>CM062571.1:50629419-55856919 GCA_031468815.1 Morus bassanus | reverse complement strand
AGTAAGAACTGGAAGGAGACACAATCATGGATTTAAAGAATAATTCCCAGGTTTAAATTGTATGCATTTGCATTATATAGTATATGTGATCACAGAATGCACACTACCATATTTAATCCAAAAAAAAAAATCCAAGTAAAATTTTGTCACTTACTTCTTAGTTTATGAATGCTGCTCCCTGCATTTACAATATTAGGGTTAAATAGATATCAGAATTGTACTGTTTCTGTTCAAACTGTATTTTAATAATGAAAACATAACACAGATAATAAAATTAAAGAAGATATAATGAACAACTTCAAAGCAGGCCCTCCAAACTTCTAGTCTTTAAAGTTAAGCTTGCTTAGCAAGCTCTTCCTCCCCCAACTTACTCAATTAGCAGCAATTAACATTGGTAGCAATTATACGCACACACAGGGAAGAGGAACAATTGACTGTTCAGCCTCTGTAAGCGACGTACCAATTTTGTGGTTTTCCAGCAACAAAGTCTATTGTTTGCTATGCGCAGACACAAAGTGAGTAACACACAAACCCTTGGATGCTCACTGTAGGTGGGTTTTACTTTCCAACGGTTTATTAGAGCCTGGCAGTGAAAAGTCACTGAGGAAACCCAAGCTCACTCTGTACTGCAGATGCTTTCACCGCTGCTGCCATCCAACTAGGACAGTCTAGAAACACACTTGGGAAAGTGTACGGTGACTCTGGGACCTACACCTACAATGCTTGTGAAGAGACCACAAAGAAGCGAACCCTAACCAACAGCACCGGGGAGGACTGACACACATACACACTGCTCTGGGCTGGGACCCTCCCAACGGGTGAACCATCACCTCCACAATTTATACAACTCAGCCTGCAACTTCTTTGCACCCTAGGTGACCACGAGATGCAAAGTACAATCATTATTTTTCATTCATTTTCCAGTTTGAAGTGTCCTAAATATTGAGGGGATTGGGCCACAGATCAGCAGCGTGGGGTCTTACGGCGTGATGACAATAGTGTGAGTTGTATGTCCCTCAGCATGGCGCAGGGACACGTGAGGGCAAGCAAGGGCACAAGACTTTTCTTGAAGGATTGTCCTGGGTAAAGGGAGTCAGTCTGGCTGGAGTGGATCCAAGGGTGAACAATCCTCTCTGCTGTCGTGCTGGGGGGGAAAAGCTTCTGGAGAAAGCCTGGGTGGGAACTGGCACAAATACAGTGAGGGTGAGCGAGGGCCCCAGCAGGGAACAGAGAATAAGCCAGGCAGCCGATGTGCGTCACACATGAAGTTCATGCACACGGGTTTTACTCAAAACATCTTTCACTTCATGAATGACTAACAAAAAAGTCTGTGGTTTCTGGTGATGATTATGGTTGGTTCCACTCAAAACTCAAAAGTCTTTAATTGTTAACGCTACGTCAACACTTACCTCTTTTTCTCCCTCAGAAGGTTAACAAACTATGTTACAAACATATCTGGGGAAAAATCTAACAACTTAGTACGAGTTTAACATTTAGTCTACATCAATTTATTATTATTTAAAAAAAAAATGAGCCAGTAAGAACGGTTAATTGCTTGACCATTCTGTAATTAACTGTTGTGGATTCAAACCTCTCGACCCATGTGAATCAAAAGATAGAACATGTTTTGTTGCAAACAGTAAGATGCCATCACAGTGCAACACAGAGTCAGGAACCAACTGGTTAATAACAGCTTTTACTTACAGCACATGACCAAGGATACTAGATTAAAAACAGCAAAGTGGGCAAATATATTCCTTAAAGCCTCTGTTTGCAATAAACTACAATAAAAACATTCTTGATCCAGGGCGTTCATGAAATTCTGAGAGAGGTTTTGGCAATCAAACTAGAACAGGTTGGAGGGAGGGAGGTATCTACATCTCTGCTTTAGATTCCCCCCCCAATAATAGAGATTGGTGTGTGTTTACCAGGAGGAAGCTATGACGACTGTAGATCTAGAGATACAACAAAGAAGAAAAGTGAGTTTCAATTCACTATTTACAACCCACTGGTTAGTTGACTGGTTGTTATTGTTCATAACCATTTATCACCAATATTTAATCCACAGAAAACCTGTTAGTATACTGACACCTTTTCTCCAAGTAGAAAACTTAAAATAAGCACTTGAGACTCCTAAAATTTATTCCAGCATGAATAGTACTTGAAAAAAAAGCCATATTAGAAGATACCATTCACATTTCAGTAAGTGGCAGCCAGATATTCTATACATCCAGTACTGAAGACAGAATTCAAAAATCCTCTGTCATATACACAAGATACGAAAAGAAGCTGGAATGATTGGTGAAACCCTTCCCCTGAAAACACAATTTAGTTTTTCAGTATGAACTGATACACCGTCTGCCTCATTGATTCTGGCAATACTTACAATTTCACTAGAAAGACCAAAAAATTAACAGATCTCTTTCGCCTCTATCAGACCTTTGCCATCAGCAACCAACTACCAACACCAATCTTCAGTTCAGGCTCTTCTGAGAGTGTGCCAGGAATCTGCCAACAGGCACAAGAGGCAATCATAGGGAAAATCTATTTTCACCAAAAAAAACCCAATGGTACCACTAAAACCATTCCTCCATCCTTAGTTATTTAAGGACTCTCAAAATAGAACAAACTCGCGGATACTTCTTGCCTTCACAGCAGCCAAATTTGGCAGGTTCCCAGACTCTGGCTACATACACGCTCCTGTCTCTTGCAAAACCAAAATGTCTGATGGGATAGAAAACACCATAGCTCTTTCTCATTTTCAGCTGCAAGAAAAAGGATCGAAAGTTCAATATGCTTCACAACTGTGAGGCAGGGGCCTTCTGCAACTGGAGACCCCCCAGGGCAGCACAGGGACATGGTCTTGGTAAACCCCAGTCCTTGCCTGCACCTGCCAAGGGGAGGATTAAGGGGCACAGTGCTGTGCTTCTCAACATCACCATTGCTTTAATTTATCTCTGTTTGCTAGATTTGCATATGGTTTTTTTTTTCTTTTTACTTTTTGAAACAGTAGATTGCAATATTACTGGTTCCTTCCAATGGCATTTATCTACCTCCCTTCTCTCATGACTTTCACGACAATATGTATCACAGTCAGCAAAGCAAATCAAATGTTTTCCAAAGATCTCACCTAATGAGAAGTTTTGTTGCCTGCTCCCACCCAAAACAAGGTGCTCTCTGTCCTTCCTTGACAAAGTTCTGCAACAGTCTCCTCAGCTCACCTATTTCTGGCCTCATTTATTCCAGCTCCATGTTCCTCATCTGAGCTCCAACTCACGGCATTCAATTTGGTCTTTCTGCACTATTTTGGCTCTGACCTCACAGAGCAGTGACCTACTGAAGCTATTTTCCATCCAGAATGAGGACTGAGAAGGAAGGCTTGGAGGTCTGGATGTTACAGCTCTGGAGATTTCAAACAGTGCCACCTACCAAGTCCCACAAGCCCTCACTCTTCCCAGTCACTTCGCAAAGTCTTTTACTCTCACGTGTATCTCCAAAATAGCTAGGTTCCAAACACAAAAACCTTATACATTGAAGAACAAATTTCTGATATATTTAAATAACAAGTTACTCCACTGACTGTAGAAAAAAATTGCTATTTTAGTGAGGCCCACATAAACAAGGGTTTGAGCTCCCTCTGCAGGCTCCGTGTCTGTAATTAACTAAGAAATGCTTTTCCCACGGCCATGCAGTTATAAACGAATAATGATGATGTGCAGAAACAAAAATGTTTTGACAGGATTTGGCACAAGAGTAGTCGAAATTATCATTGATGCTGTTCTTTAAATGAGACATTTGGGGCAAATTCTGGCCTAGTATAAACAGGTGCACTCCACCGCAGCAAAAGGAGTGCCAGACACTTCGCTTCGAAATGGGTTTAGCTAATTTTGTGTTAGTTGGTTGGCAACTTAAATAAACAGTGATAACTAACTATAAGAGCTAGTACCTGGGGAAAGCATTAGGAGAAAAGAGTGCCATCAAGAGAGAATAGCAGGGAGATACATGTAAAAGATTAACTTTTAACTTGAACTCGTAAAGCAGATTATGCTACTGCACCAGGCTTAGACTGCTTTAGTGGTACCAAGTATTTGGAGTGTACCAAGTAGTAAACTCACAGAGACTCTATCCCAAGTATCACCAGATCTGCACACTCAGGAGCTAAATCAGCTGTAAATTGTACTGGAGCCACTATCTAATGGGATTTCATATAGGATTAGGCCAGAAATGTGGATTTCTTTGACGTTTCAAGTCCAGTCATTAAAAAGAAACCTCCTTTTCCAAGCTAATAGCTTTCTTCTTCCTTTTCACATTAGGGGAAAAAAAATCAGGATTTAGAGACCACATACAATCTTGGAATCTTGGAAAATGCTATTCAGATTACATAGTGATAAGAATATAGAAAAACACATAACAGAAGAAACAAAGCTACATAATAATGTTAAATTGAAATACATATCTGTATTTAGTGGTTCTCTTCCGATCCAACATTTCAGTGTATTTCAGCTGCAGTCTATTCTGGCTGGGAGTTCAGGTGTAAAGCCCACAAGAACAGAATGTAACAACGCAGCAAAGAACTTCTTTAATAGCCACAGACATCAGAAATACCAAACATACAAAAATATCAGAAAATACAGTGACATCTAAAGATTCAGCCCATATCTTTCTCCGTGAACGAGAGAAAAATTAAGATTTTTACTAGATAGAACTCAGCTATTTCTTGTGGAAGACACTGTTGTATAGTCACATGTTTCTCACTAATCATTTCTAATTGTCATTCAGCCAAAATTTTCCGTGATTTCAACTGTTTACATGTCATATTACACTCTTTTCCTATTCTTATATCTTTGAGGTCTACACATGCTAACATTTTTAGATAAGTGCCCTATTTTTGTACTGCAGCTTCTTAGAGGTAAGGCTGTATCACACTGTGGAGAGATCTATAATCTCTGGTATGCAGAAGAGCTCTCTCACTGTGGGGCCAGAAACAGTACAACAGATTCACTACAGCAGCTCTGCTCTGCTCATCAGCCCACATGCAGTTGAGACCCTCTTTCTCCAACATGTCTTTTTTCTTTGTTGAGATGAGCTGTATGAAAATCAACCAGCAGCCAGATACTAGCGATGCTTCCCAGGGATCAGTACTGGGACCAATACTGTTCAAAATCTTCATCAACAGCCTGGGCAACAGAATGGAGTGCACCCTCGGCACATCTGTGGATCGTCCCAAATTGGGGTGTGTGGAGGGGATGTGGAAACGCTACTGGGCTACTATTCAGAGGGAGCTCAACAGGCCAGAGGAGTGAGCTGATGAAGAACCTCTTGCAGAAATTCACCAAAACCTTGTACAAAGTACTGCAACTGGGCAGTAAGAACCTGTTACTAGAGGTGAGGAGTCAACAGGATACAAAGCATTTTTTCAGAATAAAGTCTGAGGCATCCTCACAGACAAGTTCAACATGAATCTGCATGTACCCTTGCAGCTAAGAAGGCCAGCTGTATACTGTATTAGCAAAAGTCCAGGCATCTGGTCAAAAGAAATTATTCTCTGTTTGGCCCTTGTGGCACCGCATCTGGAGTACTGTGCTGTAGTCTTCTGCACAAGACACCAACATACGATGGAAAGTCCAGCAGAAGACCATCAAGGTGCTAGGGGAGCTTGGACATGATGTATGGGGAGAGCTTGAGAGTATTCAGTTTGTTCAGCCTTCAGAAGAGAAGGCTATGTAAGGATCCCTTTACTGTCTTCAAGGACCCTCAATGGTAAGGTGTGGAAAGGTGGAAGCAGAGGTGCATGGTGACATGACAAAAGGCAATGGACACAAGTAGCAACACAAGAATTTACGATTAGATGAAAAATCAGATGAAAATTTAGATTAGAGGAAAAAATCATTCACAGTGAAGTGGTCTAACTGCAACAGGTCTCCACCCTCAGAGAGAGTCAAAATCAACTAGGAAAGATCCTGATCAGCCTGCTCTAAATCAACTGTGCTTTGAGTAGGGCATGGGGCCCCATCACCTCCAGAGGGCCCTTTCTACCTAAATTCCACCAGAAGCCCATCATTTTATCCATTAGCAATCCTGGCTAATGGGCAACCCTGAGTACTGTAGAAACTACCTGAGCCATCTCTGGCTGTCGCATGCAACGGTCAGAGGATGTATAGAAGCATTTGTAGAAGTTCCCTGCCCATGCACAGACCAGCTCTCGCACTTACTCAGCGAGAACAGTGACTCTGCCAAACTCGGGACACTCCAGGTTTCCTGCGCGTGCTCAGATCACTGCCCTGGCGCCTGCATAGCAAGTCACGTCCCGTATATTCGCCAAGACAAACTTTGTGGAGTCATGCTATGCTAGAACTGCATCAGTTGGTTCTGTGCCTGTGCAGGGCTGCAGTGGGACATGCAGACCAAATCATTCACAGGTAACTCGGGTAGCTTTGCATCAACTTAGGTAACACCGTTCTGGTAACTCCTTCTCATTCTTATGCTGCATCTGTCCCAATGCATTGGAGCATCTGTTCCAAACAGCTTTAGACATGGTTTAAAAATTTCCACCTCATCTAAAAATCTAACTAATAATCAAACTATACATATATGTTAAGTCCTTAAATCATCACCAAAAAAACCTCCTTCTTTTTCTCCCTGAAACCCTTCCTGTTTGTTTTGCTTAACTAAGGCTCAGACTTAAACGGAATATTTTACCTGTAGTAAATCATAGTTACAAATTACATATTTTTACATTATAGTTACAAATTCATGAACCATTAGCTACCGACCTGGTGTTCTGATACCCTGCTTATAATAGCACCCACATTTTGTAAAGCATTTTTCATCAGCAAGTCAGTATCATTATCCCCATTTTTTAACACATGAAAAAACTGAGGCATAAAATAAGGAACTGATTGGATCAAGGTCATGTAGCAAGCCAGCAGCAGAGACAGGAATAAAAACAAGGTGGCCTAAGACCCAGTGCAATGTGTCTCACTGTCATTTCCTCACCCCAACGTCTCTTTTGTCTGGGTTCCTGCATTTCAATTTACCCTCTCTCGAGTGTATTAACTTACTTTGAGGCAAAAATATTCTAATTTTCTGGTTGCATGACTGCTCCCTCTATTGTGGTCTTTATGGGTACTCAGATACCTTTCTAGATTGTTAAAATATAAAGTAAAAGATATGGCAAATGAGATTATATATACACTTTCTAAGATTAATTTAATGGTGACAGAATCTTGATTTCCTCATCCCTGTACAGATAGTTATCATGTGCTGAAAGCTTTTCTTACTCTTTTAGTGCTGTTAGTGTTGACAACTCCAACCAATTAGTATCTTCTTCGGATTTCACTAGCACGCTGTTTAGTAGTACTCTGGATAATTAAGTAAATAAGAGCAGAGATGCCAGAAGGATCCGGGGTTCACCGGTTGGTATCTTACCATATTGTTATTTAGAGTCCTTATAACCAGCTTCAGATTCTAATTTATTCTGGGGCTAGTCTTTATGAAATAGTTTGTCAGAAATTATAACAAATTTGCTGTTTTAATTTTTTGTTCTCATTTTGCTCACCAGATCTGTAATTCTATCAAGAAAATAATTATATTTATTTGACAGAAGAGATGACAAATTTTTCGAACACTGAAGCTCCTCAGAATCCAGAGTGTCTCGCTTGGAAGTCTAAAGGCATGACTACACTCCGCAGTTAAATATAACACAAACCATCAGCATTCAAGTTAGCTACAGAATGGAGCTCAGAAACTCAGCAGGGCTTTTCAGCATTAATACCAAAATGAGCGTCTCTGCACGGACATACAGCTGTGCTATGTAGAAGTACTTGCGTGGATCAGTACCAGCTCAGGTAGAATGAGTATGTACTACATCACTTTCCATTGTACAACACAAACACACTGAAAGCATCTTTGAAAGACAGTCTCAGTTCTCACAGACAAGTTGCAAAACAGCAATTAAGTGCCTGAAATACCAGGTGGCACTGAAGCCTCTGAGTCTATGAAGGTAATCCAAAGCTTTGCCTCCCTGGATGAAAAGACGTCACTTAAGTGCCAGAAGTTCTGCTACTGTGTATGCTGAGAGGCACCACTGTGATAGCCCCACACACTAGAGGCAGTTAGTGATTCACAAATTTGCACATAGGGCCTTTCAGAGCTGCAAAGCTCGCAGGGATTACACCTAGCAGCCAAGAACAGTGCATCGAGCGTGAAGCACAGCAGCATGGGTACTCATCTTCAAAACTGCAGCAAGAAGAGGAGTGAAAAGTGGTGAAGAAGCTGCAAGCCCTACAATAAAGCTGTGCGGTCCAGCAAAATGCCACATTTGACATCGTAAATAAAAATCTTACTGAATATCTAGGTAACTACAGAGCTCCTGGCAGCTCATGTAATATCTACTCCCCTATTATGCTCTGATTCAGCAAGGCATTCAAAGCATGTTCACAACTAAAGCTTCCCAAGTATTCCCACCAGCTTCACTAGGAGTAGTCAGCCCCCTGAAGTTTCTCACAATGCTGAACCGGGGACATTCGACATACGTCCTTACCCGTAACTGATACATCAAAGCCTACTTACTTACAACTTCAATATATAGGCGTAAAAGTTGCGGTGATTCTTTACTTTCTCATTAATTCATAAAGGAAAGATGGATTACACATTACAGATGGAAAAGGAGTTCTTCTGCAATTCTTCAAACATTTTGCAATAACAAGTTATTGCTTTGCACTGGGATGAAACCAAGTTTGGTTTTGAAATCAAGACTGTTTTTTAAATAGAAAGGAGATCATAAGAAACATCCTACCTATCCCACCGTAACATTTCAGAGTTTTCATTACAAATACATCCCACTTGTCTTGAAGTTCCGGCTTTTAATTACTCATGAAAAATGGAACATCTCCGGGAGAGATTAGAAAAGATGCACTGCATGGTTCTCAACACCTCAGATGCCTCACGGGTGGTATATCCACACCAGCACCCTGTGGAGATGGAAGAGGAACACCAAACACAATTTCAAGGACATAGCTCATGGTTCTCTTATCAAGTGATAAACACAGCGCCAAATCTGGGCCAAAATAATAAATGGAATACGAGGCACAGGGAAAAAACAGTACAATCTCAAACTTCCTGAGAGGACAGCGAGGCCAAAAAGAATATAACCAAACCCTGGTACGTGATGGGAAAAGCCACAGCTGAACATGGAGCAGTAAACTGGAGAAAGGCAGAGAAAACAGCAGCCAAAAGGGAATCCTTTCCTTGATAACAACTGCAGCCCCAGTCAGTCAAAATATGAACGAACCTAAAAATCAGCAAGTAAAAGGAAGAAAACTGAATTTTAAGGAAGATGTCTAGATTTTGTCCTGCGTAAGGACTGCTCTTGCACAATAGGCAGTGTGACCTAAATCCTGTTCTTTGTGGGCCAAGCCTTTTCTGAGTACTCCAACTCATCGCAGGAACTGGGATGATAAAAACAGGTATGTAGGCATATCTATTCTACTTATATATGCCCTCCTCCGAGTAACAAAGGAGAACATCTGACAGGTATTTTAGAAGAAAATGACATTATTTTGACAACAGGAATTCTTTCTTTTTGAAGTTTGATTACGTATAGTAACAGCTGAAAGCCCAAGCTGATGTCCCTCATCTGAATGCTCATCAGGCTTAGCCCCACCCAATTTCTCAACTCTTCTGAGGCTAGTAAGGGTCCATTCATAATCCCAAAGTCACCATTTGCTGCCACTTCCAGGGACTTGGCAGCTTGATCTATACTGGTAAATCAAATACCATCCAGAAACACTCCTGAGCACTAGAATATGATCACCTACGTTTTAAATTGTTAAAATTGCTCTTGAAATGCTTTTCACTCATGCCAGCTAGCACCCTCCTAGACAATCTGCAGGCACAGTTCAGAAGAACATTTCAGGAACCATTCCAAATAGGCAGGTGGATCTTGCCAGAAATTACTTTGGAAGCTCAGAGAATTTACACCATAGACATCTCTGTTCTGTGCAGTGGGACTCAGAGCATGGGAATGATCCTGGATACGTCTTATTTAACAGTCTAAACACAGCCTAAAAATCCAGTTGCAGTAGTACCCCAGTGAAACCAAGGCTCATATTGGTGTTTTTGTTGCTTCACTGAAAAAAAGAAAAAAAATCACTAGAAACACATAGAAACTAGAAACACTAGAAACAAAATAAAAAACACTTGCACACATTTCCTCCCTTAACATTTTCCAATGTTCCTCAGTAATCCTTGGATTCTAAACTGTCCTGGAGCTCTCCACCTCTTCAGAAGGGTGCTCTTCAGGATCCTTCTTTTCTGCAAATGATTTTCCATTAATCCAAGTCATTCCCTTCTGATAATGTAGTACAAACCACTCTTCTCAAGCCTGATCTGGCTTGACCATCAGATGATCCTTCAGTGTACCTGTCTGATCAGTTATCCTGCTACAGCCAAAGAGCTTCACACAAAATGATGAGTATCCAGTTAGTAGATTGTGGGCTTAGCCTTGCATTGCAAGACACAATAAACTTTCACACCCACAAAAGCCCAGCCAATTAAGTATGCAACTGGAAGAGATGATCATTTAAGAAAAAAACACTGAGTTGAGGATAAGGAGTTAAAAACGTGGTTTGGGGCTCTCTACCCTTCTTTTCTGATTTTGGATATCTCAGTTTCTTATATGGGAGGAGCACGTAGAAATTCTTTCCTGAAACTCCCTGAATGTAGTATATGCTGAAGAGAAGTTTTAAAGTTGAGTCAAACTTATTTTCTCTCAATACTCATGATGGAAAACAAATGAGACTGACAGCTTCTTGGACATTCCACTCTGAGTTTTAAGGCATGAGGGAAGAGAATATCCCTCTGTGAGCTAAGCATACACTGGAATGGATTTTTCATCTATTTTTAACAGTAATTTATCTAATTGCTCTGCATTATGCTACAGCACATCATGTTAAACTGCATTTTTACATGGCTGCATTACAGTTTCAGACATTTTATTACATAATCTATGATGACATTTTACTTGCTGTATTCATCCTGCAAGAACAATGCAAAAATGGCTACAACAATGCAAATGCAGTTTTCATATCATGCCTGCTTAGGATACAGGGATAAAAATGTTATACAGTACTTATTAATGGTTTCTCAGTCAATATGTTATGATGTACTGAATTCTTTGTGTCATGGGGCTCAATTGCTTAGATTTGGCAGTCAGATGAAATTATAAGAAATAAAAACCAGGCTAATCAAACATAAATGTGACCCTAAATTTTTATTGACTGCATTTATCCAATGTTATCTGTTAGGGCTGGAATCTGACTGAGAGGAAAAAGGTGGAGAAGTGGTTGAAGTGAGTGAAAAAGACAGGTCCTTTCCACTCCCAGTGAAAATCAAAAGTTTGGGGAGGGAATGCTGTTTAAACTCCATTTTCTTTGCATGGGTGACCTCATTTTTGAAAGAATTATTGCCTCTGAGTGATAATAGAGATATTTACATGTAAAACTGTATTTGAGATATGATATGTAAGCATATGGCAGACAGCAGTATCTTTGTTAGTCAGGTATGAGATGCATAAAACATGTGCAAGAGAACCAGGACTGGTATTATGCATGGTATAACACTGTAGAGACCATTTTTTGTAAAAATTGCCTCCTAAATGTTACTAATATTTGATCAAGCACCCCGTTCTACAAATTATGCATCCAGATTTCACTGGTTATTATAAACTTACAAAATACCTGTGTTCCTGCAGCAATCTGAAAGGTTGTGCATCACTATCAGCCGTATACATCTTTGATTTACATGTTTTAAATAAACTGCCATATTAACTAGCAATAGCCAAAGGGTTTCTTTTAAGAGGAGAAGGGGCAGCTTTCCTGGAACTAGTGCTTTTTAACCTGTTATCTCAACAGATGCCTCAAGTGGAACCCTGGCAGAAGGCAGCAGAATTAGTTCCTTGTTGTAACATCTCTTCCTTTTTCCCCGAAGATAATCAAGGACAAGGTGGCACAAGATAATTAGCTACAAGTATCATCAGCTCCCTGGATCATCTCCATGACCGATACCGAGCTCCTGCAGGCAGCCCTACCTTACAGCCTGCGACTCCCAGGGAAGATATTTCAACACAAGAAAGAGGCCCTACATTGGGGGCGGGGGGCGAAGAAGAAGCTACGCATATGAATGGCTACATTTTGCCCAGCTGATATGAGAACTCCTCAGTATTTCCAGCTCCTCACTGCTTGGATAAAGCAGCTTACCATAGAGATACCAGACTGTTTCTTTGATCTCTGTCTTTTGCTTTTGGGACTGTCTTCAAATAGGACCACTGTCTCAAAAAGCTTCCATTTATTCACTCTAGAATAATTGTGTATTTTTTTTAAATAAATAGGTAGGGAGGCCCTTACATCAATGTAAGTAAATAATTGGCCTGCATTTGTAATTAATAACATCTGTAGACAAGTGCTGTGTTGGAGATGGAAGATTGGAGTTTTGCCCACCAGGCTTATACCCCAGTTTTACTGTACTGTTGATGTCAATCACTGTTTTGAAACTGCATACCCAGAGGCAAGCTCATAATTCCCTTAGGTATCTCAACAAAAGGTTCTAATTCTCAAAGGGTTGAAATAGTTCCTTACTCCTGAAAATAACACATAAATATGAATTTCAGAGCTTAACTTTAGACAATGAAGTTTAAAATATTAATCTTAGTAATCCACTGACTCAGTTTCTCCATCTTTAAAAGTAAAACTACTGAGTTTTTTATAAAGTGATTTTATTTTCTTGAATAAGAAGCTCTGCATCTGCTATGTATTCTTATTTAGTATTCTTATTTACTACTATTAAAATGGTTGCCATTTTTGCATTTTACAAGGTAGGTCTTTACAAGTAACATGAAATAAGACTCTTTTTTTCATGTGGCATCTTATTTCTAAGCAGGGCAACATAGTTAATAAAATAATTTTATATCTAATATAGACAACTTCACTACAAAAATTTCAGAATGCATACAATTATATTAGAACAGAATTTTGCAAGGATCCATGAAAAGTAATTACATCTTTTATTTTGCATGTTCTGTTTCCATGCAAGTGACACATGTAAGAATGTGTTATTCATCCCAATGCAAGACCATGAATCTTGTCAATACTTTGCAGGGCGTAAAAAACTAGAGAACGCTGTTGTTACAGTGAAGGATACGGCACACACACAATTTCACTACACTGACTTTAATGCTTTAATACTACTATATCTTACCAGTAGGCAGCACTGTTACATCTTTTTAGATGTTAGCAATGTTAATGACATACAGTGCCATCTGCAACTTTCTACATAATATCTGACCTTTACTTCCATTCAACCCTCATTATTTTTTCTTCACGCAGTGTTTCTATCTCCCAGATTTTATTTCATAAAAGAAAATAAGAAGAAAATCAAAATGCTGGAATATTTTTAGCACATCAAAAATGGGAAATGGATATTGGAATGGTATATTGGATTGCATTAATCAATTACCATAACTGTCACTATTTAAAACATGGCAATATCTATATCAAATGATGAATTACCTTAGGCAAATATCTCAGTAACAGAAATTATTCATTTCAGTATTGATTAAATCATTTAGACCTTTAAGATCTTAAGAGAACAAACTGATAAACAGTGGTCCTGATCCAGAAAACCCTTGTTCAAATGAAGAGCCCATGTGCCTTCAGTTATGAGAGTCATATCTTAAATAGGGCTATTCTTCACAAGAAGGATGTAAAGTGTAAAATTCAGAACAAATGAGTGTTATAAACCCAATAATCTGTTCTTATTAATATTTTAAAAATAGCCAAACCTAAATATGCAAAGATGTACAATGCCCTCATAACTGATAATTTTCAGTTTTTCCATTCACGGAGTTTCTATTATCAACTAATTGGACCTTGATCTTATATTCGCTAAAAATTAAAATTCAATACTGAGTTCAATAGGATTTTTGGATGTACAAGAAAGGAAGAATTTTGTGCCGAATATATGTGTACCCAGCTGCAAAGGTTACCGGCAGGGGTTAATAAGTATATTTGCAAAGCACAGATAATGAATACTTACATTAGAATATGTATTTCATATATATTTATATGTGTAGACACACACACACACACACGTGCCCACACAGGCATGCACACATATTTATAAGAGTAAAAGTTTAAAAATAAACAGTATTCTTTTAGTTCATTGGTAAACAAGATACACTAGCTTAAACATCTTAGCAGTGCCAAAGATTTTTCCCCACTTTCTGTCCTACTTTCACACCAAAATTATAATTTCATATTTCATAAAAAGGCACTGAAACATAAAATGGGCCAACATCAAAATATAACAAGGAAGCAAAGATAAATTAGAGGAATTCTTTGGTTCTTTCACTAACTAATCAGAGATATACAGAAAAGGACCTTTTAAGTTTAATGATACCTGCTCATTAAATGATGCTAAACACTAAAATACCACGAACAGCAGGGAATTTCAGTTTACATTAGAGAAAAAAATAAAAGGGTAAAAATGACTGAAGTTGGTCAGTTCAAGCTGATAGGGCACTTCAAATGAATAACAGAAGAATAAAAGAGACACTCTAGGTTAAATTAGGTTCTCCTATGCCTTTTCTTGAAAGTGCTTAACTTCACAAATTTTATTTGAATTAACTAACCTGCCAAAATCAAAGACTTGAATAGGGGTAAAGTTAAACAAGCAACTATACTTCACAGTAAGTTTACCCATTAAACAGCAGATAAAACCTCTGCATAAGAAAAGATGGGGGAAACAGTTTTAGAATGTGCATTTTTTCCTTCTCTAGTCAGGGAAAATGTCATCCCTTTCATACTCTTGAAGTAAAGCTGTACTTCAGAATAAAATTATTCAGATATGGAACTTAATTCTTCTAATAATTTGTTTGTAAGAATTCTGTTTTTCTAAGTTCAGCACAGTTTTCTTTCTCTCCATTTGAAATATATAATACTTGAGTATTACCATTTTATTGCAGTATTAAAGATATTAAACAATTAATTATACCATATTACCTGACTAATAACTTTTGCAAATACACTGTAAAGCATTTAAAGAAATATAAGCCGTTTGAAGAAATCATCAAGGTTGAAGGAAAAAAAAAGGGTTGCAAATAAGGTGGCTTCAAATCTTTCTCCAAATACATGCTATACCCTATGTTAATTTTGTTTGAAGGTGATTACATTTATCATTAAAAAGAGTAAGAGTTCCATTCTGTTTTTTTCTGTGCTAGCAGCTGTAACATACTAATAAAAATATTTTACATATATTCAATTTATTCCTCACACTTCCACCAAATACTCTTTCTGTCCTTAAATTTAAAAAAAAAAAAAAAAAAAAAGAGACAAACCCCACTTTGTTAAGCAGGCAAACTTCTCCTAGCAGACAAGTTTTAACTGCAAATACTTCTAGATTTATTTAGCTATTTTTAGCTAGCATTTCAGCCATTTGGGAGAGGGACAGAGTCAGAGAAGGAGGAGAAAGGAGCACAAACATATTTGGATGTACACAGGTAGCAAGCAACTCTCCCCATCTGTCTCTGCCTCAGGCAAACTGAGTGTCTCTGTTCCTTAATGGCCCGCCCAGAACCCCCCCACCATCGCAGGCTAATGCTCGGCCTGAGGATGCAACACTGGATTGGGACACAAGAGCCGTGATTTTGGTCTCTGACAGAAAAATAATTTTGGATTTGATTTTCAGAGATGATAAGCAGTCATTGTTGCCAAGCATGTCTCCAATCCACCCCATATCTCACAGATTTCAATGCTAACCCACGAGATACAGGTAATGGTTGTCTACCTCACTGAGGGGCTGTGAGATTATTCCCATGGCTTTGAAACACTCCAAATACTGTAAGCATGGCAGGAATGCAAACAAATACAACCCAAAAGTAACCGGTGCAGCGACATTTGTTCTCTTTGGTCACTGACTGACAGTGGACCTTTACGATAGCCAACTCCAAGGGGATGGATCCATGCCTCCATCTAGATAAGTGCCATCACCTTTAAACTTTATTCTTCAAACCAAAGTTTTTGTGTCAAAATACCATTAAATAAAGGTGCTGAGTGATGGGTGCTGTGTCAGCCTCAGAAGAAACACTAGATTGCTTTAATATGCTACAGCTATAATTTGCAAGATGCAGGAGAGCATCACCCAACTGTGAGCAATCTTAACAACTAAAAAAGGTACAGTAGCAGTTGTAGAATAACAGTGTATGAAAACTCCGTATATATCATGATAGATGGACTAAAAGATCTGAGAAACATCTCTGCTCTAGAAAAGTTGCCATAAAAAGACAAGACAAATTAAGGATGGGGATGAAATAAAAGTAAATAAATAACATGATGAACATTATGATATAGGATATGTCTTATTCCCCACTTTAACTGTTACTTCTATCTTACCTTTAAGAAAATGAATAGTTCACTTCCTGTGACAAAAGCCAGGCAAATCTCTTGGCACTTGCAACCAATCTTACAGCATTGATCAAGGAACAGTCTCGTGTATGCTCAGAAGTACATAAAGGCTCTCCTACAGCTCACTGTGAACAACTAAGCTTACTGTAGCATAAAGAACAGTGAGTTACGTCTCCCCATGCCTTAGCAATACAGTCAGAGCTAACAAAGACATGGTAGCTCAGATGCGACTTTTTAGTTCACACCTGCACCAGGTTAACTCAAGTGAATACACACAAGCATCTTCTGTTTGTGCGAAACTCAGCAGTGAAGAACTTCCTTAGAGATATTTCTCCCAGTCAGAATACCATCAGCATGCATCTCAAAAAAAGCATTGGTTGCACTCTGTAACTGTCTTCTCAGTCCATTCCAGATAACACTGAAGAATACTTCATGCTAAAGGCCTAAGCAGAGCATGAAAAAGATGAAATAGCACTACCAGTCTTATTAAATGAAAATGCTATACCATCTCAGAATGGGATTTAGGAGGTAAGTGCGGACATTTTTATTCAGTGGGAGGGAAGGAACTGATTTAACCTTTTTGTGGTCACCAACATCATGATTAAAACAACTTTTTCATTAAGAAATATAAAGTTACAGGAAATACAGGAAATGAGCAGCTAGGAAAAGTTGCCCTTGCTTGTTAGGAAAACTAGCAAAGGATTAGTTAAGATTAGTTAGGCTTCGCTGAGAAAATCATCTGTAAGACAGCATTGACAACTATGTAATTACAACGTCAGATACACTGAGTTAACAGCTTATTCATTCCACTAGTAAATATGGATGAGAACAAGCAGGACGTTGTCATCTTCATTCTCATTAGTATTTTTACTACAAGTGGCTGGAAGTATCAGCTGAGAAGCCCTGCTGATACAGGCAGTCTATGAACCACAGCAAGAGACACCACCACCAAGGAACTCGTAGTCTGATCAAAGACACCTTGCAGAATAATTTAAAGGAATTTTATCCTTTCCCTAACTTGCACATTTTATTCTAATTATTTTTACAGCAGGTCTTACAACAAATATTTCCTTATCTATTTTTCTTAACTAATTCTCCTCCTATTCTTAAATCATATTAAGTCATGTCATTGCTTTTTACCAGCAAAAATTCTCTCCTCTAGCATAAAAGCAGAGCTGGAAAATCTGGGGTTGTTCACCTCAAAGGGACAGGAACTTATAAACTAAAAATGCACCCCCCGTGTTTACTTTACAAACGCACAATCCATCAAGTGATTAAGTCTACCTGGTTCCCCGTTTTTGCCAGAGAGGGAACAGAAACTTGAGCCCTGAATACCACCTGCCTCTCTGACTGCCTCTCCCTGTGACTGTTTTGAGAATGTTACTGTTTCCCACAGAGTGGAACAGAAATGCACGGGGCAAACACTGTTTATCCACTTGGGGGTTGGAGAGGAGGGATAGATACATCTTGAAGGAAGAAGTACCAGTATACCCAGAACTGATTCAGGGAAGTTAAGGCTGGATAAGTCTGATGTATGTAGTCTGAAGGAATGTTATTCTCCAAAAACAACCCTATGTGCTTGGTTTACAGTTATTGTTAGAATACCGATACATGCCACTGTATTACATTCCACAGGTATTCATACAATATTTTAATTAGACCCTTTAGCTGAATATTACACGACATTCAAGCTCTAACTGATGTCTTCAAACAGAATGTAGAGATGAGAAAAAAATCACCAGACCACTGATTAAGTTCATGCTACCTAAAAGCCAACATGCTCTTTCAAAAAATGACGTATCAAATATTGCAACTATTACTGTACTTTGTCAAAAAGCTGAGAAGTGCTTTGGTGATGCAAGAATAAATACCCTGAAATTAAGACTGTGGGGATTACCTGCCACCCTGGCAAGTAATTTGCAAAACCACTTTGCCCACCTGTCTGCCCAAGAACATCCAATTATTTTAACCAAGTCATGGGAGCAATGGCTTTCCTTTAGAGCCCACCAAATTTACAGAGATCTAAACTAGACACACTGAAATGGCTGCAGTCTATAGTACACAAATGAGAAATTCTCAGGTTAGTCTTGCATCTTTGTATTATTTCACTTCATTACCTCTGTTTTTCCTTCTATATATTGACTTTTGTTTATATAGATCTGATTGTTTGTTGATCCTAAAATTAATTTTCTTTTCTCTTACACTGCCTGCATTCCCTTTGACTTCATTCTCCTCTGTCTAAATTTTTCACTTCGTTTTTCCCTTAGTCTCCTGTTTTATCCAGTTACTTCTCTATTCTGAAAAAAACCTGACTTAATATTGAAGAACCTATTAGTAAGTGATTCTTTCTTATTTTGTGTTTCCACTTTCACTTCTAGCTCTCTTCTCTCTCCCTCTTACCTCCCTCTTCCTTCCCCTCTCAGTAATTTATCCTATAGTTTCTACTCTTTTCAGTCCCTTCTGGCCTTAAAATCTGTGCATCTTTATTGAAAACATTACTTATTGGCTTATTTGAAGTTGTGAAAAAGCGAGACCTAACATAGACTTGATCTAACTGGATAAACCAGTACCTAGCACCTTATCACATATCTCAGAGAAGGCAACCTGAATGGCATTTGGTCCATCTTGAAGGTCAGTGTGGTACCCAGCTGACAAAAATAAACATGCCCTCTTTTTTGATCAAATTAATACCCGTTATATTGGTAAAAAGCCTCTTTGCTAACACAGGCTGAAGGACAGTGTGGTTTTTTTTTGAAATAATTTATAAGCTTCTGATATTAACTTTTTTACAAATAAGCCTAGTATCTGTTTTAGTGGTCACAATTTTTAGATATGTCCCCAGAATACATTCATTTAATAGGGAAATTATTGACTGAATTATCCATGACATATGAACTGGAATTCCTTTTTTTTTGGGGGGAGGCTACCAAACTATACTAAATATCATCAAAACTGCTACAGATTGTGGAACCACCCCTGCATAGCATCAGATCCAAAGAATGCATACAACATCCATTATAAATTACAAAATTATTTACACTTGAAAGCAATCACAGTGTGCTAGGTGCTTTCCAAAGAGAGGAGAAGTGACGTGGCTAGCATGTAATTCCAGCTAAATGAAGTCATGTTTCTTCATTTGCAAACTGGGAATAGTGGAACCTGCCTTCTTTGGAAATGACATTAACAACAGTGAGGAACCACCCTTCCAGAACAACGTATTGCTATCATAAACCCAAAGTGATTCTTGCCCAATGCTAAAATCTAAAGAGAATATATATTAAAAGACTAAAATAAAGCATTATCTTAAAACAGACTGGCCAATATGGTGGCTATGTTAACAGTACCAGGAGTTGTACTCCTCTCACTCTCCCCACCATTATTTATTTGCTTCCTGCACAGATTCTGAAATAATTTAAACTGCTTACAATCCACATTTTTTGTAACGGGAAGAGGTGAATGAAATCTTACAAAATCAAAAACGAGCAGAAAACATATCCCTTTGTACTACTGTATATGGCAATGGATTGAAGCTGGCCATTGAGATTAAGAATGCACATGATCACCTCAATTCCTTTAGATGGAAGAGAAAGGTCAGAAACTTATCTAGGAAAAAGTCTAGATGAGGTGACACAGCGGCTTCCTTTATGCTGCTTTTAAAGAACTTCATCAGAAAGTGGTATTTGACCCTACGAAAGGTAAGCAGAGTCCAGGGATTGTCTTCAAAAGTTAGTATTTCTCAACAGTTACCTAAAAATTCAGTTTGAGATTGTACCACTTTCTATGACAACTAGAACAAAAAAAAAAAAAAAAAAAAAGACAGTGCATTTTTCTTTAGCATTTCTTCACATTACCACAATAAAATTTGATACCCGAGTTGCATCCTTCTGATCTATTTTGCATAGATAAACCTTAGTCTTGCATCATGGACAAACATCCTTAATGTGTTTTGACAGTTTAACAATAACTGATTTAGATATAAGATACTCTTATATAACAGGAAAAAAAAATTTCTCTATTATTTGGACTTCATAGTTTCAGAGAGATGTACAGAGGTGGGATTTAGCTTCGCATTAAAGCATTTAAATTTAGGTCCTCACATGTATGTTCACTTTCTAATAATCTATTACAATGAAGAAAAATTTGTACTTTCTTCTACAGCCTGTACAGTCAATGGAGCCTAGAGAGAAACAAAACTGCCCATTCACAAGGGCTCTTAGTTAGTTGCCTAAATATAGGTATCCGTTGTTATCTTAGACAATCTAGGGTATAATGCCCAATTTTTAGCTGCCAGTCCAGGAGGAGAGAGGTCTCCCATTGGTCCTGTGTTAGATCTAACCCTCCATGGACATCTCAGATATCTAAAGGCATCTCTAATGACACTAGAAATGTTTGTTTAGGCAAATAAATCCCACTCTAGACACCTACTTAAGGGCAAGCAGAATCACCATCCAGACTCAGTTGACTGCATTGATTAAAGTGGGAGCTCTGTTCATTACAAATTGATACTCCGCCACCTACTGTGAGCACAGACACCTGTGACTGGGCATGTATATTCAGGTGCCTCAATCTGAGTGCTGAACCTTATTCAAGATGCCTTCAGGTTTGTCAGCTGGACAGCAAGGCTAAAAATAATTAAAACTGGTATGCACTGAATATAAAAAGAAGCTGGTCCATATATGTCTGACAGGGCCACATATGAAATACAGCTGCTCAGATGAACCTTTTTTGTAGAAAAGTAACATTTCCCTTGGATTTCTTTTTACCAAAAATTAATATAATTAGATTTCAAGAGTTTACTGTCCAGCTCAGTTACACCGAAGACAATGATGTTCTCAATTTTTTCTCATGTGCAAGCCTGTAGTAGTTTTTCTTGTTTCCCCTATTTAAATATGCATCCCTGTTTTTCATACATATAAACATATTGTTTAAGAAAACACAAGTTAGATTCATATGTCACTTTATTAGTCCAGTTTCATAAGAGCAGATCTGCATGATCGTATTTTGCCAGTCAGTCAAACATCAATATCTTCTGGGCCACTCCCTCCAAATGTGACAGAGCTTCAACCATCTGAAGTTGCTCCAAGTTTAGTGAAAAAGGACGACAAAGGTGTTACTAATGTACCCACTAAAATAAATGCTGTGCCACAATTGCTGAGCCACACAGACATCAGAGATTTCACATGGATTCTACTGCTCATATAAATTTTTTTTTTAGAAATAAGACTGGTTTCTGTACCTTGGAACAGCAAAATTTCTATGATCATATTAAAATCCAGCTGCCAGAATTAGAAAGCTAAGCGGATACTAAAGGCTTATAAACAGGATCTTTCAATTTCCTACCTCCTGTTAAAATTGAAAAACTTACAAAGAATATCTGAAATGCAACCACCAATGAATTTGAGTTTCATCTTGAAAGTTTTACCTAGAAGTGGCAAAGAATGAAGAAAATCAGATCTTCAGTACTGTTATATCTTTTGAACAATGTTACACACTGTCAGAGCCCAGCTGCAGTGATTTTCCTATGTAACAGGGTTCTTCTTAGACACCTATTTTTTCTTAAAGCTTATCTATTGTGGATAACAACAGGAAAAAAGTAATGGCAATATGAAGGTATGATAAAATGCAATGTGAAAAAGTATAAGAGGCTTCAAAAAATACCAAGCTCCAGCATAAATATTACACAATTATAAGCAAATAAATACTACAAAGAAATGTTTGTTAAATAATCCCACCAGACAATTCTCTGATTTTTCACCATAACCCAACATGCCAAGAGGATATGTGATGCCACAGTATTCTACTTCTAGGAGAAGCAATGGATGGATAATGACAATCATTTGCTAATTTTGTGGGAGAATTTTAGTAGAATGACTTACTTTATGAAGCATTAATACTCAATTCCACATGCTAGCACTACAAGGTTGATTGAGAAAATTACAAAGAACAAAGATTACCTAGAATACGTGAGGATCAAAAGCTGACTTCCCTAGATATTTGAGTCCAGCTGACTATCAGAAGTAACCATCAGCATGAAAAAGAAAACCAGCCACTGCTATCTCAAAAAGCAATATCCATGATTATCACTGAGGAGGTCAAGTGTCCAATGTTTGTGACTATTGAAGGCCACACTAGAAAGGTAACAGGACTTCAGCAGTGGACAGAAGACTACTACTGATCATTTGGATTATTTCTTACGGTTACAATTCCTTAAAGCCATGGAGACTACTGGACGATAAACTGGTTTTTGGTTTTGGTTTTTTTTTTTACCCCTATCAGAGCTCAGATCAATAAAAAAGTGTATTTCTTTGCCACTGCAAGCCATGTTTGATAATAGTAAGGGGCTCACCAGTATCAGTGCGGGACTGCAGAAAAGACAAAGGTCTCTCTCCGCCCAAGTTACAAAATAACAACCTTCACTCTAAGGAAAACCTATGAGGTAACATCTTCTGCTTACCTTCCATGACTCTACTAGTATCAGTAAAGAATATTATAAAAGGGGAAAATAAGAGGGAAAGCATCTTACCTTTATCCGGATTAGGATAAGCAGTTGGACTGTTATTACAAAGCAGATGAGGGGAAGAGAAATGCTACACCACCACTGGTACAGAGCTGCTGTTGGAACAGCAACTACTTGTGCTGGGGTTTGTCCCCTTGGAACAAATACTGAAGGGATTCATGGGCAGGGACCTTAAGAGCCGGTAAACTCTTGGCCAGTCTAATGAAAAAGTAAGGGAGGACACTGGTTCCTCATCTGTGAACTTTAGGAAAAGGGAAACAGAAGAGCAAACACCGTATTTGGGAGAGTAGTGCAAGAGACTCCAAAAGAAGGGTGGGCACATAGGAAGCATATACTGGGAAATATGCGTTAGTCCCCCAATATAGTGACACTCTCTGTGGAGTGTATCAGACAGTAAAAATCCTCCTTGTATACCTCCAATGACAGGTTTTTCCCACACCCCTCAAATCCTCAGGTTTCCTTACGTACATTCATGTCTGTCAGCACAAATGTCTCCATTCAGCACTTCAGAGCTTGTCCTGCCATAGGTTCTAAGTCAATGCAAAATTAAAAAATACAAAAACCATTCTCGCGTCTATGATCGAGTGACTGCTACCAACTCCTAATAATATCAATGTGTAAGAAAACATTTACACAGCACATCTTATACACTGCTGACTGTCCATTCATATTCATCATCACAATCTGGCCTCACATGAAGTTTCCTAATCAGCAATGGGCTTGTTTTTTTCTTTCCTCTCTGGGTAATAATTTAGGAAGTCTTTCCACTTCTTCACAAATTTGTGAGGGTCTTTATCTTGCATAGACACTCTGCAAAGGGAGCATTCACCTATATGGATATTTTTCATAATTATGCAACTTCGTAAAGAGAGCATCACTAAATCCACTGCCATTTTTCAGCTACTCTGGAAAGCATATATGCTATGTACATCCTCTTTTTTATTTTTTTTTTTTCTGCCAAAGCAGCTGGTAAAGTTCTTCATAAACCAGTGAAGCAAAGGGTAAATTGGGAATACCAGACATGACAGGAATAGCCGTAACTCCATTCATGTCAACAGTGCTCATAAGGACAGAAGCTCTTCTTCCAGTTGGAAAAAATAAGGCTAGTGCATATCTGGAGGAGAAATAAAGCCTCCAGAAAAAAGGTACTGCTCTGCAACACAGAGCAATGCATTTCCCTTATTCACAGGAGATTAGCACAAAATAAAATACAAAATACTACCTTTTGTAATTGCATTGAATCCAATGAGTCAATGTTAAGGATTTGAGTAAAAGTAGCCAAAAATACCATGTAAGCTATACAGATATTGCAGAATACTTAGAGATTACTTACCTCATAAAATTCAAAAGCAGCTAGAAGCTCAAGGTGGTGATCAAACTGACTTTACAATTGATTTTGTTCTTTTTCTTAGCAGATGACAGTGATGCTAGAAATCTTGGATTAAAACGTATGATTCCATATTTCAGGAGAATGAAGTCAACAGGACAGCACCATGGGAAAAACATGTAGAAAGGCAGTAACATTGGTCAGTGCTACAGGGCTCTGGGATTTCAGAGCAATCCACTGTCTACAAGGGGGAATTTGAGAATGATACTGAGGAATAAGGAGGAGGTGGAGAAGAAATCTGAGCAGGCAGAAAAGGACACAAATTTAACATCTATTTCACATGACTGCACTCACCGACAGGGCCTGCACAACACTTACTCCCAGGTACGTCTTTGTAGCAATTAACATTTGTTCCCTATTGTTTTGGAGGGCGTTTCCAGAAGCTGAATTACATTGACAAGGTCTAGAATAATCCCTCGCTTATCAACATTTGGAGTAACTTGGGTGAATCTAAGACTGGATCCAAATGCTTCGTCACTGGCTACCTTCCTTGAAAGAAATACAGTCCACCTTGTCACAATATGAGGAGGTTTTGGAAACTGCCTAGCAGTTACACTGGCCAAACCATAACAAAAATCTAGAATAAACAAGGGCTCTTCCAAACACTTTAGTAGTCAACATTTTAGTGATGTCTGTTCAGATGAGCTTGGGCATGCTGTTCTCTTCAGACAGCAAAAAATGTTGATACCTTGGTTAACCATTGCACAATGGGAATGCAAGTGTATGAAATCATCCTAAATGGAGAACACAGTGAGAAATATCTAACTGCACGTCATCACTCAAATAGACTAACTCTTCAGACTGACAGTCAGAAGAATTAAAAAATGGTAGAGAGGACGCATACCAAGAAGTTACTGCATGTGTGGATGCATGGGTGTGAGAAAGCAGTGGAAAACTAACAAGAATCACCAGTTAAACTAATAATACAGGTATAGTCATGAAAACTATAGAAGTGTAAATGACTCCCAGATAAAATCCTTTAACTTCTATGGCAAATTAAAGCAAATTAATTAAATTGTAAATTGTGTTTGTGTGTCCATGTCTTATTCTGAAAAAGAATAAAAAAAGAAAAAGAAAATCCAAACATGCAAAAAAATCCCAAAGCTTTTTCAATGTAAACCAAGTTCTTGACATTCATCAAAAACTGGAAACCTGGAGAGGGGTTTAAGTTAATGCTACATATGATATTCACAGTATCACTACATATACGATTTTGTCTCTTCTGAATAGGTGAATGACGCTTCAAGTCGACCACCTAGCACAGAAACTAAAGATCTTTTTAGACAGAACATAAAAAGGAAGGACGTAGAACACTTGCAGGTTTGGTCCAGTGCTCACCACATATTAGAATAAAAACTGAAAACAGTTTTTATTCTATATTGAATTATTGTTTATCAATAATCTATTATTGAATAAAAATTGAAAACAACTGGAATTACAGAGCAGAAATAAAGTGAAGGAAGAGAAAGTCAGAAAACCAGTTCTATAAATCCCATATACTGATTGCAACTTTAAAAAAAGAAGACAAGACCAAATAAATCACAAGTGAAGGAAAGGATAGTCTTAAGAGGCTGCAAGGTTTTTTTAGAAACACGCTGAGAGTTAAAGAGTATTTTAGTCATGCTATAGCATTGAGGGTATTCTGCTTTGGAAAGGCCTGATATAAGAGACACAGGGATAGCTTGAAGGTAGGTAGTCTGGCCAGAGGCTGAGAGCTGTGACTGATGTGCCTGTTAAGAAACTGACATTCAAAGGACAGCCCAAAATCTCTTCCTCTGTGCAGGCCAGGGTGAACACTATAGGCTTTATTTATCTCCTCTATCCCAAATAAAATTTGAGACTACACCTGTGAAACAGGACACATTTAAAAAGGTAAGGTGGGTAAGTTGATTAGCTAATTAACCAAGCTCTTATATACAACCCATAGGGAGCATCTCAAATGCATAGGACATTTTTTGTTATTAAAAAAAATAGGACAAGGAAAATTTATCATTAAAATATATTTCACTAATTATACCACCTGGAGTTCCTTCCACAAAACAAACTTTTAATTAGAAAATGTGGGTTTATAGAAAATGTTTGGTGTAGAAGTTTGATTGTTTATTAAAAGTAGAATGTGGAAAGTTCCTTGCATGCTAAGGAGCACAACTGTACCACTTCAGAGGGTGTACTTTGCCTATTTAAATAGCTCAAGAATCTCTTCAGAAACTATTGGCACTTATTTTTTGTATCTTCTTCAGGAACAGGAGAGGCATGATAAAATATATATATATATTTTTTTTTTACATGATGGAAGAGCTTCGCTAATTGTAGACATACAAATTATTTTCTCTTTAAGGAAGCAGTAAAACCTGATGATACATGCAATATGAGCCAACCTGAGAAGTTGAATACTCGAGTCCCATACAGGCCCTTTGTATCAGCTGAGTGTCGCAGAGTAGCTGCTTTCTTCCCAGAAGCATCAATTGCCTCGTCCTCCATGGCTGGAGAAACTCAGCTCATACACTGCAATGCACTATCTGTTCCAAAGCACAGCCTTGCACTGGAGATGTGGCTACATCTGCCATGTACAAAATCACTTAAATTGCTTATAGAGTGTCTTAAGGAAAAGTGGCAAAGTACTGCTTTTAAGATATGCTGCAGAAAACAGCACAGACACATGGGAGCATTTTTGATGCCCGTGTTCATGCTCTTAAAATAACATTTCATCTGTTTCTTTTACTGTATGAATATCCTTTTCAAAATAGGATTAGTTAAAATTTTTCTGAATTGTTTTTTTTTTTTCTGCATATTTGTCTTAAACAAGGAGTTAAGAGAAAGTTACTGGACAAGCAAAGGAAAGTTGCATGACTCTTTATATGTGGTATCAAAGGGACAAATCCCTCTTTCACATATTCCCTAACTTAGTCCTTGTACAAGGGAAGAACCGTGAGGTCCCACCTCTGGGGTTGGAAAAAGGAAGCGAACAGCAGTCCTCCAAAACCGGGAATGATCAAGGAAAGAACAATGACCTGCATTTATTGCCGGGTAGCGCTCCCAGTTGAGTTAATAAAGTTGTGGCCTAATTAAGCTGAGCACTTCACATCTTGTTTTTCTTCTTGCATGGCCAGGACAATTAAGCATCCTTTGATGTAGAGTGCTCTGAGGAAATCTCCCAATTACTTTATGAACAATTTTTGTCATAAAGCCTGAGAGAATTTATTGAAACCACCTACAGTGGAATGAGGCCAGAACCAATCAACACTGGATGACCAGACTTAGGGCTAAGGATTTTAAACTAGAGGCCACTAAGACCACAAGCAACTTACCATACAGAGAAATTGAAGCTCTAGGAAGTGCTAGTTGAGTACAGTAAACTGAACAAAAAGCTGTGGAAATCACTCAGTTTTGCTCCTTGAACAGAAAGTGTTGACAATTATTGATTTTCTGTGTACTGGAGGTTGTATTGTACTCTGACTGTATTTCAACTGAAAATTAAATTCATAGTACATGTAACTACTCTGTTTAATCAGGTTGAAAAAGGCATTTTGCTACTTCTTAGCAAAAATAAGCAAGGATACTAGTAATTCCACATATTAGTACTTCAAAATGATAGTTTATTAACCTAAAGTCAAAGTGTTATGGACATAGGATAATAAGGATTATCTGCACCTTCAAACCTACGGTTATCATAGGCAACCATGATGTATATTTTCCTCTGTAAACCGATCCATTTCTACCTCAAAACTAGTCAGGTTAATTAATGTATCTGAAAAACTAAAAATACAGAAGAAATAGTCTTAGAAAGCAATATGCATATATATTCCAAGTACATATATTTAAATCTTAAACTGTATATCTCTTATTTTAGGTATCATATACTCTATTTCATTAATTGGTACATGCAATTCATCTGAATTCAGATGTACTGTAAATAAAACTTTTTTTAAAAGCAAATTTCAGATGGCAGTAATACAGAAATAATAATTAAAAAAAATAAACAGAACTGATTATAGTGCCTTTCAGCTTTAAGAAAAGTATCGTCACTTTCATGTTGTGCTAACATTTAAAAAATGTTAGGTCCAAACTATTGTCTCCATTCAGTGTCCACTTGCAGCGACAAAAAAAACCCAAAACCTAAAAAGAACAATTATGCAACTGGAACATCTAAAATATACTTTCTTTCTATCGTAAGAAAAGTACAGTAATTTAAACTCTCATCTGTTATTACTTATTTTGTGCATGGGGCAAAATTTGTTTTGTGAAATCTGTTTTGATTGTCTGGATAACTCAGCTCTCTGGCTCTGAGTCTTTACGATTAAAATGTGAATTAAGTTTTAAAGATAGTGCTATTATTCACTTAACTAACAAACTAACAGAAAATAAATAAAAAATTAAAATCCAGCATAAAATCCCCTATAAGGCAATTCATCATTAGTATAAATTAGCTCTAAAATGCATCACAGGCAAGTAAAAAAAGCTTCTATTATTTTTGTCCTACAGTATAATAATGAGTCTTGACTAGAAAAAAAAAGATACAGTAATTTAGTAATGTTCAGATCTACCCACTGAAAAACACCACTACTGCTGTTGAAATATTTTAAGACATATATTCCATTCAACTCCCCAAACAAATAGCAGACTGTACTTCAAATGCATTGCAAGACTATTAGGTAATCTTTTTCTTTGTTTAGATTCAGTAGGGTTCAGTGACAAACATTCATCTTCTCTTTCTATAAAAGTTCCTGCTCTTTTGCTTAGTTAAGAATTGCTTTAGTTTTAGTAGCAACTCACAATTTACTTCACCATTTATTAGCCTCACACAATAAACTTCAAACCAAATGCAAAAATGATCACTTAACTATTTTAAAATTATGAATTATTTGTTCTGTGTTTAGATCACACACTGGAAAGAGCAGTTATATCTGTAGGTAGGCTAATAGAATCAGACACAAAGCTTCTGAAATAAACCAATACCAGCTGCTCCCATGCCTCATTACTCGGCAGTAGCTGCTAGCCTGAAATATTGTACGTTGCAGAATCGCTGGCTTTCAAAAGCCACACAGACTTTTGAGAAGATGTAGCAGTACAAAACAGACATTTCCCTCAGACAGAAAAAAAAAAAGAAAAGTCCTAAACTTCAGGGTATGTGTTCAACTATTTTCCATTCTAAGGCACACATATTTTCCACCATGGTGCATTTTACTTATTTTTACAGGTGAAAGCAATTAGATTTGAAAAATATTACATTGTCAATGTTCCCACTTATAAAAGAATAATTTAAAATTCTAAAACTAATGAAATATCCTTTTGATTAGTAACACATACTTTGTGCTTACAGAAGACATTGAAGTAGGAATGACAGTATCATAATCAGTGTCAAATCACTTAGCTCACTAGGAGAGGTTATATTAAGGGGGGGAAAAAAAAGTTTGGCTCCAGATACACAGTATAGCTATAAATATGTTGTACAAAACCAGAACTTCTAAAAATAATCAATTTTCAAAATCCTTATTCAATTTGTTGGGCTTGCTGTACTCTGCAAAAATTAGATTGCAACAGCTAAAACTCTCAGTAAAAGGTACTGTCAGATCTTCATCATCTCAAATAGTCATTAAAGCCTAAAGAGAGTCACCTTCCTGAAACACAGAAATAATTTTAATGTAAAAGTTTACACAATTAAAATTACAGAGGTTTAATTTCCAACAAGCCCCGAAGAATTCAATATTCCATGGCTCTCAGGACTCTTCTTCAACATACAGGTTTAGTTTTAAAAATTTATGTAATACATTTGGCATTAGAATTAAAAACTTGAGTATGTTTGAAAGAACATTTACATTATAACAGGAATCAATTGTATACTTCTAATTTGCCTACTCTATAGATAACATTTTGATATACACAAATTAATTAAGCAGAAAAATTAAAGCAGACTTCTGCTTTATTTAAAAAGATGTTCAACATGGTGTTCAGTAGGTACTCTGGAGTATCATTTAGAGGCAGTAAGTCACAATATCATTCTTAATTTTAAAATACTAAAATAATGAAAACCAAGTTCTGTGATGGTATATGGTTCAGAACAGCATTGTCTTTTTATATCAGTCATTAAGTATTTTTTTCTAATATTTCATATCTCTGAAACTGTTCTCTGCATAATAAAATAAATTCAACTCACTGTTTTCAGAATAATAAGTGCTCACTGAATATTATTTGCCATACTCTCAAATGAAAAAATTATGGAAATGATTATATGAGATCTAAAACATAAGCAGTCACTAGTAGTAAGCAAGTTATGTAAGGCAATACCTTCTAAGTTCATCAGGTAAATTGTTACATATATTTAGAGATTTTCTTAACTTTTCAATGGTATGATATGATCAGCACTACCTCTTAGAAGACTATTATATCAATTTTTAAATCTCTTTTATTTAAAAACTCCCTAATAAATAAAACACACAAATCCAAGCTGAAAATTACTGAATATTTAATTTAAAATATAATATTCAGCTACTTTGAAGAAATAACATTATTTTCAGTTGAATCAGGCCTCTCTTTCTTCTGTATTTGTCAGATTTTAAACAAATTGTACTCAACATCCTGGATTGCCTTTGACAAATAAAAAATACCTATGAAAATTATTACCAAATAATAGAGGCAAAAAAGCCTTTCAGGAGATAGAGGTGAGCCACCATCAACTCTACGATAAGGCAGAAGACAGAGAGTGCAAACATGGAACATGGGTGATTTTCTCACTGCTGGACACTCATGAAGGAACCAGGTGTAATTTGCTCCCCATCTAGCAGAATTAAGGCATAGCCCAGCTAAGAAGTTTGGAATAAATCAGTTCAAAATTCAAAATCTACAGTGTTATCCCTTATACTAATGATGCAGCCACACTGAAGGCCATAAATTCCTTACCGAGTGAAAACAAGAAGATGAGAGAGCGTCATTTTCTGGCATTACTGTGTCATGGCACTTAAAAAAATAGCTGAAGTATAACTACATTCCCAAACCAGAAAGTTTACTAACAAAACCTGAGTTACTGCCAGCAGAAGGTTGGTTAAATCATGGCTTTTCCTGCCATTGCTTCACTTAAACTCAGGAGGCTCAGTCCTTTCCATAATCCTAGGGAAATATCTATAGGGTCTGAATCAGACAAGACGGCACATTATAGCTAGATGTGTTAATAAACACAGTGCAAACACTTCATATATGATCTCTAAGCAGAAAACAGAGGTCCATTAGTAACGTTGCAAGTTCAGTCTCTGTGCTACATGCCAGCCAGATCCCTGATGTGGAAGTTACCAGCAAAGAAAGGCATATGAGTAAGAGGAAAACCAAAAGATGTCAATAAAAATCCACAACCATTAGGGCTTAAGAAAAGAACAACCAATTCTTAAAATGTAATAGGAAAAGAATAAGCACTTAGCACATCTCAATTTGGGAAAAAGGAGGACATTTTATTACAATCCAGAAAGATAATTTATACCCCAGAAGTATTAAAGCCACTGGAGAGCAATTAAAGCAAAAGGAATTCACTGAAACATTAATATGGGTTTTTAACAAATCTTGGAATACTCTACAAGATCAAGAGAACTGCAAAAACTTAATGTGGTGCTCGTGTTTATGAAGATCAAACCTGAGAAAATACCGGCAGGCTGACAACAAGCCAGTATAAATTCTGGACAGGTTGAGCAGTAAATAATTAAGAAATGATAGTATAATTTATTCACTTCTAAGTCTTGTCAACTAAACTCAATACCATTTTTTATGCTATAACAAGTTTGGCTAATAACATTAACTTGTATTGTCATAGTACACTTAGATTGCTATAAGATTTAATCTTGCATGACATTTTCAAGCACCATACAAAATCAATACTCTACATTACATGGATTAAAACTGTTTAAATACACAGATCTTGAAAACTGTAATTGGAAAATTGTAAGACAATGTAGGTTCTCTGAAGAACTTTTATTGTCCCGAATTTATTACTTCCATTGTAAATCAGAGATTAATTTTTTCAGATGACCTCAGCCTTGATACAATGGGAAATATCAATCAAACAGATGGGCCCATCTTCCTCAGTATAACTCATTTGACCAACATACAGCTAAAATGTGCCTCTAAAACAGAAATATTAAAACTATAATCCAGTTCATTTATACAACAAAGGGTTAAGAGATAACTTGCATACCAACTGTAAGTATCTATATGGCAAGAGGTACCTAAGAGCAGACATCTGTTTAATTTAGCAGAAAAAAGAGCATTTTGGAATCCAATGGTAGAAAGCTATTACATGGCTGTGTTCATATAAAAGTCACATTTCTTTATTTCTAAACAAAGAAAATACATAATCTATTAGCACCAACTGTTGACAGATATGGTAGATTATGTACCTTTCTAAATCTTTACAATAAGCTTTGATATCTTTCTAAAAGAGATGTCGCATTTCAAGTGGAAGTTACAGTCTCAAGGAATACACAAAGTCTTTCAGGAGGTTCTGAAACCCGCACTATGCAATGAGTCCAAGTAAATTAGTAGGACTAGATCACTGATCTTGCCACACAGCTACCTGCAAAAGGCAAGAGAGAAAAGGAAAATTTGGCCTTGACAGGCATGTGCCAGATGTTTTTGAGGACAGGAAGAAGTCAGTAACTTAAACAAAAGGAATAGTTTATAGCTACTTAATAACACCATCTTCTGATTTTCTCCACAAGAGGCAGTGCTGAGAGTGAATCTACAACTGGAAAGACCAACAGTAGTCAAATCTAGACAGTATTACTAGTTTCTCTATACTTAAGAACGCAGGTTTTTTATTTCAGCAAAGTAATTTAGAGCAGCAGGCATAAGAGGATCACTCCGTTTATTGCAGCCCAGCTGTGCCTGAAGGACACTGGCTGGCTAGTGGCATTACTGAGACTCAGAAAGGCAACACAAGTTATGAAGGATTTTTACACACATACTTCTTACTGCAACTTCAGAAGCAACCGTTATTTACAAAGACCATATTTTACACAGATGGAAAGGAAAACTTAGTTAGTTTTAATGTGTTCAGGAGGAGGGAGGAGAAATGGTAAGAGAACCTAAAGAAAACACAAGACTGAGTCTCTCCTTTCAGCAACAGAAGAATTTAATCTCTGATACTTACCAGAATATGCTAGTGATATATATGCATGTAGACAGACACATCTATCTGAGAAGAAAAAAGGAACACTGCATTTGTTATTTATTTGCTCAACATTCTAACAGAGATGCAGCATATAGAAAGTGCTAGATTTTTTGTGATTAAATAACCAAGTTTATCTGTGAGCAGCAGAACCAGCAAAGCTCAGGTTCCTTCAGAAACAGTGTACTGATATTTCCTCATACAAGACGCATTGCTTCTCCTCCCTTTTTACTGCAATTACTTTAAGTTCCTCTCCTCTTCCCTAATTCCTTCTCATTTCCTATCCTTTCTATTCCCTTTCCATAAGAGAATTCTCCCAGCTCTCTTCTACTTCAGCTGCCTCCCAGCTGGCCAAAACTCAACATGTGCTTTGACGACTTCCATACAGACATGCTGATTTGCTGCTGAATACCTGTGTACTGACTACAAGACTAGAAGAACAGCAAATAAGAGTTATTAAGCATAAATTCAGCTTGGGTGCCATACTGACATATTGGTTAGGAAACCAATCTAAAAATAACTTTTTTCTTTTTCCTGATGTAGATGAATTGGTTTAGTAGGCCGGTACAAATACTTTTCAATTCCTGAATATTTGGTTCCAAATACCACAATCTGCTCACACACACACACAGAGAGAATCTTGGTTTAGACTATTGAACACTATTACACAACTGTGATGAAATTTGGCAATTCAGTCCCACTTCCCACTACCTGGAATCTCCTCAGAAATAACAACAAAAACCAGTCAATTATTAGATTTGTGGCGGATGCTGATTAGGATAGCCAGACTTTAAAAAGAATATGCATAAACACATTCCTCACTCATATTCTCACTGACTAAGCCTTCCTTTTTCTTATCTGCCAGGCAAAACGTGTACTTCAAATTCCTTTTTAAAATCCTTTTTTAAATCCACTTCTTTAGGAAGTCTTTTCATCTTTTACCCATTTTACCTCATGTTTGTATTACACTGCACAAAATTACAGTGCTACTTTTTCTTCTGCTGCTTTAAGGAAGGTTTCGATAGAGAAGAACTCAATAGCTGAAGGATATCTTATTCTGCCAGATCTGGGAAGAAAAACATATTACAGGTACAGGACAAGGGTTCTGGGGGCTTCCGGAGCATGAAAAAGGGTTTCACTTTTGGCTCATGAGGAGGTTGTAAGCAAAGGCACAACCCCCCAAGATAGTGAGCGAAAACTTGTACTAGCAATTCTTTTATTGTTGTTAGGTTGGGGGAGGTGGGTGGGTGTTCATAGCACTTAATCCACGAAGTTCTGTTGAGGGGCAGAAACTCTCTAAAAACATGCATTTGTGTTATTGGGAAGCACGGTGGTATACCTTGGAGCGTGCAGAGACACTTCTATAAGAAGACTTGTTATTCACCTCTAAGATAAATACTATCAAGTACACTTGTAGGTCCTGCCTCATTTGTACTTTTTTGACTCCAGCTTCTCCTCTTCCACTAGAAGTTGTCTCTTAAAAACTTTAGAGTGTATTTGAGAAGTTAATGTGCGTATTTTAACTCAACTGTTTGAGTACACTAATGTACAATGGACCGGTATTATCAACCTAAAAGCTTTCTAGGATACCTGGAAATACGCCATCCAGACAAATGAGAATACCTGTTCACCTTACTGTGAGTAGGTTCATATTGGTAGAACTATGTAAGAAAACTTGTTAAACCCTTGCACATTTACAGATTAATATTTGTGACTTTTTTAAAATTGTTACAGTTATTTGAAGAGAAGTTGAATAAAGCCAAATTAACCACACAAAATTGGTATCTGCAATTATTTTAGAATATATTTTAAATACTCATGAACTTTGCCTTTTTCCTCTGAAAAGTGTAGATTCCTCACTGATTATATTATGCTCACTATGAGATCCCCATATACAAATTCCATACAAGAGGAGAGAACAATTCCCTACAGATCTCTAGTTTTTCAAATCTCATTTCTTTTTAGTAACAAAAGGTTTTAAATAAGAATTGTTACAGATTTACAGAAACCATTCAGAACTGAAAGTCTAGAGCTCTTAAAAGGGGAATGCATGTTTATTTATAACCACCTCTAACTGTGTACATTTATCTTGCTGGTAAGAATAAAATCCACGGTGATTAACAATCTAATAATGACAACAAGAAGAATAATGTATTTTACGAATCTCAAATTCAAAATTTAAATAAGAGGCATTTAAAATAGATTTAAAAATTCACTGGAATTAAAATAGCCTGTTTTTAAGTATGGACTCACTATATGACATTTACATAAATTTAACAGAAGTAGTATTAACAGTGAAGTTGTAAAGAAAAAAAAATCAAACCAGCAATCCATTGAAAATAATCAAATATAAAATCAGAAGCAGATTTCATTGAAGTGCTCATCAGGTTTTCAAACCAGGAACCTTTCAGGAAGGGCAAAATACTTTCCCCACTTATTTTCATTCCAGTTCAGATCCTTACTAATTCAATTGGTTCATATAAACAGCTAAACAAAAAAGCTGAGAACGGCGAGACTGGATCTCTACTTTTTTTCCAAAATATTGAAAGTGTATCAGAATCAGTTTAGACTCATAAGGTATTCTAAACAACTAACAATATATAACATTGTTTGTAAAATACCAGTTTTACAAGCAAATAATTTTTGTGACAGATTTGTAATAGATTTTTCTTACATATTTAATACAGATCAAGGTTTTTTTTACTTAAAAGAATTTTAATTTGCTTCCTGTGCATTTCTAATCCTTTTCCAATTTTCTCTGGAGTGAAATGATACAAAATAAATATAAAATGCTTAATTTCTAAAAATTTAATGATAAAAAAAGTATACCTAAGAATCAAAATAAAGGGATGACTTGTAAGTACTATAAAAAGTTTGGTAAAAAAAGGCAGCATCACGTTTAGGAAAACAACCGAAGTAGAAATACTAGCATGGTTAAAAGTAACTTACAAAGTTAAACTGAACCGGATCACCATTTATCAAAGAAAAAATATTTGTTGTTATTTTCTTTTAACAAAAATATAACATTTGTAAATATATTGGGACAGTACAACTTTAAAGAAGTGACTCAGAATTCTAATTTACTAACATATCAGTAAAGTCCAGACTTTATACACAAACATTCCAAGTTTGAGGTTTACCACTTCATTAAGGATAAGTTCACGTTTCCATTTGTCACTGCTCCCCTATCTGCCATACAGGTCCTACCAAAAGTTGTGTCATATTGTAAGGAAAACGTAACTGCAAATGTTTCTGAAACTGGAAGACAAAGTGGCTAAAACTCAGGCACAAAGTTAAATGCTACCTTACACCAGCTATATGCAATGACTTCAGGAACTTTTTTCTTTAATTGTACAATGAAAAAAGTATATTTTAGTCTGTTTGTTATTTTAATGGTTGCTCTCAAGCAATGTCTTCCATGATACTGTGCTCCCAACAGCCTATTTATTCCAGCATAATATTCTTTCACACTCCCTGGGACACAATCGCAACGCCTCCATTCGGTATCTACTACTGACATATTTTGATTTGGACAATATTGTTATGGATTTTCCCTGATTAAGTTCCGTGGTTAGTCTTGTATCATTACGTAAATTATTAATTAGGAACATCACAGTACTAAATGAACAGAATTCCTAATCAATCATCTGAAAAAAATACTGTCACTCACTCTAAGCATGATATTAATTATCAGGAATCACATATTGTCAGAGATTTGATTCCTAAATTAGAAGACTGAATTTCACTCAGAATTTACTTTTTGTATACGATGCATTTTATGCACTCACAGTTACACTTACATTATTTGGCAATAACATTAATATTGTATTCTTGGCTGTTAACTAAAAACTTCCCATGAAGAAGGTTTTTTTTTTCATTATTCTGTTCTTCGATCAGGCTGAAATTACCAATCAGTACAAAATTATCCCTTTGTGAAGACATAAAATTTGTTAAAAACTTTGGATTTTCTTTAACTGTAATGCAAAAAGAATACAACAACATTCAGACTTTTTGGGTATGCAATTTAGCATAGTTTAATATCAATGCATATTTTGAAAAACAAACCTATTTTCAATGTAATCCACCAGCATAACACTGAAAAGGGAATTTGTATGTAATAATAATTTCAATTTTCTTTTAAAAGAGTAGCAATATAGAATTTCTTGCTAGTCTACCTGAAAGCAAAACACCAATTTCAGAGCTGTGATTTTTGTAGTTTCTAGCTCATTCTAAAAAGTAGATATTCATAAAGGCTTGTATTTATTTGGAATTCACACACTGGAATTAAAAAGTACCGTTTGGTCTTATTCTGTAAATAACTTGTGAAAACATCTGAGAGAAAAATAGTAAAAGAATATGTAATGCATTTTCAAATAAAAATCACTCATTAAAGTTCTAAGTCAGCACGCTGCAAACAGCTGTTGGAAACATTCATTCCAAAGTCTAGAAGAAATGAACATTTTCTCAGTAGAAGGGTATATACTATGCAAACCTAAATATAGTCATCCTTTGAAATCACATGTGAGCTTTAATCAATATGTAATTTACAATTAAGCAATTATTTTCTGATTTACAAGCATTACAAGCATAACAAATACGATTAACCTAGTATTTCAGACACAAATTAGCTCAATTAATATATCCCACCTATATGCCACTATGAATCTACGTACATTTTTCCATTTTGATTTTTAATTGGATATGAAACACAGTTCTAACACACAAATAAAGATCTAAAGCTAAATTGAGCACCAATATGTTCATTTTAAAGCAATGATGCAAGCGTAATGTTTCGTGTAGAAAAACTACGCAACAAGTTGAACAAATTTCTAAATCAAATCAGAATGTAACAACAAAATACCATATATGTTCATGAGAGTTACAAGACGAATAGTGATTAATAAAAAATATCTCCTTAAAACAAAGTAATTCCGTTCTCTGTGCTTTAGGGAGTGAGAGTTATCATTCCAGACATAATATAGGCAGCCATGTCATAATCTAGCTCAAAGAGCTATATAAACTCTTTTAGATCCTGACTCACCAAAACCAGTTTAGACAGCTGTCTCAGGCTGAGATGAGTCCTTCTTTATAAATGTCTGTTTCTTTCCATTGACTATAATGAGTTTCTAGATGATGTTCTCAGATCTAGATATCTACACTACAGGCATCTGAATTTAGGTGAGATGAATCCCAAGTTGGGTTTCGTAAAGTCAGTTTCTGATACTTGTTTCTGACAAATTGCCCTCCTTTGACACTACATTTGGATGCTATTTGACTTAGAATCTTATTCTTCATGATTCTCCTGTTATTTAATTAATATTTATTAATGTATTCCTTGTTCATTTGTTTAACTGTCCTTTGTATGGTAAAGTTTAACAGGTATATAAAGTAGTATTTTTCCTGTCTGTCTAAAAAGAAAGGATAAATCAAAATAGTTATGTACGAACTTAGCAGAGTTCAAAAGCTAATTAATGTTTCAAATGGGAAGAGACAGAAGGAGGTTTGCTATTCAGTCATGCTATTAGGCAAAAAGATGTAATTCCTAGACAGACAAAATTCTGTTAAAATTATCTGTGTATCTGAGTTAAGTCAGTTAATAATTCCTGTTCCGCCCTAAATATGGGGTATACCAATTAATTTATCTTTTTCAGGATTTTGAAAGAAAACAAATCAGACATTATGGTTCAAGGAAAACATTTTTAATTAGGTTGAAACTCAAATATTTATTTTAATTCTGTCAGCAAAATAACTGATTTCAGTTCAACTGGAACATTATAAAATTTTAGTTCATCCATGACTGCTAAGAATTTTGTGGGAAGTAGGCTCCAACTCCACTTAAAAAACAAAATTATATATGTCTCCAAGCATCACTTTATATAAATATATGTATCAAGTTCACATAATACCATACTATCAGACCAAGTTAGCTCTTATGAAAGGAAAATCCATGCAAACCCTAAACTCTACATGACAGATGAAATTCTAAAAAACTGAAGTCTACACATGCTCAAATGAGTTGCATGAAATAAATATTTTGAAATCTTTTATCTTAATTAAGAATACTCCACTACATCACAGCTCCTAAATAATAAATAAAGTGGAAGATAGGTCAAAAGCAAGACACCCAGGAAGCATCCCAGCTCAGACTAAAGTAAATGCCCATTGACTCATCAGTTATACCACTGATCGGAGTGATACTTTCAAACAGCATTAAACAACAACCTTTACCAAAGGCACAAAGAAAATGGCCTTCCATAGGATAAAAGAGAGGATCATGGCATAGGTAAATAACTGGATAAAAGATGGAAAATAAAGTGTACAGATAAGAAAAGTTGAGTAAAATTAAGTTGTATTAACTTATGATTTTAAGATAGGGCCTGGTGTCAGGTGATGAGTTGATGTAAAAAGCTATCCCAACTTTATCTACATGACGACAGACATGGATGACAAACAACCACTAAAGAATCAGGTCTTGGGTTATAAATGAGAGTTGAGCAAAAGCAACATGTTAAAATCGTGATCAAAAAAACAAAACTAGTAGTATCAAATGTTAGAAAAGAGAACAAAAGAAGAGAGCAAAAATCATTAATACACCAGCAACGATGCACCTGCCTCTGGTATCTGTGTGCAGACCCTCCCTGCCCCAATTCCAAAGATATGGTAAAACTGGGAAATGTATGTAAAAAGGCCAGCAAGTGCGATCACATGCAGTAATTTTGACTAATTTAACTACAGCTTACTAGTCTGGGGAAGAGATGATTGTGAGAACATAGAAGTAGATAAAACTGTCACAAGGAAAAGATAAGCAAGGGATGACTGTCCACTGTCTCTTTCCATATGAATATGAGATGGCATCAAATGACGCTGATGTTGGGTTCAAAACACACCAAAGCAGGTGGTTCCTTACAAAGCATGGATTCAACCATGTAATTCCTTGATGTAAAATTACGGAGGAAAAAATCATCAATATAAACTGAAAACAAGCACCTCCTCTGGCTCAGGAAGTCCTTGAGTTGTGAAAATATTCCACCTGTTTGACATGCTCATTTTCTCTTTCCTAGCATATGCTGTTGGCCATTGTTGGTGACAGACCACAGGGTCTCTGCTTTGACTTGCACAACCACTCACTCCTAGAGAGGAGTGCATATACTGAAGTCAGTTTAGCGGCATTCTGGAGTACTGGACTAACTCCACCTTTATCACAGAGTTTTTGTATGATATTAAACAAGTGTTAAACCTTTTTTTTCCTCAGGCTGACATAAATTTACGCTTTCCTTTCTGAGGGGTCTAATCTTCAGCCTGGTAAGCCTGATGTGACAGGTCATCAATGAAAGTGATGTTCTGGACAAACAAAGTGTTTGTGACACTCAGTACTCCAAAAAAATTAGATCACAGATTCCCCTGTGTCTTAGTTTGCCATTCATAGAACATAAATAATACCAACACATCCCTCAAATGACTGAGAAAATGATTCTGGCAATGTATAGAAAGCATTCACAAACTACAGTGAACAGTAATGTAGAAAAGCTCATCATAACAGCTTGAATGATATGCCATAAACAAGGGAAACTGTCAAACATTTCCGATACTGAACTAAAATACTGGGTAGCTTCTTATTAAATGGTCACTAAACATTGTGAGAACTGAATGAAGCAAGGAGCCCTGCAGAGCTATATATAACGAGTGAACCACAGCTTGTACACACAAAAGGACTAAATAAGGACTGCACTAACTACATTCCCACATTTTTTGCATTATTTTATAACCTTGACAGAGATCTTTATTAACAGGGTTACTTGCAATAAATGCATTATTGTGGCTGAAATAGAAGCTTCTGTTATTGCATAAATATACCAGAGGAAGGTGTCCACCTCATGAAAAACATGCCTCAAGCAATCACTGAGATTTTCATAAATGATGTCCATGTTAACAAGCAGACAAAGCAACAAGAGTGGACAAATATGACCCATACTGCAGGTTCATCATCCACTTTATATACCCCTTGGTGGATTTTACTTCAGTCTGGTCCAATGTCTTGAATGTTCTCTAGATGATGGAACCCACCTCATGGTGTCTTGGAGAGCATCTTTCAGTTTACTTTTATCTAAAGGCATCCAGCCTACAAAAGCCAAGACAGATCTCCAATGTAAACCCAGGCATAGTAGCAAGGATGATTGGGAGATGTGCCTCAAAAGTGCACTCCTCATGCAAACTAAAATTAAAACAATAAGTATAAAAGTATCTAAAATTATAGCAAAGTGGATACTGTAAATAAAAAATGTAAAAAGGTAGGCAATGATATTGATACATCTTTTTTATTTTTATTCTCCCAGAATGAAGTTGGAATGCATAACAAAAGTAAAGAGCATCTGATCACAGAACAAAACAACTTATACTAAGGTGATGCTAGATTAGTGACATGTATGGGGAAAAGATTTGTGAATGCCTCATAAAAATAAGACTATCTAGAAGTTAATGTGATATTAATGTCATAAAATAAATTATTTGAGGGAAAGTAATGAATTCGACAAGTACATTTTTAGTTTGATTTGCACCTATGAAATACTAACTTGAACTTAGTGAACCTGCTATTTCAATTTATTTGGATTTAATTTAGAAAAGTGGATAATAAAGTGCAACCAAATTGCTGACATTTATTCATTCATCATTCAGAAACAGAACCCAGATTTTGGGGACTGTATTAGCATTACCTACTCTACTTTTCCAGAAATTTTATTTATAGTTCATCTTAACTTAATATTGCAAACAAGGTTCCTAGCTGCCTTATTTTTACTTCATATCTTTTTCTAACCAAGAAGATGAAAGACATGTTAAAGTGTTTTTAAAGCAAGGGTTAATTTTTTTAACCAAAGCTAAAAAGAAATGTTACTGATTTTAAAAGAGGTCTATGAAGTTCTAAAATCATGATCTTCTTCATGCTTTAAAAAAATTGAAAAGAAATTCCTGTAATATTTTTTTCTAATGTCTAAAAGGTTTTTGCATACTTATTTAGCATCTACAAAATATAACTGTAGTACATAAAAACATTATTTTAAAAATAGGCAAAAACCAAAAATTACTACTCGTAACTCAATTACTCGACTTTTAATGAAAATGATGATATGGAAAACTTAAAAATTAATTACTTACATAAATTCAAAATTCCTGCATAAACTGTTTGCTGGGGATATTATTTCTCTTTTACAAAAGTATTTATTTGAACATTTTCATTTTCCGTGTTACTCCTAAAGGCTAGAAAAATTAAAAATTCTGTATTTTATCAATTCTCCTAGCACACAGAATATCAAAATTTCAGAATGTTTTTTGGCTCTGTAGAGGTCCAAACTGGGGTAAAAAATTCCATTGGAGTAGTAGTACAGATTTCGGTAACTAACAGAGTAATCCTTAGCTGCAAAATTTCCAACACCATAGGACCAGGATTTCATCAAGGTAAGAATAATCAGTCATTTTAAGTGCCATTTATAATTACACTTTTATTACAAACACCTTGTTTTAGCCTTCTACATCTCACAAACTTTGATGGCTTTGAGTCCTGATCAATGAACTTCAACCTCCTCAGCTTCAATAGGTGAAAAGGAAGAATAATTTTAATTTTATAACAACTATGCTGCTTCTTTGAGGATTAGTTCGATAGCCCAGCCTCTCTCTCCCCTGAACTGACTCACCACTGATCAGATGGAGGAAACAGTCCCATTTACAGGTGCAGATTCAGAGACGGGACAAGCAGATTACTTCTGGATATGACAGTAAAATTAAAAGGATTAAGAAGGGAATAAAACTCAGGCTTCAATGAACTCAGTGGCAGAAGACTCCAATCAATTTCAATAGCCAGACCATTTCACCCACTGATGTACATAAACTGATTTTACTTTTCATAGCATAACTTTGGCTCTGATACTTAGGGTTCTATTTGAAATCTCACAATGTTTGGTATGTTCCTTAAAGCTTCAACTGTTGAAATCTACAAATTTTCCAAGAATTCCTTTTTTTTTTCTTAAATATAAATTTACAATTCTCATGGGTACAGATTAAGTTTAAAAGCCTAAAACCTAAAAGGTTCAGAGGCCAAAAATCAGATAAAAAGAATAAAGAGTATATATTTTAAAAGCCCTCCTAATACATAAAAGCCAAATATCAAAATTTGAGGTGGCCAACTTGTGATTTCATGAAACTGTTTACATATCACGAACATTTTTTAATGGCCACCACAAGAGCTAAAAGCTTTCTTTTCTGTTTTCTTTCTTTCTCTGTTGACAATATGTATTGCTACAATACTCATATATTTAATCGTACATCTGATCCTCATTATGAGAGGAATCAATTTTCAGTCATGGTTTTCATAACCACACTCTGAATAGCTGCTCCATCGCAGTTAAGCGGTATTCAATAGTGGTACAGAGAGACCTGTTGTTGAGGCTTATTGTCAACAAAAAGCACTTTCTCTAGTGATGGCAGAACCTATATATAGCGCTGGAAGGGTGAGTCACATTGAACAAAGTGCATGACAAATTTACCATTACTTTGTGTTTATGCTTTACTCACAGAAAGGAATGACATTTTAGAAAACTCTTCATCATTTGGACCTATCTGTTCAAACAAAATTCAGATTAGGATTTGGTCATGTACTGGTTGCTGTTATTTTTGCTATTTGGAACTTCTTATTCAGTACTATCTGGTTCAGGGTATAAATAATGAAATTTACTCTGTTCCTTGATTGAATGACCCAAACAGCAGAAGCTGGGGAGGGGTATATGTTTGTCATCAACAGGTTACAGTTTTTACTGGTTGCTTCTATGTTACTTTCAGAGAACAAGTCAAAAAGCCTCTCAAAATTGCTGATACATTGTGAATAAATCTTGCTGATGTGCTTATGAGCTAAGATTGGTGCTTTTTCATTAGAAACGCTCAAAGGCTTCTTAACTTCTCCCCTTCTGAATTCTCAGGCATACCCATTGCAGAAACCCCACACACACACTCAGATTAATCCGAAACCGCTAATTACTATGCTAACCTCATACATAACACGAAACAGTAATATAGCGACTACCAGCTGATCAATTCCTAACCAGAATATTGGTGTTTATTCTTGTTATGGCTTTATGCAAAAGCAAAGGATTTTTTTTTTTTTTTTTTTTTGGAACCTGTTCTACTGACAATAAACCTCACTATATTAAAGAACACATAGAAAATTGATCATAGAATTTAAGACTGGTGAAAACCTTTCAATTTCTTTTGATTTCTTTTACTTGGTCATTTAGAAGAGCAACCTTAAACTATTTGCAAATGTGTCCAAAGTATTGTTCCACAGATCCTCAGATAGTTGCTTATACTTTGATTCTAGAGAAGGAAGAACCACAGCACAGTGACAACGAGTACAACTGTTCATCCTTTGACTTAGTAAACTCAAAACTACTTTAAAACCTCCCAACTTATGACCAAAATACAATTTTTTAAAGTATTTTTAGCTTGCATTCTGGATAATTTGGACAGTGCCCACCCAAACTCTAAAGAACTGCTTTCTCTCTTCTTAGACAAGGAAAGGACAGGAGGAATTTCAATACTGAAAAGTAAACATATTTAAGTATCAATAACATGTTATCTTGATGAAGCAGTTACAAAGCCACTACTTTCAGGAGCACATTAAGCTTTAATCACCAAAAACACAAACTTATTTTACAATTTCCACATTTGTCATCTTTCTTAAAAATAATATTATGTGGCAAAATTTGTAATACACATTATTATATTCCTTCAAAAATAGTTTAATGCCATATAGTAATATTAATTTATCCACATTGCAAGATATATATTTTTCATCTTTATTTGAACTGTGGCTAAAGAACTTGGTTTTCTCTTTTTTCTTCCAAGTCTACAGTAGTTCCGTTTCCATATGGTATCATATACAGATATAAGCCCTAGTATAAGCAATTGAACTTTTCACGCCCTCAAAAGCCGCAAAATCAGATGGTCTGTGGTTTTTGCAGCTGGTGCACTGCACTCATATTGGGTAGTGTCATATGAAAAATATTTCACTCCCCAAGCCCTAAACAGAGTCACTCATTAATGAAATGCAGGCAGTACAATGAGATCATATAAGGTATAGATTTCAACAGCCATACTAAAAACAGTAAAGGAACACTGAACAAGAACACAAATCAAGTTCCTCTGCCAGAACAGGATTTTTTTTAAAGGAATGTCTTCTTAGACTTAACATTTGCTTTGAAAACAACTGCTAACCACTACCCAGAAAAACCTTTAGTACAAGTGTTAGCAGACTAAACAATCACAATCTGGCAGAGGAAAAACAGTAAATAACTTCAGACATAGCTACATTACAGGATGTCTCACCCCAATATGCCACTATCAAATCACAAAATGATTTACTTAATAACACATATGGAATCTGCTTACTTAAGAAAATAAGCTGTCACCAGCAAAACTTTGTTTAAAAATAATTTCAGGGCTGAGGTTTATCAAATTTCACTTTAGTTTGTTTTTACAGAAATCTTAAAAAAAAAAAAAGTAAGGCAATCTAGTTGCAAAAATATTATATTAAGCCCACTTACACAGAAAATGTATTCTTAGGCAGAATTTTTGAACTCTATTACTAGTACTATTCGTTGAAAGAACGACCACGACTTTGCACCGCATGTCATGACGTTTTATTTCAATAAAATGTATCAGAATATATTATTTAATTTCTATCTTTCCCAAATGACACCCATCTGTTTTCCTGGTTCTGAAAGCTTTCTTTAACTAAGAAAAACCTCGGCAGCAGAAATAAACACCAGACAATACAGCCAAGCTACTTTATGGACTTGATTCTTTTCTCACTGACTCTGATACAAGTCTGTGGACGTTAGTGGCCTGAATATTATAGCTGTAGCTGAGCTAAGTATCAGGCTTTGTGCAACTACTTTATAAATCTCAGGACTATAGCAGGTTTGTTTTATCTGGGGAGAATATCTGGGGAGAAAGTATATCCAAGCAAAATAGCTTCTATCTTTCCCTCAAAAGCCAATGAGGATATATTGGTAACAAACAGCCAACTATACTTGTATCTCCATTACATATTTGTTTAACTTCTAAACTAACAGTATTCTGAAAAGTTCGTGCAATTGGGATAACCCATTAATATAACTAAAATGGACTACCTGTAATTTAGTGATTGAGTAGACCAGGAGACCCGAGAGTTTTTTTCCTGCTACTCTTCACTCTTCTATGCTTTTCTTCTACAATGTACAAGAAAAATTTTCACTGCAGTGCTTTTGAAAAGCAACTTTGTATTTTATGCATAGGAAGTTACAATTATTCTCTCTTTGCAGTAATTACTCTTGTAATAATTTATATGCTTTTAATTGTCCAGTATCAGTCAGCATGGAGGAATTACTAAAGGCTGTATCTCTTAGCCAAACAAGTATACAGTGCATGAGATAAATGCCTCCATTTATCTGCATCTGTTGTCCATAAAATGTTTATACGCCTCATTCCTGCCACCTGGCAATAAACTCTAGCTTACACTTGAAACACTACACGGAGTTGAAATAATCCATAGTACCACAGCTCAATACAGAGAATTAAATATGAGCTAAGAATAGAGCTGCTTCTTATTAATCATGTATCAGTACTGATGCAAAAGCCTACCAGGAGTCATAAACACCACATATAACAGGAAACAAAATTCTGCACATTTTCCAGCCACATATTTTGCCTCAAGTTTCCACAATCACAAATCATCTGTTTAAAAACAAACAGACAAACACCTACCTCCCAAAACACAACTATATTAAAAAGCAATAGTTTCATAGAATATACCAGGTTGGAAGGGACCCAAAAGGATCATTGAGTCCAACTCCTAGACTATTAATATAAATATTACTATTACTATGAATTAGTAGTTATTACTAATTACTATTAATAGTTATAATAATAAGAAACAGGAGCTGAACTTTATTGTGAACTTCAATTCAACGACAGCATATTAACACTGTATGTAAAGTTCTCCAATACCTCTTACTATAAGTACCTCATAATAAATTGTATTACACACTGTGATCACAATACTTTCATATATTGTTTATTTTTAAAGTTGCACAGTTAGTATGCCAAGTTTATTTCAAACCTTCAGTAACAGGTCTTCTCAAATCAAATTCTTCTACAACTAACTTAAATCTAGAAAAATTGTTTCTCTTAATTTAGAAAATTATATAAAGTAAAATCAGAACAACTTTTCTCTCAATACAGACTATCTCCATTTTTTAAATATCATATATCAATAGAGTATCATGCTTCTTAAATATAAAACTTACGAGTTTTTAAGGTAACTTTGCTTATAGCAATAAAAACTCATCACTCTGTGTTCGAACAAAATATTCAGGTGTATAATCTATGGCCATCTTTTACTGACACCTGGTTTTAAGCAAACTCTCCCACTTGACTTCAGTGAAAAATACTTTCTGTGTGTTAGCTTGCAGAGCACCACTCTAGGACTTCAAAGCAAGAATGATATAAAATTAACATCAAAAATATGTTATGGATTAGAATGGATTAGAAACAGGCAAATCAGTAAGTCTCAGAATGTAATTGCAAACAGGGAGTTATATTAAGGGCATTTGTAAGAGAGATCTGCTGTGATAGGTTACTGGTCCTGTACTGTTTCACACTTTCATCAATGACCTTCAAGAAATTGCACATTCATTACTGATGACGTTTGCTGACAACACAGCAAATGATAATGAGGAGAGCCAGCTACTGGAACAAAAGGATCTGAATCTCTGAGAATACTCTACTTAAAACGAATACTTTTCCTATCACCGCATGTGTAAAGCTGTATTTCTAGCTACAAAGAAAGAAGCCCATATTCAGAGGATGAAACATGATGTCTTAGAAAAATTACAGACTTGGAGTTAAAGTCCCATGGCACACTGGTCAAACGGGCAAAAACCCTTGACAGCATAAAGAATGGGAAAAGGAAGGTTATGCTTTTTTAAATCCCACGGTAACATAACCATTGCAGAACATTGTGACCACTTCTAATGTTCACCATAAATTGGAAGAGTTTAAAAGACAATCCAGATAACATGAAAACATTTCTTATATATTGAACTCCAGGAGTATTCGTCTATTCAGGTTCTCAAAAGGAAGGTTAAAAGCATGTGATAAACAGAAAACTCTTCACTTCACCACATGAAGATCCAATGACTGCAGTTTGAACCTAGAGACACTCAGATGAGAAAAAACGCTCCCTTCTTTAGCACTGAAATTAATTACAAAATGTCTGTGGATAGAGCAGCATTTTAAAACTTCAGTAGTCACCTTAATCTCCAGTGGACTATCTTAACTGATCTGCCAACCAGATGAAGAAAACGGTAAGCAACGGCTTTAGCTTGAATAAAATAACTGCCTTTCCGTATGAAATGTGATTGCCTATTACACTCTCCTGCAATCCCATTCCAAAAGCAGCTCCAGGGTACAGTCACCATTATCTTTTAAGACAAAGATGCAGCTATTATATGGTGGTTCTGGGACCGCATGATGACCCAGCTACCGTTCATATTGATGTTAAAGCCATTGTAGATACATGGTCACAAGGAATTCAGTACCAGATCAGACAACACAGTTACTGGCTGAATTGTACCCTTCTGTTTCATAAAGCACAAGAGGAGGTGCAGTCTGTAACATTACCTGCTAAAAGTATCATATTTACATTGCAAAAGAATGTAATTTGAAAATTTAAACATACATAATAAAAGAAGAAGTAGGCATAGTAAAATTTTGTAGCAGTGATCTCCTCTGAGTAAGGAAATAGAATGATTTGAAAATGAAAATGAGTGTCTACTGAAGATCAGAAGACCAGGTAGAAAAACTAAAAATCTTCCCAGAATATTAATACTTCATTGAAACTGAAGGCATTGTATTCACAGGATACCTTCATTTACCCAAATATCTGCTGAGTAACAAAATAAACTCTCACCACAAAATGCCCTGGCTTATGCAGAACACAAGCTTGTATTCCAATAGTAAAAAAACCCAGAGAACCTTTCATATGTTCTCTCTCATAAACCAAACTAGAATGTTAAAGGCATGATTACACTTAAAATAATGTAGAAAAATTAAGTATAAGATAAAGAATAAATCTATGACTATGCAGAAGTCCTCATATACTGAAATATTACTTTTGTACGATCTCAAACTAGTGCAAAATTTTATGCATATCATGACAATCACATTGATCAGAATATGACTGGATATGAACAAGCAGACTAATGATACATGATAGAAAGCAGAGCATGGGAAAGAATTTCACTGATATAGCGCAACATCCAGTCAGTAGTAGTCTTATCTGAGATCCTTAATGATCTGGAAATGAATGTGAACACCAGCGCCAAAATTGGCAGTTTGTAATAAATTGGAAAATGCTGAAAACTGCCAATGTAAACATAGAAATTCTTGTTTTAAAGAAAGACCTTAAGGAAGATTAAAAACATCAGTTCAGCAGCAGCACCACACAAACATTTTCAACTGGAAGATAAATTATGAAAATCTCAGATTCAATGGGATGGAATAACCCTCATAATAATATCCAAACATCCCTAAATGTGGTCCTTGATAGCAAGTTGGATATGAAAAGGAACAAAATATTACAACATGGCAGAGGACAGAATCACAACCCAAAACACAAAAACATATAGAAGTCCCATTGTCTGGAAAAGGAGGTCTCCTGTACCTCTGTACACATTTGGTAAGAGATCACTTATGCTTAGCTGGAGTCCCGGTGTACTGTAAAGCCCCAGAGTAGCTGGAGTCCCAAAGGACTGTAAATCTTCTTAAAGGAAGAGGTGAATCTCTTTGGATTTCTACAGCACATGGGAGAACCAGCACTCATCAAAGCTACTGCTTGGATTCCTATCCCAGGGAATAGCCACAGCAGGCGAAGCCAACAGCAGACCAATGACCAGAAGAAACATACAGTAAAAAAGAAGACAGTAAAAAATTGGGCTTAGAGGCAAAATGGTATAATCAGTTAGGGAATATACAAACTCTGGATCTGACCAGAAATGTTCGAAGTAAAACAAACTATAGAAAAGTAGTTGGCCTAAATAGCAATGATTGAATATTTCAAATGTTTGTAATGACCAATAACCAGCAATAACATCTACTTAAATTCTTTGTTTAATAACAACCGTGCAAGATGGACTGGTCTAACTGCATCTATCTTGTACGGAAGAGGAGAACCATGCGAAAAGCTTGCAAGTATATGAAAAAAACCCAGGCCAATGAGACTATTTCATTTTCCCAAACTTTCCCCTAGCTCTGCATGTAACAGTTCTTCATCTATAAAACCATGGCTTCCGAGGAGACCTTCTTTTGACTTGTTTTCAACTCCAGCATCAGAATTCACACCAAGGCATATGTTGTGTGAACTTGTGAAAATCTAACCCAAAATATGAAGAGGATGGTTCAAAACTCTGTATCTACAGGGGCAAGATCCCTGTTTTGGTTTTCTCCTCTGAACTGCAGTGTGCTGGCATACCCATGAAGAACCCAACCTGCTCCATTTTCCTCCATGCCATCTCTAGATGGCAGCAGCTGCTGCAGCTCCTATCATCAAGCCATTTCCAGTGAGGCTAAAGCGACTACTCTATCACAAATGTATGTTGAGTTATAAAAAGGAGAATCTCTCTTCTCACCTTATTTTAACAAAAAATGGCTCTTCTTTAATTACCATAATTAGAGATGATTACAGATGTCAAATCGTGGTCCAGTTACTAAATGCTCAATCCAATGAGAATGTTGCTGAATTAAAAAGAAATTTTAATAAACTCGCATTTCAACCAGGTTCAATCCCTTTGTAAATACAGATGAGGACACAGTCCTCATTTCTTGAAAACAAAATAATACAAACACCCCAACACACATTGTCTGAGCTGGGCAAACTAAGTAACATGGCAAACGTCTGAAAGCCAGACTGTTTGCATAGTTTCAAAGAGGAAATGAGTATGTGTGATCCTCATTTCACTGACAGGAGATCATATCAAATTACAAATGTAGACAAAAATAGTTCTTAAAAGTAGGAGTCACATTAGTTAAAATAACTGAAACTGACCTCAGTAAATACCACAATATTTGTAGCTTCCACAGGTGTTTCTGCTTCCAGCCCCATTCCTGAGCTGCAAGGCAACATGAGCTGCTGGAGAGGTGGCACCAGGAGAGCAGGGGCTCTTGCAGCATGAGGCAAAGGAAGTCAAATCAGTGCAATCCAACCTCCAGGTCCCTCCTTCTCCCAACTCAGAATTAAAGAGGAAAGATGCCTTAGAAGATCTTTAGTAGAAAAAAAAAATGAAACATGTAGGGGGAATCCAGACATGGGCTAAATGGTTAGAAGAATCTGTAGAAGCAGTAGAAGCTGCAGCCATCAGCTCCCTGAGAGAAATTTCAGCAGGTTTTACAGGAGCAATTCTGTCCTATTTTGGTTGGACATTTGGTCCAACTCTCACTTATATCCCTCACAATTTCTTCCCATAAAACTTAAGCTCATACTTCTCAATTTCTTCTCCCTGGCCCTCCCTTAAATTTCAGCAAACAAAGCAAAACAGAAAAAAAATTGAACTAACATAATGAAAATCATAAGACACATTCACACGACAAAATAGCTGGTACCCTCCCACATCCTTTCTTTGATCATCACATTTCATGTATTAATTCATTTCTAGGCTTTCCTCTGGAAGGAAGTAAGCAAGGTAACTAGTTGTTTTCAAGCAGAAATCTAGACACAATTAAAAGGACAACCAGATCCTGGGCCTGCTCCAGGTCAACTGTATGGAGCTGAACCATGTCATCCTTGGTGCCGTAAACCTGGAGCCTGCAGCATCCTTCTGCAAGAATCCCACATGCTGCAAGACAATGGCCACATTGCTTCAGGCACTCTGAACCAACAATTCCCCCCAAAATACAAACTCTGCCTTAAGCCACAGTGGCAGCATACCTGATTCAAAAGCTAGACTTATATAATAAACCAGCACAGGTTCAAGCATCATACTGCAATTCCCCATTACCATTTAATCCTGGCCAGTGTCAACTAGCACTGTCCCAGGCAATGCTCAGCCACAGGCTGAGAGTCTGCACAAAGCAGAGACTGCTCTCAACACACAGTACGGTGGAGGCCTCCCTGTTTGTGCAGTGGGGACAGGCAGTGAAGGGAAAGACAGCGTAGAGTTAGGACAGAAGACACTGTGCTGCTTTCCTTCGGGGTGGAGAACAGGCCCTGGCTCAAAGAGACCCAGGCCACATGCTCCATGCAGGACGTGCAGTGTCAGGCTGCTTGACCACGGGCTGGCCTTTTCTTAAATGGGCACGTCTCTCTACACAACCCGGCTGAGCCCAAAGACTGCTCACTGGGATGGCCTTTAGCACTGTAAATGCAGCCCCATCATTCTGCATCTGCCTATACATACTACTTTCTCTTTCTTCCTCCACATCTTATGTAACTCATGGCAGGCTCCCTCTGATATCGTCTGATTTTATACACTAACATTACCACAAGAAATGTGAGCTGATATTCACAATGTTGTGGTAGGACTATTTACAAGAAGTACACTTTAATTCACTATTTCCTTGTTAAGAAGTTTATATTTGTGGCCATAACTGTAAAACACAGGCAGGAGAGGGGAAAACATACCAATGTTCAGAAGTGGTGTGTACAGAACAACAAAAGCACGTTTAGACATTTATTCCTAACACTATACTACTACTCCCATCTTTACCAAAAGTCCAAGGGTTTGGGCTTTTCACAAGAAATGCAAGAACTCTGATAAGAAAGATTTTGCTTCCTAAATTCAGTGGCTTCACATAGGCAGGCTTCCTACTGCTGTTAACACCCATCATATGGAATAGCAGTATCAGCCGGCAATTGTATCTGTCCTTCATGTAAGGCAGTTTATTGGCCTCTTATTCTGCACAATGTCACCCTGAATGAGCACATCTCCCTTTTGTCCCACAGTGACTCCTACTTGTTACTGTAGCAAGAAGAGGATCTCTGTGTGCTGCTCCCTGAGAAAATGAATTACACTCTGCAAATTTAGACTCTAAATTCTTCACCACAGTGAATAGCAGAGATTTATTTTTAAACAGTAAAAAAAAAAAAAAATCAAGTGTAGACATAGCACTTTTGGAGGAATTTTTTTTCATGTGCAAACTGAAAGGTACTGGTGCCAACTGAAAAGCATAGGCTATCAGGCATCCAACACAAATACCCTCCATTACATTGCCCCACACTTATAAAACTTCTACCCAAACTGGGGAACTCTCCTGCTTTTATTAACAATAGACATTAAAGGACTTGAGCTGAAAACTGTGCAAAATTCATAATAACTAATATGAACTGTGGCAGAACAATCACACCATACTGCCTCTAGGAAATAAGTAGAAACAAACTACGGAAACAGATTAGGAAAAATGGTTACAATCACTGACTGTACATGTTCAAAAGATAAAAGGATCATTTTGCCCCACTTTTCAGCCCTAATACTTAAACTATGGCAAGAGAAGAAAATAAAATACAAAGAAAAAAATCTTGAGTGTGTAAAAGAACAGCAATCTTATTAATATTGCCTATAAGAGCAAGAATAAAATCAAATACATTTCATTTTCAGAGAGTTAATAATCTGCCAAGTAGTAACAAGAAAAAAAAAATTTTGAAGTGCCCCTATTTTTCCCAGGAAGATCTTTTTCTCTAAAGTTACAGAACCAGCAAAACAATTAGATTACTGAAGTCCTCTTTAAAATTTGTATTTACAAAGACTTCTTAAATAGACTTGGTTTAAAGTCATGGCCAAACATGATGGGTTTAGAAAGGTTCAGTGCATATTTGAGAACTGATGCAGTTCTCCAAACTGTTTCATGTGCATTATGCATAGCATACCTTAAGGCAGTGTAGCCATCATATGGCAAAGGAGGAAATCTCTTTAGGAATTAATTGTATGTTTTCTTACTTGTTTCTTCCCAAAAGTGAAAAACACCTACATGAAAGTTGATGTTTTTCCCTTCTTCTTTCCTTCTTTATGATGTAGAAAAAGGCCAGAAAGAAATTTCCCCAGATTTCTCTCCCAAAAACATATGGAACAGAGACAGGTTACCTGGTTTCTAAGTTTAGACTCAGGAGGATAATCACACCTCTCCCTGTATTTTTTTCTGAAAGAGCTGGAGATCAAATGAACTGGAATAGGAACTTTCCAGTTGGAGGGATGAAAATATCGGGGGGGGTGGGGGGGGGTGTAATAAAACCTGACTTTGTTTTCCAAATGAAAGCAAGTGAAAACAAGTTAGGTTAATTTAAATGAATTCTAAAATTTTAGCAAATAGTCTCTCTCCTGTAACTTTCTGCATTCCCCTAGTACACGATACCATCAGCTTACCTATTTTCCTATATTCTAGAAAAAACTGAAGTGAAATTCTCCCGACAAAAAAAAAAAAAAAAAAAAAAAAAAGGAAGAAGAGAGAGAGAGAAAACTGGTAAGAACTGAATTGCTAAAGGATCAGGAACATCAAATGTAATCAATGATAAGCATTCATTAAGTATTTATATCAGGACATTAGCCTTTAATAGCACAAGTCTGCATACATGTCTTACTTTTAGAAACTGCAGTGTAATAAATTATAAAGAATAAGAGTAACAGTTTTAGGAAACTCAATTAATAAAAGAAGTCATGTGGTGAGAGACAATGATCTCAGAACAATGCATCTGAACAACTCTGCTGAAAACAATCGATCAGTGGAAAAAACCCATGGACCAGTCATCAGCCAGGTGTATCTAGCTATTCCTAGAACAGCCCCTGAATGGGAGGCAGAAGAATTTCCCTTTATAATGCATTCTTTCCCCTTGTATAATCCCAATCTACCACCTGTAACTTGTGTTGGATAAAAAAACAATTAGACATCACTTCACTTAGACCAGATCTACGTCTATTCCAAACTACAGCAGCAATAACAGTCCATGGGCTTTTCTGCTGGTCAGTTATTACCAGCGTACAACAGGAGACCAAGGAATGGGAATCTGAAGACTGGCCTGGTGTATTTATTTCATCACATTTGCTGACTGATCTGTGAAGCATAGCAGTACTTTATTTCAAAGCATTAACTGTTTCAGAGCAATGCAGAAATATTCTATAACTGTGCAATAACCCCAATATCGGTTTTAAATGTCCATGGTCTATATGAAAAAAATCAACTAAATATATTATTGCTTATTACATTATTCCTTGAAAAATACTGAAGAGCATTATTTTCCTTATAATTATTCTGGGTTTATGTTAAAAGGATTATTGTTACAATCATTTTACTGTTAAACTTTATTTTTCTCATCAAGAAACAAGTTGAAAGTAGAAAGAGTGTGAATCATATGGATCAAAGACTATCCATCAGTGTGTCACACACCATGTGGCATTGTGTTTTGCTAAGTCAAAGTCATGCTCCAAGTTTCAAAACTTCAAACAACTGAAATACCACAACATTCATAAAACAGAACTGAGCTACTGGGAGTAAGAAAAAAATACAAAAAAGGTAACAGACCTCAACAGCAGATAGTAAAATTAACATTTCAACAGTTCTTGCCTTTCATCTCAGTCTCCATAGTACATTTTTTTCTGGAAAAGCTACGATTTAGGTTTAGAAAGATGCAGAATTACATAAAACATCTGGAATATGGGACAAGGAATATTGGCTTATTATCCCTGGTGGACCCTCCCTATGAAAAATTTAATAGGTCTGTTTTGGTAGTTTTAATCTCCAGAGCACCCCAAGCTATGTTATGGAAACATCATCTTGGTAATTTATATTAGAAAGAACACCTGGTGATGAAAGCAAATATACCCTCTTTAAAATTGTGAGTGATTTTTCTTTAATCCTCAAACTTTTCATCTTCTTAAATATATAATTTTTAACAGCTTGACTAAAAATTAGTTTTTGTATCTTTGAGACTGATCACATTGTAACCATTGTGAACTTACACTATTTTATTAGAGAGCTACATTTCTTCATTCCTGTCTTCAGAGAACAAGTCATTTTGTCTTTACTTTGACATTGGCCTTTTACAGATTACAGAGGAAGCTCTGTTGAATCTTATATGAATATCACAAAATCACTTAAAATGTTGTCCATTTATTCCTGCACAGCTTCAAACATTAAAGGAAAAAAGAACTCTTAAATATATTTCTACTATTCTTATTCCTCTAATTCTAAAGCTGGTGTTAGCTATAAATAATAATAAATACATAAATTTTGTCACAATTTACTCTAGTCCCAATTCCAAGTGACAGCATACAGCACACATAAATTATATGAATTCTGGTCTGTAATTGCTTTCTTGGTATTTATTATGTTTAGTATACAGTTTCAGAATAACTAGTAAAAATCTATAGATGAAAGCAGAGAAATTATTTTCCATTAAAATAATTAACTGGATTCCTCTGAATATAAATACAGCTAAAATGCTATAGAACTGAAAGGAATTTAGCATACACCTTTCTATTGTCACACTGCTTTACGGTTTATTAAAAAAACACATTTTTATGTGTTGCTAATTTACTATTTTATCGATAAATGGCAAATTAATGTAAAAATATATCAAGTACCTGTCAATCTATAAAACAAGTTACTAATAAAAATACATTCTATAGTTTCCAGCTACAGTTAGGTTTCCATTTATCAAATTTCTAAAGAAACAACACATGTACAAATTAATCTGGTTTTATCATTTAACATGCCTCACTTAAAATATATCCTAATACACATTTTGTATTTTCTAACAAAGAAGCCCATAATATTATAATCTGTAGCCTATAAAGATTTTCAGAAACATTTTTTTATTAATTTGACACTGATACGCCTCCATTTCTAATATCCCAACCCTGCAACATTTTAAATGCAATTAAAAGTGGTTATGAAAGAGTGTGGACTTCCTTGTGAAGTAGGAAATCACTCTTGTGATTAACATGCAAACGAGCTCATGCTGGCAGAATAGATTGGGGTTTTAAAACCCCAATTACTTTTGTATGATTATCTATTTACCCGTACACAGACTATTTTCATTTTTCATCTAATACAAAGTCATCCTGCTTACATTTTTAGCACAGCAATTAATATTTACAATAATTATGATATCAAGCACCATTGAGAGCACGCCAAGTGAATCATTTGCCATGTTTTTTAATATATATGTTATTAAAATAACATCTATGGTAATATATTGCAGAGTATGGAGATATATTATTGGCCTTTATACACACACCAGCCTAATACAACATTCTATTGGCTTTAAATTTAGTTAAGGGGCATATTATTTTTAGTATCTGAGTAAGTCAACTGCTGTTCGTTCAGATTACAGATGCCAAAACTTTCAAGTCTGTAACTGCTTTGTATAAAGTGTAAGGTTTGTTTAAACTTTCACAGTAAAAATAACAATAAAATTACTTCCTCCCATTTTTCTTTTCTTTTTTTCTTTTATTTTTTTAGTAATAACAGACAATTCTTAACTTTCACTAACACACTTTGATTCATACCTGCTACAGAGTGCACATATACACATTTTTTCCAGACTTCTAAAGAAAATTATAATGCATTAATGACAGGAACTATGGTAATGGAAAAAGGTCACCCTCTTTTGAACACCTTCTGTTTTAAACCATTATATATAAAGACATTTGAGAAAGCAAAGAATTAAAAGGCAGCCTTTGTGCAACCCATTACTGAAATATTATAGAATAATCTATATCAAATGTAGTGGAATAGCAGATTCTTTTGGATCTAAATTTACTGCAGCCATAGAAATGCTTTTATGCTTATTATGTATCTGCATGTTGATTCAATTATTAAAAGAACACCTGACAGCAGACTTACTTAATTGAATTAATTAAACTGGATGAATAATCACAGAATTACTATTGTATGAAATTTGTCCTGAAAAGTAACACTGGCATTTTGAAATTGCAAGTAATTTGAATGGTGAAATACACTGAGCAGAGAAGTCTTCACTTACTGTATTCTGAAATTCTTCACCTCATACATGAACAAATGGGACATATAAATTAACAGACAGCTGTGAGTAATGAATGCTTTTTCTTATATATTGTAATTTATTATGTGAGCTCAGCTATGTCACCAGATCTTTTAAAAACTTTGCACAAACATTTCAAATAATAGTAATAATTTTTATCTCTTGCTCTAAAATAATACAATAGAGTGGACTATCAGATACTGAGAGAGGGGTAGTGTAACACTGAAACACTCATGTAAAACAGAGCTTCCAACCAGGATATCTAGAAAAGATTTGAATATGTCCAATTGAAATTATGGAAATATTCTTTACCAACTAAAGCAAGGAAATTAAAGATGTTAAATTACTTTTAAAACATTTTAACAGATCAGTACAGTGAGCTTCTACCACTGATTTTAGCAACAGGAGCAATTTTCTTCAGTGATTAAATGTTATGACATGCTGGATATAACATATGCCTTTTAAGGTCTTCCAAAACCATTTTTTGTTGTTATTTAAAACCAGTCTACTGATGAAGTTCACAAGAATTTATTACACCCTGTTCTATTTAGTTACATTTGATAATTCACTAGATAGAAGTGAAATTTTACATAGATTTTTTTAACATGCGTTTTCTGTTGCCCCTGCTAAAACACCAAAAAAGACACAGAAGAGCCTCGCACTGCTCGGAACAGAAGTTTATACTGCAGAGGACATTCCTGGAGTGCAAGCACCCAATCTGGCATGTATCCAAGCCCCAGCTATTAGCTCTGCATCACCAGTGGGTATTTTTCTTACTTCCTCTTGCAGGGTTTTTGTTTTGTTTTTCCAATGATCCCCCTAATAGCAAAATGTATAAAATAGTCTAATTTTTATATGAGAGAATGGTGGGACTGGATATTTACCTTACTCTAAAATGAACTGCAGCGTGGTAGAGTCACACCCATCACCTTTTTTTCTTTTTTTTTTTTTTTTACATCAGCACTGTGTTTTCTCTTGATAAAAATGAATATTGATGATTCTACAAATAGGAAATATTAATTTAGAGGTGATTATTAATTTATATTACTAAAAAGAACATGAACATTTACAGGTATTCAGTCAGAATATCTAAAAATGAAATAATAGGACATCTAACATCTATATACTATAAATCACTGATTTTTTTATATTCATATTTTCCCTCATATTCCTACTTGAATATAATTCATTTTACAAATATGTCTGATCCTGCCTCTGACCTTACTACACTTTAAGCTCTTTTCTGCTCATGGAAAGCTAATTTGCATTTTTTAAAAATGTGTCTGTATTAATGATCTAATTTACCACAAAAAGGCTTTATATTAAATACAAAAAGGACAGCCATTAGCTTTCTTTCCACAATAAAATCAGAACAAAAAATAAAACATCTCATTTACACAACAATTAACAGGTTTTTTTCCTAACACAATGCTAAATGAATCTGTACAGTTCAGCATACATAAACATTATATATTGTGCAGAATTCTTGCTCTACAATCAAAATAAGGAATATTATAAATATGCAAAGTTTTACAAAACACTTTTCTGAGAAATCTATACATCCATTTTAATACCTATATTAACAACCACAGTGGTTAGATTCTTCTTTTACATAAATTATACAAAGTACACTGGCATTACACACCATTTTAATACCAGTTTATTATAGCTTTATTTCATAATATTGGAGGTGGAAATGGAAACAGTGCCATCATGTGATACTTTTCAGGCTACTTCACTTCTTTTATTTCCAAGGAGTGAGTCTGTTGCTGCTATACAAATAAGAGTTCCTAGAAAAGCACTCAATGGCAGTATAATTTATTATATGCCATGTTGTAACTAGATCATTTTAGGTATTTTTATGCATCAAGTACTGAAAACACCTTCTCAATCTGCCAAGATAAACAAGCATATGATCAGTACAAATGTTACCTAGCCCTTTTTATTAAGAGTTCACAAATTATCCGACACAGTCTTGCAAAATTCCTTTCAGTTTACAGTCAAGATATTAATCCGAACAGCTTCATTTTTACAAAAGTGCATAGAAGTTAAATTCCCTAGATTTAATTAGTATTGGTCAGGCTACTTGGAAAAAAAAACTAACACATGAAATCATCAGAGGCGTACAATATCAAAGCCGAATCCAACTCATATTATGTTTACTATACAAGATATTTTTAATGAAATCAGACACACGGTCATTTTTTCTTTTGTATTCATTGCATATTGAAATAAAGGCATTTTTCTCCCCAGTGGTCACAATAAACTAGAAAATCTAAACTTGATGCTAAAGACACGTATTTCCACTTATCCCTTCCCTTTTCCAGAGATCAAGACAACCATTTGACAACTGCTTGGAATCTAGAAATGCAAGTAATCTATTAAATCTGAAATCCCACTTTACTGCACAACTCCCAGCTGCCAAATCTCAAAATACTTTAGAGTAGTGTTTTTTTTAAAGATATGTCTTTATACAAAATTAAACCCTTACAGTGAATTCATTGATGCATAGGTGAAAGTTGATTAAAAAAACACAGGAATTGTAACTTTTAAAAGCGAGCACAGATGCTACATAATGCTTATGGAGTTTCAGAATTTATAGAATATGAACAATGTCTGAATTCTCAGAGATTAAAAAACCTCACAGTTTAACTGCCTACTGGTTCACAGGAAAATTATGTGCTTATTTGTAAGCATATGGGCATGTACAGCCATTTAAAAATGTTTAGATTTCATTATGTAGGACTCAAAAATTCATGTTATACACATACATGCCACATATATGAGTCACGCCTAAGTGTGTTTTGAGTCTGAAACAAACACAAGGGGATTTTATAAAAGTCAGTATATTTCATACATCCAGAACTCCATTTATGGGTCAGCATTACAGCTGGTGAATGTATCTGCTTTTGCTGAAAGGTAACAAAACAGACCCCTCCACCCTTAAGAACCTTCAGAGAGCAGGATTCAAGACTGGAAACATTAAATATAAGAAAAATACTGCAGTAAGAAAAGAACAGAGAGAAATAATGTTATGTTCTTACTTAAATTTAATGTGTACTACTTACAGATAACATTTTATAAATTGCTCAAACTAAAGCAAATTGCATTTAGCAGTTTGGAAGGCAGGCCAATTGCACACTACATAAATACTGATTTGTACACCTAGTACAGGGAAGTTTAATTTTTATGTTTGCAACCCAGCAAGCGAGTTTTTGAAGAACGGGCTAAAAAGAAAAAGCGAGACCGCGATTGTTATTTATTCTCTAAAAGCTTGATGTTTTCATTAGTGCCAGCAATAACCACCCTGGCTCCCCACCTTGACAAGCTGGTTAGAAAACTAGTTTGACTGGAATTTTACCAGCACGAGTGATACATGGAACTCTTTCCATGGTAAAGACAACCTGTAGCAAGTTATTTAATACCTAATACAGGGCTTTTAAAAGTTTTTTTGTTCTTGTTGGTAATTATCATCCCGGAAGGTGATAAATATCTCTTTTTCTATGGTTAGGGTTTAGACTTGGTCCTCCCCTAAGGGTGGAACCGTCAGTAACAATTTCCTGTCATCATGAGACACATAGAACCCACCTCAGCCCTTACTACATAGTTTTATTATGTTGATTATGAACTAGATGATGAGTATTAACACGATGACCTTAGAAAATACTGTCGCTACTCACAAAGCTGTCCAGAAACAAGATTATAAATCAGATAAAAACATAACACTCTAACTACATTAAGCACTAAGCAAAGGGAATCATAACCTGCTGGGGCACTTGCTGGTTGATCAACCAAGACATCTGAGAAACATGGAAAAGGGAGCCAAAGCTCTGCTCATTTTCAGATCCCTTCCCAGTCACCCCTTCAACAGCTAGCAGAAAAGGAATCTGGACATTCTTTGTGTTCCATTATTTCCAGTGGTACCCAAAACAGATGCTCATTTAAGACTGAGATAAACTACGCTGCAGATTAATACTTTGAACATAAGTGGAGGAGAGCGTTCTACGTAAACATTTGCAGAAGTATTTCTACAATTTTGAACCAAGGGAGAGGCTGCATTACCCTCTGGGTGAAAAGACAAAATTACATTTCTTATCTGTATTCATATTTCTCTACCTCAGAAATCCAGTGTTCAAGAGAGAAGTCAAAGGAGCAGAGCGAACACCCAATATTTGATGGGGAAGCTCTAATATCTCACATTCCTAATTGAGAAGATGCAAAATTAGAGACAGTATTGCTAACTGAAATGGAACAATGCCAACATTTGTATGTATCAACCAACAAATGCCCATAAGGCATCTCATCCCACTTAAAAATCAATTTCTTCTGAGATCATTCTGATTTGGAGGAAGTTGGAGGACAACTCCAAGTTAAACTGAACTTATGCCAGCCATATTACAGAATATCTTATTTTTCCCTCATCCAATCTGCAATTATATAATATTTCTAATGATACAGATTTCAATTTTGTAATATACTGAGACCAAGACAAAGGGTACTTTATTTCAAAACTGTAAAAAGCAGAAAAGTAATTTTTTAAATTTTTAGTGCTGAGACCTTTAGATAAATGTGTTGCCTGGGGGTCAGATGGCAGACTTGTAGATGGCTAACCACAAGGCTAATATTTATCTAACCATGTAGCACCCACCTATTTGAATAAGCCGCAAAAACTGAAAGTAGATTCCCAAATTACTGATTTAATTGCCCCAACACAGAATCGTTGGACTCAGCTGGATCAAGATGAATTGGGACAAAACATATAATGTAGAACTTCTCAAGAAAATTGTTAGACATTCTCTATAGTTTTGAAAATTTTAGAAAGCACAGTTTTGGCCAGGTTCTGTGCATACAGTTACATGCTCTCCTTAATTTGAGAAGTGACTGAAAACAGAAGGAAGACTTCCCCGTACTTGTCAAGGCACACTTGAACAACAAACAACTTTAGCTAGTGTGTAAGGCTTTCTCAAATAGAAATATTGTTATTCACGTTAACTTTCCAACCCAAACAAAATGTCAGATGAAATAAGATATACTGTCAGAAAAGAAAAATAAGCCGTAGGTGGTGGTTTAAAAACAGGCTCACTGATAGCTGCAACACCATATTCCATCGCCTCAGATCCACAGGTTGCCTTACAAAGAGAGTTACATTGTAAGGCGATAATGGCTGGCATCATTCACTGACATGGTTAGAAACTACGAGTTTACTCAGCACTTGTCACTCAAGTTAAATGGAAGGAACAGCTAAATGTTCTTTTGTGCAGGGACAGCTGAAACAGGGCCCTGAGTGCGAGCAGCATGCATATGCCCATGCAGATCTCTAGTTACAGGTTACGAAGCAATGTATATCAGGGTGTGTGAGACATGGGAATGTTTCACTTACCAATGAAGCTCAAAACCACGCAAACTATTAGTCTTCATGAAACAGCCTTTTATACAGGGAACTTTAAAGTTTTGTGGAGGAAAATAAATGTTACTTTACTAAAGACACTACTGAGGTCAAGGAATACCCAAATGAATTCTTATTAGAAGCCAATTAGAAAGTTGCAGAAACTGTTAATCAGAAAATACCAAATGAGTGCCATTATTAGAGTCAGTGTAACTGAAAGTATTTTTGTATTGGATACAAATATTCACAGTCAAAAGGCAGAGATGGTCAACATACGGCTAAATATGACTGGAAATACTTTTTTATCTGTGGACTGACAGACAAAAGGAAAATCCCTAGAGGATGAACTCCTGCAAGCTTTAAGACAGCTTTAGTATAGAGTTTGATGTGTGCAAAAGACACAGGAGGTCAAGTAATCCCCTTATGGTTAGAGAATATATAGTAAAAATTCTATTTGCTTGTAAAGTCTCTTTATTTCACTGGTCTTTCAGATTAAGTATTATGATTAAGTGACACATGGCCTTTAGTAGGACACACTGGTTCCTGGAATGGTACCTACTACTAGAAACCTGCCAGAAGAAAAAAGATTGAAATAAAGGAAAAGATCTGAAACAAAAAGAAAAAAAAGGCTTAATCCCCAAGTCACTCATTTTGGGGTGGAACATTCCTTCCACTCTTACCTTAAGACTTTTTTCCCACCAAACTTATCTATGTTCTGCAAAACCTGCCTCTCTGTTGAATGGATACCTACGGCCAACCTTTCTTCTATTTGGACTCCTGTTTTACAGGAAGACGGAAAACACTTTCTTTTTCAATTCCTTTATGCTGCCTGCAGGGTTTCTGAAGGGCTTCTAATAATAATTCATTGGAAAGAACACACAATAGTAGGTTCTATCTCTAAAGAAGCCTCTGATGCTGGTCCCTATACTTAGGCACTCATTGCCACCTGAGGCAAGACTCCTAGGAAATTAATACAACTCCCAGAAGCACCAAGAAGCTCAAGATAAGTTTACATTGTCTTCTGTTATCGCTTCTTTAAAGTAGGAACAGCAACAATGAATGCAGTTTCTCTGAAAAGAAACCAAGTATTTTCAGCCCCAACACATGAACAACACAAACACAACATCAAGCAGTTTCTTGATGGTATTTTCAACTTCATGTAACAGAAACAAATCAGGCTGCCAAACGTGGAAGTACTGAAAGACAAATGAAACTACCAGAAATTATATCTCTTCACCCTGTGAATATACAAGTAGAATCAGGTTCTAAGACAGGAAAACCAGCACTGGCTCAGGATTATACAGGTGACATTTTTCACTGTGAATCAACACTAAATCAACTTCCAGTCTTGTCTTAAGAGGAAGGTATTTGGATTTTGGCTGTTCGCAGTATTTCAGATGAGCCATAAAACAGAATTCCTGAACACTTGTGCTTACAGATCACATTGCACTTCACAGCTGTTGTGTTTTACCCCAGCAGAGGGTGCATTTAAGCAAGTGGAAAAAAGCAATTTTCTTTTACACATACCTTAAAGTGCTTAGGGGTCTTTTTAAATGACATGCAACACATACATATATTATATTTAAAGTATATTAAATAATTAATAACAAATAATTATTAAGTCTACCTGCAATGTTTGCCTCATTTTTTCTGTCATTCCTCATGTGCCACAATGAACAACAGCATAATCCTGCAACTAGTTGGATGGAACAGTGAAGTCTGAGGAACAGACCTAAATTTCACATCGTGATAAATATGAGGTCAGTAAATCTGTGTAATGAAATTGCTATTATGATTACTTTTTGAAAGGAAATTTTTGTTTAATCTTCTACATTAAAAGAATGCTGAGATTGCAAAAGCAAAGCATTTAAAAAACAGAACATGCCTGAAGTAAAGCTGTTCATAAAGCGTTATTTCAACCTCCTCTGCCTGACCTTTCCTCCATTCTTTGTTACTATGTGCCGCATTATTTGTTTCCTCGGGACCTACGTTTCATTACTGCATTGGATAGACTGTTTTGAAGATGAACTGGGTTTTATAAATACTTTTATTTAGTGTTACTTAGTGCAGAGACTGTTGCCTCTGTCCTGTGCTCCCTTTGTTGCTGAAATTGGAAGGGATGTGGCCAGGGCGTGCCCACTTTGGGAACTGAAGGAACTTTTTAGGGAAGCAGAATGCCATTCCAAGGAGATGGATTTCTGCCACAAATATTTTTTTCATGAAGCTCCATAAAATTAAAACAGATGAACAGTTTGCCATTCAGTACAAATTCTTCCCTTCCTAGGTTGTCATACATATCTACCATTATGGTAGTTAGATGAAAATAAATGCAAAGCTTCCTCAAAAGTTCATGCATATTCTCTGTTGCATGTATGTTCTCCTATGAAGTCTCATAAAGTAACCTACTTTCACAAACATTTTACTCCTCTGACCAATATAAGCCAAAATTCAGAAGAGCCCACAATTATCCTCCTACTAATTATTCTCTTAAGTGAAAAAAATCACCTTTTAATGATTTAATGTCGGAGTAAAAAAAGACAGCAGTCATTATTTGTAAAACACAGACTAAACTGTATTTGAAGGAGTGGGGATTACTACCAAATTGCACCGGATTAATCCTGTGAAGCAATTTTCAAATAAAACTCTTAAATAACACGTGACTAGTAGTTCCACACTCGTAACTGCAGTTGGATATGGAATGAATAAACAAATAAACTATTCCAGGTGGAAGCAAAATAACAACAAAACGAGGTAGTTCTGTGAGCAACAGAACTTACAAATAACGTACTTAATGCTGCAGCCTTTTTTTTCCTCAGCAGATGCACTATTTTGTATGTTCTCATGGACATTAGTATCTCTGAGGCCTCTACTTCTCCATCAAATTTGTCTGAGGCTGGCCAACAGGTTCAAGAATTATTGTGGGATACAGACAGACAGCAAGTATTATGATTGTGCCAACTTATGAAACTTCTGGTTCCTTACAAAAGTAAGATAAAAATAGCAAATCTAGACTATGGTAGCCTAGGAGATAGACAATTCCACAGCAGGACACTTTCTGCAGGGAAGGCCAAGCCAGAAGAACACAGGAATTCAGTGTTCATGTCTAGCAGTTAAGAATTCTCAAGCTGATAAACTGTTGTAACACCATAAAAGAAGGAAAGAGAGTAGATAAAAATATGTCCAGTACTACATTAAGTAAAAAATAACCTTAAACAATTGGAATATTTTCCACAGCATGCTTAAAGGAAAAGGACGTAACACCTTTTAATACATCATAATTACATGCTGTTAGCAACTTTTGGTTAATTCTCTAAGAAAATCTCAAATAGGTCTTAACATAAAGAAGAGCTTGCTTCTTTGACTTCAAACTACAGTCTGGTTCAGCAGCGGAACATGATAGACCAAATTAATTTAACTGCAATACTTCAAATGGAGCTTTATCAAGGATTAATATACCACAGTACCTCCAATTGCTATGAGCATGTGGTCATCAGCTCCGGTGCAGTAAATCCCCTCTTAGCAATTCAGTCATGTGTTGAATGCTCCAGCACACCTAGCTCACCTTTTATTTATTCATCAGAAGAAAAGCTGCTTGTAAAGAATGGCATGGTTTTGTTACAGGACAACTAATATAATATAATCTCTTCATTTCATTTCACTTCACTCATTGTCTTGTTTAGTATGAAATCAAGATTAGGCCACAGAGGATAGCAAATATCTTAAATAGCATTACCGCCAAAAGTATCCTAAGCATCAGGCTTACAATGGAGACCACTCCTCATTCATTCATTGACTCTTGTTCCGCATACGTGTAGACCCATGACATAATATAGCGCATTCAGCATGTTCACAAGCATGGAGTGCTTTTTTCCCCCTCAAGTCAGTATCTCTGGTAAACAAATAGCAGAGGCTACACCTACATTTGGTGCACTTACTTACTTTATTGGTAAGAAGACTGCTGAGGAACTCATTCATTCACACTGGACTAGTTATATATAAGCTAGTTATGTATCCTAACTTTCTCTTAACACAAAACTCATATCCACCTTTTTTGGTTAATGAATGAGTGTCTGCAAATATAAAGTTACAGATATACGAATTTTCACAATCTTCAATGGCATCACAAAGGAGATGTACAGCTTTGCCAATTTAAGTCTAACACAACTGAACACAAATCATGGTTTACGCTTAACTAATAAGAATGGCTTCAAATCCAAAATATTGTAGTAGAATTAAATTGTATAAGAAGAGCCACAACATCATTATAAAAGCTAGAAAATACAATAATAACACAAGAAATAGTGAAACCATGAATTAAATTTCACAGTTACTACACATGTTCAAGTAAGTAAACACTGTTTTCACAAAAGATTTTTCAACTGGAAATCAGGAAAAAAAAGGAGGTGGAAGGAAAAAAAAAGCTAAAGAAATCTTTAATAGTCAATTCAAACAGTTTAATATTCAAGATTTTTTTCTTTATAATGCTCAGTTACAGATAAAAATTTGGAATGAGACCACATTCCTCAAACAGTTCACTTGAAGTAACAATATTGCAATTCACTGAAGAATCAGCCATCAATTAGAAACTGTAAAATTTCATTAAACATATACTAATCATATCTAGCACTGTAACGTGAGCCGCATCTTTGCATGTGTTTCATGTATCACAATATGACAGCACTGCAATGGGGAAAACCTTCCTTCCGGTTTTTCCTGGTACCATCTTGAGGACTTAAAATTGAGGTCTTCAGAGACAAAATCAAAATAAAATAACAGGGAAGAAAAAAGTTTCTTGCTAAAGCAGAAACGTAGAGATAAATATGAAACATCTGCCTGAGGCAGGCAAAAATTCAAGACAGGTATATGTGTTCAAAAATAAAAAAAAAATAAAACACAAATTCTGAATTATGGGACTACATTTCCACCTTGATGTCCTAGTGACTATGCAAAGTGGGCAAGCTTTGTTTTCATGCTTTATGACCTCCTAAGAAGCTCCTCAATGGTATTACAGCCCACTAATTCATAGTTGCCTTGCATTTGTTCTAACTGTATTATATTATTATGGATGTTATTAATATGAATAGTATGTAATAAAACTATGGAAAAATATTAATCCTTTGTGACATCACTGCATACTGCTCTAGAACTCTTACATTTTAATTACTATATATTTTTATATATATAAAGCTGTAACATCTTTACACATCTTGCCTTCCTGGCCATAGCTGACTTTGTTCCAACAGGAAATCATCTTAAACCAACAAAATGGAAAGGAATTAAGGTAGTCAAACTTTAAAAATCACTAACGATGTCACAGGACACAGAGTTCAGCATAGATTTTGCTCACAGTCTTCAAAGAACTTTACAAGATGGCTTCCTGAGTTAATTCACAAATGTCAGAAGACAAGTATTATACACTTCTTAACCAGAGCACTTCCAGCCTTGTGTCCTTCCTCCTTCCATTCTGACACCATTAACAATTTCCATCCTGCCTTTTCTGGATCCTGAACCTCTCTTGTACTGTGTCCCTGTCCTGAACAGCATCTTTTCTATTAGAGGGCTAATAGTTATTCCCCTTTCTTGGCTATATACTTACTTGAGAATTATTCATTCCCATGTACATTTTCCTCTCACTGCTATTTTTTCTCCAATTCTTTGGGATCAGAACCAACACAGAAAGATCGAGACAGTTGGGAGAGCACATCTAATGACTCAGCATGGCTGCCTAGCCCCATAAAAAAAAAAAATTAACTTTTAATTGTCAACAGTTATGACTTATCCCAATTACTATCACTGGAATCATCATTCTGTATGTTAATAGCTTCTTACAAAGTCCAAAAACTTTATTCCGTTTTCCTTACAACACCATTTTACCCACTTCTTAATCAAAAACAACATAACATATCATCACATTTAATATAGTCCCTCCTAGAAAAGGTGTCATTAATCTGCCTGATTAAAAGTCAAAAAATTAGTGAAAAATTTGAATGACAATAAAATGTAAACATTCCAATATCAATTTAACAATATCAAATTCAGATAAATAAGTTATGAAATGTCAAACAGTAGACTAGCTGCGTCTATTCTGCATGCACTTCTCTTAAGGCAGAAAGTGAGATACAAGAGACCTCCTCAAAGCAGCATGATAGATCCTAGACAGGAGGCAAGGTACATTAAGCTCAAGCTAGTTTTTCATGTTCCTTAAAAGACCTAGACTGAGGTTTAGAGACACTGCAGCCATTGTTGTGACAACATTTTCCACATACTTACTGGAGCTAGCCTGAAACTAGCCAGCCCAAGCACTGTGACCCATGGAGCCATAGCTCTGATGAACTCGGCACAGGCAGAAAAACCTGCCTGAGAGCCGGAATAAACATGCAATTACTTAATTGTCTCTGTACCTCCAGTCCCACAGACGTAGACACACTCTGCAGGAATCCCACATCACTATAAAGGGGAGAGTGACTGCTGTTGAATGACAGCCCTGAGTGCCCTTGGAATACCTCCAACATTGAGCGTTAAGCATAGAGTCGGAAGAAAAGCAGGAAACAACTTTGCCTTTATAGTGAAACCAGCTAATTTAAAGATGAACAGAGAAACCAGACCTAATAAGACTGTATCACAAACTAAAATCCAATAAAAAGCTAATACTTTTGGAAAGGCATTTTAGGTATTTGGTATTATTATTTTAGTTACTTTTTTAATATATTCACACACTTGCACAACGCTTATTAAAAATATTATTTCATTTACAAGAAGGTGTCTCCAAGATCTGACTATTTACAATAACTTCTCCATTTTATGTGTTTCTGATTAAGAATTATTGACATTTTGGGAAAGAAATACTTGCTCCAGGACAGAAAAAAATAACATTTTACACCAAATGGTTACAACAGATTCACACACCTAACTCTTACCTGTGAGGTAACCTCACAATAGTTTTTTAATAAATCAGGCTCTAAAATACTTATTACAAACACTAATTAAGAACTACAGTTTAAAAGAAAAACATTCCGCAAACTCACACACACACACTTTCAAAGCGGTGGGATAGGAACCGAGAATTGGTTCATAGCCCTAGGTTGGGAACCTCAGAAGATCAGTGTATCAAATTCAAATAACTGGAAATTCCAGATGGCAAATTCTTTGGATCAGAAGATCTGTAATGTCAGTATTTCCATAACTTTTCCATCATGTCCAGTTTATCTTAATTGCCAGAATTTTTCTGGTTTTGTTTCATTTGGCTGAAAAAAAATGTTATATGGGGGGAAAAGGGAGAAAAAAAACAACAAAAAAAAATTATTATCTTGCAGATTTTTATCTTATTGTTCAATGAACGAGAAAACATAATTCCACAAATTACTTCCATAAACATGTGTTTCCCAATGGATGGGTTCCACATCACATAGACGAGAATCCAAAATGAGCAGCCACGGCAAGAAGGGTTTCATAATACAACAAACCCTTCTGCTTTCTCTCACAGTTGGACAAGCAGTGTAATAATAAAAGCTGTTGATCTTTAGGGGGATTCTGTACACAGAAAAATAGTTCGAAGCTGACTCATAGCACTGCAGTCCCCTTTTATGGGTTAAGATATAGAGTATGCCAGTACCTGTAGAGACTGTCACTGATAATACAAGACAGATAACATTTTTCTAAAGAAGTGCTCCTGGGCTATTCAGGTAATCACAATAAATATAAAAGGAGATAACAAACTAGGTCTCCAATAATATCTCTGGTATGAAATGAATGAAGGGGTGCCAAATTTCAGAGATAGTGCTTAAAGCTTTCTGCAAAATCAGGATACGTCTTCAGGACATACAAGTATATCAAATCGTGAGTTAATCCAGTTGTACAGACACCCATAAAACACAGTAACATGCATTTCAGCAGGTAAGCACACTCACTGCCACAGACAGATTTACAGAGCCCTAGTAAGGATTGTACTATAGCTACTACACACTTAGTGCTTTCCAAAACGGTGAGATTAAAACTACCTTTATCAGGCGTACACATACTGTGACTGTTCTCCCAAGTGCAAACAATTTATGACAGACAACACTGCATAGGCCATATGGTCATATCTCCGTTATCATAATGTCCAGAGCAGGGCTTTTGGGTTTTTGGGGTTTGTTTGGTTGTTGGGTTGGGGTTTTTTGGTTTTTGGGGTTTTTTTTTGGGGGGAGTGGTTGGTTTTTGTTTGTGGCTTGGTTTTTGAAAAGAATAATATTAGGAGAATCTGCCTATAATCTTACAGTTTACTCCCATCATGCTAGGAGTTACCATACACTGCACTTCCAGCTAATTTGAGATGCTTCCAGAATTTCTTCAATAAACAAATGCTTTGAAGTTTAACAGATTTTTAAAAATAAGTTCATTTTCTTGTATGTACTATATGTAGGAGATTTCCTCTTAGATACCAGCACACAAATATTGGCAGAAAAAGGAAGGACAGACTCTAAATGTAACATCTTCACCATACCTGTACAACATGTGTACTTAAGATGACAGTTTCCAAGTGTGACAAAGTAAAAATTAACGGGAAAGTCACAGATCTATAGTGATGGAATTTTGAAAGCAGTTTTTAACCAAAGAGCAAACCAAAGGATGAGCAACCTATTCAGTGTGGATGCAATTTGGAGAAGACCAATGGTTCCAGAGTCTGTTATCCTTTCTTCCACAAAAGTAAAAATTGAGCAGACTTAATTGCAAAGTTTACTTACTGTGCAAGCTTCATCTACATCTCTTATCATGATACCTACCATCTATGGCTCTCAATGAATGCACATGAATGTTCTGAAGGGGAAACAATCAAGACTTCTTACTACATGAGTTTTGAAAGTGTACAACCACTCTTTTTTTATAATGTTGGCTCCGTTAACTCCCTTTTTATGGGAGTTTTTATGTTTCTGGATACGAAATACAGTGATTTTACTGTATCTCTCCTGAGCTTTACTTCTGAAGGAACCTGTTCAAGAATTTTAGGTCTCTCAAGATTCTTTTCTCCTTGAAACGTGAAGGAATGGGGTTCTAATTGTTTTTGATTCAGGGACCTTCATTGTCCTTGACTCCAATTATGCAAATCACATATTGCAAACTCCATTACTTGGTGCTTCAAACAGCTACAAAAAACAGATATCAATGTATAATACTCTAAATTAATGATGGTGATACTGCAATCTGTCTTAATAAATACATGTAGTTTCCCGAACTCTGCTTCTCAGCTCAGAATGGCGTCACACAGAATAAACTTGCAATCGTATTTGGCAAAGGTTTCTGGATACTGTGTCTTCCAAAAGTTGGCCTTTTTAATGTATTCCTTATTGATTATTTTAGTTCATATAGGACCAAAGGGAATATTACAAATCACACCATTCTTGCCCCTAGGAAAAGTCTAGGAGACCTTTTGAGTTCTAGTAGCTAGAAGGGGACAGGACAGACTCAAAGTGTAAATGCCCCTCCCTTTTGCTCCTCCCTTTGCTTTCCTTTTGCTAAGGGGTGGCAGGACAAAGACAGTGTTGCTTTAGGAACCTTGCAAGCTTCTGTGTCTCACTGCAGAACCTTTCCGGAATACTGTCTAAAAAGAAAGATCTTACTTCCTCTACTCATACCCATGCAATATCTTCATGAAAGTACTATGAAAACATGTTATTTGTGACTGTTACCACAGTTTTCTAGAATAGAATAGAATAGAATAGAATAGAATAGAATAGAATAGAATAGAATAGAATAATTTTCAGCTGGAAGAGACCTACAGCAGTCATCTAGTCCAACTGCTTGACTAATGCGGGGCTGACCAAAAGTTAAAGCATGTTATTAAGGGTATTGCCCAAATGCCTCTTAAACACTGACAGGCTTGGGGCGTCAATCACCTCTCTGGGAAACCTGTTCCAGTGTTTGACCACCCCTGCAGTAACAAAATGCTTCCTAATGTCCAGTCCCCTGGTGCAGCTTTGAACCATTCCCACATGTCCTATCACTGGATCCCAGGGAGGAGAGCTCAGCACCTCCCTCTCTCCTTCCCCTCCTCAGGAAGCTGTAGAGAGCAATGAGGTCGCCCCTCAGCCTCCCTTCCTCCAAACAAGATAAACCCAAAGTCCTCAGCCACTCCTCACAGGACATGCCTTCCAGCCCTTTTGCCAGCTTTGTTGCCCTCCTCTGGACACATTCAAGGACCCTTACATCCTTCTTAAATTGTGGGGCCCAGAATACAGTAGTCAAGAGCGTTGCTGTACTTTTTCACTGATCAACCATTTACCCAAACATCTATAGCACCTACCAAGTGATGACGGGATGATGCGAAAATTAAATAGTTCTATTATTTTTCATCCAAAATGGACTTCGCACTTCAAATACATACTACATTAAGCTATTTATTGCTAAGCAGTAAATGTATAGGCGAATAAACGCAAATGCCAACAAATCAATACTGCTCTAAGAACATCTTGGAAGAGATGACTACTGACATACACAGTCCTAAAAGATGCTAAGTATATATCACAATTCAGCCAAAGATCTATTCGCATTTGTAAATGTACATATTCCCAGATTCAGTCCTGATGGCTCAAACTTTTTCAAGTCAAGCCACAGATGAATGTATCATCAAAACAACTGATGCTTCTACAGAACTCCAACATTAATTATTCTAATAATGCCTAAGTGTTTCCATTGACAAAAAGGTCTTTGGATGTTCAGCTTCAGCAGAAAAACCTGCAGATTTCCTGCATTTCTTTTTAAATTCTAGCCCCTTACTGAGAAGGTCTGAATAAGTAGTATTTGCATCATTAGCAGAGAGGAAACTACTAAATCAGTATTTTTCCTGAAAAAAAACCGAAGGAAGTGGTAAAGCAGGAATGGCAGCAGGGGTCATTCACAAAGTAAGTAAAAAGAAGAATGTGGTATATTTCCCAGATAACTTAGTTATTAATGAAATTGTATTATTTGATTTGGTAATCTGGAATGAAATCTCAGAAACACTTCCTGTACTTCACACAACTTCATCTGACCTTGAACAATGCTGGTGCAAAGAGCCCAGACAAATTAGATTTTACAAGAATTCCACACAGAATTTCACATCTAAGAGTGTGAAAGCCTCCTGACAATTCTTCCAGGTTGTTCTCAAAAACAGGTAAAAATTTCCTTGCTAAAACATCAATCGGCTCCCGATGGGAGTTACTTCAGGTGGGCCTGAAGAATAGGAAGCTTCAGAATTACAGATTTTCCGTCACAGTACAGCAGCTGAAGAAAAAGGACAAGAGCAAGGGATTAAGGAAGCTTACATATTGTTCACAATTCAAATTAATCTTTGAGTAGATGATGGGTTATAAGTGACAGATGAATAAGGAAGTAGAATTTTCAAGTAAATGTTGCTTCTGTCCCACAGTCAGAAGGATTTGCTTAGCTGAACTACAGTTTCCTCAGCGCCTCACTGATGCAAGGACCAACAACCCAGCATAAATTTAAGCTAAAAAGCTTACCCTCATTAATATAAGAGTTAAAGAAGAAACACATTTTTACTTTCTTACTTATTAAGCAGAAAGCTGGTAAGTCGAGAGAGCAAATCAAACAGCTAACTTACAGAAAAAAAGAGCAACAAATGCTTGTGCCTGAACTCTCCTAGAAGTCTCTTTCAGTCATTTGGAAAACCCTTCCATCAAGGGCAAGAGATCAGATAGGCATATTCAAATAGCTGGTCTTATATGATGACTCATCTATATTGGATAAGAGTAACATAATACACCAGGAAAAGCCTAAGTAAACATAAAGTATCGTATGTGTAATTATCCTTTATGCAATTAATTAAAAAAATCATAAGAAATGTTTCATAAATGCATAGGTATTAAATTTGTCAATTAGGGACAAGCTTTATTTTCTTTTCTTGAAGTGTGCATAAATAACATTGACACAACGAATGAAGGAAAAAACAAAACAAAAACAAAAACAAAAAAAAAAAAAAAAAAAAAAAAAAGAAAACTAACAACCCAAATCAGTTAAAACTAACCATAACTATTTAAAAATGCAGAAAAACAAAATATGAATAGTTTAAGCAATCATGTGTAGTATATTTAGACAGCCATTTGTCATACTATGTTTGTTGTGCTGTATCAAAGCAAAAAAATCTGTTGTAATAAGTATAATTATTTTAATAGATTTGAATGAAGCTGTTCAGGACAGACTTTTGAAGCTATGTTATCACACAGAGTAAGATCGAAGCAGTATTTTTTAATTTCAATAAAGAAGTTTAAAATATTTTAATAAATGCCTTTATGTTACAGGATTTTGTATTCCTGAGACGTAAATAAAACAATAACTCTGCAAAGCTCAAGGAATAACTACATAAGCCATTTACAAGGAGGATATACGTTTCCTTCTTTTCTGTGAATGTATAAAGCTCTCCTTCAAGCTCTTACTAAACCTATTGATCTGTGAAACACAGTGCACTCCAGGGAGGCAATTCACTTGGTGTTATATATCAAATGATGAGATGAATAATGATCATACCATTTGGTAATTAAACGTCTTACAAATCTTTTAACTGACTGAACGTCAGAAAGGTCAAATGAGATCAAACCTATTTTTTTGTTGTTTAAAATTCTTTTCTTATATTAGCAGTACAAAAGTCATATTTAACAGTAACTATAATACTACACGGCAAAACCAAATAATTAAACAACATACTTTTAATTCCTACATTATTACACAGTTTGAATACACAGAGAAATTGTTCTTTCATCCTACAGTCCTATTATAATCTTAATTGTTAAGCTTTCAGAGAAGTAGACACTCACCAGTATAGTACAAATAACTAGGAATGTTATTTGATTAGGGGAAATGAACAGCACGTAGAGCAAATCTAAAATATACCGAAGCACCAAGCAGTTAAAATAAACCTCCTTGATAACTTCCTGTATAGTTGTAGGGATCTGATTTTTTTATTAGAGGATGAGTACAGGCCATTTCAACAGTTTGAAAACACTGTCACTGTTTATCATCTTATACATCAATTTGGGCATTTTATCTGTTAACGTATAGTAATAACTGAAATGTTTGACATTAGAAACAAATCCAAAATATTTAATAAAGAAGTCACCTACAACTGTAAGTGCATGAAAGGTTTTGTATTTTGCCTGTAAATTTGGCAGCTGCAAAGCCAATCAAAAGATGCAGCAAAGTCTGTTTTTAATACAGACTACCAATACTGTGAAAATCACTTGCTCCAATGGCTAAAAGTTTCTCTCCAACACCTCTGCCAAAGATGGAAGTCCTAGAAAAGACAGTATCTATTCACATATGACTTTGGCTAAACCTTATGGGTTGTCTTGAATCAAGGCCTTCATTCTCAGAAAGAATAAATCCCTCCATCTTCATGCAAACTATCGTCAGCCTCCACTGCCCAAATAGACTCAGACCCCAAATATTAAATAACGTCTTCGGATTTTCCTCTAGTTATTTTCCTAGAAAACAAAGAAATCTTTATTAGCTTGTAAAGAAAACATCCAACATCTTCCTCAAAAACAAACCGGGACAGATTCAGTCAACTTTCACAAACATACAATCGCACAAACACACAATCAAAATCTGAAATAACTGAACAACACAACCAGAAACACCCTATATGTATATTACAGTTCTGTCTTGTAGAAGACCAAACTGGCCACTCTCAAAAACCATCCTTAGTCTACTGAGGCCAGTATCCCTCTGTTGCCCTAGGCGCTTCTGCACAGCTAGAGCTAACCCAGAAAAGAGAGGTTTCTGGGGCAGAAGCTGAAAGAAAGAGAGAGGATTTTTACAAGGCATCTGAAGAAGTATGGCAGCAAATGAATTTGCCAACCAAAGGACAGAATTTTTCTGGGGAAGTCCCACATCGATGCCAAGGACTGGCTGTTGCTATGGGACGTGAGAGAGATGTGGGAAGATACCTTCTTAGTATCAACTGCCAGTTGCTCACAGTACTTTGTCTTTCTTTGTCTCGAGGCTGGGATCAGAGGCCAAGTTCACAAAATGAAAAAGAGGTAATTAAATCACATGCTCTGTCTTCTCAGATCTTTTCAGTAGTGGACAGGGTATTCAAGTTCGTAACGTAATAACTTCAAAACACTGTCCTATCAAATACAATCAATTCAATATATAGCTTTTTCAGGCCTAATAAATCAAATAAATTTAAGATACCATGAACTAAAAATATTTCTGAATTGCAAAATCAAAATAATATAAATTATAAGATTGCAGTAACATTAATACTTCCTCAGATCTCTGTTTCTTATATAGTCCAAAAGTACAGCGTTCAGCAAATCTTCAAGAGACAGAGAAAGAGCAAATACTAATTTTTCTAAAAGTTCAACATGCAAAATTTTAGGGAAAAAATGTTACTTTACTGTAACTAACTGGAATATTCCATTATCTTTTACAATGAAAAGTAAATAACTAGAGGACTTCCAAAAAGTCCTTAGACTTTCCCTTAGAAAAGCAAGTAAACAGGTGCTCAGATCAAACTTATTTTAGGAGAGTATTATGCATGTGATTTAAGCACTGACCTGTGAGAAGATGTTCTGTGGAGGCTCAAGGGCTTCAACATATGCTCACTTAGCAAACAGTTGCAGCAGTTAAGGATGCTCCTGCCCTCCCCCTCCCTCCCCGCCGTTTGTTACCTTCCCAGTGCCAGAGCTGCCTGCTGCCACTCAAGGGCTGGCAAATCAACCATACGAGCACTCCTAAGTAACTATTTTGCAAAGCCAAGTAGCACAGTTCAAAGTATTATGGATTTTCCACTGCATCAGCTGGGTATCCTTTCCACATTCATTTCCATTTTCCTTTTTGAAAGTGACAGGTTGAAGAAGAGAAAGAAGAAAGGAAGCAAACACAAGTTCTGGTGTAGGGGCAATAACGAACTTCTGAGAGAGGGCAAAGATACCTAGAACTGCAGCACCTGTTCATTAAAGAATTATGTGCTTTAGTTATTAAAAGGATTATTGATAATGATGAGTCTAATACTTCTGCAGCGAAGAAGGAAGATTTACAAATGGTCATGCTTAACTTCTACATTCCTTACAACACTACTGCTCAAAAAGGCAAATGCAAAATGATTGTCATAAGAGAAACCTTTAAATATTTTTTCATTCATTTCAGTAACTGAGTTCAACATATCAGCCTTATTTGTAAAAATAAAATAAATAATAATGTTGCCATTCATTTAGTCCACTTAACCAGTAGAGGGAAACAGGTCTCAGGCAAAATTCCATTTTACAAGTTCTGATAGGATGATGATGCAAAGATTACAAAATGCTGAACTTATTTTTTTAATGATCAAATTTGAGAAAAAGTCCACCTACCTAAAACTAAATTAAAAGCCTTTGACTGGGTTGAGATGAAATTTTGTATGTGTTATTGTTTTAATTCTTTAATAAGTGATGGAAAGAGAGAACTGGATTTGTATTGTGTCATGAAAATATATCTTACAGCAAACAGACAACAAAGTAAAAACTAATGGCAAGTGGCCATATAAAAAAATTTCCATCCTGAAAGGAAGAAAGCTAAATATTCGCCAACTTGATTGTAGTATGTACTGTTCAGATAATAAATACTAGCTTCAAATTAGTTGCAAAACATTTAAGACATGAGGTCACCTGTCTTGGTCATATCACACTATCCAACTGCTCTAATTTGAAATGTTTAGTAGTTAACTTTACCGAAATAATACAGAATTATATTAGGCTGCAAATTCAATTATGGAAGCACAGGAACATCTATATGTATTTCAATAGATCTAAAAAAAAATGTAGTTCAGTTTCTCCTTCAAGTATAACAACACTGAATTAAAATTACAGTCCATTTCCCATTAGTGTAGTTACCTATAGAACGATACTTAACCAAAGTATGTAGATTCTAGAATTAAATTTCTACATTAAATTTTGTACACACTAATGTACCTTGTCCTACACCTTATTCTTGAGAAGCCACTATATATTGTTTAAACTACAGCAAACAGTTGTAATTTTGCAGCCTAAGATTATATGCCTGGTATTTTCTTTTGCAAAGCCTTCACTGGATCTGTCATAATTTACTGAATCTTCATACAGCTACTTGAATCTATATGTGTATGTCTGGATGTAGGACCAGAACCAACATATGAACCAAAACATGACCTATTTTGCTTCTCTAAAAGACTCAAGCTCAGAAAAAACAGTAAAAGTTCATTCAAAAATTAAACTGTGAACATTTGAATTTTGTATAAAAATGTGATGCAGTTAAGCACGGTTTTCCCTGTCAAATCACCAGTAAAAACCCATCTCCTGTAGGCTGTGACTGACAACAATTACCAGTAAATAGCTGGTTTACAGACAACGTTAAAAATTCTAAGGCCCTGTTCGTAAGGGACAGTGAACTTTGTCCAGTTCCTAGATGACAGTGCCCACATCAAAAAAAAATCATTACCTCTTTTTTTGCTAGATCCCATCATGCGTTTTCCAGAGGAGAGAAGAAATCGCCCTCCAAGACAGTTAACAAGCACCACTTACAAATTCAAAAACCATTTTGAATCAGCTTTTTAGGGAGGTTAACTCTCAAAGCAATCAAATAAACATCTCTTCCATTTTCAAGATCCCATTTATTTTCAGGAATTAGATCTGCTGTTATTTCTTTCATATGCACTTACTTGTACTGAATGGCTTGCTTTAGTGCCTACATTTTTTTTTTTTAAATAAGGATTTTAAATAGCTAATTCATCACATCAATCACGGACTGATTTCTGCATAAGGTAACTTCAAAAGCATCCCAAAAATATAGGTCATTTATCTTACTGTGTTACTGGAAAACATAGTAAACAATAACATGAGAATCAGCCTTACAGAATTACTTCAGATATGGTCAAACAAGAGACCGTTCTGAAAAAAACCAGCACAAATAAGTTGTTCTGAGAAATAGAGGAAACCACATTTGGTTTCTTTAAGTTTTATAGAAATCCAAAGTAAACTACTGTTAAGGTTTCTATTTCTCTTGAAAAAATTAGCTTTTATTCTCTCTAAATCAACCTATGTTGGAGCACTCACAGGTCTCAGCATTTTCTTCCAAAAACTGTGGTGATGCTTAACGGTTTTCCAATTTAACTAGAACAACCTATGAGAGATAGAAAAGACTTCACAACACAGAAATGAGCAGTGATTCTTTGTCTTGGATCTCCCACTAGGGAAAAAAAACAAGGCAATTCTATGTATATAATTAAAAACTAATTCTACAAATGTTCTCTGTTGCCCCCTCCAAAAGACAACACTTTCTAAGAACTTAATTTCGTAGAAAGCAGAAAAGGAAAATGAAAGGCTTAAAACAGGGATTTGTGGCAGAGTTGTGTCTTTCTCTAGTCCCTCCCACAGAAAGACAAAGTTGTTGATGACCCTTTTATCCTACTGCTTGAACAGAAAGAGCACCATAGAATGAGAGAGAAGAGACTTCCTTCAGGAGGGTGGGAAGCCCTATCTTTCTGGCATCACAGCCACTAAATTTTGCTTTTTAAGTGTTGAAATTTTAAGCCTGGAACTGCTGTGAGAGCTTAAGAGTTTGGCCAGACACACAGTCATCAGCATGGCAACAACAAAAAAGAGAAAAGACCTCTCCACAGCACAGCTGGTGCCAGTGCTCTGCATTATAAGTATAATAGAGTAATTTTCCCTCTTAAAAATATGACCAGGATGGGAAAAACTGAGAATATCATTTACATTTCTTAGATTTATTCACAATCATATTGGAAATATGATTTTGACCAGCACTGTCCCTGCCACTGCACACATCAGCACAACTAACTGCGCATTCTGGCTAACAGTTAATCTGGAAATCCACCCTTACTATGTTTTTCCAGTCTGTCAACTCACTCCTGCAAGTCCTTTTCAAATAGCTCATTCATAATTTATTTCAAACCCAATACTCATGAAATCTCACAAGCATCCCATCACTAAGTACCAACGGCACAATCTGTTAGAATAAATTTCTTATTTTTAAAAAATAAAATATACTCGATATCTAACACAAAAAAAAAAGGAGCAGATTTTGTTTAGATATAAAGAGCAAAATGACTATAGTTGTTATTTGAATGACTGTTTTCAAGGTGGAAAACCAAAGCTGTATCTGCAAACCTTGTTCATATATTTTTAACTTATTTTATTCTTATTTCCTTTATTATTTCTAAGTGAGTTTGACATAATTTATTGTACTAAACTAAAACACAGGTGTCTTGCTTTCTTGAAAAACTGGTCCAACTAGTAAGAAGGAACCCACTAGTGTGACTAAAAAGACCAACACTCATTGTCATCCAAATAAAAGAATAAAAGGTTTATGTTATCTGTTGCATCTTAACTCGCTTCCCATTATGTGTTATCTTATTTCTAAAAATAACACAGATTGCTAATCTACAGCAATTCTTTATAAAATAAAAGTGTTGTGAAGAATATTTGGGGTTTGTTGACCATTATTCTAAACAGTTTGTCATATTTTTCATGTACTGTATCACACACACGTTTAGAAAAGTCAGGGCTTATTTTAGCAACTTTACTTGTAATACTCAAAATTATGTCACTTAGTGATTATTAAAAACCTAAAGAAGTAACAATCTAGTTCACATTATTTCACAGAATTATTTTCTCAAATAAGCTCACCCTCAGTTAATCTCGAGGATCTTGCAATGTACTCCAGAAAGAGTATCACACTATTTTTTTAAATTAAATTTTAAGAGACTGGTTATCCATCACCAGTCTCTTAAAGAATCAGAAGCAATAAGAAATAAAATCAGTATCTCCATTAGTCTTAAATTTAAAAAAAAATCCCTCTGTTTGAGAGAAGTAACAATTTAAACACCAATGGAAATTCCACTGGAAATGATGATAATATTTTCAACAATTATAGTTTTGGTAAAAGCCATTAACAGTTTAACATCAAGCCAGCAGACACTTTTCTCCTGGTATATTGTGCATAAAAAGTATTCCCATCTGTTTCAATGCTTTGGCTTTTTCATGGGCTTAAACCTGTCAAATTATTCCATTTGATTTGAGAGAATTCTCATATGGCAATCTATTTTATTTACTTTATCTTCAATAAAATGGTTGAGTGAGCATTAGCAACTATGAGACACAAGTTTCAATCAGTCCTCTGGCAAAGGCGTCAATCTACATTAGACCTACTGTGCTGTGAGCTGCAGCCAGAAAGCTGGAGTAAGACAGGGCAACAGTGAATGAGTGAGCAAGACCTAATAAAGCAGCAGTGAAGAGAGAGAGAATTCTCCCTAGACACTACCACACACTGCTTATATAATGCGTGTGCCTAGTTCAACACACCAGTAGCTCCTTAATAAAGCTGACAGCTAAAAAGGAGCTTCAGACTCCCAACTTTATTTTACATGACAACTACCGTAATGGTCCTCTGTTCTCAGGCAGGCCACATTTAGAAACCTGTATTCAGTTCAGTTAAAAATTAAGAGTTCTCACCTCTCTCATTCATGTCACATAGAAGAAAGAATCATAAAATTATTAAGAGGCACGCCATCTCTCCTCATTTCAATTACTTGAAAAAACACCAACTAGCTTTTCACCTAGCTAGATTTCAACTAACTTTTCCTTAAAAATTTCTATGCTAGAAACCACAAAACAATCAGTGTATTTGAGCAGTAACTCATTTCTGAAGACAGTATCATTAAGGACTAATTCCAAGAAATGTGGGGCATCTCTCCTAGATGCCATGAAAATATCTCCCAAAGCACAAACTTTGTAATAAGTGATGCAAGTTCATATTTGATATGGGCTGTAAAAAGCAGATTATTGTAATAGTGCTCTTCCCAGCAAATCAGACCATTAAGACTGTACTTAATGTTCAGCTGAATTGAAAAGCTGGCCAGTTTAAATCCATAGTTTGATACTTTGTATAATCATAGCAAAAATTTACTACCTCATAGTTCCAGGCCACAAATTCGATTCTATCAATGTAAACTACTTTTTGACAAAAGTTGCCTTCAGGTTCCCCAAATCAGTAATTTACAGCTATTCACAATCACCCTGGAAAGATAATTCGAAATTCTACAATAAACAGTGTCTCTGTTCTAATACAATTCCATTAAAATGTAAAGTACTGTTTATATTTCAGACTCCTCCTGGTGGAAACCAGACTGAAGACAAAGCCCACCAATCCCCATCCAATTACTTCTTGGAAAGCAGATATCTTCTCCTTTCAGCATTATGCTGTATGTCTTCCTCCTCTTCACCTACAGCAGCATCAAAACTTATTTGCCTTCTGAGCAGACATGTGGAAGGGTTAGCCTTCTTTGTGGACAAAGTTAATACCAATCCATTATCCAGCTAATGAAACGATTTGTACATCAAATGTTTCACATGTCAGTCGTCACCAGCAACGAGTCCTTACATAACTCTTGAGAAAGTTCCAGTTCAGCAGCAAGATAACTACATGGGATGTACTTTTGTACTAATTTAAAAATATGATTATGTTTGCCCTATGCAAAATAAACACATATATACATAGACTGAATATTTGGTAGGTGTACAAAATGCGTGCATATACAACACGTGTACATGAGTCATGATGTTTAAAGTCCTGTAGTTCCAGGAAGAAACAGGAATGAGCACATTGTCTCCTCTTCCACAAATTGCCAATACAGGACAGAAGAGCTAGATCAATTTAACAGTAATTAATACCACAGCTACAATTCAGTTCACTAACACAGAAAATATTCATAATTAGAAAACTTCCTTAGCTTTTTTTCAAAGCCTAATTAACTCAGAAAATCCAGATGTAACCGTACCACTAATAGACCCCAAAAGTGTCCATTTAAGCCATCAGTCTGAAAATAGAACATTTTTTCTCTGCTTTTGCATTTTCCAGTATGGATTTTTGTCTTGGTTTCAGTTTTTCCAACTCTAACTCAGTTTCCTAAAACTTACTCATGAACAGTTAAGTGGTCTATTGAAAGACAGGATAGAAAGCAAACAGATTTTTTTCTCTCCGTCAATTAAAAATGTACTCATGGATGCATTTTTATTTTTATGTATTTCTATCACTACTTTTATGACTGAATCCCAGTTATCAATCAGTGCAAAGACACCATGTCCTGCCATAAAAAACTATCAACTCTAAATGACATACCGAAGAACTAGCATTCAGAATTTACTACTATTTCCTCATGGACTACAAAAACATTCCCTCTCCACTTTTCACATACTGCAAGAAATAGAGACCAGTGCTAAAAAGGCCAAAAACATTTTGGCTTTCTTTACAGAAAGCATTTTTATAGATTGTATTTAACTTAAAGTTATGGAACAAAATAATGGGGGAAACAGAATAAGAGTTACTTTCCTCCATATGCCCTAAGTTCCAGACATACTGGAATTCAATAAAATGATACTGCCAAAGTTATAGATGCACAAGTCAGTATTACTGCATTTCTGACATTATTTGGTACAGAACATAGTAGATTTCCAGAAAAAAATATTCTCTAAAAAATAAAAATTTCTTGTTGGCTCACCAGATTTCAATTACCACACAACCACTACACAATTACTACACGGTTTCTATCAAACCACACAGTTCTCCAAAATATTGACACTGTCTATGAATAAACTATCTAGCATTACCACAGACAAGTTACACCGTTCAGACATGTGTGTATAAACACGTGATAGAAATCCAGCCATATTTCCGCTGCTACCTAGAAAGCAAAGAATCTGACCTTTTACCCTCCATTGGGTAAGAAAAAACACTGTTTTGCAAATATATTACTACATATTCACATAGAAACATATAAAAATTTATATGTGATGCCAGTAACATCTACAGTTTCCCTGTACAGTGCTGTATATGCTTGGATTTACAACATCGCTAAAGTTAATATTGTATCTTTTCTTCTTTTTATGGTTTCACCATATTCACACTGTACCCTTCAGGCCAGTGCCTCAAGTCCTTGGAAAAAGGTGAAGTTAAATCGGAAGAAAGGAATTTGCCTTTCTTATTTCCCAGTGGGTAAAGACAGTGACAGTGAAGCACATACCAGGACGGTCTTGTTTTGCACTGCTTTGAATTAGGTTAAAAAGGTCTGTGCTTCCTCCCAGAGGGTGAAACTTTAGAAAACTTGTTATAAACGTAGCTTCAGCACTAATTACTCTCACCATCGTTAACTCCTCCTGGAACTACTTCTTTTTCTAGCCCTTCTGAGCCATGAATTCATGAAGATGAATATCTCAATATTATGGAGAATATAGGTATATTTGAATATTTCATAATACCTCAGCAGTTACTGCACACAGCATACAGGGAAACAATACATATTTACTTCGGAAACAGCAGTGTACACCAAAGCAATTGGGCCTGGTTCCTATTATGGTGAGTTAGGTTCCTGTACCATGTTGAAATCTGCATCTATAAGATTTATAATCAGGCACCAGTTGGGCATATTTTGCAATTTATACATTAAAATACTGCCTTAAATTTTGAATCTGAAAATTCTGGAAATATTCGCCAGAAATTTCCTACCCCTGTAGGAGAAGCAAAAGGTAAACAATTGCAACACTCAACATGTAGATCAATTCTTTGTTGCAATAGCAAGTATGAAAAATCTGAAATAAATGTGAGTGGCTTCCTAAGCTCTCATCTTACACTAATTCCTTCAGAATGTCCTTTTCAGATCTCTCTAAGGTAAAAAACCTGATATCCAGTTGTACAGAATTCACTCAAAATAGCTGTGAAGACCTGGAGCAAAGCAAGGTATTCAGTGCAGGCATGCCAAGTCCCAGGGTGGTACTACCCTCACTGTTTCTTCACAGGCAGGTTCAAACTGTTAACACACAAAGCAGTTCAAACAAGATTTGAACTCATGGTCCTTAACACCATGGAATATTCCTGGTTACCAATGGAATAGAGATCATCCCGGTTTCAGGAAACTAGGAACATCCAAACTCAGGGATTCATAACTATTTAATCTTGCCTTTTAGAATTTTTATTTATTTATTACAAAAATAGGGTCTAAAAGAATTTTCTAACCAAATTAGCTCAAATATCATACTCCTAATGAGACTATACAGTGAAACTTAACTCCAGGGTTCCAAGACCTTGGTGAGAGAACCATGTTTTCACTTATTTTTGTGGCGGGCACTGAAAAAGCATGTAGGGCAAGCCTGTACATAACTTAAATATTCTCTGCTATCTGGTCATAATACAAGCAGTCATACATTTCAGCGAATCAGAGGAAGCAGAGATCAGCTATTTGAATATGGACTGGTAAGCAAGAACAGCAATTCCAGAACAGAAGAAAGTTGCAAAAAATAATACTCAAAGATTTGTGATGCTTGACCTATACTCACCTGCTTCTTCTAAGCCTCAAAAAGATTTTTTAACTTCAACCTTGAACTGAAGTGATGTCCAAAATCAATTCCAGTATCACCATCCTGACAAGACAAAGAGAAATGTTTACAGCTATTTAGACATCACTTAACGAAAACAAAATAGAATTTGGCTTTATCACACCCCCTTATTAGATCCAGAGTGCATAAGCTGATTCATAAGTACTCTGAAAGAAAAAGGAAGGAGTTATAATTTTTAGTTTTTCTATTTTGACATTCAACATTTTGGTTGAAAGACCGAACAAGTTGAGAGAAAGATTCTCTTAACAAGCAGTCAGCTTAAAGAGTAAATTCAGTGTAGTCCACAAAGAAATACAATTGTTCATCAAGTTTCTGCCCTGCAGTAGAGGGACAGATAAGGCATCACTTAAAATCTAGTCTTACTTATTTTATTCTATTTTTATTACTAAAGTACCTAAAGGCAAACAAGAGGGAGTCTTCCCTGAAGTAGTTTGTTCCAGACAAAGAACTGCACACAGTACCGCTACCAGTAAGTTCACAGGGTCATCTGAAGGAAGAAACAGAAGCTGGGAGACAGCATGCCAATGAAATTTAAATCTATATGCATTTTAGGAAGGACAAAAGGACAAGTAAAAAGAAAAAAATAACTAGCTTTGAAGCTGACACTGCAAGGCTGCACTGAAGGGAGAACGCTGGACAAGGCAGAAGAAATAAAGACCATGCAGGTCCGTAGAAAGTATATTTAGATTACAGCTATGCCTGAGCACATTTCTCTCTGCTGAAATCAACTGGCAGAGATAATCCTACATCTATGCTAGAATATTCACATATGCTCCGAAACAGAGGGGCTGCATGCAAACTGTCTAACAGACCTGGTCAATATACCAACCAGTATATATGGTTGAATAAATGTCTGGGAATTTTCTGGAACAACATTAGTTTGCAAAGACCAAAACTGTGGCAAAGACCTGGAAATATTTCCAAGCATTGTTTAATTTGCTAATTTAGACATAGCCTTAATGCCTGAAACTCTGCTACTTCTGAAGTTGACCCTACCAGCCTCTCGATGGTGCCTCTTGGCAATTCTCCCTTGCTGACAAGGTCAGACAGAAGCAGACTGAAGAGTAAAATGAATGTAGAATTTTATAAAGAAAGACTGCTTTCCCACAGTTTAAAAAAAAAAAAAAAAAAATCTGTGTTCCAACTGGCATTATTAATACACACTTTGTTACAAGATGTTTGGACATTTAAAAGAGCTGCAGTTTTAACTTCTTCCTTTGTTTGTAGAATGTAACAAAACCTGCTGGGAAGGTCGAAGTTCCTAGAAAACTGAAAGCTACCTGGCAGCCTCTGTAGTAGAGCAAGTGAAGAAGGAAGAGCAAAGGATGACAGGCTGGAGGAATAAACACTACGTGAAACCCCTGCACAGTAGGACAGCACTGGGAAATGAGAAGGAAATCTTATGAGCTCTTAATACAAAGAGAAAAAGAAGAAAATGTTAAAAACAGGTAAGGATCCTAAGGCAAATATAAGGAGGTGAAGATGGGTGGCAATTCCTGAAAGTTGTTAGAAAGTAAAATATGTGTCAATGAAACTTTGCTTCGTGGTCATGTGGTCGCCCCAGACCCAGAATGGAAATGTCCAACCAACTGACAGAGAAGCGTTCACCTTGCTCTCCTATTTCCCATTAAAAATTGCAGGTGTAGCTATGCCTCTAAATCTTTGAAGTTTCTAAGTTTCTTGTGCACTTGAAGTCTAGACAGAAATACACCTTATGGTTATTTCTTCAACAATGCATGTTGTTTGTTGACAGATGTTAATATGTATATCTCAAACATCAATATTCTGTATTTCTCTTTTTTCCTATATTCCTTTATGCCAAAAAATTTTCAAATAACTGCTTTTCTTAGCTTGGATCTTATTAAACATCACATTTTGCTTCAGCTCAGACAGAAAGCCAAGACAGTTATGATATATGAAATCTTACATCAAAACATGACCTATACTGGTGAGATACAGCCATCTTAGAAGAAATTTTTGATGATAATATTTTAACATAATTATTCTTAACACAAAAAACCCCACACTCGTTAGTCTTGATTATTAAAATTTTTATCTTTGGTCCTTTTGAATTATCAGGATTTCTAGAATTTTTCAGAAGTCAGTAGGCAATATTTAAAGCGGGCACAATCGCACATAGTAGATGTGACAGGTATGTCACGGACAGGTGGCAGGCCTCACCTATCACCTTTCTTTTTACCCGTATAAATCTGCACCTTTAGAAACTTATCTTTTGACCTACATTTCATTTACACTACATTCCAGTGTGGTTTACCTCACGAAGACAGCTGCCTCTCAAAAATAGTATTACTTTTGTTATAAACATTGATTTGTTTTGATTTTTGTTTGCATCCGAAAACCTGGACCTGAATCATACCAGTTATTCTGGTTTAACAATAACATTTCTCTACCCTCCCACCAACCGAGCCAGCACTTTCCATCCCTTGGACCATAGCAGGTAGATCTTTAATGTCATTGTCTACCTATCCCATACTGACAGTGCTTACAGAGATATTTTTTTCCCATTCTTCAGTATCTAAGAATTCCAACTGAATTCCATCTGAACCTCAAAAGTTTACAATCAAACTCACCGAATTTTCCAACTAAAGCCTTAATAGCATCCTGACAGATTTTTATTTTTTTTTTAAATATAGTTGCAATGCATGAAAGTTCAAGCAGTTCTGGCAGATTGATGTAGCATTGTTTACTCAGGCAGGAACACTCTCATCATGTGAACAACAGAATACAAATGAACTGAAAGTACCCGCACGCCACTCATCTTTGACTTGTCATTCAGGTCCCTAAAATTTGAGCCAAATAAGCAAATACCACAAACTTCTGTAATACCTGAGAAAGGAAAAACAACTGCATTGGGCAATGACTGAATTAATTTGATATGCAGATGCTCATTAGAAATGTAGATTTAGAGGAATTCTAATAAAATTTTTCTCCAAATGATAAAATGTCTAACAATTATGATCACCCCCCTAGCACAGAAGCTAAATAGGTGGCAGATCCATTTTTGAACACAGACAATGTTATGGAGTTCAGGTAGCATTTTGTGACTCCATACACTGCACTAGGCTTTTTATGTAATAATGCTTTATTTATTACGAGCACAACTAACAGGATTTGGCTTTTATTTATGTGAATTGTCATGGTTGTTTCAGGAACCACTAGAATATAAAAATAATTTAATTCAAAATGAAAGCGAAATTCATTCCTAGATGAAGACATTCCTTTGCAACTTGACTTAAATAAGCAAATACAATGCCCACGTGCTGCATGCCATTCCCTTTAACTCATTCATTTATTTGTTGCATTCATCTCTTAGCTTATCTTATGTTAAGATCACAAATGATCAGGATAAGTTTACCTGTCATATGTTTGAACACTGCATCGGTGACAACATTTTGATTTGAGACTATATGCTCTTTTTCATTATTCTTGTTGGCCTTGTTGGTGGCCTTTGGTATTTTTAAAATGTAAATAACCCCAGCAGAGTGCACTACAGCTCTTAAACAGTTCTACTATTCGATAAATCGAGAGCCATTCTGATGTTTCGTTATTTCATGTAAGACCTACTTGTTCACATTTTTTCTGTAGTAAAAATGGTTCAAACTGTGCATTTACTGCTTTAAGTGGGTATTTGTATAAAATATTCCAGTGAAGCACTACTCACTGACGCATTCGAGAATATTTTAGAGCACGGTTGAGGGCCACCTATATAAGGTATCTTTAGATGTATTTGTTTTGAATCAGCTAAATTGGGCCAAAGACACAACTGGTTTCAGTAAAGCAAGGATTACTTGCTAGAGAGACTGACTATTATTTTAAAGGCATATACATTCACTGGTATCCATAGCTTCCACCTTTCCATCATACAGACCTCCCATGCAATTAAAAACAAAAGAAGTCCTCATTCATAACAGGACTTCTGATAAAGTCTTAAATTGCACTATGACAACGGGACATCCTAAATTTTATTTGAAAATACATCATTTACACACAATCTATAATGTGTATCTTCTAAAAGTATTAAATAAAAATGTTTAAAGTTACTTAATAGTCAGACTATGTATTTTTAGTGATATTTAATCTACTTCAAGACATTAATTTACAGTACAAAATATATGCATTTTTAAAGAATATTATGTAAATTACAGAACTGCAAATAGAAGAAAAAATACTCCTTCCTGAATCCAAGTATTGAGTTAGACAACTCTTTCTCAGAAGCTCATAACCAGATGAGCACTACTGAATGCCATTATAATTAACAAGAACATGCAAAATAAATTAGTAGTTATGTTTTATAATCATTCCAAAGTTAAATGAGCCTAAGAAAAGACCTTCAAACTACTGTGATCTCATTAGCCAATTTTTACATGCTACTCTACGTTACTACTTAGACAAAGTAAACCTGGATTTTGTTACGTTATCCGTGGGTCCAAACAGAACTACAGTGGTGGTGGGAGAAGCAACCATTTATTTACCTGGTACAGAGAAAATAATTAATTCTGGAATGCTTCTTGAGCTGTCAACTTTCCCCAACTATATATTTTCCAAAATTTTTAACAAATGCTACAAACATAAAATTTCACATTATATTCTATCACTAGATAGAATATATTCATTAAAATTAACTTTGAATTTTCACAACGTGGAATTTGCTAATCAAAATATCTATACTCAATCACGACAACATGCAACTATGCCAAGAAATAGATAAAGGAAAATAATAAAATTTACAGAAAAGCATTCAAAATTTAGCATCTAATGCTTTGGAAATTGCCCAGTGACAGGAAAAAACGATGACATGAACTAAATATATCATCTACTTCCGATATATTCCATTCACTGTATAACTGATGTACAGGTTACATATAACTCCTCTTGGTGGAGGGGGGGTGGCTGGGGCGGGAGGGTGCTCCATTTAGGTATTATATATCCTAAAGATTAATAGGGCACTGATTACCTGTACTTATCAAGGCACACTAAGAAAATGAAGACAGTACAAACAAACAGGATGCCTGAAGCAAAGGAAGAATCACCCCTCCTCAGTGATTTCCAAAACCTCCACAGCAGCACTGTCTGAATAGTTGGGTATACAGACCACCCCTGAGGTGGGTCTAACTTGCTTGACTTGCACTTACATGATAGATAACCTATGCTGACACTAATCTTACAAGTATGCATAATACCAATATCATATTCATGGAGATTTCTGAACAATTTATCCAATGTGCACAGATACCATGCCTTACTTTATTGTCAGGCATGTCTGTCTTTCTTCTGAAAACATAATTTATTGTTAGACAGTTCAGAGATGAACCACTTTCCACTTGTTGTTGAATTTTCTTATCATAATAAACTGCAGCAGCCTACAGTAATTGGGTGAGAAGAATATAAACAAAAATGGAAGCAATGAGCAAAATAGTTTGATCTACAATACCACAAACACAGTGGCACTGCATTTTGTGAATTATTTCCAGAATTACAATTTGTTTCTCCCATTTTCTCATGTGACATGATTAAAAGGGATTCAGGAATACTAACAGATGAGAATGTAGAAGTAACAACTTTAAGAAGTATTATCTCATAAGAGCACATGTATAGTGATCATCCTCGCTCGTCTTAACGTATCTAGTTTGTTCTTGTAAGGCGATCTATGTACCGATTTATAAATCAGTAACACATAAAAGTCAAAGAGCACCTGACCCTTCTGCCATGATGCATGCACCATATCAGACTCATTTAGTGACTCACACTAGGAGGCTGTCTAGTCCTAGCTCCTGCATAAAGCAGCACCTGAATTTTGACTTAGGACATCAGCCAGATGCATCTTCAGAACTTTCAAGAAAGGCAATTCCACAACCTGGATTCTCTAGGCAACCTGTTCTGCTGCATAATTGTCCTTTCTTTGAAAACCTTTTCCCTTATATTGAATCAAAACCTTCACACATAAGAGCTCCACATATTCAAACTGCTCCTTCACATAAAGGGCAACCTTGCCACCCCTTCTCTGCCTGACTCTTCTGTAGAGCTTGCATCCATCACCATTCAAGCTGTTCTGCCACTTGGCAGTTTATTCCAATGTCACCATAGTTCTGCATCTCCATGCGGAGCTCTAGCTCCTCCTGCTTCTTCCCCACCCACAAAAATCCCATCTAAACAAATAAATTAAACCAAACAAAGCCAACAACAAAATATAAAAAATTAAACAGCCACACAAACAACTTCCGGGGAAAAAAGAAACATAGAACCGTTAAACTCCGCCCCCCCAAACAATGCAGAACCCACTTAATCAATCAAAATACACAAAAAATCCACAAACTGCCAGAAAACATGACACACACACCCCCCTTAAGCTTCTAAAGACTAAAAGGAAAATGGGGGAGAAAGAAGATAAATAAGGCAAACAAGCTGTGGAAAAAACGGAAGAGAGAAAAAAAAGAAAAAAAAAAAAACAAAAAAAAAAACCAAACAAACAAGAAAAGCTTCTAAGATAACTGACTTGGGCAACCACAATCTCCTGCCAAAAGAGCCACCATCAAAATAAAGACAGGCAATCGTCCCACCAGTTGCTGTCATCTCCATTAGCTGACTGTTCACTACATCTGCTAATTAGGTGTTTTCCACTTTGGCTGAACAGCGGGTTATTCCCTCACCAGCACAGGGCTTCCATGGGGTTCCATGGCCTTACCACATCCTCAGTTTGGGCACCTCAAGGACTGCTTACACTGCTTATGAGGTCAGTTCAATACTGATATGACCACCACAGTTAGCTACAGATAATTGTCGCAAACTAAATGTCTGTAAGATGACTGGATCCTCACAGAGGTCCCTACCCTAAAACTGACATTTGGCATGACTTCATTTATTGTGTCTTTTGCAAAGAAGAAGAGAGTTTTATGTCCTTGGTGGCATATTTCTCCTCAGAGACCCTGCCCAGTTACCTGAGTAAGAGGCCTCTCTAGAGGATGCTGCTCACACATCTGTCATCCACTTCTTGGTTCCCTGCTCAGAGCTACATCGAACTGTGGAGAGAAAACTCTTACCTACAGGCCAGCCCTCCCTATAGACACAAATGCACAATCAAGTCTTCAGCTGTGCTATAGTTTCATATGGACCGCTTCAGGTTACTGGGGAAGCTCAAAGATTCAGGTTTTTTTCACAAAAATTAGAGAATGACTGTTCTTGATTATGAGATCCATCTGGAAGTTAACAGTCCATTCATGTTAAACAACCCACAGATTCCCCTTCAGCAATGGCCAAGGAAGACAACATTGAGAAAGACAGAGGACATAAACGGAACCCATGTTCTGAACCAATTCCTAAAGACACCTAAGAAACAGAGCACCTTCATAACACCGAAAAATGCCCCTATAAGTATGGCAGATAAATGTTAGGGCTGTTAGATATTTCTGCCTGTCTTGTAGGAGCACACGTCACATCGGGGTATGACCCAAAGTGAATTTCTAGCCACAGTCAATAACTGCTTTGATGTAGATTGGAATCTATGTCCTTGAAGGGGCAACAAAAGCCAAAAAACCCTACCACTATTTCAAAGAGGGTCACTGAATAAAAATGAGCAAGCTTGTTACAAGGAAGAAAAAAGGGACAGCTAGAAGAGTCACATCTTTATAGGTGGCAGGGAGACTGATTAAAGACACCTTTTGCAAGCTCAGAAGAAATGCATACAACTTATCAAAAAAGACTGAAAAAATCTAGGGAAGGGCACTCTCATGAACCAGCAGGATGAAGAAGGTTATTAGAAAGAAAAAGGCATCCTTCTAAAAGCTTCTAGTTGTGTCCAAGTGAGGAAAACATACAGGATTGCAGTCTCTGGGAGGCTTAAGTATAAATACAGAGTCAGGTGTCAGAGAGCTGCAGGGCCTGGCAGCTCCCTGTGGGCTGGGGGCCAGAAGCGGTGGGGGCTGTCCATGGGCAGGGCGGGACCCAGCCGCCCTCAGCCAGGGAGCATGGCCAGCCAGGGGCAGCCGGGGACCAGCCCCAGCCCACAGTATCAGGCACCTCAGTGGGGACAGGCCAAGGCTGGGGGTCAGGATCAGGCCCAGAGAAGAGCCTCCCACATACAGCCACCTAGGAACTTCTGCCCACAGCTGGCAGAGAGAAGGGGCCACAAAAAATTGGGTTTGCATCCACGGTAGAGGAGATTGGAGAAGTTACAAGGCTAGACACCCTCCTCAGAGAGATACATGAGAGGATCTGTCTTAAACTGAAGTGCCATTAGATGAGGACAAAAAGGCAAACTGAGCTCTAACAGATTATTTCACTAGAGTGTATCCCATCAACAGCTCTAAAGGAACATGAGTATGAAATAGCTGAACTTATAATAATGGACAAATGCCTGCTTCAAATTGTCTTAGTATCAAAGGAAGGTGGTAAATATGAAATCAATCAAAAAAAAAAAATCTAGAGAAGATCCGGAAAACCACAGATCAGTATACATGGAGTTCATACTAGGCAACTTGGTATAGATTACAATAAAGAATATGTGTATGTCAATATATATGACATGTTGGGAAGGAGTCAACATTCCAGTATGAAAAGGAAAGCCATGTCTCGGATGATCACAGTTTTTTGGAGAAGTCACTGAGGACATGGACAAAAGAGATCTACTTATAAGCCATGTGTTTCCAAAAATCATTTTATGATTACCCAGTCTCCAAAAGAAACTAAACTGCATGGTAGAAAAACAAAGAAGGTCCTTGCACTGCTTAAAATAACTAAAAGAGAGATAATTAAGAATAAGGATAAAAGACAGTTTGCAGTATTTCCCAGAAGGAGATCAGCGATGGAGACCCAACGTACCTATCTGTAAGAAGGCCAGTGCTGTTCAACATATTCAAAAATTATCTGGAAAGGGGATGAGCCATGATGTGACAACTTTGTCTAACACTAAATCATGGGTAGTAAAGATGAAGGCAGACTGAAGAACTGCAGAAAGAAAACATAATACTGAACATGAAGTGATAAACAGCAAGCAATATTTAATGAAAATGAATGTACAATGTCTACGGAGAAGAAACAATGCTAACTATGCAATGATGGGCTTTGAACAACTTAAAAATGAGCATTTGCAACTATAAATTATGGTCCTGTGAAAATCTCAGCTCAATTTTCAGAAGGAGTCAAACTGAACAACAGGAAGTGCTAAGAAAGGCATGGGGGAAAAAAGATGAAACAAAAAGATCATCATACAACTGTATAAATTCAGTGGCAATGCAACAGTGTTTAGAACCTAATATATAGCTCTTTCTTCCTTTCCCTCCTGAGCCAAAAAGCTTACTCTAGACCTGTAGAAGATTCAGAGAAAACCAGAATAGTCCAAAGTACAGATAGCTTCTGTACAGGCAATAGCTATATGATGCTACAGGTTGGAAAAGAGATGATTGAGAGAGATATGAAAAAAGTCCAAAACGTGGGAAGGGCAGGGAGGAGGCCAGCACTCCAGCATAAGAATTAACAAACCAAGCTACCAGACACGTTCAAAATAAATAAAAAATGGTTATTTCTTACAAAATGTATAACTGAGGTACAGGACATTAATGATGCTAAAGTCTTTGGTGAACCTAGACTGGCTTGAGCCTCAAACCCGACTGTGGGCCACCCACCCACAGGCTAAGAAATTTCTTGTAACACTGCAGTATAATGCATAAAAAGTTGCAAGCATACAAAAGGTTAAAAACTTTTTTTATTTCAAAGAAAAATTAAAAAAGCCAGATAAGTGACTTCCTGGAGACCAAAAGGCACTAATAACTACAAATTGTTAGAGCAAGCGGAGAGGAGGAGTAGAAGCACTGATAGAACTCATTTTTAGGGACTTCCAAGTCCCCAGCTGTAGCTACGGCCAGTTCTCAAGAACCACATGTTCCAGTCATGGTTACCCATCTTCCACTATGCAGTCACTCACACAATGGCATCGATTTGCCTCCTATAAATTGAATGATCCCAAAAGCACACTCACTGATGTCCTGTTCCTCATCAGTAACTGATGAATGACACACCGAAGAGCCTTGTTCCTAAGAAGCAGCAGACCTAAATGGAGCGTCCCCCGAGCTCTGGACAGTGACTTCTGCATCACTGTGCCGGTGGAGAAAAGCCACATGCTGCTACTAAATGCTGACTGCAGCCAGGACAGCGGTATGGCTGGTTACTGCTGGTGTGCAGAGACCTGTGGCTTACTAGACATAACAGATACTGTGCCGCTATCCTCCCTGAATCTGCCCTTGGATTCTGACAAGGTCCAGGCCATCCGATTTGACTTTTACTCACCTCCATTCACGCTGCTTTTGGCTGTAGCCATTTGATAGCGTTATTTTGTTGCACTTGCATTTGATCACCACTAGCAAAAAAAGAATGAAAATAGTAGCCACTGATATCTGTACAAAATGATCTCATGATAGGACAGGGTAACGATGGAAACTTGATCTTTTCTACTTTCCCATCTTTTATCCTCATATAGTTGTTATGGAAGAATGATGAAAACTACAGGAACTGAGTGCTTTGAGCAGGAGGACAAGGGGTGTGAAAGAATGCTGGATGCCACTGCCTGGCTTGAGAAGAAGGAATAAGCTGTCAATAAATGATATACAAGGTATTTCAAACATGAGCCAGAGTGAATCTTCATCTTCTCTCTCCTCATGCATGCAAGAGTTCAAGCATACATAAAAGGGATTGAGTATGAGCTTTGTATACAAACGGGCAAGTGAATGAAAAGGTACATTTCCAAATCTCTAATTTGCAAAGGATCTGAGCTGTAATACAAAGATCTGGTTCCGTAATAATTATAAAGAAAAAATGCTGTAAACTGTTATCCCTTTACAATAATTTTCTTGGGGTTGTTTCATAAATTCCCATTTTTTTTCCCCTGAAAGATACATGTCCAGCCTACATGACACAGCTACATAGATGAACCTCAAAGAAGTTGATCCATTTTTGTCAGCAGAAACTCTCATCAGCAAAACAGGATCTTCAGTTACGAAAAAAAAACATTTCACATATAAGTTTTCACCCTCCCTTCTGTTCAAAACCAGCATAAATGCTCACATTAATTGTAATTATAACTGAAGTAACTAGTATTATATTAACAGCTAATCTCTATGGAGCAGGATAAGAACATTAGTAAAGACACGAGTATAAATCTAGACCTGCTGGTCTCCCATATCACTCATGACCAAAATGAAGTATATAATGACTTGCAGAGAGTAACCTGATATTTTATGAAGAAAAATTTGCATGAGTGGTTCGTTTCTAAGTTGGATCTTAGGTAGAAAAAGTAATTACATGCTTTTTAAAATATTTTTACTTGGCCAATGTAAGCAGTTGCTCTGCAATACCCTTGTTATGCTCTAGCCACACTTTTCTCAGATTCACTCTGACTTTCTGGACAAGAACTTTGAATTTTATGAAGCAATTTGAATTCAGCTTTTGAAAATACACTGTACAGAGGGTCCAAATGTTGCCTGCAACTTTTGGGAACCATCTCACATACCTGCAGAACTGCAGTACAACTCTTCACACTCAGTAGGTTTCTGTATGTGATCCCACAGTAAATACAGAGGTAATATCTTCTGTAACGATTTTTAATTACCTTTTGGACAATATTGTCACAGCAGCAAAGCCTCTTACCCTAGTGATTTAAACTACTGGTAAAAGTCAAAGAAAGAGTGATCAAGTCTTTGATTTTCTTAAGAAAATGTATTTGTTCATAAAGAAGCTGGAATGAATCTAACCTATTTAATGGTTCTTAAAAACCAACAATTTTCAAACTAAATGAAGGGCACAAGTTAATTTAGGCATTTATACAAATTCTCATTTATGCATCAACTTTCAAAATAAATGAGTAAAACAATTCCCACAGCAAACTCCTGCACTGCATGAGGCACATGTTGCTCCTGAAAGACAAAAATCTTCTATCTTGAAACATACAGATCAAAACATAATGGAAATGTGGATAGCTTTTATATTTTAAAAGCAATAAATTTTCTCGGACAGACATTTTCCTATTTTTATGCTCCTCTTGTGACTTTCTTCAATCAATCAATCAATTTTACGTGAATAAAATGCCCCTCATACAAACACTTCCAGGCACTGTACAAACTCAATATAAAATAAATACAGTAAAATATTAATAAGCTAAACTATTTATTTTTGCTTTCCAAAATAATAACATATATTTTCTTTTAAAGAGGGATGATTGACATGCATATGGTAAGAGAATCCTGGCAGGTAAGAATTTCACTTCAAAAAGGTACAATGGGATTACTTTTGTCAGTAACATCGTTTGCTTTGGCTGTTGCAGAGACAACGAATTTTAATTTATGACAATTGACTGAATATGATCCTGTGGAAATTTGTGTCAGGGATATGAGTCTGATCGAACACCCCAGAAGGAAAGTCTTTCCACTGACCCACTAGGACTCGTTAAAAACTGTCAGGTAACATAGAGGCTCTGTTCCTAAACCGCTTTCATTTTAAAATATATATTCAATGGCACAAACATATAGTCTCTAACCCTGAGAAAATAAGCACCCTCCCCTATAAAATCAGGACTATGAAACACAACAACTTACATTTACACTCCACAGACAAATTGCTATGTAATACCTAAACTTCAGCTTTTAGTTTCTAGATCTTACCATGTGACGAACAAAGGCTTCTCCTTGCAAGAAAGTAGTTTGTGTCTTTTACTGTTCTATCAAAACAGTAATTTAGCTACGGTAACAATATGTTTTAACTATTTAGGTTTTGGGTTTTTAGACCAAGCAGGCCAATCTCCACCTACCCTCAGCCCCTCTGTCGCGCCTCTCTCTTGCCCGAACAGCGCTCACTAAGGTGAGCAGAGGTAAAAGGTGCTATCTTAATTTAAGTTTTTGTTTCTTTTTGTTTCTCACAAAAACCTAGAAAAACATGCCACATTATTCACATTGGGTTCTTTTTTTCCTTTCAGTCATGAATAATTATATCCCCCACAACAGTACTATAGATTATTTACTGTACTGGGTTTATGTGGCAAAGCTTTGGCAGGGGGCTGCAGGGCGGCCTCTGTGAGGAGCGGCTGGGGCTGCCCCGTGCCGGACACGGCCGGTTCCAGCCGCCTCCAACCCGCCCGCCCCAGGGCACGGCTGAGCCCCTCGCACACGCTGCTGGTGGGGCCTCAGGGAAAAGAGATTTAGGAAAGGGCAAAACCGCCACACAGGCAGAGGAGGACAGGGAAAAAAGTGTGAGAAAGAGCCCTGTGACACCAAGGTCAGTGAAGAAGAAGATGAGGTGGTGCTTCCTGAAGAAAGCAATGCTTTAATTTTATTTCTCACTACACAAATTTATTTTAATTGGCAATAAATTAAGTTAATTTTCCCCAGGTCAGGTCTCTTTTGTCCATAACAGTACGTGGTAAGCAATCTTCTTGTCTTTATCTTAACACACAAGCTTTTTTTCATCCTATTTTCTCCGCCCCCGTCCTGTCGAGGAGGGGGAATGAGCAAGCGGCTGGCCAAAGCTAACCCACCACACTTACCTACTGTCTTTACAGAACCACAATACTGGGCATTTTGCTAATATTTTGAAGGATGTTTATATACTATACCATCATGAAAACTTACTGTGTATATTCTGAAGACTGGTAGCCCTAAAAGTGTGAAATTAAGAAAGCAGCAATTTAATGTAAAATTTTCCTACTCCTATATATATGGTCCCCGAGATAACATGCTTCAAAAGTCTTTCCTATATTACTGCAATGTACTTTACACCATCCCAACTAGAAAGTTTTTTAGAACTTCTACCTCATTTAAAGTAAGTCAGAAATGACAAAATCTAAGCTGTCATACTCATGGCTTGTTTCTGTAAGGAACATAAATATTGTCAAAATGGCTGGAATTTGTTACACAGAATTACCTCTATCCCACTGCACCACACATGCAGTAGTAAAACAAGCAGACTTTTGCTGTTTCACAAGCAAATTTCACAAAAGAAATGGGAAATATCTCTGTTCAAAACTAAAAGATGAGAAAATGTTAAATGGTAAAAGAAGGGAAGTGCAAAAAGCAACAGAGGATGATAAGAATAACCTGTGGAAGCCAGGAGGAAAGGAAAGAGTACCATGAGTAAGAGTACTGGCAGACAAGCGTGTTACTGCCAGGTGCCTTGGGTGGTAGACTCTAACTGCTTTGGCATGGCTCTGGGTGCACACGTGGCCATGCAAGCACAAGGACAAACATATAATTCCAGTACAGTAAATGAAAAAGATCAAGTAAGCTGGTATTTAAAGCATGCAGATGGTCTGTCACACCACAGCAGATGCACTTCAGATGTTACTCAGCAGTAGCTTTTCCACCTGCCCTTATCTGGAGTCTTGTGCAGTGGTAACAAGAAAAACACAAGCAGCTGAAGAATTAAGTAATGAAAGCAGGAGGTAGAAAAAAGAAGGAAAGACAGATGATAGAGTAGAAGAAGAAGAGATTAATTGGAATAATGGAGGAATAAACAGTGAAAATGTTAAAATGCGGATAAAGACAAGCACCAATATGCTAGTGTCAAAGGTAAAGTAAAAGAAATTAAAGTCATGGGTTACTGATGTCATGAAGCATTTATTTAAATATGATCCTGCTGCCCTGAACCTCTGTCCCCTGTAAAAAGGACCTTTTTCGAAAACTGCCTGCCAGCAGTCTCAGAAAGGCCTTGCGTTTCATATTGGCTGTAGGAAATTTAAACCGTCCTTGATTTAAAGCAATTGAAACTTTTCAGTGAAATGCAAAAATAAATTTTCTTTCATGTGATATTACCATTAAATGCTGCACTACTATAAGAGGTGCTTTCTAAAATGTTACTAGATGGAAGAGATTTCCAGGATAGTTCAGGACTGATGTAAGCAGGCTACCCTAAAATAGTGACACACTCCCTCTGATTTCAGCATTCTGATTTAAACCTAGAACTGAGTACTTTTGAAATTCCTTTATTTGTGGATTCCACAACTGGGATACATGCACTGCTGTTATACCTATGATTCCATCTCCACTGCACGCCTTTTGGTAGATATGTTATAAGGAGAAATAAATATACAACTGGGATCATTTCAGCTTCTCTAAGTCAGCATTCTGTTGACTCTACTGATTGTAGTAAGACTCTTTGCCTGAGACAAGCAAACAAGGTCTGGCCCCTGAGTTCATAATATTCAAAACACTCTGTAGGGCCCTTTCTAAAGATTCAAGGCATCCATTAAAAACAGAATAATCTATAACATTGCAAAGAACAGAAAATATCCTTCCTCTCAATAACTCCGCAAACATGGCCGGCTCTGCTCAGTTGCCCACACAGTGTCCAAGGTAATCCCATCTGGCCTCCAGCTGTCACTTCAGAAGGGTGCAGGTCTCCTGTACTCTATCTGCCAGCCCTCTCAAGATATCTCAGAAACAGAATCAAGCCCACCACATCAAGTGTAAAACAACTGGGCTACGTTCAGCATATTTTACATTATTTTTACAAGGCTTCAGTAGTGAGCAATTATAGCAACATTTATATCTGTTCAGGTAAATTCTTACACTTGGAAGCTTATCTGAGGCTTAACCAAAGATTTCCATGCTTAGCCTTGCTCTTTTTTTATCTTATCCACTTATTTTTATCACGAATTTATAAACCACTTTCCTGATGACAAAATCTCTATATGATCTATTAAAACCCAACTAATTCCTACAAAATACATGCTAATATGTCTACACTGATCGCAAAGCAAACACATGAATTTTGCTGATAAATCTAACTTTATTTTGTCATGTGCCAGATAGGTGTTGAAACAGTGTTCACTGACATGCAGTGAAAAAAATATATTTGCAATATATTTTTAATCTCTTTCATTGCTGAATTCAATAAGCTCTGACCAAAATTACTATGGCTAATTCTATTTTTTCTCTGTAAAATAGAGGGATTTTGGTTGGTATTAAGTGTTAATTCCAACACAAGTTTAAACTTAAGTGTCCTCGTGCACCTCTGTGTTGTTATATGTGAAGAAAATCATAAAGCAACAGGTGACTTGAATTGCTTGACTGATTTTGGTTATTGCATGAAGTGAAAGCACAGTACTGCAGTTTCAATTAGTAGCTAAAGTTAACAATTTCAAAATTTCCATAAAAGCGAGGTATATAAAATTTTTTGAAAGATACATTCCCTTAAAAAAAAACCAGCAAAGTGGAAGATGTATTTTCTACTGTTTCCATACTTTTCCTCTCCATCAGTGACACCCTATTTTATCAGCACCGCTTAGATAGAACAGAAATATCCTCCAGCTGCAGATAATGTAAAGACTTCAGATGGCCAGTACAAATAATGGACTACTCATCGCCATTTACCGATCAGTAACCTTAACATATATCACATTTATTGAACTCTAAAGTGTGTTTTTATTAACTTGATCATGCACCCAAATTTTACTCCCAACACAAATCAGAAATATTTGCACACAGAAATTTCTGAAATAAGTTGTGCTATTAGATTGACTCATAATATTTTTCCGTTTTTGACTGTCATTAGAATTCTGCAATTCAAAAAGCAATCAAATAATATACTGAAAAAAATCTGCATCTGTCATTACGCCCTCCACGATAAAAATATTTTGCTATACATTGAAATATCCATCATCATCAGATGTATTCTGGGACTGTGTGTAGACTCTATGAACAAAAGGCAGTTTAGAGATATAGAGAAGATGTAACAAGACAACTTACTGTATATTAGAAGAAGTAATAAAGTTGCTGTAGCACAAAAAGAAGCAACTATTCTAGCATAATCAGAATTTTTGAAGTCACGTTTTCTACCAGAGTATTTTACAGTGAATCAACAAGTGCCTTCTGGGCAGCCTAAGTATAAACAGGAACTTGGGATGAGTCCTCAATGAAAACTCTGCCTCCACAACACACAGATGGGATGGGGGGAGCAGGAGGCATCCACCACTACTGAAGAAGTGAGGAGGGTTCTCCTGTCAGTAATAGATACCTCCAACCTTCTCACAGAAATGAGATGGCTAACAATAAAAGCTGTCGTCATGGCTAACTGAATGTGAGGACACTAGCACACCGGCTACACACTAGCTACATGCAAAAAGTCAAGATTTGATGGTAGAATCAAATTTCGAACCAAAGCAAAATTTTGCTTTTCTTTTTAAATACCTTTATAAACTTCAGACAGAAAGAATGGAGGAAGATCAACTAACCCTTTGAATGGAACATGACGAGCCAAATACCTGCTGCCTCCAATCAGACTCATATCAGCCTGCTTCACCTTGGGAATGCAGTACATGACTGCAAGAACAGGGTATCCAGAAAGCTCATTCTCTGTAACACCAACAGCTTCAGCTGTTTCACACAGTGTATTTGTTTTGTGGACTCCTGTAAAATTAACTATGTCATTACAGTGACTTTCCCCCACTGCAGATCGAAGAGCAGCAGTAAGAGATGAGGGATCTGTGACAGGCAAACGTGTGTAAGGAACCAGAAGTACTACTGTGATTCTGTGACTAGCAACATAAGACTGCAAGCACCTCACCCACCTCTGCCTAGCGCTGATCTGCTGGGTAGGTAGGCTTAGCAAATTTCCCTATGGTATGAGAAAGGGGTGAGACAAGAACACTGAATGTAAACCTCTTCTAAGATACGAGATGTAGTTGTCCTGCTATCTTGAGAAGTGAAAGGGTTGTGCGGAGAGCGATCACCAAAAAAAAAAAATATGTATCACACTGGATCTAGTCCTTAGCTTCCTCTTTCTGATTCTGAAAACTGTGTCCTTTAGAAGCCAAGTTCTCAGAGATAACCACCAGAAAGCTGAGCATAGATATATTCTCTGGTTTTGATGTATTTGCAGCTCTTCTACAGCCTGATTAACTCTTTCTACAAGGTAAAGGTCTTGCTTTGCTTTGCCTCTTGCTGGAGAACATGAGCGTGATATTCCTTATGATGCCAAGAGGTGTGCACCAAAGTGATTCACAGATTCTGCAAACTGCCTGCGCTCCAAAAGAACAAATTTCTCATCAAGAATAAAGACCTTGAGCTTGGAGGTACTCTGAGTGGCTTTTCTAGCCTTTTAATGAGGTAAATCAAACTGCCAGGAATGGCAAAGGAAATATGAAAAGATCTCTGCTGCAGATACCTTTTGGATCTTTTCACTATACCAGAGAGAATAACCTTAGTAAGACATACCTGAAAAACATTCAGAGTTCCCATTTACAACTAAAGACTCGCTTCTCCTATATGCTATACAAACAGCAGAAATACAGTTTCCCTGAGACAGAGGCTAAAGGAAACAAAACCAGAAGAAAGACAGAAGCAATGATTAAACATGCTATCAGCAGGCAATCATCATGCAGGCACATTATTATTTCTCAGTAACAATTTCCTTATATATTTGCTTTAGTCTTGAAAGAAAAAAAAAGTATGCATTTAATTGAAATGCTCAGGAGCTTTTTCAATATTCCTTTTTTATAAATAAAATGCATTTTATGGATATGGATGTATTTGGCATTTTCACTTCCATTTTTTTCTTGTTACTACTGCAACAGTAGTGAAAGCATTCATTACTTATGTTCAGCTTTTGCCTCTTTCAGTTCTTTAATAATCAGATTTCTAATAATTCTTCCCTATTCAAATACTGTTACAATGTTTATACATTTATTTTACAGAGATGTTATTGATGCTTTCCATAATTGTTTTAAAAAGTACTTGTATTTGAAAACAAGCAAAATAACACCTAACGTCTGTCAAACAAATCGACTATTTCTGCTAAAATGCAAACATTCAATAATTTTGAGAGAGATTTTCCTCCACATTCTGTGATTTTCTATGATTTTGAACATTATCTTTTAAAATATTCCATTTATATGACACTTTTACACTACACTGTCACAAAATTACTGTCTAAGCTATCACAAGAATTGCTCACCAGCATAACCACAAACACAAGTCAGGAGTGACAAATGCGTTCACCCATGAACAAACAGTATATACTATTACACTTGTGATTTTTTTTCTGTTATTTTTAATGAAGATAAAATTAAAAAAAGAAAAATTATACCTAAATATATGACATACCACCAAGCTCTCCAGTTTTGCATATTTTCATGGTTGAAGAATAAACTCCAGAAAACATTAACCACCCACAGAGATCACCTTGACATGCTTTTGCTGCAGAAAATAGAACATTATACAAACTACTGAAGCCTGAAGCATACTCAAAACATCACATCCTATTTGTAAAATGCACAGAAAGAATAATGGGATCAGTAAGAACATTTAAAAAGTAATGTGTTATATTCATTTTTAACTCTAGAGAAAAAGAGGTTTCTCAGAAAGCAGGCATACTTTGCAACAAGCTCAGGCTATACTGAACATACCTGCTGGATAAAATCTGTTTAGTTTTACCCATACAATCGCAAAGACGTTAAAGAGTAAAATTAAGCCATACCCACACAAAATATGTATGCCTGATATGAATACCAGAGTACAAGCTACTGGACAACCAATGCCCTTATACGAAAAACTGGCAATCACATCAGAATTTCCCAAATCCATATTTGAAAGGAATGTGGTATTCAATTTAACTTACTTTGAAGGACAATAACATTTGGAAAAACCTTAATCTAAAAATTACAGTGCACTTCCAACTATGACTGTTTTTGCATTTAGAGAAACCAGTGTGAAGGTTCAGGATGTACTCCTCCCTCACAGGTTCATGCAAACTGCCACAGGACTTCTGGCCATAAAGAAAGGGTTACACAAGTTAAATCCAGTTATGATTTTAAATAGAATTTTTAAAAGGAACTGCAAAGAAAAATATATGGTATAACAGCTGTGACAGTAACAATGAACCTTAGTGACTCAGGAGAACCCTTCCAGTCCCAAATTCTGAGGCCAATACACGAATTCACACAAATTCAGGTTGAATATTAGCACGTATAGAGAAAGGACAGATAATGTATTACAAATACAATGAGGACTAATAATATAACATTGTCTATTAACAAGTTTCATATATGAAGATCCTTTATTTGTCTTTACATGCGTCTCGCTCCATAGAGAGAAGGAAAAATACGCATTATTAAAGCATATTGAATGTTCTACTAAACTTACTTCATGTCTTAATTGCTCTGAGTCCTCAATAAAGAGGACAACACAAACCAATAAGAGGACAACACTAAAGAATAAGAAATTACATCTGTGAAAAAGAAATATGCTACATATAAGCATTTTTCTTTTAAAGGAAATAGGATTCCACAAGAAGGAAAACATTATCTGTTTGCCTAACAGTAAATAAAATTGCAGCATATAAACATGGAAAAGACCCGCTAATTCACATAGAGTATTCACTGACAAGACAGCAGTCTTTGTTTTCTACTACAGAAAGTATTGATATACTCATGAACTTGATGGTCTTCAGCAACTTTTCTTGGGACACTCCAAAAAGTCTATTAGGTTAGACCAGCTAGAAATGGCAAAAGGATTTCTGATATTCTTGTCCCAATATGGTCCTTCTATGCTGGTGAAAAGAGAGAGGAGGAAAGGAGGCAGGCGGGGGGAGGAGATAAGAGAGGAGGAAGAGAAGGGGGGAAGAAGGGGAGACAGAGGAGAGAGACAAATATACCTCATCTATTTTGGCTCACTTAAATCTTTGCTACACTCTAAGTCTCACACAAACTTTACTAAATACAGTGGTATGAAGACATTTCCTTCAGTCCATTACAAAAGAGCCTCATCATCTGGCAACAGAACTCTTTAAGGGTTTGGCTCTCAAAATGGCACTACTGAGGAGCATATTGGTTGGACGCTTCCTAAACTTCAGTTTTTTCCCTTCAGTTTTTGTGCCAGAACAAACCCCTTTCTATTTGTGAAATAGTTCACATTTTCACTGGTTTGGAACGAATTATAGGCTTCAAGTTAATACCATTAACATTGTCTCTGTCTGTCCACATAACTTTTTGAAGAGCCTACCACACTTCCTACACCTGGGAAGTAAGACCAGAAACTTCAAAATCTGTAAGCTACTGCAGTGGAGGAAGGAGAGGACTGACATGGAAGGAGCTAACAGGACATCCAGGGAGAAGCCAAGTGAATTTCTGGAGGTTACATGACACATTTGTACTGAAATTGGTAGATTTAAAAGTTGCTGTGCTAGAAAACCCTTCTGTTTCACTCTATGTTTCATGCAACCTTTAAGTATTTTGATGCATCGTTAGTATAGGTTTTCCAAATCACTAAAGCTTCAAGCAGGTGAACTATAACTATACCAGCTTTCAGGATGCCTTTTTATTTTTTTCTGTGATCTGTTTTATTCCTGGGACTACCACTCTGCATATGTTGTAAAAGTCAGTAAAGCTCAAAAGTTTAAACTAGGACTCTGGTGGGAACAGGCTGGGTACTCCAACCACATACTCTTGCCTGCATATTTCCTTCCATTTCCTTTCCTTCCTTACAGTAGCAAGCCTATTTTATTTCTCCCACTACACCCAAGAATTCCGTGTGTTCTCACTTCTGCAACTGGTGTCTCTAGTGGAAACCAGCAACAATACGACAGACTAAGGAGAGTGGGAAGAGTGGCGGCAATAGGACCAGAATATAAAGACCTCTCATAAATACCTCTGATGAAGTAAAAAATACTGCTATGCCAAATGCTGCTGCCCCACAAATCTCTGTATCCCTGATGTCAGCAGACTGTGTTGCACATTGATTACATGAACTAGAGCATCCAATGAGCTAGATAAAGCCATACTTGAACAAGCATGGTTACTGTAATATCTTCATATCCAAGGAATGCTAAAATTATGTGAGATCAATTTCAAATTGTCAGAAAAAGTGTCTCTCAGATGCATTAGCATTTTCTAAAATTCCGCTGGACTGCTTTTTGCCTTATCCTCTCCTTTCTTCTCTCATGAAATAACTCACCACGGTGATTCTCAGGATCCTTTCAAAAAGTGAACACAACATATTTCATAATTCACAGGATTTCACAATAATCAGATGATTTTTTTAGGAAGTAATTTTGTCTGTCACTTTCAGTGAAAGCAAAAACTATCTTTCAGAATGACAAATGAAGCAAAATAATGTAAAAACTTAAGGAACTTCATAAACACATTCTGTCAGTAATATCTACTACTGGTAGAGTTTACAGAGGGAGAAAAAGGAACCATTCAGAGCAGATCCTTATAAATTCCAATTATGCTTGTGGTTTTTGGAATATATCTCATACATTTTGGCAAAGCTTCACTCACCATGTAGATTTCCAAAGTAATACACAGAGCGAAACAGGTGTATGAACCATTTCATGAAGTAAAATTCTATGAGCAATTAGCTGCTGAAGTGTCATCAGTCAGATACTGAGAGCTCTTTCACGTGCATTGTCACCGCACTCTTAGCAAATCCTCAATGTAGTCATTAGGGAAGAAGAAAATTGAGACTTATCTCAACAGAAGAGGCACACAAAGCATTTAGAAAAAGCTGCACACAAAACGTGGTGCAACATGAGTTCAATTATCTCCTTATGCTACAGTATGAGCATGCAGGATGTGAAAATAGAAGGGAAATAGTACAAGTACTACGACGCAGTCTGCACAATATAGAGAGCATTTAGGTAAAGGCATAATAAACCATATCTGAGCACTGTAGTGAAGAAAAAAAAACAAAAAAAGGTGTTAGAGCGAGGCACCTCAGGGCATCATGGCCTGGAAAGAGTTGTGTTTGGAGGATTATGTTGGACCTCAGACCAAGATCCTTTATTGGCATAAAATCGCATAACTTTTTAAAGCTTTTTTTTAGAATTCTGGTGCTCACTTCATTTTATTTAACATTTTAAATATTTAAATAAAGACAGCTGAATTAAAGTCTTCCTTTTGTCATAACTATATATGAACAGTTCATAAACACAATATTTGAAAATATTGACAGCAATTCAAAACTTTTATAGATTACGCTGAAAAGCCAGATGCCTGACTCACACCCAGTCACTCCAAAGTGCCATTCAAATATGAGTAATTGCGTTATATTTTCTCAGGTCTTTATATTGCGAAAGCAGTGTGCAGCACAAGTAGGATCAGAGGTCTAAGTACATAAGACACAAGGGTTCAGTCTCAGCCGGGCATTAGACTTGGTGCCCGTTTACACACTAAGAACATTAACTTGTTCTTAGAAAGGCTAACCTGCAATCGAAATATAGCAGAGATTGCTCAGACTCTCAGTATAGCAGTTCTTTTTTTCAGTAACAATCAATCTCGCTGTTCAACACTGTCCAGGTACAGTTCAGCAGAACATTTATGGACATGTGCAGCATCTTTTTGGAACTAATACAAAATTTAAATACAAATTATAGGTTCGCACTTCTGAAATACTTATAGCTAAGTAAGACCTAGCATCTGATAAAAACACTACAGTGAGGTCTCCATGTCCTGTGGCACGGGGGACGGCGTTAGTTCTACACATCGGTTCCTGCTGTTTTCCAAGTACAGCCAGGGAGAATTTCTATAAATTTCTATGGAAAATTGCTGCCTCATAACTGCAAGTAGACAATATGAATTGATACAAATATTTTATTGGCCAAGTTCACAAAAATGCCAAGCTTTCATCCTCAAGCAATAATCCCAGCATAGCTAAAATCATGGTGAAATCATGATATGCAAAGCTGTTTTCCAATTCTTTTCAAGATACTCAAAGCACCAAGTGTATTCACAAATATTGGTCCGCATGAACTGGGATCATCAGTCCAGTTTAAAATGACATCTGACTAAAAGCAGCTTTAGTGGCTCTAGTAATCTTGTGTTGAATCTGTCACCCTATTTTTAAGGCACCTGCAACACATCTAGAACCAGGTCAGAGCAATTGAGGTCCCCAAATGACATTAAGCAAGAGAAGCCTCTAAACAGTCAATGGAGGGAAAGAAAAAGATGTTTCTAAAGAGTCTGAGGAGATCTACCACAGAACACTACAGTTGTCTGAAGTGCTTCCTGAAGGAGCCTGTCTCCCTTGAGGGACTATAACAGATTTTATGTATACTAGCCTGCTAGCATAGACACCTAGAATTAGGCTGCATGCATACACTATTTCTCCTCGTAAATAGACACTTCGTAATAGAAACTACTGAAGCTTAGTTTTCTTTTAAAAAGTTGAGAAGGCAATAAAATACTTTCTTCACATCTCTGTTAATATGAGACTTTTGATCTTTATGCTTCTGTCCTGTGGCATCTTTATTCAAAAAAAAAAAAAAAAAAAAAAAAAAGAAAAAAAAAAAAAAAAACAAACCACAGAAAATGATCTTCACATAACAAGCAATGTGTTTACTGCTTCCAGCACAGAAAACCAGCAGCTTATTATCTCTGATAGTATGAGCTTTTGCTTTATTCTCTGCTATGCCATCACAACACAGTACCAGCAATGCTGCTCATAGGTGTACCCAGAACAGCACATGATAATGCAGAATGAATTTTACACTAGTGAAAACTACATCAATGCCTCCTTTAGAAGACTCTCCAATAAGTGGCGATGGCAGGGCAGAAGGAAGGCTGAAAGATTAGCATCTACAGTGCCCCCATTTTTGCATAGTTTGCCTAGTGGTTGCAAATACCCTGCCTCCCAGTTTGATCACTGATCTTATTCAGTAGTTTTGCACTGAAACTCTATTGCAGTATTCAGGATCTCCATTAGGATATGTCCTCCTTGTCAAATATCTCCATAAAAGCAGACGTATTAAAAATACAGGTCTTCCATGCACATCTGATAACTTACCTACTTAAACTGATGTTCTGGTATCCAGCATCAAACTAGTTAAAACATGTTTTGCATCTGCATTACAAACTTCATATATGGTACATAAACAGATGTGTTTAGGTAACCGGTAATGCCTTCATCAGCCTAGCTTAAAACAGTAGGTGACTAAAAATGCCTCCTGTATAATTTTGGGTTGAATCTCCATAGTCTTAATCTTTATGTACCTTCAACACATCCCTACAAAGTCAGTTCAATCAATCAGGACTTGACGTACCATTAGACTCTAACCAAACACACTGAAAATGCAGATGTCAGCTTTTCAAATAATACCTGGTAAAGAACAATAAGAAATATTTACAGCTTTACGCAGCTCTTCAAAATGTCTGCTTTCCCCAACACATCAGTCACTTCTGATCACTCTGTCAGTGTAACTTCATCGTGGCGCACCACTCTGACATATAGCTTTAAGTTAGAATGGAAACTTGTTCGATAGTCTTCTAAGAGTATGGAGATTTTTTTAATCAGTTCTAAATAGACAACATACAGGTGTGCATAGGTATCTTAGTTTCTTTGGGGATTTTGCTTAAATCCAAGCTACTTAATTTAAAAATACTGTTATATAGAGAACATACATAGCTACAAACAGCTACAGAAAAGATATTACAATAACCTGTAAAAACTTCAAAATGAAATTAAAAATATTTACATTTACTTTTGAAGTTTTACAGAAAAACAAGCCATTCAAAAAGGTAACCCAGAAAATACACAAGGGGAAGTAGGGCACAGTCCCGTTGTCAACAGCGGTCCTACGAACCCTTCTTAGGACTAAAGGAACACAGGTTCTACGGCAAAATTATGTATCAATATTTTAAAAGATTTTGAAGACTGATCAAATCAGAGATCTTTAGAGATACGGAAAAAAAAATAGACTGCCGGAATTAAAAAAAAAAAATAATTAACAAAAAGGAGTTGAGCTTAATCAAGACAGGAAAACACAACTGAAAACTGACTGATGGCACAGATCATTTGTCATCCAAATGACAATCAGTTTCTCTTCAAAGAGAATAAAGAAAGAGGCGAGGAAGCAAAAGGCAGTGTTAGCACAGCTTCCTGTGGAAAAGAGAGGTAGAGAGAAAGACTAGCTGGTATAAAAGCATTTTCAAGGGTATCAATGTATGGAGAACAGACTAACGACTAAAAGCATTTAAAAAAAAAAACAAAAAAATGAAAACTAAGGGCTAAATGGACATTTGCTATATTTTTCTAATAATTTTGTAATTTTTACTATTCTGAGGTATTGAGGTCATATTTTCAGACTTGAAAAACGAAATAAAATGGCCAGTGGTAATTACTCCCTAAGCATTATAGATGATAGAGTTACAGCTTCTAACACTTCCTCCTGCTCTCTGTACCACAGCTGGGCAGGGGAAAGACATCCCCACGGCTGTGTGAGACTTCAGTTAGGTAAAGCCCAGTTGGTTGAGGCCACTGACTTCAGTAACACCAGCAAATACCCACAACCAAACCGACTGCCAGCAAAAACTATGTGCAAAAAAATCTGATAAAAATGTCTAAATTCTGGGCATGCATCCACATCTGTTTATACTCCCACTTCAAAACATTGGTGTAATGTTTGGTCTTAGTTGCTTGTAGCTATTCAGACCATATTTGCGGAAGAGCAATCTGAAGCTTTCCTGTGCAGAACAGTTACTCCCCAGCTGATGGCCTTTTTCAGGATTAAATCGTCTGCCCCTGTAAGGCTTCCCACATAACCTACACTGTAAAGCCATGTCTCTATAAGCCTTCAACCCTGGAAGATGCTCTCTCATCCTCCCATATACTCGCCTTTCAACTGGACCGATATGGCAGGCAGTAGACTTACTGGCTCACACTCCATGTATCACTGCCTTTGATCTGATCTCCTTTTTAATCACACAGAGGTTCAGTCTTCTTTTTCTTGGCTATCAGTAGCCAATTCACACAGTATCAAAACTGAACAGAGTCCTAGATTAGCTATTTCATGACTCTTCCAGAGTACAACTTCCTGATGACATCTTGTTCCTGGCAAGAGTATTAGTGTTCCACATCGAACTTGGCCCACAATTCAGCCACTGTCTCACACCGAGTCTCTACATCACTTATAACTGCATAATGAATGCAGCTGATCAGAGCCTTCAAGACAATGGTTTTCTAGAAATATAGAAAAGATTATAGGAAGGGGAAAACATAACGCTACAAAAAAAGCGTGGAAGAAATGAACAGAGGAGCAAGGGGACATAGGTACTCAAGGCAGGTAGGCTTTTCACAGGTATTTCAGCTGGATAGCAACTCCAAGCAATATAGTTCTATAAGTGTTTATTAAAAAAAGGAAGGAAAAAAGCTTCAGGAAAATAAATACAGCAGGGACTCTGAGTGAGGCAAATCAGAATGCTGCTTGGGGTCTTTGCTTCAAGTCCAAAGGGTCTTTTTTTATTTTCTTTATGAAAAGCAGAAAAGAAGAGAAAGTGAAATAAATAAATAAAGCCTTCCAGTGTTAAGCACGCACACACGTGCATTCGCGCACACACATTCACTCTCTCACACACACAATTTCAGAAGGGACTGAACCTCACTCTACAGTTATTAATCCTGCAATCTTACTGTGAGTCTGTATCACAGCTGTTTTACTTACCTTCCTGTGTATTATTGTTATGAAAAGAGCTCAAAAAGTTTTCTCATTTCTGAGCATGCCTATAACAACATATTCTAAGACAAAATCTTCTAAATACATCATTTGATATTTTTAATACATTCAGTTAAGTTTTGAGCAGGGAACTTAAAATTTCTCCCTTTACATAAACATTCAAATCTTTTTACTATTTCACAGACTCTTAGCTGGAATTTTTATTTGATCAATACGTTTCTTACAACAAATAATGACTGCAGACACATTTCATGCTTCTGGACAACGTCAGCATAACAGAGCAACAAATTAAGTACCGATTGCAAGGATGACTTTGCTAGTGTGCAGGTAAAGATTAATAAAGAAATCAAAACTCATAAAAAATAATATTCTAAAAAAAGCAAGGCAGACACAAGTGATACTTTACAAAAATAAGGCTAAGAATTTTCAGAAACAAAGAAAATTTTTGAGATAAGACAAACAAATATGACATTTAATTTGAGAGATTAATGAGTGAAAGGTCATGAAATTGCATATACTTAAGAGTTTAAAACTTAAGCAGCTAAACGAAAGATCCTTCTGAATATGTGTGTATATATATAATGGAGGCCTGAGACACTCAGCTTCTTAAACTCCTAGAACAAGTAGAGTAAGTTTGTTCCTGTTGAAGGATGTTGCAGAAGTGCATAAGTACAGCCACCAAATGACTAAGGAAAAAAAAGGAAGAATTGCCAGCAATGAAATACACAGTTGGTAGATTTTAAGCTACACAGATGAGGAAGAACATTTACTGAGCTTCAAAATGCATACTGCATGCCACTGAAACAGAATGTGGATATAGTCAAAAGGGGGTTACTTCATAAAACATACCTAACCTGTAATTTTTAAAGAAAGACAGTTCTTCATGTGAGGGAAACACACTTTCCAGATACAAATATTTAATAACCATTTTGACAAAATACTTTAAAACTATTATCAAACAATAATAATATGTAATTACCACATATTGCCTTGTCATATAAATAACTGAGAACCAGATGGACCAACACATGATAGAATTCTCAAAATTTAACCTCCGACCACAGACAAATTTAGAATCAGCAAAGGTCCAAAAGCTCTTCTTAGTTCATGAATATGTGACGACCTCCATGAAATAAGCAGATTATGCTTCCATTTGTACCAGACAGATATTAGTAATAGGCTATATACTAGTTACACAGAAGTATCTTGACCCTACATGTATCCAAATGCCCTTACACATCAGACAACACCGAACAGCAAAACCGGCCTGATGCTGGCCAAAAACAGTCCCGTGCACTGCCCTGCATTGCCTTCAGTGGCCTTGCCCAAGCCAGCTCCGTGCTGCTTGGTGCTTCTGTCCCTCTGCCTCCAGCTCTTTGCCCTTTCCACTTCAGCCCATGCCTGCATTGCCCCCCTGGCTCCAGCCAGCTCAAACGGAAAGAGCTAGGGTCCCAACCTCCACCAAGCCCCGCAGATGTCTCCTTCCCCCCAGAGAAGTGACTCAGCAGCATGGGGCAGCCATGAATTGCAAAGGCCAGCAGGTCCTCACTCAGCGTGCAGCACAGCGTTGTGTGCTGAGAGGATTTCAGAGAGAGAGAGAGAGAGAGATCTCCTGTCCGGGCAGATTCTGTCCTGTCTGGGCAGATTCTGGTCCTCCAGTAAGATCAACTCAGCTGGGGGGAAGAAGGTGTTTTAAGAAAGGAAAAAGAGACCTTCACATCCAACCACAGTCCCAAAACTGCCAGTCTTCTGTATTACAGCACCTGACACTATAATGTTATAAAAAATCTAGTGCCATTGTCTATCACTGCTGGATGCTTACAGAACAAAAATTCAATACAATCAGCACAACACAGTTATCCATCAACTGGGGACCTAATGAGAGCCAGATTCTCTCTTTTTGTGGAATAATGCTCTAGACAACATGTAGAACACAGCGCCAGGTATTACAGTAATAGGATGACAGAGAAGTTGAAAGTATTGCGAGGCAGCAGACTAACACTAAAGAGAAGACAGCTTTCCCACTCTTCAAAACACCTCAAAAGCAGAGAGCAAGTTTTGGTCAGTTAAAGAAGTTCGAAGAACAAGAGGAATTGCCTATGACATACATTCAGTTGAACAAAACCCTACAAAGTTAAAAACCCCATGTTTTGAAAACATTCAGAGTTACAATGAGAAGGCAGAACCATTTCAGTACTTCTGTCTAAGCTTAAGGACAGGAAAGTGCAGCAGAGATGGGTATAAACATAGGTAGACACATTGCTCTTGGACAGCGTTAACTGTTTTAAGGACAAAGAAATCTCTTGAAAAGCATTCCTTTTCTGCAAGTGACATCTCTCAGATGGTTAAAGCAAATATGAAGTAACATCATAAAAATAAGACAATAATCTATACTTCTAAGAAGCTTCTCCCTTAAATGATATGCCTCAGTCCACCTGCTTATGGCTAATTGTTTTGTCTTTTTAATAAACACCTGACTCGAAATCTTTGTGAGTATTTGCAGTAAGCAGATGAACTATATGAAAGCACTACGGTAAGAATATGTACACACATATGAAAATATTGTTAAAACAAAAATAAGTGAAGTTGAGACAATTCGGTATTGGAAGTATATGACATATCTGAGAAGCCAGGAACATAATTTAATCTACAACTACAGATAGTTTCATTACTTCTCATACTCAGGACAGGATGCTATATTTAAAAAAGTTTAATTAAACCTGTACTATATGTTATTTTAGTGATTTTGCAAATCTTTGTTTATTGCTGGAGAGAACACTGAATCCCACCCTCCTCGGGACTCACATGTCTTTGAATGTTATACCTCTGTGGTTACACTCCAACTGTGCTAGAAATTATTTTCGGCTGGCCCAGAGGCATTGTCGAATGTTCTGTGCTGCCATGGGCAAGACCAATATTTGATAGCTAACTTAGTATTCCTGCTGCCTGAACCAGCAGAGAACAAGCATGTGGTAGAAGTGATGAGCTTGTTCTCCCGAGGGTAGGGTGCCAGCTGCACTATAAAAGAGAGATAGTGTGGAATTAATAGTGGCCTCATAGGCAGGCTGTATATTTTGCCTTTCAACAGAAAAAGTCATGCCTTAATGGAAGCTAGAATGGAAGAACGAAGACTCAGAACATAGAAAAGACAACTGCTACTTTGCAAAATGAATTTACTTCAATTTTGTGTACTTCAGTCTCACTATTGCAGGTTGCTTTTCAGATGCTTTAAAGGGCAGTTTGTGTCTAAATAAGCCTACAGTCTAATGACAAACCACTACAGAACTGCTACAGAAAAGTGAAGAAGACAATAGAAGCAAATTCTGTATATGGAAACTTCTGATTGACGCATGCAAGAAGGCAGAAGTGGGCTTATGAGAAGGATGCATAAGCAAATGCAGCAGAAGATTTTCTGATGAGCTCATGAGGTTCCCTCATGGGTACAAAGCTGTGGAAAACAAAATACAATTGTGAGAGGAATTGTCTCCAAATAGGTGGACAAGTCTGGGAGTACTGGCAAAGTAGACTGAACAGGCATGACATAAAACTTGATAGAAAAAACCCCACAAATTACAAAGTTAAAAAATCAATTTCCTGAGTTTTTGGACCTAACAAACAAACTTTCTCAAAGAAAATCAATGTAGCACTGATACTTCATTTGGTTCCACAGACATTTTCCACCCCCTCACAATCTATTACTGGACGGCTCACCACATTTGGAAAGCACCCATGTAAAGCTTTGCGAGCAGCTTAAAGTTGAGGCAAGAGGCCTTGAGAAGAATATAAAGAAGGGATATGAAAATGTAAGCAGACTAAAACAAGGAACTCACTGACTACATTTTGCTTAAGGGAGGCAACATCTGATTTGAGAAAGAAAGAAAGAAAGAAAGAAAGAAAGAAAGAAAGAAAGAAAGAAAGAAAGAAAGAAAGAAAGAAAGAAAGAAAGAAAGAAAGAAAGAAAGAAAGAAAGAAAGAAAGAAAGAAAGAAAGAAAGAAAGAAAGAAAGAAAGAAAGAAAGAAAGAAAGAAAGAAAGAAAGAAAGAAAGAAAGAAAGAAAGAAAGAAAGAAAGAAAGAAAGAAAGAAAGAAAGATATTGCAAAAGTTAGGACAGAGACAAGAAGGTCTGAAGAAGAAATTTAAGAGGAGGATAGAAGGAAAAAGAAAAAGGAGGATAGAAGGAAAAAGAAAAAAAAAAAAAAGAAGGTACAAAAGCTGGTTCTGGTCAGGATGTATGAAGCAAGAGGAAAGTAAGAGTAAAAAATAACCCTGAGTCACTGAATCTGAGTGACAAGAAGGATAATGTTCTTGTCATTTGTGATAGAAAAGGAGAGAAGTGGATAGAGTTCTGTTTTGAAATGATAAGATAATTAAAAGACATCACATTAGAGATCCAGCCTGAGACACAGGATTAGATGGAAGGAGCAATAGCATTGGTGAAAAGATAGATTTACAAGTCATCTGTATAGCCATAACAGTAAAAGCAATGCAAGTGGCTAACTCACCTGGAAACAGAGCATAAAATGGGGCGGGGGGGCGGGGGGGGTGGAGGGGGAAGGACACAGTCTTGGCAAATTCCAGGATGAAGTATGAAAGAGAGAAAGCAGATACACTGAAAAAGGCATCAAAGAAGCCATTAGTAAGAGAAGAACAAACAGAGGATTATTTCAAAGAGATCATGAAGATATTAAAATACAATTAAATCACACAAAACTAGCAACATGACATGTCAGAAGCTAGAACTGCACTAAGAACTGAACACAAGTAAAGTGACTGAGACTACCAACAGTTTTCCCACGACACGGTAAAGCAGTACATGCCAATGTAGACAACAAAACATTAGACATCATCTAAATACAATTCCATTGTGCGCAAGGAGCTGAATCACAACCAGTAGAGCAGCAGCCTTAACACTGATGGTGGTAGTGATTCTCCTCTAGGCTCAAATGCTGCACTGAGCACCAGTATCAGCAGATAAACTGTAAGAATCAAAGACTATTTCTGCTTCTTCAGTTTTTGTTTTCTGTTTTACGATTAAATTTGCATAGAGCAACTACATGTTGTAGTTTGGAGTTGTCCCACTTGCTATTCAACAGAATTACTGACACTAGATTCAATGCCATAGCCAGAGGATAGTACAAGAAAAGTTGCTGGTGATGACTCCTTAGGACATGACATTTTCCCAAAGCTGCTTTCTTACCTCATCTGCCTCCCGGACCAAGTGATGGCAAAAGCTGGATTTCTGCTACCCACAGAGTGGAGCTGGGCTCCTCAATGTTTAAGACCTTTCCAGACCAATTCAGGGAAATTAGTTTTAGCCTGATCTCATGAACCAAGTCCTTGCACAAAGTGATTGATTCATCATATATTGAAATATGGAACTTAACCCAGCAGTTATTACCCTAGATAGCACTTGGTTTATTAAAGTGCTCAGTACATAAGGATTCACAGTAGATTGTTCAACTGTGTCACTGTGTTTTTACACCGTTGTTACTTCTCATGGAGGAACTGGCCCATCACAAGGCTGACAGGATTAAAAGGCTTAAGACATACCATATACAGGAGGCTGACTGGTGGACCTCCACCCAGGTGGGTAAGACCGGTTCATGATTACTGGCAAAGAACTGTAGGGCTGAAAAGGACCCCAGGAAGTCACCTAGTTCACTTGTGCTATTGCAGAAGAGGATCTGCCAGGGAGTTCTTAAAGGCTTGCACTTAAGAAGAGCCCACAGTCTCACTGGAGCATCTATTCCAATGTTTTGCTATCCTCCCACTCCAGAGTACTCCTGATGTCTAGCCTTAACCCCTTTTCCTGTAATTTAAATCCATTATTTCTTGTTCTAGACACCTGGAGTAAAGGTGAACAACCTTGCAGCAGCTTTCTAATGCATATGAATACTTATCTAGCCTCTCTCATTCTTCCTGAAGCTATCAAATTTCCTAATCTTACTATAACTGCCATTGCTCTTCTACAGACTCTTTAGTTCATCCACATCTTTTCTGAAGTGCCCAGAACTGAATACGCCAATCCACATGAAACATGAACAGTGCTGAAATAGTTTCATAAACCTTCTATAACATTTCATTTTCATTTTCCAGTGTTTTGCACTTTTTACAACAGTATCATATCAGTGTCTCATCTTTGGTTGGGATCACTTGCAATCCTAAAATCTTTCTCTAAGAAATTGTTATCTAGATAATTATTCCCCACTGTGTATTTCTTCAATGGATTAGTCTTGACTAATCTTGACTAATGCTACGCATAGCATTCTTTCTTTTCAGAAGGTATTTCCAACTTCTATCATTTTGAGTTATAATGCTGTCCTCTATTGTTGCTGTCCCCCACCAAGCTTGCTATCATATCAGCTGCATAAATTAATGGTGGATTACTGTTATGTGGATATACTGATGAAATTCTAAGAGTTTGACACTTTCTGCTTTGAGTTGTTCTTGACAACTGCAGAAAAGGACAAGCTGATCAACTAATAGTTTCAAGCCAAGGTCTCAAGACAGGAAACTGTTGGAATAGCCATAACTTCTCTTACAGGTGGCCTCTCTATAGCTTTGAGCAAACCTGAAAGTGAAAAGCTTTTAGGAGGAGCTTTGAGGAAACACAGAACATGAGATGCTGCACCAGGAATTAACAAATTCTTCAAATTGTTGATCATGTTCCCTCTCAAATTTGCCTTAAAATCTTCTGGTTACAACAGAACTCAAATAATATTCCTCAGCAAGGAATAAGAAGGTCAAATTAGGATCTTCTACAGAAACTGACTTTATGCTTGCCTTTCAGTATTTTTATAAATGACTTGAAAGCAAGTACAAAGCTACAGACGAAAAATGTGTGGGACAGGCAAGTAAGGTAGAATGACAAACACAGATGTTGGCAAGACAGTCAGACAAGGCAGCACCTCTCAGTCCCTACCACATGCATCGCCAGAGAGATGGCACAAAGAGCAAACGAAGTGTGAACCATCCGTCCCTCAGAAAGCCAAAACTGGCACAAACAATTTTCAGTTGGTTGTGCTGAGAAGCGAAATCAGACAGGAGTCACTGAGCTGATTACTTAGTAAACTGGATCTGTTCTAATAAAACTAATATTTAGAGAGCCAGAAGCTATTTTGAAGGTCAGATTTCTACAAGTGAAGAATGTGCATGTGCTACAACACAAGTGGGTGTGACAAAATGAGAGGATTCCATGTTAACAGTCAATTTACTTACGCAAGCAAGAAAATAAGGCAAAGTTGTGGCAACAGACACAGCATAATTCTTATTTGAAGTCAATCCTTCCAAAGCAGTCCTTCAAATCTGGCCTGTGAGATGGTCTACAGGATCAGGGGATGGTTTTTTACTTAACGCTCCAGCATCAGATGGGATTTATAGTATGCCTTCTAAGCCAGCATGCTTGAGAAATTACACAGAAACTACTTGCTCAATTTAGAACCCAAATTAAAAAAAAAAAAAAGGCGTAAGAACCACAGGCTTTTATCTGTATCTACAAATTAGAGAAACATGTCCCTGTACCTTTATACAGCTTACAAATGGCACATAGAAACAGTTGAGAAAGCATCTTTCTTAGCAACACCTATATGCCAAACTCTCTCTCCTTTACAAGAACTTCCATGTTTCAGGAAAGGTGGGTAAATGCCACAGAGTCAAGGACTCCACTTCCACAAGCAGGATTCATGCCTCAAAGGGGAATCTGAGCAGAGCACAGTATTTGTAACAGTGTACGAGGACTACAAGCCACCTACATCAGTATGGCCCTTCTGCTGGCAGAACAAGGAGAGTCAGGACTGTGGGAAGTGCACATCAGAAGCCTGGCACTCTAACTACCACGGGAGGAAAAAAACCTATTGGAGTGGTGCCACTTCTGAAAGGAATTCAGAAGGCACCAACCACAGATTTTTGGATGTCAAAGTTTTTAACAGAGAGCTTACTTTGAATCTGAATATTGCTTCACTCAGCAAAATCAAATCACAGATATCAAGAAACTATCCTTTCACCTCAGAAATTTGACAATGTAAATGTGGTCTCTGTAAAGGTCCCTTTTTTCAGTTTTCAGCAGACCAACTTATTATGCCCCTTCCTCCCCCAAGAGCATAAAGGAAATAATTGCCATATCAAAGATCTCGTATAAAATCAGACTGAAGTCAAGCACACAAACACCGTATTTTACACAGGGTGTTGAGAAAGAATGGACTCACATTGACTACAGCTGCTTTTCTTCCCCAGTCAGTATACAACTCTTTTACATAAAGCTCATCTGTAACGACAGGCCGACCTGCAGTATTTCATAGACCTCCTCAGGACCGCCCCAGTGATGCTGAGACATGGGCACCGTGGGTAGATACACCTGCAGTGCTCAGACCTCCACCATGCTCTCACCCAACAGCAGCCTCACAGCGGTCACGTAGATCGCAACCAGCACGGCTAAACCCTTCCTCGGTCTGCGGTGCAGACATGGTGACTGTGCTGGGGACCCAACCCTGCCTAAAGCCATCCCAAGACATGCTACACTACATCTCTTCCAGAAACAACCTTCTCCTTCTCCAGGAATGGATAAAACTCTGTCCCTTGTTCATGTAAATCAGAAACAGATCATCCACCTCTGCTTGTGGTCAGTGAAAGACATGATAAATCAATCCTGCACGAAAAATGCTTGTTGTGGATGTACACGCAAAGTATTCCTGTGAAAGGGTTACTCTTTCCCAGTACTGAGTTTGAATGTGAAATAAATGGACAAGTAGAAGGTATTCCACATCAAATGCCACACAAAATGCTCATCCAGTCTGTAAAACAATTTTGTGTTTTATATGGGCTCCTCATTTCTGAGTGAGCACTTCTGTGACCACAACAAATTGTGAAAGTAGAATTTGGAAAATATTGCTGGACTACAAGTCAGACCTCGTACACTCAGTCAGGAATATTCCAGTTTTTTTCCCATTTTCATGTATGCATCCCTGTTTTACTCGTTCGCTTGAAGGCTGCAGTGATGTAGCACTGGTTGGATGCTATCTTATGTCTGTCTTGTTGGTATGTTCAGAGAAGCCACTGACCATGACTAAATCCATTTTCTACTGGTTCTAACACATGTTTTTGTCATATTTACAGCATGCTGAAAGTATTAAAAATTGGAAGTTCTTCTAATCTGAGCAGTATCTGATGCAGACTGATGTATTTTATAAAGATCATTTTTGCTATAAATAACTAGCGGGATGCTGGGTAACCCAAGCTCACCCTGGTATGCTGAAGACAGAAAGACCTGCCAAGCCACACTAAGAACAGAAATATTTTGTAACTGTTTTCAATCCTCCTCCCCCTCTACAACAGTTTTACCCAACAAACTGAACTTCAAACAAACTCTGCTCAGTCTTTCAGTACCAACTTGAAGTAAGGTCACTCAGTTTCATATAACGTACTTAGCATAAACTTTCCCAAAAGTGCTTGGGAAGGAAGGGCTATTTTCAATATTCAGATCACTGTATGTGTGTAACTTCAAGAAAATGTGACAGGACTTTCAATAAAATAACAAGATGTGATTGTTGCTCTTAAATTTTGCTTAGATTTTAACTTTTCCAGTTTTAAAGACCATTATTAAAATGTATTTATTCTTTAGTTATTTTTAATGATAATATTCAATTGAAGTTTGGGTCAAAATAAATAACCTGGCCCAAGGGCCTAATTTGCAATGAGGTCCTATTTAAGAGTTTGCTGATAACCTCATGAAGAAATAATTAGAACATTTAAAGTGACAAATTAAAGCCAATGCAATTAGCAATAACCCTCATGATTACTTAATATTTTCAAAGTGCTTTTGAAAAAGCAATGACAGGATTTTATGCTACAAGATAAAATTCTATTCATGTGGAGAAGTGAATTACATATGTTTACCATATTAAACAGGGCTAGAAAAAATAAGATGGAGTAAAAGGATATTAATAAATTATCACTAGGGAGTATTACCAAAGTAAAATATCCACCCTGACACTTGGTTCTGTCATGGTGGTCTGCGAGCCCTGAACCTATGCCATCACCACCCAGCCAAAATAGACCTCAATTTCCATCTTTAAAAGTAGTGTATGATCATTAGAACTAATTTAGATTATAACATCTGATCAGAGAAACACATTTTAAAAACTAGCTTTCATGCAGAATTCTGTGATCTTTTTCCTGTAGAACAAAATAAAACTGCAAGGCACCCAAGAAAAGTCAGGCCTTTGCCCCAAAGACAAGCACGTGCCAAAATCCTCCAACTTTTTTTCTTCTCTCTCACATAGTATCATTCTTGGTTCTTTGCTGTTCTCAGAATCCCATACAGCACAGTCTGACAACAGTTCAGGGATCAACAATTGCATACTACATGCACATAAACACATATACCTGCTTTTAATATATGAGACTCCATTGAAAGGACTCAAATCATCAATAAACCTAAAATTTTTCAGTCACCACTTGGTTTTCTTTCAATTTAAAATAGTTTCAGAATGGGAAATTAAATTCTCTAAGAGTCAGTGCTACAGTGCGGCTCGGAGAAAGAAAAACCTGTTGTACTTGAAATCTGTGAAAAGTTTTCCCATCAACCTGCAGGTCTGGAAATAAGAATAAACTCATTAAATCCAAATAGACAAGTGCTCAACTGAGAAAGAACTCACTTCAGAAAAAGAAATATCTGTTTGATTGGTTAGAGATAGGAAATATTTTCTTTTTCTTACCGAATAATCAGTAATAACAAATACACTTGAATAAAGTAAGCACATGGAAACGCACAAAAAGACTTGCAGTAGCAAACCCATCAGTGCTTTATGCAGTATCATTATATGCTTATATTATGTGGGATGGGAAACAAAGTGCAAGTTCTATGCCTCTATGGAACACATACATACAAGCTAGAACAAAAAAGTCCCCAAACCCCAAGATCTTCCATCATAAATGCCTGACATATTAAAAGTGCAAATTTATATAAAAGACCACCCTTTCCAAACATTTTACAATATCAAATGCAGTGTCCAGTTTCATATGTGGAAACAGGCTTTCTAACATATTTTGACTTGGCAAGCAGTGTAATTTGTACTCAAATGCAGATAATATTAAAGGAAAGTATACAAGCAGGGACTTCTCCCAACACAGAGCAGAGCAGACTCCTTTACCTCTGCATAGTACAGATGCTCTTTCCATCCTCCCTGCTCCTCTCCCCCCATATCCAACCCCAGATATCTGTTTCCCCAGAAAGGGAACATTTCTTCCTCTCTCCCTTGGCACAAAAAGGCCAATGTTGGTTTATATATGAAAGTTCAGAACCCACTCTCATCTGCTGTTGAAACCCATTTCTCTTAACATTTAGGATAGGTTTTCTTCATATGGGATAGGACTACTGCAAAGGAAAACCACCTTCAGGAAGAAAATCTGATGCATGGCTCAGACAGCATTAAAATAGTAAATGCTAGTTGTTTTGATGGCTTTCCCTTTTGTGCCATGAAGTTTTAATGGTGATTTGCTTCTGTTAATCAGACTAAGAACATAAAATAAGCAGCACTGACTATTGACTCTCTTGGACTGGTGAAACCAACACTCCTAACAAATGAGGCACAGCCCACAATAACGTAGCACAGGGGAGATGGCACACCTCTGCTTCCTGAAACGCCTACTGCTGTTGAATGGTAAATTCTCCTCTCCTTCCTATACATACTCTTTTTCAAGTGTCTGAATGTTGGCAATACAGAATGCCTCAATCTGCCAGTTAGCACGTATCACCAAGCAGTACTGACTGCTTTTTAAGTCATTTGCAATTGAAATTTTGCTCATAAAAAGCCTTTGCTTACAGCCACCATGATTACTCTCTGTTTTCTTTAAAATATTAGCAAAAACAGGTTTAAAGCAAAACAAAAGTGTGTTTTGTTGCTTAGTAACCTGTTATGTGAAGTTTTAAACTCCCTCTCAAGTTATTTTGGATTGGCTGACCATTCTCCAGAGAAAAAATTCTGGCTAAGAAGTCAGCAACAAACGCTATATTCCTCTACACCAAGTAAAATAAATTTTCATTATTTTCCATTGAAGAAGCAGCAACAACTGCAGCATCTGCCACAACATCTTTGTAGATTCTGGAGTGTTCTCACCAACTGAAAAAAATGATTCTAGCAGTCACAACCTGGACAGGAAAAGTATCCAAAAGTAGCAGACGAGTTTCAGGAACTTGCATGGGCAGACCTTTAGCATCTCTGCTTCCTTCTTCATTATTTCATGTAATGTTTTAAAATCAGCTAGGATGACACAGTATCAGATACAGAAATATCTTCACATCAAAACCAGCCATCCTTGGATCATTGTTCCTTGCCAGTGGATTTGAGTCAAGTGTCTCTTAGGCTGGACGAAAACCCTGTGTCCAAGGACACCTGCACCACTGCCAGAGGGACGCTCAGCGTGGGTCTGTCCTGTGAGGGCTGGAAGCAGAGCACCATGCGCACATGCCACTGTACGCAGACACTGCACCATGCCCAACCAACAGCTCCGGTAGTTCAGCAGTACTTTAGAAATGTCAGCAACACACTCCGCTGTCAGATGAAGATATCCTACATATAGCTCAATACTTAGGGAAAACATACAGACACTGACACCAGTCCCAGGCAGTGAACTATCCCATGGGCTTCTCAGCCGGACCTTCAGTGCAAGAGTACTGAAAGCTTAACTTATCCATAAAATGTTCAATTTTTGACCATTTTTTATTTGAAACTCCCAATTTCGTTTTTTAAATACTTGCTCTTCCAATTGGCAATATTTTATTAAAGACAGAGAAAACCCCCAAATGCACTTGCATAGAAGTTTCTGTGACGCAGATCTGGTTTCTTGTTCTCGGTGGCTTTTACAAGCTTCTGGTGAAATCCAAATTTTTTTACCACAATATTTAAATTCATTCCCATTGCCCAACTCTTCATGGATTTGCAGAGTGGCTCTCTGAGTCCTGCTCTTGGGTGTACGAATTTAGTACACTGGGGAAATATGGAGACAGTAGATAAACCTTCTCTTTGGCAGACTTCTGTTCAAGTCTTATGGCAACCCAAAAATTTTATTTAGAAACTTATGTAATCCTGAGGCTACCACCTTGATGTACTAATCTATATAAAAACCTGCACAGGAGAATATTGCAAAAATATATTTAAATTGCAAAATAATATACTCTGCAGTATTTCATTTTCCCAGATTCTCAAACAGTTCCTACATACAGGCTTCATTCTCCATTTACATTACAGGTAATTCAGTAAATTAAAAAAGTAAACATTTAATACAAAAGATAAAGTTTGTATCAGACCTGGGGAAGACCATTGTTATGAACATCAAACGAAACGTGTCCTTTTTAAAAAGGCAAAAGTTAGTAACTACTAACTAACTACAGAGTAAATAACTTAATGACATATTTACTGGCTACTCTGAACTATGTCTACATTAGTCTTTTAAATGACTTTAAGTGAATGCTTGTATTCAGTTATTTATTCTTTTTTCTCCAAGTAATCAATTAAAAAAAGTCCATAAAAGACTACAGAGAAATCTGCTGTTTTCTAAATAATGCATTCAAAAAAATTTCAGATTCAAAGAAGAATTATAAAGCACGAGACGGAGCTTGTGGAGACTTCTACACATGAAAAGCATCTGTCAGGATAGAGAAAGAAAAAAACAAATCTAGCAGCATAGTACCATGAAATACTGAAATGATAATTGCTTTCGGTTTGAAACACAGGATGTGGTATTAGGGAAAAAAGACTCGGGTAAAATGTTTCAATGTCCACTAAAAAGTAAATAGTGTTTTTCTTTTCAGTAAACAGAGAAACGTTTCATCTTTTCCTTGAACATACCTGAATCCTTTCTGTGTTTATTTGTTTCTCGTTCCATTGGTAACATTTGTATCAATTTTTCCTTGTCTGACAGCATACTAAAGAAAAACCTTAAAAAAAATTTAAAAGGACAAAAACAAAAAGAAAAAAAAAATCAATGAAAGAACACAATGTTAAGAAGCAGTAATGTTTAAGAGAGAATCAAAGGAGAGGAGAGCAGCTAAAAAGTCTGAAAAAAGATAAAGGGCAAAGGATTTAAAAATTAAACAGAAGGAAAAAGATTAAAGAAAGAATGGCAAAAGGCAATGCAAAAGGATTTAAGAAGCCAGTATAAAGAAAAGACATTCAGTTATGAGAAAGGAATAGCAACTACTAGAGGAAAAATACTTGAAAATAATGAATCAAAAAATGGAATGAAAAAGTTAGAAATTAATTAAAAATCAGACAGAGTTAGGAAACTTTCTCTATGAAATAAAGGAAATAAATACACAAGATCCAGTGAAATTTTAAAAGCCTGTTTCTATTATATACAACATCATTCAACAATTTTCCTGTTCGTCATTTTAATGATATGAAAATAAAATACAAAGCAATGCAATGCCAATTATTTCCTGTGCAGCTATTTATATGCAGTATGTGCAAAGCAGAGAATAAAATGTGTCCGTATCTAAAATATCAAATCCCTTTACTTTTATTAATAATAGCATTAAAATTCAAGGAATTTGTCTGTCTACTTTATATAGAGTTTCAACTTCATTATAAAGATCATTATCATTAAGAGTTTCTAAAGGGGTAATAAAGCTTACAGCTGCTTATTTTACAGTCAGAAGTGCTGTATGGAAAGCAGTTAAAAATAAAACTACAGCAACCAACAGATCAACTGGACTTTGTAGAACTTATATTTAGTACTCATTAGTAGTATCATCCCTTTAAAAACTTCTAATAAATGTGCTCTTACTACAGTGGAAAAACTTTTTACCTCAGCAAAGACAGACAGGATAGAGAAAAGTTGAAAGAAATAGAACTCTTCTGAGTTCTGACAGGAAGCACAAAGACAGTCCAAGGGTCGCATTCTCTTTTGAATGTTATACACCATATACATTGTGATTTTTTTTTAATTTATATTATACAATTTAGGGGGTTGTTAGCTATTCATTTCAATATTTACTCCACGTACCCCGATTTTCTCTCAGTAACATCCCAAAAGCAGTAACTTTTGTCACATACACAGACTGCATTTAAAGGTACTGATTTCTGTCCATCTCTCTTTCTTTTTTATTTCATTGACTATCTCCCTGCTCCCTAGTTTCACTAGAAAAAGTAAACAGATTTTCAGATTTTACCTCTCTATACTATTATTTTATATACCACTTACCATGTCACCTCTTTTTAATCTGATCTCAATACCAAACTTTCTAATCTCTGAAATCATTTTCATGCCTCCAGTCATTTTCAGTGGCCTTTTTTGGACCTTTTCTGTTCCTGCGATATTATTCTGAGATGAAGTAACCAGACTACACAGACTACTCAAACTGAAGGCATAACATTGCTTTAAATGCTTTCTAATGCTTGTGGGAATATTCTCCAGACCACTCACAATACCACTTTTTCTTTTCTTTTTGGACGTCACAATATATATTGAACAAGCATTTTATGTGAACAGAACAAAATAACACCTATGTGTCATTACTCGGTAGAAAAAATCTGAATGTGTAGTGAGAAGAAGTAGTCCAAGTTCCCTCTCAGTATGCGTTGCCATTTTGCACCACCCATTGTTAATTGCCTACTGTGCTAAAAACTGATCATTAATGTAACTTTTTGTTTATGCATTCCATAGCACTCTGTAAACCAGACAGGTAACATAACCTCTTCCCTAATTATAAAATTTCCTTTTCAAATCTGAAGGATGTAAGATCAACCATTTGTCCTTGTTTTAGTGAAATGTCATGTAGTCTGAAAGACTGGAGGAGCACAGTAATCATTTACAGAAAACACACCAGATTTCCTCAATCATGATTTTTCAAGCTTTTTAATTTCTAAGAATTAACCACACCTTAAACAAATTTACGACTAAAATAAGGCTTGATTTGTTTATTCAGTGCAATAATTTCCACTGTTTTGCTCATTTCTCTATCATATTACTTAAATATTTATTTTGAAGTTGTACACATTGCCTTGGTCAGTTTTGTCCAGTTATAGAAATGAGGACGAAGAAACTAATCCACAATATCAATTAAAAAAAAACCATCACCAACCACAACAAAAAAACTTCAAGCTGACACCCACACCTATTAACATCTGTGCCACCAGAGATTCCTCTGAAAGTTTTTTGTTCCAGAACTTACATCCCCATCTACCTTCCTCTTAAACAGAAGGCTTGCACAGCAGGACATTCTAGACAGATAACAGCACATCTTTCCATTTGATTGATAACTTTTCCATTAACAATAACTTTGAGCTTAAAACTTTAGCCCTGATAGAAGGAAGTGCTTTAAAATGTGAAATTTAATCACATAAACCCATCAAAAAAAAGAGATCTCCCACGCAGTGCAGTCAATAGTCCTGTGTAGAACACTGTACACAACAGCTGATTATACCGTAACTCTGTGTTGCAATGTGCTGGGAGATTTTTTTGCAAGCCTAATGAACAAATGTTTTTCATTTCAGGTGACTGGGAAGATTAATTCAACTATGGCATATGAACGACTTCCTCAGCTATACAGAAATTAGTTCTTCATTCTTCACATGGCTAATCTCACATGTTCCTTCACTTGGTCCCCAAAATAATACAAAGCCCAGGAAGACATGTACTTACAGTAAAACAATATGTGATGGGTATTCCCGACAGGATTCTTTCTGAAGAATTGACTCTAATTTTAAGAGCAGTGTAACTTAAGAGAATATACTTAAGGTGGATTGCCCTGGATCAGGGAGCCAGCACTCAAGGTCAGTGCAATAAGCAAAAAGTTTTCTAGGAACTTATTTCAGCATGCTTCTGTCAACTAATACAGCAAATAAACTAAATAAAGCATTGATACACATACTAAAACATTCACCAGATTACACATAGTAGGACTGTGCACACTTAAAACAGATAGAGGATTGGAAATTCATTTTTCACATACATTTGGCTAGGGCACTGGTATTAGCATGTTGTATCTTACCAAATATCTTTCAATTACAGCTATATATAATTCTGGTTTTAAATTTCTGAAGTTTTCTTGTTGTATATATTTTCTATGTATATGAATCCAAAATATTCTTTAACTAGTGTGCGAAATGTTGCAATAGCACAAATGCCACCAGATTGTCACTTTCAGGAACAAAGAGGTTACAGAGAAGTTTATTTTTCAAATTTTTGCAGTTCCTTCTCCTAACAATGTACAATTTAAATAGACTGCATTTACTGAAGGATGTTACAGAAACCATTAAATTAAAACTTTTTACATTAATGAAAAGTCATGGAAGATGCATCAAAGAGATGCAAAACGCACTAAAATGCTGGGAAATGCTCTGGAACAGTGTAAAATTTCACAAAACACAACAGCGCAAAATTTAGAGAAGGTGCCTAAGAGAAGTATGAATAGAAACATGTGGTCCAGAGCCTTATTTTTAAAGCACCCTAACTGCAGCCGAGAGAAAGGAATGCAGCAAAAGATCTGTGATAGCTTTGTATGAAGACAACTCAGAATAGTTGTACCCTAACTAATTATGAGTTCAGAGGTAAAGGGAAGAAGAGAAATTAGAGAGTAACTACAGCAGCAGGTACAGCCCAGGACAGTTTCTGTGAATGTAGGCTGTGCACAAAAGGGATGGGGGAGGAGTGAGACGTTGTGAGAAAGTAGAAACATGAGACTAGAAAGCAAGCAAATATGCATAGTGGGACAGCTGCAGGGTTCAGAGGTACAGCACAAAACCCGGGTCAGTGGCAATGGGACTATCTTTAGCAAGCCCAGGCAGATAGCAATACTTTTTTTCCACATTCCATATTTCTAAGGTTTTCTGTACTTAAAGTACAGAAAGCAAAACAGATTTATTTTCAAAATGGAAAGACTGCATCCTACAGAAGCTAATGCAAATTGCCAGAAGCAAGCCGGACAAATGAGAAACTCCTGCGCAGGGAAAGAGAAAGCAGAGTAACGCTCAAGTTTCCAGTTGGGAGACAGATAAAAGTAGAAGGATGAAAGAGAAAAGTACTCAGAACAGCATGTTTCTCAGGTACAGCAAACAAGAAGCGAGGAGGAGGCATGAAGAAAAAAGCAAGCAGTGAGGAGCTGAAGACAATAACATAGAAATGGCTATGGAAAACAAAGGGCAGTTAACAAAACTATTTGAAGACATGACATATGATACAGAATTTATTTATTTATTTATTTATTTATTTATTTATTTATTTATTTATTTATTTATTTGCAAAGCAATAGACAGGCCAGTAAAAGGAACTGGTATTTGTGTATGAAAATGCAGTTAGTGCTTGCACAAGGGCTCCCTTATTGTCCTACCTTCTTATCCCAAGTTCCAGTAATATTTACATTACATGACCTCAAACGGCTCTATGAGGCAAAATCCTGCTCATAATATTCATGCAAGAAGCCCTGCTCAGATTCTGGTTTCATAAAACGTCCTATCTGACTGAGCAGCATTGGGTCATATACACCTGTGTCAGCTACGCTTCCTTGCTTCAAACTGCACTTCGTTAAGGACTTCCCACTCGTCTTTTCCTCAAAAGAAACTGATAAGTTTGAGTTCAGAAGATGGAATATTGATAAACTTCTTTCTTTTTGAAATCCTTCTTATTTTATTGGTTTTGATTACTTGATACTGAGAGATACTCATATGAGCATACTTTTGAAGAAGAAAGTATTAATTAAAACAGCCATATTAGTAAAGATTAAGGGTTTTCTTAGTAATGAAATACAACCCACTTCCCTATTTAGACATGACCAACTGCTTCACTTTTCTTCTGTAAATACAATGACTACTTTTGACTGTGTAAAGTACAATATCAGAGGATTTGGAAGAATGTTATGAAGTCATTCTTAGTCTAGTGATTTCAGCCCACGTCTTGATTTCACAAAACCAGGTATTTTTGATTCTGCAGAGCTGAGGACAGACTACTGGGATTCATATAGTTATTCCCATGTGGTGACAGTGCCCTACAGTACTCTTAAGATCTCAGGTGGCTGGAATCAGAGCTTCTACTGCAGGCAGTTGTTATTCCAGGAGCTGGACCTTTTGCATCCAACCACACTTCACAAGGCAGATGGAGGCTACATCCCATGGTGTAGAAGTTGGAGCATCTACCTCAAAATTGCAATGGTCACCTCTGTTTATGAATACAACAATCTACAGATTACAGTGATGCTAAGACAATCAAGCTCCTTCTGCCTTTCTGTTCTTTCAGCTTAATTACAAGATCATTCTTCATTCTTTAAACTGAGCAAGAGCTATGCCTGGCATTAAAACAAAACCACCTTTGTCAAGAAAATATGCGCAATCTCACATAAGCCAAAAAATTTTACTGACATATTGTAGGAAAGAATCAAAAGTTTTCAGCATAGTAGTTTTACCCCAAACTTGCCTCACCGATTATCAGCAAGATCTTTTATTATGTAAGAAAAAGTTATATATTAATTGTATAAGAAAATAACTAAATCAACAATTGTAATACTTCCACGCAAAGACAGGGGATAGCATATACAGAAATGTCATAACAGGCATTTTAATTTTACTCAGTGATCTAATTTACAGTTACTTAGCTGATTTATAGTCTCAACTGTTTTTATTTCTTAATTCTCTTTCTTTTTTACATGTATTTTATAACACTTCTTAATATCAGAGGACATGAAACCATTCTAGCAAGAATTGCCTATGATGGCTGTCATGACACAATGTGTGCAAGTGACAGCAGTAAATACAAGATATGCCTTCATTTCTTAAAGCTAAAATGAGTATTTTAAGGTTTTTTAGACATTAAAAAACTGAATAAAGGGACACTGATTAAGGGACCTTGAAGAGCTATGCAGTTTCAGGTGAGGCACACTGGTGGGAGGGCACCGAGCCTGAGGAGATCCACCCCACCACTGCTCCGATCAGGTCGTGGCACCTGAGTTCCCATCAGCTCAAGGCACTGCACTTTGGAGGGAGGGAGGTGAGACAGATTTCAGGAATACAAACCAAGCAGCTAGCACAAATTATGGGAAAAAAACTATCTATACTCCAGAGCAAGGCTTTCTAGCTTCAAACTTTTTGTGTCTCTACATGACTGAAGATGGAAAGACTCTGGAGTTTAGGAGCTGTGCAACAACCCACAGCCAGAACAAATAAAGATAATCACCTAGCAATAGAAAAAAAGATTTTCTCTCCGAGAAATACCATGGGATATTTCACCAAAAATCCTATTAGGGTACATAGCATAAAAATATTCACATCATCTCCTGGTAGATAAGCAGAAGCTTTAGACAGACACACAGTGACAGTCAACACATTTATGGAGAGTGACGGAGCTGCAAGTGTTATATAGGAGCTGGCAAGCGTTCCAGGCTTGGCACACCAGATGAGGGGGCTTACCTTTTTGACCGGGGCTCTCCTACAGCGAAGCAACACAGAGTATCTTGTACAATTTGGCTAATGCAATAAGCTGACAAATAACTACAGGATCCCAATGTGTAAAGGGATTTCCCTTTGCTGTTATCTACTTTCACCATTCCCACGTGTTTGAACAATGTCATTCCTCATTTTTTGTTATCTTACTTTTCATATTAATCTCCACATTATTAAGCATCAATAAGAAACAACCAGAAGCAATGAAATTCGAAATAAAATTTTTTAACTGACATTAAGGTGTGCCACATTTGTATGTGGCTTATTCCTGAATAACTTTTCATACAGGTGAAATTTAAAGCGAGAGAGCTGAGAGTATTCAACCAAATGGTCTGGGCATTACTCTGATGCTTTTTTTCCTTGAAAATTCAAATGATCCCTGCAGGCAACCGACAACTGCTAGATCTGTGGAATGTGCTCTTTGAACTGTACAAAAGCCTTCAGCCTTTCGTGCATTGCTGCAAACAAAAACTGCCAAGTGTAATTATTTCTCAGATTAAATGTTATGGAAGTGTTGCATCATTTTTTTCACAGCTCTGAGAAGAGCTGTAGAAAAATAAAATTTACAGGAGTATTTCCTCACAGAAGTTATACACTGCATTTATCACCTTTTGTAAACAACTGATATAAATGAACACCAGTAAAATCTCAAAGAGAGCCACTCTTTCTTTGGTGTTCTTACAATTATATTTCTATGGAAAGAATCAAAGAATTAAGTGCAAAGAGTCCTCCCAAAAGCAGTTTTTCATCCTTTAGCCTTTTTAAAAGAAAAAGAAAAACCCACAACTCAATGCACCAAACAGCACTGACGGAACAACAGAACCTTGAAAATTCATAGTTCAGTTCCCACTTTTTTTCTTAACATACACTGCTGTATGTAGTGTTCCTACAAACATTCACATCCTAAAAGGTACCTTGGTAGATATATTACAAAATACAAGCACAGCAGTCTAGATGATCTTGTATGCATCTGTAGTTCTAATAAGAACTGCCTTGTTTTTGAACACAGATGTATTCAACTTGCTGAACTGAAAGCATTTGAACTTTACTCATTGAATACAGACATACTCAGTAATATGACTTTTATTACTGACTTCAGCTATATCTGAGATTTTTGTAGCTAAAGATGACGTTGAGGTGAAACCAACTGCCCTTAAATAAAAGTTTCCACATCTGAAATAAACGTTACCCAACCATGAAGACGCCCAAATTCAAAACAGTCATTTTTGTTTGGATTGCAAAAGTGTCTTGCTTTAGAGAGCAAGCTGTTTAGTTCCAGTGTAAACTTCATTACAATTCAGACATGAGGTGGAGCATTGTCTACACGCCAACTAATTCCCAAAGCAGACCTAAGCTCCTAGGTCTTGTCCAGGATCCCTCGCCCACACCCACATGTTAAGTTAGCCACAATATCCTGTTCCAAAGCAGGAGAAGGGACCTGCAAACAGCCCTATCCAAGGAGACCAAGCTCTGCCTTCTGGACTCTCTTCCTCAGCCTGAGCAGATTCAGTCATAGCCCATGAAAGCCTCTGAAGATCCGAGCTGTGAAACAGTCCAGATGCATGTACCCTCCAAATGCAATCCTTAACTGATACCAAATGAAGGTGAGCCACTGCATGGCAAAAAAAAAAAAAGAAATACGGGATCCAGAAAGAGATCAAAGGAAAAGGAGCCTTTAGCTTGATCATGTGGACAGGATGGACCAGATGAAGGCATTTAATATGCTTACAGCTCCTTCAGATTCAGTGAGGGCCAAGAATAAGAATAAAACCCTGCGTCTAGCATGTCCGGTCGGTTGCTACATCTATAGGGAATCCTCAGTCAGCAGAAGCAATGAATTTTTTTTTCAAGTACATACGCAGGATAAGTACCTGAATCACCTTGCCTGTACCACATCTTTACTTTAGCCATACTTAAGCTGCACAGGCAAAAAGACATTCTGAATCATGTCCTCTGGCACAAAGAACAACAGTCTGGACCACAGTTACGCACAGCACCTCCAAGCTGCTAAAGGGCTATGCGAAGCAAAGGAAGTTAAAAGCCAGTGCCCCAAAGAGATGTTCCCACAAGAGAGCTGGGGAACAAAGCCATTTAGTTCATGCCTTAAGAAAAAAATAAAAAGGATACGCTGCAGTGGCGCCAAGGAAGATCAAATTCTTACATTATTCAAATGTATGTTGTGCCACTGCTTGAAGTGAAGCAGCACACAGCATCATGTTTTACTGCTACTTTTTTTTTTTAATAGAACCATATTGTCATATTTTAGGCAAACATCTGCATTCAGAATGAGAAAAGGACTGTCTTGCACACAGGCAAAATGCAATCAAGGCACGGGTCAGTGACAGGCAGCAGCCCCCTCTCACTGAGTTCCTGCAGGTGACAGGACACATTCACTTTTCAGCTGCAGCAAGATATAGCTCCTTGGCGGAAACTTGCAGCACTGCGAGGTGAACGTGCTGTAAACCACTCATTCACCAAGGAAGTTGGTCAGTGGTGCACTGTGTCACATGCTGTCACTGAGTTTCTACAGACGCTATAAAAGGGATGCCCTAAACTGTGACACTTTACTTTCAGTTTAGAGCTCTAAGAGAGACAAAAAGCACTGCTTCAGGACAGGCAACACCCCACCGAACACCTTGCCACCCCCTGGATGCTCTTTGCTTGTTTGCATCAAACATGGACATGTCTGCTGTTTTAAAAATAGAATATTCTTTTTTTTTTTTTTTTTAAACTGTCTTTGTGGTAAGTGAATCTTGGTCAAGCTTCAGTGCTAACATGGCTTATGCAAACACCAAAGAGCAGACCACAGAACTGCCAGTGATGAACATAATGACATTAAGAAGGATGTGGTCTCCAAGCTCATGGTAAATCAAGCCAATGCAAGCAAAACTTGTAATGGAGAAACTGCAATGAATTTTGAACTAAAGAGTGCAGTGGCACTGTTTCTCCTTGTTGATCTCTTCAGCAGGACAGCAAAAAGCAAAATAATAAGTATGTTCATGGGTTTTAAAAGCGTTCCATGTAAAAAGCAACAAAATGTAAAGTTCACTCATAACATCATGAGTGACAAGATGGCACCCTAGGAGGCACAGGAGCTGTTGCAAAAGAGACAGAGTTATTCATTTTAAAAAGTTACAAGATAAGCTGAAAAGTGGAAAAATCTCGCAGCAAAGCAGATGCTTACAAACACTACAAAATAAACAAAAACATACTCTAGTTTTTTATCAGTTTCTAACATCTCTAAAAAAATAAAAATTTAAAAAATCATTAATTTACCTTTGATACTGTTAAGCTTTTTTCAAGTAAATGAAGTGTAACATCTCTTAGTCTTACTACTCTTTTACCAATAAGGTGAGCAAATGTCAGGATTTACAAGAGCAAAATCAGTAGAAAGGTTTGTTGAAAATAATCCTAAAATAGGCATCATAAATTCAGTTGTTGTGATGAAAAAGCACTTTACTAGTGATCTGCGTAAGAGTAGTGAGGCCTCATTTTCAAGATGTAACAAGCTTGTTTCTAGATCTCTTAAACATATCATTGCTGAGGCCACTCTAGATACCCAGATGCCACAAAGGTAGAAAGTGTTTACACCTGAAGATGCTTCTGTATATTTTTTTGTGTGGGAACTCTAAGAAAGGCATGTGGAAAGCAAATATGGGATAATCTGTTTGTCATGAAGCTTTCCATGACTCTACTAGAAATTTGCCTAATGCCAGTCTTTCCTCTCTCGACACAAAAATTTCAAACCTGTGGATCCACATGGAAGCATTAGTATAATGCTGTCTATCTTTTGCACTTCCTAAAACATGACTGATTAAAAGAAATCTCACAAAAAAATCTGTTCTTGGGTAGAGGGTTTTAATACCAAAATAGCCTAAGGCACATTTCAAAGCCCAAATGTTAATCCTTGACAGGGAAAAAAAGGGTTTACGAAGGTTTCTCAATTAGAACATTTGTGCTGCAAGGGTCTGTAATCTCCTAACAAGAACATTTTCTTTCCTCAAATTCCAGGATTCCTGTAAGTAAATAAAAATAACCCAATGGGTAGCCTATAGCTTTGGTACTGCACTGGATAAAGGCTAGTGGACATAGTTCTGATTGAAGTGAGTTAACATTTTACTACTGTAAAAGACAATAACCAGAAAGAGAGAACTCCTAACTTTTACTATGAGCTATGATAAAGGAATTCACTAATGGTCTCTGCATTCCAGATATCAAGTCTGGTATCATCTTTCTGAATTTTTCTTGAAGAAAAAAATCAACAAAGCGCACTACAAGCTGGGCAAATGAGCAACATCTCTCAGCCAGAGGGCAGTTAACTATAAAATCAAAGAATAAATGAACCAACAAGACTAACGGTTTCTGGAAGGGGCCCTCCACCTAGACTAAGAAAATGGAAACCAGCCACAAATTTAGAAAATGCCTTTAGAAATCAGATCCCCCATAATGAACCATAGTTAGTTCAAAAAGAAATCTCCCCTCCACTGCTCATTTTTTATCTTATCCTGCAAGTCCCTCCCAGCCCAAGTGTACTTCTCTTCTGCGGGCTGTCAAGGTTGTCAAGAAGAGGGCCATGTGTTTTGCAGAAGAACAGCCCAAGTTGAGAAGATTCATGGATTAAAGAGAATTTAAGGTCAGAAAGGACCATTAGATCATCAAGTCTGACTTCCTATAACATCGCAGAATATAAAATTTCAGGCAGTTACCTTATGATTGAGCCCAAACACTTACAGTTGATTAAAGAATAAATTCTGATTTAGCTAAAACAATTGTTTCATGTCATGCTTTTTCTGTACTAGATTAAAGAGCTCTTTAGAGCACCAGATATTTTCTCTCTCTGAAGGTATGCTGTAATTAAGTCACTTCTCAAACATCTTTTTGATAAGGTAAACAGACTGATCTCCTTAAATATTTCACTGCAAGGCAATTTTCAAGCTCTTAAATCACTTTCATAATTGTTTCTGGCACCATCTCTAATTTTCCAAAAGGTTCGGTTTTTTTCAGATGTGGCCACAAGACCCATAAGTTGAAATTCAGTCTGTTTACCAATGCAGTATAAAAAAGATAAATTCACATCTTTGCTGACATTTGGCTGCCTGTACATCCAGCATACTTCTTTCTTTGTCACACAGCCTACTGTGTGTTTCCTCTCCTCAGAAAAAAAGGGCAGACAAATGAGATTTTTTTTTTTTTGCGACCAAGCAGTGTACAAGCAAGCATCAGCAGAACTGGGCAATGACAAGGAACCTTAACTACTCGGTCATCCTGTAGGAAAGCAGACAGCAGGACACAGGCTATCCAGAAACGTGTTGGCAACCATTTTTCAGTACAGAAACTGAGGAAAACACACAAAGCAAAAAACATTTTAGATTTTACTTTAGTCTTTTAGAACTCACTAAAAACATGAAAATTGAGGGCAGCTTGGTTGAAACTAACCATAACATGAGAGAATTCCCATTTCTAAGGAAGGGAGGGAGAAGAGAGAATAGGAATATAAAGTCAATGGAGATTACAGAAGAGGACTTGCATAAATGAATTGCTGGCCAAGATACTGTGAAAGGTAACTCGAAGGGAGGAAGAAAGAGTTCAAGAGAGCTGGCAGTTCCATAAAGGAATAACATTTAAGGCATAAGAGCAAACTAAGTCAGTGTTGAAAAAGGCTAAATCACAAACTCAAGGACCTGCAACTTAAGGAGTACAGATCCACAAACACAAGTATGCATGAGAGAAAAATATGACAATACAGGGACAAAGTCAGAAGGGCAAAAATAGAAAGCAAACTATAACTTCCAAAAAATTTAATTAGTAGCAAGAAAGCATTTTTTACATTCCTCAATAGTGATAGGGAAAGTGAAGAAAGAGTTTATCAGCCTATTTGCAAAAGATACAAAGACAAATATATTTTGCTTAGTCTTTGATATAAAAGCCAAGTACAATCTGAGGGCTAAAAACAGTGACAAAAGGGATAAAAAAATTAAGAGTAGAACAGGGAAAACAGATGAAGAGACACTTCAATAAGTTAGATGCTGTCAGATCAGCTGAGCCTAATCAAGACCATACTTAGGATAGGCAAGAACATAATGTTGGCTTGTGCCGTGAAGCCAGTTGAAGAATGCCAAACTCCAATCCCTCCAATGCCTGACTGCACTGAAATTTTGCTAATCTGTCATTTATAGCTACTTCAAACCAAATCAGTGTAATTGTAAGAGTTTAAAAAAGTCTTTATTTTTGAAATTTATTTTTAACTCGAATCAAGCCAGTGACTAAGGTTTCTACCATTATTCCCACAAACAGCTGCATTGCCTCAATAGGTAGGACAGTTAACTGCAGTGCAAGGGACTCAGAGAGAAATAATTTAAGTTCTCTCGCAGCCATCAATGATTTTTCAGAACTTTTAGAGAACAGATGAAGTTCCAGAACAATGAGAAGGGAAAAATCCAGTGCCTGTCTTAAAAAGGAGAAAAAAGAGGAGGTAAGGAATGACAGACTTGTCCAATTAGTTCAGTTCCTGGAATATTCCTGAGAAAAACAAGACCAACAAGATTTTTTTTCTTTTTTACAACAAGAAAATAAATACCTGCCAATATAGTTTTGTCATGAGCAAAATCTGGCAAGCCAATTAAACTTCTCCTTTAATAGAAAAATAGTTTGTGATGGGAAAGAAGCAGTGGATGACATATAAAAAGAAGTGCATGACTCATAAAAAGAAGCTAAGGAAACAAAGACTAAATTAAACTATTTTAAGGCAAATACAAAATGTGTTCAAAAATTTGATGTAGAGACTAGTAATAGAAGAAGAATATTATGAATGGGTCTCAACAGGGGTCCATCCTGGTCTGGTGCACCAGGTGTTTTCTTTCATAACTTGGACAGTGAAATGGTCATCCATATAGAAACTGTACTTTTTAAAATTCTCAGATGATGCTAAATTTGAGAGAGAGGAAGACAGGGAAACGTTGGGGGTCCTTCTTCCAAGGGGTTTAACAAAAGTAATCAGAAATTACGTACACACATAAAAATGTATTTTAATAATTTTGAAGAGTTACTAAAACCATGAGTCAGTTCTGAAGCAGCTGAACTCAGGATCACATGAAACCCAGTTTAAAATACATAATCATGTGATTGTATGACATCAACACATAGCAACAATAGCTCAATCAGTGCACTGCACTTAGACCTGTGTTTTGAAGTATATCCTGTTTTCTTCTTAAGTTTCTCCACCAGCTTTTTCTCAACTCTGCATTAAGTGATACATAACAGAGGGCCACAGACATAACCTGGAAGATGTCACATACTCAATTCTGACCAGCCCACCCTTTGCACGCATTGTACTACCAACTGTCGGTGATTCTTGGTCATAACTGCTAGGACAGAGTAAGCCAGTACTACCACCAGTATTAGAATACTAATAGCATAACTGACAGCTTGTTTCAGCTTGCTGGGATATTATCAGTGAACTTCTGGGGTCATGTGGCCATGTGGAAAACACCTCACTCATCCCACTTACACAGCTGAATACAGGCTGTAAATTGCCTGGCCAGTCATGAAGGCTTCAGGTTACCCTTACCCTCAACCCCTGTTCCTGTGGATGCCACTCTTCTGCCTCAACTGGCAAGCTGATTTTTTGTCTAGGCAGCATGATCAGCGAGGAGCTGCTATCAAGGGGCATGTCAACTGATGCACCTCACGCTGTGCAGACAACATTTCGGCAGGTATGTCACCACAGAAGAGCAGGGCTGCTCTGCTGACATTCTCCCTGCCAGAACGCTGTCTCCATGCCATAGGTCTATCCCAGAGATAATTTAATGTCTTCCCCATCAGACCACTGGACACTGCCCAGATGGCTGTCAGGAGTGCAGCGCAAGAGCAGCCTGCAACAGCAGATATATCTACCATAATTGTGCTACATTAACTGAGCAACATCAATGCTGTATTAGAGGCCCATGAGAAAAATGTGAGTTTGGACCGATGGACTGATGCCTCTTTATTTGAGGCAGCACAGAATACGTTGAATGAATGGTGGCAATTTGCTTCTTCTCGCTGAGAAGAGTATGTGTTTGGTTAATAAAATAACAAATAGAAAATATACTTTTTAGGAATATACCTACAATTACAGAAGTATAGAAACTTCAGAAAAATATGTTATGTAAATATACTCCAGTGAAGAATTTAGGCAAGGCATCTCAGAAAACAATAATAAATACATATATTGATTTAATTTAGAAAAGATAAGCTATGAGACCTACATATGTAATATTCATTGTTCCTTATTATTTCAGGCAATGTATCAGCAAAAGTACAAAATGAAACTAAACGGCTTCCTATTTTCTTGCATATTGAATTAGAGATGTCTTGACCTTCTAAGATGAAATTGTCTCCCTGCATTTCCATGATCTGATTCTAACCTGATCATCTATTTGATCTTCTTTATCAGATCATACAGAACATGCAGAAGAAGAAAAGAACCATTTCCCAATGCATTGGCTGTCAAAGTATTAAAAAACACAGCTTCTGGATTTCATATCCAGCTATTTCCTAGACACCCTCCATTGATCTGTCCACCTCTGATACATATGTAGTGTGGTCAAGTTAATGCTGCTAGTGAAACCTAGAATTTTGCATTTCCCAAATGCAGCCCAAACACTGCATCTATAGGTTTTCTTGCATTTAATTTCCTAGGTTCCTTTTAGGAAAAAAAAAAGGAAAAAGTCCTTAAGGCAATATAAGCACTTAATCCAACTCAAATACTAAAGAGGACATAACCTTTTAAATCATCTTAAATATTTACGATGCCATAAGCTCTTAAACTTCCTGGAATACTTAGCCTTCCTTAAAACCTCACAGTACTCAAAGTCCCTAGAGCAACATAAGCACCTAAACTGCTTCAAATCCTTCCAAAGGACACAACCTTTAAACCAACATTCAGGGTCTAATTTTTAGAAATATTTGTGTTTCTTCAGGCACAATTCTGCCTGGTTTTATCCACAAATCAGGTAGCTATTTAAGTAATATTCACACGCTTCCCTTGACACAATACTTTCATCTGATGGAAGACATATGCATGGAAAAGATCTAAAGTACTGTGCCACACCCGGAAAGTCAACGCAAGTAGTGGAAAGGATTCCCTTGGTTCTAAACCTAGCCAGCACTCAGCTTCACAGAAGGAGAAGTAAGAGAAACACAAGATAGTCACGAAAGCCTTCACAGCACCTTGTTCATACCTTTAAGCAATGCCTGATGATGAATCAAGCCAAGTTCATAATATTTCGCCATCAACTTATGGTAGCAATCAAGAAATCACAAAATTTGACACCTGCAACAGCAACAAACGTGATCTTTAAGTGGGAATCCAACAGTAAGTATTAAAAATAGAGCCAGTATACAAGCCACATTTAAGAAGCATTCCATTAACATGTACACAACCACACACTGCTTCAGGACTTTAATTCTTCAGGACAGTGTCACCCCCCATTCATTTTCTAGCCTGATTTATCTTTTTAACAACTGTGTGGTAAACTTAAGTCTCTCTGTTTCCTTCCTCCATAAGTCTTTCAGATAGGTCTGGACTGAGCAGAAAAACCTTTCAGAGTAAAGCAATCTTACACACACAAACTTGAGAGGCAAAGGTACTTCTCCTTCCAGAATTTCCTGGTTCAGGCTTTCAGTGTTTCCTGTAGCCTAAGAAGGGAATTGTCCATGTTCCACTCTAAAGGATATCTCATTTTTTCTTCCAAGAGTGAGTGGAGCATTAAGTGAAATATTACTGCTATAGGTGTTCTTGAGCAATTGAGAAAAGTTACAAATATTTGAGTTTTTTAGATTTTGAAATTCACATGACAGGTAGTAAATGGTAGGTCAGACTCATGTTGCTCCTTCTTAGGATGTAAATAAAGGTAAAGCATCTCCAGAGCATACTTAAAAACTCATATTTGCCAGACTTCTGTATGACAAGCAAAGTCACTGAATATATGCATCTGCAATTTTTTAAAAATTTTTACATGAATCATAAGCCATGCCAGTAAAAATGCTGTATCCATCAACGAATGAAATATTTGAAATATACAGCTCAACATTAAAAAAATTACCGTATGTTGATGTTTCAACATGATGAAAATTTGAATGTTTGGGAGTGCTCCTACAGCTCTATGGCAATGGCTTAACAGTTTTGAAGAGTCTGTGTTTATGATGAGCCTGGTGAGCTATTATGACATTGTGCAAAACACTATAAAGTCCATTTTATCAGCTTCTCCATTTTCTTTGTACCTTTACCCTCCGACCAATGAAATCAGCTTATGTTCAAATATTTGACTACCTCACCATGTAGTGGCTGGTCTAATACCACTGAGAGTTAATGGGCAATTTGTAACTAATGCCTCCTGTCATTCACCTAGTCTCCATTTTCCCTAAATTGCTACAGACTCTTCTTTTTGTCTTTTTCCTTGATGCCTTTTATATGTATTTACAAACTGCCTATTTGGTACATCCCACGATACTCAGTTTCACCTATAAGCACAAAACAGGTACAAACTATTCAGCTATTTGAGTCAGTATCACTATGTAGAAAATTATGCAAAAATGTGTAGAATTTTAAATTATGAAAGAGCAAGCTACAGTGGATACAAATGTTGGCTTTTGAGTAATTCCTAAACACAGTAGTTGGGTTTTTACCTTTGGCACTTCAGAAGTATCATCCTACTGTTTCACAGCATGCTACCAAAGTAACTATCTACTGACTCAATTTCAAGAGCATGGGAGCGGGTAAGTAACTAACTCAGAGCTACACGTAGTGTCATGGAAACAAAATATTAGCTGATGGACCAAAAGCAGAGACTTTGATAAACCATGGTTAAGTATCCAATAAAGAACTACAGCTACCAGCATACAGCAATTTCATTTACAAAGACTGAGTAGGATAGGAAAACACTAGAAATGTGCACAACAAGATTCGAAACTTGGACACAAAGCAGGAAGACTCTGTTTAGAAAAGCAGACTAAATGCTTCATCTTTCAAGCAGTGAGGAGAGTAGTAAGTACTATAACCCATGACCCGTCCAATGAACTACGTCATCAGTGTTGCTGCTATCAGCAATACTCTTTAGTATGTGCTATACTAAATTCAACATAATACACATATACATGTGTGTACATATATAAACATACACAAACAATTTATTACAATACAGAAGATGGTAGAAGATTACAATGAAAAAATACTCAATTTTTGGCTTTTGGTATTAGCTTCCTTTTTTTTCCTAACTACTGATAAACAATCAATAAGTTTGCTATTCCTTCATTTATCATTGTCCTGGTTTCAGCTGGGATAGAATTTTTTTTTTTTTTTTTCATAGTAGCTAGTGTGGGGTTATGTTTTGAATTTATGCTGAAAACAGTGCTGATAATGTGGAGATGTTTTAGTTGTTGCTAAGTGGTGCTTACAGTAGTCAAGGACTTTTTCAGCTTCCCATGCTCTGCTGGGTGCACAAGAAGCTGGGAGGGGACACAGCCGCAACAGCTGACCCCAACTGGCCAAAGGGATATTCCATAGCATATGATGTCACGCTCAGCATATAAAGCTGGGGAAGAAGAAGGAAGGGGGGGACGTTTGGAGTGATGGCGTTTGTCTTCCCAAGTAACCGTTACGCGTGATGGAGCCCTGCTTTCCCGGGGATGGCTGAACGCCTGCCTGCCCATGGGAAGTGGTGAATGAATTCCTTGTTTTGCTTTGCTTGTGCGCACGGCTTTTGCTTTGCCTATTAAATGGTCTTTATCTCAACCCAGGAGTTTCCTCACTTTTACTCTTCTGATTCTCTCCCCCATCCCACCAGGGGGGAGTGAGAGAGCGGCTGCATGGTGCTTGGTTGCTGACTGGGGTTAAACCATGACAATCATATAACCATAGAAAAGGGAGCTGAAAAGGACAGCCCTCCACAGGTCATCTAGCTCTCCTCTTTAAGGTATCTGTTCAAAGTTTCCCTTAGAAATGTGAACAGAGAAGGTGAGATCAAAAATGCAAAACATCACCCTTTAAATTACAGTTTTAATGGAAACAGACTAGATCGAAACAACTCCTGCTTCAGTACATTTTAAACATACAAAATAAAAATAGCCCATTGGTCATGTAAGTACATGGGAGTATTTGAAAACATTTTAATTCTGGAAGAGACCTCTAGAGTTACAGACTCTAAGCCACTATCTGAGCAAAAAGTGGAAATATTACATTACTCACAGATAAAAAAGGTGAGATTTTTTAATACACTTTTTTAAGACAGGGATCCCCATGGTCTTATTTAACTGAGAAAACATCTACATTAGGAAATAGTGGGGCCCAACAAGAATGGCCTTGTACAGCAGAACAGCTGGAGCCAAGCACTTTACATCCACGCGACAAGTGCTTCAGGACACTTTATTTTGTACCACCGCGTATTTTTGGTCGATTTTGGAGTACTTGCCCTTGTTTAGCTTCATCATCAGGAAGGTTTAAAGGGAAGCTAGTTTATCCTGATACTTCCGAATTGCAGTCCTGATTTGAATGAAAATACTAACAGAGATGCTACTGAAGCCTATTAATACTAAGACGATAACCATTTTCTGCTCTATGTACAGACCGCATTATTTTTGTTTTGTATGGCAGTCTGTAAAGATTTCTTTTACTGTGGCAGATTTACATCTTTTATCTCTTCAGACAACTGAGTATTTCCAGCCATATGCTGGGACCCAGCTTCATAAGTCAACTCCAGTACAGGAGCAACTCATTTGCAGACAACGAAGAGCTTTGGAATTTAGCTGTAGGGCTTCAAACCAAATTTCTCCAAAGACACAGGAGGTCTCTACTTCAAAATACCCAAAGGCTTCTATTTCATCACAAATTTTAGAGGACTTTACAGTAATGTATGCATGTTAGGGGATTTAGAATTATAAACTTCAACAAGCATGCACTAAATTATTGCAAAATGAATTAAAATTCATCTAGAAAAATTTTATCACTGATTTTTGTGACTGAAAAAATAGAAGTGCATCTTTTACTAACATATGGTGCAGGATTGCTCACGTGAGACTGCACAGTTTCAGATAGTTCATCTGGAGCCCATCTCCCCCATGTTCAACATTTTCATCAGAAACAAGAACTGAGAGATAATGACCTCTTGGGGGAAGGTTGATGACCTCGATTCTGCTCTCAATAACTGTCTCAGAAATCATTTATCGTATCTTGCAAAAATACAGGTATAAGATGCACCCTGAGAATCAAAACACCATTTAACTGCTCCATTGAAGAGCTCTTTCTTCCTAAAAGATCTGATGACAGACCATTTTTTCCCCTGAGCAAAGATACCAGCTAAAACTGTGTTTCTTTCTCTGTCAGAGTAAAATTAGGGGAAGGAGGTGGAGAGAAAGGGGATCACATTTTAGTTTTATTCCACTGATGCTGCTGCCTGTCACTAAAAGATGAAGGGCTGAAATCCCATCAGTCTGGATTTGCAGATCTGAGGATGAAGAATTAGTATTTTTCTGTTTTTGCAGAAAACTCCTTGATGTATGGCTCCATTCTTGAATGTTAACAGCTGCAGTTTAAATTACAAATGAGATTCTATTAGCATAACCCGTAGTTGGTTTCTATTTAAAAATATGATTTTAGCCAAAATTGTGTCAGCTGAGAACCTACATGTTTTCATTTGTTGCTACAGATAAAGGAGAGAAGCAATTTTATATATCACTACTGCAAAATATCAGGTTTAGAATAGCAAAAACATTAAACAATACTTTTAAGATACTTTTGATATCTCCTCTGACAAAAGGGACAAGAGGTGAGTGAATGGTCCTTAGCAATGATGCAGAAAAGAAGACCTTAAGCAAGCAGCAGTGCTGATGGGGCAAAAACTAAAGCATCTTTTACAGTGTCTCTCCAAACCAATTTTCTAAATAAGATTAATTTAAAAGCCCTAAATTGCATTGTGGAGTAACTGTTCAATTAGCTTTGGTTTCCATCATGGATGTTTTCATCAAAATATGCTACACAACAGATGGTTTCTGCTCTTATATTTTGCAACAACAGTGTTTGTGCAACTACTGTCTTGTCCTTGAAAAGCTGTTTGTGTATAATGTATCTTGTACTGATGGTTTTACCACGTATAAATATGCTCATTTTCTGACATATACATATATCAGCATATCAGAACTCACGAAATTGCTACTCTAAATGGCCAGGTTCCAACTGCACTGTGTTTGCACAGTGTTATTTTCTGTAATATTACACAGCACCTTGAACTGCACAACAGCAAGTGACGACAATATTCATTCCAGGTATCTGAAGTTAATTCTTTTCATGCGAAGCAGTCAAATACATCCATCTTCTTCACAGAGCACAGCCAAGGTCTGGGCACGATCCCCGCATGGCTCAGGGGATGCACATAACCCAATGGCGGAACCCAAAGAGACCAAGCAGCCTGAGCCAACCATCCCTGCAAGCAGCTAGACAATTTCGGATGATTTTGGGGTTGGGATGCTTATGCTGAAGCTACTGTCTGCCTGTACCAATTCAGTCCATTTCTCTATGCCTTAACACCTCCATGTTGAAAATATTGATCTTGACATATACGACTGAAGCTTCCTGAATTATCTGTGTGCAGCATAGGCATGGTAACCAACATACAGCAAAAATTATACTTTATTTCCGCATTCAGCCCACCTAAAGATTTAAGTAGTCTTAGAAGTAATCCACAGGGGGTTAGGGTGATACTTAATTCATTAATGTTTTCCACAAAGTTCTTTGAAATCCTCAGATGAAATGCGGTGGATTATTATTATTATTATTATTTATGTCATGACTTATGCCCCAAAGGATCTCACCGTGCTTTGTTAACTGTATACCAGAATCCTTTCACTACCATTCAAATGCTTCTACCTCTGAAGCATAACACTGCAGCTGTTTACCAACACACAATAATCCTATAAAAACATTTACCGATCTTATATGAAGAATATTGTGTTCCATTACAAATGCATGTTTCATACCATTTCCAATTCCTAAATGGCTCAATGCCAGGGAACTGCAACTGCATGCAGGAGGACACCAGAGTCTACAAAATGGTCACGTCAGTGAAAGGCACCTGCTTAGCCGGCACCCTTATTTAGTCCATCACCCACCTTTCACTCCCTTGTACCACTGGAAAGATACCTCAAGTTAAAATAATAGGACTCCATCTCTCACAAAGTAGAAAATGAGGAAAACTGACAATCTGAATGGGCATAAGGTCCAATTAATCGATGCTGTCAAATAAGTAATTCAGGAATCTAACCATCCAAAATCCACTGGAGACAAGATAGCTTATATAGGCTGAAGAAATGAAGACACACTGGTGAAAAGTTCTCCTTCCTCTCTTGCTTGCTTTGTGACTAGAGACAAGATGCAGAGCACGTAGGTAGTTTTAGAAAAACTATCAATACGTATTTATACTTTCTAAAAATGCCTGCAACAATCAAAACATATTTCCCTTTTTTCCTGTTTGAAACCTCAGGGTGCCTTTAAATATTGAGTCAGATCAACAATGTGATGGGAATTTTATTCCCTACCTACGTGGAATGGGATTGACCCCATGTTGAATTTTCTATCATTAAAAACCCTGCTGATTTAGATGCCTGTGCTGTGATAACATTTGCTCTGTTACTTTTGTTTCAGTCATTAATGAGTTTCTTTAACAGATACTCCTCAGGTTTCTACACCCAGATTCTTTCACTGGATCCAGATATCCTCAGCCTGTTGGATCTACTCAGTTTGAAACCTCTAACAGGGTCAGGACAAAATATTAATCATAAAATAAAATTTATAGTTCAATACAAACATGCACAGTTCTTCACTACTCAAATATCCTCTGATGAATGACACCTTGGCTGAACTGTCCTTTTCATTTTCTCAGAACTAGGGTCTTTTTGGAGGATTTTGTTGATAATGCATAAAAAGCCATCCAAAACTAAACATTCTTAAAGTAACAGGAGGATACGAATATTACAAATCCAACTCAAATAAAAGGAGACAATTGTGAAAGAAATCAAGCCTATAAAACTTGTATCAACTACATGAAGAGCCAACTTGTCATCTTCAGTGAAGCTCTGTGTATTTACCAGTGAGAATCTTGGCCAGCAAGTACTGATATGACAGTGTTTCTAAGGGAAATATTTTGTTCATGTTTACAACACATGGCTTACTGATACTGAGCTATAAACACTGGTGAATGTTATTTTGTGCAAATATTATAGAGAGAGAAAAAATGAGAGAATACCTAAAAATTACTAACATGAGATTGACTCCCTTCTCTAAGGACCTTCTTTAGGCCAATTTGCAAGTACTCTTTTAAAAAAAATAAATTCCTTCCTCAGGTTGAATGTAGCTTCCAGGAGTCAGGTATTCTCTGTAGTTTTACACTATTATACATGCACTCCACTGCTATGCAATACTTAGCTAAATGTACCACATTTTAAATAAAAAATAAAAGATAGAGACAAAATGAAAGAAACATCCCAGATACAAAAAGTAATATTCAAAACAAAATTAAAACTGAAAGGAAAATTTGATACACCCCAATGAGGTTAGTCAATCAGCCATAAGTGGGAGTACAGAAATACTGCTTACAGTAAGCAATCATGTGCATTTCTCCTACAAGACAAGTATAATACTGAGACCATCTTTGAAGCATATTCTACTGTTGTCCATAGTTTCATAACAGCCATGTTAAAAACACATATGAAATAATTCAGGTAAGTTTAGCTGCCCAAGGTAATAATTCAAATACATAGTACTTAGCGACAAAAAGGCATCTACTAATAAGTTACACTAAAATTTCTTTGTCATATCCTATATCACAGAATCACAGAATCACAGAACGGCAGGGGTTGGAAGGGACCTCTGGAGATCATCTCGTCCAACCTCCTGCTTGAGCAGGCACACCTAGAGCAGGGGGCACAGGACTGCGTCCAGGTGGGTTTTGAATATTTCCAGGGAAGGAGACTCCACAACCTCTCTGGGCAGCCTCTTCCACTGCTCTGTCACCCTCACAGTGAAGAAGATTTTTCTCATATTCAGGTGGAACTTCCTGTGTTCCAACTTGTGCCCATTGTCCCTTGTCCTGTCATTGGGCACCACTGAAAAGAGTCGGGTCCCATCCTCTTGACACCCACCATTTAGATATTTTTAAGTATTGACAAGATCCCCCCTCAGTCTTCTCTTCTCCAGGCTGAACAAACCCAGGTCTCTCAGCCTTTCCTCAGAAGAGAGATGCTCCAGTCCCCTGATCATCTTCGTAGCGTTCCACTGGACTCTCTCCAGTAGTTACCTGTCTTTCTTGACCTGGGGAGCCCAGAACTGGATGCAGTACTCCATATGTGGCCTCACTAGGGCGGAGTAGAGGGGGAGGATAACCTCCCTCCACCTGCTGGCCACACTCCTTTTAATGCACCCCAGGATACCGTTGGCCTTCTTGGCCACAAGGGCACATTGCTGGCTCGTGGTCACCCTGCTGTCCACCAGCACTCCCAGGTCCTCCTCAGCAGAGCCGCGTTCCAGCAGGTCAGCCCCCAACCTGTACCGGTGCATGGGGTTGTTCCTCCCCAGGTGCAGGACCTTACACTTGCTTTGGTGGAATTTCATGAGGTTCCCCTCAGCCCAGCTCTCCAGCCCGCCCAGGTCTCGCTGAATGGCAGCACAGCCTTCTGGTGTACCAGCCACTCCTCCCAGTTTTGTATCATCAGCAAACTTGCTGAGGGTACACTCTGTCCCTTCATCCAGGTCATTGATGAATATGTTGAACAGGACTGGACCCAGCACAGACCCCTGGGGAACTCCACTAGTTACAGGCCTCCAACCAGACTCTGCACTGTTGATCATGACTCTCTGAGCTCTGCCATTCTGCCAGTTCTCTATCCACCTCACTGTTCTCTCATCTAACCCACACTTCCTAAGCTTACCTATGAGGATGTTATGGGAGACAGTGTCAAAAACCTTGCTGAAGTCGAGGTAAACAACATCCACTGCTCTCTCTTCATCTACCCAGCCAGCCATACCATCAGAAGTCTATCAGGTTAGTCAAGCATGATCTTCCCTTGATGAATCCATGTTGACTACTTCTGGTAACCGTCTTTTCCTCTACATGCCTGGAGATGACCTCCAGAATGAACTGTTCCATCACCTTCCCATGGACGGAGGTGAGGCTGACTGGCCTATAATTTCCTGGGTCCTCCTTCTTGCCCTTTTTGAAGATTGGAGTGACACTGGCTGCCCTCCAGTCCTTGGGCACCTCTCCTGGTCCTCCATGACTGTCCTGGTTTTGGCTGGGATAGAGGCAATTTTCTTTACAGTAGCTAGTATGGGGCTAAGTTTTGGATTTGTGCTGAAAACAGTGTTGATAACACAGAGATGTTTTAGTTGTTGCTCAGCAGTGCTTACACTAAGTCAAGGACTTTTCAGCTTCTCATCCCACCCCACCAGTGAGGAGGCTGGAAGTGCACAAGAAGCTGGGAGGGGACACAGCTGGGACAGCTGACCCAAACTGACCAAAGGGATATTCCATACCTTATGACATCATGCTCATCATGCTCAAATGGGAGAAGAAGAAGGAAGGGGGGGGATGTTTGGAGTTATGGTGTTTGTCTTCCCAAGTAACCGTTATGCTTAATGGAGCTCTGTTTTCCTGGAGATGGCTGAACACCTGACTGCCGATGGGAAGTAGTGAATAAATTCCTTGTTTTGCTTTGCTTGCACGTGCACCTCTTGCTTTACCTATTAAACTGTCTTTATCTCAACCCATGAGTTTTCTCACTTTTACTCTTTCAATTCTCTCCCCCACCCCACCAGGGGGCAGTGAGCGAGCAGCTGTGTGGGCCTTACTTGCCCACCAAAGTTAAACCACAACAATGACCTTTCAAAGATGATGGAGAGTGGTTTAGCAACAGCATCCAACAGTTCCCTCAGCACGCAGGGGTGCATCCAAACCGGGCCCATGGATTTGTGAGGATCCAGTTTGCCTAAATGATCTCTGACCCAATCCTCCTCAACGAAGGGGAAGTCTTCCTTTCTCCAGATTTTCTCACTTTTGGGGGCTGGGATGCCTGAGGGCCAGCCTTAGCAGTAAGGACTGAAGCAAAGAAAGCATTCAGTAACCCTGCCTTCTCTTTATTCTGCGTCACCAGGGCACCCACCTCGTTCAGCAGAAGGCCCACAGTTTCCCCTGTCTTTTACTACTGATGTATTTGAAGAAGCCCTTCTTGTTATCCTTGACATCCCTTGCGAGATTTAGGTCCAAGTGGGCCTTGGCCTTCCTCGTTGCTTCTCTCCGTACCCTGACAACATTCCTATATTCCCTCCCAAGTGGCCAGTTCTTTTTCCACGTATTGTAAACCTCCTTCCATTTGAGTTTTTCTAGAAGCTCTTTGCTCATTCCATGCAGTCTCCTGGCTCCTTTGCTCGACTTCTTCCTCATAGGGATGCACCAGTCTTGAGCTTGGAGAAAGCGGTACTTGAATATTAACCAACTCTCTGGGACCCCCCCTACCTTCTAGAGCCCTAGTCCATGGCATTCCTCCAAGCAGGTCTTTGAAGAGGCTGAAGTTAGCTCTCCTGAAGTCCAGGGTTGTAATCCTACTTGTTGCCCTCTTTCTACCATGCAGAATCCTGAACTCCACCATCTCATGGCCACTGCAGCCAAGGCTACCCCAGCCTTCACATCCTCAACTAGTCCTTCTTTCTTTGTTAGTAAAAGGTCCAGCAGCACATCTCGCCTTGTTGGCTCCTGTGTCAAAAAGTTATCCTCGATGCTCTGCAGGAACCTCCTGGATGTGCGTGCCTTGCCTGGTTACTTTTTCAGCAAGTATCAGGATGGTTGATTACTTAAATAAAAAGCAAATAGAAACATTGTATATTTCCTTCTAATGCCTTTTAGACCCATTCAACTATTTCACAGCAAGAAAGTGCTCCCAACATACAGCCCTTATCCATGAACACTGGAACTGAGGAAGGTGGTATGTTATTGTCCTCTGTTAGGCAATGTAGGTTGCTCTTACTCAAATATAGACAGCAGTTTAAATTACTGAAGAAATCTACAATACTTCAATACATATGAGAAATGGCATTTCATCACAATCTCATTTAATAGAACACATTATCAATATTAGTTGGTAGTAGAGCAATCTTTTTCAAATTGGAAAGTCACCTAATTACTTGCTTTTAAAAATTAGCTAAAAGTGCATTTTCATCTGTTATGTTAGCACCAGTTTTCTCACTTAGTCTTTTAATGCAAGCAATACTAAAGCAACAGTGCTAGAATCTCATGATACAATCACTTATTATCTTACTAGTAATTAAGTAACGACATGCATTCTCAACCTAGAGACAAAAAATAAGAATAAAAAATTCAAAATCTATTGATATTTCATAGTTAATATTAAAAGGGCATTTGAAGAGCATTTTTTAATGGTTACATACACTGTCTAAACAATATGGAAAATGTCCTTTTAATAAGCTCTTAAGTATCACCATAACCACAAAGAAATCATTTCAAAAAGAATTTTGTTTACTCATGTGAAAGCAGGACGTTTTTGTCAATGTCAGCGGTAACATTCCTGCCTCTTAAGTCTCACACTATGTCACATGAGATGGAATTTATCTGTCTTAACATTTAATAGAAAAGTTAGATGTCTAAATTTGTGCCGGTCACCTTAGGCTTCTTTTATTGTCAGTGACAAGAAACAGGCATCTCCAAAGGATGAATCATCTCATCTTAAGACAGACATAAAAAGAAGCTATAGCAATCCTCCCCTGGAAGCCTCCATCTCTCTCACTTACTAAAGAAGCCTATAGTGACCAGCTCAGATTTACACCACCTACATTTTTAGATGGCTAATGTCAGGGGAAATTAATCCCACTCTTGACATCCTTCTCAAAAAGTACATGGGAAAAGTAACGTAAAATGCAGAAAAACAGAATTCTCAACGAGCATAAAAATCAAAATACACTGTCCCAGAAAAATTCAAAAAACAAGACCCTTTTGTGAAAATAACAGGGGATCTGTACATTTGAAATGTCATACAGTGTTTGATCTCCAAGCCAGGACAGACTCAATCATTTCTAGGAGCTTAAGAATATACAGAGAATATTTTGAGAATATGCTGACAAAGTAATATGCCTCTTCTGATTATGAGTAAGCAGCAATTTTCAAAAGCTTATAATTCTAGTGCAATAAGGATAGACGTTCAGAGGCATGGCAAAAGGCACATCTTATAACCCATTAAAGCTTCACTCTCAAATTTCAAGTCCTTGTTCAAAAGCAAAGCAGAGAGTTCCTAGACCTTTTTTAGAACATTTTTTTTTCCATTTCCAGAAATGATACATCCATCTCACAGAAGCCTTTGCAAAGACATTCGGCCTACAGCAAAAATGTGGACATAAAATGTCTGCCAAACTAATCGAAGTTGAAAATCAAGAAAACTGACAATTAAAGAGAGAGAGTTTTTTTCCCTAAGTATTTCAAAACACAAGGAAGCCCCTGAATCACACATTCCTAGAAGATGGAAGACTATGTCATGAAGTATTACTCTACATTTCCCAGTTTTTACATGTTTCCATCGGCATCTACTTGAATTACAGACTGTCCCAGAACGGCCATTTGCAAGCACCTGGAGACAGAGCTTATAATGAAATTGTTAGGCCGCTTTATAGGTCTCTTTGACCTTCTGACCAGACTTCAGGAAGACAACTATTTCTATCGTAGATTAATGGATCTCTCCTCCAAGCCTTTGTCCCTAGTTTTGTCTTTTTTTTTCAAACACAAAATGATACTAAAAATGTACTTCTTTCTATGGATCAAGTGAAAAAAGATACTATTTTAAACATTCAAAATCCCTATCATGTGACTGTCCACATCATGTGAAGTATGTGCTAATTCATAGCTAAAAAATATTTTCGCATACTTCAATGTGATTTTCGTAGTTATATTCACAAGTCTTTAAATATAATTTGGCACATTTTAGAAAGCTTGCAACTTCTGCCATCCCTCATCTTTAGCCAAAACTTAAGTAAAAGCCTAAAATGAATTGCTAAATACATCAAAATAGGAAAAAAATAAAGAAAATTTAAATATCACAAAATAAAATAGCAGAATCTTGTCTGATTTTTCTTACCTATAAATATTCCCAGAATCACAGAATACCTGAGGTTGGAAGGGACCTCAGGAGATCGTCTAGTCTAAGCCCCTGCTCAAGCAGGGTCAGATGCAGCAGGCTGCTTGTCACCGTGTCCCACTGGGTTTTGAGTATCTCCGTGGATGGAGACTCTACAACCTTTTCAGGCAATCTGCTCCGGTGTTTGACCATCCTCAAGGCAAGGAAGTTTTTTATATTATGTTTAAATGGAAACTTCTGTAGTCAATTTGTACCCGTTGCCTCTCATCCTGTTACTGGGCACCAATGAGAAAGTCTGGCTCTGTCTTCTCTACACTCTCCCATCATGTATTTAATGTGGAAATGAAATGTTATTCAGTATTACTGTTCAGGAGAGGCAAGGATCTTGTGCCTAAATTAGTCCAACCGCTAATCATACGATACCACCCAACCCACACATCAAGCTTGGTGCTATACAAAATCAGGCTAGCATTTTTAAGATTCAGAAATTACGTATGTATATATGAATTATACAGTATCATGCCTACACTATAGATTACTATAAAACACCTGCTTACTTGCTAGCCATTTGTGACCATTTCCTGGTTTTGGAGATCTGAATTTTAATTTTTGAAGGATATAAAAGACCCTGCACTACCACAGTGTGAAATGCACAACAAAACAGTAGTTCCCCATTAGGTAGTAAGTAAGGGTGCCTCACCCAAGTTTTTCCACTTTTATAAATGGCAGAGCACTAAAAATACCTACAAGGTCTGAGACTATAGCTCACCAAGCACTTTAAGCTACAGAAACTAGCACAGCTGCCACAAGAAGCTATCATGTACTTCCCCACACTTTTGGCTGCTAATTCTCACCCCCATCACCCTTTGTACCAGTCATGGCCCTTGGACAGCCATATGGGAGAAGGCTGGGATAAACCCAGCTGAAAATAAAACCATACAAATAATTGGTTATTTTCAGCCAGATCCATTTTCCAAATTTATGAACAGCTACACATGCTGAGAGAGAACAACAAATATGAGGAGGGGAAAAGAGGCTGGCACGGCTTCTTACGCAGATGTGCCAGGTTAAAGTGTTCACTGAACACTTAAGCTAAAGCTAAGCTGTCAATGGAGAGACATGCTACTCAAGGAGTAATACTGAATTCCCTAGGCATTACTTTTAGGATGAGCTGGATCAGCCTCTGGAGATGCCTGCTTCTCTCTTGAGGGTAAGCAGAATCTAGGATAACTAACACAGATTTAGCTGCTTAGTTTCTACCTATCTAAATTAACACAGATCTAGATAAGCAGAAAATGGTAGAACAACAGGTTTGTGACTCTTACAGCACTTAATTTCCATTAACAATTGCCATTCAGAAAAAAAATCGTACTATAGCTTACCATCAAACCAGCATAGGAGGAGTGTGTATTTTCTGTATGCTCCACAAATTTCTTCCTAAACCGTATTTTACATCTATAAGTAATACGTTTCAGTGACGTGGCACTGCATTCCTCCCACCGAGCATATAAATCCACAGTAGAAACAGCCACAGCCACAGTTCAGTTATAAATCACTTACATTTCTTTGGAGTCACTTTGTCACCTTGCTGTGCTGTTGGAAGGGAGGGTCTTTTTCTTCTTGCTCAAACTGGTTCTCCTTCCACAAGTGTCTGTCACCTCTATGGCAGACGAGGACAAAAAGTCCTTAACATTTACTTGAAATTTTCTATGGGTAAAAAGGGAAAGGAACAAAATAAGTGCAAGCATCCATACTGTGTTTTATAGCAAGGTATTACAGTCACCTCTTTAAAACACACTTCAGTACATTTACAGGGCCATTCTTATACACATATACTGCATATCTTGGAAGAAATCCCACACATTTTACATGTTTCTTTCTTTGTATGAAACATGTAAAGTAGTCACTACTCCTAAAGTAACCACTTACTCCACTCCTGAGATTCATAACAACAAGATTATATTACTTTAAAAAGTGTAAGTGTACAAATTAAAAGATAATTTCCTATTATTGATTATTTATTTTGCACCACCAAGAAATTTTGAATAGTTTTGTCAGGGTTCACTGGAAACCATCTTGGCTACCCATTATTGATAAATTTTCTAATCTGAATTTTCTGTTAAACAAAACTGCTCTCTATTGCACTACATATTACTGCTCAGAAAGTGAGACCTGGGGTTTATGATGGATAGGTCCATGAAAACTTAAAAATCACCACTCTGTCAGAGTCAAAACAATAAATTTAATGTTAAAAACTATTGGGAAAGCAATAAAGAACAAAGCATAACACATCATGTGCCGTTGTATTAATCCCCATCTCGAAATGTGTGCTCTGCGCTTTGGTGTCCAGCACAGAACACAACACAACAGAACTAATTAGCAAAGGTTCAGAGAAGAAAACATATATGATCAAAGGCTTAGAATGGTTTCCATATGAGGAACAATGCCGTACGCTGCAACTATCCAGACTGGAAAAGAGACAACTTAAAGGAGGGCATGACAGAAGACTACAAAAGCCTGAAGATGGAGAGGTTGCACAGACATCATCTGTTCCCTATCCCTTGAACTCAGGAACTGCTTAGTAAAACTCAAGTTCAAAAGAAAAAGCAGGAGTTTCTTCTCCACAAAATGGGTAACTAAACTGTGGACTTCTTCCCAAGGATGCTGTTGATGCAAGGAGTTTTCATGAGTCAAAAGGGAGAGTTGAGGTACCCTTGGAAGACAGCCTTCACTGGAGACAGAGGATGACCTAGGTGAACTATTGATCTGAACCAGGATGACCAGTCCTCTCTCCTTGTATATTCATTTATGCTAGTGTTAATTCAATGAATTCTTATATCCATTTCACACTGATATATTCACCACACAAGAACCAGAATTACTGCATTAGGTACACAGGGAGTCTATTCTTACTTGCATTTGAAGTACAGGCTAGATCCTTCTGAACTGCAAACTGAATTCCCATGCTTCTCTGTACTTTACTACAAGCTTAATAAATTTGATTGACTTTGCCAAAACACCATCACCACGGGGGGGGGGGGGGGGGGGGGGGGGGGGGTGGAAAGGGGGGAAAGGGGGAAGCAAAGTCTTACTGTAAAGCAGCAGTAGCCTTCCTCTCCCCGGTCCACAGTCCCAAAGCAGCCAGGGTAGAAGGCTACAAAGCAAGGTTCGGCTTCTCAAGTTATTCGCTGGTCTCATGTGTTTGAGTCTGAAACTTCTTCCATGTATTCCCACTCAGTTCAACACTTATCTAAATGCAGGTCAGCATCTCCATGTCCCAAGTTTCATCTCAAAGCAAACCTTAAAAATCATATACTCTGCATTCCAATATCTTCTCTTTTGCTTTAATCTCTAGGATACAGCAGTGTTTCTGATTTATTTTGGGTAAGTGCAGATCAATTAAAATTCCTTCAGGGAAGCCTTCTGAACCAGCAGAAAGTGAATGACTGTCATCAGGAACAAACACTTTTTGCTGTCATGGACTTGCATGTCACTTTTGAGCAAAAACTATGTTAATTAATTCTATCCATACCTACCAGGTGTACCAAAGGAATATAACCAGTCCTTCCTGCTGTGTTGCTAGATACAGATCTTTGTGTCTGTGAACTGAGTATCCCTATATGTAGACTTATGCATTGGCACATTGTACGAAGAAGCAGCCTGTACTAGCACAAAAAAACATAACAGGACAAAAATAACTATGTTCAGACATCAGTATGCAACCAAAGTCCCTTTTGCAAAATGCATGAGTTAATACCCTAACGTTTCACCCCAAAATCAGAAAGTTTCCACTCTATCTATGCACAGAACTTTTTATTAACATTCGTTTTAGACCCTACAGTGAGGAATTTGAATTACTGATACTTTTTTTCGTCAGCTTGATATACTGGATCAAAGTATGTTTACTGTTCTCTCTATTCCCCCTCATTGCTTCTACACTCTGCAAAAGAAGAGGCTGCTACGATATTTGCTGTTCTGTTTGCTTCTACAGCTCAAATGGCTACACTGAGGATGAAAGAAAATTCACTGTACAGCATGCTAATGATCAAAGACCCATGTACTACTGGCCTATAGCAACATTTGAGGCCACTTCTCCCTTCTACCATTTGTCCAACTTCTCTGTTTAGAATGTAAAATCTGAAGGGTAGGAATATAACCCATCCAGCTCAAAAGCAATCCAAGTGCTGTTTGATATCCTGCACGTCGCTGTAATACTAACTATAAATAAGAGTAAGCTGTAGCAAACAAGAACCGAATGTCTTAGAATTCATATATGAGCAAAGACAATTCTCGCAAAACTGCAAAATTCAGAGAAGTGGACTCTAAGTATACTAAAGCAGGTAAAATACTACTGCACAACGAACCCTTTAGAAACAATTTCACAGTAGTAATAACAACAATTCAGAATTATCATCACCACTACTTCAACACTGGGAAACAAAAACCATCAGAACAGGTATTAGAAGACGGCTACCTACTGGTTGCCAAATAAAAGCTGTGATTCTCACTCTTTCCCATACATGGCTTCAAGTTACAGTTAAAAAGTTTACAAAATCTTCCCATGAATATGATCTTGGTTCTCTCACACAAGTGCACGTAAAGGGGGAAAAGTTGATATGCAGTTATCTCAGTTGCAAGTGCTGGGAATGAACAGTTACCCAAAAAAGTGTGTAAGCTAAGAATGCTTTCTTTTCAACCACTTGTTCTATAATCCCATCTGAAGGTTAAATGACCATTCATGCTTGCTTTAAAAATTTATTCCATATATTCCCTAATTCAATTATAACCCTGGTGGAAATCCACTTATATCAAAGATATAAAAAGAAATTTTTACATGAAGAATTTCTTAGCTTATGTTTTTGATTTTCGAAACAGCACAGTGATACAAGTAACCTATAGGATTAAAGACACAAACATATTCCAGAGTACACATATATTAATTTGGGATATTAAAAGCTACGCTTGTGTGCAAGCTCACACCATTTCTGTAAGTTACTGAAGACACAAAGTAAATGCTATACAAGGTAGTATGATCTTATTACCATTACTATTATGGGACTTCTTTGGCAATTCATGAAGCCACAGCTGCATTACAAAGTGATCCCAAATAAGCACTGATAAAATACTTTATCCCATGACTGCCACGTATTTTTAGATTATTTTACAAAAAACGCATTAGAGAAAAAGTATTTGGGGACTATATAAACAAGTTTCTCAATTGTTTTGGGATTATATACCTTATTTACAAAAAATCCAATGGCTCAAGTCCCTGACTAAATATGCTATAAAATTCCATTTTTGTTCATAAGCACCCTATTAATTTTACTTTCAATATCTATAGTCTATTGGGTGAAACTAAGTAAAAGACTAGTGCAAGATCTGGGCTGAATCATAGCACATAAACAGTCAAGGACTGGATTGAAATTTTGGTTTAAGATTGAATAATATTTATGCTAGTATGTAACTGTATAGTCAGCCTAATGCAGTATTACAATTATGTGTCTTTAGTACGGTGCTTATCTAAAAGCCTTTACCAAGAAATCTTATCTCACAAAAACATAAACTCACAAAAACAATCACTACTTTGCTAAGTAAACGCTGGGACGTCCGTTAAGAAAGACGTATTAAAAAACAGCAACAAAAGACAAAAATGTATCTGTGCAAAGGTCCCTTCCAGCTGATCTCTGGTATCATGGTCCTAATCTGGAAACAACATAATGAGTAAACAAGAGATCAATCATGACATAAATAATAAAAGAAGTGAAGGTACATTACGAGAAACTTCCCTAGATGTTGTGCTATTAAACTGAGCAAAGCTGTTTTGTTTGTCTGCAATTTCAGGACGATTATTATGCTGTGATCAAAACACAATATTTCAGAAAATGTCAGAGTTGGCACTACTTCCCTTCTTTCACATAATAAAAAAAGAAAGGCAGGACAGATGATCTATGTACAGGTAAAACGGTCTTTCTACTACTAGAGCCCATGCATCGGTGCCAAGAAGATAACTGATAATCTTCCCTATACGTTTATATAAATCTCCTGAAAACACCCACTAAAATTTGAAATATTTTAAAATCTAGTCCTCATCAGTTATACACTGAACTCTTCATCTTCTGGATTTGGATTGACATTAAGAGCTAGAGAAGTAATCCTGATGTTTCTCTTGCAGATTTATTCAAGTTCTATTTAAAAATATATTGACCAGAAGTACAACCTTAAACTGAACTATATGAGGATGGACTGGCATGAAAAAAAAGGTAAGACCTGTGTCTAAATAATTCCTTGCACGGCTAGCTGTCTACCATCCCAAAGTAAATGCTATATACAAGATAGATGACAGAAGACACAGGCTAACTAGCTGTATCAGGCAATCTGCCAGCAAAGACAGAATGCTGGATTTGGGACAATTGGATGGACTAGTTCGTAAAGTGTTGTTAATCTAACATCCAAGCTTAAGGAGGTTAAATAGATAGTGGTAATCTTGCCTAGTGGTTCTTGTGGCAACTATGGCTGGGAACATTCTTCTCTAGCAATCCTCAGCGGGTAGTGGCACATACTTTCTCCAATATTCCTTCTAGCTCTATCTGCCCTTCTCTTTTCAATGTTAGGCACAGGGACATGCAGCGGGATCTGAAGAGACGAGTGCTGAGCAGGGCAGTGCGCTTCCAGACATACAGCATCACGCACAATTCAGCGAGCCAGGGCTCTGCAATCAGCACTAGCACTGACAAGATGATAGGTGGAACTCAAGTTTTATTTTTTAATGCACCTCATTTCTAAATGGTTTTGATCGCCGTCACCCGAGAGAAGATCACTCACTAACATACAGCACAGTTACAGTGCTGCAGCACACCTAGACTGTGGCAGGTGCAAACGGTTTCTGTAGAGGGACAGATGCGAGAAACTCCATAAAACTTCATTCGATTTTTTTTCCCCTCTCCCTTTCTCTTTTTCCTCTTTCTTTCACCTCCCACTCTCCCTTTTGCTGAAAACAGTCTCCCCTCCCGCAGCCCTGTGGGGAACACAACACGTGCATGGAGCCAGCAGGGACAGGAGCACAAGAGGCGAGCGTTCCATGACAGCCGGGATGCCTCCTTGTCACCTCAGGCAATGCCAGGACACGGGAAGGGCTTAGACTGGATGGAGAGACGGTCAGCGATGCTGAAGCCAACAGTACAAGGGCATGAGGTTTGAAAAACAGACAAGGACTGATAAATTCTGGAGACTGGGGCAGGCCAGACAGTAGGAGCATATTGTTTATTTGAGGGCATGATTTAAATTGCTACACAAAAGAGGGGAGACCTGATCTAAAAATGTGAACACCATTGCGCCTGAAGAGACTTGCTCTTGTGGACCTACCTGTTTGCTCCAGGGTGCTGAAAGCAGGATGACATCCCTGAGACATCTTCTAATCCAAAATCTCCCTTCTGAACTTTGGCAGATTGGGATGTAATTAAACGTTCAGATATACTGCGGAGTTTTCTAGGAAAGTTTGATTTATTTTATTGTCATCATTATATTGGCTGGTATATATTTATTTCACAGAGCAGCGCAAGTCACCTTTTTGAATAATTGCTATTTGTATTGTCTACTTCATTTTACACTCGCAGAGCATAAGGTGGTTCTAGGGCATAAAGGCAAGATTTCCAGAGAAGATGCAGCTGCACAATGACTTAAGCCACTCTAAACTGGGGCTGAAGCAGTCCTAACTTCCCTTACCTTCCTCTTCAGCTTCAGCAGACTCCCACTCCCTCCTTGTGCTGGCTTGGACATTTGTGCAATTGTAAGGTGAGACAAATCAGGGAGTTCAATTATTTTAAAACAGTCCTGCAAAACAAGTGATCAACTTTTGACCAAAACGGGGACTTCCCGGCGAGGGCAAGAGAGGAATGGGGAGATGTACCCTGCATAAAGGTGGGACCACACAGTCGTGATGGCTTGCACTAATGAGGAAGCTCACCCCATGCCTCTTGGGGCATATTCTGATGAACACTTCTTCCAGCGGTGGAGGCAGCTACAGCACCACCTTCCCCTTCCCAGCACTGCCCACTGAGCTGTGCCAAGGCAGCTGGGCACGGAGCTACATGGTCAGCCGTGCTGGGGAACTAGTCTAGATTAAAAGTAACTTGGCAAAATAAAAGCTGTTTTCAACCTTATAGCGTCCACCTTGCAGACCCACAAACAACTGTATGAGCATCTTCAGAGGTGTAGTAATGGGGAGAAGGAATCAAAAGCTGCTTAAGCCAGCACTACTACTAAAGAAGCATTTACCACCCCATGATCTAATTAGCCTATGGACTCCAGCAGCCAACAGCTACCAGATACAGCTGCAGCCTACCAAGTACCATCATCCCTAGCTGCCTCCCCCTCCACTCCTCTCCAACCTACAAAGGAGAAGTACGAAGACCCGCACTGCGAATGAGATGGAAGCACAGGCTCGTGGGCACAGGCGTGGGCTCTATGACAGCAACCCAGGAACAAGGACAGGCTGCAGAAGGGCAGAAAGGACTGTAGCATTAAAATGCAGCAGCTGCTGGTTTTGATTTACATGTCTTAGAGAACTGGGCCCCATTATTAGAGTGGATGTACACCAGTCTAGCACGCCTTGCCACACTATTGTTTTATCTATATGTAGATACGCACATGCTTGTGACTGATTCTCTATATAGCCCATTGTTAGCATTTATATTACAAAGTGAAAACTAAATCAAAGTAAAAGGCTGGTTTTTGGCCTTAAGATTAAATAACTTCTTTTAAATTCCAAAAGGAGATCCTAAATTCTACTTTCACTCTTCATTTTAATCATATTTGATTTGTAAAATATATTTGTCACATTTTTTCCAGATGACATGCCTGTACTTTAGCTAATACGAAGCACAAAACTCACATACACTCTGTCTGCATCATTTAGAGCGCACACAAAAACAACTGTGGTCCATCATTTACTAAACTGTTGTCCACCTTTTAATAGTTTTGTTGAATAGATACAGGAGGATAATCATTAAATGAAACCTTAATATGATTTATCAGTTTGTAAACAGAGCCACAAATACGGTACGACTGAATTCACAGTTCAAGAAACTCTATTTTTTATATTTAATAATTTTAGATTCGCTTATGCATTCATTTTCCCCACAATAAAAAAAAAAAATATTTAAAAAAAAAAAACACTTAGAGAAAACAGGGGAAAAATACCTTATCTGCATTTCTCTTGCAATTCCATTTGGACAACAGTATTTCCTAAACGTAGCCTATTCACTGCTGGATATGTAATTACCTTCAGTTCATAGTCTAGACATTAATGCTTTCGTAGTATTTAAGACTCCTTGTAACATGCTTGCTGCTTTAAGTAAGCAAGGCTAAATCTTGACCAGATAAATTAGCAAAGAATGCAATAAAAGCTGCAATAAAAGAACTTTATCCTCCAAACCTTCAAGTTGCTGCTAAATGAGATTTCTTTGAAATGCAGATCAGTTGAACTAGATTAGTGAATTTTAGCTCCTGTCAACATCATAACAAAATACAAATACAATTGTTCACTGGCCTTATCTCCATGCTTCCATCTGCTGCCTTGTTATTTACTTTCCTTGATTTACTATGCAGATCTAAATAAGACACATCAAGGAGGGCTTACAACACAATGGCTTCTTAAGCTTTACATCAAGGTATTTGAAACTGAAGCCCTGAAAGGGCTGCCATCAAAGACATATCTCTAATGAACTTCCATATCAGAGAAGGTTTGGTATTTAATACTGCTGTGAAAAGAAAAAGCTACAAATCAGAACGGCCTATGAAGGAAAATGTCTGCAAATCTTGATGAGATTAGCACCTACCAGAATTAATATCCCAATAAAAATGATATCTGGTTCCTTGAAGAGTTAAACTTCCAACCTTTGCAAAAATAATGCCTAGTGTCAGAATGGGAAAACTCAGCTGACAAGGTCGAAAGGTCAGGGCGGTTTTCTTTTTTCTCCACAAAATGTTCAAAAAGCATTTTTGCTGGTGGCTTGATTAAGATACCATTGACAAACTAGCCTTGGAATGAAACAATTAACACAGTCAACAGTGGTGCTATGGTACTTTCTGCAACAGCAGAATTTTACAGTACCTTTAAAAAAATTAGCAACAACTTCATGGTGAAACAACATAATCTAAAATGACAGCATGCAACATTTGTTCATCAATTTTACGATTTCCCTTTTTCCCCCACAGCAATCTATGGCAGTGCAGGATAAAATCTTCTGTCAGTTTGCTCAAAAAAACAATCCTTAAGTGCCATTTCTATTACACGCCACAACCTTGCTTGCAAAGTGCAGTAAATGAATAAGTTTCCTCCTCATGTTTTAAACTCTATATATAATCTGATAGATTAAACAAATATAAACAGCTAAGAAGTTTCCACAACCCACATGTCACCTTGTGCAGCAAACCATCAGCTCTTGCAGCATGCTGCCATTTGACAGGAATTTTTTTTGCTAGGCACCAAAGCAGATAAACAAATGATACTCTTCTTTCTTAAGAAAGCATTTCAATCATTTATGTTCTTCTATAGCAAGGGAAGATCCCACAAGCATGTTCCGTACCGTGGATCAATCAGCTCCAAACCGAAGTAGACATGTTGTATGCTCCAGTGCCCGGAAATCATGCTGCAGGCTTACCAGATGATGAAAACGGAGGTATGCAGTGTAGGGGAGCCCCACATGGCACCCGCTAGCTTCTGGGCACGTCAAACTTCACAACTACCCTACAGTCAATGACAGCAAACACCTTCCCTTTTCTTCTCGCCTCCAAACATATACTTGTCTTTCTACCCTCCTTCCAAATTACAGGCAGTCTTCCAGAAACAAAGCCCCCAAACAGAAGCAGCATCCCATGGCTATAGAGCAGAAACCACAGTTGTCTTTTTGCTAGATTTCATTTCGTATGGGCTATGTTCCAGGCTTACGGCCACAAGAGACCACTACCTTTCCTAGTTTAATGAAATATCAAAACAACAGATTTGCATATGTAGAAGCAGGTGCTGTAACAGGTTTGACTAGTCTTGACCTAAAGCATGTAAAAAAGATTTATCAGCAACAGCTGTCCCTAAGGCACTAGTGCTCTGACGGACAGTCAAAATTTTACCATCTGTACCACCGTGTGTTAAAAATGACAATCTGAATTAAAAGCTGGTCAACAAATCTCATATAACTAATGCCTTCCATATAGCCATCCATATGCTGAATTCCCAAGACACATACCACTTGGATTATCTATTATAAATACCAGTCTTTAAATCTAAATAAAATAAGACAATCCAGGAAGATGTGTGAAGGAAGTCTGTGGGAGTTGCTACTTATTCAAGAAACAACCATTTAAATAATATTCTTAACATATTTAAGTTTGAAATTCCCCAACTATTTCACTTCATGATATAAACCTCTCTTCTTTTAAAATAGCGTTGTATCGCTTTTCAGAATAAAAAAAAATAGCTATAAATATTCACATAGACTAATTTGAGGATTTACAGTGCTACAGCATTGTTTAGCTTGTGGATTATTAATCAACTCAATTTTTATTTAGCTTAACTTCTCTGAAGCCTTTCTTGAATGCCTTAACAAAAAACCTAATTGATAGCAAAACATTTCAGAGCATCTCTGTGTTCTCTGCACAATGAAGGTATCGCAGGGAAGTGAGGTTGGTGGTTTATGTTCTGATTTTTCTGTATGAGAAGGAACTGTGGTTTTTCACCCGGACCAGAGGAAGGAACCTGAGAGTCTGACCATGACCCCTTGGTAAACACAGTGACTTGTTCTGGAGCTATGCTAGCAGAAGGTAGCACCATATGCCCCGAGCCCCAACTTGGATGCTCTTTCTACAGTCTAATGTGCTTGTCAAAAGATGTTAAAATCACAGATTTACTTTCTCTGGATATACTTTATTATTGTACAAAGTAAAAAGAAAGGATAATACATTTTGTTATGACTTATATAGACGAGCATCCAAAACATACTTCCACCAGTTTAAACTGGGAGATCTTTTTTTGTTGAACAGCTTCTGAGGCGTTTAACATTACAGCAATCTTATGCCCGATATCAATCACAGCTATTATAACTCTCATTGATTACAAACTAAGTACATTCTAAAATTTAGCTTTAATAATTTTCCTTCTCATGCAAGTCTGGAATTTCACTGAACTTTTTAAAATAAAAAAAAACATTCAGAACAGCACAGATTTTATCACTGTAATACAGGCAGGAAAATTACTAAAATAAGAAAAAAATAATCCATGGAGCATATACTGAAAGCAAACTTAAAATAACAGAAAATGTGCTTCACAACATTTCTAATGGTAATTTTAAATGTGGCGGCACATGTAAATTCATTCACGTCATGTTTTGTTCTTTAGTTTTTAGAAGAAAGAGAAGCCTTTTATTTTAAATATATATATATGCACGTATATATTTAGAGGCACTGCTGAAAGACAGGATGTACTTTTTGCTCAAGTGAATAATAAAACTACATTGCAGAATTTGTAAGATTCAAATGATCCTTCAAACAGTTACAATTTCATGCAAAAACAATGCAGACTTGAAAAAAAAGAAATGCAATTTATTTACTCGCTAGGTTGTAACTGTCTGTTGAGAGCTACGGTGATCCCCTCAAGAGTATAAATATTTAGACAAATTTTAAAATGTGTATTATATACTTGACAGAACATATTTACATGACAGCTCAGAGCTTAAGCAATCTGATCAGAAATATTTCTCCTATAAAACAAAGTCAAGTTAGAAAAAAAAAGCAGCTCAGCCATGTAAAGAGGCTTGAGATTAAAAACATAACCATTTAGAAACAGATTAGCCATTTAAGTGTTTGCGTCAAAATTGCGATAACCTTCATCCTACTTCCCAATTCACTGGATCCTATGTATGAGTTTATGAAAATCGAAGATGAGCAGCATACGGCATTAACTCTGTGTCTTCTTTTACTGAGCCGTTTAATTGCCTGCTCGTTATCTGCTGCCCTCCACTCCCGCAGTGCCGCGTCCGGGGCCAGCAGGGCCGCCTCGGCATGGTGGGGATGCCCGTCCCACCCGGCTGCCCAGGGGAAGGTCAGGGGCTGGGGTAGGAAATCACCCCTCTCCTGCCCGGCACAAAGCTGCAACCTGGCTCCCTGCACAGCACTGCCGACGTGATGTCCAAGAGTGACAGAGATGGGAAAAAGGGGAAAATAAACCTTACGCACCTTGTTGGCACTTAGAGGCGAGAGCGGACTCCCGCCATCTCCCTGAAGCCCAGCACAGCCCTCCCCAACGCGGCTGCTGCAGGGCTGAGGGCTCCTTTATCCCTCCGCAATCTACTGCTCTTTATGTTGGCGGTATTTAAACGAAGTACGTATTTTGGGATCAGATGTTGTGTCTTGGGGGTTGGCTAACAAAAGCAGTAACAAGTACATCCATCAAGCCCAGTTTTAAAAACACCACCATGACTGTAGGGGGAATCCTCCCTCCGACAGGACACCGCCAAGAGCGGGAGACTCGGGACCTCAATGTGGCCGAAACAAACTGCCAACGCATGAGAAACACATGTACAGAAAAATCCGGTAAATAAACTTACAGGCTTAAACTCCCACTGTATTCTCTACTTTCTGAAAGGGAGAGGAGCTTCATAAGGAAGCAACAGAGCCGGCTCAACACAGCTATCAGACACTTCAACGTGAAATGCTGCCGCCGAGCGGCTGGTGGCCCTGGGCACACCTGGCAGGTGGGGACCCAGAGCACGGCCAGAAGAGGAGGTGGCACACGTAGAGAATGCACAGAGAAGACCGGAAAAAATCATACTGGTTAGTGTCTACTGTTCCTGAAGCTTCAGTCTCAGCATTTCAGTAAGTATAGAGGCTTCCTCCAAATCTAGCAACCGACCAAGAAAAAAGGTGTGAAAGGTTTGTAAGAATGCATATATTGAAAAGCTATCATGTGAACCACCTGGAGGACCATTCACACTCTTGCCAGGGAAAACAGGTACCTCAGGGGAACTATTTATATTATAAGAAGACGCAAAAGCAAAGACAGAAAGAATTAACAAGGAGTGGACCCAGAGCCAAACAGTAAATCGGAAACACCTGGTCAAAGAAATGAGGTTTGGACCATCTCTACTCACTATTATGCAATACTAAAATCAGATTCATCCTGCCTAACTTTAAACATCTAAATCGGATGTAATCACTACCTAACACAGAGCTCCCAGCAGAGCCTGTGGCTCTCCCCTGTACCAGAAGCCAGGGAGAGTGCTGTCCCAGTTAAGGAGCACCAGTGATGTTAAACGGATGAATCCAGCCACTGTTTGGATGAATCACAAGTGGGAGCAGACTGCAAGAACAATTTTTTTGGAAGAGAGAAGGAATTGTTGGATACTCTCCTAAATGTAATGCAATCTAAGTTTAAAAAAAAATTAAAATTCAAGCTTAACTGAAAAAATCTTCAACTCCATACTGTAGGTCAAGTTTTACAATGAATATGTCATAAAGCATAGGTTATAGTTACACAGATTTTTTTCTAGTATTTTGGACTGTTTAAATTCAGTGACTATTAATGTTGAGTTCTGTGAACATAAAGGTATTTGTTAAGTTAGCTATTTGACTTACAGAACAAAACATGTTTGGTTATATTTAGCTATAATTTTCACCCTTTGAATAAATCAAAAGCTAGGAAAAGGTGGCAAAAGAATGTTGCGGATATTTGTTTTAAGAAGCCCCAAAACAAAAAACAAAATCCTGGCACATATGGACAAATACGTATTTGTGGACTATAAAAAAGCTTGTCAGAGAAATGATTTCTTATTCTACTCACCTTTCAAATTATAAAGCAATCATTTAGACTTAATTTTGAGAAGTGTTGCCTTTTGTAAAAAGACACATGCCCTATAATGCACACAGAATGGATTCTTCACACAGACTTGTTTACTTGATATATTAAATAGCATACAGAGGTAATCTTTACATTTGCAGCATATAAAATCTAGATTATTAATATTTTATATCAGAACAAGGTACCAATTAGTGAATTTTCAGATACTAATCTCCCTGCTAAAGTTTATTTCCTTATTGTTTGCATACAGCAATTCTCTTTTAAATTTTAAAAGTGGGTATCTTAAAAAGTAGGAAAATACAATTATAAAATGTTCTTTATTTGCAATTAGATTCCAAGGTTGCAAAATACTGTATCTGTCCCAATTTTACAGAACTGCTTAAGGCATCTGCCAACCAAGTTTCAAGAGGATTAGCTGTAATGAAAATGCAACATATGTAAATACAACCACATATTTAAATGTCAAATATTTCAAACACAATAGAAAAATTACAAATTCAAGTTATCTTTCCAAACATATAATTCTATCAATTCCTTCCATGGAAGATAAAAACTTGGAAACAGCATTTTTATACTGTACAAAGCACAATTTGGCAATACGTTAACTTAGCCTTCTTAATATATTTCATTATATAAATGAATGGAGAACACAGCATACTCCACCTTTACCACCAATTCCACAGAATCATCTTGTCAATTCAGAAGAATCCTACTGCTTGTGCTAAGCTAGCAAAAATAAGGCATGCTATGAACTTTAAAAAGCACCTTTTCCTTTGTGCAGTTTGGGTATCTTGTTTACTTGACATAATGCGTATTATTAGCACAGGAGAAAGAACGCAATTACACAGGAAAATAAAACCATGCAGCCAGAACTCCTCTGACTTAGACACATTTTTCTCATCTCTGGATGTGGTACAACCTTGCTGTGAACTATTAGGTTTCCACTACTTAGAGACAGACGGTTTCATACTGCTCAACAGAGATTACTGCTGTCTATCTAAATAGGGCTTACAGCAGCATCAGCATATTTTATTAACTCAGAACCATAAATCCTATTCTTATATGCTCTCAGAGACCAATACTCCTAAGGGTCAGTTAAATTTACAACAGTGTGGCACCTACCAGGAAGAAGCTTCAAAGTGAGGATATGCTCCTTTCTAATAGCCCCCCAGAAATTCTGGTATCTATTGAAGGTTTAAAAAGCAATACCCCATCCTTGATATTAAATGACAGTTTTCCAAGCATATTTTTAGCTTACTGCAACACTACACAGTATCCGAATATACTCTATAATGCCTCACAATACAGGTTTCCTTTGTGGTTCAAGAATTTTCCCTCCTTTGCATGGTAAGCATGTATCTGCAGGCTAGCAGATCTTTCCACTCTTCTGTGACTGGGACAGTGAACACCTGTGAAGGAAAAATCTCCACATTTTTGAGCATCCAAGGAATATTCCTTGATATTCCATTGCTTCTCAGTACATGGAAGTGCTCTTATTAGCACCAACAAAATTATTTTTGCATGTATTTCTCTGCTATCCTCCAACCTCGCAGAGGAACACAATTATATCCTGCATATATACTGTTAAGGACTGGATACCAAGATGAAAACAGAGAAGGCAAAGTCAAGGCAGTAACAGCCTTAATAATACAGAAATTTTCAATTACATTCAAACTCTACAAACCAAAAGATCAGTTTAAATAAATGGCTGGTGTCTACTTTCATGTACCTTTATTCTACTCCCTCTGAATAAATGGACTAATGGTCATAGGTGACTCCCAAACAAAATTTTGACTTTACAGGAGCAATGATGCAGTTATCTAGATGAACACTGTTTTTTCACCAAGGTGCACAAAACATCATTTAGCCACAAGCAATCTTCAGAAATACAAATCTCATCCTAGTGCCTCCTCAGGGGAAGAACCAGCCTTGGCATCTCCCTCTGCATCGCTCAGCGACACTGAACTCTGCAGGGTAGTCAAGCAGTTTCCACAACGCAAGAAAAAGAGAAGCACTGCACAACACTTCGCTGAACTTGGAAACACTAGAAGAAAATACATACCTAGCTCCATCAGTTGCTCTATTTTTTACCCTTTTTCCCCCCCAGTAAGAGTCCTAAATCAAAATCAGACATCACAAAGGTGGTTTTGCCCCCCTTGTCAGGGCAAGCCCTGCACACTGAGGAGAGTCCTTGAGTCCTTTTCTAATAATGGATGACAAAGGTAGAATCAATCCATATATCAATAATTACTGTAGTGTTACTATTATTAAATATCTACAATGAAATAAGTCAATGACTCTTGAAAGATCCCTTCCTTTTGCTATAAACAGCCTTATTTAAAAACACAGAGGCTGTTATCAAGGTTCTACAATTTGGGGATCTGATTTTAAAGTAATAAACCAATTTTAAACAAGATCTCAAATTGCAGACCATTTACTATTTTATTTATTTTTATTGTAACACAACACTATTCAGTGGAACCACACTCTCAAATAGCAATTTAACAATTCAATGCTATCACTGCTATGAAGAGAAAAACAGTGAGCTTTGAGGCCATTTGATCTCATATCAAAACTGCAGGCTTGTACTGATTTCAGAATCTACTTAATTTGCTATTTTGCAACAAAAAAGTAAAGAGACTATAAAAAGCAAAGTGTCAGAAGTAAACATTTTGATCAAACTAATTCTCTTTTAAAAAACAAAACTCCTACTGTTCTTTTTTAGAAAAACACCTTGACTTTTAACGAAAAAGTAAGTGCATGTGTGTGACTTGTTTACATCCGATGGAAATAAACCCCTCCTAAATGTAGAAAGCACAAAGTTTTCTTTTGGTAGTTTATGAATAATATTTAAGGAAATGCTTAAAACACTTAGCAAATCTTTTGACAATTTAGCAACCTTAGTATAGCTGCTCAGACACCATGTGCATCATATATAGACTTCTGAAAAAGAAGCACCAGCTCAAACATGAGCATGGGATTTTAGCTGATAGAAAAGGACAGGGTGCAATGACATGGCATGTAACGAGGTAGGTGTTGCAGTTATCTATGGTGTATCACCAAGAAATGGGAGAAGTGCTGAGTCGGAAACAATAATGACTTGCTAAGATGAGCATGCCAGCAAAAACATGGTTTGGAAGGAATTAATAAAGTGGTTGGCCCTCAGAAAAAAAAATATGTGCACTAAATACTTTAAGCATGAAGACTTGCGATAAATACAAAAGTCAGCTACCCAAGTGAAATTACACAGAAGCTCCTTTCTTCAGATGCATCCCAGCCTGCCCCTGCATGAAAGCCATGCTGGCTTTGAGTAAGCTGCCACAGCTTCTGGTTTCTTCAAACTCCGATGGCTATTACTAAGTTTTTCAATTAAGAGACTTCACAGTTGGACAACTGTCACTCTGCCCACTATTTTACAAGAACACTGTCCTCAGAGATACAATGACCACTCACAATGATGTAGGTGATTTTTTAAGGCCAGTCAATGTTCACAGAATTGCTTCTTGAGATGGGGCAAGCAGATTTAACAGCTCACTACTACCACAAAGGGAATACTCTCCCCTCTTCTCCCCCTGCCTTCCCCTGCTATGCACTGGCTCCCATTCCTCACCTTATGCCACCTACAGCGATCTCAGATCCCTCTGTGAGCCATTTCAATTCACTGGAACAGCAGAAATCATACTCGAGCTTTTTGCCAGGCTGGTTTTTTGCTGTTTTGCTGAGTTAATTTGACCCGCAGAAGGGTCTGCTGAGCTCCAGATCCAGCCAAAGAGAGGCCAAAAGCCCACATATGTGGGAAGAGGGAAGGAGATCCCTCCCACCGAGGGGACCCGGGGAAGCCCCTCTCCAAACTAGCAACAGCATATCGTAAGAAGAGATCAGCTGTCTGTGAAACTACAGCTCTACTCCACTCCAAACCTGATTAATCATCTCCAGTTCATTACTTACAATGAACCTATTTCTAGTTCATTCATAGGTTCCCTCTTCACTTTCTCAAGCACATGAGCTTTCTTCTTCCAAAGACCTAGCTCAGACTTGCTTCTCAGAAAATGCTGGGTCTACTGTCCTGTATACATCATCAGAGCATGGGCTATCCAGTAGCTCCAACACCTACTGCAATCCTGGTCAAACAAGCCCAGACTCACACTTCTTCCCACCCTCATGATGGTCCCTAGCTAAGACATGATGGTCCCTAGTGAGCCAGGTGCCTTCACAGCATCCTGTAGTTGAAATAGCTGTCACATGTCCAACAAAAAGCTTTATTTGCCAAAAGCCTACATATAAAACATCAGTAACCCACAACACTACCTAACAGGCCCTGTGCAGATCAGGAGACAATTTGAGGGTTACAGTCAAAATGTTACTTGATCTGTCTCACAGTAAACAGTATCTAAATTTGTGTACCACTTCCTTCCAGTTTACACAATGGAAGTAAGCACCGGGTTTGTGAGTTATTTGTTTGTTTATGTACTTAGCAGAGGTGGGGAGGAAACAGAGAACAATAAAAGGAAAAAAAGAGCATGTTACTGAGCCATCATGCATCCCATTATAATGACTGCTCTTGGATTTACCAAACAGATTTACATACAGTTATATGTAACCTGGTGTTAGGCTCACTTTCAGCCTGTGTTAAAGCAAATTCCAAAAAAGGGGGGAGAAACAAGGCTACTTTGTCTCTAGTGAGCGCAAAGGCTACTGCAAACCAAAACACCAGCTCAACACTGAGAACTCTTAAATCATTTTAATGAGGTTTTGAAAGAAAAGTCTTACACTTCCTGAAAGTAAAAGAGCAGGAACTTGAGCACAGAGACGGTATCTGGGCACACATTTGGAGAACAAAGCACCATTTGGTCCTCCTAATAAACTGCAAGCAAAACCCCCAGGTAGACATTACCTAAAGGTTATCTTCTAAGTTGCAATGGTCAAAGATCTCAGGGGATGACAGATGGGCAAACCAAAATTATGGAAGAAGTAGAGACAGGTTTCATAAGTGACATTGACAGGTTTCCAGGCTACTACCTAGACCCAAATTAACGATGATTAAGCATTTTCTCATCAACAACAGCTTTTCAAGCTGTTGTTCAAGCTTTCAAAGCTTGAAACTAAGCTTTAAAAGGTTTTCAGTACACAGGACTTTTTACACAGACTTCCCAACTCAAACCTCAAATATAACAACCCTCCTTTATGGAAATGTGGCTTTCGAGAATAATTTATTATCAAGCTAGAAGCATACACTGCCAAGTGCAACCCAAGATCCTACAATGGACTCTACATACTACATATTGCCAAAGAATCTGCAGGAGGCTGCAGGTCCAGATCTAGACACACCAAGCTGCTGATGCTTGTTTCCTGGTTGCAAACCCAACTGTTTATTCAGTCCATTTTGATTCTCCTTACTCACAGCAAAGCACAGGCCAGTTTTTTACACACAGCAAATATCCACAGCTCTTCCAGAGAAGCATCTATCTTCTCCCCTTGACAGCTGAGTTAGTTCGCTATTAAAAGTACTACCTGTGGTACTGGGGAGACGTGGATTCTCTACGACATGCAACATCTAGAAAAGTGCAAGATACTGTTTTGAGCAGAAGTATGTTTTTATGCAAATTTAGGCATTATGGCAAATCAAACCTTCAATATGGTGACAGTAGTGATTCAGGTAAACTGCAATGCCTTACATGATAATCTAAGATCAGAGAAATTTTGTCCAGGGGAAAGAGTCCAAGTTTGTTTCATCTTACCACAAACCCAAATGACCTCTCCTATCACGTGACAGTCTTACTTGTTTACCCTCTGAAATCGTGGAACTGCAAGAACTACCTGCAAGACAGCTCCAACAGCAGATCTTAGCTCAACAGCTTTGCGGGTGACTCCAGGTGCAGCCCCATCACAGTTGAAGTTTACCTCCTTGTTGAGCACAGTCCTTCACGACTTCCTTCCCTCCCAGCTTGCTCCCTTTCACATTTACTGGACTGCTGGCTGGACTGTTTCATAACAGCACGAGTCAGCAGAAAACTAACACCGCAAATAAAACTACAAAAAATAAAGCATATTTATCAACTTAGCATACTGAAATGATTTAGTGAAGTCCAAGAAATACTGGAGTTGATGCACGGCAATTAAACTATACTGAAGTGAGACAGTATCCCAGACTTTTTGTGTCAGTAATCTCAACTTCTCCCCTTTCTCTCAACCTCTGGTTTCTCTTACATTATTTTTCATTCCATTATTTTAAATTTAGAGAAGTATCTTTGAGATCCTCCCTCTGACAATTCTTCATATTTCTTCCCTAGTTCCAGTCCCTTCAAATGTTGCTCCGCCTTTTGTATCTCCTTCAGAAAGAAGGGCAGCTTTCACATGGTACAAGCTGCAGCTCTCCTGCTTTCATTCCTTCCATTCATATTCTTTATCATTATGTTTAACAGAATGAAGGAACACTACAGGTTCCTACTGAACAAAGAGATTTACAACAAAAATAGAAAACTGAGATGGCATTAAGGCACTGGAGTTTATAGGTAGCTGCAGGAGACAAGAACACAAGAACACCTGGGAAAAAGTAAGGTATGACATTTAATGCCAAGGGAGTACTCTCTCAAAAATCCTTAAAATTTCTCCTTTTTGCTGTCCACAGTACCCAGCAGCCACAGACCTTCTGATGTAAAATATTTCAAAGCTATATCAAGAAGCTCTACTTGGATAAAAGGGATTTTATTATAAGCCAACAAGAACTAAAAATATGCCATTCCTCTTGTAAGAATGTTCTTTTTACTAGTGTGTAACTTTTTAGTTTAGACCAATAATATTTGTACAACTGAGATTCACTGTGGTGTTGCCATTTCTCAAGATGTTATTACAAATGTTTTTATACCAGCTTTCATACATCCCATGTAACTCTCGAAGAACTTCAGACCTCAAAAAAAATAAAACAACTGTACTTCATCAGAGATGGAGTAAAATTCAAAAATGCATATTTGAATATGGACAAGGTTTTTAAAAATATCAAAAATAATAAAAACTTGATACATTCTGAGGCCTCTGAATTTTACATAAGTTCCTAAAAGCATGTAATCACATTGTTTGAAATGACTGAACTAATTTTACTGTCCCATTCTGATTCTGAAAGGCGACACATGTAGCATTCTTTAAATAACCGGGACCAAGACGGATGAAAAAATGTGGTGCTTTTTTACATAAAAGAGAACCTCATTTTGTTACAAGGCATAAGGAGTGACGCAGAAATCCAAGCAAAAGCTGGAGAAAGATGAAGATTGTGCACGTCCGCACCAAGCTATAAGGGTCGTCCGCAGTGGTAACTAACGCATCCAAGTTTACGATGTAACATGTCTACAGAAAGCTGGCATTAAATCAAAGACCACGGCTGCACAGTTAAGACTTTTAAGAGGGTTTGACTTGTATACTAAGTTTTAACAATATTACATCTTTTTGTCAGTCTCGAGAGTATTGTAACTAGGAATTCTTTATGAATGAATGTTAAACACCTTTGCACAGAAGGAAGGTGCTAACACAAAAGCACAGGAGAGGTGCAAAAGGTAAGCACTTCTTGCCAGGGGAAGAGTCCTGTCTCATCCGTCTCAGCTCCTCCCTTCTCTGTAGGTGTCCATTTGAGTGCCAGCAGCAAGGGAAGGCACGGGATAAAAGAAAGCCAGAACTTTGATGGCACGTCCCAGAGCTGCTTACCTTCATGAAGCCCCAGCTCCCCGGATGGGATGGCAACACTTGCAAAACAACTCGCTGCGAACACAGAATCCCCACTTGAAACACAACTCCAGAAATTTAAGTAGGAGGGACAAAACAAGTGGAGAAACACTCAGCCACTCAGTTTAAACTAGAATTCTGTTTTTTTATTCATGACATTGTGTTTCTACGTAAAGCATGATGTTAAGTTCCTCTGAATAAATCTATTTTTATTTTAATATTAAGCATAATAAGTGTTGAGGGCAAGCTGAAAGAAAGTGGAACGGACGCACTTATGTCATGACTACTCAAAAAAAGTGGTGTGCGGAGGCAGCACCAGGTGTGCTCGGGGACAACGGGACAGGCACAGCCCAGTCCACCTCTTACAGGGCATAAATGACTGAGACAGAGACAGCTACACCTCAAAATATACACAGGAACCAAAAGGAAGTCAAAAGAGCAGTTATTAGATTGGAAGACAGACAACTTCAGACAGCAAAAGCTTATTCTCTGTGATCCTACCATAGATCACCCCTTCCTTACCTTTGCAAATGCAGTTTTTACGTTACCTAGAAATAATTCTTGTAGTCATCCAATGATTTTCCAGTATCCAGCAAGATATACTAAGGCTTGCTTAAATTTCAGTCTATAACTTTCTGTGGTTACTGTAATTTGTTCACTAGTTTTGCTTCTTTAAGACAATTTAACAGGCATTTTAAAAATCTGGGCTCAGACCTTCTCCACTGGATAGCAGAACATACATAATGTTTAATGAAATAGAGTAATGATATACTCCAGTAAGCATATAATATTTTAACTATATGCTATGTGACCAGGCTACCAAGTGGAACCATCACATCTATGCCCACCTCCTTAACGCTCCCATATTTCAATGCTCAACAATAACATTTCATCAGTTTATCATCTTAAGTCAGTCTTTCATATGAAACAGCATAGAGTGTATAATTGAGCAAACACAATGTATAACATCCAAATAAAAATCAGCATTACATTTCAAACAGAAAATGATTGGCAGAAGACCAATTTGCCATTAAAACATCAGTACCAAGGTTATACCTAACCTTAAGGACCAAGCCTTCAAGAAGAATAAATGACATCTAGGAAAAAAAAGGGTGTTTTGTTGCTTGAGGACATTCAGAGCAACACTGGCAATGGTCCTATGCTGACATAAGAAACAAATCAGCTAAAAACAGTGGCAATGAAAAAAACCCACAAGTGCCAGCAAATAACGTCTCTCAATAGCAGATCAAACTCAGCAGCTCAACAGAAGGTAGTAGAGGACAAATTGATTTGAGAATAAGAAGTCATGCAGTCCAGAGATAGCTGTTATTGAATGATGTCTCTTAAGAGACAGAATATTTATTTCCTGTTGGAGGATTCAAGAAGTCCACTTTCTCCATGCATGTTAGGCATTAGCATTCTGTTAATTGGCTAAAATAGCCTGTTATTGCTATTTTTAGTAAAGAAGAATAGTACCCACTTTCTTTCTTCAGGCTTCATGTAAATGCAAAACCCTATACAGAAAAGGGGAGAGGGATGGGAAGGGGAGGACTGAGATTCTGCCACACGCTCTCTTTATTGCTGCCATCCTGTTTTCACAGGGGAGAGCAGTATTCATCAGGGGCTATGCACATTTTCTTTCTTCTCTCTTTGGTGCTGATGCTGACACACAGAGAGATTCCACCAGAAATGGCAGCACTGTTAATTATCAAAGGACACCCTGGGCTGAAATTGTGCTGGTACATACCGTACCCTGCACCTTCCTGAGCTGCAGTGCTGTGCTCCACAATTAAAGCTTATGCGGCTTCTAGCCTTTAGTTTTACAAAATAATTTTGAGAATGCAAAAGGTTACTTACCAGCTACTGGAATTTTTCATGGTGTGTAATCCACAGGTATTTTCACACTCTGAGAAACACCTTATTGCTAGAGAGTAGAGAAATTTTCTCTTTTGCAGGACCAGTAGAGGGTCTAGTTTCATGATGAGTGAGTGAGAATACCAAGAAGGGCATTCCAGGTGGCATTTTAGTTCCCTCTCAACCACAGAGAAATACAGAAGAACTTCAGAGAACCCAGAAGGAGATGAGAAGGTCAGGCAAAACCAAATGCAGATGAGGATGATTATTGTATTAAAAATAAAGTATGTAAACTTTACATTTTTCAGTTGAATGACAGTACACTCACACCGTGAATGGCACCAAGCCACTAAGCCTCCATCATAGGTTACCTAGCAGAGGACCTCAGAGGCCTCCAGGCAAAAAGCAGCACCATTAGTCATCAGTGTCTCAGATACCGCATAACGCCTGATGAAGATGTGGATGCATTTCCATGTGGTCACTCAACAATTATTTCAGCTTCAGTAGGGAAGTTCCAATCAAGTTAAAAGGTACTGCTTTGGCCATTCACTGCAGATCTTGACACCAATCTCTATTTGGTTTGAGGGCAGCAACCACACAGAAACCTTTGATGCTTTCAGCAACAGGCGTGGAGGCTCTGCCCATGCTAATAAACCAAAAGGGCCAAGGCATACGCTCAAGTGTTTAATGTGTGAATACAAGAACACAGTACTTGCTTGTGTTGCCCTGACATCAAGTGTCTGAAGAAGGAAACTTGCAGGTCTGAGGTTTAGGAGGAAAACCTGGGAGATTAAGATAAAATGCAGCCACAAATGGAGAAATGCAGAAGCTCTCCTCTATACATACCCAGCCTTCAAAAAAATGTGTATGGAAAATACAGATCTGCACTTACGCCACTCTTCTTGCACCTTCACAGAAAGGTGGAGCTGCAAGCGGGCAGTGAAGAGGTTACAAGGCAGTCCCGTGTGGCTGTGCATGGCTAGATTTAAATCAAACCAGCCACTGGACAAACATCTTAACAAGCCTAATAAAGCCTCTGATGAACCTAGAAAAGAAAAGGGCAGAAAATGGAGGCTTACTCTTTCAGTGAGGAGCAGAAATGGGTGACAGATGGGCTTGTACAGAGCTATGGGAGAAGAAACTGGAACTGGTAACAAATAAACATAGCAAATGTCAAACACCCCTCTCTAGTATTTATAGGGACTGGTCTAACTGAAGTAAAGGGTAATACTCTCACATTGTACTCACAAAACACTCAGAAAGCTCTCAGAAGTGTTCAGCACCTGCACAGAGACAGTGAAGTATTTCGGGAAAGTGGCAGAAGCCAGAGAGACTAATCTGTGGGCAACAGTTTTGAGAAACAGCAGAGATCTTGCAGATCTTCGCCACAAAATGAAGAAAATGCAGGCATTGTAGCAGTCTCAAATATTCTGGAGAAGTGTAATGACCAGGGCCTGGCTCAGACTTCTTTATGGCCAGAATTCCTAGCAGTGCGGCGACTGGATGAAATCCTTCTAACAGCCCACCTGAGCACGGTACCACAAATGCGCTGAGAGAGAGCCTGCACCCTGATCTCATCTTCAGCAGAAGCACAAGCACCTCCTGCCAGTGTGGGAAGTAAAATGGATTTATGCTAGGTGGACTTCCCCTTAGAAAGATGCAGATGAGGCAATCAGAACAGATCTCCTGCACACCCTCAAGAAACGTGACTCTGTTTGATAGACCTGACAGACAGCTGGAAGATCAGGCAGAACAGCTGCTCCTTTTCTCTACGGACCAATTGTATAGGGCCTTCACGGAATAGAGAAGACATTGCACATTTCTGCTTGGGCACGCCATCCTTTGATGATCTCCAGAGCCTGGAAATCTCACGTAGATGTATTTCAGAGGCACTCTGAGCTTCAAAATAAGTAACTTGAAGGCTCATGCTCCTGTACAGACCTCAACCCTTTGATTATGAGATTTATCCTATGGAATCCCCAGGCCAAATCGGATGTGCCAGCCATCACTATCTGACCAGGAAAGGAAGCTGAGGAGTATAGTCCTGTGGCCCGATACTGCCACCACAGCAAAAGCTTCCCGTATTTTGAGAAATGCCAGCCAGCCTGCTGAAAGGATACAAAGCAGGAGAGCAGACAGGGGAGACATGCTTAGTGTTACATGATGTGTGGCATGAGGCATCGCAGAGGTTAGCTGGGAAGTGTATTGTCAGAAAAGGAAAGCACTAGGGTCTGTTCACAGACAAAAGACCTCTCACAAATTGAGTTAATAGTTTCTCCAGTGATCCCAAGGATTTGCAGTAATATAATTTTCAATTCAAGTGTTCACCTTGGGACCCAGATGCTTGGGAAGAGACTGAGTCATTTGCAGAGATTCAGGCTTTGCACCTTTGTGGCACCCTTGATCAAGCAAACAATTGTAAAAGTAAATGAAAAAAGGCACACAGAGACACAAGAAGTTAACAGCAATGACTGCCACCACCATAATGAAAACTTGAAGGGCTACAGACAGGACATATGGAAAGATGTTGAAATGAAGACAGTTATCATCCAAGAAGAAAATAAATTATTGACAATGGTTCAGATTTGTAACTATATGAAAGTGTACACCTATGATAGTAAAAAGTTACAGATTGCCTACTGACCAGCCAGACAAATGCTACCTAGTTCCATACTTAATTTCAGGCACAGGAATATGGTGCCAAAACACCCTTTTTTTTTTTGGCAAGAAACAACCTCTGTAATATCACTCTACTTGGGTGTGCCGCCACTGCTGTAAGACACCCATGATGTAAAGCAAAATCCACCCACAGATAAGGAACACTTTCATGAAAAGGGTGTCTGAAAAAGGAGACAGAAGTGGGGGATACATGGTGAGCTGGATCACAGAGTCGTTGATCATTATGCCTGGTCCCCAAACATCTGATGTTTTGTTATGCCAAGATGGCAGAAAACCTGTCCATCTGGCAACAAAAAGAGACTGGAAATGCACATTAAGGCAGCAGACGGCAAAGAAAAGCGTAAGACCCTGGGACCAGCATCAGTTCTGCTGCCTGCCTCCATGCCATGACCTAACAGAGAATTAGTATCTAGAGTTGTCTGCAATCTCAACCATAGTTTAGGCTGTTCAAATTGCCATCTGGAACAGGCTGCCTGAAGAGGGCATGGGGATCACTTGGAGCCTTGTTCCTGACAAAATACAGACTACTTTCTTAGGATACCTGGAGACATAACCTAGGAATTGGGTGTCCGTCATAGCTTTGCAGGACTATGGAACTTCACTTGTCCAAGAACTGAAGAAAGAGAAAACATCTAATAGGAGGTCCCTGGCAGATGTCTCGTTAGAAGAATGGACACCACAGATTGACCAGAAGATTCTATCATAGTTAGACTCTAGCAAGAACGTTCTGTCAACCACCTGTGCTTCATAAGACATTAGAGTGCAGTCTTCCAACATGTAAAGGGTCGCAATCTGAAACAGACAAAATCTTCTCCAACAGTCTGATTTCCAAGATGAAACTGCAATGATGCAAATGAACAGACTTACTTCCTCACTCCCGTAAAGGTCTAAAAACTCTGGTCACTGAATCACAAAGAGTCATCCTTCCTGAATACAGCACCTGCTTCCAGGGGTAATGAGTTAAGAGGGATGCAGAGCTAAACCACGACATCCACACTCCCTCCCTGGAGCCTGCTGTTTCTTGCCAAGTCCTCCTGGTGGCAGAAGGAGAGTAGGCTGGAGCAGAATGTCTGGCTGTAAAATTGCCTCCATGGGTGCACTCTCATGCAAAATGTTCAAGCATCAGGCTTTATCATTCTTCTACCTCTTTATTAAGGGGAACCCTAATATAGTCTGTGACCACTTAAGGAGGCTCTTGTAGGAGAACTAGTCCCCATGGTCCCCCATACCCTCTCGGTGCAGGAATTAAGACAGAGGATCCAGATATCATCAACCATCAGACAACACTGTCAAGGTGTGAATATCTGACACACACTCATGGATGAAAAAAATTGATCTTGAGAAGGCAAATAGGAAGACCTTTTCCTACCATAAGGCAAGAAGAAGGGCAAATAACTGTTGCATCGTTAGCAGGCTTTTTGCCTCAGTAATGCAAACTGCTTCTGAAGAGATTTCTGTATCGACCAGATCAATACAAATTGAAACAGTGTTAACTCAAGCAAAAGCATTTATAAAGGAGATATATACAGATTTGAAACAGATTTCTCAAATAATATTTGATAATATATAAATATGTTTACCACATGGACACAGGTAAAGGACATCATGAAATGCCACAACAGGGAATATATCTAGTCACTTCACAGGAGCAAGATCTTTTTTTCCAAATTTTCATTTCAGATATTAACTGAACATCAAATCACACAAGCATGTGGGTTTAACTTCGCAGTTTATTTTTACATTACTTTATTTGTCCCTACATTTCCTTTTTTCACATAAACATTTCTCTTATATTGCTTACATTTTTAAAATTCAATTACATAACTAGCGTTTGATGATGAGGCAACAAACAAAACCACCAAAGTTTTAGGACACTACATTATTAAAAAAAAAAAATCAAAATCCAAACCTGCAGAGCAGCATACTCTTAGCAATGTCAATCTGCATTCAATTCAAAAAAGAGTAATGCTGGCTCATTATTGTTGATGTTATCATGTTAGGAAAGAGTGCTAGTTAAAGATAATAGTCTCTCAACTCAGCCATAGTAGTAAAGATATAGCTAAATTAGACCACATAAATAATTCATTACAAGAGGTCTGATTTTGCATTATTTCTGCATTACTTTTAAATTGCAGGTTACTCTCATGGATAGCGGAGATTGTTATTTGAAGATGCTCATGTTTTTTGGAACTTTCTTGGGCAGTATATTATTGTCTTGCTCTTAAGAATTAAGGAATTTGTAGTTCAGGGTTCCCTTCTCCATACCCTCAAAGCGGATCACATAGGAGGACAACACATTTCCTATATTTTTAAACTGCAAGACTGTTAGCCCACCTTGTAAAACCTTCTCTTAAATATAGACATGCTTCTCTAAATTACTAAAGTTTGAGAAAACAAAATTTTTCCAAATGACTTCCAAATAAGTGGAATTTCTTACAGAATTAACATTTTTTGGTTAATAACTCAACATGTTTTAGAAGTCAGCACAGAAGTTCCATGTTTGCTAGTAAAAGCATTTTCAATACTATAAGGTTTTTGCATTTCATAATCAAAATGTATATGCAACGTATTGAAATTATAAACATTTTAAATGTTTTAAAATTATTATACTCATCAGCATATAACTTCAAAATTTTGGTAGAGCTACTTCAGCAAAGTCTTATCCAAACTACACGGCAAGAAAATGTAATTTTGTTTCACACACAGGCACCAAAAGGAGGCTTACTGGAGGACCAAAATCATGATTTTGCATTCCTAAAATCAAGATGGTATTCCAACAGCTCCTAAATACAATATTTTTTTTCCCAAATAATAAACTTAACCTTTAAAACATTGTTTAAAATTGCAGCCTGTACAAAAAATGGTTCTGCCTTCAGCTTAGAGCTCTTCTGTCTTTGTTTCAGTTCTCTTTCAGACGGACGGGGTGCAGAAGTCACTGAGGAATGGCTACACACCGCTCTCCCCCAGGAAAGCACAACTGCCCTTCCCTGGCTCCTCTCTAGATACCCTGAGCTCTGCCTACGCAAGGAGAGAGGACAGAAATGCAGGAAGGAAGCAGAAACCCCTCTAGGAGAGGTCACTGCAATCAGTCCCATGCAGACAGTGCTGCTGACTGCTCCCAAACCCACTGACTGCGCCAACTCTCACGTGCCTCTTCCTGCCGCAGCGCCCGTGGCCGTGGCCGGACAGGACACCCTCGCTGCAGGCTGTCCTCCCGGGCCTGCCCGCCCCTGCCCTCGCCCTGGGATGGGCTTCCCAGCACTCGGGTGCACCTGCTGGAGTGGCTGCCACCGGCATCGAAGTATGAACCTTTTTTTTACACAATTTGAAGTCTAGTAATACACAAAGATAGATGATATTTGTGGATACTGGAGATAAAGAGCTTACACGCTGAAAGTCATAAAAAGCTTTAGAAACAAGCAGTCCACATGTGTTTCTGCAGGAATTTTATCTATCAGAAACCAGCATCTACCAAAACAGGAGAGAATTGTAAAGGAAGTTTACCTTATGCGTTCCTTGAACTATGGATGAAGTAACTTAATCTTACCTTAAAATTCAGTGCCACAGATATACAGAAACAGAAATATAAATTAATCAGATTGTGTCTCAAACTGTTTAAAATAAAAAGTTTTATGGATAGGATACACCATATGCAGTATTGAGTCATGTCTAAGTAATGTTGGTCAAGTCCAATTAAGTAGAGCACATAATTTCAGTGAACTGCAATCATCATTGTTTCTAATTAGCCTAAGTACAATATTAATTAAGCATTCTTAGAAAGCAAGACGAATTAGTTGTGAAGGAGGATATGAAATATCCATGATTAAAAAAACTCCCTACAAATCTTCTGCAACACTTATTAAAGACTAATTTTTTTCTTAATTTGACATGCTAAAGGTTATTTCCTACCTTATGTGTAAGACACTACAGAATTTTTAGACCAATATATCGTAGTACGACAACACCATCACATTAGGCAACTAAGCATGTCTCTTTTGCCACCCGCCACTTCTGTCAGCTATCCTGAGCAGTTCACTAAATCTTCCAGTGGAAAACGATAACATGCCATCATTTATGTTCAAATGATATGCTTTTTAACCAGGATCTGATAAACAAGCTCTGAAGCACTCCATTAAAGCTGTCCAGAAGTGCTGCCACTGCTTCACCTGAGTTAGACAAAGTGTACGAGGCAGCCATTAACTGAAAAGAAGCAATACAATGAGCTCTTAGATCTATTATTCTGGAGATAATACAGATATATAAATATCTATATATTCTAATCTACTAAGTATTTAGTATACATTTTGTGCATCTCTCTACCATAGAATTTTTAACACACCAAAAGTTTTGTAAGAGTAATGCTAGCCAACTTTGTCAAATGGGTATCTGCAAAATGTGACCTGTAAGTGGGACAACAGTTTGGAAATCCCATTTTAGCAGCCAGCAGAGGAAATACGAGATGGGTATTTCTGCTTGTTGTGGTTTAACCCAGCAGGCAGCTAAACACCACCCAGCCGTTCGCTTGCAGTGGGATGGGGGAGAGAATCAGAAAAAAGGTAAAACTCATGGCTTGAGATACAGATAATTTAATAGGACAGAAAAGGAAAATAATAATAATGATAAAAGAATATACAGAGCAACTGATGCAGAATGCAATTGCTCACCACCTGCTGATCAATGCCCAGCCTGTTCCCGAACAGTGGCTGTACCCCCCTGGCCAAGTCCCCCCAGGTTTTTGTTCAGCAAGACGTCATATGGTATGGAATATCCCTTTGGTGGGTTGGAGTCAGCTGTCCCGGCTGTGTCGCCTCCCAGCTTCCTGTGCACCCCCAGCCTCCCTCACTGGCAGGGCAGTATGAGAAGCTGAAAAGTCCTTAACTTAGCGTAAGCACTGCTCAGCAACAACTAAAACATCAGTGGATTATCAACATTATTCTCAGCACAAATCCAGAACACAGCACGATACCAGCTCCTAGGAAGAAAACTAACTCTATTCCAGATGAAACCAGGGCACTGCTGGAAGGGCTCAGCATTGTAATAGGTAACCCTGCAGACTTCCCACTGGAGAGGGGCTTCACTTGACTCTGCTGATGAAGAAATGAGAGTAAACATCAGCATTAATATGGGTCTCCATTCTCTACAGAGTGTACTTCTAAATCCTGTAATGGCATGTCCAGCCAATACAGTTTTCCTTCCAGAGCTTTCTACAGAGCTCTTGAAGACTACCTACTAGGAGTACAGGCCTACAAAAAAAAGAAAGAAGGGAAAACAGTCAGAAGAAGAGCCTTCGATTCCTCTTTTTGTTCCACGGACCTCCAGTTTTCAAAATTAATAAGCAGCAACTACCAGTAAATAGAGAAAGGAGAATTACTGCTATAAAAAACTTCATTGATACTTTTTTTGCAAAAAAACCCCATGAAAATCGTTTTCTAAAATAAAGAATTGGTTTTACTTAAGTTTGTGTCAAATGTGAACAGGAACTGAGATGCAGCTAAAATAACAGGGAAAAGCAGAGATTTTTGTTATATTGTTTTATCAATTCAATTAACTATTGAAAGAAAAGCCACAGCAGTAAACAAGCAAGTTTCTCTTTATACTTGTTCCATTTCAGAGAAGACTGCTTCCCTTTCTGTCTATATTTTCTCCTCTTTTGGGTTGTCTGCGCTTTTAAATGTGCCACATAACATGTCTGTCAATCTAGCCTAATTTTGGTTCTCTTTCATTTCCTTCCACCACAGCCCCGTAATCCTCAAGAGATCCTTCCCCTGAGAACCACAGCCAGAGATCAGTGATCTTGGGACTGCCCAGCAGTTTGGATCCTTCTCTCCTTCTATAGCGCAGCACAGGGCTTTGTACTTCTCTGGGAGCTGAGCCCAGCCAGGACTGGTTTCAGAAACAGCTTTGAGAGAAAATACACTCCACGTATCACTTATCCTGCTTCTTCTCACTCCCATCTCTTCTACTGGACACCCCATCTCAGATTTCTTGTACCAGCCCACAGCTCTGCTTCTCAACTGCTGCTCAGGGCATGCACCAGAACCCTTTTTTATAAATCATGAGAGAGAAGTTAAGCAGAGGACAGGATTTAAGTTGAGGGGAGAGAGAGTATAAGATTTCTACCTGGAGAAGATACAGATAGACAAGACAGTGATGTCAGGATACTGCTGCACCTGAAGTGTGTATCAACGTTCATGAGTTATGATGGGTACAATATGGCAAAGAGATGGAAATTAGTAAAAACGTAAGGACATTATACTATCAGTTACCTTACCTCCAGGACCTTTAGTTTATTTGAGAATGAAGACACACAGAAGAGAGAACCTTCCCAATTTCAATCATGACAATCAGCAGTGCTGGGAAAGCAAGCCACTAAGTCTAAAATCCCAGCTCATAATGAAGCCTTCATGAAACTTTCAGAGCATATCACTTCCTTGGCATGGAAGGCTGATAGAGGGAAGACTAAAACAGTTGCCAGATTTAAATACTGACAGATTTTGGCAAGTTGTAGCATTGCTGGCAGACTTCTGAATCTAAAACTCCTTTTCTTCCAGGCCTAAGACCATCAGAGGCCTGATAGAAAAAACTTTCTTTTTTCACCAACTATTCTGACAGGCCTAGCAGCTGTTCAGGCATAAATGAAAAAATCTACTCCCTAAACCAAAGTTCCAGTTTTATAAAATCCTACAATTACTACACTCAATTCTGCGTGCGTGCTCAGACAACTTCAAAATTAGAGGGATTAAAAGAAATTATACATGTGGAACGGATGCCTCCTTTGCACCTAGTCTCCCATTTGGGATAACAAATACCGGTAGAACAGGGAAAATTGTATGAACATGGAAGACTAATTTGTCAAGAAACTGCGAGGGGCTAGCAGCAGCAGAGAATCAAAGAATGAAGGAATGGCAAAAAAAAGAACAGTGCAGTTGACAGCAGAGTGTATCCACACCACATTTACCAAATTATCTGGAAAAAAAAACCATCCATTACAACAAGGACAACAAATATGTGTGTATATGCTATATGCACCAACAAATAATGTTTCACAGGATGGGGAACACTTTCCTGGAAAGCAGTAACTGTTAAAGAATTATGGTAGTTAATCAGCATGAATGTGAACTAGCCTGGGCAAAGGACTAACTTAATCTCTGAATATATAACCAAAGAAATCGAAGTGAGAAGTGATGTTACCTGAGCATTTGACACTGGGGTCACTCCTACCAGAACAATGTCAGCAGTCTGATAGCCACAAGTCAAACAGAACACTGCTCAAATGGGGAGGATTCACAGAACACACTTCACGTGTCATTAAAGGACTGGAAAACAGGCCTGAAAAGTACATCTGTTTCCAGAAAGAAGATTATAGGACTATTTAACCACAGCCTGTAAGTACCCAAATATGGGGCAAGAGCTTAACAACACTGTTTTATTCCTCCCTCTCCTTTCCTAAGGAACATCCTGGAAAGCTGAAGCAAGACAAATTCGGATGAGAATTTAGGGACAAGGACCTAACACTGAATTACTAACCACTACAGCAGGCTACTGAGGACTACAAAGGATTTTCCATCACTGGAAGTTTTCCCTCCCTTTACACCCCCTCCATTGAGATCAGCTGTTTTTCTAAGAGGTATGATTTACTCCAATCTTTATTGGCCTTAAAGCAGAAACGGAGGAAGTTCTCACCACAAAAGAAGTCATACCCAAAGATTACAGTAATTCTTTACAGGCTTAAAAGCTGTTAAAGTAGGACAACAATAGCTCCAACTTCTTTTAATCCTTTATGCCCTCATGACACGCTCATTGGCAAGAAGCACCTGCCAGGGACTAAGGCCCTGCTCTACTCCGCACTGTATAAACACAACATCTAGGTAATCCCTGCATGGGAAAGCTGAAAAGCCAAACATATGACACAAGACAAAACAGGTGGATTCAGAGGGAGAGCGGGAGGAAACAAGGAAACAATACGGATCAGCAGGAAAGGCAGGAGCCCTCCCATCCGCGGCCCATCCATTGTCACATTTTCTGTAGGCAACACAGCAAGGGAGAGTTTTAATGAGGGATTTGAAGTCGGACAAGTTTAGACCAGAAATAATTTTTAGTAGTGAGGATAATTACCAGTGGAACAAGTTACCAAGGGCTGTCATGGGCTCTCCATCACCAGGAGTATTTTAAAACAGTGTTGATTTTTTTTCCCCTCTGGCTTTACAGACTGCGTTTTCCAAGTAGCTCTTGCCCCTTTAAAAAGATGTATCACAATCTCATGTTAAACGAAGTTATTAAGATCAGTTTATGCAGTCCCACAAAACCAATAAATTACTTATAAGATGCATCAGCTACAAGACCATCCCAGCACTTTTTTTGCATTTTTTTCCCCCCTGCCATGAAATAAGTAAACATATAGAGAAGTGGACTTCACTCAGCCCACATACCTACCGTACAATTGGGTCACTTACACAGTTGCATGAATTGCTGAGTTCCCCAATGAGGATCATAAAAATATTTGTGCTGGTTTTGGCTGGGATAGAGGTAATTTTCTTCACAGTAGCTAGTGCGGGGCTGTGTTTTGGATTTGTGCTGAAAACAGTATTGATAACACACTGATGTTTTAGTTGTTGCTCAGCAGTGCTTCTCACCCCACCCCACCAGCGAGGAGGCTGGGGGTGCACAAGAAGCTGGGAGGGGACACAGCCGCAACAGCTGACCCCAACTGGCCAAAGGGATATTCCATAGCATATGACGTCATGCTCAGCTTATAGAGCTGGGGGAAGAAGAAGGAAGGGGGGGATGATCAGAGTGATGGCTTTTGTCTTTCCAAGTAACCATTACGTGTGATGGAGCCCTGCTTTCCTGGAGATGGCTGAACACCTGCCTGCCAATGGGAAGGAGTGAATGAATTCCTTATTTTGCTTTGCTTGCGTGCACGGCTTTTGCTTTACCTGTTAAACTGTCTTTATCTGAACCCACAAGTTTTCTCACTTTTACTCCTTCAATTCTCTCCCCCATCCCACCAGGCGGAACTGAGCGAGCAGCTGTGCAGTGCTTAGTTGCTGACTGGGGTTAAACCACAACAATATTACAAGAAAAAAATTACAGTATTACACTCATGCTACACAACTTCACTTTAGAGAAATAAAATGAAACAGAGAAAGATAACCGAAGTCTAGAATGTTAAATGTTAAAGAAGGAAGAAATCTGCAAACCATCCGTTCAGAAAAGATGGAGACCATTTGCTAGCAGGTTAAACTAACACGTATATCTAACAGGAAGGAGAATAAAAAGAAGTCTTACATTGTCTGTGTTAAGACATTATGCAAGTTCTCAAGCTAGCAAGTCAAGGAGCTTTGGGCAGTACTCAGTCAGTCACAGAATCACAGAATAGCTGAGGTTGGCAGGGACCTCAGGAGGTCTCTAGTCCAACCCTGCTCACAGCGGGCGCAACTATGAGATCAGACCAGGTTACTCAGGACTATCAAGAGGTCAATTTAGGAAAGAAGGACTTAACATCCCTGGTAGAATGACCACAGTAACCACATTAAGCATACAAGGAAATAAGTTTATAACATAATAAATTTGTGTTTATCATCTAGTCATTAATACATTTTTAAAAATCGTGTTTGTGAGCCTCCTAAAACTACTATGTGGGGAAGATTTTAATCAGTCAAAGTACTCCTTTTGAAATACTACTATATATATGACTGCACACAGGTTACTTTTAAGAGCAAGCTCACATTGCTGGATAAATTCCAAAATTACTTAAACAGTATGGCTTTGAGCATTACCGTGCCTATCTTTCCAATAGCAAAATTTTGAACTAATCAGTCATGGTTGGCATCTGTGAAATCCCTGGAATAAAAAAAGATTGTTGAGTAAAAAAGTCTGTAAAATAATGTTTTGTATGATAGATGTTTTCTGAAGTGGTTTAACCAACTTAAAAAAAGCATTAATTCTGATAAACAACACATTAAGGAATGAATAATGGGCAAGGTAAGAAGGTAAGGGGAAAGTGAATTCTTGGTCAAATAGTTAACGAGACAATGGAAAGTGCCCTATTACTACATTTGCATAAAAATCCCCATGTTACTGGGAACATAAGTCTCCTAACAAGGTACCATAATGCAAGGATAACAAATCAGCATTCTGAAGTGTCCTCTGTAGGTCAAAACAGATATTGTCTTGGACTACTTTTTAAAATATCCTTTTGCATTTTCACTGACGTAAACCTAAAATATAATAACACAATTAGAATTGCTAAAGTTGACCAACCTTTGTAATGCTCTTCTAGAAACATTTCTGAGGATGTTTAGATATTTGCCTTGCAAGTAGAAATACACTCTAGTAAGAGCTTTTACCTTCATAACGTTTGTAGAGAGTACGCTCAGACCATTCCTCACACTTGGCACATGAGTATGCACAGCCAAGCATGCTTAGTTCATTCCAGTTTTTAAAGATCTTAAGACATATCTTGAAGGACTGAGAAAAACAGAGGAACGTGCCAAACTAACACATACATGGACTACGTATATGGAAAATCTCTTAACAGTCAGCTTTTCATCTTTTGAGTAATAAACCACAAGTAATAAATGTCTTTTTGAGTAATAAACCACAACCACATTATTCACGCCATCGGTGATGCCTAGCAGTAATGTACAACCATTTCTTTTGAGGTAGGTGTCATGAGTCCTTCACCTAAGCAAGGCTCCATCACTGTTACACAAAGAAACGGAGTGATTCTGGATGCCTTTCCAACAATGTGAAGTATAGTGAAGTTTGGATGGGATTCCAGGTAATCCCTGATCAAATGGCATTAATACAGACATTTAACAGTGAGCCACTGATGTACCTTGAGCCAGAACTCAAACGAGAATTCACTTTGTGGCTACCACATGGCACTGGCTCAATCTGCAATTTTAAGACTCTGCTACACCTTTGTATCTGCCAGCTACTGGGACAAATAGTCTTGGGAACCATCTAAAGAGATTGATTGCATCCATAGAAAAGCAAGACCCCTTTTGACATTGAGGCAATAAAGAAGCCTCCATCCCAGAAGGGTAGATAGATAACTATCTGAACATAGGAAAACACATTTTTATTGTGAGGTGGCTGAACAGTGGAATAGGTTGCCCAGACAGGTTGCAGACTCTCCATCCCTGGAGACATTCAAAATCCAACTGGACAATGTCCAGGACAACCTGCTCTAACTTGCTTCAGAAGGGCAGTTGGGACTAGGTAATCTTCTGAGTTCCCTTCCAACCTCAACTATTCTATGATTCTGTGAACTTTATGGAAGAGTACAAAAGTGAATAGTCACTAAAAGCTTTAAGATAGGCATCTTAAGTACCAGATTTGCATCTATTTGTGGATTTGACTCCTTAATATAGTAACCAGATCTTCAAGTAACCTACAGAATTGACATGTACATTGGTATAACTGGTAAACAGACTGTCCTGGTTTTGGCTGGGATAAAGTTAATTTTCCTCCTAGTAGCTGTTATAGTGCTGTGTTTTGGATTTAGTATGAGAATAATGTTGATAACACACTGATGTTTTAGTTGTTGCTAAGTGGTGCTTACACTAGTCAAGGACTTTTCAGCTTCCCGTGCTCTGCGAGGTGCACGAGCTGGGAGGGGGCACAGCCAGGACAGCTGACCCAAACTGGCCAAAGGGATATTCCATACCATATGATGTCATGCTCAGTATATAAGCTGAGGGGAGTTGGCCAGGTGGCAGCGATCACTGCTCGGGGATGGGCTGGGCATCGATTGGCGGGTGGTGAGCAATTGTATTATGCATCACTTGCTTTGTATATTATTATTTTTATTTATATTATTATTACTACTACAACTACTGCTACTATTATTTTACTTTATTTTATTTCAATTATTAAACTGTTCTTATCTCAACCCGTGATTTTTCTCACTTTTACTCTTCCGATTCTCTCCCCAATCCCACTGGGGGTGCAGTGAGCAAGCAGCTGTGTGGTGCTTCGGTGCTGGCTGGGGTTAAACCACAACACAGACCAGGATGAAACTTGGAGAAATCTTGAGTGATTCAATGAAGATACTCAAGACTGTATGGGACAGAAGCCTGGATCAGATGGACAGATAAGAACAGCAGGCTGGGAACATGGTCTATTTCAGGAGACTCTCCCAGAGAGGTTTCTGCCACTGATGTTCCCTCTAGTGAGGAGAGTCATCCAGTTTTCAAAAGGTAAAGTAGTGAGACGTGCACTAACTTTTGGCATACTCCCAAAATTCTGCATTAGCAGATCTTGAAGGAGAGGCAGCAACCTCCAGTTATTCCATGTAAGGTGATTCATCTTGGTATCAAAATTGTCTATACCATCCCACATGACTCTGATAATTATAGCCCTTTTTGTTTTACCTCAAAGAGAACATTTATTGGTACAGGGAAAAGGTATGCATCATTCTGCCTGGCCAAAGGAATAATAATAAATGCATGAGAGACTAACATCATCCAGAAAAGGCATGAAAGGTCCAAACCTTTTGATAATGTCTGAATTAAACCTCTGAAAATCACTGAAAAGCTTCTCCCGGGGATGTCAGACAGAGGTCTCCCATTCCTGGTGCCTCAGGGTGAAGAGGCTCAGTTAATTTGGCACTATGATCAGGACACTCCGCAGGTGGTACCAACACCTTGTTCCAACACCTTGTACACTATTGTACCATCTGCAGAACTTAACTACTTCCCAGAAAAGAGGATCAGAACTCACACTAGCTTACAAGGTGCTATAGTACATCTGACAGAGTTTCTCACTTGCACATGAATGTGATGACCATGAGGAATGGGAACAGAACTTCTCAGAAGCATGCTGACTTGAGCTGCAAGCCACTGATGCAGAGATCTTCAGACCACGATCCCTGAAATGCTGTCCATCCAAGTAGAAAAGAAGAAAATACTTTTACTTAGAAAGAAAAAGATCTAGATGGGACACAAAAAAGGGCACTTTACGAAAGGCACTACATCTAAGTAGTAATATTTGATCCATAGTACTACTTAATTATGTAGTAATACTTAATGCCCTTAGACTAATGAAGTATCTTCCTAGGTAGCATCCCAGTCTCATATGCATGCCCAGTTTGTTTCAGCGGCACAGTCCTGTATGATGCATTATACTGCTGCCATATATTCCCAGGAGAGCCTATCAGGACTTTGCAAGGGAGAAATACAGTCCAGCAACTGAGTCCTGCATGACTAGAAGTGCAACCTCAACAATTGTCAGGTTATAAGAATATTCAGTACACTGCACATGAACTCAGTTTCTGAAGTAAATTCAAGATGATTTTGAAGTCCATTTTACCAGAGTCTCCTAAGCAGGAAACATGAAGGAACTTCTTCTTAAAATTAGCAAACCCCTAGGCAAAAAACAATCTCTGAAAAACCTTTGGGGATGAGGTTTTAGAGTCTCTGAGCTCTAGAAGGTCAGGAGAGAAGATCTGGGAAAGTGATTTGTCATTTTTTGCTGAGACCTCACTGAAGGGATACAAACAAGTATGTTTTACAGAAGGAAGCACAACCATGCCACCTGGGTATCTGGCATAGAAGGTGGCTTACCAGTATGGGGTGGTAGACTGACAGGCTTTGGGATTATATATATATATTCCAGAAACAGAGAGGACAAGAAAACAAAAGTGATCAAATATGGATCTTCCTTGACTGTGGATCTCTGGATATCCTCCTCTCTTAAGTCTCCTGGATATCCTCACATCAAGAAGAGGTACCTTCTAAGTGTGAGATCACAGCAGTGGGGTGGCCTCAGACAAGGAACTGATATCCTTTCACCACTAGACTTCACTGGCTACTAAGAGTTGGAAAACTTACTCAAAAGTGTTTCTATACCTGATGTGGTGTTCCCACAGCAATTACTCTGAATAGCTTCCATTGTGTTCAATTTTGAGTACCTCGAATTACTGATAAACTTTAAAAAAAAATATTGTCAGGAAGTTAAGTTATAAACTAAGGGACCAGAAATGAAGGCTTGAATGGATTAAATAAATGTACAGATTGGTTACACAATAAACTGTCAAGAATATGGTGACAATCATCTTATCTTTCCAGTTGCAAGGAAAAAAAGAAGCTACTTAGGTTGGCTAAAGCTTGTAGCTAACTACAGCAAGATGAATCAAAGGAGAAATTTAAAGGCAGTATTCCCATACATACAAAAGAACCAAGAAAAAATGAGTTTAAAAAGTCCCAGGATGTTATTGTCAATAACACTGAAGAAGGCACTTTATCTGAAAACAGACTGAGGAATCTACCCAAGAATTAAACATGTAGTAGGAATGAAACAAACAATTTTTAAAAGCTCCTCTTAGATTCCATCTACAGGTTTTCACAGTACTGTGCAACAAGCAAGCATAGGGCTTTTACAGATCTAGTAAGGCAAAAAGATGGGCATAGGACTGGAACAAACAATCTGAGTTGCCATGTGTAATCTTTTGCTATTTAAAGCAACTGTATCATGCCAATTTTGCTGATAAGACCCCCTCTTCAAAATCTCCTGTCCTCTCCACACTACTCGAATGCTCAGTTATGTCTTGAATGCTCTCTCTTCCAGCATTTATCCAGGGCTAGTTTACACTCACCTGTACTTGTTCTAACAATGGCCCTTAGCTTAAACAGCTCTTCTCCCTCGCTGATGCCTTCCCTGCCTTCCCCTAACACACTTGGAAATATGAAAGAGAAATCATATCCTCTCTCAGTTTCTGTTTCATTATGCCAAACATGTCACACTTTCTTAGTCTCATCTTGCAAGATAAGCTTTCCATTTCCTGATTACCCTCACAGCCCATCTCTGTTGCTGTTCCAATATGAATTCATTTTTCCTAGGGAAAAAAAAGAAAAGTGTTAGGGCTAATAGCCTGTTGGTCCCTCCTGGTTCATGCCTATCCTCAATATTCTTTTGTGTCATGTCCCCAGCGTTACAGTTCAGATTTAGGTAGTGTCTACTTTACACCATAGTTACGAAAAACTAATTACAGATTACATAATATTATTTCAGACATGATAACAAACTACTGTTTATAAATGCTAACTTTGGGAAACAAGCACACAGTGTTTATTTGTATCATATGCTTAAGTACTACACAATCTTTCACAACCAAGTGACCACCAAGAAAATAAAACCTACTTCTTAGTACTATAATAAAATATATTCATTCTAGCAACCCATACTTTTTTATCTGCAAGGATGTTGTAAACTGAATTTTCGAACTCTGCATATACCTATGCATCCAGAGAAACAGATTTAGCATAGGTTGTTTACCTCAGTTACCTAAAGCAGATCTGAAGTAACTAGCTGATCTGTACTGAAACTCCTATCAACTTAATTTATATCAAATTACTTTCAAAGTGACCAGAGAAAGAGTCTGAAGTGTGTTAGTGGACAAGTCGCCATGTTCACTCCACATACCTCACTACAGACCAAGCCCTCCAGCCAAAACAGGTTAGGGATTGAAGAGACTGCACATACAGGTAGCTTTGCTTATCCCTTTCTTCTCTGGGAAGTTTCCCCTTAATATCCCAGCTTTCCTACATGAAGGAAGGCACAGCAAACCCGCTAAGATGAGGCAAGGGTATTACATTAACAGCAGCACGTTATATTGATAGCGTAGAGAAAAGTACTCTGTCTACAGTTTGAAGCTTGGGGAATTTAGGCATCTAACTTCAACACCTTCATTTCCCTTCCTGGTGTCACCTACTACCAACAACCATATCAGTAACTCCTGACTCATAGAGACAGACATGCATATTGTGCAAAAGCAATAGCAACCCCATCCAAATCTGCATAAAATCTTAATTAACACAGTTTCAATCCCTATCATTTTTATTTGATCACTCAAGAGTGACTCAGTTGCTTAAAAAAGTGATGGTATCATTACTTGAAATAATAAACATTCCGCAAGTAATTACTAAAATGAATTTCATGTCCAAGACTGCTGTTCTCAATATAAATTATGTCTTCACATGCACAACAAGCAACAAGTATCACATCTCACACTTGAATATACATGAGTATTACTAAGTATTACTCTTCCTCAAACCAAGATATTTATTATGACAAAATATTTAGTCTTTGTTTTGAAACAGAATTTTAGAAGACAATGTTGTACCTTCCAAATATTTATATTTTTAAAAAAATCAAAACCAAATGATCCTCTGCTACACACACACTCAAGAGTCAAGAAGATACTCATTAGCCTGACAACGAACAGACACATAATAAAACCAAATTGTTCAACTCAGCACAGGTAATGTCTTCAAACTTACTGCTGGTAGTGAATGAACTTGCTGTAGTAGCAGTTATTAGCTGATTAACAGATCAGATAATAACTCATCCGTTTTTTTCCAGATGTTCTACCTAGAAAGTGCTCCGTGAAGAGAAGTATCCCACAAAAAAAAAAAAAAAAAAAGAAAAAACCTTAACAGTTTCATTCTGAAAGCTTTCTAACTATCTGATGGACATGTACCATAGAGTCCACCTGTACTACTGTTATGTTGCACACCAGAGAGGTTATTTCAGTCACGTCTTAGGTACACTTGTTTTTTTCAAACTTGTGAGAGACAAAACACCTCTACTTAAATGATGTTCTTCTTAACAGAGTCTATAGTGTATTTCAGCTTCCAGCATGACAGCCTTCATCAGCTGAATATGAAAACAGGGCCCAGAAATTCTAATTCAAAGCGCAATAATTAGACACTTAAGATTCACCCCATACCACAGAATGTGATTTTTATCACTGTAAATACAACAGTTTAAATTTAAAACAACAAAGCAGCTTTTAGATTATTGTTTTCCAAAAAATGTAGAGGACAAAATTAACTCACCATTAATGCTTTGGAAATAATAAGTCTAATTTTTAAGTGTATTGAAGCAAATGGACACTTTTGTACTGATGTGAGTAATTAAAGTACACGAGCTTCACAGACTCAGAGATGTAATGCAGCCCTTTTATCAAAAGCAGTCACTCTATCTTGGCCTGACAGTTAACAGCATATGATCTAGTAAACAAATACTTTCACACAGTACAAAAGTGCCATTAAAGGCCAGAACTGTCAACACAAATTCCATTCTTAGAAGAGAAAAAAAATATATAAACTGTTGATCACCTCTGGTTGCCTTAACTAGCATGGAGGTTGTCATGGAAACATTTCTGCGAAGTTCATAGTGATGAAACACAAACACTTCCAGTTTAATTGCTATTAGGTTTAGCATACCAGAGTTTATTTATACTCAAAGAGAATTATGATAAAATGCAGTAGAAAGTAAAGCTAGTAATGATCTGGCATAACAAAGCCAATGGATTTAAGAAAAAAAAGGAAGAAAGAAAGAAAAGGAAAATAAGAAGACTTTTTTATTAGGCTGAAACAAGACAAAAATGAATTACCTCTTTCCCAGAAATATTAACCAAACTTTCAGCTAGAACATGACTTGTCCATGATGATTTTAATGTAACAACATTAACATACTGACATGAGAACATACTAAAGAAACAAAGCAGTATATATTTGAACTACCAGATATATAAGTATTTATTATACAGATTCAAAACAGATTCTTAAAGAAAAAAATTGTAGCATCACATTAACTTCTGTAGCACACATCACATGAATCCCATGCGTAGGCACCTCTTTTTTCCAGATAGAATAGACCTAGTCCTGCTATTTTCTTACCAACAGAGCTCCCCCAGCATAAATGACAATTCTGTTGTCCTTGCAGATAAATTGAGCCCAATGAGATTTCAAATAATAGTGCTGACTGACTACATGAATGCAAGTCAGGGAGAGCTTAATTTTATTTCATTACAGTTAATGGGGATTCACTTTTATTTTATTAGAATTAAAATTTATAGAGACGGATGAAAGATACTAACTAAAATCTGCAGGTTCCTTTCATTATAATCCAATTTCATTTTTTAATAATACTACATTCCTTCTTAGTGCATGATTTAAGTTAATGCAAAAGCCTTAATAAATTCCAGTGACTTTTTATCTGTTTTCATTAGCAGAAGTTTACTCAACTCAGCTGAGAGCCTGCAACACTGAGAAGCTGAACAGAGGTCAGGGGTTTGGAAGAGGGACTGGAACCAGTCAGTGCACTGAAGTGCGCAAGGCACGAGTACAGAAGAAGGATTCAGACATGGTGCTGCGGACGTAGGCTAAACATGGATGGGGAGTAGGAAAAAGAGATCAAGTAGGATGCATCATGCTTACTTTACAGGCATTGTCAAATTCCTGGATGCTGACTCTGGCATACAAGTATAGGAATGCCCATAACCTGCCATCAATTTTTTTCATTCACATGAGTGATATATTTTGAACAAAGGTATGGAAGGGAAAATTATCTATAATGAAATAACTATATTTTTAATCATTTTCCACTACCTGCTTGTTATAGCTAATATCAAAGTAAAAATACATTCATCTTCACAATTACCATATTTATGCCTCTTAATTCTGTTTTTTCTTTTTCCATTTGCCCCTCTTGCATTTATTCATTCTCCACTTTTCTTCTTGCTGATGTTCCTGACAATCATCATTCTCCCCTTCCCAGCCACAAAAGTTATCATAAATGAAATTGTTAACGCTGAATTTTAAAGACCATCATTACGTTTGGAATGAGTACCTAAAAAGGATTAATAAAGAAAATGGAATAAGGATAGAGTTAGTGTTTCAGATCACCAGCAGAGTCAGGAAAATAACACAGTAACAAGTTTACATTCTCATGATTACAATTATTATACCAACATGAATATATGGATTTGAAATGAAAGCTTAGATCTGGAGCAATTTGAAAAATACCACAAACATTTTTGTCAAGTACACTTATATCCACCGTGTAGAGAATAATTTATTTCATACTACTTTTATTATCTAGCTATACTTCAGCTCCTACTACATAATTTAGCTTCTAAGATGCTACCTCCTGTTAATTAATAATATGTTTCTGATCTATACAAACATTATTTCTGTGAAAATTACTGGAAGACAGCAGTGTCTTTAACCCCAATATGCTATTCCACAGTATTACCATGGTCATTACTGCGGAATCTGAATGTACCCGGTTCTGTCGCTGTAATGTATTTGTCTTCTGGTCCTCTTCCCACAAGGGAGAAATATGCAGATGAGTATCCTGTTTTGTTAAAGCCCTTTTCTCTGCTACTTCCGTCAGTTATTTTGTCCTAGGGGCTACTGGAAGTTGGTCTGTTCAGAGAATACACATACAAATAAACTCCCATGTACTCATATTAAAGAAGAGAATACTAATTTAAAAAGACCTTGGATTAGAAGCGAAATATGATTAAAAATCATTATGGTCTTCAGTTCTTCTTTCTCCAAGTCTTGGACATCCCCCTGAGCAAGGCCTCTACTCTGCACAGAGGGTCTTTAGCCTTTCCATCACAGGGAGCTCCCTTTTTCTGGAGAAGCCCAGTGATGCAACACAGGCTCTACTCCCGAGCTCACGGGGAACCAGGCCAAGAATTCTGAACCAAGAGACATCAAACATCTTCCAAAGTCCTGTGAGGAGATGACAGAGAAATCGGAAGATAGATATATTTAACTAAAGATAGCATGTACTGCCTACTTCAACAATTTCAACAGCTACACCTTCACATTGGGTTGTGCCACGCCAGTGGTACTGAACCCATAGTTAGCAAAAGGTATGGATACCAAAAATTACATTACCACCTGACAAGATGGTGGAGTGTCCCAGCTTATAGAAAGTCTTTAATCCAGGTAATTCCCCATAAAAAGACACATTTGGGAGTTTTTATGCATCTGTTGAACAGGCGTGTCACAATTGTTCACAATACTTCACAGTAAGATTTATGAGAATTTATCATTATTCCAAGTAATACTTCAGTGAACTCTCTGAACATGTTGTCTGTGGAGTGCTTGAGAGAAGGTTATAAAAATCTATGATCGTTTTGACTCCAGCTTCAGCAGTGAGATACCCAAGATAACCCTCTCATTCAGTTTTCTTAGTGGAAGCCCGTTCAGAAAAGATTAAACAAACGCCACATGCTTTTAGCTCCTTCTGGACCTGGGAAGGACCTCTCACCAGAAACATGTGTCTCAGACACATCTCAACATAGGCGCATTCTGCTGGTGGCAGGTCTTGTCATGATGAGCATCAATACTACACCACATCGCTTTACGCTGCCTGGCACGCCTCTGGCTTATGTAGCGGTTTCTTCTACCGAAGGTCTCAAATCTGGCTGCTTCTGGTTACTTCCTTCATTTCCTTGTGTTTTTCTTCCCAATTCAGCATAAGACAAGTAGTGAAACAGAAGAAGCCTGGGAAGGGCTGGATAGGAAAATGGCTTATAGCCTTAGCCAATGTCAGGGGAAAGCCAGGACAGTTGAGGAGCCATAATCATCTTTGATTACTAAAGCAAGGAAAGTTGAACCAACAGCATGAGAGTGCAACGTTTTGGTGCTGACAGAAACCAACAAACAAACAAACACAAAAAAAGGAAGACAGGAGAAAAGAAGACCCATTGCAGGCTTTGGTAACCCATCTACTTGAAACAAGCTGTCCATGAGTCCACATTCCCCTAGATTCCATTCTCTGTTTTGGCTGGAGAAGGCAAGGAGAGAGAAAAGGAGGCAGACACAACTGAACACCAAGCAGTGAGCTAAACCTGCAGCGCTACTTCCTGATGAAGAGGCCATGCAAGTCAGGAAAAGCAGGACTGGGAGTCCAGGACTCTTTGTGAGAGAGCAGAGTTCCCCAACAGGTAGCCCCTGTGCGAAAGGTGAAAGACCTATGGGGGAAACCCCACCACCCGTTCAGTCTTTGCTTGCCTTTTTCTCATCTGTTTCCAGTTCCTTAACGACACAATATGACCCTAAACCACACCTTTTCTAGACGAAAACAGTCACTTTGAGCCAATCCTAGTGCTCTACATCCTCTTGGCAATGAAGAAGAAAGCAGCTAGAAGAAGAGAGAACAAATCCTATTACTGAGTATCAAGGTGTCTGATTATTACCTTGTTTGATAATAAAAAGCAAAATGAGATACACTGAAGATGGAAGTGGAACATCAGACACACTCCAGCATGCTAAGTCTTAAATGCACTTCAGTATAAATGAGAAAGAAAAAAAATCCAACTACACTAATAGGATCTAGAGCCTCTCTCACTGCCCCCAAGTGATTCAAACCTCTTGAATTTAGGCATTTGTTTCCCAAGAGATTAAGTGTTTAAGGCAAAAAAGCTGTTAAGATTATGACTATTTACCTCATTGGTGGCAGCATCTTCACCGGTGAGCAACAACAAGCTCATTCTCACTTTCACTCAAATTCATTCTCTCTCTCAGTGGAATGACATTGCAAAGAGAGAGGATGGTAGCTTTATTTTTAAAATTTTACTTGTCATATTAATTAAAAGCTGCATTGTCAATTCATTTAAGTTTTCTTTGTAGCACAATGGCAGTCTGTTAGAGGTAGTTCCAGAAACAAAAACAGAAGCAAAAGGAAATAAACCTCTGAGAAAAATAATTTATAAACTTAAAAAAGCTAACTGCAATGCTGTTAATGCTGTCGCTAGCAAACATACACTAGCAAGTTTACAGATGATGTGTTCCAGGCTACACAAAAATTATGTATGTGTAAAATGTTCATAATAGAGTCTAAAAAGTCTAAAATTTATTAAGGTTTCATGCTGATCCTCCAGTCTGGCAAATGTTTGTAAAAAGAAAAAAAAAATCACAGTGTTAAGTAAACATTTCAGACCTCAACCTTCTTTATATGCCTTTGAACCTTTGCTTTCATGTGCAATACCTGACAGCCCACTGAGAATTAATGCTGAAAGCCCCAAAGATGGGTAAAACAGAATTTCTGACTCAGGAAATAAAGATCAGCTGAATGTGATTCCCATATGGCAAACCAGATCAATGGAAAGCAAGACCAAAATTTACAATATCTATACTGTGCAGTACAACATGGAGGTTGTCTTTTATTGCTGGTAGCAAAACTCCCAGTGGCCAAGAATAAAAGCAGACACAAAGATTATACATCCACTAATGGTGAACTCTAAAAATACACATAAAAATAGATTTCTGAGTAGAAAAAGGAAAAAGAGAAAATTTTGAGCCTTTGTTTAGTGTTACTGAATACCAATCAGCAATTAGAGCAATCAACTTTCAGCACAAAATCCAGGATTATTAATATAAAGGCATGTTTTCAAAGCCAAGGGGGGGGAAAAACCCAGCAGATCGGATTACCTGATATGAAAAGAAACTCTCTTTGCTGTAAAACTAAAACAGCTTCAAGGCTACTTTTGTGATAGCATGTGTGGCTGAATGTGAGAGAATGTATAACAATATTATTACTTTTATTTCAAGACTTCCTGTAAAACCTCAGGTCATGCTCATGAAGACTTTCTTAAAAAGCAACGATAAATCTGATGAACAATTTTTAGAACTTGAAAGAAGGACAATGGACAGGGGGGAGGTAATCAAGCAGTCCTCAGCGACTGAACTGGCACATCAACACTCCAACTTGGGTTAGCAGGAATCCTCTGTCAGGAATCCCAAAGCAATGCACCTAGCTATCTCTGCTGGTGCCTCAGAGGGCACAAGTAGTAAAAAGTCTGCAAGTAAAGGAAAAAAGCTCAACTTTTCAGATTCTTCTAATACAGTTCAGATGGAAACACACTGAAGGGAAATTCTTAAAGAAAAAAAAAAAGACAAAAAACTACCAACACTTTTTTTAGTAAATATGCAACAAACCAAATTAAGAAGACATAAAATCACTTCCAAACTTCAGTAAAATATTTGCTCTATTCTAGCAGTAAAGTCTCAACAAAATAAAATGAAGCTTCACAGCGTCTCGGACCTACCTCGCATCACGTTACTCCATCATTTTACATCTGAGAAAAAAGATGGCCACAGCAACTTGAAAGTCCTATCGTCCCACACACACCAGAATGGGCCCGGAACTGGCCATTCCAGGATGTCCACAGAGAGATGAGGGTGGAGGTCAAAACTAGGAACTTCATACCAATGTTGAGTTCTCAACCCTTCTATAAATAAGCAAATGAAATACCTTGACACTATATATGGACAGAGGTGATTTGCCTAAGCATTTCCAAAACAAGTTTTTCCAGTAGGTGGAAATATACCCTATATAGGTAAAATAAACAGTGTCCATGACAGAGATTCTACTGGCATCCAACCTGGATGATCTTCATAACTCCTGGTTTCACCACTGGGGAGCAATGCAGTCAAGTCAATCCTGGCTCTGAAAACCTAAATACTTAAGCATGTTACTGTGTGTATTAATATTTTCTGTGGTACTTCTTCAACAATGGTGTGACACACTTCAAGCATAATCTTAGGCTGCAAATGCTGCCACTAAAGAGCAATACAGAAACAGTAAAGAATAGTAGTATTGGAAGAACTTTATGAAAGATCCTCTTGCCTAAGAGAACTGATAAAGAAGGACGTCATAAAAATTCTGGACCCCACCAGCACACCGCTCACCCAGAGCAGGTTATTTTCCCCCTATCACTACCAGCACACCACTGCTGTGAGCTGGACCACAATTTTGTACAGTTAGGAGACAGAGGGTGTACAGTCTCCTCTAAAGGACTAATAAGCTCTCCTCTTGCCTCCTTTCTTAGGCAACTTTACCATTTATTTAGGCCAATAATTGCAGCATCATCTTTGACTTATACATCCCTCTGTCTTTGGACACAAGCATCTAGGCCCTATAGATTCACAAATTTACAGAAGATTTACATGTAAATACTGTAGGATCTTTACAAATACTATCTTTAGAGTATGTGTCTCCTCTCAAACTGTACAGCCATTAGACTCCCATCCCTCTTATTTCAGATCTTGTTCCTATCTTTTGTTCTAATCTTGACAAATGCAATCTCATTCCACTGACATAAATCCAGTATCCCATTATATATTAATCACTTATATTCTATGTCAAAGCCTACCTATCATCTCTCATTCCATATCTAGAGGTAAACTCCCTTCTCCTTTAGGTCCAGGCTGCCAGCTTCCATCATCTATGTGTTATTTTTTCAATTAAGTATCTTCAGGCTTTTTGTCTGGGCTGACATCTCACACATCTGTGAACGTCCACAAGACTAGCTGATTAACCTCTTTCAAACTCCTTTGGCAGGAGACCTATGGAAAATTTTAGAACAGATTACTTGCTGATATGCTATGGTAATTCCTTGTTTTCCTGTCTTCCCTTGCCCGTTTCTACCTGTTGCCTCTACCCATATGTTTAAATTGTCCTACTTCTGGGTTGGGACTCACAGCGGTTCTGTGCACAGGATGGCGGCCTTCCAGACCATGTCCAGAGCTCTAAAACACTGTCGAAGGACAGACACGGAATTAACAAATAATGAGATGCCAATAAGCACATTAAGCGCCCTCCTGCTTCTTTCAAAAGAAAAACCGTGGTCAAACCAACTTTAACACGGATACATTTTCCGGTTGTAAGGGACTACTGGCATAATTCCTTCACCAAATTTGAGTGTGTATTAGGAAAGCCCTTAAATCACTATCTAAAATTTCCCAGTGAAATCTACTTTGAAGTCCTTAATAATGGCTTCTTGCGAATAACTACTCTCAGTGTTAAAATCTGCTCTTCTCCTAATGGACTTTGTTAAGCCCTTATAAGGTGGACTCACAATCCTCTACTACCAAGTTTCTCCTCTCCATATAGTCTCTTTTCCATACAGTTTTTTAAGAAACTATAAAAAAAAATGTCAACACCAAAAAAGGAAGGATGGCATTTAGGCAGAAACATCGGACCTTGTTATTCCTATCTTAGAAACATCTTTACACATCCAAGGGTATAAAGTTCCAATTTAAATTTAAAATGTCCATATTCATCTGATTAGGCAGCATAAATGCATGTCTTTTTCAGTGTCACAACTTTCCACCCTGGATACAGACGCCAATATTGAAAGCAAACCTTGCAGTAATGTCTCTAGATGCATGCCCTTGTATTTGCTTGTACTTAAAACACTTTAGCTGGTCAGGGTTCATATACTATTCCAATTGCTCAGTATCATTTCCCATCATCTTAATCACGTACTTGTTTTGTGTTTTATTAATTGACATATTTCCTCTCCACTTTTTTAAATTTTTTATAAGCTTCATATTTTACTTTCACAGAACTAGTAAGTTACAAACATTCATGACACCTCCAAGTCACCAAAAAAAAAAAAGAAATCCTTCAAAAATATCAGACTATTCTTTTCGCCTTCATTATTTTCTATTACTTTCTTATAATTTTAAAAACTTTTTTCCTAAAATCAAAGTTGTTGGAGGAAATGAAGCAGTGCCACTCAACAAAAGCAAGAGCCAAAGCAAGAAAGCTGTTATCACATAACACACAATTGTGAGACACAGTTGCAAGTCTCACTTATGAATCAGATCTTCAAAGATTTTCAGTATCTAAAAATAGAGCACACCCTTCTCTCGTATTTTTATCCCTGTGGTATAAAAATCAAAAAAAAAGCAAATTAGAGACACACCTCCAAATTGTAAACTTACTTTATGTTCCACCCCTCTTACTCTTTTACAAGCTCAATGGTGTTCCTACCAAGCCAACTTCGCACACAGCGTGTAAGATCAGTGCAAGTCTAGTGTCTTCTCTGATGAGCCCCAGATGCAGAGGATGGAAATACTGCACACCGCAGAACATATGGGGTACCGAGTTTTTTTAATAGCCTGACTCTGTAATACTTGGTTCAGGAAGTTTTTAAACATCCTATTAATTATAATATCAGTGAGGTTTCCCCAGCAAACAAGCCAAAGCAGCTGAGCTCTGCAAGAAGTTTTTCAAAGGTATAATGGAGTTAACCAAAGGGCATTAGTAACTACTGAAGGAAAAGGGGAGGGGGATAATAAAAACAGGCAATCAGCTACAAAACATGAGATGAGACTTGAAGGCTACTATTCCCCCTTTCAAGCATAAGATTGATTTTCTACTGCATCCCTAAGCAAATTACTTGAATCTCTAGCCTTACAGAAATCAGGTTCCACTTTAACTTTTTCCTGATACATCTGACATTTCAGCTGACACGAAGCACTTTCCATTGTACAGTGATTTCAGTAAAAATGTGATGGTTTCTTGTACTACCGCTGTATTTTATGCAGTTTCTTCACTTTGTGGTATACCTCTAGTTAGATAGAAGTTTTAGGATCCTCCTTCTTTGATGAAATACTCCTTTTCTAGAATCATCCCCTCCACTTTTAGGATCCACTTTAAATAAGCACAAGAGTAAAGAAAACAGAAGTAGTACAAGCAAGCAAAAGCAAACAGAAACATTTCAGAGCTACGCTCCTCAGAATTAGCAGTGCTCTTGAAAACTTCCGAAAGCAAAGATTAGAAAGGATTACAGCAGAGGAAGGTTTCTTTGGCCTGCATTCTGGCTTCCAGAAGTAAGTATCTCACAGCACGATTGCTTAGCATGCTTGCTTAGCACCTCAGCCCTGACAAGCCATTGCCACGGTGCAAGGCATCATGTGCCTTGCCACAGCTCTCGTCCAACAGCCCTGTCCTGGCCATCCAGGAGGGCTACAGCTACAGCTCTAATGCTCCAGTTTTTCCAAGACCTGTATTTTTATAGCTGAACATGAAATGAGTTAAAGCACTTTGGAGAGCTAGAAGCAAGTTAAGCTGTCTGCACAGATATAACCTTTGTATTTTCTGACAGTTCTATAGCAAAGAAAATGCATCGTAATCCCAGAAGTTCAAAACCCGTTAACTGGTGTCCTTAAAAAACAGAGAACGGAAGTTCCCCTCCCCTCTTCATCCTTTCATTATCAGCAGGATTGTATTTCTTTTTTCCTGTTTCTTTTTTTTTTTTCTTTAATTTGAACATATTTTCCATCTGGCCTGCCTTAAGATTTCAGAACTCTCCTGTCTGCCCATTGTGTCCGTATGTGAAAATTACTACACTGCCAACCCCAAGAGGTCAATTATATGTTTTCCTTTACGTAGACAAATCCATACACAGTGACAACACAGCTTTTTTGTCAACTACACAACTATTTGTGAGACAGCAGAGGAATGTGAGGCACCAGGATTCCTAGTTTCTACTTTCTAAGAGCAGCACGTAGTCAAACACTTCCAAAGACGAACGGTAACAGCATCTTACTTTTGCATCATCAGCAATGACTGGGTTCCACCCTGTACGTGGAAATCATGGGCTCGTACTTGGGCCAAGTTAACCAAATCAATTATAATTAAGAGACTAATCCTTTGTTGTGAGGGTCACACTGTATCAATGTGACGTACCCGAGCGTTCAGCGTGGTGTGTGTTTTCTGAAAGGCAATGTGGTAAAGCAGATGGGCCACAGGTGTCCTAGACTACATATCTGAATCCTATTTTACATTTTGTATGAAGTGACTTTAGTGCCAACATTCATCCATCCATTTTACAGGTAAGATAACAGAGAGTTATCTCGTTTTAAAAAAGAGTACTAAGCCTTAATGAACAGTAATTACCAGGGAAGGCATACGCATTTTAACAATATTCAATGTAAGAGATAGGCCCATTATTCTCGTTTCTATTAAATCTGCCCTAAATAAAAAGATACTTGAATGAAAACAGGATGATCTTTTTCTCTTTCTAAATACATAAGATCACATAAAAGCAAGAGCTTCCACAATGGAGTCTACAGCAGGTGCAGAAATTATGCTTCATTAAATAAATTTGCACTGCTTAGTATTTGTTTCAGTTTGCAGTCATTTGTTATTGTTTTGAATCTTATTTATTTATTTAAATACTTAAGTTGTTAGTGGTCAAATTTAACATCCCATACAAACATACAACCATCAACAGAAAATTCAACTAAAAGATACAATAGTCTGCATGAGATTATACTGAACAGCAAACAAAAGTGCAAAAGCAATTCATCAACCTTAAACGCAGAAAAGCTCTAGATCAACAACAGGGCTTAAAACAAATTAAAACTTTGGAAATGGCCACAGAAGTGGCTTTTTTTATTTCAACTATACTGAATTTTAGGAGACTTCAAACTGTTAAAATTGCAACCCAGAGACAGAAACACTGCTGATGTACTTACTCGCTATATATATTCGTGCAAGATTTTTTTTTAACTTCTTCGCACCAACAACAAAAATGCGGGCCTTAAATGAAGTTTACGGTTGTGGAGGAAGCAATGCCTTTGATGTTATATTGCAATAACCAAACTGGTCAAGTCAAAAGTACATTTTACAGCATGCTGATTTACGGTACAGCTAACAGTTGAGTCTTGTTCGGGGTATTTTTTTACTTTTGTGACATTTACTGAAACTGTATTTGCTGCAAATACATCAAATTTGCCATGTAGAAATCAAAAAGCAAAATTTTCATTTGTGCAAAACATGCTTTGTGGGAAATGGATGGTAGAGCTGGAAGCAGTCTGGATATAATTATCAGCTGGTTTACTAATTATTTAATTAGTATTAATACTAATATAATAATTATTAGCTGTTTTACTAGGCCTCACTGCAAGTCGCACACGCACGTGAAGTAAATTTAACTTAAAGAACTTCTTTTAAAGCATTAGAAAATTCCAGGACGAATTATGAACACTTATGTACTAGCTAATTCACTTTCTCTCAAATCTTCTGTGACAAACCAAATAGTACAAACTACTATCGCTGTACTCAAAATGCACAGAAGGCCTTGTAACGATGAAGTCTAGCTGATGCACTTCAGCAATAATAGGACTCCACCTTCCAAATACCACATCCACATTAAGCCTGTAGATACGCTGTAGGAAACATCAAAAAGACAGGTCTCTTACAGCAGGTTTTTAAGGCAACCATTCCTCATTCTTTCTATAATTGAAGCAAACAGATGATTTGGGGGCTAATTCAACAAGACTTGTTTTCCAAATCAACATCGCTCATTTTTTTCATTCAGTTTTTTTTTACTGGATATGCATGGCACTTTCAACTTGAAATAAAATCCAAAACAGGAACACAAGAGGAGAAAGAGGCTTACTCAGAACCTGACTTCGACGCTGCATGAGGAGGAAGACCAAGACCTAATTTGCAGCAAGGTCCAGAGCTGTTCCATCCCGTTGGCTTGATGTCCCTTCAACTCATCCACTAGGCTTTTGAAATCTATGCCAAATGGGTTGGCCAAAAGAAACACTGAAGTTTATCTACCATCGTAAGATGATTCTCCACTAGCTTTTCACCTGCCTTTTCCATTCACGCTCCTGATTTCCCAATAATCTTACTGAACTGGGCTGTCATCGCTGAGACAAAGAAATGTATGGCAAATACTGTTGCAGATGAGGCACCAGCAACCATAGTCTTATGTGCAGGCACAGAAGCCTTCATCCCAACCTTGTGGTCTGCATCCATCAGCAGTCCTGTACTTCTCCGTTCAAGAAATAAACCAGACTGCCTCTAACCCCAGGCTGCAAGCTGTGGTCACTGGTGAAACAAAGGTTTTGGGCACGCTGAGAAGCAATCCAGCCTGAGCTGGTGGGTACTTGAGTCTGAGAAGAGGGAAGCCCTCCGTGCACTTACCCCAGGACAGTCCACTGACTACCAGCCTGCTGGAGAGACCAGGGAGGAAGCTTTTGGCTGCTTCTCTGGTGAGGCTGGGCCACGGCCAGAGAAGTGCACGAAACATCCGTTGGGAGGCCAAGTATGGAGCTCACCAGTAATGATGCACTGGCACAGGGCACAGGGAGAGGCTCTGGTCCTTCCTCAGGATATCTCTGGCACAGCACATTCAAGCCTTCAAGTAAAGTGTGTGAAACAGCACCGGAGAGAGAGAGACTGAATCCAGCACCTCCGCCCGTTACAACGGTGCTACTGTATTTCTTGTCCACCTCCATCATGATGCAAGTCCATTTTAGAGCTCAAAAGGTTACACTACAGTTATACCTTGATATAGTATAAACAAAATTAACAGTAAATGGTGCATCAGATGAGGAATATCGTGCATGAAGAAACAACCTACCTAGAAAAAGCACTGACATTTTCCTAAAGAATATATTTTCCCATACATTTCTATTCTTAAGAGCTCAGGTTAAAAGTCTGAAGTGAACACCTTCCTCATGCAGTTAAACTATCCTTTGTGTAAAAGGCTAATTTCAGATATAGCTAATTTTTCTCAGAAATAATTTCTGCACACATTTAAATAATTCACGAGGAAAATGAACTGACTACTGAGAGGATGATAACATTTGTTTAGATCAACCAAAAAGCCAGATGTGAGCAATACTGCAACACCACCAAAAGAAAGGGGTTTAGCTAATTTTTCTCATTTGGACAGTATCTCTTTCAACAGGTCATTAGCTTCCTAATTTTTTTTCTGTGTAAGTGTCAGGGCTATCACAAACCAGTGCAGAATCCAGGCAGTTAGTGAGAAACATAATAATCTCTGAACATGACAGGCAATGCAAAAACCTGTTTCTGCTCTCCTTTGTCCATACAGTCTTAACTTACGTTGAGGAAACATTTCCAGTCCTCATCCAAGGATCTCCCTTTAGAGAAGCCAACTCAGTTCTCACAGTTACTGTGCCTGGAGTAGGGCTAATTTCTCAGTCTCCAGAGCCTTTCAGCAAGTGGATGGGAAGCGGTAGATAGATTAAATTAGAAGATCAGAGTTTACAGTCACTGAGCTTCACAAAGCAATTTACTGGCATTCACTATTTAATTATATCAACACCTCATAACCATTAATGAATTTATCTTTACTGCACTGAGATTAAGCAACTCCATCATGAAGTTCCACAAGAAGCCTACATCTGAGCCAAGAATTACACTTATAAATTTTAGGATGGCACTTTGTCTACATCATCATCATTCTTCACAATGTTAAAAGCAGTTAATTTCAACCTCATGAGCCATGACCGCTGCCCCCTTCCCCACCTACTTAAGATAAAAAATGTTTGTTTCTCTTAAGGCCATTCTTGCCCACTACATCGGTATTGCTGTACTCACCCCTGACAACAGTTCATTGAACATACGAAAACCAAGTATTTTTCAGTTACAGGCTGATAGCCTGACATGCGCAAAACCTGCTCCCTGTCTCCAACCCACAATGCCCCCTTGAGGCAAAAGGGAAGGGAAATGAAAAAGTGGAAAAAAGAAAAAAAAAAGATGGAAAAAAAAGAAAAAAGGAAAAAAAATTTTAAAAAAAAGGCTGAACAGTGGGAAAAGAGCTTTCTACACTAACAGGGGAAAAAGAAAATAAGAATCCCAACAAAGGCTGTCCACACTTATGACACTCATCTTATCTTTCTCCACTTAAGCACTCTGTTGGGTTTTTTTCCTGACCTCCTTTCTGGTATGAAACTTCACTGCCTTCACCACTGTTTAGAGCAGTTTCAATAAGTGTGCAGGAAGGCAAGTTCTGAAATCCTTTCCATGTACACCAAATTCTACATGTACACTTAGGTATCTGGTAAAAAAAAAAAAAAAGGAGGAGAAATACTTAATTTTAACTTACAACTCTAAACAAACCCACATTTCTACAAGGCAATCAAAGGTAGACAAACTAATATTGATAGGTTTGAGCAAAAGTACCAACATTTGTTATTCATAAAAATGAATCTTTAAATCTATTATAATCTAGCGATTCCTACAGACCTCCAACAGACATGGCCCATGCCTATTTATCAGGAGTTAAACAAGAAAGTAAAGATTTCTGAGAGGCTTTCAATTTTGTGGTTAAAATCTTGGATTTAGATTGCTCTACTTGAAATGTAGAGAAAGAAAGAATTTTGATTTTTCTATTGTATCCAATATGCTTTTTGTATTGTTGTGTTCATCAGAAGTACAAAAACTTTCTGGAGACAGTAATATACACTAGGTTAATAATTACCAGTAAGAAAGAAATTGGATAACAAAACAGGTTTTCTCAATATACTGTACCATCTTCTGCTAGCAGGCACACACAAAACACAATGAGAACAAATTACACTCAGACAGTACTAATGTTCAGGATTTTAATATCGCTCTCCTTACTACAACTATATAAAACTCTCTGCATAAAGGTTACCTCTAACACATCTTCCAACTCTTAAACACATTAAAAAACACCCTTATTACATCGTACATTTAACCACAACACAAGAAAAGGTTAGCTCCCAATAATAACCTTATAAAGAAAGTACAGTATCAGTTAAATGGATTTTAAGTAAGGGTCCAAGATCATATTAAGCAGCAATTATAAGCTACAAATTGTATTTCATATCTTCAGCAAGAGTTAGCGCAAGTCTTGCTGAGTCAAATCTCTGCTATAAAACCCCTTGCCATGCTTTAAATGCTGCAAGCAGCTGAGCCCTGAGGGGTTAAAGCTAATGCTAAAGGTGAAGGCTTGAAGAGTTGACCAGGCATCTCATGGCCGTAGATCCGAGCGTGTCAGTCATGGGCAAATGTACCATACTGCGTTCACCAATGAAGGCCAGGAGTAATAGATCAAGTTCATCAGCTCTTCCGGAGCCTACCAGGGCAGCAGCAGGGCGAAACATTATTTTCACTGTGCCTACAGCGATCTGAGCAGTAAAGGTGACACTGGATGGTGACTCACTATTTCCATCCATCAAAGGAAGGTAAACGTATTAAAAGTGTTTCTTCCAAACGACGCCTCCTGACAAAGAGACCACCTAAGTGTTGGGAGTAAAAAGAAACAAAAAAAGAGCCCATCCCAATCAGAAGGCCTCAAAGAAGGAGCAATCTCTTACCACAGCCCCCCAGCTTAGCAAAGCAGCCATCCTGCAGCCTGACCCAAAGCGTCACCTACGCACGCCACAAGCCACCGCAACCAGGCTCTGAGCACTCACCTTGCTGCCTCTCCCCCCGCTGCCGGGAAGGTCCCCCCAGCCCATGGCGGAGCCCACGGCGGAGCCCACGGCAGAGCAGGGGGACCCAGGGGACTTCCCCACTGGAGGAGGTCTCCAAGAGGAGCAGCTCGCTCCCTCCCAAACGTGCGGCACGAGGCTCAGCTCTGTGTCTTGTTTTGCTACCGAAGCATTCCAGGCTGCGTCAGTTTGGATTGCAACACAAATATTGTGCAACTGCAGAATCCTTAGTTCCAATTATGGTAATATTGCAGGTGACAATCAGAAAGATATTTTTAATACTCTGTGGTCACATTCTGCTCCACTCATCTGTGACTTAGATGAAGAGAAATTCAGCTAAAGGAAATTTTGCTGATAACTGAATTTGGAGCAAAACTGCATGCCTGACAGTGACTTGAAAAAATGGTGTCTTCCCCATTCTGGTAGTAATTTAGTGGTAACAACAAAGACCCAAATGGCAGTCATTGGGTATAGAAGAGTATTTACAAAACTATATTTAAATGATATATAATTAGAGGTTTTGATATAAGCACTATTGATCCACAAAATGTACGTGCACCTATGTACAATTAAGTTCAAAATTTAATTCTAGTTACTGAAGACATGTACTGAAACGGAGGTTAAACTAGCACTCTAGCCAAGTCCAGGACAGTAGGTTACATTTTTACACATAATTGAATAATATAAATGTGTTCTTCTACTGACTCGCACAAAGTACAAGTGCCCAGCCTGCAACTCAGGAGGACCAGTAATTTGCTCCATCCGTCACCTTTCTCAGATGTTACAGCAGCTCTCCTCTCAGGCAACAACCAAATAATAAGGGGGAGGAAGAGTCTCAAGAAACGAGAGCAAGGTCTAACCTGTAGCCATACCCCTTTCTCAAGGAAAATGTAGCAAATTAGCGGTGTTCATCCGCCACGTTGCAAGCCCGAAGCTCCTGGGAAGTGCCAAACTTGCTGCACGTGTGCAGCAGCACTGACCATGCGGCACACAACACCCTACAGCCACAGCACAAGGTATGTATGGTCATGCTTGGCCGTCATGCTTGGCTGATTAGGCTGGACACCACTGATTTAAAACAAGTTCGTCTTTTAAGGAATGTCTTTCCCATATGTCTTTGGATCCTCACCAATGAGGTATCTGACTGCTGTACTCTTTAAGATTCATTTACTGAATAAATGGAAGTGAACTCTTGAAAGTATTTCATTATTATTAAAACGTCACTTTGAATATGGATTTTTTCATCTTAGCGGTAACTTGCTCAGAGACTATCAACAGTTGGTGTAAGAACCCATATTGAAAGAAAAACAAAAAACACACTTGAATTTGGCTTAAACACACACAAGTGGTCCATCACCAGCCCCAGTCTGGGTGGCTTTGAAAAGCAGCTAAGTAGCCAGTAACTTCTCAACCTCAGAAACCGGTTTTGCACATCAACATACAAACACATCCCAAGCATCAACCAAGCCCAGCGCCTGAGCCAAAACAAGGAGTCTTCACATCAACTTCAGGAAATCTGGGATCAGTACGTCCTCTCCTGAAGCGTGAGACAGGCCAGGCTGCGAGAAGGGCACCCGTGTGCCACAGGAGCTGGGACGCTCTGTCTGAGCAGGGGGTCCTGCCAGGTGGCAGGCTGCCGCCAGCGGATCCAGCTGCTCCATCACTCCCAACTCCAGACCCCACTGCTGGTCCAAGCCCCCCCAAACCCTACAGCCACCCCAGGGGCCGACCAGCTGCTGGGGCACAGCAAGACACCAATGCTGCAAGCCATGCTCAGTCTGGAAATGAATTCAAAACTGGTCTGGAAGCACCCTCCCCTCATTGTTTCAAGGAAGATTTTGAACGGGCACGTTCTCCCATCACAACTCTTAAAATACCTTGTGTACATTGTGAAAGCCAACCTCCAGCACGGTCAGTTCCCACCTAGGAGACTTCCACTCCTCGAGCACATTCCCTGTTTCAGCAAAGGACTGATCGTTTTTGTCTTTCCTGACTGCACTCTCCTTTAGGACGTTTTCTGCCCCATAACTTGAGATGTAGTAAATCCACCTGATACATTCATTTTCCTTCTGAAGGCCGTAGCCTCCTTCCCAGAAAGCTGTGGATGGACACAGGAACCCTTCACCGCTGCACAGCCACGTGTGCGGGCGCAGGTACGGACTCGTGCTGCTCCCAAAGCTGCACAGCTCTGCAGCAGAAACATCTGAGCAATCATCAGCTTCCCCAATTAGCAGTGTCCTGCAGCTATACACAAATATTTTGGCAGTTTTACCGTTCTCCTGGCTTCTCTGTGATCACTTGAAAGCATGATATGGCTCTCAGATACAAAACCAAAAAAAAAAACCAAAAAACGCAAGAAAAAAACCTCAGCTAACATTTTTAAAAGGTTGTCATATCACAGTTCATGAGACATAAACTTCTGGTTGCTCAGGTATACTTCACGCTCTTTCCTGGTCAATAAAAAACAGAGGCCCAAGAACAGGTTGGTCACCATATCCTATGCTAAACACACCTTTAACTCTTTTACAAGGTGTCAGTAACTTAAAATAGAATTAAAGTCCAAATATGTCAAAGATTCTGTCACAATATGCCTAATTCCTCTTCTTAAGCCAAAGAATGTGCAAGGATTTATGACACTGTGTGAAACATCTTCCCTATATTCAATATAGTTACCTCTTGAATTACTGACCATACGTATTCTTCAATGTACGCTGACAGTTATTGTGTACCGAGAACAATTTACAGGCATCATCACAACATTAAAAGTAATTTAAATGCATTCAAGACTGGTAACAAATGAGTCTGAATGAATTTCTGCACGAAGGCATTTCATGATCTTTAGCAAAGTACCATCCTAATATTTTTACAGTTTTAGCACCCATATATTCCACTAATTGATTTCCAATGAAGAATGATTTTTACCACATATCAGGGAGTCCTCAGCACCCTCCCTCTTACACTTACCATGCCATACAAATGATAATCATTTATTCCTTATTGAATTGTGTTCTTCTACAAAGAAGAAAACATGTTGACACAAGTGAAAACCACAACAGTTCACCAGCTATGCGTATCTCTGCAGTCTGTGCACACCTGACTGCATTAGGTTTTTGTGTTTTCATTTTTAGGTCATGAGAATACTGTAAGTACCATAATGAAACCACAATCCTGTCTGTGTTCTCTCACAGAGAAGTGCCTTGAATCATGAATATTTCAATTACTGTGTTTTAGACTCTAAAAGATACCAGCCACTGTTTTCTATACACTTTTCTCTCCCTGTACCTTCAAAACAGCTCTGTCCCTCCTCTGTCACACCAAGAACATGATACTTTGATTTGCAGTAATTAAAAATCAACTTTCAATGCAACGACTAATAAATAGGTTTCCAAAGACAGACATTTGAATTAACAAAATCTAACTATTTTTTAAAATAGCTTACAGCACTCTACAGTCTAAATCGTGGCCAGCATAAACTGGCATGACGTCTGCGCCTGCCAGATCTGTGCCTGACCACGTGCGTAACGCCGGCGTGCAAGAAGTTTGTTATTTCTTCCCACAGATGAAGTGAAGGTGAAAAAACTTATTTCATATATTGGGCACCGGAGAAGAATCCCATCGCTCCCTCCCCTGCGAACCCGAGCCCCGGCTCTCTGAGCGGCTGCCCACCTCCTGGCAGCGCTGCCTGCGCCTTCGCTGGCTCCTGCCCAGCCACATGTTTTCTCTGGCCTCTTTCCACAGCACTCCCCGACTCTCCATTGTTTGTGTGTTGTCCCTCTCCTTTCCAAAGCCCTCCGTGGCTTCCCACCGCTAACCCTTAAAATTTCCTCTACATTATTTGTACATGGTAAAACTTGACAATTTCTGATCTAATTTCCAAGCAGTTAGATGTCAACTACAGGTTTTATTACACAGGTATTACCCACCGCTTGTTGTACTAGGTAGGTTACAATTCCAGGAGAACAATGTGCCTCCTCAGCATCAATACTAAGACCTACAAAAAGAGAAATCAACAACATAACTGAGAGTAACTTTTTTACAGGAAGACAGCACCGACGGAATGGCAAAGTTTAAATGGGGTTTAGGAATATTCACCTCTTTTAAATTTTCTTCGCCGTTCCCGGGCAAATTCAAAGCCAGGATCTGATGGATCCTCAGCACAGTATTATGCTTGAAGTAACTTGGTAACTCGAGATTGTTTCTCCAAACACAAGTTTCTTAGTTTGCAGACTGAATTATCCGATTTGGTCCTGTTAGACAAGCAATGCAATATGCTAAACTTGTACAGCTGTTCTCCTTCCTTCCCTCAAAGGATAGATCACGAAAATCATAGCGGCAATATCCACCAAGATCACACTGTTTTAACATATACATGTGCAAAAACGTAATTTGTCAAATTATATCAACTATGTGAATTCAAATTACATCAAATACATAATTAACATTTTTTAAATACGTCATGTTGGTTTTGGTTGAAATAAGGAAGCTGGACAATGGAATAAATCAGTATTTAAATTTACTTAGGAGAGAAATTCTGACCAAAGTTGCAGAATACGCATCTTGTTGCAAGAGAATAATTTTCTCTTTAATTTAATTTATTTAATTTAACCATTTAATTTAATGGTTCTAATAGGATCATCAACAAAATATCAATCTTAAAAGACATAGGAAATTTTTCATAAAAAGTTGAATACTGATCCAAAGAAATAACGTGCTCACAAAAACCCAACAACTTTCTAGTTATATATAACGATATACCACCTAGCCTCAAAATGCCACTCTCCAAATGAACTTCCAGTTTTGGGCCCAATAGTAAAGAGTGTCTCCCACAGGTACACAGTTGGCACAGGCCTGCTGGAACCCTGGTCATCCTCACAATGCCCTGGAGGCAAACTAGCTGAAACGGGACTGAGATCAGCAATTTACAGAAATACTTGATTCAATGCAATTTGCAGCCGTGGTCTGATGCACAGCGGAGATCCAACGGACCAGCTCACCGAGCAAAGGATCTGCAGCGTCTCTGTGGACCCTGCCACCACCAACGGGCTGGAAACTTCCCAAAACAGAGGCACCCCACCACCTGCTGCCCATAGGAAGGAGGGAGAAGATCAAAGTCCCTTGGTATACAAGTAAGCTCCACAGGTAAGCCAAAGCCATCCTGTGAACCCCAAAGAGGGCCTGGGTTTTGTGATGGAGAACTGTAGTCAATCCTTCCACCCCAGAAGGGCCACCACGCAAGAGCGGGGGGGTGGGCAGGGGGGGACAGGGCAGAGAACATCCCTTCTGCACGTGGAATGAAGGTGCTGCCTGTCCCTGAAACCTATCTGCCTGTTGTTCCTTCGCACAGCCTGATCAATTAGAAAGTCATCTGCGTCACCTATAGCCACAGTGAAGCCCTCTGCCACCGAGCAGAAGAGACAGCCACACTTGGGGCACGTCGAGGGTACAGCGCGCAGTACCCAACGGAATCAGCGCTCCCCTCAGCAGCCAGCCTGACTAATGTACGTATTTAAATAAGAAACAAACTGCAGCGAATCCCCTTCCAGCTACAGACGTGTGATTACTATTTGCAGGAAGAAGAAAGAACTAACTAAACGGATAAAAAGTTAAGCCTACAATGTTCTTATTCCCCCTCCTCAACAACCTCTACCATTTACTAAAAAGACTTAAGATAGTTAATAGTATAATACAACGTGCTTAACATTTTAATTTCATTTTCCTTAGAACAGGAACTGAAATCGTGATATTAAACACAATTCCACACATAACTCACTCTTCAGAGTTCAAACTACTTTCTAACACCATCCCAAACTAGGCTTTGGTGAACCAATAAACATTGTAGCAACTGTTCATTAAAGAGATTATTTTCAGCTACTTCAGTGATGACAGCATAGGCGAGCTATTGCTGGCACTTTTAAATCCAGCTTTCTGACATAAAACATGGTCTTGCCCTTAAAACGCAAACCTAGCAGAAAGGGGAGCAGGGGGGCAGAAAAGCCAAAACAGATGCAAATCTTGCATCAAAGGATAAATGCCTCTTATAATTTGCCATAAACATCTTGGAAGATTTTAAAAAGTAGCAAGTGTGATTAAACTACTGAGAGCCTCAGAAAGGAGAAAAAAAAGATGATCAGTGTTAAATGACACTTGTGGGACTGCTCCTTGTTTTTACGCCAATCCAGAAGTTTTGAAATTTAAGTTTAAAACTACCCTCGGAAATGATTACAATAAAGTAAGTATGCTCATTCTGTGAGGGAGCAAATGTGGAAGAAAACCTCCAAACAACTAACAATGAACTATATAATTGGAATTTTAAGATTAACTTCAATTTAAGAGGTTAGTTTATTACAGCTAACCTTTTCTCTAATTTCGTCCTTTCTATTCAGTTTTTCTGGTGCCACTAATTTACACATACAATCAAGAAAGATCTCAAGTCAAAACAGGACAGGGAACCAGAATCTAAATGACAAGTATTTCTTCTAACAAGGATTAGTTGAGAGGTATGCTACAGTGGCTGTGAAGAAAAATTAGATAATTTGCATTACTGCTAGACCCACTAGCTGCCACAAAATTTAAAAAGAGTAATCAGTTCGAGTGTACCAAAAATTATTATTTTGCAACAAAGTCGATAGCATTTTTCAGTTTGACCGTGATTTGCAATTTTCTCCAGTCAAAATCATTCCGTGGGTACTTCTCAGTGACCTATGTCCTAAATCATTTTCAATTCCTACGAGCAAGTGACCTCTTCACGATCTGACTCACAAAGAGAAAACACGATGACTCCCATGAACCATTCTTTTTCAACCACCATCAGAATTTAATTTCTCCAAAATAAACCTGGTAAAAATAGAAATGGAACAAAAGAGTACTCAGTGTTCAAGAAATATTAATTAATCACCCTACCAGAAAGATAGATAAATACCAGCCCTCACATTTTGATGATGAAAAACAAAGAGGTTAAGTGACATTTTCAATGACACATAGCAAAACACTGCCACAACACGGATCACATCTCAGAAGTTTTCTATTGTTTTCAGCCCACTAGCCTCGAATAACTCCTGTGCATGCAATGCTGAATCAGGTATATTCCTCAGAATATAAAAAGCTTGTCCTGGTTCACGTAAATCAGTCCAGGGGGAAAAAAGAAAAAAAAAAAAAAAAAAAAAGCTTATGCTACAGTAATTTTTTTAAATACATTAGAGTCCAACAAGAACTCTTCTAAAAATATACTGGAGTCCGATAGGCATGTTTCTAAGCAAATACATCTTTAATCTTAAAATGTTAGTTTTGACACATTCTATTACAGTAATCATTTAAAAATGTATAAGCAACAGATGATTACCGAAAAAAAATCAGTCACTTCAAAAACCTATGAAACTCAACACCTGACTACCAAACAAACCCTAGTGCAGCTTTAAAACAGCACCGTGTATTCACCAATTAAAATGGTCCTGAACACGATACACTTCTTTTACTGTTCCTCACACTCGGGAAACTCTAATCTGCCTGTTCCCTATCGACTCTTTGGCAATTTTACACAAATCTTCACTGACGAGAAAGCTACAAAACACTGGATTTTTTCCCTCTCTCAAACGTTATGAACACTTCACCTTAGCAAAGATCTTGTGAGAAAAGGTAAGAATCACTGAGGTTAAACTAAAAACAAAGAAATACCCAAATATTTACACAATTGATTCTGCTTGAGCTGCCTGGTAAGGTTACTGTTAAATCTTAAAGCCTACACCAAGAAGGCCTCACGTGAAGCAGTATATTTCAGGCGCTATGTATTAAAAAAATAAATTAGAATGTCTAATTACGTATCTTTTGTATGTCACTAAGTGACCTATCAATTGGCACGAAGGTTACCGTATGTGTTTTGGAAATGCTGTATTTGAAACACTCTTCCCTTTCTCTCGACCGTTTAGTAATCTACTGTTCCGAGTAGTTAAATGAATGATTTAAGTATACAAAAATGCTACAGAACACTAGCGTTTTGTAAAAGCTATATTAAAATAGCAAATTACTGCAAAACGGGTCTTTTCAATATCCGTATTTAATACGAACAAATTATTATAGTCAGGAAAAACCTTAAATTAAAAATAAATACTAATTTGAACACTAAAATCTATATCTCACTTGAAAGGGTTTAGTGTAGCATTAGAGAAACCGATTTAATAATTAATCATATTTTCTTTAGAGTAATATTACTAGCAGTAATGTTTTTCCTTAATGGTTTTAAATTACCTAGCACAGGGCGGGGGGGGGGGGAATTAAACCTGTCAAAATCTCTTAAAACTTTGTCTCTGACTTCTTTTTTCCCCCCACAAATTAACGCGTGTATACAGCCACTGTGCGCAACTTCCTAGTCCCGCGTTTGTAACGAAATTTCCAAGGGCCTGATCCAAGCCCATTGAGTCAATGGAGCGATTCCTACTGATGTCAATGGAAAGATTCCCACTGACTTGAGTGAGTTTTGGATAGGGGCTTTTGTGCAGGGGGAAAAGACCCGGGGAAATCCTCTTTGAAGGGGGAACTTCTGTGTTTCTCTCTGTAAGAAAGCACATGAACAAACACAGCTTCTTAAAAACAGGAGTGATTCCCAGGTAAAGCTAACTGCGTGTTCTTCCATCTGCAGCTCTGCACTCTTTACGTACAGATGATGACACTATAAATTTAGGGTGGTTACTTTTGAGGTTATTTTCCCCCTGAGACTACACCAGCAGCCCGCTTTCTGTCCGGACTGTTCTCGCAAGTTTTAAACGAATGTTTTCCTGCCTGCACTTACTGCTCGCCCGCAGCCCAGGCTTTGCCCCTCCGTCAGAAACCCCATCCTGGGACCTCACCAGCGCTCACCAGTGCACTCGGCCAGGGGCTGCACTGGGAAACGGGCCCGCAGCCTCCCGAACCCGACACGAGCCGAACTGAGAGCAAAAACGCCCCACGGACCGTGTTTACCTTCGCCACGCAAGCTCGGACGGGTTGGCAAACGGCTTTCCAGCAGGTTAAGGGAGGCCGAGAGCCACGCAGCCTGCGCATCCCGCGCTCGGCACTGCAAAAGCGGAGCGAGGAGGCACCCACGCTCGCTCGCCCTTCCCTCCGCTCTCTGCGCTGGCGCTCCCGACCTGAGAAGCAAACCCCAGCCTGCCTCGCAGCCACGGGCTCGCTGCCTCTCCCCTCTCCTCAAAATTAAACTTTCAAAACTTTCCAGGTCCCGCAGTCCTCTTGAATTTCAAGAGCCAATTTCAAGGGAAGGCCCCCACGCACCAGCCGCGGAGGCCGCCCGCGGAACTCCGCAGCTCTAACACCATTATTTATTAATCCTTGGGTTTAGGCTTTTTGGGTTTTTTTGTGTGTGTGCGTCTTTTGGGGGTGGGGGGGGGGTGCGAGCCAAAGGGGGCGGGTGGGGGGGCGGACGGCCACCCGGAGGGACGCTGTTCCCCGCGCAGCCCCACGCAGGCCCCCCCCCGGCCCCGCGGGCCCCCCCAGGGCCCCGCGCCTCCCCGCCCACGCCAGCGAGGGCGCCCCGGGGCCGCAGCCCCGAGGGGGCGGCCGGCGGGAGCGGCGGGAGCGGCGGCCCCTCGGCTCGGCTCGGCTCGGCTCGGCTCGGGCGGGCGGAGAGGCGGGGTACGGGGGGTGCGCCTCGCCCTCCCTCCGGCGGGCAGCACACAAAGGAGAAACGTGACACGTTTCTTCACCCGGGCTGTCTGCTGGGGAGGTCGGGGGGGGGGGGGGGGGGGGGGAGAAAGAAAACATGAAAAAGAAAGGAAAAAAGAAAACCCCAAACAAGCACACGCGGGGAGGGGAGGCGAGGTCGGCCGAGCGTCCCCGGCACACGCTCCCTCGGAAGCCCGGCCCCGAGCCCTCCCCGCTCCCGTCCCCGCACCGGGAGCCTACAGGTTGTTTGGTTTTAATTACGCGGGGGGGGGCGCGGGCTCGGCGGCCCCGCGCGGCGGGAGGGTGGCCCCGCCGCCCCGCGCTGCCACCCCGGGAGATTTGGGGGGGGGGGGGGGGGAAGCCGCCGCCCCGCTCCCGCGGGCGCTCCGGTCCGCTCCGGTCCGCCGGGTTAGTCCGGCTCAACCCAAACTCCAGCCGGGCACCAGCAGCCTCCTCCCGCCGAGCGCCCCCCCCCCCCGCCCCCCCGCCCCGCTCCCACTCCACGGTGCATTTTTGGGAGCGGTGCCCCCGGGCGCCGAGAGACCTGACACATGTCACTCCTGCGGCCGCGGCCAAACTTTCCCGCGGCGGCGGCAAGTCAGTGAGCGGCGGCGGCGGCGGCGGCGGCGGCGGCGGGGCGGGGGGGGGAGCGGGTGGAAGTAGCAAGTCACACCGGGGAGCGGGGGGAGGAGGGGACGGGGGGGGGGGGACGGGGAGGGGGGGGGGGGGTAGCACTTACCGGGAGGAAACGCGGTGCGGGGCGTCCCGGCGCGCTGACACCGAGAGAAAGGGCGAGCGGAGCCGCGCGCAGCCGCGCGCACATGCAAAGTCCCCGCGGGCGGAGCCGCCGGCGGGGCGGGCGGGCGCGCGGGGCCCTGCGCGGGCGCGGAGCGGTGCCTCGCGCTGGCGGCGGCGACGGCGCGCGGCTCCCTCCCCCGGCGCGCGGGTCCGCCCGTGTGCGGAGCGTGCCGGCGGTGTGTATGTGTTTTGTTGGGAATGCGGAGGGAAAGGGGAGAGGGGAAAAAAAAAAAGGAGGAAAAAAAAAAAAAAAGGCAAAGCAAAACCCCGCCGCTGCACGCACCGACTGCTTTGGAGAGAGGGGGAGTGAGGAGGGAGCCCTCACATGATCGCGAAGTGGCCTGCACAGAAGTGCTAATAACGCGCGGGGGGGCGGCGGGGGGGGGGGGAACAGCGGAGGGGGGATGGCAACACAAAAAAAAAAAAAAAAAAAGAAAAAAAGAAAAAGACGTGCCCCGCTCCGCGCCCCGCTCCGCGCCTCCCCCGTCCGGTCCCCGCCGGGGCGGGCGGGCGGCGGGTCCACCTGCTCTGTAAACAAACCGTCGGGGAAGTTGTTTGCTCCCGGCGGCTGCCCCCTCCCCGCCCCCTCTCCCCCCCCCCCCCCCCGCCGCTCCGCTCCGCCGGCCCCGTTAGACACAACGAGTTTAGCAGACGGGCGGAAAACAAAGCCGGGTGTTGTACTGGCAGTGCCGGCTGTCTGCAGCCTGCTGGCAACCCCCGGGGTGCCGCGGCACTCCCGCGAAGGCAGGCCCCGGGGACACGCGTGGGAGGGGGGCGGCGTGGCGGGGGCGCCCCGGGCCGGCGGCGAGTTTGCCGAGAGGGCACGCGTGGGCCCCGAAACTTTCTCCCTCCCCCCCGCCCCGTCCCCGACATTTCGGAGCAAGGTGCAGGAGCCCCCCTCGGCTGCCTGCAGCGGGGCCCGGCCGCTCCCCGCGTGTCCGGCTGCCGCTCCCCCGCGGGAAAAACACTTTTAAGTGATTCCCGAGTGGGGGAAGGCGGGGGGGGGGGGTGAGGGGAGAAGTGCTAGCACCGTGGCGAGAGAAGGGGCGAGGCTGCCCCTCCCGTCCCCGCCGCGGCTCTCGGCCACTTGGTGCGTTTGGGTGGAAGGACTCGCGTGGGGGCGGAAGGCAGCGCACGACTCTCGCCTAGCGGGACTCGAGTTTTCTTAATTCGGAGCCCACCTAATCGCAGCGCGGCCGGCCCGGCCCCGCGCGCGCCGCGTGGGGCTGGGCGCGAGGGGCGCGCCGCACGCGCCGAGGGCGGGAGCCCCGGAGCGACTGGATTTCACCGGCACCGCGTTTTATTACGTGAAATTTAAAATCCCACAAACTTTGCCGCGGGCTCTTGCAGGCGAGGCGGGAGGCGCTGCCCGCCGCCCGCCGGCACCGGGCGGGGCGGGGGGGGGGGGGGGGGGAGCCGCTACCGCGGGGGCGGAGCCGCCGCAACTCCGGCAACTCGGCGGGGCCCCCCGCGGCGGCCCCCGGCCCCGCCGCTCTCCCTCCCTCCCTCCCTCCCTCCCTCTCTCCCGCCCTCCCGCCCGCCCGCGGCGGCTGGGCCGGGGCCGGGGCCGGTGGCGGGGCCTGGCCGGGGGCCGGGGCGGCGGCGGGGCCCGTGCGGGGCGGCGGCGGGGCGGCGGGCAGCCAATGGGGCGCGGCCGGGTTCGCGAGGTGAAAGTTCACCGCCGGGGCAAGCTCGCGGCCGCCGCGGGGGCGCGGCGCTGCCGATGGGTGGTCGTAAAATATATTTATTTGCTGCTCGCGCCTCTTTTGTCTCTCCCTCGTTCCCCGTCCGTGCCCCCCCGCCCCGACACCGCGCGGGTTACCGGGGAACTGGCCGCTCCGCCGGCGCAACGGTTGCGGGTGACCCCGGCCGCGCAGCCCGCGGGGCGGCGGCGGCGCGGGACGGCGTTCCCGCGGGCAGCCGGCCCGGGCGGCCCCGCGTCCCGCCGGGCGGCGGGGCACGGCGGGGAACGCCGCGGTGCCCGCCGCCCCGCTCCCCGCCGGCCTGCAAACGAAATCGGGCCCCGCGGGCTCCGGCCGCCGGCGCGCCCGGCGGGGAAGGGCGCGGGGCGGCGCGGGGCGGGCGCGGCCGGGTTCGTGTCCCCCCCCCCCCCACTCCCCGCGGGGCGCGGGCGGGCGGGACGGCGCGGCCCCGGGGGCACAGGCGGCTCTCCCTCCGCAGCCGGTGCCGGCGGGCGCCGCCGCGCTCTTGTTGGAGGGAGACCCAGCCGGCGGGGCGGCGCGGCCCGGCCCGGCCCGCGGGCTTCGCTGGGCGCCGGGCGGCCGCCGTCTCGCCGGACGGACGGACGGACGGACGGGAGCGGCGGCACGCGGCGACCCCCCCTCCCCGGGCCGGCGCTGCCCCTCCGCGTGCCGCCGCCGTCGGTGCGGGTGCCCCCCGCTCCCGCCGGTGCCCGCCGCGCTCCCTCCCGGCCCCCCGCCCCCCCCCCCCGCCGGGGCTGCGCTTTGTTTGAAGGAGATGCAAATTCCCCTCGCCTGGAAGCGGCCCCGCCGGCAGCCCTCGTGCCGTGGGCCCCCACGCGCGGGGGGCAGCGCGGTGCGGGGGTGCTCGGCGTGGCTCGGGTCCGCGCCGCTCGCCGGTCCCACGCGAGATGAGGGCTGAACACCCAAACGCTTTCCCCAGTCTTTTCTTGTTTTGTTTTTTACAACGACCGTTGCGGAGTAAAACGTAACTGGGCTTTGGCATGCCAACGGCTGGTGCGTTTTATTTGTTCCTGTTTACGGGTCGAGATTTCGTCTGCACGATTGCATTGTGTTTCTCGCGTCACAAAAACCGCTTTGAAACCGTCTTCTTTTAATTAATTTTAAGGTATTTTCTCCGTGCAGCTGGCAGCCTTAGGTGTCTATCAGATTGTCGTTTGCCATTAGGCTTGTTTAGAAAGCGAGTAATAAAACAAACGGACTCCTCTTCTGAATAGGTTCGTTCCCCTTTCTCCCCGCGCACAGCTCCCGAGACGCTTTGGGAAGTGCAGAAAATGCTGGTTTTAACCGAAGTCAAATCGAGGAGAATCTGTATTACAACATCAAAGCGAATGGAGACGTTACAAAATTGGTGGAGTTACACCACCATCTGTCGTTAAGCTTCGGGACTACAAAAGTTCAGACGTATAATAACTCTTAATGAGAGCTGGCAACTTACTTTTTTCCTCTCTTGCCTAGACTGCCCGCTTGGCAGAGTGGGTTTCCCCGCGTGGTTCGAGCCTCCTGAGTGACAGGCGGCAGATTGCCAGGGCCCTTCCCAAACGCGTCCGTCCGCCGCCGCTTGGCACCCTGCGAGGCCAAAGCGTTTCTTCTGGCACCTGATGGCCCCAAGCAGTTGCTCTTCAAAGCGCACCGGCACCCACACTTCACAGTGCTTCTTCTCCTCAAGAGGTTGCGTTCATAAAATGCACACACCAAGAAGTTTAAATTAAAAAAAAAAAGCCCACAACCAAATCCCAAAAAAACCCCAGAAACCTCCACCAAAAAAAAAACCAAAACCCGCAGAGCTCTTATCTCTCCAGCTGTAGGACTGAATGTATTCCATTTTGTTTACCCATCCTTCTGCAATGCCACGTCCTGAAAAGAAATATATAGGTAACACACCTTGGAATAATATCTGGGGAAAAAAGCTGCGATGTCCTAATGCTACTTCTGATTACTCTTAAAATTTCAAGAGCTGTGAACAAATCTTTAATGGAATCATACAATTATTTTCTATTACCTGATGTAAACCTGGTCCCTGCTTTTGTGAGATGTCCGTGTGAGAGCTCCCATCAGACATCAGCTCTTTCTAAACTCCTCTGTTGAAGGGCTTGCAAATGCCCATTTGCCATAGTTCCCAAAGAATCAAGAAGGAAGACGACGCGCTTCCTTTGGGATTTTCTGGGTTACTGATGTTCTCTGTGCTTCAGAGGCCAGTTGCTACTCAGAGCGAGGAATAGGCAAGCAGGGATCTGTACAGAACCCTGCCATGAAAACCATCAGGTTTATCATTATTTTATCACAGTTCCTATTTTAAGGCAGGTGTGGTTTAGTAAGTATTGATCCAAACGGAGTGCTTATCATTAAAAGTCAACTTTCAGGTTGCTTCTCTTCCACTGTGGAAATTCACGGCTTTTTTGCCTGTCTTTAGCCTGACATTTTGTAAGTGCTCACAGCCCTTATACTGTAATTAGCACCAGGCACTTCGCAGTACTACTGTGAGGTGAAGGTGGCAGTTTAAGGCGCTCACACAAATCCTGTTTCCCAATCTGATCCTCCTCCCAGAGAAACTCCATTTCCTATATCCTACCACTCGCTGTTGGTACTCAGAAGGGCAGTTCCGCTTTTAGCCTATAGTGTTATATATGTTTGGGTGTAATTTCATTTTTAAGTCATTCAATATAGCAGCAACCAAACTAAAAAAAAAAAAAAAAGTCAAATAATTAAGAGTTGCTGGAGTAAAAACAAAACACGGTGCTCCAAGTTGCCTTGCGAGAGATGGAACAAATACTGCCCTGAACAGTACTGACCAAAAAGGAGGCTTAAACTGTGTCAGTCTGATTTCTTTGATGCAGGGAAAAAAAAAACCAACAAAAAAACAAACAAGCGTGCAAATCTTTGACTCAGTTTGTGTATTGGAAAAACATGGCAGAATTTTTTACACTATATTTGGCATCTATATATAAAAATGACCTATACATCTTTCTGGATTCTTTTCCTATTTTGTGGCCAGGTTTGGAGAAATATGCCATGCTGACATTTCAGGTCCTGGTCCCCAACCATTAGTTGCATATATGAAAGTCTTATTTAGCCAAAGGTGAGGAAAGTTTTAAGACTGCTAAACCTTTTGGTGAGTTTCCAAAGTATGACCCGGGGAGCAGTATCACAAACATACATAAACAAGTAGATGTGTGAGTCCCATGAACAGCTCATAACTCCTGGAAAGTTTGGCATCTGACCTGTAAGGTGGTGCTAAAGTTTAGGCACCTAAACCTAAGACTGCAATCTTCCAAATCCTTGTTCAGCTCCTGAGGAGTTAAAATTGATAAGCTGCCAGTAACATTCCTTAGGCTCCTAAGATACCACTTCTGAAAATACTCAAAATAACAACTGTCAGTCAGGCTGAAAAGCTTGGCGAGATTCCTAAGTCTAACCAACCTCCTAAACTACGCATCCTCTGTGCAGCTGCGCATTAAATCGTGAATGGGTAAAATGCCCAATCAGTCCTTACAGCAGCAACTGACCCAAGCCTCCCCCTCCCTCGATACGCATCCTGCCCGCTGGGCTGCGTACCCACACCTCTCCCGCTACTCCAGCGGGTCTTCGATCCCTGCTCTGCAAAGTGAGGTTGCGGCCCCACCAAGTGCGAAACCAAGCGCTTAGGTCATGGTCCTGGGAGGTGACTGATGGCTTAGGCCCAGGGAGGGTCTACAAGCCAATTAGAATAGCATAATGATTTAGTTATTGTATAAAAAAAATAAAGACATTGCAGCAACTCCCCTTTGCTGTCATGTTTCAGACCATCGGTGAGAACACCTGCTGCTCTTATGAAACAGCCCACATAAGCACCATCTCCAAAAGAGGGTCCAGGATCTGAATGGCAAAATAACAGGGCACGGCAACCCCAAGAAGGGATTGCTGCACTTAAGGCAACGTTGTCTCTTCAGCCTTTCCCGCAATTGCCTTGGGTGACTCAGAGCACTGACAGCTGTGAAGTTCACTCTGAGGTTCCCAACTTTGTTGCCCTGATGCACAGACAGCCCAGATACCCACCTCAAGGTGATGGATTATATGGGATTGCATGTAGGAGCCAGGTAGGTCAAAAAAGCAGGCTCAGCAGTGAAAACGTAGTCCTGGCTATAAAACAATGAGTCTTCACAAGTTCCACCAAGGTCTGAAGTCCAACCTTTCCTTTTCTATCTTGTGCTCATTTATTTGCATTTTTCTCCTTGATTTCCTCAGAGCAAAACTTAAGACAGGGACTTGCAGAAATTTTTCATTAAGGCTGACATAAATCTTCCCAACAGGCAGATTCTTCTCTTTTATTCGTTCTGTTGCTTCCACTCTCCTCTTCCAGCTGTAGTACTTTCTCACCCCTCAGTAAGAAGGTTGTGTAGAAGCATCTCTGCTACAAGCTGTGCTCCGGTGGGAAGCGTCACCTCCAGCTGAACTGCTCCAGCCTCATTCAGAACAAACAAGGTGTGTGGGTTGGTAGAGTGGTAGTAAATGAGTGGGCTTCTTGTGATATGGCTGCGCAAGGCCTCTGATAGACTTGTCCCGTGAAGTCTTCACAGGGCATGCATGAGTTACCCATGGGTTATGGTTTGCTCTCCCAGAGCAGAAATTCATCTGCCAGAACCTGAATTCTGTGGAGGGAACAAACAAGGTTCTGCTTCACAGAAGAAAACAGGATCAATTCTGTTCTCTTCCAGCCCCAAGTGTAGCTTTCAACAGTGGTGGTAAACTATGACTTTGTAATACCAAAAGAGCACATAGTTATTTTCTAGCTCTTCCTTCTTAAGCAAAAAGTGCCTACATTTAGGGAAATATATTTAGTAACCAAACAACAGTTACAGCTATATCTGGACAATGCTTTCCTTTGGTAACACGGACACAAGGACCACATTAAAGATGCAAAATTACATTTAGTTTCATGACGTTTACACATCTGAAACAACATTCTGGGCATTCTGGAAATTTGGTCAGTATTGAGGGTTAGGGGACGGAGCTGTCTTTTTAGAAACCATTTCTATGTCATACACACAAATTAGCACGTATTAAGTAGTCATCTTTCTGCCCACAAGCACTTGTGTAGAATTCATGGGTTTGGGAAGTAAATTGAAAGCAGACTGTGGATGTTAACAATATGGTTAGACACAGGAGCTTTACGCTAGTCAAACACTAAATAAACAAGCCCCTTGTTTAGGTTTATTTAAGAGGACTGCAGGGACACAACCTCAGAATGTGTATTTTTAAGGCGATAGCGATACTGCCCTGTAGATGTGAATTACAGAGTTCTGTGACACAAGAGTAGCGAAGTAACTTGTTTTCCAAACTTGTACAAAACTGTCATCAAATAAATGACAAAATACTACTTGCTTCCTCAGCATACAACTTGTCACTTTCCTTCAACAGCAAAACCGGCTTTCTTTTATTGCTACAGCTGCACAGCCGATACAGCTAGGAGAATCAGAGAAATTTAGGATTGCGCACCATCAACGCAAGTGGATATCATAGCACTGCACTTTTGTCTGTCAGTTATTTTACTCATTGTGTAAGAAGCAAAGCAGTAGGCAACGATAAGTGACTCAGAAAAAACAGTGCTTTTTAGAACAAATGGCTACTATCTGTAGCCTTGGACATTTGTATGAAGGCAAACAGTTTCACGATTTTATACCCAGTCGTTAAAAAAAAAGAATTTTTAAAGAAATTATTGACACAGTCTAATTTTTTGGTGTTAGACATCATTTCTTTGCATGGTAGCAAACTGCAGCTACACCCAAATTCTTTTAGTAATTCACAGTTCCTGATCACAGTTGAAGGCTGGAACCGTGCTAGCGCCTGTGGTTCGTATTCCCAAGGATGAGGCTCCAGCTGAAGCTTAATCTCATACTTGGAAAGTGTGTACCAGAGTCAGCTGCTTGAAACATATGCACCTTCCTACCTCAGCCCAACCATCCAGCCATTTTCTGTGCATTTGCTGGAGTGCTTTGTTCCTAAAACTTGGCAGCGAGCATCTTAGCCGTAGGAGAGAGGTCAACGTTTTCTCATCAAGGGAATGGTTCTTCCATCTATGAGTGACCTTTATGTGTCAGACTTTCAAAAGAAGTCACCGCTTTAGGAACTAAAACAAGTGACCAGTGCATGCTATAGAAGTCAGCACCTTTTAAAGAAATCAGATTATCAAAGGGTACAGCTGAATCCAGAAAATCTGGTCTTTAAAAGTACTTAAATGGATGCTGCCTTCTTAAAAATCTCTTCCAGTTAGGGGTGCTGCACAAATAAAATTCTGGCATTCTTTATTGAAAATGTAACACTGCAGCACCATGCTGCACTACATGGATGCAGATAAACCCTTTATTTTGGACCTACTCCGAATGCATGCAGAAGGGAAAAGCAGTAAGCGCCCATTTGAAGAATTACCTGTACTGCCCACGTGTCTGCATACTTCTTACAGTAATTTATTGAATTTAATATAACAGGTGAACTGGTGCTACCTGCTGTAATAAAGGTTTAAGAGGGATTATTCTAGGAGACATCTGCTAGTTTATTCATGGATTTTAATGGGGGCTGGTCTGGGCCTAATTATAAGCATTACCTGAAAGTTTACCTGATGCAAGCATTACTTAAAATCTACAGAAAGATTGCTGGTTTCACCATTACTATGACCAGCTAACTGCAAAGTGCATGGAGGCCAAAAAAAAGAATTAAAATATAAAGGTCCTTAATAAATAAGAAAAATAAATCAGCAAGGTACCTCTAGTATTCTTTATACTGATATGAAATTCAATTTGTGTTATAGTAGTCTGTGTATCACAGACTGTTTAAAATGTGTAGCTCTAGTCTAGAGGTGGGGAAATAGTTTGGCTTTTCAAAAGATACAAAATGAACAAGGGGTTTTTTTTCCTTTAGAATTAAGCTTTGGCTTCTTTTTGGGCAGACAGGTTTGAAAGGACTTTAAATATTGTGGGGAAATTTTAAAATAGTAGTTAACCATCAAAACAACCCTGAACAGTTCCTGCACTGTCCTTAGTTAATATCTCCCTCTACCCACACTGATACCAATCGATATCTAAGCAACTATCCTATGATATTTCAGCATTGAATTAACCCTCAAACCAGAAGAGAAACACTCATTTTGAATAAAATTCAGGTACTGATAGCAAAATAAAAGACCAAATTCTGTACTGTACATCACTGTCAGGAGTCTGAATGCTAAACAAGAGAAATTGATACTGTTCATTTATGAAATGAGTTTGTCTTAGTTGACCTGAAACCTGGTGGGAATGTACATACCTGATTGGGTTATTAAAATGAATGTTGCAACGTCCTTAGGAAAAATGTAGAGCAGGTAAGCAGAAGTAAGAAGGCAATCAAACAACTGAATTTTAGGCACTTCCTTACATACTTATTTTATGAATGACGTGGTCTCTTTAGGTTTCTTCAGTTGTTGGACAAGACAGGAGATTCATGTTGATGCTTTGAATCCCTGTAGTGTCTTTCAATTGAGTATAGGGAATGAGACAATCGAGCCTTCAAAACTGAAGACTTATTTTGGCTAATATGCGCTGTAACTATCCCACTGAGTGGAAGAATGGCATCATCTGTTTCCAAGTCATGACAAATTGCAAACAAACAAACACTAATGCATGAATGTCCTAATGGAGGAACAGGGGGGAGTCCACTGCAGAATATAGAATCATATCATTTGGCAGTACCTTAAGTACCTAGCTGTAGCAATGGAGGGAGAAATATTCTGTTAAAATGAGGAAGTTCAACCCAAGCTTAATAAAATGTGGTTTAACATTGCCATTTCCAAAACAACGCAATAGAATTTAAAGGGAGGGTTACTCTTAACAGTAATAATTTCCTAACTCAAAGAGTTGCATCCACCATACCATGGAATTAAGGGACAGTATCATATAAGGAAAAGGTGATCACAGAATTAAAAATTAGGAAGATAAAGCAGAATGATTTGATCATAGCACGTGATGAATAAACAGCTTTCAATTTTAAAGCAACAAAAGAGGACAATAAGCAGCAGTTACAAAAGCTAGAGATTTTAAAATAAACAGGCATAGATAATTGGTGTTCAAGAGTCTTAAAAAGGTGGGATGAGGTTTTTGCTTTACCATTAATATAGATTTCCAATAAATCTGGGAAAACAAAGGAAGTTCCAGAAGAATGGAAGAATGCAAAAGCTCTAACTGCATTTCTAAGTGGTAAACAGGACAGCACGGATAGGTTTGTCAATCTGGTATCAGTCCCAAACAATGAATGAAATACATTCGAAAATGATACATGGGGAAAAGGAATGCAAAATGTGCACAGGATATTTGCTGGGAGGGGCTGAGTGTGAGACAAAGGGCCTGTGCTGGAAAAAAACAGCACTTCTAAAAACCCACGGGGATCACAGCAGATAATGAACCGAAAAAAATCCTTGCTCAGGCCTGAGTGCAAGGCTGTGATCAGAAGGAATGTAAGTCCGCAGTTCTAGAGAGATGATTAAAACTCAGAAGAGGCTAATGGAAGAGTAACAAGAATTCAAACAAATTTAAAAACATGCATCACAATGTCTACAAACCAATGTTGTAGATAATAGAGGGCTCTTCACTGTAGCAGACAAAGTATAACAGATTCCAAAGGATGGCACCTGCAGTGAGACAAAATCAGACTAGAGCACAGAGGAACATTTTTTAACAGTAAGACTGTTCTGGACAGTAAGACCATTCTGCAACAATTTCTTACCTGCTGTCAGAGGTTCCCCAACACAATCAATTTTTAAAGCAAGTGTGGATATTTTCCCATGAATATACTATCATTAAAATAAAAATTAAGCCAGGAAAATTTCATAGGCTGGGTGGTGTAGGAGTTAAGGCTCGCTGATCACAATAGCCAGGTCTGGCTTTCTAATCTGTGAGCAGTGTTGACTTTACAATTGTCATCACCAGTTATTTAACGCCCCATGGAGATAAATGGGACCATCCGTACCATTCCTTATGGCTGCTGTTTCGGGCAGTTTAAAAATTCAGGAACACTGTTGTATTGGATTGCATGTGGGAAGATGTATTCATAAACAGAAAGGAAATATTACTAAAGGAAATGTGTTATAATTATTAATATTTAAGATTTCTATTTCAATAGCAGTTAACACTTGCAAGTTGAGGACTCGGTTCTGCCATGCACTGTAAAAAAATCTATTTCAGTTAGTTTACAATGGATCTTGCAGCACAATTTGAAGTCAACAGTAATTTGTAGCCAGGGAACAGACATAGCCATAGCTGTTGAGGGTACGCATCCTATTACTCCGAAACACTGTTCCACTCATTCATGCGGCATGCATCACTTTATTACAGCACGGAAAAATTCTAGGTTCAAAGCTTAGCTGGATTCTGTCTTGTAATTATTCTTGATTTTTTATTAATGTGCTGAAGCGAGTGTGAAAACACAAGTATGAAAGTACTGACAGCACAGTTGCAAGTATTTTGTGGTTTGTTTTGTTGAACAATAGTCTAAGATGTAAAATTTACAGTGTTTGGTAGTCCACAAAATATCTGTGTAGCAGTAGTACTGTTGGTTTTGTATTTGACTTCTCCGTAACATCACACACGAGAAGAAAATTTTACAATGAAACAAAGAATCTAGCCTCTCTGGTAAAGCAAGGGATGTTCCTCACAAAATAAAACTATGAGTATTAAAGAAACGTATGTTTCTCTTTTTTTTCCCCTCTCTCATCAATTTTTGTTGAAGACTTGAGTACTGGGTGCAGAAATCTCCGTTTGAACTAGCCTGAGCAATCTCTCTGTTCATCATTTTCTTAATTGCTTTTCACCGTCTTGTCCAAGGAACACTTAGCAAGGCATAGCTGCATGGGCTATGATGTAATGAGATCTTGTTAGCTAAGCAAGACCAGACCTCAAGCTTAAGCAAAATAAATTCGGATAGACTCTCTGCCCCTTGACCCAGCTGTTTTACAGTCTTTGAACAGTAAAGAAATTTGGAATCTGGTCACAGATGCCAGTGTAAGAATTCCCCTGGCTGAAGGGAACTGTCAAACGGTGTAAAACCAGAGGAGCTGGTTCCCACTGCTTTCTGTCTTGTCCAAAAAAGCATGTTAAGCAAAAGAAAGGTTGGGAAATTCAGAGGGAAGATGAACTGTATCTTTATTGTGATGATTTCTGGCCAGCATATGGTCCCTTAGGGACCAAAGCCAGCTTCATAAATTAGAACCATATAGAGTTCACAATCTTATTTTATGTTGTAACTTCAGCTGAGGAGCAAAGCAAGACAGGACAGGGCAGGCTGAGAAAGAAGAAGCTGTAACGAGTTCTGACAGACCCTCCAACATTTCCTCTGAGCACATTTTTGAAGAGGAGCAAATATGTCCTTCTATAAAGCTTTGTGCAAAACCAGCATTGTTTGTCCCAAAGAGCTGCAGTAATAAATGTAATCTCTAAATAACACCGAGAAAAATAAGGATTACAAAATAGAAGAATGTATAATGTATGTAGTATTTCTAATAAGAAGTACAATTAACTTACCCTTTTCTACCCACTGAAGATTTCTCTCGTTACTAAATGCTTTTCACTAACAAATTGTTATTTGAGAACAGCTGGAGGGATAGTGAGTCAGTGAAATCTGGAGATTATCTAAAGTCTGCTTACTTTAAAGATGGTATACCTACTCTTCCTGTAAAATCTGTAATTCTATGTAGGACTTGCTTAAATAGCATCTTTGGCTAAAAATTTTTCTTTCAACCAAACCTTATAGCTCAGGGTTTGTTTCTTTTTTAACAGAACTGTTTCCATTTTTCAATTAAAACCCATGATATTATGAATTTCTTTGGCTAAAGGCAAAAAAGGATGTTCTAACCAACAGCTGGGTTTCAGGAGGACTGGTGTTTGCTCTGGCACTGATGTTATATAGCCTGCTTTGCCAAAAAGATAGTTTGAGGAGATTTAATTGAAATTTTTAGGATTGCAAAGATAATTTAAAACCCAGTCTTTGTATGTGCTCTCATAATACATGTGTTAATACGGTATCAGTGACAGGTTAATGTAGAACAAAGGAAACACAATTCATCCTCACACAAGTTCTTGAACTGTGGTGTTCAATACCAACAGATGGTATTAAGTGCCTTTATTTTAAAAGGTCTGGAGAGTTTCTGATCAATAGCAACTTCCAGATTTATAACTGGTGGAAGAAAGGTGATCACCTTCTTTCCTCATCTCTGTGGGATTCAGAAATGCATCTTACCAAGTCGTGGCTGAGCATTATACCCTTCTCATGGGAATGTGCTTTGAAAGAGTCTTCCTCCATCAGCTGAACCTTAAGGCATTGACCATTGCCCCAGGTGGATCACCAGAGCTGGGCCCACCTTTGAGAACAAAACAGTGACTGGAGGAATGGTCAGTGCAGAGGGTCGTCACCAACACCAAGTACTCAAATCACTTGCAAACAGTACAGAGATCAGTATGGGAAAATATATTTAACATAACTAAAAGTCTAAGAATTAGCATTTCAGCCTGTAATTAGAGAGTAGATCCTCAGTTCTGGGAAGCAATGCTTCTCAAAAAGAGTTGGGGAGGATCAGAGTTCATAGTCATCTGGTTATAATTTCCCCATGTGACACAGTGCACAAAATGTCTAATATGAGCTTAACAAATAGGCATCAGAGGAATAATGAATGAAGATAGGTGTCGAGAGTTATTACACTGTTGTTGTACTTAGCACTGATGAAATCATTACTGGAATATTTGTCCAGTCCTGGGGTCTGTGGTTCAGGAATATTGTTGAAGAAGTTCAGAGAAGAGTCACCAGTGTGACTTGGGGACTGTTAATCATGCTTCAGGGTAAAAGACTCAAAGAAAGAGCTCAATCTGCTTAGTTTACCAGTTGAGAATATTAAAGATTGATTTGGACCTAACCTCTAAGATGATACCATGGCGAATTATACAGGTTTGATCATGGAATCTTAAATCTAGCAAATATATGAAATTAGCAATAATGTCAGGAGGTAAAATGGCAGGAAAATCTGGACAAATTCATGCTAGAAATAAGGATGCATATTTTTCCCAACTGGGGTGAGCAACTTCCTAAGGTCTGTGGCAGACTCCTTCTCAACAGCAATTTTTAAATGGTTTTCTGAAAGATAGTTTGTAGCTCAAACAGGAATTAACGTAGGCAGCTCTAACAGCCTGCTCTACACAATGGTCCTTCTGGTTTTATCAACTGCAAAAATGTGAAAAGACCAGGCTGAAATACTGAGCTTTAGGGACATTGCAGCCATCAAAACAGGCTTCCAAATGCATCAGTACAACACATGATCCTAAGGAATGAAAGGAGTCCTTGCTGGTAGTGTCTGAACAAGCCTTTTAGGGGATACTGTATTTAAAAAAAACACCTCCAGAGAAACTATCTGCATACCATTGGAAGTTGTTTTACAAACATTAAACTAGTTTGTTAAATGTATACTAGAGTATAAAGTACTAATAACTGTAAAACTTTTATATAACTTTCCAGCAAAAAAAATGTCATAGTGTTTTGCAATTAATGAGTCGAGTCACTTCGAAACCCTGTGAAGGTAGTAACTATTATTATTTGCATTATACAGAGGACAAAGTGAGAGACAGAGAGTGCCCAAGATCAGAGAGGAATTCTGGGACTTGTCTGGGAATGAAACAAAAGCCTTCTGAGAGCTGTTCCTGTGCTTTAACCACCGTGTTTTGTTTTTTTTTTCTAACTAGGCATGCTGTACAGATCCTGGCAGGTGACATCCCGGTTCTCCTGTCAGTATTGATCCAACCCTCTGTCCAGTGCCAAAAGACACTCTGATGCTGAAAGTGGTGTCTCTTTGCAATGACACATGGAAAGTAAAGTCCTGAGCACTTACCCTGTGACTTATTCTCATTGCACTCGTATAAGGAAGAGGTGATACCGATTTTGGTGTCTTGTCAAAATTCCAACTTGGGTAATTAGTTTATTCTTATCTGAACTTCTTGAACTCCCATATTGATGATACTTTTCATAGACCTCCCTGCAGAAAAGAATACCTGTACTATTACAACAGAAAATTTTGCAGTATTAAATGAACCAAACTGAAGAGCAATATCACGTGTCAGCCACTTCGCAAAATTTTTGTAAAGAGCTCTGCAGTAAAACTGGTTAGTGGTACCTCACTGATTTTAAAAGGGCATGAATAAAAATAAATTTAAAAATGAAATTTTAATGCAAGACTGTCCTGTGCCCCAAATCTAAGATTTATTTTTTTTTTTTTTCTCTCTCTGTTTTTATAAAGTTTGGGAATTGCCTTCATGATACCGAATGCCCATTCTTATAGGTATGCTATGGGTGGAAGACATGATGCAAATTCAAGGATAAATGGTGAAAATGACACATATTAAGCAACAATCAGCTTAGTGGACTTACAGCAACAAAAAAAACGGACTTATAGCAAGAAAAAAACCAAGTCCCATCTGTTACTAGCATTGAATAAAATCAACATAAAATGAACCAACATTATTTTGGTCTTTGATCTCTTGGATGCTTTATGACAGAGGTCATAAATCACGTAATTATTATCTGATATCAAGACAGCTTGAATTAACCTTTTACATTCCTAAGGCAATAATAGCCCTCATCGCAAGTAAAAATCTCCTTGTGTGCAATAAGTAACCTTACCGAGGGAAACAAATTCCTTTCTTCCCATTTAAGTCTAATCTGGACTTTTGAAAACTTTTTAGCCCTTCAGAGGTGGAAAATATCACACTGAAATTCATCGGATCACAGACATTTCCTATTTGTTTCTGGAAGCTGTGGTTACAATTTGTAAATCACATCATCGCTTGGGATCTGGCTTCTTTTAATTGTAGACTTCCTCTTTCCTTTTGCTCCTCTTCATCAGTTGAGGTCAGCTCAAGATGTCTCTGTGTTTTGGCTGCTGAGATCCAGGAAAATTCAGAAGGCCTTTAATTCTGACATTTCATTCCTGCCGTTGATATGAAACAGCCTACATTTGACGAGCTTCAGAAAACATAGCAGACAATAGTACACACTTGGATTTTCTTTTTTCCAACAGGCCGTATTGAATAAGACTGAGCTTTGTTTTTTTTTTCCTCCTTGAATAGAAAATTTCCAGGAATATCAGTGCTTCTTTTTTTTTAACACTTTAAAAATTTATACTGTAAATTGGCCAGCAGGAATGATGGGCACATCATGATTAAAACACCTTATTTTTATGTATACAGCAGACAATCATTTGCAGTAGGCACCATACATACATATGGTGAAAAACAGGCACACAATAGAAGTTCTTTCACAAAAGAAATGTACTTTTCCAAATGAGTGATGTACCTGAAATACTGTATAACAAAAATATAGCAGCTAGACCAATAACATCAGAACTAGGTCACACAGAACCATAACCAATAATTCAGCATTTTGAGTACAAGAACAAGAAAAGAAGGCAATACATAAGTTTCATAATGAAAAACAGAATAAAGAGAAAAGATTCTTTTACCAGCAACTCTTGGAGCTGAAAGGCAGCTGAAAGGGAGATGGGCCGAGTTTCATGCATATCCTCACAGGAAGGGCACCGGATTAGGTAGCCCATAAAATGATCTGTGCTTGAAAAACATTTATGTACTGCTGCTGGCCAGCCAGATGGCAAGTCCTGTTTTCAGGCAACTCTTGTACTGGATTCCCCACCGCTGCAATGAAAAGCTAACAATGAACACAAATTTGAGAGTCAGGTGTTTTTTCTAGTAGTATGCCACGTTCACTCTGATCAGGGTCTTTTAATAAAGATTTAACTGCTGTTACTATCAGATGTGGCCAACCACTTTTTTTTCTCCAGTTTTCATTATGCCTTAATGGTGCAGCATTATTATTTCTCGGCTTTTTAAAATTTTTGACTTAAAATATTAAAGATGACTGTTCAAATTTCTGAGTGCTTGGCCAGAATTATATACAGATACTTTATTAGATACTGCCATGATGAAAACAATCGGCTCCATGGGCTTGTGTCCACATGGATGCTACAAACTAGACCCAGAGCTCAAGCTGGCATGTAAGCTGTGCAGGGTGAGCTCCCACATGGACCAAAGCCTTGAGCTAACATGGCAGCGCTGGCATAACCAGAAGCTGAGGTGCTGTGCAGTCAGGGTCACACTGAAAGAATCCTTCACTTTTCTGCAAAAATTTTATTTGTCATTGCCTTGGCTTTTGCAAGGGATTCATAAGATCCGAGGAAGGCTCCTACTGCCTTTTTGTCCTGCATACACATGCAAAAGATAGGAACAGACCCATTCAGGCTGCAAGGCAGTGTGTGAGAATAATACATTTGATAACTTGTCTAGTGTATGTGCAACTAAAGACTTAAGCAAATGAGCAAGCACAGTTCACCATTTTGATAACAGAGAGAGCAAAATGTTTGGAAATTTTCCATGATATTGAAAGCTTAGTTCCACTGATTTAGATGAACAATTCTGATGTGAAGTTTGGGATCGTCATCACTACTTCATGACTCAGTGTTCCTTCCTCGTAACAAAGGAAGGGAGAGAAAATGTACAGTATGGCATAGGATCAGGCATCAATCTCATACAGAGATATTCCTGGATGTAATTATATAAAGATAAACTATGCAAATCATGCTATATTATATAGGTTATTATAACCAGCACGTAAATGGACTCACAGAAAGGGTGAAATTCTTTAGCAGGAATGGAAAAAAAGAAGATATTTCTGAAAAATTCTACAAGCACTATTGCCTAGACAAGACTTATCTTTTGAGCTAAGTCCACATTTGACATATCACTATAAATTAGGGTGAAGTCCCCTGAAAACAGGAGAGATATTCTTAAAATCTGCTGTAAAAGAGGAAAATATGATTTAGGAGTAGAGCCATGGGAGAATGTAGCAATAGCAGTTGTCATATGTATTCAGTGTTCTGATCAGGGTAACATTTATTGGTGCAACTCCTTCCTGTGTTCCCACAAATCCACAGAGGGGTGTTTGAAAGTTCTTAATTCTGCTATGCAATCTATGATAGAAAAAGAAATGTGTAGGTGGTCTGAATTTGAGCCTGTGTAAAGGTAGATTTCAATGTGGAGTGTGATGCTCAAGAAGCACATGGCTTTATGCCAGATTTATGTTCTCTTGAAATTGGGGTTGACCCGAGCATCAAGTTAAAATAACTTATCCTTTATGTAAGTTGCATTTGGTCTAGCTATAAGTAAAAATGAGACTAGGGGCAGCATTGCTTTCTGAACAAAATATTTTAGAGTGATATATATCTATCTCCTCAAGAAACAGTTTTTTGTAAGCTAAGTTGCAAATATTCAGGAATTTCAGATGACCTCAGACTCCCCTAAAGAAGATAAACCTGGGGTAGGCAGTGTCTCATGATTAGAGTAAGTAATTACCTGAAAGCCCAATTTAAGATCCATAGAAATCAACAGGAATCTATTGACTTCAGGGAATTTTAGATCAGGCTCTGGAAGAACTCAGGTAAATCACTCCTCCTGCACATCACTTCATTCATCTGCTCAGCAACTACAACATACCTACACGTTCTGTGACAAGCAACAGTCTGTCAAGTGACTCCCACAGCATTTTCCCCTTTCATCCGGGAAACTCCTTTATTAGTGATAAGCCTCTGTGCCCTGGCATCCATATACCAGCTGAGGGGAGGAATCTGTTTGTAAACCAGATGCTTTGACATAGCTGGAACTTGGAAGGGAGGCAGCAGTACTCGGCAAACAAACTTGTAATAAGTGTACTTTGCTTGAAATGTTTATAATTTGTTCTTGAAAAATATGCTGAGAAGATGGGCACTAGACATACTCCTCGACTTTGAAGTTCAAGTCTGAAGGTGGGGATCCTGAATACCTCCCACAGAACATTTGAAAAAAACAGCCTGGTGCTCTGTAAAGTAAAGAACATGCTTGAGGAGAGGGGGTGGGGGGAGTTCATAAGTCCCACTGTCATGTCATCTGCAGAGAAACGATCAAGGCAGCTTCATTGTAAGCAGCAACATGTTCATATGAAACCTTCCTAATTTGCTGGTAGATCTTACATAAGATGCACACAGGTATACCAAATATCACTGTATACCTGTGTGCATCTTATGTAAGATCTACAGCAAATTAGAAGGTTTCATATGAACATGTTGCTGCTTACAATGAAGCTGCCTTACATTTTCTTAATATAAGACATGTAAATAGTTACTTTGCTCAGCTGAGATGAGTGTGATGCCTACTGATGATCCACAAAATGCTACTCCCAAGAAAAGAAGAGCAACTAGAGCTCTTCCTGGAGACAGTCTGATCAATCAAGGAGGAAAAAAAAAGACCTCAGGCACTCAAAATGTGAAGACTAACCTGAAAGGTTTCTTCCCTGTGACAGGCTTATTGCTCTGAGGACAGAGAAGAACTGCAGGTAGAAGTGTTGAACATGGATGGAGGGTAACCTGAACAATTTTCTGAAATCAGGCTCAGCAAATTTATTGACATTTAGAATTTGACTAAATAAAAAGGGGGAAAGGTATGGCACTTTCATGGTTTATATCTTTACAATCAAATAAATTCAGCTCAGTTTAGATCTCAAGCTGGGAGGGGATGCTACCACATGAAGGGGAGCTGAGGGAAGTTCAAAACCCTCAGGAATTTTCCATCCAGTTCCTCTCTTGTCAACACCGTTTCTTTTCCCTCCCTACCTCCCTTTCGTGCCTTGCCCTCCTCTCATCCTAGAAGACCTCTCTTTCCTGTAAGTCTGTTACTATTAGTGTGACTCAGTGAGGACAGGGCGGCAAGTGGCATTTGCACGGAGCTCGTGTAGCAAATGGCTGTCCAGGCAGGAGATACCTCCTCGGCAGGGCAGGTTGTGCAGGGGGAAGATCAGTCTTTGGGGGATGCTGTGAAGCTCTGGTGGCACGTGGAAGGCAGGGACCTGGCAAGGGCAAGGTGATCTAGCTAAGGCTGACTTGGTGGGCAAAGCACTGAGGGACTCCAGGGGGCTTCTGCTGGAAGGACCTGGGGGAGGGCAAGGTGGAAAGCTGAGTTGGGGCAGGTTAGCTGGACCTTGAAATGAAGTTTCAGGGAGAAGAAATAGACTCTTGTACTCCAGGGATGGTCAGTGTGGCTAGAGGTTGGGCACCTAAAATCCCACAGGAAAGGTAAAGGGCTGAAGTGAAGCACCTCTGGAATCCCTGCCTTAGAGCCTAAGTCAAAAGATAGGTAGGATGGAAGAAGCTAAGGAAAAGAATACCTAGGGATTCATAGTTGCATAAAAGGCAAAATAATAATATTACAAAATTTTGTCTGTATTTAATTAAGCATGTGAATAGGTTCATTGATACCTAGTGGGAATACACATGAGTAAAGATAAACACACAAAATAGAAACCTGAAATTGGAAATGGTGCATAAAACTGGGAATACTTAATACGGAATAGGAAGGACTGAGGAAAAAAAAAGTGGAGAGAGAAAAGAGAAAGGCAAACGTGATTTTTAAAAGAGAGAAGCAAATTAGATGTAGAAAAAAGTGATACTTTATTGATTATTCTCTGTTGATTTAAATATAGAAAAACATATTTAATACTGATATTGCTTTTAAAGGCTCAACTTAGAATATATTAAAGAAAGCATATTCAGCTTCCTCAGATTAGTAAGCAGGCAAGATTTGCATTTAAAATAAGAGTCCAGATCGTGCACCCTCTCAGGGTTAAACCAGACCAGAAAAAATGGCAGGGTCAGGGCCAAGGCAGCTGCCTGCGTACCTGGTATGTGTGTCATTGTCTGTTTTGTCCTTTTCGGCTTGTGAGCTCTTTGGGCTAGGAACACTCCCCACGGGGCCTGTCCAACCTCCACTGCCTTCAGCGGGCACTGGGTAAGGCTTTGTTTGTCCAGTGTTTGGCTCAAAGGAGTCAAGGCCTGTTTGAGACTTGTAAGTTATAGATGTGATACCAGCAAAATATCACGTATAGTCACCGAGATATGGCCGTGCTTGAATGTTTTTTCTGATATCGGGACTCCGCGCAGCCATGAAGTGGCACCCACATAGAGCCAGGCAGAGTTTTTGGGTCTTGGACACCGTTATGATTGGTGAATATAGTGTAAAAAACCAGGACAGATGGAAAGGCAGTTTAAAAGCAGTCCTTAAAAGCACATGTGCTTATTTGCTCACTAGTTGTGGTGGCAGGAGCTCTGCTGGCACCGCTGCCATAGACGAAAGAGCAGCACTTGGAGGAGGAGTCGGCCGGTGACTCTTTTGGTCGACGCAGATGACTTGCTGTCCAGTTTCCATGTGCCAAGACTAATAAGTATTACAATGACAGAGAAGAGCTAAAAAGGTGCGAGAGAAACCCTGCAAACACTGACACCCCAACCGTGCATTGGTAAATACCCGACTCGCACTTGCCCGAAGGGGCCGTACACACACCTCGGCCCCAACACCCTTCGGTCGGCTCTTCGCTTCCTTCGGAGCCCCGCTGGTTCCCGGCTGACAGGTCGCCGCTGTGCCTGCCTGCCCCGGGACCGCACCGCCGACGGGCCGCGGACGCTCCCCGCGCAGCTGCGCTCCGCAACCCCCGCGCAGCGATCCGCGCCCTTGCAGCGCGCACGGCGAGCCCGCCTCGGCTGCAGCGCCCTCCTCCGCCCGGGCGCGGGGCGCGCTGCACGGAGCGCTGCGCGGGGCGCTGCGCGGGGCGCTGCGCTGCGGTGCACGGAGCGGGGCGCGGGGCGCTGCGTGGGGTGCTGCAGTGCGCGGTGCACGGAGCGGGGCGCGGGGCGCTGCGCTAAGGTGCGCGGTGCACAGAGCGGTGCGCGGGGCGCTGCGGTGCGGTGCGCGGTGCACGGGGCGCTGCGCTGCGGTGCGCTGTGCACGGAGCGGTGCGCGAGGCGCTGCGTGGGGCGCTGCGGTGCGGGGCGCGGTGCACAGAGCGGTGCGCGGGGCGCTGCGTGGGGTGCTGCGGTGCGCGGTGCACGGAGCGGGGCGCGGGGCGCTGCGTGGGGTGCTGCGGTGCGCTGCGCGGTGCACGGAGCGGGGCGCGGGGCGCTGCGCGGCGGCGGCGAGGGAAAGCGCGGCGCTTTGGTGCCACCGCGTGGCTGACGGCGGAGCAAGACCCCCCCCCCCCCAAACCATTCCCGGTGTTTAATTACTCCTCGCCGTATTAACGCGGCGGAGCAAGGACGTGGTGTTTCCAGGATAAGGCTGAGCGAGACGCACAGGGAAAGATTCCAGGATTCAATAGCACTTAACAAGAAAATTCTTTAAGTAGTTTTCCTGCAGAATTACACAAAACTTTGAAGAGGGGGGCCTGCTAATGCCAGAGGAGGAGATGTGCTGGCTGCTGGTAATTGGATTGCAGCGTTGCTTCAGCTGTAGCTGAAGCGCAGGTTGGGTCACTGTGCAGCCCCGCGGTAACGCGCTGCTCTCTGCACACAGATGATCCACTACCAGCAGTCGCGGTTTTGAGTGGAGGTTCGGGGCAGTCCCTGATGCCTGGAGTGCAGCAGACTGAAGTCATCTTCTTTGTCCACTTTTCTTGCAAAATACATCTTCTCATTCTTTGCAAACTATATATTCTCAGGGTGCATCTTTTAGAATCATTAGGTGCAATGTTTCTCTTAACATTGTGACAGAGGTCAGGAACTGCTTTTAAAATGTTATAAAACTAGAGAACCCAGAAGAAATCTCAGGGTAAATTTTGACTCCTGGAATTGGAAGAGTCTTGAGGTGAATCAGGTGTGTGCCACCTCGTAAGCGTTTCATCTGGAAGCCCTGAACCTAATTCGGAGAGTGTGTTAAAAGGTAGTGTGAGTTGGGATGTTTTTCTCCGCTCCATTTACTGTGATAAACAATGTCTGAATAAAGTCCAACAGAGAAACTAGGAGTAAGCATAATGCTTGCTGGGGAAAGAACAGTGACCACAAATTTTAAGATGCAGCTGTACAAAGAGTAGCAAAAGCTTCTCATAGTGCAGCCATTTACCCATTTGGCCTAGCTCTTCCCCTGCCTTTGTGGCATTTAGGGTCTGAGGAGCAGTATCCACCTTCTCTTCACAGTTACGGCACGCAGAAAATCCTGTGGGCAACTGGTTAAAGGACTATGGGGGCCCTGAATACTCTTTATTACAGACTCCATTCTTGGACCTTCAGAGCTGAAACTTAAAGTCTGTGTTCCTGCTGCTGAAAGTATATTTCAAGTGTTCCTTACTGTGTGCAAATATTTAGAATGTTAAGAGTAAGTCAAGGCTGCCTTTCCTGGATTTTTTAGGCTTTTTTTTTTCCCTTTTATTTTTTTTTTTTAAATTCCTTTGCTTCTGAGCCATATTTTGTGACTAATCTAAATTTAAGAAAACAGAATGTAAGGCTAAATCTAACTTGCTGTAAAGTAAAACTTGCTGTGAGTTCAGTGGCAAATATTTTTTTTTACCCAGGAATTTCTGGTCCCATTGAAGGCAATGATAGAATTTCTAGTGTTTTCAAGAGTGCAAAAATTTCCTGCTCTCCTTTGTTTATATAAAACTGCCCAGAGAGTGTGACAGACATTGCAGAGTTTCAGAGTGATTTCTGGAAATAAGTTCACCAAAAATTCACAGGTGTTACGTGTACTCCTTTGTATTATTTCAACATACAATTCAATTTTGGGACTGAAGAAGAAGGCTCTATGTGCCTTATTCTAAGGTTAAAGTTAATGTATAATAGTGTAAAGGTTATATACTCTCTCAGTCTATGTGTACATCTTCTAGTTTATGAACAAAGCCGCTTGTTCATAGCAATGGAAAAATGCATAAAAAGACTCATGTTGAAAAAAATGCAGATACCGCAAGCCAAGAGAGAAAGATACCAATGCCATGTATTGCCTCCAAGTGGAAAGCCAGGGCCCATCGTATTCTGGAATTCAGCGATGACCCATCTTGCGTATCTGAACATCTCCACACTACTTAGAGTTGGCATTAGCTGAGTCACTTTCTACTTTCGGTTATAGCTCCCTCATAAAGAAGGTATATTAGAAAAATCAATAGAGAAATCGATACATTTTACCCAAGTTATCAGATGTGCTCCAGATGCTCAAGTTGCTAAATAGCACTTGATTCAAATAAAATGTATCTCACATCCTTTGTATTAAAGTGAGAGTTGGCATATATTTCTCTTCCCTCCCTCTCCATTCCCAGTTGAGTAGCATTTGCACTCTGGCACCAATTTATATGGAATTTCAATGTGTTTCTGAAATAAAATTGATTAGCATTTTCTCTCCTGAAAAACTGTCTTAACATCTTCCCAACAATTATGGGAAATTAGGTTGTATAAAAATACTTTTTAGTTTTATTTCCCAAATAGAGAAATAATGCAGCATAATGAAGGGTTGTGCAGGAGAGCTCTAGGAGTACTTTGAAAAAACAACAGTCAGTGAGGTGGAAAAATGAGGGAACAAAGACCGGATTTCAGAGTAAGCTGTTTCCATTGGATTTCATCTCTAGATATTACATTGATATTTTATGTGCATACAAATTATATTCCATGGGAACACTACGGGGTAAATTAACAGTGCATTGCACATAGATTAGACATGCAAATGACAAAAATAGGAGGTAAGTACGTAGAAAATGTATCCCTAAATCAGCATGTGCTTAACTCATTGACAAACAGAAGCATCAGGAAAGCATTTTAAGACATACTACATTTTGCAGAAAGTTGCATAGTGTTTGGTAAAGATGTTGAAAACACTCTTCTCAAATTCTCTCATAACAGCATTAATCTTTAATGCAGAGCTGATAAGCACTTTTTTGGCAAGCTAATTCTTACAGTAAATCTATGAAAAAAAGCCAAATCCAGGGCTGCTTTGTTCGTGGTGATAATAGGACACAGGGCCTCTCATCTGCAGGTTAGAATCACACCTTGGTACCCCATTAGTGAACCTCCAGTGACATAGGAGTTTCAGTTTTTTCCAAAGCTTAATAACCATGTCACCAAAGAAACCCACTGCTGCAATTTGCCATGATGAGAACCCTTGCTGACAGATCTAACCAAGTGACCAGTATTTGAAGCAATGGGAACGCCGACACTATGAAAGTCTGGGGGAAAGGAGGAGGTTATCTACATGTGTAGTTCACCCATGGAGTATGAATTGCATCTCTTTAAACAGGCTTGCATCCATGCAGTATAATTGCAGTGATGTAGCTAGCAGAGTACTCTGGTGGTTTTACTCCATTGGAGTCATCAGAGATTTCATCTTACAATGAGTTAGCTAATACTGATGAATTCTGAGGCTGTAAACTCTTGTTCTGTCTTGACCAGCTGGTCTGTTTACCTGAACGATCTTTACTACTCCATCATCATGGTGGCTAGAAGTTGCATCTCATTAAGTGCTGGCTCATATCTGTATGCCATATCTATATTTGTGCTTCCAGTGAGAGCTCTGTGAGCATCTTGAAGCTCCTCAATTTCTTTGTAAATGTAGAGACAGGGAATGCATGGAGCTCAGAGGTAGTCACTTTAACATTTTGGAGGAAGTTGCTAAGAAAATGGCAGTGCAAAGTCTTTACTACAATGTCATACAGAGCTCTATTGAAACAAAGGGTATGAATCTGTTCTCAGAGAAAGCTAAGGACTTGTCATGTTTGAGCAGTTAGTTAGACTGCTGTTGACACAGACTGCCAGCATCAGCCAGTATGTTGTTTCAGACATGGTCAATGCACAAAAGGATTTTGTCTCCTGTCTCTGTTTCTTGTGTCAGTCTTGTGTCACTTGCCTCCATGATGAAGACTGATATCAGGCACAACTTTGGATACCAGGATGCTATTGATTCACCCAGACCCAACCGGGACCTCAGAAAGATTGACCTAGCACCCTCCCTTCAGACCCATTGCCAACCAGCCTTCTGCCTCTGAAAATATCTCATTTTGAGCTGAGTATCACTGCTGAGAGGACTGAAGAGCATGATTGCACATGCTTTAATTAAAGGTCACAGGTCTGAGAAGCTGTGACGTTATCTAGCATTTAGCTTTTCCTTTAGAGCTGCAGATCACTGTTTTGTGAGCCAGTACTTTTTCTGAGCACTGTCCCCAGTTCCCTGAGTCACACTGTTGATATGATGGACCCAAAGTAGTGATGAAACTTTGTGAGAATGTGGTAGCTCAGCTCCTGCTTGTGCCAGGTCACCGCCACTCTTCTCTTTTCTCCTGTCCTTCTGACTGACCAAGGTTTTCATGAGGCATCTGGAGTCTGGTAAGCCAGAGAGTGAGCAAGCTCACTGATTTGGGAATGGACAGACTTTCTGCCACAGCCTATCCCTCTTCACCCCATTTTCTCTCTTTACCCCACTGAACAAGTTTCCTCACCCCTGCCACAGGCTCAGTGCAGTGGCTCCATCTGTATAAAAGCTTGTTTGTCAAAAGTCCTGTTCTTGGTTCCCTCAATTCCCTTTACACTGACCGTGCTGTACACCCATGTGAAAACTGCAAAATATTAAAAGAGAAAAAAACAATAGAAGCTCATGGAGGTTTCTGAATCCAAGTCCAAAGTGAAGCAAAATTCTCAAAGACAGCAATTCAAAGGACACAGAAGAAGGAGGAAGGAGGGCTTTCCCCTTCCCAGGGCCTCTTTGTGGGCACATAGCTGCCAGGGAAAGGATGCACTGCAGCCAGGGCTGGAGTCTTGCCATGGCACAGGAGAATGCCACAAATGGCCAGAAAGATGTTTAGGCAGCTGACGAGATAAAATACAGGGAAACTTTATTGAGGAACATGCACCCACATGCTGCTGTTGTCCTCTGCATCTCTTCACTTCAGCATTCCTGGAAAGTCACATCAACCTCGACCCTCACTGGCTCCCATTCTACAAACCTGGGAGCATTTCTTTTGTTATCAGCCTTCAGTGCACATACTGTCCTTACTTCTGTTTCCCTCATGACATGCCTCCTTTTGACTCCTCCAATCAATCAGTGTCATTCAGTGCCATTTCAAGATTCTGACCAGATCTGAAATATCTCTGAGAGGCTGGGACAATAAACATCTGCAGGATGATCTGCACTGAACCAGAACTGAAGCATTTTGAATCCTTCTTTTATGCAAAATGATGGTGTTGGCACTTTTTGGAAAATGGAGATGATTTGTTTCAAGTATCAGATCATATATTTGCCAAAAAGCCAGGTATATTGAATATGTTGAATACATGTCTGCCACACAGTTAAGAAAGTATACAGTTCTCTATAGCGGGTACAGCAAACCCTTCATTTAGTCTGTCCCCTCTTGTAAGTCACAGAACATAAAAATTCATAAAAGTATATTTGAAACTAATGTCTTCACCCACATAGCCACGGAGGGCCAGACTTTGTGTCATCACTGGCATACACCCTTCCCTAAAATCCCGGACACCATTATTTTGCAATAGGTTTGCATATGTACTCGGAAAGAGTGAATCCCTAATGTAGATAAGTCTTAGGTATTTTGTTAAGATACTATAGAGAAGTTTGCCATCCTGCAGACAAAGGGGTAATTTTGTTTTTCAGCGTAACTGCTGTAATAGTTTTCAGAAAAAAATTAGTTTGCTTTTAAAAAACAAAGCTCTGTTTTCCAGTATAATTAAACTTTTGTTTCTTCTTTTAGTATTTGTCCCCTGTAAGGTACTATTTAAATCACAGCATAAATTCACAGCAACATCTGCTGGCCATGTTAGGCCATATTTCTTCTTTGGTCTTTCAAGTGAGAGTATTCTATTGAAGTACAGTCAGAAAAATTACCCTTTCCAGTTGCTTTTCACATGTATACATCAAACTGCCATTCTAGGAAACAATTCATTGTCCTGGAAGGTCGGATCTTAGAAACTTGTCTTTCGCTTTTGTTTGCTAACAGATTACTTTGTTAATTCCAAAGATTTAGCAAGCCCCTTGTTTTTTCCAGCAGTGTTTCATTCATCTGTTCTTGTTTTATATGAATAGATGTCTTCTGGTCACTGAGAGGTAGGACTTTGCTTTCACAGTACATTTCCCCCCTGGGTAATTGTTTGAAATATTTGATACCCCAGATGTACAAACAGTCATTGGCCTCTGTGGAGTTTGTCAGACTGCACATTGGCGATGGGTTTAAAAAATGCATTTAGACATGTTTTGAATGTGTAAAACAATGTGTTCACTGTAATACATTGGACCTGTTCTCTACTGCCCTTCCCAGTCATTCACATCGGCACAAAAATCAGAGGTGACGTCCGTGAGTTAAGGATCAGGCCTATTTCTATTAATGAAATAATATTCCCATTATGGGAAAAAATGAATCATAATATATATTTGAGAAATGGAATCCCGCATTATAGTCTCAGAGTTATCATGACCAAAGTGTTGGTTTTTGGTTTTTTTTTTGATTTTCTGTTGCTTAGATTCTTTTCTTAACAAGCTACAGTGCTACCGGCAATCTCAAACATTCACAAGTCAGGTCCCCAGAAGACCAGAAGATTGTCTTGAATATGGTCCATTTTGACTATAGTCTGAAAAAATTAAAGAGGAAAGAGAACTGGAGAAAGGATAAGTACAAGTGAGAATCTGGCTTTGTGAGTATAGTTATGAAACTCCTTTGAGAGGCAGAGGTCTCTTCTCCAGATCCTGACCTACTGTATATTTGGAGTAAATAGTGAAGGATGTGCTGCAGCAGGGACTGCATCTCAGACTTCCGCCCTTGCAGAAAGCTGCCCCTTGCCGCTGGTCTGTGGGAACATACAGTACCTAGTTAAGCTCTTACTGGCTGTGTGTTGTGTAGCTTTGCAACACAGAGGAACAGCTTCAGCAGGAAGATCAGCGTGCCTGGGAAATATCCCATGGCCTCTTGGGTGGTGCATATGCCTCTGAAGTGAGGTTCAGATCTTCTGGAGATACTAGGAATGCAGTTAAATGCTTTGAAATTGGTAGAAACCAAATTTTTATTTTTAATTTAAATAAATACACACAAAAAATAACACAATTTTCTCAGCTTTAAGGAACAGCAGGTTTACCTAAGTCTCAAAGCTTGTGATGCACAGTAGTCAAGCTGGCTGCTGAATTATATCCTTATAAGAACATTTAACTTTAAAACTTCATATTATACAGGTCACATGTTCTGGTGATATTCAGAAGGGAATTGTCACTTTCAGACAACTAATATCAGTCATTCTTCTATCTATATTTGGATTGCAGGCTCAGGAAAGTGTGATGGCAGTTATTAACTGCTCTCAAGAAATCCACTTGCAAGATGGATTTATTTCTTGATTAATGATGGAGATTATTCAAGTATTAATTCCAGTTTTTTATATCACAAACTTGATATCATCCTTGTTCTCTCCACCCTTAAAATTACTATGATTACTCTAATTGTTAGAAAGCTATTATTTGATTCAGATTTGCAAAGTAATTATCAGCTAGTAGCACATCTGCCATTTCTTACTAAATTTTGGTATGTATTGTTGTATCTCAATTAACAAAAGATCTACTAACTGAAGCATTGCTGTATGAATTCTAGTAAGGCTTTCAAGCATGACATAAATTTTGTCCTGATTGATTCTGACTCTTACTGTGTGCTGTTTAATTTGTTGCTTTGCATTTCAGAATTGTTCTGTGAACCCAGTGCTTGATGTTTTATACAATGATTTCTTCGTCTGCAGAAATCAGATGTACATCTAGAGGTTTTAACTGATGGAGCATACTTTATGACATTATTTTTACTTCTGCTTTGCGAGTTGTATTCTCATTACCTTTTTTCTTTGATTGTGTCACGGGCTACAGGGATTAAATAGAATTACAGTTTTTAATCTCATCTTTGAGATGGTACTACTAGCATAATGGGATAATTATCTCCACATGTCTAGCTTCTCTTCATGAATATGAGGAGCAGTGAGGGCAGCAAACACACCAGCTATTAATACTGGAGCATCATTGATTTGCTTTTTGCACCAGCTGTACTTCCTACATAAAGTTGTTCAACTTGTGGCAAAATTTTAAACCATTTAAGAATGAGATTTTGAGCATTCGTAGATATGCATATGTGGTTATGTGCACACCCAGACACACACACACACTGCAAATGTCTGTGAACATTTTTATATTAGATAAACAGTTTCAACAACTTTTTACTGAGCTGTTTGAAATGTGTCTTGTACAGAAAATATGTGAATAGTTCAGTTCATGTGCAACGTTGCTTTCTTAACTGTGTAAACTCTTCTGGATTATGAAGTTCAGTTTGTGTATGTTTTCTGTAAAAATACTTTCACAACCTTTTTTAGAAGCTATTATCAGACAAAATCCATTTCAAAGTGTCTGCAGGCTTTTCTCAATCTCCTTCTACGGTCTCCAAATTTAGAACAATCTCTGATTACAATGGTTTTCCTTTAAAACTTCTTATTTCAGTAATTTTACTTACTGGTTTTACACATAACCATAGCCATGAAAATATTAATAGAAAGTTGAAAATTAGAAAGAAAATTAATTTAATTTGTGGAATCCATGTGTAGGTTGGGAAGAGTGGAATATGTGCTGTTTCAGTTGCATTTAATGGCTGCTTTACTTGCTTATTTAGATAATTTTATTGTCCTTAGTATTTACATGTATTGCTGTCGCACCAGGACCCCTAGCATGTTGCTTGTGTATTAGAATGACTAAATAATGCTGAAACCCTTGAACAGACTGGATTGTGATCCACAGCTTCAGAATTTTATGGAAGAGGAGCAAAGAAGGATAGTAAATTTTTCTCCTATAGTGGAGCTGTATATCTCAGGCTATAGAGATGTTGCTTTTCTGAATTGATATCTAACTTTTTATAATTTCTTGGGTTTTGAAACAGTACAGTTTTCTAATTATATATTTTGTTTTTTAATATGCTTATTTAAAAAATTGAATTGCATATTCTGTTATTAAAAAATCCAGTCTGAGCACATATGGTTAAGTCTAATCCATTTACAGTAAGAAATACATACATATCTGTCAACATCAACAATAGAAGAGTGGAGTATTTGAATTGCTGGGAGTAGAATGCTGTAACACTAATTATTTCATTCTAGACTTGCCGTGGAATTGGCTTCTACAACAGCAAAATGCTTGAATTACATGTTAAATCAGTTGATTTAGGGTGAAATTCACTTATTACCACACTGCTGTTTCTCATGTCCAAAATTCTGGTGTGTAGCTGTCTGGAAGAGGAACTGTGCTGTCCTGGGTATGGAAAGCTGGGCTCTCCTAGGGAAGGCCAGCACAGGGGAGAGTGCTGAGGGTCAGGAGTCTTCAATTTTATAGTTCTGCATGACATTCAAGAGCTGCAGGTTCTGTAACAAGTTAGGTGGCCCTCTATTCCCCTCCCTCTCGCAAGTTGGAAAACCAAGTGTATACTAACTGATACATAAGGCTTTCCTATTTTTTTTCTTTTTTTTTTTTTTTTTTTTGATTCTGGCTTTGTTAAATGTCATATCTTTACTAAAACTTTCTCCTACACCCATTTGAACCGCATGAAAACACTTTTCCAGCAAGCAGATTAATGTCTTTTTTCTTACTAATGAAAGCAGGGAAGCTGTTCTGTTGCAACTCACTGCTTAAAAAGGCAAATGTCTCCTTCTCCAAAACAAAACCAATATTCTCTAAAAGAAGCCTATTCTCGGGCTATTTTTCACTACAAGTTCAGATTTATCTTATGTTTTTTTCTGGTGCTGAGGATTCCCCCATTATTTTTCTACTCCTTCACTTGGAGAGAGGCAGCCATTTAAAAATTCAGCAGGCCTGGCACTTTGTCTTGTTTCTACCTGATCAGATGTTCATTCTCAGCTTCAGACATACCAGACCTTAGATGCACTAACACTTCACAAGTGCAGTGTAAACCACGCACTGTCTTCAAAGGACAGAAGTGGGTAAGCTCTATGTGCTGAAAATGCAGTACTAAAATGAATGTTAAAACAGTTAAATAAAAATGTTGAAAGCTCCAAAGGGTTTTTGAATAGCTGACAGCTCTGTCTGGAGAGAAGAACTTCCCAGGAGCAAGTCCTTTAACTGAGACTTTGCTTGCTGAGCTATCAGGTTGAGTCAAATCTACTACAGATTTTGCTAGGAGATCTGTCGGGCACACGGGAAAATTAGTGCAGTACGGTCTTATGATAGAAATAAAGTCTGCAAGCCTGAGTTTTACTAACTTTATGCTCTGTTGCTTCCAGTGAAATTAGTTCTTGTTTTCATGGTTGTTGGTAGGATCAGAATCAGGCCCTATATTATCTTTCTACATTGTTCTTACAGGAGTTGTTAAAGTCTTATTCCAGTGTGTTGACATAAGCTTAGTTCTATCTCAGATAAACTGGGAATATTGGGATCCAGGGTTCTGCTTTGGCAGTGTTGGCAGAGCCATACTTAAGAAGATAACAGAGTAGGGCCACAGGAAAACTTGAAGTGGGAAATTCAGATTGGAACTGGAAGACAGCAAAGTGAATGCAGACACAGAAGGACAGAGTAAATGCTGGAGGAGGAGGAGGAAGAAGAAGAGAGGATTAAATAATTTAGGCAGCTGGCCCGGTCCTCAGTTGTACTGGGAACAGGTAAGATGCAGAGCATCCATTCATGGACATTATATACAATTTCCTACCTAAACATAGTGTAAACATAGACTAAAACAGCCTTAAAGATCACAGGAGAGTCTGACCTCCAGCTTGTTTCAGCCACATCCTCTATGCCAAAGTACCGTTGAGGCAAGGTAGTACATGGATGCTACAGTGGCTTTCTGCCATTTGAGGTGGCCCTTCCAGGGCATTTCTCAGGTGCTTGGATGCACCTGGTCAGGAGTCTGTGTTGGTAAAAAGGTTCAAAACTTGGTTTATGGTACAAAAATTGTGTAGTTTGACCCATGTCCACACGATCTGTTTGGCACGACACTACACCTTACTAACACAGATGGAATTAAATTTGCAAGTAATTATCACTATTTAGCATATAATAGAGATAGGGATGTTACAATTGTTGCATAGTTTTAGCATACACAGGCCAGATAACACAAACCTGGGAAGGTCCTGGTAAAAATTATGCTTCAAAGAAATTCCAAGGTCTGGGTACAGCAGGGCACGTTTAAATCAATCAGCCATAGCTGTGTCCTATAGTGATGCTATATTGTTCTGTGTGATTGGGGCATTTTCATTTTATAATCTCATTTCCGATTACACCCACTGTCAAAGAGGTTTTGAGTGTTTCCTTTTTTTCTTTTTTTCCCTCATGGTGTCACTACAGGCCAAACCTGACATATCCTCATGTGTCCAAGTAGACAAGCCTCACAATGCTGGAAGAGGTATTTGTGCTCTGCTGCCTCCTAAGAGGAGAGTTGTCTTTCATGACCTGTTGCAGGGAGTACAAGAAATGGATGAATTAGTGTGCATAAGTTTGAGTGGCTATACAGCTTGGAGGCTTCTTTTTCTGCAAAGATTTTATTTGTACCCCTGGACAGTGGTTATTTTCAATATGAAAGTAGGCAAGTCTCAGAGTCAGCAGTTGTGCCGGGCAGCAAATGTATCAGAAATTCAACTGTATACTAACTTTCCGGGCTTTATAGGCTGAGACATTTTATTGAACTTTTAGAATAAATATTTGTATAAACCGGTGAAGGTCAACTGCAAAGGCAATGTTATTATCTGGCTTAAAATTATTACCTGTAAAGTGTTGTTAATAAAAGGTTCTCATGTTCAGGCCTAGTTCTCTTACTGCTCATCATTAAGATACAGTTTACTGAAAGTGTTAGCAAATGTATGGTTCAAACATAATTTCATTATGCAGAAGTCATTTTCTTTAGAAGAGAAGAAGGAGAGCAATTGGCAGTATTTATTTATGAGAGCGTACGTGACCTCCATTCCAGCTATTTATGTCATACACTGGCATTTCATCTGTGTACTCCCAAAGTAGATCTGCTGTAAAAAGATGACCTCTGTCTTATTTATGGACAGAACAGAGGTAAAAATGGTCAAAATGCTGAGATTCTGACTTCCTGACGTTTTTATCAACTCTGTTAACACATTTCAGCTGAAAAATGCTGAAGTTGTCAACATTCAGTTTTTGGATATTGTGTTCATGTCAGATTTTCTGTAATTCAGCATTTGTAACTGTTGTTTTTACTTCTAAGGAGTCTCTTACACCACATGTACTGCCTCAGACATTCCTGTACAAGCATGTAATTCATCCATTTAAGTTTCAAGAACCTTTCTGTCTTGTCACTAAATGATAATTTCCTGTATCAAAAATTTAATGTCCTCTCTAGTTGTAGGATGATATTTCAAGATCAGAAAATTATTTATTTTTATATGCTAAGTGGATTTGGGGGTTTGGAAATCAGGTAGAATACATAACTTGATTTTTTTCTTATTGCTTTTAAATTTTTACTTCAGGTTGCTTGCAAATTAGTACTTTGACATTTTCATCACAAAATGACATACTAACCCTACCCCTTCAGCTGTGATGAAAAACATTATTAAGATTGCAATGTCAAGCTTTCAGAAGGTAGGGGGGGAAAAAGGCATCTTGTCCAAATTGTGCATTCCTAACTTGGCCCTTACCTCAGTTTAAGGCATTACAATATTGCCTTTAATCACATGAAAAAGTCTATTTTTCCCTTGCCTTATTTAATATCCAAAGTAGACCTGTTTTGTAGATTAATTAGAATCATGTAATGAAGAAATGCTGGGTTTTGTTGCAGAAGTTGGAAGGTATTTAGCGAACTCGGGATTACAGGGAGAAAAAGTGTTGTCTATATTATGACAGTTGAAGATTGCCTTAAAGAGATGGATTCCTCTCTTTCATCTGCTGCAGTATTTCTGGACAACTTACTGAAATCAAACTTTTCATGGATGGTCACTGTTTCCTTGTTGCTCGGGATCGTTGAAAATGTTCTGAACATTCGGAGCTGAAAGCCAGGGCAATGGGAGCTGGGCTTTGAGCACATAAGATGCTACACAATGATTTCACAAATGTGATGTCCAAAGTGAGCATGTAATTTTCACCTCAGTCTTTTTAAGCCTGTGTTTCAAGATGTTCCTCATCTCTTAGGATATTTTGAAAGTAAATTATATTATGGCTTTCAAGGATAATAATAAAATAGTGATTGGATAATTTTGTCTTCACAGCAGTGTTTGAACTATGCATAGTAAGAAAGCCACAGACACCTACTGAATGATTAGGACAAAATAAACAGTTACTCATTATATGAAAAGAATCCTACTGCACTGCAGCATGTGGGTGCTGTACAAAAACCCTGAAAGTTAAAACACATTGAAAAAAACGTAAGAAAGTATACTGACAGCTACATAATCAGACTGGAAATATCTAAGATGGGAGTTCTCAGGCTATGGTATGTGTACCACTAATGGTATGAAAACTATTTCAAAGTGGTCTTCAAATAAAATCTGAGCATCTGAGCAGAAGAATGTCTCCTCCTGCATGTGAGTTCCTCTTATCACATTCCCACAGGAAACCGGGACGGAGATCTGGAAGCATGCGTATGGTTTGGTACATGCCACATCTTCACCACTGTCACTAATCTGGTAAAATGCTTTTTCCAGAGCAAACTAAAATGGTTACTTCAGGCTTAAAGGATGTCCTGTTAAGTGATAGGTCACATATTACCTCAAAAAAAGTGCCATGTTATACACTTACTCCCATCCTCCAACTCTTATTTAGCAAGGAAGATGAAGTCAAATGGCAGTGTGTCCTTCTAGGAAATCCTCAGGTGCACTTCACAAGCTTTTGCCAAGTAAGCTAATGGAGCCAGTGAGAACAAACAGGAGCAACTTGTTGTCTTGTGTAATTTTAAAGTAATTTGCTGACAGCTAAAGAACTGTGAGTATTAAATTCCGTCCCAGGCATTCTAGTACATGAACTATTGCAGGCAGAGACTTTTCCCACCTGCTACTCCTTAAACCTGCCCTGACTCTTCTTATCCCTAGCTTTCATTCTCATCTAATTATAATTGCCTGGCATTCACAGTTTCTATTCCTCAGGCTTCTCATAGCTCCTTGCTCAGCACATCTGGGCTCCTTGTTCCAACCCCAGTTATCTCCATTGTTTCCTCAGCCCAGTCTCCCCATCTGGCCGGCCCCGGAACCCCACCTTCCCCCATCTTTGTCCAACTCCCAAGTTTTGTCCACAAGTTAGGGCTCTTCATGACAAAGGCACAGCAGTCTTTAGGGCTTTACTACTCAAATCTACATTTTCAGTGAACAAATATTTCAAAGCAAGGTCTTCTGAATGTTTATAACTTAGCAAAATCTGGATGTTTTTACCGGAATGCTTGCTACACTTTCCTGATTAAAAGTTCCTGTTACAATGAGGTTGCTGGATAGATACATACATTTAGCAAATATATTTAAGTGAGTGCATTATATCATCGTATGTAAGCAACTATGTACCTACATATGACTATGTAAACTAAAAGCATAGACATAAGCTTAAACAATTTTGCATAGGTGACATTATCTGGAAAACGAAAATTTCTTAAATGGATTATACCTAGCTAACGGATAAATTCATAATTAGTCATGCTGTCATTAAACTAATAATTGAAGTAGGTTAATTAATATATGGCTGCGCATTTAAGAACCAGATTTCAACTCAAAAACATATTAAAGATAATATTACTGTCCTATTTCACTTGAAATATTTATTCATGTGAACATTTATTAAAACAGAAACAAGTATCTACTTAACTGCTGAAGATAACATAAATGTATGGTGATTTTTGGATCAATACAATGCATTGGGATTAATAATGCCACATAAGTCCTAACCAACATATAAAATTAAATGATTAGAAGAATAACTCACTTAGTACTTCTAACAGTATGGGAGCTGAGAAGTAACATTTCAAAGACATTTGCAACTGACAAAGGAAAAATGTATTAATGCTTCCTACTCAACACAATATAAAACTAAATATATGGGTGTACATGTTTGAATATATAGTTAAAAATACACATACATGTGTATTAATTTGTATCTAATAGAGCACTAATATACAGTAATATGATTAATACAAGCCAATTTAAAAATAATTTTGTTGGCCAATCAGTGCTAATGGATTTACCTTTATGCTAAATAATTTATGCACTGCCATTGACTAGTAACATTATTAAAAACAGTATTCTTTGTTATCATTTCAGAGCTAATACACTTAGGTAATAATCATTGGTAATCACTGGCTTACATAAGTGAGTAAGTTCTTTTGCTCTCTTTAAACATATACAAATGTTCAAAACTGAGCAATATATATTAGTATATTGTATCTTGACAGAGTCCCAAACAGAGCTGCCTGTGAAGTTACGGCACTTCCAGTACTTTCTAGTACTTACAGATCTGTCTGAATGCTTCATTTTGCTGCTGCTTTTGAGAAGAGAAGAAAAGGGAATTAGGGAAAGCCTGTTGAATATTTAGGAAAATATTCTGCTGCATAACTGAAGTAGCAGGAGATCCATAAAACCAGTCCACAGAAGTGCTCTGTGGTTTATCAGTCGGTAGTAGAGGTGAAAATTTCCCCATGATTAAACCACTGTTTATATTCCATTTTCGGTATTCATGCACAAACTGCAGTCTGTCAGCATACAGCATTTTCCACAGAGGATCCATAAAATAATATGTTTGGTAAAGCCAATTTGGTGCTGGGTAGGAAAGACAGTGTTCCCATGGCATGAAATAATTCACAGCAAGGCAATGCTCTAGCTCCTTTTGACGCCCGCGCTTTCGTGATCTTCGATGTTGCCTGAAGTCCCCATGAACAAAGTCATTTAAATTTAATGGGTGGATACTCCAGTAGTTTCCTTTGCCATCCTCACATCTTCCCACCTTGATGAAACAATCATTTAGTGAAAGGTTGTGCCTTACACTGTTTCTCCAGCCTTGACCTTTGTTCCTGTAGAAAGGAAAATTATCTTCAATATATTTGTAGATAGCAGCTAAATTCAGTTTATTTGTAGGGGAAGAAAGAATTGCCTTTGCAATTAAGGCTATGTAAGATAGGGGTGGTTTTTCTGGAAATCTTGCTTCATCCATGCTCACAGAAAGACCATTTTTGGCATCTGTGTGAGAGCTGGGCATTCGGGGTGGAATCCTGTGAACCAGTTTTCCTTCTTCTTCTCCTCCTCCTGCTGTATGGATGTCTGGATTTCCTTCACTGTTTCCAGAAAAGTCTTCATTCATTATAGCAGCATGAAGTTCAGCATTTATTTTAAGTGTCCTGATACTTTACTGCAAGTAGTCAGTTGAATAATTGGTCTGCTGAATATAACCAGCAGGAGAAACGAAAGCTGGACTTTAAATGTATCCAGGTTCCTATTTTATACTCTGTTAAGTCAACATCCTTAACAATGAAAACTGAACTGCCTATGTTTACAAAAGTCAAGGTGCAAGTCCTAGCTGAATGAAAAAAAATACAAAATAATTATACTATGTTAAGTATGAAGATAAAGAGAGCATGACGTTAGCCTCTCACTTCATTATAATCTGAGAAAACACCCTTCAGTGTTCCCCATTGAAACATAATGATTAATGAAAAATTGATGGTGGCTAGATAGAGTTGTGAAAGGATTAGACCCTCCAGTGATATGCAGAACAAATTGAAACCAACATGTTGGTTCCTGTGTTCTATACTTAGTCAAACATGTTGTATTTAGTACAATAAACATTTGTTTTACACACTAGAAGAAAGGACTGTGTGAAATGAAACTTGCTATCGTATTTTGTAGCTGCAGGGTACCTATTATTGGTGAAATTGAATTAAAGCACAAAACCCCCACAAATTGCTCCCTGTTTTTCTTATTAACTCTCTCATCCCAATTGTGCAACTAGTTTTCATGCTGAGTGTGCATGTGACTGGTCCTGCTGACCCAGGAAACCACTTGAGGGAGCAAGTACCACTCAGAGAAAGTGAGCGTTGTACTCTGCGACCCTCAAAGGATGAACTGTTGCTTGAACTTTGACATTGCCCTCAAGCCTTCTGAACTCTGACACTGTTAAGGACAAGATACTCATCTGATGTGGCTAGTCAAGAAAGGTAATTAAATATGTTTAAATATGTTCTAAAGTAAAACAAAATGGTAGAAGCTTTGAAAGAAGATGTATTGTATTTTTTTGTGCCACTTTTGATGTTCAAAATATGTATTCCCAGATGAGATCCATGTTTCGAGGCATCAACAACAGCCTCAAAGATTCAACCTTATGAAGCTAAAGTTGATGTGGTTCAGGCTCTGATGAGTTCTGAAAATAACCCTTGGTTGCTTCCTTCAGATGCTAATTCTGGCAAAAAGAGAGAGAGAGGTACTAGGGCATTCATTAAACTGATCCCTTTCCCTCCGAGCTTGAAGTTCACATCCTGGCTGATCATCTTGATTGGGCACTTGCAAGCCTTTTCTCAGGCTTTCAAATCCACCAGCCTATGTTTCATTTGGCAGCCACGATGTTTTTAGATCAGGAAACAAGACTCGTAATGCTATAGTTCACATGTGTTATCCAGTATTTCTGCATCAGGGCAGAATTGACTCCTACTTGCTTGCAAGATTTAATAGAGGACTTTTCCACTAACCGTTGTGAATGGGATGTACCTAGTATTTTAACAGCTTTGGCTGTTCAAAAATCCTAGTGATGTCACAAGGAACTACTAATTGTTTTTCCTGGGCGTGAAGCCTCAGCAATGACTTCTTTTGAAGGCATTCGTTTGACCTGCTCCCTCCCTACCAGAAATTCCTTGCCTGGCACATCCCAAAGTTGCCATCATCTTTCCATTACTAGTGGCTTTTCATAACCTTCTGATGACTAATTTACCCAGTTTGTTCTCCTCTTCTCATATTTGCAGCTGAATGGTTGCCAGATCATAGCAGAAATTATTGAGATTAGCTCTTGAATGTGTGATCTGGCACTTTAGACTATTTATTACAAATCATCCCATTTCTGTGGCTGCAACTGTAAGCAGGTCATGCCTAAAGGGGTTCCTGCAATAATAACATCAGAAGTTTGATTTCAATTCAAAATACTGGATTCAGTATAGATTATTAGGTTATTTCTACTGAGATTTGTGTTTTTATGGAACACTGCAGTTGCAGACTGGAGAATAAATGCAACTCACTGTGGCAAGGAATCTATATTCCTTCCCCCATATCTCCAACAAAGAAACACAGAATCAACCACATGTTCTGCTATTTTAGTAGCAACTTTGTAAATGGAGTGAATTTTAAAGAAAGACTAGACACAGAGACTAGACTTTGAGTGCCTACAAATACCCAAATTAAATCAAGAGTAAGAAAAACCATCTTATTAAGGTTTTCAATTTTAAGGGCGAGTTTTCAGAAACTGAGGAAACTGAGGTTATTAAAGGGAGACAGACTGAAGAGTTCAGAAATTTAAATGTAGTAAATGCCCAAAAGTCGAAAGCATGAAACTTGAACTCAAATCCTAAGCAAGAAGAAAAAATGTGTAGGAAAGGGCTCCATACTTGAACAGATGAACAATCCCTTCAGTAAGTAAAGGAAGATTCTACAGGGAATGAAAGATAAAAGAGTGAGCAAACAGAGATACATCTGGAAGGGCTGAAAGCCCTGATCTCTGAGATAAAGATTTTTTTTTTTTTTCAGATATGCCCTCAAGGAAAATACTCATCCCATACTTCTGGGCATCTTGCTTGTTCCTCCTTTCTCCACATTATTTCTGGAATTAATGTTTGTTTTCCTCTGAGTCCTATCTTTAAAGGTGACAGGTTGAAAATCAAGGTTCCTTCTAAAAAGGTAAGGCAAATTCCCTGATTTATCCCTGTTCTTTGTGGGAATCTTCTCGTCACTGCCTGGAATGTCTGCAAAGCTTTCACATAAGAGAGAGAACCACCTTCACTGGCTCAATGTCCAGTTTTATCTGAAAAGAAGAATCAGAGGCAGGGAAAGCATACCGTCTACTCTTACTATACAGAATTTTTCCAACCCAGGGAAACAGATTGTTCTTTAAATATCCACACACCTTATTAAAGCAGCATTTTTGTTACTTCATTCTCTACAGTGCTGCTAAAACATCAGATAGTTAGAAATCTGAGATTTTCCACAAAATACCATAACAAAGGAAGGGCTAGCTTTATTAGTCAGACTAGTTAAATTGTTTATCAGTTTGATTTGTCAATAACTGAACTGTTCTTGAAAAGATGAATGGGGAAACCAGAGTATTTGGAAATTCTGTTGCAATAATGTAATCTGTTCTGAATTTTCACTGTGCAAAGATTGTCTTTTTCTCTGTCAGTGTTTGGCTTTCTGTCATCAATTTAGGTTAAAGAGAGTTTGGTCAGTGACTTAGCTGTAATTGTATGAATGTGGGCTATCCCCTCACAATAATTCTAATGCTTCTTTTTTATATATTTATAAAGACTGCAATATTTCTGCTTGGTGCTGTGAAAAGAGCACAAATTTTAAGGAGTGAGCTAGTTTCTACTTTGGGTCACAGAGTAGACCAGTGGCAGTCATAAGACAAAGTTTCATAAAAAAAAATTTGGACAGTGCCTACAATCTGTATCTAAGAGCAGAAAACAACTGAGGGCAGCCTTTGCCCTCACACAGCCTTTATTACTGATATTTAACTTCAATCACGTAGTTCAGAAAGAAAATCTTATTAAGTGAAATGCTGTGCTTTCTTCCTTAGTTGTACAGACTTTAAGAATGAACAGCTGTTTCAAAATATCTCTCGCAATATGCCAGCAATGTTTTTTTCTAAAGGATATAACCTTTAAAATCTTTCTTCTACCTCTTGTTCAGCACTTTTGACCACTCAACAGTCAGCTAGAATAGTGTTCCCTGCAAGGAGAAAATGTTTTTGTGCCTTATCCTAATAGATATATTTAATAGCAGTGAAGTAAGTAATACATCTCATACTCTCAGCTGAAGAAGTGCAGTTTTCTAGGGCATTAAGGAATACACTGTTAGGAAGCCAAGTGGAACCAGATTTTGTACTGCTCATCTTTAGTCCATGCTTAAGACATAATTGTTTTTCAGTTGACACAGAAAGGTATATTCTCTCTCCTTCTGGTTAAGGCCAAGAAAGCTCAGCTGGCCAGTGCTAATAATAGATATGCCAAAAACATAGGCAGGTGCAAGTATTTTTTAATTAAAGGTCTATTTGGCTATCGGCTATTGATTTCGGTGCTTTGCTGTAAGTCCCAAGCCTGCTAACTCTGTGACGTTCTTCCCTGTAATGTTTACTATGCTGTTCAATAGAGAAGCTATCCCATATAGAGCTGTCTTATTTTCTACACAGTCTTCCTCAATTCTACCTGTTGTTTCCACTGTTACTTAAACAGTGTTTAAGAATACCTGGAAACCATTTGCCTTGATTCAACATTTGAATTTGGTGTATTCAAAAACAGTAAGGAAGATGAGGCTTTAGAAAAGAAGGGATTAGTGAAGTTGTTCCATTAAAATGTTCTGAAATTACCTGTTGCTGTTACAATCTGAAATGAAAGAGGTACTCTGTTGTCTCATTTAGGTATTTTTGGGCACCATTTTGCAAGATGCAGGAAACAAATGATATTATTTTTCATTACAATCTTTTCACAGTGTTAATCCAATTCTTCTATGTATAACTATGCTTGCTTTGGTGTAACTCCATATACATTTTGATAAAATACTTGCACTGTCATGAAAAGTTTAACCCAGTACAACCTGTCCAGGCAAGTCGTAAATCAGGCGGAGAACAGACATAAACTTCTACCCCTCTACACTGAAGAAGATGAAGCTTGTGGATAGGAAATTGCATTCCACAAAAGTGTGGCCTTCCTCTGTTCTTTCTGGTCCCAAGGCAGAATCTTTTTGCTCTTTTATATTGTTTATTTCTTATACAGCATTTTTCTGTTTCTTATTTTAACTGACCTTACTAGGTACACGCTGCTTCTCTTACTAGGTAATGGCACGAGACTAAAGACTTTGTCACTCAGTGGCAGCACTTAGACTAAACTGCTAAATAACCCTTTGGTTCCCAGCTCCCGTGTTTCTTTACATCCAGGACAGAAGTAAAGGATTTGAACTCAATGGATGGTGAGGCAAGTGCATAGAATAATCTGAGTCAATTAAAGTCACTGATATTACTTGGTTTAAAAAATACATATTTGAATACATCTTTGTTTTCAGAACACCCTGCAGCCCTTGTCATGGCATGTACGGATTTGATGGCTTGGGCAGAATGTCTGACCTAGTACCTGCTGAAGCCAATGGAAAGGGTCTCCTTGACTGAACTAGTGCTGGACTAGACCAAGACAACTCACTGTTTGGTTTCAGTAAGCATTAAGAAAACAAAAATTACCACAAAAAACAATCAACAGATCAAAACCCTCTTTATCTGGACTTTAACCTGTTTTCATACAGTCTAGCAGCAATACTAGTTCCCATGGTTTTTCTTTTTCTGCTTTTCTCTTTCCATTTTCAACTAGGAATGAACCTATTCTCAAAGCATACCTTGGTCTGAGATACACCCTTCCTTCCCGCGAGTGCAGTGGGCGGGCAGCCCTCGCCCTTCCTGCACCTCTTACCTCTGTGACCCACCAGAGTCTACTGGAGAAGTTATCTTTCCATTTGCATTTGTCTATGCAGTTTTTTGTACAGAAACATACAGAATGAAAAAGGGGAAATGGCTTTTCACAGAAATAGATGTAACCATTAGGGTAACGGTGTCATAAATAAGTTCTCCTTGTTTAGATAATTACTACAGTAGTATTTTCTCAGATGATGTTGACAGAAGAAATTGAGTTGCCAGTAGAGCAAGAAGCCTCATTTCCCATACTCTACCTAATTCACACAGTACAAAGCCAAAACTCATGTGCGGCAAATCAGCTCTGCAGCTATGTGCAGAACAGCAAGCAGGAGCAGGCAGAATTGATGCTTCTGGGATCCCACTGAAAAAAACCTCTGCATTCTTCTGTGGGGGGAGCTCTGGAGATCTCACTCCTTTCTTAGACACTCATGAATACATGACTGGATAGCACTACCATCTATCTTTAAACAAGAAATCTTGAATGCTTTTACTGTTGGCCCTTGTTGAAAAATACAGCATTGAAGAGTACTGGTCCAAAATCCGTAATATCCCAGAAGTTTATGGGCTATGGTAGGGATTATGTAGTTTATGGAGGAAAGCTATTTTATAAATCTCTCCTTTTACACTGTTGTCTCAAAGTATGATGGTGCTAGGGGAGTATGAATGTTTTTGCAATAGCAGGTGGGATGACTATTGAGATGTTAAGATGGAGAAGCATTGGTAAGACCTGGAGATGCTCTCATGGTGTGGGAGGGTGCCTCATCAGAAAAGGGGATTCATGGTAAGATGTGGTTTACCTTGTCATCTGGTAACGGACAACCCCAGCTCAGCTTTAAAGTTACCAGTGACACTATAACAACAGGGGGAAGGATTCAAAGTGGCCTGCAAGACCTGAAGCCATTTGGAAGTGTGAATGAAGAGTTAGGTTTCTAGCCTGCACTGAGATCTGTGATGATGCCTCTAATGCTGTCAGTGTCTGACGTGGCTAATTCTAAGCAAGTCCTATTATATTTATTAGCTTGTACTGCACCATTGGATTATAGTGTAGGCTTACCCTTTGAGACAGACACAGGGGAAACAGGAGAGGTTAAGCAACATGAAGGAAAAAGGTGTTGAGTTCATGATCTTTGTCCCATAAAGACTGCATCTTTCCATGTGTGTAATGCCATAAAAGTAAAACCTAAATGCTAACTGATTAAGTTGATTGAAAAGCCATGGTTTCATTTCCTATCATGGGAAGGTGTCCTGCACAAAGGTTGAAAACCCTTTAAGCAGTGTTTCTTCCTCCCGTTTATAGCTGTGTGGCACAGGGTTTGTGTTTCAGGGTTGGCTGCAGAAGTTAATTCTGCAAGTTGCTTTTCTCTTTGTTTGGCTGGATGATGCTAAATGCAGTGTAGCACTAGATGATTTCATAATCTAATTAGTAGTGAATTCAGTCATATTTACAATGGTGCATTACTAGGTCATCTCCAGTGTGCTTACTTCAATGTTTTATAGCATTCCTGGATCATTTAGGCTGTGATGGCTAATCCTTAGCTAGAAAAAGCTGGCATAGTCCTAGAATCTGGCCCACTGAGTTAGCAAGGTATAAAGCCAGGGCAGAATGTGACGTTGCACTTTTATATCTGAAAACACTGTAAAAAAATGGCCCTGAAAATATATGCAGGAATAGTTTACAATATAGAAACTATTTACCTGATGAAGTACACATCCTAATCAGGAATGAATAGCTCCTCATTTGTGTAATGTGATGAATTTGTTGTGCAACATAAGTTGATCATCTAAAAATAGCTCTATTTGTGCAGTTTAACAACGCAAAGAAGTTAGTTTTTAAATACTATTTTTCTTAGCACGTAGAGCCACATAAAAATAGGGAATGCAATATTTGAAAAGTATCATTGAAATTATAATACCTAATACTGTCAGATGGAGAACAGGCCAACATAGCTCACACACCATAGCATCTATTAATAGGTCTGACTCCCTTTTGCAATGTCAACTGTAACATTAATCCTTGTTTTAAATCACAGTGTCTCAAATATCAGCTGCTACTAGTTGTACAGTTCTCTTTCAGTTTATATCAGAGAGCCCAATGGAGTCTTTTGAAGGATCTAGTCAGGTTAGCAGGGCTAACTTATTAGAAGTCCCCACTGTAAATTATTTCTCTTCAGAGGACGAAGATGTTAAACCTGACATTAAACATCGTTTCTCTCCACTTCCCCGAAGGCGGAATTCTGCTTCTTCAGAGGAAGAGGAGGCAGATACCCCCACCACCATCGCAAGAAAAGTTTCATTTGCTGATGCATTTGGGTTTGATCTTGTGTCTGTTAAAGAGTTCAATACCTGGGAAATTCCAAATACTGGACAAAATGATGACGTAGAAGATGAAGTTTTCCCTCAGGAGGAATATTTTTTCTCTCAACTGTTTACATTACCTGCTTCACAAGAAGAACTTTTGCAAAAAGTGCGAGAGCAGAAAGTGCTGTTGGAGTCAATCGTGTTCCTGCCTGGGATTACCTGTATGAACGGCATTATACGAGTCCTCAATGTATCCTTTGAAAAAATGGTGTACGTTCGAATGACACTGAATAACTGGCTCAGTTATTATGATATCCTCGCAGAGTTCATGCCTAATTCTTGTGGTAGTGAAACTGATCAGTTCTGCTTTAAGATTTCTTTGGTGCCTCCTTACCAGAAAGATGGAGCTAAGGTGGAGTTCTGTATACGCTACGAGACATCGGTTGGTACCTTCTGGGCAAACAACAATGACAAAAATTACACACTGATTTGTCACAAGAAAGAAACTGTGCCCAAGATGGATAATAAACCACACAAAGAGGTTACTGATAGACATCTTAAAGGCTGTTTAAAGACAACACAAAGCAGGTGAGGTTACACCTTAACTTTTAGTAATTTACAATATAGCTGGCTAATGCTAACTTTCTAAGTGTGCTTGCTGGAGCTAAGACTGCCCATGCTGTTTTCTTCTGTTGAGTTTTTTTGATATTAAATTAGACCAAGACTTGTTTTCAGTTAAGCTCTTGTATATATCAGCCAGTAGTTTTCTTCAGACAGATTTGTTGGGATCATAGTTTTAATATATGGCATGCATGCCACTCATTTGAAAAGTAGTGTGAGGGTCTATAAATTATGGGCTGTGTACCGATTTTGGTCTCTGTAGGATATAAATTGAGCTGACATCAGTGAGAGCTTTGCTCCAGACTGAGGTAGTTGTACAGTTAAAACAGTTTACAACCACTTTCTTGGTAAGTCAACAAAAATTTCAAAGCAAAACAAATCCTGGATTTTCACATGATTTATTTCATATTTTATCCTCTACATGTAATTATTAAAACATAAATGGCACTGGTGGTTCAGGAAGCTGGTAACTCAAGGAAGGATCCTATTGTAATTAGAATAGCTGGTGCAAACTTTTCTGCAAGTGGTTGGGCTATTCTGCAAGTTGTATATTAGGGTAATAATTCCTTTTTCCTGCCACTGGTTGATGTTTCTGTTTCACAAATGGTGAAATGAATAATGATTTATAAGGCTGAATTGGTAATCTAGTGAAGAAAAAAGATATACAGAATGTATATCATACATATTATTCTAATTAAATGTAGGCAAGTATGATGTTAATTATAGAGTAAAGTGGCAGTGGTTAACTTATAACTTAACCCCACATAAGGAGAGACACTCAGGAATAGTAACTTTTGGTTAGGGTTAGTGTTATTAACTGTTTTTAACTCCTTTCTGTAAGCAAAACAATGCTGCCCACGGAAATCTCAATTTTTTGCTCACCAAATTTGCTATAAAACAGTTGGAGTTCTGCAGAACTGAATCTATATTTTACCTGCAGTGTCCTTTGCAATACTGAGATCCCAGAACTGAATTCATGTTGAGTTTTTAGTTCCCATACTCTTTCCAAATAAGGCAGTGCTGTTTGATTTTCCTGGTGCTCTTCCACTGGACTGAACTGGTGGAGAAGGGAGAACAGAACCACAGCAGTGGTGGGAGCTTCGGGAGAAGGGAGGCAGCTAGGGCTTCCCCTGTGCAGAACCAACCTTCCCAAAACCCAGACTCGCTGCACTGAGAGCCTCTGCCAGCCCTAGTTGCACATCAGCCCTGTGGGGAGAGGCGTGCAATATGGCTTACTGCCTGCAACAACACCATGGTGTAAGAGCAGCCCCAGGGCTAACCCAAGGTCCAGTTCATAGCCAGTCCACAAAGCTCTCCCGATAAGTGTCCCTTGGGCCAGCTCTGGGGCCACCACGATGATGTTTTCATGGGGGAACGTCCCAGTATGTCAGAGCAGAGGGAATGATGCCTTTACCTGCCATATGGTCAGATCCTGACATTTGTGCCTGGTTCTGTAGGTCGTATCTGTCCTTCAGGAAGTGTCACATGACCCATTCTGGGTAAATAAGATAGCCTGAGGTCCCCTGCAGAGGGCCGTGATATCAAATGCCACAGGCATATGCAGGCAGTGTGACTTCGGCTGGAGTTCAGGTAGCCCACATGGAGCAGGTGATGGACACGGAGAACTGAGTCTTAATTTAGTGAGCCCTGGGCTTCCAGATGCTTTCAGGACTTACCTGCAAATTTTGTTACAATTGGGCATCTGAGGTCGAATTAAACCTAAGGGTTTAATTCGCTGAAGTCTCCCGTGACATAGCTACTGCTAGTATAAATTGTAGAAGCATTTCTTCTGGTTGATCCTCTTTACATGTATATGCTAAGTGTATTATATGTAAGTCAGACAGAGAAGTATTTTAAAAAATGGGAAAGGAGATAACATGTCTACTCCTTAACATAAAATTTGCCTTGTCTCTAACGAGAGTGTAAAGTTGTCTCCCTCCATATCAGGCTGCAGAGGAATGTATATATGTATATATGTGTGTGTCTGTGTGTATACACACATATATATATGTATATATACATATATGTACATATTTCTTCATATATACACATACACACATGTATATTTGTGATATTAAAACCAAAGTGGTCAGATTCTTGTTTACATTAAGCTCTGTTACACATTTTTGTCAAACAGTTAACTAACGTGCACTTTCAAGACACTCTTTAGCGGCAGAAGGATGTAAAGAGACCTTACAGTAAATGCAAAAATAAGCTGAAAGTATTTTTGGAATACAGTTTCAGTGGTCGCCAATGCTTCTGAAAGACAGTTCTGGCCGTTTGTAATCCAGGACCAATTTTATGCTACAGGGACTTCATTGACTTCACAGGAGTTACAGCTTTCACCAGTGTAAATGAGGTCAGCATTAGGGCCTTTCGTTTCAAAAGAACTGAGATGCCAACCTCCATTGCTCACTTGTTTTTCAAAGTGTCTTTGTACATGTTGCCCCTTTGAGTGAGGAGGAACACCCTGCAGACATCTGCAAAAGTACCTCATTATTCTCCTTCAGACCCTCATTAAAACTCCTTTGCTTTGATGTCTAGAAAAAAGCGCAAGAAAAACAAACCCCCCAAAATTGGCAAAGTGAGGCTGCTGATGTGCTATGACCCCTTCATATCACGTTGAACAGTGCTGCCTGTTTCCCTGCTCTCCTCTATCAGCCCACCTCTCTCTTGCCTTTTGTTTTATGTTCAGATGATAACTCTGCAGCATTTATATATGCTGTGCTGGATGTTTATAGAACATTTAGCAAAGTGGAGGTCCTGCACCATAACTAGCTTGTCTGAGGAGCTGCAGCAATGCAAACAGATATACACAAAAGTAATAATTTTACCTATGGTTCACACAATAAATATGCAGGTAAGGAATATTGCTATGCATTCCCGTGAGCTGGACATCTTAAAGATTTCTTTACAGCAACCTCAGTAGAAGGACATTTTAACAGGACACTTATTTAGTCCCCTATTTCAAATTTAGAAACCTGTTATAACTTTTTTCTTATAAATCTTGGCTCTGAGATATTTATACTTTCTCTTAAAATGTGCAATTTACCTCTTAGGTTAAAAAATAGGACTGTTAAAGAATTATGTTTTTTAAGCAGAAAGTCTGATCCACTCTAGGGCATACTTGTGTGGCTCATTAAATGTCATTAGTGAGGATTAGTTGCATTAGTTAAGTGAAAGGAATAATATGCACTTTCGGAGGAAGTTACTGAGGAAACACAATATGACTGTATCATGTTACCCTTAAGAATATGAGCCAGGACAAAGTTGTGTGAATGAGGGCAATGGGGTGGCTTCTGACACAATTATTAAGAAATAAAATAAAAATGGACTTAACCCTCAAAAGTTGCACCTGAAAAAAAAAAAAGATAGCGAAAAGTGAAACTGCATGGACTAATTAATGCTGAAAACTGTCTAGATTTGGGTATTCAGAACCACATGACTTAAAAGCCTGCCTATTCAATACATGTTTCATTTGCTTTTGCTTCTGTCTAGGTATGAACAAATAATCTTCTCTTAAAGTTTCATAAAGTATTTTCTTCTAAATGTATTTTTCCAAGCTAAAATTCTTTCCACCCTAAATTTTAACAATTTTTATGTTTTTAAAAAAATCTTGAAAAGATTCACAGGCACAAAATATAGTTTGAAAATATAATGTTTGACTGAATTAGTTTATGTTTTAGTCTATCTGGAAGTGTGCATTTAACTTATACATACCTATAAATATACTTTGGGGGAAAATACTGACTCCTAAAATTTGAAGGTTGTCACTGGAAAAGAGAGAGCTTCTGTCAGTAAACAACCCTGATTTCTATCATATATATACGCATCTAAACATTCAGAAAAAAGTAAAGCAATTGTATCAGCTCCACTCTTTTCTCTTTTTGTTTGACTCTTGTGATTTTGGGACATGGATAATGGTTCTGAACAGAAATTTCTCCTGGTCCTCAGGTTTGGACCACATGATTTTGTTGTGGACCCCAGGCTCCTGCATCGGTCTGATCAGACAGGGACTGGTTGTGTGTTGCATGAGGCAAACTCCTGTAGATCATGCTGCACGGCGCAGTGATAACGACCTGCAAACCATTTTCCCCATCACTGGTGAGGCTGTGCCCCATTTCTGTGCTTGGTCCTGGTTTGCCATCTGTCAAGAGAGCAGCGGGAGCAAGAGCACAAGGAAAATGGCTGCTAATCATGAGAATTGTTTTACAAAAGGGTAAAATGTGTATCTAGACTCCTATCCTCTGACAAGGAAGGGGGAGGCTGGTGTTTTTATCATAACTGTTAGAGTTATCTCCCTGTTAGCGCTCTGAGCCCACAAGTGTATCACTGGGAACTGATGTTGGTCCTGTGCTTTTTTTCGTAAATGCCAGACTGTACCTTACTTTGCATGCTAGTACAGCAATTCAATTCCCTCCGTGATGCCACTTTAAAACAGAACACAAAATAGGGCAATGTCTCATACAAGCGCTGCCCTACGTACAATGTGTGATGAGAAGGATGAGATTAAAAAACCCAGGTCTGTGGGCCGCCAATGCCAACTTCAACAGCACAAATACTGAATGGTCTTAAAGCAATTGCCAGTGAGAAAACTTCTGTGCATGCGTACTCTCCCATCTTCAGCTGTTGTCTCATCCTCTTTCTGATGGAAAGTAGAGGAAAGGAAGTAAGTTGCTGAAGATCCAGCCTGGCAGGACTGCACTGTGCTCAGTCAGTCTTCCCCAGGCAGATGGCAGACCAGTGCCTAGGTTGCCTCAAGAAATGCAGTTCTGCATCAGCTCCTCTCGGCCTTTCCCACAAACCCACGATGTGATTAAAAAATCAAAGACTTCTGAGGAAGATGTTTGGAAATAGCTTCGCATATACATTGCTGTGAGGAAAAACTGTATTATTCCCAGCTGGTCCATTTAAAATATGGCATTTAAATTATGTTCCCTTTTAATCCTTGTTCTTTTGATTATTGCACATCATAATCGGAAAGGGAAAAGGAGAGCAGAAAAGGTGTTAAAACACACGTCTTCTTTGTGTACTGCTGTTTAATCTCAAGGTTGTTTCTGGCATCTCAAGTCACAAGTTACACCTTGATCCGCATACAGATATGGGATTTGACTAAAGTTTATTACTATTATTAGGAAGTGACTGCAGTCACTGTTTTTACCAGGAGAGCAGCTGCTAGAGAAGCTATCCATTCACAGGGAGCCAGCTAAAAGCAGCACTCCTCTGCTGGTCAGTCTGACCCAGTGTTCCCAGGCCTTCTCTTGCCTCCTGGTCATTGCTGGTCTTTGCCAGCTGTAGAAGTAGGTAGCACTGGCACCAAAGTAAGACTTCTCCAGGTACTTAAAGACTGTGATTATCGGGGACACAAGATAATTATTTAAGGTGGTCTAAAATATATTATTCACATAAGTAGGGTAAAAGCAAGCTGTGGAACTGAGGCTGAGTTTAGGACGAAGTTCTCAATAGTGACTTGAGTTCTCTTTTAAGGAAATTGCTGCAGCCTTACTCTCCAAAGTAATTTAAAATAAGTTAAGATAAACCACTTGAAAAATATTCTACAGGGAACAATCTTACTTGGCCATTAAGTTCAGTGGTCTTTTTCCTATCTGTCTAATCATAATTCAAAATCCTGACATACTTACTATTTGAATTATGAAATACATTAAAAACCCTAAAGATAGATACCTAAGTTAATGGCATCAGGCTTTGAACGCTATCACAGAAATGCCAAAGAAGCAAGTGGAAGTTATGGATGAGAATGGCATGCACAGACCAGACACCGGCTAACCATACTTGTGGTCTCCTAATTGGAGAGTAACTGCAGACTGAAAAACTGTCTTATTTTTGCTTTTGGTGATTGTGAACTCTGCTACCGATGTGCCATCCATTTATTGCACTGGAAATATTAAAATAAGCTTCTAAACTTTTAAGTAACAACATATGAAAATAACATGTTGCTTTGCAGGCAATCTTAGCGTAGTATTTACTCTAGATCTTATTAGTATCAGTGGTTTTTCACTCACTTCCATGATCTACCTTAGAAACTGCTCTCACCAATGTTACAGAACAGAAATTTGTGCTCTAATGTAAGGGAAATATTGGTTGCTATAAAGCTTTTTCACTTATTTGCAAAAAACCGTATAAAACTGATGCTTTGTAATCTGAGTATCATTTCTCAACCATATGATAAGTAAGTACTTGTAATTATACATGCATTGCTTGGCTTTACACTTGTAAGATTTTTTTTGCAGTTGCTATGATTTCATCAGTTTGTTTAAATATGTCAATACTGTAACACTATTACAACTGACTCTTAGAGCTCTTTAATGCAGCAACTGGCTTTATCCTGCAATAGGCACAATAAATAATTTAACAAACATCAGGAGTCTCAGTTAACTTTGTAGAATTCTGCATGTGTAAAACTACCCTTGAATGTTAATATTTACAGGACCAGAGCTTATTTCTATGCTCTTTCAGATCACTGATTAAGGACCTTCGGACAAATAGAAATATATTGCTAAAGAAACTCCTGTATTCCGTTGTTCAATGACTCTTGTTTAGTGAGATATCTGTTTTGCAAATTGAACCAGGCTGGTAATGACCATTTCAATGTTCTGTCTCCTGTCCACTGTTCAGGTATCACAATTCATAAATGTTCAGTTGGAAAAAAAATTGTTCCATTACATTCACCTTGATTTGGCTAAATATTAGTCCTGAAAAGGTGTTTAAAGTCAGTGAAACATTAACTGAGAGCACTGGAGTCATATTTAATCAATGCATTCACTACCAGTGTCATTTGAGCTGTTTATTCTGATTACGAACTTTAAGCCATGATCCAGCCACAGCACTGCAGCTCTGAAATTGAAGCAATTGATTCAACTACAGTATAAGTCCAGAGAACCAATCACCCGTTATATTTTTAAGATACAACATGTATTATCTTCTCAATTACAAAAGGTAGAAAAAATGGTCCAAACAAATACTTTGCCAGTTAAATGCAGTCCCTGCCTTAGAGCAAAGGAAGAGATAATAACTTTTAAACAACGTGGGAGCATGTTAGAAGTGGCTATTTGATCCTTAGGCCTTCAGCGACACACAAGAAAATATTAGTTGATATGCCAAAGCATAATGGGGGGCTTGGTTTTCTGACTGTCTCTCCACTCTCCTCCTGATCTGTGGAACCAGCTGATAGTCTGACCTAAACCCAAAGAGTTATTACTGCTGGTTACTAATAGCAGTCCTAAAGAGCACTTAAGAACACTGAGCTACACAGCTGAATGTGAACTAGGTAAAGCTGGCAGGTTTTTCTTACCTTGCACTTAGGTGCACCAGCTGGATTTGCATTTACGTTTTGCTCTGATGCATAGTAATTTTCCCTGTAATAAAGTTTATGGCTGCCAGATGATAAGCATAAGATGTTCAAGCCTGGATCACCTCGTGTTGTGGTACCGGGTTGGGGATTTTTGTCAGTCTTTCTCCCCAGCTACCCTAGTTAAATTTGCACCAGTGAGTGTCTTCTAGGTTATATTCCAGGTCTTCTTGATGGAAATATTGATACGTATCACACAGCTGCCTTCTTGCTGTGTGGTAGTAAGACAGCATGTGAAAAAAAAATAAAGGTTATAAAAGTCTCTTCTTGTCATGATAACACCTGGGAATTTTATCCTCTTGGGATACTTACTGAGTTTACAATTGCTATCCAAGATTTAGATCATAGTTGTCCTCTCTCAAGAACGACTGGCTAAAACTTTTTGTGGTCACCCATTCTTTTCTCCTCCCCAGGGGTGGTATCTGTGTCTTAGTCTCACCTGACTGCCATCTATCTATCTACAGTTTCTCTAAGGCATGTCACCTTTTTGCATACATGCATCAGCATATTGCAGTTAGCTTCTGGGAAAAGAGTCTTTTCTAACATGACAGTACGGGACTGCTCCTTCTCTATTATCCCTGAGATCCAGGGAAAGACCAGGTGCCACATAGGCTAAGGTGTTTTAACTCTCAGATGTATCCAAAATAGATACAACTTGGAAGAAGTGGAAGACCTGTTGATGGTACTTGGTTTACTCTCCTTCAATCTTTTAAAACAGTGGGAGAAAGAAGCAAGGGAAGAACAGAGGGGCTCTATCCCCAGCTCCTTTCTACACCACCATTTTGATATTTGGCCATTGGCCTTCCAGACAAAATAGCAACCTAAGAAGTGTCTCCTCTGACCTCAGGCCAAGCTTAGCCCTTAGGAAGCTTGGCTCCTAACTCATCTTTTCCTCTTTTTCAGTAGCCTGGACCTGGAGATAGGCATCTCAATAGTAAGGTGCTGCATTATTAATTCACAATTGAGCTGTCAATAGATCTTCTGACCTTGTCCGGGGAACTCTTTCCTAAAGAATTTCCTTGTTTCTCAAATAATTAGCCCATTCTGTCGAGGAATTTATGCAATTTTCTGACCAATCTGTTTATAAAACAGCTGTGTAGAAGTTTCTGAACTGTTTTCTTTTCAACATTGTTATGTGCATATCATAAAAAGGTACAACAATCATGACAGAGCTATAAAAGGGTCTAATAAAAATTGCAATCTTCCTGTTCATAGTTTCTGTAGCTTAATTTGAGATATAACTGACTTATTATGTGTGGGTTTTTCTGCAGTCTTTGTACCTATAGTCATGAGAATTGGGGATAGACAGGGCTATATTAAAGGTTTGAGCCTGGCACGAAATTGGTGTTGGGCTCCTGTACTGTATGGAAATAAAATCTTCAAATGGACAGATATACATCTATATTTTTTAAAAAAATGTACGAATGTTTTGCCATTAAAACTCAAGGTCTTTTTTAATGAGCTAGAAAATAAAGACTAATTTCTTGGGACTCTGCTTGCTTTGAGGCTATGATTATTCTCATCCCAAACCAGGCCAATGCATTTTGTTCTGTGCCACCTATGTCCCTGCTTCAATCATAAACTAAGACTGAAAAATGAAAATATTAGTAATTGGAAAATATAATCCCCTGGATAACACCAATCCAATAATCTTAATAAAAATAGGTTTATTACAAACATTGCCTGAACCCTACTGGGAATTATCTTTTCAGAAAAAACACTCAAATTCCCTTACAGTTGCTCTCTTGATCAATTGTCCCCCTTGATAGTATTAATCATCATACTATATACAGCTTATTCTGAGCATCTTTTTCCACTTTGCTTTCCAAACTTCCTTTCCAATTTCTGCTTGTTTAGAAGCTACTGACAGTCCTTTATTGTACTTTTGCAGGCCCAACTTTCCTCCTCTTCTGGTGTCAGCCCCTTTTCTTAGATGAGATGACCAAAACTAAGGGGTATGTCCTCAAGGTGGGGAAATACCACAGATTAATATTCTCTTCCTCAAATTTCAAATATTTAAGTAGAGGTTCTTTGTGGCTCTGTTTTTGTGCACAATGCTTGTGAAGGTTGCTAGACTGGCTCTCCTGATAACGTGGTCTTCTATTCACAGTGTAGTTTCAAAATGGTAGCTGCAGTGCAAACTTCCATTGCCATGCCAGTGTGCAAATATCCTCACCTACCGCTCTAATGATGAGTGGGTCACTCCATCTCTGTGCCTCTATCCTCTGTGACCTGACTATCAACAAGGGAGCTAATTAGTGTCAGTCCTGTTTGTTTGGTGACACCTGTTTACTAAGAACTAGACTGAGCCTTCTCTAGCACCGTTGGTAGTTGAAGGTCATGTAAGAAAATCAGTCTTGCCTAGATATGTAATAAGGTCTCTGATTTTATGTACAGCTTCATTCTAATAGGATCACTTGTAATGGCATAATATTTTAAAATATTATTCATTAATTTCTACTTAATGTTCACACAGCTATTTATTTATGGCTGTTGATTTTCTTTGCAGCTTTTGCTTTAATTTCTGAATCTTTTCCTGTGTGATCTCAATCAGTTTGGAATCTAACAATGTAATTTAAAATATTGTTTTCTGCATTGTTTAAATTAAATTATTTTTCTGTTGTGCTTCTATTTTTTAAATACCTCCTGAAAAAATTAAACATATAAACAGAAGGCAATGATGCTGACACATGTGACATGCAATTACAACGTTGTGGTTCAGGCACACATAACATGACATCTCCACAAGGAGGGATCATTTGAGGCCAAAATGCTCCTAGGTAGAAACTGGCCATACTTACAGGTAAAGCCATCTGGCAAGTAGAAATTCCAGGGGGTGTGTGTGTTAGGAGCCCAGAACTGAGGAACAGTGCTCGCTGAGCTTCAGTTGCCTTCTGCTTTGTTGTCAGCATGGACAGCAACGCTCCATGCCACACTCACACTGCTCTCTGCAGTTTCTTGGTCTGTCTGTATTCTGTGCAGCTGTTGGTTTCTGCTCTACCCGAGATCTAGTTCCCTGGACTCTGCCTCGAGTTTTTGTAGGAGGTGGTTATTTCAGCCTGAGGGCACAGCCAGCTGCCCAGAGCCACAGCCCAGCCACCTCCTGAACTCTGCTCCCCATCACCACCCTGAGCTTCGGTCCGGCGCCATTGGTTTCCAGCACAGCTGTGATGCCCCTACCTAGCATTAAGATCAGCTTCTCTTAACAGTACGTAAAAGCCTGAAAACGACTTAGAGCATTTCCCTGAAAGGTGCTACAGCTGAGTACTTAGTTCCCTTGTAACTTTCTTTCAAAGCCACTTTGCTGCTTTTTTCCCCCGCTACTAATGGATTTGGTAATTCAGAGCTCACACATGCTGCAGTGTTGCCACTGACTGCCTTTTGCTGGATGTCATCTTTGCTCTGCTGCTCACTTTGTCATCTCCTTGTAAACCCTGGGCAGACTCTCCCCAGTTCTGATTTTACATGCCCAGCACCTCTGCCTTCTTGACCAGTCATAATTCTGTGTCCAGTTGTTTAGTGCTCTCCCTAGGGTCTAATATTTGAATTTTATTTCATTGGGTTTTATCCTTATGTCCTGTCTTAAAAGAGCAGAGGACTGTTTAATTTTCTCATGCAGTAATGTCACTTTTCCTGTATTTTCTTCATATCTACCATAGTATTTCACAACACATCTTCTTGTAGGGTGCGAGTCTTTTTTTATGCATCCTAATCTTCATATGCTGCAAATCCGGTTGGAATGACTGAAATTCTTTAGCAATCATAAAAACTTTCTTCTGTGTTTAGATGATTCCTAAGAAAAAAAATGTATTCCCTTAATATCTAGCAAATTCTTATCAATACTTTTATATACAAATTGTTATAAAGATAAGCTATTCTTATCTAACGGTTTCTAGGAGTTTAAGACTGTCTCAGCAGGAGCTGCTGAGGGATGAAACTCTAATGATGATTTAAAGCAGTGAAGTGTGTAGGCTGAAACTGAAATAATTATTGCTGTAACCCTCTAAGCACTCTAAGTTCCTCAGGAGAAAATACTTTGTTCAGAACAGACCCTGAACAACAAAATGCTAAAAAAGTAAAATAATAAAAAAAAAAAAAAACCCTTGGAGCAGGATGATAATTTAGAACTAGAATCAGTATAATGTGAGGATGTTCTCAACAACTGCTCACAAATGCATCAGACATCACAATTAAAAAGGAATAATAATTATGGCCCCATTCTAAAGTATGTAATATTCTATTCCATTCAATAAGCCATGAACACTTTAAAACCATCAGTGTAATCCACAAACCTATATTTACAACATTAAACTGGATGTTCTGCCTTTTCAATAACTGTCATCTCATCTCTATTATTTTCACCTCAGACTCTAATTGTTTCTTTTATAGGAGCTAACCTACCAGTGTCCTTGGCAGTACAGTTTATGGCTCATGCATTTACAGTAATTGTTTGGGCAATTTGCCACACAGTATAACAATTTTCACATCACAATCAGTTTTTATAATAAACAGCATTAGTTGTGAAAAATACAAGTGATGCATGATTCTTATGGTAGACAAAGGGCACTGAAGATGCCCTTTAGAAAAAGAAAGGAAAATGTTCAAGCCTTGAACTGCTTGAGAAAAATACTGATGTCACAATAGAGCTAATTAATTTGATGGTACAAACAAGAGGGGGAAAGGGCCTTGCATTCATTAGTGTCAATTCCAAATGAGAGCATACCGTTCATAAAAATAACATTCTGCCTTCGTTTAGACAAAATGTACAGGTAAACAAATCAGAAATAAGCACCAGTTCCTGCAATAACAATGATCTTGCTCTTTGGCTCTTTCTCTTCTTTAGCCACAGGGAGCTCAAAGCCTGGGTAGGTACAATTTGCAGGTAGACCTCTGGATGAGATCGGATCCTGTTGCCCACCAGCCTGGCTGGCTCCAGTGTGGCCAGCATTCCTGGGTGCTGCTGGGCACTGGAGCCTTCTGTGCGTGGTACTGGTCTACTCCTGGGAAGCTGAGCACTTACCCAATGGCCTCTCTCCACAACCCATAGGTGGTTGCACATAACCATCACATGCGGCTCTGCTGAAAACATTTTGTGGCCTCTCAATTTTCAACCACTCAGAAGTAACAGGTCAAGCGTTGCTTGGTGGGCAGGCTGTTTGACTGACCTCCAGCAGGCAGTCTCTCCCATGTTAGAAATTCTTCAGAGGAGAAATGAAGTATATGCTTTCTTATGCTGGTGCACAGGCAGGTAATCCTCAGCCTCCCAGTCATCTCCATGCCACCTGACAGCCCTGGCTTGTGCTGAAGCATAGTGAGGTGAGGCCCCAGGAAGCACAAAGGTGGCTTCAAGCCAAGGTTGTACCTCCTGTTCTCGAGCTAGGCTGTGAATTCTCTGGCAGCACCAGGGCTTGAGACTAATATTTATAGGGTGCTGGAACCACATGTGACAAGAAATCGTGGAGTGGTTGTATTATAAGACATTAACTTCAACAGCTGATGACATGGGCATCAATTTAAATCAGTAGAAGACTTGTCCCTATAGTGAGTTTCGGACTGAGCCTTATGGAGGCAATGAATGAGTTTATGTTTACTTGTTAAATTTTTAGTTCATATATTCAGGGAGATAGAATAGAATTAACTATGGATACCTCTTCACAAGAGAAGTCAAAGTCTGCACTTTGGAGATCCACAGCAGGATCCTTGGTGGCTCCCGAACTGCTTTCGTGAGTTGTCGTACAGACAGAGGCCAGGTCATGATTTCGATCTAGATCCCTGAGGGTGGGTGGGATGTATCTTCAGTGGTAGTCTCACCATGATAATGAGACCAAAATCAAGCTTATGTTTTTAATATTTTTTTATAGTACTAGCTTTTTTTCCCTTCTTGCATTTTATTCTCTCAGTATTTTCTCCCCTGCCCCATTGGTATTCTGAGAACAATATAAATAGAGCAATATTTTAAATGTAATTTTCCAGTAAGCTAACTATTTAGGGGGGTTATGTTAGTAGAAATAATTGGTTGAATTCTTACTCTACTGTGTCTTACAAGCAATTTAATAGAACTTTAAAGCTCTTTTTAGGACTTTACACGTACACAGCCTTTCCTACTTCTTTCCAAAATTCCTTCTTCCTTAGAAATTTATTTTTGTTGTGTGTTCATGGGTTTTGAATGTCATTGGATACGATACTACTGAAGTTCAGAATTACATGTGGAAAATCCTTCATTTAGTTTCTCATAAATGTTCTTTTAACCCCACTCCTCCAAACCTTCCACAGGCTTTCTGCTTCCAATGTGCACGTAAATTTTTTAAAGTAATCTTTGTTGTTGCTTGTTTTTTTTAAATACATGTAGTTATTTAATTTTCTACTTCCTTTTGACATGACATCTGCTGCTAATGATACAAAAATAACCAAACTAAACTACCAGCCCTTCCCTCCCCACATGCCCCTCCTCTCCCCAGCTTCGTGGGTTTACAGTTCTGTGCAGGATGCCTGTTTGGCTCCGGTGACATCTCAAACCTGAGCATTTACCTGCTCTAATTTTTGCTCTTCTGCTTCTCAGTAAAACAATGCTGACACATTTAACTACTTCTTTTCAAGGATCTCGTATGTTGTTTACATCCCAGTGGCATCATTATCCAGCAAGGCTGGCTATTTTCGGCACTAGATCCAAAAGCACTAGTTGTATTGAAGGTTGCTGCTGTATTAGGCTCCTCTTAGGTTTAGAAATCTGACCTGAAATTAAAATAGAATTACTGTTTGGCTAGCAACTTCAATCTTGCCAGCTCTTTCCATGAGGACATTTTAGCTTCACCTCAACTTCAGGGTAGAAGAGGATTGTTTTGATTTTGAATCCACCTTGAAGTAAAAACCAGAAGCACGGAAGATTCTGTGAAAGCCTAAGCCTATCTGGATTTTTAAATAAAATTGTATTGAAAAGTTATTTCCCTCTTACATGTTTTTAACTAAATATTTGAGAAATATATTCTTTAAATACTTTAATGTTCCCATACCTCTTTAAATTTCAGACTAAATAATATATTCCCACATTTTCTTTTAAATATGAGATAGTATAAAATTGTTCAGATTGCATTAATTTAAAGAGTTGTACAGGTACATTTTCATCTTTCCATACTCTGTACTCCAACAATTTTAGCCTTTTCCCACATTCTGTAAAATAAATATCTTGTGATTTAGGTATTAAGGTCTAGCATAAGTGGATAAAACACAGCAATGTGAATGGTGCTGTGGGTTACACAAACATACAGACACAACTTCTGCCAAATATTGGTGTGTGAATTAAAATCATGACAAACTATAACAACCTCACCCATTATGAAGAGATTAGTAGCTCCTGGCTATAGTCCCAAACCTATTTCAGACAAGACCAAAGCACCTGCTGTTCCACAGTGAAATGTGCGCTCCTGAAAGCATAACTCTCAGGGCATGTAGTTGCATAGGAGCATTTGAAATAAGGCTGGACTGGGACTATAGGACCATGAAGGGAAATGTGGTGCATAATCCCGTTCACAAAAATATATCCATGTTTCCATACCGAGAGCTTCTCTGTTTCTTGTGCCTGGTACTTGCACTAAAAAATTACAGGATATACTTTTCTAATGCTTACCGATCTTCTTTTAAGTTTCCACAACAAATGTTTTTGTGAAGTCTTTCTATTAATACATTAACAGAGTCTTGCTGCTTAATATCTTTTCTGCCTTCTCAGTATTTACCCCTTTGCTATATTAATAGAGGGCATTTATTTGTGCTCTTGGACTTTATTTTGCTAGGCTGAAAATAGAAATACTCAATTTGTCTCCTTGGTTAATATAGATTTTTCATCCTGCCAGTCTTCTTGTAGTCCTCTTCTGCACCTGTTCCAGTTTGAATTAATCTTTCTTGAACATCGTATACAAATGTTCCAGAGGAGTTCTTATTAGTGCCTGGTACTGTGACATGAATATTTCTTGGAAGTCTTTCATTACTGGGAATACCTTCTCCAGCACATTACTGCGGAACTCTGTTTGCCTTGTTGCCATGGCCATCTTGTTGCCATGGCTTGGAAATATTTTCTGCCAAAAACAAACGCAGATTTTTCTTGTTCGGCTGTTTCTTCCAATTTCTGAGCCCTCATTTTGTGGCATAAACTCTTTCTAGTCCCTAAATGTGTAACCTGGCACTTTATAATTTTGAATTGCATCCCTTATCTATTATTTTGATCCTCCAGGCCACCCATTTCTTTCAATCCTCCTTTGTGTTGGTGATGTCTCCCAACTTCCTATCTGCCACAGATTTAATTTAACTTTGACTTTTTGTGCCTTGGTCTGTAATAACATGACTGAGTAAGTCTGATCACACGACCGGTCCTCTCCAATTCCCCGGTGATGTCTGCCAGCTCCATGCAGCCCAGCTCGTGGGGCCCCGCTTGGCACTGAGCCCCTCTCCCACCACCCAGCTCTTGTACTCATCTCCCTCTTCTCCAGTTTAATTAATAAATTTCCCATGTGGCTGCACAACAAATGCTTTAATGAAGTCCAGATAGATTAGATAACTGACTTTTAGACAAGGGAAATATAGTAATCTTATCAAAAACAGAAATTATCAGGTGAGTCTGGCATTTCTATGCCATTTTCCATTTATCTGTATTTATTCTCATTTAAGTTTTGTCCTAAATCTATTGTGAAAACTTTTTGAAGACACCTGGGCCTGTAGTTGCCCTGACACTACTTCTCTTCTTTTTCCTAAATATAGATGCTACTTTTCCTACTCTTCTGATACTGTTACAGTAGTATCAGGACCAATTTGATAGATTTGAATAGCAAAGATATTAAACCAATGTGTGATTTCCTCTGTTGGGTCTTTCAGTGTTTTGGGATGGAGATTATCCACTCCTCTTAATTGGAGCACATTTGAACACCAAATTCTACTCCCAGACTGGGTGAAATAATATAATTTTCTAAATCTCTGTTCCTCTCAGTTATGCCCTGTAAGATCTCTGTTCCTATAAGATCCTGCCCCACTACTAGGACTGTGGTAGAAAAGTTTAGGAGCAGTCTTTTGATTGTGGGGTTAAACATAGGTTATCTGAAATCTTAATCAAACCTCACTTCTTAAAAAAATTCCTATTTAACTTAGAAAGACTAATTCCAAAGCCTTGACATGTCTTACTTTATCCCAACCCTTTCTAAAGTCAAAACAATATTGTTTATTGGCTAATTAATTTTTTTCTCATCACTTATACATTGTCTATCTACTCCTTGCATCTTTAGGGTTCAAGTTTAACATTTTTTTCTCTGTTTGGGATGCCAATTCCACATAAATTTGGGACTTCTGAACTCCTTTGCATAATGTCCATGAAATTTCAGCCTTCTCAGTCCTACTAACTAGTCCCTGAACTTCCCATTTATTCTTTCTAAATGCAAAATTATAGTCATAACCTGTTTTCATTCCTGCTTTCTTTTTATCACTCAGTCCAAGTGAATGATAATTCCATCAAGAATGAATCATATGAGCATAAATATTTTTTTTGAAGCTGGTAGAAATTCTTAAGTTCCTGATGTACTTTATGAAGATGTGCCCCATTCAGCTGAAGGAGAAAAAGCAACTGAACTTCTGCAGGTATACAGGTACTTATGTTGGAGGGGAACTGCATCAGCTGATATAATGGATTTTTCTATCTTGCATTGTTGTCAGAATGCCTGGATGACTTAAAAATAAAATAAAGGTTTTTAAACAGAACTTAAATTTTGTGTCTCACTACACAATGTAGGCATGTTTAGACCACCCTCCACAACACAGTGAGATAATTAATTTAGAAAACAAAAGCTTAATTAGTATTATAATTAAAAATCTGCTCATTGAATTCTGATAGTGAGCTAGGCACTTTTCAGAGAAATATGGAGAAAAAACAGTCAGTCAAAAAACTTACAAACTAGACAAACACTTCCTAATTGCCACTGGTTGATGAAGGGGCTAATTTTTATTGGCTTTGGGGAAGTATTTCTGTCTTTAGGTTGTACATATATGTTTGAGATTGTTCTGTAGTTGTATGCACCTGTAGTCTCAACATCTTCATATCACTTTTTAGATTGAAGTAGTGCTGTTAAATGACTATTGTTTTATGCTCCTTGTGATCTTCAAAGACTGCAGTACCAATATCGTCATTTCAGGTTAATTCTAGGTTTCCTGCTAGAATAATTATATGAGGACAGGTATTTCTGATGTAGAAATAAAATAAAGAAAATAGATGTTACACTGACTTTCCCTGTACGCAGGTATCTGCAGGACAGGTGTGCACAAATAATGGGCTATAAACCAGCAATCTTTATAAAATTCAGTGCAACATGCAAGAAATTATGTTACAAGCCCTGCAGCATAGATCCAGGCTGAGAGGCTCTATTATTGTTGCTAGTTATTACCTGTGTTTAGTTGTGAAAAGAAACTTGCAGACAAGGGCTCCAGATGCTACTAGAACAAGGGTTAAGGACAAATTCAACTCTAATCACAACAAAAGTGAAACTGAGGGGGTCAGGTCACAAACTGTGTATTACAACCCCAGCCACTAAAACTCAATAGCTACGTTCCAGTTTGAATTTAGAGTTAAAAGGTGAGATTCACTCAGCTAATTTCAGTTATGTGAAAGTTACGGTTCCAGCCTAAGGCAGTCACTGTAGGTTCCCTTTATTTATGGCCAGTCTCTTCTGGAGGCAGAGAAGCTCCTTCAAAGGATATGTCACTCCATCTCACTTGTGATGTCCATGACAGAGGGGATGAATCTCCTTCGGAAGAGTTAATCTCTCATTGATTAAGATAGGGATCTTGTACATGACTTCCTGAGCATAGGTGCTTAGAAAACTAAGGCTAGATATGGTAAACCCTATCCTGGCACATGCCCAGAAGCATCCAGCTTGAGGCAGCTTTATACTTGTTCATTTAAAGGTTCAGAAAATAGGTGCTCATCCTTAGCATCCTTATTCAAAGACTGTGTCTATATTTTACACTGAAAATTTGTTAATCAAAACCAAAAATAATCACCAGATAGGGAACACAGGGAATGGGAGAGAGAATCTAGTTTCTCTTTTCTCCAAGGAATAAAGAGTAAGATAAAAAATAAGGATCCTGCTTGTACATCCAACTTCAAGAACAGGAGGCAAATCTGCCCTCCAGTTTCTCCCCAAATGGTCTGCATCCTGGTAGTTTGGCTATTTTTTGAATGTGTGTGCAGTGGGATTTTTAATCTCGTCAGGGTGTGATAGAAGCTGAAAGTGCCACTGCATCTTGGATGTGAGCTCTGGCTGCCAGCAGACTATTATATTAGATATGGACATGAACATCTATCCTTCTTCTAGGAATGCTTCTTGAAAGAAAAAGCGTGTTAAACTCCATTCCTTTAAGAAGTAGGTGAGGGCCCCTTCTAGCAGTAAAGGATGCCATCCTTGCTTCCCAAGAGTTGCATCCACATGGCTGAACGCTGCAGGTAGCCAGCTACATTCAAAGAAAAGCTTTGACACACTTTTTTTTTCCCCCACTGGATAGCAGTACAAGGTTCCCTGCTGTGTCCATGTGGTTTTGGGATCATTATTTTGGGGTGACTGACTCAGCTCATGTGTTATACATGTCTTCGCTCTTAATTTGGGGCTTTTGCAAACACCCTATTAGCACCTAAATGCTTTAATGCATCTGTCTCATGGTTAAGCCCCAACCTACACAGTGTTTAGGCTTATGGAAGCAGGTGGGTGAAAAAGATACAAAAGAGCAGAAGAAAACTGGGAACTAGATGTAACACTAAGACAAGCATTTGAACAGTAAAAAAAAAAAAAAAAAAGAATAATGATGTATAAATAAAAAACAATAATGATTTACCTTAAAACCCCCACAGATCAACTCAAAAAAGTGCCTGGCTCTGCCAGCCTTTTCAGGATGAAATGCAGATTATAGCAACTGCTGCCAGAGGAAAGTACAACTCAGTGTGAGTAGGAGAGTGAGAAACTGTGCGGAGGCTATGCATGTACCAGAATTCAAGAGTGACACGACATTCATATGGATAGCAAGAATATTCAGCATTACTGCAATTAATGGTGAAAAAGAACTGCTGAGAGAGCGTTAAATCTTGTGCTTTGAGGACAGCTTCTAACAACAAAAGGCCAAGATGAGATTTAATAGGGCAGTGCAAATTACTCCAAGCATTTTTCTCCAAGATCTTTACATCTTCCACTGAAGTATCTGATGGTGGCCAGTGCCAGAGTTCAGATGCTAGACTGGCAGGATCTTCTGCCTGCTTTAGTCTGGCAATCCCTTTAAAGGCTGGATTTTAAAAAGTTGGTGACAGTCAATGTCTAGGTTCTTTTAACAGAGTATAAATTTAGCATCCTTCTTCTGAATTAAGCATTTAGGTGGCAGAGTTAATGTTATACCAACTCAAATGAAAGACGCTAGAAGAAAATAGAAGGGGAAAAGATTAATATTTGAAAATTAGAAAGTAATTTTCTGTAACAGAGGTGGACGGCTTGTTGAAAAACGCATAAATTAAGACCTACAGGAAAAAAATTGCTTCTCATAGAGAAGTCATTAGGAGTGTTATAGTAATTTACATTTTACATAAGTGACAGTCTTTTTACATTTTTTTCCCCTTTTCCACTAAAGGTTACATCCCTATAAGCACGCAGTTCAACCTGCTATCACTTTGCTTTGATATTGATGATGACTGCAGGCACTCAGCATCTCTCTGTAGGTGTTTGTTGTGTTGGACTTGGCCTTTGTTTTCACAGCCAGCAAAGCAACAGCAAAAATTGCACTGGCTGCAGGGAAGCAGAATTCATTCCTGGTGGCCAGGCATAGCTTAGCAACAGGATTTATACTGTGTACATGCAGGGAGAATCTTTTGATTTATTTCAGGTAACAAAGATGTCTTTTTCCAGCGATCTCTGTATACACACAAATATTTGAAAAATATAAGCAAGAGAGAGGCCCATTCTCCTGAACACATATATCCTTCCAGACCCTTGCCTGACCCCAAACTTACGCTCTCCTGTCACTGACCCATCTAATCACCTTTGTGCTGCTTTCTCGGAAAAGGCCTGGGAAAACCCATCAGCTTTGCAATGTAATCTGAAGGTCAACACATTTTCATTTTCTTGGCCAATTCTTTCTTTGACCAAGACTTAATATCAGGTCACTCAAAAAAAGCTACATTTTATAAAGCTGTTATTTTCAGCATTTCAAACAGCATTCAAAATGTTGTATAATTAAGTAACAGTCTTTATAAATGAATCTAAGAGGAATTAGAACAATAATTTTTGTGCAATAACACAGGAAGTTTCTTTTTGTTTAACAGCAAAGAAGAAATATTGACAACATCTGACGATGACACATGGAATAATTCAAGGACTTCAGGTACAACACCCGGTTTAATCAGTTCTTCCTTACTGCACATGTTAATTAAAAAATAGTGTAACAAACAACCTCATGGAAATTACTCAAGTATGTTTTTGTTAACTCTTCAGACACAAACATCCCAGAGATTGTTTATTCACAACCAGAAGACAAAGACACCAAACCAGCTAATGAAAATATAAAAGATAAAAATGCAGACTACAACCAGGGTGATCACGAAGATGATGAAAAAGAATTAGAGATGCTGGTAAGTGTTATACAATTATATCTACAGTATTAAATGATATGAATCCATTTACGCTTCAAAGCTGGTGAAATGCCCCCTTTTAACAGAGCTGACTGATGTACTAATTTACAAATGTAATGCCTTGGTCTGTACTTTCATTGAATCTCTAACTGATTCAACAATAGAAGGTGCTTTGATTTCAGTATGGTGCATCAACTTTTTCTGGACTTAAATTAATGACTTCTTCCTTTTACTTCTTTACCAGAGGCTCTAAATGACAGTTTGAAGGAATTAGAAGAGTAGCATTTAAAAAATCTCCCCTCCTAGTCTCTAGGATGGAAATATTCTTAAATAAATGCTTTATATTTAGTAAAATTCTTATATTTGTGGTACGGTTTGCTTTTGGGTTTTTTCAAAGGATAACTGTGTAACATGCTATATAAGCAAAATAAATATATATATATTTATATTAGCAGATTTTTCTGTATCAGTATTTGACATTAAATTTTTTATACTAAATTTCACACTCAGTGAACATTCAATCTATTTGGATTTGTGTGTGTGCATGTGTGTGTGTGGTTTGGCTTGCATTTTTCAGTATGAAAGAAAAAATGGCAATAAATGAGACACATACAGCAATCTATTATTCTCAGTGTCTGTTCTCAGCTCATATCATTTGGGTGCACAGATTCATAATCACAGATTATAATAGCTATCACCTGTGAAAATGTGAATGCTGAATCAGACAGGAGAGGAAGATGAGAACCATTCTTTTTTTTTTCTGATTGATAGAGAGCGAAAAAATTCCTCTTATTTGTATATAAATTTTTCTTGTCTTTTAGTTAAAAAAAGTTGAAAATTGTTGCTTATTGTGGGACATTTCATTGCCTGAAAGTCAATGTCTCTTTTTTTTTTTTTTTATGCTGAAACATAAAAAGGAGGACCTCTAAAATCCCTTGTTGTTCTCAGTCCACCCTGTAACAAAAAGCAGGATCAAATATAACCATTTGTTTATCAATTGCCAGGATTGTCCATACAATAAATGAAGGGGGAACTATAATTTAGATGTTAATTTGCACTATGCACTCCTTAATGAATTAAACAATGAAGGCTTATAATAGATGGAAATACAACCAAATCCTTGAAACGCATAGGCATTGGCTCACAAGACAGCTGTGCAGTTGACAAGTAACATGAGCCTTATGTGAGAAGAAGGAGAAATCGTAAGATTTGCATATAATTATTGAGATCATGCAAATGTCAGTTATGAGGAGGGGAAAAAAACACAGGCATCTCACTGTTAAATCCTGACAGTTGGCATCACCGAAGAACTCAAATACACTTGAGCACTGGTTGGCAGAGGGTCATTAAAACAGAATTTGCAGAGACATTAGCTCCCTCACTTTTCTTTGAGTGACGTTTTACTATTAATAGTTTGCAGAGGCTTTGCAGAAAACATATTAATAAGAGAAACTGTAATGGGGGTATCTACAGCAAGTGCAAATGCATAAAGGGGTGCCCAAGAAGCTAGCCTCTAATTGATCAGCTAGTGCTATCACTGTGACTATGCTAAAGTGCAATGACAAGCAGGCATAGCTGAATAAAACAATATGATATTTGGGAGCTAGGAGGGAGAGTGATTAGTTTCTGGCCTTTTACTTCGCTAATCTCATTTCCAACTCATGTCTTACCAGAGTGTCTAAAAAGAGTCTGGTTTGAAGGCTGTAAAATGGCCCCTGAGAGAAATGAAGCACAGATAATCCTTACAGTATTTGTCAGTGTGAAATGTGTCTTTGTTTTACTGGACAATACTGTACATTACCAGGCTTTGATGTACTGTATCAATGCACTCATTTAAGCACCAATCCTCCTCCCTCGCCCCATGCCTCCCTCTCTCCAAACCTAGAACTGAATGTATAGAGAATGAATTAGCCTCCCTTTAAGGGAATATTCTCTTCAGATTTAATTTGTATAAAATGCACTAGCAGCTTACTGAACTCATGAATAAAGAGAGAGGGTTCTGAATGCTATTTTATTTCCTGCTCCTTTCAGCACCACCATAAAGCTCATTACCTATGTTAAAAAATACATAGAATGCAAATTTTGCAAATGGTTTGGAACACGTTTCCATAAAAGCTTTGTTGCTGAAAACAAAACTTTCCATAACAAAATCCTGCCTCCTTTATTTGGCATATTTTCGCAAAGCGCTTTTTGATCATTCTTTTCTATTCTATTGTTTCAGGTAAACCAGCACTTCACAGGAGCTAGAGGTACCTCTTCCAGAGATGAAAGGAATTTATACACAACAGAACCATTTAATTTTCCAAGTGAAACTGAAAGATTGGAGAAAAAGCTAACCTGTATAGACAGCAGTGACTTGCTAAGGCACTCTGTGCCTATCAGTTCCTCATCTGAAAACACTTCACAAGAGATAGGAGGAGAACTAAAAGATAAAGTTGAGTATTCCCTAAGAGATTATAATAGCCAGCCATCAGGGAAGAAAGTTGCTGCTGGCTCAGTAAACAGTGGTGAGAGGTCTTTGGAACGTACCAGTACCAGTGAAAGCCTTTTATTGGCAAAATATTTTCCTGGGACAAGGCAGAATGAAGCTATGGATATTACGGCTACTGTCTCAAGCCGACAAGGAGAAAGCCACACAGATATTTCAAAAGGTGAAACAGATAGTGCCTTGGGAAGTAAGTTGATGGAGAGGTTATTCATCAGTGAGGATGCTGCTGATACCTCAAAAGGGGCCTATGCAATGAGACCAGAAACCGTTTCTCCAGAGCATGATGAATCCATGCAATTAAATGCATGCATAGCAGGAACGCTGGATGGCAATGCTAATCCAGCTCCGGAGCACCAGGCGCCGCAAATGTCACACCAAACTCTGGATTCATTGTTGTCAGATGCTGACAAAAATGAAGGAAAAATCAAGATGATTGAAAGCAAGGTTCGGGTACATTTAAGAGGAGATTTATATGCCGACACTTTTGCACATGCTGATGTCTCAATAGATTCCTCAAAAAGCCAATATACACAAAAAAAAGGAGTTGGTGAAATGTCAGAAAAGAACTATAACACTGATGCAGGGAAGGAGAAGAAAGTCATCGAAGTGGCAGACTTAGCACTAATCGGCGAGGAGGAAGCACCAAAGCCTTTCAAGTCACATAGAAAACAGGCCGCCAAAGCATTGAACACAACGCCTCTGTCAGCCGAAGAAAACAAACAGGCACCCAGGCCCGCACAGGCAGATCCCTCGGCATCCTTTCCGGGGGATGAAAGGAGAGCTGTAGGTACCCAGGAACACAGAGGATTCACAAGGTTAAAAGACAAAGGAAAGTCAGACAACACAAATAAAGGAAGGCTGGTAGGAAAGGAAAGCAAAGCAAGCCCCATGGAGCAGAGGTGGCAAGGATTGGGTAGCGAGGTTCAGTGGGGAGCGAGAGGGAATCCAGGTCCTTGGAGTACAGCTTCCACAAAGGAGTTGTTTACCTGCCAGGAGGCAGAGAGTTGTGAAAAGTCTTCTGTTTCCAAGCAGGGTATTACAGAGGAAGCAGAGGCAGGTACAGCTTATATAATTAAAACAACATCAGAAAGTGCTCCAGAAAAAATGTCTGCCAGTGAAAAAGCAGTAATTGCTAAGCTACCTCAAGAGACTGCACTAAGTGACAGGCCCACAGAGGAAAAGGAAACAGCGTTTGATACACATGAAGGGAGAAATGATGGTTCACATTATGCTCTTTGTCAGCTCAACACAGTGGGTGTATTATATGACACTGAATTTGAAAAGGAATCAGTTTTAGATATTTATAATGCACGCGTACACGAAACACTGCAAGGAGAAACGATGTCTGTATGCAATAGCAGGGAAAAACGTGCCAAAGCACAACCAGACATTGGCAATATTCTACCTGTAGAAGAAGCAGTAAAGGCTTCTGCTACAGGAAAGAAAGAAGATTTGCAGCAGGGTTCGTATTCAGAAGTATCTAACTGTCCCCCGAGTGCCCAGAAACACCTATATGGTGAGGAAGCAGAAGCACTCTGTAGGGAAGAAAGCCATGTTGGTGCACTATCCTATTTACGTGCTGAAGCTGAAACAAAAATGCCATCTTCTGGTACAAATGCTGTGCCCAGTTACCATTATAAAAGCTCTTCAGTGGCATCTTCTGAAGGGTCCACTGTGGCAGGAGATATGGAGCATCTGTATAAACACTTTGAATTCAAAGTCATTGACAAGGTTGCTGCTGAGTCAGGGTACGATTTAAGTCTACCAAAAGAAATTACATGTATTAATAAAAACCTCTTTCCTGAAGCTAAAAAAAGAGAAGTACCTTCCACTTCAGACATACCAATTTCTAGAGAAGGAAGAGGAAGGAATAGAGGTCAATGTTTCCATCAAGCAGAGTTCAAACAAGAGAAGTCATCAAGGCCAGAGGTTTTAATTAGAAAGCCCACCGAAGAAGTTGGAGGGACAGGCTCTCAGTCTGACCATTTAATAACTGAGGGGAAAATGCAAATCTGGCTTGATGACTTGCAGAAGGAAAACCAGCACATTTCTGATTCTGCAGATATTTCTAACCAGAAGAGTGAAGCACTTAAATTACCTAGTGAGTCTCCAGGTTTAAAACATATTGCTTGCAAAATCTTTTATTTCTTCTTCTTTCTTTTATTTGCTGCAACACTCTACCACTATGATTTGATGGTTTGTCTTGCACTCTACCTGTTCTCCTTGTATTGGCTATACTGTGAAGGAGGAAGAAACAAGGAGTCTGTCAAGAAGGAATAACATTGATTGTCAACTGTGCTCAAGATCCATGGTCAATAGTCTCCAACCCCTCCAAAGCATTTTCAATGTTAAAGAGCTTATTATTAACAATGTTAGAACCAAAGCAAGTTTTCCACTAAGGCATCTTTTTTTAAAAGATTACATATGAAGTTGAGCCTTCATATAAGAAATTATACTATATAGGACCATTATGTTTGCATCATTAAATACCTATATGAATATGAGTTCTGAAGCACGTCAAGTAAAAATGAAGTACAGCTGTTGCTCCTTAGCAGGATATGAAGAAGCAATGCTTCATATCTCTTTAGTACTTAAAAACACCACTTTCTTGCATTAATTTCTTTTGCAGTAAAGCTTCATATTTTTCTGGGAGTTTTTTCTAAGGTTTTGTGTAGTACATAACAACACAAGGAACGATATAAAAACTAACAGTATTTTGGTACTGACATTGCAGTTGATAATCTGCTAGTGTAATTAGCCAGTGCTCTAGGAAATATGACATCCATTGACAGGTTAATATTTTTTTCCAAATTTTTATTTCATTGTTTTCACTTAGAGCTCCAGTGATACCCCTGTTTGAAAAATGTAGGGCTTTGACTTCAGTAACATCACGTAACTTTCAAGATGTAACTGCATAGCAGATGTGCCGTTTCCACCCTGAAGAGACTGAAGGCCACAGCCACAGGCCTCTTACCATTCGCTCAGATGCACAAATGTTTTTGGGTTTTGTAAATGAGGACTGTGTAACATGACTGAGAATTTCACTGAACTAAGTGTTATTCCAGACAAAGCCTTTGAATGACATTTTTCCATCAGTGTTGCTTGACCATATCTACAAAGCATTAAATAAATTTTACAAAGGAGTGCTATGACTGTGTTGAGCATGTCTGAATTAGGTTTACTACTTTTTTCTATGGCTTGTTACCTAGCACTAATCAAACACCAAGAGAAAACACAGGACATAGACCTGGCATTCAGTGAGGCTGCTTTGGGTGGTTTGGGTGAGGCAGAAAAGCCTGGTATCTGCCCTAAGGAGAGCCCACATTGATCCCGCACAGCAGGAATCCCACAGGGCAGGCACACTGGTGGGTCCGCTGCTCCAACATCGTGGCTTTCCCATGTAGGGTCATGCCCAAAGTTTGTCTGGAAAGAAAAGTATGGACAGATATGTTGCACTTCAGCCATTTTCCAGATGATGGTCACAAGTGCCATCATAGGTAGTATGTTAAAAGAAGCACCAGGGCTACATAATATTATGGAGCCCTAGAATTTAAAAAGAAAAAAGAGTTGGTTTTAAGCTGTGTTTGTTTCCCTCTCCTAACTGCCAGTGTGAAATACCACATGAACTGTGAAAGGCTTGGTTGCAATACATGGCTGAAGCTACATAATAGTGAAGTTATTTAGTTGTTAGCTTAGCTCTGAAATAAATCTTTTAAAGTCCACTTAAAAATTATTCACATGTTTCAGGATGTTAGGGGACTCTGCTACAGGAGGCACCTTGGCATTCCTGTTCTCCAGGGGGGCAAAACTCTGGACCATTGTGGGAGCAGTGCATTGAGTGGGGTAAGCAAATGTGCGGGTGATCTGTTGCTGATGTGCGTGGTGATGGCTGGATACCTTGACAACTTTTGACAGCAATCCATGAATGAGTTATAGTGATGGGCTAGAGGCATCAAGGAGTGACATGGAAGGCTGTAATACTGGTCCAGATGTTCAAAGGTATATAGGAGCTAAATGTTAATTGGGATAAAGAAATTAACTCAATAGGCATTAGGAGCTAGATCCAATAAAAAGCTTAGGCTTAGACTTGTAGCAGAATTGAGGTTGAATCCGTGTAAGTCCAAAATAATGATTGCAAACCCATCTTTACGTGGAGACCACAAATGCTGAAAGAACCTAGCCTTTAAATGATGTCTATAGGCACTTTTATAAAAAGCATGACATTCCCTTACTTTTGGTGGTTCGCTCTCTGCTGTGTGACAAATCCCTAGTCTAAGTGGTTCAGAATTTCAGCCTCACTGGGATAGAGACGTCAGGTGTTGCTTCACTTCCCAGTACAGTGGGAGCTCTCAAGTAGTGTCTAATACATTCTGACAGGGTCAAGGTCCTTAGTTAGCAGGCTAAAAAGGTGAAGAAAGCACCCTGTATCTGTCCTGCTGAAACTGTCACTGTGCAGTCAAGTACCAGGCTTCTGGGGCCAGAGAGAACAAGCACATAAGACACATTTTAGTCTAATAGTTAAAACCGCCATGCCAGAAAGAAGAATCCTTAGATTCAGTTCCCAGTTCAAAGCATTCTTCAATCTAATTTACCCTATAAATGTTTAAAGCAAAATTCATAAAATTCAGAGCAAGGACCAAAACCCAGATTCCTGTCCTGTTAGGTAAATACTCTACTCACTAAACCACAGGATTCAAACCCATGTTTGAATAACTTCAGCTTTACCAAGTCTGGGCCTTCTGTCCATCAGGATGTACTTTAACCATTGGACTACTATTGTTGTCAGGAGGATTCTGGTCTCCAGGGTATGGAAGTACCTCTGTGCTTAGGTGAGTTACAACTTTCTCAACTGAGTTAAGCTGAAAGTGGTTCTCTGCTCAAAATGATAGCTACTTTGCTTTCCATTTGAGGGTAGAGACTTTCATTTGCAGCTCACATCCCAGGGTAGTTTTCTTCTCCCTTTGAGGTTTAAAAACTTCAAGGGGTTTTTTTTAGGGGTTACAGTTCCCTTAGAGCTTTGGTCCTAAAAGAGATATGTAATGTCTATTTCTTAGAGAAACCTAAATCAGACAATCCAAATGCTTAAGCACCTGAGATGATAGCTAAATAACTTTAAATATCTTGGACACAGGCCTTATTGCAAGCAGAGCGGAGCAGTTCAGCCACCATGGAAGTGGGAAAGCCTGGCTGTGGTTTTTTATTGAATCTTGGGGGCTCCAAGAAGTCTGCACTTCAGGAAATCTTTTGCTGTTTCACCTGGGAGCCATGACATCCTCTGTGTGGTGGTCTCTGTATGTAATGTGCAAGCTGCAAGTGGTTTCTCTCATTTATTTCAAACCAAAATATTTGGTTGGTTGTCAAAAATTCAGCTCAGCTGATTGGACAGCAAGAAAGGGGGTCAGGGATAATTGATGGGACCAGGACTATGGGTGGAAGAAAGTCATTGGATTGAATCAGTCTCTGGAGAATGGCAGAAAAATGTTACAGAGAGCCCAGGAGAGTCAATATGACCTGCAAAAAGAATGCAGGGGATAAATAGAGAGGATCTATTAATACAGACATTCATTAAAAATTAGTGAGCTTTTAGTCTGTGTCATAATATATTTAAACCAATTGCCAAATATCAACTAAAATTTAGCGAAGTTACTTCAATCTGTACAGAAAGCTAGCTTCAAACAGCTGTATTCCTGTGTCCAACAGGTTAAACATCTGGGGCTGCCATTTTAACACATACAGTCATTCAGAGTTGGAATTTAAGGCAAATACTTGAATGTTAGAGTAGGCATATTTCATCTACATACAAGTGGAATACTGTTAGCATTTCTCAGATTTGGAATGGGATTTTATGTTCTATATTTAAGATATTTAGTCAGCGTATCATACCTCATGATTGCAAAACAGGACTCTAGACTGATCTGTGAACACAGGTGCCTGAACTTTTAAGTACTTATGTACTTAAGACAACAAAGCAAGTAATTTTATCTTTTTTATTTATCATTTGATAAGCTGTCTTTTAAAAATCCTCTTATTTTTGTTTGTAGTATGAAAACAACACCTTTATAACATTGGCAAAATATTTGGCTTTTACTCATTTCAGGGAACAAGTGATGTGTTGCGTTTTTGCAATGATTCATATTTACCTTGCCTACTAGGCTTCAGTAACATACTTCTAGTTAATACTTTCATTTCTAGCAGATTCTAGTTATTTCTTTAGGCTATGCAACAGAAAGAAGGTATGATCCTGTGTGGCCCATGGTCATGAAAAGCTCAACTCTGATATAATACAGAGATTAAAAATAATATAGTGGGAAAAAGCTTGCTTGCATTACTACAGGTACATGAGGTATACACATCCCGTACCATGGGAGGTGTATCCCATGGCTATTATCTGAACTCTAGGTGTAACAAATACATTAATTTTCATATTGTGGCATCTGTAATCTGTTGAATTTACTTAAATCTAAATTTGGGGCAGCAGGGAGAGGAGTGGAAGGAAGTTCTGTATCCAGATACCTTGCCAGGAGATAGTGAGAACAAGTCACATCATTAATGCCTCAAATATCTGTGGTTGCTAATTTCTTGTTGGTTCTTATCCATCAGTGACTTTTGGCTCCACAGTAGATTGGCTACAGAAGCAAGCTACAGATTTTAAAGGTCTATTTAATATTCAAAATGAAAAATAAGAAGGACAGAGTATGAACTAGATCCCTAAAGGAAGGTTAATATGGTAATATTGGGAGTCACTACACTAAATTTTAGGTGTCTAGTGGTATCTGCACCCCTGAATAAAATACCTAAGCTCTCTAGTCGTTGAACCTATGAATAAGAATCAAAATAGATGATGTGTTGAATAGGGAGCTGCCAAAGTTATCTAATAGGAAACCATGATGGCAGAGTTGGATCTTATACCCTTGCCCTGTCAGAGGGATTAGATACTTAATGCTGGGTTGCAGGGATATGTTTTTATCAGATCAGGTTTCACATCCTGCAGCCCTCTTGTGCACAGAGGTACCTAAGCTGCTGCTTTCAGAAACAGAACATTTTGCAGAAAACAATCCCAGAGTTTTGGTACTGGAGAAAAGAAAAGTTTAACCCCTTGAAGCATGGATTGGGATATTCATCTAAAAGGGTATATTTGGATATAATCCCTGTTCCAAGAACTTGTGCATTTTATGTGAAATTCTAGTTAGATAAAATATAAAACTGACACCAAGACCTTCATGTCTCCTCAGTAAGGTCAACTTCTTTCTTAGTCTATAAAGTCACTCTTCCAGGCCTACACCAGTGCCTCATGAACCAGGACTGGAGAATTGTTCTAGCCATGAAGGTATCATAGGAAAAGGGGTTACACCTCCAATGGCTGAGCCCACTGTGGTTTTTGAAGAGCTTGATCTTATAACTGTACTTCAAGGTCAGGCCCCTCCTGAACAAGCATGGTCAGGATTGCTCTGCTCAGTTACATAGACTGGACCAAGGAACTGGACTGGTAAAATGTGTAAATGTCTAAAGATAGGTGGAATTTGTGCATTTCTCTGTCAGACCTACAAATGTGCTTAAATCCCAACACAGTCCCACTTCAAGGCAACCATGTCCTTTTGTGAATCTCAGCTGAGCTTTCTAAGACTTGCAGCTCTTCTGAGAGCACTGTCTGCAAAGGACACCTTAGAAGTACATGGATAAAGATGAGATTCAGGATGTGATGCTGCTGAGGATTCAGAGTTGAGGTGGTAATCCAGAGCTCTGGTATTCTTTGGGTATCAGGGGAGATTTTTTGACCAAAACTACATATGCCTGAGTGAGGACAATACTTGTGAAACAGGGTGGGTAGCTTGAAGTGAACTGATAATTTCTGCGTTCTGAGCAGGCATGAACTAGGTGAGCTGAGTCATTTAACAAGTGAGGTATGTATGACTTGGTGGTACATAGGAGATGCGTGTGTGCATTTGTGTGTGGGTGGCACTAGGACAAGTGGGTGGAAAGGTGAGAACTAGATTTCATGGGTGAACAGAGAAGAAATAATAAACAGAATGGCTAATTGGAAAGTTTCTGAACAGCCTTCTCTAGAGATGTGAAAGTTTAATAAGTTCTGAGTAGGTTGGACAGATAACACAAATACAGTGTTAGCTATATAAAGTAGTAAAAATTAAAGTATATGCTAACTTCTTTTTGTAACATCAATTACCACTTAATGGAATTATAGTGGAGAATATCTTGCCCTTGACCTTAATAGTCACTGATTCAAGATTAGAGCATAGCTCTGAGGACCAGAAACACAGGCTCCTCCTCAGGATGCTATAGCCCTCCAGGGAGGGACAGCCTCCAGCTGGAGCCACAAACCCCTTGTGGCCATTTACTCAGGTCAGCCCCCAATGACATGACAAGAGTACATGTCAGCCTGTGGTTATTACTGCAGAAATATAAAACTATCTGTAAATAGTTAAGATCCTGCAATCCCTGTGTTGTCTAGTATAGTTCAGAGCCACCTAGGAGCTTCTTTAATTTCTTTTTAGTACACATGGCTGCAGGAGGACATTCAGATTCCCAGGGACCACAGGGCATGAGCGTGCCTCACATATGTGTGATTTCAGGGAGATCATAGGACATATAGACTCATATGAGCCACTATACTGGTTGTACTCATGTGGAAATTTCTTCTCCTCTCCACCAGGGGTTCTTTCTGGGGCTGAGTGTGCCAACTGCTTGTGCTCCTGACACTGCCTTGTCCAGGGGAAGACAGAAGACTGCTCCATACTGCCATACTTCCCTGGTGTCTCTGAAGGGGGAATGAGAACTGCCAAGGGATAGACAGTGAAAGAACCAGCTTACTAATTAAAGCCCCTTTATTAGGGAGGAATACCTTCTACTCCCAGGGCAATCATGGACAATTAGGAGCAGCCTGAACTCTCTAAATACAACAACAATGACCTGTTTGGGGGAAAGTCCTGATTAAGCTCCTCAGAAACTCCTTATACAAGCTACATGCCTGCCTGATGAGCATGGATCATCCATGCACAGATCAGCATGTATGAGCCAAGATCCGTGACTGACTGATGACAAGGGTAGGAGGCCTCTCTCATGTAGGTTTCTTACCTGCTTGAACACGGAAATGAGCCAGCAGTCACAGGGGCACTTGGCTCATAGCCATCATAATTTCATGTTATGGGGGACAGAAGTCAGACTTTTATAAGAGATTATGTGTGAAAGAGAAATACTGGTTGATAAACTACTGGTTTATCCATAGCAAAGTATTTGTCTAATAAAAGGACATTCTAGGTACTAACTAGAAATCTTCTGAGCAATTTTGTGATGCAATTTTAGTGTATAAACCTTTCATATAATGCAGTATTTTTGTAGGATTATGGCAGAATTAATAATAAACCTTTAAAAATTAGAGAGAGGGAAAAAAGAGAGAGAGAGCTGGAAAAGGGAGAGAAAAGGCAAGCAAGCATGTGTCTGCATTGTTCCACAGCAGGCAAGAGATTCAGAAATAGGAAAATTTTATTCTTCTAAGTTCAGGTTGAGCTTGTGATCAACACATCATTGTTCTCTAAGACATGCTGCAGTCCAGAAAAGGGCACAAACCCAGGCAAGCCTTTTCATTTCCCCTCTTTGTATGTTAGTAGTAACAGCAACATCAGGAATAGCAAGCTGACTGATGAAGGCTGTGTTCCTGGGGACAAAGGCAATGCCTCTGTTAGCCTTACAGGCGAGGCGGGCAGGCTGCTGTAAATGCAGTGTTTGGATGGTGTGGCTGGGACATGCTATCAGCCTGTTTTGCTCGGACTCTGCTTCCACGTTTCACCTACACCCATTCATGTGACCATTAGCAATCAACTAAGCTACCTATGTCCTGGAGCACGGACACTTGCCTTCAGACTTATGCTTATCTTATGCTTATGCTAACGTGCATGGTAAACTGCATGTACTGTAATGCATTGTTTTATTCATTACATGAAATATAATTTGGCATAAAGAAATGTTTAAATAATCTGTTATTATCTTGAAATTATCAAACATTGCAAGACATAAAGAGCAAGAAACTCAACACTAGCAAATGCTGCTGCGACCTTTTAGACTAGCTGATCTGGACAGACACCTGTAGCTGTACATCATCTTTTAGTGCAGACATATCAAGTGAGAAGCAAACATTGTGATTTTTCAAGTGTGTTGTTTGATACTGCATAAGGCAATAGCATGACTTGCCATGTACTTTCCTTTTAATTCTACAAAAGTCAAGAATTTACACATTCAATAAAAATTGATGATAAATTAGATTCATGACAACTGTAATCTCTTTAACTGTATTTTTAATAAATCATTGCTAAACCATGTTCTATTGGGTGGATACAAAACTACATCTTTAGCTGTGCACTAGGCATCACAATTTTCATGTTTATTTAATCTGTGGGATATTTGAGCCAGTCATACTGTTGTGGGCAAGTTTTCTTCACAGTCCACAAGGTTTGACCCAGTGGAGGGTTTAGGTGCCCACCAGCTGGGATGCAACACAAAGCCCTGAGTAAGGCTTCTGTGCTCACTATCCAATGCAATGGAAAATGAGTTATTTCCAAATGACATCTCAGAAACCCACTGAATATGGTCTCATCTCTTTTTTGAACAGAAAGGCACATGGTGAGTCTAAATAAATCCAGAATTAGGTAGAAGCCATGGTCAAGTGTACACAGTGGGGAAGAGGTGCCAATACTCTGGAGAGTCTTACCCCCAGAGAGCTTCCCGCTCCAAACTCCAGATTGGGGAAGACTGGGCTGCCCCACCACTTTGCACATCTGCATTTCGTTCTCCAGGGTCACTGAGAGGAAGGGACAGCAGGTATATGTCAAGTTTCCTGATGGGGATGACCAGGAGACTATAACTTGGGGCATGCTGTGGACCCTGCCTTACAATGAAAAACCATCAGGAGTCACTGGATTACAGTTTTGGCTTTACAGATCTCAGCTCCACCTAATTCTTGTTATAAGCACCCGAGACCTTTAGTGGATATAGGCTAACATTATCCAGCCTCTTCAGTGCATGAGAAGAGACAGTATTTTTGGAACAGAATTTAATGTTACTCTTAATTAAATTAGTAATAAAAACTTGCAGTTCCCCTTCAATACCTACCTTCTTTCTTTCTTGACAATATTTTGCCTCCTATCTGGCATCGTAGCTATAATTAAGAGAACTTCCTTTTTAGGTGCCCAGTTCTTTAACACTTATGTCCTTTTAAATGTTCATATTCCACAAGCACTCCCGTTCAATTTGACATCATGAAGACTGCATTTGGCTTTTCATACTGCCCCTTAGCACAAAGGCATATTTATGCAGATATTTTACTCATATGCAAATAAAACCCATAGGATTATTTAATTTATTACCATTACATTAGTGGTAAGCAAATCATGTCCCAAAGAAGACTGATGCCCGATAGGCTGATGCTGGCAGTCAAGCAGATAGAGGTCTGCTATGGCGAGTCTAGAGAAAAGTGACTGCAAGAGCAGAGAAGTCAATCTCCTGACCCTGTAATGTCTATTTAACAGCTTCTCTTCTAAAAGGATAGGAGCTCTTCCAGTACAGCAGGTGCTGAATATTTCAGGGACAATGTCTCTAGCTGCACTGTTAAAAATTGCAATCCCCCTTCAAATACCCACCTTGATGTCTTCACTATATTTTTCCTCCTATTTGGCTTCAATGGCAAAGCTGTTTATTAATCATGCTATAATTCACCCTCCTGGTGTGAAAGCTCCTGCAGAAGCTGTGCTGTGACTGTGGGTATCTCTAAATGGTGCATTGCAGGCACGCGGAGGCTTGGTCAGCTCATGCTCTGGGTCAGCATGGGGCTGCTCTCCTGCTGGGCAAAAATGGTTAAGCATACTGCCAAGTGTGTCTGGTGAGCTCTCCCTGGCATGAACTACTCTGAACTACTGACGTGAGAAAGTGGTCTTTGGTTTGTGCAAAGTATGGCACAATGAACCCACATCTGCTTGGAGGAAAGGAAGAAATAGCTCATATATTGACGGGATAATACTGAAGGTTCTGAGGAACTGAAGGTGGCTGGAGAGGCTTAAAGTCATGCCAAGCAAATTATTCCACAAATCCCAATCTGAAATGCATGAACTTTAGACAAATTCTTCACATGGATTTGCTCATAAAATCTTATTGACTTCATATAAATAAAAAAAATCATACAAATTATAAGTTTCATTGCATCATTTTGCAACGACACAATTGCAATTTCAGGAAAGTGATAAAAATTTCACAGTGATACTTAGAATTAATTCTCTCAACGTATTAGTGGAAAATCTTTCCAGTAAAAATCTGAGCATTAGACAGCACTGACAAAAAATATTTATTTAAAAACTACATGCCTAGGACACAACCTGTGGAGCAGGTCTGTGTTGCCTGAGGGTGACTGGAAGGTCTGACAAATGGAACTGTATGACTTTGGGGGTAACTTTGGCTACAGTCTTTGTTATATGCTACAGTGATAATCTATTTCCTTAAACCATGTTAACAACACCTCCTTGCTATTGTTACTTGTGCTCTGTATTATGAAGACTGTGTATTTTGGGCTGAATATTTTCCCATAACAAGATACTTAAGACTCCAGCTACATGTTCATCCCTTGAAACTGAGAGGAAATTAAAAACACTGAATAAAATTACAGATATGAAAAGGACATTTTCTGAGGATCCTGCTGCTGCCTGGGAGCTGCAGACACCTCCATTGGGCTATGAAATGAGAGGAAAGCAGAAGAGAGGACAGAGAAAAGGCAGGAAGAAACCATCATAGTGCAGTCCTGTTGTGCTTGGGTGGATTTCCCAACAGCAGTCCCTACCTGACTTGTAAGTACTGCTTAGGCCAGCAATAGCTCCCCTATCTAGGACAGGACTGAAGTAGGCTGGATTTGGGTGGTGAGTCCTCAAGCGTCTGGCTCTGTCCTTTAGTAAGCACAGGGACATCCTCTGGGCTCCCGGATCCTCTGCTCATTTAAGTGAGAGGCAGGTCTAGTCCATACCCCCAACCAGAACAGGAGGGGTGGGAAATACTTGGGGTAGAAATGGGGAAAATTCTGTGTTGGAGTGGAATTTGGCACACTGCTTTGCAGCAGGTATGTAAGCTATTCATGCCTGGGACAGCATTTAATTCAGTGTTTGAACAACTCCTGGCACAGCAAAGTCCAAATATTTAAGTCTAAGAAGTAACAGCTGTATTTTTAAAGGTATTAGGGTAGTGAAATCAATGAAAGACAGCTAAAACACCTCTTAATTGGGCTTGGGCTCTTACATCTTAATAAAAGACGCAGGATAACTTTTTCTTCTGTAAAACATTTTTCAGAGCAATTACTATATTATTTTTATTCTAACAAGTAAAGAGATTTCAAGGCCAGGTGGATGGGTGTACTAGGGGCAATGTGAGAGATGCAGACCAAATGGGGACAAATATCTCTAAAACTTCCTGGCTGTTTCATCTGCAGGAAAAAGGGATTGCAGGCTCATGGCAGCTAACAGGAGCCAGAGCTCTGGGATGTGGTATGTGAGTGTCCCAGGAGCCAAAACGTTCTTTGACATCTCTGGCAAAAAATGACCATCATTATTACGATCTCCTGCATAGCACAGGTCATGGACCTTCAACTAAACGATCCCAGGATAAGAGACGGTTTCTTTTAAAAGCAGACCTGCTCTTGATTTAAAGAGGGTGAATGAGAATGCATTGTATCTTTGATAGTCTGTTCCAGTGGTTAATTATTCTCATTGTCAAAAATGCATGTCTTTTTTTCTTGTTTGGATGTATGCTAATTTCAAACAGGTGTTTGGTTTTGATTGTGCAATTAAAAAACTGTGGAGAAATTTACAAGGCACTTTAGACAAATGGAAATTCTAAAATACTTCTTTATTATAAAACTTCACAATTGTATAATTATGATAAAACTGTTTTTCACTCTCCTTTTAGCTAGCTTGTAAAAATTTTTGAAAGAATTTGGCACTTTAAAGCTATAATTAGGAAGAAAAGTTGTAAGACATTTTTATTTCTATAAAACAAACGTAGATTTTATTTTAATTGGGAAAAACACTTTAAGTTAGTAGTTTATTACCAGGTTAACTTTTATAAGGCCACAGCTTTTGCCAACCAAAATGCAGCTGCAGTAAGTGTGAGATAAACCATTCTGAGCCAGCCCCAAAACAAAGCTAGTCTCAGAGCCTCACTTCTCAAAGAATAAAATTGGGAAAATTGAAGTTGTAAGTTAAGACCCATGTGTTGTTGCTGCACTGAGTACAGAGTCATGTACCCACCTCTCTATGGCCCACGATAGCTTTTCCCCCCATCCACGATCCTACAGCACATCTCTGGCCATCTGAGAGTGTGCTCTGTGAGCTCTTGGCATGGGATGCAGCTGCCTGCCAGCAGACACTGCACACAGCCCATGGCACCATATGCGGCTGCATCCAGCTCTAGGAAAAGCAGCAGTTTGTAGGAGCACTACTTAAGGGTCAGAAGAAGGTGTGGAGATCAGCCAAGGAGCGGTGGTGATGGTGACGGCTCAGAGAAGTGTCTACACAAAGCCGGAGTAATGTGCGCCCCTGTGATGGGAAATACATCTGCTGGCAGTGGCATGGCATGGGAGGGCAGCACTACAGCATCCTCCCCTGCCTTCTGCAGGCTGCAGCTGGGGAGATGCTGAAGTTTGGTGTCTTTATTATCATGGCTTTTCTCACCAAAGCCCACCCTTATGTCCTCAGGGATATATCCTAGCATATCTGGTATGAAAGGTCTGTGTGTATTTCCTTTGCTTTTCACATGCATTATTAGATATGAAAGCTTGCAGCATCTCAGAGAGCAGAGGAGAACCCTGTGAACGTAGCAGAACCTTCCTCTCTGGATTAAAACTGGTTCTGGACATATCAGACATGTAGTTTGGACTAAATATAGTTTGTGTGGCTCACCTCTTTCCTTGCAGTTGCTCCAGAGGTAGCAGAGAAGCAACCAGCAGAATGGGAAGCAAAGATCTGCTTGATGGATGTATTTCTTTAGTGAATCTAAAGAGCTTCTGTGGCAGCTCAGAAGTGCTGCAGCACAAGCTCTTCCAGCAAGCTGTCAGGTCAAGATATAACTTTAAGCTGGCCAGCGGGAAAAAATTATAGGGGAGCTAGCAAGTGAAATGTTAGGAAAGAGGCATAACATTTGGCACATTTGTGAAGGTGCCTTGTGATTTTGGGTGCTGAAATAGAATATGGGCCAGGCATCTTTGATGGGCACAGGAGCTGCTTCTGGAAATATTAGCTGCAATGTCTCACACACGTTGTAGTCACGCCACCATCAACAGGGCACTGTGGGTCATGACATAGCACAGAATTTGCACCTGCAGTGTTTGCACAGAAGGGCCCACTGCTGTTCTTCACACCTGTGTAAATCAAGATCCTTTCCAAGAGTTAGGATGCTGACTTGTATAAAATTAGGACAAATAAGATAATGTAGTGAATGGTGATTGTAAAAGTCTTGAATTATTACAGATTACACCAAGGCACAACAGCATAAATGGAAGTCTGCATCACTGTTTTCAAAACAGTTTGATCTTAGATATTGTAATTGCTACTATTTCCACAGTAAGCCAAGCTAAATGAGAATGAGATTTACAGATGGTTTATTTAAATGTTAATTTTCATTTATTGTTATTTTTATTTGACAAGTTATTGTTGCATCCTGCAGTGCTCAGAAACTTATTTATAAAAGTATTATCTTGTTACTGTGGGATGCGCTTGTGAGTCATGCCGCAGTGAGAAAAACAATACTATATTTGTCAGCCCAGCAGCACTGATGTGGCTATAGAACATAGCTGTGTCCCAGGCACTGCATGAATCTTTAACAAGGCTATCAGTACTCCACCTAGATGTTATAGTTATGGTCACATTAGGAATAACAGCTAAAACTGCACAGATATGTGGCTTCCAAATCACTATTGCTGATGCTTATGTACTAGATTTGGCAGAAGGAACACAAATTGAATTTTAAATGTCCAACAAAATCAAGCTGAGTTGTCAGTGAAAAAATAAAATTGCTTTTGACCTTGTAAAGTGAGCACATAATTTTCTTATGTGAATTTATTCAAATTCTGAATTTTAAAATAGCATATGTGCACCTGCAGTTGCAAACTGCAAAGGTAAGATTGTAAGAGGAAACTAAGAATGCCCAGTATGTTAAATGGCACAAGTTTATTAGGTCTCATATATTACTTTCACAGTCTCACTACCATTAGCCTCAATCCTTTTTAGTCTACCACACCAGAGAAGTGAGCTAGACAAAGTGAGTAAGTGAATTCTCCATCATTCACTTCTTTCTGTTATTGTGAGGATCAATAAATGCCCATTCAAAGGAACTGAGGTTAAGCGACTCATTAATCCTGCCTCTCAGAGATTCTAAAATATGATTTTCCTTTCTTTGTCAGCACCTTTATAGCATGCAAAATACAGTTTATGGAAAATGGGAATAATATAGAAAAGAACTTGATGGAAGATTAAGCAAGTATTTGTACGGGGAAACTCAGTGTTCATTGAACAGATTCTCTTGTAGTCTGTGGTTGGGCCACTTGCAGCACTTCTTTTCTTGCCAACTTTCTTGCTCTAGGACCTGATTTCTCTCTGTATTTATTTTTTTTCCAAAAGATTTGTGTTGCTTCACAGACAAAAAAAAAAAAAGTGTGTCCTTTAATGTAAATGGCATTTGACAACATTTTTTAAATAATAAAATTGGAATATATATAAAGGAATTGTCAATGCATCAGTCCAAATTGAATGAAAAGCAAGCTGCTCAGAACTGTTGGATAGCTCAGAATAGTTTTGCTTACATATCTCTACTTTTTCACTCTATAATTTTGATTTACTTTTAGCTGTCCTTTCAGTAAATGGGGAATCACTCGCATTAGGCTCTAACGTCTTTGAAACACCAAGGGACAGAGCGATTGTTGCAACTCTTTTGTCACCTGTAACTGAAATGCTTTACCTTGTGATGCATATTGCAATCCATTTATGCTTTCCACCCAGCCTTTCAGTGCTGGGACTTGCAGCAGCAGGTGCTCCAGCTGTTTGAACAGTACTGTATAGACCAGCTATCAGGAAGGTCTGCTTCGGTTTGATTTTGTGTTTATTTTGGCAAAACCTCTAGAGTTAATGTTTGTTACTCTAAAACAACTTTAAAACTTGCTTGAGAGTGAACCATTCAAGGTATGTACAAACAGATATATATCTGAGTTGGAATACAACTCTGGCTTGGAAACTGTGTAACTACATATGCCGGAGCTAATAACTTACCTCAGAATATGAATAAAGCAAACTTGATTTGGTTTGCACCCATGTACTTAGACATGACATTAATTGTCACTCAGACCAAGGTCCACCTAGAATGCCAGAAAAATAAGGAAGTTGCTAACTGAACCCAGCTTACCACACAAAAGGATGCTCCAGTATGAAGAGAGGAATGAAGCATGCAGCTGGGGCTGCGGGGAGAGGGCAACCTGCCTTTCCAGCAGCAGCTTGCTCTAAGATCAACTGTCAGCATGCATCCCAACAATCTAATATAAAGTGAGAGACTTAGTGCAATATAACGTTATAAACCAAACTTTTAAAAATAAATGCATAAAAGGCCTTAATGAGAAATTATTTTACTTTCCTCAAAATGGGTATTTTTAAACTTTCAGGATTCTAGTTTTCCTAGAGAAAGAATTTACAGGAGTAACCATGTTTTATTTCTGTGAAAAGTTGGTAAATTTGTATGAAAGTCTAGTCACATACCCTGTGTGAGTGATAGAGAAGCATGTATAGAGCTTCTTGTCCAGATAATTCATTGCAGTACCTATCCTATTCTGTAATGTTAATGGGATACTGTACAAGACTACCACTGTATAGGAAACCACTCTTAAAGCCATTCATCTCCTTTCCATCACAACCACAGGAACAGAAAGACAATGGCAGGATGGATTTTATGTCCATTCAGTTACATCTTGTACACAAAGAGAATACAAATATATTGTTAGTCTTGCTCTTTATTAATTGCCTCACTGGCTATTGACTCAAGCTCAGGTGGCATATTTTTCAAAAGCATTAATAACTTCTTTGTGTTCTAGGCCAGTGTTCCTCAGTCTTTTCAGGATGATGATTCCTTATTTCAAGTCAATATTACAACCACCCTTCCAACATTTATTGTAGAGTAAGAGTAAAAAATGTTTACACACAGTAATAGCAATGAGCTCATTTAATCCAGAGCGTTTTGAGAGAAATTACTCCATCCATGTCTAAAAAACAACCATAAATGGCATGCCTGGGGCCTCTGTACCCTGACTGCCCCATCTGGGACATGACCTACCTGTGCCCTAGGAGATGCCCAGCTTCCCTACCCACACAGGAGACCAAGACAGACACCATGCACCCAGGTCTTGTCCCAGTTGGGACAAAAGAAGAGATCTGCACCCAGACTGGAGAGCTAGGAAGCACTACATAGTCCAGCATTTTGGTTTTAGCCAGAAAACACTGGTCTTTCAAAGCTGAAGTCCAATGGGGACTGAAGTAGCAGGGGAGGGTCACCTGTGGTGGTTGAGAGGAGCAGATCTCAGGTACCTTGATGGTTTTAACATCTTGAGAGTTATTCTGCAACCTCTTTTCTCTGACATGGATTCTACTTATACTTTCAGCTCTTTGCAAACCCACTAATTTTACAGTCACAAAGTAACACAGGGTAATGATGATCCAGCACTGCTCCTCCAGGCCGACGGTGGCTGCTGGCTGAGGAGGTGTCTGATGTCTGATTCTGCAGTTCTCACCCTACTCACAGAGCCCAGCATTTTCTTTGGAAACCACACACACATACAGATTCAGTCATGACCACAGTGCCTCGTTTCTTTGCACCTCAGGCTTCAACTGGCCTTTTGATTTTGTGGAACCCCATAAATTCTCTTCCTCCAGGCCAATACTTCTGGCACCAATTCACTGCAGTCACCTTGGCAAGCCAGAATGTATTTCTGCAGTTGAATCCTTCTCTCCTTGAAGCCATTACAGGGCAGCTCAGTCAGCTGCCAGCCTTTTAAAAGCACAGTAGCATTAATTCACCACAAAAGCATACTGGAGAAGTTAACAGCTTTCCGTATCTGAAATAATGGGCAGCCAGTGCTCAAGGTTGTATTAAAACTCAGATTAAATAACTGAAGACACTACAGGTACTCTGCTGTCTGTGCAAGAAGGCAGTTGGATCCAGCTGGGCTTACAGGTTTTGTTTGTGTTTCTGGATCTTCTCTGGTTCCCACAGAGCTAGGAAGGAGCTCTGTGCTGGCGTGCATTCAGCAAAACTCTCCATGCTGGGAAAATTGCTGGTCCTGAGATGGTTCTTGTGTTCTAATAGTACTGGCCCAAATTAAAAGTATCCTTGCAGGATAAGTAGAAATACTGTGGAGCATAAGAAAAGTTAGTGGAGCAACATGGAATCAGTTCAGGTCCTACCTGGCCAGAGCAAATAAGCGTGGTAGGAGCCAGCTTGATTCCAGGGGGATTGGCTGGGTGTTGCTGTGACATTTCTAACTGCTTCCAGCTCTGAAAGTGCCTTGCAGGTTTGCGTGAGCTCATTCTCCATGGAGCCAGCTGGGTTTGTTCATTCCATCTGCGAGCCATATGGAAAGGAGTCAAACCCTTCCCGAACCTGCAAGCCAGGGCTGGGACGGGATGATCTCACACACCTGCCAGACCTAAACTGTCATTTGCATCTGGGGCATGGACAATCCACAGACAAAATCATATCATCAGGGATACAACTCTCTCAAAACAATTTATACACAAACATAATTTACTAAGTTGTCTTTTACCTTTCATGTTCTGATATGTCTAAAGGACTTCAAGTGTGACTGCATGACCTGTTTCAGTATAGTGTTTGCTAGTTCTCATGCAGCGTATCTGTGGGGCAGAAAATAATTTAATGTCTCCTTAGGCCTTCACCTAGGTAAATGTGGGTGCTTCCTCTTCAGGAAGGTGAGCTTCTATGACCTTTCAAAACACTCGTTAACATCCATCTTTGCCTGCTGGGGATTTGCCTTTACCTCCTGCTGCCTTTAGAAACTGCAGTAAGTGCTCCTTGTTGTGGCCACTCAGAGCAATGTTAGGGTTTGGAAGCCTGTAAAGGTACATTTGTAATGCTGTGTTCATGGTATGTTTAAGTAGTTTTGGGTTCTGTAACACACAAGTTTAATGTGTATTCAGGAACATTTCACCCAGGCCTCCATGGACTTCAAACATCTGCTTGAAATTTGAAATACAACTCATGTGGTGTGGCTTTGAAGGTAATTCCAGCTTTTATCAAGTCAGATGTTTAGTTAGCACTGTATTACTCTCTGTAAGGGAAACCTAATATGGCACTGTGTAAAACAAATTCAGATATAGTAGAAAAGTATATCAGCATTCCTAAGATAAAAGTACAGTTTCACATGCGATATTTGTACTCAGACTTATTTTTTCCTGTGAAATAGCGGTGGGTCAAAATACAGATAAAATCACTTGAAGGCGGTAAGTCACGGTTTCCTCGATTGTTATCTTCTGTGAGGAAACACCAGGTAAAGTTCATGGTATAATGTTACATTATTATGGTGTTTTTGCATGAAAGTTGTGCTGCATTAGACTGAATTAAAATACTGAAAAAATCTCTTATTGAATTTCTTAATCTCTGTAACTAGTACCTACTGAAGAATGGAGTACCAAAAAATAAAATAGAATTGTACACTACAGAAAATTGCTTGTCTGAAACCAGTTTACTACTATAAAGTGTATTATTCCAGCAGAGTTGCCATGTCACAGAGTGACACATTTCGGAAAACGTCAACAAAGCTGGAGTTCACATTATGTCTCTAGCGGAATTTAGAAAAGGAAGATAAAAGTAGATTTTTTTTTTTTCTACTTGATAGGCTTCTTCACATTAGCTGATTGCAGCATTTTGAAGTAACAGTGAAAAACGTAAAAATTATTATTTTTATTTGTCAGCAATCTTTAAGGATCTTTGTCTTAATTAAGCTAGTAGAAGCTTTACCATGACATATTTTCTGTATCTGAGAGGCCTTCAGAATATTTAAAGTAATAATGCAACAAAATAAGAAACTGGACCATAAAATATAAATACAGTGTGTACAGATGAAACAGTAGCATACATGAATAGAGGGGACATAAAATTCTCCATAAAATATGATTAACCAAGTTCCAAGGAAAGACTTACAAGTGATCTCATTAATGAGTTATGGGGGTTTCCATATGACTGAGGAAATAACATATAATGGTTGCTCATTACATACCCTATTTATTCATAGGGTATCTTTAGAAAAGTTTTTCTCCCCAATTAGGTTGGGACTAGTAAAAGAAAAAAAAAGGACAAACAGGAGGAGAACTTCCATTTCTTTGATTATATGAGTTCTTTTTTCTTTTCACTAAAATGAAAGTTTTTCAATGCAAAAGTAAGAAAACCAACCAAAAACAAAAATTCTTAAAATCCAAACTCTTCTCCTTTTTAACAGATAAATAGAAAGTATGTTGATTTTGGAAGTTATTTGATAAGGAGAAAAGCAACATGTATGCATAATGTCTCTGCAAGCTTTTTCAGCATCAAGGTTTCAACTTCAAAGGTAGACATTTATGGCAGTAAGACCAGGGTGTGAATCTACAGTATCACAACGTGGGCAAAACTGACACACACACCCCCCCCATTTTATATACACTAAGAAATATTTCCCAATCAGTACAACTAAATAATTAGGTCTATTATTACTTTAGAACTGAAAAACAAGACAAAGGTACAGAAATACCTGAGAAGAGTTGTAGGCTGTGAAAACACCTCCTAACTGTCCTCAAACACTGCTGAGTAAGGGCTGCTTAAGTATCAATAACACAAATGTGGAGTTCACAGATTACAAGATGCTGTGAGATACTCCATTAGCCTACTCTCATCTGATTAACACATAACAACTGAAGTTGATTTCCCCCCCCCTAGGTTTAGTGGGAATATTTACAAACAAAAAAGGGGAATACTGATTTTTTAATTTAATTTTCTATTCCATGGCATTTTTGTGCCATGAAAAACACTAAATGGAACCAGTCAAATGTGGAAACTCATACTCTTTTAATAGACTAAAAATGGAATATCAAAAGCTGAATTAGCATTTTTTATAAAATTCAGAGCAAGAGACTATTTATGAAATAGTGGGACTTTTTGGAAACATACAGTTTTGAACATTGCTGATGTTCCATGTTTCATTGTTCTAAGAATTTCTAAAAAGTGCCAGGATACCATTTTAATATATGCTGGGACAATTTTTCTCCAAATACTCTTTCCTTTTACTAATAATTTCAGTAAAAAGAATATTTTCAAACAATTTTCACAGCATTAATATTTTGTTTTCCCTCAGTATGGATTCCAAAAATCTATGGTATTTTGATAATGTTGTTTAAACTTGAAATACAGAGAAATCTTTCATAATAAATCTCACATTATACCCTCAGCAGACAGGATAAAGTTTGGGCTAACTTGCTCTATTCCTAATGGAGGGAAATGCTTTCTCTGTGTAGTCCCTCTTCTCACAAATGTGTCTTAAAAATAACAGCAATAAAGATGTGATATGCCAGTAATACTCATTAGGCCAGACCTGGAGCAATTCATACTGTGGATTAAATTTCTCGATATTGAAAATTATTCTAAAATTCTGAAACTAAGTAACACTCACAATAGCATCATAATATTTGTATCTGAAATGTCCCAACTAGAAGAAGTGATGCAATTCACCAGCTGATCCCCATCCTGATGGACAACACATAAGCCTTTCTGGTCAGTGAAACAGGTAACTCAGCTACCTGCTTCAGGGAATGTGGCTGGCTGCTTACATTGCACATTTTCCAGGCATGGAAAGCCAAAAACTTGATGAAAAAATTCAGTCCTAAGTGAAAAAAAGGAACGTGCCTGCTTTCTGCATGCCACTTTATATGAACAGGCTGGCACATTTTTTTAATTTTAGTGACGTTTTCTGCAATACAGCATGTAGTACAGGGAAAGTAACATCCCTTTTCATATATAACCAATACTTTACCAACCCGGTTCAAAGACAAGTCAGACTAACAATACTTTGAGATGGCTGGCACATTATGCATTCTGGAAATTCTAATTTTATGTAAATTTGGGAAATGTATGCATGTGCCAGAGTTGCTCTTTGTTCATGCACTGTTTTAGCATGTCTAAGTAGGAGAGGCTGCCATACAACATGGGTTGCAAAACAGCAGATGGGGGTGATTTAGTCTCTGAGGAACTCTAATTTCCTCTAAAAAAGTACTCAGGTTTGTTATTTTATTACTATGGGGAAATATATATTTTAAAATATATTAACAGATAGTGCTTGTCTAGTTGGAAAATATCTCAGAATGCCTTTAAGAAATAGTTCGCTGTGTGGACACTAATTCCTCTGTAGGAGTCCACTGTGAAAATGGATTAAGTTAAACTGGAAAAAAACCCTGAAGTCTTAGTGTTGAAGAGCATCTACATAGAGACTTAGAGCACAGCAGTTATTGTGCTTGAAATTTATGCCCTGACATATTTTGTTGTAACTTCCCCATGCAGACAGACCCACACTTTATTACCTCCAGATGGAGTTATGAAATGCCTCTATTTCTTTCTGCATTCACTGATAAAATTCTACACTGAAGACTGATTAGGGGTGACAAAACTTTGCAGTCAGATGTTGAATAGTGCATCCCTGAAATACTCATTTTATGCAGATTTAGAAAATAAATACATTTACAATGGTTTCCTCTTTGTTCTGCCACTGTTCTGGGATGTCAGATTAGTGGTAGATGCCACACAGCAGGAGCTAGGAAATTCTGTCTGAAAAAGAGATGAGGTTTAGAGTCATTTTAGTCCCTGTCAAGACCAGAGTTCCCAAGTAAAGGGACACAGATTTAATACTGTTGTAATCAGGATATTTTAAACATTGAAAGGGTTCATGTTTGTGTTGTCAGATTATTTGATGGAGTTTCATACCCAAGCAACTGTGTGCATCCGGCGGGGGTGTAGGAAGAAAGGAAGCTTGTATTTACTGTGATCTTTTGCATTACCTCAGCCTCAAGAAGATTTATAGCTAACACAACTTTGATGTAGAATGTCAAATTGATATTCCTGAAATCCTCATTTTGGTTATCAGCTTTCAGATATAAAATGCAAAGGTGGCTCTAAGTCTTGTTGGCAGTAGGATGAGGTGAGTGTACACAGGGCTTGATCCACCACTTGTCTGAGTTTGTGCAAAAGTTCCCACTAACTTTAACTGCACAGAATCAGGAATACCAAATTTATCTTGTTTTGGGAAAGTGTGGTTAGATTACAGTGCCTACAATCCACAACTTTTCCAGAATGTCAAGATATATTTGCCTGTAGGAATACTACGTTCAACTGAAAATCTGTCATTTTTCTTTATTCAACTTGGATCCTTTGAACGTATTATTAGGTAGCAAGAATCTGTTGCATTTCTTTGAAAAAGACTGGTTGCAGTGAAAAAAAATGCCGAAATACTGTTCAGGGAGTAATCACAAAATTCTGGATGGTTATGAACCTCTAGTGATTTAACAGGCTGGCATGGGTTTGCAAAGTTCCCTTGCTAAGCATTTATCGGACTTCCAAGTTTGAATCCATGTATTCACTTAAACACTTTTTAGCTCCATTTTCTCAAGGCAGCTTTATAGGATTGTCCTTTTCCCTGGCCTCTAGCTTACATCTAGGCCTAGAGTGTCTGCAAGGCACATCATCTTCAAAGTGAAACCCAAATATACAAGCAGCTGAGGCCCCAGGAACGGGCCTGCTAAGTTTCCCTGGTGACAAAAGTGTTTCTTCCTCAGAATAACCCTTTCATGGAGGTTTAAGTAAATATGTTTTAAGGAAATTCATTTTACTTTGCAGATCTTGAGGAACACACATGGAGTGAGCTACCACACTTCAAACAAGCCACTGCATTTCAAAAGAGAGTATCACGCTTAGCAACTATGGAAGTATACAGGACCATTTTTATCTTTCTTTTTATAAGCATATGTGTATTAGCAGGATCCTGATCTTGGATTTTACCTTCTGGAGGACTCAAGGACCCAACTACCCTTATTCTGTTCAACTATGAAGAAATAAGTAACCATACATTGGATCAGAGAGAGGGATTCAACTTGCAGGCTGGGATATGGAAGTGTCTTCATTTTTAGTTTTCATTGGAGAGGATTTTGTTTCATCCTATCTGTTGTTCCGTATAAATCATATCACAAATTTGAAATCTGAAGCTTGCTGTTGTTGGCATTTGAGCCTAATGTCAAAATGCTTTTGCTGCTTTACCTGTGAAGTCGACAAACTATATTGAATATCCTTGGAACAGTCATTTTGGTAGGCTCTGACCTTTTTCATGCAGAGCAATCTTAGTTTAGAAGCACAGATGAACCAAATATTGTTAACATTCACTAGCCCACTTTCTCACTCATGAAGTGGGAGCTATGAGTATTAGCTATTAAATTATCAGTGGGAGAAAAATGGAATAGCCTGACTGCCCTTTCACAGTCTGGCACTCTTGGGCTCACAAAGGAGGAGGTGCAGAAGCTTTACTTGTCCAGGGGCAGCACTGGCAACCCCTGTGTCTACCCCATAAGGAAAAGCACCATCTAACCCATGACTGTTTCACTAACTACATCTTCTGTGACACTTAAAATGCTAGTTTTACATAGTCAGTAAATTATATTTTCTTATTTTCACAGTTGAGATGGTCTTGGATCCAGTCTTGGGTCTAAACCTGATAAGTTTACCAGTGCGTAACTTCACTGTGTAGCTTTGCATAACTAAATACTTCCAACATGTTCAATGGGTCTGTGCTTCACATTAATTCAGGAAGATGCATGGTCCAAATAGGCCCTGGGGAGCATGACATCTGACTTTCCAGAATATGCAGATTATATAAAAATCCAAAGTATATCCTAGAGCATAGATGCAAGCTAAGAAGCTAGTATATTAATATGACTGCAGTGATATAAGTATATTTAAATAATCTTTCTATTTTAATAAAATGTTTAGTTTTGCTCAAATTAATAATAAATAGTTCCATAGTGGAATAGTGAATAGAAAATAATTACGATTTTATCTTGCCACTTATACTTATTTACATGTTGCATTAGTCATACATTCTTTTTTCCTTTGCATTTCCTTTTTCCAATGTATTACAGTTACATTTTAGCACTTACTTCTTTCAGGCTACTTCTACAGCTCACCTCTTTCCTGGATCCAGTTATGATGGGTGTATCATTCACTGACAAAACTCAGTGCTGTTTTGTCTTTGATTTTTCAGCTTTTGTAGCCGTATCCAGCCTCAAAGATTGACAAGATCACTGCATGTCCTATTGATGCAGTAAAAGGTACACTTTTTTTTTCAATGTTTTCATTTAAAATCACAGTGTATATTAGGGTTCAGCTGAGGTTTTAAGCTGCGTTTGTACATGTAAGAACTCAGATTTTGAGGAGATGGACTGTGTGAGAGTTTTTGCACCCAGCACCAAAACATGCTGCATGCAAGCCCTGCTTGTCTCCTTAGATGAAAATTGCAAAGAGGGGGTGACGGGGACGTGTGGGTGTAATTGTATAATTGGGCACATACTGCTGTATTTTAGCACATACTGTCCCCTGCTGGGAATAATCATATTACTGGTAAAAGTAATCTTTAAGTGCAGGTATGTGTTCATCCTTCCACCTACCATTCAAAAAGGTAGGCTGGTAAAGCCTCCTTTGCCTTTCCCTCTCAGACAAAGGTATGGTCTCCCTGACCCATCCTTTGATCACCATGATGCCAAGAATGTAGGCATTTCCATTTGCTGCGGATTTCACCCCAGCAGATGGGATTGCTGTATGCAGGATGCTGTTGAAGGCACTGCAGAGGCTCCTACAGGAGGGGAATGGCATAGCCTGACCTTTCCATGGGATGGGCTGCCATGTGCCCATCAACATGCCTGATGTCCGGGTTTGTTGCCCTAAGGAAAAACATTCTCATGGTGTTAGTGATTGCCTGCTGTCTGCCCCACACAACCTTCACTGAGCTTCAGAACCATTTTATTTTTCCAGAAGATGTCAAATGGAAAGGAGTACCCTCTGCAATCGTTTCCTGTTTTATTGCAGAAAGAGAGATGAACATTTACGTTCCCCACCCTCTTCTTCTTCCCAGAGGTCAAAACCTTCCCTCCCCACTGCAATACAGAGCAGCAGGGGATCAGTGGAAAGCAAAGGTCTGGGGCATGAGGACAGCCTGGCTGCCATGGCCTAGGGTCTGAGAAACGTTACGGGGCTTCTGGCCTGACCATGACTCCATGCCCATCCCTGCTGTTGCCCACCTCCAAGTCACTGGAACTTCCTGGCTGATGGTTTCTGAGGTTATTTCAGTGCCCATGCTCTCAGCAACTACACACCAATGCAGTCCTTTGGTGAACAGCAGGATCGGTGTTATTAATGCAAATCTGACACTGGTGGGAGTCAGAGGTTTTTGTTTGCTTAGCGGATACAGTGGTTTTTTTGGGTGCATCTGGCTATTCAGTTTAAAATAGTTCTTTTGGTGCAGCTTTGCTAGACTTCATGAATTTGTTTATGCTCCTCTTTTTCCTCTCTAAAATTTGATTTGTTAGCTCTATGCACGAGGTAAATTCTTGCCATTCATTTCTACCTGGCAGTGATGAGATGAGAAGTTTCAGAAACTGAGGCTCCATACATTCTTCATCAACAAATTTTCTATTTTGAAGACTGAATTTCTGACATTCATGTGGCATTTTCTACAAAACTTAGCAACGCATCGAATATGATGACTGTCTGGTGAAGCTCTTAACAAAATTATGTAGATCTTGCAATTATGCAGCCTGTGTGTGACTTTCAGAAATGAAGAACAATTTTTGTTAGCCACATTTTATGTTGATATCCCTCTGTTTGTTAATTACCATTTTGTTTTATCTTTCTGGACAGCTGTTTGTCTTCCCTTTTGGAGGGTAGACTGTATCACAGACTTAATGTGTTACTAAATATTTGTTTTTCTTGGAATCTCAGAACTGAGTGTTTTGGATAAGAAAATTTTTCACTGTGAACCACTGTTCAAATTCTTTTTTAACACATTGTGTAGATAATATTAATAAAGCTATAAGATAATGTGTGAGTAGGAAACCCCAGTATTATTTGTTCCCTTATTTAAAAATATAGTAACAAATAAAAAATCCAGATTATACATTGCACATAGAGAATGATTTACAATGTCAGCCATGGGACATGTTGGCACATTATATAGACTTTACACGAGTTCATTATTAGAGGATGCACGTGCTTTTTTTGTTATATGTTAGTAACTTCAATGATATAGACTATAATGAAATGGGAATTGTAGGAGAGAAAATAGTCTAACTCAGTGCAAACTTAACTTCTGGAACATTTTGATTTTCATGTGTTTTTTCTTTGCCCTTAATGCCTCATCTCTAATGTTTCTTTACCCTTTCCCTTTTAAAGTTATTAGTTTACAGTTAAAACAGAAACAAGAGAATAAAAAAAGAAAAGGAAATGAAAGTGGGAAAAATTCAAATTAAGTGCCACATATGTGCATGTGGAAACTGCATGCTCTGTAAGACTCTGTACATATGGCAAGTCAATGTATTAGACAAAATCTCCATTCAAAACCCATTGATGTTCTTTAACTAAAAGTCCTTTAACAATGTTTTCCTTTCTCTAAAGTATTAAGGACTTATACAGAGGATTTCAGCATCCACCAGGTTCACAGGAGAAACTGGAACCATAGATAACTGCTTAGCAGGACTGACAGCTTTGCTCCTGTGTTCTTCCTTAACTTACTGGTTCTTGCCTTCAGCTCATGTTGTAAAAAAGGTATGTGAGAGAAGTGTTATTTTTCAAACTAAAAATCTGAGTTACATTCACAAAAAAAGTGGTCTTTGTGGAACACGGGGCACATCCGTGTGGAAGGTAAGACAGGACTGAACTCTTGTCCCTTCTCTGAGCTGCTGGAACGGGGCCGGATTTGGGCTGGAAGCTGTATAGCCGTGCAGAGGTGACACTGTCTCCATGCTAATATGCTGAAGGAGAGGTCATATTGGTGTGCACACTTTTTTTTATTCTGTTTTATGTTCTCCTGGAGTTGGCTCTTTCTGGGAGAAAAGATGAAGTTTCGCTGTAAAATACCCTAGACCCTAATGCTTTAGGTATCCTCCTGGAAAGTAGGAGTTGTGAGTTCAAGTTTCTTCATTGGCTGGGGAAGCTCTGCATGTTTGGTGCCTGAGGAACCTCACTGGTGAAAGTAAAGGAGATCCATGATACCTCTGAAACATAAACCTGCATCCCCACTATCTGTCTTGCTTGGACATGGGTTTTGTTTTGACAGAATTGGGTAGTTTGGGTTCTAAATCTTATGATGACTTTTATACACAACTATCTTATATTTCTGCAATCTTTATATGTGGTACCTCATCTATGACTTTCATTCTCCCTGGACTGGTCCCTAACGTACAATACGGATCTACTCTAGAGTCCTTACATGCCTACAAAATTAAGTGTTAGCAGAGTTGGAGTTTGGAGGATGTAAGTTTGAATTTATAAGTTTGTAAGTTTTGAATTTGAACTCACCACAATGGACACCTATATTGTTTTCTGGTAGACAAGCTGAAATAACTCTAATTTATTACACTCAGGCATAAAGGCCTTAGGGAAACTTAGCTGTATTTTTGGTTAATAGAGAAAAATTATATTATTTCCTTCATAAACAGAACATATTTCTGATTCATTAATTTTAAAATATATTGAGCAAAAGGAATATACTTCACTGGACTTGAAAATCACTGTGAAGAAAAACAGGCTGTGGGAAGCAAGGAAATGCATGGGTTACTGTTTTGTGAAATAAAAAATTTCAGAGTATTTTCAAAGGTACAGTCAGAAGCTTGATACTAAGCTGTCACTTGTGGCTTTACAGTCCTTTCCTTGTGATGAGTAGTTGCCTGCAGGAGTGCCAAGGGACCAGGTCTCCCTCCACTTTAACGAGCATGGTGGGAGCACGTGCCTGGGGCTTAGGCAGAGGACAGGAGGGGCAGCACAAGGTAAGTCTTCTCATACCAGCTGCCTAACCTTTTTATTTTTATTGCAAACATTTTTCAAGTGAAAATGTCTGTGTGAGAAAGCCATCACAAGCTGCGGCCAGGCTTTGGCTAGTCACTGACAACAGGAGAATTTACACTCTGCTGTGCTGCTCGACTTCCCCTGTTGCAGTCAAAGCTTAAAGAAATAATGTGCTTTTTTACATCTGTTCTGAACCTACAGCTTTTTGAAGAAAAATTGCCAACATAAAATAATAGAAAAAATACATTACCTTTGCAGTAGTTTCCGTTCGATTTAAACTAGACTAGAGAGCATGAAAACTGAGCAGTTAGTTATAGAAGAGGTATCATGCCAGCTCCGCTCTCTCATTGCTCTTACTGAAGAAAAGATTTTCATCAAGAAATGCATGCGATGTCAATGTTTAGACTTTCACTGTAACACCTCTCAAATGTAACGTTGCCCTAAACAATAGCATTGACATCCGTTTTCCTAAGCACTGTATTGGCTAGTACAATGACATCTATGTAATTAAATATGCATATGGGTGTTTTAAATTAAGTTCTAGAACATTTTGAGTTGCAGTAATTAAACCAAATTCACTATGTAAACAATATCAAACCATTTTTACAAGATAATTATTCTGATATCGAAAGAGTATGCATCATATTTTTTGTCTCTCATTCTTAATACAACAACATGCAGCGGTGGCAACGTTAAGGCATGCATTACACTAGTTTTCTTCCTGTGCCATGTGTATGGCAGATGTTGATGATATCTGGAAACTGTTGAGATTGTTGGAAAATACTCTTAACTTTGCTCTCGGGTTCATGATGATTTTAGCCATTTGTAATAGAAATAAATCACTTTATTAGGGTCAGCTTATATTTTAGTACAGGTCAATAAAGATTCACAGGAGTATTGAATGGCTCTCAGAGCAGCTGGAGGTTTTTTACTGGTTTGGATAAACATATGTTTATATAAACCATCTGAATTATCCAAACCTCTTTGTTATGCATATTGGGTCAGAGACTACGAAAGTATGGTTTTCCATGGGGTAATTTACCACTTTTGCCCCTTTTCAGAGCTGAATAGAAAAGGCACACCATGCTGTGTGATCTGGTGGGTTAAAAAGCAACACTATTATTTTTCTTAATAAAGATTTCAACCAACACTTGTTTCATGGGTGAGCAGCTTTTTCGAGCCAGTCTTTTCAGTCATCTCTTAAACACAATACATACAGAAATAGTCATGGGATTTAAAATGAATGTTTATATCACAGAAAAATAATGTATTTGTGTACATAGGAATATGAGACCTTGTAAGAATGTAATCCTTCCAGATGCTGCCAGTTCTAATTATTTGTTTTAAGGAAAGTCAACTATACTTGACCAAGTGTGGAGTCTTAACTGAGCTGAATAAACCAGCAGTGAATCCAGTGCTTTTTGGCTCATACTGAGCTGTCTGATTTAGGTCCTGGAGGGTGCAGTGCTACCTTGCTTGGTGAGCTGAATAATTATTTATATCTCGGTGAACACTAATATTGCCCCTTATCTAACTTTACACAGGCTGTCAAGTTAGCAGTTCCTGAAGAGATCATTCAGCTGGGCAATGTTGTCCCACACAGTGGGTCAGGGTCCAGCTGCCCTTTTCTCATTCTGTGGGGATGGCTTGAAAGTGCTGGAACAATGGTTTTACACCACATTGATTTTATAATCCATAATCTAATGTCTCCAGAGGGGACTATAATTCTATGTAACAGGCATAAAACAAAGAGATAAATGTTAAAGTTCCTAATGAAAATGGAGGCATCAAGGACCCATTGAGGGTCTCTGTATTTATTTTCAGGCTAGTGATTCATGCTACTTAGGTAAATTATTTTTTAAAAAGCATGTTTCTTAGATTGGCACGGCACAAATAATGTATGCAGCATGGTGCCAAGGTTTGTCAAGTTGCTAAATTGAACCCACATTGATTCCACATTAATCGAGTTTATATAATTTAGTGATGCTGTACAGTAGGCCTTTATGAAAGAGTATTTATACCTAAGGTATGCACTGAGGCACTGTGGCATGAGGCTGAATTTATACCATTTAGCTTCACATACTCCTACAGATATAGTCTAGAGAGTCTTATTTTGACTTGGAATGTGAAATTATCAGAGATTAAGGAAATTATCTGAAGTCTCAATTCATAAAATACTCATGACTTTTGTCTACAACTCCACAGTCATTTCAGGGTACAGGAATAGTGCATGTTTCTATTTTGTGCCAGAAGCATGCACAACTCCAATAAATGATCTGGCTGAGAATAAAATTGTGATTTTAATAATAAAAATAATGAGCCTTAACAATGGGAAAGTGGATGCTGAACTCTATAAAAAACATGGCATTACCATCACTTTTCCAATTTGTCAAAATACTCTTTAACTCCTGCTCCTGTTCTTCAGCATCCTTACGGCACTTCCAGCATGGTGTGGTCTGCAGGTTTAATAAGCAACCTCTCTTCTCCATCATCCAGGCCATTAAAGAAAATACTGAAAAGCAACAGAACAAGCCAGACTCCTGTGCAAGCCCACTCCATGCATCCTCCCAGTCCTGACAGTGAACCACTAATAAGTACTCTCTGAGCATAGTTTTTCACTCATCACATAGTAATTTCATGAAAGCTATGCTTTCCTATCTTGCTTTTGAAATTGTTATGTGAAGTAAATTTCAAAAAGCCATACTAAAGTCAAAATATATGACATTCACTGTCCTCTGCTATACTCTTATTTTATGCTGTCACACAGGATGATTAGGATGGTTTGACTTGATTTGTTTTTGACCAATCCATACTGGTCATTACTGATTTTAATTATTTTTATCTGTTTACTCATCATTTACTTGCTTATTTATGCCTACAGTTTTTTTGGTCCCTGAAGGAAAGCTGCCTGTTTGTAACTAATTTTCTGATTTTACAACTTCTTTTTCCTTCTTTTCAGAGATGGTCACTACAGCTGTATTCTTGTAGTCTTCCAGGACTTCCTTGGGCTCCAGAAGTTTCTGAAAATAACAGCTCTACTATTGCTTCATCTGGTTCTCTCAAGTGCCTGAATTTTATTTGGCTCAGCTGGTTGGAAAATACTGAATTTATCCACATATTCACTAATTTCACCTATTGTGGGAGTAAATGCAATATAGCCCTAGCTTGCAGCTCTGTCCAGCTTATGGTGTTTACTGTCCTCATAACAGGGATGTAAAAAGGGAATGTTTGCTTGCACTTCAGACAGTTCTGCATGCGGTCCAGTGTTTTAGTTTAAACAATAAATGAAGTTAAGCCTGTGCTATTATTCTGGACTATGAACTGCAGCAGCCGGGGTTAAGGGTGCACATCTGTCTCTTTCTTCAGTAGTATGGGGTGGTTACTTTTGGCAAAAGAGCATGCAGGTGCTTTGGGGAAGACACAAATGTAGCTGATGCAGCTGCTGGCTTCAGTGCGTGGGGCAGAATCCCACAAAGCTGAACTGCAGGATCTGAGTAGGCAGGTGATCTGTGGGCCAGCCTTTCCCACATACAAACACCAGGGCCCTAGGGATGATGCACTTACATCAGCAGGAGTTTTTCTGTTGAAAACCCTACATAGGATGTAGCAAGAAAAAGAACTTTTTTCCCCATGGTATTTTTCCTGTATTGTGTTGTTGGTAGTCTCTGCAGGCACACTCATGTTGGTTAGCCAGCAGAATTAGAGAGGCTGAAGTTGTGGGTGTGGGCCTGCCCCAGGCTCTGCTCCAGACCTTCAGGCTGAAAAATGGTGCTTGAACTAGGAAGTCCAAATTCAGGACACTTGGAGTCTCTGTGTTGTGAACAAGGGCAAGTGGCTTTGCCCTTTTGAACCTCAGTTCCCCAATTGTAAATTAAAGGTACTGATACTTGGCCTCCTTTTAATGTGTCTAAGATGTACAGTCACAGATTATCATATAAGACAAGTGTGTGCAGACTATTTGGCTAGAAGCTTATTTTGCTGTTCTGTTGGATCCATATCTTGTGTGAGCTTGAGACTCAGCTCATCTCTGTGATTGTACTGTATTATTATTTTGGTTTAACATTCAGAAGTCCTGAGCCTTGTTTTTCTTTATAAGCAAGAAATGAAAATAAATTTATATCATAAACCTATTTTTACAAAACATAAATCTCCATACATTGCACCAGTGATGCTGTCACAGTTTGTTGAGCATAGCATATATGCATGCTAGTCTGAAAATTGTTAGTTGATCATAAATGGTGAATTAGCAAGAAAAATCAAACATCATCTGAAAAAAAGTCTGAATTGGAGAATTAAAAGAAAAAAAATTTCATTCCTGAAAGAGCACTCCTCCTTGAACATTTGGTGCCATTGAACTTTGTAACTGTCAAGCGTGGGAACAGAGTAAAAAAGATGGCTGGGGTCCTTTCATCCTCACAACAGTAGAAATGGTTATGCTTTGTGTGGAACAATTAAGTACTCATCAGACACATGAGAGAAGGATCTTTGGTGAACGCACAGCTCCCTGCTGAAGCCCAGCCACACAAGTTGAGCAAGGGTGATGCTCTTATCTTAGGGCCATAGCACAGAGCCCGGTCCCCTGGCTAGCTTTGTCCCCAGTGGGTGTGTGCAACAGGGATGTCTCCATTGCTCAATGCAGCTATGTGCATATTGATGCCCCAATTAAAAAAAAAAAAAAAAAAGCCTCTGAGGCCCAAAGGGACCAAAGGGACCATGCTGATTAGTCAAGCTAACAGCTTAAGTCTAAGCTTAACATATCTCACCCCAAAATTCCTCCGTGAAGCCCACGGTTCTTCATTATCTGCACATCCTTTTGTGCATTTTAATGGCTTCTCAGAGTCAGCTTGAGGACAGCACTGAACAGGCTCTGAAGAGTTGAAGGAGCTTCCACAAAGAAACAGTTTTCCTCTTTTATCTTCTCTATGCTCAGAAGAGGCTACAGGATCATCTAGCATCATTGCTTAATGAGGAACTAATTCCTCTTGCAAGTCAGGCAGCTGCAGTGGAGCTTCAGCTAATCACTCAGGAATATCCAGTCCTGCGAGAAATATTCAGTGATGGAGATTTTACTAGAGGTTGATAAGCTCTTACTCAGCATGATGGGAACTAGGGGAAAGGCATGTACTTTTAAGACCACTGTTCCTGACATGCTCAAGGTTCCTGGTAATAAATAGAAAGTGTCAATATGATAGCAACCTTTTTTGGAAGTCCTAAGCTCTGTAGCATTCTCCCCATGGTATCCTACTCTGTGGTCTCACCTGTCTCCCCACTTTCATCCTTGCAAAGATGCCTCCAGACATCTGTTTTCTGGCTGTCTGTATGCTGCAGGGAAACATGCAGTATAATGAAAGCTTTTAATGCGGCTCCAGGTATTTTATGTAGGCAGGAATAAAGGCAGGAACAGAATCTCATCCTGTATTCACACAATCTGAAGTAATGAATTATACTAAATTTGGTGGCAGAGACATGTATTTGTCACTGAAAATGCATTTAATGATGAAAACACAAAAGTCAGCAAGAAATGCCGCGCATTACCCTAAAGTTTATAGAATAACCATTTCAAATATAAAAATAATTGCAAATTAGACTTCAGGACATCTGAATTCTTCAAATTACACATTGAATAGGCCAAAACTCCCAATAAAATAAATTATTATTGATTTCATGGTACAATTTTAACAAAACTCAAAAAGGGATGTTATGAAAAGAAATGAATTTTATGTAGGTAATGTGACTGTAAATTGAATTTCTCAAGTTTCTTTAAAAAAATTACATAAGAGGAGGTACAAGAAAAGAAGACATTAAGTGAACATAAAATTCTTACACCCAAAACTAAAAGCAAAACACTAATGTTTCATTATGTCCACTGCATATATAGGTTTGTGTAAATTAACTGTGCATATGTATTTTGTCCCAAAAGTCATCTGTCCTATGACATAAAAAGGGGTTCTTTGGGAAAAAGTTTCACTAATAATTCTTCATGGTAGCAGATATTTTTTTCAGGGTCAAGCATTCCAAATGCTGAACATCAATTTTTAACAACAGAAATTATAAAGCAGAATAATTTGAGATTAGTCAGAGAAGAGGTGACAGATCAAGGTATTGGAAATGAATATGCATTTCAGTCTAAAACACCTCTTTCAGAAAATGCAATCTGTTTGTCAGCAATAAAGTAATTTGTGAAAGCTTAAAATAATATTGCACTTGAAAATTGCTCAAGAGAAACGAAAAAAAAAAAAATGTTGTACCAATTAACATTCAGAGCCACAGCAGCCTCTCTAAACCTACCAAGTTGCTTCTATCCAAAGCCTGCATGTAGGGTCGCTGGATAGAAGACAGGTACACATCATCCACATGATAAGCTATGACTGCCAGGTGGCCAAATGGTTGGTGCATGATTTGCTGTATGATACAGGCAGTTCACAGCATGAGTCCCTTGAGTATTCAAGCTGAGTAACTTTTCCAGACAAGAATTTGGGCTTGTCTACTCTAGACAGCACTGCACAGGCACTTCTAAACAAGGAGAGTGTCAAAGAAGCATGGCTTTATACAGTGCACATCAATGAATATTGGGGGTCTTAATAGTAAGATCCATTAAAAAGGTATCAGAGCACTCTGCAATTAGGGACATGGGGTTGTTCCAGGACAATTTTTCATGGTAACTTGGCCATGACTGTCTGGAAGGTGTCAGAACATGCATTTTAAAAGAAAAATTTGGCAGGTGTCTCACACTTGCAAAGCAAAAGTGATCCAAATCTTTTCAAGGGAATAAATAGCAGGACACATAAAACTGTTTAAGAAAGTATTTCTGTGTGGCTCTTATATTAAAAGTCAATGGAAAGTCTTCAGAATTTTACACTGATATGAAAACATATTGGCAATCACATGCACAGATTTGACTTTTCTACCCAAATGTTCAGTTAAACACTGTAGAAATCATAGGCTGTTGAGTATTTCCTCAAACAGAGCTGAACTTGCTAATTCACAAATAACCATTTAAGTAAACATAGCATAAATGAGTATACCTATTTCACTGAAAAACAAGATCAGGAAAGATTTCTAAAATTCATTTCTTTGTTTTCTTATTCACCTCTTACTATCTTTTCTCCTTTCCCTTCTCCCAAGTGTAAATTATATTTAGACTAGCATACCAACATGTAATTACATGTATTTTCATTATCTCATAATTTGGCTTGGGAATCTACACTGTATGCACAAAATGCTGATTGCCTGCAGCTGCGGACAAATGATTATTTAGATACGCAAGCTAGTTGATGAGATGAACCAGAAACTTGGAGGAAAGTCATTCTCAGTCTTGGTGCTTGGTGGAACAGCTCGAACCCCTGGGGCACACTGGGACTAAAGGGCCCAGATAAACTCATCTACTGTATTTGTTTTGGCATTAGCCCACAACAGTATACAATATCCTTGACTGCTTACAGTGTAAATATTTACTTCAAAATGCTTCTGCAATTTAGACAGTGGTCCAATTTTAGGGATAAGGCAGTCAATAACAAAGTAAACTGAAGAGCATTTATTTTAACCAACTTTACTAACCATCACACCCCTCATCTTCATTTCTTCACAGTTCACTGTTTATTTAGCAAGCGGTAACTTTCAAATTAAAAAAAAAAAAGGCAGCCAAGAAAAATGGAAAGCTGTGATAATGATTATTTCACATACCTTTCTGAATGAGAAAATAAATGTCTGCAATTAATTGCAACATTTGTGCTTCTGAGGTCTCAAAACCACAAAAAAACCCCAAATCTAAAGAAATCTGAAAAAGCAGCCTCAGCCTCCTGAAGAACTAACCTTTCCAGGTACCTCAAATATTATCAGCAACTTGAAAAATAAGAAAAATATGGAAGAGAAAACATACTTCCATAACACAGAACTAAAACTCCTGGTAAGGAAAACCCTGAACATCTTTAACACCCTCACTACTTTCCCAAGCATCCGAATATCTCAAAGCCTTCAAAAACTCAGTCTGTCCCTAAGATCTTGACAAGTCAATAAATCCTAAGTACACAAATGCAGGAAATTTAAGGAAAATATTTCCATTAGAGGCAGTAATACAGTAAAACACCTTCTTTACAATAATGAATACAGAAACATAGAATATTTGAAACTAATAACGTGGGGCTGACAGCATCACAGATGCCCAGCTACAGTAACACCTTCCCCAGGTCCTGTGCAGCCTCCTGAAGGGGATGGCCCCGGGGCTGCTGCTCCGAGCCCCTATCCCAGTGCCCTCCTGCCTCCGCATCCTGGGGAGCGATGGTGCTCCACCCCAGCCTCTGCTCCATGCTAATGCTACAATGGGCCTTTTTCCCCAGGACAGCCAAAATAAGAAGATGCCCATTGTGGGTCCAGTTGAGAAACACAGTATTGTCTGGTGAGACCTGCTAAAACTAATTTGCAGTGGGGAAAACAAAATGGAAACAAGCATATATTCACCTGCAAAAGAGGATTTTAATTTCATGAGCCACTATAAGCTTAGAGATAACAAAAAGGCAGTATGGTTAGGGTACATTGTTTCTGCCTTCAGACAGGGAAACATGGTTGAAGAGATGGCCTGCCAATATTCTTTTTGGTGACATTTCTACAAATTTGGTGATATTCTCTACAAATTTTTTTCTTTCTAGGCAAAACATTTTCCATGTTTTAAATAATGTCAAACATCACTGTAAATTCTGTACTTTCAGCTTTGTTTAATTCCTATTCTGGAAACACATATCTGTAACAGAAAATTTGAAAATAAAATCTTATCTGACCTTCACCCGTGTTACATAGCCAGGTTTAAGGTAGTATTTGAAGATGAAAATCACTGTAGTAACTCCAGGTATATCTGATATATATAGTTCACATGAAAACTAACTGAGCACAGGAAGCCTTCTTTTTTCTTTTTTCTTTTTTTTTTCTTTTCAGAATGCAGGTGATTTTATTAGGTCAAGTACATGCTATATTTTTTTTACAGGGCAGAAAATAATTTCAGTGTCGGCATCCTATTTTAACAGCCTGACTGGAGTTGCTTTGGCAAGATATATATTTTAAGACTGTGGTAGTGAAAGGTCTCATTTTGAACTCTGTCCTAAATACACAGAATCTGATGCATGTATTAACTATTGAACTTCAATGGGTTTGTATAATTAGCTCTGAACCAGGATTTCAGAGGCGATTCTTGTTCTGTCATGCTACACGTATTTTTCATTATTTCTTTATTATTTGTTCTCTATTTACACTGAAAAAAACAGTGTCTAAAACAAGCCATGTATGCATAACATTATCAACACATTTATCTGTGAAGATTTACCATTGCAGTCGGTAACGCTTTAAGAACAAAACGGTTGTATCTGCGTATTGTTAATAATTCTTAGGAAAGTGTGCAAATGTAGCAGTCCTGTCCCAGGGTTTGGTAAGTAAGGTCATGGTACAATAAGGGTTGCAAGCTCTGTAAGCATTAGTTGTATTTGCATATGTCAGAACAGTCTGTGAATACTAACGGCACAAACACTTCACATCTGCTTCTGTTTACTCCCATGCTAACAGTCAAAAGTACAAAAGTACTGTGTTAATTGCTCTGTTACATACTGACTGTTGACACATTCTCCATAGAGCTTTCATAAATACACTGTTGCAAACAAACTACTAATGACTTTGCTTATTTCCAGCCCATCTTTAAAGGAAATCCAGAATATATACACAGATTAATGATTCCTCTATTTAGCAGTGTGTCTTGTTGCTTGCTATTGTGGAGGCTTGTATAAAGGCAGTATCAATTAAGTAGCAATTATCTATGAAGTGGGAAAAAAAAGTGATGATATAAATAAGTAATGTGCATGAAGTGAGAATTTCTGAAAACAACTTGTGAACTCTGAGGCAAGGGCACCGACTAGTGAACAAACCCTCTCCATCTGCTCTTCTATCTAAAACCATTAGAGCCCAATTTGAAGTCTGACTAAACAGCAGTGATACCTGTGGGTCTCCATTGAGATTTTTCACTCTATATGACATGCCCTGGAGAAATTTAATAAAAAAAAAAATAGGATGGGAGCTGAGGGAAAAAAATAAGACTCATAAAAAACACCACTAACAAGCTAATCATATTTAAATTTGTGCTTCAAGTTTCTTTTTGCTCTGACACTTCAATATAGGAATATAATTATTTTGTTATTAAAAAACAACAAAGGAGCTACAAACTAAATCCACTGTTATAGTTAGTGTGGTATTCAGTTTCTGACAATGGTCTGCTTCTTTCGCAAGAAGAGAGAAAATCTCATGGTGCACCTCGCCTTCTTCAAGCAGCAAGGACTGGTGGTTTTCTGAATGTCCCTTCTCTTCTCATATTTAAATCTGTCGTCCCCTAAGAACCTTTCCAAAATGGTGCTTTCTCTGCCTCCATTATTCAGGTTTAGACATTCATTGTTATAAATGCAGCGTAAGGGTATTTTATTTCTTTTTTCAAAGGGTTTCCTTTTACTTAATTTGTATGGCAGGACACGATAATACAAGTTAGCCTTCTCTATCTTATTTGTTATCATGTCTGTCTCCTGCACTTACACCTGTACTCATTTTGATCAGGACAATCCAGAATGGATGACAGTCACCAGGAGCAAGCCACTTTTTTATTAACTTAATCTTATTCATTCACTTATGTCCTAGACATTTAATCAGGTCCAATGAAGAGTAATAAAGCATTATAACTAACAAACCACATTATGCTTTTTTTCTATTTAATTTCTCACAAATCTCCCCAGTTTGTCAGACGTAATGCAAATCAAGATGACAAGGTAGGCTTTAGGTCTGTAAAGACACTCTCTCTGGCAGCCACCCCAATGAAGTCCCAGGCCTCCTTTATGCCTGGCGGCTGGTGCCTTCAGCCTCAGCTCAAACCACACTCCAGCTGTGAGCTGTGGTGGTCTCACCACCTGTCTCTATATGTGCCAGTGCCTATGAATCCTTCTTACACAATTTTCTTATCCTAGTTTTCCACAAATGCCTAGATATAAATCTGCAAAGAAGGTGAAAAATCAAGACCATCCCAGACCAAACCCAAGCAGATTCTAGGTAGGATGGAGGGAAGAGGATGAGCATGTGAGCACAGCTAAACCGCCCCTGTTTCCCACCGCTGACCACCTGCCCAGGTGCTGTGAAAAGCCTGTAATCCGAGCAGTCATCCGTACACAACTGTCAGAGACATCATCTCCAGCTTCTCCCACACCCCTATGTTCCCTTCTTCCCTTTCATATGGCTGTTTGATCATGCTTTGACCATCTTTTTCAGCTGCTGTTTTTATGCTATGGACAATCCCAAACCATCTCTGTGCACGTGTGTGCAGGGGAAGGCATGGAAATGGGCCTAACTGAATAAAACCAATTGGGTGGCAGAAACAGGAGAGAGCACTCCGACCATCCCGCCCCAGCTCCATGCCAGTACTCCTGCCAGGGGCCAGAAGGTGTCCCCCAAAGGGCAGTGCCGTGCTCTCCCCAAGGTGTGGACCACGCGTGTGGGGTGAGCTTGCTGCTGGCCCAGGGGCTGCAGGGCTGGTGCTCCCTCGCTCCTGCTGCAACTCCAGTGCCAAGGAAAGCATGGTGGGGTGGAGAGGGAGGAGAGCCAAAAACTCTGCAGCTGCCTCCCCACGAACGCTGGGCTTGGTAGAAACTGATTTTGATTCCATATTACAACTCAGAATAACATTACTGAAAGCAGGTATTTCTCCAGGCTCACACTTGTTTATCTCAGCTTGACTATAATGATCTGCACAAAACTCCTTAAAATCCTTCAAGGTCCTGCTCTGTGGGCTCTGCTCTATCTTATTTTTCAAACTGTTATTGGATCTCGAAGACAGATTTCACCATGAACCAGAATGACCAGAAGTCAGAAAAAGCATTTTTCAAAGAATTTTGGAATTATGAATAAAAGTCTATCAACATTATTCTCCTGGGTATGAAAATTAGACATTTCCAGAGAAAACTAAAAGTGGTTTGCTCTTTAGCTTCTGACTCAGCCTTGGCTTTTGGATTCAGCAGTAAATGCAGAAGCTGAGCACAGGCTGGAGCCAGGGCTGCTCGGCAGTTCTGCAGCAGGTGAAGTGGGGAGTCAGCAAACACTGACTCCAGACTGTGGTCTGCAAAAACTGAAGTTTCCTTGTCCCCCAGCCAGGACTTGAGAGTCCAGCCACATTTAGAGAGCCCTTTAGAGAGAGCTATTCCCAGGGTTTCTGGGGACTCCAACTTCTCAATATTAGAATAAAAATGTGCATGAGTAATTCCAGGGAACTGGAAGATGCCAGGTTCTTAGGGTCTTGACTGCTTTTGCTAGGGTTTGCCATGAACATGGGAGTCTAAAGCTTCCTTGGCAGGGTTGCTTCTGGCAAAGGTCATGTCTGTGCTCAGGCTGGCAAAACCAAATGTTTCCACCACACTTCCATTAGAACACTCCTGATCTATTTTCTGTTTACCTGCTAAACTGGTCACTTATTAATTCAGACTTGGGTTCTTAGAGGTTATTTTAGCAATGCTGAAAGATCGGCAACAGTCAAGTTTCTTTGTTGTGGTATTGCTTATTTACAATAATGTATGTAATCTTGGGGTTTGGTTGGGGTTTGTTGTTTTTTTTGGTTTTTGGTTTTTTGTTTTAAATACATGAAAACCCAGGCATCCAGAGAACCTTCCTCTGCTTTCAGTTCCAAAACTCTCCAAACACCCTGACTCATCAGTCTGCTTTATCTGTAATGCTCTCAAAAGTCTGACTGTCAAGGCATCCTTCTTCTAATACTGGCTTTTGGTTCTCTCAAGGTTTTTCTCTCTCAGCCATTTCTCATTACAGCACTACTCAACAGCATCTCTTCATCTCCGTGTAGAGTCAGATATACACATATAGCTTGTGTTTCAGATTTGAAAACAATGATTGTTTAGGCTAACTGCTGCTATAAAGGAAGGCAATGATTTCCCACTATTTTCTCAAAGAGAAGTTTTAAAACAAGCAGTCTGAAAAATCTTCAACCAAGCCTACAAAGAAAAATATCTCTGTTTTCACTTTAGAAAATGTATGTAGAAGAGAAATCTTAGGATCCCAAAGGGTTTGGCCATGCCTAATTTAAACATTATCTCAGTTGATTTTAACAGTTCTGTGAGTTGAGGTGTTTGAGCTAGCAATCCTGAACACAGTAAGATTAGTACAACCTGGAGTACGCCAGGAAGGCAGGACTAGGAGTGAGGATTGCCTCATGGCTGTGTGAAGACAGGTAAAGTGCCCTGTGTAAATACAACTTCTCTGTGGGTTCTCACTCAGTGAAATGAGGAAATGATACTTATTTTATTTTATGAAGTGCTTTGAAGTCCTTAGATAAAAGCACTATATAAAGGAGAGCCTTGAATGTCTTGAAAGTCCTGAATAGATTGGTTTCTACTTCTGTCTGAGTGCTGCTGAGATCCTCAGATAAGGTATTTCCTCACCTATAGTGAGCAGTTCAATCCCACCTGCTCAGGGCATCCCTAAAGCACACAGACAGGACTGAGCTCTTCTATAAAGCACCCCTAACTTGTGATGCATGTCCACCTTGTTAAAAAAAAAAAAAAAAAAAAAGAGGTCTATCCTTTAATGTAGTAATCTAATGAGGAAGAGCAGGGCTCAGTTCCTTTTTCTACCTCAAGGAAATCAGATACACGTTTTCCTACCTTTTAGGCAAATACCGACTATCAGATTATCAAAGCCCTTTCTAGGGACACTCACTTCATTTTATATTCAAAGTTACAATTAAGTAGGTTGGTTCTGTCTCTGGATGTCTCTGTGGATCTAGCATTAAGTGATTCAACTAAACCTGCCTGGAAAGCATATGTCACAGCAAGGAACATGCCATTCTTCTCTAATATCCCTACCAGCACATATAAAAGCAGGTAGGTAGATGGCTCTGTGGCCCTTGGATGCAAATTAAATGAACCAACGATGTGCCAAATCATGATCATATCTCTTGTACTGAACTCATAAAAAGAGATTGCAAAGTGAAAAGTATAGTGAAGTCCTTTGGTTTGACATTCTCAGTTGCAAAACAGAATAATAGTTTTCTACAAATTTTACATGTAAATATCTTTCTTACCTTAGATTTGTCTTCACAAACTGCCAAAGTGAAGAAAGACTTTTAAAAAGGAGATATTACAAGGATGATAAGTAGATGAGTTATGGAGAAAAAAATAGAAAATTAAGTGTAAGAACAGCTACTAGTCACCAGCATGTCCGTGATATACTAATGCACTTATTCTTTATCTACTAAATACTAGTCCTTTATTAAAATGTTTTACCTGAGCTACAGATGTGCTTGTCACATTCTTATTTCCAAATTACCACATTCAAAAGTTAAAATGAAATATTCGAGATATTTAAAAAGATGAGGCATATTTAAAAATGCTGACGTAGCAAAACAACAACACATATATGATAGCTAATGAAAACATTCATCTTTTATGAAAATATATGTTCCATAAGTATTTTTGATGTTTAATTACCAGGTAATACGTAATTACCTTGACAGAAAAATTCATTGAATGATAGTCAGGTAGGCTGACTTTCATTTAAGTATGATGGAAGAAGAACTGAAGCATTCCTCTCCTGTTTGGTTTTCTGTATAATATATCACTATTTTTAGAAGTGTCTGAGTTTCCCAATTCCTGTTCGTGTAACTAACTTAACCACATTAAACAAGAGATTTCTCTGTCATTGGTAACAAAATCTCTGTAAAATCTGTGACAGTTACTTATCTCCAAACTCCTTCAACAAAACCTAATGTAATTGGCAATTTGAAAGACTTTTTTTCCCATAATGTTGGTAACACTTAAACACATACATGCAAACAACTCCAGTTTATGGATAATTTTTTCAGGCACTCTTAAGATGGTTGAGAAGCCTTAGACTTTGAATGTTGTTTAGTCAAGTCAGCCAACAGTTGGCTGCCCAGCCTTTGGTTTGGCAATCACTAGGGCTGGCCTTGGTTGCAAACAAACATATGATAACCCTCAATATTAATTCTGCTTTTGACTGCCTCCTACATGTATACAGACATATATAGAGACTAAAGGAACAGATTGACACAACAAATACTGTGAATCACAGGGTTTCCTGTTCACATTTTATGTTCAATGTTTAGATTTTTTCATTTTCTGAACACTATTTAATAGGTGGGGAAGCTTTCGTACTGCTTTGACCAGACAATGAACCTAACAACTAGAGTTTAACACACCCATCCTTTGTGAGATTTAGCCCTACACCTCAATTTGCTTCTTTAAACCCTCCATGGTGGCCAGTTATGTTAGAATTAGTACATTTGCAGCTACTTCCTGGCTCTTTTTAATGCTCTGCAGTGATCTCCCATTTTCTCTTGTTTTTCCCATTGTCAAAACTCAGGTAGAAAAGTGATCTGATCTTTCTGGCAGTTTTCAGCCAGCATACCATTTCAGGGCTGAGTCCATCCTCGGTTTTTGGTTTCTGATATTCTGTGGCTCTAATGGAATTCCTCTGAAGGAATTTCCTTTGGGTTTTCTAGTCTCGTTTTATCGTAATATTTACCAAGAAATACAGAAAACGGATGAGGAAAAAAGAGGACCTATTCACTGACATATGTTTAAAAAGGAAAGAAGAATTTGTCTATGCATTCCCCAATTTTCACACTCACAGCTTTCAGTTTCATGGCAATCGTAGTCCATTTCATGCTGGAGATGTGTCAAACTGAGAGCCGAGGGAAAAGAAGGATTGCCTAGTGAACAGAGGTTAGCAATATTATTATATACCTAAAATAAAATCCTCCTCATTTTTAGAGATCAAAGACAACCCAGGATATATAATTTTTCATGTTTTTCTCCACATTTACTCAAAGCAGCCTTCTGGATTTTAGGGTCAGTGAAATAACTCAGGGACAACTGTCCAAACATAATTCATTCATTTTCTAGTAATGCTGGTAGGAAAAACCTTGGAGATCACCCCTGTGCCGCAGAGGAGGTGGAGCTCAGCTGCTCATGCTTGTTAACAACTGAAATGAAGCAAATAATTTCCATGAGCAATCTCTTGGGAAAATGTTGCCTGTTAGGTCTGTTTGTGAATTGTCTGAGCAGATCATACAATTCTTGCATTTGTCCATTCCTTTTGAATATTTGGTTATTTACTCATTGAGTAAATCTTGGTGTAGGACCATTCACAAACAGTTTACTGCACATTCTTGAAATAAGCACTGTACATTGTTTTGGTCTTCTGCATAGGTGACATTGTAATTTTTAATTTTTTCAGCTACAATTCAAATAAAAAATTGCAAGAGTTACAACTCACAGCGCAATTTCGAAGCTGACTTTGTTGAATTAGCTGAGCACTTCACCTCCAAAGCCTGCACTTCACAAATAATCATGGTAGTAAAAGCTGAGAACACTCCTGGAAAGGAAAAAACAGATTGGTGAGAATGAAGCCAGACTAAAATTTAGATTAGAACTTGAATATGAATATTTATAAGTATTTTTTCCCAGTGTTTGGGAAAAAATGTGCTGGCACTGTGTCCTGCTGTGTTGCCAAAATACACTTTTCTATGAATGTTAAGCAGGTGCTTGACCTATACAATATAGAAGAAGACTGAAATACCCACAGATGCTTCCATGGACACTGGATGTGAGTGGAAAAAGAGGTGGTTGCTCTGTCCAGAACCACTTTCCCTAATTTTCTGAATGTCCCTTGATGGAGCTATTCACAATGTTCAGAACAGCTCATATAACACAGTATCATACAGTATTATGTGTCTATAACATTTTCATCACTTGCCGTGTGGTCCATGCTGAGGCCCCAATCTTATGAACACTTACATGCTCACTCACCTTGGTAGTGCAGCATTTCTAATCGCTTCACTGAAGTATCTATGCTCTGTTATGCTGAATAATGCTTTAACACTCTAAGGGTACAGGAGATACTTTAAAATAAAGAGCATATATAAATCGCAGTGTTACGTACAATACTAGGTCTCTTCTTGCCCATTTCTTTCAATTTTTCTTTTTTATTACCATTTCCATTTCCAGCATGTTCCATCCAGTTCCACACCACTGTTGTGTTAGGGTTTTTTTAACCCACCTGTTTATTGCTCACATCCCTTACACTCTCACTTCATTTTTGTTAAGCAAAACCACCTCTTCTTCTTTTGTTAACCATTTACTTTGCTTCACTTCCTTTCTTCTGCTTCCAGGCTGATCTTTGCACCCTGCACTGCTCTCTCTGCCCTTGTAATGCCATCTGTGTGTTCTCTCCATGGCCTCTCCACTAATCTTCATTTATAATATAATTCATAAATAATACTTAGCATTTACATATCCTTTTACAAATATTAATTAATTAGTGCTCATGTACTTGTAGAAAGCAAGCACAATGTCCTCACTTGACAGATGGGGAAACAACAGCTGAGAGGATGCTGCCTGCTCTCTGCTTTCATGGTGCCTAACACAATGGGGTCTCTTGCAATATTTGGTTTATAGACATTACTGTAACAAACATTAACAGCAGCAATGCTAAGTGATTTAATCAGAGCAGAAATCAGAATCAGACTGCAACAGAGGTGCCCCTGCACTTATGTTTGATTCTTATTCCACCATGGTACCTAATCCAGAGCATTGCCCTCCTAATGCTATTATGAAGGTACTTCAGTGTTCTCCATCACTGAAGCAGCTGGACACCCCCCAAATGTTTCAAAGGAGAAAACCACGCTGCTAAGCAGGGAAGGAAAATACTACAGAAGTTTAATTTTCAAAGAAAAACCCACCCCGTCCCCAGAAAAAAAAAAAAAAAAAAAAAAAAAAAATCAAACCAAAACCCAAAAAACCTTTGATAAGCTTTTAGACTTAAATATTATTTTTCAGTTTCTAGGGCCTAATATAACAGGAAGGGCTGGGAATTTCCTTTTGAAAAGGATTATTATGATTACCCATGTCACATTTAGTGTCCAAAATCAGGGAGCTTCTTTATCAGGTTTCCTGAACCCTAAAGGCCCACTGTATTTGCAAGAGTACATTCTAAACATTGGACATTACTAAATCTATTTGACTAAGTTACTACCAGTAGCACAGCAGCTGCTGTACCATTTTCCAACCTAACATGTATTTACCAGCCATATTATCAGATTTACACAGAGGTTGTTGTTGCCAAAAGCAGAGGAGAGGTAAATTCCAACACTGTGACCCTTTGCAATCAAGAAACCTGCATTTTATTCCACTGCCTCTCCATGGAACATAAGGGAAAGGCTCCCAATGAACCCAGAAACTCATCCACAAAACCCAGTATAGTTTCAGTGTTACAGACAACTCGGATACCCCTGTAGAGAGACAGTGAGCCTCTGCACTGAAGAGAAATTTGTGGAAACAATGTTTGGAACAAAATTTTTAAGATTAGGAAAAAATAACACTCCAAGTAGCCCAAAATTTGAGAATTCACATGCCTTAATATATTTAAATACATGTATACCTACAAACATACACACACTTCCCATATCATTCACGCTAGCTCCGTCGGGAGTTTCCCTGGAAGTGAGCTCGATGTCAAATCCAAGGCTCCGATGCAAGCATTGCTGCACTGGGCATAGGTGCATAAAAAAATCCTCCCTCCCTGTAACTCGTAACACGATGTCCCCAGCCCTACAGGAGCAGTGCTCTGGGGAAAGGTGCAGCAAAGCAAAGCAAAGCCAAGCAGAGCAAAGCAAAGCAAAGCAAAGCAGAGAGAAGCAAAGCTGAGCAGAGCAAAGCAGAGCAGAGCAGAGCAAAGCAAGGGCAGGCAGCTGGGGCACCAGAGAGATTATGGTAGTTTTAGAGAATATTTTGCAAAAGGGGTGGTCACTAATTTTAACTATAGACCCGTGGCAGTGAAAATCTCACGGATGAGAGGCCGGTTTTATTTTTGCTCTGCCAGGGCTTCCCATCCTTGTAATAGTTTCAACTCGAGGGGGAAAACAAAAAAGTCGGAAAAGGGACATTGTTGCCAAATACCAGGTGCCATCTAGTGGTTAACGGATAAACTGTCGCTGCGTGCTCCGGACACGGAGGAAAACTTGCTTGGCAAAGAAGTCGCCTACAGAGCGACATTCGCCCGGGGGAGAGCCGGGGCAGACCCGGCCGGGCGCTGCCGCGCCCAGGGGCGCCCCCGGGATCCCCTTCGGGGCTGTCCCTGCCCTCCGCACCGGGCGAGGAGGGTGCTGGGGTCCGGCCATAACCCACCCAAACTGGGCGATTTTGTCACTGGGGTTTAGTGGTGTTTGGGAGTTGCTTTGCACTCCGTTCTCCGGGGATGCTGTGAGCTTAGGCTGGCTTCTGCCGAGTCTTTCTAATTGAAACCGCGATGTCGGAACTTGCTAAGCTCTAGCCCTGTGAAGGAGACGCTGGTAGGTTGATCATAGCTGCCGGGCACATGCTGGGAAACTCCCTTTCCGTAGGTCCAAAAATTCACCCAAATCCTCGTTCGCCCCAGCTGTCCCTGCTGCCTGGGGTTGTCTTTGCTCTGCTGTGGTGCGAAGGCAGACAGCTGGCTGTGGGATAGAGCCCACGGCTCTCACGGGGGTGGCAGCTCCCCAGGCAAGGGAAGCGTTGAGAGTCAGAGCCTCTTTTGCGCGATGAGAAACATTCTTGCACTGACGGTGGGTCCAAGTGGTGAATGCCTTCCTACGGACCAAGGGTTAGAAAAACTGGCCTTGTTAAATTTTAGCCTACAAAAGAAGTTTGGGAGACACAGACCTTGTGCCGATGAGTGGTATTTTCCCCTTTGCAAGTAAGGGCTTGTAAGGTCTTATCAAGGATTTCTGGCAAAAAATTCAGCATATTTTGGGGACAGGGTGTGAATACATACACATGTCTTCAAGGTTAAAAAACTGCTCTTACAAACTTTTAGTTAGTCAGAAGTGCAGACAAAACCGAGGGTTTTGGTAGTAAAAAAATACCTCTATTGTTGTTCTGATGAAGATATCTGCCTAATCTTCTAAGAGGCTAACTTGACTAAGAACATGTATTTGGTCCACAAGTACCCTAATAATTAAAACCATATTAAGAGTTTGGTTCGGTAAAATGTAGCTTTTTAGTAACATTTAATAAAAATGCAGGGAAGTAACTACATTGATGAGCTCATGGCTTGTTTTCATGGTCTTGATTGTTGTGACCAGTCCCCTCCCATGTCTGAAGCAGAGAACCACCTCTACTGCAGATGCTCTTCCCTAAGGGAGAGATGCCCACATGTAATGCTGAGAACATGATGCTGGGAAGTGGCCACGATGTTATACGAAAGCCAAGAAATACATCTTCAGGTGGCCTAGCGCCTCAGAGGAGCCCACGTAAAGAGATGGCTCCAAGCCAGCACTTGTGTTCCATCCCCCCCGATATGATCTACCACAGGCTTACCAGTGATCCAGACATACACTGCCGCCACGTGGATTCTTATACCCTGAAGAACGGTAAACTTTACTGCTAAAGAGAAAACAAGTGAATATCCACATCATTGTTGTCTAGCACTCAGGTCAGGAGCAGAGATTTTGGGTTAAAAAACCCAAAATTCCAGGACACACTTTCCATTGTATATGTCCTAACCACCGCAAGATAGTCTGCCTTGCCTCAGTTCTTCTGGCTCTGTGACTTGTGGCTTCTTTGCTACACAGTGGTCCAACATCAGCAACAGGCTGTCTTACATCTCTGATTCAAATGCTGATGACTCAAAGAGATGGCATTCAGTCTGTCCCTCTGCTTAATGTCTCCTCCTGGTTAGCTCTGGGGTGCTTCCCGCACAGATCATTTCAGCCTGTTTTTTTGCACCACTGCTTTCCACATACTCCAAAGGAAACAGAAATATATGTATGAAGTTTTGAATCTATCCTGGGGGTTAAGCACAACATTTAGGAGCTGTTGCAGTGCCTGCTAATTTGTGGATGCTCAGCTTCTCTTTTGGCCGTTACCTGGAGTCAAATTCTTTACAGAAGTCTTGGGGAATATGTGTGTGCTCTCCCTCTCTGTTCAATCTGCCCTAGGAGCTCAGGCATAGTGTGTGCTGACATATCTATGTGGCTTCCAGGTCAAAGCACGTTGTGCTTAGCTGAGTAGAAGAAACTTAGCAGCAGTCTGTACCTGCTAGCATAGATGTGCTTGAAGAATTTTATAGCTATCTTTATCAATCAGATGGGTAATATTATAAAAGACTAACAAATGAACAGACTTTTCCTTTATAAACAAATGGGGATTTTGATACTGTACTTAAGTAATCCCCAGTTGCATCCAGACTCTATGTACGATCTTACCTGTGCTAACTGTATAGCTACTTGGATCATCCAGTTCTTAAAATATCAGTTTGTCATTAATGTCTTGAGTCTTCTGGGATTTCATCCGTGCAATGCTGATGTTGATTATCTGTGGCACAGTACTCAACTGTTTCTCAGCTAGGCTAACAAGTCTACCAGAAGGCTGTTGCAGGGATTTTGATACCTCAGCTAACTTGAGCATCCCAGCACCTCTCTGCATTGTGCAGCAAAGACTTAGGTTTACACTTATTTCTAAAGCCTTTTCTTTTAACATTCCTGAGTGCAGCTTTCTGGCCCTGAAGATATGGAGACATTGTGTTGTTGTCCTCCCCAGTGACTTAGGGAATAAAATGCATAGTATATAAAATTAAATAAAATATTAATTCATTAACCTCCTTCTTTCAAAACAGACAAGAAATATGTATTAATGATTCTTTAGTATTCCATATTCCATATTATTCCTCTTTATCAGTCTTAATAGGTTGGCCTTATTATTTTTTGCTTTAGATTCCCTCTTCAGTTAACTTATTGACTTCTGATTTGGATTTTGCCCATTTTCTTTGTACTATAATCTGTTTTATCAATTAGATTGGAAGTTTCATAACAGATTTTTAAGTCTTTTTATGAACCATATAGAGTGCTACTTCCAATTCTTTTGCTAGTAGGAAAGAGGAAATGCAGAGTCATGTAAGAAAGTACAAAAATACCGTAAGAATCAACAAATTGTTCTAAACCTCAGAAGTGTTTGGTAGGAAATTTGGCCAAAAGCTAGTTGAAACACCCTTAAATCAAAACACAAACAATATATGAGATATTTGTGGGTGGGGATGTACATTTGGGAGCTGGGAGGACCCTCCCAAGAGATTCCTTTCTGACATTTAAATTCTTGGTACACTGCATAGACATGTAGATAACAACTAACTGTGGCCTATCGACCAGTGGTGTTTCCCAAACAACTGGTTGATCTCTTCAGTTTCTTTCCACCAGCTAGAGTGACACCACAGACAGCTGCACATACGTTAAATATTTTCCTCGTATTACTTTTCCATGTGAGCCACTGCTGCAATTGCCTCAGGGATGTTACTCACTCAGTAATGGGAAGGGAGATTGCCCATAAAATGTCAAGTGGGGAGAAAAGCAGCTTGCAAAGCTGCAACTGTTAAGATGTGGTCTCTCCTATGAAAGCATCTGAAAACTTCTCACCTATGGAGTTTGATATGTGCAATAATTATCAGAGAAAGAAATGGCGAAGGAGGAGAAAGTTTTACCTAAAGCATCCACGAACAAAGAAAAGCGGAATGAGTGTTAATCTTTTCCTCTGAAGTTAGATTGAATTACAGCATAAAAGGCTGACTGCAAACACTTGCTATTTGTGAGTAACTTTACTCACACGAAAAGTCCGTGACTTCTGTGAGACTACTCTCAGTTACTTGTTTTCTTCTTGCCCCTCCCATCTACTCTCAGTGTTTAGACAGTATTCCTGATGGGTTTACCTTTGGCAGCAGTTGTTTAACAGAAAAGATCAGAACCAGACCTAAACATCCATTTGTGGCTGAGGAGTTGATGGCTGAATCAATTTCGTATTATTTTTAAACAGCATACTTTGTGACTGGGTTTCTTCCAAAATTTTCAGCTAGGCAAAAAGAAGATGCCAAATGAAGTATCCAAAATAAATTATTACCTTTTCTGAAATTCTTAACTAAAAACAGAAAGTGAGATTTCTAGGGAGATATAGTGCAAACACAGGAAGGAGCAGAGGGTTCCTCTCTGGAGTAAATTGCTAAGCATTGTGAGTAAAAGTAGCAGAATTTTACTACATATCAATAAGCTGGTAACATGCAATGTACATAGTTACCTGTGTTCATGCATAGACCCTGATTCATTGTCCTAACAAGAAAGATTATGTATACTGTATAGATGACACTGAAAGCTATAGGCAAGGATATAAATAAGTTATTGTATAGACTTATATATATATATTCTTTTCCCTTCTGGCAACCCCATGGGAGTCAATGTTAAGAAAAACAGTAGCTAAGTGTTTATACCATTACAAGCTTAACATCCTCATGGCTTTCATGAATACCAAATGAGCTTCATATCAGTGAAAGCACGTCACTGTTAAGTTCTATTTTTTGCTGGTGCACCTGCCAACAGAAGGGATTTTTCTAGCCTATCCATGCACACAGGTATATTCTGTGTCAGCCTCACTGGAATCGTGGTCCATGTAAACTGCTCATAAAAAGGCTTAGAAGGTGTAGCTGGTAAACCTGATACATGAAATCATTACCTAGCAAGAGGTTGCAAAACTGCATCTGCAATGAGGATGCTCAGGTGCTAAGTGTGCAACCTTATCAGGATGGAGGAAACAAAAGTTGTGCGAGGTGCGGGATATAAGAGAGGATGTTGAAATGAAAACATCTGGCAGTGGTGGCCGTGAAGCAAAGACTTGGTGGAATGCAAATATGGAAGTAGCATGATATAAATGAGTGGAAACATGGAGATGAACATGTGCTCCAAGGGAAGGCTTCTGGGATTGAGGCAATTCACCTTGCCACAGGCAGGTTGGACATCAATTCTTGCTCTGATCATTGCTAGTCAAACTGTGTTAATGCCATGTTTGTATGCAGTAGACATGACCAAATCTTTGCCACAGAACTGAGGCTGTGATCACTCTTTCAAATGAGCCTGGTGCTAAGACCTCTTCCCTATAGCCTTACTGGCACTGAGGTTCTTGAGACCTTGACACTTATTTACTGGACACAAAGACATATCTGATAACAAAAGCAGAAACAGCAAAGGCTATATTAACCAGCAGCCACAGGGAACACTAATGAACCCACACGACACCCTGGTGTATCTTTTTCCAGAGCTTTAGTCTTGAAGATCTATTTTCTCAAAACAGTCTGAAGCACTCCAGTGACTCCAGTGGCTGTCTTTCCTGTGATTCTAGAGGGTGCTGGATTGCATCCAGTGTGAGAATTCCTCATTTTTTTTTTTCCTAAAATGCAATTTTACTGGCACTTTTAGTGTATTCATTTAATTAAACATTCATGCGCTTTGTTCCACAATTGTCACTAGGCATATCATAAGTATAAGGTGAAGGACAAATGATCTTTGGATGTGTTCCTAGTGGCTTAAATATCTGATGTCTTAGTGATAAAAACATACAAACACATAAAGGAATAAATAATTAAGTAAACATAAAAGAAAGCACTTAAAGAGGATGTTGGTGAAGGAGGCAAATGATATAAGGAAGAGCACTTTGAAAAGAGCAGTCTGCTCTCTAGATAATGATTAGTGCATATGTCACTGAGGAAGATGTAGTTTAAGTATTTTCACGTAGCTTTTATGCTTTGCTTTCCAATTCCATTTTTCAGCTTTCTGCATGGAATACTTCTCAGCCAACTTCAGCAATCTATTCTCAGAAATCTAGTACAAGGTGGCCATCACACTGTCCTCTTTAGCCACTGCAACAGGCACCTTCAGAAATTGGCTCATCCCACTCTGATGCACTTCCCAGAGGTACATGAGACATTTTGCGACATCCTTGTTATTGCCCATTGTTTCGTATCTAAAAAGAAGAAAGGACTTACAAACACTTAAGCTTCTGAGAAAAATTATGTTTGTCCTTCCTCTATGTTTCTGTTCCTATTTTTTTTCTAGTACCCATCCATCTTTGCCTCACTGGCATCTAAATATGCAATTGCTCCTTCCTATCTGGAATCTATTAATTTTTTTTTCCTTTTCTATTTAATTTTAAGTTCTGTGCAGTATCCCAGAATTCCACTTTTCTTTTTTTTTTTTTTTTAGCATGAAAATGAAAAGTGAAGATTTATGAACGATTTTGCAGAAAGAGCATGTAAAAAATGAATACTTCCTGGCAAATTATATGTAGGGGTCTTTTTAATCGTTTTTTTGTAAGGAGGGAAATCTTGTTTGGACATGCACCAAGCATGCCAGGGCACTGATGTGGGGAATGTGGAAGGAGCAGCAGAGTGTGTGGCTGTGAGTGCCTGGGAGCCCAGGGAGGCAGGCAGGCTGGCAGCCCATGGCACGGGCAGCGGGGAGCCAGGGAAGGATCCAGCCTGTGGAGCCAGGCAGGCTGCCAGCCCCTGACTGGCGGGCTGCAAGCCTGGCGAGAAAACACACAAAATGACTTGATTCCCTGTCGAAGGTTTTGATGGAATTGACAGGTTCCAGTGAAAAATTTTGATTCTATTATATCAGAATTTAACGATGGAGAACCATTTTGCTGGCAAATTTCTGACTGACTGGCAATCTCAGCTTCGTTGTAGTGATGCATCCTGCAGAATATATACAGTTTAGGACCAGAAGTGCTTGACTACATTCTTTAATTCAATGCCAGTTCTGGTAACTCAAAAAAAAGTTAGTTTAAAGAGAAAGCTACACAAATCAGAGATTATTTGGGACACCAACAGTCATCTTCATTTTCCATTTTATAAGTAAACAAGTCAGAGATAGCCAGATTTGGGTTTTTTTTAAACTGACGGTCAATACAAATAATGAGCTTTAAAAGTTACAGGCTGTTTTTAGAAGCTGCATTACAGCTGAGAGTTATAAGCTCATGTTACAGCCAGCTGTCCACCCAGAGGCACCAAGTCCACCCAGGATGTTCCCTTTAGCCTTCCCAAGAGGGAACATCCTGCTTTTCTTGGTAGCTGCAGCTCCTCAACACACCTTGTGTGGGATTCATAGCTTATGTGGCTACAGCACAACTCGGGTCAGCGAGCTGATGCAAAGGCCCGTTGTTTGGTTTGGTAGCGTAATTTCAGCCAGATGAGCCAGCTGGGTCACTTCACCCCATGGTCCCTGGCTGCTGGACCAGGAGCGGGAGAAACAGCAGCAGCCCATGGACTAGTAGGCCAGGTCCTTGCAGAGCAACTAGCCACTAATACATGTCTGCAGCATGGCTCCATCCCTGCATACACATGCAGATACTTCTGAAACTTCACTACCATTGTCCACAAAAACAAACTGCTCTTCCAGAAAAACGACCAGTTGTATAATTTTAAATGTTTGCAGCGTCCTGTCTTTAATCTCTTGCAGTGCAGTGGCATGGTTTCTTACAGTTTCTCAAACCGATGGCTATGATTGCAGCTGGGGTGATTATTTATTATTAATACTACGTTTACTATCCCACTAAATTCTTTGAGACAATGGACCGTTAAGTAGTATGAGGCTGACTGAAGTGCCTCCACCATTTAGGGGTTAGCAACTAAACGGCATTATATAATTTGAAACAATTTCTGCCCAAGATTCCAGGGAGTGAACTCATCAGGATTACTCATTGTGAAAGGAGTGCCTCAGGGTTTAGTGCTTTGACTTTATTATTTTTTCCTTTAGCTATTCAAAACCTTGGTTCATTTGTAGGAAATGTTAATTATCCTTTCTGTGCTGATATCCCACTGCTGTTTTATAAGCAGAGCTTTGCTTGTACAACTTCAAAAGAAATCTTCAAACTCAATATTACCAAGTTTGAATATTATCTAATTAACCTCCCAGTCTGTCATGCCTTGTTGGTTATCATGAAATAATCACAGCCCCTCAGGTGTTGAAGCTCTAGATGCAGCTAAGTGCCTCTAATTCCCTAAGGGGGTGATTAGCTCATGATAACAATGCTCCCTTGAGTTGTTTTATTGCTTTTATAAAAGACTTTATTGTGGGAGAAATGTTTATTTTTATGCAGGAGGAAGATGGAGCTGACAGTTGAGGCTGGTGAGTGACTGTAGCTGTTACTCCTGAGCTGTGGTGCAAACGTTGATACATTTGCTCATTTCTGATACTCCTTGGCCAATCACAATATGCTGGCTGGTAATTAAGCTCCTGCTGAACTCACAGTGTGGAGAGAGAAAATAAATACTTCTGGTTCTGCCAGAGGTGAGCAGTTAAAACAAAACAAGACAAAGCAAAACAAAAGGTTCCTTCTACTACAGGGATCATAACCTCCAGAGTCTGGAGTATTTCAATGCTCTGGAAGTCACCAGATCAATTTCTGTGCGTTTCCCAACAAAAAAATCTTTGCTTAAGTACAGAAAATGGAAAGTTCAGGTCAGTAAGTTAATAGCTGGACATTTCTTACAAAAACACTACAGTTAGCAAAATTTCTAAGCCTTAAAACCCCAAACATTTCAATCAATAGGTTAATTGTAAGCCTCTGACCATTGATTTGATGACTTAAGCTATCTAGACTTTCCTAACCCTGCTGCCTTCAGATCTTTGCCTCCTCTCTTTTCCCACAAAAGGTACGCAGCAGAACATTGCTTCTACCGTGCCTCCCTGTACAAAGCCTTATAAGAAATGCTGTGTCTTCCTGCCAAGTTGTCCATCCCCTCTTTGTGTAAATGAAATGACTTTCCACTCTAGTCTGAAGACCTGTGTATATGAGACTTGCCTAATGACAACTAAGTGGTTGATTTTTTTACGGAATTATAATTCTTGGTTGCAAAATTGGTTCATTAATGATGAAAGGAGAAAAAGAGTCCTTAACTGACTGAACAAGAGTTGAAAAAATATGGGGGTTTTCTTGTATGGAAAGCCCACAGAGAAAAATAAGCCAATTTGTACAACAAATATACTGTGAAGAGCTGCTTGCTATAGCTAATAATATAAAACTTTGTCAGGGATGGCTAATGTGGGCAGAATGTCTTATTCTGGGCATCACTGTGATAGTTTTTACATTTACTGCTAAATTTTCTGACTTTTTTCCTATTTTTAATACAAAGAGTTCTTGTGAGGATTTCTAAACCTTAGGTTATTGACATACACATTCATCATTGACATATGCTTTCAGCCTCATCTTGTATTTTTGTTTCAGATCATCCTTTGATCTTTTTGGTGTAGCAGGCAGACCTCTAATATCATCCTTCCCTCTCAGAAATTGTCTTCTGTTAAAAACCAGTCACTTTACTACAATAGATTTATGAAAGGCGCAGCATAGGGAGTGATCAGGTCTGGATTTATTCAGAATCATTTGGTCATAGCCTCTCAACATTCCTCTGTTAACAACATCATATCCGTCAGGTAACCCTCAAAATTTATTTTTCAGAGGTCAGAGTTAGTGACGATCAGATTCAGCACATTTTAGCAACTTCTTTTCATACGTGGATTTACATATTTAGATACAGTTTTGTATCTGTATCTCCCAAATTACAGGGTGACCATCCTTCTCAGATTCCAAGAAATCTTTCATGCTAACTTTAGATGTAAAGATAATCCTTGATATTTACCTTTTCAGAGTCAAAAGTTTTGAAAAACTCAGCGTCCTCTTTGCCACCAACAAGTAATGAACAAGGAAAAACAAGCACCTCAGGACCATTACCTCCACAGCAAACTGCAACTGAATTATGTACGTATGCAAAGGCAAGAAGGTTGGCATGATAGCTAAAATCTTGGGCTCCTTGTCCAAATAGTCCATAATCTCAGGGATGGAATAAGAAAATCAGTTGCAATTCAATATTCTTTTTTTATTTACAAAATTCAGCTCAGATTTTGGTATCAATGTCTGGCAAAAGAATGCTAAGTTTAAGATATCAATTTAGTTACATAATGGCTACATATTTTAATCCTTCCTGTGTCATCTTTTTGCTGCTTACTGCTTCCCACAAGTATACAGGCAGCACACTCACCCTCTCAAGAAAAAAATAATAGATAAAAGATGGTTTGCCTTAACAAGAAATCTTTTTTGTCTGAATAAGATCACACTAGCCAATTCACAGCCATTTCATGACTGTGATTTTGGTGGTATTCAGACAAGGGTATTCTATAAGTATTGGATCAAAGCGTTAAGATATCTTAGAGTATTAGCAGGAAAGGTAACTCTGAAGAAACTCATACATAGTATGTAAGCGCATTTTGTTTCCTAGGTAACAGCTCTTGGTGATAACAGTTACATATAAAGAGCTGCACATAGGAAGCCATTTGCAGTGTACAACTATCGCTGGTGAACAATACTGCCTATTTTTGAGCATCATTATTTGGCATATCATCTCTTAACTACAATATAAGCAAGCATATATAAAACCTCCTTTGCAGAGCACTCTTTTAACTTATGTACTGGGAGTGATAATTGCCAAAAACATTTTCTCAGTCACAATGAAATGGAAAGATTTGGAGGTAAGCTGGTGAGCAGGCTGTTCTGGAGGGAAAGCTCTAGATGCTTCTCACAGTTGTTAGATGAGGCTTGACTGCAGCACAAGCTCCCCTGCCTGAAAAAGAGCAGAAACAACCAGCAGAGCTTTCTGTGATTGTCCTATTTAGTAGTCTATAAATACACCCCATGTAATCAATAGTAGAGCTTTACATTAGTAATTTAACCCCTGAGTTATCTTTTTCCATAAGAGAAGAAATAAGATAGTCATTTGAACAGAAATGAGTATTGTATTATAGAAAAAATGAAGGAACACGCAGGTCTAATAAATTGTAATGTACAATTTTATTCCACTTTACCATGAAGTTCTCATAGCAATTTAAGGTTTCCTTAAAAAACTCATTTTCTTTTCCAACCATGCAATTTAAGTTATTTCTCATGCCTTATTGTCAATCAGAATTAAATATTTAATTTAATAATAATTGTTATCCTATCATTTAAGTTCCAAGAGTGCTTTGCTAAAGTTGTTTCTGTCTGTGTGCATGTTTGCATATACATTTATGCTTCTCTATAAATGAAATAACATGATTAACATTAAAAACAATATGCAGGCATTTTTTCTGATTTTTACTGTAATGAAAATATTGTCTCTTAATGAACCTTAATGAAACAGTACTTTACACATGGTGTGAAAAGTTGCCGAGAGGTGTAAAGCAATTATTATGACAAAAAGCATGAGTTTTGAAGAGCCATTTCTCTTGTCAAGAGTGTGTGTGAAAAAGCAGAATGAAGAAGTCCTTAGGGAAAAAATTAATTTTAATAAGCTTCTGTGCATGCTCAAAGACAGTATAAATCTAGGCTCCAAGTATAATGTGTAATGCAGTAATCACCTAGAAAGCTAACTTGAAATCAGAATCCTAAACAACTGTCTTGCCAGTCTGTGAACAAAGCTAAGTTTCCATTGCTGAATGATGACAACCTCATGCTGGAGACGACTCAGGTGAAGGTCTCTGCCACGCTCCCCTCCCAGAGGCACCTGCTTCCTCCCTGAGCTACCCAGCTGCTCACGGCAATTGCCTTCCTGCTTTGCCTTGCTTTGCTTTCATTATTGCTGCCATATTTCCTAAGGTGCTCTGCGTTGCCTGTGCAGTTTTTGTCAAGGTTTACCTCCAGGTAATGAAGGTTCAAATAAATATTGATCCTTGCTAAAATTAATACATGCAGTTAGGTAAAAAATAAAGAAAAGAAAAAGCATTTCTAGAATCACTGATGCTTTTTGTCCTTAGCAGGCTGTAGGTTCTTCTTTTCAGGCCTGTCACTGTGAAACACCAGCAAAATTTTATTAGAAGGGGCACAATTATTGAGTATGAAGTTACTAGGAGTTAACTGATGTAACTGTCATGTACCTGGCAGGCTAATGTATCCCCATTTGCTGATGCCTGAAGTGCCCGTGTACAGATTATTACTGTGAAGAAGCTGCCATGCATGAAGTTCAGTCCCATCAACTAACTAAGTCAAACCTTGTGTACAGTTTGGGTCATTCGTAAAAAAGTAATCAGGGATTTCTGACTAGAGAGTTTACTGACATAATAGGAATATTCTCTCTGTAAATGTATGTTCCTCTACACACCATTGGGCAGTGGCAGAGAGCTGTTTCTTATGGGGAACTTGTACCCATCTGAGCTTTTGGGTAAGTTCGTTGTACAGTGGAAACAGTTCAAAGGCTCTTCTCTAACAACAACAAAGCAGTCAGCTCCTTCCTCTTCCACAGGTCTGCAGGAGCAAAAGGTTGTCTGCAGTGTAAAATAGAGACAGCACATTGGAAATACCTAAGAAACTTTCCAAACTGGTCATCAACATGGATTGTTCAATAAAAGGAAGATAAGGAATTAGAGAAAAGGAAGAGGTCAAAAGTAAAACACAAACAGTGGCCAAAAAAAAAAAAAAAAAAAAAAAAGACAGCAATGGAAGTGGTCTGTTTCAGCATAAATCCAGCCCTCTGCTGGGAAGAGGTCATTACATTTTTTGAGAATTAAGTTACTGAGTTCCCATCATCAACATATTGAGCACTCCTATGTCATGGACTTCCTCCGATATCTGCAAAAACCCTACTTGCAAAACTTCAATCAGCCTGCTCTTAGACTGCCAATAAGAAATATTCCCTGATGTCTACTCATCTCCTATATATTCATCCCCTTCACAATTGTTAAGAAAAGTGGGACTGATAAAGTCAGAATTAAACTGTAATATATTCCAGCACAGTGAAGAAAGGCCGTACTATTAAGTCTAATCCAGGTAACCAGTAGTAGAAGATTCCTGTCTTAAGCACTCACCATTTTTCCTGGTGTTTGACCATGCAGGTATTAAGGCAGAGGGAGTGGTATTGGAGAACATATTTTCCATTATATGCCTTCATCTTCCTCTCAATTTACATAGCCCTGGAAAAGTTCTCTGTCTGGAGACCAGAGGTCCTTGAAGCCAGCTGGTCAAGTACATCCAGTTCATCACTAGCACTGCCAGCCTCCAGTTGTAGTGCTTGAATGCCACTTGCATAATTTGTGTGTTTTCTGGTCACTGTCTTGCTGCCAAGCTTCATAAGACTGATCATTTTTCTCTATATTTAATTTTCACTATCTAGCTGCACTTTTACACTTCCCATTAATTCATTTTCTTTAGCTTTTCTCTCACTCTTATCTACTAATCTTGTATGTGTGACTAATTTTAATTACTGTGACATTCCCAGCTGGGAAGCTAATGGGAAGCTTGATATTACTTTGGATTGGTGCCCAAAAGGGCTGAGCTCTCATTGGCCACTTGTGTATTTTCAAGTAAGACAACAGAACATCAACAATAATGTGAAGCAACCCCACCCGAAGAATGCAATAAACAGGAGAGTTTCTCACGCAGAGTGCGAACAGGATGTGAAAGCTTCTTCTACACTGTATGTGATGAAGGTAGCTCTGATGAAGTGGGCCAAATTCCGATGTGGTCCATGACCTGGTTCTGGTCAGCCATACCTTCACATGTCCATGGTGTTACACAGTCCAATTTTCGATTACTCGGCTCTTAACTGCCCTGTACCATGGGATGTTGGATCCTTACAGGAAGGCGCTTCTCTGGCTGTCATCTATGTCTCCAACCAGCTGTATGACTGCTGTTGCAAAGGAAATGAACTAGTTTACACAGCAGTGATGGCTTGTTGGCATGTGATTGACTTGGATGGGCATGTTGTCTAGACTGCCAGCCGGGGAAACAGGAAATAAATTAGTTCACCTCAAAGGAAAAAGACATCTGAGTAGCACCTAAACCTAAAAATATAATTTTTATTTATCTAAGCATATTTCTCAGGCATTCCAATAGATACTTCACATAAAGAGCAGGAAATGGCTCTGAAGCACAATATCCTCAGAGAAAACTGGGAAAGAAATTTGAACCTCATCTACATACAAGAAGCACTTGAAATCATGAGAACTAAAACAGACAGACTGAGAAAACTGGAATGTACAAGACCAATTTCACTGCAGTAGAATGGAGGGAACTTTTGGGTATGTAAGTCTTAAAGGTTTGGAATAGCTGGCAAACTGGCAGATGAGGTAGCATGTCATCAGAGTGCCATCAGTGTGTCATCAGCAGCAATATGTTAGCCTGTCATTGCCACTGCTAGTCTATTATAAAAAGAAATAACTCATGGCCTTTGTGAGCCTGAATAAAATGTGATACATTTCCGAATCAAGATGAACTCTTTGAAACACTTCTCTGCCTATTAACTTACTGGTGGCAGCGCTGGCTGATTACTTCTGTGACCGCCTCATCTTCTCATGCAAGAGTGACAGTTTTCCTACAAAAGGTTTCAATGTGTTTGTTTTCTGGTCAAGTTACTCACTAGTACTACATACATTCACCTCTTTAATGCAAAGTTTTTAATGGCGAGATCAGAAAAAGAATTGTGGGTAGGGTTAAAAACCTAAAGCCAAAATGAAGCTCCAGGTCCCCTTTCTCTTTATCATCTAGCCTGCTCAATAACCTGGGAGGTATTAAAATCATAAGCATCAGCATTTTCTCCAGCAGAATTTCCTGTATGTTTGCTGTCCTACCTCTGACCACAGCCAGCTTCAGCTTTGTGCAGCACAGCCTCACATCTCTTTCATGCCTGGCCCATGAATGATTCTCCATTCACCCTGTCTTCAGAGCATGATTTATTAGACATTGTTAGATCAAATCTAACTCTGAAAAAAATCCTGCTTGAAGTGGTCCTCCCAAAAGCTCAGTGGTTTCTGTAGTCATTCACTGTGTGAGAAACATGCATTCAGTTTTGGCTAAAGGGATATGAACCTACATTTCCCAAGACACTTTCATAACCACTGGATTGTTGGATATCTTTAGGTGAAATACTCATCAGAACAGTCTTCTCCATCCTTAATGTCAGCTTCTAACATCCTTGGGCACTTAGTGTCCTAACCACTAAGTCACATATACATGAAGCCACACTTTCTCTGGCTCCAAGAATATATAACTAGTCTATGCAGACAGAATCAAAATGTTCTGCTGCCCTCTGTCATAGCTTGATTAATATATGTTTCTTTAGGACATGATGTGAATTTAAATTATGAATGCCTGGGTTAAAAAAGAAATAGCTTGTGTCACTATTGTTTCCTATGGCGTTTTGGAAGAGAGACTTATGTCAATTTCTAAGGGCTTATATATCTAGAAAAAGGTTCAGAAAACTGCATTTTGAAGGGAAATGGCATCTTCCATCAATAGTGGTCAGTTCATGATGAATGCACAGTCTGAAACACTGTCCCCATCCTTCAACACTTCCCTGGGGGGCTCTTAGAGCTTTTGCAATTGGCCCATGATATCCTCCAAAAGAAGCCCATGTCCAAGGAAAGCGTGCAATTGCACAGACAAAAATTGTCCATGCAAGTTCATACACCAGTGTATCCACTGGTCTCATAAGAGCTGAGCTGCCTTAAAAATCACTCATGAGAAGACTGGATGGAATGCGATAACATAATTGAAATAGAGGGCATTTAATACAGGTATCAAAAGCCGTGGTCTGAAGTATATATAAATTCCCTTTATAAATAACTGACAACTCTTCATTCTTAGCAAAAAAATGACAAATTTCAGCAGAAAATTAATTATATGGTCCAGACAGGATAAATCAACAATCTTCATTTAGGATGCACCTTAAAATGACCACTATGTAGGGAAGATTTATATAAAATGGAACTGGTAAAATTTGACAGGGAAAAAAAAAAATCACAGTGTAATTTATTGGCACTTGGTCCTCTACTGTTATGAAAAAAGATGTTCAAGAAATTGACTCAAGTTGTCATGGAACGAACTTGAGTTTAGATGTGCCAGATTGTACAACTGCAGAACTCCCTCCTGCCTTAGCACCTGGTCCTCAGAATAGAGCTGGTCTTATTTATAGAGTAAATCCTAAAGTTTGATTATTTGTGTTGGAAATGTTAAAATGGAAATGGAAAGTGATAAGTACTGATTTAAAACCGATTAATAATTAATTTTAAAAATTGTTTCACGGGAAACTAGGCACGACTTTTTTGGTTGGTTCAGAAGGTACAAAATGTAGTTAGTTCTTGAGAAGAAACAGTGATCTCAGAGTAAATGAGGGCTGTCTTCAGCACTTGTGTTTAATACTGAAACTGTTAAAGGATACGGTTCATGCATTATTCTAGAGAACTGCTGAGTACAATAAAAACTAATTTTGTCCCTGCAGGGAGGGTAAGAAAAAATTTGGGCATCACTATCTGTTCTAATCAATGTTTTTTATAGGTAGCCTAACTTCTTCATGACTAGAAATGGGAAATGGGGCTTCAGGTGATGAGTAAGCATTGCAAGCAACCTAACCAACAAATACTTTGAGAACACAGCAAAAACCTGAAGAGGTTTTATCACTTTAATATCAATTGAATCAATCAAGTGTTTCTCATAGTTTATTATGGAGCAATTGTTGTTGAAATACAGGTGAGGGAATGAATTTGAAAGTCTGTTTTTTTCCATTTTCATGCTGAATACCCAGACACTGAAGTTTGTGGGAGCTCATAGTTACAGTGATATTTTTGCTTTATTTCTCATCCTGCTCATTTTAGAGTCAAAATGCTATATTTCATGCCTATTGGTTAAGCATTTTTAAAAGGACCCTGATCCATGAGATTTAAATGGATTTTTTTTGTTGTTCACATTCTCATTTTTGCTTGCTTTTTACATTAGCATCTTAGGCTTTCAGCCCAGGAAGCTGAAGTTGCCTGCGTGGGAGGATCCCATCTAAAATTTCTCAGTCAGGTGGCTAAGGGCATCTGTTGGTTTTGGTCTGGATGTGCTGTTCCCCCTGAAAATCCAAAATAATTGCACACATCGACCTTGAGCACTCTTTCGTACCAGAGAATTAAATGGTTCCATTCAGATGTTACTGGATTTTCAGAGTATGTAAGTCCTTATTGGAAAGTCTGCTAGAACAGAAGGAAAACAGAAAGTGTTGAAGTAATGCTATAAAATGCAACAGGGTGTTTCAAAAAGCTCACAAAATGATGATACTATTCTACAATAGTTATACATTAATTTCTGAAGTGCTTGTTTTCTTTTAGTCAAGTTAAATTCTGTGTATTTTGAATACTTGTATCTCCTTATGTTTGTGGGCTTCACTTTTTCCATTGCAAATACCTATTTTACATAGCCTGAACTCTCTCAGATGCAGCAGTGTCACTCCTATTGTGTAATGGTACAACCTAAAGAACATTAGGATTTGTTGTGTAAATGTGAGAACATGCCATCTGTTTGGCAATGGGAAGCTGAAAACTGAGGGAAAACATTAGAGGTGTTAGAATACCTACCAGCTGGAAACTGAGGGAAAACATAAGAAGAAATAAAGTATCTGCCAGTTGGAAAACAGAAAGATACAGCTGGTTGCAAAATGCCTGCTTTAAGGGTGCAAATTCAGATGGCAAGCTGCAGAAAGACATGCTGGGAAAAAGTTCCTAAAGACAGCCTTGAACTAGAAAATTAGTAGATGTGAAGAAATTTCTGGGGAAGGTGATCTTGAAAACATGTTTTTTATTGTGGTGTAGATACTACTGTTCTGACACATTATATGTCTCTGATGTTTATATTCCCAGACAAAAACCAGTAGAAAATGATATGAAAGGAAGGAACAAAATAACTTCAGTAAGAAAAATTACAGGGGCATCGTCAACTCTGCAGTGATCTCTGTGTGGTTTGGTAATTAATAACTTCAGAAGCAGAGATAAACACCCTATTGTTCCTGTTTATTTGATGGTCTTGATTAATTAAAGAACAAGTTTTCCTTAAAAACTCGAGATTGCCTTTAATTATATTACTAAGTGTGGCACTTTGTTCTTCAGTAGCATTACACAGTGCATGCAGCCAGATTTGCTGATTGAAGAGGTTTAAAAAATAAGGCAGGCTGTGTGGACATTTAGTAGCTGACTACAGCAAAATTGGTTAATGACTAGTATCATCTAAATGAGGCAGCAAGCTGAAAGACTCATAATCTCTCCCCATGCACAAATTTTAATTAAATAATTATAATGTCCTTGTTGTAATTATTTATCAGTAACTATGCTCCTGAGTATTGTCCCTTTTGCTTTCATCTGTTCTGTCAGCTCAGCTGTACAATGAAAAAATCACTTTCAAAGATCTGGTATGATTAATTCCTATTACCGAGGGCCCTATTCTGCTGCCATTATTCAACCGCATTAGTACTTTACCGCACAATTAGTCACATTGAATTCAGCGGTTCTACGTGTGCATTAAGGTGCTGCTCAAAGGAGTGGCAGAATTGGACCCCAGCTAACAACAGATTTGGGACTGATGGTCTGAAAGGATGGCTAAGATACCAATTCACATTTTCATCTTCTTGGTGAGAAGCCAGTCAAGAAATGAGCTAGCCCTACAAAGGCTTGGCATGCCTCTAAGGCTAGATCAAACACTTGGTGTCCATTCTCACACCTAGGGACATGGAAAGACAGCTCAGCTGCCACAGTCTTTTAACTCCCTGCTGAAGTGTGGGTCCCATACACCTTCCTTCTAGCAGCTGAGCCAGACTCATTCTTCTGTTTAAAATTATCAATCTTTGCTTTAAGCAACAGCCTTGTTGATGGAGCATTGGTTGAGGCTGTGGAAGACCCAAACTCAGTACTCTCCACACCTTTAGGGGAAGCATAAAACATTTTCCCACATTACAGAATATTGTTCTGAATTATGAGAATAGTTCTCAAAGTGGGCTACTGTGCTATCTATCACCAGTGGAAACTGTCTGCAGTCACACAGGTATGAGCTCAGGTCAAGTCCATTTGCAAGTCTCTGTGGCTTCAGCCTACGCTCTAGTTTCTTGGCATCTCAGTAGCTATCAATAAGATTGCAGTTTTAAAATAAAAAATTAGTTCATTAAGCTCTTTTCTTTTTACAGGTAAACTGCCTTCACACATAAGAGTATATGAATACTTGAATTCCAAACACAGAGATGTCTCCCATTATGACACAGTAGAGATCAAATAACCTGAATAAGATTAAAATGAAAATAATTGGTCTTGAGTATCTCAAGAATTTATTCTTAAAACTGCCAACAACCTTGAAACACAGTTAAAATATCAGCATAAAATAGTTAAGTGTATTGTAGAAAGAAAAAAAAAACACATCAAGATCTACAGGGCAAAATCTGGTGGTATAATGCAGCATAACCAACAGTGTTCCTGCCAACTCTGAATCAGAGGGTATGGCTATTGTCAATATAGCCCTGCTTAATGCAGCTAGACAGCACCAGTAACTGCACTGCCTCAGCCAAGTCAGTTTGCTTATGCTTGCATGGCGTTTTGTTACTCGTCTGCAAATCCAAAAATGAACAATGAAAGAGGCAGAGTCAAAGAAAACATAGGGAATACTTGAACCAGCAATGAGGGTTTTTTCAGCAAAAGACACTGCTTTGTTAATGCACGTGTCATACTTGTAGGAATCTGCTCTTATGTTGAGGATGAAATTTCTAGGCTGGGGAAGGGAAAGAGCAGGAGGACTGCTTCTTGGTTTCCATATCCAGTCGAGTTGGGACACAGATTTGACACAGAAGGACCCACTCCCAGGCAAAACCCCAATCAGCATGTAGAGTCATACTTTTCCTTATCTGCCAATAAATATTTAGATGGCTACTATAAAGCAGTAGAACACATAAAAGCCAGACAAAGAGAGCAATAGGTATTACAAACAACAGTTTACTAAACATTAAGGAATAGAGCTGCAGTGTAATTAATATGAGGTCAAAGACAGATATACAGAGAATAATGCAATAATGTAAATGACTAACAGCTAGGACAGATCAAAGTCAGAATATAATACAGTTTTCTCTGCAGTAGATGTGCTGCATTTTCTTCAAGACTCAGTTTTGTTCTTAAAGGAAATTTCTAAATATGAATTTTCAGTTTAGTTTCTGCATATTTAATTCTTTAAGATAAATCAGAAATATCCATATCTGGATTCCTGGGAAAAGAAAATTTGAATATTAAAAATACACGGAGAAAGAATGAATGAAAAATTTAAAGAAAAAATGTAGAATATAGTTATATGCAACTATTTTCAAATAACAAAAGCCCTTGCAGAATATGTAGGGATGAAATTTTGTCGACTGGGTAGAGTAGGTATTAGTATCGACATTTCTTCTTCTGTTATATGTGTGTTATGCGTCTGTGTTTAGAGACATGACAAGCAGCTACTTCTGGAAATATGAGTAAAGATGAATGTCTCAGCATTCTCCTTTCTAAAATGGAAAGTATTGGAATACCTGAAACTATATAATTATATCATTCAGTTAAGAGGTATTATAAAATATTATGAAACCTTATTCAATGGTGTGCAATTGTCACAAAGTAAGAATGGCTTGGGAAAGCAGATTTCTCAGAAATGCCGGGCAAGATACAATTTCATGCAGAAAATAAAAAGATATCTTTATTCAGGGTACCCTGTAATAGTTAAGTGTAGATGAAAGATGTTTTTGGCTTCCCTTATGCAACTTCTATTAACAATGCAGAATTTCTCTCTAAAAACCTATCAGACATGAAGACGTGACTGGGTCTGTACAGGTACCACTCAGACCACCTCTTTCAGTAAAGGATTTAAAAGTTACCAGGTAATATACAATGACCAAATGCAGTAAAAGTTTTTACCTTCAATCGTAATACACAAATTCAAGAGAAAAGGGTTGATTCCTAAGCTATACAGAAAATTTAACCAAGACAGGGAAGACAGAGAGGTTAACCAAATGGAGGCATGCCTTGAGCACTTAGCCAAAGCCAACAAATACCCTGCAGGTTGTACCTGGCCCCAGCCGGGATGTAGCACGTTTCCTAATGTTGATGCACCTTGCTGGAGATGGTGTGGACAGAAAGGATCCCTTTCCTCCAAGTGAAGTTTGTGTTTGCAGTTCCCAAAAGTCTTGCTAGTAGTGACCTGAATAACACATCGTGGCAGGCAACGTCCCTTAGAATCTGCTGGTTTGCCTGCTTAACACTCCTCTAAAGAAAGTTATGCAAAAGAAAAACAGATATCAATCTTGTTATAAGCAGTTAGACTTCTCATGAAGAAAAGATAATTTTCATATATTTTGTATTATAACTGTCAATGAAAAGTTTTTTAAAAAGGCTAATAGTCAAAACGCATTAAAACCAACAGTAAGAAATTCTTTAATTGTATCAGGAAGAACACACTAAATAAATGTCTAGGTCAACTGGACCACTAAAGTTGTAATTAAAAAGGATGAAGAGATTGTGGAGAAATTACATGAAATTCTTCGTAATCAGTCTTCACTAATGAGGATGAGGCAGACGTTTCTAACTCAAGGTTAATTTTTACAGATGAGGCATTGTCAGAGAGAGTGGCCTCTGAAGATGAGGCATTAGAGCAACTAGATAAAGTTAATGGTAGAAAATCCCTGGGGCTGGATAGTATTCATCTGAGAGTTTTAAAAGAGAAAAACAAAAAGTAGCTGAACTACTAACTAAAATACGTAATAAACCTCTAATAGCAGGAGCCATTCCTGAGGATTGATTTTTATCTAAAGAAAGAAAGAACAAAGAATGACCTTGGGAATTACAGAAAAGGGAACTGTGCTTTAGCACCACTGAAATTGTCCAAACCCATTTCCATAACCAGGTATTAAAGGACCTTTTTAAAACTTCCTAGGTATTATTTCTATAAATACATGATATATTTTAAAATTGATCTTCACAGCTTCTCTGGGAGTAATTTTTATTTTTCCAACCCCACAGAAATCCAGGACGGAAGCCACAAAGGTTTAGCTAGGAATACAAGTAGGTATAATTTACCTTGACTTCCAAAAAGCTCCTGAAAATGTCCCTTGCTAAAGACCGTTGCCAAATACTAACAGCACCAGAGTGAGAACAAAAAATTCTGTCATGTATCAAAAAATGGTTGGTGGATGGGATATGGTTTGTGAGTATTCATCAGACGGACTGTCTGGGTGACTGAAGATTTAAGATATTGTAAATTCACAGGAGGGATGGTCAGTTTTTCCAGGCAAATTTTTATTTTGCAGAGACCAGGAGAGCTGTATTACCATCACTTTAAAAAAAACCCACCAGCAATACCTGCAGCAATCTTTGGGAGAGCCCAGCATTTCCCAGGTAGACCCTTGAGCTGTGGGGCACATGCGTGTCCGGAGAACACGAGGTGAATGCTCACTCCTCAGCACTCCAGTGGAACGTGCTGCACAGGTGGGCAGCACAGCTGCTGCAGAGCTGCAGGCTCTACTTTTGAAACTAAACTGCAACCTGCAGGAACAAAACTGCCAGAGGAGGGAATAGAATAGCTTTTGGTGTGTAGAAATAGGTTTGTCCTGAAAAAGAAGGCAAAACTAACAGGGAATGTCTTCAAGACAAACATGCAGGATGTTCTTATGTTTTACCTCACTACTGCAGTTAGCTAAAGGCTCTTTTACTCTGGCCTTTCTTTCATGAAAGGAATAACTATTTTGGGAGGATATTTACTTTACTAGTGATATTAAATTTTTGGAGAGTGTTGTAGAAAGAAAGGATTGTGAAAATCATGATGAATAATGAGATAGGCTTATTCTGTGGCACACTAAATCATTAGGGATAATATGCAAAGCTATACACAATGAGTAACTAGATGAAATATATTTCACAAATAATTTTGCATCCAAAATGCTCTCATAACCTATGATCACCTGTGAAAGAAGTAGATTGATGCCAAAAGGGGTTTGCAGCTAAATCCAGCATTTTGTGTGATTTTTTTCATTAGCAGAACTGTAAGTTTTGGCAGGTGCTAACTTGCTTCTTGTAATTGCAGTTAAGATCTGGAATAGTGTCTAGCAAAACAGTAACTATAGTTCCCACTGATTATCGGCAACAGGGAGGGTAGGGCAGCATAGTTTGTGACATCATAACAACCTCAGCGCTGGCTTAAAGTGAACCTTTATAGCTTTTGCTAACATTTAAAAAGAATAATTGTGGCTTCGTTACATTTATGGGCTCTTCTTTTTGTTGCTGAGCTAGCAAAGTATAGATAACTATGCTTTAAAGTTTTGTCAAGTTTATAACTAATGAGATGCTGCTACTTTCCAAGAGGGGAGACGGTAGTAAATTAAATTAGTTCTTAATCTAACCACACCATATTAGGGCTTTTGGCAGTTTGGCTGTGTTTGTTAAAGGTACGATTTCTTCATAATTGTAACCAAGTAGGCCAGTGAAACTTTCTAGGGCATTGTAGACCAGGCCAGAGTTACTTTTTCATTTACATGTTAATACAGTCTGCTCCAAGTAAAGTTAATTGAAGAACATGCATAAAGATTTGTTTGCTCTGTGGACAGATGCAATGGAAAAATTTGTTTAAAGCTGTACATGAGGGTATGAATATTGATGTGAATGGGAAAGTAAATTATTATGGGAAAGTAATTTTTATCACATACGTAATATAGTTTGAATTCCATGGAGGGAAAAACATATATGTGGTTTCATACATTCCTTAATTTCAAATAAGAAACAGCAGTGATTAAGAAACTAATATACTCTGTGTTTCCCTATTGTGCTTCCTGCAGTGTTTCTATATTTCTAGTTCTAAATTGCTGATTCTCAGCTGTCAAGGTGGACAACCTCAGGGGGCGTGTGTATCCTTGAAGCCTCTGTGGATATGCCAGCTAGGCCTAGGTCTTTCCTTTTCCCTTGCATTTTCTCCATGTCTTCTTTTCAAGCCATGTGAAAACAGAACGTTTCCTATGAGGGACCACAAGCAAGCAAGGTTAGGGACAGATTTTCTGGAGCTTGAGGTGTGAGGGTGTTTTCCTGCCAGCTCCCTGACCACAGCCCACCAAGAGATAGATATGCCTTGAGCAGCATACACCTGCAAAGGGAGATGAGGGACTGCAGTCTGGTGCTGCAGGAATTTGAAGCAGACAAGAAGAGTGTGGGTATTCACCCATTTGTGGGCATGGAGCTAGAAGAAAGAGATGCCCAAATTATTTAATTGATGAAAAGGGGTCCAGACCGAAAAAAAAAAACCCAACACTTGTGAAAACAGTTTAGGCTGCTATATTTCAGGACAATTCCTTTCAGAGAGCCTACTTGTGACTCTGGACAGCTCAGGATTCAATTCACTTGTCTTAACATAAGACCTAGTGACATCTCAGAGATCCTTTGACTCCAGCTGTCATTGCAAGAGGGCAGAGATGTCTTTCAGATATCCTATCTGGCATCCCCATATAGATATCTGAGATACTCTGGAACCTCTAAAATGTCACTAGACACCCATGTTTAAGAATAAGCTGAGCTTTCAGGACAGCATTCAGTTTGAGGTTAAGACACCTCGTAATGAATGGATAATTTAGATCACTTAAAGAATCACTGTCAAAGGTATTAACAAAAGTGGTTTTAATATGATGTTGTAAAAGTGCGACTTAACAAAGTTCAATGGCAAGGTTCACTCTATTGCTGTACACACAATCATTTGAACAATGATTCAAAACTACCAGGACAAAATCAAAGTTACCAAGGCACAAATTAAAGTTACCAAGATAAAATCAAAGTTGCCATACTACAAGGTTGTGCACAATATTGGTCGCTTACCAAAGATCTGCTGTTGGTAAAAGATCTCTCTGCCTCAAGGAGCAACCTTGAGAGGCGTCCCAGCTCAAGGGCAGATCGCTGCCATGCAGCCACACTGCCTAGCAGGGAGAACTCAAAGAACGCTCACTTAGGCTGTCATATTTATGGAATAAAGTGGTTGGCTTGCAGTCAAATTATGTGTGATGGAAAAGGTATGCATGAGAGTCCTTGTGTCCACAACTTTCTTTGTTCCTTGATAAATGAGTCTTGGAAAAGCTGCCCGCTATTCAGGAGTTAATTGGATGACTGGTGTTCCAAGCTCATATGCATCTATGCTCACTGTGTCACTCTGCTCCTTTGTGGGTTTTCAGAGAACACATTGGAACAGAGGAGTTCTTAGCCTGGCTACAGCTCAGGCCTTTATCTCCTTTGGAGCCTGTACCAAACTACTGCTAGTTTTGTTAAGGGGTTGAGTGCATCTCTCACACGCCTGGATGTAGATATCTACATGTATCTTTGACACATGATCACAACAACAGACCATGGGATTCAGATCAGTTGCCAAAACACAGTGTGATTTGAGATACCTTTGTCATTATCTGACATCCACATGGGGCTGGCAGATGTGACACTGTCCTGACACCTTTAGGAGTGGAAGCTGGAGGGCAGGTGGGACTCCTTATGCATTGGAAATGCCAACACCCAACTTTGTTTAGTCAACTGAATAGTGACTGCTGAAATAGGGCAGTTTTTTCTAAAACATCATTTCAGCATTTTCACAGAAAGTAGCAAATGTCATTTTATATTGTTTTGATGTTTGATGTTGTCTCACTTCTTATAAATATAGTGTTGCTACTCACAGTATTGCCAAAGATATGTTCAGAAAGAAACCCAGGCATATTTTGCATGGTTACAGAAATTGAGGCAGAAGTGCAATGGCATAGGTGCTTGGGGCGGATTTCAGGCTCACTGATCCAATGAATTCCCAGACAACCAGAAAGCAATCAAAACATGATTATGTTCCATGTTCTTTAACTATACCATCTGCAAGGGCAACAAGCAAGAGTGCAACCTAGAAGTGCCAAGGCAAACCACACATCACGTCAGAATCACCATGGGCAGAAGAGAGTCAGAGGGGAAAGTTTTGTTTCACTATTGAGCCACTATAGTAGCAGGCTATGTCCCCTTCCTCCCTGGTCCCAGCCATATGCTTCTGCTACTTCCCGGCACTGTCTATGGGACTTATCTGATCCCATGGAAACCAGATTTAGTGAGCTAAATCAGCAGAAAACTACCATTTGCAAAGAGATGAATAATGATAACTAAGTAACCAAACATTTTTCTGTCAGTTTAGTGAGCTGAACCAGTTCATTCCAGAGTTCGCCAATTGTCAAAGGCAGCACAAGGGGAGAAGACTGGAAGAATGCTAAAAATGGGACACTTTTTGTGGCAGCTTGCTTTTAGGTTGACTAAAGTGTAATATATAACCCTATTCTCTGGTGGATGGATCTGTTGGTTTTAAAACAATTGTCAGCCATTGCAGCAGCAACAATATGCTTAAAATACAGTTAGAGTTGTCTTTTCCAGTAGAAACATAGTCTGAGTAATACAGAAATAATTAATGGCATTTGTTTTCCTCTTACAGATTTCTAATGTATGCTGCTTTATGAAAGTTGCCGAAAATCCTGAGTCATTGGAGTGCCAGAGCACGTAAGTGATAGAGAGACAAGATGGGGAGTCTCACAGCATGCCAAGTCCAAAGCCCAAGCTCTGCAGTGCGCCCTTTGTAATGGAGCTCCCTCCTCTAGCAAGAGCTGCCTTAGAGGTATGTGGAGTGTGACCATCACAAGCTTGCTTTCAGTCTGAACAGCTGAAAAGACAACAGAAAACTCTGTACACAAGGAAGCAGATAGGTCTTCACATGCGTAACAAAGCTGTGTGCATGTGGGGACGGTGTCCAATTTATCATGCTGCTTCTTCACGCTAATGTGTAGTTGAGCTTCACATATTTGTTATACTTCGCCTGTGCACTGCTGGCAAGTTTTTACATTATAAATTACTATGGATTCTCTTTCGAATGTTTATTTCATTAGCACACAGATCTAATAAGACTGAGTCAACAGGCTCAGAGCTGCTAATCTAGCCCTGTCAGATATGACGTTCTACAAACAAGGTGTCTAGTTTCTTTGGACAGAGGCTGGATTTGTTGGATACCAACAGTTCAGTTGCTTTATGCAATCTCCTAACAGCTGAAGGAAATTGGAAACAGTAAGTAACCTTTTATTTAGGACAAAGATTAAAGTGGCAGAAAGGAAGAATGAAACAACGGGTTTCAAGCTTATATTTTATTTAAGATTTTGAATAGTAGCACTCTGATGTAAATTTAGTTCTGTAATACAAGTATATTGACTCTGTTTTTGCTGTCCCACAAATGCTGTGGCTGCACTGGGATCTTTTTGGTATCCCCACTAGCTCAGCTAATTTAGGCACATTGAACAATTGTAAAGAGAGACTACAAGGAACTCAGCTCCTAAACTTAGGTGCTCTGCATCACACCTTGTTTAGATGCCTCAGATGTAGTCTTAAGCAGATGGTGTAAAATCCCTCTTTTGTATCTAAGTCAGTCAGTGGACCATTTGAAAACACACGTACTAACAGACTATCAGAAAGTGAATCGGAGAACTAGGGGTCATTGTAAACCCTGCTGTCTCCAGCATTTGCATCTAAACAACAGGCGTTCTGATGACACAGAGTTAGAAGAAATATCCTTCTTTCACTGGACTATATAAAACTGATAGAAAGAAATTAGCAGTAAAGAGTTTCCAGATCAGGGTTTAGTCTCTTGGGGGTAACAAAGTAGACTCTGAAAGATACACACCAGCATTTCAGCAATTGGGTACCATGCTTTGCTAGGTTACTTAAGACATTACAAGTAATGTATTGTTTAGTTGTACCCATGTACACCATTAAAGCTATTCCAGTGTGGCATAGAGTGAGCAAGTTGAGGTCATAATATGCCAGCTGGAGAATATTAGGGAAAAATGTTCCTTCAATTTCTGCTTAATGTTCTGATGAAAATAAAGAAGCCACTCACTTTTACTGTGGATATGTTTACTTACACTCCTTTATAACTACCCTTCTCTGACTTACACTGGCTCCTGTAATATCTCTTGCCATTTCCCATTCTTGAATTTCTCACAGACTTTTCAGGAAGGAGTTCTTTATTTCCATCAAATTTCTTTTGCAGGAAAAAAAAAAAAAGCAGATGTAATTAACTGTAGCGAGATGTTACTGTAGTTGTTTTGGGGTTTTATTTTTATAATGAAACTATGTTAGAAGGAAAAATTATATAAACACATAAGTCACATTTGGCAATGATCCACATAAAAGTTTTATGGAGACGAAACCCTATAGGGTTCTTTTAGAGATAATTATTCCAATATGCAAATTAAAATTGTGCATTATTCATTTTTTGTCAAATAATTTTCATTTGCTTTGCTGCTCTTATAATGAAAATCTGCCAACAGGGTTTCCTCTTAACTCATCTAAGGAAGCCTGTGAAGAACACTCCATATTTAACTCTCTTTTAGATCACTGTGGCTTGAGAATACTTTTAATCTCTTTTCCATTTATAACTGTACTGCTTGACCTTTTTGCAGCAAGGTGTCTTGTATATAAAATGTCAAAGAGAGGATTATAGACATGGGACCAAGATATAGTTTAATTAAAAAAAGTCCTGAGAGACTGAAAAAGGTTACTGGCCCAGATCACAAATATTTAATGCCAGATTACTATTTATGATGTTAAAATAACAAAAAAGGGTTTATGGGTAACTTGTAATTGACCAACCTTTACAGGTGCATATGATAATATTAAGCTTCAAGTAATAACTTTCATATTAGCTTGGAAATTAGTTTTAAAAATTTAAGAAATATCTCCTTAATGTTTTCTGTGTGTTACAGAACTGTCTTTACAAAATGAAATAGGCTAATGGTTTAAAGTCTGTTTTCAATTCAAAATGGTGCTGTAGGAGAGCATAGAATAATGTGTGCGGTTTTGCAATTTATTCGTGTGTTCGTTAGTTTCTGTCTCTGACATTTAGGCACAGATAGGAGCATAGTTTTAATACTGAATGAATGGTTGAGAAAGACCAATCTAGATTTGTTGCTGATTTTTCCCCCAGAAATGATGAATACATTCCAAAACTGAACAGTCCTACCAGGCTTCTCCACTTATGTTCTCATTGTGGGATAATGTGACGGGACAGTCATTTTTGCAGTTCAGAGACAAAGGGAAGGCCATGCACAAGTATTCCCCGAAAGAACCCAATTTACCAGTTAATTTATGCATCTAAATGAGTTTATGATGGCACCGAGTGGATTTTGGCTTGAGACTGGGTGTTAACAGAAAAATGATTCAGCAGTGAAGAAACAAGGAGATTTGAAGCCTGATTTTAAGAGAAGTAGAGCACCCACAGATCCCTCTGACTTTCACAGACAAACTCATGGAGACATCAGAGAAAAACTGGCACACCATTTATGCAACTATTTCAGTTAAAGTGTATTAAATGCACTGCATAGTGCTAATTTGCACCTGTGATAGTTTGATTTTTATTTGTTAATCTAACACCGATTTTGTGACTTTTGGTTAAAGTCATTATGTAAAAGTTTGTAAAGAAACAGAGATAAAGTATAATATAGAATTTTATCAGGTCTAAATATTTTTATGGGAAAGTGAGGAAAAGGATAAGATGAAAAAACCCCTTCTCCTGCATAGCTATGGGAATCAGACTCTGCTATAAATATCCACAGCTGAGACTGAATATGGGTAGAGATATTTAGAATATTATTAGAGAAAAATTAAACCTACATGGCTACTGCCTGGTTGGAGAGCAGCACGTATGGTATTTCAGAAAAAAATAAAAAATTGAGTTGAATACCTGAAGAAATTGTAGCCTGATCTTAAGGTTACACAAGGCTACTACAATAAACAGACAGATGTTAATAATTAAAGACATGTGGGTAAACAGAAAATGTAATATGATGCAATATGGATTTTCCAGGATCATCACAGTAGAAAAGCTTGATATCTTTGATCAGATAATAGATTTTATAAACAAAGGAAATGTGATGGACCTCATCTAAGAAGAGGTCATAAATTAAGCACTGTGTCATGTAGAAGTTGTTAGATAAGATATAGAAGGTGGGCATTAGCACCAAAGCAGTAAAGCAGACAGGGAAATGGCTGGGATGTTCTTGGGTCATTGTTAATGCAGAGTCATGAAAGGTGGGTTCGGAAAATGCTGCATTTGAGTTCCTCCAGGTTACACTGACAAGTTGTTATTAATCTTCAGTATAGAAAACCAGACTAACACACATAAAAAAAGGAAATGACACAATGTTTTCAAAGTAAAAAATACAAGATATGAAGTCATTTGCTTGAGGGTCAGTGACAGAAGCCCCTCCTTCATCCCACCTGGGCCAGGCTGCACTTCTGCTTCTCAGGTTCCCAGGCTGTTGGGTATCCTGGAGCAGAGACCTTCAGCCTGTACCAGTGTTAAAAGCATCCATGTAAAATAGGTGTTAATTAGCACACAGACCTCAGCTGAGTTCCCAGACACTGTATTATCAAGTTACTGTCATTTCCTATGGGTCAATGAATATTGATTAAAACCAGCATTTGCTGCGGACCAGTTTACACAGCTCCTACCCTGCTTGTTGGCAGCAGGTTATTCCATTTTTACCAGCTTACCTCTCCCATGTGCCATATGAACCTGGAGCCTAATCGATCACTACAATGCAGGGCACATACAGGCTGGGCATTGCAACACTTGCTGTTGTGGCACCCTTGTCCTTTTGAGGATCTAACCCCTAACACCTGTACATTGTATAAAGGAATGGACAAATCAGAGGTTTACTTTATTACTATAGGTATCCAGATTTTCAGTCAGTGTAGGTTGTTAGTGTTCAGTCAAAGGTTTGTCAGGTTAGGTATGGACCTGAAAACAAATGCCATGTTGTTTTCACATTCATAAATATTTGGTATGTTTGCAGTTTTTAATAAATATTTTGTGTAAGTAGAACTCACTGGTATAACTATTTACTTTTCTTGATCACAGACCTATATTAAAACATGTAATTTTTAACAAGCATACAGCCTGGCCCTTCCCTCATCCCTCTGTACTCTTTCTTTCTCTTCTGAAAGCAAATGAAGTTTTCAAATATGTTATGAAGAGGAAATACATTTAGCATCACCGACTACAGGGATCCTGTGGGTTGTGTCAAATCCACCCTATGCCACCAGATTTACACTTCAGATTTCTCACCTGTGGCGTCATCACGATGTTACCATTTCCCATCCTGTGAGACATATGGGCTGATCCTGTAAACCTGGCAGGGACAGACCTCACATTGACTTCACTGTTTGCAGGCTCCAGCCTTTATTTTGTCTACCGATCTGAAAGGGAATAACGGAAAGGACCATCATGATCTGACATCATTAGCCTTAGGCACAGTGTGTGTTCAGATTTTGCCAATTTCTGTTGAACTCCAATAGGACATATAGCAAGAGTTTTCCACAGTATATCTATCAGCAAAAAATTATTCCCAAATACATATATTTTTTCTAGAATGGAGTTTCTGAGACACAGGGTCATGAGTCCTGTCTAGGTGTGTAGAGAATTACAGTGATCTTCGCTTTCTGTACCTTCCTTTCTGATGGGCCTTTTCAGTTCTGACTGTGCTGGGTAGGACTTTGAAAACATGGCTCTGTAAATCACCTGTAAACAGAATTTGGTGCTGTGATGCCCGTTTGAATCAGCAGAGGGCCTGAAAAACTGGTCTTATGAGATGAACATCATTCATTCACTTCAAGAGGTGCCTTCAGCACTGTCCTCACATAGCAGCAGTGACACTTAGTCAGGGTATATATGCCCAGGGTACGGTTTCACATTACAGCTGAACTAAACTAAGGGCTTGCTTCCAGTAAAAGCAGGAGGTGTCAGTCCTTCTCCCGCCTACTGTGTTCCTTCCTCCCTTTGCCTCTGTTCCCAGCTGCTTGATCTTTTCCTCCTTTGCGTCACTCTGATACTCATCTGATCACACGGTAAGCTGGGTCAATCTACTAGCCTTGCACAAAAATAAATGTTTTTTTGTTTGGGTTTTTTTTTTCTAGATTTGCTTTCTGCAGTTTTAATGAATTAAAATGTCCTGCCCTTCCATCCACTGAGCATTGGCTTGGGCTGGTCGGAGCCCACAGCTGGGCTTCAGCCCACGGTGTGTGTGCGGGGAGAGCAGAGATGTAGCGGAGGGCAGCAGGACCCCCACCGAGGTCACCACCACCCCCTACTACAGAGCTGAAGGCAGAAGTTTTGTGGCATTTAACATCAGGCTCAGCTTGGCTTTTGTTCTGCTCTCCCCTTGAGTTCCCCTTGAACTTGCTTGCTGATCCCTCCAGCTTTTCATTTCAAGAGAGGGTTGATTGGATGACAACTGGATATGCAGCACGTACATTTGAAAAGATGCATGGGAGGGTCATAAACACTCTGCCCTTAGTATTTTTCTGAGGTAGTTGTAACTGAATCCCAGACCTTGGAAGCCCTAGCATGCAACGCACTTAGAGACCCAGATGCCTCTAACTCCAGAGCGGGCAAATGCTCTGTGTAGTGCAAGTTTTTGATCTGAGAATTTAAAAACTGAAAACATTTTCAGGCAGGTTCACATCTCCTGAGCAACTCTCATTTAAATTCTCAGGGCTGGTCTTAAACTGCAAGCAGACTCACTTAATTTCTTATGTGCCCGGTAGCTATTGACAAAGATATTACTCACTGTTCTCATCTTTCTTTTTTCCAGAGAAATCTTCCTTATCTTCCTGTGCCTTTCACAAGCACTATTTTCCATAATCCATCAGATTTCATACTATCAGATTGTTTGAAGATGTATGTTCAGATTTCTTTGCTTGCTTAGCAGTATGTAAACACTGGAGACCTCAGTTAGATTTATATGACAAAGGAAGTGACAGGATCTCTTCGACAAAGCTAAGCAAGGAGTCTAAAGTATTAGACTTCTGGAGGATGTAGGTTGAAACTAGTGGTTAGGACCTGCCTTCCACCAGTGGCCAGTGATTTACCCCTATAGCCAGTATGTAAACCCAAGAGGCATCCTGAGGGGCCTAAGGTAACTGACCTGTTCAAAATCTAGAATTGATGTCTATCAAGAATTTTGCCCCAGATCTGAGAGCTGCCCCAATTGTTCTGCAGGTTTACATCACCTCATAGAAGATGTGACTTAAAATGGTGACTCACAAGAACCTTCTCCTTAGTCCTGAGCAGAATTCTAGCTGAACAGATTAACATACAAAATATATTAAAAGAAACCCGTACAAATAAATGTTATTTACATACAAACAAATACAGAGAGGATTGTGGAGTTATTTGCAAGTTTAATTTTCCACTTGGAATCTGTAGGTATTTAAATAAATGATTTGGAAGTAGATGCAGTTATGGTCATCTTGCTGAAGATGAGAATACAAATTGCCATGAGTTATCAGATCTATAGTTCTGACAGTGGCATATCTTCTGTTACTTAGGTAGGAATTTTATCTCTAGGCACTTTATTACTGACCATGTGAGAAAAACTGCATTGTCTGCACACCACTAGACTCAGTGCTCCTGGGTATTACAGGTTTACTGACAGCACTATTGCAGATAAGCAGTAAAATGTCCAGACTGCAGTATTAGAGCATATTGCTATTGCCATACATACTGTTATTGCCATACAGCTGCTACTGCTCCTTCAGATTAAGCCATCCGACTGTTTGCCTGGCATCCTCTGCTACTGTGGCAGAAGTTTTCTATTACCATAAGCAACTGCTTGCTAAACAAACTGAAAACATACCTTGAAATGTTTCTCTACTGTTTTCAAGTTATGTTTTGAAACCCACATATTCAGCTGCTCTTCAGGGCCACTGAACACTCTTTTATGATGTAGCAATATATTTTATAATATAAGGAAATATATTTTTAAATGTGAACAATTTATAGCACCACAAAACCAATTTATCATAACAATATTTACTCTCAGAAGGTTTAATTTTCTTTGAAATAAGCTTGAAAACACCATTAGGAATCCCAGATCCTAGGCTGTGAAATTCCAGGAGCCATGGAAAATGTAGGAAAGGGTAAAAAAATGGCTCTCCTTTTCTGGTATGCTCCGAGCCCACCAGATTGGTCTGCCTGAACAAAGGAGCTTAGAAAGGGTCAGATTTGGCCATCTGGGAATCCCTGCTATACTGTCCATATGCTTTAACAGGTGGAAGGGTTGGTCAGTTCTTTGCTCTTTTGCTTGGAAGTGGGTGGTGTTTGGAGGAGCCCAGAGGGTGCCCACTGGGCTGGACCAGCTCCAGCACTCTGAAGCTGCAATAGATAGGGTAAGACTGAGGCATTCATAAAGTCAATCTTTAACTGCTTTGCAGTGGAGAGAAACAGTTTCCTTCAGGGGGGCATGGAAAGCAGTTAAACTAGACTCCTGCTCTCAATCTCTTTCCAGTAACTGCTGGGAACTCAGGGAGATAGCTTAATTGGTCCTCTCTGCTGCACTGGTATATATAATAATAAAATTCATGCTCATTTGCTGCATAGTTTCAGAAGAAATTTCTACCAAAATGCATAAAAATCATATTCACCATTGTAGTTCTATTTTCATGATTCATGCCCAATTCACTGAATAAAAGACATATAGAGGGGGAGAGGGAGAGAGAGAAATGGAAATCAAGTTAATACTGAGGCAATGTGTCAAGTAAAGTCATTGCAAACTCTCAAGGTCAACACATGAAAAACACTCAGAAAACCTAAGAAGCAAGCAAGTAAAAATGACCTCAGATAGGAGAATATGGTTCTGCACTTGCCCTACTGCTGTTTAGATTTCCTGCAGTTTTAGTTTGCTGTACTTACTAATATGAGATTCTTGGAGCAAACAAGCAAAACAACTCTGCACCTCCATTTCTGGCACGCAACAACTGCCATGCAAAACTGAAAGGAGTGTTCACAACCCTAAGCATCTGAGGACAGTATTTCCAGGGAAACCTCTCAGAATTCATCACCACTCCGTAGACTGAGAGCAAATTACAGGCAAATATTCACTGGCAGGTGAATAGCAACAACAAGCTTAATAAATGAGAATTTCCTTAGCCCAGGTATATTAGAACTTCATGGTTACGTAAAGGACCTTTGAAACAAATCATAACACACCTTCAATATTTATAATATACCTATTGTATAACCAAGTACCTTTAAGCTGTAGGATAATGCTGTTACAGTTTTAACAGGGTTATGAAGCCAATAAGATCCATTTTTAACCCATTACAAATGGAATACACATTTTCCATCACCTTCAAAAGAAATTAAAAATTCTGACAGAATTCTAAGTTCCTGGTGATGCAATTTTGCACATCTGTTTTGAAGGAAATTTCAAAATTTTGAAAGCTTTCATGTAAAACCTGACCAAAGAAGAAGAAAATAGTAAACCATGTGTCTTTAGTGACATTGATTTTATCCCCCTCCTTGAAGAAAATACAGCTGCTGGCTGCCACAACAGTTACAGATCTGTCAGGATATGTAAACTGGGAACAACCAGAGAAAGAAAACAGTGACAGAAGGGATGCCTACAGTTTTGGAGCATTTGAGCTGCTTCTGTGTCTTTCTGGGCTTTTGGGCTCTTGCTGCACAATAAGGACTTGAGAAGCTCTGGGATCCAGTTGTAGAGATGGTAAATGAGGCTCCTTGGACACGTAGGAATATCATTGCTGTCTATGCAGCCTTTGCAACCCTTGGTCTCCTTGCAAAAGGCTCACTCACTTTCTCTAGTCCTCAGCGACCCCCAAAACAAATTTCTAGGAAACAAGGCGGATTTTAGGTGGAAAACCTGCCTGTATTTCAGAAGAAGTTTACCCAAATATACACGCTCCTCTCTAAGCATTTTTGTTTAAAAGCAATTTTCTGGGAAGAAGGAAATCCTGAAAGTACTAACCAGCTTTCTTCAGACATATGACACTGCAGTTAGTTGGACTCCACTGAAATAATGACTGAGCAACAGGGGACACAAATAAAACCCTGGTTCACATTTCATTCATGTTCACAGAGCAAGATTCAGGATATGCTGAGTAAGCAGTGTTTGACTGCTTAAAGAAGCTCTTTTATGTTATTTTTTACTAACTACTCCACTGATAATTAATATGATTATTAAATGAATGTCAGAAGCTGCAGCTGTTTAGGTCTAGGCTAATATTCCTAAGTTATCAGTGTTTTGTGCCTATCTAGGGAACAGGAAGAACTTTTCCAGTTCCAACAGTATATGATTTTATCTGATTCCCAGGATCATTTTTAACAAGCTCTTCTACCATACCTGGTGTAGAGACTAAGTGAGTTTATTTTGTTGATATACTTTGCTGCTGGACTGTCATCAGGTGCTCATGCCAGTTTCATTAGCTTTTTTGGCAGTCATTTATGCAGATGATTATAAACTGCAGCTAATTCATTTGCAGCAGTGGCAGGAATTGATTTTTAGGGGCTTATATTACTCCTGCGCCGGGGGGACAGAAAACACAGTAGCACACCATTGCTTATGCAGTTCAAGGATGTCCTAACAGATCCTTTAGGGTTACTTTTTGCTATTGTCTCCTCAACATATTTGGCCTGCAAGGAAAATTCAGGAACATTGTGAATTGGTGATCACTACCTATAACCATATTATGAGACTAGCATTTGAATATCCATGTTAGCAATGATGAAGAGGTATGTTTCTCTCTAGGCAAATGACTGTTGGCAGTTTCAGCTCTGATTAAGCCAGTGGTGCAGAGCTTAACGCCCAGAGCTGTGGAAGGTGGGTTTAGGTGCTCCCACCATGGTGTGTGTTAGAAAACACAGAGCCTCTGGGTTTGATTCCTCCTGTTCACTCTTTTCAGACTGTCTCCTTTAGACTGCCTTTTCAGACAGACACCTTCTGAGCAGAGAAATCTCAGGTTTTGCATCCATAACACCCAGTAACAGCATGGACTGAAGGGTTAGCTGAGTTGAAACTCTTAAGTGTGTATGATAAATAAATTCAAAAGTAGTTAGCAATTTTTTCCTGGGTAATACCCAGAGGAGGTGTAGGTAGATGGGATTCACATGCTACTAGCCTGAGCATTAACGTGCTCACCATCCCAATGCAGACACCCAAAAAGTCAGACTGCCTCCTGGCCAGGCAGTCACCAGTCAGGCAAGAGAAGTTGGAATAGGTTGTTCATTGATCTTTCTGAGGTCTCCAGGATTTCTACTGATTTCTGGCTCAGGTCACGGTTTAAATCATGATGGTATTTTTCTCTTGAGTCCTTGGGTTACTAACTGCTAGCATGTCAACAATTTCATTTCTATCAATGTTTTTCTTATCTTTCATATCTTTCACAGGTTTGGCTTATGTACTATCTCACAGATCAAAATATTTTTCAGAACAGGTAAACCAATGTCACACAGTTGTGCAGCACAAAAATAGATAGTGGTTCACAGACAACTACAGCACAGCGTGTTTCACCTCTGCTACCCAGCAGATATTTTCACTCCTGTTCAGGCAGCTTCCAGGTTGACCTTTTCTTCATGATGAAGAAGAGCATTACTGATGTTGATGCTTTTCAGGGCCATCCCATTCAGTCCTGGATGCCCATCTGGAGTCTTTAGGCAAGAAAGGCTAAGCAATGGTTGATGTGGCCAACTTTAGGGACTTTAGGAAGACTGAGGGTCAGATGAGGCACAGCAGGCACTGGTGGCACGGTGGAGAGTATTGGAGAGCTTCTGCATGTACTGTCCTCAGGAGATGACTGTACCTTGTTCATGTGTTTCATGTTGTGTTCCTAGGGCAGAACTAGTGACTTTGCCTTCATATCACAAAGGTGGGCAATTGCAAGTCTGTTCTCCAAATGAATTCTAGAGACTGCTTAAAAGATCCAACTCATCTAAAGCAGTTCTTGCTTTTATGTGAGAATGGCTGGCATGAACATGCAGTCTTTGTGCCATGCATCTTTGTTTCTGCATAGTATTTAAAATCAAGTATCTTATTAAGCACTTCTGTTAACTGTTTTCTTTTGGGGAAGAAATAACTGAACATTTCTCAAGGTAAGTCCTTGCCATGGGAATTGTCACCTGCTCTGCAGCTCAGATTTGTAGCTTAGATAAAAGTCACATTTACTCACTCTAGGTTTTCCTTAGCCTGGGCGAACAGCCAAAGAAGAAAGAAAGATAACACTAAGATGGTTTGGTTTGTGTGAGTTTTTGATAGTGGTTGTTCTAGAGTCTTGATAACGGCAAAAGTCATAAACAGTGCAATGGTCAGTGTGATAACTAAAAAAAATCAAAAGCCTATTTTTAGAGACTGCTTGGAGTTCACTTCAGGACAAAAAAGAGCTGGAAATCTCTCTACAGCAACAAATGTTATGTGGTTGCACCAGTTGCATAAAAGCTTTTAAGTGTAAATCTCTTTAAAGACTTTCCATATGGGGAAAATGTCAGTTGGGAGGACCTGGGTAAGTGTCATGGACCCTGTGGAATGTAGTCATGGACTTCGTCTGGTGAGCTGGACAGCTTCCCAGCTATCAGCAATTCCACTGTGGCCTCAGACAAGAAATGAAAGACAGAAGTCTCTATATTTGGTATAAGTCAAATGTAACCTGAGCCAGTAGAGCAACAAGGGGGTCTTTACAGGGGTGATTTCTGTGGCTCCCAGAAAAATAATGGGCTTGAGATTCACCCAGAAGTTTTACCTCCCAGGTTCTTGCCCTCCAGGTCAGCCAAGCTTTTTTAAATTGATCTAACAGATAGGCTTGAATATCTGCTTCTTCCAACAGCAGATGGGCAGTCAAAGGCTGTTGGGCAACCAGTCCCCTGACAGCAAAGGATATACAAATTCTGGCTCAGAAATTCTTAGACAAAGTATAGGCTTCAGTAATTATCACTGAAGAGGTTGGAGGAACTAAAAGCAAGGACCATAATTCAGGCCAGTTTTAAAGAGATATCAGATCTCCAAAGAATCAATGGTGTGTTTCATTTTTATTCCTTTTCACTGAAGTCATCTGCATATATTTATCCATTGCACTGTGCCTGCACACTCCTTTACTAGCATTTTGATATGGTAACCAGGTACAATTCTGTCTGATGCTCAAATCTTCTTACCAACAGTCTCTAAGGACCTGTGAAGAATGAGGTATTAGGATATCATATATGGGACACTTTTCATATTAAACACAGAGATTCTCCACTTCCAAGATGGTAGATAACACAGCTTAAAAAACAATTTTATATGCAGTACACATTAAGTTTTAGCTGTTAGAGATCAGCATATACCAGTGAAGCCACTGGAGCTACTCCAGTTAGCAGTAGTTAAGGAATGTATTGCCCTTAAATTGAATACTTATTTTTTAAGCATTACATGCATTTTACATCATGGTCCAGCAATCTGTGTGCCACTCACATGGCCCCATGTGCCATCTAGTGGAAAAGGTCAACTTTAAAAGATACTCTCAACCTGAGCTAGGAGGGTTTACTGTGGAAAATAAAAAAGAAAAAATATATACTAAGGAAAAAGGGAGTCTTTTTATCTGAAGAGCAGCACATTGTAAAGTGCAGATACATGATAAGACAGTGGAGAAGGATAATATTTGGCAATTTTGAATTAATAGGAAAATTATTTCCAGTATAAATGTGTTTACACCTTTGAACTTTTAACTGCACAGACAGCAATACTGTCTGAGGGACAGAAGAACTTGTTATTCTGATTCTAGTGATTAGTCTTGATTCCATAAAGGTAATCTGGAGAAGGACAAGCATGCAAAGATAAAAGATAAAAATAGAAAAGTATGGGTGGAACTCAGAATTCGAGTGATCTTGAAGGAAGTAGTAAAACAGATCTTAGAAACAAAGTCAATTTTCCTATTGTCTGAAATGCAAATGTAAAAGAAAGCAGTGAAATATAAATATAGCAAATTATGCAAAAATTATTTCATGCTTAAAAAAATTGGGTTTCATGTTTTTCTTTTTTCTTCCATTTTGTTGTCTCTCTCCAACTAGTCTGCTCCAGAGATCTATTTTCTTTCTTTTTTTCTCATTGTTGTAGAATACATCTCCTACATTTTCCTTCTTTCTTCAGTCTTTCCTCTCTTCTGGAGTTGCTTACAGCTGTCCTTCCTTGATCCACTCTCCCTTTCTTAGTCTCACTTTCGTATAGTTTAGAGTAAGACTGTGACTGCAGACTAGTTTAACTGTATCACCTACCAAGTAATTTTTACAGAAATCATCTTCAGAAACACTCTTCTGAACCAACTTTCTCTCAACACTTAAGTCGTAGCAGCAGTTCATACTGTACTAGAAACACGTAGCATACTATAAGTACAGGCAAGTCAGGCAAGTCCTCTCCATGGAGCCAGGATGTTGCAGCAGTGCCCTTAGCATCACATGCTGGGTGGAAAGTTTTACCTCCAGCTAAAGCCTTTGTTCTGAGACCAGGCAGGCAAAAATTTGTTGCTGCTTAAAGCGGAGTGAACTGAGATCCCCCAAAAATGAAATTTCAGGCAAGATACCAGTATGTTAAAGTTCAGCACATTCTCTATGCCCCTGCATACTTGAGTCTTAGATATAAGCCATTGGCACAAAGAAATATATTTGTGGAGGTAGTGGAATTAGCCCCATAAATTATACATATTTTCCCCCTCCTACTTAACAATCTCAAGCCATTTGAATGACTCAGAAAAAAAACAGAAAAAAGGATCAAAATGTGGGCCCTGACTGTTCCCAATTTTAACACCTATGTGTACTCATTGTATGTGTTGCTGCTGCAACTTCAGTAGCAAGGTCTGTTTCATTACTTTTAACATGCTACAAAAGTTGACCTGGAAGATGTAGGCAAAGACAGGAAAAATGATTGTTAGCAAATTCTATCTCAGCAACCATATAGGGAATTTTGTGAGATATAGAATGTGTATGCCCCAGTCTAACAGCGTATCCCTGTCAAGTAAGTCTCAGCATCACTGACTGCCTCAGAGGTGTGGGTACTTCTCAAAGAAAATATTCCCCAAAACCTTTCACAGTGGAAAGTGAAAGACGGGACTTGCTGACTCCCCTCCTCTTCTCTCTTAATGGATCTCTCCTCTGGTTAGATGAAGACATACCTATACATCTTCATACGCTAGCATCTAACAGACATTTGCAGAACAACCTAGCATTACCTTTCTTAGCCTTTTGATCCAAGACAGGGCTTTAATCAGCAAATAATATTGTAACATGAATGAATTTTTCTGGAAGAGAAAACACTGCCGGAAAGTGTAAAAATTCAGTTATAGTAATTGCTTTGCTGAAGCAGTTCTATATATTCTCTGGCCCTGCCACTCACTGCTTGTCATGGTTTAACCCCAGCCGGGAACTAAGCCCCACACAGCCGCTTGCTCAGTCCCGCCCAGTGGGATGGGGGAGAAAATCAGAAGAGTAAAAGTGAGGAAACTCCTGGATTGAGATAAAGACAGTTTAATAGGTAAAGCAAAAGCCACGCATGCAAGCGAAGCAAAACAAGGAATTCGTTCACTGCTTCCCATCGGCAGGCAGATGTTCAGCCATCTCCAGGAAAGCAGGGCTCCATCACACGTAATGGTTACTTGGGAAGACAAATGCCATCACTGCAAACATACCCCCATTCCTTCTTCTTCCCCCAGCTTTAGATGCTGAGCGTGACATCATATGCTATGGAATATCCCTTTGGCCAGCTGGGGTCAGCTGTCCCAGCCATGTCCCCTCCGAGCTCCTTGTGCACCCGCAGCCTGCTCGCTGGTGGGGTGGGGTGAGAAGCAGAAAAGGCCTTGACTCTGTGTAAGCACTGCTCAGCAGTAACAAAAACATCTCTGTGTTATCAACACTGTTTTCAGCACAAATCGAAAACATTGCCCCATACTAGCTACTACAAAGAAAATTAACTCTATCCCAGCTGAAACCAGCACATTGCTTTAAAGGCACAGTTCTCTAATGAGTGTATTTCAAATCTGTGAAATGTGCATAGATACTGAAAACATAATCCTGAGCTGTGGAGATTCAGTGATTATGTGTATGCTGGTATCCACTGGAAGAGCTGAATGATGAGGAAAGGGGACTATGCAGTTAACTACTCCAAGAGCACGTAGCACATTATCTGGTGCTAATTGGGGAGCATATATATATATATATATATATATATATATATAAAATCACACTTGTAGAGCTTTTCCAGGTTATTCCAAAAGTGTGTTCACAAGAAAACATGCCCATAAAAATACAGTGTACTCCTGTCCCCTATAAAATATTGGTACATCATGCTAATTTCTAATCCTAAAATCAGGGAGAACATAATACTAAAGCTGCCCATGCTCATGAGAATGCGAAAGATGATAGCCCACCCTGGGACCAAGAAAAAGCATGAAATAAATCAGAAGTATAACTAGATTAATTTAGGGAATAGTAATTAAAAGATAAAGTGCATGAATATTAGGTTATAAAATTATTGGCATGAATTTATTAAAACACACTTCAGCAGTCAGAGCAGAATAAAAGCTAATTTGCAACTGGTTGTAATGGGCTTGGAATCAGCTTTAGTATTAGAAGAAAGTTCAAATACAGTAGGAAGGAAATGTAATACAATAAAGCAGTGACTCAGGGGGCTGATTGGGATAATGAAATGCATTTCAATGAATTCTGATGGGCAAAGTGTTATTACAGGGAGCTTATAAACAAAAGAGGAATAGATGAAATTTGCAACAATGGTACTATATTGTCACAGTGACTTTTATTACTATAGATATTATTTCAAAGTGTGAAAGGTACTGTACTTACTGTTCTAATAACTAATTTAAGGTGACTATCTCTATTTTACTGAGCTTTGTTTATCAGCATCCAAAGTATAGACTCTGTGTCTACACCTCGACAGAACTGCTAATGCTCTATTCATCTTGTCAGCTGTGAGTCCCCTCTGCATGCTAAGACCACAGAGCAGACATTCTGCACATGTATTAATATGAAATCCAGGGAGACTGTGGAAGTTTGCTTTTTTGCCTGCTCTGTGGGGGCCTCCTGTGGCCTGAATTAGACGGCTCCTTCTCGAATGGCAAGGCAAAAATAACTCTTGACTTATGATTTGTGAAAACACCACGGCTAATGCCAAGATCAGAGAGCAGTGGTTTGCTCCTTGTGTGTTTTGAAACATTCCAAGTCACATTTTATGGACTTTTAATTTATATATTATTTGCTTTATGCAAATATATGATTTCTTGTTGGACTATTCATCATTTTATAACCCCAAAAGTTGACTTGCCTCAAAATAGTAATTAAAAAACCTGATTTTTAAACTTGTACTACTTTTTGATAGATTTCTTCTCCACTCTAGCATGTAATCAAAATTTATTAGTTCCTCCATGAGGAACATGGAGCAATTATATAATTTCTTTATTTTCCCAACTCTGTGTTGATAATGTTACAACATTCCCTTAACCTTAGATACTTTTAGTTTGAAAGGAATCTGTTCAGTTTTGGAATATTGCTTAAGAATGTCTGGGAATGATGCTGAAGAAAGAGGGTAGGTGAGAAGATGATCTGTAATGTATGCTTTAAATATATTTCCGATAGCATTAAAATAATTTTGCATCTAATAAGGCATAAGATTTCATCAATGGCTTAATTAATCACAAACAGTATTTCTTTTCCCACCATCTTTTTTTCTCCTTACACTGTATGTTCCAGATGGGATTATGCATGTCTCTTACAGGGTTATGCTTTGTCAGCACACAATGTTTCAGGCATTACCATAGTATAAGAATATGTTTCCATATTACTATTCTGGTTGAAGCAGATCTGATTTAAGATGTGTCTTTGCCAATTTCCCCCTCACTGACAATTATTTCTGCTTCTTCTCCAAGAGGTTATCACACACACACACACACCTTATTTGTGCCACACTGCCTGTGGAATCTGGGAAATTATATAGTTTTCAAAAAATATAGCCTCTTACTATTTTTTGAGAAAGATGCACGCATAGATCTGGTGGATGGTGCAGTCACACTGTTGAAGGAGCACAACCAAGGACTAGTGATCTCTTGCAGGAGATGAGGAATGACCACCTCAAAGGTGAGGGGGAAACTCTTAAATCACACCTGTTGCTGAAAGTGGGCTCTCATTCGTTAGTCCTAGTCTGCTTGCAGTTTGTAAATGTGTGTCTTTCATAAGTTATTAAATATCTTGCCCCACAACATGATTAGTAACACCTAATGACACCTCATATTTTACCTGGGCAGCCTGTGAAACATGGTGAGTTCATGCCGTCTGTAAGACATTTGCATCATATGTCTCCTTATTCTTTCTCACATCTGTTGAGGGCATATAACAGAAAGGGAACATGAGCACTGAGGAAAGAGCACATGAGCTTCACAGCAGGGACCATTCCAACTGCCAACAAAATAAATCATATTACAGGAGGTGAACGCAAAGCCAATGAAAGTACCACTTGGGATTCTACTATGAGTAAAGAACTGTTTGCACGCATCCTGTTCACAGGCATTTCCATGTCGGGCAACCACATCAAGGGAAAACCAAACAGCATAATAACAGATGTGACAGACCACAAAATGTTACACGCTATATCAAACTAGCCCAGAGTCCATAACGGAGGTTAGTCAATAATAGGCAGTGCCTTCCCCAAGTGGAGTGAAGAAGAGGAAAAAACCCTATCTTGTTCCTGCCCAAGAAATATTATTCGTATTGTGTGTGGATGTGTGAGAGCAAGGGTCATCCATTTCTCAGCTACAATCAGCCTTTGGAAAGCAGCAGACTCACACAGCAGGTAGCAGGTTTCAGCAATCACCATGCATCATGTGAGACTGGCTGTCAGTGGAGCTCAGGAAAGCAGAAGAAACAAGCGTACAGGAAGGTCAGCTTGCTGCCTCACTGTCTTCAGTTTCTCCCTCCCACCCCCAAAGCCTTCTCTCCTGCCTGTTCAAGCACTACACAGTGAATGTGCCAGAGCAAACCAGTGCAGTTCAACTGAATTTAATAAACACAACTGGCCTAACAAATGGTGGATGTTGAGCAATCTAATACTCCTCTAAGGCAAAGCTTCACAACCATAATAGGCTTTTGTTGTGTACATCTACTTGATATATGCTCTAAGCAAGTAGGAGCTTGCTGTGTATTGGGAGGCAGTGTCTCCAGTGCTCACAAAAGTAGAATTGTCTGGATTCAGTCTGTCATCCGTGATAAACAGGTCTGCATTATGTACTGTGCTCTGGGTTAATATATTTCTCTACACTAACTGGAAAAGAGCGATAGTTGTGGACGCAGGCCATCAATAACTCAGATAAAGCAGTTCTGCAGATGTACAGATGGAGAAGTCACAGCAAGAAGCTCCACTGACATTACCTTAGTGTCTACTGGCTCCAACCGTGGGCCAAGGACCCCCTCTGCCAGAAGTCACCCCAGCTAGTGTCGGGTAACGCCAGTTGCACCGTGCTGCTGTGTAATTGTCTCTACACATTCCCCAGTGTAATGGCATGCCTTTAGACAGGGGTCAAAGGGATTTCAAGGGGACTAATGTGGGGATCTCTCCCCTTACTAACTCTTCCACAATGTAGGATGTCAGGATCTCTCCCTGGCACCCGCCCCATGGGAGATCTGCCTTTTCATGCCTCCTGCCTCATTCTTTACCCCGTGGGACTCCATGATGCCCCTCTGCCCCACATCTGATCTAGCATTTACTAAAGAAAAGTTTCACCACAGATGGAACCTAACCTTTCTTCCTCCCCACTCTTCTACCATTATTAGAGATACCCTCTAGATACCACCACCTTGCTCTAAGACAAGGGATAGGGAGTAGATGTAGGAGCGTGAGAAGGTTAGGTGAAGAGGGCCAGAGCAGTCCACAGAGCATTGTGGATACGGTAGCGCTATCAGCACCTTTAATTTCAGTATAGTCAGTGTCACTGTCATTCAGAGCTGCAGCAACACCATAATAACAGTATATTTCCTGTCATTAGTGCGAACAGGGCAAAAACCAGCTTTGCAATGCAAAACCCAAGTTTAGGTAATGAGTAACACTCCACACTGAGTAACACTCCACAGCCATAGAGACATGCGGTCTGTTCCTTATAAATGAAGTTGCACTTTATTTAGGATTCATGTTTCATTCTTTCCAAGGCAGCACGGAGATAGAGCCTTTCCAATAAGGAGGAAACACATTCTGTCAACAGAGAGAGGTGTAAAGTAGAGAAAGTTTTTTAAATAGTCGAATTACTAAAAGCATTTAGCATCACCTATTCCATGGATGCTTGGGGAAACACTTCTAAAACTTTTACAGCACCCTGTAAGTTCATCTCTTCTTTTTAATCCACGAAAAAAACCCCACTTGCCCGACTACAGCTAAATCCTGGCACGCTTACATTGCAGCTGAATATCCGTCGTTGTGAAAGAGCGTGGAATTACATACTACGAATAGTGTTTATATGTATTACGTAGAAAATACTACGAATTACCAGATGCTCAAGGTACGCCCACCGCAGCCCCCGCCGGAGGCCGCCCCGCCTGCGCCTCCGCGCCCGGCCCTGCAGAGGGCGCCGGAAGACAGGCGCAGAGCCGGGCGCAGAGGCGGGCGCGGAGCCGGGCGCAGAGGTGGGCGGGGCGGGGGGCGGCGGCCCCTCCCCCCGGCTCCCCCCTTTCCCCGGCGGCCGCCCGCCTTTCCCCGGCAGCCCCCCTTCGCCCGGCTGCCCCCCGCCGCCGCTCGGCATACTCGCACCTCCCGCTTACGTGATGCTGCTGTGCAGAACTGACATCATGATGATGATGATGATGATGATGATGATGATGATGATGATGATGATGATGATGATGATGCAACTTATGGGGCTTGAGGTAGCGGCAGCTGTGAAGGCCTCGGGTGAAATTCCAGCGAGGAGTAAAATGCTGCCTCCCTGGCTGCTTTCTACCGTTCAAAAAAAAATATAAGAATGTGTTGAATGTGTGGTGAAAGCCATCCTGCACACAGCTGAATCTTTCCCTAGCTAAAAAACCAGACATACAATTGTCGTGTCAGTCACTGGGAGTGCTTTTCTTGTAAGTTGAAAGCCGCATGTTAAAGGAAACAAAAGTGTGATGCACTTGTAAAATGATGCAATAGAACATCATGTGATTCTTTTTTTTTTTTTACTTGAAGCTTCGGAAAACCTTCAAAACTAACTACTTTCTGCAAAGGCACAGGCAGAACAGTAACTATACACACTCAGCAAAGACCCCTTCATATACTTCCATGTCAGAACTATCACCAATAAAAACCCCAACACCGGAGAAAAAGGCCACCATGGCAAGCGCATCCCTCTCACATCCTATTATTTTCTTTTTTTTTTTTTTCTTTTTAATGGCATGATCTGTTCTTTCGCAGGTGCTGGTCAAAGAAACAAGGCAGAAGGTGTTTCAATTTAACATCTCAGCCAAAAGCTGGCACCTAACCAACAGTCTGATTCAGCGAAGTGTTAATGCAAAAGCTTCTATGCTTTCCAGAAACAGGAGGGACTTAACCAAATGCCTGAAGTTAAATATGCCTGTAAGGGCTTTGCTGCATTTGAGACCATGGATGTACAGAAATGTCAGCCCTGGGCTTGCACCTCCATCTTGACAAGAGGGTTTTGGCCCTGAGAGTAGCAGTACCGACTGAGATCGATACTTTACAGACCAGATCTGGTAGGAACACTGCATGTTTGTCCTGTAGGTTTCTTGACAGAGGGATGATAGTAATACCACAAGAGAAAGAAGTTTTCTTCCCATTCATTCAAAATATTAAAGAGAGAGTTTTGAATATGAGAAAGGACACCAGGAGAACCTGAGATTCTCTACTTCATCTTTGAGAGTCAAAATGTGTCCTTAATATGTTTGGGTGGTGTTCTTGATCACTCTGAAATGATATTTCTATGAAAAATTGTTGTTAGATGCAATTCTGACAGGTTTTCAGCATCATCCCATTTTTCTGAAATGAGAAAAAGAATTCTCTGTTTTAAAAGATGTGCATCAGAATCAGGAGGAGAACTAGAGAATGAACCAGGCTTTCATTTGATGCAGGTCAACAGATATGAACTACACAGGTATAAATGTTCGGTGGAGTTGCACAAGTTCAGGATGGAGCTTGGCATCTTCAGGAAAGATGGACAAGTGCTGCTAGGTGTACCATGGTCACTAACCTAGCCCATCATTCTTCCTCTAAAATTGAAATAATTCAATGCTTTGTGTAAGCTAGAGGGATTTGCTGGGGGAGGAAACATTTCTTTCTCTCTAGCAGCAAATGACAACCTTGAAAAACTGGGTAATTAATCAAGCCTGTATAGCTCTGATACTGTTTCATAATAAGATTGATCGATCGCAGGGCGTACTCCAATGGAGACTAGCAGAAGAAATTAATTGCTGACCTGGACATATTAGGAAGTTTTGGTGTACTGTGTTTGATGGTATATTGGGGAAGCCTGTCACATATCACCTAGTGAAAAATGAGAAAAAGTAGCTCCACAGGACAAAAAAAAAATATATATAGACAAATAAATTGAATTATAGAGAAGATCAAGATCTAAAATAAAACTATTTTTCTTGGCTCTAGAGAGTGATGTAGGATATAGCAATTTGTTTAAATAAGGCATGACACTTCTTCAGACCTAGCACTTAATAACTGAGAAGCATAAATCATCAATATTTCCTAATATTCCAGTAATTAATGGCATTCGAGAAAGCAGGTCTTGGGAAACTTTTCCTGGAAAAATGTGGTGATTTTTTTTAATTAAAAATTTGGTGGGATGAGAATAGAGGTTCAAAAAACTGCTATGAAGAATGAAAGTGAATAACAACAGGGTGAAGAAAGTTTTTAGCACCGTAATTGTCCTAAAATTAAGAGAGGTAAGATATAAAGAAAATCAGAGACAATACTGCAGACATAAGATGAATTGCAAGAGATTCACCATGAAGAAAAAGGAGCTTTTCAGGTAACAAGCATCATAAATATACACAGGTTTAGCAATCATCATCAACAGCGTGAATTTGTACTGTGGGAACACGTAGTAAAAATAACACTAGCATAAGGTATTCTCCTACTGCCAGATCTCCTGAGCAAATAGGAACTTCATTTTGCACCAGCTGCAGCTTCCAAGTGGTCTACAAATGTGACATATGGTCTACAATACGTAGATTGGTGCTCTAATACTATGGCTGCCCCCCACTATACCTAAGTATGTAGGACATATGTTAGATTACATTACTTAATTGTGCATTACCTTGCATCTGTACCCATTAATTTAAAAACTTCTGATACATTTTTTTAATTAAAGGATGAAATTTTCTGAATTTTCTGTAGAATCACATTTGGATTCCAATTTAACATTCCACTGAATCAAATCTTAGTTGCAGGCCTTATGTTGTTTTTAATGCATTGAGCATGCAAACCCATATGCAGGTTTCTTTCTTTGGCTATTGTGTTATACTGGGATCTGTTCTGGGTGAGGTGGAAATGTTTCACTGAAATGAATAGGGGATTTCTAGGGGTTTACACATAATAAACAAAGTAAACTAAAGTCTAATCAAGAAAGAGAGATCAGTGAAGAAGTCATCAACGTGCATCATCGATAAGCAATACTAAAGGTAGGGTGGCTCATACATCAGACTAATGTTTAGTAGGATACATTGATAGTTACATAATAAATACAGATTTGGTGAAAAGTTCTTGAAATAAGCAAAATTAGAAAGGAAGAATTGTTTTCTGGCTAAAGAATTCCACAGTTCTGTATATTCCTCATAGTTTTGCTGTTTGGTGAACTCTTCATAGTAAGATTTTTTTAAGGTGGTAGAATAATTGCAGTCATGCCTGTATTTATTTATTCTGTCTTTTAAAATGTTAGTGGATTATTCATCATTATGTAATTGTCCCTTCTGCTACAACATGTACCAGCAAAATGTTTGACAGTGTTTACAGTGTGCTTTCATCCCAAAGATTTAAAATTTCATGGGATATTGGACATTAATTTGTTCCACATACCAAAAAGTTTGACTATTTAACTTTTTTAAAGGAATCCTTATTGTACTCTACAGAGTTAAAGTGTTCAAGGCTACATACTCCTTATTTTTTTGTATTTTGGATCCAGGAAAAGTTAGCCTATGTCCCAGTGAGTTCCATAAACTCCTGATGGACAATTGCATTCATGTCAACATGCACCATCAATAGGCAATACTAAAGGTAGAGTGGCTCATACATCAGGCTAATGTTTAGTAGGATACATTGATAGTTACATAATAAATACAGATTTAATGGTGTCACCGATTTGTTATGAATCTTGGTGACTTCATATTTCCCACTGTGATCACATAATCTCCTAGTAGGCAAAGGATCGGACTCAGCAGAGGAAAACCACTTGAAAAATAGCTTATCTTTTAAATTCCTTTACTATAGGAAAGTAATGGCTATATTAGCATTCTCTAACATGTCTTTAAATGTGAGATTATCAGTATAAGAATGTAAAAGTCCTCAGAATAGCTCCATCTGGTTTGGCTATTACTGCTGCAGAAAATCCAGTCTATGTTGGATGAACCCTGAAAGAAAAGTCCATCTCTCCTCTCTCTCATCCACATTTTTACAGGGTTCATGAATTTCTTTTCCATTTTTATGCTGAAGCTCATCTGTTATTGGAAGAGAAAAGGGGGAATAGTGAATCTCAAAGCACTGAAACAAGTAAGTATATTTCCATTTACTCAGGTTATGTGATATTTAGATTGCTCTGAGGTATTTGCACTGCCAGGTTATCTGTTCTAAAAAAAAAATCCAATCATTGTCCTTAAAATTTTAATTGCCATAAGATTAGGTTTTGACAAAGCTTTGGGTCCATTTTGCATTGTGACATGCTGTCGTGCAACATGAAGTCATTGGTATAATCTAGCACATAAGAGCTAAAAATGGACAACAGCATGTATGAATTTGCATCTAAACCTGCTACCAATTCCCATGTTGTTAGCAATTAATGGAGCCTGATAGGGCATTTTTATCTTCAAAGCTAGTTGCCTCTTGAGTTGATAGGAAGTAACACCTTAACCCATAGATTTGCAGGAGTCTGGACATACTCTGAAGGAAATTTCACTGCCTTCTTTTCATAGTCTATCCTACCTAAACTGAAACTATTGTTTGAGAATGCGCATGGCGAGGGAAGGCGAACTGCTGCCAGAGGCAGAGCACCGGCCTGTGCTTTAATCTGATCCAGTAAACATGTGCTTACAAACCTATGAAATTATATTGGGTCATCTAATAGCATGATACGAACAAAAGTCAAGAAAATGAAAGTTTTCATTTTTGACACATAAATTATTTTGGCCTACAATAAAGTACTTTGTCTGAGGCCATCTAGACAATTAGGAATAGAAGGTAGGTGTTCTAGTTTGTTCTTCCATTATTAGACTTCTTTTAGCCTTGTATAACTTCCCAAGATTCAACAGGACTCTCATTTTCTAGTTGGCTGTTAAGAAAATGGGGAGCAGCTAAACAGTAATTTAGCAACATTTTATAATGCATGGAGCCATATGGAGACAACATAATTCATACCTAAGAAAGCATGTACTATCTGGTCATCAATATGAGAACTTCAGTTATAATTACTTGTGGGTCATGAGGTTGGACAGTTGGACTGTCAGTTGCACTGTCAAAAAGCATTTTTATCTTTAATCCCTTAGTGTGATTTTTGTCTCTTTCTTAAGGAAAGCTTTTGTATTTGTGTATTTTTCTGCCTGTCTGTCTCAGGCTACAGTTGACTAAGTTGAAATACAGCTCTTGGACTGGTGTTCCCGGTTGAAAGTTTTACAGGAACAATGACAGAAAGCTTAGGTCTTGTTAGGAAATACAGTGGCTCAGCAGCACAGGTCATTTGAGGATGCTGATGCAGAAACATGGGATTAAATCAAATTGATATTTCCCCTTAATATCCTATCAGAATAATCTTCTTATCCCATATCATTAAATCACATAAGAACTTAAGATGACAGCTAAACACAATTAGTATTTCCTAGAGGATGCAGCAGGTCATCAGAGTATGGCTTTAAACACATGTACAGGAATCATGTTCCTGTTCAAAAGGATTCTTTTCTCCAAGTGTCCTGCAGGGATTACGCAATTCACACTAGAAAGCCATTGGTCTAACTCTCCCCTGTGCAACCAGGAGTCCTACTAAATGGTCTAGGACAACTCAAAGTCACTACAGTTGAGGCCACAACATTGAAATATTATGGACATAACTTGTAAAATTTAAAACTGGGGAAGAGATATAATTTTATAACAAAATTAAAACTGACTTGCTTCATATAAAATGTATGACTAAGGGAAGGGAGGGGAACTGCTTGGCTTTTCCAGCCTTGTCCTTTAATAAGTGTGCACTATTCTTTACTATATTTGCATTAGCCATTTTTGGAAAGAAGGGGACTGAAACTTTTCCCTATCCATTAACATAAACAATATTATTACCCTGGATAGCGTACAAAGTTAAAAAGGAGGTCCCTAAGGACATTCATAGGCTTAACAAGGTAATTTCCATGTTTAATTGTAAAGATTGTTCACTTAGCAGTTAGGAATATGCCTAGGCCACCAGCAGCAGTGTAGAGATATTTTAGTCTTTTGTTTCTCATTTTTCAAACTGTGACTGTGTTTCTTTATATTAATGGGTTTGGACCAGACACAATAGTGTTGCATTGCTTTCTCAGTTTGCCAGATAATGCCAAATGTTATACATGAACATCAGTATAACTAAATGAAAAATATATATTTGCTGTGTGCATGTTGGTGATGATACCTATTTCATGTCTTAAAACTTGGGAGATATTGATTCTTGTTATTATAATTTAGTTTTGATTCTGCTGATGGCTACCTCAGTAAAAATGATAAAAATATTTTAAATTTTCCAAGCAATCTTCAATAATGGGAAATGATTTCCAGAGAAAAGTAAGGAGAAATAATTGAAGTAAAAAGCAGAAATTCCTCCATTGATTTTTTACTAGTTGAAGTTTATCACAATCTTAATCCCTTTGGTGTTCTGCTAAATTATTTCTAATCTCTCCTGCCACTTCACTCCCCTTCTCTCTCAGGGTCAGATTCAATAAAACCCCCTGTATCTCTAAAGAAGGATTTAGATAGGATGAAGGTATCTAAGACCAAAACTTCAGTCTAAAATCCCCCTTTACTCAGCTGCCACCTAATGATGGAGGCACGCCATCTCACTCAAGGTCTCACTGGAAGACTTTCCAGGAAAGCTATTTTATGCAGTACTTACACATTTCAGAACCCACCAGCTAATGAGGATTCATTCAGTTGCCTCCTCAGTCTTACTTCACCCAGGAGAGTACCAAAGCATCAGGTAATATTTTAATTTGGGTGGTGGCAAAGGAGCAAAAAAGAGAGCCATGTGGAATGCGACTTCGTATCGCAGGGCTCTGAGCTTTCGGCAGGGATCCTGGGTTCTGTTCAGGGACTACAGCTGCATTTTATGCAATGCCTGTTTAAAGGAATTTCTCAGTAAGTCCTCTGATGATTTGAGTTTATTCTGCTTTTATTTTTTCCCCATCCGGGGGAACTAGGGGCTTAGCATTGCCTAAGCAGAAATTACGGCAGCATTGGAGCTTATGAAAAGCGTTTTCAGGAGTCTTTAATTAAGACATATTTTTTATTTTTAAAATCTTCATTTCTATTTTTTTCACAATAGATTTCAAAAAGAAAAAGGAAAGGGAAGTGTGCTTATTTGGATCTAATTGATTCTGAGCCCTGGTCTACAGACCTGCTTGATCTTCTGTGGTGGATATTTACTGCAGATACCCTGGGGGTGAGCCATACATGTGAACACAGAAGATTTAGCTAGCCAACAAATGGGAGCTGTGTATGTATCAGCGGAAAGATGTGGGACATGTGGAATTGTGGGGAGCTGACTGAATAGTCTAGCCATAGAAATGTCCCCATCACTGAGATTTGGCAGACACTCGGGGTCCCTATGGTACTCTGCAGTGACTGATCCTGGGCCACCCCAGGGTCTGCACCTAGCATCTCTTATGGTGACAGAGCCTGCATTTCCAGCCTGTTTTTACGGTGGAAAGCTCTCTCCATAGTCCACAGAGACTGTGCCATTAGCAGATTACTCATTCCCTCAAAGGCAGAAACCACTTTTCCCTCTGATCCTCCTGCAGCCCTGAGTCAGGGGAGCAAGTATGAGGTTTATTTATAACAAACCTCTCTCCAGTGCAGCTCTGATGCTCATCTGTCACTCATGACAACTTGTTAGTGCTCTGTCCACCCAGAAGGTAAATTCATCCTCATCAGCAAATGTTAAATGCCTGACCTGGCCTAGTGGGTGTTGCCCAGACACTGTATCAGCTTCTGCTGCCTTTTCCTCTGGATTATCAAGAGATGGCAGCAAAAAGCCGTTTAACCTTTGATCTCAGTCCTTTGGGCCTCTATCTGTCACAGAATCATGGCAGCCTCTACCCACCCACCCAACTCATCCCGCCAGTGCTGTGTTAACAGAGCCGCCTGCTACAAACAGCGAACAGCCCAGTGCTTTGCCTGCCGCGTCACTTAGGAGGGCGGTGGGAATGACAGCCAAGACCAGGCACCGTTGGCCCTGTCCCATGCACAGCAGAAACCAGCGCGGTGCAGTGCAACTGTGCAGGTGCATGGTGGGGGCTGCTGTGCCAGGAGACTTCCCCACCAGCCTCTCTGCAGCCCTGCCTGCACCCTGCCTGCAGGAAGGCAGCTCAGGGTCAGGCTCAGCAAGAGCCATGTCCAGCTGTGGCTGACATGAAATCCAATGTAGAAGAAACCAGAGTTGCCTGGTGCTATCAATTAGGTACTGATGGGGCTTCCCCTGTGGCAGAAAATGAGGTGCTGTAAGGGTCAAACATTAGGTGAAGGGGAATATTTCTGAAAATGAGCAGAAACAAAACTAATGGCTTGAAAAAAAAAGCATATGAAGAGGAACTTCTTTTGGGGGATGTAGCCCTTGGCTTTGGGTTCCTGGTGATGGGAATTCCCATTTTAAAAAGGGCCACAAAATATTCAGACTGTGCATTGCTACCATGATGCTATGTCCAGGGTGAGGGACACAGGAGGGAACTTTGTGATTCACTGTGACAAGCTGACAATTCATTTCCTACAGTGACATTTGTGAGAGGGGAAAAATTGGTAACATAACATGTCAATAAAGAGAGCTGAAATAAAATATTTTAAAATTAGACATGATTAGAAATATAGCACCTAGCTCTATTTCAAATACTCTTTCATTTTCTTGCTAAGGAAAGAAACAGTTGTCAAAATAATTGGACTTAAACTGGAGTTTTTAAAAATTTACAGTGGTCGTTAGTGAATAGCAAGAGACCTCATTATTAAGTGTCGCAGGATGCTTTCAAAAACTGGTTTCAGATAAAGAAGCTAGACTCAGCTGCAGTTAAAGTCAAGACAAGCTCTGGGATTTTCAGTGTCACCACTTACTCTTAAATGTCACTGAGGAGCTGTCAACAGGTATGAAAAGGCACCCGGCTGCTCAAGCCTTCCAGCTACTCAAGCCTTTTTCAGTTGGAGTCAGAGGAAGAATAAAATATATGTGGAGGAAAACTTGGGGTCCCAGAGGATGCAAATAGCAATGTACCACATGAGATGGATCCTTCTTCCTTTAACGTTCCTGGTTTTCTGTTGCACTCTAATTGCATCTTAACCAAAAAGGGCCCAATTCTGTTTTTGTGTTCATGAATGTGAATGGGGATTGTTTCTGCTGGCAAAACAGTCACTCCGTAGTGGTTAATTTCAGTTTACCCGAGGTTAGAATTTGGCCTCAGTAGAAATAACAAGCAACAGCAAAATGACATCTTTTGTTACCATGAAGTCTTATGTGGAAGCCTTATTTTGTTATTAAGAGTTTTATCAAATGTTCATGTTGGCCATTTTCTGTTATGCTATAAAGAATTATTCTGGATCAATAAATCTTGATATAATATAATCAAAATATTGTTTCTAAATGAGTGGATTTGTCATTTGTCAAAAATTAACAAATCATGAAATGTGGTGCGGTTTCCTTGATTGTTTTTATTTTCTTACATTCGTTCTCAGTTTTTAATTTCTTAAATCAGCTCTAATATCAATCAACAAGGTTAGATTGAGAAAATCTAATGAAAAAATAAATCAGATTAGTAACTGGGGAGGTGAATAAACATACCAAAAAAAGGGTAGACTCCATAAGAGGATTGTTTCCTGAGGTATGTCTGACATTTATTGAAAATTACATTATCCTTTTTATTTAATAAGTGACAGAACTTTCTCTCTTCCTGCCTGGCTGCTAGAAATCTAACAAACGTCTGTAGAAGATGTATGTGTAAGCTCTGCTGCTTTGGGTCAGTCTCTGTGTTTGTCTCAGAGCACCCACCAATGACACATCTAACTAGTTGCAGCAGTCTTGAATGGTTTATGTCATGACATCACTAATGAAATCACCTCTGGAGGAAACATAAGCTTGGCATCCTAGAAAATTATCTTCAGATCTCAAATGACTGACCTCACAGGGATTTGGCCATCAACAAGTTTCTAAGCCTTACAGTGACAACAAATATAAGCATTAAAATAAATCATTTTGTGAAAAAGACATCACAGGAAAATTAGCTTTCCTTCCCACCCTTTGTCAGTCTGGTTTTATTACAGCACTCACCATGGAATGGCAACCAGCTCAATGATGCTAAATCACTGCATTAAAATTCTAGCCACCATGCCACAATCCTACTATCTATGTGTGGAGACTATATAAAATCTCTCTCTCATCATCCCAATGCCCCTCAACTGAAATGTAGTGGATGACTATTAATGGGTCAACAACCTCACCTAGTAGAATTGTTCACATTGTTGAAGGATGTTGGTGTATAGCATTTGGCAGCTCATATGTAATTTCACAACTTGGCAGACAAATGAAAAAAAATTAGCAATTTGAGTTATATTGCAGGTATAATATTACAGAATGACAGAACATAAGTGTGTAAGATGATTCCTAGGTTGTAACTCTGGCAGTGCAGAACCTCCTTGTCTTTGTCCCCTAGAGTTCCAGTGAGTTTTCCCAAAAGTCAGTTTTCTTTACTCCACATAGGAATTTTTCCACACTTAAATGTTATGGATTAACATAACCTGTGTGTGACATATGGGTCAGCTTATTGCAAGATAGCATGGTAACTTTTAAGATGACTTTTTTGGTGTTATATTTTCAGAATAACAGCTTGAAAGATCATATCTAGAGTTTTGGCTGCCATGGGTCAAATACTGAGAACCTGTATTGAAGTGAGCCTGCTGGGGACATTGCTAAGGGTAGAGCACTTCATTCTTCTCTCAAACAGCTATCGTCTTTCTCTACTGCTGTTGAGCTCTAACTGTAAAGTAGATTTAGTGACTGCACTTATATATGCAAAGCTACCATATCAAGCATCGTTTGGAATTCAAACCATTCAGCAGCTGCTATTATGCTTGCAAATAGATCTGTCTTAAAAAATGTGATGTAATGGTGATTCATATGAAAGTTAGATGTTAGTTCTTGTGATAAAAATTCAGGTGCAGAAAATGTTTGGTTTTAGTAAGATGGGAAGCCCTACAGTTTAATGAAAATACTGTTAATTTCATTTGTATATTTTTAGGTTTCTCTGTGCTCTGTGTGACTTCAGAAATTGTGAAATGTATTATGTGGGTGGCAGGACGTGAGAGGAAATTTCCACATGTGCATATAATCATACATTTCATACTATGCTATCAATACTAAATCAAGAGCAAATACTTGAATAGCTAATCATATGGGTACATATATTGTGCTTGCCTATGTGTTAAATACAGAATGTCACCAGTGTAGATATGGTTTTAAGATAAAAAGTCAGTATATTATTACAAACTGTCAAAACCATCTCAGATTTCTCTGAATTCCTCCAATGAATTTACTTATCTTACTTTAGGTATCTAACAAACTATTTCTCTAGACTAGTAACTTTACTTCATTTCAAGTAGCAATGCTGGATGGTACCATCATGTAATCGCAGTGCTCCTGAGGTACTACTGCCTTTTGATTCTGCAGCTCCCAGTTTCTTCCTCATCTGCCACCAGTACAAACCAGGACCGATAAGAGACTTCAGCTTGGTTTCCATAGCATAGAGCAGTGCAGTGCCAGGTTTGCACCTGTCTCTGACGTTAGGTATTTTTCTGTGTCCCTGTGGATGTGTTGTGCAGTTCCCACTGGAGCTTTACCAAATCAGGAATTACAGCAGCAGCAGATTTTTTTATCACATGGCTGGACTTGGAGGAGTCCTTTATTTACCAAGAATAGCAGCAGCTTCCATCAGACATAAGTTTTGTGCAGTTTCCTCCCTTGCTGAAGAGATTTGATTCCCAGTGCTCTGGAGTGTGCATCAGCTGCCAGCTTCTTGTGTGTTTTGTTGAGGGAGAGGAGAAGATAATTTCCACTCTTCCAGCCAAGATCTTCCTATTAGGCAGAATAGGTTTCAGGATTCAACAGATCAGAAAAGGAAAATAAAATAAAATTCCCTTGCCTGGTGACTTAGGACATTTGAAACTCTTTCATTGCATGTTCCAAGGGCTGGACAAAATACTTAATGTTTGACAACTGGGACCTTGGTTTGTTTTGCCCTGTGAAACCATGTTGAGATGTATAGCTGAGAGCACTTTCCTATGCCCTCAGATACCTCTCTGAACAGGTGGGTAAGACTCATTCCTTGGAGATATGGATCTGAAAGCCCTCAAGCAGAGAAAGAAATTGAAAATAAGATTTTCAGACAGAAGAACCCCAAAGGTGACAGCAGATGGTAGGAGGCTGCTTGTTCCCTGTGACATAATCTGGCATGTAACTATTTCTTATTTGTTGGTAGTCTTCCAGAAGTGGTCTATGGAGGCTGTAGTTGATCTCTATGGTAATACTTAAAGCCCAGTGTGCTCAGTGACCCACCCTCTACCATGTCACCTGCAGGATGCGTGTGGCCATAGGAGCCCACACAAAGCTCATCCAATCCAGTCTGCTTGCATTCCAGCTGCTTTTGTGACAGGCAGTGTTTAGGCCCTTTTAGTAAGAAGCTACTGCCACTAAGTCAAATTATCTTAGCTTTGGCCCCAAAACATTGCTTCTGGGACAATGAATATCTGGTCTGGAGAGTGACTGGTTGTAGTGGGTTAACCTTGGCGAGCTGCCAGACACCCACCCAGCTGCTCTCTCATTCCCCATCCTCAGCAAGACTGGGGAGAAAATAAGATGAAAAGCTTGTGGGTCGAGATAAGGACAAGGAGATCACTCACCAGTTACCATCATGGGCAAAACAGACTCAACTTGGGGAAGATTAATTTAATTTATTGCCAATTAATAACAGACTAGGATAGTGAAAAAGAATAAAAAAAAAACCAACCTAAAAATACCTTCCCCCTATCCCCGGCTTCCCAGGCTCAACTTCACTCCCAGCTCTTCTACCTTCTCCTCCCCACCCAAGTGGCGCAGGGAGAATGGGGAATGGTCATTGTGGTCAGTTCATAACACTTCATCTCTGCCTCTCCTTCCTCCTCACACTGTTCTGCTTCCGCATGGAGTTCCTCCCACAGGATACAGTCCTTCACATACTGCTCCAGCATAGGTCCTTCCCACAGGCTGCAGTTCTTCAGGACCTGCTCCAGCATAGGTCCTCTCCATGGGGAACTTCAGGAACAGACTGCTCTAGTGGGGGTCACGCATGGACTGCAGCTCCGGCCAGGATCATGCTCTGGCATGGGCTTCTCTCCACAGGCTGCAGCTTTCTTCAGGGCATGTCTACCTGCTCTAACATGCAGTCCTACGCAGCCTGCAGTGTGGAGATCTGCTCCACCATGGTCCTTCATGGGCTGCAGGCAGACAACCAACTTCAGCATGGTCTTCTCCACAGGCTGCAGGGGAATCTCCGCTCTGGCGCTTGGAGCACCCACCCCACCCCCCTGCCATTCTCTCTTCACTGACCTTGGTGTCTGCTGGGCTGTTTCTCTCCCATTTTTTTCATTCCTCTGTCCCAGCTACTGTGCAGCATTTTTTACCCTTTCTTAAATATGTTATCACGGAGGTGCTACCAACGTTGCCAGTTGGCTCAGCTTTGGCCAGCAGGGGGTCCGTCATGGAACCAGCTGAAACTGTGTCTGACATGGGGACAGTTCCTGATCTCTTCTTACAGAAGCCACCCCTGCAGCTCTCCCCTGCTACCAAAACCTTGCCATGTAAACCCAATACGTTGGTCCAAACACACTACAAGTGCACTACTGGGTCCTTGCTTAGGAAGAGCAAAGGATCAAGCTTGCTCTCATGACATGCCACTTTTCTTGCCTGAACTCTCTCATGAGAGCTGTCCCTTTCACAAAACTCCAGGATCTTCTTCATGTGTATATACAGGCTCTCCTGTGTCTTTCTCCATTTCTCTTTCCTCTACCATCAGTTTGCTTATTTCTTCAGAAAATCCCCAAGCCACAGATTGTTCTATCTGAGGAGGTATTCTGGGAAAGCATCACCATCAGGTGGCTACTATCTTCCGATGCATTTCTCGAAGAATCTCAGTTGCTGTAGAGGATTTTAGAGTAGACGTACTTTGAAACCACCTGACATGGATGTTTTTATGTTCTGCTTTCTATTGTTTCTCAGTTAGAAAGGACCTTTTGCTACAAAAATCTGTAGGTCTGTTTTATCTGATCTATTTTTCCCTTTATGACTTCAGATCACAGAGACACATATGATGTAATTTTAGGCTAGGATGCCACTAACCGTATAGATGTAATATCAGCGTATCTCAAAGAACTCGGTGAATTTGTGAGTGGTTGACCCAGGCTGAGCTGTTTTCCACTGTGCTTACACTGTTAGCTCTCTTGTTATCAGTCATCAGCTTGCACATGTCTGTGTGAGCTGCTGTCTGTTTAAAGTTAACCAATCTTGCTATGTTTTTCAGATCCTGCATTTTCTAAAACACCTGTTCTCTTCTTCAATGTTCAACTCCTTGCAGGGTGAAAACAGGCTTTATCTTGGAGGTAATATGCTCACCCTACAGTCACATCTTTTCAGCTGTTAATAGTTTTTAATATTAGCCTGTGATAGCACTGCCTTGCCTTCTTAGTGCAAGATGAATGAGGCATAAAACAGGAAAAGAGAGTTATATGACTTAAGGGAACAGCGCTTGAGCTCAATCTGACACTCACAAACCACATAGTGACAGATTCTGAATTCTCATAACATCTCTTTAAGATTAAACATAATCCGATTTCTCTATTATTGGAAGTTATATATTCAGGAACAATATTTCAAGAGAATAACTCAAATTATTCCTGCTTTATATTGAAGAAGTTACGCTAGCAGAAGTCATTTGAAAAATAGGTTGTGCTGAAGATTGTATTTCTTTAATAATCTATGCTAAATTTATTAGAAAATACATATTTTAAACCTTGAGTCTGCCGCCAACAATTTTTTTCATTTTTTCTATCCATATGTATATTGCGAAAAACTTACTTTAAGAACTCAAGAAAATTACATATTAATTGAAAACAGAAAAATACTTCTTTACAAGTGTAAGTGCTGCAGGTCCTTCAAAATAAAAGGTTCTATATGAGATTTTGGGAAGGCAATTTTTGTTTCTTTAAACTGATCAATGTTAAAACTGCACTAGAGGCAAAATGCAGTGTTCAATATTGTTTTTTCTTAGTGAATAAAGAGTGAATTACATATCAGAGAGACCATATAAAATACTTTATGTTCATCAAAAACTTGTCAGCCTGTAAAAGAAAGCTGAGATTATATCAAAAGTGAAACACAAACACTCCTACTGTGTATGAAAGAAAGCAAATGAATGAGATAAAATTGACAAAAGATATATTAGCTCTAAGTTTCTGTTTTTATTTACATCTATTTATCACTGAAACCCCATTTTGAGGATTTAAATGAGAATTTGAATGATGAATTTTCTTGAAGAAGTTATGGAATAAGTATAACACTAAGTGAAATATTTTAAGCAAGATTAACTTTTTGTTGATCTGACAGAGTTGACTTAGTAATTTATAAAATTGCTGTTGTGCTGCATGGTTTAGTCAGAGAGTGATGGAATATGAAAGATGACCTTCTCCTTTCTCTTTAACCCCTTTCTTTTATTCTACACCACTTTTTGTTCCAGATGCTTTGTCATTTCTCTGAGAGAGTGGCTGGGTTACCCTGGCAGAGGCTGGCTGCGAGCACTGTGAGGGAGGCAAAACCGCTTCAGTTAGGCAGAACCAAAAACCTAGCCACTTCAGAGTGAAGCAGCTCTCTTCATGTTGAAGTAGGACAAAGCTGTCCAGGTCACTTGACTGAGTGATTTTTCTTCCTGGCCTTCTTCAGAATATGCTGAAACCAGTCATTTGCAGGGAGTTGGATTCATTACCTGGGCCCTGGGATGCAAACTTCACAACCTGTGTGCAAAACAAGGAGGAACCTTGCCACCTGTGACCATTCAAAGACACTGTTTCCTTCCTCCTCCCCTTCCTTACCACCAGCAAATTTTGCCTTTGAGTCAACAGGGTCTGAATATAGGATGAGAAGCAAAGTCTGCTAGCCTGCTAGTAACACTAACTGGTTAAAATGTAGGGGGCAAGAGGAAGGGATAACTTGGAAAAAGTAGGGAAAAAGGTAGGATAATTTGGCAGTGGAGGGATTCAGCTGTCTGTGTTGCAAGGCCTAGTCTGGTGCAGCAGAGCTCCATAGCCTTGGCTTGGTTTTACTGAGAAAATTATCCTGAAGGTGTGAGCTAAAACCTTGCAAAGTAAGAAACACAGAGACATAAAATTTTTGATACTGCAGTAGTTAGCAGGAAAGGATTCAATGGTGAAAAACTGCCTTAAAGTATATAAAATCCCAAGAATAAAGCTGAAAATTAGGTGAAAACTCAGCAACTCTGATGATCAGCCCTTTCCAAGAGCAACAGAGACCAGCCCTATCTGATGTGACTGATGACTGCTTGGCCAGCGAAGACGCATTGAATATCTCATTAAGGTTGGTGAGAATATTAATACCTAGTTCAGTAACTCATTAATCCTAGATATATATCATGTGTATTAGCCAGTAAATAATTGCATTGTACTCTTAAATCAGCTTTATTCTGCTTGAAAAGTCCTTGCACAAAGTAAAAAGTGGCCGATAGAAGTGGCGGGTTACTTTGTTTTTCCCTGAGCTTGGTTCTGCTTCCCCAGCTGAAGCCCATCCTTGCTCCTGGCACCCCCAATTGCAGCCTACTCCCATCTCCACAGAAGTTTCCCTTCCACCCGCACACCGTGGCTGTGCAGAAGGAGGCTGTGGAGCCATAGTGGACTCCACTTTCATCTCTGTGCTACCATACTAGGCTAATTCATTCTTGGGTCCCTGGCTTAACATACTATGCAAAGATTATCTTCAGCATACGCATTTACTTTTATTAGCTAATGGTATGAGCTTATGTTGATTTGTAAACAAATTGCTCCTCCACAGCTTCTGGGGCTTCAGCTCAACAGTACCATCTAGTTTGCTACCTCTCGTGTCCTGTTAGTCCTCTAAACTACAGCAAGATCAATTACTGAGTAATTTATCTGATCCAAGTGGGGTGAGTTTGATCGGTTCCCTGAAGATGGAGGTTGCACCTCACAACAGAGGTATAACAGGGATTCTGAAACTCCCTTTCCTTACGTGTCTGAGAGATGCTTCACCTTTTGCTGTAATTGTCCTCTCCTGTCATTGCCCGCAGAGGTTTTTTCGCCTAGTATTTCTCCATAGACTTGCTCTAGGTGGGGAAATGCCATTCTCTGTTGAAATTTTTGGGCTCTGCAGGTAAAAGAGTCTAAAAAAGGTGTGAGAAAGGAACACGTCTGAAAGTCAAAGTTGGTAGGAAAAGAGCTGCATTTGAATGGAAGAAACATGAAGAGGGTTCAAACCTCAAAAAAAAAGTTACATTCATTTCTAAATATGTTTATTTTGTGTGAGTTAGGCACAAATTGCACACAGTGACTGTCTATGGCCAACTAATTGTCTCTCAACAATAACTACACAGCAGTACTTGTTTTTAAATACAAAGTATTTTTCTAAATATATGTTATATATATGCTTTATGTCTCACTGATTTCTGTTAATTAAATGGAGCATTGTAAAAATGACCATCTATCTTTCCATGCATCCAAGAAATGATAGTATATAATAGATACTTGATATATAAAGGCATCCCTGCCATTGATTTTATAAATATAAGTCCAAGGAATAACCCATAATATGAGAGAAAATCAAGCCCAAGGAAAGAAAACTATGAAATGGTCAAAGCTATAATAGTTCATTCCTCACATTTCAGTTTAGTCTGCAGAGAACTGATGTTAGTGCTTTTCTGCAGATGCTTCAGGAAAAAAAGTGAAGCCTTCTTAGATGTGATGACCAATGTTTCGCTGTTAATTACACCACTGCTAAACTTCAGTACCTCCATCAGTTTCAATTACATGTTGTTTACTGTAGGTCTTGAGAACAAAAGGAGCAATTTATCACAGTTCACATTTTCTCAAACTTCTGCTTGCCCCTCACTGCTCTGAAAAAACATAGACAAATTGTTGTATGAAAAAGAGTAAACATTTTTAAAAATAGAAAACCATTTCATTTTTGAGAGTGTACAAATTAGTTTCATAGAGACCAAAGGCTTTTTCCTTAAAATGTACATATTTTGCCTTCATAAAGTAACTTCAAACGCAAGTTCCCCACAAAACACAAGGAGCAAGTTAGGTGCCTATGAAGGTGTTTCATAAACATGATGTTGAGCATAGAGCCTGTTCTAGTAACTGATAAGGAAAGTCAGGTAAAAGACAGAGGAATTAAGTACCAAATCAAGCTCAGCTCTTCCTTAAGGAAAAAGCGAACCAGACATTTAGCCATAATACCCAGTACCCTATGTGGGTTGTCAGCTGGACCGGAAGAAAATTGTTTTGAGGAACACAGCTGGATTTGGAGCAATGTCTTGAATCTATGTTTCCTACATGCTTGTTGTTGCAGTAATGTGCATAATAGTTGCTATCACAGGCAGCAGATCTTAAGGCTTTGTCCTTCCACTGTATTCACATTTTGAATACTTGGAAAACAACTCATGGAGTGAGCCCTGCAGGTAACTCTGGTGGGAAATATGTTGTCTGTGAATCCCACCACGGAATGTGTGTGAACTAGGGCTCTGAACAACTCAACAGCATCAGGATTTGTTGCATTCTTTACAGGAAATAACTATCTCTGCAGTCCTTTAGATGCTGGAAGATCCATGTGCCCAGGTCTTCTGTTAGATCCAACTCATATTAAGCTATTGTTCTGTAGAAAGAGGCACTCAACACTGTTTCTCTCTCAAAGAAAGATTAGGTTGGAAGTAAACATCTTAATTTTATTTGGAAATAAATTGCATGGAATTGTTACCTTAATTACTTCTATCATTATTTCCAAAATTAAGAAGTAAATACAATGTTTTCTCTGTAATAGAATTAAATTTCCTTGAGGATTAATCTTTTCCATTCTCAAAGAAAACCCTCTTGATATAAGTACTTTATATAAAGCACAGTATGTAAATGCTTTTCTCAATGACTTTTTTTTCTCCAAAAGAGCTGCCAGAAGGATTGTCAATCCTTGAGCATAGTGAAATACTCTTTTTTTTTTTTTTTTTTCCCTGATGGAAAATGACTCTGTGCAATTTCTTTTACTTCTGTATTTCTGGAGCTTTGATGGACCGGGCACATTGAGAATGATGCTATTATATTAGAGTTTTGCTTATTTTGATTATCTGACCAGATATTAGCAATATTGGTAAGGAAGAGGTTAGAAAAGTCTCAGTGCACAATGGAAAAGATACAAATATCTATTCTTACAGCAGAATACCTTCCTTGGGGAATATGTGATGAGATCTCAGCCATGAGCTCACCAGAGCCAGGAATAAGACTATTGGAAAAAGCCCTCTTTTATTGGAAAGAGAAACTGCTGGAGGTACTAGATTATTGCTAATGTAGGAGAGGATTACAGCTCAGCTACAGAAACCTGCATGCCCTTACATCACATACACAAATAAAACTCGTGGTAAGGGCAGTGCAAATGAGTTGATGTACTGTCAGTCTGAAGTAAGAGTTGTGAAGACAGGCACAGACAGACCAGAAAGACACTGCTGAGGAGCCTCCTGGAGAACTCTGTGTCCTGGAGCATGAGAGGTCTCAGGCTAAGCTATGTATTCATATAACTAAGGAAAGTTCTGCCTCTTCTGCACACAGATCTGACTCCAAATCATTTAGGAAAACACCGCATATTTCAGGAATGACCTCAGCATAGCACATCCCCTTTTTGTTTTTTGTTTGAAACTGGTAACAGTGGATGGCTTAGATTTATGTTATGGGCACAGTTTACATAATAGATCTGTGACTTGCTACAAAGAGCTGATAGATATATTGTTTTACACATTTACCATGCATAGAAATAACTCTTTTTTTCTACCAAAATATGAGTAGGCTCCTGACATGTTATGGGGAACTCCAAAGAAGGAATATTATATTTAAAGAAATCATGAATTGAAGCCTGAAAAAGAAGACAGTGTATTAATTCTGGTTATTAGATGTAGAAGTTAACAGTCATCTAACAGAATTAAAAGCTTTTTATGACATATTCTTGATTTTTTTTTTTTTTTTTTCAAAATTAGGTTGTTTTTTTTTCAAGTTATTAGCTTTGCCAGTGTATTTTCAGGTCAAACAAAAACTGGTTGCCATAATAGAATAAATCTTTGACCCATTATGAAGATTTTGTAACCTTCTCTATCATAAAATTAAAGAACGTTCTTTATGCAACTATTACACAACAGTTTTATGGTTAAAACAAAATTAACAAATACCAGTTAAAAATATGAACTGAATTAAAATTTTAACTTGAGATACGGTTACAAAGTCATTCAAAGTCCAGGAAAGTAATTTCTTTGACTCTCATTTGTGGGAATTCAGTGCTTTGTTCAGAATAACTATATATATTTCATGCCTTAAGACTATCCACACCTATTATACACAGTTGTCTAAGTGCATGACTTAAATGTTTAGTATATAAATCTTTTAGTTGTCCTCTGCCCATCAGAAATACAGTAGCAGTCAAGTACACTATTCTATATTGGTGTATCACCCTTTTATCTCCAAAACCATAAATAAGTAATAATATTTCTCTGCTATTCCAATAGCCAAGCTAGCCCTCTGACACAACAGAGAAAGCCCTCCGTAGTATATCTCTGCAGCACTACAGAGAAAGGGGAGAAAACCCACAGATATTTTTACTTTGTTTCAGTTTGACCAAGATTCACTTTTTGGCACTTTTTTTTGGTCTGCAGGTAGTCGTGCCTCAGTCTATGCCTTTTTTGGCTCCAGAAAAGTAGACTCAAGCTATAGCTTTTCACTGCTCGCATCGTTATGGAAAGATGTGTGACAGTAGTCAGCATATGGTTTGGGAATTAGCAAAAGAAGGAAGGGATAAGACTGATTTTCAAAAGGCAATCTGTCTGAGACCTCAGAGGCAGAAACATTGGTTTCCCCAAAGTCTGACCTCTGTGAAATGTTAAAATAAAAATGTTGGAAAGTACAGGAGCATAAATGCTCTTCTGATCTTAGGTTGTATAGTCAAGATCCAGGCCATCTGCTGGAGGCCTTATATCTATCACTTTCGTTGCTTTATGTAAAAAAAAAAAAGATTTCAAAGAGCCCTGAATTTTTCAGGTATCATTGTAAAGATACATATTAATAATCTGTTTTATTTTGCATAGTTGAAAAGCTAGTTGATAGTAAGTAATGGCCAACTGGTTAGGCATTGTATACTAGTGAGACATAGGGAGTGTCCAGTATTTGAGACAGTGAACTACACTTTAAGTGTTGATTGGCAAAACTCAGTTCTGGCTAAATTTGTACCCTGTCTCTTCAGTGCATTGCATTGCTTCAGGACATCGCTGAGTCACTGTCATTTTAAAATGTTTAGTTTCAAAGCCACCAATATTTGAATCTAGTTGCTAGGACATGCTTTGACCTGGCTGATATTAATTCAGGAGAATGACAAAGCATTCATGTATGGTAACTTTGCATTTAGATGTTACTATAAATTAGGGTGTCACTGAGGAGAATTTTATACAGCGGTTCTCAAGAGTATGCTAGGTTCAAAAGGCCAATGCATACAGCTCATCAGCTTACTTGCTTTAATTGTAGTAGTTTTATGGTAATATCCAAATAATTATACATTAATGCTTAGCTACCTGTAGCTTAATCCAGTAAAGGACTTTGAAGCCAACATATTAGAAGCTTCAGTGTCTATTGTTTAAACTCTAATACCTGGAGCAGAAACCTGAGTTAGGTTCCCTTCTGTGGCGACATAGAGAGGAAGGAGCCTTGTTACCCAATCCAAAGGACCACATACGTCTAGGCTCTCTCTCGTAGGAGACACAAACCACAGGGGAACAACTACAACTGTCCTTTCTCTGGCATCTGATGACCACAGATCATCAAGGTCCACATATGAGCCGTGAGCATCCTTTTTCTGAAACAGGGGTCACTATTCGTAGTTGAAAAAGGAAGTTCTGGTTCTAGTTCTTTTGGAGTAGGAGGCATTACCACCTTGCTTAGAAGAGCCTAGAGGTCTTTTAAAAAGAACGTAACCAAGTGTTTTATAAGAAACCTGATCTCATCAGTGTGTAACGAACATGTTCCAATAATACTGATAAGAACTCTGGTCTCGGGGGTTGAAAAGGGGAGCTTGGGGCAAGCAAAGTAGAATGAAGTTTAATAACAGTGATTGGATTTATAGGTCACAATTTGGGACTTGGGTGCTTTGATTCTATCTGACTTCTCATCTGAAGGACCAAGTTCCTTACTGAATCTTTAACCTATAATCTGTAAAATGAACTTTTCAGCATCTTCTGCTCACTTAGCCGTTCTAGTTCAGAAGTGAATTTGTGATTAACATGAATTCTGATTCTGTTTAATCAAATATTAAATATTTTAAAAATACCTTAGTTAAATTTGAGACTCCTTTGAAGACTTATTTTTAAGATGCTCCTGTACCTTTTACCCTAGTTTCCATTGATTTTTGCTTCCCAGTTACAGTTTCAAATTACTTAAAAGGAATGCAGGTCAGAAATTTGCCAAGCTGTCATTATATTGCAGCATTGATTGCTGGTGATAACCTCACTGGTTTTAGAGTGACTTCTAGTTCATGCAGTACCTAAGTCTGTTTTGATTAGATGCTTTAGGACAATACAGGAAAAGGAGAAAACTAAATATGGAATGACAGCTTAAAAAACACAGTCCTGTTAAATGCAGGTCCACCAAAATTAGTATCCCTTTTTCGTGTTGCAATTACTCTTTGCTGTGCATTGGAGTCTCCACTCAGTAAACCCTTGTTGAAGAATTGTGAAAGGTTTGACAGATGAGTTGCTGAGGTAATTACTTAGTTCTTTTCCATCTCGCTAGCTTTTTGTCTGATAAATGAAGGCTTAAATTCTGATTTCAACAATTCTAATCTCAGTAGCACAATCAATTACAGTAAAATGCCAATATATATTTTTTTCCAAAGTCTGGCCGATTTAAGGCTCCTTTCTTGCAGTTGTTTATTGTTTAGGTCAAGGGATAGCATATGTATGATAAATGTATCCAGTCAGAGTTGAAAAGGAAATGTAACTGTAAGTGACAGGTGCATTTTTAGCTGATACGGTTACCATCTACCAAACAATACATTAATTCTCTTTTTAAGCAACAGCTAAGTATAAAATGAAAGCTAAGAGGGTAAATTATTGCTTTGTATAAATATCTCACAAACAACAATAAGGAGAGAGAAGAGCCTCTTCCATGCGAGAAAGGTAAAGGACAGTGTAGCCACAAGAGCACGTGTTTTTAGAAATTAAAAAAAAAAAAAAATCCAAGATGTTAAACTGCTGAGATGACTGCATATTTTTCAATGGAGATAGGGGGTCAAAAGACCTAGAATGAAAACTGATATATTTGTAAGAGCTTCTACATTGTTCTTCTTCTACATGAGACTTGATTGTGCTTTATTATCTGGACTCTTGTCTTATATTGTTTCTGTACAAACATGTTCCTATAAATAAAGGATATGAGGCCAAATGGGTGATTTTTTGGGCTATATACTATAGCTGAGTGTGAATGTTCAGATGATTCATGCAGATGATCTGACTTTTACATTCAGATTTAGATTTCAGTTTTACTTACTGATTTATACCTGAGCATAAACAAGCAAAAATTTCAGAGCTGAAGTCCAACACACACAGTTTTAAATTTAAGGTTTTTCACTAGCAAGCAAAATTGAAAATTTTTGGTCTATTAAGGTGTTATAATCAATTAAACAATATCAAAATTTTCTCAATATTTTATTCAGAACTAATCATACTACTCTAGACTGCCAGGTATTAATGGTATTAATCAAAATTTGAGTCTAGTATTTTCTAGGGTTAAAATTGTGCAATATTTGTATTCTAGATTAAAATATACACTTAGTAAGTAATTTTAAATATTGAAATGAACCATTACAACTCACTTAAGGCCTCCCACTGAGTATGTATGATTTTTTTTTAATGATCAGTTTTTTCTTCTTTTTTCTTCTATTCATTAAGGGAAAGGCTTTAAAGAAAGGTGACAGCCAAAATAAGCATAGTTGCCCAGAATTAATATAATAATATAATTTCTTAAATGGTGCACGTTTGAATTATTAATACTTTGGTTTAAAAAAATCCATTTAGCTTAGTCCTTGAGATTACTGACCAATTTTCTCTTGCAGAAGTGGCTTATACTAGGGTCTGAAATAAATGAGAGGAGTGTAGGTGTGTTCCATCGCATACTGTGGGCCACAGTGGGTCAAATCCATTGTCTACTTTTAAATGCCTTTTACTGAAAGATGAAGAGAGTTTGATTTATATGTATTAAAATATTATTCTTCATACCAGTAAGCACTGTTAAAACTGGCTTTTGATTTTCCATATGGGCTGCCAAGCATTGGAGAGATTTTTCTCAAAAGGGTTAGATTTTTTGTTGTTGAAGGATGAATTGGAAAAGGGCATCTGCTCATGTCCTCTTCTGCCTGTTCCTGCACTCATCTGGCAGAGGGCAGGATTCAGGCTGCTGTCAGACAGGGAACACAAAAGGGCAGCACCAGTCTGTATTCAATGAGGGACTCAAACACCAATACCAAACTCACTGGGAATATGTTTTCCAAGTAGGAGCTGGGTAGTTTCCTACGTTTGAGGAAGTGGAAAAGGGATTCCTGAACCAAGCTGATGCACCAAGGTAGTCATTGCATCGCCAATATTACCAGCATCCAAAACAGTGATGTCAGCCAGTACTTCTGAAGGAGCTAACTTTAGTTGCTTGTAAGATGAACTGCAACTAAGATAAATTAAGAGAGAGGTAGTCACTTCTAAAGACCTCCAGATAGTGGTCTTCCTCTAAATCAGGTGTCTATCCATCCTGAGTCTAGGATTCTCAAATGTGTAGAAAAATTCAGTATTAATGGATGGTACAGCAGGTTCCTTGACAATGAGTATTAGGGAAGTGGACTGGTAGAAGGCAGTGAGAATCTCCACTAAAACAGGAGAGGAGAGAGACCTGAGATGGAAACAATTCTTGCTGTATATATAGCAATAAACATAAAGATGGTCCATGTGATACACTGTAACTAACTATACTGTAAATAGTTGGAATACAGAAGACCTTCAGAAGACTGCATATGCATTGATAATGCTTTAGACTAGCATAATTGTTTAAGCTTGCTGTCTCTAGCTGCTGAAAATAGATTTAAATATAACTAGATTTAGGGAAAACAAATACGTTGATACTTGCCAAATTCTAGATTTAGTCACCACAATGAGCCCATTTGAAATTAATTTTGCAATTTTTGTTTGATGAAGGGTATTGCTTTCTTTCAGATCTCCACATATGAGTGATGCTAGCCATAAAATAATTTTAAAGGGTCAGAAAACTGATTGGCTAGATTGACAGTGTTTTAGAACTTGACACTAGTTCGTTCATGTCGAGTCATTCTTTAACTCCCTCAGCCATACATCAGTCTTCCTTTTGGGAACAATGTGTGCCGTGGCTATAGGGGACAGCACCAGATCTGAGCATGCTGAGCTCTGATGGTATCACTGGCAGCTTTGAGTAGCCAATTTGCAAATCTTGTGAATTATTAGAGCTAGACAATAGCCTGACTTGGACCATCTCTAACTACTGATCAGTGCAAAAATTCCTCTAATTTTTATACTAATATGTAATTTGTTACAGAACCATTTGTCATCAGGAAGCATTGGGTTAGCCTCCAAACTGATGAAATGCATGCACACAGAGTAAGCACAAGTCCTCCTTTCCCCCCATATCTGTTTCCACAATTTCATCACAATCTGAATTGTATCCATTGCTCTATGACAGCCTGTGTCACGCTGCTGGGTGACAATCCATTGCTCTGCTGTAAGCTACTGTGCTTCACTGCTTTCTGGGATTTCCCGTGGGGTTTAACTTCCATCTTCTGAGCAAGTCTTCATGTGCTGAATATATTGCTGTGAGGTAGACTGTAGTAATACCAAGACAAGCTTCTAAGGATGTAATTACACTTCATATCTTATGTGAGATGTTTAAGGTACCTAAACTAAAAGCTTAGCCTCCCAGAGTCTTCCATCTATTCAGTGCAGATGGAAAGCCTTTTATGGATATTGGTTCAGGGCAGAATCCCAATTTAGGAAGAACCTGTCTCTTGCTCTGATTGTAATGTCAGTATTGTCCTTAGGGTTAGGTGGTGGTAAAAATGCTTTTTTTCTTTCCTGTGTTGCATAGAAAACTGAAAGCTTTGTTGGCAATTTAGAGTTAATAAAAATTGTGTAAGTCAGTGGTCATTAATGATACATGTTGTAATAGCCCACAAGTCTCTGTATTTCTATAGAACTGCAAGGGGTCTAAATATGCCTCAATAACAATAGTATATGTGCCAATCTAATGTTTTCTGAGTACTTCATATAATTTTTTTGCCAGAGTAGCTTTCATAATAGCAATAGTTACAGTCTTCTATTTTCTAACATCACAGTTTTTGACACTAATATATTATGAACTTCTTTTCCTGCCTAACTAACACAGTGCAGTCAGTATTCATTCTGTATGAACTAATTCTACATTATATTCTCATATAGTATGAATTTTACTGTCAGATACTGATGAATGCTGATTGTCAAACATTTCATTAAATTCAATACATATCTCGTGTAACTTGAATACAAATGCCATAACTAAATCTAAACTTTTCAGAACTGTTTTATAACTCTCAGCAGTGCTTTTGATATCAGGTATTAGAATACTTGGTATGTAAAGAAATTAACAAATCTATACTTTTCCTGCACATTTTGTTTCAGTGAAAGGCTTTCTTTTCTTCAGTTGGTTGCTTTAGAAGTTAAAGCTCAATGAAGGCCCAGTCTAGTACATTAGCTAGTTCCCTGAAGTTTGATTATGAATCAGTTTCTGTCTTTCATGGAGGACATTCTTTATGTCAGGCAAAGTACCCATTTCAGTGTCAAGCTTGACATTCTTCTTTTAGCCCTTTGACATGCTAAATAACATAGAAGTCAGACTGCAATGTGTAGAGTGTCTTTTAAATTTCCATAGCAGAACTGGCTTATATCTTATCATCAGAACAATCCTGTCAAATCCATGTGGCCTTCTGAAGCTCAGCTGTGATTGTCACAAATGAAAATTCAAAGCTAATACACAATCGTAAAGCGATACCCAGTGAGATCACTGTTAACGTTCACTTTTCATTTCATTTGTAACCTTAAATGTGAAAGAAAAAGTCAGCATGCTTATGTCAAAGAAGACAAATTTATCATACAATCAGTTAGAAAATATGTATTTCTGGAGGGATTTGATCTTGATCCACCTCATTTACTAAAAGGAAGAGAAGATTCCTGCCCCACTATAATTAAAGTAATGGGCATGCCATGCATATTTGCAGTATACATGGAGTAGTCTGTGCTTCTCTGAGAACAGAAAAGGTAAAGGAAAAAGTGAGAGATCTTCTCGCATGCTCTCTCACAGCTTTAGTATAAGCTGAGTATTCAAAATTTTAGACATTAATTGATTGCTCTTTTCCCAAGGGCTTTTATGCCCTTTCTATTACCTCATTGCCTTTGTCTAATTTATTTAAGGCTTACACACTAATGGAGGGAAAACAATAACTCTTCTAAACTCTTTCAGCTTCTCAGAATGACGATTTTGAGGAACTTTGCTGATCATGTTGTCTATCCTTTTGCAGGTAGATGTTGTTCTCTACAGGAAGCATTTCTGTACTTTTGTAGAAACTCTCTGTAGATAAAAATGAAAATAAAACAAAAAAGTAACAAACTGCTAGTGTTTTTAATGAAACTGAGAGATACCCACAGGGAAGTTGCTGTCCTTTCATGAAAATTTTACCGTCAGTTAAGACAACCATGTTCTCTGTTGTTTCCTTAAGAAGGTAGTTATTTTTCACTATTTGCCATTGTATTTCTTAACTTTCAAAACTGGTACTGTGTGACACAAGAAACTGCACTTCTTATTACAATTTCAGAACCAGTACATATTAAGTGTTGACATACAGAGTTAAATGTATGTCATGCTTTTTCAACTGGATATATGAGGTCTTAATTCATGTTAAGCATTACATTAAACTAGGCTATTATATAGCATGTCTTTTCTTATACCTGGGAACAAAAGGAAGTTCTTTAGAGTGAAGCGAAGTCTGCTGCTGTTAATGGAAAAGAACTACATTGTCATGAAGTTCACCTAAAAAGTGTCTCCCAACCTTACAACATTTCCAACAACAATCTTTCTACATGCTCAGATAAATATTATGTTAAACTGGAGGGGGTTTGAGAGTTTGTATTTGAATGTACAAAGCATTCCACCATTCAGTGAATGAAACTTTGTGAACTTGGGAAGCCTTGAGATTGCTCATCATATACCTAGATATGTTAATGTAAGAAATGCATTAACATTAAAGTATGAAAGACACTCTTAGTTCTGTCCACCACTGGGATATTATAACTGAAGTGTTAACTTTTGAAATCTTAGAATAGAGAGATCAAGTGATTTTTTTAAAGAAGTATATTTATTCTTATAAAATAATTTGAATTCAGTATCATAAAATATTTTGGGTAATCTAGTTTTATGATGGATGTACACATATACAATTTTAAGATTAAATATGCAAGAGGTCCTGTTACAAAAATCCAGCTATATTTAAAAGAACATAATGATATTAACATGTAGGCAGATTCCAGGATACACAAGAAGATAATAATAGAAAACACAGAAGAAACAGTGAGAGTCATCTGATCCATCTTCACATCCCAAGAAAAGATTAACTCACTGTTAATAGATGTTGCCGAAATTACACTGCAAGTCCTCTGTTTTTCAGGGTTGGCTGTATCTGACTTCTTTCTTTTGGTCATCTTCATTATTTTCCTTGGTCAAGGAAAGGATAAGAGACAAGAAATGATCATGGGGTTAGAAACTGTTGAATTTTTGCAGCATAGTTTTTCAGGCTTGCAATTTTCTCAGTTTCTTTGGAGGACACTAAATAAAATCATTATACCAGTGTCATATTCATGCTGTAGTAATTCTCCATGGCCCAACCCTGACATCTAAAAAGGGAAGATACAATTCTGAGGACCCTCCTTGGTCTGTATTTCCCCCACTGTCTCAGTAGCAACATCTGTGTTTGGCAGAGAACTACAACTTTTGCTAAATGGGAGTTTGTGGGGTCGAGGAAACAAAGAATGAACAGGTTGTGCTGTGGTTACAGCTGCCCACCAGAAAAGGGAAAGCAAGATGCTTGCTGAGAACAATCTCTTGCTAACTCTAGGGCAAAGAGCAGGCTCTTTTGTTGATCTGTGAACAACCGTACAAGAAGCCATTTACCTGGTTGATCTGATTTTGCTGCTTGAATGGTTTTTCCTCTTTTTTTTCTTGAGAAAAGGCAACTAGCTGTATGGAAACCTCTTATGGTCCAAATGCATTCCTGTAGCCCAGACAGCATTGCTTTATCATGACATATACAAGTCTCCCTTTGTATCACAGCAGACAAATGTTGAAGTTCGTGCTTCTCTTCTACAGATATTCTTGAATTAAGACCACATCAGTAAAGCAATAACAATAGGAAAAGATAAATGAAAGAAGATACACAATTTTAATGGAGTTTTAGTTAGAAAAAGAAATAATTTTTGTGGGTTTGCTAATGCTTCTTTAATTAGAAGTACAGGATGTGTGAACAAAAAATGCAAACATAAACATATATTTGCATGCACACATGGACACAGACATTCATTCTGAAAAACATCACTGTTATAGGACCAAGTTTTCTTCTTCTCCTTTGTAGAATTATTGTTTTCTTTTATTCTATTTTCAGATTGCCATTGTTTGAAAAGACTGGCTTTTATTTTAAGTGAAATATTCTCTTTGTTATCCAAAACCTATTTTTGTTAATGATGAGACTACTTTTTCTAAAAAACATATTTACAAGAGAAATGTGCAAAGAACATGACTCAGAAAAAATCCCATTATTAATCTCTTTATTTTATAAATTATACAAGCATCTGAGCTTTGTATTTGTCATATTTTAAGTCCAGAAGGGAAAAGAGAAAGATTTAATACATAAAATTGTGAGATGGTTTAATGTGGTGGAGGTAGCCATGAAATGCCTAAAGGAATCTAAATATGGGAGAACTTCAGTTTTCAATTACAGCTATAGAGCTTGCCAATTTTTTGCTGTCATTCTGCATCGACACGTGGAGAGTGTGAAAGATGTCCCAAAGGTTTCTCCTTAAATGGGACCAGTAAAAATGCCACCCCAGATTTTTTCACTCTCTGTATAAGCAGAAAGGTACTTTCCTTTTATTGCTGCTTACATTTGAGATCAGGACTGAGTACCGTAAGAGAGAGACAGAACTAACTGAGAGTAAGAAAAGGTGTATTGCAGATGTGGAGTAATTCTGGAAATGTTTTAGACTGCTGCATTTCAGGGTTTTAGTTTGAAATCAATACACACATATATAACTACATCCGTACTTTGTTCCACTGGCTTATGTCACATTTCACAGGAGTTTTTTACCTCTTTCTAGAGCCGTAGCATTCAGTTATAAGATTCTGACACTTGCAAACTTGACTTCTGTGTAACTGTTCTGGTGAAAAACATTAAGCCTGCTCAGAAGCTTTTGCAGTCTGTAAGACTTAATGACAGATTTCTGATCGTTGACTATGCTTGACATTTTGTCTGAGAACAAATTTCAGACCAAGACCTATATTTTCAGTGTCCAGAACTATTTTTACTTGGTGAAACCTGATTTTGAAAGCTATAAGAAGAAATATTGCTGGTCCATTTCTGGCTAGTAAAAAGTTAAAATTTAGGGCTCTGAAGGTTATTTCAATGTTTGTAAATATGAAAAAAAAAAAAAAAAAGAAGAAAAAGAATCATTCAGGTACCTCTAATACAACTGTATGGATTTATGAGTGGAGAAAAAAATATCTCTCTTTTTATGTTCTTGAGCTTCAGGGTAATCAGACAAACAAAGATAGTTTCTCTATTCACAACACAAATATTTTCAATGAGCACTCAAGCTGAGAGCCCTCCATCTAGATTTCCCTGTGAGTCATATGTTAGTGCTTGGTCAGACTGTACCAAGGTTTCCTGGTCTTTTATAGTAGATCATCACAGCATAATTCTGTCCTCAAAAACTAAATACAGGTAACTGAAGAGGAAAGCGAGATACTCAAAGCTGTTTGGCATGGGTACTTTTCTGGAACTGAAGAGCAGCAGTACCTCCACATGGCATTGTATTGTGTTCTGTGGATGTAGCCCTTTGTTTCTGTATGCCCTTTTCCATCCCCTCTGACTGTGCTGTGTGTGTCCCTTCTCAAACAGTACCTGCACAGAGCCATTTTTCTGAGAGCACTGAAGAGCTTTGTATTGTGTAAAAATATGCCAGCCTATCAGTCTGAAAGAGGTTTGATCCAGCCTCAAACATTATTGCCTAAATTGTACATTTAACCAAAGCATCAAAAATACAGGGAAAAAGTAATGTTGCATTTCTACTGATGTAGTTTACAACTTCAAAATTTCACTAACATGATACTTACTAAGACTAAAATTAATTTGAGTAGCAAGTAGTTTAGTTGGAGGACCATAAAAATTTGCTGAGGCTAAATGTGAAATGTTCAAATGGCTGATAGCAACATCTTTGCTACCAGAAGTCAGTATCTCATTACTCAAAAAATCTTATATTTGGGTCACAGGTGGCCATACTAGCAACATTTGGATCCTCATGGATTTTTACTTTTTTGAGGGTGAGATATGAAATTGTACTCAGGCCTAAAAAGAGATTCAGCAAAAATATAATGCAAAAAGTCCAGCTGTAACAGGTTGGCCTTACTTTATATTTAACTTTGTGAATCCCTCTAACTGCTAAAGAACAGAAATGTTGATTAAGGAAGAGATTTCAGAAAATTACTGAAAGGCTGTAAGATCTGATTCTCCTACAGTGCCCATGAACATTTCCAGGATAATAAATCCTTAAACACAGTGAAAGTGATGCATTAGAGAGTGTCAAAATTATCATTTGTCCCAGACAAGCTGGTAGTGAGTATGCATATGTTATTAGTATGTGGTCTGATATAATCTGTGAAAAATTACTTTGTGAGCACAGAGTCACTCCAGTAAAATATCTTAAAATGCTTTTTTCTGTGCTGTGGATGACAAGGGCAAATTCTGGAGCATTAAAAAATTCAAGAAAGAAAACAGTTGTGCAAAAGGGAGTAACATGGTGTTCAATCTAGAAATAGTCCTAAGAGAAGATTCTCTTTTATTCTTAAATTTTGCTGTACTCAGCAGTGCTGTATGAAAATATTGAGCATCTAGCCAAATTAATCCCATATTAATGCTAGTCATAATAACAAATAATATGATATAATAATTACAATATACAGAGCTAGATGAGAAAGCACATCAAGCACAAAGAAAGCTGTTTGACTGTAGCTTAAATCTCTTGGGTTTAATTTTACAGAAATATAAATATAAATTTAGCACAACCCTTTTGTTATAGTTCTTCCCCCTTTCTTATACAGACATAGAGAAAAGGCATTTCTTATGCAAGCTCCAAGCAATGTCCCAGTTTAGCAGGGCATTCAGTTGGAATACAATAAGGTTTGTTTCTAAGACCATCTATTTTACAGGTCCACTGAGGGAAACAGAAAGAGGGAAAATGGTTAATGACAGACTTGGACAAAGTTGTTATCATGAATGGTTTATTTTCTGAAAACTGTGCTTTAGAGAGTACCAAAATGACTAGATTATGAACAGCTTTGATAGATCCAGAAAAGAAACATCAAAAACTTTTGAAAATACAAAAATAGAACCATTTAAATAAATTTTGTTTTAAATTTAGCCAATTATATTTAAAAGGATTACACAGCAAAAAGAAATTAAAATTTTGCTTTGGACTGAATTAAGCACTTAATTGAAAACTTTTTTATTTTCTCCTTTATTTTCATTCCAGTGAGATAAAGCTAACATTTTCTGTTTCAGATAGACCAGAAATTCACTTTCTCAAATTATTTTTTTAGTTTGTGTGTGTGTGTGTATATATATATATACACACACACACACACAATTTTTTTCCCCAGTCTTTTCATGAGGGAAACCACTTTGTCTGAGCTGGTAACACCCAGCTCTCTAGCTCTACCACTCTTGAAGCAGCAGGTTAGGGCTGTTGATCCGTGAGGGAAGGTTACAGCAGAGACAAATTGCAGTGAAAAACAAAATTAACCCCAGTCTCATATGCTCTGCTGGGCTTGTTGGCACAGATCTCTGTGTTAACATCACTGCATTAAATATCAGAGGAGAGGGAGGGAGGAAGAGCCAGCTCTGGGGAGACCAGAGCAGCAGCAGGCAGCTGGAGCATTGCAAGGCAAGGCTGCAGCAGGGCTTCAGCACTGGGGGAGAAGCAAGGAGGCTGCAGGGATGAAGGGAGCAGCATTCAGCACTGGTGAAAGCAAGCAAGGAAGCAGTGCTTGGTCAGAGGGGCAAGGTAAGGCAGGCAGCAGTCAGGCTGTCTCCGAAAAGATTGGGAGCTGCTGATCTGCAAGAAACAGCTGGAGGTGAGATAACAGCTGCTCCATGGCAGAGGGCAGATATCCATCAAAACTAACAGGTTACAGAATTAATTAAACTCCCAGCTGCTTTTAGGCAAATGAGTAACAACATTAATTGGGATGGCTTTTTCATGCCTTCACTGGTCAGAGGGCACTGGCCTTTTGTTTTGCATTCAGACTGCACTATTTGAAATAATCTCTGCTATCTCAGGAGAAAATCACTGAAAACAAACATTTTCAGAAAAGGAGTCTAGGAGTGTCTGATGTTATGAGCATGACACACCATTATTTATGTTAGGAGAGGGTTCAGAATTTACTGTGGCCAAAGGATCCTGGTCTCAGCAATCCTACACAAATATCTCTGTGCCTTGGCATTATTTTTCTTCAAAAAAACCACAGCCAAAAAAGCAAGTTGAACTGGAGTTATTGGGAGGGTTACTTTCTATCACAGCAAAGCTTCATAACTCTTAGGTTGTAGAGTCCAACTGCTATTTGCTTCTTGAATTTGGATCAAGGTTACTTGCATTTTTAGCTGCAGAGTCGCATAGCTTCAAGAGGAGAGCACTCACCATGTGCATTAGCCAACAACCTAGTTGTACATGCAGTAATCTGTGAACAGGTTTGAAAGTGCTTCCCTCTAACTTCATCTGCAGGGTGAGATGGAAACAAAACCCAGCTCTTCAGCTTATAGCTCTGGCAAGGTTTATCACAAGAGGAGCCCAGACCTTGATCCTCAGCTGGGCTTTTGGTGAAAGAGACCATAACTCCTGTGCATTGCACTCCTGGTATGAGTTAGCTGTGAGCACACCTGGACAAGACTCTCCCAGCCAGGCAGGCAGGCAGGCATCACGGCAGCCTGTGGCTGGTGAGCAGCTGTTCAGAACGGGCAGTTTGTACACTGGTTCCTAGCAGAAACCTTCATGTTGTGCAGTGAGGTACTTGATGAGTTTCAACAGGTATTTTATCAGTTGGTCAGTGCTGGAGAAAAAGCCTTTTTAGTTGCTCTCATAGATGTAGAAACATAAATTCCTTCCAGTTTTGGTTGGGTTTACACAATCTGTGTCTTCATCTGGATGCTCCCTCTAACCAATGCGTCGGGATAGGGTTTGTTCAAGATTTATAATCCCTTGTCTCACTTTAAAATACTGTACATTTTGGGTTTGTTACTTTTTGATCTGTTGGCTCTAAAGAATTAATTTCAAACTTTGGTATTAATTTTCTAGTGTATTTTGCTTTTGGACTGAGCTAGAGACTATTGCCCATGGACCATTCAGGGAATACAGTCTATCCCTGTATATCAAGATACATTTTAATATTTAGTGCTGCACAATGGCATAACTGTGTTAATGTTTTTACCTCAGGGGTTTATTCCATCAAAATTAACAAATATAATTAATTTATGCAGGATACTTCATTTTCCTATGCCACAAATGTCCAACATTTTTTGCATGAACCATTTTTACATTTCAGACTAGTGATCTGTAGCTAGTTTCTGTTCAGCATTCACAGTTCATGACAACAAATAATTTATTTTTCGTAGATAATACTAATAGTACATACATTGAGTTTATACAGAATAAAATGTGCATGATAGGCATAAACCATGCTGAAAGTTATCTGATATTCACTTTGGAGCTGATGAGTCAGTATTAACCATTAATTCAGTCTGTGTCTTAATTAATCTTAATTTATTGAGCTCCATCACACCTCCATTTTACAAGTCACATATGGACTGTCAGCTCTTGAATGGCTCTTCTGCCATGTGCTCATAATCAGTCACAACCTGGTGATATAGCTGAACCAGAGGTTTAGAACAGAGGCAGCATGCTTCGGGGATTATCTGACTCCTGAATTTAATTTTTTTTCCTGGATATAAAATAATTTGAATTATTTTGGCTTGAAGGACATGCCACAAAGTTCATCTTTTGTGGTGGGGATAAAATATAGGACTTTGAGAATTGTGTAACATATTTTTCATTTATTATGTTCTTTCTTGCTTAGCTATTTTATTGAAGAAGAACTAAGCAATCTTTCTTTGTATGTATTGCAGTTTGAAAAGATGGCAGGATATCTAAGCAGTACAATGTAATTCACAGATATTAGAAGTATGAAGACACTAAAGATATGAAACCAATTCATCTAGAGCAGCTTTAATTCTATAATACTAATCAGGTGGATTCAATTTAGGTGAAAGTGTAATACCAAGTTCAGTTTCTGTTAAAAATAAAATGCAATTTAATTAATTATTCTATTCTACCAGTTTATCTTCCTGATGCATAGACATTATAGATGCCATGGAATTATAGTGTATTAATGTCAGTTTGAAGCTATTTACATCTACCCTGTTCTTCGTTTGCAGTATAGGATACACAAATATAGCATGCTCAAGATTTGATGAGTAACACCTTTATTATGCCTGTTGACTAGCACTAAATTAGAACATAACACTCCTGGCAGTACATATGACAGCTGCATGAACATAAAATGAATTCCTTTCATCAGTGTATTACAATTAATGGCATGTGAATTCATAATGATCAAACACTTCTTATGCCCAAGATATTTATCAACTGTTCAGAATACAAAAGGTACCAGATCATGTAGGTACCCTTGGAATGGTAATTTTGGATTGGCTCGTAAGTGGCAGTAAGAAGTGGAGGTAACTAAATCAATATCTTATATATATAACATCTTATATGACACCTCTGTAATGGCAAAGGTTTTACAAGTACATTTAAAGTTGGTGTCTGAGATGTTCAGGCATCCCAGGAACCTCCAGTGCCTTTTGTTCCCTGCTGACTCTTTAACTGTCCTGATCTGTTCAGTCAGGCCAAAGGACCAAATGCAACCTTTCTCTAGGCTTTGTAAATAGGGCTTGGAGGCCTGATCGTATTTTTGTCTCATATTGCCACACTTAAAGATGCATAGTGTTAAGCATTTGTTTAGCATACGTTCTGGTGGCAGCTGAGCATATCATAGATATTAATGACAGTTATCCAAAAGTCACCACTCTGAAGATGAGAACTTTTTCCCTTTCAAATGAGACATGTCTTTTAGGTCCTGTTTTATGAGGGAAGGTCCACATTGCTAAGCACTTAACAAGTATCATGTTATCCTTGTCTGAAAGGCCGTATACAACACACAGCATCTAGGATCACCACTGAGGAGATAAGTTCAAGAGTCCTCTCCATTTGCACTCACAAGCCAGCCTTCTCTATCTTAGTTTTGATGGAGGAAAAAACCCATTTGGACACATGTCCAAACAGGAGCCTAACAGCTAAATATAAGTGAAGTAGCTTGAGTTGTGGAAATAACAGAAACAGGAAGATAAACCAGGTCTGGTAGGGCCTACTGAACTGTATTCCCCATCTGATTGCATGATCTAAGAATAACTCTCATTCCTCACTGGCATTTTTGGCATTTATTTTCTGAGAGCTTTTTTTTTATCAAGCAGAATTATGAAGTACTTACATATAGGAGCATATACTCTTTGGGACACAAAAACTTTCTTGAACCTGGATTTTGATATGGTTTATCAAGTTCTACTAATTGCACTGTCCACGTGTGCATTGACTAAGGCAAATCACTGGATTCTAATGTGTTTAATATTAGGCAAACACAGTAGGAAATAGTTTTACTTCCAAAGAATGTGCAGGCCAACCCTCTATTTAAACTGAAATTGTCTGTCCTCTGCAGAGAACTTACAGGCTTGGAATGAACCTTTCTATGTCCTAGAGAGTGTGCTGGAGAGCTCCTTCTGTGAGCAGAGTGTTCAAAGCCATGAGACTGTAGAGTTGTCTGAAAAGCAGGTTAACTTCTGTATAACAAATTGTCCTTGCTTTTGACTTCTGCTAAAAGAAGGATGTCAAACAGAGGATTTAGCAAGAGGATGATGGAACTTAATGACCACCCAATCACAAGACAATAATGGCTGAACTCTGTTCTGCAGTGCCTTTCTGTTTACTTAATGGCTGCCTCCAGCCTGATATTTAGAATCATAGAATCATAGAATGGTTTGGGTTGGAAGGGACCTTAAAGATCATCTAGTTCTAACCCCCCTGCCATGGGCAGGGACACATTCCACTAGACCAGGTTGCTCAAAGCCCCATCCAACTTCCAGGGATGGGGCATCTACAGCTTCTCTGGGCAACCTGTTCCAGTGCCTCACCACCCTCATAGTGAGGATTTTCTTCCTTATATGTAATCTAAATCTACCCTCTTTCAGTTTAAAGCCATGACCCGTTGTCCTGTCACTGCATGCCCTTGTAAAAAGTTGCTCTCCAGCTTTCTTGTAGGCCCCCTTCATGTACTAGAAGGCTGCTATAAGGTCTCCCCAGAGCCTTCTCTTCTCCAGACTGACTCTCAGCCTGTCTTCATAGGAGAGGTGCTCCAGCCCTCTGATCATCTTCGTAGCCCTCCTCTGGACTTGGTCCAACAGGTCCATGTCCTTCTTATGTTGGAGGCCCCAGAGCTGAACACAGTACTCCAGGTGGGGTCTCACCAGAGTGAAGTAAAGAGGGAAAATCACCTCCCTTGACCTGCTGGTCATGTTTCTTTTGATGCAGCCCAGGATGCAGTTGGCTTTCTGGGCTGCAAGCGCACATTGCCAGGTCATGTTGAGCTTCTCATCAACTAAGACCCCCAAGTCCTTCTCCGCAGGGCTGCTCTTAATACATTCTCTGCCCAGCCTGTATTTGTGCTTGGGATTGCCCTGACCCAGGTGCAGGACCTTGCACTTAGCTTTGTTGAACTTCATGAGGTTCGCACAGCCCACCTCTCAAGCCTGTCAAGGTCCCTCTGGATGGCAACCCTTCCCTCCAGTGTGTCCACCGCACCACACAGCTTGGTGTCTTTGGCAGACTTGCTGGGAGTGCACTCAAACTCACTGTCCATGTCGCCAACAAAGATGTTAAACAGCACCAGTCCCAATACCGACCCCTGAGGAACATCACTCACCACTGGTCTCCACTTGGACAACAAACCACTGACTGCAACTCTTTGAGTGCTACCACCCGGCCAATTCCTTATCCACTGAGTGGTCCATCCGTCAAATCCATGTCTCTCTCATTTAGAGACAAGGATGTCATGTGGGACAGGGTCAAATGCTTTGCACAAGTCCAGGTAGATGACGTCAGTTGCTCTTCTCTTATCCACCAGTGCTGTAACCCCATTGTAGAAGGCCACCAGTTTTGTCAGGCATGATTTGCCCTTAGTGAAGTCATGTTGGCTGTCACCAATCACCTCCTTATTTTCCATGTGCCTTAGCATAGTTTCCAGGAGGATCTATTATCTTTTAATAAAAGTAATCATTTTTATATTCAGCACTATATTTAAAATCTCTTTTAATATAATTAATGTTTTCCAGTCTGTAATATTATATCACTTTAATTCAGCAATAATAAGAAGACAAATTTGAACCCATGCACAAGTAAACTTTTAAAAAAACAAAGAATGATAAATGCTCCTGATGTTTGCTCATCTTGCATAAAATTGTTGCTGCTGAATAATACTGAATGATCCCAATCTAATCAACTGAATCTTGTTTAAAAATTCAGCACCTATTTTTATTTGTGTTTGGTTAGCTGTGAGTTATCAAAGTGCTTTGACTTGCATCTAACTAGTTCCATTTCATCCTTCAATGGATTTACATATTGTGCTTGTGTTATGTAAGGTCTTGCCAAGAATTGTTCCTATTAAATACTCTGAATTATTTTTTATGCAGCCTCATAGATGTTATACTTTCAAAGCCTCAAAAATACATTCAGAGATCTGCTTCAAGATCACCTTCTTCACAAGTAGTCGAAAGAATGAAATCTTACTATAACTACATCAAAATTTTCTAGGCTATCACTCAGTGTGCCACTAAGGAGAATATCATGGCTCTAAAGACCATAAATAAACTTTTATTTATTCTTAAGGAAAAGTAATTGCCTTGTTTAAAATTGAAAGAAGTGACAGAAAATCAGCCGGTAATCTCTCACTATGAGAGGAGCACTCATTTTAATGTCATCAGGCATAGAAAACAAAGAGTTTCTTTTTGGTTGTGAAATATATACAGTTGCGCAGCACTGCATGTGACTATACAAGCAATGGTAAAAAATGGTAAAAATGGTAAAATAAATCAAGCTTTAGGCCCCCTTAAAATATTGCAGTTGCAGCTGCAATTGGTTTGATGGCTCTAAAATAGATTGATTTCTTTCTGAATCTCTGATCTTTGTAATCCAATAAATCACACTGCTTAACAACACTATAATTTATTGCTATGTACAGGTAAATTTCTTGAAAAGTTTACGATTAATAAAGTTTGCACCTCTGCATCCTCATTACAATACTCCAGAGCTTATTCTCTAAGCTTTCATTCATGTATTATTCTTCAACCTTCTATGTAATGCTAGGGTCCGCATAAGCCTGTGAAAGCTGTAGAAACTGAATTTCAGTCAAGCATGCAGAATCAGCAAATAATAAGCTGACTTCTGGAAAGGTTGGAAAACAGAGTGGACTGGAAGATAACAGGTTCATATTCCTCTGCCTCAGCTCAGCAGTACATGATGGAGTACTTCACACTTTAAAAGCTGTTTGTCTGGAAACTGAAAATCGTAGAAGGCAGGTAGATGTTAATCTCACTTCTGGTCAAGAAGACCATTGTTTTTGGTAGGGGTTCCTTCAAAAGCAAATGAGAAGGACTTTTATTTTTATGAAATTACTGAAGGACAACTGAAAAAGAAATACCTAGAGCAGGTGAGTTACATGAAGGGATGATGATGATTTCAACATCCTTTTTGTTTAAAAATTTGAACTCAAGATTCTCCAAAAGTAGCAGAGGAGGGAGACCCACATCACCTCAGACATATATTATATTATATCATATCATATCATATCATATCATATCATATCATATCATATCATATCATATCATATCATATCATATCATATCATATCATATCATATCATATTATATCATGTTATGTTATGTTATGTTATGTTATGTTATGTTATGTTATAATATAATATAATATAATATAATATAATATAATATAATATAATATAATATAATAATTATTATACCTGGGGAATTACAGGCCTGTCAGTCTGATCTCGATGCTGGGGAAGATTATGGAGCAGATCATCTTGAGTGCCATCATGCAGCATGTGCAGGACAACCAGGCGATCAAGCCCAGTCAGCATGGGTTTATGCAAGGCTGATCCTGCGTGACTGACCTGATCTCCTTCTATGACCAGGTGACCCACTTAGTGGATGAGGGAAAACCTGCGGATGTTGTCTACCTAGACTTTAGTAAAGCTTTTGACACTGTTTCCTACAGCATTCTCCTGGAGAAGCGGGCTGCTCATGGCTCTGATGGGCATACTCTTCGCTGGGTGAAATACTGGCTGGATGGCCGAGCCCAAAGAGTTGTGAATGGAGGTAAATCCAGTTGGCAGCCAGTCACAAGCAGTGTTCCACAAGGCTCAGTACTGGGGCCAGTTCTGTTTAATATCTTTATCGGTGATCTGGATAAGGGGATTGAGTGCACCCTCAGTAAGTTTGCAGATGACACCAAGTAGGGTGGGAGTGTCGATCTGCTCAAGGGTAGGAAGGCTCTACAGAGGGATCTGGGCAGGCTGGATCAATGGGCCAAGGCCAATTGTATGAGATTCAACAAGTATTAGTGCCAGGTCCTGCCCTTGGTCACAACGACCCCATGCAACGCTCCAGGCTTGGGGAAGAGTGGCTAGAAAGCTGCTCGGTGGAAAAGGACCTGGGGTGCTGGTTGACAGCCGGCTGAACATGAGCCAGCAGTGTGCCCAGGTGGCCAAGAAGGCCAACAGCATCCTGGCTTGTATCAGGAACAGTGTTGCCAGAAGGAGTAGGGCAGTGATTGTGCCCCTGTACTCGGCACTGGTGAGGCCGCACCTTGACTATTGTGTTCAGTTTTGGGCCCCTCACTACAAGAAGGACATTGAGGTGCTGGAACATGTCCAGAGAAGGGCAATGAAGCTGGGAAGGGTCTGGAGAACAGGTCTTATGAGAGGAGGTTGAGGGAACTGAGGTTGTTTATTCTGGAGAAAAGAAGGCTGAGGGGAGACCTTATTGCTCTCTAAAACTACCTGAAATGGGGTTGTAGCGAGGTGGGTGTTGGTCTCTTTTCCCAAGTAACAAGTGATAGGACAAGAGGAAATGGCTTAAAGCTGTGCTGGGGGAGGTTTAGATTGGATATTAGGAAAAAATTCTTTACCAAAAGGGTTATCAAGCATTGGAACAGGCTGCCCAAGGAAGTGGTGGAGTCACCATTCCTGGAGGTATTTAAAAGACATGTAGATGTGGTGCTTAGGGACATGGTTTAGTGGTGGACTTGGCAGTGTTAGGTTTATGGTTGGACTTGATGATCTTAAAGGTCTTTTCCAACCTAACTGATTCTATGTTTTTATGACTCTGTCATTTTTATATAATGCAATATAATACTATATATAAGTATATAATATATTATAAAATATTATATATATTATAAACTGCAAACTCTAACAATTAATAATTAGGATCTCAACAGATTATTAAGGGTTAGTCTATAGGCACTTCATTATATTTCAAGGTGGATGAAGACAAAGTGCTGATATTCAGGACTATTGCTTTCTAACTGAAACTGCTGTACGTGGTGTTTGGTACGTCTGACAAGCAAGTGAAAATTGTTAATTAGATACTAATAAATACCAGGTTTCCAAACCTTCCTCCCAGGTGTGAGGATGTTAACCTGGAAACATCTGTACAGGCTAAGGAATTTGTGACTAATTTGCTGCAAGTGCTCTTTCAGAAATCAACACAGAGGATCTACTGTATTTTACAAGTTCATTCCTGTGCTTCAAAAGACCCTTTAACAGAGCTCTGTCCAGTCAGAATCTGTAACTCATGTTCCCTGACCACAGATGAAAAATAGCCTCAGTGCTGCAGCACTGGGATTTGGAAGAATGATCTGTCGAGTTCTGCATCCAGGAGAGGAACAAAAATCAATACTACAAAAGAAAGAGAGGGCAAAAGCATGTGAAAACCATATCAGGGAAATGTTTCGCAGTGGATATTGTCTGGATTATAAACCTATGTCAAAGGTGAGATAAAAGATGCAAAGACAGGATACAACCATTTCTCTGTTTTCAGTTTGCATTAATATGTTGCGCTTCATATAATGCCACAGAAACAGTACAAATATATTAGATGCCACACAGTAAAAGAAGTCTTCATCAAGAAGTCTTTATTCAGACATAAATCTTACTGGCTGAGAGACTGTCTTTGAACAGACCTAAATCCAATAGGGCAAATATGATTATACATCACCTGGGCGAATGGGAGGCTAATAGGTCAAAACAGGGTGAGGATATAGCTACTTCCAGCCCCTAGGAAGTATTTTTTTTCCTTCCTGCCAGTAATTTTGCAGTATTGTGTAATTCTTTGCTCTAACTTCAGTCTCATCACTGCAATATTGTCACTTTGCTCACATCTGGTAGTAGCTTTGGCTCCATGCGCATGCCAAAAAATTTCTTTTGATGTTTGTGGCTAAAAGAAGCTTTTTTTCCCCAAAAGAATCTGAATCAGAAAACCTCTTTACTGTGGAATACAAAAATAGATCTCCCCAGCATCTCTGCCACAAGAAAGAGAGTGTCTTTGCAGATATATCTAAATTGCTGCTTCATCTCTGCAGGTCTTCCTAATAGATAAACTTTCATATTTATTGAGGTAAGTAATATTGATACGAGAGTTAAGTGCTTCAAATATATATGCATTTCACAAGAAATAGACTGTAAAATTAGGAAATCAAATTAGGAACCAAATTAGGAAATACTTCTTTCGTTACTTTGTTTGGATTACCACTGGGAGGTTAAGTTAAAAACCACTTTTTTCTATTTTTTATTTCCACATGATTCTTTCAAAATAAAAAAAAAAAAAAGAGGGAGAAATTTCTAGGTAAAATAATCTTAATTTCATAAGTTTAGTCTTTTCTAGAGTAATTGCCACTGTTTCATTGATTTTAACTGTCTAGATGAAAAATTGGCCTTATACAATAGCTAATATAAAAGTTTGCTTTTTTTCATGCAGTGAGAAATGACCTTCAATAGTGCAGGCAGGGAATGGCATACCCACCCACACATCCAGTCACACATGCACTCGCTCAGCTATTAGAACATGACCTAGCTTCAGTCTAGTTCCAGCACCGCACCAGGGAACCCAGGTTTTCTTCTGGCAGAGGACTGACTGGCTCTGTGTAAAGCCTGTGTAAAAAAAAAAGGAAATGTTTTTGCAGTACAGGATTTTCAAGGGTAATGTCAGAATGTAAGCATGTAGCAGATTATGTAACAAAATACAAAACCAAAGAAAAAGAAAGTCTGAGTTGACACTGAAAAAAAATACAAATACTGGAATTAATCATAATTCTGAAGCCGAAAGATTTATGATTAGTGCAATCACAAAGGATATGTTTTTTAGCTGGCTAACTATTTGAATTACTGATGCAATTGGGCTGTTAGAAATTCATGAAAACATTATTACTTGTACCTCCATTTATTGCAATTATAAATGCTGATGGGTTCAAAATTATCACTACAAGAGAAATGTATTTTTAGTGTGTACCATGAAACTTCATGTGTCAGTGATCCCCATTTGATTAAACATTACCCATTACCGGTGTGCACATGCTTGATGTGAGTAAGAACTACATGTATCAATCACGTACAGATATGTATTCCAATGTAAGCATAGTTTACTATGCTACTGCTCTTCCAAATTGTTGTACAGTCATTATACTATAGTCTCTTCCTCTATGACTCAGATGAGAAATGGAGAGGCCATAAATAAATATCATGCCTTGGTCAGCCCACATATTCTTCTTATGGGAACATTTTCTTTCTATATCTGAGCTATGCTAAGCTAAACTGGATTTTGTTGGCATGAAATATCACCTTTAGTTAGATTTCTATAAACAGTTATCAGCTAGCAGCACCTGCAGAACCTCTTCAGATTTTGGGAGGTGTAAAAATATTTAGATTGGAAGGAATTTCTCTTAGACAACAAAATGGTTTGAAGACTTTAGCACTGAAATTATTCAGGCATTCTGTTTTGCTTGTTATTTAAGTCTGTCTTTCTCCATGTGGGGGCAAGAGAAATGCATACAGGCCATGGGGGCAAGCTGACACTATCCCTTAAAACCACAAAACTGATCTGAAGGCAGGAATATGAAGAATATGAAAAAGGCTGAGTCCCAGAGGAAGTCCCAGGGAATGTTCTGGCTAGTTGAATTCTGCAATTGTGTTAATAATCATAAGTATAAGCCATAATACAGTGTGTTATACATGATATGAAGGCAGTCAAGTCCCAGAGGCTGCCTTTTCCCTTTGTTCACCCATCTAAAACCAACTACAGTCTGTCCTTTGCTTTGATTCAAATCCATCTCTGAACTATGCCATACATTAAAAGCATGGCTGAAAAGCACATTCTGCTCTAGAGATTGTGGTTGAAAAAAAGACCAGATTCTTAGTTTTATCAATTTTAATGAAAAAGGTTCCAATTTGGAAGAGTAAAATGCTTACTCTCTTCACTTGGCAGACAGCTCAGGAAAAGCCTCCACTTACCTGGCCACTAATGATCCTCACAGAGACTTCATTGTCCAACCCAGCAGGCTAATCAAAGATGCTTTTTTCAGCAAGTTCTGATAACAGAAGGGAATATATTCATCATCATTCTAAGACTTACATAAATGTTCATTATTGCAGAAGAGAGAAGACTAAAAAGCCAGAAGATCCTGTAATCAGTAGAAATTTCTATCATTGGACCAAATATAAAATATTATATAAAGCAGTATGAGGGCTGCTCTAACTTTAGCCCACAGTCTGACCCCTTGTGCTCTTCTGAAAATTTCCTGATCTATCATCTTTTCTTCTGACTGCTCTCTTCTCCATCAGCCTCAAGGATGGGGATATTACAGGACAGGCTCTGTTGACTCAGTGCAGGCTGAGGATTCCTTTATATACCTGCATATACATGTAGATGGATATGCTGCCACATATTGTGATTTAAATGATCATGGGCTTGAAGGTGAGCAATTTAGGTTAAAAAATGAGTGTCTTAGCATGAGTTTTAAAAGTGTTTAGAGTATTCTGGGAAGCTGCTTAAGAATATTCTAGTTATCTATGGGGCTTTAGAAAGAAAAAAGTAAATTCTTGTTTAAAATTAAGAAGGACATTGAGTCCTTTTCTGCAAGTCTGTATTGATATTCAATAATGCAGATTATGTTAGAACAAAAAGTATTGATTTGAATAGTTGAGGTTTTTTCAATTTCTTATTGACTACCAACCACTATTCTGTTTTTCGTTTTATTAATTTCTTAGGTCTGTACTTCCAGATGTTTCAACAGATGCTGTTGGTGAGGAACATTGCCATCACATACCTGGAACTCTATACTGTTAATTTATACTAATACAGAGAAGATTAATGCAATGTCCTGGGTAGACGTAGATTGCTTATAGTACCAATTGGGGTGTGAAAAGTTGTTCACTACTGTTTGCTTATTAATGTTAGCTAGGTTGTCAGTTAAATATTAGGATCTTCACAGAATGTGTTCCTTTGGTCCTGGCAGTTATTATGATTAAATCTTAACTAATTGTCGTGGTTTAACCCCAGCTGGCAACCAAGCACCACATAGCCACTCACTCAGTCCCCCCTCGGTGGGATGGGGGAGAGAATCAGAAGAGTAAAAGCGAGGAAACTCCTGGATTGAGATAAAGACAGTTTAATAGGTAAAGCAAAAGCCACGCATGCAAGCAAAGCAAAACAAGGAATTCGTTCACTGCTTCCCATCGGCAGGCAGGTGTTCAGCCATCTCCAGGAAAGCAGGGCTCCATCACGCATAACGGTTACTTGGGAAGACAAACACCATAACTGTGAATGTACCCCCCATTCCTTCTTCTTCCCCCAGCTTTAGATGCTGAGCATGACATCATACGGTATGGAATATCCCTCTGGCCAGTTGGGGTCAGCTGTCCCAGCCATGTCCCCTCCGAGCTTCTTGTGCACCCGCAGCCTGCTCGCTGGTGGGGTGGGGTGAGAAGCAGAAAAGGCCTTGACTCTGTGTAAGCACTGCTCAGCAGTAACAAAAACATCTCTGTGTTATCAACACTGTTTTCAGCACAAATCGAAAACATTGCCCCATACTAGCTACTACAAAGAAAATTAACTCTATCCCAGCTGAAACCAGCACACTAATACAACATGTGTGATGTGCTGTGAAGACTCAAGAAGAGCACCCCAGGATGTACTCCAGGTCTGTGCTGTTGATTCAGTGAGATGCTCCACCTTGGGCGCTCTGACTGGGATGATTTTTAGGGGCCAAGGAGCCAAGATGTGGCCAGCATCTCTTTTGGCTTTTGACTATTCAGCCTTTTCCTTCTGTGGCTTTATATCTTCCTTGTACTCTTTTTACAACACTATGCAGTCTAGACTTCTGGGCATCACAGTGTTGCCATTAAGAAGACACCATGCCCAGAGATCATGGTTTTGAGGGCAAAAAAAGAGTGTGTGAGTTGAGAAAGGCCCTACCTATATTCAGGCAGAAGGGACCTACACCTTCTTGTTGGCCTTCTTTCTGAATACACGTTTCAAAACAGTCATAAGACATGGAGTCTTATGACCCATTTTTTCTAGCACAGTGTTGCCTGTTATCACTACCAGTTTTAATGTCTAATCCTACTTTGATTCCTTCTAAATATGTGGATTCCAAGAATGCCTCCTGGCACTGAGATCTTTCGGCTATTGCTGCATATTTTTTGATAAAATGCATATCCTTCTGTATCCAGCTGAAACAAACTTGAAAAAAAAATTTAGTAAGTATCAGTACCACTTTATTAAACCTGTCAGACTTGTAACTTGCTGCTGTCAGCCAAAAATAGGATACAGTACTGATCTGGGGCCATCGTTTGCCCTTTTGCTCTCTTTCATGATGATGATTATTAATCATTTATCTTATGACACCAGCAGCATGCTAGCTGCTTCACAGTTAAAAACTAAAGAAAAGATCTCTACTTACAAAGCCTATCATCAAAACAGACAAAGAGTGGGAGGAGGTACAGCATAATCATGACTGAGAAAGGAGGTTTTGCTCAGCTTTTTCTGCCCTATGACTTTTTTCATGGGGATTGTGTTATTGTGGTAAACCTGAGCTTTTCTGGCACAATTTTTACTTCCTAATATAAAAGTCACCTGACAAAGTCACTATATTCAAGTAGATGAGCTCAAGTTACCTGATACTGGGTGAGGACAGACACTTACAACCACGAAGATGTTCTGGCACTCCAAGAGGTGCTTCTAAGTAGAGCAATGCATGTGGGGCCATTTTTGCATTAATCTTTTAATGCCAGAATTGCACACCTATTGCTTTGAATATCTGAGAACCTCTGGTGGCTAAGGCAGTCTTTCAAAAGAAAGGAGGAGGAAATGAGACTCAGCTTTCCTAGGTCCAACCACAAGGTTATCATAAATGGTGGATGCAGCTCCCTTCAACAAAAGAGGCAGCCTGGTTAGACTTTTTTGAAAGAATAATAATGCAAATGTGCTATGAAAAATAACATATTTTTGTCTTCTAAATTCCAAATCCATCTTCCTTCAGCATTCATTCTCTCCAGAGAACTTAGGCTCTGGAGAGAAATGGGTTTTCAAACATGCTGCTACAAAGACCATGCAATGCTTTAGGGGCTCCCTGCTGTTTACATCCTTTTCTGAGGTGCCCAATTTCCTTTCTGTAAAGAAAGACAAGTGCCTCAGCACATAAGTGAGTATTTCACTTTGAGGGTCTAAAAATTATACTGCTGGATTTACCTATTAGAGGCATAACTCGTTGTTCTCAGAGGAAGCATATACCTAAGCTCCAAGCAAGAACCATTTGAAGAAAACACAATAGTAGCCGAATAAAAATCTATCCATATCCCACACTGGAATTGTTCCAGCATTGCCCTTTAAGCTACCTAGATTATCTAGCAGTCATTTGCTAAGTAATGATAATTAATATTCAGTCAGTAGCTGGTAGATCTTCAGCCGTGCCCCTTGCATATCCCTAATAGTGCAGCTTTGTCTGATGGGAGTGCTCTGATGCAGCCAATGGCATGAACTTTTGTGGACATCAGCTTGGTCACCATATCTCACTGTATTTCACAGATAACAAAAAAAAGTTATTTTAACAGAAGAGTGCATTTTGGGTAAATGGAGGCATTTCTCTTCACTTATGTGTGCGTGGCCTCATCGTGTGACTCTGGGTCCTGGGGTCAGGTAAGCACTACCAATGGGACCCAGCTTCCCAGATCCAGTTTGCCCTCTTTTCCCAGTCAGGCTCTTTTGTTTTCTTTCCATTTATTTGAGCTGTGGAGTATTTAATTTTAAAGCATCCTCACCTACAGACAGGATTTATCCTGCCACAGGACAGTCTGGGAACTGTTTAGCCCTCCAAGGTGTAAGCACTGTTGCTACAGCAGTGTAACTAGGGTTTTAACTTCAATTCTGTATTAATATTACTGATGCAGGAACTGCCGGGCTCTTTTTCTACTTCTAAAAGATATGAACAAATCACATGACACAGCCACCTGCAGAAGTTAGACTTGCCTGAATTGGCAGGCTGCAAAACCAGCAAGGAATGGAAGTCTTGCATTAGAAAGGTGTCCTAACGGCATTACTTTTTCATCTATCCAAGTTCCTAAAAGACTGGGGAGAAGTAATTCCTTCAAGAAAGCAAGAAAGCAAGCAAACAAGAAAGAAAAGGTGCATACAGGAGGAACAGGGAACTATATTTTTATTTTTACTGATAGAGGCATCTATTTGTTCTGAAATGGTCAAAAATTAACTGGTATGAAGAGACAAGCATTTACACTAGGAAATGTACTCAGTTTATTATTCCCTCTCCCCATCCAAAATGCATAGCATTTGAAAACAAAGTGTTTGTGATTAAGGCAGCCAGAAAGTTACTCCTGAAACTTTATTGTCTAGAAAATACAGAGAGAAAAAGAGGGAGATTGTTGTTACAGATTCATATTTCCTGATTCAAGCAACATGGGCTGAAACTTAGGCAAATCCAAATGTACTGAGACATGTTCCTTTACTGATCATCCTAATTCACAAATTTAAAAAGTAATGGGGGAAAATATATAAAAGATTGCCAACAATGGTGGGTCAATAAGAAGACAGCTGCTACCTAGTAGTCACACTTGTTTGTTTTACTTTTGGGTGGTTTTCTTTCTATGATGTGTGGACAGGGGTTTGACCAACCAGTTTTACCATACCTTGGTTTTCTGAAAAGGATAAAAATAGAGGAATATTCTGACAAATTGATCCAAATTGTCCTTATTCTTCTGAGATAAGAGAGGAGGCCACAGAATACCATCAGGAACATTGTTTGTACCAGGTAAAGAACTCCCAGAAAGCTTTATTTGAGTCAAATCCAATCCATCTAGCCAACTAAAGAGAACACAAAACCTTAAGGTATTTTTTAGGAGGACTGATTGCATGATTGGACTGATACCCTTGCTCTCTAGTCTAACCACACTGTGGATGGACAATCAGATATTTTTATAGCAATTACTATCAATTAAATATTTAACAACGCGGAGTCAGAACAGCCACTAAAATGTTAGTTTCCACTAAAAAAATTGATGTAGTATAAATCCTGAAATCAACACATCCGGAACCTAGACCATTTTTGTAAATATTGACTTTTTTATATTTCACTTTAATTAAAGTTGCAGTTGTGCAGAGATTGAAAGAACAGAAGCAGACCACAGAATATATGCAGCTAGCCTAGGTTTGTGCATCAGAGTGGTAAAAAGTAATTTAAAATGGGGAATAAACATTGGTGAGAATCAAAAACAGTAAAGGAAGTACACAATAGAGAAACTGCAAAGAGCACCATGGTATTAGAATCTTTTGCAGGCACTGGGAGAAAAACAGAATTTATATAATCTTGTTTTTTATCAGAATGGAGACATACTTATGAATACAAATACAAAACTCCACCAAGCAGAAGATAATTCTTAAGAGAAATATTTATGTGACATACTGAATGATGCTGACAACTTCATTTCTCAATATCTGTGCATATATAATATATGTTTCTTTGACCTGCTTATAGTATGGGACTGTGCTATAATGAACAAAATATCTATGCAAGTGGCAATGAAATATTCACTAAAGCAGTCAATACTGCTGAGATACAATCCAAGGTTAAGAAATGTGTAACCTTGAGACTGAAAGAAGCAAAGTTAACACAGAAAAGTATTTTTTGCCACCTAGTGAAATAAATTGAAAAATCCATAAATCTGAGGTTGTTGCTTGCAATTGTTGTTGAATAGATTATTGTATTATTCTGTGACTTTCAAATAGAAAAAGTGTAACAGTACGCTAGTCTTCTATATTTTAACTAGGGATAAGGGGAAAAAAAAACCCTTTCATTTACATCCACCACTGGGTCTTGTCAAAATATATTACAAAACACAATACTAGCATCTGAAAATGATTGTAGAAGCTATTGGGAAAAGAGATGGTTATGACCTCTCAAAACGCAGCAGACACTTCTTAGATGAAATGAAAAAGCCACATTACTGATCATAATATTTTCTTCTAGTAGTGCATATAAAACACAGTGCACCATTTGTTTATGCTCATTTGACTTCTTTTCTTTGTTTCATGACAAAGGTTCACGAAGTTGAGATTCTTCTGCCTTCACTTAGGAATCTGAAAGTTGAGCATCTACCTCAAAACACAGATTTACTTTATAATCAATGGAGGGACATAGGTGTCTCTATCAGGCAATTCATCTCATTGTCAGCAAAAAGCAAGAATCAGTTTCTCCAAAATAGGTATCTTGGGCCTTTTGAGATCCAAATATCTGCATGCGCTTGGCAGATGGGATACTGGATAGGTAGGACATCCATGACCCCTGATACCAGCCTGTTAATCTGAAGTGCCAAAAGTGACAGTAGACACCCGTGTTATGAACAAGTGACTCTTTCCCTGGGATTCCCAGGAGTCACTCTCTGGAGGGCTCTGTTCTATTCTCCTAGCTATAAAGGGAGCCTAGGATGATGACTTAAATGCATATTTACAGCTTTGAGATATTTAAATTGGGTCCCACCTTTTACGCTAACATTCTTCCGACTGATAATCCACGTAATTCTTCACACACAGAAAGAAATAGATCCTTTCTGCTTTATATTTGCTGTCATATTGCTGACTTCAAGATAATTCATATCAAGAGAATCTATGCAAAAGTAATTTCCTCAGGTGGCTTCCAAAATGAGATTTTTTTCCACAGCAGAGATTAAATTGAGGGGAGAAAGGGCTAAATAAAGTCATTCATGAGGCTGTTGCAGTATCTATTTTTAGATTTAGAAAAAAAGGTGAGAGAAAGAGATAATAGATGTTATGGGTAAAATTATTCTCTTTAAACATTGCCTGTAGTTTTGCTGTTCTACTCTCCAAGGGTGTCACACTGCCTAATACTGCCCAGCTAAAGGCAGTATTACTTTATGCGCTTAATTTAGGTTTATACAGCAAGAGAGGAGAGGGTGATTTAGAGCAGGTCCCTCTGTAAGGTGCTCTGAATTGCTTTCTAGAGTAGCCAAGTCCATGCTTTGATGCTAGACAGCCAAGTGGAACAAGTCCTTCCTTTAAGCCACATCAGTCCCATTTCATGCTGAACACAGACAGAAGGTTTTACCTGCTCCTTTCTTTTGCCTTTTTTGTCTGCCTCTCTGTATGTTCATGTAGGGAGGCAGAAACATATGCTTGCTTGCTCTGGAGAACAGATTAGAATTTGCCTCTTCAGAAAAATCTCCTGAACACTGGAGTACATATATTATAAAGTAAATGTCTATTGTTCCTATAGAAATGGTTTCCTTTTGTATAACTAATTATCACTGGATCAGTTCTAAGTTGCCTATATCTGACATGGGCACTCCATTATGTCAAGTTTTCTGTTTGTCTCCCTGGCCCAATGAATACTTCTTTATTTGAGGTACAAATGGGAGAGAGTAATAGACATGTTTCTCAAACTCATTTCTTTGAAAGTACAAAACTGGAGTTCAGGCGGGTTTTCTTATATCTTAGCTGAAGAAAAATGAAATGAGGTCTCCATGGGCTATTTTGTTTTATGCCTTACCTAACTACACTTTTTGTGACTTGCTAGCAGGAAACAGGCTGGTACAACAATGATGATTGGTGCGTATGCAGCTCTAGGGTGAGAAATTTACTTGTTAGAGAAGTTAACTGGTGGAAAATTGGGTGCTTTAGATAAAGCCACAAATATTTAACACGGCCCACAGTGGGAGCCCAAAATGTGGAAGCCAGTTTAATGGCAGGTAGACACCTGCGTATCACTATGGATCCAAAAATATATGACAGTATATTGTGATAGGTGGCAGATGGTTTTTTTGTTGTAAAGCATACATGCGAGAGATGAGTACAAGGTACTTATTTATAAAGTCAGCAATAGATATAAGTACTGGTTTTGTTACACAGTTTCATCATGTAGTTTACATAAAATTATATAAGATTATAAAATTTCATTACAGGAATGGTTATGCTAAGCTGGTTCTTAGATAGCATTTGCATTCTTTTAAGTGTCTGCATGATGACAGTAACAGTAGTGAAAATAGGGGGCTTGGGTTTTTTTGTAAATAGGCTAGAACCAGCTGTCATTTTTGGTAGTATAGATGAACAATGCTTTATAGAGCTAGGGGTAGATAATTTCTAGGCAGATTGTTTCTTAGTTATTCTTAGAAGAAGCATATGTGCTGCATATCAATGCCAGGAAATCACTTGCAGCAAGCGTGTTGGTAGCAAAAAGATACTGCTATTAATTAGCACTTATAATTTTGAACTACTCATACATTTTAGCCAGTGATATTACAGATACAGACACAAATTAACTTAAGTAAGAATGGGAATCTAGTGTTAAAGTGTTAAAACAGCATTTCTGCAAAATGCCTTTACCAGGAAATTTTGTGGTGTCAGTGAAAATTATACAAAGTTACGTTAACAGTTTTTGGGATATTGGTGAGAATTTCAGTGAAGTCTTTCAAGGGATGCTTTCGGGTGTTTTGGAATTCAGAATAACTTAATTGCTTAAATTTCATCAAATGGTACAGTTTAACTGATCCAACTCCAAATTTTCAAACTGGATCACCATTTTTCTCAGGGAATCATGGGAGGAAAAAAAGTCTGTCTTCAAAATTAGTAAGCATACACAAGGTAGGTATTGCAAGCTAGCCAGCTGAAAAACTAACCACAAGGTAAGTATAATGAGAGTTTGCTATTTTCCCCCCTTGTTATTTCTACAAACTAAGCAGCAACTCAGCAAACAAGGCTGAGTGAACACTAAAGCTGCTTTCATCAAACTGTGAATGATGCACTACAATTATCCCTGCCTCTAAAATGTGATCCAGCTTCCTCTTATATTCTTAGTAGTAGTAGTACTCATAAGGAGTATTTCCTTATTTTTCTCCAGACATTTGGAGAACTTTCTTCAGCAAAACAAAGCAAACTTGCAGGTTGCACACCAGGCTATTAATATGCCGAATCAAAGAAAATGAAGAATTTTTTGAAATAAACAAACAATGTATCTCTGTATATATATACAAACAGAAATAATTAGAATGTCAAGATATGTTCTCTGAAAACTGTTCTTTGGTGCAACAAAAAAGCTTAACAGAAACTAAATATAATTCTTCATTCTTGCAGAAACTCAGAGACTGTAGGGTTCTGCTGTATGTTACTTCAGTACATAGGAAGTCATGGTCCTGGCCAAAATGTATCTGTTTAAACAGTGCAAAGTCAGTGGAGGAGAAGGAAGATTGCATGGTATAAATTGTGCTTCTGATTTAAATCCAGACTTCTTTGGATGGAAAGTTCACAGACTTCTACAGTGGCATGTAGAAATCCTAGTGGATTAGATGATTTTGTGTACATTGTGAAGGAGATGAAAAATGGGAAGCTAATTTCAACCCGGCTAGCACAGCATGATGATATTACACATATGGCCTATAATTGAAATGTTCTTTATTCTCTGAAACATTTGCAGTATCCTGCTGTGGAGATGGGCTTATTTGCTGCTGCTGGTTGATATTATTTTATTATGCTTTAATTTGCTAATCTTCAGTCTTGTGATTAACTGTATGCAGTCCACAATTTGTATGGATCATGTCCAGTACTGCTTAAGCTATATGTTAGTACAGAGAGAAAAGAACCAATTTGGTTTCAAAGACTTCAGTCTTTGAGAGTTTTCAGCATTTCAAGGATTTTTTTCATAACTTTGTACCTAATATACTTTATGGTTTAGTCGTCTTTGCCCTGCAAACAGTCAATTTACTTTGAATGCTATTAATTAGTAATTTGGATAAAATAGGTACTTGGTATCATGATAAAAGAACAGTGAACTGTGTAGGAATCCTGTTTTGCTTTCTTCTTTTTATTGTCATAGTAGATATTTCTACATTTATTCTATTTTGGTCAGAACATCTGATTCCTATTGTAATATGACAAACAATACTATTACACAGTTCATTAACTAGAGTTCAGATTTTCAAAAGCTAGCTAGCAGGAAATGCTTCCATCTGCTTGGAAAGCTTTGGATCAAACCTTTCAAAAAGAAACCCAAGCTACCTTCACTTACTGTAAGAAATACTAAAGATAATCAACTATGAAGTGGCTGTATTTTCTAAAAAACTAAATGGACATTCTAAATAATAGTGTAAAAATTATTTTATTTTTAAAAAATCTATGATCTGCTTGCTTTAGGTGTCTCCATTTGTCTTTTAGACCAAGTATAGTAGTTAAGAAAAGCACATTTGAATCCTTGAATGAGCCTGGAAGATGCTGATTTGGCGCTGTTCAGTTTCTTCTGCCATAATCATAGAATCATTGAATCTTCAGTTAGGCATAGAATTTTTCCTTTTATGCATCTTATTTGTTGTATTTCTTACATTTCCATGGAGAAATGATATGAAAATAATGTTCTCTTTTGAAACTATTGGAATTTGTTTATTTTCCGTGCTATTAGTGGAAGGTTCCTGAAGAGACTGTAAAGCACAATCAGCTTAACTAGGTGGTTCTTGAGATATATTGTTAAAGGCCTTTCACACTGGAAACTCCCTGGCTTTCCCAGGCAGTTAGTTCCCATCCTTCTCATCTGACCATTCGAAATTTTTTCTAAAACTCCCATGCTTCAGTTTAAGCTCACAGTTTTTCCCAGTCAACATAGTCTTGGAAAGCTGATTGTTTGTATTCCCCTTGCAGCAGGCAGTGTGATACAGGTGCCAAGAATGATGACACACATCCCCTTCACCTTCTCTTTTCCAGACTAACCAACGGCATTTCTTCTGACTCTTCTTCAGGGGGAATATTTATTAGTCCTCTGAAAATTCTCATTCTTTTCCTCCAGACTAAACAGCTGGTCCATATTTTTCTTGATGATGGTGTTCCAAATTGCATGATACTTCAGCTGCGATCTTTTCAACATCCAATGCACAGCTAAGCAGAGAAATGATTTCCCGTATTTTAGAGGCCATACGCCCATTTCTACATCTATTCATGTTTTTCACCATTTCACAATAGCATGACATAGCTCTCTTGTTCAGTTGTGTGGTCTCCAGCCATTTCTTCTCTGTATGTTACTTATGCATTTGAATATTCCTGCCCAACTGTAATACTTCCTGTGGGTCTACTCTGAATTTCATCCTTTTTTCCATTCCATTTCTCAAATTTAACAGGCCTATTTTGAATGTAGTTTCTATTCTCCAACACATTGGCTGTCCCTCCCAGTATAGTATCATCAGCAAACTTTATGAGTAAACTCACTGCTCTATCATCCAGCTCTTTAATGAAAATACCTAATAGAACAATAGTATGGACTCCTGGAGAATTCCCTCTATGCATCCTCCTATCTTGACAGTGAACTATTGACAATTACAGTCTGTGTACAGTTTTCTATTCTATGGTATTATAATTTAGACTGACATTTCTTTACTAGCTTATGATACTTTCATGAGAGAGAATGTCTTTCTAAAGGAAAGATATATGACATCTGTTGTTTCTCCTCTGCCCACAAAACATGCCATCCTGCTGTGGAAGGAAATTAGATTAGCTAGACAGGAATTGTTGGCAAATCCATGTTGGCTGATGTTCATTTCCTTGTTGCATTGCAGGTGCTTATGAAGAGCTGGTATGACAATTTGTCCAACTGTATAGAAAGAACTGAAGTTAATTCAGATAGCTTGTAGTACTTGGCTCCTCCTTTTTATCTTCTTTTAATGGAAGATATTCCTTTCTCTGGTCTTTTCATAGGACATTTCTTTTCCATGGTATCTTCAGTATGACTCTATGGATCTAAAATATAATCAGCCAGTCTTTAAGTACCTAATGATGCTGTTTGTCAGGGTCATCTGGCCTGAAAATACACAACTTACCTAGTTGCCTGTTGAGCCTATCCCCCAGACACATATAGACATATATAGCTAGACACCTACTTTGAGGTGTCTTGGTGTATGATTCAACTGAAACTTAGGCATCTGGTGGCATTATAGATACTGTGGGCACCCTTCCTGGCCTCCAGCTTCCACTCCAGAAGGATATGCATCTCCTGAAGGACCTACATGATATCTTTTGGCCTGAAATTTATAGCTAATTTATAACAGGATAAAATAGTATTAATACCTATAATTAATACCTGCACAGAATTGTGCCTGTGCAGCCAAAGACGTCCAGAAAATTATTCAGTCACTAGATGTGCATTGCAGGGTGGTCAGAATTGCTCTCTAGGCTCCCCTGACCATGTTGACTAGATCAACAGTGACTATTGTGGTGATACTACCTTCACATAAAAACACTAGCTGTAGGCACTCAGAGCTTGATTCAGTTGCCTATACATAGGCTTTTGTGCCAACTGAGATGGCAAACAGCATCTTGCCTGGCTTCCAGCTGACAGTCCAGGAAGACACATGTAACCCCTAGCTTCTGTAACATACATGCCGGTTCAAATGGCACCAGATGCTTGTGTTTAGGAAATTAATCAAGGCTTTAAATTTCAGTCTTAATCTGGAACTTAATCCTGTTCTTGGAGTTGAACTGCTGTGTTTATCCTCATCATCTATGTCACCTAGGCTAAGTTCGTTTCCACCAAAGTGACTAGACCTTTTGTTATTGTAAAATACAGTTGCCACTTAGAGCCCTGTTTCAGTCCTTTAGCCATGACTCATTTTTCTTATTCATAAAACAGAGAAAAATTCTGAGGGGTTATAGCAGTTATAAAGGAACTACTCTTATAAGTGATATGAATATTCCCAGATAGGAATTATTATCTAAGTCCCAGTTTTTATTATTGTTAACCAAAGAAACTTCAGGAGTTGACATAAATTCTAAAATGAAAGTATCTATTGTTAACAATGGATAAAATGTCTGCAGTTTCCCTTGATGAAATTCAAGCCCTTCTAAATGAGACATTTCTGAAAAGATTGATTGAAAGGTGGTAATGGAAAACCTGTAATTGTCATGAATCCAATTACAGTCCATTATGACAGACCAATCATCAGAACAAAGCTACAGTGAAATACATGTATGAATATTATCTGAAACACTTGGCAAGCAGGAGGCTGGCAACTTCTCAAGCTTCTCATAGAAATACCTGTTTCACTAAATTTATTGCTTTTGTTTTCAGGTCTGTTTGGGACAGACTCCTTAATTTTGCTAAATGTCACCACCAGGTAAATAATGGCCTACAGCACAGTTCTGTGCATTATAAACCCAGGGGCTTGATGTACAGGTTCAGCTCAAGAAGATCATGAGTGTGATCTCAAAAGGCCTCCTCCAACCTAAAAAATACTGTGAAACAGGTAGTACAGATAATGACCAAAGCAGCCATTGGATCCATTCATTTCATTCTCTGGCTTCAAAGTAACTACTTCTGCTTATTATTTTGTAGCCTAAAGTCATCCTAAAAAATATATCTCACGTTTCTGGAGAGTGAGTCGTAAGTAATGCAAGGTAGTATTACGTCTTCTCTGCCCATTTTTCCTTTCTTTTCTACCCAAAGTTCTTTGTTTCTACCCAATGTAATGACAGTTGCCTGTGTGCTTGAAAGTGGTTTCAGGCTCTGCAGAGGTACGTGTTTCAGAGCTGCACATACAGTATATATGCCTAAGAGACAGAGAAAGGGCTTTAGGCACCCACCTCTTCAGCCTGGCTTAGGAACTCTCTGTGCTCAACCTCCTGACACGTTTAGGTGTCTGAGTCAATGACAGTAATTTGTGTGTGAGTACAGCATATTTTTCTGCTGGATGGCATGTCAAATATGTGCATGTGTTTGGAAATGTTGCATCATTCTGTAGAGGCTACTCAAAACAAAAAATGAGACATAAGAACAGAGTTGGTGTTCCTTGATCGTGAACTTGGGAAACTGAAGTGGTAGGGTGCTTTCAGTGTGGTTGCTCTTTCATTTTCTGTGCTGGATGGAGTGCTTGTTGCTGAAAGAATATCATTCTAAGGAAAGTCTTTACATCATTTATCAACCTGAACCAGGATTTAAAGATTTCATCTGCTGTTGCTAGAAGTTGGGACAAAAGCTACAGTAATCTATGAGTTGCTGGGCCACCTTAATGTAGTCCACAAGATCAGGAAATTATAAGTAGCTCTCAGATGTCTTACATTCCAGCTCTCCCAGATTCAGAGCACAGTTTCAAATTCAATTAAAACAGAATATTTTGAAAGTGCCAGGCCTGAAGCTTCTTGGTTCTGTGTTTCTTACCTTTCCCTGGGGCTTGGGTGGTTGAAATAATTTTCTATTTGCTGCGTCAGGGGAATACTGTGACTGAGTAAATCTTCTCTAATCCAAGTGAAAGTACTGAAAAGAAGGCCTTGGTTTTTAAAGCAGCAGTAACTCAGTTCTAAGTGCTTTTAAATTCAGACCACTTAAAGACAAACTACCAAATCTCCTAGACTCTCTTCCCTTCTTCTTCCTCCCTTTCACCTCTCTCCCATTCATCATCACTCCTGAACTAGATAAAATTTTAAGCAGTCTGTCAAAATGTTTCTGTCTATTTTTCTATGTTAGTTTCTAAATCATGTCATTTTTGCCCAGGATGAGTTCTTTGATTCATGCCATCTGAACTTCAAAATCTTTTGCCTCAATTAAAACAAAAAATTGCCAACATCTGTTCAAAACCTGGTCCTATTCCTCTGCCTTCAATCAGAACTTTTACTCATGCCTGAGAGTTTAAAACTAAATTGTGGTCTTTAAAAAATATACCTTTACTGAGCCTGTACTATGTTTAGTATTTTGGAAAAAGGCATAACTGGAGTTACATTGGAGAGAAGCAGCTCATCTACAGCATTAATTATTTGAGGAATGAGAATAGCAGCAAATTTTGAGTGACATTATATGATGCTTCAACAAAGAAAATACCTTTTATTGAATAGAACCTACATTGATATCATTGTGTGCTTTCATGTCTAGAATTTTTAAATGGGACTCTCTTGTGTATTTTAAAATTTTTCTTTTTTTTTTTTAAGAAAAGCATTGTGGAAATGTTTTGTGTAAGCCTTTTGAGCCTGAAGTTCTATCATACAAGCAATGACTCACAAGTTTGCATTTCAGGGTCTATCTTGCTTACAGGTTTTGACTTTGGCTAAAATCCAGGACAACCAACAAAGAAACCTCAGTCATAACTCTTTGAGAATTAGTTACAAGTAAATAATAATAACAGGGGTAAACAATATGGAGAGTTGGCTAGTATCTTCTAATGCGGTCTTGGCACTTTCTATCCCCACATGGTGGTCCCTTAGGGCTATGGAACAAAACACGTGTTGACTTCAGTAAAATGTGGATCATGCATTTGTAGTAGCAACTTGGAGAGTGTTTTGTTCCTCATTATGAGTAATACATCAAGTGGAGACATGACATACAAAACTTTATGCTCACAGATTCCTTTCTAAGGCAGATCCATCAGTTTGCATCCAAAGACACTAAAGCTTTCTCTTATTGGAAGTAGGAGTACATGTATCTTGGCTGTGATCAAATGCCTCATAACTGCAGAGGCAAGAGTAGGATTTGAGATGTTGAGTGCAATTAAATTTGGCAGCATCTGTTATCAAATTTGTACCAAATTCTATATACAAATGCCTGCAATGGAACTCTGCAGCCTCTGTTTTTCTTCTTTCTGTGTCTTTATGCTTTTTTTATTAGGTGTTTGTTATGACCAGCTTTTCTTTTCTGGCTTCTTTACTTTGCAGGTAAAAACTTACAAGACAGTGGGGTGAAGGAGGTTGAAAGGAGGAGCCAAACATAGTCCATAAGCCACCCTAAAAACATTCCTTCCTATTGGTTAGCTATTGGAAACATTTATCTCGAGATAAACCCATCCATGTGTTTACTAGGCAGGGAATTTCATTTACTGGTTTTCTGAGATAATCAGCTGGTATTTTACAAAGCTTGCACAATTTCATTTTGGTGTATATCTACTGCTACAATCAGATATAACTTGCATTTCCAGACTGAAGAGGCAATAATGGTTCACCACATGAAGAAATGCAGTTCCAAATTAGGAAAAAAGGTTTGACATCGATAAAATGTGACATCTTGCAGCAAATACAAAGTCCTGCACCTAGGATAGAGTAACGCCATGCAGCAGTACAGACTGGGGGTTGACTGGCCTGAAAGCAGCTTTGCCAAAAGAAAAAAAAACCAAACAAACAAAAAAATCAACCAGGGGGGACTCTGTCTACAGCAAATTGAACATGAGCCAGTGGTGTTTCTCCACAGCAACTGTGCTGTGGCTAACATGAGTGTGGCCATCAGGTCAGGCGAAGTGATTTTCCCCATCTCTCTGTCTGGCACTTGTGAGACCACCTCTGGGGTCCATGTCATTTCTCCCCACATGACAACAATGACATGGACACATTGGAGCATGGCCAGGGGAGGCTTCTGAGATGGTAAAGGACTGAAGCACATGAAGTATGAGCAGATGCTGAGAGAATCATGTTTGTTCAGACTGGAAAAGAGAACGTTTGAGGGAATCTTAACTAAACCTGCTTAATGTGACAGTGCAGAGAAGGAGATGCTAAAATCTCTTCAAGAGGCACACAGTGAAAGGAAGAGAGGCAACAGTCACAAGCTGCAATATGGGAAATTCTTATTTGATTTTCATGCAAGGAGCACATTTTTTACCATGAAAATATTCAAACACTGGAACAGGTCAGCCAGAGAGCTGTGGTATCTCCATCCTTGGAGCCCTATGCTTACATCTCAGGTACTTTCCAGCGTTACAGATGTCACTAGATTATTTAGGCAACTGAAATGTCTCTCATGTGTCTACCTTCATAATATAGCAACAGAGGTGCCTAGAGCAGTACCATGTGCACTCATTGACCATGACCCCCCTGTGTTAGGCTCTTTACAAAAGCAGTTCCAAACAGGCTAGGGAGGAATGAGAATATCCCTGCTGAACAAATGTCTAGTTTATGCGGGTGTATTAGCAAACAAATTAGCAAAAAAAAATTGGAATTAATAAAGCTGCTCTGAGATATTTATTGTGAGTGCCTCAGGGGGCAGCATGAGTAACAATATTTCTTGTTTAAAAAGTTTAAGATGGATTTTGTCATAATTATCAATTTGAGAGTGAATTTGCAGGAATAGTTAGCAGGGGAGATAAGCTGAGATGAATCTTAAAAGTGAAGACAGGATGCTGGTGTTCAATTCACAAAGATGGGGGAGCCAATGGAGAAATAGAAAAGGAGGTGATGTGTAACTGTTCCCTTCTCTCCAAGGTCTCAAAGGCCTGGTACTATTTGTAGTGCTCTTCAAAATCTACGTGAATCCGTTGAAAGAGAAAGTGACATATGCTTCACTCAGCTGCCAAACATATGCTCCTGACAGTCAGATATTTTTCCCATTCTCAACAACTGCAACCACTATCCTTCCTGAATGTAAGAAAGCCTTCAGGAAATAAGTTGAGGAAAGAATCTAGATAAGACTATAAAGGTGCTGGAGAAAAAAGGGAAACACTAAGAGTCAGCCAACAAGCTGGATAATTAGGTAGAAGTTTTGGCCAACTTAATGGGTAGTTAGAAGTTTGGAGGTGTCTCACTGGATGGAAGATTTGTTTCCATGAAATTCGTAGGGCTCCTCTTCATTATACAGGTGCCAAGAAGAACTAAAATGTTTCTTTGTTATGTTTGGATGACCAAAGAGCATCAGTTGACCAAGTGTTTTCAATTTCAGCTTGTTTAGATGTTTCATTCTTTCTTCCTTGACAAGACACTTAACTACAGTGATATGCACATGGATATGTATTAAAACATGGTAAGTGCATAAGGTTTCTGTATTAAAAGACTGTGTCTCCTCTATACGCCTAACATTAATCAAAGGGGAAGGAAAAGTTGTGCTGTCTAGACTCAGTTACTCCATTTTGTAGTGTAAATGTAAAGATAGGAGCAACCTGGAAATGACTGATTTGGCAATTTCGTTAGGTGCTAATATAAAAATCTTCACCAACTTCTTAAATAAGAGGAAGCTACATGTGAGATCCTTTGGCCATGCATGAAGCAGAGTAGATAACTGGAACTCTTTGAGAAGCATCTTGAAGTCTTGTGTGAAAATGTATCAAAGCTATGGTTGAAGCAATATTTTTCATGCACATGAGCTATTTGAAAATATTTTCCCAGCTTTTCCACACACCACCTACTTGGCAAAGCTCGTTCTATTAAAATGGCTGCATTAGAAAAAATGTTATATGACACCATCCCCCCAGATAGCACAGAAGCACAAAACTTGGTCAGTTTTTCTAACAAAAAGTGAAATAGAGAGAAGTTATTATGAAAGATCTTCTAAGGTCTATACGGTATCTATCAATGATGTTACTATAATAATTTCAGGAAGGTAAGGATCCACTACAATCTGAATACCATATTTAACTCTGCTGGAAATATTTTAAGCAACCTGGAATTATTCATATACAGAGTCTATTCTTAACAAAGTAAATAAAAAAATCATATAATTTAACCCATACAAAGCAATAAAACATAGCTTCCTGAAGGGAAGTACTTCAGTGCATATGTACTGGTATTCAGTCCTTCCAAAATTCAAGACAATTGTTGGGTTGACCCTGTCCTTGCCTTCCATTCCACAGTAAAATAAGTGGAAACAGCTTTGAAGAAGGAAATCTTCACAAGACTCCAGTCTTGGCAATTCTTCATTTGGTCTCTTGGGGTAGGAAACAGACTTGCAAGTAGAAAACATGCTGGTAGAAGCTGTGAAAACAGGAATGTGAAAATGATGGTTCAATAACAGGCAGTGTGTTGAGATTTGTGTTCTGTTCAGTACCTATTCCTGTCTAAGGAACTGTGCTTGGTGCTTCAGTTTTGTGAACCAGGTAGCAGGTTCAGTAGAGCTGTGACAAAAAATACATAACTTATTTAGGGCTCAGACAGTATACAGTCACAATAATCTAAATATGCAAGTATAAATGCAAATCCAGATCCTTATACATGTGCAGGAATAGAAATGATCCCCGTGTGAAAGGTTGAGAGGTGGTTAAATCCCTTCCCACATTTTGGCACACCCTCTCTCTGTTTCTTCTTAGAAGGACAGTCTGTAGGCACAAGAGCTACCAGGAATCCCATCCTGCCCACAGAGCAGAATACTTCTGAATATGAATTTCAGTGACAGACACCTCGTTCGCTAAAGCTGCTTTCCATCAAAATGTTGATTTGTTGACACCAAAATGTTTTGTAAGGAGGGTTCTAATTCAGCAAGCCTATGCCAAAACACAGACAGTCATTTGAAGGAACCTGGACCATTGGGCAGGTTTCTATCCAAAACTTGTGCAAGTTCCTGTCAGTGTGCTGGGAATCCTCCTCAGCAGGTGCTGCAGAAGATATCCTCCTGTGAGCAGGGACAGGGCTTACCCAGGATGGATGCTTGTTAGACACATCTGGGAACTCCACCTCTTGCCAAATCTAGCTCCTGGCTCCCCATCCAGCAGCCAGTGACTGCTGCCTGTACAGTGGGGCTGTCCCACATGCCTGGTCTCTGCAAGCTTGGGAGCCTCACTCAGTAGCCTGCCAGCCAGACTCGCGGGAGGCTGAGAAGATAAGGAGTGGGACTGGGATCTGGTGAGCTTTAGTTTGACACATATTTTCAGAGCTTTCCTTTCAGTAGAGAAGTTGCCAAAGACATTTCAATCAGTAATCAGAGAAGAAGGAACCTGCCCAGTCATTTATAGCTTGATTTGAGCTTTTAGAAAAGAGCCTTTTCCTTCTGCCCCTTAACTGGGAAGTAGCTAGCGTCTTGGTGTTCTAGGGGAGTAGAAGATGATGTTACACCATGAGAGGAAAAAGAAGGATGCAAGGACTTTTAAGGGGAATCCTCATGCAGGAGGGAACCAACAATGGTAAGGAAGGGGTGAAATTTGGCATCCTCCTTTATTCACACAAAGACAGTGCCTCCCTTGCATTAGTAGCTGGGGCTATATTTATTTATATGGCCTCCACTATTATAGTGTCTGAACAGCTATTAATCACTAATGGCTTTCTCCTTAGAGCCCTCCAGAGATGTGTTATTTTCATTTAAGGGATGAGGACTGAAGCGTGAACAGGGTAGCAGCAGTTTTCATGGCATCGATGTAGCTGTTTCCCTTCCATGGTAACAGAGCAGTGACCCTCCCTCACCTGGTGCCACCGGTCCTTGGAGAGGCCGTTCTGTACAAGGCCCACGGTGCCCCCTGCCTCCTCTGGCATGGGCTCCAAGGGTGGCTCCTTCTGTTGTGCCCAACAAATCCATGCTTGGCTGGTACAAAATCTGTAAGCCCCGTGACATGCACAAGCACTGCAACATGCTGCTGTACAGCAGGCTTCTCTTGCTCTCCTCAGCTTCTTCATCTTCCAATACTGGCTGCAGCAGAGCCTCATCCTCATGGGACTTTATCCCCTGGTACAAGTGATTGAGGCTCTTACATTGTGTTGTGAATTTTGGGGGAGTCAAAACAGCAGAACTGCATGTAGTGAACATGACTGCTATTGCTCTGCTTTCATCTTCATTCATGGAAAAAAAGTGCTGCTGGGTTTTTTTTCTGAATTTGGAAATGATTCTTCAGGTACAGGTAATGACTGTGTTTTGGAAAATATCACAGTGACTAAGCAGCTCTGCTGGGAGCCTGAAAGAGGTTCTGTGGAATTTCAACATTACTTTATGAAAAAACTGAAAATAATCTCTGTCTGCATTTCTTTCTTTTTTCATTCCTGCCACAACAAATGCCACAGGACTTACCACAGCTGACTATGTAAATGAGCTAAACCTGGAAGCAACACTGAGCTATGCTCTTTCTTCTCCTCAGCTCACTCTTTCTCTTTCTGCTCATCCTTATGTAAATTTTAAATGTACTTAGGAATACTCATTAGCACATATTAAGATTTGTTTCAACATCTTGCAAAGAACAGATGGAGAGAAAGGAAGATGAGAAAAAATAAAGAAAGGATAGAAGAAAATTGAAAAAAGAGGACAAAAGAAGAAAACTAAGGAAAGTCTAGAAAAAGAAAGGACACAGAGACAATATATATTCATGCTGCCCTTTTCATGACAAATACTAACATACTTCTCAAGTTAAACATTCACACACTTATTGCAGTGACTATAAACTATAGTTCAGATCAACTTGCACAGTAATGACCTTACTGAAGTGCCATGAGATGTTTAGTTGACTTCAGGTATTTATTCACAGCACTGCCTTTCCTGGCTGTCCACACAGTGTTAAGAACACTTACACTTTAAGGACCTATTTACTCATTCACAGCAAACTTCACAGTATTGCATGGTTTTCTAGATCACCCTTGGCAGGATCCTTGAGGCCAAACTGCTTCACTATTCATTCTGCCTTGCTCATGAGGCAACTCTGGGCTATGCTGAGAGCTGCCCAGTTGGCACGACAAGGAAACGTACTCCAAAGGACATTCATCTTTATAACCGCTCCCGGTGTGTCTCTCCCTCTGCCAACAGAGTCTGGACAGTTTGTATGAGGGATCCCTCTGACAGCACCCCCAGTCCTTGTAAGCATGTATGGAAAAGCTGCCCTCAAAACTCATTTCAGGGCCCTGATACTACTGCACACAACTTTTTGTAACAACCCTGTGGCATCATCAAGGTATCCACTAGCACTGGAGGGTACCCTATGTGATTCTCGGTATGGGTAGCTAAAAAGTAGGTGCAGGTAACTAAAACAAGCTCCAGCACTTTCAATAAAAGTAGCAGGTCAACGGGTTTCAGCTGCCACTATTCAGTCCAACAACAGACCAACCAACCAACCAACAAGCCTTTGGTGAATGTGAAACAGCAGTGGCCTGCTACAACACCCTTCAGTAACCATCATGTTTCTTGTCTATAGCTGGTCAGCCAAACTGATTTTAAAAAAAAAGCAAATTAAGACTGAAGGACTTACCTTCCATTACCTGTGCCCATATGAAGGCAAATTAGAAGTAGCAAGACAGCAAAGCTCAAAAATTTACCCAAAATCACAAAGCTGAATAGTAACAGATCTGAGCACAGGACTAGAGCCTATCTACTCTTTAGTCAGTGCATTTTCCAGGGGACCTTGCCATTTCTGCAAAACAAGTGCAGAAGACTTAGTATCAAACTGCTAAGACTTGGGGTTATTATTGCTCCCTCCAGAAGCAGACTTGGTGGGAAAGAAATTACAGAAAATTAGTTAAAAAGTGAAAATTAAAAAAAAAAAAAGAAAAAGGGAAATAGTGGAAGAGAAAAGAAAGAGCAAAGGAAGATGATAAACAGTGATGTGTGAAGGACAAAGAAAGAGAAAGAGAACTGAATAAATGAGTGAATGTGAAGAAAAAGGGAAAGAATGTAAAAGATATATAACAGGTATAGGAAAAGTGAGGGGAGCAGAAGAACATGAGAGAAGTAGAGAGAAAGTTGAGGGTCTTTCAGGTATAAGATTCTCCCCCTACACAACAAAACATTTCCAAACACAATCATTATTTTCCAGAAGACAATTTTTGTTCTTATAATGGCTTTTTCTGAAGTGACTTAAACTGGAGAAAAATCCATAATCTGGAGAGTCTGATGGACATTGATAATGGAATGTTTTAATATTGGTTAATGCTTGATATTTTGAATCTGTCTGGATGTTGCTTTTCTATCACTATTTTTTAATTCCTGCATTCCTGTGTATTCTAATGTTTCTGCTAACTCTTTTGACCAATCTTAATGTGCAAATAAACTCACATCCAGTAGTTTTGCAGAGCTGAGTGGAGTGTGGGCCACTATCTGTTACAACATTTGGAATTTCATGACACAGACAACACAATTTGGATTGTATTGAGTGTAAAACCAGTCAGAAATCTTGGAAAATTTGTTGATAAATACATATTCTGTTGACAGAATTTGCTGCATATATTCATCTTACATTTAACTACGGTACATTTCACTTTTGCAGTCTTATGTATGTTATTCAAGACTGCAAATGTGTGTGGCAATATAATAATACTCTGTTATTGTATTTTAAAATTACAAATATGAGTATTAGCATTGAGGTTGATGTACCTGGCTTCAGCTTGGTTACTATCATGACATGATTTTTCTACAGACACTCGACACTTAGAAAAATTCTTCTTCATAGTTTCAATGTTTTTACATAATATGCTAATCAAAGATTATACTTCTTCTGTGACCCCACTTCTTCATTCAACAAATCACCATCTTAAAGTAAGTTTTATTTTACCTCTTCCTTTTTTCCCCACAAGCACATCACAGTATCTCAGTAAAATATTCCTAAGTACTGATTGGTATTGTTTTGGATAGCCTTCTTACATATTAGATGTCACCATTCCAGCACCATTTTCCCACATTGTATCTGATTTTCACATGAATTTAAAGCCACTTCACAATGCTTTAGACTTTATTGACGAGCTAGTTGATGAGATTCTGTCTTAGATTTTTGTAGGACTCCTCTGAATGAGACAGTCTCTCATATCAGTGGCATTCATTTATTTTTTGGTAGTATAATTCTGAGGTTTTTCATATTTAAAGCTAATTTTATTTTGGAATGTTATTTTTATAGATCTGCCACTTTTTCTTCAGTTAAAAAGCAGGAATCATTGCTAATAACTTTAAATATAAAGTTGATCCTATTTCTGAATAGTCTTCATGGGAGGAATTATAAAGAAGACATCCATAATGCTCTTATACATCTCATCAATTCTAAAACCAAACATGGTTAATTGTACATTTACACATAACAAAATACCATAGTCCTTGTAAGCTCTATTGTGTTGTACTGATTTATTCCGATGCTTCAATCTTACTGTTATTTTTTTACCTACTCCTAATGTCAGTAATTTTAGCAAGAGTGACCAGCTCTCAGCTATATGTAAGACTAGAACAAAGATGGAAGATGCAGGATACCAGTGTCAAGCAGAGATTTTTTTCTGCACTGTAATACCTAAAGATTGACTATAATATGAGAAGAAATGGATATGGATTTCTACAGATATTTGCATTTAGCATATTAAGAATAACTTACAGTGAAGGTGGTAGTCACCAATGGATATTTTTAGCCAGATCAAGGCCACCTTTCCCAGTTTGCAAGAAAAAATGTGCTTTATGTTTTGAAATGTGTGCTTGGTTTGCATATCTCTCTCCAGATAAATGATTTAACCTTTTAGCCATCTGGTAGTTAGAAGTAGAACTATTCAAATTTCTATGCATAATTGAACTACAGATGCAAATTTTGCAGACAAAGTATATCCACAAACATGAGTCTCACCCTTTTGGAAATTTACCGCTTCATTTGCACTTGTTCCATTACAGAATGTCCTGAGTTGAGCTTATGCTGTCAGTGCTTGAGAATTATCCAACAAGATGTCTCATTAAAAAAGGACAGTAACAAATAATCATCATGGCCCTAAGTCAGAGGAACCTTTAACTAAAGAAATAGCTTTTGTTGTTATATGCACTGGTCCCATACCCAATGTGAGATCTCCATTAAATTTTGTCTGCCACCTTCTGTGGCATCTGGAAACTCCACATGAATCACTACCGCTGTTAGCAAAGCTTTTATCATGGCCGTAACAGTGCCTGCTCAGTGATCTTTCTCATCATCTGGAGTGTTATCTCTACCTTACCCAATATTATGGCTGCCAAAATTCCCTTTGCGTTCATCCCATGAATACCCACCGCACTGACCACCTTGTGTGCCTGTGTCTTGTCCTGAAGGCTAAGTGCTTGCCAGATGAGTGACACGGTCATTTTACAGGAGAGAAGAGGAAGCAGTGATATGCATCCTTTAGCTACAGGGTGACTATGGAAAAGGTCATGTATACAGCAGTGGAAAGAAGACCTATTGTCTTAATTAATTCAATGTGGCTGTGTTGAATTGTAATCACTGTGTGATAATTCTGGAATTTATTCCAATTGATTTTGTAGAACCAGAATAATATTATGTTGTGTAATACTCCACAAAGAAAGACCGTGAAATAAAATAGTGCTTTAGTCAGTGGTGTCCTACATGATAAGATTTCTCCTATGAGAGGCATTGTCCCAACATTTTCTTCAGTGTCTCGCTTTTTTGTCTTTCATTTATTACTGTTTTGTTATGACAGTAACAGAGATGTTGCTTTTCAAATTCATTATCGTTTTTTCTCAACATTTCCCAAATGAAACCATGGTGAGATAGAGCACCATGCTTCTATTTCGCTGATAATCACTTTCTCCAAGGAAACTGATAGGTTTCAAATTTATGTTGATAATGAAGGTACTATTTGTCTACCGCTATCCTGTAAGTCTTTTTTCTCTCTCTCTTTTTTTTCTTTTTGTCTTTTTTCTTCTCTTTTTCGTTTTTTCAGCACAACAGCCTTTGTGCTTTCCAGGTCACTGAAAATGGGACAGAATGCTCTGAGCTATGTGCCCTACTGAGTGGAACTGTTTTGTTCACATGCACTGATGCTCCCTTTGTAAAGAAGTAAAAAATGCAATCAGGAAAATTCAGAAGTGAATGTTTTTAATCTATGTTCTAAGCTTAACAAAACAAACACATTACAGACCTCCTCTATATTTGAAATATTTTACAGATGTGGTCAGGTGCTGATAATTCCATTTTGCTATGGCATTAATCATTTTTATTGCACTACAGGATTAATGTTTACATGAAGCTGTTCTATTTATGCACTAACACTTTAGTATAATAGTAATGTCCAAAGAAAACTTATTTCTTTATGGATGTTTTCTCTGCATAACAATATTTTTTCTTGTTTTAGTCTAATATTTCTAATATTAAAGAAAAAAGTAAAAGTTTTATAAAACCATGTAACAGCACTGAAATAATCAGAATAATTGAAAAATCTCTATTATTTTAAAGGATCTCAGGAGCAAGATATGCTTTGCGCAGACATACAGTGAATGCTGGCTGGCCTGAGATGCAACACAGAAGAAGAGCTGAGGTGAGGGAAATCTTTGCTACAAAGACATGGTTTTTATAAATATGGAAAAAAGGAAGTCTCTTGCTGTAAAAAGAATGGAGAACGGGAGCTCACCTGTCTTGGGTGTAACTTATCAGTTTTTCCCATCTGCTATTTTGTGAAATAAGTACTCTAAGACTGATGTATTCTAGTGCAGAAAAGAGACAGAAAAGGCAAAGAATCAAATATGTCAATACAATGCACTTTTAGTACTCATTTTGGGATGGGAAGGGAAGGGAAGGGAAGGGAAGGGAAGGGAAGGGAAGGGAAGGGAAGGGAAGGGAAGGGAAGGGAAGGGAAGGGAAGGGAAGGGAAGGGAAGGGAAGGGAAGGGAAGGGAAGGGAAAGGAAGGGAAGGGAAGGAAACAAGCTTTGAAACTATGACTGGGTAATCACGATCATAGAAATGCTACTCTAAACATGTTTTGAGTGCTATATCATAAAGCAAACTGGATAGAAGCCTCCTTCTTATTCATGTCTATAGAACTGCAAACCATTAAAGACATTTAGCCGTCATCTCTAACTGACTGAAAAAATCAGTGAACAGATTTCCTTTTCCTGGGACATTAAAATTTTTACAGCTATGGCAAAAATTTTGGAATGTACTTACCGATTTTTTTTCTCTTAGTGTGAGTATCTTTTTGTAATTTCAGTACAGGAATTGGTGCTGAATATCCACTTAGAATCATCCATATAGTGTCTGACAAAAGTTCTTTCATGAACATGAAAAAAGCATATATATACTGATTTATCTGTGTACACACAACTATACACAGAAGGACACAATTGGAGATTGTTCTATACTGAGGGCAGTTATATTGTTCAGAGTGACTCTTGATTTTGAATGCCTTTATTTATCAGTACCCATCTTGAAGCATCTGATGGGGGACAATCTTCATAATGCAAATGTAGGTCATTTTCTGAAAATCTTCATTTTCAATCTGAGTACTCAAAACTTAAGGCATTGCATAAACTTGATTTCTTTGCAAATATCAGTCAATGGTTCATAACATCCTGGATGCTTTACTTGTTTTCTTCCTTTTTCTGTCCACCAGTGTGCTCTTGGAAACAGATAAACAGATACAGTTTTCCACTGTAGGAAAACTCAGTTATGCAGACTATTACTAGAATTGATGAAGACAACTCAGCTATGTGTCCTGTATCACAGAAAGAGGCATGAGCCCAGCTTTCCAAAGTACCGAAGACTTTAACTCAATCCAGCCCAGCACGTTTTCATGGGTCCATATTCAGGAAGGGACTGGTCGCTCGTTTCAGTGCTTTACTGGAGCAGTACTGGAGTGTTCAGTACTTTGCAGTGTTGAGATTTATGTACTATTCACCACCTCTCTGGTTCCCTCAACTTTGGAGCATGTTTTCACTTACGATTCAGAGGCAGACTGCCACCTTCTGAAGCACTAACATCACTGCCTGTAGAATCTGGATTTTTTGGAAGCTTCCAAGCAATTATAAATCAGGCCTTGAGCCTGTCAAATGTCGGAAGTCAGACCAGATCTCAGGCTCAGGTAGTGCCTCTGATGGGTTCCAGAAATATATATTCTCAAGTAAATATACGCATGTGAGCAGTGTGTCGGGGGAAGTTTATCAAGCCAGAACACTGAAACGCAGCAAAACAAGAAAGTAATAAAATGTCATTAATTACCCTAGACTATCTTTTACAGAGGGTATCCTTTATCATGTGCTGGGAATCTTTGATGTTTAACCTGAATTTTAGGACAAACTGCCTAACCTCAAATTTTAATTCTAGGCACGCTTCAGTTTCTAAAGTTCTCCCCAGGCACTTCAGTGCAGAATCTCTTTGATTCACTGCAAAATGAAGTTTGACATATCTTATTATGAAGAAATACTTCATTTGAAAATGTACAGAGTAGCTCTAGGAAAACAAGAGCAAACTCAGAAAACCTTGTCAAGAGTGTGGCCCGTCTACAAATGCAACTGACAAAACCAAAATTATATTTCCCATTAACAATGAAGTTTTCAAATAGCTGTGAGTGGAATCTGTGAAGGTACTCTTGCTATAAGATCGTTAGCCAGAAAATGTTGAGAATTTATAAATTTGCTATGCTGTCCTGAGAGCACTTACAGAGAATTCAGTGGTCTGACTCATTGTTAATAACACTCTAACCTCTCTTTGTTGCTGTGGGAGAAACATAGGTGGAGTATTTATGCAGCGGGTCTTGTGGTACCAGTTCCTCTGAGTCAATCTAGAAGACATTTCACAAGTGAAGTGACTGAATCCCAGGTTGCATGACACTAGCCTGTTAAAACCTTATATCCATTTTGTCCTTCTCAGCAGAATATTATCATTTATGTGAAATCAGTGGAGTAATGCCCATTTACAAAAGGCTTGGATTTAGTTCTGCAGCTTTTTGCCCCCTTCTTTTCTTTTCCATTCATTGTTCTCCTCTTTCACTCACATCTACAGTGGCATCTTACACACCCAGATGTGGCTGATATTACACAGACTATAAATCAGATTGTTGATGCACCTAAGTGTTTCACATTTTCTGAGAATTCCCTGGGATGTCATAGCCTTTTCCTTTCCTCCCACAGAAAACTGCAAAACATGCTGCCTGTTTTGCTCAATGTGTTGAGACTATTTCACTGAATAGGCTGAGGTTGGGGGTGGGGAAATGGAGAAATGGACACTTTTTATCCATATATGCTTTTACTATTTAAATTTATCAAACAACTCTGTCAGCCCTTTCAAGTGGAAGGGTCATAAATGGTGAGTGCAGGGGTGCATGGGATACTGGAAGCAACTTAAACCCTCATGGCTTTCTCATCATCCCCAGTACCACTGTGTCCTCCTAGCACTGTTGAGTCTTACTCATGCTTGGGAGGCATCTCGGTGATAACCAGCTGGAGGGAAAGAGACTGGCAGCCTCACCACCTCAGCTTGCTTCTATGAAATCTCCAGGAATGCTTAGGAGAGAAGCACACAGATCCTACTATCACTTCCAAGGGGTCATTTCCATCTTCAGCTTTTTTCTTTTTTTAAATCTCCCTCTCCATTTGAAGTCTAAAAAAAGTCTGTAGTTTGCAAATCTCACCGTTTTGTTGTGAGCCATGACTGACAAGTTGAGATAAATCGATGCCTTCAACAGCCAGACACTGGGAAGGACTTGCTAGCTATATGAGCAGGCCATCTGACCAGGTGTTGCATTTCTGTAACAGAGAGGGTGTAAAAGAAACAGAAATATTTTCCAGAAACATTTTCCCTTGTCATCCTTTTGTTTTCCTTGGGTGTATTTTTTATCTCATCTACATAAGAAAGATAATCCAGCTACAAGAATAATCCCAATGTTTCTCTTCCTCCTACAAAGGACTCTTTAAATAATTTTTTGTGCGATCCAAAATATTGTCCTATGGGGGGAAGGTTTATACGCTCCGAATGACCATGATTTTAAATGCAAATTTTACTTAATTGAATGCTCAGAAAGGAGGCAGTAGGTTCATTGCAATATTCCTTTTAATGGTTTGTAGTGTGGGGGATGAGATGCATTTTACTGTGCAGGCTAAGGTGTCTCATAGTACAGTTAGGGTGAGAACAAGGAAAGGCAACCAGTTCTGCTCCTCTCAGACGCAGTGTATGTGCACAGCCTAGCAAACGTGATGACCGCACTATGTCACCAAGTGGCCTGACCACAACGCATTGATTCACCTGTGCTCCACTTAGATAGTAGCCCATTAATCAACTTACCCGCCAGTTGGACAGAAACATTTCACGTGTTCTTCCAGCTCCAGCACAAATAGTAAAAGTCTAGATTTTTAATATATGCAGCTGCCTTAACAGTCACATGGTAATATAGCTTTTTTTTCTTTTTCTCACTCACTTCCATGCATGTAAATGAGGATGTGAGGGTGGGAAGATACAGAAAGCTGTCAGTTACCTCATATTCTAACTTCTTGGCACTAAAGTCATTCAGAAATACAGATTCATGCAGGTAACAGTAGCTTTGAAAGAAACATAAAAAAGTCTCTTTTACATGATTGCATCTCCTTCATAGGTGTGCTGCAGAAGGAGACCTAACTACTTTACTGGCTGTATGCAGACAGATAAAGTGTAAAATGTTACACCCTAACAAGGGGACCAAGAGGCGATAGCAGGAAGAGGAAGGGTAAGAAGATAAAGAAACTGGTTTTGTTGTTACAAGGAAATCAGTACAAATCTTTGGGCAAATGTGCTGAATAACTGGTCTTCTGGTCTTTAAATCACCGTAGCTAGTAGCTAAACAGCAATCTAAAAAAAAAAAAAAAAGGGTATTTTTAACCAGGCATTCAGTTAACAGGATTTAATACAATAGGTGTTGCCACCTGCTCCTACATTGCTCCTGCACCTACAATTTTATTAATAACAAAGTGCACAGAGATGCTGTGAACTCCGTCTGCATCAGCAGGTTGGAGAATTCAGAAGGAGTTCTCTGCTGCTTGTAAATGCTCTTTCTTTCTTTGGAGGCGCACACAGGTGAATAATATCTGTAGGAACTGATAGAAGCTGTTCACCAAGATAAAGTGTTCTTACATTTCTGACATGTCAAAAACATCTGCTTCCTTCTTAAATAAACCATTGAATGAAGCATGCGATACAGCTTCACTAAAAGCCTTCCACTGCCCTCCAGATACACTTAAGAAAATAACTCTAAATGGAAGTATGATACACACAATAGCTAAAGGGAATGCGATCACATTCAGAGAAGATGAAAAAATGATAAGCAGCCACCTGCATTTCTGGAAAGTCCTTGGGCTCTTGCTATTGGCAATTCTAGCGAAAACACTTCACAGCATACAACCATGTCTGCTCCCACAGCTTTCAGGTTGAACCACAGGCTCTGGTTTGCATTTCTATTGTGAGAATAGCCCACGTCTATGAAAGCGGTTACTTAGGAATAGGAAAGACTCTTAGAAATAAGTAGTAGCCAGGCAATTCTTCCCCAGGAACTGAAGTGAAACTTTCTTAAGTATTAAAAAAACAAAGCAGAGGAACTGCAGGAGAGTTAAGGGAAGGATCCCCAAGACTGTCTTCTGTGCATGTCAGGGTACCCCAGCTTGCATAGAGAACTCATGTTCAGATTTTGCTTGTGCCATAGGACAGAGGGAAACCTTCTGTCATGAGACCACTGTTTGAAATAAGATTGGGAAGAGCTGGTCATGACTAAGGTTGATTGATACCCTCTTTCAGAAAAAAATAGAAAGCACTTTGGCAGTCAGAAGCAAGAGAACATGATTAGCCTCATACTAGGTCGTCGGTGGGAAAATATATGGGAATATGTATTGACTTTGATCTAATTGTACTCTGGTTTTACAACTCCTTGATTTCAGATTCCCTTCCTTCTAAAAAGTTTAAACAAAAATAATTTTCCTGCTTCTTATATGTCTGTTGTGTTAGTTTCCACCTTTCAGATAAACTCTTAGAAATTTTTCTTTTGTCTTTACATTTCACTTATAAATATTAACACAGACAGATTCCCACACTGGGCAAATGGACTGTCCCCTAACTTGGTGGTGGCTGAGTGCTGTAAGTATCCCAGGGAACTCTCTCCTAATCCTCCCAGCTGAAGTGCTGCTGAGCACAACTCTCCCAACTGTTTTTGCTCCATAACATCTTGACTGTTTGACCCTTCAGCTCCACAACAAAGCCTAAACTGAAACATCAAAAAACATATTCTTAAAACACCAACATGTCAAATTCTTCATAAAGGATGTATAGGTCAGCTGTAAATTTTTAAAAACCCTTTCCTTTTTCTATGAATAGGACCTGGATTTTTCAAGTGTGTAAAATCCTGGAGTAAAGGCTCTTCCTAGGGTCTTTGTCTCCTGTGGAGTTACTACCTCCTCAATAAGAAAAAAGGTGTTCTTGTTTAAGGCTATGGGGGGCATAGTGAGCTTCCCATCCCCTCTCTTAAATGTTCTGCCTTTCTTTCCCTGAAAAATCCTGTTGAAAGGAGTATATTTCTTAGAGTGAAATTCAGAGAGAAGGACTAGAATAGCTTCCTGCAGGCAGTTGCCAGGTTGATATATCAAAGCAATATTGCTTTCTGAATTGAGTGGCACCAATCAGCAGGAACTGTCAGTCTGGGGATATAATAACTGTGGTGCCAGTCGTCAGGAATCTAAATGAAAGTTTCAGCTGTACTTGTATATTTAAAGTGCCTGTTGGCTCAGGGAGGGGAATAGGAAGAGGGAAGAGCTTTACTGGCAGTGTAAAGGGAAGGACGACATCAGAAGAAAAATTTGGTGAAGCACAGAGCAACTGGATTCTCCTCTCGGAACAGTGTGAGAGTCAGACGACCGAAGTCACGGCATGAAATGGATCTTGCATCTGTGCCCTCCGTAATTCCAAGCCCTGTTAACTATCTTTCTGAAGAGAAGGTGAAGATTCTTATAAGCCTGTCACATTTGTCACACTGACATCCTACTGAACTGCCTCTCCAGACTCCAGTCCAAATATAGATCCCTGAAAACTCTGCTCGGCTCCTGCCTGACTCTGTCAATGCCTGAAATCTGTAGACACCTGATTTTTAATGAATAAATTTCCTCAATTCTTACCAAGATGGTGACACAAACTCCCTCAGAACCTGCAGACCCAGCACCCTTCCCTTCACCCTGACCAGCTGGGTCTCCGGGCATACTGGAGAGCCAGTGACCAGGTCCAAGCAGGGAGGGCAGAGCAGTGAGCTCAGCCATGGCACTCATCCATGGAGCTTGGAGCCAGGGGAGCCTGTTTCCATCTTCCCAGGAGACTTCTCTAGTCCCTGGGCTGTCACTGTAGGCACAGCTATTTTGTCCCTCTCATTAAAGCTGTTTCCCTCACATTACTGAGGTGTGACTCATGTGAGGATCAGGACTTTCAGGTGAAGCCAGATAGAGAGGATGAGGCTCTGGTTTCTGCTTCCAAGGCTTTTTCGGAATACTATCATATGAAGCCCACTCAACACAAAGAAACAGTGTTTGAGTAAGGACAAAACTCTGGTTGCCACCTCCTGAAGGAGTTCCCACAGCATCAGAAGGTACCTGTTGGAAATCCTGAGGTATTGCAGCTCTCACTGCTATGACATCGGAGACCTTTTGCAGTCTAGGACTGAATGAAATAACTGATGTAATGAACTGGATCACCCTTCCACGAGGGAACCACAGGTCCTGGGATCAGTGCTATTTTAATAAAATTTTGGTATGTGACTCATACTTTCATTGGGTTTTTTTTTTAATACTTTGCACTATAAACATGAGATAAACCATTATATCCATGCAGCATCTGTGACTAGTGACTAAGGTCACAGTGTTGATTCAGTTTTCTGCGTACATGACTATGACTCACCAGGCAGAGGAAAACTCTCAGACTGTAGCAGTACAGGTGTCATAAACAGGTAAAACTTGTCTTTTCTGGACTGCACAAGTGAGCTCTCATTCCCAAAAACCTTAGCCTGATGTAAGATTTACTGAGAGGGGTGCAGAGCCTCAGCTTCTTTCCTGCCCTTGTACTCCCATGCTGCAGATCTGTGACTCCCACCTAACATGCATAATTGTCTGGAAAGCCATTCACCTGCTGAATCAAGCAAAAGTCTCACCATTACAAAAGGTCAAAGTGATATTGTACGTGCAGTTACAATTCCTGATCTGTAGTATATAGGACACAACAACCCCTGCAAAAACAATGGAGACAAGAGGATGACCAGGAGCCTGGCCAAAAAGGATTCTTCCTTAAATTCTGTGAGTTAGAAGTATCTGTGATTCATCCAGGTACTGTAGACACACAGTTAAATATTCTACCTTTAACAACATTTGGGTTTTACCCTCTTAAATCATGCAAAATCAAAACTAAAATCTCTAATGAAGAAAACTCCTTTTAAAATAAAAGTAATTTAGAGTAAGATTTAAAATATGTATTCTAAAAATGTAGCCTTCCTTTTTTTCATTTACTTCTTCCAGTAATGAAAACAATAAATTGTGATGTGTGTGAAGTGGGTTTAAATGGACATTTTACACAGTTTCTTTGCCTGGGAAAGAATTATATCAAGGTAGTACAGGTCTGATTTCTTAATTTATCTGAGCATGGTGTCTAAAAGATGATAGCCACTGAAAAGGTGATAACCAGTTTAAAAGGATATGTAATATTGATTTTAGAAATGGATTCAGGTTAACCAGATATGACTGCAGAATTTCCTGCCATCTGTCCCTTTGGGGAGCGCTCTGCAGTAGTACTGAAGATTCACGGCAGATCTCATGCTTAGGTTCTTCAGGCTGTTTTGTCCTCCTGGATGTTGTCAATTGCATTTGCATTTCTTTTTATTCTCAGTATTTTGCACCCTGGTGTCCACTGAGGAACAGATTCTTGTGTACACATCCTGTGGCATTGCTACAGGCAGATGGTTTCTATCCCGGTGCATCATTGGCTGTCCTAGACTCCCGGATTTCTTTTTTAAAGGATTTTGCCTGATGTCTGCTGTGCCTTCAGTAGGATGATCTTTTGTATTATTCAACTCTAGAAGAGCTGTCAGAATAAGAAAGAATTATTCAAGGTATCCAAAATTGTTTTCCATTAAATAATCAAAAGTAAATTCACTTCATCAAAATGTTTGTGAAATCTTAATCCTGGAAAAAAACCCAAAGCCAATATCGAATGTGGCTGGAAAATTAAACTAAAAGCATTCAGAATGGAAGTAATGTGCCAATATTTAATAGTGGCAGTAATTAACCACTGGGAGACCTGATTATGGGAGGGCATAATAACCTTTAGTCTTTGAATCAAATTCATCTCTCTCAAGTTTGATACTCCAAAACAGCTCCTTCATACAGATTACTGGTTCAGATTATCTGATTTGCAGCATGTAAAAAATCAGAACATATTCTAATGAACATTTCCAGCCTAAAGTTTTCACCCCCAGTTTTATTTGGAAGTTATTTTCTTTGGCTTTATGAAAGAAATGAACCACAAAGAGCTAAGTATAGTTAAACTATTCAGTGAAAATCAAAATCCACTTATTATAACTGATAAAAGGAATTTTTAAGTTCTTGATTCTTGTTTATTTTTAATGTATCATATTTCATTCTCACTGGTTATCATTGCATCTGACAGTTTATCAGGATATTAAGAAGGATAAGCAGTTACAGAAGGTGAACATCTATAAATTGTCTACTAACTGTGAGGAGATTTGGGACAAAAAATTCCCTGATGACTCCGCAATTGTCGATTACAGTGATTCGAGTACATTCCTCAGAAGAATCATGCCTGGGCTGAGATGTGAGGACAGCACTAGATGGATCATTGTCTTGATGTTCCAAACCTGTTATGTTTTTATGTTGCAGCTTTGTACTTTAAAATTTTCCAAGCTTTCTTAATAGTGCAAGAATCATAATTTAAATGTCTCAAATTTAAATGTCTCAAAATCATAACAGCTATTAGATTATAAACTGTCATACCCAGCTTGTTAATTTTCTTTATGTATTTGCCCCTCCATGGTTTCCTCCCCAAGTTTCTTGTTTTCTGAAAGGCACAGACCATTCCCTAAAAGATGTAAGGACAGGTTCAAAGAATGTAATGCTTGCAGGCAAGCTCCACATTTTTTACTTACACATGATGGTCCCATTTAGCTGAACACTCGGCAGTGTCTTAGCTCACTTGGCTAATTCCATTTGCCAATTTGATTTGCCATTTGATTGATTTTAAATCGATAACAAAAAAACCTCCATACATAAATCCTACATCACTGCAATATCTGTTCATGAAACAGAACAGCCCTCTTGCAGTGTGAATGCTTTGAAGATTAGACATTTCATGAGCCTGTCATATAAATACACAGGTATTTATTTAGACAGGTCCAGGTAGGCAGCTGGCTCCTTGAATTTTGATATATCTGTTTGTTAACAGCCTTAATTTTATTAGCTGTGTTGGCGGGGAGTTGTGGATTGCTTGGTGGGGACAAGGGTATTTTATATCTCATTTGAACATTTTTTCAGGAGCTTGTCCATTGTTTCTATCTTTACCAGATAACTAGCTTTATATGAGCTGCACGTCAGAGATATAGAGATAAGCAGAAGGAAGTGTGTAATTTAGCCAGCTCTTGGGTAGATAAAAATAAATTTTTAGCAAATGGTTTCATTGTGTAAGGACAGGTAATGCAAGTGACACACATCAGCTGTCTTCTGCTCTCTGTTGACTGCTACAGACGGCACCATCACTGGCGGAGTGAGTAGTGATGCTGAGTCAAACTCATCTGCCACTTTGCATTAAAAGCCCCTGTTTGCAGTTGCTCATAACTTTGCTGGACTTTGGCTGGAGGACAGAGAAAGGTTAACCCTGTAACTGCTGTCCCCAGCTGTGCAGCGCTGGGCACAGGAGCTACAAGCAGGGAGGCCATCTCTCCTGCCCAGCCGGGAACAGCATGGACACGAGGGAAGATGGAGTATTAAAATGAGCATGGATGAGGATAAGGAAGAGGAAAAGCAAGTAGGATGAGCAATAGGGTTTTAGCAAAATGCACTGCAAAGAAGAGGCCTGGGATAGGGGGATGCTGGCAGCTCTATGGTGGCTAGCAGGGAGGGACAGATAAACAAGGCTCTGGGATGGAGACAGGAAGGGGAGCAGCAGGAGGGTGACTCTGAGATATTGTGTAAGGAGACAGAACTGAGGTGGAAAGACTAGGGCAAGGAACCAGGCTCTGAGTGTGAAAGAGCCCTGCTATGGGGTAGCACATGATAAGGAAGCAGAGGCACTGAGTCCATAGGGGACAGCAGATTTGGGCAGTGAGCACCTGTGTTGAAAAGCCTGTGGGAAGGGTCCAAGGCTTTAGGTATGTGATGAGGAACCCAGAGTTTGGAGAGGGTAAAGGCACAGAAAGAAACAGATTAAATAAAACTATTGACTTGATATAAACTTTAATTATGTTTATGTTAAGGGGAACATATATTGACAAGATCTAAGACAGCTCTCTGCTTTGAGGTTAAAAGTTGCTAGGAGAAATGTAACCCTGCAACCAGTTAAAGCCATAACAGTTAGTTTCCCATCTCCTTGTGTGGTGCAGGGCTAATGTGACAGCTGCCATGAGGCATCTACAGTTATTCTAAGAAATGCCAAGAGGACGTAGGAAGATGTAGGAGTATGGGTGAGTGACAATAACTGTTCATTAGTTTTCCTCCTGATCATGTCAAGGCTTTATGCTGGACACCTGGTGCCATCTGCTTCCCTCTAGCTTTTCCCATCGGGGAGGCTGGGGTAGCTGTGTTGCAACCGTGACCTGTGCACCACTTTGCTTATGCTGCTGCAGCCCTCACTGCTCTGTCTTCAGTGAATGATACTGCAAAATAGCTAGATTTAGGGTGAACTTCCAAAACTGTCCAAAGGTTGGACTTGTCAGTGTTGAGTTTTGTGTAATGTTTGTATTTTACTTCTAACACTGTCTGGATCACATGAAAGATGTCAACCTACTATCATCTCCCAGTTTCTCCATTAGCTCAAACACTGGATTCAAGCACTCAGAATAAAAGTTACATGAGGTGGACCATTTTCTGGGATGACTCGGGTTTCTGATGTAAGGTCCCTCAATGCTTCTGTAACAGAGACTGAAAGGTTTGTGTTGAGGAAGACAGGATTTCTGTAAGAGAAAAGTGGTCTTGTGATTAAGACAGTCTAACAATAATCCTATACCTATTCCTGCCAGAAAATTGCTACCTAAAGCTAGATTAGCCGTCACTCTAAATATTCTACAAAATATATGGTCTTTGGTGCCTCAAACTTGCTGCCCAAATTAAAGGCTAATTTTAATCTTAATCTGTCTGCCTTTCTCCATATATAAAATGCAGAAAATAGCACCCCTCATACCACAAAAATACTGCATGAATAAAACTTACAATGAGTAACACCATAGAAAAATCCCCCAAGGACATTTGTGATTCTGTCAGATGGAAGGGTTTGAGTAGCATAAAGTAAATGTGTCCATGGGCCATGCACTGAAATATGAGGGTAAAACAAAAATATTGAGGAGCCACTCAATCACTGATTGCTGTCCACCCAAGGCACAGAATGAGACAGTCTTGCAGAAAAAAACAATGTGTGATCCTCAGTCAAACTGCCACAATTCATACACAACAAGGGGACAGCCCAGGGCTTTACAGACAGAAATGCAGATAGATACACAGAAAGCTTAATTCAGGCGTTTTGTAACTTTTCAGTGCTTGCATTATAACCTTACTGTAACTTTATTTGGTGTCTTGTTTAGAACATAAGTTGACCAGAGGTGAAAGGTATCCTGATAGTTTTATTGGAGTTCCACTATCACCTACATATTCTTTACATACTTTCAGAACAAGCCACTTTTGTTTTAATGTGCTGCAATTGTCCTGAGCCCCTGTTGAAATTATCTTCTCATTCCGTAGTCAAATTGCTGCAGCAGCAAAGTCTCACTGGGTAGCCATGAGAGGAAACCTTTCATAACTTGGTGCTCACCATATTATCATCATTATAATTTGGTCCTCCTGCACTCATTTTGACATTTCAGTTTTACTCAGAGTATATCATGGCATCCATTCACATTAGCAGAGATCCATGCAACATATGTTCACTTACCTTAGATGCCACATCATTTTCACTAGATTTTGATTTCTTCAATTCTGACTAACACAGGCCTCAGAAACCATAGAAGAGCGAGCACTTTTGAGCTCATTCAGGTACATCCTGTATCTACAGTGAGGGAACTGACTGCAGTAGCCAACACCAATGCAAATAAGAAACATGCATCTTTGCCCTGCTACAAGTTAGTGCCTGCAACAACACTTGCTTCATGATAGGTGCAGGCAGGACTGTTCACTGGTTCTGGCCCCAGGGAATTCGCTTGCTGTATATACAGATGGGAGCGCATGTTATGCTCATTTAAGAGTGGCAGGAGCTGCCACAGCAGCATGTACTATCGTGCAGGTGAAGGAAGGGTTCAGGCTAAGCAGACTAGAGCTTCTCCTGGGATTCCCATTCTTTCATTGTCCCTCTGTGATCTGGAAATTCAAAACTGCAATCAGACCTAAAATTTCTTAACATGTTCAATTTGGTCAAATATGAGGTCTTTTTCCTAAATGTGTTGTAGTTTTCTGGACTTTGTCAGTTGAAACAAGAAGGGAAACTACATATCTCAGTGAGTGTTGCAGATGTGTCCTACCAGTTTGGTGCAGTGTTCAAAGGATGAGAACTGACAGTTCAAGCCTCTTTTGCTCTAATGTACTGAATCTGAATGCCCTAAAGTGAAGAAAGCTGGAATTTCAATTCAAAATTCAACACCCACATCCCTAAATTCAAGAGCATTTGGGGTTAGTTTTTAATGTTAGTTCCTTGCAGGGATAAAAACAATTTGGTCTGAAGCCACAAAAAAATCTGGGGTCCTCTCTGCCCTTTGCTACTGCTGTCTGGCAAATCAATCTCATGCCTAATTGAAGACTGCACCTGCAGAATATTAAAGGTGGGGAGTGTGCAATATATTTTGAGTGACACTCACCTCACTGTGATGGATGCTTTCTGACAGTGCTAACACAGTGAAAGGATAACACCCCTCCTCTCCTGTCACAGGAGCCTGATAGCAGTCAGACAGTTGGCATCCTGTGTGAGCCCATGTGATGTGGAAGGGGGCTGCTGAGCAACCTCCTCCGTAGCTCTCCCTTCCCTGCCCCTCAGCTTAACTCTCCACTGGCACGTGAGCCAGAGCTCTCTATCTGCTCAGAAAGTATTACATGGCATCAGGCTTCAGAGAAACTTAACTAAAATACTGATAAGCAGATGCTAATTGTTGCCAGCCAGTATTCAGAGGAAGGGCTCTTAGGAAGGGACACATCAAATGCACATAGAAAATATTATAAATAACATAAAATATTAAATGTTATCTGGAATGCTTTGCATAACTAAAAATAAGATGGAATTAGTTAATAGAGATACTGTGGTTATTCCTTCACAGATATGGCTCTTTTCTTCTCCTATGTCTATTAATAGGATTTCAACTGCAATATTAATTTACATAGCATTTATATTGCATTAACACTAAAATAATTTAGTGCCCATGCAAACACATTCCTCCACAAGTTTCTTTAAGAGGTGGTTTGTTGGTGTCTCCAGGACAGCCTTGATGCTCTGACACCTGGGGTCCAGAATTGAGAAAGAAATGCAGCATCTCAGTCCTTTCAATGTCCTCCTGACTCATGTCATCGAACTCGCTTAATTCTCTGCATTCTGGCTTATAGGTTAATCACTGATGACCCTTCAGCTAACAATTAACACAAAAGTAGGACAGCTGCTGGATTCATCAAATACAAGATTTCTTCCATGTATCTATAGAGTTTCGCTTGAGAACTTGTTTCAGTTGCCTGTGCATGGCTTTGTAGGGTTACGAAATATTATCGTCTTCCTGTAAACCCAGGTAGATAAAATACTAATATCCACACAAGTATACCACCACCTCAGGTGCACCTGCCCGCATTCTCTTTTTAAGACAGGCAGAATCCCAGCTTAAAAGCAGTGAATAACAAAATGCAATATGTAATCTATAGAGGTGACAACCAGTTTACTGTCCGCTCTGTCTGGTCCATAAAACACCCTGTGGTAGATCAAAACTGACTCATGGCAGAGAAATGAAGCCATTATATATATTGAAAGTGGTCAAGGTAGAGGAAAGAATTTACAGCAAATTCATTTAAGTTCTGCACTGTTCAAGTCTCTTCTTACAATCTTTTTTCCTGCAGTCTGACTAGAAAAGCTCTTGGAGGGTAAGCATGTATGGTTTGAGGGAATAATCAACCACAATCTTCCTCAGGTAGTGCCAGAAAGAGCTACTAAGCATGACTTGTGACTACCATGCTCCTTTTCCTGATTTTTCTGGGTCTCATAGTTGAATGACCCTGCCCTCTACATGTGGGTAAGGTAGGGATCCAGAATATTCCAGCTAAGATCCACCTTTCCTTTTAACTGGTTTTCTTCTGTCCCATTCAACAAATTCAAATGCTTGAAGGCAAATCCAAAGCATGTAGGCTATACCTCTCGATCTGTTCCACTTTATCTACTCATCGCTTCTTCTCTTACATTGAAAGAAATGCCTGTTTTTGGAGCTGAGCCATCTATTTGAATCTGAGCACTTAACACAGCAGGGTCATGGTCAATAGCAGGGACTCCCCAGTGAATCATTAGGACTTCCAAAACCATGTATAAATGCGGTATATATGTATACATATGCCACTCTGGCTCAGAAAGCTCAGGGAAGAATGCCAGTTTACCTGTAATGTAAGTCAAAGCCCAGAAAAGTAGTGGGCATCTTTTCAATCACAGACAAAGCAGGGGGATCTCTTTCTGTTCATTATGAATTTTGGCAGATGAAACAAGTTGAGTCACAAAATTTTGTTTTAACTACAGCTCATAACAAATCTTCCTCCATCCCTTGTTCACCAGGTGAAGCTTCGATGTGGCTGAGTAGGACCTGAGCATAACTGTCTTCAAGTGAACTTAATTAACTGGTACTAGAGTAACTTAAGGACTTCATCTGAGACCTTACTGAAAGCATTTGGCAGCATGACCAATGCAGGACAAGCTACAGGGTGATAAAAATTAACTGAAGAAGGCAGTTTCTTTTAATTTTTGTTCATCTGTTTCTTTTTTTCTACACAGTAAATATAAAAAAACCCAACCTGCCCACTGTTACTTCAGCCTATTTGTACGAAGGTTAAAAAAACAGTCTCTGGTATTTTCATAGCGTCTTTTACATAATAGTTTACATAGCTAAGCTGTCAAAAAGCTCTAAGGGACTCGAACTTCCAGCTCCCATCCACATCACTAATACTATGTAACTTTAACCATGGAGCAACTCAAACACGTGCACTTATACACCTTTGAACAAGCATTAAATACTAATGTAGCCAACCACTTAATTGAACACCAAGGTATAGACTGCTGTGATGGTTAACTGAAGAGTAGTTAAGGGAATCACATTGCTCTAAAACTCCTGGGGCTTAGGTGGTTTGGGGTTTTTTTTTGTGAATCATATGACTACCCTCCTTTTTAGTCTGAGGGAAGGGAAGGCAAAGGGAAAGGGCAAGGCCAGGCAAGGGAAAGAGGAAGGGAAAAAGAAGAAGGGGAAAGGGGAAAAGGAAGAAGGGGAAGAGGGAAGGGCAAGGGGAAGAAGGGGAAAATAATAAGAAAGGCAGAGCAGTAGCAACCATTTTGCTTATAAGGAGGCTTTTTGATTAGTGCAGTCCCCACCAGAGAGGCGAAAGGGCTTTTATCTGAAGTACAGCAGTGCTTGTGTTTGTAAATTGTATTCTGCAGCATGTCCTGGCAATATTTTTTTGGATGTTAAGCAGAAGCTAGTAATATCCAATGGCAAGCTGAGGATGACCAAGTAGTGGAGCAACAGTGAATTGTGGAGAATTGCAGCTCAGTGCTGCATGAAAACAGACATTTAGCCAGAAGGTGTTTGATTCTTCAGTCCAAATGACACAACCAGACATACCACAAGAAAAAACTCTAGTTGTAAATGTCCTTCTAGGGAGAGTGCCTTGCAAGGTTTGAGAATCAGAAGGAAGTTAGTGTTTACATTTATGATAGAAAGTGCAATCTTACATGTGTCAACCAATCATGTTTTGATATGGATAATGCTCTGAATTTGCATGTGTTACCAAAATGATTTAACTGTTTTTAACATTTAAGGAATTTAAGTGGAGGAGATGGAGAGTTTCATTATGCTCTTTCGATCAACTTAAAATGCAGGCAATTTGAGACACTGTACTAAGGAAAGGAGGGAGAAGGCGCATGTAATATTCATGGCAGTAATCCAGGTTCTGAATTAAATTCCATGATCCAATCATGCTTTCTGAAGCAAGAATTACTTCCTTTCCATTAGCTGGAGCAGCAACGTTCCACTTCTGTTCCACACTGCCCTGCGTGTATTAATGAAAAAAGAATGTGAAGTTGCTAGATATAGTGTGATAAAAGTCTCAAGTTGTACACACTATCCTAAATACTTACCATCAGATAGGGTGAAGACTGCCACTGCCCCTCTAAAATAAAATATGTTTGGACTGGTCTAGTTGGATTTTCAGCTGCCCTTTATGCCCAGTGTTGTCTTCTGTCTTCATTATCGTTCATTTGACACCTGGCTGTAGATTCCCCAGATTAAGAATGGCTTGGCTTGCTGCAAGAAAAAGGAGACTTTCTGGACTGTTTGTTCCTTGTTCACTCAGGAATCTCTGGTAATTTATTGAGTACATGTGTAGATGTAGTCTCCATAATTTTGAAAAAAGGGTTACAAAAAAGACTGAAACACCTTATGCATGCAGCACAGGGCTCAATGCAATTGCCCATACACAGGCATCTACTGACATCTGAGATACCTTGGGGTATCCAAGAAGCACGCAAAAGTGGTGAATAAAACAGAAGAACTGAAAGAAACTCAAGTCCTTTTGGAACAGCTTCTGGGGGCCAGGTGGAAGAGTGTGGGCTGTCAGAAGTGGCACTAGACAGCCATGTGTGGACAAATGAATCAAGGCCAAGGAATGGGATTCAGTTTGTGATTAACACACACAAATACAGATATCTCTATATGGGTATCTGTATGTGTGGTAGATGGCCAACTATGTAAGTTCCCACTATAGGCAAAGGAGATCAAAAGCCCTATTAATTTGCCTGACCACAGGTATCTAGTGCCATATGAGGTGCATATCCATACAAGATGGGCAAGTGAGATCCAAAGACCTATAGCAGACCTGTGCCTTTCTGCAGTATCAGTTGGGGGCACGTAGGATATCCTAGGACATTTTAAACGAAACTAGACTCGTATGTTGAAACAATGGTGGGGGGTGGGAGGATAGGGGCTCTTTCACTGGAGCCTAGAAAGTTTCTCCAGAGTTGACACCATGGCCTCCATTCAGTTGTCCACACCCATGTGGTTTGTGCTATTAGAAATGGTCTTCTTGGCCTCTGCCCACTGCTCCAGAGACAAACAGACTGTGGTGGGTTGACCCTGGCTGGACACCAGGTGCTCACCAAAGCTGCTTTATCCCTCCCCTCCTCAGCTGTACAGGGGAGAGAAAATATAATGAAGGGTTTGTAGGTTGAGATAAAAACAGGGAGAGATCACTCACCAATTACTGTCATGGCCAAGACAAACTTGACTTGGAGAAATTTGCTTAATTTATTGCCGATTAAATCAGAGTAGAGTAATGAAAATAAAACCCAAATCTTAAAACACCTTCCTCCCACCCCTCCCTTCTTCCTGGGCTTAACTTTACTCCTGATTTCTCTACCTCCTCCCCCCATAGAGGCTCAGTGTGACAGGGAATGGGGGTTGTGGTCAGTTCATCACACGATGTTTCTGCTGCTCCTTCCTCCTCAGGGGGAGGACTCCTCATACACTCCCCCTGCTCCAGCGTGGGGTCCCTCCCACTGGAGACAGTACTCCATGAACAACTTCAGTGTGAGTCCTTCCCATGGGCTGCAGCTCTTCACAAACTGCTCCAGCGTGTGCCCCTTCCATGGGGTGCAGTCCTTCAGGAACAGACTGTTTCAGTGTGGCTCCCCTATGCGGTCACAAGTCCTGCCAGCAAATCTGCTCCAGTGTGGGCTCCTCTCTCCACAGGTCCTGCCAGGAGACTGCTCCAGCACGGGCTTCCCATGGGGTCACAGCCTCCTTCAGGTATCCACCTGCTCTGGCATGGGGTCCTCCACAGGCTGCAGGAGGATATCTGCTCCACCATGAACCTCCATGGGCTGCAGGGGAACAGCCTTCTTCACCATGGTCTTCACCATGGGCTGCAGGGGAATCTATGCTCTGGCATCTGGAGTACCTCCTCCCCCTCCTTCTTCACTGACCTTGGTCTCTGCAGAGTGGTTTCTCTCACATATTCTCACTCCTCTCTCATGGCTGCTGTTGTGCAGGAGTTTTTTTCCCCTTCTTAAATATGTTCTCACAGAGGTGCTGCCACCATCACTCATGGCTCAGCCTTGACCAGCAGTGGGTCTGTCTTGGAGCCCACTGGCATTGGCTCTATCAGTCATGGAGGAAACTTCTAGCAGCTTCTCACAGAAGCCACATCTGTAGTCCCCCCACTACCAAAACTTGACATGCAAACCCAATACACGGACCTTCCATTGGCTCTGTGCTGTATTTTTTGGCCTCATATGGATGTATCAGATACCCAAATATCACAAATTACACTTAGACCTTCATTCACTTCAACTAGAGTCTAAACAACTAGTTCACATGGAGAGAACTAAACTTTGTCAGAACGGGTGGCAATTAGTTGTTTCATTTAAACTGAACTGAAACCAGGGTCATATGGTTTTTTTCTTGGAAAGAAAGTGAGCTGCTGCAAAAAGTGTTCAGCAGAAAAAAAGTTACAATGAAATTAAAAAGTTCTTTTGACTTTTGGTTGCTATGAAGATCTTTATGGCTCACAAGCAATTGCGTGTTTGCATGCTGGTTCTGTGGTAATCTCGAAATAATGGAGAGCTGTTTAACATCACAATTGTTTATCTGAATATTTTCACTCAGGACTGCCTCATTATGTCTTATTATTTTCATGTTTCAGCCCTAAACTATCAGCATAAGGATCAGTTATAACATTACATTTTCCTGTTAAAGAAGAGGTTCATGGATCAGTGACAGAGTGCTGAAACAGCAAAAATATTTTTTCCATAAAAATAGCCTTTTCTGCAGCAGTCTCACTGATACCTTCATTAAATTATGGAAGATATCACAATCCCCATAAATGTGCACATAGGTCTCCTGTGCCTGTGGTCTCTCAGAATATATGCACTTACCTGAACCAAGCTATGAAAAAAAGGCACACTTTCTCCCTCGTTAATCTAGAAATTTTCAGAGAAAGACAAGTGTACTCAGGTGGCTTGGTTTTCAAGTGACTGCCTTGAAACGCTGAAATCTATTCAAAAGCGCCAACCAACTCTCTGAGAGTTGGGTCCTATTAAACATTTTATTTTGTGCAACCCAAACTGGCTAAGTTAAATCTCACATTAAAGTTAAATGTAGCTTTATGTTAATGATATTTGTTGCAACTGAAGGTAGAAAATCATAGAATTATTAAAGTTGGAAAAGACCTCTAGGATCATCAAGTCCAACCGTAACCCCAACACCACCATGTCCCCTAAACCATGTCCTGAAGTGCCATGTCGTCATGGTTTTTGAACACCTCCAGGGATGGTGACTCCACCACCTCTCTGGGCAGCATGTCCCAGTGCCTGACCACTCTTTCAGTACAGAATTTTTTCCTAATATCCAATCTAAACCTCCCCTGGTGCAGCTTTAAGCCATTTCCTCTCATCCTATCACTAGTAACGTGGGAGAAGAGACCAACACCCATCTCGCTACAACCTCCTTTCAGGTAGTTGTAGAGAGTGATAAGGTCTCCCTTCAGCATCCTCTTCTCCAGACTAAACAACCCCAGTTCCCTCAGCTGCTCCTCATAAGACTTGTTCTCCAGACCCTTCACCAGTTTCGTTGCCCTTCTCTGGACACACTCCAGCACCTCAATGTCCTTCTTGTAGTGAGGGGCCCAAAACTGAACACAATATTCAAGGTGCGGCCTCACCAGTGCCGAGTACAGGGGCACGATCACTGCCCTACTCCTGCTGGCCACGCTCTTCCTGATACAAGCCAGGATGCTGTTGGCCTTCTTGGCCACCTGGGCACACTGCTGGCTAATATTCAGTCAGCTGTCAACCAGCACCCCCAGGTCCTTTTCCACCAGGCAGCTTTCCAGCCACTCTTCCCCAAGCCTGGAGCGTTGCATGGGGTTTTTGTGACCCAAGTGCGAGAGCCGGCTCTTGGCCTTGTTGAACCTCATACAATTGGCCTTGGCCCATTGATCCAGCCTGCCCAGATCCCTCTGTAGAGCCTTCCTACCCTTGAGCAGATCATCATTCCTGCCCAACTTGGTGTCACCTGCAAACATACTGAGGGTGCACTCAATCCCCTCATCCAGATCATTGATAAAGATATTAAACAAGACTGGCCCCAACACTGAGCCCTGGGGAACACCACTTGTGATCAGCCGCTAACTGGATTTAGCTCCATTCACCACAACTCTCTGGGCTCAGCCATCCAGCCAGTTTTTTACCCAGTGAAGAGTACACCTGTCTAAGTCATGAGCTGCCAGCTTCTCTAGGAGGATGCTGTGGGAGACAGTGTCAAAGGCCTTGCTAAGTCCAGGTAGACAACATCCACAGGCTTTCCCTCATCCACTAGGCGGGTCACCTGATCATAGAAGGAGATCAGGTTGGTCAGGCAGGACCTGCCTTTCATGTACCCATGCTGGCTGGGCCTGATCCCCTGGTTGTCCTGCACTTGCCCAGTGAGCTCACTCAAGATGTATCACTCCATAATCTTCCCCGGTACCAAGGTCAGGCTGACAGGTCTGTTGTTCTAGAAACTAGAACTACAGTTCCAGAACTACAGTCTGCTCCAGAAACTAGAAATGCAGATATGTTTCCTTTTGTTTCCATTAGTCTGGTGTACTAGTTTTTTATCCCAAACATGAAGACTACCAAGTTCACACCAAACTTCAAACTCAGGCAGCTGAATCCTCCATGCTTCTCCCTCAGTGAGGAAGAAGTCTTTGGATGTTTACTTGGTATAACCTTGCAACTTTCTCCTGCTTTTTGATTCTCTACGCTGCATGCAGCTGGTCAGAGGGTTGCAGTGACCACACCACAGCTGAAGCCAAGCAGGAGCAAAATTGGGGTACAGTCTTGCAGTCAGGGCTTGTTCCCCAATGGGGTCCTCAGAGGAGCTCCACAGTGTGGCACACTTTCCACCTGTAGATCACCAATGCCCCATAAGCTGATCTACCAGAGGAGGTACCAGCTGATCTACCTATGGAAAAGGGTAGGAAAAGAAGATGGTTGAGATCTGTGAAAAAGAGGGCTAAAAGGTGCTCTTCCTCCACAGAATAAAAGCCTGGATAGATGAGTCTATGAGTAGGATTTAAAAACCAGCTCTAACAAGACATAGCAATACAACATTTGTTTCTTCTGGTAGATTTTGCAATTCAGATTTAAGCTTGTGACACTCTAGTGTATGAGAAAGCTGTCAGAGGCATTTTAAGCATAGTTATTTTTCTCTTTCCTAGGCTGTGTTAAGGTAACCTGGGTTTGTAACTTGTTAAATTGAAGTAGAACGTTTTGTAGAATTCTGAAGTATTTCTTAAACACTTTCTGTAAGACACAGCTTATGCTGCATATGTGGTGGTAGGGTAATGTTTATTAGTATTCACCTGATACAACCTAATTTATTCATTGCTTCACCACCCCTGAGAAATATGCACCCCTCCAAGTGAGATGACTAAACCGTATACCTTACCATCATGCATTCTCTCTCCATAAGATTCCACAAACAGTAAATGTATGGGAAATATGTTTCTCCCTCCAAGATTAATCTGTGCCATCAGGGAGTCTAGGAGATATGACTAGGCTGATGTATTGTACGGCAATTCATTTCAGTGAAATATTTCTACAAAACTGTTGATAGAGAACAAAGTTGGAATTTGCTGAAATGGTTGCGTATGGTATGAACTAGTATCTCAACAGCAGGAACCTTTTAGCAGTACAGCAGCTCATTCCTAAAGGGTGCTTTTCTTAAGCCAAGATGCAGCAAAGTTGGCAGCTCAGCCCCATCCAACGTGGTGCTAGACAAGATGCAGAACCACAGGGTTTGGACAGATGTACCACTGACAGATGGTGCTGAGATTAGTCATTATCAATCAGCTTCAACTTGCATTTATTCCTCTGGTTCAATGCCAGTCAACAACGAGACCTGACTGGTAATGCCTTATTAATGGCTAATATTTATTAAGAGTTGCTGACTCCCTAGAGGACAAAGTGGAGGCATAGACCCTGCTCACGGGAAAGCACAGATATAACATACCGAATTTGCTCATTATCATTAAGACTGATGTTTACAACTCCAGCATCAGCTCTACCGGTGCCACTCTCTGCAGAGGGATCAAGGGTTGAACGCAACCAGAAAGACCAGCTGCCACCTCTCACAGAGACAGTTCCACCCAGTTAAGGCTGAAGTGTGTTTTTGGGGAGAGCATAAGAGGAGCCTAAGTAGGCACTAATATGTAGAAATCCAAGACTGGCAATTATATGAGTACTATGTCCACTTTAAAAATGTTAAAGAAGTGGCATTTTATTTTAAATCTGTATTGGGTTTAAGTGACAATGTGACCCTGCCAAGGTCAACCCACCGCAAAATCCTGAGCAAGGAATTGAGGACTTAACTATGGCTCAGATTTGAAAAAACATACCTGTGTTTTGTCTCAGGGGTAAAAAAGAGTACATATATAAGTCATATATACATACACATGTATATAAGTATGTTGCATAGAGACATAAATTTATAAGAAGGTAGATGGGACTGTACATCTCTCCCTGCCTTCTCCTCCATTATAGCATCTCATGATGTGGCAGTGACAAAGTAGGACTGGTTGCACTACATCCTCTATGAGTACCCGTAAGATTGTATTATAATACTAAACTCACCCCCCCAAAAAAAAAAAAACCTACAAGACTGTAATGTAATACTAAACATTATTACACTTGACTCAGCTTTGATTTACTTAGACACAACTTCACTGAATCCCACACCAAGACGGAACTCCCTCCCTTGGCATTATGGAGATTGAAAAATTGATGCTAAAAATAAAGACAGTTGTCCTCACAGTCTGACTAGTACCTACAAACTATATTAAATTCCTCTAGAGGAAAAAAATAAAAAAGAAATTATGTTATGAGCAGTAGACAACATATTGCATGTTCATTGTTGAGGTGTCACAGAAAAGTTTTCTAAAATCATCATTGCTGATACTGACTGGAAGAAAAATAAAGCTATAGTAGATAGCTGGTTTAACAAAACTGTCCTAGCATGTCTTTTATTTGATAAGGATTAAAAGAAAATTACTGCATAATGCAATATACTTAACTCAGCACAGCAGTAACAAGAGTCATTTTATCTACAGGATTAAGTCTCACAATAGAATAATCCATGACGGAAGTTACAGGAATGGAGCAAAAGAGACAGCTAAAAATGTTGTGTTTTGTTTTTTTTTTTCCCCCAAGAGTTATAAGAAGATGATCTAATGCTATGTTTCCATAAGCAGAGTTCTTTCCCAAAGCATTTCCCAGGATCATTTCTGTTTATATTTAACAAATTTCAGGAAGTGAGGAAAGTTGATGTTTTATGCTTGATGTGGTCCCTGAAGAGCAGAGTACAGCCATGAAGATATTCTAAGTATCTTATTTTATGGCTGCCAGAAATGCTTTTTTTTTTCTTGAACAAGGACTCTCTAGCAGTTTATGAATGCAGTTAAATGTTCAGACATTTCAGTGCAGCAGAGGTTTTACCTGTGCAACTGAAGATATAGGGAATTTACAAACCTGTTTTTCAACAGAAACCTGCCTCCAAGGCAATGTTTGAGAATTGATTTCTCCCCTGCAGAGAGCTAGGATTTCATCACAAACACCCCCCCCAACTGCTTTAATACTGACTCTCCAATGTAAGCTGGGCACAATGTCCGGCTGCCTCTCCCAGGACAGAAGAGCCTCTTGGTGAGGGGAGGCATGGCGGGGTGGCAGCAGTCTCTGTGGGAGGTGGAGCCCGGTGAGAAAGCCTAGCTTGCAGGAAAGACCACCATGAAGAACCAAGTAATTTCTCTACAAGGTAGGAAGCATAGATAGATTCAGAATCCCTGTAGATAATTCATGACACTTCCATAGATACTCTTCAGGACGAATGTCATCTGAATTTAAATGAAAAAGAACTTTAAAAATAAGGACCTTGACCTACTCAGAATTGATTCGTCAATGGAATATAGCAAATCTGAGTAATCAGCTGGTCACAAAACCACATCTAATTTCTCAGTGTGAAATGCAGAGAAGGAAGGTAATAAAAAAGCTGGAGAGGGTCATTTTACAAGGGCATGCAGTGATAGGACAAGGTGTCATGGCTTTAAACTGAAAGAGGGTAGATATAGATTAGGTATAAGGAAGAAATTCCTCTGTAAGGAATTTCCACTATGAGGGTGGTGAGGCACTGGAACAGGTTGCCCGGAGAAGCTGTGGATGCCCCATTCCTGGAAGTGTCCAAGGCCAGACTGAATGGGGCTTTGAGCAACTTGGTCTAGTGGAAGATGTCCCTGCCCATGGCAGGGGGGTTGGAACTAGATGATGTTTAAGGTCCCTTGCAACCCAAACTGTTCTATGACTCTATGATTCTATGATTTTCTTTTTTAATCAGAGACAGGTTTTTCAAATAAGTATTAACTATAACAAGCTAGTAGAAAAGAATAAGATTTGAAACACTTTAATTCACTGAGGTTCATGAGAAAATAATCTGAAATACCTTATCAACTATTTTATTGGCAAAAAAATAGATTGGTTATGTTGTAGTTAATAGCTGAAACACAAGCTTAGCTGACAACTGACACTGTTATTTTTGGGAAAAGACATATTTACCAAAACAATTTTCTCGATCTTTTTTAAAATCCCACAAAAGCTAGAGCAATTTAGAAAAAAAAATTGAATCAATTCCAGACAAACATACCTGAAAAAAGATTCATACCTTAAATAATAGAGGTCTGAACTTGCAGCACTGACATAGATAAATAAGTTGCCTAATAGGTTGTTTACTGTGCTATTGGACCTGGAGCATGATAAAGTAAGCAGAAAAGGGACTGCATAAGCTTTATCTCCATAACAACCAAGAAAAGAACGATTACAAAAGAGCATGGAAAAGCCACCTTCACAAAACAGGCTTTAACCTTAGAGCAATGGGAGCAGCACAACACAGTACTGCTGATGTCTAAATAAGAAAAGACACAATCTTGGCTCAAAACTATTGCATCTCGCACGAAGTTGGATGCTCCAGCGGGAATAATAGATTTGTAAAGCTATCTAATACAGCAGTATTAACAATAAATTATTTTAAAGAAATGGAATTAGGATCAGAATGTTACAGAGGAAGGAAAGATAGCATTGTATTAAAGTGACTTTCAGAATATACCTGTATATAAAGAAATCATTCACATAATACTTTCATTTAGCATGTTTCAGGGTATTAACCCATTTTAAAATTAGCTAGTTTTTCTTTTTTTTTTCCACAAGTTTGGTAATTCAAAAAGCTCTTCAATGTAGTTTGACCTAGCTGGGTGAGTTCTTTAACATTCTACAAGACAGACAGCATTTAAAAGGAGTCTTCACAGAAACCTAAAAAAGGGGACAGATGTCTGAAATGAAGGAGTGATTGGGAAGGTAGACTCACTTGCAACCTGAACCTGTTCCTACGCAAAACTTTGGCAAAACTCCTGCTAGCTTTAATGAGCACAGGATCAAGACCTTGGGTTTTCTCTTTAGATTATGAATTAAGGTCCTTGATGTTTAAACTACTTTTAGGGGAAACTGCAGCTTTAATGCACAGGCCCTCAGTAATGCAGTATCTAGAAAAGCTTTGGCCAAACTTCTGAGGGTATTTTTCCCCTCAGGCACAGTATTTTGTCAATGGAAATAGTGCAGACATGCTACAGGTATATGTAGCCATGCAGAATGGGCACAACTACCCTGGCTGCCATTAGCAATTGTAGTTAACTCTTCCCTTCTCTCACAACCCACAAACTCTTTGCATGATCTCTCACACAGTGTCATCCCAGTGGGTTAGAGGCTAAAGCTCTTTATTAAAAATAATTTCAGTGGCTCTAGAGAGCAACCCTGACCCATACAGCAGATCCTCTGTCCCTGCCCTTCCCACCTGGGATCCTCCAGCCTGTGGTAGGGAAGAGTCCTTGTGTGTGTAGCAGCCACAGCACAGCAAAAAAAGATGGGATGCTTGCCTCAGTTTCCTTACTCATAAGCGGTGCCCTTCCACAGAACAGAAAAATCTTACCTGTACTGAGCACATTTGCCCCAATATTGAGACATTAACCTACCTACATGAAGAACTTTCACGAAGACTTCCAATCCAAATATAAATTAATTTTTTTCTAGGCAGATGTGCTATAAGTATGTGTACAAAGCAAATAAACTGAGAGTGGATACAACTACAACTGCTGCAATTAGCAAATATGTATGTAATATTTATTCAAGCACTAGTCACTAAAGACATTTATTCTTCTTTTCCTTGCTGTCATATGTCTTAATCAAGTCATAATTCCATTACTACCTGTGCCAAAATATTTGATTTGCAAAATTCTTTCTCCAAAACTATGTATAAGAAATACAGTTGTAAAATACCTGCCAAGGTAGATGTTTCATATTTACCATTTCAGTATTATTTTTACACTGGAACATGTAACTTCAGTGATAAGAAAGAAGTAAACTATTTGCAGTCATTTTGCTTTTTTTTTTTTTTTCTTAATTTTAATGCTCTGCTCTACATAGTATGTGAAGGCAGTGATACTAATTGGAGGAAAATGAGAAACTAATGTTTAGCAGATGCAAGTGTAAAGCTGTTTAAGTAAGACTCTGCAGCAAGACTAGCCTGTTCAGGTATTAACACTGAAATACTACTTACCAAATTAACTCTGCATCAGGAATACTGGAAGTGGCTGGTTTAGCTTCATTAAAAGACCACAGTAATCAACAGATGAAATCTGTTGACAAGAGCCCCTCTTAAATTCCACACAACTGGATGTCTTACTTCTCACTCTGGGAACAAGTAGATTCAGACATATTGCTCTCATGACTGAAATATGGAAGAGGGGCTCCCTATGTAAAATCTTCCACCACCAATTCTAGCCGCTTTCAAATGATATATTCACAAATCAGTTTTGCATAAACTTGCTCTAAGGTACTCTTCCTGAATAGCTGAGTGGGAAAATTTCATATTAGCACTGAGTTTGTTATTCAGATCATCTTGATGTCATTCCTTTTGGTGGTATTTGACAAATATTGATGTTTGTCTGGGATAGAGTTAATTTTCTTCTTAGTAGCTTGTATAGCCATATACAATATATAGTACAGCTATAATATATATTATACCAAACCTTACAAGCATGTATAATACTGAATTATAAGGTGTTAGACCTACGAGTGTGGTTCTTTTGGAAGATTGGAACCCCTTCCTAGACTGATACATACACATTCATCCTGCATACTATTTATAAGCCATTGTCATGAAAGTAATTTTTTCTTTGCAGACTAGTGTGTAAATGAAAAGTTACACTTGCTGACAGATTTTTAGAAACATATTAATTATGTCAACATTTTTGTGACTATTCTGATGACACCAAGGGAATGCCCCCTATTAGTACCTCTCTGTAATCAGCCAAAGTCAAACCACAAGGGGGAAAAACATAAAGCAAAGGGCTGTCTTAATAAATTCAGGGAAGTTCTAAGATTTTTGAGTATGTCTGGTTTTTTTGTTTGTTTGGTTTTTTTTTTTTTTTTTTCCTAAATGATTACATTTTAACTACCAGATATGATGCTAAGGTAGTGTTGCAGCTGTTATTGTTAGGTAACTAGGTACAGTCATGATGGGAATATTCTGAGACAGCCACCAACATCAAACACTAATTTATTTATGTGCTACTAATAGGCAATCTCTCTGTTAACAACTGAGTGATGTATTAATCAAACATATTAGTCAAGCCTGATGACATGATTTTGGCTCTGGTGACTGCAGATTTTGGTCTTTCTTAGTCTCTGAGGTCAGGATGTTTGATAAGAGGAGCCAAAACAGAAGTGGATCTCTTCTTTCTTCCTTAAGCTCTATTGCAAATCACTGGTATTTCTATATACATTTCCTGTGGTTCAAGACCAGTTAGGTCCAAAGGATTGCTTCCTCGTTCCATAAGTCAGAACTAGTCTGTTCTATCTTATTCAGGTGGGCATGACCTGCCAGGTGCCAGTCCATCCAAGTGTCTACAGACATGTGTTACCTGCTTGCAGAGAGGGATGCCAGACATTTGATTCCTTCAAGTAGCTGCAGAATGGTACTGTTAACCTTAGTTTTACTGGGTTTATATAACTATGCTAATCAAGCAGATATGACAAAATAATTTGCTATCTTCTTTACCTCAAGCGGGCTTATGATAAGTCTGGGTGCAAGGCACCCAGAACATGTTTCACAAGTTAGCCTTCATGTTGCAACAGTATGATGGTTTATAGACCAAACACACACATATATTGTGCGTGTGTGTATATATATATATATACACATACACACACACAAAAATTACGGATGAGACCAACAAGTCAAAAGTGTAAATATTATAAACTTGCCTAGAGACTACAGAAACTTTTGGTTTTTTGGATACAATTTCTAATTGGCAGGATAATATGAAACATTATATCAAGATCTTATTTAAAGATAAATTTCAAAAGAAGCCAGACTGAAAAGAAGGTCACCCAGACACGGCACAGCTGCATAACAGCAAACCAACCCATGCTTTACAGGGAGGGAAGCACTTGATCCTTAATAATTAAGAGCTAGACAGATATTCTTCCCAATCTATATAGCTGTCTACAACAGATGCTAGGTAGGCAGGAAAGCAATTCAGACTTTTCACAATTTCTCTTACATTTGCACGTGCACCAGCAGAAGAAAAATAATCTGTCCTTCCCTCACCTCACCTGTCCTTTCCTTTGGTTATACCCAGCATGGCAGTTGGCAGAAGAGAGTGTCAAAGTGAGTCCATCCAGCAGCAAGGACCTCTCTCACGAGCTGTAACACAGGGAGTGAAGTCAGTGATACAGCCCTCTACTTTTCTCTATGTTCTTCTGAAATAAGCCAGAAAGCTTCTAGAGAAGTCATAGCCTACCAGAAAGACCTCAACTTCACCAGCCCAAACACTATCACTTGTTAGCACTGCACCCAGAGTTAGAGGATGAAATCTTCAAGTTAAATTTAAATTAATGGGCAAATTCATAGTGGTGCTACCCTTTCTCTTGGTTAAGATTTGAGTCTATACAAATCAGGATGCCAAGTTCCTTTCATATCCATTCAGCTACTTTCAGAGCATTTCAGTATATTAAAAAAGATAAAAGATTAAGAAGTCTATATCTGAATTGTTTCTCTCAATTGTATCTTCCTGCACAGTGCAGATATATCAGGGGGAAAAAACACATTTTAATCTCTTACAATTTATTTTACTATAATTTTACTGGCCTCAATAAAATTATCTGAAATTCATGTTGTACATATTATGCTGTTGTGCAGTACTCCTCCATGACTGAATAAGATTCCGCTATGCTCAGTACTGTCCAAATTCGTAACAAAAACTGTTTTCTTTTTCATGACTCTCCAATCTAAATAATACTCCTTCATGCTCTTGACAAGATTTTGGTGATCGATATCAGCAGGATAGCATTGTTTCAGAAGCATTTCCAAAACCCTGTCTGAACCTGGCTCAGCCATGAGCAAAATTAGTTTGGCCAATTTACATATATGATTAAGAACTCAGAGCAGGAAGGTTTCACAAAGCTAAAGCAGCTCATTTCACATCCTGAAGAGCTCTGCAAAGGCAAGTACCTTTCCACAGGCAATCCAGTTTTGAATAACTTGGTAACTGCCCTGCACACTACAGGAATCCCACAATGTCTGCAAATAGCTTGGTATTGCCTGCAAACTCACTGCCTTGTCCATATCTTTATATAAAATTGTTTAAGATCCTTTTGAAGGTAAGCAAGCACAAACAGGCTCAGAAGACTAAATACTGGAGAAAGTTTTTTCCAAGGCACAAAGTTAAGTACTTATCTCTATACATGTTTGTCTCTAATGAATCTTGCCGTGAGCCAGTGCAATGACATTTACAGCAGCATAATCGTAACATGGTGCTAGCTCATGGCAGCCTGATCTTCGGTGATGGAATTCAAGTAACACAATAGGAGCAGACAGATGGAGAAATGGCAGCTCCTTTCTCAGCATCTCAGCTCTAGGAAGTCATTCCTGTCTGTACATACTTCTGGGGTGGCTGCATGAAAATAACACCATCAGGATACTACTGGCATGCTGTAATCATGCCGTAGTGTAATATTGGATCTGCCAAAAATATCACAGACTGATCTTGTCTCCTCACAGTCAGGAGAGTGAATTCCACAGTTTCTAGTGCTGAGCTGCATATTCAGTCGATTTGCAGTTCAATACAAGAAGGAGGCAAAGTCACACAGCGATGAACAGCAACAAATAATACCCTGTTCCCCTTTGGTCTAGGCAGTGAGGCACTTTGCTTTTCCCAGGGAGCCAACACTGCCATCTCTGCTGCTTTAGCCTACCCATTCACACCTCCTTTTTCTTTCCTCTCTCTTTACTAAAAGAACCACATTAGGTCTTCCTCCGAGAATACAAACATTCAGACTACCCCATTATTCTTGATTGAAAGCCTATATAAATGCCAACAACTGGCAGTGGAGCCCCTGGTCTCATTCTCATGACCCGTGGTTTCCATGCAGCCTGGGGACAGCTGCACTTTCAGGCTCTTAAAATACCCACACACCTCTTCAGGATTCAATCAGGTTACAATATTTATGCTGGCTGATGATCCTCTTCTGGAGACCTCACATACTGCCTGCCCTCTTCTGCAGGAGGAGCAATTGGATGTGGACAGAGGGCTACTGCACTGTGTGCTTCTTCCGTTGCACAACTGTAAGGCATGGGCTGTGCTACTTCAGCATAAACAGTGCCAAAATAATATTTTTAATACTGCTTTGTAATTTAAACAGCACCTTTCCCTTTCAGTTGTATTTGTTTTCTTACTTTCATATTACGTCTGTCCAGAAATACTTTTGCCCTGCTGTTCATCTTCACTACCACTGCACTGTCCTGGGCACAGCCAATAAACCTGTCAGCGTTATATCTAGATACTGGTAAGGTAAGTCTATTCGTGAAGAAATAAGAGGTTGTTGGCAATGTAATTGCTGCCTGTGACAAAATTCTCTGAAGTAAAGTCTGTTTGGCAATAACAGGAAATGTTTTTTCTCAATCTTTGCTTTACTAAATCTGGAAAGACAGGAGAAGAGTGGAATCGGTACATGTCATAGCGAGCAACATGCCTGCTAAGGAAGGATTAATTTGATCCAAGGGCAGAGAGGTCAAAGGAGACAGAGATATCTTCAGAGCACTTAATCGTCAGGAAATGCTTAGCACTCTCCTAACTCCTCACCCACAAATGACTAGTTATTTTTTTTGACCTAGTTACAGTCACTAGACAACACTAATTCATACTCAGTTCGAATGTTTTAAAAAAACTGCAAGCATTCACATAGTTGTACATTTAAGCATGATGTTTAAAGGCCAGAATTTAGAGAAATACAAAGCTTCCAGAGCCATTTAATATGTGGCTTTATTAATTAGCAGCATTATCTCCATTCTGCTTGTCATGTGGTTTTGTACATTATAGTAATAGCAAGACAAGATATATGTAATATATAGACTCACCATGACGTAGGATACATCTACATTAACATTATCAGTTGGAACAGTTTTGAAGCTTAGGCAGGCCTCATCACACCATTTCCCACACACTGGTCTGGACTGCAGAGAAATACTTTTGAGCAAAGTCAATGGACAGTTGTATTGCCTGCTTAGAGTATCTCCAGTACAGACACTGAAAAGCCAAAAAAAAAAAAAGATAGATAGATGGCAGTGTTCAGCTCTACAAGTGTTTTTTGTAGATCTTCAACACTTTCCCAAAACTTCATTCCCCAGAGCTCTGTTATTACCTGAGAGTCTCTGGTTTCATTAGAAAAACACAAAAACTTTTGGTTCTTAGGAGTTCAGTGAGAAGCTTAACAATTTTAACTGCCAGGACTTTAAAACTAATCTCATTATTTGGCAACTTCCCTTTTGATTTTTTAATGCTTTAAGCTAGCATCTTCTAATTATTTTCTATAGTGATGACGACCCAGAATAACCTGTGACAAGCTTGATTTTCACAGAAAATGGAACTAACACCAATGATAAGAAACTATTTATATGTCTATGCCTATATATATGCTTTTATATACGTGTAGTATGTAAAATTTTACAGCATGCCCAAAATAGCTTACCACTGATGAGCTAGTTATTCTAACCTTGTTTCAACACTATTAATGTTTAGTGAGAAATCAGCAACATTTAAAATGCTTGCAGAAATTATGTGTTCTAGATTCAAACCAAAACATCCAAATTTACCTCCAAATGAAACCAAATTGTGCAGAATATTCCAGCACTGTTTATTTGACCTTAATTCTCGGAAATATGACATTTTGATGGTTCATTTATTAGTAATCCTGTGCATATGATGAGAAGTTCAAAGGTTCTGAGCTTTCAACTGAAAAACCAAAGCCATTAGAACCAGAATTAATATGCAAATGGGAAAAGAGCTTGCTCGCTCACTCTCTTTCTCTCTTGTACGTGCATGCATCATATCAATCCCATACATTGCCTAAAAATTCTGAATTGTCAGACTGAAATGATTTCTAGAGTACAGGTTACTGATGATTAGTTATACCCTGTTGATCGATGCTTTGCTTGAAAATAGAAGCAAGCTTTTACTCTTTATTTATATTATCTTTTCTGACATGGACTAACTGATCTCAATTTCCGAACATTAACATAACCTCATTATAATAAAAACATGATATTTTAAATGCAATGGAAGACACAATTAACCTAAGGGGGGGAAAAATCCTTTCTTAATTGAGTAGCTCACATAAAAGTCAGAAGTTCCTAATAAAATACATTTAATAGAAACTCAATTTGGCTTTGAATACAAAAGAGAATCTATGATGAACCTTCTCCAAGAGTCATACATGATTTTTGTGAAATAAAGGGCTTGTGTAGTTGGAATAACTGTGCATTTTTCTTTTTACAAACCTGTTTGTATAAAAGTAATGTCATTTCTTCAAATCCAAGATGGACCAAACTGGAGTCACGTGAGCCTCAGGCAATAGGAGTCTTCCATGCAACTGCTGTCTTTTCTTTCCAGGAGACAAGGAATAGCTGATATGGCATTGCATAGGGGTCCAGTGTCCACATGGTGCAGTACTTAGTCCTGAGCTACTCTGTGCATTTAGGGAAAGGTGTAGATATATAGCACCTCCTCTGAATTCATCTGGCCCAGGAACTGTGGATGCTGACTTAATGCAGCCTGCAAGGGGCAGGGAGATGTCAATGCATGCAGCCTGACCCTACTGTTCCAGAAATTGGTCTGAGATGGCCACATAAACTCTCAGATTTCATCTAAGAAAGATTTTGTGTTATCTGTACTGTCATCTGTGTCAACAGAGACCAGATCCAGTATTGACAAGTGTGACTAATCAGTGAGCACCCTGAGACTGTGGCATCCCCTGCTCCCTCTAGCACTGTTGTGCTCACTCTCCACCACAGAGAAAGAAAGAGAACAGAAAGATCTCATCTTAGGAAGTTTTCATGCTGGGTGATGCCTGCATCCAATTAGTCTTTCTGGGAAATGATGCAGTCATTTCTAATAGTGAGAGCAGATGCAATATACAGCTTTACCTACGTGAAGCCTGGCAGTCTTACTGTAAACCTCTCCTGACCTCACGCTTCTGAGGTGGCAGCTGACATCAGTCAGAAGAGTTAATTCATACCCCTCACATGAAATTTTATCAAACCTGTGAAAAGTTACCCAGATTCAGCCAAGTGATAAATCTCTGGAAAACATCCAATCCAAGGACATTTTTGCTCAATTTCCTGTCTCTGACAGTGACCAATAGCTTGAGGAGAAGTATCAGAAAAGTGTAAGTATGTGGTACTCCTTCCCTGGCATGCATCCAAGCCTTGGCCGAAACATTGAGATTATCCTTAGAAAGTGGTCTGGATTCACTCTTGATTTCTGAAAAGCAATTGCATATGCTTTGGGTGCTCACCTAAGGTCTCACAAAGATCAGTTGAACAAAAAATATGAAGAAAGGAATACTTTTTTTTTTTTACAAAATTGGAATGGGTTGAAGGAGCTAAACTACAATCCAGACACATAAGAAAAAGAAGGGGAGAGAGGAAATACAGAAAAAAAGATAAAATACCATTTTCCCATAGGATCACCTATCACATAATTAATGACCATATCATTGTATGCTTTCACAAGGAAACAAATAAAATTTCTACATACAAATTATTAGCAGCCATTTTCCAATTATCAGGTGTTTTGCAATGTAACCAATATAGTGTTCCTTAATAAGGAATCTTGGGTACTGACCAGAAGTTAATATAAAAAACATGAAAAAGTACACAGAATAAAGACATTTACAGGTTTAAGACAATATGCTTTGCTTTGGTAATTTATAATGATTGTGTAATTAAAAAAACATTTTAGAAGAATATTTTATCACAGAATCACAGAATGGCAGGGGTTGGAAGGGACCTCTGGAGATCACCTTGTCCAACCACCTGCTTGAGCAGGCACACCTAGAGCAGGACTGCGTCCAGGTGGGTTTTGAATATTTCCAGGGAAGGAGACTCCACAACCTCTCTGGGCAGCCTGTTCCACTGCTCTGTCACCCTCACAGTAAAGAAATTTTTTCTCATGTTTAAGTGGAACTTCCTATGTTCCAGCTTGTGCCCACTGCCCCTTGTCCTGTCATTGGGCACCACTCAAAAGGTCTGGCACCACCCTCTTGACACTCACCCTTCAGATATTTATAAGTATTGATGAGATCCCCCCTCAGGGGTCTCTCAGCCTTTCTTCATAAGGGAGATATTCCAGTCCCCTGATCACCTTTATAGCTCTCCGCTAGACTTGATTGAGCAGTTCCCTGTCCTTCTTAAACTTTATTGTACAAGCAAATAAATACCAATTTAATATGCAATCTTGACTCCAGTTTATTAATACACCTGCAGTTTTGAAATAGAAAAAACAATTTATTTTGAATCACATGAAGAGTGAAAAAACAGACTTTCTTTCTCTAAATCTTTGTTAAGGTCCTGTCATGATATACAAAGATATAAGACATCATCTCTGCTGTTTTTCTTCAAACCCCATATAAGGACTTGATCTGTGTTCTGTACGAGAGCATACAATGACAGCTGTATGGAACAAATTGTGGTAAAAATGTAGACATAATTCTATAGTTCCATCCTGGTGACCTGTTTGCTCCTTTTGTGAATATAATGTTGTCTTTTAATGATTTCATAACACATATGGATCACCTTTTTAATACAGATAGAAGAAATGCCTCCTTCATGTACAAAGGTCAATTATGCCTTGAAGGTTTGTAGAAATCAACATAATAGTGATAATGAAAGGTTACAATTTAGATGAAGCCTAGCTATATAATAAGTTAAAATCTAATAATGAAAACTTGAGAAGTGCTCAAGATAAACTCAACAGTTACAACTCTAACTAATAAAAAAGTCCTTCCAAGTAGCTTCTTCAACATTAAAAAAATTAATTTAAATTTTGTGTTTGAGATAAATTCTTAAGTCTGCTCAGAAAGATAACCAAATTACCAACTTATTAAAAGGCCATCTGAGCCTCATACCCATGCATGACTGCATATTTTAACTGGAATTAAAAATGGTCACCTGATCTCATTTTCAGTAAATAAGTTGAAAGTCATTTTCCTGGTTAAAGTGGTGCCCACTAATGTTACTACAGATAAGGGTCTGTCAGCATTTTCATTATGCAGTTCTATTTTTAGAGATTTAATGTAAGTTGGCTTTCAAATCCAGTTCATCGTTGAAATAAGAAATACAGTGACTCAGACCAGTGAATGTGCCTTAATACAAGAAAAGAAAAGAAATCTTGTGTTTATCAGTATTTAGGTTAAGAGATGCAAAATAAATATTTTTAAAGCAAAGGTTAACTTCAGAGTAAGCATTTAAACTCAAATAGGTTCACAGGACCCTGGGATCTAGTTATGCCCTAATTTAATAACAATTATATTTTATGGCAGTCCTCACTAGTAAAGATCCTAATCATGTAGGTAACTTATATGTATAAATATTCCTTGCATGCTTACGGCAAGTCATACAAATAAACAATTTATTGGATCAGAGAAAGAACCTCAAAGGATCTGACAAACCTGATCTCCTTCTATGATCAGGTGACCCACCTAGTGGATGAGGGAAAGGCTGTGGATGTTGTCTACCTGGACTTAGCAAGGCCTTTGACACTGTCTCCTACAGCATCCTCCTAGAGAAGCTGGCAGCTCATGGCTTAGACAGTGGTACTCTTCACTGGGTAAAAAACTGGCTGGATGGCTGAGCCCAGAGAGTTGTGGTGAATGGAGCTAAATCCAGTTAGCGGCTGATCACAAGTGGTGTTCCCCAGGGCTCAGTGTTGGGGCCAGTCTTGTTTAATATCTTTATCAATGATCTGGATGAGGGGATTGAGTGCACCCTCAGTATGTTTGCAGGTGACACCAAGTTTGGCAGGAATGATGATCTGCTCAAGGGTAGGAAGGCTCTACAGAGGGATCTGGGCAGGCTGGATCAATGGGCCAAGGCCAATTGTATGAGGTTCAACAAGGCCAAGAGCCGGCTCTCGCACTTGGGTCACAACACCCCCATGCAACGCTCCAGGCTTGGGGAAGAGTGGCTGGAAAGCTGCTCGGTGGAAAAGGACCTGGGGGTGCTGGTTGACAGCTGACTGAATATTAGCCAGCAGTGTGCCCAGGTGGCCAAGAAGGCCAACAGCGTCCTGGCTTGTATCAGGAAGAGTGTGGCCAGCAGGAGTAGGGCAGTGATCGTGCCCCTGTACTCGGCACTGGTGAGGCCGCACCTTGAATATTGTGTTCAGTTTTGGGCCCCTCACTACAAGAAGGACATTGAGGTGCTGGAGTGTGTCCAGAGAAGGGCAATGAAACTGGTGAAGGGTCTGGAGAACAAGTCTTATGAGGAGCAGCTGAGGGAACTGGGGTTGTTTAGTCTGGAGAAGAGGATGCTGAAGGGAGACCTTATCACTCTCTACAACTACCTGAAAGGAGGTTGTAGCGAGATGGGTGTTGGTCTCTTCTCCCACGTTACTAGTGATAGGATGAGAGGAAATGGCTTAAAGCTGCACCAGGGGAGGTTTAGATTGGATATTAGGAAAAAATTCTGTACTGAAAGAGTGGTCAGGCACTGGGACATGCTGCCCAGAGAGGTGGTGGAGTCACCATCCCTGGAGGTGTTCAAAAACCATGACGACATGGCACTTCAGGACATGGTTTAGGGGACATGGTGGTGTTGGGTTGACGGTTGGACTTGATGATCCTAGAGGTCTTTTCCAACCTTAATGATTCTTTGATTCTATGATTCTGTGAAAGGCACGTTGGAGTACAGATACCAAAGATGATAAAAAGATCCTTAAATCCATATGAACACGGAGCTATCTATGCTTAAGGCATGAGATGCTACAGTGTCTGACTGAATCTCTCCACACCTACCTCCAGCTGCGATACTATGCAGCTGACTTCTGTCTTGCAAATGTGTCCACAAAAGACAGCAAGACAGAGTCCCTTGAGCGGTGAGTCATTTTGTACATTTCCTTGGGAGTGGGTTTCAAATCTTCCCCCTGAATTAAAGTAGAGATACAAACTCAAGTCTTTCTAGTTAGCACTGCTCCACTTCATACAATGGCAAGATGTTCATGGGGCTATTGTCAGAGCTAAACACAAAAGGGAAGTGAGAGAGGCTCATTGACTTTCTGGGTAGGAATTAGGGCACTATAACCAAATCTCCTTACATTGCTTCAGTAAAGTGCCTTTTTTCATGTACAAAGAGACATTGTAAGAACATTAGGCACCAGGTCAGGTATAAAACAGTTATTTATTGATCATTACACACAAAAAGTATTTAAGATTAATAAGCTCACCAGCCCGATAACATGCCTTTGTTGGCCAGATTGGCATCAGTCAGATGGGGAATATCTGACTTCCATTGGTCCCAGGAGTAGCTCCTCCGTGCTGCTGACTTGCTGTCTTCCAAATCCAGAGTTTTTTCCTTCAGTGTTGTCTATCTTTCCAAGTTGGGGTTTCTCCTCCTGAACCCTCGAGCTGCTAATGAGCCCAGTCTCAACAATCTCACAACTCTCTGCAGTTTTGCCTTTTTGTCTTGCATAACATGACTCCATGGCCTTTCTTACACCTCTTTCTCACTTCACAATTCCCTCAGGAGTCTGAGTCAAGGTTATGCATATGGACCATATAAGAGCTGGACCTTGGATTCTTGGCCACAGAAAGCTGAATCCCAGGGTAATGATAAGGTTATGGTCCCCCCAGGGCTGTGGAATAACCAAATTCAGGTTCCTCTCTGATTAATATTACTAAAGTGGAAGAGCTACAGTAAAAAAGGATGAGAAAGCACCATCCCAGTATAACTAATAACTGATGGCTTAATTATTATGCATCGTCTTGGAATAGAAAAGCTAACAATCAGAGCAAAATTAAGATGAGTAAGGATCTGAAACACCACAGTATGACTCTGAGATATCCTTTGCTTTTTCTTCTCAACTAGGCACTTTCACTGTTAGTCTGAGGGATTGCAGCACAGTCAGAACTAGGTAGCATGGAGAAGAGTCTTTGTTAGTGTCTGTGTGCCTGCCCACAAACAAGATTCAGGCGCTGACAGAGTAAGGTGGTACAGCAGTAGTTCTGCAGATATCAGAAACACAGTTCTTTGAACAAAATGCGTTAAAAGTCCTGGGACCTGGAAGGACACTAAAGCCTGAAAGTTTCTCATTTAGCACCCTATATTAATTACCTAAAAGATATCCAGCACCATAACTCTTTTTCTTTTATACAGGCTTGGGCCTACACAAATGTTAAACCGTTAATTATACTGAGAATGGCTGACAGAGTCCATTTGGGAGTCTGGTAGAAGACCTCATTTTCTGTTTCTTTGCCAGGCAATGAAAGGTTTTGTTTCAAAAATATAAAGGCAGCTTTGGGCGTGTTCAGAAACTTAACTGTAGTTCCTGGGACACATTAAAATGAAAATTATAGTGCCTGTGGAGGCAAAGAGGTGACTGTAGTGGAGCAAGGATTACATCACAAACATAAACATAAAAAGCCCATCTTAAACTCCTTAGATACCTATCACCTGCTCTTTTAGTATATTCAGTCCTTTATCTGGAGCACTCAAGTGATAAAATCAGGGCAGTGGATATAAATGAGCCCTTCATTTCCAGTATTCATGTTGCATTCTGTGGTAATGATTTAGATCCAAATTCTATTTAGAGCTAGGGAAAATATCTTTTATAAAGAAGTCATTGTAAATTTTGGCAATTTTTGCATCACTTATTCACAGTCCTTTATTAAGCCAGCTCTATAAATGGCTAAACAATATCATATGAATAACATCCACTGCAGATTTTTGCTTTTTTTTCAATGAATAATTATCTATCTTGACATTTACTAGTTGCTCAAACAGCCCTTATTCGCAGCCATACAGATACACCACTACTAATACGACATCTGGAATATGCTGAAAGTCCAAAGTATCCAAGACTACATTTTCAAGCAATACATAGACATTACAGCATGCAATGCCTATTAAGTTTCATAAGAATCGAGTCGCTAAAACTACATTCCTGTATGATCTCTCAGAGTATAGAAGAGAGAGGCATCCTTTGTATTGAATCCAGTGTTAATCTTCATTCTCTCTTTTTTTCATGGTGGATCTCAGTAATTCCTCTCAGCTCCCTAGCTCACAGACTAGCTTGAATAGCTTGTGTTTAACACCATCACCACATAAAGTCCCCATAAATCCGCCTACTGGAGTAGATAGCTCTGAAATGTACTGCTAGCTGTATTACATTCCCTGTTTTGAAAATTTAGGGGCAAATGTTTAAAGAATGCTGTGATTAAGTTGGGTATTTTGACTACCAATACGCTGGAGCACGCAGGTGCCATGATTTATAGTACTTTAAGGAGTGGTGAGACAGAACTGCATATTTCAAAAGTGAAAAGAGATGTGTTATAACATCAGCTGGTTCTTCATTTGCCAGGAGAAAAATGCAGCTCCTGGAAGCATCATCCTTTACAGGCTTACTGGTACTTGGCATAATAATTAGAACTAGCACATATCTGAAAACAGTTGGTGAAAGTGAGTTTCCTTAATCACAACACTGGTAAATATTAAGGAGTGGTGTTATTTTTCACAAGTACTTAGGACAACAACCTTTGCAGAATTTCCTGCTGCCTACGTTGTCTGTGGAAGAGCACTGGTAAGTCCTTGGTTTCTGCTACTGAAGGAGCAGTCAGTGTGTGAGGTACAGCAGTGATGGCCCATGAGCTGCCTTTCCCTAAAGCAAGCTGATCAGCGGCTCTGGTTTTCCAGTGTCTTTCCTCCAGCACTTGCATCATAGTGTCCTGCCTATCCCTTCCAGTAAGAGGAGAAACCAAAGCCTGACCTTGCCTTGGCTTATCGTCATTTAGACTGCAAAATTCAGTTCTGCTTGCTGTCCTGGTAAGTCTTCAAAAGGTTCTACTTAGAGGAACCTTAAAATAGAAGGGAATCAGACCTGACACATTTTTAGCCCTATAACTAAACAGTGTTGTGTTCAGCAGAGAGAGGTTATTTTTACTGGATCCATAGATTGATTTCCATGGGAATTCTGTACCTAGGAGGTGAAATTCTTGTCTTAGCAGAGAAATGGAATAAAGGCTGTGAGCTGTTTATGCCAAATCTTGCTGTTGGTGTTTTGTATCTGTTTAGATATGTTTGCAAGCACCTGCAGACAGGTGAATTTAAGTCAAAACTAGCTTAGGATCAGATTCTAAAAATAATAGATGCAGTCACTCATTGCAGATCTGCAGCAGAAGCTGTAGCTTGTTATTTAATGACCATGTTCCCCATAAACATAAATTAAATGTAAATCCTACTGTGCTTAATTTGAATCAGAAAACTGACATGAGCTCACAAAATTGAAGCAGGGATGGAAGCAGACACTTATGGAGTAAACTTGAATCAACGTTTTCACCTTTTTTATTTGTCTTTAAAATTTTCCTGCATGAAAGCATTATAATTTAATCTACACAAGAACTTTAAACTGTACATAATTTATGAGGGATAAGAAAATTTCCTTTTCAACTGTTCCAGTCGATTGGATCCAACCACATTTGAGAAACACTTAATTTCTTGCATTAGAGCAGAAGATATTCTGAAACCATTTGAATGAGTATGTATTCAACCAACTTTTTAATAAGAACTCATGTTTGTCAGGATCTAGATGTCAGATGAGCACCTACACATCAACCACAGATTTCTGCAGGGTTTAGAGGTCAAACTGGTGCTGTGGGGAGCCATGGGGACAAGGCTTCATGCAGCCCCCCAGCCAGACACCCTGCAGCAGCCAGGGTTGAGCACTAGGCAGGGCAGGATCTCAGCTAGGAGCCACAGCCTTGAGTCAGCAAGTGAGGTCAGGACGTGGTCTGGAGACAGGGATCTGGGTCAGCCTCCATCCAGGGGGCAGCCAGGTAAACTCCTGGAAGGTGGGGCGGGGGGCATTCAGGTCTCTTGCAATATTAATCTGACTCATGGACTTGAATGAAAAAGATCTGGTCTGTTGGTTAAACTTGGTTAAAGCTGGTTGGTTAAAAGTCATATTAAAGCAAAAACTACAGTAATGACCTTTCAGAACTGAAATACTGCATAAGAAGAAACATTTTCTTCAAAGTATTCTTATACCTGATATATATGTTTGCATTAAAAGTACTATTGTCAAAATATTTTGAGGAAAAAGTATACTTCACTCTTGCAGAATCGCTATGATTTGTGCCCTCACAGACAAAATTGCCCCATTTCTGACATTTTCTATCCTTTGGGTTGGCCTTCAGATGTAAAAACAAATCCTCCCATTTGGGACAAACAGCAGGCAACAGCCGTATTTCACAGAGCCCTGACTGATCAGATTCTGCTGGTCTTCATTTTCTTGTCAAAAATACCATCTTTATATCAATTTCATAATAAAATTGAAATGCCTGTCAACCTTAGAAACAGAAGTACAACGTTGCCAAGTATTTCTTAAAAATGCATGGAAGTACATTGTTGGTACAGCTGCCACCAATGTAAAAGCTAAGGTCCCCCCTGGCTGGCTAGAGCATGACTCCACATAGGAGATCTTGGAGTACGCAAAGCACATTGAAATAAGCTTGTGACTGGAATGTTAAAACATCCTGGAGGACCTGTGTTTTCCCTTTCTGGGATCCATGGCTCAGCACTCTTCATGCCTGTGACATTGGACTACTCCTAAGAATCACCACTTTTCTTCTGAAAACCTCTAATTACCAGTTTTGAATTCTAGGGTAGTCTTCAGTCCCTCAAAATTATCCCCTACTGACGTACAGTGGAAACTTGAAATCCTGTGTGATTTTGTGTATTTGATGCAAATATCTCTTTGATTGTCCTAGTTTTGTGATTCTCAAGGTGTGGAGTAAGTAATTTTCTGGAGGAAAACTGAGGAGAAAACTGTGGCAAGTAGGAAGCCTGGGTCATTTCTTACAGGTTCAGACCATCCCTGTTCCAAAACCTTATGTGTAGTGACAATAAGTTAAATCATCATGAATGGACATTCAAGGAAGTGTTGTCCGGGACTCAAATGCTTGAAATTTGGAGTGCCAGAATGAGTTAATTCAATTTGTCTTAATGAAGATCTTTTAGTGAAGTAAGCAGTTTTAATATTATATCATGATAAGGCTTTTGCATGTCACTATGGAGCCAAAAAGGGATTTTAAGAGATCATTTATCCTGTCCACAATGCAGGACCAGCTGCAGCTATATAAGTCAGTTCACTGGCAGACTGGGAACTGAAGTTACACTGATGCTACTGCACTGAGCGCTGCCAGTGCCCGCACCATGGAGCTGGCACAGCAGTTTTGGGAACGGCTGCACGTGCGTCATCCCGCACTCTCCCAGAGAGCTCCTGGCATGGTTTGGGAGTCCCAACATGCCAAGGACTGACCACAGCAGACACACTGCAGGTAGAAAATTAATATTTTAAATTCTATTGATAGGCCAATGACAATGCTGCAATTTTAGAATATTGAAAAAAAACACCAAGCAAGTCCTTTCTTATTCTGTCATGATGATTAAAGCAATTTAAATCCATAAATTAACTCAAGGGCTTATGAACAGAAATAAATCATAAAATCATAGAATGGTTTGGGTTGGAAGGGACCTTTAGAGGTCATCTATTCCAACCCCCCTGCAATGAGCAGGGAGATCTTCAACTGGATCAGGCTGCTCACAGCCCCGTCCAACCTGACCTTGAGTGTTTCCAGGGATGGGGCATCTGCCACCTCTCGGGGCAACCTGTTCCGGTGTTTCACCACCCTCACTGTAAAAAATTTCTTCCTTTTACCTAGTCTGAATCTACCCTCTTTTAGTTTGAAACCATTTCCCCTTGTCCTATCTCTACAGGCCCTACTAAAAAGTCTGTCCCCAAATGTCTTCTATGGTTAAAAAGAACCCTTCTTTTAATTATCAAAATAAGACAACTTCAGAAGTTCACAACCATTGGAAAGTAAATAGCTCAGTAACTAACAGAATTAAAATATCTTCTATGTTTTTTCCTGTTAATTATTCTGTGGCTTATAAGTCAATTCAATTTAAACAGCATCAAGTTTTGTTTAGGCCCAACTGATTTAGAGCATATTTTGTGACCTCACCTTACTGGGAAAACCACTTTGCAAAGAACGGCAATTTTGCTTTAAAAAGCAGTAGAATCATCTAATAAAGCTCAGTATCAGAAATAAGTTATTGAATCAAACTCTTATGTCAGGCACAGTCTATTTTTTCCTCTAGGAAAGCATATTTCACATATTAGTTCTGTGGGTTTATATAACATGAAGATATAGGAGCAAAACTTGTACTTTGGTAGCAAAAACATCATACCACATGCCCAGTATCCAATTTATAGGGAGAAATTTTTAAAAGCAAGTATAGAATTGTATTGCATGATTTTCAGTAACTCCAAGAACTGCTGGTCACACAGCATTTTTTAATAACCAGGTTGTTTGCAGCATTGATTTGCCAGATTAACATTTGTCACTTAAAAATATACTGGTCATAAACTGTGTGGGGTTGACCTTATTTTAGTAATATTCCCATCAGTGTAACTATTTAGTTTTAGACTACAAGGATTAGACAAAAATATATGACACAAAAATTATTAAAAAAAAGTAAAATATGCAATTTAAGTTTTTTGCCTGTTTTCTGAAGTTGACTGCTCTTGATTTATTCAAAAAGAAACCCATGAGCTGTGCTCCTAAAAATTCATTTCTAGAGCAGGTAAGCTAAATTGCTTATCAACAGGTTATCTGTCATCATTTTGCTCCGAACTGTTATTACTACCTATAGTTGGTCAAAAATGTTTGTCAAAATGGATTTGATGGAACGGTGCTATAAAACTATTTTATTAGAAAACAAATAGGAGAGAAACAGCTTGAACTTGAGGGGAATGTAAGAGGTTTTAAATCTCTACTAATCAGCATCTTCCTTAATATTATGTGTTACAACTCTATGAAAATGTAATAAAAACATGTAGAAATACAGATTACTTTTCAGACATTTTCATTAAAGTAATTAAAATTTGCAAGTTAAGTTTTTTGAAACTCCACACCATGGGAAGTACTGAAAATATTTTTGATGTTTCATGAAAACAAGCTTCAAAATATCAAAACTGTTCACAAGTCATCAGTTCAGAGTTATGGCCAGCTCTTCTCCCAGATAAATAGACCCAAAATGGAGAAAAAGGACAGAATACTTTTATTAATTTTATCAGTCAGCCAATGAAGACTGGAAAATCAAGCATGAAGTAACGTGTTTCTGCTCTTCATAGGCAAAGCAACCAGGAGAAATGAAACAGTATGCTGAGCTTCCTGCAACTTGCTTTTGTTCTGTTGAGACTCCCACTGATAAATATTACACATTTCTTCTTGGTTCTTGGTCCACACATTTTGCTGAGGGGTTTGAGTCTTTCTTTGGAATTAAATAGTCCCATTTGTTTACAGTGAGACAGCTGGGAAGTTTTTCTGTCTGTAGCCTCTGTTCATTTTGTGAGAACATCCCTTTAGGCATCTTTGAAGTCATGGGAATCATCTATTCTCTGCCTCCATTTTCTCCATTTAATAGTCTAGCTATGTGCTTAAAGTTATGCTTTCCCAAACTGACGTCTCAATTAAATAGTCAAAAATATATGCCTTAAGAATATTTACAGTCTTGCTGTATCCATGGAAATGTGATGGGTGTAGATAGTTCCAGCAGATAACTGTTTCTCCAGATATATTACACACATACTTGCTAGAAAAAGATCTTTTTTGGTCTTCTTTGCCAAGTTTTCTTACCACTCTACTGTGCAGGGCAGATACCCTCATCACAGAATGTAAGCATCTGCTTTTCTTCCATGTTTATGGGAATTCCCATTTTTATATAATCTTCAGGCTACCCAAATGCATTTGCTCATTCTTTTAAATCATTTATGGAATTATTAAATGCATTATATTTATTTTTATATAATTTTTAATTGTGTATAATTTGTATAATGACATTTGTATAAATGTCAGCCTAACCAGTCACCATCTTAACAACTTCCCTCATTTCAATATGGCAGGAAAGAAAGGATTCATCATTATTATTTTTTAAAAGTCAGATGAAAAATATAAATGAGAAAAACATACTAGAATGTAAGGGAACACTGAAATTCATTTGTGCTCAGAGTCATACACTCACTGCTCATTTACTCAATGTGTTATTAATAGAGGTTCTATTTTTGTTAAATAGGCTCAAGTCATATATTCTTTTCATTGCAATGCTCAGGAGCACTATAAGATGTTCAGGAACATGATTAGAATAACAGACAAACAACACAGAAGTGCATTACACTAAGTCTTTGTTTGTCATAATCAAGTACTAAAAAGCAGAAAAGGGAAGGAATGCTTCCCAGAGAACTGTCTCCTGCCCCAAGGCACTCTCACAACCTAAATATCCATCTCATATCTTTTCCACACATGAAACAACTTGCTAAGAATTACAAACACAGAGTCAGCAGACATTAAGAAAATATTTTCAAGTTATATCTCTAAAAGCAGTTAGGTTTCTTGCTCTCAGTATGCTTATTGGAAAACTTGACCACCTACCCTTCCTGTGATCAGAAATTATTTGATAGCCAATTAAGTACTACTCAATCTTGAGGCTACTTTGTCCTTTAACTCAAAAAACTTTTCTTGACCTCTGGTGTCTACTTCCTTTGCATATTTACAGACAGAATCCTGCCTCTTTTCATCTTTTGCTTGGCCAGATTAGGCAAAGTAATTTATTTTCCGGTAAGATTACTTAAACAAGAGCTCATGCCTTGGAAGCTGCCGTGATATTTCTCCTTGATAAGTTCAAGACAGCTTATCTTTCAGTGAAAATGGAGAAAAACTACCTTGAATTTACCATGGGGAAAGTGCAGTCAGGCAAACACTTAGCAGAGACTACTTTAGTAAACCTGCATCCTTCCCAAATTTGCAGTAACTCATTCACATACCCATATCCTGACATGCCTCTCTCATTGCAGCACCTATTCAGTTTTAATTTTTTAGGGATGTTTTCATGTATATACTTGAATATACTCTAAAAAATGTCTTTTCAACCATGAATAATGGTTTTGTCTATTTCTAGCATCACTGGAAATACTTTGCATATACTTTTTTGGCAGTCATGTCCTTTGAGTGTCTCACAGGCATTGTGGTTGACTTACACTCACAAAATTGCCCTCCTTTCGCATTTGCACCTGTTGTATTCCCAGTTTATGGAAGTCATTCTTCTTCTTAGTCCCTGGGTACATGACCTTGCACTTAGTGTTACATGTTATCCTCCTGTTCCTATTACTCCATTCCTCAAGGTCATCCAGCTCTTCCTGTATGGTATTCTGATGCTCCTCTGTATTGATTGCTGCTCCCAGCTTTGTGTCATCAGCAGATTTCATCAGCACACAGCTACTCTTCGTGCCAAGGTCACCAATAAAAACATTACATATAATTGGCCTCAAGACCTACCCTTGAGGAATTACACTAGCTGCCTCCTTCCAGCAACACTGTTCTCTTTTTAGCAGTCTCCCCATTAGTCAGTTTTTTTGCTGCCTTACAGCTCTTGTGTTGTGCTCTATCATCCCCAGCAAACTGTATTTAGGGGCAGGTGAATTTATCCTTTAAAATTTTGCTCTCTTTCCTTTGCCATTAATGCTTGCTATGTCAACAAAGACAGAAATCAGGTTGGTCTGGCATGATCTGTCATACATTATCCCCCATTGCCTTTTTTTCCTGTTTTCCATCTGCCTCTCTGTCTTTGTCTTTTCCTTCAAATGTTCTAAAGCTTTACAGACTATTCTAATCAGACTGTCCGGTATATAGTAGAAGAGTCATATATGACTATGAACTAGCTTGTAAATAATTAGCAAATGCAAATTCAGATTATTTCCATGAGGCATAGTGGTAAAGCCAATTTAGAACAACCTCCTGTTGTTATTAAAACAAAGCCCTAAGGTCAGGGCTTAAGTCTCTTACATCTTCCTAAGTACCCTAGGTACCAGTCTAGTGGTTAGAAGGACATTAGGACTTGCTCTTCCAGTTGTGTCTTGGAATAAACAATTTCACTTTGAATGCTGAAAATAAGTAAGCTCAATTCCTTGTTATGAAAGAGATGCCCACCTCTGCCTCAGAGAAGTCAACTGCCTGTCATAGGCAGAATGCAAACACTTCTACACTCCTTTGTATTTCTGCTTTAATAAAACCCTTTTTTAGGCTTAAAGCTTTCTCCTTGCATTATGTAAGAGAGCATGGGTGCCTCACCCAGGACTGTGAATTGTGTTGGGTGCCAAGGAACCTGAAATTACTCATATTATTATTTCCATCTAAGGACCCTTCCTAATGTGATCTAGAAAGTAGATTCTTTAAAATGCATACAGAGTGTTCAACAGAAAGGGTTTATTTTATCATCATCTATTTTTTCCTGCTTGTAAGCAAGGATAAATGGATAGCAAAACATATTCTCAAGGTTGCAAACCTTCCAGGGCAAGTGTCAAACTCAGTGTTTGGCATCATCTCAGTTCTGATATACTTCACAAAACTGATTTTCTTTTGCTTTTGCACAGAATACCAAGAGGCTCACCTCACCTTTACAGTATTTTACCCCACGTATATTTTTAAGGGATTTCAAAGGCACCCACTACAGTAAAGTAGGCTTCAACATTCACAGACATTCTTCTCTGCTTTCCTGCTCTCACACCATGTACCCAGAGATAGGCTAATTCCTCCTCCCCAAATTAGCTATAAAGAAGTGTATGATACTAAGATGGCATTACTTTATGCATGATGAGCTTCCTCTAACTTGTTTCTAACATTTGCTAGGTTATTTTGGTTGCTTGGCCCTTCAGAAAAGCTCTCACACATTGATCAGATGCAGCTTTATGATCTTTTTGCATGTTCTCAAAAAGAAAATCATTTTAAAACTTCCAACCTTCTTACTTCTAGACAGAGCAAAAAATAAAACTCATTAATCATGTCCTGCTGAATGTCACTATTATAGATGCTGTGGAGAGTTGCCACAGTGGCAGTAAAATATTCATATTTTCAAAAAACCAATTACAAGGTACAGTAAATCACTTAAACGTATTATTGGTGATATTCAGAAAGCAGTGAGAATCTCCTCCTGTACACATAATTACCTGAGGCAACCACTTCTTTTCATGGTCATTGAGGGGAAAATGATAGTTGATGGTGAAAAAAGGAACTTGTGTTTGCAGAGACACTTTCTGGCATAAAAAGCTCACCATTTTTCACCCATGACTTCAACAGGACCTGAATGCACTCTTCACCTCAGTGGTTAGCAGAAAATGAGTTCCAAAGATCCCTTTCAATACCTTGCCAATAGCCTATTGAAAGTAAAATTTGATTACCCTGACCACTCCTGTAGTACTCCTGATCATTTGGTCTGCACTTCCTGTGAAAACAAGACCAATGAGGTTTCTCCTAGCACTGTAAAAGGACATTTTTTTTTTTCCTTTATGATAGTGGTCCTTATTCTCACTAGTATTCCTCAACTTCCACATGAATGCAAGTTTATGAAAAAAAAATTCTATGTCAGCGTTCCTCATGGTCTCAACTTTTTGTGTGTTTAAATCCCTCTCTCACAGCTTTTCCTACCAGAATGCTGACAGGTCGCTGGCATGTGGCTTGGGGGTTGCTGGGTGTCATCTGTGTCTTATGTGACCACTTTATATGTACGTGAGGAAACCCATGGTTATAGTCACCTTAGCCCCTCCCTTAGGTCCTCACCCCTTATGCATCTGCATGGCTTTTGCACCTTATTATAAATCTGGACTGCTGGTTCTTTGGACTGGAGAATAGCCTTTTCCTGTGGTTTTGTATACTTTATAGCCAGGAACTCCGGGTGCTACCATGACAGAATGAAATAACAGTAGGAAAAGCCCCATGGGTGTGTGTTTTTGAACTGCTGCATACAAGTGAACAATGCTGGGTATGTGGCAGTGTAATTGTTGAACAATGACTGCACATATTTTCTTTGCCTGGATTCTGCTAATAGTTACTATGGAAATGTAAATTAAATAATTGTCGATGTGTTGGACTAAAAATACACCTGTAGATGTCAGCTGCAGTGCCCACTTTTTAAAGCAAAAGAATTTTGCATTAGATGTAAATACAAGAAATGTTTGTCTGAAACACAACACAAGACACCTCCTGTCATCTTTACGGAGCTGCTCTCTGGACAGCACTCCCAGACCTGAGTGAGAAAACATGTTGATTTTGGCAGAAAAGACAAAATATCTCTCTCCTTCCTCAACCTCTCCTTGTTTTATTCCTTTCCTCCCTTTTTTCTTTCTTCTCTTCTCTTTTTGTTGCCTTTTAAAATTTATTTTTCTGTTAGATGGTTTTCTTTGTTCTCTTTGACCTCTTTTTCTCAAATATCATTCCTTTACTCTTGTCATAGAAACTTTGTGGAGTTAAACTGCAAGGTTGATAGTACGGAGGATTATTTCTAAGCACACTTGCCTGAGTTTAATTGCTTTTGCTTGGCAGTCCCTCTAAATCTCCTTCCTGTGCTAGACCTCCTTCCTTTGCCATTAGTGGCTTGGTCTTCATAACCTTCTTTTCTTGCCCTGCCAGTTCTCCGAGAAAAAAAAATGGATGCTTCAAAGTACCACTGACCTTCTTTGACTATGGATTGACTATGCTGTGCTTTCCAGAAAAATGTGTCACCCAAGAGCCAGCAGATAGTAACCTTTGGTTGCAACCAGGGTGATTCTTTTGCGTTTACACTGACATAAATTGTAAATAATCCCACTGAAGTCAGTGAGTCAATTCTGTGCATTGGTATATATCTGAAATGAGAATCAGACCTCATATGTTATTATCTCTATATATTGTTAAAAGCTTCCAACGGATCCACTGCAGTATAAATTCAGCTTTAATACCCATGGGCACAGTGCTTACTTATAAAAGTTAACTGGAATTAAGTGTCTAAATATGGGCAGGTTCTTGAAAGATCAGATATAGTTTTCCATTGCTTCACTTTTGTTATCACTATTGCAAAGCAATACTGTGATTGCTATCAGTTGTAAAAAGGTACATGACTTTGCTTTTATAGATTAAGCACTCAGGAGTGACACTTGGCAGCATGCCAGGTTTCTTGTGGCAGCACGCTGTGATATATTTACAACATGTTAGCCCTCCACACACACATAAATATAACACATTTGGGTTGTAATTGCACTATTCGCATACACATAATCTACCTTACATATAAGCTTCACACATGCTCTGTGCTGGCCTACAAGACTTGAAATGCAGCCACATACTCAATCATTTAACACTGGCTACATGGGCAGAAATCATGACATTGTACCTCCTATTTGTTAAAACAGGTAAAACAATTTGATCAGAATTTTCCCTACTGGTGTGTGTACGCATAGGTATATACACACATACACAAGCACATGCACAAAGATATGCAAGCACATGCATCCTTTATGAGGATTTTGTTGTTGACTTCAGTGAGAGCAACATTTCATCTGTGTGAAGGTAAACTGATGGCAGACAAGAAAAAAATTAGTTTCTTGCCCTTTGACTACCTAGCCTATGTATCTCTCTTGGGAATTCCTGCAACACAGCATCTGAAAGACAGCTGAAATTGTTTTAAATCAGCTTCCAAGACAAATATTTCCTCTTTCTTCAGTACGGCAGAATTTCAACATCCAAATAATATTGTATTTCTGCCTAACAGGTATAATAACTTATTCTTGTTCTACCTCCAACCCTATCATAAACTTCATTATACTTGCTATTAGGTAACTTTGTTGAATCTTTGTCTTTAAAGCAGATGCTATAAAGCATGAGACTGTATACTACAAAGATATCAGTAGCTAGTTCAAAGTTAAATGGTTTGAGATTTGCAGGATTAAAATGTCACTATTTCACACTTTAAGGACTGGATTTCATGTCCAGATTTAACAAATTAATTCTTCAGAGGAAAACTGAACTGCTATACTGTTTCTGAATTTGATACTCATTGACTGCTGTAGCAGAAACAATTAAAATGAGCCTGCTGGAGCAATTATATATCAAGAAATGAAGAACTGTAATGCCTAAAACTTTCAAACATCAAACATGCATTTATTGTTACAACATCTCACAGAGCATTTATCAATATTTAAACATAAACAGAAACAATTTACAATTCTTTTTATAAAACGTCTTTGTACAGAAATGCAGTTGGAATCTTTCATAATTATAAACAATTAGACATCCTTAAATCTTCTTAATTTTAAGGTACTACGGATTTTCTCTGGGGTTTGAAAGAGAAAGTAGGTGTGTCAGGAAACATTTTTAAGCTTCCACCTCATCTGACTTAGGGCAATAAAAACCTGGATCTGCCAATTCTAGTTGCACCTTCATGATGAAAGGAAATTCCTGTGGAAGTGAGAGATATGCAGCTACATTTGAGTATGTTTGGGTACAGCTTTTCACTGGATAGGAAGACATGGGAGCAGTAGTTAGCCTTTGTGTTAAGTGTGATCCATAATGCCACCTGTACTGAATGGTGATGGTGAACATGGTTAGAAAATACCTTGAATTACAATTTTAACTGTAAGTAGTTGATCATTAGTGTTGCAGGTGTTAAAATACAATGTTCAAGGAGCTTACATGTGTTTTAGGAGCCAGTTAAAATCAATATTAAACTAACTATCCATTTTCAGTGACGAGAGTATAGCACTTGACAGACTGAATACTGGTAAATTTACCTATCACAGTTTGAGTTTTTTGAAAGAGTCAAAATGCAATTATTGCAACGATGGACTCTGCCTTTTCTCTGAAATTCAGTTCATTGCAACAATTCCATGGAATTTAAGTTAAAACTGTGATAAAAGGAAAAAATTCAGTTTTCAGTTGCGGTGTAGCTGGGTGTAAGGGCTGTGCCTGTGTGCATACCCAGCACACTTAGGCATCATTAGCCTGGGTGGCCCAGGAACTCCTCAGCTAGTCCCTGCACAGGGGAGAAAAATGGTTTGACGGGCTTATTTGATACAAATATTGACTTGAAAGAAGCTGATTGACTGAACTCCACAACAAAGCATTTGACTAACCCTTACAGGAAATCTCCAGGTGGAAATTTTGGGCAGCCACTTCCCCCAACAACTCCTGCTGTGTTTAGTCCAATTACTAGACACTATTATTGTTAATGTGCTGATTAACTCCCTGGGTGGAGAAACTGGCAGTCCCAGGGACTCTCGCCGTCAGTTTCTGCTGTAGAATTGACCAAACTCTATATAGATTATTTTAAATAGCCAGCAGCAACTGTTCCTGAAGATGCAGAAATGGTCACGCAGGATAGTATTTTGTATTTAGTTATGATGTGACTTTTTTTTACACAGAATTCAAGCTCAACCATAGCAATGAGTCATGCATATGCTGGAGTAGTCACATAGGACCATGGCCCAGCTGAATTATATGAATTCACAGGAACAGTTCAAAGAATCTCATTTGATACAGCTGAAGTTGTCACTGCAAGGGATATTTGTTAGCAAAGACTTTGATTGCCTTCCAGACAATGACTGACCATCCCATTCAGGAAATCTGATAACATGCATAAACATGTCCTTATACAAAAGATCATAATAAATTAGGATTTTTAAAAATGCTCTGTCCATGAGTATCTGTGCAAAACAATAGGTGGGTCATTCAGTACACTCCTTTTCATAAACCCTGTGGATAGTGCATATATTCAGAATATTATTTCCCATTAAGTTGTGAACTAGCCTACAGTTTGAGCTGGTACTTGCATTGCTCAAAACCACATTTACTTACCTTTCACCTGGTATTTTCTGTTCTGTGTTTTCAGAAGCCACAGAGTCAGACCTCAATGAATCTACTTACAAATTCTCTAATAACTTTCCATGGCTAAGAATATACTTACATAAATGTCTCCTGGCCAACAGAAGGATGAGCAGCAGTCTTCAAAGGAGTTTTAAATTCCAGTAACATTAGAGCTTTGCAGATACACTTAAAATATCAGAAAGTGTTGTTTAAAATGAGCAAGAGGAAGCCCTTTAAGAAAGACAAGTGTGTATATGTATATGCCAGGAAGGCAAATGGCAGGAAATCTTGAGATTTGCTGCAAACACCTGCAAACACTAGTAATGAAAAAGACTTTCTTTATTCCTTTCCATGACAAATATATCAGGACAGTAGGTGTCAAGTGTCGAATAGTGGACTTAGGAATGGGAATGGACAGAGGCTACATGAGTTGCTCTCTTTAACCAGAGCAGAAGGGAATTCTGAGTCAAAGAAGAAAGGGAATGGTTCCCCACAAACTCTTGTGAGGGAGTCTGAGCCTGAGATTTCAAAAGTATCATCATAGTAGCCAAAGAGGACAGTTCATGCACCTGTTAATACTGGGGAAATAAAGGTAAAATTAATGAACCTTTGCAGATATTTCAGCTCCTAAATGCTGTCGACCTCTGTATGACAACACTTTCTTTGTTGGTTTTACTGTAGCCATTTTTTTATTGACTTGAGACATGATATATGACTTTGTGTTGCCATTTTACACATCCAGATTTCACAAAAAAATACAAATGATTGATCACATAAATGCCTATCACTTCTGTTTCCCTATTCAATTTAAAAACAAACAATGATCTTCAGGGATATTTAAGTATGGTATTGCCAACAGCAGAAAGAAAAATAAGAGGAAAGAAAAGAATAACGTTTCATTAGAAAATAAAAAGTAATTATTCCAGTGCATTCCATTATCTTCTTTCATGAACAGTGATTGCTCACCTTCAGCTGGTTCACCTAACTTGCTCTTTTAGTCACTCATTTTATCAAATTTAATTTATCTAGAAATAATCATGTAAATTATAAGCAGTAAATCAGGTAACAAGTAATAATGACAGATAATGCAGTTACTTTATTTTATTCTCCATGCAATACAATGATATGTTTTATCAGAGAAGGAAAAGAGAAACATTACCTGATTTGTCAGTTTTTATACGTTTTATGCATGTTTTATACATGTTGCATGTTTATACATGCAACAAAGTGGGAGCCTGGGTTTTGGGACACAAATTTGGTTTTTCCTATACAAACCAACAAAGTCCGGAAGAGTTGACCTCAGAATCTTGACACTGGAAACAAAGATTAGCATAGATCAACATCTGTACACAAGAACTGGGGCCTATTTGGTTGTCTGAGAGTTCTAGGGAGCTGCAATAACTGTAACTCTGAATCCCTTTGCTCTAGACTTTGGTCAGCCCACAGCTGTGCACCTGCAAAAAGTCCAAAGAATGAGTGTAAGATTGCATTTCTGTGCATGTACACATGCATGAGTACACATGTACCTAACCAGAACAGAGGCAAGAAAAAGGTCTGTGAGTGTTAAGATGCTACACTAACATGGTGACTTCTTTAAAAAAATGTTTTTGTCAGTCACATGCCTAAAGGAATTTCATCCAGCTATTTTAGCAGTCTCAGTGATTGGACTTAAGAACTCGTCCTGAGGAGCCTGTTCTCGCACTATCTTGACAATCTTATTCTATAAATATGTACCTCTCTACTTATGAATACTCATGCATGTGGTGTATCAATCCTGGACCATTCCCAGCACAGAAATTCAAGTATTTGAAAGTCTACTGAAAATAAATACAAAAGGAAGACTGGCAGACCCCAACCAAATGTTTCTTTCAAGATCTGAGACACAACAGTGTAGCCAAAATTTTTTTTTTAAAATGTGCAGAATTTACACATCTGTAATACCTATATTTTGTACTGAACAGCAGAATTGTTAAGGATGATAAATTCATACCTATCTGCTGCTGTTTTCCAACCACATGATGAGGTACAGTAGTTGCATGTGGCATAAAAATGTCACTTCTGAATAAAAATGTTTTTAGAAAACAATCAGTGAAAAATAGACAAAGAAAATTATTGTGACAGTGCAAAATAAAACCTGTAGTAGCATCTAGAAAACGATGTTGATAATTATCCACTTTAAGAGAACATTATGTTTAACTGAAATAGCAGTTGCTTAGTCTTATCATTATATTCAGTTCACATGTGCACAATGCACAGGGATATCTATTTGAAGAATGAAAAAGGCCAGTTACAAGATTTCAGAACAAAATATATTCAGTTTTCTTCACAGAATCTGTTCAAGTATATTTGAACTTTTTCAGTAAAACTGTTCACCAAACTTTATTTTAAAAGCTTCAGCTATGACTAATTTCATGCTTTGTTCAGTGAATTAACTTTTTTTGAATACACAGACTTTTACAATTTAAAATTTGCTTTGGTATTTAGAATGCTAGCCAAGAAAGAGCAAAACAATTTTAAGTTTCTAAAAAACAGCAGAAGTTTATAGAGTCACTTTTCATTCTTTTACCCCCATGAGATATTACATTTTCCTCTTTACTTCCCCAGTGTAGCCTTATATGTATAGCATATTTCTACACAATTTCTATACATAAATTTTCATTTCAATCCTGCTAATGGCAGGAATGCCCACATAAAGCCCCCAAATACTGGCTTGAGAACATTTTGCCAAAATAGCCTAAAAGTTTTCTCTGCCTTGGAATTCCTGACACACCCTGATAATCACAAGAAAATCAATTTGCTGGTGAAATTCCAGGAGACTTCTCTGCACACTGGAGAGAGATGTTTAATGCCTTTTAGGGCTGTCAGAAATATTCACCAGAGCATATTATCTGTCTCAAATCTGCCTGTTTTATGTCTCTATTACATGTACAAACCTTCTTCTTTCTCTCTCTTCCATGCCTCTCTCTCCCCCTCTCCCTCTTATCTTCCTTTTCCAATTCTTTTGGAAGATTCAACATCTACATCTGCATAAATGGAAATAAACTGACGTTACTCTTGACCTTAATACAAAAGCAGACATTCAGGAATAAATAAGCTACTTTTGCAATGTCTCTTTTGCTAAGTGGTTTAAAGTACATGTACTGGGATCCAGTTTCTGTGCCAGTCTCACCCAATCAAAATGCAAACTTTCTCATCTTGCAGCTTTTGGTCTCCAAAGAGTCAAGTACGGAAAAGCAGAAACAACTGCATGCTCGTAAGTGTGCTATAAAACAGACTTCTGAAAGGGGGGAGCAATTGCTTCAAGTCTATTTCTTTTTGCATGTGTGAAGTGAGTTACCGTGGTATTACAAAAGGTGCAGCACTGTATTTTTCTGAGAGTTAGTGTGTTCAGACAGGTGTAGGATACTTCATGAAACCCCATCCTTCCCCTTCTATTTTCCTAGGGGTTTTTTTCAGCCTAAATTTATTTATTTCAGTAGAGACAAACTGAGTAGAGTTAGTTAGAAATATTTTTTCCCCTCTGAAAAAAAAGTACTTATTTTCTGTCAAAAACTAAAAACAAGATATTTTTTCTACAGTATTTTCAACAATAAACTAGAAGCCTCTGCTGTTTTGCCAAGATAGGCTTTAAGATGATTGCAGGATGCTTCCTTCCTCCAGATTGCTCAGAACTCAATACCTAGCTGACACTTAACCTCACTTAGTTAAAAACACCATTCCTATTGAAAAAGCTGCTTCAACAGGTATTTTTTTAATCTAATAAGGGTAGCAAGCTATCAAATCAGATGTGGAATCAGGTTATACAACATTTTTCTTGCTTGTAAAATCTTTTTTTTTTTTCAGTTTTTACCTGAAAGAATTTGCAATAACAGTTATAATATGAGATCAGGACCATTGTAGGGGGATACTGAGGGCTGAGAGACAAGGAGCATGTGAAGTAGCTAAGAAAGTGTGGTGGAGGAGTGTGTACTGGAAACAGCACAAGAAATCTGTAGAAAATCAGGCCTTTTTAATGCTGCTGCCCACAGAAGAGGTTTTTCTTTCTGTAATACCATCTACTGTGGTCTGTAAGGGGCTTGAACTCTAACAGATGACTGCTGGTAAGTCACTAAGGTGGTTTAAAACATTATCAACCTGAGTTTTTGTTTCCTTGCTTCTATGAATGCTACCACTCCCGTAGCAAAGGTATTAAAAAGCAGCCTTTTCCCACATCAGCCACTCCAATGTACAGGGCTTCTCATAGCCTAAACCTTCTCTGAAAGGATGCTGAAACACCAGTTTGCAAACCAGACAAGCTAAGGCAAGCTGGCTGCTTCCTGGCAGCCAGTGCGGCTGCTGTGACAACCTCCAACAGAAGGTTATTCCGCTCCACAGGACCATCGTGTCCTGAACCACTACAACTCCTTGCTCCGTGAACATGATTCAGAGCCTGTAGACCACATCCACCACAACAGAAATTACTCTGTGGTCAAGGAGTTTGTTATACTGGTTTCTGTATAATTTGTCACAGTATACTCCCATATAAAACAGTATAAAATAAGAAAATGAAAGTGACATAAAATGTACTGGGCAGTATTCACAGTGCATGCTGCTGTGTAAATCAGGACTATGATTACAGACTGTTCTGAGAACATAAAACCAGTGTAGGTCACCATAATAATGACGGTGTCTGCTCTTTAACTGCTCTGCTCTGCATTGATTCCAATTGTGGTTGAATTGGACCTTCGTGCTGCATTGTGAACTTCTACAAAGCCATTAAACTTTGTCTTACATCAGTTATCATGGCTGAAACACTCTCTCCATGGAGAGTCATAGTTTGCCTGAGAGCCTTCAGTGCCACCTATGGCCCCTGGAGGACATTTCTGCTTCCTTTGGTCGGTGTGGTGCCACCTCTCCATGGTGCCTGCACAGCTCCCTTCATTCCTTTCTGGCTACAAGGGAGGACATGCAGGGGAGCTGGGCTCTTACTAGGATGCTCCAGGGTCCTGCTTTGTAGATTTGCCATGCTCCTGGGTAAGCAGTGCGGTGTCATTATGTAGCTAACCTTAGAAACACCTGTCTCCAAGCAGGTTAAGGCAACCGCAACTCAACATAATTTCCAAGGCAAATTACCTGAAGAAAGAAAACAACAGCTACTGCATTATTTGATCTGAATAGCACAAATGTAAAAGCTCTTGAATGCTAAAAAGGTTTTCACAACATTTAAAGAACTGCTGATCTGAAAAGCAAGTTTGGAAAACTTTTTCGTACAAAATAAAGGCTCTCCATTGCCAGCATGCTGACAGTTTAAGTGAGCTTCCTTTCATGGTGGTTTACTGCTAGTGGCACCAACGGTTGCTGATCCATCAGTCAATACGCACAACATGTTTCTCTTCTGAAGCAGCAGACACATAAAAGTTTGGCTCATGTATGAATTTTTATGGTAAACAGAAAAAAAAAAATCCCGAACTACTGTATACCCATCTTATACCTCACTTCAGAAAAGCCAATATACCAAAAAACTCTAAGCAATATCCAGTGCTGGATATTAATTAATAACCAGAGTTAATTTAAAGAGAGTTATTTTCTTCTATGCTATTTTAAATGAAATCACTATGAAGAAAATAGCTTGCAGATGAAATAACACTTTCTGTCACCCCAAGGAGAAATAAAAACTGTCTTAATCTCTACTCCATCTATTGAAAGCTTGAAAATATTTGCTCTTAATTCTCCAGATATTTTTGTAGCCCAGCAGTGAATATCTGCATCATAACATACCTAACTCTTCATGCTTTTTGTCAAGCCATAATAGGCCCTTCCTTTAGCTCTAGAAGTCCTATATCTTGCCACAAGTCCTCTGCCCTACTCTGAGTCCAAGGCTGTAGTACTCCTGCCCTGCTGACACTGAGATGAAGTTGCAGCCACGGATGTCCATCATCCATACCATGGTCTGACAGCAAACATGGCAGCCCAACTTCATACTGCCAAACTTAGGAGTCTGACCAAAATCCTATTCTGGTTTGTGGAAAACACACACAACCATCAAGCAAGGGTAAGGGGAACTGGAGGCATTAGTTGCAGGTGCTCATTTTTTTCTTATTTGATTGTTAGAATAAGTAATACTTTAATATTTGTTATATTCTTTTGCACACAAGACATTAGAACATGCATAAGATTAGCTGATAAAGAAATGGTGAACAAAATATGTTTTTAGAGAAGAACAGAACCCACTTTTGCTAACTGAAAATCTGCATCACATGCTTCAGCAATGGAAACCATGTCGCACTATCCCTGCTTTCAGTTACTGTGGCAAAAAGCAGAAGCTTTGAAGATAATCTACCACTCCTTGAGGAGATGAAAAAATAATCACTCACCCCAGATGACTGGAGGAGTCAAATTTTGCAAAGCTGGCTGTAATCTTGAGGCAATCACTTTCACCCTTTTGACTACTCCATGCTGTCCCAGTTTATGTCGCCCCAGGCCTCTGGTCCATCTGGCCTATAGGTGAATCTATCACTACCATCTGTCATTTGTGACAATTTTTTAAAAGTTGTGGTATATATAGGAAGAGCAAGGAAAACAGACATGAGAAAATTCTGGTTGATCTTTCCTTACTGGAGTATCAAGAATAACTTTGTTACTGACTCTTCCTGCTTTCTATAAAGAATAAAGAGAAACTAATGAGAAACATTAATTCTCTTGTTCTGCAAAGACACATTCCTGAGCATAGTAAATACATTGTTAAAACACCAGCTTGGAATGGGAAACAAAAATGGCATGTGCAATATTTAATTAATTATTTTCTTGGATTGACCTTGTCACCACCAGGAACTTGTTTGGTGCATTCCACAATTTTACTTTTTCTCTTCTGTATTTTTCTGCTAGGAGTCTTTCCCAGACATCAGTGAGGAGTGACTTAAAATGCATAAATCTAAAATAAAAAAGAAGAAAAGCTGCCACTTCAGTCCCCAGGCTCCTCACTTGATATTCTCTAGCCCCCTCTAAGCTGGCCATCAATGCCACTAGCTGTGAAAGTGAGAAGCACAATGTTGCTGATGCTAGCACCTCTGTGTCAATTGTTGTAATATGCAGTGCCCTTGGGATGAGAAATTTTCTCCAAGCTGCAAGCCATTAATGCCACTGTTAAGTGTCCTCCTCCAAAAACCATTGACAGAGAAAAGGGAGTGCTCCTCCTATATTCAGTAAAAATAAAATACAGTATATGGGAAATTCAGGTAATTGCAAGAACGCAGAGGCACTTTTAAAATATGATTTAACCTCTTGAGCATCCAGCATAAGTACAGAGCCTGTGAAGAAAAGGAAGAACCGGGATGCACCTGAATTTGGTTTCGAAGTACTTATCAAAAATATTGTATAGAAATGGGCATATTTGAGGTTCTGTTTATGTAAACTCTCCAACACATATAGTCAAAGCCTGTTTGAAATTTTTGAAAATGATATAGGAATGTTTGAAATGTTTGAAATGTCTGAAAATGATATAGGAATGGATTTTCTAAGGTGATTTCCAGATTTCATGGTCTTTATTGAGGTGGTCATAGCTTCTCCCCTATCTGGTACTTCAATCCATTATCTTGCTTAGAATCAAAAACCATATTAAGAAAAAAAAAAAAAGGAAGAATGAAGAAACATCCCAAAATACTGGTGCTGTTATCTATGACTTCCTATGATAATCTTTATTTTCATTTTTTAAATCACCACAAGCAAGGCAGAATAGAGACACTGTCTATATCTGTCACTCTGAGAATGACATAGTCTCAGGTCATCTCCTTTCACAGGAAAAGCTTCAGGGTGGAGTGGTAGAAGAATATAGCAAGAAAATTCTTCACATTGCAGGTGAGATGTATGTGGATTGGCATTACCTATTCTCACTGAGATTTAAGTATACTTGTTGCATGCTAATGCACAGCAACTCATTATGCCACAGTACATTGGCCATGAGAAAAGTCTGATTCTGGAAAAACATAAAAATTGCTTCCACGTTCCTCCAGCAATATAAGGTTTACAGCTGTGATAAATTGCATAGATATCTGAGCCTTCACTTAAATCAATTGGTGGCCATTTCAGTTATTTTAAACATTGATAAAAATCAAAATGCAACTGCATTTATCTACAGTCAATGCTACAGACACAATGTTGATAAGCACAGTATACAATCTAGGTTGAATAACACTGATTCCTTCCTCCCATTCTAACTCTTCCCACTGAAAAGAATCAAATGTTCATTTCTGTACTAAAAATAGCAAATACAATAAGGTGTATTAAGAAAGCCTTTGTCAGAATATTGTTATGACTTATTAAATAAGGGATGCTTTGATCTGGAGTACTGAATAATAATAATGCATTTACAAACATAGGGATTTGTTATTAATGAAATGTATGTATTAGAAATTAATGAAAAATGTGATTATATAATGCAATATGAAGTTAAAAAAGGCACTATTTGAGGGATAAAGATAAAATTAAATTGAGGGATAAATTGAATGATGAAGTTTAAATTAAACTTAAAGCCCCTAAACAAAGGAAATTAATATCCATCATGAACTAACCATTTTTAAATAAATTTAATAAGAAGATTTATTCTGGACATTGAATAAAGATTTTTTTCAATGTTGATAATGTAAATTTGATATACTTTTTTAAGCGCTCTTAGAGAATAAAAATCCTAAAATTAATGTTACAACTTATGAATCCAAATTCTACTTTACAAATAAAATTACTGGAATTACCTTTTTTCTCTGTAAGCCATCCTTAAACTAGTAATTTTTGTGAAGAAACTTTCCTTTGCATGGATTGTCCTGTAATTTTCTTCTTCAAGGTTTCTTGCACATTCCTTTGAAACATTTAGAAAAGACTGGTATTGGAGGCAAGAAACAAGTCTTGAGAGCCTGTTCCTTTATTGACAGGTCTTTTCATCTGTGCTGTATCATTGCCTATCAGTGCATGGGATACCACTAGGAAGTGTGGAATGAACAAGAGATGTATTTTTTACTGACACTCCATCTATATCCATCCATACCGTATGCCCCACTAGAAAAGCTGTCTCTGCAAGTGCTTGTAACACAATCCTTTATCACATCTCCTACTTGCTTCTGCATTGGTGGAAATTATGATTATGTGTGGCTAGTGGGATGTAGCTGACCTAAAACCTTATGGAAAAAGCTCTCACAGTGAATGTGAGAAAAGAGACAAAACTCAGATATCAGTCTCAAATCTGTGGTTTGGCCCCACTTCCAGTTAATTTAAATACTCAAAGATTCATAGTTGAAGAGGGGGCAATGGATGTGTAAAAACCATCATGATCAATAACAAATCAGAGTAAAGACTCCTAAAGGGGAATAATTGCAGTACTGGAATCTATATGGAAGAACAATCAATGATTAGACATATTTATTATATGAATAAACTACCCCAGTGCTATTCAGGAAAACAATTTACTTTTCCGAAATGTTACTGGTTGGAATTCTCCTGTTTTACAATGAACTACAACTTTCAAAATCAATTATTACCCACCAACTATTTTACAAGTCAGATGTCTTAGGGAAAAGGAAACATCCATGCTGTTCTGATAAATCAGACAATAAGTGCAGGACTGACAGATCTGATGGAATCCATCATGATTAGCCTCATCTATATTTCCTTGTTTATTACAGCCATTTTGTATTTCAAGAAAATACTCCCATCTGCCTGCAGCATGGCTTAGAGCTAGAGTAAAAACACCTGTTTTTTTCTCACCATACACAAGCAAACTAACTAAACAATCATTACACAGAACAGACATGGAGAAGAGAAACTCAAAATGTCACATCACCAATGTCACATTCTCAGTTCCTGTAAATAATTTTAAACTGGACTTCGCACACATCAAAACCAGCCAGTTAAGGGACTTATGTCACCCTTTTAAGCCACATCCTAGTAGCTCCTACTAATTTCTATCCTATGAATAACTGGATAGCTCGGTTATGGCAGTGCCAGTGTATAACAAGCATTTACAATGGCATTGTATTATTTCATCTAGGTACCTCAGGCCAGAATGCTAACAAAATTTGTGGGAGAGGAACAAAGGGCAAACCTCTTGAAGATCCTCCTGATAGCACCACCAGGAGGACTGTATGGTAGCATACGCTCATTATCCATTCCAGTCCTGCAATCCCTGTGGATTTGAGAGCGTCATGGGGGAGCAGCAAAAGACCACAGGTATCTTTGTAAGGACCCAATCACCTTTGCAGACCCAGGGCCTTCTCGCTTGCAGTCCGCGTTACCCTCCTCTACAGCTCACAGCAGCATGGCTTTAGCATGCCTGTTTACCAAGGCACCTTACATCCCTCAAAGGTGCTGCTTTCCCTAGCCATCTCTGTGAATCCAGTATGTCTGCAGCCCTCTAGCACTCCCATTTTCCAGCTCCTTCACTGCTTTCAGTCCTCCAGCAAAGCAACTATATCTGTTCTGTATTTGTATTCTGAGACATGTACAAACCCTTGGTCTTCTGCTTTGATATACAAAAGGTACCTGCAAGCACACATTTAATTTTTCCCTTCCACTTGCTTACATTTAACTAGCTTTTCAATCCCAATAGTTAAGACTTCAGTTACTTGTCTCGTTCTCCAGCCCTGTCTGTCTTAAATGGCTTTAGTCTAATTTTTTCACAGATTTTCCCAGTAGTTGATCATACTTCTCAACTCTACCCAAAATTGCATTGGCTAAAGTGATGTCTGTTTCTTTCTGCTCTAAATATTTCAGCTACAATTGACCCCAATTTTCAATTTTCTTAGAAGCTAAAATTCTTAGATTAATACTTCAAACTTGTATTTATTCAATCTGTATGTTCTTTTGATCAATTTCCAGGCTTACTGAGTCGAAGAAAATAGTGAAAAGGGATGGTAAAGGTTAGATCCCCCTCCTTGACCAAACAAGCCCTAACTCTAACCCCATATATTGATCTTGACTGGGAGACTGTTACACATTTGGGAGCTAGTGATCCACATAGCAGTTAACCTGAACAGGCACAGGCCCGCCTTGTGCTGCTTAAATCCTTGGCCACATGATGAGCTCAGCTCACTGTAACAAGGCCACCTGCGTGGTCTTGCCTTTACTGAACAGTGCAGCAAGAAGTTTTCATGAGAACATCCTTTACGAATAGAGTTGTTTTCTTGTACGGAAATTATATAATATCTTGAATGGCTAAAAGGGAGAGCTCCTCTCCATGGACAGGATCTGTGCACTGTGGGAAAATCCATCTGGGCTCTGCCCGCTGTCTGATGCTGCACAAATGCAGGGTGTCCAGCATCTCAAGAGAGGTAAGATTTACTCACTAACTATCTCTTCTCATTCTGTTTTATTGAAGCCGTTACCTTATTAAGCCATTTGTTGACAACCTTTTCTCATCGAGCTGCAGAAAGGATCTTGCACTGTCTCTCTCTCTTTCTTCACCTCCACCCTGCCACAGCTGGTGCAGAACACCCTGATCCCAAGCCTCCAAAAAATTCTAGGATACTGGTTCTATGTCTTTTTTTCCATCAAATATCTCTTACCAGTTCCAAACTTTAGCTTTGCTTTACAGTTGTCATAGTCTAAACATTATGAGATACTCCATTGTTTTATGTAATTCAATAGCAGGAAGTAATTAGTATTTTTATATAACCAGATTTTGTGTCTATTAATCATATTTCAGAAGGAGCTTTTGTATAGGTTTTTATTTTAGGAAGACTAAAAACTCCCAATTCTTCACAAAAAACACATGAAGCATTTCCTTGAATGTGAAAGATGACTCATTTTTAAATATTGTTTTATTCTGTAACATGATTTGGGAAGTAATCAGACACAAATGGATACTGACTGTTACCATCTAGTTTCTGCTGGATTGACTTTCACTGATTTTTATAACCCTCATTCCTAATGAAGCCAAATAGAGCTTCAAATGTTCAAATCCTTGAAAAATCATGCCACATCTAAGCGCAGGGTATTCTCTTTTCCTTCCTGTACTTGCTTCTTTAATTCATACAGGGTATAGCAACATCTTTAAACATACTCTGTAGATTTTCTGGTGATTAGTTCCCCGATCACAGTATTTCCTCAGGTCATATGTCAACCACTGAGTAGATCTGAAGTGGCAGTACAGGGGTGACAAGTAATAGAAATATGTGGCAATGTTTGGCATCCATAAAAAACAGTTTAACATGAGCTGTTCAAAAGTATAGGAAGATTTGTTAAATAATTTAAAGCATTCTCAGGTATTAGGTCATCCTTTCACCAAAAAAGTTTAACCCCAGGACTAAATATTCTCTGATTATTTATAATGGCAAAGCTGGAAAGTGTTAGGACAACTCTAATGCTTCTGGAATTGTCTCATAATCTCACTTGGGAAATGGTAGAATAACTCAGCTTAATAGTAATTTTTATATCTTACTGGAAATTTGTTATTCTAACTTCATATTTTGATATATCATATGGCTGTCAGGATAGCGTGGGAAAAAAAAGTCCTTGTCAAATATACCTTCCAATTTTTCATCAAATTTAGAGCAAAATACTACAATGTCTAAGGAGACTGGTATGAAACACACACTTCAACTTCTGTTTACTTTTTTAATGAACTAAACTTTCATGTTATTTACTTGAAGACAAAGATATGATTGATGTCAGTCATTCACAGATTGGGTGTGGCACCTCAAATATCTCCTGCTGCAATGCTTTGGCTTCTATTGACAGTGACATTCACCTGATAAATATGAACTCTGGACATCACTGCAATATACAATAAGCTCTGTGGAAAGCCAAAGAAACTCACTACCACAAAAGTCGTGTCTGTGCTGTCATATGGTATAAAAAAGGAATTACAAGAGCTCTGCATTGATAATGTTACAGAAGCCCTGAATATCAGCAGTCATTAGTTAATAAAAAATTCTGAGTTTTGTTTTGAGCCCATTGGAAGCTGGATGACAGAAGTTATGACAGCAGGAAGAGAAGCTGTCAAAGGAGCACCAATGTGTAATGAGAGAAGACATTTCAGAAAATAGAATATGGCTCCATTTCTGCTTGTCAGGATTTACTGAGGCTGAATAGCTCTGAATTCACTGCTCAAAATGGACAGTGTACACCGATGACTAGTAGCAACCAGCCATTCTTCAAACTACAAATCCGTCTTGGAAGGGAATGCATGCCCAAGCACTTCCAAAACACAGTGTGTGGTTGCATAAGCCTGCTCTCTCACAGTGATTAATGTGATTGTCAAGCATTTACCGGTACTGGCACTTTGGCCCATTTACAGTGGCAAATGTTTATTATTGAAACCTGATTTCTTCAATTTTTATAGCATGTGCTGAAAAAGGAGTTAGTACTTCCTTTCTTTAGGTTACAAAATTGATGTGTCCCTTGGAGTAAATTCATTACTGTGAAAATGGGAAAACATGAAAAGAAATACATGGAACAATTCTTAAATCGAGACAGCTACAGATTACTATATATGTCAGGAAAGTGCCATTTCAGTTAAATATAGTGTAAATACAATTTAGTTTTGCATTGTGTCTTTCAAGCAGAAATCAAGAAAATACATGTTATCTCTATAATCCTTTGAAAGACCTGTCTGTAGTGAATCAGAGCTAGAGATTCTTGGAAGCTGAATGTCTACAAGCAAATGTGTAAGATGTCTTCTTCTGGAAGGAAGCCTCCAAGGCTAATTGGTCCAATGTGATGAATTACATTTTACACACACCACACAAGATGCATGTCCTAAATACACTGATGGAAGGTAGTTTCTTCCCAAATCTCACATGCAGACCTGAAAAAGCTGTTGCCTTACCTAAAATTGTTTACAATCTGAGTCTTGCCACAAAACCTACTCAGAAATAAAGAGCAAAACTCATGCTGATTTTGATGTTGACCAAGCTCTAAGTTCAGCTTTGTGTTGTCCCCACCATGAGTGAGCAGAGAAGAGGTCCCCCTGCATTAGGTCAGAACTGCACCTAGAGGCATGTGCAACATACCAAATCAGCTCTAACCCTGTTAGTTCGGTGCTCCCACAAAGCTTTAGAAAGGCCTCCACAGAGCTACAGGGGAATCTGAATTTGGCAGCTAAAGGTGGATAAGTATCTCAGCTTGATTAAAAGACATACTTCAATCTCACTGAATTCTAGTGTAGCCATCTTCCACCCCACAGAGAGAAACAAGATACAGAAGCAGCCCAAGCACTCTGGGGAGTCCACAGATGTCTCCTTTCTAACAAGAAGTAAAGGAAATGGTAGACTCATAAACTGCAAAGACTGAGTGAAGATTTGGGTAGCCATATGCTCCCTTTCATCAGTGATAAATGAAGATAAGCCAAGCAACTGATTTGTTTGGGGGAAGAATATTTGTGATTAGTTTGGATTTGGAATCGTTTTGAAGACTAAGCAAAAGAGCCCAAGGAAGAGAGTTAGCAGTGAATAAACCGCAAAGGATTGCAAGTTCAGAAAAGAACCTGTTGGAAGTTGGCATGTATCTTCTAACAAGCCTACACCTGCCCAGGAAATTCTATAGAGCTCTTTGTGAGTTGGTCCTAAAAATGGCCAGACACTCCAACATGAAGAGCGATGTGGTGAAGTGTGACTCCCTCTGAAGGATTTGGCACTCTGCAATCAGAGGCACAGCTCTGACACAGCCCAGCCACATAACCTTGGCTCAGGCTGCTGAGTAAACTGAAGCTGTGAGAAGGAGCACTGAGAAGGTATGTAGAGCAGAAGCAGGTAAGATAAGGAAGGTAGAATTGTAGACACAGGGATGTTAAGACAAGTTGTTCGCAGCTCAAAGAGGAAAGTTCAAAAGGAAAAACATGAACATTGGAAGGTATAAAATCTCACAGGGAAAACCAGGGATTTGGAAAACAGCAACTCACCACCGATGAGGACGCGCTCCAGGGGGCAGTGAAGTCCAGCCCTTCCCCGCATGACTGATGACTGACGACCAGTGATGGCTCTGTGGTGGGCTCACTAACACTTAGTTGAAGAGCACGGACATCATCACTATCTTGTATTTGTGTTAGCCACTAAATAATGATTCTGTATTTTTAAGTTGTGTATATCCTATTTGGAGAGTCTCTTTGCATATGCTAAAGGTGCCTGAACAAAGTGACCTGGAAAATTACAACTGACGCAAAGAAAATGAGCAATAAAAGAAAATGTAGGATAAGGAATAGGCACAACTGAAGACAAAGTAAATAAAATATGACCCTGAATAAGAAACGGATGTGTACCCACAGCCTATTTAGCAAAAGCTACCAAGACAGAGATTGTTGTGACTCCCTGCTGTGCAAATTCTCTGCAATACATGATATTTATTTAAAAATAAGTATGCCACATCAGGATGTGGATTTCCAATAAGCACCAATAATATCAAATAAAATCAGCATTGCATTTCAGATTTTCACATACATGAATTGTTAATCTGACATTAGCTATGTCTGCACTGCAGTTGCAGACTGACATCATTGTAACTTATACTTTACTAACTAGCCTGAAATTGGTGGCAGTCTAACCACAGCAGAAAAGAGGGGTTTTTTCCAGCAAAAGCAGACAAATCCTGCCTACTTCCATATGCTGAGCACCATGATACCGCAGCCAGGCTTCTGCAAATGTTTGAATAAAGCCCGCATTGCTGTATCCACACTGCAAATCAACTGTTTTGCTCAAAGAGTGGGACAAAGATCACCAAAAAGAGTCACTTAAAATAAACCACTGAATGCAGCTGAGAATGTTGCTAATCAACAGAAGGCCAGCAGGAATGGCTTTTGAGACAGACTGCTGGAGCACTGCAGAAAACAACCCCAAGGAGTGAGTGCCACAGTGATAAAAAGACCCAGATGCCACTTTCTGACCCAAACCTGTGGCAGAGGAAGGAGTCAGGCTCTTACACACTCTCAGAAATTTTTCTGAAAAGGGGCAGTATTAAGCCAGGGTAAATCTTGGGTTGCAGCCTTAAGCAAAAGGCTTTGTAGGATGATGTTGTCAAGAGAAAATAATAACGATCAACAAATCTTAGTACTAAAAGAAACTATCCAAGTAAGATGAAGAACAAATGGAAGTCAGAGAAGAGCTAGAATGACTGCTGAAGTCAGGTTAGTTGAAATTGGTCCAGACAGCATGATTTCCTTAAAAAACAAACCAAAACCCAATATATCCTACTTTATTTTTAATAACTGCCCCATTTTCCCTTCAGCATTAAGCTAATTGGATTGATTCTGGACAATGATTAGCCACAGTTCTTTCACTTCCATCTTGGACCTGGGTCTCGCTTAAAGAGTGTTCTCCAAAAGCTTTCCAGCCAAAGCTGGGATCCAATGCTCCTTCCTTGTTCTCTTTGACTAGTCAGACCTCTCTAGCACTGTTTTGTCAAATTCCCATGTTTTCATTTAGTCCTTTCTCACAACTTGTAGGTTACAACCTGCTGACCTCTTTAGTTAGTTGGATGGAATGATGCAATACTCTGGAAACAGTAAATATATTGTTTTAGTGATAATCTCTGTCTGCCACTTTCTCCTACGAAGGAAATTAATTAATAATAACACTGCTTTCTCTGTAAAACAAACCTGTTTTCTGAGACAAGAGTTTAATTTTCTTTGGCAAGCAGGCAGGCAGAAACATACTTATTTAAATTTGGGTTCTCATGAAATAAGGAGAAGTTTTTCAGAGGAACCATATTTTATGTTTTTCTCCTTTCCACTGTTCTGTTATTCCTCGCTCACTATTTCAATTGTTGTTAAGCTGTCACTTAGCATTTTTTCCCTCTGGAATGACAGCAGGGCATGCTGCTTACACTGGCCAGACAGATGCCTACCCCAGAGAGTGAGCATATCAGCTTCTGGACTGCACAGCCTGTAACAACATGGTTTGTGTCCTTGACAGCAGATCTTTGGCATTAATGTATGTAGGTGACAAGCTCGTTAGCAAGTCAGATGGTGCAGAAGTTATGCAATTCCAGGAACAGCTAAAGAGCTAATTTTACCTCCTGAAAATAAAAAAATTTAATTCTGGTTACTGTATAAATAGTTGTCTGGTAATTAAAATCAAGTCATAGAATCATAGAATCATTAAGGTTGGAAAAGACCTCTAGGATCATCAAGTCCAACCGTAACCCCAACACCACCATGTCCCCTAAACCATGTCCTGAAGTGCCATGTCGTCATGGTTTTTGAACACCTCCAGGGATGGTGACTCCACCACCTCTCTGGGCAGCATGTCCCAGTGCCTGACCACTCTTTCAGTACAGAATTTTTTCCTAATATCCAATCTAAACCTCCCCTGGTGCAGCTTTAAGCCATTTCCTCTCATCCTATCACTAGTAACGTGGGAAAAGAGACCAACACCCATCTCACTACCCACTACCTCCTTTCAGGTAGTTGTAGAGAGTGATAAGGTCTCCCTTCAGCATCCTCTTCTCCAGACTAAACAACCCCAGTTCCCTCAGCTGCTCCTCATAAGACTTGTTCTCCAGACCCTTCACCAGCTTCGTTGCCCTTCTCTGGACACACTCCAGCAACTCAATGTCCTTCTTGTAGTGAGGGGCCCAAAACTGAACACAATATTCAAGGTGCGGCCTCACCAGTGCCGAGTACAGGGGCACGATCACTGCCCTACTGCTGCTGGCCACGCTCTTCCTGATACAAGCCAGGACGCTGTTGGCCTTCTTGGCCACCTGGGCACACTGCTGGCTAATATTCAGTCAGCTGTCAACCAGCACCCCCAGGTCCTTTTCCACCAGGCAGCTTTCCAGCCACTCTTCCCCAAGCCTGGAGCGTTGCATGGGGTTGTTGTGACCCAAGTGCGAGAGCCGGCTCTTGGCCTTGTTAAACTTCATACAATTGGCCTTGGCCCATTGATCCAGCCTGCCCAGATCCCTCTGTAGAGCCTTCCTACCCTTGAGCAGATCATCATTCCTGCCCAACTTGGTGTCACCTGCAAACATACTGAGGGTGCACTCGATCTCCTCATCCAGATCATTGATAAAGATATTAAACAAGACTGGCCCCAACACTGAGCTCTGGGGAACACCACTTGTGACCAACCAGCCACCAGCTGGATTTAGCTCCATTCACCACAACTCTCTGGGCTCAGCCATCCAGCCAGTTTTTTACCCAGTGAAGAGTACACCTGTCTAAGCCATGAGCTGCCAGCTTCTCTAGGAGGATGCTGTGGGAGACAGTGTCAAAGGCCTTGCTGAGTCCAGTTAGATAACATCCACAGGCTTTCCCTCATCCACTAGGCGGGTCACCTGATCATAGAAAGAGATCAGGTTGGTCAGGCAGGACCTGCCTTTCATGAACCCATGCTGGCTGGGCCTGATCTACCAGTTAGAATCATAGAATCATAGAATGTCCTGAGTTGGAAGGAACCACAAGGATCATCGAGTCCAAATCATTTCCCTGCACAGGACAACCCCAAGATTCACACCGCATCTCTGAGGGCATTGTCCAAGTGCTTCTTGAATATTATCAGGCTTGGTGCTATGACTACCTCCCTGGGGAGCCTGTTCCAGTGCTCCACCACACTCTGGGTGAAGAACCTCTTCCTAATATCTAACCTAAACCTCCCATGGCACATCTTCCTGCCATTCCCTCGGGCTCTATAACTGGTCACCAGAGAGAAGTGATCAGCACCTGCCCCTCCTCCTCCCCTTGTGAGGAAGCTGTAGACCGCAATGAGGTCTCCCCTCAGTCTCCTCTTCTCTAGGTTGAACAAACCAAGTGACTTTAGCCACTCCTTATACAGTTTCTCCTCTAAACACTTCACCAACTTCATAGCTCTCCTCTGGACACTCTCTAGTAGCTTTATATCCTTAATGTACTGTGGCACCCAAAACTGCACACAGTACTCAAGGTGAAGCTGCACCAGCACAGAGTAGAGTGGGACAATCACCTCCCTCGACCAGCTAGCATTGCAGTGCTTGATGCACCCCAGGACATGGTTGGCCCTCTGGGCTGCCAAAGCACACTGTTGGCTCATGTTCAACTTGCTGTCAGCCAGAACCCCCAGGTCCCTCTCCATGGGGCTGCTCTCCAGCCTCTCATTCCCCAGTCTGTACTGGTGCAAATTGTGCAGGTTGTCCTCCACTTGCGTGGTGAGCACACTCAAGATGAACCTCTCCATAGTCTTCACTGGTACTGAGGTCAGGCTGACTGGCCTGTAGTTCCCTGGATCCTCCTTCAGGCCCTTGTCGTAGATGGGTGTCACATTGGCAAGCCTCCAGTCATCTGGGACCTCCCCTGCTAACCAGGACTGTTGATAAATGACGGAGAGTGTCTTGGCAAGCTCCTCCGCCAGCTCCCTTAGTACTCTTACGTGGATCCCATCTGGTCCCATAGACTTCTGAGTGTCCAGGTGGCACAGCAGGTCATAAAATGCTTCCTCCTGGATTATGGGGAGTTTATTCTGTGATCTGTCCCTGCCTTCCAGCTCAGGAGGCTGAATATCCTGGGGGTAACTGGTCTGACTATTAAAGACTGAGGCAAAGAAGGCATTAAGTACCTCAGCCTTCTCCTCATCCTTGGCGGCAATGTTCCCCTCCACATCCAACAGAGGATGGAGAATCTCCTTGGCTCTCTTTTTGTTGTTAATGTATTTGTAAAAACATTTTTTGTTATCCCTTACAACAGTGGCCAGATTGAGTTCTAGCTGGGCTTTTGCCTTTCTAATTTTCTCTCTGCACGACCTAACCAGATTCTTGTACTCTTCTTGAGTTGCCTGCACCTTCTTCCAAAAGTGGTAAACTCTCCTTTTTTTCCTGAGTCCCAGCAAAAGTTCCCTGTTAATCCAGGCCTGTCGTCTTCCCTGGCAGTTCGTCTTGCAGCACATGGGGACAGCCTGTTCCTGCACCTTTAAGGCTTTCCTCTTGAAGAATGCCCTGCCTTCCTGGACCCATTTGCCCTTCAGGAGTTCTTCCCAAGGGAATCTCCCAACTGGTGCCCTGAACAGGCCAAAGTCTGCCCTCCGGAAGTCCATGGTAGTAGTTTTGCTGACACACACACCCCCCCTTCTTACTTCGCCAAGAATCAAGAACTCTATCATATCATGGTCACTAAGCCCAAGATGGCCTCCAACCACCACATCTCCCACCAGTCCTTCTCTGTTTGTAAACAGGAGGTCAACCGAGGCACCTCCCTTGGTAGGCTCACTTACCAGCTGCGTCAGGAAGTTATCTTCCACACGCTCCAGGAACCTCCTAGACTGTTTCCTCTCTGCTGAGTTGTATTTCCAGCAGACATCTGGTAAGTTGAAGTACCCCATGAGAGCAAGGGCTACTGATTGTGAGACTTCTGCCAGCCACTTGTAGAACACTTCATCTACCTATTCATCCTGGTTGGGTGGTCTATAACAGACCCCCAGCAGGATATCTGCTTTATTGTCCTTCCCTCTCATCCTTACCCATGAGCACTCAACCTTATCATCACAATCATTAAGCTCTATACAATCAAAACACTCCCTAACATACAGAGGCACACCACCACCTCTCCTTCCTTGCCTATCCCTTCTGAAGAGCTTATAGCTATCCATTGCAGCACTCCAGTCATAAGAGTCATCCCACCATGACTCTGTGATGGCAACTAAGTCATAGCTATCCTGCTGCACAATGGCTTCCAGCTCCTCCTCTTTGTTGCCCATTCTGCGTGCATTGGTGTAGATGCACTTGAGCTGGGCTATCAATTTCACCCCCAACCTCAGCACGCCACTCCTAGGCTCCTCTCTAGTGGGCCTGGCTATATCCCCTTCTCCCTTCGAACCTAGTTTAAAGCCCTCTCAATGAGCCCCACCAACTTATGACCAAGTCAAAGTCAAATTCCTGCAGTGATATTTAAATGGTTAAAATGTGCATATAAACCCAGAAATACCGAAAAATACATACAAGTTCAGCCTGATTCTGAACAATACTAAACAGGAGCCCAGTCATTGCCATTGAAGTGTCTGGAGCACCAGCATAAATGCAACTTTTGCTGTGGAAGGTGATCTAATGTCTTTGTAAGGCTTTGTTGTTCTAGAGCAGCCTTGGAGGAACATTTTGCAGGGCTGAAACTTTGAAAAGATGCAGGTAACCTTCCTACACCAGCATACCAGTCACCAAGAGGAATGAGGTCTCTTCCCTGCCAGTGTTTAAGCTGCAAAGGTAGCTGCATTAATTCCATCCTAACTTGTCTGCTCATAAATACAGACAATTCTATTATGCCATCACGGGTCCTTATTCCCCACTTTCACTCCTGCTAAGGCTATCCAATGCCAGCTTGGCAATAATTTAACCAAGTCTTAACATTTCTCAAACGCAAGGAAGAAGACAAAATCATCCCAAGCTCTTCTGAGGGGCTGTTTTGACAAAGTGTAAGTGATTATACGGCATACAGAATAATTTAAAGCAAAGGGTTCAAACCCACACCCAGAGTAACTTTAGATCAGGATGGATTCCAGCATATACAGTGACTTTATTGTAGATTAATACAGTTTGAACACAGAGTTTTCATCTGAGCCACTACCAGTTTGGTTGAAGATACCACACTTACATAGGCATGGGGTTAGATCCATCTGATTCACCGCTGTAAAAATTTACAATGTAGACATCTGCAACTGTGATGGACTTGTAAATTTTACTGTTTACAGAGGGGAAATAGGTTCTTCTGCAGTGTGGATCCTCCCATCCTGAAGTATGCTCATAAAATAGATTAGACAAGCCTTGCAAGTGCATGTTTCTCTCTACTACCACGGGACTCAAGGCTGACATCAGATATAGTTGTCTACATTACTTACCTCTAAAATCAGGTGTGAAGACCCCATCCTGGTGTCCATGGAACACCTCTGGGACATCCACTGCATCCATTCAAAAACTTCACAACACTGTCAATGGAGAATTAGGGAGGTGGACTTACATAATGGTTTTGTGTTGCATTTCCACTTGGAGAGCAGACTGCTTCAGGTTTATTCCTGCCTGTGCCATAAGCAACCAGCATTATCTGTATGCCATGGCAAAACACACTGTCCCAGCTTACTGCCAGTTGCAGAACATCTGAATGGAACATTTTCAGACTTCAGAGAAAATATAGTGAGAATTTCAAAGAGCAAAGATTTGGCATAGTTCTCATTTTATCCCAGTTGCCTCTCTCCTCCTGAGGCTCAGGTAGGTTATCAGCCTTCAAGTGGGATGAGATCCATTTAAAGACTGTGACATTGCAGGTGTCAGAAAAATCACAGATTCTACTTGAAACCAACATTTTTAATTACATTTGGCATTCCCATGCACATTGCTGTCATTTCTCTACCACTGATGGCAATAGGCTAGGGAATGTCCAGCATAATTAAAACCTTTCATTTCTAATATATTCCATTACTTTTACATACTTTCAAACCTTAGGACTCCTGTACTGAGCAAAGTGGAATGGAAACTATAGGAGTCTGACACCTCAAACACCACATACAAAGTAAGATCCTGCCCAGGTGCTGCCAAAAAGTGACTGTGAAAACAAAGCATCAGGAAGCAGCTGACTTTATTCTCCCACCCTTCTATGGAGCCTGAGTCCTCTTCTAGTAGTAGCTGCTTAATTGATCACATCTGCTTTTGAAACCAGGACTGAAGGAGAGGTAACGGCATTGGTGCTCCTCTCTACATTCTTCAGAATAGCACTGTGGTTAGGTCACTCACCTAGAAAGTGGAAAACGCATTTTGCTCTCTTCCAGCGGACAGGTTTCAAACTTCCTCAGAAGACAAACAAAACAATAGATTAAAATTGCTGTTCACCCCTCCTGCCAAAGCAGAGTCAGTAAAAAACCAAGGCAGCAAGAGTCATGGGATCAAAAGTTGAGCAAATGTGGAAGATGCCAGCACTGTGACCTTGTGATTAGGGCACTGATTTAGGACAGGGTAGGAATGAGTGGTCCTGATCCCTACTCCCAGAAGAAGTTGTACAGCTGACAATCAGGTGAAAAACTGGCATGATCCAGAGTGCAGATCGTTGAAGTATTCTTCCTCTCTTTTGAATTACCTCACTCAGAAGAGAGCAAATCAGCAGCAAAGGTTTTCAAGGCTCTCCTAGATTAGTTTCAGTAAAACCTCTTTCAAACATATACTGAAGCATTCAATTCCTCCATCATCTTAAAAACAGCATACTGACAATATTTTACAATACATTTCTTTCTGAGAAAAGCTTCAAATCCTGAGGATATATATTGCAATTTGGCGTCAGATGCTAACTCTTCCTGCTCCACAGGACACCTAAAGGAGAATTCACTTATGGTTGCTGAAAGTGAGTGGTAACATAAGCACTATGTCTGATCCCTTCCTGAAGTAATTTATCAGAGAGATGATCTGCAAGGTCAAATGGCGCTATGGTATCACTCACAAGTTCTTCTTGCAATGAATTAGGGAAAAGGACAAATTGGAATGACAGTGCAACACATGGCTACTGTCCCATAATGTGACCTTCATGCAGCAAAATTTTAGAGCAGCCTTAACTTCAATATCCAGTCCAGACCAATAGTACAACTGCACATTTTGCCTGTAGCATTTCTAAGACAGCGAGTCAAAGAACATATTATATCACACGTCCATCTTGTAAGAGAAAATTGTTGCTTACTATGAAGAACTGTGCTAAAGATCGGTCAAGGCATTTGAGAACACTTAGACATTGGATTGTCAGGCATTTCTGTAGCTTCTCTTAAATCAGTATGTCAAACAAATTTAAATCGTACTGGTGTATACATACTTGTAATGAATGTAAAAGTTCCCTCCGTGCCCCTCATCTGCGAGCCTGGGGACATCACATTTTCTATCTTCTCTTCACTCCTTTTTTTAATGAATTGCAATGGTTCTGCCACCACTGGACAAGAAGTCCATAATCAGAGGATTAATTTGTCTCAATTATGGGTACCACCAAAACAAATAGTACTAGTTTTTCTGTTGACTGAGCTTTACTCTTTCAGTGGAGTTTCCACAACAGCAGTCCAGGACTAGCCTGAAACTTTACAAATCAGTGATCTAGAGAGTTAAGCAACTGAAGAAAAATTCTGAATCAACTTTGCATCTTTTCATAAAAGACTGAAGACAAAAAAATAATGCCTGACTTTCAGCAGTATATTTGTAACAGCAAGACATTGACTGGTTTCACTGTGGTCTGCAAATTTATGTGTCACACAAAAAGACAACCAGTCGTCTGGCAGGACATTTAACAAAGTCACAAAGGACTAATGCAGAACAGTTTAGCAGACAGTGTTTCATGCATTACACTAAGCCTTTTAAAATCTTATAAACCATCAAGAAAGAACTGGATCCAAACTAAACAATTACTGACATTTTTAAGTGCATGGAGTACAAATCTCTCCAGCACAAATAAGAACAAGCAGTTTGGTGTAACAAACGCTGTCAGATGTCTGCTGTCCTAATAATATAATGGTTCACGTGCTATAGCTTAGAAGTGAAATGAACAAAAAAAATCTGTTCCACAATGCTCTAGAAAGATTTATCTCATATATGTAAGTGATTCTCAGTGACCCTAGGTCTATATCCACAAAACTAGACAAATACTCCTAGTCTTTTTTTTCATCTGCTTTGGGGGAGAGTTGTCATCGAGCACTAAGAGATCTCATCAGAAGATGTTTATTCACTGGTGCTTTACTGGGCTGCTTTAACCTCTTAGAGTAAAAACTCTCCATTCCTAATGGAGAACAGTAAGTGGTGGCATTCGTCATCCAAATGTCATATTGGATTGGCTTTTATTTTAGCAGACAAATCCTTCTGCAAAATAAAGTGGGGTTTTTCTCGTACTGCCTTTACAACAGCAGGTGCTGGAACCCTCACTCAGGAAGCTGAAGATATTGAGTGGCCACTAACTCCTGAACCAGCTGGTGCAATCCAGAAGCCTTTGCCCAGGATGGAAATATGGCTATGCACAGTTCTGAGTGTAGTAGGCAATAGTAGGTACCAATCTAAGATTCAGCTAAAGAAAATCAAACACGGGTATTCAATTCCTCACATAGATGTACCCTAGGCTCAGAAAGTAGCAAGCTTCTAAAGCATTGTAAGTAAATTGGGATAGTACAGAAAATGCTGATCCAGTATCTAGCATTAATTCAATAGCCTCAGGCTGGTTTCCTGATGTAGAAGAAATATTACCAATACACAGTATTGCATCTGCAAGGTATTTCAGACAGCTTCTGTCCACATTCAGAAAATTAGCATCTGGCAGAGCAATTTCATTTGTTTGTTAGTTAGACTGAGAGCTACAATACACCTTCATGAAATGTCCAGCCTTTCTACATGCTTGTATGCCACATTTTCTAAAGAAGTTATAGTGAAATGTGTAGTTTACTGGGTAGGTTCACAGCAGCAAGATGAGCTTGCTTTTTGTATTTTGAAACTTCATGATTTTCATTAGGCTTTGCTTTCAGTCACATTTGTTGTTTATGTGATGTGAACAGTGTTTGAAATCCCTTGTCTTAATACTTTGATGTTGCCACCACCAACTCCATTTGGCTAGTAAAGGATTTAGCTTTCTGTAGTGTCAGGTCTGATGCAAGTAGTAACCGTTCCCTGATAAGAAATGCAATTTTTTCCAATAACAGAAATTCCAATAACAGAAATTCCAATAACAGAAATTTCCAATAATAGAATAACTGTCATAAACAACAATCAGGTGTCTTAAAGAAAGTTCTGTATATACTTCCTTTCTTTTTCTCCCTTGAATTAAATTAATAGTGTTTAGTTATAATAGTCAGTTTAAGAACCAAAAAACCTCTTCAGTGATGTGAGGCATGTAACATATTCATCTTTGAAAAAGAGTGTAAAATATATGCTGATCTCTTCTACCAAAATGGTGCATAAACAACACACCTCACACACTGCAGAGCTTTTTGACATTCATATTGAATTCTTGTTTTCAAAGACTTTCATCCAAAGCTGAAAAATAATTGAAGGCTTACCTAGGCTTTGCAGAGGAAGCATAGGCAAATTCATGGATGAGCAAGCCATCCTTGTTGGTAATTCACTGTACAACAGGAACAAAAAAATCAAACCACGTTTATTAGTCAAATCATTAAACAACACAAAGTGAATGCCTGAGCAGTGGCAGGACCAATGGCAGGACAGCCCCTGCACCTCCATGGTGGCCCTGGCTCCTTCCTCCCTCCCTCAGCGTGGCCAGTTCCTTTTCTGTCAACTGAGACACGGACATATTTCACCATGAGCAGCAACACTTGCCCTCTTTTCTTCAGTGTAATCTTTCTTATCTCTTAAATCCACCACAGAGGTCATCACATCTTCTTGCTTTACATGTGGGATGTTCCAAGCATCTTGTGCAGCCAGTGCAATACAACAAGTGGGATATGCCCCAGATCTTGTTTTCCTTTAAGACTTAAACACCACTGTTGCATCAAGATTCAAACACTTGAAACTTTCATTGTCAAACTGTTTTCTGATTTGCAACGCACATGAAGCACCCACAGCAGAAGGTTGGTTGTAGAGTTATGTAGTCCCCTTTTCCCTTATTTTTGTAGCATGGAAGATGTCAGATGCCCCAGGCCAGATTCAGTTCCCTGAATGTAGGACTTGACCACCATTAGAGATGTGGTTTTGTGTGGCATCTCACTTCCCATTGCCATTCCAGGAGGACATGAGGTCCCCTGCAGATGTCTTGGAAATTAAAGGCATCTTAAGTGCCTGTAAAGAAACATGTTTAAGCAGCTGAGTACAGCTTTTCACTTAGGAGTCAATTTGAGGCTGTTATCTAAATCACAGTTTGGAAGGGGAGTGAGATAGTGTAGGTAGAACACCTGCTAAAACTAATACCATGCCTATTATACTGGCAAACTCTTCCCCTCTCCCATTTAAGGACTGGAACCTTACAACATTAAGGAAATAAGGAGGTATCATCACCTCCATTTTGCAAAGAGTGAGGGTGAAGCAAACTGGATTAAGAGCTGGCCTTTGATTTTGTGCTGGAGCAGTAGGCACTTAGCGTTTCTGAAAGACAAGTGCCAATGACAGGGTCCACAGAAGGCACTCAGGTCTCTAGTCTCAGGTAATTGTCCAAAATTTTAGGACTCTAAACATAACCCACAAAGTCTGTGCCCAACCACTTGGTCATCTAGGAGCTGTAGGTATCCTGAATTTTTGCCTGATAGTTACCAGTAAAATTGTTTACTTCATTTCTATGCAGTATTGCTGTTCTTTGGACTGCTTAAGAATCCACGTCTTTTTGAAGCTTGCTGTTAAGCCCTAATCTTTAAGTGTATTTAAGTACTCAAACCCCTTATTGCACTGGGTGACCCTGGCGAGGCGCTGGCAGCTGCGGGGCGGCCTCTGTGAGGAGCGGCCGGGGCTGCCCCGTGCCGGACACGGCCGGTTCCAGCCACCTCCAACCCGCCCGCCCCAGGGCACGGCTGAGCCCCTCGCACACGCTGCTGGTGGGGCCTCGGGGAAACAGACTCAAGTAAGGGAAAAAATGACTGACAGAGAGGAGGAGGGAACAAAAAGGAGTGAGAAACAGCCCTGCAGACACCCAGGTCAGAGAGACCCACGTTGGAGAAGTTCATGAAGGACTGCGTCCCATGGGAGGGACCCCACGCTGGAGCAGGGGAACAGCATGAGGAGGAAGGAGCATCAGAGAAGAGCTGTTATGAACTAACCACAATCCCCATTCCCCACCTCCCTGCGCCGCTCGGGACAGGAGAAGGTGGAAGAGTCAGGAATGAAGGAGTGAGGTTGAGTCTGGGAAGAAGCAGGGAGGGGGAGAAGGTGTTTTAGTTTCTGTCTTTTTCTCACCATCCTACTCTGTTATTAATTTGCAGTAAATTAAATTAATCTTCCCCAAATGGAGTCTGTTTTGTCTGCAACAGTAGCTGGAGTGATCTCCCTGTCCTTATCTCTACCCATGGGCTTTTCATCTTATTTTCTCTCCCTGTCCTGTTGAAGAGGGGGAGTGAGAGAGCAGCTGGGTGGGCATCTGGCGGCCAGCCAAGGTCAACCCAGCACAGGTGTTTACAATGAACGGTAGTTACACTGACTTCATTTAGGAATTTGATCTCAGCATAGATTTGGCCAAAGCATGCTCAATGGGGCAGCTGCAAGTCCCCAAATTATAGTGCCTATTCGTAGTCGTTAAAAATGATTCTTTATGTAGTAGAACTGGTTTCATGCACGTTCCACAGGCTCCCCTACTATAAACATAGTTTGATGTACATTCATGGTTCCACCTTCCACAAAACTGTTTTACCCACGCTATGAAGGCTGCTGGCACTGTAGTGCTCTTGAATTGTCTCTGGTTCCCAGGTACTGTACTCACAGCTCCTTTGGTTCCTTTGCCCCACCTTTGCTCGTGTCCTCCAGCCCATAGCTCCCTTTTCTATCTTAGATTAGCACTTCTTCCTCAGCTATTCTGCACTCTAGCCAGGCAGACCTGTGGACAGGGTCCCTGGCCAGCCAGAGTCCAAATCAAACAAGTAACTGTTCAGATCACGTATCAAACAGTAGCAGGCATTCAAATGGGTGTTTGCCAGTGTGGGCTTTTATTCTGATGTCTTTCCTCTACTCAACCACTTCTTTTTATGACACTTTTAAGAGCTTAATGTCTTCAAGACTTCACTTCAGTAAAATTTTGGGGAAATTGGCCAGTTACTTCAAAATGTATTTGTGGTGGAGGAACTGACTGACAGAGAGAGACAGAACGATCACAAAAAAAGGAAAGCAGGCTAACAGTCTTATTTAGCTATGATTCTTCTCATCTTTAATGCAGAGGAAAAATCTGCAAAGACTTCAGAGACTACAGGTGCCATCACATAGCATTTCTTCTTGATCTAAACAGCACGAAATTTTAAGTTTGTATATTTGTACCTGTGACTCCTGCCATCTGCCCCTGAGATCGGGCTGGAGCATTATATGCTGGGACTGCATATCACATTATGAAACATTACATGCAGCAACCTTCAGTCTCCAGGGGCCACATTTCAGTTATTAAAGATGAGAGAGGCAGCAGTCTTCTCCATCTGATTCCTGGCATAAGATCTTCTCTCTATGCAAGGGATTAATATTATTTTTTTTAAACTATTTTCTATAGCTGTTATGTATGTATTATGTCAGCTTAGTAGAGTCATTTTCTTTAAAAAAGAACTGAACCATGCATCCAAGCCATGTTGAAAGAATAAATTTAAAAGTTACTTTAAAATGAATGCAGGTCTTTTATGCTAGGGTGAGTAAATAATAATCTTACCACTAAGGCTTCCTTGGGAATCTATTAAAATATGTAACTGTCATCATAGTGTTTCCTCCTCCACATTTGAGCCAAGAAGTAATCTGTGCCCCTTAGAAAATTCATCATGCCTTCTCTAAGAAAGTATCTTTCTTCCTTCTGAAATGGGAAAGCTAGATTACAAATAAGCACACGGTATTTCTATTGACTGTCTCTTTCTATTAAATGCTGTCTGCAAATATTAGTGGAAGAAAAGTTTGTCCACCAGTAAGGCCAGTAGGGATTTGGACATCTGAGATCCTCACTCTGCCCAGGCTCCCTAAGGCCAGTCCTTAAATTCCTCTGGATATATCTATATAGCAGAACTCAATGCTGTGAAAAGACACCCAAGTTAGCTAACATACAGGAGACATAATTAAACATTAATTTTTACAGTATTGTGCACTGGCTCAATACTGTGTACTAAATGCTCATTAACAACAGGATATATCTGCTCTGGAGGAGAACCAAGGCAGCATGGCTACATACTTCTGCTCTCCAGGCTAGTGCAGATGGCTCCATGAAGCATGCTTTGTGCTACATAGTTGTATCCTGAGAATCCCAGTCAATAGAAGAGAGAAAAATAACCCTCTCTGGAAGCTGGTTAGAAGTTAGAAATCCAACCTTTCTTACTGCAGAAACATATACCATTCATACTGCAGTATGCATCCCCTTCCACAATTCTTGTCAAAATGCAGGAAAAAGTCTCTTCTATGCTGACTTGACAGATGTCACAAAAGTGCAAAATAGGAACTGGCCTTAATGGTCCTGTAAACTGCTACAGAATTCATAAAGTGGGGTCTAGACCCAAAGGGACCCAACGTGCCAATCCCATGGGATTTTAATGTCTCAGAGACATCTAGCAGAGTTAGATGTATACTCTAGTTTGCACTTTTTCTAACTGTTCCACCTTCCTCCTCCCATCAGAATTAAAGATTTCCACTTCTTCAGACACTGGTAGAACCTTAAAGAAATTAGAAGAAATCACAGAGAAAGTTTCAGAGTTTACTTAATGCCCATTAAGTCATTTATATGGTTCCTACATCAGGTTTAGAAATGGGAGTTGAGGCTGAAAGGCCGATTTTATCACACATCAAACACTCACTGTGTTGTGGAGTAGCCTGTTCTTTTCATTTCATTGGCAAAAAGGAGAGCAAGTCCCCTGGGATCCTGAAAGCAGGCCTGGGCTAGTAAACAGCCTTGGAGAGGTGAAATGAAATGCACATAAAAGGGAATTCCATCCAAAAGTGATCCATTTTCACCCACTTACTCTGCAGTCAGAATACCTGGCCACTGTGAGCAAGGCAGTGAGCTATTATTTTTGAAGACATGCTGGAAATTTTCTTCCTGCCTCCTGTTTTCTCCTCCCCACCAACATATGAGCAGAGGAAGAGTGTCCTTGATGCACAATGCCTCCAAGGGCTGCCTTTGCGGTGCCTCAGCCTGTGCTGCTTGTCTTGCTCAGGGCTGTGCCTAAAGACACAGACTTGCTTCAGAGGGCTAGTAACAAATATGTCCACATTGTCATCAGGCATAAGAACATTAAACTAACTGAAAGAACCATGCTGGCTTCACTGTCTCAGCTGAAGGAAATATGAAGTACACATAAAAGTTAATTTAGTTTGCAAAAATTCTTTTAATGTCACAAGATATTGTTAGGCACCACATGGCTTTGGTCATCGTACAGGGAAAGTATTTTAAATATGATTTTCATCTTTATGATGTCCTTTTAAACCCTCATATATGGACTCTGCTTGCATTGCTTCCAATCATTTTGGTCCTCAGGAAAAGCTCTTCAAAGAAAGATATGACTGTAAATAATGTATGGGAACAAGCAATTCCCAACAGGCTTGAAACTGTTTTTCTCTGTGTGTCCCCCACCCCAAATCTCTTCAGATTATGTGTAGCACAAATGGAATACATAACGTCCTGTGGCTTGAATTCTCATTTGACTTAAAAGGCTAACACCAGCATATTTTGGCCAATAAAATAAAAAGAATGCGAAAAGCTGTAGGGGTTTTGTGCACTAGCGTTTTCTAAGATACGTATAAGCTTATCTTATCCTGAAACCATATAAGCCTGTGCTCACAGGTGTTGTCACGATAGACTCAGCTACATGAGGATCAGTTACATAAGTTGTTACCTGAATGTGTCCTTGCAGGACTGCATCCAACAAATCTTGAAGAGAGGAAAACTGTGGAAAAAAAGCTCAGTGCAAAACATACTGGAGCATAAAAACACTGCATTGAATAGCAACTGACCATAATTTTCTCGATATGGTTCAATCTGCCCATTCTGTACATTTTAAGCAATTTCCCTCATCTTGTGTTTTTTAAGAAGGAAAAGAAAAGAGAGGCTTATCAAGGGCACTTTGCATCTGTATTTCCCATCACTGCTACAGGCTCTAACATAACTGGCATCACACTGAAACACTGATACAGGATGCAACATGCCACATAATGAGGATGCCTCTCTTTTGTTTCCAATCCTGTTCAGGATGCCATGAGACAGATGCATTTCCAACACATGCACAGGCTGTGTGGCATGCCAACAAACAAACAACGTCTGCACAGTTTGGGTTTTCATCATTGAAGCATTTATTTCAGTTTCCATTTTGAAATGTATTTCTTTCTCAGTCTATGTCAGTCACCATCACAACTGACAGGTGCATATCTCTCAGCATCCTTCCTGGTTCTGGTGTACAGCCTCCAGTAGCATTTGAATGTTTTGGATGTGTGTGAGCATGAACTGTTTAAAGTGTATAGATTCCTTTAATTAGAGTTAGATAATTAGATATACCAAAGAAACTGAAGTACAACAGGACTACAGGTGAAATAAAGAGGTGAAGAGGCTACAGTAGGCATGAATGGTGTGTGACACGCTGGGTCTTCTGAAGGTTCAAATGGGAGAATAGGGAATGTGCTCTCTATAAATTTGAGATAACTAATTCAACATTTTTTTGCCTACCCATTTTAGCTTCTGCTGCATATAAATGTCTGTATATTGTTCATAATATTTCCTTCATTATGATTTGATCTTCCCACACGACTCTTAATAAATCTTGGTTTTAATTAGGCAACTTGCAATGTAATGGAGGCACAACTTTAAAACTACGAATTCAAAACAGTAAGTGCAGCCTCACATGAAGAAACTTATCATGAAAAATAATTTGACATTCTCGTTTGAGGCTCTGCATTTCTGTAATGTGATAAGTGAGAATAATTTCCTCTTGCTGTAATTCTTATAGGACACAATGTTCATTTAATACAGAATTTAATAGAACAGAAAGTGCTCATGCAATGGGAAAAGATTAGAAAAAGAGCTATGCAGCATGCATTTCAATGCAACCTTTCCCACACATCTATTTTAGTTATTGCAGACCACCTGTTAACTAAATGCCTCATGTGACTAGACACAAGTATCATGTACCAGTTGTGGCTGTGCCACTTTGGATACTAAGAAAGAGTGACAGTTGTCATGGCTTGTAATTGACTTGACAGAAGATAGCAATCCAATTTTCTGATAGTTGGTATGTATCACTATAAAATAGTACACTGCTGAATTGTCATTTGTTATTTAAAGGCACAATAGTTATTACATTTCTTGTTAGAACATGCAAGGGGTACCCTAATGATGTGTAAGCAAAGCCTAAGCAGCACATTGGGATTCATAATGATTCACTACAAACAAGCATGCTTCAAAAATAAGGAATTTGTTTGCAAAGATGCTCCATGCAAACTAAGGCTAGTGAGCTCAGTCCACATTCCGAAGTAATCTTGTTTGAGTTGAATAAACAAGGATCCAGACATGAAAAAAAAGAATTCATTAATAATAACAATCCATGAACAATAACAATTCATGAACAGTATTAATTAACCATTCATCCACAAGTTGATAAAATGTAGCTAGATCTCTAAATTGCAATTTATGTTTCTGAAAATACAGTATTTGGCAAAAACATTTAATGATCCGCTGGAGTTTACATTTTGAATTGTCTTTCTCTAAAAGACAAAGTCTTTATAATTCCATGATTTAGTCATAAAAGAGTTCTCTTTAAAAAGTAATGAGAACATGCTATGTAATAAATGCATTTGTTGTTGTTTATTTAATAACAATTTTTTTAATGTCAGGTTTAAATTTGGGAGCACGCAGACATGAAACAAGACATGACTGTGTGATAATACCAGTTTTTGTGAGGTCATGCTAACTGGATTGAGTAAGCAGAAATATTTTCTCTGAGATAAGCCTTTTTCAGTAGTAAGTTCCATTGCTGACAGATTTTATTTAGTTTCCAAAGCTAAGTTTCCTACTTCTAGATCACATCATTGCATGAAACTGTGGCAATTAATTTTGAAATTTTCCTTCTGCTGTTTTTTAATTACATGAAACAAAACTATCAATGTGCCACCTATCACTCAATAATTAGAACTGTTAATGTTTTTAAGTTTGCTTGTGAAATTACTGTGTGATTACTTCTCACTCTAGCAGAAGAATGTAAATATATTCTACTGTGAGTCTGCAGCAAGTCAGAAACTTTGACATGACATTGTGCAGCTATGGCAAGGCTTGAAAATATGTGAAATCTTTTTCTTTACCTCTGTGCCTGAAAATTGTTTCTACAATTAAGATTTTGGCTGAGCTTTGCATGATTTCCCTCCCACTCATGCCATTCCCCAGTCCACAATCACTGTATTTCCTGACTGTATCTCCTTTAAATCTGTTACAAGTTCAATAAAATTCTGTGAGACATTGCTTCAAGCCCTTCAAATATGCTTCGAGATGTGCCAAAGTTTGCCTAGACTTGGCAAGTCGGAGCATCCTTACTGCCTCATGAGTTGAAAAACGTGGTTCAAAAGTCCCCCAGAGACCTATTATCTGTGGATCACTGACACAATAAACCAGAATAGCTTTCAAGGAACCATTCGGGTCAGCGGTGTTGCTTTGTATACTGTACCTGGGGAATCTTTAATCCATCACTCATTGACACAATTCAGAACCATTCCAGACTGCTCAGGCTTTGCTTAGGGAGCATTAAGGCAATAAATCTGTACAACCTCCTAGCTCAGCCTCCTGAAAATCCTTATTGAAGTTTCTGGCTAAAATTATTGATGAGTTTCTGGTTTTCTATGTGAAGTAACTTCTTGTTTTAAAGCATGTGCCTGCCACAACATAACCCTGTACACCACTCTGGTACCACCTGGAGACCAAGAACTGTGTCACCTTCCAGGAGTAACTAAAAGACGTCCAAGGATTTTGTGTCCCTTATTTGATCCCACAAGCACTAAGGATACTGCCATAAATAACCTGCCAGGGTTCAGGAACACCAACAGGCTATCATTGACCTGTCCAGCCTCTAATCATCTTTCTCCATAGCCACAACTTTCATTCAACTGCTCAGATTTTGGCTAACACGGAGCTTATGCTAAGGCCTGATGTGCGCTGTGAACAGTGCCATTAGGTCAAAGCAAGGGCAACACATAGACAGGACGTGGTAGCCAGAAAGGGCTAAAGGTCATTACGCAGCCACTTCCACCTGCAGCTTGCTGTCTTCTGCAGCCACAATCCTTGCATATTGATTGACTGGCAGTTTTCTTCAGAATCTGCTAACTCACAGAAATGGGATAGACCAGACTTCCAAGTTGAAAGGGATAAATACGTCTAAATACGCCACCTTACCCAAAAAGTTTTTAAAGCTGATCCAACAGCAGCCGGACTGCCAAGCCTTTTGTGCTTCCTGGTATCATACAGCGGATGCCCACACTATGACGGAGGAGGAAGGACGAGCACTCTCACCATTGGCTAGGTAACTATTTTGCTCAGAGGCACACAAGTATGGGCCTTTGGGCCTTTCCACCTTTGGGCCCAAAGCTGTTTAATATCTTCATAAGTGATCTGGATGATCAAGTGTACCCTGATGAAGTTTCCTGATAATACCAAACTGAGTGGGGAAGTGGACACTTCAGAAGGGAGAGGCACCCTGCAGGAAGACATGGATAGGCTGGAAGAGTGGGCTAACAAGAACCTTGTGAAGTTCAACAGAGACAAGTGCAAGGTCTTGCACCCGGGAAGGCATCATTCAGGAGTGAAGCACAGGCTGGGATCTACCCAGCTGGGGACCAGCAGTGTGGAAAGGGACCTGGGGGTCCTGGTGGGCAACAAACTCAGTAAGAGTGAACAGTGTGCTGCTGTGGCAAAGAAAGCCAACAGGATGCTGGGTTGCATCAACAAGGACATCGCCAGCAGAGATAAAGAAGTCACTGTCCCACTCTACTCAGTGCTTGTCAGGCCACACCTGGAATACTGTGTTCAGTTTTGGTCCCTGCTAGACAAAAAAGATGTGGACAGGCTGGAGAGGGTCCAGAGAAGGGCCACAAAGATGATCAAAGGACTGGAAAGCCTGCCATATGGGGAAAGGCTGAGAGAACAGGGTTTGTTCAGCCTTGAGAAAATAAGGCTTAGGGAAGACCTTATCACCATGTTCCAGTATTTAAAAGGTGGCCACAAAGAAGATGGAGACTCCTTTTTTACAAGGAGTCACATAGAAAAGACAAGGGGTAATGGGTACAAGTTAATCCTGGGGAGATTCCGATTGGGCACAAGAGGAAAATTTTTCACAATGAGAACAATCATCCATTGGAATATTCTCCCCAGGGAAGTGGTGGATTCCCCAATACTGGACACTTTTAAGATTCAGCTGGACAGAGTGTTGGGCCATCTTGTCTAGACCATGCTTTTGCCAAGAAAGGTTGGACCAGATGATCCTTGAAGTCCCTCCCAACCTGGTATTCTATGATTCTATGACTGAAGTTACAAGCTATGAGTTGCGAGTTATGAATTAGAGAACTTGTGAGTTAGAAACTTCATGAATTAAGTGATGAATTAGTGAATTCATGTAAGACTAGTCTGTACAAAGGGGGTTGAGCACTTGTTTGTTGTGTTTGTTTTCTCTCTTAATGAGCTCATAAAATAAAGTTTAATTTACAGGGTACATTTTCCTGTAAATTTGAGAAATCCAAATGGACTGTGACAGTAGTCCTTCTCCAGGGTTTAACTGCTCATACTCAAGGTCTGCCCTGATCTGGTGCAGCCACATAACCTCAGATCCAACTTCACAGAAAACAGCCAAATTGAGAAAAAGGGCAATGAAAAACCTCCTCTGGGCCCCCCCGCTCCAATGTGGGACCTACACTGAACCCAGGCCCCCACCTTTGGTGCTTGCTGGAGGTGCCTTGCAGCTCTGCCTGTGTCCAGCCTTGTTCCCTGATGGTCTTGATCCTGACCCTGACTTGTGTCCTGGGCTTCCTGGCTCAGACCTGCCTTGTGGCTACAGCTCCACGGAGCACTGGGCCACTCCTATCACAGCCCCAGCCCAGCCCCACTCACCCACTAGCCCCCTTCCGACCAGCCCTAGCATAACCCAGATCAGCAATATTTGCAAGGTCCTGGGGAAAGGCTGAAGGGTTGGGTTTAGGTGGGAGCATTGTCAGGAGGGACATGACTCCTTCCACGGTCTTTTTCCGTGTGATGCCAGGCAAAGACAGTGTCTTCCTGACATTACATGCTAATCTGTTGTGAAGGAATTGTGAAAAAATACAAGAGCCTTGGGAAAGGTCTAAACACAGATGAAAAAGCTAATCCTATCTATAATACAGTATAGCAGAGAGAGAGAGAATGCTGAGTGGATTTGCTAAATACCCTAAATGTCTGCATATCTTCACCAGAATTGTGAAGCTAAATAAGAAAAGCTGGAAATTTTACTACATTATTAAGGACGTGACTAAATAGTCATAGCATATATTTTGTGGAAGATCTCACATGACTCACTTGTCAACATTAAAGGATATAGCTTTTTCACTAAGAGCAGGCAAATAATGAGATGTTACCCTGTATACTCAGCACCAAGTTAGTAGCTTGGAGACCCAGAATATGGAGAAAGCTGAGTCAATAGAAGGAAGGTTTATTCAAGGTTAAGAAAATAAAAAAGTGTAGGTACAGTCATGGGGAGCAGTTGATTACAGACAATGAAGATTATGCTAAGGGAGTTTTTTATCTGCAGGAGGTAGAAGTAAGTATGGGACTTTCAGGTAATGGGAAATCTCAGCCTGCTGAATGTCTAGGGAGAGCAATCTAGCAGGACAGGCTTGTCATATGCAAGTTAGGGAAATATGGTCTTACTCAATCTCCTACTGCATGATGCAAAACTGGTTGGACAACCGGAGGCTAGATAGCAGCTGACAGTACATAGCTGTCAAAAATAGATGGATGTATTGAAGTTCCACTGTAGTCTGTCCTGGCTTTAGTACTAACCAATATTTTCATTAAGGGTCTGAAGATTAAATAGAAAGGCTTCTTATGCTTTTTTTATTGCATTATTGTGATTATTATATTTGTGAAAGACAAAACTAAAAGGGGCTGCAAATATCTTGGCTAGCATCATTAGAATTCAAATATTCTTAATAAACAAGAAATGAACTACTGAAGAACAGGAAACAATTCACCATGAACAAATGCAGGTTTCTATTCTTAGTAATAATTGACTGCACAAATGCAGGATGTACAACATCTGATTTAGGTAGCAGGTTTTCAAAAATTGATCTTAGGGATTACAGTGGATCACAAACTGAACATGAGTGAATAATGTTCTACTCCCGAGAAAAAGACAAGCAACCATGGTAGGATTTATAATTAGGAATATGTGAAGACAAGTAAAATAGTCCTCTTGCTCTGTCTAGCATGGATTAGGTTTCAGCTTGAATATGGGATCCATTTCTGGGCACAGAATTTCAAGAAAGTTGTAGCAATCTAGTCATAAAACATAAGGTATCAAGAAAAATGGAATACTGTGGTTTTAATCAAATAAGATACCACTAATTTGGAAACATGATAACAGTCTTCATGTACACTGAGAGATGCTGCAGAAAGGAACGAAGTACTGTTTTCTCTGTTCATGATGCACAGGACAAGAAGTAAATGGCTTAAGCTGCAGCAATAAATACTCATGGTAGACACTGGGAAAATCTTACTAACAGTGGAGGAGCAAAGCCCTTGAACAGGTTGCATGGGGATGTTCTGAAATCCTCCATACTGGAAGTATATCAAAAAGGGTTACATACACGCTTCTGTCAAAAAAGATACAATATATGTTACAGAACCCATCTTGAAAGTGGCAGGTCATTCTAGCCTTTTCCTACGATTAGAAATAAAGTACCACAATGCTGCAGGGAAAAATTATATTTTTAATTATTCTTTCCCCCCATTTTTGCAGCTTTTAATTTGGATTAGAAAAGCAGCATTCCTCATTATGATGTTTGTTCACTTTTCATCTGTTTATGATCTTTTTCCAAAGTCTATTTCTTCCTTTAATGAAGCAGGTTTTTTTTTAAAAAAGTAACATAGTCTAAACATTATCATACAGATAATATATGTGATAGTTAAGTAAGCTATATGTTTACATGCAACAAGAAGATTTTAAAAAGGAAATTAATAAGCATGTATCAGATTCAATATTTAATCTCCCAACAAGGCCACAAGTATATTTTATATCCTCATAGTCTTAAAGCTGTATATCAACATTATTAGGTTATATATTGTGTATATTCTCAGTATGGTTTCCTCAGCAACTATATTTTGGGTAGCTTTGCTATGGCAACCAAAGATGATTGCTTATTCTACTGTTTCAATTAATAATCCACAGCCAGAACCATAAAAGCAATAGTTAGATAATACATCTACGAAAGGCTAAATAAACATATGTTCCACAAGTGCAAGCCTTCTGTAAGAGTTATTTCTCTGGTGTAGGAATAATACATAAGTACATTACTAATTAGACTCTATTTCAGTGCTTAAAATAGAAACACTGGGCTCAATTTTAGCCTTATACAGAGAAGGGCGCAGAAGTGGGTTTTGCAACATATGTGACAATCATCTATTATGTGAGAATCACATTATGTCAGAACCAACTCCTTATTTATAAAGGCAAGAGTATGAATTTCCCAGTATGCCCTTCTGCCCAAGTCCTGCCCTCAATTACATGGGAACAAATCTATTAAGTCAAAGGAGTCTCTCTGTAAAGCCGAAAGAGAATTGGGCCTTTGCAAGTTTTGCATGCAGAACTTCTAACCACAATTAGCTGATCCACTGCTTTTGTTATATAATGGGCAATGTATGTTTCTGTAAGACTTCATAAAACTGGTGATAAAATATTCTCAATCAAAAGCATTTCAGATTTCAGGACAGTAAGCGCAAAAGCTGAACACATCTCTAAGCGAACATGATCATCTCTCTTTAGTTTAGACATACATAAAGAGTATCCAGATGATCTTAACCCTTTTGCAATTTCCACTTACATAAGAATTATTTTTTTTTTTGCAGCTCTTCACATTTCAGCACTTTGTCATCTGACTATGAAGTGGCTCCCAGATTTAATTATAAATACAAGTCTAGAAGCCTGGTTTGTGTTACCAGTCTGGATTTGAACATTACTTTCATAAGCCATGTCTACCCATTTTTTTTCTCATACCAGCAATGCTCTTACATTGCATGCAGGTCAAACCACCCACTCTTTAGAAGTACATGGTCAACCTATGTAAATTAATTTATGCAAGGTCTGAAAATTAAAACATGATAAATTTAGAGACTTGTGCAAGTCTTAATATATGGCCTTACTGTAATAATTCTATCATACTTTGGTATATATTTTGTTATTTTATAACTGTGTACTTGGTGAACAGGTAGCAAATGCATGCAATGCACAATGTCATTGCTTGTAGAGAGCTAGGTTCTGAAGGCACTACCCCATGGCAGACCATGGAAATCCAGTGGAAAAACACAAGAATCTATGCAACTATATATACTTTTTTTTTTTTAGGTCTTGGCCCCATTGTCTTGTGCCTCAATCTATCCACAGGAACATCTTTCCTACCTCAAAACATTTAAGATTTTGACCTATACATGTGGTACAGTAGTTTCTGAAGGTGTGATGTGGTTACAAAAATAGCTATATTATTCTCCATGGCATTCAATATTTGACTGTTCAACTCTGCCAACTCAGTTAGATGGGAATCCATGATCAACAAAAACACCCCTCTCCACATAAACCAGGTTTCCATAGTTTTAATGATCTTTGATCCTCGGATCCTAATGGAAATACTTCCATTATTCAATTTATTTGAAAAACTGAATAATCCTAAAACAGCCACTCCCACCTAATCTTTTCTTTTGTATAGCAACTTTGCTAGCTGATGCACTTTTCTACAATTATTCCATCTGTTTTTAAAGAAGGTCAAATCAGAGCCATCATTTTCTGAAGAGAATGTTACCTCCTGAGTAATCTAAATGAAGGTGGAAATACAAATCAAAATCCTCATGTGCAGGTGCAGAAGTACTCCCTGAATTTTCAAAATACAGCACTTATCTATACGTTCCATGAATGAATACAAAAGCTTTCGCTGGTTCATGGCACTATCACATTCAATGTCAAGATGACCTTATTGTTTATCATCAAATTTTACAAGTGCTCTAAAATCCACATGCTGACCTAGATTGCCTTGAAAATCTCCAGACCTTAAGACATTCAGACAAGAATGTCTGAGCAAGGCACAATGCAGACAAATACTACACTAAAAAAAAAACCAACAAACCACCTTCATAATTTTTTCCTCCATACCCCAAGGAACTATGGCTCTAATATGTTTCAAACTAGTAAGTCAAGGTTTTGGGGGAAAACAGTCCTTAAAATTTTTTTGTGGTGAAAGTCTGAATATCTGCAAACTCCAGGTAAAGCTGATAAATAAGAGTTTTCCGTGAGCAAAGGGCTGTTTTAAAGGTAGCCTGATGATGCTATAGCAGTGTAACTCCCTTTAATGTGCATTAATCACAAATTACCTGTCATATCTATGAGTCTGGATCCCCAAAAGCCTGTTTACTAGGAGTACGTTATTTTCCATCTCTACTCTACAGGAGGAAATTTCTCCCAAGAGTGAAACTTCTGATTTAAGAGGTGATGGGTAAATTCACTTGCCCTAACTTAAGATATTTAAAAATCTGGACACCAAAGTTCGAGTTATACACCCAATGACCAGTGGAGAGAAAAAGATATCTAAAAAAAAGGTGTTTTCTAGTATCCCAAGAAAGGTGTCTGAAAGAGGTTAAATAACTTCTAGAGATGCTCATTTTCTCACTTGTGAGTAACTGATGACAAGGTCAAGCTGATGCATGATTGTGGCACTGGCAGGGGCAGGAGGAAGAGGAAGACCACAGGACAGAGGAAGGTGGAGGAAACCAGAAGTGGGAGCAGCCCTTACGTAAGAAATTATGCCCAGCTGGACAAAACTGAAGTGCTGTCAAGTGAGATACAGCTACAATAGATCTGGAGGCTCTTGCCTTAAAGAAACAATATCAACCAGTGAACTTCCTTCTCCAGATACCATTCTCTGTAGAACAGTGCTCCAAGATTAGAACTTCTCCTGTATACCAGTGTTACATCCTGGTTTTTGCAGATACCAGCACAACAGTAGGTACTGTTTTATACTTAAATTGTTTAGTTTTATTTTCATGGCATTTTCCTTGGGATTTTACCAAAACCAGTTTCCTTCTATTTTAAGATGAAAATGCTTCCACTTTTACTTTGTAAATGCATTTCCTCTTTCTTAATAAAATACCCTTACCAAATTGCAAACGGTTGATTTCACTGAAGTTTCTGGAGAGAACTACAATTAAATCACTGAAGACAAAAACAAAAGGAAACTCTTCCAGCAAATATCACAGCAGAAACACTAAAGAGAAAGGAAAGGAATTGGAAGCATTTTAGCAATAAATGTAGGTGATGAAGACCTCCTACACATTTTGGTTACCTTGTTTTGATATTAATTTTAAAAGTTTTAGATATTTGAGCAGTAAATATTACCAATTCTAATTTTATTTTTCATGGTAAATAGTGTTAACTCTGGCTTCTAGAATCATTTCCAAGAGGAACACATAACTGTAAATGTGGTTTGAGACTGAGCTCCCTGCATAATGCATGTATTTGTGTTGGTTTTCACACTCTAATAATTATCAAGCAACTTGCCAACATTAAGCTTAATTCTTGCCAAAAGCCCTGTTCTTGTAGTAATCAATCAACACTTGCTCAACAGTACTTTAAGTTCCACAGAAACAATGAAAATATGCCACAAAGTATAGAATTACTTGTGAGGAAAATGGTGCAGACGCTGTTTTCATAGCTAACCGCATTATTCTTTTCCTGTTATAACCTCAGTAAATATGATAATGTTAAAAATACTGCTTTGAATTTTGCATTTAGCAAAAAAAATATTTTAAAGTGGAATAGGTGGTAAGCAGGCAATTAAGCCTTTGAAATCAATTCCCTCACAGTGAGGAGGTAAAAACAAGGGTGAAAATCAGCAAATGCTTTCCAGGAAACAGAAGAAATGTTGCCAGCTGAGCAATGACCTCTTTAAGACTACAGAGATTTGGACTTACCAAAGGTAAAAGATCTGGCTTAGAAAGAAAATGCTGAGGAAAAAGGTACAAAAAAGGAGGTCACCGACTTCCAAATTCATTACTGGACAAAAGAGTGCCGAGCTGAACGTTGAGGAGTGTAGTTTCAAATAGAGATCCTATAGCGAGGAGTCTGGACTAAGACATTTATGGCCTTGATACAAAATGCTAGTGCATGTTGTTTCTTGAGAATTATGAATAAGGATAAGAATTTGAGATTGGATTATTAATAGTGGGAATTTCTTTCTGATGATACATAAATATATAAAACTCACCAATTAAATGTTGGTATATCAGCAATTATGATTGTTGGTAAAATAAAAATAAGTGGGGGAAAAATAAATATAAGAAATAAATATAGGCTAGGAGGGGTTTTTGTGGTCTTATTGCCAGCTAATGAACTACCACTAGGAAATTCATAAAAGCTGATGTAACTTCTATAGGAGCTTATTTAAATATGTCGATGATTTCTAGGTTATGCAGAGAAGCGACAGCTTGCTAATATTCAGAACTGGCTGAGCTTAATAAGCAAAACTTAAATTGAGCAAGAACAAGGTAGTTTCTATTTGATTTACTTGGCAACATGCAAAGCAAGGAGTACAATGCAGAAGTTCTCAAACAAATAGTAAAACGTAGGGTAAACATGAATATTCAAAAGCATATGTATACAAATTTCAGAGGATGAAGGAGAACAGGAAAGGAAACACAGAAAGTTCCAGCAAGGTCAAGAGTTATCCCAACCTGGTTTGAAAAGGACACAGTTCCCCCAAAGACTCAAGGCAGTAGGAGAAAACAAACAAACTTTAAAACTTTTTCAGCTTCTAAGAGAGAACACCGATAGTGTCAGAATTGCTCATCTGAGGCCCACACCTTCAGCAGCTGTAAATTACTCTGAAAAAATGGCCCTATTATTGCCTCTTTATGTGTTCTGAATTTAACAGCAACAGTGAACAAGACTGAAAGAAGATCTCTGTAATGTTGTAATTGTTGAAATAAAACCTATTTCTTATACTCAGTCTTAAGATGTTAGAAGCACAGTGGGAGGAAATCAAGCTGTTCCATTGAGAAAATTGGTACTGAAGATCTGGGATCCCTTCAGTGGGTACAATGACTCTTATTACAGGGTGAGGTGGCTCCTGGTTGTGACAAGCCTCAACTTCCGCTGCTGAAACACATTTCTAGGAGCAGATTGCCGCTCCTATAATCTGCAGCTAAAGTGTGTGTGTAAGGCCCTGAGCAACAGGCTTTTCCTAAAACATCTGCAGGTTGTGACTTTTTTGGTGAGGTGTTCAACATGTGGATGCCTACAGGCATGTCCACACTTGACAGTGTGATGCTCTTGCTGTGCCTTGCTGCTTTAACTGCTTCTTCTAGCATCAAATTCAAGTGTAACCTGCAGCCTCTCTGACATGCAGTGGTCCTTATGTTACATACAATATGAACCCATACTATTTTGTACAAAACTCCTTAGCAAAGCCAGTGTTGCGTACAGGTGTGAACAACTGTGCCAGAATTTCTCAAAGACTCACCATCCCCTGTGAAATAAGAGGAAAACTTTTCTCTTTCATAAAAGACATTTCAGAAGGAAATAAAATATTTATCCATTTTCCACTCAGGAAGTTAAAGGACAGCATGATAACTTAAACCATGTCAGATCAGGAGGGAGACAATCTTGTCTTTGAATTTTTTTTAAAGCAAGAAACTTTCCTGATACATCCCCAATACCTCTGCACCCTATCCCTGTCCTCACAGTTACGTACAGCCACAACCATAGTAAATGTTCCCAGAGGTGGTATCTGGAAAACAAGAGCACTGAGTGTTATAGGGGCTGCTTACACACAACTGTCTTCATGTCGTGGATCATGAAGACTGTCTTTGGATTGCTCTTACTTGGCCATACCTCCACCATACAGTATTTACTGTGACTGAAGTAAAAAGTGCCAGCACAGCTTTGCTCTCTGTAATACGTCTTCATTCATGCTCAGCAAGGCACTGATATGAAGACTAGTACTGCCTGGAAAATCAAGGGAAAGCTTTACACCTCCCTTTCCTTCACATGGGGTCTTACGCCCTGACACTTTCTGTCACTGATGTCCCCAGCCCGTACTGCTTGTACCACCTCCTCCAGCCCTCCCTGCCATGATGGGATGGACACAGGCAGGGTCTGAGGAACTCACTCCCTCCACCAGGCAGAAAAATAAAGCCAAATTAACATATTTGCAAGGGCAAAGCCAACACAAGAAGGAAGACAATCAGGCCTAGATTTGTGCTTATCCACTTGTCTAAAGACATACATTAGAAAATGGTTTTATGGCACTTTGAGAATAGCAAATGCAAACATCTACAGAAGTACAAAATATTATATCGTTATTACTGTATTCTTTGAAAAGTAACATGAAAAATATCACTTCTAGTACCCTCCAAGAGGCCTTACTTCTTAGAAAAGTATCTTCTTTAAGGTAGCTTAAAAATAAGAATAGCAGCAATGAAAACATGCTGAGAGCATCCCCCCTGTGACAGACCTGCTAATGGGCATACAAAAGAAGCCACGTTGCCCTTGCAGGGAGATAGCCATGACAGATTAGCTTCAGGAGATGTCTCTGCAGTTGCTGATGCAAGAGACCTACCTGTAAATCTTCTAAGAAGGAAATATACTGGAAGTGTAAATCCAAATTATTCAGTGTATGCATTTGTTTTACAGGAACTGAATTAGAAGAGAGGTAAAAGCATCCCACCACCACATGGCTATTTAGTGTGTAGTGATACCTTTGACATGCAATTTGTCTTTCAAGAGGGGGAAACCACCATCTGCATTTTAAAACTGTTTAAAAGATTATCCAAGCTGACGTACCTTTGTGTTTCCTCTGTGATCTGAAGTAGCGGGAGTCGACAGTAATGTTCCTCGGTGTCACAGTCAGGCTGCAATCATCAAGCTGCCCACTTCCAGACAGGCGAAAATCTACCATGTTGACATATTCTTACTGGCAGTGTAGCTGTTTCGTCTCACACAGAAGGAACATACTGCCGTGTTAGGTTTTGACAGGTCTCCAGGAAAAAAATGCACTTAGCTGGCAACTTCTATGCAGAGACACTGCAATATCTAGCCCACTTTCACAAAGACCAACAGAAATATTTTCATTATTATTGACAATATAATCAGCATGATATGGATTTTCATTATAGCATTTGTTTGTTAGTAGGTTTTTAGAGACACTTTGAGATTAAAAATATTGTTTTACTAGTATCTAATCTCTACCAAGAAATTAAGGACATCAATTCCAAGCTCTAATGACTAACATTTTCTCACAATCATTAGTTCCTTCCTCTATGCCAGTAGCTGACTGAAAGAAATGCTGACATTGTTGCTAACTCTGTAGAAGACACTGCCTTTTGAAATCTGAAGTCTTGGGTATTGCTGTATATGACCCCTTGTTTACCTGAGAGAATTAAACAAATTCAACCTCCTTTGTCTTCATTCTGGCATCTGATCAGAATTGCTGCACTGTTAAAAAGCAATGATCATTTATTGTTAACACAAGCATATTCTCTCTTGGAAAAGAAATGCATCCTAGTTTAGCACGGGTTTTATAGTCACCAAACTAAACAGCATGTTGCTATAATTGGGGGATAAATATTCTGCCCTGCTGCACACCCTTTTCTCACTTTGTTGTTTTTCATGATGTTTTTCTCTGACTCCTGAGCCAACTGTTTGTCCTGAGTTATCCTTGGTGTGATCTCTAACAGCACTTGCTCCATGCTTTACTACCTGTGCTCTGCTTTTGCTTACTGAACAAGTCTGACTCTTGGGGGTTGTAGCTGAAAGAATATATTGGTTATAAAGAATAATAATAATAATAATACATGGACCACATTAAAAATGGTGAACAAACATCACTAATTAATTATCTAAAGCAATTGGAAGGGCTTATAGATAAATATTTTGGATAGTAGCTAAGTATAATTATCATCACTTTATGGTGGAGTAGCAAGAAGAGCATTGGGGATACAGGGATCTGCCCCAGCATATCTGAAAACTTGGTGGTGGTGCCAGGACCAGAACTGCCCCAGAGGCAGCCTGCAAGGCAAGAATGAGGTGTATATTTGCAGCGACTGAGGAGTACTGGACCACTCAGGTCTAAACATAGTGGGGTGAGATGGGACTCACTGAAATAACCCTGTTAAGCTGGTAGCACCCCAGTACCTTTCTTCTTGCATTAAAAAATTCCCCTTTGTTCAAATAATGGTGGATGAAATCTTTCCCATCAGTAACGTTTTCTACTTGATGCTGTTCCTACCAGGCAGGCTCATAATTCCAGTAGGATAGAACTGAATTTGTGGTACTTCTGCAAGATTGCATACAAAGATAATCTTCATTTTTAGAACCACCCATACCGAGGATAAACATTACGTCCACATTATACTGCCAGCTAGGTCAGCTAGGCCTTGGTATACTTCTCACCAGTTAAAGAACCTGGGATGGGTTTGCCAAGCTCCAGAATGGGAGCAGAAAAGCCTGTGGTAGGACAGAGATGAGAGTACGTTGGCTTGCTGGATTTCCAGAAAACTCTTATTAATCTCTTTGGGCCCTGCACTAACATAAACCTTCAAGTCATCCTGACAAAGCAGTAAAGAGAAAGAAAGGTAATTATTTGTGATTCTAAATTGCAGCTTCTTAGCCTGTATACGCTGCCTGGCATGTTCATGGGAACCAATGGAAGTTTGGAGTCAGATCCAAAAAACAAAAAAATCTTTTTAAGTTCTGCAGCCCAGAGCACTGCAGCATTTTTTAACCACTTGGAATCCACACTCCTCAATCAATCCCCTAGGCTTCCTCTGCAGTGTGCAGGGAGACCTACAGCCCAAGGACAGGGCTCTTCACAGGAAGCTGGCTGAGGGAGGACTAGCCTAGCGCCAGCCCTCCAGAAAAATCTGCAGCCAGGCACATTTCAACCCCTGTTCCTGCCCTTGACTTAGACATTTACTTCTGTGCTAGAAGAAAGTGCTTCCCTACACCATACACAGATCTGCAGTCCTGCACCTTTTCACATGACCTGTCTGTAATTTGTTTAACCCAGGTGTAATACATAAATGCATTCTTGTGTGGGTGCTGGCTCTAGACCCACTTCAGAGTAAGCGCTGCCTGCAGAAGCTGATTGAGAGTGGTGAAAGCAGTCTAGCCGCCCCAGAGCAGTGCTGCATCAGGACTACATAGGCAGAAACCAGAGTGTGGTGTGGGGTGGTGTTTGTATACACACATTTCAGCCTTGCCTTAAAAACTAGATGCAGGGGAAAGCCAGATATGGGCGAAAGATAGTTTGAGAAATACCACCTTAATACAAATCAAATATAACCCCCCACTGAACTACACTTCACATCCTAGGACTCTTGTATATGCTTTCAAAAAATAGTCTGTAGCAAATTTAAATTGCAAATGAGCTACTCTAATCTTAGCTACTTAAAATACCTTACTACATGGATCCTTCAGGGTGACAGATGACTAGATTTAGATTTCTTTCAAGCTAGTCTCATGACAACCATTTGTGAGATAATACAATCTCTTTTTCTGCAACTCTGAGGTAGGCTTTGGCTGTTCAATACACACTAAGGACACCTTTTTTCCAGCTCCTTGATACCCTGCCCAAAGGAAAGCTCAGCTACCCCTTCATTTTTAGTCCAGGGTCTGTGTAAGCCTCTGTCTGTCAGCAAAAAAAACCCCTTCTAATCACCAACATTGTGCAAACTGTTGCTGAGCATATAGCAACTACATCATCTACCTGGACAATTACAGCATTTCTAGTGTATAAACAGTTCTGGCAGAGTGCTTGTGAGATTTCTAACACAGGGAAAATATTGTCTAAAATGCAAATCTATTGCATGCTATTTATTGGTTAATCGCCAAACAGTAAAGTTCTTGGGACAATTTCTCAGAAAAAACATATTAAACTCAATTGAAACAATTTAGGGAAAGAGATAATGTTCTGTGCTCTAATAGTTTTTCATTTGAGTGTTTACTATTGCTAAATTTTGTGTGGACATGTAATTTCAACTGACATATTTCAAGCCCACAAATCTCATGCCAGCATTGCTAGGAAAAAATGTCCTCTATTATTCCACATCTCAGTAGCTGCAGTGGGATTAAATCAAGGAGCAGAGCTCTAAATTGAACTATTACTATTCTCATTGATGTAAATAATACAGTACTTCAGAGCTAAACCCATGCAGAGAAAAGTCAAAACAGATCTCATCATAAAAAACTCCTCTATCAATGTCAACATCTAGAAATTCAGAGTAAAGACATCTTTTCCTTTTAAAAAAGCCTTTCAGTACTTAAAGGGGGCTTATAAGAAAGATGGGGACAGACTTTTTAGTAGGGCCTGTTGTGATAGGACAAGGGGTAATGGTTTGAAACTAAAAGAGGGTAGATTCAGACTAGGTAAAAGGAAGAAATTTTTTACAGTGAGGGTGGTGAAACACTGGAACAGGTTGCCCCGAGAGGTGGCAGATGCCCCATCCCTGGAAACATTCAAGGTCAGGTTGGACGGGGCTGTGAGCAGCCTGATCCAGTTGAAGATGTCCCTGTTCATTGCAGGGGGGTTGGAATAGACAACCTTTAAAGGTCCCTTCCAACCCAAACCATTCTATGATTCTATGACTCTAAATAGTCAGAAAAACTGACATTCATATTCTTAAAGTAGAATTAATCGCCTATGCACAAACACCAGTATTGTTCCCATACATTAGAAATAGAGCTGAACTGATGAGTAACTTTAAATAAAATATCCACAGCTATGTTGTCACAAGGGACATTTCTAAGAGGACATATGAGACTCCTGCCTTAGGACAATTGTCATAAGAGTAAATTACTTTTATACCATTTCCTACTCCTTCTACAGGTTTTGTCAGGAGAATGAATATATCTTACACTGCATTCTGTACTTGCTGTAGTCTGTCACAGGAATGAATTATCACCAAATTTTAATGCTTCAATACTGTGCATTTTTATTCTCATTATATTCTCCCTTTTTTCTCAATCTTGTGAGAAAAATTATAATAATAAAGAGAAAATAGCAGAACATTTATCCATTCCCTTGACACCCTTAAGACTGTAACCAGAACAGAAAATTATATGAAAATGATTTGTTCTTACACTAAATATAGACACAAGGAAAGAAATAAGTTTAAAATTAATCAGTTCCCTGAAAAATATGAATCCTTGGTCCATCTTCAGTGCCCTAAAATGTACTTCTACATTGAGCATTGTCATCAATTAAAGCTATAGACAGTATTAAACATTGACATCTGCTACTGTGATGCAGACCGCTGTGAAGTAAGACTGCAGATGGACATGACACCCCATTTTAGTACAATGAGGCACAGAGAGAAGAAAGGCAGAGCACTAGACCTCTGAAATGTTTTATAAAAGCATAGATGTTAGGAAATGTGAACTCTGTAAATCCTTGTCTCCAAACCAAAGGGGAATACATTTCTGCTAAATATGCAGAATATGTTGTATTTCATGCTTTTTGGTCATGTCTTCTTTTAAGACAGAATGAGATAAAGGTGCATAAATTTACATTTTCTCGGTACATACCATTTTCATACCAAGGAAGAAAAAAGCCACCGAACAGCTGTTTATGACAGTAACATTTTATAAATATTATCATACTCTTTCTCTCTTCAAATATATACATATGTATATATATTTACATACATATATATCCATTACTATATCTATATGCACACATATATACACAGAGCAATGACATTCTGAGTAACAATATCTGAACAATTTTTCGCAGGTGAGCTTAGGATGAGCTTGCAGCTAAGTATGCTGTCGTACCTGTCTGTTTGCATGTCTTTACCCAGGGATAAATGTAAAGAAAATTATCCTGTATGCCTGCAGAGTACACATATACTCAATAGCAGTGACCATGGTCAAGTTCAAATTGTATCTTTTTCTGACCTGTCTAGTTCACCTAATACTCTCAGTGTCAGGTCTGTGCTGTAAGGCACTATACCATCATGTAGTGAATAGCAATTCCTGTCCCAAAGAGATTACAAACTTTATCAATGTGGAATCAGAGGAACTGAGGAACAAAGAGGCAAAATGACTTGCCAAGGGCATGGAAAAAAAGTCAGTGGTAAAGAATATGATTTAGGTTTCCCGACCGTCATGCTAGTATCTTTTCTCTTTCTAGGAGCCATAACATAGAATCATAGAATCATAGAATGGTTTGGGTTGGAAGGGACCTTTAAAGGTCGTCTATTCCAACCCCCCTGCAATGAACAGGGACATCTTCAACTGGATCAGGCTGCTCACAGCCCCGTCCAACCTGACCTTGAATGTTTCTAGGGATGGGGCATCTGCCACCTCTCGGGGCAACCTGTTCCAGTGTTTCACCACCCTCACTGTAAAAAATTTCTTCCTTTTACCTAGTCTGAATCTACCCTCTTTTAGTTTCAAACCATTACCCCTTGTCCTATCACAACAGGCCCTACTAAAAAGTCTGTCCCCATCTTTGTTATAAGCCCCCTTTAAGTACTGAAAGGCCGCAATAAGGTCTCCCCGCAGCCTTCTCTTCTCCAGGCTGAACAACCCCAACTCTCTCAGCCTGTCCTCGTAGGAGAGGTGTTCCATCCTCCCGACCATTTTTGTGGCCCTCCTCTGAACATCTATTCACCAATCTGAAGAACAAGATAATTTAATAACTGGAGCTCATGTGAAGATTATTTCTGTAACATTGGTGGAGTGCATCGAAACGCACCTGTTATTTTAACCACCTTTAGAAAATACTTTTTACTTCACAAAGTTCATCTAAAGAAGGCTAAACATTTTATAAACTCTAAGTTACTCCATTTAACTATCTATGAATTCAAATTCAGATTAGAAGCAGTGTGAATTGAGGGGCTGTGAATCACACCATGGGACAGAGAAACTCAGATCCCTTGGGTGATGCTGGGAGGAATGCTACAGCCTGTTTCCCTGCCCTGGTAAATCTGTACATCTATCCTGCCTCCGTACTTTGCTGGTAATATCACAACTTGGTTTTCAAGGACTGTTAGTTTCTAATAAAGTACATTCATACTCTTGCCCACAGTATCTTCCACTGGATTCTAAGAACATGAAAATGTGTTCTCATAAATGAGAGAATAACTAGTAAACTAGTTATAGTTATTGTGTTAATAAACTCATATTGATGAGTTCACACTGAAACAAATGCATTCCCTGATTTTAAGGTAACACAATGCAGCATAAATGTGCTACATTATCATTTCACTTTGGTCAGATAAACCATGATTCTCATGGAAGAACCAAAATAAACCTTTGGTTTTAATCTTAGTAAGTATAAGGATTCATCACATACAGTATCTGGCATCCTCCCCATCTGCAGTGCATTGTTTTTGCTTGAAAAGAAGTTTCTGTTATTGAATTTAGTTTAAAATATAGAAGTCCCTGGCACTAAATTATATCATCTAGTCCAGAATCTGAGTTTAGGAAGGTCATAATAAATTCACTCATTATTGGTCTGAAATATACTTTTGTGGATATACACCAAAAAATCTTGTTGACAAGAAGCAATTAACCACAAGCCTTAGCAGAGTCTTGTAGTAGTTGAAAGTTCACATTATCTGGAAAAATAATAACGAAGTCTGTTAGCCATGTATCTGCATTGTAGGTAAGCTTTAATAATTTAAACATCAAGTAAGATCTCCATTATCCCCAGAAAGCAAGTAAATTATTTTCATATTAATAATACAACGATACTATTATAGTACCATAGTCAAGGTCTTTTTCTAATTATGCACTCACTAATGAAAATAACGGAAGTATAAATCTATCAGTATTGAAAAAGAAAATCAAATAGTATGTTGAAAGTCCATGGCAGTTGCAAAAGATGTTAGATCTTGTGGACAAGGAAAACATACTTATCCTCAAAGATCATAAATTAGGGAAACATTGGTCACATGGCCTGAAACCACAGAGAAAGAAATCACAGTTATAAGTCTCCAGTTCTCTTCTTCGAATTTGTCATGAGCAAATAGTAAATTATTTTTTTCAGATGGAATCCTTTTCCAGCTTTGGTCTAAACCTTGGCAGAACTATTTCTGCCACAATAACTTCTCATGAAATTTCAAGAAATGTTATGTATCAGATGTGTGGGTAATATATGAGAATGGCAGTTCCTGGAAATCTGAAAATTGAGGAAAATATAAATGAATGAAACTCAGTATCTGAATTAAAAACAGCAAACCTACGCAATTAAGATTTTCAAAAATGGAAGAGCTTAAAGAGTAAACCAAGACCAATGTAAAGAAACAGCTTTGAACTCACCACAAAAAGTAAGAAGGTTACGTAACAACTCCTTCTTAACTCTCAGAAAATGACAAGAGACTTGAAAGAAGCAGCAAGAATAACAAGACTTAAAAACAAATTTGTGCTTGTAAACTGACAAGAATAACTTGATGAAGTTTATCTAATAGTCAATAACCAGGGATATCAATGTAAGGTTCAGGGGAAACATTTGTGGTAAACACAATGAAATTCTGTCAGCCTTGATATGGGGGAGTACACTGGGTTAAGACATGGTGCCTGTTCTCTGTAGATATGAATTTCCCTCTGTTAGGACTTTGCAAACTATTGAAATACCTACCTTCTCTGTACCCTTTAGAGACTCTCTGCAGCTACCACTATGTAGCCTGGGACAGGACAGGTCAGGGTCTCTTTGAAGCACCTCCCTCTTTTTTTGCTTCACATCCAAGAAAAAGGATATTATTATGGATTATTAGTATTCAGAAGAAATATGCTTTTAGCGGAAAGAGATACAGTGAAATTGTGAGAGCAGAGAGGGACCTTTCAGGTGCACAGTCTGAGCCTGCCAGGACTCTGCCATGCTATACATACTGTTCTAATACAGAGGGACTTTTGGTATGACTCCTCACTACCTCCCTTACTGGCTATCGTGGAAAACTGCTGGTGTCTCCTCCCCTTCAGTTCTCCTCCAGGCTAAGCCTCTGACTAGTCTTCCTGCTTCTCCATAGCCTGCTGTCTAGAAAATTTACAGCAGTAAGTCATCATTTTTCCACAATCATTTACTTGACCTCCAGTTTTTGCGCTCTTGGCTGTTACAGTCTGTTTTGGGGGTCAGTTTATCTGGATGTCTTCAGTTGGGCACTGTCTTTGCAAGCAGGATATGCAAGCTTAAAAGTAAAAAGCAGTTATAAATGACTAGCTCACCAGCTAGTGAGCTGGGTCTTTGTAGGCTGGGAGGGCTCATCCTCTGCAGCTCTCTGGAAAGGATCCTAGATGTTGCTGAGTTGCTGTCCCCCACCAGCTCCTTTGACACTGATAACAATGATGACTCAATTCAATGTCCCTATGATTCCTGGACTAACCCTTGACCAACCTCCTCGGGTTTTTCCTTTAAGGTTTTACACCTTTCCATGCTGTGTTTTCCTCTTGAATGCTTCAACTGCTAAAAATTCTGTCTTAACAATCCTACTTCTATCCAAAATGTTACCTTCCTGCAGAATTTCTCACAGCTGTGTCTCAGCGATATGAGCCAAGGTTATGCAGCAGGGCTGTATGAGAACTGGGACTTGGAGCCTGGGACACAGCTGCAGGACCCCTGGGTTCATCTGGGTGCACAGGTTGTATAGTCCTTGCTATTCTTTGCTTCTGGGGCTGGGATTGTGTCTTTTAAGGTCTGGATTCTTAGCGAGGGAGCTTTGATGTGATATTCAAAGTGGGTTTTTTTGCTCACAGCCCATTGTACTAAGGGACCAAAGTGCAGCCATAGAGCTAACACAATATAGGAAACATGGCAAGCTTTTAGAAGTATGATACTTCACAGCTGGTGTTTAATACAGCCGTTTGCTCAATCAGCTGTGGCAGAACACTTTGCCAGCCAGATGCTACCTTCTTCTGCAGGACAGGTAGAATGTGGGTGGTCAGCTTTGTCTCTGCCCTTCCAGAGATTTATACAGTCCAGGGGTCTTCACATGCATGACTGATTATGTGGTCTCTTCAGTGGTCATGGGAGCTTCATTTTTTCATGCCTCACCAGGAGAGGGGAGTCTACACATTAATCACTGACTTAAGCATTATTTCAGGTACACATGATGGAGAGTTATAATGTTTTTAGTAAAGCTGCATTTGCCAGGCTTAGTTACTGTGCTGAAAAAGTGATTTGAAACAAAGGAAGCACCTAAGCACTTCACTCCTGTTATAATCATATTGAGAGAGAGGGAGTGGGCAAGCAATCACTCTGGTTACTTTTTGCTCAAGAAGTACATAGTCAGCATGAGCTTTTTGACTACCAGCTCTGATAAAATCAGGTCACAGAATTTGGCATTACCCCTACCTACAGGTTATAATAGCAAGGAATAGGGCTCATATTTTATCAAATTTATTAAATATATTTATCAAATATTTTCTCTAAGGCCTTTGAATCTCTAAGAATCTGGTAAATGCCCTTAGAAATATCAAATCTTGTTGCACAAGTGTTAAACATCTTGGGAAGGTATGGAGTTGGAGTTTGGCACCCAAGGATTTTTACCACAAAATATAATGTATTTTTTATGATGAGGCTTGCATAAAGGACATTTGCATTTGAGGAAAAATGCAAAAACAATTTGAACTGCTAAACAAAAGCAACATATAATTTTCATTCTGTGTTTTGGAATGAAAGAAATGAATAATACAGAATGCAAGGGCATTTCATAGTAATCTGAGGCTTTACCATTGTGCCTGCTTCAACAGACAAGGAGAATCACAAAGATTTCTTGTAAGAACCATCAATGTTCCTTTTCTAGCTGTCTGTACTGGTAAGCTCAATGTGCAACTACAGGAAGATGCGCAATGGATACAACATAGCGGTATTAATAAAAAGTTTAAGAATTTACACAAATTACCTAAAAGTCATCAGTCCTGCAGTACAATGACAATAAATATACAATTAAATACTCCATGAACATATCCAGAGAGAGTACTGAAGAAGACCTGTTACCACAAAACTATCAAAATGAAGGGCCAATGTTAATGCCACAATATCTAAATAGTTCAGAATTTTAGAATTTTTACACTGATTGGCAAAAAATGTGGTATTCCTACTACATTTCCCCAAGATAGCTACAGCTACAGTTAAGCGAGAACTTTTTCCTGCCAAATCTGCTTTTGCCAGACATGCTATATCTGACAGCAGTGTCTGGCAATGGGCTTATAGTTTGGAGGACATGAATTTAAGCAATTTAAAATTATTTAAAATTATGTGTCTTCCTATATGATAGTAGCCCATATTAACTCCCAATCCAGAATAAAAAATGTTAGAACAGTAAACCAGTACCCAGGTGGGTGGTCTGTCTGTCTTGGGTGATACAGAAGATGAGGGATGCCATGTACTGAGTCCTCATTATGTCTTCTGGGCTCTTCTTAGGTTGGTAATGAGATGCTGGTTTTGGATGTGCTTTCCCGTACTCCTTAGGAAGGGAATGTAATTCATGTTTCTCCTGCATGAGTCATTAGGGCTTACTCAGTGTCTCTTGACTTTTCATCTGGATATCCTAAGAAGCTGTACATAGATGCATTGAGATCCTGAGGACCTGCTGATATAGGTGTCATCAACACATGCCATTTTTCTGTTGTTCCTTCTGGTGCTTCTGCATTTCCATTCACTCTCCACTCATATCAGTCTTCACGGTTCTTTATAATTCCTTGCACAGATAATATAATCTTAAAATGATATCAATGAATCATGTGCTGACAGCTCCTGACACTTTGCTAAACAAAAAACAAAACACCTGCACAGTTAGAAAACAATGTCAGAGTCACTGAAGAAGTGCAGAATGATAAAGAGACAAATTTGTTTAAAAAAAGGCCTATCAGTATTCCAGGAGCTGCCACCACTTCCTGAAAATGACTCTGTTCATCTCTGTAATGAGAAACTACAGTCACCAATGACTGTTTCTCGGGAGGTAGCTCCATGGCTTATGCAAGAGTCGCTCTCAGCGGACAAATATGGGAGTCAGACAAAGGTGTTTAGGAGATTGAAGAGGAGGAAGGACTGGGAAATGTGCCAGAGAAGGCCACAGACAGGGACCAAGCACAGCAAACTGGCCACGGCACAAACAGGTATCTGGACCTGCCGCCCCCAAAAGCAGCCATGCCAAGGGACCAGCAACTTGTTCATCCAAGAGTGACTCAAAGATTAAGTGAACACTGTTATCATAGTATTTATTTGGCTGTTTCTTAATGTATTTATAATGGCACAACATATTACTGCTATTTTTAATATTATTATTAATTGTCAGCAGGAAAAGGAAAAGATCACACCGGCCAGCAGTGCTTTCAAAGACTGAGCTTCCCAGGTAGAAAGTCTGCGTGCAGCACAGCAGAGCCCTTGAAGCTCCATACTACCGACTGGAGCCAAACACAGACTAAGCCTGACCCCTGGCAAGTGGAGGATACTACATGTTTCTTAGACAGTGCTCAGCTCTGGGACATTCTTGGTCATGCCTGGAAGATGATCACCAAACTTCTAAGCCCTCTGCCACTAGTGCCGGGTCACGTTGGAGCATAATTCCACCCTGACACAACACAGTCCCTGGCCTCTCCTTGCCCCTGTGCTGCCACTCTACAAGATCCTCAGAAGACATGTAAGACCTGATTGCACAGGAAAAAGGTTTGGGCTCAAGCAAAGCATCTGACCTCTCCGGGAACACCCACTCATTTCTGCCTGGAACACCAAACTGTACAACTTTCTGTATTTAAGGTCACTTTGCCTTCCTGAGAGAGAGAGCAGCTTGGCAGCCAGCACGCTCCTGCTTATGTGGAAATGCGAGTTCAAGTCCCTACTTTAAATCAGGCCAAGTAAAGATTTGGAGCTGAATTTTTTGGCCACAACTTGTTGCTCCATGCAGTACACTGTTCTGTATGTACACTGGCACTTACACACCTGGTTCCTGGGCAAAAGCTACATCCAGCTGAAGCACACCTTGAGCAGAGCCAAAGCCTGGGGCTACACTGACATGGTGGAGACCCCCCCCCCAGCTGCACTGGGGATCCCACTTCTGGAGCTGTCAGTTAACATCTCTCTAGAACGATTAACGGGCAGCTTGTTAACCACAGAGCAGTGTCAACTCACAGATGATTCTGTACATGCCTCGTGGCAAGATTATAGATACTTGCGGATTAAGAGACAGCCAGGTAGTACTGATGACAGTGGTATTACATGGAGTTACATATAGGACTTAAGTCTCCTTGATGAATTTCACTGATATTTGCCAAAGTTATGGCTGCAGTGCTTTCAAGGTTTGATATTTTGAATTACCTAGTGCTTTTCCATCAAAAAATTGCTATTGTTATTGATAAAGTCATCAATACTTTAGTTCAGATGCAGTTACTCATAATCTGATGTCACAACTGAAACACTGAAAACAACACTCAGAGCTCAGTTCAGTAACTCATAGAACGAGTAAGCATAACGAAATAAAAAAAAAGGTGTTATGCCAAATTTCCTGAGATGATCACAGGAAGGATTACAGAACATTAATTCTCTCATTACTCATCTCATCATAAGGTCAACTGCATCTAAAGGCTAAGTAATATGCTTTTCTGTAACACAGATCTTCAGGGAAGTATGATTGCGGCATCTTATCAGCTTGGAAATGTCGATTGGAGGAAGCGAACCAAACAAGTCAATAAGGTTTATTCTACTTTCAGAATTACCCTAAGCATAGAGCAGATACTTAGAAAACTGTTAGAAAGAAAAATAATAATAAATACATTCCACTTCCAGGAATAACTTACGGATCTAGTATCAGCTAAGTGGGGGAAAAGACTTTGTATTGAACTTCTTCAACACATTAACTCCAGATGCAGCCCAAAGCATTGATCTCTCTATTAGTCATTCACTAGGGTTTGTAATGCTAACAGGTAGTAACACTTTTCTTACCTCAAACTGACATCAAGGGCTTATCATTTGTCCTTCATGTAGACAGCAGGACAATTGACACTCCACAGAGACATTATGAATAAAGCCAAACACCATAGGATTATTAAATAGTCCAGGCAGCTTTCCTCATCTTCCTAAGAGCAGTTTTTGCACACTATAACTTTCTACAAATCTATTACTGTCACAATGACTCGCTGTTGAGATTTTTAGTCCAAGCACAAAGAAAAAAGTGATCCTGTGCAAAACGAAGGACTACAGCATGAAGAACTTTCAGTAATAGTTGCTGACCTTTCATGATCGAAAACTGTTAGAGCAGTGAAACTAAGAATGAGGATTTCTCAATGGCTGCTAAGGGGTTATCCAGCCTTTCATCTGTGTACTAATTCAAATCCTGCCTGGACCAGCATTCTTATTTCAGCCATACTCAGCTGACAGTTACCCTGCTAAAGTGAAATGATTGCCATCAGCCTGAGTATGGAAAAAAATGTTAACTCTTAGCCTTCTTTTGTATTATCCAATGTAATTCCGGTTCTGTGAGACTTCCCAAGACAGCCTCAGCATCATAGCACAAGGCACCTGGTCCAGTGGCAATGAAAGTTACAGAACTGATCAGAAATTATTGCTTTACAGCGATAAATTTAGACAGCTTCCATCTGGCTTCACATCTTAACACTCATCAAAACCAATCTTCTGTTTTCTTTCCCATAGTATGAAGAATACAACTGCTATCTGTGGCTTGCAGTGTAATCTTCTACCCATACTTACTGCCAGGCACCTAAATGTCAATAGACGTTGACGTAGCTTTCTCTTGAAATCAAAATCCAACCTTTCCACTCTATACCTGCTGTTAAAATACCAGTCCGTGCTCCTGTCATCTCCCTCTTTGACCCATATAACCTTCTCCTTTATGGCCTCCCCATGACCTGCAAAAGTCTTTTCTGATGCATCAAAAATAATAAAAAGGCATGAAACAGAAGGACAATGTTTGTAAGGAAAGCAATGTCTAAACCAATCTGCATATAGCCATTGTGTTCCAAAATACGCAGCCTAATGGATGTATGCTTTCTAATTGCCTGCAATCATGGATAAATAAAAGGCTACATTACTACAGGCTGGTGAAGAGAAAGTGTGACTTATTATCTCTATTTGGTCTGCAAGTCATAAAAGAGTCAGAATAAATTTTGAATCCCTCAGTGGCTGACACTTCCAGAAGATGACAGATACTGGCAAAAGGAGGCCCCAGAGACTACGAATATGAGCAATTATCACCACCTATTAAATATTTTCAAGATATTCTGCAATGGGAACAGACAGACAATGTGTTTATAATTTAGTCAAAAGCATTGGAATGCCGATGCTCAGACAAAATTGGTTTCAGACTTAGTAATCTCCTGTCACCCCTTTTTTAGGAGTTAATTCTCCACATCTTTGGAAGCATTACACATTAGAATCCATTTTTCAAATGGTCTCTAACCTAGATGCCTTCTCTACATCTTTGCATGTAATTACAAAGTTTGTCTGAATGGTCGTTGCCATTTTGTGTGCAAAGGTGTGCGATGGTACATAACACTGAGGTCTAAACCCAGGTTCTCTACACTGAAAATCCAACCGTAATACTTAGAAAAGTCTTGTAAAAGTAGGATTCCAGGTGCAGGAACTTACTGGCTTCTCCGTTTGCTGGGATACATGTTTAGGGCTTTATCTGGCAGGGTCCTGAGTGTGCTGCTTCTGACACCATGAACCCATCAAGCATGGGGCTAAATTTAAACAGCTGACTTACCTCATTGACTGTCTGGGTAACATGTATGTGCGTATAGGGTAGCACATGATAAAGTGCTTCACGGAGCGTCAGCCAAAATGTGCAGACTGTCACACTGCTCAGACTAAGGGGGAAGTGAAACACCCTAAATACTTCAAGAGCGTATGTGTTTATGCATACATATATACATATGTACATACGCTTACATACATATAAACACACGTTTGAGTGTGTGTGTGTTTTATATATTTATATTATCATGGGCATTGGGTATTTTATCTAAGAAGTGACAAAGTTTGAGCCTTGCCCTGTTGACACTGATGAGTTCACAGCCACAGATGAGACGATTGTAGACCATATTTATAGACACTTCTGAAGAGAAGTAACACTTCCCCAGTGCATAAAATATGTAATTTTCCCTACTCCTACTCTGGAGAAAGGACTGTGATTACACAAAACAGCAAATAGCCCTCTAAGTGAACCAGCCTCTATCCCATCTGAATTTGAGCACTGGCAAAATAAAATGTTTTGTGATTTAAGATGCTACCAATAAATTTTGAAAATAGTGACATAAGTATATATCCATGTTGTACATATCTTTACAGCATCCATCACAGTCATCTTTGTATCTCTGCTGGAACATAAGGCCAGTCAGCATGGAAAAGGTTGAACTTTGTCATCACAAAAGACGTCTCCTAAGACATTCATGTGCTTTGTGGTTTTGGCAGAAAATTCCATACATCTTGACAGAGACAGTGCATTTTCACAAAAGGATTTTCCTTTTCTGTTTCCACAGAAAACTGTGGAAGTAACTACCAGCTACAAGGGGAACAGAAGTGGCAAGAATAAAAAGGCACAGGATCCTTTCCTGACTTTGCTGTTGATCTTCCACAAGAACTTCAGGAATTCTTTTCATCTTTCCATGTTTTGATTACTCCAACTGTAAAATGGGGATGACCATCCCCGCTGTCCTTCATAAGATGCCACGAAATCCATGCATGAAAGCTAATATTTAAACATCACCCAAAATCCACTAAATCTATGAAAAAAAATTTTCAGTAACTTTGGCGGGTGAGTTTGGATTGAGTGCTCTAGTATTAGAGTACTCAATAGTAGAATAGTAGAAGCCAGAGTAACCTGGCTATTTTTATTATTTTATTATTTATATATAATGCTATTACTAAACTTACACATAAAATATATATAGTTTCCGTATTTCATTTGTCTTAGATCTTTACCACCATGGTCACTGGAGCCGTTAAGGTGAGATATGTCAGTTTTAATTACATGCATTTACAACTATATTTCTCAATGTACACATAACGAATGATATTTCTCACTGCATGAATTTTCAGACTGGTAACAGAAGCTAAATGCATTTTCCTTTAAAAGTTTGTGTAATCTGTGAAACACAAAGGCATTAAGCAGTTATATTTTTCTGATTCACGGTGTCTTTTGTAACAACAGCTGTGTATTTAGTTCAACAGTGAAACTCAAACTGTTTTGCTAATGAAAAGGGAGCCAAATAACCAAGTGCTGGAATGAATTGCAGGCTATTGAAAGCGGACAGTTGGCTCATTGAATGTGCCCCTCATGAATGATGTCCCTTCCCTTTAGACTGGCATTGAAATAATCCAGATTTACTTTGTATTCTACAAAGTATTTTTAGGGCCTTCTATGATCAAGATAAGATAAGATACAGGAAATACATTCCACAAATAAAATACAATTTGTTAGCTTGCAACAGCAAAACTTCAGCACTTAGCAAACAAATGCATGTAGCTTTTAGGATAAGCGACTTTCAGTGTAATTATTTACAGGATTTCTGGTGGGTTTACCACTACCATTGGACTACTGCACATGCACCAGAAAATTTATGAAATTTTGGCAATATTGGGAAGAATGATTGCCCCTATTTTTCAGATAGAGGTGGAACATGGCCTCACTGAAGGCAATGGGAAAATTCCAATATGTGTCAATGAGACAATACTTTAGATAGGGAACTCAAGCTCAGAAACACTACATAAAGACATCCAAGATGAATTGAAGCATTTTAATTAGTTCTCAGTAGAGTCACCTGCAACTACGACTCTTCTTTTTCCTTTAAAGAGTTTAATTTCATTCTCTTCTCTGATTGTCTTCAGCAAGTCTCACCCTCAGTTTCACTGTGTGGCTCAGATCTTTTTTTTTTCCTGTTTCCCTTCTCCAGGCTTTGTTCATTTTATAATTCTGTGTATAAACTCAATTGCTTCTTGCCTCAGATGTACTTCCATAAGAATCTATAGTTATCTAAACCTCTTTTTTTTTTTTTTGTGTGGCAGGACTGTTCACTCTTGACGCATAACAGCCAAGCGTCCTGGTCCCTGACCAGGATATGGACAGTGGACAGTGACAAAAGGGTTCTGAAAGATTTGAGTCAGTCCAAAAATTTTCTTTAGAGCAAGTGCTGAGCTGATGAACAGAAATACTGAGCTGCCTTTTTAAGGACCCATTACAAGGACTACACAAAAGTGTGTTTTAACTAGCGCCCCAGAACCACAGAGCATTTAATGAGAGTGTGGTAACTTTAACAGCTGTTGAGGGGTGTATAAATTACTCCAAAACCCCTCTACTCCTCAGATCAGTGTAGAATCTGCTGAGCATAGCAGCATTGTAGGGCCATACTGTTTACCAACAGCATCCTGGGCTGCATTAGGAAAAGCACTGCCAGCAGGTTGAGGGAGGTGATACTTCCCCTCTGCTCAGCACTGGTGAGACACATCTGGAGTGCTGGGTACAGTCATTTGCTCCCCAGTACAAGAGTGACATGGCTATACTGGAACAAGTCCAGAAAAGGGCCACGAAGGTGATTAACTAACGGTCTGGAGCATCTGGCATGTGAGAAGAGATTGAGAGAAGTGGGATGGATTAGTTTGGAGAAGAGAAGGCTCAGGCAGGCACTTAGCAATGCGTGTACATGTCTTATGGGGGTTTAAAGAAGACAGAGCCAGGTTCTTTTCAGTGACGTCCGGTGACAGGACAAGAGGCAATAGGTTCAAACTAACACAAAACCCCCCTCCATTTAAACATATGCAAAAAACTTTTTTACCCTGAGTGTGATCAAACACTGGCAGGTTGCCCAGAGAGGATGTGGAGTCTCCATCCTTGGACCTATTCAAAACCTGACTGGACACAGCCCAGAGCAACCTGCTGTAGCTGACCCTGCTTTGAGCAGGTGGTTGGACAAGGTGATCTCCAGAGATGCCTCCCAGCCTCAGCAATTCTGTGATTCTCCTCCCCCAGGCAGTGAGTTTTGGCATGTAGCACAGCTCCTCCTTCTGAATTCTGCCCCTTCTTCTGCCAAAGATACACCACCTTCAGCCTGACACTAACCTCTTATTTTCCCAAATTATCATCTAATTTCAGCAACCTTCCTTTTTGGGCATCAATCTTGAAAAAAGTGTATTTTAGGCATGCAAATGCAAATGTAAGGGACAATTTTTGTAATACCAGTTTTCTTATTTATGACTAACAGACTCAGATTTAGAGGGCTAGAACTGCATAAGTAGGCAAGCTTTATTTCTAATAATGCCTAAAGCTAAAAAAAAAAGGCTATTGACATGTTCCTATAGATAGACAGGTATCCAAATATGGATTAGATCTAGATTTGAAACATATGATTATACAAGTTTATGATGTTTAAATCAATTTTTATTTTCATGAAACTTCTACTTATTACAACCATATGCACAGAAGTCAAGCAAACATCTGACAGCACTGCTTGGAAAAAAAAAAAAAAGATGTACTATACAAAACAATGTGCGGATGACAGCTGCTACTCCCCCTTTAAATCTCATTCTGTCATTCTTGTGTTGAATAGTATCCTCTTTTGCTTACCATTCAGTACTGATGAAGGTGGCATTGCCAGGCCCTCTGAAGTGGAACTGCTTGTGCTGTATATATTTTCTTTGCTAATATTGTACAACAATTTCTTTTTCTCAGAAAGAACCAGACAAACAACACACAATATTCAGCCTACCTGTGGAAGCACTGATGAATAATGTGAGAACATCTCAATAGCTTACATTAGTACAAAGACTGAAATCAAGAAGACTGGATTCAGACTTTACCCCCTCAAAGCTGGAGGGGGTTTGGATGCATCATTTCAGTTGATATCTAGTCTACTTTATTATGCTTCCACAAAACCCCCAGGAGCCTGCTCCTCAATAATCCAGAAAAAGCATGACAGGGCTCGCAATAATCGCAGGGAATCCCCAGATTTGCTGCTATTGATGGGTAGCTCTCACACTCCCCTGCAGAGTTCAGCGGGGAAGTCAGTCAATGGGTGTTTAACTCTGGCTGGCATCCTCTGCACTCACTCCTGCGGTAGCAGTTTCGCTGCTCCCGCCTCCTGCCAGCACCAACTCCAGAGCTTTTTTCTGCAGAGCTGGCAGCTGCCTCCATGCCTCTCTGCTCCAGCCAGTGCTGCACAGAGACATCTCTGAAGTGCTGGCAAAAGAACTCAAAGAGATTCCAGTGGGCAGAGGAGATCCCCTGCCAGGCTAAAGTAGCAAAGGACTGAGGGAAAAGGAATCACCAGGCTATTTAATCCTTTATTTTCACATCCGTATAAAGGACAGCAGGAAGCATGTGGTACCAAAGGAGAGAATTTTCCATCAAAAAGTGGCACAATTCTTTCTGTAAGCCTTTCCGTGCCTTCAGAAAGAAGTAACTTTTGCTTCTCAGAGGGATCAAAAGGAGTCTGCCAGGGGTGACAAAAGCAAGGTAGAAGTTAACCTCCTGACATGGCAATAGGATAAGCCAGTATGAAGGAAGATTATACTGCAAAGACCTTCTAGGACTGAGAAGAAAATTGTCTTTGGTTCAGCAAAAGAGGAAATGTAACACCAGAGGATTAAGAAGTGAGAGAACACAGTAAAAATGACAAACCAGAGAGCGGCCCCTTTGCAGCCGCACTTTGAATAAACAAAGCTGCAGGGATCACAGTGAGAGACAAGAAGTCAGGACATTACTTTAGGTCATACAGTCAGAAGAGAACTGTTAGGCCTAGGAGCTGCTCTGCTCAACACCATCAAGAGGGAATAAAAAGAGAGGGAAGACAAAGAAAAACATGAATTAAGGATAGTATTCAAAGCTGTATTTGTTGATAAGGGCAGCCAAGAGCAAAAAAACACAGAGGGAAGGCTAGCACACTCTCAGCAGCAGAAGAGGAGAACTCAGCAATAAAGATTCAAGAAGCGGAAGTGAAGGACTGGTAAAGAGGGGTTTTTTTTAAAGGGTGGGGGGGTTGAGTGCTTACTGGCTTTGGGAAGAGGAACGAGAGTTTCAGAAGCAGTCCATCAGTCAAAGAGACAAAGATGAAACATAGATCTTCACATCTGAGATGCTAGCTAGAGATACCAACATGCGCAGCTCCAGCTGATGGAAGAAGGAATGAGCCATACTGAAGGAGATGTAGGATGTAATTAGAGCTGGTTTGGACAGCATGTTTCGAGAGGTTAGAGATGACAGGAATAAAACAGATGAAGTGATAGTTACAGGAAGGGAATCCAACTGGTGTTTTCATGACAGGGAGGGTCTGTGACTACCTACATTTATTTGAGAGGAAACTTAAGGACTTTGAGAAATAGAAGGGAAAAAAGAAGGCAGTATGAAGTAGAGGCACATGAAAGGAAGGGAGGGGATAATGAGAGAAGAAGGAAAAGAAAGGATGAAGTCAACATTTGTGTGACAGCAGACCGAGAAGCAAATGTGGAAAAGGTTCATGATAGAAGCAATTCATGCTGTATTTTAACTTTGTTTTTTCTGCAGAAGCAAATGAGGTGGCTGCAGTAGAGTCTATTTTCTCAAAGAAAGAGAAGCACCCAGTGAAGTCCAAATAAAGCAAGCCACGTTTTTTTGCAGGAGAAAAACTGGGTGTAGATCTATGACTGAAGTGAAGAGATGAGGACATAGCGATAGCCAGCTAAAATGTCAGATTAAGTATCACCAGGGAAAAGTAGCTCAAGGGTAAACCTGTTGATGCAGAAGTGACAATCATTGGCCCATAGTCAATGTCTTATCAGTAATCAGAGTTAGCATTTCTCATTACAGCAGTACAACTGAAGTCCAAAAATTGATCAGAAAGCTTCTCAGATCAGTGTGGTGACGCAATAAACAAATGGCTTTCAAAAGAAGATGAACCAAGCAGGAGGGAAAAAAAAAACCAAACCCAAATACCCCCTTCAGGGTGTAGCCTTGCTCTGCTGATTATGTCATAACTTTTTCTTCTCCAGAAAGTACATTTTATTTTCAATTCCAGTCTCACGTATACCTCCTTAGCCTTGTGCTCAAAATTTACAAAGCTTTAGCTTGTCAGCTCTGGGAATTCTCTGTCTTTCCTCTGAATATTAGTTACATAATGGTTTGAGCTAAGCAATCAAAGCAGTGATAGGTCAAAAGGAAGATTTGCCTGAGGTGATGCAGGAAGTTGATGGCAGAGCTTGAAGCTGAATACACATTTCTGTGCTATTCAGACAGCACAAAAACCGCTGGAGCCTCCTTCACTCTTTAGATTTTGTTGGCTTTTTTTCAAAGCAGCACTGTTTCTGAAGCCAAAGCCACAAAATGCAATGGCACTGAAAGAACTAATAAGCCAAAGAAATATCCCCAAATGGCACTGCTTTCTAGCTCTCAATGGCACTTCCATGATATTACTAATAAATTATGTATCTTACAATCAATATCTTCCACATCCCTACTGTACTTCTCTGTGTCATTTCAACTGCCTGTAAATTTGTACCGTTGTTGAGAAGAGGGGAAAGAGAGTAAGAGGGGTATCTTAAGCCCAGTCTTTCCCTTGGATTTTATACTCCTCACCCTCAAAATGCTTAAGTCCAAAGATGTCATAGCTCTTTGGTACTCACATTTCTAGTTATAAAAGATAGACTTGAGAGTCATTGTTCAACTCCCTCGCATCTGTTTTGTGGGACTAAATGACAACTACTGAAAATTTTAGTTGGTAAGTGGTGGAGACAGCACATACAGCACTGGAATTTACAGGGATGATTTAGATATTTTTTAACATTGCAGAACAGCGTGACGTTTACCTGTCAATGGTGCAGGATGCAGTAAATAGGTCAAGCAAGGAACTAAGAGGGCCAGGACTCCAAGGCCCACTCTCCTAGATGACAGCAGTGATTAAGATGACACCTAACTCCTTGCCATTCTTCAGGTTCTGTAGGGGTTACGATTTATCTGTCATTCATTAGAGGAACGGGTAATGCATTGTAGCATTATGTTCCTCCATGCCATGACAACTTTCTCCAAAATTTCAGGATTTTTCTCCAGTGAGTTTACCTGGCATCAGCTTCTTGAGGAAATGCCTTCAGAACTGAACACGAAGCATCAAGTATTTCAGATCTGAAAAACTCTGAAATTGGTATTTCATTAATAAAAAGGAGGAGTTATTATTATTTGTATTACCACAGAGTCTAGGCACTGCTGTTTATAAAGAAGATGCTTTCATGCTGCTTGGTATAAAGAGGGAGCAAAAAGACTGTTCCTATCGCCGGAATTTTATTGTCTAAGACAATTGGCAGCTGATGGGTGCAGACAGACGGGGAAAAGAGGGGCATCAATAAAAGAATGATGATCAGCACAATAGTAACATCCCACCTCAGACTTACAAAGTTCCTATAAGCATGAAGAATGGTAGCTCAAGGCCAATTACAGTGAAATGATATAAGGCAGAGGCAAAGCTGTATGTATGTTGAATAATCTATCTGGGTTTCCACTGCTCTTCAAGAAAGTCATCGGGAGCTGTTTCTGTAAAGAGAAATGTTTACAACAGTTGGGTTTTCTGCACAAATCTAGGGAAAAACTGTGAGAACATGGGTTCTCACTCATGAATTAATGCTTGACAAAATGGATTACAAATTCTAGGTTGATTCTGGCATTAGATTAGCATGGTTTCTTGCAGTTATTTCTGCCAGCATTCCAAAGACACGCCTACTTTGAATTTATAATAGTTGCTTACAGGTCTTTTATCCAAACTTAGGCACACACATTTTCCGCTGAAAAATAAAAACTGAGCTCTGACTAGGAACTAGCTAGTATCCCCCTGTGGCATTGACAAGAAAGACATTTTAACCCTGCTCTGTGGAACAGAACAGTGTAACACGGTATCTTATACAAGCAGCTTTGTCGAAAGCAGGCAGGGGATGAAAATCGGGACGGGCTTGACTTTAGGTTTCGTGGGTGGTCTCAGGTATTACCCGACAACCCTTCTCTGTGTTTTTGGTTGTACAAGGCTCCGGGCTGCTCTCCAGCCTGCACAACTGCTTTGGCTGCTTTCCTCAGAGCGGGAGTCGGTTACGGCGGCACCGGTGAGCGCTCGGTACCGCTGTTGCAGGGCAGCCTCAGTCTGGCACGCAGCGGGCGCTGCCTGCGGTCAAACCAAAGGTAACCCGCGCTGTTAGTTTATTTTTAGGGAGGGGAGCGGACAACCAGCCCGAGCGGGGGCATTTTTACGGTGTTACTCCAGCACAGCCGCAGGCCCTGCGTGCGGCACCGCTCCCGCCGGAGGCGCGCGGCCGCCACACGGCCCTGCCGGGGCGGGGGCTCGGGCGGAGCCCGCCCGCCCCGGGCCGGGGCTCCCCGCTGGCGCCCGGCCCCGCCGCCCCGGCGCTCCGCCCGCCCGCCGGCCCGCCCGCAGGCGGCTCCAGCCCCCGGCCCCGCGGCGGAGGGGCGCGGGCGGCGGGGCGTGCCGGCAGCGGGAGGCGGCCCGGCCGGGTCACGCCCGCCCCCGGCCGCGCCACCGCCCCTTCCTGTCATGGCCGCTGGCGGGCGGCGGGAGCGCGGCGAGGCGGCGCGGGCCGGCGCCCCCGGCAGCTGAGGGCCCCGCCGGGCGGCGCGGGGCGGCGCGGGGCCGGCGCCCCCACCCCACCCCAGCCCGGAGGCGGCGGCGGGAGGTGACTGAGGAGCGCCGTGCGGGCGGGGCCTGCCCCGGGGAGCGGCCGGCCCGCAGCCGGCCCGCCGCCGGGACCGGACGGGACGGGACGGGACGGGACGGGGCGCGGGCGGGCGGGGGCCGCGCCGCCCCGCTGGGCGCCCGCTGCGGGGGAGGCGGCGGCCGGCTGCGGCGCGGCGCGGCGCGGCGCGGTGCGGGACGGAGCCCCGCCGCTGGCCGCCGCCGCGGGGGGTGGCGGAAAAGGCGCCTGTTCCGGGCGGCCTCGGCCGCCGCGGAGCGCCCGGGCGCGGCGTTTTGCCGTGCGCACCCCGGGAGCGAGCCGTTCCGGCGGGGGGAGCGGCGCGGCGCGGAGCCGAGCGGCCGGTTGGGGCCGGCGGGAGCCGGGGGGGCGCCTCCGAGCGTGGGGGAAGGGGCAGGGTGCGTGTCCCGCGGCGGGGGCGCGCCCGGGGGCGCTCGGCCGGCGAGGGGCCGACGGCTCGATTCACGCCTTCGCCGGCGTGCCGTGGTCTCCCCGAGCAATGCCGGGCGGAAGGGAGGGAAATCCTGTCAACGCTCCTTCTGTTTGCCTTGTAGACACCGCTGAAGCACTCGCTTTCCACCGCTCCCCGCGTTTAATGTCCCCGTGGGGTCAGCTGGTCATCAGCATGCCTTCTACTGAGAACACCTCAAAACTTTTCCTGGTCCTCGCTGCGTTGCTGCTGGTGCTGCCGGTAGTTGAAGCTCTGGACGCAGGAGATACCATCGCCTTCCTACTAGGCCTCGCTGTCAGCGTCGTCGGATTCTGTGCCTGCCTTGGCTTGTACGCAAGGAAGAGGAATGGGCAGCAGTGATTTCAGGAAGATGCTCAGATGAAGTGAATTTCCAAACATGGCTTGGGTTTGAGATCCGGGGTGTAACACTGGGCTTCGGTTCTGGATAACTTTCAAAAACCATGTAGTAGGTATTTGTGCAAACCCCTCTTACTGTGCAGTACAACAGAATCAAGACTGTACCCAGTAAAAGGGGTTTGCAGGATCTGTCCTCGTGACAGTAAGATGATTTTATATTGCTTGTGATTAAATATTGCCTTAGAGAAGGGTAAAAACTTTTTGAATGGCGAAGGAGAACCATACAGAGTGGTTCACAGTAAATGTTTATAAATGGAACATGTGAGGGAGACCATCAACAAGTTGCACAATTTTGGTTTCAAGGGTTAATCGGGAGGAAGCAGCTATTAATCTTCCAGTCAGGATGACAGAGCTTTGGAAGTACTCCTAACTAGATAACTAGCGAGCAGACTGCTTTGACTTGTGTGCACATGCTCTCATTCTTTGTAATGACAGTTAACACCTAACAGCTCACTTCTGCTGTCACAGGGATGAGACTTCAGAGAACTAAGAAAACATGAAAACCTTTTTTTTTTCTTACGTATTTTTATTTTAGAATGTGCCTCTCCCGTAGCCTGTGTTCCTGTTACCAAGTAGATACACTTAAGAATGGGACCACTATTTTTCTCTAACCTGTATTTCGCACAAAAGTACATGTAAGGCTACGTAAATCAGATTAGGGATATGGGTTTTGTCTCGTTTATTTTTTGTACTCAGGTTTCCTTTAGGCACACCAGGTTTAAGGCTTATTTCGTTTGGTGTTTGCATTTTTTTTTCCCCAAAACCGAAGACTTACCTATTTTAATGAGCAATTATGTGTAGCATTTCTGCATTAGGGTGTTATTAGAATTATAACAAGACGGTTGTGCACATGTTTCTTTTACAATATGGAAAGAACATGTTAAAATCCTGGTTTTACTCAACAGGTCAGTTGTTCTCGGGTGTCTTCCTCATGACAAACTTAGGTTGCTAGCTAATCATTTAGGCTCATGCGTATGAGTTCCACAGAAGATTAGGAACAAAACCAAAGTAAGAAATCCTGCTGCAAAATGGGGGATGTAAATAGTCTTACTTTGTTCATGCTCAGTCAGATTATATGGTATATGGTTGAAAGACTCTACTCAGTAGGATATCTAGGACCTGTTTCTTTCTTTAAGTACCGAAGGTGAAATGGCACAGCCAAGAATGTCTACCACAAGTCCCTCTGGCTTGTTAGGGTGTTCTGGCTGGCTGCTTGAGACAAGGAGCACAATCTGTAACAGCAGCAGAATAAGGAGCAGGGGAAGGTGCGCTCTCCACAGTTCACAGAATTTCCTTCTGATCTTGTGCTGTGGACGCTGCCACTCTTGCTAGAAATCTTGGCTTTTATCATTGAGAGTGGGGAAAAAGGTTAAATGTGATGCAGAGCTATATATTTTGATACTATTCCTCCCCTTCCTCTGTACGTGTCTCTGTTGGTTGGGTAGAGCACAAAGCAATGGCTAGAAGAGTTGTCAGGCAGGTCTTATGTAAGTCACTGGGCGGGCAGAGCGTGTTCTTCAAATTCTGAGATTTCTGTATGCCATTTGTGGCTGGTTTGACTTATCTCTCCAGCCTCTGAGGAGACAGAAGCCCTGGTTATTTCAGTCTTGCAGTTTCTGTCCCTTTCTCATGGCTCATAGAGGGAGGAAGGTAAAACGAAAGCTTCCAAAATTGCATGTGGTTGAAACTGTAGGACTCAACCTAGCAAGCTACAAGAATGTAGGTTTCTGCTCTTAAGTTACAGGAATAATAATGGTCACAAAGTTACTCTGATGAGATGCAAGTCTTGCCAGGTACCTGTTCTTGAACCCTTTTTGTGGTTTCCAAAAGCCAGAAAGGGACACGGTGCACAATTACTATGTACAAATGAAATTTACAGTCCTAAGAGGAGCTTCAGTGACAGTAGCGTCACCTTTGAAAGCTGCGCAGCAGCAGTAGATGATGCTGTATGTGATTACTCAGCTGGGTGGATGCAAGCACACATGAAGTGTGATCTTCCGTGTTCCAGCTTGGTTAAACCATTACCCTTAAAAAAAACAAAACAAACAACCCACAAAATCACCACTCAATTCCCTTTATATTTCTCCAAATTAGAGAATTTTGCCAATTTTTCAGTAGAATATGAAAATATTGCTCTTTCAATGGAATAAATTTTATCACAAGCAGCTTTTCACAGACTCCTTTATCTTCACTTCGGAAAAGATCCCTGGCAATAGTTTCACAGAATTGTGCAACAGTTTCACTGCAGGAGAACAAGATTTTAGCAGAGTAATTAGCATCAGGTGATAGGGATATGAGGAACTGTGTTCTTTTCCCGCAGTTGTGTGTACTTCATGGAAAGGTGTTTGCACAGCGTAATGGCGTTATTTCCTGGGTTCTGATGGCAGCTTTATTGTTAAAGACTTGCATTTGTCGATGACTTGAGTGTAAAATCAGATACCCCTGTTTTTCTTCTGTATTAATAAACTTTCATGGATGATTTTTCCTCAGCTTGATGAAGTAGTTCTTACGAAAAGGTAAATCGGGATGACAGAAATGACTGAAACTGCTGGAATTCCTTCTATTAAATATTATTTTCTTATATACTTTTGCTTATGTTAGGTGACTTTACAAACAAATGTGGCGTAGGGTATGTTTTCAGTTGAACTTCTGTATAGTGAGTGTACTTCTCTTGGTCCTATTGTTTATCTTGTTTCAGTATCAGTTACTTTAGAGCACTCCAAGGGGGCTGGTCCCCTTGCTTTGGAACTGGTAGCTTGCAGTTGCGAAGAAGCCCATTTCTCTGGTACAAGGGAAACTTGAAGTATTTCTTTTTCCTTTTCACTATGAATTTTCAACATTACTATTATGTAGTTGCCTTTATACCAGAAAAGCCACTTATGGCAGTTTTCTAGCTGAGACCCAAGGATATAAAGGACCATTTTCTTTTTTTCTAAAGAAAAATTATGTTCTAGTGCTTCATAGTTATTTGAATGATACAATTTTATTTAGACTTTGAAAGAGCTTGTTTTATCCCAGCATTTTATGAAAACAGAGTTCTAGCTCTTTTGGGACTTCAGCTAGTGCACAAAGCAGTTCACTTTGTGCAATAAACTAAGAGCATTAGTGGCTGTCTTCAGAGCAGAAAGCAAAAACAGCCTGACAATGCCCACCTCTTAACAAATATAACCTACCCTCTAAAATTAGTGCAAGAAAGCTGCAAGTCAGGAACAAGTAGCTTTTGACTGCTATGATTTCCATCTGCTTTAACAATAGTGTAGCTCAAAACCAGCATCCTACGAGCATTTAACAGTCAGCGTATGGTCCCTTTGTGAATGGACAGAGTCCTTCACTCCTCATGGTGTACCTTCAAGTGCCGTACACCAGCTAGGCATTGCCATTCTGCTGGGTACAGCAGTACCTGGGACTGGAATACAAACACTTCACCCGGTTCCCAATGCACTTCCTTCTCTGGGTGTATGAAAACTGATAAACCACTGCTGTGAACCCTCTCTCCCACTCAGAGAAATCCTGCTGCTGGTGGTAATGCTGTTTTAATACTATCATAAGACTTGGCAGTTCTATGGCACCTTCCATCTGAGGACCCTTACATGCTTACAGGTATTAATGTTTGCGTCCCTGTCACATCCTTTGATGAGTGGGACAAGTGGAAGGAGAGTCAGTGACTTGCGGTGCTGTCACAGGAAGTAGGTCGTGTCTCCAGGATGCTCGCTGAGATTTCTGGAGTGAGTTGGGCTTGTGGTTCTCTGCCACCACGTCCCTGCAATGGGAGCTCTCCCTGGACTAGCCCAGGGACTCTTGTGTACTGACTAGACACAGTCTGAAGCCCTGGTTCCTCTTTGGACAAAGCTGTTTATATAAGCCTCATGAGAAGGGAGTAGGGAGTTCACCATTTACAGCAGGATAAAACATGACTAAATGGATGAACGGTAATAGGTCTGTTACCATGGTAAATGCTCTAATTATTATACTACAGATGTAACCTTTCCGTTCACTTTTACATCTGATCAAAGTTTTGGCAGATCTAAACTGATCTAACGACAAGAGATTGTTAGGAGTGGTGGGAAAGAGGGCTTGGATCTGGTTGGCCTCCCAGTTTACACTTGAACAAATTGTTAGTAAATGATCTGAAGTCAACAGAAAGCACGGGTTGTCCACCAGATTAGAAATATAAGACCATTAATTCAGAACCAGAGGCAGCAAAACATTGGGCGAGATTTGTCGTGACTAAAGATGCGCAGGACCCAAAACATTTAATTCCTGTGAAAACCAATCTTCAAAACTTTTAAGGGACAAGTTTTTAATACATGAGATACTGACCACACTGCTAAGAGTTAAAAAATGTAACCAGTTTTGAAATTATGAAGATTTTCAGTTCACCTGAATACACAGTAGCACCTAAATACGTTTCCAATATTCAGAAAGCAAGCTTTCCAGCAAGGAAGCTCGAATTTACATACAAGCTATGGTATGGTAAATACCATAAAAGCACATCTACTTTGAACTAAAAATAAAAGAGCAATAAAATTATAGAGATATTCAAAACATTTCCAGATGTTGTATTGGTGTCCTCAGCTCAGTTGCTCTGTAATGAAATTTGAAAACACACGGGCGGCTCTGTCACATTAAGGTGCAGGCACACTAGATGGCATAGCCTTTTGTTTCTGGATCATTCATCGATCAGATCAGAACAGAGATTTTCATGAGAAAACCAAAACAAAATGTCCCTTTAGAGTACTAAGCAAAGGGACCTGTATATGCTCTCCATGTAAGTGAAGGCCTGAAAGTGGAGTGGCCTCCAGCAGACCTAGGAGTTGCAACCATTAGAAGCAGGAAAGAAAGAACTGTGTCCCCAGACACGCTATTGTAGAAAACCAGAGCTTGCTGCTGGGTTGGGTTGAAGTTTGTGTTTTGCTTGAGCCTTCCTGTATTGGCTGTATTCCTCCTCGCTGCTCTTTGTCTTGGAGATTTTAACTAGAACCAACACTATCTCAGTGTCAGCCTCACCTCTGTGCCTGGGAAGATCATGGAACAGATCCTCCTAGCAGCTATGCTAAGGCACATGGAGGGCAGGGATGTGATTCAAGACAGCCAGCATGGCTTCACCAAGGGCAAGTCCTGCCTGACCAACCTAGTGGCCTTCTACGATGGAGTGACTGCATCAGTGGACAAGGGAAGAGCAACAGATATCATCTATCTAGACTTCTGTAAGGCCTTTGACACGGTCCCCCACAGCATCCTTCTCTCTAAACTGGGGAGATATGGATTTGATGGGTGGACTGTTTGGTGGATAAGGAATTGATTGGATGGTCGCATCCAGAGGGTAGTGGTCAATGGCTTGATGTCCAGATGGAGACCAGTGACGAGTGGTGTCCCTCAAGCATCCATACTGGGACCAGTACTGTTTAATATTTTCATCAATGACGTAGTGGGATCATGTCCCCCCTCAGCAAGTTTGCAGATGACACCAACCTGAGCGGTGCAGTTGACATGCCAGAAGGATGGGATGTCATCCGAAGAGACCTGGACAAGCTGGAGAGGTAGTCCTGTGAGAACCTCATGAGGTTCAACGAGGCCAAGTGCAAGGTCCTGCACCCGGGTCAGGGCAACCCCCGATATCAATCCAGGCTGGGGGATGAAGGGATTGAGAGCAGCCTTGTGGAGAAGGACTTGGGGGTACTGGTGGATGAAAAGCTGGGCATGAGCCAGCAACATGTGCTCGCAGCCCAGAAAGCCAACCGTATCCTGGGCTGCATTAAAAGAAGCGTGGCCAGCAGGTCGAGGGAGGTGATTCTGCCCCTCTACTCTGCTCTGGCGAGACCCCACCTGGAACACTGCCACAGGAGGGCCACAAAAATGATCCGAGGGCTGGAGCACCTCTCCTGTGAGGACAGGCTGAGAGAGTTGGGGTTGTTCAGCCTGGAAAGGAGAAGGCTGCGGGGAGACCTTATTGCGGCCTTTCAGTACTTAAAGGGGGACTATAGGAAAGATGGGGACAGACTTTTTAGCAAGGCCTGTTGTGACAGGACAAGGGGTAATGGTTTTAAACTAAAGGAGGGTAGATTTAGACTGGATAGAAGGGAGAAATTTTTTACAATGAGGGTGGTGAAACACTGGAACAGGTTGCCCCGAGAGGTTGTGGAGGCCCCATCTCTAGAGACATTCAAGGTCACGTTGGGACAGGGCTGTGAGCAGCCTGATCCAGTTGAAGATGTCCCTGTTCATTGCAGGGAGGTTGGACTAGATGACCTCTGAAGGTCCCTTCCGTTCTATGATTCTGTGATTCTACCGGCAGCTTTCCCACTTGCCGTTCATTCAAGGCACTAAAATGTTTGTGCACATCTTCGTACTGCTAGTCTCCACTTTGCAAATGTGAAAGCATGAAAATTACCTTCTCTTCTTGAATGAAGTCAAAATGCTGCACACAGCTGCTGCAAAAGCAACACAGCTCCGTAAAAACTTACTAGAGAAGGGTCTTTTTCTTCTGTTCTCTTCTGCTTGTGCAGCTCTTTGCACACATTGCAATGATACTAATAATAAATAATAGAACTGCATGTCCCTTCCCTACCCTCTCACAGAAAACCAGCAGTCCTAAAACATGACCAATTTTAATCTTGGCACAATTAAAGTGAAGAAAATTGTCACTTTTATCAAAATATGTTCACTTTCCATTTCATTAATTACCTGTGAAATGAGAATGTCTTTAATTAATTCTAGAATTCTTCAAGGACATTTTCTGCCAACCTTTTTCTGAACTCATATGGCTATGGAAATTACATGGTCAATACCTGCACTTATTTCTCAGACTTTAACTTAACATGACTGTTCATAAGTCACATGGTAGCAGTTTTAAACTTTATTTGAATTTATTCAAATGATCTGGAGGATTAGCAGAAGCCATGTTAACTAATTTTTCCTTGAAAGCATGTATTTATTTCAGTGTCTGCATGAATAGCAAGGAACAATTATGCCTTTTTAGAGTTTGATCTTTTCAGAAAGGCCATTTGTGGTCAACTTCCAAAAGTCTATCTGAGATTTGGAGACAGGACATCATCTATAGAGTCTATAGACTAGAGTCTATATCTACTAAAAAAAAAAAAAAAGGTCCCTTTTCATAAAAAGTAATATCACAATGGGCCTTACCTAAGTCACTTTTCATCTCTTCATAAAAATCAAATATGGTGATCGTATATCTGGAGCAGTTGCCAATAAGAAACCAGTATTCAGCAATAAATGTCACACAGTCATGTTTTTCATTCTATTGCATTTGCAGAAAGAAAACATAAATCCCAGAAACTATTATACATTAAAAATAAGCAAAATGTGCTTTTCCAAGAACAAGTCAGTGTTATCTAGTAATAGTAATGGACCTGGTGAAAAATCTCAGTGAAGTCAGCTCAAAAAAATTTATTGTCCTAAAATGAAATCAAGCTCTCCTAAAGGGGTGACCAAGCTGTGTCTTTTGAACCCCATACACCTTTGCCGCGACTACGTCCCATGCCAGCGTTATGGCAGCAGGCTGTCCTGACGCAAGGGATGCTGGATAACCTCAATCCCTGCCTGGGAAGTGACAGACAGCTGGGTCTCCCCAGGTGCCAAATGCATGCCCAGGCCACTGCTGCCCTCTCGCTCCTCGGGGCCATCTCCTGATGTGCAAAAGCCAGACAGGTGATCAGGTATTTGTTTAGACATTCAGGAATAGCTGTGTGGCTTATACATCTTTCACCTTCTTCCATGACAGATTTCACATTTCAAAATTTAGTATTGTATGTTACACTTTATTTTTAAAAACTCTCTATATAATCTTTTAAAATACGGAATGTGTGTGGGCTGGGGTGAGTGCCTGCATCTGAGAGAAGCAGGAAAGCAGAGGTCACTCTGTCAGCTGAAAGGACATTTCTAAATTGTCCATCCACAAAAGGGGAAAAAGAAATCATCTTTGGGAAGAGGCCAAACCAGGAAATGTACGAGGTGACCTCCAGAGGTCCTTTCCAACCTAATTTACTGTATGATTCTATGAAATCCTAGTTGTAAATGGGATGCATAAGCAGCAGCTCAATTCACTCATATCTTTATGGCAAACAAGGATATATTTGTGGTGAACAAATCTAATCACAGTGTGAGCCCATAGGGAACCTGACCGCAAAAGCTGTGAGGCTGTTCAGTCATCATGTAAGACCACAGTGAAACCAGATGTACCAGGATCCTCCCACTGCGTCTAGTGAAACTCAATCCCTGAGGCATTAAAAGGTTATGGAAAAAAGGGAGCAAATACACCATATGTACAGTAATCCTCTTTTCAGAGTGGGATTTTTAGAGATGGGTTTATGGGGCTAGTACTGTACTCCAAATGGAATTCAAGAGCTTCAGTGCAAAGCCCCAAATGTGAATTATCTCAACTCCTGTCCAAGTCAATGTTTTGAAAATATTAAGATTTGGCAGCCTGAATAAAAGACTGTGTTGCACATGGAGTTCCCATTGGCATCAGTGGGAGGTTAGGACAAGGTCAAAAACAAAATACAGGTTTGGATGCAGCAGCTACGTCGATAGGTTGGAGGGGTCCCAGTCATTTGACTAGTAGTGCACCTTGCACCAGATGGTGCTCATGGGGAACTGCAGCCACATTGGGCTCCATCCCCATCTCTTTCCTTAGGAAAATATAAACTGAATTATCTACTGTGATAACTGAATGGCAAATTTCATCTGGTTAAAAAACAGCCTGAAGTTGCTGAAATCAGTGCAGTCATCCTGATTTAAATTCATTTTGAACAGAAATCACAAGAGGCTTCATTCTGACCTTGCACCAGCCCTCACACTTCTGTGTAATGCAGTAGAATTATTCTTGATTTCCATTTATGTGAAAATCTAAATTGGTTCTTAAAATAGATGCTTTTTTTTTCTCTCAGCCTGCTACCAGTAAATTATTTGACCTACATCTTAATAAATATTAGGAAAAAAAAAAATCTCCCCACTGTCATTCCACAAATACACTTCAGAACTTGTATATTCAACTTAGACTCCATTGTTTCACCCTGCCAAGATTTATCAACCAAGGCAAATGGAAATCCACAAGACAGCCCACTCTCAAGGACACCATACTAATATGAAGTGCCTCTTCACACACTTTTAATGCATGTGTGCTGTACACGTCTGATGTACGTCAGCTTACCTTTCTGTCTTGCTCTTATCATTTCAGAAACAAGAGCAATCTGGTTTGTGTTTATGTCAAACTGTTCCTCAAGAATTCCCTTCACCTAGTCTACATGAGGTTCTCTGTATTACATGAGAAACACTTTGTAAATTTCCTTTTCCTATCCAGAAGTAACAATGAAATCCCAGTAAAAAGGATTACATGCTCTCAATTTCAGAAGGGCCAGCAAGGAAATTATTATAGCTGTAGACAGAAATGTAAAGCACTTGAAATCTGAACTTTCAGGAGTTTTGCCAGAGGTTTCTCTGCTTAACTCCCAGCAGACTTAATAGGAATTAAGAATTAAAATCCCTTCTACTTCCAAAGGAATACTGACATTCCAATAGTGAATGTAGAGCCTCTGATCACTTTAAGCAAACCACCAAAACAATCTGAAATTGGCTGTACATAATAGTTGTCAGACTGCCGCCTTAATATATCATAATGCCAACTGTCTTAACTCAGGACAATGAAAATTGTCTGATATAGTGCAAAATACAGGCCTTGGGAAGCAAATGTCATAGGAACAGGGTGAAGAGGCACCGAAAAACATACCTTAAATAAACTCTCTTTCATGCAGTAGTAGCTGAACCATTTGCTCAGTAAGAATTTCATGTCCTCTTACAGGACTGGGCTTTTGGGTTTTTGTTATCTGGTGCTGAAAACCCACTTTCCTTTTCTCCTGTGTCTGCAAAAGCTGCCCTCTGGTTTCACAAGAAATAAATGCTAAGGAAGTAAACTTCAGGAGTGAAAGATTGTTTTTTTCATTTTTGAACCAGTTGATCCCTGCCACCTGCTTACAGCAACTGTTTCTGGTCTTATTACAAAGACTGAGAAATGTGCAGCTTATATGGAACTGGGGCATTTGTAGAGAGTTTTATAAGCACATATGTTTCTCTAAACTTACCACAGAAATAATAAAAGCCCATAAACTACACTGGTTCAAAAATTTCCTTCTAGGATGCTCACACTGAACAGACCAGAACAAATCTTTCACCATCCCCTGGTAGAGACACTTCAGAAATCCTTTCTTAACACTGCTATATAATGAAGTTTTATTCATGTTACAGTGTACCTAAGCTTTAAACCATAATGCTGAATCAAAGTCTACTGGACTTGTATCTCTTTCTTCATTTTAGCACTTGGAAGCCCAATGTTAAAATCTCAACATATTCTTAGTACTAGTAATTATTCATCCTCTTGCTCTTTCTTACATTTTTCAATTTCAGAAACCCCCAGGCATGACTTAACATGTAGGTTTTTTACATTAAAAAGAAGCATTTAGCATTACTTTCTGTTTTGAAAGGTATCTTACCGTATCTGTTCATTAGGAGCCATATTTGAATATCCATATCCCCAATTTAGCAGATTTTTAAGTAAAGGTTAAAGAATTTAAGGGTTGAAAACTTACCTCACCTTAAAATAGTTTTGGTTTTAGTAGATTCACAATTGTATTCTAAGACTGCCAAGTGAAGCAGAAGCCTGAAAGTTTTGTAATTAAGACTATAACTTTAGCTCTCTCCAACTTCTCACTCTATCTACCAAAGGTTATCCTAGCTCCATTCGTTACCTAACTAGGTTCGCCTGAATTGGTCAAAAGTGCATTTAAATCTAGCCTTGCAATTCCACTAGAATTCTATCCTCTCAATTGCTTCTGTCTGCTCATGACAGCAAAAAATAACTTACTACATTCCTGCAACAAGTTTTTTCTTATGATTTCTTCTGTCTTACTCCAGAATGGCCATTAAGTTACCTTCCCTTTTTTAACTTTTACCTCTCTTTCAGCATCACCAAGTTTTCCCAGGATGTGATCCGTGTTTTGGTAACTAACCTACTTCAGCAAATAAATAATTCTGAGCAATTGCCAGCTCTTTTTGTCTGTCTTCCATTTGATTTCATGTTGTCGGCATTTCATTACACTCCATGGCTGGCCTTGTGGCAATGTCCTTTGAAAATTCAATGCAGTAAAAAGGTTAGGAAAAAAGAAAGAAAACACTGCTCTCTTTTCAATATAGAGAGTGCAGGTTGAAACAGATGTATCTTGAGGACCCATGATATCAAAGAGAATTCTTAAGTTTTACATAAATTCCTCAAATTGCCACAGTTTTGTTATGCATGCATATTTATGAGGAGACATTATACATAATAGAGAGATACAGTATATCAACTAAATATTCTGTTAGCTTTTGAAGCATTACATTTACATCAAATTTACAATGCAGCACAGAATTACACAACAGGTACATTCTACTTGGCTACTGCTGGTCCTGTACTGTGAGGAACTGGTATGTTCACTCATCAAAAGAGCGCTTTTATGTCCAGGTACATATCCCAAATTAGGCAAAACAGATTACTATTATTTAGATCTCTTATTTCCACATTTTATTTTAATAATGGAGCACAAATAAGTTCACTGAGGCTTAATAAAATTATGTAAACCCTCCAGAAAGGGACCCAGAAATCCCTCACTGCAGCAATAGCAAGACTTATCAGTGTTCACTTCTCAGTTGACATTTACACTTTGGACGTGAGGTTGCAAGCTTTCCATTCATGTGGAGAACTGCCCAAGAGTATGCAGTGCAGAATCTCTGTGAGCCAGACATGAGACAGAGCATAATCTAAATGTCTTGCTGCCAGCAACGTCCCTAGAAGTGTAGTGCGTTCAGGTAAGGTACCTCAGCAGCAGTCCTGAGCCCAATGAACACACAAATGCTGCAGGAAGCCCACCTTTTCCAAAACCACCTAGTAGTTACATCACACAAAACAGAAAATCTGCAATTCAAGCCCAGTCTCCCAACTCCAGAAAAAGTTTCCTGGAGTCCCAGGAGGTACAGTCCTGGAAAGCATGCTCTCCTGTTTATCCTGGACCCTCTAAAAGTAAAAATGCAAGAGCCATGGCATGGCAGGCAGGGGGAGGTGAACAAGAGAGACTGACTCTCGTGTCCGCTGCTTAGGATACCTGCCTCTTACGGCAAGCTTTAGGTCCTGGTCCCAGCTCCATGGCCTGACATTATGCAGTCAATCAGAAAACAAAACAAAACTGGCACTAAACAATCTAGGTAGCAGGGACCAGATCCCATGTGTTTCTCCTGCCAGTCTTATCTAGTTCCTGCTCAGTTTTTTTACCTTTTGCTTTAAATACCTTACTCAAACATTGCCTAACTGTATGCAAATACTAGTCCAATTAAGCAAGAGATATTGCCATTTGCTAACATTAGGCTTGACTAGTTTTGTAGGTGACATTTCAATAAAACATTCATTCTTTCATACCTCCATGAAATAGGCAATGCAGTAATAAATTTATATTTACAGTTGTATCATAGAGCTTGCATGAAGATACGAATATCATACAACATGCATCATTCATGCAGTTCCTGCTACTGTGCCATCACAGTGCTGTTCTGATAGTATCTGCAGAATTCAAACTGTCGTGTTTCTTAGCAGATGACCTACCTTTATCCAGAGATAGACTGTTCTCTGCATCCTCGCAAGTGTAAAACTTAAAATTGCTTCTGCTTGTTCTACATATAAATGAGAACATTTCAGGCTTCATATCCAACAAACTGACAAAACGGGACTGTGGCATTAGGTTCTAGATATAAAATTAGTTGCAGTGAACAGGTAACAGCTGAGTTGACACAAGAATATCCAAGAGTATTTCTGCTTTCTAGATCATAAGACCTGAAGCTCGCTAGTAGAACATATATTCATGCTAGCTGCTTGCACAGCCAGTGTTCACTCTCCATTTCAGACATTACAGACTTGACTCTCCATTGTCTCAATCTTATGCACTCAAAGCAATTATCATTCAGGAGTATACTTTTTTTTAACCAATTTATATTTTCTTTGCAGAGCTTTAAATCAATCCAGAGTCATTATACTGTACATGTCTGTATTACATTAAACTAAAAAATAAATTAGTAGGAAGTCTAATGCCTACATGTGAAACAGTCATATCAACAAAAATAAATACTTCTAACATTGACACTTAATTTTTGTCCCTGAGCACAGCCTAAAAGTTCTATGAAAGCTGTCAGTGACAGTTATCCTGTTTTATCCTATTATTTTTAAATCCCCCTCTCAGTATATTGCTAGAAATAGAAAATGCTATTGCCAAATAGCCTCTCTAATCCTACAACATACTGTCCATTCATGGTTCACCTCTAACCTAACCTTAAACATGGCAGAAAATGGAAGTATTTATATATCTAAGCTGTACAAAAAGTGATTGATTTGACATATATCCCTATACACCAATAATAGTAATGCAAATAGTTCTATGAGCACTGGAAGAAACAGAGCAGTAACTGCAACAGAAGCAAGGAGGAGCTCAGCAGTGTGACTGTTGATCAGTTTGATACTGAACTATGAACAGGACACATGTAGTCTGTCACAGAACCAGCATGGTCTTTGGGTCTAACACAGTGCTACACTTGCTACTTGCCATTCTGCCCCTACAGAAATCATGGTGACGTATCCAGTGTCCTGTTCAGCTGCATAGCTGAGCACAGCCCAGCCTGGTCACAAAGAGTTCGGACTGGGAAGGGATTAAGAGTCCAGCCCATGGCCAATTTTGACCAGTGGATGAATCACTGTATGCTGAAGACTCAGGTAGGGACCAGGGTCCCTAGGGAGTCGTGGCCAGCCTGAAAGAACAGCAAGGGAAAAAGGTAAACTCTAGGACAAGCAGCCAACACCTACATTCAAAAAATTTCTAGGAACCTCACCTGCCTCTGAGACCTCTCTGCTCATGTATCTGACTTCACTAAGATCAGCCTCCAGGTTTAAAAGACAGTGAAGGGGAGGAAATGTGCATAAATTCACTTAGTCATTATATAGCTTCATGACAGAAAGTATATGAAAAATAATGAACCATAATCACTCCTTTCATTAGGCCCCAACCATGTCCTAATAATCTCCAGTAAGCCAATAGCACAAAAAGAGATGGGAGCAATACCTGCCAGCCTGCCAGCCTGGCAGTCCCCGCAGTCAGCCAAAGAAGCATTCCGCACATATCTGTCTTAATATCGGGTGCATAAAAATGCTGGATGCAGCTCAGCTGGAAGCAGTCATCCTTCCCCTGATTCTCAGACACTTCCAGGTTCCTCTCTCAAGGCATGCATTCTGTTCTGTAATGTCACTAACCCCATTCATTTTGCTCCATGGTGTTCCACTGGCGTCTGTAATGGTCATAGGAAAAAAGCGTTCTTGAATGCTGTGATTGGCATTGTTAATGACTATGAGACTGCAGAGTTGCTGTGTGCTTCAGCCGTGGTTAGCTGATTTCAACTCCTGAATTTCCATTTAGTAAGGTAAACCAGGAGCATTACATAGCCTCTGAGAAAGCATTTTATTGAAAACTCAAGTGTTAAAATAGCATAGATGAAAGGACTATCAAACATAGTATCTGAGAAGGGGTGAAGTGCATTAACAAGAAAAACCAAACAATTCCTTTGTTTAAAAAAGAAAATCTGCAAGCTTTTGTCCACCATCGGTTTCTAAAGCTAATAGATGACACTTCTAAAATCACGGTTACAGATTCCCACAGTGGAGTAAATTAATATAGCTTTCTATGTTAGTGGTCCTGAGGTGCTGACTTGCATTGACTGGAAATCTCTTGTGTGGGGATGCTCCACTTTTACCCTAATGTGGCTGGTAGACTGTCAGAAGGTAAGATATGAGAACAACAGCCAGCGAAGAGGCCAAGACTGCTTAGCCATGCATCGGAGTCAGAAAGTCATTAGCATGGCTAATGGCTGGGTGAACTGGGTCAGTGCTCCCAGTTCAGCTTCTAAATTCTGAAAGACTCTCTACCTGCTTCTCACCAGATTGTTTTCATATCATTGGTTGGACAAGCCTCCTGCAAAAATCATGCCTTTCTCCTAAGGTAACTTAGTCATGAATTCCTAACTGTACTGAGCATCGCTCCTTTCAACTATTTTGGTTGCTGAATTGCACCACTATGATGTATTCACATTACCGTATGTCATGCATGGAAAAACAAATCAGTGAGTGGAATGTATTTACAGTAGTTGAAAGACATATTGTAATGGAGCTTATACTAAAATATGTACAATTAACTGGATTAATTAAACTGCAGATGAAAATACATTAAATAAATGAAACACTACTTCTGTAAGACTATTCCCAGTGTCTGTGCACATGCTTCAACAAATCCCATCTAGGAGATTTGTAAGGAATGGTATTTTACTTTTTGTAGTGGAGAAAGAAGAAAGTCTTTTTCCTCCTGTTCCACATTCAGCTACCAAAACACCGACAGATTTTCTGGCATAGGAAGAGAGCGGAGAGACTGGATATAGCAGGAACTTCAGTAAACTTGGTCTGCATTCTTTTGATGTTCTGACAAGGGGCTTTTTCTCCTCCCCAGGAGCGCAGGGAGTAACAACAAGCGTCCTTCCGAGGTCAGCAGCTCAGGACCTCACTGCAGATCCTATTACTGAGCACTTCTACAGTGCTGCCAATACAAACTAAAAACTGTTGATGGAGTAAGAATTTCAATACTTCTCACTCAACAAGACTGCAGGTTCAGAATTATTCACATTAAAAGAATTGCTATACAGACATACAAGATAGTGCTTACCTTCTGTTATTTCAAAAAAAACCCCAAACACAAAAAACCCAAAACTTGAGCTAAAAAAAATCACTTGAAGATGAAATTTTGAATATTACGTTACTTATATATACAATTTATGAAGGATCCAAGATGGCAATATTAGAGAAATATTCTCAGCCATTCAAAAATATTATCTCAACAAATGTATCTACTTGGAACTATTTCTTCAGATACTGTGAAGTTCCTTTTTTTTTCCCCTTTCTGTGGAGGTCAATCATCGATCTGCATCACTGCGGATGTGACCAGCTCTATCTTTTTTAAGAAACTTATTATCACTCCACCTCAGCTGGGAACACAACTAATTTGGTAATTCTTCAGTACAGGACAACATACCTATGACACACAAACAACAAAGACTGCATATGAACCTTTCTTTGCCTCTCTAACTCTCTCTTTTCTCCCTCTCTCTCTAAATCATATCTATAAAAAGGCCACTTGTGAAGTCCAGCAATTTAAAAATGTAGCTTATCTTTTCGCAGGCACAAGTAATTAGCAGTGCAATTTAACATTAGTAATTATTCATGGCCGCAGTTAAGTTCATTTGCATTTTTAACTACCTGATATGCAAGTGAAGTCAAGTAATTACATGTCCACACTACTTAAATTGCACAAAAAATCACCGAACTTAACACTGCAACACTGATTTAACAGTGTATCTATGAAACCTAGATGCAGAAGACTGTGTCCAGGCGTCCAAGTGTAGTCCTAATGAACAAACTGGTAAAAGGTGTTTTGAAGCCTGAGGTAAGTATCTAACGGGATTTTTGAAAGCATACTGGTGCCTCACTCCCATTAGAGTCACCCAGAGCAGAGGTTTTCCTCTGCAGGACAAAGCCTTTTTTATATGCTCAGCAGATAAGCTTATGTTTATTTGCCCTTAAACCTTCATTTATCCCTGTGTAAACGTGCAACATAGATCAACTTTTAGGAACAAAAATTAAGTTTCAAAGGGCAGTTATGAAACATTCTTTAAAATACCTAATTAAACATTTTTGAGAAATATTTATAAAACATCTGAGGATCTGGCTAATGATTAATAACAAAAAAAAATTTCAGTTATTATCCATAGGAATTGTTATAGTCAGATGAATGCAATTTTGTGATAGGTGAAAACATGCATCACTGAGGCAGAGACTACTAGAGAGATCTTCAGTGTGGGGTGAAATTTATGTCTGTGCTGAGAGCCAACCCAGGAGGCAAACACTACCAACAAATGTCTTTACTCTGCAAATACTTTACAAAGCACAGGAACCAAATATATTGCAGGTGAAATTCTCCATTGTGCGGGGGTCTTACACAGGTCTCTGTATTACATAAGTCCTACTTAAATACTATTTTGAAGTTGCACAAATCTACTGCACAGGCAAGAAATTTCCCTTGGAAGAATTGCTTGAGCCCTTTGAAAAGGATGTACTTTGATAGCATCTATCACAGTCTCTTAAGCAATACATAAATCTTGTGCTGGCCTCTGCACAGAGGTGGGCACACCTTGCAGAGTATCTCTCCTGTTTTCTAGAAGTGTTGCAAAATCCTACAGTGCTTCAGAGTTTGCATTATGCAGACTGGGGAGACATTGCATATACACAAATTTCAAGACAGCCAGTAAACACCTTAATTACTGAAATGATCAAGAGAATAGGGACATGAAGATTTCACATTTTAGCTATTCACAACTTCTGGCCCTATTCCTCTGACATTGTTGAGTGAGTTGTTACCAACCTTGGTGAGGCCAATATTTCACCCAATCTTCTCAACTGATAGCTCTTTGTCATCACTAGCCTGTCTTCCAACCCAATCTCTACCTCAGGCCCCATTAGTGAGATTTCTCAGTCACACTTTGCTCAAAAAACTCTGCCATTATGAGGAAAAAGCTCAAAACAATGAGAATCACCTACCCAGCATCCTCACCTGGCTCACAACTGTGGTACAGGATTCCAGGGCACATATCCTCAAAAGAAATTAGGTGCCAAGAACCCAGAACGCTACCTACACACCAACAAGAGTTCCCTGCAATAGCATTCAACTGTCCCCCACCCCAGTGCCCGAGTTCCTGGCACCTTGGCCACGTCCACCCAAGCATCACCACTACCTCACGGGAGTGAGCTGCCCAGATGTGCAGATAATGCCAAAGACCAAGAATATCAAAGTAGGATTCTCCTGCAAGGTGATCCTGCTCTGGAAATAGACCTAGTGGGTCCAACTCACTGAACCAAGTCCCTTGGTCATTCTTTAACAGTACCTAAATTGAAAAAAAATGACAATTGGAATACAGGATCCTCAGTCACCAGCAACAAAGTTGAGTACTTCACCAGTTACTTTCCAGGCCATGATTATTAAATAACTCCAACAGGAGAAAATGAAAGTGCTCTGTACCATAATTGTCAAGAACTTTGCAGTGGGGTTGCCAAAACCTGGAGATGGTTCACATCTTTGATCTCAATCAGAAAATCAAGGAAATAGTCTTGGCTCTCTCATTTTCTAGGGAAAGCTCTAATCAGTCTGCTGCTAGCTCTAAGGGAGTACATGAATGTCCTTTTTGCTTACATGAATGCTCAGTGCTCACATTTCATTTACACTCTCTCCCTTCCTTCTTCGGGAAAAGCAGACTTAAATACTTAAGTTAAAAAAAAAAGGCAAGGAAAGACTTTTACCTTCCTGAGAGTAAACACCTTCCTCTGAGATGCTTATATAGCGCACAGGTCCTCTGGGGCTCTTTAACCTCCTTCCTGTTGCCCTTAGTTTTGCCCCCCTTACATGTGCAGTGGGCAATTCATTCAGGGTTCAGGATCCCTCCTTGTGGCAAAGCCCCAAGAAATTCTGCTTGGCTACCCCTAATCCGCTCACCTTGCAACAAAGGTTGCCTCACACTTTTTTGTCTGAACCTTTCATATCTCTATCCCAGCTCTTCTGAAGAACTAGTTAGCACAGATCTCTTCACCTGTACTTTCGTAGCTCTTCTCCTCCTCCCCTTCCACCTGCACATTCATTTTCTGGTTCATGCTTCCCAGAGCCATCTTTAACTGACATCTGCCTTCACTTCCCAGATTCCCAATCCCGTGACTCCTGGATTTGCTTTCCCTCCATGGCAGATGTGACCCGCTCCCAGCACAACCGCTCAACACAGCGTTATCTCACGCTCCACCAGAAATCCCTTTGTAACAAGGGTTTCCCTTGCCTAATTCTACCCTTACAATAAAGAGAATGGAGCACAATCCATCTGACGTATTTTAGACTTGTGATTCAGAATGAGATGATCTGCTCCCCAAAGCATCTTTTTCTCACCGTTGACTATGATGGGAAACTAGCTTAGTTATATGTCACTTCAGCCTAGATGTCTACATTTTGTTGAACAAAATTAGAGCACTGGTTCTCAGATTACACCTATGATGACAAACGGATTTATGCTGAACCAGTGGTTGAACACTGTATGAATTCTGAAGTCCACGGATTAATTCTAAGCAGTCTGTGACAGGTCTAAAAGAAAAGCAAGTTCTTCAATGTTATATAGCAATATACTTCTGTAACATCTTTAAGAGAAAGCACAGGCAGAAAATGTTAAAAACTACCGCACTTGATCTTTTTTACAACAATGACGATGGTATCGTATTGTTTACTCTTAACAAAAAACCATAAATCAGAGTGTGAGAATAGGCCCTGACCATGAACATACTATACTATGCCGTCCCGCATATTATAAATTTGCTTCCTAATCTGGTATTGTGTTTAATTTTCATGGCATTCGGAGAATTCTTTGCTACATTAGACAGACCATTAAAGTGCCTACTCTTGCTGGCTTAGTAGCCACTTCCTTGTCCTTCACATTTTAATGTTAAGAATGACTTTAAAAGTCGTTGATTATGTCACTGTGGGTACACATGCTTAACAGCAGAAATGGGATAGCTGGAAAAGGTCTGCTTAGCTTAGCTGATTGTGACATGAAAAGTGCAGCTTGAAGTAGTAACTTTAATGAGCACCCAAAATGCTGATTTTTAAAAGTGGAACGAACCCCAAACATGAGCACCAACACGAAGTCATCATAATTACATTCACAGAAAAAAAGAAAAAACTATGTGGTACCTGAGGTCTGTGCAAGTTTTCTGCTCAAGAATAAATTTTATCTGAAGCAAGTCACATCCTTGAAACGGCGTGGTTTTCGTTTTGAATAACTATTTTCCAGCGGCTGCAGACCTTTGGGCTCGATCAGGCTGTTACTGAAGCTAATTTTGTGGTTTGGCCACCAATTCCAATGACTTTTAGAAGTGCCAAAAAAAGAAGAACCCAAACTTTGACAACAGCCTTAAAAAACGCCCGTAGTCTGCTAACGGTCTCAAAGATGTGACACGCATTATGAATCAACCCCATAAATCCGTCCCCCAGAAGGATTTATTCTGACTTGAGCGGAAGCTCCCAGTGAAGAAGCTCCTCAGGATCCAAACCTCTCGACCCCAAATAAGCCGTTCCTCAACTGCCTTGCAGTGAAAACGAATGACTTTTGGGGCAAGCCTTGACGTTCCCGCTTCTCCCGGATAAACTTCCGTAAAAACTGAAGAGGCGGGAGGGCGGAGGGACGCGCTTTTTTTCAAGTTTTATCCAAACCCTTCGGGTTTCTTCCCGGATTTCCCGCGGTGGCACCCACCGCCCAGCCGCAGGCCACAGGCCGCCTCACGGCGCCGCCGCCGCGGCCCACCGGCCTCTATGACATCATCGGGACGGCGCGGGATCGATCCCCCCCCCCCCCCCCCCGCCGCGCTGCGCGGCTGGGGCGCAGCTCCGCGGCTGCCACCGCCGCCGCCGCGCTCCCCCCGGGCGCCGAGGCGGGAACGCCGGCCCTGCCGCCGACGGAACGGGCTCACATGAAAACTCGTCGCCGCCGCCATGCAGCGCACTGACGGTTCTGCGCCGGCTTCGCGCTGAAGGGCTGCGAAGCCGCTCTACCGGCTGCGCGGGGGGAGGCGGCGGAGCCCGGGGGAAGGCGCGCTGCCCTCACGCCCCCCCCCCCCCCCCCGGCAAACGGTGCTCCTTAAGGAGCCCTCCCTGGCTCAGGGGTCAGGAAGGAGGAATTCGCCGGGTGGGAATCGGGAGGAAAGGAAAGGAGCCACGAGCGGGAGGATCCGAGCAGCGGCAGCTGAAGAAACCGCCCGGTGCCTATCCTGACAGGCTGCGACGTGCACCTCGGCGGCCGCTTCCGAGCCCCCATTTTAAGCGAAAGGGGCGGCAGGGGGAGTTCAAAGGCATAAACAAGTAGCGCAGGACCTAATTCCTCCCCCTCCCTTTCCTCAAGCGTGCTTGCCCAGGCTCGCCAATAAATCCAGCTCGGCTATGCATCGCAATGGGAACGTGCTGCCCGGAGGCTGCCTTCCCCTCACTGAGGACGCTGCTGCTGCTGCTGCTGAGGCTGCCTGCCCCTCACTGAGGGGGCTGCCGCCGCTGAGGCTGCCTGCCCGCCCCTGAGGAGCCTGCTGCTGCCGCCGCGGAGGCTGCCTTGCCCGCACTGAGACAGCAGCCGCCGCCACTGAGCCTGCCGGCCGTGCCGCCACTGAGGCGGCCGCCGCCGCCGCCGCCGCCGCCGCCTTACGGGGAGCGATCGTGCCGCTGCGACAGGGGAGGACGGGGCTCGGCGCGCAGGGAGGAGGCGCAGTGAGCATGCGCCGGCCGAGCCGCTGACTGGGTTCTCAGTCAAGGTACCGGGGCCAAAAAAAAAAAAAAAAAAAAAAAGAAAAAGGGGGAAAAAAATAAAGAAAAGGGAAAGGATCGAGAGAAAGAAGAATGAAAGACGGCAGAGGAAAATGAAAAAAAGCTTCTAAAAGAGACCGCCAGGATAAAGCAGCCCTCGGGCGGGGGGAAGGAGCGGCTCTGGGCATGTGGGGATCTCCGGCACCAACAGGTAGGAGGAGAGGGGCTGGGGGAGCCTGGGGGTGCCGGGGGCTGCCGCAGCCGCGGGTGCGTGAGGGGAGGGCTCCCCCCCTCCGGGAGCGGGTCGGGGGGGGGGGGGGGGGGCGATGTCTAAAGAAGCGGCATGATGGAAGTGTTCCCAGACAATGCCTCTTCCGCTCTCCCGAGCTCCCCGCCGCGGGGGGCTCTCGCACGGCTCCGGCAGAGGCAGCGGCACCCGGGCTCCCTTGCAGCGCGGCGCAGTCCAGCCCTGCATGGCCGTGCGTGGGGGGGAGCGGGTGTCTCCGTGAGTGTGTGTCCGTGCGAGTGTGCGGGTGTGCGGGTGTGTGTGCGTGTGCGGGTGTGTGTGTGCGGGTGTGCGTGTGCGGCGGTGGGGCCGGCCGCGCGGCGGGGACAGCTCCACGGAGGAGGGGAAGCGGCGGGGCTGGCGGGAGGGGGGAGGGGGAGCCTGATTTCATGGTTTTAAAACGATGCCATGATCTGATCAGCCTCTGTTTACACAGCAGCAATCAGGCTCTTTTGTGGACGGTAAGAATGGAAGGATTTTGCTGGGATTCAGTGGGAATATCCTTTATACACCCGAGGTGGCATGGGAAACACTTCGTGTGAATAACGAAGGAGCCTGATCATGCCTGCTGTGGCTCCTGTCCCTGGCTCTGGAGGGAGAAAAAAGAAAAAAAAAAAAAAAAACAACAAAAAAACCCCATCAGCAGCAGACAGTTTTTTAATTTATTTTATTTTATTGCATGAAATGTGTTCCGGTACGATTCACTGGGAGGATTAGTGGGAATCGCGGAGCCCTAATTAGCTTAAAAAAAAAAAATCAATTTATTATATGTTTATTTAAGCATAACCAAAACCAGCCCTCCCAAAAGGATGGGCATTATATCTTGGGTGTGTTGCCTATTTTTGCTCAGTATTTACACTGACCGTTGCTTATTATGAATTATGTTGAGGCTTTAAAGATTTGCATTAAAGCAGGAGGGGGGGCGAAGAGACCCTAAAGCATAGTGCTGTCGGCTGTCTGGCATACCTGTTTATTTGAAAGCCTAAATGATAAAATTATGGTTTATGGAAGGAAGGGAGGGGGATAATGAATACTGTTTCTCTTACAATGTGCATGAACTAACACAGTGTGATTAATGTGCTTTGGTGACTTGGGTTAAAAAACATAAATTCTGCAGGGTTTCTTTGGGTGTGATCCGTATCAACACAGCAGCTGCCTCTAAAACATTGACAAATACTGTAGCCATAAAATAAATGTAGGTAATGTCAAAATATCAGCAGTCTTTGGGGATTTTTTTAAAAGATGTCAGTGATTAACTCTTGGGCTTGCAAACTGGGAATCTTTTGATTCATAAAATCTCTGAGGCTTTAACTGTAAAATTATATGTGCTACCAAATGTAAGGGGCACCGGTCAGTTCTGAAACTGTAACAAGCCAAATCTGTGAAATGCCAATAATCAATCATGCTAATCAGTAAGTACAAAAAAAAAGCCTCATGATTTTTAAAAACAAACAATAGTACTCAAATTTACAACTTCATTTGGTTCTCCATAAATTAACATCTTTGTTAGCACTTTCTGACATCATTTCTTGTTAACTTAAGAACTGATAGCTCGATTTTTTTTCAGATATTTTGATGGCATGACAAATCAGAAAGAAGAGGATGTACTGTATGACTAGACACAAGATCAGTTCTGTTTGTGGATTACATTTTCAGTAAGATGTATGGATCTATTTTTTCCTTGTTCTTATATATAGATCATGAGACTTGACTGAGGCAATATACATATCATCCATCCATCTATGGCGAACTACAGCCATGCAGCTGACAACATTTTACAAAATCTCTCTCCTTTAACAGCTTTTCTGAAACTGACTTCACTGGGTTTCATAATAGGAGTCAGTGTGGTGGGTAACCTTCTGATCTCCATTTTGCTAGTCAAAGATAAGACCTTGCATAGAGCTCCTTACTACTTCCTGTTGGATCTTTGCTGCTCAGATATCCTCAGATCTGCAATTTGTTTCCCATTTGTTTTCACCTCTGTAAAAAATGGCTCTACTTGGACATATGGGACTCTTACTTGCAAAGTGATTGCCTTTTTGGGGGTTTTGTCCTGCTTTCACACTGCTTTCATGTTGTTCTGCATAAGCGTCACCAGATACTTAGCTATTGCCCACCACCGTTTTTATACGAAAAGGCTGACCTTCTGGACTTGTTTGGCCGTGATCTGTATGGTGTGGACCCTCTCTGTAGCCATGGCTTTCCCCCCAGTTTTAGATGTGGGCACCTACTCGTTCATTAGGGAGGAAGACCAATGCACTTTCCAGCATCGTTCCTTCAGGGCTAATGATTCCTTGGGATTTATGCTTCTTCTTGCCCTTATCCTCCTAGCCACACAGCTTGTCTACCTCAAGCTGATATTTTTTGTTCACGATCGCAGGAAAATGAAGCCAGTCCAGTTTGTTGCAGCAGTGAGCCAGAACTGGACTTTTCATGGTCCTGGAGCGAGTGGTCAAGCAGCTGCTAATTGGCTGGCTGGATTTGGAAGGGGTCCCACACCTCCAACCTTGTTGGGAATCAGGCAAAACGCGAACACCACAGGCAGGAGAAGGCTACTGGTTTTAGATGAGTTCAAAATGGAGAAGAGAATCAGCAGAATGTTCTACATCATGACATTCCTCTTTCTGACCTTGTGGGGTCCCTATTTGGTAGCCTGTTACTGGAGAGTTTTTGCAAGAGGGCCTGTAGTACCAGGGGGATTTCTAACGGCCGCTGTCTGGATGAGTTTTGCCCAAGCTGGAATCAATCCTTTTGTCTGCATTTTCTCCAACAGGGAGCTGAGGCGCTGTTTCAGCACAACCCTTCTTTACTGCAGAAAATCCAGGTTACCAAGGGAACCTTACTGTGTTATATGAGGGAGCATCTGTAAATCTTTAGCCTTGTGAAACACTACCATTCTCTGCTAAGCAATTGTGGCCTGTAGCCATGTCTTGAGAAGAAAATCAAGAATGGGATGTCAGCAGTTGTAAGGATTTGGGCAACATTCTGCAGTCTTTGCAATAGCTCACCTCTAATCCTATTTTAAACCTAAACATGTTCCTGCTGACCACTGCTGAAGGTTTGTAATTAAGAACAAAGGACTGAACTACTGCCCTGAATTCCTTTATGTGGTTGAAATCTAGATTATGAAAGTAGCAGGTGCTAAGTATCAGTGCTAAATGCTGTGTATATCACTACATAAAATAAGACCATCAAAAAGATTAGCATTGGACATCTTAATAAATTAAGTTGATATGAGGTTAATGTGTTGATAAAACTAATTTTAGACATCTGAAGACCTTTAAAACATTTCATACAATTATCGTTTTGCAAAGACTGAAAACTGGGGACTCAAGTACTGTAACTGATTAAAGATGTGCCATGCATTATTGGATTATCACACTTACAAATCTGTTTGCCTTGTGAGTAAGTTTTGGGGAGCATTCCAAAGCAGTATTTTTGTTCAGATTTAGACTTTACTTTTTTTTCCGAATATATTACTCTTTCTAAATACCATTTTCCTTAACAGTGAAATTACTAACATTTAACTGTATTCTGTGGTTTTTGCTGATTTGGTATAAAGTTTAATAGACTCTTATTTATATTTTTTAAAAAGCTAGATATCAGTCTGTTAGGCAACGTTAATGATAATATCCAGTCATAATTGAACAGTTATAATTCTACAGAATAAACACATGTTGCCTTAAAGGGTTATCTAGTATCTTCCATTTTGTTTAGCATTGAAGCAAATAAGCAAGGAAAATTGAATCAATAACTCTGGTCAGTCATTTGGGAGTGCATGAAAGATCACTTAGTCCTCTTTTTTCCTTTTTACTCCAATGGTTCCCAAAATCAGTATGCACATCACTGGGATGATATGATTTTTTTCTAGGTGTGCCGCCCTTTCTAGTTTGTTCTGAGAAACACAGGCAGTTGATGTATGTTTATATTTTAAGACAGCTGTCATGGGGAGACCGCAGCCTTAGTATGATATCTTGCACAATTTGTGAAGCATTTATTCTACTGAAGGCACAGTCTTGTTTATATTTTCTGCACATTTTGGTGTATTGGTTGTTTTAAATTATTTAAGTTTTAACTTGTGAAAGCATATAATATGATTTCTTAGTATTTTAGAAATACATTAGAGTCTGTGAGTCTTTCCTTCTTTAAGATACAGATGTGTGGATTTCAATATAAAGTTGCATTTGCCAAAATTTACCTGTGTAGCTTGTTAATTTTCTTGGAATAAAATTTTACATTTTTCCAGTTATACAATTAACCTTTTTTATTTTGTCTAGTGAGCTAGCATGAAGTACTGAGAATGTAGCCATTATGAATTATTATCCTTTGCAGTCACTGTATTCCCAAACTGTAAATGCATGAATGATGGGGACCACAGGATTGATAAATGATATTATCTACAGTAGCACTATTGTGTAGTTTATCATAATTACCCATCTATCTGTTCTAATATGTCAGTTATATTTAAAGTTACAACACAGTATTTGACATTAGCTTCACAGTTTAATTTTGGAAAACGTGTATATTTGAAGCACAACATCATGAGTTGGTCAATCATAAAGAACCCGGATTTCTTCTTAATTTTTGGAGAGACAAGACTAGAGGTCTCAATTCAGTATTGGTATATCTTGTCCTTTGTTGTAGTTTTATGACCAGCAAGTTAATATATACATACACAAGCAGCAGTCAATAATGGAAATGCTTAAATTTGTATGATAACATTATACAACATATGCAACAATTCAGAGAGTTGTGTCTATATGTGATCAGACAACTTGATCAAAGATTTAGTGAGCAATCTGTTTGACCTCACTTACACTTTTATACTGAGGTTGATTGGTTGAGAGGCATGGCTTTATATACTGTGTTGAAACAGAAAAATTGCTAAAATAATGAGTCCTCATCAGTACAAGAATGTTTCAGAAGGTAATTTGAAACGGGACCAATAAACTTCTACCAAAAGGACTTTTTTATTACATTGAAAAAGGCTTTGAAATTAAGGTAGTTAAGCAATTGTCAAAGATAGCAAGAGTGAATAAAAACTGAATCGTATGCTGAGAAAAATTCTGAAAGTTATCCCACTTAAGTTTATTAAAAGGTTGATTGGCAATAACTTCAGTCTAATTTCTATAAAATAGTAACCTTTACAAGGAACATTGATATTACATATTGTAATAAAGAAGTACATATAAATAAAGTTGTAAATAGTGTAATAGTTGTAGAAGTAAGTCGGTTCTGAAGATTAGCCGGAAAATTTTCAACTATGAAATCTCAAAAGCTGCAAATTTGGGGCCTGACCTATCTCCTAATAAAGTCAGTTGGTGTTTTCCCATTAACTTCATTTGGAGCAGAAGCAGGCCCTAACATTTCTATAGTACTATGCTTCTGAAATACTAAGAAGGCTGTATTTACTATGCAGTGGGAAAAGAAAACAAAACAAAAAAACAATTTAAAATTATTTCCCTGGAACTTTTGCAAGCAGTAACTGATGTAAATTAAAATAATAAACAGTAAACAAGTCTGAAAGTAAATATTTTGCTAGATGTTTTTCTTTTGATATGAATATAATTCCTTTGGCTAACTGAAAAACACGCAACTGTATTACTACCTGACAGAGGAGATGTACTTTTTTTAAAGTGAATTTTTATAATTGTTCCAGTAAGAAGTCTTGTGACCAAAGTATTTCCTTTTATTTTCTCCAGTGTTAAAAGTACAAGGGGATGTTCAGTGAAATTAAAAGGCAACGTATGAAGTAACGTTTTGTGCAAAGTTATTACGCAGTGAAACTCACTGGCGCAGGATGTCAAGTAGTTTAGAGCGATTCCTGCAAGAATTGTATGTATACATGAATTAAAGCAGTGCTTGCAGTTTTTGTCATCGGTGTCATTTTGATCCTAGTCAGCATATCAAACCTAATGTATTAGGGTATAAATTCAAAGGAGCAAGGTTTATTCCAATGCAGTACACTGTTGTGTCACAGTATGAAAAGCCTTTTGCTTTCATTTTAGTACGGGAGTTAAGTTGTTGCCAAAGCTAGAATACAGGGTGGGTAGGTTACTTTTTTCAGAATAGCAAAGAATATCACACTATTTTATATCTGCATTGATCTTTAATGCTCATGGGTAATGTGAAGTTAGTAGTTTTAATTTTCCTGATGGCAGAAAAAAAAGAGTGAGAACAGATTCACTGGAGAAAAGGCTGTCTGCCCCTGTTGCTTTCCTGCCCTCTGTTGCCCCACTGGCCCTTTGGCAGCCTCTCTCTCCGTCAGTCCTCTTCAAGATTAAATGTTTCATATACTGAGCCTTATATTTCCCCTGCTCCTTAAGAAGTGTCTCAGCCATCCCTCCTCCCCAGTAGATAAGCTCCTGCAGTAGCTTCCCAAGGTTTGTCAGTGTCTGGGTTCCCTTCCTGAAGGCAGAGAGAGACCGCCAGTTCCTTCCAGCTGCCTTTGTAGTTCATGGAGTCGTCATTCCATGATGCTTGGCCAGCGCACCGGGAATCTCTGTCTTTTAGCTTCGGTCATGAAATAGATCCTATCTAGGTTATGCAGAGAAAAATGAGAATAGGGAGGGGGCGGCAGGAAACAACTTCCCCTCTCCCAACTCCTTTGTAAGGAAACCACTGTTATTGTTGCTTTGCCCAAGAGCATATGACTTTTTTAAAGCATATTCGGTGCTAATGACCCTCTAAATGAATAAAATGTACAGTTAGCCAATTAATGCTAATTCATTGGCTAACTAATACTGGTTTTGGTACAGCTACAAAATATTATTACAAAATGGCTTTCTGTCAGTCTCTAGCCCTTGGGGGCAGAGGAGTCCACTGTATCTATCTCCTTTTAAGCACATTGAGTTTGTTCGCTTGTATTGTCTTCGCTTTGCCTTTCAAGCATGTGAACATTTTACTTATATTAATAGGAGTCCAGTATTGCAGCAAGCTGTTATTACTCACGGGTTTAAAAAATAAAAACGAACTCTGATGATTTTCGAGGTGAATTAGAGAGGTATTTTGACAAACAATTATTTTTTAGCAAATGTTGGATAAAACTGTGGGTTGCTGGGCTCTTTCATAGTTATGCGGTCAGCTCTCAATTGTTCAAAATAGCAATGGAGTAGACTAACCCGTGTAAAGCTAAAACATAGCTAATACAAAGCATTTGCACATTAGATAAGAACTTCCTGTGTTTATTATATTTATCAAGGAATGAAGTTAAGTTGAAGTAAAAAGTGAGATCAGAAATTCAAAGAAAAATGGTGGGTGTTTTTCCTTTTTTTCTGCTTTGTTTTAGCATAGCACTGCTAATCTGCAACCTGGGTTACACACCCACAGACAACCGAGAGTTGACTGTACAATTCTGCATACCACATAGACAACTTCCTTCTAGTTTGTATTCATTGAGAGCTGTGTAAGTGCACTCTACTAATCCGACTGACTTTTCAGAGAAAAGAGAAGGCTCAGTCTGAGAGAGTGTTCTTCAAAACTAAAATTCAATATATGTTCTTTGCTTTTGTTTACTGAAGTGATTTTGAGTGTGAAGAAATCAGTGATCTAAATCAGTAATGATCATAAGCATTCTCTGGCCATGATCATTAATGACAGGACAAGATGACATTTTGCATGACAGCAACAAATCAAAGAGTTTGATATTACACACCATGACTTTCCTTGAGTGGCCTGAAAATAGCTCATGCTTTATATTTAGAAAAAAATATGATGAAGCTGTCCATATAAATGGATAAAGTCTTCAACTAGCCAGCATGGAAAAAGAAGGGTGAATTTTAAAGATTACCCATTATAAATAGCAAAGAGTTTTTGTTCACCTGAACTGTGTAATTACATAAGTATATGATGATCAAAGGAGTGCCACAGTAAATAAGTTAGATTTTCTAATAGTCTAAAAAGGAAATAAGTAAGAACAATCTTCAGCCATTTGAAGTAAAATAATTGCAGTCGTCCACGTTTCATAAAATAACAAATAAGATAACAAAACAATTACTGCCATTTTCAGTACTTAGTGATTTTATGTACCTGATGCATTTAAAGAACAATGTCTTTAGACAATGAGTTGGCTGATGCAACCCAGTTAGAGACTTATTTTTTGCATCAGTTTTTGTACTGTACTTTGTATTTAATAAGCACAAGAGATGTAGAAACAGAATTCATCTGATATAATCTCCAACTAACTCTGCATTAGCTACAACAAAACTTCTCCAAATATTAGGCAAATTACTGTCTCCAGAGGTTATTCAAAATCATCTGAGTGCTAATTCATGAAAAGTCTACTTCACCTTTGTTAAAGAGCCATCTAGCTAAAGATGTGTATTTTTTTCATCCCTTCATTGGTTGGCTAAGACAAGCTCTGCTGTAACTTGGAATTAAAAATCCCAAGTACAAAATGCTTCATTTGAATTTCAATTATTATGCTACCTATATGTGACATTGTTGTAGTCACATTTTAAATAAACTCACAAAATTTATGGTTGAAGAATGTAAATGATCACTTATGATGCAAAAAACCAAAAAACAATCACATACTTCCAGTTCATTTTTTCTCTTATTTCCATGGAATGTTAAAGTTTCAATTTTAGGAATGCAAAGGCAAACTCTGAAAAACAAATATGTTGGAGGGGAAAGAAAAAACAGCCAGAAATACATCTGTTAATGTTATCTTTGCAATGAAGGTTATCTTATGTGCATTACATTTCCTGCATGGTTATAATCTATCAGCTTGCCTAATTTTTGCCAGTGTGTATGTGCAGTATAGATACAATTCTCATGCCACCATTAACTACAGCATTTCCTGAGCCCTTTTTATTTTCATTCTATAACCATCAAACTCAGGCATGCTAACATCCTTATGCAAGTTGAAGAAATTGCTAAAAATAGTAAGTTTTGCACTGTAATAATTGTGGCGGATCAGGTCCTTGAGATAGTTTAAGAGGGTGGCACAGACAGTTGATGACTAGGCAGCAGGTTGGAGGATACAACAAAGTTTTCACCCCTGTTTATGAGCCAGTTAAAATCCTACTGTTGTCCCACAGTGAAACCACCTCCCATGGAGCTGGCCCACCACAGGTCTGTGACCCACTTCATGTTGAGTTTAAGCAGGACGTTGGCTGTGCATACCCTGAGTACAAATGGGTGAAATTCAGCAGTGAGCAGAGATAAGAAATGCCTAGACAACACTCATAGGCTACAGACAGGTGATACGTGCTTGTCTTCTCAAAACAGAAGAAGTAACAGAAGAAGCAGAGGCCCAGAGGTAAACATTTTTTGTGAGCTGGTTGGTATTTCATGCCCTCTTGGCCCCTCAGAAGTGACTCAGAAGATCTGTTTTATTCTTGATTTTGTTTTTTTGGAAGATGCATGCCATCTCAGCTGCTCCATTCCATCCCACCCATTACCAGTTGAGCATTTGATTTTACACTTAATCAAGTTTGTAATTCTTTAAAATACATATTTAATAGTAAAACGTATTTGTCGCTTTGCACTGATTGTGGAGATATATATCAGTGTATGTGCTTGCTTATTTCCATAAGCATTTCCTGTGTTACAGACACACAAATCCTGTTTTTGAAATTAAGGCACTCTGCAATTACGTGTTTCCTGAATTCTCTGTGAAGGCCCTTAAGCTTTGGAAATTTCTCCTATTTGATCCAAAACACTCAATACAGATTATTAGGGCACACCACAGGGAACATTTGATTTCTCTGACTGCAGGACTCTTTGGACATCCTGAAGACTGGAAATGTATATTTAGCTCCTTTATAATAATTTATGGTAATGACTGGGCAATAGATAGATAGTGGTGGGACTGCTAGAATAGGATATTTCAGTAACTGCAACTTTAAATTACATCGTAAGACAACTAGCACAAAGGAGAAATGCTCCTTTTGTAAGACGATTATGTAAATGATAAGTAAACACACACATACGAGTACAGTTCTATAGGATTTTGATTAACATATTCAGTCATAGCTATAGCAAGATGGGCATAAAGCAAAAAAGAAAAAGAGAAAGTAGCGTACCATTTGATATGTAATCCTTGTAACTTTGGCTCGATTCCTGCAATCCCTACTCAAGTGAAATTTTCCCTCTCTTGTGGAAACTTGACTTAATAAAGACTACAAGATCTTGATAATTTATATAAGTGTTCATGTTTTTTACTTGGCTAGTTCTCAGTGAGAGCATGACATAGCAGGACTTTAAATCTCTGTCATAGTCTATGTGCAAAAGCAGGCTTTTGGTTGGTTTCAGGAGGGAGTGTATACACACACACATATATATATATATATGTATATATACACTTTTCTCAGACTCTCCAGAATAATGTAGTGTAGTTGATACCAAGTAGGGACAGCTCAAGCCCTGGTGGAGGGCACGGAGTATCACACTAGAGGACAATAAGTGAATGTGAAATCAGATGCAAGGAAGGTGAAGGATATTTACAAATAGTTTCCTATGCTAATAGTTGCAAATAATGCTTCTGGACTCATTTGTAAACCTCCTTGTAAGTTCCTAAGTGGTGGTAAGGGAATCTGCAGTAAGGTGGGGTGTAGTGCTGCAGCTGAGTCCTTATCCCCACTTCTTTACATAGGGGCAGACTGGAAGCAGTACACATTATAGGCTGGTTCCTGCCCCAAGCGCCTTGTGTGGTAGTAATGTTCACTGAACTCAGCAGCCTAAGGATTTACTCCTGATGGATTATTTGGTCAAAGTCAAATTTTTGAAACTTGTTTTTCTTTCAGTGTTTTCTGTGAGTAGTTTCTGTTCTTAATAAGTGGAAAGAAGTGCATGTAAAGGGAATGAATGGGTTGAGCAAGTCCTTTTCAGCCCAAACTTGGTGTGAGGAATTTCATAAGGGTGGAGATCTGTGTGGAGGCCCCTCACAGTTCTACCGTATCTCTCAGACACTCTTGTATTTCAGCGTAGTTAGCACATACACAAACAAGGGGCTCAAATGCTCTGCCCCAGTCAGCATTCAGTCTCTCCAATGTAAATCTCCAGAAAGACAGACACTGTTTTTTGTGGAGACTCTTCCATATAGATGGCCTTCCTCTAAAAGGCACATTGTCACAAAAGCTGAGATTTGTTGTATCCTTTTGTATTGGAGAAAACAATTAAATTTTGTACCTTTTGTATTAAAATTTCATGTTAAATTTGCTTCTTAGTGTACTAACTTAAAGGCAGTATCACAGAAAAGCCCATTGCCCCCTCCCAACCAGGAAGACCACCAGTCTAACTGGTAAACACAGTGTCAGTGGGAATATTATGATTCTTTGGCATCAGTTAAATAAATGCTGATACAATAACAATTATTGCAATATTTGATTATATGAAACCTCTGAAGGGGTTAATTTCCTGCTTTGACATTTTCCTTACGCAAATATCCTCTTTCCATTTCATGCAAGACAGGTTTGGCAAATGAGGATGCTTTGGGTGGTATTGACATCTAAGTTATACCATCTAAGGACAAGTGCTGGCTGCTAAATAATTTACCCATTTAAAGCTCAGAAGAGACTGTGTAGAACTAGCTACCACAAAAAAAACAAGCAATGTTTTCTTAAGTCATATATGTGATCCATTAAGCGTTGGCTTTGGTACCTGGGTATTGTCAGACTTAGCATTCAAACATAATACAGAATTAGAAACCAAGCTGTCAAGGTAATTTTTAGTCACTGGGTATGTCTATGTCATGTTATTGTTACATATATTCTACTTGACTGCTTCTTTGCATATATTGAAAAAGTACGTATGATAAGATTCAGATGGAAAAGGCTTGACCATACTGAAATTAGTAATAAAATACCTATTGCTTTCAGTGAAGGCAGGATTCTATGCATCAACCTTAATTTCTAAAGACAATGGATGTATGCCATACACTGCATGTATATACATTACACTCATATATGCCCAGCATGTCTAAGAAATGATTTTTTAAGGCCTGGTTCTCATTCTTAAGCTTTTTAGTTCTGTTCTCTTTAAGTCAAGGTCTTCATATTATGCTTACAGGAATGAAACCTGAACTCCTGTTGTAATTTGTATTTATATAACCATGTTGCTTAATAGCCTCTTTATAGACAAGTACTCCCTTTGTATTAGGTTCTGTGAGAAAGCAGCCTGGGTCTAAAAGCAAACAATTAAAAGATAACACAAGATGGGTACAGAGAAGTGGGATTCCAAGGAAATTATGAGACAGTGTTGGTAAGCATGATGGGCAAGGAGATCCCAGCATATTCAGGCTTTTTTTTTTTTTTTTCTTTTTGAGAGGAGAGAGATGATTGAAAAGGAAAGTTTTAAAAGAATTGAAAAATAACAAGGGGATGGATTCTCAGAAGAGAAGAGCAGCTTGGGAGAAAGTACAAAGGCTGTTTCCTGAAAATCTAATTGTCAGTGATAATTGCCGGTGATAGCCTGTCAACATGAGCAGATTGGAACCTCTTGATAAAGAAGGAAAGATGATAGGCCAAGAAGAGCAGAATGAAGTTGCATTGAAGCTGAAGGAGGAACAGAAAATAACCACTGATTCACAGCATTAGGTAGAAGAAGGTTATTAAAGGTCATGTTGAAAGTAAGGTTCAAAGGAAACAATTGGTGAAAGCCAAGGAGATTGACTCCAGGTAGTGATTGCAGTCAGTGAGCTTAAAAAGGAGAGGTAGAATAAGATGGCAGAATAGTTGCCAAAATAAGTGGGATACAGACACACACACACCCTTTTTCTTTTTTTTTTTTTTTTTCAAATTAAGGAAGAGACTGCATAATGCCTGAATAGTTACGGGAGGAGACAGAGGACAGAAGAAGGTGATGAAACCAGCAAAGGAGTGGTTGAGGGACAGGACTGGATATTGGAAAGGGTGGTGGGAGGTGAGGATAGCTGAAGGGAAGGCTGGCAGAAAGACAAAATTTGGATGAATGTCCTTGGAGTAAAGTGGGGAGGTGTGGATTTGAGATTCCAGGAGATGGAGGACTCTAGGAAAGATGGAAAGGACGACGTTAACAAGAAAGGGGAATGACATCAGTCAGGGAAGAGGAAGGACAAAGAAGCAAAGAGCAGCTGTGTTGCAGAAGGATGGCAAGAGCCAACAGTGATGGTCGACCAGACAGGAAGAGGTTGCTGTTGTCTAGTAGAGGTTCAGCTTATCAATGACATTGTGCTAACCCATGGCAAAAGGAAGCAATGCCAAGGGATTCCAACATTTGTGAGGTCTGGGCAACCGTGGTCTCTGCTCTCAGTGTCTTGCAGCCAGTATTACATATGAGTTCAGTAGGAGCTTGAAGAAAGACTGAATAGTATCCATTATTTACCATTCTTTCCTTTTTAACATTTTAACAGGATTTCCTGTTCTACTTCCATATTCCTTTTCTTACTCTTTTTGTAATGTTACTCTACTAAGAAAAACTACATGTTCTTCATAAATGACACTATGTATTTAGAGTATGTTGGCCCAGCAATTTTGATAACTTTCAGACTGAATGATAGCTTTTCAGAACAGTGAAAGTGCAGTTCCTGCAATTTGAGAGCACTGCAGTGTTTTATTATCATTATCTCCCATAATGGTGGTATCTTGGTCTGGTGAAGTGACCATTAGGATGAAAGCCAGCAACTTCCAGGTTCTCACTGCAGCTTTGCCACTAACATCATTGCATGGGTGACCTTGGGTGATTTGTATAGGCCAACTTTTCAGCTATCCACTAATTTTAAGCAATCCAGTTTTGGGTTCCCAGTTTAAGACACCAGTAAATCAATTTCCAAAGGAATGCAGCTTCCATAAGTATAGATTACTTATCTTAATTATTTAATGTGGCAGATGTATAGGTGGTAAAACTGATCAAAAATGTTCTGTTTAACTTGTTTTGTCAAGTCTTGGCCTTCTGCAGGAAATTTCAACTTCTACTTCTCAGACTTTTCCTTCCTGAGAAACTGAAAATATTCTGTGAAGAAAAGTTCTATTTCCTGACCACTCTTTAAGATTAGGGCCAGCAGTATTTCTGGATAATCTTCCAAAAGTAAGGGAACCAGATCAGTGGTCAGATTGAAAATGTGGGTTGAAAACTTTTTTCTGCATAGTTTGCCTGTTGAATAGAATGGCTCATAATATAACTTACTTGAAGGATGAGAGACTTAATTATGTAATGTTTCTAGATTTCTGAAACTCGTTATAAATCAGGATTTACCCCCTGTAATTGACAAGGCCATGGTAAGATGCCCACAGCCGCCCTAGGCAAGCAAATAATTGTTAGAGTTTTTTCAGTTAAAGGTTGACGAGACAGCGTGGTGGTCAGCTTTCATTGCTGACAGTAGGCTGCAGCCCAAAAGTTTGGAGACAACTGTGACAGGTGATTTGGGATATTCAGATAACCTCATCTTGCCAAGAGATATGTTCATTAAGTTGTCAAAGAACTGAAATGTATGCATTGCCCATCCATCTGGCATATAATTTAAATACAGCTGAATTCCTGACCTCAGATATGATATAAGCATTTCTGAGTAGACATGACTGAGAAATTTGCATAAACAGAGGCCCTTAGAATAAAAATGCATTTTAAAAGAAGTAAAAAAACCACTTCTGAGATCTAGAGGCTTGTGACAACATTGGTAGATGGTAACATACTCAAAAAATATTTTACTGAGTACTAAATAATATTTTTAAAATGTTTGCAAAGGATTTTTGGTACAATTAATAAAGTCTCTCTGTAGCCTGAAGAAAGGTGTCAGCAGTTGAACTGCCTGAAAGTGAGATACTGAATTCATCACAATGAGTTTTCTGAGGGCTGAATAGATAATCTGCATGATTTTAAATATTAAAAGCCTTTGTCAGGGTAGATGTGCCTGCAAAAATGCAAGCTGGCAGTTACACATGGTTAAGTCACAGTTGTCTGGGCAATTCCATATCTGGGTTACCAAAAAATATTATAAATAAAAACAAGTATTGACACCTGATTTTTTTTTTTTAAATCTACTTCTGTCAGGCAGCCATGCTGTCATCAGTTAGGTGGATTTTAACAATGTTGGTTTAATACCTTAGTTTGAAACCTGATCACACCCATACAATGTTAGAAACCAAACCTGCAAAACCTGGGTGATACGTAATGACCCTATGGGAATAGTAGCATCATAGAGAATAGGTGTGTCTCTTGGGGGTCAGTGTGAGCAACCTAGGTTCTCTTGACTGTCAGCAGAGCTTCAGCAAACGGATTGATGGTTTGATTGATAGGTTTGAAGAGGGGTTCTCTGAATTCTGGAGGCTTTCAATGTAGGCACCTAAATCAGAGCCTGAGGCTTGATGGTGAACATCCTTTCAGTCTTTCTTCAGGTCTTTCTGAGAACACTGCCTCACTCTCAAGACTGAATGTTACAGAAAGGGAAGACTCATTTTTCTTTATCTGTGCAGGAGAGCTGGTGCATGAATTTAAACTTCTACACAAGCAGATGGCAATATTTTCTTTTCCACTCCCTTTTCTCGGCGTGGAGTGCATCGCTGTCTTCAAGTCACGAATCTAGGGATATGTTTATCAAGAGAGCTAATAGCAAAGCCTCACTCTGCTGTAGGAGCAGTTTAAAGAGTGATGTAGGAGCAGTTTAAAGAGTGATGTATTTCTTACAGTCTCATGAGAATGTTGAAAACCTGCTTCATTTGTGGGCACTTCTGAGCAGCCTGTCAACAGCTGTTCCTGCCAGTGAGGCTCTTGTGGATACCCATGGGACACCCATGTCACCAGTGTGGGTGCAAGTGACCCTGCCTTCTAGTAGATCCTCAAAATCCACATGGAATTTAGTAGTTCTGTAGGGCAGAGACTTCTGCCAGCATTCACATGAAGAATGTAAATGCAGACTTGTAATGTTTTGCTACTGGAGGTATACGTATGGGGTAATTCTATGGCAATTGTCCTATCACCGCTTCCTCTGCACAAGTACTGCCCCACTCTTTGTCAATGTTTTCCTTTCTCCTTTGTCAGTTCCTACAGCCTTGAGACATTGTGTTCTTGGAGGGCAACAACTGCAGAATTCAAGCATATTTGTCCCTATTCAACAAAAATTCAGCGAATACAAATTCATGTCCTGAGCTAGCTCCATTTGATGCCCCCGTGCTTGCTTACAGGTGGCTCATAGGAGCGCAGAATTCATTCCCAGGTGATAACTTAGGTTTACCCTGTCGGAACTGCTTAAATCTATAAATATTTGCAGCATCTGGTCTTTAGTCTATCTTTACTGTTCAGTGGCATGGAGGCTCAAGAGCAACCTAAAGTGCAAAGTGCTCCGTGACCCTTGTTCTGTCCATCATAGGTCCTTGCTTCAGCTCACAATGACCATCCCATATAGTACCTTCCTATGCATATTGTCTAGGAAAGAATCCAAACAGACTGGTATTCTGGGATACCTCTGGTGGGTTCAAGCGATGCTATAGTTATGCCTGTCCCATTACTACTGCTTGAAGGGCATGTTTAAAAAAGGTGGCATGCCAGCTCTTGAAAGCCTCCTCCTGAATGCAGGCTTGCATCCAAACAGTTCAAGCTATGGCTATAAGCCGCACACAGCTCACAAGGTGATTTCTACAGTCTGAGGGGGTGAGCAAGTGCTTCTGTACTCAGGAGCTGTGGTGGCATGGGCATTCCTTAGCCAACTGGTTGACTAGTCAGGATACTCACACCTTTTGTCATCATTGCTCATGCCTCTAACCCAAGCAGCACACTGAGCAGCAAGAGTTATCTTGAGGACCAAGGAAAGAATAAACTGTGGGCACTGCAGGATGGGCAAAGGGAGGAACTGCAGCAGGAGGAAGGAGGTGGACATTGGATTTCAGTGTGAAAGAGGAGGACATACAGATGACAGAAATTATAGTGTCAGGAGGCAGGGTACCTGGGAGCAGTGTGAATGCTTGGGGAACAGAGGTGATGTGGACAGACTACAAGAGACATAGGGGTCTTGAGACAAGGAGCAGAAGAAATGCATGGGCAGCTAGGCGCATGGGTCTGGGTGGGAGGGTATGGTCGTTTGAAAGGCTGCTGGAATGTAACCATTTATTAGTAGCCATTCCGTGCATTGGGAGGTCAGTTTAGACACAGCCAAGGTGTCTTTGGTTTAGGGGGAAGTGTGAAATGTGCTTAAAAAATGAGATACAGGCAGCCAGAAAGTTCTCAAGGAGTATGGGAGTCAGTGGCAAGTGGAGCTGATGATCCTGTTTTTTCCAGGCCAGCTAGCAATTCTGCTGCACACCCCATCGAGAGCAGGTCAAGGCAGAGGGAAGGTATGGGAGGCCATACTTGAAGGAGGTGTGTGATTTAATGCTTCCCCTGCAGCCTCTCTCAGTGTGCTCCTGCGAGGCCTTAATTGGAACTGAAAACTGCTGCTCCTTTGCAGAACTCCTGAGGGAGAAGGGGAACAGCATTGCCTTGCGCCCTTGTTGGGATGATTTCTTTCCTCCTTTTCCCCCATGTGACACAAGCAGGCAAATTAATATTCCAAACCACTGAGCCTGCTTGGTGAATCTGGCACCAGATTATTATTATTATTTAAGATGACTGAGATTTTTTGTTTTTGTTTTTTTTTTAATTGATTCCATCTAACTCAGCATTTGAAAAACCTTGAAGATCATATTATGTGCACAAGCACAGTTAATTTGTTTGTTGCAAGGACCCCAGTCATAAAATGTGTATATCCAAGGCCATTGTGGAATTAAGACTTAAGCCATTTAAGCAACTCTGCATGTGAGTAAATAACATTCAGCCTCCTGGTGCCCAAAAAGTATCCAGGCAGAGCCCAGAGAACTGAAGCTTTCAGCACAACACTGCCCTCTGGAGCTTTCTGAATCACTCTCATCGCAAACCAAACAAAGAACATAAAGGAGAAAAATAGAAAAAGACCTTGGTCTCCAATGTAAAAATGAATAGCACAGTGCCCACAGTGCAATGAGTAATGAAAGCAGCTATACTGCAAAAGCAATGGAAATATAAAGACATTCATCCCCACCACAAATACCAACAAATATTTTTCAGCACTGAATGGAAGGCGGAAAGAAATTGAGAATTTTAAACAGACCTGGAAAGAATGACATACAATAACAAAAATGCTTTTTAATTTTGCTTAAAGGTGTTGGCAGCATTCTAACAAAGAAAAATCAACAAGCTATTGGGAAGGAAAAAAATAATTTGCTCTCTCAATAGTCTATTTTAGCTGCAGATCTTTTTCTGCTCTACATCCTTTCACATTTTGATAGTGTTTGTGTCAACGCAAAGATGATATGCTACCTTGTGCTGTCAAGAGCTTACCAAAATAAACCTCATCAATAAACCTTTCCCCTGAAGTTTTGATATTCTCTGTGATGTACTTATGCATATTTTTAAAAGAACTTAAATTATTGATTCCCTCCTTCCATCAAACCTGTCTAACCAGTGAAGTGTATATAGAATGCGGGCCTGTACTAAGCTCTGTTAAAGAACAACCCACAACCCTTAGTTGAAAGTATGGGCTTGTTAGAAGTGAATTTATTGAATTTATGAAGGGCCCAATCTTGCAAATACAACCTATAACCAGTAACAACTCATCATTGCTGATATTTCTGATAGCAGATATTATTCTCAGTAATACTCGTGCACAGAATTGGATTCAAGGATGTAAGAACCACATTCCAATACCTGTTTCTCCACCCAGTATTTTTCTGTTAAAGTGAATGACGGAAAAGCTGAGGTTGGAAGGGACCTCTGGAGATCATCTAATCTAAACACCCGCTCAAAGGAGAGTCAGCTAGATGAGGTTGTTCAGGGCCACATCCAGTCAGGTTTTGAGTGCTTCTAAGGACGGAGGGTCCACAACCTGTTGGGGCAACCTGTTCCGGTGTTTGACCACCCTCACAATAAAGAAGTTTTTTCTTATTTTTAAGTGGTATTTCATGTTTTTCAGTTTGTGCCCATTGCCTCTCATCTGTCACTAAGAGTCTGACTCCTGTCTTCTTTACTCCCCCAATCAGGCATTTGTACACACTGATAAGATCCCTCCTTAAGTGGTCCCAGCTAAGCAGTCCCAGCTCTCAGCCTCTCCCCATATGCCAGGTGATCCAAGCCCTTGATTATCTTTGTGGCGCTTCGTTGAACTATCTCCAGTATGTCCACGTCTCTTTTGTACTGGGGAGCCCAGTGCTGGTCCCAGCACTCCAGATGTGTCTCACCAGCACTGAGGAGAGGGGAAGGATCACCTCCATCAACCTGCTGGCAGCGCTGCTCCTAGAGTAGCCTCAGGCACTCAGGCAGCCTTCTTTGCCACAGGGGTTTATTGCTGGCCCATGTTCAATTTGGAGTCCATCAGGATCCCAAGGGCCTTTACTGCAAAGCAGCTTTCCAGCCGGTCAGCCCTGAGCCTGTACTGGTGCCTGGGGCTCTTCCTCCTGAGAATAATTCATAGTGCAATTCAATGTTATCAGGACAGTAGCTGCCAGTGTTTGAAAAGAGCTGAAATAAGGACTTGAGAATAAATGACTTGTGTTACTGTAGTTGAAAGAAAGGTTATTTGAATACCAGTAGACTAAGGGGAATGGATTGCAACAAACAGAAATTGCAAGAAAAGGGAAGCAGTGGTCCCCTCATGAGTGAATGTGCAATCATAGAAACAGAACTCCTGAATGATTCACTGAGGGCTTGATCTAGTACCTATTTAAGTCAGTGAGAGCTTCCCCATGGTTTGGGAGGGTACTGAATGAAGCCAAAATGTATCATTAAGAAAGGAAAAAAAGTTGCATAACAATTTTTTTTCTATCCTGCTAATAAGCATGCTGCAAAGTAAGCTTCTAGAAATAATGGGAAATTCTGAAGACATTTCATAAACTGAATTTAGAGTACTAAAAATGTAAAAATGTCAAGTAAGAGCATTAGTAGTCTTAGCCTCAGTGAGATAAACAATTGTTTAGCTGCAAACAATTAATTATGTACATAAATGTTTGTTTGACTGATACATACAGGGGAAAGGATATCCAAAGTAAATAATAACACAGAAATTCTACTGTCCTCTCTCCATTGCTTGGGGAATAAAAACTAGCTTGGAACTACAAGATTTAAATTCATATAAGTGTCTTAGTTGACTGCTGTGCAAGCAGTGAAGAAAGAGAAATGATTATACATTTTATCCTGTGAGGCTAGTTATGAAATACTGATGCCAACACTGCAGTATATAATAGAGCTAGTAATAATTAGCAGGTTTCATCTTTAGTGCAGATGAACAAGTTTAATAACATGTTTTAATTTCACTTCAGATCCAAATGGATAGCATGGGTCAGCTTGGCTGATCTGCATATGCATGTATCAAAAAGATTCTTTAAAGCTGCTTTTCCCTTAAGAAACTGAATTTCCCCAATATTTTATTTTGTAAAATATGTGACACAGAAGCTGGAATTCAAATATCTTTTCCTCTTTACAGAATACAAGTTGGAATAAAGTTGGAATACAAAGTTTGTGGAGCATATGTCCTGGTTAGGTAGGAGGTAGAATTTGAATTTAGGACCATGGATTAGGGCTGCTTTTGGAAGATAACTTATGAAGCAGACTGGTCCCTTCATTCCTGTCCTAAAATAGAAATAGATCAGAGAGATCTAACATGTTTGTTTTCACTTCAGTGTTTTATTAGAAAATATAAATTTCCTATGCAGCATTCAAAGGTTTACTTATTTCACTCTTTCATTAATAATTAATCTTAAAACTCTAGACGGGAGCTCTTCACTTTCCAAGGTGAAGGGCTCTTCACCTCCCATGCTCACTATGCACAGCATTGTATATTCGGTGTACAGATACACTGAAAAAACTTTAAACTTCTTATTTTTGAGTGTCCTTCCAGATAAGATTGCCAAAGTAGAAACCAGTGATCAGAAATCCCTGCAGGACTTACTTTGTTTCTTCCCATTGATCATACAATTATCTCTATCGTCAAGCCACATTATGGTGGATGCCAGCTTTTTTACTTGAGATCTTTAGGATTGTTTCTAGTTTAAATACATTCAGATGCAAAATCTTTAAAGTGTTCCTTTCTAGGTTTGGATAGTCAAATTTTTCTTAAGTCAAGTTTTCTCCCTGATAGCATGGTTATCATTCTCTAATCATTAAAGGATCGGAAGGTCTTGTCCTCAAGGATATCAGTGTAAGTCCAGCTCTGTGTATGTATTTAGCTAACTCAGAGGGCATGATGTGGCTCATAGTGATTAATAACTATGTTCTCCAGAATCTGGCATCTTCACCGACATCTACAGTATATCTAATTGAACTGGCCCCACTGAATTTAATCTTGAGATCCCCAACACACCAAAATTAAGTACAATTTTAAGTATAGTTATTAAATTATACTTTCATTTTACTAGGAAATATGGACATGCCACACTTCAGTGACACATGAGATGAAAGATTAATAATAACTTGATTTAGAACAATTTACAACTTTTCTTTAGAAATAGAATGACATTGTTTAGAAAAAAAAGAACAATTACTTGAATATTTACCCAATATAGACTAAGAGCCAGTCCTTAGTTGTCGTAGGGCAAATATTGATATTAGTGAAATCAATATAGAGTTGAGGATGTGGACTATCATGTAGGCACACTGCCAGCAAAGTAAATGACTTCAATAACATCAAGTAGAGGACCAAAATGACTATCGAGATGACCATAATTTAGGCCCTGGAATGCCTAAAGATAAGGCAACTATTTCGTACTTGTTGATTCAGAGAAGTGGCAACATATCTGTAAATTAATTAATCAAATTAATGAGAAGAAGGTGCCTACCCAGAGGGCAACCAAGAAAGCCGACAAACTGAGCAAAGTAACCAAGAGCTCGCTGGTAAGTGGCAATGGGCACAGAAACAGTCTTCTGACCTCCTGTCCCGGGAGGCTCTCCCATCCTTTCAAGGTCCAGAGCACAAAATGCTCTCCTGAGGAAGAGTTGTCTTTTAAAACAGGGCTTTGGGGATGATCAGAGATCTGATAATTCAGTCCCTCCTCAGTTTAAGCAAATTCAAACCTTCAATTCCTTCATCCCACACCCCAAGATGAGGCTATGGAATAAACTGTTTAAGTGAGTCATTCCTTAAACAGCACTGTGAGACTGATGAAACCGGAAGGAAAGCAAGCATGGAGGAATTTGGCATTATAGCCTAGTGAATATAGCTCTTTGCTAAGAGGTGTGTGTCCTAGGTTATAGCCTACCTGATAAACTCCGAAATCATTGCTGATAATCTTGGACCACTGTCTGCAGAAAGAGTTTATGCTGGGTGAATAATTCTAAGGGTTTACTCAAGTTACAAACTGATTAACCTGGTATTAATATCAGAATAGATAAAGAAACAGCTAGAAAAACCTAGACAATAATTAGTCCCAATGATGGGATTTGTGATAGGATTAATGAATAATTATTCCCAATGAAGAAAAGTTTTAATTGACCCATACTTCAATACTTCTGACTAAATTACAAATGTAATTATTAAAAGCAATACTGGAGATGTAACATACTTACATTTTGGTACGTATTTTGACCTAGACTTGTACAACTTCCTGCTTAAGAAACAGGATACAAAAATAACTGATTAAAGCTACTGAAATCTAGGTAACTGACAGCCTGAAAATGTAGACTCTGAATCCTCATCAAATAGAAAAATTTTTACTGCAGCCTTCAAGGACTTGTTCTTGGCCTCAGATGGTTTCATTTTTTTATCAGTGACCTGGAAGAAAAAAAAATCATGATTGAGAAAGTTTACAGGGATTGAGGGAGCAGTAAACAATGAGGCTGACAGGTCACTGATAGAATTTGGATTGTGTTTTTGAGCAGACACAAGCAAACAATATGCATTTCTGTTCAGTTTATTGGCTCATACTTAAAGATCAGGAGCTCTGCACTAATGAGCAATCACTCCACTGATGACTTACTGTCCTGGTAATCAGCCGGACATCAGTTCCCAGTGCACAAGTGTGGCTGAAGGGGCCAAATGAAATCCTTCAATATTTAAACAAAGCCATGTGGAAGAGGAGTAAAGAGATGGTCTCACTTGCACGTTTGGTACGGATGTGACTGCCACCAGAATACTGTGACCAATTTCTGTCTGGGTAAGTGCTGAAAAATTGATCAATATTTAGAGCAGCCCACAGCAGCACTTAAAAGAAATTTGTAAAAAGACTATTAAGCTGAAAGGCTAGAGGAACTGTTTTATTTGAGGCTACTGCTTAATCGCATCTGGGGAAAAAAGAATTTATTTAGCTGAAAGATCAGCCTGGTATAGGTGAGCAGAAGGGCCGATGAAACAGCAACTCTACCAAAATCCCTTGATGGGTTGGTGTGTTTACAGGGGGTGTTAGGAGTGTAGTGCCTTAATGCTGGGGCCTTGTTGGAGTGAGTGGTTCTGCAGTAGCATAAGCTTGTAAGGACAGTCTAAATTAAAGAAAGGATCCCATGACTCGGCCCCTCACTGCTATCACTGCTCTGCAGTGCCAGGTGAACAAAAGAAACAGAGAAGGTCAGATTAGATAATCATCTTAGAGTCTTGGTGCTTATCTGAACTGTATGTTTATCATACCCTATTTTAATCATTGGTATCAGCAGAATTATTTTCTAACCTCATTAGAACAAAATGTCCTAAAACATTTAATATTTCATATGTCTAGTCAAGCCACTATTCCCGGGGAAACTGTATTTTTCCATAACATTTCAGCACTAAGTCTAGAAGTGTATTCCCAGCTTGCAAAAATGAGGATGGGGAAAAATCTTAATTAAATTTCTCCATTAAAATAACTTAGTCCCTAGGGAGGGCATTGTTGAGGTTTGGACAACACATTATTACAACTGAAAGGGCAAAGCCATCACCATTTGTTAGCTTGGAAATGGCAAAAATGCAGAAGGTAACATTTGCGATGCAGTAACCCACTGCAGACAACCCTGCATTTTCCAGGGCTTTTCACATACAGGCTGCCTTCCAATCAGTGCAAGCCAGATGAAGTTTTGAGCACTAAGTATTACCTGGTGAAACGATTTTGCACAGTAATTGACCTCCTGCCACATGCCACTAATACAGTGTCCTTTCCCCTAGCTGTGGCCTGTAATAGAAGTTTTGGGAAGAATATTAACCTGGCTGTATATTATTTTCTGGTTCATTAAATATAATAGCAATTCTGGCAAAGCCTTTAGTTGATGAGAGAGGTTTGGCCTCCACAAGAAAACGTTGTCACAATACTAGATGCTGTATCCTTATCTAATTTACTTACAGCCAATACATTAGATGGCAAAACCACAAAGGACAATTTATAATTTACAGTCTACAAACTCTCCCAGTCTCAGCTTTACCTCTGCTGGCAAACACTCTGATAATCCCGAAAATCTAATGGGTTCTTTTTTGCGTACAGGCCTTCGGCTCCTCTTCCCCTGCCATTAGTACAAACTGTTTTGTTGTAAATATTTGATGCTCTTTTGCCGTGAGGATTCTGAGGGAGGAACAAGCATATGTCCCTCTTGGTGGCTTCACTCCCATACATAAGAAACACCCTATAAAACAAAAGGGTTCAAGTGTCTGTTTTCAATGCTTCATCCAGCTTTAAGGCATTGGCTGTTGCCCTTAGAGTATCTCTTTCAGGCCATTTGTCACTGTCCTAGTTTGACTGGCAGTGATAGTTAACCTTTGCTTAGCACCCTGCAGATATTTACTTAGTACTTCAATATATTTTCCCTTGTGTACTAATAAAATACCTGCATTTACAGAGGACCTTTTATCCCAAAGGATTTCAACAAGCTCCGCAAGCTATAAATTTTCAGCAGTACTGTACAGGTAATGTAGCTTTTTGCTCAGTACAAAAGACAGTAGCCAAAATCTGGGAATCCTGATGTTTTAACAAGTGACTGCTGAACACAGAACTAAAGCAGAGGGATGTGCATTTTGGGGAACGTTAGTATAGCATGTAGAGCTGGGTTCAACTCCCTGCTGAACTCACACCTACAAAACTTGCACAGGCAACCCGTGTGACTCAGGAAGGTGCTAGTGCGCAGACCCACAAAGCACATGGGCACCTGACATGGGGCTTCAGTGGAACTGAAGCACTTCATCACAATGGTGCAGCCCTCAAGGCTATGCCTGGCTCCTTAGGCAATAGTAAATCTATCAACACCTACATCTTCCTGTTTCTGATGATAAAAAAAAATCAGTGATGCTAATATTGTGCATACCCAAGTGCAATGTGCAAAGTTCAACTATGCTGCCCAGACTGAAAAATTTACTGTTTATCTCATGCCCTTACCCAGTCAAGACTTACAGATGAACTGTCCATGTCCTTCTCAAGCCCACTCCATTGGGTAGGTTTAGGTCAAGCGTAATACAGAGTGACAGCAGAGTTTAGTTCAGTACTAAACACAGTATTACAACTGCAGTGGGAGGAATCCTGATTCTGATTCCTGGTCTTGGCAGTAGCTGTCAGAGCTGGGCAAGGGAGGGGAAAGTGTGTTGCTTTCCATCCAGTCCTGTCTGAGTGTGAAATTGATAAAAAGCGACAAGAATGAGGAGTTTCCTCCAGCTTTGCCTTTGGTCAGTGTAGGGACTCGTATCACTGGGGCTGAAGAAAGCCTAAAATTTAAGCCTCCTTCTTCCTGTGCAGGCACAGTAGCTGTTTAGACAGATTTTACAGAAGACAGCAGCTGGTCTAAAAGGAAACCATGAGACTTGCTCAGCTTTTCAAAGAACATTGGTGGATATTAAGCCTCAGAAAAGGACTCTTGGCTATCTGAGCCAAAGGGGTAGAAATCTGGATGCAGAGGCTGGAAGGAAACTGCTGAGCAGCCTAGCACATCCCTCTAGGTGAAGGACTGAGGAGGAGGGACCCTGAGTTCCAGTGCAGAGGACATCCACCCTCAGCCCAGACATAGCTTTCATGTCTCACTCATTAAAACAAAAAAACCACAACAAAATCAGCTTTCCCTCTTCACACTAGCAGACTGCACTGATACAGTAACAACTGAAGTCAGGATTATTTCTGAGTTTAAAAACCTGATGTATTCAGGATCTGACTTGGCTCCCATGAAATACATATCTAAAATAAGCAGTCATTTTTTAAATTTTGGCCTCAGTATCAAAAGTAAGCTTTGGATCACATCAAGTTAGAAAATATAAACCTTTATATTGGATTTATATCATAAACCAAATGCAGATTATTACTTTTCCTCATTTTCAGTTACCTCTGGCTATTTAATCCATCCTCCACTAATTCTCCTCTGCATTATTGGTCTGGAATTAGTCTACATGATGAGAATCGTTTAGTTGATAGCACTTTAAACTCATCTATAAACAGCTTTTGATGACTAATATGCATTTTTCTGTTCCTGCAGTGAATTTGTTTCAAGGAAAAGGAGACTGTTTGGAAACAACACCTTAAATTTCCTGATAAATCAACTACTTAATTTTTAATTTCAAATCATACTGAAAAAACAAATTAATTTTTTCTCAGACTAATGTCTGAAGAGAAAAAAGTAAGATGGCTGCAGAAATATAGATTTAGTATTATTCTGCTATGGAATATGTCTTCTTAAGCCATAAGGAGAATGATTTTATTTGTGCTGTTGACATTTTTCTGTCTTAAAAGACAGCCACTTTAGATTAATTTAATTTTAATTCCTACATGGCCTCTGCAAATAAAGAGAATGAATAACCAAATGGAAAATGCCTTTGCTTATTCCCAGCTCTGAAAGTGATTCATTATTTAAAATATTACCATTAAAAATGAACCATTTCCACAGATAAGATGAAACAGGTAATTTTTTTACAGGCATCCTTACAACTCTGGAAAATGTGAATATCTGTTTACTGGCAAGCTTTTGAGAGGTATCCTCAGTAATATACACACAAAGAGACATCACAGATGCCTTCTGTCCTACATTTTTTATGCCACTGTCACGCTAAATGGCATTAGACCTTATCATACCTTTCTTTTAGATTCTTCTTTTTGTGCTATATCCAGTCCCAACTTGCTTCTGCAGTTAAAACCAAAGGAGCTCCCAGGTTTCACCATTGCTTCTCCTGTGTCATAAGACAGCGCTAGTGCCACTTAATGATACTGGATTTTCACTGCTGCTTGATCCTGCCCAAGGACAGAGTGCACAAGTGCTCTGTTCAGCCTCGTACAAAACAATCCAGCCCACAGAGGTTGTACTGAGCATATTTTGTGTTACTGTCAGTGGCTCTCTCATTGGCACAGTCTTACATGGCTGCCTGCATTTGAACTGGGGAAAAAAATTTTCAAGGAGTAACAAACATGATCTGGAGCAGAAGCTCAAGGATGAGAACTCCCGTCAAAATGAAATATCATTTCTTCACTTGTCCACAAAGGCAAAACCTGTGATTCGAGAGGATTCCTGATAAAGGTGTGCTATACTGTGGTTACGCAAGCAGCAACAGTAATGGGAAGATGGTGCAAGTATGACTGGCATCCAAGAGGAGCAGCAGTTCTAAACCCCACCGTTCAGGTCATTTGGCTGATCACTTATCTCTGAGTTTTCTCATCATTCTTGGGATCTCTGTTTTAGCTAAAGCACACAGCGGAGAACTGCATTAGCTAAAATATTTCTTGAAGCAGACAAGAAATTAAAGCAAACCGAAAACTGAGCTAGAGCTTGACATTAATATTTTCAAGAGGTAATGACTCAGCTCAGTCTTACCACAGTTCTGTTGCAAACTCAAACTTTCATCTTTGTTTCGGCTGACTCCAAGCAAAGGATTTTGCTACTAAAATGGAATCATATTTTCTGATGCAGGTCCTTACTTCATGCCAGTTAAGCTTCTGTGCCAGTGGAATTACAGGATTGTCTATGCTGTTTTGAGTATATTAGGAAATCCTGTGTACAAGATATTTATTCTTCAAAAGGTACCAGATCAGTTGAAAATGACCTTATCTACTAAGTAGGGTTCAAGTGCAACATGAGTAGCATACATGGTGGCATGTGCTCTGTGCCATGTGATGGGGCTGGTTTTACTGCTTTATAACACTTCCCTACCCCAGGGAGAGAGCCTCCACCTCTGCCAACTAACAGCTGATAATCCTCGCAGCAACATTTTTTCATTTATATATGAAAGACTATCATACACGAAAGCCTACAACATTCTGTTGATAATTTTAAAGAAAATCCCTTTCCTTGGAAGTCAGTCAGTACTCTGAGCTCTTTTGGCACTCTATCTAAAGGTTGAGATACAGGTATATATTTTTAGCTTTCAGGCCAACTCAAAGAGTCTTACTCATTCTAAGAGGCTGTTCATACTCTTCACCATGAAGTACGAGTGATTCATGGCTTTTGTCCACTCAGGCTCCTTTACAATAATACCTACTGTACAGGAGCATAGTTTCTTGCTGTAATTAATTTCTCGCTCTTCAGTAGTCTAATCTGACTGGTATAATTTGACTGGCATAACCACTGGCTTTCTGTTTAGTGAAATACAAGTACGGATCATACATTTTAGTCATTCAGAGCATTTTTAACTCAGATACATACTCTTTTGAGGAGCACTTTAAAAAATTATTACTGAGGTAAATACTACATGCAAAAAAAGTAATTTTTTTAGCTTGCTAGCTGGAACTGCTGCGAAGGTGGAATTTTTTTAGCTCATTTGTGGAGTTGCACTGATCAGTTTGTCAGAGTTCAGTCAGGAAAGTCATCCACATTCCTGTAACAATGTTCCTATTCTCGTTCATAGTTTCGCCCCATTCTGTCTTGATAAATTAAAAGACAGTGCTAAAGGGCCCTGTTTATCAACAGGACTTCTCTTAACTAAGCAAGGGGCATTTTCACTAACCCAAGCAATAATTTTCCCACTTGCAATCTACAAGTTGTACCCTTCCTTATCATTCGATAAGAAAAAGAAGTGTCAACATTATTTCTTTCTGCAACTTCGAAAAATTTGTTTCTTTGTGCAAAATAGCTGGTGTCATCACAGTCTGTGACATTCTGGGCCATATCCCAAATATCTGACTGGTTAGCTCTGGTTATAGCCTGCCCTCCCATAGTATTTTCTTTTACCTTTTATGAAAGTAACTCAAGACTATCCCCTTAAGCATTTTTTACAGTGAATAAAACTGACTACAAGATAGTCAGGGACTACAGAGTATTTATGTAACATCTCTAAATATTTCTTAATAGTCCTGTACTTCTTCAGTAGCTCCTTATTAAGGCATGAAATCATTTGACACTTTGCCTGGTTATCAAACAACAAGAGATCATCTATGAAAACATCGTTCTTGATTGTTGCTACACTTCAGTGATGCAGTTGTTAAGATTGCTTCAGAAATATAAGTTCCTCTGGGGAATTCAGAGTCAATCAGCTGCTAGTCATGTCTTACAGTAACTTAAGCCATAGAGTTAGTTCCTCTTAAAGGCTTATATTTCATACGGGTGTCTCTTTCAATTAAATGTGTCCGTTCAAAACAAATACTTATCAGTTATTTAATTGTTAAAAAGTAAGTGTAATGCAGATCGTATTTCTGTTCAAGTTAACATGGTTCAATATTTGCAGTATTTTGTGGTCAGATTATAGAGACAGATGGAGGAACTTATACCAAAATGCCTTCAGATAGCTTTAGTTCTCTGGTATAGTTTCTTCAATGACATAATTTCAATTTATTTTAGCTAGTAATAACATTACACCATATGATACTGTGTGAAATGTTGGGCTTGATCTCCTTTATCTTTACAAATGCTTAAGCATAACGCATATAAAACACAAGAAAAGGATAAAAGGGGTTGATATAGTTCACAAATTAGCAAGGTTTTATAGCTAAGGCTATCTGGTTAGCTGTTTTACTATGCAGCCTACACATCCCCAGTGCGAAGCTCATAAGTAGCATCTGCTTTTTGACACAACTTAAAGACATTGGCCTAAGTTATGCAAAGACTTCAGCCTGTGTGTGGGTACGCAGCAAGCATGAAATGACGTCTGAAAAACTGTTACTATTAAGTTGCACATTTTCTATATTGCATTTTATACGTTGAAAGTGGAGGCTTTTTGCATCACCACCTCACCTTCACTGCGTAGGTTAACAGAGCAGCTTCTGAGAAGCCAGGCAGCAGCATGTGGCTCTTGTGCCGAGGCTTCTTCTAATCACATGCATTTCTGTCAGACCACTTACCCAGAAAGTTCTGCAGAATTGCAGTCTTATCTGGTATTCAGAGAGCAAGTCTTAGGTATTGTTAATTTAACCAGTTAAAGTAAAGTTTTTTTTGTCTTAACTTGTGTTCGCCAATCCCATTTTTTGTCTCTGTGGAGAAGGAAATAGCAGCAGCAGGAGGCTGGCAGCCTCGCTCTACCGTTGGGGCTGAACCGTTCCTCTCCGCACCCACCATAGATGCTGCACTCTGCTCCTCACAAAACACCTTCCAGTAATGCACTAGAGAACATGTTTAATAGTCTGTATTTCTCCTTGCCTTGTCTCAGGGAAAAATTATACGAGGATTTCTTTTCACAAACAAAATGTTTGTTTATGTTCAAAAGGACTAAAACAATTCCTCCGTGATTCTTCTTCGTTGTGTCATTGAATTTAGCCTTGTTTCACAGTGGCGCTAATACAATACCAGTATTACATATAACCCTGTGAACTCATTTAGGGAACATCTTGTTGAAAGAGCTGAGATGTTTCTTTCATTCTCTGCTACAAGCCACTAAGAATAAATCCTATTAAAAGTAATGCAAATTGCTGTCATTAAGAAGATAATCCTGTTTGGCCTACATAGAGTTCACATTTTTCTCCAGCAAAGCATTACAGATTCTTGGTTCGTTCATCAAGAAGCACATAGACTATGCTGCTGGTGCTGATAAATAACACAATATCTTCTTTTTGTTTTGTATCTGCCCACAAGTTATCATTGTTTTATGCAAAACAACTGTAAACCCTGGAGTCAACCTAGTAGAGTTTACAGGTGAGAGTTACCTGAAGCAGGAATCACTAGTATCCTGTGCATGTGGTCTGACACTGGCATGAACAAATTTGCACACATTCATTATACCTCACAGTACCCAATACTAATAATATGTTAATTCTAGTAATATATTATACTGTATATCATACAGTCATTCATACTGAGATCTTGTCGGTGGGGAAACGTCAACAGATCCTATGACAAAAGAATTTTACGATCTAAAACAATGATTATATGGAAGATAGCACAGTCTGTCTAAATGAAATCTGAAAGACTGGCATCCTATAATCTCAGTTCAGAGTCCTAAAAATACCATGCTGTCCTTTCTGAAAGCAATATAAACCATCACATTACCTTCTCTGAATATTCTGATGGAGGGTTTAGCTTAGAGATGGAATAGGTTGAACAGGCAAATTGACTGCAAGTACTCCAAACATCAGTCCAAAAGTCACCTTTCTTACCAGAACATTCAGTTTTATTTGGAAACAGGGGGTTTCAGCTGATACCCAATGCACACTATTAAATGAAAAGTTGAAAGTTTTCTTTAAATGACCTGCATAGTTTTCCACGTGTGGTTCAAGATAGCTTTGACACATTCTTGGAATGTACACATTCTTCCTTCAGGGTTACCACACGTTTCAGAATTCCTGGAAATTCAAGTTACACAGCATTAGCAAAAAAATTATGTGTCAAAAGATCATATTGAATTAAATATGATATACAGTATCTCTATATATGGATGGAAGTGTAATGCCTTTCTTATTATTTAGAAATATCTTAAAACCTGTCTAATTACAACAACGTTAATAATAATTATCAAACTTGTTTACTAATTCTTTGATTTTCTTCAGGCTACGACATCTCTTAGGAAAATTCCCTGAGCTACTGGCCATAAGCCTTTTTTTAAGTAAGGAATTATTAAAATTCCCTGTCATAACAGTGCAGGGAGGGCTGCAAGAGTGGTGGGACCAAAGAGAGAGTACATAGACAAAACCAAGCATGGATTCGCAAAGGGGAGGTCATGCTTGACCAAGATCATATGCTTCTATGATGAAATGACTGGCTTGGTAGATGAGGGGAGAGCAGTGGATATTGTCTACCTGGACTTCAGTAAGGCTTTCAAAATTGTCTCCCATATTAACCTCACAGAAGATATGTTGGGCTGGTTGAGAAGTCAGATGGATTTAAAACTGTCTGTACAGCAAGGTCCAGAGGGTGGCTGATCAGCACTACGAAGTCTTGCTGGAGACCAGTAACTAGCACTGTACCCCAGGGGTCAACACTGCATACAATGCTGTTCAACATGATCAGGATGATGGGGCAGAGTGCAGCCTCAGCAAGTTTGCTGATGACACAAAACTGGGAGGAGTGGCTGATACACCAGAGGGTTGTGTTGACATCCAGAGGGACCTCAACAGGCTGGAGAAATGGGCTGACAGGAACTTCCTGAAGTTGAACAAGGGGAAGTGCAAAGTCCTGCAGCGGGGAAGGAACAACCCCAGGCACCAGTACATGCTGGGGACTGACCAGCTCAGAAGCAGCTTGGCAGAAAAAGACCTGGGGGTCCTGGTGGACACCAAGTTGACCATGAGCCAATAATGTGCCCTTGTGGAAAAGGCTAATGGTATCCTGAGATGCATTAGGAGGAGTGTTGCCAGCAGGTCAAGGGAGGTGATCCTTCCCCTGTACTCAGCCCTGGTGAGGCCACCCCTGGAGTGCTGGGTCCAGTTCTGGGCTCCTCAGTATAAGAGAGACATGGACATACTGAAGAGAGTCCAATGAGTACAGGAGAGCCATGGACATACAGTCCAATAAAGGGCCATGAGGATGATTAAGGGCTTGGATCACCTGGCATATGGGGAGGGGCTGAGAGAGCTGGGACTGTTTAACCTAGAGAAGAGATGGCTTGGGGGGATCTCATCAATGTATATAAATATCTGAAGGGTGGATGTAAAGAAGACAGAACCAGGCTCTTTTTAGTGGTGCTCAGTGACAAACCGGAGTCAATGGGCAACAAACTGAAACACAGGAGCTGTAGGCTGAACATCACCTTATGTGAAGGTTCCTAAGGCTCAGTACAGGTTGCGCAGGGAGGTTGTGGAGCCTTCATATTCAAAAGCCATCTGGACGTGGTCCTGTGCAACCTGCTCTACGTGGCCCAGCTTTAGCAGGCAGGTTGGACAAGATGATCTCCAGCGGTCCCTTCCAACCTCAACCATTCTGTGATTCTGTGATTCTGTGAACCAGAATTCTATTATTATGGTCAGAGATAGTCAAGAGAACAGAGTTGTGATGACTTCTGCAAAGACTAAGTATTTTACCCAGTGACTGTGATGCTGACAGTGTTGCACTTCTTCCTGGCTAGACTGAGGCAGTCCCAGAAGCAGTGGGAAGCTCAGACTCATGTCTCCTGCCTCCTAGTAAAGCCTGCACTGTCCATACCTGTACAGGCCTCAGCCAAAAGGCCAAGTAAAAATTTTTACAGGAGAGTCATTTATTTATATAACTGTGATAAACATTTGAGGATTACAGACATGGATTCATTAGCTTTCCATGCCATGATGTGTGTTTCTTTAATGATGTCAGTGTTAGAAATGTCAGTTTTCTTGTTTACCTCATATTTTGTGCGTTTAACAGATGGTCACATCTTAAAGATCTGATCCTAAATGCTTCCTCCTATAAATGTAACCTCCACCATCAGTGTCATCTTTTTCTTCCAGTGAGTCTGTTTTCAAACTTTGGATCTCTTCTCATCAAGTGTTGCATATTTTTTGTTATGTTTTAGGGACAGAAAGAAAAAAAAATGTTTTTTTCACAGTTGGTAATAATCTCTCAGTATAGCAGATTTCAACGTAGCTTGCCAATGTTTCCTACTGATTTCAAGTGTCTGAAGTGATAACTCACCATTAAATGATCTTTGACATTATTCCATGTCTACACCATTAAAGTAGTAGGTTTTTCCATCAAGGAATATTCCTACTTTCATTTTCCTTTTCAATTAGTTCAGAGATACAAGAGAAAGTACCAAGTCCCATCTCCATTCAAGATGACAGTAATTTCAGCCCCTATAGCAAGGTTCTTTTGTCATTTCATGACTTCCAAAAATGCAAATTAAAACAAATAAACAGTAAGGAAGAAGCCTCTATAAAAATTAATAACTCATAAAAATTTATTTCTGGATATACTATATCAGAATAATAATTTGTATATTTTCTGCCAACTGCCATTTGCAAATCCCTAGGATGGTTTTCATCCAACTGTGATCATAACAAACCTTTCCATCTGTGTATTTTTCTATGAGAAATCTTCATCAGAATTGTTCCCAAAAGGCCTTATGGGCTCAAAAAATCTCAGTATGGTTCCATCATTCTCATAGGAAAAGTAATACAGAATTTAAGAGAAGGTTATAATTGTTCCTTAGGCTTGCTCAGCCATTCCAATGAATAGATCAACTACAATTTTGCTTTGAAAACACTACAAAATGTATACTAGCAATATTATTTCATTAAGTCATTCTAAACTCTAAAATATGTTTTCTAACACACAGTTTATGTGGAACATTTGGCATTTCAAATCTGCTAAATTCCATGCAACTTTTATAAACAAGGGTGATTATTCTGAAAAATAATAGTTCCACATTTCTGTAGCATCTCTATAACATTTTCTGGAGGCCCCAGAAGTTCTTTCCAAAGAGCAGCAACTGAAACACGTCAGTATTCCAGAAAATATATTAGCTCTCTTTTACATGTGGGTAGAATGGGGCCATAAGAAGAAAGTTTGCTATTTAATAAGGTATTTCTTACTCCTGGCAATAGTTGCCTGTGGTGTTGGATACAGATGTACTTGACAAGTGATTTATAGCAAAGTTGCAGAGAAAATCCTTGTTAGAACGAGAAAAAGACCTAGATATAATGAATCTCAATTCTGTTTTAACCTTAAAATTGTCATTTGACTTTTATTGATGGAATGGGAACAGCTATAGTAAATTACAACAGAAGTCTGTATATAAATGAAAGATCTTATAGTCTCTTTTGAAACAAAATTCCCAGCAAAATGAAATTCAGGAAAGTGCTTCAATGCACATCTGAACCCATCCTTGTTTACAGAAGTGATTTGCAAAAGTGAGTCTTCTGGGTTTCTCTGTTCAGTACATAATTCTCCTCTGTTCCAGAAACCTGCAAGTAAAGAGGTAAGTGGAACTAAGGGAATGAGAATCTTTCCAAGAAACAGGAAGATTTCGGAAGGGAGTAAGGATTATCTGAAAAATGCGTCACAGCTTCTTTTAAAAGAAGCCATCTTTTAAAGTAGGCCATCTAATAGAAATGTGCATTTTCCTACTTTCAGACTGAAATAAACACATCAAAAGGAAGACATTTAAGCAAGTTTTAAACTTTAAGAGAGTGCCTAAGTGAGGTACTGACTAAAAAGACCAGCAAAATCAAAGCCTGACACGGGTGGGGAATTGCTTTTGCAGGCAGTAGGACTTTGCTGGAAGAACGCAAGGACAAGCCATGTGCTCTGAAGCAGACAGGAAAATTAATCTAAATGAGAGATCTAACTTAATACTTTCATTTATTATCTTCTATGAAGTCAGCCAAGCAAACATTTTCATATCAGATTTACCTTGCAAATCTGGTAAGACACATTTCTCATGTGAGGCACCTTGCCAACAGTACTGTGCCCTGTATCTAAGAGGTAAAGGAGGCGCCATACCAGCTAACGTCGACAGGCACCATTATCACAGAAGAAGGACATCAAGGCATCAAGCAATGAAGAAACAAATAAATTTATCAGACACCATAGCACACAAGCAGCATCCAGCCACATTTGCACTCCTAGGACCAGAAACACACCCCTAATTTAATGGGGGATGCTATCATTTTTGCCGTGTGATCTATCTAGTCATGTGTTGATGAAGGGGCTGTGGAGAAAGGGAATGAAGGAGGCAGGGAACACGTCACAGGCTGGCAAAACCGTGAATTCAACCACCATCCCACTCCCTGCTCATGTCTGCGGGTGCTTGAAAAAGAGGCTGCAGGAATAGGCGGTGGGATAGGAAAACTGTTAGGCAGGCTGGATCCATCTGATGGGTCATACTTTGGGGAAAACTGAGCTAAACTATCAAGGAGTTTTAAAGAAAACAACTGAGAAGCCTACAGGTGTTGCTGAGGAGTTATACTTTTTTTACATTGCAGCTCATCAGAAAGAACACAGAATCACCTCCTCGTTCTGTTAGAGTAGACAATATTAAAGTCATGTGTCCAAAACAGCACTAAAATAAATCAATAAATTAAAGGGAAACTAGTCACACAGTCCAGACGAAATTTGCAGTGAAACTCAAAAGGAAGTTAAGATAGAGAGACAGTCACTTCACCACCCCATGCTTCTATTTCCCCAGCTCCAAAGCTCTGATAAAATTAATTGTCTTACTTGTTAAGTACTTTTGAGATCTGTTTTTATTGATAAAAATGAAGGTGAATGTTTAAGAAGAGGAGATGCAAGCAGAGGTATATAATCTCTTGCTAAAATCTTTATTGGGGTGTTAAAAAAGTTAGGCAAGTGTTTTACTGCTCTTTTAAGACACTCAAAGGGTGAACCCAAGAATTACAGGTCAATAAGACTTAATCCAATTCAAGGTCATTCTAAATGCAAGAAATAATTAAAACAAAAAAAAAAAATAACCCCACTATGGTAGTGACAACCCAGCTCCATCATGAAAAAAAACCCAAAACACAAATAAACAAGATCATGCTTCTTAAATCTATTACAATTATCTTGTTTATAGATAAAGGAGAGATTGTTGATATTTATTTATTTACTAGTTTTACTGTGGTTTTGGACTATTGACTGTGGGAGAAAGCATCAGTTTTTGAAAGTTGAAGGCACTTGCAACTCAATACTTTGGAATGCAAAGGCACGGTGATGGATTCTAGATTAGCTGGAACCATACAAGAGAAATGCCTAGGTGTTCTGTTAAAACTACTTATTTTGGAGAGCTGAAAAATAGGCAAAAAAAAAAAAGTAGCTTTCATTTAAAAAGGCATAAAAAATAATCAACCATATATCTAATCCACATCCTTGGCTAACCTTCACAAAATAGTAAGCAGAGATTAGGAGGATCAGAAACACTGTGACTATTGGGAGAGAGGGGGATGACTGGAGCCCTGTCCAGAGGGTATTGCAGAGAGAAAGGGTCTGGGACAAACTTTGCCTTTTAATGCATACATAAAAACACCTCGCATGCTGCTGAATCATAGTCCTTCACTTCAGAGAGCCTGCAGGCCATACTCATGAACTACAGTGCTGAAAGTGCTATAATGTCATCACAGACATTAATGTCACAATTTCCCCTTGAATATTTTTACAGAGCTCATGAGTAAAGCCGTTTAATTTCCAATAATTTTTGTGCTCAGTTCGTAGTAAGAAGTACCTTTTAACACTCAAACTTTCAGATTGCCACAATAAATGGGCTACAATTTTCTTTCAAAAGTTCATTTAATTATTTAGACTTGTAGAATTATAAGCAGTACTGTGCTGATGGAATTTGGTAAAATACAGTTTTCACTCCTGGAAGAAGTGTTTTAGGAGACTTTGCAAATACATTTCTGGGAACTGTGATTTGATTTAAAAGATATTTTACAGGGAGTGGGATGGGGGAGTGTGTTGGACGAGATGAATAATATGGGAAAAAAACCATGTCACTGCACCAAAATGCAGTGGATTTCAAAGAGGAAGGTGACCACCCTATAACATATTTTATAGGAATGCTGTAATTAACTAAAGCCTTTTCTGATGTCTAAGGTAGTGCAGCAAGTAAACAGAGTGTAAATTTGGTGTTTACTCAGCATTTATACAAAGGATTGTGCACTGTGATACAAAGCAAGGAAAGATTTCGTTTGTGATTTTATATTGGTACATCAAAAATTCATAGAGCTCCTATGAGCAAGGAACCATGATGATTACCAGCTCCTAATAAATGCCTAAAATTTCTTTGCTGCACAGATTTTTGTTTGCTTGATAGGAATGTTGTCAGACTAGGTTTCATTAGCCATGTTTACTTATTTGATATCTTTGCTCATTAAAAAAGGAGTTAATTCAATGAGTTCCAAAGAGTGAAAAAAAAATTATGTAAAACAACAAAAACGTCTGGTTGGAGGGCTCCTACTTAGACAAGATATTGGCAACGAAAAAAAATCCTGCCCCTGTGCAAGATTTTGCAAAGCATTTTTAAGGACAGCCTTAATGTTGCATTAAATAAAACAAGCAGAGCAGCATGCAAACTCTTTGCTATAGTATTTTTTAATAGCAGAATTTACCATAATTTTGAGACAGTCAGATTTCCTAAATTCCAAAAAGGACATGAATGTTTTCAGCTTAATCTTTGTGAGGCTCAGGACTCTGCCACAAAGCACAGGTTCTGTATCATTAAGACAGCAGTTCTCAGCAAGTGACAGAAATAACAGCTCACTTTCTCACAACAAAAGATGCTGAAGTACAACCAGCATTTTCTAAACTCTTTTCAAATACCTTTAAACTAAATATATATGCTTATTAACCTCCAATGTATTTTAAAAAATCATGGCAATTTTCTCCTACATTTTTAGAAGTAGTAGCATTCCAGGATGCCGTGGCTAAAGCACACTGATGCTGTCAGAAATTATTATATCAGTGGCTTAAAGATGTCAAAAAGTATCTCTTAACTGATGGGAAAGGAATTTAGTGTGAGACATTTTCAAGACAGAAAATGACCACCTTTTCCTTAAGTAAGAAAATGCTGTTAACTTGGGAATCCTTAAATAAATTAGAAGCTTATGGCAACTTAGCAAAGAGCTGGGCTACACACAGATCCCTTTGTTAAACAGAGAGATTTTATTAATACACATTGTGCCATGTAGGAGACTGACCCAAGGCAGACCTTTGTAAAGGTTTAATTTACCTAACGGCAATTTACCCATGGGAGCAGTGCTTATATGCAAAGCGTATCCCCATGCAAGCAGCTCTCCTTGGTGAGGGATTGATTCTCCCAGCGACGGCAGGCAGCAGCTGTGTCACTGTTCTCTGTGGGCTTCCACTGGGGGACAAAAGCTGTATTTTATCCAGGTTTTATAGGAGCCCTGCCAATGATTCAGAACATCTCCCAACCTCTGTCCCTCCTAAAATGGCCAGTTCCCAGTAGAGAAGATAGGAAATACAGACAATGGTCTCAGGGTCTAAGATTTGTAACTCTTACGAGTGCTTTCATCCACAGCAGACTTTTTTTGTCTTTCTCTAGACTACGTCAGTTTCATATTATTCTTTATTCTGTCATCCTCATTTGAGAAAAATAATAGAAGCAAATCCCTTCCAAAAACTCACCTCAGTCTCACACACAAACATTTCTTTCAGTAAAACTAAGACCTGTATTAAAAGGATGTTGGTATTAAATTATAACAGTGCTCCTATGGAGGTACGTACACCTATTTGACCACCCAAAAATATTCAACATGATTAATGTGATTGCAGCCAATGGCTAGGTAATTTAAAATGAGCACTAAAAATATCACCCTCACATATGTTATTTTTAGAGTATCTACAGCAGTAGCAAAAACAGCATGGAGAACTGGGCACAACTTTCACAAACAGAGTATAAGATGTGAAATCTAAGAAGAATAAATTAAGGTACTGGCATCTGTTTGTCTAGAAATAGAATCATCTTACAGTGTGCTCTGTATAGAGAAGGAAAACACACACTTTTGAAAATGAGTCAACATTTTCAGAAAAAGCCACTAATTCTGAGTATGTCATGTTCTGGTTGCCCAGCTCAGATAGATACATGAAGGCTGGTTTGTTCCCTGAGCCCCTCTCCACACTTCAAGTCCTCCATCCATGTGCTTTCTGTCACGTATAAAATGGAAAGCATGGCCTCATATACTTGGAGGTCCCAGGCACCATACCCCATGTATTTCCCTCCCTGCTTGGTATCTGCCCAGCACTGAAAGAAAATAACCGGTTTTTAACTGCATTGATTTTAACCATTAATTTCTCTTAAACATTGAGGGGAGGGGAACAACCTTTATTTCACTCAATAAAACTCCTATTAAGTGATACTTAAGACCTGTAAAATTGCCTGGGTGGTTGAAAAGTCAAGCTACCTTAGAGATCATGGAAAAAAAATCTTAGCATGATCTCCAGAAATTACAACTACCGTGACAAAATAAATACATGTTAGTACTCACTGTATCATTTTTCTTAATTTTCTCTAAAATTTTCAGATGCAAATCTCCTGTATCATAGGGTAGGTTACTGCTTGCAAAATCTCAGGAAAATCCAGTTCTCTTTTTTTCCTTTTCAAGGTAAATTAGATTTCTATAGACAAGTACTTTGTCAAGATTCTAATGCCAACAATTTACCCAACTCCACAAGATGTGACAGTATGAAATTATAAAATATGTCAGAAAAGGTAAAGGCCATGTTTCATGATATTTTCAAAGAGCATATTTCTTTGTAGTTTAATTCATTTTCATGAAACTCTTTTGAAGATGAAAAGTTCTGTGTGTATGCATTACTGCTTCTATTAACAATATTCATTTATTTTTGTTTGGGCAGAAGGAGAGGAATAATACATTATGATATTGGCTATGCAGGGTAGGCAAAGGCATTACAGCTGTCTACTTGTTTTATTTGCTTGATAATATTTTGCCATGAAACTTAAACTTAAACTCTGATAGCAGCACGGTCCTGTAGCTTGGCTCATATCTTCCCTCACAGACTTCTTGCAGGCTCCTGCCCAGGAAAGCATCAGTGTGATAAATTCTATTGCACTCAACAGGATTTGAACACAATCTGAAATTAAAGCACATGTATAAGTGTTGACCTAAAAAGACATGGATTTATGCTCCTTTTCATATTTCTTTTTAAGAATTTAAGAACAACTGTTATTTAAGAGTTTAAGGACAATTACACCATTTTGTTAGTTATATCTATTACATTATTTTGTCTTACACCTTGTACTGCTACCTGCGGTAGAAATGCCTGTGTAGGGTCATAATACCTGTGCTTGGTGGCAAAAGCCTGGAGATAAGTTGGTAAGCTCAAGTTCAATTGTAAGTATATTGCGATGAAAGCTGTAAGGAAAAAAAACAATATTGCCAAAGAGAAGATGAATTTTACTTTTTGTCTTTGCACCATGTTATGTTTCTTCATTTCACTCTAAATGAAAGACTGTCATGACTAAGGACAGCATCTGGATGCTCTTCTGGAGCAAATATTAATGAGACTGTGTTATTTCACAAAGACTGTCCCATTTTCAGTGTCAGTGAGGCTGGTTTTTGTCATTGGTAAGGGCTGTCAAGTCCTATAGAACTGTATAATTAGAGACCAAGAAAACCACTGATAATCAAGATGGTCCAACTGAAGTGATTCTAAAAACTTTTGGAATGTAATGGACTGCGATAAATCATTCAAAATTACATATATTTGGTTAAAAAAAAGGTCTGTAAATATGCTCCAAATTAAAATCTGTAGAAATTTGCCATTAGGTGCGGAGCTTGTTTTATCTCTGGAATGGTTTAACTGCTATCTATTAACATCAATAGAATATTGAGAAAAGCAAGATAGCCCTGTTATTTTGACTCAGCAGAGTAGGCAAATTTTTCTGCATTTTTTTCTTGTCTACATGTTTGTATATAACTGTTAACCTATTTTCTGGACAGAGTTACACCTGTGAATCTTATTCTAACAATTTTCTCCAGCTTCAAGTAAGTACCTCATGTTTTAGTGAGTCAAACTTGTTTAACCAAATCATGTTGTATGGTTTGTTTGGTTTGGTTTTGTTTGGTTTGGTTTGTTTTCCCTAAGTGTTCCATATCATTATTGACTTGTTCCTACTGACACAACCAGAAATACTGGAACGTAAATATGAAACATTAGTTTCCACTCCTCAGTGAGAAATAAAGTTGTGAGAGGTGGCTCAGAAAGACTCTTGTGCAGGTGAATAGGGAGTGCAGAGTCTCTTCAGAAGTAATCTAAGCCCCAAAAAAGGAACAAATAGGTTTTCATTCCACCTTCCATAAGGTGAAAGAGGTGTTAATGAAGAACTTTAACTCACTTTCCTCCTGAGATGGTTCCTGGAAGAGCTACGTTGTTGATGATGCAAGGTAAGACAGAAAACTTCCGTCATGCTCAAAATATGGAAAAGTCAGACTAATCCCAGAATTTGGTTTCTGTTGTAATTTATGATTACATAATGTTCTTCCATTACAGTGTAATTGGACAGGTCAAAACTGCAGATTAATTCACAAGTTAATTAATTCCCAAACTGCAAACAGTTAAAACTTGCTAGAGATTTATTATTTGTATTAAACTCACATACAAATTAATAGATTCATGTAAAGTCATTAAAATTATGTGAACAACTAAAGACTGTCTCACAATGCCTTTAAACTTCCATTTAACTACACAAAGATGTCATCTTTAAGATTCATTCTTGGTCCGTATTTTTTCCACATGAAATGTTAGCCTTTTTTTTAAATGGGGAGATGGATGGATGGATGGATGGATGGATGGATGGATGGAGGACAGGTGTACAGATAGTTTTCTTTCTACAAATCCTTTTCCCAAAAGTGTCAAAGTTACATCATGTAAAATAGTTGGCATCAGCTATAAATTTGGGGGCTGATCCATGAAAAGGTCTAATCCTTTCTGGAAGGTGCTCTGCCAATGACAGGTCTCTTCCAATTACATGGAGAGAGCAGTGCTGCACACTTGGCATCATGGAAAGCTCTCCCAATAAGAGTTTGAACAACCGTACTGGCCAAAGGACAGTAGAGAGGGGAAGGAGGCTGACTCATGCACCTTTAGCCATTCAGCTGTTACTAACAAGGCAAAGAGACTGTTATAACAGATTTGCCCTAGGAAATACTATACGCCTAAAGTGCATATTTTCCCTCCTCTCAAAACTAAGAAATAAATTTCTCTCCAACTGATGGGTGACAAGCACCTTCATGTTAAGTATTCTTCCAAGAACAATGTTAGAATGGGATCTCCAATCACCACTTCTCAGTTCTAATCCAAAGCAATCTATTTGTTGTGAATTGCACTGTAATAAACTCAGTTTTGTAGCCCTTTCTCAGGCCTTAGTAAGATAAATTCCCATGATTTCTTTTTTGAATAATCATGTTTCAGACATAACTTTTAATATTTTTTAAACACGCTGGCATCACTTCACTAGTGTAAGGGAAAATAAAGTGTGAAATGGATTGTCAAATTCATCTAAGGACCTACTAACCCTGGGAATGTTAGATGTGTTAAAGGCTTTGAAACATTTTATAACCTTCCAAAAAAAACCCAGAAACTGTAACCTCAGACTCTAAGTACATTTTTTACGGTCACTGATGTGAGTGAATGAAAACCCTTCCAATACATTATCTATGTCTGCTACACTTCCATTCTCACAACTTCAGAGACCAGAGAAGAATTAAAACATTTTAAGTGAAATTCTGGCCCCACTGAGCCAACAGATGATTTGTCATTGATTCACTAAATTGTAAATTCTTTGGATTTTTTTCAGCTTCGGTGGCTGTTTTCTTAGCTACCTGGTTGTGCCGGAAAATTAATGTTAAGTTCACACAAGTGTATTAAAAATCAGAGCTTTCTTAAAATAGAATTTGGATGAAGCTTCTGCAATTTGTGACTATTTGTTTGTATTTTTACATAATCATGTACTCACATGGCTTATGAACTCTATTGCCATTGACACAGTATTTCAAAAAATTGGAAAAATTGGACACTTTCTCCTTTCCATAGCAAATTCTAAGGATTTCCATTTTAAAAGAATTTTTGTTGTTGTTGTTGTATGAGATGTTTAACCAAACACTCTATTTTTAGCTATCGTACTTTAATGGCCAAGCTACTGATATCTCAGTAGGTTTTACAGCTCTAAGTAAGGAAACAGTGTCATCCCTATTTCCCAGAGACACAAAACCTTCCCATTCTAGCCTCCCATATTTTTAGGCCATTCAGTTATATTTAGCGACTCCTAGACTGAGTTGAACAACTCATGGTCTGAAAAGAAATCTAGAAAGTTATTCGGTTCTGTTTCAAAAGTAATAAAAAAGAAGCAGAAACAATGAGCTGTCACATGGGAAGATTATGGTGGAGCTGAAAATTGATCTTGGTTCTCCTGGGTCTCAGGCTAACCATGCTAACATCCTCTGTTCCAGTCTACCCATGGCAGCTTCCAACAAAATAAGGGAGAAACTTCTCTGAGAGTTTAAAAAGTGTTAGAGCAGATGGAACGTTCTAGCTAAATGCCACCTTGGCAAGCTTAGAACTCTGCAAAAAAAAATTATACAAGCTGAATTGCCTGCCAGAACTCACCTAAATACAAGTGGTCTCATTAAGGCACTGGTCAAGTGCTTTTCCCATGGATTGTTTACTAGATAATACACCAGAGGCAATCAGGTGTAGGTTCCTGGCAATTAGAAATACTGGGTTATTTGCGTTAATTTTTACTCAGAGGTCCTGGTTTTTGACATCTAACTTTGCAAATATAGCCTTGTGCCTCTCTTTGTTCACAAAATGCATATGAAGGGTAGGCTTCCAACTAGCCTTACGCCAAGACACAGTTCTGCCATGAACCGAGTTGTTCCATTCCTGGAAGAATTCTTCTGCAGGGGAACGTAATCCCAAACACCCATCTACTCTCCAAGTAAGAATGATGCAGGAGCATTGTGCGTGGGTGTTAGCCATCTGCATCAGATTGCCACAACTACCGTGTGTCTTTTCTTGGTGATCCTGGAAGAGCACAGCATTTGGTGGATATCTGAAAGGGCACAAGAGGCTTTTACATGGCTTAGCCTTTGTCTTCATAGATCAAACAGCAAACTCATTTGGCTTACCCTGAAGCACACTCAGGCTAAAATACAACCTTTTCTCAGGAAATTAAAAGGACTAAATATTTGGATTAGAAAGCTATTTCAGTCTTAACCTTTATATTCCATGAGCATGGTGTCTCCATAATCTTTCTCCTTTTTTTTGTCTCCCTCAGGCTAAAATATTTTGTGCATCCAGCTGAGGAACGTGGTTGGGCAATGGGGAACTCTGCAGGAGGAAAAGAGAAGACGATTTTCCTTCAAATGCTAGTTCATTTTAACTGCCTCCATACTGCCTTCCTCCATAGGAGCAGGACACTTGGCTGTTCACAACTATGGATAGGGCTCCCCTGTCCTGTTTTCTGCCCTCTGCAATGTTTGATCTGTGTGTTTGTTTACAGTTAATGGTACTGTATACTGTATGTTTTACATAAAAAATCTAGTGGTCATGTGGGGAAAGTACCACAGATAGTGAGGTAGAACCAGAGGAAGGGAGAGAAAGAAGGAAAGGAACTGTGCTTTCCTCAAACACGGCTGTGCTTGCTCCATTGGAAGAAGCTTTGTGTTTGCAGGATGGCACAGGTAGGAGGGAGTCAGAGCAATCAGGAGATGCTTGAAAGGAGCTGGGCACAGAAACAACATCAACCTCAAGGGTAGTGGAAAGCAGGAAGCTTTCTAGGGAACTCAGAGAAGTAAGGGCACAAAGCGAGCCCCTGGAAGTTGGTGGGTTGGAAGGCGAGACTGGAAGAAAAGACTTGTCCTGCAAAGACGCAGGAAGATTTGTTTTCAAATCTTGGTATTTAATGCCTCCTCCAGCTGCCTTCTTAGAGAGTTAACATGCTGTACTTTATTAACCTGCATTATGCCAAGGCTGGGAGCCTTCTGATGTGTTGGTGTGCTCACTTCAAAGAAAATATTGACCAATTCTACTCCTGGGCTCTGTTAATTGGGGTTCTGGCATATTCTTTTTTCCTAATATGGACAACAAGCTTGTTCTGCATTTCCAGCTGTTGCTGTATGACTATATCTACGGAAAGGATTTTCTTGTTTGCACTTAGAGGTGCACCACAAAATTCAGGGGCTATCTTCTCTTTTTTTTGTTTGCTTGTTTGTTTTTTGGAACAAATAAAGCTTTACAAATCCCTACTGTGGACCACACTGGGATTCCAGGAATTTGGCACTTGCTATTTGTTTGCCATTTATTTTTATCTCACTTGGTAACTCTTGGGACAAAGCTTCCTTTACAGGTAAAGGCAAATGTCTGACTTTCTGCTGCATTGGGACCAAATCACTTGAGTTTCATTTTGTGAACAAATGCAGTTTCACAGCTCATTGCTCAGGCAGTGCACAATGGAGAGGACACAAAACAAGCAAACAAAGGGAAGAAATGTAGCCATTAGTAGTCCTGGTGGTACCTAACTGGAAAAGGGATGGCAATTTCCCTGATATAAAGCTCTCAAGGTGTGCAGACTGAACATACTGCCACTTCAGTTAGGCAACTGTTTTCTTCCTTAAGCCACCACTAATAGGTTTAGGTTTGTAAAACTTTGTCCTTTAATATCTTTGCAAGTAAACAGACGCAAAGTTAATTGAAACAGCTGAGACTGTATCTAGACTCACTTCAGCATCCTGCAGCTTTCCACAAGGGAGTTATACATCAGCTGAATAACGTAATATATAAAGAGCATGAGGTGATCTGCATTTATCTACATTCAGGAAATAACTGCAAAAAATAAGCCTGATTCTTCTCACATTTACCCAGTTTTCAGATGAATTCCACTGGGATTTCTCCTTACAGCACCCTGAATGAGAATCAAAACCCATGGTTTCACATAGCAGCGATGAATCCAAATAAGCTGGTCTGCCTTTCAGCACTGATGAAAATGGGCACGCTTTTTCAGGGCATCTTATGCAGCTGCCATATATGCATTATACGTCCATGTGTCTTCAGTCAGTGTAAGGGAAGGTGTTACAACGCGTGGTGCTTGTGAGAGGCATGAATTGTACCATGTATGCGGGCACATCATCCACTCCCTCACCAGGCTGCCTGTGCAGGTCCAGTCTGCCCTTCTCTTAGGTCCTTCTCGTAGGAGGTGGGTTCCAGATGAGCCTCTCTCAGGGGCAACAGCAGCATTTCAGTGCAGCAGCTCACGGTGTGGGGGAAGTCACCAGCTCTCCATGGGTGCCTGCGTGCCCCGACAGACCTGCCAGAATTGGGAGTGGCTCCTGTGGATGCTCAGAGCTGCACAAAATCCAGCTCCCATAGGAAACACCAACAATGAATGCCTCAAAAAACATCTTTATGGAGATTGTTTTTCAGGTAGACTTTTGGATAGAAATACTTCCGAAATACTGCAGAGGCTTTTGTTGCATAAAATGTTCAACATGCTGGTATTCACCTCATTGCCTGTGGGAATTGCTCTTTAGTATCCAAGAACTGTTCATGAGAGGATCTATCTCCTCCCATGAGCACTCGTATCTTTTCTCAGCTGCTAACATTTTCGTTAATTTTCCAAGGAGATTAGAAGCAAGGCCTTAGAAACGATAAATGCTACTGAAAATAAAGGGGGAGAGTTAAGAAAACAGGCCCAGAAGACAATATCTGTTTTGCTGGGATTTGTTTCTACTGAGGGATACTTTCTTGTGGATAAGAATAACAAGTCATTGCCTTTTCCAGATGACAGGAAAGCATAATAGCTGCACTCTTCTCAGTCTCTTCTGAGTATCTGCTCTTTACTTTTTTCCAAATGAGTTCCTTGTAAAAATGTTATATTGCAGTGCTGCTCAAAGGCTACTTAATATTATTCTTTTCTTAAAAGAGCTGTGTATTCCCTGACATCTGAGGTTTCTTTAATCAGCTCTGAAGATGGACCATCCTCCACATTGTTTTTGTTGTTAAATTAGAAGGAAATGCACAAAAAATACCCCTAATCTGTATATTTCTCATTTGACTTGGGGAAATAACTAGCTTTGGGGGCAACATTTTAATTGCTGAGATTCTTCTGTTGCCTAAAATATTACTAAAGATAAAGGAATTTGCCTAATCATGTTTTTAAAAACTACTTACAAAACTAAGCATTTTCCAGAATCTGATTCACTATCTTCAAGCTAACAAGGCACCAAGCATGCCATTATGAACTTCTTGTTCATGATATGGAACATTTTCAAGCTTAAATGGGTTTTAGTGGCATTTTTCAAACAAGTAAAATACAACCTGTAAGAAAACAGAATGTTAATTTCTGTGGAAAATGTAATATTTCACAGTGTATCGCTCCAAACAGGGATAAAAATGTAAAATCAGAATTGTATTTATGCTGAAGTGCTCTGATTTTTTAATATTGGAGCACTTAATATTTTATATAAGGACATTATAAAGTATTATATATGAAAAAAATGTCATATTCAAACAGATACTGTAGCATTAAAGTCTAGAGTGAATCAAAGTGATAGTTGAACTAAGAATTTTATCTCATAAAAATGAGCCATTTTGCTTCACTTGCTCTTAATTAAATTTAATCAATTTAAATAAATTCTAAGTTAAAAATAGAGAAACATGTTTTACTAACACTTAAAAATGAATAAAACTATAGCCAGAAGCTGGTTAACCAAAAACCTTTCTGATCAATTTTAAAGTAAAATAATCATCAAAATACCTGCTCAGCTGCAAGTTTCAACGTATATTTTGAACCTGTGAATTTACATAGGCCACAATTTTCCATGTGGACAGTTTAAAATGGTGTGACTATACCTCTCAGTTTCCAAAGGAGCAGGTAAGGGCAATAACTGTATTTACCATTGCTTTATGGAGCTATGTAAGCATTGTTGAATGTGTTGAACTGATTTTAAAGAAAAGTCATGTTATTTTGCTTCCCTCCACAAGTATATCTGCCTTCTAGAGCTCCGGAAGGCACAACACTGCAGCTCCATTACGTATGTCCTATAAAAACCCCTACAAATACTAAGCACGGGAACTGTGATGTATAGATACATCCCATGACAGTTTTTTGGAGTGAAGCACAAAAAGCAGGATAGAGAAGAATGTACAGCAGGAGCAATGAATCTTTGCAGATTCTGCTATCCTCCAGTATGAAGTGCAAGAAAAGCAACACCTACAAAGTTTGCTTGAGTTATAGTGTAGGATCAGCAGCAAAATAGTTTCACTACTACTCCTGCAAACTGTGATGAAATTCCCTCCATGGATCCTTACAAGAAATTCCATGTTCACTCCCCAGAAAAATGAATGAGGATAGTATCAATACCCTCAAATATTCACAATAACCTAGTTGGGCCAAATTATATATTCTATTTTAATTTTTCCTTTTAAAATTAATTATTTTTTCTAATTACTTTTAAATTTTCCTGCAAGTATGAAGGTTGTAAAAATAAAAATGTTATCAATATTTTTTACTTAGTTGTTATATTTGTGTTTATGAACAGGTGGTATTCTATATGTGCCATAATTTAAAGTGAAGGGTTACTAGGTTTCTACCAGAGCAGCTTCATTCTGCTAGGTATGAAAAGGAAGACAGAGAGCAAGATCCTTATGGTTTGAGTGTTGCAAGTTCTATACCTCAAATTTATTGTAAGTTTAAGGGAAAAGGGAAAAGGGTAATGGAAACTGCAAAGATCATAAAGGTGTTTTGTCTGTAGAATGAAAAATGTCACAATTCCTGAAAGGCAAATCTGTAAGCTTATAAAGACTTCACCCACACTGAAAAAGAAGAATACATAAAAATTCAGCAGCACCTCTTCTGCCTTAAAATGAACTTTGGTTTGGACAGAGAGCTGCAGAAAAATTATATTAAGTGCAACAGAGGAGCAGCAGTGAGTGGGTTAGTAGGAAGGGGGAATAGGCAGCAGGCAGGGAAAAGCAGAGACAAATATATAAATATTATATTTGTTATATATATATAATAACCTACTACCAGCCTTTACTGGCCACATAGCATTGTGGGGGATCTGTGGGCACCCTAAGGGCTTGAAATTGCTATTTCTCAGCTATTTGAGTTCTTTTTCAGTCTTCTGTTTCTTCATATTTCTGACATACAGCATTTAACCCTGTGCAGCTATGGGAACCTGTTTTTTAATGAGCAATGAATAGGCTCCCAAAATTTTAATAGGTTTGTTACTTCAGGGAGGGGGTGTACATGCATTTCCATATTAAAGGACATATCAGAAGTACTGGGAGTTAAAGTGTAGCAAGTAATACCAAAGAAGGCACTACACAGACAGACTTCTCTAAAGGACTTCTTTTTCTTGCTGAAGCATCAGAGCATGTCGGCTTCTGTTCTTGCTTGCTGTAAGGCACTTTTAAACCATATTGGCAGTAAAAAGGACTTCAGTATTATTTGGAATAGATCCCATAGCCCTTTAAACATTGGATCTAGTCAAAAGAATAATTCTATAACAACAATGCTGTATTTCTTCCACCCTCTACTCATCTCCAGAGCCAAAGTATTTGTTGCATGATGCGCTCCAGCTCATTCTGCTATCAGCAATGCAGAGCCATTACGGCAATCAGATGTAATATGCTTTATCACCAGCAAAGCAGTTGCCAGGAAAATTTCAGTTTACCACAATTTTTATACTAATTCAGTAAAAGTGTACATGGTATTTAAAGCACATCTTGATTTTCAGTCCCAGAGTTGTATTTTCAAGCATAAAATTTGGGTGGCTTACTTAGCAATTTTGTTTTATTGAGCAAGTATGCGCATACTTTGCACAAATTATGAAGGCTGAGTACAAAGCATCAAGGCAGCTTTTTTAGCAAGTAAATTTTGCAGCCAGTCACGTTTAGCCAAAAGCCAAACTTTTAAGCTGATTTGCATTACATGTTGAATTGGTAGAAAATTAGCTGTGGCCAAAGAGAAAACTTTGATCGTTGAGCCTTATCACTAAAATATCTCATGACCGTGCCTGTGCTAATACAGCCACTTGTATTGTATTCACACGACTCCCTCTGGTGGCAAAATTCTCCATCCCAGGTGCGGGATAGATCTTCCCTCTTTTTTTCTGATGCTACACATGGGTTAGAGGCATGCTGGTGGCTTCTCAGCTCATTCGGGCAGTGGAAATACCGTTAAAGATTTTGTTTGAGTTATAAGATCTCTTTTTCTTACTTTTAGTTATATATCTATCAGTTCAACTGAATAAACAAGCAACTGTTAAATCTGCATAATCTTGAAAAGACTGCAGAAAAATGTTAATTTAAATAAATGTTTTGTAAAAGAAATAATATTTCTGGTTTACATACTTCCCTTTCATGTAGCTCACCACTATACAAACACCTCACAAATGATCCTGATTTGTCTCAGGCCAGGCTGCTGAGGCAAAGAGCAGCATCACAAATCCAAAAATAGGAAGCTGCAGCCTAAAGGCGGCAAGTGATTTTCCTAGTTTCACATGCAAAGTCAGTGGCATACTGGGAAAATTAAACCTGGATTTTCTTCTTACCTGGGGCAATTCACACCATCTGCTTATATAAAGGGACCTTAATGTCTATTAACTCACTTTTTCTTTAAAGGTTTTTTTTTCCCTCCATTGGAGACAGCATCGCCTACCTGCTGCAATCCTCACCAGAACACCCCTCACTACCTGCTTCCTAGACACGTAGCAGTGGAGCCTGACCATCTCTGTGTGTCCAAAATCCTGGCAAATGTGGTAGGAATTTGATGACAGAAGACCCATTGTGGTCCGGTCACCCAACTTTATGAAAACTGATTGGTACCAAAATTATCTTACATAATTAAGTCACTTTAATGATGGCTAAACTCCTTTATAAACACTGTCTTGCAACTTTTTTCACTTAAGACTTGTCCTTTCTTGTGCATACCTGCCTTCACTTTCATCAAGCAATGCCATCGTGGCTATAATATCAAGAGAAATTACAGATTTTGAAGAAAAAGTAACCATCATCAAACTCAGTAGCTGAAAGGAAGACGAAAATATTTCTGTTCATGCTGCTGTCAAATCAACTGTGTTTTATTTGTTACATTACACAGATTAGTAACACGGGTTTTCACAAGGGCACTGTGTTGGTAAGTCACACTCCATCCCCACACTGAACATGTAATTCCTCCTCTTGCCATGAATAAATCATCTTAGCTGAATACATAAGGATGATGTGCAAAGGCAGCATGACTGGCCCAAAAGGTAGAATGATACAGTGGTACGTCTGAGGAATGAAAGGAAAATGAGATATGAAGCATTGTAATGCATGATGATGTACTGGTGATCAAAATAGAGCAGTCTGCCATTAAAGAATAGCATGCATTACTGGGAGAATAAGGAGGTCTCTTATGTCACCTCTGCTAGACAGGATCCTACTATTTTTAACAGTTTAATTCAGGTTAGAATTCAGGTCTCTCTTTCAGACACACATGCCTCCCTGCCTATATATTCATACACAATATATGTGACATAATTTTCCATTGCCTCTAATGGAAATTTTTATTCGGTGATTTCTTATTCCAAGGCTGTTATTCTGAAGAAAGGTAGTTCCTAGTGAATTCATTATGATTAAGGCTCTGGTTTTATCCTGTAAGCACCTATGCATTGGCTTTTTATGCTTGAATTTTATTTTTCTAGATGCATCATACCTATTGCAGCTCCCATGAAATGAAGGCATGCCTGCCCCTGGTGATGTGGAATCAGAATAATGGTGCAAATGGAACCTGAACACATCAGTCTTGCCCCTGTCTGACAGAGAAGAGTAAATCCTTTTTGCCCTGTTTAGGTTTGCCCTGTATATAACTTCTTAGAATAGACCGACAATGATAATACAAAAGAATGAGGACTGCCAACTATACAAATTCATCAACACCAGAGGCCATTCCCATCCCAATATCATAATGATTTGGTTGCAATTCTCCCTGCTGAGTTTTTTTTCTCTGCCCAAGTGAATCTTCTTTTTCTAGCTGCAGAGTGGAGAAGGCAGAGCTATGTAAACCAGCTAAAAACTAGAGCATTCTCCTGGTACAGGGGCGGTGTGGATCCAAACACCTATCAGCTTGGGAATGGGTAGAAATCAGAGTTTCCTGTTCCTGGGTAAGTGCTCCCAAATGTCAGGTGTAGGTACAACCATGTCAACTAATGAATTAAACAGCAATATTGCCTGCAAAGCCTCTGGATTTTTTTCTCAGTGATTCAATACTGGGGAACCCTAAACTGAACTACTCTGTGCAATGTTGAGTTATTGGCACCACACTCTGTGAATGACATGAACCAAACAGAGAAAACACAATAACAATGAGAACGATGCAAGGGCTAAAATCCAGAACAGAACTTAACAAGGAAGGTTATGGAAGAGTTAGGGTTGTTGGTGAAGGTCTTGAACAGAAACTTGGGTACCTCAAAGACTGACTGCTGCTAAGTGAGGAGGATCTATTGTCCAGGTTTGTGGTGATAAGACAAGAAACAGGAGCCTTCAATCAAAGAGAGGATAGTTAGGCTGGATATTAAGGCACATTTCCTTGCAGCAAGGTAATAATGCACTAGAACAACTCGCCAGGGGAAACAGTAGATTCTCCATCACCACAAGCCTTGAACAACAGGTCGGATGCAGATACAAACTCATCCAGCCTTGCTCTAGGCAGAGGGTTAGATGACCTCCAGCTCTCACTTTTAGTGCTATTTTTCTAGATATTAGGATTCTCAGAGCACACGTAAGGGGTGGAAAGGCATCCAAACTCTGGATTGCAATAGGTGCTCATCAGGAAATAGGTTCTGCACACGCCTGAGTGAAGTAGTTGCTTGTATTTAGGTGCCTGAGGAACTTTCTGACCTTGCAAATATCTCCAGGATAAGGCAAGGGCAGAGATGCTCTCTGCAAAGATGTATTGGATACAAAGTTTACAGCTGAGCACAGTAATATCCATTCACAGCATATTGGCATGTGACAAGCAGGGAATTTTAGACTTCAATGAAGCACGACTAGCTAATAATAACAATTGCATAATTTACTTATGGATGTAAATTTGCATAGGTTTCTCAGGGCCAGTGAGGTCAAGAACCCAAAAAATTTTCTTTTCCCAGCTCTGCAACAAAATCATGCAGTTATGTATACCAAGGCACACAGTTAGTTCTAGATGGATAATATCTTACCCAAGCAGTAAATGTGTACAACTCAGGTTTAAACATGGTATAATTCAGGCACAAACTGTCTTCTATACCTGAGTAATACAAAGTACCCACAGCCTATCTGTTCCACCTTTTCTTCCTGCTCTACTTCTTTAGTAACCAGTCCAGCATTTACCGTGAGTGTTTCAAAGGCTGCTCCTCTCTTAAATTCTTCCTGAGTTCAACTGTCTGAACAAACAGAAACCATAATTGTTTACTGTCTGTATCATGACCTCCTTAAATATCCCTATTTTAGTACAGTATACATTGATGGCGCATTGTTAGCTAAAACTACATTATCCAGGATTACATACATGTAACTAGCCATCAAAAGATAGTGTAAGCATAGATTCACGGTCCAATTCATCTGGGGCTTTATGTACACAAGTCCCTGAGCCATTACCTTTTGACAGACTCCTGAGTAAAAGTACTTATTAGTGGATCTAGTTTTTTGTACTGAAACACATATATCAGTGGCACCATATAGCTAACTGTAATGAAGGCACACAGAATATCATCCGGATGATACCCTTGTTCTTCTGTGATTTTATTCATCAAAAAGTCATGTGGAATACATATAATCAACATTGCTTATGTATGTTCTTATAGCAGTCGCAGCATTTTAACTGACAGTGTTGAACAAAGAGACACTAAAGAATCCCTGCAGCATCCAACTGAACAGCTCAGCCAGGAAGAAGAAAAGCCTGGCTCCTCTCCCTGCGAGAGGTCCCGCTCTCCACCTCCGAGGAGTCTTGCAGCAGCATTAGCTAGAGCACATGCAGTACAAAATACTCCTTGCTTTCAACTGAGGTGAAACAAAGTACTGGCTCCAAGAACAGCCAAATAAGCATGCAAACCTGTGATATAAAGAGCAGGAAATAAAACGGTGTTACACTGCAGCTGTTCTACTTACTGTGTGCTGGGAGCCTGTGTGTTGAAAAATGTTTATTTCTCCCTGGGACTAAAGCACTAACCTTGTCACATTACACCCCAGCCACTATTTCTAGCCCCAAGCCCGTCTCTCCTCAGCCCCACATCCCTTCTCCTTCCCCTTCCTTGCTGCTCCCTCAGCCGCAAGCTGCAGCCCAGCCACAGAGGCATGACAGCAGCCAGCCAAGGGGAAGGGACTCACTGTAGGTTTGCAGGCTGTGGGTACAAGGGTACTTATCAAGGCTCTGGCTTTGTTCAGCCCCTTCTGCTGAGAGCCTCATCCCCGGGCACGCTGCAGGCTGGGACCACGCCGCTGGCTTCCTTCCTCACTCCTCTTGACTGCTGGGTTTTTAACTCCATGAGCTGCAGCTTGTCCTGCACACGCGGCCATGGCTCGCAGTTGTGCGTGGGTAGGTGCCGGAGTGCCAGGGCAGAGCAAAGATTCTTCTCATTAAGGTCCATGGTCATTCCTACAAATGTAGCAATGTTACTGAGACACTCAGAGCAGGGTGATTTAATGACATATTGCAAAAGCATGTACTTTTGGTCACAGGTAGTTAAACAACTAAAGGCAATGGTTTTATTCTTGTAAACTTGCTCATAGCCTCAATCTAGGAGAAACAATGAGTACAGAGAGGAGAAGGCTCCAACTGCCTGTTTGTTTTTTTTTTATAAAGGGCCCATAATTAGTTTGTCAAGGTTGAAGAATCATATTTATGCACAGGTTGGTTCTGAGAACAGTCTTTGCTTGTTTTTGTGGTCAGATATGAGCAAAATCTGTTTCCCATATGTACATTTTTCCATCTACCAGTGTAACTTCTTTCTCTAAAGAACTTCCGAATTACCCTTTTTTTTTTTTTTGTCATCTTCTTTCTTCTGTTTTTCTCCAGTCACTGGATATTTTATTTTCCCTTTTCACTTACTGCAATATTTTTCATGTACGTTTTGAATCTACTTCTTCTTAAACTCCTTGGTGATTTAATGAAATTCATATTTCTTTGATTTCTTTCCAGAATCACGGCCTAAAACATATATCCTATCCTCTCTTTGATGTTTTGCTTTAGGAGAATGTTCCTTTGGTGGACTATTCTTAAATTGTACCCTCTGTGGAGACTCTATTCCTTTCTGTAAGTACATTTTAAACTCCATCTTAATAGCACACTTTAGTATTCACCTTTAATGTCACCCTGCTTATCACATCAAAGTAATGTTTGTCTGCAGTGCTTCACTGAGGTGTAATGAACACTATATCTGAGAAACATCTGATGATTTGCATGTGAGTACACTTCAGTGTGGCTTCTCCTGAAATCACACCCTGTCTGAAACAGAACTAACTTCACAGAATCACAGAATCACAGAATGGCAGGGGTTGGAAGGGACCTCTGGAGATCATCTCGTCCAGGTACATCTAGAGCAGGGGGCACAGGACTGCGTCCAGGTGGGTTTTGAATATTTCCAGGGAAGGAGACTCCACAACCTCTCTGGGCAGCCTCTTCCACTGCTCTGTCACCCTCACAGTAAAGAAGTTTTCTCATATTCAGGTGGAACTTCCTGTGTTCCCATTTGTGCCCATTGTCCCTTGTCCTGTCATTGGGCACCACTGAAAAGAGTCCGGCCCCACCCTCTTGACACCCACCCTTCAGATAAGTATTGACAAGATCGTCCCCCAGTCTTCTCTTCTCCAGGCTGAACAAACCCAGGGCTCTCAGCCTTTCCTCAAAAGAGAGGGGCTCCAGTCCCCTGATCATCTTGGTAGCTCTCCACTGGACTCTCTCCAGCAGTTCCCTGTCTTTCTTGAACTGGGGAGCCCAGAACTGGACGCAGTACTCCAGGTGTGGCCTCACTAGGGTGGAGTAGAGGGGGAGGATAACCTCCCTCAACCTGCTGGCCACACTCCTTTTAATGCACCTCGGGATACCATTGGCCTTCTTGGCCACAAGGGCACAGTGCTGGCTCATGGTCAACTTGCTGTCCACCAGCACTCCCAGGTCCTTTGCTTCTTTGTGAATAAGCAAACTTGGTTCCAAGCTGAAATAACAGGATCTCTTGCCAAATTCTAGCAAGAGGATGAAAACTCTTCAGAGCACCCTGTGGGGAGATACATGAAGCCTGGGTGGGAACGGCTGGGTGGAGCAGCCGTGTTAGTCGGCACTGCTTCTCCAAGCACAGGTCATATGGGCCCTTGTGCTGCTACCCATGTGGTTACCATCCTCTCTGCTGGCACCTCAGTATTTTTGAATCATAGGAAGGTCAGATATTTCAGAATAAAATCTCACTAGAGATGACTAAATGTTTCCATAATATATGCACCCCTCAGTAGCCTGCTACCACTGTAATTTGGGCTGTTTCAGCCCTAAAGACTTATTCTGATATAGTCTCTTCCCCAGGCAAGCACCTCCCCAGTTAGAGAGTTCAGAGCACCCGGGCAAGGGCAGACTGACGAGCGCTGCTCCAAAGGCACCTTCAGGGCTAATGTGTTTGACATTGTTTTGCTTACGCTTCCTGCTGCAAATCAAGATGACACTTAGGAAATTAATATATAAAGCCCCTTTATTGTACGACTACATCCCATTAGCAGTTCAGAGACCAGCTGTGAACACTTGCTTGCCAAAGCCTCCTATTGACTTCATGAAAGCATGGAGAGCTCAATTGGACCATACGGAGACAGTTGTTTAACCTTTTTTCCCCACACTGCACTTTTCCCTCCCCAGTGGTGCCGGCCTTGGCTTTTTGTAACCCAGCAGAGATGCACTGTCCTTAGAAGGACAAGGCAAATCCATCAAAATCTAATGCTCTGCCCCATTTGAAGCCATTCAAGAAACAGCACACCTGAAATGAGGCTTTGTATTGTGGTTTTCAGTGAACAAATATATATCAGAAGGGTGTCACAGGGGCACTGCACTAAAAATATAATGTTTTGAGGGAGCACTATATACATATTTTCTTTAACAGAACATTTTCTGTGCACTTTGATCAGAATACACTTATCGGTAGAGATAATTTTTCAAAAATAATTACTATTGGAGCTGTTCATAGTATTAGTTTTCATAAATTCATCCAGTTATAATTAATATGTGCCTTTCAAGGACCTAAAAGGGAAGGCATTCAATATTTCTTGTCTCTAATTTTAGTATGATCTGATTTTCCTCTGGTTGCCTTTCCAAACACCTGGGGCCAGCCATATGAGTAAATTAGATTGTGCTAAAATGCATATTAATGAAGCTCAAGCAATGGTTCCCTAAAGGGACAGTAAAACTATATATAGCTCCTTTTTTCCCCTCTCTTGGTTAATGTGCCTTTCAACACATTTAGATCCTAGTAAAATCATGCCATTTTGGAATAGCCAAAAAAATACAAAGAAACTGTTAAAACAAAAACTCAGAAGCACATTTATTTGAAGTGTATAAATGATCACTCCTTTTAGTACTTGCATTTTAAAATTATTTCATATTAAAAATTGATTTTCTTTGACTCATCCTATGAGAAAAAAATAATGTCAAGACATTTGGGGTAGTAAGAAGTGGCATATTTGTTAATTGCCTACAGTGATCTCTGCATTTTCCTTTCCATAAAAAAACATAGTGCTCATTACAACAGACAGCAGTGGAAGGCAACAACCAATTACCACATGTGACCCTCAGTATATGGAATGAAAAGAAAGAGTTTTGGAAAAGGACATTGGAATAAATCCCAGAAAGTCCTGTGGTGTTATCGGGGATCATCTACAGCAGCATTTCAGTCTGGACCAGGAGGGTGCTTTTTAAGTGAATCACTGCTGACAACACCTTGGTTCACACCACAGAGTGGTGGTAGAGCAGATGCACCAGATTCTTTCAGGAGAAACTAAATTGGAAGATAGACTCAAGAGGCACATTTAAAGTCCATCACCTGCTAATGGGCATCCAGCTCACAGAAAGAGACTAGATGAAGTCCAAAATGGAAACCTCCTAAATGTGTGGGCACTGGGTCCTCAGCCCCACCACTTTTAAACCAGGTGGATGCAGAGTAAACTGCTTGGATGATGAGGCAAGCCCAGTTTATCATACCAGAAAAAATTGGTTTGGTAATTAGACCAAAGGCTTAGAGAGGATGTGACTCAGTGATAAACAACAGGAAGGGAAAAGAACTACCAAGGCACAAAACAAACTGACACAAAAACAAGTGAGTATTCACTGTTCACATCCCAGAAGTTGGAAGGAAGATCTAAATACAGATCTAAGGATTCAAAGGAAGATCTAACCAAAAGCGAACTTTTGGAACAATATTTCAACTGGAATATCATGGTTTAAGAGAGCCCCAAATGCTTTTAAAATGCAGTTTATGGAAGGAACTGTATAATATGGCTGCTTTCAAGCACAGAGAACAGAATCTAACAGTTTAACCTGTTAGAAAGTAATGTTTTATTCCTAAGGATTTTCAGAACGCTGATAAAAGTTCTCCGTATTATTATAATCAAACCACATTTTAAACAGGTTCAAGTAGTTTTTAAATGCTTTATGTGTAAAAAAGAGGGGGAAAACAAAGAGATTACTTCTCACTGTAAAAAAAAAGGAGCAAATCTTTGGGATGAAGAATAATGTCTCTGTTAAACTTGAATTGGATGGAAATATTGCAAGTGGCATATTTCTAAATTTCCTACAGTGATCTCTGCATTTTCTTCTTCATAAATACTGTAGTGCTCATTATAATGGATAACAATACAAATAGTGTCTTTACAAACAGTGCAATGGTCATGCAATTGCAGCTTCTGGATCTACAAGCCAGTTAGCAGTCCTGCCTATTTATGTATTTATTTTTGTTGCACAGTGTAAGGCATATCAGAAGAGGCAATCAAAAGCAGGGACACTCAGAATCAGTGGCTACTTCTCCAAATGTTGCCTGTCAGCCAGGTGCTTTGCCATGCATGATTTTCAATTATAAAGAGGAGATGCGGATTCAGGAAGAATTCACGTATTTATTCGGGTTTTCATTTTCTTCTGAGCGCCCCTTCAGAGTCAACAACTAAAAACAGAAGATGAGAGCTCTCTCTCTGTATTTAATGAAAACTTACTTTCTCCATTCTACTTTTCTCTCCAAGTGAAATTAAATTTTTAAGCGTCCCAAAGCTTTACTTGTTACTGTAAAAACAGCACTCAATTTTACAACTACTGAAATTTCCTTCTGTGTATTTTATTATTCCTATTATTGGCTTCCTTCCCCCACTACCTGTGCTAAGTTTCCTTCTCTACCCTCAAATGCCCACCGTCTTGCTCTTCCCTTTGAAGACTATCCCAGCCTCCCTGCCAGAATCATCCCTTTGCAACCACAGGCAACGTTTGGAGCCTGTTGGTTTCCAGCACCAAGAACTGCAGGAACGAGTATCCCTGCTACCTGCCTCCCCACTCCCTCCTCACTACTGCTCATCTCTAGGAGCAGGCAAAACATGTCTGTCTTCTCCTGAGGCTAAGCAACAGTTCTTGAGGTAGGGTATCCTGGTAGGAAGTGATCATTTGTTTCCACCAATTGCTCTGGACACCCAGGACATTGGCAAAGGTTGAGTCATTTATGTACTATCCATCCTTGATGTGGATAAAACTGGAAGTAACACTGGCCCCTCCAAGAAGTAAAGATTCTGTGAAGGTTTTGGGGTCACTCAGGATGAAATGGGCAGCCAGTTGGGAGAACAAAGGTCGCCCAGTTGCAGGTACACAGGCAAAGGATGCTCTCAGAAGCAGTCCATGGGTGCTACAAAGGAAAATCTGTAATTTCAGTATGTTCTCCTAGGAAAGGAACATTAATTCAGGGCTCCCACAGAGTTTCCTGAGAACTCTGTTTTTATTCTGTAACTGTAGGATGGTTCAATTAGGCTTTAAAAAATTAAAATGCCAAACATTAAGTTAGTGCATATATTAATAAATGCAGAATTAAAAACTAAAGAAAGAATGGTGAGAAAGCAAGATCTGGCTAAGATATTCTGACTACATCAGACAGTGTCTTTATAAAAGTAATTCCAGGTCAGTTAAATTGCTCTTAGAAAAATTAAATCTTATGGAAAAAATATGCAAGACCTTTAACTTGTCATCTTTTATGTTTTAATTGTATGGTAAAAAATTATTTTGTTAATTTCGTGCACTTAACTTTGAAGCAGTTTTAAAAAGTCAATTACATGGTTTTAAAATACAGCACATCAAACGATATTTCCATCAACATAGAGCAGTTGCCATAAACAGCCCTAATTTCCAGTCTAAATTACTGATCTAAATATATTCAGACAAATTAATGCAATGGAAAATTATAGAACCCAAACTGTATATTTATTTATTGCAACATGTTTCACTTGCATCTCATCTGCCATTCATACAAGGTTACTTCAAGTTTAGTAATTTTTCCCCTTTTCATGCTCAAAATGAGAGGAAGACATGTCTGTAAATGTTCATAAACGAGTTGAAAAACATATTTTGGACTAATCTGTTCACTGGAATATTGTTTCCTATATATCATACATTATAGCATCATTTAAAGTCTTTTAACTGTATTCAGCTGTTTAAGACTCCAAGTTAGTGAACAATAACTAAAATTGGTCTTTCAGGTTATGTGTGGGGTGGTTTTGAAGCAGCCAGCCCTACAAAGTGTACCGAGGTGCAGGGAATTACCAGTAAATGTGTGGGGTTTTTTCACAGCCTGCCTCCCGATGACAGCTTCATAATTGGTTTTGGAGTGACATGCGGCACAGGCAGCCTGAACTGGGGCGCTACTGAGGCTGGCTTCATTGAGAAAGGGTTGTATTCATTGAGGACATGATTTCTAATAGTAAAAAAAATGTCTTAGCTAATGATATACCACACTAATCATCTCCGGTTGAGACAATGGAAAGCAGATTAGCTCCCCCAGCAAGTGTTAATGCTGAAAATCAAAAGCGGTGAGTGGTAAAATTTATTTCATAGTCCTCAAGAAGAAAAGGCTTCTACTTACTACAGATTAAGACCTGGTTTCTATGAGACAGCAGAGTGTCGTCTCACTCTCCAGACTCTTTTAAAATTGAGTCTTTTTCTCTCCTTTTAGACATTGTAGCTTATTATGAACAAAAAACCTTAATTGTTCGGTATGTCAACTTCTGTTTGACAGGAGGAAACAAGGAACGATTACTGTGTCTGTGGATTTCACATGGAGCCAGGGAAGACAATAAAAAATGAAGTGAGTTTTTTTTTTATAAGGGAAAATGAAAAGAAATCATTTATAAGCAGCAGAATGAATGGCTGTCTTTGATTTTTTTTTTTTTTTTTTTGTCTCACAATTGAATTGCATTAGCCTCACCTTTTTTCTGTTACTTCTTAAATCTCTCACTTTTTGCACTTTGATATGGTGCGGGAGGCTGGGGGTGGCAATGGGTACCAACAGTCTGAGGACCTTCTGCCCCTGCACGTCCACACAAGCTGAGGAGAACTTCTCTGCTCATCCCCAGGAGGAGAAGGCTTTGTGAGCATCACATGTGTTGTCTGCTGGCCCCTCATAGGAACCCAACATCCTTAAACATCATTAAACTGATTGCATTGCCAGGTGTGGCTAATGCTGGTCCAACAGATCAAAAGCTGGTCAAGGGTAGCTAAGGTAAACAGAAAGCATCATATGAAACTGGGACAAAAATACAGAAAGAAAGAGAATAAAATTACATATAGTAAAGAGAAATTGATTACCAATACAGTTGAGTCAGTACAAAATCAGCTGTCTTTTCCACATCTCCTGTCCCTTCCACATCACCTCTGTCCCTTCTTCCATTCACCTGATGGTCCCTTCACCTGATGAAAATACTCACTTTGTGTCATGTCTGATATCAAGTAGGAATAATTTGGAAAATCCCACCTGGGACTTGTTAGGACTGGGTGCCTCCAAACATCCAGATTTGCCATGGGCACAAATAGGTATCTGAGGTTCTCAAAAACACAGAAAGCTTGTGGTGAATGACTTCAAGTTGGGCAACCACAGGTTGGCTCTCTGCAGTCTGTTGGAGCAGTGAATATATAGCAAATGGGGAGGTGCTATCTTGGGACACAGATAATATTATTCAGTCTTGGACAGTCCTTATCGGATGTGTGATTTATCACAAAAAGTTGGAATAGCCACTACTGCCAGCACACAGGTCAACCGTGGGCACACCAAATTGATTTGTATGGGCAGTATAGGGCCACCCAGCCCCAGGTGTACAAAATCTCCTTTTCCAGATGCGTTGCAACTGCAAAAGCACAGGGAAAGCCATGTCCAGTATGGTTTTCATGCAGTACATGTGATTCAAACACGTAGTAGAGGAAATCTTACCGTTTCTCTGACACCTGGCAACCTTAGCAGCAGCTGTGCTGCCTTGCAGGCCCTTTCAAACCGGTGCTCAGAGCCTAGACCTTGCAGATATGGATCTTGAGGTGGCACTGAAAGATGTACTGGTGCAGGCAAAGCATTGAGAACGTCCGAGTCAAACTTCCAGCAACAGTCTGTGCTTCCATCACCTGATAAGGCCTAAGAGAGAACAATTTTGGGGTCATAGACTGAGGAACAAAGCCAGGGATGGTTGCTGACAGGACAGGAGGGGAGCAAGGGCTCCAGTGGGAGCAGAAAGCCCACAGAAGTCATGCTGGGTGGGAGCAGAGGCAGCACGGAGCCAGGGCTGGGGGTCCTGTGCCAGCTGAGGGGGCCAGCACACCCCCAGGTCCCATGCGCACCATGGCTGCAACCGAGACAGTTTTGGTGCCAGGAGCACCAGCACTGTGGGGCCGCACACCTGTGAGATGTACCAAACCACCCTACACACCTCTCCTCAGGGGTACGCTTGGTTTGGCTAGCAGCAGCACCCAGCAGTAGGCAGGACAGGGTTTTGTGCCCAGGGAGAAGTCCAATGCTCACCAAACTCAGGGCAATGAGACCCCCGACAAGAGCTGCAGCAGGTGTCATCAGCTGCACTTGTCCTATGCTTCACATGTGCTTCTGGAGGTGGCACCCTCCTAAAAACAGGCTGAGGGAAATGAACACCCAGAGGACATTTTAACCATTGACCATGCCAGTTTTGATGACAACAAATATATTTCAATTGTAGTTTCCTAAGAAAGAAAAATTGGCCACAGAGAAAAATAGAACCGGGTTTAGGTCTGAAGAAACAGTTTAAAAAATTGTTCTATTCAGGGTTTGCAAAAAGTCATAAAAGCAGGTACAGAAGCAATGTACAGCAACCGCCAGGAGCTTGCCATCCCAGATAAAGTGCTCCAGCATGATTTTTCCTCTTGCAAAGGTGAAACAAATGGTAACAGCAGCTCTCAAACACGAAACAGATTTGCCCCAAAGCTTCGTAACAAAAACAAGCTTGAAAAAGGTTCTCAGACTGAACTCTGCTCAAGCACAGCATCTTTCCTGCCTCTCTCCTCCCTGCCTCCCTACCTTACCCAAAAATAATGGCCTGGGATGAGCAGTTCCTGTAGTTACTCTTGAAGACTGTTGTATTCAGGTTTTGGTGAAGTAAGGCAGAAGACAGAGCCACTGAATACTTGAATTAGTCTCAGCAGGTCAATTACTACAAAGATTTTCTGCTCTAGTTGCTTTCAGAGAGATGTGCACTTCTTAAAATCACAGCTATTTTCTGTTTAATTTATTTGCAAAGCAAGACATAACAGTGTAAAAAAATCAATTGAACAAAACAATTTTATTGGCGTTCACATGCTACAACAAGGTGTACGTGTGCAAGACCTCAAGCAAGACAAGCAAGCAGTCCTGTAGCTGCTTTCAGAGACCTCTGCTGTTTGCAGCAACATAGGCTGAGCACACTGGCAGTTTAACAGGTTTCCCCCTTGATCAGTTATGTAGCCTTTCCTTTTATTTTGCTTAAAGTTCTTCTTTTTTTTTATTTAGTACAATTGCTACCTTTAATAAAAGGTGTATCTCTGTACTTCTGCACATTTGAATTTAGAGCACTATAAATCCCTGCTTTCATACCTCTGTTTCAGTGGTTCCTCTCTACCCCCAGTAGTTTGTCAGGCAAGGGAAGGATGAGAAGTCAATAGAAGTTCCAGCAGATCAAAGGACAGGATCTGTCAGGCCTCCACTGCCTCCACCTCCAATATTGTGTTGCAGTCCTCAGGGGCCAAAGCAGAACCTTTCATCTGAGAATCTGCACTGAAGAAGTTCCAGAATACCAAAAAAATGGATGAAAGCCAAAGAAAGTCTGTAGGCTTGAGATTCACAGGAATAAAGGGAGAATTAACCATCACACACAACCGCACTTGCTGTCATTAAACAGAGGAGATAATAAAGAAGATGTCTGAGGATAATGAGCTAAAACTGTACTGTCATCTTCAATAGAAGAATAGATCCTTTACAAAAATTCCCTCCAGAAATCATGTAGTTCCTGCAGTATTTATTTCTACACATTAATATTTTTTTTTTGCTTTTATTCAAATACTTTACACACTCTTTCGATGCAATTGATATTTAAATTTTTTTCAATCCTGTATGAGGCTCCATGGACAGAAGCGATTCAATCAGAAATAAAGAATGATGTGAATAAGCAGCAAGGGAGTGCCTCTTCATTCAGTGTACAGAAAAATTAATATCCACAGAACAGCTTTTAAATAAGGCAGATTTTTTCATTGCTTCAGTAGTAAAACCACACTGATTTTGTACAAAGCAAGTATTATATGCTTGAGAAAGGTGGGTGACAGAACTGAAATTTGCTAAGAGGGGGCAGAGGAGTAAGTGTTCTACTTATTTGTATGATAATGATAAATTTGCATGATGTAATTTGTATGATATAATGATAAATCCCACAGTAAACCACTAACAGCTGTTACTTTACTCACATTAATGTTTTCTGCTTTCTGGTTGTTTTTGTTTGTTTTTTTTAAAGGCGATTTTGTCAATAAAATAATACACAAAATACTTAGTTTCACACTTGAAAAGTAGAGAACATTAAGTAAGAGATAAGAGTTAGTCAAACAAACTTAGCAGTTTATATCCCTGTTAGAAGGAAATTATCTTACCATTAATGATCAACAATTAATAGCCCAGAAATAGTCTTCCTTAGAGACCACAGGGCCAACAGTAGCCAAGGGAAACTGGACAAGCAAAGTAACAGAAGAGACACATGCACTTGCAAAAGCTGCAAATCAACAGCAGCCCTCAAAATCTAAACACCGTGCAAGCAGGTGCACAGGCGCCAAGAGGGCAGGGGCAAAGCAAGCTACACGCCTGCCTCGAGTCACTCGATGGATCTGGACGGCTCCTCTAAGCTCGACGTAGACAAATCTGGGATTAAAATACCAGATAGTTACATGCCACCCTGTTTCATGTCTGAGGTATGAAACAAGGCATTATAACTGCATGAGCTAAAGCTGGAAAGTAGAAACAGGAGAAGCTCCGGTCTGGGGGGGACCTTTCCAACACGCTGAGCAGAAATACAGGTCTGGTCAAAGCAACTGGCTTCTCTGCAAACTCTGGATGGTGAGAAATAGCTGAAACATAAGCTATTCAAATAGCTTCATCTTCTGATGTGTTGCTGTTACATATCTTACTCTCAACAGGAAGGTTCTGCATAACGACACCAGCTTTAACTCCTTAACGCAACTGTCTGAAAAGGGAATTTAGTAATACAGGCTAGGCAAAATTCCCTTCAGAGCTCCACTGCAGACTGGGGTAAACCCACCTTTTCCCCAATGATCCTGAAGGTTCTTGTAGCATCAAGGTTACATAACAGTCTATTCAACACCACATCTAATCTCTCCTCCCTCAAAGGGAAGATGACATTTTCAGTACGTTATAACATGAAGTTTTACAATTAATTTGAACTGGGAGGAGAAATATGGCCTATTGTTTCTCATCATCTAATCCATGCTTCTGCCAGTTCAGGGCACTGAAATTATAATGCATTTGCCTAGTACTTGCATAAAAGGGTGAGGAAGACACCAGGAGAAAAAACTTACACTCTTCAAAATTCTCCATACTACACTAGTGCAAATTTCTTATAGTGTGGAAGAAGAATCCATATTTGTAAAAAATCCACAGTAATGTAAGAAATTAATTAAAAAATAGCTGTTCCTCCCAGGCCTAGAATGAAACATGGAAAAGGGGTGAGGGGGGATCTGGAAAGGAACATTTACATGAAATATTCTTTCTTAGAACAGTGACAGAAATTTAAAATAATATTTGAAATTCTACTCAGAGTTGCACTTCAGTTTCTCACATATTTTGACATACTAATAATAGAAAGACAAGCTATTTTAATTTAAGCTTGCATATGAAAATTCCTATAAAATATACAGATGTAACACCCTGGTGTGTTACACTGTGTACAGTGATGACATCCTATATGATATTTACATTCTATTAAAGTGGCTGGTAGTAATAATAAATCTTAGATATATCATCAGTTTTAAGTTTTTTCGATAACACAGTGTTGTTTTAATAACTTCATAATGAATCTGCATAGAGATGGTATGCTGCCAAAGGGAAATGGATATGAGTTTCTTCTGTATCAGCACTATAAAATTAGGTCTCCTTTTTAATCCTGTTTCTGGGCCATACAAATATAGCCTTTATACTTGCTTACAGGTCATTAATAATGACACTTTCTGCTTTTCATTTTGTTACTGTAGGGATATACAAACAGGAAAAAAATGTACTTAAGTCCATTGTGTGCACCAATTTAAAGATGTGTATATTCATCGTTATGAATATACAGTGCCAATAATGCTTCTAAGTAAATTATATATATATTTCTTACTCTTCTATTAGAGCTTAGTTTTCATGAACAAGTAATTACTGTAAAATTTTTATTTTTTCATGTTTCCTAAGAAGGTTGTGGAAGAATGCAGCCAAGCAACCACCTATTAATTTGTAGTAAAAGATACTGCAATGGAAATCAAAAGACACATGTTGCAATTTTTAACAGTTAAAAAAAACCCCACACAACAAAAAACAGAACCACAAAAACAACATTCACACAAAACCCCAAATGCATCTTCATCACTGTAAGAAAGCACTAGATTTTTTTGACAGTTTAATAGGTGAAACAAAAGTGAGAAAGGAGAACCTGACACCTACAAGTAAGCAAGGAAAGGTAATGTGAGGAAAGATAACTGATCATTACCATGTAATCACAGCTGGCAAAAAAGAGACAGATTTCACATGCAGATTTCTATTGAACTGAAAGACCCAGTGAAGGCTCAGCTCAGTCCCAGCTAATGGGATCTGTCAGGAGGTAGAAACCACATGCGACATTGATTATCTTCCCCCTTAGAGCAGAACTGCTGCTAAGCAGAAAACGACAGGAAATTTCAGTATGGTCCCCAAAACCACCGCGTGCATCACACATTCGCAGCGTGCTGACTGAAGAGGCAGTTGCTGTTTTGTGCAGCACAGCTGGATGTGGATGACAGAGGGACACTGCTGCACCGGGCTTTTCACACACAGAAGAACAGGAGTGGGTCTGGGTAGCAGGTTTTTCCCCTTGTCAGGGAGTTATCAGCATGGCTTAATCTGTTCTGTACTTCAGCTGCCTGGTGTCAGAGTGCCCTGAAACCTACTGCCTATCTAAAACTGGCCCCTTATGCCCATTGTGCTTATGGAGGTAACTCAACTGGGCTGGAGGTAGCCAGGCAGAACAGCTAAGCCACCTCTCAAGAGCCAACAAGGTGTAACCCACACCACACTCCCCCTGGTCCCATAAATATATATATTATTTTTAACTTTCATTTGTGATATAAACTTATAGTTTCACTTCATTTACAAAAAAACATCTTCACAAGATTTTTGGCATGACTATCTGAGAGCAAATAAACAATAATTTTAATATCTAATACCATGTCTTATGTGTCACACACAAAAATTATCTCTGGATGGAAGTTAAATGGAACCAACAATATTCATATACCAAAACTCTGATGTATCCCTTTTGAGTTTCACATTACTATGTCTTAATGAACTGTGAGAAGTCAGAAATGAGGTTATGTCCTTTTTAGAACAAGGATCAGCAGATTTAGTATCATTGAAAAGGACTATAACATTGAAAAGTGCCTATTACCCACGATATAACATTTAATTTCAAGAAAATATATAAGGTTACTTAACTAGTATTAAAAATCAGCAACACAGACCAAGGAGTGGGAGAGGCCTGAGCTGAAGATGTATTTGAACACTAGTTTGTTAACTGCTGCGTAAACAGAACCATTAAACACCTGCAACCTCTGATTTCTATGCCAACAAAAAAAAGTATTAAAAATCCAAAAGCTGATTTCAGAATAGTTTACTATGAGATGAGTGATGGCTAAAAAACATAAATGTTTGAATGAAAAGTTTGACTGAAGTCTTCTCCCTGTTGTTTTTAGCAAGTGAGATATTATTGAAAACTGGTAGGCACTAGAATCAAATGCAAAATATGTTAACTCCAAAATGATTTTTTCTACACAAGCTGAGGGGAATATGAGATGTAAAATAAATGTTTTACTACCTTGTATCAACTAGTCAATCTTATTAGGGCATAAAGCAATGTAGGTGGTAGGCTGAATATTGGCCAGAGCAGAACGCAGACAAGACCCAATTAAGACAGAAAGCAATTTGAGTTTACTGAATAATCTATAAAAGCCAATAACAAATTGCAAAAGCCAGAGAAAATTAGAGGTAGGTTTTGTTTTCAGTGCACAATTAGAAGTATTGAAGGAAAAAAGAAAAATAAAAAAAGCATAACATTACCAAACAATTATAGCAGGGTTACTTCACCTTCAGTCTTCAACAGTGAAGGACAGAAAATGTATTAGCAATTTGAATAGGTTTCTGCATAAAACCAGCTGTTTTTTGTTAAACAGAGGAAAGCTAGGGCTCTGGGTAAGCTAGGTACTGAATCCACAGGAAGACAGATAACATGGCACCTTCTTTTTAGATACTGGGTCATGAGCTGAGTTTCTTGCTCTGCTAATGGCCCTGCAGTTGGTGCCCAGGTCATGAGCTGAGTTTCTTGCTCTGCTAATGGCCCTGCAGTTGGTGCCCAGGTGCTCTACAGGTGGGCAAAGTCAGGCTGAAGTTTACTGATCAAGCTGGCTTAAGAATTTCTAATGCCAAATCCAAATGCATGAAACAACCCAAAACCAACACATGAGCCAAAAGATCTTACAGGGTTTGTGCCAGCAGCCTTCCTGCCCAAGTAGGTGCGTGCACATCCTGCCATGCTTCCCCATGCCCCATCCCCACTTCGGGCTTGGGGATGTTAGGTTTCTTCTCCTCATCTTAAGCGTTAGCTCTGGCAATCTCCTTTCACCTTCCCTTTGACAGTTGCCACACTAGGGTCTTCCAACAAGGAGTATTTGCACAGGGCCCACTCCCACCAACAAGAGCTAGTAGAGTCCCGCCAGAGCCTGGTCACCTCTGCTCATCACTGGGTATCGCCCCAAGCTGGAGGAGGGAGGAAGCAGCTGAGCTGCCGGGGTGCTGGGGGCAAAGCAGCCATGCTGCAGGCCCTGCCCGGAGCATACCCCTGACAGGACAGCACAGGTGGCACCTACAGCTTCTTGAGCAACAACAAGCGAAGACAAGCAATAAGCTAAAGTCGTGATTGAGGCAGGCTTATGCTGCCCGAGCAGACCAAAGCTTCCTTTTCCCCTGCCACATAGCTTGGAGATAAAGGAACTCTTGCCATAAGAGAAATAACTGATATTCATTCCTGCAAGCCAAAGATGAAAGCAAAAATTTGTGAATTTTTAACTGGAAGATTTAGGCATGTCCACACTCACGTTCGCTGGCTCTTGTGTATCTTTCCTGAGGCAACTCATCCATGTGCAAGAAACATGGACACTTAAATGAGGGTGAATTCTACAAAGCAACTGACTCGGAGGCAGTTACCTGCCACAGCTCTCACAGTCAGAGCATTTAAGTGTTTCATTAACGTATGTATGTGCTCCATCACTATTAATGTTAGCAGTTCCAATCTGAAATACAGTATCCCAGTTCATCAGACTCCTCCTGTACAAAGCTACAAAAAGCACAGTAATAGTATATATTTTGTTGGCATATACATTTCACAATACTCAAAGTAAACTTCAAGTGCTTAGTGATGCCAGTGGGCAGTTACCAGAATTCCAAAAGGCACTTCGGTGGCTCGGCTGTTAATTGAAAGGGTAACTTTACAAGCCTGGTTGCAAGTCAGGCTAGGAGCTATTCTCCAGACTTTTACACAGCTTGCACCACCATAGCACAGGCAAACGTTATCTCATCCAGCATAACGTCTGCAGGCATAAATATAACTTGAAGGGTTGTTTTGAATCACAAGGCATTTTTATATTAAATCAGGAAGTTGTACCAGGCTGAAACACGACCAGAGAGAAAACTGAATAGTCTTTTTTGCCTTCACAGTTGTGAAAATAAGTTCCAATAATTTAACTGCTTGGTAATAAATTACTATAAATGAGTAAAGGTGATACTGAAAAACCACAAAAAATGGTGATTTGGTGACAGGATTATCAGTGGCTGATTTATCTTTGACTATACATTAGAGTAGACCTACACCAAAGAACAGGAGTCCTTAATGTTTTAGTACATATTTCTCAAGGGAAAGAAGCCATATTGTGATTGCAGTACTTAACAGAATATTCACTGCAGTTGCTTATTCCATTTCTATTTTAGGTAGGTCTTCCTTTATCAGGAAAAAAAAAGGCCAGTAGGAAATGCTTATTAGGGCCAGGGGCTTTTTCATAAGGAATATAACATGAAATTAATTTAATCTCTTTCTGCTTTGAAATATGTTGCAAACAGATTGTGACTTTCTTCAACACATTATACAAAACTATTCAACACATTATACAAAACTATTCAAGGATTCATTTCAGCAATAATTCATATCCTGAACCTCATTAGTAAGTAGCTTGCTGCCAGTAGTCAGTATTAAAAATGAACTGTTTCAATAGATTAGTCATGTTGCTTTGTTGGGCTTTTTTAACAAAAAAACCTTGATTGCACTGATGTAAATCAGACAATAAATTTGCCCATGTGAAGACAAGAATTCAGTACTATGTTTCACCAATATTTTGCAATATTCAGTTAATCTCCATTTTGGCAATGACTCCTACTAGCTATCTTACTTGCTACCCTTGCAGAATGCGACCACCAAACCAGTATGAAAATAGGCTAAATGAGCTTCTTAACAAATGGGGTAGCTAAAGCTTCACCCAATCTTTATTCACTGTGGAGTCAAATTCATCTTTTTTTTTCCCCACATTGTGCATTCATTTACATGAACATCATGGAGGTACCAATGGAGGTATGACTTTCTGTTTGTATAAGTTACTACACGGGGACTGCAGCAGTAGAGAAGGCGGCACAAGGTTTTTCCACTTGCAGACCAGGGAAACGTTATCAAAAGCAGAGTGCAGCTTTACAATTAAAGCTTCAGTGACAAATAAGGTAACTCAACAGAAACAGGAACTCCCCAAGAGCAGCATATTCCATAAAATCATATTTAGTTCCTCTACCTTTATACAGGTAACTTCTAGAGAGTCATGCTGTGCTGGCTTTTCTTCAGAAGGAGAGAGGGAGCTGCAGTACTTCACCTTTTCTGCTACTGTGGCTTCAAAGAGCCCATTAAGGACACAGAGCTCTACTTTGATACCATTGCCTCGTTCTTGAAGATGGGCAGACAATGGGCTGCCCTCCAGGTCATATGAGCAGGGTCCCTCTGGATCACAGAGACAGATCTGCCCTATGTCAAACTTTAGGTAATTGAACTCTGCAGCTTCTGTTATAAATTGTCATTTTGCTCCTTAGAAAGTCACTGCTACCTTACCGGAACAAGCCTCAGCATATGAAAAGCCACCTTAGATAGCAAAAGACTTACTAGGCTAAGTGAATGCACTGACCATACAGGAGCTGTTTACAGGGCTGGCAGAAACAAACTCAAAACGTACTGCAGGATTAATTTTTGGCTGTGTTTTATAAAACTTAAGAGATAATAATTTACCTGCTCTAGCAGTCATTCAAAACACGTTTCCTCTCTCTTATTTAAAAAGTTTAGGAGGGAAAAAAGAAGAAGCAATAGGAGCTTGCTTAATATTTAATTACATTTTGCATTGTCACAAACATATAGAGGAACTATTCAGTCCTGAAGACTTTACAACCTTCATCTGCCAAAGGAGGGTTGCCAGGTCTTAGTAGTACTCCTTGTAACTACGTAGTAGTTGTGACCTGAAGTTCACAAAGATGAACTGGACGGGGGCTTGTAGCAAGTGTTTTGTATAACATTTCTCATATGATTGCTAGAAGAGCAATCTCTGCTCAATAAAGAGCTTGAAGTAAAAAGCAATCTTTCAGTCCTTACTGTTCCTTTCTGGTAGGTTGTTTTCTTCTCCTGATACTCCTTGTGCTAGAAGACAGCAGCTAGATTTTGGAAGACCTAAACACTGATGTCGCACCAGGCTGAAACACGAGTTACAGCTGTTCTTCTGCAGAAGAGGGTGTCTCCCTATTCATCACTCGGCCCTTCATTGTGGGGAGGCAGAGCTGCAGCTTGGATTTCAGCTTCTCATGAGACAGCTATGCCAGCCCTCCTGCAGGCTGCAAAGACCTGACCTTTTAAATGTAAAAATAGAAAACTGGATTCCCTGGACAGAGGACACAGCTAGAATTTGAGGCAGGAGGATATTTAACTTGTTTTCCTATCAATTAGATAGATTCCTTAGACTACATATGTCCTTCAAACTCTCTTAAATTAATAACATTACAATCTTAATTGGTAACAAGCCCTTTCTGCTTCCCCCAGGCAATTACGACAACAGAATTAGAGTCAGGTAACTCAATTAGACATCAGCCTAACCCAGCACTCTCCAAGCAGGTCTCTAAGCAAAACTCTCCATGAGCTTGATGAAAACAGCATTAGGATTGCTTTGATGAGGTCAGACATCATACGCCTACAATAATAAAGAGTCAAACTTTCTCCTTGAAGGCCAAATGCTGCCTCATTGTTTGTCCTATGACACAACGTGAACACAGAGGAGGTGTAAGAAAGGGCAGCTCCAAAAATTTGCACTCACAAGGCCTCGGATCTCAGTTCAAATAAACTTGGGGCCAAGTTAAAATGAATCCTTAGCCTCTTGCCTCTAAAGGGAGCCCAGGATAAGGCACAGAGGCATCAGTGCAGTACATGGAGAAAGGCAGATGTCTCCAAAGTACCACCCAGCCATCCTGTTCCCTGAAAACTTGATGTGTTGCATGTTGTTTTATATTCGTTGGCTAAAACCCTGTGACTTTGCTAATGAACAAGAATTTCCTTGCTCCGGGGAAACACCCCACCCCTAAGCTACCACCCTAGACTCTCACCTACCTGCTCTACAGACATGTGATGACTGTGCTCCTACCCTACATCTGCAGAAGGGGCAGGAGGTGCCTCCCCTGGTGAAACAGGCAGTTACCAGTGGCAGTTTCCCAGGCTGAGGAAATCTGATGGCCTGGGCTTGCTCCCCTGCCCTGGGCACCTGCTCCATCTGCTCGGCTGTTACACAGAAAGTGGGAGACACAACCAGACAGAAGGCAAGGCTTCTAAAATTATGTGTGTTTGCAGGCATCCAAAAATGGGTTGGAGCTCCTGACACAGGTTCACAACCCCTTTTTTTAGGCTAGGCGTTAAAACTCCTAAAAGGGACAAATATTCAGATATACCCCTGTGCTCAACATCCCCCATCACTAACCCAGAGGAGATTCCTGTTGTACAAGGGCTGATCCAAACCCCTTCTCAGGCACTTAATTATTCCAGCTCTCTGTACAGGGAGCCTGTATGCTTTACTGTATGATTGCACATTACTCCAAGAGCTTAGAATTCAGGCACTGGAGCACTTAATTCATGGGTACTGAGCCCTTTATCATATCGGCTCTCCATCAGTAACTTACTGACACAAGCAAAATTGATATACACAAGGGTTAAAAGGATTAACGGAAATCTACATTAGAGATTTGCACCAGATGAACCAGATTGATTTTTAAATCCACTTGATTAAACGGGTGTACTTTTTCAAGACTGATTCATTTAGCAAATTCTCCCTCAAAGGCTTCACTGATATTTCGCATACAGTGACTAATTACTTTTCAGAACACTGTGTACTTGTTCTCTGCTTCTGTGGACTTCAGTGACTTCTGCACAGTCACTACATCTGGGTGAAGTGGGTATAAAGTGCCATTCTGCTTGATAGTATTTCACGCCACTCTGCAGGGATGTACACAGGATCACAAAAGGGGCAAAAGAGCATCTGACAGCTGCTGTTGGAGGTAGAGCTGCAAACAGTGGAAAAATACCTTGCCAAAGCCTTACGAGGTGGTGGGGCCATCATACCGGCTTTGTAGGGTGAAAAAAGCAAAGTCAAGGTGGGAGCAGAGTCTAGAGGTGATAGTGATTGAGCCCTTGCTGTGGAGGGCACAGAGGAGGAGGAGCAGGAAGAAATGCAGCCCTCTGCCACCTGCCCACTCCTCTGCTGTCATGTCATAGGGCACAAAATGGGCCCCAGCATCCCTGCAGGAAAGCTCTGTCAGGGTGAGCATCCTGCTGCCCTCTTTATGGCAGAGGCAGACAACAAGTGATGATTTAATACCAGCTCTTCCCCTGTTTAACGTTCTTTTTACGCTAAAGTCTTGAAGCCCTCTGCTCTACCACTGCACCTGGGGTTTACGTCCCCCACTTTCTTAACTTTGTAAGCAGTTTTTGTGCAGCTCTGTCTCAGGTGTATGTAGCTTTTTTTTTTTTCCCCTGCCTCCTTCATGCACAAGTGGATTTCTGTATAAAAGTCTGCCAAAAGTCTTCAAAAATCCTCAAAAAATTCTCCTCCTCAGCAAACTGCATGTCAGTATAAAAGCCTGCAAACCCTTCTAAAACCTCCTAAAACTTCTCCTCTGCAGTGATGCCCACAGAACCTGGACGAGCAGCTGGTATGGCAGACAGTCGCACCGTTGTCCGTCATGCTAACTAGTATTTTCTCATTGCCAGCTTGTACTCCCTGCTCTTTTTTACCTGATTTCTGTGTTGTGCTTCATCTTACACAGAAACTGTTTATTTCATGGGACAGGGGCTGAATTTATGTTGTTTGAATCATATAGATTTAAGGAATCTAGAGCTATGAAATACTTGGGTTTTCCCATCCACCGTTTCCTTATGCCAAAGGGAGTGTACTCAGATGCTTCCCTTCGGAGGAAAACAGGGTTTGTGGACCAGTCTCAAGGTATGTTTGAAAGGACAATTAGTCCAGCTGAAGGCTCACTTAGACTCTGCCTGGTTTGAGAGGTACAGGGAGATCTGCATTCACTCCCCTCATGCTTACTCCAGTGGCAGAAGCGCATAGGGTACAGCACTGGAAGGGCTGACATAGCTGGACGTGAGCCAGCACATCTCTGGCTTTAGACTAGATGCGCTTGACTAACATGGGCACAGTGACAGCCTCAGACAGGGCTCCAACAAAGAGGTGCAGATCTCTGAATTCATCCAAATGATGGTAGTCGTATGCTGCCCTAAATTCACCATCTTATTAAAATTAATGCACCATACTAACATATTTATCTGATACCGGTAGTCTCATGCTGCCAGTGCTGTCATGAGCAGGAGAAAGCAAGCCTGCAGTCAAAAGAAACCCTTTAGAAAAGTGTACAAAGGGAATCTTATTTCTTAAATGTCATCACCTTGCTCATTGTAGTGGTTGCACTCACATGCCCCATAATGACAAGAGAAAACTTCCCCAGAGATACGTCTCCAAAGGACTGAGATATATTCTTTTGCACTCCGTTGCTGTGTAGGAAACCTGGCTGATGCCCGTGGCATTAGCAGCAGTTCACACAAGCACACACAAGAGGAGGTTGGTGTCCCAAATCCTCCCCAAGCCAGACTGCTTGTTTCAGAGCTGACCTTTGTGATCCAGTTGCTCTCCTGCTCTGGAGTTTCTAGAAATGTTGAAATTCACTTTGAACATGTTCACAGGTCTTCTCATAATGTTCTGTACTTGATAGACAAAGAGATCTCTGGAAAATTCATCTTAGTTTTCTTCCACGTAGCCAGGCAGAGCTGGAAGGGAAGTTTATGGCTACAACTTCTCTGCTTCTTGGAGGCAGCTTGAAACCAATTCTGAAGTTTCCAGGGCTGCTGGTGCCACCACATGCTCCCTGCTAAAGCTGCCAAGAGCCACCTGTGATTGTACATGACCTCTGTTGTGACCAGGAGAGTGTAAGACACAGCTCAGTCTAAAGGAATAAAGACTAATACTTCAGCGAGGGAGAGCTGCATGCCAAGCCCAGCTCCAACTGGACTCTGCCTCTGACTGAAGTAATGAAATTCCTGTCCCAAGGTCCTCAGCTACAAAACAGATATCTGCTTGCATTGGGCTGATGTAATACTTACAGCACAGCGTAAAGGGTGTAACCCCTCTCATACCCCTAAACAATTCCACTGACTTTAGCACTGATGGATAAGGTGTGAATCATAGTGGAAATTAGTTAAGTATTTCTAAATTGTTACAAATACTGAGCAGTGGAAAGAAAGGTCATGCCTGACCTCAAAGAGGCAATGCTACAGAGACAAGGGTCTTTCAAGGTAATGTTGCTACAGTGGAAAGGAAAGACAAAACCAGGAAAGGGACAAGAAAAAGAAGTACAAAAAATTAACTAAGAAAGAAAAAAAAGCCAAAAAAGGGAAAGCCTTTCCAGAAGAGAAATAATAAATTAAAAAGAAAAAAAACAGGTTGAGGAAAATCAACACACTCAAATAGATTAAAAAAAAAAAAAACTACAAAGGAAAAAAACAGAAATAAAAAATTCCCCAAACATCTACAAGAGGTCTTTCCCGCAACACTGTTCTTGATTCTTCCTGTTAACACTTCCTGTGTCTTCCTAATGTACTTTTAAAATCACAAGACCTGATTAATCAAATACGGGTACAATATGGATATCCTCCTTGCTAAAAAGCCCAGGAAAAATACCATATAAGGTCTAGGATAGGACTGTTATCTGCTTTCCCCATTAGCCCCATGGATTTCAAGACTAAATTAATGATGTCAATACATAATGATTTTATTCCTTCTTATTCCAAACCAATCATCCATTAGAATCTGTAATATATTTTGTAAGACACCACTCTTAAGAGTTGCAGCACTTGATAAAAGAAGATATTCATAACATTTAAATAATCACTATGAGATTAATCTCAGTTTTGAGGCTGTTCTTCATGATTGACAAGGTTAGCACTTCCATGGTCCCTCCTTTTTGTTCATATTCTGATTGGACTAATGACTGTGACATGACATAGATTTTCTTGTCCTACTTTCTACTTTGGATGGCAATTCAATTCTTCCTCTGACAATTAAGACACATCTTGGAAAATTACTATTCTATACACTACACTGAACATAAGTCAAAACAATTTTCAGTTCAGTTTGCAGGCCCCAAAGGAAAGTGTTAGCATGTGCATATTGTACCCTCTGTAAACGAATGCATGAATTATACATCAACGTTATATGTCTCAATTCATTTTAGATTATAAGTTGTTTATAGACTGCATTAAGATTATACAGAATTTAACATGCAAACTGACCCAGAGCCTGCCTTGCTGAGTGCATAATAAAGGTACCAGATCGCATCTTCAGAAAATATAGTTATGCCATTTACAAAAAGAGAAACAGTGTAAAGCTTCAAAAAGCAAAATACAAGTTCACCAGCACATCAGAAAGGCTCCATGGCTCCACTGACAGACCATCAACAGAAACCAGTAAACATAACCGTATCATCATAGGCCTCAAGTGAATGAGTCAGCACTATCTAGTCTAGTCTATTAAAAGATCTAAAAATCCCATCTTTCCCTGGAAATTTGTTAAAGATGGCATTATACAGGGGTTTCCCAACTGCATGGTTTTTCTGGTCATGAGTCAAAGCTAGTGTAAAGCTTTGAGAAGACTAAATTACACAGGCTACAATTTTATGATCCTGAAATCAAAGATTTCAAGCACAGGAGAATTCACCTTTCTGAAGAACTAATCCCAAAGATCACATATTTCCTGGCATAACATGAAAACCTTCATGGCTATATCCCACAAAGTGAATTTCGAGGATTTCAGAAAGAGCAAGAACATAAAAAAACCAGGAATCCACGTTAGTAATGCTGGGCAAATGGGTAAGAGGATTATGAAGAGCTTTACCAAGTACATATGTGAAAAAGTAGGTCTACGATTGGGGCACAAAATAACAATGATTCAAAAATGACTACGATATTGAACACAGTCTGGAAGTCTAAGCATGTGGTAAGAGAAGATGAACCGCTAATGTAAGCAGACACGTAGAAGTAAAGGAAAACATGAAGACCTTCACATTTGGAGGAAGTGCTGGGAAAAGAGCATTAGACAGTTTTCTGCACTGCTCAGCATTTGGGGAGACAATCAGTGAAAGGAGGAACCAGAAAATAAACCCAAAATATAAAAATGGTTTTGAAAATTAATGTCAGATGGAAAAAGACACTTTCAAGCTACAATCCCCAAAAGTCTATTTTTAGCATACATAAAAATTACTGCCACTAATTTACCAGCACAGTTAAAGTAAATGGATATACTGAACACAACACCAGAGGTAAAAGACATTTTCAGAGATCAGAAATTATGCTGAGGAAAGGCAAATCTGGAAAGAATTACAGCTGGGTTGAATTAAGTGAATAATTTTAATGCTTTTTTAATTAAAACAAGTGTCATTCCAAAATTACATTTTCATTTCCGGTCACAATGATACATTTAACACAGAGTAAGTCCAAACAATTTTACATCTGATTTTTATGCTTGCCCCACAACAAAATCCATTACTCATACAGGTCTGGTAAGTACCTTTCATTCAGACTAAAGGAAGGAGTAATTAAATATTCCCATGTGTGATGACATCTGAAATAGAAACTCCTGCCCAAGGTTAAAGCCAGTACGGTAAGCAGTTAAGCCAGTTCGGCCAATAGGCTTCTCTGATTTCTCATTCGATTGCAAGGCAATGGGTTGAGGCATAGATGTTTTTTAGCTCTGTATTATTAGAGGCTGAGGAAAACCAAAGAGCTAAAAGCAACCCAGCAGACGGCACAAACTCTATTCATCAGGAGAAAATGCAGTGCCTAGTGTTGTACAGGACCAGTTGGAAAGTCAGACTTGGCTACCACAAGCTAAAAAGTTGGTTGTGGAAGTCTATTTGTGTACTGTGTTAGGGCAATTAAGCAAAGAAAGTTGCAACAAATAAATACCAAGCCTGATCAAATTCTGCTATTGATAGAGAGATGCCAGAAGAGCCTCCAAATATTGGCAAACCATTTGTGCCAAAGGACAAGAAATTACCATGAGGCCAATGTTCAGGAAAAAATCCATATGAAAAGGCACAAAACCAATGAAACAGAACCTTGCAGTACTCATCTGAACTGGCCTCCCAGGGCACAAGACCCTAATGAAAATGAACACTGAAGGGGAGAAAGACACATCCATATACATAGAAGGCATTTACACATATATATGTATGTATAAAACCCTTACTACTGTCTTTGGCCAGGCCTTTGGGAAAAGACAATTTGCATTAACAGTAGCCCTGGCTATGCAGCACCATTCAGGTTTCTATGCCATTTTTCATGCCATGCTTTCAAATCATAACACAGCAAGAAAGAAAAAAAACACAGCATCTGTCAGGTACAGAGCCCATCCTATTTCTCCTGATAAAAGTTCCATATGCATTCATTTATCATCAAGTCTGTGAGCTTTTATGCATGAAGGCAGGCCTGGAGTCCCTCTTCTACCTGGCACAGAGAGTAACGAGATCAGAAGTGATCCTGAATCAGTCTCCAGGAAAGTGCTGCCTCATCCCATGAGTTTTCTGTTGTGATAGTCAGATTCATTGTACCTGAGCTGACAGCTGCTGTCTTAACCCAGATGCACGCCATAAAATGTCTTTAAGGGCCTTATAGAAGAGGAAGGTGATCTTGAACACAATATTATATTTATTTTGCAGAGGAAAGTCAGACTGTGAAGGTAGGACAGGTCACGTGGAAATTTCACGGAAATTTCTGTACTTGATGAGGTATATTTGTGATAGCACTGAAGAAGTCAGAACAACCCAACCTGCATTACAAAAGGTCCCCCTGTCTGGGACTTAGCCACCAGCAGGGCTGCAAAGGCACCTCAAGGGCATAAAACGCTGAAGAGCAGCAAGACTCTACTTTCTGTAAGCTCCCTCTCGCATCACTAGAAACAGATCTTTCACATCAATACCCCTGGTCTCCTTATAGCTTGTGTGTAATAGATGAAATGCTAGGAAAAGGATGGCAGTAGAGCTTGAATACCTCTGACCTAATTTAATGTTGCTTCTCTCTACAAATAACATAAAAGAAAGCTTACAATTATGTTCATAAATGTTTGTTTCCTAGGAAAAATATCCTCCTCAAAAGGACCAGTCAGTAATTGAAACTTTGTTCAGCTTTTCAACTTTGTTTCAACTTTGTTGTCTCATGTAGAGACCCATAAAAATAGTGTCTTTTAATTCTCTCATTGGGTATTTAATAAGACATAATAATTATTTACTAACTACTTATGCCTAAAAGCAAAAAGTTTTATTCCCAGTTATCAACTCTCTCAGCTATTTAGTCTCCTCCTGGTTTGGAGGAAAACTGGGTTATGATATCATGCAATTTAAAGTCTGTATATTTTTCTTGGCATTAGCCACACTGCCTCTACTCATACATTAAAGCAGCATTAAAATGTACCTGACATCCTGTTGATATCTGACATCCACGGTGTTTCTATCTACAGACGATGAGTTAGAGATGTCACATCCAAGGACAGAAATCAGACTAGGTAAGGGTCTGCTTTTCCCAAACTATTTGAAAAGCAGTTTGAAAAATCCAGAGATTAGGTAATTCATACACATGTTTATATAAAATAATAATGCTTTTTTTCTTTTTTGGCTCACATGTTATAGACAAATCCAGCATTTTTATGCAGTGCATACGGAAAACACTGTAAACAAGCAGCCTGTGAAAACTTTGAAGCTCTTTGGAGTTAGTAGATGCATTCGCTCTGGCAACTCCTAATTATTTCATCAGCTCTTTGCCTGTTTTTAATCCAGTATCTTCACATCTAACTATACTAAGCAAATGGCCAGATACCTTGAGCTAGCAAACATATTGGTCTGTAGTAACCTACCTGTCTACTAATACTTATTTCTAGGCCCATGTTTTCAGATAAAGCACATTTTGTGATGATATACTGATATCTCTGTGCATGGCTATACATGGAAAGAAATACGTATTCTTCATTTATGTTTGCTCAGAAGTAGTAACTCACATGCTGTAAAATTCTGGAAAAGAATAACTTGTATTTTTAACACATGCTGGTGGACAAGCTGATACGGGGGAGACTAGTGCCTACCACCATCCTGGGTTTGATGCATCTGACAATTTTCTGTGATGCAGGAAATACCTCAATGGTGTATATTGGTACATAAGGCAACTCTTGAAACAGGGGAAATCACCAAAAGCTCATTCAGGATTAAATAGTGAGACAGTTATTTTGATTTCAGGACATTCCCTTGGTTTTATATCAGCAATTATCTCACTTGACTAAAGTATCATAGGTTATTCCAGGCTGAGGAACAAACTGTAGCCTCAGTTTTTTCCTTCTAGACTTAAATTCCTTTGTTATTTCCATAGGAATGATTCCCCAGAACTTTAGAATTACTGCCAACTGTCTAGGATTCCATCAAATTTTCAAAATCTTTTTAAACCTGGGCACAGTATTCCCAAGTGTAAGCAAAGCTGCATGAAGCAGAACCATTTTCCTGTCCTTAAAAGTCATACCCTATTTATATATCTGGTACAGTCCTCATTTTTTGCAACTTCATCACATTGTGAACTGTCTCATTTGCTCTCCATCACCCTCAGGTCTTCCTCCGCATTACTGCATGTTAAAACTTACGATTAGGGAACTGGTCTTAAGTAAAAATAACCAATTCAATCACCCCTTACCCAGAATTTTGAGAATTCAGACAATCAAACAGAATATTCCTCTACTCTCCTAACTCCATCCTCCCTAGTCACACTGCAAATAAGCACATTTACTTCCACCACACACTAATCCTATTATAATTACTTCTCAGAAAACCTTTGCTGTGGGTTGAGAGGAAATGGAGAAGAAAAAAAAAAGCTGTGCCAGAGGCTCCAGTCCTATCAGGAAAAGGTAAATGTTCCTTCCAGCACCCGGCGTGAGCCTATCACTCTACACCTGAGGGTGGAAACAAGAATTGCCACTTTGTTATAATCACCTCTGCTCCAGCATCTTTTCATTAGCAACACCTCCCTGAAGCATTTCTCTACCATTTCTGGTTTCCCTCAAAGCTCCACACAGTTGGAAAACTCCTGCTCGGTGGCAAGTGGGCATTTTCTTCTGCTTGGCAAAAGGGCTCTAAGCTATTAAATATGGGAGTATGCTGAAGTCACATTTTACATTATGTTTCTGCAATCAATACCACTAGAAACTTCCACATAAAGCAGAGTAAGATGACATTCTTAGTTGATATGATTCTAAAAGTTGATGCTTCATGAAAATCACCAAAATAAAACAAAAACCATGCACCATATTACAGCAATATTTAGTCTGTATCAACAAGGTTAACTGCTGCAAAATTAGCCTCCTGATTTGAAAGACAGGTTACTCAGCCTCTCCTCTGCTGATTGCATTCCTACCAAGGAGCAAACTTGTGAAAAAGGAAAGCATATGGTCAGCTTCTGTTTCTACTCATGTTACACTGCACATACTGAGAGAGGCTAAGGGACCTTCGTCCCTGGAATTTTGCCAGACTTGGCTAGACAAAGCCATGGCTGATCTGATTTAGTTCCAGGATGAGTTCTGCTTCAAGCAGGAGATGGGGTAGATGACATCCACAGGTTCCTTCCAAACACTTCTGGGAATCTGGCCTATGAAAGCAGTAGGAAAGTCAGCTGTATCTCAGTGCTTTTTAGATGTCAAATACTGAACAAGGGAAGGGAGAAAATGCATCTAAAAATAAAAACAGAGTCAAAGGATGCCTTGTTTTTCCTGTCTCACAACAGCAACAAGAGCCAGGAGCAGGCAGAAAATACAAAAGATCTTTTTCTCTCTGGCAGCTTGGATGAGTGACTCACAGCAAGTAATGAAGTCTCTGCATACTGCTCCTGTCAGTGCTGAGTGAATTCACTTTCTGAGTCCTGACCTGGGCCATACTGTGGATAGAAAGAAGCTTCCTAGCAGTTTTGTCAATAAGACATAATGCCAAGGACAGCTGAGGACAGCAATCACTGAAACTTAGACTTTGCAAAGCAGCTAAAAACCAAGTGACAGGAAAGCAGGTTGAGAAAATCCCAGCACTCTCACATTCCACAGCAGCTCTGAATTGCAGTAAGCTGAGTCCCTCCCCAGACTTTTCTTCTCAGAACTCAGAGTGCCTTTGGATCCCATTAACCTTCACACCTACCTCCTGCCAGCCAGAAAAATGATGCATGTTCTTGTAGTTCTCTATCAACTAAGTTCCCCACCAAAAATTGTAGTTTTTCTTGTGACTTCTAACTTGCAAACCAAAGCTAAAGATTAAACACAGGCAGCTTTTTCATGTGGGGAGCAGGAAACAGAATTTGAGGATGATTTTGCAATTAACCTATTTTTGTCCAGTTACTATATATTGTAATTGCATGCAAACACTGAGGCACTGATGGCATATTTCACTTAGAGTGCCATGCATTTTCATAGTGCTTATATACGCAGAGAAGGCTGTTCATGCTCTTCCAGAGTAACAGGAAGACAAAGTCTTGCGGTAAAGACTTATTTTTAAACTTTCACTTGTGTTTTGCAGAACCAATGGATTTGTATATCAGCTAAACTTACTATTACATTTATTAGACCCAGAAAGGTGAACTGTATTTCATTTGACCTTCAGCTATGGATACTAGCTTTTAGTCTGCATAGCTCAGACAGCACTATACTAGCGTCTTGCCTCTCCATGTAAATAGTTTTTTTCATATATCTCACACCTAAAGGCAATGAGCATTATGGCTGTGACATCTGCTGCCAGTGCAGCTGCAGCTCCAGCTGGTTTTCTTCCCTGGGATAAACAATACTTAGATTCTGAGGGGGGTTTAATTTATTGTAGACAATATCATCATAATCACCGATCATATCAGTTATTGTTTTTGAAACAAATTGTTTCACAAGCAGTATGATTTAAGAAGCATTCCCAAGATTTCTCAAGCTTGAGAATGGCCAACCTGTTTTTTCTTGTCTTTACTGTATACAGTGTGTTACTGCTTACTTGTACACCAGGCAGAACAAGAGCATCTTATGCCTCCTTCACACAGCTCAAGGCTAAAAAGAACCATCTCCACATTGCACAGGCTTTATGACTGAAGTTTTTCCTGTTGAATTCACCAGCACAAGGACCAAAGTGACTGTTAACAGTAAATGTAGGGTTGGTGGAAGCTTTCAGGTTCATACCCTGGGAATGGATCCTTCTTGGCCACATTCTGGAAATGGCTCAGGAAATGGCAGTGCACCTTCCTCTTTCCTGAGGTCTTCCTCCTTTATTTTAAAGAATAAAGTCCTTTGATACTGCAAGAGACACTTTTATTCCATGCTGAAACAGTCCTTCTTAAGAAGTCTCTTCCTCCCTTATGATTTCTGACCCTCTACTTCAAGTCTAGTTCAGTTCAGTTTCAAGTGCAGCAAACTCACAGCTGCACATGAATTAGGACTATTAGTGGATGCTTGTGAAGTACACACATATCACAGGATCTCCTGTGACTGTGGTGGATTAGTCCTAGTGAACGTGGTGGCTCCTTCCACCACTCCTAAAACAACCCGCAGATGCCGTTAATGATCTAGCTGCCACACAGGCACTCGTCCATCAGGAATTGTCCCTGACAGATAAGAAGCTACTGAAAAGCAGTCATAAGAAATGAATTATATTTAATTCCAATTAGGATAGATCTGAATCTGTGACTTCAGGGTGAAGGAGAATGAGTCTGTGAACGAATCTTCTGCTGTCGGATGTCCTGAGGAAAGCTGCATGATGTCAACAGTTGACTCCTTTCTGACAGCCGGCCGCTGCTCAAGGTCAGGTAAGGGCAAAACAAGCGAATGCAAAAGTAATTATTTAGGGAAAAAAGAGGCAACAACATCAAGACTTGCAATTTTAACTGACATGAAAGGAGGTTATTCTTATCTTAAAGATGCAAATGTTGGTAAGTAAACACATTTGTTTTCATTTGAAGATAGAACCATTGATCTGTTTGCCCTTGCTATGTTGTCTAATTTATCACCTAACTGGCTGATTGGATTAAAACGTGTTCCTGGTATATGCCCCTTCCTCCTCTTAGTTTCTATTCCTTAAATCATTGCAGCATATTAAAAATAAATTTACAATTCTTTTTCTGATTGCAGACCACCTTTATAGTATCTCTTGTTATTTTAAACACATTGTGAGCTTTAGAAAAATGTTATATTCCTCTGTTATGTTTTCTATCTCTAAGTGCTGTATTTACTCGGTCACTTCCCATTTACTGGTAACTGGTTCCTGTGAGAAATCTACACTTTTTACTTATAGGAGATCTGCAAGTACTACAATTCAGCTTCACTAGTATAAATCAAACAATCTTTGTAAAACTGCAATCCCATAGATTATCTTCACTTAGACTATAGACTTAAAATCAATCCGGTGAAATATAGAAAGACAGATATTTAGTATAAATTTTAATTTTTGCTTTTCTTCTGTGATTTATTAGGTTACCTCCCATCATATACAACAAATCTTGTAGATTTTAAAAAAATAATCAATACTTGGCTGAAGTTACCGTTTCAAAGTATGCACTCTTCAATAATGAAGTGTTATTTTGCAATTAAAATATGGAATTGGGAGCCAGGAACCATACAGTATCAAGACCAAAAACCTGACTTAAGGCCCAGTTCTTCATTACCTTGCTCTGCCTTAAGGGTCTGTCGGCAGGCAGGAACTTCTTTCTCAACTATTCAAAGATGGATGGCTCAAAACTTGCAGTACAGCTTAGGCCCCTTGGTTAATTTTGGAGGGTGTCCTGGGAATTACAGGATCTCTGTGGCACTCTAGCAGAGGCTACCCTGTGCCAAAATGGCTGAAAGATGAGACTCCTTGCTTTGTCTCCACACTAAAACCAGGTGGCAAGAGAAACTTGAGGACTTAAATAAAAACTCCTCTGAGATAGTAGGCCTAACAACCTATATAATGCAAAGGGCAATTTTTTTTTTTTCTTACCATGTAAACTGTGACTTGTGTGAGTCACACAAGTGACTACACAAAGTGTGTAACTTGACAAGAAACAGATGACTCAATTCTCTTGAGTTATAAATGGTGATGGAACTGGAACCAGTTCCCCCCTGGTTACTCTTAAAGAGATCTCCTTTCTTAAAAGTGATATTCTGATCAGCACTAGCTTTAGGCATAGATGCTGCAGGCCAATTTACCTATGGCTTGTGAGATGATGCATTTGCACCAACATCTTATTTTCTTCGATAATATATAATTTAAAATATAGTCTTGCTCTTTGTTAAGAAATTCTTCAAAGTCTGAACCAGATATAATTAATGATCTGATTTTTTTGCCTGGAAATAATCTCAGAGGACAGTACTGAAGAGGGGAACTACTCTTGATCTAGGGCTGTAGTGTACCTAGAGCCCAGTTTGCCCTGATCCCGCTCCAGCTGTAAACCTCAATTTATTCACAGACCTGTCAGATTTTCTAGGTCATGTGTGACCTTCACTTAACGGGTCTTTGCCTCATGCTTCCTTGCATTGGTGTCCAACATTAATTTACAGCACAATGCTTCCCTTCCATGCTGGTAACCTCCATGCTAGACAGAGCTGGGCAAGCTGTGTTTGCTGGGCTGGCATGAGAGGTGGTGGAGCCAGGGAGGGGCCACAGTAGGATGGCAGGGGGTCACCTTCAGTGAGGCCAAAACCAGAGAATACTTCCGACACATCAGGAATTCTCCCTGAGATGGGAGAGATGCCCATTTTGAGGCTTGCAAGTTGCTCCTACAGCACTCATGATCATATTCAGCACAATTACATGAATGGTAAAAAACAGTGTAATGTGCCAATAAATTTACAGATAAGATCAAAATAATGGTTCTTTATTTTTGGCTTTATTCTGTTTACAAATCTCTTCTGGTTGCAATCTCTTCTGGTCTTATTTAAGGACTCAACTCTACAAGTATGTTTAGAAAATTTACATCAGACTCCTACTTATGTGAAATTATAAAACCACACAAGAAACAGTGAAGGACTGAAGTGAGAAAATACTTCCTCTGAGCACACTGACTACTATTCCTGCAGTCAGAATTACAGCCTGTTCCAAAAGTATTGCAGTTATTTTGTCCATTTATCAGTCAAGATTTGCATGTTTACACACCAGATGCCAACATGCGATCCGTTACTCTTTTTGTGTTAGAGGATAGACAGATTACATTAGTCCGGAGCCAACTGTAAAACTATTGTAGAAAGAGTATATGCAGAGTAATAGTGATCACAAAGCACTTACCAAGCATATTGACCCAAGCCTTGCCACCAAGCTTAAGAGATTCAGATTTAGGCCTGATAAGCAACTGCTGTCAGAAGTGGTAGCCGCTAGCAGTAGATGTCAGTCATCTCTGAGACCCAGCAAGCACATGTGAATTCAGAAATCCCCAGCAGCAAAAGAAGACTTCAGACTACAGCCATTTGCTTGTCACCTTCGTTTAGGTGCCAGGTTCTATAGGAAGAGGAGTCTCAGAAACATTCACAGATGACCTGGTAACCTGAAATATCAGAACAGCAAGTATTACAGTCACTGAGCATATACCCCAGAGTGGAGAGAATGTAGAAGATAATGTATTTAAAATAAAATTCCATTAAAAACGTGACTCACTGAGGATTAGGTAACTCTTCTGGAAGTCACTTACACCATAACAACACAGGTATTTTGGAAAGCCCCTCTCTTTACAGTTTCAAAAACCTCATCAAGTTGCTGAGATTGCAAAATGGAAACCCTAGCACTTCTACAGAAGTCTGAGCAATGGCGAGCTTTAAAAGCTCACCTTTGTGTTGGTATTTCTCTTATTCAGGATAAAAGAGCAAATGATGCTGGAGTACAATTCAAAATAATAACAGGATCAACCTCTGTATTCTTTCTCAACAGCCCAAAGATTACATGTTCCCATTACCTTTGGGGTGTGTTAGAAAAATCCCTAGTGTGCAATTTCCAGCTAAGCTTCTTCAGGAAGAAATCTAGTTCCTGTCCTTCAAAGCCTTTAAGTGACGAAACTTAAAGAACATCAAGCATAGGAGATTCACAGGCAAGGACGATTCACATCATAGAATTTTTATGTAGTGCTCTTAACCACTAATGTAGGCAGACCCATTCAATCCCTGGGAGCAAAAGGTTCTTCCAGCAAAAGAAAATTGGCCAGGGTCCCATTCGTCTTCATCTGCATGAAGAAGCTATTGCAAAACAAACAAGCCAGGTGTGAATTTAAAGTACAATAGCCATTTGTCCTGTTTCTCTTAGTGTTCTGGCTCCAGCAGGTTACACTGGTGTGGCTACATAAGCTGCTGTTTGCAGCTGGACGTGTGCCCCTTGTTCAGAGGTTTCTGCCTCCATTATAAGGCTAGTTCATGAAGCAGCTGCTGGGCTGCCACAAATTACAACCTAAAATTAAGGAAAACCATCAGGCATAAAATATGACCAAGATGACCTCGTCCTAGGCATCCTAAGCAACATCAAGGCCATAGAATAAATGAGATTTGTAGGTAGGCTGAAAAAACTCTGTCAACAAGGATTCACAGGATGCCTGGTGCTGGATCCGGGAACAGGGTGAAATTCCAAATGCCCCCAGGAGTCCTTGCCAAACATGACTTAAATATAACCAGTGTCCATACCAAAACCAATGCCATTCACACCACCTAATGTGAGCTGCTTCTCTCATAAAAAAAACCTTGACAGGCCAACAGAATTCTGTTTGTCCCACCCAATTGGATTTACAGGCAACTTTTTTTGAAATAGTGAATTGTGTAAAAATAACTACACACATGGGCATCCTCCAACAACTGTAAGGCCAGCTAGAACTTTCTATATATTTATGGGTCTTTAGACTTCAGTCTCAATGGTAAAAAAGTGGAGGTAGCCTTTTACCAAAGGGAAGTACAACGTGAAATACTTTTAAACCAAAAATTTCTTCCCACCTTTTCACACAGGTTTTAGTATTGTTGAGGGGAGGGGAAAAAAAAAGTTAATGAAAAAGCAGGCTTCAAAATTATTTTTAAAATACATTTTTGGTGATGCTTTTAGTTCTGGTTCAGGGATCTTTAAGTAATGATGGACAAAATTTACCTTTATGAGTACAAATAGAGCTTGAAAGGTCATGAGTTATGTAAGAAAACTGGCCACAATTACTTTTTTTGATGCTTCAGGATTATTTCTGTCTTCTAAGAAAAGGCTGTTTCTATTTATGTAGAAAAGCCTCCAGGAGACCATTCTAGCTTCTGAAAAGGCAAGGAGAGTAATGCTTCAAGGACCTGTTAGGCTGTGTGCAAAATGCCTCATGCTGCATTTTGCTGATCACATCAGGCTCCAAAAGAGGCGAATATTATAACTTTATAATATGAAATTATGTTCCTGCTGAGCATATGACCTGGGAGCTGACAGCCATTTCACTTGGATTTAAAGGAGTCATCCAGCAAAAATCCACCTTTCACATTCCAGCAAGCAGGAGCTCTGCCTCTGGTTCTTACACCCTTCTTACATTACCTCCTATATTATAATTTTCCCCATTTTGTAGTGTGTTGTCATTATGGCTTCCAAAATTATGTCTTTTCCTTGGTGACGAGTGCAGAAAAGCGAGTAGCCTAAATAGTCATTTTTATTATAAAAGCATTCTTAATGTCATTTTTCTGTAATGAAGCCATCAACATTTATAAGGAGCGTTTGCACCAGTTTGAAAACTTTTCTGGCAAAGGGTATCTACAGCTGTGTGTTTCAAGGAACAAGTCGAAATGGCAAATGTGAGCACTTCAATACTGGATCCCCAGCAAAATTTAGCTGCTTTTGAAAAGCAGAACTACATTTTCTGTAAAGACATAGGTTCCACTTGACAACCACAACCCTGAAGAAATTAAGTATTTGTAGTTAGCTCTTCCCCTTCCCTATTTTTTTAATTAAGGAAAAAGACACAGCACCTGTAGGGGCTGAAAAATATGTTGTGGTTGTAATTACGGAGCCGTTCAGATCATACAGCTGGGATTCTGCCAAAGCCAGATGAAGGTGCAGGCTGCCGTGTGGCTTGGAGGTGCTTCTTCCCCCTCCTGTTAGGATGCAAGTGAGATTACGGTCGTGCTCTGAAATGTTTTGAAGCTGGCCGGGGAGAAAGCACAGAAGTGCAGCAGGTCTCAGACTCCAAAGGTTCATGTTTTGTGGTGGCTACCCTAACTTTGTGCACATCTGCACGCATGCGTCTCCTCCATGGTTTGCTGGACGTGTCTCTCGGCCTGCATTTCCACATCACCCCAGCCTCCCTGGATAAATGAGCCATTCTTGTTTTCAGCACTGCCAACTCTCCTGACGGCAGCAGTTTGAACCTTGCCATGAGGCAGATGGCAGCTTTTCCTCACGGTTCCTCCTTCCTCAACATGGCTGCCACCTTCCATTTTGGACAAATGGGTTTACCGCAGCTGTTTCACCTCTGTGTTTCTCTGCGTGGCTGCAACGCCAGCTTCAGCACCAGTGCTGCCCTCCCCTGCTTTTAGTGAGACTGAAGCTGTGCCCAGTTGCACAGTGATAGGAGTTGTGGAAATCCTACAGAAAAGTAGGAAAGTGAAACAGGAGTGGGTGCCAGAAGTCAGACTGGGGGCGTGGAGGGATCTGAGGGGGCTGAGGCACGGGGAGGATGGAGGCCTGCAGCAGCATTGCCGTCGCAGGGGCTCAGGTGGAGAAGATGGTGGGAGCCACGCAGGATCTGCTGGAGGAGGGAAAGCGCAGCAGAACAGCAAAGAACTCTGCATGACAACCCCTGGTCTCACGTGGGACAGGGGCAGAAGTGCTGCTGTGGCCCCCCACGCATGAAACGACCAACGGGAACTGAAAGAAGGGTGTTTGAAGGTAGATATTTCCTTACTTGCTGTTTGACAATTTTATTTCTTTAACCTGCATTTAATGTGATGATTTATACTACATGTAGCTCAAACACACATATTTTAAATTATTATTGAAATGTTTTCAGCGTGTGAGAATTCATTATTTTAACAAGACTTAAGATTCCAACCCTAATTATAGCACTCAATAACAGAAGCTTATTAGTCTAAAGCTTTTCTAGGAGTTAACAATATGGTTAATGTCCAAGAAAGCTCTTACATGTAGAGAGAGGTTATGGACATTTTTATTAGCCAGAAATCTGAAAGACTTCAAGTCTTAACTCAAATCTGAACATCAGTATGAAATGCATGTCTCCATTAACTGCTACAGTACCTTCCTGTTCTATTTCCTAGTTTTTGAACATAACAGTTTATCAGTGTATCCTCAACAAATTGAAATGGTTATTTAATTTTATCACGTCTCTACCTATCTTTAAATAAGCATTTCAGAACTGCTCTCTTCTTCTGCAGACTGCAGTCCCACTCATACCTCAGGGCAGCTGCAATCAGATCATTCTTAGTCCATAGTAATAGGAGATAAAATTTTTTAAAAAATCTAGCATGGAGAATGCTCACTTCATGGTATTTGTGTCACAGTTGTTTTATTAGATGTTCTGGGGAAGAAAAGACAAACCATTCTTCTAACAGTAGATAATTTTTATCTGTGGTGCTCATATGGGAAAACTATTGCAAGCCTTTGTGCACTTACTATCAAAAATTCTGAAACAGCATTAATATTCATGGTTTCATTTGTCCTAGGCTCCCAAGTCCTGATCCTTCAAACCAATGAAGAGTCAACTAACCCTTTTAATTTCATTGGTAATATCTCAGACATTAGTGTCACTGAGGTCAGACTTACCCAAACCTAAAACATGAGCTGTGCACAAGCCAAATACCGTGTGCACAGGATAAACAAGAGCTTTGGTAATCCTTGCTGTTCCTGAAGTATATTATACTGCCTGCGATATGTTGTCCCAAAGACAGAGCTCCATTTGATGTTGTATGAATAGACTTTGCTGTTGTTCTCTCATCTTCTTAACTGAAAACTTGACTTGAATTTCAGCATAGTCCCAGATAAACCACATGACAGCATTCAAGAGGCAGGAGAGATTAAAAGGAGTTGGGTAATCTTTGGAATAGACAAGAACAGTTTATGCATACTAGAGATGTATTCCTTTATAGGTCATATCTAATGATACCCAAAACATCTTCTCCCACACCCTCTCAGAAGTTAGAAGGAGAAAGAAAGACAAAAGTTAAATGATGCAGCATACCCTGCTCTATCCATGGCATCACAGAAACAGATTATTCTCCATAGATTTTTTTTCCTGTCTCAAAAGTTCACATGCAGCTTAGTCTTTCTCTGGGTGATTTTTAGCACCCGCAACTCCAATCAGACTGTGAGGTCATCTTAGATTATGAGTCAGGCTATCATACCTGCAATACAAGATTACAGGGATACTGCAGTGTTTCCCAAGTTGAAAATGACCTAATGTACAGCTACATTGCTATTGAGCTCAACTGGAATTATACATACCTGACCCATACAAGAAGATTGGAATTTGAATCCCAAGAATTGAGAACATCTTTAAGGCTATCAGGTTCCACAGATGCACAAATAATCACACATAAAAGCTTTCCTACTAGCACCGAATTTTCTTAAAGTTACTGTGTCTGAACTGATTACTCAGCAAGTTTATGCATAGCAGCTGACAGAAACATGAATCAGTGCTAAAACCACATACTATTTTGACTGACATTGGAAGAAAACCAGTTAGACCTGCTGGATGTTTTGACATCTCTTGCTAAATCAAAGTGATTTTATGAGTTAATCTTTTATGGCAGCAAGAAATCAGCTAAAAAGAAACCCAATCTAGAAAGAGTAGCTAGTAGTCTTTGTTAAAGCAATCATTATATTGACTCTCTTTATTTAATAATTCATTCATTCCAAATACCAGGGGAATGTGCTCAGACTAAAATCAATGAAAAAACAGATTTTTAAGGGAATTTGGGATTACTTTTCAATATGTTATGTTTATATTTAATGATCTTTGTTAATAGAGTATTAAGTATGTTTGGAATGCTCATGTTGCAAAGAAGTTGTACAATGAAGTACAGCATTTATTTGAAAAATGCATTATCAGTTCTCAGTGTTAAAGGATCGTTTAACTTTCTACACATGCACATAACACTCAGAATAACTCAGGTATAAAGTACTTTGTTGGTTTTCAGTAAACATCTCAGTAGTTCCATGGAATTTAATTCCCTCTTTACTATCACACAAGTGACAGACTGAAGAGATTAACAAATTCTTAACTTTTCCCTCCTGTGTCAAAAGAAACTGCTCCTTTCCATGGACAGACTCAGGTGGTATCTGCTGGCCCCAATAGAGGCAGTGAGTTGTTCTGATATTGTTTACCAGAAATGCTGGCTACTGTTAAAATTATTCCTGCTTTATTGCAACACAAGCTAACAAGCAAAAGACATGATTTCAATAAATAAAATCTCCTATCAGTATCTAATTCTCGTGGTCTTGAGGATACATAATTAAACTCCACAATGAACACCCATGTGTGAAGGATTTTTCAGCCACCTTCTCCAAGTTGGGTGTCTCTGCCTAACTGAGGGGCAACTTTAATTGGTCCTTCAGTAGAAGAATCCTCTGTTTTCCAAAAGCAAAATATTTATTTCTGTAAATATTGGGACTTCGATGCAAACTGAAGTCAATATCAAGCCTAATTTTTCCACTAAAATACACAGGAAGCTAAGTAAGGGGACTGCTGATGTAAACTTTTTAGGGGTGTCAACCTCCAGGAATGGAATCCAGGATCTGTAGTTATAAAATTATTGTTATGGGGTAGCAGTTTTAACTACTACGTAATTTTAATTACTAAATTACTGAAGTGTGTAGTCTGGAGAAATGTAATGATGGATCAGCTCTTAATAACTGTGTCAGTGCAAATTCAGTGATGTGGCTCCCACTTTTTAAATCAAATTATCTTATTTTCATAGCTTATAGGACTCCAAAATTAATGACGAAGAAAGATCTTAAATTCGAACCAAATATGTGATTGCTGCCTGTTTGTCTTCCCTTTGGATACACATGGCAAAAACAGATCCATATCTAACAAAGAACCTTTTATTCCTTTTAAATTACCACAGTGTTTCAGTATTCTATTAAAATTGTTACATGCTTTTGGTAATTTTTTTTTTTATTACATTGCATTAGAGACTCTTATGATGATGTCATCACACTGGAGAGAGTGTTGTCTAGAAAGGTTTCTTCTCTTTGATGCTGTGTCATTTTTTTGCTTCCTTTTCAAACAACCAGTATCTGTCAGATAGAAGGGATGAAGAGGCTGAGAAGACTTGATTGTCAAAAGTACCACTGAAATAGAGATGAAAGCAGAGCACTGCTGATTTGTGCCGCTCAGAAAGTTTTTATGTTACTTTTCTTCCACAGGTTCCCTGGGGAGAAAGACTGAAAATATATGCTGCTGTCACCCTTCCCTCAGGAAAGAAGAGTACTTCCACTTCATATAATTTCCTAGTGAAGATGTGGGTTCAGATCCCCTCAGGCAGAGCAGGGATGTGAACTGGTTTTCCCACATCCTCCGTGAATGTTCCAGCCACCCGAGTACTGGAAAGGGCTGGGGTTATTTCTTCTCCTGGCCTGTGAATCAAGACTTTTGTTTCTAAAGCTATTAAAGAAAAGTGATGGGGACTGAAATATTGCAGAAATGTCAAAAGAAACTGTTCCAGTCTGCCCTAAATTGGATTTTTTTTTTTTTTTTTTTATAAGAAAGTACCTAATACACAGAGGATTGTTTGGCCATTTTCTACATTCAAGATAGTAAGTTCAGCTGCTCAAAAACAATTCTTTCCCAGATGGTCAAACTCCATTGTCCCCATCAGGACACAGGCAGTTTATCATCTTACTCCCTTGGAGTAAGTGCACGCATCCGTATCACTCGTTGTGCTCTCATGCCTCGGGGACAACCACAAGATTTATGTTCATCTTCATTTGTTCCTTGACTCCTCCTGTACTGTGTTCAAGAAATGTATTGAGCACAGATGTTTTTCCTCCACCTTGATAGAGCACTGGGTCATCAGTGCTTTCCATTTGGAGTCCTTTGCTGGGAGCCAACTCTCACCGCATATTCTGAGGTAAGTATCTGTGTGTCCTGATAGCATGAAGCCTCTTCCCCGAGTATTCCTTCATTTTTGTTCCTGGAAAAACTTGACATCTGGTAAATGCTGCTTACTTGCTTATTGAAACTAAACATCTCAGTTAGTTTCTTAAGAAGGAAGAATGTATTTTTTATCTGGGTCTATTTTCGTATAGAACCTCTTATGTTAAAAATTCGATACTTCTCTATTTCCTATTTTTTCATAATAGCTTGTACACCTAGATATGAAAGTAGTCTGTCCATTAAAGTACTGAGTTGGATTTTTTCCCTTGTTGACATATTTCTAAAATATCAGATAATAATCAAAATATTGAAAATATAAAGCAACATCATTAACTTCTATTAAAAAAAGGAGAGTCATGTGAAAAGTGTACAGTGTAAAGTCACAGTAATAAAGTATGCTGAATATTAATATTGTAAGTTTTAAAATCATTGTGATAAATTAAAACCACTTCGTATTTAAAACACTTAGCTAGTTTTAGAAAGAATTCCCGAGAACTGAAAAACAGCAGTGATAACATCATTCAAATAGTAACTTTTTATTATTATTCTGAGAGTATATTTCACATAAGTGCAATTTTCCCTCTGATTTTCCAATTCTACAATTAGATTTCCAATTTTCCAAACCACAAATATACTCATATTTTGACTGTGTACCCTATACTTCCTAATCTGGAGGCCCATGACTGCAGGGGGTTGATGCCACAGTAGTATCTGTTAGGCATCCTCCAAATGCCTCCACCTCTTTTCTGTCACTCTGGTACTCCTACTCTTCCGAGAAGGCTCCCTCAGTGCTCTCCTAGTATCACACAGAAAACTGGCTCATGCTTTTCCTATTCATTTAGTGCTTCCCCAAATCCTACACATGAGAAAAGTGGAAAGAACATTAACCACTGTGTAGGCTGCCCCTTAACCAAAAGGTTCCTAGTAGTTATCAATGTAATCTCTTTTTACACCTTCTTAGTTCTTCCTATGTGGACTCGCATATAAACCTAGAAATAGAAATATTTCAGAAAGCTATCATTAACCCCAGCACCAAGTCTTCTTTCTAATTCAGATTTAACTTCCTGGATCAGTTTGGTGAATATGAACTACAATAACTCATATGAAAAGCTGATTTTCAGATGTTTTCCAAGTCAAAATAAAATTAATATATATTGGTATTTTTTCATTAACACATGATCATTTTTTTTCAGTTTCAAAATTAAAAGAAACATGTAACTAGAAGAATAATTCGATCACTTCACTACACTTTCCTTTCTTAGTGCTGATGTCAGTGGCAAAAATGTACATTCTCCTTCCATCATTCTGCTGTATTTTGAGAAGAAAAACAAACTGAAATATTCTGATAACAAATACATAATGGCATGTAAATATAGTGACGGAAGATCCAAACTACACTGAAGTTTTTTAAGCACTTACTGAAAAATAACAGTACTGAAAAAGCTGGACCTTTAGGCGTAATGTGCAACCCACTTTCCGGGCGATGGGTGTGATGCAGTATTTGCCTGCATGGCTCAGAGTGAAGTGAAAAAGGGATGTCTTTACAGTCAACAATGATGAAAAGCTTTTGTTCGGACATTGCTGTTTTGCCTTGATAATTGCACCGTCAGAAAGAAGTTTATCAGAAAAGCAGAACAAGACCCTGCTCTGTGATTAGCTCTAAAATCTTTTTGGCGGGACTGACATGGTCCTGATAAGGACCTGTTATACACCCTACTGCATAAAGTTGCATGTGTCACTGACTTCTCATTAGGATGAAATCCTGACCCTACCCAAGTCAGATTTGTCACCAATTTAATTGTAGCTGTAATTAGCTCCTTAATGTTTTTTAACATCTTCAGGAACAATTAGCTGCTTCTGGCCAAGTCAAACAAACAAGCAACTTCATGGCAGATTTCCCTGCAGCGATCTTGTGAGGAGTGGTTTTGTCTATCCTATTTCCAATGAGAACTGAAACAACTGAAATACTTTGGGTTTGGTGTAAAGGTTGAAGCCGGCAGAGAGAGCTGCAGATGAAGGTCTTCCCTTGTAAGGGCAGTTTTGCCAGCTGCAAGTGTTGCTCCTGTTCCGGAGGTGTATTTCTACCCAAATAACGTCAGAAACCGAACTCTGTCAAGAAACGGGCCCAGCAGCTCCATGAAGACAGCAAAAAGCCTTTATGAAACCGTGCTCTTCAAATGCCTGCGCCCACACCACGGACACCAACCTACCAAGGCTTGCTTTACCTTATTCCGAGTTCGGTTTGTTTCTGCAAGGTCTTTTGTGGATGGGGACCGGGTTTTACCACCCTGCTTCAGATAGATTCACACCCAGACCTTTTACAGGGGTCTCTGGGGTAGCGCATGAGCTGTGGAAACGCCCGGAGGAGAGAGGAGCCCCCGCTGCAGCGGCGCCCTGGGCGATGCGCTGCCCCTGTAACCTTAGCGTGTTTTTCACCTAATTTCTCCCGTCAGTTTATTAAGCACCGCAGGGTGATGCGCTCCAGCTGTGGGCTGTGGAGACTTTTACTGGAAACGTGGAAGCGCGCACCGCCGGGGTGCGGCCAGCCCCGTGCCCTCAAGGCCGAGAGAGGGCAGCAGGCGCCCCGGGAGGCCCGGAGGCGGCGGGAGACTCCATTTCCCGGCATGCCCGGCGGGGCGGGGCGGCGTTGCGCATGCCCGCCCCGCCATAGCGCCCGGCGCTCACGCCTCCCTCTCAGCCGGGCTGCGCGCGGCGGAGCAGCGGTAACACTATGGAGGCCGTTCCCCAGCCACGGCCCCGCACCGGCGGAGCCGCCGCCGCCGCCGCCCCGCTGCCGCCGCCGCCGGAGCAGGAGCGGAAGCTGGAGCAGGAGAAGCTGTCGGGGGTGGTGAAGAGCGTCCACCGGCGGCTGCGCAAGAAGTACCGGGAAGGTAACCGCGGGGGAGGGGGCCGCCCCGCTCCTCTCGCCGCGGGGGCCGGGCCGGGCGGTTCGGCGGGGAGGCGCCCCCGCGGGGGGCTCCGCACCGATCGGGGTAGGTGTCCCCTCGCCGGCGACGCGGCCCGGCCCGGTCCCCCCCGGCCGCTGGCGGAGCGGAGCGGAGCGCGGCGGGCCGGCTGGGCCGCGGGCCGCTGCCGGAGGGGGTGTGTCGGGGGGGGGGCGGCCGGGAGCTGGCTCCGGGCCGGCTTCCTGCCCCTCCCCGGGCCACCGGGGCTGCCGCCGGCTGCCCGCAGCCCCGCCGAGGAGCCCCGGTCGGGGCTGCCGAGGGTTCGCCCCTTTCCATGGGCTCTTGGCAGCGGAGACCCCTTCCTGGCTCAGGAGGGCTCACGGCGCGTCTCTGGGGAGCTTTTCCCGTGGGATCTAGGAGGAGAGGATCGGCGTGCAGGGATAATGCTGCGAGGTGAAAACGTGCACTTGGCTAAAGGTGTGCTGCACCTGTGTGTGGACGCGGGTCCCTGCGGCCCTGCCTTCCCTCTCCCTGTGACACATATATACAGCTGAATACAGAAGAGCTGATAGCTGCAGCGAGGCCTTTCACACAGGCGGCTTCCAAGTCGTACAGCAGTGTTTTCCAAACTGAGGATCTGCGGGAGTGGGGAGGACAGTAGGTCACGAATGTCAAGAGAGACCGAAGGGTGATCTGGAGAGGGAAGGGCCTTTGTGAACTGTTTGAGCCTCCTGTCTTTCAGACGTGGAGGAATAGTTCAGACTGGAGCACTAAGCAGAAGAGTTAGGGAGAAGCTGTTAAAGAATAAATTGCTCTGAGCCCTTGAAAAATCTCCTTTGTCATCAGTATTAATGCCCTTATGCAGGGTTCTTATGGGTGGTATTGGAATGCTTAAAACCTCCCAGAAATGCTTTCAGATGCGCGCCAGAGTTGAGATTTGTTTCCTGACATTTGTAGTCTCCTCAGGTTCGTTATAATGATCTGTCTAATCTTTATAAGACAGGTTACAAAAAAATCATCCATTCATTCTTTCAGTGAGTCCGCAGCTCTTTGCTGACCTGGTGCATACCTCAAGAAGGACACTTATGAAATGGGAACTCTTCCTGTTGTAGGCACTAGTTCTTGCCTCTCCTCTATGTCTGCATAAGACACTTCTGTTAAAGTAACAAGGTCATTCTGCTTTCTGGACTTCAGAAGTCTCCACCAGGAGCTTGTCTGTGGGATTTGGGCACAGATATCTACCTATGTAGACACTGATCAAGAGTCACTGTTTATTTTGGCCTTGGTGAGTCAAAACTGAAGGCAGGATCTCCCTTGTTCTCCTGACGTTTAGGTGAAGGAACATAGTACATTTTAACAGTCAAATCATGGCAAAAGAGCTCAGCTTTTGAGGAGTTCGTATTTCTCTGTTATTTCAGAGTGCCTGCAGATTAAGACAGACAAACACTAGCACTGTTAACTTTTAAAAAAAATAGTCGTGAGCAATTTCTGTAACAACTCAAATTTTTTTTAGATGAGAGCCTAAATTACATGGAATTCTATGTAAGCCTACTTCTCAGCAAAGAGCAAGTTAGTATGCAAGGGTAAGTTGTGTTTTGTCTTTAGTTCAGTGTGTATTGGTTAAACAAAAGAGCAAATAGTACTCTTAACTTACTTCATATGTCCTGTAAATCGTGTCTTAGTGAAAACTTTACAGTGATTTTTCTAGTCACTCTAAATTAGTAATATTGTATGTATTTTCATGGAGAGAGTTAAAACCCAAACAGTTCATCACATCATGTCTATGCAACAAGGAGAGCTCCACCCGTTACCTACCCATCCAATAGTAGGTGGTCTTCACAAGCTTCTAGTGATTAGTAGTTATAGTACTTCATATGTTAGGTTGTTTCAACTTCAGAATTTTATTTTTGGAGGCTTTGCTCCCTACATTTCTCTATGCTTCTACAAGTAGACTCAAGAATCTCCTTCTTAAATGCCTTTAAAGTCATTCTGGAATTGTTATACTGGTACGTGCTTGACTTCTGAAGGATCTTTTCTTGGGTTTTTTTGTTTGTTTTGATTTCTAATACTCAAAGACACTAAGTGGCAAGTATGTTACCCTGACAAAATCAAAAATTGACAGTTTGCTGAAGAGAAGTAAAAAAAGGCAACAGATCATCTGTAATTTCTCAGTATGAATTGAATTATAACTTGGGTATGAAAAAGCAGAGGTAAAAAAATGCATCCTCTGTTCTATGCTTACAGCTTATTACACAGGGAAAGCCTCTTGTCTCCACAGTGCAGTGCACCCACCTCCATAGGAAGCAGAAACAGAGCTGTCTGTACTATTCCAGAATCTTGTATTGTCCTTTTTTTTTATTTTTTTAAACTCTGCCTCTTCTCATGTTTACTAGAGTTCTATGAAGCTAGTTTCCATTTTGGCTAAATAAGCAAACAGTACTAGAATTGCTGTTGCATGGACTTCGGTGCTTTGTCTGTAGATACTAAAATAGAATTGTGTATTAATTTTGTTGGTAGAGGAAAAAGCATGTTGATTACCCTTCTGAAAGCTATATGATTATGTTGCATAGGGTGGATAAGTCTAAGAAAGCCCTTGGTACTGTATTGATCTTGAGTTACTGTCTTATGTTAGAAGTGTTGGAGGGAAGTAGATGCTTCCTTGAGACACTCAGATGTTTGTTGATAGAAGTTATACAGGCCTGATTTTAATAAGCTGATTTCTTTGAGAATTCATTTGCCTTGCGGATGTTAGCACGCCTTGAGTTTCAATGAGCAATTGTAAAAGGCATGCCAGTGTATTATCCGACTTGCTTATAACTTCACCATTGTTACCATTTTGTTTCATTTCCCACAATGGTTCCCCTCTTTTTTGAAGATGAGCCAGTGGAAAAGTGACAGTATGCTTCAAAACTGCAAGCTAACATGTTTCTGAAGAAGTTGCATACTTGTCAGAGTGCAGAAGCAATATTTCTTAACTAGGCATGCATCACAACAATTTTTTTGCAGTTACTAAGGAATTACTAGAGTAAAGTTTAGTCAACGTCATGTCATCTAAAGGGTTTGATGGGGTTTTTTTTCCCTTGGTGATGAAAAACTATAACTCTTGAGATTCATCAAAGCTGAATCTTGGCTTTTTTTTTAATTTCTGCATTTATTGAACCACTTTTACGTTTAAGTATGGCGGATGGATTTTTATATGTACTTCTGTCCTGTGACTCATGTCATATCATAGTCCCAGAGCACGCCAGTGTATTTATGACAAACATTTGCCAAATTCAGCTCAAATTCTTTTAAGTTTGCATTGAAGTGCATTTTTTATTCTCTTCAACAATTTTCACTTTTTTACTGTGTGACTAGTACTTACCTTTTCCTATTTTCAGGATATTACTAATCTAGTATGACTTCTAGTGGGAATATTTTTTTTCTCCTTTTTGATCTCCTTTTCTTTTCATCCTTTTGGATTTCCTTCCTTTCTCCTTACACCCGCTCTGTTGTTAATTAGTAAATAAAGGAAGCATGTAATTCTAAATGCCATGGCAGATTTGATATTTTGTGATTGTAGGATACTCTTTTTCCACTGTGGATCCTACGGTAGTATTATATATTTTAAAATGGTTTAATGAAGTTTGACAAATAAGCGTGGGGTTTTTTTTGGGGGGGGGGGGGGGGGAGTGTATTTTTTTAATTAAGGTGATTGGTCCTTGTCCGCACTGAGTGAATGTGTCAGCTAAATTAGCTAATCTTTAAGAAGTTCTTTCAGACTACTTTAAGGCAGTGATAGAAACAGACAAAAACCTGTCTAGTGGTTCCTAAAAATGCACATCATTCCTCAGGTTAGCCTATAAACTTTGTCTTCATGAAGAAAACTTTCTTAAGTGAGAACAAAACACGCTGAGGTATAATGTGTTCACGTAAGAGTATCTCATTAGCATAAGACTCATGTTTTTCTGAAGTTTTATTTCTGTTTCCTGTCCAAATGGATTAGTTTAATCTTAATTGCCTTACACACCAGGGTAAAATCCAGAAGCTGAAACAGCTCTCTAGTGCTCAGTTATTCACTTATGAGAAACTTCAGGGTTCTGCATGGTTGACACAAGTACTTGGAAAGTACAGAAATTACGGTTTTTCATGAGACTTGAATTTCTCCTACTAGCCTGTTACAACATGGGGATGGGGGAAAAAAACAATGTTTGGTTTAATCTCCTTGCTTTTGGTTCTGTTGCCTGGTACCATAGGTGACCCCAAATTTTATAGGATTTTCCTCTATGCATCTTTTAGGCACCAGCAGCCATGGGCTGGAGCGTGTTGCATGTGTGTTGCATATGTTGCATATGTTGCATGTGTGTTGCATATGTTGCATGTGTGTTGCATATGTTGCATGTGTGTTGCATATGTTGCATGTGTGTTGCATATGTTGCATGTGTGTTGCATATGTTGCATGTGTGTTGCATATGTTGCATGTGTGTTGCATGTATGCTGATGTCTGTCAGGCTTGACAGACAGGCTTGTAAAAGCAGATTTAGTGGTTCCTAGGGAACTGAACATGACCTACTGAACATATGCTATGTGATGTTAGTTTGTTTGTTTCCAGTTGCTTGTAGCAGCCAAGTAGGTTTAACTTTTCCTATGATAAAAATCCCTTCCCCTGATACAGAGGCAGCCATTTTTTCACTGAGTTGTTTATTGCCTTTGTAGTCATGCAGAGCTGTGTTTATCAAGTGAACGTTTTCTGTGTAGCATGACCCTCAGTTATAGATAGTTTTGTATGTAGTCTGGAAAGATGATTTACAGGACCATCTACTTCTCCTGGAAATCCTGTATTGAGTACAAGTGGAAAAAATTTGTTGAGGTATCTGTTAAGGTTTTTTATGAAATATTTTGTTGTATATTGACCAAAATGTTTCATTTCTCCTTCTGTACACCTGTTAAGGCTGTTCAGGCTTAGAATCACACAGGTGGTGATTGTCCTGATATTAGTTACTGTATCACAGAAGCTGATAGAAACATTTCTAGGTGGTAGTTTGATTCCTTAAAAGAAAGATTTGTTGAAACTTCAAAGAAATGGACAATAACTTTATTAAGAGGTTTTTCAAACCCAGAAAATTAGGAAGAATTTACAGGACCCTGCCTGATGGTAATAAGTAGCCTGAGTAGGTAAGTGGTTTAGACATTCATGTGAAGTGTCATTCTGAAGCCAGTTGTGTTATGGTCTCTTCCTCTCTCATGATTTTCGTGAAAAACCTTGAGAGATCTTAAGCTCTTCCTGATGCGAAACAGGAAACATTTTGAAATAGTGGCATTTTTCACAGGACAGGAAAACTTCCTCACTGAACTCTACACGATATATTTAACAAAAAGGAGTAACAACTGTTAACTTAACTAGCTTACTGTAGAAATAAACCAAAGTTTTCAAGATCTCCATTTGTCTTTCCTCACTTGCATTCATTTTTTGGAAGAAGGAGACGTTTTGTAATACTGTTATATTTTCAAGCAATAGAAACTAAATGCCTTTTCATTAATATTGATGCTATTTCATGACGTGAGCATTAAGATATGATTGTCCCTTACTGTTTGCACACCACAGTTTTGCAGTGAAGCTTTAGTTAGAAATCCCATAGTGTGTTACAGTTTGGGGGATTTAATAATTGGTATTACTTAGTTAGCCCACAGATCTTGAAAACCCACTCACTCTGGCACAGACTTGCATCCACTGAACAAACAGCTATATGTAACCTCCTTCCCTGCTTCTTTATTGCCTTGGCGGGGAAGATTGTGTTCCTATTGCAGGGTCAGCATAATGAAATCTGTACCTGTGCCTCAGCTGCTTCTGACTTTTGCTCCTGCATTTGCACAAATCTACCAAAATCGGTAGTTTCTGTTAATGTGTTCATCTCTGTGCTGGTGTCATTAAGGCGCAGTGCATAGTCCATCCCACAAAGTCACCTTTGAGGAAGAGGGGAGAGGGGTGATAGTTTCCAATCGAGTAGATCCAACACCTGGGGGCAGTAATTGCTTAAACTATCACAAATAGGCTCCCCACTGTTTGTGTGACAGCAATCGGAGATTTATAGCAGATCAGAGACATAGATCATTCGTCAGGGTGATAAAAGCTGACCCCCAGTAGATGCTTTAAATAGCAGATGAATTAACTAATTAATTTTTCTACTTAATTCCTAAAAATACCTTAAATGGCTGTTCCCTTTCACACTCTATAAAGAAATGTGTTCTTAAAATAAAGAAGACAAACAAAAAATAGGATGGAAGAAAGCTTAAAAATAGGCTGCCCGGAGAGAGGAGTTATGGTGTGGGACTGTCCCACCAAGAATGGCAAACCTGGTCTCACATTGTGCTGGGGACCTTTGAGATCTTGTAAATAAATGTGGAATGAGGGGAGTTCTTACTGAGCTTGTACAATTCTTTCTTTATTAAAAATGACTTCAGTTGTTGAAACTTACACCTAACGTTAGGTCTCTGTTGCTGTTACCCACAATTAAAACTATCATATAATTAGGATCATTTAAAAATAACTTCTACATGCCTGACCTGTTTGCTCTGTGACAGGATTCGGTAACTGCTGATTACTCTGTGGTTGAATTTGGGGGTGTGATTTGGCTATTCTGCAGGCAATATTAATGTGGGTGGAAATTATTTAGAGGGATTCATCTGTTGTAGGTAAATGGTATTGGATTTTTATTATTGCATTAGAAAAGGCTGTGTTACAAAGAACCTACAAGTTGGTCAGTCATTTGTTTACTGACAGAATTGCTAGGAAGAGGTGGGCTTTGGGCTTTTTGTTTTTAAAGGAATAATAGTTAATCTTCAAGTTGAAGAGTAGGTAATTTATTTATTTTCTAGGCAATTCTGCTTAGAGAGGAGAGCAAACATTAAATAATTTTAAAATAATGTCACTGTAGTGATTTGAGAGGTGTGTGAAACTCCTGTTATGAGCCAGTCTTGCCAATCACACTTTTCAGCTGGATGATGGCATAACTGGTTCCTTGGTGGAGATCTGAAGTTTATGAAGATCTCTGAAGAGTCAGTGCTTAAACAGATTTTAAATCACGTAAAAGATGATCTCCAAGTGCATAGTAAGAGTGTTGAGTAGCCTTAAACTTTATATTATGGTATGGTCATCAGTACATGCGATGAAAAGTTTAATGCACAAAATCAAATCTTAACTTTAAAATGTGATCGAAGATGAGAGACACTTTTTTTATTCCCTTAGATTAGCCTACCACAAAATTCTATTTAATTTACACCATTATTGATTTCTTAACAGAAGATTTTATTTATCTTATTTCTTTAGTAACCATAAGTTTTGTGGTGAAACCTTCCTGCATATTTTACTGCCTCTTTGGTTACACAAGCAATGATTCATAAATAAATGTTTAACTCTAGTAGAGTTAATGCAATATTTGCACATGGTTTATAATGTATTGTTTGAAAAATTAATACACAGTGGATTATAATGTATTGTTTGAAAAATTTAATACATAGCTCTACTGTGGTATGGGTATCAGTTTGAAATTGGATACTCCAAGACCTGTTGTCACTACCTCAAAATCTCAACAGGTAGGAAGCATTATATGCATTTTGAACTCAGTATTAGACCATGATTCTGGAATTAAAGTTCCTGTAAATGTCTAATGCACCTGTCTATGCCTTCTCAAAGCTCACCCTGGAGAAGAATGGAGGAAAACCACAAGAACAACTCATTGCCATGGTACTTGCTCAAGGAAAACTGGATCTCAAACACTTCTTTGAAGGTCCCTGCACAGTGGTGCCAGTGTCTTAAGAAAACCCTTTACCTGCAGTTGTTTTGGAGCTTACATTAATGAAAGGGCAGACAAATGGGCATCATAACAAACCCCGTATTGACAATGGGTCAACAGCAGATGCTTAGGCAAGAATATGAGAAGTGCTGCAGGAGTATCACCATATGCTTGCTTACCATTCTGTCTTCCAGTGATTTCATGCTCTAGGAGCTCCTGAGTTAGAAATCGCATCTTTGAATGTGGGGTTTGTTGTGGATTTTCTTCCCTTAGTTTGCCCAACTCCATGATCTTTAAGCTTCTTTATACATTTGGTGAAGAAATAACTTTTTGTTTTGCTTTCAAGCTGCCCTTCTGTGCTTTTCCTGAATGTCTTCTACTCTTAGAACAACCAGAAGTTGTTCCATGTTTACCTTTCCTGTGTCACTCATGATCTTGTGGAGGTCTGTCCTTTCCTGCTTTCATCTCTTTTTCTTGCCTCTATTTAGTTATTCCTCATACAGAAGCTGTGCTGTATTTGTTCCATGTTGCCATTCTCTTGTATCTCTCTAGACCTGTTGTATTGGTAGATGAAAACAAACCAGAAGTACACACAGAATTGAGTTGATATAGGATGCATGACAGAATTAATTTGTGATTAATTTTTCACTTCTGTTCTGCATTTCTCTTTCAATAGTCTGTATCATTCAGTGTTATTTTTCTTGTCAGCTCAGTGCCAAGAAGCTATTACTGTCATAGGCAGCCTGTTGTAACCCAAAGTTCATGTCCCAGAGTGCTGGTAGTCAACCCCGGGTCTGTTGCTATATATCTAAATTCAAGATCACTTATCTGTGGGCTCTTCTGCCCCTCATCTGAGTATCAGAGAGAGGTGCAAATCCCTGCCTTGTTCAGGAGGAAATAAGAGTTATTATGGGAGCAGGATTCAGTGTTAGGAAGCATCACCACTTTGCTATATGAAAGGACTGGCTAGTTAAGAACATCTGGTCTTTGCGCGTTTCTTCTTTCACCTCTGCCTTATTTCCTAAGCTTTAAGGAAAAGTAGTATTTGGAAATAGAATAATTGCTTAAGAACAGACCAAATGAAGTAATGGATTAAAAGAAGAACAGTATTAAACTTGGGATTTTGTATTTGTGGTGTTTTCCCTCAGTGTTCACTTGTTCCTTTTTCCTTTCTAATCATTCGTGTATTCTTCAACTAAAACTTTAGCAACTGCGTGTCATTCGAGTGTTTCACAGTTGTCTGTAAGATTCAGACTACTGTGGCAGAGAAACTATGAAACCATATCTAAATTGCACCAGAATTAATTGGCTATTCAGAATACACTTTGAACTTGGCTAGTGTTTTCTGGCTTGGTGCTGTATAGGTTCTGCACTTTGACACGAGAAATAAAGATTTGTAAGACTTGTGCTTGTTTTGCCCCCTTTACTGTCTATACCATTTCTTGCTCTCTTTTATCAGTAGAGTATGTTCTGTCCTGCACAATTGTTTCTACATAAGGCTCTCCTGAAAGCTCTGGAAAAGTGACCCACAGGTTTTAGTAGAAACCCCTGCGGGGGCCTGCTGGTTACTTGGATGTTTCTCTGCTTTGGTGGTCAGCTGGCGACCATCCCAGCGCCTTTTCTTATACAGCGCATATCTCTGAACTTGGATCATTTGGGAAATAATGAGGGATACCACTCAAATATAATACTATATTTTTTGTCCAGTCTAATAACTTTCTCATATATGCTTGTTGAATAGCAAGCAGAATATGGGATTTCTTGCATAGCTTCCCTATTTCCTTAAAACTAAATCTCGTCTACTCCTTTCCGTCTCAACTGCCATTTCTCACAGGGCAGTATAAACACCTAATTTTAAACATGACTCATTTTTATGATTCTACAAATGTGCTAGATGATTATTTTTGAAGAGGAAAGTTGTTGTGACATCCCTAAACCAAACTTAAATAGGGAGTAACTTGGATGGTTGGTTTAAATCTTCTAAGTATGCAACTGTCTATACTGGTCCATCGTACCCAGTCTTGCTGTAATTGGAGAACAGGTGAAGTGAGGGTTTGTTACTGCTTTACACACATGAGGGGAGCAAAAAAGTTGCCACTGGAAGAAATCCGTTAGTTAGTTACTGCTGATTAAAACAAAGCACATCAAAGAAATTGCCATGAGTGGGTTAGAAGCAGAAATCTCTTCCTGATATGAGAAGGACAGGTCATACTGTAAGCTACTTTCAGGCTTTAGCAGACATTAAGAGTTAGCTTATGCTTGATACACCTTTTAAATACTTCTTTGTAACATGAAGGTGCTACAAAAACTGGTTCTGGACCTGTGTTGTGAAATGTGTGTTGGTTGTCTGAATCAAAGCTTAAAGTACAGCTCTGCTCTTGAAAACCTGTTGTTAGCTGTATTGGCTTGTAGGTGCAAAATCAGTAGATAAATTTTTATTCTGCAGATTTAGATATATTTATACTAGATGTGTACACACATTTGTGATTAAGAAAAACAAGAGGAATTAGTGAAGATCATACCAGTGAGCATGTATTTTTCCTTCTTAGGGCAGAAATGTCCTTTTAGTAAGGTATACCAAGGGTTTGAGTGCTGTAGAAACCACAATAGGAATTGTGGCTAGCCACTACTAGCACTTATGTTTTTGTTTAGCAGTACATTATGTAAAGCAAGCTAGGAGAAATGGATACTTAGCAGTAAAAGAGGGAAAATCATCATCTTTAATTACTTTGAAGTGCCAGAACATAACCTGCAAGACTTCTTTTCAGCAAGGTGAGGAGCATGGAAATAAATCTGTCTCTAAAGATCAGCAGACAAGTTTATCTGTGATTTCCTGACCATAATCAGTTTGATTTTTCAGTACTGTCCCCTAGAAGCTAATTCACTGGGACTGGCTAGATTAAACAGACATCAATGAAGGCTTGAATTCCTTTTCCAATGTATGCAAAGAAATCTATAGTCCGGGTTAAACTTCCATTTCAGCATTTTTGCATGTAATATCATCCACAGTATTTGCCAGGAACATGAATGCTACTAGGAAACCTTTCAGTCTTTCATTTCTAAAATGTTTGTCATGTTAATGCTCACGCACAGAAACCTGAAAGCAGAACTTCCCAGGGACTTGAATTTCACAGAACAAACTGAACAAAATGAGTATACTGAGAATATTGCTAGTTTCCCAAGTACCGGATAGCCCCTTCCTTCTCCAAAACCTGCAATTTTGTGTTTGACTAGAGAAAGGGGACCTTGTTTTTGTTACATGCGGGTAAAGTAATCTCTTGGTGCATTATGTAACTTGTTTTAATTGGAAGATGGGGATTTTGCCATGGAGATAATGAGACACTTTGTATCTAATGTACAGTTTTTTTCTGTTGTTGTTTTGTTTAGTGGGAGACTTTGATAAGATCTGGCGTGAGCACTGTGAGGATGAGGAAACTCTGTGTGAATACGCTGTAGCAATGAAAAACCTTGCAGATAATCACTGGGCAAAAACTTGTGAAGGGGAAGGCCGAATTGAATGGTGTTGCAGGTAAATCTTAATGTATTTGAAAGACGCAATTGCACACTTCTACTTGCAGTTATATATAATACAAGGCTTAAGCGTTTTTTGCTTTTTTGCCAATTTTTAAATTTGTTCTATAACATGTTCATGATTTATTGCTTTCTAAAACAAATACTGTCTTACTGTTCCAACTTACTAAGGAAATATAGTTTACGAAGTGATTTGTTATAAGGTGACCCTTTTTTTAAAGTATCTTCAACAAACTAGGCTTTTTTGCCCTCAAATACTGAAGCTGTTTGCAAGTAAACCTATGAAGTAATTTCCTATACATTTGAACCTAAACTGAGCAAATGCAGTAAGTGTAGCTCAAGTTTAATTTTCATGGCTTTGGTTTGATTTGTGCATATAGTAGTGTTTGATCTCTAAATACAAATCTGCTGCATAATTTTCAAGTCTTAATCTTGACTTTAACCTCTGTGAAACTTTATTTTAAATGGATTTTAAACTTTAAAATTCCTATATGTCATAAACATCAAACTTTTATTGGGTTGTCGTAATAGTATAGTCATGAAGCGAGTTCTGCTAAACTGTTTCAATCCTTGAGGAAAATAAACTCCTAAAAGGGAGTCACTCAGGATTCCTGCATACAGTTGGCATCCAAGGCATACCATGGAATCTGTAGAGCAGAATCAAACAAAATATTGTTCAAGTCTGTCTAGAAAGAGAATTTCTCAATGGTCCTGCTTTTGGGAATGACTATAGACAGGCGAAAAAACATTGTGTGCCAGTCTGTAGGTCCTGCAGGTGAGTGGTGCGGTGGGATGAGCAAAATGCAGCAAAGAAAAGCAGGCATGGTATTGTTAAATTTAAATTCATTACATGGGTCCTTTGAGCCCTTAAAACAAAAAAAAGGGGGGGACACACAACCAAACTGTGAAAGAGTTGATCTAGCGTACATCTTGGTAGCAACTTGAGCTGTCCTGTGGCTTCTGGAAACGGAGCAAGTAATAACAAGCTGCTTTCCTTTTTACCTAAAACAGGCTCTTAAATATTTGAAAACCTTTCCTTTATGTGTCAATCTTGTATCCTTTAGCTTTAAAAACCCCCAAAAACTAGTTGAGTGATTCTCTATAGACCTTTTTCCGGACATGTTTTGTGTATCCTTATCCCAGTTACAAGAGAGGTGAATCAGTTTGAAAGAATTGTGCCCAAAAAGGGATACAGCATTCCCCTGGCCCTGTCAGGATTAAATAAAATGAAGAAATATTATTGAGATTGTAGTAAACTCTTGTTCATGCTACTGACCTTGTTTGGTGGGTTTTCCAGGGTTTTTTTTTTGTATTGGTGTGGCACTGATTTATGCTCACTTGTGATCCCCAACTGCTCATTTCTTTTTTTTTACAGGCTTCCTCAGTTGCTAGTTGTTTTCTTGTATTTGTGCTATTCATTACTTCCGATGAAATGCTGATATCTGTACTTCTCTTTGCTAAATAACACACTCTCGACATATTGAATTGTAACACTGCCATTTCTTGCAGCATTTACCCTCTGTCCCCCCTTGGCATTGTTCACAGATCAGTTAAGAGTACTGACTGTTTCAATGTTCAGGTTATCTGTGAAAATACTAATTGTACTGGACCCAGGACAGATTCCAGTGGAACATTGCTCAATATTTTCTTAGAATCTGTTTGTCAATTAATATGTGAAACTTTTTTTCAGTAGAGCTGTGTGCACCTACTTTAAAGTAATTTCAGGTAAACAGTATTCCCTTAGCTTGTGGCGAACTTGTCTGTTACCCTGTAGGACAGGCTAACGTTTCTTGCGGACAGAGGAGGAACAGTTGATGGCCTGTGCATTGAAGTTTTTTGGCTCTATGTCTCACTTGGTTTTTGTTCGTAGTTACTACAAGATTTACAAAGTAAACATTTAAATAAAGTGTCTAGTTTGAGGTTCATGCTGCAAGGCCCATACTGAAAAGAGAATCCACCTGGTGAGAGACACTAAAATGCTCTTTCTCAGCATAAAGCTTCAATTAAAGCATGTGCCTTTGCAAACTGAAAAGTCAGGGGGTCAGAAGCTTAACATCAGTAGGAAAAGAGGGGTGCTTTTCACTCTTGTGTGCCTCAGATTAAACTGAGGCCTGGATGGCTAGATACCAGAACATACCAGATTGACTTTGTGTTCTGCAATTTTTTGTTCCTTCTCAAAGGGCCAAGAGGTATGCCAGACAGATGGCAGGTCCCATTGTTGTTACTCCTCCTTGCGTCTGGTTGCATAATTGCATACAAGAGAACTTGACTTGCATGAGACTTCACTGAAAGCTTTTGCTCAATGCTTTAACTGTGTCACCACGACAGCAGGAAGGGAGCTTATGTATTAGATGAAGTTTAATTTGGGAGTGGAATGCTGAAAATACCCAGGAACCACTGGTGTACCCCTGCTGAAGAAAGGACAGCCTGAGCTTTTTTGTTTTTCTTTGAAGGAAAATCTTCTGAGAGATCTGAAACTGAGAAGTGTGTTTTCCACTAGTTAAAAACCAACTTTTTTCTTTTCTTCATTTTCCTTGTATTCTCTTATAAACAAGCACCGGATAAAGTAAATCCGAGAATACAGAAAAACCACTAGAGAAGCCCTGTGTACTTCTCAGGATCAAGAATAACAATTTCCTTGCAGCGTTCTCATTTCAAAAGTCTTTTCTAGCTTTTTAGCTGAAGACACTGGAAAAATGCTTGTTCTGACATTTATGTTATCTGGTTTAAGAATTAAACTTATTATTTTACTTCTTCATTAGTTGTTGATTTAAAAAAGCACATATCCAGACTTTAGAAACCTTAGAAGATGGAAAGCAGTACATGACAAACTGTGCTGATGACCGTATGATGCATTGTATAGGGCCAGTTTTTATTGTTTCAGGGCAACATTATACAATTGTTAGTTGGGGAGAGGGACAGAGGGAATGGGGATTAAAACTTTGTCCCCTTTCAGATGCAGGTTAAAGATCCCCTGAGTGGTGTTGTAAAAAGCCTGGGCAACACTCAACTGTCCTTCCTTGCTTTCTTTTTATGTCTTTAGAAAACCAAATACAGAGTAGCAAATCGTATTTGGAAATTAACACTGCCGTTTCTCTTTCCTTTGATTTATATTACAACACAAAACTTAAATCTTAGACCAAAATAGGGTAAGATGATGTTTATCCTGAATAATTGTCCTAACTCTTAATTTTTGCTGGCATGAGTGGGCTGGTGAGCCTTTGTATGGACAATGAATGCTAGCCTGTTCTAGTTCTAGTTAGAACAAAAAAAAGCTAGACCAGCAGGTTTGCTTCTTTCTGTTGCTTTTGCATCAGTGTTAAGACTTGCGTTGACTTGGCTGTTTTTTTAATAACAAAAAACGAAATCTGCACTTCTAACTATCATGACAAAGCACTGTCTAAACCTGCATTTTTTTTTAAAAATCTTTTGACTGTTTCATGAGCAAACTGAAGAAATAAGGTCTTGATGAAGTTGATGTCAGGTGAGTGCAGAACTGTTTGGAAAAACTTGCAGAGAATAGATGTTAGAAGCTTGTCTTAAAAATGTGATTTACTGAGAAGGAGTCTGTCTGTGTCTGCCCCTGTGTCCATTACTAATCAATATTTTCATTAGCAATCTGCTAGAATAAAATCTGTTTATTAAATTTGCAAATGAGACCAAACAGAAAAGAATTGTTGCTCTGAAAGCACGATTAAAATTAAGTGTTGTTAACTACATTGAATGTTATCAACTGTTCAAATACAGGCTAGGGAGTAATTGGTTGTGTCAGTCTTACAGAAAAGCATTTGGATTCTGTAGCAGGCCACAAGCTGAATATGAAACAGTCAATGGGATACTTTTTGCAATAAAGGTAAATACCATACTGGAGTGTGTTAATGAGATTGTCCACAAGATATGTAAAGTACTCATCTGACTTTATTTAGCATTGCTCTTAGCCAAAATATTACCTTGGCCACTGAATTTAAAAAATAACAGCTCAGCTTCAAGAAAGATAAAGAAATTATCAAATATTCTAATTTTTTCCACAAAAGCCTTGGGGTTGGGCTGGTTTTGGGTTTGTTTTTTTTTTTCTAGAAGCTGGAGCTGCGTAGTCAAGAGAAGGCTAAATGATCTCTTAAAAGATCTTTGAGAATAACAGGTCTCTTCTAGAACTGTAAAGCTGATCCTGTTTGCGTTTGGAAGATTGAATGAATGAATGTTTGAAGTCCCTTCAGCACTGTTTTGCAGCTTTTTTGATGAATGCAGTCAGTTGAGCAATTCACTTTCTGGAGAATGGAATTAAGAGGGACGTGGTGTAAATAGGAGGAGGGACACCACTGAAAATAGCAAAAAGACTTAATGTTCATTGTTCATCTTTGTATGACTGTCTTAATTTTTGCTCTTAAATAATACTTTGTTCTGACAAAACCATATCTGTTTGAACACTAGAGTTTATTAGAGCAGTGATCATATGATAACTGCTGCCTATTTTAAAATTCTTGGAATCCTCCACTAATGAAGGATATCGCCTCCAGACGCTGCCTTGGGGTGGAGGGGTGGACACCACACCAGAGAAACATCTGATTACAGATCTAATTATGTTTCTTAAAAGGAAAATGTTTCAAAACCGTAAAACTGACACCATGTAAGAAAAATAAAATGGAAAAATGTATTCCAAACAAGTTTCTCAACTGGAAGTTTAACAAAATATAATTATGATAATTAAAAAAATCATAATACTTTACATTGAGAAACTTAGTGCGCTCACCTATGCTGAATACAGGATTTCCATAACCTGAAGCTGGGTGCGCCTGAGAATAGCAAAATATTTTCTGGCTCAGAGGCAACTTTTCTGCTTTTCTAGGTATGATTAATGTGTACGAGGGAAATTGAGAATTCTCCTTCCTTGATTTTTCTTTGGAGGTTGCGGGGTGGGTGGGTTAAACCTGTAGAAAAGTCTATACTTTTTTTTCGGCCAGCAGCTCTGTCAGTTGACATTCATAAACTTAGTCCTCAGTGTGTGGGAGGAGGGGAAAAACATTTTGCAGACAGAAACCATGATGAGAAATCCAGACTTTCCTTCAGCTCTGAAGGGAAGTATGTTACTTGTCTGTACTCTTACTGAACTTCATCTTCAATATTAGGTTTTGGTTAGTAAATATTGTAAGGAACATAAGTCAAGCTCACCTTTTCCTCATTATAAAGCAGAAGGAAAGAGATGGACTGTGTCAGTTCTTATCCTGTTAAACTAGTTGCTTGAAACCCTTGAGCACTGAAAACAGTTACCAGAAACTGCTTTTTGCGATGATAAAAGCTGACCACACCAGCTTTAATTTAGTTGTTCATTATTACTTGACAAGAAGAACTACAAACTGATTGTTTCATGGCTTTTAAATTTCATATGGTGTTTCTTTGGCAATTCCCCCCTCCCTTTTTTAATTAAATATTCTATTGAAACCCTTGGTTTTGGTCACTGTATTTGAAAAAGAAGCTTCTCTCTCTCATTGCTGGAGAGTATTAACAAATAAATATGTATTTGTATTGGCTTTTACTGAAACTCCTATGTGTGTCCAGCCCAAATGGCAGAACAGGAGGGTCAACTTGAACAGGTTGTTTACCATTTTAGAGATCTGAAGTATGGAAAACAAGTTTCACTGAGGAAATATCTAGATTTTTTATTGGTTTTAAAGCAAAGACATGAACTGGACACTTCACCTGTCTCTGTGCCAGCATACTTAAACAGTTTAGACCTGAAATGTTTATTTCACAGTTTGTGTAGACTGTAGCAAGTGTTAGCTCAGGTAGCATTTACATTGCACAATTCTTCACAAACATGTATGTTAATTGTAGAGCTATTATTGTATCAAAGACTGAAAGCTTAAATGTCAGTTGAAAATGGAGCCATGTCAGTTCTCAGAATTATAAAATAGATTCCTTAATTTTATTTCTCTTTGTAGATAATTAAGGGATGTTATGTTCATTACTTGAGGCAGTTGTTAAATGTAGAGTCCTGCATAGCTGCATACTCAAAACCACAGCGTGATCAATGATGGCTTTTAATGGCCATGAAGTTAAACATGTGGCTACATCAACAAGTTACCATGGGGTAAACTACTGAGGGCATATCTCTGGTTAGCTACTGTGCAGTGACTGCCTGCATGCTCACTGCTACCCCACGATAGGTGTGAGGTCCACTTCCACAAGGGGAGTGCAAAGACAGCTCCTCTGAAGCCACAGGAGCCAAGAGAGCAATGTGTGGTAATCCTGCCAGAATTACTGTAACTTTAGAAAGGTGTAAAATGGAGATAACCCTCAGTGGTTATGAAGTGCAGCGTTGCCTGAGGTTTTTTGGATGGATGGATTTGGTGTGGGTTTTTGCTGCCTTGTAGTACTGCAAAGGTATGCAGACTGGGATCTGAACATGAAGAATTTTACCTAGTCTTGGGCCTTCTTGTGGCTCTGGCCCCTCCATCCACCAGCGAAAACCCAGGAGTAGAAGATGCTTCTACTCATGGTTGGCTTTGGTAGTGTCTTATGTGCAGACAGGGAGGGTCAGTTAAGAAGAATATAGAATTATGAGAACTCAGCTGACATGAGAGACGGGTAGGATGATGAAGAAAATACTGATTTGCACGAGTACCAAGAATGAGGAAGAAATGGGTTCTCAGTGACAAGAAGGGCAACATACCAGCTTCTAGTGAATTAAAAAGTTGATAACATCAATAGTTGAGGAGAAAAAACAATACATTCCCCCAAGGTTGGGAACTTTTTCATATGTTCTGACTTAGATGTCAGCATTGGTGGCAGTGTGACACTATTTAAACTGCCATTGGTTCTGGATGTTTTAAGAGATATAATGAGAGAAAATACTTAGAATAAAAATAGAGACTGCAAGATGCTAACAGAGCAGTAAGGTAGCTGATAAATGGTGAAGAAAAAGATTTTTTTTTTTCCTAAGTTTCATTTCTTTGACTAAATGGCACACAAAACGAAATAGTTAGGAAAGACATAATCCCTAAATTGATCATATGCTTATAAACAAATATTACAATATAGTGCAAAATACCACTTTTATTAGCACACCAGCAAGTGTTTTTCTAGGGTTCTCTTCTGTTTGCTTATGTTTTTAATATCTTTCCTAAGTTAAATGACTGAGTCCTCCTACTTTAACTTTTAGTTTTAGAGTTGTTGTCTTTCCATATGTGCAGTCTCTAATGGATGGAGTTAGCATGGTTTCAGTCTATGTGCGAGTTTTGCAGCCTCAGCTGCTACTCATGCTTCTGCATGTGATCTTGCTCCATGCTGTTAAGATGTAGATTTTATTTCTTTATTCCACCTAGCTTCTCATTGGTCTGAAAATAGATTTGGTTACTGAGGGTTTATAACTATAAACTTGTTGATTATAAAGATAATGTTTAATGAGTTTTTCTCATACAGCTGTGTTTTCTGCTCTAAGGTTACTATTTGCATTTTAGACTTCTTATATTTAGTGCAAGAATGCCTAGGGCCTGCTTGAGCAAGTAAAACTTGCTTGTGTTTTGAGTTTGTTAGACTCAGGTCAGTTTTAATCTTGAGGTCCTATAAGCATGTCAGCACAGAAATAAGTCCATGTTAACTTATTTTTCTTCCTCACAGCAAGAATTAGTAACCTGGACATAATGTGCTACCGTAATTATATATTTACTGATTCAAGGTGTTTATTTCCTACCAGCGTGGAGTAAAGCAGATTTTATCTGTACCTGTTTCATTGTGTATGTTTCCCTTTAAGAAACTCATCTCCAATGACTTTTTTTTTCCCCCTTCACATCTTACACAGTGAAGAGGCTGCATATATTTGGTGCCTATAATACCAGCAACCCTTAGATAAGACCTGTGTATTCCAAGTCCTTGTCTCTATTTGTGATTGAAATGCAGCATTATACCAGCACGTCCTTTACTGAATCTGTGATGTGAAACACTGTTTTCTTGATCCTGCTTTGTATAAGGTGTTATTAAACTACCCTTGAATTTGTTTTCTGGAATGTTTTCTTCAAACCTCTGCAGCTTTGTTAGACAAAAATTGAGTGAGTTTCAGGAAAGCATCATAAAAATGGGTTGTTATGAAAACATCATTCAAACAAGTACTATTTCTGTTAAACTTTCCATGCAAATACTTGGCTGGCACATCTAATTAAAAATACTGCTTTGTGCCGGGTGAGTCAGGCTTTTTAATTTCACAGCAACAAATGGTTTCCAATTCTAATTCTGTTTTGTGGACAAAATTCAGTTATTCTTGAACATAATGCTTGCTAATAATACACTAATGCTGACTACTGGTTGAAGTATGCAGGTGCAATTTAACTTTTTTGATAACATTCATTCCTTTAAACTGGTTAACATTTCTGTTTGAGTATGATCAGATTATTTTGTTCTGGTTCCTATTAGTAAAATAATTAAGTATGGGGGGGGGGGGGGGAAGTGAAAGTTAGTCTTCCACAATAATACAGCTACCACAGATATCGGTTACTTAAAAACAAAAAACATCCCATGCAAACTCAATTAAATTAAAAACTGGTGTATATAAGTTAGCCCATAAGCCTGGATTATGTTTCTTTTCCCCCACATTGCATGCCTTGCAAGACACAGATGTTTAAAAAGCCCCTGCATTTATGGGGAGCTAGTTAATAACTGCACCTTAGTGGAGAACTCTGTGGTTGGTGCTCAGGTGACAGCTGAAGTTTACCCTCTGGTGATGTTCCGACAAGACTTCCACTGTTTTACTCTAAAAGTCTATCCAGATAAAACTATTTTGAATCTGTTTACTCAGCTGTGACTTACGGCCTAATTTCTGGAAATAAAACACCAATCAACATCAAATGTGTGTTTGGGTGTATCGCATCTTTCCTAAAGCTGATTTACCAAAGTTGCAGTAAACCCCAGATTTGTTTAAAATCTGAAAGCGCTTGTATATTTTAAACCTCTGTCTTGTGTCTTATCTATAGGAACAAGCAAAAATAGCATTCTCTTTTTCTGGGGAATTCTTCTTTTTGTTTTTTCAGTGTATGCCGAGAATATTTTCAGAACGGTGGGAAAAGAAAAGCACTCGAGAAAGATGAAAAAAGAGCACTTCTTGCTTCCAAGACCACTCCAGCTTTAAATGTTCCTCAGGCTCCCAAGATTGAAGATCCCTTGCCAAACTTTGGCTTGACAAATCATGAAGCTATACCAGAAGAGTAAGTTTCACCTGTTTTCCTGACTTTCTTTCCCCTTCTGTGTGTGATAAGACTTACCTAGACGTTTTTCCCCCATAACATATTAGATCAATCTGAAGTATTTTTTAATAGTTAAGGTAATTTTCATGTGAACATATGTACATGTTTCAAGTAATATTTATGTTGTAGTATATTTTGGTGGATGCCATAAAAAAATTGCTTGAGAATGACAACTTAGTCATCTTCATTTAAGTGTTAGAGCAATTTCACTTTTGTATGTCATTGGTGTGCAATGCAATTTATATTAAACCTTGAGGTGAAATAAGGGAGACGTTAATTAAGTTAGAATCTAATGGCTGTTCAGCATTGTTGAAAAGTCAATTGCTTATGTAAGTATGAAGTACCAGATGTAAATATCAGAGTACTTAAAACTTTCTCTTCATAAAAAATTGCAGAGAAACTCTTGATTCCAATTCAAAAGCCATTTTGAATTATAGCCCTTAATTTTAAAAGTGCTAGCTTTCTGATGACTGGCTCTGCAGAAGTTGTAGTATCCCTGAGGTATTTTGGTTTTGACCTTCACTTAAGTAAGACTTTTACTTTTGGCATTCAGGAGTAGCTTTATTTCAATTACAGTCCCACCCTCTTTTTTTTCCCTAAATAATATGGGTCATGTTTGTGGCTATTCCATGTGTGATGGAAAGAATTTAATATTTTGCAAGTATAATGGAATAATGAATGCATAAGCATATTATCGTTAAATGTTACATTTATGACTTGTTTCATATTCTTTATAGACCGGTTCCTACAACTGTCTGCAATAATGTTTTTTTCCGTTCTGTGAAGAGATTTTTCCTCATTATTGTACCATGTCTTCTGTGATCAGCACTTACTTTGTTAGATACAGTGTTAGTTAGGAAAGGAATGAGCATGTTACTAATGTTATTAGATGTCTGTCCCTACAAGCTGCCATCTTTTGTGGTTTCTCATGTTTGTAAAGTAACTTGCAGAAGGCATAAAGGTCCCAAATGCCTATGTAGGCGAATAGTTACATGCAAAATGAAAACACTTCCCCATTGTTGTCCTGTTATGTCAAGACAAAACAGATGCTTCCAAAATGAAGGTAGTGGCTTCTCATAAGCTGACTTCCCGCACCGGCTCCTCTTTTTAGTGCTCATTTTGCTAAGTTAGCCTCAAAAGGAATACCTGTTTTTAATGAGAACTGCCAGACACTTTCGCACAAAGGGCTGATGAGATACTAATACCTTATATCTCAATAATGCTGGCGTTTGTTAACACATAGTTTTAGCATTACTATAAATAGCAATTTGTTGGTACTTGTTTGTTTAAATCAATAGGTTTGATGATCATACACTACTTAAAGTTGATTTGTCTTCCAGTAGGAGGCCTTGTCATGATAAAGTGTTAGCTCTCTCTTTGCGTGTGCTCTATCTTCATACTTGGTACAAAGTTTATAATGGCCATTGCGGAGCTAACTTCACATGAGTTTCTTCTTGCTACCAGTATTTTGTAGCCTTACCTTTTGTTCTGACTAGGGTGTATAGAAAGTAGTTAATAGAGAAGTTTTTATTAAATAACTTTAAAAGTATTTGTTAATATAGTGAGTGATGGTCACTTATCTTCGTTCTCAAAACTTTAAAAATACCTGGCAAAGGCAAAATTCATAATCTTTACCTGAGTAAGCAACAAATGGTAGTAAGGTTTTTAGTAGCTGTACAGACCTTAAAGCAACAAGGCATAGCTGTTCCAAGTTATTTCCCAGAGAAATAAAAATTCAATTTCTTCCTCTATGCCTTATAGAAGAAATTACAGAGCTTATCAGAATGAAAATGGATTGTGTATTATACGAAGCATACTTTTCTTCTGAAATGCTTTTCTACCATGTCTACACTGAATTGGTGAAGTCTTTGAATCTTGGTGAGGTCTTGGTAAAAGTGGTATGGGGGAACCTACACATACACACACTTGTTCAAATACTGTCACTCCATTCTGGTAATGTAATGCTACAAGTAAGCGTTGTGGAGTTGTCTATAGGTATGGCTAAGCCTGTGACTTTTTGTTTTACTCTAGTAAGTGTAAAGACAATATTTTTGTTCTTCCCATATGTAATCCTCTCTCGTGTAATATTAAAAACAGGTTGCTTATGCAAGAGCTCTTTCTGAGCTTACCTTTACTGGGAAGCCACTGTGTTTGGTAAGGAGGAAAGCTAGCTCAGGAATAAAAGGTTCCCCAGGTACTGAAAAAGATGCAGGGGGATGTGGAGAGAAGTAGGAATCACTCAGCCAGCTCTTAAAGGTGATGGTAGGAAACATCACAAGACCCAGAAGTACAAAATTTACTGCAACTCACTCAGCTACTTTGAACCCATTTCCAGTTGCTTATATTGCTCACTTCTTTGCCAGATTAAAACTGGTGAGTCTCACAGAAATAACTAATGTGAACAGTCCTTTTTTACTTTAATCTATATGAAAAGTAATGTATTGTCCACAGTACTTCCTTCCATCCCAGAATGAGTTTTTATGTCTCTAACATTACAACTGCACCTGTTTTGATGTCCGGCTTCACAGTAGCTCAGTTTGACAAGATAAAAGTGGCTGTTATCTGCTGTTTAACAGCTCCTTCCTTCAATAAATCAGTCCCCTCTTTGTTCTCTTTTTGATTATTGTTTCTCGTCTTATTCTATCAAATTAAGCAGCCTTGCTTTTTATCGTTAATGGTAAAAATCACAACCTTTTTGGTACAGATTCTTCTCAGGTGCTGGTTTGGCTGTCTCAGGGTAGAACATATAATTCCTTCTTTCATATGAATCTCAGCAAGCTAGACCTTCCCATTGGATATCTTTACGCATGGATCTTAAGACAGATTTGAGGCATACCAGTGTTGTCACTCAGAACAAGATGTATAGCTTTGTTCTGCTCTTCTGACAGCAGCATAAGGCTTCTGAATTTTTTTCCATTCCCATCCTTGATAAATAATAGAGTAATTGAAAACTGTAAACTAGGAGATCAGCACTTAAAGTGATTAATTTCAGAGATAAAATTACTTTCCTTATGGTCATATAACTGCTCTATTTCTGTCTACTTCCAAGAGAAAATGTCACTTACCTGTACAGCACCTACTTGAATAATAGGTGCGTTTTTAAGGGGGGGCTAATAATCAAGAGCTGCAGTCCACTTAATAAAGTTCTTGAAATAAACAAGTGTGGGATAATTAAAATGCACTCGTTTCCCAGGTTATGTACACTTCTTCACCGGTACCTGATCTTTTCACATTTTGGTTTTCTACCTGTACACTAATGCATTGAAGAACTGTGTATTGAGGATGTGCTTGGAGATTATGTACAGTGGCAAAGTATTTCCCTTGCTTTTAATGTTGCCTTGACTGAAAATCATTAGGAAACAGGGGCAGAAGGGTGGTTATCAATGAATTCAGCATGACTACATTTCTAACAAGGTCATTGGCTGACTGGATCAGTGATTGTCACCTAGATTAGTTACATTCTCACCAAGGAATCTGACTTACATGTTCAGTGACTGAATCTAAATGCTCCTGAAGACCTTCAAAATGATTTCAAGCACCTAACTAGGATCCTGTTCCTACTGATAACTGGCAGCCTGAGAATTGCTACTAAGTGATTCATTGCACCTGTGTTCTGAGAGGCAGCAAAACTTGACAAGCAACAGGAAGTCAAGACACAAGTGAGCATCTGTGTCTCTGCTACTTTTCACATTTCAAAGTACATTTGCATTGAACTTAAGAATACAAAGCTCCTTGGATGTGACACACCTATCAGAGTGAATTTGCCCTGCATCAAATGGCTTAGATGTGTTGTCCATTGGTGTAGAAGAGAGTTTCTGGCTTCTACTGGATTCTACTTGGAATCCAGAGTTGTAGCTTTCCAGAAGTGTGCCCCAATACGGTAGTAGTCTGAAGTTGTGTTCCCCTTCACCCAGTCAAAAATGATGCTGCAGCCAAGAATGCAGGTTTTGTAAGAGGAAGACAAAATACATCATAGTGATTTTTTTCACTCTACTGTAGGTGAAGTGGGCTCTGTTAGAGATTAGAGAGTTCTGGGTTGTGCTGCTTAATTTTAATCTGTAGAAGTATTTCATCGAACACCTTAAATGGAAAAAGTTAAGATCTTTAGAGGCTGTCACTCATATTTATGGGAAGTTTTCTCTGCGCTATAGAGTCACATTTCCTCTTGTGTTTCCTGTGGTCCCATGTGTCTTCTATTCTTTTGCTGTTACCATTGGACTCTTAGGTAGAACACAAGCGTACATACAGACATGTTTTTGTGTTTGAATGAGAAAGAATCTGCCATTAGTGTCTCCATTTGCTGGACGAGGAGATGTGCTGGTCTGAGACATGTCATACTAGCCTTACGTGGAAAAAGACACTACTTTAGCCCTTGTTTGTGACTTATGGCCACAAGGATCTGAATGGTCCCTCTGCAGTCTTCAAACTGCTGTTGTACAGGAGTTGATACCATTGTGATTGGCATTCAAGCTCGGAAAAAATTGTTGCTGCTATCTTCATTCTGAAATCTCAGTCAGTACTGACTGACAAGGTAGCCTTGTAATGTGTGTGGTTTTAACTTAAAGATAATTGTTGCGCTCTTTGCCTTGGTGATGCTGGTATTTTGACAGAAGTAGCCCCTGGATATCTTCTATTCCATGTAGAAGCAAAATCCTTAAACTTGTCACATTCAGCAGAATAACGACAAGAAGTCTTCTCTTGCTCCTCCACCATCCTCTCTGTGGTAGATCACTGGGAGTTTAGGAGGAGCACAGAGAGCCCAGATCTCTTTATCGTTGCTTAAATATATTTTTTTTTCCTGCACTATTGCTTACTGCTTTGTTGTTGCTATGAGTACAACCATGGCTTTGTTGGACTCCACTGGCCCTGCAGATGAAAGTTTTTGCAGTTATCTGTCTCTCTAGGGCTGAATCTTTCCTGGAAAGATGACAAATGATATTTTGGAGATGCCAATTGGAATTGGCTACAGAAACTTGAAGCAAAAAGCAACATTTGCTTTCTGGAAAGTTGTCATTCTCCTCCCTGTGAATTCCCTGTGAAAGCTGTGAGTTTGTGTTTGTTTGCCTCTATTAATGGATTTTGGGTATTGTAAAATCTTACAAATGATGATGGAAATTTTTAGATGCAGCCCTGTAAATGATCCAATGGAAAGAGCTCAAATGGTTGGGTGCTATTGGTGCTGTATATTTTTTTTTAATATGTGGATGCACTCCTCAAGTTGTGTTTTAGAGAACAGGCAGATGTAAAGTCTGTCCTTGTGGACTTGAACAGAATTGTTTAACTCCATTTACTGGCTTGTTGCAATTGCAAAGAAAGCATAAACATCAAGGGCCTCCAAATTCATAATGCAAGGAAAGCCTAAAGAACAATGTCTTTTGACTGTAGGATGTATTCAGCAGCTGAGTCCTTGATATTAGTGATAACTGAATGCAACATTCAAACTCTAATTCTTTTCAGAGAGACAGCTTATCAGGTTAGACAAATAAAGTGTCAGGACAAGGCAAAACCTTTAAATGACAATGAGATACCTGACTGCCAGTACTTCTGTACAGGTGCATTGATCTTATCTGATTCTAAAATATATATACTGGGAACTGCCTTAGTCATGAAGAAAATGCCTATGGTTGCACTCTTGAAGACCACAGATGTTCCTCTAGACATTGGTCAAGGATACTATCGTTTGGAAGACAAGAATGCTTTCAGAGGCAAGGCATCAGTCACTATCCTCAAAAATTGCCACACATCTTTTTTCTTTTTTAAACTATGTATTTAACTTAAAGAAAAGAGCTTATCTTCAAAACCAATCTGAAATGCTTTTATGAGGTTGGTCACAAGAAAAGGAAAACCTCATATGCCAGCCTCTAGCATATCTTCTGCTGTGCTACAATGGGAGCTTTCACCAGGCAGTACAAGAATGTTCTCTCCATTTCTCCAGCCTATTTTCTTTCTGATCTCTCACTCCTCCAGTTTTCTGGGTTTTTTTGGGTTTGGTTTTTTTTTGTTGTTGTGGTTTTTTTTAACCCCAGGAAGTTTTGGAATCTGGTTGAGAAGATAATTGGCCAGTTATTCAGTGTGGGGGTTTTCATTTTCCATTATGTTTTTGAAGGGTATATGTGCATCTCTGCAGCATTCTCGAAGTAAAGTATTAAAGAGTCCTTAGCAGTCTGTCAACCTCTTTCTATCGATCCAAGCAGTAAGTCATGAGTTCTCAAGTTCATCTCCCCATGCGCACCCCCCCTTTTTTTTTCTATGTGTGTGCGTGTAACTATTCACCTGTTGTTGTTTGGTAGCATAGTTAAGTATTTGGCATTACAGCCCTTGGCCGCCTTATCTATAATTTCACCTTGAAAAGTAGGGTCATCACACAGGGAGACAGACTTTTGGCTTATGTCAAGGTTTCAGTTGGGATAGAGTTAGTTTTCTTCCTAGTAGCTGGTATAGTGTGCTGTGTTTTGGATTTAGGATGAGAATAATGTTAACGCACTGATGATTTACTTGTTGCTAAGTAGTGCTTATGCTAGTCCTGGACTTTTCAGCTTCTCATGCCCTGCCAGCGAGAAGCTGGGAGGGGGCACAGCAAGGACAGCTGACCCACGCTGGCCAAAGGGATATTCCATACCATATGACGACATGCCCAGTATATAAAGCTGGGGGGAGTTGGCTGGGAGGGCAGTGATAGCTGCTTGGCAACTGGCTGGGCATTGGTCAGCAGGTGGTGAGCAGTTGCATTGTGCATCACTTGTTTTGTATATTCTATTATTATTATTAATTATTATTTCCCCTTCCTTTCCTGTCTTAAACTGTCTTTATCTCCACCCACAAATCTTTTTTTTTTCCCCTGATTCTCTCCCCCATCCCACTGCGGGGGGCAGGGGGAGCGAGCAAACAGCTGTGTGGTGTTTAGCAGCCTGCCGGGTTAAACCACAACAGTCCATTTGGCATGAAAGGGTTGAGATAATGACAGATCTGATCAGAGCGTGCTAAGGCAAATTTGTTATAAGCATTCATTATATTGGTTTAATAGTTACTGGTCACAATGTTGATTTATCTGCCCTCAAAGTTGTCGTGCTTGCTCTCAAAGTTGTGTTGTGTAACACCATACTTGCAGTGTATGTACCCTGTTGTGCTGTTTATCACTGCTGGGAACTGGGTCAAGGTTATCATTTTGCTGCACTGTATAACACTGGCTTATATGATATGATAAAATTACTGGTCGTGAGACTAATCTGGTATTTGTACTTGGCATTGCCATTATCACTGTACCTCGGGAGCCACCTCTTGGAAACTATTAATAATTACACTCTACCTTTTCTCCTTGGAGAACCAATCTATGGGGGAGACAGAGGGAGACACTTTCCCCTACTCCTTCATTTTCCTTTTCTCCTTCAAACTAATTACAGCAGCTCTTGAGAATTTTGAATATCGTTGGGATGTTCAACCCAGCATGGTCCTATTGCTGTGTCTCCTGACTGTGTGTCAGGTCTTGTTTAGGGTAAAACAACTATTTAGAATAACATCCAAAGATCTAGCCTGGTGACAGGCACTGCAGCTGCTCAAACCCCAGCGACAGGCACTGTGGCTGTACCAGAGAACCAACCTGTGCTGGTATCGGTCACCCCTATACACAAGAAAAATTGGCTCATTTAGTAAGGGATGAAGATGAACCAGGGCCATCGCAAGAACAGGAAGTGGAAATGGCAGAACCCATAAATAAGATGGTAACTACCTGATCCCTATCCCTGAGTGAGCTGCGAGATATGCAGAGAGATTTCAGTTGTTGTCCAGGCAAGCATGTTGTCACCTGGCTGCTCCAATGCTGGGATAATGGGGCCAGTAGCCTGGAATTAGACAGTAGGGAAGCCAAGCAGCTGGGATCCCTTTCTAGGGAAGGGGGTATTGGTAAAGCAATTGGAAAAGGGGCATAAGCCCTCAGCCTCTGGAGGCGACTCCGTCGGGCATGCCTATCATATGGGGCCACACAGCAGAAGTTTTTGAGAAAGGAAAGAAAATAGTCCAAATCCTGCTGAAGGCTGGTTTTGCCATAAAACTAAGGTCAAGGGACCTGCACAGGAGATCCAGTTTTTAGGAATAAAATGGCAAGATGGATGTTGTCAGATCCCAACGGATGTGATCAACAAAATAAGAGCTATGTCCCCACCAACTAGCAAAATGGAAACACAAGCATTCTCCAAAAACCCGCAACACCTAGAAAAGCATGTTCCAAATTACAGTCTGATCGTAAGCCCTCTCTATCAAGTGACTCGGAAGAAGAACGATTTCAAATGGGGCCCTGAGACATGACAAGGCTTTCAACAAATTAAACAGGAGATAGTTCATGCAGTAGCCCTTGGGCCACTCCGGGCAGGACAAGACGTAAAAAGTGCTCTACACTGCAGCCGGGGAGAACGGCCCTACCTGGAGCCTCTGGCAGAAAGCACCAGGGGAGACCCGAGGTCAGCCCCTAGGGTTTTGGAGTCGGGGATACAGAGGGTCCGAAGCGCGCTACACTCCAACTGAAAAAGAGATATTGGCAGCATATGAAGGGTTCAAGCTGCTTCAGATGTGGTTGGTACTGAAGCACAGCTCCTCCTGGCACCTCGACTGCCGGTGCTGGGCTGGATGTTCAGAGGGAGGGTCCCCTCTACACATCATGCAACTGATGCTACGTGGAATAAGTGGGTTGCACTGATCACCCAACAGGCTTGAATAGGAAAACCCCAGTTGCCCAGGAATCCTGGAAGTGATCATGGACTGGCCAGAAGGCAAAGATTTCAGAATATCACCAGAGGAGGAGGTGACACGTGCTGAAGAGGCCCCACTGTATAACAAACTGCCAGAAAATGAGAAGCAATATGCCCTGTTCACTGACAGGTCCTGTTGCCTGGTGGGAAAGCATCAGAGATGGAAGGCTGCTGTATGGAGACCTATACAACAAGTTGCAGAAACTGCTGAAGGAGAAGGTGAATCAAGTCAGTTTGCAGAAGTAAAGGCCATCCAGCTGGCTTTAGACATTGCTGAATGAGAAAAGTGGCCAGTGCTCTATCTTTATACTGACTCATGGATGGTGGCAAATGCCCTGTGGGGGTGGTTACAGCAATGGAAGCAGAACAACTGGCAGCGCAGAGGCAAACCCATCTGGGCTGCTGCATTGTGGCAAGATATTGCTGCCCGGGTGGAGAACCTGGATGTAAAAGTACATCTCGTAGATGCTCACGTACCCAGGAGTTGGGCCACTGAAGAACATCAAAACAACCAGCAGGTGGATTGGGCTGCTAAGATTGAAGTGGCTCAGGTAGATCTGGACTGGCAACATAAGGGCGAATTATTTATAGCTCGGTGGGCCCATGACACCTCAGGCCATCAAGGAAGAGATGCAACATACAGATGGGCTCGTGATCGAGGGGTGGACTTGACCATGGACGCTATTGCACAGGTCATCCATGAATGTGAAACATGCGCTGCAATCAAGCAAGCCAAGCGGGTAAAGCCTCTGTGGTATGGAGGACGATGGCTGAAGTATAAATATGGGGAGGCCTGGCAGATTGATTATGCTCCCACAAACGTGCCAAGGCAAGCACCATGTGCTTACAATGGTGGAAGCAACCACCAGATGGCTGGAAACATCCCGTGCCCCATGCCACCTCCCGGAACACTGTCCTGGGCCTTGAAAAGCAAGTCTTATGGCGACATGGCACCCTAGAGAGAACTGAGTCGGCCAATGGGACTTATTTCTGAAACAACCTCATAGACACCTGGGCCAAAGAGCATGGCATTGAGTGGGTGTATCACATCCCCTATCATGCACCAGCCTCTGGGAAAATCGAACGATACAATGGACTGTTAAAGACTACACTGAGAGCAATGGGGGGTGGGACATTCAAACACTGGGATACCAGGTGGCTTTTGCTAAATGTGTTAGTCAACACTAGGGGATCTGTCAGTCGAGCTGGCCCTGCCCTGTCAAAACTTTTACATACTGTAGAAGGGGATAAAGTCCCTGTAGTGCACATAAAAAAATATGCTGGGGAGACTCTGGGTTATTCCTGCCTTGAGCAAAGGCAAACCCATCTGTGGGATTGCTTTTGCTCAAGAACCTGGCTGCACTTGGTGGGTCATGTGGAAGGATGGGGAAGTCTGTGTACCTCAACGGGATTTGATTTTGGATGGGAATAGCCAATGAATTAAATTGTATGATGTTAATTCATATATAACATTGTATATCATCACTTCTGTGGTGGCTATATGCCATATCAATGGTATTACAGTAAGAATCTCCCAGATTAATGAAGAATGAACTCTGATGAAACCAAGCAAAGTGCAGCGCTGATGGAACCAGAACTGACTTCAGCATGCAACAATCCAACACCCCACACCACCTCTCCTGCCCTGAAAGACTGTTTTGACAGATGGAGCCCAAAGCCATGGACTAAAAAACTCAACAGATGTTTTAGAGGGATGGCTCATAGACTAAAGGAATGAGATCTGTGTGTTTATATCAAAAGACAGGGGAAGCGGTGATTAACTGCAATGTATTGGAAGGTGTAGGACCTGGGCATGATGTAGGTGTAGAATAAGGGGTGGTTTCAGTTGGGATAGAGTTAGTTTTCTTCCTAGTAGCTGGTATAGTGTGCTGTGTTTTGGATTTAGGATGAGAATAATGTTAACGCACTGATGATTTACTTGTTGCTAAGTAGTGCTTATGCTAGTCCTGGACTTTTCAGCTTCTCATGCCCTGCCAGCGAGAAGCTGGGAGGGGGCACAGCAAGGACAGCTGACCCACGCTGGCCAAAGGGATATTCCATACCATATGATGACATGCCCAGTATATAAAGCTGGGGGGAGTTGGCTGGGAGGGGGATGGGGGGGAGAGACTGCTGCTTGGCAACTGGCTGGGCATTGGTCAGCAGGTGGTGAGCAGTTGCATTGTGCATCACTTTTTTTGTATATACTTTCATCATTATTATTACTATTAGTATTTTCCCTTCCTTTTCTGTTTTATTAAACTGCCTTTATTTCAACCCACGAATCTTAATTTTTTTCTTCCCGATTCCCTCCCCCATCCCACTGCGGGGAAGAGGGGGGAAGTCAGTGAACGGCTACGCGGTGTTCAGCAGCCTGCCAGGCTAAACCGCAACAGCTTACTAATGTATGTAGTATGTTACTAATGTAGTTGATGTTTAAGTGTTTAGAATAACTTCCCTACAAATTGAGCAGCCAGTTTTTAAGTTTCTGGCTCTGCATAGACTGATCTCTTTCATAGCATCCATTGGAAATAGAATTGGAGTAAACCTCTAGCATTTTAGAAAATATTAGCTAACATAAAGCAAAGAAAATATTTTAACATTTTTGCAGGGAATAACTAAATTCTTTCACTTTTAGATATTTGTTTATCTTGGAATACCATTATGTGTTCTCTTTATTAAACCAATTATGGCACTTGACTTCAGATGCCCTTTAAATGGGACTGACGAGTAGGTAGGTCATGGAGTGTTGTCAGTTTCTCTTTTAAACTCCTGAAATTTTAACACTGACTTGTGTGACTTCAACACCAATGAAGACCACCAAAAGGTAAGTGGGAAACACAAAGCAATAGAGAAAGCCTGTCTAGTGGACACAGTAGTTGCCATTTTAGTTTCTTACTACAAGTACACAAGTTAATAGTATTACAGCTGCTCTGAACATAAACTCTTCTGCTTGAGGACCATCTGCTTTACTGATGGAGCTTGGTTCTTTAGGTATCTTAACAATTCAAGGAAGGCATTCACTTCTATTAGTCACTATATGGTGTTCTATGAGAATTTTTTTGCGTTAGTTATCTGAAATTGTAATTCAGAATATAGCTTCAAAAATAACATTTGATAAAACTGAATTCTTGCTGCTTCTTAGATTGCTCCACTCCTTGGGGAAGATCAGATTACTTGATGTTGGTAGCTGCTTTAATCCATTTCTGAAGTTTGAAGAATTTCTGACAGTTGGCATAGATATTGTTCCAGCTGTTGAGGTATGTAATGTTTGCTGAATTTAACATACATTTGATTTTCAGATATTTTAGAATGCTTAAAAATGACCGTAAAAAAAGTATGTTTAATACTGAGGTATGTATTTTAAATATCTGTGCTTTAAAAGGAACTGTGGCCCTCCTACTACATCCTTTCCCATGAACAGGCTCTAAACTGTAGTTGTGTTTTGTTTTAAAAATCTAATTTTTTTCAGGAGTTATGCCCTTATAATGCAGTTGTTAATCTTAAAATTGGAAAATTTTAGTAGCCGTCTTTTAATTGCATTTCAGATGAGTCCTTGCATCTTAAAAGACATAAATAAAAATTGAGTAGGCTTATGCTTAGGTACGAATCTCTTGGAAGTTGCACTCACTGACAGAAGGAAATGATCAGTGACTGTACTTCGTGAGTTTTTCTGGGGAGTTTTAATAACCAGAAGTGCACTGTAAGGGGGCTTTTCAGTTTATTGCTACACATATTATTGAACTTCTGCAATCTTGAGGATAAATTTATCAGCACTTCTGGGGTAAATTGCTTCATTTTCTCTAGGTAGTAAGGTTCTCAAATGTATTAATTCTTCTGTAATCATATGGGGTTTTCTGTCTTTTGCTCTTGACCCAACTTTTGTCAGTCCTAATAGCATTTATCAACCAAGCAAAATGACAAAGTGGAATGAAAACAAAAAGATACAGAAAGAAATGCATTTCTGACAGAAAACAGAAAAACCTTTGACCATATGCAGCTTGACCGCTTGCAGTTTAAAATCAGGTTCTATTAAAATCAGTGGCCTGAGGTAACCCACTCTAGAAGTGGAGAGGTGAGAAGTGTACGAGTACAATAATACAGTTGACTTGAAAGTAATGTTCTCTTATTTGCTGCAGTGTGGTTTACATGCTAAATGCATGGTATTTTGTTGTGGTCACCAGGTCTGGTCCACTAACACCTAATTTATATTTTTGCCTATATGCTTAGAGATAATGAAGGATATTCTTGAAAAAAAGTCTGAGTCTGATAAATTGCTTTTTAAAGCAATTCAATGTTAGTTTCATCTAGAACACAAAGAAACTTTGAACTCTATCTTGCCTAATTTGAAGAATAGGCATCGGCTGCCCAAACATGATTGCTTACCACCACTTAAGAGGCTGTAGGACATCTGCATAGGGCTGTTGGGCGTGACACAGGATGTAAAGGAGACACGTGCCACTGAAGCAGCAGCCTATGGCATCTAAAATGGCGAGTAAATTTCCAGCTAAGATACATCGAGCATGGGAGTCTACATCTCGGGTTCTATGTTCCAGTTGTAGTCAGTGGAGAGCTATTAAAAATAGTCAATGAAACCTAAATGTCTGCTGTTTCATGGTGAGGTGAATTGTGTTCTGACCTCATGGGCGGTATTGACTTGCCCTTCAGTGACTGCAGTGGGAGCCCAGGCACCTGAAGTTACATGAGCTGAGTTTAACCATTAATTTTTGGGTATGGATAGATAATATTTTGTTATCTAGTCTATTGTGCTGTCTCATAAGAAAATTACTTTTGTTCTCATAAAATCAATTCAAATGTACAGCAACCAAAATCATTATTGGAAGAGTCTCAGAAAGGTTACTTCTGTGGATGTAATGGAGGAACATGAGTAATCCAGGCCAGACAACAGCAGAAGGAGTAGTCAGGTAGCTGCAGTTTCTGTGTACTAACCAGCTCTTCAGGCTCTCTCCCAGAACAAGGGAATGATAAGATTATTGATTTCTTGTCGTCTGACACAGCAGTGTAGCTTGGTGATAGGAACTCTGCGGAGTGTTACTGTACACATCAACGTAGTTACTGTGAGGCCTGTCTTGGGCTCACCAGCTTCTCTTACTTACATCGTTTTGGATACTTCAGTGTGTTCAGGGCACCTTGCAACCTAGCTAGCAAGCGTCCTTGGAGTGACATGGAGTACAGTTTGCACACTGAAATTCATCTGCTGGAATAACCTTAGGCCCACCTCCAAAACAGAATTAATAAGCCGTGATGTATTCAAGATGACTCTACTTTGAGCTGCATCAGCACCATAACCTCCTGAATAAATTTATCTTTAGGCCAGAAGTTGCCTGCACTGATTTAAGACTTCAGAATAACAGCCAGAGAGTTCTTATGGTAGTTAATGCCATCTTCTGACCTGAAAAACTGATCTGATAGCTTAGTGGTAGAAACTGAAAATAGAAGAACTGGTAAAATCTTCTGATTTAGCAAATCTTTTAGATAAGATACCAAAATACTTTCTGAAACACATTGAAGCTTAGAGGCTTCTTAGGAAGTCAGTTTCTTGAATAATATTGAATAGAGGGTTAAATAATTCCTTTATTAATAAAAATAGGTTAATCCACTTTCTGCATAGAGAAATTCTTTGGATATAGATCAAGTAGCTGAGTAAAATACTTCAGCTAACTTGAGGAATAAGAAGGATGTAATTGTGGAAAAAGTAGGAGAGGAACTGAAATGTTAGCTATATAATAAAAGAATTAATATCTTCAGACTTCAGAATCTGTATGTTTCAGAGCGAAAATGTGAACTGTAGTGCTATGAATATGGGAATATAATGGGAATATGGTAATCTGGTTTTGTGTTTTGATTGGGGTGGGTCTGCACCAAGGAAAGATTGGTATTCTCTTTAATTAGGCATTGTTTGCTCATCACTTTCAGTGTCTTGGTATAAGGTACACTGAGGGAAACATGCAGGATTTTAAACTAGGAAGAGGGAACTGAGGCGGGTAAGCAGAGCAGGTTTCGTCTTACCCTTGGTGTTTTTGGCCATTCCTTCAAACATTCTGCTGGTAACGCAGATATTCTGGAGTATAATTAGCAGTGGTTGTTTTCTTGGAGGAGTTTAATTTGTCTATACTTGAGGAAAAAAAAAAAAGACAGAATTGGAATGAAGGGAGAATCTCCACTTCGGGAAAATCCAAATATAACTTCATACTGCTGGGAAACATGTTGTTGTATTGGAATAAATATAGTCTGAGATAAAAAAAAGAGGCTGGAAGAGTACTGGAATTGAAAATTTGAAAATACAAGTAGGATTGTGTTCTTAAATTTCAGCAGATGCACTGCAGTATGCTTGTTTGCTGTTTCAGTGTCTAGAAGGACTTTAACATCAGTTCAAGACTTGTACATCTAGAGTTTAGTAGCAATCTCCAATTCAGCAGCATTTTTGTCCTAAAACTGTCTGCAGATTTCAAATTCCACTAGAAACATACTTTACTCCTGAAATTCTTTAAAATTGTTTCTGCAGTAATGTTTTATGAATATTTTTCCACTACTGAAACCACTTGCAGTCTAAATTGTTTTTTTAGCTGTGTATATATAACTTCTAACTTTAAGTCTTGCTTCTAAGTATAGTTAGCATGTTACTCTGAACAATTATTCTTCAAAGCACTTCTTTCTTTTAAAACTTATTAGAGGATATAATGAAATCACTACTGTTAATTTCCTGTTCTAAATATTACAAGGAAACAAAATATAGCCCTGAAGGTATAATAGCTGCAATTAAAATTTCTTGATTATAGCCACATAATGCAAGTCTTTCTTGATTTTTGCAAATTGGAGGCCACAACTAAAGCTACTCAAAAATGGATCACAGTTGGGCTTTTTTGAACATTGATTACTTTTTCTAATTTACTGCATGTTCTCAGAAGAGAATATGATTTTATATAAACAAAAATAACTTTCTTTTCTACTTGGAAACACTTCTGCATATCAGTTGCTTTATGAATACCTTTACAATAGTGTTCTAGTGATCTCTTTTTTGAATGTTGTTTCACAAAGCATGCTATAAATATTTTTGCACATGAATGTATGAAAATGCAACAGATCTAATTCCACCTTTCAGATGTGCTCCGCAGAATGATTTGTCTCTGCTTTCATGTTCACTCACCTGTGTAGAAATCTGTTGTTCACTGCACGTTCTCTAGGCATTAATAACAATTTTTGTTGCTATCATGTTGAAGCCTTGTATCTTAATATCTTTTTTTATGAGAGAAGTCAGCCCAGGTTTTGATGAATATAAACTACCAGATCTTAAACATCGTGAATAGCATACTGTTACTTTCATTTTTTGAGGGATCAACAGATGAATTTAAAGTCCTGACCTTACTTTGATAACTGTCCAAATGTGTACTGCTACACTTTGCATTTACAGCAAGGTTAAAACATGGACCTGCATCACTGCTGCAAAAAAGTTAGTGTGCTGTAACTTTCTAACGTATCTCGCCTTGCTGTGACTTTTCTGTGTTTCTGTGCCAGTAAGGAATGTTGCTTTTTTCCAAATGGCCACGCTACTAAGTTTCCTGGATTCTTTAAAGAACTAGTGGAAATACTGAGGTATTAAATTTTCTAATTACTGATTTCAGGTTTATAAAATAAATAAAATTATAAAATATTTAAAAATAAAAATAAAATTAAAATAAAATGCAAATAATAAAATAAAAATAAAATTTATTAAAAAAAACCCAAACCACCACATAATTTAGATGTAAATTTTAAGAATTCCATTGTTTCATGCTAATGCCATATTTTAATATGCAACTATTTTGACAATGTATGGTATACTAGGAAAACATGGAATTTTGGCAGTCAATAGAGGAAACATTTGGCTTCCAGCACCTGGACAAACAAAAGCAATATAGGCTTATCAGAGTTCTTTTAAAATTCTTTGTGAGATAGCTGATTTGACACTTTATTCGGGCCATTTTTTTTAAATAGATGGTTCTCAGCTATCAAATCTCCAGTAAATTACAGCACATCTAAAATTATTCTTTGCAACTGTGAAAGCTGGAAATACACATTATTTTTAAATTGTTGGTTTAGATTGTTTGATTTAATAACAAGGGGGGATGTTCAGCAGGCTTGCAATTTTCCTGAAGGGAATGCAGAGGTTATCATTGATCATTCTGTAGGTTTGAATTGTATTTGCTCTTTTACACTAACCTTGATGTGTTTTGGCCTTTTTTTCTTATTCCACCAGAGTGTATACAAATGTGACTTCCTAAATCTTCAAATTCAGCAACCTCTCCAGCTGGCACAAGATGCTATAGATGCCTTTCTTAAGCAACTGAAAAATCCCATTGATTCTCTACCTGGAGAACTGTTCCATGTTGTCGTTTTCTCCCTTCTCCTTTCTTACTTTCCATCACCCTATCAACGATGGATATGCTGCAAGAAGGCACATGAACTTCTCGTATTAAATGGTTTATTGCTTGTAATAACTCCTGATTCATCTCATCAGAATCGCCGGGCTATGATGATGAAAAGCTGGAAAATTGCCATAGAGTCCCTGGGTTTTAAACGCTTCAAGTATTCCAAGTTTTCTCACATGCACCTGATGGCATTTAGGAAAACTTCCCTGCAAACAACAAGTGACTTGGTTAGCAGGAACTACCCAGGAATGTTGTATATCCCACAGGATTTCAACAGTATAGAGGATGAGGAGTATTCCAACACTTCCTGCTATGTTCGATCAGATACAGAAGACGAACAGCTAGCTTGCGGTTTTATGGAGCTACCTGATGCTCCTTATGACTCAGACTCTGGAGAAAGCCAGTCTAGTTCAATTCCTTTCTATGAGCTAGAAGATCCTATACTGCTTCTAAGTTAATGTAGTCGCTGAAATGCCCTTTTGGTCAAACCTCTTGCTTAACTAATTTTGCTATACTAACATGGGCTCAACACAAAACTGGTTTGCATAAAGAAAATGCAAAGGTTTACAGAGTTTGCTATTTTTTTCTACTTTTGAATTTTAAAATTTATTCTTGTATGAAAGTGGAAAAAATACAAGTTTTATGCAGATGACTCATGTCATAGCATAAATAGCTGTTACTTTCTTTAGATTTGTATCACTAATTTTTTTCCAGAAAGGTACCATTCTTTTCTTTAGTGCTGTGAAGTGTGAATTCTATTTAATTTGCTAAATGTTGTTTCTATATTTTAACTCAATGTGGTTGAGCTTAAGGCACTGGAGTTGGTGGGCTTCTGAGAAGTGTATGTAGGAAGAAATAATTTGCACTTTAATTAAATGTGCAGATAGGTTAAGACACTTGGTTACACATGTCCCTCCTTAATTATGGAACAAAACTTTTTTCCAAAAATTGTTTCACTCTGGTTAAGCCTGGGCTGGAGAAAGTATAATGCTTGCACATTTGATTTTGTTTATTGCAGCCCTTTTGAGATAACACCAAATCGAGATAACACCAAAACACTGGAATATATTCATCCATAGTTATACATACAGTGTAATTTCATTGCATAAAAAGTAGTTAGACATGAGATTTCTGAAGAGGTTATCCCCCCCACCCCCCCAGGAGTATGGTACGTCTAGACAATTACGTTTCACTTCAAAGCTGGAACATGGTTTTGCAATTTTATGAGTGTACAAGCACTAACATGTATCAGTATTTGCCCAGTGATGGTGTTCTGTATTCTCTTCAAACTCTGTTTTTTGGGGGATAGGGTGGGTTTTGTCATGTTTTAAAGTAAATTATTTATGCAGTTTAAAAAAAACCCACTTTTTCTTTAATTGTCCTTACTTGTAGACCTCCCAAGTTATATGGTAACTACAGACCGATTTTGTAAAAACGAATGTAATTATACAAGTTTTTCCAGGATACACATATTTGCACAAAAACGTGTGTTCAGACCACACAAGTGAAGGTAACATACACTGTTGCCTATTTGGACCCAAAAATCTTCTGTTTAGTTAAATAAAAATTCCATAGCTGTCTGAAAACTGGTCTGCACTGTAAGGAGATGGAACGGAAGTGGTTTACATCTATTAAGTTTTTTAACTTGTGTAATGAATTTGTGAGTTTCTGCAGAAAAAAACAATTGTGTTCAGCGATAAAAATAGAGGATTCAGTATTAGTTTTACTTAGATTTCCCTCCATTTAAAAATAATGGCCAGAATTTGCAGATTTGAATGTTAGGCTGTTAAATCTATATGTAAGTGCCTAATAATAAATGATTTGAACTAGGTGCCACATCATGGTTTTAAGACTGGCTTGAGCAACATGGTAGAAAATACTACTACCTAGTTTCACAGGTGGTTGTGATGAAATATACCTTACACCGTATTAACCTACCACGTTGTGTTTGTAACACAGAAGTTACCAGATAAACTGAAGTTGTAGTGTGGATTTTACAGTGGTTGCTACAAAAATGAAACTTACCCCTTCCATGGAAGGTTTTGCACTGAAAGTGTCACAGTTTGACCTACCAGTTTTTCTTTTATACTGTTTCCTACAAAGAGTCATCCTGCATTTGTCCTGCTTACACTCAAACATGAACTGGACTGAAAGACTTTATTCTTTAATGTAAGCTTTTTGTGTCTCAATTCTTAAATTTAAAGCATCCCCTAATACCTGATTCAAATTTGTTATTCAGTCTGAATGATACAGTTATATACAAACAAAGCGATTATATTCTGATGTGTAAAAAAAGAAGTTTAGACATGCAAGTATGATGGTGACTTTTAAATTTTTTTACAGAGAATACTTCTCTAATGAAATACACAATGGCTTCAAAATTGGCTATAAGTCAGTATTTGCATCTAATGATTTACCACTTCACTTTCAGTAAAATGTTTGTCATGCAGAGCCTTTCTTCTTCCCAGTTAACCACTGACTCCAGCAGTGCTCATGTTAAAGCTAAAATATTGGTGCTATAAATTCAGCTGTTTATGGAAACTTAATCTGTTAACACTTCAAAGTGTACCTAACATTTTAACTGATACTCCTTTTAAAAAAAAGTTATATACCAGCTAACATATATGTTGGCATTGGTTAATGTAAATTGGTTTGTGATTCAGACAAAAAAGCAATTCAGACCAAGGTTTATCCCCCAAAAATAGTTTAAAATATTAACATTTAAAATTTAAGCCTTTTGGGCAGGTTGGTGACACCATTGTATTTGTGGTTTAGGGACCTGAGATTCATAACAGCTTGGTTTTCTTGCTGCTCATTCTAAATAGCTGAAGTGTTCTTTTTTTTTAAATTTTTATTTTTTTTTTACAAGGGACAGATTGTGGTGGAAGAGGAAAGTGGGTTTTACATAAATACTTATACCTCCCTGAACAATAAAGTGGTGATATCAGGAGTTGTTGGGTATTTGGCTTTGGTGCAAGAATGTTCTAGGTTATGAAATATTTGAAAATTATGACTGTGCAAGAGATCTCGTGTTCTTAATGTGCTGGAGAGGAAAAGGAAAAAATGTATTTGCATTTCTGTTGTCTTTATGTCACTACTTTTTGTGAACAAAGCACATTTATTAAAAAAGAACCTGAAATCCTTTTTAAAAATGGTTTCTTTGGGATGGAGATGATGTGCTTTTTTTCAGTCTGTTTATGCTGAAATCCAGTGAAACCAATGCATAGTTATTTTCCTTATGTCAAGAAAAGAGTTGTGTTTGGGTTTATTTTATAAACAACTGAATTATAGTGAAGATGTTGAATTTGGTTGTTCAGTTCAGCCTCTATATCTCAGTTGTGGTCTTTGCGTTATGGAAGGGCTTGTAGAGTTCTTTAAGTTGATCCTGTATCATGTTTCTTTGCCTGCCAGCTTAGGATCCGACCGCTTTCTAATGCAGTTCCTCTCTTCTCTCTGTAGATGTTCTTAATTTCTCCTGTATCTCCCTGAAATATCTTTGCAGCACCTGTTGAACATTGGCCCTTTGAGGTCATTGCTGTATTTTTCTACATGGTGATTTTGAGTACTGGAGGTGTTGGGAAAGGATGGCAATGGGAAAAGAAACCCAAACAACTGAAAATGCAAGTCTCCTACTCAGACCCAGATTCTAAGAAAATCAGATTTCAGCAGAACTGAAGTGTGTCCCTAGCACTGCAGATCCTAGCTGGTATATTCTGATCTCTTACTTAACAGTGAAAATCAGAAAATATGATTTCACAGCTGTTCTCAGTATTGCTTCCTGCAGATTCTTTCTGTCCTTGTCTTCTTCAGGGAGACTTGCTGACTTGCCTTTAAAAGTGTGATCATTCTAAGTCTTTTTAACTGTATCTCCATGAATCAGCAGCATATCTTTGATTCCTTGCAGACGGGATATGTATATATTCAGGTTTTCTGTTCCTTTTTCCTCGTTTCCTCGATTTTCCTCAATTCATTGTTTTGTACCTGTAGAATAGCAGGAAGATTTTAGAAGGGTTGAATTTCACAAATTTGCACAGAAACTTAGCTGTATTTTTTACTTTTTAAGTAAAATACTCTCCAAGTAGTTCAACAAGTAGTTGCTTGAAGAGTATTCCTAAAATCACCGTTGGACAGATACAGTATCAATTAAGTGTTGTCCATGATGCTGGTAAAGCATCAGAAGCAGGTGACATTTACCTGAGCAACTGAGATTTCTACTGTTCTGCTTGTTAAAGGAAAATCTCTTAGCTTTTCATTTTTTTTTTAAACCCATGTAACTTTTAGGCCTGTTGGCCAGTTTTACTTAAAATTTGAAGAGGGGTAGGTAAGAATTTTGGAGACAACTGAGGTTCTTGTGAATCAGTTGTCTGAATAATTGAGGCAGGAAAAATAGACTGTCAAAGTTCAGCTGTTTGAGTATCCAGCTGCTGCTGGTCAGCAGTAGCCCTTCTTGACCAGGGGGATGAAGTGGCTGGTTCTGATGAAGGGATTATAGGAACAAAGGACACAAATCTGCAGCAGGCCAGCCCTCTTGCAGTTCAAAAAGCCCCTGTGCAGCAGCTGTCTAAACTTACGCAAAGTCGACCTACCCTTGTTTTGCCACTCTAAGCAATGGAGCTGTTAACATCCAGAAACTTGCTGCTCTTGCTCACCTGCCTGCGAGGGCCAATTCAAAACATGCGTTTCCAACACAAAGTGTTGAGAAACACTGGTCGAGGAAGGCTGCCCTCTGTATAATGCGAGGGTGGTGAAAGATTTTGTTTAAGAAGCACGAGTGAGTCCAGGACCAGTCCTCTCCCCCAGTAGGCTCCTGCCAGCAAACAATGGGAAAGGCTAGAGAGGGTTCAGTTTGTCTCACAGTCCTGATTCAAGCACAGTTTTCCTTCTTGTGTCCTAAGCACCAGCTGAGAGTGTTTAGAGGTTTGTGGTTTGGTTTTGGGGTTTTTTTTGTTTGGGTTTTTTTTTTTCATTCTTCCAGCCTGTTAACATTGCATGAAGGGAGGAATGCACCATCATCTAAATGCTACTGCATTCCCAGACTGAGACAGCTGCGGGGCCGGCAGGTGCCAAGGCCAATGCTCTTACCCCACCACTGTGGCCCATCGACACCAGGCGAAATGTGGGTGACTCTTCTTACACGAAAACGTTGCTCTGGGCTCCAGGCAGCTGGAGCAACGCCGTATGGCCCAGACCAAGGCCTGGCCCGGGCTGGGCGCAATGCCAGTACCGCTCTCTCTGCTCTTGCCTTCTTGCACGCTGTGGACCGGACTCCTCCGCGCTGGGTTCAGCCCCAGGGCATGGGTCCCCTTGCCATGGATCTTTCCCCTCTGCCCCAGGCACCCCGCCTTGCCCCTCTGCCCCTCATAACAGCCCTCCGTACCTCGCACCGGCACAGCGGTCCCCAACCTAAATGAGAGCAGAGCTCCCCTGAGACGTGACACAGTGTGCAATACAGCAATAAGTGTATCTCTTAAGAAAACTCTTTCTCCCGCTCAAGGTGAGGATGTTTTGCATGCTCTCAGCAGGGGTTACCCGAGGGCTGGGAGGGGGGAGGCGGCACCCCCCCTCCCTTCTCCCCGCCGCCGGCAGCTGCCCCTGGTCCGGCCGCCGCCGCCTGAGCGCAGGCACGGTCCCACCTTGCCCCTTGTCGCCCGGGGCAAGCGCGGGCCTGGCCTTGGCCGCCGCGGCGACCTGGGCTCCGGCAGCGCCCCGGCTCCGGCCGCCGGGGCGGCGACGGCGTTTGAGCCTTGGCGCGGCCCGTAGGCGGGCGGCCTCGCTCAGCCCCAATATGGCGGCGGCGGGGGGCGGGAAGTTCCCGGGACGCCTGTTGAGGTGAGTGCGGGCCGGGCCGGGCCGGGCCGGGGTCATGGCGGGGGCTGGGGCCGGGCTTCCCCCGGCGCCCTGTGCCTGCGGCAGGGCCCCGCCGCGGCGGTGGGGGCGCCCGGCGGGACGCGGCCTCCCCGGGCGGGCCCGCCCGCACCGGGCCGCTCGCAGGGGCGGCGGCGAGCGGCGGTGCCCCGGCCGCCCGCGGGGCCAGAGGCTCTCCGCGCGCTCCCCGGGCCGGGCCGGGCCGGCGGCCGGTGCTTGGGCCGGGCGCCCTCCGCTTGTCTGACCCCGGCCATCCGCAGCGCGGGGTCGGTGTTAAACACCTGACAGCCGAGGGAGTCGTTCGTCTGCGGTGTAAGCCTGCTGTATCAGTGCGTTAGCAAGTACCGCTTTTTGTTTAAAAAAGTCTCACGGAGTTGCTTTTTTTTTAAACAATATATACTGAACTGGAAGAATAGATCTGCAGGAAAGCAGGTCCAGTGTTTTCGATAGGCCTCAGCTGGACTTTGAATCGACTGCAGCTAAACTACTGAACCGCCTTTGGCTTTTGGTTCCTTTTTCTACTTTCTTAGACAAACTATGGTAAAAGCTGCTTTGGGAATGCTGTTTCTTTACGTATAGGAAAGCTCTTGGATAGTTTAGTGTCCAAATCTATAGTTAGACTCCAGGTTTTGCTTAAAATTGTGTTTACAAAAGTTGACAGATATTTATAGGTGTATACATTCTGTTTCTTTTGGATCCAGATGTGATTTGCTCAGATATGTAACTCAGATGTTGGAACCTGAACCTTTAAGGCCATTAGTTTAGAAAACAAACAAACACAACACCCCCTCCCCCCGACTTTGAACAGTCTTTGTCTAAACAGTCAAAGTCTTAACAGAAATTAGTTACAAATAGTTGCGTTTTAAAGAATAAATCAGATACTGAAATTTCTTATTAAGATTGTCTGAGTTGCTGCGTTACATTTAGTTGGTAGTATTTGCGTGATGAGATAACATTAATCATGAAAATGCTGCCTTTTCCTCTTTTTCCCCAAAATGTTGACCACGTGTTCTGGTTAGAAAAAGAGTGATGATTAATAGTGTGGTTTAGGAGTACAACTTGTTGCTAACTGGCTAGAAGATCAGGAAGAGGAGGTTGCATCACGGTCTGAGCTGTCATTTTGTGAATATTTTGTGCTCAAGCAGACTTTGTGTCTTTCCTCTAGGAACAGGCGTCTTCCCCCACCCCGGCACTCAGCGCAGTATGTGGGGCGGCACCAGAGGAGCTTCTCTTTGGTGCTTCTCACAATGCGATAGCAGCAAAACTCCGCTTGACACGAGCTGACCCAGTCAGACTAGTGTTCTGTCAGAGTGGCTGCTTGCCTGCAAGGGAGTTTGCTAGTGTAACGATCTCACCAGAAAATAATTTTGTGACAGTAGCAAAATTCTAAGCCAGGCGTTAGGTGGGAGCGTCCGCCTTTTGCGTATGAGCCAGCCTGCTGACTTCTGTGAGGCTGGAGTCCAAGAGAATACGTACAGCGTTAGCCTCTTGACTTGGAGGGGTTCCAGAAAGGCTCAGGAATCCAGATAACAGGACAGGGTGGCAGATGTGCTTCAGCATAGCAGTAGTCACGCATCAGTGCTGTGGGTTGGAAGGAGATGCAAAGTCATTCCTCTACACTCGATGATCTTAAAGGTCTTTTCCAACCTAAATGATTCTATGATTCTATTCATGGTTTGAACGAGAGATAACTGGGGTGGGGAGGGCACGCATAGGAGTTGAAGTAAATGGCTTGAGTTGTCCATAAAGTGAATGTTAATTGTAGTACAAGAAACGGTGAGACTGCAGACAGTGCTATGATACCCGATATCTTGTAACCTGGAACACAGTAGCTAACTTGGGGCTGTCTTATCTGTACAAAGTAGAAAACAAATGAAAGGTTGAGTGGAACAGTAAGTATATTACCAAGTGAGGCAACAAATATTACGAGATCTTAAGCATCCACACAACTCAGAATTAAGTTTATATGTATAAACAGTAATAATAATGAGTGCTATGAAAGTGCACAGTTGAAATCCAAAGAACTTTTAACTTGCAACAGCATCATGTAATAACCATTTCCTTTAGGTATATGGTATGTATTCTGTTTCAATTAAATGGATGTTTTAATGCACAGCTCTTTCTAAAGTAATATCTGCAGTGTTTTTAGGTATTTAACATAATTTGAAAATATATGTTATCAAACTTAAGTAGTTTAAACAATGGGATTTCTTAGGCCTATTTTGTCTCTAGACCAATTACTTAAGCTGGTTTTACACTGGGTGTCAGTCTTCAAATCAGCCAAAGCTTATGGGCAAATCAGTCAATTCACTTTTTCTTTTGTTCTTCACTGGTTGAAAAAATGAGAATTTAAAAATCAAGAGAGAATAAAGTCTAAGTTTTGAGTTTCAGTCAAGGTGTCCTTTCATGCTTCCCCCAGCATTATAAATGAAAGCAGTAAGCGATAACCTAGCTCTCGGTGTTCTTGCCACATTGGCTGGTCTCTCATACTATTAACTCTTCAGAAGTCTCTGAAGATGGGTGATTAGGTAATTACTTCCAAACTGATAGGTGCTACATATGAGGAGTCTTGGGGATTCTGCCCATAACCTGTATAATCATGCTCTTCAATAAACCTTTTCTTAATAACTTCAAAAACAAAAGTTATACATAAATATAAATACTACATAGGATTTCAGTAAGTTTTAACTCAGGGAGTTTGGACGACTGGTTGTTCTGGGGCTCTTTGTAATTTGTGATACTTCTTAAGAAAATCAGAGACAAAAAAAATATGGATGCTGATTTTCTTGTTTCTGTATTTTCTTGTGATCCACCTGTTGTTTTCTGCCTTATTCTCTCTGGAGGTGTAGGCTCTGTTTTATTCATTTAGTGTCTCCTGGTTTAGAATTTCTAGGCACAAAAGGATCAAAAATCAGAAGTACATGTGGTTCTCTTTACATGTAGTTTCACAGAAACTCGTTCTCTGAGTAATTTTTATGAATTTGTCACTTAGAACACATTTTGCCTACAGAACAGGGTTGTGACTTCGAAGTAAAAACCTTTTTTGCCTTTAACTAGAGAGCTTTGGACTGTGCCTCTGACACCTTTGTGACAAGTAGAAAAGTATATAAATACAGTGAAATAGAGATTTTCAAGGAAACAGAATTTCCTCAATAACTTTTTTGTTTCTAATTATAGCAATTAATAGTATTGTTTATGTGTAAACTCAGTAAGATTAAACACCAATAGGATTACAGTGATCCTCATGTTTCAAGACTGAGTTCAGACCAGGAAGAAGCTTGTCCCATAAAATAGTAATGATCTCCAGCAAGATCTGCCTAGCCACGTTTTCTTACAAAATTCCCCCTAAAAATATTACTATCTTTTCCTGTACTACATTAAAGAGAAAGCATGTCAGTTAAATGGATCTGAGTAGGGGGAGCTTATGTTCTAAATATAACGTTTATCCTGATCATTTTTTGTTGTTGTTTTTGTGGGGAAGAAGGTGGCTTGGAGGGGTGAAAATTAAGGTTTTGATTGTACATTAAGAAAAGTCTCTGAAGATGTTGCCGGATCAGTTGATATATCTGTGTGTCCACTCTTCTTCTGTGAAAGGGAGATAATGTTAATAACCTTTTCATGATCTACTGTGGGTTATGCTCGTTAACTGATGATGGAGTTCTCTTTGTAAATCCTGTGGCTATTTGACTGCTAAAAAGAAGTCTTGCAAAGCATACTGAAAAGGTTTAGTATAAAGTGAGAACTTACCAAATGTAATGTTGAAGTAAAACAATGTTTTAAAACAATATTAAAATATTTTAGAAGGTAATGGGTACCATAGGAATATCTTGAGTACCCATAGATATCCAGCATAGATACCTAATGGGTGATTTTTGTGGAAAAACTGCACAGGCCAGGTTTGGTTTACCTCTTCCTCTCGTGCAAATTATGAACCCATTTTATATTGGTTTTAATAATGACCCCAATTTGAATGACCTTTAACAACACACTTACTTGATCGTTATTATGTGTTTTTTAATTTAGATGTTAAACTCCTCGGTGAGAAAGGCTGTGTCATGTTTATGCTGTGTACGATTTAAGGGAATTATTTGCCACTAACACTTCTTTTAATTCTTCTTTCAGGACTTCAGTGATTCTGGACCACTGTTACTGAAATGATATTACAGAAGGCAGCGATTGTGTTGTGTTCGTTGGATGAAGCCCAAATATTTATTTTCAGTCAAGAGGGTAAAACCCACTAACTGCAGTTTACATGTGTAGGTCACTGCGTTACTGTGTTAGTCATTGTCTCTATGCAGCAATGACAAGGCTAGAAGAAGCCAACAGAGAAGTGAACATGCACTCATCAGTCAGATACCTTGGCTATCTTGCCAGAATCAACTTACTGGTTGCCATTTGCATGGGCCTTTATGTCAGATGGGAAAAAACTGCGGATGCACTGATTTTGGTAATATTTATTCTGGGGCTCTTTGTTCTTGGAATTGCCAGCATACTGTACTACTATTTTTCAATGGAAACAGCAAGTCTGAGTCTCTCCAATCTTTGGTTTGGTTTTTTGCTTGGCCTTCTCTGTTTTCTTAATAATTCTGCCTTCAAAACGGATGTGAAAGAAGAAGCTACTAAATATTTGCTCCTTTCTGCCATTGTTTTAAGAATATTATGTGCTTTGGTTGAGAGGATTTGTGGTTGTATTCATCATCGGCCGACTCTGCTGACAACAGTTGAATTTTTGGAGCTAGTTGGATTTGCAATTGCCAGTACAACTATGCTGGTAGAAAAATCTGTGAGTATTATTCTGTTGGTCATGGCTTTGGCTATGTTGATTATTGACTTACGTATGAAGTCTTTTTTGGCAATTCCAAATTTGGCAATTTTTGGAGCCATTGCATCCTTACTCTTTTTTCCATCACTGCAAATCCCCACAAACCCATTTGCCTTGGCATGTTTTTTCAGCTGCCTGATTTCAGATCCCCTTCTCGACGTTTACTTCAGTGGACTTTCAGTTACTGAACGATGGAAGCCCTACTTGTACCGTGGTAAAATTTGCAGAAGATTGTCCGTCATCTCGGTTGGAATCATTGAACTAATCTTTTTCATTCTTGCAGCCTTTAAACTACGTGATTTGGATCTCTGGTATTTTGTGATACCTGGTTTTTCTATTTTTGGAATTTTCTGGATGATTTGTCATGTGATTTTTTTTATAACTCTTTGGGGATTTCACACAAAACTAAATGACTGTCACAAGGTATACTATACCCACCGTGCAGAAAACAACAGCCTTGACAGAGTTATGGCGTCTAAAGGAATGCGCCACTTCTGTTTAATTTCCGAACAGCTAGTATTTTTCAGTCTTGTTGCGACTGCTGTTTTGGGGGCCGTTTCTTGGCAGGTAAATAATAATCTCTATATCTTGATTGCCCTCCTGAGAATGCTGCTGAGAATTCTTGACTCCTTAAAATTCCTGTGACATTTGATGGTGTGCTGTGGCTCAGCAGTTCAGTGTTGGAACACTTGGTTTCACCAGCATGCTCTTTGAATTTAACATTTTGTGCTGCCTTAAGGCAGCTGGAACTCACCAGCTTCCCTATGTGGGCAGAACAGGAAGAGTTAATGCTTCCAGGGCAAAAGAGTGCGAAGTATTTTAAGTTTACCGACCTATGAAATTATTTTGCTTTTGAGTTCATTGTGCCATAAAATTTGTTTTCAAAGTAAATCGTAGTGTTAAACCCTAGTAATGCACGCTATATGGAGGGCTTTTCTTATGGACTATGTTAATTGAATCAAGGCAAATTCATGTTTTACGAATGTGTTTTTCAATAATTTTGCTTTGCATTTAACCACTAATGTGGAGTTAGAGATCAGCTGATAAACTGCTGAATTGTTGGTATAGCATGTGTTCTAAGTGTCTTATTTTCAAATCTGGTTACGCACCACAGGATACGTCCTCTGAAAGACCAGTTCTTAAAATCACACAGCATTCTTTGACTTTTCTTTCATTTCTGAATTAAGGGCGTTGCCTTCTCTTTAGCAGAAAACATATATTTCTCTCAAAATGTCTGTTCAGTGCCCAAGTTAAAGTAGATTGGGTGTTGTCACAGTTGCAGCAGGGTGAAAAAGGAGTTTGGTGTCTATTTTAGGTTTTAAGTTGATCTAAAAAAAGACAACAATCATTTTTGTACCCATGCATCTCTTTAATGGGTTACATCTAATTTTATATAGATACAATTTTTTATATATTTATATATAAAATTTTATATTAATATCTATTTCTATATTTTATATATGTTTAGATATATAAACAATTTTATATATATAAAAGGAGATATTATTTATGGCAGATCCAGTTTACAGAAGTGTCTCTATAGTGTTTCCAAAACAATTTGCTGCCCATTCCTGCAGATTTTCTTAGATTAAATACCCTCGTGGATGAAAGGTGTTAAAGAACTTGGTGGAAAAGGAAATTGACAGTTATTTTGTGAGGTTTTACATGTTGGTTTTTTTTGTTTGATTTGGTTTTGGTTTTGTATGTTTTTGGTTTGTTTTGCTTTTGGTTTTGGGTTTGGTTTTTTTTTTTTGCATGAAGAGCACTAGAGGTTAACAGACAAGCCTGGGTAGTTTTGCTCTTTCTTTGGAAAAGTATCAGCATGCATAGCTATCGGGTGTGGGCTTGCAGAAAGGACAAATGGAAGAAATAGAACCAAAAAGAAGTAGAGAAGAAAAATCCCCAAAATGTATTTACAGAAAGTGAAAATGCTAATGCACCGAAAGAAATGGGAAAGTGGTTTGGGAGACAGAAACAATAAAAATGGAATATCAGCATGCTAATATTTTTAACTTCCATACTTTTTCTTCCAAGACTTGTGTGATTTTATCAAAATGCAAGTCTTTAATTTTTATACGCCAGATGACTGTTCTTCAGTAAAAGCAATTTTTTACCATCTCTATTAGAGAGTCTTATTAATTTCTCTATCCTTGCTCTTCTCCTTTAACATCCTGAGACACCTTAGTTAATAATTACATAGTTTTAAAATTACTTGGAAGGAGCCTCCACCTAGTTACACCTAACAAAGCAGTCAGAACAACTCAAGTGCATAAGTTGTCCAGACAGTCACTGGAGAGAGGCAGTTTCTTTTGGAGGCGCCCAGAGCCTGTCTGCAGGGAGGGGAGTTAACCACCAGACTTGGACAGGATCTCCTGCTGTAGCCCTTCGGGGAAGGGCTCCCTCTCCCCATGCCGTCTGTTTCAAGCACACAGGCACCTCCTTTAGACCTGCTTCATTACTGCAGGCTGTCTGCAAGGAGGATTGGATTTATACTCATCTTGTTACTTTTTTTCTCTTCACATTGATTGATAATTCATTGTAAATTTGTCCTGTTTCTGTCCTCTGCCCCGAAATAACTGCAGCTGTTACATGTCTGATAATTTTCAGGCCTCTCTAATTCTGCAGAAGTACGGTTGTACTGTGGAATGACTTGTGCACGAGCGTTCACAAGAAGCAAACTGGCAATGCATCTAAAATCTTAATATTTATTATTGGCTAATTTCAATTTGTAGCATCCTATGTGTAAATGAGATAAACTGTGGCTCATCACCTCTGTCTGATAGGTTGCATATTTGCCTATTCAGTGGGAAAAGAAGTAATTGTAGTGGCAAAAGTGAAAGGTCAGACCAAATACTTCTGTTTGTCAGGAAATCCAGTTTTTTCTTAAAATAATTTGGTTTTAGTAGATAATTACATTTACATTTCTTTTCCTCTATTTATATTTCTTTCATCATGGGTTTATAGTAATGAATTAGCTTAAGATTATGAATGCAGTTTTCTCCAGCTAAAATAATTTCTACTTCCGAAGATGTTGCAATGTTTACCTTGCAGATCACTGTGCCTATTCCATCTGTTGTCAGAAAATGAAATACTTTATCAAACCTGGCCAGAACATAATTTAATAAATGGATGTATCATTATTATAGTGATTGCAGGAAACAATGGCCTTTTCTGCATTATTCTGGATAGTGTCAGGTTTCAAAATAATTAGAAGATAGCAATGATGCATAAGCACACAATTTACCCTCTTGCAGGGCATTTGGTTTTTTCTAGAGGTTTAAGGAAACTAGTATTTTTTTTCTTCTTTGTAGGGGGAATTCAAAGCCTCAGGACTCTAGAGTCCTTTGCTGGATTTTTGAGTCTGCCATTTCAGGAGGTCTAACAAGCTCAACAGTAATGCAGAAAACAAGCTTCTCCAGTGAATATGTACTTTCCTGATGGTGATTTATATGTATTGTAACAGTTAAAGAGACAAAACAGACTGTTAAAGAACAGTCTCTGCCTTTCCTCTTTCAAAAGTAATAGTTATTGCTAAATACTTAGTGGGTTGGGATTTGAGGGTTTTGTTTGGTTTTGTTTGTTTTTAAGAAAACTTTGCTGCAGAAAAAAGCTAGTGACATCAGCATGTGGTAGAAAGAGATCTTAGGGCTGTGTTAGGTGCCTTTCCATGAAAACATCAGCTTAATGTTTATTAGTGGTCAAGAAAACAAATTAAATATTGGGAATTATTACAAAAGGACTGGAGGTATCATTATGCCACTGTATAAATCTGTAGCTTGCCTATTTTGAATAACAGTGCAATTCTTACTTGCCATCCTATAGGTAAGAAAACAAGAAGGTGCAGAGAAGTGCAACGAAATTCATTATAGACATGAAACAGTTTACACAGAGGGAATGAATAAACAAGGATGCTTTGGTCAGGAAAAGAGAAAAAAAAAAACCTAAGTGAGAATATGATGAACATATAAAATATTATGTGTGATGTGGGAGAAGGTAAACAGAGACAATTAATGATCAGTTTCAGTGCAAAAGTTGAGGGGAATCAAGTTGGCAAGAAGCAAGCTGGAGCCAGACAGATGGGAATAGCTCCTCCTACAGCACTGAGTTAGCTCTGGGGCTGTGTATCGTAGCGTGCTGTGTGTGCCGAGCAGTTGCGGAAGCTCAGGAGGAAGCTGGACAAGTTCATGCAAAGAAATTCACTGAGGTTTACGTACTATATGGAAGCCACGTCTGGCTCAGCAAGTCCTTGAGCCACCAGTGGTTGGAGTACTCAGGAAACGTATGTGCTTGGTCTGTCCTTACAGTCTTCCTTAGGCATCCATTTGGCCTCTTCGGAGACAAGACATTTTTCTAGATGGACTTTTGGTGCAGCCTAATGCAGCCACTCTTACATTCTTATGGATTTTTTTTTTTAACTTAAATGTTCAGTATGTTTTTTCCTTATATCCTTAGGAATGCCAAGTATTCCTCAGTCACCAGTTCCTGAAAATGTGTTTGCGCTTTTTAAAATTATTTAAAACATTTTTCATATATGTAAGATTAACAGTTTGCAGTCTTTGCAACTTGCAGTTTGGGATTTATGTTGTCATTTTAGTAAGCGCTAATTATATTTGAAATCTGTTAAGTGTCACCTAGAAAGTGAAGCATTTTTTATTTATACCTTTCCTCACTCTGAAGATGTCCTGAAAGCTTGTTTAATGATACTGCATTTGATAAGAGGTGGCTTGAAATCACTTCATGGTCTGCCATTTGACCTCCTATACAATGAATAGAATTGGCTAAAAACCTAAGCCTTGGAAAGGTACTAAATAATTAGCCGTAGCATATAAAAAGTCTAGCTCAGCTGTGTGTGTTAGGTTATAGCCAGAAATGTGGCGGGGGAGGGGAGGGGTTCTGCTTCGTGGAAAACTTTGTTACAGGCACATTACATATGCCCTTTTAATGTTTTTAATAACTGTAATATCTGTGCATCGTATAAATCTCAAGTGTATGAAAGGTCAAGACCTAAAGAGACAGTTGTCTGCTAATTGGTGGCTAGCAGTATCCTATTTGATTAAAATTGCCAGAAAAATATCAAATCTCCTTTTGTGGAAAGGCTTTTAAAGTGAGGTCAGCTCACTCACTGTTGCACACACAGTGGTTTTCTGATTTACGCAGAACTGTTGAGGCTGGAAGTCCTGTTAGCCAAGGACCTTTCTTTAAGGGGAGCTTAGCCCTTGTAATAAGCCAAGGGTTGAAAGTCTCTGTTCCTGATGCTTTGGTATGTGCTTGGGAAGAACTGTGACTCCTGAAAGCAATAGCTGTCTCCCAACAGATCAAGCTTCAGATGTGAAGAGCAAAATCGTCAGGTCTGTCTGAAGCTGGAGGATGAGCTCAGGAAGCACGAGAAGTTTAAAAGTAATTTATTAAAGCTGATTGCATTCAAAAATGGAGTAAAAGCTTTTTGGTGGGGCATGTTTCAGCTGGGACATCGTCTGCTTCTGAGAATAATCCCTGCTTTAGCTAGAGGGGAAAGACACCTTGCCTTGTCAGTAGAAATACATTGACCTTTTCCTTGCAAAATCTGCAGGAAGTGTTCTGCACCTGCCTTCACATTTGTGTGAATAATATCAGTCAGATCAATAGACTCTTTAACTCCAAGTTACTCATTTCGGCAGTTACTCATGTGCCTGTCTATAATTAGGTCCTTGGATGGGGCAAGATCCAGCAGAAGTCATGCAAATGACTGAGGCATTACTTCTCTCAGAAGATAATAAAATGATGAAAAATTTGCAGATGGAGGTCTTGGAATTTGCAAGCAAAAATTTTGGAGAGGCTTGCAGGAATCTTTTTCTCAGAAATTTAAAATCAGATTTTGTAAAGTGCTCTATGCCAAGGTAACAGTACGTTTTTTTCTGAATTACCAGCCAAAGAGAATTATTGTCCCTGGAAGACCTGTATTTAATATTACCAAGAGAAAAGTGAACTATGTCAGAGACAGGTAAAGTAATGGAATGAAGTGCTTTCAGTACATTATTCTTGGTTTTAGTGAATTTTATGGGTTAGCAAAATAATAGTCTTCATGGTATGCATGAGTACTTGTACTTAGATGGACAGTACTATTGAACTCAAATTATTCATGGAAGAAAAGTTAGTTTATGTATGAGTATTGTTTTGGGGAGAGTTAGTGATTTTGTACTCTTTATTGTGGTGTGATTGGCTGGTGTTTCTTGAAAGCTCAGTTTACAATGGCTTAATAAAATTGAAGATGATGACTTTTTTTAACTTCTCTGAAAACAAGATTATCTTCCGAATAGTAAGAAGTTTTCTAAGTAACCTCTATATTTACTTGCACATACTTTTGTTAACATCACAGATTAAATAACTGTTTTGAATGCAAATCACATCCCATTTTTCTCCTTCATTTTCCCCTGCTTTTCTTCCTGACTTGTATTTTTAATCCAGTCCTCCTCAGCCTTTGCTTGTCCGGTTAAATATTCCTCCCTCTCCCCCGTGCCCCGGAGGTTCTGCTGCACCCTTTGGTCTCTCTCCATATTTTCTCAAATAGCCATTCCACTCCTACTCCTTTCCTGCCCCCCGCCCCCCCCCGCCCCCATCTGTCTGGTCATCTTTAGTTGCCCCTTTCTTTTCCTCAGTCAGTTTTTCCCCTCCTTGCCAGTGTGACTTGCATATCTGTGCCTCGCTGTTTCTTTACAGACTCGTCTGTTCAGTTCCTTTTGCAATAACCCTCTTTCCCAACTGTTTCATCATTTCTTGAGCTGGACCTTAAATCCCCCTTGCTCACTGCTCATCATTTCTTCTCCAACTCAGCCACTATCCTGTTTATTTTTGCTGCCCATCTTCGTCTCTGCGGTAGGTGCTCAGCCCTCCTTGGCTCTCTACTGCTCTAGTCCTGTCCTGAGGGCTACGTCAGGTTGCCTGCTCACATCCACAGTGGTAGCACACCTTGTTGCTGTCATCACCACTGCCAGAGACCCTAGGTTGTGAAGGGTATCTCTGGTGACAAGAGAAAGGAAATATTCAGTGTTAGTCTAAAGAACCTGATTTATGTGTTAATCTTGCTGTCAAAGTCTCATTAATTCCAGAATTCAAATTTTTATATTAAAAAAATTCTTTCATTCAGGGATTTGATATAAGGCAGTTTCCTCTGATAGTTGAACTACATTGTAACATTACAAATTTTGTCTTTAACCTTCTTTTTACCTGTGATATACATATCTTGTTTTCATTTGGAATAAGCTGTCCACCAAATATTTGTAGATTAGTTACCACATTATCCTTTTTCTCCTGAGCCTTCTCTGCCACGGAGCATATACTTCTTTGTTTTTGCAGAATCACTGCAGAGGAGCTAAGCAGAACTGTTTAGTTTTTATTTACTTATGTGTGTGTATATGGATATATAAAAATAGGTAAATATTATTCCGTTTGGATAATGGAAAGCAGGGCAGAATTTTTGCTTGGAAATACACAAAGACATCTTTGTAAGCCTCCTCAGCTGTTGATCTGTTACGTATAATCCCAGGCAGCCTGCTCTAGGTGGCCCTGCTTGAGCAGCGGGTTGGACCAGACAATTTCCAGAGCCCCCTTCCAACCTCAGTCATTTGGTGGTTCTGTGATCATCTTAGCTGACATATGTTTAGTAATTTATTTCTATTTTATTAAGGGCTCTTCTATAGGTCTTTGTAACTGGCTTCCAATTTAAACTAACATTTCTTTTTTTTTTTTTCATTCTCGTTATTTTCGTCAGTCACATGTCAGTAATGCTCAGCTGTTAAACACAGTTCCAGAATTGTTCCACTTCTAGCAGTAGTTTACTCCTTGGGACTGCAGTTGTCCTATCCATGAATATAAAATCATGTATCTTGGCTGTGAAATACCTCTGAATTCTTCTGGTGTTTTAACAGTTACCCTTAACAGTAAGTGTTGCTTGAAAAGCTAAGGAAAGTGGAATAACACTGCTAGTGAATCTCACTGATCTTTTATTGTCCGTCATTTCAGTCATCAGAGGCAAGAAGTATATTTTTTTTGCCTCTTCTACATTATTTGAAATGAGAACACACTGTGTATTTCCTAAATATTCATTTAAAAGAAAGCAGACAAAGGCAAAAAACCCCAAAGACTAAGAGATAAATGCCTTCTCATGTTTTCAGTGGGATTGCCGAGATGGTCCCTGTCTTCTGTTTGCTTTTTGAGCAGTATTCGGCAATCGGTGGGCACTTGGAGTACGGAGATGTACTGCGGGCTGAGATTGCCAGTGCAGTCGAAAACAGAATCAAAATGGGTTGAACAGATGAAAGAATAAAATCCCTTTCTGGCTCTGCCTGTGCATCCATGGCCATCTGCTCCGTTAAGGACCAGTCATCAAATCTTTTGGATTTAGTAAAGCACTGACAGTCTCCACATGGTATCCTAGCTGTTATCTTAAAAGAGGAACCTATCTTCAGATTTGCAGTAATTACTAACAATTAGATATCATTTTTTGCTATTTCAAGTTCTTATAGTTTAGGTATTTTAAAATGCCTAATACCAGTCATTTTTTTGCAGCGCTGAATTAAAATATTTTATTATCTTACTGTAGAGCTGCTCTAAACATTGTTAATCATTTTTATATTTGTTAGTGATACACTTCTTCTAAATTGAAACTGTTGAGAAAGCGCTGAGAGCAAGCGCCAGCATCTTTACATTAGATAGATGTCTGTAAATGTAAAATACCCACACTAACAATACTTTCCTACTCCATCGCGTAAGATGGCCGCTAAATGAAGACGAAGGTGAAACTTCGGATGGAGCTGAGTTGATGCATAACACTATGGAGCGTATTTCCCATTCCTCTTTAATATTTGGTACAAACTCAAAGGATACAGAGCAAGATGGATCACTGAGATGGTCCTTACAGTTTCTATGTAGAATCCTTATCACACAAGTACTTGTGAATTTTCTTGACAGTATCTTCATATTAGGAGTACTTTCTACAATTAAATGTAAATATTTTTTTATTGGAAGTCAGCCCCAATCAGAAGTTTGGTGAAAACTGTTAATCTTTGTGATGATCTCAAGTTGTGTTATTGCAGAACACAGTGGGCTTAATAACTTACATGTGTTCAGGGGACTGGGGGAATGCAGAGAGTGTTTAGAACAACATGGCACGTTGTAAGAAAACTTCTACAATAAAACTGATGCAAAGTAATATGATAGTGTTCTTGAGGATATCATGATTGCTGTAGTTTTTATGGGCAAATGTGTTTTTTATTTTGTAATATGTTCACTGTGATTGAAACACTAATGCAATGTAAGAGCAGTTTGCTCTAACAAGATCCAAGAAAAGTCATAGTTATATATGCCATATTTATATATAATGGAAAAGCTGAATTTGTCATAAAAATGCATTGTAATACTTCCCGGTCCATGCGTTCGGTGTTTCCAAGGCTTAGAAAATCCTCTAACTAACCGATCATGAATAGGAAGCTTTTCCAGATGAGCCCTTCATTTTTTGCAGGATCTAACTCTTCCTCTTTTTTTAACTTAAACCAAATTATCCTTCTGTATCTACAATTGCAAAAGTAAGTCTCCAAACCTTGAAACTAATTTAGCTAGAGAGCTCCACTATTTCATCAAAGTCTTGTATTTTACAAGGTTTCTATAGAATAACTAACCAAATCTTTGTGAGTTTTTATTTCTGCTGCTCTGAGTCCTTTTCATTTTCTGAGTGCATTTGGAAAACTGAGCAACAAAAATGGGCACTTTCTGCTGATACATTTGAAACAAAAATTATATTGTCTTAGTTACAGGATTTTTTTCTTCTTATTGACAACAAAATAAGTTGAGGTTGCTCCATAGTTGTTACAGTGTTTTAAGCTTTCCTGTCTTCTGGAGATTTCAGGTAATTGTATGGATTTTGAGCAAATTATTCTGAAAATCCTTATTCTCTGACACAAAACTCAAGAATCACTATGTGAATGCTTCTCTGCACTTGTCCTAAATACATTCCATCCGCTCGCTCACTCATTGATCCTGACCCTCTGAGTTTAGGCAAGACTGGGATGGGGAAAGGAATATATCTGGAATGATGCAAAGTACCTCCTGAGATGGCTAAGAAAATGATGTACGTAAAAGTGATGGTGAATCTCCTGTAACGTATGTGCCCTTCGTAGGTACACATTGCTGCTTGTAAATTCAAATTATCAGCACCAAAACATCAAACTACATTATACCGCATGAAATCAGATTGTGGTATTAACACTAGCATTATCACCTGTTGATGGGCTTGTTATATCCAAACGAGTTTTGTAGCTCACGTGTTAGCAAGTCAATGAGCACATTAATTGCACTTTTGTGATAAGGTGTGCGGGGCTTTGGGTAAAGGGAAGCTCTCTGTGATTGTTCTGTAGCATGATTTGATGTCTGCTCAGTGTCACGTCCTCATGTCCTTGAGAGCTAGAAGCTAAATAAATAACCTTTTCATTTGTCATGAATTATATAAAGCATAGTAGGAGCTGGATATAATTTTATAGTGGTTTCAGATGTCGGAACTTGAGAATAATGCTATCAGTTAACAGTTACCAGTTATTTGTGAATAGTGCTATCAGTTAGTTATCAGGTAGTATCAGATTCTGGTGTTTATTTGTAGTTAGAAGTATTGCTGTCACCATTTCAAGGACACATAGATGAGATCCTTCCATCAGAAGTGTAATGGGACCTTTTTTAAAACCAGGACAGGTAGCAAACAGTATTCTTCCTTAGGGCAGGAAGCCCATTACATGGGTAAAGCTGTTCTTTCAGACTAAATCATGTAATATTTGTGCATTTAAAAACTGAATATAGTTGAGTTAGTGCCATATGCCAACAAGAACTGAGTTGGTTTAGGTGTAATTTTTTTCCCGTGTAATTTACTTTCCAAATTATTAATAGCTTTTTCTATGTGTCAAGCTGAACTACCAGTCCACATCAAATTACTGAGTGTTATACAGTAAGGCAATATCCAGATTTTTAAAAAACATTAATATTGTAGATTTATGCAACAAGGGCAAATAAAACACATGTAGTCAGAGGCCACAGGACTCTTCTCAAGACAGAAATCCATAGCTAGGAATTTATTTCCTTCGCTATGTAACAAATATTAATATTTAATAACTGCACCGTGGATATCAATGTGCTTGGTTAATTATATAGTATGATACTGTTTCTACCTTTCCTAAAGCATTCAATGCCTCATTAAATCCATTCACATCATATTAATATAATTAAAATGAATCTGTATCTGTTCTGCCTCTCACTGACAGCTGGCATTTCAGATGTCCATTTTTATTTTACTAGTACTAATGGTTGACACTTAACTTTTGAAATGTCATTTTTTTTACAGAAATCATGTATGTATCAGTGAGTGTAATCTTTTCCAAAACTGCTTTTTACCTACAAAACAGGAAAGCTCAATGTAGGGTATTAGCTGTGTGAATGCTGAAGAGTCCTGTAGTGGATGTCCCTTCTCATCTGATATTTATGTAGCTGATAAAGAATTGCATTTTTAATTGCAATAATGTCCATAAATGTTCTCACAAGTCATCATTTGTGTGATACATAGTATTTCACAAAGAATAGTTTAAAAACTCTTGGCATTAAAAAGCAAGAATAGTTAAATCTGTATTTTTAATAATGCAGTATAGTATGCTACCATCTGATGCAAGGTACATAATATTCTGTATTGTACTTTACTGAGTAAGGCTTGATCCTGCAGATATTTATAGATATTTTATGCACGTAAATAATTTTGTGGCATTTGATTTTCCTGCTTAAATAGGTAAAGCTAAGCTATGATCAGGGCTTTTAAACCTAAGTCCTGTGCTGTTAGTGTTTTCAAATGCATTCCTTTCAGAAGAGTGATCCCTGTTCACCAGCCACCTTCTCCCCACACCCCCAAATTGGCTTTTCATTTGCTTTAGACTACTTCACCATGTAATATGTGGAAAAATAACTATAAATTATGTATAATAACTTGCATGTTTCAGGACCCAAGTATGTTTGATCAAACACAGGGAATTATTCATAAAACCGTAACCAACAGATAGGAAGGATTTTATACGCAGTTCCTGAATCTCTGTTTTCTTTTTAGCCAACCAATGGGATCTTCATGAGTGCATTTCTCATCGTGTTACCTCTGGAGTCCATGGCTCATGGGCTTTTCCATGAGCTGGGAAACTGCTTGGGAGGAACCTGTGTTGGGTATGCTGTTGTGATTCCCACCAACTTCTGCAGGTACAGTCACCATGTATTTCAACTTCACAGTAGTGTAACTGTACTGTTAGCTTGTAAAGGCAATGCAGTGCTGTTGCTTGTATTTTTCAGTAATTACATACAAATTTAAAAACAGGCAGATTTTGTATTTTTCCTTTCCTCACCTTCCAAAAAGAATGAGCAATTACACCTCCACCTTTTTATATGTATTTAATTTGCTTTTAGAAAGCCAATGAATACTTTACGCACCAGTCATGCATAGGCAGATTCCACAGTACGTATCTCACGCAAAGGAGGATCGGGGCATTTGACTGCATGCAGATATTTTATAACAGGAGATTTAATAAACCAAACGGATCAGTTTAAAACAATTTTGAATTCTATTAAATGAGATGGTGTCTACACTTAAAGGACATTGAAATTAGATTTGCAAGTGGACTACGTGCTAGTTATTGGTATTGTGAATCTACAGCTGATTTTTGTTCCAGTATAAATGTTACCACATGAGAAATGCTTGGGTGTGGAGGAATTGTACTATTATTATTTGCCCATTTGTGTGTTTTTCCTATAAGCTTTAAACTTGCAAATGCTACTTTAGCTGTATAATTAAAATTGTGTGTAAACCTTTTTTTTTGTAAATGATAAACAAGAGCTATGTAAGTTATGTAAGCTGTGTTGAGTTACAAGAGAAACAGAGAGGTAACTTGGAATGAGAGGCTTAAAAATAGAACTGCCCAATTTATGAAAACTGCCCAGCCTGCAGTATATGTAATGGATTCAGTGGACAGGGAAAAAAACTAATGGGCAAAGAAACAGAAGGTAGCACGCTGATCTTAGATTACTGTATCTTAAATAGTGTAAAATACTGTAAAAACAAATTTTCTGAGCTTCAATCTACAGTCTTCAGCTATGCACTCTTTTAAAAAAATCCACATAGTCAAATATTGTTAGGGATAAAAAAATAATTTTTCAAAATTTACATTACAATAGGAATAAATTCTTTTTGTTTCCATGGCAATAATTTAATTCTTTCATTGTATTATATTATTCCGGCTCTGGCAGTTCCCTCTAATTTCTGAGTGAATGAGGTACTCTTGAGCAGCTGTTTAGGACCTGACAGAACTAAACTTCCTTATTACCAAACCTTGACTGTTTCAGTTATGAGCCCAGTCTTCACATGTTGAGACAAACAGTAATGATGATGTATTCGATAGAGTTGTAGTAGTGGAACATTAGCCTTCATGAAGGCACTAGACAGGTGAGGAGGTGCGAAATTTAATTAGCTAGACCAAAAAAGAAAGCAGGTAGCTTTACACACTGACTTGCAAACAAAATACATGAAGAATACATACATACGTACATAAATATATATATAAAAAACAATTCATATGTTGTATTAGTAGAGTAAGACCATCGCCATATTTTCATCCACAAAATCTGTCCATTGCCCAGGGAACCCAGGGACTCTTTTGTTATGCATATTAATATACACACACACACACACCCCTGTATATACACGTGGTTTGTTCCAGCTCTAGTTTGTAATTTTCTTAGAACTTCCATTTTCTAAGTGGTGAATACCATCATCTGAAACATATTTCTTAGGCTGAAAGATCAGCATCTGAACAGCACACACAAGTAAGAGTTCCTGTATTTGCTTGAGTACCATATTGAATAAAGGCTAGTTTGGAACAGAGAGAAATTAATTCAAAATATCTGAGCAAAATGTGTGCTTGGATTTCTCTTTAGTATATTATTGGAAACTAGTTTGCATGGTGTTTTGTGCAGACTAACACTCGTTCTCCCTGTGCTTCTTTCCTGTTGTGTGTGAACAAATGCCTGTCTGAAGGCAGCACTCTTTCAGTGGGACTCAGTGAAATCACTGAAGCCCAGCATGTTCACAGCACAGCTTCCCTCTCTCTCCCTCTGTCTTTGAGCTGCAGGAGTAGCATGGAATTGTGTAAGGACTACGCTTTGAAGTGAAGTGTGGCTAAAGGGAGGGGGAGATAGTGGTCCCTCACTCAAAGACAGCATTTTGTTTATATTGTTTATAAACTGTACATTTCAAGTCAGTTTGAATTTAGAACAGTGCTACTTCACAGCAGAGCAAATATGCACAGGGAAAAGTATCATCAATTCCTAGAAGTCCACTAAGCATGAAATAATTATAAATCATAATCATAGCTGCTTTTCTTCTCTTTAGTCCTGATGGCCAGCCAACTCTTCTTCCACCTGAGCATGTACAAGAGTTAAATCTGAGGTCCACTGGCATGCTTAATGCCATCCAAAGATTTTTTGCATATCATATGATTGAGACATATGGTTGCGATTACTCTACAAGCGGACTGACCTTTGATACCCTTCACTCCAAGATCAAGTCTTTTCTTGAACTTCGGACAGCAGATGGACCCAGACATGATACCTACATTTTATATTACAGTGGTCACACACATGGCACTGGTGAATGGGCACTGGCAGGTAACTGGTTTGGGGATTTTTTTATTAATAGTTTTGCTATTGATAAACTTTCCAAATCAATTAATTTGTTCTTTAAAAAAATCATACTGTATTGCAAAACTTTGAGGTTTCGTCACATTTATTATCTGATAGTCTAGAATGGCAGAGAACCACCAGTCTTTGGAGAACAGGTTCCCTGGTAGGGAAGCAAGAAAGGAAAGGGTAATATACAGAGCATGGCTCTTAAGAGATTCAGGGGCTACAAGGAGTCATCAAAATAGGCAAGGTTGCAGGCTAACTACCTCTACTAGTGGAGAGAACGGAGAAATGCAGAGGCCCCTTTTGTATGCAGTTAACTTGATGTAGAGAAGCAGCTCTTTCCTTACATTGCTCTGTATGACAGTCAGGTATGTTACTTTATGAACTTCTGTGTCATTTTAGTATTTAGCCACTTTGATAAAAATCCTTTTGCAGCTAACTAATCTTACACTTGTTCTCAAAATTGTCTCAATATTGTTGGACCCAAATGTATGCTTACAAGTTCAAACATGATTTCATATTCCCCTTACAATTCAACAAGTTAACTTTAAGGATTACTTTTTTTTTCCCCAGGAAAGTAAAGTGGAAAAGACCCTCCTCCTGCTCTAAAGGCAGATTTCACCTGTATTTTGAGGAATATTTGTTCACTGTAAGGAACAAGCATAATGTCTTCCCATTCCCTGGACATGGCAGAGAGAATTATACAGCATTCTGTGTCACTGTGTCAGTTAGGCTGTCATGAAGGACTGCATTCATGTCCTTAAGATGTGCTCTGTTTTTTTTTATTGTAAAAGATAGAATCAATAAAGGAAATAGGAGGCAGATATACAATCCACTCGAGAAAAGCAGGTCTTCAAACATATATAGCAGACCTTGTATCATGAAAACAGCTATGGTTTGCTGACATCCTAGAGTTTGAGAGTCACTGTGGACGCAGTGTAGCCTCAAGACTACAAAACCCTATATAAAGGGCTAGTTTAATGCCTCATCATATGCTTGGCATAGACTTCACCATTTCTCCTTTTCTTGGCCTGTTTTTGGTCTCTTTATGATGGACAGTTCTATCTCAGCTGTATTCTTTAGTAAACCTACTGAAGTTTTCACATCATTGGTAGGTTTAGCCTTGCTCTCCTGCTGTATGAAACTGGGCTTGTGGGGTTGCTGCATGCAAAAAGTGAATCTTGTGGTAAATACATTGAAAATTTGCAACTTTTTTGCATCATTAAGAGATCCCTCAGGACACCCACAGCATCCCCCCAGGACCCTCAGGATGTCCCTGTGCTCCCCAGGACCCCTACAGCATCCTTCCTGGGTCCCAGGATGCCCCCCTGCTCCCCAGGACCCCCACGGCATTCCCCCTGGACCCCCAGGATGTCCCTCTGCCCCCAGGACCCCCATGGTGTCCACAGCTGAAGACAACTGTGTCTATAGAGTGAATCTCTCCATTTCTGGTCATGTGGATTTTTCAAGGCAAAGCAATGGTTGTGCCTGTAGGTGGCTTTCTCATTGTGCTTCGAAACTGTTAGCATGTGTTGCGTTCAAAAGTCCTCTCTTTTCCTTAAAAGAACAGTCATAGTATCATAGAATGGTTTGGGCTGGAAGGGACCTTAAAGATCATCTAGTTGCAACCCCCTGGCCTTGAACATTTCCAGGGATGCGGCATCCACAGCTTTTCTGGGCAACCTGTTCCAGTGCCTCACCACCCTTATAGTGAGGAATTCCTTCCTTATGTCTAATCTAAATCTACACTTTTTCAGTTTAAAGCCATGACCTGTTGTCCTATCACTGCATGCCCTTGTAAAAAGTCACTCTCCAGCTTTCTTGTAGGCCCCCTTCAGGTACTGCCAGGCTGCAATAAGGTCTCCCTGCAGCCTTCTCTTCTCCAGGCTGAACAACCCCAACTCTCTCAGACTGTCTTCACAGGAGAGGTGCTCCAGCCCTCAGATCATTTTTGTGGCCCTCCTACGGACTCGGTCCAACAGGTCCATGTCTTTCTTGTGTTGGGGGCCCCGGAGCTGAGCACAGTACTCCAGGTGGGTCCTAACCAGAGTGGAGTAGAGGGGCAGAATCACCTCCCTTGACCTGCTGGTCACACTTCTTTTGGTGCAGCCCAGGATATGGTTGGCAAGGATAAAGTTGGAGTCCTTTTTAATATTAATAAAAGCATAGTAAAAAGTCCTTTTTTTTCCTTAAAATTGTTAAGATATAATACAAAATAAACTCTGTTCCAGGTTTTCTTTCTTTGTTTAGCTATTTCCAGATTTCTTCAATAGGCTGTAAGTTCTTAGTTCTTTCACTCTGTGAGGGAATTCCTTTTTTTTTTTTTTTTTTTTTTTTTTTTCATCAATGGTGAGCTAATGGCCTCGTCTGCCCCAGCAAGTCAGGTGGAATCAGTTAATACCTCTTTGGAGATTTGTAACATCTACAAACAGGGAGGATCCATTAAAAAAGTCTGTTTTATCTGTCAAGGTTGTTAAAATAAGGGATTATTGGAACCTGCAGTCAAAATTCTACAGAGGTTTCTGTTTCTTCTTCCTAATATTAAATCTTGGTTTTCCTTGTGGCAGGGGGTGATGCTTTACGACTTGACACACTGTTGGAGTGGTGGAGAGAAAAGAACAGCACTTTTTGTTCTCGACTCATCATCGTTTTAGACTGTGAGAACTCTCAGCCTTGGGTTAAAGAAGTAAGAAAAGTAAATGACCAGTATGTTGCCGTGCAAGGAGCAGAATTGGCCAGAGTTGTAGACATCGAGGAAGCAGACCCTCCACAGCTTGGTGACTTCACCAGGCAATGGGTTGAGTACAACTGTAATCCCAACAGTAACATCAGCTGGTCCGAAAAGGGACGTACAGTGAAAGCGGTGTACGGTGTGTCAAAACACTGGAGCGACTACACTTTGCATTTGCCAACAGGAAGTGATGTTGCCAAACACTGGATGATATACTTCCCACGTATCACCTATCCATTAGTACATTTGGCAAACTGGTTTTGTGGTCTCAATCTGTTCTGGGTCTGTAAAGCGTGTTTCAGGTGCTTGAAAAGACTGAAAATGAGTTGGTTTCTTCCCACAGTGCTGGACACAGGACAGGGTTTCAAACTCGTCAAATCCTAATTAGCAACCAAAGAGAAAATCAAGAGAGACCTCTGGGAACTTTCTCACTGTACCGTACTAACAACTTTTTATATGACTATTTTTCTCTGAAAAAGTCTGCTACACTCACTTTATTCAGCTCTTTGAGCAGCTAAAGTATATGCAACAGATAGAAACTGCAATCTTAAACAGAAGAGGGTAGGATTATGCTATTTGAGTTTTGTTACTGGTCTGTATGTACATATGTAAGAGACTTATTTAATATGACCATGCATTTTGGAGACAGTTTACATGTTCGTATGCATTATTTAAAGCAGCCTTTGTTCAGAGTCACCAGCTTGATGGACAACAGCTCCTGTGAATGCTACAGCATGCTTATTTGTCATTTATATCCACTATGAGGTTCAAATACAGGAAAGGAACCAAGCTAATACTCAAGTCAATTTATATGTCCTTGAAATTACATGGTGGGATCAAGGGTATTATAAAACAGCACTGAGCCAAACAGTAGAAGAATGAATAGCCATTGTAGGTAAGTAGCTACCAAGAATCTTTAGTTTTACGTGCTTTTACATCTTCAGCCCCTGCCTCGGCTCTCTATTACCATCAGTGGAAATTTGCCACAGAAAACAAGGAAATCAGGCAACCCTCTAATGTTTTGATGCTGCTTAGAAAATGTTTTCTGAAGTGCAGTTTTCAAAATTTTCAGTGTTAGTTTCAAAATTCAGTATCTTGCTGGTGATCTTTTTTTTTTTTTCTTTTTTTGTAAATATTCCCAGTAGTTAATTCATGTAGAGAATAAAAAGTGCACTGGGAGTTTTTCCCTCACCCGTTAGGGTTATTCTGTCTTTTCCAGGCTCTTCCTAGTTTATAACATGAAAAGCTACCCTGAAGGAAAAAAAAAAAACAAAACCCAAGGAATTTAATGAAGAAAATAATCCATAGATAAAAAATAGAAATACAAGTGTTGCCTTGCTTCCATGTTTACCTGAAGTCTTTGCTGTGCTCAAGACCTTGATTCTGTGAAATGCTGAGTACAGGATTGGACCAATGAGTTCATTATTTATTAAAACCACGAGCAAAGTTTGTCAGAAAGGATAGATTATTCCCTTAGGACAGCACTGAATCCTGAGTATTCCTCAACTCTGATCCCAGGAACAAGGTCCTAATCTTAATCCTTCCGCTTACAGAGCTGGCTGGGACTCTAGAAATCCTGCCCCAGCCTTTCCTCTTCAGTCAGAGAAGCTGCATAGCTTTCTGATCTCGTTTTCTGAAGTGCAGAAAATAAGGAGTAAAACAGCTAAGTGGCTAAGACAGTACAATTTGTGGTGGGTTTTTTGCATATGTGTGTGCAATCCAGTAGACCTGGAGTTTAGTTTTTTTCTGTTTCCATCAGTATTTTAATAAAAATGTTAGGCATTGGCTGATATTTGTCTAAAATATAACTTAATAATTTTTTTATTTAAATACTTGAAAATACCTCAGGAGCTCTTTAAGTTGTTGCCATCAAGGGTTTTTCTAATTCCATTTGAACTTTTTAGCCAGCCAAGTTAGAGAATCTGCTAACACTGATACCTCTTAGTAAATCCTGAAAATAAAATGTGTGATTAAATTATGAGATCTGCAATAGCCAGAGTAATTTGCAGCCACCAACTTCAAAATGGTGCTTTTTGTAGGATTTACAAGTGACCACCACTGAGTTTCTTCATTAGTGTGTATTACAGAACTTTGTTTAGCAAGACACCACCCCCACCTCGCTTTGCCTTTCTCCATCCCTCTTCCATAAAGTGAGAAGGGGGTAAAGAAATGAGAGCTGAGATGAGATATCCTACCAAGATGCAGTTCCATTGGGTCTTCTCTAAGTAAATGCTGTGATTGCAGCTCTGTCATGGATTCGAGAGGTGGCAGTTCTCAGTAAGGACAGAGAGTAATCTCACCATCTAACTTCAGGTATCCAACTTAGGTTCCTAATGTGGGAGCCTGAGGTAGGAGTCATCTCATTTCAGTTGAGCTGTCTGGAAGCTAGACATCTGAATCCTTGTTAGTGACCTGAAGTGCTCCACTGCTCATTAACAAAGAGAAACAAATATTTCTAGAAGAAGATGCATTTGCTCTTTATTTTAGGATGAGTTTTCCTGTGATTGTGCCTATTAGATTTGTTTTGGCTTTGGTTTCATAAGCCAAAGGTCAAGTAGACAAATTCCTTACGTCTGTTTAATAACCTTAGAGCACTTCTGTTCTAAGTCATCCTCTGGAGCCTGGGCTGGGTACGTAAGCTCCTCATTCAAGCATGTAAATTGGATACTTGAGTTTAGGCTGAACGAGCATCTGTCGGGTTGCAGAAAAGCAGCACTGCCTCCTCTGCAGAAGTAATTTTCAGCCGTTTCTGGCCAACAACCCGTGAGTACAGAGAAAAAAGTTTGCATAAAGGCAACCATTTGGTTTGTAAAAATCACCATTTTTTGACTGCTATTTCAGTAAAAGTTCATCTGAGTGCATCATAAACTCTTCCAACTTGAGCACTAGTAATTCTTAATGAAGTCCCCTTAAAGCAACACTTTAATACTCAATAGTCACCCTGTGAACATTTGAAAGTCAAGAAGTTAGTTCTTTTTGGTCAGGAAAAGCTTTGAACATCAACCATAACACTTCTTGCTAATTTTAATGAGTAAATCTTACTCTGTACCTGCTACTGTTACATTTTTATGAACATCAACTATATCTTTCTTTTTGTACATCAAGGGGAACAGGAAAAGGGTGGGACTCCTGACCTGGCCTGGGACTGTGAGAAGACTAAAACGGAGTATCCCTTCTGCAGTGCAGTGATGGGCCTAGCTTTGGGCAGAACAAACACAACAGTTGGTGCTGATCTTTTGCCTCTGTTTACTAAATGGTTTCCAGCTTACTTATCAAACTGTTAGGTTTTTCTCTAGGTTAGGCTGGGTAATCTTTAGGAGTTTGCTGAAAGTTAGATAAAGAGTCAGCTAAAAATACAGCAAAAATTATTTGCAAAACTAATCACGTGTTCGCAGATTTGTTTCAGTTTTCTCAGTTGAAGAACTCTAGGTTTCTGAATTTGGAATAGTTTTAACATGAGCTAAGGTATTCCTGCTTTTGATTGCATTACGGTTTTTTTTTAAATGGCAAAGGCATGGTGAAAATGCTGATTTAAACTAAAAGAAATGTTTACAGCCATTCAAAACTGCGAGGCCTTTTTGGACAAAGAAACTGTCTTGTGTGTTTCAAAACACAATAAAACCCAGGGTGTGGGATGATGAGCCTCAGGAATTCAACGGTTTTAAGTCCCTGCTTCTACACCAACTGATATCAAGGCGTCCTACTGTGACCCACGTTCCCAGGTGGAGGTGGAGTCCTCCAGCTCCTGGCTCTCGTGCACCTCCGTGGTCTCTGCCCAGCCCTGGGCGTGTGCCTGAGGGCCAGCGCACGGAGCTCCTAATCCCAGTGAGGAGTGCGGAGTTATCCATCCATTGTTCCCTGCGTGAAATACAGGGGCAACGCCTGACAGAGAAATTGAAATCTTAATTCCAAAGAATGTTACATATGGTATCAGTTAGTTACATACAAGTTGTTTTTCTTTAGCCATAACATGCTTACGAATTGTCTGGATGGAGAAAATCTAAACTTTTTTTTAGAGGCTTGTCTCTGTACTGTATGTCAGGCATTTTGTTATAAAGGTTGTTATAAATTTATATCATGACAGTAATTTTATGTTGACTTTGTTTCATTTACCTCTTGTTTAGTATCAGCCTTGCTGAAACATGCAGATGCACTAACTCCTACAAACTTCAGTCTTTAAAAGGAATTAAAATTGCAAATTCATAGTAGTGTTTTTCTCTGAACAAGTATTGGGGAAAAAAGCCATTCTTCTTAATTTTTGCACTACCAGAGTTATGTATTTGCAGTTCTTTATGCTTTGTATGCCTTGTGAGTGGTGTTGTCCAGCCTTCAGTTCAAGCTTTTCCCAGAAATAATTTCTTCACCTTTATTAAGTTTTCCCTTTATTTTGCAAAGGCATAATTAATGCTATGCTAGCTGTGGAGCACCTCTGTTTGCAGCAGCAGACAACGTAACTGGGTTAAATTTCTTCTTTATAAATACTTTTTTGTGGGAGGGTTTTTACTGGACATACTGATCTTAGATCTGTAAATAGATTTTTTTCATGTGTTTGTGATATTGCTTACATATATTTTGCCATTTGGGATGCTTATTTCCATGTCATGTTTTTGTTTATGCCTTGATCACTTCCAAAATTTCTGTGTTACCTCTTGAATTAAACGGGCTTTTTCTGTACAGCTGGTTTCAGAGTATTTCTTTTAGCTAGAAATTGCAACAGAGTTTACTGAAAATACTCTAAGGATTATCTGTAATTTAACAATTCAGTAGAAATTAGAAATATTAGCTTAAATTAGTAACACCTTTCACCTTGTCATTCTTTTTATCACTTAGTCAACAAGCTAGTAAAAATGTTCATTATGCTTTGAGACATTATTTTATAGAGCGTTAATTCAAGACTTCATTTACATGAGTAGTTGTATTTAGTCAAACTTGTCACCTCCAGTAAGGTCTGACTCTAAAGTTAATGGAGGGTTCCTGTCTGAGAGAGATCAAGCCTGGGAGAGCAAAGCGGAAGGACACTGGCACTGCCGAACGCCGCGGCGGTCAGATCTGCACAGCTGCTCCTCGCAAACTGCCGGGAGGTTCCTGCACTCCCTGCTCGTGGAACAGTCCCAGCATTACTTTTAACAAGCCGGGGCTGAGCCATGCGCCTCTCAGTGGAGACTTCGGTGGGAAGCGGAGGAGGAGCAGAGCTGCTAGTGTGACGAGGGGTGACAGGCATGTCAGTGGTGATCCAGTGTCCAGAGCTGCGGAGAAGGGCACCGCACCATCAGCGCCACTTTTAACACATCGACTAGCAGAGTACAATGAAGATTTAGTGGCACCTTCTTTTTTAACAGAAGGAATTCAGTTTTGACTTATCCTCCTAATTCAGGATTGAAGCCATTACTTTTGCAACTTATTAATCAGTGTTCATTTTTTATTAAATTTCTGTAGATCCTTTCTGTTTGGTCTCAAATCCAGAGGTAACCCAAGAGAGCAACACAGCTCGCCCTCATTGCTGCCCTGCAGCCATTCTAAGTCTCTTCAGGTGGAGTTAGGCAACCCAAGGTAAGCCTGCATCCATGGAACAAGGCTTGGGGTTTTTGGAGGGTTTTTTGGTCAACTTTCTTGGTAACCTAGGAAATATAAATCAGTGTAAATAGACATATGAATGTTCAAATAATGTTTCTTCTTGGGTGCTGTTATATATTAGTGTTGGAAAACAAGTGTAGCAGAAAAATTCAAGCACATTGATTTGGAGCAAGGAGTGCATAAAGGCTTTGATAGGTGTTACCTGCAGAGCCAGCACTGCACTCGGCCGGTCTCCATCAGCTCTTGAATACATTGCCCACTACCACTGTAGAGTAACGCTATTACCGCTGTATTATACTGGAGACTGGAAAGCTGGATCCAATCAAGGCTATCAGTATTATAGAGCTCACCTTGAGAGGTTCAGGTCCAGAACGAGTACAACGGCCTCGCACAACCAGATGCACACCGTAGGCATCTGTGAAGGGTTGGTCACCCTTCAAGGCAGTGGTTGGACTCTTCAGGATGCTGAGTAGGAAGCTGTTCCCAACAGGTGCCTGCAGCATCCAGCTGCTTACAACCAGTGACACGGAAATTTAAAACTGCACTCCTCATCAGCACTGAATTATTTTCTCTATATAGCAATTATATAGCCACTTGAGTGTATATTGAAACATTCTGGGCTCTTACCTTGGATACCACTCTGCACGGAGCTAGGGAACTGCCAGTGCTGACTCATGCCAGTGTTGAAGCTGATGGAGAAATGCAGCCAGCTCTGTTGATTACAGACAGTTCTATACTTCATAGCTGCTAAAATAAATCAACATGAACCTGACTTTGCCATCCCACAAATGCAAAGCCAGCACACTGTAAGACAGTTTCTGTCGGGAGTCTAAAATGGACAAATTGGCTTCCTTTGCAAATCAAAGAGAACAGCCCAATTCAGAGATTGGCAATAGCCAGAAGAGAAGTAGAAACTTTTTGCAAAAAAATGTTTGCTTTATAAATTGTGTATAAGGTCCCTAGATACCATGGTACTGAGTACATTATAAATGCATAAGAGATCCATTAAGAGAGATGGGGAGGGGGAAAAAAACCTGACAAATTAGGTTTATATAGCTGAAAGCCCTAAAGATTTCTTCTCTCGCCTTGCAAAAGAGTATAAAGATTTTTATCCTTAGAGAAAGGTTACTTCTTTTCCTAGGAAGGAAGGGGCAGAAGAAAAGGAAGAAAAGGAAGAAGAAAAAAAAAGAAGCCAAGAGGAAAAGTAGTACTGTCAGACAGGTCAGATTCAGTGCTGTGGCCAGGAGAACAGGCTTTGCAGACCTAGAACTAGAGTGAGGCTCCAGAACTGATCAGATTTGTTTCTTACAGAAGTGGCCTGTGTGTACTATCAGACTATCTTACCTTCCAAACCAGGGCAGCAGCATCCAAACTGCCTACCTAACGTCCCACACCAGTTCCTAAGACCTGCCAGGGTAAGCTGTCAGCCCAGCCAGAAGTATGCCGTGGCCCATCCTAACAAACTGACAGGATAGACGGGCAAGTTTCCATTCTGGGCTCATGTCCTGGTAGCATTTAATTTACCTTTATAAAGATGTCTTCTAAAAAATTATGATTATTACTTTTTTAATACAGTTCCTGAAACCAGATAATGCTCTACAGCTACAGCTGGCCTAGTACTGAGGTTTTTATAGTATGAAGGCAATAGTGGATGCTACATACCCTCAGGCACGTTCCCACAGCAGTATTTGTGCATGAAACATCTGCTGCAGCACTGAAGAAGGTTTCTTCTCTTCTGCCATTGCTGGTGAGGAAGATGGCTCAGACCATTTAAGCCAGGTCTCCACCTCTGTTTCATTTTTACTCTCAGGTGGGGCTCCAGATGCTTCTCTGGATGAGGAAAAGTGGTACCTTCCCTGCTGAATTTGAAGCAGGTGTCTAATATCTAAAATTACTCAGGGAAATAGATTGTTTAAAGATCAACCACGTTCTGATAAAAGATTTGGTGAATGCAGACAGAATACAGTGCTGGCATACGCAGATGAGGTACGTCAACTGCAGAGGATGGAAAGCGGGGCTGGCAGGGGAACAGGAAGCCCTATAAAGGAACCACATCCTGCTTGTCTTGCACCCAGATGTAGCACAAGACTGCTTGATTTAGGGCAGGAAGTCAAATATTTTGTAATGCCTGCTTGTTTGGCATAGGTGTATAAAAATAGTAAAACTAAGATAACTACCAGGAAGGCTTCAGATGACTGACCTACAGCCTACGTAATGTACAATACAGAAAGTGCGTACTGGGCCAGCACTCAGGAGATCACCCCTATCTGAACAAGGCAGAACAGACTGGTTCCACCCAAAGACAAAAGGACTTAAGCCTTTGGACCCGCTTGCTCTTGATGCACAAACGTGTACGTCAACACCAGAATTAGCTGTTGGAGGCTTGTAAGAGACATACAGAGTCTTCAGGCATATCCAGTTCTGGGTAAGCAGTTTGTCCTGCTGTGGATGCCAGACTTCAGCTTAGCGAGTGTGGGGCTCCTAGGAATCTACTCCAAGCTTCTAATGCACATTACAAAATTGTATTATTTACAGACAATTTCTGTGAAGGGGAAAAACCCCCAGAACCCAAACCATCTGAAAGGCTAGTACTTATTTGGAATTCATTGCTGGGTGTCAGCTGCCCTGTGGCCCTTCTGAGGAAACAACAAAAGGAATTGATGGCAGCCAGGAAATTGCTGCGCACAATTGCACAGTGAACTGTTGCCACTGGAAAGTTAGCAGCTCTCACTTGCATGTACCTTGGAGAGAAGGTTTGTTGGTCATTGCGTGATGCTAGATAGCAAGTTGCAGCTGGAGTACTGTTACCGTAGTTCATTTTCTAATTCTTTCCCCAGCACTTCACTAAATAACCTTAATAGAGAGTTAAGCTGCAAGTCCTGCCAGAGGGTGTTGCAGATGCTTATATGGATTAAAGAGATCTAGGACAGATTCATGAGAGACAGCTGCACTGCAAGCTCTGAGACACAAAGCTAGTAACTCAAGTTCAGGACTCCTCTCAGCTACAAAGCCCTTGACCCATTCTTATGGCTCGTCCCATTTTTGGCCACTCTCAGAAACACAGCACTGGACTGGATGGCGGCTCCGACCAGACCCGATGCAGCTGCTCTCATTTTACATTCTCCATCCCTTGAAAAGCCCACAAATGGCCCCCAAGACCAGCACGCTGCTCAGTGGTTGCTGAATGGTGTCTACCATGTGTCACTTCATGGCTGACAGAGCATGAGAGGGTTAGTAGGTATCTATTTGAGGATCTCAGGATCTTTAAGATCAGTCAGTAAAATACCCCAGAACCATAAACTGTGAAACTGTTTTCATTTTTAGGTCCATACTAGATTGTAGGACAGTCACTGTGTGACCCCCAAATGCCCACAATTGCATCAGTGTGCTGATTCAACCTGTAATGTCAAAACTGAAGTAAATGCCCAAAAATATCACTTTGAGGAGAGAACTCATTCCCTTTTCACTGCCTCTTGTCTTCCAGCTACAGTTGCTGCTCTTCATATTTCCAGCGATCCTAGGATGGTTTCAGTTGTGTTAGTTACAGTTTTGATGTCTTCAGAATTCATGAGGCACTCAGCTTTAGACCGCAAAAAAAGAAATAAGCCAAAACCGGTCACAAAGCTGTCAGTTCACAGCTCGTTCCAGCTCATCCATCTTTCACTTTTCATTTATTTATTTGGTTGTCTTTCCCACAGCAGAAATCCTGAGTTTGAGTGCCGTAGCTCAGTTACAGCTCCCATTCAAACCATCAGATTTACCCCAAACTCCACTCAGATGAAGCCATGATGAGAATGGTACCCCCAGAGGGCTGCGGAATAACCACTGAGCTTGCAGGCAGCGGAGTGAAAGCATCCCAGTGCTCATGTGGAAGCATCCTGTACCTGCACAGCTCTGGACACCCGTGTCGGTGCTTCTGCCAGTCCATATAGCCTACAGTCTAATAAACATTGGTTTATCTACTGAAGAGACAAAGTGAGACATAATATACTTCAAAAAGTCCTGATTTTATGGGATACAAAGTAGGACCCAGCTAGCACTTTTCCACCAAACACCATCCTGCCACCTAAGCAAATCCAACCCAGCTTTTAGCCATCTGTTAGGGTTTCCTCAGCATACAGAAATGGCTCCTTTCCTCGCCTGAGCTGTTTGCAGTCTCACATGCATTCCAGAGCAAGCCTGCGCATTTGGGCGTGCGCAACTCTAGAGAAGAGATGCCCTCCTGAGAAACCCTGCTGGCCATCACCCTCCCTCGGGCAGAAAGCGGGGCCAGCCCCAGAGCCTCCACCTACTATTGGCGTGTGGTGTGAAGGTGCAATGCTGCCCCACACCCTGGATTTCAAGCATTCATATACAGAAGGCAAGGCACACAAGCAGACCTCCAAGGCCACCAGCAAGGCGGGATGCGATTGAGGAACTGTCAATCGCACCAACTGAAAGCTCGGCTGCAGATGGGTAAGCAGCTTGGGACTGGGAACTGTGAAGTCCATTCTGGAGTTAGTTAAACATTCAAGTTAATTTCTGGAGTCTTGTTTCAGCATTAAAATGCTATTTTAAAACCATACCGAGGGAAAGAGAAGGAGAAGGCAGCGAGAAGCCCAGCTGGCACTACCGGCAGTAAGGCTGTTGGTTGGCACTAAGGTTGCGGTCAGAGCAGTTTGCACTGAACAGGCACAAGGTTCAGATCGCTGAAGTGATTTCAGTGCTTATACCTCATCTTCCCAGAGCCCTGTCTGAACTCTGTGCCAGTGCCTGCATTTGTCAATGAAATGCCAGTGTCCCCTCAGTTCTGCTTCTGCGTCCAGCTGGAAGCCTGCAGTCCGCAGGGGACTGTGTGGCAAACCACCTGGCTCGGGGTTATGAGCACCTCCGAGGCTGTAAATTTTTACCCTGTTTGTCTCTGTATTGGATTTGCGTGGCAAGGTTTCGGTAGCAGGGGGGCTACAGGGGTGGCTTCTGTGAGAAGCTGCTAGAAGCTTCCCCCATGTCCGATAGAGCCAGTGCCAGCTAGCTCCAAGACGGACGCGCCGCTGGCCAAGGCTGAGCCCATCAGCGATGGCGGTAGCGTCTCCGGGATAACGTATTTCGGGGGCAGGAGAGAGAGGGGGGCACAGAACTGCACACCAGCAGCAGTCAGAAGAGAGGAGTGAGAACATGTGAGAGGACCAACTCTGCAGACACCAAGGTCAGTGAAGAAGGAGGGGGAGCTGGTGCTCCAGGCACCAGAGTGGAGATGGCCCTGCAGCCTGTGGTGAAGACCATGGTGAGACAGGCTGTCCCCCTGTAGCCCATGGAGATTAGCGGTGGAGCAGATATCCACCTGCAGCCCATGGAGGACCCCATGCTGGAGCAGGTGGATGTGCCTAAGGGAGGCTGTGACCATGTGGGAAGGCTATGCTGGAGCAGTCTGTTCCTGAAGGACTGCACCCCGTGGAAGGGACACACGCTGGAGCAGTTTGTGAAGAACTGCAGCCTGTGGGAAGGGCTCACGTTGGAGAAGTTCATGGAGGACTGTCTCCTGTGGGAGGGACCCCACGCTGGAACAGGGGAAGACTATGAGGAGGAAGGAGTGGCAGAGATGTGTGATGAACTGACCATAACTCCCATTTCCAGCCCCCTGTGCCACTGTGGGGGAAGACAGGAAAAAAAAAAAATCAGCAGTGAAGTTAAGCCTGGGAAGAAGGGAGGCATGGGTGAAGGTGTTTTTAAGGGTTTTATTTCTCATTACCCTACTCTGATTTGATTGGTAATAAATTAAATTAATTTCCCCAAGTCAAGCCTGTTTTGCCTGTGACAGTAATTGGTGAGTGATCTCTCCCTGTTCTTATCTCACCCTACGAGCCCTTCGTTATATTTTCTCTCCCCTGCCCCGCTGAGGAGGGGAGGAATAGAGCAGCTTTGTTGCGCACCTGGCGTCCAGCCAGGGTCAGCCCACCACAATCTCCTTGCAGAGCTTGACCTTGTGGGTACAATTAGACAAGACTTCCAAACACGTGTTCCAAACAAGAGCTGGTAAGAAACTTCCCCATTTAACTAGTTGACTGGTTCCAGTACTCACTGAGGACACTGGAAACTGGCCTCAATTGCCAACACTCCAGCTACTGTAAATATTATTTAAACATATCTGGGATTAGGTTTCCCCACTCAGGGGAGTGTGATACTCTTGAGTACTGCACATCACCTTTCTCTGAGCCAGCCCACCACACCACGTGAAGTGAAACACTTCTGTGATGAAGACTGGAAAAGATATTCCACCAGAGACTACTGTAACACCAGGTGGGAGGTGCTGTTCTCACCGAGCAGCCACGGGAAATGAACTGTGACCACCCACGCCACGGGGGAATAGCTGTAAATACCAAGTTTTGGGTAAATAAGAAAATTCCTGTCTCCTTGCCAAACAGCTGTTGATTTATTAGGGCAAGGGGGTGTAAGGCTCCAGAAGCAGCTTGTCCTTGTGTACAACAAATCCCATCCTGTACAGCCTCGTGGTGCTTGCAGGAAAACCAGCAGTGAGTATTTACTTACCACCCTTCGTCTCAGGAAACCATGCATGAACGCAAGCACAGGAAGCTGCATTTTTAAATGTCAAAATATGCTTTAAAATCTTCATGTCAGCTACGCTTTTCCAAGCTAGAAAAATACCAACAGCGTCAAGAATAATACAATGCAAGAAGAAATTAAATTACTTATGTTTTTTCTTTCTTCCCTTCATAAAGCACACTCTCCTGAAGTCAAGCACTAATATATTAAAATGTTTTTCACCAATAGTATTTTGCACGTCAGGAACAGCTCATAATTTTACTTTGAATTGGCATTTGCATATTCAGCTAGTCAAATCCATTTCCTCTCATGATTAAACATGCTATATAATTGATATTCTTCTTCCCTGTAGTGTGACACAGCATGTGACTCAAGACTTGCCTTCATAAGGATACTCATGAATGCTAAAGCACAAAGGCAGAAAAGCATATTGCATTCCTGTATGCTCAGGCTAGAGGAAAATGGCTGTAGTGCTCCATAACTTAGCTTTCTTCAGAGGACTGGATGATATCTTTGATCTGAGAGAGAAACATTTGCAAGGAAATACCAAGGAAGCTCTCTCCACTTGTAATTTTGTGAGTTTGAGGCACGTTGGTGGAAATGAGCTGATCATACTGAGAATGTATCCATTTCTTATAAGGAGGACACCAAACCCGAAGACTGTTTTAAGGGGTTTTTTCCTGTTTTTTTTTTGTTTGGTTTTGTTTTGTAAGTATTGAATTCACTTTAGGAAAGAAGCCAAACTTACACTTAGTGAGTTGCTCCAAAAATGCACAACCATCCCCGTGGGTTTTTTGCCCCATGCAGAGTCTGGGCAGCCAGAACAGAGCCCTGTGCTTCATCAAACATTTAGAGAGGCATCACATGCCCAGCCACCATCTCCCTGTATTTAAAACTTTCTTCCACCTAACCTAGACTTTTCAAACTTGTCCTAATTGAAAAGTAAGCCCCTGGCATGTATAAAATTTTAATATTAAGCCACCTGAGACGTCCAGTGAAGAAGAAAAGTTTTTAAAGAAATTGAACCTGAGAAAAAGATAACCACTGAAGCAACCACTGGAGTAACTGAAAACCTTAGTAAACAAGGTTCCAGGTGTTGAACACAGGCTTAGAAGCGGTGCACTGCTGCAGTGCTGGGACAGCGTGCAATGCATTCTTCACATGCATATGCGTACACACCCTGAATGTCAGCTGTACATGTTTCTCCACTTCTTAAGAAGTCTTCATTTCTTATTCAGATCAATGTTTCTAACTCTAAAATTATTCATAATACAGGGTAATGTCATTATATTACAAGACAGCTTAATTTGCAAGTTCATTCTGTGCCAAGAGAAAGGCAGCAGAGGCCCTAATTCTAAATAAAATCTATTTCATGCCAAATATCCTTGCCAAAGCCCTCTAATGAGCTGGCACCAAATAGCTTCATGGGAACATCCTACTGTCAGCAGTGCTTTCCAGGCATCACTGGCACCTTATGACAACTCTTTTTTTTCCTCCCATATAGTTGTCAGTTTGTTCCACCCTTCTCCAAGTAGTAAATATGAGAATTTCCTCTTTCAACCACCACACACATTAAAAAAACAGGTCAGTTCAGTATGTTGTACTTCAGCTCTGTCATGTCTGGAAATATTAAACATTACTATTAAATATTTATATGGTGAAGCAGTTCTGTTGCTGATAGAGAAAGTGGTCAGTGTTGGAGTCTGAATCACAGATGTCAACAGCAGACCTCTCATTCATACACACAAAGAAGAAGAAATTTACGTGGGATTCAATTGCTTCACGTGCTTACATGAATTATCCTGAAGACTTTGCTCAGCCCAAATGCTCTTTGCCTGTGGAAACGCTGAAGGTTTCACTTACTGGCCTAGTGGGAGCTGAGGATATGAGAATATTTTAAGGCCTCTCTTGACAAATAAGCATGTTCCTCTCAGGAGGAAGCAAAAAATTAGATCAAAGCACTGCCTTCTCTCTATTAATTTAATCATCATGAGCCAAATTATAAGCTAGTTTCTTACAAACTCCCATTAGAGTAAGCTTTCCCTAAGAAGTAACTGAATAAACTCCAGAAGAAATCCAAGTGTCTCTCCCCATTGCCCAGCACACAACACAACCCTGCAGTAGCAAAACACACTGCTTTAACACGACAGGTAGAGCATTTGTTACTCAGGAGTAGTAACACACATTAATTGATATGCTTTGTACTGTATTGCCATCCACAGACACTGATAGCTGAGTATAGCAAAACATAAAAAAAAAGCAAATAAAAAAAACAGAAACAACCCAGAAGAGAACACTTACCTTCTTATCTGAGAGCTTACTTACACGATGGTCCAGTTAGCACTGAACTGGGGTTTTCAAAAGCTGCTAACACGTCTCCATGACCTCTCTCCTCCTAGGTAGCCAGTCACCTCCAGGCCATTATCAGTGTGTGTGTCAGACACAGGGATCCACTCCACAGCCCTGCTGACACCCACAGTCTTGTAGAGATGCACTTGACAGCCTGTTCCTTACAGCCTCCACTCTGGTTATCAACAAGAAGCAGCTTTGCTGACAGCTCCAGCAGATCATAGACAAGGAGCCATGGACCCACATCCAGTAACAAGTTCTCCTGGATGCCCTTGGTGCAACATAAAAAGGTTTCAGGGCTCAAAGAGGGAGAAATTGATTCCTCAGACATGGGGTGACCTGTCCTGACTGAAGAACTTCATAATGAGGCAGATCACATCTCTAGAGATATGACAAACAACTGGCAAAGCTGGGGAAGCAGCACACTAATCCCACACTCCTAATCTCTGCAAAAGCCAGTCACTAGCACCACCCAAAAAGCTGCTGCCTCTGCTCATCAGCAATCAATTAGGCCCTAGCAGGTTATTTATTGGCTGGTGAAAGGATTGTGCTCTGCTGATGTAAAGAAGGTACAGCTGGTGCAGGTAGGACATGATATATTTTCAACAGGGTGGAAGTGATTAAAGAACCTTACCTACTCCTCCTTGCTCTTACATTATGTGTCTGTCCTTGTTAGTGGAGTCCCTTACTCCAAAGTGTGGTTTAGCACAGTGATATGTTTGTCAGCCTTAATGCACCATGCTGTAAAGCATCTACTTCTTCCCACAGCTCCTGTAATTGGTAGAATTGATGGTCTTCCCTCCGGAGACCCACCTTATCCTCCGCTTCCCTGATCAACAAAGCCTTTTGCTGAATGGCTGGTGAACTAATGTCTGATTAACTGCAAGCTAAGGATGAAGTGTGAATTTGGAAAACCAAAAGGCAAGTTGCAAGGCTGGAGCCTTTCATTTAACAGCCTTTTAGCGTTAAGATTATATACTTCAAGACACAGGTAGAAATTATGAGCAACTAGAAAGCTACTTTCTCCAGAAGAACATTATGCAGCCTCTGATGAAGGCTGTCAAAGCAGCATTCCTGCTATGACAGGAGGGGGTTATTTTTTATTTTTATTAATTTAAAATAAATTCTAGTGAAGCTGTGGCTGTGCTGTCTTCGTGCTTTGTGTAATTTTGAATGGCTAGCCTATGAATGGCCAGTGAGAATTTTAAGACCTACTTTGTGAACCTGCCATGAAACATTGCTTGTCTTTCTTTAATGAAATATAAGAAAAATGAAGCAAGATGACTGTTCTCTTACAGCTTGAAAGGAAGTTTATACTCCTGTGATTTATTAAGTTTGGGGCTGTGATGGGGTTTTTATGCTTTGTTTAATTTAATATTGTAAGAACATTGCTATTAAATGTCATGAATATTGCTATGAAACTTAATGAATATTGTAAAATATGGGGCTGAACAATTCATTAAATGCAACATACAATTTCATGAAAACTGGGCATGTGTTGTCTTGGAGTCTGCCCAACTTACAACATATTTCACTGAGATCTTAATTATTTTCTTTATACACTGGCATTTCAGGAAAACATCAGGGAGGCTTTTTAAAATACTTTAGATATTTCATGAAAATTGCTGAATATGAGAGCAGAACTTCTTTGGCTGAAAGTTGCTCTTTTATAGAACTTTTTTCAATTACATAGTTTTAAAATGCTTCTTCATTGCAAAACAAATAGAATTCATTTCACTGTAATAAATTACACCAAAGGAAACCTTGTAAACTTAAAAAGAGTAAGTCATTACATTTTGGTGCTTACAGAAACTGTTGCATTAATTTGTCGAAGTCCAAGAGACTACAAGTTTCCAACTTTACAATTAGCTGCCTGCTCTGTTTCAGGTATCTTGAGGAGCAGGATCTTGTGTGGGAGAGAGCCCTCAGCTGGATGGCCTGTTTCAGTACGGCCATCAAACCAAACATTCAGTACTTAATGCTCTATGCTATGACCTATGCAGAAAATAAGTTGTGATAGGAGGGGGAGAAAAAATTAAAAAAGGGGAAAAAAGGCCTTGTTTCAGTCTGCTTTCCGGTGAAGCCATTTGCCCTTTCTTTATCTGCAGGAGTGATACTCACTTATCCCCATTTTCCCAAGTCTTGTTGTTTATGGCAAGATTTTCTGCACTTATAACATGGGTAACCCCTCATCTTTCCAGCCTTGAGAGATCCTAAAAACAGTCCTGAAAACACTTGCTGTCAGCCTTCTTAAACTACTAGTTGTTGTTCAAGCACTTTCTCCTTTGATTTTTCTCTCCTTCTTGTTCAGATTTGCAAGGAGGGAGGAAATTGTGTTTGACAGCACCAATGGTTCATGTTCCATTACTGTGGAAGGCAGGTAGATGAACATGAACTTCTTACTTGGATGACTTGAAAGATGCAGTCTCCCACACCCTTCAGTTAAGAGATGTTTGCATCTTCCCTAGACTGGAGACAAAAAATTGTTTCCCTGCCTTGTTTTCTTCAAGTATGACACCATGTGGTGGAGAGTCCTCTCTGTATACTCCTGTGATGTGTGGCCAGTGGGGGTAGGTGGGTGATTTTTTGCTGTGGACCGTTGATCAAGAAGAGCTGTCAGCAGCAGTCATTCCCATCGCTGCAGTGGGAAAGAGAAGAAGAGCTTTCAGAGGACATTCGCAGGGAAATACTTGGGAAAGCCATGGAAGAGATGTCGTGCTTTGAATGCCTGCAGGAAGTAAGCTAACAATTCTACAGTCATTTCCACTGGCAGACTGCATCTAGTATTAAAAAACACAGATGTACTTGTTTAAGAAGGTAAATGGAAACTCAGCAAGACACAGGCAGATTGATTCCCTCACAAAATGCTGCTGGCGTGTAAGGGTGTAGCTTGATGCAGCGGAGTAGATGAGAAGGGAGTGCTGCCTGGCAGTGCTACAGCTGCACCTTCAGTGTATCCTGCAGATAGGTACAAAGTTCATTCACTGGTTATAATAACCCCTGTAGGATTTCCTTGTAGAATTGCCTTGTTAGGCAATTAAATGCTGTATCACCATGACATAATTCTATGAGTCATCTGTCATAAGTGTCATCTCAACAACCCAATGATAAAACTGAATCAAAATGCTTTAAATGACGTCTCTCTCCTAGACAGCTCCAGAAACTTTCTTCATTGTAAAGTTTTATTACCCTAAATCTAGTATGTGGCACACTAAAAACACCGCCAAGGTTGTTGATTCCAGAATCCTCTTGGACCTCTCTCTCGTCAGCCCTGTGAACCAGAAGCTGTCCTTACCTCGGAAGGCCTGGCTTTGTTGGCAGCTGAGAGAGGCTCACTGCAGGCTGCTCTCTGACGAAATGCTATCAAGATTTTCAGAACATGAGTACGATAAAAGTACTGCCGGAGGTCTGGGTTTTGCCCAGTTTCCTATGCAGATGACACATAATAACCCTGGGTTTGCACGCGTGTGTTCCCAGTGACTTTCAAACATAGCGATCAATATATATCTCATTTCAAGTCAGGCTAGAGAAGTTAAAGATGTTAGGTTCCTACAAGCTTCATGAAAGTATGCAGAGGAGATGGAGAGGGACCTCCCATAAGCACTCCTCTTGAATGAAAGGCTGAACTCACTTCAGGTGCTGGTTACCACATACAAGGGTGAATACATCGTGAATGTCCTTATTGCCTTAGTGTAAATCACAGCTAGTGTCATTAAACACCAGAGAGTCCAGCTAGGAGATTCAAATCCACAGGTAACTCATTTCCTTTGTTTTTTTTGCTACTCAGGAAACCTGCTGTTTGTTCTTTGGGTCTTCTCCAGTTTGTTTTTACCTCACTGTGTTAATAAAACAGGCTAGCCCAGATGCCTCCTGATTCAGGTACTCCTTCAGGGGACACTTCTCAAGCCCATCCTGAACGTTTCTTTTTTCCCAAAGTCACAGAGCTCCACACTTCGCTGGCTGAGACAGTGCTGGAGTACCACAGGATAGTCTGCTGACAATGATGCCAGGGATGTGCAGGTAAAAATGCCCACAATTTTCTCCACAGCTGGATAAGGCCAGAAGACAAAAGGACTGCTTGGTCCTGGTGTGAAACACAACAGAAGGACTGACATACATTAAAAGCATATCTTCGTCTGTACTACATCAATAAGCAATGAACTTAAAGCACCTTCAAAACAGATTGAGGAACAAACACTGTCTTGGCAGTCAGTACACACTAATTATTTTGCATTGTTAGTAGTTAGCTGCAGCTGCTTTCACGAGCAGTAGCTAAGCTTAATGTGAAATAAATACCCCTGTGAAGACACATCTTTAGTTTTGGACTTGTCATCTCATCCAAACTGCTGAGGTGTCACAGGAAAATAGTTGTTTTTAAACATTCATTCTCTATACCACTTTCTTGAACTGTTTTGCAAAGTAATCTTCAAGACACGTTTGTGAGAAAGTTAATGGTATCCAGTGAAATGACTCAGCCAAATAAAACAGGTACCCTCAGGTGGGGAATTTTCACAGAACGGGTAATGCAGTATCAGTGTCCAAGCTCAGGAGAGCCCAGAACAGCCCCCATAACTCAGCAGCAGACCCCTGCCCTCTGCCTCGCAGATGGCTGGCTGCTTTTGTGCCGAGCACCTGCAAAGGAAGCAGGAAGCTGGAGCCTGCCAGCATTATTCTTTACTGACAAAACAACAAGTGGCTGGCAAAAGTTGAAGGTTGCTTTGGGGTGGCTAGTGCCCTCCTCAGCTTGCTCAAGATGAAGTCTGGGACAAGATTAGAGGGTAAGAGGCCTCATGTCAGATCTTGCAGAAGGACCCCACGTTCACATGCTCATGAGAGATGAGTTCCTCCAAGATTTTAGTACACAGTAAGAGACAACTGACCTCTATCCCCTATAAACCCAGTTCCTCCTACTTCTCCAGTTCCCTCTCCACCAGCCATTCTCCCCAGAGTTGCCCCAACACTTCACCTTTTCTCGTAATTTCCCTTTTTCACTGCAACCCCAAGTTTCTTCCTCCCCAGCTTTTCATCCTGTATCCTCTGACCCTGACAAACATTCACACTTCAATTCGTTTTTGAACTAGCTGAATTGTAACCCATGTAAAGCACATAATTTCATAAGATATTTCCTTTAAGTAAGAAGAACAGAAACAGTTTCTTCCAACAGTCATTTCTAAATTCAGCACTGATTTCTGTCAATGAGAAGCATGCACTTTATATAGACTGGGTGATGTTGCAGTTCAGTGGCCGCAGTATGTTCCCACTAAAATCGTTCTCAAATGGCAACTTCACGAGGCTGCATTTTATTGGCCCAGGAGACCCTCTCCAGTCTCCCTAAGGAGACAATTAACCTCTCCATACAAGTCCTTCAGAGGTGCACAAGGTGCTTTGCTCTGGCTAGGATAAGTGTTGAGTAACTAAGAACATTTGAGATATAAATAGATTAATGATTTGCAGGTCACACCTTCCCAAAAGATGTGACCTTCACTTTCTAGCGCTAAAAAAGCCCTGTTTTATGAAATGGAAAATGAATTTCAAGACTTCTGCCTGAACTTGAGTCATAAGTGCTCTTCCACATCAGCACAGGACATGCCAGATTTCAAGGTAATCTGGAGCACATGTGCATAATTTAGACTTCCAAAAGAGCCAATGTTTACATTTGAAGGGCATACCAATTTCAGTATAGCAAAGTCAGCACTGTAATATGATCCCCAGGTGAAGCTGAAGGCTGTAATTCATGAATGCACAGAGATTACCTAGGAATTCCTGTTGTGGTGACCTCAACCTCTTGGAAAATCCTACCCCTGCTTCAAGTATGCCTCTGCTCTTCATGCAACAGCTGCTAAAATGTCAAAGATTTACAAAGATTACCCATGAACTGTAATGGTTCAGCTGCTGCGACACACACATCTGAGACTGCAAAAAAATTGGAAGAAGGAGGGCAGAAAACAGGAGCATGACAATTCCTCTGCATTACAATGGAAAATGGGATTATACTGACCAAAGGGATACATGCATTTCAAAGAGGTCTTCTTCTAAAGCTGGCACGGTGCATTGCGAGCAATTCTGCTTAACCTCATCAGAGTCTGTATTTTCTTTCTGTTCAAAGGTACAACAAATCACTACAGGGAAGTAAATAGCAGTCACGACTTTTCTGGAGTATACAACGCTATCTGTTAAAGCTGGTAAGGTAAACTGCACTGCTTTTAGGTCATTAAAATGGGTTTTTAGTAATTGCACTGAGTCAAAGCTGCTCCTGAGCTCACTAGTCACAAGGGGTCTCTTAATTTCTCCCTGCCATGTTGGACTAAATGGAATTTTGCTGTCCTCTTCTGTCTATACTTTTTTTTTTTTTTTATTTTTCTATCAGTAACATCCCCCCACAACCTTTTAAACACAGGCCTTTCCTGTAAGGACTCAGCTGTATGCACATGAGAGGCAGGCAATTCTCCTGTTATGGCTCTACAGAGCATCTAAGTTGAAACATGGATTTTGCACTGAAGAGGGAAGAAATACTGTCATCACTGTTCCTTTAAATGCCTCTTCTACATCACAAATGTAATCAGTATTTTCTTAATAAAAAACCAATTTCGTCTGCAGAATCTCTGAAAACTAGGCCACATGTTTTAGTGACTGAATTTAAGAATGCAAATACTAACAGTTTCACTTAAATTAGCCATGAAATTTTACATTCTTATACTAGACAAGCCTAGCACAGACCTACTGTCTTAAGACCACCTTCTTTGGCTGCGTTTTTTGAAAACAGGCTGGCTCAGGATGCTATCCAAAATTGCTGCAATATAGTTTAAAATTTCCTAGCTGTATCTCTGAGATCTCCTCTGGAACAGGTGAAGCTGAGGGGGAGGTACATGTGCACCAGCGGGACATATCCTGGTAGAATGCTTAAGCGTTAACTGACACATGCAAAGACACAGCTAGACTTATTTCATACTGTGATACCCAAGACCTCTAAAAGAGTCAGGCCTTTCTCCTCCTGATGTCACAAAATCAGGCTATGATGCACAAAAAGGAAAAAAAAAAAACTTCATGCCTACCACTTTGGTTTATTGATTGAAATTAAAATTAGTCTGCTGGTTTGGTTTTATCCATCCAGTACTGAATAGAGTTGTTTTATCTACAGCAAAATTCACACATGCTCTTTCCATATGTTAAAAGCTATGAAATCTGCATGTTATGAACTTTCTGTTCTGTGTGCAATCCTAAGTTTGTGCTTTTTGTTTTCTGGGTTTTTTTTTTTTTTAAATCAGAACTAGTATGCTGCAGGACAGGAAATTGGAAACCAGATCTTCTCCTTATGAGACAATCAATAACTGAACAAGTTGTGCAGGGAGTTAGGTTGGAAAATTGCTTCTCCTTATGTTGTCCACAGAGATATAAAAGAAAATTAAAAAGTTGAGAGAGTGAAAACAAGTGTCAGAGTTGGGTTTTCAGATGAGAGGCCTAAAGGACATGCTTTCTCAGGCAGAACAACCATCTTGATTGTCAGAAGAGTCCAGGTCTAGATCAAATCTCCCAAAAACACTCAAGAAGAAATTAGCTGTGTAAATTCTACTATTTCGCATAGCTCTGGATGTCCTTTGTGGCTTATGTAAGAATATAACATAACTGCTCTGTAAAGCTCATCTTTCTTATTTCTGTTGGCTGAAACACTTCAGAACTTCTGTAGCAAGCGCCACTGCACAGAGTAGCTATTTCCCAGGTACATCACTATTTGAGAGGAAACTCTCTGTAAGTCCTGAGTGAATGTGAGGAGACCCTGAACTGAAGGGAAGTGATCCTTCAGAACGACAAGAACTCCCTGTTTTTCCTGGCTAGGTCTCGGTAACATATGTGTGCATTGTCTGGGGAGGCAAGGCTTGTAGCTACAAGGTTCTGGATTAAGCTTTGGGGGACAAAACAGCAAACTTCAGGCTCAACCAAGTTGCTGGCACACAAATTGCCTCTCGGATCTAGGGCAAGTCAGGGTTTCAGATTGTGGATTCTGCTATAAAGCACCTAAAACCAAATGCTGCAGGATCACCTCTATTCTCTTTATTTTTACCTTATATTCTTGGGAGGATTCAGATCCCACTTGTTTTACTAATATTGTCTGAAATATATTTCATACACCAAGATGTATTTGATTCTGGCAGAGTAACACTTTGTCTTGTCCCGGTCTTTCCACTCGGGAAAACAATCCTTTTTAGAAACAAGGGCTGTCATCTGCAAGTTACAAAAACCTGACCCAAACAGTAAAGACCAGCTCTTCCTGTATTACTGTTAGTTTTGGGAATATCCCAGTGCAAATGGGCTTTCTATACATTGAGGCAGCAGAGTGAAAATCCTTAGTATATGAATCAAATAATCTGAGCAAATCAACAGGAGATCAGAGGAGATTTTGTTACAGGTTAAAGGAGACCGTGGCTAAAAGGTGTTTAGAAGTTGACAAGACGTAGATGTAGCTAAACTCAGAGACATCTGACTGCTTGGCAGGCCAAACCAGGTAAAATGTCGTATTATCCGTACTAGAAGCTAGTGATTGAGTGAACCAGGGCAGTAAAGCTGCCAGCAAAGGGGCACAGTGCAAAGCCACATAATCAGACGTGGGGACCAAGACCTGCAGAGTTAGCGCAATGCCTCTGTCTGAAGCAATGTGCTTTGCTGAGAAGGTTCGGTAATGTAGTGTTATGCAATTGCACAAAGCTATGCAGCTGGTCAAATGCTTCTTCCCACTTCTACTGCTATTTATATGTTCCCAGACTGAAAGCGAGCATGCAGACACTAGTTGGCTCGAGAGTTGCATGTGCTTTGTTTTCATAAAAAAATTAGCTTAGCTTCACTTCAAGAGCTTTGGAAACTTCCTAGGCCAATAGATCTGTTAAATTCAGGCTCTGAGCCAAACTCTACAACCCTGGGTTTTCTGGGCACTACAGCTCCCAAACAATGTTGAGAGTCAGGTCATATATTCAGTAGCTTTTCTTTAGATCACCATAGTTTAAAAAAAATCCCCAAACCTCGGCATTAGTATGTCATACCATTAAAAGATAAAAGGAACTTCAATGTAAACTAAAAATGCCTTTTGAGAATGTTTTTAAAATACAGTATCATGATGCTACAACAAGTTGGATTAAAGCCTGAAACTTAAAAACAATACTAAGATAAAGTCTTTTACCATAAAGTTTTAGTGCTTCTTAAAAGAGCAGCTAAATACTTGAAATAGATTGAGGAGATACAATAGCCCTGCTAATATTTTTTAAGTATTAAAACAGCGTGAAAAACAGAACTATGCCAAAATTAAATTTAACCTTTCTTTCTTTTTTCTTTTTTGCTACTATAGGGTTGCCACATAAACAAAACAGGTTTCTAATCTGTGCATAAAAGACAGCAGGAGCTTTTTAATGCAGAGTTGAGAGACATGTAAGCATAGCTGCAGAAGCTATTTCACCGGGAGCAAAGGCAGTAAGAGAGCTCTCCAGAGCAAGAGCAGGGAGAGCACGGAAAGAGGTCACTGGTCCTCGAGACCTGCAAAGAGTATCCATCCATCCCTGCGTATCCAAAGCAGGTACCAAGGTAGTTGTCTGAATTATTTACACTCAGAAAATTAAAATCAAATACTACAGTGCTACAATAATGGCTCTTTTTAACAAGCTTAAATAACCACTAAGCATCTGAAAGGTTGACAAGAAAAATATGAAGACACTTAGTTTATTGACATGGCCTTGGTAAATCTGTTCTCTTTATATTATTTTTCCTCTGAAGGAACAGATGATCACCTCCAGATTTTGCTGCATTATGGTCATAATTATGCTAGTTAAAACAAGGTATGTGCAACTAGGCTTGGATAAAAATAAGTGACTGAGATGGTTTTCTTGTTTACTATCATTGCAGATGGATGTGCTATCACAGGGACTGTTAAATGTAGAAATAATGCTCTGTGTTTCCAGTTAAAAATCTCTTATTCTGTACTGGAAAGGAAAATTTGCAAAGATTCTATTTTTTTTTTTTTTTTTATTAGCAGTAATTCTAAATACCCTAACAGTGCCACACAGAGAACTGATCTAAAATGAGTCAATATAATGTTTTAATGCTTTGAATGTAATGAGTATAATGCTTTTAAGAGACCGTTTTTTCAAGACTACTCCTCCTCAGCTTCCCCAAGTTCGGTAAGAATAAATAGCATTCAGTGCCTGCTCAGGAAGGTTCGCCCCACAACGTACAAGCTGGGAATGCAATTCTGTAAAGCACTAGCACCTCCCAGAGGACACTGACAGCTATCAGCTCCGTAGCACCCCAAAGAGTGTTTTCTCCCAACTAGTAGTCTCATTTTGAGGGCACAAACGTTGACACAGGTTTGAGTTAAGATGCGAAGTATCTTGCAGATACGACCCAGGAAGTCCTCAGCTGAAGCCCTCGCACAAGTTACAGTCACATTGCCTTCAACCACAGCCAGTGAACGACCTGGTGAAACAGAGGTCTTCCTGCTGCAGGAACAAGACCTAAGAGCTGCAGAAAGCTGGGGCGTTCAGCTCAGTTTGGAATCAGGAATATGGAAGAAGACAGTTTCACTTTCTAAACGGAAAATATTTTAAAATAATTTTCAAATAGAAAAGAACTCTAGAAATATAGATTTTAAGTTCAATGGGAACACAAACTTCTTGAAATCGCAGCATTCTCAGGAATTCTCTATTTTGATTAGGCTGCTTAATCAGCAGTAGTATTGGCTCTGCAGACTGAGGCTGCAGTACTGGATTATAACACGTTACAGCAGTGCTCTCCATTCAAGGAACGGACAGAACAGAGCGCTGAGATACATTTTCATCCCACAACACCACAGGGGTACCTTTGATCTAAAAGCTATCATCCATTCTCATGAAACCTGATTCACTCTCCATCGACATTAAAAGATGAAGACTTTTCTGGCTTCAGTAGCAGCTAGATGTGGTCTCTGTTGTTTACAGAACCATCATTACCACAGAGAAAGTAAAAGAAGCACCAATGGAATTATTAGGCTTTCCCTTTTTATGACTGAGAATGTAATAGAAGATTTCCAGTCCTACAAAAATCAAGGGGAGGAATAGATTCCAACTCCCTGAACAAAAATGTTTCCTGAATAAACACAGGGAATGTCATTGGCCGAAAAATTATATGCAGAGAATAATTATTTAAAAAAAAAAATAGTTAACCCAGAATCAGAGAATATTTTAAAAACAGAAGTATTTCAATACACGTCTTAATCAAATAGATTGTATTAGATCACAAAGAAGAAATATAATTTAGGCATCAATGCCTTAAATGTAAAACAAAGAAAAATAATGCAAAAGAAACTTTTTGCAGTCTTCCATTCCACTATAGTTATGACAAAAGTGTGCAAGCAGCATAGGACAACATTATTTTGAAAATCCATTACACAAAGCCTCTTGTCAAATATTTGAAAGTGATTTGAGATAAACACAATCTTTTTTTGATACTCTACTGAAAAAAAATACTGTATTTAGAGAAACTATGATGATAAGATTTACTGAAGTGGTTTTGGCTTCCTCAAAAATGAATCAATACTGGTACTGATGCTCTGATGATTAGATAAGCCTTGACACCAAGAGCTGCGACATAGTTTAAGTTAATCTTTGGCAAGGATAACTCGTGCAAATGCCGCCAAAATGAATACCAACCAGAGACATAAAAATAATACGCTTCTTGAAGATACATGCTGCCATTTCTTAGACTCTTTCCATCTGCAGTATGCAATGCTGCTTCTCCATTGCAAGTCTGCTGCTAACTGCTCTGGAAAGTGTGACTGTCTGAACTTCTACATGGATGCAAAGTTGTTCTAAACCACTACACTGGACAGCCAGACCTCTGCTAAACACAACAAAAGCACAGCACAAGGTTCTACCAAGGACAGCAACCTTCTGCAATTATTTGATAAGTAACTATATCCTAAGTCAGGAAGCCTGGTCTCTCAATGCAGGGGCACATGCTTGCAATTCCAATTTTGCATGGTACTGAGAGACTTCAGAGGAACTTTTGATACTCAACGTCACTTCAGTCCTAGTTGTAACTACAGGCCACAAAATTCAGACCACTTTTGCAAAAGTCTGAATGCATCAGAAGTTAAATCCTCAAATTTGGAAGGAATTAGGCTCATTAAACTGCATTTCAAACTGACATGTGACTAAGCATAAAATAATCTCAGTCTGATCTAAAACTGATACATACCACTGCAGGAAACTTGGGTTATTTTCCTAGCAATGACTAGACCGAACACTAAAGTGTAATCATTTAAAACCTTACAATTCCACAATACTAAAAAATCTTCACCAGATAATCCATGCCAATAATCCAGGAATTGGTTCTCTAAAAGAGCTTCATGATCATCTTACTTTAGCTGACTGCTGGCACTGTACCACACACATGTCAACACAGTCTCATCTTTGTCTGTATAACCAAGTGGATCTAAATGAAGACATAGAGTTGATGAGATTCACGGAGTACTACCTAACTCTGAGCCACAGGAAGCATGTTCCACAGTGAAATAAAAAAGACTTCCTGTTAGGGATGATAATTCCTAAGAGTTAAGTCTATTTACCTTTAAACAAGTACTTTGAAAAATAGCTTGGAAAGCCACCAAAACACGATAAATTTAAAGGGGTTCAAGAAACTCCTTCTTTAAATTAGAGAAACAATTTTTTTGTAATTCAAACAAAACATGCAACATTCCTATTCCTACAGCCATTGATTTAAATAGAAATAAGACAGCAAGACTGAAATATGAGGTGTATGTATGCTGAAAGGGTGCAAGTTCACAATAGCTTTCTCAACTTGAAGTTAGGTAAAGGAATTACAATGTCTGGTGTTGATTAATCAAATCACATACTTGAGCTAAATGGAAAAACAATTTAAGCATATAAATAGTCCAAAAGTTCATACATGTGTGCAAGACAAGCCATCGCAGCATTTAGGTACCTCCACTATGTGTCTTCAGTTCCAAAGTCCAAGACTTAGATTCTAAAATGCTTGTTCAGCTGTTGCCTAGATTGGGAAGCATTTAACTCACATTTCATAGAAGGTTGTAGATGCGCAAAGCAGACTTTAAATCAAACACATGCACTTAAATCCAGCAGTGACAGTCAAAACAACAGACCCCCCACATTTTCACCAGCAGAGGAGATGCACACAGTTCTTCTTGAAAGAAAACACTGAAAAAATCAAATTATTGGGGATTAAAACCAGTCTCACCTTATAACACATTCGCTCTTTCAGGCCCAAAGAATATTTAAGTATGCCATTTAAAAGTGGAGCAATTTCAAGCGGAGATTGAGAGCACTCTCTCACTGAGCTAAAATTGCCTGCTTCAGGATTTAAGTCCTATGAGTTCAAATCCTCTTCAGGAAAAGGGAAGAACTGAAACAGTTCTCCAACATCTGAAATGAGTGGCCCAAGCCATGAAATAAAACATTTGACATTTTCAAGAGGATGGATTGCTTACTGCAGCATTTCAAAGAGTATTCCCAAAGATACCAATTTCTTACTTTCAGGAAAAAATACTTTGTTAAGTAAATGTAAGGTTACAAGCATTTATTAGTGCTCAGAATGTATATTGTCTTCAAAAAAAACCCACTTAATTCTTCAAAACTGAGTAAATTAAGGAGAAGCATGCTTCCTACAGAAACATCAAGGCTACTTTAAATTAAGAGCCACAGCCTTCACTTCATCTAAACTGAGAAATGCAGAATGAAATCTCATGCTAGTGCAAAAGGTCAATGGGAGGAGGTCCAGAGGACCTGAGAGAGTAAGTCAAAGTCTGCATGTCAAGCAGACAACATTGTGTTGGCAAATGCAAGGTAACACATGCAGAAAGGACCAATGTGTCAAGTTCCAAACTAACTGTACCTCTCACCAAAGAAGAAGTCTTGAGATTAAAATCACAGTTCAATGTTCTGTGACAGATAATAATGCAAACAGTGTTAGAAACAATAAAGATGCTGATAAGAAATAAGAGTGTATTTCAACATTTTTTTATAAATCACCGAGGTGTCCTATGATACTATTCTGGACTCACTAAGTGAAAGAACACATAAAGAATATACATATGCAAAGACAGTCAGACGCATGATTAGAAACCAAAGTTGAGAAAGGCATCTGTATGAGAAGACAACCAAAAGACTCTAATACTTTAATTCAGAGAACAGTAAAAGCATTATAGAGGGACAAGAAATAATGATATAAAGAAGGAAAATTGAATACTTCTGTCCACTTGTTCTTAAAAATACAAGAAATAATATATATGTTTTTAATAAATGTCATCTACAGGGCTTCTTACTCCAATTTAATGTACCCCACATGCTTCTCGTCTTATTCTCTTTGGCTTGCAGCAATCATGAGGAACCTCAGCTGAATTCTGAATGGCCTTATGCCTCATGTTGGAGCAGTCCTGTTCCTCTTGCAGTATATAATGCTCCGCAGAATTACAAAGGGAAGCTGGTCTGGTCATGGAACTCATATTGACAACACAACTTGAATCATCATCCTTTCTGTAAAGTAAATACCTATTCTTTCTTTTTCAAGTGAGTTCCTGCATGGATTACAAGATCAGCAGACAGCAGCTACAAAACTGCTGTTCAGGTTTGGAGATTTGCAAAACAAATCTAAAATTTCAATTATATTAGTGAATCTACAGAAGCAGCCTGAGTCACAATGGAATGGGCTCTAGTCTGCGTAATTAGATCATTTAGTTGTCTCATAATAGTATCTACCACAGTAAGATATACATTTAAACAGTATTAAATATAAAAATCTTGACCTCCAATCCATTTGTAACAGGCCACAAAGCCAAAGTGAACTCTGAAGGGTTCTGTCCTGTCCAGGTTGTCCTAAAGATGACTGATCATGTCACTGGATAGAAACTCAGCATTTTCCTAGTTTAAATTGAGCTTGGTCAAAGAAAAATGAGAAAGTTAACGAACAGTGAAAGTAAAGATTAAAGAATATCTTTGGTAAGATACAAAAATATGAAATTGGTGAGGAAGAATCTGTTTTGCAACTAACAATGTCATTTTTTCCATAAAGTTACATTAATTACCATTATATTTTCCTCCTTTAACTATATATTAATCAAGTCTTGTATCAGCATCCCTCATTTTGCCTCAGACCAATGTCAGAGAAGTCTTCATTGCTCTACAGAACATTTCAACTAATAAAATAATTAAAAGATGTTACTTATAAACCTTTATTTTCTTACATCCTCAGGCTACCACAGCTACAGTAACGCTATTACTAGATAACCCACTCTCTACAAAATACACCATTATCTATAAAGATTATAAAGTTCTAGAGTCAGAAATACAAAGGGACCTTGGTCAAGTTGAGACTATGCTTTAAGAGTTTGAAAGAAAAAGCCTGAATATAGAGAGTGAAAGATGCTCTGCCATATCACTGGGGTGGCTATGGGAGGGAGATGATGGAGCTTTAGAACTGATGCAACAGAATCTTATCTGCATTTCAGAGCTGCACATCACAGCTGCGGAGTTGTTGCACTGAACAACAGAGTTGCTTCATTGCAATTTTTCACTGGAAAGAGAGAAGGGTTTATGTTCAGGAAATGGGTATAAAGCCCCCAGAAAGAATACCTGGAACATATTCAGGAGAGCTGAAAAAACACAGAGATCCAAGCGCTTTGAGCTAAGCAAATTTCAAGTATTATTTTTTTGTAGTATGGTTGTTCCATATGTTATTTGTGTAAACAGTTATGGACTGGTCTGCTTTATGCCTCTTCCATTGATGATTATACCTAGTCACTAACTCTGTGCTCAGATAAACAGTTCTTGCCCAAAAAACAAGATAGAGCAATAGAAAAACATTCCTCTTTTTCCAAATTACTTTTGTCTTTTGAAACCAACATAGATCTGGTAAAGCAGTCTCAGTTGATATCCATGCTTATAGTACAAGGGCATCTGGAAAAGCCACATGCACTCCAGCAAACCTATATTGTCATGACTGACGTTTATGTCTAATCAGCCCCACAGACATGACAGGATAATTCTGCCTAAGTTGTTTACTCTCAGCACTCTGAGTCATATAAGGTGTCAATTACACTGAAGTTAATAAGAAAATATTTCATTTACTAACTGCAGGATCATACAATGAATCAGCCTCTGAAGAAACAGGATTAGTTAAAAAACCAACAAACAATAATTGCTTGTGACTTTTTTTTAAAAACACTATAACAATATCAAATCTAGTTGTCTTGTCTTCCACATGCAAGTCACATTCTTTAAATTCATGAATAATGGATATATTCCTTTTATGATGTCTTGTTGCTTTCTATAGTGTGAAAAGACAAGCATTATGCAAATATAACATCTTCAAAAACAGCCTCTTGTCAAATAGGCATTGTTTTCTATTTTTCTGCTGCTAATATAATTGACAAAATACTTGATACTACTGATTATGCTTTTTTTTGTAAACCATTTCTTTTATGGGCTTAAACAGTTGTGGTTTTGCCTCTATGAGCCTATGATTTTGTTATAAAGTTGTAACCATGCTGTGAAAGAGGAATAGGCAAAGTCTTAGGCATACTATCCTATTAGCTGGCAAACAGCTTTTGATAGCAATAAAGGTATAATAATTCAATCAACATGGGTACATTGATAAAAAAAAGAGAAGGTTAATATTATTCTTCCCTCCTTCTCCTCAAGCAGTTGAACCCACATGAAATGAACAGAGATTTAATTTGTAGATGTTCTTGATTTATACAGAATCTCTTCAGAGATCTGCAAACATCTGTCACTGTTAACAATTCTAGGTCTCACCCTGGGACACTCTGAATCAATTCAGCTCTCTTCAAAATTTCTTTTAGGACCCATCATATCTGCTACAAAATTAGACCACAGGCTAATTCCAACCTAGTGGCTCCAAGATTAGAGAAAACAAGGTTACAGCTAAGGCTTGGTCATTCTTACATTACACCATTTCTGCAAATGAAGCCTAACTTCTATGGCAATAAAACAATTACAATGAAATGGCAAGTTCTGGACAAAGATTTTGTTTGGTAACACTTTGTTATGAAGTTATTTGCCACTAAAAGTATTTTAAACTTTTCAAGTACCACTCCAGATTAATTATACAGTGTTACAGACATTGAATGAAAAACTCTATTCTGAAAAATATCACTTTCAGTTCAGTGAGATATTGGGGACCAAGCCATTGGAAACTTCATGAAGTTCCATGAGAAGTGCAAAGTTCAGCACCTGAGGCAGAAAATTCAGATGCATCGTGACAGACTAGGAACCAACTGGCTGAAGAGAAACCCTGCTGAAAAGCTTCTGGGGCCATTATGCTGGATCTCAAGTTGCATATAAGCCAATAGAGTGCCCTCATATAAAGCAAACACCACACACAATAGGTGGATTATGGCCAGCAAACTGCAGGAAATGACTACATCTCTTTCCACTTGGCATCAGTGAGGCACACTTGGAATAGAGTATCTAGCTTTGTGCCACCTAGTTTGAGCAGAAAATTAAGATAACTGGAGAAAGTACAGGAGAAAGTACAGGAGAGGGCTCTTGAGGCAGAGGACACATGGCCTACAAGGAGAGGTTGAGGGAAAAAAAGCATGTTTAGTTTGACAAGGAAGACATGAAGGCTGAGAGGAACTAACTGCAGCCTACAAGAACTGAGAGTTACAAAAATGATGATGTCAAACTTTTCAGACAATGGCCTCAAGTGGAAGTTCATGCCAGGCATTAGGAAAAACTTATTCACCAGGAAGACACTGAACCTTGGAACAGGTTACCTGGAAAGGCCATGGAAACTCCATCCCTGGAGATTTTCAAGACTCAGCTAGACAAAGTCACAGCTGACACAACCTAGGTTCGGCAACAGTCTTGCTGCAAGTGGAAGGCTGAACTTAGAACGATGTAGATGACTTACAAAGATCTATTCCCACCAATATGTCTGTGATGCCATGTGAAGAACTGAAAAGCAGCATGTAGTCTTAAACATGCTTATCCCTGGAGAAATAACAAGTCTTTTTATTTTTTTGAACTGGAGAAAAGGGACTGCAATTTGCATTCCACAGCAAACTGTAATTAAACCAGTGCCATCTTTAGAGCTACTTTTCAGGTTTTTCAGCTACACTAAAATGAAGCTACTTCAACAGGGAGAAAGCTGAGATCTAAGAATCCCAACCAGAGGCAAGCACCTTTGAGAAACAGAATTCAGACCTTATTTCTCTCCTCTGCATTTCTCCACTCATCTTTGCAGCTTCTTTGAAGTCACTTCTAAGGTGCTTCATTTTCCCTGCTGTGTGTTAGGCACCTGTGCTCTCAACAATAACTGGTAAAGTTAAGGACTGCAACAACCAGGCACTATTTGCCAATGCAGCTTCTGAACTCTGCAGTACCTCTGCTGAAAAAGATGGGTTGAAGACATAATGGAGAATGTGTTTTTACTTTTAGCTATTTTGTAAATACAAAAAAATAATAAATTGGAATACTCAACAGTAAATATTCACAGGACATATTTTGTAAAAGGATACTCTAATTTGCTGCCAGCTTTTTCACTAGTGTTAAAAAGTTGCAGGACCATCCTGGTTTGGTTTCCTTTCCTTCAAGTGTATACCATGGCTGGAAGAGGTATGGAAGATGAATAATAAGCTTAAAACCAAAGGGACTTTCCAGTTTCTGGTGCCAAAAGTATTTTTGAAAAGCACATAGCTCACAGTTGTTGGTGACAACTAAAATCTGTCACTGCAGACTGTGGCACAAGGACAAATGTTTTGCCATCATTTGTCTGGCTTATGAATTTTAAAATCTTCCTTCTCCTGGGGTGGGACTTTTTCCTACGTGATGAAGCAACATAGCTTTGTCGCTGCACATGTATGTGTGTGCATGTATGTATACTGACCACAACAATTTAACTAATCATCATTTACTTCACAGATCTGGAACTAATGTTTGCCATGCAGGATAGCTGGTACTTTATCCCTGTGATGACACTTCTACTGCTATTACCATCTTTGTTTTTTTCTTCATGGAGCTAAAGGCTTCCTTCTCTCCCAGCCACTCCGAAGCAGTCTTGGTGATTCACAGAATCCTCCCTGAAAACTCACCTTCTGAAGAAGATATGGCCAAGTAATTTTATGTTTGAACATGTTTGTACCTGTGCAACAGTTTAGGAATTAAAATCAATTTGAGCTTCTGTTGTACATTTTTTCATATAATTCTATCTGTTCCAGTGTTGCACTAAATTGGGATATGTTTCTTATTCTAGTTTTACAGAACATACTTTTGTGTTAAGTAAATCTCACTTGTATTTAGTTTTATACTCTTAATCTAGCTGAACTATAAGTACAGTGACACTGGGCATGCTACGATTGCGTCAACAGCTCTGAAGGTCGCTTGCCTTTACCACTAGCCTAGGAATGGTCTGACAGCACAGAATCAATGCCAACACAGGTACATTGAGGCTATCCTGAATTTTGTCTGGCTTCCCAGCAATGATCCCTAATATCTACAGAGCTGTCCTGTGGTCTGAAAAGGTTGGCATGGATTAGAATGGCCCAAAGTTTTACTTTCTTCCTATTTCATGATGGTAAAATGTGGTGGAAATATTGGGAAAGGAATCATGTAAATCTGCTTATGCCAATGCTGCTGTTCCCTCCTTTGGAATAGCAAATTTTTATGAGGCTATTTCAGCCTCATGAAAACAAAAATCTCATCTTACCACCACATTAGTGCTTAGATAAACAAAAAAACCAAAACAAATTACAGAGAAACAACAAACAGAAATGAGTTTACATTTGCACTTCAATTAGTTTTAAAATTTTTCCCTGTGTTGTTTCACTGTTTGACCTACACACATGCAAATATACTCTATATTTAAAAAAAAAAATAAAAGTAAAAATCTGTTTTGAACCTTCTCTGCAGGTATAATACTTCTTCCTTGTGCTTCTAGCTAAAAAGTCTTACTATTCTTTAACTGTTTTTATTCAGTTTAATCAATTTGAGATGTTCAAGGGGAAAAAAAAAAATCTTTCTCAGCCATTCAACAAGAAGAACCTCTACCCCTTCTAATCAACAACCCAGTATTGCTGGCAAGTATCACTGAAAAGCATTAATTTAGGTGTTTCTAGCAAGAAAATAAAAATCTATGCCTAGATTTAAAAAGTCATAACTTGGTCATTTGCCTGCAGTTATTTTATTTGCAAAGTTTTGCACGTATTTTATTTTACAGATTAATCAGTAAACGTAATCTACCTACCTGTCTTCAAACTCTACCACTCTAAGCCTTTCATTCCTTACCTGTCCGTTCTTTCCATATTGTCAATTTAAAAAAAAAAACAAAACCTAAACCCAAAATAAACCAGCTCACACTTTGGGTAGGGACTGAGTGGAACTCTTCTTTATGTTCCATAAAAGCACAATGTACTTCTGTATTTCCATAGAAATGCTTCTCAATAAAAATAAGAAAACAGAACATTCTAGAGGAAGAGAAATAGGCCTTTGGGATAGATTTGCAGCCAATAAGAACAGACATATTATTACCTGCTGATGTTCCATCCAGTTCCTTCATTGCCTCCACATCTGATATCCTCCTTAAAAAGGCAGTGTCATCTGGATATCTAGTTGGAGTACCACACCTAAAAGGCTGCACTTTTTAATGTGAAAGTGATTCAGTTGCATGCTTTTTCCTTAATGCCACACTGAAAGAAAACAGACTTTCTCAAAAAATGAAAAAATTTCGATATTTTAGTAGAGAAATTTTTATGGGTCAGAAGCATGTTTCTTGAGAAAGTAGGTAATAAAATCTTTAATGCATCCAGAACAACAGCCCGTATGTAAATAACTTTAATGACAGAGTTGAGAACATAAACACACTGATATGTATGGAAAATGTTAATTACTGTAAACACAATGGTATTTTATACTGGCATTGTTGTAAGACTACCTCTCCCTATCCACTCCTGAAGGCCAGCCCCCATCACCAGAGCTGCCTGTGACCAAAGATCCAAGGCCCAGCTCTGATACAGCCAGTTGTGTAACCTTAGCTCTGACTGCTAAGCAAATTGTAAGGTGAGAAAGAGCAATGAGAGGATCTGTAGGGTAAAGCAAGGCAAGATAAGAAAGGTAAAACTGCAAATAGAGAATTACTGAGATAGAGGTCCTCAGCAGTTTAAAGCAAAAAGAAAAACAACATATAAAGGTATAATAACTTTCAGGAAAAAATAGGGAATCAGAGGATGACAATTCAGCACTATCAAGGACCTGTTGCAAGGAGGAGTGGAAGGTAGCCTTCTCCCACTTAACTAATACATGTCTGCCCAGCAAAAACTCTTCAGGTGTCTTATTGGGCTGGGGAGCATACTAATGCTTAGCTGAGGAGCTCATTAATCCTCATGATCTTTTGTGTGTTTTAGCCCATAAGAAATTGATTTCTGCATTTGACTTGGATGTGTTCTGTATGCAGAGTGCTCTTTGTGTATGGACTCCTCCACAATCACAGAGGGAAGGTAACTTACAGAATAAGGGGCCCACAAGTACAGCGCACAACCTAGTTGCAATAGAAATAAAGAGGTCTGGCTATATGCAGTAGAAATATCTGAATTTAAAATAGTGAGGGAGTGTTCTCTGGAGAAAAAAAAATGTAGTTTTACCTTCAAAGAAAGGAAGCTATTCTTTTTTTAAATAATAATTAAAACACGAACTATATTTTGAGGCCTGCAAAAAATCTTAAGACAAACCAAAAGGTTACATGACAATTACATGTAAGGTTACATGCAATTCCAGGGGTCCTGATTCAATGACCCAAGACATCCCCTTCCAGTCTTAAGTTTATACTTTTATCATATCTGGTTCTGTTAAGTTTATATTTTTATCATATCTGGTTCTGTTTCGTGGTCAAATAAACAAAAACCCCAAGCTTTGCTCCTCTAAATTTTATACTATCAGGTGTTAAGAATTGTAAGGCACGCATATAAATTTTTGCCTTTGGCTTGAACTTTATCTACACAAAAAAGGACCTAAAAAGGAACACACAGGTCAGGAAAGGACTATCAGTTATGGCGGGTTTTTTGAAAGGAACACTTAGACAAATTCTGCATCTTTATTTGTAAGCCATGCATCCTGAAGCCTAGGATAGGGGGCATAGGAACTAGCTCTGCTGCCTCAATGGAAGAATAACTTATTAAAGTCAAAGTTATTAAACAGTGGAACATGAGAGGATCATTTCATTATTTTAAGTAATAACAACATGAAAGAATTAGGAAAAAAGGCTCTGATCAAGTCCATATTTATGTTATTCATAATCAGTATCTTATGGTGAAGTCTGAGCACAGGTATAAAAATTCCCAGGCAGCATCCTCCAACTAACAGAAAGTCTCAAAAGCTGAGTCTATATTAGAGAATTAAACAGGGCCGGGACAGTCTCAAGCACTGTCTTGCAGTTCTTTATACTGTTCAACATATTTAAGTCTTAGCATGCTCCTTTACTATGGCTTTGCTGTGCCAGCTACTGCTCTCCCAGGTTATGCCATATTGCTAGGACAGCATGGGCCAGGCACTTAGACAGTATGATATGGCCACAAGGTTTAATGTAGATAAAAAAGAGAAAGGTTGGTCATAATGTAAGTCATAATGTGACATTTGCTTTGAGAGTCAGAGAACAGGTTCAGGTGTATTTTATTTAGTAATACAGACATAGCCGTATGGTCTGGACTAGCAGAGGACAGGAGTTTTGCAGAGGCTGCACGCTGAGGACTGTAATGTATCACATTTCCCCAGAGCAGATTGTAGAGCTTTAGAAATCAATATCCTTCAGTATTCCTAAGTTTCAGTGAAGGCAACAGAAAGGTAGGTTTTTCATAGGGATAAGGAGTTGTAACTCTCTCTAAAGACACAGTATTTGTAGGACAAAATTATTTTATTGCACTATTGACCATAAGTAATTATAATGATCTGTATTTTAAGAAACATTGCTGATAAAAATATAGTTCCTGTTGAAGATCTTATCTAACCAACAATGACAAAAAGTATCATTATAACTAAGTTGTTAAATTACTAAATCACCACTGCAGTATAAGTAAAGAAAATTCACATAACATCCTAATGTTGATATAGCCTTTTTCCTCCAGAAGGAATGGCAATAAACCATACTGGTAATATACCTTTGTAACATAACTACATTCACACTACAATTTGTACCACTTACCAACTACATTAGCTAAAAAGAAAATCACACTCTTAGTGGAAATTATCATGGCAAGCAAGTACTCTTTGCAACAAAATTGGCTTATTTTCTAAACTAAATGCTTGCAGTAATAAATGTTTCCTTGTGGGGTTGAAGCATCTGCTAAATAGCAAGTGAATTATCTATCTCAAGCAGTGTTAAGACACATGAATTTGGGGTACTTTAACTTAGACCTATATTCAGATCACTTAATTCTGACTGAACTGGAATGCAGGTGAACTTCCAGTGACCAAAAAGTTTTCACCATATTCAGGACACCCTTTAGATATGTGTTTTGGGAAGGCAGGGAACAAGACAAATGTTTCCACCTTCTTTTTTTTTCTTTTTGTCACTATACATTTTATAATATCAATGGAACCTATAATCCAGGATTATAAACTGCTGTAATCATGGAATGAAACTGCACTCAGTATTTTTGGAAACTTTGGAGTGAGAAAATTAGTAGACGTGAGTAGTCTAAAAATATAAAATGTTTCATAGTATTCTAAACAATTCATTGATTCTAGACAGAGAAAGGCAAAATATGGAACATAGTGCACTAAAATAAACACTTTAATAATTCTTACAAAAGAATGAGGACTGTGGAATAAATGACTGTCCAGCCAACAAGCTGTTGGGTGGCCAGTCAAGAAGCTGATTTCCATAATTGTGTGAGGTACGCTTAGTGACCATAGGTGTCTGAGAAAAAGAAAAGCCATTGAAAACATTTCTTTTTATTATGAGGATTCAGTTCCTTGCCATATTTCAGACAAGTTTACCTAAACAGAATGATTCTTTTTACTACTGCCCAATCCATTCTTTAAAAAGAATTTAGTCTTTCTTCTTTAAAAAAGTGCTGCTGTAAGAAAATGAAAATTAATCTTGTTTGGTATTAACAAATATTTTAATTTTATATTCTTTCATGGATAAGTCTTTGACAGCATAGGTTTGTTCTCTTTGCATTTCCTTCTTACTTCTGAAAAGATATTAGGAAATACCAACTGAAAAAAGACACCAGTATTCTGCCTATCTCACCTTCTTTATTAGGTTGCTAGGATAAAACACAGGTTTTTTAAGGTGTTCTCTGCCTGATAAGCCACAGGTCTATGATATAAGTTTCTAAAATATACTTGCATGTACTGTATATCAGATTAACTTTCCTGTAGGCAATCATTGAAGTACTGCTGCAAAGTATGTCAGTGTTACAATATTTTAGTGACTTTTTAGAAGCAGTCTTGCACGTCACAGACATTCACAAGTCTTTTAAAATGAAGCTGTATTTGCCTAAAATTTAATTGATAAATTAACTTATTCAATATAAAACAAGATTAAGATACAAAGTATGGACGCATAGATGTTTCTGTGTTTCAAGGAATTCCATCTGTTTATGCCAAATGTTACGATTCTTTGTCCTGAACATTCACTTTAATTAATCTCTCTGCTTACAGGATCCCCCCAAAAGAAAATGTTTATATATGCTTTTTTATACAAAGGTTAAGTTGAATAAACAGAAGATGTCATTAATTATTCTTAATTCCTAAATCTAAACCACTATTAACCTATAGCTAGATTAGCAGACAAATCAGAAGTATAAAGAACACACAGTAGGAATCAGGTGGTCAAATAAATGAATAATGACAAAATCAGGTAATGCAAAATTAAGGTCCCAATTAGACGTCCAACAAGTTGAAAGTATTGATATGCACAAATAGCAGTAACCCATACATTTTTACATTGCTTTCTGGCATTGCTTGCCTATCTCATTTTCTTTTAGTTTCTTTAAGGTAACTAAATTTTGGATCAGGAATTCTTTCTTTAAGGGCTCTTTATTGAAAAGTTACTGCAACAGAACAGCAAATTTCACAACAGCACAATCTTGCTTAATAATTTTTCTTAAGAAGGCAATGGCTGTAGACCCCTAAATTGGAAGACACCATGCTTTTACAGCCTGAGAGGGGTATTAGAAATGTGTTAGTGCTGCTTTTGTAGCCGAATTCATAACATCTCTTTCCTATACCAAGTCTGAAATTTTCACCAAGCTAGACTTTCATGAGAGTACCATAAATTCCTAATTGGAAGTATCAGGTATATAAGCTCATGAAATCTGTTTGCTGCACAGAGAGGGCCCTATTCCATGGGCATGGAATCTGCCATGGAGTTGACATGTGACTGTGTTTCCTTCATTAGAAATAAAAGCATATCTCTAGCTTTCATGAGCCATGTGTTAACATGCTGTGGATCCACACAACAGTATCACTGTAAAGTTTCAAATGCCTTAAATGACAGCTTTATCACCCAGAGATTATAATTTCAAAACCAATATTTTTAGCTGTTTCACTACTGATAACTTTTAGCAGCTATCTAATTGGTGCCAAAGTTTAGTGGCACAATCCCAGTTTCTTATTTCCACCTACCCAGGATGCAAAAACTATTCCTAGCCAACCTGCCAAATCTTCAGCTATGGCTGATAACAACATTACTACAGTTAGCTATTTTCAGTATAAAATCTACAGTATGTCAAAAACCTCAAGGTACATAGAACATCACAAACTGACTCAAATTAAGAGTGAAAACAGACGGTGAGGCCCCTGTAGATGTTTCCTCACTTAATTCAATAACTAAATCATTCTGAATGGCCTATTGCTGTGTATTTCTCCAGCTGCAACTAAAAACACATCTGAAGTAGCTACAACATAACCACTGAAGTGATACTATGAAAATGACAAAGAATACGCCTTGTCTGACAACGTGCATTGGCCCTGAAGTTGAATGTCAATGAAAATGCCTTTGATGTCCTATTTGTTTAATGTGGCACTGCATATTTTCCCTGTTGTGTCTATCTTAATCCAGTACTTGTAAAAATCAGCAGTTGAGGCCAATGAGTAAATTAATTTTTGTAATAGCTGAAAAACAGGTGAGAATCCCAGGGTTGAGTCCTTGATTCCCCTGGCTATTAAATGGAAAAGTGCATGAGTGTCCTCTTTAGAAAACACAGGGAAAACACCTTACAAATACTCCCTCTCAGTATGAGTAACCTTACTACAAGGCCACAGAATTAAGTTTCTTTTTGAAAGCCATCGGGACTGATGAGATTTGCACTGATGCCAATGCACGCTAGCAAGAAGTAGTCTGAACTGACTAATGGATTTAGATTGAATTAGCCATTTAGATGGAATTCAGTTGCTTTGCTGCCCATTATTAAATCATAAGACATCTTACAGAGGACCTACCTAACTGCTTCCCAGGTCAGAATGCCTCTAGGCTTAGTCCAGCAGCCATCCCAAGGCAATGAAACTTTGTAAATCAAGGTAGAGGAATGAAAATGCTTTATTTCATTTGCCTCCATAGCTAGGCAATGCCAGAGAACAGTCAGTCAATCTGTCTGAGACTTGACCTTCTAACAGTAAGATATAAGTAAGATACAAAAGGTATTTGGGCAATCTCAATCTGCCCCCAAGCCTTGAACTCAAAGGGACTAGGAGATTCTTCTCTCAGTGTGTAAAGACCCGTCATTCACTGGAGACATCACCAAGTAAAGATGCGTTATCTGCAAGTTCAAATTCAAGAATGAGGACAGCACTCTCTGAGATACTATGCCAAGAAATAATGACCACACCATCCAAGAATAATGAGCTGTAGCCTAGACCTTTTATTTCCTAATTGCAGAATACATTTTATTAATGGAACAAAACATATTTGTGCCATAACTATTGAAAGAATCCAATGGTAAACAACAAGACCAACACCTAAGTAATAGAGATGATTCACGTATTGGTATAGCTAAATTGTAAAAGAGTAGTATTACAGGTTTTGATATTTACCACGAGATATTCTGCAAGATACTGTGTGAATTGTATTTTAATGATGGTTTTATTTACCCCGAAAGTGATACCTGTGTTGCTGTTTTTTCAGAAGAGCATTACTTATAAGCTCTTCTCAAATATAGGGAGAGAAACAAGTGTACTTATTTGGAAGAACATTAAAACCACAGAATACTCATTCCTAATTTAGCTTTATTTTAATTGCTCGCAATCTTGCTGTAGTTTCTAGATAAAATGGTAGCCATAGCAACTACATATCATGTATCTGATAGAAATCAGTATAAAATCCATTCACCATATACAAAAGTTTTAGGATAGAGCTAAGAGAAAACAACTGAGGAATATTCGTGCATCAAATTTGTCATATTGAGAAGCTAAATTCATATACATTACCTCTGCAGATGATGTTTTATGTACAAGGAGCTGTTGCAACATGTTACTCTGATGATTAAAATCCAGATCTGAAAACAACTCTGAACAATAAAAGGTAACAGCTGAAGTATAGAGCTTCCCTTCAGGACAAAACAGCATCTGTCTCCACCAAGTGACCATTTTATTAAAAAGTACTTTTACTTATGTAAAATCACTGTCAAATATACATAAAATAAGACATGCTAATTCAACCTCAGTGTGGCTATATATTTAAAAAAATCATAAACCAAAAATGGGCTTACCTAATTCTGCTTTCAGTAAACAAGTGCTACAATTTCAGTTTCAGTGAGATGTGACTACATTTAAGGCCAGCATAACGGTACATGCTGTTTTATTGTAAACATTCAGTTTTCTGAAGAGAAATTCTCAGTCATGGGAAGCAAGAAAAGAACAGTCAGCTTAAACAGAACAGCTTCCAAGACCATTCTCAAGGTGCAAAAGGACAGTATTTTTACCTAGCTTTATAAAATTACTTTTTATCACTCTCTGGCATAAGCAAAAGACTAACTGATTCTTAAACCCTTGCTAGTGTAGCAGCCTGGCCTGGCTTTTTTCATAACACTATTCCTATGGGAGATCAGAACTATTCATTGTTCCATTTTGCAGCCTCATTTATGTCCTTTTAACACAACAGAGATATTACAGGAGTATTAACAATCATTCCCTTACTGAACTTCCATTTAAAGGTACCAATTAAGCAGCTTTTAGTTGAAGAGTGTGCTTGTTCTCAAAGAAATAATGTATTTTACCCAGCTAGGCAGCTATACAAAAACCCGTCTCTGAATCAGGACTCAGTATCTCAAAAACTGAAAGACCGGTTTTGTCCAGTTACAAGAACTGAAGACGCTCACAGCCTTATTTCACCACTCACTACATTTGTTTATCTAATGGTCTAACTGAAATTACTGAAATGCAGAGCTCAGCCACACTGAAAAAGCAGCAAGCTATTAGCAGACCAGCAACTTAGTCTTTCTCATCCTTCTTTCTTGTGTTCATTTCTAATCACAATGCACGTATGTGAAGGGTCAAATTCCTTAAGAAGCAAACTAAATGGTCAAGCCAATGCACATCTCACTCTAACCACATTAATGTTTGAAAAGTTCATCACATCAGCTCACAGGTGGTAAGTTCAAATGAAAGCTTTTATAATTAAAAACAATAGTTTTTATCTTGATACCAAAGACAGGTCTTTTAAATTTAGTTCCTGATTATAGTATGTATTTTTACATCTTTGGACTCTAATCAGATTGGGACTGGTACTTTTCCAAAGCTTTGGAAAAATATACTGGCATAAAGCTAAAGTTAGTTAAGGATACTACTAATTTCAGAGGTGACATTAATCTTTTTCAGGGAGAGAAGAAATTTTGACAAGTTATTACATGTCAGCTCAGCAAAAATTATTGGATGTCCATTACCACTTGAGTTGATGACAGTCATATAGAGCTAGGTTTCTACCCCTTGGATTCACTGCTTCATCATTAATATCTACCTGCTCTCAGAAGAAATGTTAGATAACCAGTTTTGCTAAAATTTCAATAGGTTAGTCTTCTTCTGTGTCAACCTGCCCAATATTATTGCTGTATCAGTGCAATTTTACTAGTTTATTCATCTCATCTAATTCAAAAGGCACTATCACAAGGGGGCTGGCATGCAGATCATTCCTTTTTGAGAGGTAATGTCTATCCAAAAAGAGCAATATGGCACAGGAGTCTGCATATTCTTTGGGTTTTGTTAGAGATCGGCTCAGTTAGAATAATCCCTTCTCCTGCACCCAGTAAAACATCAGCGTTTTGCTTCATTCTGCCTCTTAGCACTTTTTATAGGGGAAATTCCCATCACAAAGGAAGATCTGTATAAGCAAAGGGTGAATTATCGTCTTCAAAAACATTTGAAAATAGTGTGTAGCACCTAAGTCAAATCTCTTTGTCTCCTCACAGGTATATCCTTAGCCCTTGATTATCCACTGCAGGATCTGCATTGGAAAAAAGCAGTGCTATGAAGTTCTGCATGTGAAAGAGTTACCTACATACAAACCCTGGGGGAAAAAAAATCCTGTAGGTGATTCTACTGTGACAATCCCATGGCGACTGGGGCTTTTATTGCCAAAAAGCAAAACCATAATAGATCAAAGCTTGTTCTGACTGGTCATTCAGATAAGCTCTTTACTCCTCTATACAATCAGATGAGTTCTCACTTATCATAGAAATATGCCATTCTAAGACTAGGGAAGTCCTCCACATCAAAAAACTGCTGACTTTTCTTGGACAGTTGAAAGGCCTGTTAATGGGAAAAGAACTGAAATTTTAACTAGATTATCAGCAGTATGCAATTAAATGCATAATAACATAGCAATGATTCTTTGAGTAAGCTTGAGCATGTGGAGAAGCTACAGATACCAGATTCCAAAAACCATCACTCCCAATTCCTTGAGGGATTAATAACAAGGAAGAGGTGTCCACCTGGCCTATTTTAATACACATTGTGTCAGTGGTGATCAAGAATCACTTAACCTGTGAAAACTACCTAGTTTCCTGAGCAAATCTTACAGCCTTAATCAAGGGGTCCTCACAGTGCACTGGCACTTTGAATCTCAGCAGTCCCATTAAATAACTATCGATGGGTGCTAAGTGGACCTTACATTTCCACACCTTTTGCCTCCAGACTAAGGACAAAGCATATTTGAAGGGCATTTTTGGGAAGGCAGAATACATGCTCACTATGCTACATCTGTTCTGTGAACTAACGGATGATTCTCTAAAGATTTTCTGTGCTTTCATAGAGCATTAGAAGTAAAGTGTCTATTTACTAATTGCACATTAATTACCAGAGTACTTGCCACACAATCCTATACTGTAATCAGCAGCATATGAAAATTGCAATCTATCTAGCAAATGAACTTGAAACACTCCAGATGTACGTGTTAAAGTCCAATTGCAAAAGATTAGAGTAAAAACATTGGTTCCAGGAAGCATATAATTAATTTTAAGTCACACTGAATTCTACAAATTTACTTTTGTGTTTAAAATTAAGCATATTCTTCAGTGTTGCTCCTCCACAGCTTTAAGTCTAATCATCCAGTTTGTTTGGCAAGACTCTTTGAAATCATATCTTCAATTCCCAGCCAGCAAGGTGACTTCATTCCTTATTACTATTCATTCCTTTAGCTTTAAAGAGTGATTAATTACATTTCAGATACTTTGTCATCATTGGCCATGTTGGTAACATAGAAACCGATGTTTTATCTGCCCAGCATAGATATGAACAATCTCATAAAAATAAATTCAGATGAAAAAGGTTTATCTTGCTGTTGGAATGCCATGATCTGTCTTATAAGATCTGCTTGTAAGAACTATTCCAAAAATAAATTATTCATGTAGTGAAAGTGTAATCTTCAGTAAACTAGCTTGAAGTTTTCCTGAGGGACTTTGCAAATTTTCATTTAGTGTGTTTCACATAGGTGCAACTTCAATTTCTCACCTGCAAAAACCTATATGATGTTGTAATATTGTCCCATGCTGAGTAATTTGCATCTAATACAAAGTGAGTTGAAAAGACCTATGGGTCCTTCTTAAAACATAAAAGAAGGGCGGAAAATGCAATAAAGATTGATGCTTATTTATTTCAAAACATACTTCCTTCACTGATCCTCAGATGTGTCAGGAGGTGATGAAACTAACCCAGGTTTGATACTTTACTGATTAAGAGTTTAACTGTGAACTGAAACATTGTCTAGAACTGTTCCACTGATGCTGTATTATTTTTATATGTGCACACACACTACTCAGTAACCATAAATCATATTTCTTAAGAGTGTTAATTTTAACCTTAATGATAGTGTTCCCTCTACCTTTAATTCCTTTTTCTCCTTAAAACCAAAATACCATATTTAGTCATGCTGCCAGAAGCAAAAGGCACTCCCAGTTTTCTGGCAGTCTCAATTTCTTTCCATTCTACTTTTGCAATTATTCTTTCAGTCAACCCTAGAACAATTTCAACTTTACAAAATACTGTGTGCCACCATGGAGGGTAGTGTCAGAATGACAGTTCTTTTGGGGCTGGCATTCTTTCATCACTGATATTATCTCAATTTTTCAGAGGTTAATCAGCTCAAATTTCAATGCCTCATCACATCAGTATATCCCGGGAAATCACTGGAAGCTTCCCATTGATTCCAAACTGTAATAATCACTCCCTTGGTCCCTCTAAAGGTCTACATTCACTGTAAAATCTCCACTGGTATCCCTCCTCTGAAGGACAACTGTTTTCAGAGAATGTCTGTGGTAAGAGGAAAACACTTATTAAGTAGGCAGATTACACTGAATAAAATGGAGTTCAGAAAGCAGATAGTGATGGTCAACAGTCAGCTAATTCAGTACAGGCCTTCATCAATTGTTGTATATTGCCTTTCCATTGTTATATTATTCTATGCATGTTTTTATACCACATTTATCACAGTAGTATCTGAGTGCTTTCCAGTAGCACACGTAGCAATGTGACTAGCATCTGTCACATGCTGTTTGTTCCCTTATCTTCTCCCTAGGGAGAACTGTATGTGCTGAGGAGCATTCTGCTTTGGTAAGACTTGATTTTTTTAACCAAGCACTACTAGTTACTGCAGGAAGGTTTTGGAATTGTAACTGAAAGGTGATCCAGAAACAAAGCTTTTACTGAAACACTCCACAATATGAGAAGATTAGATCAAATCAAAACTCAAGAACCAAAAGCATTTGAGGTCCATTTCAGTTTCAGCATAAACAGTGGCTTAGAAAAGATATGCAAGTGCTTAATTAAAGCCTAATTTGACCTCATGATTTCTTTTAAACACAGCATGAGAAGCAAAACAAACTAAAATTTCTATGTTTTTGTGGTATTCATTTTTTTCTAAAGGCTGCAGGCTGCCTTTTGCCATAAGAATATTTATGATAGCTCCCCTTATGGTTAAAGCACAGACATGAGAAGGATTGAGCCTGAGGCTATAGCCTAAATCAACATCTCTCTTTTTGTGCTTTACAGTACTCCGCACAAGAGCTCTGATACAGTATGTATCCTGTAAAACAAAGCATAACAGCAGGCTCAGTTTGCTCCATCCTGAAGGTAAGGATTATTTTGCAGTACCTTTCTCGTGTGCAGACTGAAGATGTAAAGATGCCTCTAAAACAGACAGAAGCCTCAAAGAACACCATCTAGCAGGTTCTTTTTAGTGCATGAGTAGGAGTTAACAGAGTCAGCTCTGATTAAAAACAGTATACATCTGGCCAGTGTGTACCAAGAAGCATAGTGAAAGTAGTGCTCTCTTATAACAAATATAGCAGACTAGATTAATAATTTCTAGGAAATCAGTAACAGCTAAATGAATAAACTCAAGCACTAATAGAAATTAAATGTTAGAACATACAGTTCATACCATGATTACTTACAGGGTTTGCAGGGTCCAACTGGACAGCCTTATTAGCATCACCTATTGCTTCTTTCCAATTTTCTATTACCAATGCAGAATAAGTGAGAGAAAGCAACAAATAAAACTGTGGACACTTTTCTTTCGCTTAGACATTTTTCACAATGAAATCAGAGCATTTAATACATACAGTATGAGTATGCAATATTGGCATTTTTTACAACAACGTTTGCTTGAGAGTATCTGAAAGTCCTCTTCTAAAAAATCTTAAGTTTGCCTTACCCTAATGAAAACTACTTCTACTCTTTTTCCTGTGCAGACATTATATTTAAGCATCTGTCTACTCCAAGTGCCTCCTCTAAGAGACTGCCAGCTAGTGCCTAACACAATCCTTTCAGATGTCATTTCCTCACTCAAACATGAAGTTGTACAATATATTCCAAATGACTTAGCAACTTGCTGCCGCCAAGAAGCAAGGTCCCATTCCTGTCACGATCTCCTACTATCATGCCTGGTCTCCAGTTAACTCATCTCTTGTAACTGGTTGATTTTTAACTGAAACATACTAAGTCCACTAAGTGAGTTTAATCCTTATAAGACAATACAAAGTCCCAGACTGAGAAGTGATATTATAAATGCAGGAAATGCTGCAACCATAGCTTGTGCCACGTTAGACAGCAGAAAATCCACACAGAAATGAAGTTTTGTCTGAAAGACAGATTTTATGCTGTGCAAGACCCAAACTCTGGGTGTAACTTCTGTTGAAGCTGGGTACTGATGTCTTTCTTTCATGCCAATTCTTTCATGCCTAATAAAGGTTACACTTACATTTCCACCTTAGGGTCCCTTGAATTCCACCAGCCTATTTTCATGAACTTCGTGGGAACTGAATATCTCTGAGTTTCTGACACTTTGACACTTTGCTGAAATAGGCCAACAGGATCAAATTCCTAGATTAGGTATCTGGAGTGTAATTGCATGAGCCACTTTTCCTTTTGGAAACAAGCTACAGGTACTCTTGGAAGAAGACAGAAAATGAATTAACCACAAGTGAGAGACATTAGTCACGCTGCCTTCTGCAATACTGGTACCAGCCTACGTACGACGCTGACAGGACAGCCCACAGCACAGCTTGTACACACTAGAACAGAAGATGCCAAATTGACACTGGCACCTGTACCAGGCTTACTGTGGCTCCAAGAAGATGGCATTACATACACTTGCAGCAAATTTTTACTGAATTCAGATTTCAAAAAATCATTCCTAGACAATACTCATGGTGGTTTTGCTCACTGAAAAATAAAATCCAGAAGTAAAAAATCAGGCATGTTTGAGCCAAATTTATAACCTGCACTTTTTTAATGAGTTGTGACATCTAGCCACCAATGTGGCTAAATAAATACGCGGTCTACTGCATCAGCAAGATGGGAAAACACACAGTGAAAATGCACATCATTCTTACCACTAAAGCTTACAGTTCAAATAGAAAAAGCAGACAGCTGGAAATAAAACAAGAGACCTGGAAAAATGCAGCTATACCTTCACGGTCACAAAATAAATTGAAAGAGAGCGGAGTGCAGAACTTACAAGCCCTGTGTTCCAAGTCTTTGGAAAGGAGAACAGCTGGTGTTACAATGGATTTTTTTTACTGATGCATGGTTGTCCCTGACCACCTGTCTAGCTACTGATACCTTTCTGAAAAGGTGAGTACTCCCTTCTCTCTCCCCATTGCACCCTCTGCACATCTGCAATGACTTATAAAGCCAAAATATACAAGATATCTCATCTTTCATCTTCTCCTTTACCCGGTTTTACCAGGTATTATTGTCATTATCATTGTTTTTGGACCTTAAAAATACATTTCATAAAAAGACAAATAGATTTATACAGTATTTTAATTTAATTAAAAGCATTAGAAAGACATGCTGAATAAGGTCAGCAAACAAAATCACAAAAAAAATTGAGAGAATAAAATCTAAATATCTGGTTTTAATTAAATTAAACCATTAAATCTGGTATATGAATACATGTTATCATACATAGCAAATAAACCTATAACATATATATTTGATTATGAAACAATATGGAAGTAATACATAACATGCAGATGTTTTGAAGAAATTATTTGTACAAGTCAAAAAGTTACATAATGCCTTTCTGAAATGGACTACTCTCTGCAGGAAACACAGATGCATGAATACTGAATAGACTCTTCTCCACTGTAACACCAAAGGCTTGGCGAATGGCACAAAATGCTTCACTTGCATCAACCCTCTGACCTAAATAATCCTGCAAATCCACATCTGGAGCCAGACAAATAAATGTACTTAACAAGATTAGCCATCACTGCAAATGTTAGTTTTGTTTTGATACCTGTAGTTTTGAGTCCTGAGAGCACAAGGAGAAATGACAATCACATGCATTAACTACAGTGTTGCCTAGGTATATGGGTATTTAAAGCTGAGACTTTTAAAATCCATTGAAGCCTGGTCCAGCCCACTGGAAAAAACTGAAAACTGTGTGTCAAAATCAAATCTATAGCACTGTCCAATCTGTCCTTCAACATTTGAAAATCAAACTGCACTGCAGTACATATGTATTCAATGAGAACAGAACTTGCTCAAAATGCACAGTAGACTCTAAGAAAAAAGTTTTGTCACTTGTAACAATTGTTGATAATGCAATGACTGTGTTTATGACTGAGCAAAAGCTGCACACAACCAGTCAGTCAAGATTTCCACAAGATATTCCATAAAAGAGCCACTATGCTCAGAGACAGTAACAAAAGTGGATACCTGTAAGGGAGGATGAGACAGAGACAGACTGAGAGCTTGTGTACCTTTTCCGGAGACATCTTTTATTTCTTTAACTCCCCTATATAATCTACTATTAACATTGTAAAACATAACATATAAAAAGGTCTGTTCAACAAGCTTCTCATATAAACTATTTTAAAGTTTTATTGCTGTTTAAAAACAAAAAGCAAAATTAAGCAGAAGTGACTTTTATTTTCAAAAGGAACCCATGCCAATTTGACTCGTCCAAGCTGCACTGAAGTCTCTGATGTCAGAAGCATTTCTCCCAGAAACTTTTAGACCTTGTACTGGTAGCACTTGTATCTCTGAAAAGTAGTGTTGTATCTACATTTGCAGCACATAAACCTGTGTTACAGACTCACAAAGTCTAATCTTGCTCCAAGATTGGTTCAGAAATTATTAAAAGAGTTAATACATGAAATTTTAAAAAATGTGTTCTAAAGGTTTGGCTGTGTTTATGCAATGAATATTTTGCATCCATTTTTGCATGCTTTCAAATACACAAGTTGCTTTATATGCCTGTTCCCCAGCATCAGCAAAAAAATCTCATGGAAGATCAATTTCTACTTTAAAAATGCATTTCATTTTAAAAAATAATTTTTATTTTACTTTTATTCATATGATATTGCTGAATTTATTCTGAGGGAATCAATTTTCTCTGAAAAGATCATATATTCTACTATGTAATTTGTACATGCTAAAAACATAATGATTGACAAAAGTCCCTAAAGTAGTTCCTTTTCAGATTAACTCTTTCCAATTTGTATCTTAAATTCATACTTTAATACCCCTGCAGGTCAAGGATGGAACAATAGCTTGGAGTATCAATGAAAATTAAGTACTGGTGAAGAAGCTACTGCAAGAGAGGAAGCCCACTAGGCTGCCCAGCTGCTGAATGCACGCTGTGCTCAAGTGCAAAGCAGTCTAAGACCCCTTTGGGACCCGACAACAACACTGCTGTATGTGGATGAATGTCAAATGAAAGTATTTTTATTACCCGATTTCCCTACTCTTTCTAACACCCTGACTATGGTACGAAACAGGAAACAAAGAACAAAACCATCCCCATAAGCATATTTTTGTACCTGGAATTTCAATATTTGTTGACTAAATTTAACCAAAGTTCTAGAGAATCTTACCACATTTCACATGTGCATATGCTCTTCGATAAAGTGCTGGTGTTTGGAGGATAGATGTGGAAACACAGCCAACCTGACATACTCTCTGAAGAAAAAGAGACGGGATCATGAACTATAAAGTTATGATTTAAGCAGCAGCATTACACTACATCCAATATCATTACACCAAGTAAACACTATCATTACAAACTTAATGACATTCTTGAGACATCCACATTAGCACCATTGGTCTTTTATTTATTTCAAATTACTGTTCTTATTTACCTCAGCAGGGCTCTATAAGATTGCTCCCCAGACTGCTCAGACTCCTATGGGGATGATTTATGTTGTCATTCCAGTATAATGTTTCCCATAATTGTACTGTGTTTAAAAAACATTAGAACCCAAGGGCCTAGACAGGGAGTTGTAATATTAACAGCATGCTCATATAAATCAATTTACTCCCTTGGAGGGAAAAAAAATGAAAAAAAGAAGTTAATAAGATTAGAGACGAACTGCAAAGCCAATGCAAACCTACCATTTTAAGTGTGTTTAATCAAGAACTGTAAATGAATCACAGATAAATTCTGGAAACGAAAAAATAAGCAGGAATCCATTTCGACATGTGTAGTATTATGTTACTGACATTAGTAGACTGATCACAAAAAGTAGGAAAAACATTATTTCACTGAAAAGATTCAGTCCCAGAAAGTGTTGAACACCCCAAATGCTGTAAATGCACAACATTTTTAAGAGCTCTCAGACTCTTGCAAGATCAACCTTACATTAGTGGCAGACATAATTTCATAATTGCATAATTTTAAAGATTCCAAGTATATTGCAGGGATCAAGAAGTAACCCATGATTTCAGAAACACTGACCATTAAGGATAAAATCTAATAATAAGAGTTATGTGGATAGAAAACCAGGGAACTTCAGCCTCTCCTTTCCATTATCTACTAAAATATCTCATTTTATTTTAAAAAATCACACAAGTCAATTTTTAATATGCTTAATGCAATGTGCAAGCATAAGATAACCTAGTATGTTCATAAGATGGATTACTTGTAGCTCAGTCTGATCTGAGCCTCTAAATGCAGTATTGTTTATTATATTCACTGATCTAATTTTGCTGTACTGTAGCTATACTCTAAGATGCAGCTGTCAATCATTTCAGGATAAATTTTGTGTAATAAAAAACTAAAAGACTGAAACAGGACAACAAATATTAAAAAACACTATTCTGATATACTCTGTGGTCGAAAATGTAGCAGCTCACTAAATGTAGGATATTCTTCTCCACGCAAAAGAGCAGGCTATTATGCAACATACATACCATAAATCCCACTGCAGATGTACCTTAGGGATAGATGAAACTTCTATTGCTTTAGTGAGTTCATCCAAAGCCTCTTTACAGTGATTCCGTTTTTGCGAGGCTACAGCTAAATGATCAGAATCACAAATTAGTTTCTGCAGTTTTAGTCTTGCTTAAGTTCCCCTTACCCTAATGAAAACTACTTTTACGCTTTTTCCTGTGCAGCCATTATATCCAAGCATCTGTCTACTTCAAACTAAGGTACTCTCAGGTAGTGTCTATCTCAGGACAGACGCTTAGCTTCGGTAAAGCAGTCTGCTCTACAGGATTAAATGGAAGTATGCTGCTTCACAGCAGCTGAAGATCTAACCTTTCTGTCATTAACTGGAACAATGACACTCGCTGCTGATGCAAGAACTGTATTGTTATTTCACACTAAAAAATCTTCAGTCCTTCTGATAAGAAAGGAGATGTTTCATAAATCTGACAATTTGATTTAAAAGCTGCACACTTCTCACAATACTAAGCCACAAAAAATTATTTATTTCAGGCTTGCAAAAAAAAAAAATCACTATTTTGAATTCCAACATCAAATCACACATAAGCAGCAAATTGAACTGCTTAGGTAAACAGGGGTATTGTAGTGGTTAAATTTTGGCACCTGGTAAATAAGCAGGAGTGCAGCTGATCAGAAACTGTATTACCAAAAGTTTAATCAGAAAACATCAGGTTGTTCAGCACAAAGTATTTTATTTAAGCAGCTACTCTGGAAGTAGGAAATCTGGAAGATCCAGATAACACGCTGCAGGACAGGTTACCTGAAGATTTTCTCCTGGAGCCAAAAATCCCTGCAAGCACAAACACTGTAGCAATTGCAAAATGTGCTGGTGGGAACTGCAGCAGAGGCAGCAGCTCTGAATGTTCCATGCTTTAAACTTACAGCAAAATAAAAAATGATAAACATAACTCGTTCCCTCATGAACAGGAGGACCAGTAGCTGGAGCTTGGCTATTGATTGCAATGCAATCAGACGTTAACACCTTTTAAAAGATGTTTAAAAGATGAACAAAGGCAAAGACTTGGAGGGAAATCTGAGAAGTAACATGAAAATTAATCTTCATGCTTTTTAAATTCATAGCCAGGCCTTTTGTAAGAATTTTCTCTTGCACACAGCAGGGGCGTCCTGCCCATGTATACCAACTTTGTGGGCAATAACATTGCCAGCGGTGCTGGCTGTATCGCCCTGAATTGACATTCATCAGTCAGACTGAAGTTCTCCTCCTTTTCTCCTGCTGACCACACCACAGGTCCTCCCAGGCTTCCTAGCAGCTCTCCAGGGCAGTGTATTTACAAAATACCACTTGCTCAGTATTTTTCCATTCAGACTCCAGAATCATAAGCCAGCTTCCCTCCTCCGACAACATGTAATTTAAGACTGCCAGACTTCACAAAGCAGTCAAGATTTTTTTCCACCTCATGGGTTTTGGAGTCCTCAGAGATCACTTTAAAGTTATTGAGGTTTTTTTTTTCATTTGTGTCTGAGGAGGGGAGCATTTGGGGAACATCACACACAGGAGCTTCCAGATTTTATACGGCAAATGCAACTGTTTTCATGCAAGCACATGGTACCAGGGGCTGAAGCAAGGAGCTCTGGTCTCCCGCTTGTCCTCCATTTGCACGTTACAACTGCGAGTAGCCACCATCCCACTCACAGCTGTGGAGAAATGCCTCCCACAGCCTCCGCAGGAGCCCTGCAATCCCCAGCAGCCTGAAAGTCAAATATAAACAGACAAAAAAGGGGGAGGGGCGAGGGGAGGATTAGTTATGTGCTCTGAATTGCCGCTGACGTGAAAAGATGTTTCTCTCTGGAGCCAGGGGCAGCAAAACACCACAGCAGATGGCGCAGGCCTGGGCTCCACCCGTGGAAAGACATGGCGGTGGGTGGCAAAACCCTGCCCGGGGCATCACCTCCTGGCCCCAGAGGGTGCCCCGGCGGCGGGCAGAGTTACCACCCTCCAGCGCGCCAGCTGCTGCCCGCGCTTATGGCGGTGGCACGGTGGCCATGGCAGGTGGGGCAGCCATGGCGGGCAGGTGGCCATGGTGGGTGAGGTGCCCATGGTGGGTGGGGTGGCCATGGTGGGTGAGGTGACCATGGTGGCTGGAGCGGCCATGGCGGGCAGGTGGCCATGGTGGGTGAGGTGCCCATGGTGGGTGGGGTGGCCATGGTGGGTGAGGTGACCATGGCAGGTGGAGCGGCCATGGCGGGCAGGTGGCAATGGTGGGTGAGGTGACCATGGTGGGTCAGGTGGCCATGGCGGGTGGGGCGGCCATGGTGGGTGAGGTGACCATGGCAGGTGGAGCGGCCATGGCGGGCAGGTGGCCATGGTGGGTGGGGCGGCCATGGTGGGTGAGGTGACCATGGCGGGTGGGGCGGCCATGGCGGGCAGGTGGCCATGGTGGGTGAGGCGACCATGGCGGGTGGGGCGGCCATGGTGGGCGAGGCGGGGCGGGGCAACGCTGCTGCCCACCTGCTGCCTCCCGGTGGGTGCCATGGCAGCGACCTCCCTCGCCGCAGCAGAGGGGTGGGGGCAGCCTGTGGGGCCTCCAGTGTGCTCCTGTACGTGAGAAATAGGTACAAACATCCTGTCTTAACTGCTTCGTACTTGTTTGTCTCTCATTATGTGAAGCAGAAATAGAGAATTTTAAACAATCTTCTTTGCCTGTTACTATTATTCCCTTTTTATGCCTTAATACTTGTGTTTTAATAAATGAATATATTATTACTAGAGTAATACTGAAATAAAGTGTTAAAATAAATTTAGTCCATTTTGGACATTAAATCAAAAAACATGTCAATGATTTACTCATGTAACGGAAAATATCATAAATGTTCTAGGCTTTAAAAATTATCCACTGCCATTTAATAACTCTAACAATGGCATCTGATGTAAAAAGACATTATTGTGATACTGCCTTTGCAAAATATTGTCCTTTTTCAACACATCCAGTCTTGTGGCTGATGCATGTAGGTTTTTGTGAGACCTTCAGAGAACGGCGATAGAAGTGACCACTGAGGGACTAATCCTAGACCTAAGGTAGGAGATAAATGGGAGCGGCATGAAACCAGCGTCAGGCAGAAGGTGGGAGCAAATTAATTTCCCTGTGGCCCATCAGCTGGGTGTCAGTTGGTATCAGCTGGTGTTGGAGGAAATCAGAGTTCTTTCCTCCTGCATGGCCTTCTGAAGTTGGGTTAAAAATTTGGCTTGAATAAGGTTGTCCTTCTGAACAGCCATAAGCATTGCTGGGATCTGTGCCTGTTCCAGACTGGCAGTGCCCCGTCTTATGAAAAATGAAAGAACAGCACAAGACTAATAATTGTCATACAAAGAATGTCATGCACGTGTTGATCAGTTGGCCATGTTACCTTCCTTAGGAAGAAACCAAGTAAATCACATGAATTAAACAGATACGACATTTATCCTAGTCTTTCCATAGCAGGTTTTTAATTTCTTCCCAAACCAGTTCTAAAAGTTTATAAGCATGGCTCCATTCCTTGGAAAATACAGTTGTTCAGTGTAAGCCATGTGGTTTTGTGATTCCTGGCATCTGGCTTTCATTAAAAAAACATAAAGAGCACATCTTAGCATGAAGACACATAACAGAAAATTTAAATGCCTGGATAATTTAAAGGACATAGACTATATTTAAAAGTTTATTTTAGATTGTTACAGTGGATTACAATTGCTTAATCATAAATACCTCAAAGTTATTCTCTTTCTTTTATTTTAAAAAGGAGCAAAAAGCTCAAAATTTCTCTACAGTGAGGATGCCAAGAGGTTAGAAGGATATAAAAAAATACCATTTTCCATTTTTTTTTTCTAATTTATTTTCTCCTGCTTCACATAAGTGTTGCATGCTTAAGCACCAGGCTGCTGTGGGTTTCCCAAGTGTAGCTGCATACTCCTACAACAAAGAGCTGCCACATTAAAAAAATGACAAAACAAGTCATATCAGAGAAATGATTGCTAGTCATTCACTGTTCATAGATTCATTAGTTCTGGCAAGTCATGAATGCTTTGGGTCTCTTGCCCTCATACATGTTTAATCACTGTAAATGTGCTATATCCTGGGCACATCAGAGCTACTGCAGAGGCTACGACACATCCAGGTATGTCACTGATTTTTCACAGCTAACTGCCCTGTGTAAGTTATCTGGATAATGCAAGAGGTTCTCCACTTTCTCATTAAATACATGATTGGTGCAGTTGTCTCTAGCAATTGGATAGTTAAAATTAGAGTTTGGCACAGCAGAAACATAATTCAAAATCCCATATGCAGAAAAGGGCAGTTTGGGAGTACATCTAAGGGACCTAATGTCTATCTGCTGCCAAAAGGGGAAGTCCCACTCCCTTTCCCAGACTAAGCAGTCAAGCCCCTCGCTTGCCCCAAAGCTGCAATTTATCTGACACCGTGAGAAGGTAGTTCATGGAACCAGCTTGCCAGAAAATTGGAATCATTTCCCTGAAAGACCAGATACACACCAGTGCCAACACAAGAGAGACAACTGGAGCACATGGATTAAAGAAGGGAGCAGAGGCGGGAAAACAGAGCTGTCCAGGTTTTGCTGCATCTGGTTCAGTTTATTTGTACTGTAATACCACCCTGGAAGCAACAGAGTAACCAACACTAACAGGAAAGACTAAATACAGATTAGGAAATCCAAAATCCTATTACCTCTGCAGAGTTTATGTTCCTGAACTAGCTTTTATCTGTATAGGAAGCAGAGGCTAAAACATTCTCCTAAGAGCTGGCACTTACAAATGCTATTACCAAGAACAGAGGATGTCTTTTTTTTTTTTTTAATCACAGTGACAGATGTTTATTAGTGAAAGCAGGCCTGTAGTATGTGGGAGACCAATATGGAAATCACTTTTGAGCACAAAGAGGTTCAGACCACATCTTCCATTTTCTAAAATAGTACCCTCTCCATCAGGCCCTATTCAGATTCAGAGCAGAACGGGAGACCAGCATCTACAGCTTACAATTTGCAGTGCCTAACCTTGCAGGCCTTAATCACAAGCACATGAAAAAATCACGTTTTCTTCAGTTGGACAGACTAGCAACTATAATACACAACAAGCCAGTTCAAAACTATTAGCCCATCTAGGTTCAGAATAATACCACTGAAATGGCTAAATACGTGTCCTTTAAAACGCATGCTGTAGAATACATGAAAGTCTAACTCCTAACAAAATGCCATTGTATGAAAAATAACCTTCATCTTAGCTGTAATTTTCCTGTCCATAGGTTCTAGAATTACCCACAAAAGAGGTAGTTCAAATCGAGTTAATAAAAAGTGAGCAGTTGTGTACAGCAGCTACCTTTAAAGATTAAAATCCTTTTGCCTATACCAAAGACAGGATCTGTAGGAGAATCACCTTCCCCCAAATTGTAATGTAGATCTCGAGAGCACAGAAACAGTTTGCTGTAAAACATGGAAGCAATTTGCCTTGGAGCAAAAATGGTAGCCAGTAATGACAGTCCATTTTATGCCCCTGTGACTGAAGAGGTGATTAAGTTAAAAAGAAAAAAGTTATAGCACAGTTAACAGAGACTCTGAGACCTGAACGGTACTTCAGGGTACTGAAAAAAACCCCATTGCTAGGTTCTTTGAATTATCCTTTCTGTACTCCATTCATATTGTTCCCACAGAGAACAAAGGGAAACAGGCAAGTCTGAATGTTTTATGCTTTTTGCAATATTCTGTGATCAGTTCTCCCAGTACCTAAGCAAAGAAATGGCTTAAATGGAATGAGTATTGAAAACCCTCATTTCCAAGTAAGGGGAAGGAACATCAGATATATATATATTTTTTTTTTCCGAAGAATAGAAGTTTAGGGGAAAAAAATCAGTTACCTTTTATAAACAAGGAGAAAAATTTTGATTGTTCCAATTCTAAATTGATGACAGTTGATAAATCTGTAGTTTTAATTAACATTTTTAATCAAAATTCTCTGGTGAGATTTCAGGTAAATCCAGAAAGAGGATACGGGCACTAAAGCCTGCGTATCCAGCAAGCCACAAGAGAAGTGGTAGAGGTGCTCTTTTTCACCATCCATCTTGAACCAGTGTAAATGTGCAGCAAATTCATGAAACCAGAACTGGAGGAGGTGGGATAAGCATGACTCTAACTGATGGTTAGCAAAGCCATTTTGGAAGGAGAGCTCATGTGTGTGCTTATTGCAGCTAAAGCTTTTATCTATTTTATATTACATAATAATTAGATATAAGCAAAGAACCCTAGGTGCAGAGACAAAGAATTTGCAATATCATCTGTCTGGAGAAGGTCCCTTAACTCAAGAGCCTTTCATACAGCTGCACTTGCTTGACCACTCAGGGAGTTTTGAATTCTTCTCTTGATAACAGCAGACTTTCAACGAACAAAATAGAAGAGAGCCACGTGCCACAGCCTGCAGGTGGCCACACTTGTTTTGGAGACGGGAGATAAAGTTTTAATGTCTCTCATGCCTCAGCTTGGAGGGGTGCTTCAAAATACAGTAATTCTCTCCCTCCTGTGCAGTAAGTGCTCTATTATAAAGCCTTCTGGAATCAGCCCCTCTTGGGAATGGAGGCAGAGGAGAGCTTAATTTCTGGGTTCTTGTTGGGCTGAGGCTGGTGTCATGCACAGAGCTACGATGCCTGGGCAGTTCTGACCACCTCTGCAGGCATGTAGCAGACCCAGGTGCAGGCATCCTCTACCAGAAACACAATCTTGTGCTTAGGTGCTTAAATTCTTCCTGAGCCTCACTTCCAGCCCCTAAGTCCTCTCTCTGATCTAACAGTTTGTCCTACAAACAGTCATAAAAAATTTTACCACAAAAACCAAGCATAAGTTTATGAAACCAAGAGTTATTATATAAGTTATTTTTTTAAAACTACAAAACCATTCTAAAAATTATAGAATGCTTTTACTTACAAAAGCAAATATTTTAAGTCTTAGAGTTGATGCTACAGTTCAGCTAAAACTTGAGCATCTCTGACTGGCTGTGTGCAGCATCCTCCCTCTTCCTCCCCCAGAAGAATTAAGACAATCAGGCCTCAGACACAGAATCCAGAGAACATAGAATCCACCAGAAAAAAAAAAAAAAGAAAGCTAATTCATAGTCTGCCTGAAAAACAGCATAATAGGACCTTGTGTTCTTTTCTATGGATCAGCATGTTCTCCTATTAAGTCTTAATCAACTGAATACTGGTTCTGTCATACAAAATGGACTAAAAAAATCACAGTTCATAGTAGGGAGAGTAGACAGTTAATTTAAAAAATTGGAAAACTGTACCTACAACATTTTGAGAGATGTCCTGTACAATCCAATATTAGGCATTATATGCTTTTGCTTTAAGAAATATAAACAACTTCCACCCCTACATGATGTGATTTGGTATGCTTCCTTGTCAGCTTTGCATAGCATGTCCCACTGATTTATACAAGTCTGGTCTGGGGTGTGGTGAACATGATGTCTAGCCCATTTTCTGTATGAATTATAACTGCAAGAGCAAGGGAAATGCTCTCACAGCTCTCATCCAACAATAAAAAATAAAATTTTAATTCCTCCCCTTTCCTTGCAAAAAAAAAAAATTGCAGAAGGGTTTTTAGATTGCCGTTATCCACATAGACCTTGGAAATGCTGCCAGAGGAAAAAGCCATGTGTCCAGAGGCCCTGTGTTTCCACACAGCTGCTCTGAACATACTTTCTTTACTCGGAATTATAGCTCGTAAGAGGTACTGTTGTAGGTTCTAGGCTCCCTTGCCTTATAACAAAGAAATCACATAAAAGGATAGGGAAAACATTTATCCCTCATCCTGTTACCAAGTAGCAAAAGCCTAGTGCTGAACTAACACACCTTGGTCTCCACTGTTGTCACTGGATGTTGGTATTTTGCTCCCCTAAATGGGCCACTATTAATGAGGGAAAGAATCATGTTGCAAATTTGAATGCTCTTTGCAGAAACCTCCCAGCTGGCAGCTCTTTGTGTTTTCAAACAACTACAGTTACACTTGAAGTGCTCTCACTGTCCCAGCCATTCCAGTAGTTGCATAAGAACGCAGAGAAAAGTCCCAAGTTGACTCAGGAATTTTTCAGATCAAAGCCAATGTCTCAAACTGCATGTGGAAATAAATGGACATTATGCATTGTGAAGGACTTTTGTTGTATGCTCTTGGAAAAAAGTAGGCTGCTCATTTCTCCACAGCATCATTTTCTTTTTCAAGACAACACAGTAAACAATGCATCACATACCAGTATCTAATGTTAGAGTTAGGCACCCAAGTCCTCCTCCAAAACAAATATTCATATCTTACTGGGCAGCAGAAACACAAAAATCCTGCCATGCTTAGCTAGGAGCAGCGAGCAACATGCAGTTCTCCATAAATCTGAACTTTAATCACAGCTGGCAGTCCCACACCTTTAAAATGCATATTTTCCATGCCTTCCAGCAAGTTTCCTCAACCTCTTACCATTGCCTCAGTCTAGAGTACTGAACTGCATCCATCTGTTTCCCAGCTCTGTCCTGGTCAAAAACAGGTAATAGGTAAAATGATGAACAGCAATATTAGTATAATATTATATAATGTCTTATGAAGAAAACCACCTGCTTTCAGTACTGTCTATCTTCTCTAATGAAACATGGAAGAATAACTGTTTCAGCCAGACATACTGCAGTGGTTACTAGCATCTGAAAATAGTTCAGCACAATTAGCTGATGAAAGTAGGAGAAAATGTAGAAAACTATCGATTAGACAGCTAGGAAAGCAAACATACACGCTGGCATTGCATTCCAGTCAAAAAGTCATTAAGAAACATCAGGATAGCAATTATCTCCTACTATGCCTCTTTCCTTTCAGGTCAATTTATAGTACTGGAGATTTTTTTTCTTCTTTAAGAGTGTAAGATGGGCAAACCATATGCCAAATTTCAAATTGATAGAATTTTGTAATGTTAAATGGTAAAAAGCTCTCACCTTTCCAAAGCATTGGTATCTAGTTACATGTAGATCAGATTAGATTACTTTGAGATTTGATTCCAAAGCATTAAATGCTCACAGTTCAGATCAAGTGTAATGATCCACTTGTCTATTTTTTATGAGCTTGGTTATCTATCATTTCAGCAATCATCTCAATCCACTACAGAAAAATTTCAAACTTTGATCGGCCATGAGCTCATGAGAGCACTCATAGTCATAAATGCTGATTCTTCCTTGCTTCCAGGTGCCATCTGCAGGTAAATATTTAGTCACATACAACATTCTTCCTTCATGACACTTCTCTACTATGATTTCTCCAAGGACATTGTACCACAAGATTGTCTCTCTTCAAATCAATCTTCACCTCAAAATTTTGAGAACCCTTACTTGGTCATTTTTGGTCATCTGTGTTGCCACCTAGATTAACAAGGCTCAAACTGAAAGTTGCCTCTCAAAAATTTAAGTAGTCAGAAAACTTCTTGAAGATATAATGTCTACCTAAGGAAGATTAGCTTTAATATTTTACAGACTTTCTCAGAAAGTATTTAGTCTCTGAGAGGAAATTCTGCAATGATGCACAGCAATTTTCTTTTAGAACTCTGATTGCCCCTTTTCCTCTCCTCTCCTCTCCTCTCCTCTCCTCTCCTCTCCTCTCCTCTCCTCTCCTCACTTGCCTTCTGTTCCATTAAAATTTTGAAGTAGGGACACTTCCATTCCTGATGACCAGCCTCTCCTTCAGAAGGTAAGTGAATAAAAATAAAACACCACAAAACAAACATGTGAGTTAGCCAAGTCATAATTCTCAATTCAGTGTTGACAAGCATAAAGACGTAAAATCATTTCAATTCCAACATACTGCATGAAATGTCTTTCCTTGTTTATAGCATACATAAATTTTGAAAAAGATCTATGTAAGTAAAAAGATCAATGCACAAGTCTTATCTTACAGAGGTGATGCTGTGCAAAGGGTAGAAAATCAATCACATGCCTCTACAGAAGATCAGTCTGTCCACCTGGGGACCATGATCTCCGTGCAGTTTTAATCCCTGGAGGTATAAATCACAGAAGACTCATTCTTTGAAGATGTTGTCTTTTTTGTTCTGGCACACAAAAAGAAAAATAAGCATCAGGCATCAGCAGCAGTAGCAATAAATATTCAACATTCTAATATGTAATTCCTAAGCATTTATAATCCAAAACACTGTTTTTACAAACAGTCTGTTTTAGAATGGTCCCAATTTTCATCACTGACTTCCAGTTTAGATGAACCACTGTCATGGTTTTGGCCGGGATAGAATTAATTTTCTTCGTAGTAGCTAGTATGGGGCAATGTTTTGGATTTGTGCTGAAAACAGTGTTGATAATGCAGAGATGTTTTAGTTGTTGCTAAGTAGTGCTTACACTAGTTAAGGACTCCTCCAGCTTCCCATGCTCTGCTGGGTGCACAAGAAGCTGGGAGGGGACATGGCTGGGACAGCTGACCCCAACTGGCCAAAGGGATATTCCATACCGTATGATGTCACGCTCAGCATATAAAGCTGGGGGAAGAAGGAAGGGAGGGACGTTTGGAGTGATGGCGTTTGTCTTCCCAAGTAACCGTTAGGCTTGATGGAGCCCTGCTTTCCTGGAGATGGCTGAACACCTGCCTGCCGATGGGAAGGCGTGAATGAATTCCTTGTTTTGCTTTGCTTGCATGCGTGGCTTTTGCTTTACCTATTAAACTGTCTTTATCTCAACTCAGGAGTTTCCTCACTTTTACTCTTCCGATTTTCTCCCCCATCCCACCAGAGGGAAGTAAGTGAGTGGCTGCATGGTGCTTGGTTGCTGATTGGGGCTAAACCACGACAACCACCAGAAAACCAAATAATATATTACTTCTGGCATTATGTCTTCATTATTAACAAAAATAATTTTTGTCCTTTGCTGTGTATAAACCCATTTTGTAAATGTTGAATTTTCTAAATGTTGAACAGGAGTGATCCCAAATTCTCTATGCTCATTCCTTTTTTTTTCCTCAGAAAACCTCAGTTTAATCTCTATCTTTGTAATGTTCTCATTTGGAGCAGCTCCCAGATAGCCTCCAAAGTAGCAAATGACCGGAGGGCTTGTGAGGACCACTGCAGAAATACTCACCCTGCAATGCTTGCATGACTCTTCCAAAGGACCGTTCTCATGAATGTTTTGCCAGTATGTTTAGATGACCCATAGCGGAATTATTTGGTCTACATTACAAATAAATTCCTACCTTGCTACGAGGCACACGGTAATCATGATTCTTGAATCATTCTCACACCAGTCCATATTTTCCTAGTGTAATGCCATTAGTTCCACTGAAGTCACGTACATACCCATGGAGTGAAGAGTGTCCCTGGGGGCTGGAGGGCAGCCCAGGTTGTGGGCTTCTACCTTTCACAGCATATCTCCTATAAAGGAACCAGAGTGTCACAGTTAGGGCTAAGTAATTCTATTTATACACACATGTAACATGCAATGCTAGTACACGCATGCTGTCTCTCACACACACATTGCTGCTCTATAAGAATTTCAGGATTGGAAAACTGTAAGAAATCAGCCACAATTTTGTAACAGATGTTAAATCAGAAAGAATGGTATCCACAAAAATGTTACTTCTACAAAACCACAAAGTACAAAAGAGGTTTTGCCCCTAACCCATAGTAGCCTAATCAACAAGGAAAGGAGGGGTCACCAGTGTCCCAGGAGGCATCGGACAGAAAAGCCAATGACAATGGGGGCTTACAATTTATAAATGATTCTAAATTAAAAACAGATTACTACCAAATGTCTGCACTTTTCAGACGGAGCTATATTTGCCATGGAAAAATGAATGAGAGAATGAACAAATGAATGTATAAATGAAAGAAACAAATGGAGACTTCACCAAAGATACAAAGACACAACCAAACTGGAAAAAATTACATCAGCTTAGCTTCTTACATTCAGAACTGTATCTTGATATGAAAGTGGGTAGAGAGGAATTAGAGAACTGAACACAGGAAAAGAAAGATGCAACTGACAATTCATACCACAGCAATGTAAAGTCCTTCTGTACTCACTTTGACTTACTTTTGAAGTTAACGCAGAAACTAAGCTTGCACTGCTATTTTCCTCAGCACAGCAGTTACAGATGGATAAAACTCAGGTCAATTAAAGTAGGCACTCATGTTTTATCTTGGAACAGACTTTGGCGGTATTAGTTGCTGGTGAGATGTGATAGTCACTTCATTGTGCCTGAGTGAGCTAAACACTCTTCATATGGAAGTCAGGCCATTCTTCTGTCATAAGGATTTTTCTATGTTTATGTCATGAAATAAAAGAAAACAAAATAAGTCAACTTTGTCAGCAAATTCCCCCACTGTAATTTTATTAGAGTGTTTTCATTAATCTAGTTCTTTCTTACAAGTTAACATAGACTCACACATAAGTGTTTGAAACAGAAGTTGTTCAGAGATGCTCATGTATGGCTTTTTATCTTAGCTAAAACTTTGATGAACTGTTCCGAAGCAAGAGGTAAACTCCAGAGGATTCAATGCTGGAATACTTTGGGATGCTGAAGGTCCTTCATTTCTTTAGCATCAAAAGATGTGTCAGGGACTCAAAGGTCCGTGAATACAGGATGTTGGAAACCTAACAGTTGCAACAGTACAAGGAAGGTATCAAGCTCTTAGATTTTTCTTTCAGTGGGTGAGAAACAACATACATCCAACACGCAGCAAGCACACTCATTTACTTGTTTACACTGGTGTGCGCTTGGGGCCAAAGCGGGGTAGCATAGCAGGAAGCAACCATGGCACAAGGCGACATCTGGGAAATGTCTTTTCCTATGATTTATGTCACTGTGTGTTCCAGCGGATGACACCACATTAATTTCAGTGCACCACCACAGCCTCTCACAGTCATGACCCCATGCACCATACATTGATTGTTGGTCGCAGGCTCGATTGCTGACTGCATCTGGTGCATGGAGTTGCTTAATAGAAGATGATCTGTCTGGCTGCCCTTCAAACATCTGGGCTAGGTGATCACACTGCACAAGAATCTTGTACTCAATCTATAACCTCAGCAGTTCTATCATTTAATCACCATCTAGTTTCAGATACATCTGGTCCAATATTTAATTTTTTATTATTTCCATCTCAGCTTTTCTATTGTTTCAGTCTTTCAGTTCATTCTTAAATCTCAAACACTAGTTAGATAAGTTACAAAACACAATTCTCCATGTTTATATGTTTCTCCATTTGTTACATGTTATGAGTAAAATCTTCATCCAAATGGAGTCAGTGCCAAAATTTATATTTATTTCAGTGAGTCTGAGATTTCACTCTCTAGATATTTTGCATGTAAGAAGTCATGTCAAGAGAACAATAGTGCTTCACTATCAAGCACCCAGGAAGTCAAATAATTAATAGTTTGACAAGCAGAATTCAAGTTGTTTTAATTTCAGTCCCTTTTTGTATCTGTACTATCACGTGCCCTTTAACTACATCAGAGAAGTTCAGCTGGCACAGCTCCTGGTACACTTCTTGCTATTCTTCTCCCTCCCACTGCACCTCCTTTACCTGCTTGGGCTCTTGCTCATAAGATATCTCTCCCCTGCCCTCTGTCTCCTCCTGTCTATCCCCAGAGCTGCTGCTTCCCATGAGAGGAGAAACTAGCTCCTGGAAGTATCCCCACTCCTCACTTTCAGACATGAAAAGCATGCACTGCCCTGAATTCAGACATGACAAAATCATTTGCCAAAAGTTCTGTGGTGCTATTCTGCCTCTTAGAGTGAAAGGAAATAGGGCACAGTTAAGACATGTGCTGGAGCCTCTTGCCCTTCTTCCACCAGCCTTTCTCAGCCTCCCTGCTCACTACAGCTCTGCTGAAGTTTGACCTCACATAAAAGTTGTTGGGATCAGAAGCAGCATGATCAAAAGGAAACATGATACTATAGCTCTGGGGCTCCTGGCCCTTTTTTGACAAGCAGCACCACTACTTCTGCCTTCTCCTTTTCTGTGTTCCTGCCTGGTCCATCACATTCACACTTCCCTGGACTAAAAATACAGCCTCTCTTTACCTGCTTGACTGTTCTCGTGTCTCGTGGAGCTGACGCCCTCCTCTGCACTCCCAGCACTGGGGCTGCAGGGACTAAGCAGAGGGACAGGAAGGGAAGGTATAGAGCTAAGTTATCTCCTCTTCCTCCCCCATGCTGCCTGTCATTACCGGTGGGACATGGAGCAGTAATGCAACATTACATCAAATTTTAGAGTGCTTTCCTGGTGGGTAGCCAGTGGAGCAGAGCAAGGAGGACTTGCTCAAGGAGGTTTCTGAGGATGTTTCTGCCATGAATTGTCTGTAAAAATGTGCAAACAGGTTTGAGGGCAGAGACTGGACCATGCAACTCCACATCTCCCATAGGAATTAGGCCTGATGATGCTTAGTCTGTGTATCTTGTGTGGTTTTAGGCAGGAAGTGGGTCCCAGTTCTCTCAGGCAGAAAATGTGCAGTAGCAGATATTCGGGAACAAGAGAAACTTACAGGTAAATTTAGTTGCTTATGGGCTCTGATCAGACAGGATTTGTGTAGACTGTTCTACTGACATCTTTTGGCTCTGCAGGTTTCTGCCAAGCATGTACAAACTGAGACCTTTCAGAAGTATGATCAATCTGGAGTGGCATTGCACTGCATAAGGCCATTCTGGCCACAAATACTGCTTCCTGCCCAATTCTAAGCCCTACTCAAAATTTAGGGATGCAAGACCTGGTCAGAAGAAAAGTTTGCCAAAATTATTTTTAACTTAGCAGAGCAACATCTTTTCCTTTTGTCTCATGCTCAGAAACAGCTGAAACTTAAAAGAAAAGGGAGTGGAGCGGGAAAATCCTGTGTGAATTAGGCAGCCAGCAGGAAAATTTTCAACACAGCATTTAAAGTTTGGCAAACTAAAGCAAACAAAGTTCAGATCTTAACCTTGAAAGTATCATATAGTCATATTCATTGGCACTGCTACCAACCCTCCTTAATTTGATGCATCAGTATCTTTCCAACAGTGTTAATTACAGTATACCAAAATCATGATTTTTTCAAAGAGATGCCACTTACCAAAAAAAAAAAAAAAAAAAAAAAAAAGGCCACATAAAGGTTTCTTTCTTTCTCCCACATAATCTCTCCCTCCCATTATTACAATAATATGTGGTATGAGATGGATAACGCTCAGGCCTAGCTAAGACCTAAACACGGCAATTCTACACCCGCTATCCCCTGTTGGAATAGTCACTGTTGTTTTAAGAAACCTACTCTCCCAAGAGAAAAAAGCACTTTATCTTTTCAGTATACTCACAATTTCTGCTGCAATTCACTGATCAGTATCACTATTGTTTTCAGCAGTAGGGTTATGTTTATAGGTCTGCTCTCATTGAATCATTTTCTTCTCATAAATCATTTAATCTCTTGCCAAGCTGCAATATCATACTTGGGCTGCACAACATAAAAATAGATGGATGCTTTGCAGCCAGCAAACCAGACACTGAGAGCTCTATATGCTCTTTCACGAGTAGTCTACAAATAACATAACTTCATCATTTTTAAAATGTTGCTTTTCTCCTTTTAGACTCTCTGCTTTTAAATGCACAAAGTTTAATATTGTTAGTCCCTCAAAATTAATTAAACTATAGGCAGATCCACAGATAACATTGTGTGTAAACAAAAGTAACCCTCAAAATCATTTTAAGCAGCACATAGAAATAGGGTCTCTTCAAATATATGTATTTATGGGGCCCAGTAAGAAATTATCAAAATGCTAGGTAGGCTATGTGTCTCCTTGCAGATAGGGTCTTGTATATGTATTTATGGAGACTGTCTGGCTATTTCTCATGCCTCTATCCAGGCAGAATTTAGAGCTACCTCTCACTGAACATGTTTAATTATTCCAGAACAAGAAACATCAACATTTTAATGAATTGTATGGTAACCTGTAAAAAGACACTGTAAAAAGACACAGTGCTAAAGACTAATCAGAAATTGTGCTCTCACACTTGGGTTAGCTTTATCAAAACCTATGGCCTTGTAGTGAACACAGAAAAACATTTAGATAACAAGCATTGCAGAAGGAATGCAATTAGTAAAGTTAAGTATACTGAACAAGGCTCAAAGCACATCTGCAGATCATAAAAATGGTAACTATTGTTTGCATTATTTTCAGTGGTATGCACAAAATAATGCTGAATATCCTAAAATATTGCACTCTATAATCTACATATTGTCATTTCTTCCTCAGAAAACAGTAAGCTATAAGGACTACTATCCTTGTTGAGAGTCAGATCTATCATACAGAAAATATCTTCTACTTTAGTAGAGGGAAAGTCAGATTTTGCATTAGAAGATTATCAGCATTAGAAGGTCTTTATTAAAATAAGAACAACAATACTTAGCTTTAAATAAAATTAAATCCCAGGAAGTGTCTTAAAATTATCATATATAGTAGAACCTCTCTATTCTGACCGTTTGGGACCTTCTTACCATTCAGACAATGGAAGTTTCTGTTGCTGAAATGTGATTGCTACTAGCATAAGTCTGTGTTCTTCAAACTCTAACAACTTTTTTAACAAAATGTAAGAATTTTGACCTAAGATAAAATATAAAAAGCAATAACTTTAAAATGTATGTACTAAATGCATACAAACATGGGGCCAGATCAGCAGCAGAGGCAGCACTAAGCTAATGCTCACATGAGATTCAGAATGTAGTTTCCACAGTGCATTCTAAAAAATGGTTAGAAAGAAAACAAAGGGAATTTCTCTCTTGAAGTTATGTAGTGTGGATAGGCATTAGGAATGAGAAAGAAGTAGCATAGTTAAAAGGTAAAGAGAGCCCATATCAGTGTATTTTTAGCTTTCTCTGCATTCATCTCCCCAGAGTTCACAGCATTATTCATGAAAATAGGACATGACTTCTCTTGGTTTTGACCTGATGCTCAAGTCATTACCCTATACTTCCTGTAGCCATCTCTCCATTTTGAATCCCCTTTGCAGAAGTTTTAATTAGCTGTTAGATTGAGAGTTTTAGCCTTTCAGCATCCACCAATTACTACAGGCACAATAATATTTGTGCTATGTGTTCACTGGTCACGATACTTAATGGGTTTCTTTTTCATAAAACAGAAATTTAACCATTTCCTCTTTTAAAACAAATAAGATGCCACATTGACTCACCAAACCTGTAGCTCTTATTTTTTTACCACAGTTTCAATGCTTTCAGGATTTAGAAGTAAATCCATCAGTTGCTTCCTGACTAAAATATAATTAAATCTGGATCTATTAAGACTGCTTTTGTGCTGCATTAAAAACAGTATAACAAAGACCCAGAGTTTACACAGTTAGAATTCACAAATCTTGTGACTAGACCTTAGTTGAAAAATTAAATGACAATAAGTTTTATTATTGAATTGAATGAAATGTTTGTGTATTCCAAAAACAGGATAAATTGTTCAGCTCTATCAGTACTGAACTGTATGTGTGTGTTTTCTCTTGTCCTTTCAAGGGTGTGTTTAGAAATGTATATACGTGTATTTGCATGTTTGTGTCCACAAATAAAAATGAAGATGTAAGCAAAATACTAACGGCTATATCTAAAAGTCTGGGACAAGTAAACACACAAGAAAATCCTCAGTGGACTAAACAGATGAGATCCCAGGATCCCACGATCCCAGGTAGAGATCATAGATGAGACTCTATGTTTGCTAATGCTTTTATTCCAGAGTCACAAGCCACTGTGTTAACATTTTTTTAAAAGAGCGAAGAAAGCAACATGGTGCCTCATTACCAATTCTGATACAGAATCAGGAACCTGATTCTGTTCTCATTTGGAGATAAAAGCCATTTTTGGGTAAATCATGCATAACCCTCCTGAAGTCAATAGATTTAAAACAGTGTAAAACTGGGGTGAGGGAGAAGACTTATATCTCTCAGCTGCATAGGAAAACCATTTCCATGATATATTCTATAAATTTGTAGGAAGCCTACATAAAATTTTCCATTTGGGCAATTTCCTGTAGCATAGCTAATTACTGTCATCTAACTAAGGGGATACATGTAATTGCAATATGACTCACTAAAACATTAAAGTACTCAACAGAAGATATAGTTTGCATAAACAATCTCAGCAGCAAATTAATCTTTGAACAATACTGTTCTCTGTTTATTTCAATATTTTGCAAAGAGATATTTAAAAACAGCAAAACTGCTTTATGGTTAAGATTCAAGATCAGGAGGATGTGTGATGACTTGTTTTCTTAATGTTGCTGCAAAGTTGCCATAGTAGGCACAAGATTATAAGCACAAGGTTTTCTACAATAACATCTCCTGGATACTTTAATGCCTATTTCTGGGCAGGCTAAGATGTGTCTTAATTTTGATAAGGCTGAGAAGCTCCCAGCTTTTCAGGACCCAGAGACCAGGCATTTTTTCTGTGCTGTTCATGGTATGACTTGGTGAACATTCTTGACCGCAACTGCCAAGACAACACAAGGTTAAAAATACAATACTTCAGTGGGTTGAACACATTTTTGGGATGTGGGATGCCTACCTAGACTTTTTCTCCATACCATGAAGAGAGCTTAAGTTACAGGATGAAGTTCTTCTCTGTGTAGGTTAAGAATGTAAGAGGGCATCACTCTAAAGCCTGTTAATGGGTGTTCAGTTTTTCTTTAAGTTACCTCTCTCAGTTGAAATTCCCTTAGATCAGCACACGGACTTTTCTAGATTCAGTTGTGGCACTCTCAGCTATTCCAGCTGTATCTGGTCTTTTGGTAAAAGATGTCACCTTTCCCTGCTAGCCTTGCCTACCCTACATGCCTAGGCTTCCTGGCTGTAACAGTACTACTGTTGTGGTGGGGTGTGTGGGGAGCATAGGAGCACAAGACTGCAGAGCCTATTAGGTGGCAAAGCACTTAAAAAGTTTGGTGATAGTCAGATAGATACAGTCAGAATATTACTGAAGTCCACAGACCAAAATTCTCTTCAATACTGGAAGGGAATATATTTGCCCTTTAGAGCTGTTGGATTCATTTTGATGCAATGCACAGAGTTTGGGAATTAAAAGTGTTAACACAGCTCTGTCACAATATGAAATTCAATAGTTGCACATAATCTGTCAGTTCTGGTACTGGAGCCTGCTTACTGTCGACTACCATTAAAAATCTTTTGTTCTCTTTATCAAAGCCAGAGACAGCGAAGGGGGGAAATGAAAGCACTAGCAACTTAAAGTATTAAGCACTAATTATATGCTTTCATTTTAGTTGCCTTTTAGAGGGCAGTGGCTGTCCTAGTTGAGGGGCAAAAAGGAAAAGTTACAGGGACTGCAACTGCAGCTGCTGCTATTGCTATTGAAATCTAATTTTGTTTTGTGAAGATAAACCAAAACAAGCATGTACAAAACAGGACAGAAAAGCTAAGATAACCTGCAGCTTTTCATTCTGGTATTAATTGGTTTTCAATGCTGGAGCACCTGGTCTTATGAACCTTCTTTCAATATTAGATCACTCCTCTGATAGCAGACCCTGTCTGCAGCCTCCTCCTGATATTTGAAGACAGATGCTGCTTTCTGAACTGCCCATGTGAGTATGGGTCCTCATCTGGATGAGGACCAGAAGCATCCAGCTTTGCCTCATGCTTTGTACTAAAGCTCTTACCATAAGCCATCACTGTTGTCCTCCCCTGCCTTCTCATATCAGTGTCCAGAAGGACAAAAGCAATTCAGACAAAGCCAGGTAAAGATAAAACTCAAAGAGTTTCAGTTAGGAGAAGACTGTCTTACATATTCTTGGGTTAAAGGGCAGTCTGCTAGTGCAAGTGGCCAAACAGACATATAACTTTTGTATTAAGCAGGGGGCTAAAAAATTATTTGTGAACTCCTTGAATCAGTATCTAAAAAGGCCCGGCAAAGGAAGGAACTTCTGGAACTGTGCTGTGTTTGGCCACGGGGGGATGCAGCTTTACTTCATTACAGCACTCTGTGAAGCTGAGCTGGGACAACTGGACTGCATCATCTCCAACATGGTAGATACTTCTTTTATAGCATAACTGGCGGAGCAAAACAGGAAAGATTCCTGAAGCACTGCTTTAACATAATGTTGCCAGAGGCTTCTGGTTTTCTGTGTTCAATGACATGCCAGATACATGTCCTTGGATACTTAAACTTACAGCTGTGGCTAAGACTACAGTGCTCTGCTCTGCAGCTTTGCTTTGCTACATCTACTCAGGTATGCATCAGGCTGAGCCTGGGCCCTCACAAGCCATGGAGATGAAGGGATCTTACTTACCTGCTATTCTTGGGATGTGCCCTGGACATCACTTGATGCTGATTCTCTCTAACTAGTACTTGCTTATTCATGCAGCCCTTGTATTCTTGTCTAACATTTAGATCTGTATTGTTTCCAAAGTGTGACTTGACCTCTGTAGGCTGACATTCAGAGGAAAGAAAAAAAAAAAAGATTTGAATATGACATTAATACTCTAATCAGAGTTTAAAATATCCATAAAGTATAATTCCAGTAGCCCAATATACTGACCTCTTTTTTTTTCCATTGAAAGGGATATTTTGGTACTGAGAACTGTTTCCTTCTAACCCTGTGCAGATTTTTCATTACAGACAAACTAGTGATTATGCTTTGTTATCTAGAACTACAAACACAGGGAATGTTTAGCCTGATTTATAGATATACCTCAAAGCCACAACTATTTTTCATATATGAAAATAAGTAACAGAAAAAATGAAAAAGAGCACCAATTTCTCAAGCATTCTTACAATTTTATTATTAAAATTAACATATCATACTAGATATAATCATAGAAAATGAATGTTTACATACAAATAGGAAAAAGAGTTTCTAATTCCACAGCCTTGGGGAGATTTTGACAGAAACAGAACGTAACTCCAAATAGAAATAATGTCAGCATAATAACCATTACTTGCTACTAAATAGACTTATATTTTTCTTGCACAGATCCGAGAAGTGTGGCGGACAGCAGCTGTTATCTATGCTTCTGCTAAGATGGCCATGAATTTTAATGGATCTCCTGATGTGATTAAACACTGTAGACCTCTAGAAGAAAAATATCAGTTTTCTATTTTTTTCCCTGAATATCCTTGTCCTTTGAATAGAGGAATATATAAAGGACACTGGGAAATGACCAGGGATCAGCCCTGAAGTTTACCAGTTAAGTGTCGAAAAAAATTTAGAAAACAATGTGAAGGGTTGTGTTCTACTCTCCTTACTTACAAAAATGGGATTGAATTGATGCTTTCCTGGGAAAGAATGGCAAAACTGAATCTCAGACACATATATTGTAATACGAAGATGTTTCCTTTATTATAGGACCTTCCCTTCTCCCTAGCTCATACATATTTTACTTTACTTACCTTACCCTTTCCACCTCAGCATTTCCCAAGGTGACCTGCACGCTATAAGCATAAAATGGTAACAACTCTAAATGGTAACAATCAACATCCATTTTGTACTGGCCAAATGACTACAGCTTACACGGGGCAGTGAAGAATAGGCCTCATTTTATACTACACATAATTAAACCCTTCCCAAATTTTCTAGAGTGAAAATAAACACAATATTGCTCATTAATAGCCAGCAATCTCTTTTGGCTGTAGCCTCTTTGTTCAACTCTAGTCTTTCCACAGACACTAAAAGCATAATGCCTGGTTCACGCATAGTACTTTTGTTTAAGCATAACTCTGGTAGTTCAGCCCATAAAAGTGGAATTACACCTGGAAGTTGCTGGTGTAAAGTGAATACAGCCTATTATTTTACATTTGATAAGATACAGCAGGTGGTTCCAGTTGCTTTGTGTCACTGTGATGACACACATCATTAAGGAACCCTGCTTAACTGGTGGTTGATGTCTGTTTTGTCTTCCCAAAGTGGGAGTTTCCATGGATGTTACATCTTTCACCCAGCAATATCCTTGGGAACTCAACAGGCATCTCCATGGTTGCTCTGCGCAAACTATACTCAGTGGAAGTATTTGAGGAAGAACAACTTTGGCCTGGACAGTTACCATCTAATTGCCACTGAAGTCAGAGAATACATGAAAAAGGAAGCAGCTCTGGTATTAGACAGCCTTTCCTTAGAACATTTATTAGGAAGCAGGAAGTGATACCAAAACCAGAATTTCCATTAAATTATGTTATTTGCATCCAGACTGAGGTTGCTCAGGATGTTGGATATGCATGACATTTGTGGATCCTTCAAACTGCCAGTTTAGAAATAGTTGGCATGGAGAAATAATAAAAATATAGAACTGAATCAACTAATTTCATTTGTTTGTTGTTTAAAATTCGAAAGGCATTCCTAGGCTTACAGTGATTGAGCTCCTTAGTTAGTTCTACATAAAAAGGCATAGATGGAAAAACACTGTAAATCAATAACCTGCAGTTAAGTTGTCCTTACTGTATTAATTTTGTCTCTTTTGTAACAGTTCACACACTGTGACTGACTCAGCATCCTATTCTAATATAAATACACTTTATCATTTGTAGCCAATAAAGTATAATGCAATTTTTTTAAAATAGATTTGAAAAAGTAGAATCAGTCTCAGCCTGCCTTAATTTTTTTTTTTTTAAATTTGACTAACAGTACTTCATATAATTTCCAGGACTTTCAATATACAACACATTCAAATTCATATATAAAGCTGGATATTCCAAACCTTTAAAAATCTTTATAAATAATTTCTGGCAAAATATCAGTAAGATTAATTTTTTCTAAATCAATTTTTAGCCTGAAACTACACTCCCAAATGAGATTTTAGGATGCTAAGATATTCTCCACAGAACTGAACATTTTAATACATTTTTAACAGTCTCTGGATTTCAAAACAGCAGAAAAAGGGCAAAGGCTCAAACTTCAGATCTGAAGAATGATTTTATTTGTACGATCATAATATTTTTTATTATTAAAGCTTTCCCAAAAATCAGATCAAAAGTGGCTTGGAGGTCTTCCAGGACTTGAATCCTTAGCAAAATATTTTTAATAGATGAGTACGTGCACTGAGAAAGTACTGCAAAGTTTGTTTTGAGTCTGTTCACATGATGAAACCTCCTGCTTACCCCAGTTTTCTTCTGAAGAGTGAATGATGCTAATATCCCAGATGAGAGCTGACAGTGCAGAAAACTATTTGGACTGCACTGCAATTGCTCTTTTCCTCTGTTTCACATGCTTGTCCCAGTAATACAGTCATATTCTTCATCTCACCTTTTCTGCTGGACCCATTTTCTTTTTCCCTTTCCCTCTAACACCGTTCTTTTTTTATAGCGCTCACGCCATACAGCATCTTAAGAAACTGTAAATGTCAGCCAAGGACAGTGATCCAGAATACTATTCATACCTTCCCTCAGCAGCTCTGAGGCCAGAGGTTTATGGGGTAAGCCTAGAAACTTTACTCCCTGATGCTGCTACTGCAGGTACCAGGGGAGCCGTGACACTGGGCAGACCACTCACCCTGCCGCCCATCCCCAAGGCAGCAGGACTCTCCCTGCAGCTACCTATGCACTCACCCAGGAAACGAGAAGCAGAGCGGACAAATCCAAATTAAGCTCTTTGGCTTCATGGGGTCTGAAGTCCACACATGACTGAGTACTGTCTCCACAGGGCTACATGTAATCTGCACAAAGGAGCATTCTCTGTCCTTTTTGTTGAAGCTGGATACGGCATACCAAGAGTGAGCATTTCGTGACTAAAATACAAATTCAAGATGAAAGACTGAGAAGACCATATAAAACAAGCAACCTAGAGCATTGCTAACAGGATATAGAAGATTCAGCTCTTAAGTCCATGCTCCTAATCAAGGCTTTTTATTTACACTGCCTCAACTGACATTTTCCTTTGCTGTTTAGGGAATACAGTATTTCAGGCAGAACAAACATTCCCAGGAGCCACAGGGAGAATAGATCCAGCTTCAGTCACTGGACAAGTTTCCCAGATCCTCCATGGATATATCTGGACCTAGTTCTAGACAGAGATGGGTGAAAATTTCTGAAGTCAGTGGCAAAACTACCATTGTATCCATTAGGGAAAAAAATTGCATGACAGAAGCAATGCGCTCAGATGAGTACAAGTTTTTACTAATTCAGATGTAAAGAAGCACAAAAAAAAATAGTTCTAACCACTACGTAAATCTACAGAAGGCTTGATGCAATCTTGCACTCAGTATTTAAGCAACTGATATCAGAAGCCACATCTCTTCTGGCTTTGCATGATAGTTGGTGGCTGTGATCTTACACATGGTAGCAATCTACACAAAAATGTTTCAAATTATTGTTGGTATTGGTTGAGAATTGACAGAACAAGCCAGAAAATCCAATGAATTACCTGTAAATAGTTAAAGTCATCCTCACTGTCTGCGGGTAGAGGTGTTTCTCTTCATTTGCACAGTGAGATTAAGACCAGGAGGGCTATTAAATTTAAAAAAAAAAATTATTCAAATTGGCTTCATGGTATCAAGAAAACTGATAGAAATTGGAAGAGCTATTTTCAGTACAAAAGCAGGTGAAACCATTTCTTGTAATCATTAATTTAGGAAGCCTGATAAGAGATTTATGTGATTCTGAATCTTGAAATACAAGAAAATTGTTCCTATAACATGTTCAGTCTGCAGTTTCCCATCGTGTATTAAATTCAGTGTCAGGTATAACAGTTAACTCTTGGAATTTGTCTCATGCTTACCAAGCAGTCCTTCAGACTAGTGTAAAATTGTCCCCATTGGATAGAAGCATTTTTTAATAAAAATGAAATGTGATCACTTTTCCTAAAAAAGTACATGTTAAGATTAAATGTTATGTCTGTCCTAACCTACACTTCTGGATTTTTTTAATCTGGTTTTGCAACTGTATTTGTAAGATCAAAGGCAGTTTGGAGGAGCAATAACTTATTTTATTTTATTATTTTATGTGTTTAGATGTGTGTGAATTTAATATAGTTTGCATGTGTGCATTTAGGTATGCCCATACACATGCATATATCTGTGTGTAATATAAAAAAAGCCTACAGCAAAAGAACACTCAGGTTGCAATTTCAGGTATTCAGAAATTAGAAAATGCTAGAATGAAAACTGCCAGTGCACCATCATTGGCTCCCTTATTCAGAAGTAACAGTACACTAGGTATTTTTTCACTTTTTAAATGTTATTTCTGCAGCTCCCAAAGCATCACAATGCTCTACACAGACACATACACTTTTCTAGTAATTCCACTCATGCATATGCCAACTCTTAATTGTCAGCCTCTCAGAAAACGCACGTGCACACACAAATGATACAATTGTATCATTATTATTATTATTGACCCATTTCATACTTTTCCATTCCACATTCATACTCTTATTTGAATAGGTGTTACCATTTTCTGTTTCAAAGATGGACAGCCATTTAGAATATAGGAATTAGGAGAGTACAATTATTCCTCTGTCAAGTTTCCTTCTCACTTTCTACCTATCCTTTGATCACGTCCCCAGTTCATAGCTCAGAGGTGAAATTCCTTTTTTGCCATAGCGGTATATATTACAAAAATCACAGATCTGAAGCAGCCAGCCTGGGTGACTGGCTATACAGCACTGTAACATATGAAGTGCTCTGTCCTCCAGGCATCTTGCTTACCTTGATCTCTTTCTCCTTCTTGCACTAAGGGAACTGCAACAACATCCAGTTACCGCTAATACACAGGTGTGTTGTGCATCCTCCTGACTTGAATATCATTTGTTGGGTTTATTATGATACCTAACACCAACTGAATTTGAATTTGCTTTGTTCTAGGCAAAATACAAACACAAGATAACAAATAGCCCCTACCGCAAAGAGCTTGCACTAAAAATAGACACAGGAAAAGGGAAGGTATGTACCACCTGGGAGTCAATTGCTTGAGCAACTACTTCACATTGGGAGCTACCTAATCACATCAGACAAGCAAGAATGGATAAAACACAATTTCTTCAGATTGCTGTTGCTGTGCTTCTCACTCTTCAGAAAAGCAGCTCCAATGTTAGAGTGCTGTGAGCTAGTGGAATCCCTAAGAAGACTTTCCAACAAACCATCTAATGCCATGATGAATTCAGTGACAAAACTGGGATCCACAGTCTCCTGGGAATCTTCCGTCCTGGCAAACTGACCTTGGGCCATCAGGGTTATTGGGTAGTGGCGTTGCCTCTCAGTGGTGGATCAAACTGAAGACCACTTCACTGAAAACCTGTCTTGTGATAGGAATTAATGATTTCAACAAATGTGAACAAACAAGATCATAGGATAACTTGGACTGGAAGAGGCCTCAGGAGGTCTATAGTCCAACCTTTCAAAGCAAGGTCACCTGTGAGCTCAGTCCAGGTGGCTCAAGGATTTATCCAGTCGGTTCTTGACAAGCTTCAGGGCTGAGATGGTACAACCTTTCTAAGCAGCCTGTTCCAGTGCCTGACTGTCCTCATGGGAAAAAAAATGTACCTTATATCCAGTCAGAACCTCTCTTGTTTCAGTTTATGTTCCTTGCCTCTCATCCTCCTGCTATGCATCCCTTTGAAGAGTCTGGCTCCATCTTCTTCATACCACAGGTACTGGCAGGATGCTGTTAGGTGCCCCCAAGGCCATCTCTCCTCCAGAGGGAAGGAGCCCCCTTCCCTCAGCTTCTCCTCACAGGGCAGGTGCCCCAGCCACTGACTGTCCTGGTGGTCTTCTACCAAACTCATGCTACTTTATCAGGGTCCTTGTACAGGGGGGCCCAACACCAGATTTGGTATCTCAGTGAGGTCTAACAAGTAGCATTTGTAAGTGTAAGCCTACAAGAGTAAGCCTACATTAGACTTTAGAGAGAAGTTACGTAATAAAGGTTGCAAATCTTTTCACATATGCTCTCTGATCTACAAAAGAAACTGTAAATTGTGTAGGTATAATACCATTACTTGGAACTGAGTCTGCCCTGAACCCTGAGATTATAATCACATTGTGGCAATTAGTATCATAGACTCTGAAGTTTGTCTCTTCTGCAGCCAAATGCCTGATTCGTAAAGCTGTGTGAACCCTAACTTAAAACTAACTAGTGTGGCTCCTCAGAAAAATGTAGCTGTTAGAATACAATACTGAGCTTGCCCCTGTGCTACTTACTGTCTTGGGTGAGCTCTACAATCTGAGATAGATGTTGCTGCAAGTGTACCCAAGCTAGCTGAGTCAAGACAATTTAGTGTTGATATATTCTATTTTCATGATGGGAAGCATTTGCAAATGAAGCAGTACTTTACCAGGACCATTAAAAGGCAAATAAAGTTGAAGAGATAGTACTGTAAATTCTGCATTTTAATAATATTGTCCTGGCTGGAAGTCTGTGCACAGAGAAGAAATGGTTTGGATTGCTAATGTGAGTTTGTGTAATAGAAGCCTCTAAAATAACCTTTATGCAAGTGATGCTACGTTTTTGAAGGTACAGGATAACATTGCAAAATGAGAGACCTAAATTAGGTGTAACATTCAATGAATAGTGGATTTCTGGAAATTATTAGAGAGTATCTGTGGAATATGGAGCTTCTACTCCTTCTATTCAGGCAAGACAAAAGAAAGAGGTTGTCTTCAGTTCTTCAAACAACTTAAGTTTCTGAATGACACTCCAGAAATCAAATAAAAAGGGAATAACCACCTCTTTTATTAGCATTTCCACTGCAATATTATTTACTGCATAAAAAATACCCAGGAAAAAGAAAAAAAACTTTTAATTAATAGGAGAAAAGTAATCTAATTATGGCTATATCTGCCTGAGTACTGCTAGCTAACTTGAGATTTTCTGTCACTCATTGCTATAGCACCGCATTTCAGTTCTGGTCTGGACTTCCCACTGTAATGTATATGTAGCCAGCGTTACTTGTTTGGTTAGATTTCAGTTGAGCAGCAACCAAATATTCATCTCAAAAAAACCCAGAAAAAGTATATCAACTGCAGTAGCCACCCAAGTACCTGAATGGCTAATTCATGGAAGAGTATTTTACACTACTTTCAGCATAACCACTGTATGCTCCATTAATTTTTGGCAATCAGGCTGGAGATTAAGTGTAACAAGGTTTCCTGGCACAATCACTTTATCCAGGGAAAGGACAGGTGATGAGAAGGGCTCTTAAAGTAAACAGAATTGAACAAGCCCTTTTCTGGTTACCACTACCAGTGTTGGAGTTCATGGCCATTCTCTAGAAAGGTGCTATCACGTTTTCTGTTTTGTTTTCCACTTGGCTGTGAATTTCTTTTTCAAAATTCTCCTGATAGTACCCGGCCCCATTAACTACATAGTAAAGCTTAATTTTGTAATCCACTAAGCATCATAAAGGCAACAAAATGGCCTTCATATAGAAAAACTGGTTTTATATATGTGTATATATAAAGAAACCCTGCTATTTCTAGCATTTGTTATGTATATTTTTAATTATTTAGCCAGCTAGGAACTTCACAGATTTCTCTCTGCTGCACAGCATGAGCATGAGGTCTCTGGGATGAAGGAGGACACAACTTGCTGGTGGCTGTTTCCTGTGCACACATCTCTAACGGCAGAGGTACAGCAGACGTAAAATGACCCATTAGTATAGTAGGTCACACAGAGCATTCCCGTTCCACTGTACTGAGTACAGGGATGCAGAGGCAGGCTTGTCATTAGACTAATTTCAGTCACCATTCACCCTATCGACAGCAATGTTGAAGGTAAATTTTAACTGAATGCGATACATATGTAGAAGACTGTGAGAGCAGGAAGAAAAATGCTTTGATGTTCTGGAAATCACAAATGTAACAGATACTGTAATTTAGGGAAAAGGTCTAATTTCTATATACTAATCAAGATATTTACGTAAGATTGATCCAAATCCAGTCCCTGACTGGACAAAGTAGGAAAAGAGAACTAGCAGAAATAAGCTTGATATTGCCACAACTAAGTCCAAGAATCCAGCCAATAATAGTGCCCAAATAACAATACCCGTCTGGGCAGCAGGGCTGGCACTCTCTGGCTACAAGGTTACTGGGGACGAAGCTAGCCTAGTTCTGCACAGCCTACCTGCTTGCAACATTGCTGCATAACCGCCGTCAGAAATTGCTGTTTGACTGTGGGAGGAAATGAGAGAGGTAGATTAGAAGGGGAATGGTGCAGAGACAGGTGTTTCTGAAGAAGACAGGGGAAACTTTGCTGATCATACTTAGGAACTCAAGATCTCTTTGGCAGAAAGAACAAGTATCACAGCTATTGTGCAGATCGGTGGGGTACCCATGCAACATGTAGGCTGCCCAGAGATCAGACAGGCAGGCCAAGGAGAGAGATCAGATGGCAAGATCGTATTCCCTGGCAATGACATGAAGGAGCAGAGTTGGTGTGAACCTCAGTGACAGGACCTGATTAGCACTGATTAGCTGCAAATCATCAACTGAAGGCTCATCCCAGTCCGCTGAAGAATTCAGCCTTTTAACCCCACTACGAGCCACTTTTATGATAGATGCCAAGAAGAAATCAAGGAAATCAACAGCAAGACTGAGGTCTGTCTATGCATAAGTGAAGAAAGATTTCTGTGTGTTGAGCAGAACTCAAGATTCATAATGATAGCACTGGGCGGAAGCACATCAGGGCTGCATTTGGGTCCAGTACTTCTCCAGGACACAAGATGTAAACACTGCTTTTAATTTATGAGATTGGATGTTTGCAATATAGGGTTTGATAAAATGGATCAGAAAGTGAACGCAGCATGCTCAGAGACATTAACAAGAACATGATTTATTGTATCCTGTTCAATAAATGAGGGGCAAGCTCCCTATCTAAATGACAGCTTCTTTAAACCAGGTATCTCACCATCTTTTTTTTTTTTTTTTAAATGGTGTGTTGCTGACTTCATTCTATGGGATGTGTGAATTGCTACTGAGGTAGCAGCCATGAATTTCAGTGAAAAGAGTAGGTCCTCAATATCTTTGAAAACTGTGTCTGTGATAGTTGCTTTCATCTTAAAACACGAAACCTATGTCGGGTATGGCTTGGGAGTAGCTTTGAAGGAAGAAGGGTGGAATAAAGTCAGCAGCAGTTGTCTGTTGGTGCTGTATTAGAAGAGGCAAGTGACTCTGCAAATCCTTGTTCCTTCTGTGATGTTAGCACCAGAGCATGTGCTTTGTCTCTGCTGTTCCATCCACGAATTATGCCAAGAACAACAGAAAGTTGTGTCATTTTCAAATCTGTTGTTGTTAAATAATTGATCGTTTTGCTGCCACCATGAGGGCACCTTTAGAAACAATGCTTAAATGGCAGCGAGTCTTCAGCTGTGGGAGATCTATGAAGCATGTTAATTAAAATCACTAATTTAAAAAAATATATTTTGGCAGTTGAAGATAAATAAATGCATGAGAGATTTGTTTCCTGAGTTCCTATGGCCTGAAATTACAGATGACAGTCCTTCTGTAGAGGGTGAGAGAATTCATTTAGATTAAATTATCCTTTCATTTCCTTTTCTAAAACATCAGAAAACCTCCCTAACTGACATTTTTGCCTTTGTGTCAGGGATAGCATTACGAATAATTTTCTATGATTGTCTCTTCGACAGGCAGAGAACTCATTTTAATCGATACATCGTAAGCTGTTATTACAGCTATTTTCTATCTTAATTCAGCCTGCCCTTCATAATTATGTGGGGTTTTTCCTGTTTTTTAAAAGCTCTGGATGATGGCAGATTTCCACCACCTAGTGGAAAAATTCTGTATTGTCTCCTGAAAAGCTTTGCTCAGATTTCTCTCTAATACCCATTTTAAACCTTCCCATTGCAAGCTCCCTTTCACCAGCACTTATTACTGAAGCAGTTTTCCTTTTTCCATGCACTGGTGAATGTGCCCAGGTGTACACAGCTCTCCTTGAAGGTGTCAGACATTACACATTCCACAAACCATATCTCTCAATGCATAGGAATTATATGTCTGTGTGTTTTTTCAACTCAGCAATCTGTAATGTGAAGAGGAAATTGGAAAGCCTAAAAAACGGAGCAAGATCTGTCAATGAATACCACTGCTTCCCTGCAGCCCATCTGCTTCGCGGGGAGCCCTGATCCCCACTCAGGTGTGCGCTCCAGTGCAAACTATGCTGAAACCTACCACACTCGTTCAGGTAATATTCTGTGTCAGGATGCTCTCCTCTTTGACTGCCCAGACTGAATTGCCAAATCAAGTCAGGGAAAAGCTTCCAGAAAGGAGAAAGTTAAAGAAATGCAAAGGCAAGTGGTGCTATTGTCACCTCTTCTTGTTATTGCCAGGGAAGTCCCTACCCCTTGCACACCTACAGAGCAACCTCTCCCTTCCCACGTGTCCCAAAGTGAGCAAGTGATGCCTCCTCTGGCCTCAGGAGAGAAGAAATTACTTTTCAGATCCAGCTGTGAGTGTGAATTGCCAGAGGTAAGAGCAACAGGGTAAGAAGCTCTCTTCACATCCCTCAGGTGGAATAATGACTCTGAAGAAAATCCGGTGCCTGTTGAACCCAACAGGATTTTTCCTCTTGTTTTCCCTGGAAAAATATGCCGTTATCTGGTTCTCATCACTAGATGCCTCACAGTATTTAGTTTATCCCCATAATGCCTCTTTGAATCAGGAATATGCTGCTACCTCCACTTCACACCTGGAGATGTATAGCCCAGGGAGATCAAGGTGTAGATTTACAAAAGGCTGTCACCATGTCAGTTAGTCGCCTTTAGGATTTATAGCACCTTTAGGAGTTATTGAGATTTGAGTGCCACGGAGATCCTGAGAGGTCTTCCTCCTGTTTGGTTATCTTCCTAATCCTTTGGACTGAATTCCAGGATACAGCTTTTTTCCAGCACCTTATTTCCAGCTAACTGTCACATCATTCATCTGTGCTCAAAATTGAGATCTTCAAAACTCCAGCTAATTTGCCATGTAACGTTGGAAGCATGCAAACACATCTTTGCAGCAGACAATTTCCCTGAGCATCTAAATACCCTCTCCTGGCAAAGCTGATCAGTTAGCATCTAGTTCACAGCTAAGGTCTGCCCGGATTCAGAACTGAGCTGTTTGCACATCTCTCTCTCTTCTACAGTGCCTGATCCACTCAGTTTTTTAGAGCACATGTGATGAATCATGGTCTACACAGGATAAAAAAGGTAATGGTAGTGTTACTGACCCTTCTTCTGCTTTGTCCAGTAGCTCAATGAGAGGCTGCTCAGCTATCATGTGGCAAGCTTAAGGAGATTTCAGCTATTCCTTCCTATTCCCCAGATAAGGACTATAGGTCTCAGATTACAGCGTGTTTAAATGTAGCTGTCAGTGACACTTGTTAAAGTTGTACCGTTTACATGGGAAAAATACATTTGAGAAAGGAAAGGTTTCAAGTAAACTTATCAATACTTAGGACTTTGATATGACGTTTATGTTTTTGCAGGAGAAACAAGAAAATACAGTGCAAGAGTAGCTGCCAAGAAATTAACAGCAGGTGAGAAATATAGCCCGTGGTATTCATAAAAGAATCCCCCAAAGAGGCAACTTAATTAGAAATGAGAAACCCCATTGCTTTTTTAGATACCTAATGAAGAACTAGAACTAAGCTATACAACACAAATTGTTGGAAAATACCATAAAGACTTTTTACTTGTCAAGGACACCTGGAGCTGGCACAGAGACCCTGGATGGAAAGTTTTGCAAGTAGTTTTTTGCATGCCAAGTAATGCTATTAGTGCTTGTTATTCCTAAGTCAAGGATAGGAGACTATATCAACTGTTTGGGAAGGGTGTGTTTCCCTTCCAGTTAGCCTGTGCAATACTTCCATGGGTGCAAAAATGTGGACTTTGCAGTCCTTTAAAAGGAAACAGGACTCTGCCCTAAGCTGCACAGCATCATGATGATATCTGTTACAAATAAGACGCTTCACTTTCTGCCAAGATGGATAGCTAAACTGACTATAAATACCGGCCAAAATTCCTTATATAGCAGAATGACAGCTTTAAGGAGACAAGTGAGAGTTTGTCTTGAAATGTCTTAAACGGCCTCGCCTGCCCGCTGCTCCTTCCTTACTTCCCAAGGGTGGGAGAGGAGTAGAGACTTCACCTTGGTGGCTGGTCTTCCCTGTTCTCCTGAAAGGCTGCTATGTTTGCAGTGAAGGGGAATGCTGAAAAGCTCAGTGACATTTCAAAAGGCACTTAGGTTGTTTAATTCCTTTTTAGGCGTGATTTGATCACGAGCCCCTGGGTGTTATCGTTGTGGCACACAGCAGAGTAGTTTCACAGACGTAGGATAACGAAGTCAGCAGTGACTGATCGCAGATACTAAAAGGAAAGTCTACACTAGTGCATTTGTATTTCTCTCTTTTTGAGTTAATGTTGTTGATCAGCTGCGCTTTTGCCAAGCCTCCTCGCTCTATCTCTGTATGTAAGCCTGGCAAGTACAAGTACACGACTTGACAATTTCCATCAAAATAGCACCAGGCATCTAAACACTCATTAAAAAGGCATTACTGCTGCCCTTGGCGGGGCGGGGGGGAGAAGGAAAAAAAAGAGCCGTTGAAGAAAATCAGGCTTTTCTGACAGCGCCTCCGAACAGCAGGGCCCGTTTGGCTGAAGCGCAGGGACGCGCCCCATTTAGCCCGCTCCCCCGCAGCCCGCCGCGGTCCCGCAGCCCGGCCCACGGCCGCTAGGCCCGGCCCACGGCCGCTAGGCCCGGCCCAGCCGCCTGCAGAGCCGCCCGTCCCCGCGCCCGCCGCCCCGGCCTCGCCAGCCGCCCCGCACCGTGCCGAGGCGGCGCCCGGGGCTCCCCGGCCCGCAGCCGCGCTGCGGGGACGCTCCTCCTCAGGGGATTCGGCCCCAGCGCCGCTTCTCCTCCCGGCGGCCCTCCGGCCTCCCGCCGGGCCCCCGCCGCCCCCGGCCCGGCCCGGCCCGGCTGCCGGCGGCTCGGCGGCCGCCAGGGGACTCCCTCGGCCGCCGCGGAGGCGTCGGGCGGCCTCGCCCTGAGGGGCCCGGGGGGGCGGCGGCGGCGGCCGGGCCCGCCCCGGCCCCGGGGCTCGCAGCGTCACGACGTGACAGCTGAAAAGAGGGCGCTGCCCCGCTCCGAGCGCGCCGCGCCTGGCAACGCAGCTACGGTTTGTGACAGCAGCCGCGTTCCGGTCTGCTTCGGCCTGTGCGTCGTTGCCAGCAGGCTTTCCCGTCGCTACAGAAGGTCGCAAAGTTTTAATAAGTGGAATATCTTCCCAGTATGAATGACAAAAAAATACCTGCCGTTCTCGGGGCCCGCTCGGGCGCTGCAAACCTAGAAATGGGAAGGTGACCTGTTTCCAACGTCAGGAAACGTCAGAACTGACCGGTGGTTGCCGCTTCCCTCAGCCGAGGGGCTTGAGTAACGACCTCACAGCCCCTGCTCAGGCTGGAGGCCTTTTCTTGGGGAAGACACGGAAACGCGAAGAGCATTAAGGAAGGGCTTTCAGACTCAGGGGGCTGTTTCTTCTATCAGTTTCTCTTGATGTCTTGTCATGACCACCGTCCCTGAAGGAAGAGGCCTAAATGAGTCAGTATTTATTTATAGGTGCTGAATCAGTTCGCTAGATTTCATTTACACCCCGTGCGCTTCAGCGAGCTGACTCACTTGCTGTAGATAGCTCGGGATCCTCCTGCTGCGGAATTTTGTATGACGCTGAATGTAGTTCAAAACAGCCCCAAAACGCTAGGACCTCAGGGAGCTCTTTTCTAAAAAACCATACACCTAAAATTCTGTTAAAAATAAAATCATTAAACTCTGGTTGTTATTACTGGTTTACAGGTAGCAAACTTTTGCTCCGTTACCTAGTTATTTAAGCTTGCTCCAGGATGCAAAGTCAGTCAGTCACCGATGATGCACAAAAAGAACTAGAATCCATGTCACACCTTCTGTTGAAAAATCAATAAAAATATTGTTGTTATCACCTATGTATCTACCCATGCAATTTTGAGTACTCAAGGAGAGGTCTTCTGAAGAAAAAGCTTCAGTGTTCCTTTCAGAAAAAAACTAAAGCATTACTGGAAGTTAATGAGCTTTTGCTGAGGAGCAAACGGTGTCTGTGAGTTTCAAAATTTCGTGTCACCTTGTAGACAAGCACTGTTTTCCAAAGTCAGTTATGTGGTGAAGAAGATATTAAGATTAAATGAGCAGTGCAGAACTTGAAAAGCAAACCCATAATTATTAATAGATTTTTAAATTGGCAGGCAATCGATTTTTAAATTGTCCTTTCACCCTTGCGTGTAATGCGGTTTGCCTCACGGTGATAAATTAGCAGCAGCACTGTGCTGTGACTGTTTCCGCTGGAAGATTCTCATTACCATTCAGGGGTTTTGCTGGCTCATCAGTGAATCGTGGACAGCATTTCGATTGCTGAACTGTGGCCCAGAAACCAGAGAAAGGATAGCAAACAGAGCCTATAAAAAGTTTTTCTTGAATTCTAAGATTGATCAGGTTCTTGAATAAGACTAACCCCTTTGGCTGTAGTATTTCTATTTCTTATGTATCCCCGAGGAAGTGCCGGTCCATTCATCCCCTCCGTCCCTCTCCTTAAATCTCAGTATTCTTGTTAATCTGTCAGGAAGATAAGAACAGTAACATGTAATGGACCAAATGTGCTTTTTTTCTCAATTGAACAGTTCCCTTAATCCCAGTAGCACTGGGCTGCGAACTAACGATTTCATCCAACCTTTATTCGCCAGCATCTTCCAAGATAAATTACACTAGCAACCTATAAGATCATCAAGTTAAGCATCTTCTCGGACAGATGATTTTCAGTTACTAGTCAAAACATGGATCCAATTTTTAGTTGCTAATTGGCATTTCTTTTAGCTAGGTGTTGCTTAATCAGAGTCCTAATTAGAACTGGTTGCAGTTTTTGTTTGTCAAAATAAACATTTTCAAAACATTAAAGCTTTTGTGGAGTACATTGCTTTGCTGCCATTTCCAATGGGCAAGTTCTGAATCTCGGAGCAGAAACTCCAGTCAGACAGGGAGAAATGAGTAAGAAAACTTGGAATTTTGGATCTGAAAAAGCATATTTGCAAGCAATTTCATGTGTAATTTTACAAGATTATGCTTTGGTAGAATGAAAATAAATATTGGATGTTCAAAGACTTCAAAACCCCATGAAACGGGATTTTGTTCCTCAGAACAGAACAGTTTGTGCTTCTAGTTCTGACAGTGCTCTTTCTGCTTTATTCAACATTGTTCCACTCTGCTCGTTTTGCAGATACCTGGACACCAGGACAACTGTTCCTGAACAGTTTGGATTGTGCACAACACACAGCACATCACCTTCGAGAGCGTGTGGCCGAACAAAACTTGTGACAATCCTTTTGCCACTCCTGGAATTTTCTCTTCTCTTTTTCCAGATTCAGAGTAGGCACATCATTATTGTTTTTTACCCATGTTCAGCTTTGTATTGTTACCAGTGAATGAAGCATGTGAACTGAACTCGTACTAGAGTTTACGAATAAATGTTGTGTTAAAATTCCAAGTATCTCAGAGGGTAAAAAAGGCTTCCTTAAGAGTAAAATTGCCTTGCAGAGTTAGTGTAATATAAAATAACTGAAAAATTGGAAGGTAACAAAAATTTTTCTTATTCACAAGCAATAGGCCACGAATAATGAGGTTAAATTTTAGCAGGGAAAATTTTAGCTAGATTTCAGGAAAAAAATTAACCATGTGGTTAGTTAAGCACTAGAAGACTAGACTTGTGGAAGCTCCATTGTTTAAGTATTTTACAATGTGAATGGACAAGCATCCGTCAGGAATGGTTTAAGTAAATCTGATGCTGCTGTCAGGCAAAGGGATGGATTTGATTGCCTCTCAGAATCCCCCTTTACTGTCTGTGCATCATTTTCTACTGAAGATGCCCACTGTCTGGGTTTACCTATTCTCTGACTGGTTCATAGACAGGTATCTATAAAGAATGTTTTGTCCCCAGTTCTTAAATGCTGCTCATAGATATTGAGCACTGTTTCCTTCTAGAGGAGCACAAGATCAAGTACAAGCTGATGTTCTCGTGGTGGCATGACCCCAAGGAAGGCAAGCTAATGCCTGCGCTAGCTGACCCTCTACTATTTATTACCGTATAGTTTCGCCACATGTAGTTTCACACAGACAGATACAGTCTGATGTTTTGGGGTTAACAAGAACATGGACTGTTGTGGATATCTGGAAGAAAGGAGTTAATTTCTCAGCAAGCTAATTGGGAAAAAAGCATTTTGTCTACTAATATTATCTGACCACCTAAAGATGCAGCCAACACTTCAAGGAGTGGCACCATGATGCCTTTGATGGGACTGAAGGTACTTTCTTGGTTAAATCTTCCAAGTGTTTCTCCTAGCTTACCAGCATCTTCCTACAATTGTCCAGATTTATCCAGCAGAAAATTTCCTGAAGCCAAGTTGTCATTTCAGTAATGATAGTAGTTGCAGCTGCTGAGAGAGATGAGTGTCAGTGGCATGTTGTTAAATCTATCTGAACCCTTTGTACATCATTTTTATTTACAGTGGACTCAGAGAAATACTGAAAAGCAAATTACTTTGGCTAGATACCTCCATAGCCTGCAGGTAAGAGGAAAAAGAAAGAAGCAGTACTACTGATGAGAATGGCCGTGACTACTGTAAGATGAAGCTATTACTGTCAGATCACCTTCCTGTATGGTTAGTTCTTTGTCATAATACCAGACATTGCAAAGGCTCCTGAGATGTACAGCCATACAAGAACAGAGACCTTACCCACGTCTACAGGAGATACTGTAACATCCATATACAGCACAGTGGTTATGCCACATGCAGTTGGCGCTTGGAGTTCACTAGTCACTTAGCTGTTTATTCAAGATAAGGATTATGGACCTCTGGAATGAGTTCAATTCAGCACCAAGTTTGTAGATTTTGAGTTAAGTATTGGTTTGTTTGGGACTATTTCACTGTGAGTAGATTAAACGGGTATGTTCCCGTGAAGGAGCCACTACTTGCTTCTGTTTAGGAGGGTACTCCAGAAAGTGTTGGTGGAGTGGTTGTGGCACTCTGCTATCAAGGCAGCTGTCTCAACCCTGGCTCTCATCTCATAGGGAAGCAGTCCTAACCATAAATGGATGTCGGTAACTTGAGCTGAGAAGCCATAAGGAGCCGTATGCAGTGCTGTCCCACGTCTCCCATGTAGGTAAGTGGCTCCAACAACAGACATGCTTCAGCAGTACTAACAGGATGGGCCTAAAGAGTTCCTTAGACCTTTGCACTTTTTAATCACTGATCTTAATCACTGATCACTGCAAGTGAAGAAGCAATTAAATATGAAAAGGATGGTTTGGGGCCTCAGTCCTGTGTGTTACTGAGCACACCTGCACATTGTTATGCCCCAGCTGGTCCTAAGTCTGTGGCAGCTGAGGGCACTCAGCACCTTGCAGGGTCAAAGCCTGGAGTGAAAAAAAAACCCAACTCTTCGAACCAATAATAGAGACGGAAAAAGTGGATTTGAGTACTGATTGAACAACTACATTAAGAGCAATTGAGGACAAGATCAGAGAGATGAGGAAGCTTTCATTTCTTTGGGGACTGTTGCTATAGCACAGATTTTATTTACAGCCTCCTGCAAGAAAAATCTGTTGATGATTGGTGTCAGTTTCTGGTGGACCACAGACTGCTCTGGTAACTGCAGTTGCAACGAGGGATGTGACAAATCCACGTGTTTGAGATGCACAGAGTGTCAAATACTAGAGTTGTTTCTCCCTGGCTAACAAGTACGGATGTGTGTCAGTGCAAGACAGGAGCTTGAAAGCAGTTACAGTAGCTACAGGATGAGTGGGAGAGATGAGAACTTAATACTGTCATTAAAAAGCAGCTGACAGCTCGGAGAAGAACAGAGAAAACACTGTGAGTGTCATGTTTTTAGTCTTACGATACTTTTTCTTTCATCTTTTAACAGCATGTACAGAAAGATATTTGGCTTGGCCTTTTAGGGTTTCTTGCCTTACAACTTATTCTACACTTAATTATATCATTTTCTGTTAGCTATCTTAAAGTCATCTGTGTAACAACTACTTGTAATGTCCAGAGAAGATAACTACAACTGCAGCTGGGAATTAACAGCAGGAGTAATAAACTCTTAAGACCGGACCTCACAGTTTTCAAGTGGATGACTTGACAGTAATACATCAGGAAAAGAAAAATCAAGAAATAGAAAGAAGGTGATGTAAAACACAGCTGTAAAGCAAAGCACTCCTAATAGCAGGAATAGAATTGGTGCGCAAATCCAAATAGGGTGATACCAAGAAAGATCCCTGGACCTAGTTCTTCAGTGTGTCGGAGACAATGAAGTAGTCATCACAGGAAGGACTATCGTTCATTCTGGAAAAGGAGACTGCAGTGCAAGTTGTTGACTTTGGTGACTTTTTTGTAAAATTGTCCAGAAAAGATAAGAAAGTGCTGGATGAGAAAGAGAAGTCAAAGTAAAAGAGAAGATGTTGGACATACTCTACAGTGTCAGCTGCCATTGCACTGTTGTGATGGGAGTAATCAATTTGTTTGTTGATAATGGAGGTGGCTTCTTAATGTACGTACCAGTAGAAGGATCTCAATACTAAAATTGCAAAGCGACCCATGAGTCCTTCATGTGATCACACTTTTGGGTGTCGGTCTCTATAACTGTGTAAAGTCAGAGTGAGAAAGCATCAGCTCCTGCTTTCACCCTCTGAGGTACTACTCCATTTCAAAAACATGAAGGCTCAGCCCAGACTTCCACTTGGCCTTGTGGCCCTTCTCCGATAGTGACCAACAGCAACTATAGGGAAAAGTGCAAGAATATGTAGTATTTTCCCCACATCACTTTATAAAAAGACTTGGCCTTCCCCCAGAAACTGCTAGCAACTACTGAGTTCAGCATACTGGCATTGCTATAAGATGGGTATTACCAGACTCAGTTCTCTAAACCCATTTCCCATGTAAGACAATATGACACCCACTTTCAGTCAATACACATTTGGGCTGACTATGGCATGTTATGAAATGGTTTGTTTTTATTCAAGTTTAGTTTTTTGCAGAAGGAGTAGGAAGTCAATCTATTTAGACGCACAGAAAGGGAAACCACCAAACTCCATGGCAGAACTGGATTTATTTATAAGTTATGGAATCTGAAGTTATCCTTAAATACAAATGATATAGAAGCAAACACAAAACTTGTTCCAAAGAAACAGGAGAATGACTAAGTGAACAAGGTCATGCTGGAATCATGTGAATAGAAATCGCTATTTTCTGTGAAAATTCACTTACATTTAAAGTAAAACTAAGCCCTTAGCCCTGCAATTTACAATGCATAGAGAATCTGGAACTCTTGCAAAAAATTGTTGACGATCCATTGTATACTGTAAATCATATAGGCTTAGTTTTCAAAATCTATATTCACATAAAACAGGATAAAATATCATTTTCTAATATTTTTCATTCATATGGCTTTTTCCAGTGCTCCTGTGACCATACCAGGATGTTTAAGTAACCTGTATGCCATATGTGAAAATATCTGAGTACATGAATACGCTGAATTTCATTCCAAAGGAGATCTATTCTCCAGGTACTTTCAGCTCAGCATGGGTAAAGAGGTAATCATGAAGATCAGGAGACTGTGTGAAGAGGTATCTCCCCTTTTCCTTAATTCCTGATTGATTTAGTTGCTTTAATATCATATTATTCATTTTCTTAAGCTCTTCTATGTTCTTCTTTTCAGATATTAGTCTGCTTGATATTTGGTCCATCTTGTTTCTAGTGTGAACTTGAAAAGGAAAACGTACCACATTAAATTGGCAACATTTAAGTCAAGAGCATCACTACCCTCTCTTGCATTCCTGTGGGATCTTGTAGGAAATTATGATCAGTAAAAATACTGAACAGGAAGACAACTGCAGCACCTACTGTTAAGAAGTTATGCATCTGGTAGAGTTACCTCCTCACTACATTCTTTAATTGCTTATTTTCTGTTTTATTCAGTTTAGTGCAGTGTAATAAAATCAAATACAGCTCAGGTGAATTTTGCAGTCTTCAGGAGCATATCCTGAAGCATTAGTGTCCACAGGAAAATCTCTTATTTAGGGGCTCCAAGATGCTATTTCTGAGCAGTTTGTGCCCGTATTTTTCTAAAAGTACAATTACTAAAACACACAGCAGACTACAGCCACATCACTTGGCTTCCTAAAGCATTTAGATTAAAGGAAAATTTTTGCAAATATTGGCATTTACAGGCCAGTTTCCTCTGGAACACCAATATGCAGTATCCGTCATGTACACTCCTGGAGCTATTTTTATTTTGGACTTCTGAAGTTAACAAAATTTGCCCGTGGGTTTTGAAGGTTAAGTCTAATAGTGCCAATGCTAAACAAATCTATGTCTATGGATTGCAACGTAATCTGAAATACTGCTGGAAATCAGTTTCAAAAACCACAGGCCTCCACCAGCCTGAGTCCAAGCAAACTCCTTTAATCCCTTTAAGTAGCCTTTTCAATATTGCTTTACCATTTTTCCACTAGAGGGGCACACCACTCATTTTTCTATACCAGGGCTCTACTTTTAGCAGCTCCCCGTTAAAAAAATCTGGAATTCAAGTATGAGATATTTTAATTAGGGTTTTACAATCATGCCACTTAAAATTTCCTTTTGCTCTTTACTTGTCCGATATGCTGTCCTTTGAGCACTTGTGAGCAAATTCAGTGAAGGATTAGGATTTCCTGTTCAGAAAGGAGAATGAGGATTTTTGCTATGCTCCAGTGAAATCCTTACTATAGGATAAAAGAAATCTTGATTTCACATGAATTCTAATTCATTCAAAATGGAGTTGTAAGTTAAAATAATGCACTTCGTACTCTGTTCAATACCATTAGCCCAGAAAACCCCAAGATGGCAAGGGCTCCATAAACCAAGGTCACCTGTAGCCAGCTCAGCTAATCCAGCCCAACCGGTCCAGCTGAAGTGGAACAGTAATGACATCTACAGACTCAATGCTACATGCCAATTTCGGTATACCCCATCTGAATTTTTGTTTCTTATGTTTGAGATTTTCTTCGTTCCAAACCAATTTCCAGTCAGTACTTAGCTGGCAACCTTCAGGTCTTTCTTCATGTAGCCTGATTTAAGTGTTAGTCTGGGTGTAATTCCATTTTCAGTGGAATTACACCAATACTGAGTTTTATCTGGAAAGGAATGGAAGGCATGTTGTCAAAGTATCTCACTGCCATACAGTCATCTCTAAAATTTAATTTAATTTCCAGTCAGCATTTTTAACAACACAGCATAACCCTGCTGAGCTAAATTCCTGACAGCTGTTAAAGCTCACAAAACCTTTGCACTAAGAACAAAGTTGTGCCTTTTAGCTCAGAGAATAGAGGCCTGTGCTTTTACACCCGTGACCAAGACCCACTGCCCATAACCAGGCAAAGCCTTTGACCGTACAAATACAGCAGTAGCATGTTATAAGATAGCATGACACATTTCAGCAAAGTTCTTCCAACTGACCCTATGTTTTTAAGAACCACTGTTTGGTTTACTTACTTATTAAGAATATTACGAATGAAACAAGTGCCAAACTGACGATCAAAGTAAAAATAAAGGTGACGAAGAACAAACACTGGTTTCTTATGTTGCTCCCTCCCGTGTTTTCTCCAGTACCACCGGTGTTCTCTTCCTCATCTGTTATGAGATGAGAAATTATTTGTTGATAAAGTTTGTTATGGTTGGTTAGGATAAACATGACAAAATGCTTCTGGCTCCATGAAATGATGCAGAATACATCATAATTTTGGCCAACAGATTTTATTTCCTGTGATATTGCATGAGAAGGGAAGAAACCAAATTTATGAGCTCAGCTGGAATTTGGAAGTATAAAAACTAATGTTATAGCTGTTGGAATATATTCGACAAAGATGTTTCTGTTGTTGAGATAAGCTGTTTTGTTGAAGTTGACCTGTTTTACAGTTCAGAGGTTTACAGCTCAGTTTTACATGTACAAAGGTTGCAATGAAGTTTTCATCAGAAGGCTTTCTAAGGTCCTGAATGGACTCAAGCTTTTCAAAAGAGAAGCGAGAAAAATTCATATTGAAAACCTAGGTACAGATTCATCCTACGCATTCACCCTCTAGATTTGCTTCTTTTTCTGTTTGACGATAGAAGTATCCCTGGGATGATTAATTTCCCGAATAAGCACCTCAGTTAAGCTCCTGATGTTGGATAGGATGAATGCAGGTCTTGACTTTTTATCTTAAAACAAATGTTTTTAATATTCTTCTTCTTCTTTAGGTTTTGTTGGTTTAATTCCAATAAAAAATGGTACATATCCTCCCATATTGTCAAAAATGGAATAGACTGTCACATGGACTACATATGTTGTCCTTCAAGCACATGAAGAATGGGGGGAAAAAAGGACAAGTAGTTGCTATGCTTCCTATGAATCAGAGCAGCAAGCCAGTTTATTGCTTTTTTAAGACTGTGTTGCATAAAGGGAAAAGTCAGTAGTTTCTCTCATAGAAACAGTTGCAATCAAATGAAAGGTGGCAATAAGCCCTAAAGATAACAGGTAATGTCAAGTGAATACCATGAGGAAATTCACATGAATATAAAAAAAAATTATACTTGAGCCAGATTTGTTTAATCCCAAGTTTGCATACTACTTTAACTACTTACTAGGGTTTGGTTTTATTTTATGTTTTGGGGGGAGCACGGAGCTAATGTAATTTCATTCTGGTGTCAGTCTCATACATGCTAAAATTACATGCAAATTGCCGTAATGTCTCCTCCTATAATTGCTGTCTTGCCATTCTGAAAGGGAGAGTAGCGTGTGCATCTGTGAAAAACATATTTCTAGATCGTGTTCTTGTTTGAGCTGGTAGAAATCTCTGAAGTCTTTGCAACTGAGCCTGTAGTGATAAATCTGAGGGAAGGATGCATATGCCATTACAGCACTTTAATAATGAACCAACCTGGGGCTGAGCAATTCACTGAGCTAGCAGGAGATCTCTGGGAATATCTCTGCTTTTCTTTATTGCATTTAACATGCTCCTGCCTGTGGGTAAGCTGAAACCTTTTAATATTTGGGGTTTGGGATTTTATTTTTATTCCCTTAGTATTCACAACAAATGCATCATATACTAAGTGCCTGCACCAATATTGCTTTCTAATCAGAATAATAAGGATGGGGAGGGCCTGCTACTGCTGTCGCTCAAGCATACTAAGCTATCCATAGAGGTCTCAAAAGTGGTCTGTGCTTGCTCTGCCTAATGAATGCTTCTTACTATTTCAGCTGGCTGAACGTGCCAGACTGCAGTGTTGTGAGGAATTGGTGACCACAGATTCTTGCCAAGCTGCAAACAGTGGGACCTTTCTATCATCTCAAACATAAAGAAATTGCTGCATGGCTCCTACCAAAGCAATCAAAAGGTATATACATTTTAAATAGCTTTTAATGTGGTTCCTAGTGTGTTTGATTACGCCAGGTCATATTAAGCTATTGAACAAAAGGATTGCTGTGCACTGCAACACTCTTGAAACATAGTTTTTAAACCAAATTGGGCATCTGCTATACTACTAATAGACCATTCACAAGATTTTAGTATTATTCAGAAATTGAAAAATACTCCACAGATCTCACTGATTTTCTGGCAAGAGAGCCAGAATTTTGTGCTGCTGAATAAGGAAGCTAAGGACTGTGAAAAATTCATTTTATGTATTTAACTGATGGGACAAGATATCTACAGAATCTCCAAGTTTAAAAAAAAATTGTATGTTAAAAAGAATAATCCTAGAAGGAGCCAAAGCACTTTACAAATTGATGCATAAAATACTTATTAGGCTACCTTTATTCACTGCTGAAAGGTAGGGAAGAGCATGCATGTGATTATTCCACAGAACCAAATGATTCCACAGACCCCTGTATATTTACCTGGAAAGTAAACAATACTGTCCAATAAAAATTGCAAAAGAAAGGAAGATGGTCACACTGCAAAGAGCTTCTTTGAAATTAAAACAGGTTTATCCCATTGTCTCATTTTGTATTTGTAGAAGTGACAATATCAAGATAACCTACATATGAAAATAAAGTAGCTTATGTCTAACATCTTTGTGTTAAACCTAGAAACCAGCACTTCTCTACTTAGTTGCATTAGGAAAAGTTAGAGGACTCGGAAACAGAAGTAATGGAAAAGCACTTACGTCCTATAACTAGACGGAGGATTAAGTTATAGCCATTTGAAACTCTTTTAAACATAGCTGTTGTTCTATAGTTTTTCTTCAGTCAAATTTGCCATTATAGTAAGGGAAATAAAAGCGGATTCAAATCTTGTCATGTGGAATGCTGCTGAAGACCTCCAGGTTTTAAGATGTTTTCAGGTCACAAAGAACTCAAGTATATTGTAGCTGTCACTGGGTGAAAATATTCTTGTTGCCACGAGCAAATCAAAGATAAAAGCTGTATAAAACCAGCAGAAGTGTGAGAGCCCATATCTGAAACTGTAAGTAAAGAAAGTCTGCGAATTAAAATGCTTAAAAGTCTCATGGGATATATCAGATAACTGGTTTGAGTCCTTAGGAAATATGTCTTAAAAGAGTGAACAGGAATTCTCTGTTCCTATTGCCACATGTGCATTGTAGTGCTTGTGAAGAGTTACGGTGCTATTTATGTAGTAGGTGTATATTGAGCATTACTAGAGAAATTATCCTGCAAGGGATCACCTCATGGATCCCAATGGAAATGGAAGATGAGTTCAGGCTTGACAGTGAATCCCTAGCCAAATGCAAGGATTTTCAAGAACCTAATAACTGAAATACTCAGCAGGAGCTGCTAAACTGTTAATCTGATCTGTCTAAATCATGCCATTTCCAATCTTTTTCTTATATTTTTCAGTACAGTGCTTGACATATACATATCGGCCTATTGGGCTGTTGACATCAGTGCAACACAATGTGGTCAGTCTTTTCAAATGTCATACGTAACTCTTTTTTGATGGCTTATTGTATGTATAGAAAACCACAAAGCATCCTCTATCATACATACCTAGTGCATGTTGGGATCCATCTGGACAAACATTTAGTTTGTTTAGGTTGTTTAAGGAATCAACTACATAAAGTTTTCCTTCTTCATGAGTATCGGGCAGGTTAATTTCCAAGGAAGGCTTCTCCATTGCATCTAAAAGAAATAATAATTAAAAAGGTAAATTAAAACATGGATACGTGAAATAACTGGTAACGGTGTCCTGTTCTCAGGAAATGCTGAGCAGTCTTAACTACCCTTAAAATAAAGGGATTTGAAGGATCAGATCCTTCATAGATCTTGAAGGCAAGGGTAAGTAAGTATGTAACACTTGTTTATTCTTGGAGGTCTTTGATGACTATAAGATTTCATTTCTACATTGTGTTTGTGCATGTGTGTACTTATACATACACATATATATGTACATATACGTGTGTGTGTGTGTGTAGAAAGAGAGGGAGAAAAATCTATTTGACTGGCATAGATTTGATCATTAGTTATTTAGTTGTTCAACCCTTTTGGTTTGGTGGCTACTTGGTAAGTTGACAGGTGATATCCTGACCACAGTGAAAGCCAAACCTTCACGAACACCACCAGGAAGGATGTCACTCAGATCCTCTGCTTTTAGCATCAAATAATTCAGAGAGAAGACAGACGAAGCAGGTACGGATGTAGGAGAAAAGCTACAAGAATATAGGTCTGCTCATACACCTTAGACTATCACTGTGAAGTTACTATTAGTGAAAAATGGAGCCAAAAATAGTCTTCTGATGTGGTTCTACTCCACATATATGCTAGTTTTGGACAAATTAAAGCCTGATGGCAAAGCCTTTTCTTCAGGCTAATAATCCTTGCTTTAAAAAAAGCACTGGATGAGGCTCAATCAGCAAAAACAGCTTCTCTGCAGAGTCTGGGTGCATGAACTCATTGAACGATTGTTTATGTAAATACAGTTATGAAGGAAGATTATATATAGAAAAGAAGCAATACCTAAGTAGGTTCCTCTGTGAATTGCACATTATTCCTTAAGAGTCTTTTGGTTTTCTTTAGGCTAGGCTACCCTGACTCCAAAAATGTCTTCTAGAAACAAACTACAGTTCTAGCTGTAAGGAGATGCAGATGGTCTAACTAGGCATCTTAGACTACACTGGTCACTGAAAACTCCCTCTGCAATTATTGAAGAAAAATATGTGCCTCCAGGTAACATTCCTCTTATGCTAAGGTACGTCCTTTTGATCTTACAGTCACAGTCTACATGTACCTTTCCTTTGCTAGTGAATATAAGGGGGGAGGCCACGGAGGTTAGTTTAGACTCAGAGTTGAATACATCTTACCTGTTTAGTATCTTATCAAAGCTCTCAAGTTCAATTTTACCTGCCAGACATAACTCAGCACTTCATGGGATGCAAACCTCCTGTTGATGGAAAGTGTTAAGCACTAAAGGTGATTTCCGAATCCCAGATGGGTTGAATTGCCCTCTTGATGCACCTATGAGCCCTCTCTCCCTTTCCAAGTGCTAAAGAACACAGTGTGACCGATTCCTAACTTAGCACTTATATCAAAAACCTAAAGTTTGACGAATATAGCCCTGAGTGTTTACAGAAGAGACCCATTCTTTCCCTCATCAAACCAAATGCAGAAGATTGTCATAATTCCCCCAAATCTGAGCACACACCCAAGTAAACATTCACTGAGCCTCAATAAGTTGGAAGACTAAGTGCTTCCATCACCCCTGACAATGGGGCTTGTTCTCCTGATAGTGGGGATTGACAGGCCTACGTGTGTACTCCTATATTTCTATTTAATAGAGTGTAAGAAAAGATTACAGCTTATTTTCTTTTCTTTGTTCAGAATTGTTGCTGCAAAATGCAAGGATAAGGTAGAAAAGCTGGCATAGTAGTGGTTACCCTTACCTAGCGTATGATTTTTAGGTGTGCAGCAGTAATTTCAGGACAGATGACTGTGCCCACTGTCGTTCCCCTAGAATGTCACATGGTGCCAGGCAGCACGGTCTGCGAGCCACCTCCCCACCAGCGCTGGAGCTGCTGTCTCCCCACAAGCACATCCCTGGCCAAGTGCAAGCATTACGGAGCCCTGCGATTAAGCAGCGGCGTGCTAAATGTTACCACCTCGTGCGCAGAGGCTTTTGGTTATTTTTAGCTTCCAAAGAGCAGTTGTTTCTTGTGGGTATTTTGATTAGTACCTCCCTGCAACTTCAGGGAAGCCTCTTCTTAACAACTTGAGCTGTAATAAATGTGAGTACCTTTGATTCATTAATATTATGAATTATATGTTTCCGCATTTGTTATTAATTAGTTAAAACTGTTTTCCTCACTGTGCATGTAATCACAGTGGAGATAATAATTATAATTAATTCAACAAAGTCTATATTATGTTTATTTGTTCGTTTCCATTGACATGCCAAACAACGGAGAGAGGATACAGACATCAGTGTCACTGACCAGAAGTATTGATTATTTTCCCAACAAACGAATCTAAACTTTGTGGGTTTTGGAGTCACTGACCTGTTCCTCAACATTGCTTAAAGACTTTTTTCCCCCTTCAACTTTTAAATTTGTCCTTGAGTTGTTGTGGTAAAATTAGAACTCAGTGTGAGAACATACTGAAATTTCTTCAGAGAAAAAAGGAAAACAATCAAGTCTAAAAGGAAATGAAAACCAGGAGAATGAAATATTACTTACAACATAACCGTGTTCAGGTAATGCGCCAGTATGGAAGAAATCAGCAGTGAAAATTACCCGAAGAAAACTCCTTTCTCTCCTTTTAGACCCATGGGAACCTCTCAGCTCTTGCAGGACCCATGAAGGCAGCTATGAAACAGACTGTCCCTTTCAATCTATATTTAGAGTTCATCTTGGCTAAGTATACTGACTTCACAATATTGATCTGTTTAAGAAGAAATCAGCACATACACAGGTCTTTTTTATTATATTGAAATCATTATGATAATGTCCTGTCACAGAGAATGAGAAGGTTTGTTACTGATGATCAATATTTCACTACCTTTCGGTTTATGATGCCTTTTTAAAACTCATTTGCTACGGAGAAGAGTCATATCTACAACAGCGTAGCTATGAGTAACCAGTTTGCTATGCAGAAGAGTCGTATCTACAGTACTGCTGTCATGAGTACTTTAAAGGCATAGACCAGCAAAACCAGGGTATTTTCTTCCTTCTCCCACACACCTTACAAATTCAAGTGGGACAATATTATGGGATGGACTAATTAGTCTGGCATCCTTAGTTGTTTAAAAAATAAATTCTGATGAGCTGTTTGTGCGTAATTGCTTCTTTGCAGACAGTTCTCTTGATCGCTGGTTGTTGTCGCCGACGTTGCAGAATGTAGCGTTACAGTGCACTGTGGTGACAGGCGGCTGACGCTTACACAAAGGGACCACGGCTCAAAACAACAAATCCTTTCTGAAGCCATTCTAGACATCTAAAATTTTGAACCCCTTTAAACTGGCAATAAATGTCTTTTTCTTTCAGGAAACAACAGAGAGGAGACAACTTCTGACTCGTAGTTTCCCACCCCAAGCAGACAAGCTCTGCCGCTGCCCAGTCTGAGTAGCTGGGCCAGTAACACAGGCACAGCAAGCTCGCTCCCCTTCTGCAGGGTTCTCCTGGAAATCCTCCCTCCAAACAAGGACATGCAAGCCAGAAAAAAAAATCTCACCTCCATCCCTGAAAGATTCCCGACACCATCCTAATTGGAAGACACGGACCCAGGCCTCCCCAGTTCTAAGCTTGAAAAGGTCTACAAACCCATCCGATCTCTGCAGGGCAGCAGAACAGCCTGTCTCCCCTCAAACAGCCTTGGAAGCCATCCTGGTCTTTGTGGTTGGCAGCTACAGCCTAACGGGGGAAAAGGCAACCACATGCTCGGCCACAGCTGCCAGGAAGTGCTGCTGTAGGAAGCAATTTTGCCAAATACTGGCAGGATGGGAAGCCATCACAAGTGCTACTGTGCATTAGCAAAGCATCCCAAAGGTGACTGCCCAGAAGCCACGGGAGAGAGCAGCAGGCTTGTGGGAACAGTTTAGGCCAAAGGGGACAACGTTGGGCTAGGCAAACACAAGCAGACAGTTCAAAGATCAGACACTTCTCCACATGTGTGACAAACACTGACAGCAGGTGTTAGTAATAGCACAGATTTCAGCTGCAGGCCTTGTTCTAGTCCAAGTAATCAGTTTCATGAGCTGAACAAGTTCTTACATAATGTGTTATTTGAGAAAAAACACCAAATGTACATTAGAAGGTACAACAAATTAGCACATATGGATTTTCTGGAATAGGTTTTGCTATAATCTGAAACTAAAAACAAACAAAAAAAAACAAACCGAACATCTTATCTGAGCAAGCAGTAGTTTTCAGGGTGTGGGGTGAGGTTTTTTTTTGGTATAAGGTTTACCTCCTCTGCTGATAACTTGACCTACAGTTTTAAGAAAGCATATTCCAAGAAGCACTTTTATTTATAGATCTCCGGTTCAGAAGCTCCAGCTCTCTAGGTTTTAGTGTCTTTATTACATAACACCCCCATCATCCCTAAGACAGACAGTTCTGAGCTACTGGCACATTTCAGTCCTCTAGAGCCAGAAAATGAGGTTAGAGGAGTAGTTTTTCAACATGACAAAAACAGGGCAGCTGGAACAGCTCCTGTAAGATAAGGGACAAGGTGTTTTGGAGTATGTGAACTAGAAAACAGTTGACCATTACAAAAGTGATGACCAATCAACAGTGGGCTGTTTTGCAGACCATAAATAAGAAAGATATACACCTTTGAAACACAGCAAGGTAGAGTTTCATGTAGCATCTAGTAAAGCACCGAGACTAACCCAACCATGTCTCTGAACAGGCAACAAAACCCTCTGCTTCAACCTTTAGGTTTTGCTAGTGTTCCAGCTTTTCACTCATCTAGTAATCACTTTTACACCGAAAGCAAGCAGTGAGAAACACCTTTATTCCAAAAATTAAACATCCGATTTCAGAACAGGAGAATCTTGGTTTTATTTTACATTGAGGCAAGTATCTGTTATCCACTTCACTGTAAGTGAAGGTAACTGAACTTCATAGTCCCCTTCACGATAGAAGTCATACTACATAGAAATTTCTTTGTCCACCTGCCACTGAAGAGTTTAAAGAGCTACTAGAAGAACTTTGTATGAACAAGTTCATCTTTCCACATTAGCCCGTTCTTATGCACAACACGTGGTCGATGAAGTAATTTACCTTTATATCAAGTAAGGAATCCAATCTGACACACGGCAGTTGAGCACAGTTATCCGCCCTATTTGTCAGTTCAGTTACAATAGATGCAACCTGCTCCAAAGACTGACTATAATGCAAGTGTTATAATGTACCCCTGCACCCAACCTTACAGCAATCTATATACAGTGTATATGCAACTAAGCAACAACATGCATTACATTTACAGACTTTATACATCATCCCCGTGTACAAGTGCAAACTGTGACTACAGAAATTAAAAAAGTCATTTAAAGGTTACAAAGCTATTTTATTTATGAAAATTGAACCCCATGGAAAAGGAGATCTAAAAAAATTCCCCCACATCTGCTCTTTTATCACGACATTTACTTCTAGCCTTTGTCCGAGCCTTGAATGCTGCAGAGTTGTACAAGTGCTACAAAATAAAAGTGAAAAATTAATCACAGATGTTCAAAAGGCTTATGTCCTTTAGAGATTTTTATGTTAAGAAACAGCTGCAGATATCTTTTTATTAATCTTTGAAGTAAACTGGTAGGCCTTCTGAAATTTATAGTACAATATCTTTGCACCAAAGGCTGATTCATTTTAAATATATACACATTTAAAAGAAACTTGGAATGTATAAAGAAAGGCTGAGCTACGAGCAATTCTCGAAGCTGGTCAGTCCTGAACATCATGCAGACACAATGTAGATTAAGTTTGCCTCCTGGATTAAACTTGGTAGCACCATTCCACAAATTGTTTGTACACATGGTGAGTATATTCACAACCAACACAACAGCATCATCCTCCTAGTGTCCGTTTTCACACTGGAGAGTACTGGAATCTGTCTTTTTATAAAGACTCGGGTTCTATGGTTGCCTGCAGGTCCCTACCCAAAAACTTCCGGCTCTTGCAAGAGCCTAAGTTTCACATGTATGGAGCATGAATCTAGTACCCATCAGCAACCACATCAGCCTTCAGACCCCCTTGGGAGAAAGGCAGTAGCAGACATGTGCCCAGTGGAAAATCTAAAGAGCTCAAAGCCGCACACAAGCAAGCTTTGGTTTCCATTCAGGACAATATGGGGCACTGTTAGAACTAAAGTGACAAGTTTAAAGATGACAGCTTCTAAAGTGCACGTTTGGCATACCATTTCATTCAGGAGAAATATATTAGTGTATAAAGTACAGAAAATACATTAAGGTGCAATAACGTACCCTTTCGAAACGGGATATCTTCATTGTTTTAAGAGTTGCAGCATCTAGCATTACTGGTGGACCAAGCTCAAACACATTCCGAAGAAAGTCATTTGACTAAACAAGAAACATATCAAATGATCAGTTTCTCCTCTGATTATCAAGTCTCCAAAGATGACTACTGTTAAATACCAAGTATTCCAGTAAGAAATAGAAAGATTTGTGTCGAATTGCTGCTATCTTTTGCAATTAAGCCAGGGAACACTTCTTCCTTTAATCAGAAAAAGGCTAAGAACTAAACCTGCCCTCTTGAGAAGACAGAGACCCCTCACACCCCCCATTGATTTTTTTTTTTTTGTCCCAGCAAATTAGACACTGTTCTGTTACATCCTCTACACAAGATTAGGCAGCTGGATGCAGATCCGTGTGGTTTCACAACAAATATCTGGCTGTAAAAGTAGTATTTGAAAAAGCTGTTACATGCCTGGGCTCCCTCAGTCACGCAGAAATGCAACTGACACCTGACTGAAGATTTTAACCCCATGATTATCATAGCAATTTGGGAGCGTATACTGTTAAGCTACAGTTCCTGCTTCTGCTACATATCTGAACAGATGGCTAGTGAACAAGCAGTTCCTAGAACAGAGATAAGGACGTATCCCTTCCCTTCTGGAACGCTGTCATCATTGGGCTGCAAGTTGTGTTCATTATTTTTGACTAAAACTTTGCATTCCTTTTTACAGCCTCAAACAGGAAGGGTGGAGGCATGCAGCTTTATAGCAGCCAGACGACCACACCACTCTGCTGAAAGAGCACATAAGGATTCAGGAAAAGCCCTGAAGCTAAGAAGATATTCAGCTTGGATCTCTTACTTCTTGGAGAAGTCTTCTAATTGCTAACCCAGCACACCCAGAAGCAGCTCATCCAGACAGTTCTAGCGCACTGTAGTTCATTTTTTAAGTGCTGTCTTTTGACATTTCTAATGCAAAGCCCGTCATTTCACCAAGTTCTACTCATGATTTTGTAATTCAGACTGAATTACTACAAAGAAGCCAGACAAGGAACAACAGTCTGTGTATGTATCAAACAGCAGCTCACCTGCAAATGATATTGCATCCCCGACCCCAGAACCTCCTTGAAGGTATCGTAAGTTTGTTTTTTAACCCAGCAGTCAATATACATGCGCTCGGGTCCAAACTTAACCATCTCTGTAGGAAAGTCACGCTCCTATCCAAAATTAAAGGAAACAACATATATAATTAAATTTAAACAGTCTTTTGTATTAGGAATTGTATATATCTCAGTGAACTTTATTTTCATTAATAAATTTGGCACACCAAAACCTTCCAAATAATATGCATATACTAAAGATTGTATTTGTTCATAAACTGATGCCTGAACACCTAAAGTTAAATCTTATATAAAACTTGAAGCTGACATTCCTCAAGTCAGAAAGCATTTAAAAAAAAGAACACATAACTTCCATCTTTAAAATGACTTTAAGAATTGGACTTGTCTCCAGAAAAACCAGTTCTGAGTGCAGGAGTCACCTTTAAGTCAGTTTGTAAGCCTCATTTAGTCCCCACCTTTTAAGTGTGGTGAGCTACATTTTTAACAAGTGCTAATAAGTGACTTGGATTCTTCTACAGGCAGAGTCTCAAAGGTGACTTCAAATCACTTCAAAGCCTTCTCCTTCGCTTCCAAGATGTTTAACTGTTCTGAATGTCAACTAATATTTAGTTCGTCTTACCCATACAGCAATGTAAAAAGTAATTATCTGACAAGTAAAAAAAAATCTAGTCTGAGAGGTGTAAGATAACAAGTGATCCATTGAAGTGATAGAAGTTTGACATTTGTCTCGGAGGCTTTACTCAGAAGTTATGTCACTAACCAAGTATTTTTAGAGTCCTGCTTTGCATATTGTTCTCTTAATCTGGATATGGAAAACCAGAAGATTACAGTACAACCATTTGGACAACTGCCCCCATACACAAACACTTCTTTGGTCCCTGACAGAGATGCCATTTGGAAATGTATCTTACTACTAAGCTGCTTTTTGTTTATTATGCACAGCAGTTTTTACAATAAACCTTTTCACAGAATTCAGGACACTATTTTGGATGTCCTACAAAGTTTTCTATGAAAAAAATCCGTTCATTGTATACAATAAAAAGAACTTAGTATTTCCAGTGCAATGTTTAGCCTTCTTTAAAGACAAAAAAGTACTCTTCAACATGGAAGTCAATTTTGGAGCAAAATAAACAAAGTTTTACTTTCTTTGTTCTACATTCCTAAAAAAGCAGTTATATTTCACATAAGTGATCAGAATTTGAAATCTCATTTAAAATAATTTTTTCCTGTTGTTTTCACTGAAATAGTAATTCTATTTAATAATAAAAAATATTTTCATTAAATCGTACACTACATAGTTACAATCCAGACATTCAAAGTAAGACAAAAGAATCACCTCAACAGCTCGTAGAACATCTCTGAAGACAGATCGCTGCTTTCTTTTATCTACTTTGGCTCGGTGCTTGTTTCCGTCAGTAGCCAGAGCTCTTAGTTTCTCTGTTAGAAGTTCCATATCTTCATAAAAGAAATCCTAGTCCAAAAAAAAAAAGATTTATTTTTTTTTCTCGTTTCTGGCCTTAACATCTTTGCCTGCAAATAAGAAAACGGATCTCTCCAAATTCTGGGCATGTAGACATCTACAACCTGTTACTTTTGTTATTTAAAGAGACAGAGATGGCACTAACTTTCTGTAGTTCCATTCGCAGTGTTTAAGCCAGTAAGAACAAAGTCACGGCATCCAGTTTACCCACGTAGGACACTATCGAACCCTATTCTGGTAGTCAGAGCCACAAGAAACAGTACAGCTCCTGCAGTTTGTGTATATACCTGTCAATCTTTCTGCTCCATAATTCCAAGGGACTCAAACTGCCTAACTGATCTGCTGAACCTGGCTGCCACCCCTGTCGACAAGCTGAGGGCACTTTCAGGTTATTAGCACAGAATTCATGCTGCTGGAGATAGATCGTGAGACACCATTAGACTGACAGTACAGAATATATCGTCATAAGTCTTGTATGGGGTGGAAAATTAGAAAGCAGTTTTAAAAAAAATGCTTAACAAAACACTCCAAGTAAGCTTTAATGCATAATCGCTTAGCAGGAAATATTTTTTCCCCTCCATTTACTAATTCAGCAGTAGTTTACCTGATTGGTAAGAATGTATGTAAACTGATGTAAAAACAAGTTTTTGTGGGTTTTTTTAATCTGAATATTTTGTCCTATCGGCTGACTAGGCTGAGTTTACTGCATGCTTTTTGAAAGAAACTGGTCAACGGCAAAATACAGTAAGTATTTTTAATCTGTGCTGATTGTTAAGGATCCAAAGAGAATCGTTTGTAACGATTAAAGAGGTGTTTCCTCAATGGAACGGAACAAGTTTTTAGTGAATATAGTCTCATTCATTAATGCATTTTAAGATTTTAGTTACTTGCAGTCAGTTTGATCAAATAAACTATCAAGTTCAGGTCTTCCCCTCGGCCTTCAAAGTTGGCTTCCATAGCCAAGAGACTCAAATCCCTACTGTTTGCAATTGTAATACAGAAGTCTCAGCATATTGTTTCAGATTATGCAGCGTTAGTGTGTCATGTATCCTGACTCAACTGGAGTTATCTTTTTCACTTTGGCCAGTGTTCTGGCAAAGCACAGCAGCCTTCATCGAGCTAGGAGCCATTCAGGCAGCCTTCCCAAACTGTGCCATGGGTAAGCGGAGACCATTTCCTTCGGTGCTGTCAAGAACACAGTCTAGAAATTACTAAGGCATATTGAAGAACGTAAAGGCAAGTTTAGCTGTGTATGAGGTAATACCAAGAAGCTTGCACCTAATCCAACTCAAAAGCAAACCCCAAGAAATCTTACCAAATGTAGCAATACTAGTATCTGCGCAAAATTTGTGCAAATCCTTTCAAAATCTCCCCCTCTTAAATGGGCTGACTAGTCCCCAACTGACTAAAATAGTCACAAATTCTGTGAAACCATCATGCAATACTAGTTATTCTTCCCAAGGTACCTAAATAAGGATACTTAAAAAACAATACTAAAAGTCAACATGGTTTCTACTGAAGGATAGATTTTTTTTAGCTGCGAGAGCAGGATTGTGCAGGTTGTGAATCACTGGAACTTGTCTGTGTAAGTGTCTAATGAGTGTTCCTACTACAGTAAACAACACTGTTTTATCCTGGAATCTCTTTAGGGATTTTCTTTTTTTTTAAAGATGGTGTTGGATTTAGATTTTAGAGCTTGCACACTACCTTTCTAGTTGTTCTTCGGTACTGTTTGATGTGTTTCGTTATATTGGTCCTGTTTTGCAATATGGAAATCAGTGTAAAAACAACAGCTAAATTACTGTGCATCATTGCTATACCCACTTAGATCAGGGCAGACTCACTACAAAGAACATAACCCAGTGAATTATCTGTCACTTGTTGAGACCCAGGGTGCTATGCAACACAGGTTAAATAATTTGTCTTATCATCCCAATGCAAGAAAATTTAGCTGCTGACATCTACTTACAGCATCTGTTTCGCGTGCCAGTTCAAACAGAAGGGCTAGTGTTTCTCCAGCAGCTATTCTCATGTTGAGATCATCACAAGACAGCAGACTTGGAAGTTTATGCAAGTGCCTAAGGAGTTAAGTCACATTTCATTAAAATGTAAATGTTGTTGACACTGCTTCCTTGCATATAAACACAGTTATTAGAAATTTTGTTTTCCAAGAAAGATACTCACATTTCAATTTTCTTCTTCACTTCATTCATTGGACAAATGGTCAACAAGAGTGTCCATGCTAAGAGAGCACTGATGTGAAGCACAGTATTATGGGTACTCGATACACCATTCGTGTCTCTATCTCGCTGATAGGCCTTTGTGAAGATGTTTTCCAGGCATTCCATAGTAGAGTACAGTTCCTGAACAAGGGAAAAAAAGGTCATGGAAGTGGCTTAAGATTCACACATTTTCATATTGTCAATTTATTAAGAAAAAAAAGCATTATTTATACTCACCGTAATGTCGTCAGTGACAATGAAACAGCAAATCCCTAAGCAGGTTGCACACTAGATGCAAAAGAAAAAAGTGTCAGTATTCGACATCAATGTTACTGTTGACAAAACCTTCAAACTTTGACCTCTGAAATTCAACATCTGCAATAATGGAAAATTGAGATTAAGACCTTAGCAGAGTAGAAGTCTTCAACACTTGTTTAATTCAGCTACTTCGTAACAGTTAACTCTCAGTTCCCCTCTACTCTCAGGATGATTTTACAACATATGCTACTCACAAGCCTTCATTTTTCATGCTGTATTATTAATATAGCTTACAAAGCCCCTCCAAAAAGCTACATGCAGCACTCCTTTCACTCAATTATTTTAAATCCCGCTAGGATTCACTAGCAGAAATTATGCTGATAAACAGTAATGGACATATGATATTTATTCATAGCTGTAGGAAATATTTTCCCCTCTCTCCCCACTACTACAGTTAAATGGCATGAAAACACCGGACTTCGACAGCCTTTTCTTGGCACTTTCCAACGTTCACCGCAAGGTCCTACGCATCTCTTCCCTATCCCCCCTGTTCTACTCAGTCTCCTCTTATCCTCTGTAAGAAAAAAAATGTTTGAAAGTGATGTTTTCACTAAGCACACAGGACTCAAAACTACACTTAAACAGGACAAGGTTTAATAGCTTTTGTTTGTTCATAGAAACAACTGCTGTTGCACTAATACTGCCTCCTCTTCCAGGTGACAGCAGCTATTGTAACACAGCTTGAGTGAAGTAGAAGTAGCCAGCTATGTAATGATAAAGGCAAGTTGGAGAATATAAGTTAAAACTAAAGTTTAAAAAAAAACCAAAACTCTTGGCAAGAACTTTAGACTGTCTTCAGTCAATATTTCAAGAATACTATACTGATGTAGAGATGAAATGACTGGGTGAAAAACTTAAAATACTTTTGGTAGTATGACTGTATCAAGTATGTAGTTCTGTATCTGCTAGAAGTAATTTTATATATATAAATATATATATATTTGTATAACTAACATTCCTCTGCTGTTAAAGAAGATAAAATCAATACAGGAAGGATATATCAGTCAGTGGGAAAACTTCCATTTTTTTCTATAGGACTTCAACATCAGCCCTGAGAACTGCAGTAAGGAGACTGCAACATAGTGTGTTAAGACACTTGACAAAGTACTAGGTGTAAGAGCTTTATAAGGAATTTCCTAGGTTGGAGAAGAGAATGATGGTGGGACTTTTTAAGCCAGTGAAAACTGCTATGCATCATTCAGGGCATAGGTTAACATCATGAGTTTACACTAGTGTAGCAACCTTTAGTTTTGGATTACACAATAGTGATCTGGTCAAAACCAGCCCTCTGTCCCTGCCTGGCAAATAAACATTTTATACTTACAGCCTGTCTGGCTTGGATACTGGCTGTTCCATCACAGACAATCTTCTTCAGAACCGGACCAAGAGTCTTAAAAATCTCTTCACTTTCAATTCCTGACCCCATCTGCACACACAGAAGACACGCCAGTCCGGCAGCTGCACACTGTTCGTCGCTCTTACCTAGAGATTAACATGCTGTGATGAGTAATCACCTTGTGCATTGCTTCCTTCCTTTAAAGATAATTAGTCTGAAAACTTGCAAGTGGAAATTCAGAAACCAATAGAGAGAAGATAATTTCAGTTAATTTTCTAGGTCAGTTAAAATATAACATCTAAATTCAAAAAAGGAATGTTGTTAACGTAACTAAATTAAGCATTCTATAAAGTACTCAGGAAGCCTCACAGTCTTAATTCTTTTAAACAGTAAGCTATTTCATGGGGATTATTACTTTCTAATAGCAAGCATGTTAAATACCTTTCTTTATGCAGCGTTCAATGCTATCAGTTAGCGTCATTCTCCTTTCCATGATAAATTCATGAAGTATTTTAGAAGAAAAAGCACTTTTCAGACTTTCAAGAGCTGCTTGTCTTGTCTTTGCACTGTTAGAAGAGAGAAGGAAGACCTCCTGAAATCAGCACACACCAGTTAAAGCTCAGCCTTTGTTTTTATGGTAGTTCATATTTGTCTGCACCCAACAGAAGAGAAACCTACAGCAGTACCATGAAGTATGAAGTGCTACAAATTGCCTCCTTCCTCAAGGACAGGGGAACTTAGGTTGGAGATAGTGTACTATTGTGAACTCTAAGCTAGAAATAAAGCCACTCTACTTCAAGCTATTAGGAAGGGAAAGTCTGACTCTCACTTATCCAAAAACTTGGTGGAGGGAGAAAGGTCTTTTCAGATCCAGAAGAAAAGCAAGTCCTCTCCAGCACAAAATAGTTGTAATTTCATCAGTAAGCATATAAAAAAGTTTGATGCATATTTCCCTTATTATACCAGAGGAAGCCAAAAAACAATGCATGAATGCGTTTCTTCAAAGCATACCATACCTCTTGTCCAACGTAAGATCAATAAATCCCTTCAATTTGTATTCTAAGTCTTCTTGAGTGGCTTCTTCATCAACTTCAGGCCCTAATCCAGAGGAAATAATTTAGTCAGTATATCAGTAGTGATATACATTTTATTAGCAGACACAGTAGTATCCAATACCGACCATTTTTAATACCAGTAAGAAAGCAGCTTGACATAGACAATAGCTCTAGAATTGTTCAGTATTACAGCAACAGAATGGTGTTGAGCCTACATCAAACTGCCCCTTAAAATACTTTCATAAAAATTGATCTATTCATACATCTGTGCTGTTTCTATACGTGCTTCTTACATGTGCCAAGAACAAGTGAGGGAGCTGATCAGGTCTTACATAAATTTGCTACAACTGACGCCCATCAGCCAACCCTGTCAGCAACACATTTTCATCCAGTCCACTTCATCTACCCCTGGAGTACAGCAGGGTGTCACTGCTGATGCAGTGAGTACTGTCTAAGCAGCCTGTCCCATCTGGCATCACACTTCAGACGCCACTGCAACAGTAGCTCAGTTCAGAAGAGCAAGTATTCACAGGGGAGGCTCCCTGCCTCACCCCCCTGTAGCAGGCTTTCAGGTCCCCCCCTCCCAACAGAATGACATTAGAGCAGCTCAGGTTGCAGAGAAGGTAGTGGAGACAAAGCACAGATCTAGTTCAAAACAGGCAAATGTGACTCTTTCCATCCCAAACTCTTCTGTAGTTATCACCTCAACTATGTGTTATGAAAATCAATGTCTTATAATGCACCTTAACATTTTTATTGTCTCGAAAAGTTAGCATTGTATCATTCTAATTGAAAGAAGTCTAATTAGTTTCATGAGAGGCTCACGAAACCTGTAGTATTTCTTACCAAACAAAACAGAAGCCACTAGATTAACAATCATATAGTGTTTAACAGAATGTCATTATTTTGCTACTGCTACTTACAGTCTAGTACTTAAACGCTTAAGTCAACTCAGGTTTTATGTTTTTAAAAAATGAAGAGATGTAAATGAAAGAATATACCATCCTCAGTGAAGCTAGCAGGATCACTGAAGCCACTGCAGTGGCTCATAGTTTCAATTGAAGCATCTTCGTCGCTAAAAGGCTGCACATTTCTGGGCTGACCACCTTAAGGAAAGATGAACACAATAGTTTGGTCATTTTTCATATGCAAAAGGAAGATCTGAACACCAGAAGTAGAATTTAACCCTCCCAGCAGATTCTCTTCTCCCTGACCCAGACACAGAAAGCACGTTTCTTTCCTCTGCTAGGTCCTTTACTCCCAGTTCTGAGACTTTAGAACTCCTGTTCTGAAGACTTAGTTGGCTCTGTTCTGGAAGACCATTTGTGAATGGTGGGGAAGAACCCACCTAGTTTTCAAAGTATTGGTAGCATTCCTAACTTTAGATTTAGGACCTTTCTACAGTCAACTTCAAGTTAACGCAATTTCCTGTGACTGTGCTTTAAAAATAGCTCTATATTAATTTAACTGTTAGGACAAGCTACCTAAAAAAGAAAAAATACCATACAATCTTTATTTTTCAATTTTGAGGGACCTGAAGCCAGGGTAAGTTATACGTTTAGGCAAACATACATTACCCAGTTCAACACAGGATTTACAGGATTGAGTGCAATATGTGCAGCATCAACATCCAACCCTATGTTAATACTGAGTTACAAACACAAGCTAGAACATCAAATGCTTCAAAACGGGGGGGGGGAAAGTTTTCCTTCTCAGAACCAAGGCGGCCTCAGTTCAGTAACTTCAGTCTTTTTGAAGAAAGCAGTGTTATTTTTACCAGTGCTCATCTCTACAGCTTTTTATACAGGTATCTTTATTGTTACAGTGTTAAAAGTTGGAGGAGTTTGTCCTGATAATACTGTAATTTCTACCGCTGTCCTAGCCTAGCCTTTAATTTGCACCTACTGAAGTTAACAAAAGGATAGTTTTACTGTTATTTCTCCAACAGCTGCCAAATGTCATTTACAGAACTTGGAACTTGGCTCTTCCACTTATTATTTTGTGCTGCAATTGATTCTAAATTATTTAAGAAGGCAGCGCACAGTGCTTGCCAGCTTCAGGCAGGCTTCCTTACTACCGAGACCCCCAAAAAGAATTTTTATCTAGGCAGAATCAAGCTTGAATTGATCACTGTCCAAGTACTTTCCAATAAAGTTAAATTCACCCTTCAGAGGTTTTGCAGCTCTTAGTCGCAAACCTATACTTGCATCGCTGACCATAACCCTTGAGTTTTCCTATAGTTACAAAGGTCAAAGACTAGCTAACGCACAGACCAAGAAACCTGGAAGCCCAGAGCTCTGGCACGGCCACCTTCTTGCTTCTTGTGATGTCAAGCAGGGAAGTTCAAGGGGAGAAGTGGCCAGAAAGACAGCCAGCCCTTCGCAAACCAAAATAAAAGCAGCTACAGCGCGACCCAGCGAACTGGTCACTTCCTGAGCACCTGACACCAGAGCAGACTGTGCTCACAGCTGCGGTAGCCTGAAGTTACGTTTCTCACCACCCCTCAAAACCTCCATTCCACCGGGCACCAGCACCTCAGCCGCACGCGTTCCGGATCCGTAGGAAAACCGTTTATTTTCAAATATCCCCTTTGAGGTCAAGAAGGGTTTTTTTATTAAAGACACAGCAGCCCTTCGGAGCACAAGGCGCCGCCATACAGCCACGCCGCCCACCAGGGACACCGGAGTGACAGCAGCAGCAGCCGCCGCCGCCGCGTCCCCCCGTCCGTCCCGCCCCGCGCCGCGGACGGGCCCGCGCTGGCGGCGGTGCCGGAGCGCGGGCACCGGAGGCCGTACTGCCGGGGACGCGGCCCAGCGCCCTCAACACAGCCCCCGGCCCGCCCGGCGGCACCCGGGAGGCCCGGGCCGGTGGCTGCCCGCTGGGCGCCGCTCGCCGCCGGCGGCGCCAGGCACTGCCGCCGCCCGCCGCCTCCCCGGGGCCGCCCGCGCCGCCGGGCGCATGCGCGGGAGCGGCGTGAGGTGGCGGTTTCGGGGCCGGCTCCTGTCAGCCCGGCGGCGGCGGCGGCGCCGCCCGCACCGTGCTCGGCACCGGCACCGGCTCCGTGCCCGTCCCGCCCCCAGCTCGCCCACGCGGGCGCCCGCCCGTCCTGCCGCTCTCCCGCTAGCCCCGCAGGGAGCCGGGAGCGCCGCGCCCCGGGAGGCCGCCTCGAGCCGCCGCCGCCCCCCACCCCCCCGCTCACCGGCTCCGCGCGGGTGGTTGCTCCCCCGCTTCTTCGGCTTGGGCATGGTCGCAGCGGCGCTGGGCTCGGCTCGCTCGGCTTCCCGCGGCCCCTCTCCGGGTCTCGGTCTCTCCGCTCCCCCCCGCCCGGGAATCAGCGACAATCAGCCGATGGAAGAGCAGGACCGCTTTTTACTCCAACGCCTCTGCGAGGCCGACTTCCCGGGCCGGGGCAGCGGGGGTGATTGGCGAGAGCAGGCGGAGGGCGAACCGGCGGCGAAGGCAGAAATCCCCGTGGAGGCCCGCGAGCGGAGTCGATGCATCTTTCTCCTCTCAGACACCCGGGGCTAAAGGCGCGGAGGGGGCGCCGGCGCCGCTTTTATACCCCGCCGGGCTGCGGGGGCGGGGCCAGGTGACGCGCCGCCGCCGCCACCAATGGCCGGCCGTTGCGACGGCGGAGCGGGGTGACTCAGTCGCGTGAGCCGGTGACGCGGCCTCGCTGCTACCCAGCGCGGGGGCCGGGACGTCACGGGCTCTTCGCGCCACGCCGTGCCACGCCACGCCGCGCTGCAGGCTGGGAGCGGCGGGCTTGGCCGCCAGCCCACCGGCGGGGCGGGGGGCGCGGGGCGGCCTGGCCTGACCCGCCCCGCCCCGCCCCGCCCGGCGCCGGGCCGCGGCCTTGGGCCGGCGGCGGGGCCTGGCAGCGGCCGCGGGAGCCCGCGGAGGGCGGGGAGGGGCGGCGCGGTTGCGCCCGCGGGGGTTTCTGCGTGCGGGTGTTTTAAATCGGGCGGTGCGGCCGTGTCCGTTGCTGGCAGTGGAAAACGTGAGCTCGGTTGTGTCGTGTGAGGTGTCGTCGGCGCACAGGGACGTCGTCGGCAGCGGTTGCGGCGTGCGGGTCACGGGAAATGCCGGCAGGGTCCGGCTGTGTGCCTGTCATTTAAAAGCGGGTGGCTACAGGACAGATAGCTTATTTCTTCAAAACGGGTTTTGTTCCACGCGCAAAAATGGGTTTTGTTGTCACGTTTTTGTCAGTTATGTCTCCCAACTTAGAGTCTTCTACTGTAAGTCTATATGGTTCTAGTTTTAGTCCAAAATTGGGGTTTTTTTCCATTTTCTGCTGAACTTGAAATAACGAAAAATAGGATAGCAGAAAGAGATTGGATTATAATATCTCTGAAATGTGGCTGTTTGTGAAATCTCACTGGTGGGCCGTAACAGTACTGCACTATTGGGAAGACAGTTTTGCGGAATGTGCTGAAAAGTTACGTAAGACATAACAATGATTACGCTATTTGGATTCCTTTGCATACAAAATATGTTTACGCTGACTTCCAGAAAGGTAAACTTTCATGACAATTCTACATAAACAGAAAATAAAGGAATTGGGGTTTAGTGACCCCATTTGTGCACGTGGAGTAAGGAAATGCTAGTAGCGTCTATTTCTAGAAAATGGTAGCTGTCAGTTGCGATACCTGTGGGTGCTGGTGGAGCCTGATGTTTTGCATTGCTGTGCAGCGTGAGCCGCCCAGTGAAAAATCCCTTGGTCATGGGAGAGTCAAATTTCTGAAAAGTTCTAGCCAGTTCTTTTTGCATTCTATTTAAGAAAAGCAGAAAAGAGACAAAAATCGGTACATATTGAATGCGTATGGGACAACACAAGAGTGTCTCAGAGGCACCAGTTTTTCTCCTTCAGGATGAAATGTTAGAGCAGAGGACACCCTTCCAGGTAGGTAGGTGGAGGAGTTGTAATTAAATACAGAAGGCTTAACTGTGCCCTTGGGTACACAAGACTCAATATTAGAACAAGGGAGCAGTGCTGGATAAACCACAACACCTAACAGCAGCCAAGCGAACTTGTACGGTGGAGTATTTTAGATGAAAGATGCCAATACCATTTTAGTGAGGTCAGCCGTGTCCTAACAATTTCCTGTGTGCTGGGCCCCTTAATATATAAATTAATCTTGGAGGTGCAGACTGACCAGCCTAGGCTTAACCGAAATAGTCGCCTTCATGCTGATAGCCCCGTCTCGCAGGAGTCTGAGGCTGCTGGCGAGGAGTAGGTTTAATGCTGAACTCCTTGCAGGTGTTGCAGATAGTCTGAACAATGTGCAAACTGTGCATGTACACGTGGTAGTCCAGGTGTCCTCTAGCAGGCAGGCGCGACAGCACTAATACTTCGTGGTGGAATTGGAAGAATGAAGAGAAGTGTCATAGCCCTGGTATGTTGGAAGATGGCGTCACCAGGACAGGTGGAGGTGAAGCCCTGGAGATGGAGAGGAGAGAACATTGCAGCTGAGGTGGGAAAAGCAACTGCTAAGGTACACAGAGGTGTTGCCAGGCTGGGAGAACTGAAATAAATTACAAAAGGTGACAAAACCAAAGAACTCATGACTACTTTGCATATGTGACCACTCTGAATTTTCCTTGGGCTTCTGCAATGCGCCGTCTTCAGGTTACCGAGATGCCCTGGTTATCCGACCAACAGTTCAGTGAGATTGCACAAGGGGGGTTGTGTATCACTGCTTCGTTTTGCCGTCTGTCTATGACAGAACAGACTCTTTGTCTTGACTGCTGACTTCTTGCCCACTATCCTGATTTATCCTATTGGCAGGAATGCATGGCGCCAGTAGGCTGGCTCAAGACTACTTTCTAACAAAAATCTTTGGCTAAAAGCAGAGGCACGTGGTGTGGGCGATCTGTATACCTATTGTCTGGCTTGTGCTGGAGCTACTGATAATCGGGGGTGTCCCAGTCGCGCTGGCACCAATGATACCAGCAGTAGGTGAGAGGTGGCATCCTTCGGAGAAACGTGTTTTATGAAGCAGCAAGGCGAGCTGGGAGCGGAGGGTGACAGCACGGTGGCGTGGCAGTGGCTTTGCTACTGAGCAGGAGCAGCCCCACAGCACCCAAACAAGAAAAGCAAAGCAGGTCTGGTGGTGGTTATGAGTTTCAGCCAAGAGTACAGATTGCCAGTGACAATCCAAGTGACTGTAGTGACAAGGAGGTCTGAGGTCAAGCCAGAAAGTCAAGCCAGCAAGTCAGGGTCAGAATTGGGTTCAGTGGCAATAACCAGGGCCGGCCAGCCACCAGTCCGGTCATCGTCAGATAAGCCAGCAGTGACGGGGAGGATCCGAGATCAGCCCAGGTGGGTCAGGGTCTGGACCAGTGTGTACGTGGCCAGGCACAGGTGTATCCGTAACATAGGTCAGGCAAGGACCAAGGGACGGTGCTTCAGTGTAAGCATATCCCCTGCACAAAAGTAAGCGACCCTTGCTTCTTACAGCTCTGTCTCACACAGCAGTCTGTTCCAAGGCCGTTTGGCTGCACCACGGCAGAGCTGCCTTTGAGCACAGGCAGCTTAATGCTGACAAAGGCCCCAAGAAAAGGTCTAATGAACTTCAGCCCAGCTAAGGGACATATGTATGTGACTGAGTCAGTATGTGTGGCTTAGTAAGTATTTGCATGCCAGAGTTTATTTTAAAGACATGTAAACCATCATCATATTATGAACGATTGGAGGCACGGCCAGACATGCTCTGTTTACACCATTAAATGCTATGAAGAATTTAGAAATAAGGAAAACACATGGATCCTTTATTCATATGGGTATGTTTTCCTCCTCTTTTGACCCGATGCTTCTGCTATCTTTGCTGACAAAATCCTTTGGATTTTCTTTTTTTCTTTCTGCCGTTCCTTAGGATACAGCTCTCTTCAAACACAGAAGAGAATCCCAGGCTCATGCTGGTTGCCTTGCATTGCATGGTCAGCTTTCTCACAATCATAAGAGATCTCAGAACCAAGAAAAGAGTCCAAAGCTGGAAAATGGGTCATGCTAAGGCAGTCCCTGGATGAATACTCCAAAATGCCCTTGTTTCTAGTGACCTACCAGGACTGACAGGCCTTCAGAGTGTGAACCTGTTATCAGTGCCACGGTCCTCACTCTGGAACACTTAATGCTCCCAATGCTGTCAGCATCGATGTGTAGCCTCACTGTCCAAAATAAATCTGCCCCTAACAAACTACAGCCACAGTTCCACTCTGTTCTGCCTGCAGTTGCTACAGTGGTATGCTCGGTTGGGACTTACTTGACTGTAGGGAAAGGGGACTCATTCATTTCCTTCGCATAGGTAGGGCACCTGGTCTTGTATCTGGGGAGAAAGATTAAGACTTGGAAGGAAAAGCTCATGTCGGGTCTTCACTGGGAAGGTGCTCAGGTGGACGCATGTACTTCCAGGTATACATGCAAGATGTATCTGATCAGTTCTTACAGAGAGATTAATGACATTTCTGAGATAGCGATTGCAAGTGTTGTGAATTTTTAATGGATAACAGTGAGATACAAACCTCAAATAAAAATATAGAGAGGGAAAGCCAAGAAGAGCTGCAGCTTTTTTCCCTTTGAATGCTTGAACACATGTTGGAGGGCTAAACAGTTCCTGCTATAATATTTCAGAGGCATTACGTTGCAGCAAAAGTTGTACAGCATCCAAGTTGGAGGTCCTTTCTGCTTTCTTACATCATTTACCTCCCATCTTATTTATATTTTGGAAGTCTGACCAACTGTGGTCCAGGTACATCCAAGAACCCCAAGTCCAGAATAAAATTAAATGCGACAGCTGGCTCACTATTGGAGTCACTGTTATTAACGCCTGAGGGAGTTTTGGTCTTAGCTGAAGGATTAACTTCAGACTCTGAGGGAAGCTCCTGATGTCTACAGCTGGCTGAAGTACAGAGCTATAAGGTGATGCAAAAGCAGCCCGTACTCTTTTCCCTAATTTAGGCAGCCCTGTATGTATGGACATGCAGGGACATTTTGAAGGGAAAAGAAAGCAATCAGGAAAGAATTTCAATTATTTAGGGTGAGCGGATGGATTTAGCAAGCCTGCCTACTGAGACAGAGGCGTGACCGTGCGAATCAGCCAAGCGGTTAATGGTCACAGATACCATCCTCTCACAACCCTGGTGGTGTTTATATTATATATACAGTGCTAGAGGCATATATTGCACTCTGCACATAAAAAGAAAGATGCCTCGTGCTCTTTCAAATTTACAATCCTCTTTAAATTAACAATTTCTGTAGTACAATATAGGTGGACTTTATCAAACACTATCTATTTTATGCAGATGAGCACAGCCTCAGTCACACACTACCCTGACTTTCCACAGTGGGGGTGGGGGTGGGGGGGGGGAATGTTCAGATGCATTCCAAGTCCAGATATTTTGGTTGATTTTATCCATACTGTGCTGATACTTACCTCTTTTTCTTGAGGCAGATCCTTCACTCCATATTTATGACTTATTCATGCCAAACTTTCTTGGACCTCAGTAAGAATTTTTCCTGGTAAGTCATGAAGAAACAATGCATACTTAAGCTCTCTGGTACATATGTCATTATTAATTTCATGTCTAAATTTGGCTGCCTGAACTTAGACTGTCACTGTCAATAGCAACTGACCACAAACATTATGTCTAACAATAACAGCATTACAGAGCAACTGTGTCCCCATGGCAAAAGAAGGATAAGACTCTGGCAAATGTAAAGCCCTTGCAGACATTTTGCAATAGCTAATAAGATTCTTCTAGAGTAAGGGTGAACAAATTTTTTAACAAAAAGTATGTAGGACTCTAGATTTGTCTCTAGTTTATTGTTTCTTGTGGGGCTTTAGTGAACAAACAACTTCAAGTAATGAATGTTGCTGCTGTTGTAAAACTGTGTTGTAAAAGCGAGTATTTCATGCCTCTTACAGCCTTATATGTTGTCAGTTTGTGTCTTGCTTCACTTGGTTCTCTGCCTGTTTTGCAAAATTTGGGTTTCCTAATATCAACCACTAAGTTGATGCTAAGTATTACCAAGGAGAATCAGCAATTTTCTGCTATTATGAATTTTTTTAAGTTTAATTTTATTTTTTTTTTTAAATCCAGATTCAAGTTTAAACCTAAAATTCTTAATGATTTCCATCCCTGCAAATTAGTTTCAAAATACCAGGGTTGGACAGAAGTAGAGTGCTGTGACACAGCCTTTCCCCTAGCATGTGATACAGTAATCAGGAGTACACATCTTGTTCCCCTTAGCAAACATGTTTATATTGCATTCTAACACTGTTGACCCAACTGGTTAGCCAATATTCAGTGCCAGTGATAGGGGAATCAGATATTTCTCTTTCTGCCCCATTATTTTCAGGCAATGTGTATAGAGGCTCATTCCACTGAAAATTGGGAAGGATTAAATAGCAGGAGACGATACTCCAAATCTCATTTCTGCCTGTGCTTTAGCCAAAACCCCTCCATGCTCACATTTCCACGTCCTTTTCTAGCTCTTTGCCAGGTACTTAGCTGTGCCCTGCCACCTTATTAGGTGATACACAGCTGCAGTCGATAGTCCATGTATGCATTTGCTGGGACACTTTTAACTGCGTGTCCCAAGCACTTCAGGCTTGCACGTGGGGCTGGCCCATGGGCAATGATTTTCCATTACTGCAACAGTCATGAAGTGGAAGGATGCTAACTTGGCCTAACTTGCCATCAGTTGTATACACTGCTGCACCCTCCACATGTGCCAGTGGCAACCAGAAGCATGTTCATAGCATTTCTCTTCCTTCTGAATAGCACCTTGCCCATCACTTAGGAGAGTGGGCCTCCCTCACCTTGGGCAGCACAAGCATTTTGGTCGGTCTGCCGGGTTATACTGTAACACAGGGGTAGCTCAGACGCTCAGTGCTGTAGCTGTTCTTGGTTGTTTTGCTCTTGAGTAATTCTGGTCCCAGGAAATAGATTTTGCTGTCCTTCACCTTGATGCAGATGGACAACGCCAAGGCAGCAACACCTTCCAATAATTCTTTGCCAAAACGCACATAATTTTGCAAGACGTCCCTTTTGATGCAGATATAAAGGATTAGTCCCATCTGTGTTCAGTAACAAAAATCCAAATAAAACAGCTGAGCACAAAAGAGCAGAAGGGATCTTTTTGTATCTGCCAGTCCAAATATTTGCTCTTCCAGGTATGTTCACCGTATAACCTCTTAAATTAACTCATTCATCTGCATTTTAATTCTAGTCAAGTTTCTTATTCCCCCATTTACATGTGGAAGGCTGTTTCCAAAGATCAGCCTTCTGTTTACCAGAACAATTTATCTGTGCCCAGCATTTATCCGTTTGTCCTGCCGATAAACCTGACCTTCACCTTTTCTGTGGTGTTTACACTTCTGGGAGCAGCTGGTTCCTTTCTCAGACTTTGTTTTTGAGGGCGCCATGCAAATTCCCTGGGGCAATATTCTTCATATGTAGCTTAAAGTATTTAAATAAAACATCTAATTTAGGAACTGACTCAGACCTTAGGTAGGCTGAATGACTGGAGATCCCCATCTCTTTCCGTTGACTACAGGAGTCCCTGGTGACTGTGCTCCTAATTTATGTGTCTTTGTGAAGTACCTGAAGTTGGGCAGCATTAATCTGGGCTTTAACGCAGTTGGTTTTTATCTCCTGGCCAGTCTTGAAGTCTTTCTCTACACTGGTTCCCATGGGAATTTATCTTTCTTGAGCATAGGTGACCAGTATTCCAGATGAAGTCTCATCACTGTCATCGATGGCTTTCCTGCTTCTCTGTCAATTGGAGATATCCTGTCTGAAATAGTTTGCCATCATGTTTACTGAATTCTGTACTATATTTCCTCCTCAGCATGATTTACAGTTCATTAACTCCCTAGTTTAGACCCAAAATTCATATTAGTCCTGAAGTCCATGATCTTTTGCTGTGGATTATTAAATTTTACTTTATTTCTGTCATGGAATATCATGGAAAACATGTCATAGACCTCATGGTCAGTTTTTCCCAGGCAATATTTAAAACCTCCTTTATAAAGACATCACCTCCCACTTTACATGCCAATTTTAAATTTCATTAACACCCCCTTGTTTCTGGTGTCCTGGTCATTAGTGGCAGCGTTAGGCAGCTTGCTCCCAAGAACAAGAAATTCCTGTTAGAAGTCCGCATTTTGTGTTGAATAGTCACCCACTTGTTGCTTATACATTTGCCAGGCTGCCCAAATAGTGAATGTCAGAAGGTGTCATTTCTTAATCATAAATTTATTCTTGAAATGGAGGGAAATGTAACAATAAAGCTGTTATCAGCTATCATGTAATTGCAGCCCTATTTCCATCCCATCAGTGGAAACTGCTGCTTATTTGAAAGATGATTATTTGATTGCTGCTTGATTGCTGCTTATTTGAAAGGTGATTTCTCACTGCAAGTCGCACTGGAGCTGTTGGGACCTGCCAAAAGCCATGCTCCACAGTCTGAATAATATGCAGACTTCACACTTCTCTTTACACTGAAAATTGGAAATATGAAGAGTGGTTAAGTGTTGGAGGGGAAAGATTGTTTCAGCTGCTGGCTTACAGAGAGCTGGTTGATCAAGAGGAGTGACAGAGGTAATTTCCAAAGAAGGGAGAGTTGGTCTTTTTCTGTAGTATCAAGAAAGTCGATAGCTACGTGGCTTTTATTCTACCTAAGTCAAAGCAAGGGAATACCAGGCTGTACTCCTTGTGGTACCTCAAGGTCAAAGTCCTGGCACATGCCAGATACTTCTGCATTCCTGCCTTCCTCTTCCCCACAGGATGACTGTGCTCTCCCTTCCTGTCTCTCTCTATTCACCATCTCCAAGTCCTCCCTCACTCCATGGCTTCTGCATCATCTGTATCTGGGTAAACTTTTCCTCCCTCAAAGGAGTTCAGTGTTCCTCATTTCCTTTTCCCTCACCGCAACTGCTGTGATTCCCCTCTCTCTCATCCTTCTCCCCTTCTCTTTCACAGACTTAATCAAGCACTTTGGGCTTACACTGAGAAGAGCTGAGATCTTCGCAAGGCTGGAAGATTTTATCAACTTATTTTCTGAGTGGTGGGCAGTTCCAGCTGTTGTTAGAAGTGCTGCACATGCTAACTAGAGAGTTCAACCACTGCTCTCTGGTTGACTGAGCTCAAAATCAGGCAGTTTCTGCCCACGGGTGTCTGTAACATTCCTCCAATGTTCTGGAAATGATTGAATGCAATGCTGTAAAATTACCCTATTACAGGCAAACATAAACAAGCAGACATGGGTATTAGGATTTTTTGTGGCGCCTGGCATCAACTCCCAAAGGTGAGGACTCACTCCTGGATGCAAAAGCTGCTTTAATGTTTCAGGCACTGATGAATAAAATTAAAAGAATCAAATTGCTGGTGCTAAGTAGTCACCATTTGCTCAATAAGCAACTATTCAGGGGTGCTTTTGCACTGAGAGGAGAAACGTACATGTCCAGCAGGAATCGGAGAGCCCTTCCTGGCAGAACAAGAATGCTCTCAGATGAAAATACAGAAAAGAGGGTGTGAACAGAGGAGAAATAGGATGCAACCCATACAGAGATCTCCTGTGAAATCTATGGTGTGCAGGGGATGTACAGGGCAATAATGTTTAGATTTTCCAGTTGCTGTCAATGCTGGCCAAAAATAATGACTCATTCAAATATTCTTAAGAGCTGCACTTTGAAAATCAGAATCCGGGCAGACAGGTACTGGCATGGAAATGTACACAACAGTTTGTTTGAACAGTGTCTTTCACAACCAGCTACTCGGTGACACATGACAAGCCACAATACTCTTGCCACGTCAGTGGCCTACGCCGCCTGTCCCAGCTCTGTCACCTACGTCTGGGTCCATGCTCAGCAGCCCTGTCGCACTGACCTGCTCAGCTGCCGCATAACTCTCATCTGCTCGCAAGCATGTTTCAGCCCCGAGGACGTGGCAGTACGGACTCTTACTCTTATTGGGCACCTGCTCTCCCCATCGTTTCAAGGTTTTCCTATGGCATGCAAGCAATTTTTGCAGGTTGTTTAAGAAAAGTGGAATTTTATCATGAGAAGCACTGTGTAAATACCCATTCCCAAGAGAAACTGTTGGAAAATACACATATGCGTGCCATTGGAAAGACGTAATCACATTTGGGGTGAGGTCTGTGGGTAAAAACATGCTGTTTTCCTGATATTTGAGTATTCCCAGCAAAAGAACCTTAAGAAAGAAAGAGGAAGAAGAAACTATTAAAAAAAAAAAAAGGGAGAGGGAAATATGTTGCTCTGCCTCAGTTTCATATTGAGTGTTTGGATGTGTAAGACTCCACATGGGAGATCTCCCATCTCCAGCAGCTTGCTTTCTCATAGCAGCTGGAGATATAAATGGAAAAGCTTCCACGGAAGCTGGAAAATACTCCCTGCCTGAGCCTTGTCATGCACAGGGGAACATGGACATGGCATCTCTCAAACAGACGCATGTCTGCAGACCCAGGGATTCCCCCCGCGGCCTCTGCACCATCGCCTCTGATGGCTGTCCCTCCAGGCAGCAGCACAGGAGGGGTTGCCCCCGCATCTCTGAGGGCGTTCAAAATGCCCCGTAAATGCACATCTAATGGGAGCTGTCGCAAGTATTGTAGCAGAGACGTAGTGGAAATGTCCACAGACACAGTGCCTTGTGAGCTGGCTTGTTGGAGGCGATAACCACAACATGGAGCGCTGGCAGCATTCCTCTGCCTTGACGTCAGCATCCCAAATGAGTCAGACTGATGCCAGTACCTCACCACACCTGCCAGTTACGTCATTAGAAGCCAAATCCTCATCTCCAAGAAGTCAGCACCGAAGCCTTGCTCAGTCCTTTACTGCCTTTTTGGCAGCCCCAGCCATCAGGCACCTCTATGGGGATGGGGACGGGCCAAGGCCAGGTTGGGACATCAGCCTGCATGTGGATGGGGGTCAGGATCAGGCCTGGCGAGGGGTCTCCTGACATCTGGTAGCTTCACTCCTCTAGTCTTCCTGCTACTTCTAGGACAGAGTCAGTGGGCTCAGGACAGAAAAGTGTATGAGCAAGGCAATAATGGAAAAGATAAGATATCGCAAGACATAATGCAATACAATGCAGTATTGTATTGTATGACTTCTGTGGTTGTGAGAGCTCTGGTTTGGTCAAGTGACAAGGGCGGGCAAGATAATTATTTTGGGGTTTTTGGGGTTTTTTTTAGATTCCACTACTAAATCTAGAGGAAGCTCCCTTTTGTCCGGTGACATTGGCAAGAACCAGTCACTATTCCAGCCTGAACAATACATCAGCATCTAAATCTAGGCGTTTCAGGGGGCATCTCGTTTTTAAAGGAGGCTCACAATAAAGCTCTGTGCTGCGACTTGAAAAGGCAGCCAGCACCCAGCCTGCAGCAGGGAGAGGGATGGAGCTCACAAGCCTTCAAGTGCCCTTTGCTCCTCCTGCAGGGCAAAGCCTACGGAGCAAAAAAACACCAGCGCAGGCCTCTCTTGGATGCTGCTTGCCAGGACCACCATGCTTCTCTGTGGTACCACACCGCTGTGTGCCCTTTTTGCCGGCTTTAAGAAAATCTGCCCAGAGGACAGTTAGACAGTTTCCCTCTTCCCACATCACAGAATTTGTCTATCCATAACTGTATATAGGATTATTAGAATCTCTTTAAGTATCTCCAGTCTATTTATATGTTATATAAATAGGGCTGGAGATATGAGGCGTACCCTATAGACTAACAACATACCACTAGTGCTATGTGTACCATGCCTTCCATTTTTTGTCTGAAAACATCTCAGAAGCAGTAGAATAACACACTGAAAATGTAAATCTGACTGCCTTTTGATACAGTTGAGTAGCTAGAAATAAGGAAGAGAGACACATTTACATATTAGACTATTATAGACCCAGGTAGGATGAATACTCACTGTAGCTTGTAATAAAATTTTTGACACAGGTAGTAATAGGACGTAATTACATTTGAGGCATTTAAGAGAAGGCGCTTCTCATACAGACTAACCACAGGAAAAATTAGAGGTGCAAAAGTCCATTTTCCTCCTGTGCTCTCAGACACAGAATATATTAAACTATGAACAAACCCAGAGGTTGCGATCTTTTGTTCTGCAAATTAACTAACCTCCTAATTACAGGTTTTTGTATAACTAAAGGAGGCTTCTTTGCTTCTTTTGATCTGCACTTCTTTTAGATCAAGTTGCTTTACATCAAAATAATTACTGGCCTGGTTTCACAGAGGACATCTCTGAGCAATCTTAGGGAGATTTTCTTGCAGTTGGACTCATTACACCTTGAGGGTTGTGGATCTTTAATTTTCAGAAGGAAAAAGTACTCGGAAGTCTCTACCATGATTGCAATGGCTTGTAGCTACAAAATCCATGTATTCCTTCTGCAATATTAGCCTTTCTAACTCAAGAAAGCCCCATAAAACCTCATAACATCATTTGTTTCCAGTAGTCATGACTAATTTCTCACTGATGAAAAGAGTGTGATGCAGGACAGATTTACTTCCATAAACATGATTTACTTTGTTATCTCATTAAAACAAGCAATTAGCCAAAGCTTTATGTATTACAGTCTTTTCTGTGAGGAAACATTGATGATGAAAGCAGATGTTTCTTCAGGATGGGAGTTCCTGTTTGTTCACAAAGAAGGCAAGACAACTTATGTTCCCAAATTCAGCAAGGAATTATATAAGGGGCCGTGTCTTTTCTCACAGCTCAAATTCCCTTTCAGGAGAGCAAATAACCAGGAACCTTTGCCTCCTAACCTTTTGTGGGGACACGTGCCTGGGGTTGCCCTGGCTGTACTGAAAGCTGGGGCTGTGTCAGAGCATCTATGCCAGCCGGAGCGCCCCGGTGCTGGCGCTGCCATTGCTGCCCTGCAGAGCCCAGCGCAGCGCTGGGGCTTCGCCGTGGCCCTCAGCTTCACTGCTCCTTCTGCTCAGCGGCACACAAACACTACCCCTGGCGGGGAAGCTCATTTCCCCCATGTGGTCTTTTTTCTGGGCAATAAATAAATCAAATAAATAATATTCTGGGAGCAAAAGCTTGTGACTGATGCTGAGATATTTTTGGATTTATCATGCATGATAAATCCGGGCTGTGACACAAGCGCCTGTGTCAATAAGTTTAGCAGCTGTATTGCCCTTAAGACTGGTCTGTATTTAGAAGGGTAAATAAGATTCTTTTTTTCCTCAGTGGTTGCTGACAAAGCTCGTAACAGGTCTAATAATGCTTGTGTCCTGTGGGAAATATGTATGTTAATTTGCCTGTGTAAACATGCATTCCTCCTAAGGAAATGCTCTGCCTGGCTCTACATGTTCCTTCACATGTTTTATAAAAACAGTTAAATAGACAGCTTAGTCCCAGTACCTCTTCTCACCAAAACAGTGACAGGAGTCCAGCAGCCCCAAAACACATTTCTGACCTTTATGATTTCTCTGCAGAATCTCCCCAGTCCTCCTCCACTCCAGAGTCAAAAGCTTTTTGTGGCATGCCATGAAGATCAAATCAGTTAAGGCTACTTTGGACTCGGTCATGGTAGCCTGGGAAAGTCATGCCTTTCAATGGTTTTATTTATTGACATCTCTATCCCCAATCTTTGTAACTGAGGCATTGGAAGAATGACCTTCAAATCCTGGGAAGGGAGCATGTAGTTCCTTCCACGTTTCACATCTTTTTTAAAATCTTTCATTGTCTACGAATGTGAAGACTGTTGCTTTTAAAGCAATTTTCTTGGGTTTTTTTAAAGCAGTTTTTAAACGTTGACTGATATCATCATATCACTGATTGCTGCTCAGCATGAAACATAATTTATGAATGGAGAGCACGAAAGTGGTTTCCATTGCTGCCATCTTCTGGTGCAGTTAATGAACTCCACACGGCAATAACAAAGGCACATTAACAGTGGAGAGAAATTAAACAAACTAAAATAGCATATAAATCTTCCTGAAGGCAGCTGTTAGATGCCAGAAAAGCATCTTAAAAGGTAATACACACCAGAAGGACCATTGCCAGCTGAAAATTGCAATGCTCCCTGGAACTGCCTTGCCTGTTGTTGTAGTATCGATGTAACATCCGTGACGGTATTAGAAAACATAAGAAAAAAAATGTATTTCTCTGTGTTTTGGAAGGCATTTGACAGAGCGGCTCTGCAGTCAATTTTATGGCTTTGCTGAAGTCATTTCCCTGCTGTTTGTATGGCCCTTTCAGAGTAGGAAAGAAGAGAAGAACATTTTGGGTTTTAAGCAGGTAAATGTGAAACAATGGAAATTACCCAGGGAAGTTCAAGTAGAGGTGCAGGGTTAGAAATTACTTTAATTTACTTTTTGGAACTAATCAGCTGACAATGTCCCTATAGTCACTGTGGTCCGGTAACTGTGGTAAGTGAAAGAAAAATGAATACATTTCCTAGAGTTCAGTAAAGGCAACAAAAAAATGCAGTAACCTAAGCAAAAAAAAATAAATACCTTTAGGAGCTATTTTTGCTGCACACCACAACACATTTCAGAGTAAAAAATAGCCTTTGTTGTGCTCTGCACAGAGAGCAACTCCATGAGGTGCACAGCTGAATCCAGTGGGAATCCATCAGGCCAATACAAAATACGTTTAATTTCTGCCCTCATTTTGTGAACAAAAGCACAGTATTCTGTCTGCATCCCATTCATTCATGCTGAATTTCAGATTCTTTGGAGTTTTGTCATTGCATTGGCTTGCTCATGAGCTCAAATTAATTTGTAATGATTTAAGAATCCCAAAAGCACTCAATATTTCCTGAAGTCACACCTATTATACACTTCAACTGCACGCTTCACTAATCCTCAGAAATTCATACTGCTGCCGTTATGGGGGATGATGGAGCACTCGTTAGCTTCTTGATCTCTTCCACAATCGTTGCTCCATTCATCAGCTAGCCAGCTGGCTGCATCGGCTCCCTTTGGAGTCCCTTTCCCTGACTAAGCAGTGCTGCCATAAAACTGCATTGTATCCGCGCGCTCTGCCCTTCCTCCACAGATGTTACTGTTTCAATGGGCATACACAGTCTCTCAGCAAAGCTAAAATACTGCTCTGCCAAGTTCCTCTTGGCCAAGGTACTTCCTGATCCTGATTTATTTTTTTTTTTTAGAGCTTGTGCCAACCATGTACCTTTCCCACCCCAAGGACAGAATGTCTTTGGTTTACCCTGGCTGGCAGCTTGCCCATATGGCATCCAGGTTTCTGGAGTTCAGCATGGTTTCCATATGATCAGATTAAATTATTTGGGTATAATAAATGATTTAGCAGTGCACAGCACTCTCTGGAGCATAGTCATTTATGCTCAACAAATATTTTGCATGCAAAAATGAACGCAAAACCCAGAAATGTAAAACCTAACCTTAGGCAGAGCTATTTTTCTTGCACAGTGAAGTAAAGTAATAGTCTCTAATAAAACATCGTGTATGAACCTCTACCCCATGCAATGAACTAAGTAATTTTTATCTGTCATTCTCTATTTTTTAATCCCACTGCCAATTACTCATGTGAAATACAACTGGCTCTGATGAAATTGCTCAAGAATAACCGTGATCAGAATCTGGACTTATTCTGTATATATTATCACTGCTGTACAGAATAAGCTAACCAAAGATACTCTTCTCTTTGCTGTTCTTATGGCTTGCTTAGTTCATGTGTCACATTAATGGGTCACTTTAAAAAGATGTGTAAAGGAAAAAGAATTAGCACTCATTAGAGACAAGTGTGGCCTAATGAGGAATTCACGGGAACAGCAGTATGAGTGGGGACTGCATGGGGAAACCCACGGTGGTGGGCAGGTGTCTGGTCTGATTCAAGGCTGCTTACAGCAATGAACATCAGACTTATTGCTGTCTTGTAGAACGGGTGAGAATGAAGGTGCACAGAAGACAATATAAAATATTTATGGTTTATTTGTCTTTTCATAACCGCTATATGTGGCTGACATACCTGTGGGAAAACTGCCCTTACCTTTGGCAGAAGCAGATGCCCGGGAGCATTTGCAGGTGGATCACAGCCTGAATGAAGCATTTCAGTGAGTTGTGTGTGTGCACATGGAGCAGGAGGAGTGCTGGAGGCACACACATTCGGGAGTAGCGGCTCTGCAGGTGGGGCTCAGAGTGCTTTCCAAAATACTTCCACTGCACTTATGCTCTTCAGCAGTTTTATCATGGACCCCAGGAGGGAAACGGGAGGTTGAAAGGCTCAGTGAACAACAGGCTCACCTTTCCTTGAAGGTGATTCTTACCAAGGGTGCAGATGTTCATTTGCTGTTGATTCCATTGTGCCTCTCCTTCACCTAAACCGGGGACTTGTCTTGCTGCGTTTTTCAGCCCAGCAGCTTTCCAAGGTGTGCTGTTACATCACACACACAAAAATTATTTCCAAGTAGTTGTTCTGTGGACAGAACCTGGATCATTCCACATGTCCCCCCCATCCTCCAACACATGATTATCCTGGTCACCTCCACCTCGTCCCTGCACCCGCTCTCATATAACACTGGCCAGATCTCCTCCATCTCCCTTACTCTGTCCCTCAGTTCCCTCAGCTGTACATCACGTTTTCACTAATTCCTCACTGTGATGCTTCATCTTCCTCTCATGCCTCTGTATTTTTGGCAGCTCAAGAGGCAACATATGCTCCATTGGGTTCAGAGCTACATGTGTGCTGCCCGGTTGCCAGCGTGCACATGCTGTTCATGCAGCAGAGCGAAGCCTCTTGCAGCAGAGGGGGGCTGAGCTGCCCTTTCCTCTCCTCCTTCAGGGCACCCCTTCAGTACTCTCTGCTCTACCCATTCACCAGCATTTTACGATCCTTGTAGGAGTTAAATATCTTTGAGATTTCTACTTCTCTGGCATATTCAGTAAAAATAGCCCAACAGCTTCAGGAGTCTTTGCGGGGTGGGGAGGCAGACAGGAGGACAGGCAGCTGCTGCAATCGCACAACTCCAATTCCTTAGAAAACCAGGCTAAAAATGAATTACATTGGAAAATGGATCCTAAGGAGCTGGACTCGGTACCATTGCCTTTTGTCTGTCTACCAGGCTTCTTCTCATCTCTCATCCTGAATTTAGATTGCAAGGTCTGTGGGGCAAGAAATGTATTTTTGCTCTCTGTATTCTCCATTACAGTAATAAAAACGTAATAACAGATAGAAATACAGAGGATTTGACTAGATTCATTCTCTATGGCAGTCACTTCTCACAAAATCATTTTAAAAGCACCAGCACATGGAGCCAGTGAACTCAAACTTCAGTATGATTGAAGGTGCTGCAAGCTGCCCCTTGACCTCTTCCCCAGCTGCTCTTTTCTCCCCCAATACATATTTTTGCTGCTGTGACCTTCTGGCACTCCGTATGCCAGGTCTCCATCTCAAATCTGTCGTCATGGCGATTTGGGCCAGCACTCCTGGGAGAGAGTGTGCCTCTCAGCCATCCGAGTGACAAGTCCTGAGCAAAGCTGCACCCCCCAGGAGCGGAGTCCCCAGCAAGGTCTGCCTGCCACACGGCTTGTCATGTCTGCCAGCGCTGTCGGGGCATCACGTGGTGAATGTAACTCAGGGAAACAAACTCTGAATCCTTAAAAACACCAGGGTTTGTCCAGATTTCCTGCAAATCTGCAAGCTAATCACAGGAGGTTGCCCACTGGCTGGCTGCACTGCCACAGCGTTAAGAGTTATAATGAAATAATAAAGCAAGAGAGGTTGTGTTCATAATGTGCTAATAACATCTCTAGGCTGGTCTGAAGCAAGATGGAGTGATCGAAACTTTGCCTTGATATTCAGTGCTGAGGGCAGGTGGTGAGGGACATCATAAAATAATGAATCAGCTTAATAGAGTTAAATTTTCTTCCTTGTTAGTGTGAACAGTAGGATAAGTGATTGATATTCATGTATGTCACAAGGGGACCAGAAAGACGGAGGCTAGCTCACATGGGAGGAAAAGGCAATATTAAATATCTAACCAAGATGAATAAATGAAAAACACTGAAAACAGGTAGGAGTAAGCCTGTTCTCAGTGGTTTGAAATACGGCATTATTTATGACCGCTGTCCTGCAGGATATACATCAAATTTGCCTGTCTCAGGTGGCTAGTCAAATGAAAATTTAAATTTCTCTTTTTGCAAAAGGAGTAGGCAAGAGCTGTGATGCCAGATCACCATTTCCACCCTTGTGTTCCTTTGCTGAAGGTCTTGCCTGCTCCTTGCACATTAAACCACTCCTGAAATCCACACAGCTGTTGTTTGGCTCTGCCTGTAATCCACCCCCAGGCAATGGAGAATATTGCTGAGGTTTAGCACCTGCTAAAGCAGAAGCAAACTGGAGCTGGGGAGTTTCCCAGAAGCTTTGTTTCTGTTTTTACACACTTTGGATACCTGCTGTTACCCTTAGTTTGAACCCAATAAATGCGATGTTTGGTATGGGGACAGAAATAGATAACACACAAGAGAGGGGCAAAGGGCTCGGCTGTCTAACTGCACAGCCTTAGTCAGTGTTGGCCCTTGTAAAGTTATCCCTCGAAACAGAGACACTTTGAACACCAAGGCTGCCCAGGGTTAGCTGGAACCCCCTGAGGAAAGTCCCATCTCCTACCCGTGACCCCAGCAGGGTGGCAGTGCTCTGCCTTGTGCTAGCTCGTAGTGCTGGAAGATGTAAAGTCGTACCTGGCTGTTAATTACAGAGGGTGGGGAGAGCTGTCCTGCTCTTTGCTGACTGCGGACAAGAGGGGCTTCTCAGGAAAATTCCCAGGTGTGCTTAACATTCACAACACAGACTGCACTCAGGCAGACTGCCTGCCCTTGGCAAGCAGGGTCACGAGTAGCAGTGGGACACGAAGGTGAGGGCTGCGAAAGCAAAGGGGAGCAGGCTTGAAAATGGTACTGGCTGCTCTGGGTTGGGCCTGGCAGTAACATTTGCTTTTGCTTTCTGCACCCAACTGTGAGGCCAGCTGGTGCCTGCTGGGTGCAGGCAGGAGGAGGAGGGTCCTGGCATGGCCCCTGGGGTATCACCTGGGAGGAAGACCCTGTGTTTCTGTCACTTTGCAAATCTAGTGATCCAACAGACCAAGCCCTCAGGGAGAGGAAGAGGTGTTGTGCGGTGCAGGTTTGTGTCAGGCTAGTGTGAGACCTCAGCAGCCCATGGTGCTGCCCAGAGGCACTGGTGTGGTGCGGCCACCCTGCTACCCACTCGCCTCCTACTCCTGTCTGCCTGTCAGTCTCCGCTCACAGCACGTGGCCAGCCCTGCGGTATCCAGCAGCTTTCAGCCAGCGCTGTTTTGGCAGGTGGGCTTTTGGGGTGCTTTATTTCTGGGGCTGCAGCCTGACCTGTGCTTTCCCGCTTCCCTGGGTGGCTATGGTGCCCTCCTGGCCAGGTAGCACAAGCTAACTTTGCCACGGGTTACTCAACCTCATGCTGATTTTGCTTTCCTCCTCTGCAGATATAGATGGGGTTGATACTGAAGGCTGCACCAACATCTGTGGCCTTATTGCTACGCTGGCTTTCTTTGTGTATTGCTTGTAACGTTCCCAAGTGAGTCGCTGTCACTGGGTGCATGGAGCCAGGGCTGGGGTGGGTGTTTGGCTCTCACCTCCTCACCTCTCATCTGAGGTGGTGGCAGCTCTCTCTTTCGCTGTGTGACAAATAGCTGCTGGGATAAACCGTCTCCTGCAGGGGCTACAAGCAAGCACCAGAGAAAATGAGAGCAAGAAAATGCTGAGGTTTCTCATAGAAATTGGTAATTAATCATACAGTCTTTGAGGCATAGCTCCTGCCTGTATGTGGATGCTGAGCTCTGTCAGCCTTTGGAGAACGGCAGATCACAGCTGCTGACACGAAACACTCTTTCTGGCTGCCTTAAACTCTGTAAAGCTGCTCAGTCTGAGGGCTGCTTTGCATTCAAAGGTGCAGAGAGAAGCAGCCGGGTCTGTTACAGGAGTTGTACCAGTAAGAGCCCTTCCCAAAATGCAACACCCAAAGAAAACCCCAGCGGGGTGTCCTGAGGCACCAATGACAGATGCAGGGACAAGCGTGCAGTAGTGGAGGAAGGAAGGAAAGGCCACAGCCAGAGGAGCAGTGTGGTTGTGAGAGAAAGCCGTGGATGCTGTTGGTATGTATATAAGTTAAAAACAGGTTTGAAACTGTAAGCAAAGCAAACCTCAGGAAAAGGGCTGTTATTAATATGGAAACTAAAAAGGGCTCCTGACTCCATCATTTACAACCTCAATGACCCAGAAATGTCTACCTAAATGGTTTACAATATTAGCTGTAGGAAAAGCTGCTGCGTGATACCTGAAAACCCTGCTGAGGCATCAACAGCAATGCCATTTGAGTGGTAGATATTCCCTTATCCCATCCCACCCCATCCCATCCCACCTCATTCCTCCTTTTTTTGTAGCAGTTCATCTTTGATTTAATCTCATGCATGAACTAAGTCACAGCAGATCACTGCAAATCACATGCTTAGGTGAGAAGTGGGCACTTGGATGCTCAGGCATGTACAGCTTGTACTGCATCCTAGTTTAAATTCCAAGTCAGTCATGAGACAAAGAGTCACTGAAACTTGTGTCTTAGGGAGAACAAAATAACAATCCTATCTCAAGTCCTTTCTGATATCGTTACAATACAGCAGATTTAAAATACCACTGTCAACAACCTATTAAAAGCCTGGTTTCACCAAGCGAACATCCTGAAAGTCATTCCCTTAAGGTGCTAGTCCAGAAATGACTAGAGCCAGCTGCTTGTCTTTGGCATTTATTTCTATCCTATTTAGGCTTAGGGTAAGTCATTCAGGCCAGGACTGATTAAAGCAAAGGCCAGGCTGGACCACGATCTCTGATAGTTCTCTGTAGGTGGGGAGGGTGGGTGGCAGCGTGGGAGCAAGCAAGGACATAACAACCACTGGCTGATCTCTGTAATGACTGTGAGGTCCCCACCGAGCAGGTGGTGGCACAACGCAGATAACCAGTAGGACTGGATTGGGAAAGCATTGTTAAGACCAATGACATACATGCAGTTACAGTCTTGTGCAATCACTGAAACAGTGGCTCCAACAGGATGAGTTTATTTTTACAGACTGCTTGGGCAAAGACTACCCAATAAGCATGCACTGTTTCCTGACTCAGCAATAAAATAGTGTTAATGGTGTAAGAGCGTATGACCAAATGATCGTCAGGGTGCACTGGCAAAGCTCCTCCACGGAGAAGTGCCCTGACCAAGGATCTGCCTCTGAACCTCTCTGCCTGGCTTGTTTTATAAGATGTGTGATCTCTGTGATCCTGCTATCCACTTCACGATGGCACTCTAACCCTGCATGCAGGCCTTCTTTGGCACCCTGCCAGCCCCTCGGCACTTGTGTCCTTCGCCTTGGCCCCCTTCCAGGAAGCCTGTTCTTCCCCTTTTGCAGGGGGGCTGCTCTGATGCCATCTTTCTGAGTTAAAGTGAGTTCAGCGGCCATGTGCTCAGGGCAATAAGACTGAATCAGACACTTTCTTCATCACCGTCTCTGGAATTTGAGTTTTGGCACCGAGTTCCTAAAATGTCGTTCAGGTTCTCGTGAACTCACTCCTTTGTAGATATCCAAACCACGTGAGTCACTCTTTTGAGCCACACTTTTCTAAGGATTTAAAACATTCCTCTTGCTTCCGTACAAGTGGCATGAAAACCTTCTTCCCTTTTCCTTGCTTGCTCATTATTTTTCTTGTTGCTTCCACACACTAACTAGTGGTCAACACTGCAGTCTCGGCTGTTTTTCTAACCCAACTTTTTCTTCTCACCTTTGTAGGTCATGCTCTCTCCGCAAGGATATGAGTTTCTTTCTCTTTCTTTCCCACCTGTCTCCATGTTGCATTTGGAGACAGCTTGGCTGAAAGAAAGGTTTAATATAAAAGAAATTGCCTTGCATTGTACTGAGAAGGCACTTGGGCTTCGATAACGCGGCAGACCAACAGGGTGCAGTACCACACTGCACGCTGCTCCTCGCACACGCAGCACACAGTTTGTCTCTTTATATGGGCAAAAAGTAATTTTCCTGTTCTAAAACATGAAATTCAGTTGGTTCTCCCCGGCTTAACATCTATTTCTCAAGCACATGTTAGCATTCTTATCTAAATGAATTTGGGTTGCACATAAATAAGAAAGGACAGATGGAAAAATGGGTTGTTTTGTAAAGCCACTTAAAACAAACACTTTTTACCTGTTCAGTCAAAACCCTCAATAGTAACAGTTACCCACAGTGTGTTTGCATGGCTATGGAGCCTCAACAAATAGCCGTGAGTCTTCAGATGAGATGTACGCATGCTGACTGCAAAGGGGATTTAAAGTGGTCTCTTATAAAAAGAAAATATAGCATAAATGGAGTATAAAGAAAAAGAACTGCTAAGCAGGAAAGATAGAATGGTGTCTTAGTTATGCACAGCACTTGCAGGCAGCCTGAATACTTTTCCTCTAACACAGTACGCTAATTTCACTCATGGCCTGCCATTTCAATCTTCCAGCTCTGCTAATAGGGCTGCCTGAAAAGTAGCAGAGCTGCAAGCCCATGTTTGTAATTTGCATTACAGGGTGCTGTGGAGCAGGGTCTTTGGCTGCTCTGAAATGGCACAGGTCCACTGAAAAGCAAAGAAAACCTGTCCTGTAAACCAAGGCACAACTCCCTGTTTACAGTCACACTATAACTTGGTTGGCATGGCTGGATTCTTTCATTTTCAGTCTGAAGGTATTTCAGTTCCCCTTGTCAATGAGAGCAAACAGCCCAGCGAGCCTGTATGTGAGTTATCTAGAATCTAATTCCCATGAAATATTTTTTTTTAATTCATCTTCCAAAGTCTGAAGGCTAAAACTGCCTATAAATCCCTTGCAGGGATATGCAGAAATACCAGGAATTTGGGGGTTGTATTTTTAAGAGGAACACTCATTATTTCTGAGGCAAGCAGAGGGCCCTGCGGCAGTGAGGGCAGCAAGGCTTGCACACACCGTTGCCTCCCGGACCAGAGCTCCTGGCCACGGCAGCCCTTGCAGGTGCTGGTCCCTGAAGGCAGCAGGGTGCTGCCACACGCCTGGGGGTGATGGTCCTGAGGGTTCCCCCGGTACTCTGCAGGGAGGGGGCTGTAGAAATTCTGGTAAAGCACCGCTTTTTGCCAGGCAGACGTGATGTAGGAGGAGCTGTAGATAACTATGGGCTTCTCTCACAGCTGTGAGCTGGTGCTTTCTGACAAAGGTTTCTGTGTTTGGAGGAGGAGGAGATCTTCCTCCACTGTTCTACCAGCAGCTAGTGCATCTAGGTTGTGAACAGACAGTGAATTTCAGTCTTCCCCTTGTACAGCCCGTTTCTGTCTCTGCTCACACCTGCAGAGGGACTTGGGGAGCCAGCGGTGGGGTGCAGCCATGCAGGTACCACCACAGCCAAAGCAAGCTGCAGGAACCGAGTCTCGAACAAACAGAATTTGTTCCTAAGTCTGTGGCTTTAGGGCTGGTTTTGACAGAAGCTGAAATACATCTCCTTTGTGTGAAGTCAGTCCTAGTTAAATGGCTGGTCTGAGATGAGCCTCTATTACTACTTCTAAACAACCACAAGGAATCCAACCTTCCTCTGATATTTCCTTCGTTTTTAGATTATGCTAAGAAGATATCCTTAAAAACCTCTTAACAGAGAAGGAGAATGATGATTCCTACTAGCACTCTCAGGTATTTGCAAATAACATTATCTCCCTAAAATTGTTTTGTTCTGTTTCCTTCCTGACTTCTGTGTGACAACATTGGTAACAACAAGCAGAAGACAAAGGACAAGGAAGTGAGAGTTCAGTTCTTCAGATATGAGATCATCCCCAAGGAGAAACTTCCTTTATTTTTGTAATCTGGCTTCCTTTTCTCCTCTAACTTATCTTCAGCTGCCCATTTACCCAGTCGCTGTGCACTGCCTGAAGCAGAAAGAAGCCGTATAGAAGAGTTACTCTTGTCTCCCTCTGTATCTCCTGGGGTCAGAGACCTTTCCTACCATTTTTCCCTGTCGTGCAACATAGACTACAGTCAGCAAAACTTGCTGCGGGACTAAAAGAGGGAAACAAAAGCATTTTAGAAGAAAAACTGTTAGGCATTTCTGTGTTGGCAGTATTAGGAAGTTTGTTTATCAAATTGATTGTGGATAGTGCAGGAGCAAGTAGCAGTGATAGTGAGAAACACCGGTGAGCATCGGCCAAACAGATACCAAAGGGGAGAAGAAGTCGGGAGGCCAAAATCTACACAAAAAATTACCTGTGGGGTGTTCTGACGCCTGAAAAAACTAAAACAAACAAAAGCCAAGCCTGTTGCTCCCACCTCTCTCCCCTGCTGAGCAAACCCCAGGGAATCGGCAGAGAAACCCACCCGAAGACGTGGGCAAGACTACGGTGGTTCTGGGAAGGAGAAGTGTCACAGACAGCTCCTGTCGGCACCAAGGACGTTTTGATGCTGAGGAAGTATTTAATTGAGGTAGATTGTCAGAACACAAAAGTAGGATTAAAAGGCTCTGAAAGCCTTTTAAAAGCCTTTGTACTCTTTCTAAAAAGTTTTGTGCCTTTTATCTTCAGAGCTGTCAAACCAACCCTTCAAAAGATGTAGTCATGGAGTAGAAGTGGATTAAAATGCTACTTAAAATCCATTCTGGGTTCTGTTAATTTGTGCTCAATTTCTGTCTTATTCAGGTGCGTCCAGGTTACGTTTTCGTGCTTTTGTTCCCCAATTCTGAGTGTAAAGTTACTCTTACTGAAAAAGGAGTCTGGTGGTGGTTTTTTTTCATCGCAAAGAGTTACAACATTTGGAAATGAGCACGATATTATGAAACTTGTGTTAAAGCCGTGGAAGTTCATGTCACCTTGTCCTTTACTGTAATGCTGAAGTGTTTGTGCCTACGCTGGTGCCGAGCTCCCTTTTTGTCAGCCGGGCAGGGGGAAGGCCGGCAGCCAGGAGCTGGCTCCGAGGTTTGCTGTACCCGTGTGAGAGTGCTTCCTCTGTCCCCTCGGCTTTCAACCCAGCACATACAACTGTACCCTCCAGGAAGTTGATCTGTGTCTTGCAGCTTACTCATTTCTTGCTAACAGTGTGGTGAATTTCAAGAGGAGATGCAGATGCTGGCAAATGTCACTTTTAAGGTGCAGTTACATTTTCTTCGTTACCTGTGTTGCTTTTCAGTGCCTTGCAACCAGATACCATCTTTTTAAAGTAGGATACAGCCAAGCATGGGCTCAGAGAGCAGCAAAGGAAGCCTGCCCTTGGTGGCCTTCAGCAATGGGAGTGGTTTCTTTCCCTACACATACAGGAGGAGAGGAAAAGGGAATGAGGTGGCTTTGGTCCCTCCATCCATTGCCCTGTAATCTCCTCAGCTGCATGATGTAACTCTTCCCTCTTCGAGCAGGGTGATGTACCCTCTCCCTGCTCCATCCACAGGGTGTCTGGATGCTCCCTGGTCCTTCCCCGGACTAGGCAGCAGTGAGCTGGGCTGCCTGCAGCTGCACTGGTGCTCAGTCTGATCAGACAGAGAAGTTTGGAGATCAGAATAGGCAACACAGGACATACAGGTGAGACATAAAGAGAAAGAGGTGAACTGACAGATCCCTTCCAGCATTTCCAGAGACTAGCGAGTCGAGTCACTCTGTGCTCACAGAGGGGACTGCGGAGGCAAGCAGCAGAGTGCTATATGCCAGTGCTCGCGGTTCCTGCCCAGCTGGGTCTGCAGGCGGGCTATTCCGAGGAGGTTGAACCTACCACTGGTGGGACACGTGGGACCCCTTGGCAGGGCGTATGCAGAAGACACTGCCATGTGAGACCGTTGAGAGGCCAGGAAGATGCCTGTGGCCTGAAAAGGATGGGCTATGCTTCATGTCATTTGGCTTTCTGTTACCGCAGGGAGGAAGGACTCCAGGTTTTGCCTGCACCCCTGGCACACCCAGGGGCAGCCCTGGCTTGCACTGTACCCCCAGGAAGCCCTGGCAGGCACTCCCCAGCACTGCGGGCTGCCCTGCAGTGTCTGATTGCTGATGACAAACCATTCTCCCTCCCTGTTTCCAGGATTTTGCTCGAAAACTATAAAAACGCAAAGGGGACTTTCAGGCCAGTAACAGCAGAGTGACTGCAGGAGCAATACAAATGATTAGGGCAGGCCAAAAACCAGTGAGGTACCAAGCTGAAATATTCTACCTCTTTCTTTTCTTCTTCCCCCTTTTTTTTAAAAATGTATTTCTCACTGTGATCGCTTATAAGAAATTCTTCCTTTTGCGCTGCTTAACCTTTGACTCCAGCCCAGTAGTCCTTCAGGGAGATGCTTCCTTGACTTAAACTTGGCTCCTGTGTAAACAGTGTCTGCAGCACTGACATCTCTAGCCTGAAGGTTTGTAATGCAGAATCCCTGAATTCATGAAACACTGTGCTGTATTTGCTAATTCTTGCCTGTGTCGAGGCATGTCACTCGCACTACATCCTGAGTAACCTGGATAAAACACAGAGCAGTGTTTTGTTTTGAAAGCTATTTGCATTGGAAATAAAATGCATGAAACTAAAATGAGCTTGTCACAGCAGAGGGATGAATTCTGCAGTATTCTGGATATCCTGCATGAATCATTTTGGGTGTCTGTGTGTTCCTCTTTTGATGACTTGGCAGAGCAGAAGGAATGAGTCGCACGTATTTAAAGCTGGTCTGAATTCTGCTCTGAGTTTCTGTCAGCATTACGGTTTGTGCAGCAAAGCTATTCAGGTGACAGTGGTCTACATGGAGGATTAGATTTTTTCTTTGATTTTAAGATTTCTCAAATGGCCTGTCCAGCACAGGGTAATAGTCACATCAGCAGTGAAATGAAGAGATTATGAACTCTCAGTTTATTCTATTAGCACTGCCCATGGTAATGAAATGATGCTGCAGACATGAAAACTACCATCAGTTGTCTGTGTGACCCTGTCTACAATGAGGGTTAAAATATCTCATTTTACAAAGAAACTGGACCAGCTGGAAGGGCAGAACAGACAGGAACAAGATAGTTAAAGTAGATTATTAGATCATTTTTGTATTTGTTCACCACCAGAGGGGAAAATTATTTGAAAGCACCTCTGCAGACACACAGCCATGTTTTAAACCAGCTATCACTGTCCTGCCTTCAGAAGTTTGTACCAATGAGCGGAGATGAGAATTGGCCTCTCCCTCGCCGCAGCCTGAGAAAAAGACTGTTGGTTTAATACACCTAAAGCAGAGCTGCTGTCTCTGAGTCTCTGTAGTTATGATGTGTTTATTTTAGGATTTGAGCAATTTGGTTGTCTATGTACTTTGACAACAAATTTCCAAAGAAATTTCACTTGTACAGAGAAGTTAGCAGCAACCTCCGTCATGGCGCCTCAGGCAGGTTGCTACGTGCACTGCCTCGTGTGTGCAGCGTTCAGTCTCGAGATTCAACTTTTAATTGCTTAGCCTGCTGGGGCAGCGGTCTCTGCTGTGGCCACGAAGGAGAACGTTCTCCTCCTCATCTCCACGAAGCTCTTCTGTCCCCCACAGGGATCCTGGACTATGTGTAAATCCGCTGCTCAGTCTTCCACCCGTCTTACAGTATTAATCAGAAAACCCATGATAGGCATGAGATCGTTAGACTCATCCCCTTCACTATTTTAAAAGAGCTGTTCACAAACTTTCCAGCCCTATATTCCTCTGCTGAAAAAGCAGGCTAGCTTGGATCCAAAGGTCCTACAGAGAAAGGTCTTATTTTGACATCTTAATTTTCTATAGACTATTTTGTCTTTCTCTTGTGAAGTACCTTTCCTTTTTTAAACAGTAAATAATAGCTTATCAGTAAGTATACCACTTACCAGTTCTCATCTGGAATGCAAACTGGCCCATTAGTGGCCCATTAATATTTTTAAATGGGCAGCAAGCAAAGTTTTCAATAACCAATTGCTAGTTTCTGTCTTTACTGTCATTTATTGAATTCCAACTTTAAGATGAAAAGATGAAAACAAAATATATCTGATTGACCCAAACAAAATTTTTCTGAAATCTTTAATTTTCTCCTATGCAAGCAAAGTAATATTTGTCATGTCATAGTTGCCATAAACTGGAATTGCCAGCTTGCGTCTAGTCCTTGTGTTGTGCTGGTGAGAAGATACATGGAGACAATACCATGCAAATTTACTACAAACTATTATTTAAATATAATATGATAAAATCAACATGCTTTTATTTGCTTGCTGAATCCTCTAACAAGAACCTGTCCTGAGTTATTATTTTGCTACAGTGACACAGCTGTCTCTGAGATTAAATGGCTCCTGGAAGGCTGAGGAGTTAACTGATGAGTTTAAATAACTAAAAGGCAGATGCATGCTCAGCCACCCCTTGTGATTCTTTCCTTTGGTTCTCTGTGCTTTGATTCCTCTCTGAAAGTGAAAAAAGTAGCAACTCCCTGTTTCACAGGGAGTTTATGCTGCACTTGGGAATTTCAGAGAAGTAGCACAGGCTTGCTGGATTCTTCCTGGCAGCAGATATTTGTGCCATGAGTACACAGCAATGGCACACTGGGAAAATCTTTTGAGACTGCTGGCTCTGTTGGGAGATCTTGGTTTTGCACCCACCACCCATCTCATGGCAGTTGCAATATCTGCCACTTCTGAAATATCTTCAGCTTCTGAAAATGTGCTACAAAATACACATTCGTCTCAAAGAAATACACTTGCTTCTTGCTATGAAAGGTGTATAGTCTTATTTAAACATCAGATGCCTGAAAACATGGGCAACTTAGCACACAGCCACTGCTCCAGAGGAACTGATAGCAGATGGTGCATCTTCGGCTGTGCTACCTGGGAAGCACCGGACTCCTCCTCTCCCGGAGAAAACAAAGGGAAAATTCAAGGTTAGGCTTGGCTGTGAGACAGCCCTGGGCAAGGCTTTGTGCGATCCGCGTGGAGATGCCCCTGCCAGAGACTGGGATGGTGCCCAGCCTTTGGCACTTCAGGGGGCAAGAGCTGGCTCAGAGAGTTGCTGGTGACAGGCAGCAGTGCTGGGTGGACCTGGGTGGGCTGGGCAGCAGCACAGCGGGGTGGGATGACAGCCACTGTGATGGTCTGATGCACTCCAGAGAGGGATTTGGCTTAGGAAAGGTTTTGATTCCCTTTTCTTTTCCGAGTGTGGATATATAGCCTAAGACATGTCATAGCCCTCCAAATGGGGCATGTGGGTTGCAGGGAAAAGATTAATTATGTTCAAGAAAAAAATGTGCCTCCCTCTAACACTAATGCAGGCACTTGCCTGCTCTGGTCTGTTACCCGAAGCATGCATGTGCAAGGTTAGGCTGTGAAACAGGGCTATACATCACCATGTTTTTTTCAACAGCCACGTTTCTTAACTAATCAATATTCCAGATTCAAGTTTCTGTAACTGCCTGCAGAGAATCTCATTTAGACTTATGTATTTCAACCAGCTCAGCAAGAGTTTCAGGTGTTTCTTAGGCATTATCAAGCTGCGATCCTACTTTTTTAAGGAAAAAAAAAAAAAAAGCCTCTCCATCTTTTTAAGGAAATTAGGTTGCAATTGCTACATAGGTTTCCAAGTAATTTCCTTCTCTTGCAGAAGTAGGTGATGCCCTAATAATACCTCTAGTGCTCAAAGAAACTGGGAACTGGCAAACCCAGTGCTGCCAGCAATGACTGGGTTTGTAAGGGGTTTGAATATGTGCAAGGAGCCCAAAGCAAATGAAGTGAGAGGCCAGAACTCTGGATGCTGGAGCTACAAATGCTTTTTTTTGCTTGTGCTCCCATGGCTCTGTTTCCCTGTGAAGCAAGAACGCAATGTTCAAAGGACAAATATCTTCAAAAGAGGCAGAGGTAGACAGTGGACCCAAACTTGAAAGGAAAACATCATAGAAAAGAAAAAGCTGGCGCAGAGCCTGTTTCCAACAGAAGGGTTTCACAAGCAGTCATCCAGGCTGCCCCTTGCCTCACTTGTTTTCCTGACTTGCTTCTGGCCTTGTAGAGCCTGATTTGCAAAACAGCGGTCTGCAAAAGGCTGTGTGGTGCACCTAACTTGCATGTCTGATCGCTGGAAATGCCAGATTTTCAAGGTATTCACAGTAATCAAGCATTTAACTGAGCCCTGCTGTTGTACATGAACTTTTGAGTGCAGCCCTGGGCAGATGTCAGGGTATTTTCTCATGTCTGGGTATTAATGACTATGTCTCCAACCATAGCAAGCTGCTCAAAGGGATTACTATATGATTGATTTTTAAAAAGGACTTGGTGTGTTACGGTTTAACCTCTGCCTCCCTGTCTGTAGGCAGTGAGAGCAGAAGGGATATTTTTGGAATGGCCCTAGGACACCATCTTACTCTGAATGAAGGTTTAAAGCGAGGTTGTTTAGTTGGCACAAACATATAGCAGACTTTGCCTTGTCCTCTCACTAATATGGAAATCTCTTTAACTCCTAACTGAGTTATAACACGCACAATCTTTGTAATATGCAGGTAGGTACCATGCAAAAGTTGGCACAGCTTGAGCAACGTCTGCAAGGCATAATACCATACACTATAGCTCTTACGTGGAGGTAGCTTGGTGTTTCTCTACAGAATTGCCTCATGCCAGAGACATGTACCCTCATTAGTTTTGAGTTGGAAATATTTCCAAATTAAACTCAAAGCAGACTGGGGGGGAGTCAGAGAAAATGTTTGTCTAAAAAGCCTACAAATACAGCCATGTTTTCACAGGTCTCCTAGCAAAATAGTACAATTATTGGAAAGCAGCAAAGACTTTCCCTGCACAGATAATGGGAGTTATATATAAGACCCTGTGTGTTTCACTTAAGTCAAAATTGTGTAGAGATAGTAAGAAAAAATTCCTCATTCCCACTGGGTAACTATGGGTTTGCATTCAAATTCCTTTGCTCCTGTTGAGCAATACCTTTGTCTGGAAAAGGAAGATACTATTCAGGATCCAGTTAGTAGCAACGGCAAAGCGTGGTCCTGTGTAAATGCAAATGAATGTCTGTTGGAAACAGAAAAAGGTTTTCAGTATAATATCCTAAAGACAATTGCTGCAAACAGATACACAGCGAGCAAAAATCGCATGGAGGTGCCACCTGATCCTGTAAGGTTCGCCTGGGTTCTTGCGTGATAGTGCACAGTAGCTTTCCCTCTTGCCCAAAGTTGTTTACCATATACCTATGGTATATATCGCTTTACTGCCACTATATTTGAGTATTTTAGCATGTTGCATTCAAGGATCTCAAAAAATGCAGCGTAATCCTTAAAAATGCCTTTCATCATCACAACTAGCGCAGCTCAGGTTCACCCGAGCGTGAGTACTGGAAATTGTGAGGAGAATGGTGCTAGCCTCCCTGTTTGATTAACAGGATTAACAACAAGTGCCTAAACGACTTCCAGGTAATTCTGGGGAACAACTTTCCTTACAAGGACATAGGTTTGCACTAGAATTTTTACCAATTTTAAAACTCCAGTATGTAATGGTTAGACCTTTACACTGCGATTACACTATCCTTCGAGTCCCTGCTCTAGGTGAATCCAACAACTTCTGTAAACATAAAAGTGTAGAACTGGGCTATCCCAGAAAACGTGAGGGTAATACATTAAGGAAATACTTCAGGAAGGGAAAGATGTGGTTTCAGAGAATATTAAGAAAGTATTGTTTATATGCCAGCTGGAAAACTATAGAATCCTACAGTGAAGTAGCTGAGCCTAATTATAAATTAATGATAACTGCTCATGGAGGATAAGAGAATGCACCTACCCAAAGCTTGAAAGAAGGAGCTGAGAGCTAATATTATCATTCATTTTTTATGTTATGCCAGAACCTAAGTCAAAGCAGAAAAGGTACTCATGATATTTTGGCACTCTGCAAATACATATGGATGTAATCCTGACGCTCAGAGACCAGGACCTAAATAGCATTAAGATGTGACAGGGGAGAAGGAGAGGGAAGCAGTAGCAAGAATGTAGTAATGTTGTTTGTACTGGCTAATGTAACATCAAGCTTTCCAAATATTTTTAATGAGAGCCTGCTGAATCATTAAACAGTTGTCCTACCTAGCCCAAGAAAATAACCCCTAAAACAAGGATTTAGGAATCAAATGCAGAGTTTCTATCTAGTTTTTAACACCTCCATCTGACTTACATCTTTCTGTACCTGAAACAGGGAGTCTGGGCAATCACTGCTCATACACTTTTGGCACTTTTGGGCTCTGGTCTCCAGAGATCCCATCTCTTGCTTAAGGACATGGCACCTACAACAGAACTCTTCAGCCTATGGGAGTGCTTATCAGTGTGGGATGAAGAATGTTGATATTGTGTCATCGGATGCTTGCAAAAGAAAGAAAAGTATTAGGAAGTTAATATGCAGAAACAAATAGAAAAAAATCCTTTTCTTTTTTTTAATGTAGTCTTTCCCCCAGTACTTCTTTCTTCATAAACAAACAGTCCTATAAATAAATTCAGCTTTTTCACCTTCAAGTGTAGAAAAAAAAGGCTATCATTAATCTTCTTTTCCAACACTTGAGATACATTCAGTAAGCTCTCTAGAGAACTTATTACTTTCTCTTTATGCTTGTTGGTTAATTTATCCCTTAATATAAAATATTTGCCAAGTTGTACATATGGAAAACCTGATTAGGATAGGATAAGCCTCTTTTAATTCAAAGAGACGGCTGAACACCATTTATACAAAAAGACTCTTTAGAAAGATATCAATAGATTAGACTGATAAATAGATTTAGTATTTTTGAAACTCTCAAAATTTGATCTGTAAGAAAACGTTTGCCAAATTGCCTCAATGCAGGAAGGAAAGTCATATTGATAAATGAAGACACTACACTGGACCAGGAACTCCATTTCAGCATTTTTCTGTAAATTGGCCGGCAAAGACAACAGTGTTACTCTATAACATTGTGTTAGACTGCTTTTGCTCTTCTACTGGCAGTTTTATCTAATGCAACTGCATTTATGCCTTCTTTTCTTCTCCCACTCCTTTCATCACGAAACCCCAAGTGCTAACACAGAAGTTGTGGGTGGCAAGCTTCTGAGCCTGGAATAAACTGCCTTTCTAACAAAAAGGCACAAATATAATAAGAAATTGTCAATTCCCTTATCTTAGGAGACCTTGTCAGTGTTAGGCAGAACAGCAAATGCAGCTGCTCAGCCTTGTACGCACTTCTTAGATTGCATGGCCTGCATTAAATTGTATTACGCTCAAGTAAGTTGGAGAGAGACTGTCTGACGTCCTCACAAAAATGAGATGAGTGGTCCATGAGGCTGTTGAAAGAAAAAGAACTACCAGCAGATAATAATGCATGTGCTTGACTTACTAATCTGAGTAAAAATACAAATATTTGTTAAAAGCACTGTTTTGTGCTTTAATTACAAAATGTAAAAATACTTGACACTAAAAGGAGCTTGGCTGATGGCACAAGCTCGAAATGCCTCCCCCACCATAAGCCTGCACTTGTGATGAACACCTACATGATCTTTCTGCACTCATTGCCTGAAGAAACCACCAGGGTAGGGGCATAGTTCAGATTCCACATCTTACCTTTCAGATGTTGGCTGATCACTGAAAACCAGCGAATGTGCACCGTGATTAAGGTTCTGAAATTAATCTCCCAGAGGCCAGGAGATGCCTCCAGACCAACTGTCAGATGGTACAAACTTTCAGCTCCTGAATTCAATTGAAGTCCCTTTGAGCAAATAAGCAAAAGGTACAATCAATAATGCACAGAAAATAATGAATAAAAGATCATCAGGTGTATCAGTGATTCAAAATCACTCAAGCTCTTCTTTAATATTACTGGACTGAACTGCTTGAGGAATGATCTGAGTTCAGTGACACAGATCGGTATCTCTATGAACATTTACTTCATTAAAGAAAAAAAAGGCCATGCAGCAGGAATGATAAGATGAAGCACTGCACAGTTGGGTACAGGGGCTTTCAGCCCCACAGCCCTTTCTGTCCTTTCAGGTCAGCCATCTACCTCTTGTAGTCTATACATAACTTTTACGTGACAGAACATATCTTTCCATAAAGCCTACTAACTCCCACTAACCAGGAAGTGGGACACACTTAGTCCCTTCCTTTCTTCTGGAAGTCTTAAATCTGCGGTTTCCAACCAGGTGCTCCAGGGGCTGCTTCCAGAGTGACCAAGAAAAGCAAATTTGTATCCTGCATGTGTGACTCTGCATGTGCCACAAGCTCCTGAGGGGTCTGTGCCTCCTGAAAAAATATGGTTGAATATTCCTGCTCTGTGCTATTCCTGTGTAATCCCAGGAGTTGCCACACTTCAGTCTTTCCACTTCAGCAATGGCAGTTTTGCCTGTCATCTCAGGTAGAGCTTTTTTTTTTTTACCCCCAAAGGACACAAACTCATTTTTATTCTAAAGATTAGTGAAAGTGAATTTGTGAACTTAAATTATTCAACATTTTGCGAATGCTTGCAGCTATTTGTAGTTTGTCCACTGACTCCAGCATATTAAGCGGCTAATTTCAGAAGCCTTGCACACTAAGCAATGCTCGCTGTCAAAACATCACATCTGATTTTTTGTAAGAAGTTTGTAGCATGCTGTGTGGAAGCAGCAGTTGTTTCTACATTTTTTCCATTGTGTTAAATGACAGTAATGGATGCAGAGCCTAAAGCGGTCAACTTTCTAAAGGTAAGGTAGTTTGCAATCTGTCACCAGTGACAAAACCAATTTCAAATAGGAAGAGAAACACTGTGTAGGAAAGGACAGGAGAGACCTCTGCAGTTTGTTAATCGAATAATGGCAAACTTGTGGCAGTTGTTATGGCATGTGTGCTTTTTACTTTTGTAGCAATTACCTGCAAGACTTGAGGAAGTTAAACAGCATTGACATGACAGAGCCGCCTCAAGCCCCAGATTGTGGCTCATTATCACACCGTAGCAGCGTAGTGCCATAACCGAGCTAGTGCTAAAGCAAATCACCTCTGGTCGCTGCTTGGTGCCACAGCTTCTCCATGCTGACATACCCTTCTGCTCAGGACCCGGCTCTACGTGTGTGTAGGAACTGCGGGTGCCTTTAGGAGTAGCTCAGACACTGTGTAGCAACTCTTATGTACCTGCCCTTGCCATAAAATACAGAGCCCTGAGTTGGTACTCGTGTTCCCTTTCTAGACCACAGGGACAAGCATCCTAAAATGAAGCCCAGACCAGTCAGCATAGGAATCCGGGAACCAGCAGAAAAGGATGAGGAAGTTTGCGTCCAAAAAGCCCCTTGCTCGCTAGCATGTAATTGCCTGAATGAAGGCTGCAGAAATTTCTTCTAGGTAAGATATTCAGCCCACAGTCTCCCCTGGAGGTTGTTTTCATCTAGTTTTAAATTACTGAAAGGTGTTCCCTGCTTTCTTTCATGCTGTGGGTGGAATTGCCATGTAAGAGCCTGGTTAGTACAGCTGCACAGGAGTGGGGATATGGTCCTGTCTCCTCCTCTGCTTAAAACAGTTTCAAGTATCTCCTGCACAGGCAGACTCATCTGAAACATTTTTCAGTCTCATGGATGTTTTGCCACAGGTGAGAAAGGCCAGTGCAAGATCATGGCTTCAGAACAAGCACGGGTCTACAGTCCTGTGCTGAGGGTGGTCAGCCCGGAGGGGCGATCCTGCTCTGGAGATCCACAGACAAGCAGTCACTGCAGGGGGGAAACAATCCGTCATGGGAATTGGGACCAATCTACTTAACTCAGTTTTAAAGCACCCAAGTCCTTACTTGGATTTAGCCAGGAAATTCAGAGATTTCACTGAAAATTAATCTGTGCACATGTAGGAACTTCCATACCAGCAGCTATGGGCAAAGGAAATTCAGTAAGTAGTGCTCTAGTTGTGTTTTTAGCTGGCACATTAGCTATTGCCCTCAAGGGGGGGAGGGATTAAGGAAATCAGGGCCTAACAGTGAAGCATCTGCCTGCAACCCCGTAAGTGACCTGCTGAGGAAGGGATAAAATTCCGTGCTCTGCCGCAGAGAGAAGGGTGAATATAAACAATATACTTTTGGAAGGAGTCATCAGGAGGGTTTCTCACTCCTCTGGCTCTCCTTAGACGATGGGGAGGCCATAACCTTCCACCATTGTTGGAAAAGGAGGATTTCACCCAGGGCAAGTTGCCATGAGATTAAAGGGCAGTTGGCTGCAGGACAGCTGGAGGTCAGGAGAAGCGGTGTCACCCAGATGCTGGAGAAGGGAAGGGAGAAAATGAAGAGGTGTCTTTCCCTTCCTCACTGTCTTTGCAAGCACTTATGTGTCTCTGTCATAAAAACAAGTGCTGCTCACTAGAAAAATACATTATAGTGTGACGTATTGCAGTTACTTGTTGCAGCAGTCAGCAACAGGAGTGAATTCCTTTGGTGACTGAATCTGTAAGCTGCCTGCTCCTGGCAACTCCCATTGAAATCAGGGGGAACCAAGGACCCTTGAAACCTTACAGGAGGTTTGAGACATCAGGATTCATTAGAGGGTGGGAGGGGAAGGAAAATCTCTAGGAAGGATTCATTAGGCAGTGTAGTTCTAGATCTGCTGTTCTGTCTATTCTTCAGTATTCAAGAGTAAACGAGTTACACCTACTTTGTCAATATGCCTTCTGATACTTTCTGTGTGCTAAGTATTCTCAATGACTCCTACTCCTGAAAAATTAAGCTTAATTTCAGAAAATAAATTTTCAAAATAATTTATTTCAGATTTTTGCAAGATTTCTGATTATTGGGGGGGGGGGGGGGGGGCGGAAAATGCATTTATAGGCATGCCTGTGGCATTCTTGAAAATCCCGCATCTGAAGATGTACCACCATTACATGGTTTCTGCCTTTTTTCTAATTTCAGTTTACAGACTCTAAGCCTCCTATTTTTCATGTAAAGCGAGACAAAAATATTGTAAATTAAAAATCATTAATAAAACAAATTAATAGAATGAAAGGACCTAAAGCTAAAGGGTATTTTAAGTCAATGACTGAAAATGGGATTTACTGGACCACTTTTCAAACAGATGGCTGCCTTATCACCATGTGTCTAAGCTAAGACCATTTGAATTGCTATCTAAATTCAGAGGGGCAGGGAGTTAAACATGTTACAAAATGGAAGAGCAAGCAGTGACCTCTCTAAACACCTGGAGGAAAAGATCAAATCTTTTGGATGGATATAGCCTTCTCACAGGCAGATGTAAAAACTCTGTAACTAAAAGGATGAAATATTAATTGGTTCTTTGAAATTAGACAAAAATCCAGATTCCTTTTACTATTTTGTACCCACCAGAACTTTAATTCACAGCCTGCACAACAGATGACACCAGTCATCTGTTTATATTATGCTCAAATATTATGTCCAATAGATTAGTACATACTTTATCGTTACTGATTTATAAAAGCCCTTTTGCAAGTTCCCATAACTACTGATTTTTACATAGATCATCCCACGTACATGCAGAAAACGTGTTCTTGCCTTTTACTTCATGACCAGAGCCTAATGACAATATTTAACAGGACTTACTACCTTGCCCAGCCTCTGCAAAGCCCTAAGTCTGCATGGGAGACATCCTGCACGTGCACTAAGCTCTCTTAAACCCTTAGCTACTTGAAAGAATATTTAGTCTAGCTTCCAGATGATACACTGATACCTCACTCAGTTACGTGGCTTCATCTGCAACTGCTGCTTCCACTTAGATGACAGTTTGATGCTTTGGTTTTCTCAGCTTTGTTTTTGGCCAATGTTGCCCTGATATTTTGAGCTTAATATTTTTATTCTAATAGAAAATGTTTGGTAGTAGTCTTGTCATTTTTCTTAATTTTTTTCCTTCCAGTCATTGCTGTCACTCTGGAAGTCAGTGTAAGTTCCCACTTGATGTTCCGAGAGAGTCCCCTGACCCTCCTGTGATACCTGCACAGCTTTTTATCCAATTTTCTCTTTCATTTTAAGGTAGTACTTGGGTCATCAGTTTTACAGATTCCCTTCTCTTGGTCCCAAAGCCCTTTATTTCTTTTCAGGTCAGCTTTCAGCTGCTGCTAGAGTCTTATTGGACTTTGTCATCCCACAGGAAAAGAACCAGAGTCTGAGCTTACGCTAAGAATGACTCCTGTGAGCCTGCGAGGTAGAGCTGACTGAGGAGTGGGAGGTGACTTGGTGTAACATGAGGGTTGGTGGCAGAGGCAGAGATGAGGAATAAAACAGTGGGAACAAGAGAGGCCAGAGTCTTCAACTGTACTATTTTTAATCAACACAAAGCCCAAAAGAAATTTAGTGGAGAAACACTGTCAAACACATTAAGGAATTCTTTTTTCAGATGGAAACAAAACTAAATAGCAGAAAATCCTTGCTTGGCAGGATGCTGACATTCACTTTAGATGTGGATTGGAATCCTCTCTAACTGGTTTCAAATCAGTCATTAGGGGCAATTAGACAATTTTCCCAGTGGCACCAGACTCTAGTAGGACGCAGCAGGAACTCCATCTCCTTGATCTTTAAAGGTCACTGGGTACAGTCCAGCATCAATGGGGAGATGGGGAGATGGTCCATGCTGGTGCATTGCAGCACAGATCCCAGCATCCTGCTGAGAGCCGGAGGTGCTGCTTTCACCTGCCTCCCTACTGTGCTTAGAGGGTGAGGGGTCACTGAGAGTACTCCGGGACTGCCGCAGGTGTAAGCAGTCATCTGGTGAAAATCTCCAAAAGATTTTTTCCAGCCCCAATGCAAAAGGGTCTTACAGAGGATATCAGGGGTTCTTTTATTAAAGATTCTTTAATGGATCCCCATTGTTTTCTGTCCAAAAAAAAAGAGAAAGAAATTAAGGATCTAGCATTAAGATTTTTTGTCATACTTTATGTCTACAGAAACAGTATCAGCATTACTAAGCGATCAGTCCTTTCATAGATTGCTTACCTGAAAAGCAGCCTGTTTGGCTGAGTGGCTCAATGCAAGTTGGAAAACTCAGGCCTCTGGTTAAGATGAGAATATGAACAAAGGTCTCATTGCAGTACCTTTGAGAAGAGAATCTCATCCAAGTATCAGCTGTACTACAGAAAAAAAGTCCTGTCTTACTCAAAAACTTTCCTGTGCTGAAGCAAAGGCAAGGTACATACAATAATACGAGCTTAAGGCAATCCTGAGAAATCTTATCTACCTCATATGTATATACTTTATGAGGAAAATCAAACCTGCACTTGAAAAGTTCTTAGAGAGTTAGGATTTTAAATGGAGACTGTTTACAAAGCAAAGGAACAATTAAATTAATTAAAGGATGCAAAATACTTTGCTTTTAAATCTCAAAAAACTCACGGGTTTATAGCTTTTAAGGCTGGAGGAGACTAACAGGAACATCTCTAACCAGTGTGAACCATGGCTACCCCATGTTATGCAGCAATTTTTTTCTTACAGAAAATTGGTCTTCCTTAATATACAATGGAACACTTGGAAGATCTGTAATATGCCCGAAAGCACAGGATCTTTTACATAATATTAATTCTCTACTTAAAAACCTCAAGTGAGGGCAAATCAGACATATTCTGAAAATCTGATTCAGAAGTTAACCCTTCTTTTCAAAATGTTTAACTACTGTTTCCGTACGGGAATGTACCCCAAAAATTGAGTTTCTTCTTCTTGAATGAATAACCATTTTCACTGTGACCTAGTCACCTTTTAAACTAAATATTTTAAATGTGAAAACCTGACTAATGCAGATAAGCTGCATGCATACATTGGAATCCTATCTTATATATGCCTTTTTTTTCCCCTCATAGTTATTATCATATAATCACAATCTTGCTGTTTAGGAAACTGAGACACAAGGAAGTTACAATATTTGTCAAAGGATGTATGGTAAGTCACTGTCTGTAAAAATACAGGAGGCCAGCATTGTCACACATTCATGATCCTTTTTTACAAATGCCAAGCTCCATCCTTGCTTATTTGCTCTTTATTTCATCTAGATTCAAAAATACCAGGCATTTATTAAAATAGGTCAAATATTTGTGAAGATTCACAGCAATATTTCTGTAAATGGTGTGAAGACAGGTATGCATCAGAAAGTAACAAATCAACCACAGTACAGTTGGAAGTTTAAAGCTAAAATCACCTAAAGGTTAAAGCAGCCCTCAGTCCTGCAAAGCTGTGGCAAGCAGTTTATAAAGACAGACTCCTCTAATGAGCAAACAGCAATTCCTGCATTATTTATTTCTATATTGTTCTGATATTTCCAGAGAGCACAGAAATAAAAAAATAAGTCTCCTAACGCGCAATGAAGCTGTGGCTGGAGGTGATGCCAAAAGTCTGCCTGTAATTATTCTCAGGGATTCCACTACATTCTCATGTAATGTGATGTGATGTGATACAAAAATGCGTTGCACGACCCACTCAGAGTTTGAAATTTTGAAGCATTTGTTCATACTAAAGAATCACATTTACAGCTTACCGCTGTTCAGGTGCTTAGCAGTAATACTAGAGAGCTGCCACTGGCACTTCCCAGGCTCCTCACAGTGCTAAAGGGAAGAGCAGGGGTTTCTGGAACACCTCTTATCTGAGTAATGATACCAGCTGGTATACCCGTGAAAGAAACACTGCAGGAGTGGTAAGAGTCTGCGCGTGGGCACACTGGAGCAGTAAGTGCAGATAAAGAGGAATATGTTTTTCCTTCCTGTGATGCAATAAGGCTCCTTGTACTCCCTGTACTTTCTTTGCAATATAGTCAGATACACAATTTGTGAAAACAACCACCAGCCTGTAGATTTTAAAATAATAATTAGCAATGACTAATATCTGGCTTAGGTTCCACACCTAGCAGTAGCCCCTCCAGTTTGAATTCACACATAAGTCCTTGTGGTGTTCTGGTTTCCTGGTTTATGCTGGTACTGAAAGGCATGAGCTGCCAGAGGAAGGGACGCATTTCGTTGGGGTCTTTTCAGTCCTAGTTTCGTGCAGAGCTACCAACTCTTTCCTTTGCAAAGGCACCCCGAGGGGATACACGCCATTTTAAGTGCTATCTAATGCTTTCTTCTGTGATGAGTTGGTACAAAGACTGTTATAATTTATGTCAAGAGCCAGGTTAAATTAATCACCATGAACCATAGCTCTTTTTTTTGGGATATCATTACAATGTCATTACTTTGCATTGTAATAGTGCCTGCTGGTCTCAACCTAGTTAAACCGTGCATGCTAAATGCTTGAAATAAAATTTTAAAAAAGAAAAAAGTTCTTGAACCAGAATGCTTATAAGTCAAAAAAATGTTGAGATATGGTCGAAAAACTTGGGATGTGGTTAAAAAGGTAGGCGTGGGATAGTCAAGCTTTAGCCATATTCCTCAGTGTGGTCTATGGACTTCTATTACCAGCTTTTTCACCCATATTCAGTCTCAGGAGGGTCTTCCCAGACGAAAATACAGACACAATAATAGTTCATGGGCAGGAAGACATCACAACCTATCTGCAGAACTCGTCCAGCTTCTTGACTACTCCTGTTTAACATGCATCTACACAACAGCAGATTATAACTGAGATTCCTTGAATCAGGGAAGCACATATATAATTTATGTTTTGTGCGGTACTTTTGCTGCATTTCAGTGGTTTCTATACTTAGGTCCATGATTATAATTTAACCTGTGTCCATATGTGCCAAAAGGTAACCAATTGTCCTCCTGTCCTCAAAGCTGTTGTGAGAACAGAGCGGCAGAGGCTAAATGACTAGTTTTAGATATTTCCAATGTAGCTACCAAAGCTAGTTCTCCATTCCAGAAGGCAAATCACCGGATCAATGTAGATATCTACCTTCAGATTAAATGAATTCCATAATAGTAGGGTAGAATTCAGCTCTAAATTAATATAACTAAATTTAGGAGTCCAGATGTAGATGAACAGATGTGACCTAGGTGCCTAAGTTTCCATTATAGTTATTGCAGCCTAACAGAGATATCTAACTACCAGCCAAAGGTGCTGGATTTAGCTGCTTCGACTTAGATGTGCCTCAATGCCATCTGAGATGCTCCATCATATCGGAAATGCTCATATGCAGTTGACAGAACTGACCCAAGACCTCTGAGAGATCAGCATCCTTCAGGAGCAGCAGCTGGAGACCACAATATTTTCAAGAATCTCAGATGATACTAGATGTCTCTGGGCAAGGAACTGAATAAAGTTTTAGGTGTTTACTTTAGGGTGAGCTGAATGACTCTAGGATTATTGATTATAATGGAAGCTTAGACATTAGGCTCATATGTAATCTACACACAGGCAGCTTCTCAGTCTCAGAATGGCAAACCAGATGGAGAGAGCTGTGTTCCAAGGAACATTAGTAGAAGAAAAATGCTTTTATTTCTATCTAAATTTATGCAATGATGACTGATGTATTTTTAGTTGTAAATATCCTAAATTCCCCTGCTCTTCCTATGGAGAGAGTGAATTTATCAGGAATGTAAAATAACAAAAGTGAGTTCAACTAAGGGGTTACATGGTAATTTCTAGAATAGTTACCTTATCTGTGTCTTCATGAGCAAGAGTCTGGGAAAAGCTGTGAAATCAAATTAAAGAAGCAACTAAAATTTTCACTGGTGGAAGAAGTCAAATTAAATGTGACTTAGTAGCAGAAAGCTTCCAATACAAAAAAATCCCAAACATCAGGGAGAAGAGCAGATTCAGTGCTCAGGGAGAAAAGGAATTAATTTTACATGAACTAGGTTCTTCATGCAACCACTGTTGCCTGTAGTATTTCTACAGCCACTGATTCTAATGAATATTACATGGAAGCAGTAATTCATACCAGGGTTACAAATTACCTGTTCTATGTGACAGTTGTTATTTAACCAAGTTTGATGTACTTGGCAGAGATAGGTGAGGGCACAATTTGACCATAGGCACTTCAGTCGTTCTATTGTAATTAAGGCCCAGAAAGCATTATGACTTAACAAAAAACCCTGGGCAAAACGAAGTATTTTTCATATTGCCTCTGTGAAATACAGCTTTTCTCCAGGGACCTTTGATTCTCTTGTACCTTTGTATACGTATAAGTAAAGTGCAAATAATTCAAGATCATTTAATACAGCACCAAGTCATAAGCAAAGCTGTGAAATTGCTGCTGTTCAATGGCAGTGGATGGTAGATGTTGCCAAGAACTATGTCCAGTGTCCACTCTGGACTTGAATTTGAGCATGGAGACCAGTAACCTTGGAAGAAAATGACCGTACTTCTGTTCACGGTTCAGTTTCTTGTGTCAGATTTAGGTCAACTGCTCTGTAAAATGGGAGAGAGATACTGTACCAAACATCCCACTTAGTAGAGATCTAACCAGAATTCAGAAGCAGCAATGGCACTGAGAGATGACAATAGCAGAGAGACTTTTCAGAGACTTACTTCGGCGTTTTGCACATTGGTTACTGTTCAGGCGGCCGAGAGCAGCCACTGATAGTTCTCTCACAGCATGCCAGACAAATGTAATACAGAAACTGAAAACAGTAAGCGTCTTAAATGAAAGTCAATGACCATTAACTCGTTAAGTCAGATTAAGTCTGCACAAAATTGTCAGAATAAATTGTGTGTGGAGGAGTCTCAAAGACATAATTAAGGTATTTATTAACAGGGCAGGAGGAATTACCAGTCACCAGGACACCAGCCTTTTTCCTCCTTTTACCTAGGCCCTTCTAAACAAGGGAACAGCTTTAGATAGAGCAAAGTGAGTGTGTATAAGGAGTCAAGATCTAGGCTAAGAGGAAATATTATGGTAAGAAATGTGCATTGGACTTAAACTAGTGTAGCTTTTTTTATACCAATTAGTACCACTCATTCTCCTGATCCGACTCTCTCAAGAATACTTGCCAACCCCAACTCTGTCCGTTTCACGACTTATGGCAACACTATTTTTGTTGTAATGCTTCCAAAAATGCTCCTTTGTTAGAAGAACATATTTGCTCATAAAATAGCTGAGCCTATACGCTGTATGCAGTCTTAACTCTGTCCCCTACTAGTGACAAAAAGATAACTTCAATTTTAAAACACACACTGATGTTGGCTTTGCTTTAGAGGATAAGAATGCCTAGGGAAAATTGTGGCCATTATACAAACAAATACAGTATGCTCCAGCAAAATGTCAAATAAAGCATCATCGTGCTAAATGAAGATGCTCCATTTTTACTCTAGAAACTGTGCCCAACTATCTCTATGAATCTATGGAGAATTTAAACCTACTTTGTTGCTTGCTGCTCATATTTGAAATCACAAGGTTAACCCTAATCTGACTCCTCATGTTCCTTGTATTTTCAGTGAACATACACTGCTGATAAATTTTTCCTAAGTACCTTTTCCTCTTTACTCACAGAAGACAAATCCATGTTATTTATACATTTTAAGATATTTTCTTAATTCTACACTGATAAATTGCTATTTCAAATTTCTGTTAGAACCAGGAACAACAGTCATCCCATATTGCTGATATTAACATTCTTGATTTAATTTTGTAGGGATTTGAGTGACTCAGCATCACATTCCTCATGATTAGGAAACGTTTTGCAATTTCACTTTATGATACATCAATAAAATTTTATCTTTCCCTTAACATGCCCTTCTGAGATGAGCTTGCCATAAAACACATTCATGTGCTGCTGATTTAGCTGTAGTTCTCGCTGATTTTTTCCATTGCTCAAGACACTTATCATTAATGTAAACCTCATCAACTCTTACTCCCACCTCAGCTAACAATCTGACTGAAAAGCAAAGACTGGAATCAACTTCTAATTTAGGAAGAAAATAACTGCTTGGGAAGAAAATTACTTAAGACCGACGCCCCCCCCCCCCCCCCCCCCAGTAACAGCCATTGCAATTGCTGCTTGAAATTAAGAAATTTACAAATGCAAGAAGTACAGGCTATAGCTTATTTAAGATGGTCAGATGTTCTAGTTCAAACATACTGGGATTGTTCCTCCTAAATTTTTGTACCAGTTTAATCAAAGCCAATGCAGACATATGACTACACCTGCTGCCCCCTTGTTTTGTCTGTATTCTCAGTGCCTGCTGAATCACTTCTATCCCATTTCCTCTTGACAAGTCAGATACTGCTTCTGTCTCTGTTTCATTGTGCCGTTAAGTGGCTGATCTGTCTTCCTCAGTAAATTTTCAGCATCCTGTTGTTCTAACTTATCTGGGCCCAAGAGAAAATAAGAAAGGGGAAGCAAAGAGAGGTGCTAGTGGGTGATGGGTAGTGCCAGGAGAAAGCAAGTTCAATGCAAATTAAAAGAAACTGATGCAAATATGTTGCAGGGTGAATTAGCCTATGTTGCAGGGTGAATTAGACTGTATATGGAAGCTTAGCAGAACACGGGTAAAGATTTGAACTTTAGCCCCTGCTCCCCGGGACTGCTATACAATTCTCAATCACTGTATAATGACAAACAACAACTCTTCTTGACAGCAATCTATTTCAGGTAAAGAGGGCTGTGCAAAGGCAAAGCTATGGCCTTGAATATTCTCAGGCAGGGAAGGGCACTGAGCCAAGACGCCCATACTTTGAACAAGTGCTCTAACACCAACCTAAAGAAGAAAAAAGAATGTGCTGCCAGTTTTGAAAGTGGTTATACATAATATGGAAAGCCAAATCTGAACTCTGGAAATACTTAAGATTTCAGAGGAGAAAGAGAGGCAGGAATACCTAGCTTGGATTATCCTAGCAGGACCTATGCTCTGAGCTGCTTTGCCTATCAAGACTGAAGTGGTTTCTGGACGTGCTGAAGACCTTCTGTTACTTTGGGAACTTTAAAGTTCAATATTAAAGGAAATATGGTAACTTTAATGGACAGTTGAGTTGAGATTTTGAGGATTTAATTTGGATTTATGTGTCTGCAATCGCCTATGTAATTTCTTTTGCATCTCAGTTCATGACCATACAAGAAGTCTGCTTTAAATTCTTTGGATCTTTGATGCAACCGAGTTGGCAATTGTTCCTATGCTTTTTTAGGCTTTGGATTGGCAGCTTTCCACACAGTCAGATATCCAGGGGCTTTACCGGTGTTTCTGAGCCAGTTTTCAGAACAGGCACCATATAGCTTATATATTGATGACAAATAATAGAGATATACAGATCCGTTTTCACTTTGAAGAAGGTTTAAGGTTAAAAATAGCAAAATTTGCTTTACGTAACAGACCAAGAATAAAAGTCAGGCTCTTTTCTATATGCTAACAGAAATAACACATAGCAGATTCACTCATTGGCTCATATACCAAGACGCATTGTCTCAAGTGTTCGTGCCTTTCACAAGATGGCCTTAAAATTGAACTCTGATTCTGATGTATTCAGGAAAAAAAAAATCCTATTTGTAAATAATACTAAAAGTTTTCAGACAGCCAAACAGAAAATTCAGCAATTAATTTTAAAATAAAGCTAGAATTTAAAGGAAGATAAACCAAAAAAGTTTACACTTAAATTTTATTTAGCATTCCCATTCATGTAATATTTGCCCAGTGATAACATTTATCAGTTAAACTGTATTCCAATATTAGTGAAAGAATGTATTTTTTTTTGTCTTGCAGAAGAAACACTGAAAGGCCAGCAACTGTAGTTCAAGGTCAAAATTTCTCCTGACTCTTGTTCTCTTCATATAGGAGCTGGTTTAAAACACTGCTCTGTTTGAGAGCTTTCAGATTGGATATATCTTCACTTACAACAGGAATATCTTCACTTTGATCTTCAGTTATCAGATCTTCACTGTCCGACAGTGTACACAGGAGTGTATCATTTTCATAGGTAGGAAAATAATACCTGAAAGCAATAAGGCATAATTACTAGAGAGTTACATATTTTGTTTGAAGGAGGCAGAGTATATTTTATGAGATTAGATTTTAAAAAAGGAAAAATTAGAAAGTCTGGTTGTCTGGAATGATAGTAAACAGCACACTCAAAAAATCAACTGGCATGTTGTGCTGGTTTTCGCTGGGATAGAATTAATTTTCTTCACAGTAACTAGTATGGGGCTATGTTTTGGGTTTGTGCTGAGAACAGTGCTAATAACGCAGGGATGATTTCGTTACTGCTGAGCAGTGCTTACCCAGAGTCAAGGCCTTTCCTGCTTCTCACCCCACCCCACCAGCGAGGAGGCTGCAGGTGTACAAGAAGCTGGGAGGGGACATGGCTGGGACAGCTGACCCAAACTGACCAAAGGGATATTCCATACCATATGATGTCACGCTCAGCATATAAAGCTGGGGAGAGAAGAAGGAAGCGGGGGCATTCGGAGTGATGGCGTTTGTCTTCCCAAGTAATGATTACACATGATGGAGCCCTGCTTTCCTGGAGATGGCTGAACACCTGCCTGCCGATGGGAAGGAGTGAATGAATTCCTTCTTTTGCTTTGCTTGCGTGCGTGGCTTTTGCTTTACCTATTAAACTGTCTTTAACTCAACTCAGGAGTTTCCTCACTTTTACTCTTCTGATTCTCCCCCCATCCCACCGCAGGGGAGTGAGCGAGCGGCTCTGTGGGGCTTAGTTGCTGGCTGAGGTTAAACCATGACACATGTACATCTTAGAAGAGTCATACAGAAGAGATGGCAACAGAGAAGTCCTTCGCCCTATTTCTTCACCTGTATGTTGTCACAACTGAGGCCACAGATCCAGATTTGCCACAACAAATGCTGAACTGAGATGTTTGAGTTAGAACACTCCCTGTGTGTTTTACCACCTATAGTAGCATTCCCCAGACCTATTCAGTCTACTTACAATCTGAATCAGTGTTATGTTACGCTCCTTCTCTATTTGCTATGGGGAAAACCAAGGGTAAACAGCCAACTTGTTTTGATGCCTAAAGTTAGGTAGACATTATGCATATATCTATATGAGACATGCAAAAGAAGGGTTCTGGTTTAGTTCCAGAACTATATGCCCAGAGCGTATCTTAACTAGCAATGAAATATGTGCCAGATGCCCATCCCAGGCATGATCTGCATCTGTGTAGAGAGCTAATGCCTGGAAGAATCTCATGCCTGCAAGTGGGGCATTTGAGATGTCACTTTGGTGCACAGATTCAACCTTGGTTCCACCAGGAGGGAAAGTGCTCTGAGTGTATCATGTATGCCTTTCACCATTCACTGCACAACTGCAAATACAGGCAGAAGACAATTTTGCAACACTAAACTTCTCTAGCATACTGACTTGACAGTGCAGACACAGTTTTCAGGGATAATGCATCCTGGATGCAAGTAGAAGAGCAGTGTCACATGTTCATTTTAGCTTCAGAGAGTACAAGGATTTAGAATTCTGAGTAGTTTTGAGACCACTTACTATTTTATCTGGGCCAGTAGAGCTGGGGAGCTCAGGGCACTGTTGCACTGGCAAAAACCAGAAGTTTCAACTTATTGTTTTACAGATGTTATCAAGTAACAGTATAAATGCTGGAAGAAACGTGTGCCCTTACTGTGGCTGATCCCATGTAGACCTGGCTGGCAGGAGTGTAATGTGTTTGCTCTCTTCCATATGACTTATCAATCCTCCTTTAGACTGAAATTTCTCCTGGCAGTTGTAACAACGGCAATGATGGATTTCTCTTCTGATGAAGTTCACTAGCTTTACTTGCTGATAAAAGTTCAGACCTGGGAGAGACAGTAGCAAACAAGCACTTGAGGAACATTAATTTACAAATTCACAAATTTGTAAATTTACAAATGCTTTCTTGGATTAAGCATTAAGATTGGTAACGATTTACTGAAGACCAGCACTGCCTGAATGCTGTAACTTAGCAAATTAACTGAATAAATGCTTTTTGCCAGCTGCAGAGGAACTAGCCCTTCTTTTAATGCAAAAATTGCAAACACCTTGCTTCCTCTCAGTCTACAGCACGAAGCAAACATTGGCCAAACACAGCTTAGAGCACAGCCTTCTAACTTGCAAGCCAGTCTTAACAGGAGCAACAACAACAACAACAACAACAATAATAATAATAATAACAACAGTAATAATAATTCTTCTTCCAGGGCAACAACAACAATTCTTATTCTTATTCTTATTCTTATTCTTATTCTTATTCTTATTCTTATTCTTATTCTTATTCTTATTCTTATTCCAGGGTTCCAGCAGCCAGACCTGGGACTCATAGATTGGGTATTTATAGAAGCTACTCTGCAAAAGAATCCAATGGTTTTAAAGAAAATATCACACATCCTTGGCACTAAGAACAGTTCCAGAAAAATAAAGTGTTCTTGGTGCTTTTTTGTAAGCTGGCAGAAACGGTTTCCATAATGGAAAAGTTAGATGTCTGAACAAAAATCAAATTGATACAGTTGTTTTCCACTATTCTTATGATGTGATTTTCTCCACACTAGTCGCAAATACTGACAATTACAGCATCTCTTACTCACCATGCTCTGACTTTATTTTAGGAAAGTCAAATCCATGTGATTTCTGGAGAAAAAAAAAAAAGAAAGAACAAAATATCTTATTTCCACTACTTCTACCATTCCAAGATAAAAACAGCTTAGCTTTTCATAGACTGAGATAGACATATGTATATAGACATGCAAATACTAATACATGAAACAAAGTCCCAAAAGTTTTGTTTCATCAGAAACTTTTGTATTCTGTTAAACTGCAATGCTCCTATTAAATAGTTTATTAAAACTGAAACACAGATACTAACCATCAAATGTAATAAATCAAGTCACTATAACACTACAGATATCACCTCTTTATTGTCTGTAACCGTCTGTACACTCACAAGTAATAGCTAGTCATACTCTCAATGTAAAACTTGACTCCTCTGCATATTTTAGAGAACAGATGCTAGAAGTGCACACAGTACTTCAGTTCTGTGCTAAAGAGGGCATTCTAATGCAGCAGCCGATTTGATCTTAACAAAGATGCTACAATCTTACTTTTTCATTCCAAAGTGATGAAAGAACTGATATTTAAAACAAATCTTACCTGCATGTGAAGATACAATTTTTCTATGGTGTCTGCTTGTTGTTCACAGAACAGGCAAACTGCACACACAGGATGCTCTTCCCAGTCAGACCAGTCTCTTATGATTAAGAGTCAAAAAGATTCGTTCAATTGTGGAAAAGAGAACAGACATTTTGTGAAAGGGCACTTCAGATTCTGCACTCACAGCACTAGAACTAAATCCAGAGAAACTGAATACTTTAAAGGAGTGGATGAGACAGTATGGATTTATATCTGGATACATCATTAGAATCTGGTTTACAGTCTAAAAAAATTACAAATACAAGAATATCTGTTGGGTAATTCTTGTGCAGAGAGGCACTAAGTCCTACTTGAATTTGCATGCACTAACAAACAGGATCTTAACTTCAGTTTCTATCCAGCTTGGCAAACCATCAAATATTGTGTTCAGTGTTTAGGTCTTTTAAAATTCTTTTACACCTTTCTAATCTTTCAATACACCAGCCAAAGACATAACTATCAGGCAGAGTTCACTCTTAAGTGTTATTTAGTTATCAAATATTATTATTCCTGAGACACTAATTTTTGCTACATTTAGTCATGCACACAGAGAATACTTTACCAACACATCTATTTAGAACTCCAATACTGCTGAGAGATAGAAATATTATTGCAACCACGTATAATTAAATAAAATTAAGCTCAAGTCACAGACAGAACCAGGAAGGTCAGAGGCCCTGTTACCCACAAATTACCCCCTGCTTATTCAATTCTCTACAGCCAAGGAACCCACCTCTGCAGTGATCGGAGGCCCTGGACCACAGAATAATGCAGAGGAGAGGTGAATGTTGCCCTCAGTCAGCACTGTTGAGAAATTTCCTTTGAAATCCTGTTATCAGACTTTTTCATACTATTCTTTCTCTTGCTGACATTTTTGATGCTTACTCTTGATTTTTAAATTTGAGCAAAACCCGTTCAACTGTTTTTAGTACAAAAGTTAAAAAAAAACCCCTTTCTGCCTACATTATTACAAACCCAAAAGGCTGTTGTTGAGCTATATGCAAATGAAAAATAGGCTTGTGGTTGAAATATGAAATTTACAGCCCTTGTTGTGGAAAAGTATCTTTGGTGAGAACAATTTGGAGTTGATTTGATTGGCTTAAATGAATTTTAACTGTGTACTAACTATGCACAGCATTTTCCCTGTAACTACTTTCAACAATAATGGTCTTTCAAGTCTTCATAACGGGCACATAAGTAACTCTTACTCTTCTAGGTTATCTAGTAACTCCCGGTCATCCTCTGACTGCACTTCCTCCCAGGACTTTCCAAATTCCTGGGGAGAAAAAAGAAAAGAAAAAGAAAAAACATTTCCTGAGTCACATCCCATTTTATATACCAACTGAATGAACAGCTGGGGAGTCACAATCAACATCTTATTTTGCATCACTTTGGTATTTCAGCGAGTTAAAGGCAGTCACACAACACTGCTTTAGTAACAATTTTTAAAATAACAATTTGTTTTGTCTTCTAATGGGGCATTCCCCACCCTATGTCTGGGAAGAAGATGACTTGGCACAGAGCTCTCAAGAAGAGGATCCAAGCTCTGTGTAAAACTAGAGCGTTGCAACACTACCAAGATGTTCCTGAGGTAGGTATGCTATCACTGTCTTGAGTTTGCCATCACACTTGCTCAGTCCAATCTGCCTACCTTGCTCTTCATGCAGCATGCGCTGCTTAAACAATGCAGCTAACACACCTGAGACTTTAGTTGGCACTGCTACACCAGTCAGCGCTCATACCTTGTACAACATTATGTCAGTAAAAACACATGGTGTAAACCTAGCTAGAGAGTACTCCAGAAAGGCAGTATGAGCCAGGGCATAGATCTCTGAGCTAGACTCCAGTTCCTCTTCCATCCTCTTCTCAGATGTGAATGTAAGCACATCTATTAATGGTGTTCTATTCTTCCTCTTACTTTTTGTGTTGGTATTTTATATCTTGAGAACCTTCAGCACAAAGTATATCACAATACGTTTGTGCAGCGTTCAGCACAATGGCAAGCACTCTCAGCATGACTGTGATATAAATAACAGGCAATAAAAAGCTGAAGCACTCTACTGAAATACCAGCAGTGATCTTTAGCTAGAGTTTTTCTTTCCAGTGATTCTTCCTGCCTTTAAAAATAAACCAGAGCAAACTAACCAGTAATCAAAATAGTATTTTTGAACTCATATTTCTGATGGCTGTGAAGGATTCACAAAGATCATAGTTGATGATCTTGTCCCCATTAAAAAAAAGAAAAGGCAGCTAATAAAGAGATAATTCTTTCATTTATTTCATTCAAATATTCCTTCTGATAAATATATTTAATAACATCCTTAGTAACAAGGGTTATTACTGCCTTTATGGTTGTTTGGAAAAAGAAGGAAAAGATATCCATCATTTAACAATTTAATGAGAGTTTTCAAAGCTGTTAGTGTCTATCAGGTAAATGATAAACAAGTGTCTCTAGACAGCTCTAAACATAATGTCATCATATATTACAGAATGAAAATTCAATAATTGATTCAGTGATGCTACACAGTAGTGTGTAAACTCTCTGAGTTACAGGGGAGACTCATTAATGTCACCATTACTGTGAGATAACATGAAGCCATTAACACCTCTCACCACATGTTCTCCCAGCTGCACACTAGTTTTCTATGGCTGCTAATGTTAACACCTTAATGAGAGGATAGCAGCTCACAACCACTGCAAAATGAAGATGAATGCTCACAATTTCTCCCCTTACCAGCTTGAAGTCTATATGCACAAGAGTACGTTCAAAACAGCAGCCAATATTAAGCTTCACCTTTTAATTAAAGGTGAAAGGGGAAAACCATGCACAAGCTTTGTTATTGTTGTGGTTTCTTTATGGTATTTCTCCAAAGAAGGTAGAGAAGGATCTGGTAAGAAGTCTCTGTTTCCCTCATCTATTTTTATTCAGAGGAAAAAAAAAAGGAAAAAGGAAAAAGCTAATCAGGTCTGTTATCACTGGAAAATTGCACGGCGAATGGATAACTAGGGACACTGTGATGAAAGTCCTGAGAGACTGAAGCTGAGCAATTGGGTGGGAAAGAGTTCTTTGAAACATTCTTTAAGCTCTTTCAGTTTTTCTTTTCAGTTTTTCAGTTCTTTTTTTAAAACCACTTTTTCAATTCTACAGCTTGATGGGCAACTGGGACCAAGGGTGCCTTTGTTAAGTATTCAACTTCCCTTGCTCTTTCATCCAAGCCACAAGAGCTCCCAGCAATCATCTCTAGAGACTCTCAAGAAATTCTTAACAAAACCAGAGGAAAAAGTAGACTTGACATTGTTAATAGTTAAAACAGTAGAAAACACATAATTAAAAAAACTGCAGGCCTTGCTATATATCCAAGGAAAACCAACTTCTTTTAAAAAATACTTCCTGTGTACCTCTCAGAGAGGAGAATCCTATAGAAAAGTGAGAAGAGCATACAAATGTGTGTGATTTCCTCTTCCAAAATGAAGTCTAAATGTATGGAGATGAACTGACACAATTTATCTTCTCAACTTGAGCACAGTTTTTAAGGGTTCTACAGGGAGAAGGTCTGCGTGCTTCACTGAGGCAACATATATTGACTTGAGAAGAAGTGCTGAGATGGGAGAAACTAGAAACAGCAGCTGGCATCTCAAGCAGTATTCCCAAAAGAGCAGTTACTGAACTACATGCAAATGTAGTGCCAGGACTGTGGAGCTCAGAAACTCCAAACAGATGCTGCTTTCCCCTGCAAGTTTCCTCTCACCCTTCTTCTCACCTGCTTTACTGCGATTATCTGAATTGTTTTATATTGCTGCAGAACTTAGAGATGCTTTATCACATAGAAGAGATGGTCTTACCCCAACGTCAGTTAATAGACATTGGATGAATTTTAATATGAAGTGTTTCCCCACCTGGGGGATTTTATTAAGTCTTGAACTATCACCAACTGATGAAGGGTCTTCTTTTACTATTTTACAAAATATACCCTGCTTAAATCAAAACAGGCTAAATATAAATAGTAACCCCCATAACAAAACATCCCCCTTGTCCCCAACAAATAATAATGATGATTTAGGGCTTGGCAATAAGGAGGAAACATCTTTTTATCTTTGAGGAAAAGTAAAGTCTTTATGAAGCAAGTTTTCTAGAAAGTAACAGGTACCATTTTCAGCTGTCTAGCTTAGTCATAATTGCATTCATTATAGTGATGTTACATTACTACAGAACATACCATTAGTCAATTTGAAAATAAACATCTGTGCTTACTACAAAGCATACTCTATACTTAAAGTACTGCTGGTAACAATCAGATGAACACAGAAAGGCCCTGTCGGTCTGGATCTGCCTCTGTTCCTTGGGCTGGGAATAAGAGAGTTTTAATACTGTCTTCTGCTCTTCTATGGCCACCAGCAGGCACCACAGACTAAAAAGTTCTTCCCTTCCCGCTTTTACTTGACTCTTTGTGCAAGGTAAGTCATGGGGCCACATGCTAACACAGGCACAGAAACAGGAAAATTAGGCTGGAAGTTTTTTTGGAGAAAAGAAAAATAAGGTAACCTACATATGTATCTCCGATGCATTGTTGCTTGGTTCTTCACCCTCTATTATCAGTTGGTCTTTTTCAATTTACACTTCAAGCCTTTCCAAATAGGATTGGTATCATCTTCCATACTTCCACAATACTGACAAAAGACCTCCAAATCCACTGGGGAAGTGACTCCACTGCCTTTCAAGTATTTGCATAATTGCAAAACTCCCACTCTAATTTCATGTAATCATCTAATAATAAACTTTTGATACTTGCTTATGAAAGAAATCTATTATACATGCACATGACAAAAAAAGCTTCCACACCTACTAAAGATCACTTGTAGTACTCTTAACACTAACCTGTGAGCAACAGAACATGTTGATAATATGGGGGTAGACAAATCAAAGCAGCTTGTAGGTCATGACAGAAGTCATAGAAAGTCTCAGAATACCAAAATATTTACAAAGGAATTTGCACTTATATTACTCATTGCTGTGTCAAATTGGAAATGTAGGAGAGGTAATTACCAACACACAGACATAAAATGTAACTTACGTTATAAAAATGGATTCTCACAACCACACTAAAAACACAAGTGAAGACAAAAGCAGAATGGAGGAAAAGGAAGAAGGCAGGCAAGCCTACTGCTCTAAATGAAATCAATGGGAGCTCTGCCATCAACTTAAAAACACAAGAAAGAACTGGCCAGAAGATCATGAGGCAATTCAGCAGACATTCTCAGGACATCTAAACAAAAAGCCCTTAAAACCTCTCAGTACAAAAGCCACAAAATAAAGGAAACTGCCAGTTCCAGCTTAATAAGTCTGTTTTACGCAGTGCTTGCTGAAGTTAATATGTAATGGAAAATTATAAAAAAAGAACAATAATGTCTGTAAGATGGTTGTACTAAAGAACTATACATTTAAATAGCTTAAGATCCAGTTGCTGATAGAAAAGTTTTATGGTGCACATGTTAAAGGTAAAGTGCGTAAGACTCTGATAATGTTTATCATTAGAGACCTACTTAGTCTTATAGTCTCTTTATGACGAAAACAAACTTGATCAAACTGGCATATAGAAAGATCTTTGTTACATTCTCAAAATTCAAACTTTTCTGTGAAAACATAAATAAAACATATAAATTGTATGCCTACATCTTTAGGTCAAGATGAATTCAGCAGTAAATTTTAAAACAGTACATCAGTCATTTCAGATAAGATATTTAATCCATTTTTGTGGCTGTGAAACTGTATAATTCCCCTGGATATTTAGAGCAGTGCAAAGCGCAGATCTTTAAGACTCACTGAGAAGTCAGTAAAGCTTGATAGTACACGTTAAAAAAAAAATCCTCTAGTAAATCGTGAAGTCCTGGGGGAGAGGAAGCAAAATCACTAAATCAAGTCATTACAGAAAGCAGACCTTGCATAACATCTAGATCAAACATAGACTCAGCTCAAGAAAAAGAAATTCTATCACATTAATATAATCTACTGTAGACTACATATGTGCAGTAGAGAATAATGTTATTTCTCCTTACATGTAAAGGTCAATCTACTGAACTCTCAGTGAACAAATTAAAGTTCCCCCTTTAACCTTTTTCTTCTTTGTGCAAAAATAAAGGGTTTACCAAAGGCTATTTTGAAAGCAAAGACTTTCTACTATGTAGGAACTATCCTAAAAATTTCATGTTAATATAAAATTTAATCTCATGCTACATTAGTGTGCAAATACACAATTTTAATGAACTATTTCATAAGTGTTTAAGACAGAGTTTTTAGTCTGTTTTTAATCCTTTATTTCAAAAAAATCCTTTCTTTAAATGAAATGTCAGAAGTTCTGATATGGCTACAGTCTGAAGGATCAGAAAGACTGAGTAGAAACAGTCCACTGGGTAGACCGTAATGAAAGACGACTGAAAATGTGTGGAAAGAAAACATGCCTGTAGCAGAGCATAAAGAGCTGGCAAAGAACTGTGATCATTCAAAGTACGTCCCAGAAGAAGCACTGGCAGCGCACTGGAATAAACCTTGCACATGCAGATCCCCATGCCCAATTTTAAACATTTTGGTGGTTTGACATATCCTATTTGAATTATATTTACCATCCTCTGTCTGTCATAGCAAGGACCTGAAAAATACATCTCTAAGTGATGCTGCTAAGTGAACAATACCTGAATTGGTTCAGGTTGGCATAAGAAGTTACTCTGCAGGGACTGCTCAGAATACTAGAAATAACTAAAGAGGACCAAGGCCCTGACTTGAGCACTGGCCTGTGATTGCCCATACTGTTTAATGGTTTGAATGCTCCATGGCCACACCAGCAGCACTACCCAGTCGATGCTTGGACATGGTGCAGGAAGCGTACAGGCCACAGGTAATTCTCAGTAGACAACATAGACAAGGCCACCAGTTTTGGAGCGACTGGAGAGAGTGGGAAAAGAGGTTAGGTACACAAATATTAGTCTTGCTGTTACATCTACTTTGGCATATTCTGCTTATTAACATGACACCGCCACTGTGTCTGCACTGATGTTATGACCTCCCTGCATATCTCTCAAATTTCTGAAGGAGTATCACATGGTTCTCTGTGCTTCTGGGCAGTCATCTAGCTCAATTTCCTGATCAAAGCTGGGACAGATTCAAATCTGAACAATGAATGGAAATTAGAGACATAAGGTAATTTAAAGAGGATGCCAAGTTCTGAAAATCTAAGATTACCTGCAGGGCTAGCAGAGAAGAATGGAACTATTAAAATCACTTAAAACGGTTATAACATTAAATTCAAGTCTGTTAACTTGCAAGGAAGAAGTGAATCTTCAGTTCTGTTGAGAAGCTGAGAACATCTACCCTGCAGAACTTCACAACTTTTTCCCCACTGTGCAGCAAGTATAGGTCAGTTTTTAAAGCAGTGATATCTGAATATCTAGAAAATAAAATATAGGCCTCAGCTCATTGATCTTTGGAAGGGAAGTATACAGGATCACAGAGGGAATTCACTCCATCTTGGGTAGAAGGGACTTGGCAGAGCATTAAACATATAACTTTTTGTTCTTGGTATTTGAGTAAAACCCAGGGAAAGAAATTAAAGGGAAGGAGTAGGTAGAACAGTCAAGGATGCCTATTTATAACCTGGATATTAACATGTGTAGAAGGCACAAAGACTAGTTCAGGTAAAATATGGTTATTTCTGGCACAGAATGTAGCAGCTTTTGAAGCAACTCCTATATTCATGAGTTGAAGACAGCAAGTGAAAATCTGTTACACACACATGCATACACACTCTCAAGGGTCTGAGATAAAAAATATTAAATCCTAGCAACATACACGTACCTGGAGGCTGAAAATGAACACTTACTTTTTGTTTCATCTATGTGTCTTTCATTTTCCTCCTCTTTGCATTTAATTTATACTCTGAAGAGCACTTCCAGCTTAAGGTTTGTAGAAAACAAGCTCAAAGCCAATAGCATTCAAGTTAGACCTCCATTTACTTCATTATTCTATCTCATTTTTCCTTCTGGTTATTAAAGCAGAGACTGAGCACTAATGACATGATGATTAATGTCTCTTCAAGCTGCATTCTTGCATCTCTCAAAATCAATTCTGCACAACAAATGTTTACTATTCCTTAGTTTAACAATTATCCAGAATATAATACCATAAATGAACATATTTCTTAAGAGTCCTTCACTTGATTTTTGACCTTTGTACTAATTGCTGGTTTGGAATTACTCACTTTTAACAAGATATTGTCTGTATCTCTTTAGTCAATTTCCTAATTATTCACAGACCACTTACCAAGTAATTAATGATATAAAATTGGTCATATTCTTTGTTTTTGGCATTGATTCTGCGATGCTGCTTCTTCCTCATGTGATCTTTAAGTGTGTTTTTGTCTCTGAAGACTTTTTCACAGTATAAACACTGCAAACTAAGATAAAATGGTAAACAGGTCAACATGTTAAAATGAAAATAGTACAAGATAATATCCTTAAATTACCTGGAGATATATACAGTAAGATTATTCCTAAGCACGTGAGAGCGACCTACCTGAAAAAGAAAATTTATTTTCAAAAAAAAAAAGTAGAAGATAATCTTAGATCACAGTAGAGTCAATCAAACACACAGATGACAAAAAAGACATAAAATGAAAATATAGATAAAGTTTACTGTTTGCCCCACATGCAAAGTGGGAAAAAAGTCTGATTACCCAAAATTGTCCTACCAAGGGCACGGGAGGGCTGCTGACTGGTCAGCATGTGAACTCTTAACTCAGCATGCACTTACACCGGCACCCAATCCATCAGTAACTGTTTCTTTGTAATTTAGAGTGAAGAAACCGAACTCTCAATGTGCGACATATCTTTAAAAACAATTTAAATTAGTTAAACAGAAAGTTTTATACTTCTAACTCAATAGGGAGGCTAAATGAAAGTTTGCCAGGGTGATAAATGGGTTTTGAAATCCTGAGAAATCAAATTTAGTAAATAAATTCATACACACACACACACGTATATATATAATAATTCATGTATATGTATGTACATATATGTACATACATACGTGTACATACATATATAGACATGAATTATTATATATACATATGCATTAACAAATGAGAATTTTACCACAGTATGTCTTCCAAAGCAATTCAAACAAAACAGACGTATACATGCTGTCTTAAATTCTCTATTACAAGTACTATAAAATAATTGTTCCCTCCACTGTAGTATCAACTGACACCTGAAAGCTGAGCCTATAAAGCATTAAGTCAAGTCTCTTGACTCAGAGAGCAGACTATGAGGACAGTAATCTGCATTTCAGCCTAAATGGGCGATTATTCCTGAAATAGATGACGGTCCTTTTTTTTTCTGGCAGAGATGTAGCAGAGTCCTGAGCTTACAGGAACATCCTTGTTTAATGGATGTAGGTCTCGAGCCTCTAGTTAGCCAAGGTGCTAAAACATTTTTCTCATAAATGATGGCTTACATATCCTACCAAGATGGAGACAGTTTCTTGGGCTGTTTGAAAAATTATCTTAGCAGAAGGATAGGGAAAACCCCTAGAAAATAATTTCTCATGAAATAAAAACTTTGTAACTGTGGCATTGTATCTTTGTATTGGAGATGCTGGATAGCAGGAAAAAAAATTGATGGGAGGGATAAATGACAGCACTTTATTAAACAAAACCCATGGATATTAGAAAAATGTGGTGGCTCTGAATTAAAATGATCACCTTTTTTTTTTCTTTACTCACAGATCAAAGCATGCTTGATTGTACAGGCAGAAGGAATTTTAACAGTGGTCAGGCCTTTCTGTGATTTCCCCAGGGTTTAAGATATAGATGTTAAATAAAATTATTTTCTTACTCAAGCATTTGCCCCCACAAAACCCATTAATACTGTGCCTAGAAGGTCTGTACCTACACTCTGAAAGCCCTCATACTCCTTCAGCAAAGGTGCATCCAGATTCCCTTCAGCTTTCATGTACAGAGCAGCAATTCAGGACTCTCAGTATCTTTTTGCTTTCCAAGAACTGCTGTAACATTTAGGCTTACTGTTAAGGAAGTTTTGAGTTCTCCTTGTGCTTGCAGCCTCCAAATCTAAATATTGCCTTGTTGGTGAATCACAGGTCTGATGACAGAATATGTCTACGAATTTTAATATCTGCTTTGCTTCACCTGTTAACAGCAAAGTGTTTGCTCTACCTGTGAAAGGCATTCCCAGGAAGAGTACGTAATGATTTTCCTCAGCATACACAATGTAGTCATGCTATTTGCCTGAAACAAGATTTTTCTCCTCTTAATAATATTTTCAGGTACTATTGTACTAGCATAGCTATTAAGTCTTTTCTTAGCTGTAGGGGGAGTGGCCTTTCACTGCTTTGGAAGCAATTTCAGCATGTGTATTAACTACAGAGAGGATTTGCTTTGAGAAACCTCCATCTAAACGAAACCCTCAGGTCCTACTGAGAAATAGTAAAGCTGCAATTTATCAGTGAGCAAGGTACCTCAGTGCATTAGGCACACCTATGATAACATAAAAGGCATTCTTAATACAGCTTCATTTCTGGAAGAAGTTAACCTGTATCTGTTGTGACTGCATGTTCTTTGTCAGGCCAAAGATTAAATTAGAGAGCACTGTTGGCTTTTCCACCCTTTGAATCTTTTTTTTTTTTTCTTTTTTTTTCCCGGATGTACAAACCAACAGATCCTAAATTTACTTGGAAGGGTATTTAATCTAATTTCCATATCCCAATTTTCACAAATCCCAGTGTTCTGTGGCTTTTCATAACTAAGCCTAAGATTTAGGCAAATTTCTCCTACAGTCTTTGATTACAGATTATATTAAAATCTAATAAACTTGTTAAAGCTACAGTTTCACTCTTAAGGAAGTACGTTTTCTTCAAGAGCCCAATTTATATTTGCAGCATACTTCATATTGTCCCATTTATGAAAGCCATAAAGGGCACTTAGATACTTGCAAAGGAAACTCAAAGTGAAGAGTTTTTTGCTCTTTTCTACCCAAGTTCTCCCAAATTCCCTTTTTAGCTTCTTCAGCCACCTCAGGTTTACATGTTTCTGAGGCAGCATATACATTGGCTTTCCCCTTCTGTCTTGGGAAGCAGCTGAGAAGGGAGAGACCAAACATTCCACATTATCGACATATAGAGGCAAACGAAGATTGGCATAAGAACGCTGCATTCAGCAACTGAAGAGATGTTTATCAAAAAGATTGTTATGATGAGAAAGAAGAACATTAACTCTAACAGTTACGAGAAAAAGGGACGTGCTATTATCGATGACAATGGAAACCGTGCAATGCATAACAACTAAAGCATTGTGCGACTCCATTTTTCCAGCAGACACATACTACGAATTGTATGACTTAGCTTTCAGTAAGTCAACAAAAGCCTTCTAAGAGCACTCAAAATAAACTTACATTCTCTCTTTGTTTTTTCTTAACTAACCGTGAATGCTGAGTTAATCTTAACTCAACTTATTTCCATGGTTAAAAGAAATATGACCTAAGTCCATTAAAAAAAAAAACAAAAAACTACTTACTTGTTGAGCTTCTTCTGTAATACAGCCAAAAACTCACAGCAATTCACAATGTTATCTGGCAGCCCAATGTTAAAAGAATGCTCTCTTGCCATATGATTGAGAAGGACAGATCTACAAAAGACATTCAAAAAGAACATTACATATTTTTGAATACATATAAGAATTATTCAATAAGTGACTTGAAATAAACCAATTGCTCTAAAAATGCATGAAAGGCAACATTAAATAAACAATAATAGTGTTGTTGTTAGTGCTAGGAAAAAAGAATGCAACTTTATTGAAATAGGAAGTTTTCAATTTCAGCTCTGCTGAACATTCAGTAACATTTGAACTGCTTAATCCGCATGCATGAAATATAATCCTTTAAATGAAAATTACAATATAGTTTATTTTGACCCTCACTGTTAGCAAAGCTCATTTATTAACTTGAATTAGCAAATCATGTTTCAAACAACCGTCTTGAGAAACATTCTAAAAAGCCACTTGTCAGTTTTCTCTATGCTGGTTAACAAAGCAGAAATTCTTGGGTGTGATATGCTTTTACAGCAATATTGCTTCATGCAGCATTACCAACACAAACAGCACTCAAAAATACGCATGAACAAATACAATGGATGTTCAAGTAAGTTATTTTTCCAATAGAGTAATACTGGTTAATTCTTTAGGTGCCTCAACTTCTGCATTTGGGGACTAAAGAAACATCCAAGTGTTACCACTGCTGAGCCTTGCTTTTACCACAGCCCAGGCATGATTTTCAAATCACGTATTCTGAGACCCAAGAGTAAGCAGAGGATGAAGTTCTTGGGGGCTGAATGATGTGAACTACACCAGGCAGTAAAGAGAATAGGACACTTACACAACATTGGGATGTCCTGCAGGGACATGAACCCAGGTTCTTCTACCTTTCCAGAGTACCAGAACTACTCATGCAAACAGACATTCAGGGATAAGACTCAGTCTCTCCAGCTGAAACAGAGGCACTGTGTAAAACCAAATTTTCATTGGAGCAAGCACTTGAATGCAACTCTTGCTCACACCTGACTGCTGCAAAGCACTCAATTCTCACTCTAATTTTCTTCCCCTCTGTTTCATTCAGTCTTCAAATTCACACTGGTTTGATGAGGTTTAAACAGGAAAATGTGCAACTGGATAGAAATATTTTTTTAACAGCTGTATTGGCTTAAACGGCTCACTCTGCCACTAAAACAACTGCCGAAAAACTACATCTCTTTAAAATGGTTCAGTTCCCAACTCCAGCTTACTGTGTAGTATAAAAAGTTGTACTGGAATAATTAAAGGATAGAGAAGTGGGAGGGGGTCTATTTAAAGGGGCACTGCAGTTGAAAGAAATACTTAAACTATACCTTAAAATGAATTCTATCTTCTGAGTCCTACCATTAGGCAGTAACTGGTTCGATGACATTAAAATCATAAACAAAGATGCTGAACAGATATGAAAAAGTAAAACAATAGCAAACAAGTCACTAAACAAACCTGTTTCCTGTGAATTCTTGATCACAGAACATACACATACTATGAAAAGTCATGTCGTATCTCTCTCGCTGTTGCTGTTCTAGAATTTCTCTCTATGAAAAGAAACAGATACAGTTATTCAGATGAAAAATAACAATCATTCCATCACATAAGCTTATTATGCCTCTTTATCCTTACTAGTAACAATAAACAAACAAAATTAAAATGTGCTGCTGACACAAACCAGATGTTAGTATTTTTTGAGGGTGGGTTCTCACAAAAATTAGAAGTTTTTTCAAAGGCAGTATGTATTCCAGTCACGTTCCATTAAAATTCTCCTAGTATTATACAAGGTGCAAGAAACAAATACAATCCACAGTGAGATTTTACACAGCTAGTTAAATGATTCTGTACATAACATATCAGTTTATTGTTTCCAGCTAGGTTCAGATTTACTTCTGGTATCAGAGAGCAAGTTTATGGGTAACCACATAACACCCAGTGGAATGATAAACTCAGTTTTACATGGCTAATTGCAGGCAATCTAGAGGACTTCTTCCTAATACGGAACGATGACAAGAGCCCTGGCAGTTTCTGCAAGGAGCTATGGCGCATAATGAACTGAGGGAAGAGGAGAAGCTGACCGCCTTTACCACGGGCCCTGTTTATTGTAGAGCAACAGGCTAGGCTCGACACTTTACAACACTTGACCACAATTTTCCTAACAACAACAAATCATGCAGCAGGTGATTTTATCTGGTGCTGTAACAGCAGCAGTGTAGTTATACTGTGGAGTTACTATACACTTCAATTGGAAAGGCCATAATCATCTGGGACATGGGAGAATCGGTGTTGGGATTAAAACTTAGCATATTTTCAGCTTGGCAGTACACTACTCTGTACTTGTGTTTTAAGTGCTGATAACTGGTAAAGGATTTATTTTATGTGCAACATAGAGGTGCTACTGCCTGCTTTCTGACATTTGGGATTCTGACTGAATTTCTTAGGGGATTTTCTCAATCTCTTTATCTCCTTAGAGCCTGCAACAGTGGAGCTTTGTGTTTCTCATCTACCTCTTTAGTACCTTTTTTTGTGTGGATTAAGGCCCAGTCTTGCCCACAGTCTACATTCACATTCAGCTACGCCTGTTGGGTGAGCTCCATAGAAGGCAGAAAAGAGAGAAAAGTAAAGGAAAAAAGAAAGAAAAAAAAAACAAAACAAAAGAAGTAAGAGGAAGGCTTGAGCTATCGTCATTACAAGCCCAAATGTGTCCCGCAGCATGGATAGGCTGGTGTGAGCCTACCACACTACAGCCCGTTGCCCACTGAGAGATGGCAGGAGGCTGATACTGGGCAAATAAATGCCCTGTTTGTTTCTTTTCCACAAGAGCAGCATGCTGTATCCAGCAAGGGGCAGTGGGATGAAAAGGATGCCTGCTGGAGAGCGCAGGAGCCTGCCACTCCTGAGTCACATCTGGTCTGGGGCCAAAGGCTGCTGTGGGGGATGAGTGCACCACGCCTTAGCCCATTTTAGGGCCCATATTCAACAACACAATTTGGGAGCTGTAGCTGTTGCACATCAGCTAAGAGTCTGTTACCAAGAAAATGCAGATCCTGGGGCTTTTTTGCTTGCTTTTGTTCTACAGGGTGTACATTTTCTGTTGGAATCATGCTCAGCAGTGCCTACTCAAATTCCAGGCCATACCCACACATGTCCTGCTGCGTTATGCAAAACGTCAACTAACAGAAATATAAATTCCTATTTTTCAGGGCTGACTCCTGAAAGAGATAAATGGAGCAGAACACATCTTGTGAGAGCCCATCAGCAGAGACGCAATTAAGAAAGGGTATCTGTCTGCTCCACACGGGCCGTGAACATCCCATAGCACGTCAGTAAGAACCGGGGCTTTCTCTGGTACTCGTAGCTGTCACCTCTCTCCGCTCAGCAGCACGTCTGACACGGTTTGGCTAACCTTGAATTTGAAGGGATCTGCCTATAGTTTATATACTTTGTAAAATGCACTAGAAACAATCTAGAAGAAAATCAAAAGATACCATGTACAGTTCAAACATTAACATAGCAAGGGTTTAAATGCCCCCACCCTCCTATTTAACGTTATTTCAACGTAGCTTCCTAATTGTACTTTACTAGGAGGGAAAAAAATATTCTGCAATATTTGGCTGCCTAACTCCAGATTCCCATTTCATACAAATTGCTTACTGGAGCCCTGGTGTGCTGCTACTGACCATTATGCCTGAGGGGGAAGGAGAAGCATACTGTATCCTCCATACAGACGGTGCTCCTGCTACTCTGCTCTCTCACCCTTCCTGTTTGCCCCTACACCAGCATGCTCGGCAGCTAGGAAGCTTTGACAAACCCAGCATTGTTGCTTTATCAATTTATTCAACAGAGTTTAAAAAATACTTTCCAGGATAGGTACTCCTTTTATCAATAGCATCATTCATTGCTAGAGGGAGCTTTCTGAGCCAACAAGCAAATCTGGTACTTGCACAGGTGAGAAATTGAAAGCACTGGTTCAAGTCAAGTATAGTGAAAGCAAGAGGTCTGCTCTTCTTCCCTACAGACACTTCCAAACACCCTTCTACCCCCGCTCCATTGCTGGGACTATAAAGAGAGAATATCAATTACAATAACTTGCCTAAAACTTTTGATATTCTTCTGAGTGGAGACTTTCAGCTGGCAATGAAAGTCTAGCTTAAACTGAAGTTATTAGGCAGGAATTGAGTAATTTAACTTAATACCTGCACCAGTTTTCCAACCTGTTGGAACTGTTGGGGCTGTCTGCATTAATTCATGGTTGATACTAAGACAAAAAAACCCCAAAACATTTCAGCCATGAATATTTTCCAAAACTTTTTTAGGATACTGTGTCATATCAAAGTGTCAAAGAAGGAGAGGGCAAAGTCACTTGAAAAAGTAAACAGATCACAAAATACACATCCATCAGTTTTCTTTTTCCATAATGAAGAGAAAAATTCAGCACAGACAGAAAGGTAATCCAAAACATCTCAAAAGTAAGTGAATCAAATGCCATAGCTTGATATCAGGAAAATAGTTTACAGTATTGGTACAGTTTGTTGAATAATTCCTGACCCCCAACTCTTTTTATCTTTTGTGAGGTGTTCTGACAGCTATTTGTCCTCCAGCTTTTCTGCCATATTCCACACTTTGCTAGCCCCCCTTTTGGGGGGGGCTACTTTACTGAAGACTGTCAAACTAGCTGTGAAACAACCGTCGACAGCACAGATATCCTCATTGATACAAAGTAGAACTTAAATTACAGACGCTTTTAGTCTAAACTCTTTGTCCCCACAGCCACATGAAGCTTATGAGATCAACCAGGCATTGTCAAAAATAAGTACTGCTAGATGACAAGTTCTTGGAAGCACATTTTTAGACAAAGCCTAGCACAAACAGGCAGTAGATATGACTGCAGCAGTTAGCAGCCTCCCGTGAAATACCTTTAGGAAAATTCTATAGGACATAAGTGGTTGATCACCTTCAAACATGGCAAATGGAAGCTGGATATTACTGATCATACTTACATGCAACAAAAATGTAGTGGCTTTGCAGGAGTACTTAATGTATTCAATAAAATCAAATTCAGTTTTAATCCAATTCCCCTTTTTCCTGTCTGGAAAAAAAACCTCTTCTACAGCTCTTAGTTATACACTTTCTACTATATGGGTGACCTACCATAAAAAAATCCAAACAATTACAAAATACTATCTATTCTGTGTTTTAACTAATAAAACAAAAAAAAAATGGCAAGGACGTCCACGTGTTTATACCAGGATGATCATCTTTAAACATATCAGCACACAAAACTGCTAATACAAAAGAAATTTGATCATTTGCATGACAATTTTTAATTTGGAGTCTAGAAAAATGCCCTGCACATTCACCATGCTCAGCTGGAGGTTGGGAGTTCAGACTTTCTTCTAGGAAGTGGTAATTTAAAATGTGCCTGGAAAAAAGGTGCCTATTCCTCTCCTAGGAAGCAATATTTTGGAATAAATTACCCATTTTTTCCAGAAGTGCTTAAGCACTATGCATCAGCAAGAATTCACACTGATAATCAGTAAAAGATGAAAAATGCATACTTGCAGCTAGTAAGCACTTTTCCCTAAACACTTATTTTGTCTCTGGTCTATAGTTCAAGACATGTTCAAGACATACAAAATGCCTTCAAAAGGTAAGACTAAAAACTAACTCCATCACATGCCAAAAGCTACGGACTCAGGACAGCTGGTTTTATGGCACCTTAGACTTTTCCGTATTGTAATTCTTGCTACCCTTCCCTCCAACAGACAGTGTATCCCAGGTGCTAAATTGTCTTTCTTTATTGCTGTCAGACCACTGCTTTTTTTTTTATCATAAGCTTCTTTACTAACAAGGCCCTCATAAATAATTTACGTAGCTATTTAAATGCATAGCTTGGATCACTGACATAGAACAACCATTCACAACCAGTACTCAGCACAAGTTTTGCTGCTTTTGTTTCCAACTTGAAGAAAGAATTGGTGGTCAAAATTTTGCCTGGTTTTTCCAACTACATCAGTTGGTCCAACAAAAATGTATTACTTCTTTCTTCAAACCCTGTCTCTTTATTATTACAACACTTCTGATATGTAAGAAATTAAGGCAGAAAGTACTTCTCTAGCTCAGAGGTACTGCCGTTTGGGACAAGACCATGCAGTGACTTTGCAGTGAGACCTGAGTTTATCATTCCTCAGTCCAGGAACCCATTTGTGCATTGAAGGACTGGATTCTGCAGTTCAGTCTGTAAAACTGAGCTAACAGCAGTATGTGTCTTCTTTTTTAAGATGTTCAGGACAAAAAAAAAAGAATTTACTACTATAAGCCCTGAAAAGGACAAGTTCAAAGTTTCTTGTCCAAAGACTTAAGCATACAAGTAGTCTCAACTTTAAATATTTCACTGCTGGGCTGGATTGGGGCAAGAGCATATTGTAGTTTGGGGTTCTTGTTGGCATCTGCCTTGCCAGTTCTGGTCCTTTGCTCTCATCCTCTCTAGGCAAGAGACTAGAACGACAGCATGTTACACAAATGATCACTTAAGCTTTTTATAAATGGTATTATATCTTCTGGGGAGGTAGTTTGCCTAAAATTGTTCCTTTGAAGAGGAAACTTAATGAATGTTACAGTGTGAAGGACTCAAACATCTGAGCACTCAGTCACACTGTTGTGAAGAGTGCATGATACAGGCCACATTCCTTCTGTTACGGTAACAGTCTCATTAATACTACTGAAATCAAAGTGTCTGCCTGAGAAATAAGTTACTACCAGAGATAGCAATGTGGATGTGAATTTGGATCTAAATAATATAAGATAGAGACTTCACAATACGAATATGTATTTTATCAAGCTCTCCTAGGTGATATCTCAAACACACAGTGTGTATCTTTAGTTGTAGTTTCTTCCAATTTAAATAAGAGTTACATTTCCCTGCTGAGTGCTCACAGAAACTAGCTATTGCTGTAGGCAGAGGAAGCAAGTGAAACAGATTCTGGTTTAAAAAAAAAAACAACAAAACAAAAAAATCATGCTGACAGATCACAACAAGAAGCTGCTTACACACTTTACTGGCAATAAAACAAACCAGCACAGTACACTGAGACAAAGACCAGGACTGGTAACACTTGAGATGCACTAGTCTCTGAAAACTTGCCAAACACATTATTTGACAATTATATACACCATTAGGATAAACTGCTCTTGGAGTAAGAGAATTACATTAGGTTTTGTGTCTACAGTTTCCTCAAAGATTGGCTGATGAGCTTTAGATCGTGCTTGTAGCTGCTAAATAGGAAAATATTTACAAAGAATCATGGTATCATTAACTTCATGTCTCTCTAAAGACCTGCAATCTTAGCTGTGTATCAACAGCTTGTCTCCTGACTTCTATATTCAGCTTCTCTCCTTACTGATCACTGTATTCAGTTCTCCCACTTCAAACAGTACTCTCTTGCCTCTTGAGTACAGAAAAAAATAATCTTCCAACTCTGTAATCATTACCACGTCCTCCCCAATGTTATTTCAAGAAGAGTGCCTTTTCTTTAATATTATCAGAGATGACTGCTGGAGAAGCCCTTCAGGAAACAGCTTAGCTGTAACATGCATGGGAATACAACAAAATTGTTAGGATAGGACATGCAGTCTGAAGAACACTCAACACTTTTGAAGTCAGCTGTCACACCATCCAACATACGTGTGTTTGCTGACTTCTTTGTGCACTTTCCACTCTCATCCAGTAAATGTGAAAATTCATACATAGTTCAGGAATGTCACAAGCAGAGCCCCACTGGTTAGACAGAGTGACTGCCATGTCAAAGACTAGGAATTCACTAAGGAATGAAGAATGATGGCATTAGAGACCCGCTTTTGGGACAGAGAAGAGAGGAAAGCAATGGGGCAGTGACCTACTATCTTCCAAGACATGCTGTCTATCTGGAGATGAAACTGAGTACCCTACTTCACCTGGTACAGGCTGACCACCCAAGTGGGCATTCCTGACTTTTTACTACATACTGAGATAAGACATTACCACAAAACGCTGTGAACAAGAACGAAGTAGGAAAAGTAATGGGTACTGTTTTACTGAATCTTTTCAGTTGACTTCAAGGCACAGACATAGATCAGCATCTGCAGAGGAATATATAGCTACGGAAACAGTGACAAAATAAGGAGCGTTTAAGAATATCGTCATCTGGCTGGGGAAACAAAGGCTACCAATGAGTCCCCCGACAAAGAAGAGAAAGAGCATTTTAGGACATCATCTTGTCAGCTAAGTGGGGAGACTTTAAACTAGGTTTGAAGGGACAGCAGCAACAAAAAACCCACAGAGAAATAAGAGTTGTGACTGACCAGAAAAACAGGAATTTGGGAAGAAAATGGTGGTGGTGAGGGGGAAAGGATGTAAGAAGGAGAACAAGCTGAACATTCTGCTGAACACCGGATCCTACACAGACTGAATGAATACAAAGACCAAACTATAACTTAACCGGCATTATAATGAACTGGCAAAAGTCTCAGGATTGTAATAAGAGTGTTATAAATTTATCGTGAAACCTCTGAGGTGAATTCTCCTGACTCTTCTTTTGTATGGCAAGTTGCCTCTTAGGAATATGGAAAATGTTTTTTTTCTGTACCTTATCCTTGATTCAAGCCTAGTCTGCAGAGCTCGAGTTCAAAGTGAACAGTGGGAATGACTGACTGGGATGGCAGAAGGGATTGCTCCCCTAGCTGCCTGTTCCACTTGCTCTTAGGTTCTTCCTCTCTTCCCAATTGCTCCTCTTCTTGAGTTGACTCAGTTACTGAACCGATACAGGCTAGAACCTACACTTGATGAGGCTGTAATCAATGACAGGACAGATGACTCAGGCTTTGAAAGGTACTGTGACACTGATGTAGAAGACATTCTTACAGCTTGTTCAGGAAGCTGAGTCAATTAAAGGGAGGAAGAGTTTCATGATATGATGAAAACTAAATAACTGTGCAAAGATGTATGAAAAGAAAAAGAGGGTTAAAATTACAGTAGACATGTACCACAGGCTGCCAGGCTGAAGCAGGAGAAAGGTGAAGTTTGTCTAAACTAAGAGAACCAAAAGAAGATGGAGATAGGCTAACACAGTAAAATGGAATACCAAAAACCAACCTTTCCCCACCCCCAAATACATTAGAAATAAATGGCAAAGAAAAGCAGAGATCCATTGCTTAATGTAGGAAAAGACCAAACACAGACAAAAGAGGAATACCTGCAATACTGAGGGCATCAGCCTTTGCAGGAAAGGTTAATTATGAAATGCATTTAAAACTAAAGAAACAAAGAACTGAGACCATAAAAGGGTAAGAAAGGGTTAAAATTTGGACATTATACATATGCAAATCTGCCAGAATTTACCCAAGAGTCATTATGGAATTAGGTAAAACGACTTCTGACCATTAGTGTGACAAATCTTCAAAAACCCATGGAGGATGGGCAAGGCTCCAGAGTGCTTGGGAAAAGCAATTAAATAACAAACATAGGCAAAGAAGGACCTGTAGAATTTCAGATGTAGGTGTTAACATGCTGACATTATTAGCTACTCTGTAAGCACTTCCAATGTTGCATTATGCTAAATCAGGCTAGCACCTCGATGCCTTCTGGTGCATAGCTTCAAATTCTTGAACCTCGTTTCAGCTTAAGCCTGTGACAAACTGCGGATCATACAAACAGCTCATCCTGGGAAGCTGGTATAGATGAGTCCCTCTCCCGGTTTTGGTGAAGACTCTTCTTCAGGGTCTATTTACTGGGAGGAAGAGTAGCCTCTTCACCTAAAGCTACCAGTCACATGACAGGAGAATAGCTGTAAACGTGACAGCAAGACAAGGTCAATGCTGTGGTAGCAAGTGTGTATTTTCAAAAAATAGGTTTGGGGTTTTTACCTTTTTTAGAAAAATCTTAAAGATAAGCTCAAGTGGCTTATAATGACAGCGCCCGTCCTAGCATCTTGAGTTTTGCCGCCAGGAATTCCTTGCCTGGTACTGCTTCACAATTACGAATTCTTTGTCAAGACTGTTTTTTTCCAAAAGACCGTATCTGTTTTGTATTACATAGCCTTGTCAGCTATTTCAGCAAGCTGTGCTCTCTAACCTACTTCAGGCTCATTCCTTGGCCTCTCTCAATACATCACAGTCACCATAATGTCTCTGCATGACATCCACCTTGGCTAGCTCCCCTGCTGCAATACAGCCTGAAATATTCCTAAACTGGAGTTTCAAAACTGCAAAATGAAATGCTTCAGCTAGCACATTTTAAAGACAACATTTGTCCTTGTTTGGGCTTGCTGTTGGAGACAGCAGTTAGGATTCAAAGGCTGCAGAAAAATCACCAAAAGTTGTATAGTTCTGGTCTTTATTCTGCGCAACTCACATGAGCCCATTTGCCAGCTCACTTTTAATTGCTGGACTTGTCGGGAGGTAAAAGACATTGCAAAGCAAAATAACTATTTAACTTGCAAGTCAACACTCAGATTGCAGCAAAAGGAAATGAAAAAATAAACAGACTTTATTGCTGTAACTAAAGCAATGACTCCATTAGCCATAACTACAGCTGCAGCTTGATTTCACAAAATCCTTCCATAAAAACTGAAGATAAAATTCTGATATTTAAAACAGTGTTAATAGCAAAGCCTATTTCACACCATAATAAGAATGCATACCTCTTTCTTTTCTAATTTAATTACTCTGTAAACAAAACCAGCACTTGCTTTGGGCTAAATCCTGCACTCTTTTCTGAATTTGAGGAAATGTCTATTTGCGGAGGAGATGAGACCGCTCACCTGCCAACAGACTCCGCACTCCCTTGACACTGGCAGCAGAGTGGAGGCCTAGTTAGAACAGGACTGCATAGCACAAAACACCACAAAACCAGAAACAAGTGCTCTTTAAAAAAAGAAAAAGTACAGTCCAATGTGTAGCAGCCAGGAGTTACTATTACAATAGACAGTTCTAGGAAAACATCAGCCGCATGCTCAATCATGACCCTCTTTCCTTCCTCAAAGCCACAAGCAACATTATATATGCTTGTGAAACAAACACCATTATGACACTACATGCCCACATGCAATATTCAAGATGTCTTTCATAACCTCAAAGGGACTATCGGAAATTGGAAAAGGTAGAGAAGTGCAACAATGATGGACCACCAAATAAACAGCATCCTCAACCTCAAATCACTGAATCACTGAGGTTGCAAAGGACCTCTTGAGAGCAACTAGTCCAATCCTATGCCCAAGCAGGGTCACCTAGAGCTGGTTACCCAGGACTATGTCCAGTTGTGTTTTGAATATCTCCACAGACGAGGACTCTACAACCTCTCTGAGGAACTTGTCAAGTGTTTGTCCACCCTCACAGCAAAAAAGTGTCTTCTTGTTTTCAGAGGGAATTTCCTGATTTTTAATTCATGCCCATTGCCTCTTGTCCTGTTGGTGGGCACTACTGAGAAGAATTTGACTCCCTCTTCTTCATTCCCATCAAGTATTTACACAGATTGATAAGATCCCCCTGAGCCTTGACTTCCAGGTTTAACAGTCCAAGCTCTCTCAGCCTCTCCTTGTATGAAGGATGTTGCAGTCCCTTAATCATCTTTGTGACCCTGTGCTGGACTTGCTCAAGTAAGTCCGTATCCTTCTTGTTCTGGGGAGCCCAGCACTGGACTCAGCACTGCAGATGTGGTCTCACTAGTGCTGAGTAGAGGGGAAGGATCACGTCCCTTGACCTGCTGGCAACACTCTTCCTAATACAGCCCAGGATGCTGTTGGCCTTCTTTGCCATGAGGGTGCACTTCAGCACATGACTAATAAAAGACATAATGTAAGGTAGATAAATCAGGAGACAAATCATGAATGGTTTGGATAAGAATAAAGATGAATTGTTCACTACCTCTTCTAATACAAAAACCAGCCAGGTGTGAGGTGACAGGTTCAAAAGGACCAAACAGATGGTTCTCTCCCAGTGTGTAGTTAAGCTGTGCAACTCACTTCTGCAGAAAGCTGTGGATACTGGAAGTTTGTGTGGGTTCAGAGTTGGAGGTTCATGAAAGAAAAATCTATTGTGTTAATAAACACAGATACAACGTTGCTGAATTAGGAAATTCTTGAGGTGCCAATTGCTGGAGACTGAAAATATTTTGAGAAAGAATCACCACCAGATCAGAAGATGTCAAATACCACAGAAATTTTGCTGCTGTCAAGGATAAGATACTGATCTGGACAAAACTTTTTTACTGATTCAGGATGGCTTCTCTTACAATGAATTGGGAGAGAAGCATGCTAGGCATGAGTGCATCAGCTGCTTTTTTCTGAGTCCATGCCAATCCAACAGACCTACACAGGAATGAAGATTTCAGCTGAGGCAACTCCAACTCTATGGGAAATCCTCAGTGGCAGAACTACTACAGTTCCCCTTTGCAGGAGCTGGGATCCCATGAAGAGCTGTGTAAGACTTGTACATACTCCCCAGGTTCTGGGGATTCACTAGTTGTGTGCCGTGAGCTGCAGAACGTTACTTTAGCCAGCAAACTGAAACAGCACCCACAGGATTTTGCCTGCCAATCCCAGTTTTCCTGGGGATTAGAATTTGGTTTTTGTAAGCATCTCCTTCATTCTGAATGCTTATGATTTAAGGTATCTTTAGTTGCATGCTGAGTACATACAGACTTGTAATAGAAACATAACAGAAGAAACAGCATGGGGTTAAACGTCTGCGTTGACAATTCCCAGGACATAGCTCCCGGCAGTAAACTGAGGAACATATTTATGTAAAGACAATAAGGCCTACACTCTAACACCTCACAGTACAGATGACTTGCCAGCAGAAGACCCTGCATCCTAACACGAGGAGGCTGGCAACAAGGCTCCTATGTATTGCATAACAATCATGTTTAAATTAGCCCAACAGCAAAAACAGACTAGAGATGTGTATTTCAAACAAGAAAACAACAAAAAAACCCCAGTGGTCGGCAACCTGGACTAAGACTCATGGAAGCTGAAGGCAGCAAGAGCTTATCGTGACGGACCACCCATTCAGAACTGACAACTCCTAAAAGATATGAGAGGTCTGTCCAAAGTACTAGGTTGTCATCACCAAGCAAGAAGAACCAGAGTGGTTCATGAGGTTTCAACAGCTGGCATTTCTTGTCCTTTGCATCTCACAGAAACAATACAGCACCATGGTGCTTGTGAGTATGCAAGTGTGAATTAGTGAAATCTGAGTAAAAGTGTGAATGCACAAAAACAACTTGCCTAAAGATTTTGTAAATAAGTATCACCTTCCCTTTCCACAGTATCGCAGACTGAGTTTTATTTTAGTAATTTTCCTACATATATATTATTCCACAAAAGATAGTGTGTCAATGCATTGTAGGTTCTTGCAAGAAGAAAAACGTTCAGCACACTCAACCTTTTTCAGTGCTCTAGATGTATTTTCCACTTGTGTGGAACACCGACATACAACCTGTAAATTTATTCCAAGGAAAAATCTATAAATGAGGAGTTTGTGTATGTTTGTGCAGCAGCTAGGGAAATGAGCTTAAAAAAATATAAAAAATCAGAATTTTGCACTCCAGCAAAAAATGCTTTCACTTTAAAATGCCCACTAAGTTACCATACATTACACTATGGAACTGTTTACCTCAAAAAAAGAAAAAAAAAAAAAAAAAGGAAACAACAGCAATTTCTTACCAGTCTCTTTTGCTGAAGCTGTTCTCTAAGTAATCTGTCTTCTGGTAAAACATCACATAGAAGAAAATAATTGTCCTGTTCTTCTGTTAAGAGATTAGGAAGTGTGGGTAAGGGATAGAAAGTTGCAGCTGCTTTGAATATTTCTGGCACATAATTTGCTAAACCTTTGGAATGTGTTAAGAATAAGAGAATGTGTTTTTTAATCTATAAAAGTAAGTTAAATTCATAATTTAATGAAACATGCTTAAATATTTGTATATAAATATTTATAAGACCTTTACATCATTTATATTGCAGTACAAAGACAAAAGACTTGCATAGGTTTTCCCCTCTACCAGCTTTATTCTTTTTTAGGATGGTTCTTCTGGAGACATAAATCAGTTTTAATCATTTATATTGGTTACAGTATAAAGTCAGCATGAAAGAAACATGAAATCATGTTTAATTTTACCTTGCATGTGGGATTTTCAGTTATTTCCCTAAGTAATTGTCAGTTTTCAGTAGTTATCATCATTTGGTATACCCTCCCCTTACCCTGACCAATCACATTACCTTTTACCATCAGATAACCTTCCATCTGCAGATATGCTCAAGTGTTTAGTAACACACATTGAGACTTGTCTAATTTACATTTCTACTCACATGTTTTACCCACATTTTATGTTTACTAACCTTTTTACTATTTATGTTCATATCCAATTTAACAATAAAACAAATCTTATTCAAATGAATTACCTTAAAATTACTCAGCATGTAAGAAAATATAAAAAGACTTACAAAAATATTTTGCATTTGAAAGTTACTAGTTTATTAATCAAAGGGTTATGTGGTCACTGAACTGAAGTCACCATTATTAAGTCTTTTACAATTTTAAACTTGCTAGATTTCAGCCTTTCCCATCTTTTCATACAGAAGCCTGTGTGAAGAAGAGAACCCCCCTGATGTCTGAGCTATCAAATTTGAAGGAGATAGCCATTAAAATTAATAAATTTGTTAACAAACAAAGAAACAATGAAGTATTCTCATTGCCCTCTGGAAGGACTATTGATGGTTGATAATTCTGGCAAGCTCTGGCATTCAGGCGCTTGACTTGCAATTTTCGAACTGCGTGGTAAGTGTTAAAATTTCAGAAGCAAAATCATATATATGTAAGAGAAATGCAATTATGGTTTTTGGAGTGATTTTCATGTTTTCTAGGACTATTTTTCTTAAAATTAATTTGAATAATTAAACCAATTTATTTTCATCCATTTTGTACTCAGTTTTCACCTTCCATCCATCTCTGACACTGGCTGCGTGCATTTCTTCCTCTCTTTTAAGCTCTCCATGGAGAATTAAAGATGCAGGAAAGACATTATTCTCTTATCTGCTTTTAGGTAAACTGTATTTTTCTGTTAGAAAAGGGGAAGCCAAAGAAATGCACCAGGTACTTCTGAGAAAAACACTTCCTTCATGCAGTCATTGCTGTCCTTATGATGGAATGTCCCACTGTGCCAACACAGCACAACCATGAAGTATGGTCTTTGGTCTTGTGTTGGAGCCCAGAAAATGGCAGTCCTTGTACTCCCTGCCATGAAGATACTGTCTTCTAATACTTTTGGGGCAGTAAGCACTGTGGCAGGGAAAAGGAAGGGCGACTGTGGCCCTGATGTCCAGGAAGACTTAGTGGCATCAGTGGGGGTGGGGGACAGGGTGAAGTTGGAAAAGACAGCTCACTGGGAACATTTCTCCACATTTCTGGAAGGACTGTCACCAATTATTTATGCAGTGGGTACCAAAGCGTCCACAGCCATGATGTGAGCAGCACTGCTTCTAGGCCTTGATTTGCAACTGGCCCTAATGCGGCAGCACATTTAAGCATGTATTGAGCTCATCCTCACTCAGCACAGTGCTGAAGCATGTGCTGCAATCCTTGGAAAAGGTAAGTTTAAATATGTGGTTAAGAGTTAAACATTACTTCTGTGGTTTTCTGACCTCGTGTCAGATTACTTTACACTTGTCTGATCAAAGCAGAAGTATATGCCAGAAGTTATCACATGACCTGGCCAAAAGAGAGTAAGCAAGTAGCATACTTACCTAACGGGGCTTCTGAATTAGTTCTTATCACACTACAAAAGTCTGTGATGGGCTGTTCTGCAAATCTCTTCTTCCAGTACAAGATGTATCTTTAAAAATAAGGGGGAGATGATTAGTGAAAAAGGAAACATCAAAAAAAGTTTAACAGTTGATTGGCTCTCGCTTTTTCCATCCTCTAAATTCTTAAGAGTGTTTTGTGGGTTTTTTTTTAATTCCTGTCTCTGTTTTTCCTTCCTTTAATCTAGTTATCCAATTCATTAAATTCATTCACTTTCATTAAAACTGGGTTTATCCATCCTGTCAAAGTGAAAAACTCAGTAAGACAGATTTGCGTTAAGCTTTACATAAACACTGTGACCTATTCACATCTTCAAACATAAGTGCCACTCAGCTGCATTTTTACTGAAAAGACGCACTACAGAGTACTCTCAAATTCCCAAAATACTGTGGTCTGTGTTCTGCAAGATGCAGGCAGGAATCTGAAACTCGGTAAAAACACCAACTTGTCAAAAGTGAGGTTTTGGCAGGTCTCCTGTGGAGTTACAGTGAAAGCTGTAGCTTGGCAGACAACTAGAAAGACAAAAAAATGAAGTCCCCCAAACACCTGGGGGTGGGATAGCAGACAGAATAAGGAAAGCCCTAAACACATCTTGAAGGTTTAACCCAACAACTACAGTTTTTTAGCAACATTCTTGTACTATCATTGTATTATAGCAGCATTAACAGACCCCAACTAAGATTAGGTTCCCACTGAACTAGAAGTTACTGTCTAACCAAGAAGAAATCATCATCTTCAATTATATGATGAAGGGAACCAAGCAATCCTTGTGCTAATTATTCAGAATCTTACAATAAAAAAATAATCTGAGAATGCTTAAGTGCATGCTTATATTTATACTTACGACTCATGTGTGTGATATAAATCATGTGAGAGTCGGTAAGCTAAAGGCTAACTATTCAATGACAGCTTCCTATTGACATGCCATCAAATTAGGAAAAGAATCACAAAAAATCAGATATCATTATTATGAGGACATTTCTAAATAGTTACAGCTTTTAATACTTGTGCAATCTAAAAGCTTACTTCCAACAGCTATCACATCCCATGGTGGCTCATATTACCTCTATTTACCACCTATCTTAACTATATGAGGACTTTAACTGCAGCAGCCAAGGAATCAGCACACATTTGTTTCTGCTAACTTTGACATGGAGAGGATTAACCTCTGGTACAGCAGACAGCTAAGCACAGTGAAGCCAGCATGCACAGCTGAAGCTCATTCAGAGGCATCATTAGATGTCAGCAAGTGAGAGGTGAGCATTTTTTTGTCCCTTGCCTACCCCACTGTTTATAATGCACAACAAAACAGTCTTGCTACAACACAGAACAGCAAGTCTTCCAGAATAAGGAATCCTCAAGCTTTTGGGACATAAATGTGCAAATGAAGGGATTTCAAGATGTCATTTAGTCTGTTCCCTGCATTGAAATAAATGAACACCATTCAGACAAACTCACCTAACCACAACCATCTGTGCCATGAAGCTTACAGTTAAGGGATTTCATATCATAATACTTAACCCAAATAATCAATGATCAAATAAAGCCAACGCCTTGTCATACTTCCAGGGAGAGAGAATGAGTGTTCGGTGTCCATGAGTGATCATGTCCAGTCTGCAGTGGAAACTAGCTTACTCCCCTTCGCTCTTTCCCTTACCCTAATGCCAACTTATTGTTATTCTTCCAAGTCAAAAAACAAGAAAAATTTCCATTAGCACTGCCCTTCTCTGGACTCTCCACTTGTTGTAGTTCTGTCAAGAAATGTATTCCTAAGACTGATTGTAACTCATTGTTAAGTATAAAAAAATACTAAGTTTTCATAGTTGTTTCCCTGTATTTTCTACACTTCAGCTTAACACCTCAGATTTTACTTCCCTTTTTTGTGCATAGTATTAGACTATTTTACTGATATTCAGTACAGCAAATAAGAGAGTTGTTACACTTCAGAGTAACAACTCCATCATTTCACATCCTGGGGACACTTTCGATAAGACTTAGCTACCTTCCAGTTGCATTAGCAGCAAAAAGAATCTAAATGGACATTTTCTTGAAAAGGTGATTTTAAAATACATTTCTATTAGTGCAGAATAATCCCCCAAGCACACTTAAACTGGTGGTCCATGACTGAGCAGCTCTGATCCCTTTGTTTATCTGAGGAAACTAGCATTATCTCCAAAGAACATTGCATTCTCGTTCTGCCTGCTTTCAGCATAAAACCAAACAAAAACAAGTATCAGTTTTCAATTTTAAGCAATGTTAAGCTCATACATCTGAATAAGGATTTATATGGCTTACATTTCTCTTCCTAAATTTCATCCTAATATTTCATTTTTTTTGCATCTTGATAGACATGAGTTATTGGCTTTGGCTGAGTAACTAATCACAGAAGACCTACCAGAAAACTCCTTATAGTTGAAAAATTATCCAGCTAACATTTAAACACTGCAACAGAACTATCTATAAACTGGCAGGTACTGTCTAGCCTACCGCCTGGCCCATACGTTGCTGTGTGTGAAAGCAAAATGCCAAGCAAGCGCCTAGTCTCTGAAGTTACAAGCCAGCTGGGGCCATGCCAGCTACTGGAGGAAGTTAAGAGAGAGAAAGCCAAATGTGACCCTGCTGAGGTGATCAATGATACAGCTGTAGAAGGAGTCACAGTTGTACGTAGATCACAGTACTGTAAAGTATAGTTAAGGATTAAATGTGATTTCTATGGGGAAATACTGGCATCCTTAAAATAGGGCAAATGAATTTCATCCCAGAATGTGAGAGTTCCTGTACTGAGCAGCTTCTGCGTACAATACACAGCTTTAGGACATTGTACAGTGGAAGAAATAGTCTTGTCCTCTATGAATAAAACCCCAAATTAGGAGAGTTGATTGTTTAGAATGTTCTTTATGAAATAAAGCTTGTACACAACTGGTTGATTAGTGACAGGACCTGAGAAATCCCTAGGATATGTCAAAGAATGTCTAACATAGCAATTGCCCAGTATTCTAGTTTCGAGTCCCCTGGTCCCAGCAACATCCAGGGGCTGGAGAGTGGGAGGGGAATGGGAAAACAATCTTGCAATCCAGCAACAAACAGCTCATCAAAAAAGTAATAAAAATCCTCACACAACACCCTACTGCTTTTCAAAATATTTTAAAAAGATGACCCCTGGTTTTCTGAAGCTGTCTATAATATCTGCACACATACACACTTGCTTTAAACAATATAACCCTTACCTTCTAAAATCTGCAACCAGCTTCATATCTGCTATGACGAGCTTGTGTTCAATAATCATGTGCTTCAGGAGCTGGTTTTGTTCTGCTAAGAGATAGCATTCTTTGCAGAAAATACAAGGCACATAGGGAGAACTTTCTACCACAGCAACACCAGCTGGACGTTCTGGCAGAGACAGAGGCTCCAAAATACACTCTGTATCTAAAATAAATAAAAAAAATAATTAACTTTGACTAAGTGAATAAATCTACATCACTTGGAGTACTTTTAGGCAGTACACATAAAACATGTTTTGTTGGGTCCCAGTTTTGTTGCATGAATCACGCCAGCAATAAGGTGCTTGGAAGCAAGTTGACTGCATTATTTCTAAGAAGGATGGTGGGAGGTTAGCAGAGGACCATTCCCAAGTACCTGCTCCAACTGAAACTCCCAGCTGACACCAAGTCAAACAGACACAAGTGCTCTGCTTATTACTAAAGGAAGTTTTATGATGAGCAACCTACTGTTCATCCTCTCACTACCTAGTCTACCTGTTGATATGAATGAAGCTACTCTCTTTGCCACATTCCTCATACTATCAGGAAGGCTTTAGACTGTATAGCACCAACTGTTTGCATGTTGATTTCTCCCAATTATATTTTTATTTATTGCATAATACTTCTACCATTTTCTGATTGACTCTTTGTCATGATTTTAGCTGGGATAGTTAATTTTTTTCACTGTAGCTGGTATAGTGCTGCATTTTGGACTTAGTATGAAAATAATGTTGATAACACACTGATGTTTTAGTTGTTGCTAGGTAGTGCTTACACTAGTCAAGGACTTTTCCAGCTTCCTGTGCTCTGCCGGGTGCACAAGAAGCCGGGAGGGGAGGGGGCACAGCCAAGAGAGCTGATCCAAACTGTCTAAAGGGTATTCCATATCATGTGACGTCATGCCCAGTATATTAACTGGGGGGAGTTGGCTGGGGGAAGCAGCGATCGTGTCTCGGGGACTGGCAGTGTCGGTCAGCAGGTGGTGAGCAGTCGCATCACTTGTGGTTTTTTTCTTTTCCCTCTTTTCCCCGGGTTTCATTTCTCTCTCTCATTATTTTATTTTTTATTATATTATCATTCTCATTATTATTATTATTATAAACATTATTGCTATCATTACCATTACTACTATTACTATTTTATTTTAATTATTAAACTGTTCTTATCTCAACCCACGAGTTTTCTTGCTTTTGCTCTTCCGATTCTCGCCCATCCCACAGGGGTGGGGGGAGTGAGCGAGCGGCTGTGTGGTGCTTAGTTGCTGACTGGGGCTAAACCACGACACTCTTGAAGGTCTGTATGCATTTGTCTTGCCTTTTTTTCCCCATTATCATCTCACTGTTCTGTGACAAAGGAAAAGACTATTTTTGATAAAGTTTACTGCCACATGGAAGCTTATGCCCACTGAAACACTTCCTAACTGAACAGATGTTGAGGAGGGGCCAGCCATGCCCCACGTGGACAGGTCAATGGCACGTGTTTGTACTATACTGCACCAGTCAGACGTAGGTTGCTTAACTGACAGCACACAGAGGTGAGTCACTGGCTGTTGTTCTCCAGCTTTGCTGCTGTTTGTAGTTCAACAAGCAGGTGGATTGCACGGTACTGCAGTAGTATTGCAAACAAGCAGACTGACCCAGGGTATATGTGTGTGTCCCCACATTTAAACAAAAGCAGTGTAAATTTGTAAGCTCTTCCACTGGTATAACTTAGTGTAAATCATTAAGAAACACTGTGTGACCAACAGATTTCAACTGCTGGCCCCATTAGCCTAACCACATTCCAACTGTCCAGAAAGAAACTGTGGTGTTCATTTTCCAAACAAATCATATCTCAGTCTTTGGTAAGGGTTTATCTTCGATTTTAGGTACATCAATTTTGGGTAGCAAAAGGAGAGTAAAAGCAAATAGAAAAAGCTCCCCAATAGTTCCTGCACTCTGAGGATGAAAACTGAAAACATCATGGGTCTCCTTGATTCTTATGATATGAAGTCAACTTCTGCAGCAGGAGAATAAACTCCATACCTCTGGATTCCTGCAATGACATGAACACATCTGTAAAGAAATGAAATTTCACAGAATCACAGAATGGCTGAGGCTGGAAGGGACCTCTGGAGCTCATCTGGTCCAACCCCCCTGCTCAAGCAGGGGCACCTACAGCCAGCTGCCCAGGATCATATCCAGACAGCTTTTGAGCATCTCCAAGGATGGAGACACCACAGCCTCCTTGGACAACCTGTGCCAGTGCTCAGTCACCCTCACAGTGAAAATGATGTTTCCTGATGTTCAGACAGAACCTCCTGGCTTTTGGTTTCTGAAGAATTTCTAAAGAATTAAGAAAAAGGCCTTCTTCCAAACCTATTCTTTTGTCACACAGGAATTTTAAAATGTGTAAGGTTAAAGGAAGTTTGATTAACAATATTGGTCAGATAGAAGAATCAATGTATGACAATTTTCACCCTACAAAATTCACATATATGTATTATATATTGGCAAGCACACCACATCTGAAAATGTTATAACTTGTCCACATGGAAAATCTGAAAGAGAGTTTTAAAAATCTTAGCTATTTAGCTTTTTTCCCTAGGAAAATAAGCTAATGAAACAGTGCTCTCCCCCATCCTCTGCCAAGACTTTAAAATAACCAAAGAAGGGCTGCAGTTTCAGAGATGGACCTGGGAGATTCCGGGTAATTCTGTGATAAATTTCAGGTAAAGGAAGAGGCATGGAGAGGGGAACAGGACTCTGCCATCCATTGCACATGCTGTTCAGCAGCGGCTGGCCAGCCAGTGTGGACATTTAGTGCTCCTGAGCAGGGTCAGCATGTGCCGATGGCTGCCCAATGAGGATGCTGCAGGGGATGGAGGGTAAACTGGAGCTACTGGGAGCCACAGGTGGGAAAGTGTACAAAAACATCAGAAATACAGCTTCATCAGTTCCATGCTGCTCCTGGAACAACATATCTGCCCTGCACAACTGTTGAGGCTTCTACTTATGACATTTGAAAAATAAAACTTCCTGGAAAGGCAGTGACTTGGCTGAAGACTGATGGTCAGGTTACACTGAATTCAGTTTATCCCATAAAACTAAGCAGCACAGAGAGGTGGCAACACACAGAGCATGGCATTACCTGGAGCAATACAACTGCTGTTGACAATCTAACATTCTTCCTCTCATAATTTTATCTGCACTTCAGCCCATTCCCTTCCCCCAGACATTTCTTTATTAAACTGGCATTGTATAAATTGTTCCATTTTTTCCTACTTTAAGAACAGCAGCTGCTACACTAAGTGCTAGAACAATTCTCATGAAAGGGTCAGCTCTCCCATGCAAAACTGATGTTACCTGCAAGACTCTAGGTTTGTGCATTCTTACAGTGAGTATTAGTTTGTAGCCTGAAGAAGCATTAAAACATGTTTACTGAGAAAAGTAGAGCAACTTAATTTCCTTTGCAATTGCTGACTCTCACTGATGCCAAGAGAACTAAGAAGATACTCTGTCAGCCAGTTCAGCTGTTCCCAGCAAGCAGCTACATTGCTTTTTGTTCATTTTTGGTTTAGGTCTCTTGCAATGACCTATTTAAACATTTAGAAGTCCAAATAAACAAATGCCTATCTGCCTCAACAAACTAACTTTCAAAAGGGAGGTGTGTGTTGCAGGAACTTGTACCCAACATAGACAAGGAGCCAATACAGTTATTTAGCATAAGTACTTGGGAATAGCAATTGTTTGGGCTGGAAGAACAGAGCTGTTAATCTTCAATTGCAGTGGTAAGTTGCAGAAAGGAACAAACTGGGGTGAAGATTTTTTTGCTGCCCAAAGAGAGTAGCTAATACTAAAAAAGAAGAACTTAAATATAGACTACTGGACCAGTGTGGCAATTGCAGAAGTTTATGCAATTTATTTCAAAGGCACTTAAAGGAGGAAGTGAGGGAAAAAAGAATCCATGGAAATATCTTTGTACTCATCTGCTGCAAAAAACACTGAACAAGAGAATAAATGCACAGAGCTGAACAAAGATGCACAGCATTTAGCATAGAACTTAATGGACTAACACAACACAAACATCAAAATAATACAAATAAAGGTAAGCATATTACTGAAATCTCTGCAAAAGCAGCTAATTTTGATGCTATATTTGGAGCAGAGTGGCCACCAGTATTGAAGAAAAGCTGTTAACTAAAGCACAGCTAAGGGCTAACAGGGACATAAAAACACTCGATCGAGTTCTCAAACTCCACCAGGACTCCCACATGCAGAGGCACTTGAAAATGAGGGAAAAGCAGCAAGCTTTTCTCCTAAAATCTACTGCCACAAGAACGACTTCACAGGGTCAGATTAAGCATTCATCTAGTGCAAGTGCCCTGGCTGACAGTGGCAAGAAGCACTTACCTAGGGAAGTGTATAAAAATAGGGTAAGCAAACACTAATCACACAAATAGCATACTCTTCCAGAAATCTGAGGGTGGAGAGTTTAAGTCACAGGCTGTACATGTGCATTATATGTCTTTCTTTTTCCCATGGATTTGTTGCAGCAACGTTTGAAATTATTGGTCTTTAACACCTACAAAAACCTGCAGCAACATTTCACTTTCTCCTAACGGTCCTTCTTTCCTTCTTGCCCTTGTTCAGCTCTTGGCTAGGTCTACTCAACCCTTCTTCATGTGCTGAGGTGGGGGGTGGTTTGAAAACACCCCAAGTGAGGAAGAAAATGGATTTCTAAATCAGCGCAGTTTTTCCTCAATCTCTTCTCTATTTCTTTTTTATTCCTAGCATTTTGCTTGCTTTTAGGATCACTGAATTTACCACTGAATTATCTTCAGTGATTTCAAAGTCTCAGAGAAGTTGTGAATCAGGTGTTAATGTACAAGATGGGGGACGTATTCTTTGTGTTCACTCCTCTCTGTGTTACTCTGCATTTGTTAACACTGAACAGCACTTTTTTTGTCCAGTTCACTCAAGTACCATGAGATTCTCCTGCAATGCTTCAGTTGGCCCTCCTGCTTACCACCTGGGAAAAAAAGTGTGTATTAACAGCAAAATTTACCACCTAACCCCCTTCCTACTTGTGTGTGTGGTGAACAGCACAGGACCTAGCTCCCTATGAGAACAGAGCCCTATATAATCCATCCATTAAGTTTCTGCCAAATCATCCTCTCACCGCTGAGTTTTCCGCCTCTGCCTAACGGAAAAACGGCATGACTGTTATGCAAACAGATATCCGAAAGGCTTCACAGAAAGCCCACCGACCTCAGGAACTAAGAAAATCCCTCTCTTGTTCACAGAATTGACAACTGACACCATGTTGTTCAACCTTTAACAGGACAGATAAAATTGTGGTCTTTTACAGCTAATTCAGAGCTCAAAAATGTAGATAAGTAGAAAGAAGAGACTAGAGGAATATATTCTTTGAAAACAAAGACTAAGAATATACCCAGTCCTTCAGGGGAAAACGAAATGAGCACTTTGAAGACATTTGACAATGAGATGGTATAGAAAATGATTTGGATTACACGAATTACTTTCAAAACTAGAATAAGCACTATTTTTTGTTATAAGCACCCATAGGATACCTAGTGCAACACAATCCTGATCCCTGTACCGGAACTCTACACACCATTATGACAGTGATAAAAGAAAATTAAAAAAAGGCTGCCTGTTATAGAAATTATATGGCTTTATTTTATTTTAAGTGTTGCTATAATATAGACTAGTTAATCTTCACAGCTAATGAAGCACCAGGCTCAAAATGGATTCATTTTCCTTACTGGAACATTTTTAGTTTCAAATACAATTGTTCTCAACTCAAAATTAATGTTAGTTTGCACATTAAGTAAATGTTACACCCACACAGTTATAATGCAGACTACCGCAGTACAGGCAATGTACTCTACCTGCACAATCACACATGCAATTATCACAAAGCAATATGCCATGTAATTTTATGGCCAATACAATAGATGTGAGTATCAGAAAGAAAAGGAAGGAAAGATTCAGCGTTTGAAGATGAGTTGTGAAAGGCAAAATTCTCAGAAGTGGTTTAGCCAGTGTAATAGCCTGCTGCCACCAAGAAGTGAAGGGATGTCTTGTTATGCAGCTTTTCTCTACTTTATCCTACCACATTCAGCAGCACAGTGCTTGCTTCAGCAGCACATATACTAAAATTGGAATGATACAGAGAAGATTATCACGGTCCCTGCGCAAGGATGACACGCAAATTCATGAAGCATTCCATATTTTTTTGCTGTCCTATGCAGGGACAGGAGTTGGACTCGATGAGCCTTACGGGTCCCTTCCAACTCAGGACATTCTATGATTCACTCCTAACCAACTACAATTGCCCTTCTGCTTGTGCTGGCTCCTACACTTGCCAAATCCTTTGATGAGTAGATTCAGCTCTTTAACCAGACAGAACTACTCACTCCTTTCTTTTTGCTCAATAATTTTGAAAATGCTCGCAGAAGAGTTCACCAAGTGCAAGAGCAAACTAAGGAGTGCACAGCAAGAAGCAGCAAGATGAAACAGGATCTTCTTCTTTTCATCTCAGCTTCCTCCTCTCTTCTCAGCTTAACAGCCTCAGCTGTTTCATGTAATTTTACCATCAGCATGCCTTATAAAGTGTGCAAGGTTCCTTCAAAACCATGAAGGAAAAGAAAACACTAAGATTTTACCACTGTGATTCCTAACAAGGACATCCAGCACTGGCTTCAGTTCGCAAAACCTTCCATTGTCAGCGTAGGCATACGTAACGCACCGAATGCAGTAAGAGCGGTTGTACTCAATTCTTCATGGTTGCGTATCTGAACTATGTGCTCTGACTAGATCTGGGGACAAGTTGAACACTGCTGCATAAATTACATTCTCTAACTGGAAAGTGGAAGTACTGGGGTTCAGATCAACGAAATAACTTCACTGTTAGGACTCCTAACTCACATGGCTTGGCCCTGGGGTGCAACCTGCAGCCGTGACTTGAGCGCCAGAGCTCAGGGAGAGGCAGACCCCTCCAGCAGGCAACCAGCAAGCTGTGCGAGGAACTCCCTAAATCAGTCTGCAGGGAATGCTGAGGAGAGGAGCACTCGTACACTTCTTTTTGAAGCTTTGCCACCAGATAAAAAGGAATGAAAGTCACAAGACCAGAAGGAAAGGAGATAATATAAGTTCAAAGATAAGGGTTTTTAACTAGGGAAGAAGAAATCTAACTCATTTTAAAAAGATCAAGCATTTATTATCAGATGAAGAATACTCTGAAAATTCAAGACTGCACGTAGTCTGATAAATGAAATAATGAAAGAGGAATTAATACAAACTGGCTTAAGACACATATTTACAGGTTTCAGGTAATTTTTTGCAGTTTATGGCACAAGGCTTTAGGTTGAAAAGTGTATTATGTAAATTTAGACATGCAGAGTATAAATTTATAAGCCCACTGTTGGTAACACAAGGATAATGAAACAAAATAAGAACATCTGCTGGAACGTTAAGTGTCTTTCTAATTAAATCCAGTAGTTGAATGAATCAATTCATTACCAACAAGTCTGGTTTATTATCTCATTAATACAGCTGGTTAATATTATGAGGAGATTAGCACAAGAACTTGAAATGATCCTAAAACAAAAATGAACACAATAAAGATATACAGACAAATAAAGGAGTCTAAACAATGAGTAAAAGACTGACATTTTTAGACATGTAGAGAACAAAAGGGAGAAAGAATGACAGGAAAACAAAAGACACCTAGCAAACCTGGCACTCCACATAACAGCTTAACAGATGCCGACTGGAAAACAGAAAGGCTGAGCACCCTCCCCCAGCTCACGCTGATTACATGGCAAAACCATTTAGTCATCAAAATGACCAAACCCCCAGATATGGTACATTAGGGAACTAAGCTGGATTCCTATAAGTAATTCTGCACAAAACAGTGCTGCATTTAAAACTCTTCAGGAAATGAGTAGTTTTAAAGCTTTGTCTAGTATTCAAGGTTTTTTGAGCTATAATGAAAAAGAATATCAACAAGCACCGGCTTGACACTTGAAATACACACATGACAGCTTCCCTGTTTTGCATCCTTGGCACTGCAGCATCTATTTGTTGGCACAGCAGCACTCCCTAATTTGTGGTCATATTCTTGGAGGAGATTTTATACTGATTACAGGATTTTTCCTTTGTTTTCTAGACTACGAAAGATGGATGACTAATGACTTGCCAAATAAACAGTATTCAAAAACAAAACTCAGAATAATGGAAATAAACCACCCTGTCACCATCTACACAATACTAATACTACACCAATACTACATGCAAATATGTTCCTTAGTGAAAGAAGAATCACTGTACATAACAATTTCCTAGCTCTATATACTAAAGCACTCAAGTACTTCTATTAAGTTGAATTATCATTGAGTCTTGAGTTCATGAGGAATTATTTAGCTATTACTTCTGCTTGTTAACACACTATGAATGATATTTAGTTAAAATGTCCGTGTGCTCTAGGAGACAATACCTCCTGTAGCTTCCCCCAAGATCAGTCAGTCTCAAGCCTGTGCAGTTTTTCATTGCATGCAGATGAGGACTTCAAAAGAGTACTTAATCCTACAGCTAAACCTTGTCAGTTTTACAGAAACCGTACATGCTCTGCAGCATCCGCTGTCTGGGAATATGAGAATTTTATTCCAGTCAAACAACAGGCTTAAGAAAAGCTATAAGTTACCAAATCCTAATATCTCAGGACAGAGTTTCTATAGAGCAGGTGTCTGCTGGGAGCTGGAACTAACAGAAATACAACTGTGCTTAATAGCCATATTTAACAGGGCTGCTCTGTCGGGGAGCTTAGGATGTTGCCGTTTCATTAGCATTAACAAGTGTTGCTATGGGTACCGGAGCACAGGCATCAGAATACAAGTGAATAGAAGGAGTGGGAAAGTGATTAATAAAAATGTGGAGTGTTGGAATTTTAATAAAACAAAACCAATGTGCTTGCCTATAAGATCATGTTTAAATAATAGACTGCATTACTGCCCATTTCACTAGCACGTATATGCCACTGCTTGTCATCTTTCTGCTTAAGCCCAGAAAGACAAAACCCTACCTCAATAAAAATAAAGATCAGAGCAAAACCACTGTTCTCACATTCAGAGGGACACACACACTGATGAAAGTGACCCTAACAAGCATTCATAACAAGATTTAAATGCTGATTTTAATATGCAATTTATAAATATTTAACAAACTACAGACAGGTTCTGTGCAAGCTCAGAGCCACATAATACCTCATTTCTGGGTAAATGGCACGAACTCACATTAGCATAACTAAACTCAGGGTTTGATATCTCAGTCACAAACATGAAATGATATTTATCTAATTCAGAATGAAATTTTGAATAATTTTATCACACCCTTTAGAGCTACTCTGATTTCTTATGACTGTTGTTAAGCAAAATTTGGACCATTTCTGTTTACAGAACACCTAAAGGGTGAAATGGCAGTATCGCAGGAGTATCTATGTTGTACTCAAAATACAAAGCCAATTCCTACTCTTAGGAAAACCACTAAAACCTCTCTTACCCTAATTACCAAAAGAATGTATGTTAACGCGTTTTTTCCCCACCTTCCCTGTCCAAAAGTTGGAATTAAAAAATGCACAGCAACCGTAATTCCCACAAGTGACAACCTATGTGATGATTAATTAATAGCAGAACTTCTGCTTTGCTGTTTCATTACACAGTGAAGGCTGTAGTTTGGACTGCACCTACAGCAGGTACTTCCTTGATTTCAGCAACATCTTCAAAATATCTCCTCAGTCTTAATACATCCACTCTCATCCACTTTTGCCAGTCAATAAATTCTCACTGATTTCTTTGGAGGTGCCTTAGGATTTAGTTATGTTGCTTCGCTCCCCTGCAGACGCTGCTCTGGGCTTGCAGGACAGACCGTGCCTATTCCCTACGAGCTGCACTGTAACGGGTATCAGTTTTTCATTACTCCCATGGCCAAAACACATTCTCGAGTTGCAGCACACCAGTCTTCCACAGCTGTGGCTACAGTTTCCTTTCTAACCCCACTCTTCTCACTACTGCAGGATGCCCTTACCAGAGTCTTCCTCCTCTGAACACCTTCAGCAGTCAAATCTCCTCATGGGTGTGACAGCAATCAGGAAACCAAGGTCAGTTCGATTACTTTGTGCAATTTTCCATAAAACTTAATTCTCATTTCCTTCAACCTCTCTCCGTTCCCTGCCTGCTAACCAAACCCCCGCAGTACAGACGTGGCATGCGTATGAGTTACACCACCAGCCATCAGTCTCCCTTCATCCCCCAGCTCTCTCCTTCTGAGAACACTTGTTTATCTTTACCTTTGTCATACAATCTCCCCAAAGCTTTTCCTTTCCTGAATTTTGGCTTTGGATGCAGTTTTCCGTGCAATCTTCATGGTTAGTTCAACAAACAAATGTTTGTGCAAATATTTCACTTATGCGAGCAATCTTATTCAGTTCAGCAGGCTATTTGACTTGTTATTCACCTCAATGTATCTGCAAGATGAGAACTGTAGATCATAAATACATGGAGGCTGTCTTAGAGAACATCTATAAAGAACTACATCTATCTACACTTTCTTTTTTTAATAGAAAAGCAACAAAGCAAATCAAGATGACTCTGAAATGGTATTCAATACTCAGTGGTTTTCCTTGACATTTTCTCTGCACTTAAATGTTTAATTTTAGAAATTGATATTTATGGATCACTTAGGCTTGTGTGAATTATTATACTGATTTCCTGAATAATAGGACACTTCAACCAAAAAGATATATTTGAAGTAAACAACACTGACCTTTTCTTGTTTAGTGTGATCACATGACATGGTAGACATGGAGATCCACATTATGTACTAAAATCAGGGATTAAGAAGTAATGATTAAACCTTACCCTATTATCTGGAAAGATTAACAAGGTAATTATGTAGCCTGAAACTCAGAATGTTTAGTTACAAAGAAGAGGAAGAAAATATCCCACACAGGAATTTGAAATGCAAGGACAAAAGTGATCATTTACGTTCTTCTTTAGTATTTATCACCCCCATCTAACTAATAAAAATTAGTAGCTTTTTTCTGTTTAACTTGCTATTTAATACAAAGGCATATCAAAGGCATCATAATAAAGCATAATCAATGCTGTTTTAAAGTTGAGGTATAAAGACTTAATTTCTGCTATTTTCACATGAAAACCAATTACTTTAAAAAAAAGACCACAATTTCCTGCCAAGCTGGTCAAGACTGTCATTTTAAAACTTGTAAAAATATGCACTGGAAGGTGTCACAAGTAAAGGCGTGGCACTAAGGGACATGGTTAGGAGTGGACTTGGCAGTGTTAGGCTAACAGTTGGACTCGATCATTTTAAGGGTCTTTTCCAACCTAAATGATTTTATGATTCTACGATTCTATGTGTATGTGAATTTAGTACTTGCGTATGTTACCACTGCCACTGTTCCGCTGACTCCTCTGCAGACATTAGCGAGCTGGAAATAGGCATGTCTTAGTTTCCATTTACTGTGATTGCGACCTTAGCTTTTCCACAAAGAAGAGGTCTTAACAGTGTTTAATAAAGACAGTAATACTTCTTCATTGCTACAATTTATCCTTGCAGTGCCTTTAACAACTACTGTACTATGCCTAGTATCTTTTATGCCAGCACTGCTATGTAAAATGCGTTCATTTGTTTACTTTCTACTTCTTGTTATCATTATTCAGTAAAGATCAATAATTCTTTGCTATGAGGATTCTCCTTACCTTTTCTCGTCACCTGTCCTTCTGCTCTAACAGCATTCAATTCCCAAGCATGTTTATCCTCTTGCTGTTAAAAGGATTGCCTAGGGGTCTTTTTAAATGATTGCTTTACATTCTGTAGCTAAAGGAAAGGCTGTGTGATTTTCCTTTAAAAACCTAAAGCCTGCTTTAGTCATTCCTATGAGGCATCCCCATGTCATTATGACAGGAATTTTTACCATGCTCCTGAGTGAAATGTTTTCATCACAGGGTTTCTAACTCTTTTCTACTGGTAGACATTCCTTGAAAAAGGCAACTATTTGAGAAGAACAACTAAAAATAGTGTGAAATTTTCATTTTAAATGTCACTTCAACTTTTTTCGGAGGCTCATAAATTAGAACTAACCTGAGAAGTCCCATTTCTGGGAACCTGATGGACGTGGGTTTCATACCGACAGAACAGGTTGAAATCTCTCTCAGGTATTCTGACGGACCTTCCTGATACTCAGAAAGCCTTCAAGGCTGAATTGTTTAACTGAATTTTGTACTTAATGAAGAATCAGTATGATGAAGAGGCCCGGTGGTGTTAGAAGCTCTGTGGCCTGTTGCTGCTTTCTCAGTGAACTGGAGCTTTTCCAGATGGAGAGTAGCAAAAGAAGTTGTTTCTACTTTTAGAATCAAACCTCCATAAATTGGTATTCAAACTGGAAAAAACAATGGCTGAAAAGGACAGTTCATTATAGCGTGCAGTGATGTGGATCAACATAGTTCAGCCTAATTAGTATCTTAGCTCAGTAAAACAAAGCTCGGACTCTATTTCAAATAATCCACTATTTATACTCCTTATCAATCAAGTTTTGAAAATTAATTTCAGAAGAAAGTATTGTCAAGTCAGAGCTTAAACTCTAGTGTCTTACAGATCAAAGGGACATCTCGCAGCAAGCTATTTCAGATTTCTATGAGCAGATTCTGACTTTGTGCCAGAGTTTGAAATAAGTATTTTTGTGATACTGGACTTATTCCTCTTGTCATTCACACATTTTAAACATATGACACAGATCTTGACTTCTTAAGTATGATATACACTTACTAACTGATACTGCTAATGTAGCTTATGGACATGGATGATAAAATAATTGAAGTTAATTTACTCAAGAAACAGAATTAGAATGTTAGAATTAGTGATACAAGCTGTTTATGTTTTTCAGGCAACATTTTGCTAACTGTATAAATACATGCAGACTCCTGAACATTAAATTAGTACAGTAATAACACAGGCTGCATGTTTTCATCCTGTATAAGACAAAATCAAATTAAAACCTCAAGCAGGATGTTTTCTATTACATATCAGCCTTCAGAGAAAAAGCTCTATCTCATTTATTCATGAATTACTGAGTTATAATAGAATTCAGTGCTGGCACACTGGTCAAGACAAATGCTAGCAAAATGCCCTGGTGACAGCAGTATCACTTACTACTGCATGCATTTGTTTCGCAACCATTCCCGTTTTCATATTGTGAGTCTTGTGCACTCCCACCACGGGACTGCCAGGGCTGACCTGGGACACATGCTACAAACTTGGGCAGCAGTCCTGAATCACAGGATGCTGCGCCATGCTTCCCTGTGTTACCTACCAGCCCTTTCCCTCTTCTTGCACCTCTCAGCACAGCTCTGACCCACACAAGTCCTGCAGTCCCTGATCATCCTCCAGCTGCTTTGCACATTGGCTGGGTTTAGAGAGCACGTGAACCAGATTCGTCTGGAGTCCAGATATGTATGAAGTGCATCCCAACAACTAGCAGAGACATCTGGGTCTAAACCAAGGGACACCACTTCAGACAGCTTTGAAACACCCGCACATCGTGGCTGTTTGGTGTGGGAAGGCAGACTACATGTAACCCAAAGCAAAAATGCCAAACCGGTCAATATAGTTGCAGGGACTGCGGCATCAATTGCCTTTATCTACTGCGCCTTATTATTTGTTAATGTGGACAGAGCCATACCATACCATAGCAGCTTGTCAGGTTGAAACAGATGGCATACCCAGTTATGACGCTTCTATACCAGAGGGATAAAGAGAAATCTTTTAACCTGATACTACTACAATGAAATGGATGAGGGGATTGAGTGCACCCTCAGTAAGTTTGGAGACAACTCCATGTTGGGCGGGAGTGTTGATCTGCTCGAGGGTAGGAAGGCTCTGCAGAGGGATCTGGACAGGCTGGATCAATGGGCTGAGGCATATTGTATGAGATTCCACAAGGCCAAGTGCTGGGTCCTGCACTTGGGTCACAACAACCCCACGCAACGCTCCAGGCTTGGGGAAGAGTGGCTGGAAAGCCGCCCGGTGGAGAAGGACCTGGGGGTGCTGGTTGACAGCCGGCTGAACATGAGCCAGCAGTGTGCCCAGGTGGCCAGGAAGGCCAACAGCATCCTGGCTTGTATCAGGAATAGTGTGGCCAGCAGGAGTAGGGACGGGATCGTGCCCCTGTACTCGGCACTGGTGGGGCCGCACCTTGAATACTGTTTTCAGTTTTGGGCCCCTCACTACAAGAAGGACATTGAGTTGCTGGAGCGTGTCCAGAGACGGGCAACGAAGCTGGTGAAGGGTCTGGAGAACAAGTCTTCTGAGGAGCAGCTGAGGGAACTGCCATTGTTTAGCCTGGAGAAGGGGAGGCTGACGGGAGACCTTATCACCCTCTACACCTACCTGAAAGGAGGTTGTAGCGAGGTGGGGGTTGGTCTCTTCCCTCAAGTAACAAGTGACAGGACAAGAAGAAATGGCCTCAAGTTGCTCCCCGGGAGCTTTATATTGGATATTAGGAAAAATTTCTTTACCGAAAGGGTTATCAAGCATTGGAACGGGCTGCCCAGGGAAGCGGTTGAGTCACCATCCCTGGAGGTATTTAAAAGATGAATAGATGTGGTGCTTAGGGACATGGTTTAGTGGTGGACTTGGCAGTGCTAGTTTAACAGTTGGACTTGATGATCTTAAAGGTCTTTTCCAACCTAAACAAATCTATGATTCTGTACTACACAGGGCAAGAAACAGGAGCAGCTACTCGTGGGGGATGGTGCCACCAATGACAAATGGCAGGATGACATCTCAATGAGCAGGAATCAAACAGAAGTAGCTGGGCCATTTCACACTGGTCACTGTCTGTCAGTCATAAAAACCAGAGAAAAATACAAGAAAGCGGAAAAAAGACCATCTGGAAGAGATGGTCCAGTGAAAACACAAGGCAAGAAAATCAAAAGGCAAGTTCAAGAAAGCCAGTTGAAATATATTACTAAGAACAGAGAGGTATCTGTCTGAGAGTTTTGGACCATTGAAGCCACTGAGAAAACATCTACTATGATTTCTCATTTACAGGTCTATTATAGCAAAATATTAGGATAGAGTGGCAAACAAGCAGTGAATGTGGAATTACCTGCTGGGAAACCAGGCCTTGATATCAATGATCAGACATCAGACTTGCAACTATTCTGTTCCCTACAGTGCCAAAACATTGCAAGTTGACAGTTACTGCTGTACACTGATGATCTAAAATCCTTTATAATCAGAGAATGAACTCAAGCAAAACACAATGCCCTTTTCACTTACTTCATAATTACAATTTGGCTGCCATAAGATGTAGCATGTTTTGAAAAATCAGTGAAGACTCCAATCAGCACTCCTGGCTCCACACCGTAATCAAAGTATCAAATATGGGTACTATTTCTGTACAAAGTAGTTTGAGAACTCCACATTGGTACAGCAAAGAAGTGTTATTGCTTATACTACAGGGCATAAATCTACTGCCCTACCAAGTGGGGCAGAGAAGCTTGCTAACGTGAAACTGTATTGCATAAATAGCCACACGCATTAAATTAGTACTTTTATGTAGTATCTGGCATATTCTTACTGAGGAAAACTGCTTGCACACCCCCAAATTACCTAACCCAACTGTTTAGCAGTTTGGCATCTTTCAAAAATTTGCGCATGACATTGCAAGCTAAGCAGCGCAGTTTCAGTCTGGTTATGCAGTTTTAATGGTGCTGACCAATACATTATTTAATTCAACAATTATCAGGTCATTGGACACTAGTTTTTTTCCTCTCAAGTGACTGTAATTAATTACTGATGACTTGAGACAACAATTCTGCAAAGGACCCACACTTTCACATACACATTCCTCTGACTTCAGTGAGACACTGGTCAGGATGATGTGCCCAACTCTTCACAAGCACAGACCTGCTTTGAAGTTGCACAAAACTAACCCCATTTTGTCCCTCCCAGCTCTTCAATGCCATGATCTTTCCCACATAGTGCAGGACTTTTACTGATGCAATATTTAAAGCTATTTTAAAAGGTCCATAGAAAGACATTCAGATGCTTTCAGGCTTTTCTCCTTGCTTCAGCCTGCTGGAGTTTGTGGATGAGAACATGAAGCAGAAGCCTCAGAGAGAGTCTGGGAGCAACTGTAGGTTTAGGATGCAGATATTCACACGAAGATGCAGAGTTCTAGCAGGGGCTGCAAGACAGGACATGGTGGAAGGAAGCATGCAGGGCTGGGAAAGGTTATGAAGGCTGTTTGGGCAGTCAAGAATTGCAACTATACTGAAGTTAAAATACTTAATGCTTGCAATTTCATAATATTTAAGTCCTTTTCTTCCTTTCCTACTGTCCGCTCTTATCACAACCATATCCCAGTTTAAGCCCTGTATTCCTTCATCAACAAAGCTAGCTAAAGTCTCAAAGGAAGAACTCTATCACCTGTTTATATGACAGGCACACCTTATGGCAGACATCACTGGCTACAAGGACTTACAGTTTTGGTGCTTGTCCAGAAAACCAGTGTTCCCCAGTAAAATCAAAACAAAACAGTGAACAGGGTGTTTCAATAGGCATAACAAACTAACCTGCCATCTGTGTCAGACTTAAAACATTCAAAAAACTTGTAACTCCTCCCTGGTCCACACCTCAACATCTACATAAAGCATGTCCACATCTATTATTTGTTCAGGCAATGAGAAAGCCTTTCAGGTAAGAAGCAGGTATTTGCTAATACTGAGACAGTTTAAAGGATTTCATCAGTCTGTAGACTGATGAACCACCACTCACTGTTGCTCCACTGCGGGAAACAGAAGGCCTGAGCAGAGATTTCAAACAACTTAAAGGCTTTAACATGCAGACAAGTTATCATGTTTAACCAGCAGTCCACAGGCATACGCTCACCAGCTAGCCTGAAGCAGCTTACGTCTCAGAGCTCCAGTTAGTACATACTGCAGCTGATACTTGGTAGTTTGTTTGTGTATCAAAGCCTTTACCTGCTACTGAGCAGGCAAGAATTAGCTTAGGTTACTGGAATTAAATGCAGCTCTGTGTCCACTAGTAGACAGTTAAATTTATCTAACAAAGTTAAAGACCATCCATCTTCTCTTTTTAAGCTATAAATGCATTCTGAATTCAGAGAAAACCAAACAGCAAGTCTTTATAGGGTATTTTTCGAGAATACAACATATCCTGTGTCTTGTGCTAAGCTATGTATTCATTCTGAGGTGTGGGGGACACCCCTTTGCCTTCAGGTAAAATACAGTGCGCATTTGTAACACAATTATTTGTAAAATTATGGCAGGATCACAGGCAGTTCAGATCGGTATTACCAAGCAATACAATCCATTGCTTATTTTATTAATCCGTTACTATCAATTTAACGAAATACTTAGTTTCACTTGTATATTATCCCATCATCAGTTTGTTTCATTTTGTTTTGTTTTTTTTTCTTAAGAAACATGCTGTGGAACAGTAAAAACACTAAAATCTTATTGTAACGTTACATGAAAGGATTTTGCCTTTTTACTCTTCAAACACAGAAGCACATAGAAGGTTATTTTACCAACCGTATCGTAGTAATTTCCAGCCCTCCATAAGATTCACATGCTTATCAGGCAACCATTCAAAATGACTGAGATTGCATTTTTAATTAAAAATCATAACAAATGTTCTTAAAACATTTTTAAATAACAGTTTTAGGAGATTAATTCTTGTAATTTTATTAAAATAAATTGTGTTGCACTTACAGAATTAATTAGTGAACTTATCCTCCAGGTGTAATTGCTAGTTGTTCAGTTCACAATGATTAACCTCTGTCAAACCAAGATACGTTATGGACCTTATAATAGCTGCTGGTAGAAGGAATCTCTTCTTCCCCTCTCCAAAATCTATGGTTTGGTGGAAGCCCCAGGTTTTGAAATCCTCCATTGAATGCATAGATTTAACCCAAGAAATGGATCACCGGTGGTACTCTAGATGTGTGGGAAGCCCCTGGGAGGGAACAACTGAGGACACAACGACGTGTGTGAACATTTAAAACTGACTGGGGTTTTAAGGAAGGGTACCGAGCAGGATGCCAACCTCTAAAACCATCAAACAGAAATGGGCAGATACAGGTGGGCTGGCTGAGCCCATCAGGCTAAAGTCCAGAGGAACTCTGATGAATGAACAGACAAGAAGCAGTAGCTGTATGCCTCGGGCAATGGCTGCTCTATCACCTGGCTGGGGTTCCCACCCATGGCAGTGTGCAGCCAGCAGCTCCCCATTCACAACCAGGCAAGCTGTGGATGTTTGAAGAGGAAGGAGGCAACCTGCTGATTTGGGGAGGATCTGCATAGGAGGGGCAGTCTAAGGATGTGCAGGATGGGAGGGCATCTGGTTCATTACTTTATTTGATTAGGGACTATTCAGTATAAAAGAATTAACAGATAACAAGGAAGGTGGTAGATTACACACAAACACACACAAACGTTAATGAGCAGGTGATAAAGAGACAGTAAGTCGTCTTTGGTCACTACAGGAACTAATGACATTAAAGGAACTACTCAGACACAGCCTTGAACAGGTTCAACCTGAACTTTGTCACTGATAAGGAAGGGGAAATGTGATTATCATATGTATTACGGTATATTTGAGGGTGTTTGTGGAATTGCATGAAACTTGCTATGGGGTATCAAAAGAGGCTTGTGGGATTATGTTTATCTTATCATGGGAAATTCGGAGGAGGGGCCAAAGGAAGAAAGGGAAGGCCTGGGGGAAACAAACATAGGAAAACGAAAGTGGGGAATAAAAAGGGCCAGTTGCATTTTAACAGGCTGCTGCTGGGTATGCTTCTCTGGTCAAACCCTGCACCTGATCACCAAGGTCTATCCTTTCTTCTTACTAAATCTTTTTGTTTAATACCTTTTTTGTGTAATTCAACCTCTGTGTGAATGTATGAAACTGCTCCAAGGCCTAAGAGCCAGCAGCTGCAGGTCACAAGCTCTGCAGATCCAGGAACCAGCAACTAGAGGGACCATGGTATGCCTACGTTTTCCCAGTGAATTTAACCCTGTATGCATTGTGTGTGTATGTGTAATTTGCTAGCAAGGTTCAAACTGGAGTAGCCAGTGAGTAGAAGGAGACCTGTACCTGGAAAGTCTCAAGGTCTGAGTCAGTGGCTGGGCAAGGGCCCAGGGTCCAGCCATGGGTAGAGTCGACGCCTGGCAAGGCAGGCCAGCCAAAGCAGTTAGAGACTCTGCTAATATTTGAGGGACCCATGACTGTGGGGTACATGTGAGACAAGTGTGAGTGCATGTTTCCATTTTGATAGCCAACACCAAGTTGGATTTGCCAGCAAATAGGAGGAAACCTACATTCTGGGTAAGAGGACCCAGGGACAGGTATCAGACAGGTTTAGAGGTCATGGTAGTATTCAAGGGATTGATGAATGCAGGCGTGCTTCTGAATCTGGCAGTGAGGGTGTCTGTTTTCACTGGTGCACTTCAACCCTGATCAGTCTTCGCCATCCCAAATGGGACTCAAAAGTACCACCCTCCTTAACCCTCCAGATCTTGAGAACTGGCTTTAGGGGAGAGCACAGGCACATATATTGCTGTTGTTGCCATTTCCCTCCCTGCCTGGCTCTCCCAGGGAAAGGGGATTCAAAAGGGAGGAAGAGGAGCACTTTCCCTTTCTGGAAGAGCCATAAGTGGCCAGGTGCCACTGATGGGGAAACCCTTTAATTGCTCCTTCGGCAGGGCCACCCTGATGCACGCATGAGCTTTAGCTAGGGTGCCCTGCAGCACCATAACCTCTAACAGCCTGGAGTAGCAAATGTAAAGGAAGCTGTCATTACAATGCTATCATCAGAAGTTACCAATAACCTGGGAACATAACTTAAGAGTGGAAAACGGGAAACACTTATCCACTCGTGGAGAGCCAGGAGTGGTAAGGTGAGAGGAGATGGATGATACACAGGAATTAGAGGTGGAAATGCACCAAAAAAAAAAAAAAAGAATGGATCAGCAGGGGTGAAAACAGGATCCAGAAGCAGTTTGTGGATGATAGATGGTGAGATGCATGGCAACAGGACAGGAGCTGTGTGTGGGACGAAAGAAAGAGCTGTGGGCAGAGGAGGCTGGCGGTTCGGAAAGGAAAGGGGCAAGACAGAAGGAGTAACTGAGCTGGGTGTGGGAGAGAGCAGGGGCAGGAGGGACCAAATGAATGTTGGAGACTGACAGGCTGAGGAACTGTCATTAGAGAATCAGAGGGGCCTTCTAGAGGCAGATGACAGCTGAGGAACAGGGGCAAGGCATGAGAAATGAAAAGCAGGCTCAAACCAGATGAGAGGACAGCATGAAAGGCTGGAGAGCCATGAAGGACAAAAGTGGTTGGTGCAGAACCAAAGAACAGAATCATAGATTTGTTTAGGTTGGAAAAGACCTTTAAGATCATCAAGTCCAACTGTTAAACTAGCACTGCCAAGTCCACCACTAAACCATGTCCCTAAGCACCACATCTATTCATCTTTTAAATACCTCCAGGGATGGTGACTCAACCGCTTCCCTGGGCAGCCCGTTCCAATGCTTGATAACCCTTTCGGTAAAGAAATTTTTCCTAATATCCAATATAAAGCTCCCGGGGAGCAACTTGAGGCCATTTCTTCTTGTCCTGTCACTTGTTACTTGAGGGAAGAGACCAACCCCCACCTCGCTACAACCTCCTTTCAGGTAGGTGTAGAGGGTGATAAGGTCTCCCGTCAGCCTCCCCTTCTCCAGGCTAAACAATGGCAGTTCCCTCAGCTGCTCCTCAGAAGACTTGTTCTCCAGACCCTTCACCAGCTTCGTTGCCCGTCTCTGGACACGCTCCAGCAACTCAATGTCCTTCTTGTAGTGAGGGGCCCAAAACTGAAAACAGTATTCAAGGTGCGGCCCCACCAGTGCCGAGTACAGGGGCACGATCCCGTCCCTACTCCTGCTGGCCACACTATTCCTGATACAAGCCAGGATGCTGTTGGCCTTCCTGGCCACCTGGGCACACTGCTGGCTCATGTTCAGCCGGCTGTCAACCAGCACCCCCAGGTCCTTCTCCACCGGGCGGCTTTCCAGCCACTCTTCCCCAAGCCTGGAGCGTTGCGTGGGGTTGTTGTGACCCAAGTGCAGGACCCAGCACTTGGCCTTGTGGAATCTCATACAATATGCCTCAACCCATTGATCCAGCCTGTCCAGATCCCTCTGCAGAGCCTTCCTACCCTCGAGCAGATCGACACTCCTGCCCAATTTAGTGTCATCTGCAAACTTACTGAGGGTGCACTCAATCCCCTCACCCAGATCATTGATATAGATATTAAACAGAACCGGTCCCAATACTGAGCCCTGGGGAACACCGTTCGTGACCGGCCACCAACTGGATTTACCTCTGTTCACCACAACTCTTTGGGCCTGGCCATCCAGCCAGTTTTTTACCCAGTGATGAGTCCGCTCATCCAAGCCACGAGCAGCCAGTTTTGCCAGGAGAATGCTGTGGGAAACAGTGTCAAAGGCTTACTGAAGTCTAGGTAAACAACATCCACAGCCTTTCCGTCATCCACTAAGCGGGTCACCTTGTCATAGAAGGAGATCAGGTTAGTCAAACAGGACCTGCCTTTCAGAAAGTGAAGAGACAAACCAATTCAAGCCCTTTTTTTGCTGATACATAAGCAGATAGGGAGAATCATGAAGTTTATGAAGAACACTAACTGGAAGCTAAAACACCCACCAAAATCTCGGGCTGGCAGAGGCCAGAGCAACAGAGAGGATACCCTGAGGGCGCAGCGATGAAAGGGCAAGCCCAACCTCTGGCAGCTGAAACTGAAAACAGGACAGAAGAGAGCTGAGATACGCAGGCCAATGACTGGACCCTGGCCTGAGGTTTAGCTAACATGAGAAACTACTGCACAGGACACAAGAAATGGCTGAACATAAATAACAGAGTGAGAAGCTGGAAAAAGTTGCTGAGAGAGCGGTGAGGAAAGTCTGGCTTTCAGGTAGTTAAGAGGGGGGTTATGTGAGAGGTGGCCGGGCTTCACAAAGGCTTTGGGGGATGGACTTGGGACCTTTTGGGGAGTGAAATCTTGCAAGGAAAACAGGGCCGAGGTAACTCTATCAGTGATACCATGTGAGGCTGAGCTGGCCGAGGTAAGAGCATCAGAAATACCAGATTTGGTTATCCATCAGGTAGTGGTTGTCAAGCTGGAGGAGTTGGTGAGCAGGAAGAGATCTTCACCTGGAAAAACTCGATGTCTGAGCCATTGGCTGGGTAACGTGCCGAAGGTCCAGGAATATTAAACAGACTTAGAGCCCACACTGACATTCAAGCGGCACATGGGGGTGCTTGGAAATCTAAAGGGGAATTGTGTTTTTCCTAGTGAATGTCAATCCTGAGCAACCAGAAGGGAGGAACAAGACTGGGCTATCCCTATTCTTGTTCATGCAAGTGCTGTCGGTAAGGTGTTTAAGAGGGTCTGACAAAGGCATTGCTCTGTGGGTGCCTGTGTGACCGACCATTTCAGTTTTGTGTTTATGCATGCCTCTCTTGAGTACACGCTCAGCCTTGCTACTGGTGAGACCTGCAGGCAGGGACAGCAACAGCTGCATCTATCAACCCGGACAGAGAAAGCTCTTGGGTCTAAGAGTACATGGGGCTGGCTTTCAGTGACCAGGAAGGAAGAACCCCTAGATCCCAGAGTCCACTGGGTTGAGCGGCTTTCACAGCAGCCTTAACAGAGTTCAGCTAAAGAAGTGATGCTTACAGTATCAGGAACAAAACAACTTTCACTAGAGTATCCTTTAGGTAGCAATGAAAAAAGGTAGACTTGTGCAAGACCAGTCAAACTTTAGTTTTCCACAGTAAACCAAATTCCCTTAAAAATGGGACGCAAGAGATAGACATGGAAGGAATAAGAATAACATGCTGTGCTCTGGCATGGTACACTCCAGCAGCATGGTATTAAAAAGCATTTGAGCACATTTAAGACCCCGAGTAGGAAACCGTAACTGTCAGACTGCCGATGAAGCTATGAAAGACACACTTCCAGAAAAAACCTCATTTTAAAATCCATTGACAGATGCTGTACGAATGTTGATATGTAGCCTAATTAATGTAGACTGAGCAAATTGTGCTATGGACAGGGATATGTTTATTACAAGCCACTCAGTGAAGGCTGCTGGAGGGAACTAACTAGAAAGCAACACAGGCCTGGATTAGAATATACAAGCACAGGGTTCCCTGTAAATAGGAAATAGCAAGACAGGGAAAAGTATTTTACTTATTTTTCCTATATACTGTCTCCAAAGAAGTGACACACTTTCTCAAGTGCACATGCAAGTACAAGATGTTGCTAGACTGAATAGCCTTGTATACATGAAACGTCTGAAAGAATAAGGGTTTTGCTCAGAGACAGGGAAATGTTAAATATCAGGGTGAGGTATTTTCTTTGCCCACAGACAACGTGATTTATAATATAAGATCTGTTTACCCTAAATGACTGGGCTCTAAATGAATAATTTTGAAAAGGCTATTTCAGCTGTTGGGTAGTCCTGTCTTTGTTCAAGGGAAGAAGAAAGACGGGCTCTGAGCCTAATACAAACATGCTGAAGTCAATCATGGATAACATGATGGACAGCAGTTAAAAGGCTGTGGCAGAATTTCATGACTCCCAGCCAGCATGCTGGCAGCCCTCTCTTACGGAGACAGGGACAGCTTGGATGTACGTGGAAGTCTATAGGCTGGGGTGGAAGTTAATTTAGCCTGGCACCTATTATTTTGACTTCCAGTAGTGACTTTTACACATTTCATCACTTAGACACTCCAAAGGATCTGCCAGGGGATGCAAACCAAGTCTGGGAGCAAAGACACCGAAAGTTCACTAATCTTTTCAAGGAGCATTTGAATTCACTTATAGGAAACAGCATAGGCCTCTGAATTCCAGTGGCACAAACTTTTTTCGTCCTGGTACCAATGCCTTTACAAGAGTTACACGGAAAAACCTCAGAGTAACCTCATCCTCTGTAGTGCTCCACAGACCTACACAGAAGACTCACACAGCCAAAAGCGACAATCCTTTTCAACAGTTAAAACGGCACAGCTCTGCCTCTGGGTGCAATTACACTAGTGTGGAAGTGCTCCAGAAGGGTCTGGCTTTTCATGTAGGAGAGGCTCAAGCCAACACGCGGCAACACATAAATAAAGAGTACTGCTTTAACTACTAGCATAAACAAAGTGACATCAGTTTTATGAACGGAAGCAGAGTACATACTCGAGAAACAACACAAAGTTCACTTAATAGACCACTCACTACCAAAGTTTGACAGCTGGAAGGATAAACACGGAATAAGTGCTTTCTGTCTCTAGGTTTGAAACTGCCCACTTGCACGTGACTTTTCCTTACGTTGTGTCCTTCACGCTATCGGCGACTTAAAAATTCAGCATAACTTGATAGTAGAAGCTAAAAGACAACCTGAACTGAAAAAAAATTGAGCCAATTTCCTCCCTTAAACGTAAAACATTAAACCCGATTTTTTTTGTTCAGCTCAAACTGAATCATCCCCTGAAATTACTAGTTACCAGTTCAGAGTAATGATTTGTTTGGAGAACATTTTTTTAAATCCAGACGTACTCATCTTAGAGACAGCCTGTACCAGGTGAGGCCTGCAGAGCAGCATCGTATTGCTGGAGTTTCCCCCGCTTTTCTCCATCTGTTCCTTCCCCCAGGACCAGAGGATGTAACTCAAGCTCTTGCTCCCGCCTCACAACACCCGGGTTTCTCTAACAAGGATCAGGTCAGTGCGAGGATTTCTCGCAGCTTACCTAAGGCGAGCTCTAGCTAAGCTGCTTCTAGAAGGGCAGAGGCCTCTCAGCAAGGATGGAGACCTCGCTGTTCTTGCTGCTTAAGGTGCCTGACTTATCCCCGGCTGTGACCCCAAACAGCCCATTTGTGCTCCTCGCTGCACACCATCTGCTCTTCTTTATCCCCGCGCCTGCCTGCGCTGAGGCACGGACTTACGCGAGAAGCCGAAAAGCCGCCCGGACGATCGGCTCGATGTCCCGGCTCCCTGGCACGCTGCCGCCACCAATTCCGCCTCCAGCACAACTCGCTGTTGAAACCCCTCCCTCGGGGCTCAGAGGCGAACGGCACCGGCAGCCCCAGAGCAGCGACTCCCGCCCCTTGTAACCGGCGGGAGGCGGCGACGGGGCCGCCCGGGGCTCTCCCCGGAAGCCCGCAGCGCCGGGCGACCGGCCGCGCCGCGCCGCGCCGGGCTCCGGCGGCTCCCGCCTGTCCCCCACGCGTCCCCCGCTCCCACCCGCGGTGTCCCGCGGCCCCGCCGGGAGGAGGGGAGCGGAGGGGAGCGGAGGGGGGGGTCCCCCCCCCCCCCCCCGCAGCGCACTCACCTGCCCGCGCCGGCGGCCCGTCGGCCCCGCCGGGCGCTGCCATGCTGCCGCCGCCACGGCCGCTCCGCCCGCCCCGGCGTGAGGCGGCCCCCGGGAGCCGAGCTCCGCCCCGCCCCGCCCCGGCCCGCCCCGCCCGGCCCGGCCCGGCCCGGCGGGGAGCGCGGGGCCAGCCGGGGCTCGTAGTCTCTCCCGCGGCCGCGGGCGACGAGGGGCGCGGCCGCGCTGAGGCACTACGTTCCCCGGCGTGCAGCGGGACGGGGCTTATAAGTGGCTGGCGGCGAGCACGCTTCAGTCAGTCTGCCAGTCAGTCGGTCGGTCGGTCCGTCCGCCCGCCCGGCGGAACAATGCCTTCTCCGCCGGGGCCGGGCAGCCGCGGCTGAGGCGCGGCGGGAGCAGCCGGGCAGCGGACGCGCTCGCCGGCCACCGCCGCCGGCGGCGGAGGGGCGGGCGGGTGGGTGCGGGCACGCCGCGAGCATGTGGATACCCACGGAGCACGAGAAGTACGGCGTGGGTGAGTGAGTGAGGGGCAGCGGGGCGGCGCTGCCGGGCGGGGGGCTCGTCCCGCGGGGGGCTCGTCCCGCGGGGGCCGCCGTGGGCTCCTGCCCTCTCCCGCGGGAGCGGGGGCAGCGCCCCGCCTGTGCGAGCGGCCGCCGCGGCGCCCTCTGTGCGCGGCGAGGGTCGGGGTCCCGGCGGGGCGGGGCGGGGCGGGGAGCGGTCCCTTCCCGTCCCCGGGGCCGTAACAAAGGGCGGCCGGTGCCCGAGCGGCGGCTCCGGCGCCTCCCGCCGCCGCCCGGGGATGGGGCCGGTCCCCCGCCCCCGAGAAGGCGCTCGGCTTATCCCCGCCGGCGCCGCGTGGAAGGGCTCGTGTTTAGCGGGGAACAAAGCAGCCTTAAAAAACACCGGCGGGGAGCCGGTCTCCGGCGGCGGCGGCGCCCCGGGGAGGAGCGGGAGCGGGGCCGCGGGCATTGTTCCCGCGTCGGGGGTTTTGTCGCTGCTTCGGTGGAAACCAGACAAAGTGTCGCTTTGGGAGCCGCGCTTCCTTGCCTCTTTATTCAACTCTGCCCGGTGCGGGGCTCTGAAGCCCGTTGATTTGACTTCCGAAGCGATGAGGGGGGCTCACTGCGGTGGCGTGGGGTTTCTTATTGTTTGTTTGTTTGCTTGCTTTTGACACCACCTACGAAATCCGCCAACGCTCGGTGAGCTCCGGTGGCTGGTCCCGGACAATAGCCCCTCTCTGACAGAGGCGCAGCCGAACTGTTGTACAGACCTACTAGCGTAGTAAGCAGCTTCCCGTCTGTTTACGCCGCGTTGGAACGCGGAGTTGTGTGTATGTCACGGGAGAAAGCCGGGGGAGCGCGGAGCCCTCCTTTGTTTTTGCGGGTGCGTGTAGCAGCGCCCCGGCGAGCCGCGGTCGCGGGAGCCGGCCCCGCGCCGCTCCGTCCCAGCTGGAGCTGGTCCCAGATGCTGCCGCCCTCCGAACGGTAAATTATCAGAGATCATCGATGGGATTTATTTTCTTGACTTCTTTATTTGCCGGGTCGCAGCTGGGTTGCGAGATATTGATTAGTCCTGCCACCCGCCTTTCTTCACGAGGAGGGGCAGAGGCTTAAAAACCACTCTGGGACTCCCTGGAATGGCATGCTGGATATTAGCCGTCAAGTATTTCAAGCTGCAGCCCTGCTCTCAGCCTATTTGTTGGATTTTCTTATTTTTGAGCACAGTATGCTATTTCACAACTGAAGCTTTTTTTTTCCTGATTTATGAGCTAAAGATCACTCTGGAGCATCTTTTCTAATACTGAAAACAAGCAGCCAAACACGGTTCCCCTTATTTGAATGACTGCTCCCTGGTTGCTAAACAATTAGGTGATATCCCTTAAATAAGATTTTCTGTGTTTAGTAAACCTTTTCAGGTACTTACCCATGGATCACTGTCCAGCTCTATCTCACCTACCAGGGCTGGTGTCACTGAAATCTTACGCCTGCTAAAGAGATATAGTTGTGATTTCTCAATAGTGGGCTTCCTTCGGATCAACCAGAAAATGTAGTTCACTACAAAGATCCTCTTTATCTGTGTAATTATAATATAGTCACAAAAAGATACTTATTCTTATTTAAATTCATTCCATGGTTTTCTGTGATTTGCTTTCCAAAGGCTATTCAAGATAGTAACAAAAAGCCACTGTTCGGTTTGGGTCCTCTATACCCTAGGATGGGGGTGATACCGTAGTTCATATGACCATTGCAAAATGTTGAAATGCTAACCTAAAGTAATTTAATTTTTGTCTTGGGCTGCATTTTATGCTATGTGCTCGCTCACCTGCATGATGAGCACTGTCTGAAAATCTTCACACCCAATTATCGTATAAGCTATTGTGCTGTATAGCAGTGGTAGGGGAGGCAGGAGAAGAGTTGTATCTTGCTGTATAATTCTTTAGACTTCATATAAAGTGAATTTCACAGCTCAAACTTGCATTTTGCACCACAGACCTGCTTATATATTTTCTTTTTTTAGTGACGGGATTATTATCTTTCCAAACAGGTTTTTTTAATACTGATGTATTTATCTGCCCTGGTAAAATGGGTGCATTATAAAACCCCTTTGAGGAATCCCGATTAGTTGTACCAAGCATATGTATCCTTTGTATAAAGAGCTCAGGGCTTGCATCAACATCAGAGCTCATCTGCATTTTCAATCTGAATCTTGCAGCACATGCTGTGTGCTGCACATTTCTACTGTGACATGCCAAAATGGATGAATAACCAGGCAACAGCCACCTGGTTGCACTGAAGGGTTGCTGGTAACCAGGTGGCTGTTGCTCACTTGCACAGCCTGACTGATTCCCACTTTGAGGGGTAGTTAATACAAGTAACAATCTTCTTCAAATTTTGAAACTTCTGCCTGCTAGCCACTGATAATATCTAATTGCTTTTTACTGAGCAGGTTGCTTTACTCTGAGTTCATTTACTAGTAGGCAGACACACTGCCAGTTCAGTTTCCAGTAGATAGACATACTGCCATAATGAAAAACATTGTTACACTTATGTGACACCCTTTGTACTGAAGTTATGTGTTTTTGTAGAAACTATATCTATAGAAACTATATATAGAATCTAAAGAAAGGCTATAGATTTTGTCAGTTAGGTATTATCCCTCAGGATGCTAAAGGTGGAATAAGCTTTGGAATGTTTCTGGTTCAGCGAAAGTTTGCTTTGTCTGGGTTTTGGTATCTTTATTTTCAGAGCAGAAGGTTTAACTTCTGTATTTTACTTTGAAATTTCATATGTTTTGAATCACACCTTCAGCTGTTGTGTCAAACTAGTGATGGCATCACACAAAGGATCCAGTGGTCAGTTATGTGGAGTATTTAGCACAAAGTATGCTGATGTAAGGGTAGGAGAGGTAAGATTTTTTTTTGCTCTTAATAGTATCTAAATCTAGGAGATGTCAAATGGAGTTGGCTTACAGAAATGCTGTGTGCTGCTCTATGTGAATTTAGAGCCTAACAGAATGGTATTGTTCAGAACAATAACCAAACCCCTTGTTAAAACGAGTCATTTAAGACTGCACAGCTGTGGATACTCTGCAGGCAGCAAACCAGTAAGTGTAGCTTTCAAAGGTGACTCTTACGGGTTGGTACAAACTGGAAAGTTTTAGCTGTAAAAAATAAATCACAGGACTACATAATTATCTTGTAGCTGCTGTTTGGAGTGAAGGTACAAGTTCTGTTAGGTAGCCTAAATATAGAGGATCCGTTTTTCTTTTTGTCTCACCAGATCTGCAGATTTACCTGAATCTGTAAGGATGCAGTTACACTTTCTGGAACGTAGGTGATTCACCCTTTTCTACCGAGTGCAAAGCTTCTCAGCATTTCTCAGGAAGGCATTTTTTTGGATTAGGATGGAAAGATTAACTAAGGAGAATAATTAAAAACAGTTGCCAAATGCATCATCTAATTTATAAGCAGAATGGTATTCCAGATACTGAAGTCATTCCGTACGGCAAGATATACCATTTTAACTCAGACAAGTTTAAATAGTGCTTGGTATTTTTAGTGTGGTTAAGCCATAAATCTGCCTTCCCAAGGGGTTATGAAGTGTGGCCATCTCCTATTTTATAGATGGAGAAATGGAAGGATCAAATGACTTTGTGCTGTAAGCTGAGGCTTATAGGAGGAAAAAGACTGGGGTGTATTAGTTGATCACAGGAGCAGTGTTGACTAGCCCATAGACAAAAGCCAAATCAATTGGCTTGTGCCCTGTTCTTCTGAGTTGCAGCCAGACTAGTCTTGCTACCAGTCCTCTTGAAAGATAGCATGAAGATAAAGATGTCTTGGCTATAATCGCTTTTTTTGACTGCAAGCTAACTTTACTGTAAATGAGCTTGGTTTGTTTAGCTCAACAACAAAAAGACAGACTACTACACGGTTAATGTCACATTGTATGTTTGTCAATAACTGTGCTAGACTTCTAATACAATGTGTTTTGTTTAACACAAACACTTCATCAGCTTCTCTTCATTCATCCCCAAATAGTACAAATGAAGCCTTCAATCCTATTTCTTCCATTCTCCTGTGTTGATCTTGCCCCACTTTTCTCTGTGGAATTCAGTTTGTATTTTTGCTTTACACTAATATGACCGCTAATAACAACCTATATCCAAAGGTTCTGTCAAGCTGCCTTAAAACTATTTAGGGGTGAGGCAGGGCAAAACATAGTGCATTTTGAGGCTCAGGAACCCCATTTGGCTAATGAACAGTTGGAGGATGATCTTTGTTTTCTTGTTACAGCTTGTGACTGTTTGTGGGGCCGGTCACATGCAGGTTGGTGAAGGTGAGGTACCATGGAGCGCTGAACTGGCAGGGTACCGGTGCTCCCTTCACTTCACTGGAGTGGTGGGAGCCCGTTCTCATTTTATGAAACACCCCTTGAGCTCTAGCTATCTGAGATGGAAAATGTGTGGGTCTGCTATAGGAAGACTTTTGACACATGACACATTGTCATGGAGGCTTTTACATCAGTTTAGGATGTCAGTCAGATAAAGATGGTCTTCTATATAAGCAGTAACTTTCAGTATCTTTCAAAAATGGAATGATCTCAACTCCCAGCTTTTGGACAAAAAAAATCACTGACTATATTCTGCTGAAGAGCAGATCATGAAAGTTGAGATTTCTAAGTCATTTTGGTCATAAGACTAGCCTTAACTTAAACAAGTGTTGATAAAGTGGTGAAATTGCCCTAATGTAAGACTAAATCAAGATTTAAAAAAAATTTTTTTAACAGCTGCCTCCAAAAATCTGGTCTCTTTAGTATAGATGTGATGTTTTGAATGTCTTTATCATCTCCTAAGGACAACCCAGAGCTGGTTCATTCATTAAGATCTTCTTACATAGTGCCCTTCGGAGATCTCATCTTTCCTATTCACTACATATCTGGAGCTACTGGGGAAGATTTTTGAAGGCTGATGATATTTCATGGTTAGCTGTATACTGATGACACTGTGTTTTTCTTCCTCTCTCACTTTATTGAGTTTTTTTTTGCCACCATTCTCAGTGTTGGACTTCAGTGGCTACTAGCTGGGTCGGATTTAGCCAAAAGATGATGTAACAATGGTGAATTAAATAGCATAAGGCATGAAGGTGAAAATGTGGTCTCCCTACTGGAAGGGACAATGCTTTTTTCTTGTTATCTAGCATAGGCTGATGTAACCTGTGATTGCTTCTCGGAGCTCAGACAGCACATGATGGAGTCACTAACTTCTCTGTTAAGGAAGCTATAATTGGTTATTTTATTCCTGCCGTGCAGATATCAGCAACTTTTTGCACTGCCGCAAGAGTGTCTGACTTAGACACATTTCTTTGTTTCCCTAACTTGCAGCCCAGAAATGAAACTTCAAATAGGGTTTCATGTTTACAGCCTAGTTCAAGGTGAACATGTTATCTACCACATTCCATAGTTTCCAGTTCATTTCTGAGTGTAATTCACCGTGTAGGTTTTGGTCTATAAAGTTCTCCATAATTTGAGTCTTGGGATCAGGGAGAATCCTGAGGAGAACATTTTGACTGCTTGGATCATTTGTGACACTTGAAAGTATTCAGCAACTGAGACAAGGCACTTTCAGCAGAGAGTTTGCACCCCTGGGAGATGCGTTGCTTCATTCCTTTAGTTTTGAGAGACTTTGAGTGTTGTGTGTGGGTGGTTTTTTTGGTGTGGTTTTTTGCTGCTGGATTTGTAGTTGATTCTCTGAAGGTACAGGGGAACAAACTAGGTAACCCCTCAAAGTCCTTTCAAGCCTGTCTTTGGTTCTGCACAGAAAGGTTGAAATGCAAAGGCTTTGCTTCACTTTCAGTTTGGAATTTCTTTTGTTACTGTGGGGTTTTTTTTGCATGTAACTGTGTACATCACTGAGTAATGTTTTGCTTTGCTTTTCCTCATTTTCTTGCTATTGTCCTTTTGTGAGGAGCAGAATGCCTTTGAGGTGACCACTGTACCCTTCCCAGGGATTTGGAAGCCAGGAGGCTAACCTGGCAGGAGATGTCTCTGTTTATTAGTCACATGCATTTAATTTGTCATAAATGTCTCTAACATAATGTAATACAAAGGATTGATTTTTCTTTTGGACATGATCAATAGAAACATTCAAAAAACGTGTTTAGAAAGGGTTTTGAGAGATTTAATCTGTACTACTTTTTTAAGGCCAAGTCAACTTTATCTGTCACTTCTGAAGGATGTTTGCCAGCATAATCTTTTAAAATGCTGAAAATGGAGTATCTGCAGCTTCTGTAGTCAGTGCTTAGCAATCTTACTACTAGAAAGTGTTTAGCACTGAGTACTTTTCCTCTTGCATGCATCGTTACGTGTATATGAAAGCTTGCCAAGACTGTCTCCTTTTCCTTGTATGAAATAGCTCCAGTTATTTCATCCTTTCCTTGTAGATGATGATGTTCTTATCTTTGACCAGTTGATCTATGTTCAAAACTGGACAGGAAAGCTTTATCGGGTAAAGCAGGAGAATCTTTTAGTGTGTGCTTTAGGCAATGTGTCTGCTTGTCATTCCTGGTGTGATGCTTGTTCCTTTTGCAGTAGCATTGCATTGACTCATGTTCGGTCGGGAACTGCTGATCAATCCTTCAGATCCTTTTCCGGAATACTGTTGTCTAGACAGTCATTCTCCCATCCTGTATTCGTCAGCTGATTATTTCTGCTTATTTGTCCTTAGCGAATGGCACCTCTTTTCCATAGTATTTCTCCTGCTTGTCAGCCACACTGGCTCCCAAATTTCCTTTCTCACACAAGCCTGTTGGAAGCACCTTGTTTGACAGCTTTGTTGTGAGAGATGCAATTTAGGAACTGTACCTGCTAACAGAAGCTGAGCTTGTTAAGAGAAGCAATGCATGATGAACAACTAAAGACACTTGGATGCCACAATGACTTGCCATTAGTTTGCCTTCGTATGTTCAAAGGAATCTGTTTTTCAGATCTTCACAATGACAAGAGACTGAAGTGATAGCTGTTTTCTGTTTCTCTTCATAATGCATGTTTCTAGTTATTCAGAATGCGTGTTCCCAGTTATATAGTTTAAAGATGATATGATAACTTGCCAACTTTGCGTTCTTGGGCACCTGAAATGTTTTGTTTGAAAATAATGCTGATCTAACTTCCAGATGCTCAAGGATGGATAGGAGAGCTGCGAACAGTGCAGCTCTGAAAGTCACCTGGGCTATAGAGACAAAAAAGAAGCTTGGATCAAATCAGTTTTGCAGGATTAAAAACCAACACAGTCGTCTTATGGGATGAGGCAAAAAAATATGCTGATGTGCTTTTGAAGGAGAGCTAATATAAGGGGAAAAAAATCCTACTGATACTGACAGCACCTTTTCATCTTTCTCCAGTTAAGGAACTAAGTCAATTTATTTTTTCAGATTCACATGCAATTATTTATCTACTTTGTTAATTGTAACAGCTGAAATTATTACAGCTGAAAGTGGGTGAAGTCTGTTTACTCAGCTCCCTAGTACGTTGAGTTTTGTTTTCTTCATAGTTTGTGAATAGAAAACCACAAATAGTAGATGAGGTAATAAACCCCCAAATGGGGTTGTTAGCAGAACTCGCAATAAGGTGTTTGAGGAATAACTTAAATTTATTTCAGTTTTGCTGTCTGTGTTACTGGATTTAAAGTGTGCGTGTGCATCCTTTCAGGGCTCTGGAAGCAGGGGGTGGCTGGCCTTAAGCGGTCACTAGCTAAATGATGAGCTTGTTTGGTTCTTTCTGCAGCAGAGAAGAAGTGGAGTGCCCTTTCAAATCCATTGCTTGGGATTTCTTGATTTGGTTTTTATTGTTGTTTGCACTGAACTTACGATTTCTGAATTTTATTTAGAAATGCAAAATGAGTTCTTAACTGTAAAGGTATGTACTGACACATTTTCATGAATAATTTGCACTGAGTGTATGGGAATGTATATATGCTGTGGATAAGAGGTGAGCACAAACTGCACAATAGGGGCTTTTCTGTAACAGAAGTTTCTGAATTCTGTTACTTTTAAAACAAAGCATTTTCTTTTACTATCATAAATCATTGATGACATATAGGGTAACGTTTCATTTTTTTCCAACTCTTTGAAATTACAGGTTGCAGTGCAGAAAGCAAATGATTACTCCATGAAGCCTCATTTTAACTTTTCTCCAGAGTAGTGTAGTGAGCTAAGCATGTATGAGATGTTGTGGTGGGGGGGGGAACCAGTGCTTCTGATGCTTTGTTTTGCTGCATAAGTTGTATTATTTCATTATTTTATTATACAAACAGTAATGATTAACAGCTTGATCGTTATATCAAGCTGTAGGTATGTCATAGACTATATAAAGTGTGAAATTGTTGTACTTATATGAAGTAGCATTTGTGCTTTTGTAGATAATGTTACACATAAAATACAGAATATTATTTTTCTGAGGAAAAGCCCTGTGTAAAGGTGGTCATTTGATTAAGTGTAGTGTTCTATTTTTTGGGGGAAAAATGTAGCACTGGGAAACTGAAATGTCATCAGTAGTTCATAATGTTGCCTCTGATTCCATAGGTATGACTGTGAGGTACACTCCCTGAAACTGGGCGATATAGAGATGTGTCACAGGTTGTAAATACTAATTTTTTGAGTGACAGTAGTAGTTTTTATAAGGAATAAAGTTGGCTAATTTTGGACCTTGAAGGAATATGCCTCTTTCCTAGGTTCTGTGGTTCCTTTCCTACCTCTGTACTAGGTCTGTTAGTACAGTGAGGATACAGAGCTTGACTTGCAATTTTTGCCTTTGCATGGGATTCTGAATGGCTCCTCCTGGTGTTAACACAGTCTCCCCTCTCACTATGATAAGGAAGAAGTCTGAGCATGTATTTTTGAAACAATTTAGTGGACAACAGCTGGCAGAGCTTCTGTGTTATTCATGGTTAATAGTGGAAACTTAAACATTCTTCATTTATCTGTCTCTTCCCTATTCTTCCACCTTCCCCCCCTGCCCCCAGCTTCCTTCCTTTTTTTTTGTCTGTAAAACTTCAGACAAGAAAGAGGAAATCCTAAGGTGGAAAACAGAAGATCCCTGTTCTTCTATTTTAGTTTAAGAGAGCGTGTGTTGGTTCTGTACAGAGTTAATTACTGTAGCCCTACTTACTTCTCTTCCTCCACCCACCCATATCAGAAAAAAAATTGAATAGCTAATTATAACTCAAGCCAAAATGATATCTGTTCTTCCACTTGGAATAACAAGACCCAAAAGCTAAAATTCTTTTCATTGGGCCAGATGTCGTTCTGAGTGCTCAGCTGTGTTGAACAAATGGGCTTATTCCTGTAGCTCACCAGGTTAAATAGGTAAAGTAAGGGTGGAGACATCTGCCTGCATTTATTTTGCCATTATATTTGTCTTGGGAAAATATGCCAGTAAAGTTGCGTGTTACCCAGTTGCTTACATAACTGGAAGGCTATATTCAATAACTTAACCTGTTTTGTGGTTTTTTTTTGCAAATCAGATTGGAAGACAAAAGACTTGTCTGTAGTATTTTCTGCATACAATTAGGCTTTTTGTAATGATTTAATTATCTAAAGATTGAACAATTTCTTTCCACCAATTAATTGAAAAAGCATAGTGAAAGATGCTGAAAATAGGTACAATATCAGAATAATATGTATTTTTCTAGGAAAGGGTATGGTGTCCTTGCATGTGAGGCAACCATTGGTTTTAGAGTTTAATCTTCTTTGGAGATGGTATTTGGAGATGTAATGTGGTAAACAATAGTCAGAGGAATCAGAGGTAATGGGCTCTCTAACTTCAGAGGCAGGGTAATATGGAAATCACTTACTCCATAGTCACCTGCAGAGTTATTTTTTTAAGCCACTGTCAGTGGTTGCTTCTGGAAAACACACTTGTTCTTTAATTCTTTTTTTACTATAGATAGTAGCTTTATCTTAACCTGAGCAATTATAGTGTGCTTTAAGAAGTAGTATTTAAAATGTGTTCCTTTGATGAAAAGCCTTGGCTTCCTGCCAGCATGAAGGATGAGTGGTGTCAGTCTTGCTGCTGCTACCTGTCTGATGTCCAGTGTTAGACCACATCCACTGCTTTTGTGTCATCAATCTTAAGTGTGGTCATGGTGGTTTACATTCAGAAAATGCACTGGGAAGCCTTTAAGACTGAAAATTTTTGGGTTTTAATGTATTTGCATGCAAAGGAAAGTGTTTCTTTGTTTCACTTCTGCAAAGACTCCATTCTACTGAATAGGCTGGGGCTTGAATAGCAATGCCTCTAAAAATGTGTATTTAATAGGTATATTAAATAACACCAGTTTTAAAGATGGCTGAGAAAGTATAGAGGTTAGTTGTCATATTAAACAGGCACAAATTATGTGGGTCCCTGTTTTCCCAATGTAATCAGAACAATGTAACCTAGTAAACAGAAAAAGAGCAACTGTAACATTAGAGAAATCACATAAGTTTTCATGATGATTCTTACAAAGATCTGTTTGAATTTCTCTTAATAAATATTGCCTCTAGCTCTCTTTTTTTTTTTGAGCAGCTAGTTAACAGCATCGTAATTGAGGCACAAATGTGGTTGTACAGCTGATAGAGAGCTGCAGTCTTTGTCAGTGTGTTTTGCCTCTTTTTGTGGGTTCCTCAGCAAAATAATGACCAAGTGGAAAGGGACTGGACTGATGGGGAGGTGCTCACTTTTAGAGAAACAGAATAAACTTATTTAGCTAAGTGTTGAAGGGACTCTTTTAAACTAGCAAGTTAGAATCTTTTGGTTAATCTATGAAGTGGATTTATTGTTTGCAGAACTGTCAAGTTTAGCTTTTTAATGACCTCTGTAAAATGCTGTTTAAGTTTTTACATACCTTATGCAAAACCTCGAGAGCACTCTGCAGACTACAAATAGCAGATTTTCTGTAAAAACACGGGATTTGTGTAGGATAGGAATATGCACAGCTACAGTACCATATGTTAAAGTAATTCAGGAAACTCAGAATAGCATATTGTCTTGAGTATGTGTGTGTGGGGAAACTTTGTTGAAGAGAATGTAATTATTTGGGGACAAGCATAACTATGTCTAGGCCAGGCCAGCTCTGGCCATGCGCTTTCCCCCTGCTCCCTTGTAACAGCTTCTGTGATGAACAGTTGAGAAGAGCTGATCTGGCTAAAAATTAATCACTTTTTTGGCAGGGAGGGATTTCTACTGGATCAGCACCTCTAGCTGGGCTCGGATTGTCTGCCAAAGTATGTGTGCCAGTGTGGGGGAGGCGAGGGAGGCTACAGCTGGGAGTACAAAAGATGGCAGGACCCCAGCGCTCTTCATGTGCCTTGCAGGCGCAGCGTACCAGTGCTTCCTTGCGCTATACTGGTGCTGCCAGGTGGCGGGGCTTTGAATGGGACCTGGCTGCTGGGTGAGCCTGCTGGGTGTGTGGCTCTGAAGGCACTGGCTTCCTTGCCTGGTGAGGGGTGACTGGCTTGCTGCTGCGCAGCTCCTAGCCCGGGTGCAAAGGAAGCTGCCTTGCTTGGTCAAACCTGCAGGCGCATCAGATGAGGTGTAATAGGAAGCTACAGCCTAATGAGAAATTTAGTTGGTCTGTCAAGAGTATATGGCTGTTTTCACGGGGCAGGAACAAATACGGAGCTGAAGTAGATATTTTAACTGTATGTTTTCTCATCCAGCTGTTTGGTCTGGATTCATGAGTATGCTGTTTACTGAACCCACTGTTAGTTCTAAAACTATTTCACAAATTTTAGTTTACTACTACTTGCTAGTGTTGTTCAGATACAGTCTTAATTTGAGCACTTTGACTAGCACAACAGTAAGTGCTTTCCTGTTCTAGAGGTTACTTAGTAAGCGATTGCCTGTCCTCACTATCTCAAACTTTGTCTCCACGTGCAACAAGCAGAACTGTCCAAGCATGTATTTTGGACATTTAAGTTGGGATTGATTCTTGTCAACTCTGAGCAGGCTAAAGTTTTAGGCTAACTAAAGTAGTTTGAGTGACATAGATGAGAAACTAAAAACTCTAAAGGTGCAACTTCAGTCCTGTGGATGTAAAATTTGTCTACTTTTGCCATGGAGCAAAACTTTTGGAAAAAGGTAGAACAATGACAGAACCAAGAACTGTTAAATGTACAGCAGGAGTTCAGTGAGATATAAGTAACAAAGTAAAATGAGCACAGATGTAATGCTTCTAAGATCCTTCTGAGAGTCTGTCTCATTGCTGCATCCAGAACTTCAGGGTAAACTTTGAGTCCTTTCAATATAGTAATATGTGAAAGAAAAATAAATACTTCTGCCTGATATAATTAAAATACATAGTTTATAATGATAACATATAATAATGTGGTTGATATGAGAACTTGAATACTCTCAGATTAATGAGAACTGCTGCTTCTCATAAAATAATGGCTCTTAAGCATTGCCATTGCCTTATCAGTCAGGATAGTTCTAGGGATAATTCTGAGGAAAAAGCCTTGGCAGTTGTTTCCAACTGCATCTACTAGTCTTGTCCCATTTTTCTCCTTTGTGGATCTCTCTGACAGCCCTCCTGGATACCATCAGTGGAGTGCCTGGGCATCCTGCACTGCCACAGTCGTGTTCCCTTCTTCTGGCTCTTGTCTCCTGTCACCCAGCTCCTTCATCTGACTTTTGGCTGTGATTTCTTCAGGCTGAAAAACCAGGACTCAAGCTTAGAGAAAGTACTCTCTTGTTAATTATGCAATGATCGCTTTGTACCGAAAGTAATTGTTGGAACATAACAGGCACTTTTAGCACAGGAGGAATTGTTTGATTTGGCCATGATCTATGGGGTTACTGGACTTTTCAATGTCTGTTAAATGTGAAACAGCATCCTTACAGCTTCTCTGGCATGGTAGCTATAAAGCTAGGGGATGAAATGCATAATATTCATCATATTGGAGGCATTTTCTTGGGTATCTTCCCTCCTTTTTAATTAGAGTAGTTATGAACTGACTTCCATGTTCAAAGCATTTTTTTATCTAAAACACCCCCTGGGAGTGTGTGGTGGGTGTGCTTGATGTACAGAAATGTATGAGAATAAGAACTGGAATGTGATACATAACCTCTGTATGTAGTTTCTTTAAGTTGGCAGTCACCTTGCTTGTGATGCGTTTCCAATTGCTGAGTGTGTTTTCAACCAGTTTTCACACAAGGTTTTGAATTTGTGTGTCCCTGCTGTTCAGCCCTACCACAATGAACTGGGAGGTGAAAGGGAGAAAAGAGCTATCATATGTCTGATAATCGTTGGGGTGGCTCAGATCCAGGATTCTGTTTATGAAGAGTTCCATAGCATGACCTTAAAATATGTAACTTGTCTGAAAATGTCAATATTTACTTTTTCCCTTGAAGTCTTGAATCCTTGAAGTACCTTTTAAAATTTAAGGGGCAGATAGTTGTTATCAGGCATCAGTATTACTGTTGCTTTTTGCAAAGATAGTTTAGATAACCCTTAGCCTTGACATCTGTATATATGCTACTTGGTGTGTGGTTTTTTTTTAACAAATCTACAATAATTTGCAAAAGGAAGGGCTTTATGGGTCATATCTTGTATAGAAAGGTAGACAGTTTAATGAAGACAATTAAGACAATTTGATGATAAAATACATGAGTGATTTGGAAAAGAATAGCTTGGTTCTCCTCAGGTCTATATTTAATAGGAAAGCTGTTTGGGCAGGTCTGGCTCTGCTTCTTTTTAGTTCCAAAGGTTGAATACGAGGTAATTCCATTATGTGGTCATTTTTCTAGAGGACTTCAGCTCCAGAAATTCATCAGTATGTAGTTCAGCCGTAAGATTCTTTGACTTTTTCAGAGTATTAGTTATTATGTACTAGCTAAAAAGAAATCTGTGTTCTGTATGGATGTTGACTCGATGAACATGTGAAGGCATTCCTGCAGCCTGTGGTATGTCCTGCAGGTCCTGGGGAGGCCAGAGGAATGCTGTGGCTTCAGATGTCACACTAGAAACACTGACACTGCCAGTGTAAAATGTTGCAGTACATAAACAGTATAGCATACCTGATTTAAATACCTCAAATTCTTCAAGCTTAGAGATGGAGCAGGATTTCATATAACTTGCTTTGTAGTCTCATATCAAGCTCTCTTTAAGTCAGCATTATACACTCATGTGTGTGTGGGTGAATAGCACTTGGCAGGCTTTTCTGGCACTTGGCTCTTCTAACATCTCCCACAATAATGACTTAGAACCAGAACTTCTACCCTTCTCCCTACTTAAATTACCCGTGTGCTTCTCCCAGATACCATGATCCTTTCTGTATTTTCTGTACAACATTAGTTTCAGGCTAAATTAGTTTATTTTTCTGATAATATGAAAAAGAGATTTATCTGTACAGTTGTGTGGAGATATATCCAAAGTTCTTACGCCAGTTGTTTTGTGGTTACTTACAAACTGGTTTTACCTATAAACTATTTGCTTTGTTAATCTTGCAAAGGTGAATTGCTATAAATCATGAAGTAAGGGAACTGAAAACACTTATGTATTTTTATTTGTAACTTTTTGGAGGGGCTTTTTTTTTTAATATGGAAGCTTGCAGGTTGTTGCAGCAGCTTCAGTTGGAAATGAAGGGAGACTTGGACAGATGTGCCTAGGAAGTTAGAGTTGGCAAACCCAATAGAGGATGGTCAGTACTGGGTTTGGGAGGAGACTGGATGAGGGATTATGGAGCCTAAGTTAAGTGACAGGCAGGGACAGAGAGGTCAGAATTGCCATGTGGTTTTATCAGGTCATGGAGTAGGACTTGCAAAAGGATTTACTAGTGAACTGACAGAGGGAAAAGCTGGTAGTCAGACACAGAGCAAGGGGGAGTTATGACTCTAGTGAAAGGCACAAAAATATATGAAAATGTGAGAAGCTTTGAGAAGCTTTCCTTAGGCTCCACTGATGGTTTCTTTGTGGCATCTGCTGCCTGCCTGTCCAGTGGGGAAGCTGTAATTAAGGTTTGCTGTAAAACTTGCAGAATAAACACAGTGGGGGGAGCATATCTTCTGGGCAGTCATTTCTGGACAATGTGCTGTCAGGGATTATGATTTGGGAAGGATATATAACATTACTTGTTGTGCTAAAATGATCTTACTAAAGCATACTTCAGAAACAAGACCATGTCAAGATTTGAAGTGCTTGATTCAGCTTGAATTTTCGTGGTATCTTGTTTAGTTGTTAGGTAAGGACCTCAGATTTGAGCTTTCTATAATCAGTTGTATTTGTCTTAGTTTGTAGGTCATGCAGGTTTTAGTTTGCTACATAATGACTCTGAGATTCTTGAATGTTGCTAATGAGCTTTGGGCTAATCAAAAGTCCTTGTCTTGTGCTAAGTAAGGGCTTGTTGCTCTCTGAATGAGCTGTTCCTGAACGTATAAAATTCTTACTTCCAGAAGGCTGCTTGGAAACTTTTGGCTCAATGTTTAATTGTGACCAAAGAAGAGTGCTTGAATTGGGAGCTTACGGGGTAATGCTGTTTCCTGTGTTAAGAGCTCTAACCATTGAGGTGCTAGTGTACTAGCTAGGAATAGGCAGTATTTAGCTGCAACTTGAGGATTCGATTGCTTGTGACCTACAGATGACACCAGTGGTTGATTTTGAAAGATGTAGACACTACAGATGTTACCTGTATCTGTAAGATGCTTTCGTTACTGCTGCTTCACTAAGGTAGTGGATTCTGTCAGTGTTCCGTTGCTTGTGGGAATCAAGTTTGAATTTCATTAGTAAGTGAACTTTCAAATGGCAAAACCAATCTTGATTAAAAGACATGTTCACTTGGCTTTAAAAGAAATGCTTTGTATGCTGCACAAAATGTTAGCATTCCCTGTATTGTCTGTGCCATCTCATTTCACTTCAGTGAAATATAGAGACTAGTAGAATGTACCAAAAAGGCAATTTATTAAATAAAATGAAGAGTATGTATTTGTTCAGAAGTATAGAAAGTGATGAATGAGTGTGATTTTGTTGAACTAAGGTTGACTGCACACTGCAGGACTTTTTTTTTTTGAGGTCACTGCTTAGAGTGAGCATTCTGGGGCTGCTGGTAAGCACTCTTAGCAAACAAGGTGAGTGTGTGTGTGTATGAGTACATGTGTACCAGTACTGCTCAAAATACCATTGCAAAGGGCTGTTGCAGAGAGTGATAGGAGTTGAACCTGTATTATCATGAACTGTGCACAGCAGAGGTACAATGAAAGCCTATAACATTTGTCAAGTGGCCTTTTTATTGACAAATCACAATGGGTAATCTTAATGTTTTAAATGCCTATTCTCTTCTATAGTTCACTTCTGTAATCTTAAATGTGTATTTGGAAGTGCTTTCTCTTTTAATCACAAATGTGATTTAAGTTTTCAAGTAATACAGCTGTGTGTGTTGTGGGGAGACACTGGTGACCTTACTAAAGACCGAATTCAGGCCATTCGGCTACTGTCCAAATGCTCTGCCAGCTTAGCTACTTGACCACCTGCTTCTGTTTTTTCCATTCCCTTTGCAAATGTAGGTTTTGTTCATTTTCTGGCATCTCAGCATTGCCTTTTGTAAAAAAAGAAATTAAACCATGTGGGTAAGGTCTATGCTGTAGACCGCTTGGGGGTCTTTGCAGTTCTTGCAGTCATTTGAATTTTCCTTAACCATTCAAGCATGGGGTTGCTGGAAAAGAACAGAGAATGATAGTTTCTGCACCTCCACACTTGCTTTCCCCAACCCAGCTCATATGCTTCAGATTGTAAGACATAATGACAGCTGTGTAGTTCTGCTCATTCACACTGTAGCTTTCCTGCTCTGCGTGAGCTTGACTCTTATGCCCAGTAGGAAATGTCCAGGTAGCACTGACATGCTACTGGGGTGTGATGGTATTCCTTAAACTGTCAAAACATGCAGCTTAAGTTCTCTGTTAATCTCTTTTTCAACCTGAAAAATTGAGGAAAAAGGAAACATAGATCATAAATCTGACTTGGAGACATAACGGTAAATGCCTTTGAGTATGAATCCCATAATAGCCTGATGTGGTTGGAGTATTGAATGGGGAATCTCCAGTAATGAGTTACATTCCCACATCTACTACTGATCTGCTCATTGGCTATGTCCGAATTACATGACCTCAGTGCCTGGTTTGTAAAGCAGCACGCTGAAAAGCAGGCTGTTGCTGCTGACTGAAAGCTTGTGTACTTGCATCCTCTGACATAGCTGAGATAGTTCAGGAGTTACGTCTGTGGTTTGTTGATGAAAAATAAAGAAAAAAGGGTTGGCTGTTCTGTGACTTCTCACTGTGTTAAACGCTGCTATCGGTTTCTAAATTTTCTGTCCTTTTTTTTGTCAACAGATACAACCATGATGCAGTGGTTTTGGTGCACATGGATATTAAGGCAGTAAATTTTAAAATAGAGAAATCTTAAATTACTTCTGGGATCAGTACAAATGCCAACAGATCGTTTTTATCTTGTCCTTTTAAAAATGCATTAATCAACTGAACAAAAAAATTAGTGTCTCCTGCTTTTTTCCATTGCATCTGAAGACTGCCCTGGAGAAGCCATACCTAGCTGAAACACTCTTGAGGCCATGGCACACTTCCAGCCCATCCTGACAGTACCCAGGTTGCAGTGAGGGCTCATAGTGTCAGTTGTGCGAAGCCACATCGCATCTCCACAAACACCTGGTGTTACTGTGCTGCTCAGGATGCAACTGTACCTGGTACTGCCATCCAAATGCATAAGTGTTGCTGAGTGTAACTCACCATCGCCTCATAGTAAAAGGGGGTCTCAGCTCTTCAGCTTTCACCACCTGTCTGTCTCTGGAGACCAATGTATGCCTTTGGTGTTCTCACAGGCCTGGTCTACCTGAGTGAATAGGATGCAATACTGCAGAAGCTGTGCAGATGGTTGAAGAACACTTGTTTTTATTTTGGTGTTTGCTTCTGTTGTGTTCTGTAATACCTGCAAGAAATGGCAACTTTCAGAAAGTGGCTTGACTACCTGGACAGTCTTCTGCTGGTTGTTTGGGCATGAGAAGCAAGTAGGCTGAGCAGGCTATGGATTTGATCTAAGGGCAGTCAGCTACGCACATACTTGCAGTATTGGCTGGACAACTGCGATGTTAGCTGGCTCCGTTGCTTGTTGGACAGATTACAGTGACTTGGCAATGCTGAAGTGGGAACTTTGGCCTGTGAGGCACAGAGTCTATCAAAAGGGTTGAATGCCTACATGTTCCAGCATTAGAGAAAATATCTGTTGTGTTAGGGTGATGGGATCTGCCATCAGAATGTGGTTGTGCAGACTCCACTGTGAGATGTGTAGCGGGGCCTGCATGAGGTCCATGTAGGTGAGGGGTTTAGAAGTTTGTTGGATTGACCCTGTAGTGTCTGGAGGTCCAAAGGCTTCCCTCTGACATCCTAGAGGATTGTCATGAAGCTCCCAGTTAAAAAATGAGACAGTGTAAGTTGTCAAGAAACTTAATTTCCTCTATGCTGTCATGCTATAGAGGCTTCAACAGAAACATTAAGAATTCTTTAAGAATACCTTACTGGTTTTGATAATTTATTTAACAGAAGTAGAATACTTGAGTTCCCCCTCTTAAGCTTTCTACAGTAAATATTTATGTTCTCTTTTGATTTTCATCTATTGGGTACCAAAGATGTACTTTACAGCCAGTGTTCCTTCACTCATTTCTTTCTTTTTCTCCCTGGCTTCGTAAAAGACTACCACAGAACAAGCCCACAACATGATAATTAATTTAAAAAAAAAAAAAAACACAAAAAATTCCTGAAACAAAATACAAAACAGTCCAACTTCTACCAGTTAGTGTGTAGTATTCTGCTTTCAGGACATTAGAAAGACAATGAAATTAAACAATGCACATGGAAACATTTTTCTTTTTAAAGCTAGTTACTTGTGAGCATTCAGAGTTAGGTGGAGGGGGAAAAAGTCTGGCTTCGTGTCATCTGATACAGGGGAAGATTTCTGGTGTTGTGTTCTGTTAGTGAAGTTTCTATTTCCCAAGTGGCAAAATATTGTATAATAATTGTATATTATAAAGATTGAGAAAAACATTACCTCTTTGAACCATTTGCTATTAGTGTCTTGTGCAAATCATATGCTGTCAGCTGTTTTTTAGTGTAAAATGGAGATTATTTTTTGTTCAATGGTGTACAGACCGTGTCACCAAGTAGTAGATTGCTATATGCCAGCAACGTGCCACTGCAAGTTTGAAGAAGTAGTATCTGGATTAAGATGGCAAATGACAGCTTTTCTTGATATACCCTGCGGAGAGAGTTGTTAGAGCACCCAAGCTCTCCAGAGATTATTTCTTTCCTTTCTTTTTCAGCTGGCTGTGTGCTCAGGATAGCTGGGCTTTAGCCTGGGTAGATTGACATGTGTCTGCTAGGAAGAGTTTAAAAAGGTGATGAGGAAAAACTAGCATTTTGGTTCCAGCTTGTAACTGGGCTTTATGTTGATTACTTACAATTAAGTGTTTTGTGGATGAAACTTAGGGTCATATTTCTCAAAATAAATGCAGAAAACTGGAAATGCTGTGATGCAATGCATAGTTTTGTCTTACTCTCTTTTAACCTTTTCAGTCTTAGGCATTTGGACAAGAGATGCTATCAGTGTCAAAAGCAGTTAGGTGCAGTAACAGTTGGGTTGAGAACTGACCATTTGTTTGCCCTACCTTGTTAGGTTATTGAAAGAAGAAACAGGATCAATATTCTTTTTGCTATTCTCAGACATTGCCACTGGAGAAAGACTTAGACATATTCTGGCTTAAAGGTTTGACAGTTGACTTCATTATGCCACATTAAACATGATGTGAATGTGCCATACATGAGCTGTTGATAATTTTTGTGTAGTCTGGAGAGAGTGGTCTTGGTCCTTAAGCTGTTGTGCCCAGTAGACTCTTAAGTACATGAATAAATCTTCATTGTATTAGTTTACTGTGCCAAATTGTATTCAGTGTGAATGGCCAACTATTTGTTGGGGGGAGGGTGATGGGGACTGACAAGAGGTGTTTGAAAATACTTGCTGCCAAAAAAAGGAAATGGTGCTGCCAGATCTCCCCTCCCCCCTCCCCCCCCCATTTATGCTTCTTTAAGGTTTGGAACCAGAAAGGCCTTGTTATCAAAAGCAGACTTCATGACAGACAGATCTGAAGTACCTAAACAAAACCAAACTCTGACAGAAATGGGTAATCAGACTAGAGGCTTGTCAGCTGCTGGGGGAGAAGAGGAAGCAGGAGGGAAGGGGAAATGGACAAGGTAAAATTAGTTTCTCCAAAAATGTCTCGTTTTCCTAAGCTATTTCTGAATGCTTTTATTTCTTTTTGATATTTCTGCTTGATATGGAGGTTTTGGTAGTATCTGTAATGGAGGATTAGGAATAACATTTTCAGCAAGACCAGAATATTTTTTGACAAAATATTTTCATTTCTAGATTTGGCACAGTAAGTCTAGAAAACTTGCATTTTGGACTCTAGCATTTGCGTATCTTCTGTAGAAACAGCTGCTTTTATAAGATTTATAGTTTGCCTTAAATGTTCAAATTTCTTTAAATTGCTCATTTTCCTTATGTTTACTAGGGTGTCAATGCTATTCTATGTTCCAGATAGCACTGGGATTCTCTGTGTCCTTCAGGGTTTATATGGACAACCTGTTAGCTCTTGGTGTTGACTTGAAAATTAGAGATGTTCCCTAAAGTTATAGGAAAACAAAAGGTCTGTTGGTTTTGAGCAACACTTAACAGTTATTTCTTACAGTTAAGTTATTTCTGATGCTGATGTATCAAATAAAAGGAGACCTTGAAGTCCACCACTGCTCAAGTTCAGGTGTTTCACCTCCATTGAAACTTCCTCATTAACTACATCCATGACTTGTTCGAGCATCACCTGTTGTGGTTCAGCAGCAGCCTCTTTATTAGCTATCTCAAAGTGCTGGACAGTGGAGATAAGATGATATTTCCCCCTTTTCACAGAGGGAAGTAATATCCAGTCTGTCCAGCTGGCAGTGACAGACTGGGAATGCAGGTGCTCTGGTTTGTTTTCTGTGCAGGCACTTTGTGTACTGCTGATGTCTTGGGCTGCCACTGCCCTTCGCAGCCTGAGCTGAGCAGATGTACTCAGCCCTCTTGTAACCTCTTCCTTAGATAATTCCCAATAGATGGCCTTGTTTCTAGCTCTCCTCTTCAAGTTATTGCATGCCTTGCAGCAGGTCACTGTGGAGAGAGTTAATGACAAGAATTCAGTGGGACTGATTTAGGGAAGTTGAAGCTTGGAGTTGTGAAAGTGGAAGCATCTCAGCTGGGAGCTGTGGGAGGGGAAGTGAAAACAGGCTGATGATTAACAGGCAGATGCCTGTCCAGGGTTCCTTGTGCTAACTTGTTTGGTGGTTGTTTTTGTTCACATGCTCTCACCACTCCGGTACGTGTACAGGAGCTCAGGTCTGATGCAGACATACTCCTGTTGCTTCTGTCTTGCCTGGCAAGTGCTGAGGTATAATGTGCTTGCCTTCCCTCAGGCCCCTCTTGGTACCAGCTTGGAAGGTGATGGAAAGCAGCTGCAAAAGCAGTTCTTCCTAATACCTGCTTGTACCAAGAAAAGCATTTGAAATATCTTTTGATTCAAAAAGTATGGGGAAGGCTTCATATTATTAAGTCAAATATAGCATATTATTTTCATATAATAGTTTTTAGAGTTCCTGGAGGACATCAATAGCAGTGGCTTAAAAGCTGTCATTAAATATATTTATTGTCTAGCATGCTGGAGTCCTGAGGCCTTTAGGTTCTACTGTAATAGAAATAATGGTCTCTATTGTGGTCTAGAGATCTCCACCCTCATCCATACCCAACCTGTATGCCTTAAACTGGCCACGCATCTTAGGTACAAGTTCCTTGTACCTGCATTCAGAAAACAGTAATGGATTGGTGTAAAGCATACTTTGAGAGCTACCTCAGTTCTGTCTATCAACAAATGTCAATGTGGATAGTCTGGCCTGAGGCTGCACCAGGTAATTCCTGAGAAAGTTTAGAAAAATAAAGAAACTGAGTCAGGATGTGAGAGAACTTAAGATTTGAACTTGAGAATGCTTTGAATGTGCTGTCAAACCACTCGTGTAAGCTACATGTAATTAATTCTAAATTAACCTCCACTGCATACTTGACTATATAATCTAATAAATGTGTATATAGGCTGAGGAGTGTGTGTGTGTGTCATGGAAGGTAAATGTTGGAACATTGCTATACTGGGGTAGGTGGGAATTGAGTAGGTTAGAGTGCCCTGGTCAAGCCTCATGGCAGTCTGGCATGTGAGGAGTCAAGACACCATGGGCCCCCTTGCTCTGTGGTCACCTTTCCATGTTTCACATAATTAAAAACACTGTTACAACTTTCAGCTAGTCTAAATGAATTTAGAAGTGGACATAATGGAGTGAATTTTGTCCTTCATTAATGACTTGTGAATCTGAGGTAATACTGGTGAAGATACTCGACCTTACCTAAACCAGAGAGAAAGGAGAGAGAATGTGGTTTTTTACTGTAAAAACAAATGTATGTAACTATTGTAATAAAAAAGTTGATATTTATTTTTAATAATGCATAGAAATGTATGATAAAACCTGGATATTTGGAAAAATTTTACTAGTGTTACTTCAAATATATTGTTTTAATGAGTCACCTTGATAAGGTATTATAACTTATGATTGGCAGCTTCTTTGGTAATTAGCAGACAACTTGTTTCCTGCATAAATTGCTTTTTTTGGTATTAATGAGTGTAATGTTAATCAAAACCACTTTAACTCATAAAAGCAGGCTAGTGAAAAGAAATAATTACTGAGAGCTGCAAAGACTCAGGAAGATACTGCGGATTCTCAGTTATTTTTAATGACTGTTTCTAAAACTCCTGGAAAAAGCTTTGAGATTTGTTTTTAAAACTAAACTGTGCCTGTTTCTCTCCACACAGAATAAACCGCTATGTGCTAGTTTTCAAAACCAACTGTAGCGATTTTTTTTCCAATGGGTCTAGCATTTCTTGCTGTGTCAATGTATATATAGTACTGTCATTTTTCATGTACTGGACTTGTTTGTGCCTATGATGATTCAAATGATTGACAAAATGAAGTAGAGTCTTTGTATTTTAGGAACAGGAACGCTGATAGATATGAGCCCTGTTAGAGATCTTCCTTGTCTGGGTTTATTAATCTGTGCCAATATTTCTGTAAGATATGAGAGCGCCTTTATTTTATGGAGGAACAAATGCCAGTCTGTTTTTCACAAATTCCTTGCAGAGAACAATTGTTCTGTTACAGTAGATAGTGCTCAATGTAATGATCCATAACTTTTCTTCATGAAACATGGAAGCTGTCCGAAATTTTTGAGCTACTCTAGAACGAAAGTGATGTGTGCTTTCTTCTTTTCCAGAACCATAGTAAACTTACGTTTAAAGTAACCACTTACCCAGCAGATATATAGGATATCCTTTAAGAAATATTACTACTTCTATTGTCTTAATGTTTTTCCCCTGCCACTTTCTGCAAAGAGGTGCAAGCATGGGTTAGACTTCAGTGGACTCTTTATTTTCTTTCCTTTACTACATGTCATAAAGCTTCATGCTCAGTGACTATTGACAAGCGTTTCATTATGCAAGGCTGTTAAAACATGCAGTTACCACACCTTGCTTGCCAACATTTTTTTGATGCAAGTTTTCTTTAGCTCTTCATTGCAGTCCTTTCATCTTTGTGACCTTTTGTTGGACTCTCCCCAGTATCCCCATGTCTCTGGTACTGGGAAGCCCAGAACTGGATACAGTTCTGGGTTCTACATGGGGCCTCCCCAGTGCTGAGTAGAAGGGAAGGGTCACCCCCCTCAGCCTGCTGGCAATACTTAGCCTAATGCAGCCCAGGATACTAGTGGCCTGCTTTGCCAGAAGGTCACATTGCTGGCCCATGTTCAACTTGGTGTCCACCAGAACCCCTTGGTCCTTTTCTGCTGAACTGCTTTCCAGCTGGGTGGCCACCAGCATGTACTGGTGCCTGGGGCTGTTCTTCCCCAGGTGCAGGACTTTGCACTTCCCCTGGTTGAACCTCAGGAGGTTCCTGTCAGCCCATTTTTCCAGCCTGTTGAGGTGCCTCTGGATGGCAACATGACTCTCTGGCATACCAGGCACTCATCCCAGTTCTGTGATCAGCAAGCTTGCTGAGAGTACACTCTGCCCATGTTGAACATGACCCCTGGGGTACACCACTGGTTACTGGCCTCCAACTAGACTTTGTCCCACTGATCACCACCTTCTAGGCCCGGCCATTTGGCCAGTTTTCAACCACCCCACTGTCTGCTCATCCTGCCTGTACTTCATCAGCTTCTCTGGGACTGTCTTACAGGGAGACATTGTCAAAGGCCTTACTGAGGTTCAGACAGACACTACCCACTGCTCTCCTTTTGTCTACGAGGCCCGTCACTTCATTGTAGAAGGGTATCGTGTAGGTATGTGTTTGTACAGATGTGTACTTAACTTTGTCTTGAAGTGTTGCTCTGACCAAGTTTGCTTTAGAAGCTGTACAATTTAGACCATAAATCTCCTCCTAGGTTTTCACACTTGACACTATGAACCCTTCCGTTTCAGATCAATGACTAATGGTATGCTAATTGAAAATAAATATATTTTATTAATTGTGGAATGCCTTAATTTTCTATTTCAAGCTGAACTTTCAAGTTTGGAACATCTTTAATTATTTCCACACTTTTTTTTAGACATTTCATTAAAAGTAACTAAGGAGTGATCTGTTGGAGCTATATCATTAGTACCCTGCTTAGTCTGATACTCTGTGATTAAGCTTATCTGATTGTAACAAGCGTTACACTGTTCAATTCAAAGATAAAATTACAAGAAGTTCTACCACAAATTTCTGCCTTAAAGCTTAATATAAGCAACTCTGAAATGAAACTTAAGCCTGGGGACAGCATTATGGTATTTTTTTCCCATCTGTTAAAAACAAATACTCCCCCCAAAGTATCCCACAGTTGTCAGGTTGCAATGGAAACTAACTTTCCACTGTATTGTTTCGGAAATGGATGTGTCTTATGTATACACTTGAACTGGTTCAACTGCAACAAAAGTAATGGTAAATAAACTATGTGACAGTAACCTTAAGCCTCTTGCTTAAGCACTTTTTGTGTAAGTCTTTACAATGAGAGAGTCTGTGTAATCATGTTTTTACATTGAATTTCTGTTGTACTTGTCAAATAGAACAAGGGTTTCCTCTCTGGTCAGTTTGGCTACCTGCTTTTCCTGAAGTTATAGAAATGAAAGACAAAAGAAAGGTCTAATCCTTCTGGATGAGATTGTACCATGTTCAGTAGAGTGTTAAATGAATTTCCTTGGGCCGTTTCATGTCATGGGCTTTATTTATTTGAGGGGGTTTGTGTGTCCCTTAACTGAATTCGTAAGAATAAAACTAAGGAGAACTTGCTAAAGTAGGAACCTTCAGTTTAGAATGTTCCAGGTCAGGTATTTTAACTCTGGCACAGTAATGAGGTACTCAACTTATAACTAAGTGGAAGAACATGTGAGGTGCACAACTGAAAGATTTATGTAATTGTGCAATATTCACATTATTATGTAGAAATGAATGACTTTTACAATTGTAGGTGAGTTTGTCAAACTGTAAGCATTGGTCTGTGGCACGTGGATACATCTTCCACAGCAGAGAGACAGAACCTCTCTGAAGTCATGCTTGTCTGAGCTTGGTCCTAAGAGGTGGTCATCAGGCACACAGGGCTACCAAATTTATCTTTCACCACACAGTCTTGTCCTCAGGCTTTGAGCGTGTCCTTGGAAGGTGACACATGCATCACTGAATGTCTAGTATCCTTGATTACGTAGAAGGAAATAAAGACCAAATTTCTTACCACAGTCACTGACAAGTTTCAATGTACTTTCTTCTGATGACACACTTGGCAAGTAATATGTTAGTACAGTAAAGAAGCTCCCCTTTGTAGCATCAGATGCTGAAAGGAACAAGCATTTTCCATTACTATGAACAATGATTAAAAAAAAAAAATTCATGTTGGGGGAGAGGCAGTGTTTCTTTTTATCCTTCCCATAATGTCTTCAGTAGATGCTGCAGCCTAGGAATCACAGGGCAGAAGATGCAGTGGGCCAGATGCTTTCTTCAAATCTGCTTTAGCTGATGTTAGTTGGCTCTCAGGAGTGCCCTGATGAACTTGTTCCTTCCAGAGTCCTTACACCTGTGCTGGGCTAAGAGGAGAATGACTTCTCTAAATACCCATTCCCAGAGCTCCTAAAGGATGTGTCTGAGGAAAAGACTTGTGCAGGATCCTGTCAGACATCATCATAGCTGAAAAAAGGCCCAGGAAGGAAGGAGGTTGGTGTGCATGTGTCTAAGTATTCGTACAATATTTAACACAAAGTTTTGGAATGGTTAGAAATCTTTCCCCTTTACAAACAGAAAATGTTTGTATGGGACTGGTTTGAGGGAGATACTTTACAGTTTCTCTGGGGCTCCTGATAACTGTAGAGCAAGTACAGAATCAGATAATAAATGATTAATATTTAAACCTTATCACAGGCTTCTTGTTAAAATATTTAATGGAGGCAAAAACTCTAGTTGCCTTTTTAACTTTAACAAAACCCAAATAAATTCCTTTAGGGATTAAAAAAAATATTTTAAGAATTTCAACTGTGAGATTTGCACTGTTCATTTGTCTTTTTATTACCTTCTGGCTGCTGTCAGCCACAGATTTCCTGCAGTATAGTTTTAGCTGTAGTAGTTATGCAATAATATACAGGCCTGGGCTGGGAATAAGGAAACTGTGTTCTAATTCTATCTGTTCCTCAGTTTTGTTCTATGACATGCAGCAAATCACCAGGCCTCTTTGTATGCTTATTTGCTAAGCCTAGGAAGAAAATGATATTCTTACATTTGTGAAATATTTGAAATACTTCAGACAATTAATTGACATGTAGTGTACATTTTTTTCACTCCTTTAAAATACTTAAGTATCTTTTTCTATTAAAGTCTGGAGGAAAGTATTATGAGTTAAGAGTGTTTAATTTATATTTTTGTGTAAAAGGGAGTTTCTGAGTTACAGGATGTCATGGCTGAGGAAGTATAAATAATACGTAGAATGAGGTTTTGAAATGTAATTGTGTGTAAAAGTAGCTGTGCTTGCTAGATAATCAAAAGAGTAAACAGTGTTTTCTACCTGTTAGTTCTGTTCTTCTTTTCCATTTTTACAATATAGAAGTAAAAAAAAAGCTTATCCTGGTATTAAGTTTGTTTAACTGTATGCACTTACATCCATGGAGTGCTCTGGTTTTGGAATAACTGGAAACAGCATGTCTCCAAAAAAATTAAATGTGACAACTTGTTAGCATCATAATTTAAAAGCAAATTAGATTCGGCAAAATATGTTGTATTCCCAAGATTGGTTGTAATTCTTTGGAGGTGAACTGCTAAGTCAAAGGCTTTCTCTGTTTTTTATTAGTTTTGGAGTATAAGAAGATACTTGAGCATAATGGAAGGAGTGAAAAAGAGTGAATAACTTTAGTTCAGACCTCTTTTAAGTATACTTCAGTTGCTCCAGTGTAAGGCTTTAATTTCACTTCTGCTCAGAAGAAATTGAATTATTTAGTCAGAACAACAGAAGGAGGTTTCTTGTAATGCCATGGAGCCTGGCTCACAGGGAGGAGCTGTCATCTGTCAGAAGTACTTACACAGTGCAGATCACTGTATAGAATACACCATATTAATGTTTACCTAGGGAGTCCATAATATTGAAGTGATTGCCGTGGGTAGACCCCAGCTGTATGTTGATAACAAGAAGTCATTGTATTTGTGCTAACTTTTTTCTAAAGACATATTTTGAAGTAGCAGAGTTAATGGGGGTCAACCTCTTGGCTGTTACATACAGGCACAGTTCCGTTGAGTGTCTCCTGTGGTGAATTTATCCTTTTATGATAAAAATGTATAGCCCTAATGCTTTCTGTTTTTTAAAAGGATTGAGCATGGACATGAATGCTTCTTTGCGTAGAACTGGGGATTTTCTTTCTTATTTGAAGTTGTTTGATCAGTGTTTAAATGGTGGGGGGGGATTCTTAATGTGACCACTTACATCACAGGTAAAACCCATTTAAATTTATTAGCTGAATACATTCTGCCTGACCTTGTCAAAGTCTTCACTCCACTGCCAACCTCCATTTTTCTGTGGTACCCTTAAATGTGAGGAAGAAGTAGACAATTTTCTTACTGCTCAATAGCTTTTTCTTTTCTGTCTTGTGTCCTCCACAAGAAGTGAAGTCGGGGAGAACATACGCCTCTGAATTTGATCTACCTACTAGTGACTTGGCCGAGTGACAGGTCTGTACCTCCTCACATGGTCTAGGAAGGTTGGGCAATACTCACTTTCCGTGGCTCCACTAAGGCAAAACAGCTATTTCAGCAAAAGGGTTGAGGGTTGTTGGCTAAGTCTGACTGAACAGTGACTGAATGTTTATTCATGTTAAAACAAACACATTTTATGCAGACTATGAAATCAGGCACTTGTACCTGAAGAAAGCAAGGAGAGAGAGGAGAATAGTTCATTGTTGTTGTACAATGTGCTATTAAATGTTTAAAAATTTCACTAGATAGGATGAGAGCCAGCATGTAGAAGTCTTATAAATGTACAGCTCGAAGGTGTGTCTCCACTCTCTAAGCCTGCTTCTGCTAGGAAGAGCAGAAGTAAATAAAGGATGGAATGAGGGATTATCTTAAAGGCTATATAACTTCAGGTGATGATACATAAGCTGTCTAACAAACTTCCCATTTTTTATTGTGCCTGGTTTTATTCTTTTGTTCAAAGCAATTCTTGAATCATGATTTCATAACACTTTGAAAAACAAGTCAGAGGTTTTGACTAAATTTAAATAGACAGATACCTGGACTATTCATGTCTGAAATAAAGAGCAGCAATAATTGTCAAGTGATAAGAACAGTAAAGGAAATCTCACAATTATATTTACCTCTAGTTAGCTGTGCGGAAAGACTTAAATACCTGATTTCAGACCAAGTATGTGAATTGCGATACACTTCTTCAAAAGCTGCCAAACTTAATTAAAAAATGAAAATGACTTAGCAAACTAGAGCTCTTTGGAAGTAACGCATCATTGCATCCACTGCTTTTTTGACTTTGTTCCTGTATGACTTTCCTGGGTGAAACTTCACTCAATTTCCTTCCGGTTAAGCTGAAGCTCAACATTTCTTTCAAATGTATCCATGATGAAGGAATCTCTTAGCATACAACTACATTAATTGAGGTTTACTTTTGCACTCACATGCTCTGAACACAAGGAGAAAACAAAAATCAAAGACTATTAACAGTAGCAGAAAGTTGAGATGGATTACTGAAAACTTGTTGGCATCTCGAATACTGGTTCTCAAATACACAAGTATTCCACTTTTTTGCAGCTCAGGAAAAAAACACAACAGAATAACTGCACTTGCAAGTTGGAAATATTGTTCTGGGAAGGGAATTGCTAAATGGCTTTAACTGCTGGTAACAATTCACAGAGGTTGGGCTGCTGAATGTCGGAACTCTACCCAATTACTCTGGCTGTTGCTTTCAGTTCCCTGGAGGGATTGAGCTTGTTTCTGTCTTGTCTGAGCTGTGACCAGGCTTGGCAGGAAGTGTGTGACCACTCGATTGATTAAACATACAGCTTAAGGAAATAATTATCTAAAGGCTTTAATACATGAGCAAAGTACCTTGAGAAACGCCTTGCTATGGACAAGTGCAGGTAGGACATTAGGATATTTACTTGGAGATGAAGCAGGCCACTTTGTAGAAGGGCCTGTTTGTTTCATTGATTAGAAAGGAGATCTGACTTACAGGTGGTAAGATAGACTCCATTCCATATACTTTAGGGAAAGTATAAAATGCCGAAATCCAGTCCACAGCCATACAAGTGACATCCTGCAGTGCCTTTCCTTGCATGCCGTTGTAGCAGTAGCACATCCCTTCTGCTGCTGTGTTTTGCATAGAAGTATGTAGAACAAGGTGGAATAGGCCAAATGTGGAGTTGGTGGGTAGTAGTGTGTTTTTTGAAGCACTGCTTTCAGTTGTGCTTTTCATGTGATTTAGGTTTAGGGGCCTTACTATCCCATTGAGTAAGACTTAATTTCAGGATCTCTATGCAGAGTTATCAAAATATTCGCAAAAAAAAAAAAAATTAAAGAAATGCCTTCCTCCTGCAAACAAGGTAGAGAATTTCATGTCCCCAAAAGCAGTGGTGGGTTTTAGAGGCCTTATTGTTCTAATTCTCTACCACCTTGCAGGATTCCCGTTGGCAAACTGAGCAAATTCAAATTCTGAATTCTGCAATAATGAGAGACATTCTCAGTGACATTTCCTAAGATAGCAAATTCATTGAATGATTAGGTGACCTGGGAACTATAGGGCTATTTACACTATTTGTGCTGTAGAAACTACAGAGCCAGTGTCCATGAGGAGGAAACTTCTGAGTGAGAGCAGAGTTTTCTTTTTACTTCCTCTATAGTTTTTCCCTCTGTGTCTGTTTTTGAATGCAGCTCTTCTAGCGTGCATTATTTCTCATGACATTGGGCATGTTTAATGTTTTAAAAACAAGCATACAAAAACACTTTGCAAGGTGACAAAGACCATGCCAGGCAATAAAAATGTAAGGTATGAACCCTGTGGAATAGATAGCTGGTATTATTCATGGTGTGTGGGGAGATAGGAAATGAGAAACTGGCTTATGAATTCTGATGGAACTGATAACCATGACAACAGAGGCTCATACAAACTGGACTGCAGTATAACGTATGGCAAAATATATTGAGGAAGTAGTTTTGTGGGGGTTTATTTCAAATTTTGCCAGTGAACACTTTGAGTTGTCACTTGAAATATGTAATTCTGTGTTATGAAAATAACTGTTTAAAACTTAGTGTAATGTATAATAAATGAATCTCAGTGCATAACTTTCTCAAAGTAATTTATCTTTTTTAAAACATTTCTGCTGCGCAATTGAATATATTTCAGCTGTTGTTCAGTTCATTCTGTTTGATATGAGGAGCTTACCTCGACTATTCATCTGCAAGAATCCCTATTAACTTCCTGCAGGTAAGTAAAGTATTGTCTCTGATAAGTTTTAAGCTGTTGGCCATAACTTCTTTGTGTGCTATTCCTGGGCTAAGGGTTTGGGTATTGCAAGAGCAGTAAATTGCTTTAAATAAACCAAAATGGGGAAAGATCAAGCTGGATTTAGCAGGAGTTCAGGAAATTAATGATCCATCAGTGCTTTATGGCGACAGACTGCTTCACTTCCAAATGTAAACATGCAGAAAACACTAAATGCTTACATTTGTGTCCAAAACATCACGAGTATAAGGAGGAAAGTTTAGGGTTGATTTGTACAACTGTATCCATTCTGTGCTTCTTAGCTTCCCTGAAAGTTCAGAAGACTCATTAATGAAACTACATTGCAAGTTAGATTGCCATACCTACCTATTTGATTAATGTACACTTTCTACTAAATCAAGATAAGTGGGATGGCCAGTTACTGGGTTTGGCTGTGTCACCTAACACCCCATCCCCCCACCCCAATTTAATAATCTGTAATTAAATAATTATTAGAATTTTTTCTTTCACAATAGCCACAAATTAAAAAAATAGAATACCTGTGTGTGCTGACAAGAAATGGGAATTGAGAAGTTGAGGTAAAATACGCATGTGCCAAAGTTCTGCATTACTTGATAATACTATTAATAACTGTAAATGAATTGCACTGGAATAGAACTACCAGTATTTCAGCTATGCTTAAACAAATGAATTTTCTTCTTTTTTTGCACACAACAAAATTGTAAAAGAGAAAATTATCTCTTACAGATGGATCATGTAGCCTTTCTTGTAAATACAGAAACCATGTTTTTAATTGGAGGAGTGATTCAGTTCCAAGAGGCCAGGGTCTGTGCTTCAGTGGGAGGTGTGAAAAGAGCTGCTTGGGAGCCACAGAACCTGCCAATGTGGAAGGGCTCCTCTTGATTACAGGGTAATAAATATCACCTAGAGCTTGTGGGTTTGTGCCCTTTCAAAATAGTTCATATTTTAAATATTGCTTCTAATGGTGTTGGGTACCCTTGCAAATATCCAATTCTTTCTGGCAGTATTACTAAGCGCTTGCGTTCTGTTTCTTGCTGTGATTAGACACAGTAATTACTTGTATAAACAAGAATTTATATATGAGAAGTTTTTTTCTGTTACCAATTTTAGTTTAGTAGCCTTTCAGTTGCATTGTCTACTTGTAATTTCATGACAAAGGTTGAATAGATGTCCCTGACCTACTTTCTCTGTGCTGTTCATTACACTGTGTATCTCTACCATGTTGCACCATTAGGGTCTTCATTTTTCAGGGGGAGCAACTCCTAATATCCCTTCATTAGGATACATTTCTACTGCTTTGGCAAAACTAAAAGTGGTGGTCTCCATATTGTCAGTCCTCAGAGCATTTTTTTCCTTTTCTGTTTTTTGTAAGAAAGCTTTTGCAATGAGTTATTTTCCCCAGGGAAATTTTCTCTTCTGCCTTGTTCATAATTCACTGACAAAACTCACTGCTGTTATGAGATGGAGCCTTGCTGTAAGTGGATTCTCTTACTTCCAGATACTTTGCCACGGTTTCTCTTGCCCTCTGGCAAGATAAAGATTTTTCCAGGACAGAGGAATGAGCTTTCCTGTATTTAGATACTAAATTACAGGTGTGCAATTGTCCTTCTGCCCTCAAGGTAAGATCAGTCATACCTAAAAATCACAGCGTGCTATAACTTTGTAACTGTTTTCCCTATTTCATGACTTTACTGCAGTAGAAGGGTTAAGGAAGCATAAACTTTTTTTCTGCTTCAAACAGCTGTTTGCAACTAGGAAAGGGGCACTTGGATCGGTCCCAGGCAATGGCTAATGTTGAGTTTGGTCCGTCCAGAGCAGCTATTTACTAGGATATTTCAACTGCTACTTCAGTTCTCTAGACAAACTACTTTCTGACAATGACTTTGAGCTGTGCGACTACAGCGTTGGTTGAAAAATTGCTTTTTCTTTCCTGCAGATGGGTTAGCATATATGAATCTTATTCAGTCACTGAGTCACTCTAATTTAAGGCAGTGTTTCAGTGGATGTTTGTCAGGTATCTCAAACTCTTATGACTTGGTTGCCTTCTGTTACTACTTTGTGGTAGACAGTACTTAGTCTTTGCCACACAACTTTGGGGGCTGGTTGGGAGTGAATAATTCTTTACTGGAGAAGAAAAGCTTTGAGAAGTGTAGGATTTATTTTGGCTTTTGTGTAAATTCACTGTTCAGGACAAAATTTAGTTATGTTTGTAGAATGAGGCATGGATGGAGTTAAGAAAAGGGACTTCCCTGCACGTTTCCACATGTATTGGGAAACCTTAAGCTAACCGTGTGGGTAATCTTTGCCTGATCATGGATTGGACCTGCTCTTCTCTTATCTGAAATGTTTGAGAAGGTATATATGAGAAAGTATAAATCTTAAATTGTGTTAAAAGTTCAAAAATGGAATTTACATACAAAAGCAAGCTTCTTGCTTTCCAAAAGGCAATCCATAAGCAAGGAAGAAATGGACATTAATTCTATATTCAGAAAATATTTAGATAAGAGGGAGGGATTTAAACTAAGGTACACTGGGTAACTCCTTAATTATACTCTCACTGGCTGCATGTGTGAAACGAAATCAAGAGAGATGCTCAAGAAAACAGATAAAGAAATATTTCAAAAATACCATCTGTCTAGAGTGCCTTCCAGGAAACTATGGGTAAGCTATTCATGGGGAATCAACTTCTAGGCAGTCATCAGGTAGTTTTATTTTCCCAAAGCCAAAGTCTGGGATCAAGAAGAATATTAAGCTATTCAAAATTGCTGCCTCAAAGAGGTATTCTGAGACAGCAACATGTAAGTAGAGGAACTGCAGTACTCGGGAGTCAGCAGGGCATGAGACAGTACAGTACAACAAAGGCAGGGGCTCTGCAAGATGTCTGCCATGCAGGCACAGCAGTGTCCACTGCATGCCTGCCGGTGTTCATGTTCACTGCCTAGCTCGGCCTCATCTAGCCTATATATACAGCCATAGCTATGGAGAGAGGCAGACATATAGCGTAGGTCTCTTGTAGCACCAGCAGAAAGGAAGGGTCACACTTGTGTGAATGTACGGCAAATCGATCTGGAAGCAGCTGTTTGCGGTCACTTTAGCAACACAGTAATTCCAAGCCCTGGAAGAAGAGTATCTTGCAAACAGAAATTGTTAGTGATCTCTGAGTAGCAGTCATGTTCTCTGCACCAGTTCATATATGATGTATGAATACATCATGTTCATATGTTTAGTAAGCAGTTTTGCTATCCTGGACATATGCTGAATGATAAAGGTGAGCAGCTCACCTCGAGAGGAGAGAGGTAGGCATAATGAAAACCTATCATGGTATGTGCAATTGCAAGGCAGCATAAGTTATCATTTGCCCTGTAATGATGATGGGATGCTAAGAAATGGGATGTCATAGTACAGAGATCTAGTTTCAGACCAGGTGAAATGTGAATTTTATGCTGTAGAGAATGCAACTATAGGACTGTCATTTCAATATAGTTCCAGAAAAGAGAGCAGAGAAGTCGGGGTTACGGCTCAACCCCCAGCTGTAATGAGCTTCTCTAATGGTTGTGAAATATTCCTTCTGTCTTCCTACTCCCTCACAGGGAGTGATACTGACAGTGCTGGTTCCTCTTTTTCCATCATGCTGTATTTTGAAACCAGAGAAATATTTTTAGAAACCACTTTTCTCTTGCACTCTTTGTGAATGTAGCCTATCCCTTTTGGAACCTGTAACTGTGTTTACATGCACTGGAGTCCTTTGTTTTTTTTAAAGAGCTGTGAAAAATAACCTTAAAAGGGGGACGACGATGTAGAAAGCAAGTGGGTCGTCTTATTTTTTTTATTTTATTTCTGTCTTCATTTTGTTTCCTGCAGAAGACAGCCTCTGAAATCTGAAGAAACTAACACTGTTGGGACAGAACTTGTTCTACCACTACCAGGGTTGCTTTTTACAACAAGGCTTCTGTGAACATAAAAATTCAGATTAATTGTGCATATGAAAAAGAAAGAAGGCAAGATGTAAAGAGTGTGTACATGAGCACAAAACCACTCAACTTGCTCAGAGCCAGCCTGCAGCTTGAGTCAGTGGTTAGAGTCTGAAGAAAATATCTGAAAAATGCAGTTACTTACTCCTTCCATGCAGAGTCAACCTGGAAGCACAGAAGTAACAAGAGCGTTCATGTTCATTATGTCCATGATACTTCCCCTCTGCCCCCTCACATGTTCATTTTCTCACTTAATGTGGAGCTACTGTTATCAAAATGGTCTTAGTACTCACCAAAGTGGGTTGAGATAGTGAGACTTAAAATACAGAATGTCTCTGCACTTACTGGCTGTCTGTGTAGAATGTACCAGTCTCGTGAAACAGTTTTTTCTGTTTTCTGAGATATGTTGGTGACGAGCTGCATATTTGAGTGTCAGTGGCCTTGGGTGATGTGCCAATTGCCGAACAGTCAAACATGTGCAGTTCAAAGCAGCTCTGAACATTGTGCAAGGGGAAACATATTGACACAATCTGAGAAATCTGGTTGGATGTTCTCTGACATACTTGGGTTCAGTCTCAAACTGAATTTTATTTTTCCTCCTTGGGTAGTAATTGTATCTCAGGTATTTTAGAAATTACAGTCCTTTTGGACCAAACAGTTTCTGCAAATTCAGCAATGGGGGAAAGGCAGAACTAATTATTGGCAAATGCAAATTGAGTTAAAATCTTTAATGTGGCTAACTGGAGACATGAGAGTTTGAGATGAACATATTAATAAAAATTGTCCTTGAGAAGAATTAAGAAATTGGATTCAAAGAATTGATGAGGTATAGACAGAACTTTGCCTTGAAGTCGGGTGTTTCTTACATCATCTCAGGTAAATCAAAATGCAAGGAAAGGACACTTCATCCAATGCAGGAAGAGAATTGAATAAAGGTTTTGGAAAGAAAAAATGAACAAACTACTGGTGTTAACTTCTCAGGTATTTACAACCACCAAAATGCTGAATGAGAACTATGAGGAACTTCCACCTTTTTTTTCTGAAGAGATGTCAGAAGTTATCAGGTATGCTCTAGAAATTAAGAGGAAACTTCTTAAGGCTGACAAGCACCAGAAACCTTAAGCCAAGGAAAGCCTTTCATTTGAAAAAGAAAATTAGGATACAGGTCCCACACTACTGCGCACTTGGTGATGTAACTATAATTTTTAAGTGGAAGATACTCTAAACAGAAACTGTTGTGGTTGAAAAGGAGGAACAAAAACCACTAGAGCAAGCATGCAACAACAATTCCTATGCTGAATCCTTATTGCAGGTGACTGTTTTTCAGAGGTTTTCACTATGCTTCTAGAATCTTGATTTGGAATAGACTGCAGGATCTCATGCTGATCTTCTTTGTTCTTTGTCTGCTTGGGAAGGAGTGTGTGTGTTTATCAGGAACACACATATACACAGCTACTTCTAGAAGGTTATTAAGGAATTGCTGTAACACATTATTGTTTTGAATCCGTTTGTTCAATAAGCAATGATATTGATCCTCACTAGAATAGTTTAAATGAGTTGTTTTGGAAATGTAACCAGCCATTGGTAGAAAACTCCTACTCTGCTGTAAATCTGAACTAAATGTTGTTACAAGCTTGTTACATGCTGTCCAAAAATGCTTTCTCCATTTTCTGTCACAGTATTGACAATATGAAAAAATTACATACCTCTTAGAAATTTGTTTACAATTAAATGTATCTGTTAAATTGAAGCTTGAAAAGATCTTTCTATTCCTGCTGTCCTGCTAAATTAAGGAATAAAATATTAGGAATGCATTGGAAGGAAACTTGGCTTCAAAGCAAAAATTTAATAAATGATGGAAAGATAGTGGGCACACACCTTTTCTCCTGCAAATTCTCCTACATCATGTAGACATAAGTTCACTTCCCTTCTGCAGTTTGGCTTTTCTAACTACAGCAACGTTCTCCACAAGCATTTGCTGTGGCTTGACGTGTGTGTGCACACACATGTGCCTAGAAGCTGTGTAGGATGCCCTCCCTGTCCGTTCTGTCTTTGAGTGGGAATACAGTTGTCTTGTGCATCCACAAACACGAGGGGTGCTCAGGAAAATGCTGGCTAGATTACTGCAGGGTAAAAGTGAGAAAGCACTTGGTGTAAAGGATTACTGAGACATTAAAAATGGTAATTACAGAGATGAAATGGTCTCTGACTAGACTTCTGTGTGTGTGAAATAAAAGATTTGGTGCGTATCAAAGTTCTGTAGCAGTCTGAGCTAAAACGAGTTAAATGACTATTTAGGCATGGCTAACTTGTCTAAACTGACTGTTCAACATAATTTCCATAATGGAGATGGAATTCAAGGAAAAGACAGATTTAAAGTAAGTGGCTCCTCCAAGTATATTAGGCATACATATCAGTTCTATAAAAAGTTAAATTATGGGTGCTTGGAGCTGTTTACATGGAGTAAAAATGCAGCCTGTAACCCTGAATAATGCTTTCTATTGCATTATTTCAAAATTAAATGTCCATTACCATTCAACATTGCTATTCTTTATTGTTCTCTGCAGTGGGAGGATATTAACAAAATCTTAAATCTTAGTTGTTCTATTTATTTAGCAGATGGAAGCAGCTAATAACTGGTTCAGGTGGTCCTAGGAAGATTGTGATTCAAGAAAACGGGTACTAAGGATAAGCACATGTATTGGTGTGGGGGGTTGACCGTGGCTGGCTGCCAGATGCCCACCCAGCTGGTCTTGCTCCCCTTCCCTCAGCAGGACAGGGGAGAAGGTAAGGTGGAAAAAAGAGTCTGCTTAGCAATTACTATCACAGGGAAAACAGGCTTGACTTGGAGAAAACTAATTTATTGCCAGTTAAAAATAGAGCAGTATGGTAAGGAACAAAGGCAAAAGCTGAACCATCTCTTGCTAGCCACCCCTCTTCTTTCTGGGCTCAACTTTGTTCCTTCATTCCCAACTCCTCTACCTGCCCAAGCAGCACAGGGGAAAGGTGGGTTGGGGTCAGTCCATAACAGCTCGTCTCTGCTGCTCCTTCCTCCTTACACTTTTTCCTCCGCTCCAGTGCGGGTCTCCCATGGGGTACAGTCCTTCATGAACTGCTGCAGTGTGAGTCCTTCCCCCAGGCTACAGAAAACCTGTTCCTGCGTGGGCTGTCTGTGAGCAGCAGCTTCCTTCAGGGCATATCCACCTCCTCCATGGGCTGCAGGGGGATGACCTGCATTGCTGTGGTCTTCTGCCTGGGTTGCAGGGGCACCTCTGCTCTGGCACCTGGAGCGCCTCCTCCCCTTCCTTCACTGACCTGGGTGTCTGCAGGGCTGTTTCTCACTCCTTTTTGTTCCCTCCTCCTCTCTGTCAGTCATTTTTTCCCTTACTTGAGTCTGTTTCCCCGAGGCCCCACCAGCAGCGTGTGCGAGGGGCTCAGCCGTGCCCTGGGGCGGGTGGGTTGGAGGCGGCTGGAACCGGCCGTGTCCGGCACGGGGCAGCCCCGGCCGCTCCTCACAGAGGCCGCCCCGCAGCTGCCAGCGCCTCGCCAGGGTCACCCAGTGCAATAAGGGGTTTGTCAGCGGTCTCAGAAAAGCTACTGTCAAATTACTTGGAAAAAACCCAAAATAAGCAACTAGCTTTGGTATGTTAAAACACTCTTTGACAAATCCTACAGGGTAGATTTCCTGTTGGGGCTTTTCAGGACACCTTGCTGGGTAGACCAGGCAACTTGGAATTCAGGAATAGTGAAATCTGAGTATTGAGCCTGTCAGTACATATATGGATTTAAAATTTGGTCTGCTTAGTGTTCCTCATCTAGCTTTTTCAACTTCTATAAAAACAAACAAACAAAAAAAAAAAACCAAAAAACCAACTTGCTGAATGTGTTTTAGTAATAATTTTAGACCTTGAACAAGTGTGAAATATTTGTTACCATATTCTTGAGCTCATATAGATGTAAAATATCTCCAAACTCTTACCCAGCCCTTCCGAAACAGACCGCAGGTATGCATTTCTTTCTAGTGAAATGTATATAAGACTTCAAACACCAGGAGAAGGAACTCAGCCACCCTCTGCCCCCAATTTAAAAACCTGTTAAATTTTGTACTCTTACCTTCACCCAAAATAGCATTTGGATTGTAGCCTGTCTAGAGAGTCATTAAGTTTGGCCTCTTGCTGATCAAAAATGACACTAATTCAGGATCAGATTTTCTGTGGAAGAAGGCCTGCGAGCTCCTGCTTGTGAGGGAGTGTTTCAGCTGGAACAGCTCTGCTGAGTGTGTCTTTTGCAGAGGAAAGTCCTAGGTTTTGATCTGAATGCCAAGATTTTCTGCTTTTTCTGTTAGTCATATTTGGGAATAAAACTTGGAATATCCTTTCTCAAGCAGAGCCAGAAAGTTGAACATGCTTCATGTGCACTTTCTTTCATTCAGTCTCATCAGTAAAATGATAAATTGTTGTAGTGCGCTTGCTGGACTAAGCCCTTGGTAGGGGAGGGGAGACCTGTTCTCCCTAGTCCCTGAATGCCGGTCAGGTTTAGGACCAGAAATGTGCAGAGGTTTCAGCAGTTTGGGCAGCACGCAGCTATAAACTGTAGGAACCTACAGAAGTAACTTTTGCAAAAACCGTTAAGGGCTTTTGTAGATTTCATCTGCTTATTTGGAAACGTGATTAAATGTGTGGTGTACTGTTACAATGACATCTGAGTGAGATACCTTAAAATATATACTATAATATTAAATGGCTGATGAAAAATAGAATTAATTTTTGAAACAGTCTGTATAGGACAAGCCTGCTGAGCTTCCATTACAACTTGAGGGCTTTAGCAGAAGCTTTGGTGTAAGATAGTGAGTGTGTGAGCCAGTTTACTTGACGCACTGTAAGGAACAATTTGTTTTTATCCTAAGGTAGATGCCCGGGTACAGGCGAGGAATTGTGCACCCCCTGTTCATTGCGTGCATTCAGTGCCTGAATTCTTATGCAAAGCTCTTTATGATTTGAGGTTGAAAAAACTGAGCTAGCATACAAAAAAGGAATTTTTTTTTCTTTTCTTTTTGAAGTAAAATATAGATTTGTGGTAGATACTTTAAAATGTGGGGTCCTCCAAAGAAGACCATCTAACTGCAACTATTTAAATTTCTGTCCGAATTAGCTGTCCAGTGATCTGGGTACACGGTGTTCCTTCTTCCCCTTTAAAATATTAACATGGTATGTGGTAGATGTGGTAGTTTTAAATAGAGTGCTTTGTATACTTTGGAAAATGTCTCAAAAATGGTTACTTATGTATTGTTCTTCATAAAAATATTCAGAATTATAGAAGAAGCAGAAACTTACGGTGGGAAAAACTGCTTTTTTTCAATCAAAGCTGATTCTCTCTATGCTTTCAGGAATCCAGACTGCTGGTAACTGTTGAGCTGCTTATATGTGTACTGTGTTACAATCGATACTATTTAAGCTTGTGGCTTTATTGTAACATGCTAGTACATTCCTGAAGTAGACTGTTTTTATGGAAGAGCAAAATTTATTGGAGAAATAGTTCCCTCTGATTGCATATGTATTACTTACATTCTCAGTATTTGCATAATCATCGCCTTGCTTTGCCGATGTGTGAATCTGGAGCAGATGTTATGGTATGCTTATGTAGATATAGACTAATGGAACCTAATTCTGTCTAGGCCCTTTGGACACTAATTCCTTTATGTACTCATGTCTACAGCTGATAGGAAAAGCTTGAAAAGGAAAGTTCTTACACTTTTTATATATTGGACATGAAAAATTAAACTGTATTAAGTTTGTGTTTCTAGCTGAAACATCTAACATGAATCTTAGACATGCCTTAATGAAGGCACACATTTTCTCAATGTGAGATGAAGTTATTGACCATGTTTGTAAATAATAATTAAAAGAACTCTAAACCCAATTCATCAACGTGTTAGTCTGCTCTTCAAACTTCTTCCTTCACTTGATTTTTCAGGCACGTAGTGTGTGTAGCCTGTGGCCATGTGAAGATTTGTGCTCTGCAGCTCAGAAGAACAAGGAGGTTGCGGAACAGCAGTAATAGTTAGACATTGAGGGCAGGCTGTGAAACGGCTTGAGCTAATTAGTTGTGACTTCAGCCGAAAGATGATGCTTTCAGGAGACTAACCCTGTATCTTGCATTGAAATAGTATTGTTCTCCCTTAAGTAGAGACTCCAAGACTAGAGAATATTTCTGTAAATGTTTATTTTAAATGGAGTGAGTAAAATGCGTATACCACAAAGAAAGGATGAACTTAGGTAATGCTAGGAACATAATACAGGAACACTTTAGTGACTGCAATAGTTGCCTTGTTTTTAGCAGGATTTATTGACCTCAGCTAAGTATTAGCCATGCAGGACCTGAAATGACTCTCAGACCTAACAAGCATTGTTGCAGTGCTCAGGTTCTGCATGGGTGCAGCAAGTGTACAGGGCCAGTAGTGACCTGGCATAGTGCCGCGGCAAATGAACCTTCCCAGAATCCACAGAACTGGGGGATGTAGCACAAAGCCTCTTTGAAACTGGTGTGCCATGGAGTTTACAAGCCTTGGCTACGCTCAGATAGGACGTGAGAACTGGGGGATTCTGCAGTATGTAGTCCACTGCAGTCACAATTCAAGGATTATGGTCCTAATATATTTGAGCTGGTTCTGCATAAAACTAGCTCACGCTTTGTAGTCAAAGTGGGTAGTAACTTTTTCAGATCCATGCTGGTACGGGAAGTGATACAGCTGTTCAACCAGGCCTGTGATCATTCTTGTCTCTGCCTCCCTTGCCATTATTGCTTTGTAACAGGAAAACTTATCATGGATGCTTGAAAGCTGACTGTATTTTCAAAGAAGTTCTCTAGGCTTTCATCAGCTCTCTTCCAAAATTTGAGAAGGAAAAGTTGAAATCATGAATGTCTCGGCTTGCTACTTAGTTCTGCATGATGGATCCTAAATCGTTCAGCCTTATTTTTTCCTGACTTGTGTGCTAATGGCTTGATGATAAAAGAGCTGTTCATGTTAGGGGGTTGGACTAGATGACCTTTACAGGTCCCTTCCAACCCGAACTATTCTATGGTTCTGTGCTTATCTTAAAATTTGGGATCGTTAGAACTGCTTTCTGTAATTTCTGTAAATGGCAGTTCTGCCACAAGAACTTGTGTCCATGGAATTTGAGCTGGAATTTAAAACAGGAAACTTCTTCTGTACTGAATTCAGAGCAAAATAAAAATTAAAACTTTAACACTTCTGTCCTGCTATTCTCTGACTTGTATTACAGTTGGTTTAACTGCTACCAGTAGGTGTCTTGTGATAGTCATTCAGACTAACTCTTATAAAACATTGTCACATGTGGTATTCAAGGCACATCTAGTAGGACTATTTGCATACTGAAATGCATGTAAATATTAAATTATAATTAAGATGCTCTCATTTCAAACAAAATGTAAAAACAGCTCAGTGTTAGGATGATGAGAATGCTAGCCTTGTGTATGTTTCTAGAACAGATAAATTTTAAGTGTCTGGTTTGCAGGAAGAATATTAGTGTGGATGATGGATAGAAGTGGAGTTGTTTAAATAAGACATGTGGCCAAGAATTAGAAGACCTGCATCCTTCTGGTTTGGTTGGTGCTGGTGTGAACCTTACTGAATGATGTCTTTTCTCTTCTTTACCCTTTGTTTACATTGTAAAGTATTGTGAGTAACAGCTTTCTCTCATTACTTATTTGTACAATACCTAGCATGCTAAAACTCTCCTCTGCTTGGTGCCTTAGAATATTAGAGTAACAGAAATATTAAGGGGGGAAGTACAATAGAAATACTGCAGAAGTATGCAACTGAAACCTCAATGATTAAATAACATCTTAATATACAGCTAAGGCAATAACTTTAAATCAGGTCCTTTTTTTAATCTTTTCTTCATGGCTTGTGTTTTAAAATAAAATAAATAAAAAAAAAAACAACAAAAAAAACACAAAACCAAAAAAACCCAAACAGAACCGAAAGAAGACCTGTAAGAAATTGTCACTGGTTCTACCTCTTTTCTTTCATCCCTGCTGCTTCCCAATCACTGCCATTGTAAGAGAATTCTCTTCAGGAATTTTTTACCTACTCCAGCAACTCATTGTTTGCTGTTTTTTCTTTTCCATGCCTCTTCTCTCCACACTGTCCCTTCCTACTCCTTGCTTGGTTCACAAAGTTTTTCATTTTGTAGACTATCAAAAGCACTCATGTTTTGAGGCTGAATTCTGCTTCCCTACAGGCCTGATTGTGTTCCATCAGATCTCAACATCTAAGGATGTCTGCTTTTTATGGTTAGTTATGCAAGCTGTGGATTGTACCCCTGTCCTTTCATCCCTAATTGCAGCTTTTAGAGATGATTCAGCACAATGCTTAAATAGTACTTGTACACTTAAGAGCTTTGCTGAATTTTTGACATGGAACACAAACCACAAATGCGAGTGAATGGGGGAGAAAAGCAGCAATTCCAACTTCTGAAACATAGGTAGAGGATGTGGAAAACTACTGGTCTGGGGTTCTGTTTTATGTTCCCTGCGAAAAGCCTTTTTCTGTGAGAGATGGCTGTTGCATGGATTCACGTACATATGACAGAGCTATATTAGATGTCAGTTTTCTCCACTCACCAGCTACTTCTGCTTGTTTTGAAGGTATGCTTCTGACACTAAAAAATTCTTGTTTTAGACATGTAAGAAGCTGCTTGAGTGCAATCAGCCTCTGTAAAGCCACTTCTTCCATTATAGTAATCTTTTTGAAAACTATCTAGTCTTCAGCTACTGTTTTAGGTCTAAGTTAATCAGCTTTTCAGTTTCTGCTAAGAGAAATTACAGTCTCGTCAATATGTATTTGCATGTTTTTCCTTTCACAGTTATGTGAGAGCTAGAGGACTAGCCTCTGCCACCGTCGGTTCTTCGTTGGAAATGAATAAGCAGTTGATGTACTATCTTGAGTGTAATTCCAGCATTTTTATGATAACACGCTACTGTCTTGTTGGCAGTAAAATATATGACTGTATTGCCATTATTTTATATAGTGGGGAAAGGAGTACAAAAATACCATGTTAAGTATGTTAATTCTTTTAAGAGTTGGCCTTGTTTTCCATGATTGCAGCTGTAGCTTGTTTTTTTTCCCCCGTGTGTGATGCAGATAAAAACAAATATTGCAGCATATTATAAACCGCTGTGAAACATTTTGAGAGAGTCATCTGGATCTCATTTGCTTGTGGAATTGTTATTCTAGTCTGTGGTCCCTATTATGAACTTCACTACTGTGAATATGAATAAGAAGCAAAATAGTAAAGTGTATGTCATCCAGAAGGAACACCAGAACCATCAGATTGTGTGCTTTAGCTATCTTTCACATGCTGCTGCTGAATCCTGTTGAATTTGGTATTTGTTATAGGTTGGAGACTTGCTGTAGTGACTTGTATTTCTGTGTAGAAGAAAGGCAATATTATCTGCATTAGGTGATGTACTTAGCATGTGCTTCATGTTCACGAAACTCATGTTGACTTATTTCAGTGTTTCCCTAGGTAAATAGGAACTTAAGATTTGATTTGTTCACTTTTTTGATGGCAGTTTTTTGTATCTGAATTTGTACTTGCTGCAGCTTGGAAATTTTTGAAGACTGAAAGGTTTCAGTAAAAACACTAGATATTAAAATCTTTCAATACTTTAATTGTGCATTCAGCACATTCAGGTTATATTTTTTAGTCTATGGAAAGTTCTAGCAAGTCTGACAGCACAAACCATATTGGAGGATTTAGGTTAAATTGGTTGTAGAAGGAAGAAATGCATTGTTCTATTTTGCACCCGTGACTAAATGACTTGTATAATTTGTTGATATCTTACCCTTTCCTAGAATTGCCTGGGCTTTGTTAAATAGTTTTACTGCCTTAATTCAGTCTTGGGGAGCTTTAATAACACTAACAAAAATATTTGGTATAAATACAGTTTCAAAACAGTGGTGTTTTTTTTTTTTCTGGTTATGTTTCTTGTCTGCTGAGCCACCATCGCAATCACTTATTCTGAGATCTGGCCGTGATTGTTTTAAATATGGCAAATCTGCTTTTAGCTCTCTCCTTGAAAGCATATGATAAGTTAATTTCACAAAACTGAACTCTTGCGAGAGTTCATAGGAAAAAGGATTGTTGGGGTGCTGGTCCCTTGTTCCTGTTAATGCTGATGTAAATGTCTTGATGTCCCATGTTTTTATCAGGTGAATGGTGATTAAACAGCGTGATTGGGACTATAGTTTATATATGTATGGTTTGTATTATATATAATACAATACATACCATACTATAATATGTACTGTAGTATATAATATTATATAATAAATGTTGATGGTCATATGTTGATGTAACTTTTTTTAAAGTTAATGACTTGCTTTTAGGATGTTGAGCTAGCAGTAGAGGACAGATTTCTGAGTTATTAAAAGAAAGATTTCAGGGGAATTAGGTCCCTTTGTTTCATTTCAGCCTTTTGAATTTTATCACAGAATGCTTCTAATACCTGCCCACACCTGTGCTTGAAATTATCTGTAGAATTGCATCAGCAATTTTCAACATTGCACTCTGTAGCTCTTCAGCTGTTCAAAGCCTGCTGGTGTTAATGAGAATTGAGACTATTGTTTTCTCTCTAGTAATTTTAACTTCAGTTATATCAAACTGAGGAAAGATGATCGGTTCTCCTTAAATGACATCAGTGTCTGTGTTTTGTGATAACATTTGGTTCAAAGCACTTTTAAAAAATTTTAAGTTGTTTCATGCCTACCAGTCTCTGCTACTCTCTGTGCTCTCTGTGTTCCCCTTCACAGTTTTGCTCTGCCCTGGACTTTCACTATTTTCACCTCCTGAGTTGTCCCTTTCTGTTATACTCTCAGAAATCCTTTAAGTTCAGTTCTCATGAAATATGTAGAATTTACTTTTTCTTCCCCATCTCTCCACCCACTCCGCCCTTATGAGTCCCATTAATACTTGATATAACACAGATTTGTAAGCTGAATAAGGTGCTTCCAACTTCAGTAAAAATGAACTTGGTAAAATTACAGCTGAGAGGTCGAACCTTGGCTTTAAACTTGCTAGTGGCAGCACTGCTGTTCTAGAGATCTTATGTGGATGGCTTAGCTTCAAGTCAGCTTCATTGGATACAAATGAGCAGCCTAAGTAAAGGCTCATTTAACCTAAGTTTTCTTGGTTGCCAGCAGTAAACAAACTTGGGTTTAGCTGGGATTATAAGGATTGAACTGTCCTGAGGATCTATCAAAAGATCTTTAAATACTAGACAAAACCTTTGTTTGAAACTGAATTTCATAACTTTGATCAGGCTGCCTTAAACACAAACACGAACATATATAATTTAAACATCTTATGGGAAAGAGCTCAATTTATTCATGTTTGAACGTCATCAAAATTGTTAAGACTTAATTACATCTGCCTGTAACTTGGTTTCTGCCCCTGCTTTGAAGACCATTCTAACTGATTCAACATGCTAAAATTTCACTTTTGGTGTGTAGATATAAAGGAAGAAAAATGCACGTGTGGGAAAAGGGTATTTCCTGCTAAGCAAAATACCGTAGTTAAAGTAATTCTATTGCACTGTTTGAATTAGTCTTTAAAAAAGACCATTTTTAGTTAAACTAGTATCCCCTGACTTCTTTAAAGGCTTTCGTATGAATTTTGTTTGCTTCTGTAGGCTACCAGTCTAATTTGAAGCCCAGCATTACTCTAATTTTTTTTTTTTTTTTTTTTAAATATACTGTTACAGAGGGGGATGCAACCCTGAGCTGTGCAGGTGCAGTAGGTTAGTTTGCATGACTGCTATGCTCTCTCCTTGGCTCTTAGAGCAGCACGATGTTTTTCAGTCTTTGCCAGTTCCTCTCAGTAAGGCTTACCAAGAAAATGTTCTGTATCTTGCTGACTTATGTTCTTTCTTTTCTATGAAAGAGACAAGAAATGTTGCTTCATTCTCTCATGTCTCTGAGCCACACTGCATGTAGCAAAACTGACGAACTCAGATCCCTGTGTCCAACCAAGAAGACCTCCCTTGGTCATTAGTAGTCACTGATCTCAAAAACAATGCAGCTAGGTATAATAGTATTCTGTTTTGGTCATAATGGAGGCTAAAGCTGGGATCATGGTATATAAAAGGTCATGCTTGCTACCGCAGATTTTCTCTTAGCTCAAGAGAGTGTTAAAGATTGCTCCAGTGCAGATTTGTAGCAGAGCGTGTACCCTTCTGAAGGCTATGGTACAGTTTGTAGAGGAGGCTTATTTTTGTGTGATGTTTTGGTGTACCAAAAACTGTCATGGATATGCTTGTATACTATCCTAAATTTTTATTTCAAATTCTTATGTTAGAACATGCTCAGATGACCACAAGTCATGAAATGAATAGGTATGAGAACGTGCTCCCATCTCTCCCAGGCTGAAACCTGGCATGTGATAGTACCTGCCTCTGGTCAGTTCTGGTTTACTCTGCAGCACGTGGCTGCAGTCATATTCAGACACCTGGTGCTTGCATTTGGCTGGCTTATGGGGCAGTAATGGACCTACTGTACTCCATTTACCATGGGTGGATCCTTTTTCTGGACAAACTTAAGGGGTTTTTTTGGTTCATCTTTCTATATGTTTTTAAGCATCAATAAATACACATATAAATCTGATTTCATAGAATTCAATTTGTTGCAAATATTTGCAAAATAAATGGTTTTATTTTTACATTTGGCTTACAATATGGGGCCTGTGTTCTGTTTTCTGAAGTTAGTTTTCCTTTTCTGCAGAAGACCGAACTCCACAGTTAGAACTTTCTGTCTCCAGCTTTCATATTTACTGTGACACTAGAACAGACATTGCTGCAGTTGTGTTTGAGCTCCTCTCTGGTGTTTTAAAGTTTAGAATTAGAAGTTACTGTTATGTTAAATTTCTTTTGTGCATCCCAGACTAATTAAGAATCCATTAACATGAACTGCTTTGCCACTTTTTATTGGTCATGAGCCTAGAGGTGTAGAATAAAATCCTTGAAACTTTTTTCACCTTCTAACTAGAGTGTTTAGGGAATAATCACTTCTGAGGTAATATTCCAGTAATGGTAGTTCAGCACTTAAAGATTGTGTACACACACCTCTCAATATACTGTAATATATGTAAGCTGTGAACTCTATATTAATGTGTTTACTTCTATTTTTATTCCAGTTTGTTCTTTGTGTGTATGTGTACTCTTGTATCTTTCTCATGCTGGTGTGATTGTTTCACTTGTTCTGCTTGCAGGTAAATATCTGTAAGCAAAACTTTCTTGGTCTTTTTAGTCCTCACTCAGTGTTTTAAAAGGGGGGGAGGGGCGGAATCTGGTATAGCCCTGCAAGTTTCATGTGGAAAATATCCATAAATATCACCTAACCACTGTAATCTGCAAGAAAAACAATTAGAGAAAATGGAAATATGGTAGAAGGTGGTCTTGTTACCCTTCCTACTGCATTATTAAAAAAGTAATGCTCAGCATTCCTGTCCTTATTATAGCTGGTAGAGAGCCCGCAGCCTTATCAGGCTTTTTAGTCAATATGGATTTGCACAGCAGTGTAGATGGGGGATTCCCTTAGCATCAGGCTGAAAAACCCAGAAATCCCTGACGAAGACAAAGAAAATCTAATTCCATTAATTTTTCAGTCTTTGGACACTAAGCAATTGAGAAGATCAGAAGTGAGATCAGTTGCAGAGAACTGGTACTGCTGTGTTATACAATCTGTGAATCATTTCAACAAGTAATTCGCTTTAGTTAAGCTGAAGTCAGCTGAGTTCTTAGAGTTCCCCATGGTCTCTAGTCAGACTTGAGAACAGGCTTCTTTCTTCCTCTTGGGTACTTCCTGCCATGGTAGGAGACATTATATCGTTGAATGCTAGTGCACACTTCCAGTGACATATAGCAGCTGTAAAGACTGGATGCTCTTCTGCAGCTAAACTAAACTTGAAAAAAAACCCAAAACCAGCCCCGCCCCCCCAAAAAAACCCAAACCCAAACAAAAAAAACCCCAACCTCAAAAAACCCCCAACAAACCCTCTAAAACCTGAAGTCATTTAAGTTGAAGTTAAAGAAACTGAAGTAACATCTGCAATACAGTAATCATCCAAGTAATGCTTAGATACTCATAATAAATTTAGTTTGTGGAAATCATCCATTGATTGTAATTGAGCATAATAGACGTACGTTCCAATGGCCTTCTCATCTCCTATTTTTAGAATTACTTTCCATAAAGTCATTTACATCTTTTCTTTGCCTGAGGTGTAAATGTTTAATAATTTGGTATTTCTCACTTGAGTTACTAAATTTAATAGTATCATTTGTGGGTAAAAGATGGATTATGGATTGAAAGTTGTGGGGTAAAGGCAGGAGGTAATTGGGATGCCTTTGCTCCCCAACCAGTCAGTGGGAAAAGAAAGGATGCTCCATTGTCTCTGGGGTACCTCAATGCATATCTGAGGCTACAAAATCAGGTGCTGTGGGGACCTTGTCCTGTAAAGTACACAACCTCCTCAAGTGAGCCCCTTTCTCTCTGCCAGGACTCAGTGGCAATTTTGCATTTACCTAATATTTGACACTCCAAAACACTACAGATTTTTTTTGTCACCTGAGTCAGACTTCTACGGATGGAGGAGGAAGCTTGAAAAGGAGGCTCACAGTAACCACGTGGCCTGTGACTGGTCTCTAATATTAATCAGGTCTCTGGATAGGATATGCTTTGGAAGTCTGCAGTAGCTCACAGCATTTCTTCAGAAACTGGTGGGTGTTGTCAGGAGTAGTCAGCGTCTCTTTTTGTACATTTGTGCATTCTTGTTTTTCTTTTTAATAAAAACAACACAACAAACCACCAAAAATTCTGTGACTCCACTGCCCTCATTGTCCCTCCCCTTCCATGTGTTTGCATGTATTCACTACCTCCTCTATTTTGCATGCATTTACTCTTTGGCTCTGCAGATTGTGTCCCATTTTGCCTTCCCAGTAGAGCTTTTAATTTTATAGGATAGGGTCTGGAGCTGTCCTTGCTGTAGAATCCCCTGGGTACAAAAAGCAATAAGAACAGGATCATCAACCTCCTGTTTGAAGTGGGAGTGAAGGGCTTTTCCCTCCCATTACCTCACTCCTTTCTGGAAGGAGAGGAGGAAAATAAGAAAAGAAGATTGCTGCCACAGCCACAGCTGCCACCACCGCTGTCATGATCATTTAGTTGCTGCAGCCACTCTTGCTGCCAGCACATGGGAGTAATTAACACTGATGAGAGAAGATCAAAGATGTGAAGTGCATACCCTGCTTTACATATCTCCATGCAGAACAGATAAATCAATTCTGCTGAGTTCTCATTTTATGCAAAAGCAACTTGCTGCTCTTGGCTTAGTTCTTGGAACGGCAAACTTGGATGCTTTTTGTTTCAAACACTATTTGAAAGCTTCACATACTGTAGTACTGTAGAACTAAATTATTAATGTAAACAAAGCTCTCTGCTGCTTGTAAAGCATCTCCCATATAAAACTGCGCTGCTGGCTCCCGAGGCCAGCGAAGGCACACTAATCCTACAACAAATTACTTCCTAGAACTGTTGGATTATGTCAAAGGTCCAACTGGTAGCCATTATTACTCTCTGCTCCAGTGTTAACATATCAGTTTTTCCATTAATTGCATGATGACTCTTAATTTAATCTACAACAGATCAATGGTAGTCAATTATGGAATATGTTATTTCTGTTGAGTAGTAAGTGAATGAGATGTTTGAATTCACTTAGTGTTCTGTTGAAAAGGACAGCAATTGATTGATGTGGAAAAAATGAATGGGAGAATACCACTGCAAAACATTGCAAGTCTTTTTACCCTTTCTACCTTTTTCTGGTACTTCATTAAAGTTATGGTCATGATGTCTATAGCATTCATGCAGATTTCTGTGAAACTAGCCCTGACAATCTAGGGAATAGCAAAAATTAAATGCTGTTTGCTGGTTTTTAAAAGTATGCCATCTCCTCTGCCCAACTCTTCTGAGCAACTTCTCCCTTGTACTGTGTGGGAAAAAAAAATTATCGTAACTATCTTCCCGTGACTCAAAATCCCGAATGACAAGAAATGAGCTGAAAAACATATTTAATTGAACTCTAGCTCAGTTGTTTGTGCATCTTGTTGACAGGCTTAGTTTCAGGCCCTAGAAATCTTAGATTTTTTCTGTGACTTCTTCTTTTTTTTAATGAACCCTCAGAAGTAAGAATGTAAACAATCTGAAATATTTAGGCACAGGATTTAATGACTTCTGCCAAGAGAGTTGCAGCTGATATTTCCACGTCCTCCTTGTATCAAAAGATTACTATTGTCTTGCATTTGAAAATCCTTATTACTTTCTAATGTAGTATCAGCTAGATTATGTGTAGTATTTCATCTAACGGAGTTTTGATCATGTCTTCCAACTCCTGAGTACAAGATTTTTTCTTGAATTCTGATAAAATACTACCTTCTCTTTGCACTCTCAAATGGGAAGTTAGAGGAATTTACTGAGATGTTTGATATAGAGTTGATGTACAGGGATTGATTATTAGGAGGGAGCAGGGAGCCTCTTCCATGAAGTCTTGGTGAGCTGTTGTGAAAGGTTGCTGTAATAATAATACTAGCTGTGAGGGGAGTGGTTCCTATGTACCTGTCTGGCCAGAGACAGGAGAGCAGAGTGCCAGCTGCCTTTGGTGTGGGTGAGGAAGCAGTAAGGTGTGGGGAGTTCGAGAGATGAAAAAATTGTTCTTCTAAGCTGTGGCATCTTTATGTGTAAACCTTTCCCTCTTCAACTGTCAATAGGAATTTGGATAAAGGAAGGTAGGAGAGTGCAACATTGTTTTAACGAGTGTTGCAATAGCAGGTTTTTATTCTTAAATTTTGTGGGTTTTTTGCAGATGACTTAAACATTGAAGGAATTCAGATGAGCACCAGTTTGAGAAAACAGAAAGAATGTATAGCATTTAGGCCATGACTGAAATGTTTTGGTCTTGTATTTTATAAAAGCTTATAACAAATGTATAGAAATGTTTGTAGGAGACCTGTTGCTGTTTTACTGTTTGTCAAACATGTATGTAAAAGGAGTACAGGAGTCTTACAGTATGCTCATTTTCAATATGGTAGTAGTCTTTAGCACTGTCTGAAAACATACATGCTTTGGTCTCAGAATTCACTGATTGTCAGATCTGATTGCTTTAAATTAGACTCTTATTAAGAGGTTGGTGGTAAGATAAGCAACCTTTTTTACTGTTAGGAAGATCTTAAAGAATTCTGGAAACTACATAAATGTCACTAGCTGTATAGGGAGCATCTCATGTCTTAAGTTGAATAAGATTTGCTATTACTCACATTACTAGGCAGTGGAGGCTGGTGCTAAAAAGACTATTTCAAAGTGCAGGTGCATCACACTGCAGTAATGGATGCATTTAACAAACAGGTTTGAATTTAACTTGAATAAAAAAAAAAACTATTAGTCTCCCAGCAACTTCTGGTTACTTATGCAGACTACTTGCTTTTGTTCTCCTTTGATTTTTTGCCTTAATGTGGTAAGAGAGAGAAAACACAGCTTTCTGTGAAAAGCTTCTCACAACAGTAGGTTGGATGCTTAAAGTGTAGTGGGTTTGGGAAAACCTCCATGATATCCTGTCCACAGTCAGCAGGAGTAATCCCTTGATATTTCTGATTTGGCTTTCTGTTGTCTTGAAATACTTAGCAGAGGAGCAACACCGCTGACCAAGTGTAACTCTACAAAAGCAGTAGGGAAAGGAGAGAATGTAGGTTATTGGTATAGTCACCAGAACCAGCAGCCCTGATTAGTGTGCCTGGTAGTGGCCATCCCTTGGAAAGCATCCTTCCAACTTATGCTTCAGATATCATGCCTCTTCAGGACAAAAGAAGAGATCTTGCAAGACTGTCTCGCTTCTTTTGCGACAGGTAGCTGAATGCATGCTTATTCTGTGGATTAGTTAATCACATGCTTCATTTGGTCAAGAAATTTTCCTGATAACTGAAATCAAGACCAGGCAGCTGTTTTGTTTGTCTCAAAAGTATGTTTTAATAAAAGTTGGGTTTATTCCCATCTTGTATCTGTGATAGCTGTACATTCTGGTGTAGTTAGTACTTAAGGTTAATAGACCTTATGTCAACAGCCAGAGGTTGTCTTTCCCTGGCTAGGTCTCTGACTGAATCAAAAGACTGGTATCCTTAGGAGACCCAATGCTGGGAATGCTGTAGCTTTGGCCTGGGTTCTTATTATGCTGTGATTAAATGAAATTGTGGCCTGCCATTTCCTTTCAATGTATATTATTCATTCCTCTCATAGCAAAGTCACTCATATTTATCTGGTTTTCAGTCTGTTTTTGAATGGGTATAAAATTTGGTAAAAGGAGCCTGTCTGTATGGAAATGTACAGCTTTCTGACTTCTAGTTGTCCTTTCTTAAAAGATCACAGAATCGCAGGAAAAGAGAGGCTGGAAGACACCTCTGTAGATTATCTAGTCCTATTCCTCTGCTCAAAGCAGGGTCAACTATAGCACATTGCTTAGGGCTGTGGCCTGTTGGATTTTGAGTGTTTCCAAGCATGGAGACTACATAACCTCTCTGAGCAGCCTGTTCCAGTGTTTAGCCAATCTCAAAGAGAAGTGTTTCCATATATATTTCAGTTTGCGCCCGTTGCCTGTCACTGGGAGTCACTGAGAAGAGCCTGGCTCCATCATCTTTATGTACTACTGCAAAACTGGGTATTTGTACACATTGATAAGATCTCTCTCCAAGCATCCCCTTCTCCAGGCTAAATGGTCCCAGCTTTCTCTGCCTCTCCACATATATCAAGTGCTCCAGGCCCTTTATCCTCATGGCCCTCTGCTGGGTTCACTCCAGTAGGTCCATATCTCTCTGCAGAAGCCCAGTGGCAGTTGGACTAGGTGATCATTGTAGGTCCCTTCCAACTGAAATCTCTCATCTCCTCCTCTCCTCTTTGCTCCTCTCCCTCCAGCTCTGTCTCACCTCCCTTGACCTGCTGGCAGTGCTCTTCCTAATGCAACCCAGGATTGGTCTTCCTTGCAGCAAGGGTGTGCTGCTGACTCATGTTCAATTTGGTGTTCACTACGGGCCCTCAAGTTCTCTTCTGGAAAGCTACTTTCTAACCACTTAGCCCTCAGCCTCTACTGGTGCAGGTGTACTGGTGGGCTCCGAGTTTTTGGTATGGTGGCTGGAGGGAGTGCATCACCATTCTTTACAGCTGAGGCACTGGGAAATCACAAAAGCAGTTTTTTGTAGGGACACATCTCTATGAAGGAAGATGATAATTGTAATTATGTGTATCTGTGCTTTTGAAAGCATCAGTAGTAATTCACTCAAAACTTACTTTTACAATAAATATGTAAAAACATTTAAAAATTTACTATTTTAACGTTTTCCGCTGATATGTTTAGCTTGCTCTATACATACGTCTTCTGCTATTTGAGTATGTAGTAATTATAAATTGTAATGGGTACATTTAAAAAATTCTGAGGATTTTCAAGACTGATCAGAGAATTTTGATTGCTGCTTTGAAACTTTTGAAGGAAAGCCTAACTATTAAAGCCTGATAGATCAGCATTTAGTGGAAATCAGAACTTCCTTTAGATGTCCCATTCTTTGTTGAAAATCTTACTGTAAAACCATATTGTATAATGTAGGGAAAGATATGGAAATAAGTGCATGAGCAGGTGGAACAGCATGTAGATTAACTGTTATCGAAAGTTTTTTGACGGATAAACTACTATCAGCCCTAAAAATTTCTCACTGACTAATGAAAATCTTTTTTGTGACACTGATTTGGGAACACCGCTATTTATGGTCTTCTGTTCCACCACTGGTATGCAGACCACAGTTTGTGAATGACAGATATGAAACTGAGAGTTTTTTTGTGTGTGTGTGTGAGCTCTATAAGCCTTGCTTATCAACTATTGTCAATTATTTCTGTTAATTTGTTACTTGAAAATAAACTAGTGTGTTAGTTTTACTCTTGATGTATCAAATCCTTTAAGTTATTAAACATGCCATGAATTGTGATATTATGCCCAGGCAAGCTTTGTTGCTTATGTAATGTCTTTTACTTTGAAAACGGTTTATGAATGCTATACGCTGCTTATAGTCAAAACTCTGGTGGTGATGTGGAATAGATAATTGCAAATAGTAAGACTCATGCTATGTGCATCTGATACTAAAAAGTGGTGTAGCAAACATTTTTAGCTTTGTGCTTGGATCAGATAGTTTGCCAGTCTTATCTTTCCTATGACATGCATTGTTGAAAAGAAGGTATATGCAATTATTTAGATTAGTAAATAAAGGAGTGACTGCCTAAAGCCTGTCAAAACTACTGTAGCACTCATTAGTTACTTTTAAGCCTATATGTTTCTGCATTGAAGGACAGGATTTGAGATGAATGATTATGCTCAACCCAGGTGATTTTTTCCAGCTATTCAGGGTCTGAAACAGCACTGTATTGACTAAAATCTTCCAAAGGGCTCTACTCTGTAGTAGGAAATAGTAGAGACATGCTGTCTATACTGCAGCTGTTTCCATTTTCCTAGGATTAGTAAACTGATTTCTCTTTTTAGAAGGATTGAAATGTTTTGCAACATGAAGTACTTCATGTCTTATTCCTGCCTTTAGAGATTGATATAAACAGATGAAGATTGGCTTATTTGTGAGTGGAATTGTTGATTTTATTTCAGTCCTGGTGCCATTTGAAGGTTGATTGAAGATGGTACAATAACGCTGACACAACCTACAGGTAATGCTGTACCTGCTTGGTATTGACAGTACCTTGTGGTGTGTAACACTTCATCAGCATTCCAAGAGTCTACAATTTTCTACCATAGTAAAAGCTTTCTGCTGGTACAACCAGATTTATATATTTTAAAATAAATAATTTCTCTATTTGTGTCTGAAACCTATTTATTTAAACGATGTATGAAATAATACATGCATTTTGTGCCACTGTCTTTCTCACTGGCATTACGTATTACTGCTGTTTGTTAGGAGGATGCTTAAAAATGCTTTTCAAGTATTTCGTAAAATGGTAGCACTACCAGCCATAGTGTTAAATTATTATTTTTATATAAGTAATTTCTTTAAATTATGGAATTTTGGCTTGGCTGTTATGTGCTGAAGACAGGTGAGGACCATTTTGTGTGCCAGGCAGTCTCCCTGAAAGGGCCTGGTTGTTTGGCTGACAGCTGAACTAACCTAATTCAGCTAGAAAGTGGGACAGAGTTCAGTTGTGCAGATGATTTCTCGCACTGAGTTATTGACTGCATTTGCTGCCTCTTCCCTAAGGAATCCCACATCCAGCAAAATGAAATGTATGTGCAGTGTCCAAGGCCCATTTATCAAATCAGAAAAGTACCTGAGGTCTCAAAGATTTGCTCAATACTTTGAGAAATAAAGTGGTAGCCTTATATTTCAGTACTAGATCTCCCATTCTAATTTTGATTTCCGTTCTTCAACTGCAGGAAACAATCTAATGTTTACTAGAAGGAATGCAATTTGCATTTCATTATTTTCAAAGTTAGAAGTATAGGCATTCAGCAATATAGGTCAGAGTTTTAAAATAGTGTCCTCTGATCCTTCAGTTGAATGCTTCTACTTAATTTTTTAATATGATCTAAAGATTTTCATATTTAGATCTTACTAATAAATGGATTTTTTTAAATGCTATGCCCATTTATCTGTTTATTGTTTTCCTAGGTATTGTGTAGTCTCTATCTCTATTTGCTGGAGATTCAAATAACTGAAAACTATATTTCATTAGGCACAGGGCAAGTAAATACTCTCTATAATACAAGGCTTCATGCTAGGCTTTTCTGACATGGGAAAGCTCCCTGGGAATGCAAAGACCTTACTTGATCTGCATACATTTAATGGCTGAAAACATGGAATTTCTTAGTGACACACACATTCCCCTAAACATTGAAGAAAGCTGTGTAACTGAAGTTTTAGTATCATGGGGATAGAAAGGGAGTCTCTGTTCAGAGAAACATTGATTTATTTTTTCTTTGACTTACCATGTTAGGGAATTTTTTTGGTAGACTTTATATTCCTTCTCAGGGAAAAATTTTCCATCAGGTGTGTCCACGTGAATAAGTAAAGTTAGAGGTAAGAACGATTTTCTTCTTAGTTTGGGCCAGGTAGACTAGGTAGTCCAAAAATAAATGTCTCTAATATTAGAAACGTATTTTACTTGTGGTGGTTGTTCAGACAGGGCCAAGAGGAACAGAAGTGCTTTTATGACTTTCAGTACTGGTGTTATATTAGCTGTTAAAGATGCAGGTTCCACTCAGCTAAATGCTGTAACAGCACACAGAAGTATGTAACTGCAGTAAGTAATCTCTTTCCTCTCCTACACTCTTGCTTTCCTTTTTTATTTCTTTTCTATGAGATAACGTCTGGGAACAGACGACTTCCAACATTGTGAAGCAATTGTAATTGAGGCATTGGCGTTTACTGCACTAGAAAAATGAAATAAAAATGATTTGCTGCGTAGATATTAATGTTAGCTATGGAAACCCTCTCCACAGAAGTGTCTCTAAGGTGTGTGGCCATTAATAATGCTGAGCTTTGTGATGATGTGGAGAGGGCCTTCTCTTTGTCTGCCAGGGGAGACAGCACGACGATTAAAGCATAACTGCCAAATGATTCATAGCTTTTCTCTTTCAGATTTTATGCAAATTCCATAATGGATCAATTTGCACATTGCCAGGTAGTTTGCATAGCTTGTTTAAACTGTGTGGTTTTGTTCTGAAGGTTAATCTTAGTAAATTAGGTTTATTGTTTCAATGTAAGATAGGGATGGGACAAGTCTCTGTAATTCTGCTTATGCCTCACCTTGATCCCAAGGGCATGGGTTCTTTTTGAGCAAGTTGACAATTTGGGTTTTGGTTGTCTGGTTTATTTTTGATGGTTCTGCTAAGCACTAGACACTGCAGGGCATTTGTGCTGTGGCAGTCCTCTCTGAAATTCATTTGCTCAAGAGGTCCCACCAAGCACCCAGCTGAAGCAAACAGGCTGCCCAGAGAGGTGGTGGAGTCACCATCCCTGGAGGAGTTCAAAAAACGTGTAGACGTTGCACTTCAGGACATGGTTTAGGAGGCATGGTGGTGGTGGGTTGACGGTTGGACTTGATGGTCTTAGAGGTCTTTTCCAACCTTAATGATTCTATGATTCTGTTTGTGTGCCTGCAATAAATGTTTAGTTGAAGGAAGTGATGTTATAGCACTAAAAATGCAAGTTAAAATTGATGCTCACCTTCCCCATCAAATGGGTTGAAGGTAGAGTTTGCTGCAGGTCTGGAGATTGTGGGTTGACAGATACCTTTGATTTATGGTGAAGAACAGTCTGGTGAAAACCCAGCACAGCCACATAAGTTTTGATGTGCAGCTAACGAAAGCCTTGGAGTTGGTGGTATGGAGAATGTTTAAGTAGGATTTAGCTGAGATATTTACTCTACATGAGCCTTTTCAGGTTTTGTTATGAACTCTGTCTGTAAACCCTCTTTTATTTTGTCACCTAGTCTATTCTTTCTTGTTTCTGAGGGCTTCTGAGCTATTTGTTATTTCAGTTTCTCATCCTATTTGTCTCCCTGTAATTGCTTATAACTAGTCATACCAGCCTCTCCAAGACTCCCAACTCTGGTGAAATGATGGCCTCTAGAATTGTCTCTTGCTTTGGATGGTCTGTATTGAATCAATATCGGATAGAGCTGCTGTAGTGGAAAGTGCTGCATGAGCTGTGCAGTTTTGATCAGCCCCCTCTCAAGATACATTGTGTGAGAGAGAAAAACTGGGGAGAGAGAATTTCACCTGAGGGATTGTGGAGATCGTTGGAAGATGGCTGGCAGCATGAAGGAAGAAGAAACATCTAAGGTGCTACAAAAACCAAAACTCTCTGATGGGAGTTTTTCCCTGCCACTTATGGCTAGAAATTAAATACAGAATATTTGGACTAAATAGCACAGCTCTTTCCAGTGGAATATATGTGATCGATCATCCCTGGAAAGTGCTATTGACTGGTATTTTAACTAGGCTGAATAAAACACTCCTGTGTACTGCAAGATGTAATTTTGCATTGGTAGAGGAATTCACTAATGTCCCAGTAGATGGCTTTTATTTCTAACTATTGTTCACTTAAAACGCAGACCTAGAATGTTAATTTTTCACAGAGGAGTAATTTAGGTAGAAGAGAAAGCAAGACTTGGGTTTTTTTCCCCCAGCATGACTGCTGGGCTGTGTAACAGCTCAGTCTTTGTAGAACTGTATCAGTAGGGGTTTCAAAATGTACAGCTCTTTGTATGCTAACAAAAAGGTTCAGCTCCTCAGTGTCCAGGTCTATGGGAAATGTCTTGTTACCATCCTGTGATCTTTTCATAGATATAATTTGCTGATTGTGTGATGGTGGTGGTGGGGTTATTGGGGTTTGGGGTGGTTTTTCTTTCCTTTTTTTTTTTTTTTAACGTTTGTGGTTTGTTTCTTTTTTTTTTTTTTGGAAAGGAAGTTAAACTTGAATTAAACGTACTACTTAATGGGCCTATTTTTTGTCAGTCTCCTAGTGAATGGGTTTGTTGCCTTAATCTCTCAACTTCCCCAACTTGGCCTATTTCCAGAATGATACATATATTTACATTTATCTGATAAAAGCAAAAGTGAAGGACCTTCTGCCTTCCACTCATTGTATATGTTTGATATTTTGGTTCTGTTGATGGTTTTTAAGGGATAGGCATTCTTTTCACGCGTTTTCTCCCATCCTCCCCTTGAGGTAATAGGTGCAGTCTCTCCTTTTGTTACTTTTATTTGAATTTTTAGTCTTGCAGGAGAGAGAGTGCACTTTTAACTATAATACAACGAGTTGAAATGTGCTTCTGTTTGGTTGTCAGGCAAAGCTGAAATCTGGAGTCTAGATGTCTGGTTTTAGCTCTGTTGGGTGCTGCTTGTTGGAGTTTGTCATTCAGTCTTCTAATACAGCAATGATTTTATCCACCTCCCTGGTTTTTAGGGGCTATTTTTTTTCATAATAAGGCTGTGCTTATGCTTGTTTTATGCTAATGCAGAACATACCCATGCTTTCTAGAAATTTTTCCTTCTACTTTATCTTTAAATGCAGCCTAAGGATTTTCTAGAGACACTCCTTGTTTGATTTTTTACCTTCAGTCTATCCTACTGTGTTTCAGATGACAAATGTAGTTGTCACCATTTATTCTTTCACTGTAATTACATAAGGTCTAATTATGTCTTCCTACTCTGATATGTGTAATGTATGTCTAGTTTTTGTTGCAGTCTGTGCAGGAATGTGCAGATCCAAATAGCTGCATTTTATCTTGAATTTTTTTTCTCCACAGAATACCTTTCTACCATTTATATTTTTATTTTACTTTGAGGGGGTTGTTGTGGACATATCTTAATGATTTCCTAGGTAGCCTTCAGTAGTTAGACTGGTGTTACATCCTTGTCATTTTCGATACCAATACTGCCACCAACAGTAGGGTCTGCAACCCAGGTAGATGTACTTGAGCAGGACGTGGGAGTGCTGTTAATTCTAGTGGTTCATCAGAAATCCCCCTTTCTCTCTCTGAAAGCAGGGCTCAGGCAAAGTACTTTGTTCTGAAGAACAGAAGAGCTTCAGGCTTTATTTATACGAGTCTGTCTTCATTTAAGTAGAACTTGTATTGACTGGAGTCTTAGCTGGGTACAAAATGTACAATTACATAGCTTTTAAAGGAAACAGAATTTTGTGGGAATACTGAGTATTAATTTTCCTTCCTCCTTTTGAAGATCAAACAGATTACCCTTAACATTGCTTCTGAACATGACAACAGGCAGGAAGACTGTAAACATAGTAAAAGGGCTCTTCAGAATTTACTTGATAGTTCTGGATTTTTTTTATCCTTTTTTTTTTGTGCATGGTTCCGAACTGTAGTCACAAACTCAGCTTGAATTTAGAATAAATCACAGCATATTCAGGGTGGAAGAGACCTCAGAAAGTCTCTAGTCCAACTTTCTGCTTGAATCATCAGGGTCAGTTGTGAGATGAGACCAGGTTATTCAGCGCTTTATCCAGTTCGTAGCCTTGAAAACTTAGAGGGAGACGGCACAACCTTCCTGAGCAACCTTTTGCACTGCCGGACTGCCTCATGGTGACAAAGTTTTTACTTATATCCACTCAGAAGCCAGATATAAAAAATCTAGGACTTCAGAAGGAGGAAGAAGGAATCTGTTTCACTTACATTTCCTGCCTCCATTCTTCTCATTTGTAACCTTTTCCCTCTTGCTCTTCTCTTTAGCTTCTATTTTCACCTCAGCTCTACTACCTCTCCTAGTGTCACTGATGGGATGTATTAATCTCCTTTGATTGTCCCACAAGCACTTCTCTTTAAACGTTTGTAAAGATGATGACAAAAGTAACCACTAAAGGAAACTAACGCAAAGAATGCTTTACTGGTAGCGTTATATTTAAAACTTATGGCATCCTTGACACTCAAAGCCTGGTATAGATGGTAAGCAAAGGCATATGCTACTGTTATTTTGCAGTTTTCCTTCTCTGTTTAAGGATAGCATAATGTGTTAAAAGTGTATTTGAAAGATTATGCTACCAGAAGCTATGATGTAATCAACGTTTTTTTTCAGACATGTTAAAATATGATATTCTACAAACTGCTTCAGTAGGAACACCGTAACAACATCCATACAGTTATTTCTGATTTTTTTTTTTTTTTTCAATTTTGGTTGGTTAATGGTTTGGTAAGTTAAGTTTTGGTTAAAACATAATTTTTTTCATGTAATATCCCAGAGTTGAACCTCAGTTTTGCACCTAAAGGTTATTTTATGAAATTAATAACAAAGATACTGTTTTTTGTTAGAATAGTTGTAAAATTAGGAATCAGTCTAAGGAAAAATACCAAAGCATGCAGAAGGAGGTTTCAGAATATGATTACATGGAGATCAGTGGGTTATTTGAATATTAAAAGGTTAAGATCTGCCTTGAAAGACTTGATAAAAGTGACCATGGATTCTATGTCTAAAGTCTAATGGATTTAAAACCCGATTATATGGTATAAAGACAGAGTTCCTCTGGACATAAAGTCAATAAGTTGATATCTCAAGGGAGCAATGCTGCAATCAATGTTACTACATGCTTTCATCCATGATGTAGTGCAAAGCTGTACAAGTAAGGTGATATGGCGCAACACGGTGGTGGCTCACTGCTGTTCACATTAATAAAAACCCAGTGAAGTACTACTGCCAGAGTCTCAGACCAGCAGAGCCAGGCAGGAAACACATAAATTAACTTGCACTAGTCAGTTATATTAAGAAAAAACCAACTTATTCATATACTCTTCTGACTTACAGATTCCTTATTTGGAGGCTGGGAGAATGATATTAGCAGATTTTGGCAGTTTAGTGACAGCTTTTCCTATTATAAAGAGGAATTTAAAGCAAATAGAGTTCTTCAGCTGTTTTGAAAACAGATAGGAAAACTGTGGAAAATATATCCATTCAAATGGTGATTTGCCTTCAGACAGAGTAGTGTTCAATTCTAATATCACAGCTAAAACTGAAGCAGGCTAGATGAGTGAATGTAATCTATTCTGGGTCAGAAATCAAGTTAAAATGGTTGTTTACAGATTTATTAGTGGGGCAATATGAAATGATAGAGAAGCCAAGAACTAATTGGGAACTGACAGGCGGTTTCACTACCCAGATGTGTGGATGGTCCTTTAGAAAAGATGCTTGCTGATCATGCTGTCTAACTTGAAAATCTGGAGGTTATCCAGAAATCTGAAAAAAAATTGGAAACCAGTTCATGCAATCTCATTGATCTCCAGGAATAACTTGAATTTCTTTTAACAAGTGGTTTGATCAATTAAAAAGATGTTAAAAGTCTTTCATAACAGATCAGCTCACAGGTGATTTAATACAGTTTAATACACTGAGAAAATCATTGTCTCTGGTTTTGTAAAAGGCAAATGTAATAAGTAACCTGCGGCCCTCCTCATAGTGTAGTAAATTATGAATAAACTTGCTATATGAATATACATTTTTCTTCTCCACCTTTTTCTTTTCTACAAATCTGTCAGCATAAAGAATAGCTGCTTTCAAGGTTTTTATCCTGAGCAAAGGTCATTTTTAGGAATGAATATGCTTTTCTTGATAAGATGTGACCTACAGAAAGTGGATGAGAGCTTTAGGCTTTGTTTCGGGTGACAGTATTTAATAGAGATGAAAATCTTTCTTTCTGAGGATATATAACTTTTATTAAGATTGGAGTAACCATACATTTTTCTTGTTATCTGGAATATGCAAATTAAATGCACTGTGGCAGTTAAAATTTAGTTGCGTAAGTCATCGAACTTGGAATTGAAACTTAGCTTTTCTAGCTGAGGAAAAAGGAACAAGAAAGTTATGCATCTAGAATGCTGTGCATGTAGCTTTTTCAAGAACACAAACCAACCAATAATGGGTTGCTGGAAACCAATGGATGGCTGAGGAAAACTTTATTATGAAGAACCAAATGGAAAGTTAAATTTTGCTGGTTTTCTGTGTGGAGAGAAGGGTATTTAATCTCATTCAAGGGAACATACCATGTGATTGCCCAAATGTTTGTAAAAATGCTTGTTATCCTCAGCTGGAAACTGTATAAGTGCTACCATTTCTTAATAATATCTAGTTTAGGTGCATTTGGATGTTCTGCTTACTCATTAGAAGTGGGGGGAAAAAAAGAAAATAAAACTTTCCCTTGATATGAAGACAATTTTGGAAGTAACTTTGAAAATTTTGAATTTCACCAGTCAGCTGAACTGAGCAGCTTTGCAGTGGAGTATGAGGCACATATCTTCAGCTTTATTGATGCTTAGCGTATAAAATACATATATTGGTCCTTTTCTCACAATTTTCACACAAAAATTTATGCTCAAAACATCTTGGGGATAACCTTATGGGATTAGAAGTGCATATGGAAGGGGACAAGGTTCAACAGACTTAAGTAAAAAGTACTGAACTCAAGAACAGGGAAAATTTGCTATCAGAAAGCCAGAGTGGTAAGTGGAAAACGTGCATGCAACTCTGTGCGTATCAACACAAGAGATACTTGATAAAATAATAGATCACAGAGATGTTGTCAGGCTGTTTAAAAAAGAAATCTTTTGTTCTAGGTCAATAGTTACATGTTTAAGCTGCAGATAAACATTTGCTGCTCTGTATTTCTAGTTTTGTAACAGATTGTTCTCTGTGTGCAGTGGTTTCCGAGGCTCAAGTTAATATGCTTATCCTCATTGCTCTGTTGCAGAAGCATTTAATAAGTTTTAAGAAGTGAAGAAAGTCCATTTGTACTTCCTTGTACTTTTGGGTTTTGAATAGGCAATGTCTGCTTTTGTTCCTTTGTTAATTGGTAACATTAATTGCACAGAGTGCTCTTCCACTTGTTGAACTTTGCTTTGTATCTCCCAGTTTTTATCACTTGACTGTTGTTGAAGGTATGTTTGATAGGTATGTATGATAGTGTTTGTACCAGGTGTTTGGCTAAGTCTTGCTGTAATGGAGATGTATAGCATGTATAATGAAGTGTGTGGTTTACAGCATGCATCATAGCTGCCTGTTTTTAAGCAACTATGATGCTTTTAGTGGCTCTTAATGGTGTTCTCTTGCCAGACCTCAAATTTCTGTCTGTTTTCTCAGGGAAGCTGGGGGATTTTGAGACCTGAGAAGAATGAAATAGTTCAGGTTCTATCCATGTTTGATTTCCTGGTCCTTTGTTATGCAGTGGGGAAACTTTCTGTTTCATGAGTAAGGTAGTTATTAAGTGAGGAATTCCCCATTTCTTTGGTCCTGAGAGCATTAAATCGATTGTTACCTCAGTAGTACACCTTAGTTACCTTGTATACCCTGCAGTTTCTAGTTATTTGAAGTGGGAACTTGCCATGAATACCCTGGCCAATTTAGCAAGGAAGAATTAAAAGAAGCTTTATAAGTTGCATTTCATGGGAGCTTTGCTTCTGCAGCAGGTGAGCACCAGAGGCTGCAATGCTGAGTGTGCAGAGAGCCAGTGGATAGTGCAGTTGGGCCTTTTACAGGGAATGCCCGTGTACTGGATTCAGGCTCCCATCTTCAAGCACAAGGGTGAAGAGACGTACATCGGCATTCTTACATTTAATGCCTATTGTTTATACACTGTTAAATACAAGATATGTAATCCATTCATGTTGCTGTTGAAAGATATAAGCAAGTAGCTTTCAAACTTCTCCTTATTTGTGTGTAGGCTCACTTTCCATCTTTCACTTAGGTCTCCAGGCTTGGAAGATTGGTCCTGGGTGTGGTATCAAAATTAAATGGAGGGACTGGCAAATATGCCAAAGCTGGAAATTAGGAAGCAAAATCACTTGTTTTGTCTATGATGTCCTCATGTTTATGTCTCTTACTTTAAATTAGTTGGCAAACTCCCAGAATGTGTGAGGTTTGTTCAAAAGTAACACAGCTGGGTGAAAAACTGTAGCACATATACAGACATGAGGTATATGTAAGTGATAGTTGTTATAGGAAAAAATACTGGTAAACTAATTGAAAAATATTAAATGCTTTATTCATCTGCTACTTTTAGTAGTTTGATTTCACATAGGCTGCTTTGACTGTGGACATGAATTCCACTGGCCATGCCTTTTGTTTGTTCCAGGTATCATAACTAAGAATGATGCCTTGTTGCAGGAATGTCAGATGAATGAAAAAAATAGTGATTTGAGAGACTCACATTTTTTACCAGCTGTTCAAACACTGGATTTCTGGATAAGCAAACACTTTGAGCTCCATTTAAGTGAATGAGCAGCCACTCTTGAGATTGGTTCAGATTCTTCTTTTTCCTTCCTGAACTTTTAAAGCTGTTCAGCCATATTTTTATTAAGAAAACCAAAACTCTTTTGACTCCTGTGCTATGCATATTTTACTGTGACTAGTGTCTTCTAGACATTAGATCCATTTCTTTGGGCTTTTCTTAACTGAAGGCTTGTTGCAGTATAAATACCTTTGTAGATACTAGTTGATGTTTGTCCCTTAAAATGAAGTAGTTAATTATTTTGTAATTGCTAGTTGGGATATTGCTGGAATGTTGATTCTGCGCTACAGATATTTGTAATTTACTCTGGCATGTCTAGCCTGATCCCTAGGGTAAACTGCAATTTTTTTAGTTTGGAAAAAACCAGTTTGGGATTGCCTAGCTAACTTTGACAGTTATATTTATGGCAGCATAATTGGTTCAGTCATCTTGAGTTTAATATGAGTTTAAAATAACATGACAAACTTATTTAACACATGCTTAGAAAAGGGTATGGGGGAGGTAATTGAAGAAACACATTATCGTCCTTTGGGAGTGAGATATTAATGCAAATCTTGTGGGGTGGTTGTGATGGTTGCTGCGGGTTTTTTGTTAGTGGTTTTTTGGTTTGGGTTTTTTTTTTTCCCTCCGTGTATCCAAAAACTCTGTAACAGCCAGTTACATTACTGTTACCTTGGCTGTCTTTCTGGAATACTTGATTTGCCTTGTTTTCGTAATTACCTGTTCTGAAGTGAGATGGCCAAGTCCCACCACTAGTGCTAGAGCAGGACAGAGGAGCCTGATTACTGCTGAGGATGAGAGCAGGAGGTTGGTCATGGTGGGCTCAAGAAATCAAAATGGAGCTTTGTCCCACCTCTGGGCTGTTGGCACTGATGTGCTAATAACCTGGTACTTCACAGAAGTTAACAAGCACTTTCCAGCTCATGCAGAAGAGAATCTCAGCTACAACATTTCTTCAAGCTGAAGCATAAAAGTCCATGTATATCACAGTATCTCTGTGATTGTGTAAGTTTTCCTCCAAAATAACACTCGTATTGCAGCTGCAGTTAGGAAAATGAGTCTATGGAGGAATCTAATGCCTCGTAGTCAGTTTGAGCAAATCCCAGAAGACAGGATGGGTTGTTCTGCCACTGAGGTCAGTGTGCTGAAAGAGCTGGTTTCCTATCTCGCTTCCTTTGTGGGATTTGTGCCCATAGCAACACCCATTGGCAGCTGTGAGATTGCAGTGCTACTGCTGCCCAGCCCTCTGCAGTACTGCTTCTCCCGGCATACTGACCTAGAATACTGCCCTAGATCTGTTTCAGAGGATTTCTTTAATTTTTCCCTTCTAGCTTGTCAGAAACCCCCTCAGGATGTTAAATTGCTTGGTAGCTGCAATGTGATAAATTGGCTGCTAATTAGTTTTTTTCTAGAAACATTAGTTCTTACCTTTTATTTTTTTTTCTATCCTGCACTTGTCCTGACACTTTACTTTCTCTGACACATCAGAATGTTAATTAATCTACTTAATTCATCTATTTGTGTAAATACAGATCCTGTCGGCTACTGCGTTGTTTCCTATTAAATTTTGGCTTTGTACAACTGCAAACTAGCCAGGTCATTGACTATCAGCAGTTGCAAACATTTGTGGTGTCCCTCCATCACGAATTTTTTTGTTTATTGCAGTGCTTTTGTTGTGATAAATCACAACACTGAAGCTTTCATGCACAGTAATTAGTATGAAGTCACTTCATACTGAAGTCCTTAACTGTCAAATATGAAATGCTGACAGTCTTTTTTTGGTCTGTGCCTAAATAAGAGACATAAATATGCTCTAAAATAGGAAAGGATGCTGATGGATAGTCAGAAAGGGCATTCACCTTTGAAATGGTCAATGTAATCCAGAAGTCATAGCAATCTGCTACTTGTTTAATGGCTTACATGGAATGACTCTTCTGGTCTTAGTTGCATTCTCTGAGGACAAATGACCATGTTATTAAAAAAACAAAAAAAAACCAAAAAAAAACCCCAAAAACCAAACCATTAACACTTGCTGATGGCGTTTGAAGAAATAAGTCTGAGAAGCCAACAACCAAATGGTTTTTTCGACATCTCTGAATTCAGCACCTCTTCTTTCTTTTAAGATTTAAAGTTCTTTGTAGTTTCCTTTATGCCAGCAGTTAGCCTTCTCTCTGGATAAATATCAAAATCCAGCTGTGTGAGAGCTGCTAGCATTATTGGGTGTCACCTCAGTATGACAGCATGCCTTAGAGTTTCTTAGGTTATGGTAGACTCATCTTGTGTTTCAGCTGCACTTGCCCAGTGAGGCTTATCTGTATGCTATCCTTTCATGAAAGCCGGGTCCTGGAGCCATCTCTGATTTGGCGGGACCACTTGCGATCTCAGAACTCTGTCCTGAAAAGATGCTGTTCTGACCTTGTTGGCACTGAGTGTTTACAGTTACCTATCTAGATAAATGTTATATTAAAAGGATATTAAAAATATGTAGGAATATGTATGCTTCCAAAAGATTTCTCCACCTAATTGCACCATTCCTCCCGGATAAAAAGTTTCTACATTTCCTCTCTGCCTCAGTTTCCTAACTTCTCTAGTGCTTGCTTTCTTTTGCTTGCATTGGAATCTTTGAAAGGCTCAGTCTTATATTCCCCCCTACCTCACATTTGCATCAACTTTGAATTGCTGACACAATCCCTTTGTCCTCCTCATAGGAGTTCCCAGGTATGGGAATAAGCTCCCATCTTTCTCTCTCGTGCAGAACCTTTCTGCGACTTCCTCAGATTCCTCAATTCTTCCACTTCCTTTTGCTGCTTCTTCCAAATCTCTCCACCTCCACCCACCCGAGAACAAGATTTGCAAGAATCTGCATTAATAATTGACAAAAATGATTCTGTCTTGGAGTCTTTTCCCTTCACAACAAACTTGGTCTGGTTTTCCACAGGTAGAAGTCATTAAAGTTTAATGATCCTTGATTCCCATTCCCCACCCAAAGGCCAGATGGCTAACATATGTCACCAACCTCTTAGCAATGGAGAAAGCACTCATAGTATAACCTGGGCATGGATAGACAGATAATCTAAATTGTTTGATTTGATTTACTGAATATTTGAAGCCTCATTAAACAGCATTAGGAAGTTCTGTTCTGGCACCTTAAGGAAGATTTGGGTTTGGAAGATTCCCTTGCCTACAACTATCTTGATTACAAAGCAGACATCTGAAAACAAAACTGTATGTTGTCAGTAAAGGTGAGTCTAGTACTGTGGCTCTTAGAATGTAGAGAACAAAACACAAATTCTAAGATGCATGGTTTCACCTAGTCACTGTAGGTATCCAGTATAATTTCCCCTACCAAAACCATTTTTGTTTTCAAAGCCCCACAAGTGTACAGTACTTAAGGCTGAAAATTTCATTTTTAAAAAAGAGTGTAAAGAAATAAAAGAAAAAAAAAAAGCTGCTTGGTGGGAGTTAGCTAGATTATTTCCTGGGTATAATAATCTGGAATAAGATGAATATGCAATGTTGAGTGCAGTGTTAGTGCAGCAGCATCTTGGTTTTAGCTGATATCATGAGTGCAATGGTCTATTCCCAGGGTGAAATCTGAAATATTGAGCTGGAAACAAAATCTCTAGATATAATAACTGTCTATCAGAATATACCTTTCAAGTTTAAGAATGTGATTTGGGAGCTTCTTACAAGAGTTTTACTTAAAATGAAGATTTTTTTGTCCTGAAGTGTTGGCCTTCCGTTGGACAAAACAAAACTGTTTTGAAGTTCTAATATCCTAAATGTCCAAGTTAACTTATTGAATATAGGGAAGAGACAAATGTGACTTGATTATTTAACTTGCTAAGTGTTAAGCATATTAAGTACTGAAAGTCATGATTACAGTTTGAAATGTAAGGAAGCCAGACACTGCAGATTTTTTTCCATTCTTGGGTCATTTTTTCTTTGTTTTACCAATAAATATAACTTTCAGGATGTGATGAACATTAAGATAAACATGGTTACATACATTTTACTTACAAATGTTGATCACAAAGAACTAACTGTGGTATTTTCCTCTTTAGCTTTCTCAAGTACATAATTGAAATTTTTTCTAAAATACTTCTGTGTGAAAGTTAGATTAAATTATCCATTCAGCTTGAGTTCTGAGAGTATAATTAAAAAAAAATTATAAATATATATATATTTGAACTAGGTTTTCTGTATAATGTATTCAGTCTCTTTCATACCTGCTAATCATAGCATTTAGGATAATACCAAGCAGCTGTAAATCACTACTTAAGAAAAAATAAATAGTGAAAGAATTCTAGATCAGTTAGAGATGGTCTAAAAGCACATGGTTTGTCATTAATACTTACTTTTAAAGGTGTGTACATAAATATTCTTCTGTTTGCAGAGACAATGGATCCTTTTGTAGTTGAGGCATGGTCAAAATCAAGAGGGGGGGGAAGAAGTATCAGGTTTGTAAGAAAGGTGATTTGCATACTATTACCCCTTAGTCTTTGCTTTCTGTCAAATTTTTTTAAGCTTGCTGTGACCTACTTTAGAGTCTTACGATGAGATTAAGAATTCCAGTGAATTCTGTGTTGCAGGCTACAGTAGTTTTAGCACGTGTTTACATTACCACTTTTGTTTTATTGGGAATAATAGAGTTTTTCATCATAAGAATTTGATTAAGTCCTAGATGAATTTTCCTCTACTGATTCTTGGTTTTCCTTTGTTTGTTTGTTTGGGGGGTTTTTGGTTGTGGGCTGTTGTTGGGGTTTTGGTTTGGTGGGGGTTTTTTTGTTTGTTTGTTTTTTTAATATGTAAGAGAAAACTGTGTTGTATTCATGGGTTTAAGTTTCTAAGTTATAGCAGGCAAAAGATTACAGTTGCAGGTTCACGCTGGCCATTCCGGCAGTCAGCTTTATGTTATGAATTCCAGGGCAAACCCAACTGGAAACATTTGTCCTGTGCCAAAATTTTGTAACTCATTGCCAGAGTATTATTTTTGTCACCACACCTATGACAAAGTCTGTTTGTGTCTTTGCTTTTCGTATCTTAGTTATACTAGAAATATGAGAAAAGCAAAACCCATTCTGACATTTGGGTATTCATGGCTGTATGGCAGAATGTAGTGTCTTGCAGAGATACCAAAGTGACTTGGAAAGACCTCTCTTTGGATACCAAAATTAAGATTAGATACCTTTGTGTGGTTAGTAGGCATGAGTTAATTAATCTGCTGAGAAACAGGTATAGTATAGCATTGTATATATGGGTACAGTGTAGTATATTTTATGGTTGGACTCAGTGATCTTAAGGGTCCTTTCCAACTGAAGTGATTCTGTTATTCTAACTGTGGCTATTTTGCCACTTGTGCTGCTACTTCAAGATACTTCCTGAGAAATCAGCGTATGTAATTCTGCATGGGTCCTGTGTTGTAGTTTATGAATAACCTGTAGTTTTGAAAAGCATTAATAATTTTATAGTTGAAAAAAAACCGGAATTAAGTATGAAGTTCTGAACTGCAAAAGTTATGCTTCCAAAGATGGAAAGAGGTTTTTTTAATAAGGGAGAATTCAAAACTGGAAAGCATCTCATTCAGTACTACCCTAAATTCAGGTGGCATGAGATAAAATACATCCATCTGAATTACCCCAGTTTTGCTCTACTACACTTTGGTATACTTTCAATAATTTTGGAATAAATTAAATATACTTCAAGTATTATTAAAGGGAAAAAACCTACCCTAAACCATAAAAGCCAGAACACCATTGACCTGTCTTCTAATTCTGCTTCCCAGTCCTAGCTGTATGAGTTTTAAATAGGGCTAACATTGATGAAACCAGGTCAACCCTGAATATTTTATGTAAATCCCTAGTCCTGATGGAGTACATTCATAGCTCAAAAGTCTACCTGGGCAAAGCAAGGTTGAATCATTAAGATGATATTTTAGTCTTGATTCAGCATGTACTTGCCCTACATGACAATAATTCCATTAATCAGTTTAGTATTTGTAATGGAGACCAATCTCCATGCTTACCGTCAGGCCGTTTCGTGTTCTGGGTACTACTGTGCTGCTTTTACAAAGTCACAAATTAAAGATCTCTTCAGTTTAACTTTTAATTCTAATTCATCCATCACTGTTTGATCACTGCTTTTACTGGTTGTTGCTTGCTATGTGCCAATGTTGGTGGTTGTTTCAGTCCTTAAAAAGAAAAAAGGAGGGGAAGGAATTGAAACAGTAAAATAGAAACGATAGGGCAGATGAAAATAAACACGTCTAATTTCATAATCAGTACGCCAGCTTTTTTTCAGAAAAGATGAAGTGTTGGTAGGGGTATTTCCAAATAAAATTCATAGTTTGTCTCTTCTCATGTCTAATACAGCTGAAATATAGAGGCTGAAAATTCCACAAGGCATACTTGAGCAAGAATATTCTGTTTTGGCTCGCTTGACTTCTCCAGTTCTTTTGGAGACCGAAAGCATAAAATTGTCTAATTTCCATATGTTTTAGAAAACAAGCATGAAATGTCATAACACTTTACTTCACTGATTTTGCTTACATATAATTTCCTTTCCATGACACGTCAGTGGTTTACATGCAAGCCTTCAAGGATTAGGTGGGATTATGTTGGTCACATAGTGGTATCTCTTTCTGGCACAACAAGTAACCAAACCATCAATGGGTGTAATTATCTTATCCATTAACATTGCTGCTGGTTGGAACTAATGAATTCTAGTGCGAGCCCAGCAGTGATTGCTGGCTGACCTTTCGGATAATCCTAGTGAAGTGGAAAAGAGATTACTTTTAATTAAGATGGTAATTTTAGAGTTAATAAACTGCATATTTTTTATAAGTGAGTTGAATATAATTTATTTCAATTGTTTAAGAAAGTTAGAAGCAATGTTGCAAGCCCTGGTGTGCCTCTTACTTTCGTCTTCCTCCCCAAGCTTAACAGTGTATTGGGTTGCAAATACTTTCCTACTCCATAAAATGTCATTTTTCTTTGATTTGGTCTCTTCAATTCACTGCTAAGAAGAATAAACCCATTACAGGCTAGGTGTGCTATCGATTATTTACACACCTGTAATAGTTTTAATTAGGGAGTAGGATTATGATATGGATCAAAACCAGCTGCTGAATCAAATCCGAAACAGTGTTTATTCATGTGTGGTGCTCCCAGTGATTCTAAGTTTGAGGTGGTATCTCAACTACTTAAATTCAGAAGTCTGAGGCAAATGAGTTTTTGAGAAGAGGGGAAGGGAATAATGCAGAAGTACTAAATCATACAGTTGTTTTAAAGCTAGATGACTCTAAGGGAAGTTACTCTTGTTTTTAAAGTATGTTTGTGCTTAGCCATCTTCATATTCAGCATTTGGCTTGGCTCTCAGCAGCTGATTGTTTTCAGTAGTTTTAAAAATCTTTCGTTTAAGAAGAAGAAATCTCCATATAGTAGACATGCCACATGATGTTCATCTTATCAGTCCTAAGGGCTTCTTTCGCTGAATTTTAAAACCATCCTTGCAGTCTACTGATTGTCTAATTTACTAATTTTCAACACCTGTATATTGCTACTTAAGCTAAAGTTGATATCAGAAACTGGAGTATAGGAACTGAATAACTGTCAAGCTGGATCCAGCTACAGATGTTTCTTACCTGTCCATTAGTCCTCTGTTGGGAAAGTGTGTAAGAAATAAGGAAAGTATAGATTTAACCATGGATCTTGGAGACTTCCAAAACCAAAGGGTATATACGCTTTGGAGCCTTGAACGTACTATGCATTGGTTTTCATGTGCCACTTGCCACAAACTGACTCTGATTAAGCAGAGTTTTGCTTATATCTTAACTGTAGGTTTTTTGTTTGCTTGCTCATTGTCATGGTGGCGGCTACAGATGTTATCTGAAGCATTGACCTTTGAGATACAGTGTAGGATAAGGGAGAGGTGGTCCTCTTGAAGCAAATAAAAACTCTGACTTATCTGCTTGGTGTGTCTTGCTCCTGCTTCTATGGGTAATGTTAATGCCGGACTCTGAAAGAAATGTTTTCTTAGGCTAGATTGGTGGGAACTGCGGTTTCTTCACCTGTTGTTTTGCCTAGTGGATTCCTGAGAACCATCATTGCTGTTGGGCAACGCTGCTTTCTTCCTGCAGCACTGTGCAGCTGTGACTTGGTGTTTGAAAGAAGAAAACTAAGTATTTAATTGTCGTAAATGATTTCTATCAACATTTATTTAAGGAATAAATTGCTTTCTGAGATGTTAGTGTTCATAGCAGAGAAGAAAGCTTCATTTAAGGAATTCCCAGTGTTGTTTGTAACAATCTGTTTTTACTTTCTCTGTGGACAGTGCAGTTTTGTGCATTAACTGCAGGGCACTGACAAGATATTTTATGGTACAGTCACATATGTAATTATTGTTTTGGTTTTTATAACTGACAATGGCAAGGTGTGGGTGATTTATTCCTGCCAATTAGTTTCTGAATTATATATCCTTTCTAAGGGTGTTCAAACAAAAAGCAAAAGGCCCAATGAATTGGGAACCAATTTCTGAAGGCAGATGTTAAAAATAAAATGGAAAAAGTCCATTCACACTGCACTGCCTGACCAAATAGTTTGTTTAACCATATGCATAACAACCAAAGGTATGATCACCATGGCTTATTACTTAGTAATTACTTAGTAAATGTTCATTTGCATAAAACTTACTTATTTGCAGAATCTCTTTCTGCAAGGGGTCTTCTGCTCGAGTTTCATATTCTTGTTTTAGAAGGGCTTTTCAAGCATGGGAGGAAAATACAACTTTGTCCTCTCCTTACCTCAGATGCTGGAGAAATCCCATGAGGCCTTTGTTATTCTATCTGGATCCCCAAGAGGCTATTAATTGTAGGGGAAAAAACCCAGTATTTAAGAAAATGAATTATTTTCAATTAGCATAATAATTATATCAGCTGTGTGTGATGTGACGTGATGGCCCTCTTGATGATTTGTGGCACTGTGGCCAAGTCTAGCCCTGGGGTTGACGTTTGTTTGCTGTCCCTCCCTGGGAGCAGCCCCTTCCAGGGCAGCAGTCCCCTGGAGGAGTCTCTGCTCTTCCTTGCTACCGGTTTTGCCTTGACTTTCATTTCCCTTCATTCCCTGTCTCGTCCATGCCCCTTTCAACTGCCGTTTGGTAGCTTCTTTTCCTTTAAGTCTGTGACTTTTGTACCCCAGTTGAGTGCAAAACAAGTACATAATGTGGCTTAATGGTGTGGATAGTGGCCAAGTGGATAGATTGCAAATCTGCTTGATTTGAGTTAGCGTACTTCAGCTTTGTTCCTAACCTGTTGGCTGATACTGGGCTGACACAAGTCTTTTTACCTGTCTCTGCTCATTTTTCTTATTCACAAAATAGAGTTTTTACTACTTCTGGTTTTTTAAGAGTTTCAGGAAAGAGTCCTGTAGGTTTTTACGTCTGAGGAAGGGTGGGAAAACTCATTAATACTAAAAGAAAAGAAGTACCTGTGTTCGGTTTGCCTGGGACTTTCCAGTTGCTTGTAAAGACCTTGACTAGTTTACTCAGGAAGTATTTCATGGTGCAGGATGATAACGTGTGTCTCTCAGTATTAATTTTTTAGAAATATGTCACTGTTTTCCACGCTTTCCTGGAGATGTGGTATCCCAAACGTATTCCTAGGCTTCTGTGCCAAGCTAGAGAAGGGGTAAGGAGAAAACTGTCAGAATGGCAGTTATTTTTAGTGACTCTCCTAAAGCGTTAAAAACCAAAAGAATTATCTTGTCTCTTGAAGTACTCATACATAAAAAGTTAAATGTTCAGATGTAGCAATGAATCGAAATATAAACATTTAAAGAGCACTGTTTGCTCATACACTTCCTTCCCCCATCACATCAAACAGAAACCCCTCGTCAGCAATCTTCATTATCCTAATTGGTTGCATATACTTTTCAGAAACCTATTTCTCATGCTGTTTTGCGCTTTCCTAAGCAGACACCAACTGAACCTAAACTCTTCACCCTTGATTTTGGAGTAACAGGGGCTGTTCTTAAGCAAGCGTTAACAGAATGTGAAGGTTCTGATTTTTCAAGAGGATCCTACAGTTGCACTTCTGAAAGTGCACCGTAACATCACAGAGATACTGTTAAAAGTATACATCCAGGTACGTTTCTTAATTTTTCAGAGCTTTGATTAGGAAAAAAGTGTATGCACTTCTTACATTTCTGTTTGGTCATGCATTTTAAGATACTTGCTGGATTATGTTAAATATCCCTGAAGTTTTAACTTTACGGAGATTCTGCTGGCTCAACTATTGAAATCAGACCGAAAAGTGCAGTGGTTATTTCCAACCATTAAACCTAATAAACCAGTTTAAAGCCAGAGTGGGATGTTTAAAGTTGTGTTCAGCAGTCTCTGAGGATTTTCACAGGAGAAGGTAGTTCTGCTTTACTAGTCCTGATAGCTGTATTCTAGTGTATTTGAAATGCCTCTCAATTGCACTAGATCAAGAAAGTTCTGCCTCATTTAAGATAAAAAACATGTGCCAGGGTACTTGTAAGTGATTTGTAATCTTTGTCTTCCTTAGCTGCACTTAATTCCACACCTTGCCAAACTGTCTTGTCTTTCAAGGTTTTCTGATACTGAGTTTGTATCTACAGAGAATTGGCTGACCTGTAGGACAGGCTTCAGAAGCTCACAATTTCAGTGTATTTTTATTGTTAGCTAAATTGCACAATTTGCTTATTGCATGAGTTGATAGGGTTTTTGTTTCATTACTGAGGAAATGTCTACTCATGATTAAAACCATATTCCAATAATTTGTGATGTGCAGCAAAAAAATGACAATAAATAAGCATTTTAAGTAGCAATGTCAATAAGGCTTATAGCTTACAAAATCAGAATAATTTCTAAAGTTATAAAATAGAGTTACAAAAAGACAACATTGCAGGTAGGTTAAAATCAAAATAAACAGAACTCTTAGTGGTAAAATGAAAATACTTAAATTTATAATGAAATGGTTGAATGTCAGAGAAATACAGATTACCAGGAGACTAAAACTCATCTGAAATATAATGATACCAGACAAAGCTGAAACATAATGGCATTGAAAATGACAGGATGTGTTGATTCCCCCCCCTCCCCGTGTGTGTGTTTGAGTTCCACTGGTTTTCCAATGATGTGTTTTTATTGTCTTCCACCAATGGCAGGTCAAGTACAGAGTTAAACCCTGCTCTTCCAAAGGAAATAGAAGACAACTGGGCAGTGTTTAATTTATGAGGTTATTTGATAGACCTGTCTGTTAGAAAAATTTTACTGTGGAAGATGGGTGTGCTGTCTGTTTCGTATTAGTGAAGAAAACTTATGCTCTGCTTTTCTTGGCTTCCTTGAATGCTATTTATTACTTGAATGGGAGTAAACAGTGAAATATTAAGGGGATAGCAGTCTCATTTGCCAAACTCTTTGATACCAAACACATGGAGTTTCTCAGCTGCTGTACTGTTGTCTAACTGTGTTCCCCTTGGGTGACTCTGATAGTCGGTGAGGAGTAATGCTGCAGCTTGCACAGCGGTCTTGTTTTCTTCGCAGTTCACAAGACTACAGCTCTTCGCAGCTTGGGTTAGCACGGTACTACTGGCAGTTTGTTAAAGGCTGTGAAATTATGCCCCCCTAAGTTCAGAGCAGCATGTTGTGTATATAATGCTTTTGGGGAGGAAAGAGGAGAATGGGGAAATACGTGGTCATTAGACTTTGGACCATAGCCAGTGTTCTCGCATTAAGTCAGCATGAAATTGTAAGGATGTATTCATCTATTCAAGGCCTAATTTAAAATAACTGTCTTCATATTATTGTGAAAAAAGTTTAGTGTTTTCTGGGAGATATCTCCTGTGTCTATAATTATGTAAGGCATTTAATTTTTCCGTTAAATTTCTGCTGGCTTTGTAGGGATAGGACAAGTAGTCAGCGAACCTTCCAGCATATACAAAAGTATCACCATGGATCTGGATTTGAAATCATATAGAACTTTGTGTCTCTTAAATTTAACTTTTTGAAGGTTTAATGAGGTCCAAAACGTGCTGAAGAGTTGTCATGAGATCTGGTATCTGCGATCACAGGGCTTTATTGGCTTTGATGGACCTCAGATGATGCACTTGTGCTGTGAATACATTAACCTCCCTTCTTTACCATAACTGACACTTACAGGAAGTTACAAAAAACTCTGGTGGTTTATTTGATTTGAATCAGAAACTTGGGTTCCCCAAAGGCTATGAACAAAACATGAAGACTTTTTCAAGTTAAAGTTAAATAGCAATAACTCTTTTCCTTAATCATACTATTAAAAATCTAAGCAATGACTTAACAAAGTTTGAAAATGCTTAGAACTTTGGAAATACTTAGTCTTAATAAAAGTCATAGTGAATAACATAGTTATTTTTAACTAAAAAAGGTTGTTCTCATAGATAATGTCATCTTAACATAATGTACTTTTTTCCACTTACTGCTTTCTACTAGCTGGATTTTTAAGCTGTTGCTGTTTCCAAGTAATGAAGGAAAATGACCCTTAATCCAAACTTACTGTTCAAGATGGCAGTCTCATTGCATCAATACTGCATCTGTAGCTCTACATTAGAGAGTTGTAAGTGAGACCAGCTGGTTGAACTGCATGTAGACTAGTTCCTTTATTATAATTTGATGGAATGCATGAAATCTATACCTGCCTCTACTGACTTGCCCTTGCTTTCTACCATGATGCCTCTGACAGGTTTTACATTGACATTCCTTCTCTGTAGAGAAGGAGACTCTTGAGCAAATTCATAGGGAGAAGCTGTATCATCTCTTCATAGACTCCAAGGTGTCCTAGATTTTCTACACTTGTAAAGACCTGTTTGTTTTATTTTCTTTTTACTTTTAAATTCCTGGTTCCAGAACTAATGCAAATCAAGAAATTGCTCTTAGCTGGGACAAGACGTAGACATAACAAGATGCAGCAGGAGTTCAAGAAATATAAAGGGCTTAACTAGCTATTTGATAGAAGAAGAAAAACAATTAATGAAATTTCATACCTGCAAGGACAGGGACCCTGGTGGTGCATGCTGAATTATTCCAGTTTTGGTGTTCTGTATCAGCAGCCATTCTCAACAGCAAATAGGTGCCATCACTTGTTACTTTTAGTGCTCTTTTCTAAGACGTAGTGCCTAATAGCTAGAGTACCCAAAGGGAAGAGTTAGCAAAAATGTTTGCAGGTATTGGGAGAACGGATCAAGCTATTATCAAAGAGATGACAGGGTTCCTGCCAGTAGCTGAGATGCAGGATGAGGAGAGCTTGACAAATGTTCAGGCAGTCACACTAAACTTATTATCTATGTTAGGATTGTCCTGTGGTTTTTGGCGGCATTGTAATTGGGGATTTGAAAGCAATTACCTTGCTGAATTCAAATGTTGAGACCAGCACAGGAGGGAATACGGTTTGCTGCAGCTCCGTGTCCTTTGTGTACTTCAGATTTGGCATTTGCCTTATCTGTAGAGGTAGCTGGTGCTTGTTAGCAATAGGAATTCCAGATGGTTTTGTTTTGTTTTTCAAACAAGTGAAGAACAGTTGTATGTAAGTATTCTACTTTATATAATATTTTCAAGGCGTGGACATTGATACAAACCTTTTTCATTATTTTTGATGTGCCTTGAGGTATTTTCATGAAGAGCTGTGAAATAAATGTGCTTATTAGGAAAATTCCACACAAGCACACATCTCTTAAGAACAATTGACTGCTACACATGAGCAGCACTTGAGATGTTCAAAAGCCGTACGTGGCTCAGGTGTCCTCGACTGTCATCATCTGAGCTATGCGTTTGATCCTTTTAATTGTGGTGTGCATATACAGGCGAGAGAATTCACATCCTTTCATTTCAATATAAAGTTGAGAGTGTTTATCCTCAGTAATCTGCAAGAGATTTAAGGATCACTTCTGTTATTGAAACTAACATTCATATATGTTGTGTTTATTGAAAAGAGATTGGATTGATTCCCCCCACCATCACCCCCTCTCTGCTTTTCTGTTTCTTACTGTCTTCATTAGCTTGGTTTTTGGTTTCCAGCAAGCCTCCTAGGGTATCTGTAGGCAGCACAATGCATTACTGAACAGATGCCCGAATTAACTTGTGAATTAGAAGCATGAGCATGTAACTATGCTATTATGCCACTCCATCCACATCAATTCATATCTAGGCAAAGCTCAGTGCACGTGATGGCCTTTTACAGTAAGCTTTGGCCATTCTGCATTGGCAAACTTGTATGCCTCTGCGTGTTTACGCTTCTAAAAATTCTGCTTATTTAGAAATCTAAAAAAGTTCTTCAGCTTCTTCTGAGGATAAAAAGCTTTGTACTGGAAAATGTACAGCTAAGGTGCAGAGAGGGTGACAAGAGATTGCTTATTTAAAGTTTCCCACGCATGAAATGAAATTTTAAGTGGCACTGTAAAACAAAAGGAAAACTTTTTTTCCATGAAGTGTATTTAAACTGGAAAGCTCACTGTGAGTTTGTGGACAGTATGATGCATGTAAAGCCTGGTTAAACAAATTCATAGAAGAAGAATCCATCAGTGGTTGTTGAACACAGAAATACCATGTCTGGCTCAGGAGATCCCTGTGCCACAAAATACTGAGAGCTGTACCACTGGACGCTTGCATTGCTTGCCAGTGGTCAGTAGCTTCAGACATGAGTTTGCAAACGGATTCCTCGGTGGAGTCATTGGTTTGAAATTTTTCTTTTTTTTTTTCATCGTAATGGCTGTCCTGGTGATGTGCTCTCTCTAATGTTGCCTTTTCTGCAGCTGCTTACAGTGCCAGATGTCTGTTGTATTTACTATCTATAAGTACATATCAAAGGATAATTTTTTACATTTCTGCAATAAAGACCACTGAATCAGAGCCTTCCTCAAAGGTAATATATACACATCATTACTCATCAGCTAAAAAACTGCATAAAAACAAGCTCAATTTTCCATCATAAAAGAAAAATGTAACAGTAAATGATTGTTTTAATTAATATAATAAGTTTATACTGAAGCTCCCTCATGTCATTTATTACAGCTTTTTTGATTTTTTTTTAACTGTTGAATAGAAAAGAAACCCCTTGAAATGGTTGTATCTGGAAGTCTCAATCTGGTGAAAGAATCATTTAAGCGCAGAACAAAAACTTCAGAAATTGTATTTGCCACCAAGAGGACCTGATTTCAGTTATAGCAGATATTATCTGGAATCAATAATAGCTTCTGGTCATCTGTTAGGAGGAAAGGAACAACAATATCTGCCTCATTAGTTCTTATGTGCAGATCTCCAGTTATTTCAGGCATAAAAATTTTAAAAATATAACCCCAAGCAAAACCTTGAAGTGGGCCACCCACCTGTGCTACCAGCTAATCAGTTCCTTTTCTGTCAGAGCATCTTGCTTTCCATCAAAACCAGTCCCTCTGACACAGTGTCCCCACCCTCCAGATCTGTTATTTTCCAGGGTGTTTTTACCACATTTCTGTGTGGTTCATATGCTACCTCTGACAGTCGAGGCATCGTGACTTAGGGCGTGGGACTGGAGCCTATTCTTTACTCCAGCATTTAGCATGCATATTATGGACAAGTAATTATTAAAGTAATTTACATTTTTCTACCCCACATCCTTTCTCCCCCTCCTCTTTCTTCAGTTGAAAGACTGTTTTTTATTATGTGAAACCTGAGTCTGCTATTGTGGTACAAATGCTCATTTTTGACATAGTAGTAGTTGTTGTAGTTGTCACTTCTACTGTTGTTGATTCTTTTAAAAGTGGGGGGTGTATGTCCTGCTACTCAGTGAGGGACTGCAGCGTACTCTGTGTCTCCTTTCGTAGTGTTGAGCTTAATTTTACCTTGTGACGGGGGGCATCTTAAGCACCCTTGTGGGGAGGCATTTTCCTCTTATAAACAAAAAGTTAAGCCAGCCATGAAACGCAGCATGCTCTTGGTGAGTCTCAAATGTGTCTTTATAATGCTAACTCACATGTAAGATTTGAGTGCATTAGTTGCAAGTAGGAAAAGCATCTTGTTTTATTTTTTAGAACAGCAGTGCTGTCTGTGCTCTAGATGAGCAGAAGGTGAGTTCCTGCACCAAAAAACTCAGTTTAGGCTTTAATTAAGACCTTGGTCTTGGATTGATCTTCTTACATGCCAGGCGCTTGCATATGTAAAACTGTCCCACAGTGAGCACAGGCAGGTAGTGATTTGAATGAGAGCAGAACGATTAGGTTTCTTTTGAGAAGCTGAACGTAAGAGTGCCATCAGATTATTCCTTCTCTTTCCTCTTTTTCTGAATTGCAATGATGGTCTGAAATGAAGGTAAGGATTGGAAACCTCTTTCCAATTATTCACACATGGTCCTTGTAGTGAAAAACTTTGTGAAACACATAGAAAGGATGTCTTGTAAGGTTTTATGTCACATTCTTGATTGAACTGACTCTGTTCTATTGAAATATAGGAGAAGAATATTAAGAAAATATTAGCACATTTGATTAATTTTAGCAGTTCATCACAGACAGGTAACTGAACTGGTTATCTCATAAAGGTTCTTCTCTTTCTGATTATCTCTCCATGGTTCTCACGGAAATGGGTTGTTTCATAACTTTGGATTCACTGCGCCTGTGATACCCTAAAAATTTTAATCTTGGCATTAAACCCAAAGCTGCTTTAATATTGGATGTCTTTGTGGTTCTCACCATATGATTTCACCTTCTGTATGGATTAGGTTTTTGTGTCCTGTGTTATTGTCTTGCTTTCTTATTCTCTGAGTACCCTTTGGCAGCAAGGAAATATTTAATAATGCCAGCCGGCTGCTGTATTTGAAGTCAGTTTCTGAAACACTTCTGAGAATATGTCCTTTTACAAACTTTTATTGCGGAGTTCCACATTTCTCCTGTGGCTGAGAGGTGATTGAAGAGCACATCAATCACTATGCTTGTGCTTGAAACACAAACAGGACATTTATATGACCTTCAGGTACTACAATGACAAAAATATGTACCTAGATGTAAGTGCTTTTGATACTTAGCTTCCTGGGGACATGCCTGTGGCCTGCAAAGACTACAGATATTGGTAGGTGAGCTATATTCGGAGTGGATTTCTCTTCTGCCTGTCCTCCTTTTCTAAGGTCTCTGCGATCCAGTTGCAATGGAAGTAAGAGGGTGATAACCACACCAGCTACTATTGTTATAAGAATGAAAATGGGGCATATTTGATGCACGTGGCTCAGTGAATGCTGTAATGTAAAAAGTCCAGTTCTACTAGTATGATAAATGGGTACCGCTCCCAAGTTAGGTTGAGAACACTTTGAGCCATGGTCACTGCAGAGTGATTAACTATATACTTACTACTACTAAGAGGAAGAATTAAGGAGCATCTGCAAAGTGTTGAAGAACAATGTGGTCGCTGGAGGAAAGGGCAAGAGGTTCAGTACATAAAATTTATATCAAGGCTTGGTTAAGAACCATGTGTCCTAGCTGAACTGTTGAACCCTGGGATCTTCTCTGGTGGAACTGTAATGACCTTCTTCCATGATTTCATCGTTATCCTCCCTGTAGTCTACTTATGTATATACCCCACAGATAAACTAAAAAGACATGAATAGCCACCTTCTGTCTCAGTCCCAATTCTGTAACATGACTTGATTAGTAGAAAGTTGGCCAAATAAATATTTGTGTGATAAGATTATCTGTGGATTCCTGTGCTTTGCATTAAATTCTCTGCTGCTCTGCAGTGCTCTTTCTTTTGTTTTGAGTGGCATTGCTAAAGACCACGGGCTGTCTGTTTTGAGCCTGACCTCACTGCAAGACCTCTGCAAGAATCCAGCCAGAGTTTTATGGGTGGATCAGGTGAATGTGCTGGCTCAGTGATACAGTTGATGCCCTCGTTTGTTCCTTTCTTTCTTTTTCTGGTACTCTGCAGGCTATCCTTCTAGAAGATATTTCAAGGTATAATTTTTTTCTTCCATACGTGCTCTAAAACAAATTCTGGCTATTTTCTACACTGTGTCAGATTTCAATCTTTTTTTGTCCTACAAGTTTTTTTAAACTTCTCTTAAAAAAAAAAAACCAAAAAAACCAAAAAACTTTAACAGATCTAGTAACTAAGTAATAAAAACTGAATGTCACAGCAAAGTCAGATCATAACAATGTGACAGGATATATTGGCTCTTAAGGAGAAAATGACTGTCATTCTTTTTATCTCATGGAGTTTAAAAATAAGACATCTCACAAGTGCAATAATGCACAAGGGTTTGGTTTGGCTTTGCATGCTTCTTCTGTTAATTCCTTAATTTTATTTCAATGGCTGTAGGTGCTATTTTGGCAGGCTTCATAATTCAGTTTTGCTTCTTGCAAGCGAGAAAGGTGACCAGAATGACTCCTGTTATTCCAGTGCCACAGGGGAATTTAGGTATGCATTGTATTGATATTCAGGGAGTTTTGTTTTTATCTTAATCTGTTCATAGTTAATAAGCTGTTTTAATTTTTAGATATTTGTATAAGAACTATTTGGAAAACTCTCATTTTTCAACTCTTAGACAGACTTTTTCAATGTACAAATGCTGTCCAGCAACTAACCCTCTTAAAAGAGGTGTACTTGATCATGGTGGGGGAACCAAAATAGCTCTTTTTATTCTATAATGCTTATCTTAGGGTTTTTTAGTTCTGTGTAAATACCTTGGAGAGTAGGAGGAGCACCAAAATGAATAGAGATTGAGTCAATACACATGCCTGGGCTGGGGGGTGGAGAGCTCAGTGCTACAAATACTGGTCACATGTTGTATCAAACTCTTAGGGACTGACCAGGCACATAATCTCACAGGCTTTTTTCAAAGGGATGAAGACTATGGGTTAAGCACAGTGATGATTTAGTGATGATTGAAGTGATGATTGAATTAAGTGAGTTTTGAAGCCTTCAGATTCTGGAGAAAGATTTGGCAAAATATACTTCTTGTACATTTTTATACATGCCATCCTATAGTATAAACCACAGCCTGTTGGTTTACTCTTAAAATCTGGAAATTTCTGGCAAAGATTCACAAATGAATTTTCAGTTTTCGTGGTTGCTGACAGCTAATCTCTCCTGCTGCCTTTGATGAACAACGTGACAAGCACAGGCAGTGGATGACAGTTTATATTGTGTTTGAACGTAGTCTCTACCTGTGGTGGGAGAGACCTCCAACAGCAGGCAAGAGTTGCCAAAATGGATTGTTGTGACTCAAAATCTTGCAGGTCCTTTGGTGGAAGAGTAGTTACTTTATATGCGTATCTGTACCCATGGAGTCCTTTTGGCTTTTACATGTGAAGATTTGTTCTCACACCTCTGAGTTGGTGGTTTTTTTACTTTGCTGTGAGGTTTGAGTTTTCCTATCTAGATGGATAGATATTTGATAGCAGCAAGACTGCTGTTAGGCCACTAAGTAATTTTGTGCATTGTGCCCTGATGATATTGGTAGAAGGTCGTTTTCTTCTTCAACTTCAAAAGTAAGCTCCAAAAGAATATTACAATGCAGAGAATTAAAGTTGCTGCTGCTTGGTCTCATGGCCTGAATTAGGCAATATTTTAATTCAGAATTTCAGATACAGTAAGCACAGGGTTGAATAGCTGAATTGCTATCTAGCATGTTAATGGATTTTTAGCATTTGTAGGAATGAGCATTTTGAGTGGCTTTTGAGAATTATATTTTGGTTCTGAATGAAAAAAATAGCTGGCTATTTTTATAGCACTAACAATGTAAGACCTAAAATTTGACCTTTGTAAATATTTGGGCGCATCATTGCTCTGGTGGACATTTTGTTTCTGAGGCATGTTTTATCTCCAGCAAGGGAAGCCCATTTCTGTAGCTGTTGTCGCAGCCTGAGCTTATGACCTGGGCTTCACTGGCTTCAGGGAGGCTGCAGGGGAGACTGTGTGTGCACTTAACATATTCTAGTGAACAGCACACTTTACTGGTCTCCTCCCCCTAACCATTTCCTCACATTTGGGTTTATATGAAGTGTTGGGTCTGTAGCATCCATTAGGAGAGTGTGAAATAAGGTTTTCCTTTTGTGGCATGTGGGGTGGTATAGATGGCAACAAAAATATTGGCACTTTCAGCTTGCAAAATTCTGAGGTTTGATATGTGCTAGTGTGAACATTCGGAATAAAACAGTTTCTGTCCTTCAGGGCAGTTATGGTCTAGCTAACAGTGTTCTCCAGTACAAGCTTTCCATTCACATATAGTAGGTTTGTAAGTGTTTTGGGTTTTTTCCAAGTCCTGTATTTTAAATTTTCTACTCATAAGAGTGGCTTAACCTCTGATACTTTCTACAACTTATTAAATTTCAGTAAGCCTGTTTGTTCTAACACTTAACTTCCCCTGTTGATATATTATTTTTGTTAATGCGAGGAATAATAGTTTAATGTTGTAAATAATTGAAACTTATTATCTTTTTCAGTAATAGCTGGTTTTCGAGGGACAGTCCCACATGGCCTATCACTGGAGATTGGAGACACCGTTCAAATATTAGAGAAATGTGATGGTGAGTTCACAGTCTGGAATTCCAGTGATAATGAAGTTTTGTATAGTGTTGATTTGAACTCCATTACTATTCATTTATTTTCTTAAATTAACACATTTTTGAAATCACTAATATAACGCGTTCTGGCCTCTTCATTTTTTTCACAGTTCCAGTGAGCTCTAATCCCTATAATAATTAATTTGCAGTTCATTCTTTTATTTAATCCCTCTGTTTAATAAACATTTAGAGGATAACAGTTAAAACAGGAAGGAGTTCTCATTGTGACTCCTCTGCTTTCTTGGTATTTTCAAGGGAAGTGTGGCTGCCATCAGGACCCTTTCAAGTGAATTCAAAGTCATCGGTTTAAATCTTAAAGCAGTGTAAACATTCTCTTCTGCCTCTGTTTGGAGTTAGTGCATACTAATATGATTTTAGCAAATGTCTGTTATTAGTGTAGGAGAAATAAAGTTGCATTTTTTTCATAATCCACCTCCTTAATACGTTACGTAAGACTTGTTTGTCAGTATGATTTTTTTGATCATTTAGGATTATATAGGTTATTTTTTGGTTTCATATTCATTTGGTTATATACTGTTAACCTTGTAAGAAAATTTCTTACAGAAGGCACAGGATGTCGTCTTTTGAATCACATGTACTATGAATTTTGTATAGTAATGTGGTTGATAGATTTAGAACATGAAGTCCAAAAATGGTTTGTAAGTGTTTACAGTGAATATGAAACCATTTCCCTTTTGTCTGTTGTGGTGTCTAGAGCAAAATATACCTGGGTTACATCGTTAGAAACATTTGGGGATACAGGATTAAAGATTAATTTCTGAAATTGTGTGAATTCAGTCATCTGAATATGAGCTGGTTTAAACAAAATACCTTTCTTTGTATGGAGAGTCTTTTAAATGAGTGCAGTCTGACAGCACTGTGCAGTTGTCATATCTGTCCAAAACAGAAAGATAAAGTCTGTTTTACATATGGAAATGATTTGCGTACTTTAAAAAGCAAAATGTTCTTTTCTTCACAGGATGGTACAGAGGATTTGCCTTAAAAAACCCCAATGTTAAGGTAAAGGTCAATTGCAGTTTTGCATTCTTTGGCAGAAGTGTATATTTACTTTTTAAAAGTTTATAATCTCCATGCAAGTGTATGATATTTACTCATAAAAGAAAACTAGAGCTTAGTGTTAAGTATATCATTGATATTGCTTTAATTAGATTTGGACATGGATTGCACTTCTGAAATGCTCCTGTGTATTAGGATGATGCACTTTACAAATGTGAGGCTCTGGTGAATTTTCTTCTATTTCTGATTTTTAGATTGTAAACTCAGAGGAAGCTAAGTTGAAAGGAAAAGATTCCTGAGAATAAAAATTGTAAATACTGCTGGAAAAGTTGGTTAGACTATGCCTATTTTTCTTGATGTTATGAATTAATTTAGAGCAGCCAGTGGAGACAGCTAGTTTATAGGAGCCACATGCAGAGTATGAACTGAATGAAAGATATGTATTGTCATGTAAAAATATATGGTTCGTTTTATTTTTCTTTGATGTGTGGTCTTTGATTTCCGTAATAGTATAGCTGATAGTACTCTAAACCAGACTTCACTGATTTTTTTTTTTCTGCATTCAGACATGAAGTATTATGAAATCCATATTTCAGCATTTGTTCATGTTGAATATGTTTAAGCCTTACCTTTTTTATTTGTCTATTTTCTTAATCTCTCCTGTTGACTTGTTTCTGTTACTGTAAAGGTTTTGTTTTTCATTTGGGAAACCATTTCAAGATTTCCTTTTCTTTTCTCAACACAGTGCTAGAGTTTTTAGTCTTACTAAAGCCATTGAAGAAAGATCTTAAATAATCTGTTGCTCCTTTAACCCGCATTGTAAGCTTCACTATTTTTATTCTTTCTTAATTTCCAAGCCTCTTCAGCTGCAAAATAGGGCACATATACATTAAGTTCAGAAGTTTCTAGGGGCTCATATCATAAGTCATTTGCCTTTTGTGCCTAGGCCTGCAGTCTCTGCCCACATAAATTTCCTTTGCTTTATATGGAAGGTCAACGTGAACAATAAATTTAGCCACAGAGTGTAATCTGATGTTTACTACTTTGACCTCATTGATACATATTGCAATTTGATTTATAAGATGTGAGCACTTGGGGTTTGTTATGGCATCTTCTGTGTCTTTTGTTGCAATTCTCACCACATGCTTGCTGTCAGTCTCGCTTTGTGGTCTGTCAAATGTGTTGGTAGAAGTTATGAATAGGTTTTCTAAACATGACTTGATGTGTGAAGAAATGAGATATATATTTTTTGCTTTCCTAGTGTGGATGCAAACAGTTTTCTGAATTGGATTTTTGAAGGGACTCTCTCTGAAAGTAAAATAATAAGAGCACCTTGTAACTCCACTTGTTTTGGTATTGTTCTGTCAAGATTCTTCCCTTGTTGTTATTCTGCCAGCTTTGATACTCAAAGAAATTATCTGTGGCAGCTGGTCTGCAGTAAGCATGCATATGCAGGCATCCTGTTTTCTGGCACATCGTTACAAGTGCAAGGCTGTACATTTTACTGTCCTTGGGAGATGCTCTCCTCAACTACTTTACGTTACAGAGGAGAAAGAGCATTTACAAGGGCAGTTGCCTCTACATAGGAGGTGTATTTTTGTCAAAGGTCTAATGTCTGTGTTGAAAGAAAATGGGGCACCATCATCACAAAGGAAAGCTGTATTCAGCTGTGCTTATTGTAAAGAGAACATATATGTATTTTACCTCACTGCATTACATAAGGAGCTGTAGCATATTATGTTCCCAGCCAGAAGCTTGAAGCTGAGTTGCTTCATTTTGCTTATTGTTCTGATTTATGAAGGTTAGTGCGTTGTTAGAGCAGTATGACTGTTGCAGCAATGCTGTCTGTTCAAAAGCACAGTGGAGAGCCCTTAAATAACTAGAAAAGGATCACTCCCGTCAGGACACTGAGGCTCTTTGGTAGGCATCTTTCCTACACCACAGCTTTCCCATGCACTGCAGGGCATAGTAGCCACAAAATAGAAGTTTATTTGACTTATTTTATTAACTTAACTTTATTCTTATTGAACTTTGTTAACTTTATTTATTTTGCTTTATTTTGAAAATCCCTATCTGAAGATACTATGTTTAAGATGCTGTTGCTAAGACATTACCCCCCCACAATTGGTCTGTGTCTTGTCAAGGTGGGAATAATTAATAAAAGCATCTAGGATAAGTTAGCTCTCAAGCAATCTTCTACATGTTCTAACACGTGTTTATCTTCTAATTTTCTGAAGTATTGAAGGATTTAAACTTTATTGAGTATGGCATTTTAGTTTCTCTCTGTTAGATCTATACTGAGTATATATTGCATTCTTTTTTGGTGCATGTTTTTTGGTAATTATCTGGAGGACTTTTAATTCAGCATGCATTTGCATAGTAAATGGTACTAAATGGAACTCCAAACTCATGTGAGGGGAGGTTTCTTTTGGTTTTACCTAAACCCTTTTATTTTTCAGGGCATATTTCCATCCAACTACATTCACTTGAAAAATGCGTGTGTTAAGAACAAAGGGTAGGTGAAATGTTCTGGATTCAAATATTTAAACACGGTCAGTTACTTGTACCAAAGATCTTATGCTTATAAGGTAAAGTGGTGATTTCAGTATGTTAAAATATCTTAACTTCAGCTTACTGCCACAGGACTTGAAATGGTTGTCCTTAGCTAACCGGATACTCCTGCATGGTCATAAAATTGGAGTGATGTATTCGGAAAAGACATGGAGCACGATTGGGAATATCAGTCTGTATTGTCTAGAGGAAAGAGAAAACGATTGCATGTTTTAACTTCCTGTACAGAAGTTATTCTGTGCAGAAGCTGGCTATTGACCTGCTGTTTAAGATTAGTTGTTTTCTTTGATCTTAGTTCAGCACAATTTTTCCAAACTTTTACCTAATTTAGGAGCATTCACATTGTATCATTTATTTAGATTTATTAATAGAGAATTGATACATAACAGTTTGAAAACTGTTTAGTTAAAGACATTTCTCATCATAATAGATGGATGCCTAAAGATCAGGTATAGGTGAACTTTATTTTGGGAGCATGAATGAGTGAGTAGAAGGTTCATGATTCATGATGGGCAAAAATAATCGTGAAGACTGTAATCATATAAAAAAAAAAAAAAGTCTCATTCCCACAGGTGAAAATGACTCCACTGTTGTTTGCTATGGAGTTCAAGCCACATGTGTTTTGTCATGCTTTAGGACCCTTTTTCCTTCTAAAATGGTTGTAGATAAAACTGAAGGTTCAGTGAAATAAAATTGTTGTAAGCCAGCTTAAAGATGGAATAATTTTTGTTAGCAGAGACCATGACAGTACTTGCAGGGAGTTCAATCTTTGTTGCTTCTGTTTTCTTCATTAGTCTGTGTTTCCCATTCAGGCCATGTGCCCTACAGCGTGTCATGGCCAGGGGCTGTAACATTGTTATATTAATTTGAAAAGAGAGAAATGATAACATGAGAAAAGTAATCCAGGCATGAATGCAAACCTTCAAAATGTACTGTGTGTGAAAATGAAGTGGTAGTGATGATGGTGTGGTGGAGAGTTTGGTCTTGACCAAGCCAACTCAGCTTTTTCTTGGCCAGTATCAAATAGGCAAGAACTCCCTTACACTGTACTAGTTTTGAGGTTTTTATGTTCTCATTCAGTTGAAGGAACGGCATTTTCTGTCTCATTTCTATAAACAGAGATGCAAAAAAGAGTGGCAACAGTCACTGGTTTTGAGTCTAAGCTAAAGCAGCAAGATCCCTTTGGAAACTGTTGGAATTACTCTGCTGTGAAAGTAGTTTTTGACATGCTTATCTCATAGTAAAAAACTCACCTTGACTTCTCTAGGACCAAGACTTTCCATGGGGATTAAATTATTTTCACCCAAGACTTTTCCATGGGGATTAAATGAAATATAAAAAATGAGTCATGGGCTGAAGGAGTACCCTTGTAGGTTGATAGACATCACTGTTGGCAGGAGGAAGTCTTTACATTAGTAACTATAATGGGATTTGTAACGCTTGTGTAATATCATGTGTTCTTCTATGTGTTACAGACAATTTGAAATGGTTATTCCAACAGAAGATTCTGTTATTACAGAAATGACATCAACTTTAAGAGACTGGGGAACAATGTGGAAACAACTTTATGTGGCAAGTACCCTGAATAATGTTGTTTTGATTTAATGCCAACTCAAAAGATACAGTGTGGTTTAGATGCTCTAGTTTAGTCTAAGTACATATTTCAGAAAAAAGTATTCAGTTTGGTTTTTAACTGTTCTAATTATGGACTAAATACATCTCTAATTTTTTCCAATCATTGACTACTACTGCTGGTAAACTTTAGCAACTTATTGATTGAGTCTTGTCCAGCTTCATCATGTAGCCATTGGATCTAAGGATTCTTTTGTCTGCTAAATTGAAGTGTTGGAAATTAGTGTAACAAACTATTGGTATTTTATTGAAATGTAGAAGTATAGTATATTATTGAAAATCTCTCAGCCAGTTGATTTGATTTATACTCATTTTCTCATACATTTTTATTTCCTCTCACATCCACACACTCATAAGCGCTGAGATGTGCCTATGTTATTTAAGCAGGATCTCTTGTATATGACACAGAGATCAAGAGATGCCAGCTATTGAGTCCTCATTGCTGAGGGAGGCTGGGGAGTGGTTCTTGCACTTGCACAGCAGTAGTGGACTGATTTTGGATTTACTTACCACACACTACAGAAGTGGATTCTGGTTTCGAACTTCTTCCTTATCGCACACTTCATAAGCTTTAAGTAAAAGTTCCATGTTTCACAGTTCTCTTGTTTTCCTTATTTGGATATTTTGTGGCTCTGGTCTTTTTCTCCCTCTCCCTGACATCTTCAAGTCAGTTTGTTTCTCTCCTTGTTTGAATGAAATCATACTTAATGGTGTTCTATGGTTATTAGTGTCTACCTTTCCTTGTTCTGTCATTTTTTCTCGTACCTATGTGTACCTTTTCATATTTCATTCATACCAGTCTTAGTAATTCTGTTACAACTCCCCACAGAATGCCCTTCTTATGAAATTGTTCCACTTTAATGGATACTTACAGTGTTAGCTTTCTGTTTAACTATCTTAGTAGATTCATCTTCTCAAATTTCTCTTTAAATCATGTTTTTTAGCCTTAACCATTCCTGGTTTCTGAAACTGTGTTGTATTTTCTGTTGCATTTCTGGACTAAGAACAGGATATAGTATTTCAATAGCAGTTGTGTGAGCACCAGACACAAAGTAGCAGTAAGCCACTATTCATTCATTCTCAAAGAACACCTGTGGTATGTGTTACTTCTATAATTTCCATTTATCACTCCATCGCTCTATTGTGCTCACTCTGTAAATGTGGCCTCTCCAGTTCTGTAATTACCTCTCTTAAAAACTTGAGTTGAAGCAAAGATTATATCAATAAAAATGTTTGTGGGGTTTTTTAATTAGGGTAGGCAAACTTTTTTTGCATAGAGAAAACTTCCAAACTCAGCCACCTGATTGTTTCCTATTTATAGTCTTGTTTTGAGTCACCAGTCATTTAAACAGCTCTAACTCCATTATATAAATCATACAGATGTGGGATTATTCTACTTTATTTATCTAAATGTTGTGCAGTATCAATAGGGTCTTGGATAGAAGTTCCCTAGGTTGTTTTTCACTCCCATGTCTCCTATGAACCCGCTGCAGTCTCCCATTCTTTTGAGAGGTTTCAGACCAGTGACTTACTTATCACTGTAAGTAATCCATTTCCTTCTCTTAATTGGCTACCCCCATAGGTAGAAATTGTTTTGTTTTGGTGTACTTAAAACACACAGAAAGAAACCTGTTCAATATCTCTCTTTATTCTGGCTGAAATTCAGCCTTCGCTGACCATTCTGCATCTTTTAACATTTTTTTTTTGCACATCATAATCTCAGGCATAATAACTGCTACAATTTCCTTTTTCCATGCCTACTTCTATTTCCTCTATTAACTGAACATTTCTTAACTTCCTCTTGACTGTAGAGTTGTGTCTTTAAAGGTTTAACTAAAATGTTTTAGTTTTTAATTGTGGTTTGCATCATGATTGTCTTCTGTTTTTAACGTTTGACCTTCTAATCTAGTACACTACAACCAAGCCATGGTTTGGACTTGGCAGCATGTGCACACAGAAAATGTAATCAAAACCTGTTCACTTGCATCTACATGGTCTCCTACCCCTCATCTTAACTCATTGCTGAGTTGATAATTATGACTTAAATTGTGAGAAGGTTAGCTACCTTCTGCTTATACAGGGCTGCTTCTGCTACATGAGAAACAGCAATGAGTGGTGCCAATAGGCCTCCTACAAGTCAGGATGGTAGAGAGGTAGCCAGTCTGCTACCTTTTTGAGATGATTGTATGGACTGCGTTCAGAGAGGCTGTTCAGAACCAGGTGACTTTTCTGAAACCTGCAACTGGAGCAGTTGCTAATTTGCTTAGTGAAAGCTTTTATACAAGGACCTACAAAATCAAGTATTTCTTTCTGTTGGATTCTAATAGAGTATCATTTTAAACTTGACAGTGAAATTGTAATTAAGCAGTATGAACTGTTTCTTGAGAAACAAGAAACTGTTTCTTCAAAGCTTGTTTGAAATTTCTCTAGATTATAATGGGAAGTAGTTTTCTTGAATGTCTGAAGCATATCTAAGTGTGATTGTTTTGTGTATATTAGCAAGTATATTAGTACATTGGCTTCTCCTGGAACAAAAGGAGCAAAAATATGATCCTTTAGTGTAGAGACCTAAATCTGTAATGCAAGCACAGTTGCTTGCAGATCCGCTCAACACTTTGAGATACAAACAACTCATAGACAAATTCTAAAGCTTTGGAAAAGAAAGGATGCCTGAAAATGTTTTTTTTGAGCTTGATAGTGTTGTTAAACATTAACATGTCTCTTGTATTCATATGAATAATTTACTTCAGTAGAGCTTATCATCAGATACCGAAAACAAAGAAGCACTTGAATTAGTGTTTATTTGATTTGTTTTTTTAACTGTAGAAATGAAATCTTTATACACTAGTGTCTGATGGAAAACTGTGAAAACATACTGTCAGCCTATTTCTCTATAACATTCCTGTAAAGTCTTTTTTGTCTCTTGCTCCTAATTCAAGGGCTATTTGTATGACTTTTTTGTTTCCTTTTACTTATAAAGTTCATATATTCCTATTGTTCTTAGTGAAGTTGTTTCGGGTTTTTTGACAACTTTTTTCTTCACTGCTGTTTTCGCATGTTCAAAATACACTGGCTTTCTTTTTTGCCAGACAGAAAGCCAAGACAAGCAATAAATTAATGCCCATTTTAGTGAGATTATGAAGTGAATGAATGTGAAATAAAAAGAGCAGATTTATCAAATGGCAGTTTGTCAGATTCCTGGGAATATATAAAAGTTACTGACAGAGAGTAATGGTGCTTCTAAGTTAATTTTAGCTTTTCGTAGCAATTATGCAGCAGAAGTAGCTGAACTTTGATTTTATGCCATTTGTTCATAGGAAGAAGGAAAAGGGAAATGGGCTTAGGGGTTTTTGGCAAGAATTAGAAGAACTAATCTGAATAGGAATGTTTTTGCAACTTTGTGTGATGCATCACTTAAATTGAGGTTGCAATCATTTCCTCAAGCTAAAGTTTCTTGGAAAAATTGTATCAGGTAAAACCACTTACTTAGAATTGGTGAAAGAAGAGTTAAAAGAACTTCTGTTTGGGAGTAAACTGTTATGGGAAATTGTTTATGTCCTTAACTGGTATATAATTAGAGTAGGAGGATGTGGTTTAAAAAGCAATTGTATTCACATATTTTTCCTACTGCACAGTTAGATGAAGAAGAACTGTTTGGACAAGATGCTGTCTATGTGATACTATTTATTTATGGTTAGACAGTAGTGTGTACAGTTATATCCATGCAAGAAAAAGTTAAAAGAACATTAACACTCTGTGGTTTGGAGTTTGAATGCTAGGAGCTATTGCCTTTTCATCCCCTTATGAGTTCAAATAGTCTTGAATTACATGATCACATATTCAGTTTGGATGAGACAGCAGCACAGAATGAACATGTTCCTGAAATAAAACAGTGCTGTGGCATGAAACAATTTTTTTGTTGAATTTTTGTCATATCTGTCACATAAATTGGGCTGTGTCGACAAGAGGCATAAGGAGTTGGAGTGAAATTTTGGAGGGACTGTGGTGCAAAGACAGGGTCTGTGGTAAGCTCTGAAATGGTCTTACATGCATGCACACACACATGCATGCAGGTAAAATGGTCACCGTATGATGGGGAGAAAAAAGACCAAGTAAGGGAATAAGGAAGAGTTTTCTTGATTTTCCTGCCATATCTGTACTTATTAGGATTGTCAGCTTATACAGGTGATGTAGAGGCAATTATATTTTTATCTCACAGAGGAATGAGGGGGATCTCTTTCACCGACTGTGGCACATAATGAATGAAATCCTAGACCTGCGGAGGCAAGTCCTTGTTGGCCATCTCACCCATGATCGGATGAAGGATGTCAAACGACACATAACTGCTCGTCTGGACTGGGGCAATGAGTGAGTAAATATAATAACAAATGAAAATAGTGTAGTCTAATTATAATGCCACAGCTTTAGGCTCATTGTAGAATGTTGAAATGAGGAACAGTTTTCTGGCAGGTGTTACCTTTTTTTTAATGGACTTTCTCCTTCATTGTTTTTCTGTCCACTGTGTTTTAAAAGTGAAAAGTGACTTCTTATTTTTTTTTGCTCATTTCTCTCAGTTTATTTTACATAGCAGTGGTACTGTATACAGGACAATCGCATTGGAATATCTGCAGCATCCTTTTATGTCTTTTTAAAACACACCTGGCCAGATTCCTATGTGAAGCAGTTAGCATAGCTCTGTTGTCTTAACTGAAACTATATTGGCTGACATTGCTTCCTTTTTGCCTTGTGTCACACAATTCAGTTCCTACTTGGGCATCTCTAACATGCATCTTGCTACTATGCTCTGCATCTTTCTTTTATCTGAATAACTAATACGAGCTAATGCAAATTATATTATCTTACTTTTCTTTTTAAAAAGTGAGAAAAAGGTTAAAATATCTTTTGGCATTTGGGTGCTGTTTCCAAAGTCTTTTCTTTAACCTATATTTATTCAGTTAAATTCTTTCTAAATGCAGTGATATTCAGTGGTAGAATTAACTGAATTTCAGGGATTTCTGCAACTATTGCTGTCTGAAAGCCTAAATACCCAACATAGTGGAAGAAATGTGATTTAACTGTGTATGATTAACTGTCTGCTTAGAAGTTTGTGCTAACCTAATGGAATTGTGATGGTTTTTGAAGTGGTCCGTTCCTACTCTTTAAAAAATATATTTTTAAAAAACTTTCTGATCTTTCAAGTTTTCTAAATTCAGCATGACTGCCCCATATGTGTTCTTAATCTTTATTGCTGGCTGCTGTGCTGAAAACAAGTTTTATTTCTGTTGATTCAAATTCATTTCATTATTTTGTTCAGAGTATACAGCCAAGCAGCTTTGATGCCATTCAGTCCAAATTAAATAAGCTGATGTTTTGGCATTTGATGGATTTTCTTTTTATCTTCTTTACCATGGTTACCATTCAAATTGACAATGCTAGTGCTATTCACATTGTGCAATGTCCACAATAGTACAAAGGACAATATCCATTGTACACTGTCCACTATGTGAAACAGATTTAAAAATGGTGGAAAAATTTATTCTCTTAATGTTACAGAGTGAAGAAAGGGGAGGAATCCTCCGTGAACAGTGAATACAGACAAAATACATTTAAACAAAACCAAAACCAACTGTAGAGTACCAATTAACATGGACATTGTTTGTTGGAATGTTTCTTTTAAGTATAAATAGAAGCACTGAGTTAATTTGTTTCCTTTTTTTGTAGAAACTACTTACTGTTATTCTGTTTCTCATACAGACAACTGGGACTTGACTTAGTTCCGAGAAAAGAATATGCTATGGTGGATCCTGAAGAGATCAGCATTACGGAGCTCTACAGGCTGGTATGTGAATATAATACTCAGTACTTTGGCTATCAAGTTACATACTGATGTTTTGATGGCAGCTTTCTTCTACTTAACTAAAAGTACTTTTTTTGATCAAATAAACTGGCATTTCATAATGTAATTAGTTTTACTGTGAGGAAAGAAGCTTTCTTTTGCATGGTTCTGTCATCTTTACATCTGTGTGAGATGCTTTGATTTGATATCAAATGAGCGCACATGCTCATTTTGCATGTTATTTCTTAAAAGTTTTGTTTTCTGATGTGTCATTAAAATTGTGACTGTTAACATGAATTTAATCATCAATAAAAGCTTATGAGACTCTCTTTCATTAGAACTTTACCTGGCCCATGAGTCCTGTTAGATGAGATTTGTGGAAATATAATAATATACTCATGGTACAAGTATTGTCACAATTAATCATACTGGGCTATTGGTCTTTTCTAATATATTAATGTAAATAGCAATTAAACTGCATAGAAAAGCGCTCCTTTGGGTATAAAAGCCCATCTTGATTTACTGAACCAGCACTGATATTTCTCATTCTGATTTAATCTCCAGTGAGGTCTAAGAAAACTTGCCAATTCATTTATTTGGGCTTTGGCTCATGTTTGAGTACTGCAGCTGTTAGAGATATACGGTTCTGAGCCTTACTTGCTTAAGACTAAGCTTTTATTTAAACTAAATTTTATTTATGTTAACTTTTGTATTCAGATGTAGAATAAAGCAAAAATATAATTGCTACAATTTTCTGCAGAGCTGAAATTAAAATATATTTTTGATACTTTTTAACTACTTATGTTGATAACTTGTAATGTCAAGCCTAATAGTAATTTCTTCATGCTAGAGTCAGTATACCTTTGGGCAGTTTCAAAGTCATATGTAATCTTACGGAATCCTGTTGAAGCACTAGTTGAAATACAGTGAGGAACCATTAATCATAAGAAGAAACATACAGAGGAAGAATAACCCAGAAAACTAATAATGGAATTCATGGAGTGCACTTTCAAAAATAAAGAGGTGGGGGGGGGAAGCTCAAGATAACCTCAGTTTGAAGGCTAAGCAGCTTAGAAAAATTGCTGTTTAAAATTATTTTTGGTACAACGTAAGAGAGAAATAGCACAACTTAATATTGTCCTACACTTAATGGATGATTAAAATGGTGAAAGTATAAACTGTGAAGTCTAATAAAGACAATTTAGTAGCTTATATATAGCAGTCTGCCAAAGATTATAAAATATGGACATGGGTTTTTTCCATTTTAAAATACTGGTATTCAGGCTCCTGCAAAAGCATTTTTTTGTGTGTTTTAATACTAGAATATCAGATCATTAACTATTTAAACCACCTGTGAAATCCTGCATTGTTACAGCACAAAGCTTTAAAGTGGGTTAGAATTTTCAGAGTAGAAAAAAGGTAAAATTCTAGAAGTTACTGTTTTTCTCCTAGAGATAATTATGCAGTGCAACAGTGGGAAAGTCACTTCCTTGCATTCTCATTCTCAGATACAAAAAACCCCCAACAACCAACCAACCAAAGAAACAAAAAAAAAACCCCAAAAAACCCCACAACACTGCTCCCCCCCAACCATTATTAAAAATTTAAAAATTGGGATTAAGAAAGTAGTTCAGCACTATGTTTTTTGCCTCTTTTTGCTTTGAGTTTTTTACAATTAATTCAAACTGGCTGCTGTGTTGTTTGTGTTTTTTTTAGATGGAGCATCGTCATCGAAAAAAAGACACACCAGTACCAGCTAGTAGCCACCATCTTTTTGTTCAGATGAAGAGTCTAATGTGCTCCAATCTGGGAGAAGAACTGGAAGTAATCTTCTCACTCTTTGACAGTAAAGAAAATCGTCCCATCAGGTACCACACGATTTTTCACTCGAATACTAATTTTACATAAGTTTTGTCAATATACACTGTATGTTTTGATCCAGGTAAGAAATTTCACATTTAGAAACAAGTAGAAGTTAGTCCTCATTCAGGATAACTTTTTGCTTCCTTTTGAAATTCATTTACTATACTTAATAGATGTAGTATCATTTTAGGTTTAAATAATGTATATTTACCTATTTCAGTTTTCAGTTGGTTTTGTTTGTGGAAGAACATGTATACATGTATGCATACAGAGTGAATGTTAGTTCTGTGACCTAAAGGTCATTTTTCCGTATCTCTATTTTCTTCTCTCTTAATCAGTGCGCATTCAAAACTTTGAACTGTTGCTTGCTCTGTAATATTTATGGGATGAGTTCTTCTAGGTACATGAGACTGGAGAGCTGCCCCCAGTGAATTAAGAGCCTTTTATAAAAAGGAGCCTGTACTTTCAGTGAGGAAGTGCCTGTTTTTCAGTGAAACAGTCAAACTCAATTTTACAATCACTTGGGGTTTGTTTGGCCTCTTTTTTTCAGCTGGGAGCTGATCCTGGAACCATTATTCTTCTGTTGTCCTAGAGCTTAAATTCTGTGAGACCCTGATTAGCTTTGAATTTTTAAATATTCAGTAGTTACTTCTATTCCCAGCGCATTTCTGGCCAAGAAAGAGAACATGGGAGTGAACAATAGTGGAACCACTATTCATTTAATAATTATGAGTATGAGAGGAGAGCAGAGTTAGTGCAAGAGCCTTGTAAGTTCTCTTTGACGAATATGCCGGGAAGATTGAACCGTTAAATGTTTGTGCAGTGGTGATGGTTGAGGTGAGTTGACCCTGGCTGGACACGAGGTGCCCACCAAGCCGCTCTCCCTCTCCCCTCCTCAGCTGGACGGGAGAGAAAATATAACGAAAAGCTCATGGGTCAAGGGCAGGGGGAGATCACTCACCAGTTACCATCATGGGCAAAACAGACTCAACTTGGGGAAAATTAATTTAATTTATTACCAATCACATCAGAGAAGGGTAATGAGAAATAAACCCAGATCTTAAAACACGCTCAACTTCACTCCCCATTTTTCTCTATCTCCTCCCTCCCGGTGGCGCAGGGGGATGGGGAATGGGAGTTGTGGTCAGTTCATCACACGTTGTCTCTGCCACTCCTTCTTCCTCAGGGGGAGGACTCCTCACACACTCCCCCTGCTCCAGTGTGGGGTTCCTCCCATGGGCGACGGGCCGCCATGAATTTCTCCAACATGAGGATTTCCCACAGGCTGCAGTTCTTCACAAACTGCTTCAGTATGGGTCCTTTCCACGGGGTTCAGTCCTTCAAGAACAGACTGCTTCCAGTGTGGGTCCCCCGCAGGGTCACAAGTCCTGTCAGCAAACCTGCTCCAGCGTGGGCTCCCCTCTCCACGTGTCCACAGGTCCTGCCAGGAGCCTGCTCCAGCACAGGCTTCCCACGGGGTCACAGCCTCCTTCGGGCACATCAGCCTGCTCCAGCGTGGGGTCCTCCATGGGCTGCAGGTGGATATCTGCTCCACCATTACCCTCCAAGGGCTGCAGGGGGACAGCCTGTCTCACCGTGGCCTTCACCACGGGCTGCAGGGGAATCGCTGCTCCAGCACCTGGAGCACCTCCTCCCCCTCCTTCACTGACCTTGGTGACTACAGAGTTGTTCGTCTCACATATTCTCACTCCCTTCTCCAGCTGCAGTTGCTGTTGCGCAGCAACTTTTCCCCCTTCTTAAATATATTATCCCAGATGCGCTACTGATGTTGTTAATGGCCTTGGCCTTGGCCAGTGGAAGGTCTGACTTGAAGCCGGCTGGCATTGGCTCTGTCGGACATGGGGGAAGCTTCCAGCAGCTTCTCACAGAATCCACCTCTGTAGCCCCCCTGCTACCAAAACCTTGCCATGCAAACCCAATACAATGGGAGACCACCTTCTGCTCGGAAGGCTCCTATTCATAATTTCTGCTGGTTGTTGGCCACTGTATTCTTCTCTGCTCTCCACATAATAGAAAGAACATGTTCTGGAGTCAACAAACATCATCTGCTTTAAGACTGCCTGCTAGAGAAATGAAAGACTAGACTTCAAAACAAAAAACACTTTAAATAAGACAGCTCACAAATATACGTAAAGAAATAAAAGCTACTGCTTTAAGCCTGTTAATAGGGTAAACACCGTTTCTCAAAATGTGTCCAAAGCCATGAATGCCTACTAGTTGTCATCTTACATATGGCAATAGGAATTTGGGGAACCATGTGGAATTTGGGCTGAATTTGACAAAATTATGTCTGTGCTTTGTAGTTGGGCAAGATAACTAATCAGTGCTTTGAAGGAAGATTATACTGAGTAAATTGATTTTTATTGTTAGTGAAATCATATATAAGCAACTATTGTTACAGTGTGAGCTGCTAAATACTGACACTTCATTCTGGCCTGCACTTTGAACATTAGTCGCCAAAATGCAGTTTACAGTCATTTCTGAGAATTAAATGTGCATCAGGGCACATCTTTTGTGTTCACTCCAGTGAATGCCACAGCAGGTGACAGATTTAGGAGAGAGCTTCAGACCTTGACAGAAAACAATTTGGGTGTTATGGATTGCTGAAAACAAGGTTATGGCAGTAGTGGTGGTATGAAAGCAAATGGATTGGATTTCATGTTCACATGAAAGCAAAAATTCTAGAGCTGTTTGTCACATGCTTGCTGTGATCTGACCTTTAGTTATTGATTCCTGACTCCAGTGTCTGTTTGCAGCTGCTTTATTTTGTGTGAACTTCCTTATCCCATTACTCGCAAACCTTGAAGAAGCGTGTTGCCATGAATCCAAACTGCCTTCTAGGGCATGGGGGGAATGACAAGATTAACTTTGTGAAGGTAGTTTGCAACCATCTGCAAAACAAACAAACATACACCCCCACAAGAGCAAAACCACAACAAAAAACCTCCCAAAAAACCACACAGAAACCTCTCAATGTGTTGAAAAAAGCTGAAACCAAGAGAGTTTTCACAAGAACAAATTAAATGCAATGTATGTCTGTATCACAGAATGAACTCCGGAATGCAGAGGTGCCCAAGCTGGAGATTTACATGGTCTTTCTGGACTAGGCCTGGAAGTGATGTAACCAGGTTATTACAGAGTTAAACCAAAGCTAGTTGGTCTTGGTGCACAACAGTATGGTATGATGTATAATTTTTATTCAATACAAATAGGTGGGATATTTCAGAAGTCTTTAAGCTCTGGCTGATGCATGCATGAAATGAACAGCCTCCCTCAGAAGGATGATGTATGAGAGGAGACAGTCTCTGCGCTCCCCAGCTACTGCAGTTCACACCCTGCAATGATGGTGAAGCCTACTGGCAGTAATAGAGTTGTGGAGTCTGGATATGCAGACTCTTCTGCTCATTTCTGATGAAAGTGCAGGTCAAAAGCTGTGTGTGGCAACACCTTAAGGTCTGGCACAACGTAGCTGCGTCATTTGTGTGTTTGTTTCCTAAGTTGTTGTCTTATGGTCCAGTAGAAAAATGCAATGAAAATAATAGATGAAACTCATTAATAGCACAGATAAACTTAAGGATCTATACATGATAATTTATTTCCTGAAACAGAAAGGTCTTTGATTAAAAATCAAAGTATATGAGTATACATGACTTAAAATGTATTTCTTCAATTTGTTGCTTATGGTATTAGAATTTTTGGGTTTTGTTTCTTTTGACTTTGTTGCTTTTTACCTCAAGTTTCAGTTTTGCAAGCACTGTATGTGTACCAGGCTTTTCTCAGGTGGGTAATCCTGTTTTTTTTAATGAGACCATTTGAATGCATAATGTTAAGTACAAGCTCACAGGTACAACTGCTTCAGAAATGTGGCTTTATGTGGATTCTAATATAGTGTCCATCTAATGTAAATTGAAATAAAGCAGGTGATCTCTGTACCCTCCTAAACAAAGAGCTCATTTGGAGAGAGTGAAAATAGCAGAACTGAGATTTAATGATAGAATTTGTGTTCTGATATTTTTCTTGAGACTAACTTAGCTTCTTATCAGGTGGACCTGCAAATGTAAGATCTCTCTGTGTATCTGTTTCATTTTTTGTAACCTCAAACTTATGCAATTAAAATAGCAGCTTTAAAAGTTTGTTGGAGGACTAGAAGCAACATTATCTGATTAATTTTTTAAATTGATTGCATAACTTTTTCCACAGCCCTTTTTTTTTTTTTTTGTTTCTGTTACCTGTTTCATACATTCAGCTGTTTGGACAGAAAGATTTGTTCAAGTATGATGATTAAGACAAACTGCAATTGTAGATACTGAGGTGGGGCAAGTCTCTACAAAAAGGAGTAGTAAGTTTTCAGGAAACTTAAGTATAGCAGCTCCCTTCCTAGTCCAGCTCCAGACTAGTGCAAGGAAAAGCAGTCTTTGGGTAGGGTGCTCTGATCCAAAATGGTTAGCAACATTCAGAAGGAAACATAGCATGTTTGAGCTTACAGCTCACCTGGCTTCTTTGTGTTACTGGCCTGCAAGGAACCACAGCATAAAAATGATATTTTGTGGCATTTTTCTTAGATTATATTTAATGTATTAGTATAAATCTATCTGTATATTGCTGCGGAGTTTATACAGAATATTTTCATTAAATTTTGAGTATTTATACATTACTGGTAAAAGGATGTCATTTTTACTGACACGCATAAACCAATTTGATTTTGTGATAGTGACTTGGCAAATTTGCAATTATTGATTATTCTGATCAACTGTAGTGTTGAATACTTTGAAAGGGTTTGACTTTTCTCTTCATTTTGAAAATATTCAAGTTGTTAATAATGCGGATAGTGTGTTGCTGTGTGGAAAAGTCTGTGCTTTGGAAAAACATGGAAAAAAGGTACTTGGTAACAGAGGAAATGGCTTCAAGTTGTGTCAGGGGAGGTTTAGATGGGATATTAGGACAAATTCCTTTACTGAAGGAGTGGTCAGGCACTGGAACAGGCTGTCCAGAGAGGTGGTGGAGTCACCATCCCTGGAGGTGTTCAAAAAACGTGTAGATGTGGCACTTCAGGATGTGGCTTAGGAGACATGGTGGTGTTGGGTTGACGGTTGGACTTGACGATCTTAGAGGTCTTTTCCAACCTTAATGATTCTATGTTTCTATAGGGAAGGTATGGTGTAATAGTTGAGCTTTATATTAAAGTGCAAGAATAAGGTTGTCCTTAGGCCATTGTAAAGTTGTCATTTTCTCAGGCAACATTTAGAACTGATCGGACTTAGTATATAGTTGTTGAAAAATGAAGGGTAATGAAACTTTTTGTTGTTGTTGCTATAGTTATAGATTCTCTCTAAAAAAAGCATGCCATAGCAACTGAGACAAACCGAGTTATAAGCAGAAAGCACGGTGTGTTAAGAGTTCTTGCATTTGACTTAGTGGGACTAGAATTGAGTGTCTAATAAGAAAATCCAATTATGTGCTAAGAACAGATTAAAAGAATATGTGTATAAAGGTGTATAAAGTAGAAAGAAATTTAGATATCAAATTGAACACTATGATCCTGAATGTCAGCACACAACCTTTCTCTAATTTTCTAGACCCATGTGTTTTGCTACAGGAACTAAGTTCAGCAAGTATTCTTTGCAGGGCTGGATTCTAACGTGATGCAATGTTAGCCACAGTGTGTCTTTGTAAAGACAATCAGAGGGGGAAAAGGAGAATAGTAATAATTGTAATTCCCTTTACACTTTATACAATGTCTTAATGACGATTGCTGTAGCTTTAGAGACAGTACAGACTCTCTGGAAGATAGGAAATGTAAGTCTGAATATTCAAAGGCAGAGCAAGAAACAGAGCATGGGTCTTTGTTTTCTTAAAGAAAAACCTATTAAAATAAATGTGTTCTTCACCTATGCTACACTCTTGCTCCTCTTTATTTCAAAATAAATTAAAAAGAAAAAAAAAAATCTGAAGTGGTCACCACATGTTTTATATTAAAATTTAGCATTTGGTCCTCTTCATCACCCTTTCTTTCTCTGATTAGTTGTGCTTCCTTAAAAAAGAATTGGTCCTGAAAGAACATGCAAGTATATCTTCAGGGCCTGGGGGATGCCATCAGGCTCTGGAATCTGAGTAGATAGAGATATCTTTCTGTTGTCACGGGTAAGATGCCAAGATTAAGACATACACCAATGCTTACCATTTTCCATTTTGTTTAATTTTAGAAGGTTTCATGATGAATAAATAGACTTTAGGATTGCAATCTAGCTCCAAAACCATCTAAACTTAAGATCTTTCTGCAAACTCTATATCTAGGCTCCTGTTACAGTCTACAGAGACCTAGTTATAGTCAGTGAAACTTAGAAAGTGATTCAGCTGAGGAAATGTCTGCATCTTATTTAGGGCATGTTGGATAGCTCTTTAAAATCCATAGACTGTATTGATTAAAGAGCTGCTCAGCATACCCTGAAGTAATTTTGAGCTCAATGCATCCTATTTCTTTTTTGTTTTCTGTTTCACTACTTTAGATCTCAATAAAATTTGAGCATTCAAACTTTATAGATACTCAGTATTAGTTATCTGACTTCTTGTCATTAGCCCCTCAGAGTGGAATCCATAAGGAAAAGCACTCTGACCTTGCTCTTAAAATATTTGCAAATGATTTAGAGTAGATGGATCAAAAATAAGTGATACAAGTATGTACAAATTTACTACTGTTGCTTCATTGTATATTATATATTGAAATTCTTTTATTAAAAAAGAAAGCGTGGTCTGTGTGTCTCTCTTATTATGTTGTGGTAGGCAATGACATGTTTAAGGAATGTTCTTCTAATTTAACATATAAATTGGTGTTCTCATTGTGTGACCTACCAGTGCATTTATAGGATAGCACCTTTTAAAATAAGTAATAGATGGAAATTAAAGCCATAAAACCATTAAACCATTGTTGTTGTTTTGATAGCGTCTTAGTATTCCTTTAGTGCTCTGAATAAAAGGAAAATTAGGTAAATTTATAACTATATTATTCTCAATTAAATAATTTTTCATCTTAAAAGCATGGATAAATGCTTATGATTTTCCCAACGTATACTAAGAATTAGATAATAATGTTTTTCAGGTGAGATGTGAGAAACTGTGATGTGAAATGAATTAGTGACTTGCTCAGAGAAGAAATCTGATCTCAGATAGTGACAGAAAAATCAGTGTGATGCTTGGGGTTCTTTTTGACCTTCAGACTTCCTAACTAAAGATTTCTCCAGATTGGTAGCAGCTGTGATGCATCACTTGCACCTAACTTAGTGTGATCAGGGCCCACTTTGGGCAGCAGGGAATTTTTTTCTGTCAATTTTACTAAGCTAGAGATAAATGTTCTTTTGTGATCACTTGCCATTTGTTTGGGACAGTATGGGACTGTACTTTTCTCCAGGCTTTTTTTGTTGCTGGAAATTGGAAAAATAACCGTTTAATTGTGTTGGTGTCCACAATAATGTCAGTTCTGTTATATTAAGGTAGATGTAATAATAAAACAGGTTTATTTATAACTTTGTTGTTGTTGTTAATAAGCAGTAATAAATATTACGTTGCAGTGTGTTTCTATATTGATATAATTGTCTAATGTGTGTCTTCACATTTTAAGAGGCTTTTTTTGAACATGAATATTCTAATTCCTGTATGGAAGCAAGAAAACTGTAGAATTTTGCTCTTGATGGTCAAGTATTTAAACCTAAGTAGTGACATGCTTATGTACTTGAGGCATTAAGACTACAGTTGCAAGTCATTTTCTACTTAATTGGTGCATGCTAATGTCACTTGACTGTGTATGCACATGTATATATCCATATTTTCTAGCTAAACTAGCTGCTAGGAATAATATTTGCTATCACTTAAATTAACAATAAACAGCTAAAGTCAGCCCTTGATGATTGCTAGAGTTTTCCCTGGTGTGTTCTTGTATCTTACTCCATTTGCCTTCCTTTCTTTCTGCTTTGCAGTTTTCCTTCTTAGAACAGTAACAGCCCCTGAGTGGGATAGAGCAAGTGTGTGTATGGCACTGCTTTAACATGGTACAGCCATACAGCTTTTTCCAGGAAAATTCTTTGGTTTATGCACTATTATGTGTTCTAACCTTACATTCCTCTTCCTCTTTTATTTCTGTTAAGGACACAAGCTGTGTTTGTGTATTCTTCAGTGTTTTGTTGTTTAAGAAAGTAAAAAAGCTGTCTTGATGATACTTTAATTTGTACAACTAATTACACTATTAGAATCCTAATACACAGGCAAATGTTTTAGCATACACAGTTGTAAAGTAGTGTTGTTACTGTATTTGGAAAATGAAGGAGGTCCATCTTCTCCCGAGGTTTTTTTCTTTCAGTTCAACCCTGTTTTCCTGGCCACTGCTGAGCTTTTCCCAGCTACTGAGGGTTGTATGACATCTTAGTCTGTTTCTAAAGTATATTATCTCAAACATACTCTGTCTAGATCTATTGAGAGTCCAGACAGTAGTTAATTAATGTTGTTAAGAAATGCTTTTATAAAATCTGTTCCTTGAATCTGGCATGCTCAACAAATGTTTGAGAAAAGCAAAATCAGAAGGACTTACCAATTTAGTACTGAGCTTTGATGGTTTGTTTTTATATCATCTAATTTTATTATAACTAGATGAACAGTTTGAAAGTCTAAGACTGCTGTCTAGTTCAGCAAGTAGTGCCAGCCAGTAGGAGTGGATTTGTAGAGCAGCAGTTCATGCTAAGCCAAATGTGAACATGTGTAAAATATTTTAAGGATTTTACTTTGGACTAACTCTGTGGTTGTGTGGTCTGATTAGCAAGAGCATATGTTCCAGTTTAGTTTTGTGCAGAAGAAATCCAGTTCACTAGCTTAGACTGTTCTGGGATGTGAATCAAATGTGGAGACAGAAGATTTTCTTCAGAGGCAAATGCCTGATTCAAACTAACCTGATCATGTAGATCGTAAAATAGTGTATGTAAGATGGATATTACAGGATCATAGTTTGAACTGGGGAAAATACTGTAAAACATGGAGTAACTCGGCTGTACTAATGTAAATTTTTACTTTGGGAGTTAACTGATCTTTTTAGCCATTACAGTCACCTTACAAAAACAATTTCAGAGTTAAAGGGATTATAGACACCTGAATGCAGTTGACTTAATGTGAGAAGCACTTATGAGAAAATAACTAAGTTTAAACTTCAGGTAAAAGATAGCATTTTTAGAGTTCCAAAGGAAGACTGGAAATATGTGTTTTCAACGTTTCAGCAGAGTGCAATGATCCTATGTTCTGATGCTCTTTATTAGCTGCTTTATAAATCTGTGGTAGTGTGTGGTCATTTATGAGATTTGTGAAGTTGTTTGAGGTTTTCTATTCCTAAGATATTATCAATAGCTCCTGTTCTGTAAAATTGAAATATGAAGATGCTTAGATTCCCAACATTTAGAGTATTGAAGAGTGTAGTGATGATTGTTTGCTTTGGGGATATCTTCTTCTGTTACCAGCACAAAAGTTAATGAAATGAACCTCTTTTCCTGCAGTTAGATCACACTTACAAAGCCAATAGTATGCACCTCAACAGATTACACAGTTGCCAGTTTAGTAGTGGCAGATTTTCAGAGAAATAAAAGACTTCTGATGATAGTACGTGCTTTTCGCCCATGTATACTTACATCATTTACCCAATACAGCAGTCTGTTGCAGCAGTGATGACCTTAGCATAGCCAGAGGGCCCATTTACACTGGAGGTCTAAGAACACCAATCCTTTAATCAAAAATATATTGATTTTTTTTTTTTTATCAGATCCTGGAAAGATCTCGCTTATGAGCTTTTAATAGAATCAGTTTAACAAGTTGCAAGGGACAAAGTAACAGCTTAGCTGTTTTCCAGACAATGTGCATTATTCACTGAGACTCTGTTAACTATATTTCTTGCCACAAGAATATTCTGCTGTTACAAAAAGCAAAATGAAAAAACCAAAACCCCAAAGAAAATATTTACCAGATGACTGTGTTCAAAAAATCAAACATCCCAGTGTTCTCTGAAATGCCTACCTTTTCAGTGTAGATTCTGTAAGACGGTATTTCTAGTTGTAGCATGTTGCTGTCCAGAGATCTTGACTGTTTTTTTTTAAGAGAATTTGGATACACCAACAACACTGGGCAGTGTATTATGAAAAAGGGAATGGAGAGTATTAAGCTTGCTGCCTGCATTTGTTCAGTTGAGACTGTGGACCTGTTCTTGGCATTAATGAGTATGCGCAAGAATGCTGCATCATCTCCTGCCCAAAGTCTCAGTTGCTTTGCTGACCTTTACATATAAGTAGAGTTTGTGTCTCTGTGTTATGCCAACATACTGCTGTAGAAATTTTTTTTCCTAAGTCTGCAATATGACACACCGTTCTTGTGTAGCAGTGTCTTTTCTAAACCATTTTCTTAATGTCATAATTTTTTCCAAATATCAATGCTATTAATAGGACAATTTCAAGGCAGCACTTCAGTAAGATGGAGTGTGGTGAGATTTTCTTTCATTGATATACACTTTGTGTCTGTGTCAATATGATATGAATGTCTTATCACAAATGATTGATGCCTCTGGCCCCATCTGTGTGAGGAGCAGAGATAAGTTGACATGCTAATCCTCCCTTTTCCTATCACCTTGAACAACCTTGTTTGTAACTATCATATTGCCCTCAAATGAGCACAGATTTCTTAAGCAGCACAAAGAGGAATAGGCTGTTTATCGAAGGCCAGTGAAAGCAAACTGCATTTTCTATTTTGTGAGCTTTTGCTTATATACTTAATGATTGTGTAAACTCCATACCATATGACATACCAAAACTGTATCAAGGAATAAGATTACCCTTCCTTTGTTTTACTCTCAAACTCACCTCTTTAGTGACATTCGTACACATCATCAATCTTTTTATGCCTTTCTTCTTCAGTTCTGCTATTACTTTAAATCCGTTAGAACACTTCCTGAAACCTGAAATCCACATTTTGTTGGTCACAATATTTACTACTTTGTGTTTTAATTTTTTTTGTTTGTTTTTCAGAAAAAGCCATAATGTCAGTTTTTCTCCCTTTAGGAAACAAGTACTCCCCTCCCCCTTATTCTATGAAGATCTTAAAGGGTTTTTGTGTAGTAAGAGAATGTTTAAAGGTATTTTTTGCACCTCTGTCAGCATCTTCAAACCTGAGATCTGCTCTGTTCTAGCACAGCTCAAAGAACCTGACTTTTAATCATCCCTCTAACTAAAGTTTACACAACTGACTATTGTTAATTGTTAACAGTCAGAACAACAGCAAGGAAGGGCTTGGGTACCTCTTGAATCAAGCTGATAATACATTTCCATTACCCAGAAGGCTCACTACTGAAAACCCAAGATGTCCTTCTTCAAAGATATCCCTATGGCCTCTCTTGAGCAAGAGCTCAAAGATTCAGTATTACTTTGAGCACATAAGTGTGTTACACTTGTGTTTCAGTATCTAGTTTACTTAGGATCAGTGCTTCAGACATCAGCACTCTAAATGCAGGAGACTTGAATAGTTAAATTCTTTGTTGCTTCTGAACAATGTTAAACACTAGACCACAAAGGAGATGGAGAATATATTTGTGAAGCTGTAGTGTGTATACTCAGTGCAAGGCTACAGAAGTTATTAAAAAAGTCCAGGAGAAGAATCCTGTATGGTTGGCCCTCTGGCTAATGAAGAATGTCAAATGTTGTTGTGAAGAACAGTTCATTATTTGTAGTCATTTCGAACTTCAGGGCAGGCAAAGACAAGTGGTTAAGTGTTGTAGCCTGGCAATTATTGACTCACAGAGGTGGAAGATGGAGAAGAATGTGTAAAGAACTATATTTCTGTGAAGACCAAATTGACCCAGCTGTCTCTCTGTGCTACCTTTATGTGGTACTTACATGTAATCACAAAATTACGGAATGGTTGAGGTTGGAAGGGAACTCCAGAAGTCATCTGATCTAACCCCCCTAGAGCTGGTTACCTAGGGCCATATTCAGATGGCTTTTAAATGTCTCCAGAGATGGAGACTCCACAACCTCCCTGGGCAACCTGTGCCAGTGCTCAGACACCCTGTAAGTAAAGAAATTGCTATGCTCAGAGGAAACTTCCTGTGCTTCAGTTTGTGCCCATTGCCTCTGGTCCTGTCACTGGGCACCACTGAAAAGAGCCTGGCTCCATCCTCTTTGCACTCTCACTTCAGGTATTAATATACATTGATGAGGTCCCCCTGGAGCCTTCTCTTCTCCAGGTGAAAGAGTCCCAGCTGTCTCAGCCTTTCCCTCCAGTCCCTTAATCATCTTCACGGCCCTTCTTGGAGTCTCTTCAGTATGTCTCTCTTGTACTGAGGAGCCCAGAATGGGACACAGTACTCCACATGTGGCGTAACCAGTGCTGAGAAGAGGGGAGAAGAATCACCTCCCGCAACCTGCTGGCAATACTTTGCTTAATGCAGCCCAGTATACCATTGGCCTCCTTTGCCGCAAGAGCACACTGCTGGCCCATGTTCAACTTGGTGTCCACCAGGACCCCCCGGTCCTTTTCTGCCGAACTGCTTTCCAGCTGGGTGGCCACCAGCATGTACTGGTGCCTGGGGCTGTTCTTCCCCAGGTGTAGGACTTTGCACTTCCCCTGGTTGAACTTCAGGAGGTTCCTGTCAGCCCATTTCTCCAGCCTGTTGAGGTGCCTCTGGATGGCAGCCTCTCTGGTGTATCATGCACTTCTCCCAGTTTTGTGTCATCAGCAAACTTGCTGATAGTACACTGTGCCCCATCATCCACATCATTAATAAGACATTAAACAGGACTGGACCCAGTACTGACCCCTGGGATACACCACTGGTTACTGGCCTCTGACTAGACTTCGTGCCACTGATCACCACTCTCTGGGCCCGGCCATTCAACCAGTTGTCAAGCCACCTCACTGTCTACTCATCCAGCCTGTATATCAACAGCTTCTCTTGGAGGATCTTATGGGAGACAGTGTCAAAGGACTTAATTGAAGTCCATGTAGACACTATCCACTGCTCTTCCCTCAGTAGTGAGGCCGATCATTTCATTGTAGAAGTTTATCAAGTTGGTCAAGAAGTTTCAGTTCAGAGCCATCTGCTAATTAATTTCAACTTCTTTATTGTTCTTTTCATAGCTTGTCATGCAAGTTTTTCATGCTAGGAATGTTATTCTGGACGTTTTCTGTTGAATACAATGTGTGCGTCTGGTGTTCCTTTCCATGTTCTTTCCAGACACTTGATTCTTTATTTTATTCTAACAGCAGAGAAGAGAAGAAATTAGGTTTGGGAAATGGTTGGGAGGACAGTTTAAAACCAGATTTGGAAATCATTTTAGATGGTCCAATGTATTTCAAATATAAAAGCTGGAGAGAGAGGGAGAAAGAATTTTTATGTACATGCGTACATGCACACACATTAGTTGATACTCAGTTTTTCTGCTGCCGTATGTACAATATCTGATTGTTCAATATTTATGTTTTGTGTTTCTGAATGTCATGGAAATTCAAAGGCTTTATGAATAAATAACAATGCATAAAGGGAGGGGTTTGTTTCTACCCTAATCTATGAGAATTAATATCATTCTGGGAAAAAAGTGTGTGTGTTTTTTTCCAGTTGTTTAAGGATAGGTCTTAACTGTATCTCAAACTAAGTTACCTGATCCCAATAGCACAGAATTTTTGGGAGGAGTGAACGCTGACTAAAGAGGCAGAGTTCAGACTGGACTTTGTTGTAGTTTTTCAGCAACGTAGAATTTTTGTAAAGAAAAAATGTATGTACATGAAAGTGTGCTCAGTACAATGCTATATCATATGCTACACACAATCTAGGTGCTCCTTATAATTTTTAATCTATCATTAGGTGATAGGCTACTCAGCCTTTTTCCCTTAAAATACTACTTTTTAACACATGTAACCTTCACTTCATTGGTACTGTTCCTTGGAAATTATTACTCAGATACCTCCTCATTATCCATGGATGCCTTTTGTCTTGAAGTAATCTTGGATCCTGACTTTCTCTGTGCAAATGTGCCTGCTAGGCAGGGATTTGAGCTAAAGGAGCTAGCAGGGTTTCTGGTAAGAGGCAGCAACCCGTGGGAACCAGAAACAATGAAACTAGCTCAGGGCTACTTTTCCTTTATAGTATTTCCACAAAAGCATAATCTGCACTTTTACTGGATCACAGCATAGCATAGTTCAGTGTATTTTCAATTTCCTGTGCAGCGTGTACAAAAATATCTCATTATGCACAGTATTAAAACTGTGCTACAGCAAGTTACACAAAATCAGTGCATGTATACGTATACCTCATAGATGCAGGAGAGATGAAGCATCTTGGCTTTTCTGGCTAGCGGACTCTTAAGAGTGCTTCATTCTAGTTTAGTCACTTATTACTCTGTTTTGTCTTTCCTCAGAATCAAGATAAAACAAAACCAGCCTGGTTTTATTTACTTCCTGCTCATTCAGGAGGTAGTCCTGATTTGAACAGGAAGGTTGAAAGAGCTCAAAGGAAATGTAAAAGTCACTTTGGCAAAGGAACAGCCACTACTCTATTAACAATCCTTTACGCATTTGGAATAAAAATACCTTGTTGGTATTTGGTATACCAATACTATTGTTTGGTATGTTATTGGTATACCAATAGGTTGGTAACTTGGTATGTACATTTGTGAATGTGGTTGCTAGTTTTTTTAAAATGTTCATATATACATACACGTGCTCAATATATAAGCAGGCTTAATTATTTTGTTATTGGCTTTGTTTAAGGCAAAACATCTGGTAATTTGCCCTTGTGGACATTAATATATTTGGTGTGATTGTAATTGGAAGTAAATACAGGGTTATAAAAAGCAGCTTAAAAGAGAAGCCTGAAGTTCCAGAAACTTCAAAAGCTTCCCTTCAGAAAATGTGCCTCATTTTTTCCAGTTATTCATTGTGAGCAGAAAGATTCCTACGTGCAGTAATATAGTCAGTCAGCCTTTTCTTGGCAGGAGTAGTGAAGCAGTAAAAGTCATAGGGCTTCGCCTCTGCTCAGATCCTAGATGAGGAGACGTTCTGGAGTAGGAGTTGTCAGAGGAGATGAGTGAAAAAGTTGGTTCTTGGTCCCAGTCAGACCATAGGTGAAGGATGTGCCTCAAATGAATAATACTTTTTGCTTGAGAATACTGACTTGAACTGCCTACTGTGGAGTTCCTCCACATCAGAGGCAAGAACACTAAAGTGCTGGTCCAGTCAGTCAGTGTGCCCTATTAATTACATTTTCATTGTTGTTTTACAAAGCAAAACAGTTCTGAAAGTAGAGTAAAAGATATGTTCACTGTAGCTAATAGCCTGACCCATAAAGTACTAAATATACACTAATCAAACGTTGGAACTTGAGCCTCTTAGGTACCCCATGAGTATTCAGGCTACTTACCTTACGGTGGAGGAGGATTTTCTTTTTTTTCTTTTTCTTTCCCTGAGTCTGGTTGTGACTTGAAAACTCTGTTCTGGATTTAGAAACTCTTCACAGGAACATACCATGACCAACGAGAAATTTCAAACTCAGTGGGTTGGTATCTTACGAAGATTTCTATAGGTTTGTCCTCTTTCACCTTTGTACCTATTAATATTTAAATTTTTTTTTTAGCTTTCAGATGTCAATAGCAAAAGTATATTTGATTTATCCCTCAAAAGTAAGTCTTTTTTGGTAGCTCAGTTTTACATACTCATCAACATCAATAGTATAAGCAGATATGATTTATGTAGCAGAAAGAATGTGTATGAAAGGAATGTTTGGCACAGTTGTGTCCTCCAAATGTTTTTGCCTTGTGGTAGTTTCTGTAATAAATGTCTTCCCTACAGATTTATATTGCCCTTCATTGCCAGGTGATCAAAAAGGTTCATCCTGGCTTTAAGAAGTTCTAGATGTTTCAGTAATACTTCTTTTTACAAATCACTCATTTAATCTGACTTTTTGCAACGCTGTGTATCTTGCTGTCATTAATGAGACATTTTTGATCAATTGCTCTTTAAATACTGACTGTTCTTGAATTGCAAGAGAATAATGTTTTGCTTCAGAGTAGTGTTCCAAGTATTTTTTGAGGAGTTAATGTTTCAGCAAGCCCATTTGAATTGGCCTGACTGTCCAGACTGTCCTATTCAGCAATTGTACAGGAGTTGCTGCATGTGAATTTGCAGCAAAATAACTACATTTGTGGATAAGTAAAATGAGGTAGATATGGTAGGAATTAGTTTCTAAAAAAAGGCATTAGTGTAGTCTAGCAAGAAAATGCTTTTGAAAGGGTTTGGTTTTGTATTTTATGGGGAGACGGAGCCTGTTTTTAATCATAGGCCCTCAAATCAACAAGTACAGATGTGTTATTCCCAGGTGTGAGGGTGTGTTAGAAATGAGTTGTATTTCATGATGTATCTCTGTTCCTCTCATGAATACCCATATTCAGTGAAACAAATGTACCTACCTATCTACTGTTTAAAGATTCTTTCTCAAATATCTTCTTCTTGCTGTGGTTGGAGTAAGGGTGCTAGCTTGTATAGACCTTTGATCTGCTCTTGTGTAGGTAGGTGCTTTTTTTAAGCAGACAAACCGACCCAAGCAAGAGGAGCCCGTGGTATCGATTAGGTGTCTCATATACATTAACAAATAACCCTCTTAGTGTTTGTATTGTAAAAATTGAAAAGTAACAGGAGAAATAATTGATTTTTAATTACAGTGATGAAAGCACAGCAAAGGGTGACCTGTCTTATAGCTGGTGGAGCTTAAACAATTAGTTACATTCACAAATGAATGCTGTGTTAGAATAGGGGCATGTGTACCAGCCATGGTATATTTGTGACAGATTTAGGTAATGATGAGATATATTCAACATTAGTGGTATTCTGGCAGGTTTACAGATCATCTTATCGAGAACACGTTGCAGTCGCACTGGCTACCAGCAAAAGGCATCTCAGGGTCTGCACAAAAGAATACAGACTTGCTGTTTGTAAACCCCCAAATGGTGATGAATACATAGGAGCCCAGGTGGTGTTGGAGGCAGGGGATTTTCTTAAATGCTTTTGTTTCCCTTCACTTTTGCCAATTCCTTCTGCTCTCTTCAAGTTTAATTTCCATCTTTGGGGAAAGATACAGTAAATCTCCTTGTATCCATGCTGTTACCTCAGTCAGTGACTAGGATAATAATCAAGACTGTAATTCAGCTTAAAGGGTCTGTAGGTCTGCACACTGATAATGCTGTGCTGCAAAATGTTTATCTGTGGTGGCAGACTAAGCTCACCAGTACTGAGAGCACCAGCTTCTGCTGTATGTTGTTTCTTTAGTTGTAAATACCTGCTGATAGATTCCAGCATGCTCTCTGTCTTTTAAAACTGTCGTCTTTTGGCTCCTCTGGTACCTCATGAAAAAGAATTTAAAATTACTGTTTCCTAAGTAACATGTTACTCTTTTTTCAAGAAATGTGTAGTGCCACCGTTCAGCTAAAATACGGGTGAATATCTGAAATAATGTAGGGCGTGTTCATAAAAATTGGGTTTCATAAAGCTGGTGTTTGAAAATGTTTTTCTTCTTCCTCCATGTTGTCAGCATGGCTAGGAGACATGAAGAAAAGCTTTGATTCAACATCATAATATCATTTTTTTTTTATTTATTTTTGTTAGTGTTAATGCATTGATCTTTATCTGAAATTGGCCGAAATCTTACTTTTATAGTACTCAGGCTACCTTCTCCCTCCCCTTTTGCTCATTGCTACTTGTTTTACAGTTAGAAATTTGGGTATGGTTTTTGTAAGTGCGTAACAGAGTTAAAATACAGGGGCTGACTTACTGTGGAGCAGCTTGTACTGCTAAGTCATGTTGGCACATTTAGCTTTCAGTTATTCTCTGATTAAGAATATACTTTTAAGGCTTTATTATCTTTACTTCAGTAACATACGACATGTTGTACCACGTTTCTCTGTATTTCACCAGTAAGCGTGAGGGTGACATTTTGCGTCTGATCTTGGTTTTATGAAGTCAGTGAGCCTTTAGCTGTAAATGAATTCAATTCAGATTCAAGTTCTTAATAAACATTCATTAACAGTATTCTGGAATGAGATACACTTTAGCTGGTGAATTATGGGGCAGTATTCTCTTATTGTCTCTCATTATTTGTTTTAGAAATCACTGTAACCTATATTTAAGTAGAGAGCATTTATAAAGATGTCCAAAAGTGAAGCTCTACTGAGAACTATGACTATATGATGACATAGCTTTACCACAAGAATATGCCATGTGGTATAAATTTGTCTGGTTCTTTTTTTGATAGTGTGTTTATAAATCATTGAACAAGCAATCTGTCTAGACTGGTAACATGACCAGTAACATTTTCCTGCTAATACAAAGGAAATAGGGGTCACTTATGAAAATAGAACAGTTTGTGGCCATGTTTCTTTTAAATGCACGTGTTAAGCCTGCAGATTTGGAACACATTGTTACTTCACTAATGCATGGGAAGTCACAGTACAAAAATCCCTTGTTGACCTTCTTAAATTAATCTCTCCAGCATTAGTTATTTCTTTATTTTGAGTGGGAAGACAGCAGAGTTTAAATGTGTACAGCATGTTTAAGTGGCTAGATTGGTGCTCATAAAAAATTCATTGCAGTCTAAAGAAGAATCAAATCATCTTAATACAAAGGAATGGTATTTCTGCTTTGGGGTACGGCTGTGTGTATTTGCCGTGCGTATGCATGTGCAACTCACTGCTGAGAAGACTGCTGTGCAATAAGATACTAGCCCTAGTTTTAACCCTCTGGAGTTTTTGCTGCTGTTTGAAGCCAAACTTTCAGATCTTGGGAATTCTGTCTTTATTTTGTTTTAGGAAGGCTGTTTACTTTTCTCAACCATTTTCTAATCTGTTTGTCTCTATAGAAGTCCTTTGAAATGGTATATAAACGCAGATGCTCTCTGTACTTAGATATAATATTGCCATTTTTTTTCTCATAATCTTACAAGTCTAACTGCTTGCATTTGCTCCCTGGTAAAGTTCAAAGATAACCATTTTAATCTGAGCTGTAACTGGTGCTGTGTATGTTTCAAGAAACAAAAAAAAAGAAGTATCAAAGCACTGAACAAGGATTAAGATTTTTATTTTTTTTTACTTGTTTTCAGTTTGCTTTTTTCATCGCCACTGGGTCCTATGCTTCAGTCAAACAAAATTTCAAATTCAAATGAGGAAATTAGATCTGCATAACCATTACATGTCTGTTGCAATCAGTGCATTTCTTTGTGGCATGACAAAAGTCCTTGGCTTTTAATTATGTTGTGAATCATAATCTCATGGTCTGTGAGTATAAGCATAGCTTGAAAATTTCATACTGTAGTGGATAGTGAGTAGGAAGCTTTCAAAAGAGGTGCCTTTGTTTCTGCAGAATGTAAGCTTCAATAAATATCAAATATACTCCCAGTTAAATTCAGTATTTGCCAGTTCATAAGTAAGCTATGAAGACAGCTGATCCACAGCAAGGCAGTTTTTTGTTGAATGGAATTTTTCTTTGAACCAACATGTCTAGTGGTTGCTTTAAAGACAAAAAAATGCAGTGAAATGTGGTATGTACTTATGTATTGTCTTCAGTCTGTACAACTATTTAAAAATAAGTGGTGAAATTCAGAATCACCTTGTATTGGCCAAATTTGTATTGACGTGTACCAATGCACTGCAGGCTTTAGTGGACAGAAGCTGTATTGTTACTGCTGGAACAGAGACTTTTTCTTTTTATTCAGGCTTGCATGGTGCCTGACATAATGGGGTCCTAAAGCTTTAGCGCTTTACTAATGTAAATAATAATTCTTGCTAAATGTACGGTAACTTTGTATGTGAGAGCTATAAACAAAGCTTTGCACTCTTTTTACTGTATTTTCCAGTATTGAAAATGAGCTCAATCTAAATGAAAGGGCAGAATTATTATGAAAACTATTTTTAAATCAACAGCAAAATACCAACTTGTTTCTCTGTAAAAATATATTCACATAAACAGTCTTTAAAACTCAATTTTAACGTTTCCATGGAGACCTAAGCTGCACAAGTTGGCTGTATCGTAAAACATGAATGTTTCTGAGAAAATAGGATTTTCATGCACTTTGAGGTATTTGAGTTCAACTCTACTATTCTTAGGTTCTGCCTTTTGTGCTGTCTGATAAAAAAGCTGCATAGCCGAGGATTGCACAAATGTTTTCAAATAACCACAATGAAAATGTCTAATTGTTTGTAGGTTCAGCCTGGATAGCTGGCACACAAAAAAATAAAGCATTCTCCAGACATAGCTCTTAAGAAATGTGCTCTTGAGTGTAACAGCATCCTGGGCTGTGTCAACAAGAACATAGCCAGTTGCTTACGGGAAGTGATCATCCCCTTCTGCTCAGCATTGGTTAGACCATGCCAGTTTTGGATCCTCCAGTACAAGACCAATATTAATGAACTGAAGTGAGTTCAGCAGAAGGCCTCACATTGATTGTGGGCAGGAGCTCCTGCCCTTGGAAGTCAGGCTGAGGCAGTGGGGCTTGTTCAGGCTGGAGAACAAGCTGTTTCAAGGGGAGCTAAGTCACCTGCCTGTACCTACAAGAAGATCAATAACATCAATGGTGCATGGTGGGATAATGAGAGACAAGAAATATAAATTGAAACACGAGAAGGTCCATCTGGATATAAGTAAAAAATTGAGGACAGTCAGACACTGGAACGGGTTTTCCAGAGGGGCTGTGTGGTCTCTGTAACTGAAGGTTTTCAAGACCCGACTGGTAAAAGCTCTGAGCAAGCTAATCTGACCTTATAGCTGACCCTGCTTTGAGCAGGAGGTTGGACTTAGAGGCCTTTTGAGGTCCCTTTCAATGTGAATGACTCTGATTCTGTGAATCATCGATCCAGATTTTCTGCAAGGCAGTTGCTGGTGCAATAAAGATTTAATTAGTCTCCATTGAGTTGGATCTTATCCAGCATATTCTTAGTGATTTTCCAGCTGCGTTTCGAAAAGCTGTGGATGGTATAGAGCAGTGGTAAACCATGTTTAGCCTCTGGGATAAGCAGAGGAGGCGAATACAGCTGAGAAGAACCTAGTTCACTTTTGGAAACTTGGTTTCTGATTTGAGCATTACAGGGCATCCAGACTCAAATGTCTGGCCAGCTGGAGCTGGGAGTAAGAGGATGAAGAGAAGCATATGTAACACTTATGACTTCTTTGCTTTTCCCATCTTCCATATCTCTCAATGCAGAAATATGATTGTTGCACTTCTTATAAAGCTGTATCTTGGAGAAAATTATCCAAAGCATGGAAAGTGTATTTTTTCATAGACTTCCCATGCATGAATTGCCAAGTTTGCTCAGATATTGTCCATAATGGACCTACTATCAAAAAGCAATGTTTCAAAAAGTAATTTCTCTTTCAGTGGGGTCTTATGCCCTCTTCTATTCTGAAATAAGAATTCTCTGCATCTCCCTACTAGCAGTACTGGTACTTATATCAGCTGCAGCATTTAACACCCCACAGTAGATGGCAAAACAGAATTCTGAAAATGAAATTTGCCCTGCTAGAACATCCAAGACTCTTACAAGGCTGCTAGAATCAGTGTACTCTAGTGAGAGATTTTGATGGAGTTAAGTAAGAAAAATGTCCCCTAGGATCATCTTCCTATCTATGAAAAACAATACTGGTTGAATTTGAGTGTGGCAGTGTTGACATTTCTTCAGCAAGAATCAGTACCAACATATTACACATCTAATTTCAGTTTTAAGATAAATGGATTTTATTGCTTGTGTTTCTCTGTGTACTAGGGTATACAATATCATTCTTCCAATGACAGTCAGTCTTCTATTCTGTATTGAGTTTTTAGTAGTTTTGTTAGATGATTAAGTCATTCACCACCCTTCACTAGTCTCTCCCTTTTTTATTGATACGGCTGAGACTTTTAGAAATAAATTATTTCATTCTTTTATATCTTGAGGAAGCTTGCACCTAGAAATAAGATCAAAATGAGGTCTACTTTGCTGTAGTGTTGTTCAACATATCTGTCATATTTGTTTTCTTACAGTGAAAGATTTTTTTTAAGACTGAATAGAAATGGTTTGCCAAAATGTCCAGAAAAGCCTGAAAGACACTGTTCTCTCTTTGTGGTGAGTTCTTCCTATTCTCAATCTTTGTTGTGCTGGGTATTGAAAATAGAAGTTGGATAAAATTATTGTTCTGTGGTTGACTCAGAACTGCCCCCGAAGCTTTTACATTGTTATGAATATCAACTGTAAAGACTGGTTAAAGTGTATTGCTGAACTCACAAGCTGAATGTTTTCTGGCAATATGTGGACACGCATCTAAACTTCCATGTGGGTGTATGTACCAGTCTTTCTCCCTGCAACAAGGACCAGTTAGTTTTCCTCCTTGTGCATTTCACACCCAAAAAAATTGTTTGTGCAGCACTCCCTGTACTTTCAGAATGTTAGGAACTGCACAAATTCACTGCTGCTGTTCAAGGCACACAGCGAGACTCTTGTGTCCTCCTGCTGATTTTGCTGCATTACAGCATATTCTAGTCCATGATATTTTAGGATAGTAGTATTGAGTGCATGACTGCCAATTTAAAGTCTTAAAGGGGTAATTTGTTAATGCTGTATAAATGAACTCACTGTTCATTTATCACTTTCACTGACAGTGAAAGCAGTGTGTAAAGATCTATTTAAATATCACATTTTAATCAGGAGTCAGAAATAATGAGGTTCTGATCTTGTGCAGGATTTGGGCAGCAGTGAACTCAGGAAGGACATCTATATCACTGTGCACATTATCCGAATAGGTAGGTATAATCATTTTCTAGTAGAAATCTTACATTTGTTAGATATATGACAGTAAATAAAACTGCTTGGTGTCAGCTTTGGGATTTGTTAGATTAGCTAGGTCTTTGAATAAATTTTTGGAAAAGAAAACACCTGTTTTTTGATGGAAATACTGCTTTGGATTTCTCAGCATTGTTTTGTGTTATTTTTCAAATTTACTGCTAGCTGAGTTTAGATGCAGCATATTTTGTTAGTATCACAAAACAAAAAGAAAGTGTCAAGTATGAACTGTGTTAAGATGATGGAGGTTATTGGGGAGTCCATTCTTGTTTCAAAGAGAGTAATTTCAAGCATCCTTTGTTCATAGAAAAAGTTGCCTGGAAATTTAACGTGCCTCATTAGTGTATAATATCAGATATATATCTGAAATTGTTCAGATGAATTTTGTCTTCTCCCTGACCCCTTTAAAAAGGGGGCGAGGGAAGGAAGTGGCGGAAGTCTCATAATAATTTTAATCTGTGATGCTATAGACAGATACCAGGTCCTCTAGAACAAAGTGGAAGAGAAGAAAAGTGTGTGTTTGTGTTAGGTATTTTTTAAGAAGTTATCCTCTGGGCTGTACTGATGTGAAACAATAATCTTTGGGTCTGCTTCTGACCTCTTAGATATATTGTTTTCTTCTTAAACTGCCTCTGTAGTTGCATCAGTGCAGAACTAAATATAACTTTTATTCCTATTTTTGAAAGGTATTCTGGTTTGAAATATAGTCACTATAACTTGTGCCGAGTTCAGAAACAACTTACTACAAAGTAAACACTATTTTACAGCTTTGAGGAATAATTTTTCCTTGCATTTTCATGCTGTTTTTAGTGCTTCATCGGAATATCAAAATACTGTGTTTTGCTTTTATTGGCAAGAATTGGGGGAAAAAGTATGGTGAACTCTGATGTAATGCAAGTATATTTGGTAAGAATAAATGCTTTAAAGAAGAATGAGGGGTGCAATTTTTCCTATTGTATAGTTTTCAAATGTATTCTCACTCAAGTTTATAAATGAACCACTGAAATATAAAAAAGTTAAGATAAGATTTATATGCTGCATGGTGTGAAAATGAACAATTATTCTTCTAGCTGCTGTGATGCATAGGAATATTTGGAGGAAGCATTGCCCTGCAGCCACTGCAACCAGAGGCTTTTCTTGTCAGAAATTAAGACTTGGTAGGAAAGATACATAGCTGCCAGTGCACAATTGAATAAAATGGTTGGAAAGAGGGCAGTTTCAAATGCCAGGAACACAGCGAGAAGATTGATCAATTGTATTTAAATCAAATAGAAAAGACTAGGAAAAATATTTTGTTTCAAATCTATTTTCCTTGACTGCTCTGTTTCTTTCCTTATCATAAATTGTTCTTTTGTCCTTTGTCATCATTCCTCCCTGTGTTTCATCTCTATTTGATTTTTCCATAGTGTGTCGATTATCCCCTTGCTAGCCAGTTGCCTATTTGGGAGCAGCATTTGATTAGTAAATTGTAATGGCTTGTATAAATCATGGGTAGCAACAACCACAGTAAAATAATTGTTATTGGACAACAAATGTTGAACACTCAGTCATGTCTGAACTCTGAATTTAATTTGCTGGTGTCATGAGCGTGATATCACTGAATATCAGAAAGTGTTGGTTGTTGAGTGGAGGCCATGAGAGGATGAGCAGTACCTCTGGTCTGAGACCTTTTAAGACTACCACGTATTTAGTGGACTTCCTGTACCATTTGTTATCCTAATCTAGTATAAAGATGGACCAGATTCGCAGTGAGTACACTTGGCATCGTCTACTCAGACCTGTCACCATACTGAGCTGGATTGCTCTCTGCCTCCCTTCTGTGGTTTTAAGAGAGACAGTTCCATGGATTATGAATCAAATATCTATTTTGTTTGGCAGGACGAATGGGAGCTGGAGAAAAGAAAAATGCCTGCAACGTACAATATAGACGGCCCTTTGGCTGTGCAGTCCTCAGTATTGCAGATCTGCTGGCAGGAGATTCAAAGGATGACCTCGTCTTAAAAGTATACATGTAAGGAATGCTTTTTTTCTTAATTTTTAGAAGTATCTTAGAGTCAGTTTGCATTAGAAACAATGGTGGTAAATGTTAAATGCAGTGCAAGTAAATAGCTGTAGCTCCTTTCTGTCCCAAAAAAGTGTAGTAGCTAATTTTTTTTTTTTTTGTCACAGTTTGGAAAGTTTTGCAGATGTGTTTATAAAGTGGGATAATATTAGAGATAAAGGTTATATCCTTTTAGATCTTTGTGTATGTTTCAGCATTCTTCACATCCTTGTAAGAGCTTCTGGAGCTCTCTTTTTATGGCAACATGAAGTGCTTTTAGGACTTATTTAAGCATCTTGTGCTGCCTAGGCAGCTAGTGAAAGTACTTCATAACTACAGAAAAAAACAGGCAGAGTATCTTTCTGTGAAATGAAGCAATTATATAATGGGAATAACAAAAGTGTAAAAGGTAGTTAGCGCTGGAGAATGAAAGCTCAAAAAATAGATTTTAAAGTGAAGGGTTGATTAAATAGTGGATTTTAGCTGATAGTAATTTGAAGAAAGTTCTGTTTTTTAGTTGTAGCAACACAGTGCCTGTAATTTCCTGCTGTCTTGGACATTATAGTAAGAACCATTCATGGAGTGGTCTATTCTAAGTACATAAACCTGGGACGCATATTGTTATGTACCTGAGGAAGTTTTGCCCCTCCCAGGGTTAGCACTCAAATCTTGAAGGCATGGAAGTCTTCCAGGCAGCCTTTCTCCTCTCCTCTGTACCCCTCTGTGCTGAATTAGAGCTGCTGGAATCAGTGCTGCAGAAAAGCAATTTAGTGTGACAGTGGACATGTGGGCTGGCTCTTCTTTAGGCTCCCAGGACATTAAAGTCAAATAAGTGTTCTCTGTTGATTAACAGATTGTTACATTTGTCTGCCTATTACATTCTAATTTGTTTTTAATCTTGCCTGTTTGTTTCAAAATAACAAAAACAATGGAAGAAGAAATGTCACTCAAAACCGGATTTGATGCTAAGACTAAGTCCGGTCTAAACCATGAAAAGTGATCAATAGAACATGGTCAGTTTTTCCTTATGGAAAAGCAGCTATTTTCTAAATGTATACTGAAATGAAATTTGCTCTTTCACTTCACTATCTCCTGAAGGTCACATCCTGTTTTAAATAACTTTGAAGTGTACAACACAGATTTTTCTGTCTGCTGAGACTGCCTCTGAATCCTGTGTCTCCTCTTGAGTGTCACAAAGCAGATTTCTGTGTGGTTTAGCACTGAGGGATAGATCTATACAGATGATGAACTTGGTCACAGCTGAGTTCCTGAGCATAATTGCTCATATCTTTCTCCCACCATTTGCCACACAAAGCAGGTATTTCCATGGTGCCTTTATCAAATGGTAAGAGCGCTCTCACACTTTCCATTGAGACAGGCAGGTTCATGGGACTTTATTAGCTCCTATTGTGTTACTAGTTTTGTGAACAAAAGAGGATTTGTTTAGAGATGTGTGGGGAAGCTGGTCTGAAAAACTTGTGTTCCAGATTCAGAGTTAAGAAATTTATCATTTTTCAGGTGCAACACAGAGAGTGACTGGTATCAGATCCATGAAAATATCATTAAAAAGCTGAATGCACGTTACAACTTGACAGGCTCCAATGCAGGTGAGTAAGTTACCACATTTCTGTTTGCATTCTTAGGATTTTCTTAGTTTGCAAGTTAAGTGCTTCTATTTTAGAAGGACTAATGTTTATGAAATAAATAATTTTTCACATAGAGAAAAGTACTTGTATTAGGTAAAAACGTATGATATTGCCATTCATATGCACATCTAGGAAAAAAAAGTCACTGAATTTTCTTTAAGGAACTATGTAATTTTATTCTGTGCTGAGGAGCTACTGTTTGCTGTGGAGTTCTGTTTACATGTCAGGCTCATCAAATTGTTGATCCATGTTGCTTGCCATTTCTCCTTCACATTTTCATCAGGAATATAAAATTTTCCACTGACAGTGTATATTAATTAAACTTCAGAAAAAAAATGAAATGGAAGCTACCAGTGCGGTCTGCATTCATACCGGCCAGCTGAGCAAGATGCAGAGTTGATATTTAAGAACTTACCAGGAGTCCTCCATAGTCAACTATATGTCACTGTAACTGTCATCAAAATAAATTCAGGTGTGAGACTTAAGAAATGGGAGACAACTGACCTTTGTTATTGTGAGATGGTGGTTTGACCCATAGGAGATGTTGGATTTGCGTTTTTTGTTGTTGTGTTTGTTTTTTTTTTTTTTTTTTAATACCAACTTGTTAGCATTTCTGAACACTCATCCAGGGATGCAGTCAAACCTGAAATGAAACCTGAAATGGAAGCTTATGAGTCTGTTGTCCTTGTATTCAAATATTGTTTTGTCCCTGTAAAATATTAATTAGTTGAAATATGACTATGAGTTCATATGAGATTTTTCTATTTTCCAGGTTGTACTGTAATTGTAATCTCTTCCATATAGTAGACTTCATGCTCCTTTAACTTGATTTCAAGCATAATGATTATCTTGAAAACGTGTGTTCAACAATCTTTAGTGGACAACCAAGAAGCACGTAAAAGCTTATATTACTTATCAGGGCTGAAGTTATATAGTTAACCATTTCTAATGTTATTATTTTCTCATATAGAGTCTAACCACATACATACATACATTTAAGGTTTAGAATATCATGCATCTTATAGGACAATAAATATAAAAATCATATAGTGAAAGTACAAGAGCACATTACTGAGTAAGTATAATGTTGGGCTTCTCAAATATGTTAACTATATTCACGAAGAACAACCTACTCTTGGTCATTCTGACTGTCCATGCAATACCTGCTTACTCTGTGATACATTGCTTATCCTATTCCATTCTCATGAAATAAGAGTTCACAGTTAAATACCCAGTTGTCCTAGGAGACATTGGATAAATTTGAATAGTCTTAATTATGTGAATATTCAACATGAAAGACATGTGGGACATGAATTTTTTTCCAGGTTACAGGGGGCTGGAAACTAAAGCTAGCAAACTGAAGATCAGTTACATTTTGAAAAGTGTTGTCAGGGGGAGGCAGGCAGGGAGAAGAGCAGCACAGAATTCCAGTAGTGCATGTGAACGTTGAGAGGGAAAGAGGAAGTGAGCAGTAATGCCACTTTGAGTACTGAGCAACTAAAAGATAAACTATGAAAGGTTATTTACATTGAACACTTGAAATTTGTTCCTCTGTGACTGCTTAACAGTCTGAAAAAGCACTTGGAAGGCTTTAGCAATACGTTCAGATACTTTTGCTGACACCTCATGGAAAATATTGTTGTTACGCTATTTCGTATTTTTCCGTTGCTATCTTTTTCTCTAATAGTATTGAATGGCTGGTTCTGAAGCCTCATTAGCCTTGTCTGCCACCTTACAGTTGTCAAAAGGAGAAAATCTTGTGTTACAGGAGACATGGGTCTTTTCTCTCTCTTAGGAACCATTGTAGGTATGAGCCAAATATAGAAAAACTTTAATTTTTGGTTTATATTGCACTTGCCCTTTTCAAATGACATTAAAAAGACTTAAGAAAACACAGGAAACAAGCAACAGCAAAGATGCTTTAGACTGTTGTCTATCCTCTAGGCTTGTTCCCTCTTCAGATTCTGTCCTGTACAGTTTCTTTCAGCTCACGAGATTTTCAGACAAAGTCTTTAGTTTCCACAAATTGTTGTGTCCCGCTGATGAAATAGTTTATCAGATAGTTCATAATATTTTTCAGAAAAAAAAATTCTTCCAGTTTTCTGGGGAAAACTGAAAAGGAACTCAAAACGTACTTTCAGTGTCTTGCTCGTAAAACACACAGTACCAGACTGTAGCATTTGTATTTAGCATTTAAAGCCCCACTCCCCAAAAAAGCACTTTTTCTACTTCAACTCATGACAATTTGTAAGTACAGAATCCTATTGCATCTTCCTCTCAGCTTGTGTTGTGTCTGAAAAAGACCAAATAAAGGCAAATGACTGTCACCTCTTAATCCAGCCCAGAAAGGAGCAGGGGACAGATGTTCATCCCCTTTCCTCTTCTCAGTGGATGCAGGAATGGAAGGACTCAGTTTTATGGATAATTTAGCATCGTTTGCTGGAGTGGGAACTGGAATGTGTTTTCTGCATGAATTTCCAGCATAACAAAGACTAGAGTAGCCTGTAGTGGATCAAATTCCCATTCACCACTGGTCTTTTGTAGCTGGTGTTAGGTACCATCTTACTGGAAGGCACCTGGTTGCTTAGTGTAGGAGACCAAAACATTAATGCAAAGGCCAAATTGTTCAGCCTTTGCTGTATTCAGTAGCACTGTTATTTCTTACATTGCGTTTGTAGTATTTGTAGAATAATTACTATTAGATCTAGATGATTTCTTAATTATTAAGCAAACCAGGTTTCAGTAATATCTGAAGTGGAGTTGGCTATAAAAGCTATTTTTCCTATAATATTTTTTCTTAGAATTAGAAGCTAGTTACTTTGTTTTAAAATAGAAAAGTCTGTGGAAAAATTAATATTCCTGCATAGAGATCACACCTAATTACATCAATCCTACAAGGAAAATAACACATTTCTATTCCTGTACCTGTAGGACCAGAGATCAGTGAAATGTATACTACAGATATACAAAACAGTTACTGGCTTATCTCAAACCGTATAAAATCATCCTTTATCCCCTTACAGTGTATTTTAGATAGTGAAGGCTAGCCAAAGTCTTTGCTTTCATATCAAAGCTTGGACTTCCGTCAAATGTCAAAATCTCTTTGTAGGTTTGCAGTATGGGTCATAGTTGCAGATCTTATTCTTTGGTTGTGACTGTCAAACTATACTCTGGACCTTTCTTGGGAATAAAATAAACAAACAGTATTGGATGTGGGTTGTTTTTCTCTTTAATAAAGCAGGCACTAATATACAAAGTGCTTTGTAAACTGTTATTGATCATATAATAGCTGCTTCATTTGCCCACAGAATTACTGTGCCATGAGTGAACCTGTTGATTTTTAAAATGGTTTGAAGTGCATGTTAGGACAGGGGGCAAGAGAACAAGGCCAAATCTGGTTGTCATTAAACATGGTTTTATACAAAAATAAATAAATAAAAATCAGAGAATGCAACTCCAATTTTCCATACTTATGCAGTCATGGATTTCTTTTTTTATTCTGATGTTGAGTATGAATTTATCACGTGCAACTTTATATTCTTGCCTATGACACTATCTTTTTTTTTTGCAGTTCTTTAGACTTTCAAAATTTGAAACATAATTCTTTTTAATACAGCACATGATGATGGAAGGGATGTCTAGTAATTGGACAGTCTTTTATGTCTAGTGTTTTCAGCAGTCCTTTGGGCTCTGAAGGTAGAGGGTTCTTGTCCACAAAAATTACCCACTTCTGACTGTGAGCAAGTTACACAGTTAAACAGTGATGGTTCTTACCGTAATTCCTACTTAAATGCCATCAGCATCTTCAAAGTACCTCCTTAGGCACAAGATCTTCCTGTAGGCACCTAAGGTAGCTTTCGTTTCTGCCACTGATTGAAGTTGAGAACAGGTGGGTAGCTGGGTGCACCCAGGACACTTGCACTGTCAGGATACAGGTGGGCTGGATTTAGGTTCCTGAGCACTAGGCTGAAAAAAAATGCTGGAGATGATTGCTGTTTCTCTCATGCCCATGCTGTTTCAGGGAATATATAAATATTCACTGGGTTTACCATAAAAATTATTTACTCCATTGTTTGAGATATTCTTCAAAGACAAAAAATGTCTTGGTTCAGACTCTGATTTGGAAAAGGATTTTCAGTCTGTCTCACATGTCCCAGATAAGCATGCTAATCACTTGGCTTCTCAGACTTCCCTGCAGCAACTCTTCAACTTTGTATACAATCAGAAAATATTTATTATACCATGGGGAAAATGAAAGTGGCTCTAAAGCCTGCCAAGAAGTGCATGACTTTCCGAAGTGTGATCTGTATTCATGTCCTCTTAGCAGATCCTATAGAGGTGAGATATAAACCTTGATCTCGTGTTACATGTCAGTATTCTCCCCAGTGAGTTATCTTATAAAAAGCATATTAAAAAATAGATGAAAAATGCACTACAACTTTCTCTTTCTTCACCCTCCTTTGAGAAGAAAGACTGGATACCTTAGTTTTAGTCTGGATCCAGATCCAAGCTTTGGACTCTTGTGTGGATTGCACAAAAACAGTGAAGGTAGTGGGAAGGTCTTTTCTGTGTCATTATCTTGGAATGGTCTGAGGAACTAGACAAGAGTGATGTAACCTAATTGCGTGTGTGGTGTGTTCTGTGGTAGCAATGCCAAACCTACACTGCAACTCCACTGGAAACATTGTTAATTATACATTAACTTTAACTGATGGGAGAGCCTTAAGCTTTAGAGGAAACACATTCAAAATGGTGGGATTCCTCTTGCCACTCTTGGCCCAAGCATGATTTTTTTTTTTTGTTGTTGTTTTGTTTTAATGTGGTGGCAGTGTTAATTTTTTGGCTGTTGCATAGGGGGTCAAAATACAGCTCTTGAAAAATGTACATAAATCATATCCTCTTGCATACAGTTTAGGTCATAAAAAGAAAAAAAATCAGAAATTACTGTATTGTGTCTGGTAGTTGGCAGGAACATGAATTTTTAAATATGATGGAGGTAAGACCTGAACTGGGGGGCTGTTTTTAAGACAAATCCAGGTTGCAGTTTGATTTGTAAAAGATTGTCTTAAGTCTGTCAGCCACAAACTGTTAATTTCTTTCTTTAAAAGAGAAAGATGCAGAGTGGATTTTTCAAATGAAGAGTTTAGTGTCTGTAATAAACTTGTTTCCGTATACCTGTGCAAAAATCTGCAGGCAGAGAGTCATCCAAAGTGATCCTGCCTAACAAAAGGAGACTGGTCAATAAATGGGCAACTGCATAATGCTCTGATTGAAGCATGGAGGACTCAAAGCCCATATTGACAGATGTTTGCTAAGAATCCCATCATGAGGAAGGACAAGCTGTCATCTTACAGGGGAAAGTTATTCATTAATTCATACAGTAAGATAGGTTGGAAGGGTCCTCAGGAGGTTATGTGGTCCAACACCAATTCAAAGAGAAACCAACTTCAAAGTGGGATCTAACTTTTTTCAGGTTCAGTGAGGTTGCTCATTCAAAGGCAAATTTAATTACGCTGTTATCATTTTAATTCAACCAGACCAAAGTAAGTTTCATAAAGCAGACATCCTTGGTTTTAGGGAACTGTTGTTACCTTGCACATGGGTTTTCTCCCCAGCGTACATGTCAATTGGTAGTAAATCTCAGTCTAGCTCAGTGGTCGTGTAAGACTTGGTCAGAGAAGGCATAAGGTAGGCCAGCCCAATGCATGAACTCATCTGGCAAGACACAAGTTCTGACACAAGTATGGCAATGAAGGCAGTTGGATAGATGCAGTGGTATGTGCTTTGGGGCAGGATATGTCTTCCCACACCTATTTACCTGCGTTCAACAGCCTCTTGGCATTCTAATAATATCTTTTCTCTATGGTTACCATCAAACACTGAGAAATTAAAACAAACAGGTGGAAAACCATATACTTTGGCTGTTTCATCTCCTGTTTCACAAAAGCAAGCTTTGGCTTACAAATTCCTTGATTCAGAGGGCCTGTTAGAGTCATTATTTACCTTTCAGTGGAGAAACTGCAGAGGCCCCATGAAGTGATATAACTGAGGAGAATAATTTTTCACACTTTGTATGATAAAAGCTACAAGAGATCAAATACAGCAGGGAATTGGTAGCTCAGTATAAGTTTACAGAGTGCAGTATTTCTAGGAACAGAGTTGTGGTAACTTACGGTATTTTCTACATACAAGAAGTAGTGTGACTACGTTCGTGTGACACTACCCCAGCAGTTCATAGTGTTACCCCACTCAGAGCAGTTGCGAGGAGAGCTTCTTCCTGTGAATCAGTGTGAGAAATGTCGGATGGGAAACAAAACATGCGTTCCCTGCTTGGAGCAGCTGGAGCTGTTGGCCACAAAAAGGAGGTGCAGGCTCATAGTGGAGAGTTGAGTGGAGCAATGAGTGGAAAATGAGGAAGAATGAGGGCCAGAGTGGTAGTGTACTTGACAGAGAAGATAGAATAGAACAAAGTATGTAACTTCTAGGTAACTCCTGGGCACTTGTTTAATCACATCAAACCACCCCCTTCATCTGTGCTCAGCTAAGAAGAGATCATCACTGGTGTTTGTCCGTTCTCTGCAGGGTTCACAGATGTGTCAGCGGTGCTCTGAAATGTATTTTGTATCTACACATCACTAACATTTAAATGGCAAGTGCATTTGTTTAATTACTTGAGTTCTGTGACAAATTATTAATCTGTCAGTTTAAATCTTTGTTATGTTTTGTGACAAGGAGATTATGTGTATTCCATTTCGATGTGTTTAAGAATTAGTTGTCACTGAAGACTGCTATTTCAAATACATTTACAATAAGAGTAGTGCTCATATGTGCTTCAATAAGTACCCAATGAATTAAGGCATTCCTTTTTGTTCTCAACAAATGCTAAAGCTAAAAGATTAAATATATAGAGAATTTTGCATATAAATTGTTGTTCAAGGTCATTTGGTCCTGAATGACAACTTTGACATATAAAAAAGCCACTTTTAGAGCACATTTTTAGACAAGGTTTTGTAGAACTTTTTTCAAGTAGTTTTTACAGGGTGGATGATATTGTTCAGCAATCTATTGTTAAACCGTTTTCCAAAATTCAGGAGTCACCAAATCTTTAAAATTTGTAGCCCAAATGTAGCACGTAATATTAGTTATGGTAGTTTTGGGAAAAGATATTAATCCTTAAAGATGGCAGACTTATAGGCCAGTCAGATGTAATTTTGTACATTTTTACAGCAATTGAAACTTGTGTTATTGTCTGTGAAAGTTCTGGCTTTACTATAAGGACTTAAAAAATCAAGGTCAAGGTGGATTTTTGGTGTAGTTACCTGTAAGTGTCCTTCATATAGCATGGCTTGCAGACTGTGCTGGAGATGAGGGCTCTAATAAAGTTAAATTCACACTGTGCTCTTGGGTGTTGCTAAATGACTTGTTTTTAAAGAAGAATTAAAAATGTGCCATTGTGATACTGTTAGGGGCATCTTATATCCAGCAGAAGCTAATGACTTGGTGTTCATCTCAGTGCTGCGATTGTGTATGTGATTGAAATGGCACCCAATTTAAACCCTGAAACTCTTAGCTAAGGCTGCGTAATGAGAATAGCTGGCTCATATTTCCATCTTGGAGCTGGGTTACGTCTTAGCAGTGAGGTTTTTATAAGTGTTTTCCAAAAATTCATTCTGCTTGTTACTATTAAATTCTGTTGTTGACTTCCTTTACTTTATCTACTGAAAGAATAAAAAGTCTTAAGGCTCCTTCAAATGATAAATTATACAACATATGTGCATGGTTTTAGCTCCTTCAAGGCTTATATTTACAAGTTCATTACAAACGTTACCTGGGCTTTTATGGTGGTGGAGATTTGGGTTTTAACACTTTCTTTAAATGTTGACTGTTCCTTTATTTGAAATAAGACACATAATTGGAATGCAAGTAGCTAAATTTCTAATACAATGGTGTGAAAGCGGTTTGCGTGGCAGAGCTGCGTTTCAAGAAGGAGAAAACAGGTGTTTCCCTGGAACCTTTTGTCTGTTATTTGCACTAGAAGCAATATAAAACACTTTTATTTGTAAAATTTTGTATTTTGTGCACTGCCTAATATTCTCGTTAACAAAACGGCTTGTAAAAATGTCATTTTAAAAATCTTTGAGCAAGATAATTCGCCTTTGCAATATAACAATGTAGTGTGGAAATGGGTATTGACATGCTGTGTGTACTGTTAACAGAAAAGGGCATCAACAGGCGTACTGAGGTAAGAATTGGAGAAATTCTTGCTGAGATCTTTATTGTCTGTATAAAGAGGTTAGACTAGATGCTTATAATAGCCAGTTAGCTTTCTGGTCCTTTAACCTTCATCCTATGGTGATTCTGGCAAGAAATACTTGAGGCTCTGCCATCTCTCCTGTAAAGAAATTCCAAGCCAGTTTTCTTGTGATAATATAATGCCATTTGCATTTAAATGTTTACATTCCATGTGAAGAAGAAAGAAACTCCAGCTTTCCACACTTGAGGGCATTTCTGACAAAAGCCTTAGGTACAAGAGCTCATTTAATTCATGAGCTCTGAGAAAGTTGTCAAAATTTTGCAAAGGCTGTTTTTCTTGTGTTCTTTTGTACTGAGATAATAACCAGAATTTAAAGCTGAGGAAAAGACAAAGAGTTTGGAGTTTCCTTTGATAATTCAAAGTAATCACAATCAAGTCTTTAACAAGGCTGGTGAGGATTGAATCTACCTCTCTTTTTTTTCTCTCTGTTCCCAGACTGTAATTTGTGGGATTTACTACACAGATTTTGCTGTGGCCAAATTGCACCAGATTTATACAATTATTTTCTTCCCAGATCACATTAAAACAATAAATCATTTGTTTGCCAATGGCAATGTGGAAATCTACTGGTTTTATCTTTGCAGTGGTAATTCGGACACTTTAAATGCTACCAGAAATGGGAACACCTGTATGCTTTCAGAATACTTTTAAACACCCTTAGGCAGCTTTATTTGGACAGATGCCTTATTTTATTACCTTTCTTAAAATACAAGCAGTGCTGAATAGCATTCTGTCCGAGTTTTTTTTCTATCAGCTTCCTGAGCAGCTGCTGGTATTTTCTTCTTAATATGATCTAGGATTCTCTGCTGCCAGTAGATAGAAGCTGAATGTAAATGCTTTCCCCTCCCCCCAGATGCTCAAATGCAAATAAGTGGTCTGTAAGTGTAGTGAACAGTTGCTTTTTCTCATAACTAAATGCAGGAATCAGTAATGCAGTATACAAGCTGTTTTAAGGTAAAATGACAGATACAACAAAAATCTGGAATGCTTATTCAGCAACTTGTAAATTTTCTGTATTCCCGTTCATCTGAATGATAAAAATAACCTGTGGTGAACTGTGGTACAAGTTAATTGTGAGAAATTTCATGTGCTTGCAAAAGACATAAAAGCAGATCTTTTTGCAGTATCATACAGAGTGTTGTAATAATATTTTAAAAACTGGAGTAAACAAAGAATAGCGAACGCAAGAGGTTTTAGTTACCGCTAGGGAGGTAATTGAAATTTTTTCTGAGGGGACAAAGCTACACTATGTACCTAATTAAAGAAAATGTGCTAGTCCTTCAGAGACTGGGTAATCATTTTCATTGTTATGTTTCAGCTCCTAATGTTTTGGAAATGGAAAATTTATAGTTACGAAGTTTTAGATATTTTCTAGGTGTAATTCTGTCATCTATGTCACTACACACAGATGGTGTAGTGATCATATCAACTGGAGTCAGATGCAGTGTATGGTGGCATGTTGCAGTTTTCTATTTTGCTTTGTCTGTGCACAGCTGTTCCAGCAAGAATGCTCTAATTTTTTCTAAAACTGATAATTTTATTGTCCAGTGCATGAAATAAGTTGAGAAAGAACTGATATCAGCATACATCATCAGAATGGAATAAATTAAAACTAAAGGCTATTACAATTGTTATATGACAGAAAAGGTACTCATGTTAATGCATTAACTTTCTATTTCTGTATACAAAAAGAACATCTCTGCATTCTTTTGATAGCATTCCTTTTCCTTGAGTGTCTTCTCCATCTCTCCCAGACTGGCTGCTGACCAAATTCTTTGGAAGCCTGCTCCACCTTGACCCTGTCTCATTACTGTCCGGTGATTAAACCTTCCTTTCTAGGAGCAGTAACGTTTCCTCTCCACCCCTTCCTTTCTCCTCCATAGAGATAGCTTTAATCACTTGTAAATTGAGTTCAGTGGCTTTCTGGCCATTATGGAATGCACAATTCTGGATACATTTTGGTGAGGAAGGTGGTGTCTTTCAACAAGTCTGTTCTTCATTCCACTGTTTTGCAGTGTGTCTGAGGGAGTCCCTCTTCACTTCAATTGAGTGTGCAACCTTCTGAAAATCTGTGTCAGTATGTTTTAAATTATGTTAGTTAATTGATAGTCAGGTAACTTGATTTATAATAAGGATACAAACTGTAGTCCTTTATAAAATGTGAATTATTCGATTTTTCTAAAGTACCCCATGACTTTTATTTTGGATGCATGGTTCCTCAGTCATGATGGGTGTCTAGTTTCTTTGGTGAGGGTATTGTATTTTTGTAAACCCATGAATATGGGATTGCTGTGGCTTGTAACGGGCCAAAGGCTTTGTGTTCAGCTGACAACACAGTCCTCGTCACCTACATGGCTTTGGCTGGCTGGACTTGTCTTAGCCTCCCTGGAGATTTGTTCTAACTTGTAAAAGCATTTATCTAATAACAAAATAATAAATTATATCTACTTTATTTTAGCTCTTGCTTAGCTTTGTACAATTGTGTGGTGTAACCTTCTTTGGTTATGTATGTTTTGTATTTAATAGATAGTTATAACATGTAGTTACTCTGTGTAGAGTTAGCTATCTGTAACTCTAGACTAAAATGGAACATAGAAGAGTAAAGGCTTGTGACCATAACTGAGGCCTTGAAAGTTACTGGCATGGGATGATACTAGATGCCCCAGACCTACAAACAGCTCATCAGTGGCCAATTACTGATCATCAAATAGTGTGATCTTGAGAGCAGAATAAAACCAGTTTTAGGGGTAACAAAGGGAACAAAGAACAGATATGTGGCATATATAAAACATGTCATATATGATGAATGAAGATGTAATGCAGACTTGCAGACCAGTGGAGAAATAACAAGGTGTAAAACACATCAACAAACAAAAATTACTCCAAGAGGAGCCTAGAGAGAGAGGAGGAAGAAAGAGGTAACATCCTACTCCTCATGGCAAAGGACTTGGGATGCCGGTAACACGTTCACCATACACCACCTTCCCAGGTTGAAACCATTGACCTTAAGACACCAGAGGGGCAGTGGAAGGGTGAGCAAGGGGCAGATACTGGAAAGATTGTGTTTATATATGACATTTTGACAGTATTTTGTTTGGAGTGCATTAGTATCATGGTAAATGGACTAATAATAACTCTTCGATTAGACTGTTATTTTTAGTCCCTAATGAAAGTTATAAGTTCCTGGCTTTTCATATACAGTCTGTTCCTTTTGCCTGTCACAAGATCCTGAATGTAACAAATCAGTGGGAATTCAAGCAACCTATTCTGTAACTTGGGTGTCACTCCTCAGTAACAGTATGCATCTTCTGATTTTAGGCCCTTAATGCAGGGGGACCTACTTTCCTTGCAAAATTAGTGGAGCTTTGAGAGAGCCATCAGAACACTTATCTGGGGATCGCCACCTTTTCATTGGTTATATAAAGTCCTTATGCTCCTAACTTTAGGATTTTTACCAGCTTTATCAGATCTTCTGCTTCCCTTCTTGTCAATTCCCTTTTCATTTGGCAGCTGGTTCCTCAATGGCAAGATCATTAACTTAAAACCTTGGGTTTTGGAGGTTCTTCAGACTTCCTTCCCTGTGCATCTTTGCTATGTTTCCATTCTGGTTTAGTTTCAGTCTTTCCTATTGTACTGGACCGTTTACACCATGTAACATTTTTAAGTAACTTTGCTCTGTTTAATCCAATGTTCTTCATTATTCTGAAGAGTTGGGGGATGCATACCATTTATATTCCAAAGATGTTTTTAAACTATAGGTAAAATGACTAAACCATGTTTTAAGTGTGTTCACAGAGAGATTTTCTTGATGCTTTTGGATGTAAGAAGATGACTCTTCATTTTCTAACAGTGAATGCTGTAAAATACAGAGCTCCAATACCTTTCTCGCCTTGCATGAGCAAGTACTTCAAATCCTTGACAGGCAACTTATTTCTCAAGTTAAGACTATTTTGCCATTGATGAGGGGTTTTGACGTTTGTTTAATTTTTGTGCTAAAAAAAATTCTTCAAGGAAATCTGTGAAATTTGTACAAAAAGAAAACTAATTGGATTCTAGGTCTTCAACTTTTTGTTTAGGAAACACAATAACTTTACTCAACACCAGGCAGTGTACAATATCTGATTAATGCTGTTGTGGTTGATGTGATCTAGAGCAATGGCGAATGTTTTCTTAGGTTTACAAGGAAACAGTGCAATAGGAGCATATGGGGGTATAAGTATACATATATATGTATAACAATTTCTTAAAATATAAAAGAAACAAGATTGGAGGTGGGCTAAATATCCATATCTGTAAGTGAGCTATACCCAGGCTAGCTCTGCCCATCCAGCAATGAAAAACTTTTCACCTGCTCTAACAGAGTCTGAGTTTTGCCTGTATGACTTCTTACCAACCTCCCGTACCATCAGCTGGCCACAGTGTGGTTTGTTTTCTCATCTACACCAATAATAATTGTCACTACTTCCTAAAAGCTGTTAAGTGGATAACCACACAACAAATTCCTATTACCAAAATAATTCGTGTCAGTGGCATTAAATACAGTCCTTAAAATAGAAGGGACTTCTCTGAAAGTTTTTCCTTGTAAGATTTATGTACTGAGTTGGAGATGTGTAGGTGATCTGTTTTTCATAAGAGAATGGAAGTCTGGTCAGAGTATCACATTCTCTGGAGTTGCCAAAATAATAATAAAACATAAGAGTAGGTAAGAGGAAAAAGAGAAAAGTTGCCATGACAATTGGATTTCTGATCTTTTTAGGGCCGTAGCCTGGACTGGCAGTACTTAGTACAGATTTTTCAAGCTCTGATTTAAGAATCATCAAACTTCAAGTAACTTTATTCAGTTAAATAGTAACATGGTTGTAGGGGAAATTTCTTCCAAAGCCCAAAGGACTGATGACCTTGTTGTTCAGTCTGTGTTTACATGTTTTATTTACTTTAGATTAATCTAAATTTAATTATTAGTCTTCTGAGTTGTCTGTTTATCTCCAGTTGCTCAATGTATGTGAAGAGTTTGCTCTTATATTCTTGATCTGTATGCTGACATGTGATATGCTCTAGTAATGTTGAAGGTCAGGGAAGATTAATCTTTATAAGCTGTATCATCCTGACACTTGTCTCAGTGCTTATATTTGAAATAATGAAAAGACATGCCTGTTGGTTTTGTTAATCTCAGCTGTAATGAAGTATACTGTTTGCAATTTATTTGTATACTGTGGATATGAGTAGATGAAGTTATTCTTCCTTGGTTCTACAGGAATAAATATTGGAAAATGATTATACGGCCACCTTCGCATTTTGCATGTCTTCTAGCAAACATAAGAAAGATCATGATTGATTATATCTGATGATTATTGAAAAAAGTTGTAATTACTGTGCCTAAGTAAAAAATACTGATTATGCTGTGTTAGTTTATTAGAGCTTGTTTCTTCAGATTTTGGATTAATTAGTTGTATAACTGTATCAGGTTAAGTGATGCATTGTAACGAGACTTCCACGTTTCTCCCATAGATAGGGACCATTGTGTTTGTACCTTTTCTTGCGTACCAATGAAGGCAGCATTGTGTTGAAGGAAGTGAAAAATTGAAATGGTAGCAAATATTACTGATTGACATTTCTCTAAACTGACATTTTTCTAATTCTTTTTCCAGTTAAGGCCTCAGTCCATCGCTACTGAGATAATTTTGATCTGACATGTCATCGTAGTTCAGTTACACATCAGTAATAACTTGCTAATGCTTTTTCATGGGTAGTTGTTTTCAAGTCTTTATTGATTTCTGGATGTTGGTACCCTTCCCAAATACATAAAAAAATTGAGGTGGGTTGGCTTGGTATTATTGAACTTCCTCTGAATTTTTCTGAGTTCTCAGGAATGCATATATACTTGCAAGTATATATAGTGTTTAAGAAGTAGTGATGACCATAATCTGTTTGAATATCTTATTCTTCCTTGGTTTTCTCTTCATTTTCAGGTCTGGCAGTTTCTCTTCAGCTGCTTCATGGAGACATAGAACAAATTAGGAGAGAGTATACATCTATGTTTACCCATGGAGTATCCATAACAAGGAAACTTGGTTTTTCCAATATTATAATGCCTGGTAAGTTAAAAAGAAAAAACTCTCAATAAGCAGCAGAAGAAAGAACTAATGAGAAATTACTTAGTTTTCAGCTGCTTTCCAAATAAATACTGTATTCTAAAACTTCTTAAACTTTTCCAGATACTTTTATGTTAGGTTTTTTCAGATAGAAGAAAACTGTGTCCCAGTCGCCCCATTGCATTATGCGTTGTATAGTTACTATGTCAGTGTCAAAAGGGCATACAGCCATAGCATCCTTTTTTGAGAGATGGAACCCCACTTTACAGAAGTGAAGATGACTGAATGCAAGACTGCTGAGCTCTATGTAGAGAAAGAGATAACCAGCAGGACATTATGTTCTTAGGAGCTGGTAGCTTTCTAAATAAGAATTCACAGAATTTCACTGACGCTGTAGAGCTTCTGGTTTCACCAGGTTTGTGTCTTAAATACTGGAAATGAAGATACTGGAAATAGATGATAATAATAATGGATAAGGTTGCAGGGAAGAGCTCACATCTTATTTTCATCTGAGTCCACACACTTGACGCTCTCAAATGTAAATCATCCTCATGACTTGCAGATTTTTAATAGAGACTAACTTCTTATAAAGATCTGTCTTTGCACTCCTGTGTACCTAAATCAGAAGTAAATTAAGGTTCTGAGGCAAGAATAAATAAGCTTCAATACTTCACTAATCAAGGAGGTCTTAAATAGGCATTTAAAACTCAGTAATGAGACTCAGCTTTAGCTATGGGCATGTATTTCTCTTGAACTTCTGCCTGAAACTTGACAACTGAGAATTCACTCTCATGTTCTTACTACCAATTAAACATCTGTCCTTCTGCATCCTTGATCAGTGCTACTAATTGCTTAAAACATGCAGAGAACACAAGTTAATAAAACAGTTTTAGCATTATTACGAAAATACTCTGCTGGTGTGACTACAATATTTAGAAGAGTAAAACGCATGAGTCAGGTGCTGTTTCATTTAAAGATAGATTGTATATGTATGTTTAATGGAAGCATTCAGTTGAAAACTTATGGCTTATTAGCTAGGGTTCACTTGTGTTACTGTTGGATTTGTAATCTGAATCAACTCAGTATTGTAGATAATATGGCTGATAACAGTGGAAGCAGTGTTACTGAGCACACTATAACTCCCATTAAGAAACCTTTCTCCATTTATCTGTGATTTAGTGACCTTCTGCTCTGTGTTATCAAATTTTCTAAGTTCTACCAATAGCTCTTGTATCCCCTTACTTTCCAGTTGTGAAATAATGTGATGTAATAAACTGCGAAAAACATTATAGCAGAGTACTCTGTATTCAGCTGCTGGAGGAGTTTCTCCACTCAGTTTCAAAGAATTGCGCAGGCTCAGTTTGTCCCTTTTTTATTTAAAAAAATAATACATGGGTTCTGGTGTGCTGCTTTCTCAGCCCAAATGCATGCATACCTCAGTTTAGAAAATGTACAACTTTTATTCTGTGTTTACTGGCATAGAAGAGGTTTCTCCTAAAGAGGAATAATCATCTTGCAATGACGAGTTCCAAGGGCTAACCAGAGCAGTGTGCCCTAGGCACTGAAATGCCCGCAGGAACCTAGCCTTTGAAATGCTTTTTTCTTTTAAAGCTCCCCTTTCATTTTGTTTCTCTTCTAGTGTCTTTTTTCAGAGATAAGTGAGAGAACTTCATCTCTTGCCACTGGAAATGGTCATTAATTAGATCTTATTTTATATTTTTGTTGAAAGTAAGTATGTTGCTGTGGCTAATTAGCACTTAGGTTAGGGTTCTGAACCAGACTGTCTTTAATTATTCAACAGGAAATACTTCATGCTGCTAAACTACAGTATCTCTTTTATAAATGCCATATTGTAAGTCTTTCTCCTATTCTGGTGTATTTAAACTCTCTCTGACCTTCATTTTTCATCATATCAATCCTTTTCTCTTTGGAGGTTTTGCCATTAAAAGTAACTAGGATCAGTATACATGCCAAACTAGAATTTTGTTGACAATAATAATGTATGTTTTTATAGAGCAATGCTTTTTATGTTGCTGGAGCCTGACAGGGTGAAGCCACAGAATGCTCTTTGCAGGACCTGTGGAATTTTTTAATGAAGAACTCCAAGTGTTTTAGGAAATGAAGTAGATGGCTAGAAAAAAGCATATATGATTCAAAAAGGCTGTGAAATAAGTAACTCACTTTATTCTAGCTCACAGAAGAAGGAAAGGCAATGAAAACGTTATCTTGTGAGTCTAATTAACATTACTTAGTATATAAAATTTAGTATTTAATATTTACAGACATACTGTACTTTTTGAGCAGTACTTCAAGTTAGATTAATGTACATAATAGGTGATGGAGTATGAAAGCCCTTTTGTATTTTTCTATACATCCTTTTACCAGCTTTTTTGCTGTTTTATGTAGGGCACTCTTATGGAATCTTTTTCCAAATTTGACTTAGAGCATCTGTATCAGTGCATAACTTCAGTGCTGCATGTGCTTGTGTGTTCTAGCACATATGCATGTACATATTCTTTTGCATCTTTGTGGAAGATATCTAATTCTATAAAAAAGCCTGATCATTAATGTGTGTTGTCTGGGATTTTTAGAATTGGAATAAACCCTAGCACAGCTGTTTGTCTAAATAAGGACTTACTGGAGGACCCATAGCTCCCTGCTAGGACTGCTAGTTGTAAACAGACCCTAAACTATAGTGTGGTAAGCATCCATATAGTTGCACATCTTCCTTTCTTGTGCTTGTCAGACCAGAACTGCATCTGCTTTACTTTATTTAAGCTATACTGTTCTCAATAGTGCTAAGTCTATTGCCGGTAGCAGTTGTCTTGACTGCTTGGTACATTCAAAGCCAAAATCCATTCAGCGTGAGACACTAGTACATAAAGTAAAGTAATCTTGTGTGTTTCTTTTTTTGACTAAGCAGTTCAGTTAGTTCCAACCCTTACTTCCTGGAACTTTACCTACAAACTTAGTCTATGCAGCTCTGTCTATAACATCAAAGATAATTCCTATGTCAAAGAGCTATAGATGTGATTTTGAAAGGCTCTGTATCTTATAGAGGACAGCAGCTTGCCTCCAAATGTCTTAGTCCATAAAATATACTGCAATGCATAAACAACTGGCCCATTGGCTGACATCTCAACTGCTTTTCATAGGTGGGCATCGATTAGCTATACACACCCTGTTTCAGCTTATGATCTGAACTGATGGCATTACCACTGCTGAGATCTGACCACCACTTGCTCTGAGTTAAGATCAGAGTTTATACTTCTTCCTGTCCATCCAAAGCATTAAACTCATATGATATTAGAAGAGGTTAAGAATTGACAAGTCAGTACAATGATATTACATTGACTGTTGTTTTCCTGGTACATAAGCTTAGATGGTCTATAATGCTGGTATCTATAGCTGAGCTAGTCAGTCCTGACTGCAGAGTTCTTGGTTTGTAATCCTGCACTCTGAATTTTTTGGTCCTCTCTTAATCCTGTGATATAATTTCACAAATAACATAGCTAAAGACTCTACATGAAGCCGACGTATTAATTTCTGTAATGGAATTTTAATACTTTCAGACTTATATTTGTCAAACAATAAAAGTCACATTTTGTTTCTCAGTGTTCTGTCTTTTTTTACAATTTCTGCTCATTCAGCAGATAGAATGAGCTGCCCAGGATGTTGCAGTGCTTTTAAGTTTCCTACATTAAGCTTTCATATGCTTAATTTAGGAAAAATAACTTAGGGTTTTTACCATCACATCTGCATAGCTTTGCATTTGTCAACTTTTAACTTCATTAGATGTCCTTTAGCTGTCCAGTTAAATCTCATCAGAATCTTCTTTGAAAGCTACTGAATATACTCATTACTCCTCCATCTGGATTATTAAAAGGTCTTTCTTTTATTCTTTTCATGTGCAACTATACAGTCTCCAATCTTCCTTACTTTCCATTTTCAGAAGCTTTTAAAATGAAACTAGAACCAGAATCTTTGTCTTTTTATAAAAATGATCTCACAAAATGCTATCCATGTGATAACATGCATTTTTCAATGATGTGATTTGGACTAGAAACATATTCCCTCTTTCAAAGCTTAGAATAAGAGTCTGGAGAGCAGAAATGTAAAGAAAGCTATGGAATCTGTTGTCTTCATCGTGGTAAGTGTCTGTATCTGTCAGTGAGCTTGGACTTAAAGCGCTGTTGATTCTAGGAAAAGAAATATATGTCTGACACACTTAAGCATTTTTCTCCCACGAGCAGTGGTATGATTTTTTCCAATGTTCTTCATCTTGTATAGAGTACAAACAGCCTAAGTTTAACACCTGCTATTGTTTGCTGTTCTGATTTCCAAGAAGCCAGAAATATGTATTTTTAATTACTTAAAGTAGTATTGCCTAGATATGTTAGTTACACAAAATATGTTTAAGCAATATTGTGGAGTAAAGACACCCTGAATTTTGACCTTTCATGAAGCTGTAGTACTCTATGGGGAATATCCTCTGCTTTCTAAATCCTATTTTAATGCTTTTTTAAAGCTTTGATCCTGTCTACCAAAGGAATTATCATTTCTACAAGTCACTGGAGAAAACAAAGGTACTAATACATGACTACATACTTTGTTAGACAAATGCAAGGAACTTCTGTATTGTTTTCCTTCCCTTTCCCATCGCCTCTGTTTTATTTTCTTGCTTCATTAGGAATTGGAGGAAAAATAGAAGAGAACTGTGGAAAGGGAAGAAAGGCCAGAATTTAATTGGACTTCCCTTGATTTAAAGTCTGTGGAAGTGGAGAACAGGGAAGAGGGTCTTCTGCAGTTTATAGTACTTAGAAGAGTAAGCTGCCTTTCTTTTGAGCATAGAATAAGTAGCAGTGATGCATGGGAAGTGTATACAAGGATAGTTAAGGCTTGGAAGTCTTTCTTCAATAAACCAGGTAAAGAGCACTAGCAAACTAACAAGTGAATGCTTTAGCTCTGTAAAAATAAATGTTTTTTCAAAATTCTGTTGGAAATAATTTCTTTATATTGTAGCTATAAAGAATCAACAGGTCAGAAGTTTTCTTTTATAAAAGCTTGTAAGTCTTTTATTCCCCACTTGTTCAAAGCAACTTGTTTTACATCTCATTGTTAAAAGGAAGAGCAAAAAAAAAAAAAAAGTCACAGAGCAATTGGGTCTTACATGGTAGATCTACAATCCATTTGAAATCTGAAGATATTACAGTTTGAGAATCTCATAAAGGGCATTTCATTTGGTTAATCAGCTGTTTTCTGATGACTTTTTCTTAGGACTTGTTGAGTTTCTCTGATAAAGCTAAAAATGCAGATAATTTTCTGTTGAAAAAGGACAGTAGGGTAACTGAGAAAAGGAATCTGTTTATTCTTCTTTGCCTTTGATTTAAATGCCAAAGCCTACCTAATCCAATAGTAAAAAGGAAGTATTGTTACCAAAGTCACCAATTCTCCTGAAATTCTAACACATGCAGAGTTGTTTTAACGTTTGGCTTATACAAACAAGAATATCAGTGATAATATAAAAACCAGCTAGCAGTATATAAATAATAGAAATGGTCTTATTTCTTTCTGTCCATCCACTGTCATATACTTAAATGCAGACACACACCCCACGCCAAGTAAGTTTTTGTCAATTATCACCCAGAGGGTCCCAATCTCAGACCTTTTCTGTGTATGTATATATTTAAGCATCAAGTACAACATTTTCTTATTCTTGAGCTACGTGTGAATATTACTTATAAATAGTAATTATTGTAAGTCTCTAAAAAGCTTCTTGCAAATAGCAAAGTTGTTCTTTGCCACAATAACGGAGAAGTCAAGGTATTGCTATATGGGGAGAAAGCACTGAACAGACAGCTGACTGGTGGTTGTTATGGTCTTTAAATCTGACACATGTTTACTGGCAGCTTCAAGCATGCCAATGAGATTTGCCCTGTTTCTTAAAATTGATGAATACATTCACTGATAAGCAGCCAGCCACTCTTTCGATACCTTCTACAATGCAAAACAAAAGAGAAATTGTTTCAATAATGGGATTTCACTTCCTACAGTGATTAAATCCTTTGTGAAATGCAGTGTGCCTGCATCTTCCTGAGCTGATCTCCTTAAGGATGCCCTTCTCTCAGATAACATCCTTCTGAGCTATGATTTTCACAAATGATGCCAGATTGCTTAACTTGAATTTTTTTAATTGATTTTTTTTTAATTAAATACAAATCTGGATCATGTGTAAGAAACCAGGAAGGGAAAGCAAAAGGCCAGCATGGCTGAGTAAAGACATGCTGGTCAAACTAAAGGGCAAGAAGGAGATGCACAGGCAGTGGAAGCAGGGATAGGTATCCTGGGAAGAGTATAGGGATGTTGCCCAGTTGTATAGGGATGGGGTCAGAAAGGCCAAGGTGCAGCTGGAGCTGAACTTGGCAAGGGACACAAAGAAAAATAATAAGAGCTTCTATAGGTACGTCAGCCAGAAAAGGAAGGTCAAGGAAAGCGTACCCCCCTGATGAACAAGATTGGTAAACTGGTAACAACAGACAGGGAGAAGGCTGAGGTAGTCAACAACTATTTTGCCTCAGTTTTCACTGAGGCAATCTGTCTTCCCATGCCTCTCGAGTGGATGGACCTCAAGGCAGGGACTGGGAGAGCAAAGTCCCTTCCACTGTAAGAGAAGATCAGGTTTGAGACCACCTGAGGAACCTGAACATACATAAGTCTATAGGACCCAACAAGATGCATCTGAGAGTCCTGAGGGAATTGACTGATGTAGTTGGCAACCCACTCTCCATGATATTTGAAAAGTCATGGAAGTCAGGTGAAGTCCCTGGTGACTGGAAAAAGGGAGACATTGCATCCATTTTTAAAAAGGGTAGAAAGCAGGACCCTGGGAACTACTGACCTGTCAGCCTCACCTCTGTGCCTGGGAAGTTCATGGAACAGAATCTCCTAGAAGCTATGCTAAGGCACATGGAGGACAGGAAGGTGATTCAGTACAGCCAGCATGGCTTCACCAAGGGCAAATCTTGCCTGACTAAGCTAGTGGCCTTCTATGATGGAGTGACTGCATCAGTGGACAAGGGAAGAGCTATGGATGTCACCTGTCTGGACTTCTGTAAGGCCTTTGGCACAGTACCCCACAACATTCTTCTCTAAATTGGAGAGATACGGATTTGATGGATGGATTGTTTGGTGGATGAGGAATTGGTTAGATTGTCACATCCAGAGAGTAGTGGTCAACAGCTCAATGTCAATGGCTGGATCATTGACAAGCGGTGTCCCTCTGGGATCGGTACTGGGACGAGTGCTGTTTAATATCTTCATCAATGACATAGACAGTGAGATTGTGTGCACCCTCAGCACATTTGCAGATGACACCAAGCTGAGTGGTATGGTTGGCTTACCTGAGGGACAGGATGCCATCCAGAGGGACCTGGACAAACTTGAGAAGTGGGCCCATGTGAACCTCATGAGGTTTAACAAGGCCAAGTGCAGGATCCTGCACCTGGGTCAGGGCAACCCCTAGCATCATTACAGGCAGGGGGATGAAGGGATTGAGAGTAGCCCTGTGGAGAAGGACCTGGGGATACTGGTGGATGAAAAATTGGACATGAGCCGGCAATGTGCACTCGCAGCCCAGAAAGCCAGTTGTATGCTGGGCTGCATTAAAAGAAGCATGACCAGCAGGTCGAGGGAGGTGATTCTGCCCCTCTACTCCACTCTGCTGACACTCTACTTGGAGTACTGCGTCCAGCTCTGCAGCCCTCAGCACAAGAAGGACATGGACCTGTTGGAGCAGGTCCAGAGGAGGGCCACAAAAATGCTCAGAGAGGTGGAATACCTCTCCTATGAGGAAAGGCTGAGAGAGTTGGCATTATTCAGCCTGGAGAAGAGAAGGCTTCAGGGAGACCTTTTTGTAGCCTTTCAGGACTTAAATGGGGCTTATAAGAAAGATGGGGACAGACTTTTTAGTAGGGACTGTTGTGATAGGACAAGGGGTAATGGTTTGACACTAAAGGAGGGTAGATTTAGACTAGATATAAGGAAAAAAAAATTTACAATGAGGTTGGTGAAACACTGGAACGTGTTGCCCCGAGAGGTGGCAGATGCCCCATCCCTGGAAACATTTAAGGTGAGACTGGACGGGGCTCTGAGCAACCTGATCTAGTTGAAGATGTCCCTGCTCATTGCAGGGGGGGTTGGACTAGATGACCTCTAAAGGTCCCTTCCAACCCAAACTATTCTATGGTTCTATGAAATCATCGAAGTTCAACTGATGGAGAGGCATTAGCAAGAGTTTAGTGTTGCTATAGTATTCCAGGATTTAATCTCTTTTCCCTCCAGAAAGCGTATATATTATAAAACATATATTTTGATAGTTAAAGAATTTACAATCTCCAGGCTGTGACTACTGCAAATATGATCAGCTTGTAGTGTAACTTGTTGAAATTTAGGCTACATGCTCGTGGTCAGTGCTGCATCACCCAGACATAGGACCACCTCCTTTTGAATTGAACTTTTCTGTCTTGTTCCCTGTGTTTCTGTAAACTGCTTGTTCATATCGTAACTTTAGCTGTGCTAGTTCCAAGTTTACTGGGCTAAAAAGGGAGTGGAAGACTTCTTGCTCTTGTCTTTTATCTTCCAGTTTTGCTTGTTATTGGCAGGATAGCAGCATAGATAGTAACATTATAGAATATCCTAGCTGCTAAAGGGCATAGCATAGATTGATTCAAAGGGTAGGAGGCAAGATGGACCTAGTCCTCTCCTCAAGTTAAAATCGCCTTCTATGTGTTTTTTTGAGATCCTCCCACTGACAGTAGCTACACAGCTCTTGTCCCATCTACAAAGTATTCTAAGGAGCTTTTCTCTAAAACATTTTGCATCCATAAGATCCTGGATAATAGTATTTTGTCTGTGCCACATCCAGAGATTTTCAGTCCCTACAACTGAAATTGTTTTAAGAGCTGTTCAAGTCATGTTTAGGATATAAAACAAAGCAACTCATTAGCTTGTATTTTACAGGGATGTAAATGGACAGGAATGTTCTCTAAACAAAATAATGTTTTCTGCTCCTTTTCAATTCATCGTTCTAAAGGACCTATAATTCTGAGCAAAGCTTTCAAAAAAGCAGTTCCTAACAAAAGCTCCTAGTGAATTCTGTGTAATTATTTTTATATTAGTGGCTGTTGTCAGGACAGTTTAGATTTGCACACTGAGAGCTATAACTATCAGAGATGCTGTCTTGTTCAAATACAATCACGCTGTGTTTTGTTAAAGTACTAAATAATCAAATTGGAATATATTTCACTAGAAAGCTTTTCAAGAAGAGCTGGCAAATTAAACTCTCTTTTCTTTCTAACAAAGACAGCTACCTTTGATCTTTGAGAGCTTTCCTCAGCTTGAAAACCTTGTTCCATATTAATATGCTACAAGAAATTCTATAGTTCTAAATGTGGTTGGAATATGAGACAAGTCTTGTTATAATATCTGTGTTGCAATTGTAACTCATAATTTCCTCAGTGTAATTTTAAAAACAGTTTTGTGATGAAGGATCATTACTTTGACACTTAGGTTAGGTACAGATGTTTCTAGAAAAATAAAAGAGCAAACAGCACATTCATACAAACGTTCTCCTGATGCTTGTCCTGATCTGACCTTGTCCTTACTAGTGATTACTTGTGTTGTTCCTGTCACCTGAGGTTCAGCAGGAGCATTCAAGCCTCTCTGAGCTGGGGGCAGCTTTGCATGTAGGTCCCATAGCTGGGGTTACACTCCACAAACAGCAACAGACCAGTGCTTGTAGGCAGGTCCTGAATAGTGGTGATGCAAGCCTCCTCTCAGTGAAGGAAATGGACTCTGCAGAGCCATCCCATGATTAAACTGCCCGGTGGAGATAATAGGACCCCTGAGCATGTACTGTCATCTCCAACCTGCAAATTACTCCTGGCTCTTTTCTCTTTACTGGTTATTTAAAATTTGTGTTTTATAGTTGGCATGTTCAGAAACCTGACCTCCGTTAGCTAAGCATGTCCTCCAGCAGTCTGTCTTGTGGTTGTTTTGCAACTTTAACTGGCCTTTCCTCCTGCTACTTGTAATTGCCTCTTTCATGTAATTGATGCTCATCAGGTCTCTGCCCTCTGCTTCAATTCAGCCCTTGGATACTTCATTGCTAGTTGGAGTGAAGTCATGAAGCTTCTTCTGTTTCTTCTTAGGTCAGAAACCTTGAGCTGTCATGTGCCTGGTTAGCATCTACATCTGGGACAAGAAGGGTTTGGAGTTTTTCCTCTCTCAGCCTATAAATAGGGCTTTCAAGATATTTTTCAGGTCAAAGCTGAAATATATTGGCAGGGCCATATGAAGAGGCAGGTACTGCCAATGATGTGCTGTACACATTTTGATTTAGCAATCCAGACATTTCAATTCAGCACCTTTAACATACGGTTAAATTCACTTAGCGGAGTAAATGTCCCTGCAGTATATGCACTTAACACTTGTGCTGCATGGGAAAGTTAAGGCTGTATAATGATCCACATCACTGCAGCTTTATGGGTTGTTTTTGGGTTTTTTTTTTTGTTAAATCCTATGGAACTTTAATTTCCGTATAGCTCTAGCCCTCACTTCATAGTAGAAGCTCCTGTAGGAGTGCTTCAGTCTGTAGCCTTTAATATTTAAAAATCTGGTTTTGATTAGCGAAATAGGTGAAATAATAGGGTGCTAAGTAAGTAGTGCCAAAGTGTTAGGGTTAATGGGTCAGTTATGTAATTAGGACAGAATATATCAATACCCTTTTCCAACACATTGCATTATTGCCTGAAGCAAGAACAAACAGCTTCCCTAGATACACTCTTTGATCCTCACAGTTCTTCTGAGACAGAAGAACAGAACAAGAGACAGCTTATTATTTCCTGCTCTCAGAGGGACCAACACCACCCTTTTTTTTTTTTTTTCCTGCTTTGTTGTTTGTCATTTCACATCCAGTGTACAACAACCTTCTGCCTTACCTATGGTTGGTTGGAACATGTTAACCTCTTTTTTTATTGGGATAGTGGCTAGAAGGTAGCTGTGGCAAGATAAGCAGCATTTTAAGCAGTGAAATGATTCAGACAACACAGAAATGCAACACATGAATTCTTTAATTTGCTTTTCTCCAGCTTCTCTTGACTCAGCCCATAACCTACATGTCTAGAAGCGCCCTTTGCATCTAAGGAGACCTAGGTGGTTTGGCTTCACAAAACATGTTTAATGATCTTAGTGTGTGGGGTTCACCATTCTACAGTCTTTTCTTACCCAGAAAACTGTATGTCAGTCCTAGACAAAGCTGACTTATAATGGGGTTTGACCCTGTAATGGTTAACAGTGTTACTAACTGGATGTTGACATCCACGTGTTTGTGGCACAGTCCAGAAGCCCTGGAGAATTTAGAAAGCTTAAAGAAACTGTCACAACGGGAGTTGGGGGATGGAGACGTTCCATAAGAACAAGCAAAAATGAGCTGCCCTTTCTTTTGAAAGAAATGCTTTCAAATGATCTAGATCTTTCATACCACACAACTTCATTATATGTAGAGGTAGGTTTGTCACCTTTAAGTTGAGCATCATTTTTTATATTGTTTTCAGTTGCTTATTCCTGTACCAAACCTCATGCTGAAAATAACCATTGGATGTTTACACTGAGACAGACCTAGAGAAGAGGACTTTGTATTTCTCAACATGGATATAAGCTGGAATAAGTGTGTTGCTTTTTTTCATTATGTTTAAAGTCTCATCATATCTGATTGAGATTCAGTCCTATAGGCATGTTTTCAGACAGTAATTATAATCTGATACTGTACAGTATAAGGTGTGCCTCTCTTGTTTCTGTGCAAATTCCTCGCATTTTGTCAAGTGTAAGACTGTGTAAAAATCTCAGTACACATACCCCTAGGAGAAATTTATTTGAGTCTTGGAGATGCTTTAGCTGAGATACCATTTGTACTCACCAAAGTCTACTTCAGAACTCAGGTATTCAGCAGGACTTTCCCTTTCAGTGCTACTTATGACTGTAATTGCCCCTCTTAGTGAAAATAAGATGATTTAATCTGTTAGAATTATCTGTCTGGTGTACTGATTAAGGCAAAGATCCCTTAGAAAAATGGTGTGTATTCTTGTAATCAATTGTGTAATTGCAGTTGCCATGAATTAAAAAGATCAGTTAAAGGAAGATAGATAAATTCAACAATTTGCTGATGTTTGAATACTTTATAGAGGAAGTTGGAATTGTTTTTACCGAAAGAGGGGCCACAAAAGAATGCCCTATCTTAGTTTTACACAGACAATATCAGTTTTTGGAGGTAGAATTGCTGTTAAGGAAGACTGAAGCAATGGCATTTCTACACTGAGGAAGTAAAAGTGATCAAGATATCTAGAGAGCAATATATTGAGAGTGAAATAATTTTTTTAAATTTGGATCCAAATATATTTGTCTAAGTTTTTATTATAACTTTTTTTCCTTCTTCCTTTCCAGAGCGAAGTTTACTTTCCAAATCCATTTTCTTTTTTACAGTCAGCTATTTTCTGTTAAGGCTTTGTGCTTGATTTTTACAACCCCATTGACTTTTTGATCTTACGAGCTTTTACTGCAATATGTCCATACAAAGATTGTGCCAAAGATTTGTCAGGAGCTTTAAGTTCTTAACATTTTAGTACACTTATCTGAACTGTGCAAGTTCAATATAGCTGGTTTTCTTACATTTTGGTTGCAAGTAGTGATCTTTTTTAAACCAAAAGTGAAATACGTGTGAGTACAAATCCAGACACAAGGCCAAATTTAAACCAAAACCTGCATTTTTGTAAAGATTATAAAACATCAGATATGCCACATACTTTGAGAAAAGGAAGCTGCTGTTATATTTGCCTGATACAGACTGTACCCTTGATATATAGCCCATAGTTTACATTCTTTTTGATTAATTTTTCAGTCTATTTCAGTTATCTCCCTTCTGCTTTTCTATCCATTTCCATATAAAACATTGTTACTCCTCATATAGCGTGAGAGGCTTAGTCTCCTCTTGGATTTAATTTGCCTTGCATGAGGAGAAAATCTGGCATTTTCTTTCAATAATGTGACTTCATTTGCTCTGAGACATTGAAAACAGAGTAGAGCTTCCTGAATGGAAGTAGATCAGGACAAAATTCATCTGAACTGTCCATGACACTGATTACAAACTCTGCCAAGGTTCTGTAAGGGGAGAACAGGACAGTATTTGTGAAAGTGCATCCTCCTCCTGTGTCTTTTTTCCTTGATTTGATTTTTTCTGGCAATTTTAAAGGTGAAACTCAATGGGTTTGGGTTTTTTTAAAAACCTTAAAATGCAGACACTGTTTTTGAAAGCCTGCTTAACTTACGTGAAGCTCGACTTCCTTCCTTTAGAAATGCTTTCTTATTTTTGCATAGAATCATAGAATGGTTTGGGTTGTAAGGTACCTTTTAAATATCATCTTTAAAGATCAAGATCATCATCCCTGCCCTCTGCCGCCATAGGCAGGGACATCTTTCACTAGATCAGGTTGCTCAAAGCTACATCCAACCTGACCTTAAACACTTCCAATTATAGGGCACCCAGAACTTCTCTGGGCAACCTGTTCCAGTGTCATTTTCATTTAAATCCTGTACAGTTTATTTAAAAAGGAAAAAAATGTGGGTTTCACCAAGTTTCATCTGGGCTAGGTCATGAAATTTGTGGTGGAAATGGTTATTTGGTTATGTTTCTCTGAAGACCCCAAGGAAAATTGAAATAATTCCCTGCTGATAAATAAAAATGACTGAATGTAGCACAAATGCATGTAGAATTCAAGTTAATCTTTAAAGAGAAATTGCTGCAACTACAAGTTGTATGATAAAATCAGTTGTATAAAAAAGCTTCTCTTTTTGATTATTGTGTGTTGTCATTTTTTCTGAATGTAAGGCTCTTGAAAGTGACCAGCTGCCACCACTAATTAGAACTGATCCTAGTAAAAGTGTATGCTAAGCAAGGACTCAATGTATTGCATGCTCTTTGGTAATCATACTGTACTAACTTCTAAAAATTTTATAATGAAATGTTACTGCAATGTGGAAATAATCAGGATCTAGTAGTTTTAGGGGTAATTTTGTGACCTGAATAAACATACAAATGGCTTTACTGATTCAGATGAAGGGCCTGTCTAGCCTGAGTGTTGTAAACAGACACCTAAGAAAGAGTAAGAACTGAGCATGCATATATGCATGTATGGTAATTACCTCCTGATGCTCTCCCAGCCTCCAGCTATTTTCAGCTCAAGGGATTTCCTGGGCTGCTTGTGATTGTCTGTTTCATATCCTTTAGTGGATCTTCCTTCCAATTCTTCATTCTTCCCTTGAATGCTTATATATTTCTCACATTCATAACATCCTTTGGAAAGGTTTCGGTTTGTGTTTGGTTATCATTTTGGGGTTGCTTTTTTTTTTTTTTTTAACAAGTCTTGCTGTCCATTACCTGAATAAGCACCACCTTTTGCTTACTTTGAACCTGGTTCCCACTGGGACCCAGAGACTGATTCAGTGATTGCACACACTTATTAGTTATTCAGCTCTTTCATCCTTGACTTCACACAAAACTCTGACGTGAATACCATCTCGTCCTGGTATTTGTTTCTGTTCATTCTGTCTAGCTGTTCTCTAGCCCCTGTCCATAGTTGTTTTAGAAGATAACTGAGAACAAGGTAATACTATAGCAGATTTCGCCCCTTTCTTTTAGTGGGCATGGTTCTTGAGAGCTTGATAATGTAGCAGTTTCCTCTTGTACCTTTTTTTTTTTTCTATTTGGCAATGGTTTAGATTGTGCTTTGGAGGAATCATTTAGTTATTTTGCATACAGTGACGGAATAATGTTACAAAAATATTAGAAGACTGTAGCAAGATCATTGTTTCTGGTACTTAAATATCACTGGAGAGTATCCTGGAAAGTTCAAGCAGGTCAAATTCTGCTTGCACATGAAAATGAAGCCGGAAATTGAAGATGCACTAATTATTTATCAGTGACATATCTTTTAATTAATTTTACCCACAGTACAAGTATCCATCTCATGTTTGACTTCTAAGTGGTACACCTATAAATACACAAAACGGTCATACTTGATTTCTTCTCGCTTGTGCTCAGTGAAAATCTGCTTTATTAAAAGAGGATATTCCCATTATGCTAAACTTGAATTTCACTAGATGAAAGCATACATTCTCAATTTCTTTTTCTGCGAAATCTAGACATTAGAATTTTAGAAGATGCTCCTAATTATGATGCTGTTCATCCTTCACTTTCCTAGCGTTTCACAAGGAAAGTCCAACTGTTTCCAAGTAGTTCTAGTAACATTTGTCCTGATCTAGATTAGTTTACACTTTTTAGAAATAGATTTAGCATCTTCAAACAGAACAGGGACTTCCCTACCATGCCACTACAGTCACCACCAGTACTGCTTCTCCCCCCTTTCTCCCACAACTGCCAAACAATCTTTCTTCCTTTCATCAATGATACAGTTTGTGGTTTGTTGTCAATTGAAACTAAAATAAAATTACCATTGATCTCATCCAGAAGATCTGGTTATGGTCTGACAGAATACTTAGTATGTTAATGTATTAACGTGCAAAGAATTTCAATTTAAACATGCTAGCAGTATTTAGTAACTTGTATACTATGTAACGCTTAGGTAATACCTGTATTGGATTTGTAGTTTGAATGTGTTGATGAAGATTTTAATTTCTCAGAGCCTTTCCAACAGGCAAAAAATAAGCTAGAAAACTTTGGAACAACCTGTTAATGTAAAATATGTTGAGATCTTTTAGATCAGAATGACAGATCTGAATGCTAGTGATCTGGGAAGCCTGCCCTTCTAATTGGAAAAACACTAACCTCTTGTTTTTTGCTTCTTCAAAGTAATACACTTTCTTTTGAGATTAAGTGTAAAAAAAGTAATGTTATAATCAGTTCTTCAAGGAGACATGAAACAGAGAAATGTAAAGATTAAAAGTGAAAGAAAATACATTAATATTGCCTTAGATTAAAAGAGGAATTAAATGAGGTGAATCTAGACACCAGCTTTGGTATAGCTGGAGATGCCACTGTAAAGACCAAAAAGAGCTAACAGATGAGTAAAAGCCCCTAGAATTGGTTTAGTATGGCAGATAATCTCGGGCTTTTAGAGGGTTGAAGCTTTGCTGGTTTTCTTGATTTATAAAAGCAATTGTTATTATTTAAAATCTGAAAATACTGATAAATTGTGGGTGTGGTACTATCTCTTGTTTGGAAAAGAAGACGAAAGTCTACTAAAGTACTAAAAGCAAAAGGTAAGCAAGTTGAACTGACTTTTGCACATTTTGTGTTTGGTTTGGTTTGGCTTTTTATAGGTGAAATGAGGAATGATTTATATATCACTGTAGAAAGAGGAGAATTTGAGAAAGGAGGGAAAAGTGTGGCCAGAAATGTGGAAGTGACAATGCATGTCGTGGACAGCAGTGGTCAAATTTTGAAGGTATCTTTGCTGTATGTTTTTCCTTGCTGTAGTTAATTTTGATCCACTTTTTCAGATGTGAATCATCTTTTGTGGCATTGTTTGAAGAGTACAAAATTGCTTTAGAATGGTCATGTTTATCGTTTGCTGTCTTTAGATATTCAAAGTATTTCTCTTTTGCTTAAAACCTTTATAAAATGCATGTTTGTTTTATTTCTGTGATCAGTTACGTGATTCAGATAAACACATATGATTGCCAACCAAGTAACTAATGATTCCATTAAGATGCTGGAAAATGTTGCAGCAAGATCAAGTTTTGGAGAATTTTTTATTTCATAATAATTTTTCTTAGTAGCTATGTATTTCCTCATGTTACCCAGAACATGTTTCGATCATTTTCAATTTTTTGTCTGATTTTAATAAACAAGAGATCCTTGATGCAAAAATCACCACTGTGTATCAATAAAAGAATAAATTAATGTTCCTTCTTTTCTTCAGATTTGATTGTATTCTGCTGGTGATAGCTTTTCAGATTTTTTTTCTGTACCAAAAGATTTCTGTTCACCTTCAACCTTTTCCATACATATTTCGCATCATATTTTTTTTCCTTTTATTTGAAAGTATGTTTTTCACGTTTGCATGATGCTGAGGGCTGTGGGGTGACAAAATGAAGAAAGGCTGACATAAATAGTCTCATGCCAATTGTGTGTGTGTGCATATATGTGAAGTGAGATTGTGCATATAAACGCATGGCATGCAATTTATGTATGTTTATATATATATGTGTGTGTGTATCTTTATACATGTAAAAAAATAAACACGTAAAAAAATAAAGGATATTGAGATGCAAAGGTGATCCCTTATGATTGCTGAGGAGAAAAGCTACAGCATACCGTTCCCACAGAGAATTAATAGGTAACCCCAAGTCAGGACTTAGAAAAATCCATTTGCCTACTTTGCTATGGAGAGACCATTGTGGGTGTTGCAAAGGCAACCAACACTTTGCTTCTTCCTAATCAGGGAATCCAGATTTCTTTCTTTTTTCATGTCTGGGACATATCACTGATAATAGCAGGGTTACAGGCTTAATTCAGAGGACTAATATCTTGAGCTTGGGCTGTTCTTGTCTCAGTTACATTCTTGTTCATTGCTTGGGCATAACACTGGATGGACCATGCTGTGTCATGGGACTCCACATCACATTTGTTGCTTATGCCTTCCTCATCACCCAGTTCCCTCGTTCCCCCTGTATAATACTTTGATTCTCACTGGTGTGGATGATTCTTGCCATTTCTTCTAATCAGCAAATATTAACAAAGTGTCACTATATTTGTGGGTTTAAAGATATTGAGTGTTATACTATATGTGGCATTTATCATATGAATGTAAATATTAAATAGTCTTCCTGGTAAGAACAGTCCTTGATGATGTTTACCAGTGAACTAATCTGCTTTTAATCTCTAATTAATACTTTTTCTTTGTTAGGATTTTATCTCATTTGGCTCTGGAGAGCCACCAGCCAGTGAGTACCATTCCTTTGTGCTTTATCATAACAATGGTCCCAGATGGGCTGAGCTGCTGAAACTTCCTATTCCTGTGGATAAATTCAGAGGAGCACACATCCGCTGTGAATTCCGGCACTGTTCCAGTAAGCACTGTTCACGACTTCTGCTAATCCTCTCCATTACAGCTGCAGTCAGCACATGAGTTTCTATAATACCTCAGGAAAAAGACAGCTGCATGAACTTTCTCTGTAATGCTTTCATGACACAGCTTCTCAGGCTTGCAGCTCTACTTGGTGGAACTCAGTGCTTTGGTAAAGCATAAATACCAGAAGAAACCAGTCTAGTTTTATATAATAGAAATAGACAACATTGCAGCTGCAAATGTAAACAGAATTTCAGGTAAACTCAAAATGCAAATTTAGAATTTACCTGGTGAATAATCCAGAATTGTACCTGTTCCTTAGTACATGTTTAGCAATCCAACCAATGGGAAACATATATAGATACATCATGGTCAATTAACATCATTTTTGTATTGTTTTTTTTTACTTATAAAATAAAATTCCAAAATTCTCTAAACATTCTGAACAATTTTAGAGATGATTTTGAGGTCAAAATTGAGATCTGGGTCCATGTTCTGCATACCAAGGTACATTAGACAGGTTTCATAGCTATGGTGCTGACTGGTGTCAAGCTTGTAGAGAAAGGTGAATGTTCGTCTTTTAAACTGCTGCTGTTGTTTGGCTCTTTTTTGTGATGTAGATATAGCAAGATTTGATTACTTCCTTTGTGGAAAGTGGCACACACAGTAAGTTATAGTATATTTAGATTTCAGGTACATAAATTTCAAAATGTAAGGAACAGGTAGAAATTTGCTTTGATTTTGTTTTAAGATTTCTTTTATAAGCTATGAAGTAGTACAGGAAAAATGTCAGTGGTATGTTTCAAACAGATGATACCTTTTTGCACAATCTTTCCCATGCGGTTACAAGTTGGATATTTTTGTTATGGTTGCCTACACTACCCCGACTGTGCTAAACCTGGACTCAAAAGTCATATATATACACACACACACATTTGATGAAAAATTGGTTGATTTTCAAAAGTGTTCAGCATTGGCTTCAGTAAAATCTGTGCCATCTCAGTGTCTTCTAGTCTGCTTTATATTTAGGTGATAGATGAGTTTTGGAATTTGAGCTTAGGCATCCAAGTTTGAAAATGTTATCTGCTGTTTAACATTCATATAAGGAACAGTGACATCTTCAGTTGTATCTGTAGAGGTAGATGCCTTATTTGAAAATAGGAGTGCAGTGTAGCCCAAGGCTGACCTAAAATGGAGACCAGTAGGTAGAGGCTACTATAGGGGATAATTGTCACAAAAAACCTCCTTTTCGCTTCATGTTGGACTGGCTAGGTCACATTCATTTGGGCTTCCTAACATCCTATATATTGCTAAGACTGCGTATTTGGTGACTTCCATTATATGTTGTTAATAAATACCAAATCATTCCGGAATACTGCTTTCTGATTTACAGTGAGATAAAAGAAACCATTAGAGGAGATAATGAGCAAATCTGAAAAGAAATTTAAGATAATCTTAGTCTGACTAGTTGCAAATAGCTTCTAGTGTACTTTCTTATGTTGTATTATATCCATTTATTTCGTCTAAAATGTGTAATATTAACTTTAAGTGCTGCTATTTACATATGTATTTCAGCAAAAGAAAAGGGTGAGAAGAAGTTGTTTGGCTTTTCTTTCGTGCCCCTGATGCAGGAAAATGGGAGGACTCTGCCAGATGGCACCCATGAACTCATTGTACACAAGGTGATTTGAATTAATAATCATTAGCTGTAATGATTCCTCTGGAACATACTTTAAATGCCCAGAAACATTAGGTTGAGAGAGTCTGTGTTCATTATGAGTGATAATCTTGTCACCCTTAAAATATCCATTGCTGATTGTTTAGTATTAAGCTTCCTGTTACAAACTGCAATTGATTCTAGGTATGTGTTTCAGTGCACTGGTTTTACTAAGCCTTACTATTCTATATTACATTGTATTTATAATGGATTTTACAAGGTTAAGTTCAATTAAAACACACAAAGTGAACCCCATGATACCCTCTTACTGAATTGCTGAGGTTGGAAAATCAAGCAAGCTCATTTATTCAGATCTACTCAATGTTATCATTTTTAGAGATATTTCAGTTTTGTGGAATTTTTGTTTCCATATTTAACCGTTATCTCTTTGTTCAGAGGATTTGATGTGCTCCCAGATGAATTTTAGATTTTAACACCAAAATTTGTAGCTATTCATTTGACATAACCTGTGCAAATTTGTTAGACTTCAATGTCAGATATGAAGCTATGATCCAAAACCAAATTTGCAACAGGCATAATGATAGTTCTTCAATTTCTGGCAGGGAAACAATAATAATTAATATAATTTAGGGATTTGGTCCTTTGTTTTTATGCATTTCAGTTATTTTAACTGGTTTGTTTTCACAGTGTGAAGAAAACACAAACCTTCAGGATTCTGGTCGCTACCTCAAACTCCCCTTTTCAAAGGGAATTTTCCTAGGAAACAACAGCCAAGCAGTAAAAACCACTAAAGAGTCCTTCTGGATTACATCCTTTCTCTGCTCCACTAAACTCACACAAAATGGTAGGATATGTTGATTATTTTAAACATGATGAATTCAAGCGAGTGTGATAGCTAGCCTTTTCTGTGCCAAGCAAGCATGGATGTACTCAAAAATAGCTTATGTTCTATCCATTTCACAAACTGGTTTTCTTCATAATTTTTTATATCCAGATGGAAACCAATGCGGCATGATAAACCACTGATTTTAAGTAGTTTAGAACGCTTTTTAGATTAACATGATATTGGAATCAAATGCAGCACTCTTGGAATCAACTATCAAAACCCAGCTGCTTTACAAAACCTCTTAATCTGTTTGTTTGTGGAGTTTTTATGAAATACTTATTGTAGGCTTTAGGCTGTGGCAGTTTGGTTTTAATTAGGCCCATATTGCTTTTTTGTTGTATCCCTTTTCTTCCTTAAAGCCAACAAACATTTACTACTACTTAAAACAATCTTATACACTGGATATAAGGAGCAGCAGATAGAAATATCTGTGTTTGCATTCTTTACCTTGCTCTGCATAAAATTCTTAAGATTCTTCTTTATTTGCCTTATTAACTACAGTTTGTAACTGAAAGAGTTTTCCACAAATTTCTAAATATTGTGTGTTTGCTTGGTAATGTGTTTCTGACCATTCTTTGATATCCCCACAGTTTTACATTATTTTTTTCTGAGCTGTTTTATCACAGTTTTAAGATCTTGCTTAACTCTCTCGTGTGCGAATGACTGTGTCTTTACCCTTCTTATATGTATGATGATAAAATTGCTAATTGCTTGCAAATTGATTATAGGTGTTTACCAACAACTAGAGCAGGTTTTTAAATTGAAATAATCATCTTAATCTTCACCATTTACTAGCAAGTGTCCAAAACAGAACTATGTGCAAATAGTAAGTGGTCTGTTTCACTGTGCACATCCATTCTGTATTCTCATAGCAATTAGCTTCAAAGTAATAAAACTTATCCAATAAAAGATTTTCCCAAAGGTTGCTAATAGGCAATCAGAGACTAAATTTGCTTCAGTTAAAGGCCTTGATTTAGGAAATCACATGAATCTACTGGTACTTACACATGCATGGAAGTGCTGCCCGGAGCTTAAGTGTCTCACTGATAAATAGTTGCGCTGTTGTCTGGGGTTATAATACTAATTTATGTTCACACTACAGGAGTTATATTGTACCTAATGTAAATAGATGTGTGACACAGGGCATAAAATTTCCTTTTTTTTTAACCATATTCTGAGTAAGAGGGTGTAGAATATCTGAATAATATTGATCCCCTTTTCAGCTCTGAAAGAGTTAACAATTATTTCAGCAGTACTTCAGAGGGTGGAAATATTTTCAATAGACAGGCTCATATTTTCTCCAAGGATCTTCTTTGGGAAGTTCATCTTGGTGAGTTTCCAAATCCCCATTCTTTTAAACAAAAATTTGCCAAAACCTATTGCATGCTCAGAAAATGAATATAGAGCAAAGCATGTGGATATTTGGTCATGTGAGCATTACTTCAGTTATCCCTGAGAGAATGTAGCATATTTATTAAAAATGTAGGAGTAAAAAGATCTGTGTATTTACTTTTTTAGTAAACATTTGTATTAGCATTTTTGAAAATTGCTGGTTATTTTTTAATCTGTTTTTAAGTTTGGAGATTTTTCTGAAGTTCTCAGAGATCTGTCTGTGTCTACAAACAACAATGTCCAGCCTGGACATGAATTGAAAATTATGCTGTTAGTCTGGCCATGGGGTGGGGGAGGACCCCAAACCCAGACTTGTAAAGGGTGGGACTGAATTAGGCCACAGCTTTACTAGCTTGCTGGGAAATTTTACTCAGCTGTCATTCTCTCATTGATTGTTCCCACATGCCATCAGCTCTCATGCATATTAAAATTATGGGGAAGGAGGCTGACTCCCAGTTGTTGGGATCCATAACTTCCTTACCCTTGGTTCTTTGGAGGGGTTTTTAGGATTATTTCAAAAAAATTTTCAGAGAGATTCTAACCAGGGGAGTCCGTGCGTTCATCAACATATCTCATAAGAACGCGTCCTTATCTAGTCTGTCTGCCAGTTAGCTTTTCCTTAGCTTGACTTTTGATCCTGCATAGTTAACCAGTTAATGTTAGCAAAAAAGTTTACTAGCTTTTATATATTGCATTCTTAGCTGGATAGATATATTTCATTATCCTAAAAAAAAAACAAAAGAGCGAGAGAGAACATAATACTTTTCTACTGAGTAGATATCAATACAGTCTTACTTAGTTTTTGACATATAGGAAGGATCTCTGCCTGCCAGAGACTCAGGATCCATCCAGCAAGTCAGAATATTTTAGCAAGTTGGCATCCGCTCATTTCTCAGCACTGATCGGCACATCCCCGGTAAGCAGCTGTTCATCAGCAGAGCAACATGCCATACAGCACGTCTGTTGCAAGGCAGAGGTGTAATCCATCTATCTGCATTTAAAAAAAGCCAAACTGGTGATTAATAAAACAAAAGTAACAGGGGCAGCTTTCCAGAGTGACCCCAGTTTGGAGGGACTGTTGGAAACCACAGAAGCAGCCTGTTGGAAGAGGAATGCAGGCTGCCAGTTGTGGAATTCAACTTTTTCCTTTTGAAGTGCAGTAGTGCTACACCAGCCCAATTTCTGATGTCTCAGGATTTATAGGAGAGAGATGGAAAGATCATCCCAAACCACTTCCTTATACACATGATTCTAAACCTTTTCTTAAACCTAGCACTTTGGATTTAAATTATGGATTTTGAGAAGGGAAGTGTTTTGTTTGGTAGGAATTGTAGGTCAGGTGTAGCCTATTTTTAATGTACAAATCTGATAATGAATAAGAGAAGGCATTGGAAATGTTTTTCTTCTTCAGCAAAATTTATCAGCAGCATTGACTTTTTCCCTTTTCCAAAAGTATGCTTTCCTAGTAGGCCTATTTTGGGGGATAATTCTATATTCTTATTTCTTTTAATACATGACACATTGCTATCCCTTCCCCTTGTGATTCACATGTCAGATTTTCTATTCATGTCATTTATGCTTGGGATATTTGCTAGTGTTTTCTCAGCAATGTCTTTCCTCCTTAGCATTTTCCTTGATATAAGTGCTTTGAAGTGAGTGTCTGACATTTCCTTTCTCTTTCTTTTCTAATCCCCCAACCAATCCCTGAGTGTCAACTATCTTCCCACCAAGTTCCTCTAGCAAACCTGTAAAGAAATATTTTTCCTGCTATGAACTGACAGCTTTAACTAGTCTCGCTACTCCTCAACTTAAGTTGAGGCTGAAACAGAATAAACTGTAGAAGTCCATTTAATTAATTATCCAAAAGATAAATGCAGTTCACCAGATTTGTAATGCTTATTTCTTGAAAATTCCTGACAGAAAGATTAATAAGACATCTCATTTGTCCTTGATCTTTGGGATGTGTCTGTGATGCACGTGTGGGACCCTCCAGCCCTCTTAGTTCAAATCAAGGATCTCTTTTAATCCAAATCATTCCATACTGGCACAGGGTGAAGCAAAACAAACAAGAAATGTGTAACTGCATAAAAATAATTTGTGCCCACCAAAATCAATTAAGGCAGCAAAATATTAGTGGAATAGCATGTAGGGTATTTGCTGTTAGCACCTCTGGCGAGATTTGGTTATAGGTGGGGATTTATTTAATGTAGTTAACGACAGAAATATTACTTCATTTCTTGTTGTCAGAGAGAGGAGCTTTCCTGGAGGAAACCGGGGAAGAAATGACACAAAGATGGGTGTGTCTCAAAAGTTACTTGAGTGTGGAAACAGTCTGTGGTAGAAAGCACCCAAATAGTTGGTGAACCACAAGGAACACTTGCTATTAGCTACTTAGTTTGATAAGTACTGAGAACATTTCAGAAGAACTGGATCCTTCTAAGACATTGCTAGGCAGTGATCAACTAGACCAGTGTTTCATCTTAAACTGATGGAATGATTGGACGGTGGTTAAGGTTTTCTGCTTCAAATGGCCAGGCTTTGAGAAATTCTGAAAAGCTGGTTAGTGAAACGTGGAAGCGGTAAACATGAATGCAAAGGAGCATTGGGATTTATTTAATTCAACAGTTCAATTATATGTGGAACTTTATGCTCTGAATACAACTTGAAAGTAGTGCTGCAAACTTGAGCAAGTGAGTCACAGGCAGAAAATGTGAGGAGTTAGCAGAGAACCTGCAACAAGGGAGAAAAATAACAGCAACGTGTCAGAGTTCAACAAGGGTCAGGATCAAGTGAAAACTGCTGAAAAGCCAAGGCAAGTTTGCAAAGCTCTATTTTAGGATATTGAATGGTATGGGACATGAAATTCCCAATCTCATAGCGAAGTGGGTTTTTAGTACATATCTGAGGCTGAAAGCAATAACACATGACCTAAGAGTAATAAATATAGTACCTACATTTAAGACACGTGGAAGAGCAGATATGTTAACTTGGCCATCACCCTGCGATGAATTTTGTGCAAGTATTTACAAGAAATCATGGATGAAAAAGTGGACATGTAGCTAAATGGAATGTGCTGCAAGTTGAGTTTATCAAAGAGATATCATGCCAGAATAAACTTCTTAATCTGTCTTTTCAAAGTTTTTTTTTTTTATTATTATTATTCTTCAGAGGAAATGTAGCAGATCTAAACCATCTGGACTTCAGTAACACACCACATGGGAAATTAGAAAAGATACAGATTAGAATAAGAATTTTAAAACTGGTAAATAAGGGCTAAAAGGGAACTAGCAGGTTGCATTGTAATGGAAGGAATGTCCTTCCTGAGTGGAATGAAAATAGCACTAGATCTGCAGAATTAGGCCTGGGATTGATCTCTTGTTTGGATGGGTAGAAGGGGCTGGGTATGGGTGTTGCTTCACTAAAATCTGAGACACTAGAGAGCCTGATAATGCAATTTGCTGCTATATGTATTTGAAAGGGCTCATCAGCTGAGAGGGAAAAATCAAAATCTGATACAGGGAAAACAAGGTAACTTTGATTTAAATAAGTAATAAGAAAGAGTAGAAATTAGATCAAATCTAATGGTACAAAAGGCAGGATCATACCCTAGTGAAGACTCCTGGGGATTCTGCTGTAGTCAAGGAGCTGAACAGTATTAAACAGGAGAAAGACATATTTGTGTCACCAATATGATGTATCTAAAAAAACCCCAAATTCTAGAACATATGTCAGGTGTTTACAGCAGACATATGATATATAAAACAGTGGTGTAATCTCGTCTGTAATGTAGTTACTATTTTGGTCAAGAAAGCTGAAAGAGAATTAATTAAAACTGGAGGAAGTATGAAGACACTCAGGTATGTTTTAGCTCAGAAGAGTTTGTTTTCCAGAAGAGATTGTGTTGCTTATTAATAAAGCAAGATCTTAGAGGCATTGTGTTTGTTCTCTAAAAAGACATAGGAAGATGAGTATTTTAAATACATACAAACTAGTAATTAGGAGACTATTTCTAGCCATCAGACAGCTCTGGAAGGCATCCTTCAATGGGACAAGAGACAGCAAAATAATTCCTTTTCTTAAGATGGTAGCTGACAAATATCTGAACAAAATTGCATGACATATTTGCCACAAGAGACTGATTTTAGTGACTCAGTACCATATTCTTATGTTTCTATTGGTGGAACAATTATGGGATGGAATGAAAATTTGTTGTTGGGCAGATCATATTATAGCAAATCTTGAGATGTTTTCTTTTGTTTTAATGAAGCCAAGTTTTTCTGAGTGGACTGTAATAGTAGAATTTAAAATCTGAAATGCTGCTTTGCTTCCAGCTTTAATCTTGCATTTTGTTTTTGCAGGAGATATGCTTGACCTTCTGAAATGGAGAACACACCCAGACAAAATTGCAGGTTGCCTGTCAAAATTAAAAGAAATTGATGGTTCAGAAATAGTGAAGGTATATACCATTCTACCCTTTTAGATAATATGAGGGAAATAATATACGTGTGTCATAAAAATAATAACAAACCATCTCTTATTCTCTCCAATCAGTTTCTTCAAGATACATTAGACACTTTATTTGGGATTTTAGATGAAAACTCTCAAAAATATGGATCAAAAGTATTTGATTGTTTGGTAAGTTTCTTTTTTTGATCATACTTAAGACTATTTAAAAACTAAGTAAAAAAAAAAAAAGGCTTTTTTTTTCCTTTTCTCTCACATTTAGGTTCACATAATAAATTTGCTTCAGGACAGCAAGTTTCACCACTTTAAGCCAGTAATGGATACTTACATTGAAAGTCATTTTGCAGGAGCACTTGCATACAGGTGAAGTCTGTACTTTTTCTATCTGATTTGAATACTGACGGTTATTGGTAAACTAAGCAGTATCAATCACTAGGTTAAATTAAACGGTATCATTAGAAATCAAATGCAATGCTTACATGAATGCCCAGGTTTAGGCCATTAAAAAAGAGTAAAATAACTTTGTTACCTGAACAGTTACTTGCTAATGCTCTAACACTGGCTTCATTTTTAAATCTTTTTCTTTAGTAGATTTTTTTATTTGAATTACTCTGAAAAATGTAGAGGCCTTAACAACATCCAGCTGTGCAACTGTGTTCACTCTCTGTGTAGAGCAGTGCACTAATAAGCGTCACTTACTCTGCTGTACTCTGTATTTATTTACTACCTAGACTTCCATTAAAACCAATGCAGTTTAATGCGACTGCAAACTGATGCATGGAATAGCAAGGATAGTCCATGCTGGCAGGGACTCTTCTGGCTTAGCTGAGCTTGTGTATGCCTGTCAAAATCATTCTACTCCGTATGTAATTCTGGTATTATTTCCTGTTCGTTAGAGATCTAGTAGGTGTCTTTCAGCAGACTGAAAACTAAGTGTAATATTGGGCCTGTGCTGATTAGCAAAATCTAGTCATATTTTTTTTTTGTCAGTGTTTCTCATATGACAGATATTGGTTTGCATTTTAAATGCAAAGTTAACCTTTCTCCCACTTCTGTGTTATAATACTTTCTGATGTGGTATTCTAGAGATCTTATAAAAGTACTTAAGTGGCATATCGATCGAGTCACCGAAGTGGAGCTGCACGAGCACATACAGGAAGTACTAAAGGTAATAAAAATTGTCAAAGGCGATTATGTATTTGAATGATGTATTCATACAGTGCCAACAGGTTTAACTTAGGAAGTGAAGCAGAATATGTATAAAAGATGGAATGGTAGTACTAATTCTAAGGAGTTGCAGACTCTCTCAGTGCAGTCAGTTTATTCGTCGTTCTCTTTTGTCAATAAGTTGATCAATGGAGCTTACTACCACTAGACTCTGGAGCTCTCTGGTCTGTACTGAATGACATTCATGCTGACTTAACCGTTCAAAGCTGACATCAGGGAATTCTACTGAAAATGGTGATTTTGGTTGGTCTTGTCCTGTTTTGTACCATCAACAAAGCACAGCATGGAGGCAGGCTGAATTGTACAACACAATAATCCCATTTGGGACAGGTGCTACAGTCTAGAAATAAAATATCAATGTGGTATCTTTCTTTGCTTTTCTATGCAGCTGTTAACTTAGGTGTCTTGCTAATAAAAAAGGCTGTATTTTTAATTTACATTCCAACAGTTTTGCAACTTAATTTAAGTTTTTTTGTTTTTTTTTTTTTTTAATTATCTGGTTAACAGTTGATAGGGAAACAACTTTTAACAGGCAGAGAAATTCTAAGAACAGCTCAAAAGTTTGAGCCTATTTATTATATTGGCCTTGTATGTTTATGAAGTAAATGTTTTTGTAGCCAAAGATGTGCAAGGGATGGGGGAGGGGGGCAGCATTGAGATTTTGCAGGTTTCCATTTGTTAAAAAAAGAAGTGTTCCCTGGTTTGTAGAGCTTATGAAAGGCAAGGGAAGAGCATTTCTGGGTATGTGCTTTTGAAATGTTGTTAGTGCTTCAATAGAAAAATTGGCCAATATTAAATAACATGGTGTCCTGTTTCAGACCCTTGCCATTATTTGAATCATATAATCATTGCATGTGTTCTTTTTAAAGATGAGCTGTTTCGTTTACGAGTTATCTCTGATTTTTACATTTGTAGGCACAGGAATATATTTTTAAATATATAGTTCAGTCTCGACGATTATTCTCTATTGCCACTGGTGGACAAAATGAGGAGGAATTTCGCTGCTGTATTCAAGAGCTTCTTATGTCAGTACGTTTCTTCCTTTCCCAAGAGAGCAAAGGAGCTAGTGCTTTATCCCAGCTACAAGTAAGTTTTCAAGCATGCCTTGCTTACTGCCACTTTCCATGTCCAATATAGAAAATGTATGCATGTCCTTACCTATATTCCCAGGAAAGAAAATGTGGTTTTGCTAGAGCAAAATGACATTTTCAACTCATCCTCATACCTTTTGTCCTATAGCGTGGTAAGTCTTTCTGAACTCTATATTTTAATACTCAGCTGGTATCTTTATTTCAATTGAGGCTACATAAATTGACTAGTGCTAAAGCATAGAGGCAATGTACACAGGAGACAGCTCTTTACATTAAGTGCCATAGATTTACCAACTCTACATCTCATAGATATACCGTCCTCTTTCCCTTTTTCTCTAACCAAAGGTGTTTAAGACCTGTTAAGAATTATTAATTTCTTAAACTGTTTTTTAATTTCTTCTATGAAAATGAAATCAAAGAGAACAGAGTATAGAGGTGGTTCTTCCATCTCATATCATGTAAACAGGTGGAGTGAAAAGATAATAGCAAAGTGTTACAAACAACCACGTTTGGAATTCTTCTTCGGTATCTTTAATCTTGTATGTCATCTGTTCTGACCCCAGTGTGAAGAAGGTCTGAGGTATGAGTAGCTTTTCTCAATCAGCATGATTTGGAGAGGAAGAAGGGAATGTCAGTTCTAGCTTCCTTTCTCTGGCATTGCTCTCCTTCTCCAGTGTTTTGCTTCCATATTCATTATACTCACCAATGAATTTCTAACCCTACTTTAGGATTGTTGAAGTGAACCAAGACTGCCAGTGCTGTCTCACTTCAAAATAAAAATATTCATTATTTGAAAAATAGAAGATATGGAGGCTGTTATATTACTTACCTTAAAACAAAGCAAACCGAAACAACTCCGGTCAAATCTTTTTGTTCTGATATCAGCTGGCTTCTGCTATCCTTTTAAAAATTTCCTCTCACACATAGATTGTGAAGAATCTGTAAAGTATAAATATTTTTGTTCTAACTTGAACTTTTTACTTTCACTTTGTCCTGGGAGAAATGAACAGTCATTAGATAATGCTTAAAGGAAAACAGTCACAAGTGTAAGCCCATTAATGAATGTGAGGATATTTCTTCTGAAAATATGACCATTTTTAAAGCTACTAACTACACTTAAAATGTAAACCCAGGCATTTTTCTACAGTTACTTGAATTTCTATAGTTATTTAAATTCTATAAATGTAAAACTATACTGCAGTTGACTGTCCATTTTTGCCCTTTTCCTCTAGGCTGTATTTCTCAGCTCATTTCCATCGGTGTACTCTGAACTTTTGAAGCTCTTTGATGTAAGAGAAGTAGCAAATTTGGTTCACGATGCTCTGGGCAGCTTGCCAACAGTCGTGCATGGGGATGAGTCCCTTCAAGCTGTTAAACTGCAGAGTATTGGAAAAACTGTAGAGAGTCACCTGTACACCAATCCAGGTAAGGTTACCCTGGGCTGCCTGCAGATAAGGAACTCAGGTTGTGTGCTTGGTACATGGGCCAGCAGGTGCGGAAGGGAAGAGTATTGCTCGGAGTAGTGCTTCCTAAGGAGCAATTCTTGAAGCACTGCTCTGTACAAGCTGCTCATTTACAAGAACACAGTTGGTTAAATTTAGTGGTTTGGTTTTTAGAGACAAAGACTCTTAAAATATAGTTTTGTTTTGATCTACTGCTGGCAGTATGTCTGTGAAGGAAGTTTGCCTTATACTTTTTAAGTAATTATAAAGGAAAAAGCTTTACTAAATTGATTTTTTTCTCTTTTTTTCTTCTTTTGGAGGCAGTTCAGCAAACAGATTGTGACTTATCCATTAAGTCTTATTTGTGTAACTCTTGCTAGTTCAGTACTTTCGATCCTCCGTTTCTTAATGTAGCATAAAAAGGTTACGTATCTCCAAGTGATAGTTGGTGCATAAAGTACTTAACAGCATAGTTATTTGCTACGTGGAAGAAAAAACTGCTGTGTGGTGGTGAGCCTGACATTCTTTATTTCTGTTCTAAGTGAAACCCATAGAAGTGACCAAATATTAAATTTGAGATGAACTAATTTGAAATAAAAGAATTAAAATAGAAGAGATTTAAGGAATTCTAATAAGTGTTAATTTATTCACTGAAAGCCCTCTTGAGACCTGTTTGGGTTTTGGCTGATGGAGTTGAGTAGAAGCAGTAACTTTTACCATCTAAGGCATTCAAGATAAACACATTACAATGATGAAGGCTCTGCAAAAACCACCAGGCTATGTATAAATATTTTGAGATGCTGCAAAATAAAGGAAGAGAACTTAGAGCATTTTTTTTTAAATGCTTTCAGTGATTGTACTTTAAAAGTATGAGCTCAAAGAAATGGGTAAGAAGTATTGGATCCAGGCTGCTTTGCTTCATTCTGGTTGCAAAAACAGCTTACCCTTTCCCTTGTGAGCCTCCACAGCGGTCCCTTCCAGAACAGTTAGCTCTCCCTACAACTGATTGATCGGACCTTTGATACTCTGGGTAGATGATGACATATTCATGGAACAATCTTAAGGATGCTCTAACTTAGGTTTTTCATTTTCCAAACTACTTAGGGACCAGGTAGCATCATTTCCATTTTCCTCCCATTATCTTGGTTAGGTCAGCCTAACCAGAAGATCCAAACGAATGAATGTAATTAAAAAGAGTTATTTAATGCCACGTAAGGGACTCTTGGGGACTTTCTTGGAACTGTAAATCTACTTTCAGCCGTATGACAGTTTTTTTTGTTTGCTTCCTTTTGTAAAAGTGTTAGTTTTTTATTCAAATCTAGTTTCATTATTAAGAAGTCATATGAGTTGGTTTGGCTATAAAAGCAATGAAAATTACATGTTAAATTTTACAAGGAGTGTGGGTTACACAGAAATAGAATATAAATTTCTTAGACCACAGGGAAACTGACATGAAAGACATCAGGCAGTAATGTAAGCTCCCCATGTCCATGATAGGAAGCTCAGGCAAACACTTGTGCAGTGTAATTTCAGTCATCATTAAGTTGAAGGGTCAGGTGGAGATCAGCATCTTGGTCTCTTTGCCTGTAATGTTTTATCTCTTTAAAATACAAAAATATAAGCAGACTTTTCCCCCAGTGAAACCCTAGAAGGAATTCCTTTTAAAATCCTCTTGGGAAAATAAATATTGCATTACACTATGTTAATGTGCAAGGTGAACTGTACATCCTAATGTAATGCTTGCTGCTGTGAAAATAACCGATTTCTGTCTCCCAGATGAAGATGATGAATGCTGCAAGCTGCGGTGCTGTCTAACACATTGGAACTAGATGGAATGCAGGAAATAACTATTTATTCAAATGTCTAGGAATGATGAGAGCACTTCTTAGATAACATTTTCTGTTATCTGGAGCTTGCTTGTAAACAAATGAGAGTAGTTTAGCATGGGATTTTTATGCATTTTGTGCTGCAAGGGCCTGAACAACTAACTCGTTAGCTCCCACTGCTGCAGATATCAACTGACACTAAAGCTATGCTTTCACTAAAATTGGGAGATGTATTTGGTATATTGTTAAAAATAGAAACATCAGACATGTGGGGGTTGATTTAAAGTGCCCAAGCACAGATGTTTAGTACAGTTTCAGATGTATTTGATGCATCTGGTCTCTACCTGCCTCTCTGGGAATGTAGGTTATATATTGTATTTACTGATCATTTGTGGATAGGATGTCTGAAATGGCTCTGTATTGAGGCTTTGATATCGCTTGCTCAGAACTTTTTCTGTTTCAGCGACCTTAAGCTTCAGCTCTTCCTGTAGGTAACAACTACAGAGATGTTATAAGGTGTCAACAGCAGTTATCCGCCTAGCTCCTGTGAAAATTTAGTGCATGTTAAGGCCTTACTTTCCTTCTGTTTTTCCATATTTACTTCTGCATGTTTGTAGTACGCTACATTCGGTGTCTAAAAAGAAACAGATGTCAGTTTTCCTGCTGATAAAGACTAGCAGTATTTTTATTCCTCTTGGCCTTGCTTTCAGTCTCCTGGTATTTTGGGTGTAACTCTTTGGACGCATCCCTGTTGATACTTGTAGAATGGCCATATTGATGACCTACATATACCTGTACACAGAAGATTTTCTACCTTTGTCATTTCCGATATATCAGTAGTCTAGCACTCTCATTTGTTGTCTTTTATTCTTTAAACATTATTATAGCTTGCTTTGGGGAAGAGTTAAATCTGTTTTGCTGGGAAGAGTTAAGGCTAATAACAGAGAAACACCTCTTGAACTATGTCCGTCTTGACATGGTTAAACAGGAATTAGCAGAACACCAATAATTTTTTTTCTCTAAGGGCACTACTTTGAGCTTGCAAATTCAATAGCTATGAAGACATGAGGTGTGTAAGTGGAACGTTTAGGTTTCTTCCTGCAAAGAGGATGAGTTTTCTTGGAAACACCACTGATCAAACATGTCAATTACCACAAGAGAGATTACATTAGTAGGTAAAGTCCTAAAAAATCAAAAATCCCATATTGATAAAGCCTGTATCTTAGCCCAGTTATAATCTGTGGTGCAGCTCTTTTCCACATGGAGAATGTTCTTACAAGGCAAGAAATTTTGCGTCTTCCCGAAATATGAGGATTTGGATCTCTGCACGAGAGTAGCTGGGTAGGACTTTTCCTTTTAGTGAGACAAACTGTTCAAAACAAATAGAGGATTTAATTTTCTGACCATTTACACTATAGATGTCATATAGTATATGATATCTATATATGATATATGTATTATGAAGCTAGCAAGAATGCTGAGTTGATGTTTTAAAGACATCTTCATGTGTTCATTTTATTTCATATGTAAAGTTTATGTATTTATTTTATATATAACTAATTCTGTATCTGTTTTTTATTGTTTTCCTTATTTTACACTGAAACCCACTATTAATAGATTAGAAAAGTGATAATTATCTGTTTGTTTTCTTTCTGAGATTGACTGCTTCCCTCAGTCTATCTTTTTGAATGAGTTCATCTAAGAATTGCATCCTGTATATCACTGGAGAATGTACATGCAGGAAACTCTGTTTCAGTAGTCATTGAAAGATTAATATCTGACACAATCAGTGAGAATAATTTAATATCTTTGAACTGCCTCGTGGAAAGGACATTGTTACATGTTAGACTTCCTGTGGGAATGAAAAAAAGTTGTTAGCAAGTCAGGAAAAGATACCATTAACTGATAAGGAGGTTTAGTTCTAGAAGCTAGGTATTATGATTTGCCTCTTATTCCATCATTTTTTCAAAAGACTCAAAACTTCTCTTTAATGAGACTTGTAAGATATCTCAGTAATCACTGCAAGCTAATTCATTGCTATAAAAATGCAAAAAGCCTATCAGTATGCAAATTGTTGATACAAATCCTGAATTAAATTTAGTTAAAATGCATTAAACTTTACATATTAACACAGATTTGAAAAAAAAAGAGTCATTTTTTTCAAAACATAAAGGTTTTACACATTGATCCATAGTACTGCTTTCAAGTACTCCAGGATCTTTTTCAGATTAGTTAGCATTTCTTAATTTGTCTTCCACAGCAATATACTATTCTTTGGAGTTGTCTATATATGTATGCTTCTATACACACCTGTGGAGGGGATGTATGTATGTATATTGCATACAAAAGTTCAGCCTTTCTTAATACCTCTATAGTGTAGAGCAGAAAATATTTTGCAAAAGTTTTACAAATGATGCTTCGCATCTGTGGCTCTTTTTTTAGGCCAAGGGAGGACTTTCTGAGGCATACCTGTGTTTTCCTTCTTCATTACAGGCAAATTTTTTCCTTCAACTGAAAACAGTTCCTCATAAAAGTTTTGAAACTGACTGTTCTGAGAAGAGTGACATGTCCATGCAGTCACAGAGCAGGCATATATGTTTGGTTTTAGAATTGCAGTGATAACTGTTTGTTTGGCTTAAGGATTTTCTTCTCCTACCAAGTCCGGTGGTTTTTCCAAACAAGGAGACGTAAACTGAATAGGTCCAAGTAAAATTATCAAAACCAAGAGCAACTTCCTTGCCTCTCACTGTTCAAGGAGAATGCTGTTTGGTTGGTTGGCCTTTTTTTGTTTGTTTGTTTGAAATGTTCAATTACACTAATTCTTTTTCCAAGCAGGCTGAAGTTTTGAACATCTGTTCAGATATAGCCATTGAAATGAACATTATCTTTCTGAAATTAATCTTTAAAATACACTAGAATAAAGGTGCTTTACCACTAACTGAAAAGCAAGGGGGAAAGTTGTGCTGTGGGTTAATTATTAAATGTTAATGTAGCTTGCATAGGAAAGTCACAAGGATTGCCCAGAGTAGTCTCTCTTTCTTATTATGCCAAGCATGTACTTGAAAAGCTCTATGTCATGATTTTTCTCCTCTCTTTCTGTATAATATTTGTAAAGGGCAAGTATTAGCATTTTAAACAGTCAGCTAATTTGGCTTCCTGCACAGAAGAAAAATTAGGACAGTGACTGATGGCTAAGAGTTCTGATTATTGCACCATTCCTTGTGCCCATTAATTTTTCTATATACAGTGGCTGACATTGCAGCTGAAAATTTTTAAGAAAAGAGTAACCTGAGACAAACATTGTACACTACATTCTCCAAACTTTCTCACATAGTCCTTGCTTTGGCTTGGAGGTTACTATGCCAGCTCTCCTCTCCTGTAATACCACTACGTCTCTCCAACTGAACAGGTCAAGACAGAGAGGTTATTTAGATTCTGGACTTGCGAGGAATATATCTAAAGCTGTGTTATATGTGGTGGTTGATTCAGTAACTGGCACTGTTCCCTCCCATGTATAGTTGGAAGTCACTGTAAGATGCTTTTTGCTAATCTGTTTGGTCTTGGTAAAACAAAGTTCCTACTCATTTTATGGAGCCTTTGCAAAAATGGGATACTTGAAACAGTTGAATGAGGATCCTCCGTTTTGCCTGAGATGCTTCAGACCATATGTATGTAAGAGTTGGCTATTTACAAGTAAAGTGTTGCTGCACCTAGATTCTCTGGTCTTCAAAATGGAGTTCATTATGCTGCACGTACATGTAAGCAGTGCACAGAGTAGTGGGTACCTCAGAAAAGATACCAAATCGTGTGTGTGCTCCTCAGGAAGCTGCCTAGAGTTAACCAAGAAGAAACACTTTGGCACAGGGCTGCTCCCGTTTTCTCCTCACCTTCTGGGCTGAGGGATTTGAGTTGCAGTTGCAAGAGAGGACTTATGGCTCAAAGGATAAAGCTCACACCAGTCGTGTGAAAGAGCTACTATAACTGCTCTGTGACAGTTGTGGAGTTGGGTAGCGATTTGAGCATTTGTCTGGGAATGGAAGACCAGGTTCAGTACTCTGTCAGCCTGGATTGAGCTTCGTATCACCTGCTTGCCAGGAGAGTACCCCAACTGCAGAGCCACGGGCTGGTTTACACAGTGAACCCTTCATCTCTGCTCTTGAAGATAGGTTACCAGATAGTTTAGAATTCAATATGTGTAAGAACTAACAGAAAGCAGGGAAAAGGAGCTGTCCCCTGTAACCTAGGGGTTTGGTCTTCTTTATAGGAACGGAGAGTCCTGCTTTTTCGCTTCAGCTGAAGGCATTAGCTGTGTTTTTTGATCTATTGGTAATCAATAAGCAGATTTAGTGGTGGGAATCAGAACCTGGCACTTTCCTAACCACAGGTCTGCACATTAGCCATCTTCCTGCTTGCTTTCCTTTTGACCCTATAGATCTTGCAGTGGATGGGTCAGTGGCAGCTGTGCATGCTTGACATCTCAGACTACCTGGGCCAATGCTTCTGTTTTTTTACGTAGACAAAAAGAAAATGCCTTGTTGGTTTGCTTCTGCTCAGCTGCAGTGCTACAGGCAGATATGAACTCTCAGGCCAGTCCTGATGAAAACCTGCTGGGGCACTTGCAGAAGTAAGCAGTCACTGGATAGAGGCTATTTGTTTCCCAGTTTTGGGTTCTGATACCATGGGTTTTAGATTCACTGATGGCCTTTTACCTATTGCCATACAGTCTTTGTTTATATTTTTCTTCAGTAGGAAGATATAGCGGAACACCTGAATAAATAATAAGCATGAAACACCCATTTGAAAAGAGCAGGCAAGCCTTTTTTTTTTTTTTTTTTTTTTTTTTTTTTTTTTTTTTTTTTTTTCAAAAACAGGCATATACTTAAATAGTGTGTACAAATCAACTTGTCCATGTGATTTGTCTAGTGTTATACAGATAACTAGACAATGAAAACAAGGGAATAATAGAGAAAAACAAGATTAGTGCTGTATTTCAGTGAATGGAAGAAGCATTCAACAAATAAAATCTCAGAATAAATCTATTTTTTTTCTTCCTCCTGGGAAAAATAAAGGAAATATTTGAGGGGAAAAAAGTGTTTATAGAAAGAGTAATCCATGAACACTACCTGGTTGGCAAAATTATTTTAAAGGAGTAATTTTCCAGCTAAATAAACTCAATTTTAGGAAATAGTTACATTAATGAACAAAGGAACTGATTAGATGAATAAATTTAGATAATGTAGCATATAATCATCATTAAAGTTTTAATAGAGGAAATGATTCAAGTACATTTCTATGAGACCATCATTTCTCAATTATGGAAAAGATCTAAAAACATCAACAAAATGAAAACAGATAACACCCATTCCATTTATCAAGTTGTAAATAGGTGTTTAATGTCTTATAATAAGTGTAAGTATTAGGGCTCTTCCCATTTAACATTATCTTTAATTATAAGAAAAAGAAGCAAGAAAAAGTAGCATGTTAGTGAAGTTCTTGCATAATTTTGAGAGAGTTCAGGACTGAAAATAGCACCAAAGAGCTGTGTAGAAAATGAAATAGAGGAAAAGCAAATAATTTTATGTAGATACCAGTAGTGTAAATTGCTCATATCCAGTAGGAGTGAGGAATCTGGAAAAGTGAAAATCCTGAAAGAAATCTGGAAGTACTGCTTGTCTGTAAAGTAGAACTCATTTGTAGTATAACATAAGTTCAAGATGAAGTCTGTTGTGTCCTTGGCTTGCAAAGGGATCCTATCACATGGCAAGGAATACTAGAGCGTAATTTCACATTATTTTGAATACGAATATTACTGTGCTCAGTGTTTTTGCATGACAGTTCAATAAATACTTAGAACTTTGTTATATATAGTATATTCCACACAGTGGTGTTTTTTCTCCATCCATGATGTGACATACTGACTTTCAGCATATTGTTTATTCTTCAAGTATTTGCTTTAGGATATTATGATTATGAAGTAAAAGCTTCTGCTTATCAAAAATGTTGGTTAAAGCAAGTAAAAGCTTCTGCTTATCAGAAATACTGTTTTGGACTGAAGACACATTTTACGTCTGTATTAAAATTAAATGATTCTATGAGAAACTCCTACTCATAAAATTTTTCATTTTTTCCAGATTCTCGATATATTCTTCTTCCGGTAGTTTTACATCATCTCCACATGCATTTACAGGAGCAGAAGGACCTTATAATGTGTGCACGTATCCTTAGCAACATATTTTGCCTCATCAAGAAGAACAGCTCAGTAAGTAAACACTATATCACATCCACAAGGTGTTGAACTTCTTTATATGGCTCAATGACACTTAATGACACAAACTGGACGTTGACCAAGTTCATTTTAAAGAGTTCTCTGTGTAATGATTCTGCATAAACATGTCATTCGGATTTCTCAAGAGCCTTTTCTCCCCATACAAGAATATTTTAATTGTAGTGCTTAACGTCCTGCCAAGCTTTTACTCTTTTTGAGTGTTGTGTTGGACAGAAAGAAATGTCCACTTTCTTTTAGAGGCATTTTCTGTTGTGGGCTGTTTAGTCATAGGGGACACAGGGGTGATATAGGTAGAGAGGTTGATATGAGTATTGCAAGGGGGGTTGCACTTGGTTGTTAGTTGATAAACTTTGTGGCCAATTTCTGATGTTTGTGTTTGCAAATTCATCTCTGAAAGCTGCATATGAGAGCTAGCTTACGTTTGTGTATTGCAAGTATGAAGATGATGCTAAGTTCTGACAGGCAAAGGGATATAATGCAATTAAAAACAACCATTGCCTGTAGTTAGTGCAGTACATACATATCAAGGCCAGCATACACTATATTGTGATACATTAATGAGAATTCTTTTATGTGTTTCTTCATTTCATACCACTGTGAGCAATTAAAATTGCTCCATCAGTGACGTGATACGGCTGCAGCTTGCAACTTTGGCACTGTAACAACATTTTCATTGCGGCTGCTCCTGGATTAGTATAATACCTCATCACAAGATAAAGTGATAGATGATAAAGCATAACTGTGGTTTTGGGTAGGGAGAAAGGCTTACATGTCTGATCTTAATTTCAGGAGATCTTTCATTTGGAGTCATCAAGCCAAAGATGTACACTGTAACAAGTGGATGTCTACATAAAACTCTCTCCAATGTTCAGGATATGCAGCCACTATTTTTAGTAGTCTATGAGTCATTGAGAGTATAACCAACTTGGTGACTTTGATATGACTTTTGCGGATCAGTTCAGGACTTCATTCCTTCCATGGTAATCAAGATAATTTAGAGGTTGAGGGAACAAGTGAATTTGCAGTCAGGCAGCTTTGAAAATTAAGGTTGTTGGTCATTCTAACAGTAGTTTGTACATAAGTCCTCACGGTTGATACAATTACTAAATACATTGTCTGCTGTCTGACTTCATAAGTAGCAAAGTTAAGAGTTGTTTGATACTAGATGAAGTGACAGATGACACGGCCATGACACTAGGCTTATCTTGAATCCAAACAGGAATTTTGGGTTTTGTTACAAATCATGTGTTTTGGGTGCGTAGGAAGAAAAAAAAAATCACTCCTACACCTCGATGTCAGCAAAGTTGAATGATCTGTTTGTCAGCTGAGTTTTGGTTTGGTTGTGTGCATTTGACTATGAAGTATTTCTTTCTGTAAAGAAATGTCATCTTAAATTGTGGATAAAATCACTCAGATTAAGATGGTGGTGTCTGCTGCAGTGGAGACAGAAAACACTGTTGAAGCAGGGAAAACATATTTCCATCTGAATTAAAAAGGAAAAGTAACTACAACTTGACTTCATCAAGTGTTTTCATGCATGTAATGAAGGTATTCATGGTCTCTTTTGGCAGTGAACACTTTGGTTCCTTTGTATTGATGTTGCGTATAAGCAGTTGTAGGCTTACATAAATTACTAATTTGTTTGTGCTACTCAGTTGATGGGAAGCAATGTAGCTGGTCATTACTGCTGAAACAGGTCTTGAAGGTTGAGCACCATCTGCTTGTTTCTGGTTATAGTTTCAAAGTGTGAAAACAGAATTCTACTTTTTGGAATTTAAGCCTCTCTTGGCAATTTCCCCAGAAAATATATGGGCGTTACCTGTAAAAATCTTGCCTTAAAAGGTCTTGTATATTATTTACTGCTTTCTTCTAAACATTAATTGAAAATAGAGCTGTGCTAATTTGATTAATACTTACATATTCAAAGTCATCCCTATAACTGTCATCTGTATTTCAGTACAATGTAATTAACTGAAAACTGTTAAAAAAAAATCAATGGAATTAAACAATGTCTTAATTAGAGAATAGTCCTTGTTTCTCGAATGTAACATTCAGAGTAAAACTATCATTTGTTTCTAAAATGACATCAAAGGAAATATGCCTATGGTCTTTCCATTTTAAAATCTTAAATGTTTTATCTATTATTTAAGGAAAAATCTGTCCTGGAAGAAATTGATGTGATTGTAAACAGCCTGCTAGATATTCTGCTACGGACCATACTAGAGATCACCAGCCGACCACAGCCATCAGGCTCTGCAATGCGCCTCCAGTTTCAAGATGTGACTGTAAGTTTTTTATAATGAAATAGCTCACAATTGTCACTGGTTGGACAACTAGACTTGTGACAATATTGTCTTTAGATTGTAATTTACAATGTCAAGATTTTGTGTATGAAACAGAGAATGAGGAAAACAAGGAAAACTCTTCCTTCATTTTATTCATTTTCAGTGGAAATAGTAATTTTTTGCATCAAATTTATTTATAAATTGTGAGCCAGAAAAAAACCCAAAAGATAAAATTTCTTTTGAGACTTTTTTCAGGTCAATAATTATTTCATTACATTTCTTTTGTCAACAAATTTAATAGCTTTCTGAAACTCTCTTTAAGTTTGAATTCCTGAAAATGGAAAAGTATCAATCAATAACATTTTACTTCCTAAAATATGTACATTTTTACATGATGAAGCAGCTCTAAAAATTCCTGCAGAATCTGTGATGCTAACTTGTACAAATCCAAATTTATTAATTGAAAGGCATGTTGTTCTCTGGGCTGAGCATTTGAGCTTCATTTCTATCACATGAAGTAGAGCAAAGAGGATGGATTTAGAAGATTAACAAATTATATTTTGGTCAACCTCCTATAACAACTCATGCAAATTAGAAGGTTGAAATGCAGGCATTTACAGGAAAGCTTATGATGAGCATTGACGAAACAAAGTGAAGTGTTATTTTGCTTTGTTTTCAGTAAGGTTCACAGTTTGCTTTTGAAGGGCAAATCAATTCTAATATAGCAAGGGATCTGAGTGAATACCTCCAATATGAGGTGAGGGCGTGACGTTCTGTGCAGAGAACATACTATGCTGTGTGATTTACTATCTCATTATATGCTTAATTAATTGCCCAATTTTTACACTGCAACAGTTTTCATTGATGAATCGTTGCTTTTCAAAAAATAATTTCCTCTGAGATCAAACATTTCAAAAAGCATTTAACAGCTGTGGAAGAAATGTGTTGTTAGGATTTTTGTTTGTTTTTTTACATTATCCCACAGAGAACAAACATTATAAGGAGCATTTTATGGAGCTGACCAAGCTCTGCAGTAAGATAACACCATGCTTTAATCACTGTGATTCAGCAGGACTACACATCTAAGAGGTTGCGGGGGGGGGTGGGGTGGTTCTTTAAATTACAAAATTACAGATGTATGCTGTGCGGCATATCAGGCCATTACAAGAAAATCTCAGCTGAAGTAAGGGTTGTAGTATTAGACTGTTAGTGTACCAAAGCTCAGAGCTTATTGGTTTCTTCTGAGATATCCACTTGCTTGCAGACTAAGTTTTCATAAAACACCATGACAGCCTAATTCTTTCACACCACCAAAAAATTAGACTCTGAAAGTGCTTTCAAGTTGCAAAATTTTCTTTTTCTGCATCAGAAAAGCCATGTCATTTTCACCACAGGCATCTTAAAGAATACTTAATGTGGAAGTGACTCACAGCACAGCATAAGGCAATTATATACATTTATGTAGAAACATCATGCAGTATGGGCTTATGGCAACACACGGAGCCAGATTCTTGGAACTATTTGTAGAGCAAGTATGATAAAGTACTCAATGTGAGTACAGCAGCAGAGTCTGTTCCAGTATGTTGTCATTATTTCAAGCTGCATGTATCATAAAATATTGTTTGTGAGATGTATCACGGCAGCACACTGGATAAAATTTTGTCATACTTTTGCATCAGATATAGTCTTCCTTGTGGAAGTAGTCCCAACTCATCTCAGTGTGATCTTCTAGGCCCACGTGTCGCTGTTTTTCTGCACAAAGAAGCAGCATAAAATCAGGCAGCATCAGGCTTTGCACTGCCATGACTGCCCCGTTTCTTTCATCTCAAGTAGTTTTGGTACCTTGGTACCATTTCAGTTTGCAGTGAAGAATCTTATTAGATGGTAACCTACAAGATGGATGTGATGCTTTAAACTGAGCACAAAGAAGACGTGTCTTCAGGGTGTCAGTGTTACAGATGCTGCACTAACAAACATTGAATTTAATGCAATGGTAAAAGTGAAACTTCTGCTTCAGGATGTCAGTGATTCAGACCTTTAGATTTCCTTAAGAAAAATGCATTTGCATATAAAGAGTTACCAGAAAGCAATCCAATTAAAGCGAACCTTTATTGATTTCAGATCTTGGAAGTTTAGTCCCTCAGAAGCTAAATGAATTGCAGTTTAATTGTGAGCACAATGTATTTTAATAATTGTGCTCCTTAAATAAGGCACAAAAAATTACTTCAGGATTCTACCTAAGTGAATTGGGTATACTGCTTGGCTTGACTTATGACACTAAAATTGGATCCTAAATGTTTTTTATCAAGATTGTTATGTGTATGCAGTTGCCTTTCGTGCATGATTCGCATGTACCCTGACTAGTTAGTCCTTGGATAACACTGGCAGAAACCTGACAACATACATTTTTGTGCTGAGTTCAACAAATGCAGCTGAATGTTCATTTTAAAAAACAGCTGCATGTATAGCTACCTACATTTGAATTAAAAGCTTAAATTTAGAAGTCAGCTAAAGCTTGTACATTATTAAAGCTAATCTGTCTGTCAACTATAACAGTACAGCTTTCTATAATAGATGTGATTTTTAATATACTACTATAAGTCAAAGTAAATGTGGGAACATAGAAGGAAGGTGACTAGAAAGGACTGCTTAAAATACTTAAGCAAGAAGGAAGGTATTCAAAAGGTCCATACTCAAATTTTGTCACTCAAGCTAGCAAACAGGTAAGCTTACACCCTTATTTATTTATTTACTCTGCTTATTTTGGCTAATTAGCCAAATCTGTGTTGTCTCAGATTTTGTAACTGGAATAAAAGTCTCCAAAAATTATGCCTATTTATATGAATCTACATTACACTAAATGGCATGATAAAATCATATTGAGGCTAGATATAGTGAAATTGAAAACAGTAAAAAATAATGATAAAAGACCAAAGCCTTTTGTTTTCTGAAGAGAACCTGATAGGGTTGGAAATAAATTTTCAGGTATTTACAAGATAGCAGCTGTAACCTTGATGGTTATGCCCAAAGCATGAAAATTAAGACACTTTGTAGCCTTAGGATATTGTTTTGAGGATGCTATGTTCACTGTAAAAAACAATGGTTTTGCAGGGATGTAATTAATTTGGGATCATTATTTCATTGTAGAATCTTATGATGGGCAAGACAATTATTATTTTATCACCATGTTGCCAGTGAAAGCCATCACCTCACACACCACCAAGTGTACAAGGTATAATCACAAGTGAATTAGGCCTTCCAATGTAAAATCCAGAATAGCCATTCATGTGAAAACATACTCCTTTTTTTAACTTATTTTCTGTTTTTAATGAAAGGCAGGGGAAAATCTTCCCAAATTTTGACTTGACAAACTAATGAAAGACACCATTTTCAAGTACTGTCTGTTCTCACAGTCTCATTCCCCGTTCCTGGTAGATAGAGGCCAGAAGTATATTTTCCCATTTTTTAACAAGCTTGTAAGATTTCAGCATTGTTCTTTTTAAGCACTGGGGTGCAATTCAGACCTTTCACTTCTTCCTGTCCTCATCCATTCTGCAGTCAGACCAGACCGACACCATTCAGTGTTTCTTCCCAGTTCAAAAGTGAACAAGTAGACAGGAAAGGGAGAGAGGGAGAACCTGTTCCTTCCCATAATGTTTTGGTAGTTTGATTGCTCACTGGAGATACCCAGTGCTGTTGTCTGCTCTTTTGCTGCTGAATCCCATGCTGTTTGAAGGACAACCTGGTGAATGTGCATTAGTAGAGGCAGGGAGGAAGCCACACAACAGTCCAGTACGTCCCTCAGCTGCTGCCTGGAGCAATCCTTTTCTGGAGTGTGAAGTGGAGTGTGAATCCAGGAATTGGCACTGTGGGAGAGAGTGGTCTTGCCCTATGATTAAGCTCAACTTCTAGATATATTTTTTAATGAGAAATTCCTGTGTAAATCCAAGGAAACGTCTGATCAAAACATTTTCAAAGTTTGTTCAATCCTATAAATGAGTTTTCTTTTTGACATATATGTATTTTGTGATGAAAAAATGCTTTGAAAAAATTCCCAGCTCACTCCATTAATTTATTCCCTAAAGGAAAACAATAGCATTCTTTCCAGAATTGTTGCAAAATATTTTTTTTATATTTGTTTCAAAACTGAGTTGACTGAGAGGTTGTAATTTTAGCAGTCTAAATAATCTGTTTAAAAACAGATACAAAGGAAACAAATCACAAATCAAACTTTTATTGGTTCAGCCCTTCTGGAACTATTTCAGATAGGTTTTGCTAAGCAAGTAAACTGCATTTGGGGAAAAATCATTCTTTAAATGGGAAGGAAGTTCATAGCGAAGTTAATATATTTTCACAAAATATGGAGTTTAAGAAATAATGTTTCCTAATTGTAAATTAAGTTCCCTTGCATTTGTTAATTAGTTTTAAGTGCTTGTAATATGACAGTTTAAGCTCAAATACAGAAGACATTATAATCTATTATATTTCTACTCTTGGCTTATCTGAACAGGGGGAATTTGTCTCCTGTTTGTTGTCACTCTTGCGACAAATGACTGATAGACATTATCAACAGCTTCTTGATAGCTTCAACACAAAGGAAGATCTGAGGGTAAGTAACTGAATTGTCCTTCCACTTGTTCAGGTCTCTTTTTATTTCTCTTTTTGATTTATCTCCCTCTAAGATATTCCTGTGCTTTGATGAAACACTTCAGTATTTAAATGCAGTCTGTTCTTCATATTAGCTAACTTTTGCACAGGCTTTCATGTGTACTTATGTCCACTCTTATGGTCGGGCTAGGGTTCTCTTGCTTCTGCAATGACAGCAGACTAGCTTTAAAGCCATAAACTTAGCCTCAAAGCCTGTTTTAAAGATGGTGCCAATCTAATGTTACACAGTTCTGCTTGATTCTTCCTGCCAGGCAGTTGGGTTTTTTTGTTTTATTATATGTATTATTTATTCATTCATTTATTAAATTATATATGGCAATGGCAAACACACAGCTTGAGAAATGCATATTCAAGTAACTCTCCATTTTTCTTAACTGTACAGCAAGTCCACTGGCAGGAGGACCTGTCAGTCTTGTAATGTATATCTGCCCAGTTTGATCATAGAAGAGAGTAGCTGCAGAACTCTTTCAGGGCAGCTTCCACCCATTTCATTGATGGAGTTACCAACTTCATGGAGATACAGCATTTTTAATTCCTTTTTGCAGGAGGGGGGTGGATTTTTTAAAAATGTTTTAAAAGTTAAAATTGCCTGTGTAACGTGTACATTAAGACTTCCACTCTGCTAGACTCTGAGAAACTCACACAGTACCAAATTTGATCCACACAAGAAATCTTGACTGATCACTCCTGCCCATTATTCAGCCAGTGAAACTAGATATGAGAGTAATAATGTCCTAGTGCGTTAGTGTATTTTTAGATGTTACTCTTAAATTAACATTTAACAAACTTAAGTACTAGCCTGAAAAGGGGAGTCTAGTCATGGTGCAATTTCAGATTTCCTTAAATTCCTGATAGCTGTTTAGAGCCGTTCTGAAGAGAACATACCATTCGTGAGTGCCTTTTCTTTGTCGTGAGATAGTCATATTGAGCTTGAAAGGTAGAAAATGCTCCTGAGAAGTTACCTCTGTCAGGAATCAGGGGTACTACCTAGGAGTTATATAGGGTGGACAATTTTTATACTAGTATTACAGCATCTGTTTTCAACTAGCATAGTTGCTATCCTTAAGCAAATTTTAGTGTATGTTGTGGAACCTAGGCATTTTTTATTGAAAATATTTTCCCTTTTGGTTGAGTTCTGAGCAGGTCTATATTCCTAGGATTAGATTTTTATATTTCCTAGAGGTTTCAAGCTTGATTTCTGTTTGATGTATCTATGAAATAGAGTGTTGAGTTTATTCAGACTTTCTTGCTTCTAGAACATGAAAAATCTCTAGAATTAATGCTTGAATGGTGTTTGATTTAACACATTTATATTCCCCCCACGCACATACCCTACTATTATACAGAGACATATGGAAAGCAGCTGTACCCAGTGCCATAAGCTATCAAAATAGAGGTCTTAAGAACTCAAGTCCAGCATTTGTTATTTCCATTCAGATCTCATCAAATCAGCATCAGCTCCACCAGTGATTCAGTGGCAGTAGGTTGATCATAATTAATGCAACATTCCTTCTCTTCTGAATCTTAAATAATATATTGGGTTTTTTCCTCGCTTGGAAATACTAAATATCACTGAAATGTGTGTAACTGAGAGCAAGAGAGAAAGATGAGAGCTAGTGTGTGAGACTGACACTGCTGTTAATCATGAGGTGATTGTGTATGACTTAGGCTATCGAAACCATCTTGCCACTTACCTCTGTATTATTCTGCTTTGTTTGCCAAGTGTGGAACTTCCTTGGTATTTTATACTGCTTTAAGATATGCTTCTTAGGAAATGACATCAGTATGAGTATGAAGATTCAGAAGGGGTAAATATCTGCGATAAGACTTCTTTTTGTCTGAGATCCTTTTAGAGGCTGGACTAGTAGCCATAGTTAATCTTGTGGCTAGTAGGTACTTTGGGATTTAAGCTTCAGTGGTAACTACCATCAGCTTGCAGTATTTTTAAATCCTCTTTTTGCCCCCTGGTCAATGATGTCAAAGTGGATTGGGTCTTCCCTAAGCCACATTACAAGTTACAAATCTGATATGGGGTTTGCAAGGGACTTATCTGAGTGTAACCCAGGCCTTTGAATTGCTACCTGCTGTGCTTTTATGCTTTGATTACCTCTGTTTATAATTAACCATCTATACTGAATGATTAGGCACTGATATCACAAGGTATTTTTTCCTTTTTCCAGACTAATTCTCAAGGCGACTATGTCAAGTGCTTGCATGAATGCATGTTTGCACAGCATTTGTGATACTTTTAAAAAAATACCCCCCCAACTACTTCAACAAAAATTCACTCATGCAAATACTTGTAAAAAGGGAGTGAAGGTTGTCATTCATTCTATAGAAATATATTTGCAGTTCTTATTCTTTTTTAACAGTCTATACCAAAATTATTAAAGACTGTTTCCAGCTTGTTAAACACAGTATAGCAAAATGGAAACTTTGAAGGAACATGTACACATTTTTATATGACATGCATCTGAGTGATGCTTTAAACAAGTGGTTGTTTATGGAAATATTTCCTCTATTTTGTGCATATATTTAGTTTAAGTAATTGACATGATGACTATTTTTATTTTAGTCAGTTCTTTAAGAGTCAGGTTTTTTCCACACAAAGCAGAAGATAGAAAAAGCATTTTATATTTGAAAACATGTAAATGAAGTAAGAAAGAAATGACAGGGGATTCATGGCTGAGTGGTAGCACCAGAGACTATACTTCACTCACTTTTTGAAACATTGAATTTAATGAGGCAGTAATTTTAAACACTTCATTTTATCTTTCAATAATATTTTAAAGATATGCTCCTTTTGCTTACCACAAAATACGATCATCATCTAGTAAATATATTTTATAGCAATTTATAGAACAGAGGCGCCCTTGTAGGCGGATATTTGCTGCCGCAAAAAAAAGCTCAGATCTAATTTACGACAAAAGGTAACAGTGGAAGTTATAAATAGGAGGAGAGAAGGGGGAAAGTGAATGAGAAAAACAGTATGTGTTAGCACAACGCAGCTTTGACCATAGCAAGGTGGTTTTGGTTGATATGTGTGGGTTTTTTAATATTAATTAAAATAAGATTAAAAGAAGACAAAACAAACAGATAAGCACGTGCCAGAAGGCCTAGTTTTCATCCATTGGCAGTGTATCCTACATAATGTGGCAGAGTAGATATACAGGAGAGATCTGATGAAGGAAGAGATAATATTTCATAGGGATGGGTGTAAACCTTACTAGATCTCTGATCCCGCTCTTCCAGCTAAAGGAGCCCGAGCAGGGTAAGGTGGGTGCCGAACCCTACCACCAAGTGCAATTTATTCCACTGTTCTCTAATGACCCCTTGGACACAGGCTGTGTGAGGTCCGTAGGCATGGGGAATGTCTCTGATTGAGAAGCTCACTTCTAGCCACCATCGTTCCCCTGCTATGCAGGGACATCCACTCACGTATGGGACTTCTGAAAGGATGAGTGCTGGGGCATAGGGGTAGCTCTGAAACAAATATTTGGGTGGCTTCTGATGTAGACTGAGGAAGCAGTGAAGGAAAGAAGATCTGGGAAAGGAGTTGGCCACAGAATGGATGAGTTGTCCGGGCAGAGACAGCTCACTGTTGAACCATCCTCTTTCTTATGGGCACCTAGGCACTCTGCAAAAAAGGCTCTAGGATGCTCTACAAAGACTCGATATCAAGTAGCTTGATAACTCTGCAATGCAAACCAAAGCAATGGGTGATCAAGCAATTAGCTTCAAAGTGGACTGTTGACCCAAACTAAGATGCTAATATAGATGCACCTTGAGAGATCCAGTGAAGATTTTGACCTGCTTTACAGAGGATTTTACATGCATCCAGGGAAATGTGAAAGAAATTCCAAAGCGGTTTTTGATTAAATGAATAGATAGTTTCCAGTCTTTCAGAAGCCCTTGCTTCTTAATCACAGTTTGATAATTTCATCAAGCAAATATTGCTGCTAGAGGAAACTGAACTGTGATATTGTGATATTATTTAAGTGGTGTAAGATAGTACTAGAGCTTATGTATACTAGGTAGGAATATTAAAAGATGGTATTTAGAGTATGTAAAAGAAAAAAATTACTCCCTTGCTGTCTCTTAGATAGAAGGCATATGAGACATTAATTATATCTGTACTCAACCAACCAAACGTTAGTTCACTTATACTGCCGGCAAAAATGTTTTTTTAAATGTTAAAATCTGTTACTAAATTGTTATGATATGTTCAGCAGAGCAGATACAACTATGAAAGACAATAGTTTAGTGCAAAGGAAACAGTTCAAACTATAGTTACGAAATTTATCTTCCATGGATGGTATTTCATAGTAATGTCTTGTGATGTTTGGACCATGAAACAAAAATGAGCAATTGCATCATGCAAAATGCTGGGCATTGTAATGCTCATCAAAACATTTTATGGAATTGCTACATGGAGGTGGGTCCCTTGGGAGTGAACACTGGCACTGAATATCAATGAGCAGTGCTGACACATGAAGGATGCCAGCACATTAACGGCAAAGTATCAGACTAGTCAACTGGCATTTTACCCTTTGGCTATTTTCACGCTTATAATGAACTTCTAGGGAAATATATTACCAAATATACAAAAACTGAATACTGAAAAATACAAGTTAGCTACAGATTAACTCTGTTAATAGAAGCTTAATAGTTGTATCTTGAAAATCTTAGAACTGACTAGTTTTTCTAAAGTTTTTTATAAATTATCTGTTTCTTTCAGTTATATTTCAGCTTTGAATTATACTGCATTTTATTTATATGTTTTTAACATGTACTGTAACGAAGAGATCTTCAGTCTTACTCTGGCTTTTTAAATCCACATTTTATATCTAATGTCGTTTATCACTAAATTGATGAGACAATTTTCTATTTTTTTCTGTTAAAATTAGGACTAATTAGCCTGGTGTTAATGATTCAAAATTTAATGCCGGTGCCTACATTTGCTTTGTTTTAAAGTTTGCCTGGAATAAAAGATATATTCTGGTTTTAGCCTAGTTACCTAAAGAAAGGAAGTATATATAATCTTCCTCTCCGTCTGTCATTCTTTTCTTAATGACTTTTGAACAAGCTGATGAATTGGAACAGGCTGCCCAAGGAAGTGGTTGAGTCCCCATCCCTGGAGCTATTTAAAAGATGAGTAGATGTGGTGCTCAGGGACATGGTTTAGCGGTGGACTTGGCAGTGTTAGGTTAATGGTTGGACTTGATGATCTTAAAGGTCTTTTCCAACTTAGGTGATTCCATGATTCTAATTTCAGCAGGCTTTGGCGGTGGCCCATGGGTCTCAAAGACACTAAGTTTATACCTCATGCAGCTCTTGGCTTTTAAGTCTGTCGTGGTTTAGCCCCAGTCAGCAACCAAGCACCACACAGCCGCTTGCTCACCCTCCCCGCTGCGGTGGGATGGGGCAGAGAATCTGAAGAGCAAGAGTAAGAAAACTCATGGGTTGAGATAAGAAGGTAATAATAATAATAATGATGATGATGAAAAGGAAAACAATGAGAAAGAGAGAAACAAAACCCAGGAAAAACAAGTGATGCAGCTGCTCACCACCCACTGACTGATGCCCAGCCAATCCCCAAGCAGCGATCGCTGCCCCCAAGCCAACTCCCCCCAGTTAATATACTGGGCATGACATCATATGGTATGGAACATCCGTTTGGCCAGTTTGGGTCAGCTGTCCTGGCTGTGCCCCCTCCCCTTCTGGCTTCTTGTGTACCTGGCAGAGCATGGGAAGCTGGAAAAGTCCTTGACTAGTGTAAGCACTACTTAGCAACAACTAAAACATCAGTGTGTTATCAACATTATTCTCATCCTAAATCCAAAACGCAGCACTATACCGGCTACTAGGAAGAAAATTAACTCTATCCAAGCTGAAACCAGGACAAAGTCCTTAAACTATTGCTTGGTTTCCCAGCAGGAGCATGTGGTCTCTTCAGTTCAGCGACCAGTCAGGTAGCTCCCTAACACCAGCAACATGTATTGTGTCTGGACAACAGTCAGGATAAAAATGGGATATGGGAGAATTTGGGACATTATTGTGAGGTGACATACAGCAGCATTCAAGGCATTGCCATATTGTTGGGATTATGGCACAGAGCTGCAGGGATTACAGCACAGGGAAGGGAAGTAACCCCTGAAGAAAAAAAGGAGCAGGCCGAAGTGTTGAAATTTAACTACAAGGTGCAAAGCTATAGGAAAGCAGTCTGGAAAAAATCTGTTGCTTATAGAGCTACTTGTTTATCTGTAAAGCTGGTCACCTGCATTCAAACACTAGGTTATCTGCAATGAGTATCATTTATACTCTTTAATACAGAGAATTTTTTGGCATCTTGCTCAGAAAACAGGTTGTCTCTTTTATGTAATCTTCTCTAGTGGGTGGGTGCAGGGATCTCAGCTGCCTTTCCCAGTGCCTGCATTCGTCCCCCTTTACAGTGATTCTCTAATGAAAGACATCTGTTGTGCAATGCCCATCATCTACACTTTGGTAAATGCACTTGAGAATATATTTTGGTGTTCAAAATTACTTGGTATCCTTTGGTAGCATCTTCATCTCATCTGTGTTTCAGGCTAACTCTTTGCAAGCGGTGTGGGCAGAATCAATAAACATTTCAAGGTCAGGTACCACACTGATTCTCTTGGGTGTGTTGTATCACTTGACTCGTGCCGTTCATGATGCCAAAAGCTCCATTTTGCTTACTAAAAAAATACTGGCAGTGCTATACACAACCAAGATGAGCCTTTAGAAATATTACCCTTGTTGGTAGTTTTATTTGTGAAAAGAAAATCTGAAAAAGCATGTGCTGAGAGGAGTAGTTTAATTTAGTTATTAGTGAGTTAGATGACATAGGAGATGATAATCCTAAAAGCTCTTAAGCAGTGCTTTCTATACTCAAAGTAGCGCACAGGTGTTCACTATTTTTATAGATTCAGAAAATGAGGCAGAATGGTTAAGTGACCTGCATGCAGACAGAGAGCTGTGATAACAGTTCAGGGGCCTGGGCATCACTATTGAATTCACTGGTCTTTGCAAACTCAATGATAAAATTGTCCTTACACTCTCTCTCTTTCCCAGCAAACAATGCCACTTTTAGAATAAATCTTGAAAGTGATGAAAACCTGGCATGATTAAGGAGATATTCAGAACTCTGTAGTGTTTGTAAAGTGCTTTTTTGATTTGCAAATTGTTCTCGGGATCACATTTGTGGAAGCGTATGGGTGGAAACCAAATGCATCTTTGACACTTCTCTTATTTATTGCTGTCAATCAAACAGCACATTAAATTATTTTCCTCCTTTAAGAAAAATGAATTAAATCACCATTTGAAGCCTTCTTGGGGAATCAAAACAATGAAAAAGTATTTAGAGGCATATCTGTGTTGAAAATAAATGCAATTCTGCTATTTCTATAATGATTTTTTGTCTCTGATTAAAATATTTTTGAAGCTCACTGCTCTTTTTAAAGCAGCAAAGACATATGACTGCTTCTTTTCCTTCCAAAGGATTTCCTGCTGCAGATTTTCACTGTATTTCGGATACTAATACGACCAGAGATGTTTCCAAAAGACTGGACAGTGATGCGTTTGGTTGCAAACAAGTAAGGCATTTTTAATGTTAATAAAAAATATGGGTAGTGTGCGAAGATCATCGTATAAATAAAGTTATATGATGTACATAATAAAAATTCAAAGTATCTTTTATAACGTTGGCTGCAGTTTTTCATTTTTGAATTTAAGATTTAAAATCTCTGGACTTATTTTACATGACAACTTCATCACATAATCTGTACCTCTTTCTATTCTGAATTTCAGTAAGCACATATAACTGGAAACTCAAACACTTTTACAGAATGAAGATGCTAAGCATCAACAGCTTTGTTTTCCAAGTAGCAAATGACAAGTCTCAACAGAACTTCATTTCAGATCTGTTTGTTGAAATGCTCAGTTAGGAAAGATCTGTTTGCTCTCAAGAAGAAATTATTTGCTGTAATGTCATTAATGATGTTTTTGCATGTTTGTTAATTTAGTGCTTGTCAGAAAAATCACAAATTAAAAATCACAAATCAGGGAACAAGGTACAGCACAGGCAACAGTAACGTAGGGCTCTAAGCATTGCCTAGAGATACTTTGAGATGTAGCCTGCCTTTGAGCTATTCTTTCTCTGCTCAGGCCTTATTTATAGAGAAACAGGTTCCCAGTGTTTCTGAGAAGTCATTACAATGGGTCTGAAACTATTGAATTTTATTTCACCTCTATCACCAGGTATGCTTTTTTGTAGGCTTAGCTTTAGATCAGATAAGCCAGCTGAACAGTAAACACAATTCTGTAAACACCAATGTCGGCAGAGGAGCAGGGTTGTGTTGGGCAGACCTAGGAATTCAGAATTTAGGATTGACTAAAACTTTCATGGTACATATTGCAATGCCTGATGGAAATTGGTTTTTAGTCTGCATTGTGCCTGCTGTATCCAAGGAGAATTTAAATTCATGGTGCTGTACAAAGTACTAGTAACAATAATATTGTTACAATTAAATTTGGCAAAATTTGTGTTCAGGATATATATTTGTTATGTGTGTGTGTGGTTACGCAAGTGTCATAGTATTTGTTCAAACTTTGTCATGACTTGAAAAAAATAACATTTTTTGCTCATTTTTATTAGCTCACTTAGTGTTGCTACTCTTGCCAAGTTTGAATTCCAGCAAAAAATAATATTAATAGTAAAAAAAATGGATATGATAATTTATTTCTGTGTATAATATTAAAGAAGATATGGCTGATACCAGCCTGCATCTGGTAATCGAACTTAAGAAATAAATTAAGAAACACAGGAAAGAGGGAAAAAACCTAGGAACTTCTAGACTAAATTGATACTCTAAAAAATTGTTATATATGCCAGAAACAGCTGGCTTGGCAGATGGCTTCGCAACAGCTGACATGTACAAACTAAGATTTAGGAACGACCTTGGCACGTGTTTCTCAGGCTGGTGGTGTTCAGATGTACTAAAGATGATGATACTAAATTCTGCAAAAGGAATATTTACTTGCACCAGTATTTTAGTTAGCATCACAAATTTCCTTTTATTAATCCTTGTCATGTTGTTTCTGACCATCTAAGAGGGGACACTGACCAGTTCTGTGAGGCAAAAAAGATAGGCAGAAGTTTACAATAACTGCTGGTGGGAATTGGCCATAAGAATCCAGTCAGATCGGCTAACTGAACCCAATAACACACAGTTGATAAGCATTACTGCCAGCAAGTGGGATGTAAACACATCTTTACCAGTTTGGCATTCAATAATTGCTTTGCTAGGCATTTGTTCCTTTGTGGAGGAAATGCTGGTTTGCTATGAAACGGGGTTGACCAGGTGTACTTAAAAGTGCGTTGTGAACTGAAGACTTATTGTTCCTATGTTATATATCTAGGGCTTAGCTTCTGTTTCTTTTTGAGGCAGCAGAAGGGAAAATCCAATTCTGTTCTCTCCTCAGCTGCAGAGCACTAGTTTTTCCAGAGCTGTTCTGAATGGGAGCTCCTTCCTTTCACTTGTGTCCCGCACTGCCATTTCAGTGGCTGCCTTCCTTCAACTTCCCCGGGATGTTCAAAAGCAGGGAGCCACAAAGTAGTAGCTTTGGTAAAATTGTCCCGACCCAAAATCTTTACGTGCAAAGGGAAGAGCCTAGAAGCAGGATGAGAAATTAGGGCATTGCCTGCACCACAGGCAGAAGCGGCTGTGAGCCATTCTCCCTGAGCTTCGCTTGGTGAGCCAGAGCGCTTCCCATGATCTGAGATTCTTCAGGATTGAAGGCAAAACTTCTTGAACTCCTTGTTCCTCCGTTCATGTCTAAAAGGAAGAACTAGAAGGTTTAGCCCATCTTTTTAAGAGCATGATCAAATAATCCATTAACAGTCTGGATCTTTTCTAACTCCTGCTTCCCAGGAATAAAATGACTGTCATGTTTCCTATGTCAGATGGCCACCTTCTCAGCTGTCTGGGCTTCAGCCTGGTAAACAGTAGTTAATCTGAAGGCAGTGTGTGTCTTGGGAGCTTCACCCATCGCTGCAGTCACATCACCAGCAGCACTGTGTTTTCTCTCCCCTGTTCCCAAAGTGATATAAAAATTCAAGCTGTCTGATATTTACAGGAAGAGAGATTTAGCCTGCCTGAGCCTAGGGAAGAAGTGAGTCCTAGCAAGGATATAATCAGGTAATAAGCTTTTCCTGAGAGGAGGAAAAAAAATCTTTTTTTTCTCCTATTTATATATGCAGAACTTAAATAATGTGAAAGACTTTTAGGTCTTAAAATGCCATAATTCTTTCAATATATAATATTTATATGTAAAAATATTGCTGCCCCCTGGCTTCTAGATTTTTTTCTTTCTTGTTGCAGTGTTTTCAGTAATTATGTGGCATCTGATACTTGGATGCTGTCTGGGATAAAAAAAAAAAACCCTAGAAGATACTGTGAGCTCAAAAAGACAAATCTGTAACTATCCAGAAATTAAGATACTTCATGATGATGCATGCAAAATCTATAATTCTGAATGTCCAAATGCCCGACATGAAAAAGTATTAATGGCTAGCATTATAAAACTACCAAGTGACTTCCAAAATTTGAGAAATAAAGTTTTAAAAGGCAGTATTGGCACTAAAGCTGAGAAATAGGTTTTTTTTGAATTTTGTTCTGTGATGGAAGGAGAGGAACATGCAAAAAAATCCTTAATGTTTATTAGCTTCTAGCAGTTGAGCAATGAGACAGAAATTAACTCTTTAAAACTGCATAACCATGATCTGTAGTGAGCTAATGAGCATACATTCAGCAAAGCAAAATAATTACTTACGGTATCTAATATTTCTAACATGGATGTTACTACTGAGTGACAAAATGTTTTTATATATACTGTGGAAAACATAGTTTTAATTTCTTTCATTATAGGGATAGACTTACTTTCTACCTCAACTAGGTAGTAAGCTAGCTTGCTGGCCCTCTAAATGAAGGTTCTATTTGTAACTGCAAATGAACACCACATAATATAGGAAGATGTCCTAATCAGTTGCCTAGTGCCAGAGAGGAATCCAAAATTCTATAATAAAATATGCCAGACTAAAACTGAAGCTTCTGGATAACACCTTCATAATGCCTCTTTCAAATGGAAATCACTGTGTAATGGTCACTTGCTTAAGTTACCCTAAGGTTAGGAAAAGAATCACTTATTTAATGCTTTAATTGACTGGCACCTTTTGAGAGCATTTAACAGACTCAGCTGAACTCCGGGAATGTCATGGTTCATTAACAACTCTGGAGGCTTTTGGAGAGCAAAGTGAGTTTCCATTACTTGCTGAGCAAAGGTTTGATATTTATAACATACTATGCCTATGTATTAATGAACAATGAACTAATTTTCCACTGCTCTTGGTATGCAAGAAGCTTTAATTTTAAAGATCTCTGTATGATTAACTATGTATAGTCTTTCAGCATTTTGCTGAATGGTAGAGATGCTAGATCATCCAATTCTCAATTTGAATTTTACAAGCATACAAAATGGATGTGTGAATATTCTTATTTTCAGTAAAATAATCGATCTGTAAAGTAAGGTTTGCTATAGTGTGTTCCTTATACTAAAACTCTAAAGTTATATACTGACAGTTGGGCAAAGGGACTTTAAACAGAGAATCCTTTTGGTTATTTAATTCAGTAATGACTGAAAGACATTATTATTATTTTTAAAAAGTAACTCAGAGTACACAGTAAAAGAAGGCATCGAATTAGCATAAGTTTCATCATTATGGCTGCTTTGAAGAATCCTGTTAGCTCCCATGGTGTGGGAGTCTGAGACTCCTACAATGAACAAAAATTCTTGCTTTTATGTAATACACAGTGTTGCTAGCAGCAGTCTTGCTTTTATGTAATACAAAATGTTGCTAACAACTGAACCTGACATTGTCTGTCACAAAAAGCATATATATACATAGGTAGGCATGTATGAATAAGTTTATATACATATAACAACAGATATATACACATATATGTGACAGTTAATTTCATTTATTTATGAAATACGAAAGAAATCTTTTTGTTGTTCAAACACCTCTTTGCTTGGAAAGATTTCACTCTGAAATAGCAAAGGATGAAATGAGAAGCTAATGTTATATATTTGTCCCGTATGAGAATGGAGAAGAAAACTTTCGTTTTCTGCAGTTGGCTGCCCAGGCAAAAGCCAGGTTGCCAGAGCACAGTCCAGGCAGCAGACCAGTTGGTGAAATTCTGGGGGCTGCTTTGGGTTTTCAAACAGGTTATTGCAGAAAGGTTTGCTGTGCAAATTTGATGGAAAAACCACTCTGTCAAAAGTGCCTTGACTGGACCTTGGGTTAGCGTTCTGTATATGGGCCCAAAATAATTTAGTACTAAAAGCAGAGGTTTTTCTCCTGTAAAAGTCAGTGGTTGTGAACAAATTTGTGGCAGGTGGTAAAGGAACAAAAGCAAGTCTTGTCACAAACTCAGTGTTTTTTAGTTTGATACTCAAATGGATTTTACATAAATGTTGGTTTGAAATTGTTGGCTGGGAAGCAACTTGGAATGTGAGTATTGTACCAGATCAGGCAGCTGTCCATCTGTCCTCTGGCTGCTGCCTCTGCTTTGTGAATTTTTGCCTTTTTTTTATAGACCCTACATTATTTTTAGGAAAAGAGGTAAGAGAACTCCCAACCTCAGCAGTGTCTTCTGTCCTACATGATTTTAGATTGTTGTGAATTCAGAATAACAGATTGTGGGGCAAAACCAATGGCTTCCATCTTTCTATGTTCAGTCTGATGTTTTGAGGGTTTTTTATCTACAACATATACATTTTCACTCTACAGACCCACATTTTATCAACTAATCCATAGCATATCTTTGGCTTACCAAATAAATCAAACCTGAGGTATGTTGCCTATAGCAAGGAATACCTACATTGCAGTTATTCTGTTATCTCAGGAAAATTTTTGAAAAAATATTCTAAAAATTGCATTTAAGATTTCTACTCTAATCACTCTCTCATAAGAAATTAAGTAGATCTTTCTCTTCAGTTTCACCTGCCATGGAAGGAATGTGGCAAGAAAGGAGTTGTCTCAGACATAAATACAACAATGTAATGTAAACTTGGCAATATGGTTGCAGTTCTTGACATCTTGTGGGATTTTCTCTCACATACAGTTTTTCAGAGTTTTATTACTTTGGACATAGGTTGAAATTTTACATAGCAATAGTTCTGATGAACTGACCTTTTCTATCAGAACATCTTCCTGAAATATGCAACCTATTTCCATTTTGTGAAACATATGGGCTGTAAATTAAATCATGCACAATAACAAGAATGGCACGACTCTATTTCTTATCCATGCCTTGATTCTTAGCTTTGCTTTTATTACAGTTTGTTAACGTTTCACTTTGTCTTCCATGCTGCAACAGGGAGTGCTGTACACACACTGTAACTCTCCGCTAGTGAAAAAGTGGCGTAAACTGTACAGATGAGTGCTAAACATGGAATACTACTTCAATAGAAAAACTACTGTATAATTGTTGAGAAAATAATATGTGTGACAATTATATTTGAGCAATAGAACTAGAATGAATGAAACCTGAGACTCAAGCTGTGTTCTAAAAAAAACCTCAGTCTTAACTGTTACAGGTGTTCAGACACATCAAACCAGAAGGTAAAGTTTGGCAGGGACAGGCGTTTTAAAAGTAGAGGAATGGAAGCAAACATTTGAACTACTAATAAGCTAAATGATACATAACCATTTTGCATTTATAAACTTGAAATCTGTCAGAAGTGCTAGAAGAAAAAAATACTTTATCTCCTAGGTGGGTTGGTTAACGTGTAATTCTTCAGTGTTTTGAAGATGAAAAATATTATACCCTTAAAATATATATGTTGCTGTTATTATAGTTAATAAAACATATTTTGTCTTGAATGCCTTGCAAAAATAGTAAAAAATTAAGTCCAAAGTATCAAAAAGGAAACAAATTTTAGCATTGTAACAGCATACAGGTCAAGAAACATGTTCAAAGAAGTACTGGATGTATTAATAATAGATAGATGGCAATTAAATGAAATGTGTAGATATAACCTTTTTCTCAGAAGGTCTTTGAACAGTTGATTGTTGTAAAATACATGAGTGTAACAGTGAAAAGATCATTCTATGTTTATCTTTTTTCCTCCCCCGTAAGCATCCACAACTGACTACTTTCAAGAAGAATTTAATGGTTTATATGGATTTTTGGTTTGACTAAATCTGTTGATAGACACAAGTGCTGCAGAGGTTAGCTTAAGGGTTGAATCACTGAAATGAATGGTATTTAAATAATCTTTAAGGATGTTCTGTTTCTGAGGATTACCAAACTTGGTTGCTACAATGAACAAGGCTGTCATTGGCCCCTGGTGACAACCACTGTGAAAGGATTTTGGTCTATATATTTATCTAAGATAGATGAATGTAATTCAGGCAGGTGTCAACGTATGACTGTTTGCATCATACAGAATAGAGATGTTTAGGTGCAGATCTTTCTGACAGAGCTCATGCAGTTTTGCATTTATCTGTTGTAATTAAAAAGACTCTTTGTCCATAGGGCTGTCAATATTGTATATTGGTAATTACTAGATATTTTATATTTATAATCTATATGCACATATTTTCAGTACCAAGAAAGCTGAAAGCAAATTACCCAACTGTAGGTATTAGTGCTAGTAGAACAAAGTATGTATTCATTCTGATATATCACTATTATTTGCAGAACAAAATTTGTGGTTTGTCTTTTTGACCAATTATATTCCTCTCTACAGAACATCTGTTTTCAGCACACATTCTTACATCACACCTATTTTTATTATTTTTTTTCTTAATGTGCACGTTTTCTGTCAACTTTCTGCTGTTAGTAGACAGATATTTATATATTTTTAAAATGTAGTATTTAATGCCACTGTGCACGCTACATCTATTTTTTCACTGGAAAATTGTCTGGCTCTGAGTATTAAATACGAATTTCCACTTAATGAAACCTACTGTCTTTTTCATTCTTTTCTTCCCAGTGTGATCATTACTACAGTCTTGTACCTTTCGGATGCCCTTCGTAAAAACTTCTTAAATGAAAACTTTGATTACAAGGTAGAGTAAATGTGTCTAACATAAGATAGATGCAATACCTGCTACATCATCCTGTGGCTTGGTGGTTTGTTATTAAACTTAGTTCCAGCATCTAAACAGCTAGAGCATAATCTAAATCAGCAATTTCAAGTGCTCGGAGATTAAGGTTTTTCGTAAATACAGGACTGTCTTAAAAATAAGGAGTGCTGTGGGTTTTTTTAATTTCTTCTTATTTTTCATTTTCTTATTTCAGCCTCTGTTAGAATTCTTATTCAGGGTTTTTACATAGCAATTTTTTGGATTATAGAAACTAATTTTATTATTTGTCTGTTATTTTGGAATTATCACAGAAAGGAAAATTATTCCATTTTTGAATCAGTGCAAATTTATCAAAAATATGGGTTTGCATTTCTGTAATTTCTCTCAAGACCAATTAACATGCTGTATAATTAAAATTAGAAAATGATGACACTGCATGGTGAACGTAGTTAAAGATGTTAGTGAGTACCTCATATAGTGAGATACGGCACCTATGATAAACCGTGAATTACAGAATGATGCTTTTAGGTTTCACATGAGAAGACCTATGAATGCGTCTGAAAAGACCCATTCCTGTGGAAACCTGAACAAATATTCTGCCCAATCAAGAGACATTAGTCCAATTGCTTCCTCGTAAAAAGTGCAGAATATCCTTTCTAGGGAAGATAGCAAGCTCCTGGTGACTTCCAGCAGAGTTGTGGGTGTTTCTCTGAAAATCCAGACTCCTGTTGGAGAGATTGGTGGGAATGCAGATTTATCAAATTGACATAACTGGACATGAGGATGCCTATCCTTTATTAAGTTCCACAAGTTCAGAGGCTAAAGCTGATAAAAGAATTGCTTGTAGACAAGACATCTATGTTCCTTAAACTTGCTTAGCAATGTTATTACTATCCTGCAGGACAGCTGTGTCTGGAATAGGGCTCCCCCTACACTTCTTTCTTCCTCCTGCTGTGGAGCATCTGTAATTGGGTTATAATAATTGATATTTTAATGTATTTTGAATTTATCTTTAAGTCTTCTAAGTAGAAGATTCAATACCTGATTCATAAAACATGTGCACAAAACATCTGTATATTTGCAATATGTTAACAAAACCTGGCTTCGGTTTTCTTCAGTGAAACCTGCAGCAAGTGAGACTTGCAAATAATATTATAAAGTAGAACGGGCCAGGGAATGACAATTCTGTTATGTGGTAGCTTTTGAGGTGTCAGAATTTTTGGTTTTTGGACTTAAAGGCATAACTTTTTGTAGTCCTCTATTTAAATATACCAAAAAATGTTTCCAAATTAGAAGGTAAGGTTTTCTGGTTTGGAGGGATGAAAAATAATTATCTGCAACTCTGAAACCTTTACATTTAAGAGAAGTAAAATATGTAAAATAGCTGTATTTCTGCTGAACATTTTGGGGTTGGTGAAAAGTATATTTGGATGCAAAGAAATTTAGTCAAAAACAGAGTAATTTATTAGTTGAGACTGAAACAAGTTATGTGATTTGAAAATTTGCATCTTGAGTGGTCATAAAATGGTGGAACTGAGAAAATGAAATAACCGAATGCCATATGCTTATTGTAGATATGGGATTCCTACTTTTTTCTTGCTGTCATTTTTATAAACCAGTTATGTCTGCAACTGGAGATGTTCACACCTTCGAAGAAGAAAAAGGTTTTAGAAAAGTAAGTACTGCTGTCAGCTTCTAGAAAACTGTAATAGATCAAACAGTTCTCAAAATGCAAGGCATGGGAGAGTGCAAAAAGGCCTACCAAAAAGATAATGGTAACAGTATTTCCACTGCCTAGAATGAGAGTTGGCTCTGGACCTTTGTATAGGTCTTCAGAGCTGACAGCCGCCTTTTGGAGAAGGAAATTGGTTCAGATATTGGGAGCAAAATAGCCACGTTGTAGCAGTGCCAACACTAATTTCCAGTTCACGCATAAGTTGATTCACACTGGATCAGGTGTTTCTGCCAGGCACTGCACTGTTGTCTGTATGAATTAATTGTATTTCTTTAAGCTAGAGCAAAACTATTTTTTCTCAGAGAGAGAACTACAGCATATTACTGCAAAAAATGCCTTTTGCTTCACAGCTGTTTTATTGATATATACAATTCAGAAAGAACTGATAATTTTAACAATATTGCAAATAAACCTGGGTTTAGGAATCTGATTTTAGCTGGGTACAATGGAAAGAGCAAAAACTTGGAAGAAATCATCACCGTTAAAGTTGTTTTTTTATGGACTACAAATGAGACATTTAATTTAACAGTGTTACAGAATGGCATATGAACTTGATTTTCTTAAATGATCTTTCACTGTTTTGCTTTAATACATTGCAGATATGGTGACATGCGGGTAACAATGGGATGTGAAATCTTCAGCATGTGGCAAAATTTAGGTAACTAATTAAACACATCATCAGTAGCTCATAAAATGAAAAACAGTTATTTTTTCTTCACCTATTATATACACTTGCCAGTGATAGAGGAGTTGTTGATAATTAAGTTCACGTGAAGTCTTGATTCAAGTTTAGGAAAGCCCTAGTCATCTGTGGTTCCCTTCTTTATAGCTAACTTCAGCTTTCTAAGCCTTGATACTGTATCTGACCTATCCCTATTTCTTCAAAGAGAACTGAAAGAATACCATCAGAGAAAATTAGAAAAGAAAGTACTGCTCTTTTTGGGCAGAATTATTACGCCTGGAAGTATACTTATGTTCACAATTTTAGTTCTGTTGCCAAACAGTTTAAGGAACAGAAATATATCTTAATTCTGAAGCTCTCTTGAGATGCTGGATTTGCATGAAATCCTCCCCTAAGTCCTAGCTGCACTAAAATATAAAGGCATAAACGAATCGGTGACTGATGCACAAATGACACATTGGACAACATGAGAAAAATATATGCTTAGATATAAAGTTAGGGACATTTTTATATTTATAAGCAATAACTGTGCAAACTGTTTGAAAGTATGAGCCTCAGCGAAATGCAATTAAATGGTGTTTGGGAAGAAAATAAAAACTGAGTAGAAGATTTGGACGCTACATTTGTCATCTTTATATTTCAGTTATTCAGTAGTTTGTTAAAGGGCTCATTAAAGATATGAAGACCATTGGTGGTTACTGAGATACTGTCATCTCAACTGTATAAATCTTTTCCCCAGCAAGCTATGTAGTTGTAAAACACTGGTCTTTCTGATCAGTCTGTAGTAGAAAGAGAAATGTTCAAAATAAGAAATATTTGCTTATTAATATCTTGTTAACCTTTGTTGTGTATAGTATATTTTACTTATTTACAGAATTTAGTATTGCTTACTCACTCTAAGGCATCCCTCTAAATTATTTCGATACATGATGGGTATTTCTAAACTGGTATATCAAGGATCGATCCACTCCTGGGTCCCATCTCCTTCCTGCGTGCTAGGATAAGACCATCATGTCCCCACTCACATTGTTTTCTGCTGCATAGAAACCCAGTATGCAGGCAAGGAGGGAAACATGATGCCTTTCAATAGGTGCGAATCCTGTGGGGTACAATATGGAGTTCATCTGGTAATATGTCCAATAAAATACTATAGTTGGGATATTTCATATAAATGGTGTTATGCTAGTCAGCATTTTACAGTTCTCTTAACAGTTAAGAGTCATCATGAGCCTTGGTCCTTGTACAGTCACCTCGCTTTCATATGGATCTGCCTCCCAGGAAGTTTCCAGCAGAGGGAATTCTGTTATTTCCTTTGCACAAACACAAACACCAAACAGAGCAGCAGGCAGGGGTTACTGCCCACTGGAATATCCAGAGGTAAGCTGGGATGGAAATGAATTCCCAGCTTGGAAAGTCAGTGCATCGTGATTCATAATCCCCCTATTCTGAAGATATCAGAAATCTTACACCTGGAGAACTGAAATTAAATGGTCAGTCTTTACTGTATGCCATTTCTAGCTTTCCTGCCAAGAACTTAGTTTTGTAGTTTGTGCTAAGTAGAATATGGTGAGTTAATGGAAGTTGTTTTAGCACTGATTTTAAAGTGAGTTGTTTTGAGAAAGCTGAGTCATGTCTTCCCTTTCCTGCAGTCAAAACATGTACTTCCATTTCTGTACTCACAAAACTAAAGATAGGTAAAAATCAAAATACTTTTCTCTTTTTGATGAGCATGTAATACGGACAGTTAACCATTTTGTAAACGCAGGAATGTCGAGCTTAGAAACTGAACCATTCCTAATAAAATAAATGGAATGCTCAGAGAGGGCTTTGTCTCTCTTTGTTCTCCTTCTGGAAGACTAAATTGGGATACAGATAACCCACTGTCACTTCTGAACTCAGTATTTCATAATAAAATCTGATAAATTATGTTGGCCTTATATTCTTCTATTGTCTGCAGGTTTTCTCTACACTTTTTGCGCTTAAGAAATAGCCCATGCTGTGATGGACATGAGATAAAAAAAATCTGTAGACATTCAGAGTGCTATCTTTTAATTCTTCAGATAGTATTTGGATTGCTTGATAGCTCATAGGATACCGAATTCACATTCAAGTTCATGTTCATTTTCATTTTAGGGGAACACAAGCTTCACTTTATTCCAGCATTGATTGGCCCCTTTCTGGAAGTGACCTTGATCCCTCAGCCAGACCTGAGGAATGTAATGATTCCCATTTTCCATGACATGATGGACTGGGAGCAAAGGCGAAGTGGCAACTTTAAACAGGTACTGTATGTGAAGCTCTTTATAAAACAGGACTGAAATTCAAGCACTTCAGAGAGTGCTGGTCCCAGCCATTAGTGGTTCAGGGTGGAGAAGGTAGCCACAACATTATACCTGTTGGAGAGGGATTACCAGCATTTTCCCCTTTTTACTCTCTGCAGGGTTAGCAAGATTCTCCTTTTAATGCTATCATGTTAGTAATTTAAGATGAGGGATAAAATTTTTGGCCTGCTGAAGTGAAGAACAAAACCTGAGTTGTCTTCAACAAGGTGGATTTTGTGGTGATTTTTCATCTCTGCTTTACAGCAGTACAGACTGCTGGCTAGATAGGATTCAACTAGCTTCCCTTCCGGTTAGTACGAAGAAAGATCAGATGGTCCTTCTGAGGAATGTTCTTCTGTAAGGATCCAAGCATTCTTGCTGCTCAAACACCTTCTTAACGGGCTAGGAAGGAACAACCAAGTATGCCATCTGCTCCCGCAGCTCCCACTCAGTTCTTTCAGACTGCCTCAAACTATTTCTCAGTGCCCTCCTTCCTGCTGCTTCAAATGACGGAAAGCAGAAGTATTTGAATTACTCCCAGGCAATCGTAATGCTTAGGGTGGGAGCTGTATCTGAAACACAAAACAAACTATTAAGAACGGAGGAGCGCATGTGATGCAAGTAGGTAGCTTTTCACTATCAATATATAAGCTTATTGTTAAAAATCACCATAGAAATGTTAACAAGGAGTGAGAAGGAAAAAATCCACTTGTTCCATTTCTCTGTGTTTTCAGCTTGGGTTTAAATATAAATCGTAATAGATTTATTCTCTAATAAAATATCTTGACAACAGCTTGGTTTCTCCCCTAGATTTGTGGTTGCTAATATATTACTGCTAAAAACGAGGTTTGAAATATTAACACACAGTGTAGCCTCACCTCTATATATTTTTATAATCAATACACTTAAAAATATGCATTGAAGGAGTCATTAGCCACCAGACATGTTCTGTGAGTTTCTTTGATAGCTAATATGTAAATCCAGCAAATTGGATTTCTAACCAAATACACGGGAAGGTAAGGAAGGTTGGGAAAGTAAGTCTGAACCCCCAAGTGTTCTGAACAGTACAGATATTTATAAAAATTAATTTATAAAGAGTGGGGTGCAGGTCAGAAAAATGATATTTTTATTGAGTCTAAGAAAATGGCTTGTGCTTACAGCCCTGCAGTGAGAATTCAGGCAATTTATTTGGGCTGTGTGCTTTTTGTCTGACTCCATAAATAGATAGCTGCCTTAGCAGCAGCAAATGCTACTCAGCCTGTAGTTTTAAAGTCACGTTGCTCAATTTAAATTAACTCCCTCCCTCAAAAAAAAAAAAAAAAAAACCAAAAAAAAAAAAAACCCACCAAAAAAAGAAAACCCCACAAACCTTGGGAAAGAAACAGCTTCAGAGATGAAGTGACTTTATCATCAGATTTACATGATTGACTAATAATTCTAAGATATGTATTTAGCAAAGTCCCTTACATAAAAACAAATCTTCCCTAAATTTTCTGTAATCTTATTAAAGGAAAAAGAAGCTGTTTACAGCAAACTTATATGTTGCAGGTGGAAGCAAAACTGATTGACAAACTGGACAGCCTAATGTCGGAAGGTAAAGGTGACGAAACATACCGAGAGCTCTTCAACAGTATGTGAGTAATATGTTTATCTTGCGCTAAATCCTTGAGTTCGGTTGGTTGTATCAGATGCTAATGTCATTGTAGAGAAGTAACGCTTAAAACAGTTGTGAATCTCATTTTTTCTTTTCTTTTTTTCCCCTGAAAATCTGAGGAATAAAACATTTTATGATGTTGTATGGCATCTGTAAAGTCTGGCTGTACTTCTTGCATATAGCTGTAATTGGGAAAGGCTAAATCTGTTATATCACAGAACACTCTCTTTCTCTACCTACTAATGTTAAAATCAGAAAAGCAAGAAACGCTTCATAATTGCCTAGGGTACAAGTAGAGCTCAAATGAAGCATTTTGAAAACAAGGCATGAGAATTCAAAAAAAAGCTGTTTAATAAGTAATATTCTATTGCCAGAAACTTGTACTCATCTGTATAATGTCACTTGTTGATTTCTTGATTGATGTATACAATTTTATTTATTCTGATAAGATTATTTCTTATTATTTTCTCTTATAAATTACTTGTTAAACTTTTAGTATATTTTAATAAATGACATATCACTGAAATCTAATAGGAAAAGCTAATAATAATGCTGAATTCTCTAAGGTTGCCTGTAAGTTTTCCCATTGACTGAAATAAATGATTGTCACAGAGTACAGGGACAAAGTAACTAACTGAACTCTGTCTCTGTTGTTCCTCAGAACTCAATTCCACCTAAATGGAAGATTTCACTTATTTCTGGTGTGTTTAGTAAGAGATGTATTGTTCCTGTTCAGGATTCCAAGCTGTGTATTCTTCAGTACTATTAAACACATGATCTTTTTCTGTTTATATGGCTTCTTAACCATTCCTTCCTTCTTTAAGTATTAATTTTAGCTCTGTTGTCTTTGCTTAACATTTGACATTCATATCAGTGTCTGTGAATAGCAAACGTATAATAATCTGTAATTGTATTGAGTTGAAAAAAAATAGAGTTCCTAAATATTTTTCATTTACAGAAGCAAAAGTGGGTAGAGAGATTAGGCAGAATATTACAGAAATTGATGAATAATGGTAAACAATAGTACAGTATGCTAAAGCAGAACTTTCTTGTAATTATTAATTAAATTTTTCATAATCTGAGTAAAGATGATAAAAGGTAAGATGACTTCAATATTTTGGTAACACAGTATTCTAACTTCAGAATTAAGTAATTAAGGGAAAAACTCTAATTATAAAATGAAGTCTAAATGCATTCTCATGTGCAAAATACATCAGGATATGTGTCACTGAAATAACTTAAAATTCTATAAGAAAGCATATTGGTATGAAATATAGTTCCTAATTTTTTTTTACAGTCTTGAGTTAGATTTAAACTGGGGGATGTTAAACAAGATACAGTGAAAAATGGTGAGAGCTTTTTATAAATCTAAATGCTGAAGACATAGTCATAGTAATTTAAATTGCAAAATGTCTCACAGTATCAGTATACTTGTTGTTTCTCTTCTGGTATAACAGAAGTGAAAACTAAACTCTTTGGGAAATTTCAGAGTAACTGCTCAAGTTCACTTCCAGCTTAAGAACCGATAGTATTTATCATTAGTTTTTTATCTGAGTTTGATTTGACTCTATACATTAACACCTCTCAAGAGGAGAGCTTGCAGAAGATACAAATCTAAAATGGAGGATAATGTAGTGTTCTAGGGTATGTGAAGGAAAATGCTTAAAATCAGATGGACAGTTTAGGGAGCTGAATGCAGGGGACGGGGTCAATTAGCCTGAGATTTCTGTTTTGTTTTGGTTTTTTTTATTTCTTCCATGGTTAATTTAAACTAAACAATATCTGAGTGTCTTTAGACAGTGCAAGAAAGCAGACTTGTTTAGGCTGAAGTGACAGAGATGTGGTATATACCCAAGGACTGTGAAACAGTAATACAGTTTTGCAGCAAGCAGTGGTTTTGTAGTCTTTAATGAAAGCAAGTGCTGCAGTATTACCTGATCTTTCTGAAGATTCAGCATGGTTGGTTTTGACAGGTACAATTGGGAGCCAAGGGGATGCACACACCTACTTTGGATACAGTCTAGTAACTGCAGTGGGTGTGGCACTTTCAGGTTGTGTCACGCTTTTTGTTTATTTTGTCTGATTCAGAAAATTAATTTAAATCTCTCAACTTCCACATTAACTGCTTTTTTTCCAGAGACAATCACTGCATCTTTCCTTTGAACATCATCTATTTTCAAGGACAAATTATAAGCATCTCTGGACATATCTAAAATATTATGTGCTTAGAATTCACTGCTTATAACGGAATTGTCTTTATCAAATGAAAAGACATAGTGAAAGTAGGGGGAAGATGACTGCTGTTTGTTTTGAATCAATGTCCTTCTAGGGACTTGAATGTGACTACTCAGTGATTAGCTCCTGATGTCATCTGAAGAGCTGCAAAGCATGAAATAGCGAACATTTTGCTATCACGAGAAACTAGTTGTTGTAATTGCTACCCAGTGTAATCATCGTATGAAAGGTGTCCTGGTCTACATTTACACTGTAACACTGCAATTTAATTCCTGAGTTAATTAGCACAGGAAAAAGAATGATTTCACTTTATTGTAACAGTTGGTGGTTAGAATAAAAACATTGGAAGCCAAGGGATATACTCAAGTAGCTCTTTTGTTCTGAATCCGATGGATGCTGCTAGTTTATTATGTCTCTAGCTGTGTTCAAGTTTGGCCTCACACAAGCCATTTCAGGTTTGGAGGTCAAGTGGCCACATTATTGAAGCACAAAACCTGGGCCCCTCCACTGGGGGCCTGACAATGAAGCTTCTCTTTGAAGAAATGGGAGCTGACATTCAAGCTGAGCAGGCATTTAATACTGAGCTCTGCCAGTTTCTAGGTGATTTTTTTAGCCATGAAGCTATTATATAAGAAGTGATGACTGCTACCTGTCCCGTGCAGTCTTCAGTCTTCTTAATTTCTTCCCCCAATTGCATGACTGAATTCAGCACTGCCCAGTCTGTTAGACTCTGTCTGGACTGAGTCTTTCAGAGACCTTCTGAATATTTTTGTGGGGTTTGGGTAGCTCCTCACTGATCTCTGAACTTTTCCAGCAAAGTTTGACTTTGACCCATCTGACTAGATGAGGGAACCTCTGGCTCTAGTGAGGTACCTGGAGGACTTTGTGCTCCAAAGGTAGACATCCAGATGTTTTAAGGCACCTCTAGGATTAGATGTCTGTGAATTAGTGGTCTGAGTAACTCTGTGGCTTAGGCATATAAAGTCCACTTACTACCTGATTTAGCTAGCCTGAACATGGTTCTAAGACTGGCGTTCATCCCTGGAGAGCTCTGATCCTCTGGGTCCACACTCCACTCTCTTATTCTTGGGAACCCAAGATTAAAAAAAAAAAAAAAAAAACAACAACCAAAACCAAAAACCCACAACTGTTTGGGTGAGCCCAGATGTTAGGCTACAGTAGCATGGATAAGGCAGAAGCGTTTTAATTGTTTCTCTGTGTTGTTTATCCCCCTTAGCACTTTGTAGAACATAGCATCTTGGCTATGCTTTGGGACCTGTAAGTAACAGGAATTTAATTTTATCTAGATATAGCCATGAGGAAGCCAAGGGATATATTTGAGTAGGTCTTTCATTCTGAGTGTTTGTCCTGTGCATTGTGGTGAAAGATATATGGTGCAGACAGGGAGACGTGCATCAGAAGGCAAGTCACAAAAATTGTTCAACTGACGACATTGATGTCAGTTTGAATAAGTACTTTGAATGTATCTACACAACCAATTTGTAGAAACTGTGTATTTATAATGAATATGCCAGTACATTTATAAAGAACATGCTTAAGTCAAATACAGATGAAAATGATCTGTTTAAAAAGAGTAGTCAGACTTCTGCTGTTTTCTACAGGAACTGTAGGTAATTATTTTGATGAATTTAGGTTGAAATGTTCCTGTTTAACACAGAGTTGAAAGGCAATAGAAAGGAAAAATCAGTGCAGTAATCATTGCTTAATAATGTAACGGGCTCTTATTTCTTGTTAGACACAAAAACTTGTATTGAAAGGAACATAAGGGGTTTAAAAGTGAATTAAGTTAGCCATTGTGTTCTGTATGGAAAGCAGAGATGCCAGATCAGTGCTTCAGCCTCTTCTGGTTAAGGATGGTCTTGTCATCTGTCTCTGCTAGCAATGACAGGTAGCCAGTCTCTGAATGTGAAAGACATCTGATTGCCTCCTAAAGAGAAGTGAGTCTGAGATTCATATAAGGATGCAGAATGAAGATCAATGTTTCCTCCTTGCTTCCAGCAGAGCACAGCTTCATTTAGGTTGAATTAGTTTGGAAAATTGCATCTGTGATATCCCCCTGTATGTAAGGAGCTGAACAGAGCTGGAGTGTACAGCTAGTGCAGTTGGCATGTAGGAGTTATTGGGCGCTGTTATATGTTTGGTGAAATTTGGACGTAGGAGTTTTATGGGACTGAACATGCTCAGTATAGATGAAGGTCAGTGGAGCTGACAGATTGCCCACTGCAGACAGAAGGTTCAGAGATGCTATTAACAACTCTCTAAAAAGCTCTGAGTATATGGATGTGGCAATTTTCAGACACTTCTAAGTAAACCATACCTGAGTGCATTTTCAGGGAGACTGCTAAAATATCTCCATGGACATGTCATCCATCTCAGGTCCTGCACCAAAGCATAAAAGTAACACAGCTCTGTAGATAAATATTTCCTTTTTCATTTTCAGAGAGGAAATGTTGGAAATTCATGCCCAAATTATCAAGGGATAAACTTAAGCAGTGAAAAACAGAGGCCTGTAACAGAAAGAAATGTTAAGTATAATTTTACTGACAGGTCCACTTACAACATCATTTTGAAATCTTTTCACTTCAACGTGTAATCTGCATTTACATTAGTGTAAGAACTCAACACAACAGCTTTTAATAAAGAATCTTATGACAATTTAAGCTAATGGAATTTTACATGTGCATGATAGTATGTTCTCAGAAGAAAATATTAAGTGAAGAGGGGGAATCATCTTATTAAAATCCTTTCCCCATTCATAAATTCCATGCGTACTGAAATATTAGAGAGGAGAGGAGGAAACTTCTTGGTTAAAAAATTGAGGTCTGATTGAGAAGGTATATTGAGTTGATAAATACTCTCTTGTAGGTACTCTCTTTAAACTCCCCATTTTCTGATGTAACAGCATGAAATTATTATAAAAAAATTTATGTAAGAGTTCTGTTAATTCTTTGGGATATTACTATATTCTGAAAATTAGGTATTTGATATATTTTAACCTGATGCAGCTAATATAAAAATCATTTGTTTTGTCAATGCTTCCTGGACTAGAATTCCACTTTTTGGTCCTTATCCTAGGTAAGACATTGTTTGCAAATTGTGCTTCTTGGGAGGGTGTTTGTAAAGGAAAACCTAACTATCGAAGATGTTGCTAAGGTATTATGCTACTGGTAAAAGCAGAGTGGTTGTCATAGTGACAGTTAAAAATAAACGGTGAAAACTGTTCTGGCTTCTTTTTTTTCAGTCTACTGAAGAAAATTGAGCGGGAAACATGGAGGGAAAGTGGCGTTTCGTTAATTGCCACTGTGACTCGCCTCATGGAGAGGTTACTGGACTACAGGTGAGTGATTATCACAATTTATAAGTAGGGTTGTCATCTTCAAAATATTAGGAGGCAAATATGGTGACCTTGCGCAAACAGTGACTGCACATGGACACATCATCTGTACGTGCTCAGGATCTCTGACGGCAGCTGCTTAGTCAACAGGAAAATGAGACAAGCTGGCTGAAAACCAAGTAGCCTCCCCATCATATGAAAATCCAGTGGCTTGCACGAGTTTCCTATCAAGAAATATAGGAACATTTGGTAGTAGGTTAGTGACTCAAGTCTGTCTGAAGACACAGAGCTCAACACTAATCACCTGACAGTTGTTTTACAGAATATGTAAAATTCCTATCACTATGTCAGTCATGCTTAGTTGTAGCGTCAGCCAGCACAGTAGGTATGTATGCAAAGATACAATCTGTGGGAGAGAAGCACGCATCTGACTGTACAACATGAACAAAGGAGAGGGAAATAAGAGGTGTATGCTCTCTTTTAGGAGTGGGAGACTAAGAGGGATTTTCTCAGTCACTTGTGAAGTCCATGTAGAAACTTCAGATTTCAGCTTAGTCCTCCTTATTGCCATCAGCTGTAGCACTCTGTAGAGATTACGTGTTAGTTTTTTTCTCCCGATTCCATGAGGGACACATGGTAAGACCTGGTACTCCACTTGCTATCCTCATTGATAGTTTGAAAGGAAAGCTATTTTGTCAACAAAGAGACTGAACTCTTAATTTCTGGAAGCCTGGCAGTGCTATTCCTCTTCAGGGCTTGGTTGGATTACAACCTCCAGGGCTCTCAGTCCAACAACTTTCAAAACAATTGTGCATACCGGTGGTTATGACAGTATTTGGGATGATTGTTTAGCTCACATGTGCAAGAATGTTTTAAAATTATGTTAAATTTCTTTTAGTGACTGCATGGTGATGTCTGCTTGTTATTTTTTTTACTCCAGTGTGGTTATACTGACACTATTTTTCCCTTTGTGATAATCAAACTCTGTGTGGTTCCATTTTAACTTTTGACTTGGGGGTCAGATCTGCTGCCTCTCCAAACAATAAATGATACTAATTATGAAGTGGTACTGAGGAAAATTTGGTGGATCTTGGAACATTTTACAGAGGAGGTCAGTGTCATTCTGTTTCTTCACAGAGGAGAAACTAATGCTATAATTCCATGACCAATTTAGAGGTACACTGTCTCTGAAGAAATCAGACTCATCCCCTGCTCATTCCCTCACTCACATAACCCTCTTCCCTGTGCCAACACAAGTGTTTGTGGTGCATTTTGGTGATCTGACTGATGTGGGCTAAAACTGACCCAGCAAAAGATGCTGCCTAACCTGTATCTCTTCCTGAGGTTTGTGCAGGCAGCAGTGGGAATGAGTGCCTGAGAGCAGGAGGGAAATGGCACTGCCTCTTCTGGCAGCCACGCTGGCTTCTGCTGGCATGATCTGAGCACAAGGTATGAAGAAACCAAATGATCTCCAGCAGTCACCTAGCAAATGAACGACAGAGCCAGAAAAAAACATTGACTTTCTTGATGGTTGAGGTATTCCATGTCCTAGTAAAGGAGGCATGAAATCCCTTACGCACCTGGGTCAGCTGTTCACACAAATGCCTTTCAGTTGCAACATTTCAGCCAGCTTGCTGCACCAAATATGTCTGTTTTCTGAGGTGTGCTTTACTATAAGAGGATAAACGTAATTCCTTTTGACCTGCATTACTTTCTGTTTTAGGGACTGCATGAAAATGGGAGAAGTGGATGGCAAAAAGATTGGGTGCACTGTTAGCCTTTTGGTTTGTATAATATTTTTTCTTTCCCTCTTTGATTTCAGTTAAGCATTTTCTGGTATCCAGCCACACATTTGAATAGGAGGTACCCTGCTTCTTGATGCAGTTTGAGTGGAAGTTGACAGAATAATACTGCACTTAGGATCACCAGGGGGTTTTCAGGGTGAAATTGATACAGTGGGGAGTTACTCTTCCTCGACATTTTATAGTTGGCCTCTGAGAGATCTCTAATACTGCTTCATTCAGTTTTCAGGCTCTTCCTACTGTATAAACTTCACCGAAGTATTTTCAAAGTTTAATTGGTCTCTGAGTTCACAGAAACAAACAAGCCTTTCCTCCTTCCCCAAACCCAATAAAACTTACATGATTTCTCCTGTTTCCTTTCTTACCCAATAACTGACACAAGTTGGTTCCTATGATGTAAAATATAGGATGTCTTCTGAAGGCTGCAGGCTATCTATTCTCTTCCCAATAGAAGAGCCAGAAATGCTGCTCAAGACCTCTTCTTGTCATGTTATCATCGTTACAGCAAACCAACAGTGCAAATTCATAGTATGAAAAAGATTTCATTTTTGTTTACAAGATGCATTTTGGTTCTAGGCCAGTTTCCACTGACAAGTTTATTGACTTCCGTTAACCTTGGAAAGTTTCCATTTTCATGGTGAATGTTTTGGAAAGCTGTATTTTTAGCCCAGGAAAAAAACAGAATAAGCTGACTTGTAATTCTGCATTTTTGACGTCAGTGAAACAATTTGGTATCACTTCTAAGTAGCAGTTATACATAAGAGAATAAAGCATTTCTTCAGTATGAAAATAGTGCTCTCTAAATAGGGATGATGTTTACTACGTAGCTGTAGAGCAGCTGGCTTTCTGTCAGAATATCTGGCATGATCTGAATTCTGTAAAGCACCTAGATTATTTTCATCCTATCACTAAGGAGTTTTTAAACTATTATTAGCAAATAATCCAAGATTTGCACAAAAAGAAAATTCAAACATTTAAAAACCCCAAAACACCATAATACTTTTTAATTGGATTTTCAATTACTTGTACAGGCTAAGGTGGATTTCATATCCCAGTAATTTTCAGAAAAATTTTAATACTAATTGCACACCAGGAAACAACAAATGCTAAATTTTGAAAAGGAAATTTCAATTACAGAAGTAGCATACAAATTTTAAGACATTTGCTTGCCCATATGATGGATGAACTGGTTGTCATCTCAAAAGATGTTTCATGCAACAAGTAATTAGAGGAATGTATAATGTTAAAATTATTTGAAGTCCAGAGGAGGAAGCAGTATTTTATTTTTCACCACTTCTTTGAAGGTATTTTGATTTCCAAGGATAAGAGGACTGGTTGGCATGAAAAGAGAATTTTTACATTGTTTTGCCGTAGAGGTATATGCTGTTCTTCCAGAAAATAGAATTGTCCAAGTTAACCAAGTTATCAAATTAACTGGAATTATGCCACTTTGTGAAATACGCAGAAGGGTTATGCACCAGCAGCAATAACTTAGATCAAAGGAGAAGGTAGGAACTTTTTTCCTACTCTCCCCACCCTCTGGATCATCTGGAGCAGGTTTCATATTAGTAATGCTTGTTGGAAAAGCTGGTTTAAGAGGTGTCTAATGGAGTTAGTTCCTTATGCATAAGATTCACCTAACTCCAAATTGAAAGTTGAATTTCTAATGAAAGAACTCTGTCATCAGAGAGTTGTACAAAAGCTTTGAAAGTATATTGAATAACTTTTGATAACTCACTGAGGAGTTTTTTCAGGCATCTCTGGTCCTCATTGGGGTTTGATATTTAATTGATATTTCAGGTTCTATTAATTTAAAATTGTATCTTCTTTTTAGAAAGAGGACATTTTCCTGTGATGCTCTATGCTGGCATATGACATCATGCCATTTAAGTAGAACATGTCCACATTGCCTGTTTGAATATAGTTCTCAAGCTGTTTTTTCTTAGGAAAAAAAGTCTTTTTTAATTGCTGTAATTAGTGTAAATCTACTTTCTACATCGTGTCCCCTCTTGAAGACTACGTCTGTTATATTTTATATCTTGAAATAGTTTGTTGAAAAATCACACGACACCTTTATTAGCACGATGTATTTCCTGAGCTGTGACTGGGTTGCCTTGCTGTGGTCTGCCTTACAGACCAACTGGACATTGTCAGAGTTGAGCTTCAGAGAAGAACCAGTTGATTTGTATAGTTCAGACTTGTGACAAGTACTGGAGCCTTTAGTGCTTAGGGGTAAGAGCCACGAAGTCTAGTACTGCAATTCAGTGCTGTATTTTGTCTTAACCTTTATGCTTTATTGCTCACAATTCTGTATTGTAGATTATACTATTTTCCAGACAGGTAAATATGAACATACAAACAGATATTTTTTCATTTTCTCTTCTAAAGAGAAACATCTGTTCCTGATGTACACCTTGTGGGCAGAAAAGAGAAGTCTTTGGATTATAAAGGCAGATGGTGGCCTAAAGGGGGCATGTCATTACAGAGCTATTGATATGAGTCATTTTCTCAAGTCAGTTTAAAAAGTACTTTATAAAGTTTTTAATTTGTTATTTTCATAATGTTCCTTCCACCTTTCTCTTTGATAATAACTCAATTTCAGAAACAGAGGCACAGAATAAGAATACTGTACAATAGGGGAAAAATTTTGGCCACTTGCCTAGAGTTCAAAATAGTAAGTGATTTGAATAATAGAACAAAATTTGTTAATTACTAATGAGGACTAGTGCTAGATTCTTCTATCCTATAAATTTTTATTAACCAAAGCAGATTATCCTGAATGTTAAGTATGGCTAGGAGGGGGACTCCAGCTGCATGTCTGTAGTGAGTATGGCAATACTTGTGAACAGTGCTGTAGGGTTGTGCTCCTCTCCCTATAACTTTTTGATACTTTGTTTTAGGGCTTGCAAATAAATAATGAATGTTTTGAACTAAGAGTTTTGATGTCGTATTCCATATTTTATCCATGTAACAACAAATAGCAGTTATACATCCAGAAATCTTTAGCCACTTCTAGAAATGTTGTCCTGGATATCGCTTTAGAGTGCAACTTTGTATATTTCAATCATGCAACGCAATATCTATGCATCAGTTACCAGTTCCCAACATCAGTTAGGGCTGAAGAAATCGCATTTTTCATTCAGTATTGTGCTGTTTACAATACTGAATAGCTCTTCATAAAGCTACTGAAGTCCTTCTGGCATTTTGCTATGACAGAAGGAAGAGTAGACATACCAGGCAGTAGATATTTTTTTAAAATATGAATACAAAAGTCAGAATGCTGTCAGTATTTTAAAATCAACATACAGCTATCAGCAAGATGTTAAACGGCCTAAGTAAGCATATATGGGTGCACTTTTTGAATGGATTAGTATTTATAAAGAGAGAACCATAAGATTTCAGTTCTGTCAGGTTCTTCCTCTTATGTTCTATGAGAATTGAAATAAAAAAAAACATTCAGGAGCATGTTCACTTGTCTACTGAAAATTTACTATTCTATTTACTATTTCTTACTGTATTACTGCAGTTCTGTGTAATGACTTTGTACATGCGAAACTTTCAAATCTATGCCTATATTTCTAGAGCATTACGTTTGAAGTCTTTTGTTTGTAACCACTATCATATTTGTTTACTACATTTCATTACAAAATTCAATTTTATTGCAGAATTTTTACAAGACTGAACTGAACAAGGAAGAGATGTATATTCGCTATATTCATAAGCTGTATGACCTACATCTGAAAGCACAAAATTTCACAGGTAATTGAGTACAAATTAGAAAAAGATATTTAGGACTGGTCCATGATTTGCAGTCTTTTGCAAACCTGTAAGCTATATCCTCAGTGCAGAACATACTGACACAGGCAACAGCTGAGTTTCCTTGCACAATTAATCTCTCTCTCAAAATATGGCTTTTTTTCAGCCCCACAACTCTACTACTTGCTATGCCATGTTGAATGTAAATGACTACTATTGATACACACCAGCAATAAACGTGTGGTAACGGTCATTCTTCACCAAAGAGTAGTAAAGTTTAGAGGAAGTTTTTATGAGTCCATTTGGTAGTATCTGAGCCTGTGTACTTTTTTGTAATGCTGCTGGTTAGTTGTTTGGTGTGGGGTTTCTACACAGCTGTGTTTCAGAACCTAACTTTTAGGTTAAAAAAAGAAAAGAAAAGAAGGCTCATATCACTTACTAACAATGAGACAGAGACCCTAAAATCTGTAACAAGTATAGCACTTGGCTGATGTCTTTCTGAGTCTTCACATACCACGTTTGTAGTACTACTGTCCAAGATTTCTCAATGTGAATTTAGTGCCAGGGCTGGCCCTTATCTTTTAAATGAAGAAATATGATAATGTGCATGGTTGTTGTTCATACAACATAAAGTACACTTCATTTGGGTAACTTCATGCCATCAATAATTGCTGGAGGAGATAAAATCAGTATCTCTTTAAATTAAACCATCTTTGGTTGCCAAAATATTTAACTGACCTTATAATACCTCTATCTTTTCCCCAGTGCCAGCAATTGCAACTGCATGTGTACAGAATCTCTCCAGATTTTTTTCCTTCTTAAAAGCAGATTAGTTGTCTGGGGGTCACTAGTAAACAGGCTACAGGTACCTACTGCCACAGCAAATTTCCTTATGCTTTTCTGTGATCCACAGGAAAGATCCTTCGCTTGGAATTTCCACAGTCCCTTTGCAGTTTATGGGTTTAAAGTGTTGACTAGACAGCAGGATATATTAAGGAGAGATTTTAATTTCCTCATGTGACCTGGCAGTAGTGAGTCACAAGAGGGTTTTGATTATCAAGCAGTATCTTTGCCACAGCTGGCTTTTGTGCCAAACTATTCATTTCCTGATCTTACATAACAGATCTTAGTAACTCTTTAAGCAATGTTCAGTTCCCTTTACACATTGGCTGCTAATATGTGTCCAGTTTACCTTCAGCAGTGATATGAACCTTTTTTTTTTTTAATTATTTTGCCATCCATTCTTATTTTAAAGAGTATTTTGCTGAAAATTTATCTCCAGGACACTGTTGCATTTCCTGTGTATTTATTATTAACGTGTGATTTTTGCATTCTTTGCCATGGTAGATTCCACGACTGATTTTTTTTTTTTTTTTTTTTTACCGTGAGCACCTTAAGGAGGGATTGTCTCGCACCCATGGCATTGGGATAGAGACAGTCTTTCCACTAGAAAACAGACTTACGTAGTCCACTGCCTTGCCTTATCAATCAGTAACAACACACAGACCTTTTGTAAATTAGCTGATCTAAAGTACATGGGAGTAGGAAAAGAAGTTTGCTACTTCAGCAGCATTCCTACATGTTGCACCATTAATTCGCTAACCGCACAGTTTCATTCTAGGGATGAAGCCAGCTTGCCCTTAAAATAATTTTTCTCTCCTTTCGCAGTATGATTTACAGGATTGTTTCTAATAATACTCTGGAAAAAAAAAAAAAGTCCTTTTTAATATAAAACGCAGCTTCAAATCTTTCTTTACCCAGCACTTAGTTACGGCTATAACTCTCTTGAGGCTGAAGCACATAAATGCACTGGTTCCTCTTGTGTCCCCTCAGTCACCTGAGAAGGGGTAATAAGATTGTCTTTGTTTCTATCCATCTTAGAAATGTTTAGTTTTTTGAATCTTTCCTGTATAAATTGAATTTCCTACATCGTCAGTGAACCCTGTTTTTCTCTCCTTACTGTTTTGGTGCACAGCCAGTAGTTACAGACTTCTCCCAAAGGTACGAATATGTTATTTGTTATTATGGCCACTGCCAGACATAGGATGCTGGGCAGAGGGATCCTTCAGACCTTTTGTCCAGTATGGCCATTCTTATTTTAGAAACCATCTATACACATTTAGGATAACTTAAAAAAAATATTGGTATGGCACACAAAAATCTGTTAAAACAAAGGACTTGCATGCCAAGTTAGAAAGGAAGGGTCATAGTGAGCTATCCTGATATGTATTCACACACTGCTATCTTTTGCTTCGTCATGATTTTGAATGATTTGTTACCAATTTCATGGATTTTTTTAAATTGGTATATAAATGTGCTGCATATTTTGAATACCAAACTGTAGCTTGAGACTATGACAAAGGACGTTACCAGTCAAGCAGCCTGAAAGCTGTGTGATGCCAGAATTAAGATTGACTGTGCAACTTCAGCTGTCTCCCTTGCACATATGTATTGCAGTGCAGCATCATTTTGCACCGTGCTTAGCATTTTACATTTGGATTCAAAGCTCACTCTCCCACAAACATCTGCTGCAGTGATGGTTTTTCATCCACGGGTTCTTAAGCTGGACACATAAGAGGAACACTACTCTTAGAAAAAACTCTGTACAGTTTGGTTTAAGTCACCTGTCTTATGGGAACTCATATGGCAGAGGCAGAAGTAGGATGTGGTTGTCTGGGGCAACCGTACTTTAGCATAAAAAGTACTTCAGTACTTCATAGTTATTTTTTGCCTTATGTACAACCTGTAAAACCTGCAATAAAGTAAGTCCAGTAGACAACTTCTTTCTCCAATGCAGTACGTCTCCAGAATGTGGCCCATCTTTGTACTGACTGATGCAAAGTGGTCCTGTGAGTGCAAAAATAGACTGTGAAAACTAACTTGGAAAACAGTAATGCGTATGCACAGTTAGCCAAATTGAATTGTCATAAACAGTAGTAATTCTGGTGTTTCGTAATTGGCCAAAGTCTGACTTTGCAATAGAGAGATTAATTTAATATTTTTAGGTTTTGATGTACCATTGCTGAGGAATTCTTTAAATCAAAGTAAAATAATAATAATTTCGACATTCCCAGATAATTCTACCAACCATGATCTAAAGATTACTACACAGTTCTCTGATCTGAGAGCAACAATCGGTTTCATCCTTCCAAACCCCAAAATAAATAAAACTTTAAAAATTTAAAAAAAAAATATTTTTTGTGGGCACTTCTACATTGTTTATTATGGTAGAGGGTTAACGCTCATCTGTGAGGGATTTATTTCTATTACAGAAAGGATGGAGTCTGTTAAGCACACATCTGCCTCTCCATTTCCCTCCCAGCCCTGATCTCTTTTGGACTGTGTCCACAGTCCTATCTACCTTCTTTCCTCTTTCTTTATTGATGTTCCTCATCCTCCGGCCCTTGTTCCCTTGCTCAGACAGCAGAGCCATTGAGAGTTTCTCCTAAGCAGCAGGGAAGACTAGGGCTAAGCAGGAAGTTGTTTCTTAATTTCTCTGTCCCCTTTGTATTGTCAGACTCTAGGAAAACTGTCCCAGTGACTCCACTTTAAATAGTGTGTGAAAATTGTAAGCTGAATTTATTATAGCTGTAGATAGTAACTCTGTCCAAAACCAGCACTACCATCTGTCTTATACTTGAACTAAATCAGTTACCCATTAAAAAGGTACATCTCATCAGGAGCATTCACATTTTTCCGTACTTTGTTTGGCTGTTTTATTTGTTTGGTGTTCATACGTACCGTGCTATAATTTGTCTTGTAGAGGCTGCCTACACGCTCCTCCTGTACGACGAGCTGTTGGAGTGGTCTGATCGACCACTGAGAGAATTTCTCAACTACCCCATGCAAACAGAGTGGCAACGTAAAGAGTGTCTCCATCTGACCATCATTCAAAACTTTGATAGAGGAAAGGTAAAATAGTCCTGTTCTACTGAGGGGATCAGGAATGGATTGTTTATTCATTTTAGGACATTACTTCCAGGGTTGCAGTCTTTTCTCATATAGAGGGGAAGTGTTTGCCATTGCCTGATTAAGCTGTTACTTAGTGACACAGTAGGTTTCTTCTAATTCTGTGTTTGTATCCTAGAAATCCCATGCTTACATGTTAGAATAATTTGCATTTGTGTAGCAATTTGCTTTGTAACTGTCAAAACACTTTATAAAAGATAGTATAATTTCTCCCCATTTTAAAGGTGGTGAAAACGAACCATATAAAGGTTATGAAATTCGCTTAGTGACCAAGTGAGGAAAAAATTCAGGGGTCTGGATTATAAGGACTATGTTTACACCTTCTAAATCATGTTGTGTCTTTAGAATAGCGATTGCAGAATCTCTAAAAACGAATGGGTTTTGGGGATCACAGTTCATTGTCATCACTGACAATGATGAATGCTGGTTCTGAATTAAGTGAGAGTAATTATCCTGTAGTCTAAAATTTTATATATCCTTTATGTGATGATTTGTCTTGCTGATAAACAAGCAATTCATTGCAATTTTTTGTAGCTAGTGTAATATCCATGTAAGCCTTGTAAATGTAATCAAACTGATGTTGATCATCAGTTTTTTCAGAAAATTCTGTAATCAGCTTATAGAGTTTAAATTATATGGTGCAATGAAATATTTTGCAATCTACAAAAATTAAGGAGGATATGTTAAGAATACAATTTTAAAATGTAAAAATCATACTGTGTTGAATCAGTCTCATATGTAGTATCAAAAGAGATATGTATTATTCTTGCAATGATTTGTATCTTGTGCAGTGGTAGTCCTGTAAGAATAATTTATTAAATAAGTCTCTACATATATTTTTGATCCTTCAAAGAATTCATCAGTATTACTCAGCAGTTATCAGTATGTCTAGTGGACAATATGTTCAAGTGTTTTCAGTTACTGTAAGTATGACTTAGTGTAGAAAGAACAGACCACTAATAAATCATGAATTGTCAAACAGTTGCTTTGAAATTACTGAACATCTTTTACTTGCTTGCAGTGTTGGGAAAATGGCATTATCTTATGCAGGAAAATTGCAGAACAGTATGAGAGCTACTATGACTACAGAAACCTCAGCAAGATGAGGGTAATGTACCTGAGCACTTCTCATGAATCAGAGATCCAAAAGCTTTTTAGTTTGGGTTATGAAATATTACTTAGAAAATCAAATTTACCACAGAATGGTCCTTAGGTTTGGTTTGCAAACTTTGTTGTAGAAAAAAACCCAAAAGCTGAAAAATAAAGATTATAAAAAAGGAGTGTGAACTTTCTGAAGAAAAATGGGAAAATAAATGATCTGGCAACATTTGTACCTGTACAGCACCCCTTTTGTGTGCATGCTTATGCAGAAAAATTATATTACAAATTCAGTTTCGTTGGTTTCCTGTGCTTTATCCAGGGAACGTGCTCTATGCAGTCCTTAGCTAGGAGCAGCAACGTATCTTCGGAGTTGTAATTGCGAGCAAACAGCTTGCAACAAGCAATGTATAATTTTGCAATTTTTTTTTATTTACTGCTTAAAAGTATGTTCTGTTTAATAGCATATAGCCAAAATGAATCTTTCTTGACACAGTCTTCCTGCTTTCTTTCTCAGTTTTCTTAGAAATCTAAGCATTGTTTCTTTCTTCATTCTTTCTGATACTGTATTTTAAAGACTATTCAGACTTCCCTTTTCTTGTCTGCTTCTGATGGATTCAGTTGTATACTACAGCTTCCTTTTTAAATTTTCTGTACATGTAGGATGCTTGCTGCTAGGACTGACTGAAGTATACTTAATCCAGAGCTGCTTAACAGCATTATGCAAAATTCTTAACACAGAGCTATGTGGCAGTGCTCCCTTTGATCTGCTTATTCCATATATATTTAGATATCCCAATGGCAGAAGCCTATAAGCAAAAGCAAACTGTCATCATGTAAATAAAATAATTAGTTTATGCAAGTTTCATTAATTGTATTTAATGCGTTTTGTGTCTGAATTAGGAAATATCCTTCTACTATACCTGTGTCTCTATGTTAATCCAAAAATGGAGGTGTGGTGATTTCTCACAGCAATATAACCAGGCAGCTATTGATATCATATACACATTAAATAGCTGTCTGCATTACCTAAAATAGGGCTAATACTGGGTTTTTTCCACAGCATTAAAAATTTATGAACACAGAATGCTTTGCTGAAATATGGTCAGAAAAGGGGGACTTTGACATTAAGATCACTTTGTGTCAGTGTTTTGAGCGAAATAAAAGCAGGATGTATTGATCAAAAATTATGTTAATTGCTATTGTGAGTTTTTTTTAAGGAACTCAGGTGCTTAAATCATTGCAATCTGGTATGATTTGGACACAACTCTCTTGAATATGGAAATTGGACTTTGCTGACTAAACTGACCACATTACTGCCATGTGTTTGGATTATTAGCAGATTACTGGGTCATATGTTTCAAACTGCATTTCTATTACTTCCATTTATCATTAAAGAACTATGCATGTTGTCATTAATCTAATATTTTACCCCTTTAATATAGGTACTTCATATTAAAAAGTTGTTTTTTTAATTCTTGGAAACTTTTAGGTCATTAAGAGGTATAATTATTTCGTCTGATGCATTCAGAGACTTCTGCATGTCCTTATTGTTGCTCAGAGGTGCACTGCAATTCCAGTACACCAGAGCATTGTGCTGAAAGACCCTCCCTTCTGTGATAGCTTAAGGTAAAAATATGTTTTCAGAAAAGACTAATTGCATTTCTTATCAATCTCACCCAGATGATGGAAGCATCTTTGTACGATAAAATTATGGATCAACAGCGTTTGGAGCCAGAATTTTTCAGAGTTGGATTTTATGGGAAAAAGTTCCCATTCTTCTTGAGAGTAAGTGAATTGAAAATAAACAGAATGGAGTAATTCTGGAATTCATGCTGTCATTCATAATCACATTCTCTATGTGAGAATTTGATCATACCATATACAAGACATACATATACCATTCTTATCCTGTGAGAAACATGGAATTCCTTGTGGTAATTAATGAAATATCCTCATGTTTTCAGGGTTAAGAAAAGGTCCTGTCTAATGGAAAGACAAATGCTAGGCTTCCAGAGTCCTACATAAACTTAATATTCATTTTTATGTTGGAAAATGTGCACCTGTACTATTCCACAAACTAACATCTTCTTTTCATGGTAGTTTATTCCATTTATCCTGTTCTGCATCTGCTGGTGGTCACTCAGAACACTGTCAGAAGACGTATCCCTTGGCAGGGGTACATCACTAATCTAGCATTTAAATAATTACATTCCCAAGTCCCATTTCCTTAAAATGACTTTGAAATTCAACATGCTGAGTTTCATTGATTATCAATGTACTAAAGCTGACAAGATACATAAACTTACCCTTGAACATTAACCTCGGATTCTGAAGTTACTGAAGTGCTCTTGAAAATGTTAGTCATGTTTACCCTGCCGTCTTCCACAGTCTGCAGTGGTTTAGCTGCATTGACTGTCACCTTGGGAAGAGAACAGGGTCCATCTTATTCATGGAGCTGCTGTAATTGTAATCCAAGCTCCTCTTCCTATGGTAATTCAAATAAGTGATGAAGGAACCTTCTCTGTATGGTGGAGGCCTAAAAAGCCTAATTTTTCTTTGCCTTTCTGGTGGGGAAAATGACAAATTCCAAATGATGAATATAGCATGAAACTCTCCCCTTTAAAAGCAATGCACAGAAAGAGTCTGATGGGCACATAGTTTTTGATATTACATAGTAGTCATCTGAATATAACATCTGTATAAACCAATTTCAAAATATTAATTAGGAAGAGTTTAATGTTTAGATTACTAAAAATACATCAACTGATGAAGTAAAAGTACTGGAAAAAGTTGCACAATAGTGCAGTACTTTGACCTGTAGGTCTTTCACTGCTTATGCATCTGCCCAGGAAGTATTTATGCATTTTCCAAGTTACGTGTACATAGCACAGATTTTTGCTTGCAGCACCAACAAGGAACACCTCAAAACTTATGACATTTCATTTAACTCTTTTATGGCAAAGCAATTTTTAACTCTTAAACAGCCTCGCTGTGTTTCCTATAGGAGGAATAAAGAATAAAGCTTCGGAATAAAGAATAAAGCTTCAGAATAAAGCTTTCACATTTTAATTTGTAGTTGCACAATAACACATTTGCAGTTGATTTCTTGTAGCAATTCCCATGAAAGTCCAGGCTCTGAGAATTCAATGCTTCCTGTTCCTGTTGTCAAGATACAAAAAGACAACAACTCTTTCTATCTAAACCTGCTTCAAGAGGAACACATTAGTAATGACTTTAGAATTTTCTAATATAGATTTTAAAAGGAAACTCATTTAACAGTGTTTTTAGCAAAAATGGTTAAGATATTTCCTTATTTCAAGCACGTGCAAGCAGAATCAAACAAAAAAGTGCTGTCCACAGCTACAGGAAGCCCTCAGCACCACCATGGTCAGTGACTAGTTCCAACGGGTATTCCAAATCCAGGCATCTCATGTTTAATGTAGGGTGTGTTGTATCTGTGTAGATGTTGTACAATGGGCATCCAGGTAAAAGAAATTCTGTTGGAGCCAGGAGTATTCTTTTACTTAATATTGCAAAAACTGGATAATTTTCATTTACCAGGCTGATAATTCATAAGCATTTAGAGGATAAGGCAAATTGAATGCATTCTACCACTTTCTTATGCACTGTTTATCTTGAGAATTGTATCACTTCAAAGCAAAGTTTCCTAGTTCCTCATAGAAATGACTTTCAGACCATTTCATTGTCTTAACTGCTGCATTATATTTTTGTTACTTATTTTATACAATTTGATATGTTATGTTAGTTACATACTTTAATCCAATAAGAACAATTTCTCCCTTCAGATTTTTATTAAAGCTTTAAGTACAATAATTCAATTTTTCCAGACTTTTGAATAAAACATACTTTTTATGGTAAAATGTCCTTCTAAGTAACCTCTTCTTTCTAGATTTCTTATTTTCATTCTTGCCTTTCGTTTCTTATATTTTCCTTCTTAAAATGATGTAAAAACTGCCCGGAAAGTCTATATTTAAGAGCATGTGTTTGGATCTATCTAATGATACCCAGTTATTTTCACATAACTAGCTCTTGTGCTTTTTTTTTTTCTCTTGTTCTCCTCAGAATAAGGAATTTGTTTGCCGAGGACATGACTATGAAAGGCTGGAGGCCTTCCAGCAGCGAATGTTGAATGAGTTCCCACATGCCATTGCTATGCAACATGCTAATCAGCCAGATGAGACCATCTTTCAGGCAGAAGCACAGTGTATCCACTTAATCGCAAACCCATACACTGCAGTTACGTCTTTCATGCTTTTAAAAAACGTAGGTACACATATAGCCAATTTCAATCATAATGTGCCTCCACTGAAATAAATGGAAGGTGAGAATTCCCCAGCAATTTGTCACTGCATTATGTTTGGATTTTTTTTGTGTAATTGTTGGTTTTATTTAAAAATTCCTAAGCAGGTTATTAAGTTTCGTACATTAGCCAAAAATACTTGTAGAACTATCACCGCTGTGATAATGGTGTATCCGTTCAAGTTACAGTAATTCAAGTTCTTAAAATACAACATAATGTTAGCATGGCATGACATACTCTGTGTAAGAATATATTTAATTAAATCCCTTTGCTCCATGTACTCTTCCATGTAAATAGCTCTATTTCAAAAATAAATATGAATTTTTCAACAAAACAATACAAAGAAATCCCAAACTATCAAAAAATCTCTCAGGTTCCTTTCCCAAGCCATTAATAGTCTAGAATCATTTCATGATAGGCACTTTTTAAAGAGTTTTTCTTCTGTCATGCTTCAGGAGTCAATATGCTTTGCCAGTTTGAATGAAGTAGGATAGCCTTAACTCTTTACATGTAGATTTGCAGATTTATGCAGTGACACCAATTCCAGAAAACCAGGAAGTCCTGCAGAGAGATGGCATTCCCAATAACATCAAGAGCTTTTACAAAGTAAATCACATCTGGCGATTCCGATATGACAGGCCATTTCACAAAGGGACCAAGGACAAGGAAAATGAATTCAAGGTAAAGTACCATGCCCCTTCCCGAGCTACTGGACCTATGGATTTATTTGTAACATCAACTATAGTTCTGTTACTGTAACATCATCTACAGTTGTGTTATTCAACCGAGTGTGGTATGACAGATTCTCTAGAGGAGACGGTAGCTCAGGTTTGACTATTTAACTTTTCATTTTAATTAAAATAATATGAAAAATATATGGGAAGATCTTGTTGTATATGGGAATAGGAGAGAAAAAAGTACCTACTTGCTTTGGCATCAGTGATATATAGAAGGGAGAACTGGAGACAGCAGAGCAGCCTCCAGAGAAGTTTATAAGGCAGATGGGAAAACTTTGTTAAGTAGGTAATCTGGGGTATGGATAGGATTGCCAAAAGTTATCTCTCCCTAGAGCAAGAGAGAGATGGTTTTGACTAAACTGCAGCATAATGTTCTGTTCCTGTGATATCAGGACTAAAAACTACCTCTGAACTTATAGATTGTCTTAGGGAAGAGCAATAGTTCCTTCCCTAATATGTAAATTACTTCTGTTCCTCCTAATAAAAATGTCACACTGAAAATTCATCTTATATCCTTCTGGTATAATTTTAATTCTGACTCACTAGAAACACTTACATCCTGATGCAGAATATATTCTGGTATTCAGACACACAAAGAGAATTATCCCATAATAATTTTGTTATAAATTTAGAGGAAAGAACTGTAAGGGTAATATATTAGCTAAAATAAGTCACTATTGTCCTCTAATTAAAGCTTGGGGCTTTATTTTAATTGTACAGCTTATATATATTTTGTGTAAGTGCTATCTATGTGTTGATTTGTCGTTTTACAAACTTCTTGCACAAAGTGTTTAATGGTAGTACATTTGAGTATCCCATCAGCCATGCATTGTGGAATCTCAAGCAGAACTTCACAGAGGAGAGCTGGTCACTCTGTGATCTGTAAGTTGTTCTGCTTCTGAACTCTCCCTCTTCTCAGATGTTATCTCAGAAAGGAAATATTAAAATGCTAATTTAGTTGGGAGTGACTTTTGGAGATTAGGAGACAACATATAGTATAGAATAATACCATGTTTAAGATTGAAGAATCAGCAGAAATTACTGCTTAGTAGTAGGTCCTAGAAAGTAAGGAGAAAAGAGAAAATCATGGGCTTCTGGGGTAGACATTTCAGTAGAAACTTGGATGTTAATACTTTTTTTTAACTTATTCTGTTACTTAAATGAAGGCATTCATACAGAAAACTGGGAATAATTAAGAAAAGTATAGAGGCAAATTCGGAAAATAAATTGGTTTTGTATATTGTAGAGTCTATGGGTGGAGAGAACCACACTGATCTTGGTGCAGAGTTTACCTGGAATATCTCGTTGGTTTGAAGTGGAAAAACGTGAAGTAGTGAGTATGAGACTGCAGTTATTCGATGAACTACTTGAAGATTTATTACCCATATCTAATTTCTTTGAGCAAGTTTTCAAGCTGGCTTCAACAAAATTATTTACAAAGTATTTTGAGTTGTCCATTTTCTCTTATCTTGAAAAGTATTATTAAGAACCACCCTTATGATTCATTTAAACAGTTGAGGAAAAAAGAAGTTGAGAACAATAATGGGCAGCCAAAGGCAATGTTAAATGTCAGCAAATTACTTTCTTAAAACTCAGCATGATGTAACATTTAATACTTAGAGTACCTACAGCTTAACATATCTTTCAGTATTCTTGAAAAGTAAACCTTCTCCAAGTTCCTGTGCTGTAATGAACGCCATGTGGGTATATCTCTGTGCCTACCTAGAGCTCTGTTGAAGTTCCCAGCTCTCAGCATGGGCAAGGAAGCATGCCTACACAGAACCTGTAGGCTTAAGGTCCAAGGTAGCAATCTGCTACTGACACATTGTAATTTCTTCACCTTCTTTGTTGTTATATTTCTTAGAAAATCCTTAAATATGTTGCAAATGTATTCGGAGGAGTGCTTCTCATATAAAGATCTCTAAATAATTGGTCAATTGTTGAGCCCGGGAATATAACATATGTAACTCTTTTCTTCCCTTTCGAAGCCTGTTAAAATAGTCCCATTAAATATAGGGATACCATTGTACGACTGATGTTCTCTAAAACTCTGTTGTGTTTTTCTTTTATAATAGTAACAAAATTCCATTCGTTCACCATCCTCATGTTCTCCTGCAGAAAACCAAAAATGGAATTTTGTAAAAATCAAAAAATTGTGTGTGGCATGAGAAATTTTGTTAGTTGACTCCTACTGAGTCCTTACTAGGTTAATATGAGCCCTAATATGAAGATTCTCAGTTTACTATTGTGTTACCATTATAGTCACCATTTCCAAAAGTTAACTGTAATAATTTTTCCTGGGTATGTACTAGATCATGACTCAGATTTGCGCTTGTATGTTTTGGTAAATTATGGCAACTGCAGGCCTGTACTCTCCCCATCGCTTAGCTTTTTACTTTTCCTGCGGTTCATGCTACCTGTGAGAAAAGCTTCCTCACCCTTGAGAGAGGACAGGCACGTCCTGCTCAAGGACTGCCCTTGACTATAACTTGATTATCATCTTAGCTCAAAGCTTACCTTCAAACTCCCCATCCATAATGTCTAGTTGTTGACTTCACTTTGGGTGGGGGAGCTAGCTCGCCCATACTTAAGCTCTGCTCTGTGCCCTTAAGCACAGTGAAGCTTCCCCTGACCTCAAGCCCAATTTAGATAAAGTTACCAAGGACAGTTTAGCCCTCCAACAGTTCCAGCACAGGCTGAAGTGTGTGAGTATTTTGCAGTAAGGGCTGAGTATCTCTCAAGGTCAGATAATAAATCTACAAGAGAGGGAGGGTTGTTTACTTTGGTCCTTGATTACATGATAAAATTAATTCTCTCTGTGCTCAGAGTGTACACTCAGAGAGTGTAGCCCAGGTGAGAAGAACTTTTTCTGCCCCAATACTCTAGAACATAGAATAACATTGTTTTCTTTTAAGAAATCAAAAATTACCTTTAATATATTTCGTCTTTCAACTGAAGATTAAGTATGTTTGCAATGTTCATCACTCCTCTTTCAGGTAGAAATGAGTCCCCTTGAGAATGCTATTGAAGTCTTAGAAAATAAGAACCAGCAGCTGAGAACACTGATTAGTCAGTGTCAAACTCGGCAGATGCAAAATATTAACCCTCTCACAATGTGTCTAAATGGGGTCATTGATGCAGCAGTTAATGGTGGAGTTGCTAGATACCAAGAGGTAAGCAGTTTATTTTCTGTTTCTTAAAAATATGTTATAAGACAGTTTCTTCTTGATTTCTTTCTCTGTATAGATGTTGCTCCTCTGTATGAATTGAGGACAGAAAGTACTATATCAGTAATAGTTTTAATTATACCTATATTGTGCTTTTGGGTGAGGTGATGTGAATATGTATAGCTTTACTGAAACAACCATTTTGCTGTAGATAGTCCCATAAACTCACTCCAGTGATGAGTCAATTCACAATTACCTTGCATTCTTTAGGGGTTTGTTTGGGGATTTTTAATGAAATAGTTAATTGTAACTATATTATTATTATCATTATATATTCCCTCCCCCCCTGCCCTTCTAGGTCAGGAGCTACTTTTGGCCGACCAGCAAATTTACTTTCTTGTGCTGACACTCTAGTTTTAAGATAGAGAGAAATATATATATATGTAAAATTCTTAACAAGGAATTTGTTGTCTTGAAGAATCATAATTTTCTAACTCCTTCTTCTTTTTCTTCTCCAAGTTTTTAAGGAAAGCTCTTTTATGGAAAAATCTAGCAAGAAATAATACATATAATTAAGAAATGTCTAACGCTGGATTTGTTCCCAAAAGTTGTTCCTCATTATTATCATCTCTGAATCACCTTAAGAGAACCTTAAATGTTTGGGATGCTGTATTTCCACAAAGTTCTGTGGAATTTTGAAACCTCAGTAAAAAGAAAGGAAGGATTTTTTTTTTTTCAGCCAAGCTTGATCTTGCTCTTTTTCCTAATAGTCTTATGAAATACTTAAGTCTGCTGGTTGTTCCTTTTCCATTGAAAATGTCAAGTTGAATAACATTCTGTCCAGTTGTCTCAAAGACTGCAAGATTCAGTGTTCACTCAGCAGTGCTAAATTTGATAAAACCACATCTAAATTAAACTACAAGAAATTGAGTCCGCTGTAGTGTTAGAATCTGTCATCAAAACTGCAACATTATGGAAATTGTGAGTCTAAAGCAAAGCAGTACCGTGTTTGACGTTTCCCAGCTGCCTTTAAACAACAACAACAAAACTGTTTAGCATAGTAAAGCACCACGAAGGGAGTCCCTTGAGAAACACAGTCATGTCAGAGCTATGTCTGGTTTGAATTAGCAGTGTCAGAGCTCGCTCGGTGTCTCTGCATAGCTTTCCATTCTTCACGAGCCTATTAAAGGTTCTAGCTTGCTCCTTTCCTATTGTTGTTCTTAGCTGCAATTCTTGATCTCCTAGACAGTCCTCATGTTTCGATTCCCTTCTGTCGTCTCCTTCTCTCTCTTGCTATATATCTAAAATAGGACTTTTCACCAATTCGTATTGTAAACACCAAAACTGATAGCAGTAGTTGTGAGATTTGAAGCTTTTTTCTATTTCACCCTCATTCTCTCTGCATGTCCCTTTTTCAGTCTTTATATGCTTCCTCCTGTTTTTCCACTTCTTTTCTTCTACCTTCCTTCTTTTCCTCTCCTCTGTAAATGCTTTTCTCTACCTATCTGTTTCACTTGCTTTTGCCTTCTGCCCCATACAAAGCTCAAAACTCAGTCAGTCTTTGAGCGTGTGGTCTTTGAGGTAAGCATGACCATGTCTTTACATCCATTCTCCTTTGGGCAACTTCCAAGCTTTAAAAAGTGTAAAACCCAGCAAATAACATCCCTGGGCCATTTGCTGCCTCCCAGATTCTGCCCTCCTTCCCTGCCCTCCATGGGATAAAAGGCAGCTATCTCCAATTATTCAGCACTTTGGCCAGTATTGCAGGTGTTAAAGCTACACTTTTACTGGTTTCAGTACAGGAACAGGTTCCAGGAAAATTTACAGAAGTAATAGTTATTATGCAGCGCCTTCCTACGTGCTCAAATGTGGCTGTAGGCTGAAGCACTGATTTTTTAAAATTTTTCTGAACACTGCTGGAAGAGTGTGTTTTGTGCCCACTAACACCTCTCAAACTGCAATTTGTACGATAACTTACATTTCTTTTAGCTCCTTTACATGTGCTAGAAGAGCAGAGGCACTTTCATGATTAATTATTGGAAACCACCGGTTCCAAAAATATTACTGGATTTAGTCAAATTCTGATTACTTTCTTTTTCTAAAGTACTGGTGATTTTGTTTGAAGTTAGATTATTACATCTCTGACTCATATTACAGATATGTATAAATCTCGGCCCAAAACCACTGGGACACCACCTGCTTGATATTAAAAGAACATTAAGCTTGTAACTGAGGGAGAAAAAACGTCAGCTGGCGGAAGTTTGGGATTTGGGATTTTAGCAAGTATGAGAGGGTTCCTTTTAACAATTTAAACATGAATTCTTATAAGTCTACTTATCTGCAGGGAAAGGACCATGTGAAATAAATGTTCTTCCTTACAGTGTCAGCATTTCTTAGACAGGTCTCAGCACTTCCTTGTTACGGGCTGTCACAGCATGAAATTTTGGAACTGAATCAGAGGAAGGGGTATATTTATTTCCAGCTCTGCTGCTCCCCATATTTACTAATGGTTCTGCATAGCAAAGATTTTAACGGCTAAAGTTAGATGGAGAACTTTGTAAGAAGTATGTGTGATGGAAATGCTAAAACAAGGGCAAAAGGAAAACGCAGCACAGAACAGCCACTATTATCTTCTCAACTCTATGGATAGAAAACCATGTGTATGTATAGGTATGCATACAGATGCTTTTTGTGACAAATGCATTTTTGAGAAGGTCTGGAAATCTCTCAACTGAGCAGCTGGGCATCTTCTTTACAGAATAGTGTCAAGAATTGTTGTAAATTCGATATAATCCCCTTGGAAGGTAGGATAGGTGCCATGTTAAGAAAGAAGCAATTGTGAACAAACAGGGGAGTGCTACATCCAGGCCATTGCTGGTGGGTAAAACAACTTCGGGGTACTATAGTTGGTACAATTGGCATTGGAGATGGGGTGGAAAGTCATATAAGCTCAAGAATACACCTGGATGTTGGTCAGATGCTCCTGAAGTGAAAAATACATGGCCTTTTGACATCAATGTCACTGTGAGTTCTTTGAAACATTATTTATATTGAGAGTGAATGAGAAGCTAATGTCACAGCTCCAATACATATAATAGCATACAATTCCACACTGTTCTTAAGATATCTTTATATTTAAGGGATAATGAAGCTCCTAGCATGAAAAGGCAGGAAAATCTAACTCTCTGTATTTATTTGAAACTCCTATGTCACAATTAACGGGGAAGAGATACTTAGTTCAGGTGACCTGTGTTTGATTTCAACTCTGATTTGCAGGTTTTCAAATTTGATTCATGATCTGTCCTGGATATTGAACAACTGGTAAATTCCACTCAAGAGTGGCTACATGTTATTTGCCCATAGACTCCACCAATGCATATGTGAATAATTAATTATTTAGCATTTTTTAGCCTCTCCTGCAGTAGAAAGGAGTTTTTGTTTCAAAAATATCATCTAGAAAGTTGTTTAAAAAGAAGTGATGTGGGTTTTTTTTCTCACTTTATGTTACTTTCTGATTTTATTCTGCTTAGGCATTCTTTGTCAAAGAATACATCTTGAACCACCCAGAGGATGGAGAGAAGATCACACGCTTGAGAGAGCTGATGCTCGAGCAGGTAAAGTGGGAAAAAGACTGACTAGGTAGCCTGCTTAGCTCTTCTAGCTAAAAGTGTCCCAAAATAAAATCTAAAATTTCAGAGGTTAATAATTTCCCAGTGGTCTTCAGTATCTTCTGAATCAGATTCCAGGTAGACAGGAACTTCCTATACAAGCAGGTTTCTGGGTCATGTCAGTATTTTTTTCCTAACCTTTTTCATCGTGATGTTAATCACTTCAAGCTATTCTAAATTAAAGGTTGAATGAGAGGCAAGTTTTTGTCTTGTGATGTTCATATGCAAATATTTGCACAACATATTTTACCACTACTACAGAATAAACATTATCTCATTGAAACTTTTGATGGCTTCAGCAAATATTTGTATGATGTATTTTACCAATACTACAGAACAAACACTTTCACTATAAGGTTTAACATAAAAGAAAAAAACCTGAAAAATCTTATTACAGTGGCATATGTCTAATAATGATTGCCAAGTAGGTAGGCAGTAAAAGAAACACCAAGTGATTAAAATAAACAGGTATTTTATGCATTATATGATTTTTGTATTATTTCTTCATTTATTTATAAGACAATGACCTACCAGCCTCAAATATGAAGTGTCTCCACTTGGAAATGCTGAAGTGAATTATTTTGATCAAATGATCTTACTAAGTATTTCAGCTTTTTTAACTGACATTTATCTATCTTTGTTCTATGCAGCATATTGAAATTTCAAACTTTATTGCCAGCTTGGGATAAAGAGGTCAGAGTATTGGAATGTGGCAAGATGGAAATTCCAGTTTTTGTCAGCATCATGGTATCTTTTGGTCAGATCAGCTAAAGGAACAGTTCCTCAGTGTAAACCAGAATAGGTTCACTGAGCTCACTTTAATTTCATTTAGATAATGTATAGTAATTTACATTGCAGTTTTGTTTTTTCAAGCTATAGTTAATCTCACTAACCCTTACAATTTAAAACTGGAGTTAATAACTTCCTGTGACAAAAATGTGAATACCTAGTGATAGCAGTTAAACCCTGTCTGGCACCCACAGATGATTTAACAGAAAACACGGAGCATTCAGAAGGGGCGGGATGGTTCTGTGCGCGGATGGATGTGCTGCAGTCCTGACCTTGGGTCAGTGAAGCTGCGCAGCTGTGTGCCCGCTCACAGGCTGCCTGCAAACGTCAGCTAGTAGCTCTCATCCAAAGATATTACAGCATAGTGTAGCTATTTTGTTTTTGAGTTTATGTGATTCCTCATGTAACCAATTCAGTATTTTAAATGACCAAATTTGAGCAAGATTAGAATTTTAGCAATGTTATTCTGAAGCCTGTCATGCCTTGTGTCAAGAATATACATAAAGCCACCACTTACTGAGGTCTCTGGAGAGTTGGAATGGGATAGGGAACCGTGGACTTCGTTGAAAATATATTACAGGGTCTCTGGTGGATGTGGCCATTGCTGCTGTTCTGTGCTTTTTATAACTGTTCTTGTAGAAAACAGATTTTTATTTAGGGTTTAGAACTGCTCCTTTGTAAAGTTGCCATTTAGCTAGATTTTTCACTATGTTATCCAGAGTGGTTTCTTATATTAGAGTTGAATTTGCATAGGCCAAATCTTTGGCAAAGTTGAACAGTAAAATGGGAAGAGGCATAAATCCTCTTGTGTGTTACTGGTTTTGGTCTTAGGCCTTGTTTGATTACAGGGCTGTCAGGGATTTAGATAGATGCTTTTAATACAGTGTGCATTTTGTTGGATTTTTTTTTTTTTTAGTAGTATCCTAATTGATGATCAAAGCTTAAACAAAATGGATTAAAAATATATTTTTCCTGTCTTTCCTTCTGTCTCTTCTGCAGGCTCAGATTCTAGAATTTGGCTTGGCGGTGCACGAGAAGGTGGTGCCGCAGGACATGAGGCCATTGCACAAAAAGCTGGTGGATCAGTTCTTTGTGATGAAGTCAAGCTTGGGAATACAGGTACATAAGCACGTGCATGGATAAACCAGGAGACCGTTTAGCTGCAGTAAGGGTTGTTTAATTTTTCCTAAGCAACAAATAGTGACATCTTATGGTTGTTTATCCACGTTACAACTGGTAGCATTCTTACAGTACCACAAAGCGAAGAGAAAGTTAATAAACTGTGTATACAGTGCAGAGAAAAATAGTTACATTTTACTAAAGGAAAAGTATAATCAGCGAAAAGTTAAAATATTTTTCTTACTAATGATGAAGCTGATCCAAAATGCAGATATAACTATTCAAATGACTATCTGTATCTTACAAAATGCTTAATGATATTATGTTCATTTTAATTAATCTTCTTTTAACAACTTGACAGGAATTTTCTGCCTGTGTACAAGCTAGCCCTGTTCATTTCCCAAATGGAAGTCCTCGTGTATGCCGAAATTCCATACCAGTTTCTATGAGCCCTGATGGTGCCAGGGTAATACCACGACGCAGGCAAGTTAAATTACTAGAAATTGATAGATTTTGTTACTCATTAAAGATGACCCATAAAATACTTTTATTGTGTGCACGCTTCTTCCTACGGTCCGCGTGAAGTGTATTCAGTCATGAATAGCTGATATCAATATTCTCTCTCTCTCAACTAATAAATCCAAATAAAACTGTGGAGGTTAATAAATATGTGCTGTTTTCAGATGAAAAATTATGACTGGCAACTAGAATTAACCATTTTGTATTTAATTATTCTTATAATAGTCCCTTGAGTTACCCAGCTGTCAATCGGTATTCTTCCTCATCACTGTCATCCCAAGCTTCTGCTGAAGTCAGCAATATCACTGGGCAATCGGAAAGCTCCGATGAAGTTTTTAACATGCAGGTATAAATTACTGTCATTCTTCAAACTAAACAGAATCTTTCTTACAAGGCTATTTATTAAATTAATGCTTCTATTATTTCATTCAGAAATCTCAAAGTTATTGCTGATACTTCTTTTAAAAAACAAATCTTTAAATGGGCTCTTAACCTCCTTAACTTAGAACAATTTTTATGTAACTGTTTCTTCTTCTTTAACTTAGAGTATTAATTTTTTACAAAAGTAATAAGCGGCAATGCACTATGATGCAAAGTCATCTGACCTTACATAGACTTTTCTGTCCAATTGTCACAGTTGTGATGTAATTATTCTAATATATTCCATTTCTATTTATTTGATATTTTACTATATCTTTGTGTAGTTACATTAATGCTCTTTATACTGGTTTGCTCTTTTGAAATACTGAGAAACTACTCTAACAAATTATAGGTTCTTTGTTTCAGTGAAAAATATGTTATAAATTTTTGTTTTCCAAACCAGTAAGTGTGATGTGGTAACAACGGCATCTCTTCTATATGCAGCCTAGTCCGTCTACCTCAAGCCTGAGTTCTACTCATTCTGCTTCACCTAATGTGACCAGTTCTGCTCCATCCAGCGCCAGAGGTCAGTGCTCATCTCCTGTGGTAAACCAAATTAAACGATTCTTGATACATCACACAGCCCAATTTCTGCATGATAACACTGGTCAGACATCAAATTTAGCCAACTGTTTGAGGAATATGAATTGCTGGGGACAGAGGATTTCTTTGTCATAAGCGTAGAATTGAAATATCCAAATTTCACTGTTTGAATTTAATCACTTGACACATTTATATTCTAGCCTCTCCTCTGCTGTCTGACAAACATAAGCATTCCCGAGAAAACTCTTGCCTGTCCCCCAGAGAGAGGCCCTGCAGTGCCATCTACCCTACTCCTTCGGAAACCTCGCAGGTAGGAAGCTTGTTGGGAGGTATCTGAACACAAGTAGCTAAGAAGATGATAAAGGCGCTTGCTGAACTTCTAGCAGATTCAGTGTCTGCTCATTGCTGTTAATTTTCAAGGGTTTTTTTTTTGTTTTTATAAGCAAATACTCTAAAATTTTTACATGAAAGATATGTGAATAAAATCCACAGTGCTTGATCACATTTCTGCTTCATCTAGGTTTAGATCTGGTTTTGATATTTACTCACTGCAGTGAGAGAGAGATGCAAAGGCTTACCAGATGACACAGCCTGCTTGTGTGAAACAGCAGCGTTTGTTCAATCTAGGGAAGAAGAAAGAAAAAAAAAAACAAACCTGTTATCTCGGCAGTTGCCCATGTTGACCTCCCCTTTATTTCTTCTGAAATAGCTAATCCTAGCCATTGTGAGATAATAACCCACTCCATGTGGCAATTCCTATTTTAAAATGTAGTTTCAGAAAAGAAAGCTCGACATTTTGTTACTCCAGAGAAAAGAATGAGTTGAGTCCTTACCTTAAAATTACTGTTACATAGATCTGTACAAAATTTGTATCTTTTGAGTTACCTGAAATGCAAAATGAGCTTGGTGAGCTGGCCAATTTTGAATCCTTATTTCATCTTTTCTTCTTAATGGGCCTACTTTCCTATAGTGCTTTAACACAGTTGCTGTTTTAATCCGTGCCATCACAGAATGCACCTCTTGCTGAAGCTGAGAAAGATGAGAACATAAGCACAGTGTGAAAGGCCCTCCTCTCAACACTCTCATTTCCACCAGAAATTTTGCCTCTGATAAAAAAACAACTTGGTAGTCCAGGATCCTTTATTTTAGAAATGATTTGTTGGTTTCTTATTAGTTGTATTCTTGTCCCTTGCTTCTTCAGTTATTGAATTGGCTCTTGATTTAATTTTTTTCTCTTTTCTGTTTAAGTCCTCATGCTGTTACCTGAGGGCTTAAGAAGTAATACTGAAGCTTAGTCAGACTTCAGGGCAGTTCTCGGGAACTACTTACTGATCTACCTACTGGGCACTTTCTCAGTAGTAGTGGAGCCAAACCAACATACAGGAAAGACCAGGAGATGTTCTTTAAGTAAAGCGGTTTTACAGTGTGCCGCAAAGAAAAAATTATCCCATTTTTGCTCCCAGACTGCAAACTCTTGCTTTGCCAAGTGGAATGCGACTTCTAATCCCCATTCTACCCGAGATTCGATAAGGGAGGCTGAGGAGCTCGTAGGCCCAGTCTCCGCTCTCTCTGAGACTCGCCCAGCAGGAAAATCTCCCAATCTGTCTCTACCCTCAGTGTCCCAAGAGAGGGTAAGTAGAAAATTAACTTGCTCATACAGTGAAGTATGTTTCAAAGGTGAGAAGGTCTGACAGTTTCTTTCTGCCCTCATAACCATAAATGAGGATAAATCTTTCTGGGAAAGGTGTAATTTCTTTGTCTGGTGCTCTGTTCCCTGAGCAGTAAAAATGGACTGTGATCAGAAACAAAATTCTGATTCTCTGCCTTCTGATTAAGGAGGGGAAAAGAAATCCTCAGGACAATTGCAAGGAGATATCTTGGAGACACCTGCAACTCTCATTACAATTTAGATGCTCAAACTGTTCCTTGTCCTTTCTATTTTTATTCTAACACCAGTTGACTTCAACAGTCTTTGTTGGAGCTTCACAGTAAGTTAATGAGGAAAGGACCACCGATTTATGAACATCTTTGTTATGGCTTAATGAATGCAATTTTCAGAATAGTTTTTCAACTGGAAAGGATGATACACAGGCAAATTCCTGCACTTCAAGTCCGTTCAGGACATAGCTACCTCATTTAAGGAAGTTTGATGGACTTCATAGAACAAGACCACAGCAGTACTGCATCTGCTTCCCGCATTGAGATTGATGCTCAAGGTTATCTATGTACAGCTGTTTTCAGTCAACATCCATTTGTGCTTGCTTTTTGATCTCTGGCTGAGCGATTGTACAGTGCCTCTCCAGCTCTTCCCATATTCTGAAGAGGAATGCCTGCTGTCATTGACTGGTCAACAAGCCTCCTTAGTTTTTGCACTATTATTCTTCCTAATGGAGCTTTTTGGGTTTCACATTTTGTGTTTGTTTGTTTTTGGGTTTTTTTGCATCTTATTAAACATCCTGTGATTGCTCTTGTTCTTCCGTATGATTTTATATTTCGTTATTTTAGTATGTCCTTGTTTCTCTGTATTTCATTCAGCTTTTGTCTCTTTATGTCCTCCAATTTCAGTTGCTTTTTCAGCCTTTGCTCTTTACCTTCATAACAGAAAACAGACTTCAACACTTGCCCACCAGATCCTTGTGCACTGCCGACTCACTAGGCAGTGAACATTCGATCCAGACCAGGCAGGAACATACAATCACATTTTCTGTCACATTAGAGTACACATGTAGTTACACCACCTCAGTTTAATGGTAACTCCAGGAAAATAGACAGTACCTGATACAGTATGACTCTAGTATAGCACAGATAGGCAAACATACTGTAGCTCAAAGTCTACCAAAGCATTCTGTTAGATGTTTTAAGTCAAGTTGAATTGGCTAAGTATGTGTTCCTCACTTTGTAACATGGAGCTGCAACATGTTAGATCAATGACGATTACTTTGCAGCTGGGTTTGCCATCTTGTGGAACCACAGCATAGTGCCTTGCTGACTTGGCATGGTCCTCTGTGAACACTGGAAGGAGATACAAGAATGGGATTTGATTTGATTTGGATTTCACTGATTGTCTGATTTTGCTTTGAAGAAAAAAAAAATAAAGCTTATCTGTTCTCATTTCCTTTGGAAAGTACATCTGAATTACTTGTAGGATTAACTGTATGCTGTTTACATCTGTTATCAAGATAAACTAGTGACCCGCAGGTTATTTGAATGCTGCAAAAAGAAATAACTACTGGAATTTTAAAATTGGTTCATAAATTTACTGTGGTTTTTTAAGAAATGAATATTCAGAAAAGGAAAGATAAACATACTTTATGGGTCAGCTCTTATATGCAAGAGAAGTAAGGAAGCTGCTACCAAAAAAGTCAGGGTTGGAAATGATACACAATGCTTTTCTAAGATAACAGCCATTACTTGAACGTTGTCAAACATTACACCTTGTTCAGACCCTGGTTCTACAATGAAATTATTGCAAATTTATCTCTGCACTTGTTTAGTAATCTATCAAGATACCGCTTGAGGAATGAGCCTTATTTTGTTTTTTAGGGAGCTGGAAACTGTCAGAACTTAGTACATAATAATCCCCCCTCTGATTCCAGTGTGTACAGTTCTCAGAAAACTAGTCTATTCCCTATTTGTATACACATATTTTTATTAAGCTATTTATGTTCTTAGGTGATGTTTATCATTATACCTCCAAAGGAGCCCTGTGTGGTGAGCATAATAACAAAAAGATACTTGTTTTCTTAAAGGCTACTGAAATACAACAGCAGCTATGCATAAACCATGCTGTTCTCAATTTACAGAGAATGCTGTTTAATCATATTGGAGACGGTGCTTTGCCACGAAGTGATTCCCATCTGCCCGGCCCTGACAAAGGTGAGTGGAAATGCTGCACCATACCAGCCTTGGAAGCAATAAAAATATAATTAATCTGTCATATTCCTGTAGAATGCTATTCTTTTGAGCATATATTGTCATCTCCAAGTTTTAAAACATTCTAACTAATTACATGATGCTAATACTCTAAGTTTCAAAACACTTTGCCAAAAAGCAGGGAACATGGTGTTTGTTTGAACTGAGTGTTGCACTCAGAAGGGCCCAGAAGTTTGCAGGAAGGGGTGATGGAGCAGCAAGTTGCCTGTGACAGCTGTCCTTTCTGCTTATCAAGAGAGACACATGGGGTGATGAACCCTGGAGAATGGACTTCTGGAGACTGGGGCAGAGAGAAGCTAAAGAGATGGATAGATCCCTGAAGTTTGGTACCTGCAGGTCCTCTTTACCAAATATAAGTCACTATGCTTTTGGTTACCCTTTGATAGAAAAGAAAAGATCAATTTGTAGTTTGTTGGGGTTTTTTGTTGCGGGGTTTTTTTTTCTTATTAGAGTAAATGAGAAACCTGTGAATTTCCATAGACAAAATATTGCCTTCTATAATTTTGCACATGGGGAAATTCAATATTGTTGGCACAGTTATTGTGCCAAGATTTCATTATGTGCTCCACATCCATAATATGCTCCATCATTTCATTATGTACTGCCCTTTGTGGTACCCTGAATAAAGGACACAGTAAAACAGGTGTATTGAAAAAAATATTTTAAGAATATACTGTAACAAGAGCTGACTAGGAATCAGATTTTCGTCAATAAGAGCTGATTTTTAGAAGTATTTTTGTGTCCAAGTTTCTAATGAAAGCTCAAGTGCGGATTTTTTTACAGGGCTGAAAAACATATGAAATAATTTAACATAGAAATGGCAAAACTTTTCCACTGGCCTATGCAGCCAACTACATTACAGCATTATTAAAATAAAATATTCTCTCCTGGAGACTTTAGCAGTCCAAAGAACTGACTGCTTGGTTGACTTAAAAGAAAAATGGCCTGTCAAGAGATTCAGGCATTTGAAGTGCCCAGGTCTGGCGCCAAGTCATTTTTAGAATGAGGGCAAAACCATGCTGCTAGGTGACAGCCTACAATAAAAAGCAAACAATGTATTGCATATTTTGGCAATAAAAAAGCAAAATGATCCTCTAGAAAATAGATTATTCTGTGCACTGTTCTCAGGGTCAACTAATGTGCAATTATACTGTAACAATATTGTTACAGATATGAAACAAATATTATTTGTACTGTACTTTTTTTGTATTAAGTCTGGTATATACTGGTATAGTGGGATTACAGTCCTTCTGAGAGCCCTTGGTGTTGCTATAGTAGCAATAATTGATACCATCAGTTAACAACAATACTTTGCTTTCACTTCGTCTTTGTAAATGGGCAGAGTTCTTGCACATGGTTCCCTACTCACAACTATGAAATAAGCAGACAAGAAGGGAACTGTCATGGCAAGGCAAGAGGTTTTGAGGCTTTGAAGGTGGGGGCATGTTTTGGTGGTGGGGTTTTGGCGGGGGGAAGGGGGAAGGTTTGAAGCAGGATTTTTCCACTCTTTTACAGGATGTGTAGAAGAACTGTGGGGTTTAAGTTAGCTTTGGTCCTGTCCATGTTAAATGCCCTGTCTTTCTGTCTGTCTGACTTCTTTCCAGTATTGGTAGCTCCTTGATGACATGAGAAAATCCAGTTCTATTAAGGAAGTTGTTCCAGGCCTTATGAGATCATTCAGTTACAAAGTCACAGAATTTGGTAGAAGTCACACAGATGAATGCAACAGCCAATTTTATACATGTCAAGGTGATAGTCAGTTTACATCATCAAGCAGAGATCCTCAACCATGGCTACAAAAAGTGTATATAAATTTTCTTAATCCACAGTAATTTTTACGTCTGGGTTGTTTCTTTTTTTCAGACATCTTCATTTCTTTCAATTTTTACTCCCTCTATTTTGTGCCCTTCTTTCCACTTTCTTTCAATTCCGAATTTGTAGCCTAAGCCGGCAACAAAAGACTGTTAGCACTGAAAGCTTTCTGAGGGAGATTGATTGGAATTTGGCAAGTTCCTTTCTCTAGTCCCTTCTGTATATAAAATGAGTTAATGGAAACAGTTTATGAATAGTCTTGTTCCCCTCTACCTAGAAACCTTTAAATAGGAGTCTGGTGCAAAGATAAACTGATTCCATTAACAGGCTTCAAGCTTATCTCCTGTTGTGGCTGGATTTGCAGTGCAACAGAGTGCTATCTCAGCTGCTACTGTTGTTGATGGTCCCAACTGCTGTACAATCACAAACTGACCTGAAGGCCATCGGGCAACCAGAAGACTGACAGCCATTATTTAAGAGCTTTTCAAATGCTGATGTAATCATAAGAGCTTTTCAGGCATGCTTGTTAAGTTGTTTTAACGTTTTCACTCTGTGTATTTTTACCCTTAGGGGTAAAAGCAAGTCAGAGCTAGAAGTGTTGATGCTTATATCGGCTTTTTCATTCTCTTCAGCTGTAAACACCACCCCCAGCAGCTGGAGCCTGGACAGCGGGAAGGAAGCCAGAAACACATCAGAAAGCGGAAAGCTTATATCTCCTCCTGTACCACCAAGACCTGCGCAGACGGGTGAGTTAATGGACATTTCAGGCTAAGCTCCAGTTAAAAAAAGGATTTACTTGAGGCCTTAGATTCTTTCCACTCTGATTAATTTTTAACTTCTTGGGCAGGTTAATTTATTATTTGATTACTTACATGGAAGGCTGTAGAACTGCCTCCACAGGTATCTTCATCTCATTAATGTTTTCTCTAGCATTCTGTTTCCAATACTCTGCCCCTTCGCTTAATGACTGAGTAGTTTCAGACAGTTTGGGCTGGTACTAGGGAGGATGATCAAATTTAATCTTTTGATCTTATGATAATTGGAGGTCAGCAATCAGAAATGACCATTAACCACAAAGAATCTTACAGCCAGAAAATGCACAGCCATCATGGAAGTACATGAGTTCTGTTACTATAACCAATTTGTCTTTCAAGAGATTAATTTCCATTTAAAGGAAAGGCTGCTTAATTGATACTATAAATATAATTGTTGTCAAGGGAGTGAAGATGCTTTTTGTGTTTTAGACTTATGCCTCAAAGTATGTCCAGACACGTTTGCAGTATATTTACAGATAAATGTTTGATATAAGTACATTATGTATTGTCTTTTTTCTTATTTGACATACAAATACATAATACATTTCTTAAGAGAAGAATAAAGGGGTGGGGGAGTTATACTGACATTTTTTAAATCCTGTTATCATTTGGTAGGATATAAAACAATTAACAGTGATATAAAATTTGTCAGGGAAGATGGATGCAGAAATTTCTTATACTTCATTGGTTGTACTGCAAGATAATCCTGAGAACAAAGTAAAATAAACAAAATCTCTAGAACTATTTGCAGCTATTGGGAAAGTACCTAGAGGGAACCAGAGATAATGCTTGTGTATAGAATGATCTCCTATCCACTTATGAAGATTTCTTAGTGAAAATTGTAATGCCAAGAGTGCACTGAAATCTTTCTGACTTTACAGCATCACCAGCAAGACACATAGCCTCCGTTTCCCCTTCTGCTGCTGGCAGATCACCAATGAAGGTACTGTCTTATTGCAGTGAATTGCCTTTGTGGGACAGGTTGTATGTGTTGTGGGGTAGGTAGTATATATTTAATATACATTATTTGGGGTTATATTATGTTTTCCTTTTATTATCATATGTCTATACAAAAACCATTCACAGGAGTAAGTAGCCATAACAATTATAACAGCTCTGAAGATTTTCAAAACTGCAGGCAAGAAACCTAATCTTCAGACTCTTTAGCCTCTCAGTATTAGGCTTCTCACCTACACGGATAATCAAGCTTACCTGAGTCAGTGGACAGAAGGGAGCGTAAGAAATAACTGTAAGATGTGCCTGATGGTCCACCTGGTCCTGAATTCTGTCTTCAACAGTGGCAAAAGGGGAGATGCCAGCTAAGGAGAACCTGTTGTGCAACCCATTCCTTTTACTCCTCCAGCATCCAGAGCTGTTGGATTAGAGGGTGTGTTAGAGAATAGTCTCTGCTTCAGTCATTTTAATATCCATTTCCTCTGCAGAATGATCCAGGGAGGCTGTGTAAGAAGTTGGAAGTAGTTTGAAGCCTGCCAGTAGGAAGCACTAAGCACAGGCTGTGAATAAGTATTGGTTCTTCTCTGGCAGTTAAACACCCATAGCAACTGGGGATCCAGGCTAAACTGAGCAGGTTTCATTTCTATTTCAAGGTATTTGAATGTGTTGGTACCCACTTGTTGCACAACAGCTTATTGGCTAGAAAACTTGACCAGGAAATCTGTCTTCTGCAGCCCTGGAGGACATGAATACGCAGCCTGCATATTCCAGGCAAACCCCGGTATTGACAGACTGCACAACATTAGTGTTGGGGATAGCCTCTGCCACCCCACTGAAGCAGAGAGAATTTTGCAGTTAGAAATATGAGGGTAAACAACCTGGAAGGGAGAGCAAATAGAAAGGAGCGCGACTTCAGGCACTCAGGTGCAAGGGCAAAGGAAGGCAGCCCTGCTGAAGTGGTCCCTCAGCTACCCAATGCCTAACTAATGCTGCAGAGGTACACATCTCCTGAGGAGTAGGAAAGCAGCACCCCAAAATGCCTCCTTTCCCTTTGAGGTCCCTAATCACAAGTCCACAGTCATTCTCCCATGTGTCATCCCATGAGCCTGCAACGTTTCCACTTGTGGCTGCACAGCGGTCCAGGTTCAACACAGAGCAATTGTGCTGGCCATCAGAGTGCCCTGTAGTCCTATTACCATAGAATACCTTCTGCTGAAGTGAGCACTGATTCCAGGTTTCGCACTAGCTGCTTACTGGGAAGCTCTTCAGAGCATTAGGATCTTGTACAAAAGGTGAGCAACTCTTCCTTTTTCCTGAATGGACTCGGTACTGATGATTCTTAAGGGTGTTTCAAGCTCGTCCTAACATTTTCTTCTAAAGGCCTGGGCAGAATTTAAGCATTTTAAAGCCAAAGTCTCGGCTGCAGCTTGGGAGGGGAATGCTGGCTCAGAATAATTCTGAGAGCTGCTGGATCTCACTTTGAGCATCCATGAATTTCCAGACTGTTTTGGTGTCTAGACTGTTACCACTACTGCTACAAGCAGTCTGCACTGCTGCCCGGAACCAAGTGCTTACCCTTGCTCAGCTCCTGAATGGCAGCAGGCAGGGTTTATACATAGTTGCTCTTGTTCTGAATGACAAAAGCAAAGGTCCTAAATCTTATCTATGGTCACTTAATCCAAGTGTCAGGCGTTCTTGGAACTTGACCCAATTACATCATTTATTTGAAAACCTTGACCCTGGATGTTTGTGAGGGTAGGAGTGCAGCTGCAGCCATCTCACAGGCAGAGGAATGGAACCTGAAACAAGTAGTTAAACAGGCTCCTCGCAATGTCTGAACTGTCTTCAACACTTGCTCTGTTTTTCCCTAGCCACACACATGGCTCAAATTTTAGCCATTGTTCCAACTGTTACATGCTGCCAGAGGCCATCTTAGTACAAAACCCACTGATGTAAATGAAGATATTTTTTTTTCCCCACTGTTTTCAGTGCACTGTGGATCCAGTCCTAGAGGGATAACTAAGATTATCTCAACAGCATAAAGTCAGTGCAGCCAGCTCTGTACACCCATGCCCCTCTCCTTTTCCTCCCCTCCCCACCCCTTGTTGCGTGGCTTGCACTCGCACCTCAAGCTAAGTGCCAACCAGTCTAACAAGAATTGGGGTGAGAAATTTGACTTTGATGTGATTTCTCCCTCCTTTTTTAGCCTGTGCTTGAGGCCGTTAAGTGTAGATTGTCTCAGATGGCTCCAGTCAAAATTAGATATGTTGCAAAAACTTTTAAGCTTGCAAAGTGTGGTGTAACCTTTTTCAGTTGAAGTTGCTTCACTAGAATAGGACTGCTCAATGTTTTTTAGGTAGGGCTTTACTGTCCCTCCTGCTTTTTATTCTCTGTCGGCACTGTTGTTGCCGCTTGGGCCCTCAGCTCCCCATCCCTCACCTTCCCCCACAGACCTGCAGGGCGGATGGTGCAGCCATTTGCAATCTTTGCCCTCTTGGACCCCCGTTCCTGGGGCCCGCAGTGGTGTTTTGTGTTTCCTGCAAGCGGGCGGTGTGTCCAAGGAACGCCTGGGAGATGGGGGAGAGGAAGGGAGCAACTGTGGTTCAAAATGCCGTCTGCAGCAGCAGCAGCAGCGATGCCTCACCTCCTGCCTTCCTGCTGCTGCCCCTGAACAGCAAGGCAAGCTGCTGGGCCGAACAGGGCTGGCACCCAGCAGCAGCTATCAGCTTGGCATCCACTCTGCGCTTCACCTCCGACCTTGGTATTATGACACACTCGGAAATGATGCCACGATGTAAATGCACTTTTCAGTACATGACGGTGCACTGGAACTGTGAGGAAAAGCTTTGGAAAAGGAATTTGGAACGTGAGAGACTGAAGTAGCAGCAGTGACTGGGATGCAAGTCCTGTGCTTTGGCGTTAGGGGGCAGGACACGACTAGGTATGCCCTGCGCGGGGTAATGCATTTCACTTAAAGCTAGGAAAATTGAGGGTTCATTTTAAAGGCTTCCAGATTTTTCCAGGGTATTGTGATAGTGAGATAACATTTAAATGCAGTTTTACTTCCACTTACATGAATTACTGGCATGAGCACTCTTTAAGGTATACCTAGGCACTTTTGAAATGAGTTTTTTATTGGTTTCTTACTGGATCTTAATTAAACAGGGATGCAATCGTTTACATTTATCAAGCCTCAGAATCCATGCACTTATCACTGCGTGTTTTCAGTCTGAGCACAGAACCGCTCTCCCTCGTTTACTCCAGGTAAATTCTTCTTCTGCCCTTTCTTTCGGCAGGCGTCTGTGCAATCGTTCACACCGTCTCCAGTGGAGTATCATTCCTCGGGGCTCATATCCAACTCCCCGGTGCTGTCGGGGAGTTACAGCAGCGGCATTTCTTCACTCAGCCGATGTAGCACATCAGAGACATCAGGCTTTGAAAGCCAAAGCAGCGAACCAACAGTGACTGTCCCAAGCTACAGCGTTTCCGAGGAGCCTGTGAGAAAAGAAAGTAAAACCCCGCCGCCTTACAGCGTGTACGAGCGGACTTTGAAACGCCCTGTTCCTCTACCTCACAGCCTCTCCATCCCACCCGCCGTGGACCCGCCGGCGCTGCCGCCCAAGCCACAGCTGGTCCGGCCGAACAATCTGGAAAACAGCAGCAGAAGGACTGAGCAGGTTCCCCGGCCCAGGCCTCTGCCCCGCAAAGTCTCTCAGCTATGAGAAGCCACTTTTATATTTAATTGCAACCAATTCTTTACCGTTTAAGAAATAATATTTTTTAAAAATGGTAAAACACATTTAGTTAGGCACTTTAATATTTTGCCCACCTTTTCTTTTGAGTAATTTTAAAATGCTTATTAATATTATGTTGCACATTTGAAATGAAATACTAATTTAGGTTGCCAGATATCATAGGAAGCGTGAATGAGAGGATTTTTTTTTAATTTCATGGTGATGAATACTGAAAAATGCTTTTGTTTGTACTTTATTTAAAAAATTAAATCTAAAACCCTACAACTCTCATCTAAGTTAGCCGAATGCTTCTTACAAAATACAGTATATACTGAGTGGATCTTTACTACTAGAGATAATTGCACGCTTTCTAACAAAGTAGTCTGTAGACTAGGATGTTTCTGCAAGTAGGCTGAAAGTTGTTTCTCTTGTCCGATGAACAGGTTGGTCATTTCAAATGTCTGTGGAAAAAGGAAGATATAATGCAAGTTATACTGCAGAGAACTGTTGTAAGAATGTGGTTGGGAATTTTTGAAACACACACTTGGTTTATGTTATTTTTAAGATGGAAAAACACCTGCATTTCATTCAGCGTACAGCACCGTTCTGGTGAATATTGATAAGGTTTTGTGCCGTTAGTGTATTACTGTACCCAACGCATTCTTTTCTTTTTGAGGTGCAATTTACTTGTATTCTTCCAGTTAATGGGGTTTTTTTTGTTGTTGTTGTTTTGGTTTTGTTTTTTTAAGAAGCTACCAGTTTGCTAGTGGAGGTTCTCTGCTGTTTTTGAAAGTTCACCCTAGAATACAATCTGTGTATGAAATAGGTACAAATGAATTGTTCATTTAACTTGTGTACAAGAATCAGTACTGACTAGTACCAAGGCAATACAGTAAATGAACAAATTTTTAAAAATACAAATTACTGGATATCGATCAATAAAGTTCAAAAGCTAATTGCAAAGGTCGTTAATAATTCTGTAATAACCTAGCAGAAATTCTGAACAGCTCTTTGGATGTGTACATACCAGTGGAGTCAGGTTTTGGATTTGCTTTTTAGCTTGAGTTCATCACTATCATCTTTATTGTAGGAGAATGGTATTTGGCCTTAGGTTGTATTTTAGTGATTGGCATCTGAAGAGCTCTGGAAAGCTAATGCCAAGCCGTAGGAATGTGGAGGGGAAAAGAAAAAAAGCACCTTCTCTATGTATTTTTTTGTATCCTCTTTCTTTTACTGTTTAACATGTGCTTGGGAACAGATGTGTGAACTGCATTTTAAGTCATGCTGTTAAAAATATTCTCCCTCTTCTGTTGGGAAGCTCATGTTGATTTTAGCTGTGTGTTTGATTTGTTGATAGTTTAACTGGAAGAAAGTGACCACTTTTTATATTCTCTGAATTAAACCTTCAGCAGTTACAAGCTGTTGATGGTGGTTATAGAGGTTTTCTATGATAAATGTTCAAGTATTTTTGTACATAATTGGTAAATTTTAATAAGGAGTGTACCATTATGTGAAAAAGAAGCAAACAGTTGTGTATGCAGTGAGATTGTTATAATTATGCCAAATACTTTATGTATGGAAAAAAGACTATTTGTAAATATGTGCTTTTAACAATAATTCTGCCATATTGACTTTACAATTTTGAATGTCAGAAAAAATTAATATATGTTAAAATATTTATGTTTTAGTGAAAGTATTCATAACTTGAAAAGGAACATACGAATTTTAGCTTTGTATCTTGCTGATTTCAAAGTCTGAAATTCCTTAAATTAGCTCTTGCTTTCTACTATAACATTTTTGTGTCTGTAACCACATCATAAAAGGTGTAGAAGGCTACATATTTATGCTGATATAAAGAGTAATGCCTGAGATTTAAATAAGGTGTCACAAGTAAGATAACAAAGCTGCTTTGATTCTTTTTTTTCCCACCCCTGCGTAGTTTAATAGATTTTGTTAACTAGTGCTTGAGCACAGTATGAATCAGTGTTGTTTGCTCCTGAAACCTTTTTTTTTTTTTTATTTCTGGCAGTGAACAGAGTTGATGACTTTATCATTTGCGTGCATTACTAAAGTCAGCTTTGCAGCAAAACACTTCATGAAGTTTCTGTTTACCTAGACACTCATGTTGGTTGCTGCATAATGTTAATATGGAATAAAAGGACTTGATTAATCTTTACAGTACAGCTTGTTTTCTACAGAATGAGAGATGATAATTCAGTTTGTCATGGAATTAAAGTTTTGACTCTTTGCCTTGCTAAATCCAGTTTTCTTTCTGTTAAAAATCTCCTGATGGATCTAGTTTTCTCCCTCTTTGGATCCGTAATTGCTTTGTGAGACAATGGGGAGAGTATTGACCTGCTCTTCTGAACAAGTGAAGAATGTAAAATTTAATAGGAGAGTTCACTGTAAATTAACCTGCATGAGTGCTCTGTTTTTATAACCATGACATCAGGAATACTCTGAACGATAGCAGACGGTGTAAAATTGACAGAGTACTTTAAAACCGAGCTGACGCATTTTCTGCTTAGGCAGCTTTGACAAATTGATTCTGTAGATCAGCTTTTCAACCTGATTTCCTATAGAAAATGTAGTATGAAATTTTGTTATGTATGTTGCAACACCCAGCGCTTGAAAACCTAATGTAAATAAAGGTCTTGTTTGAATTTTATGTATTACTCATAAATGTAGTTTTATCACTTTCTGGATGCCAGTGAGTAATTCAGAAGCTTGTGTAAGAGGACCTATGAGAACAAGTTGCTGTTACTACTCAATAGCTTGAAGGTTAGCCAATGTATGCTTAATAGGTAGGATGATTTTGTATTCAAATACTGCATTTGAGATGCTGGTACCTCTGGGATGCCACAGAAGCAACTGTGAACTCGGCTGGCTGGCTTTGAAATGATGCAATTCAGACCGGTTCTCATGATGGGCTAATACCTCTGTAGTGTGAGTGAACTCAATTATCCTGATGCCTCAAGTCAGATCATGGCCAATAGCCTGTATCCTGAAAGAAATACGAAGCTGAAGATACCCCTTGATAGTAAAGGTTTCAGGGTGGTGCAGATATGGCTCTGTTCACATGGAACGGGGTGTAGCTACATGTAAATCTTCTTTTCTGTATAAAAGTGGTACTTTGCCCTCCTGCCTGACCATTCTTCTTGTTCACAGATTGTCCAACAGCATCTGCAAAATGCACAGTGACCGAGCAAAAAGATACCAATAGGCAGGAGTCAACGCCTGAGGTATAAATGATGAAAAGCATCTTGTTTTGAGTGTAACTATGGTCAGTGAGGCATGTAGCAGCATTGTATCAGTAACCCCAGGAGCTGACAGACACAGCTCTTTGCTCCAGAGCTCTGTTGGTAGCCCACAATGCTCTGATGATCCAGGTGGAGCCTTGACATGTGCTCGCCAAAGGTCAAAGCCCCATCTGCTGGGACAGTGTGAAAAGATGTTCACTACTGGAGCCCTTGAGATTCTGACCTTGAACCAGACTCTGTAGGAGAAAGCCCTTCCCGTATTAATTTAATTTCTCTTTATCTTCTACCTGTCATTTTAATTCAGCTTTTGACATATATTTCATATAAGAAAGTAGAATGATTAGTTACTCTAGATAACACTAACAAAAAACCCTGTGATTAAATGGCAAAAATATGCAAGCCTTAGAAATATGAAAGGTTTAGAGCCTCCATACCGCATGTGTGCACTAAGCATCAGGATAGAGTGACTCTTCCTGGGTGGTAAAATAAGGCTGCTGAAGAAAGAACATTAAATATTATTTAAAATTGGAATGTTCAGTAAGGAACTCAGTGTGCTTGTAATGACAGGCTGATGGCTTTGCAGACTTCAGTGGGGACAGGCACGGCTGGGCAAACTTACCCAGGTTAGAACTTGTGTGAAGGATACAGTTTGTAACTCCCCTCTAATTGACTGATGCTGGGTTCGTATTTATTTCAGGAAGATTGTGTGAGAAGAAGGTAAACAGTTGGAAAAAAAAGGGGGGGGGGGTTGCAAATAAGAACTAGGGAAAATCATTGATGGCTGCATAATTAATCCAAGTGTTTTCACCCACCCGGGAAAAATAATAGTGGGAAAAATTGAAATATTAGCTGAAATTGAAGCATCAAATCTATTTCTTTAAGCTGTTGTAGCTATTTTATACCAGCTTAACTGCTGGTTGAGCTGAAGGAGGCAAAAGGGAAGTTGGAAGTCCTGACAAAATACAGGATTTTTTTATTTTATTTTACAAATGCTTTGGGGTTTGTGTTTTTTTTTCCTCTTTTACTATGGCTTACCAAAGGAAAGATGCCAGAGGACAGAGAAGTCTGACTGCCGTGAATCACAAGGGCAAAGAGTTTCTAAATCCCAAAGCTCTGCAAAATATTAAAATATTTCTCTGGATTTGCTAGACAGTTTTTTTTTCTTACCCCACAGTGCATAATTGATAGTGTATTTTGCAATGAATGTCTTGGTATTTTAGGGAGCAAATCCATGTCCAAATTTTATAGGAAATAGCTGCTCTGGTAGCTTATAAGCTGCTGAAATGTTGGTTATATATTTAAATGTTTTACATCATTGATTTGCTATTGGTATTAGATCCACTAGTGTATTTCAATTTGTTCCGTTTCCCTAGAAATTATTTTGCAGAGGGATTCTCTGCATTTCATTCTTGCTTATTTGTGACAGACTGCTATTGCTGCTGGTTTTCCTTGACCTCACTGACTTCCCTTGAAGTGTTTCCTGTTGCTTTTCAAAAGAAAGGCCATCAGCATGGAGCTGCTTCAGCCTTTCCCGTGGGGAATATTTCAGAAGTGCAGCCCCAAGGGGATGAAGCACAGGCACACATCCGCTACTGGGCAGAGGATCACAGGGGCCTTCGGAAGAAAAGCTGGGGGGGGAAGATTACCTGTAGAGCACCTGTAGGAGTTTGTGTTCATAGACATAGCGATATCTCAAGGACAGGGACTAAACTAGTTTACAGAAACCAGGAGGCAGGGTGTAGCTAATGTCCCGCAGGGACTAAGCTTTGCCAAAGGGTGAAACTCGTCCCAGCATACCCTGTAAATGGGAATCCTTTGCCTTGTTTCCTGATACTCCTCTTTTCACAGAAAAAATAGGTAGATGGATACACTTTTATTTTTTAAGAGAGTTGTTGAGCGTGGGATAAGGGGAAATAAACTACTCCTGTACAGGGAGCGGAGAAATGTTCAATCTACGCTTAAAGCCTAAGATGACTTGAGAGACCATTGCTCTGGGTCTTCGGGCCGGCTGCTATTCAAGGGATGTATCTTGTGCAACGAATTTTCCTTACACTCTGAATGTCCTCTGGTAGAGCCAAAGCAAAGAGCTCTGTAGAACCAGCTGCCCGCACTCTTTGAGCTCCCGTGCCAGTCTCATTTTTGACATTTGTTGCAAGAGGAGGGCTTGCTGCAGGTGGGCTCTCCGGAGCAGCCACTCTGCTGCGGCCTAACCACTGTGCTTGTTTTTGAGACATTCAGTTGACTTTTGTAAATATGGTGCTGTGGTAAATCCAAGGATATGATACAACACCCAGTAAAATGAATGCAAAGGTTCATGTCGATGTTGTTAGAAACTGGCCTGTGTCCAAATGGAGTTGGGTGTCCAAAAATAGTTGATACCTAACGAATTTAGTCCCACCTGAAGAAAATAAAAGTCTAACACTGACCAAATACACTTTACAATGAACAAAACACATCAATAAACTCAGCTATTTTTTTTCAGCTAGTGCATTAGATAAAGCAACAAATATTACTGTGCTGTGCTCTTCTCAGGCAGAGTGCAGCAGAAGAAGATTGTGCACACTGGACAGAGGCTTTTTATGTTGCCAAGGGGAGTTTTCTTGGCATCTGCAGTCCTCCCTCCAAGTTCTGTCTCAGAACTGAAGCACATCCTGTCAATACCCCTAAAGCTATAATTCAGTGGAGTTTTTATAGCTGTAAAACCTGAGCTGCATGTTGATAAGCAAGCAAAAACAAAGCAAATCATAACCTGCTAGTTTGAACATGCAGATAGAGTCTATAGGGGAGCAAGCAGGGAGAAAAACAGAGAAAACTGTTTTTCAGGTCATAAAGATCTATTTTGACTTCTGGAATATTTGGTACTTTTTGAGAAATGCTGAATTTTTACTACGTACTTCACTGAGTTTTTCCCCTCTGTGTGAGATAATGCTGGGGATGGCTTTCTCTGGTGTCCATGTAGGTTTGAATGATGTTATTCTTCATGTACCTAGAGAAAATGGTGGGGGTTTTTCTTGGTCCTGTGCAGTGAAAGGGTAGGACAGGACAGAAGAAAGAAGACGACAGAAAAGACTGTGGTCAGTGCTATGTGACCTCTTAGCTCAGAGGTGGTCATGTTCAGAGAAGTTCTCTGACTGGCCCTTGATCCCAAATGCCTTGATCCCAAACCTTTAAAAGGTAACAATCAGCTCTAAATTGTGAATTTAGTGCTTGTTTGAATGTAGATTAAAAATAGCTTCCCAATCCTAGAAAAGAGTCAACAGCACTCTAGAGAGAGGATTGTGTTTATGAGTGAAGCCAAGCCTGCAAGCACCTCCAATGTTTGCTGTAACACTCCCATAAGTATCTGAATGGGAAAGGATAGCTGCTGAGACAGAGCTTCACATGTTCTTTAAGAGATATATTTACTTTCTGCTGCTCTTCCCCCCCATGCCCAAATCTGCCTGGCTGAAGGCACAGAGAAACATTTCACAGAAGCACAGAATGGCTGAGGTTGGAAGAAACCTCTGGAGATCATCTGCTCCAACCCCCCTTGCTTAAGCAGGGCCACCTGGAGCCACTTGCCCAGGACCATGTCTAGACGGCTTTCGAATATCTCCAAGGATGGAGACTCCACAACCTCCCTGGGCAACCTGTGCCAGTGCTCGGTCACCCTCACAGTGAAAAAGTGTTTCCTGATGTTCAGAGGGAACCTCCTGTGTTTCAGTTTGTCCCCGTTGCCTTTGGTCCTGTCACTGGGCACCACTGAAAAGAACCTGGCTCCATCCTTTTTGCACCCTCCCTTCACGTATTTTCATATATTGATGAGATCCCCCTGGAGCCTTCTTTTCTCCAGGCTGAACAGTTCCAGCTCTCTCAGCCTTTCCTCATAGGAGAGATGCTCCCATCCCTTAATCATCTTCATGGCCCTTCATCGAACTTTCTCCAGCATGTCTATGTTTCTCTTGTACTGATTCTCCAAGAAGAGAGAATCAGTACAATCACAAAATGGATTAGACAGAAAAAGTATCACCTTGGCAACAATCTCCTTTTTCACAGCAAATCCTACGGCATGCCTGTGCTGGCCATACCCGCTGATCTCCTTGAAGGCTACGTGGCTGGCATAGGTGAGGGGAGAGGAGTTAGCAGGGAGAAGGAGCTAGCGTGGGGAAAGCAGGGCTTCCAGAGCCAGCTCAACCAACCTGGATTAAGCAGCTTCCCACACAGCTCTGGTGAAGCAGCAGGGGTGCTTGGAGGGGCTCCGCAGCCCGGCTGCTTGCTGCTGGCCCCTCACGCCCACTCGCAAGGACAAAAAATGGGTGAGCTCCATCTTGCTGTGGAAAGTGTGCTTCTGCGCACGCCTCGGGTGTGGTGAGGTGTGGACAGCGATGTGCACCACAGCATGCTGCCCTCTCTTATTTGGTGTCCTTACTGCTGCAGCAGTGATGTACCTGTGGGATGTTGAGTATCGCAGCTAGCTGTCACTATTGTCTTACCTGCGATGAGCTGCAGCACTGTAAAGAACACAGAAACAGTTTAACATGTCAAATTGTAAAACAAAATTGCTATTTATCATTCTCACCAACCCTACACCTATTTAGCTTGAGAACTGGGAAACTTAGCGGATTTTGCAAATCCTCTTAGTGAGCTTTTTCTGGTTCAGTGCTATTTTTATTGAAGACATCACCAACCCATCTTGCAAGTGAAGCTTTCAGCAGTTCTGCTAGATGAAACCAGGCACAGCTTGAATGACAGGTCTTCAATACTGCGTTGGCTCATTAGAGAGATTTGTATTCCACACTGAGCTGAAGGAAAGGGAGTGACCTGGGAGACTCTGAGCAGGCACTAAACCGCGGAAGCAGCAGTAGAAATGATGGCAGATGGCAGGGTCAGCTCATTAACTGCATTTATCTAATTGAAGACTTGCCATATATTGTCAGGTAACAAGAAAAAAAATAATCTGTCAGAAATTCCACCTGGTCATAATTGATCATCATTAATAAATCTGTTCCAGAACAGGCTGCCAAAATCTCAGCTATGATCACGTAGCTCAAACTAATTAGCAAATGACAATTGCTGAGATGAGTTGCTTTGGTTGGGTGACGAAAGGAACCAAAGCCATGGCTGCTGTTGGCAGAACAGAAAGCTGTTTTGTGAAGGTTTGCTGGGCTGACAAAACATCTGGCTGGTTTGGTCTTTCTCTGATAATTTGTGTGCTGTGGAACACAGGGCTGTAACACTTTTCTCTAGAAACACTGATTATATGTAAAGGAATAAATACTGCAGTTAGATTAACCTGAATTTGCTCTGAAAACCATAGGTTTATCACTGATTTCTACCTTGGTCTCTAAAGAAAAAGGCAATAGACAGGAGCCTACTTCCCAAAATAAAAAAGAGACTTCATTTAAATCATATTAGGAATTTACTGTTGACATAATATTGACAAATTTCAAACAGTAAATTAACCTTAGGTGGACTTATCCACGCTACACTCCTGAAGGAACACTGCCCTCCCGCAGCAGGCTAGCTTTGCCTGGCTCCACACCTTTATTTTGAGGGGCCAGCTGAAAACTGGTGCTCTGAAATGTGCGTGAGTGCTTGCAGTGAGGCAGGATCCCGTGGGCAAGAAAGCACTGTGCCATGCTGTCCTTGTACAACACATCTAGCAGCATGAAAAGTAAATGAATTAATAATGACAGAGAATGACAGGTTTTTTAATCTCACTGCTGAATCCTCAGTCTGGCTGTGGTGCAGTCGGCAGCACTTTGCAAAGGGTATTGCTACAGTCGGTTTTATTTTCATCTGGAGCAGACAAACTGCTGTGGCTCCTTCTCACAGCCTTTTGTAGATGTCTTATTCTATGCACCTTGCCTGGAGAGCAACATATTGACAAGGTCATACAGCAGTCAAGGGAAGAATGAGTGATCTGCCTTAGCTGCTTTGCCTGCTTTTGAGTAAGTGCCTATTAAATGATGCTTCTGCACAGCATAGTCAGAATAGCTCAATGCAAGCAAAAGGGCAGGCTCCCATCCTTAAGCATGCTTTCCAGTGGGAAATCATGGCACAGTAGAGCCAGAAAACAGGTGAATAAACAACAGATCAGAACAACTGAAATACTGACTCCACAGGTGATCTGGTCCTGGGTGATCTGGTTATTAAGTTGTGTACATTCCTGTACGAGTTCTCAGCATGCAAAGAAAAATGTATCAGGTAATATTCAGGTCAAGAAGATGTTGAGTTCTTCAAAAGGGATATGTTTTTGCACAAACAGGTTGTGAAGGGACTCTGGTTTCTGATTTTTTCTAAATGTGTTTGGAATAAATAGCAGAGACTTGTGGTGGATAATGAAGGTGTTAAGAGGATGTGTTGAAGAATAGTTTATTATTATTTTAATGACCTTAAAATTATTTAAGCAAAAACAGTTTTCCAGTGTTTGTATTCTCACTTTTTGCATTGGTTTGTCTCTTGAGACTAAAGACTGCTTTAAACTTAGTGCTTTATTAATAAGAGGTTTTTTGTAGAACTATGCATTATACAATTGGGAATAGTCACTCATTTCTGTGCATACTTGGAATTCTTCATACAATTGGAACAAAAGTATTTAAACTTCAAGATTGGCTCACTAAAATATTTTTTCTTTAGGCAGATTGCAACCTACATAATTTTCTTTAAGTTCCTTCCTCTAAAATCATTGTATCTAATAGAAGTATGAAAAATATATATATGATCTGGCACCTACTGAGGGTGAAAGCGGAAGTTCTTTAAACCATTTACAATCAGATAGTTCAGAGGCAATCATCTTCAGCAGACTAATCTTGAAAAGCTGTGATGTGATGGAGAATTGAAGCAATACAATTGCAATTACTACATAGTTGTGTTTTTTTTCTGTAATGTCTTTTGAAATCAAGTGATGCTACACATTAGAACTTCAAAAATCCTTTTTGATACACAGCATGCAATTAATAGAAATGCAAAATAAAAGAATTCATATTCTTTCTAAGCTGCCAGAAATAAATTATAACAATGATGTGGCATGTTACAATATTGCTTTTTTTTTGCCTTTGGACAAAATCTGTCAAGTGTAAAACCTGAAGTAAACTGAGAAGTCTAAAAGCGCAGCTAGTGTACTACATCTTCCAGATTCAGTAATTACCAATGAGGTATTACATACAACATTGCTGGAAAAAAAAATGTTTTAAACCACGAAATGATTACCAGAGTAACTTTCAGAAAACAAAAGTTTGGATTACAGCACCATCCGGATTTCACAGTACTTATTCCCAATTTGCAAGAGCCAAATAAATAATGAAAGTAGTTTTCCCTTTACCTCTCCAGTCATAAATTCAGAAAACTGTTCACCTTCCCATGCTGATTTCACACCAAACTACATAGAAAGGAATGAAAAATCCCACCCCAAACAAAACAACAACAACAAAACCTCAAACCTCAAACTCAGATACTCTGAACTCTAAACAAAAAAGAAAAACATTTTACAATTTTTACCTTCAATTTATATTTTGTCCTTACACACACAGAATTTGCCCTGGTAGAGCTGATGGGTTATGTCCTAGTAAGCCCCCTAATCAAAGCTGTAGTGGGGCTTCGTGCATACGATTCACAGTGCTCCCCAGAAAATACAGGAATTTTACCTGATATTTGATCTTAGCTCATGCCATAATCTCTGTGCATCGTATGGAAGTGTGCTTTGTAAGTGATACAAAACAAGTGCATGTTCTTGCCTCACTTTTCAAACAAAACATATAAAGAAGGTTTGCCATCATTATACCAGCTGCACAAAATATTCATGACTCTCTGACAAAACTGGACTAGTATTCATGGAAGATATGCTATTTGATGTTTTTCCAGGCTTTTGACTTGCTTAGTGTTTGCAAATTAGTTTAACTAAGTCACAATAGATGCACTATTCTTTATTAAGAATATATATTTTACTGTATGTTAAAAGCTTGAAGGTTCACATTTAATTTTTCAGAGGTTGTTTTTTCTCTTTGTTCTCAAATCCTAGGTCTCAGGCACCTGGCGGAAAAAAAAAAAAAAAAAAAGCAAAATTATGAATTCGTAATGCAAAATATCTCTTCCTTTTTAATAGAAATAGTTCGTGCTATGGCTTAGTTACAAAACTGAAGTCAGTCATCCAGATCTGATTTTAAAAAAAGGTTTAACAAGCAGATTCAGTGGAGTTACTTTGGATTTACAGTAATCTAACTTGGAACGGAACAGAGTCTAACCTGGAGAGAGCTATTGAATTTAACTGAATACATACAATACATCAAATGCAATACATTCAAAGGTATATAGGTATCCAGCTGAGAACTGGTGGATGCAGTTATCCAAAGTCTTCAAATATGAGATTCACTCTTCTTCGCTAATACTTAGAAGTCTGTATGACCATACACCTTTGCATTTAGCATTCTCTAGGTTTGCAAACATCCATTACCGAGGCATGCCTGTATCAGAACTACGCTGAGTAGCTAAGCATTTAGCTCACATGCAAGGCTGCAGTGCTCAACCTGATAGGAGTTCCCATGGCCTTCCTCCTAGAAAGGGAGACTCCAACAAAATATGATCAGAAGAGGCAGCACCTCCTCTTTTACACCATAGTCCTATGGTTGAAGCATTCAGCCAGTATATGGCTGATCTATACGTAGTTTCCAGAGAAATCTTTGACCACCATGGAGACCACCACAAGGTGGTTGCAGCTGTGGAAGCCATACCATACATGTAGTATATTGGTAGCCTCTTCCCAAATTTCATGTTAAATATTATGTAAAATTAATTATGTTAACGTTAGTATGCATGTATTAATGTTGTATGTAATACACTATAATTATGTTAAGTATTAGTTGGCGAGCCTGTGGCCCAGATTCCCAAAGTAAACCCAGATGAATGTCAAGCCCACCAGAATGAAAAGGTGATTTTGTTCTTTACTGTCACGTGTCTTGTTCTGTCTCAGTTGATGTTCATGTGGTATGTAAGTTTCTCTCCATTGGAAAATACCTGGCAGCACTCTGTCATCTACAGCTTCCCCAGCACATGAAAGTGCTCTCCTAAACAGGCTGCCAGCCCCAGGTAAAGCTCTCCCAGTTTGGGTGACATAATCAGCAATTTGCTGATTTGTCAAACACAGCATGATTCTGTTCATGTGTTTCTGTATGGAGCAGGAAACTGTGATTACATACCTGCCTAGCTAATCTCATTTTTCATTTAATATTTGCCTGCCGAAGCAGACTCAGAGAGCAGCTCTCGCAACTTGTTTAGCTCCCTGGGTAAACATTTTGGTGAATAAGACATTGCATATATCACCAGCAGCAGCAAAGCACCACAGCACAGGACAGAACTCTTTAAAAAGAGCTAATGCAGATGCCTGTTCTCAGCACAGGATTTGGGAACAGCACCTGGGACTCTGTCACCTGAGGACACTGGGGTACACAAGCCTTAGCAATGGTAGAGCTCCAACCATAGCTCTCCCTGCAGTTTTATTATTGACTAAGAAAAGCGGGTAGCTTTGGCTGGCCACCCTGAGGACCAGCTGCCCCAGGGTGCTTACCTCAGGGCAATGCATTCCCAGGGGAGGGAAGGAGAAGGAGAAAGGCAGAAACATGAAGGTTGGGTACTCATAGTTGGCATTAGAGCTAGCCCTAAGCATATAAACCCAGAGTATATTACAATATCTGTCTCCCTGCAAGGGATATAAATACTCTTACAGACCACTTTGCTAAAGACTTCGCCTGGCCATAATTGAACACATTTTCACAAAATTTTCTAAGACACTTACCAGCAAACATTATGTTCAGATTAATATCTTTTGATCATGATGTTCCAAATTATTTTTTGCTAAGCCTTAAAAGTTTCATTGTCTATGAACTTTCCTGGAGGTCTGAGAAGAGCTTTGAGGAAGAAAATGAGCCTCGTAGGCTTATTTGTGAACATAAAAATACAAGCACATTAAAAACATGAGTGTTCTTAAGTGAATGCTATCATTGAGGTTCATTTTAATGTGACCTGAAAACCTGCAATGTAATGCCTTCATTTGTTCGGGCAAGAGGACATATGTGCATGTGTATATCTGAAGTCTGGGAAAAGCTTTAGAATAATTTCCACCTCTCTCCCTAATTTCTACCTCTACATTTCATATTTCTAGCTCCTGACAAGGTTGATGTGAGATTCAGCTTCAGTGGCTCATGCAGGAATGTTAAGGATTAGAGCCTGAAAAATGAGTTGAGAAAATGTTTAAAAATTAAAAACAGAGACCCTCTCTCAGTATTGAAAGAAAAATCTTGCATCATATCTTAACTGGCTTCAAAGCTGAGTGGCGTAGTAATAGATAGCTGCATTAGATTTGACTAGTTTATGTGCCCTTGGAAACCACATACAGAGTGGATTACTGGTGAGTTTATAAAAGAATGCAGTTCAATATGTAGATGTGACCAGCAGCCAGAGAGTGAAAAGTGAGCCAAAGTCTTAACTCCATCACGTCTCCTTTGTCTGTTACTGTCCTCTAGCATGGGGAGGGCTGGCACAAAGGAGTTTGCCTGTCCAGACTATTCAATCCATGCATGGATGGATCAAGGTGTGTTGGGTGGACAAAAGTGGTCAGACAGATGAATGGCCAGGTAATTTACATCCAGAAATGTTACTATTATTTTATGTATATGTAAAGATACTGAAGGAGCAGACAGCAAGAGACCAAAACCCGCTCAGCATAACCTTAAAGGCTCAAAATCTCTTTCCAAAGAACATACAGTGTGCCTCAGAGGTATGAGTTCAGTCTACAAAGTCGAGAATTGCCTCCTCCAGAGCGCCACAAGATTGATTTTACAGGAGCAAGTGCTTCAGTGCCTGAACTGTATGCCAACCTGATCAGGTTTTGGAAACTACTCATTTTGTCTGCAGTCCTTGAGGTCTAGCGGACAATTTTAGAATATGGACTGAGCACTCTGAATGAAGTAGGAGCTGTACAAATTGCAGCAGTAAGTCACCATTTCTCTTACATCTCAAACAGCAGTCAGCATCTTCTCTTGTGTATGGGGCCAGACAGTACCTTCAGCCTGGGATGTATGGATCAGCCTGAGGAATTCCTGAGCTCCAGAAATGGAAATCGAAAGGTCAGCAGGAAACTGGGATCGAGCTCTTCTGCTTCCCAGCAGACTTGTCTAACTCCATTCTGCTTGTATACTAAATGCTCTTATTTAGAAACAAGTAGCCACATCTAGATCTTTTGAGAATCCCAGTCCCTTGGGGTATGTGTAAGACATGCTCTGATAATTCACATCAGATTTAAGACTACTGTGTTCAGTGCCTTGATTTAGGTATGTGCAACTGTAGCTGTATGCTTGCAGGAAAGCAGGATTTCACAAAGAACTTGCAGGTCAAATGAGGAATTATCCACAAGGTTATACAACAGCTGAGCAGTAGGGTTTGGACCATAACTCTGGATTTAAGTATCTCCATTCTGCATCTGATGCCTTAGTCCTTTATTGGCTCTAATTTCATGTCTTTCGAAGGGATTTTTCCCCCGGGAGGTTTAGAAATGCAGCTTTAAAAGAACGCAGCTAGCTGTTCTTTGAAGATTTTGGATTCAGAAGGTACAGATCTAATTTAAAAAACATTTTAACTGAGCCCAGGCTATCCAATTAGAAGTAAAAATTGATTCAGCAAACAAGATGTGCTCAGAACACGGTGACCTGACAACCTGTAATAAGGCCCCCAAAATAAATACTAACTAGAGGCAAACGGAAAAGCCAATTGCTCTTAACAGTGACACCCACTGTTCCTCTGTAACACTGTGTCACGTACTTGTTTTAAATATATTATAAACAATGTATTCTGTTGTCTAAACTAACAATAAATGGGGAAATAAAATGAAGTTCCACGTAGCATTACTGAAGAAAACCTTTTAAGAATGATTTGATGCAGCCACTGCCAGTGCCATGCTGCTGACTAGGAACTAATTATAATTGCCCCTCCAGCCTTGTGTTTGCTTGCAGGAAGGTTTTGATTAACCGGCATTGTGCTGTTTTGACTGTCCATGGCCGCCAATGCTGCTGCTCACACAGAAAACAATGATATCACATATGCTGCTGCTGACTGAAGGGGGGTGTGTGTGTGAATCAGAAACAGAGAGAAAAACTGTTGCCATCCTCTTCAAAGTGCTGCACTCGGGGTATGTGTCCGTTCAGTAATTGCAAAGGAGTTCAGTCGCAGCAGGATTTCGTAATTACGCAGCTTAATTGTTCCTGCCTATTATAAATGGCTCTTTGTTGTTGCCATTTGTCTTTCATATTCACCCACACTCTCTATTATATTTCTGCTTGCTTGTCCCCCACTTGTCCCCTACCAATGCCTCCAGATTCCTATTTGCCATTTCTGTACACTTCGCCGTGCACGCCTTGGTTTAATTTCCTCCTGCCTCTGCTGTTCAGTGTGTCTGTCTCAGTAGCTCTCAGCCTGCTCCCCTACTTCCATTTCAGCTCCCACTCTCTCATTTAAAACCACTCATGCTGATTTTACTTAATGCAGTATAATTAAGGGTAGGGTTTTTCAGAGGGGAAAATGTCACTTTTCATAGACCAGAATGGAAAATTTCACAGGATGATCTCAAATCTTGTGAACAGACTTTAAGATCCTGATGATGGCTCAAGCAATGTCCATTCACTTAGGGTTTTTGTGGGGTTTTGGGGTTGGTTTTTTTGATTGGTATGGACCCTTTTTGTGCTTGAGAACCACCCTGAAGGCCAGTATCACCTACAAATTTGTTTAAAAAAAAAAAACAAAAAACGCTGCAGATACAGAAGACTAGTGTTTAGAGAAAGATACGGCTTTGGCTTGCTCGGTGTGATTACTTAGAAAAAAATTATTTTGTAACTTTTGTACACGAACAATGTAAATAATAAAACTATTATAATTTTTGATAGTGGCTGCCCCTCCACCACTTCTAGTGCATCCTTGAGGCCAACTTCCTGGCCTTCTAACACTGATTAGCTCTTAGAGCACCTCCTGTGGCATCCTGACTGGCAGCTGCAAGGGAAAGGACAGAAAACTCAGCTTTGTATGGCAGCTCCTTACAGTGCAGTTGGCTGGATCAACCTGCAGGGATCCTTGGATCTACCTGAATCTGCTAATACAGCTCCGGCATGTCTGTACAACTTGACTTGGGCTGCCATGTTCTTCTGTTATCCTTGGATTATCATACATGGCATCAATCTTCATTAACTGCGGCACAAGCAATGTGCATGGTGCCTCATGTTTAACTACATGGTGGTCCTATGCCCAGCCCACTATAACAGCTGGTTTAACCCCAGCCAGCAACTAAGCCTCACACAGCCACTCGCTCACTCCCTCTCAGTGGGATGTGGGGGAGAATTGGAAGGGTAAAAGTGAGAAAACTCGTGGGTTTAGATAAAGACAGTTTAATAGGCAAAGCAAAAGCCACGCACACAAGCAAAGCAAAACAAGGAATTAATTCACTCCTTCCCATGGACAGGCAGGTGCTCAGCCATCTCCAGGAAAACAGGGCTCCATCACGCATAACGGTTACTTGGGAAGACAAATGCCATCATTCCAAGCATCCCTGCTTCATTTTTCTCCCCCCAGCTTTATATGCTGAGCGTGATGTCATATGGTCAAGGATATCCATTTGGTCAGTTGGGGTCAGCTGTCCCAGCCATGTCCCCTCCCAGCTTCTTGTGCACCCACAGCCACTTGCTGGTGGGGTGGGGTGGGAAGCAGAAAAGGCCTTGACTCTGGGTAAGGACTGCTCAGCAGTAACAAAAACATCCCTGCATTATTAGTGCTGTTTTCAGCACAAATCCAAAACATAGCCCCGCGCTAGCTACTGTGAAGAAAATTAACTCTACCCCAGCCAAAACCAGCACAGCTGTAAGGCAGGTAACCTAGGGCTCCACCCAATCCTGTCAGGAAGCTTACTCCTTCCTCTCTATACAGATGCCATATATGAAGCATCCAACCTTACTAAGGCCGCCTTCTGAATCCGGCATCTTTATGAGGAAATCACTGCTTGGATGGCCCAGGATGTTCACAGATAAACTGGCAACTTGTTCTACATTAAAAGAAAGGAAATCAAGGATGTCTATGCCATCCACTTGTGATGATGGCAGAGGCACTCCTGCTTTCAAGATGAGGTTTTTCCAAGAAGATTTTGATAATGAAGCAACCTAACATGAATTTTTCATGTTAATGTTTGCTGGTGGTGGTGGAATATGATAAAAACTCCTTCATTTTCCAGGAGAAAACAGAGAGGAAAAGGAGGACATTCAGGCTTTGGGCCTTGAGGATACCATCAGTGAATTTGGCTCTGAAACTTCTGGTATGGCTGCATGCTCGTGGACTGCCTCTGAGCCCAAGCATATCACCACCACTGGCCAGCCTTTCCATGAAACAATGGGCTGCCTTTCCCTGAGAGCAGCTGCATCCCCAAATTCTGGCTGATGGGGGAGGAGGATTTGGACTTCCCAGATCATCTGCTCCAGGCGCTGACACTGGAGCTATCAGAGAGAGCAGGTGCATAGAGCTGGTACATCTATTTTTCGCTCTTCTCAGTTTGAGTGGTGGCTGGGAGGGTCTTTCCAATGTATTTCCAGATGGGGTAACATAGATGGCTTTGACACACTTACTCCATAATGGAAATCAAGCATACTCTGTGTTTCCAACCTTATGTTAGTACCTTCACCAAACTGTACTAACTAGAACAGCAGCAACATAATGTGGCCTTCAGCACTGCACTAGCAACCTTGGACATTGCAAACTGTTGTGGTTTAGCCCCGGTCAGCAGCTAAGCACCACACAGCCGCTCGCTCACTCCCCCCACCCCTGTGGGATGGGGGAGAGAATCGGAAGGGCCAAAGTAAGGAAACTCGTGGGTTGAGATAAGAACAGTTTAATAATTAAAATAAAACAGTAATAATAATAATGATAACATAATGAAAAGGAAAATAATGAGCGAGAGAGAGATGAAAACCTTGGAAGAAGAGAAAAAAACCCCAAAACTAAACAACAAGTGCTGCAACCGCTCACCACCCGCCGACCGACGCTGCCGGTCCCCGAGCCGCGATCGCTGCCTCCCCCAGCCAATTCCCCCCCAGTTAATATACTGGGCATGACGTCACATGATATGGAATACCCTTTGGCCAATTCGAATCAGCTCTCCTGGTTGTATCCCCTCCCCTCCCGGCTTCCTGTGCACCTGGCAGAGCATGGGAAGCTAGAAAGTCCTTGACTAGTGTAAACACTACCCAGCAACAACTAAAACATTAGTGTGTTATCAACATTATTTTCATACTAAGTCTAAAACACAGCACTATACCGGCTACAGTGAAGAAAATTAACTATCCCAGCTAAAACTGTGACACAAACACATCAGAGGCACCCAGCAATTGCCTGCCATGACCCACCATCCAACCAGAGCACACAAGCTACATCAGCTTTGTCCCATGCTTTCCTCACACATTATCTACCTCAAAGAACAACAGTAGCTTGCTCAAGCCTGCTCCCTATTTCCATACCCCAAAACACAAGACTCATCACTCTTCCTGCTGTTTGATCTGCTGTCCTTTGTGATTTACATGAGTCCTACTTCATAACAGCAAGGAGGTCAACCCTTTCAAGGCACAGTTATTCATGTTGCTCATCAAAACAGTTCAGGCTGACTAGTCACTGGACCTGACTCTCTCCTAGAATAGGCTTGACATGTACAGTGCGGGTATCAGCTCTTGCAAGGTTCCCTATAGAGATTTCTTAATGTAGAAGGGAATTTTCTCAGGGGAATAACTTTGCTGGTCTGGTCTGTGGGAAGCATCTGCAGCCAAGTCCTCAAAGGTAGCTGCTCTGGCAACAGTCAGTGAGGTTGGTGCAGTGAAAGACCTGTATGTCAAGTGGCCAACTAGCAAGATTCTGCATAAAGAAGGTACACAGGGCTGCCTTTTGGTTTAATTTTCTTCTTTAGAGTTATCATTTTAGAGTAGGATATTTTTCAGTCTGTGATAACACATTTTATAGAGGGCAGAGGTCAGCAGCTCAAGTCTGAACTCCAGGCCAAGAATTTTAAGGCAATTAGACTCATCAATTCTTCGCCATGCATATATTTATGGTCATATGTTGTTGTTATAAATGTAGCCCAGACTGTGGCCCCGAGTATTTTGCAGCTGTCCATCCTCCATGGAGGAGTTTTAGACACATGTGGTCTGAATAGACTCTGTGGGACTGCAAATGTCCATGCTAAGCAAAAGAGTCTGTGTTCAGGAATGTGTGCTTGTACTTAACCTGTGTTTGCACCAGTGAACAGAAGGTGCCTATCTGTAAATACTTTCTGGCTGGTGGCTCTGAAGACTTTAGCTTGCAAGATATATAGTGCAATATATATATTTCTCTAGAAAAAAGTCATCAGGAGGTTCTTGGTCCTATTATTCCCTGAGAGGTTCAAGTACTGCCTGCTTGTGTCACATCCCTAGATGTGAAGCCATGGGCCAGTGACATCTGCTCAACTTGTAGCAAGCTGATAACCTCTCATAAGATAAAAAACATCTTCAAGTCACATGCCTAGAAAAGATGCAAGAATTCAGGGCATGCAGTAAAATCTAGCTCAGAAGTCAGGAGAGATGCATGGGAAGGAAAGCTGGGAAATACATGAGTAGCAGCCACTGAGCAATTTTAGAGGCTTCCTACATGGACAGCCATTCCCCTTTCCTTTATACTAGGTACTACACATAGTATCAGCTCTCTGTTCTGTCCTTTCTTCATCACCCTTGCTGTGGTTTGAGTAGTGGAAAAAAGACTGAGCAGAGGTGGCAGTGTACATGTTAGTGTGGACCTACAAGGCAGCTCATTTCTCTGAGTATGTGCTTTCTAACAGGACAGGACCATGTGGTATAGTTCAGACTGAAGCATTTTGCCATCAGCATTTTAAGCCGATGGTAAAGAATATAGGTGCACAGTGTGAGGAGAAAGTAAAAACTCCAGCTGCCTTGCGCAGCTGAGCTGCTCCTGTTGTTACAGCAACAGAGAGAGGTGTCTGCTCTAAGAGAAAAGGGTGGAAAAATTTGTCTGAACGACTGAAGACAGGTGGGAGAGAGAAAGAAAAGAAATTGGTTCCAGGAGAGATGTGGCAGCAGTCACTGACCTAGGAGGGAGGGAGGAGAAGGCAACTCTGCCTATGCACACGCAAATCGTGTCACATCCACCTCTTTCCTTGAGAAGACACGTTCCTGCAGCACAGAGCTAACAATGCGGCAATCCTCACTCTGGACCCGTCAATACCGTGTGGGGTAGAGAGGGTGCCTGCTTATCCCACGAGGTAGACATTAGCAGGCTGAAACAAAGCAAACAGGTACTCTGAAACGGTGGCTGGCACTCCCAGAGTCAGTGTGACCTCTCAGCAGACATGACTCACTCACAGTGATCAGCAAGACTCAGAGTGCTGATTACAAGTGTCATTAGCGCCCCCTCAGTAAACACAGGGAAAGACCATGTGCTCCTGCCTACACTGCTAAGCTTGCTGGGCATGCTGTGTCATCTTGACCACAGTGATCTTTTTTTGGCATAAACTAGCTAGTTCGTGTTCTTACATGAATGTTACAGAAAGTGCCGAAGCTGCTTTTATTTTTAAGCAGCTATGCTGCACATCTGTATGAACCTGGAGCGGCCACCTTCCAGACAGCAGATTTGTACCTATGCCTTTCCATCCGTAGTGCAGGTGCCAACTTCTGCCATTAGGCATGAAGTAACTTACTAGCAGCTTCTTTCTCACCTGAAGGTTGACATGAATATTACTGATACACACACCAAACTGCTGAGATTCAGTAGGCATATACTTCTTTAGAGATCCTCACCCAACTTGCCAGACTCTGCCTATATCGCTGTGGCTTGCACAGGTCTGTGGCTGGTGCTAGCAGGGGAAGGATAGCTTCTGCAAGGAGCCAGGTGTCTGATTCCCATCTAACTGTTAGTGAAGCTCCCAAATCCCTCCTTTGCCTTGCCCGAGTCCCAGAGGATCGGTCTATCACATCACGCTGTAGCAGTGCTTCCACATCTGCTGAAGGCTGTAGGCACACTCTCCTATGAAGGGCTACAAGGGGACTCCTGGGTCTGAACACAAAGAAGGCAGCAAGGCACGATAAGAGATCTAGGAGACCCTTGCTGCAAGGTATCAAAGGGCACGGAGGCTAGGTTTCACACCTGAGGATACTGCATGCTCGTAGCGTGGACACCAGGAGCCTACCACGTGGACAAACCCAGAGCACTCAATCCTGCAGTCTCCTCACCAGGGCTGCCACTGGGACCAAGGTGGGTTAACCTTGGCGGGCTGCCAGACGCCTGATATCCCAAAGAAAATGGAATTTTCCGCTAAGCCGTAACGATGAACCATGTGAGCTTGGCAAAACAGAATCTGATGGCCAGAGAAGGGAACTGAGAGATAGGGAAGCACTTGTTTTACGACTATATCCGTGAGGAGAGCTGAGAGACTGATAAAAGCAAACATCCAACATCCCGCCTCAGAAGATGCTGAGGACTTGGGGGGGGGGGGGGGGGGATGATATAAAGTGTATAGTCAAGGAGAACAACTAATTGGAATGTTGATAAGAACTAAAACAAAGTGCCATTTAGGTGAACTATCCTCAGTATAATACTAAAAATCATGCCCATAAGCCAGGAACACCACCCCACCCCAAATAAGCCCCTCACTCTCTGAGCGTGCATGGTAAATTTAAAGGGAGCTGTACCTTTATGTTGAAACAAGAAAGAAATTAACCAATTATTAGCTGAGGGGTGTGAATATTAGCTGTGACTGGCACATTTATCTGTAAAAATGCCTTGTAGTGTCTCGGTGTGGTGTGCTAGCTTTGTGGGTTACCACCTAGCACCAATCTTTGCGCAAAAATGCATTAAATAGAATACCTCTGCTCTGTGTGTAGTTTGGTGTTTTGCACACCGGGCGAACGAACCCGCCTTTTGAGACAGGATGCCCACCAACCCGCTCTCTCACTCCCCCTCCTCCAGCTATAGTGGCGGGGTAGACATAACCAGCGTGACTGGACACTGACATTCTCCTGAGAAAAATATGACAGTAGAAATAATACAGACCTAAGTGTAAAAGAAGGGATAATCCTTTCTGATGGGAGGCACCAGCACTACAGGTTAAGAAGGACTCACAGCACTCCTATTTCCTATTAGGTCAGCTGGCCTGTGGGTCCAGTGACTAGGCTCAGAAGAAGCATCACCAGAACTCATTTCATGGCAGGTAAATGTGCGTGGGGCAACCTGGAGGCAATCTGGATGCAGTGTTGCAAACCATGTTGCTCTACTAACCCACAGAGAAGAACTCTCAGTAGGAGAACTAGGACCAGTAAAAGCAAGGAACGTACATGTATGAGAAGATGGCCTTGTTAGGGTGCAAGCTATTTATTATGCCTGCTAGAAACAATGCTAAAATAAAGGTGGCTACAAACACTCAAGGGTAGACACCTTTGACAAGGGTAGCTACTCAAGGGTGGCTTTTGTGAGACCACAGTTTCTCTAGGTGATGAAAATGTCTCTCTCTGCCGCTTGGCTGAGGGGTGGGTTGCCCCACACAATTATTATTCTCTCTGGTTGAAACCAGATAGGTGGGGGAAGAGTGAGTAATGAACAACAGGAAGTTCCTAAACTGTCTCAAAACCAGCATATTTTTAAACAATAAGCTAAGAGTGGTCAGCTGTACTGCTACGATTTGGATTAAAGCATTAAAGCAGACACTTCCTTAACCTGGTTATTTGCATTAGTGACAGAAGTGCTGCTTGGTTTTTTTTTGTTTTGTTTTTTTTTTTATTAAGACTTCCCTGGACTCTAATTTTTAATGGAATTTGAGGAATTGCAAATGGCTTCACAAATCACTTAATCTGATGAAATAAGCAAGGAATAATACAAAGGGTAAAAGAGCCTCAACATCCTGCTCTCATCATGTAAATAAAGAAAGCAAATCAGTGCCCACTTCACACTTCATCAACTGCTTAACAACTTGCAACCAGTTAATTACACACGTTTAGAATGCACATACAGAGGAAATGATTCAGAAATAAGCTTCTATAATGAGAAAGGACAGCAGAAATACTGACTCCACTCAGGTAAATTTAACCCTTTAAAAAGTTTTGTTTTAAAAAGCACTTTTTAAAGTGCTGAAAGAATGTACTGTATGTAACAGCAATGCCGACTACTTTATGCCAAGCATTTAATAACCACTGATCTACAGAGATCACTCTACATTTGTTCATCGCTAATAACCTTGTAACCTTTACTCCTTACTTAAAAGGAAGATAAGGGTTTGCACATTACACCCAAGAATTGAATGCTAAGTTAGTTATTGTTGATTAAATATGTTGAAGACTATCAAGCAATAAATAATATTAGGCCGAGTTACTTTCACATTTCTGAATATTTAGGACCCATGCAGCCTGGTAGCTCAGTAAATAGACTATTGCTATGGCTCGTAGCAGAACATGAGCTTCATAGTGACTTCGCAAATTCTCAGGACTTGTCAGGCTTTGCTGAGCTTGCTTTAGCACACCTGCGACTCTGTTTTACCTTGTTTACCTGTAACAACAATTTTCTAATGATCAGTTGGTAATTCTAATATGCTGAGCTCCTCTCTCTGGTTACTAGCGATAGGACATGAGGAATTGGAATGAAGCTGTGTCAGGGGAAGTTCAAACTGGACATTAGGAAAAGGTTCTTCACCAAGAGGGTGGTCGGTCCCTGGAACAGGCTCCCCAGGGAAGTGGTCACAGCACCAAGCCTGTCAGAGTTCAAGGAGCGTCTGGATGACGTTCTTAGTCATATGGTTTAGTTTTAGGTAGTCCTGCGAGGAGCAGGGCATTACACTCAATGATCCTTATGGGTCCCTTTTAAACTCAAGATATTCTATGATTCTATTATTCTATATTTTACTTTTGTGTAATTTTATATAATTGTGTCGTACAACCATAATATGTGGTAATAAGTGGTACTAAGCAGTTACTTGTGAGGATGAAATGTTTGTGCCCTTACCATAATCATGCAACGCAGGGGGTTACAGTCATGGTATGACAGGAGTGGGGGAGGCGCAAGATGACACTGGAATCTTCAGGGCTGTAAAGAAGTCACCTGTTGTCAGCTAAAAATAAACCTGGGAGCTGGGGAAAGCCAGTTCTAGGGCTAAGAAAGAGAACAAGGAATTGTCAGCACACTGAACCAAACCACCTTAGCACCTTGGAGGCAACAGAAGGGTCAGCATAACACCGGAGACAGACAGGTGGATGTTATGAAGTTCATGTAAGAATTTTAACTGTAGTATTATTGAGATTTCTTTTTTCCTGTAATAGTACTGTTTTATTTTTCTGTAATTATTAGATCTGGACTGATAATTCTTCATTAGCCTGTCAGGATTTTACCTACACTGACAATAGACTCTTGTCTTTGCAAATCACGTTTGCTTCCTTTTTTCATATGACAAGAATTTCAGGGTAGGAACTATTCCTTGAGGAAAGCCCACACAATTAAACTGATTGTTGTAACTGAGTTATATATTCTCTGCCCTTCAAAGATTATGCCAGTTTCACTGACCAATGACAGGATTTCAGTAATAATTTTCTTGTGTTTCAATTCTTCCCTTTTTCCCCGATGGAGAGGTCCCTACGGTTTTATGCTCTGCTGCCTGCCTGACCAACTGGAAGGAAAATCTACTTTATTCCGACCAGCTTGTGTTTCAGTATGTATGAGGCATAACGTAAACAACACATGATGGTTAAAAGAGTATCAACACCAAGGAACAGAAATGTTTGTCCAAAGATCTTTATATGGTAACTTCTGTACAGTGTCATCATGAACCCAACCAGTTTTTTTTTCCTTTTTCTGTGTAAGTGAAGAGCACTGAACCATGGGTCATCGTGCAGGTACTAACACCAGTCAGGGAGTTTTGGCCTGTGCTCCCGCCAGTATTTGGTACTAGCCTTCAGCTGAGTCCCTCGGAACTCCAGCACAGGCAGGCTGGGATGTCCTTCCTCCCACAGCAGCACCCTGTATGCGTCTACACCTGAGTGAGTCATCAAGATGTGCTCAGGAGCAACTGCATTTGAAAAAAAAAAAAACACAAAAATGAGTGTAGTGTGTAATCCTTTATCACAAGCCATTATCAGAGCCCAGATGCTAACAGGGGTTAGGTGGCTAGTCATGTAATAAAATGGAGATGTGTAATAATATAACAATACTGAAGAAGCCACGATTACTTTTTTCCCAGTACAAGATCAGATTTAAGATTTATTGCACTCTTTTGTGCCACACCGGTCATTGCTGCCCTTGGGCCACAGGCCCTTCACACCACAGCTGGAGGGTGGGAAGCGTGCATCTGCAATACCCATTTCAGCAATCAGGCTGCTTGATCTTGTGCCTCCAGTGCTGGTGCCCTTTTGTCACAGTACCTTTTCTGCACTCTGTGCAGACAGACCCAGCCCAATATTCTCCTCCAACACACACCTCTTCAGAAGAGTACACTCAACACCACTTAAACATTCATTCCTTTACTATACGGAGGAAGATAAACAGGGCTTAAATACCCTACAGAGAGTTGTATCTGCAAATGTAGGCTATTTGATTTTAACGCAAACCAGGTCTTAGGTATCTCCTATAGATTTTCCACGCTCTTAAAATGCAAAATGAAATTAAGCTAGGGAAAACTGAATCAAGCGTGTTTTTAGCATAAAGCTTGCCCCAGTCCGCTGAGAGTCTTTTAAATGGATACTGTGGTACAAAAGTTTTATGGTTTGCCAAGAACACTTCAACGGTACTCTCAGACAAAAAGCAATTGAAAAGGTGGGTGAAAAGGGCATGCTGTTTCTTTACTTCAGCCACCGATGCATCAAAGCATGGAAGCAGCAAAGCATTTTCAGTAGCTATTTGTTAGAGCTGAAAGCAAAATAAACTATTCTCTGCTTCTAGGTAGCAGTGTAACTGCAGTAGGAATACTTATTAAGAAAAAGAAGAAAATGATGGCAACATTGGTAATGCATCATTTGCAGCTGGTAACTTTAGTATCAGCTTTGATAAATACCATTCTATCTACAAATAAATGAAGAATAAGAATGGGTATTTCCTGCTAGTTATTTAGCACACGTATAATCCTAAAATGAAGAAAATTACTGACAAGCCTTCATTTGATCTTGAGAGGTTTACAGCAAAAGAGTTTCAGCTCAAGAGTTTCTGAGGGAAATACTTCATATTGTCAGCTCTGAATGCACAGAAACATTGAGGCACATTCCCATAAGGTATTTCTCTAATGTTTCAAATGAAAGCAGAATGTCATGTTTTGCAGCAATATTCTTTAACACTTTGTGAAGATTTCCCAGTTAAATTTTTTACATTATGGGGGTGATGAAAATGAAGACAGTGGATACCAGCAGCCGAATACTGTATTTATTACTGCGCAATGCACTTGAAGGCTTATTGCAGAATCTTACAGTGAGCCACAACTCAAACGTGTTAAACGAAAAAAATGCATTAAGTAAAGGGAAATCAGCAACAAAAAGTTAGTAAGAATTATTTGATTGTAAAGGTAACGCGTATTTAAAAACATGTCAAGGGAGAACAAAAAATGAAATAGGGCAATAATCACTAGTTTACACTAGGTAACAAATATGTTGGCATCACGTTATTTCAGCAAACAAAATCACACTAAAGGTAATTCTATGTTTTGTGAAAATGTTTTAAGCTTTAAAAGCTGTAAGCATTTCTGAAAGGTTCAGGTTTGACAAGAGGCTGGGCATGTTCTGTTTGGAACAGTGTGTAACTGACAGATGATGTATACATAATTCAAGAGCCTTGTACTAAAAAATGGTCTTAAGAGTGTGTCTTCTATTTCAGTTCATTAATAAGTACACTATGGTACTGTCTTCGAAGGTAGTTGATTCTGATCTCAAAAACTGTGGAAAGAGTATTTTCCCTCTGTAAAAAGACGTAGTCAGACTACAGACAACTACGCATTCATACTCTCATAGCTGAGCTTCAAAGTCAAGATAATTGCAATTATAAACAATTTTATATTTGACCGTAAAAATAACATTTTAATAATAAATTACAGATAACTGACTGCACAGAGTCAGATAGAGGTGTCATCTTAAATAGTTTCTGGCAGTGGTCTGTCTAGCAGTAATATCTCCCAGGATCCACGTTAGGGACTCCCCGAGCAAAGGCAGTTTCCATGTGCGTAACAGCCCTTAACGGATTTCTCTGCCATGAACTTGCCCATCGACTCTGGAAGGCAGATGAACTATCCAGAAAAACCTCCTGCATCAGACTATACCGGCACCCGCACTTTTTATGGCAGCTGATAAAAACCCCGAACACTCTTGCCTGTGAGGTTACAAACCCTAACATATCCGTTTGCGCTAGACAGGAGAAATCGGCCTCTGTTCTCGAACATAGGGTTGGAAGTACAACGCAGCCAGTTCTGACGCGCAGCAGACGTGGTCGCCATCAGTCCAGATGAAATCTGGCGTGCACTAGGAAACTCATCAGCCGAACAAAACACCTGGGTATTTCGGGGTGGATTACAACAGAGGCAGCTTACACGACTGATGTATACTGAATTAATATGGAAAAGCTCCAGCCTCACACGTCATTATTCACACCAGTTCGGTTTTGTCCGGCTGCAAAGCGCGGCCGCAACGGCAGAGCCCCTCGTGCGTTTGGGTCTCCGCCACCACTGAAGGACGTGACAGCTGCTGCCGTCCCCCGGCCTCCAGCTTTCGGGGACTCCTGCACAACCCGCAAGCGGAGAGTTACGAGGTGCGGCCAGCCCCCGCGCAGCCCGTCGTGCGAGGGGCCCGCCCTGCCGCGCGCCCGGGCCGCGGAGAGCCGGCCGGGCCGCCCGCGGCCCCCTCCCCCCGCGCCAGCCCGCACACCTTTAGCTCGTGGCCGCTCCCGGGGGGGGGGGTGTGTGTGTGTGTGGCCCTGCCCCGCCGCAGCCGTTAGCCCACGTGACGGCGGGCGGCTGGCGCGCGGCGGACGCGCTGCAGGGAGGAAAGGGTAAGCGGGCGGGAGCGGCGGGAGGGGCGACGGAAGCCGGGCGGGCTCAGAGCGCGGGGAGGCGGCGGGGGGAGCGCCCGGCGGGGCGAGGGGGTGGCGGCGGAACGCGGACGCGGGGCCGGGCGTGGGGGCGGGGGGGGGGGTTAAGGGGGACGGCACACGACACGCGCCGCACAGCAGGCCCGGCCGCGAGCCCGCCCCCGCCGACGCTCGCGCCAGGCGCTCTGCCCCGCCTCGCTGCCCCGCCCGCGCGAGCCGCCGGCGGCGGTTGGTCGGGGCGGGTGGCGTCACTGTGGGGAGGGGGGGAGGGGGGGAGGGAGGGAGGGCGGCGGGACGGCCTCAGGAGCCGCCCGGCGGGTGGCGGTGCTGTGGCGGCAGTGTGGCGTCATGCGAGGAGCGCGGCGGCGGCGGCGCGCGCGTGGGCGGGGCCCCGCCGGGCCCGCGGGCACGGGCAGGCGGGGGCGGGTCCCGCAGCCGCCCCTCGGGCCCGGCCGCGCCGCGGCCGCGCGCAGGGTTCCTGCCTTCTCCTCTCTCCTTTAAATTACCGAGGTTTCGCGGCGGGAAGGGACTGGGTTCCAAAGCAGAGGCAAAGCTAATGGCGTGAAGCGCTGTGCCCGGTGTATTCTGGCTTTGGGGGGTGATGGAGGGGAGGAAGTCGTGGCCGCGCTGGAGGGCAGAAGCAAAGCGCTATGAACGCTGCTTGCTGGCGCAGGAGGGAGCAGGGCCTTGACCGTGACCTCGTGGTTGTGCTCCCCGGCTCACTTGCATTTTGTCTGCGACTGGGACTTCCGCTATGCGCGGTTCTTCGTCCTGCACTGGGTGCAGTTCTCATTTAATGTATTTTCCAACTTTATCAAATTTATACCAGATCTTGTATCTGTCCTGTGAGGACTATGGTTAATGGCAGTTCTCTCGTATCCTGGTGGAGTGGCTTTCCCATTACCCTACATCCCGGACATCTGACAGATAAATTCTTTTTTTTGTTTGTAGTGATTTAACTTATCTTAAAAGTGGCTGCTTTTCCATGTCTGGTACTTGTCCTCAGTCTGTTCCTAGTTTAATGCTTCCCTGTATGAAGGCCACAATGCTTGAAGCTGGAAAGATTCAGCCAGTTCCTAGACATGTGTCTGTGGTGTTCTTACATTTTTTAAGGAAATTTTTTTTTTTTGGAATTCAGTGAAAAGCTTGGATAGAAAATGGCAGCAGAACACCAAGTAGACTCTAACCTCATAATATCTTTTAATTAGCCGGTATTCCACTGTGATTTTTTGTTTGTTTGTTTTACCATATCATTGGTGTTCCATTGAACTGGAATTAATTGAGTATACTGAGATACCAAAAAAGGAGAGAGGTGATCTAGGAAAGCTGCTTTACGTCCCTCTAGATAACTTTATTGTACAAGCACATTTCTATTTTCTTCTTCTCTCCAAAAACCATACATCGCACATACTTGTTCACTGTTCAGTTAGGAAGAAAATAGCAATACTTGTCAACACAATATGCTTGGAAGACAAAACCTTTCGGGGATTTTCAGGTTAAATGAAATAATTTCTCTAGAAGACTTTAGAATTAGACTTGGTTTTTCCAGTGTGCAGCTTTGTAACTCAATCCCACATGCATTTTGTAAAAAATGTTACATTTTTAATTACGGTGGTTGGGAGATTTCTAGGAATCTTTCATTTCTTCTACTTTTAAAATTATGGATTCATCTGTGTAACTTATATTTGGTTGCCGAAATACATTTGCTCCTGGAATTGATGGGAAATAACTATACACATGGGATAGTAGGGGGTGATATCCAGATCCATGAGAATAGTATTTGAATTATGCTGCACAATAATTTTAAGATTCAAATGGTTTCACAGTCACAGTTGGAATTTTGTGTTGTAATCTTTATAAGTTGACCAGTGTGCTGCAGATTCCAACTACTTCTGGAATACCTGGATCCTAATGCTTGGCTTTTAGTTGAACAGTAGATTATAATTTTAAAACAATGACTCTATATTCCACATGATCTGCACTGCATGATTTTAAGATCCTTCTGGACCCATTAAATTTAGTTGGAGTTCTAATTAGTGGCCAAATCATATATTTTTTTTCTATTAATTGTTAAAAAAATTTGGGAGGTTTGTCATCCTCATTGAAGTCTTCGCAAGAATAAATAAATCCTAGTTCCTACACATTAGAATTCTTTCTGTTAAAAATACATTTATTTTCACACTTGAAAGTGAGTAATTGATATTCTAGAACCAAGTTGAGCTGAAAAATATATATTTTAATGTTCATGTCATAAAAACTATAAAGCTTGGACAAGCTGAAACCCAAAAGCTTTAGTTATAACGCTAAAACCAGTCTTGGTCAGTGCAGAATGCACATTTGTAGTTTTGCAGGTCTTTTGTTTGTTTTTTTGACCGAAATTATTTAGTCTTTAAAATTGAGAAATATGATTCTGTTCCTATATTAGGGGAAAATACCAATTGTGCTTGCCTGGAACGTACGCTGCAAGTCCTGAACTGCTGGAGAAACCAGATACTGTCTTATACAAATAGTGCGCTGTTCTCTCTATCAAAGGGATTTCGTACTTTTAACTGGTGTGTTCCTGAACTATTATTTAGACTCTTAGATACAAGGGGGAATAGCCCCTTGGATAATCTGTCTCTTGCTTTGTGAAAAAGTTACCGGTTGATGCCAGAAATTAATCTGCAAATGCTACAATAATTTTTTGCTTTTCTAACATAGCTATGGATGCTTTTACTGTGCATTTTTAAATAAAATTTTTAATTATGTATTACTCGGAATATTTGGGTTTAGTTGTTTTGTTTATTCCTCAGGCCTGAGAAGTTTATATGGCACCTGAAGTTGTCACAAATCCCAGATTCAAAATCAATATGGTGGTGAATGGTTATTACAAAGTACACTAGGTACGCTCTTAGAAAGCCCCACAGTGACCTCTAATGTTCAAGGATAAAACCTCAGTTGTTAAAATAAAGGAAGTTATTTTCAAAGGCACAATTTTGCATATTAGTTTGTACATTTAGTTTATTAATACACCACAGACAGTAGATAGTAAGCCATTGGTTCATCAGCTCTTACTGCTAGGTTTCATGGGAATATTGTGTTGGGGAGTCAGTTCTCATTCTCCCCTGTTTTGAGCAAGTATGCACAAAGCCTTTTTTACAGTAGTCGCGGGAGAACTATTTACTTTTGTAAAGTACACTAAAAATGGAAAATACCTTTCAAATATTAAATACATTCTCTCTGTTCCTTCTTTTGGAGTTATTTATTCATACCATAATAAGTATTATTGTCAGTTATTATTCTGTCCTTATATACTCAGTGCATACTTGCATTCTTGAAAGATTCTTAACTGAGAAGCTTGTTGCTTATATTTACTCATTTGCTTTTCCGTTAGGCTAGAAGAAACTTCCCTGTTCTGTACTAAATTTACTTCTTCTTAATCCAAATGCAAAAACTTTTCTAGAAGAGTTTGTTTCTAACAATATTCATGTTTTGGCGTTGAATGCTGTTATTCTTAGGCTGCTTATTCAATGTTATATGAATACTTAACGTTATATATGTTGGTTAAAACTGAATATTCCCTTTTTTTGTTGTTTTTGCCTAAGTTTGATTCTGGATAACCACAACTAACACGACGGTTTCATGGTACTTGAAAGAATCGTTTGTGAGATAAATGTGCAAATGAATTAAAAAATCAAAGGTTATGCTATTGTTTACTGTAAACATGATCTACAAATTTAGTGAGTTTGGAAGCAACACCTCATTTATGCAGTCTGCTTGGGACCAAAACATAACAGCAGCTGGTAGTTGTTTGCAAAGGGCACTTCAAATCAATCTATAAAATTAACTTACTTTGCATGCATTGAATCTTTAAGCTGAAAGGCAACACAGAACTTTTAGTTGCAAGAAGCTAAATACATGTGATGTTATTCACTTAAGTGTGTTGCAAAATTGATATAATTTAGTACTTTATGTACAATAAATGTGAATGATTATTAGTTTCTTTGAAGATACAGAAACATGAGTAAAACCAATTATTGTACCTTTTATGTTAGAACAACTGGTACTCTGCCAGTCACCTGTGGGATAATACTTGAAGACTTTGCATTGCATCTAAGGTTTAACTGCTCTGAAAAGATCTAATTTATAACAATTACCAATCTTTTTTTTGTATTGCAATACCCATAGAAAAATGATCATATCACTGTTCTTTTTCTCGGTTGCTTACGTGCATGAAACAAAATCCTGAATAGCTTGTCAGAACTGAGGGGTGACTGATTACTCTCTGTTCTGAACTAGTTACTTTAATTGCTGAGAGTAACTTTCATCTACAGTTATGTTTTCATGTGCTTTTGCTTTGTATTTTGAGAGTGAAATGTTTTGTTTGGAAATAGGCAATTGTCCGTGAGGGTAAAATTCATGTCCTTGAGACATGAAATTAACTGGTAAGAATAAGCAATGTGAATTTCTTTCCAGTCACAACCAACCTGTGCATTGAGCCTTTGTACGTGGGATAGATCCCAATGATGGGATGTAGTAATATTAGCTTAAAAGAAGAATCAGTTCTGCATTAAACTGTTTGGTTTTTTTTTCTGGTAATAATTCTGTGACAGATGAGGTAGCTGATTGTTGTGGTTTAAGCTTTTTGTTTTGATGTGGTTTTTAAGCTGAAGGTCCACTGTGTTGATCTATTTTTGTCTGCTTCTGGGAACGTCTATGTATGCTATAGGTCTGAGAAGATTACAGAACTGGATTTTTATTGTTGCTGTTCTGTATTGTGGTATACTGGAAAATATGCTGCATATTTCATAGTGATGGGAGCTATTACATGGAAACTGTAATTGTTTTAATTCAAACTAGGGCATAAGAAAATGGTATATAACAGAGTTGAGGCTAACAAAATCTGCTGCTTTATATTCGGAACACGTAAAACATCTAGGTATCAGGACAAAATGACTAACCTAGGAGAAACAGAAGAGCATAGCGTACCTGCGTGGCTACTGAAAATGCTGATGAGGTTAGGATTTGCTGCTTCAGTAATACAATAGTCATTTCCATCATCTGTGGTGTTTCCAAACCAAACTTGTGATAGAGCACTATTCTTTAATGACTCTGTGCTGGGGAATACAGAGAGATTAATATGATGAGGAATATTGTGAGGAAAACTTGTGTATAGGGTATAAGTACATTAATGGAACAGAAATTTCACCACTATGGTGGAACAATACCAGGATGTACTTGTGTTTAATGAAGGGTAAATGAGAGCTCCTTCTGGAACTAGGCAGTGATTTTAAATGAAAACTTACACAGACTAATCTATTTTGATTGTTCTGTGACAGTCATCACCACCGTATCTATGTGCATCAGCCTGTACTTGGATAAATTTATATGAATTAAATTAGCCTACTAAAAAGTCTGTAGTTGCACCCTTACAAAAATTACTGTAATGTAAAAGTTACTGAAATGTATAGCTAAAGTGGGAAATGAGGGTCACGCTGCATGGCAGGAGTTCGCTCTGGCCTTGTAGCCTGAAAGACTGGTGAAAAGGCCCATGTTAAAAAGATCACATGGACCCTTATGCTGAGCAACATTCTGTTCATCACAGTTGTTAGACCAGGTATAACCTTGTCTGCAAGCTGTAGCAGTCTTACTTAAAGCAAAAGCTTTTGTGCTCAATTTTATATTTCATAGGATGCAACAGAATTAGGTTCATTCATGGGTTTTGGTATTTTCTGTTATGAAAGTCTTCCTTGTTTTCAAACCATATATACCTGAATTCTAGTGTGATGCTGTTGATTTATGGAAAAATGCATATTGCGGTTGACTGGTAAGTTGGTTATTTCAATGGATTACAGAACTGTATATAGTATAGTTACTAATTTGTGAACTAGATCAACTAGGTCATTTCAAAGTAACGTAGCAGTCTTCGCTGGGTAGTTGTTTTGCGTATAGGTTGTAATTCCCTCCTTCCTGTTCCCTCACATGCCTTGTAGAAGCACATCAGGGGCCATTTTATTTCCTTTGTGGATGACTGCTAACGCCTTGTTTTTACAGCTATTTTTCCTATCATACTTCTGTGGGTAATTTTTAAGTACCTAGATTTGCAAATATATTGTAACCTGGGGCTTTCTCAACGTTACTTGATGAGTTTCTGCAGGCTGTTTGATAAACAGTGTCTTCTAATGTGCAAGCAAGTGTAAGAAAAAATAAACATTTTATACATAGAGAGCTATCTAAATAGCATCTCTGCTCCATATGTTGTAGTACCCACAAGAGGCTCATTATAATCCCTGGACCTTTTGTGCACCAAACACTTCAGTCCAGATAATGCTGTGCTCCATCTGCCTTAATCTCTGAGCTGCACAATGTGAAATTCTTAATGCTTTGACCTGCTATGTGCTAGCATTTTTGATCTTGGATTTTCCTTGTCCGTGTTGCCATTTCAAACAAGTTTTCAAGGTTGTTGCTTTGAAGTTTGTCAGTTCTATTGAATTATTCTGAGTTTTTGGGTTTTTTTTTTCCCTAACCCAAGGATAATTTGTAAATGCTGATAAGTGTATGCATCTCTAAATTATTTTTACAATGTTTTATGTGTTTGATTTTGTTGCGCCATCTTTTAAGTGCTGTGATTTGTTGATTTTATTCAAGGTGTCACTGACTGGGCAGAGATCCAGAAATATGTGGTGGTGAAATTATTTTTTTCAGCAAAAGATCCTTTGCTTGCTCCACTGACATACATTTAAACCTAGGTGTCAGCATAAAACAGGCATAGCACTGGATTTCAGAGTTTTACTCTGGAATTGTGATGCTCTTAAAATCTACAGGTACTTTAGAAATCTTTTGAATTTTATATACCAGAGAGCTCCACTCAGTTTAATGAAACATTGATACTTCACAGAGATCTTGTTTTTAGAAAGCACTTGAACCAGCTGTTACTTACTGATTTATTACTTGGATGAATTTGCAATTTTTAAGTAGTATATATGATTACCATCTTTTATCATTTATGTATTAGGAAATCGTGTTATGTCTTTCAAATTTGTTAGCATATCTTTATATACCTATGAAATAAGCAGCTTCTTGTCCTTAACATTTTTGTTGGCTGTTACTGTCCAACACTTCTTCGGATTCTATATAATTAGATTTAAAGCTGTTCTTTACATCCATTCTGGAGGGTATTCTTCTTTAAAAAATAAGTAAAACATTATTTAAAGGAGCATTAGAAGTAACTTTGTAACCTCAGATTCTAAAAATAATGTAGATTAGAGACTTGGAAATACCTAATTTCAACCTTGCTAAAATTTGTAATTCACTTTGAACGCTGGACATCAAAATTTTTATATCTAAATGACAGGCACATGTGAGATCTATGCATTTTTTAATGAACCCATTCATTAATTTGATATGGGAAAAATATAAAATAATAGGTATATCTCTATAATATAAATATAAAATAAATATAGACTAGGAAAATTCTATATTATAAATATAAAATTATAGAGAAAAATGTATAAAATTGAAATATTGGAAAGTTATGGCAAAATTTCCTTCAGTAGTTTTCACAAATTTTCTCAAACTGAACATATTTTCTAAGAAAATAGTTAATTAGAGCACATTGAGGTTATAAAATATAATGTCTAAGAGCAGAATCTCCAGGAGTGGTAGCTATCTAATGTTTTCTTTATTTTTAAACAAATACTCCAGACAGAAAATTATTTGTTTTTAAAAAAAATGGTAAGGGTCTTTGTTGTGTCTACCCTTTACTACCCTAAATTCTTTCTTGCAACTGCTGTAAATGCTTACCATTACTCTTTTCCCTTCTTTTCTCCTGAGATCACCTAAGTGTAAGAAAAGAAATCACCACACATTTTAATCAAACAGTATTTATCACTTGAGGATTACCCGTTCACGGATACAGTTACTGGTAGAAGGTGGGCTGCGAACTGTCTTTCTGTTGCCTACATTCAAGCTCTTCCCCTGTGGCAATGCAAGACAACTTGAAGCCCCTCTTACTGAAAGAGCGATGGGTAACCTTCCATATACTGGCAGTTGGATGATGAACTGTTGTGTCAGCAGTTGCATGCCAACTCTGCATGTACATACCCGTATCCTATGGTAAATGCTTGTCTGTGTTTGGAGGGTAAGGCTTAAGAAATAGACCTGGCAAAAATGTTCACGCTGTTTTGTTATATGGAAGGAGTTAAGGTTATAGACAGATTTCTTTTTAAGTCGTTCTCAAACTGTTTGAAATGTGTATGCATATGTTCACTATCATTTGGGAAGAAGGGCTTCTACAGTAATCTACAGGCCTGCTCAGTTTGTGTGCTGGGGAAAAGCTGTCCCTTACTGTGGGAGGAGGGGAACGAGGAAACTTTCAGAATGTAGTGTGTGACTGGAAATGAAGGATTCATCTTGGTGTGGATGGTGGATGGAAGATAAAACCAGTGGTTTAATCAGTTGCCTAGTGAAGGGAGGAAGGGAGGGAGGGAGGAAGGAAGAAGGAAGGAAGGAAAGGAAGGAAGAAAGGAAGAAAATTCAGGGCAAGTAGAGAAGTCCTTCAGCACAACAGTTGTTGTTGGCTTTGGTGGCTTTGAAATTGATTGCTTGTAGGGGTGCTGTTGGTGTTTTTCCCCTCATCTTTATTCATACCGTGCCTTGTAATACTGCACGTGTCCAAAAACACGAAAGTAGGATCTGAACTACCAGCTTTGTTCACAGCTGCTTAATACTCCTAGTGTTGCCTTGTCCAAAAATGTACTGAGAATGTAGCATTTTGTCTTTACTGGTTTAACCTGGGTGCTAGATTCTGTCACTGTTAATGAGCTTGTAGTTCCCAGAGCATATGGTTGGTCTCCTGTGGATTGTCTGACCAATTACTTTTCTTCAGATCCTAGATTTTTCTGTAGATACCAGCATGGGGCTTTTGCAAGAAGTTTATAACAAGATCTGTCAATAGATTTACTAGAAGGGATAAGGTGAATATTCATGCTTCATTATTAATGAAAAATAGGTTTGACTATGAGGAATTTAAAGAGTAAGTAAATTTGTCTGATTTCTTAAAGTTTTTTTAAAATTTCCTAAATCAGTCTTATTGTGATACATCTGTCAGGCAATCTCTTCCAGCTCAAAGACTGACTGTAGAGAACATGGTGGATATGTTTGTGGGCCAGGTCTCAAAATTGTGTTTTGAGGCTGACGTTGCTGTTAGAGTGGAGAAGGTCTGAGATATGGCAGACCTCGTAGCAGAGGAGTAGAATTCCAGCCAGAAGACTCAACAGGCGAAGTTCAGAATCAATGGGTTGAGAGAAGGGTGTTAAGGTGTATAAAATGGTACAGTTTGTTAAACAGTAGACAAAAACCTGATTTCTAGAGATTCTATTTTTATGTGGAATAAGCGGTAAATCTGTGCTTATTGAGGTGGATTGGTGGATTGGTTCCAATCATGAGTTCTTAAACAATAAGCTTAAAGTAAAGCGTTTTAACATTTGTCTTGAATTGATGGGGGTTTTGTTCTGTTTCACAACCTGTTCCAAGATTCTTTGTGAAAGCTGTTGATGCAAATTGAAAATCTTTTCATGAAATGTGCAGAAAGAAAATATAACTGAATTACAAGCATTAAGTACATTTAGACTTTTTACTAGTTAAACTTGTGTTATGAGCAAGAGTTATAGGTGATGGTGAGGTATTTCCAATTAAAAAAAAAAAGAAAAAGAGATTTAAAACCTTGTGAAGTTGAATGTTGGAAGTAATAGTAAAGATGTTCCTGTCTTCTAGAAGACAGATCTTGTCATTGGAAAGCTATCAATATTTGTAGTGAATTTTAGTGAAGAATATGCTGATGGCGTACTGTGTAGAACTGTGTTTCCTCTCTTAAGTGTAATCCTTCATAGAATTAAGTAGCCATATCTGTGACAGAAATAATGCTTTCAGTACTATTTCATCAGAGTGATTTGAATTTGTATTTTGCATACAAATAGTTCATCACTTCCATATTTCTGAAAATGCAACAGAGAAAAAATGATTTCACAGTAGTGAAACTCTAAATATTCTGTTTGTAAGAGGATTAAATGAAACTGCATGTATTTATCTTTTCCATTGTTTTGGCTGAAAAATAATTCTGTGTTCTTGAATATAAACACACTGAAAGACTTGAAAGTTCAGGGCACAGTCTGTTTTCTCCTTCTGTTACTGTCTATTGGAGTTAGGATGTGATAGAGGGAGCAGGGACTCCACAAACTGATCTTGTGCAGGGTCTACCAGGAATTCATTAGGTGGAAACAACATTTTAAATTGGATTTTCCAATAGGTGAAGGACAGCATTTCTTATAATGAAACTGCAGTTACGTAAAATAGTCTTGTACCTTTGCAGCAGTACCTGGGTACTCAGCTTGCTTTTCAGAGGTATAACTAATACAATCAAACAACTTGTGTTTCAGTGTACTTTGTAGGTATTTTTCAAGAATGTTCAGGGCTAAATAAATGGATGGGAGATAGCATAATAAATGGTGAGTTGGAGTGGAATAGTCCCATGTGTCATTCCTTAGCTGCCCAGCCTGCCAATATGCTTTTAACTTTCTGATGTAGTAGTGAGCAAGGAGTCATTGTGTTACTGTGTGTCCCTATGATATATGTGAAAATTTGAATTGATTTTACATGCTTGCAGTTACCACAAGTGTGGAAATGATGCATTTGTGCATTTTTATGTGTGAAAATATTTAATGAAGAAATGGTAATGTGTTGCAAATAGTCAGCTTTTCCTTACATAACATAATCCCTCCTTGAGGGTCATGAATTAGTAATTAGCCATGTATGGAGAGAAAATTATTTCCAGAATGTTATAATAGAATAGAATATTTTCAGTTGGAAGGGACCTACAGCAACCATCTAGTCCAACTGCGTGACCAATTCAGGGCTGACCAAAAGTTAAATCATGTTATTAAGGGCATTGTCCAAAAGCCTCTTGAACGCTGACAGGCTTGGGGCATCAACCACCTCTCTAGGAAGCGTGTTCCAGTGTTTGGCCACCCTGTCGGTAAATAAATGCTTCGTCATGTCCCTTGTAAACTTCCCCCAATGCAGCTTTGAACCATTACCCATGTGTCCAGTCACTGGATCCCAGAGAGAAGAGCTCAGCACCTCCCTCTCCCCTTCCTTTCCTCAGGAAGCAGTGGAGAGCAATGAGGTCACCCCTCAGTCTCCTGTTCTCCACACTAGACAAACCCACAGTCCTTAGCCACTCCTCACAGGACATGCCTTCCAGCCCTTTTGCCAGCTTTGTTGCCCTCCTCTGGACACATTCAAGGACCTTCACATCTTAAATTGTGGGGCCCAGAACTGCACACAGTATTCAAGGCGAGGCCGCACCAACGCTGAATACAGCGGGATAATCACCTCTCTTGACGGGCTGGTTATGCTGTGTTTGATGCACCCCAGGGTGCAGTTTGCCCTCTTGGCAGCCAGGGCACACGGCTGACTCACATTGAGCCTGCAGTCGACCAGCAGCCCCAGATCCCTTTCTGCAGGGCTGCTCTCCAGCCACTCTTCTCACAATTTATACTTGTGCCCGGCATTACTCTGGCCTAGGTGCAGAATCCGGCATTTGGACTTGCTAAATTTCATCCCATTAATCATTGCCCAGTGCTCCAATCTATCTAGATCCCTCTGCAAGGCCTCTTGTCCGTCAAGGGAGTCAACAGCACCTCCCACTTTGGTATCATCAGCAAACTTGCTAATGGTGTATTATTCAACTCCTGCATCCAGATAGTTGATAAATACATTGAACAGAACTGGCCCTAGAATTGAACTCTGAGGAACACCGCTGGTGACCAGATTTTGGTGTTAAACTCCAACTGAATGCTTTGTAATTGGTTATTTCAATCTAGTTGATGGGTTTTTTTTCAGAAATACGTAATTAGATTTTGTCTGGTTATATGAGTTTGCTTCTTGGTCAGCTGAACTGTTATTAAGTCATTTTTATCAAGTAACTGCCAGCACAGGATCACAAGAAAGGGTAAAATTAGCTAAAGGGTAAATGTCAAGTATCAAGCTCTCTTCTGTGGAGTAGACTTTTAAGTTCTGATGACGATTTCTGTTCTTTTTCATTCTCATGTACACATTTGGTTTTTTTCACTGTGGATATTGGGAGACTCTAACAGATAATATAATACATTTATTCTTAACTGCTCCTTGTTGGATTGCTACAATTTTGTTGTTACGTAAAATTTGTTTTATAACAACTTTTTTTTTTTTCCTCAATTTTTTTCATGTTTTTCAGATTATGGCACAGGCTCAAGGTTTGGGGAAGAGATACATTAAAGCCTTTTTTAAAGGTTTCTTTGTTGCTGTTCCGGTAACTGTGACTTTCCTGGATAGAGTTGCCTGTGTAGCAAGGGTGGAAGGAGCATCAATGCAGGTATTGTTGGAAATATCTTTTGTGTGTCAGGAAATTAAAAAGTGACCGTCCACTGACAGTAGCAAGGTGGAAGAAAATATTTTTCTCAATTGCTATTAAATGACCACATTGTAGTATGGAATGGTTTAATTTTGACTTTGTGAAACAAATACCTTTATGATGTGAAAAGAAAACCTTTTGAGAACAAAATGTACCAAAATTCTGTCTCAGTAAAGGGAAAATATATAGATAAGTAGTGATAAAGATATATTTTTTTCATATCTTTCTAGTCATTTAGAAATAAAGATTTCTTTTTTGAGCACTACCTTTTGTCTCTTGGGATTGAATTGATTACTCACAAAGAGGCTTTATTTATTTTTAGTAGCTGTATTATAGTAATTGTAAGGCAAAACTGGTTCTTGCTGTACTTGCTCTTACTAATGAACAAGTATAGCACCATTTCAGTGAAGAACACTGAAAATGGCATGAACCGAATATTAATACCTATGCTTATCAGGACATAAATATCAGTTCATTGTTTTTGCTTTGGTTATACTGAATGTTTATACAGTGTAAACAAATAAATATAAATAGGCTGTGTAACATTTAGAAGAGAAATACTCATGATAGTGAAGAGTTACTTTGTTTCCTCTGTTACTGGGACTTGAAAAATATATGTTGTAATGTAGTTAGGCAATTTTTATATTGTTTTTTTTCATTTTAACTTATATGCACTGCCTATTGCTGTGCATCACCACTGATAACTATAATTTATTTTCCAATGTTCCAATGTTGCAACATTCCAATTAGCAGAGACTAAGGGTTTAATTCTTGGATGCCAAGCCCTCTTTTCTGATTATCTGAGGAAGCTCAGAGCCTTGAAGAGAGGTTTCACAGCAATCAGGACAGCTGCTGGAGTTTGAATTGTGCAGTACTCATGCAGAAAAAACTTGGTCTAGAACCTGGGCTTGGCTGATTTGTGTTTAATGCTACGAAGAGCATGGGATCGGGAGGAGGGAACAGCAAGGTGGCATTGTGCCTTTTGTGGCAGTCTGTAATCTGGTGTTTAAACTCTGTCAACAAACCTCAGCTGGTCTAGAAGACAGCTCTCACCTCAAGAACAGGGACCAAAGGAAAATCATCGTACTCCAGTAATTCTACAGTCCAAGACCAGAAGTTAGGTGTAACATAAGTTACCTTTGCCCTTTTCATGAATGTTCTTCTGAATATCATGGATGACCAATCAAAGGTAGGAGAATCTCAGGGCTTACAGTTGCAGAGCCAGACATTTGCTCTAGAAAGGAGGAGAGGAGTGGAGAACTGGGAAGAACAGTTTCAATCTCTTTTTACTACCTTCATACAGGAGAAATTCCAATATGTAACACAGCATCTGTGTAAATACAAAATCAGCCAGATGAATACAACTCACCCATTTTCCATCTCCCCATTCTTTGCCTCTGTTGGGATCTAGAGCCCCATGCAGCATTCAAGATACAGATGCATCTTGAATTTTAGGCTTTTGGTGTTTTTTGGGGGTTTTGGTTTTTTTTTTTTGTTTGTTTGGGTTTTTTTGTTTTTTTTTTTTTGGGTGGGGGGGTTGGTTTTCGTGGTTTTTTTTTTTTTTGCTACTAGTGAGCATGACCTGAGTGTTTACTTTTTGAGGAGTTGTTTTTTTAGCCTTTCACTGTTTGGTCTTTTCTGTCTCTGGCATAAAGTTCTGTTTGACATCCATTCCTGTTTGGATAGTTTTATCTCAGTAGCTGGAAAGAAATTTTCTAGATTTTCCTACTCCACAAGTCTATTGAGCCCTTCTGATCAAGACCTCAGTTTTATGTTTCCTTTGAAGTCAAAGTCTCAAGTGTTAGTCCTTTGGTATTGTTCTGGAGTGTTGCTTCTGTACTCACTCAAAGGGCATATATTTAACTGTGGTTTACCCATGGAAGATGTGAAAAACACTACAGTTATTTGCTCAGGTTTATTCAGCCTGGCAAAGAAGGATATGCAGTCTTCATAATGGCTAGGGAAAGCAATATATATTCAGTGAGTGATTAAAATCTAAGCTCTTCCCTTGATGTGTCTGTTGACAAAACATTCCCTTTGTTGATTGAAGTATGGGTAGCTTGAAAGCTGACATTTCTGATTTTACTGACATCTCAGTGTCTAAAATTCTCTGTCTGATTTTATTCTGGACTGTAGCACTGAAATAGAAGTTTGTTTGAAACTTCTATGCGTATGGATGTTTTTCAGACTACAAAAAAACCTTCCTAGTGCTTTTAATAAGATACTAATTTCCTTGCCAAGATTTATTAGGTACCTAACTAAGTCTGACAGGGACATAATTAAAAGGAATATATCCCTCTCTTGCAGAGTAGCTTGAAGGAGCACTGGTCATCGCATTGCAATTTTATGTATTTACTGTGTCCTCTGAAGAGAATGTGGAATGTCTCTGAAAGCTATGGGTATGAGGGAGAGTGAAGTTCAGTCAGCATGTAGTCATATATCCATCAATCACATGCTTCCAATGCTATCTTATTGTCTCAATGTGAAGATACGGTATGATTCCCAAGAATTCGTTTGTAATAGACATCTAGCTGGCTTTGTGTACTCATCATTGTGGCTCCTGCTGAGCCTTGTCATGGTTTAACCCCAGCTGGCAACTAAGCCTCACACAGCCACTTGCTCACTCCCCCTCAGTGGGATGGGGGAGAGAACTGAAGGGTGAAGTGAGAAAACTCGTGGGTTGAGATAAAGACAGTTTAACGGGTAAAGCAAAACAGTAATAGTAACAATAATAACAACAGTAATAATATAATGAAAAGGAGGAGCAAAAGCCACACACACAAGCAAAGCAAAACAAGGAATTAATTCACTCCTTCCCATGGACAGGCAGGTGCTCAGCCATCTCCAGGAAAACAGGGCTCCATCACGCATAATGGTTACTTGGGAAGACAAACGCCATCATTCCAAGCATCCCTGCTTCATTGTTCTCCCCCCAGCTTTATATGCTGAGCGTGATGTCATATGGTCAAGGATATCCCTTTGGTCAGTTGGGGTCAGCTGTCCCAGCCATGTCCCCTCCCAGCTTCTTGTGCACCTGCAGCCTCCTTGCTGGTGGGGTGGGGTGAGAAGCAGAAAAGGCCTTGACTCTGGGTAAGGACTCCTCAGCAGTAATGAAAACATCTCTGTATAATCAACACTGTTTTCAGCACAAATCCAAAACTTAGCCCCGCGCTAGCTACTGTGAAGAAAATTAACTCTACCCCAGCCAAAACCAGCACAAGCCTGAAATTAAAAATTCTGACAAGAAGCAGGGAATGAATCTCTCTGTGTCATGCTCGCTTTCCTACCGTGGCTCTCTGTTGCATTCTCTCTCTCTCCTTCCCCCCTTTCTGTTTTTGTTTTGGACCAGCCTCACTGCTGCTTTATAGTTACTGGCGATGATAATACTTTTTGCCAACCTGGCAAGCGCACTGCATAAAGGTTCCAAAGAAAATATAAATTTTCTGATTTATTTCTAGTCAATTAACACAGACTTCGTGCATTTCATTGTCTCAAGATGATTTTGTGTTTCTACAGTGCTTTCAGCCACCTGTCATAATTCTTTCACTTGTGCTGACTTCAGTGTATATGAGTATTAACTCTAACCTATAGGGAATAGCAGTGAACTATTGCAGTTTATAATTTTAACATCATTTTAATTGTTTCATTACCTTCTTTTTTCTTTCCAAAATAACTGTTTTTTCAATCCTCACATGAGGTGTTCTTTATTGCTTAGGATTTCACAGATTGATGTGCTCATCTAGCATTTTGTTAGTAGTAGGTTTCAAGTGAGTTGTAATCTGTTTACAGCATTGAATGTAAGTGACACAAATAACTGGTTCTATGATTTCTTAATTGGCTGTTGTGGATTTTTTGTCACTCCTCATGTAATGCTGGATGTATACTTTAACACGTTTGCTATCACATAGACATCTTTTTTACATCTTGATATCCATTTTTTTTTCTATTGAGTTTCATTGCTTGTCTGCTATTACGAACTCTTCATACATAATGATGTGTAAAAAGGAACCCCCCATGGATATATAAATTTGTAAATTCATTAAACCAAATGGACTGTTTTCAAGTGAGATGGAAGATGACAGCATATGTGCAACTTTGTATGCAAGTTCTGTTGCAAACAGTTCAATACCAAGGATTATAGCGAGTAGCCTGACCAACGATCTCTGACAAAGCACACTTGTTTCAGCAGCAAACATTATTGAATGTTCTATTCCATTATGCATAATGGCAGTTGTAATTATTCTGTAGCAGTTTCTCCTAACTTTATTATTAGGATTACTGTACCTAAGCCTGTGAGCTCATGTGAATATTCTTTCTGTTCCCCAAGCTGTAAGCAAATAAGTTGTGACCTTCTGGTATTCACTAGCAGCATAACAACTATGAAGTTAATCATTATTTATAGTAAAAGGGCATGCTTTTACCCTTCTACTTATGGAACCTCGTGTCCTGTGGGGCTTCATCATATGGCTGGGGATCTCAATTTGCATGCTTTTAGCATTAGATTAGTTAGTAATTGGAAAGAGTGAATGTTTTGTGACTTCTGCACTACAGTTCTAAATTAAGACCTCCGTGTCTCATTTGTAGCAGGCTATTATGCCAAGAACTTGGGCAAAGAAGTTATAATGCTTCAAGCTTGAGGAAGGAAGAATCTCCTGTATTATTTTGTTTGTTATAAAAATAAAAAGCCCTTGTGAGCCTATTTGTTGACTCCTTTTTCAGAAGCTGTATTTTTGTTTTGCTAGACCTGAGACCTTACTACTAGTAAAAATGTCATGGGGAATAAGTTGATAAGTTGCCTCTGAACACACTGCATTAAATTCTTTCTCTACTTTTTGTTGTGGAATCACAATTTATGTTATTTACATTAGAGGAAGACTTGCTGAAGGATTTCAGTGGTTTTTTTTTTTTTTTTTATGGAAAACTGTAATTGTTGATGTAGAATGAAAGTTGTTTCCTTCTAGTTTTCCTTACATTTCTTCTGCCAAATAGTATTTTCGTCTGTGCATTTTGAATGTGTCAGGTTGTTTTGTGGGAAAGAAAAAAAAATTCTACGTTGTCATAATTCTCTCAAACATAATTCTAATGTGTAATGAGTTGGATATCCACTCTGTATGTCAAAACCACATGAGCAATGTGTTGTTTAAAATAACAAGCAATATGGCATTACATTTAGAGTGCTTTGAGTTAAAAAGATTATGCAATATCTACATATATTTAAACTCTAAAGAATTTCCTTTGTTTAAATACAGAAAACAGTAGAAGTCAACTGGGATAATGCAACTAGGGCAATACTGTAACTACCTGGTGTATTTCTCTTTAAGATTAAGTTGATCTAGATTTAGTTGCAAGGAAACGTTTGTGAACACTCAGGTAAATCTTTTCTAAGTATCAGCTGTAAAATACATTATTTCTTGGAGCAGTGGGTTTAAAATTTCCATTTGTTTTGACCTTGTCTTTTGGCCCTTTAAGGTAGATACTTTTGAGTACCAAGCAGTTCACTTTGTGAGAATGTGCCATACGTATGATTCCTGCTTTCTAATATCTGCTTCTTTGCCTAATGTCTGGTACCATTCTTAGCTTCTGGCCCATATGTGCCCATATGTGCCTGCATTTGGTAAAGTCAGTATGACTGTGAATTGTTTGTGAATTTGTGGGTAAAGAATTTGTACGTGAAGATACTGTCCTTTGGTGGAAGATATTATGAAGGTGGAAAATCATTCTGGAAAATCCTGATTAAAAAAATAATAATCATTGGACCATATTTCTGTGGATTTTAATGTGATCTGCTTTGATCCGCAGACTTACTTGACTAGTAATTTGCCCTACAATCTACAGCTCAACATGTAACTAGCCTTGTTTGCTGTTTAGCTAAACATATTGTGTCATTTCCCTCCCCGCATTTATTCTTTTGAACTATCATATTCCATACTATTCATGTGAATTACACCTACTTAGAACCCCAGCACATTACTTTTTGTTGCACACTAAAAAGCTAGTTTTTCACAAGTCCCATTTGAAAAAGGTCTTTATCAACTGATCTGGCTAGCAAAGACAAGGTGATTGAGGAAACTGTAGTAATGAGAAATCAGCACTTCTAAATAGCTTTTAGAGTTAAAAATAAATACAAAGTATCCATCCTGGTTTGGGAGCATAGTTTTACTGAATAAAAATACAATGAAATTTAATGCTGTGTAATTACTTGTGTTGAGAACAGTTGATTTCAGTCCTATACCCACATTGATTTGCTCATCAAAGGTACAATCAGTCTGGGGAGGGAAATCTCAGAAGTGAATGTCTGGTGGTACATGTGGGGGGCCAAGTTATATTGTAAGGTGAGCACTGAAAACCTTTTTTACAAAAAATAAAATTTTAGCAAATATTGCAGCTGTCATACCGATAAATGAGGGGCTTCCTAGTCTCAATACTCTGCTTTATTAAATATGTCACCTAATTCTAAATTAGTCTAAATTAGAGGTCATCTGCTGGCCAACTTGGAGATACCGTAATTGTATTTGAAGAGTCTGAAAAAGCTTATTGAGAAATAAGCTGTTGAAAGACTTCAGTCTGTATTATTCTTAAATACTTTGTCTAATAAGAGGAGTATTTGTACTGAAATAATGCCTGCAAAAACCAATGAAGACAACACTGTGATGGGCTACTTCCTTCCTCTGCTGTTTCTGATAGGTTAACTCAGAGCCAGCATTAACCAGGTACTCTGGTTTTGTACCACGTCACATAAAATAATTATGTGCGGTTCTGTGTGCCTCCTGATACTCTGTACTAATTAATTACTTGGGTTTTTTTAATGTTGAGATTAGCGAACAGTCTCATTTCACAGTATGGTTCTGTGAGAGGTCTTGCTTCTTTGTATCCTGTTATGGAAGGCCCACATTTACTGGCAGCGTCACTATACGCTGTAGGTGTAGGGTTTGTTTTTTTCCCTTTGCAAAGAGTGCTGAGATTAGTATTGTTACAAGTATGTATTTCATTTTTAGTGCATAATGCTTGTATAACCAGTAAGATGCCTGCAGAAAGTTTGTTTTTTTCTGGGAATTAGTGTTCTTGGTTCTCCTTTGTTTTTAATGTTAAATGATATGCAGTAAAGGCAATCACTTCTTTTCATCAGGCTTGTCATAAGTATGTATCCTTCGTAATTTAATTTGCATGCAGTAGTGCATTGAAAGGTGTGAACTGCAGGTTGCCATAAATTAATGACTTTTAACATAGCATTTAATAAAGAAATATATTTCCCAGAATACAACAGATTCTTGGTCATTTTATAGTAAGTGGGTACATTTTTACTGATTTTAATGGATTTCACCTGTTGATGGAATGAGAGTTAGGTGGAAGATTCATAAAGGAAATGTAAACTAAAGCTGGGTTTTTTTCCGCCTTTCCCAGCCTTCTTTGAATCCTGGGGGAAGACAAGCGTCTGATGTGGTGCTCTTAAACCACTGGAGCATTCGAAATTATGATGTACAACGTGGGGACATTGTGTCATTGGTGTAAGTAATTTTGCATACATTTCAATACATGTTTATTTAAATGTTGAACCATCAGTATTTAATATTTAATCTAGCATACTCTAAGTATATATATGAACAAGGAACATAAAATTTTTAGTAATTCATTATTGTTATTCCTATAAGAAGTTTTCAAAACTCAAGATGTTCAAAGAATGCATTACCAAGTTTTTACTTGAAAGGAATGCAGTGTAAGATATCATGTGATACAGTATATATGTGTATCAAAACTGCCAAGAAAAAAGAGCTGTGAGATAAAGAGAGAAAATAGATGAAACATTATGTGGCTTCATGGAGTATACTTTTAAAGTTGTTTGTCCATGCAGTCATATTTATGAGAAAAATAGTGTTTCTTTACCAATTAATATGAACTTTTTTTTTCCTGGAGATATCTGGGTACGGAATAAAATTTTAAATAAGATCACAAGAATTCAACCGTCTCCATAAAGGACAAATGCAGCAAAAGAAAAAAAAAAAAAAAAAAAAATTTACAATTATAACGGGGAGGTCTGTGTGTCAAGCCAGAAGGTGGCAGTGTTTTGCTGTTGAAAATATTCAAGACTAACGGAGGACAGAAACTCCATTTCAGCCTTAATGTAATATAGAAATGGAATGTCAAAGTGTGCATAACTGACACAGTGATATAATACATACTGATACTACTTGCTTGGATAGTATAAGCTTAAGGTTTTAGTTTTGTAAGTGAAATGCACAATATGTAGATTACAACAACTGTCTTTGGAAGCTGTATTATCTCGCTTCCTTTTTGTCATATATCTCTTCAAATTGTCCCGTTTTTTGCCTACCTCTTCACTGTAGTGGTAATTTGTATTACAATTTTCACTACCAGCTCTTAAAGCACACTGTCTCATGTACTCTTCTTTTGTTAGAAACTTAAAGTTTATTTTATGGTCTGTCTTATTGTCTGGCCTGTAAGATTTTCTATAAATGATCTAGCTACAAATATGAATTTATTCATGTTTGCAACACCTAATATTGCAAAAGGACTCCAATTTCAGGTCACTTAATGACTGCTTGTAAAATTATACTCTGCCTCTGTGTGCATCCCCCTGCCTAAGTCATGCTCTGGTCGTTGTTTAAAACAGTGAACATATCTGATTAGTAATTAATAGACTGAACAGAAGATGGGCATGTTGTCTGATCAGAAAACAGAATAAATAGTTTAATTGTTATTCTACTTCTTGAAGGTTTGTGGTACCATCTGAGCCTTCTGCATTGATTGCTTTCCCTTTGCTGTATGCTTGGGCACAATAACTGATATTTTAGGTGCTGTGGTTTTTTTGTACATTTTGAAAATTTTGCCTTTTACTGGTGGAGCTTATGTACACCCGTGTGGAAGAAGTTGCATTGTATTTACGCACTGTTCTGAGGTTTTTCTTAATCTTTGGGGAAGTACACTGAACAATCAGACTAGAGAATTCAAAAAGCACTTTAAGAAAAATACAAAGGAAGTTAAAAAATGTAAAAATAATCTATTGAATAGTTTTGATATGAAAATATTGAAGGATATTTTATATATCAGTAACAATTTTTAAGTTGTTAAGTACTTCATGATGTGGGTTTGGTAGAAGCAGCTTTGGCCTACTAGCTTATTGTAATGTAAAATTTTTAATTGTGTTGTTAAGACTTGCAGGTTATAGTATCCGGATGTGATTTTGTATCTGAGTTGTTTGAGACAACTTTTGGTACATGAGACTTTTATTGTGTAAACAGATTAATATTTTTATCCTTTTCATTTCGGTTGTTTCCCTATGATTTCTGTAACTCACTAGTGAAGAGATATCCTATGTACATGCATGAATTTTACTCGGTGGTCCTCAGGGGACTTGGCTGATTTAGGCAAGGCATGAACAGGGAAGGCCAGTCTCTCATCAGCTGCTGCTTTTTCTGTTCCTGTCAGAAATGTAGATGAGAAAGTGTTGGTGTGACTGAGGTAGGCAGATGGATATGTAAACCTTCTTTCATATCCTACTTGGCTGCTTAACATTTATCCACTGTCTTGTCTTTGCCAAGTCATAAGTAGAAAATAGCTATGAGGTTCTGGGAAGGTGGTCTTTTGCAGAACAAGAGCTGGGGTCAAATATTCCTTCATGGCAGCTTGACCAGGGCCATCCAAGTTCTTTGCTTTCTTCATACCATCAGAAATAGTGTCATTCTGGATGGCTGCTGTTTCTATCACAACTCTTAAAAGGGATTGTTGAGATCCCAACTGGCAAAGTCCAGTATAAGTAGGTGGCCAACAGCCAAACCTTGGAGCAAAGAGATGAGTTAGTCTTGGTGGCCCTGGATGCCCCACAAGAGGATCAATCAGCCTGTGATTATGCTTGTGATACTGCTTGCAGATCCAGAAGTTTTTACTCTCTCATCCAATCTAGTTCTTGAATATACATATTTTTCTTATTTGCTGACTTTGATTACAAATGAGCACCCTGTTCCCAAGCACTTGGTGGTGTTTATGCCTCGTTAAGGTATTACATAAACACTGCATGTTTATGGAAACATATGTCATGTGTCTCTGTCATCCCTGTCTCTGCATCTGATATAGTTGTGACTATGCATCACAACCACAGCTGTGAAATGAGCCACCGCTTGTGCACACATATGCATATACCTGGTTTTAGACATAATATTTAGAATGGCATTAGTCCTTAAAAATTAAAATTAGAGTCAGATAAAACCAATGGAGAGAATAAGTTGGTAGGAAAGAATGATATGTTTACTTGCAATTTAGTGTTCAACAAATAGTTAAATCTTACCTCAGCTTTTTAGAAGGTGTTTTGAGGTAACATTTTTCCTTTTAGCTTGAACTTATCCTTATTGATACCAGAATTAAGAGAGCTCAGTGTTACATGTTATACTTTTGAACTCACAATTTTAAGTTGATTCAGAACTCAGGGATATTAATATCATCCTTAATTTGATCACTTGCTTGAATGCTTTATTTAGATACTGCTATATTACTGGGACTTAATAAATTAAAATTCAAAGCAGGAATATATTTTCAATAAATTAAATAATTTCCATTATTATGTGTTCCAGAATACTACCTTTGCATCTCTTAAACAGATGCAAAAAAAGTGTGTTATTTTCTTTGTTTTGCAAATGCATGTATTTATCTTCAGAGAGAGAACATAGTCATGTGGCACATGAAGTCATCTTTAAAACATAAATAAATGCGTATTTTTGCCAGATGGACCTTGATCTTTCAATAACTTTTGTGGTGAAACAGACATTTTGTTTTGTAAGAGTTCTGCTGAGGTAGATCCCAACAGTTATGTAGAACTTTATCAGATATTGCAGAATGAGTTGTAGGACGAGTAGGCTTCTCCCAGCTGGTTTTACCCTGTAAAGTTTGAATGCGAACAACATTGTGGCTGTAGCAGTATGCATCACAGTGTAGGCTGTACAGCTCATGCAGGTCCTTGGGAATATATGCTGCAACTCGATTCCTGGTACTAATGGAGATAGTGCTCTTCTGTTAAGTATTAATAGACATTTTTGCCAACTTACCTATATGTAATTTGGTTTCTACTGTGAACAAATGCAGGCATTGTTGTTAAAAGATGTTGCCAAAGCATGATTTATAGCTCTACAATTCATTTTGCTTCTCTCTACTGAAAACCTTATATCCTGAATGTAAAATCTTGCCCTTTTTATTCCGAAATTCCTGTCTTAATGTAGAAAAAATTTGTTGCAACATGTGGAAGATTGCAAAATTGGTGTGTGTATGTAGAATGGGTATTTTATCAATATCACAAAGTTTAAGTAAACTTTTGAAATGAATACACAACAGTATTAAGTCAGACATTTAAAATAGTTTTTTCTGATAAATAAAAGTTTGGACATTGTCTTGTTCTTTACTTGGTTAGTAGGTTTTTAATAAAGGAGCTAACAACGACTGCAGTATAAATAGGGTTGTTAGATTTTGAATCATGAAATTTCAAGGCTGTAAATATTCATAGACACTAATTTTAGCCTTTGGAGGTTATGTTACTTCTGTAATAGAGAGAACACCTTCTCCAAGGTGTGACTGAGAGCTGGAACCTACTTGTTGGGTAGGTTGCCAGGTGTCCCTCCATTTCTAATTTAGGATGTGTGCTTATGTGTTAAATAAAAATAGCTATGCTAATGTAATCTGGAGAAAGATTGAGAACCAATGCTGGTTTTCTGTACATTCTGAATGGTAACATGCTTCTAAACTTTTGAACTATAATAGCTAAATGAAAATGGGCAATATATTTAAAAACATGTTTTTAAAGGTCAGCTATAATAGTAAGGAAATAAATGTATTTTTTTTCACCTTCTTGTGAGTTCTTATATAAAAGCATAATTGCTTTAAGTACAAAAACAACTTTTTCTGTAGAAAATGTCTTGATATTTAAAATAAAAGCTTACTTCCTATCTCCTATTCTGATGAAGGATACTAAGCAGCTTCTGTCACTGCTTCCTCTGACTACAAGATTATGTTCAGGCCTTGCAGCAAACTCCCTTACTTTTGGTAACTGCTAAGTATTTTTGTGTAAGGTTATATGTGTTTGAGCTCTGAAAAATCCAGTGCAAATCAACGCTCTGGAGGAAGAATGAAAGTACTGTGCGTGAGGTTGTCTCTGCTGCTGTGTCCCTCACTGACATCTGTTCAGAAATGAGAATTGGAAAGATAGTTGCTGTGATGATTTTATGTGATGGTTCAACAGGTTTCAGCCTATTCACACAAATCTGAATAATCCAAATTTTGACAGAATGCGGTCCTGTTCAGTTGATGGAAACAAAAGAGTTCTCAAATGGTGCAAAGTGAATACATACTCTTCATAAAACATCACTAATTGGCATTTCATTAATAAGACTAGCCTAGTAAAATAAAAATCAGTAAGAAGGTACTTATTAAAGGAATTGCCTTGAATTTGAATCAGTAGTTGTAATTATGAAAAGACTTTCTACTAAATTCTGATAGATGTAACATGAATAGATATTTAATTTATTTTTAAGAAAGCTTCTTTCTGACTAAAGTACTGTACAACATTTTACGAATACCTCTGCCTGACCTTCTTAAGTCTTCCAGTTTCTATTCTATTTTTGTTTGTACTTAGGTCCCTGTACCAAGTCATCTGTCTTCTGGCAGGTAGGACACTGCAAAGGAGGTTGTGCTGACATAGAAGCTAAATAATCACTTTACTTTCTGTGCCTCAGTGACCTCAGAAAATCTTTTCATATTCTGTTCTTTTAGCTGAGAAAAAAACTCCTCATATCTTCCTGATAAAAATCAAATATGTTGTTGTACTTTTATCTATGTTACAATCCGGTCTTAGAATAGATATCATACTATATATGTGTATATATATATACATATATACATCTTATGTATATAAGATACTGTTGATGAAAGAAAGACTTGCATCTTGTATATATAAAGTAAGTAAAATCCATTTTCTAAGGAAAGTTTTCAGATACCGTACATGATCCCCAGTTTTATTATGAAGTGCTCAAGATGGGTTTAAGTAGGCAATTATTGTAATACTGTGGAAACTGAGCAGTTGTGGAGGAAAGAAGTTGTTGTTAAAGTTACGGTTATTTAATTTATAGTCTATGGATGTGAGTAGGAAGTTTACAATATTTGATTGCAAGAATGATTTCTGGAGGGAGTCTGGCTAGAATCTTTAAGCCAAAAAGTTACATATATGAATGTTATGGCTTACGGATTCTTTAGTGGTCAAATTGCAATTTGGAGAATTAAAAGTAAATGTATTTTCTTTTCTAAAAAGTTAATGATGTGGAAGTCAGTTAGATGGCCTAGGCCATTTGTGAAAGAGCTGTTAGTTGATCGGTAAGAGTACTGTATTGTTGTAAGTGGTGCCAGTGAGAACTTCATATTTTGGTTGATTTTGATTTTATTGGCTTTGCTATTGAATTAAGTACCTTTCTATTGAATTAAGAACCAAATTATTGCTTGTTGGTTATTTATTACAGTAGTCATTAGAATACTACATTGCAAGTTTACTAAAAACCACTTCACTGATTGCCACGATAACCTGATCGGACAAAAGTGAACATTAAACTTACATGCATTAAGCTAACATAAACCAGAATGTGGCCAACTGGTAATTAAAAAAGAAGAAATTGTCATTCTATCACAGCAACGTATGTCAGATAAAATTATTAAATCTACATCAGGTACTTGATAGGATGTAAGTGGATCTGGAACCTTGCTATAAGATCAGTAATTTTGGCTCTAAAAGCAAATGTTGAGATTTAATAACAGAAGACCATTACTTGAATAATTTTTTAAATTCTGGTTAGCATCCCTGAAATAAATTTATGGACATAAGCGTGGTTGTCAGAAATTCTGTTTAAAATGTGAATTCCTATTAGTTAGAACATAAGTTTAATCTTAATGACTATTCATATGGTAATTCCATCAGTTCTCATCTGAGGTATTGCTCTTACAGTGGCTGAGGGGCACAACATGGAAAAACTATAAATCACTATTACCATGTCTTTAGCTGTTGGTTTTGATTTTGGGTTTTGATTTTTTTTTTTTTCCCTGCATAGAGCCCTGCTTTTAATTTAAAATGCAGCATTGAGAGACTTGACAAAAATAATTAAAATCAGATGCACAGGCTGTGATATTTGGTTGAATTTACTGCTGAGGTAAGTATCATAAAATTTCACTGAGACATATTCTAGTGAAAGTGAAGGGAAATCGCGATCTTACCAACCTCAGTACCAAATCAGCATCAAGACAAATTTGAAAAATGAATCAAAGCATCAAGATTAAAGCTATTTTATACAGGATTATCTATTGATCAGTACTCCTTGTTTTAAATATTTTTGTTCTTGGCCCATCTATATTTACACTGGAAAAACTGCAAGTTATGGTTATGTTGCAATTCAGCCAGATTAGGGTGTGAATAATAAAAACAAGTTACATTTGAAGTTTCATCCAAATATATATATGTCTGATTCTTTGGAAAGCAAGAAAGATGGGAGAAAAACTGTTCTGTTGTGATCTTTAAATTCTAAGGTGATCAGATAAGGTGTTAGCAGCTAATTAATACATAAGGAGGACTTATGTTCTGCTGAAGGAGGACTGTTAACAGTAATTTTCAATCTCAAACCAAAATTAATTTATTAAATTCATTTAAACAAAAATTTGTTCATTCGATTAATTTATTTTTACTTCACTTTTTAGTGATCAAGCATATGAAGATGAGAAGGGGGAAAAAAACCTACTCTAACAAATGGAATAACTTTTACCTGCCTGTATTCAATAGCACAACAGCACAGAATTGGTTTTTCTCTTGTTCTTGATGATAGGCAGTTCCAGTATGTTGGAGATCCCAGGTCTAAGTGGGCAGCTGCTTGAAATATTGCAGAATTTACAGCCATGATTTGATTGGCTGGAAGGCTGTCTGCGATCCTGTAACTCTATGCCTTACAGTGTGATGGCTGACTGCCCTGCGAAGGTCATGTTGAGCAAAAGGAGGTTGAAACCTGCCTTGGTTTAGAAAAATGTCACTTTTACCTTTTGAAATATTTATAATTTAGATGCTAGGAACTTGCTTACCTTTCAGGAGAATCTGGTGATATAAATGCTTGCTGCGATGTATGTACAGAAAGGTAACAGTATATTTTTCCAAAACTTTTTTTCTTTAACCTTAAGAAAATTTGACAACTCTGATAGGGGAATGTTTGATATGTTTTTTTCTCAGTACATTTCCAACTGCTGAGAAGTAATTACTGGTTATTTATGACTGACATTGCTTGTAGGTACCTAGAGCTAGGAAAGGTTTTACAAGTCATTGAAAAAGTCTACACAGTCTCATTGCTGGAAGAGGCAGGAAATACGATTGTTTCAGCAGCTAACAGGGAATTCCAATGCTCATTCTTTATAGGGTATTCTTCTTAAGTAAATTCCGACTGAACATCTGTGATGGTATAGGACAAAAAAAGTCATAGGTATTCATATGGTTATCCTTGCACAAAAATATCAAGTGTATTTTTGATTATGATAACTTTAGATGGATCATAATTTTTGAATGTGTACTCAATCAATTTTCTTGAAGCTTTAGAGGATTGTTAAACTGAAAGTAAACTGATAGTTTGTTGAAAGTGAAGTAATTTCCTTCCCTTGAAGGTAAAGGACTTGTGAGGAAGCCAATGCACCAACTACAATTCCTAAAGAAGATACGTGTCAAAGTACTTAAGCTTAGGTCCACTGAACTGATGAAATTTGGAGTGCTGAATTGATGAAGTACTAGATTCAGTTTAAGATAAGCTTCTCACTAGATCAAGATCTTACCTTTCACATTGCTTTAACTTGAATCGTGAATGATTCACAAGTAATACACATTTTGGCTCTAAAGATGCTGTATTGACTTCTACTATGAAAAGTTTTTCTATACTTGGAGAGAGTAATGAAAAATATTTTTTGTAGAACTCTGGAGATCAGCTTACCCTTTCTTCTCCATATGAAACCATTCTCTTCCAAAGATAGCCAGTTCCTTAATATCAGGGCTTGCATATTCCAATGCTAAGTTCTGTTACCTGCAATAGTATGAAAGCTGTAAGAGAGAAATGTATGTAGCATGTTGTAATATGATTGAACAATGCTTGAAACCTAAAATGCAGTAATTTTTCTTAAGCAATGAAGCTTGATTATTTTATTTTTTTTTAAAGTCCTGGGCATAAGCTATTAAACAAATGAAATTGGTTCTGTAGTTTTCAGTATGCCAAAAGATATCTAAATGCATTTTAGCCTTTTGTGCAGTTGGGCTGCTTGTATTTTGTGTACAATCTGGGAAATACTGAGGTGATATTTTATTATACAGGATATTTCATACAGTGTGTTCTTGGACAAATTATAGTTTAAATACTGCCACAGCTGACTTCATATCTTTTAGTAATAACTTCCCCTAAGCCAGTTTAGTCAGTTGTATTATGAGCAACCATAAATATTAACTGCAGAATGTTACTTCTAGGAATCTTTCAATGAACTATACATATGCTGACAAAGTGAATTCTGCTTACACATCAAAAATATTTATTTCCAGTCTAATTGGTGAAGTTGGAAGAAAAACCATGGGTCTTGACCTGTGCTGAATATATTGTGGACATGAATATTTCTGCATGTAATAAGCAGAGTCTTGGCCTTGTTTTCTCTTTTTTTCAGCCTGTTAGCAAAGGCAAAAACAAGGGAATGGCAAATTATCAGTTTTAAAATTATAATTAACCTTATCATCACTGTATTTTCTAGGGAAATTATATTAGGCTGTATTCATGAATGTAATATTAGTTTCTTATGTGCAATCGGCTGGTCCTGCAAAGTGAAGTTGAACAAAATTTAGCTTTAAATACACGCATATATATTTGTTCAGCTGAGAGGGAACCTTACTGCTACTGTCACCTGTCTATCTGTTGATTAGCTACAAAGAAATGGAGTCAAACTCTTCTCAGAGGTGCACAGCAAAGGGACAAGAGACAATGGTCGCAATTGCAGCAAGGGGCATTCTGACCAGATATAAGGAAAAAAAATGCACAATTAGAATGGCTAAGTTATTAGCTAGAGAGACTGTGAAACTTCCATCCTTGGAGGTATTCAAAACTTGACTTGCCAAAGCCCAAACTCCCTGATCTAGCTTTGCAGTTGCGTCTGTTTTGGCCAGCAGTTGAAGTAGATGACTCCCAGAGGTCCCTTCCAACCTGAATTATTCTGTTCGTCTACAACAAATGGAATTTCAGCAATGGAACTGTTAGGATATGAGATGTAATTGCTATACCCTTTTAAAGTTGCAAGTCAACATTACCAGTTAGTGTTCAGAATATGCATTATGCTGGTTTTAATTTCTTTTATAGCACAGTAGTGGAGTTTCTAAAAATCTCTTATTCTGTAGATGTGGTTGTGATATTTGTCTTAGAACAGCTTCTAAAAGACCCAGTCATGCATTGGAAGCCTGTTGTGTTAATAGCTGAACGTACATAGAACGGTAAGATTGTATTTGGGTTTCATAACTAGAGTGTAAATTCTCTAAAGCTGAAACAATGAGTAGATTCAGGCAGATGCGTATGGTGAAACAATCAGTGGGGTGGGTGGCAGTCTGCATGCAGATGGCTGAACATTGGGTCATGTTTAGCATACTGTAATAGAGGGAACTGCTTTGCAAATGTATGTGGAGAGCAGTTCCCAAGTGAGAAGAGGAGCCTGGAAAAGTACACAAGTAATTGTTTGCTCACTTGTTAAATTTTCAATTAAGTCTGACTGGATTCATTCATAAGGGACAGGGTCAGCATTTTGACTGTAAATCGGAGAGAAATGTGTCAGGAAAAAAGTATAAAAGATGCCTATAATGAAGACCAAAAAAAAAAAAAAAAGATAGAAACTGAAAGCAAAGAGAGGGGTTACCTTCAAATTTTAGTGTCATGGCTGTAATTTAATGGCTTGATGTAGTAAGAATCTACAAGAATCTTTTTCATTTATTTCATAAATAGAACTGAAATTGATTCGAACTTGACCTGTCTCTTCTGCCAATATGGAGAAGAACAATCTAGCCTGCTACTCTCTAGCCACTCAGCTCAGATACTACACCTGGTAGTGTAGGTATCCTCTTTTATGGCTACCTTTGTGAAATGTAAAAAAGTAGTATATAAACAGAAGTTTGGACTAGGGAAAAAGGTAGAGGTAAAAACTTAAAATGGTTGTTCACTTAAAACCAAGATCCATAGCATAATGCCATTTAGTGTTTCAGTAATTAATAGTGTATATCTTAAAGCAGAAAAGAGATACCTAGTGAGCATATTTCTTGTGTTATACGTTGTTTTATATGTTTGCTTTAAGGGACAAATTAGTGACATTCTCAGAACAATAACTTTGATGTTTCAAGAACTAGGACAATTGTAATGAGAGAAGTGTGTTCTTGCCATATAAAGGAAAGTATATTGCCAGCAAGCAAAAGATAATAGCATCCTGTACACCCAGAAGGCCTGCTGTGATGTTTGCATCTGTAAGATCCCCTTCGCCCTCAGAACAGTCTGTTTTTAAACTGGTACTGAGATTGACCTTAGTAAAGAGATACTGTTGGCAAATATTTAAATGTGTGGTCACGCACAGTGTGTTCCTCAGTCCTATAGGACACTGCCAGTTGTGTTTTTCTACAGCAGATTTGTATTAGTTTGCACTTTCCTTGAGCTCAAAGGCTTATCTATTTAATATTAAAGGGGAAAACATAATTACAAATTATATTCTATATCCTTAATTGATGATAGCTTAGCTGAATCCATGAGACAGAATTAGAGACTTAGCTGCATTGTTCCAAACAGCTTATGATGAGACAGTTTCAGATTTTGATTAAAATAGGAGTAGCTTCCATAGAACATGAAATGACTGTTGTTAACTACATTTTCCTCAGTGTGAGTTGTGATTTCTTTTTAAAACTTGTGAAGAATGTAGATTGTTCTAGGTCAATATAACCCCTACTTCATGGGAACAGCATACACACCTTTGAGTATTGAAGGGGGCTGTTGGTATAGCTGACATATGTTTATTGTAATGTATTTAAAATAACCTTGCAAAGCCAGGAGATTTTAAGAACAATAATCTTTCATGGGCCTCTTGTGACCTTCTAAGATAATGGTTGACCTTTACTTTATCCTGTGATATCCGGACTGTAATATTGAAAGTTAGCGAGACTTTTTTAAATAAGCTGACTGAACACTTGTCACCCTTACCGCATGAAACCTTATGCTTTCCTGTGGTCAGGCTTTTTGTGCATCAGCAGGACTGCAGTACTGCTGCTTAACTGAGAGAGAGGGCACCTCATTCCACATGTTTTAAAACTGACAGGGATGGGAAGGTGTGATGTTGGGAGAAATTTATGACGTTGTGAACATGTGTTAGCTAATACTAGATTAAACCTGATATAGCAAAACAAAGGACCTCTGAATGTCTGAAACCAAATTTAGCAGAAAAGCAGTGCATCTTAATATCTGAAACTTTGTCTAGATGCTTCTTAGTTTTGATAATTAAAACAGCGGAGCACGTTCCTATACAGTATTTCCTCCTCTTTATTTCCCTTTTCATCTGTCCTTTTTGGGGCATTATCTCAGTGGTTATCTTTGAGAAAGTTTTGGGTAGCTGGCTGTCCAATTTTATTCTTCTGGGCAGTTCTTATTTGTAATCCTGTGGCCATTTCTGATGCAGAGTTTGAGAATGCATAAAGGGTGTTGAGGTTTATGTAAGTATTTAGACGGTGTAATAGTTGTTTCTGTATTGTGTTACCTTAAAACTGGAGGACTATGCTCTGCAGCTTAGGAGCTGTTATCTCCCACTTTTCTGAAATCTGCCACCATTATTCTAGCTGTCTAATTCTAAATAGTTTCCACTTTGCTCCTTTATAACACTTAACAAGTTTTTTGTGTGTGTTTGTTTTTATGTATGTTTTAATCAGCTTTTAGCTGTGGTTAGTGATCAGGATAACATATCTCTCTAGTCTGTATGTGAATAAATTGAGACATTTGAAAATACTTAGAGCTTGCAAAGATTCTAACAGTTGTGTTTAGGATTTCAGCGGGTGCTACGACTATATGCAAGGCAGCTCAGCAGGGCTTTTCAGTTCACAAGATTTGCTAATGCAGCAGCAGTTAACCGCCAAGGGAAATTTAAATTTGAAGGGGCTCTTCATGTCCTGATTTGTAAAAGCCCTCCTGGGCTATTCTAGAAATTTCTGCTAGCAACTACATTTAGCTCTACTGTGTGGCTTGTTTCAGTTCCTGTGTGCAGCTGTGTACTGTTTGCTAAAAACTCATGAGGTATTACATCTCGGCAACAAGTACATTGTCTAGATGGTAGCAGCAGGGCTAGCAAAGTGTCAGTCCCTGGTGTTCAGACAACATGTACAGAGCATTGGTCCTATTAGCACAAAGCATTACTTCAGGCTAGAAATAATCCATTCTGGTACCTCTAATCTACCAGTTATACTCCTGCTTTATGATATGTTAATAGTAATATGACTGATACTGGAATGGGCTCAGTAAAGGCTCTGGGTTTTTTCTGCTTGTCTTGTACTTGCAGTTGACAAAGTGAACAAATAAAACACGTCAATACTGCTTTTGTCATGAGCTTCATCTACATGAAGATAAAAGTCATACAATTTTTAATGTTATCTCATGAAGAACCCTTTTTGTAAACATGCACTTTGAACATAACAGGTTTGTGATTCCTGTATTCATATATTCCTGCTAGGTCTCCCATGTGTTTTCTAAGAATAAACTGATTTTGGAGATTGCTACGGAAGTTTGATCCAAGAACAAAAGGTGAACAAATGTAGACTAGTACAAATAGCTGATATTCAAAATTATCTTTAATTTAGGAAGAAAATTAGCCACACTAGGAATTTGTGAACTGTTATAGCAAAATTATTAACAGATATGAGTTGGTGACATTATAATTTTTAAAAAGTATCTATGATATACATGCTGGCAAATAAGAGGCTTGCATAATAATTTAATAATGCTTATTATGCATATGTAATATTTGTAGACTAATTTCAGATCACATAATTCATTTGGGAAATATTAATTATGGACACACAGAGGTCATATTTTGAAACAGTTGGCATGCAGTAGCAGAATGAGTGCAGCATATCACTCACACCCATTGCAAAAGTTCTTAAATGTGTGTGTTCTTTATGAAAGCTGGTCATTTTCTTCTTTCCCTGGGTGATATGGAACAAAAGCAATGGTTGGTGCTGCTGAGAACCCAGACTGTGAAAGGATTTGAAACCCCTGTTGTTGTAATTCCTTAGAGCATATGAGGTTCATATTGCCTGTGAGAAGAGAGACTGTAATCCCCATCTTGCTCTTCCAACCTACAGCCCAGAAGATTACTCTCAACTTTTTCTCCTTATGGTCCAAATCCAATATATATTTTAAACTGGTTCAGAAAATCAGAAGACTTAAAAAATAGCAAAAGGGAAAATGTTAAATGTATTTATTTTACAATTTATTTAAAAATCAAAGATTAAAAAATGGTATTTATACTCTTTTAATGTGTAGATTTATAGATGCGGTTTTGGTCTATATTGTATATAAAATTTTTAGATCCTAGAATGACACGGTGTTGTATTTGAAAACAAAATCCTTCTTCATCAGATTGTATAGAGTATGCATGAAGCAGCTGAAGGTCCCCCCCATAGAATGGTAAGCTTCTAGTCGGATATGGAGATTATTCAGCATCTTAGTAATGAGTAGGAAATACAAATGAGGGTTTTTCAATTTAGGGCCTGTTTACAAAAAATAATTCTGACTTGTGTATTTACAGGCAAATGAGATCTCTTTTTAAAGTTATTTTCTGGCTGTCTTTGGATTGTTATATTCAGGAGGACACTAATAAGCTGAAGGGAATTTGTAGCACTGCAACCAATGTGATTATGAGAGTTATATCGAGGGATGCTAAAGAAACACATCTTTAGGTTTGTCTCTAGTTAATGGTTTTTGGTGCTTAGATTGCATCTGTATCCAAGGTCCTACCCAAGCCACAGATGGTGTGTTACTGGACAATGAACCCCCACTCAGTTTGAGTGTGTAAATCTTGGGATGTCAGTCTTGCCACTTTCAGCCAGTCCTAATAAACGCATACAGAAACATCAGAGAGAAAACAAGGAAGCTGAAAACAGGCCTGTGATGGAGAAAAAAACTTATATGATCAACACTTAGTGAGATCGTTTCAGTTTTGTTGATCCTAGCTGCATTTTGGTGGAGTCTCTATTCATCAGAGGTTCTAGAGAAGGAGTTGTGACATCTTCACTTTACTTCTGATTTGGTTTTGGTTTGGTTTATTTTATCATTGCAGACTTCCTTAAACAAACAGGTTACATTAATACTTTCCTTTTTCAGTGCTTGCAACAGACTAGTTCATCTGTTAAAGTTTGGCCACCAAGCAAATCTATTTCCTCTCCTCATAACATCTTTTGATTTGGTTTTTTTTGATTTGAAGAATCTCTAATGAAGCCTTAAGGATGAAGCCTCTCGGCTATTATTTTATTCTTATTTATATTTTGTCATGCCTAAGGATGCTGATTTTGGACAAGAGCATCATTGTTCAAGAAACTCCACATAGATTTCCTTGTTGCCTCAAGGGGGTTTCTGTGTTAAACTTACTCCAATTATCTCTATTGTTTTAATAGTTAGATATCATAAATCAAGCCTACTCACCAGAAATTCTCTCTAGTCAATGGAGAAAAATTAACACTTCCAGAAATGAGTCTTTGTCAATTATCCTTAGACATTTTGTTTTAAATGTTGGGCCAAATAAATGCCACAGATTTTAATGTAGATTAAAAACATGTTTCTATATGAATTTTCCACTGCTGTCCCTAAACTAGGTGACCAAATAGTAATGAAACTATTTGAATTTGTTTGATCATACAATTTTAAGGATTGTTTACATGCAATTTACTTATGCTCAGAAAAAATATTTTCCATGTTATATCTTAAATTTCAGGATGACATCTCTTACTCTTCACTGTACATACCTTGGAGCCTCCTTTTGTGAGACTGTAAAATAGCTGATCAGCAAGGGTCTTTAATGTTACAGTCAAATTTTCATGCTGTTGTGATAAAGCATCTGTTAATGAGTTATACTTGCAGGTAATTAAATAATATTGGGGGTCTTCCTTACTGTTCTTGTATTTACATCAATATTTTCTTTTTTCCTTTCCTTCTTCTCTGTCTGTTAAACCACACAGAAGAAAAAAGGTCATAATTTAATGAATGACCCCTTGGATCACAGATGCTGACAAAATGAAGCCTAAAAATTTTAAATAGGCTGGCTGCTGTTATCCTAACAGAGCCCATTACAGTCACACAAGAGAGCATAACTTATGTAGTGAAACTGTGACTTTTTCATGGTTTCTTTGTAAACATGACAAAATTTATGGATGGCATTAGTGATACTAAGTTGACAGAATTAAAACCACTGTTTATGGATACAGTTCAGTAACTTGATTTAATTAAATTCTCACCACATTGATCTAAGAGGATTTTCAAGCAGTGTTTTATGATGAGCGTTTAAAAGAGAATGCTGAAGTTCTCAAGCAAGTGATGAATTGAACGAAATATTTTCATTTATATCCATACATATTTAACCAAATACTTATTGTTTAGGCTCTTGCACTTTAAAACAGCATACAGGGGCTTTAAAACAGTACAGGGGCTTTGGCCACTGTACAATCCCAAACTTCATCTTTGACTAATAGTGTACTCCATTAACATTGAGTGTGTTAGTATAGCAGAGAAAGATTCAGCTCTACTCAGATAGACACCTCGGAAGTGTGACATCAAAATCCAGGCTCCATGGATAGTATTGACTATAATGGGAACTTCCGACCCTTAGGTCCTTTATTGATACCTACATTTAACATGGTGAATGGAACAGTTTCAGAAGTGAGTGAGGTTATTAGCATAATCAATTATCTCTGAATCTGTCAGAGCAGATCATGCCTTTTAATTTCTTCATCTTTCCTGGTTTCTTCCTGTTCCTTTCCTTTCTTAGGCTACCTGTCCCCATTAATAACCAACCTGGTTGTAAACCTACTAAGCACTGTATTGTAACTCTTTCCTATTTGGTAGGCTTTACTGAAAACAACAGGCAATAATAATCTCTGAGATTTTTAAGCTAAAGCTTTTGGACATTTAAATAGGGCAGGCTATTGGAAAGTGTAGTATAGACCTGTGAAGTGAGCATAAGGAATGATAAATTGAATGCCAATTGATGCAAATAAGTTGAAAAAACTTAGTTAAATTACTGGTACGAATTTATGGAGACGTCAGTGTTACATAAAGGCTTGTGCTCCGTTAAATATGGTAGATGGTTGTAAGGACATTGTGTTTTATGCGTCCTAGAAGTAGCTGACAGAGATTTTACTTGCAAAAACAATACCAAGAAATAGCATTCATCATGTAGAAAAAAGTTTGTTTCATTTTATTCTGCACTAGAGTGAGATTACAAAATTAAAGTCGAAATTCATAACACTTTTAAAACACAATATAATTTTGATTCTTGTTAAGTGTTTATGGTTTAAAAGGAGCAGTACCTTCAACTAGGGACAAATATGTGGAAGCTGGCCTAGCCCCACCTTATTGCAAGCTAAAGTAAATCTTGAAGTCCTTCAGTGAGGGCTCTGGTAGAAGGGTAGCTGGGAGATCTTTTAACCACAGGTTTATAAATTAAGTTTCTGGCACAGCAATTGCCAAAATAAGATGGGCAGTCAGAAATTGAGATGGGGAGGATATAAGTCTAATGAAATCTAAGGGTACTGATTGGAAATCTCTGACAAAGAAAACATTCATGCCAGCATCTGTTTCCAAAACTGGCAAAAGAAGGTGGCAGGTGTTATATGGTTTCCCTATCTGTGGTCAGTTCCTCTTGGAGTTCCTCAGCATTGACAGCCGTTGGATATGCTTCTTTCCGTTAATGTAGTCCCTGAATCTGTCCAGCATCTTCTTAAAACTAAACAAATTCAGGGACAGCTGATCCCTAAACTGCTAAATGTTACCTCTCTCTACAACCTCCTGTGGCAACAAAGTGCAAAAATTATCAGGTATTTTTTGTTCTTCATCCAGGGGATATCACAAATCCATGCATCTGAGTATTAGGTTTCAAATATGGATTTCAGATTTAGCTGAAAATTGTGCCAGTATTGCATATCTCAGTAGCTCTTTATGTAGAATCCAGGTTGGGATGTATGGGAGTCTGAGCACAGCCTTCAGAGCATGGTTAGAATTGAAGAATCTCTCCAGATTCACTTTTCTCAAACATAATAAGTTGCCAGTTATGTGAAGAGTGTGTATTTCTTGCCCAAACTTCACCTTCCTTTGCATATATATTGTAGCAAAATGAGGAAATACTCAAAGATGATCTCCAGTTTCTGCACGTCATGTACTGTAGGAAGGTATCCATAGACCAGACGTTGAGTTTGGATTAACATTGTGTCTTCCATTATCATTAGCTCCAAGCTACATGGTTTGTGTCTAGTATTAAATTTATGTCTTAGTGATGTCAGGATGTATTTGAAGAAGCAGTTCTGGAAGAGGAAAATGAATGCCATGGTAATTTTTCTTCATATCCACGATTATTTAGTGATGATGCTCTTAGGATGAGGTATATTTATTTGATTTTTTTGTTGCTTCTGCCATTTTTTTATACTCCCAACTTATATCTGTGAAGACCATCATTGTGAAATCTATGAAAAATAAGAAAGCAGCAGAAAGGTTCATGTACTTTCAAAATTAAACTTCACTGCTGTATTATAGTGAGAAATGTGCCTAGCCAGGTGTATTGGGTTTACGTAGGGTTTTTTTATGATGGTTTCAAATTCTGCTGTCAAACTTCAAAGTTTATTATGAATCCTACAAAAAATACTTTTTCCCTAATGACAGAACAAAAAACTCAAAACTCCACACCTGTGCTGCTCTTTCTTATTTCTCATACTAATGAATCATAGTGTATTGTCCAAAACCAATTTATTTGTTGTTTACAAAATTCTGCTGTGATACCTTTCTGCTGTGTGTTAAAATTAGTGGAAACAGTAATGGTTCAAGGAGAGGAGCAAGGTATATTGAAGAAAACGGTAGTCTTTAAACTTAAGTAAATCTGGTTTTGTACTTTTTATCGCACAATGGATTCCTTTTTTACAGTTACTGGTTTAAGTTTAGAAATTCGCAGCCTCTCAGATATTTTCCTTTTACTGATAAAAGAATGTCATGACAATATTGAAGGCTGCTGTATAATAGGAACAAAGATTTTGTTTTACTAAATATACCAAACTCTGACCAAAACTGACCTACTCGCTTGCTTGCTTTCTAGTTCAGTTATAAAAATAACCCAGCAAAGCTTCCTCTATAAAAGGATTATTCTAGGGAACATTTGCTTTACAAAGAATAAAATGTATTCTGTGTTACTACATTTGACAGAACAGAAGACATGCGGTATTCTTATCTTGTATTTACAATGAAGTGATGCTCTTTCTCTATTACTAGAATTCAGAGATTATTTTCTTAGAATGATATAAAAACCCCTTCCTTAAGGAATATCATGGTACGTTTTAAAAAATATTTTCTTTTTATAGTGTTCTTCATACTAAAATAAATAATAGAATCTCTAAGGCATGATGGAAGATATATGGGAAGAGCTTCTACTGTAATGAAAACCAGTGTAGTTTGAAGGGATTATACAGTAAAACAGGACTAATCTAAGAAAACACAGCTATAATGTAGCTGAATGTTTTCAGTTTCAGGCATTTTACAGAATGCTGATGTAGCCAATAAAAGGACACATTCATCAAAATGCATAATTTAATTTAAAAAAAAAACACACCAGTTTAAGCATACAGTACTCAGATTTCACATGAAGGTGAAGAAACCCCCTAGGACATTTAAAATTTATGAGGAGTCTTGTGATTTCATTCATTATGTTGACAATATGCACAGCTTCTTTTGAAAATGGATTGGACCAAAAAAGGTGAACAGACGTGGTCATAATAGCTCTTCCCATAGTGCGTGCTGAATTATGAGAGTTACTTCTGGTTATACGTTACCCAGGAGGACTGTTTAATGTGCTTGGTTATATAGATCTGCAAATTTTCAGCTGTGGGCTGGTATCCATATTGAGCCATAAATTTACAGCTGATGTATTGCTTTCTAGGCAGACAACTCATACTCTGATAGAATTAAGGGCAAGAATTGATTTCCTGCTAAATAAGACCCATTTTGGTTTAAAGTGTAATAAATGGCAACTGGAGTCTCTATATGAAGCAGATATATGTTGTAAATATTGAATATAGAAAACAAGACTTTTTATAATTGTAGATTTGCATATAGATATGGAAAGATACCTTCTGAATGAAAACAGTATCTATAATCTTTTTCCCGTTTGAATTTTGATTGACAGAAACATTTCTACTAACATGTCTTTGACTGCTGTGGCTACATCTCTATTCTGACAATATACCATACTATCAGAATATACTTTTAGCTTGGGTTTAGCTTGTATTAAGTACTGAGGTGAATATTGCATGAGTTAGCAGCTGTCTCACATGCTCATAAGTACCATAACAAAAAAATGTTTTATAGGAAAAAAAAAAAAAAAAAGAAATTAAGCAGTGATTGCTTATCAGCTATGTACCAGCAAGGGTCTTCATGAAGTTTGGAAGGAGGCTGATTCACTAAGATGCAGAGCAATATCTTTTATGAACTGAAGAAGCTTTTTTCTAATCAGCAGTTAAGCTGCCAAGCAAGTCTGCTTAATTTCACTTCCACCCTGTGACAAGCAGCTGCTGTTTTAGCATTTTCATGACACTGATGTAACAAGTAAAGGAGGAAATAAACTACCTCTGCTGGTAGAATAAGGAAAACTTTGCTGTGGTATTTTGACTTAATTTATATTTGGAATTACATCCTGGTTCAGTCTGCCCTTCCCTCCTCTCTCCCTCATGCACACTTTTTCTCTCTTTTTTCTCTCCTGTTTCTCTGTGTTATTTTTGCGGTGAAGAATGTGCTGTGTAAAGTTTAATGAACTTGGATCATTCCTCATCAGAGAGAGATTTATCTTGGAGGATTTCAAGCCACGTTTTTCCTTTAGAACTGTTTACTATAAACTTTTTCAGTTGACATGAAAGAATGTGTATGCTTCTTGAGGATAAACGGAACAATTTTCTGTAAATACTATTTCCCAGTTGTAGTCTGATTTTGTGTCAAAGCTGTGTTCCTGTCTAGAAGAAGCAACGTATCCATCTAGTTTTTATTTTCCATGTAAATTTTTCATTTTATTAGGTTGTTACTGTATACATGTATAGCTGAAATTGTATATTTAATCTGAAGTAAAGGAGGCAGTTGCCGTCTTACAGTTTTTTAGCTGCTTGGTTAAAGCTACATGCCCATTGTTTTTTTAGCAAGTGCTAGAAAATATGTGCCATAATTTGGATTTTCTGTTCTTGGGGAAGAATCTGCTTTTTTTAGGATGGTATCAGAAATACGTGTTTGTGTGTGTAATGAATTTTCTGAAGGTACGTAGTAACTGCTGAAGAAATATCTTTCTTCTGAAGAATGGCATAATTTTTTGCAGTTTACTGTAGGGAACATAATGTTTTACAGAAATTCAGAAGACAAGGTTTGTGCCCCAGAGAAGTCACGAAATTCACCAAAGAATTCTGTCTGTGTGATAGCCAAGCTAAAACTCTTCATAGATTTGGGAGTGTATGCTGAATAGTTTAGATACTCAAGTAACACAAAGCTGTCCAGTCCAACTGGGCACCGTGCATGTACTCATTGTGTCCTCTCCATACTTTCCTACTGCTGTGCTGACATTTTAAGCTTTTCCAGAGCATTTTTCTTGCCACATCATCTAATTTGATATGTATGATGGATGAGTTGGCTCTGGTCCACCAACCAGTGGTTGATAGGAGGATTTATAAAGGAGGACAGACACCATTATGCAGTGGCTCAAATATGCTTCTAAACACAACGTTCAAAGGAACCCCACCTGTAAATGTAGCCCCATTATTTCTTTCATCACGTGACACCTCTCTATGATGGCACTGAAATGAAGTGTAACCCTTTGATTCAGATGTCTGCTACTGTTATGTGAACTAGGATTTACAATGTCTCCAAGAATTTGACCTTTGAGAAGGATGGAAGATTCAACTTCCATACTTCTACATTGGAAGGCTTGATAAACCTGGAAGAAATGCATTTCAGTTGGGAAACACTTGCAAGTGTAGAAGTTCATAGTATCAAACATCATATGTAGTAACTTTACTTATCCACAGTCTTTCATTTCTATAGAAAAAAAAAACAATTATGAAAATCACCAAATAAATAAAAAATAAACTCTCTCTGTTGGAAGAGAATAACCAAGTTGGTGAGATGTGAGGTGAGGCTACTCTTTTCCTACTTTTATGCAAATTAGTCTTCAAACTGTCAAGGAGTTCTTAAATTTTGCATATTACCTTTTATTTGGCAGTATCCTTATTTCTTGAAATAAAACCTGCAGAATAATACTGTCATATAATGCAGACAGTAAACAAGAGTGAAAAGTGAAATCACATTGCTGTTGCTATAAGTTGGTAGAATCAATGAAGATTAAAAAGCAAAGTCCTTTGTTGAGAAATCAGTATGATATTAAATGGTTATGCAGTGCTACTAGAGTTGACATATTATCGTAGAGGTATCTGGAGATGCTGATGGATTTGATTATTTCTGTTGTAGCACTTGTGTCCAGAATATATCTTCTGAAAATCCATGTAATCCTGGTGGTATATAAATTTTCTTGGTATTTAATTTCTATCAGCAAAGTTTCCTTGGGAATGTCCATATTTGGTAGCATGGCCAAAGCTCGCTATCACCTGAAACTTGTGTGCTGAAAGGCTCATTGCATATAATTAAACCTTCTTGAGATCAATGAAATCGATACTCTCCCACTTTCCTATGGGGTCCATTCATTAGGCTTTCTTGAAACACCCATCAAAAGTTCAGAGTATTTGAACTAGCTCTCCTGCCTTGTTTATGGATGTTTTATGCTGAAACCACTCTACTGTTTTTCCTCTTCCTCGCAATAACCTTTGTATCTCATACTCCAGGAAATCCACCTCTTGCGATCCTGTCTAGGCAATCCACCTTCTTGCCCTTCTCCTAATCATGTGTCTCTGTTTTCAGCACAGGCTTCCAGTTATCCCCTTTTTCCTAGCCAATGCATTGTTTCTGTGGGCAGATAAATAATTTTGTCTGTGGCACCTGAAGTGCAGAAGAAGTGCAGAGGAAGGAAGAACCTTCCTCTTGTTTCTACTGGTTCCTTTCCTAAAGCGTTTTCCTCCTCTTTTCCTGACACCCTTGTTTCTTGTATCCTGACTGCTCCTTGTTCTAGCTTGTGACCTTCCTCTACAAGGAGAAGGAAGGACTGTGTCTGGTGCAGCTCTTGTGACACATTGCTCAGACCTTTCTCAGCTCTCCATTTCACAGAGTGAGGGCATGCATCAGGACAACCCAGCCTAGGTTTAATAAGATGGACAGTGGAAGAAGAGGTTGCAGTCTCTAGTCTTACTTGCATTCTCTACATTGGTCAAAATACTACATTACTCTCCTGGAAAGAAAAGACAGAATTTTTCTGGAGCTTCTGATACCCTTCAACTCATCTTGATACGTATCGTCCCAATTTACCCTTCTCTTCCAGAGGTGGAAGCAACAGAGGGTATAATGCTAGTTTTGAGAAAGCATGTTTTAAAAATGAAGGGTCACTGGAATCGTGATATATCAGAACAGTTTTTTTACTTCAGTATTTTTCTGTACTGTTATTTACTGCACAAGATTTAAAGCTTTAGAATTTCTAAAAGATTGTATTATCTCTGTTCATCATGACAGTAAAAAAAAAACAACTTACCTAGTTCTGTTTTAGCCATCATAGTTTGGAGTCATATAATCTTTAACATTAATTCTTTACTCTGAGCTCTCAATCTTAGTTGTCTTCTATATCAATGCTTTGATTCTAGTTATGTTTATAAAGAAATTTTCAGAAATAACATTTACCTGCGATAGTCCAAATTTAGCTCTAAATTCACAAGGCTTATTTTTATTTTGAAGAAGTATCCGTTGCCAGGTTGGATCTTGCAGGCATCACCTCTGAGCAGGTTTGCAGTGCTGTATCTGCTGTTTTTTTGATGCACTGTACATATGTATGCTTGCTAGGTGTGACTTTTTTCGCCTTACTCTGAGTTGGCAGCTCTTGGCTGCATCACCTGCAGTAGTACATTGTTTTGCAAATACTATGCATGGCCCTCCATCCTGTATGCTTCTTGTCTTACACAATTTCTAGCAGTATTTCCTTTGTGAGGGTTCTTCTAAGTTTTTATTGTGTATTATTCCATTTAGTTTCTTCTCTCACCAAAGTAAGTTTTTTTTCTTTTGGGCAATTTCTTTTTGTCCTCAGTGATTTCTGCAGTCTGCCATGTCACATATCACTCTTTTCCAAGTGTGAAGTCATATCTTTTGTTAGCTCCTTGCCCCTAGCCCTCCACCCTCCAGCTTTGTCTATCTGAACTGAATTAGTATCTGATCTGTTATAATGAAATCTGCCAAGTGCCTTAATTATAAGTCTGACTTATTAGTTTAAAATGAATAAAAGATTCTTCAAGGAATTCTTTCACTTCTTGCATTGTCATTTGCAGTCTTTCAAAAGTGTCTCTTCCGGAGGTTTCAATATTATTGCAGTTTCAGTTCAGAGCTTGCGCTTTCAGTCTGGCTCTGTTTGGAAGCTGGTGAAGTCATCAGTAGGTACAGGTTCAGCAAAAATATAAAAGTAGCTATCAGTGAAATTTATTTTTTGCTTCAGGTGGATTCCAGCTTTTCCCATACAGATGTCAGATACTTATCTGATTTTCTTCCTACCATTCATCAATGTAACACTAGTTTTGGCTTGTTAGTGACCTTTAGTTCCTGTACTACTATTTTTCCCTCTCTGTCATTCTTAGGGGTCTAGCTTCCTTACTTCTCTGATAGTCATAAATTAGTTTAGCTCTTAGCTATGGAGTTATAGACTTATAACGTTGGAGTTTTGTGGTCCAAACACCTGCTTAAAAAAGAGCTAATATTAGATCAGGTTGTGCGGGGAGTTAACCAGGCATTTTGAGTATTTCTAGTAATGAAGATCACATAGTATTGTGTGAGTTCCAGTTTGGTTTTGTTTGTTTGTTTGCTTGTTTGTTTACAAGGAGAGCAGAAGGAGTATTAAAATAGCAAGTGTTATGGAAGTTCAAACCCCCTATTTGAGAGTCTGTGATGCAGGGAGATGCTGCACCTGACCATATCCTAATTTTCCTGGCTAGTTGCTCAAGAACGATCAGTGCATATTTCTGAAGGTGCTTACATTCATGTGACTCTATAGAAAGTGACAGTAATTCTGCTGGAACTGTAGGTATGGCTGATAGAATACAACTCTCCATGAGTGAAACGGACTGTATAGCCAGAACCTGACCATTATATAAAGAGCATATTAACACCCCCCTCCCCCAAAACAAAACAAAAAAACCCAAGCTAATCTTCGGTAGGAAATCAATCCTTTTGTATTCTTTTTGTCTTACTATAAATTATTATTTATAAATTTATTACAAATTTGTCTTACTATAAATTTTTCTTTAAGTTCTTTGTTCTGTGATAGTGACCATTTTGCTGTATTTGAACTAATGTATTCCATTCAAATATTTTAATGTTACTGGGGATCTTAATTTTTAGAATATCATAGAATCATAGAATGGTTTGGGTTGGAAGGGACCTTAGAGGTCATCTAGTCCAACCCCTGCTGCAATGAGCAGGGACATCTTCAACTAGATCAGGTTGCTCAGAGCCCAGTCCAGTCTCACCTTAAATGTTTCCAGGGATGGGGCATCTGCCACCTCTTGGGGCAACATGTTCCATTGTTTCACCAACCTCATTGTACAAGTTTTTTTTCATATATCCAGTCTGAATATACCCTCTTTTAGTTTAAAAACCATTACCCCTTGTCCTGTCACAACAGGCCTTGCTAAAGAGATTGCCCCCATCCTTCCTATAGTCCCCCTTTAAGTACTGAAAAGCTGCAGAAAGGTCTCCCCGGAGCCTTCTCTTCTCCAGGCTGAACAACCCCAACTCTCTCAGCCTGTCCTCGTAGGAGAGGTGCTCCAGCCCTCGGATCATTTTGGTGGCCCTCCTCCGGACCCGCTCCAACAGTTCCATGTCCTTCTTGTGTTGAGGGCTGCAGAGCTGGATGCAGTATCAGTCAGATGTTATATATTTGTCTAAATGAAAATTGGTGTTACACAGAGGTATGGTGTGGGATGGCAAAGGCTCCTTGATTTAAATGAAAAAGTCCGGAAAAAAGTGGAGAACAGTATTTGAGTGGGGAGGCTTTGTACTTACCTCCCTGAGGAAGAGTGTTATATTTGCCCAGTGGTGAGTATGGAGAGTTAATAAATGCTGTGTAGGAATTGAAAATAATTCCTATCCACCATTTCAGAAATTTTTAGTACTGTTTGGAAATGAGGACTATCCTTGAAAGACAGATGGCAATTGCATACGAAGCACTTTCTGAACTGTTTGCTGCCTCAGGCTCTATGATAAAATAGGAAAGTTGACGATACGTACTGTATTATCCTTTCATGGAATAATAATTACTTCTTGTAGGTTGCTTCTACGGGCGCTGCATTTTACATAGATAGTTCAGATATAAGGTATTACGTTTTCATGACAAAAAGCATTGGTTCTTGCCTGTGTCATTTAAATGTTTGAGAGTAGCTTTATAAGTAGGATTTTGAAGTTAAAAGTAGCTTTTTTCCTTAAGGTTTCAGTAGTGACTACTCTGCTTTTGTGTTCATGTGACTTTAATGTTTCAGTTTCATCGTAAATGTTGAGTATATGGAATATTCCAATGTTTGAATGCATAATAATTGTGTTAGTATCTCATCCTTGCTTAGAACATGTTCAGTTTTCATATGCATTTATACCTAAACCCTAATTTTGATAACTCCATCCCATACTAACCCTGTATTATTAATAAACCAAAGTCATGTGCACAATATAACATGCTTCATGAAACAGTGGGAATCACATTAAAAAAACTGTTTCTAAAGATAACTTGTAATTACTACAGCAAACCCCAGGAAACTATAGGCAACTCTTTGTGCTTGGTTCATTTACACAATCCCTTCAGTGAAGTGCTGCCTCTGACATTTCAGTGAAATATAAGACCAGAAGGAGGGAGTGCTGATATAATTAGATATTAAGCCTTTTTACGTGGGGTCTTCTGTCCCCAAAGACCTGCTTATGGTTGCAAATTTTCTTTATCGTGACTAAAAATGAGCTGTCCAAGCATGTATGAGACCTACCATGTTATAGTTTCCAGAAGATTTGCAAAATTTCACAAGCTCTGACTGTCTTACCAGATCAATAACGTAGCCGGATGGGCATATACTGCCAGGAGTTTTTTTCTTTTTTCCTTCCTGTTTTAAATATTAACCGTACTGCATGCAGATCCCTTTCATATATTCAGTTCTTCCTTGTTCTTATATTACAGACATTCACCATAAGACACTTACCAAGTTAGAGGAAACAGTTCAAGAATATTTTTGCTTGCTTTTATAAAGCTTGGGCTCTCTAAATGAATTCTGAACTTCCCATGTTGTCTACTGACAAATATTGTGCATAAGAAACTCTTATTATTGTAGGTCACTGAATTAATTTTTAAAATGCCAATTGACATGATCCCCTTAGGGAGTTGTAAATTGCAGCCTTATATTATGTTCTGGCACAAATGTGGAAATTCAGTGTTTTAGAAGGGAAAACATTTGTAGTACTGAAAGAGCTTTACATGAATCAGGTGATACTTTTCTAGCATTTAAATTCTAATAGATGGAAATAGACAGACTTTCTAGAGATTTTTCACTGATATTGCATGTTTAACTTTTGGGAGAAAATTGGGATTGGTGTCCTTACTTCTGGCAGCAAATTTAACAACTGCAGTTGATTGTTGTATTTTGCATAACCAAAAATGGGAGTTAAAGTACTAATAATGGATGGAGCTTAGTTCAGTCCAGACATAGGGACACTAAATGCAAGAAGAGAAACAGCCGAAGATAAGCTCCAGAGCTGTTTGTGTAAGTGATTGTTGATTGGAGAGATCTATGGGATGGTACTGGTATCTGTTATATCCTGCTGACATATGGCATGCATTCTCTTCCCATCAGATAGTCAAAAATAGAGCACTGTAGATGAGAGATGATAATTAACCAATAAAATAGGCTTTTCTCTTAATTATAACACTGCCCAGTAGCAGTGCTGCACTTAATGGCTTGTCAACAAGTGCTCTATATTCCTCGTGTGCTGAAGTTTATAAAATGGTAATTTTTATTTTGTAGAATTGTGAAATGTGATACTCAGTTTAAAAGTCTGAAAACAGGGTTGCTGCTTTTGGCCTGTCTTCCATTATAGAAACCCTCTAACATCATCTTGTCTACTTGAAAATAATAACTTGTTTGGGACTGATACCAAAGTTACCAGAATAAACAAATCACTTATTGTGAAATTGCTGTGAGTTTCTACAAGCACAATTGTACACTAGCATATCATTCTGATCTTTTCCATATCAAGATTTTTGCCTGTAGGTATGCTTCTCTGCTTACAGTAGGACTTTTTTCAGTTAACATAGCAGAGTAATTGTGGCCCTTTGAAACTTGTCTGTGATACTGTTGAGCCATGACTCTTGAACTGGGAATCCTCACCTTAGTTACAGGAAATCCACTATGAAAACAGTTAATCTACTTTTAACTAGCTAGGATAAAACAGTGGGTATTACGTGATATAGAATATTTTTTTTGGCAGCAAGAAGAAAGACTTTATAGTGTCATTTGCCAATTCACATCTCTAATTTGTATGATTTTGTCCTTGAATAAGTAGAGCTGTTTCTGGTGTTCTCCAGTGAGAGGTTATATTAATAATGCTTCTTTCATTTTAAATTTACATTTTTTGTCAGAGCTCATTCAGGTTTTTTTAGAGTTTGGTTTTGTAGCTTTTATCTGCATGTGAAGCTTTTAATGGCACTATAGCATGTCAAGATATCATAAGCTACTTTATGCTGAACTTTAAAAGCTGTTTTATATGTCTTTTTGGGTACACATGGTTAATAATGGGTTAAAAGCTAACACCAGTTGAGGGAAGAAGAGAGGGAGAGAAATGCTTTCTTTGTATTGTTCAGACTGCACAGTGAATTTACATGAGAATTTTATCAGCATTCTTGGTGATATGCCTACTCAGAATGAATTCCCCACAGATGCAAATTTTTTGGACTGGCTTCTTTATCTTTCTTCTTTTGAGATACTGGCTTAAAAGGATGCCTTTTATGTCTAGAGAATGCTGCCTTGAGACTTACTTGCCATATATTTCAGACAGCCTGTCCAGCTGTTGAAAGTAAAGAGCAATTCTGCAGACAGCTTTGACTTGTTCCAGGGGTGAGGTCAAGGGAAGGAATTGTGGAGAGCAGCCACTCCTTTTTACTATAGTTAGTGGAAATTACTCAAAACACTCCATACTCTGAGCATAAGCCTGCCTATGTATAAGAAACCTAGAAAAGTTGGACATTTTTTTAAGGCAAGTATCCATGTCTTTATATCTTCACTAAACTGGAAGACATAGACCATAGGGTCACATCCTTGATCATAGGGTAATTCAGGTTGGAAGGGACCTCAGGAGGTCCAACCTCTTACTCAAAGCAGGGCCAACTATGATGTCAGATGAGGTTCTGCTGGGCTTTATCCAGTTGGGTCCTGAAGACTTCCGAAGGTGGAGACTGTATAACCTCTCTGGGCAGCCTCTTCCACTGCCTGGCTGTCCTCACTGGGAAAAAGTTTCTCCTTATATCCAGTCTGAACCTGTCTTGTTTTAACTTATGCCCGATGTCTCTTGTCCACTCACCATGTACTAGTGTGAAGAGCCTGGCTGTGTCTTCTTGATAAGCTTATAAGTATTGGCATGCTGCTACATCCACTCAGAGCCATCACTTCTCCAGGCTGAGCAGGCTCTTTCCCTTAGCTTCTCCTTGCAGGGCTAGTGCACCAGCCCCTGACCGGCTTGGTGGCCCTCTGCTGAACATGCTCCACTTTATCAATGTCTTGTCTTTTCTTGGGAGCTCAAAACTGGAGACAGAATTTTTAGATTCCCTGTCTGTGAGCGTATCAACTGATCCCTGTGATTTAGTGTCATCTGCAAAGTTGATGACAATGCACTCTGTCACCTACAGGTCACTGATAATGAAGTTGAACAGGAAGGGATAGACACCTGTAGTAGTTAATTTGTTACTGGCCCCGAGGCAGAGTACCACCCATGAACCATTACCCTTAGAGCCTGATCATCCAACCATTTTCGTTTTTTATGTTTGATTTTCCACCCATCCAGACTGCAACATGCTGACATGGATACAAGAATATTGTGAGAGACAGTGCTTCTTGTGAGAATCAAGAAAAATTGCATGATCATTATTGACTTTCATGTTCTTTTTCAGAGTTAGAAACACTTCAGTTAATAATATAGTAAGACTTGCAGGTATAATACAGTAGCTTAATATATTTTGTAGTGCAATTAAAATAGCTCTCCTGTGTAGATGACTAAGTTACAAGTCATTAACCTAAACTCAGTAAAGTAAAATAGAGGATAACTATTGCTTTGACTTGGAAATACTTGTGATTGGGTTTTTTTTCCTCCTAGTTCTTTGCTTAAGTTCCCAAGTCTTAGCAGAAGATTTTTAAAACCAGTGTTTTCCGAATTGGAGGCCTGCAGATAACCTGGCAAAAAGCCGAACTGAAAAATATGTTTAAAATGAAGTTTTGATCTGTAAGGAAGACCTGAAGGACTGGTAACATGTATGTAGTACAATAGTGTGGTTAGTGTCATTTGTTTTTCTAAACTGAGAACAGTGGTTTATTCCACTTAAAAGCCAGTAATCAGTATCTGTAAGGATCTTTGCTGGTTTTAATGTGAGTATAACACTGCACTGTTTATGTAACTTCGAGTAAATTAGTTGCGTGGGTTTTTTTTCTAGCACATGGGGAAGACAGAATCAAATGATTGCGTTAGAATTCATGTTTGCATGATTGTTAGAAGGGGTTTTGTTGTATTTTTGGTTTGTGGGTTGGTTTTTTTTCTTTTCTTTTCCCCTTCAGATGGAACTACTGTAGGAGGTAGCATGATTTCATGGCCTGATTGGTTCTGTTCTCTTTGGAGAAAATGCTGAGGACTACATTAGGAGAAGGTATAGAATTTGTTTTGTGTAATATTGTGAAATTGGAAGGCTGACATTTTAAGCTGCAAGCACGATCAGCAAAACCTAGAAAAAAAGTCGTTCTGCTTGGTGTAGTCTGGGATTTAATGTATTACCTACTGCATCACAAAAAAATAATCATCATTTACTAATGTAACTGAAAAAGGACTGTTACTTCAAGGCAGCAGTGTGTCAGGTAGCTCTTGCACTATTGCATGACACCTGGAGTTCTCAAGATAGGTAGTGGTAGTGACACATATTCTGAAAATTACATTTGTATTATGGAAAAAAATGTGGTGTTTTCTTCCTTTAGGTCCAAGCATCATGAGGATGACATAGGGCTCCTCTCTGTTTCGGTAAATTACAGAAGTTGTAACTTCCTACATCTTGCCTCCTGTTTTGTTACAGGAGTGGTACTAGAGGGGGAAAATGTTTGCTCTGGGCAAGAAAATCCAAATGGAAATACTAAATCATTTTAGAGTGTAGTTAGCATGCGTTATCATGGGCCTAGAAAAAAACCTGAGGATTTAGGTCTTGATGTAGCTTTTGATTGTATATATCACATAGCTTTGAGAAGTGTTGTGCAACTTCCAAATATGCTTTATAAGTAATAGTTGTTCTTTTTCATTTTAAAGGCTTTTCTGTCTGTGTGTACTACTCATCAGAAAAAAAAACAAAACCCAAACTTATTCAGTCAACTACACTGTGTTCAGCTCTTTATCTTTTTGAGCCTGAGACAACTTCAAGGAACTCAATATTTGTCATCCTCTCCCACACACCTTTCATAGCTTTTTTTCACCCAACTGCAAGAAAAAGTAGTATGTGCGATATGTATGTGTACATATGTATATATGTGTGTCTATATATATATAAGTAAAAACTGTTAGTAGTGTCACGTAATATTATGAAATGCTGTAAAATTATCAATGCATTTCTAATCTGATAAGTTTGTTACCAACCACGCAAAAGCTTTTTTTCTTCTTTTTTTTTTTAATTTGGGACAGCTTCTTAAAAAGCCATACTTATCACTGTGCAGCTTTGCATTCTGGAGTATCCTGTAATTTCCTCCTTTTATTGTAAAGAAACAAAATATGTGCATTTTGCACTGATACAAAAAAAATGCTTGAAAGAAAGCCCTTTCAGTGTGATTGCTTTTGTAACTCTCTTCAAACTACTTTCTACTATGAGGGACAGTCTGGAATTTTTTTGATAAATACTGTCTGTGGAAACCTCCTTGTATGTAGAAACTTAATTTATTGTAGCAGTTTGCAGGCACGTATACTTAATTTGTCTCTTAATGTAAAATAGACCATGAGAAGTGGCATACACAAAACATTTTTACTTGTAGAGTTGGCAGAGTTTGTTTTTGGGGGGGAGGGTTTATATTTTTGTATGATTTTTTATTTTGTATTATTATTTTAATACTGAGGTGATGCACATTTTAAACCAAGTCAGCTGTGACTTGCTTTAAAATATGTATATATGCTTCACTTGCTGGCATTCTTTTTGAAAGCTGTTGACAGATAACATTAACTATCACAGTATCTGGTTTAATTCCTGAGGTGTACTGTGCCTAAGGGATCTCATCTATACAAAGTTTCAGCCTTTTTGACAAATGCCATACCTGGCAGATTGGGTTCAAGGTTATTGTCGGAGTTTTAACAATTTATCAATGGTTGGTTGCTTCCACAGTCTGTCATGGTTTAACCCCACCTGGCAACTAAGCCCCACACAGCCCCTTGCTCACTCCCTGCTCCAGGATCGGGGAGAGATGTGGAAGAGTAAAAGTGAGAAAACTCGTGGGTTGAGATAAAGACAGTTTAATAGGTAAAGCAAAAGCTGCGTACAAGCAAAGCAAAACAAGGAATGCATTCACTCCTTCCCATGGGCAGGCAGGTGTTCAGCCATCTCCAGGAAAGCAGGGCCCCATCACATGTAACGGTTACGTGGGAAGACAAATGCCATCACTCTGAATGTCCCCCCACTTTGTTCTTCCCTAGCTTCATATTGCTGAGCATGACATCATATGATATGGAATATGCATTTGGTCAGCTGGGGTCAGCTGTCCCGGCTGCATCTCTTCCCAACTTCTTGTGCACCCCCAGCCTGCTTGCTGGTGGGGTGGGGTGGGGTGAGATGCAGAAGAGGCCTTGACTCTGTGTAAGCACTGCTCAGCAGTAATGAAAACATCCCTGTGTTACCAACACTGTTTTCAGCACAAATCCAAAACGTAGCCCCGCACTAGCTACTGTGAAGAAATTAACTGTACCCCAGCCAAAACCAGCACACAGTCTTAATAGCATTTTCCTGAAAGTCTGTTTTTCTGTATTTCAAAATATCACACCTCTATCCCTTTTCTACTAGTTATGTTTATTTGATCACAAGAGTGACTTGCTGTTTATAAGTAATGCATGAAATACACGGAAATCTTAGGTCTCTGTCTGTGTATAAAATAGAACCAAATCAAAATGATGATACTTTCACTGCAAAGTGATGAAAACAGGTTTAGGACTGATCTGATCTAGTAATCAATATTCCATATCTAGTATTTGTGTTCTGTGAACTTGATTTGTTTGTAGTTTTCACTGAAATTTTAAAAACAAATACACAGCCACATTCTGTTCAGTGGCTAGATTACATGTGCATGAAATTATTGAATGGATTGTCTAATGATTTCTGTTCTTCAGGCTCTGCTTTTGCATATAGCCTTAGAACGGAAAGGTTAGTATATTTACTTTCTTGACTCTTTCCTTTCTTTTTTAAAGTTTGCCTCATGACAGAGGAGTTATATGGAACATTTCACTACAAAGAGAATTTTGGGGCGGAAATCATAACGAACTGAAAATTATGAAATTTATCAGAAACTTGCAAATATTATTTTAATTAAGACTGAAACTTTTTTGTTTTTTTCTGGCAGTTCAGAATTACCGTAGTCAGTTTACAGCTGATTCTGTTCTATTAAATTGGGAAACTGAAAAAATACCTATGCGGATAAATATTGCAATTATTAAAGAAAAAATTGAAGACTCATAACTGACTTCTCAATTTGAGTTTGCTTTTTGTACCTTCTAAAGAAGTACTTCCTGTACTTCTTTACTTCTTCTAGAAATTATTAAAATAATAGTTTATCACATGCAAAAGGCAGATCTGATTTCTAGATTTGATTACTATCATTAAAACCATAATCTTTCTCTCTTATGCTCATAAACACTGACATATATATTGTTAAAATATTCAGTAGCTATTGAAGATAAATGGTTCCAGGAAATCACCTAATTATCCAATTAATTGGGTATTTTCAATTTTTGCTTTGTCATTGTAGCAAATAAGAAATGCAGATTTTTTTAGACTGCCTTTGTGAAACACCTGCTTTTATTTATGAAAATGAATATGAAAGGAATTTCTTAGCCTGACTTTGTGTTTCTGCCTTTGTACTTTGGATTCTGTTCTCTGACTGAGGCACCTTAAAGGTAGCCATTATGCTGCTGAATATCAACAGACCTAATTCCTCTTTATTGGCTTTCCAAATGTATGTTTAAAAAAGGCATATAAACATCTGTTTGCAATGGTAGTGATGGCAAGTCTTCTGTTAATACTTAACTGTTTATCTGAACAGCTGTTAAAGAAATTATTTTTCAGTAAACTGAAATTTAAAAAAGGGGGAAAAACCTTATTTGAACAATGGCTAACCCTTAGCTATTTTTATTTTTTGTAACAGGATTCTAATTTAATTTCTTTGATGTATAATCCTGTCATAGATTCATTGAATGGTTTGGGCTGGAAGGGACCTTAAAGATCACCTAGTTACAACCCCCCTGCCATGGGCACGGACACCTTCCACTAGACCAGGCTGCTCAAAGCCCCATCCAGCCTGGCCTTGGACACTTCCAGGGATGGGGCATCCACAGCTTCTCTGGGCAGCTGTCACAACCCACCTGAAGAGCAGGGCGGGAGTGACTAAGATTCGCATATCCCCTCGGTGTGGGTTAAACTGAAATACCACTCAAGGTCCGTATGTAAACATCCGCTTTAATGGGAGATTTCTATAAAACAAGTATTCTGTACACGTGGGCCCTCTCACAATTATATCTACCTAAGCTGTGCGGCATTATGGGAAATCAAGGTAGGCCTTGCCTTACTTAACAACTTTGGGGCCAGGGGGAGAGAGAGATCACCAGTCCTGAATCCAGCGTCGGACCTGCCAACGGGGGTATTTGGTGTAGAGAGAGCCCACAAGAGCGAGCCAGAGCCCCTGTTTATGGCCACTGTCCGGGCGCTTCTAGAACCTTCTACTGCTTCGGCTTCTTGGAGTGGTTGAGACATCAGTCAGTCAGGAGGAGTGACACTAGGCCCTGACACTGTCAGGCAGTTTTCCAGGTTCACAGTGCAGCCACCTGGGGCTCATCCCTTACAGCAACCTGTTCCAGTGCCTCACCACCCTCACAGTAAAGAATTTCTTCCTGATATGTAATCTAAATGTACCCTCTTTTAGTTTAAAACCACTACCCGTTGTCCTGCTGCTACAGGCCCTGGTAAAGCATCCCTCTCCAGCTTTCTTATAAGCCCCCTATAACTACTGAAAGGCCGCAATAAGGTCTCCCCACAGCCTTCTCTTCTCCAGGCTGAACAACCCCAACTCTCTCAGCCTGTCCTCATAGGAGAGGTGTTCCATTCCTCTGAGCATCTTCGTGGCCCTGCTTTGGACCCACTTGAGCAGGTCCATGTCTGTCTTATACTGGGGGCCTCAGAGCTGAACACAGTGCTCGTGTGGGATCTCATGAGAGTGGAGCAGAGGGGCAGAATCACCTCCCTCAACCTGCTGGCCATGCTTCTTTTGATGCAGCTCAGGATACGGTTTACTTTCTGAGCTGCGTGTGCACATTTCCAGCTTCTATTCAGTTTTTCATCCACCAGTACCCCCAAGTCCTTCTCTTCAGGGCTGCTCTCAATCCACTCATTGGCCAGCCTGTATCCATGTTTGGGATTGCCCTGAGCCAGGTGCAGGACCTTGCACTTGGCCTTGTTGAACTTCATGAGGTTCGTACGTCATTCAGTAGGAGTTCACAAAAATGTCTAGGTTGAGCCTGACATATTGTCATACATCAGAAACCAAGGGACTAATGTGCCTAATAGATTAGGTCATTCTTATATAGTTACCCTCCTTCTGATGTATTTGTAAAGGATAGTATTTAACAAATAGAAGGCTATCACCCTGTTGGTAGAATTGTGAAATATCACATCTGCTATCTTTCTTTTCCTGTATGAGCAAAATGTCTGTTTAAGCTCAGTCACTAACTCAATTATGAGAAAAGGTATTGAATTTTTTTTGATGAAGTGAGTCAGTAAAGTTTCATTTGCAATATGAATAGAAAACATTCTAAGTATTTCAATTTTCTATCTCAAGTGAAAGAGCAGTTATTAAAAAAAGAGTGTAACACCCTGCAGACAAGGAACAAAACCATGTATTTTTTTGTAGCATTCTAGTTGCCTTTGTCACTTTCTGGAATTTTGTGTGTGTCCCTGTTAAATTCTATTAGCAACCACAAATTAGTTTTGGCTCCCACAGGTTTCTGTCAAACAGGTTTCTGTCAAACCCCCCTGATTTAAACAAAAGTATTAGCATCATGAGTGCATTTTCTTTTGAAATATGATAGACTTCTGTGAGTTAGGTATGTAAACCCTGTTTTTTCAAGTGTTGTGAAGTTAGAATACTTGTTGGGGAAAGAATAATAAAATGTGAGGCTAGGTAAGCATTAAAACAAATAATCACGCTGTTGATAATAAGGTAACAATTAAATGCCACAAAAATAAAAATTACCAAGACTTTCTCTGAAATTAAGCATATATGTCAATCAGGCAGCCGATGATGATTCTTAGTGCTAATATGAGCAAATGTTATGACATAGTTCAATAGAAGGATGTGCTTTCTCTATGCTTTCCTTAAATATACTTACATGTTTGTCAAGTAATAAATTTTAAAATATTTCATTATATGAACAATGAACCTTTCCATAGTTTAAAGTAATTCTAATTAGCATTCTACATGAAGAGGCAATTTAGCTGACTTTTCAGAAGTTTTTAATATGCTTTCTCTGATTTGTCCAATTCTTTGTTGTTTATACATTTTAGCCTGAAATTACTGTTTGGGACATGTTATGATACCAGGATGTTTGTCTGTGGGTAGGGAATGTATTTGAAGTCTGCATTTTCATCAATATGTGTCCTTAAATCACTTGCTTCCCTTGAGTTTTGTCTGAAGGGTGGAATGCTGGGCTTGCTGAGCTGTGTTGGCACCTGCCTTCATTCATACTTCTGAGAAGATGGCATTTTGCAGTGTGGCTGTTTCAGGCTTTCTAGGTACCGCATTTCTTCTGGGTGTTAGACACTTGGGGTGCACTCCTTGGCAGCAGGTCCAAAATTTACTCCCATCCTATTTGTAGAAACAAGAGTGGATAGAGAGGCATGTTCTACATGAGGAAAAAGCAACTTGCCAAAACTCTCTTTCTCCCCTCTTTCCCTCTCCCTCTGTATTCAGCCATGATCAAGGATCCAAGCCCCATCCCTGATATGGCATGTATAACCATGGCTTAGGCTTCTGAGAAGACTGCTAAGTTGAGAGCGCTGAGAAAATGTCTACAGAGTAGAATAATGCAAGATAAGGAAGATAAAATGAGAGATGTGGGTGATATTGTTGAGATAGGAATCAGCAATAACTTGAATTGGAAAACACCAGCATGAAAAGTTATACAAACCTAAAGGCAAAAATGGAGTCAGCAAGAGATGTCAAGTCAGCACTATTAAGGATCATTTCTAGGTAGCGGTGAAAGATGCCCTTTCCAACATGAATGATAGCAGTTAAGGGGAAGGGCTCTGTGTGTCTTGCCTGGGTGATGATAATACTAATGCTTAGTCACCTTGTGAAATTGTAGGTATATTTTGTGTGCCTTAGTCAATAAATAGTTTTAAATATCATATTTATTATTAAGTAAGTGTTGTATTTTAATGGTAATTTGAGGTTTATTCTGCTTGCAGTGACTTTTTGCCCATGGCTAATGGTACTTGAACAAAGTGACCCAAAGAAAGAGGGATGCATACCTTGTTAAAGAGATAAAATGAGTTTTTCTTCAAAATCGGAGACTCTTTTTTGTGGCCAGTATGGTATGTTACTTGAGCTGACCAGGGATTTTGTCTTCATACAAGCTTCCCCTAAAAATATTCTGCTGGAGTTTTGAAAATTTAATAAATTAAAATTGTATCATTTGCCATACATTTTTCCCCCGGTGGTGATTTGCTATCCATTATTGTCTAACATATATTGTACTCGTTTAGTTCCCATATTGAAAACTCCTTTATTAGCCATTTCTTAAGCAATAGTATAAATTAAAGTGAAATTGAGCCATAATATTACTGCACTATCACAGTAATGTGATCATATTCTTTCTGTAGTGGGGGATGGACATAAATCTGTCAACAGCAAAACCTGCAAAATACAATACAAATCCACACCATTGTATTGATGTATTTTTTAAGATCTCAGGTCTATCAACCAGCTAGCCTGAATATATTGAATTTACTTTTGCTGTAGCAGTGAAGAAATCAATTCCATAGTTATGCACATAAGTGTCATAAAAATCAGATTTAGGATGTCATTGTGCTGATTTAGAAAGAATTGATTTATTATTTACATTGAAGTTGAAAAAAATGTGTGAATGTAAAAAACAGGTGAAGTAATGGAGAAGATAATTCTGAATTACAAAAAGCTGTCTGGACATGGACCTGAGCAACTGGCTGTAGGTGGCCCTGCTTGAGCAGGGGGGGTTGGACCAGATGACCTCCAGAGGTCCCTTCCAACCATTCTGTCATTCTGATTCTGTGAAAATAAAATTTAGAAGAAACCAAGTGGCCTCCTATCACTGCTTGAGTGTTTTCAAGTAATGGAGGATTGATTTACTTTTTTATTATCCTTGCACATGTTCCCGTGACAATGTGGGAAGCTCATACTATGTAACACTGGCAGAGATTCTGAAGGAACAAAAAAAAAGTTTGTATTTTTTTTAAAAAAGCCTTGCGAAGGAAGATGGGAAAGCTGAGTTTAATTAGTCTAGGAGAAAAAGAAGATTAGAAGAAAACATAGAATTCTTGATGTAAAGACCAAATTGGACAAAGTTCTGCCAGGCATAAATCAAGTATTATTGGTTCCACCTCAGTTGAAGAAGGCTTGACTGGATCATCTCTCTATTTTCCAGACTTAATTTTCTTTGGTCTTAACTCATTGCCTTGCTCTTCCATCCAAAAGAACTGCATCATTGTCTAAGTTCAAAACTGATTTTTGACAATAGAGACTTAAGTCCTTCTTCATCTTGTTAATGATGGTAGTTCCCCTTAGTTAACCTGGAGAGTTGAAACAGGGCACAAGTGCATGTTGATTGCTGGTTGATAGGTTTCTGTTACTACTCAATATATGGGGCAGGGTGAATCTTCATTGTCAGATTTCGTGGTTAAAATTATTTTCTGATAGAAGACATGGCAGATGTCACCTCGAATTCTTTGCTTTTGGAAATAAATTTTAAACCACATAATCTCTGTTGCTTAATGGAAATCTGCTTGCCTGGAGCATTGTAATAAAATGAAGTGAAAATCGGAGTGTTTAGGCTGTATGGTGACTGCAAATGTACAAAACTGCTTGTGTTCAGCTGCGTAACTGTGGGAAGCTACAGTAATTCACATAAATAGTATACAAATTTAAAAATCAACTACACATATTAGCTGGGTCTCTGCTGCTTAATTGGCTTAAAGTATTTCACACTGGATGTAAAGAATGCATTTATATAATCACACCAATCCTTGTTCAAATGTTTTACATGTCTTAATGCATCTTAATCTCAACTCAGACTACAGCTTTTGTCACTGTTATGGAGGAAACTCTTTTAATATTTTATTCACTTCATCTTACATTATTCGTAAATCTATTAGTGTAGCTGACAGAAAAAGAAGGAAAGTTTTTCGTCTTCATTAATATTTGAGGCATGTATATAACTCCTAATGGTACCAAAGCAGGAATTGTATAAATTCTTTGGCCACAGAAAGAACAAGCTATTATCATTTCTACTGAGAAAAATCTGAATTTTCACTATACATATTTTAATCAAGTTCTTAGCAGTATGGGCTTTTTTTAGGCCTGCTTAAAGAAAGTTAGTTATCAAAACAAGGTTAATAAATCCATTCTAGAATTTGTGTGCTTTAAAGCTGTGCTTGTTTTATATATGAGATGTGAGAAACAACTCTGTCTAAAACAAATGATCTAAACCATTGTGTATGAACCAGTGGAATGAATCGGGTGTTCGTACTCTTTTTCTGGAAGTTGCATACATGTTGGAAATGTTTCTCATTCCTCTGGCTCAAACTGTTTATAACTGTTTGTAAACAGCAGAAAACAGAAGTTCAAAAACACAGCAGAAAAAGTGTGTTTCTGTAAAAAAATGAACAAAATGTTTAGAAAAGGCATGGAAAGTTAAACACTCAGTAGTTTGTCATCTTAATGTGAGCAAAGCAAGCTTTTTCAGACTTGATACAGTATGGCACTAACATGGCTTCAGTGTTGCATGTAGTCGTTATAGTGGTATTTTCATTCTGAATTTCTTTCCAAAATATTTTACTTTATTCTGGACCTTTATTTTCTGGTTAGAAGGATATATTCCTTAAAAAGAAAAGTTTTAATAAAAATGATGATACTGACTACACAGCAACAATTTTCTTTTGTTCCAGGCTTTTTTTGTTTTTCTTCTTTAATCTTAAATGTATTATTGCCAAGAGTGTTCTGTCTTTTGATCACAGACTTGAGAGGAGCCAAGAAAAAGCAGTATTTATGAGTCCAGTAGGCATAGCAGAGCATAAGTTTATTACTGTCCTTTCATGCTATGTTCTCCTGATAAGTATCAGCTTTATTTAAAGCTTTTGTTGTTCTTGCTTTGGTTTGGACAGATTAGTTTCTTTTTAAAAGGCCTGAATATACCTGTTAGGATTTTTATTCTAAGTACATTTGGTAAGGACAAAACTTCTAACGTGTGAGAACATGAACAGATGCTTAAGCCATCATTGGAATCTGTTCTCCTTGCTTTGACTTCAGAATCAAAGGTCTAGCTTTACAAAGCGAGTTGTTTAAATTCACAAGAAAATTCCTTGTGCTGTTTTTTTGCTACAGTCCCACCACACTACCCAGTCCTGGGGGATGAAGTTTGCATACAGGTCTAAAACACAGTTTGTTCCAGCACACACATTGCTCTGTATTTCAGTATATTTCTTAGAATGCTTTTTAATGTTTGCTGTGAACTATACTTCTGGTTCTCATTTAAAGAAGATTATAAACTATGAATGCACAGAATAAGCAGTAATATCCAGCAGGATAATTTCGCATCTTAGCAATCATACTTACCTGTGAACTTTTATAATTTTCAACTACTATGTTTATTGATTTATTGACTCGGCTTTCTTATAGTTGCATTCCAGGCCAAACTTGTGGGGTGTAGTTTTGCCAGCGTAGCTCTGCTGGGTCATGGTAGGAGAACATCAGGCCAGCTAAAGGTTCTGTGCAGACAACTCTTAGTCTGAATTTGGCTCTGCTGATAGCAAATACCTTTTGTCTGCTTAGTCTGTGTCATTCTGAGGAGGTGATGTAACTGTACTATCAGAAATATTCCTTCTGTTGCCATGTAATGGCTGGATTATATCTTATTTAAATGTATCTGTCTAAAAATGAGATTTTTAATGAAACTCAGTCACCTAGAATTCCTTTATAATTAACAGGGCAAGCAGGCACCCTGAAAGAGCAGTTTATCCCATTTGAAAAGACATCTGATATAGATGGATGAATTGTCTTCTTTTCGTGCATGTCTGTCCCAATGAATTGGATGGAGGATCTGGATGATTAGATTAGATTAGACAAACCTATCTTTTACATAGCTGAAGTTAAGCATGATAAATTTGACATGTAGGGTACCATACAAGCAAACATACTTACAGTGAATAACTGAGTTATTCTGAGGGATAATGATCACACCATGTATTAGTTTTTGTTAACAAAATAATGAATTTTATTATCAGTCTGAAAATAGGAGTGAGCTGTATGTAGGCAGTTGTATGCAAATTGCACAAAGACAATCATACATAAAATAGATTAGGTATTTTAGAATGTTTCATCAAGACATAAGAATAACATATTATCTTGAAAAGACTTGTTCATTTCTAGGCATAAGAAGAAAGAAGAAGAAACATTTGAATTGTTGGTGTGTGGGAAAGTAAAGGAAAATGAGCATCTATTCCTGGATCATAGCTTCATATTGAAAAGAGATTCTTGAAAGAGAGAGGGGATAAAAGCAAAAACCATTCAGCCTGGAAAAAGAGCAGATTCCACTGTGGCAAACACAGTGCTAACCTATGAATTAACAGTACTGCAGAAGTAATACATTCACATCTTCTGTTTCCAGAGACTTACAGCACAAATATATGGAACTAGTAAATGATGAAAAAAAGAAATACTTTTTAACATACTGAAAAATCGACCAGCAGTATATATTTCCTTCAGTTATTTCTAGAACAGTAACTTTAAGTAGGCTTGACTGTTTGCAGGAATAACATTACTATGTAGAATGTAAGTAGTTAAAGCTAATGAGAGCTTATTAGAGGGAGAATAGAATCAGAAATATTTTAAGGCCTCATTTAAATTTTAAGAGCAGGGATAAGAATTTTAAAGAAAGCAGGTGACCTCATGCCAGTTTAGTGTTTTTAGTTAGTGTTTAAGAGAAAAATTTGCTGTGAATCAGAGAAACAGTTGAATCTGGCCGTATTACTACAACAGAACTTTTTGATCTTGTGTGATCAATTTTATTGTCCATATATTTGCACAGACTTAAGCTAAATACCAGTCTGCAAACAACTGTAATAGTATACAGACCATCTATTTCTGTATTACTTTCTTCAATGATTAAGCGTTTAGCCTGTTTAAGTACTAGTTGATTGGGTTAACAGGTTGGCAAAAATTCCTTTCCGTTTCATAGTGCACAATCTTTTGTTGGTTTTATTGATACTTTGGTTTGGGTTTGTGCAATGGGTCAGGCCTATTCAATCCATAGAACCATAGGGCAGAGAAGTGAGGGAAAGGAGCAGAGTCAGGTGATTTTTTTTCTTGCTTTATTTCAAGCTTATAATTTGTTTTTATATATTGCCCCCTGCCTCCATCAGTTTTCCTCTTCCAGACAGTTGATATTTTGCTTCCTTATGTAAGAGCTGGGAAGGTCAAGGAATGAGAGAATGCATGCATTTCCATAAAAATTGATCCATTCATAATTTTGTAGCATTAATAGTCAGTCCATTGGTATCTGCAGACTTTATATTCCCAATAAATCCGAATAATATATTAATAAAAATGGGCAAAATGAAAAAAGGCTGCAGAATGTTCATTGTTGTGCTGATTCCTGGTATCTATCAATAGTTCTGTGTTCAGTAATCTTTGTATTTTGTGCAGTATTCTGCTTCTACTGCAGTATTGATTGCTGTTGTGTGCTGAAATGGCTTAATATCTTCATGGTGGCCTATAAGATCTGTTTCTGCCCCACATGTTACTGCTAAAGAGTAAGGTGGGGAGTTATGCAAGGGAAAGGAGAAGCAGATGGACAATAAAAATAGAAGGTGAGAAGGCAAAATGAAAAGAGAGGAAAAAAAAGGGCAGCGGAGCTGTATGAGAACGGTACTTATATTGATGGGAGAAGGCAATGATTACAATCCTCCCATTACACAGATTGTTTCTTGGTGATGCTTTGTAAGCCAAATGCAGAGTTTCTATTAAGGCTTTCATTGCTTACTATAAATATCTCTATGTTATATGTAGAGAAGACTTGGTAATTATTATGTAAGGCTATGCCTTGGCTTTATACAGAGGAGTATTAAACAGGTGGGAGGAAAGTATACATGACTCTTTGTCTAGATCTGTTATATGCATGTACTTTTTAAAAAGCTCGTTTGAATGAGGAACACTGAAGTGAACTAGTAAAATTTGATGCCCTGGAAATCGTTATCTTACCCTTTACTCATCAAGTATATGACACCTCAGATTATTTCATAGAGTATTAAATAATTTTTGTCTGCAGAGTGTCCCACGCTTGCAAAGTGTATGTCACTCATTTTTTACTAACACATCTATCCAGTGCCTGGAATTTGAGCAGATGAAACCTGTCATTCCCTTCACTGTGTTTTACTTAGCATATTTTCTTCTTAAGTGTTTTACTAGTATTTTCTTATGTTGGTCCCACTGTGTAGATTTAGGGTCAGAAATCCTGCATGCTTTCTGTGTTTCCTGCTTCAAGTTTTCAGATAGTTTCAGAAAGACTATCAGAAAGAGCAAAATACTCTGCCAGTGGTGTCCATTTTCAGTCCTTCGACTACATTTAGGCTCTTAAAAATCTCCTAGATTTTATATCTAGAGATATTTTTGCATTTTGTTTTCATAGTCTGTAATCTTGTTTCTCAGGCTTGAATTTGTTTTCAAGCATTCTCCTCACTGACCCCTCAATTTCACATGCTTTGTTGTCTAAGATCATATGTATTTCTCCAACTCAGTTATTCATATAGTTCAAAAAAATTGTTTTGCATAAGTGGCTAGAGTTTCTGAAGTGTTGCTTTTAATCACTCCTGTGTCACCATCTGTGACACAAGCTAATTTTGTTTTTTCTTACCTCTGTGGTTATCCCCAGTTTAGATTCTTAAAGCTCGCAAAGCGCAGTGGCTCATTTTTCAGTGACGTGAGAACTGCAGGAAGCAGAATAACTTCTATTTTAAATGTTAGGTAATAAATATTTTAGATTACTTCAGCTATCTTGCATTTAGACAGTTACGCATCAATAGCTGTCTGCAGAGGAGCGTACATGTTGCATGCTTCTGTCTATTCTGCATTTTTATCAATAATTCTTTCAATTTCATGCTTTAATTCAGGTTTAGGTCCATTGGTAATTTTCCCTTTAATCCTGATGCTAGCCTAGTGTGCTATTCTTCCTCTCCCCCACCGCTGAAAATCCCCCACCTCATAGTTGAAATAAGTGTCTTTCACTCATCTTCTGCCCTTAGATTTCTGTTCATATTCTTTTTCTTTATTTTCCATATTTTTTAATAAAGGAGTTAAGAAATTCAGGCAAATCGCTTGTATTTGAAAAAGTATTCAAGTAGTTGAGTCTTCCTTTGGAATTATAAGTCACAGTTTAGAACATGATGAGTCAGTTCTGTATTCCTGACTGTTTCCCTTCAATCTTGTGCATGTCCTTCTGTTATTTTTGTATTAGGACTGGCTATTGAAGTCCATGAAATCCAGTTGTATCTGTAGTGTAGCGTGAAATAAGTAGCTTTATGGGAAAGGTAAGTGTTAACTTTCAAAGTGTATAGAATAAAACAGCGTTATGTAAGATTGCTGAAGTAATAAGCATAGAAATCTTTCTAGTAGATTAAATATTTTACTTATTAAAGCATTGCTTATTATTTAGAAACAAATACACATTATTTCCTTATATTTTAAAGAGCTACTAGTTTTGTTGACTTAGAAGTTTGGAACTTTAGCTTAGTTCACTAAAACAGTACTCTTCTGCTGAATTCTTTTTAAATCTACCATAGTTTTATTTTTTTTTTATTTTTATTTTTGGCTTAAAGTTTAAGAGATATATATTAGTGTTTCATGTGTGTGGCATCGGAACTCCTATTACACTGAACCTCTTCAGCCTTAAAATGGCGTTAGGCTGTCTGCATATTCCATTTTACAAGGTCTTGCCAATTAAACCAGACATATTGGTTCAGTTTGTTTCATCCAGAGTACTCTTTTCTGTGGATTTTCACACTGATAACAATAAATCATTGTTATTAGAATCCTGCTCCAGCAGCTGTTCTTTCACTTTTGCCCTTTTTTGAAAATCATTTATGATAGTGGTGGCTTCAGAGAGGAGTATCTCAGTTCTGCTATCAGGGAATGTAAGAGGTGGAAGGCTTTAGGAAGGGGAATGTGCTCTTCTGCTGCACTCCTGGGTAGGATAAGGAAGAGAGTTTGACTGTGAAGCTCTCCCTGTCTGTTGTTCTAACCAAAAACCTGACCATCTTGAGGCAGTCGGACTGTTGTGCTGACATGACAGCCATGTTTGGATGCTTATTAATACAAGCAATGTTTGATTCTCAGATTGCAGCTTCCAGACATTTTGATACTTTCAAACGTGATGCTTGTCTTTTGCGAGTTTTCTCTTTCCTTTTTAGCAGAGTGTAGAAATGTCCAGATCTTATGCATGCACGTACACACACACGCACACACACACACACACACACAGAGACAGAGTCAACAGTACCAATTTTATAAAAGATTAGCAGTTGCTAGAAAAAGGCTTTAATTAATTTCTAACAACATAGATTTCTGATTAATATGGAAGATGTAAGGTTCTTTCTTCCATCCTTCAGCTTCCCTCTTCACTTCCTTATTGGAATTTTCCACGTTGAGCTGTTACAACAAACTCCTGGGTCGGCTGCTGTACCTTCTGTCTTCGCCATCTTTCTTTCCAAGAACCATTTCACAGGAATCTGTTAAGGCAGACTTTTTCAGTTGTTTTTTCCTCTGAGGACTGCAGAGTCAGTTATTTCCTAATGAAAAGGGCTTGATGGGGACTATGTGCTTAGTCCAAAAAATGAACAGAAAGCTCATTAGGCTTCTCCTGTCATTTGCAGGTTGAAAGCTGGATGATTATGAAGCAATCTGCAACTTTACCTGTTCAAGTGTGAGGGAGAGTGTTGACTGTTGTTTTATAATATTATAAACTTTGTTTCTTAGAAAATACTTTCTACTTCTGTGGGATTAAAATCACTATAATTAATTACCATCAGATCTTCTTTTCAGGCTGTCCATGATATCCAAGATATTCTCAGAGCCCATCCACCTTCCTTTTATTGTTCAAGCCTTCATGCTGTATATTGTTGCTCCTACATATTGATAAGAATCATGGAGAACCAGTGTAGGAGAGGCTAGTGCTGGGATATATGCAGTCTACTGTCTGAAAGTTTATATGAACTTCACACTTTAAAATATCAAATTTTTTTCCTTATTAGTACAATAGTTTGGCTGTTGGCTTGTCTGTGTAAGAATGCTATAAATATCTCATATTGTTGTCTGCATTAATTTTGACCAGGTCTGTCAGCTGTTTAAACTTTTTATTGTCTCCTATTAATGTTAAGAGAAACTTCATACAGCTTGCTTGGGAGTTGACCCAGCACTTTGGATATTGTCAACATTAAACTTTCATATTTGTGCAAGTAAGATTATTGGGTGAAAAATCTAAAAACAGTTAACACCATTTCCTTAGTCTGAAAGTAAGGCAGAGCTCCTAGTTAGCAAAGCAGTTTGTTTATTTTCTTGTAAGAAGTGAAAATGTATTAGTGGAGCAAGATATCTTGGAGGATATTTTTAGAACATAAATTCTTCATGAGAAAGCAAGTATGGGCTTTAGAGAAGTGATGCATGAACTCTCTGAGCTGGGTATATGGCAAAGATACCACAAGATACATTACAGTGTTTTTATACTTTCATTGTCGACATCCTTTTAAAGTGACACAAATTTAAGGTGATAACTGAATTAAGGAGGAATAGGATGCGGGAATATAGGGAAGAGATGCAGGTGGTTTTTCAGAAGACTAATTATAAGTCTATTTAGGCAAAGTAGGGTACAAAAGTAGGTAGAAGTAGCCCACCTTAATATAAAGTCTTCTTCAAATGTGTTTTTTTAACATAGTCATCTGTGCCACTGTGAGACAAATGTCAGCTTCTGTAATTGCATGGGTTTGTTTCTTTATATTCTGGATACTTGCTCTTGCAATATTGTTAATTGTATCTCCTGCTAAAATAAAATTGTTATGCATGTTACTTCAGGAACTGGTCTCTAGGCCTCTCTAATTTCCATGCTATGTTGATTTAATCATTCAGATGAACTCACTGAAGTGGCTGTTGTACTGTAACAGTGACAATGAGAGTCAAGAGAACTAATAAATATGGTTAAACAAATCAGACTTTTCTGGTGGTAGTCCATTTTGTACATCTGATGAAATTCCTAGGATAGCTTCAAAGAAATCCTCAAGTATCTACCTTTTAAGGATTTTATCTCAGAGTTACCACTGGTACCAGAATACAGGAGAAAATATAGCTGCAAGTTTTTCTAATGGCATATTTTTTACCTTTAAAAAAAGTCTATTCTCTGCTGGCAATCATTTATAGCTTAGGTGAAACCTGGTTTTGCTCAGTAGTTAAAGGTTAGAATTCTGTTGGGAGATTGATGGTTAAATGAGAGTACCTACTTGTAGGTATCTAGGAAGTTAGGTGTTTCAAGTCCTGTGATGTACAGCGACATCTAGTCAAGGCTATCAGTAGAGGCTAGAAAGCAGATGGATGCTTACATGTAAACACCTGAATTCAAATTTCTGAACTCAGAACTGAAGAGTCTTAGTCTTTCTCTCAAAGAAGGCCTGTGCCAAACATCATTATTCTTTTGTTGAAAAGTCATGTAGGTATGTAATTGAATTTGTGTTTGAGAGAGGACATTGAAATTTCTCCTCTTACTGGGGTATTTTAAAAGTAGCTAACTTAAAAAAATGTATTTTTACAGCTTTGTTTCAAGAGGGATGGTTTGACTTTTCTATAACACTTTTTGTTTATGCAGTTGTAATAAAAAATGACCAGTGAACAAGTTGAAGAGAGAACATCTGTGGTTACTTAGTCAAACAATTTTCATTTATATCACTTGAGCTCAACATCAGTGAAAGGAATATTGCTTCAGAATGTGAAGTGTGCAGGAATGGGAATTATATAAAATATAAGGACTGTTGAATGATGGTTGAATTTTGTGGTTCTCTGGTATGTACTTCTAAAATTTGGTGATCTAACAGAATCTTTGTGCTCAAAACAGCAGGTTTCCAGGGCTGACCAGGATTTTAATTTGAGTGGGCTAACTCTTAGTAAAAACTTCACCATTTTTTCTTGCTTTGATATGTTGAGGGTGGAGAAAACTTATACATAGCTTTCAGTTTTCTAACTGTTCCTGCAAGGGATCCATACCATTTTTGAAGATCATATATTTACAATATCATTAAAACCAGCTTCCTTAATTTGCATTGTTGCTAGTGTTTTCTTGTATAAAAATGGATGTAATGTTTTTTTCAAAACTATCTAAAACAGTTTTTCAGTTAAAACCTCTTAAAAATTCATACACTTACCTTCAAACATTTTTATTCAGAATGAGTTTTTCTTTCTGTTTTAGTCTGTTTAGACTTCTGTATATCTGGTTTTCCCATAAACATCTGCAACAGTTTGCAGACTGGATAATTGCCAGCCATTTGGAATGTTTTGGTCTGTTGGTTTTTTTTTTTTTTTTTTTTTTTTTTTGTTTTTGTTTTTGTTTGTTTGGTTTTTGATAACATTGTAAACCAGATCAGTTCCATAATTCAGGTCTTTGGGGAGCTCTACAAATGCTCTCTCACAGTTGGAATGGGATGCTGAAGGAGAAGAAGGTGAGGGCAAGGAGCTGCAGGGTGAGGAGAATACTTTCTTTATTTGATGCAGTGCTGGGTAATGTTAGTTTAGTCTGTCCTTGAAATCACAGTACAAGTCTGCAGCGTTTCAAATGGACTAGATGTTTGGCACTTGACTTATGCATATATGCATACGTCTGTGTGTGTGTGTAGGAGGTTCAGTACTTGCAGAGAATATGGAGTTTCCTGTGTGCATGCTATGCAATATGAGCACATGCATTTCTGTATAGGCTTTTCCAACACAATGGGTAATGATTTTAATTTTGTAGTGAAATCTTCAGCTTGATATATTCTTATAGATTTGAATTTTAAGCCATATCTCTGCTAGGCATGGGTTACACGTAATTCTACTGACAAAAGGTTTTGGTATAGTTGGTAGTGGATTTCTTGCTCAAGATTTGTTGATATTAGTTACAAGAAATGCAATGGATTATCTTCCAGAAAATATTGCTCATTCTTATTTTCTCATCGAATTAATTTGGATTAGTATTTAATCCTTCTTCTAGAGAATACATTCTGCAGTTTAGACATAGTTCATGTGAATCAGTAGCTAAAAATGTCCACCTTGATTTATGTTTCCAATAAAGTTTCTGAAAGGTTTTTTCCTTTAAAAACATCAGATTACTGTATTTCTCAGTTAGCAACCCTTTCCTCTTTGAATTTATATGATTTACAGAATATTAAAAATTAATGATAAAATGAGCTCTAAAAATATTCATTTTCCCCTATTATTAACATAGAAATGAAAAGTGCACTAACAAAATTAATACAGAATCTTCAATGCCTTCTGTAAACTAGTCAGAAAGTTGGAATCTCTATTTCTGATATTTTGAACTTTACTATCTTATGGATTTCTTCCAGCTGATTTATTTAATTTGCTGTCTTCAATTTATAAGAACAATTTGATCCTTTGAAATGTATGTCTCCCACTGAAATGTCAAGGTTTTTGTTCTCACTATAGTTTTTACTTTAGACTTACTGAATTTGATTTCCACTTTAGTATCGTGTTGCATTCAGTTTTTGAAACTTCCCTTGTCAGAAAACCTGCTTTTATTTTTTTTGGCAATAATTTTTTTTTGCCTTGTTGTCACTTAAGGTTTTTTTGAGTCTTTCGTGAAGATAAAATTCTTTTTTACATTCATCAACTGAAGAGCCCGTGCGCTTAGCTTCTCTTTCTCTTGGATCATGACTAATCACCCTGTCTCATGGCCAATAGCAGTCAGCATAAATTCCTAGTGGCCATGATATTTTCTTTCGGAAAGAGAAGATATTTTACATGCTTTTTACAATTTGCAGTGGATACTACTAATTTTCATTAGGAACATTTCTGCTTTCTGTGTCAAGGTAATGGGAAAGTAAAAAGTAAAGTGACTATGTTACTTTAAAATTTAAAGGTACCTGGAAAATACGAGTCGAAAAAGTGTTGTCTGGTGAAAAAAAAGATGGCGTAGGTTATTTACTTTATTAAGGAACTATACTTTAGGAATATATATCTTCTATATATAATATAATATAGTGTAATACTATACTAAGGAATTATGCTTTAATAAGGAACTTAATTTAAATTATCAGGGTATGCAAGAAGGGGCCAAGTATCTCATGCACTTCATCTCCTGCAAAAAACATTTTGTTAGAATACCCTCTATGAAACTGTTGATGATTGTGAGTGTAACAACACTAATTTAAACTTTAATTCCTTTTATTACTGAAGTTAGGATAGACTATGTATCTTTACTAGCATACATATATTTGGGAGCCATATATAAAAACATTAGGACAAACAGCACTGAAATAAAACTAAGAATTTATTCAAAATAGTACAAAGTGATGAAACCATCTACAGTGATAAGCAAATAGAATTCATCTGAGATTTCTCTCATACTTTTTTCTGAATGCCTGGTACTGATCACAGTCTGAGAAAGGATTTGGGCTAGACGTGGCACAACTACTTAATGCTACCTATTAGACACTCTTCACATAAAGTATACAAGTGTTTATTCATTTAAGATACATTTTGACACTAAGTCAATCCTAATAAAACAGATGCTGTGCAGAAGTATGGTGGCTTTATAAGTTGCATTTATGGTCATTCCTAATTCAGTGGAATAGTTTAAGATTCTCTGTCAGAACTCTAAATTTTATCTAGCACTACTGTGTTTAGTTTATTCATCACAATAGCTCAAGGGTAAACTAAAAGAAAAGACATAATTCATCTTGGTGGCAAACACTTGGTAGGACTTGATTATGCTAATTTTTTAAATTTTGTAGTGCAAGTATACAAATGAGCCTCTGGTACCAAACAGTTTAACTTTCTCACAAATAAAGTGAAGTTGAAAAACGTGTTTTCAGAAAATGGGCTTAAACAGGCAAGTTGTTTTTTTCATGTTCTGCAGTCCAAACTGAATACATTTTACTGGTTTAATGTTGCAATTAAACATGGTTAGAAGCTACATGAATTGGCAAGTTTATACTGGCATTTATGGTCATCACAATTCGATACGGATGACTGAATTTCACTGTCAGCTATGGATAGATAGTTCTGTATTGTTGCTTACTAGCAAGCGATGATTTGTGCTGTGTCAGTTTTTGCTGGAATGAATGGAAGAATTCGCAAAACATACTGTAAACCAATGCCAGAGCTTCTTCAAAGAAAGTTCCCCAAGGAGTGTCTGTGCAGGACAGAGTTAAAAAATATATAGAACTTATTTGTCACAGATCAGTTTTTTCACAAATTTTAAACATTTTTAGTAATTTTCAGTGTTCTATCAAGGTAATACATGCTAAGCCTCAGAATTCAGTAATTTTCTACTGTCTTTTCACATTATTTTAACAAATGCATGATGTGCTATACTTGGTGTGTGTTCCATTTCTGTTATTTGCTAGGTGGACATCTTATACCTTATTAAGATGTTATTTTATCCTTACTTCAGTGCAGAACATTAAAAAATAGGTTTATTCAAGTGCATATCATATTATCTTTAGGTTCTATACCAAAATTCAGTTAATTTAGCCCTCTTATTCAAAAAGCATCTTTTCACACTAGCGTGCTTAACCATTCACATTGGCTGAGTTTGCAGTAGCTGTTCAAAAGTGAAGATTATTGAAAGCATTATGCTTCCAGTCCTCTTTCTCTTAAACTTGTCATAGTTCAATTATAGAAAGGCATCAAAACTTCTAGAAGTACTACGTGAAGATGGATCACTCTTAAAGTAGCTGAGAAGAAAACTCTTTTTGCAGTCATCACAACTACCATCGTGAGAATTTTCTAGTAGGGGAAATTGAGGTGGATTTTCTGTTGGATTTTTTTTTCTTTTCTTTTTCTTAATGTTGCTGAGTTATTAATTGTTTCTTTCTCAAAAAGCTATATGGGGTATCTGCAAAATAAATCAATAGCAAATGCAAGTAGCTAGTAGGAGCCTTAGGTAAACCTCAGAGGGCACAGACACTGTATTATGTTCTACCTCAGCGTAGGCTTAGTAGGAGGCTCTGCCAAGATAATCAACTGCTGCAAACTTAGGAGATTAATTTATACACATGACTGAGAGAGAGCTCTAGGAACTGAGGATTTATTAAGGGTATCTGAGATTCATTAGAATTAAAACAAGTAGCTTTTCTTGAGAGAAGTGAAATGGGCTTAGCTGACCTGAAAATATAGAAACAAGAAACATATTTCATCAGTAGGACAGCTGAGCGTTGGAACAGGTTGCCCAGAGAGGTTGTGCAATCTCCATCCTTGCAAGTTCCCTACTGGATAAAGCCCTGAACAACCTGACCTTTCTGGCTGAGCCTACTTTGATCAGAGACCTCCTGAAGTCCCTTCCAGCCAGTATCATTCTACAATTCTAAAATACCTTGAGTTTTACAGCTTGGAAAACTACAAGGGCACAATACAAATATGAATGTATATGAAACTGCTGTTAACCTAATATTTCTACTATAAGACCTGTACCATGAAAATGTTTGTATACAGAGTTTAAACTCAAGTATACTTACACCAATGATTTTCTTACCATTTCTCTATGAGAAATACATACTCGGTTTGTGTCCTGGATGAAGTACCAGATCAGGGTAAATGACTTCCAGTTACTAAGGCTAGGCAAGTATAGGCTGCACTAGGCTAGGCTAAAGAAGCCAGGAACAAAGTGGGAAGTGACTTTATCAGGAGAAATGTAATTAACACTTGTTAAAAACCGATCAAACAAACAGAAAGCCTTGGAAGGAGTTGAATAGCAAATAAATAATCTATTTAACTTTTAATTGTCCAATTTTTTTGATAAGTAAAGGACAATCTATATAAAAAATGTGCCTTTGGAAAGACAGAAGAAAGTAGTCCACCTAAACAGAAGCACAGTGTTTAATGCAAGAAATTTTATGCTTAACCATTTCAGTAACACAAAACCCCTCTTTCTTCCAATTCAGAGAAGTCTGTTATAATGTTACGTACCATTATGGTACTTGCAATTAATTTATTTTTCTATTTTTTCTCTCCTGTGGTTTTGTTTAAATTAATATCTTGAACTGTTAGCAGCATTTTGAATAGTTTGGAAAGTTGGTAACAAGTCAGAAACTGCCCATGATTAGTATTTCTTGTCAGATGAGGGTTAAAGATCCTATTTGATAAGACAGTTGCAGCAGATGGCTCTGGTTGGACCAAAATCTCATAAAAGCCCTAAACGGTTAGCGAAAAGCAGTTCAGAGGGACAAATTTAACCACCAGTTTAAAGCAATACTTTACCCTTAATCAGAAAATCAGTTAAGAGCATTTAGTGTGTGTTCTGTAGTCTGTAAGTTAGCTGCAGATTCTCTATGGCTCTAAAATACAGACAGTGCAACCTTGAGGTGACAAAGAGGGTGGGTGAGTTAAACGGTCCATATCTGATTTTCAGTTGCCTTTTTCCATGGAAATAGTTAAAACATTTTTTCCTAAATGGTTACCAGTGAGCCACAAGATAGCTTGGATACAGGAAGACATCTACATCGGTAAAAGGAGTAACAAGGAACAGGTGTACAGCTCTCAGAACTGTCACTTTATCTAATTACTTTTGCCAGTGTATAAATATTCTTTTCCTCTTTTTCAGGAATAATCTATCATTGAAAGCTCCGATTCAGGAGGCAATAGATAGGCTACTGAACTGCATCAGGAAATTACCCGAATCAGAAAATACAATAGAAATCAAAAGGCTTTGTTACCTACACACACAGTAAACAGGCCTACAAAAAGGATGCTTCTCTCCAGCCCCAATTATTATAAGTTATCTCTCATCTTTTTCCTACAGTCATTCTGATACATTTTTAAATGTTTTCAGTCCATCACATTTAAATGAAGTAACTGTGGTTTTGTTTGTTTGTTTGTTTGTTTGTTTTCTTGTGTTTGTTTTGTTTTTTTTTTTTTTTTTTTTTTAAAGTGTTTTTCCCCTATGATTAAAACACTACTCTCTGGTGTCCTGTAGTGACTTTGTTTGGCCACAGACCGTGCAGTCCCTTTCAGTGATCAGTACTGGATATTTTCTCTTGCTTTCATGTGTTCTGAAATTGTGGTTATGAGGTCAGAACAATAAGGTTTGAAATCAGGTAGCAATGAATACTCATTTTGCAATCCACTAGAAGTATTTCCCAACTAAATGACATGTCTTGTATTCCTACCTAGACACTGAATCTAATTGACTGCAGTCTATAATGGCAAATCTGAAGGCAAACTAACTTTTCTCCATACAGATGTTTATTGGGACTTCTCTGAATAGACTGAATATCAGTATATTCCTTCCCCATCAGGGGCCCTCAATGTGAATTTTGAATTGTAGTTAAATAGAAATAAGTAAGCAAGTGTCCCAATTTTCAGTTTTAGTTCCCCACTGAAATCCTGCACTCTAGTTTACTCTACTCTAGTTTTAATATAACTTAATTATATCGATGTAATGACATTGTTTCCTAAACTCCCATTGTAGGACATTTATGTTACAGTAGTCCTCATTGTTTAGGACACTGTGAAGTTTCTGAGCATTATCTAATGCTAAATAAGCTCAGATTTTAACAACAGAATTCTGAACTCAAATTTAATCACAGCATCCTTGGAGATCTAGAATACAGAGCAATATGCCAGCAATGATACTGGCACACAAATGACTGTAGTCAGCCTTGCATGCTGCATTCACATTAATCACACTTGTAAAGGCTTGGATCCATGCAGAAAAGTGATACAGAGAGTGCTTTATAGCTGTAGTAGGCGAGAGCATAAAACTGTAATATGTGCAGATATGAAAGACATTTTTTGACATGACGGAAGGAAAGCTGTCATGTCAACTTTCATTTTCTTGAAATGAAACTAATGCTAATATACCTGAACATTATTTCACTGAAATGTGGTAGTCTAATCACATTCGGCTTTATATTAATAAATCAAATGGGACATACTGAGGAGCTGTGTAACAGCTTTCTCAAAAGACATAAACCTGCAAAGTACGAAACAGTGTATAATGGATGTATGATAGAGTTCTGACAAATATGAGGTAGAGTTGTTATTCTTCACTTGCTTAGACAATATAGCAAAAATTGTAATAAAATATTGAATGAATCAAAACCAGCTAACATATTGTTGACATAACTATATATTGGACTTTAACGTGCTTTCATTCTGTGTGTATAGAAATCACTTCCTTTAATATTTGAATTTCATAAACACATTTAACAAATAAGAATTTATAGGTTTTGTAAGCAACATTTTTATCTGGAAACTCGAAGTTGAAAAAGTGTTATTTTTATGATACTGGATGCTAATTATTTTTTCTGGATCGGTGGTGCAGTCTGTATATGTATATTATTCTCAGTCATACACTACCTGTTGGTTGCAGTCTAGAATAATATGAAACATTTCTTAAACCATGTATTTAGTGGTGTAGCTTTGAAAACATTTGTTTATAAATCTTAAACAGTAACATTAAATTCCTACATTAATTCTGCTTTAGATAAACAAAAAATAAAACTGGCATTTACACTGTTATGAAAAACCCATTAAACTCTCCAAATACTATTTTAAGAAGCATGCAAAGACACACACACACAAAAAATAATTCTGGATATAGCCCTGATTCTGCACACTGGAAAAAGGCTGAGGGACTGCTTAAGCAGGTTGTTGGGGAAGGACAGATTAAACTCTGCTGTTGTGTCTTGCCAGTGGCTCAGGTGGGCTGTGAACATTATTCCAAGCTGAGAGATTCAATTTTCTTACAATACACAGTCTAACAGGACCCTGTACTCAACTATTTCTGCTGAAAAGCTTTGTTTTCTTATTCTTGATCCTCTTACCTATATTTAATGTTAACTTTATGACCATAAAGTGAATTTCCTGGATAATTATTTAAAATGTTTTTTTTTTTTTTTCTCTGAAGAAAATAACAATTTTAGAGTAGCCAACATATTTTATTTTTTCCTTTATACATAACTAGTGCTCTACAATGCATAATACTGAGACACACTTACTGTGTAACACTTGCTTCTTGGTGTAGTTATAGTCCGTAGTAAATGTTAAGTATAGTTAAAGATGCATGAATAATCATAGTCTTTTGCATTATTTTCTATGTGTGTTATCTCACATGTTCTGTATTTTGCCAAAGGATTAAATTTGCTCATTACGAACCAATGTCCTGTAAATCTCAGGAGGCAAATTTAATGTTATAATCTGTAGCATAGGGTGTATTCAAACATCTGTTTATTGCAGAGCAGTGGACCACAGAATATGCTTCTGACGTCCAGACAGAAAATGATCCTGTATAGGCTGAAATGTGCTTCAGTCTGGGCTTGACTTCAAATGAAGTGCAACCAAAACACTTTAATAGTGGATCTCATCAGTGCTTTCTTTATATGCCTGTATATACCAATTATTTATGTTATGGTTACAGTTACTGTCAGCTGTGCAAAGGAGATGATTAAATCCTGAGTAATAGATCCTTAATTTTTGTACTTATTTTGATCACCTATTGAAAAAAATATAACTGCTTCAGGTTTTATTTTCAGATGGAAACTGCTAATTTTCTGTCAGGTTAATGCTAAATAAAGCTGTTCATTCTGACAACTAAAATCCTCTCTCATTACATGAAAATTGCTGTTGTGAATATACAAGCTTTTCTTTTCCTTTGGCTGGTTCTTTGGCTCAAGACAGTGAAAGTATTCCATCTTCTCAGATCAAGGATGAAATCAGTATGACAAGACATCAGTGTTTTGAAACACCACACTTGGTTTATGTTTTACAGATTGAATGGAGTTTTAGGAAAACAACACCTGGTTCCAAAATTCATTGAGATAAAAACAGTTGGAGGCTGGGAGAATATGGGGTGAAGGGGCAGGGAAGCATGAGATAGGCTTTCCCTGTCTTAAACACTGTTGGAGGCATCTCTTTTTCTACTTGCTGTCAGAGGTGGGATACCAAGATAGATGAGATTTTTGATCAGGTTCAGTGTGGCCATTCAGATGTTTTAAAGTATTTAAGAGAAAAATGGTGTAAAATGGTTGTTGAAGAGTCATACCTTCCTCATTTTGCTTAGTTGCAAAAAAGGTTTTATTTTCCTTTTGTGTATTTCAAACATGCTGGACAACTGATGCACTGAAATAGTTATGTTCTAGATATGAAAATTTCGTATCTGATTTTATGTTTAGGCAGTGTATCCTTGCACATCTTGTCTGTGGAATTGAGTTTCTACTTCTAATCAGGTATTGAAAAAAAATCTGTGGTGCTGCTGCTATTCAGTATTTCATTTCTCTCTCCCTGGTTGGAGCATAGCAAAGCAACTGGTTCAATGGGGTGCCCTTGTTCTGGTGGGTAATTCCTGTTAGAGGAAATGCAAATGAAAAGGGTCAGAAAACGGCTTGTGTTCGCTTCCTGATTTGAAATGTAAATGTACTGCTGAAAGTCTACCGCTGACATTCCTGGAGATAGGAATCAAACAGCTTTATGAAGTGCACGTGTAACAGCACAAAGTATCTTTTGAGAGACTGATTTGTAAACTGGAAATGCTGTTTGAGGGTAACAGCCAAACCGCAGTCAGTCTGTCTTCTCTAGAACTGCATGGCATGGTAAGCCAGGAGAAAAGTGATCTACAAAACTTGTAAAGAAGTGCAAGAGTTAAGGTTAAATATCATCCTGTATCTTAATCCTTTTTCTCTTTACTGTGGTAGAAAATACAGAAGTGGCTTTTTTAATCCACAACCTGTTCTTTGTCATAGCCATTTGAAAGCATTGATGTGCCCTGGAACGGAAACCTCTAGAAGGACGTGAAATGCAGTTGTATCTACTAAGAATTCATTTAGTGAACAGGGGTGTTCCACCTGGGAATTCAGTCTTTCTGCAAGGAAGGATGGAGCAAAATGGTTCCTATGGAGAGACTGAATGGAGAATTGGGGGTGTGGGTTGCTTTGGAACTGTAACAACTACCAACTCAGAAGCAAACCCCAGGACTGACTGGGCACTATGTTCCTTTCCGTTCTTCCACCCACTTATCTGCCAAGTTTCAGACTCCAATTTTAAATGAATTGTAATATAAAAATTGATATCTTTTGCTGTAAGCATACCTTAACATTATAGGTTTAAAAATTAATAAGAGAGTTGGCCAGAGATACGCTAATAGGTATTTAAAAAGTAATTTTTATTAGTTCAATGCGGTAACATAGAAGGAGTTCAGGACTTTGAAATTCAACCAGAAGGCTTTGTTTCAAATTAAATGATTTATATGCAGTCTGTACACCAGCATACAATATCTGTATACCTCTTTGAAAGGAGTATATGCTACATGCTGGTTTAAAAGGTCAGATATAAAGAGAAAGGAAGAAAATAAAGATGAATGTTGTGAATGTGGATACATGAGCCGTCAGTTACTCTGACTGATAGATAAATGAAAAAATATTTAAAACTATAAATATTCTTTGATTTAATGCTTTTTAATTTAGTTTTGGTACACTTGTACTGTAGTCATATTTATACTAACACTGACTGTAACTACTGACTTCTCATCATGCCTGCTGCTTCTTCTTAGGTTGATGATTGTGTACTTGGTTTGGGATTTGTCTTTTGTATTCTTTAGGAGCTGACAGTGATTGTGATCTTTTGTCTCTCCATCCTATTCCACCTCTCTGAGTCCTTAGGGTGTACTCACTATCTCTTGTCTCCTTACCTGGATGACTCCAACCCTGTTCTTTACCTTCCACTGTCATCTTTTAATGGTTTGAATCTGTAGATCTTCGGTTTAATCAGCAGTAGACTGTCCCTCCTATTACCCTGTTCTTTGTTTTTCTAATTGGTGTGTGCTAGGAAGTTGCCTGTGGAGGGTCTTTAAGGCCTATTAATGTAATTTTCACCAGGACATGCATTCATATAGGCCTTCTTTTGTCATTCCTTTTTGTTATTTCCTTCCACTCCCCTGCATTGCCATTAGTTCTCCATTTGTATCAGTATTAACATTTCTATTACAAATCTCAACAGCTGTATGTTTCTCTTAGTGTGTGCTTACTTTAACTGTTTTATACCTCTGTGCCTGTAAAACAGCCAGGATACTAGAACTTAGAGAATGCCGTTGCAGCTGGTGGTAAATGGCTCAGCTATCAATATAAGTGAAATGCTGCCATACTGGGTCAATCAATGTGATATTTTATTCAAGGCCAATATTTGGGATCATTCGCACCTGTAAAATCAATGGAATGATGAGGAGGAAAAGGTAACAGAAAGGTATTCCTCCATCCCCCAAAACAGGTGTGTAATATAATGGCACATCAATTTAAGAATGTTACTAAAACTGTCCTATTTTTTAACTGTAATGAACTTCTTTTTAATCCATTATGAGATTTTGGGTCTCCATTGGGATGAAAAGATACACTGAATCTCTGAATCTTTTTTTCTTTTTTTTTTTTTTTTTTTTTTCCTTGCTTCTGGCAATGTATGGAACTAGTCCTCCAGGATCAGTAAGACTGTTAGAAAGACAAAATTAGTTTGGTTGTTAATGGCCCCAGGAGGTGGCAGGGACATCCAGGGATTCCTGAAGCATGGATAGATCTCAAAACCATCTCCCTCTCTCTTGGTGGGCATTGAATGGGCCCTTGCAAGAATAGCTGTGCTTTGAAGCATTGTTTCATGATAATCTTATGCAGCCAGCTGTGTTGCCTGCATACAGAAACAACAGGCAGGATAGAAGGCAAGGCAGCAGTTCTGTACCTGAAGGTACAGTCCTGGGTTTTTCTTTCAGAGTGTGCTAACACAGACATATGCTTAATCTGTGCAGAACTTTTTTAGCCTGACAGATATTATGGATGTGGAAGGCAGGGGGATGCCTTTTCAGTTACATTTTCATCTTTTAGGCAAAACTTAAGTGGTTTCAAGTCGCCACAGCAATTGCTGCTATTTTTTTTTTTTTTAATAAGTGAATCAGAGTGTATCTCTTCTGTTTTATAAAAGATACTGTAAACTATTAATTGTGGAAAATATCAAACTTCTGTGCTTTAGTGTATCTATTTTAATATTAACTGTATCACATATGTCTCTTTGTGTTTCTTAATGTTAAATAAAGAAGTTGCAAAAAAATACATTTGTGTTTTTCAACTAGATTGAACACACTGCCTGATGAAATGTCTGTACGAAAAAGTGCAGGATTCTGTGACGTGACTTCAGCAGGGGGAAGACATTTCCCCCCCTTTCCAATCCACTAGTTGAATTGTGTCCACAAAGAGCAAATTTTTTTTTTGTGTTTTACATCTCAGTTTGTAGTTTAGCTGCTAATCTGCGGTTGCCCATCATCAAGTCTTCCATTCTGTTTGCTAACCTACCTGTAAACGCTTAACACACTGTAAACTGATCACATTGAAGACAGTTGCACAGGTGCAGGGGGTATAAGCAATTTTATCGTTACTGAACTGGAACAACGTAGGACTGTTTAAAGATACAGAAAACTCTTGAATTTGTCATTCTGGGTGCAGAAAGCTTTGAATTTGAGGACTGGTTACTGTATGAACTGTTACCACTTTTCAACTTCAAAGAATCTCCAAGAAAATGAATTAGTTACTCAATATCATCCCAGTACATCACAGAAATTAGATGCAGTGATAGAACCTCTGTATCACTTCTCTGAAGCAGGAGTCTTATTTTCTTTCGTATTTTAGCCATGTGTAGCACGTGAATAGCACTATATAAAGCTCAGTCTGCAATAAGAAGTAGGCAATGTTGTGAAAATATAGCATACAGTAATTCAGTTTTCAGAAAAGAAGCATTTTTGCGTTAATGACAGATTAGTAAGAGTATCTGTTTTGTCACCATCATCATCATCGTTGCCTGCTAAGAATGAATAAGGGTGGCAAATCTTCCTAGCTATCTGGTAAGATTTACTTGACCATTCCCACAATATGTCCTTCAGCTTGGAAACTATATGATACCTTATATCAATTTCACAAATATATACCATAGTGTTTTTATATCTTAGTGCTAATCCAACTCAAAAATGCACTGTTAGATTTTAGCAAATGTTGAATTGATTAATGTACAATAATGTACAATTGTATATATTTCTTGCAATTGAAATTTTCCAGAAAAATAATACTGAATAACTTTGGGAACTACTTCAGAATAATAACAGATGTTATTGATGCATTATAAAATGAATGGGATTATTTGTCTAATTGCCACATTTTCCTTTCAGTATGCTTGGTTTTGGGAAAATAGCAACATTTCTACAATATATTTTTGCATAAATTGTCAATATGCCTTTTCAGTTTTAATCCAATCAGAATTTCATGGATTTTAAATTTATGCTTCCATATGTGAACAATAAACACAGAAATGAAAGACAGTAATTACTTGAGATTTTAATAATATGCTGATACTTGATACCTTCATTCTGTTAAGAAATAAAGTATAATACATGACCTTTTGCACTGGTATTTTACTGGGGCTAAGAGATAAGAGCCAAATTCAAGAAAGGTTTTGGTGGCCAAAAATCCCGAAGAAGGTTTAAGCACTAAATTCAGGAAATCACATGCAATGATCTTAGGTGCTTAAGAAGTTAAGGGCAAAACATATTTAACAAACAGGGCTTTACACATAATGTATAATATCAGACATATCTAGTAATGCCATAATTCTTCACTTGCAGTGTGCTTGTCTTCCATCTGATGATATTTAGGATTCAGAAAGCATGCACCTTTGTTCTGAAGTCCAGTGAAAAGTTGTTGTTGGATCCAAAACATAAGCAGAGGTGTTCTTTCGTATAGTAGCTTGGAAGTTGATGATCTACTCAATTTGGGGGTCATAGGCACTCCTCAGCTTGAGGGTGTTTGAGGCAACATCGTAGGAGTATTTCTTTCAGAAATTCTCCATGTCCCTTTATTTGAGACCATAGCCAAGAATAGAAGGATATTTCTGACTTTGATTTATTTTGTGGGTAGAGCTTCCATTCCCTGCTAGAAAAGGGAGAAACTTAATTCTAAACATTGGTCACTTCCCTAGGTCTCTATTCTCCAAAGAAGGATTACTTTTTTCACAGTTAAAACATTTTATGTGTTTCTTGTAATACCTAGAATGTCTTGCTAAAACTCCAAGTCGGATTCTTATCTGAACAACTGTTACTAACATTGTGTGTTATTTGGAATGAATTACACTGAGTAATGAAATTCCCCAAATGAACAGTCTCAAGATAAAGTAAACTATAAATACGGCTACCTAGATGTTTCTGGAGTTAGGTATTTGCTTCATATAATCAGTTGGTTCACAACTAAGGATATGCATCAGTGAAGACAAGCACATAATGAAGATAAAGAATGGCTGTGAAGGCTTCCTGATCTTAATATGAAAGAATTAATTTAATTATCTCAAATATAGGAAGCTCTGACAGTTATTAAAAGGCTTGGAAATCTAAACAAAGTTTTGTATACTGATGTCCTGAAGAGGCCTGCAATTTTGTATGACATATGACAGATGCTTTCAGATTTTGTACAGAAGGTTTGGATATAAAATTCAGTAGATCAGCTGCCATCAGTCAAATATATTGATGCATGTTTGAGGAAAATCTGTTTATTTCAGCTTCCAGCCACAAGGAGGCTTTGGAAAGAAAGGTCACCCATCGGTAGAATTGCATTCACAGATTTGTAGCAAAATATGTCTGGAGAGACTGTGAGAGAACATAAAATTAAGGGTTACTGAAACTGAGATGTGCCTCACCAAGTCCAAAGGACTCCTTATATATTGAGCTGTGTACACTGCTGAGGCATAACAGACACTAATTCTTCTTGTACAAGAGATGGGAGAAGAAAAAAGCCAAGAAGCTGGGGGACAGAGGGGATTCTAGAAGCTATGGTGCCTGATACTATATCTGGAGAAAGTATCTGGAATGAAATTGTTGAATTAGAAGCAGGAATTTCTCACTGCATTGTGGACGAAGCAGCACGTGATATAAGGTGATGATGTGAAGTGGTGGTGTTGCAAAAATCACCAGATCTGATTGTAGTAGAAATAGTACGTTAGAATATTGTGTGTTGTGAAACTCGTGATTATAGAAACCTCACCATGTAGTTACTGTTGGTACTAAGAAACTGATAGACACTGGATAAATCAATAAAGAATTGAATAGAGGAGTTTTGTTATAATCCCGAAAGAATAGGAACCATATTAGTTAGTTATTATCTTTGTTAAGTCTTGTGAAACTAAGGCAACTTGACCTGTTATGCACCAGTAATACTGCTTGGAAATCCCCTTACCCTTCCCATCTTGATTTGAATATCAAGAATTCCAATCAATAGACATTAGTAGAAGTGACCAATGATTATTTTGAGATATGAATATTGATGAAGTTATATAGCCAAAGAAACCAATCAATGCAAAGGTGTTGTGGTTTAGCCCCGGTCAGCAACTAAGCACCACACAGCCGCTCGCTCACTCCCCCACCCTTGTGGGATGGGGGGGAGAATCGGAAGGGCCAAAGTAAGAAAACTCGTGGGTTGAGATAAGAACAGTTTAATAATTAGAATAAAACAGCAATAATACTAATATAATGAAAAGGAAAATAATGAGCGAGAGAGAGATGAAACAGTAGAAGGAGAGGGAAAGGGAAAAAAAAACAAAACCAAAACTGAACAACAAGTGCTGCAACCGCTCACCACCCGCCGACCGACGCTGCCGGTCCCCGAGCCGCGATCGCTGCCCCCCCCAGCCAATTCCCCCAGTTAATATACTGGGCATGACGTCACATGATATGGAATACCCTCTGGCCAATTCGAATCAGCTCTCCTGGCTGCATCTCCTCCCCTCCCGGCTTCTTGTGCACCTGGCAGAGCATGGGAAGCTAGAAAGTCCTTGACTAGTGTAAACACTACCCAGCAACAACTAAAACACCAGGGTGTTATCAACATTATTTACATACCAAGTCTAAAACACAGCACTATGCTAGCTACAGTGAAGAAAATCAACTATCCCAGCTAAAACCATGACAAAAGGTTAATGTTAATAGTGAACATTGTATGTAATTAAAGTTAATAGTGAGCATTGTATGTAATTTTATGTTAAACAGCTTATGCAATAGTGACTTGACAGAAAAAGTGTACAAAAACTGGTGAATTCTAATGCAAAGGTGGACATGTGCTTGGTGGAGCTATCCCCCGTGTCCCCAGCGCTGGAATAAAGAAGTGCCTGCTCTCCTACTCGCATTGTGTAGATGAGTTATTTTCTTACAGATTTGTAACAATGGGATGATATAAAATGACCTGACCTGGCCAGTGCTTATGGCCAAGGTCCCTTGAGCATGACAAACAATACTGGTTTGTGAACTACTGTTTTAGATTACTTTGAAAAACATGCCGTTTTGATGATTCCTTAGCTTCCAAGGCATACTGTTTCAAACTTTATCTATCATTAGAAATATAATTTTTTTTTTCTCAGTTTCTTGTTTTAATGTCCACACTGGTGCCATTTCAGCCCATTGCTTTTTATCACATCCGCAATGGAAATGAAGAACTGTTTCTTACCCTCCTCTTTATAGTATCTTTGTGTTTATTTGAAGACTTCAAGACTTTAAGGCTTTATTTCAATCATCTTGTTATATTAAACAATTTCAATTAATTTTATATTTTTCCTGTAGATCATATTTATTGACCTCTGACTGTTCTTACTGTTCTTCTCTGGACTTCTGGATTCTCTGCAGTTTGTCCAAATTTTTCCAGAATTGTACTATCCAAAGTAGGAGACAGTATTTCACCCAAGAACTTACTAGTACTGAATACAGTGGAAAAATTACTCCATGCATTATATGTAATCTAAAAAGAGATTGTCCATTGCCATTGGTAAGACAAATAATTGATGGTCATACCCAGGTTTACTATTCATAGGAATAATTTTTGCTAGTAAAATACTACTTTCCTGAGTTTAAACAAGGATGGCACCTTCATTCTAACAAGCTTGACAGGATTTCGAACGAGTATGTTACAATGTAGTACATTCTGGAGGCTTTCCTTCACTTCTTTCTTTGATTATCACTATCTTCCTTGACATTTCACATGGTTTACCCTTTTATTTATGATGTCTGCCAACTCTGTGAGCAATTAGATCCCAGGATCTTGTTGTTTTTCCCCAGTATGTCCCAAAATACCCCTGTTAAGGGATCAAACATATTTCTTTTCTAAAACAACATTACAGTGCTGACTCCTGTTCCATTTGTAAAACGCTTTGCCCCAAATACTTGTTCTTTCCTGTTGCAGAGAGGAATAGTGTCTCTATTCAAATGGAAGGCAGCAATTCTAATCTCTGATGGTAGGCACTCACTCCTTTGTAAAAGAATTTATACTTTGACATTTGTGCAATACCATACTGAAGAAGAGACTGTAGATATCAAAGATCTTGAAAGTATGGTCTGAAAGAAAGAAAGACATAAACATATTTCTTACAATATAAATTGTGTGTTTCCAGCCATTATTGGAGCACAAGGTAAATCTTCCTATATTATCTTACTTGCTGAGCCTTTTCAGAGCAAGTTTTGCCAGTGGCAACCGGTATTCAAATAATTAGAAGTTTTTCTTAGCTGATGTATTAGAGGCAATGACATTCAGATCATTAAAGATAGATAGATCTTAAGTAGCTCTAGACATCTAGAAGTAGTCATCTAGGCTCCTGTAATACTCAACAGAGAGAAATACCACCTTCAGGGGTTAATTCATCACCCTGTAAGACTGCTAAGTAAAGCTGCATGAATCATTTTGAAAGTATTTTTCTTTTTCTTCACTGACTGAAGAGGGGATTTAGATCTCTAGCATAAACCATGTGTTGACTTCGGATGCTTAAGGTCAGTTGAGGTAAATCCCTGTGTGGTTTAGAAATTGTTGTTTACAAAACATCCATGAAGCCAGAGTAGCTATAGTATAAACATCTCTATCCTGATTAAGTTTATATTAATTTATTTTTTTTCAGTGAGATTATGGGTTTATATGTATATGGTAATATCACATGCAAACAGATTCTCTAAATATTTTTGTTTACTGATAACATTAAAATGTTAACTTCTAAAGAATATGTCATGTTGTGTGTGCCAGTTTAAGGACATTTTCAGTATATACAGTTGGGGAATATTCTGATCATGAGACCTTTGAGTATTTGTTAAGAAAGTTCACACAATTAAAGAACATTATTATTTCCAGTTTTAAATACATATTAGCTGGTACTATTTTTCAGAAATTCATTGTAGTGAACAAGAAACGATGATGGTTCCTAAATAAATTGTTCTTCAAGTATGCTTCTAATAATTAAAACAGCAAGAAGGTTCATAAAAGGAAATCTCAGATATTCAGTCAAGCTAATTTTGCAGCCAGTGCTTGCTCATTACTGAGAACTTCTTACACATAATGAAGAAGGAAAGAAATAGGAACTTGGACTCAATAGATTTTCTGAGGAGGTGATGCTTGTTTACTGTTGCTCCTGGCATGATGATATCTTTTATCTTCTGCTGCTGCTTTGCGTGCCAGTAAAGAGTGATAATGAAGGCTGATTTTTTAAGGGCTTACTGAATACCCTGAAAAGTGTGAGGATAAAAGATTTCAGATAGAACCAGTACATTAGTCCTTTTATAAATGCACTGTCTTCATTATCTTATGAGTATAATGAAATGGAAATCACAGAATATGAAATAAGTCGTAGCTAAACATTTAATAGAGACTGGATGTGAATCAGTATGTTTTAGAGTTCTATTTCTGACCAACACACTGAATTCTTCCTGTGATTCTATTTAAAGTGACACCTAGGTTATAATTTTGACTGGATTTGTGCTGCCTCGTAAGGAGGACATAAAGTAAATTATGCACATCAAATTATCAGAAGAAATTTATGTTTCTGTTAATTAAAACATTCTGTTAATTAAAATGTAATATGCCTTATTGCCACAGGAAATTAAGGAAATTTGTAACTGCTGGGTCCCTTGGAGAATGATCTCTTATTTCTCTCTGTTTGTAAGGTATATAAATCTGGGTAGTTTCTAAACTTCATTCTGCTCTCCAGTTGAGGTATAGCATACACTACCACTTGGGACACCTCTGAATCTGTCAGGCAGAATCAGTGGTTATGTTTTTGTGCATTATTTTTTTTTTCATTGTGGGAGAGTTCATCTTGTATAAATATATAAGGAAAGCAAGTTGAAGGGCATGTTAAAACTGCATATGAAATGGTTATGTGGGAATTTGTTGCAGTAATTTCTTCACTGTTTAGTGATAAACAGTTATGCACATCACTTCCCAAGCTATACATCTTGTTCTGGCCTTTCAGTGTTATATAGAACCCACCCACAGACACACTGATGAATTCTGTCCAAAATCCAACTGTTACCTCTAATTTATCTGTATCTATTCAAGACACAGGTCATAATAAATGCAATGTTGCTTGTAGTTTTCTTTGGGCTTTTTGTTTGCATGGGGTTTTCAGGGGTGGGCTGGAGTGTTAGGAAAGCTTTGCCTTGTCCTTGAGTCCTTAAGTTTTAAGACATGTAAATGCTTCAGCAATTTTCCAGTTCCTGCTTGAGATAGGAGGCTCAATCTGGGACTCTGACATGTCAGAAGAACTATGAGGTATTGCTTTCTGATTAATATTTTAGGTTAATAATCTGGTCAGCAGTGTAAGGCATATAAATGTGCATTGTGATTAAATTCCATTTCAATAGAAAATTTCGGATACAGTTTTTTAAAAAGGCCAGGGGAGCATGTCAATGAAAAAAAAGAATATATTCCAGAATGTTCAAGTCTATATTCAGATCTTCGCAAGATTTAACTTCGATTCAGACAATGACTGAAGCATTATAGTGTGCATTTAAATTATAATCTTTAGATACCCTTTGCCAAGTGAAATTAAATATCCCATTTTTATATACAGTGTATGTGAAGAAGGGCCAGGATTGAGATACAAAATTCTGGCACAGTAGGTAGGCAAGGACTGAAATTGGTCAGTAATGGTATAAACCTTTAACTCCTGGGAATTTGGGCATCTGGTCAAAACAGCAAGGTAGCATCTGTGTCTTCTCAACATCCTAAAAGTTGGCCTTAAACTTTTCTTTCTTTTTAAAGAAAAGTCCACCTTTCAAAAATGGAAGAAGGAGGGGTAAAAAGGGAGTGAATTAGTACTGCTTTCCTCTTTCACTAATGGCCCTCTGCCTTGTGGGGGGCTGCGGCTCATGCTTTCTCTGACAGAGGTGGTTTGATACCCAGGAGTATGCCATGACTACCGCACCATTGGTTATTCTGGGATAAAGGTTTCTTTTCTTCTGCAAGCTTTCGCAACATAATTTTAGGCACTGAGTGAAGTGAGGTGCCTGCAGGGCTTTGTGTACAACAGAAATGTTTAAATGTTGGACTTAAAATCAATGAGGTGCCTTGTCTCCTATGTTCTTATTTTAAATTTCTCTCCTTATGAGTACACAAGGAAAAATGGAAGTTTCGTATGTACAAATTGCTGTTAGTTTAAAAAAATGCAAATTTTTTTTTACACTGTTCCATTTTGGTGTTTTTATATTTTATAAGTAGTTAGTGTAATATCTTTAAGCCATAAATTTTAGAACCCTAGCGCTCAAACTGATTTTTCAGCTTTGTATACTTTTAATGGATGTCTACCATTACAAATGCTATGTTTGAGTCAACTCACGTCATCTCTTCTGACAGCTTATATGTCAAAAACTAAAGCTCAAAGAACTCTTTAACATATTTACGCCAGATTCTCAGGTCATGCAAATTGGCCTTTTATCACTGAAATTAATGGAGCTGTACTGATTCATACAAGCTGGAGATTTGGTTTATTGCTTCCAGGTATATTGAGGATGATGTTACCTGTGTCCAAAAATGCTCACTTTCTCTTGTCCAAATTGCTGATGCAGTAGGCAGTGCTCTGAACTATATTCCTGAATATGAATTTCCTTTTTAATTTGCTGAATGTTCTCTTTAACTTACGTTTAGAGTCAGAAAGTCACAGGTATAATATCATAAGTTATACACACTGTTGAGAACCCCAGTAGCTAGAAGGGGTTAGTACTGCCTCTGATTAGAGCAAAAGAGATCCTTCTGTCCTCTCTATTCAAGAAAACTAAGTTCTGTATGAAAAGCATTTCAAATAATAGTTCTTTCATTTTCTTTTCCTTGCTTTAACCAGGTGTTACCTGAAAGAGGTGATGATATTAAATGTCATGCAAAAAAATTTATCTGAATATTCCTAATCATTAAAGAAGTTGTCCTGTAGTTTCCTCTAAACTTCTTTTTTTACTTTATCTTTCTCTATTAGAAATAAGAGTCTTTTCATAATGAATGTAACACATTGGGAAGTAAAAAAGTTTAAAAGTATTTTATAATATTTTAAATATAAATATAATATTTTAAAATAACATAAGGGGTTTTATTTCAAGTGTAGTTTGTTTTAGATACATTTGTGTTGAAGTAGCTAATGGAAGTGGCTGAGACATGAGAAATTCCAACAGGTTTTGTCTTTCGGGTATTGATCAGTACCTGAAAATGTCTTCTCCATTCACTTGGTGCATTTTCAGATGCTGGATAAAATACACTTAAGAATGATATATTAACTTACTTTTATTCCTATTGAAAACTGCGTAAGTTTTGTATTTAAATATTTTATTTACTGAGAATAATTGCCTTTTTATCCATGTAGAAAAGCATTGTAGACCTTTGTTTGAAAATGCATAATATCTTGTGATATGGTAATGCATACATAATTAATAAAATTCATTGAAATTGTTCTTTAATTTGTAAGCCACCTTAAAAAAAGCCACATTAGAATTGTATGGTCCCTGACAGAAGTTTTTTTTAATCTGTAATGTAACTAAAATGTCTATGGTTACATGGGGTTAAATAGTCTTCAGTAATGTATAAAATAGGGTTAGAAATTCTTAGAGAAATCAGCTTTTTTCCTGGCAATTTTAAAATAATGGTGCTGGAAGAGTATTTCTCTTGGAAGGACAAATTGTTTTTTACTCAGTAAATGTATTGTGACTGAGAACTAAATGTTGTTGGATTTAATTATTCAGCATACACCTAATGGTGAAAAACTGAATTTCAGGTAAACATTTTCATATTCTGTGAAATCATTTAGAATTTCAGAAGCCTTGTTACCACAGCCTTGGATAGATCCTGGTATTGTAATCTCTGCCAAGAAACTATTTTGACATATGCAAAGCAGCTGCTACTTATTTACAGAGGAGAAAAGGGCTGTTTGAAGGCTGTGTGAGGTACGATGCTGGGTAGATGGTGTGTGTAATTTGAAGAGAGCAAGTAGAGAATTGCTGGAGAATGATGGAGCCTTAATTGCCTTCTGCAGCTGTGAGGCTCTGTTGCAGTACAGGATGATACGATGCTTCCAGAAGCTACGATTTAAAATATATACCTCTGCTGTGACAACTTTGATGGGTTTAGGTCTAGTCTTTGTCCAGCTGTTATCATGAGAAGTTATCCTGCATCTATTCTGTAAATTTTTAATAGTAAACCCAAACAATTTTACACTCCTCTATCTTCCAAAAAATCCATATACTAAGTTGTTTTAATGGAACACCTTTAATTTTTCAAAAATAAGAAAAGTTGTGGTTTAATAATATGTAGTACAAGTTACTAACTCTGGCCTCTTTGATGTAGGTGCCCAGTGTGTAAGATATTTGCAGTTACATAGATGGTAATGTTTGAGTCTGGCCAGCCCATCTGCGGGGTTTGGGTAGAATATATACTGTGAGCAGAACATAAGCATGTGTGGGAACAATCAGATTTTCCAAAGTTGGAAAAACCCATTTCAGTCCCCTCCCCTCCCCCCAGTAGTTTTTCCAAGTATTTTAACAAATGAACGTGTTTACTTTTGCTTTGGAAAGCCTCATTTAATAGAGTAGCTCAATTTCTAGATAATCTCTTTGTACCTTTCCTTTGAAAACCTGTGTATCAACATTATCTTTCTTTTTAGGGCATTTATACTATATTTCTCTGTGTGTGTGGATTTCCCCCTGTTGAATTTAACAGATCATAATGAGTTGTATTCCACTGAATCAGTATGTTTCATTTCATGGATTATTATTGAAGTACTGGAGTGTGATGGCTGTCTTTGGGCTGTTAGGTTCATCAGGATAACCTAGCTACTTAAGAAATATTAAAATGACATACCAAAATCTTGTGAAATCTTTGCTGAAGAAAATTAGTGTGGGTTCTACCTTGGTAAATAGCATTTTTTAATAGTTTGTTTTTAATACCCAAAGGCAATAATCTACATTATGGACTTAATGGCCTGTGAAGAATTCTGGAAGGCATAACAAGGACTTTGAAAACAGTAACTTCAGGATTTTTTTTTTGTTTTTAAATTAAATGAGCATAAAAATCAATCTGACTCCTCCTCTTCAAACTTTAATTTGCTACAGCTCTCCAAGATTAAGGTTTTGAACAATATGCCAAACATCAGCCTGAAGATAGTTGTTATGTCCAAAACATGGAAAGTAAAATGGGGAAATGATACTGACTAGTAAGTGATGACTAAGCTATCTGAAATAACTAAAGCTGCTTTTTTTTTTTTTTTAAATATTCTTGATTAAGCAATAAACAGTTTATCTGAGGAGATAGTCTAATATTAGAATATCTCTCAATTTCTCCATTTCAAATAATAATTATTTTTAGTATTATATGGATAAAGCTACTTTTTTTAACTTTGTGTAGGTTTTGTATATCTAAATGAAATCTTTTTAGCACTTCATAGTGCTACACTTTGTGTGTAGCACAAAAACACTTCATGCAGAGCTGTTTTCATGTGACTGAATTAATGCTGCTTGTTTTATTTTTGGGGAAAAAAGCAGTATTTGAAGCAATGTGGTGGGTGTGTAGGTCTGATGTCTCATGATAGCATTCAACTCAACTAGTATTGCCTATATACTTTGGAATTTCTCATGAGGTTGAGGTGTCATATGAAAACCAGACAGTTTAGTAAGCTTGTTTTTTAATTGGTTCTGTTCTTGTAAACAATCAAATGAAAATTATTAAAGTATAAGAAACATTGTTTGCTTGCATAATAAAATAAATACAATGTGAGTTTAATAGTCTTACGCGGAACTACAAACATTATTAGCAAGCTAATCTCAATAGTTGGTTACCATATTTGTAGTATCTTTGGCTTAATGAAAGCAAGTATAGAAATCAGTAACAGATCACATTTCAGGAAAGCAGTTCTCCCTCTAACTGAATCACTATATAGATTGCTTTTATACCTCTATACCATGTAATTTACATGCATGTATAAATTATACCTAATAATTGCATAGATGGTTATATAACTCTTAGCATACTTACTGTACCTGTTAAATGCTGGTTAACATTGTTTCTATACTGCAGTACCTGTAAAGTTTTAGCACATTAAAAATTAAATTTGCAGATGCATAAAAGGACACTGCTTGAATTTTTTATAGCATAAACTGCTGCTAAAACATTATTATGCTTAGTTTGAAAACATTCCAAATCTAATGTTTAACTTACCACAGAAGTAATTGCTCTTGTTACTGCAGTAAGAGGCCTGTATGCTCTTCCTTAAATTAAACTACTAGATAATTATCTTAATTTTATGTGCAGTGTCAAAATACTTTTTCTGCTGTAGACAAAAGAACATTGTAATCAGGCTTTTTGAAGCCCTACATGGTTTTGTTTTATTTATCTCCCTAGACATTAGCACTTAAAAGTCTTTATGCTAACAAATACTTCAATGCACTCATAGCATTGCAACTATGATTTTCTAAGAATAAGCGCTTTACAGTTTTTGTAAGGAGGTGGTAATGTCCTAGACTAATTGCAATAACTGTAAAATAGATCTCCTTTTGAGCACTTGAACCTCTTTAAGTCTGAAATAGCAGGAGAGGTCTTGAAGTGCAGCTGTAAGTTGTTACAAGTTTAACCTGTTTACTGAGCTGCATCATCTGAAACAAAAAATAGTGGTATCTGTGGAGCGGGGGTAGAGGAAGGAGAAAGGATATTATCCAGAGAAGAGACAATAGAGTCATTAAGTCCTTTCAAGCAGGGAGAGAGAGATGAATATGAAGCACTGTGTTAGGGATGAGTGATAATTATAAAGCATCGGAATCCTAATGTTTTCTGTTGTGTTTTTTAGCATCCTTTGGAGTTTATGTTTTAGCTCTCAGAATCATCTGGGTTTTCTGAATTTCCCTCAGAGACAGAACTGAGAGGTTTTTAAGATTCAGTAGAAGATTTGACAGATTTCTCTGGAGTGGTGTGTTTATTTAGTTAAGGGTCTGAGATTGCTGAGGTGGGCATTGTGAGAGTATAATACACAGTCGATGTTAGTGGTGTCTGAGGGCTTACTGTATTTTATAGTTTTCTTTGGGTGTTTCAAGAAGCACCTGGTTTTATAATGATGGATATGTTAGTTTGCCTGTTTTTTGTGTATGCTAGTTTGTAGGTTTTCTTTTTTTGTGTTGAATACAGCAGCTAAGAAATTGATACTGCTGTAGGTGTATTTGAGATTCAGTTGCATGGAGAAGTAGTGGTTATTGAATCTTGTCACAGAAATTTGAGGGAGTCCAGTAGCTAAGGATGTTATGTGTGTTTTTTGTGAATAATAAAATGGTGCTACATTTAGTGTCTCATTTGTAACTTGGCGTGCTGTGGATCAGTCAGTATTGGCAGGTGAAGTAGTTGTGGGTGAGAATGGAATCAATTTATGTTTAGGCAAGAAATCTGAGTATTGGCCTTGTTCTTACTGAAGATAGACCATGATCTGCTGTTGTGAAATATATTGTGTTTCCCAGAAAACTAAACTATTGAGCAATCGGAGGCTTGATGATGGTTTCTGTGCATTCTACTGATTCTTCAGCGAGAGTATTCTCTTGCATGTAATACAAATGTGGTAGGATTTCCTTCCATGCGGTTTTTAAATATGATGGGTCTGTGAGTGACAGTACAGATTGTACAGTTTTTCTAGGAACTGGTAAGGATGGGATTTGGTGTCATTGTCAATAATGTGAAGCAGGATGCAGAGTCTCTGTTAAGACCTGGTAGCAGGTGGGATCAATCTGTTGTTGCTGCAGTTCATAATTATACTATCACATATTTCTGTTGACTTCAGCAGCAGAATGAGTGGTGAAGTCATGAGCAAAACCAGCCATCACCACAACTTTTCTCCCTCTGAAGAAAGTCTATGAAGTCCTTGGTTGTGGTTATTAAATCAGCAGACAAAAGAGGAGCTTAGGAGGAGAGGGATCAGATATGAAGATGAATTTGTGTATTGGAAAGATTAGCTCTTCAGCTCTTCACATTATAAGATTCCAACTGAGAGGGAAAGAAACTGTGAGACATGGGCAAAATAAGTAATTCCTGGAATTGATTTTACTTTCTTTCCTCATTCCTTTACTTTCTGGGAACAACAATAACTTTTGAAGTACATTTCATACAATTATATTGGAAACTGTAACAAGCTGTGATACTTTAAATGAAAAGTACATACAGATTGTTAAGAGCAAAATTGGGTAGTGACTACAGAATAAGGACTATAAGGGTACCTGAGAAAGAGCTGACCTTATACATCCCTCTACTTGATCACTTTTCACTGAAATCACTCTGCAGAGCCTGTACCTAGGTATCCCTGTTAGGTCAGTGCTGGAGACCTAGGACAGCCAGCCAGACTTCAGATGCCATTTTCCAGAGGTCTGCCTGGAAAGCATCTTAGAGTTGCAGCAGCTGATACCCCCCATGACTGGTTCTCTGTAATGACTTTCAATATCTGCACTCTTAGGAACTCTGATTGGTATTGACTCTCAGTAGTCAAACAGCCTAGAGCTAATAAACTACTAGCCAATGCTATGAAAACAGTCAAAAGTACCAACAATACATGGGGAAGGTTTAGCATATTTTTATGTTTGAGATATCTTTTTAGCTGTGCTTTGATTGAGACTAGGTTGCATGTGTTTATTTCTTTTGCAGTAGAAAGCCTTGTCATTTTTCAGTAGAAACATGCTTGTCTTTGCATATGCAGAACGACGAGGCAGTGCTTACAGAAATTCAAAGATAGTTTTACAAGATCCATTATGAGTGGGTCTTTAAAACTTCTGCACTGATTTCTGCAGTGACAAATGGAGTATTTCCGTGAGGGACAGCAATGGCATGGATATTCCTCTGGTCATTTGAAGAGCTGAATCATTCCCTTTCCTTTTTCTGACCTATGAAATCTGTTATTCCTTTTTTTTTTTTTTTTTTTTTTTTTTTGATAGAAGAAAAGAACAGTTTAACATGAGATAGCGGAAAGGAAATGTTTCTCTGGAAGACTTGAGTGTAGGAAGAAGTGGCTGGTAAGTAGGTTGAGTGCTGCTGAGGAATGTGTGTCTCCTGACAATTGCTTGCTATGTTTTGCAAAACTTAGGATAGAAAATGACAGTTACAGACATGAAGAGAAGGTTTCAATCTCAGAACAACCGGAGGATAGGATTCTAATAAAAGTTACAGTTACTCAAGGGAACAGAACAAAGTTATGTATTACACTAATTTTAATGCCAAGGTCAGGTCAAAACAAAGACTTTTGTTGTAGTTCTTACCTGCTCTTATAGTTTAGACCTGCATGCAGGTCTGTGGGCATGTGATGGCTGTTTTATTTGTATGTGTATTCAATATTAGGAAAGACAACTTTTTTTTTTAAGACTGCAGTATTTACCATGACGTAAGTAGCTTCCTAAATAGCAAGTAGGTGGAAATGTTTTAGGAGGCAAAAAACAGAAGATGTTTTATGTATATAACGTATGTCTACCTTAATTAAAAAAAAAAAAATAAAATAAAAGATTCCTTTAGTGGGAAATTGTGGAATTAAAAGTATGAAAATGCTATTTCCATATAATTGATATAAATAAATGAACTGTAGCGTTGCATCTAACAGATACTTGTGTCTGTACATGCTTCTTTGTGTCACATCTGTGCATGTTTCTTTGCCATCCAGACAAACTAATTTAAGGTTCTGATTTATAAGATCATATCAATTCACAAAGTATAATTACCTAGTAATCGATTATAAGTAAAATGACAGGATATCAGAATTTCCTGCAAGACGATACTGAAATCCTAATTGTGTGTGAGCCTGTTTACTGCAAGGTGACATTGAATCAGAGTGACCTTGGAGCAGGCAGGTGTTGCTGGTAGTCAGCAGAGCTGTAGGGGATGCTGACAGGAGGATTTGACAAGTGCAAAACATTCACTGCTGGCTGGGAATATACTCCTCATTGTGTCATGGTTAAACAAACCTGATAACCAAATCCTCCCTTTCCCCCAAAAACCCTGTTTCAAAGTGGTTTTCTACATTCAAAGGCTAGATGATACATAAAAAACCATTTTGTTTATCGGTACAAGTCTCAATGTGAAAAAGACTGAAATGTCTGGGGGTAAAACTGCACCATAGACACTCCTAGATAAATACTTTGATGAGGCATAGTAATGAAACAATCTTGTTGCTTAACAAAATTGCATATTTGCGACATTATCAACCCAGTAGCATGTCTCACCAGCAAATAGGTCATGTCAAAACATTTAGAATCACAATGGGAAAAAACCACTGTCAATAAGTAAAAATAACACTTTTTGATCATAGGAATATTTTTTAACCTTGAAATTTTCACACTTCTAAAATTAGATCTTCATAATTGAGTAAATGTTTTGTTGTATTTTTAGTAAGTTTTATTTCTTTTCTGTAACATTTGCTGTGTTTTCTTCAGAAAGCGAACATTTTATTTGCGGTATTTGCTTCAGAAACTTTTTGATAGTATGTTATTTGGGTACCTCATTTTACAGCAAGGAAACTAGAGGACATTAAAACCAAGATTATGCAAAGCATTTACTACCTTTGTGTCCAGATGTTAGTTAAAGAAAAGTATTGAATAGTAAAGAATTTTATAATTTCTTTTCTTGATGGCTTTTCCCAAAACTTGATATTGAAGCTGCCCTATGTATTGATAAAGCTTCTTGTTCAAATTTAGGTGCTTTTTTCTTCTTAAACTCTGATGGGTGACACAAGAAGCTCTATGCATCATAAACGCCTTATATGAACATGAAGAAGATTTGAATTTGTTTCAACAAAGTAATTATGGGCAATATTTACTTTACTGAGAACTTAAAAAAGTGCTTTTGTTCTCTGTTCCAGTAATTTGTTTTCATTGCTGTCTAAAAATGTTTTAGAAGGAAATATCTACATACATTTTTTGCACTGTAGGTTATGTTTTCTCACAGGCAAAATGCTCGGTATATATTATATATATATATATTTAATTCCAAGCCATTCATGTACATTACTGCCATGCAAATATTATTTAATGCATAAAATACTTCTAAAGCAAAATTCAATAAATGCAGAATTCTCCATGGAGAGGCAGTTGGAAAACTCATAAATTTAGATTACACAGTCATGTCAGTGAATTCAAGTTAATGAAATGGCATCCCACACAAGCACTACAGTAATTTACATATTAATTTCCGCTAATGTTTTTTTATGGCTGTAACAGACTTGTACTAGTCATATTCGATAAAATACAACAGATTGTGAAACAACAAACAGTGAGCAGTTGGGTATGATTTATCTGTTGTTCCATTGGATCCTCATTTTCCCAGGAAAATGCTCTGTCTACATTATTAATGTCTGACAATTTTCTTGTATTCATGCCCTGAAGCAGAATATGTCTGTTAATTTTGTGTAGTGGCTGCTTTCCTAACAAATGGTATTTATTTTTCATATTATGACAATACTAATAAATTGAAAGTAAAGCTAGCTTTGTGGAGTTGGACACTAATGTGAAACACACATTTCTGTGTGAACAAGGTGTACTTGTTTTAGCTTACAGAGATGTAAATATAATTTTCACTGGATTTTTTTAGGCTTTCATTCTGTACCATAGTCCCTACTTTGATAGTGAATGTTGGTTTTTTTTTTTAACGGGTCCTACAAATGTGGGCAAAGAACATGCTGTGGCAGGATGTGCTAGCAAGCTGCTTCCCTTCAGAAGATAGCCCTTGTCCGTGCAGTTGCAGTAACCTCCTTCAGAACTCAGGTCTCCTATCAAAAGGCTTATATGAGTTGTCTTAGCTTCTCATCTGATTGAGTGGCAGTGTAGAACAGAATACAATGTGAGTGGAGGAAGTATTGTTTTTGGAAGCTCTAGTACTGCACTAGCTAAGTGGCAGGTAAAGTCACATACAAGGTCTTTAGAAAATGTCAAAAACTTCTAATAGGCTTAAAAACTAATGCTGTTAATTTAAATGGTACCTAAGTATCAGATAACTTTGAAATCAATATTTCTTTCTATCCTTAATGGGAGTGTTAGCATTATGTGACTAGTCAAATACATACCGACATGTAATCCTAGATCCTAGAAAAGAAATGTCCTGCTAGTAGAGAGTTGTGAGCCTTTGTGGGAGAAGCATTACATAAAATGTCTACTGTTGACAGGGTAAGTAGGGATAGTGAGAATGTGTTTAGCATCGATGCTTTCAAGGAAGAAGCTACAATGTCTATATCTGTATTCTTGTATACAGAATATCATACTTGTTTTTTTTTTTCTTTTCTTTCTTTTAATTCTGGCAATAAACTTATCTCCCTGGAATCTCAGAAGACTTAATTTCTCATTTCTTTTTACTACATAGCATTTGCATTACTCTGTGCTATATTTTATTATTGACTTTGACTTTAGAACTTCAAAAAAGAAATATTGGATAATTGTCATGTCTAGGTTGAAATAAAAATAAATTAAAAATAAATGTTTTTGAAAGTTTTTAGGCAAGGCAGTATATTAGACAGTGTGACTAATAGTACTGTAATACCGATACAAACTAAAGTGCTTTAGTGAAGTTGCTAAATGTAATGCATCAGGGTGTGTTTTGGAAACAAAGAGTATCTACTGCCTACTCCAGCTCCTACCTGTGCTAATTGTTTGCTGGTATTACCTGTTCCTGGCTACCCAGAAGGCATGGTCTCAGCTTCATGTAATTGTTTATAGTGCCAACCTGTATATATTTGAGTGGGATGGTTAGTAGCCGATTGTTGTGTCTTTCACTAGCTGTAATTACCTACACTTCTAAATATTTTTAGCAATTTCTAAGCTAAACAAAATCTTGGTTCAGTGCCACAGGTGCATCAAGATGTAAATTAGACAAACTTTAGGTAAGAAAGTACTTCCAAGTTAGTTTTCTTTTTTCTTTCTGCATGAATAGAATGGAACAATGATATGGCTTTTTCCACATTTTTCTGACCTCTTTGATTTCATGGTAACAAATTCCTGTTCTGGTTTCGTAGCTCATCCTGTGCCCAGCCTTGTTCTTTGCAGGTCCTTGAACCTGTCCCGCAACAGGTAAAGTACATCTCTAAATACTGCAGCACAGCATGCAGTCATACAACTCCGATTCTCGTGTCTTAGTAATGGTTGCATTTTCTTGGTTTTGGAAATGAAGAATCAGAGGCTCGCCAAATCTAAAGACACTTTATGTATTTCAATGTATTTTTATCAGAGTGGAATGCTTTCTGAACGCTCAGAATGATTCACTGCTAAGAACAGTGGCAATGGGAAGAGAAAGTCAAACCTTGTGACAATATCACCTACAAATGCTTTTCCTTGATGCCCTTTTTCAGGGGATGCTAGATTTGCAATGTGGTCAGGGATGCAGTGTCCTAAATCAACTGTAATCTAATAATAGTATTTGAATTATTGCAGCCTTTGTCAAAATTTGTGGCTTATTTAAGAAATACTATTTACAGAATTATTTGAAATGATCACAGAAATGGCTATAATGACTACTGAAAGGAAAATAAAATTCAGGCTTCATTCTTCTATTTTCCCTTTGTACTGCACGTAGTTTGCATTTTTAAATCTTTTTTTTCTTCTTTCCAAGCCTGCTTTCTTACTTTATCATTACTGTATTTTTTCAGGTATATATGGAACTGACCTTTTTCCAAAGCGACATTAACTGAGAGTACAGGAATGAGTATGCTGGCTCAGACCAAGGTCTGCTTAGCTCAGCATCCCCTTCCCAGAAGCATTATCTAGTCTTTGTGTTGTGCTCTTTCCATTATTATAGACAGGGAATATCTTTTATTCTTGTGTAAAAATTACATTATATTCTTCTTCGGTGAGACACAAACTCTAGCAAAATCTGTATTTACAGCTGTAAAATGATTGACTTGTCCATACTAGTTGATTCTATATCAGCCATTTGGAAACTTCCCCTTTTTGTCCCAGATGACATCAGTATACACGAAGCTGTACAAACAGATCGAATAAAATGAGCAAGATTGCTTGTCCACAGAAGGCTGTTTGAATTAATCAAACTTGGTAAAAGTTTGTGCATATAGAAGTTTCAAATGTTTGGGGGAAAAGTTAAGGGCAAATTTAAGTAAAACAGACTAGAAGAAAATGAATAGCAGACACAAATGTTTTCACTCATAAACAGAGTAAGTTTCGAAGGACATCATTTTTGCTACTGCATTAAAAGTAGATTCTGAGGAAAGTATTTCAGTAATTAAATGGTACATTTATAAGGATATTCTTGTCTTAGTCATGCAATTGTTGTGCATTTCTCCATGCAAATATGTATTATGCAGTTCTTACGAAATCTAACATTACTCTTGCAGGAAAGAGAGAATGCCTTGGGTGGTACAGATTATATGTGTTAGCAATATTATGCATATTAAATTAATTATTATTAATTGATAACATTTTACAGTATTATTATGGGGCTTCTGGTTAAGTGGTGGAGAGAATTGCTAAGTGACCTTATTGTTTCTAAAACCTTTCTTAGGAATATCATTTGAATTGCTGTGAAATAGTAAAATATTTTTGCTTATCTTGTAAATAGTTAGATAACAAATCGGTATTCAGTGACAGATTTTCTTAAAAATCAGGGTTTCCATTTGTACATGGAATAAACCAAGAACCTTACCATGAACTTTGTGAGAGACAATACCATGTTAAAGGAAAGCCCTTCTTTGAAGCTACCTCATTTTTGAGATAATCTTAAAAATAATTGTTTTGAAAATATTGTTTTAGTTGCCTCAAACAACAATTTTCATAACCTGTCCACTCCCATTTTCATTCAACCCATGTTGTTGAATAGTGAAAGTGGGCAAGAAATAGGACCTTAGGGGGTCTGTAACATTGGTCTTCCCTTGCATCCTGTTGCCCGGAAATAGGTTGTTTTATGGGATGTTTAGAAGTCTTTGAACCCTAATACCAGTTAAGCATGTGGCTAGTTACTTTGATTATCAAAGTTATCCTGATGATCTTTAATATGAGATATGAAAATCTTTTCTTTAAATATTCTCAGAAAAAAAAATAAGTTTTAACCATTACATGTGTTCCTGCAGCTGTGTAAACAATTCACAATATATATTTGTAAAAAGATTATATTAAATTTACAGATTTATCACTAAACAGAGCACATTATTTTTATGCAAATGTATTGTTTTTAAATCTTTAATGCATCTTTGAAATGAGTGGTTTCTAGTGTAAATTATTTGCTAACTATTCTGGTATGAATATTTGCTATTTGTTACTTGCAAGTTTTACCTACTGGCTTCTTCCTTGGATGAATAAACTAAGCTTTTCAAAGTGCAGATGCATCTGAAAAATTTAAATAGTGCTTAAGTCGTTTGGACAACTTAATGAAGCACATTCATTGTCTGTTCTTCCTAGAAAAGTAGACAGAGGGAAGCAGAGAGCAGGGGAAGAGGGGAGGGGGTGGAAGGAAGAGAGAGAATGACAGACCAGACATCAAGCGGACTTCAAAATGTTTCAAATTCTTAAAATTTGACCTATTGGGGGGGGGGGGGGAGTTGGATTGATTTTTGGTTTGTTGTTTGTTTTTTTTTTTTTTTTCCTTAAATCTGTACTGTGTTTCACTGTGCAGTGTGTGTGTGTTCATTATAATTTTCTGAGGTTTACTCATTTATACATTTCATTCAGCTGAGATGTTTTTGTCCTCTCTAGTCTCCTATGTTGTGATTTGATTATTTTTTTTTTTTCTGCAGAAGAACTGGAACTAGAGTAAGATCTTTCTTTTCTTTCAGTCCAGCTCAGATCACCTGGATTTATACTCCCTAGCTCACAGAACATTTTCTCACAGGATCCCTCTGTGGCATCATGCTTGTTATTTGTCATGTCATAGACCAGAATCTTTCCCTTCACTTTATTGCATTTATGAATCTTTTCCTTTTGTCTGTGGAAAAGGTAGAAGAGAAAAGGTAGAGTAATATCTTCTCATCTCCCCTTAGTATTCATTCTATAAATGCTAAAAATTCTTCATCCTCTTCTTAACTAATTTATTAAAATGTGTCATACGAGCACTGATGTGCAGTTACGATAGCAAAAAATAAACAACTTCTACATTTGGAACAAGACTTGATGTGTACCAGTGATGTGTCTGATGGTCTATAGTGAGACAGATAGATAGGGAAAAAAGGCTCTCCAGTGTTTATTAGGAGCTTTGTTGCTGTGAAGATAAAATATTTTAATTGAAGCATCAAGTACAGGTTCCAGGGTACCACATGAGGTTGGTAGCAGGTTTCTTTTATTTTATGTACAGTTGGCTAGGGCAACACATGACAAAACTTCAACTTCAGCACAAAAGCATGTCCGTGATCATAAGTTTAATTCTCATTTGGTAGCAGTCTGCTGTCCCAGATAGCAACAAAGCATTTCTGAAACATTATAAAATGTACTGCTCTGAAACTGCAGTGTTAACTGTAAAAACCTTTTACAATTAAAATAGTAGCACCCTCTAGTGTGGATTCAGTTATACTGGTTGTAATCCTTTACGTAAGTGTAGGTGTTTAAAGGGACGATGAATCCCTGCTGAATTTTATACTAGCGTAAATATGTTGAAAGTAGAGGTTGTACTGCAGAAATGTGGCTCAGCTGAGAGGGATGTATAAACACCTGGTGGGCAGTCACGTCTTAAACATGTATAGCTATTTGCAAAGCTGGTCTGTGTCTCTGTCTTTCAATAGATACTAAACACTTAGGTCAGGAAAAAAAAAGATTGTTTTAAATAACTCTAAAGTAAAGCAGTTGCATCAAGATTAATGCAAAATGACACCATATTATTATAGAATTGAAATGGTTTTTACTTTATTTACAGCGATTGTTTCTCATAAAAACTAATTTGTTTTTCAAAAGGTTAAGGGAGGATGATAAATTGGCTTGCACTTTCCTGTGTCATTAAGCTGCACTTTTTAACCCAAGAACATATGGACATTTATGAGAACTGATGGAGATCTGAAAATAGTGGTGACAATTAGTGCTTCGATAAATGCTCATCCAACTGAATCCAGCAGGAAAGGCCCTTCATTAAAAAGTACTTTGTGGTATTTCAAACTTATTCAAAAGCTTTAGAGAAAAAACCTTTTATTCTTGCAAGGTTTTAGATGATTTAAATATATTTTTCTCCTACAGATGTGAGATGATAGTCAAAGCCTTTTTGGCATCTTTCCAGAAGGTAGAGGAATTGATCAAATTAGTTATGCATGTGTTGTGTGCCATCATGTTTATTTGCAAATTCTGTAATCCAAGTCTTCATTCTTTGAATATAGTAACAATAAACAGCAAATGTACTCCTTCTGATATCTAAACCTCTTTTTTAATCAGGCATCTTTAGCAAGATCTCTGCTTTGCTTTATTCCTTCTTTGCATCAAAGAAACTTAGATCTGAACAGGACTTCATCTTTTCAACCTGTTCCTTGCCCTCGTAAGGGATCATATTATATTCTTTCTTATGAGCTTCTGTGACCTCCACAAGCTCTGAGTTCAATCCTGTGCTGGTGCCCAAAATGGCCATGGTGTTTCTAGGAATAATTACATCATATGAATCTCTTCCTTGCACCCAGTATAACTTTCTCTGTGGTAGCTATGTTAAATTACTTTACATTCATTGTAATTGTAAAAAGTATTTTTTTATATTCTTGAGCCACAGAATATGTAATTTGGACACTTGGAGCAAGTAAGTTCTGATTTGTTTTTTCCCCTTTCAAGAGGTTAACTATTCTTTCTGTTAATGATACTTTCTTTAGAAGTTTAATATTTATGCTTTTTTTAAGGTGTTAGTTCTGTAATTTTGGTGTGTAGTGGATTATTAGAGGTATGTATATGAGATGCATATATATGCACAGTGAATATTATAACTAGGAGATAATTTATTACATTTTCCTTTAATATTTCCATGCTAACTTTAAGAAAATCTCACAAAGAAATTTGGAGTTACCATCAAGGCTAATTTGCTGATAGAACTCCTAGAATCAACTGTTAAATTGACAATGCACCCATTTATAATCAGTTAACTCAAGCATAATGATCCCAGTCGTGGAATGCTGACTTGCTTTTCAAACTGTGTATTTAGATAAGAGGATTTTTAGGTTGGATATTAGGGAGAAAAAACAACAATGTGTGACACAAGCATTTTTGACAGTACAGTAAAAGCACTGGCTTATATTGCCTAAGAAAGTTGTAGAACTTCTGACTTCAGCAGTGCATAAAAAGAGACCAGAAAGCATTTGTCAAGAATGCTGTAGGTAAAGATATACCTGCTTTGGAGCATAAGGATGAGTTTTTGAGACCTCTTAAAGTCCCTTATTCTCTCTGATTCTGTTTAAGAATTAGGCTTTCTCTGGAATGATGTTGCATAGTCCCTGCAAAACAATTTGCAGAAATGAGGAATATATGTCTTAAGAATACTTTGTATTATTATTGAAGAACTTATATTGGCTTTGTAAAGTTCTTTTATGAAGTTATATTATAATATGATGTACAGTGTTTATGATGTTCTTTTCTCATGAATACTAAGTAATTTTCTCTTTTTGTGGGGTGATATTGTACGAAGATTAGTTGGGAGAAATCTGAAGTAGTTCATTCATTCAATCATCCTCCGTGCTGGTGATTCATAATACCGTTTTCTTTTGTACAGTGGAAGTGATATCGAGAGAGAATATTTCAAATTCTTTTCATATGTTCTTTAACAAATCCTTTGCATTTCTTTGCAGCTTGACATAAACTTTTCTATTTCCTGCCTCTAGTGTTTAATTTTCTTTAACGCTTGTTAGATTTCCATGTGTTGGAGTTGAGTTTGGGGAAAAGGGGGTTATAACTAATGTTTAATTCTCATAGAATTTATATACATGAGTAATGAAATACTAAAACTTTTTCATGATTTTTAATTTTTTTTTAAATTTATTTTTTCTCTCAGAGGATCCTCCTTATTGTATGAAAAAATTAATTGGAACAAATGACTGCTGAAACTTCAGATTGCTTCCAATGAAAAGTGTACCCATCCAAAATTGTAACTTTAAGTCCTGTTATAACCTTTCACTTTTGGCCAAATGGGACAAAGTAAGCTCTAAGCTCAAAGAACATTGGTTATGAAAGAGATGAGGAGAGATTTTTCATTTTTACTGCTTTTTCTTTCTTGCCTTTTCTACTAGAATTTTATCTGCTATATAGAGATTCTGCCAGGAGTTCTGGTGTTAAGAATCTGCAGAACTCCAGAATGCTCTGGGCAATGTTCCTGCCAAAAACATAATTAGATTCCAGAAAAATATATCTTCAAATGGAAAGAGAGTGTAAATATAGAAAAGTCGATAATTGGATACTAATAGGAATTAAATATGGATTTACAGAAATTTTGAACTATAATCCATTTGCTTTCCTTTTTGTCTAAATTTGGAAAAGTATTCTGTTGAATGTAAAACAGCAGTCAAGAATTTAGAACCTAAACATAAGTAATTTTTCTGGCTCTGGAGAGGACATTGACTGTCCTATGAGGTATGCTTCAGAATTTTTTTTATATGAGGTTTAGGAATGGCAGCAGTACCGCATTAGATGGTATAGAACATCATACTAAGCGGTTCATGTTTATGTAAATTATTCTGGATGTGAGAAGCAAATTTTTTTATCTGATCCTATTTAGAGTGTGAACTTAGAAAACAGATGTCAAGTCTGCATGCTGCTGTACACCAATTTACTGATTAAGATGCTGTGATAATTTGAAAAATATCCTCGTAGTGAGTAGACAGAGTAGGTGTTGTCTGGGTATAGGACCTTGAAATTAATTTTTTCTATTGCATAACATTTTTAATTAAAATTTGTAAAAAGTTGATATTGAAATATTTGATTCTGCAAATACAAAAGAAACCTTTCAGACTGACTTTTTTTTTTTTTTTTGATGTTTTAAACTGGAGGAATTAATGCTATTTAGCTTAGTTCTAACATTTAAAAACATTTTTGCATTTTGAGTCTCATAAGTTTGGAGTCAATCTAAGGATGGATATGCACTTCCTCAGTGAAATAAATATAGCTTATTTCTACATGGACGTCTTGTGTAAGGTGTATTTTTTTCTGTTGATTCCATGTTTCCTCCAGGAAAGAAATTCTTCCTCTAGTGAAACTGGGTCTCTGATTTCACTTGGAATTTTCTTTGATGTTCCTTTAATTTAGAGATCAGTCAAATTATAGTCAACATTCCCAATGTATTTTTGAAGATTTTTTTTTTACTTGAAAGTTGGCTTTATTGAAAAGTAGTATTAATCTTTTCATTTTTTAATAATTCAAAATATGAGATCTTTTTCTTGACTTATCCTGGTGAGATTTAGAATTCAAGGAGCTTTCATTTTCTGCTGTAGAATATATAATTAGTAAGAGAGGAAAGAAGAAATTAATAATTCCTACATCACTTCGGTGAGTACCTTCCCATTATAAACTATCACACCATATAGTATTTTTTATAACTTTGTGTACTCAGTGCTTTAATTGGAAGATTGTTCCAGAATCTCTTCTTGCAGGATCAGATACTATAATTTTAGCCTAAATTTATTGATGGTCAATTGATTATTATACACACATACATAGAGTGTGTTTATGTTAAGTTTCTATTTATTTGTCCTGCGGTTACTACCGTCTTTCAGTTTCTTCCTTCCTAATACATTTGAAAATACAATGATACCCTTCCCAGCCTTCATTTTATGTGAACCAAACAAAGCTCTTAGTAGAATTAACATGTAAGAGTAACAGTGTGATGCATTTTGACACTTCAATTTACCGGAATATCATAGAAGTCTTAAATCAGTCAACAGCTGTTATCAGTATAGAAATATCAGTCCAGTTTCTTGGGGTTGATGCCAATCTCAAATTTAGCTAAAGCCTGTAAAAACTAAAAATAAAAGATGTCTTTGCTCACAAAGAAGAGGCTGACTTTATTCACATTCTTTTTAAAAATAGTGGGAAGAAAATTAACAGTATGCATCTATATAATCACCAGAAATTGCTGCTTTTTCACTTCTTAAAAGGAATCAATTGTGATGGAAAACTTTGCAAAAGAGTTACTTTCCACTTCTTGTTTTGAGCTCAGTCGTATCCAGACTTCTACCTGACAGCTAAATCTGCATTTATCCAGCTGCTTTGTCACATCAGCTGTGGAGTGTTTTTTTTTTTGGAAAACTGAAGAAGGTAAGAGCAGTTTCTGTGTTAATCTGGTCCCACCATATTCAATAATTTGTTAAGCTTTTCTGCAAAGAATTATTAACTTTTAGTCTACATTTCTAAAATAATACTGATATCAAAATATAATACCTGTTACCTGAAGTGTGTTGATAAAAATTCAGACTGAAATATCAGAGATTTTTATCTTCAAGTACTCCAAATGACTTTTTATATACAGCATGTGTTTTGCAGAGATATTGAAATACAGAAATGGTCATGCTAATCACGTAGATATCAAAGTATGAAATGCCCTTGTAAAAGGGGAAACACCTTAAGCTGTCTTTGTGGTGGTTTGGATAAGAAGGATATAATTTACAGTAACTGATGCCCAAATTCATTGAAGTTGGTAGAAAAGAGCAATGCAGATATGAAAATGCCTCCAGGGTGGTGGGCAGCCTTTTCCTTTTCTCCCTTTTGCTATCTGAAATACAATTTTGTCATTTCAAGAATTATAATGAGCAACAAACTGGAATAGCCTCCATATGTTCACATCCTTCATCTCCATGTATGTAGATAACAAAATGACACTTTATCTTGTCTGTTTCAAAACATCAAACCCTTTATGCAGATTTAACTTCCTCCTTTTCTATTAGGTCAATATTTGAAGATTATTCAAAACCAGGACTGGATGATTCCTTGTTTATTACTTTTGTTGATGCTTTTGTAATTGGCACCCTATAATGCTAGTAACTCTTGAAATAGGGAAGTATTTTGAAATAGAAAAATAACCTGTACTTTCATTCAGGTCTTTCTTTTTAATTTAAAACATGATTCAATGAAATAGCTGTGATCATTCCTAGGAGTTTCAATGTTCTACACTCTAAAAAGATAAAGACTATATTTGTTCTGCAGTTGCTTTCTCTTCATTTGTGAAACAAAGTACTGTCTCTTAAAGTCAGGAGCCAATACAGAATTTTCTAGCATGACCTGCAGAAGTTCTAGTTTTGCAACTTTATTTCTTCTTTTTGGGAAAATTGATTGCAATAATGGAATTTTACCTGACAGACAATGACTTTTGGGCAATTTAACATCATAGACAATGACGCAGTGTATTAGATACACAGCTAAGAACTAAGTTCCTTTACTTGTAATTAAAAATGGAAAAGTCCACTTATTTGCTCCCTGATGAGTAGAACTCCTTGTTCAAGAAGTGCCACTTAAGAAATAACTTCTTTTGCTTATTTAATAATTTCTTTATTCTGGGAAAGAATATCTACTAAATGGGCACTGGTATAACAGCTGATGTCACTGTTTTCTCCCTGCAAAGATCTTCAGTAACTGGTGAAATTAAATTAGAATTAAAATTTTAGAAATATAACTATGGCAATGGTAATGTGCACTGGACCTGTTCATTGGGAAAAATATTAAAAATGGAGACAAAGTATTATCAGCATCGTGCCCATAATTGCTGTTGCAAAAGCCACAGTATTCTGCCCTGGAAAATATAAGAAAGAGAAGGAAGAAAATGTTCTGCTTTTCCCAGCTTCAGAACAGACAGGAGGTTTGTATTTATCCGATGCAAGGTCGAGGTATTAGAGAAAAGGCTGCTGAACCAGGTCCAAGAGTAATTCTTTGGAATCAGAGTTCTTCATGTTCTCATTAGAGCTATGAGGGAGACAAACCACCACACAGTTATTGTTTGCTTTTTTGATGGAAAAATGTTTCATAAGTTATTCCCTGTCCCTGGAAATTATTCATGCTCTGTATATGAGGGGTCAGGAACAGATCTTTGAGGACAGAAACAGGCACAAAGTGCTAGAATGTTTGTGTCATATAAAATGGGGAAAAATGAGAGAAGTGCCTGTTATGAGTGTTGTTTTTGAACAATTTTATAGTAACCAGACATCACAACTTCATGGCAACTTAATTTGCAGGAGTACACTGTTTGCAGCTCATCCACCAAAAACACGGGTAGGATGGAAACAAATTGCTCGGAGGAGAAATATGAGAATGGAGAACACAATGTATATTTCCCCTACCTCCATCAGTCGTGTCCCAACTATGTGAGTGGTTTTTCACTTCTAAAAGTGAACAGTAAATATGTTCCATCTTCATCAAATTACTTTCATCAACTTAACTTTTCTCATACACAATCTTAAGTGAGCTCAGTCGTTTCTCTATGATCTGAATCAGCAACTTATTTTCAGAAAGGCCTGATCATCACACATCCCTCCATTCACTAGTGAATAGATTCTGCTTTTGCTTCTTGAGGTGTTTCCACTGCATGTTCATCTTGCTGTGCATACTTTTGCTTTTATTTAAAATGTCGCACCAAGTTACATAACCAAGACGTTACTTGCTCTATATTCGTGGACTGGGGATGATAACATGTCCCAGAAAACTTGGCAGAAGAGATAGGAAAGATTATAAGACAAGTTGCCAAAAAGCATATTTCTGAGTTCTTAAGGATTTTCTTTATTTTGATTCTCTATTAAAGAAAAAAAAAATCCATTAACACTTTGCATCCTGTCGTTTTAGAGCACATGAATAAAAGTTTAAATTTCCTGGTTAATTGAACTCTGAAATGCAACACTGAATATGGTTTACCACTACTGCATTTTAGTCATTTATGAAAACAGGAGAAGAAACAAGGAAGTTAAAAACCACATATGTATGGCCAAAACAAATGTGTAACTACAAAATGAAGTAACACAAAAAAGTGTTGCAGTCAAACACAGTATTTTCAAGAACAAGTTCATTTTCAGCAATATGAATGTACAGTATTTGAGGATCACATTATTTAAAAAATATGAGAATTATAGTTAAGAAAAAGTGATTTAGGTTTTGACAACATTGTGAAGTAAACTGTGTCCACAATAAGATATAGACAGTAACAAAATAGGGAAACAGGAAAGACTGTGGCACCATGACTTGCTCAGTTTGGAACTGAATTTTAAGACATGTAGGATGCTTGTTTCCATATATGACAGAAGGTCTCAGATTAAAAAGGGAAATTACTTTTTAATCTTATAATTTCATTCACTCTTATCCATAAACATAGATCATGCTAAGTGCTTGGCAGTCCTTCTAATTTGTTAATTTAATTATTATACTTCTGCAATGCTTCTCAGTAGTAAAAGATACTAAAATATTTCACCAAGCTAGAATGATTCTATTGATCTCAGAGGAGCTATTGTATTTTATAATTAATACCAGTGTAATCAAAGAGTTTCTTTTGTATGTCACTAGAGCCCATTCCTACTCTACATGCTATAAAGGGACATGACTGCTTACAATACAGTAGAAACCAGATCTGTAAAACAGTTGTGTCAGGTTTTACTCATCTATTTGCTTGGCACTAGAGCTAAGCACCCATAATAATGTTTTTTATAGTTAAGTACACTCTTTCCTGTAATAAATAAGAAACCCACAGGGATTCAAAATATATGAAATTACAAAATAATTACTTTAAAAATGTAATTTTTGCAACAGGAAATTATGTCAAGTGGTAAAGTGCCATGGGCATATTGTATCTGAAAAAAACATTGCCTTAGACAATTTTTAACTGATTTTGTTCTTTTTTTTCTTCTATGCCTGCAAAAATATTTCATACTGGTTTCTTTATTTCAGTTACATGTTTTCCATTTTGTTACATAGCTTGTTTTTTAGCAAAGGCAAGCAGCCCTCAGTACTAGTTCTTCTGAGCGCCATCATTTTCTAGGCGTTCATTCCCAAGGTTAGCATTTATTAGTCCTAATGTTCCATATCTTCCCTCCTACTCCCTTGTACATACCTTTTTCAGTCTATCTGCAAAGCATTTTTGTTCTGTACTTTCAGATCCCTACTGTAAATTTTCTGATGCACATAAATAATTTACTAAATTGTCACCTGTGGGTATAAATTTTAAGTCCATTTGCACGTCTGAGTTAACATACCTTTGTATTCTTCTTTCTTCCACTCTGAACACTGTCTGTTATTGGACTGGCAGTTTCCTGAGGTCTTTTTCTGCCTGTAAAACACCTAGTGTACCAATAAAATTTTAAAAATATAATTATTTTGTAGGTTTATGTGGTGAAATGTTGAAAGATTTTCTACTTCCACCATGATTTGTAAAAAAGGCAACCAAGGGACCTCTTTTTCCTTATTTTCAATATTCATTAACAAGCAGTACTATTTTATTCCTTCTAAGCAACGGCCAGGAAACACATCCAGCTGTGTCTTACTAGTTTGTTGAGATTTCCAAAACTAAGCTCTTCTTCAGAACTGTGCTCCAAGTCTTGTTTTGATCTTTTTTTTCCCTATCAGGAAGGCAAGACTTACAGAGAGGGGTAATGGTTTTTGTCAGTTAGGAAAAAAAGGTATGCATTTGGGCACACAAACACAGATCTTAAATGCAAGCAGCCCAGCTGTATGATTTTATTAAATAAAATCATAAAAGATAGTACTTCTCCATCCAAACCCTGACTGACTTATATCCTTAAATCCTCACAGCTATCACCACACCATGTCTTTTGACCTTACTGGCATTAATCTAACATACTACCTGTAAAGACAGTGATACATATAATTAGATTTATCAGATTCTATTTTCAGTTGTGAAAATTTAAAACTTTGCCTAAGCATACTAATTAATAAACAATATTTTAACAATGAGTGACATTATTTATGTAGTAAGTACAGTATTTGTCCTGGGGAGAGTTAAATTTACATTTCTGTAGTTTACAAAACATTGTTAAAAATAATAACTCTTTCCTTAAATTCTGGAAACTTAGCAAGATTCTGAAACTTCAGGACTTCTCTTGACCTTTTTTTTCCAGTTTTAAACTTGCATACTGTGTCTTAGCCTTGTAGAAACAGTCTAAGCAGGAGAATTTTTTGCTATAAGCAGGCTTGAGTGGTAAGAAAGGCTGTGATAAGGAGAAAGGCTTATCTTAACAGCTATTCCAAGAAAAATCAAGCTGTTCTGTAATAATTAAGCTGTCAATAGTATTTCTCATATTTACTGCTATAGTAGGTGGAAAAAATATCAGAAAGAAAATATTTAATCTGTTCCAAAATGAACTGGAAAGGAGATAAGAAAATTTATACAAAGGATGTCTGTTACTTTTCTTTAGTATTTTTCCAGCTTTTCTGCAGAAAAGCCTAGGTAGAACCAAAGATGTTAGGGGAGAAGCAAGGTTTCTCAAATGGACAGTCTCTGACAGAAGGAAAGTAGGCAGTAAGAATGTATGTTCAAGTTTAATATTAGTAGTGCAATGTACTTCATCTCTTTGATAAGACTCATGCTACTTAGTGTGTTATTATTAGCCAGAAAATGGAGGATGAACAGAGAGGTAGAAAATTTTGCAGAAGAGACACCACCATTTCAGATACTTAAATTGGGGAGGTTGTGAAGTACTGTAGCAAGACTGACTTAGTGAGTTGTGTGGCATGATTGCAATCGAAATTCATCTGGATAGCTGAAAGGCAAGACATCCTAAATAATTATTAGAAATGTCTCTAAGTCCTAAAATTACAACCACTCAAACAAAATATGGTTGAATCACAAGAGCAGTCAGACCAGCATCAGGAATAGGAACTAATACATAAAACTAGCTAGCTATATAATTACACTGTTGTATAGCCAAATTCATCTTGTTGCGGTTTTTTCTCATATGCTTCTGTGAGCCAATCTCCAGTTCCAAAAAAAAAAAAGAGAAAAAGTATGATACAACACTTACTGATGGTGAACAACAAGGAGTACTAAAAGAAATCAAAATTGGGACCACAGCACTGACAATAAGGATCTCTATTTTTTTTTTCCTGAAAGAAGCAACAACTGTAGCATGAGTGGTAGGTGACTCTAAAAGTCATTTAAAAAATTAACTTATCATAAGGAAGGCAGAGACTTTAGAAAGAGAATGGCATGAAATTACAGAAGCCTTTTATAAAGTATTTGAAATGTTGAGCATGTTTATTTCATATGAAGATCACTATAACTGATGATATAACTTTGCAAAGATCCTGAAATCCATGATAGTATGTAGCTGGAGGATTAGGTAATATCTGCTTCAGCATAGTAGCTTATTAGTTAGCACAGTTGCCCAGGAGACAAACTCTGCTTTATTTTAGCCAAAGTGGCTTTGCATGGTTCACCCCAGCGCTCTAACCACCATTCTGGGGAGAAGAATCTTTCATCTAACCTGTGAAACTGGGCTGTTGGGTACTCAGTGCAAGATTCCTGTCTGCAGAAGGAAGGATGAGCAGTCTGCAGCTTTGTGTCCAGCGGGATAAGCAGGGGAAGCAAAACTCCGTGTTCTCTGGACATTTCTAGACTTCAGTCAGTCATGTGGATTAAGCACATATACACACCCACACATAAATGCACACACACACCCACACCCCCCCACCCCCCCCACCCCCATATTAATGGTGTTATAGAGGCACATACTTCTGGATGTTGGATTTTGAATTCCTGTCTAAAATGATAGCTTCTTACTCTCGTGTCACTCAGATGTTTGTCCAAGTAGAATTAACACATTGTCAGGAATGGTTTAACCTGTCCTCAAAAAACTTATAGTGATGAAGACCCTGTAAACTCCAGAAGCAATCTGTTCTATTTTTCTTTTTGTTGATTGTAATATGATATGGTACCAGTAAAAGTAGGTGCATTTGTATAATTTCTTGACGGAACAGTGAAAACACTGAAATGCTCTGATTTGATCACACCATCTCAGTATTGCCCAGCATAAATTAATTTTCATCTCAAGTTTCTGGAACACCACCAAATGAAGTGCCTCTGATATGATCAGTGGTTGTTCCTAGTCTGAGATCTGATTATTGTTTTACTTGTAAAAGGAAACAACCTCCCATCAATCAAACCTGCGAGCCAGAAATTGTGATCTTTTCAAAAGATAGCAAAATCCTTTACAGATGGTGTGTGTACTTAGTATTACAGCTCTGGATTAATCTTGACATGCCATCATCCTGTACAGATACAACCTGAAAATGTAGGTCTGAGGAACAGCCTAGGAATGTATGTTAAGGGAAATGGTTAGACATGTGGGAAAACTCCTGCAAAACAGAATGAAGCTACTGGGACAGTGCCTTTTTCAATAAGCAGGAACCTTTGAAGTGGTGGAAAGATACAAGGTATTTTGGAAAGATATAAGCTCCAGGTTGGTCTGGGGAAGAAAGAAAGGTGAAGTCTGATCCAGAAACTGACATTTCATCAAAATCGGGTGGTATCTATGATTAAAATAAACTACACATGGTTAAGAAAGAGACTCAGAATAACAATGCTTTCATTATTTAAGATACACATGAAAAATACATTCTTTTAAAAGAATTATTTTAATACCATAATTGTCTAAACAAATGGGCTAATCAATTAAATCTACATTAGCATTTGAAATAATAGGGAGATACAGTGATGTCTCTGTTTATTTTTTTTGTTTTACAGACCAGTTAATTAACAAGGAGAGCAAAATAACTCCTGAAATGAACTAGATGACTTTTCTCACACACACAAAAAAAAGTTATTGTGTCTGAAATGATTATGGAAAAATCAAAAGTACATGCAAATACAAGCCTGTGTTTTAGTTACTGTCTTTGTTGGGTTGAAAGAACATTGAACTATTTAGTCATAGCAAGCCAGTGTTAGGCTTTATATAAGCAACAACACAGAGAGATGAGACATCAGCTTTGCTAGTGGCTTTCACTGGTCATTGGTGACATAAGACTAGTTCTTATACTCGGCAAGCACAAGTTCCTTTCTGAAAACGAGTATGTAGAGTTGTGAAGACACTTTTCTGTGTGTCTGTCTTATCTTGCTTTTCTTTTGTCTCCCCTCCTTTGCCCTCAGTTATTATCTACTCTGCTTCTGTTTTGAGCTCCCAGCAAGACCAGCTAGTGTTATTTTCTCTGACTTCCCTAGGTGCCTTTGTAGAGCTATTGAAAGTACAGGAGAAATATTATGCTCAGTTATGGTTCTCATGCTGAACCTCTGCATCATCTAATACCAGGCATGGGGAGCAATTGCAGAAAGAAACTTGCATGCTTGATAGCCCTGAAGCAGATCATGATACTAATTGCCTAGCGTGACACACATAGGCTTCAGTGCAGGATTCACAGAAAATGTTGAATCAAGGACTAGAAGTTCAGTTTCTGGCATGATTAGTTTAATTAGGAGAATGAGTCAAGCTGGTAAACATGCCCTGTTTTCCCTTGGGGGTAGATGGACCGTGCTGGCTTTATGGGAGGAATGAATATATTCAGTATAAACAAGATTGTTGTAGGGTAAAGTAGGTGACCTCAACAGAGTACAAGCAAAAAGCAGCCTTCAAAGGTTTGTCACTTTGCAGGATTTAAATAGGTTTTTGTGGGCTCAGAAGAAACTATAACTTCATAGAAGTTTAATCTCTGGATGGATTTGAAGATCCTGGTTCAAAAGAAAGGGTCATTAAATCTCCCAGTGAAATCATTGTAAGAACTTCATAGTGTTGGCAGAATAATATATTCTACCTCTACCTGGTTTCCAATAATAGTTGAGCAATTTTAATTGGAAACCTTTAAAAAAAAAAAAATTCAGCTCTTAATAGACACCCAGCATGGAAAATTCTAGTCTGAATAGCAGAGGTTATAAAAGCTGGATCTTACAATTAGGCAATAGGTGTCACTGTATATGCTGTCTGTAATGATCCTAAGGAGAAAGTAATTTAGGTATCAAAGCAGGGAAGAAATATTTCAGATGACCTGCTTTTTGTTGAGGCTAATCAAACAAATTAAAAGAATTTAAAAGCTAATTATAGTCCCTTTGCAGCAGCAAATGGTACTGTCTTAGCGCTTCAGTTAACTTCTCTCATTGATTTGGAGCAGGATATTTAAAAAAGACAGTGGCAAATCTGGATTGATAACTTCAGTTAATCATTTGTATGCTGCTTGCCAGGCTTGAAGAGTAAAAAGCTATCAATGACACATATGTGTGGACATAGTTTGGGACACAGTTCAAACAAATATTTGAATCATTGTAGTCTGTTTTATAGACTGAATTAGGAGTGAGGTACCTTCACTGACAGGTGCTACATTGAATCAATTTGAGCTTAGCATTTCTGGGAACTACCACAGGATATTTAAAGCATCTTTAGCTAAGAGTTCTTTTTAGCAATCTAAATTGGTTTTTTTTTTTCTTCTTTTCTTTTTCCCCTTCTTCTCTACATTTGATTCACAAAGAATAATACCATTTGCACTGTAAGCTCTCTGGCAAAGACAGACCTGCCATTGTAGAGGGTTTTGCACAGTGACCCTTTTGGGGCCTGGTCCTGCTATTATAATTATCCTTCTATTCATGCAATTTGACATATTGAGAAAAGCTATCACAAATAAATCAAGTCTATTTTAATCCCCTCTCTTAAAATATAACATTATAAATTGGATGTAATACTAATTGGCACTTGACCTTTGTTTTGTTATATAGATTACTTTCTAAAATGGTTTGGAATGAGTACTATTTCTAAATGAAATATCTTGAGTCATCATCCTTCTGAATTGCATTTGAGTTTTCTGGCCAAATGGATAAAGACAGATGATGTGGAAGTAGTTTTAATGTGGCCTTGTCTGTTGACCTATTTGAGACCCCTGAAATAGTTATAGGCTCAGTTTAGAAATATGTTATGCAGCATTTATTTCATGAGCATCGGTTAGAGAGCTCTGTTCAGGACAGTGTAGTGCCTTAAAAACTTGCCAGAAATATGTCATCCTTTTTGGTGTGGCTGTATAGCTGTGCAATGGTAGTTATTTTATAAATAACATTTTTGAACCTGTTGATTGTAGTATAGGCTAATACTGTTAATTGAGAAAGAGAAATAGATGAATGTAAACTCAGTGTTTGTGATTGCTTATTTTTGTACCTGGCATTGATGCAATTTAAACAGTATCTGTAAAGTCCAAGTTCAGTATTGTAAGATGTCAGCACTTTTTACTCTTTCCCAACTGATAACTCTTAGGATGATTTTTGTCTTAACATTCTCTCTGTTCATAAAGGCAAATGTGCATCTTGCTGTCAAAATGTGTTGAGGTGTTGGATAAGAAACTCTTTCTTGTTTACTAGATTTAACTCCCTTTTTTCTTTTCCAAGAACAGGATGAAATGTGAAAGTGACAGGCACTTCTTGTTTCTCCCCAAGTAACAATCAGAGTTCAGATCTTGTTCTTTATGCAAGATCTCAAGAAAAGCAATAACACATACCAAGTACAATGTTCTTTTTACTACACATAATTTGCTTAATTTACTGTTTTTTTATCTTATTCATCTGTGACTTGCTCATGTAACATATCTTGTCATAGTCCAAAAGGAAATTATTGAAACAGAGGCTTCTTTTTTTCTGCTGTAGTTTATCTTGATTATTAGTGTTATAAATAATATTATCTTTTCCAAAACTGAATTATTTACCTCACTATGTAAAATTAGGATTAACCTAGGTGCTAGCAGTCCAAAGTGTCTGCTTGCCAGTCATCATCATCCCCAGATTTTCTTGGTGAGCTGCATAGCGTACTATTAGTTCAATAATTTGTTGCACATTTGTGGGTATGTAAAATAATCTCAAATTCACCTTTAACATTAAAAGCAAGTTGGGAGATCGTACTGTATCCTGCCTTAAAACTAATTGAAGCAGTCTGACTGTAGTAGGGCTTCTGCCAAATAGAGGAATCCTACTGCATAAGTTATATATAGACCTGTACAGTACGTGGTGCCTTGATAAGGATTTAAAATTGGCCAAATCAACAACTACTAGTTGGTTAATATTGTGCACAGAATTCAATAGAATGAATTTGTAGCTTGTTGGTTCCTGCAGGACAAATCTTGAATAAGTTACAAAAAGAATCAACATAATTGACATTAATTACACACCTGTATGAGTGGATTGAGGGAGTTAGTCAATGATTAAACGTCCATCTTCTTACCATTTGGTAATTCACTGATTAACAGAGGTTTGAAACAAAATGACATGAGTGTAATAGGAAGAATAATGTTCTGTTGATCGTTTTAATGCATACCATGTATGTATACCATGTATACCTGTACATTTTTTATTTACAGGTGTTTATCACTTAGTAAGGCCAAAAACCAAAATTGAATTTTGAAAGACAATTGTCAAAAGTACCTGCAATATATAGGGAGAAAATATCGTCACAGCAACAACAGAATTAAAAAAAAAAAGTATCAGTACTAAGGCCACCATAGGTGGAGAAGTTTAGCGTCTGGGCTGGAAAAAATCACTGTGATGTGTTTTAGGGTTATTTTCCATTCTTAAAAATTGTCTTGCTCTTTTTGTTTCCATCAAATTAATTTTAGTATGAAATACTAATATCTGATTCCATGACTGAAATAGTAGATTTCCATTTAAGGAGAACAACTAATTCTGTTAATATTATCTTCATCTTTTCATTACTTTAATTTAGGATAATAATCCAAACAGTTTCTGATTATTAAATCCATTTTAGTAGCTGTATTTCCTAAATGCCAATTACTGTTATTGAATTATTTGTTTTAATATGGTACCTAATAGAGTGAGTGAATCCTTATCCTTTACATCTTATTATGCTTTTTATTGCATGTGTTTGCTGTGTTGTGTGAAACTAACTATAGGGTTGTGCAGGAGCCATTTATTTGCTTTCTGCTTCTTAAGATGTTTTTCCATAACTTTGAGTTTCAAGAGCTAGTTGTTTTTCTCCAATGGATACCCAGAAAATGAGGGCATCTGTCCAGAATGTCTTTATAAAATCCCATGGAACACCAGTTAAAGATGCTAAGATTGATTTTTTGGGGTCTTTTTGATGGGGAGACATGCACACTATCTACATAGGGTTTTAAAGAGAACAGGTGAATTCTCTGGGTATTTGCATTTGATTACCATTACATATCTTCAAAAATTACAAGCTGGACATCCTGTTTGCACTGAGAGTCAGATAAATTACTATTCTGAAGAATAAGATAACCTGCACATGTATTACAGTTCAAGCATTATTTCTAATAATGATTTTGCACGCAGATTTAGCCCTTTTGTATATACACATTTTATTTTAGAAAGTAATTTTCTTGTCAAATATGCTTATCATTCTGTTGTTTTGTAATTGGAAAATTATGGTGGTATAAAGTTTTGAGAATCCATCAGAAGCAATACCAAATATGAGAAATTTTAGTAAACACTGAGAGCTGCTTTTTCATCTAAAGACAGAGAATTTCCATCATGCCTATCTGTATTTGTATAATCTCTGAATGTGACTTTGGCATTATATTGTCCCGCTTTCTAATCTGCACCTGCTTGCATTCCTCCATCTGGCTAAGTGTGAGGTGCTGAAATCTATGCTTCTGCCAAATATAACCAATGTTTAACACATGCTTATGCCCATATATAGGTCTCTGCTTAGTCATATTTTTCTACCATATGTCTTGCTCTTCAATTAAAAGTTACTGGGTTTCTTTTTAACAGATAATAGACTAATAACTTTGATAACTGTTACATGAAGAATGAGTCATCTTTCACTGAGCTTTTTGGTTCCTGCTTATCTTTCAACTTCTGTATACTCAACAAATTATCTGTTTCTCCCAATTTTTTCATTTGTAACCACAATTTTTATAACCTCGGATTACAGATAATTAGAAGTGAGTCAAGACTTTTGAGACAGATAAAATTCAATTTTGTAATGATTACAGAGTGTATTCTGGACAGGAAAAAGACAGACATAGGAAGGATAATTCAAGGGTGTTCAGGGGGCAAGAGGAGCTGTGACTTCTAAAGGGCTGGGAGCGCAGGAGCCCTGTTTTTTCTCACTTCCTGTCTTCACTGCTGCTCAAATCCCTTTTTCTTTCTTCATCATTTTAGTGTTGATAATCCACCAGACTCCTTATATTTATTTCAGCCGGATCCACTAAATAATAGCATTTTAATATTCCTTCCAAAGACATAGCTTGTTCTGCTAGCCTGCTGCAGGGGGTCATGGGAAGGAGAAGCAAACTGAGAGGCCAAGACTGGCCCTGCCTCTGTAAGGAAACTTGGTCAGAATAGCCATTGAGTGATTGGAGTAGCATGATTATCTTGTCCACTTTAAGTGGGTGTTTTCAAAAGAAGACTCTCAATTATGGTAATACAAGCTTAAAGGTGACTGACTTCAGATGTGTACAGAACTGCACCATTTCTAGTGATCAAGTGCTTCTTTCTGCCCCTAATTACAAATATTTTTTTACTGTAAAACTGACTGTATTTGGCATGCTTTTGAGCAGTTTTGTTCATGAGATTAATGTGAACAGATGGTAAGGTGAGCATCACAGCAGCACCTAAAATATTGACCATGGCTTGAAGGTCTGTTTTGTTCCAGTAAAGGACAATACTGGTGCTGTATAACTATGATACAAAATGCAATGTTATGCAGATTCCTTTTGAAAAGGAAAAATCCTGGTTTGTGCAGCTGTTTGAAGTCAAATGGCTGTTGTGGAAATTAGTTTAATTTACATAATGATTTCATAGGCTAAAATATTAGCAGTCCTATAAATGACCGAAATGACTGTTCGTTAATGCAGAGCGTTTATGCAGTTGTTACAAATGTCTGACATAATCTTTACGCAGAAATACAGACTGAGGAAATTGAGTGTGAAAATAAAACACTTTTTGGATATATCTGTGCTGTTTCTGTTATTCTAAGGAAAACGTTCAACTGCCTCTGTCATTTTGTGTAATTGATGATTGCAAAACAAAAACTCTTCCTATTACCATATGAGTGCGTTTGAAGTTGGGATTAGAATGCGCTCAACTTGTTTTTCTGATGGCCTTCAGTGAAGATTATTCTTGCTTAAAACTACTTTAGAATTTGAGGTCTGGAAGTAGCAAATGTGACTGCAATTAAAAAAAAAGGGTTTCAGAGGTGACCAGGAGAAGTACAGGCATGGCCAAATTAGTGAAAACTGAATGAATAATAGAATTAATGAATGAATGGATGAATATGATATGCTTTTGGAAGAGAAAGCATGTTGTGAAAGGAAATCTCACCTTTCAGATATACGGTGCTGCTTTGAGAGAATCGGTTGTTATGTGGATCTTGTTAATTAATACATTTGACTGGGATTTCTAAAAGGTGTTCACTCTCGTCCTCTGCCAGAGGCTATAAAGGAAACTAAATAGTTATTGTGTAAGTGGAAAGGTTTGCAAGGATAAACAATTGATTAAAATGCCTGATGCTTTGGTCAGTGAAGGGTGGTTTCCAGTGAAGTTTGCAAGACCTTTATTGAACATACACTTTTCAATATATTCATAAATATGGGAAAAAAGTGATATGAGTCAATTTGCTCTTGACTTACTAAATTATTCAGGGTAGTTAAGGTGCATCAACAGAGAAAATTTGCCGGGGGACTTTATTGAGTTGAGTGTCTGACAAGTAAAATGGCAAATGAAAATCTATAGGTAAATGTAAGGTGGTGTACATGGGGGGAAAAAAGAATCTTAAAATTATAGGGTCTGAGTTGACCATTATCACATGGTAATGAAAGCCTGGGATTATGACATGTAATTCTTTGAAAACTAGATGCTCAACAGCAAACAAAAAAGCAAAGCAAGTGCTATGAATTCTCAGCAAAAGAACAGAGAACAAAACAGAGAACATAATTATAAGATTGTATAAATCCATGGTTTTCCTGCATCTTGATGACTTCCTGCAGTTTTAGGTACTGTATTTCAAAAGGATATAGTAAAACATGTAAAAATGCTCGTGTTGGGTTAGACCAGTGGCCAAAAGCATATCGAGATGAATTATGTTTGCCCTGTTCTTACAATTTCCATGAGCATCTAGGGAAACCAGATGCTGGAGTTATCTTTCTATGCTAGTCAAGCTGTGTGAAGGGAGTGAGATCTGCCAGGAAATCTTCAGGCTTAGGCTGTTAGCAAACTGTACCAATTAGGTGGTCTAAAGGGAACAAAAGCTTATTGTGAATGCCTGCCACAGGTTTTCAGAAGTCTGTTGGAAGTTAGGGAAAGTTTTGGGAGTAGCACTGTCTTTGTTGTCCACAAAAACTACAAAGACTACACATTTTGCAAAGATAGTTATGCAAAGATTGTTACCTCTTGTGCCTAATACAGTTGTATGAAAGACCCAAATGTACATGGAACACTGAAATTACATGAGATTTGACACTACTGGGAAGACAGTTGTAAATACAGTCGTATGATTTACATCTCATGGCAAGGAGCTTCTTGGCCACTTTTTACTGTAAACTTGGTTTCTGTCACATATCTAAATTATTCAGAACTTCACAATCTTAGGCTGTAAATCAAATTGCTTCAAAACAAAGTTTACTAATGGACAAATAGTTTATTCATTAGAATTGTATCTTTTAAGAAAATGATATTATGTGCGAATCTTTATTTGTTTAACAGTTTATACCAAAACAGTAAGAGGTTCTGAAAAACCTAAACATTTTGAAAATGAAACATTCAGATTTTTGTGTCAAAACAATTTAGCTAAATTTACTTTAAATTAGTGTAAAAGCAGGTCCAAATTAAACCCATCAGCCATTCTCCACTTTCCTGCACTCCCCAAATTACTCAGCCCTGCTAGATGCCAGACATAAGCGTTCATGCTAATTTCTTCATTATGCTATTTACTATCCAAAGAAAGGAAATAACGGATAGAAATCCTATTTCTGATTGTGAATAGTGCGAGCTCGATATTGCTGTAGTTTTTTATCTGTTAATCTGGATGTGAGACAATAAAAAGATTCATTCTAAAGTTTTCCATCTTGCCAGACAATTTCAAATTAGACCAGATCTCTTGGTCTCTGATGGCTGTGTTTTTGGAATATTCAGTATGTCAAAAATACATAGTTAGCAACACAAGCCTCGAACATTTTGCTGTGTCATATTTGATTCTGGGAGATAGGGGATGCATTCTGTCAATGTGACTAATGACTAATTAGGCAGTCCTATAAGTGAGCAGAATACAATTGCAGTTACACACTGACAAGGACTTTTAGTACTACATATGTTAGTTTTTGAGAAACTGAAATTTAAGTTTCTCATTAGGCACATTGCACTGTAGTCTAGAAATATTCATGACGTTTTTTCCATCCTGTTGAATTTTCCATAGCATATGAAGCAACTAAATTATGAAGGGGTGTAAAGAAATTGAACTAGAGAGTAGAACATCATGTATTAACTCATGGAATCTAAATTAAGTAAAGAAGATGAACCTAAAATGCATGAGCAAATTGTAATCAGCCATCACAACAGGCCATGAGCTATCGTTAAGATCAAGAGTCATCAGTTCATGTAACATAAGGCACTGCATAGTCTTTAGATTCTCTTGAAGGCCTTTTCAGTGTTAAATTAGAAGAAAGGTTGTTCTCCAGCAACAGTCTTTTACATATTTTGCTCACTGAACAATTGCATTACTTACATAAAAGTGGGCTTTTGCTGCTTTGTCAGAATACTGCCATTTCAGCAGTGCTGGGACCATAAGTTTCCATTTTAGGAGATACTTAGCAGGACTGTATGGCCATGGGCAAGTCTCTGTTCCTTGGAAAATAAAGAAACAGTATGATGTTCCTGAATACTTTTGCATGTACTGCAAGTTTCTGAAAGATCTCTGGCAGTTCTGGAAAAAAAAAAAAATCACGGGTAACTTCCATTAGCTTCTCAAGAAGGGATGGCAGCCTTTGAGGTGAGCACAGGGAGTACTGGATACACACTTTTTTCCATGGCTGCCAAGGGATAAGTGGGAAGTTACAGCTTTGAATGCCGACTATATTTTGATGCCTGTAATTTACCAAGGTTTTGGCTAATGGATGCAGTAGGGCCCACATCCTCTTTCTCTGTCTCATCATTTCCATAGTCATCTATCTGTAAGCTTGGTCAGTTTTCAGAATCAGAATGACAGACAGGTTGGAAGGGACCTCTGAAGGTCATCTGGTCCAACCCCCCTGCTCAAGCAGGGCCACCTACAGCCAGTTGCTCAGGACCATGTCCAGACAGCTTTTTGTAATTCAGAATTATCTTCTCCATTACTTTACCTGTTTTTTACATTCACACATTTTTTTCAACTTCAATGTAAATAATAAATCAATTCTTTCTAAATCAGCACAATGACATCCTAAATCTGATTTTTATGACACTTATGTGCATAACTACGGAATTGATTTCTTCACTGCTACAGCAAAAGTAAATTCAATATATTCAGGCTAGTTGGTTGATTTTGGAGGTACCTGTTTCACCTTGCTTTCCATCTAAATGCACATACAGCCAACATCATTACAGTAAAATGAGTTTAAATTCACTGAAATTTTTGAATGTTTTCCAAACAACTTTTTCAGACAATTAGGCACTGTCTGTTTTTGCACAAGTTGTGCTGAGGCACAGGAAAAAAAAAAAAAAAAAAGGCTTTTCCTAGGTTACAAGGGAGACAAGTTTGAGGCAGCTGTCAAACTTCAGCTGGAACCCCAGCATATCTGGCACCCTCACTCATGGGCTCTAATTCTCATGTTTCAAAATTGTGTATGACAGAGAAACTATCATTGTATAAATAGCCAATTTCTATCTAACCTTTAGTTGGAAGAAGCCCCAAAAGTTTTATGTATAAATCAAAGGATTAGAGATGAGTAATAATGGGAGTTAAAGCTGCTGAAACTGTACCACAATGAATAAGGCATCATAGTCGTTCTGTTAGGCTCACTTCTGCATGCAAGGATTATGTACATTCTGGGTCTGTAGTGTTGAGTGTCTCTACAGTGAAGCTGAGCTTTCTTTCCAGGGAATCTAAGGGTTGCCTCCAGGAAACTTCCTGACAGAAACTTACTCAGGAAGAAAACAGTATAGTCCCTTCCTTGTCACTGATTGTCACTTTGTACTCAAGAAGGGAGTAACACTAGAATTAACGTAGATAAATTAGGCTTGAATACAATGGCATAAGTGTAGAAAGAAACTATCGAATCATATGCTCCATATAGCTTGGTTGAAGTCAATACAGTTTGTTTACTATATACGTCTTAGTGTGCAGATAATATAATTTTAAATAATAAGTGTCCACTCTTCCAAAAGGAATTTCTCAAAGCAGGTAAGTGAAAAATATCAAGCTTACTGTCTTTGTCCATGAGCTTCCTTACAAAATCTTCATATGCGGTCAGCAATGTTTTTTGACCTTGCATAGTGAGTTTTATTGCTAACAATTCATTTGGAGAGATATCTTTGATTCTTCTGAGAACGATTAGGATACTAAAAACCAAGCACATTTTCCCTAGTGTGATCAGATTGAAATAAACCGGAAGAATGCCAGGTTTATTTCTGATGTACCTCAAATTTAGAGTATCAGCGCAAATGAAGAACCATTTTGTCCCTTGGTTTTGTGCTTTTGGTGTATGAAACTAGATGTCAAGCAGGCAAAGCTGCAAATGATAGAATGCAAGTGCTTTATATATTGATGTGGAGAAGTTGGTTCTTTAATGTCTGTGAAGCATTAATACTCTAAACAATAATAGTTGTGCTGTTTCTATTGGGAATTAAGCAAGAAAAGCTGTTCTATTTTTTTCCTATCCCATGGAAGAAATATTTGTTCGCTTTAAAACTGGTTTGTGAGTCCAGTGTTGTTAAAGAGTTGTTAAGAAAACAAGAGCTGTGGTGTACTTGAACATGCTCATCTCTGGTTCCTGGGATTTAGCTATATCAGTGTTTTATTTCTGTTTGTTAATTACAAAATAACAGCAATTTTAATTTGAAATGCTTGTTAGTAACAGTCTGACAGTCCTTTGAGGGATAGTAGATAACCTTCCATGTCCTGCAAAGGGATTAGCAAATGCTACTCTGGGAATGAAATAATTATTTTAGTGTAAATGAGTCCAAAAGCAGCCTGTCCAAAAACCAAAATAGATTAGAAATTTGGAAAGAAATATAAAGCTATTGCTTTTGGCTGTTAGCTTTGCTCATCAACCCAATGTTTAAACTCAGAAGCTCATATATAAAGGTTTTTAACATTTTGTGGAGGAAATACTATGTGAAGGACTGTTCCAAATAAAGGGCACCTATGTAAGAGAGAATGACCTCATGTAAACTGTAAGGAAACTAAGCTGTTGACACTTAACAGAAGACTGCAAGAAAGTTTTTAAATTGAGGAGCTGTAAGAAAGCTGAGAGGTACAGAAGAGAATGTGGTTCAGGATGACATTCCTACAGTTGAAGATACTAAAATTATCCTAAGTGCAGTATAACTCAGAGGATGGAACTAATTAAAAGGGAAATAAAATGCTTTAAAGAGGGTGTCAAAAAAAGGCACCAAATCAATAGTACACCAACTTCCATACAAGTTCTGGAAATTGAAAAAATTAGGGGAAAGTGCTAGCCCTAGGTCTGTCCAAATTTTGATGAAAGTTATATGATGCTGTAATATCAGAAACCAAAACGTACAGACAAGACAAAGCAAACCATGCCACTGTTGGAAAAATACCACATTTTACGGGGTTTAGAAGCAAATCAGCACAGTGACCAGCTCAGGGAATAGCAAAGTGGAACTCTGTCAGGAAACAGGGATTTAAAAAAAAAAAGCCCACTGGGCATGTGAATTAGAGATTGTATCTGGAAGGACTGGAAGCCTGGGATTCATCTGGCTGAATGGAGTTGTCAAAATCTAAGCTTATTGTTTAGACTTCTCTTACAGTCAGTGGAGAGAAATGGGATGGGCACTCCCAGGTGAGTAAACCATCTTATTTTGAAACAGACATCTAAAATAAGTTACACAAATTGGATCCTAAAAGTGACCATTTTCTCTCTATTCACTATAGAGCATAAGGGAACTAGCTGAGATACAGACATCTCCAAAGTAGATGACATGAATCCTGCCTGAAATGGCAGTGAAAGTAGGCCATGCAGATTTCAAAGTTTTTAAGTTGTCAGAAAAAAACCCAAGCAAAACAAGTCATGCAAGTTGACAAGAAACACAATTGCATTTGTTTTGCTTTGCATATCTTATTTTGTTGCCATGGTTTAACCTGTTGGCAACCAGGCACCACACAGCTGCTCACTCACCCTCCCCCACTGCTGGCGGGATGGGGCAGAGAATCGGAAAAAAAAGTAAAACCTGTGGGTTGAGATAAAGACAGTTTAATAGCACAGCAGAGGAAGAGAAAATAGTAATAATAATAATAACGATAAAAGAGTATACAAAACAAGTGATGCACAATGCAGTTGCTCACCACCCACCAACCGACACTCTGCCAGTCCCTGAGCCGTGATCGCTGTTTCCCCCGGCCAACTCCACCCAGTTAATATACTGAGCATGACGTCATATGGTATGGAACATCCCTTTGGCCAGTTTGGGTCAGCTGTCCTGGCTGTGCCCTCTCCCCTCCCAGCTTCTTGTGCACCCGGCAGAGCATGGGAAGCTGGAGAAGTCCTTGACTAGTGTAAGCACTACTTAGCAACAACTAAAACATCAGTGTGTTATCAACATTATTCTCATCCTAAATCCAAAACACAGCACTATACCGGCTACTAGGAAGAAAATTAACTCTATCCCAGCTGAAACTAGGACAGTTTTTTGGTTTTTTTGTTTGTGTTTTTTTTTTTAAGTTTATGAAGAGCCCTATGAGCAATTGAAGAATTTTTAAGAAACTGAAGTTTTAGAGATCTAGTGTTCTTTTTCAGTTTTGGTTTTTTTTTTTTTTTTTACAGTAAAAATCTATGTAATCCTGCCTACAAAGTGGAGGGGAAAACAACTGAGTAGTAGTTTCTGTTCCAGATTTCCGGAAGATGTTTCTGTTCAGTTTATTTGGATTTAATGCATATTACAGCTGAAGCAATCCATTTATCCATATTCTTCTAAAAATTTGAAGCATTTCTAAAATGTTAGAGAAATGGAGGGAAAGTTTGGTTTCATTAGCAGGAAGATGATCTTAAAAAAAACAGTATTCATGCATTTTTTTCTCACTTTATTCATTCAGTACTTGATAGAAATATATAAACTGGTATAAAAGGAGACATAATGAGAATTTAATTTAGGAAGAAGTAAATCAGTGGGGTGAAAGAGAGATACTAAACTTGAAAGAATTTGCTTCATAGAATAACTTCAGAATTCCTTCAGTAAAATCCTAAAACAACAAGCTTTTGTTGGACAAAAGATTGTGATTGTATTGAAATTGAATATTTCTGTGCAATTTGAAATCTGTGCTGCCTGAACTATTCTGTATCACATTAGGTCACTATAAACAATAACAAAATGGATGACTGTTCCAGTAAAGGCACTGGGTTATTTAAATTTGCATTATCATATGTAGTGAGATGCTGTGAAAGTGGCAAAGTGTAATTTATACATGACCTAAATCAGTCTATTCTGCAGAATGACATGCCTTTTTTATTATTTTTTACTTAATAATTTAATAGTTATTTTAGCGAACAAATTCATTTTGCTTTGTTTCTGTTCAGTAAAAAACTGCACATCTCAGTGGGTATTAATTTGATTTGTTAGATCATGCTCATGTAATCATGAGCAGAGTTTTTAAACCTTTATTTAGTCTCTGGAAAGTTTTCTAATACCTTCAGAATGAATAGGTTTAGGTTTCCACTAAGTTAACTTCTGCGTCTCTTACCTGAAAAAAAGTATAACCGCTAAGAGCAGAGAATTAGCACAAATGAAACAACACTGAAAACATAGGTAGAAATGTGGGTAGACGTGTTGAGTTAGTCAATAAATTACTCAGTTCAAATGGTTTAAGGAACATTATTCTATGGACTTTCCAACCAGATAGAATTACTTTAGAATTAAAACCAAAGAGTGTAACCAATAATCACCTTATCCAAAAGACTTTCATGATCACTGTACTGTCTCTTCTGTAAATGTTAAGCTCTTTCTTGGTGTGGCCCAATCTTTGCTTTTGATTCTTATCTGTGCAGATTCAGTGATATGTTTGATATTTTAAACCATATTCTTGATGCATGGTACAATTTTCTAGTGTACTCTGTCACTTTTCCCTCTTTGTTTAGTTCTTATTTTATTGAACACTTTTGTGTCATTCAAATTCACAGTTTTGTGACTGGCATTTTAAATTTTTTTAGGCCTTTCTGACCATAGATCTCCACTAGATCTGGTCATAGATTTCAGTACTTTACATTCTCCATCTTGTGTTATCATCCCTGGTACTCTTCAGCTATCTGTGAACTCTGTATCCCATTTATGGTGCTGGCCTTTCATTATTTTGATAAGATGCTGAGTAGAAGAAAGTATTTTGAATCAAAGCATTTCTCACTGTATTTGGAGTCAAAACATTAAAATAAATTATAGGAATTTTTCAAGAAAAACACTATTTTATGTTTACATGCAGCCTTATTCTTGAATAAACAAGAAATGAAATGTAGTCCAGATTTTGCTAAATGAAAACAGAGATATACTGTAAGTTAAAAGTGTAAGGTTTTATAATTTAAAGATGATTCTTTTCTCTTTGAAGGTTTGAACTTTGAAATTCTTGGAGGAATAATTGCCAATCTTACTTTTTTTTTCCACTTAAAGGACTCTTGATCAATGTGTTAGGCAATTTCTCATCCTAAATCATTTAAGTCTTTGATTTTTATTTTGAGAGTTCATAGGCTAATTGCAAACAAGTTCCAAGAAAACACAAAGTACTATATCTCAATAACTCATATTTTTTAATATTTAAAATCAGCTTTGTCTTACTGTTGTCTATGCATCCTGTTCTGTAATTTTCAGCAGTACATACTTTATTCTTTGGAATAAGCTTTTTATGTTTGACTACTAACAGGCTGTCTTAATGCCCTGTGAGAAACTAAAAAGGAAAAATATCTTCAACAGCTTTGCTGGAAGGATGAAGCTTAGTATTATTGTTAGCATTCATTTCATTAATTACTAGTTAAGTACCAAATGCTGATGATTCAGAGGATATAGAGGAAAGTTACATCAAGAAGATTATGCATTTTTTTCCCTCAAGGCTGTAAAAGCAGCGACTAACTCACACTTTTAGGTGGTACCACAACATCATCTCAGACTCATTGAGACGTGCTTGCCAGAGATACCTCCTACAGTTGTCCAACAGCCGTCAAACATACTCCTAATCTGAGGCTTGCTTAATGCAGGATGGGCTGTGTCTGCTCTGTCTCCTTTTTATTCTAGAGAACTTTTATCTCCTCCTGGTTTAAGTGGATCGGGTTAATAGTATTCTGGTTGTCAGAGCAGCAGCAGTATTACGTGTTGTCCTCGGCCAGGAGTGCTGGAAGGAATATATTTGAGGTAACTCCTGAGTTTGTCAGAAGAGCCACAATCATAGCCATAGAGATGTTTTAGTACTCAGATCACTCGGTGCTCTCTTCATTCATTGATGCCCACTTTAGAATGCAGGGCTACAGTTTTGGCCATAATGAAGCCATTCTTACACTATAACTACTTTTGTCAGTTCTTGTACACAAGAGGAGCTATCTAGGGAAGAACTGTTTAGGGAAGAGGTAGTCTTAGGAAAGGCAGATGTATTGAATATTTTTAAACTTTCATGTTTGTAGATAATTGGAGCATATTTCTTTTACAAAACTGTTGAAAAAATGCCTCTTAGGTTATTTTTACTTTTCATTGAATGGAATATATATCTTCTTATTTGAAGAATCCACAACCAATTTAGAAAACACCAGATGAGATGAGAACTCTTCATTGATACAGAACTAGCCAATTTCTAGATAAGCACAGTAAGTGATTTGCGTGGTTGCTACAAAATGTCAATATGTTAGACTCATCAGTTATCTAATCAGTAGGTTATTGTGTATTCTGACAGTCCTCCACGAAGACAGATTTGTTTTACTTTGCATACAATAAGTTGTTTCTATAACTGTTGCTTCAAAGAATTTTGTCATCTGTGAAACAGATTTTTCATTTGGTTTTTACTGTATATTTCCTTACTCAAACTACATAGAAGAGATGATCAGTAAGAGTAGTTAAAACTGAATATATATCAAGAGAAAATCAAATTATTAAAAGTCTTTTAAGTTGTGATTTTCAAAAAGAATATTTTATATCCTCTAGTTGAATGTTTTGGGGCCTTTAAATGCTATAACCTGAAAAGGCATTAAAAGCAGTCTATCACAAAGTTCAGTGAAATACTGATTCATCAGTATCCTGCTTAATGCTGCCCTGCAGTACATTTCATCTGTATATGCATTTGGTTCTGCAGTAATGACTACAAATACGAACTAAAGAGAAAAGATTTAGAATTAACCTTTAAAAAAACCTCATCCTTTGTTAAATATTATTTCAGGTTAAAAATTTTTGTTATTGATCTGAAATAACAATCCTACAAGAAAAGATAACTTTATAGTTAAAGATTCTTAGAGAGTTGCAGGAGATACAAATCTGGCAAGCAAGTATATTTGGTCATGTCTGTGTAGATTATTCCAGATCTGTTAATTACTGTTGTGCTTTGAATATGAAGAAATACTAAAAAAAGCTCTTTGTGGGGGCTAATTGTGGGGTTTTTTTGTTAAAGCTGTGGTCTTCCATGTTTAAGTTAAGGTCTCTGAAAGATGTGTACTGTAAATTTTTATTTAACAGAAATTTTATCTGTGATATCCTTCACATTCTTCTGTCATATTGTGTCAGCTGTATGAGTGCTACCAAAACTAAAACGAATCTTGGGATTAGCAGTCCAGAGACTGACTACACTTCACACAGTTTATGGCTTGAAATGAAGTCTCTTGGGAAATACCTCAGAACTGACATGTGAGGCACCAAGAAAAAAACAAGTGCAAAGGACAATGAATTAGGTGTGCCATAAATGCAGCCAAAGAGCAAAGAATCCTGGTGAAGAGTAAGTGAAAAGTGGAGTGAAAGGCTGTTCTGAGTTAGATACACATGGATCAAAAGCAGGATAGAGTGACTGAAGAGGTAGAAAATTGGAGGAAATGTCCACTCCTTGGGGGGATTCAGAGCTCTGACAGAAGGGGATTTAGGAAGGCCTTTTACTCCTCTAATGTAGACCTCAGGCAAAAGGACAAGTTACTAGCAGAGGTCAAAATCTTCTTTCTTTGGAATTTTCATTACTTGAAAAGTAAATTTGATTGGTGGTGGGGAAAGCAAATACTATGTAACTTCTTAACAACTGAAGGAAAACATATGATAAATCAGTCATATTCTATAAGACTTTTTCAAGACCAAGCACTAGGGTGGTCAGATCCTGCAAACTTTAAGGACCTACATACATGTAAGACTGAATCATTGAGAGGATCTTGGTGATAGTGTGTGTTAAAATCAATGTGTGTAATAAGAAATTTCAAAACAATATACGTTAAGTTCCTATCTATTACAAAATAGAGCTTTTTTTGAAACAGTGTCCTGATATGGATAAATCTGTAAACAGGGTTAAGTAACAGCAGAACAGTATGTAATTTTGCTATTCTTTGTTTCAAAAAATTTTTATATGTTCATGAATTCTGTGCATGTGCCTTGCAATACGATGCAAAATTGTATTTTAAAACATCCAGGATGTTAATTGCTAAATTCACTTTCTGTTATTGATATAAGCATCATCCTATCTAGTTTTCCTTCATTAACAGGTTTTAGATTTTTAAGGGAGTTGTAAAGCCAAAGGTGTTCCTGAAAAGGCATAACTACACTAGGAATATGTAGGGGCACCACCACCACTTCCTCAGACATCATTTTCCTGGTATAATCCAACACTATAATGATATAAAAGCAATAAGCTCTGTATGGACTGGCACGGAAATTAAATTACCATAGAAATCTCAGGTCATAACTATATTTAAAACTGGGTTTCAGTGGGCAGGTTTTGGAATTACTTGTAATTGCACTGGAGAAGTAATAGGTTCCTTGGAGTTACCCCATTTTGAAGATATTTGCTACTGCAAATTTGAATTATGATGACATTGAAATTTAACAATGTGATGTTAACAGCATTAGGGCCAGAAAAATACAAAGCAACACTGCATATGTTTACCGGGTTAGTCAGCTGAATTTCCTTAGGAATATATGATGTACTTTTCCAAAGGTGCCAAATGTGCAGCTTCACAAAGAAGTTATCAGCTACTTTTATTTTAAGTAGCCATTAGATTTTGATCTATTTTGGCAAATATATCCCAGGCTACATCCAATTCTCTCTTTTTTTTTTTTTTTTTAACTCAGGAAATATGAGACGTGAATAAGAAATTGCCATGGTTTAGCCAATGAAATTAAAAATGAAATAACTCTCACCAGAGCCACTATACTGCAAAGAGTTCCCTATGTCAGTTGAACCCTACACTCAAAACCAAAAGTGGATAAGCCCTTTTTTGGTATGAATGTAGACTGGATAAGCCCTATACCACCCAGTAAAATGAGTAAATGTATTGACCATTTTACTTCCTATCCTTTTAGGCATATTCTTTTCTAGTTTGTTCCTCTAAATGGCTGTCAGGATGCCTGCACTGCTCCCATATTTTCAAAAGCATTATTACTGGGCAACCTTATGCTGTCTGATAAAAAATATGGGTGAGTTAGTGATGGAAGCATATTATGTGTCTTGTATTTTCCAAAGCAATTTGGTCTCATAAGCAACTTAACTGTGATGCTTAGTATATAAAAAAAATAAAATCCATCCTTAATTTAGAGGCAACGCAAGATGAAAAGAAAACTTGGAAGGGGAAGGAAGACGGAAAGGAGAATATAAGAGGACATGTAGAAAGTCTGTTTGTAGCAGATCTTCAAAGAACTGGCATTTCTGATAGGAGTCTCTTAAGCATCTACATTTTCAGCATTCACCAGGAGAGACAGAAGTTCTGATCCCTTTGAAATACATGCAATAATGATACATAATCTGTTAAAAAGAATTCAAGTGTGTAATATTTTCTTGATGAAGTTAAAAGATAATGTATTTGATCAGAGTGTAGGTGGGGAGATAGCAGGACAAAAACATATGAAGTCAGGTAAAGCGATTATCTTGCATTATTGGAAGTAAACTATTAAATCATTGGTTTTGTCAAGGGCCTCACATTATTAAGACAATATTTCTGATTTTCTGATAGTACAAATTATTTTCTTGGCTAAGAGTCTTACATGCTTCTAAATGAATGTATTCCTGCTTAGTGGAGATCATGATATTTACATGTGACTTTTTGAGTCACAGAGTTACAGATGTTTTAGGATGACAACTAATGCCGCTCAGAATGGCTCTTCATTTTCTGCCATTGAGCTACATGTCATGTAGCAGTGAACACAAAGTCTCAAAATGCTTCTATTTACCTTTTCTGAAGCCAAAGAAGATAACCTCCAAGAACTCCTGTTTCTCAACAAGTATGAATTCCTTTTTAGAGTAAGTTTTGTAAAGTAAGATTACAGTAATATTTAGAAATAAACATTAAGAGATTCTTTTTATGTGCTATCAATAGTAGTCTTTGATAGCATCAAATCCTGAAAGCCTCTACCCCATTAATGAGATTTTCAAACCCATATTCAATGTTAGAAGTTACTCGGAAGAACACTGTCAGCTTCCAAAGAAATGAATAGTTTCCCAACTTGAGCTCACAGACAGCAAGCTTCACAGAGCTTTATACAGAAACATGTAAAGAATATATACAGAATCATCCAGCCTCCTGCTCAGGACAGAATGCAACATTCAAATTTATACCTTTCCTTAGTATTTATGACATAGCAAAATATTCCAAATTTATCACCTGTTGTTAATGCTCCTCCTTGGTAACAGCATATGTTCATCGTTAATTGCTAATGTTTTTATTTTATTGTTAGATTTTATTTAGTAAAGTTTCATTTCTTCTGTCTTCATGTAATTCAATTATATGACAACTCTAAGTTTCATTCTTTGACCAAAATCCTCCAGGGAGTCTCACATTATTAAGTAGACATATATATTTAAACCAAAGGCAATTGTACACATCTTTGGCACATGTATTCCTCAGTTTAAACTGTCTTGTCACATCTATTGATATTTTCCCTACAGCTAACATATATTGTTTATCAGTCTATGGTGTGTCTAGGAAATCCCATTTCACACATCACTTCTCACAATATTTCATAATCACACAGTCAAAAGATTTTGCATAACTGGCAAAACAAGGAAGTACTAAGTTAAACCATCTTTCACAATGTTACTTAAATTAATGGTCAGGTTCTTTGCTCCTTTACCTTTTCTGACATCAGCTGCTCTGTTTTTACTCTACTTTTGCACTGTTTTAAATTTAGTGGTGTTAGTAATATTGATTTTATTTGCATTGTGTATAAAGCAGATATTTTGATAAGCATCACAATATTAAAAATAAGACATTGAGGAGCTAGTTACAAACATAGATATACATTTCTCATATTCAGGTTAGTCTTGGAAGTCCTGTCTCTCTACTTTGGCTTCATTTAACTCTGTGTTCTTTCCATACAGCTTTCCACTTTCATTGTTGTATCATTAGCACAGAAGATTACCTTCTTTTTTTGCCAAAGTTCCATAATCATTTTCTGTCTTTTAAAGTTTGGAGGTTCTAAATTAAAAATACTATACACCTCTTCTACTTCTGTTATATAACATGTTTGAGAAGCTGAGAGAAGCCTCTCTCTCCTTTATATTTTTGCTTTCATTCAGCAGAAGAGTAAAACCATTTTTTATGCTTGACAGAGGTTCTTCTTTTCATGTTCAGCTTTTGGACAAGCAGAGTCTGATTACTGGGGTTTTTATATATTTTTTTGTAAATCATTCTGCACTACTCTTCAGTAGGTGCTAATTTACCTCATTTCAAATACAGAATCTCTAAATTGTCTAGTTCTCTCTTTTTGACCATTTGCCTTTCTTCTATTTGAATGTTTGCCATAACTGTTACCCCTTCTCCTTGGATATATATATTGAATTGTGGTCTCAGTACATTTTTTTGTTTAAGAAGTATTTTTTCAGTACTTCTTTTGAGCAGCAGATTTCATGTGCATTGCTGCTTTGCCATTTTTCGTAGTAAGACCTGGAATTTGAGAATTCATTTTAGGTGTGTGTAAAATTATAGCTTTGCTTTTAATTGGTGAACACTGACTGTTTTCTCTACCTTTCTTCTGTGGACCTGTGGGGTTTTTCTGGACCCACTGATTACCATTTATGAACAATTTCAGGTTTTTCCTTCTCTAATTTCAAGGCTGCAGCAGTGCCTCTCTTGTACTGTTGCCCAGTCTGTCCCTGAATATTTTTGTTTACTATTTAATCTGTGGTCGCTGTTGGTGATATGGTGTATGTATGTATATGAGGTTAATGCTCATATGAGCTTTGGCGTAGAGAAATGAAACGTCTTGCTGTGGATGATAAGGATGAGAAAAGGAGCAGAAATTGACCCAAAATTTTAATTGGTGACGAAAATTCCTTTTAAGTTTTTTATTTTCAGTGAACGCACTTAAATTTAATTTTGAATAAAATCAAGCAAAGTGATGAAGTATTGATTGATATGTTAGCTGATGTTATATGATTTCAATGTTTTCAGAGCAAATCCAATGTAAAATACGAGGTCTTTCAAATAGAATATATAATAAAGTTTATGTATGATTAATTAGAAAAGCACCTTCCCACGGAGGTGCTGATGCCTGGGGCTGCACCCAGGTGCCCCCCCTCCGCTACCCTGCTCCCTTGCTGGGGGCAGTGGGAAGAGCCCTGGCTGTGAGGCTGTGTCCTGGGGAGCCCCCACCGCTCCCAATGCCCCTGCCCACAGGGAGCTGCCAGCCCACACGGCATCCTGGCTTTTTTTTTCTTTTTTTTTTAAATTTAATCTTAGGGTGTGCTTTACTTTTATGTAAAACAAGAATTGGATTAGTTTTCTTAGTTTGACAAAACTTGCAATTTAACCATGTAAAGTAAATTGAGAAACAGTAAAATAACAAGACAAAATATGAATTTTGAGCCAATGAGTGTACATTAATAAATCTGAAATAAGAATTGCTCACTCTAGAGAGGAAAAATTTTAGATGTGATTCAGAGACCCTCTGTTTCAGATACTTCTCTGCTTCCAAAAAACTGCTTTATCAATCATTTCTGTAAGTGAGCCTGTAAATTGGTGTGTAAATGAAGTGTTGTATCTGTTCTCTCCCTTGTTTTCTTTTATACCCTGAACCAATCCTCTGCAAGGCAGATTCATTTGTTGTTTAGTTGAAATGGAATGACTGCAATTCCACAGACAAATTGGGCCTCAGTTAGGTGCACTTTGTCATAAATAATCTCTGAGGAGATTGGATTTCTCTCCTTGCTGATGTACTTCAGCTGTACGTTAAACTCATAGCTTCTTAAAGGCACTGAGTTATTGCTCAGCTGAATGATCACTGAGCAGCATGCTCCTGTCCTTGTTCTTCTGTGTTGCAGCCATCTCTATTTCCCTAAAGCATATTTAGCAAAGTTTATGATAAAAGAAACTACTAGTCCATTTTCTAGGATTTTTTTTTTTTATTCTTCATCCCAATTTTTTCTTATTCAACTCCATGATACACAGCTCTTTCAGCACATATTTCTTCATGATCTGGAGAGAAAAGCTATTTCATAGATTGGTTAAGGGCATTTTCCATGGTCAGGTCATCTAATACTCATATTTCACATTCAGCAGTAGTCCACTTTAAAATTTAACAGCATGTCTTTATCAGCTGCAGGAGATCTTCTTTACCTTTTCATTTATAATTTTACAGTTATTTCTTTTGCTTTGTTATAGAAGTTTGCTCTCCATTTCGGTGTACCCTTTTCCTTTTCTTTCTCAAAACCAAACCGAAACTCCTTAGCTCTGTGGCTGAGATAGCTGGGTTGCTGGCAGTGTGATAGTGTAATCTCTGCCATTTCCCAAGCTACCGTCTACAGGTTGTATGATGGGTTGAGTAACATCTGCAAAAGTATGATAGTTCTGATCTAGCCGTTTCTGCAGATGGCCAATCACGCTGAGCAGTCTGAATTATACTTCGTTTAGTTGGGATTACATAACTATCCCAATGATAAAAATTAAACTGAATGACTCTCACAGTGTAGCAAGCTTGAAATCTTTACATATGAATAGGGAATTGTGCATGTTTGATCAATGGCATGTTCATATTTTGTGTGTCTTTGTGTTTGATCTATTTCTTATCTGAAAAAAACCCAAACCAATATATAGGATAGTGAAGAATAGTATACTGTCTAATTATTTAAAATACTAAAATAACAGAATAGCAGAATCACTTATTTATGAATGAGCTAATTTTTTATGCATACAATGTGTATGGTGCTCATTTAGAAAACTAATGAGACAGTTTCTCTCTGTCTCAAATCTGATCAGGTGTGTGATGTGTTGTTGAAGAGATGCAAGTGTGGGCTTTTAATTGACAATATTGTCTCTTCACTGCAAAATAACATTTAGGAAAAAATAACCAAGAAAGCCGTTAGTATAAATCCAATTGATAGGCTGAGGATGAGTACCAGCTGTAACAGGCAGAGTGGCAGCTAGTCAGATGAAATGGTACTTTTCCCGCATTAGCCAGTGATCACAGACGTTACATATCAGCTGCACCTAGTTTATAATATAGTATTTCAGTAGTTCAGAAGTAGTGAAACTCTGTCATGCATCATATATGAACATGTGAACATGGGTGCAAGAGTGGACAAATACTCTCATTGCTACAAACAATACGAATGTACTGTAAATGAGCTAAAAAAGCAGTATACATAATCATTTTCCTTTCTTCTGCCATGTTGCACTTTGTGTAGCTCAGGTTGCATTTCTGATATAAACCGCCTCACCAGCTCTGTCAGGTTGCACATGGGTGTAAGTAGAGTTGGATATAAGTGCATATACTTGTCAGAATGAATCAGCTGGCTGTTTGGTATGTAGGCTGAAGGTAGATACTAACAAAAGAGCTACCTGAAGGCAAAGACTGAGGCAATTGAAGAAGGGGCTTTTGTTGGAGGAGCTTAACAAAAGGGATTTGAAAGATATGTGGCCAATCTGTGGTGGATTGGGTGGGGAGGAATTGGGCACAGAAAAGTAGGCTAAAAGTGGTGTTTTCAAAAATTTTAGGACAGTGATGTAAATTTAAATTTTTAAATGGCAGCAAAAAAGAACTCACCAGAGAGGGTCATGGCCATGTGATTTAACAACAATGCTGTTGCACAAAAAATTGTCACTGAGACAGAAAGGACTGGTGAGAGAATAGCTCAGGGCCGGAAGAAGACCTTATTAATAGAAGTGATGAGTTGCTGAATGGCAGTGCTTGCTGAAACATGTATGGAAATAAAATGATAGGTACTCGAGAGATATTTCGGATAACTGATGAGGGGATAGAGAAGAAGGAACAAGGAAAAAAAGTATAGCCCATAGTCTTGAAAGATTAAGAGAATAATAGTCATAATAGTGATGGAAAAAGGGGCAGAAAGAGTTTGGAAGTGAAGATAAGAGAATCATCTGTTTAAAGTGACAGTGGCATGCCTAAGAAGAGTTATTAACCAGGCATAGGAGATAAGTTGGTGTGATGGGTAGGTTTTTGAGTCATCAGTAGATAGCTGTATAAACTGTGTGAGTGGAGGAAAGTGTTCACAGTCACTGCAAAGTGAGAATAACAGGGGTTGAGGACCAAGCTCTGCTTTATCATCATCATCCTATCAGAAGAAAAAATACTTTTTGTAGCAGAGTGCCAATAACTTTTCTGTATTTATGGCTCCTTACTAAAGCTTGTGTCTTCTAGTTTGAAGCATGAGAGGAAACAGGTGGGAATTTCTTTTTTATCTAGCTCGAGTTCGCACACAGTTCTGTTTCTTCAGTGGTAGTGTAAGAAATGTTGTAAATAAAGTTTCTTTCTTCCTCATTGAAGGAAGAATGCCTTTAAAAAATGTTCTTATTACATGTTTGAATTGATCCAGAACGCTACAAACTATAAAATGATTGAATTATTCCTCCCTGAAAAGTCGACTTAAAGTAATGATGCGTTCCAGTCAGGGTGCTTTAGTGTAATTGGCAAGCAGCCGTCCATTTTGCTCACAGTACGATGTTAAATTTAAATAGAAAATATAGAATCCACGGTAGATAATTTCAGAGGAATTGTGTAGTGGATTTTTCAAAGGCTTACAAAATGCTCCACAGTACATACTATTAATTAGGTAAATATATTACATAGAGAAAATCTTTCTATTATTGTGAAAAAAGAAGCAGGATAGTATTAAAAAAATCTACTGTGAACTTTTAAAAAGGGATTACTATGTTATTCATGTGGTACAAAAGTTTTTTTTTTTTTTTCCTATTTCAATTATACATTGCAGACATTGTTTTAATTTTATTATTGCAAAATTGTTATATGTGGTTATGCCTAATCATTCTGTATATTAAAAAGAAACCAGAAGTTTGTTCTGAACATTATATACTCCTATTTTCTTCATGCAGCCTATGATTCTTATGATGCCCACTGAAAGTAATAACAATTACTTACTTTGTACTGAATGTCGTAGATACTAAAAATCCATGATATTTAGTTATCAGACTTTTCTTAAGGTGCCTAATTTTGAAATGTATTTTAATATACAGTAAAGGTCTTTGGCTCTTCTGTGTGTTAAGATGAGATGGGCAGAACGCTCTGGAGGAGTAGGGCTTGAAGTTAGCAAGTTCTGAGTGTTGGTTTTCCTTTCTCCCTTAATGTCATCATGGAACTCCATAGGCAACTAATATTTTGCTTCAGTTTCTTCACCTGGATAGTGATAGCTGACTAAGAGTGACTTGATTTTAATAGGCCTGTGAAAAGCTTACTTTCTTTTCTCAGATATGTTCCTATCATTATATTTTATTCAGATTTCATGAGGTTAAAAAAAGGACAGTGGTGTACTCATTTCTGTGATATGGGGCTCTAGTGTGGTTATTGCTCTCTGTTATCATATGTCTCACTTTTGGAAAGAACCTGGAAACAGATAAATACCTTATTTTCAGAAAAAAATTAAGAATTGGAGTCACTTCCTTCAGTTTCACCTATTTAATGAGTGAGAAAAGAAGATTGCCTTATAAGTCAAACCATAAAATACATTATTTAATTTATTCACAGCAAAACTCTAAAAATTCTTTTGTTGGTACTCATCCTGCCATCACTGTAAGAATGTGATATTTTTCGCTCAGATTGCCTGGATGTCTTGCAAGAATTTGCCAAAAGTGTTCAACCTTCTTGAGCAGAACAAGTAGCTTCAGCAATTATGCTTTACTTGTTCTAACAACATTTCTTCCTTCATAGTAGACCAAGATTACTCTGCCTGCATTTCTTTACCTCTGTCACATGAAACTAATATAATGTAAATATTGCCCTGTTAAGGACCAGGCTTTTCAGATCTAATTTTTGTGTTTCTCTGTGATATCTGTTCATCTTTTCCTGCCACTATTCTAGAATGCAATTCATACCTATATGTTCTTCTGTGCTTTAGAGAATGTCTGTGAAAACTGTATATTCAGTAATATTTTAATGCTCTTCTCTATAAAAAGTTGTACCAATTTCACTTTTTGCTGTTAGCTCCTTGAACACAAAGATCTTTAAAAGATTAATGACCAACTACCCCAAAAGAAGCAACATGTTACAAGGAGATTGATTTCTGGTTGAGTTTTTCTTCTGTTGTTTTCTAGCCATGTAATGTTGTATTGATGGAAGTTTAGGTTTATTGGAACATTCTACAAATGTAAACTTCTAACTGTACAGGTAAGATGTAGAATTCATATATCAAGCAAAATAAATAAATGTAAAATTTAATTATGAAGATTTTTAGAATGGTTTCCTTAGAATTCTATTTTCCTGATACCATGGAGTATAACTTGCATGTTGTCTGCCCACCCTAACTTTCTGCTATATGGTTCTCTGGCCATTTTATATTAGAAAAGCTAAAATATCTTTTCAAAATCCTCTGTGCTTTTCCCATCATTTTAGTTTTTCCATTTTTTCCTAGGCTCCTATAGGGTGTTGAAATAAATAGTAACTTGATAGATGAAAGCTTCATATTGTGTAGATATATTTTATTATGGAGATTCAATATTCTAATAATTTTATAAGAATATGAAGGGTAGAGACCTGTGATCCTTTAAGGAATAATGTTGTTTTAATGGTAGGATTTTTCTTCTCAATGCAGCTGAGTTAAGGAATATGGAAATAGTAGCAATAGTTTTGTTGATATCTCACACTGAATATGTGTTAGTGAATAGGCTTATGTTGACATTAATAGCATTCCCATATTTATTTATTGGCATAAATACATTTTTGAACTGTAATGTAGTGTATTACATTATCTGTTAGGCATGTTTATGTTGTATAAACAATGTTCTTTACATAGTGATCTGTATTCTTTGCTTTAGTACAAATGGAAACTCAGATTTTTGAAATTGTTTAATATCCACAGTGGGGCCACAATTACGGAAACCTCATAATCCATCTAATTTCCTAAACCCAGTTACAAAACCAGTCAGTCCTGGACAGTTTCTGCTGAGAAATCACCATTATGAAGGCTTCTCACTGCCCGAGTAACCAAACTCTCAATACACTGACTGTTGCTCATCAGTTAAACTCAACATCAGCACTGAAAGTGCTTCAGCTGTTCGGCCTTTTGGAGGCCACCTGGGTATATAACACAGACCTGTCACAACAGTCGAGGCATATTTTACTGGGCATGGCAAGCAAGAGCTTCTGCAAATATGCATTTGTATAGGGATTTAACTTTGGGTATGTCTTTGAATTAAAACTTATGCTCTCACTTGGCCATTTAAAGTCTTTTATGCCTATTTCTGAATTAGGCACCTAACCTGGTTACATTATTCAAATGTGCTGAATGTTATTAGGAGCCTTTTGCTTATTTCCCTTAGTTACTGTGAAACTTTATGCAGGGCCATAATTATTAGACTTCTACAAGCACAGTAGAAATTGATCTATCAGGCCTTTTAATAGCATGTTGACTATTTCTTAATCTCTGTCAAATCCCGTGATACTGTATATTTATCTAAAGTGATCTCCTGGATCACATAATTATAAAGCTTAAAGATTGCACCCATAATATATTTATGTTAGGAACCTCTCTGTTCAGCTTTCTGGCTGAGCGTCCACATATGGCTCCTCCTCTTGTGTAACTTCAGTTAGTGCTTTTTTCAGCCCTCCATGGGGGACGAGTTTGGCTTACTTTTTTTTTTTTTTTTCATATAGAGCTCTTAGAGTTAATCACGTGTGGTTTCTGTTTCTAACAGAAAGTACTATACCATGTGAATGTCATGCATGCACAATTAGTTGAATTCGTGTCTTTTGATGACATTATTAAAGTCATTATTAAACAGAAAACAACAGAAGAAAATATATTTTATGTTTGTGCCTGTACTCACATGGATTTCTGAGTTTATTTTTATTTTATTTTTTTAAACTTCAGGATTTTAACTGAAATAAGAGAATGATGTCACATACTGTAACAGCTATTGCAGAAGTAATACATACTTAGATACAAAGACAATGAAGTGTCTACATCTTGAAAAATTCTTTCTCTTTACGTATTATTATTTTGGAAAAATACAACTTTTATATAAAAATATCTTTAAGAGTTCCAGTTCCAGATTTTTATCATGACTTTTTATAGACATTTTTCCTTTTTAATAACTTAGTTTCCTTTTTGCATGTTGGGAAACATAACATGAATTTAGAGTATACATTTCTAGATATAAAACCGGCAAGAAACTACTTTCTTGTCTGTGTTATTATCGCTTTTAGTTTTGAAGAACAGGAGTGAACTCCTTCCCAGGCTTTACAAGTAGGTTGAGTCTTCTCTGCTGAGTGAGTATTATTAGGATTTTTAACAGCCTCAGGAGTTACTAGAGAAGAGATTTTAATGCCATAGAACAGTGACTGCTTGTTAGACTCCTACAGTTACTACGAAATAAGCTGTAAACGGTCTGGATTACTTAGAAAAATTACAAGTGCATAGGCAGAGCTTAACATTTCTCTGCCTGCAGTTTTTCTGATTTTGATAGAATTAACAGTCTGATTTTTAATGTCTAAATTATGCCAATGAAGCATGTGATAGTAATGTAGTACAAGGCAACATCGTACTGGAAACATTCTCTAGTATTTCAGTTTCTAAAAAATAATTTTTGCTGAGTACTCCCTTATGAAGTGTGTGTCTTCTGTCTCGCCATGCTACCTGTCACTGTGTGAGGAGATGCTGCTGCAAGTTCGCCATCTTCTGCTGTAACATTACTTTCTTAAAGGCAATACAATTTGGCCATTGTGTTCACTTTTAAAGTTTTTCCTGTTCTTCCTCGACACCTGTGTGAGGGTCAAATACATTTGGCTTGATAATAAATGTGATTGTACTGCTTAAAGACAGAAGCAACTGTGCTTCAATGGCTATTTAGGAAGCCTGGGATACATATGCAAGTGAAGCATATAAAGTAGTTGGTGTGATTAATCCCCAAGTAACTTGAAATACTCTGTTTCCAAAGGTCAAACCTTTAATATATTAACACCTTCAATTAAAGTAGGTCAGGTACATACTGGTGGGTTGAAACAGCTGGTAACACAGCAAGCAATTGTTTTCAAAGATAAAATATAGCAGTTCTTGGTTCTTTAAGTACTGAGTGAATCCACCAGGCCTTCCTGGGTAATTTCTTTTGCTGTGCACACTAGGAAAAACATAGTCTGTGTATCTGAAGAGACAAGTGAGATGTATGTCTCTGATTTTCAAGATTCTGCTGGAAATCAATTGCTGCTGATTTTTATCTGTCAGCTTGCCCTTGGCTCTCTCAAGGAGGTCCTAAATGATCCATCAGGACAATCCATCAGGAGAGTGTTAGTGGTGGTTGTCATTGTTAACCTGTGGTACGCTGGTGACACAAATAGCCCACAGTTTGTAGATAATCACAGTGAGGCAGATAAGGACAACCTCTGCTTCATGAGATGTAAAGCTTCCAGAAGCACATACAGCCTGGAGAAAAGCTGTCAGTTAGTTGGGACTACTTTGACTAACAGTAGGGAGTGGGGTAATTGGATGATTCATATGGATTTAATGAAAATGGAAGAAGTCACTCAAGTACAATGGCAGGTTTGTAGGAAATTCTTAACACTGAAAATGATTAAAGGAGGAAAATTGATAAAAATATTAAAAAACCCAAATCAACCTTTTGTTTTGCAGTTTAATGAGTTGTAGGTTATGCTACGACCTCAAACCTTGCTTGAACTTAGTCAGAGAGTGCACAATCAGTGTAATTCTTAACGTATGCATAAATGTAAGCATGTGAGGAATCCCATTAAAAGCAAATACCATTGTGTTGATTAAAGATCAAAGGAGGCTACTTGAGCAGTCCAATGAGAGCCCCATGGGGCTGGGCGAGTCAGTAGCCATGAGGCACAGGCTGAGGTGCAGCCAGCCCCTTACAAGAGCAGACAAGGGGGGACTCCACAAGGCTTCCCACAGCTGCAGGACCCAGGGTGACACAGCTGGACTGTGTCAGAGCTGGCCCTGTCCATGGACATGCTTCTGGGCAGCCAAACCCATATGAGGGGAAAAGAGGTAGCAGAGCCTGTGGGTCCACTCGGGGCCCTGACATTTGTTTTTGCATTTTAACAAAAACGGTGTTTTTCATTAGTAGCCAAATAATTCTGACATATCTATTCCTTACCCAGTTGAATACGTATTTGTGACCAAAGTAGCCTAAGAAAATCATCCAGGTTTGCTTTATAAGGAGGAAGGGCTCACCCAAAGGGCAATTTGTCCCGTCCTGGAATAGACATCTAAGGCAGGTGGTTTTAAACCCCCTCCAGTGTACTGTCTTTCCCAGTGCAATTATCTAAGAAGAAAGCCATGCTTAGCTGCAAAAAAAGCTAGCTTTCAGTCACAAGAAGCTCTTCAGTCCAGGCAAACCCATGATAAACTACAGCATTTCTGTTCTCTCCAGCTGTTTCAGTTACCTGTATTTGATCTTTAGCAACAAAATAATCTCTTAAGTATGCATCATATGGACATCGTACAATTAGTTTTTAAAAAAAAATCAGGAAACTATTTTTGTGTATTTCTGTATATATTTTAAATACATATTTAAAAGTAATTAAAAAAGATATTTCTTAGTCTTCAGTATACATTCTGTCTCTCTATATTTGACAGCTACCTAGAAAATTAAATGAAAATAGACATGTCTAATCTGGCATCCACATCTCATACAGCCAAAAAAAGTCTTTTATTTCCTGTTCCATGCATCTTGGCGAACCAAGCGTGAGAGTTTTCAGGCATTTGTGTGTAGCAGACTTTAACTCCCAAATGAAATTATTTAATTAGATATTTGTCCTCATTCATGGGTTGAGATACGTATTGGAAGTCTAGCTGAGTAGAGATACAGTGTTTTGTAAAATTCTTGTAAGATGTTCAAGAAAAACGTTTCTATTTTGTTTTCAAAAGGGAGTTACTTTTCAAGTTCTGATATCTATACATGTGTTGATGGAAAAATCATCCTTCTATTGTTTCTCAAAATTTAGGAAATGCAGTAAAGCATATAAGCCTTACAGACACAGCCTCAACAGATCTGCGTTTCTCTCACAAGGAATAAATTTTTTTTTGTGAAGTACTTTGACAGTTGTACGGATTGAATGTAAATGGATGTGCATATAAGCTTTTCCCTGCTGGGTAATTAAAGCATAAGAGAGAATATTGGATTTTTAAAAATTCTTTATTAAAATGGAGAAGTGACAGAACATTGACAAATGTTTGCTTTTGGACATTTATTTCATTAAGAGATGAAACTATGGAGACCAAAACTTTAAGAATACTTGGTTTGCTTACATATCTGAAGTAAATATCACCTGAATATAGTTAAAGTGAAAAAAAGATCAGCTGCAGATGCTGGTATATGATTTTGATCATTATTTTGTTTTTACAAGACTTTTAGAAGGAAGTTGAATTGAATAGGAATTATTTCTTTTCTCTTTTTTTCCTAGCAATATTGCGTACAACCTGGGCTCTTGAACAAAATGCAGCTTATTACTGATTTTATTTTGTTATTCTATTTAAAAATCTAGAGATAGAACGTGTCAACAACATGTTCCTGCTACATCCCAACTACTTTTTGTAAGATATTGTCATATTGAATCAAGAGAAGACTTGTACGTTCATGGAATAAATCCAGATCAGTTTTTCTGGTGCTTTGGTAAATTGGTGAGGAAATGTTTTCATCAATTTAATACCTTGAAATGCTGTGCACATTTGGCCATCTTGTTGCTCTAACTCAGTACAGAAATTATATAATTATCATGCAAGGATCACATTTAATAAGTATCTGTTGTAGTTTTGACGTGCTTTACTTGCCTCTCAAAAGCTATTCCTGTATACCTGTTTATCGATATTTTAAAGACTTGATATAAATAATAACAGCAGAATATTGGTCTCTATTAAGTAAAAAATATATTTTTCTCTATTAAAAATAACAAACCAGAAAACTGCATTACTTGATGGACTCCATATGTAGTTTCAGATTCCATATTCAAATGGTTGGGTATCAGATGTTTAAATTAAGCATTTTGAAGTTGAATGATGTCTCTTCTGAGGAACTTTTTTCTGATAGGCCTTTTTTTATTTGAGATGTTCTTTGATTACAGTGAAATGTTCACCTTCCTTTATGTAGAGTATATGTAATGGATAAAATTGTATTAGGCAAAAAAGACATTTATAGTAAAGACATTTTAATGGATTTTTTATATCAGCTGTATTACAAGCTCTCTCTTCAGAAATCACATTTCTGTCTCTTTTATTTCTAGAGCTGTTATACATCAGCTAATAAAACTGGGATTATTTTTCTGTCCTCAGAGTTAAATTTCTGAAGGATAGCAGATAAGACATTAATAGACACTAATTTTTGCTTATGGTCTTCCAAACCTGATAGTGCTGACATCTTCAGAATGCATCTTTTGGACCAGACTTTTCCTGGGAAGGGCCTTCTAATTGATAGAACAGCCGGCAATAAAAAGTAGTTATCTAGTTTTGATTATCAGCATGTTGTAGGTGTGAGGTGTACCTGGTACCCTATATTGTTCTACAAACATGCTGTTAGCATTAAGACACAAGAGTGGTAGTTATAGAAAATGCAGTAGAGGCAGTTTGGTTGCAAAAGACTGTGGGATTTCAGAAGTCTGAATGAATTCTGTCAAAATGCTAGGAGTGAGGAAGAATTACTCATTTCATGCAGGTGAAAAGTAAAGAAATAAGAAAAGAATACAGATATATTGTGAGAAAAGTTGAAGTCTGATATAATGAGGGAGATCTGAAAACAAGAGAATATACATCCTAATATATCTGTTATATGGGAAGATTTGCCTTGTTTTACTGACCAGTTAGGAAGAAAGTATTTTTTAAACCAAAGCTAATTCTCATATTTAGGTGAAATTTTAATAAAAAAAAGTGATAGGGGATCTAATGTTTAATCTTAAACCAGAATATTTAAATGATTCTGACATCTACTGGTATCTAAATTCCAGGAGTTTTTAAAATGTATGAAAGACTTTCAAAGATAGAAAGCATTCTATTTAATATAGAAAAATGATCATGCTATGTGAAATTATAGGTTCATAAAGATATTATTGGATGTAGTCTTTAAAAATACAAACTGAGTACTAAAATACTTATTTGGGTTAATTTGTTTGTGTTATTAAACAGGTACCAGTTACATATTACCATGTTATATACTCAAGATGTTAAGCCTTCATCATGTGAAATGAGACTAAAACTTGCCCTGTTAGGGCATGTATATAGCAACATGAAGGTCTGATTGTTGCACCAATGAATAGATTCCTTTCAGCTTTTCCTGGATCTGCTGAAGGTAACAGTATTAATAAAACCATGCTGGCACATGCTTTGTTATTGGCCAGCATCCCCAACAGGTACTAAGTCCGCAGCAGGCTTGCTGCTAATGTGTGCTTCTGCATTTTCACAGTTGATACCCCCTCTAGCTAAGTTGTGCTTTCTCATGTCGCAGTCCGACATTCTTTTTGCTGAGGAGATACACCAACTATTAAAAATAGCTAAGAGGCTGTTTCTGTAGTTTTGCTGAAAAACTAGTTTATTAAATATAAGAAAGAATTATATGAAAACCTTAAAGGCTATTCATTAACAGTTGTATAGCTCAATGAGAAGTGGCATTATTCCAGGCCTATGGGGAAGAAGCAGGTGTAGACAGTGTAAAAGACATAAATCAAACTGAAAAACAAAGATAATTAAAAAAAAAAAAAAAATTTAAATGGACAAGTTGGTTTATTTCGTTAAGCCTTAGAAAGTCTTGAAAGAAAAACATAGACTTAAAATTGCAGCATTCGGCATTCTGACATTTTCTGTTCATGCATGTTCTTCAGTGCATGACACTAATTTTATTTTCTTGTAGAGTATATAAACTGAGGCATAGACCCCAGTAGTAAGGCAATGAATGTTTAAAGCATTTATGCATAAAGCTGCCTCAAAGGATAATTAGATGATTATAATGGTACTTGCTTTGAGATAGCTAATTAAAAAAAATCTATTGCTCCCAAGCTTAATTATTTGAGTAATGATAACATATTAGCAACCTCTAAGTTTCAGTTACAGCCAGCTACAATTAAAAAGAAAAAAAAAAATTAAGTATGAAATGTGGTATTTCCTCATGAAGTCCAACAGTGTGAAGCTTTACTAAATTTTTATTGTAATAATTTTCTTTCTTATGTACTTTTTCACTCTATAATCTTAGAAATTGCATAACCAGTTAATGAGTGCTTTATAAGTGACCCTCTGCTCTCATGTTGTACGTGAATGCCAGAGTATTCTGATGTGTTGTATGGAAGTTGCACATGCAGCTGCTCACCATTATTTCAGAGGTGGCAGGCATCGATGCATCAGCTTCCATTGCCAACTCCTGCTACAGCTTTTGGAGTTGTGAATGCAGCTCTAATTTATGTCTTTAACTAGCCAGTCTATTGCCACCTCAGTGTTGCAAAAATAGCAGGATGCATGCAGTTGTTGAAAATTGTGGTTTCTTTGTGTCATGTTGCCTTTAGCTATAACAAAATGAAAAAAAGAAATTTATTTTTTTTTAAAGCTAAACCTTAAGCTGTTTGTAAACAGTTCTTCAGCTTATTATAAACACTTTACTGACATCATGTCACTCAGATATACAGGAAAGAGCAAGGGGAAAAAATAAGTTTTCATGGGTTTTATACCAGGAGACTATACCTGACAGCTTTGACGGCTTTGCCTTCTGTATATTAATTAGTAGAATTTCAGGTTGCTAATGTACTTCAGTCAACTGTTAATTAGGACATGTCTGGTGATGCCCAAATTTCACTACTTATTAAAGATTTCTCACAATTTTAAAAACAGACTGTACAAATACATTTTTTTCCCCATTTCCTCTGTAACAAATAAAATCAGAGAAGAACAAACCACACTTTTATGATATCAGAGCACATCTCCCCTGTGCTTTGTCTAGTCCAACACTCTAGAAAAAATTAGACAGCACTTCAGGAGCAGTATGTTTAAATTTCTGATGCTTATCTATTTAAACCACAGTAAAAGAAAAAAAGAACGGAACAGAAACTCCTTTTTTTTCTTCCCCTTGAAATCAGTATCAGTCTCCTGGTTCACTTTATAGAAGAATATTATGTCCCATCTTCCCATTTTGTCATCTAAGAAATTGATGGTAAAACTCTCAGTGATGTCAGTAGGGGCCATGATATTAATATGTGGGAAATATATTAGAATGCTTTTTTCCAGGAAAATTTGAAGAGCAAGTGAAGCACCGAAATCGATGTATAACAATACATATTACCTAACTCAGTGTGATCACTGATAACCACTTTGTAAAGCTTATATTCTTATATTCTCAAAAATAGTGTTAGCTGTATCAGTCTAGAAAAGTGATTAAATCTTTTTTCCTTTTCCTATGATTTTCAAAATCATATACTGTATATATTGGTAAAAAGAGCTTCATACCTTTATGAAAATCTCAGTATCTGCATTTATATTTATGATAGAAACATAACATTGAAACCTGCAAGTTGTGAAGGATAAAAAGTCATGTTTAAATAGAAAAGCTAAATTACTCTTTCCAAGAGCCAATAAAACTGAAAAGTATTCATTATAAAAGTAATAAAAACTTATGAGTCCCATTTTATTAAAACTACTATCCAGTTTCCTGATGGAGCTGGATTACTTAGAGGATAAACCAGTGACATTTTATGTCTTGCAGTGGGGTTTATGTCTAAGGTGAGGTCTCCTGAAATTAGATTGATGGTTTTAATGGGAATCCTAATGGATGGTTTTTTATGTTGTAAGATCATGACTCCCAGTTTAACATGAGCACCTTCTTTTCATAACATCATCCTGCCTCTGTTTGTATTGGCACAGAATTATTTTTGTCTCTTGATTAATGAATGAGAAAGTACTAGCCTTTTGGAAGTAATATTTTAGCACTCTGTTTACTAAGTCTCTGGGTCACAGATAATGCAATTCATATTTGATATCCATGTTGCTTTGTAATCCATGCTAGATATTTTCCTGTTTATAGTGTATCAGTCTTTCAAAAATCACCCCCAAGGCTAGTTCTGGTTTAGCATAAGGGATTTTAATATTATAAAAACTGTAGTTTCTAAATATATTTTTACTGAAACCATTTTTATATCTATATAATAGAGAAATGTCAGGTCAAATCAAAAAAGGTAAAACTGGTTGCAAAAGTGAAAATATTTTGTATATATCAAATCCACACCACTATTTTTTTGTCCATGTTTAATGAAGTGCATTGTACCATCACAGTAATTGGTAAGTACAGCAGTGGTGTCTCTAGTCATTAATATGACTAGTTGAACTAATCCATTGAATATATTTAACCCTTTGAGTATCCACATACTTTTACTGAGCTATAATGAAGTTATAATGACAGATGAGGAAAGAAAGAAAACAGAGCATAGTGATGGGGAGGAGGAGACTGATTTAGATGGAACAGATAATGAAAAAGAGTCAACCACTGTGTACAAACAGCCCTATATTGGTATGAAAGGAAGAAGAATGAGGTCCAGAGCACAAACCTTTTTCTTGGTTTGAAAGAGAGAAAAGCACAGAAAGTTAAAAACAAAAGTAGTTATCAGCCAACAGTAGTAAGAGTTCTTTTCCATGTCAGTGATCAGACATCTGTCACTTAAGTAGTCAGAATTCTTCCCTTTAAGGCATTCAAGTAATGTCATTGAAAGCTACACATTTTAAATTATTTTGGTGTATATAAAATGACCAAATAAAAAAGGTATTTAAGAAAAAATGCAAAATTCTTTTTGATCTGCTTGTTTACCAAATAACACGAAAAGCAGAAAGGGTCCATTTTCCAATGAGTAGAACTGCATCACCAGTTGTGGTGCATTGGGACCTTAGTCTTTGGTTTTGGTATTTATGACTGTAAAGCTTACAAGCAGCACATTCTTTTAAAGACTCTTATTATCTATGAAGAGCAATATCAGAACAAAAATCCAAAGAAAACTGTGTGTCATAAATGTGCAGCAATTACACAGAAACAGGAAGCTTGGACTATTAATTAGCCTATATTGAATTGCTTTGCTGTTCATTATGAAATTTAGCAAATAACTGGATGTGTTCTACATGCTGGTTTTGAATAAAATTGCTTTTCTTTCAATTCAACATAATGTAAACAAGCGAGCCTAAAACACAGAACTATCATTTAAAACCAGTTAAATAATGGATTAAATAATGTAAAGGTGCATTTTGATGTGACCAAAGGAGAAGAAAATTTGATTAAAAAATTGGTAAATTATTGAGTCTATTATTATTAATTAGTATAGTACTCATTTCCTGTCATCAGAAGATTGTATAAACTGTCTGCCATGTCTTTTGACATTTATAGAAACTTGATGTTGTCATGAAATGAGTCTTCAGAATCAGTTGTTTTTCTGTCAGCCCAGTTTGTACAAGATTAGCAGTAGCAGCCGTCAGATGAAATACAGACAGGGTTCCAAAATGCGTCAAATATTCCATAGGTAATAATGGGATTTCAGTTCCTCCTGTCTGTATCACTTAAAATCACAGTAAATAAGCTCAAACAGACAGTTGTAATAAAAGCACCTTTGATAGGTACATCATAGTAAGTGTAAGGAGTTAAGCTTTGAATTATTTACCCAGGTAAGTTTAAAAATATCCTAACATATAACAAATGTTAAATACTGATTTGTTTTAACAGGCTCTGGCTAGGAAAATAACCCCTTTCAGATAAAAGAAAATTTATGCTTAGATCATTTTAGTACACAAATACTCATGGATCATTAAAGAGAAAAGGAAGTTATCTAAAATTTATCAGCTGTACCTATTGAACCTCAAAAAATTTGTGACTAAAGTGTTCTTTTAGATTTCATTTCCTAATGTGGATTATTAGCAGCTTCAACATGAAATCATTGATTATATTTAATGTTATTTTGTGAAATTGTCTACTATTTTCACTAGCTGATATTCCAAATTTGATTAATTTCTTATTGGAACATACAGCTTTGTGACTACAGCTAGCTTCCTTTAGTAAATTGAGTATTCCATTGTGAATATTTTAAAATATATTTTATTAGAATTTAAAAGCAAAATACCACTTTTAGTTTATTTCTTATTATTTTTATATGATTTAATATATGTAGATTATTATTGTCATATAAAAAAGCACAGAAACTCAAGAAAATAAGAAAGATAGCCTTATCACATTGTTTTAAAGTTCCCACATATGTGAGAAAAAACTTGCAAATCATTTCAAGACTGTTATTTGTGCAGTAAGAAATTTGTGACAATGTTTTCAAGAGACGAATTACTATGGAGATGATTCAGTATATAAGTAGACCTTTCTGAAAACTAAGCATCTTTAAGGTGAGTCAGATTGTGCTCTCAAAATTCTGGCTTTCTTGGCTTTTGGATATATGCTGCTAAAGGCAGAAAAATGGCATAATTTAAAGAGATGCACACAATTATGTGTTAAAAAGAACAGTGCAGTGACTTGTGGCTTAGTACTTGATTTGTTCCCTTGAGGACCTAAAGGTTAAAACAGACTGGCAGGAAGTGGAATAGGAGGCTGAAAACAATAGGTAAAATTTTAAAACCTTATTGAGCAGTTTGGGCTACGAGGTCTGGAATCAATTGTTGGCTAAGGAACTACAATAAAAATAATGTCAGGGCTACATATAGTATCTATAGCTGTGAAAAATAATATAAAGGAGGAGTAATTACCGGAGTTTAAAAAAATTCTGTTCACATCTAAGGGACAAGAACACGATAATGATAGCAAAGTATGATTCTCAATATCTTGAGAGACAGGATGCATATCCTTTCCTCCAAGCTGCTTTTTGTAGTAATTGATTGTCCATTTCTTAGCCTATTTTTCTGAATGCTCTAGAAAAAGCACTGCGAGATGCATAGCTTTTTGTGTGTCAGGGCAGAGGACCTGTGCTATCTCTTATTTCAGCTGCAAACTTTTCATGCCTTTTATGGGCAATGCCCATCATCAAGGAGTTTCTATCCTAATTCTACCTTTTACAGTGTACAACATTTCTTGCCTCCACTTCAACCTTGTGCTTTCCAGGCTCTCTGTAGTACTGAAAGCTGGCAATAAATATGTTCGAGCATGGTCTGGCAATATGTAGGAGCCACACAGAGTTTTCAGGAGCAGGCAGGGGAGCCAGTTAGGCAACAAGATTGACTTATATCTTGTCTTGGCAGTCCAAGACTTTTTCATTGCCCAAACACTTTGTTTACCTGTGATAAGCAGTGGTTCAGGAGACAACTGGTATATTTGCAAGCATCTGCAGTACAGAAGCTTGACAAGTGCAGCATATGTGTAAAAGTAAGCACAAATTTTTGTAAATATTTGTACAAATATAAATTATTGTACTGTGCTCTTTAATGAAAAGAGTTAATGCCTCTATGCAATGAAAGAACTGTTTATTCATCAAAAAGCTATTGGCATAGAGTATCGGGAGGCTCTTAGAACTCCCCATGTAGCCCTCATGGCATACAGATCTAAGGTTATTCTCTAAAACCTAAGAGAAGGTTTAAAAAAAAGAAAAATGTAATTTATATCAAAAGATAGCAATTTCAGATTAGAATCGATTTGCTGATCCTATCTCATTCCAGGCTAATTTTACTTCTTTGTCAGAATGATTCAAAATGGCTAAGTTTTTAGATTTCTAACTGAAATATTTTTGGAATTTCTTTTGTGTGAGAATTTTTATTCTTTCCTGTTTGAATGAAAACAAATTATGAAATGTTAAAAATGTCTTCTCAATAGAAATGCTTTTTTTTCTAATAAATTTTGATAGCAATTGGGAAGTTGATCATAAGAGATATTTTAGCTTTTATAGTCATCTGTGGTGTCCATCTATAGTTACGTTTTATGCTGGGGAAGCCATTTGTAGAGGCAACTGTTGAACAACAAAATGTGAAGAGGATTGTTATTTTTGTCGGTGTTTTAGTTTTTGTTGTTATTCTAAAAATTGTCACAAAGTAGCGCTAAAGCTTTGCAATGGACAGAAAATACTAGTATGAAGAATTTAGCTTTTGAGTACTTTTCTTTTCCATCCTTCTAAATTTGCAGGCTTTTTGTTCAAACAGTACAGAAATGTATCTCTGGAACTGTCTTACTGTACAGACTGCTTGCCTTCTCCATTATGCCACTACTACATTTTATTTTGATTTTCTTCCCTTCTCCTTTCAACACTGATGTATTCTACTTTTTCCACCCTAGACTGAGTGGAAGACCTTCGTCTTTGTTGTGCTCAGGTGTCACACAGAGCTAGAAGCCAGGTTTCCCGCAAAGTTACGATATACCCCTCTAGGCATCTCAGCTTCCTCCCCATTTCCCCACATTATCCTTCCCACTGCGATATGCTCAGTTCTTTCTCTACTGTCTACCACAGCAATAACACCATGTCTTCCCCAGGTTGCAACTGCTTTGTCACCCCATAGTACTTTTAGTTTCCATCTAACACATTGTGTAATACCCACCACTGTGCTGTGAATTCCTACCTAGGGTGAAGTGGCAGAACTATACCATGGCTTATCTGGCCATGGTGCGGGCCATGTGAGAACAGAGAATGATTATGGCCACTCTGTAGTCTTTTCTCATGTGGGTCATTAATTTAAGTATGTCTTTTCCCCCACTGTTGATTTTCCTTACATTTGCAAAAACTTAGCAGTATGAAGCTTAATACTTGACACTTTATACTCCACTGCTAAATTAGGTGAAAATTGTTCAAAAAATTTAAAGAAAATTTTCAAAAGAGTGGGTCTGTGGAGATAGACATTGCAATCATATCAGAGTTGATTCCTTTCTACTTCATGAAGAAAATCCAAGATACAAAGATATCACTTTTGGCTCAGAATTCTCTGGACTGAAAATTGCTCAAATCTAGGAACATTTTCTAGGGTAGTATGAATACAGTGCTACCCTGTTATTATGCTTTTCCCTAAACATCCATTTGTGGCCATTGTCAGACAAGGTACTGGTTTAGGTGGGCTATCCTTACTGTCTTAAACTAAACTATGAGATTTGTAACTCAGCGGTTTTATTTTGTTACAAATTGCAAAGGACGCTGGTGGACAGATAGTAAAAATGATGTAATTGTGTGGTAACTCACACTGTTAGAACTTGGCTCCAAATCAGCAGAATTAAAGAACTGTTAGGGAAATACAATGAAAAGAGGATGGAAACAGAGCAGGATGAGTAGATTGTACATTGAGCAGCCCTACAGAGAAGGACTTGGTGGTACTGGTGGATGAAAAGCTGGACATGAGCCAGCAACGTGCGCTTGCAGTCCAGAAAGCCAACTGTATCCTGGGCTGCATTAAAAGAAGCGTGGCCAGCAGGTTGAGGGAGGTGATTCTGCCCCTCTACTCCGCTCTGGTTAGACCCCACCTGGAGCACTGCGTCCAGCTCCAGAGCCCTCAACACAGGAAAGACATGGGGCTGTTGGAGCAGGTCCAGAGGAGGGCCACAAAAATGCTCAGAGGGGATGGAACAACTCTCCTATGAGGACAGGTTGGGGTTGTTCAGCCTGGAGAAGAGAAGGCTGTGGGGAGACCTTATTGCAGCCTTTCAGGACTTAAAGGGGGCTTATAAGAAAGATGGGTGTTGTGGTTTAGCCCCGGTCAGCAACTAAGCACCACACAGCCGCTCGCTCACTCCCCCACCCTTGTGGGATGGGGGAGAGAATCGGAAGGGCCAAAGTAAGAAAACTCATGGGTTGAGACAAGAACAGTTTAATAATTAGAATAAAACAGCAATAATACTAATATAATGAAAAGGAAAATAATGAGCGAGAGAGAGATGAAACACTAGAAGGAGAGGGAAAGAAAAAAAAAACAAAACCAAAACTGAACAACAAGTGCTGCAACCGCTCACCACCCGCCGACCGACGCTGCCGGTCCCCGAGCCGCGATCGCTGCCTCCCCCAGCCAATTCCCCCCAGTTAATATACTGGACATGACGTCACATGATATGGAATACCCTTTGGCCAATTCGAATCAGCTCTCCTGGTTGTATCCCCTCCCCTCCGGGCTTCTTGTGCATCTGGCAGAGCATGGGAAGCTAGAAAGTCCTTGACTAGTGTAAACACTACCCAGCAACAACTAAAACACCAGGGTGTTATCAACATTATTTACATACCAAGTCTAAAACACAGCACTATGCTAGCTACAGTGAAGAAAATCAACTATCCCAGCTAAAACCATGACAGTATCCACCCCTTATTCCATACCATTTACGTCATGCTCAGGTCTCATACTATCCAATATGACCTCAATAACCACCACCCGCCTCCCCATCCTTTGATGACATACGTAGATATCATTTATCATTCCCGTAGTCTATGGACCATCCCTGTAGAACATCTGTAGAGGGTCCACACATGTCCATTGAGTTCATTCAGTCCATAACTTTGGGCTCCATCTACCGTAATAGTCTTTCAAGGCCGGAGAGATGGTCTGTGTGGTGTTGGATTGTTGCATGCTGAAGCCAGTCTTTGTTCCACCACTGCTACACGTCGTTTGGTTCAATCAAAGTTCAATCTTCATTAATTTTGGAAATTCTTACTATGATACCATCGATACAGCATATAGCAACCATAGGAGTGATGACATACAATATCATATAGCAATTAACAGCATACCATTCAGTTCATTGGCTATTTTCACCCAAAATCAAATCCCCTTGAGGCACACATCGAACTCCTCCATCCTCCCGCATTACCCACCAAGTGCACCCAGGTCCTCGAGCAAAAGCAATCCCACGAATGGGTTTGCCTTTGCCTGAGACAGGAATAACCCAGACGGTTTTCCCCAGCATATTTTTTTACATGCACTACAGGGACTTTACCCCCTTCCACAGTACGTAAGAGTTCTGACTGGGCAGGCCCAGCTCGATTGGCAGATCCCCTAGTGTTGACTAACCAGGTGGCTTTTGCTAAATGTGTATCCCAGTGTTTGAATGTCCCACCCCCCATTGCTCTCAGTGTAGTCTTTAACAGTCCATTGTATCGTTCAATTTTCCCAGAGGCTGGTGCATGATAGGGGATGTGATACACCCACTCAATGCCGTGCTCTTTGGCCCAGGTGTCTGTGAGGTTATTTCGGAAATGAGTCCCGTTGACTGACTCAATTCTTTCTGGGGTGTCATGTCGCCATAAAACTTGTTTTTCAAGGCCCAGGATAGTGTTCCGGGCGGTGGCATGGGGCACGGGATATGTTTCCAGCCATCCGGTGGTTGCTTCCACCATTGTAAGCACATGACGTTTGCCTTGGCGGGTTTGTGGCAGTGTGATATAATCAATCTGCCAGGCCTCCCCATATTTATACTTCAACCATCGTCCTCCATACCACAGAGGTTTTACCTGCTTGGCTTGCTTGATTGCAGCGCATGTTTCACATTCATGGATGACCTGTGCAATAGTGTCCATGGTCAAGTCCACCCCTCGATCACGAGCCCATCTGTATGTTGCATCTCTTCCTTGATGGCCTGAGGTGTCGTGGGCCCAACAAGCTATAAATAGTTCACCTTTATGTTGCCAGTCTAGATCTACTTGAGCCACTTCAATCTTAGCAGCCTGATCCACCTGTTGGTTGTTCTGATGTTCTTCAGTGGCCCGACTCTTGGGGACATGAGCATCCACATGACGTACCTTCACAACCAGGTTCTCCACCCGGGCAGCAATATCTTGCCACAATGCAGCAGCCCAGATGGGTTTGCCTCTGCGCTGCCAGTTGTTCTGCTTCCACTGCTGTAACCACCCCCACAGGGCATTTGCCACCATCCATGAGTCAGTATAAAGATAGAGCACTGGCCATTTTTCTCGTTCAGCAATGTCTAAAGCCAGCTGGATGGCCTTTACTTCTGCAAACTGACTTGATTCACCTTCTCCTTCAGCAGTTTCTGTGACTTGCCGTATAGGACTCCATACAGCAGCCTTCCATCTCCGATGCTTTCCCACCAGACGACAAGACCCATCAGTGAACAGGGCATATTGCTTCTCATTTTCTGGCAGTTTATTATACAGTGGGGCCTCTTCCGCACGTGTCACCTCCTCCTCTGGTGACATTCCAAAATCTTTGCCTTCTGGCCAGTCCATGATTACTTCCAAGACTCCTGGGCGACTGGGGTTTCCTATTCGGGCCCGTTGGGTGATCAGTGCGACCCACTTACTCCATGTAGCATCAGTTGCATGATGTGTAGAGGGGACCCTCCCTTTGAACATCCAGCCCAGCACCGGCAGTCGAGGTGCCAGGAGCAGCTGTGCTTCAGTACCGATCACTTCTGAAGCAGCTCGAACCCCTTCATATGCTGCCAATATCTCTTTTTCAGTTGGAGTGTAGCGTGCTTCGGACCCTCTGTATCCCCGACTCCAGAACCCTAGGGGCCGACCTCGGGTCTCCCCTGGTGCTTTCTGCCAGAGGCTCCAGGTAGGGCCATTCTCCCCGGCTGCAGTGTAGAGCATGTTTTTTACGTCTTGTCCTGCTCGGACTGGCCCAAGGGCTTCTGCATGAACTATCTCCTGCTTTATCTGTTCAAAGGCCTGACAATGGGGACAGACTTTTTAGTAGGGCCTGTAGCAATAGGACAAGGGGTAATGGTTTTAAACTAAAAGAGGGTAGATTCAGACTAGATATAAGGAAGAAATTTTTCACAATGAGGATGGTGAAACACTGGAACATGTTGCCCCGAGAGGTGGCAGATGCCCCATCCCTGGAAACATTTAAGGTGAGACTGGACGGGGCTCTGATCAATCTGATCTAGTTGAAGATGTCCCTGCTCACTGCAGCAGGGGTTGGACTAGATGACCTCTAAAGGTCCCTTCCAACCCAAACTATTTTGTGATTTTAAGATTCTATGATTGTACATAAACTGGTACTAAAACCTAGAAATAAATACATGATTGGACTCCGAGCCTGACCCCAAAACTGGGAGGTCTGTTCATCTGACTTGAGAGCCTTCAAAACCATGTTGTTATTTCAGTTTATTAGAAACATTTTAATAGCAGTATGAGTGTCTGAGCAGCTGTTTTTGGCTTTGGAGCACTTAGTAAACATTAAGAACTGTTCACAAAACCCCAGTGTGATAGGTGAATTATTCCCTTTTTAGCACTTTCTACCATTAATGGAAATTATGGAAAAAAACTATTAGATTATTTGTCCTTCTAACTTGTGGAGTAGTTTTTTTTCTTTTACGGGAGTATTTTTTAGAGCTTTTTTGATCATAGTAGTTCTCAGTCATTCCACGTATTTGCAAAAGTATTTATTCTATCTGCGTGTTCAGTCTCTTTGTTTTATTTTTTTGGCATTGCTCTCTTTCTGTTGGGATTCACATGTACGCATATTCTTAGATTTCCTTTGTGCCTAAAAGTAGTAATGCTGCCTGTTTTTAACCTGTTTTCCCACATTATGCCCTTGTAGATTCAGATTAACTTTGAAGATTCCTTGAGTATCTAAACCCTTCCTCTAGAGCCAGAAAGTTGACCTGCTCTCCTACTTTGTTCTAGTTATTCAATGAACACTGCTTATAGCTCACTCTATATATGTTTGTAATTTTTAGAGGCTGTATGTCTCCTGTATGTTTTTGAGTGGTATGTGCAGACTATTGTTGCCCCCTCTGTTTAGCTTTCAGGTGGCATTATTGTTAGTTCTTCTCCATCTGAGTGATACCTTGTCCAGAAAGTAATCATAAGCTTAATAATAATCATAACTTTTTTATAATATCTCATCTGAATATATTAGAAATTTGGATTACTATATATTTTCTTTTCTTGTCATTCAGCATTGATCCATTAAGTCAGATACAGACATAATCCCTACTGGGCAAATTCTGCACAAAGAGAAAATTTAATATAAACTGAAATCCATTTTCCCTGGTAAGTACAGCTGGCATAAGTGTTAGGTATCAAATAAATAAAAAGAGTCTTTTTTCATTTACCTCAAGAAGATTTGTCTGTAAATTTTATAGACCTATAAAATTATCTTCATAAATTTTCTAAATCTCTGTGTAAAGCACCTCTCCATAAATTGTGTAAATCTATAAATTGTAAATCTACAAAATGTATAAAAATGTAATCTTGACATGCTAATGAAATGAGATTTGATAGCAGAATTCTAGCAAGCTTTCATGGTTCTCTGAGAAGGCCGGAGTTTTGAAGGGAATCTGCCTTGACCTTGTCTTTATAGGGAACTCCTGAAAAAGACCAAAAAAATTTTAAACTCAGAAAACCAGTTTATGCTAGATAATAATTTTTACATAGAGAAACCCACCCTCACCCCCACCCCCCAGCTAGGTTAGGCAAAACAGAATAAACATGGTTTCGATACTGCTCTTACCATGTACAGTGAGTCCTTGCCAGTAGGTCCTTCATTCATCCCATGCTTGTTTTCAGCTACTATATGGCTTTCTGAGATGAAGAAAATTCTGAATCACCCTTTCTCATGCCTGGCTGCATGTGCCCTGCTCCCCTTGGCACTCCCCGCTCTGCCTTCCCTCGCTGCCTGTGGGACCTTATGTCCCTTGGTACTCAGTTGGTCCTATGGAGGCACAATCTTTTCCTGGCCCCAGATGGTTTTACCTGACTCACTCTACTTGAAGAGACAAAATACGCAATTAAGAACATGCAATAAAGTAGGTCACACCCATCACGGAAGCCATAATTTAAGTGAAAAGTAATCTCTGATCTATAAACTTTATATTATATACCTATGAATGGAGGGAGAATAAAATATATTGGTATCGATGGTCCTTTTAGGACTGAAGTCCTGAGAAACTCATCCCAGTATAGTTTCTTGGAACACAAGAAATATAGTTCCATGGTCAGCATTTGTAGGCATTAAATGGATGTACAATTTAGCATGAAGTTGCTGATTCAAGTGTCATTCTTTATTTTGACAAATTAGCAATAAATGAGTTCAAATAAATTCAGTGGGTAATTACAGGGAAAAAATTATCAGCACAGACCTCACTGAAAGCTGATATTTAGAAATGTCCACTAAATAAAACCTAATGATTCATGTATATAACTTGACACGTTGAGGTTAATCTACCATAGCAGTTTATATCTGTGCAAAATTTGGGTCGGGAAAAACAACCTTTGATGTTTGAGCATAATTCTTTGAAACAATGTTAGAACAGATGAAGAGCACCAGCACTTTTGGTGTCACAATATGTGGAGCATTATTTACTGAATCTGTTACAAGGGAAAAAAAGTCTACTACTAGCAGAATGCTGCATTTATTTGTGCCATATCACTAACAATCAATGAAAAACCAACATAACTAAAAAAGAAAGCATCACAAATGTTGCATTTTGTGGGGTTCACGTTTATTTTTGTCAGTCTCTGTTACTTTTATTTTTTCCCTGCAGTAAGTGGGCTTTAAGAAATAAGGATTTTTCTTGACAGAATGAAGACATAAACAGTGTTTAAAAACAAAACAAACTCCCATCAATCTGCTCAAACTATAACATATGGAAGAAGAATCATGTGTTTCTTCCCCTAGTGAATCTCACTGCCAACAGATAGGATTTTGGGGACTGTCTGAGCCACAGGTTGCATTTGTATTGTTTTGTTTAATACCTCTAGCATAATTTAATATCCACCCTCCATTAATTCTGGTGACCCCTTTTGTACCTTTTCAGACTTTTGTTCTGTAAAACATCATGCGGTAATGAGCTTCTCATGGTAATAATAGTTGTACCACTGACGTTGACAGTAATTCAAAGTTGCTTTGAAATGGGAGTTTGTGGCAGACGTCTAAATTTAAATATGTTGAGACATTTTCCCTTGACTTTGCTGTGCTATGGATCAGACTGTTTTGAACTTTGCTTATTTATTGGTTTAGTCAAATGTCTATGCAGCAGAGTAGAAAAGCAATAAGAAAAACTCAGGAAATAGCTGTGCTCTTTTTAGTGAGTGTTAGTGCAATTTTACTTGTCCTTAATGTTGAGCTAATTTCCTGTCTGGCAGGCACTAGCAGTAGTTCAGTTTTTCATTAAAAATAGAGAGGGAGAGAGAGGGAGAAAAAGAAAGTGAGGGAGATGTAGTAGATGATGTAGATTACAATAGTAATTGACACAGTGGTTTAACGTGCCAATGGGATAGTGTATAAAGCCTTCTGCCTTTGAAAACTGCAGTTCATCCACTGCTGTTTGGGAACACGAACAGTGAAAGATTTTACTTTTTTCTAAGTTATTTGGTGGAATCCAGATGAGAGGAAATGATATTTCAGTTATGTAAACCACTCACTGAAACTACCAAATATCAGTACGTGACTCCTTGCTGGTGATATTCCAGTCTAAAATTGGAAGCAAACGAAATTTTAGTCTTCGATGAAAATGGCTGCTCTCATGGTGCCCCCCATTCTAGCAAGTCACATTTATAGATAATTTATCCCAAATAAATTACCATTCTCAAGTTTGTCCATCATCATATTTTGGTTCTATGAAGTGCTGTTGAGGTGTATTTCTCATTTTCAGTTATGTGTTTGCATAATGAGTATTTCTGAAGTAATGTTTTATTTACATTTAAGGATGAAAATCTCATGTACAGCCACAGTGATTTTTCACTTCTATAAAAGTGGAATCACTCAGGAAGTGCATTTCATTGTATAAATAAGTGTGGTAGCAGCCAAGCCCGTTTAACTGCTGGTTGCCATCTTCTTTCACCCTATTCAGTGACTACCCTCTTTATTTCAAATGCTTTAGCAGAAGCTGACTGAGCCGTTGCAGCACACTAAGGCATCAGGAAGCTAACCGGGCCACCAAAATAAAAGTGCCTTTGGTAACTTAGCATGCTGAAATTGATCAGTGATGGGCCTGATAGGCATCAAAGCCAGAAAAACAGAAGGGAAGGGCCAGAACTAATCTCTAGCAAAGCTGGCTTTGAGGGATATCTTTAATATGTATTTGGTATGTTCAGCTTAGAACTGCAGCCCAAATTACATGCATGGACTCATCCAGCAGGTAGTACTATTCAAAAAAGTATCTTTGCCTGGCAATGTACCAAAAAAGACTACCTTGATACAGGATTCCTACCTGAATCTGTTGTTGGTAATGAGAACTGTGGGAAACCCAAGGGTTAATTTACATCACCAGAAGCAGAAATGCAGCTAAGAAGGGGTGACCTAAAGCAAGCGTTTACCACGAGTCAGCGTCCGTTTTGTGGAAGAGGTGGGTCCTGTTTAAAACAATGCATCTCATTTCTGGGTATCTGTTCAAATTGTGTAGAAACTTGCCAGTAACTGGAATAGAGAAATCACTTTGAACCCAGGCCAGAGTGCAAGATAGCTATCAGGCGTGTTATTATTTCATGTTTCTGTCACTAAGTATAGCAAGTAATATCCTAAGCTGTGGGGTTTTGGCAGAATGAACTAATATTCTTTCACTTTAAAATTTGTCAAGTATTAGGGACTGTCAGACCCCACACATGCCTTTGTCAAGGGGGTTGGCAGTTCAGAAATAGAATAGAGATGAGGCACTCCCTACCAAAAGCTTGAGGTCCTTCACAGGTTGGTGGAGCTGTCTTTGGCTGAAGTCCAGCACCTGGTTTGGAAACCTGCTCCATGTGATATACTGGTTAGTGACAATTGCCTCATGTTGTCAACTGTTAACCAGAACTTCCATGACATCCATGTGGAAATTTTTTTTTTTTTTTCCCCACTTTCATGTAAATAAATTTAGAAAAGATGAAACACAACTTGGAAGTAAGCTGTATAAAATTTGTATGAGTTTTCTTCATGCCAGATTACTGTCATTATAGAGTTTGGTCAGAGACCCATTCTGTTCTAAGTACCTAAGTATCTTGAATCCAGCCAGTTTTAGCTAATTAGTAATTCCTACAAGTATGTTTTCCTCCATCAGGAAAACTGTATGTTTAGGGACAGTTTTGTAGTCTTCAGAACTGTACATGTTTTCCAAGTGCTTCTGGACTCTGTGCTTGATTATTGAAGCATTTATGTATGTGGTAACTTTTCTGTTGTCATCCCCTTTTTGGCTAATGGTTGCATATCAGTAAATGAGGATGGTATTTGCACGATGCTTCCTATTTTGCTTCCCGTTAGTAAATTCAAGAAGTACAGATTTGAAAAGGTGAGTTATACGTGATTGCTTTTATGTATTAATGGTGCCTATGGAGGGTCTCATTAACACTCGCAGCATGGAAAATTCCTGTAGCTACCCTACAGAGCACTGGAAAACATGACTGCTGAGCAGGCTTTTTTGTTTATGGTTCATTTTTCTAATTTGTTCTCTAAAAGGGTATTTTTGCAGCCTCCATATGACAAATAAGATACCATATGGGAAGAAAAGAACTGGACAAAAGCAGCAGGAATACTTCTTTGATTCATTTATTCATCACAAATTTTTTTTTGTGGGGGGAGTGGAGGTTTCATTTTAATTGTATTCTTGTGAATCCTTAATTTCCAAGCTGTCATTTGGTACATTATTAGAGCAGCAATCAGAGATAAAACATCTTGTCACAGTGTTTACATTTAGAAAATGAAATTATATATGTACAATAAATATATATATTTTATGGAGAGTTATTTTTTCAGCTATAGTATGAATTATATATGTTCTTATGAAGGTATTCATCCAAATCTAATGCTACTACTTTTTGGTGATATTTGAGGGTAGTCTTGTAAATTTTAAATACCATAATTTAATTACAAATAATTCCTTTTTAGAACAAGATGGAAAAATATTTTTACACTCAAAAAAAGAGTTCCTTCCTTCTTCTATCAATAAGAAGCAGGAGATACCCTGCAATTCAGTGGTTCAATATGTATAAAGTAAAGGGCAAGGGGACCGTATTCTTCACTGCATACCATAATGCTTTGGATTGCTATCTACTCTATAGTATCTGCCCCTTTCTGTCTTGTAATTGCATTCCTTGATGTTTGGCTGGAAGAGCAAAATGGCCTTCTTATGCTAGAAGAGATACAACTGTTGCTCTATAAAATAGTCAACAGCAGTACAGCAGTGTTTGGATACCCATTACCCTGAAGGCATCAGTCTTCTCTGATTGACACCCAATGTATCTGTTCAGGAACTAGGAAGTTGTAGCTGGCAGCTGAGCCTGTAGTTGTCATGCCACTACACCAGCCAAAACTTTTTACATAGGCTGCTGAAAACTTCTGCAACATAACCTACACTGATTTCAGACTTAATCTTATATTTTAAAAGGATTTACTAGTAGAATGTGTGCGGACTTTTTTGGTAGGGTTTTTTTGGTTGGTTGGTTGTTTTGGTTTTTTTGTTTTGTGAGAGAAGAGAAGGGAGGGAAGGAGAGTGGTAGACTGCTATGTGCTTGGAGATGGTCATATTTCTTCTCAAGAAGGCTGGAAAGTCTTGCATTGACTACCCTTAGCTTAAATCTGAGATCTTAAACAAGATGGATGAGTTTGATTCCCTGCACTTTTGGGGCTCATTCATGCTTTTTTTGTTTACATGTTGGTATTTTTTGTTTTAAATTCTAATGATGTCTGCATGAATAGTTCAGGAATACTTGTGTCTCTCAAATATGGCTTCTTTTCCTGATTGTGACATATACCAATTTTTTAATTGATTATTTTTCCTACATGTATTTAATAAAATTACATAATCAAATTGTTTGTGAATATTTCGATGTGAAGGTTGAGTATTCAGTGTTCAGTATGTGTGCTGAGCTACTAAATCATGATTTTGCAGATATATTGTTAGTGGATAAAGTTACAGGTCCTTTATTGATTGAATGTGTGTGTATTTCTGTAAATAATAATGTATGTTTATACATTCACATCTAATATTCTCACATATCATTTTTGCTCTGTTTTTTAAACATCATTTTATGTGGCTTAAAAGGAAAATAATTCCTCAATTTTAATATAAGTGGGAGTTTGGAAGCTAGAAGTTGCCGTCTGTCATTGATAGCATGAAGATGTATGTGAGGAGCCTTTTGATTCCAGGTATTCCCTTTGCACAAACTCTTAATGTTCCGTCTTGTATGTCTTGAATATTTTAATGGAGAGAGCATATCAGAGAAAAATCTGCCATAACTTTTGAAATTTTATAGCTTGTGACTGTGATACAATGAAGATGGGTCCATGGACTTGACATCCTGTGGGAAATTAGAACATCTGTCTGCATCCGTTCAAGAAAAGTACAAACCCCACAAAAAGACTTGACAGGTTTCCTAAGTCCTCCACTTGTCTCTGTTCTTAACTAATTTACAGTTAGCTGCAGCCTGGGTGGATCATTAAGCTTGTCATAGGGCCTTTTTTTGGCATACAGCGATTAAAAGATCAGGTTCCAAGGTCTCTAAAGCAGAAGAGACTGAGAAAGATGTAACACTCACAAATGATCCGTGTCATTTATCAGGACTTTCCAGGAAAATTTTAAATATTGAGTACTTTAGGAAACAGCCATTTTGGTGCTTTTCATCTAGAGAAGACTTTTTTTAAAATTAAAATTTTTGTGGGTAGAGAAGAATGGAAAGTAAAATTCTAATCCCCTCCAAAAAGTATATGATATATTTTATGAGGGTTTTTTGCTGGTTTTACCCTGTAGGCTATATTGAAATCCATAAGGCAATGACTGTAGTTTGTCTCTTTGTATCCCACAGTTTCTGATGTAAAACTAGCAAGCTCATAAAACCCAAGGAAATATGCACTAGAATGAAGGTGGGGTGCTGCCACCTAAAATACATTTGTTTAATATATTTTTAATTGATTCTGCCATCATTTTTCCTTCTTGGTCTGAGGCAATTAAGTGCTCTGTTACTTTGATTCTTGTGGAATTACGACTTCTTTTGTAATCTGGTCTACTGAATATATTCCTAATATCTATGATAAATGCTGAGAGTAGCATACATCAAAATGCTTTATTTCACCTAATTCAAAGAAATGTTTACTGGTGTGAATTTAATGAGGTTTTATAGGTTTGTAATTATACAGTGATACAAAGTATCACTGAATAGGATATCAGCCAAGTGTAGATAAAGTGTGTTTTAAAAATGCAACAGTTTTCTTGACTTCATTAGTTTAGGTGTCTCACATCTTAGCACTACTCAGCAGTGTTGGAAAAATTGAATTTTACCCCCTTGAGAGGAAAGATAAAATGCTTTATTTTGCCTTCATCTAATGAATAGTAAAATTTTGCTGAAGCAGAACAGCTGCTGTTCTCTGTCCTCCCTCTGCTACTTGTTGGCACAATGGTGTCTTTTAAGTGAACTCACTGCCCCAGCAACAAGCCAGCTGTGCTTGCCGGCACCCCAGCCTCTGCAACTGTCAGATGTTTGTACCATGTGCCTTTGAACAATGTAGGGACGTTGACTGGACAGGAAAATAAGAGGTGCTTCGCTCTGTCCCTGTGGCCACGGAGCAACTCGCTGTCTGTTCAGCATCTCTCTCCTTCGTGTATGGAAGGACTAGATGAGAGCAACTACAAAACCATGTGCCCCATAAACTGCCAGCTAGTTTCATTACCATCAGCACCATGCCCTCCTTAGGGTGGGTGATGCTTCAGACCTGCTCTCCCTCTGCCATATTTTGTTGCCTTTACCAGCCTGACAGCCCAAGTAATGGCCTTCTTTGACGATGGCTAAATATAACTCTGGTCAGACATATGTGAAAATATAGCAGTGTAAGCATCCAGTTCAAGTATTAAGTGGATGTTTTAGAAATAAATTTCACTAAGTGGGAAAAAAACACCATACAGCTAGATTGCTGGTATGCATTGTAAATAGGTATGTGCATGTTTGTTGCTGCACCGCTGTTTGTCATTTTGTACTAGTAATATAGGGAGCCAAAACTATGAGTGATGAGCAAATTGCAGTTTGATGTTCAACTAATACTGAGTCATCCAGATACTTAAGTTGGCATGAAATCTTTATATCAGTTTGCATTTTTTCCGTAGTTGTTTTTTTCCTTCTGTTTTCTTAACCTTGTCAAGTTTTTTTACTGACTCTTAGGTTCCTTTTTCCTGAATTTCTGTAATGAGAGGTTGCAGATATATTAAAGTCCTAATGGACGGAAGAGACCATTACTTTGAAGATAAAGACGGCAAAAGAATAACCTTTTTCACCTCTGCTTTTCAAAAGGTGGTTCATCCTTGGTAACATGTTTGTTTTGTTGTGTTTTTTTTTTTTTTTTTTTTTTTTTTTTTGTTAAATGATTCTCTGAAATAATTTGCCTAGCTGTACATAAGGAAAAGCTCCACGCTATTTCTGCTCTAGCTCACATCTGCTTTACATCTCAAGGCAGGAAGACTTCGTAGCCTTCTCCTCTCCCTCTCAGACAACACCGTGACTGTATCTAGATCTTTAAAGTGTTGTATTTTCTTCATCAATCTTTAGGTAGTAAATCTGGATGATAATTCAACTAGCAGATACCAACCAGCTGGAAAGCTGATGGATGCTGATTTAATAAAAAAAAAACAAAAAACCAAACAACCAACAATAATTTGATGATAAATCATCAATTGTCCTTTTTAAAAAGGATTTTAGGGAGTTTTAATGCTTTGGATTGTTGGACTGTGTTTTGTCTTTAGGGGCTCTCCAACATACAGAGATTAAACATCTGTACAGTGTAAAGTGTTTATGAAGGTGATTGTTTCATTTTCTGTTTGTTAGAGTCCATACAATCAGTAATAACAAGCCATAAATCAAAACCTGTTGTGCCTTTCTGCTGACTGAGAAAATACTGTATGCTTCGACCATTCAGAAATCACGAGAATGCTCCTGGAGAGCCATGAAATTAGCTTTCTGAAGGATAGAGGATGCTTTTCTTTTTCCCAGAAATTTTGTTTTTGTTTTTTTGGGGGGTATTTTTTGTTGTTTGTTTTTTTTTAATGAGAAGGAATGGATTTTTTTTTTTTTTTAATTAAAGCTGAGATTCTTGTTTCATTATTTAGTTTAAATAATTTGTCTTCTAAAGATTGGATTAAACATAATAAAATGAGTTATCAATGCTGTAAATAGAAGGTTATATTAACCCTGAATGGACAATTATCTGTTTTTGTATTAGCTAATCTGCAAAACACCTGTGTATCCTATATTTTCTTTCCCCAATCCACCAAAACAGGACATATTGGAAGGCTGATGGATCAGCTTGTAGTATTTGTATTGATACTAATATTGTGCTGATGCCTAATATCCCGGTCTTGAAGCAAAATTCCTTTTTGCTGAGTTCTAAACAAAAGCAGTTTCTTTGTAAGGAAAGCTATACCCTTCAGTGGAAAGGAATAGATACATCTGGTAGCCCAAGTGAACTGACACCTTAAAATATTTATTTATTCAAATATCAAATACAGATGTGAAAGACATATTGAAAAATTGCCTACTCTTGCCTGAATAAACCTTTCACCAATAACTCCACTTTAAGTATGTTAATATTTTTCTTTGATATTTTTTCCAGGAAGATCTTTGAAAACCCAAAAGTTCTTCATGAGGAGGACTTAACTGTATTTAGCACGTTTGCTTCACAATGTTTTGATATTTGGGATCTGGATCTCCTTCTCCCAAAGAATGACAGTTGCTAGAAAAAAATTCAGAGAGACAATGGTCATCATTGAAGTTTTAATGTTATCCTTTTTCCCTTGCTAACAGTCAATTCCTGCTATTATTGAAGTGATATGTTTTAAGGTATCATTTTTCTCTAGATTAAATAATATTAGTGATATTCATACAGACATCTTGTCATCTGACCTCCAGTTAGTCTGGTCAGGTTAGAAAAGAAGTTGCAATCATGATTCCCAGGATATATTTGAAACACAATAAATAAATCTTGGGTTCCTCATCTTTTGCTATCTGACTTATCTAATTTTCCTTGGTATTAATTATAAAGCTAACAATCTTGATCTATGGCAGGAAGGACTGTTGGGCTTTATCTTCCTACCTGCTGTGAAAGAACTACTTGAGTCCATCTGAGATTTATCATTAACGTGCGGAGCTACTTCACAACTCTTTTCTGCTCTTGGGAACCTGATAGTATACACTTTCCAAAAACTATCCTGGTTTATTATAAAAGTTGCTTCAAAAATTCTCGCATTGGAAGTTGAGGTACATTTTAATATTAATAGGATAACTGAGTCAGGACAGAAATCATGAGAGGACTTGAAACAATATGGAGAAAGTAGTTTATTCTAGAGATCTTCACTTGTGTCTTTTGTTCTTGAGATTACTTCAGACTAGAAGGCCTCATTTAAAAGAAAGAATAAGTCTTTAAGAAGAGAACAGCATTTTTTCTGATGCAGAGGTGGAATAGGCTGCTTTACCAATTTCATATACCTTTTTTTTTTCAGGTGGTGGTTTCAGTTTTTTTCAAGTATTTGTCTTTAGTCAAATAGAGTAATGAGAATCGTATTGGGGCACAGTATAGAAAAGAGTGAAAATAGTTTATATCACTTATGTTAATCATTTATATGGGCTAGTATTAAAAAAACCTCAAACCTGCTAATTCTCAGTCACATGGAGGGAATATTGAATGACAATAGCAGAGCGGTATCATGAGAAAATTTACTTCAGGGAGTCTTTCAGTTTCCTATTTTATTTCAATGTTAAAAAAATAGAATAAGACGTAACCTAATAAAAATATGCTTAATTTGCTACTCTTAACTGTTACTCTGATTGTGCTCTTTCCTACTTCTACTAAAGTGACTTAATACAGTAGCTTTAACATATTTTCTTAAAATTACCTGCTCTAGTCAAGAATCAGTATAAGGTTAGAAAATATAGGCTTAGACTGCTTTTCTTGAGTGCAAAATGTTAAGTTATTTCTGACTGTATAAAATATTCTCTTTGATTACACTTTTATAGATAGCATATACTGCAAATTTTCTCTTTACTGGTGACCCCTGGAGTCTCATTTCTGTCAGCAGGTGTGTTGCAGTACTTGATACAGTACATAGTATCTCACAAAATAATATTAAAATATTTTTGTTCTTCAGTTTTAAGAAGAAAATTAAAGCATCGGAGATAGCTTTAAAAGCCAAAGATATAATATGTTTTGTTCTTTATTAATTATTTATTGATTTTTCATATTTCTATTTATTTCAGATTGGACAATGAAAACGTAATACTGGAGTTTCTTTTTCCTGGCTATGAAGCTTTAATTTCATAGTCCTTTTTCCTTGTCATGCAAGGATTGGATTGCAAACACTAGGAGAATGTTTGGTTTGAAACTCTGATTCCCTTGGAATTTATTAAAAACATAGCAACTGTGGATCCTTATTGGTAGAGTATCCAGAGTGAATTAAAAAAAAAAAAAACAGTTTTAAGTTTGCCAGGAGAATTATGTTCATGGCTACATGGATAATTTTCTGGTATCTTAAGTCAGACAAATTTCACTCTGACTAGATATATTCCTATTTTACTTTTTCTATACCTAGATTTAGATCAGAATCAATTTTGTAGTCTCTAATGCAGAAATACACAGTATGTTTAATAATTTTTTGAAAAAATTTAAACTTTTTAATCTGAACTCATATCTGTCTTCATATGAAGTTTCTGAATACCCAGATTTCTAGAAAATCAGTTGGGTTCCTGCTCAGTATAACCACAGAAAAAATCTTAGTGTGTGAACAGAACAAGACTATACACTATCCAACTGATAGCAATTTTCCCTTATGCATGCCTATATAGTAACAGTTTTTTGAAGTCTTGCTTGAAAATTGATTTCTGGTAAAGTCATAGTAAGCATATGTCAAGCAGAATAAACTTTCTTACTGTGCTGCCATTACCTACTACCCAAAGGTTAAACAGTTCATTTTGCATATGATCTAAGGTTTGTGTGAAATCAGCTTTTTAAATACAAATGTAAATTTGTTTGGTGTGAATTGGCTGGATTTGGAGGCTGAGACCTGTTAGAGTTGGGAAGAGTGAGGCTGGAGAGTATGAAGAATTGGACAAGTTGGGGAAGAGACATCCAGTTTTGAATTATTTTGGCAGAGTAAGTGAAATATTTCTGACGTTTTTACTGATGGCTCATCTAGGAGGCATGACTAACAGGGAATGGTAACCAAGAGGAAATTGATCTGTGTCTAGAACTTCAGCCACCTAACCAAGAAACTGTATATTCCTCTAAAATTAATTTTTCAGGATGAAATGCTATTCCACTGAAGAAAATGAAAATGTTGACCTGGTAGAGAGATTTTTCTTATTACGTATTGTATAGAATGTAACGATCTATAGAAGACTGTGATCTAACCTTGAGTGTACCTTTGATATTTTACTGTTTCTGTCTAGCTGCTTAGTTTCCATCTGTATGTCTTTGACTTTCTCAACCATGCAAGAATTAAATATACTGCTTGAATAGTATAAGTGCATAGAGCGGATCTGGAATAAAATTGCGTGCTATCCAGCTTCTCATCAATGGTGAGAAAAATTTCTTTTGTGAAATTCCTGCCTCAGTCATATGTAACTAACCCTGAATTTAATGTAGTAAAATACACACTCATCCATGTCATGTGTTTCTACCTTGGTGAATCATTACTTAGTGATCTGTTTCCCAGCATTAGTTTTGACTAGGTGGAACAAATGAGTAGGAGAAAGGTCAGTATCCAGAAATGAAGGCATATATTTCAAACTGTTAATTAATTTAAAGATGTCCTTAAATATTTTTAGCAGTTTGCTTATGGACAACTCCTTTGAATGTGTGTTTTCATTCTTTATCCAGATAGTTTTAAAGGAACTGTATAAATTCTTGGATTTAGTAATCATTAATTACTACTCATTAAGTTTTCAGTCAGTGATTAGGGATTCTTGAATTTTTTAGCATCTGCTAAATAACAGAAGGGTGAAATCTAGCAATTGCATTTAACAGGACTTATGAAATGAATTCATTCTTGGAACGTTTCTGATTTGCAACCATATCTACTAATTCCTGGTGGCTGTCCCATTATCAATGAAGAAAAATAATATGGCACCAGAAATATCAAAGACTTCTGTTTTGTTCAACCAACTATATAGATGTTAAAATATAAATTAACAAATTAAGTCTTAAATTCAGATAAGAGTAGTAAATGCCTAGGAAAACCTTAGAATATCTTCTTGCTGGAGCTCAAGAAAAAAATCCCAAGCTCCTCAGACAGTCTAAATCTGTGAAGCCTAATGTATGTGTACACTAAAAATGTCTGTGCTATGCTGACAGGTTGAAAGGGCTTTTAATGGCATAAAAGTTACACTTACATCTTTATGGACTGAAGTCTTTCAGTGATGCAGGACTGGAAATGCAATATCCTGTGATCTTCTGGTCTTGAGCACAGGAAACAAGGAAAGCCTGTCAATATCTAATGGCTGTATATTCTCTCTGCTACCCCTCTGCCTCCATCTGTTTTCTAGAAAGATTAGGTGCTTTTGGATATTCTCAGTTAAAAGTTTTGTATTCTCAGTTAAAAGTTTTGTGGGCTTTTATCTACACTTTCTCCTTGCTGATGGTACCACTCAGTCTAATTTTATGTAGGCTAAAATTTACACGGTAACAGCTTTCTGTTTCAGAAATGCTCGGCCTAAGCCAGCAATGCTCACAGTGATGGTGGCAACTCTTGTAAAATATCTTAATGTTCTTAGGCCAGAACCATTCTTTAGGCAAAGTGATATTGTTATTCTGTCATTCTCCCCCCTCCTCCTTTTTTCTGTGTTTTCATGAAATATAAATTATCCATCATAACATCAGCTGTGAGAGAAAATGGTTACATTTTTTAATTTTAAAAAAATGTGAGCAGGAAAATGGCATCCTGTTGCCAGATCTCACATCTGTGCTCATCACATATTATAATATGGTTCGTTATGATATTCAGTGGTCTTCTGATCAACAAATTCAGTTACAAATATTCTGAAAAGAGAGCTTGAACTCCCACCATTATCTTTTAAATCCATGACAGGATTTACCTGCAGGCTGCTTGCTCATGTGAAAGCAAGCACATTTTACGTTTAAAAGCACTTCAGTTTTTGCTTGGATTAAGTTTCTCCTGCAGTGGGCAAAGTCAGGATGACCTCAAGGCTTTACAAATAAATATGTTTGCTATGTTTTCATTTTACTAAATATGGAAATTGGTAAACATAAAAATTGTCTTTTAAAAAAGAAAACAAAACACCAAATATGCCCCAAAATAAAACCAACCACAGATTAAAAATAACTTCTATCTGGTATGCCAACTTTATAATTTCATGTAGCGAACATAATTTATTAAAATCTCATTTATGGTGAGATTTGAAACTTTTAAAACATAGCTACAAGTCTCCAACTTTTAACTCAGCTTAATCTCTGTGATTTTCAAAGCTGCATTTGTAAGTAAAATCACTTGGTGTTGGGCTTATCTCCTCATATTACCACATGGCCAAGGTTTGTGAGATGATTTTAATTTGGCCTCTTATGAAGAGGAGCAAGATAAAATTTAACAACTGTGTAATCAGCAGTGAATAGTGCGTATGTAGTGAAGTTTACCTTTTTGGTGGGCAGACACAGTAAACAAATTTGCGTTTTTTCTTGATTTGATTGTGATTGATGGACAGAATATCTAAAAATGCAATTAAGGAAGAGAGACTTACATTCTTTAGATCATGAAGCACAACGTTAATGTAGTTCTTAACTTCCAACAAAAGTGTGTGTGGTATAAGATTGCTTTTCTTTAAATTTCCATTACATTTCTTTGTAGTATCTTTATGGAATTATTTAAAATTACAGGGCCATTAATGTAATTGTGTAGTATAAACTGTTGTGTTTGGTTTGAACATTTTGAGTGCACTGTTTTTATTTTAATGCATCTTCAGTCTTCCTATTTATTATCTAAATTTTTTTTTGAAAATACTAAGTTGTGGTTTGATTTAAGGTGTATAATAATTCTAAACTTTCATAAAGACTATTTTGGAAATATGAGGTGCATGGTAAATTCATTACTTCTGATATTGATTAGGTAAGCGTGTTTGACTTCATTGTTAGAAAACTGTTTTTCCTCTAAATGCTATTGATTTAGGCAGAATACACTAGACAGTAGTAATGTACTCCCATTTACTGTTACAGCATGCAAAGGTTCTCATCTATTATGCTTTATTAAACTATGTTTTACTTATTATCCTTTTTTGTCTAGAGAAGATATGGATATTTCTTTACACAAGTGCAAATTGTATTCCTTCCTGTCCTGTTGTGTCCCAAAATGGGACGGCCTTTTTAAGGCAACTGAGATTCTTTAGGTTCATATAGCTTATCAAAAATAATTTCTAAATATACCACTATCTTCAAAAATATGTTACAACTAATGGTCAGAGTACATTATGCAGTGTCTGTGCTAACATGACTATGCTACCTCAGCAACTGAGCTAGCCCATTTAGAACTACTTCAGGCATCTCTGTGATGCACTGACTGCAGAAAATCACTTGCAAAAAATTCATGATATGGGTTTTGTCTATGCGTATTAAGTGTGTACCAAAAAAAGTAGACTGCATATCTGCAGAAAAGAGTTGTTTAATTCCTTAGTTATTGGTATGATTTTCAATGAGGACATACTTCATAGATTTCTCAGGCTGTTAAAATTCTGACAAAATGGACTGCCTCCTTACAACTTCTAACTTCTGTTCATGAATTCACATTTATGAAATTTTTTTGTTTGTTTTTTTCTTGATGCAGCAGCAATGGAGACAAGATTATTAATGAAACAAGAAAGTATCTCTGTGTACTTAAAAAAATTGTCCAGAAACCTCAGACAAATAGAGTGTTTGATATTATTTAGTCAGTTAAAAAGCATGAACTTGCAAATAATTGATGGCCAGGTCTAAGAAGATATTTCAGTGCCTAAATGCATGACTGAGAAAATAGCATCTGGTTTAGTTCAAGACGGGCACCTGTTTGCTGTTCGCGTATGAACTTTCTAAGCTTCCACTGTGACTAGGGAAGATCTACCCCACGTCCAGGCTTAAGAGCAAAGCCTTCATCATTCATGTAAAATCATGAATTAACACAAGCGTGTTCCTGTATCTGTTGTCAGGGAGCAGCAAGAGCAGGGCAGATCTGCAAGGAGGACGAGCCAAGGGGACCCTGTGCCCTCACTCAGAGGTGCAAACATGGGAGCAGAGCCAGGATCCGGTATCGGGGTCTACTGACAGCCCCCCACACAGCAAGTGATGAGCCAGGGCCAGGGGCCATCACAGGAGTCCTGTCAGCAGCAAAAGCTGATGGGACCAGAGACAGGGCTGGAGGCAGGCTCCAGTGGGGGTCTGAAGTCCATCCATGTGAGACGACTGGGGACATCTGCCTCCAGCATCACTGGGGCAGGGACTGATGGTCCCAGCCTGATGGGGAGTGGGGCTTCTGGGCCATGGGCAGGGTAGGGGGAAGCCCCAGGGGAGGCAAGCTGGGATATTAAGGCCTCTGGGTGCCCTCAGGGCCCAGACATTTGTTTACAAACAAAAAAGCAGCGAACAGTCTGATGATTGTGCTTGTTAAATGCCCAGTAAGAGACAAATGCCATGTTGCTATTTCATCACAACATGTAAATGAAGTTTCTTAACAGAATTCTCATAAAACTAGCAAATGTCAGGTACCAGGCTTTGTCCTTCAGTTTAACAATTTGCTGGTAGTTCTAAGGCTTATATCAACATAAAGCTTACTGGTATCTGGTACCTAATCTTTCTCTTTTGAATGCAAATTACAATGCCAAGTTTTTAAGAGCTGTTGAAAAACATGATGTTAATACCAGTGGGCTTTTTAAAGCACTCAGTGTTTTGTAAATGGGGGTTCTTTAATGAGCCCTTCTGGCATCTTTGTCTATATACATAGATTAGATGGATTTTGCTTGAGTAGAATCAGTGAGAGGTCATGAGTTACTTCTGCTAACCTTGCTTCAAAAAAGCCCAAATAACACAAGGAAGTTGTTGTCTGTAAAACTAGAAGCGTAAGTTACCATCTTGCCTGTTCTAGCCCAAACATATATGCATCAGAGATTTTAAATAACGCTGACAGCTTTGTCTGATAATATTTTTTCTCAAGAATTGACAGGATAAGTAGACAAATTCTAAACCTTCTTTCAAGACTATAGCAATGTTTTAAAAAACAATTTCTCTGCTTGAAATTTTTTTGCACTTCTGGAGAAGTAAATATATACAGAGTATTACGTTAAGACTGAAAAAATCGTACAAGAACCAACAATTTAGGGGGTACAGAAGATTATCTAGGGCTTAATGGGGAAAAATGTTGCCACTATTTTCCCTGCACTTGATGGCGATGAGAAATCCGTGGCATTACTGTCATTGCTTAAATCTCTGTACCTTTGACAGTGGTGATCTTTCAGCTTGTGCATTTCCATTCCATATATCCAAAACCATTTTTCTTTTTCTTGTACCTGAAAACATAAAGGTTGGAGATTACTGGTGTACTTCTACTACCATAAAAGTTAAAATGTTACTGATAATGAACAAACAAGGACAGAGAAGCTCAGAGAACTAGTTGATATCATGACTGCTTTGCTTTCTGAATGACTCTTCTTTTGTGATGATACAGTTCCAATAATATATATTTTAACACATATTTTTCCCCCTAAATATATAAACTTCACAGAGGAAATGTTTTATTTTGCTCTGCTTCACATTGTTTCTTCAGCTCAGAAGTGCTCCAATGTCAAACTAGTAATTAAAGAAACCTTAACATATACATGTCCAAGCCATACATTTTTCTTGTGGATCTGCCTTGATTCTTCAATTTTGCATGCTGCTTTCTTTCACTGCTGCATTTCCAGCCTGTAAGAGCAATAATACTGAAATTTTCTCATTCCGGGAACATATTTATTTATTTCTGAACGTACTAATTGGAGCAGCAATTCTTCCACATGGTAATGTAGTGTGGTCAGATCAGCAGGGCTCTGCAGTTTGCTATTCTCAAGTAGTGTTCAATGTTTGAATTAATATAAGGATCACTCTGAAGAGTTCATGTGCTCAGTTTCAAGATAATGGTATGTTACAGCAAAGAAACAGTACTTCAGTCTAAGAGATTGCACGTTCCTGAATCAGGTAAGGTGGTAATTGTACATGTTTAACATAGCTATGTCTGTATTATTTCTAAACACTTGATAGATAGTATTAAAACTTTCAGTGAGTAGAGAATTATACTCTTCTAGTGTATGGAAAAGTACTATACATATCGATGCCTTTGATTTGGAAATGCCCGTTAATGAAAACTTATTGTAGTATGAATAACTCTCAGTCTTTTCAGAGAAATGAAGGGATACCAATCCTAATAGTTGCAGTTAGCAAGACTGGTTTCTTCTCTAATGATATGAAGGTTTACAGTGTAGTGACCTATAAAACTGGCTGCCATCCAAACCTCCTGTCTTAGAGTTGCTACTGGACTGTTTGCCTAGCAACATACTTAATGGACCCGTAGGGAATTTAGACTTACAGCTAAATGAGTGTAGAATGCTGAAGAGGAAGACCAACAGTTCAGGTAGAGGAAAAATGAAGAGAAGAAAGCATCTGCTCTGACAGAATCCTGAAACATGTTTTTTTCACAAAAACAGCTCCTTCCTATTTTTCCTTTCACTTGCTTTCTAGATATATATATAAAAGTTCTTATTATAAGGGTAAGGAGGTAAACTTCTCTTGATTTTATTATCTCAAAGACTAAATGTTTTTTCTTTTTATTCCCTCCCAAGTTTTTGTTTAATTGAGTTGTCTTCAATGAAAAGAGCGTTTGAAAGTAAAATGAGTGAGACAAAAAAAACCTGCCTGGCAGAAATAAGCAAGGGAATTTCTGCTGATAATGGATGTCCTTGATTCTGTTTGTCAGTCTTTCAAGAAAACTGCTAGCTAATAAAAATCATAGAATCACAGAATCATAGAATGTCCTGAGTTGGAAGGGACCCACAAGGATCATCGAGTCCAACTCCTGTCCCTGCATAGGACAGCCCCAAAATTCACACCATGTGTCTGAGGGCATTGCCCAAATGCTTCTTGACTATTGTCAGTCTTGATGCCATGACTACCTCCCTGGGGAGCCTGTTCCAGCGCTCCACCACCCTCTGGGTGAAGAACCTTTTCCTAATATCCAACCTAAACCTCCCCTGGCACATCTTCCTGCCATTCCCTCGGGTCCTATCATTGGTCACCAGAGAGAAGAGATCAGCGCCTGCCTCTCCTCTTCCCCTTGTGAGGAAGCTATAGACCATGATGAGGTCTCCCCTCAATCTCCTCTTCTCCAGGCTGAACAAACCAAGTGACTTCAGCTGCTCCTCGTACGGCTTCCCCTCTGAACCCTTCACCAAATTCATGGCACTCCTCTGGATACTCTTTAGTAGCTTTGTACCCGTGATATACTGTGGTGCCCAAAACTGCACACAGTGCTCAAGGTTTGGTCACACCAGTGCAGAGTAGAGCGGGACAATCACCTCCCTCGACCGGCTAGCAATACAGTGCTTCGTGCACCCAGGGACACGGTTGGCCCTCTTCGCTTCAAGGGCACACCGTTGGCTCATGTTCAACTTGCCATCAACCAGAACCCCCAGATCCCTCTCCACAGGGCTGCTCTCCAGCCTCTTGTTTCCCAGTCTGTATGTACATCCAGGGTAGCCATGCCCTAGGTGCAAAATCTGGCACTTGCCTTCTTAAACTTCATACAGTTGGTGATTGCCCAGCTCTCTAACTTGCCTGGATCTCTTTGCAGGGCCTCTTGGCCCTCAAGAGTGTCAACAGCTCCTCCCAATTTTGTGTCATCAGCAAACTTAATTAGTATTCCTTCCAGTCCTGCAAAAACATGTCCATACTACTTCAGAGTTCTGCTTGGATCTGAAAATGGGCTGCTTTCATATGGCATGGAGTTAAAAGGCAAATGTCTGTCCCTCGTGTAGCGTCCTCACTGCAGGTTGTGTTCACTGCCCTCTTCAATGCCTAGATTTCCTTGTGAGGAAGCCAGAACAAATAATTGGGGAACCTCAGTAGATTATCCAGATTAGGTTATAGATTATCCAGTTTATCTGTTTTTTCCCCATGGATGGTTGAGAACTGGCTATGCTTGAGAAGGTGTGGAGTTATTCCCAACACTTTTGGAACCTGGGCATTATAAATGTGGAAGTTATGCCTTAGATTTAGCTTGTTTTATTCCCCGGCTCCCCAAACACTTCCTTCTTTGTTACTACTGCCTTGTCTTGAAGCAAGAGTGGAGCACATAAACTTTATCTTAACTTTAGATTTTTAATTACTACTATCTGAGAAGGGTTACCCAATTCAGTAAAAAAAAATACCCCTACTGGAGCTGAATCTATTTAGCTAAAATGGCTTTTTGGAGAGAAAACTTCCCTGAGATATTGTGAATTTTTTTATAAAAATAGCCACATTGCTATTTAGTTTTCACCATTTGATGACCTAAATAAAAAAATACACGGCTGTTTTTTTAAAGCTAGGCAATGCTCTGTAATATTTTTATATTCTCGGCATCATGGAGAAGAATTCTTTTTTGCTTGCTATAAAAATTGGCAACTAGCAATACACTTTGGAAAAATGAAAGCTGAATTCTGAATTTTCTTGTACTTTCAAAGCAAAGAAGGCTTTTTCCCATGGACAGAAAAATAAATTAGTGTGACAAACAGTTTAGTGTATCTACAATAATTTCCTTCAGAACAATATATAAAAAAGCAAGTTATACACCAGTATGATACAGGAAAGTCCTGTGACTGGTGGTCCAAGGTAGTCTGAAGAATTTAAAAATGAGAATAAAGGATTCAAAGAAAACATACGATACATTAAATTCATAAATTTTTCAGAGTTTGTCTAGGGAAGGCCATGAGCAACCTGATCAAACTACAAAGCTAGCAATGATTTGAGTGGGATGATCTCCACAGGTCCTTATCAATCAAAATTATTCCATAATTCATTTCCAGTAAATTCCAATCAAAAGAACAAATTAATATTTTTTTCCACTGAGGCAACATCCATTTTAGTGATTGAGTTAAAATATTTATATTGGGTTTAATTTAACCATATATAAGCCCATAATAAAAATGGGTGATTCAAGAAAATATTGCAGGAAATTAAGCTGGAAAATATCTACTACAGTTGAGATTCAATAGCACCTAGAAAGGATTTTTCTCATATTTTGGCTTAATCAAAATGTGACAGCTGTAAACTGGGGTCATCTTTTGCTTCTGTAACTGGTTAGGCTGCTTAGTAATAGCATACATTATGGAAGTAAGTAGATCGTTTTCTCACAAGAATTTCACACATTATTTATTTCTTTTATCAGACGCTTTTTCTCATTTAGCTGTTCTATACAATCAAAGAGATGTATACATCATTTGCAGTTCTAAAATTTATTGCTCTAATCATGACACTGGTATATGAACCACTGAATCTTATTTTGTATTATAAATTGCTATGCAGAGTAGTTACAGAATAGAACAATAGTGATGGCTTTATGATTGGAGTACTAATTTCATGTTACTTACTGTTCCAGAATAGCTTCTGTCATAATTCCTTGTTTCTTTGTCAAAAACTTTTCTTCTTTTGATACTCTAAATCCTTTTTCTTCCTCATTATAAAAAAACAGGTTCTTTGAATAACTATGGTTGTAGCTGGAGCAGAAAAACAAGATTTGGCCTTTTGCTAGATGCAGCTAGCAGGCCAGTGCCAATTGTATGGATACACACATTTCAAGTAATAAATATGAAATTTTGAAGATTATGAGATTACTACAAATTAAGAAAAATGGCATAATGCAGATTTTAATTTTCTATAAGAGACAGAGTAGTTCTAAATTTTGACATTATTTGAGAAAAATAACAGAATCATCCCTATAGTAAGACTTTCTCAAAACTGAGTGACACCTTAAGTATTCCCAAGTAAATGTGACAGACTCTATTAAAATTGCCTTATTGCTATTGATTTTGTACAGATAGTACTCAGATACTGTGGTAGTAATTCTAAGATGAGACTGGAGAGATCAGATAAATGAAGGAGTGAGGTTGAGGAGTCCTTTTCCAGTATGGAAATTTAGTTATTTAGTATCTTGTTCTAATGTTTGGGCTGTTTAGAAATGGTGCTATTAAAGAGGAGACAAATTTCATATGTAATATCAAATTATTTGAATAAGGTAGTACCATGGAAGACTGAGGAACTCCAGAAAAACAGCCAAGGTGAATAGGCATTCTAATGGAATGTAAAATTCATTAGTAACAGATGAACAGAAGAAGTAGTAAGCTGAGTTACCTTAAGAGTTCCTAAGTGAATTCATTAAATTTACTATTACCATATAGTCAGGTAGAACAAAGAATACAGGGAGAGATTTTCTTGAGAAGAGAGGATTTAAAAACTGCAACTATTTCATTTGGTCAGTAGATGAATAAAAATGTTCTCTGGAGAAGTATAAAAAATAATGATTGGTACAAGTAAGGTAATTGAATTGTGCTGATTGCTTCTTCTGGAAACACAAGAGCAAAGATACATTTAAGAAATTCAAAAACCATAAAATTATAAACACTGTAGGGATTAAATTTGTCTTTCTTTTCACAGTATGTATACTTAACTTCTGGAACATGGGGCATCACTGATACTGAAGAGAATTACTCAGATGTAAAATACTGTCTTTATAGGCTTATTCTTCCTGCCTTCTTTTCCAGAACAAACTGCATCAAGTGCAGATATACTGGCAACTGTAAAGTAAAGGGCCCTTAGCAGACATGGTATGCCTGTGTAGCTCCCTTGTCGAACTGAAGCTGCATCTGAGTCTATGTGTACTTAAACATACCTAGAGAGAATTAATAAAAATACATTTGATATGTCATAAATGCTAATCATCAGAGGAAAGCAAGAATAAATTAATTGTATAGTAGGTGCTAAATATGGGGATGTTTTCTCAGTGCATCTGCTGTGTAACGTGCTATTTATTAATATGAAGTCCTTAGAAAGTGTTTGAATTATTTTCTTTAACAAAGTGGTTTAAAATAAGAGATAAACTCTGATTAGCAGGAAATTCCCATTAATTTTCCTTGTTATACAAAAGGTAGTAATCTGGTTTCATAGAAAAATTGGTGTCTGTATAGTGATTCTGCAATAAACTAGTCATTTTTTGAATATAAATAAATGAAACACATGTTAAGATCCAGACGACTAATTGAGACCCATCCCCAAGAACAAACAAATATTATCATCTTTCTGTATCGTCTTGATAATAATAGACACTGAGGTTTTTGCAGTACTGTTCTCTTGAACCTCTGTTGTGTTATGCAGCCATTGCATGTCACTATATCAGAACAACAGAAAGAAGATTTAGGGACATTTATAAAACTCTGCTGGCTTTAAACCTCACTCTCTCCAAAATAAGATCTGCCTCTGGCCTAAGTTGATTTTAATTCTAAGCCTGAAAAAGTTTTATGAAATTGTTTCTTTTGTGGATTTAATTTTTTAATGTGTCTGTGTTGTTTAGCTTGCATATTGATAGCTAAACTGATACCACTGAATTCATACCTTTCTGGAGTTAAATGTCAGTGAAATAGTTTCCAAAGGCTAGTTCAATTTTTGTGGCATCCTTTTAGATGCTTAGAAGGTAAGGCTTTTCTGGAGCATTTAATTTTAGACTAGTAATTAAGGCAGTTAATTTTATAATTATTGATGTTAGCCATGTTACTAATCTTTTCAAACTCTCTAATCTAGAAAAAAAATCTCCATTCTCTAATCTAATTACAGTTCATTAATTTCTAATGTGGACATTTTTTCTTTTCTGCTCTTTGTCGTTTGCTTATACAGAAATTTTATGTCTCACTATCATATTGATAACTAGGGAAGAATAGGTGTTTCATGGTAGCTTAACTGACTGTAAACATAAGAGCTATTACTTCTTTAATGTTAATGTTGAATCTAGCAATACATGTGGAATAAGTAATTACATATTACCCAGAATGCTTTTCCAAGTTGCATATAGTTTATAAGAAGCTTTTATCTAAAGTAAATAATTTTTTTTTGGTGTGTGTGAAATAGAGAATTTCCTGATTTTTACTAATGAGAAATTTATTTAGTAGTATAACTAAACCATTATCAATATGTAAGTTAATGTTAGTTATAATTAGTAATATAACTAACTGTTGACAACACTGCATGTGCATTTATGAACTCAGAATCTTTTGAATGCTTGAATATCTCATATTGAACATAGTGGGCTTGATTTCTACTCTGAACAGAAGTTGATAGAGCAAATTATGCAGCCACCACAGAACTCTGGGTCTGAGTTTATAGGCACTTACATGCCTAAGTATGTGCTAAATTTTATTTTAGTATCTAGTCTTAAAGTTAATGATTGCAAGATTAGAAAATTGTGAACATGTCCTTATATGAATTAACAATATAACGGTAATCTAAATGCTGATTTTTGTTGGTTTTGTTGTTCTTAAGGTGGGAATCAACGTTGTAATTTCTGCCATTTGTAGTAATTGCTGGTTATTGTGAGTAACAATAATGTATGCTACAGAACATATGCAACTATAATTTTTTGTATGTGATAAGTAGGCTGGAGATTATGAATGACTCATTCTACTATGAAATTACTGGGAATCCTTTGTTTTTAAATAAAAGGAAGAAAGCAAGGGCGTATGAGCTAACTCAGTATAACACCTTAAGACAATTAGAAAAATGAGATTTCTAGTACACAAAATTTGAATAACTAGTAGAAAATATGAATCTTTCTCTCCTTTTTATAACTAAATACAGTATATTGTGTTGCACGCAAGGGCAAAATACCCATGTACTTTATAAAGCAGTAATTCATGCTGACTGGATATGAGCAGTCATTCAGAGAACAATTGATTTTACAGTATTGTAGACTGGGTTAGAAACTTGTGCATTCATTGTACTATATGCTATTAAAATTTATATATGACGTTCACATTAAAGTGGCTCTTTTAATAGGAAAATATTTTAAAAGTGAAACTTGACCATCTTAACTGCGGAAGAGGATTTTTTTATCAGTATCTCCAAATCAGTTGAAGTGTGAAATCTCTATAAAGTTGAAGTAAATAGAATAAAATATTAGAAATTACTAAATATTTTGCCTTACTATGATTAAATAAATTGTTGAAAACTCTGAAAAATCTTTAAGAGCTTTGATATTTCCCAGAGTAATGTAAAGTGTTTAGTCAGTACTTTTTATAGATTATATTTGGCTATAATATCACAGTCTTAAGCTTTCACAGTAATAAATAAAAAGAAGAATTATAGAGTCATAGAACCATAGAATAGTTTGGGTTGGAAGGGACCTTTAGAGGTCATCTAGTCCTACCCCTGCTGCAATGAGCAGGGACATCTTCAACTAGATCAGGTTGCTCAGAGCCCTGTCCAGTCTCACCTTAAATGTTTCCAGGGATGGGGCATCTGCCACCTCTCGGGGCAACATGTTCCAGTGTTTCACCATCCTCATTGTGAAAAATTTCTTCCTTATATCTAGTCTGAATCTACCCTCTTTTAGTTTAAAACCATTACCCCTTGTCCTATTGCTACAGGCCCTACTAAAAAGTCTGTCCCCATCTTTCTTATAAGCCCCCTTTAAGTCCTGAAAGGCTGCAATAAGGTCTCCCCACAGCCTTCTCTTCTCCAGGCTGAACAACCCCAACTCTCTCAACCTGTCCTCATAGGAGAGGTGTTCCATCCCCTCTGAGCATTTTTGTGGCCCTCCTCTGGACCTGCTCCAACAGCCCCATGTCTTTCCTGTGTTGAGGGCTCTGGAGCTGGACGCAGTGCTCCAGGTGGGGTCTAACCAGAGCGAAGTAGAGGGGCAGAATCACCTCCCTCAACCTGCTGGCCACGCTTCTTTTAATGCAGCCCAGGATACGGTTGGCTTTCTGGACTGCAAGCGCACGTTGCTGGCTCATGTCCAGCTTTTCATCCACCAGTACCACCAAGTCCTTCTCTGTAGGGCTGCTCTCAGAAAAAGAAATGGAGTTTTGTTTGCAGATGACATGAATGTGAAATTTGAATGGAGGAAAGGCATCAAGGTAATGATTCATTTAAATGCATGATTAGTACAAAATTACATTAAATAAGTTGAATTTGCTGGTCTGAGTAGCATCAAACATGAATAACCTGAAGCTGCAAAGAGAGTGGAGATTTCATTGTCACTTACCTATCTGATACTTCAGTATGAAATTAAAAAGTAGATTGTATGAAGGAGACTACACACGTAGAAAATTTTGAACAAATGTGGACTCAAATATTACAAGTTCTTCCATCATTAGGAACTTGACAAAAGAAAGGAATTATTGCTGCTTTAGCATGATTGACTTGTTAATTTGAGGAACAGGGGTTAATGGAGACCAATATGACTCAAGACTTTAAGAAACAGATGCTCTAAATACAGCTTAAGTCCTTGCATCTAGTATTTTCCATTGAGCTTCTGAGAGAAGCGAATAAAATACCGGGGACAGGGGTAAAGGTAGAGCTTGGGCTGTCTGTAACTGGGTTAAAATTTGGCAAGTGCTTAGGAGAGAATGTCAAGATTACAGGCATAAGCCTTAACACAGAAGTAAGTGCTAGTAGTCAAACTATTACTAAACTGGCTTTTTGTGAGAGAAGGATACCAAACTCAAATTGATATGATTAATTTTTGTTTTAAATGAAAGAGCACAACAGTATGAGAAGGTAAAATGAAACCAGTTGCTTTTTTTTCTGAATGTTCTCTCTCCAAAGGTAGCATGACTAATTAAGGTGTGGCTCTCCAAAATGTGTGCCTCAGGACACAATAAGATTTTGACCCTGGTTGTGCTGTCAATTTGAATGGTTACTTATTAGGATCTCAAAGGTAGAAGCAAAGGTTGTTCGCTTTAGTAACAGGCAGTTCTTTTGCCTGTGGACAAAAAGCAAATGATTTCAGTCGTGTAGTGTGTTTGAAGTCTTAGAGAAAACTAGTCAAAGTGTTTGTCAGCATACGTCAGAACCAATAAGCCTACCCCTGATCAATTCTTATTGCCTGTGGTGGTGATGTTGCAGTGAGAGTTTATTTTGTGCTGTAAACGGGAAAGAAAATGTGAAAATAGTTTGGGAAAGTTTTGTAATGAAATATTTTTAAACTAGAAGCTATTTTTTAAACTAGAAAAGCACACGTATGTATATAGTGATTGTGAGATTAAACCAGTCATCACCTCAGATATTACTTATGATAAATACTTTCATTGATAGGGTAACCTTAGAAATTTTGTTAGAGATACTGGATCCTATGAACGTCAGGATGCAGGGAAGTTTTTTTTGTAGTCTTCTGGAGCCAACTTTGGTGCATTGTGAGACCCAGGGGGGGCCTGCTGTCCTGGTGCGATAAATGTGAGGTTGCTGTGGTTCTGTGTCCCAGGGTTCCAACCAGTGGTGAGGCTAAGCACACATCCTGCATAGGCAGATGCACACTCTGTGCAGTACACACACTTGGCTGGCCACACAGTTCAACGCAGACAGAAAACAGTTTCTTTACCAGCACCAGCATAAGCACATGAACCTGAACAGCATGGGCAGCCTGATCTTGTTCCCCTATCCAACTGATCAGGACTGGAGTTTGCTGTTGCTCACATCCAAACCCATGCACAACACATGGGTTTTAGATACTCAATTGTTCCACCCAGAACTGTGCCCCAGGCTCCAGTTTTCTACAGTTACTGGCACCCAGAGCTATGGGCCCCCCAGACCTGCAGTCCCTCTTGAGTGATTGGTACTGAGAAATCTCATCTAACAGAGATTCCAGTTTACCCTGATGTTCTCTAGCAGATCATGCACATACACACACAGACTGGAAAGCATACTTACACAGAAAATAGTTAAGACTAGAGTTTAATGAGATAGGACAGACTGTGGTGTTAGGTACAACAGCCAGACAAATGTACTGACCAGCCACTGGCTTACAAGTGAGTGGCCCCTTCTTTCCTTATGTTTTCCTTACTTGGAATCATAGAATGGTTTGGGTCAGAAGGGACCTTTAAAGATCATTTAGTCCAACCCCCCTGCCATGAGCATGGACATCTTTCACTACATTAGGTTGCTCAAGCCCCATCCAACCAGAGCTTGAACACTTCCAGTGATGGAGAATCCAGAATTTATCCAGGCAACCTGTTCCAGTTTCTTATCACCCTCATCATAAAGAATTTCTTCCTCATATCTGATCTAAATCTACCCTCTTTTAGTTTAACACCATTACCCTTTGTCCTATCACTACAGGCCCTGATAAAAAAATTATCTCTATCTTTCTTATAAGCCCCCTTTAAGTCCTGAAAGGCTGCAAAAAGGTCTCCCCACAGCCTTCTCTTCTCCAGGCTGAACAACCCCAACCTGTCCTCATAGGAGAGGTGTTCCATCCCCTCTGAGCATTTTTGTGGCCCTCCTCTGGACCTGCTCCAACAGCCCCATGTCTTTCCTGTGTTGAAGGCTCCAGAGCTGGACGCAGTGCTCCAGGTGGGGTCTAACCAGAGCGGAGTAGAGGGGCAGAATCACCTCCCTCATCCTGCTGGCCTCGCTTTTTTGATGCAGCCCAGGATACAGTTGGCTTTCTGGGCTGTGAGCACACATTGCCAGTTCATGTCCAGTTCAGCCACCAAACCCTACAAAATCCACCTTGACTCCTTCCTCCTGCCTTTCCTCCTTCTGCTTAAACTTCCCATAATAAATTTTACACAATCCCCAAATTCTTTTTCCTCTCTGTCCCAGAATAAGTCTTAACACCTCTTCAGGTAATAATCACCTTTAGATTGCAAAGTCTTTCGGGAGACAGTTTCTTTCCTTGAGTCGCTTCGGTGGGTTTCAGACCACGGACAACAGTCTAATCATTCTGTAATGGTCTCAAGAGTGTTGATTTAGTGCGCTTTGTTTTTGCAGATTAGTTTATTAGGGTTCCTTCACCTATCTCTATTAGGATGTTGGCTACATTAGAATTCTAACAAGTTTTTTCAGATACTTGAGAAAGTTGACTCTTTAGTTAAAAGGAAAAATGTTTTGACCCCTCTGTGTTTACTGAAAAATTAAAGCCTCTTTAATTGTATCTGGCTGCAAAAAAAAAATCATATATCTCCTTAGCATGTTGTTAAAACATCATTAGAACTCCTTGGCACATCAGGAGGATGCTTTGAATGCTAAATATTTACATAGAATAAAAAACTGCTCAGATGAATTCATGAGAGAAGAGCCCATGAAAGGCTGTTAAACGTGGAGGTACATGAAAGTTCTTCTGGGTGAGGAAGTCCCTGAGGTCTGAAAATTTGAGGAGATGGTAGGGTGTATTATGGGAAGGTGTCATGGAAAGTCACCCTGGTCCTGTGCTATTCACTAGGCATCTTCTGCTGAACATTGTCAGAGACAGGATACCAAGCTAGACAAGCTTGTGATTTGAATATAACTGTCATTGTATTCCTATGTATATACTTAATTGATTGGTTAATAGTCAGAACTTAATATATCTGTAGCTTAGCTTACCAGAAAATTTATTTTCTAATGTGTTCCTTATTCCCACTAGCCAACGGTATTATCTCATATCCATTTATAAGCTCCACTTATTATCAGCTTTCTCCTTTGTGACTGAATGTCTTGATTTCTGCTGCATTTTCCATGTATATTTTTGGCAATGTTCCTGAAGGAATAGGTGGATTCTGTCTCCATTCCTTGTTCTTGTTTGTATCCCCCCCTTTTTTTTTTCCCTTTTCCCACCTACTCTTTCCACTTGTCCATTTTACAGTTATTAATTACTGCATTTCCAGTGGACTATCTAAAGCTCTGAGCAAGACATTGTTTGGGCTGAATTCTTCCTCTGGACCACTTTGGAAATATTTTCATGTTGTAAAGCAGTCAGTGCTTTTCCAAGTTAGTTAGATTAGTTAGTTAGTCCATCCTAGGTGCAGGAGTGTTGTTGTCCAGACTGCCATGGCTAGTACTGGGTATTTTAGCACCTTTGTGCATACAATCTAGGTATATGTATGTGGGGTCTTCCCAAGCTAATTAGGGATGGTGGAAGTGATATTAAGCTAATGTGCCTTTCTGTCAGATTAATAATGTTCAAATGCACTTGGACCCAAGCTAGTAAAAGCCTTGAAGTGCTGCACAGCACTTCATGGACTTGCTAATTCACATCTCTCCAAAGTGCATCTCGGAGGTGTCTTTAAGTGTAGATATATCCTCAGAAACTCAACGGATAAGCTCTGTTTTCACATACAGACACCTAGTTGGCTTATTCAGTCTCTCTTACCTCCAAGTTTTCACTGAGTTTTCAGTTAGTTTACTAACAGTTTTAAAATGAGTTTAAAAATAATCCTTTTTTAAAAAAAGTTTTTGATACTGTATTCTGTCTGCCTCTTTTGCATCAGAAAGTATTTTCATATGTAATTTAAATATATGAACTTATATAACAATATTAAATGAAATAATTCTTCTCTTACATCTTTCCTCTTCTTAATTTGATTGTTTTTGTTTTCTTTTTTCTCCCCTCTACTCCTGCTCTTCCCTTTTCTTTTTCTTCAAGCTTTTATTCACTGTGACATTGATTGGCTTCCTTTTTAGTGGAATACACTTAGTTTGGATATGATTTAGAACAAACTTGAATACATTCCAGTGTCTTCTGTTATTGCCTTTAAATGGATTTTTTGAGTTAATCCTTTAGAATTAATTATTTTTAAAGAATTTTGAAGCTTCTTAAAAGCAACAATAAAAATTGCTGTGGCTCTGGTAATGTTTAGAAAAATCACAAACCTTAATTGGTTATTAGTGGCATTATAATTGATACTGTTAAGCAGCTCCTGGACCTTGAGCTCTGGCTTTAATTAGAGACAGTAGTGTCTTCTTCCCTCTGAGATTTCTTTATGAAAGTATTTTGCTTAATAACACAGGGTTATCAGCTTTCAACTGTCTTCTGGATGAAACCTCCCAAATGACATACCTGTTGTATCTGCCTTTCTCATTTCAGCCAGAATTTCCAAGCACGCTCTTCTTCATTGCTTAAGCATTTACTTTTCACTTTCTAATAAATACTCTTGTACTGCTTATTTTACAATTAGTATTGTAGCTTTTTCCTTGACACTTGGTGAATTATGATTCATAAGGTATAGAAATTATAATTGAATACCTACAGTTTCTGATTTTTCCTCACTTTTATTTCCTCACTTTTATTTGTAATACTTACATGGTCTGCACTTGATTTGTTAGCAACATATGATAAGGTTTGTAATCTACCATTTTTTGTTTTAAATATTTTTTTTCTTCCTTAGACGTTCTCTCTATTTTCTGTATATTTATGAGATAGTTTCCACACTCTTGATTAAAGTAAACCCCTGCTCACTAGAAAGTCATCTCATTATACATACAGTTTGGTATATTTAATGTAAGGGTTCTAGCAAGAAGAATTTAGGTTATTTTATACACAACCAGTGTGATGAAATATTAATTTTGTGAAGGGGAAAGTAGAGTTCTGTGCCAGAATGTTAAACAAAAGAAGAGATGCTGATAGTGGGAGAATGATGTTGCATGACATACAAAGACAGGGAACTTTCACATGTAAGATAATTGAAGCAGAAATAAATTTTCAAATGAAGGAGACAAAAGGATGAGGAAGACAAACTGAAGCCTAAGAAATCCTGTAGGAAGATAATTGATAGAGGTGAATAGCAGGAGCAGGCTTTTGCAAACTTTTTAGGTCAGGAGTAAGAATTCTGAAGGAAACTTATATTATTTGTGGTATCTTAAAAAAAAGTAATTTAGAATATATTGTATGGCATATTGCTTTTGTTTGTAACTAGATAATATCTGAACATACAGAACATTCCTGTGCTGGTACTTAAAATTCTAGACTATCCAATATTTCTTTAATGGATATTGAATTATTTAATCCTGAAACAGATGCTCTGCACAAAGTATTGTATTCTAAGCACTTAAAATAAATATTTTTCTTTTCCCATTTTGTCTTAATTAAAAATATATGTGATGTATTCAGTTAAATGAATTAGGTACATTGCTTTTATACTGTCTTTAGTAGAGCCATGCATATGAAAATTTTTGAGGGCCACGAGTCAGATAGTTGGGTTTATTGGACCAGGGTTTTGATGGTTCAGGGACATGCTTAGTAATGTCCAAAACACTTGAACAGGTCAGAGTGTAGTACCTGTTAAATTCAGTGGAAGTTATGCACCTAAATGCTTTGGTGTGTGAGGAAGTACTGGTGGGCACTTTCCTACCTCTTGATTTGGTAGAGAAAAAACAACACCACTTTGACAATATTTTTTTGTTTCTTTTATTTGAAACTATTTAGTTTAGCAATATTCAGGGCAGCAGAAGGCTTTTCTCTTTGATGTATGTGCTTCTGTGTAATATGTTTATTGGTGTTTGTTTGTAATTTGTAATATGCTTTTGAAAGCCTGGATGAATAACAAGATTATTCTCTTTCTCTTTTCTCTTTCTAATAATCCAGCCATTACAAAAGCTAGAAATAACTTAACATTACTCTAGCTGTAGTGGGCATCCTCAATTTTAATCAGCTTTTCTAAGACCAAGGGAGAGAAAGTGAGCTTTAGTTAGCATAATATCATTTGAGAAGAATTGACTGCCGAAGTAGGTGGGGGAACGGACTGCAGAGTTTTCAGGGTTGCAGGGTTGCCAGGTTCCTCTAGCTACACTTGAAATTTGCACTCAAATCCACAGAATAATTCAGCTTTTTTTCTGTTCTTTTTTCATGTAATTGAAAATTATGAAATGATAACAAATAGCATAGAGAAGGATACTCTGGAAATACATTTCATAGGAGACTGGGAAAAAGATGAAGCATTAATGAAGTAGAAAGTAGTTAAAAAGGAGGGCTGCATTCCCATGCTGGTGTGATTTTGTGTAAGAGCAAACAGTAGATAAATGCTAAATGAATGGAAGAAATGTGAAGGGTGAGAGAGAGGTTGAAGTTCCTGGAAGGAAGAAAAGGAAGTAATTTTGAATTGGACTCTAACTAACAGCCTGAAAGACAACAGGGTGATTTGGCAGTATTGTGATGTGGACAGTGCGTTTCTGGACTTGTCAAACTAAGAGTATGGAAGTCATGGTGATACAGTTCATCCGAGCTTGAGTACTGAAATCCTCTTACATGGCTGTAGAAGAAACAGAACTGAGATAGCGGTGTGCATATGTTATATAATTCAGGTATAGATAGGCAAACTTGTGCAAGCAAGTATTTTAGGAGAAAGCATTGTTTCATGTTTTGGAATACGCTGTGTGGTACAAGAATATTCAACATAGCACTTAGTTTGCTAAAAATGGGCATATACTTCTCATAAATACCTGCAGAACATTTATGAAATAAATTATGTAAGACTTCAACATTTAAGATTGGTAAACATTTTAATTTTTGGAAAGCACAAAACCAGTAGTGAATTGGTAAAATGCATATGACTGCATCTTAGCGTGTCGAGTCCAACTGATATAAAATGGATTTATATAACTTAATTTTTCTCAGAAGCTGTCATTGTATTGCCGTTTACACAATAGTCTGACTAAATAGGCAAAAATGCATTTTTTTAAATAGTTACCTAAGTAATATGTATTTACCTATCCCATTTTATAGAAAATGTTAAGGTAAGATTAAATTAGTCTAAGAGAGTATAATTGATAGTAACAGTTTGATTTAATTTAATCCTTTTATGACCTGATATGTAAAGAAAGACATAGCTGATTACCTGCAGTTTAATGATGGTAATTGCTTTACTTTAGTGAGACTAACTTTAAATGGTTATTTTTTATTTTGCATAGTTATTGGACACTTTGCACTTCATTTAAAAATTATAATTCTAACCCTGTAGCCCTTTTATCTTCCATTTAAATGTTAGAATATATAGGAATAGATGATTTTCATCATATGGTTCTGTGTCCTATAAAATCATTCTGCCATTATGTCAAAGCATTGTCTTTTAGCTGTCTTTAGTAGTCTTTGGAGAGTAACCTGGTTTCTTTGGTGCTATAAAGTATTCAGCTTTATGTTTTTAAGTTTAGATGAAATTCATGCTAGAGACAGAAACAAAAAGGCATTATAAATGTTAACAGCACAGAGTACAATTTCATACAAAAAAATAAAGAATTTCTGACAAGATTCTGCCCTCAAATGTTATTCCCAATAGTCATCTCAAGGAATCTGACTTGTGCTCACATGCTAAATGACAAAACTATAAACCCTTTGACCTGTAAAGTGTAGTATATGAATGCTAAAATGCTTTCTTTATAGAATCTAGGTCTCGACTGGAAGAAACATGTATAGATGAAGACTGTCATCACTGCTTTTTCAAAACTAGGATTAGATATTTCTCTTTCACATTTGTCTGTCTTTGACCAGTGGAGAGCCCATGTTTATTCTACTTTTAAAAGGAGCCTGTTCCTTCTTTGTTGAGGTTCTGAAGCACAGCTAATTAACTATCAGGAAAGCTTTGAGATTTGTTTTTGTGTTTCCTAATTATACTGTTAGCTTGAAAAGCAGCATTCATTTTCTACTCAGTTTTGTGTTGTCCATGCTGTTGCACACCTCAGTTTGGTCATACCTCTCCTTGTTTTGTCTTGCAGAGATAATCTTCCCATTTATTTATCTATCCTTCAAGCTCTAGTGATCCAGATGGTATAATTGCTAGGCATAAAAAGATGAAGAAGGTAATTCTTTCACTGTTGTGATGTCACTAGAAACCATATTTAGTGAGTTTAGTCATTAAAAAAGAACATAAATAGGTTTGTGTTTGCATCTTGATTTCTTCCTTGTCTTCTGTCTTCTATTGATAGAAAAGACTCTCATTGCCCTACTGGCCCTTGTTCTGGCATCTATCTCTCAGGTCATCTTAAGTGCTGGAGAGTGAAATAAGTACATGCTTCCGTAGGAGTCCAGTTCTTGTTTGCTTTTTCATCTGCAGCAATAGTCTAAACTGAAGGGATCACCTATGAATACCTTGTTATTAACATGGGACTCTTAATGTTTGCTTCCTTATCTGTGTGAACCTGAGAGCTGTCTATGTGGCTAGCAACAATGTTGTCTGATCAAATCCACACTGTGCAAATACTGGCAGGCAGTCTCAGGGTGATATATCATGCCAAATGTGATGGAGAGATCCTATCCTTGCATTGGTTCTGGGAAAGAGTGTAAATCTGCATGACATAGGAAGATAAAGAGTAAAGTTGAGTTAGACTGTCAAAAGGAATCAACCTGTGTATTTAATGATGATGGCTTCGAAAGTAGTTTTGTCTCATGTGCGGATATTCTGGAGCAGAAAGCAGTATCTAGGACAGGAGCTGTAGCCTTCCTTGACCCTTAATTTAGCACTCAGCTGTGGAAGACTATCATCTCCTGTATTGTACAGCTGTCTTCAGCACTTCTGTTTTCACCTGAACTCTAGCCAGGACACACAATGAGAACAATCCTGTATTCAGAGTAGTGCTTGGAACTCAATACTCTGTAGATCTCGGTAGTCTCTTTAATGGATAATTCTTGGAAAGAAGAATATGATTGTTTACCATGGCTGTTACATTCTTCTAAGAAGTTGTTTCAGTAGGGAAGTATTTTTCCATATACTTTCCTTGCTTTTCTTTCTCTATTTTAGTAGAGAATTCCTACTAAAGGAAATACTGTTCTATGATTGAGGTGTTGTGTGACCGTATACTTTGAATAGGTGGGAGAGAATCAGTGTATTCAGCTTGTGAGGGAAATCCTGTATTTCCATATTAGGGGGATATATTTTGTAGATATAATAATGTAAATGGTCTTGGATCAAGAAGCTATAATTATTATGATATTTAATATCTTGTTCTTTTCACCATTTACTCTAAATTGCTTGCCACACCTGAATACGTACAGCATGTAGCTTTGTGATTCCCAAAAGCATTATGGCTATTTGCAGCACAGCGTGAAATTGTCATCAACACGAATAACGAACAATAGCTACGTAAGGGTAATGCAGATGGAGTCGCTTTCCACTCTTCTGAACTGTAATGTTAAAAAGAACATCAGCTATTTTAGGATCAGGAATAGGCCATCTGCCCAAATTGCCTACCCTTTCAGCTTTATCTTACTCCCATATTATTATTGTTATTTTTATCTGATTGTCATTACATTTTTATGCTTTGTTTCCTTGAAAGATACTTCGTCTTATTAGCTGATTAGTTTTACACCAGCGTTTTCTTTAAGAATTCCAGATCTTTCTTTAATATTCATGTTTTGCTATTCAAATATTTTGCCTCCAAATATGATGTTTGCTTGATAATTTCTTTATTAAGTCAGACAACATCTGTCCTTCCTGGCAGTGTTGGAAATGGTATGACAGTCTGGCAGCAATAGTAGCAGGAAATAAGCAAAAGACCCACAGTGATCATGGAAGGCAGAGGAACAGAGCATTTGCATCAAGGCAAAGAAAAGGACTTTGGGAAAAAAAGTCTAAAAATAATTGAAGCTGAGAGAAAAAAGAATATGACCAAGTGAGAGACATTTGTAAAAAGCATTTTTAGCTGCCAGATTAATTTCATATGTAGTTTTCAGCTTCCTCTGAAGGCAGGAATGACTTAATAAAAGATTCAGTTGCTTTGAAGACTGTTGATTTACAGTCTTGAATGTCTTTGTGCGATGAGCTTTAGAAAGAATTAAACATTTTCCAATGGAACTTTTTAAAATCTGAAATTGTTGGTTCAAAGAATATCAAATGTTCTACAAGAATATCAACATTTCATATCAGCATTTCATTTCAGGTTTTTTATTAATTCATGTTGTGTAAATACTTGTATTTGTTCTGCCACAGTAATTTGGCAAATGAAAACGGAAGGTTTTGTTCCTAAATGTCTAAAGAAATCATATCAATCCATTGTAATGTTCCAAGAACACTGGAACTTTCTCCCCCTCCCCCTGCCCCTTTTTTTCTAAATAGGAATGAGCTTCATTAACTGTAAAATAACATCTTAGATAAAAATCATTTCCCATCAAATAGCTGATTTTCTCTGGAATATAATGGAATTTCTTTTTCTATGTGATTGTTCTTTCGTGGTTATGTTCCTAAACATAAGCATCTAGAGTTCTTTTTTGATGCCCTGGGATAGCAGAGATATACGTACAGGGTTGACAAGACCTACGAGAGATAGGAGGACATGTGTCCTTTGGAGCAACAACTGAAAGTCAGGAGGGTTGCACCAAAAAGCTTTCAAAATGACACTGGATATTTGTGTCTTGTTATAGCTTTGTTTATGTCATTAATCATCACAGTTTACAGGTTATTTAAATGGTTAGCCAAGGAATAAATAGTATGACTATCTGTAAAGTGTATAGACTTTTCTTAGGTGAATATACTTTCCATTTTTTTATGAAAATAGGTATCGGTATTCTTTTCTTGGCATTAATTAAATGTAAACATTAATTTTTGTAGTTGTAATTCCCAGAAATAGGAATTACACAGTCATAGTTTTTGTTTCATTCATGTTTGGTAACTCTGACAATTGATCATAATTTCTTAAGCAGCCAAAGACAAAAGTGATTTGTCCATTATTTGAAAAAAAAAGTCCATATTTATGATCATTCACAGTCATTCTTTTACAATTGGCTTCTTTGAAGATCAGTCTATTTAATTTTTAAAAATGAAAATGGGAAGGCACTTCAATGTAACTGCAGCTTTATATGTCTCTGAGAATACTGTAGTCAAGTAGGTACATGTACACTACTTTTATTTAAAGTTTTTCTTTAGTGTTCAAAATAACAAGTCCTTTAAATATGTTGTCCAATTTGCTTAACCTTATAAGTCTCTTTGAAAACTCTGGCTATAGAAATGAAACACTACTTAATGTAACCAGAACAATAACATAACCGTAGTCAGTCCTGTACCATAGGGTCAGTTTTCATTACTCATTTCTAGTTCTACTATATGCTTATGCTATTTACAAATGATGCTCGTACATTTTGTCTCAGAATACTGAAGTGCAGCTAATCATGGACAGAATTTAGTCTGATACATTAGATTATTTTCACATTGTTCTATAATACAAACACTGAAGAAGACCCAACTCCTTCAGAATTTTTTTGAACCTGAAGTGAATAGCACAGTTCTCAGTTTCAAAGCACAGTTCTCACTAGACAGGTTATGGTCATGTATTTTAACATTCCAATTATTAAAATCTTGCCAAGTTTCGGTAATAACTCAAACTGAATTTATCCATATAAATGAGTAATTGCAATTCTCTTGTTTAATATCCAACTTCTAGAGTTGTTATATGGGTAAATGAAATTTGGTTGCTTATTTCTTATCTTCACAAACTTTGGCATCTAGGCTGACTTTTATTCTCAGTGTCTTGTTTTTGTGTTTACTGGATGGTTAGATAATCTTTCTCTTGTTTTGATAATCTTTCTCTTTTTCTGTTGTAGCTTAGCATTTTCCCTGAGTATCTATGTAGCCTTTTCCTGAGAAGATTGGTTCCAATTATTTCCAATGGCATTAAACTGGAAGCTATTCAAATTACACATTTGGTATGTCAATCAACTGACCTACCAAAACCATTGGTTTGGAACGTCAACCAATATTCCAGAAAGATGCATTTTTTTCTTCCTACCTAGCAGTTTATTCCAACATCTTCCTACTGTTGCTCATGGGACCCAAAGGTGTTCTAAAAACATCACTTGTATCTATCACTTCCCCAACAATTTTATTCTGTAAGCTATGTTGTGATGAAGTCTCATGATCTTCAGTAGGCAACACCAGTAATTTTTTACTCTGGATATGTTTCTAGTCATCTTGTTTCTTACCTCTACAAAAACTGCATGCAATTGTTAATCTGTTTCCAAGCACATTTTATCATATGTAGCACGAGGTGAATTGTTAGTCTTGGTTTGTGTCTAGTGACTTGTGTTCAATGGCTTTCTCTATTCCATCAACTATATCCTTCAAAATGTCTTCTGTAGTTTTCATACTGAACTCTTCATACTTACTGTACACTTTCTGCTATGTAAAGTTTATTGTCTTGCTGCCATACCTCCACTCTGGTTTCACTCCATTCAGTTCATTAATACGAATTGTTTTCTTCCTTAAGTCTGACAGAGTGATAGTTTTCAATTTTTTCTCTCTAAAACCTCAGTACTTCTGGTATTGTCTAGTACATGAACTTATTTTCTAGACTATATAGGCACTTTTTTCTGAAATGTCTCTTCTGGTTTCAGGTAACAAAGAATATTTTATAAGATTATTGTTGATCATTGCATCTCTTCTATTACTGGTCAGCACAAGATTGAGGGAAGAATCTCCATTTCTTTTTAAGTTATCTTGAGGTCAATGCTTAAGGTTACACAAGCAGAATGAATTTTATTAGTGAGTTTTGGAAATGGAAATTTCCTTTTAGGATGTAAATCAACATTTATTTTGTGATCTTTTATCTAAGTTTTTTAACTAGTATTTGGAGTTATGATTTCACATCACTGTAGCTACAACAGAAACTTAAATATACATATGTAAGTTAGCATTTAGCTGTGTTAGCTGTTGGATTATTGGAATTGATTTTTGTAAATGTTTTTCCAAGAAGTAAATGCTTAATCTTTTCATGAATAGAACACTACTTTTCAGTTTAGTAAGTGATAGAAAGAAGTAAGGTAACTGAAGTAAAAAACTGAATTAAAAAGTCTTTTCAGTCTTATGTTTTGGGTAGTGCCTAGCCAGACATTACAAACACTCATGTTTGCCTTCTCTCTTTCATTAGTAGCATATTTTAGAATTAGGTTTGCTGTCAAATGCCAAGATAAAGTTAATCTATTTCTGAGCTACTATTTTCTGGTTTGAATAATCAGTAAATGCTTTTAATGCATTGGGTTCCTGAGAGAAAACTCTTAAATAAATGGAAACACAGGTGTGTAACAATGTTTTTCTCTGTTTCTGAGGAAATTAAATATAGCACATTGTCAGTTCCTACCTCCGTTAAAGAGAGTAAACGTCCCAATTAATAAAAGCTAGAGAAATATTAGCGCTATGCCTTGTGTGGAAAAACCAACCTTCCTCTAAATGAAGAGACTATTAAAACGTAGGGTATACCACTATTAGGAATTTCTTCCTATACTTTTTTAACAGATTCTACTTTGCTGAAAAAATTTTTGTTAGACTTCTTTGGCATATGTCTGTGAAGTGATGAAAGTTAAATGTACACTAAGCTATGAAAGCTAAAAGGTGGATTTATTACTTCCTAATGACCCTTAGGTTTATAGAGTAGTATATCTGTGGAAGGAACAGTTATCCATTTTTGCACACAGCTACACAAGAATCCCACTGCTCACCTGGAGCTTCTGTGGGGGTTTTAATATGAAGAATGTCTTTGGTCATGGAGAAATAATGAATCTTTTTAGAGATTTGTTAGGCTAATATCATGGAGATGTTTCTGTGTAGATATTAAAGCTGTTATGTTTATATGGATAGTAAGCGGTTCACAGTACTGCTGTTGAAAGCGTTGTTATGTGTTCTACAAGATACTGCTTCAGTATAGTAGATAAAATAATGCAATACAGATATAATGAAATAAAGGTCTGCAGACAGGCTAACATGTTGCTAATCTACAGAAGTACTTCACACACACACATAAAAGTGTATATAATAAAAGGATCAACCAACCATTCTTTGAACAATATACATGCTGAAATCTAATTTAAGTGTGTTTAAATGGCCTCACCTCCAACATGCTTTTTGCCTTTAACATGTTGTTACAGTAAATAGAATTTGATGAAAAAAATCACTAAACTTACGTTTTTGTTAGAATCATGTAAAATTTCAATTTAAAGGTATTTAACATCTCAGTAGAATACTGAGAATTATAATGCTTTGACATATAAGTTTATGAATAAATGGATGTTGATATTAACTTGAATGTGCTACTAACTTTGTCTTTTTAAAGTTTTAATTTAAATCTGCAAGCATTTCATTCTGCAGATCCTTTGGTGAGAACTCTTTGAAGGCATATCTCTGTTCTCATTATTGTAGTTGTATTCCTTCTTTGTACCCCATCAATTAAGCACCCCTACCAAATCACAGATGTTTTATTCTATGAGTCACTAACAATTCTGTGATGTCATAACTTATTGGAGACACGCTGTTGAGCCTGTTCTTATGGACATTTTCCTAGTATTTCTTAAAGTTTTACTTTCAAGTGATAGCAGCTGAAGGCATATTTACACAAATAAAGAATATTACTCATGATGGTTAGTTACAGAAGATGCATCTTGTTGGTATGCTAAAAACAAAAGCTCAGCATATTCTTTCAGAGATAATTCCAGAGAAAGGAAGGTATAAAGTTGTAAAATGGCTTAATCAAGGTCACGCAAGAGGAGGATTGCAAAGCTACTTTGAGAAAATGCTATTATATTTCTTTTTTTTGGGATATGAAGGAAATCATTTACATCTTAACAATTAGCAACACGATAATGCATTTGTTCTAAAATTGTAAGGTATATTTTCATTTGATATCAGTATAAAGTATAGAACGGTTCAAATATTTGTGAGATATATCGAGTTACATTTCAGCTCTCAGAAGTTTAGTATGAGAATTCTTCTATATAAAAATGCATTTTATATGTCAACAAAAACTTTTAATAAGATATTTAAATAAAGTAAATAAAGCCTGTATTTATTCTGTGAGGGGAAAAAGTCTTCTTATCAGTGTTCCGCATTAGACTTGTATTCGTGTGCTGTTTTATAACATTGTGCAGAGATGTTTTTGCCTGAAAAAATTAGATTCTCATTTCTAAGCTCTAAGAGTTGTAAGTTCTAAATGTAGCTTGGTTCCAAAGGTAAACATACAACATATACCTAAAAGTTCCTGCTGACTATCTGCTTGGTGATGGGTCCCATTTCAGCTACCATTTCTCAAGGAAGAGCTTGGTTCCAGAAGCTCTGTCCATAGTGCTGACATCTGTCATGCCATCGCAACATTTCTCTGCTCAATTTCAATGTGCCTTTATGTGCGATAGCAATTCATCAGGTTTGTAAACTTCCTTCTTCAGTGAAACATATCGACTCTGTGAATGTCATAAGTTTTTGTAGTTTACAATTAGTATAAGGTTCTTCTTTCTGCCTTTAACATCTTCGAAAATTACCTTTACATAATTTAAAAATCCTGGGATTTAACTAGAAAAATGACATTTTTAACATGAAAGGAAGGTATTCGTTAGTACTAGGTGAAGTGAAATTATTTTTCCATGCTACAAATGTTTATAGACCAATAATATTTTGAAAGTATGCAGCAAACTATAAGTAAGTGGAAAAGTTAATGTCTAAATTCAAGAAGTAACTCTTCTTCTACCTACAAAAATTCTGTCAGCAATTCCACAGAAATCTTTACTTCAACCAAGGCTAGAAAGATAAAATGTATATTATTATAAAGTTTAAAAAATGGTAAAGTCTACTAAGGACTTACAAGAAATGTTTGTTACTCCTATTTTTACTTTGTAATTCAAGCTACCTATGCATTCTGTGAATATTTACTTCCTTAAGCACAATATTCAGAGATAACCATTTTTTTTCCTTCATTCTTCCTATTTGTTTTCATATATATGAACCAATAACATAAAAATTTTGCTGTTGCTTTCTTTATCAGGAGGTACCACATCTTTTAATCAGATATCTTAATGGCCCGATGTCTTTTCTCTACTGGGCTTAGTAGTAGCCATTTTTCCATCCTAACAGTATTGGGTTTAGCTTGTAATCAACATTCTGATCAGCAGCTTCTTGTGCACATTTGCTGCTTATGGGCCCAGTCCTACTCCTGTGAGAACTTTAGCTTCAGTATGAGTAGTCAGGTATTTATTGTTCTCTTTTTATTTTGTTTCAATTCATTTCTACTAATAATGTTTCTGTCAGTCATTTATTGCTTGTTACATTGTGAAAGCTGAGGAGGTTTATAAACTAGTCGGTTGTTATTGCTGAACAGAAGTGTGCAGGTACAGAAAGAAAACCTTAATATCATTTAAACTGTTCAAGCTATCTGAGTTCCCTGTATGGCCAGCCTCAAGTTTAGACATTATTAATAACTGAATTACCCTTTTGACTGAAGACAAAATATTGGATTTATATTATCTGAGTCTAAACATTGCATTCAGTTTTCAGGCTTCTGGGAAAATACCAAAGCAGCTCAAAATTTGCTGTTATCAGTAGCTAACAATCTATTTCCCTATCAGTCTTATGTCTCCTTCCCACCCTTTTCTCCTCTTCCTCCCACAATAAGCAAAGTGTAAAATATGGTGGTTATTATTATGGGTAAGTACTTTATAAAAATATTTACTGTGTGGTTTATTGCAGTTATACAGCCTAAAATCAGCAAAAATATCCTATGTGTTCAGACTGGCATTTTAACAGGAGAATATGTAAGGAGATATTTTCTCAGACATTAGAATGAGTTTGTTTATTCTCAGACAAGAGCTCCCAGAATGTTTTTTTTAGAAACAAAGAAGCCAAAAACTATTTTGATTTTAATCAAAAATGTATTTTCCTCATAAAAAAAATTAACATACTCACTGTGTCTACTCTACAGAATTTGTCCATTTCGTTACACCATGTGTCAATCCTAGTATATCTGTTCACTGCAAAAACTCGTGGCTAGTGTGTGTAATACAGCACAGGAGGAGGTATTGCTCAGTTCCACTACTTTTATATATTAATTAAAAAAAAAAAATACAGAAAATGTTCTTGGCTACTTGCACTGTATTCCAGACTTAAAAGTCCCATGAAAGTTCTAGAAAATGAAGTTAGTTGTATTTGGTTGGTAGAATACCCTTAGAAGCCAGTTAGTTAAAATTCTTCTCTTATGCTGAGTCAGTACATACTCCCATTTGTCGGCAGCAGCAAAGTCTAGGTGTCTAGTTCCTAAAAGAAATACTTTTTCTTGTTGCCTTTTTATTTAGCACAAATGCAGTCATGTGCTTCTTATTTCAGAAATTAAGTGGTATAGTGACTTATTTAGGGCATATTTGTTGGTACTCCTATTACAGTTGCTTTTACTTCCATTGCTGTGCTTTTTTCTTTGCCCATGTCCCAAAGACTGATTAGAGGAGGATAAAGCTCATTGAGTGAAAAGGATTGTTTCTTCAGGTAATTCTTTAGAGAGCTGTGTCCAACATCATAGTTCATCTCTTGTGAGATGCAGCTGTAGATATATATCACAGAGATGATTCCCAAAAGAGCGCCAAGGCAGGCAAGGAATCCTATTATGTTGTTCTTTTCATAGCCTTTCATTGCCAAGTCCAGTCCTTTTGTGGTTACATTGACACATTGTTTCTTATTCTGTGAAGAGATAGTGGGAATATCTATACAAATTTTGTACTCAGTTGATGGATTTAGATGTGTAAGATTATATACCTTTATATCAGATGGTATTCGAGCGCTCTGGGCAGCCTGAGAGTTTTCAGCTTTCAGAAAGGCTGTCCATCTAACAGTGGACTTCAGAATTTTAGAACTTGCTTTCCATGAAACCAAAACAGAATTAGATTTTATATCTTTTATTTTAATATTCAAAGATCCATGGCTGTCCTGAGGGAAGGAGCCATCCACTTTAATCATGACTGACTTTAGGTCTGCCCCAACTAAATTTGTTGCTATACATGTGTATAAGCCACTTTCTTTTTCTGTTATGTCACTTATGTCTAATGTTCCTTCGGAATGAATGTAGTATTTATTGGAAATAGTATTAGGCAAAAGTTTGTGTCCTGATGGTGTTATCCAGTAGATTTCAGGTTCTGGTTCTGCTGTTGCTCTGCAGTGTAAGGAAATATGGCTGCCAGTTTTTAAATCCAGAGTAGATGGAAAACTTTCAGGAGCTATCAGGGGGAGACAGATTTCCATCATTTCCCGGAAGTGTATCTGTCTCACATTCTGGCCTTGGAATTCAGGAGGGTCTACACAAAACAGGGACTCCGGCTCCATGAAGCGGATGTTTGTTTTATTCATGTTAATCCAGCGGATGACACAATCACATCTAATGGGATTGCTATGTATACTAACTTCTTTGAGGTTAGGCAAGGATTCTATCGTACTGCGGTACAGGGCACTCAGTGCGTTACTGTTGAGCATGAGTGATTCCAGCTTGGGAAGTCTGTAGAATGCATTTGGATGAATGTATGATAATCTGGGGTTATTGGTAGCTTCTATTTTTCTTAAATCTGGCAAATTATCAACAGCAAGACTATCTATAGAAATCAGTTCGGGCATGTTATTAATTCCCAACTCTTTTAGGTGCAGCATATTGCTAAAATCTCCTCGTCGTATTCTGTTAATGGGATTCTTATTTAGATCCAGAAATTTAAGATTTGTAGCTTTTTGAAGAGCAATGTGGGGCACTCTGACAAATCTGTTGTCATAAAAGGAGATGCTTTCTAAATTGTCAAGGCCAACCAAAGCATTATCTGGTATTTCAGTGAGATTTATGCCTGCTAAAACTAGGCTGCGCAGGCTGATAAGAGGTTTAAAATTCATATCTTCGATTCTGATTATTGGGTTCTCTCCAATCATGAGAATTTCAAGATTAGGAGTAGCTTCAAACCACTTCCTGTTGATCATTTGCAGACCATTTGAGTTGAGGTGAAGTCTGAGAAGGTTATTGAGGCCTATGAAAGCCCCTGGTGCAATCACAGAAAGCAGGTTATGATTAATATAAAGCTCTTGTAAATTGTGGAGTCCAGAGAGACATTCTTCAGGGAGTTCGGTAAGTTTGTTTTCTTCAAGGTACATTGAAAGCAACTGTGGTATCTTTCTAAGATTAATACTGGTCACTGAGGATAAATTGTTCTGAGATAAATCTAGACCAGTTAAATTCACTGGGAAGTCTACTGAATGTTCAATTTTTGCAATATTATTAGTCTGTAGAAGTAGAACCCGTGTGTCGGCAGGCAGTCTGGCTGGAAAATTAAAAAGGCCTAAATCATTACAGTCCACTGTTGGAGCCTCCATGTAGACAGACCTGGGGGTGAACCATGGTCTGATCTCACATATACAAGACTCTGGGCAGTCTGCTTTTTTTTCTACAGCTTGTACTAATGCAGTGATAACTAAGCCAAGTAGAAAATTAATTTTCAGTTGCATGTCCTTCATCTTAGCTCAAATGTTCAGAAAAGTAACAGACCCTTTAGTATTCCACAGTTATGGTTATGGAATTCAGTATGACCTGGTCAGTTGATAATACACACACTTGCATTTGTCAAATGGTGATCGCGAAGGACTTTCTTCCTGAGGATAAGTGATAAATTTGTAACCAACTTGTCCAGTAGTAAGAGGCATTTTGTGGAAATGAAGGTCACTCTGTCCTTGATGACATAAAATTGATAAGCTTTGTGAAGATGAAGTATGTATAGATGGTCATAGGAGATTAAGCAATTCATTTATTTAGTAGTATTAACTTCAAATCCCATGATTGATTAGTGTTTGCAGGAATGACAGGATGACCTAAAATATAAGAAGAGGAAATAATTAGTATAAGAAACTATAAAGTTATAAATTAATTTAGCCATCTTTTGCTCTCTAATGTTAATTATTGCAAATAAGAAAAGAAAATGACTGTGGTGCCTAGAGTATTGTAGTGGTATCCAGATAGCATAAATGAAGTTAATATAGTAATATATCTTTAGACTTGTAGCTTGTCATACATCCAGCGAAGCATTGCTCTACAGAAAGATGAAGATCCACAAAGTATAAAGCAAAATATATCAGTGAGATTTTTCTGCATATTTTATGCTCCTTTAAAATATTTTCTTTTTTCTTTCAGTTATCACTAGAAGCAGACTGAGTTCTGTTGGCTTTGAAAATGTAAACACTGAGCAAAATCCTACAGAGCATGAATATTTAACTTTTGAACATGAGGTTTATAAATATAAGGAACATAATTTATGTGTAATCAAAGGAAAAAGGAATAGTTGGATCAATACACATTCCTAATGATGACATTCTCTAGGCAAGCCTGTGAGATATTGATACAGAAATATACAAAATTGATAATCCACAGGTTTTATAATTTTCTAATTCTTTTTGTAGCTGCTGTTTAGGAAGAAAACTTGTTTTTTTCTTTAAAGCAATAATTAGAAAGAAATATGCACCTCATAATAAATAGCTCGTCATCTTGGCAAATTCAGGCTAATTACTAGCTTTCTTATTTTGGCTTCAGTAACTTCAATTGCAAGGAATAATAATAACAGAAAAGTGCCTTTCGAGTGATAAGAATGAAAAAAAATTTACACTAGCAATTGCTTCTTTGGTCTGTAGCTCTGCAAGAATCTGAAATTTACTATGAAGCTGCAGATTGTCTTCATGTCCCAAATTATAGTAAAGACTGAAGCCTTAGCATCCTGAAGGATCAAATGTGTCCTCTGCAGATTTTTGGTATGTACTTGCTTTTTCTGGGGAAAAAAGAAATCCTACTATGAGTGTACATTGCGTTCCAAGCTATATGATTCAAAAGCTTCTGTGTTTTCATATATGAAGTAGTACACATTAACCGCTTCATTTGCTTCAGAATATAGACTTTGCACTAACTTTAAATGGACTTTGTCTCAGAAGACTGTCATATGATACACATTTATGCCCTTTCTCCCCTTGCCTCTACTGTTAAAATTATCAGTGGCATTGTTTATAGACTGTAAGATAAGATCAATGCTTCATTGACATTGATAAATAACTTTTGAGGTGTTGCTGGTATAGGCAGACAGAATTACAAAAGTCAAGTGTCAAGGATTTGGATTTTAGGTTTCCTTTCCAGGCCCAGGAGGATTGTGCATATTGACCAAGTAGATATTCCATATCAGCTCAGAGGAAAGGTGTTGGACCATGTTGAGTGACATGGGCATTGGGCCAATTTGGCAAGTCTTTGAGGCTGCTGTTTGTGTTATGTACATTTAAGGACATCTAATATTTTATTTTAACATGTAAGTGTATTAATATAGTGAACAGACAATGTGTGAGATAAACATACAGAAAACATTCTGCTGTTTTGAGGATTAATAATATGTTTTTATGCAAATGGCCCAGTTTATACTGAAATGCAAAGACATGCTGACTGAAATAGTAAAAATGTAATCTGTTCCCTTGTTCTGGGAAATGAGATGAACTTGAGGCTTGCAGAAAAATAAAGATTTGCATTGGACAGTTAATGCCTATAACTTGCTCTTAATTTTGCCATCAGGAGGCAAAGTGATACACCTGTATGGAGTACTGTCCCATTTCCTAACGATCTTGGTAGAAATCATTCTATGGCAAATGCACAGTTGTAATTTACTATGTAGGATGAAAAGAGGATGTCCATGGAGGGAATTTTTGGGTCATGTTCTTGATGCATTTTCTAAAGGACATGTCCCATTGAATTCTGGAATTTTATTTGGGTTGTATATTAAAAATGTATCTGTAAGCATGGCAAATACAAAATGTAAGTTTCTAATAATTGAAAGGTCATTGGAAATCTTACCTGAATAGTAAATTAATTGAGATTCAACAGACTGCTACTGTAGCTATCAAATCTCAGCATTTTGATCCTGCTGTGATGCTCAGGGACTTCTGCTCAGTAGAGGTGCTGGGAAAGTATTCTGGGGAAGTATAACTATATAGCTGACCTGGTTTTCTTCTCCTCCCTGGACATTTGCTATTGGCCACTGTGAAAAGTAGGACGTGGACCAAGATGGACTTTGCATGTGTGTCCCAGGTACCTGAGAGGCTGTACCAGTTAAAGCACTTAAACTACTACATTTTCATGTACATAGAGCTAACATCCTCCTGGACTTGAGTTTATACTTCAACTTCTATGGGATTCTCAAGACAAAAAAAAAGGGCATCAGTGGACATCTTCTTGTCATATATATTATAGTGGGCTTTCTGCAAAAGGCAGCAAAAAAGAAGAGATTGGACGTCCAGGTTGAAATTCTTCTTTATGACTTACTCGTATGTCTTTTCTCTTTCTGGTGAACTCTCCAGCTAATAAGCCACCAGCTCAAGCTCATATGGTGTTCTAGCATAAATCTTTCTTATTTCTCCAGTTAAAGTGCTTCTGCCTTGTATAAAATATTCACTGGGGCTGAGTGCCTTGAATAACAGATTGTAGAATAATTTTCACGCTCTCTCCCAGCCTGCACAGTCATTGTTGCAAAATACATTGTTTCACTTCAGAAAGATTTTTTGACTAAATAGTGTCATATCTATATATTATTTTACGTGATAATGATTTGGTATTAACTATCATTCAAGGTGTGGAATAAAAGAATGTTTCTGGACATCCATGGTGGCTTATGAGATCACAGAATCATAGAAGAGAATATCTCAAGTTGGAAGGGAGCCATAAGGATCGTCGAGTCCTACTCCCTGCTCCTTTCAGGACAACCTACGAGTAAATGATATGGCTGTAGTACACATATGACATAATACACAAAAAAGTGAAGTAGTGAAATGCACAGCAAAAATTGCATAGAATCATTTGAGTGGCAAAATGTTTTTGTTGGCCTTTTTGTTTAAAATAGTATTATTGTGTGACTCATACACAATGTTGACAGAGAAGGTAAGAAATCATGGATTACTGATGTTAAGTCTTCTGGCCCCACTTGAAGAGATGAAAACCCAGAATCAAGTTAAGCAATATGACTTTGCTTATTCCAACTGGTTGTATTGATTATGTGTGTGTGTCTGTGTGTATGTAATTAATTTCTAACCTTAAGATGTGTATAAACCATTTTGAACTGAAAAGTGAGCTGCAGTTTACTGTAACAAAATAAACCTCATGTACATTGATATCTTGCACTCAACACTATAAACTGTAATTGAAGTTCAATTTCCTTGAAGAATGTAGCATCACAGAGATAAATATTTGTGTTGGAAAATAAGCATTTAACTTTGTAATACTTTGGACTTTGGGAATGCATTGATTCCCTTTCTTCCTTAATGTACTGGTAATAGTAAATATGTACTGATAATGTGAACTAAAGATTAAATTTAAATACTCTTAGTAACAGTGATTTTCAGAATTTTAGATAATGGGTTCCAGTGCTGTAAAGCTAAGTGCTTTGTACCATCTGGAGTTTTATGTGAAAGTTTTTTGCATTTCAAATGTCCAGTTTTAAAGGTACTAATAAGAAGGACAAAGAGAACCTGAAGGTTATTTGTCCCGTTCCTTTGAGTAGTATTTAAAGTATCTGAGATTTACATATGCAGAGGTTTCTGTGCAAAAGTAGATATTTTCTTTTAAAAAAAAGTTAATTCAAATAATGCAATTATGTCAGCATTATCTGTTAAGCAAAACCACTACTTTTATTATAGCTCAACATTTTTGATGTGATGCAAGTGATTATTAAAACTTGTACCTACTCTGGTGCACAATAGAAAAGCTTGTAGCGATGAGGTTTAGCAGCAAATTATCACTGGTAAGCTGAGCTGTGGGATAAGTGTTTTCACACAAGTAGCAGTAGGAGCTGCGCATCGTAGTTTTGGAGATTTTGGTGTAATTCTTTACTCAGCTGCATTTATAAATCTTTATGTGCACTCTGTACGTATATCTCCTCATGCAGTTAAAATGGTATGGTTTGCTTCCTAATGTTTGCAATTAAAAAGTCTAAATAGAGTCTGCATCTAAAAAGTTAGTATTGCTTATTAGTAATGATATTCAGTATTTTTATGATTGTTTTCCTGACTAGAACTGTTTAAATCTTTGTGGACAGATTATTTAATTTCTTCTGGAAATCCATCCCTTTTGCAATCCATACTTACTGTCTTACTTGCTTTTAAGGTATTATCTCTTGCTTTTAGAAAAATACACCCTGATGTGTGTGACTTTTTGCAGCCTAATTATCTCTTGTGTAGACAATGATTGGTATGTCTTAATTAGGTTTGTTTCATTTACTGCTATTGACAGCTGGAGCCTTGGTTTACAAGAGGGTACCACCATTATTTGAGCTGGAAAAGGCATTCAGTGAATGAATAAACTGAGCAACGTTTCTCATCACTGGAGCAACAGACAGCTAAGAACCAAGTCAGAGTGGGCAGAAAGGAAAAGAAACACGTCAGGTTTTGGCAATCTTTCTTTTCCACTTCAGCAGTTAGAGAGACAGTGATAAAAATTAAAAATGCAGCAGCTACACTGCAATGTGCCCTGTTGGCAATAAGGCAAACAGTTCACTTCACAAGGACCAATTTAGAGGTGGCAAGCATTTTGAAAACACAGCTGTTCATACAAAGCTACCTTTCAAACACATCAACTGAAAGAGCCACTTCTCAATTCTTGTCATTATAACCACTTTGAGCAGTTCTAGGGACAGAAATCTGGAAATGGCACTAACCAAAAATGGGGCATGGGATATTTCGTACCTCACCTGAGTATAGATACAGCACTTCGGGGTTTTTTTGTTTTGTTGTTTTAAGTGTTAGTTATGGAAATATGCAGACCTAAGTTTGAACATTTAGTATCTTTCTGACAATTTATAAGGCAATTCTTCCTTGTTTGTTGTATCATTAAAATAAAAAAAAAAATTCCTTGGGGAATTTTTTATTACAGCACAATTGATAAAAAGATGCAACAACTTATTTATTTGACATATTTCAAGAATTGGCACAAAAATCTGGGTTTTTTCTCTACAAAAATGTAACTAGGATGTTTTTGTTGAAATATATGTAGGAAGTTTGTGACTGAGGCAGGAGTACAAGTTTAGATTAAAGCACAAAAAGGTAATATAATAGATTTTTATAACAGAACCAGTCTTGAAATAAAATATTTCTGGAAGTAAGCTCTACTAGCTGGTCCAATACAGTTGCTGGAAATTATGTAGTCTTTGTTAAAATGGAAAGAATTTCTGCTGTCATATGTAGTCTTGCTTTCATTCCACTCTCCGGAGCAAAGTGTTTAATACAGAATCTGGTTTCTCTTTACAAATACAAATTAACAGTTCACTGTAATATGGTCTTACTGTTTTATATTCTTACATATAGCTAACATATGGTCTCACATTAAAACACGAATGAGGATTTTTGGAAATTAGTGTGCTTCTGACAATCTCGATTCTGAGGTGTTCAACTTGGGCAGCTGACAGTTTCAGGTGACAGTTGGATTTTAAGAGTCTTAGGTTGAAAACCTCAAAAATAAGTATCTGAAATATCTGGACATGTTTGAAAAATTTGACTAGGGCTTCCTGTTGGGATGTTGACTAATTCTGGAAATCTACTTTACTTTTTTGCTAATGATTGATTTTTAGAACTTCAGCCTGGCTCTGAAGAGCAGTAAGTGCAGGATATAAAGGAAATGGCAAAGCTACTTGTATTTAACCCTAGAAGCAATTTGCAGTGTCTGAATAATTATTTCAGCATATGTGTTTACATTTATTTTGTGAACTTGTTACACCTCCTTTTCATTTTTTTTTCTTATTTGGAATAAATTTGCCTGAGGCAAAGCCACAAGCCTAAAATGTTTAATATGACTGTAAAACAGGACAAATTCTCACACCTTAGACAATTACAAGATAAGAATGACAAGATTTTATACATTACTGAAAGTTCTTTATATCCATGGAGATCATGTGCTTTGAGGTTACTTTAATTTAGAAAGAAAGATAGATTCAGAAAAAAAAAATTATGATCAGCTAGATTTACATGAGATTTACCCTTTCTCTTTCACTAATTGAGTCTGGTCTATTATCCTTGTGCTCTTGTTTACTGTATCTTAATGCAATTTAACAGATATCAGAGGTATTATCACCATGTACAATGCATTAAGAACTTACTGTATTCCTATTTCATGTATCAATCAAAAATTACATTACAGTATTTTGGAAAACATCGCAATATAATAAATTGTAAAGCTTTGAAAATACAATATTTAAAATAGATGTGATGAAAACAAAAAAGTAAGATGGAAACCAAAGGAATATGTACATATGGTATGTGATAATTTATTACATATGCTATTTTAGAATAACTTTTCAATGAGCTTAAAAGAACATTTGGTAAAACCTTCTTTTGAAAATGGGAGGATGGAAAAGGTATGGCACTTGTTTTCTAACCTATTTTAAACTGGATTACCATGACTGATCATGGAATGGCAGATAATTATGGGACCACCTGCATGTGAAGTAAGGTGTTTGTCAATCATAATCACAGCACTTAATAGAAGTAGTATAGAATTTTGTTACTATTATGAATTTGGTGGCAGCAGCAGCATTGTGCATTGGAGCCATAGTAGTAGATAAGGACCATGCTGTCTTGTATACTAACTTGCTGCAAAACAAAACTGTGAGCTTTACTCCATGGAGCTTAAAATTTAAACACAAGAAGAGGGACAACTGATGATTCAGACAGGCAAGAAAAAAAAAAAAGAAATCACCATGACAATCTCCAAATATCCTTGGGTTTATTCTTTTCCTCTAACCATAGTCTAGTAGATTACTATCATGGTCCTGGATTACTTTTCCAGGCTTTGATTTCAGATTTTCTGTCTGTAGATCTCTCTCATGTGCTTTTAACTTTTAATCGCACACTCCCTAGCTATTGAATACATCTGACCTTTTCACAAATGTCATAAGAAAAGAAGACAAAAAGTTTGTTTGATGATACCCAGTAAAGGAGTTAATAATTTCAGTAATTACAGTTACCTCATTTTTTTTACTTCTTCTAATATGAATTGCACAAAATAATTTTTATATATTCTTTCTGAGTGAGCAGAGATGTTAGAAAATTATATTTACATGACAAGAGGATGAATTTCAGTGGAAATTGCACATTTCTGTACCATTTGTGTTCTAATCTGTCATTTATGTTCTAATTTCTAATATGGCATTCCAAATCCTCTTGCAATATTTTTAATGTGTGGCATTTTTAATGTTAGACTACTTCTAATAATCTTATATGCTTGGATTAATTGTAAAAGAAACTTAGAAAAGAATCTGAACTGATTTCATATTTTATTTCTTTTTCCTAAATCAGATATTGAATGTATAATTCTGATGTTTCTGTCTAAAAATTTAACTCATTGCTAGTATTACTTGTTTTGATTTTTTCTTAAATAATAACTGCACATATATATTTTCTAGTTGTCAGAGAAAATAACAAGGATTAAATGTTAAAATAACTTTTCAAAGTACTTAGATCTTTGGTATCCTTGTTATAGTTCTTAGCCTTAGAAAGGTTTCACTGTGTGACTTATATATTGTTGCCATTATCAAGCAATTATGTAAAAAAATTATTGCTGTAGCTTGGAAAAGTAATGTGTTAGTTTAATTATATTGATTCGTACATGTTCAACTTCTTTTTGACAGTTGTCACATTAGTAGTGAAAAAGCACATATCAGCAGTTACCTAGGCACATAGTTGGCAAGAGAGCAGTCACGTTCTGGATGTGGGTGAATGTACCCAGTTACCAGATGCTTCAAGCAGATGGCCAGAGCTAAAGATGAGTGAGACCAGTTTTGGCTTGATTTTCTAGAAAGCTACCATACTGATTCTGGGGGTCTATAGTACATTTGACTATTAAAGAAGCCTAGCCAAAATCCAGCAGAGCTATTGGCAAAATCTGCATTTTGTGATTTTTTTTTTCTTTGTGGCTCTTGAAATCTAAATATTAAACATGCTTAAAACATAGAAATAGGTGTGTTCAGGTGGTTGTAATAAAGACAGAGAAAGATAGTGGCTGTACTTAGCACATAATAGTTTTCTTGGGAATCTAATAATTTATCTTTTTTTGATTTATCATGGGGAAAAGGTCACTGTAATAAAATTAGCATAACAATAAACATGACAATTTTAGGAGTTAAAATTTCTATTCTGCAATTTTTCAGTAGGAAATATTTAGGCTTGAAAGACCTAAATTCATTTAAATTGTCAGTCTTTAATGGCGGACTCCTAATATTTAGTGAATTTATCCTCTAGTTTTTGGTATATTTATAATTTGTTTTGGGAAATCGTCATATCAAGGTGAATGCCCTTATAATAATTAAAAATTTATCATTTCCAGTGTGCACTGTATTGATTATCAACTATAATAATCTAAAGATATAAAAGGGCTTAATGAATGCAGTTATATCAGGAACATCCTGCTACAATCCCAGACAGTACTTGATGTATACTTATAGCATACTACATGGAATGTGCTTTGAGATACATGAAGGGAAAAAAAGTATTGCTTGTCATTATAGTAAGCAGAAATTCCTTACTAAAAACCAGAAATAATTTATTTTTGAGGTGCTAGTAGTGGATGAGATAATATTTTCTATGTAATGATTTTTCCTACCAGATTAGGGTGAATTGCTTTAACTTTATAATTGTGAATATATTGGGTGATTACTTTCATTCTGAGCCACGTGGGGAATCAGGTTCACAATGTATTGTTCAAAAGAAATGGATATTTTTTTTTAATCTTGCTTGAGGCAGTGTAGAGAAATGGATTGATGAAAAAACAATTTCAGGATGCAAAAACTGACAATGTGTAAAACAGAATATTATCGTAAAGATTAGGAGATAAAAGTTCTGTTTTCTGCTGTGTTTTATATCAGTTGGAGTGATTTATGCATACTCGTAAATTACCAGCTCATAGATATACTGTCATTTCTGATTGCAGTACTTTGATTGGTATTTTGTTTTAATTACAGTTTTTGCGTAGCTGAGCACCTCATTAATAACATTGTATGTTAAGTTTTTTTATATGATATGCAAAACTAACATTATTTTCAGACCTGAAATTATTGCTTTTTGTGCATTTATGACCAATTCGTCAGCTCTAATCCACACTATAGGATTATCATGGTTCGTTTCTTATTTCCCCAGAAGTGAATACATTAAAATGCTGATCTTATTTTCTTTTTATGATTTGCTTTTTAAAATAAGACCAGAAAAAGGAGAACAAATACAAGATAAATAAATAGCAACACTTATAGTTAAGTACAGTATCCCTTCTACTGTGTGTGGCACTACAGCTAATTAATCATACAGTTCCTGGAACAGTAACTGAATCCTCTTTCAAGTGTTTTTCTTTTCCTTTCAAAATTGCAAATTTATTTAAACACATTGTACCTCTCCAGCATATATAGATTCATAGCCACCTTCCCCACTCCATTTTTTCCCAATGTACAATCATTCTAGTGTTTTCTATTATTTTAAAAGAATTTTTTATATTTTGTCTAAAGTGAAAAATTCACTCCATCCCTTAATGTTAGATGATTTGGCTCATTAGCATGTCACTGAACAGGATTATTTTGGTTATCAACTTTACATGATATAGCCACATCTTGATTTTGTATTTTTTTCTTAGCTCTCCAGCATTTCTTATCTTTTTCATCACCTTTCTGTGTTTTGGATGCCAAATTCGACAGCAGTGGTAAAATTAATGGTCTGATCTCCCAGAGAATTTTGACCAGTATTTATTGTTCAAGTATTCAAGTCAATCAACCAGACTGTGATCACTGTAGTCAAAGCTTGCACTAGATTTTACTTGACTAGGATAATTTCTCTTGCATTTTGTTGTGATTCCTACTTGTGATTCCTGCTTATAATTCAAAGACTAGGCATAGACATATCTGCTATAGGTGCATGTGTAAATACACGTAGGAATACTACCTCACATATTATGATAAGAATGTTAGAGATGCACGGATGTATTTGTGCAATGAAATGCATCTTGCTATGGGAAAATGGCTCTTCAAACTGAACAAAAGATAAGTTTGAATTAAGAAACTGAAAAGATCCTTTTAGTAGTGATTATGGAATGATAGAATGAACAGTTTCATTCATCACTGGTGTTGAAGTGAGATAGATGAACCATTTCATATTGTCCTTCCAGTTTGTCCTTCCAAAGATGGATTAGGCATAATTTTGTAATACTGATAAGTCAAAGCAACCTGCATTTTTATTATAAGACATTTATTTTTAAGTCTGACTTCAGCCTTTCTGCTTTCAGACAATGGCATGGTTCTCTTTTCCAGCAGTAGAACAACTTGAATAAGTAAAGAAAGATAGATATTCAATAGTGTGACATTTCAGTAGTGTGAAATGACAAATTATGCTTTCAGGGTCTAGTAGTAATTTCTGCTTCAAAGTTGGAAGACATCAGAGGGAATATCAGAAGCAAGGAGAAAGACATGGTATGCTTGCTTACTCATAGAAGGACCACTGGCACTAGAATGCCAAAAACCATTACTTCCATTTATCAGCTACAGGCAAGAACACTCATGAAACGCTGTATATGGTTCTGGTCACTCAGGTTCAGTAAAATAAATTGGAATTAGGGCGGAATCAGTTAGTATGAGGAAAATGATAATAAATCTTTGTGAAAGGAAACTAGGAAAAAGAATGCTGCTTCCACTGTAAAACAATTTTAGAGTTGTTGACAACAGAGGAGAAACAGCTTAGTTGTTTGTACAAATATTAAGTACGGTGATACATCGTTTACAGGTAGATGAGGAGTAGTTAGGTACATGATAATGTACATAGTTATGTACATGATAATTTTAATAAAGAATGTCAGCTAGGAAGGGCCATATTAAGATTTAAATGCAAAATTCCAGTTCTTAAAAATATTCTCAGAAATTGTCCCATCGTATTGCTGCTGGTCTTGATTGAATTAATGAACTGTTGTCCCAGTTAACTAGGAGTATATATGGAAACTAGCTAGAAGTAATGGAAAATACATACTAACATGTGGAAAATAACTAGGAGCATGTATGGAAAAAACATAACAGGCAAACATAATGGAAGAACACTTTGTGTCCTGTGTAAATGCTCATGAAGCATTTGAAGAAAATGAGATTTTTGGATACATACCATAAGTCCTAGAGTACATCCCATAAAGTAAGAGAAGAAAGTAGAAGCAGTAGAAACAGAAGGGTAGAATGATATCCTTTTTTTTTTTTTTTTTTTTTTTTTTTTTTTTTTAAGGCTATGGGTATTTCAATATCCTCAGAAATTGCTCTTGGGGTTTTAGAATTTTCTACTGTCCTCCACAAGAAACAAAAGCAGTTGGAATACCAAAGTTGCCTGAGTTTCTTTGAAGTCATCCATGTAATCTGCAATATTTAAAGCTATACATGTTGCTGTAGTTCAGAGAAGAAAATTACATATATGCCATGGAATAGTTTAAAGCAGAAGACGCATATCAATTCTGTGACATTTGGAAGGGTTGATTTACCTCTTAACTGGTCCTTCCCAGCTAGTATGTTAAACCCAGGCAGACAGCGACTCAAGAGCATTTATCCACCATCTCAAAGAAGAGATTCAGGTGACAAGGTGATTCTCTAAAAATGTAAGTAGGTCTACTTTCTTGCAGTAGTGTGTAATAGCTAGTGCAGATACCTTTGAAGACCAATAGCCAATTCACTTGATAGAGGTAGCTGATGCAGTACAGAAACCAATACCGAAAAATGTGCATTGGGGATTAATTTGGTTAACCACAATTTAAATAGGTAAACGAGGATAATTTAGCTTTGGTGTGTGGCTTTTTCTGCCAGTTCTTATAAATGTGAACTGAATACGTAGTTTAAGTTCTCTTGTAGCATAATTATCCTTCATTCAGGCAATAGTTGTCACCTTGTTCAATATTATAATGATGGAAGTTATAAACCACCTGTCTGTCTCCTTGCAAATGACTCTCTGTCCTCTGTTAATGAGCATGGAAATGTCACCTTAAATTGCTTTAACATTCTTAATACAAAGAAAACAAAGCATAGAAAACATTTGAAGTTGAAAATCCATACGAGTTGTCAAGCTTGTGTTAGGAGGTTTAAACTGTCCTTATCATGGCATCCTATTGTATGTGGGAAATGCAAATTTTGAAAGTAAATCCAGATTTAATATTTTTCATTTGGAACAGGATGTGCAGAACAGTGTGAGCATTCTAAGTCCTGTATTTTCAAACCCTGACTGATCAGGTTCAGTTTCCACTTCTAGTTGTGGAGAACAATCATGATGTATTCCTGAAATGCCAATTCTGAATCCCCAGTGCCATCCAGTAACTTCCAATTGGTTAAAGGTTGAGATTATTCTGGAATTAAATGAATAGGCAAAGCAACACATCTGAATGGCTGAGAAGTTGAAAGGTCCTGAAAACATTTCTCTGAAGGTGATAGAATGCTCTTTTCTGTCTCCTGTAATTCATGAGAGATAATGTGAGCCACATCCAGGGAGGGTGAAATAGTATTTGAAAGTTATAGAAGTAATGAGTAGAAACTTATAGCAGTTATGAGGTGAAATAGCTTTGTTTGGCAGTCCTTCAGGAGCAGGCTTTTAGGATTGTTCAAGACTTGCATTACAAGCAGTAAGGAAAATACCCTAAATGCCATAAAAATGTTTGGCTTGAAAATTAGGTTTTAATTTCATTATATTTCCCATGTTGCTGCTAAACATTAGAGTTAAGTGATAATTGATAAGTTACAAATAAACTTGCTGTTTAGTTGCTCTTTTTCTACAAATAATTATTATTCAAGGGTCAACTTTTAAAACTTTTAAAACATTTTCAGTTAGTTAATAAAAGCCTATCTTGGAACAAAATACTGAAGAATTATTGAGATGAGTTCTCTTTACAGTCAGGATGTCTAAATTCCTTTTAATGTCCTTGTGTTTTATGGAGTCATATGGACACATAAGACCGATATTAACTAGTCTAACATTTTAATGAAAGGTGCAGAATCTACTGGAGGTGGAGACATAGATATTCAGTTACAAAAACTTAGCATTACCATGGAAGAAATAAAAATGGAAGACTACAGTTACATATTGATGAAGATAAAGCAAAGCTTGGTATCCCTTTGAAAATTGTCATGTAGTGATCTGTACCAGTCCAAAAAGGTTTCACAACAGGTTGAGCAGGTTGTGTGATTAGTAGCTTGTTCTATTACCAAACCCTTTTTTTTCAAGGAAATTCCTGCTTTGAAATGCGTTGTTGTTTTGTTGAGAGTTAACAGATCTTTTGAATATATCTCCAGCAGGATTGTGCATCCTTTTCCTTATCATGTCTATCCATGATGATGATCTAATAAATAAGTTGATATCCAGGATGTTTTGGGTATAGGCAATGCTCACTTAATATTTGCAGATCAAAATGTTAACTATTAAGTATGCTCAGCTGATAAACACTCATAGTTATTCTTTCTTAGGCTGAATAAACTCATTTTAATACTGTGTATCTGCCAAACTGATAACCTAGGAAATGTTAAGGTGAAGGAGTCTTGATGAGTTGAATTTGCTCCTCTTTCTGGTCTTCCATTCCTTCTATTTAATTCTTTCAGGAATTGCTATAGGACCTCCCCTTTGTGACTGTGTCAGAGAAGTAAGAATTCCATTCTGTTAAAGTAGAAAGGCTCCTATTGATGCCCCCAAATACTTCTTCCCTATATATGGACTCAGTTTCTAGAGCTGTTAAGGAGAGAGGCACATTTCTCTCCTCTGAACTTGTTACAGAACATAAAAGAACCTTACAACCCACTGACTGTTTTTGGTGAATGGGAAGGTTTGCTTTGATTTAGTTTGCTTTACTGTATAGATAAAATAGTAGATTATATACAAATGTGATCCTTGAAATCTAATGGAAAGATACATCTGCACATTCTAGTAAAAAAAATCTTTCTGCTTCATTTGCTTAATTGTGAAATGGCGTATTTTTCAAGCTGTTATTAAGGTTTGAAATGATTAGCCTTCATTAGTTTGGTAATTATTTTAGGCAGATTGTTTTGGAACAGGCTCATTCCTATCTTACTGCTACTGAGTCTATCATATTTTTGTTACAAAAGTCACTCTTGAAGAATTTTTCACCATGGTTTTAATTGCTTTCTTTTTTAAAAATAACAATAGCTAAGAAGCATGAAAAAGAATTTGTTTCACCAGAAAAAAAAACTTAATTCCAGAGGCTACACATACTAATTTGATATTTTAGTGTTTAGAAGTGTTAGGGTTCCATTCTGCATGCTATAGAAAGAATTTTGCAGGGTTAGATGGATTTTACAAATAGGTACCAGACAAATGCAGGTAATTATTTGGTTCTATCAGGCAACATACTTTTAAAGCAACAGTTGTAATACAGTCTTTATTAAATATTCTTTTTTATGTTCAAAATTATTAGGAATCAAATTTCAGTGACTTCTGTCTCATGTGACAATATTAATGGGGGCACTGACACTTCCTGCAATACCACATTTATTTCTTCATAAAATAGACATCGTGAATAGAGTTAAAAATAAAGTTGCAGAGACTGGCCATAGGAAAGGAAGATACAGATAGAGTATTCTGGAGTTTGGACATTTGTTAGAATCCAGCTGAGGTTCATTGTGGTCTCATTTAATTTTGTGACTGGAAAGTATTCAGAATACTTATTGATTGGAAATCAACTTAAGGTAGCTTCATCCATATCTCCCAGCCTTGCACATCCTGATTTGGGGGATGCTGATATGTAGCATTCATAGTCTTCTTGCCAGTCAGCTTCAGAGTTTAAAAGAAAAGTATTTCATAGGTGAAGTTATCAAATTCTTCACCATGACTATGATTTTTCTTTTTGTTTTAATTCGGTCATCTCAGTTGCAGCTTAGCTTTGTAAAACAGCTGTGGAATTATAAGGAATTTGTTAACTTCCTCCTTGATGGCTAGAATTCTGAGCACATTTAAAGTGGTAGCATTATAATAAATTAAAATGTTGATTTATTCTGAAAGCTATAGGTACAAACAGTTATAACAGTTTTGTCTGCTACAGGCAAACAGGAACGAGTAAGATGAGGGAACAGAGAAAGGAATTTTTTTTTTTTTCTGTTTTGTCATTCTCTCACTCACCATCTTTGGAAGTTAACTGAGTTGGAAGTAAAACTGAATTGATGTTAACTTAATTCTACTTCTGCTCTACTCGATGCATTCCAGCACTTCTCAGGAAAATAAAAAAAAAAAAAAAAATCATTACTTTGTCCTTTGAGGGCTTTTTTGTTGCTCAGGCTAAGGCTATCTGTCTAATGGCTGTTTGGGGACCCATGTGGTAAGAATTAGATGTCTCAGTCCTTTCCAAGCCCAAAAGAGACAAGTGAAACCAGCAATTACCATGCATCAGCCTGCTACAAGAGCTCAGCTTTTATCACACATAATCTGAAAGATCTCAAAATGTAGCCTAAGCTCCATTTCTCTTTGGGTTATCAGTGTTTCCTACTTTCTGGATTACAAAATTTAACTGCATGTTATTTTTAATTTTTTTTTTTTTTTTTTTTGCATTTAAGCAATTTGAATAAATACAATAATTCATATTGTTGTTTGATATTCTGAGTTTACTGTTTACTCTATGTAATACTTTCTGTTGGAGCTACTTTCTAAGTGAATGACTCACTTTTCATAAACTGTTGCTTCTGAACTTTGTTGAATCCAAACCAGAATTTGCTTTGCAGCTGAACAATTTCAAGTAATAGCCCCAAAATTCAGTTTGCACAGCTTTTTTGCATGACCACAGATTTAGTCATACAAACAAATTTGAAAAGCAAAAAAAGGATGCAAATATTGTCCTGAAATATCATTCAGCATGCCTCAGTAACCTTTGCAAATATTTTTTGCATTTTTTTCCCAGGTTTATCTTCCTATGTTATAGATGTAAGTTCTAAAAATGCTAGAAATACTTCTAGACGTACTTGTAAATTATTTCCTGAATTCTTATGTGCAAGGAACTTGAACAGAACTGTCCAGTGCAGAGTGTTTTTTTTCTGCTGAAGGATGCTTTTTATGCCACTTAGAAAAGTCTGTTAATTCCTAAGGGCTCAATAGTGCCTGGTTAGGCATAGATTATAGAATAGTGTGGTGATGAGCTTCGTTTTCTAAGATAACCACATGCACCTAGAGTACTTCTGGAGCTTAGACTTGTACAGAGTCACAAAAAACTTATCTTTCTAAGATAACCACATTGACCTAGAATGCCTCTGGCTGTGGAAATGGTGGATTTGAGACAGGAACTTGAATATGGGGTTCTCAAATCTCATTTATGATATGAAAAGCAAAAATCATCACAAGCCACTCTTTTCCATATAAACAATAAGATTTCTGACTGCTCTTTCCTCTCTGCCTACTGGCAGATATCTAGCCACAATCAGATTAGATTTGCCTCAGTTTGCTTCTATTAAAAATAAAAATGAAATGTTATTAAACCAAAACATATCATAATAAAGAAGCTACAGTTTAAGATGCCAGATCATGAAGTTTCATTGATAAGAATAGAAAAGTATTGCACAGATAAATTGTCTGGAAGGTTCATTATACACACCAAATTATTACTCACTCAGTCTGAAACAACATGTCTATGGCCTTGACATTTAATCAGAGCAAGAATGGCATTTATTCAGTCTCATATTCAGTAAGTCACCAATTAAAATTAGTTTTCCTAAGGACAGTAAAATGCAAAACGCTTGTTATTTTTATACAGATTTTTCTTTTATTACTTTATGTGTTTGTGCTTTTCCTTGAAGACGTGTTTGGGGACTTTAACCATAGAGTGGCTTTTAAAAAAAATTATTTTTCTCTCTCTGTTTCTCTGTCTCGTATATTTCATAAATTTGTTTTATCTATTTATCTATCTATACCAGTACAAGATAAACCATAAGCAGGATTTTGTTTAAAAATAAAGAGAACAATTTCTAGATGTATATATTTATACCATTAAAAACCAGTATTGATTTCTATTAAAAGAGTGCTTAGACCAGGTATTACATTTATATAAGAACTAAAGTAAGTAACATATGCAGAGCTAGCACTGACTTGAATGCTTACATACAGATAGATTGTACAACATGCAGCCTCTGTGCTGTCATGAATGGTTTTGTGTATCTGTACCGAGTGCACCTAAATGTAATAAAATCATTATAAATTCTCATCAACTGATGAAGTATTTGATACACTCAAATAACTAATCTGAATATTTGTTGGTAGAAATTAAAGATTATCTAGTATTTTGACTCTAGTTTTACTTGTTCAATAGAGATGTAGATTATGGTTTATTGGTATTTACATCCGTGGTAACTGTTTTGCATTTCACTGTAAAAAAACTAGGCTGAATACATGCATAACATATTAGAAATGCCATTAAGCAAATGATTCTGAATTAATGTTTTGCCTCTCTATGCTATGCAAAACAAATTTTCCCCAATTAATTTACAATTGATTACCCTATATTGTGCCCCAAGGGAATGCAAAAAAAAGTCTGTTTATATGTTCCCTGCTATTCTGTTTCTGTAGTTTGATTAAACTAAGCATCAAAAGAATAATTTATTTTATGTATTACTAAAGGTAAATTATATTAAATTGTAAAAATCTAATCACTTATTTGTGTGTGTGTGTTCTGAACTAGCATAGCATTGCACCTGAATTTATTGTGTTTATTTTTATATATCTATAATAATTTTTTGAAGCATATGTGCTTCCAAAGGGATGAGTGTGCTTTTAGCATTTGGACAGCCCAACATGCGTAGGTATATGTGGTATATATGAAATTAATGTGTTACTCTTCATCCAATTTACAGACATCTCATAAACCTTCATTAACATCTGAGGCACTTTTAGCTTGAATTCTGCCCAAAGCCTAAATACAGAATTAGCCTCTATTAGTTTATCCTCCCAGTCCAAGAGGTTCCTATGCTACTAGACCTGTCAAAACTTCTGACCTGTTCAGGACTTCTACAAGCACTGCTGATTTTCTTGTCTGTGTTTCTATATGTTTCTCATTTGCAGTTTTAGCCAAATGCCATTCTTCGTAAGTTTTACAAAATCTCCATCTCTGATAACTGCAGAAAAAAATGTATCTGGGCTTCTTTTATCTTCTGTTGAGCTGTTCCTCAGCTTTTGTATTCTTTCCTAAGGTATGTGGTGACATAGAAGAAATCAGCAGAGACAAGTCAAATAGGCAGAGTAACGTTTACTGGTTAGAGCTTGTGAAAATAGCCAGTGGGAATAAAATTCAAACATACAAATGCTATTTAAATCCAAAGACTTTTTAATTTTGATTATTCTGTTTCAAGTACAAAATTAGAAATATTTTTATTATCTGAATGGGCACAATCACGTACTTGGAATGAGGAGTCAGGATTTAACCAAGTCTTTTCCTCTATTCTATCAAAAAACACTTTCATGTAAAAAACAGAAAAAAATGCACTGGGAGATGGGAAAGAAAGCTTAAGATTCCTGGCTTGACCTATAAACTATAAATTATGAGTCCTGGCTTGATTCCTGTGCTGACTGCTAGGAAAAAGGTCTGTCTCTAGGACCTGGGCTGTGGATCTCAGGTGGGCAGAGGCGCCTCTTTCCAGCCTTCAAAATGCAAAAGAATGACAGAGTTTTTCTTAAGGTGTGTTCATTAATGGCTAACTTCAGTTGGCTCCCTTTTTAGCATGCTGATTGTTTTGTACTACTATTGCAAGACATCTGCTCATAAATTGTATAGGGCCTAGGCATGTAATAAAGAGTTCACTTCATTTGGGGAGGGAGAGCAGATAATTAATGATTAACTGTGAAATGCTTTAATTCTTACTTTGAACTAAACCTTAACCTTTGACAGATGATAGGAATTGGAGATCTACCTTATGATTTTGCTTTGGAAAATGATATTTCCTACATCGTTAAAGAAGTTTTGAAAGTTTTACTTGTTTGATATAGAAGTTTTCTAGGACTGTAATAAAAAGAGAATGCAGAAAGCAACTGTCAGGTTGGACAGAGTATACATTTTTCTCCATACAACTCTTAATCTTTGTTTTTAATTTACACATAAAACAATAAAGACAATGAGATTGCAAAAAGTTACATGCAAAATATATACAACTACTGTTTCTTTAATATGTCTTCTTAAAACTTTGAGAAAACATGTGCATGTTGTGACACTTAGTTCCCAATTTTCTGTGGCGCTGAGAGATCCTGATAAAAGTGCACAGTATTATTCTGTTATATGCTGCTCTGTATCTCAGAAATAAACTGAGTAACATGTGGCAGTTGCTAGGGTAACCATTTTTTGAATTTTGCAGAAAAAGCCCAAAAATAAAACACATGTAAATTTGCAGTGTGGAAAGCAGTATCATATACAGTCTTATAGCCTCAATTTGTTTTTTATGGTTTTCATCTATACTATTTACATAGCAATGAATTAGATCTGCTTCAGCTTTTACCTCAAATCTCTTCATGCACTTGTATTTTGCATGGCTCAGGAAGTCATTTAAGCATTCAGGTACTCAGCTTAAACTGTTTTTTGCCCTGTCAAACTATCTACATTTACTGTCAATAAGATATAGCTGTGGTTGCTGTAAGTGCTGATCATGTTCGCTGGGTGTAATTATCAGGTCATGTAAGCAGAAATGAAATCAGATTTTAAAAGTTCTCTTGTGCACTTAAATATGACTTTCTGTAATTGGCCAAATTCCATTAAGCATCTACCTTGAATATGAGTGTCTGCAGGCATTTGGAAAGATGAGATTTCGTTGTTCACACAAGAGTCCAATTTAGGGCCTGACAAGAGTTCTTATTAAGGCAAAATTTTTTGTGCTTGCTTTGGAAAACATTTGGTAATGAATTCTACAAATTGTTGCATAATGAGGAACACATCCTTGTTATAAGAAGAAATAATTTTATAAGGTAACATTAACATTTTTATTTGAATTACATTCAAATACTTAACTCCAGTGAATGGCAACAAGCAGATTTTGTCAGGCAAATGTAAAGATCATAGCTAAGAAATAGTCTATAATACTATGTTGGTATTATTTTGGTGAAATGCTTGGTACTTTTAAAACTTTTTTGTACTTCATACTTTTGAGTTTAGAGTATGCTTGTGTTGGAATATTGATTTAGAGAGTTGATATAATACCAGTGGTTAATATCAGCAATATAATTTATGTTTTTCAGAAACATTTCTCTTAAAAACATTATCAAATTATGGCTTTTACTCATGCTAAAGAACAGAAATGCAAACTGTCTGCACAAGGTGGTTTCTAATATGAGAAAAATACTTTAAAGACTTCCTGACCCTCCCTCTAAACTTAGTACTAAGTAAAGCTCATGACAATGATTTTATGCATGTTCAGAACTTAGAGCTAAAAAGGCTGTCTTATGTTATCCACCAATAACATTAGAGCAAATGCTTGTTTCTGCCCTGATTTACACTCCACAGCTTCAGTGAAGTTACATATAGTATTATAGCATGGTTCTAGTTTGTCATCCTTTGCACATTGCTGTCTTTTTTCAAATATTAGGACTAAAAATGGTGTTCATTTAATCATCTAAATAAGGCTACTCTACATTTTAGGCAACTCTAATTGACCGGTTCTTGTTTCTTAAATTATTCTGATAGAAGTAATTACTGGACAAATCTTGATATTGGAGATAACTATGAGAAACTCAGCACAAATAATAGCTCCAAACTAGCAAGGTTTCTCAGCAGAATCACTCTTCATGAAACTCGTTGCAGGTTTATATCATGTAAAGAGTGAGTCAGTTTAAGTATATTCACTACATGAAGTAGAATACCACTCTAGGAAGTGAAAGCCAAAGTTTAGAGCTTAATATGAAGTGGTCATTATGCTAATTCTCATTCAAGATTGTTAATGCTATATTTTAAAGACTGTATATAAAACTGTACTATATTCAGCCTCAAATCTGTGGAATACACTGAACACCTGGCTGAGCAGGAATACACAGATTACAAATTAAGATGGTAATGTTTCAGGGAATTGTTCCTCTCCCCTACTAGAAAATAGTTGTTTTCTGTTATCTGAATAAATAGTGTGTTATCTTAAAAATTTTAAACAAAATAGGAGGGCATTTAAACAATTTTTAGCATCCTGCTGGGATGTGGTCAAATTACCTTTCTCTTAGGTAACAGCAGAGCAAATACTGCCTTGGGCCTAAATAGAGTTTTATTTCCTTTATAGCTGTTAGCAGTCTATCAGACTGTCTGCCTTTTCAAAATTTTCAACTCCATAGCACTGGCTCAGAGACCAAACTCAAAACATGTAGCAAGACAGATTGGACAGTGCCTTTCACCTCTGGTAACATCTTAATTGCTCTCCTCCAATGCAGTCATACTAAGACATCTAAGCAGGCTCTGATGAGGACAGTGGTGCTGTAGATTGTTAACTAAGACAATGTTGGCAAAGGAGCGCACCCCTCTACTGAGAGGATGATGGCATCATGGGGTGGTCAAGTTGGAAGGGACCCCAGGGAGTCTCTAGTCTAACCTCCTGCTCAAAGCAAAGTCAGCTGTTATGTCAGACCAGCTTATGGAAGGAAAAATCAGTCTTTGGAGTTTCTTACTAGTTGCTATGCAGGATTTATTAATCTTGTCCTTTGACCTTCCCATTTCACACAGATCATGGTTGATTTTGGTTCATGTGGATTCAATACTATACTTTGACATGCCAAGCAAAATTTAATTTTAAGCAATGCTAATGCAAATTTATTTTTTATGGAATTGAACATTTTCCTGAGCCCTGAATATTGATTAGTCTTCATTGCTTCTATTAAAATATCTACATTTCAATAAACAATGGAGTAGACGACTTCCACAAAATATACTCAGACCTTTTGAAAGTTTGACTAAGCTCTACATGAGAGATTAAATAGCAGTATAGCAGATTTATACCACAACTTTTATGTGCTTACCATGGAGTAGTTGTAGATAGATAGTCTACAATCTCAACATAACTATTATCATTTCCCTGCCATATTTGTGTCAGGCATGTATGGTGTGTGTTTATATAAATCTTTTATCAATTTGCCTTCATTCTTTTTAATGTTTTCTATCTCTTTGTGCTGTTGCTAGGTCTCATATAATGACATACCAACACAAGACATTGTCTGGAGAACTGATATATAAAACAAATTTAAAAGAAAGTAAAGACTAAAAAGACTTAATCCACATTCACTTAAGGTAAATGGAAAGATTTTTTTGTTGCTTTCTGTGAGCATTTGGTAAACCTCAGAGACTGTCAGAGCAGTGATGAAGAATAACACTTGAAAACCAGAAAATTTATGGGTTGTCCAGCCCTTAAAAGAGCAAAAGGTATTTCAGTTTGGAACAGAAGGCTGGGACCTGTGTTAGCATAACTCCAAGTATGCCAACTCCAAGTACATGGATCTATATACTTTATTTCAACTGAGATGGTGACCAAGGACCCTAAATGTACTTGAGAATTTGGCCAATGTATAGTAATTTAACATTTCAGCAATTAAATCTTTGAAATTGCATGTAATTTTACTTCTCTATTCTACTTATAGTTTATTGTTAAATGATACCTACTGAATGCAATATTTAAATGCCTTTAAAAGGCACCTGGATATGGATTGCACTGAGAAACCTCTGAAGGCAATGGGAACACTGGCAATCAGCAAATTTAAAATGTAAACTTTATTAGAGGAAGTCCTTTTATGTAAGTACCTAAATATAAATTGAAAAACCTTTCTGTGACTTCCATTTTCAAAACCCGTAAGGCAAATACATAGGAACAACAGAATGTGTTCTGTTGTATTTGAATCAATACTTTTCCAATGAAATCACACATTTGTAATTGGTGAACCATATAAGTAATGCAGTCCTTTCTAGAACAGCTCCTAAATGTAACTGTGAACAGGATTAGTAAGGGGTATAAAAGTTAGAAATTATACCAAATCATAGAGGGACATATAGGAATAAGTACTATAATGTCCATCATGAAAATGGAGCCACAAAGAATCTAGCACTACTGTAATTAAGACTGAAAATGTGCTTACTGTCCTTTAATGTAGACATTAAAGTTTGCCTATTTCTTTCAAATATCTTTTTTAAAAGTTTAGTACAAAATACTGTATTCTTTCCATAACATCAGTGACATCTAGGCTAGCAACTTTAGAGCACAGGTCAAAATATGGAAATGAAATAATTCTGGTTTGGGTTTTTTTTTTGGTTTGGTGTTTTTTTGTTTTTTTTTTTCCATTTCCTTTTTATTCCCCACTGTGACAGTAATGACCATGAGCAGAACAGAATTATTGAGACATGATAACTATAGGTGAATGGAGCATTCTTTAAGAATAGCCAAACTCCAATGTTAAACATCTTTTTGATAGGCTGGAGAAGATGAATTTATGCAGCAAACATGAAGATCTGAATATCAGAGGATCACAATATATTCTTTTCTTTTCCAAGTGATATAAGTCATTAATGGACAAGAGAAAGGTACATGGGTTTAGAATAGAACTGGAGAAAATAGGTTACAAATCATGAACAGTTTTGCAATAAATTCTAAGTTGCAAGTTAACCATTATAACTAAAGAGTAAAAAGTCAAAGTTTTATGGTAAGTCCCACCTCTGAATATTTGGGAGAATTAAGTTAAACTCTTACTGCTACTAATGACAGGAATAAGAATACATCTTTGATGTCCATACTGTTTGAACAAAACTTTTTACTTCCTTCATTTGTCAAGTAGCAATAGAAATACAAAATAAATTTAGTTGTTTTTTGTTGTTTTTTTTACTAAGTAAGTTAATTATGGCAACTCTTAAAAACAAGCTACACACAACCTTATTCCATTTACTCACAGGTGATAAAATGACAACGTAAACACTGATGTCCTTCATGGAAAAATGTATACTACAGACAAGTGAAATATAAATACAAGGAAATAGTTACAGTAAGGACCATGTGTTTCCATTTTGAAACATCATTTTAATGTCTATGAGTTAGTTATATTGCAAAGTAAGGTGCAGATTAAATTTTGAAGAGGTTTGCTTCTTCTCATCAAGACTGATGATATGCTATTCATTGTTTCTGAATATTACTGTTTTCTCACACAGGCAAACCAGAATGCACAATATTTGCCAAATGTTTGGTATAATTCTGTTTAATTAAACTCCATTTGACCAGAAGTTGAAAACTAAATTTGTTTCCAAGTATCTCTCAGAGTAGTACTTGAAAAACTACCTAGCCAACTTTTCTGGGCAGTATGGACTGTGATTTCAAATTTTTTTGTAACTGGCTAGGTAAATTTCCTTTTATTCGAAATCTTGTTTTTCAGAAAGTTTTGAAACTCCATCTAGATGTTTTAGACAAAGAGGCTGTAGCATAACATGTATAATAATTAGGATTATTCTAAATGAGAAGAAAAGTTCTCAAGGAGTTCATTTCATCTTTTAGTTTGTGGCATGAGTGGAAATGAAGCAAAATTATGAAATTTGTATTTCTAGATAGAAAAATGATTAAAACACCAAAAAGCAAAGAGAAAAAGCATTTATGAATCCCTTCTGCATCTGTTGACATCTATGGGAATTTTGCCATTTACCACAAATGGAAGTAAAATTACACTCAAAGATGGCAATTCTGAGGACCATCTGTGAAAGGTTTCTGGATTGTTCTATCTGGTATGGAAATTTTAACGGTAATAGTTTCATTTGTTTTTAGCAGATAGTTCTCTTATAATTACTTTTACACAGAACTCTGTTAAAACAATGTTAATGGGAGTGCGGAAACAAACACAATTAGCAAAAATCAAGAAGGAATAAAAGATAACAATTTCAGTTTAGGCTCCCACAATGATTTTGATCCAGTCTGGTTTTACTGAGGTGTTTGAAGACATCAGAAATCAGCAATATACAGTGTCACCAGCTTTAGAGGTACAAGAGAGGGCAATTTATGCTTTAGTATCTGTGCCTAATGAGGCAAAACTATAGATATTGTGAGTTGTACTTAATCAGATTTTCTTTGATTTATATCTTAAAGTTGTTTTAATATAACCTTTGCACTTTTTTTTGTGAACAAAAAAAATCCTGAACAACTCTTTTGGGCCCCTCAGTACAAGGAAGACATTTAGCTGCTGGAGTGTGTCCTAAGGAGAGCAATGAAGCTGGTGAGGGGTCTAAAGCACAAGTCTTATGAGGAGCGGCTGAGGGAACTGGGGTTGTTTAGCCTGGAGAAAAGGAAGCTGAGGTGGGACCTTATCACTCACTACAACTACCTGAAAGGAGGTTGTAGCGAGGTGGGAGTCAGTCTCTTCTCCCAAGTAATGAGTGATAGGATGAGAGGAAATGTCCTCAAGTTGCTCCAGGAGAGGTTTAGACAGGATATTAGGAAATATTACTTCACTGAAAGGGTTGTCACGGATTGGAACAGGCTGCCCAGGGAAGTGGTTGAGTCACCATCCTTGGAGGTATTTAAAAGATGCCTGGATGTGGTGCTTAGGGACATAGTTTAGTGGTGAACTGGCAGTGTTACGTTTACGGTTGGCCTCGATGATCTTAAAGGTCTTTTCCAAACTATATGATTCTGTGTATCTCTGTGTGTAAATATAGAGCTGAGTTCATTGTGTTAAAATTACTCTCTGCACTAATATCTAAGGGTATTGCTTCCTATCCTAGTGACTATAATGTTTTTAGGATATGTGTCCAAACATGCAAATTTTTCTTGGGTCTGTGGACATGAAAAATGTAGGACTGTTGCTGTGCAGTTCCACAGATTCACTGGGTGTGCTTTCTGCCCAGTAAAGATAGAGCTCAGGAGCTCGGCTGCTGTGCTTGGAGGGCAGAGTACTTTTCCTTACATGTTTTTGGAGTTCAGAGTCTAACCCTAGAGTAATATGCTGAATACCCTTTTTGTCTCTTATTGCACAATAAAAAGGAAATGACCAAAAATGTGTTTGTCTGACACAATATTGATGACTGGATAATCTATATCAAAGCAACATTCAGAAAAATATGTTACCTGAATTATACATGCTGGGTAAAATTGCTATTCAGACAAACATTTCTAGCTTTACAGATCATTATATTTGCAATTACCTCATTTTGTCTTCTCTCACCTCATAAGGATACCTCTATAAACTGGTGTAATGGTCATTAATCATTCCATTTCTCTCAAATGCTGTAGAGTTTTAGCCTTGTATTTGGGCTTACCAGCGAGTAACTGGCCAAACAAATTAAAGTGAAGTAAGTAGTGTCATTACTGTATTCTGAGAGTGTAATGAAATAGCTGCTGTACAGTCTCAGCTGTCTTTTTTTCAAAGTTAATGTGGTGCACCCTGTGTAAAAGGAAATATATATTCAAAAAGGTGTAGTACAATGAATATATGTAGGATAAACTTGCAGTGTTATGCTTAGAGGATAACCTAATAACCTAAGTAGGTTTGTGTTGTTATAAACTAGTATTAAATGGGAGTTGTGCAGATAATGTACCTCAAGCTACAGTGGTAACGAAGCACCACTTGACTGTAATTTTGTTTTTCATATCAAAAGGCTTTTTTTATTTGTTTAGAATTTGATAAGAGAAAATATTGTACTTTATAAATTCATTGTATTGCTTCTGAAACATACTTCTGCAGTGGGGAGGGAGAAAGAATTTTTAAAGCATTGCCTGATTTCTGTACACATACAAAAGAGCAGTTTCATGTTGTGCAGTGGGTTTGGAGCTGTTGCACAGGGAAGAGGTTTTTCTGGAAAGCTTAGCCCCAATGTGAGCCTTTACTGGAGTGGTCTGTCCTGCCTCTCTGCTCCTTCTGTGGCCTGTAACATGGAGTCAGCCGGTGTGAGGAACTCAGCAGGTAATTCTGCACTTTGGTAGAAACACTGATTTAGCTCACTGTTAAGTGTCATCTGCAAAAATTGCTGATGCTTGACATGACCTCTAGAGAAAGCTGCTTTCCAGAGGGGAGAAGTAGTTCAGGGACTTGAGAGAACTTGGCAATAGGAATGAGCTTGGGGTGAAGAAACAAATGTCTCTAGTCCTTTGATTTACAGCTACCGTGACACTTGCTAAAATCTTGAGAAAAATCTGCTTCTGCATAAAAATTATTCCTGTCAAGATGAGTAATTTTATTGGGACTTTAAGTACAGAATAAATCACATAAATATGATATAAATAGTGACATGTATATATCTTCATTTTCAACAAAGATATGCCACTATTGTAAAGCAGAAGTAGGAGACATTTGTGTTTATCCTTATTCAGGGAACAAGTTAAACATTTGCACTTACTTAAGTGCCTCCCAAGTCAGGGATATATTTCTTGTGCTGTCTCGAATAAGGATGACTTTTTAGCACCATGATGAGAAAGCTAGCCAACCTGATTGTCAGCCGTGGTTTCCTCTAACATCTCAAGACCACACTAGAAGAGCCCTAGTAATGTCCGACCATCACACTGCATTTGTAAAGACTGTTAGGAAAGTCATCTTCTCTCATCCAGGATGATGGCTATTCTATGGTGATTTTAAAAATGTCTCAGTGCACAACTTTGCTTGCATTGTGTGTTCTATTACCTGATGGTCTATTATTCTGTAGTTTATTCAACAGGCAAGTTCTGAATTTGTCTGATCCCTAGACAGAGAATTGTATGAACAGACTTTTTTTTTTTTCACTTTTTTTTTTTTTTTATACTGGTAGCTGGATGTCCAGGGAATTTTTGGTACAGCTAAACAAGGTTTTTACCTTTCTTTTACCAAATGATTTAGAGACTTCTTCTGGTAGTTCTGGAAGTATTTCCTGGCAGAGTAGTTGTTATTTGCATGACAAGAACCCTCTAGTAAAAGACTCCTGGGGTAATATTAATAATCAGTAGATATTTTGAAAAAATATTCCCTGTAGCATTTTATTCATCTTTGCAGTGTTTACCTCTAAATACAGATGCTTATGCAGGAAAGGGAACTGCTAAATTATTTCTTGTGTGCCAATGTTGTCAAAAAGCATTTCCCAGTTTGCCTGAGACTGTGGGAGTTGAGAGCAGAAAAGACGCAAAAATTCTTTTCTGCTCTAATGCAGAGGTCAGTAGAGTTAAGCTACCATTAAATTTGGGGCAGATATTTTAATAAATTCCAGAAATACAGCAGCTGAATAGAAATAATGGGAATACAGAGATCTTATTTCTTATTTCCTTTGAATTAGAGCGTTACTGCTTGAGGCCAAGCAGTTACAGCGAATAGGCAAGCTGAAAGAGAGTGAATTTTATTGAGATAAATCTTTTGTGAAGAAATATTTCTAAATGAAGGATAATTGTTTCAAGGATATGCTGTATAAATTTGTGTTTATGAAATTAAACTTGCCCTTCATTTTAATTTCTTTGCATTTGTTTATGCTTTGCAGAAAACCAGTAAGCAGGTTTGGGAATGCTAGATGTGAGAGTATATCTGTAGCTTGTTCTTCCAAGCATTTTGTAAATTAAAGCTAAGAAATCATAAAATAGAAGTAAATGAACATGATAAACACAATCCTATTTATCAAATGATATATCCTTTGGCTTGTACAACTAGAACATGTCTTTAAATACTGAGAGAAGAAAACATGCACACATTGACTATCTTTTTTTATTTCTTTGCTATTCTTTTTATTATGGTTGATTTATTATATAGCACCATCTCCCATGTATAAAGAACAGGAAATCCTGTCAGGAGAGGGTAACTGGATCAAGCAAAATTGTGAAAGTAGTTTGTATTTCACCCCCATGAAAATGCTCTTCATCATCAGGTGGCACACTCAGCTACTCCACAAAGAACCCAAAGTGGAATAATCTGATTGACATCCATATTGGATATTTCTCTGGCACAAATGAGTATAGCTCCATGTGCTGTGCTAATAAAACTTTATTGGTTCAGGTCAGCTGAGGATATTAATTTATTGTTGAAACATTGATGACATCATTTATAGACTCTGTGTATAAACATGAAGATCATACTGTTTGTTTAAATAAAGTTTTTGGCATCAAGGATATTAAGAAAAGTTCTTTATGAAGAATGTTGTTTCACAATAAGGGCATTTAACAGTTTGTGAACTGGTCAGCTGAATAAGTAAAAGGCACAGAAATTTGTTGTAATGAGAAGTATTGATTTTTCTCTTAATACTAATGTGTTTAATGACCTTTCTAGTGACATCTGTCACTACTGTTTCTTCTCAAATTCTACTGACATTTTCCCTTAAGTAAGGTAAAGGATTTTAATTGCTTATTGTATTGTTAGAATGAGAATTAATATTCTTTTTGAAGTAGTATGAGGGCTTGAAGACTTATTCTGTTAAAAAAAAATTGTGTTTTAGAAGCTGTCCATTTTTTGGTCTTCAGAAAATAGTTCCTTGAGTGCTACATCTGAAATTAGTTTTTCATTGTCAGTTTTTGCTAGTTGATATTAAATAAAGTTTGTGAAATTTAAAGTGGAAGGGTTTACTAAGATGCTTTCTGACAATGTCTCTCTCAAGAGTTTTCTTTTCCTTCAGCTTTTAATGGTACTATATGGAGGAAGGATATATGAATTAATTAAAACACTGATGTACCATAACTCACTAAAAACATATACCTATAGTTCAAAAAATGGTTTAATTGTTTCTCCGAGGTGACTTTTCTTTCAGAAGTAAGATAGAGCTTGTCTTGAAAAACTGTTTGTTTTCCACTGCTTATCTTCTTCTATTGCTTTAGATGCTCTAAAATTTGGCTATTGAACACCAGCCATTTAAAGTTGTCACCAAGCAGCAAAGCTTTTGGTTTACTTGTAGAATCATTATTGATATAATAAAGATTAGGGGTAAGAGTCAAAGAAAGTGGCTGCAACACTGCTAAATGGTTTGCTCTCACTTGCAAACACTTAATCTTGTCCTCTAGTGTTGAGGGACAAGTGATCACAAGTGATTCGCAGGACATGAGTATTTTCATAAGCTGCTCATTCTTGATCAGTTAACAAAGATTATACATGATATTTTTGATCTGCATTACAGGTAGCAATGTTACCTAGTTGATCTGGTCTAATTCTGGTGCAAAAGAGGAATACTCACGTACTTCTGGGTACTCCAAACAGGCATGCTGTGATGTCATGCTCAGACCTACCACCCTGAGAGGCGGTACTTTGGGTTGCCATAACAACATCAGCCAGTCATTGTCTGACACTACAACATTATCGCAGGAGCTTTGAGGGAGTATTAACCAAAATACAGTCACCATACATTTTGACTCGTTTGCTGGTTAAGAATGTCTATGATGCGTACTCAGACGATTAATCTACAGCACATTTTCTCTGTACACGTATGATTGGAATGACCACATTTTTCTGAAACTCTTTGGCATATCTATGTAATATTTTAAAGTAGTGCATTACAGTATATGTGGCAAAACCCAATATGCATTAGTGTAAAGCTACTCATATTTACTTAATTTTTACATTAAAAATGAGTAAGAATAACGATTCAGAAAAGCTGAGCGTGTACCGTAGTATATAATAGAAAAAGTTTCATCTGAGTAGTCCTTTGCATATAGCATGAAAAGATCAGTTAGGTTTTCTCCCCTTATTGTATAGCCCATTCTGTAAAAATCCAAACTAGTAGCTTGACATTCTTGTTTTAACACCTAAAATGTACATGCAATGTGGGTGAAAACAGGCTATTTAGATAATTGAACGAGAGATTGCGGTACACATAAGAAAATAAGCCAGCTTCCTTTAACCAGATTTCATAGACCGTCTGAAACAGAGGAAGCAAGCTTGCCAATAGCAGGAGCTAATGCTTCAATACCTTTCATTTTGCACTCTGAAAAGGAAACCTCTTCTAAAGCTCATTCATTTTCCAGAGGGAATATTGAATGCTGTGGCATATTGTCAGAGCTGCTTTATTGTCACCATTTACAAAGGTCACCTGAATTAATTGACTTCTTACCATACCTATTGTTAAGCTACCCGTTTCCTGACATTTATGGAAAGGTGGCAGGCTTACAGCCATTGGCTATCTGTTGATGGTTGTTTCACAAGGTTTGTTTCTCAAAACACAGTAACTCTAAAATTACAAGCAAATAATTGCATTGCTGCAAAGGAACAGATTCTTTATGATGTTCTCCAACATGTACAGGAGTGAGGGGGTGGGGGGAGAAAAAGGGGTAGGAGAAATAATCTAAATACTGAGCTGTTTTTAATACAGACATAGTATTCTAAAAAGCAAACAAAAACATGCAGGAAGATTTAGGTTGTATTTTTTTCACTTTGAAGTACACATTAGATAGCTAACCTGTCTTTTTCATGGCGTAAAGTAAAATCTCTCTCTGGCTTTCACTGATGCATGAATCGCAGATCCATGCTGATGGACTTTACTGAATGTTTTTTCATCTGAAGGGATACTGAGGTACTCTTACACTGCATGAAAGAAATGACATACACATGCACAAACATAAACACAGTAGGCAACAGTAGTGATAGTATGGAATTTTATGTAGAATAAATTGGTTAAATAGAAAATCACTGTCTTTTTTCTAGCCCGCTGCATTTACTACCCCCTTTATCCCCCTATGTTGGGTTCTTCTCTTTCTGAACAGCAGTGCTGGGCAAAAACTCCAACCAGACATGTGAAGATAAAGACGTGGAAAGCAAAGACAAACAGTTCTGAGCCTTCCTATACTAAAACAGGCAAAGCTTCTATAGTGATGGATTTGAACAGTCTCCTTACGTGAAAATATACTTTAGAGGTACCCTGCTGCGATCCTGTTAATTACCATAGAAGATTAGAACTCTTCTGCTTAATGCGATCCTTTTTACCTAACGCGTCGTTCCAGCTGCATCAGTAATCAGACATTCACACTGTCCCTTCTGACTGGGAAGGGGACGTTTTTAAGCGAAGTCATTTGCCACAATCCTTAAGATGTAGCCTGGCAGAAATTCAATAACTGCTTGTGATATGCTCATTCAGCCTCGCTGCTCAGTGGTTTTTAGGTCCTGACATAAACAGCATTTCCCTTAATCCTAGCACTGGAGAGAAGGAAGGAGACTGTCCTGTATCTTGTTTTATTGGTTTCAAAACACAGAGCAACTGTGTAATTTGATTTTGCATCTGAAACATCAGGGGAAATGTTCTCTCTTTACAATTTTTTATCCTTTGATGTTCTTTCAAGCTAAAAAATGCACAAACCTGATACTCTTGCAAGCATATTCAGATTATCTATGCATTTGCATTATCTATGCAAATTGCATTTGCATTTCCGTTCAGAAAGTAAAATGTGAAAATACGCTAATAAAATAACTTTACAAAAAGAAGAAAGGGGAAGGAGTTTACACATTAAGATAAAAGTCAGGATAAAATTGAAAATAAAGAGGAACTTACCCTATGATAACAGTAGTTTCAGATCTGGAGGAGTTCTTGCATCTCGGTAATTTTGATTCCTTAGTTCAGGTAGCCACATACTTGTATTAAAGCCAGAGTCTGAATAGATGTGCATACATGTATGTGTGTGTGAGAGTTGGTGTGCGTGCGTGTGTCTAACAGTATATAATACAAAGATGTATCTATTGATATCCTACAACATGAGAGACACTCTGTGCTGCCAGCTGAGATCCCTTACGTTTGCCAGAGCGCTGTTGCTGCCTGGCTGGCTGAGGCTCGCAATCCAGCGGAGGGGAGGGGGAAGAGAGAGAGATGCTCGCTAGCTCTTCTTATTTCTCCTTGTTTCCATGGTGGTTAGTGGTGCATCGTTCACCCGCTTGGTTGTCACACTGACATGGTGCTGCCTGCTCAGCGGTCATTAATAACTGAGCCCCTTCCACTCCCCAGAGAGGAGCCAATGCTTCGGCGTGCCCAGATGCCGCGTAGTACGCGTGGCTGCGCCAGCCTGGTTGGCCATGGGAAGCTGTCTGTTACGTGACACTGCTGCTTTGGGTACGGATACACGAAACAAGCCTTTGCATGCTTCCAGAGATCTCTTCCGATTTGTGGGAGTTACAGGGCATGTTTTGTGTTTGTACAGAACAGCTTTGGAGGTTTAAATCCCTTTTTTTTTTTCTTTTAAAAGCTATACAAGGATGTTATCTGTGTTCAGAACAACTGATTAGAGATCACTGAAGTTCTGCAAAGGCTGCTGTAGTTCAGAGGATACTGCATGTTGAAACCATTCAAAAAAAATGCTTGTGTGTTGTGTCCCCCACACCCTCCCCAGTTTTGCTGCTTTTTTTTTAGTTTAAGAAAGTAAAGGATTTTTCATACTCCTTTTTCAAATTTTATAAAATATTAAATTTTATTACATACGTTTATCAGTAGAAAGTAAGAGCAGTTAAACATCTTTCTGAGAAATAAAAATTCAAAATAAAGTGAGGAAGGCGTTGGTTAAATACTCAGTTTCTTTCAATCTCTGTCTACTTGACTCTCTCTTTTATGGCCATCTAATTATATAAACAAAAGGCTGCACAGATTTTTCCTCCCTTCCTTCCTTTTCCCTTTCTTCCTCCCTTCTCCCTTTGTGCCATACTTTTTGGTGAAGATTTTTTTTTTCCTATTTGTTCTGTATCTGTGAACAAAGGGCATACAAACTGTGAAGGTTTTATAAATTGAAAAATAATTCATGATTTTTTTTTTCAATTTAAGGGAAGTATACACTGAAATATGTCATCCCTTTTCCTAGATATACAAAACAATAAAAGAGATAGTTGTTGTTAGGAAAGGGTTGGTTTTTTTTTTAAAGATAAATTCTTTTTTATATAAAGGAAATTACTTTGTAATAAAAGATGAACAATAGTGAAATAAAAAGAGTTGGTTATCAACAGGTCAAAAGGAAGAAAATGTTGGGTATCTTGCAGGAATTCGGTACGACAGCCCTGACTGAGGCAGGCCACCCTCTAGTGGATTAAAGTGAAATGTGGTTCTGATTTCACACTCTTCTGCTTTGTTTGAAGGCTCACAGTCCTGTCTAATAGTAGCATGAAAAATTTCTGAAGATTAGCAAACAATGTAAGTTAATGTACTTTTTGCAACAGCAATAGCACCAGAATTCTATTATAAAATGGTTACTATTTTATGAATACTATACATCATTTCAATTCACGTTGAGTCTGAGATTGTGGACTGCATTATTTTTGTTTTTATTCTGCAAGAAAATGATTTTACACTTCATAAAATCACTTATTATGAAAAATGAATTAAAGTTAATGGCAATTTCTTGAATAAATTTCAGTTTGTTATAATTGGTTAGGACAAATTTGCAAAACCAGTCCTGTTTGAGTCACTGGTACTTACATTGTTGTGGCTGTAAGAAAGCAGTTTTTTCCTCTTTTGCCTCAAATTTTTGAATCCTGCATTTAAAGTAAGTACAGGGAGCAATGTTTTAAATTTTTTAAAGATGTCTGCTGTTCAATTTTCATACAACTGAGTAGGACTGCCTCATATATGAAATAATGGCATTTAAGTGACAGATTGCAAATACGTGAAATACTCGAGGATGGGAGGAGGGCCAGGTGGCCCTTCCGTTTTCTCCCATTCTTTTATTAAGGGCATTACATTTTTTTTCTAATATGAGTTAAAGAGGTATAAAAAAACAGTTGAGGCCGTCCCATCTTTGGTTACTTTTCAGGTCTTCTGGCCTCAGGTTGGGACAGGGAACACATCAGGCCGGAAAGATGTCACATCACCTTTCTGTAGCCTCAGGGCTCATTGGTGAAACCTTGTCTCTCCTTTGGTCCCACAAGGTGGCTCTTGGAGCCTCAGCTAGTACTTAATGTTCACCAGCATGAGCTGCAAATGCAAACCATTGTAAACTTCCCAAAGTGAACCTATAAGCCTTCCCTGCTGCCCAACATAATGGCCTATGTCTGCTGGGAGAGTGCTCAAGATGCGTTAAGAAAGCACAACCAAAAGCCAGAGAAGTAGGACTGCTAGTCCCCCAGGAAAAATGGAAATCCTTCCTGATCCCAGCCATGTGGCTAGTCGCAAATTATCCCAAACAAAAGATGTAAACCGGTGCTGCAGGGGTGGAACAGTGGGTGGAATAAAAGAGAAGAAAATTTCAAAAAGTTTGGGCAAAATTAAAAATAGAAAAACATTCTGTTAAAGCCAACTAAATACTGCTCTTTCTCTTATCTCAACCAATGGAGAATCAGAAGATCTGGGAAAAAAAGAATAGGTAGGGGCTACCATTGCCCTACCTGAAAGCTTTCTTGGGTTTTGCCCCTAACCTCACATACTCACTGTTCATTCAAAATCTGGCTTTCTAGTTAACATGAGAACCATGCAAAAACATATTCAATGATTTGACATGTGAAATTAAGATTATAGAAGTGCTTCATTTTGGTTGATTGGTATGGACTGTGTAATTAGGAGGCTAAATAATTAAATCAGCTAAAGTATACTTGCATAAAGAAAGTGAATTCTTATGATAGACTTTATATGCAATTAAAGTACCTCCTTGATAGGCATACATTTACATATTAGTTAAAATGTTATTATATCATAACAAAGTTCTGTTTCATAAAAAAGTGAAATAATTGAATTTTTTAATTTAGCTTCTACTAAAGAATATTTTTTTTCAAACTATCTGCAGAAGAAAAATATCTTTTATAACCAATACAATTATGATGATTAAGGTTCATTAAGTTATTGTCCTGCTGATTTCACTATGATGCTTGGTGGTTTTAAAATAGCAATTGTAATCTATTTCACCAGAATTATATATATAGCTTATTAGGTTACAAGGTAGAAAAAAAAAATCTCAGACTGATAGAGAGATGATGAAAATAATGTAGGCTAACTGCAGGTATTTATTTAGCATGCATTTTATCTGATTACTGAGTGTACATGAAAATAAGCTAAGTAATTATTTGTTTGTAATGGACAATTACTATGATACCATAGTTATTAAAATACAGCAGTTCTGTGCCTGCATTTTTCTCAAAATTGGAAGAGGATTTAAAAACTTTTTCCTTCTTTCATTACATAGAAAGGCAGAGCATCCTTGGTCTTTAATATCCTGTGTGCTTGTTGTGGTTCAGGGAGTTAACCGTGACCATTTCTAGTATTTTTAGGCTCTGAGAACACAACTATGTTTAGAATGCAGCAAGTATAGTTAAAAACTGAAATAAATACCATGCAGTTAAAGTAACAAACTGTCGTGGTTTAACCCTAACCAGCAACTAAATGCCACACAGCCGCTCGCTCACTCCCCCCACCCCAGTGGGTTGTGGGAGAGAATCAGAAGGCCAAAGTAAGAAAACTTGTGGGTTGAGATAAGAACAGTTTAATAATTAAAATAAAATAAATAATGCTAATAATACTAATCATACTAATACTGATACTAATACTAATACTAATACTAATACTAATACTAATAATGTAATGAAAAGGAAAACAACGAGAGAGAGAGAGAGAGAAAGTGAAACCCAGGGGAAAAAACAAGTGATGCAACTGTTCAGCACCTGCCGACCAATGCCCCGCCACTCCCCAAGGTGCTATCGTTTCTTCCCCCGGCCAACTTCCCCCGGCTTATATATTGAGCATGACATCATATGGTATGGAACATCCCTTTGGCCAGTTTGGGTCAGCTGTCCTGGCTGTGCCCCCTCCCCTCCCGGCTTCTTGTGCACCCGGCAGAGCATGGAAGGTGGAAAAGTCCTTGACTAGTGTAAGCACTACTTAGCAACAACTAAAACATCAGTGTGTTATCAACATTATTCTCATCCTAAATCCAAAACACAGCACTATACCGGCTACTAAAAAGAAAATTAACTCTATCCCAGCCGAAACCAGGACAGCGTCCACCCCTTAGTCTATGCCATTTACGTCATGTCCAGGTTCTACTCTTTCCAGTACATTCCAATGAATCACCACCACTTTCCCTGTCTTTTGAGGTATATGTATATATATGTATGTGTGTATGTATGTATATACACAGATAACATTCCCTTAGTCTATGGACCATCCCTCTAAAATGTCCGTTGAGTTCATTTAGTCCATGACTTTGGGCTCCATCTGTCATAACATTCTTTCAGGGCAGGAGAGATTGTGTGTGGTGCTGGATTGTTGCATGCTGAAGTCAGTCTTTGTTCCATCACTGCTGCACTTTGCTCGGTTTCATCAAAGTTCATTCTTCGTTAATCTGGGAGATTCTCACTGTAATACCGTTGATAAGGCATATAGCAACCAGAGAAGTGATGACATACAGTATTATACAGAAATTAACATCATACTATTCAGTCCATTGGCTGTTTTCACCCAAAATAAAATCCCCTTGAGGTGCACATCAGATTTCTCCATCCTCTCGCATCACCAACCAAGTGCACCCAGGTCCTCAAGCAAAAGCAATTACACAAATGGGTTTGCCTTTGCCCAAGGCACAAATAACCCAGACTGTTTTCCCCAGCATATTTTTTACATGCACTACAGGGACTTTATCTCCTTCCACAGTACATAAGAGTCCTGACAGGGCAGGCCCAGCTCGATTGGCAGATCCCCTAGTGTTGACTAACCAGGTGGCTTTTGCTAAATGTGTATCCCAGTGTTTGATTGTCCCACCCCCCATTGCTCTCAGTGTAGTCTTTAACGGTCCATTTTATTGTTTGATTTTCCCGGAGGCTGGTGCACGATAGGGGATGTGATACACTCACTCAATGCCATGTTCTTTGGCTCAGGTGCCTATAAGGTTGTTTCGGAAATGAGTCCCGTTGTCTGACTCAATTCCCTCTGGGGTGCCATGTCGCCATAAGACTTACTTTTCCAGCCCCAGGTTAGTGTTCTGTGCAGTGGCATGGGGCATGAGGTATGTTTCCAGCCATCCAGTGTGGTTGCTTCCACCATTGTAAGCACATGGTGCTTGCCTTGGCATGTTTGTGGGAGCGTGATGCAACCAATCTGCCAGGCCTCCCCATATTTATACTTCAACCATCGTCCTCCATACCACAGAGGCTTTACCCACTTGGCTTGCTTGATTGCAGTGCATGTTTCACATTCATGGATATCCTGTGCAATAGTGTCCATGGTCAAGTCCACCCCTCGATCATGAGCCCATCTGTATGTTGCATCTCTTCCTTGATGGCCTGAGGTGTCATGGGCCCACCGAGCTATAAATAATTCACCTTTATGTTGCCAGTCTAGATCTACTTGAGCCACTTCAATCTTAGCAGCCTGATCCACCTGCTGGTTGTTTTGATGTTCTTCAGTGGCCCAACTCCTGGGTACGTGAGCATCTACGAGATGTACTTTTACAACCAGGTTCTCTACCCGGGCAGCAATATCTTGCCACAATGCAGCAGCCCAGATGGGTTTACCTCTGCACTGCCAGTTGTTCTGCTTCCATTGCTATAACCACCCCCACAGGGCATTTGCCACCATCCATGAGTCAGTATATAGAGACAGAGTACTGGCCACTTTTCTCATTCAGCAATGTCTAAAGCCAGCTGGATGGCCTTTACTTCTGCAAACTGACTCGATTCACCTTCTTCTTCAGCAGTTTCTGCGACTTGTTATATAGGTTTCCATACAGCAGCCTTCCACCTCTGATGCTTTCCCACCAGACAACAGGACCTGTCAGTGAACAGGGCATATTGCTTCTCATTTTCTGGCAGTTTGTTATACAGTGGGGCTTCTTCAGCACGTGTCACCTCCTCCTCTGGCAATATTCTGTAATCTTTGCCTTCTGGCCAGTCCATAATCACTTCCAGGATTCCTGGGCAACTGGGGTTTCCTATTCAAGCATGTTGGGTGATCAGTGTGACCCACTTATTCCATGTAGCATCAGTTGCGTGATGTGTAGAGGGGACCCTCCCTTTGAACATCCAGCCCAGCACCGGCAGTTGAGGTGCCAGGAGGAGCTGTGCGTCAGTACCGATCACTTCTGAAGCAGCTCGAACCCCTTCATATGCTGCCAATATCTCTTTTTCTGTTGGAGTGTAGCGTGCTTCGGACCCTCTGTATCCCCGACTCCAAAACCCTAGGGGCCGACCTCGGGTCTCCCCTGGTGCTTTCTGCCAGAGGCTCCAGGTAGGGCCATTCTCCCCAGCTGCAGTGTAGAGCACATTTTTTACATCTTGTCCTGCCTGGACTGGCCCAAGGGCTACTGCATAAACTATCTCCTGTTTAATTTGTTCAAAGGCTTGTCATTGCTCAGGGTCCCATTAGAAATCATTCTTCTTCCGGGTCACTTGAGAGAGATGGCTTATGATCAGATAGTAGTTTGGAATATGCATTCTCAAAAAACCCACAACGCCTAAAAAGGCTTGTGTTTCCTTTTTGCTAGTTGGTGGAGCCATGGCTGTTATTTTGTTGATGACATCCATTGGGATCTGATGATGTTCATCTTGCCATTTTATTCCTAAAAATTGGATCTCCTGTGCAGGTCCCTTGACCTTTGTTTTATGGCAAAACCAGCCTTCAGCAGGATTTGGACTATTTTCTTCCCTTTCTCGAAAACATCTTCTGCTGTGTTGCCCCACACAATGATGTCATCAATGTACTGAAGGTGTTCCGGAGCTCCACCCTGTTCCAGTGCAGTATGGATCAGTCCATGACAAATGGTAGGGCTGTGTTTCCACCCCAGGGCAGTTGATTCCAGCTGTACTGGATGCCCCTCCAAGTGAAAGCAAACTGTGGCCTGCACTCTGCTGCCGAAGAGATTGAGAAAAATGTATTAGTGATATCAACTGCGCCATACCACTTGGCTGCCTTTGACTCCAGTTTGTACTGAAGTTCTAGCATGTCTGGCACAGCAGCACTCAGTGGCAGAGTGACTTCATTCAGGCCACGATAGTCTACTGTTAGTCTCCACTCTCCATTAGACTTCCGCACTGGCCATATGGGACTGTTAAAGGGTGAGCAGGTCTTGCTGATCACTCCTTCGCTCTCCAGTTGACGAATATGCTCATGGATGGGAATCAGGGAGTCTCGGTTGGTGCAATATTGCCGCCGGTGCACTGTTGTGGTGGCGATCGGCACCTGTTGTTCTTTGACCTTCAGCAACCCCACAACAGAAGGGTCCTTCGAGAGACCAGGCAAGGTAGACAATTGTTTAATTTCCTCCATCTCCAAGGCAGCTATACCAAAAGCCCACCTGTACCCTTTTGGGTCCTTGAAATAGCCTATCCTGAGGTAGTATATGCCAAGGATGCACGGAGCCTCTGGGCCAGTCACAATGGGATGCTTTTGCCACTCATTCCCAGTTAGGCTCAGTTTGGCCTCCAATACAGTTAGCTGTTGGGATCCCCCTGTCACAACGGAAATACAGATGGATTTTGCCCTTGTATAGCTTGGTTGCATTAGGGTGCACTGCGCACCAGTGTCCACTGAAGCCTTATACTCCTTACACTCCTGTGATGTGCCAGGCCATCGAATCCACACAGTCCAGTAAACCCGGTTGTCCCTTTCCTCCACCTGGCTGGAGGCAGGGCCCCTCTAGTCCTGGTCATAGTATTTGTTACTCACTTCTTGTAAATGCGAATCAAAAGCCCCTTTATTAAGATCAGAAAACAATGATTCTACTCCTCTGTCTGGGGAACTGCTTGCTGGAAACTGGAGCAGGAATTTTCCTGGAAGAACCCCCCTGAATGATTGTTTTTCCTTGGAACTCACGTACCTGTGCCTCTAGGGTCGAGTTATATTTTCCATCCCAATTCCTGGTATCGTCTCCATGGCCATGCAGGTAAAAACCATAGGGTGACCCGTGTGTATATGCTCTCTCTTGAGCAAAGGGACACTTATTCGTAGTGGCTGAGATAATGGTCTGTACAGGTGGGGAGTAGGACATGTCCTCTTCGAGTTGCTGAACCTTTCAGGACAGTTTCCTCACAGCCGAGACAAGGGAGGAAGAGATATTTGCTTTGTAATCCCAGAGGCTGCTAGCCACATTCCCCACCATTGGTGCCTCTTCATCTTTCCAGGACATTACTACCAATGAGTTTACATGTGATGATGGTGCGCTCTGTACAAACTTCCCCCAGATGGGTTGTGTGCTCTGGGCTTCGTCTGGGTCTTTGGATGACTGTTCATTGTCCAGGTCACCATAAATCACCTCAAGTATGGCTAATTCCCTAGATACTGGATATCTTTCTCCATGGTGGTCCATTTTCCTGGGGCATATATAACATCTTCCTTGAAGGCATACCTTTCTTTTAGTTGGGACAGGAGTTGCCTCCGGAGGCTCAGGGTTTGTGTCCCTTTTCCAATAGCTTTGTCAATGCCCCCTTCCATAGGAAGGGGTCCCGGTTGTTTGGCTTCCTTACCCTCCAATTCCAGGCTACTGGCCGTGTTATCCCAGCATCAGAGCAGCCAAGTGACAATGTGCTCACCTAGGCAATGGCAGACATCTTTTTGCATGTCTTGCAGCTCACACAAGGATAGGGATCAGGTGCTTTCTGTCTCTTGTACGAGTTCTTCCTCTTCCTCCTCCTCTCCTTGTGATGGCCATGCTCTTCCATCATCTCTTTCTAAACCGCTGACTTTCACTTCCAAGATTTTTCTTCTTATGTATAGGGGCGACTGATACCAGCACGGGTTGGCTCTCTGGTTCAGCTGTGGTACCTGTCGCCTGGGTTGGAGTGGCTGCAGTGCCTGTTGTTCTGTCTTCAGATCCAGAGACCTTCTGGTCTGGGGGTACTGAATACTATTAAACAGGGCTCAATAGGCATGGGCCAGGCCCCACCACATTGCAGTGATTTCTATCTCTCTGGAATTGCCAGGGTGACAGCAACATTTTTCCAAATGTTCTACTAATTTTTCAGGATTCTGCACTTATTCAGGGGTGAAGTCCCAAAACACTGGAGGTGCCCACCGTCCTAGGCATTTGCCCATGCTACCCCACATTCCCTGCCACTTATAACTATCGAGCCTTGGGACAGATCTCTGGATTATATTCTTAAATTGCTTATTAGACGAAACCAAAACAATATTCCCAAGAAATACCAGTAGAAGTATCTTAACTACCCCAGGATGTTCAAGATACTGAAAAGTTATTGTAATGAAGGAGGAAACATCATAGAAGAAGGTAGCAAAGGTGCCATTCTGTATTTCCTCCATAAAAAGACCTCTCAGAGGAAGAGATATAATTGCTAATTGTGTCCATGAAGTGGTACCCAAAGTACAGTAATGGCTTCAATACAAAACCCAAATACCAGATAAAGCTCAAGGCCAGTGTTTTAATAACAAATCTCCCAGGCAAAACATCTGTAATCACTGCAGAGCACAGCAGACTACAAAAACCAACACCAATCTTTAAAATGTACAGCAAAACCAAAAGCATGGTGCAGATCAGATAAACTAATATTGACAACAGATGACTCAATGTTGTGACCAGCAACTGTTATTATCTCAAACCCTTCATGCCCCATGTTGGGCGCCAAAAAGGACTGCTGTGGTTTAACCCCAGCCAGCAACTAAACACCACACAGCCGCTCGCTCACTCCCCCCACCCCAGTGGGATGGGGGAGAGAATCAAAAGGCCAAAAGTAAGAAAACTTGTGGGTTGAGATAAGAATAGTTTAATAATTAAAATATAATGATGATGATGATGATGATGATGATGGTGTAATGAAAAGGAAAACAACAAAAGAGAGAGAGAGAAAATGAAACCCAGGGGAAAAAACAAGTGATGCACCTGCCAACCAATGCCCCGCCACTCCCCAAGCCGCTATCGTTGCTTCCCCCGGCCAACTCCCCCTAGTTAATATACTGGGCATGACGTCATATGATATGGAACATCCCTTTGGCCAGTTTGGGTCAGCTGTCCTGGCTGTGCCCATCCCCTCCCGGCTTCTTGTGCACCCGGCAGAGCATGGAAGGTGGAAAAGTCCTTGACTAGTGTAAGCACTACTTAGCAACAACTAAAACATCAGTGTGTTATCAACATTATTCTATGCTTCCATACAGACAAAGAGTAAATTTTATTAATGTGTATCCCTCTGAAATTGAATCATATTTTCAAGGATAATCAAAAGCAACATTTCTAGCTCTAGTTCTTTGTCTTTTTTGAAGATGAAAGGCTTGTTGCCAACAGTGAGTTCAAGTTTCTAAATACAGCTGTACTTCATAATGGAAAGTGTTATGCTCAGATTACTTAACCTGCTACCAACTTTCTTTTATCAGATCTCAGAGTTAGCATTGATAGGATAGAGATAAAGCAGATGGAAACAAATCTAGGTCATGAACCTGTAAAGAATTTCACATAAGGAAAAGTTCACATCTACACAAAGCACCAGCTACTTCATTAAAAGCTATGTAGGTAGTAGGTGCTATAAGACTTAGCAAAATCTGAAACTGCATAGTAAAAGGAGTCGTATAGTACAGGCAAATTCAATCATGTGTCATGGGGATGAATGAAAGCAGTGGTGATGAGCTGATGCTTATCTTGGTGATCAAGGATATCTTGCATATTCCAGCAAATTCACCTATTCATGTAGCAATTATGTGCTACAAAACAGAAAGGACAAGATCCCAGGCAAGAGCTATAGTCTCTTTCCTCATTATAGCTCACAGAGCTATAGTCAGCTTTCCTCAGGAATGGCCTGAGGTCTGAAAAATCTTAACATGGTTTATACCTATTGGGTCTAACTCAGAGTGATATCTGAGCTCTTCTAATTTTCATCCCTGGCTCTATTTTAATAGGCAAGAATCTCTGGCATATCAGCATCTGCTGAAGGCTGGAAGTGAGTCACACATAGCAACTACAACCTCGCTATGCCACGTGGGAAACTTAAGGAAGACAGAGTAGTGAGAAGCAGCTAGAGAGTCCTTATGCGCAGCTGGATTAGGTAGAGGAAATATGGGATCTGTAAAGAGGTTTCCAAGCTCAGTGTATGTATTGCATTTTAAAACTGATTTCTCCTCAGTATGTTTATGTCTTGTGGTGACATCTCAGTTTTTGTAACCTATAGTACTTCGCTATAATTTATTGGAATCTTCTCACTGGTAGATCTTTAAGATTGAGATGCCTTTGTTGATTTCATAAGGATCTGGTTGCTCATGGGACCCGGTATGCGCATGGGATATACCTTTTAGTGTCACGGCTCTTTGATTTAATCTGTATCTGAGGTTGATGAAGAAAATGGTGGCAGTAATAATTTGAATATGGGGCCTAGAATTTTCATTCCAATTTTGAGTTGCTATAATTCTTATGGGTGGCAGTAAATCTTGAACTTTCTGTCCTTATAGAGAGGATTTTCTCCATTTCTTTGCTCATATCTGTTTTCCTTTCTATGGAGAACTAACTGAATTTTTATCTGAAACAGATTTACCCTTTTTTTGTTAAAACTGTGCGGTGTAGCAAATAGCATGTGATCAGTGAAAGGAAACCTCCTTCTCCCACTTATCAATTTTTTTAATTTAGCCACTTTCCCACATAATGTCACATTTATTTTTTTAAATGCATATGAAAAGCCTCTGTGTGTTTCTCAAGGACAGAACTTCAGATTTGTATTTCTTACCTTTTTTGATGAAATTAAACAAAAACTATTTTGTTACATTTTATTGTGCTTTAATATTAAAAAATGGATGGACAATAGTAATTGTAGATTATTTGCTTTTCGTAACTATTTGCATGAGAGTTATGTTGCTGATTTAGAAATCTGTACAGAGTCACTAAGCTAAATATTAGAACTAGAACGTCATTTTGCTTTTATTTACTTTTATTCTGAGATTAAGACAAGTGTTATAGTAATTTTCCCATGCCATCAATAGCATTCTCAAGCTGCGGTCATGGATAATTGTTATGAAGCTATCTTGGTGGTGACAAGGAACAGCATGGATATGTGCAGTGTGTGTTCAGAATATGGTTACCTAATGATAGCTTAAATCAAATACACTAAACTGTTGGAGTGTAATGGGTACCTACATGAAGTTCTTAGTAGTTTAGTTACACAATTTCATTTTTTTTCAACTTGCGGATCTAGAAAATTAATTAAAAGGTCACTGGAACTTACAACATCCTTACTGATTAAAAAACAAACTATTCAATTAGGAATGCAGTAAATGTTTCCCCTTTCCTCTGTAACTTGACTGCCAAAAACTGTGGGTGCATGTTAGGTATTTTTCTTGAAATGTAATGTTATCTTTACATTAATAAGTTGGGGGTAGAAAGGATCATGCACATAATGACTTACTGGAGGAGGAGCCGTTTCAGAGGCTTTCACATAGTTCCCATTACTAAGGAAACCACTTATTTTGTCTGTGCATGTTTTGAATAGATCTCTCATTTGAAGTCTGGTGCTCAAACACTGAGGATTGCATTGAGAAAGAGGCAAAGGAAACAAAAGAGACTTAAAACCACTGCGTCTTTAAGGAATACAGACCAAGAGTATTACATGCTTATGAAAGTGTACACATCTGTTTGTATCTGAGAGGTGTATATATATGCATTTTGATTGTTTTGTTCCTACTAAAACCAAAATGAAAGTATTAATAAGTAAAACAGAAAGCAGATGTTGTTCTGTCCTGCACTTTGCATGCCTCTATTGTAAGAACACTTGAGAAATCCAGTGTACCATTTAGATAGTATCAAATATGAGTACTAATTTTCATTATTAGATTGAAGTAGAAAGAAGTGCCTGTCCAACCATGATGGCTAAAACAAGGCTGTGAGGATGGCTATGTATTCAACAGTTGACCAAACCTTTGCTTGGAAAGTGAGCCCATTTTGGCAAAATTCCTAGCTTAAGTTTAATACATGACTGCAAATACAGACCCAAACATACTTACATTATATTGGGGCCAGCACATTTTCCCCACATGAAGAGCACATGTATTCTGTGCTGACCAAACACTTAAATCAAGTATTAGCAATTGAATTAAAACCCCCTCTACTAGCAATTGTGTATGCTCAGTATGTTCAGAAACAAAAGGTTGCCTTAGTACTGCCAGACAAATCTGGTTTGAGGGGATATGTTTTTAAAGTATAAGTATTTCAATAACTTGGAACTGATTCCAAACTATTCCTTAAAGATCAGAATTGTTCACAAATAAGCTGGAAGTGTCAGAGAGATGCAGAAATCTAACAGACTGCCAGAGAGCTTTAGAGAAATTGAGTATCTGGCTAATAAGTGTTCTTATTCAGCATGTCCAATATATAAATTAGTTTATCAGTTAGTTTTTCTGTCAACAGGGTAGAAAAATGAAGACAAAGATGGAAATTCCCATTTTTAAGCCCTACAAACCCCATGACCCTGTAGGGTCATGTGACAATAAAAACAATACTACAGAAAGTTAGTTTCCCTTGAAAATAGAAATACATTCTATATTTTTTGTGTGTTAATGCCAATTTATTTTGAAATGAAGAGCCTTAAGTCATCAGCAGTTGATACTTGATATGTCTGATGAATAATTATTCTTAATATATGTTGTATAGTTCATGTGCCATTTTGGGTGACTAGAATACTTGTAAAGCTAATATGCTTTGAAGGGATTTATGTGAGTATTTGTGTGCACAGTTAATGAGCAGCCAGTCCCATATAGATTTTCTTCTTTAAATCCTTGACCATTAAATGAGAGGGAGAATGACAGCTGTGGTAAAGTTGACATGTCCTTGGCTTGTCTTAGTTGGATACTTTTGGGTGAAATAAAATAAATGTCTTCAGATTACATAGAGATATCAGAACTCATTTGTCTCAGCTAAGAAATATCAATTTTTAATATTCCAGAGTATTTGTGTTGTTTCAATCCTGTACTGGTTATGTTTGCTTTCTACCATCTTATTGCAAGGATTCACAACGTGTGTGAAGGTACACTAAAAGCATTGCTGTTCATTATCCTTAAATTTATGCTTGCAGCAAGAAATAAGATCTTCCCTGTTTCGTAATATCGACAATTTCCTTTACAATGTAACTGGTGTGTTTCCGAAAGAGTGCATTCAGCCTCCAACTCTCATCAGTATTATCACAAAAGAGGTGAAATCAATATTTATTTATAAAATAACTGGGATAGGTACTCTCAGAAAAAGCTAACATCTCTTTTGATACAAGGGTGTCAATTTACCTGGTGAGGACCAGGATCATGTGATACTGAGAGACAATTAAGAGTTAATAATTGAATTCGTAATTCTACTTATCAGAGAAGAGGAACCAGCATTTTTTAATAAGTTAATTCAAATATTTGGGTAAAAAATACAATAGAAAATGCCATACCTAATATAAATAATAGTTTAGTGACAAGTAAATTTTGTGATGACATCACTGTGAGGAGGAGGCAAAGGACAGGGAGAACGGGAGAAGGAGGGAGGCTTTCCCATGATAAGCAGCTCAGAGGAACATTGGAATATCATTCAGAAAGGCTGTTTGAACTTTAATAATAGAAATGGGATTACACTCTAAGTAGTCTATGATGAAAGGTCATTTGGAGCCAATAACATGCAATTCTGCTGTAAGTTGTGGGCTTATTACTTAGAAATTACTGAGGAGGAGAACGTGTCTATATTACTGGTCGATCAAGAAGTATGAGCTGACAGCATGGCACAGCTGTAAAAAAAAGCAAATATGGTCCTAGGAGGCACCAGAAAAGTTATTCCAGAAGTGATAAGGAATTAGTGGCACTTTGGACACCTCATTTAGAATAATTCATTCAGTTGTGGTTTTATGCTTGAAAAAAGAAGTGAACTCAAACTGGAACATATACAATTAAATACTATTCAGATGACAGCAGAGCCCACAATACAGAGGGGTTTGTAAAACCTTGCCTTGTATAGTGTAGGAGAGTTGGGGAGAAAATAAGATTCCTGCTGATAAATATATCCTGCACTACACAATGAGGTAAAACTAGCAGAAGAACAAAATCTGTAAGTGACTTTTTTTCTTCATGTTTGAGTCATCAAATCCTGGGACAAGTTTCCAGTGGAAATACTTGGGGTAGAAAACCAAAACCATGAGCAAACCGAAACAACCACAACTCAGATGAAACCAACCACTAACAAAAAAAACCCCAAACAAACAAACAAAAAAAAAACATCTTTAAAGATACTGATTGGTATATATAAAAGAGGCTGGTTTACAAATAGCTGACTTCACACCTACAGAAGAAGAAGCTAGACTTAACATTTTAGGAAGATCTTTCCAGTCCTTTTTTGCTTATCAAAGATGAATCCTACTTAGCAGATTTCTGAATAAATCCAGTGCCTATCTCTATGTTCTAAATTCTATTAAACTGTTTTTGATACTCTTGAATATTTGAAAGCATGGGAATTTCTAATTCCCCAACCAGTGGGAATACTGATTTTTCAGCAATAAAACAGCTTTTTTCAATATTTATCCCAGCAAGTATAAATAAAGCAAATATAAGTTTAGTAATTTACATTTATTTACCGTTATAAAAGAGTAGTTTTTCTATCTATACATGCTAATAGTTAAATGGCACTGCAAAAAGTTCAGGAGAAAAAAGGAAACTCATATCCATATTATAGTCTTTGATTTCCACTCCTCTAGATAGTTCTGGAAACAGTAATCCCCTTGATAATATTCTCTAAACCAAATTGTCATCCAAAGGCCTTATATTTTACCCAAACTTTTGTTCCCATCTGTGACTTTGATCACTAGATATAAACCTCACTCTGTTGTTCATGTAATGTTTTCAATATCTTCTGCTGTTTTGGTTTTTTTTTTTTTTTTTTTTGTTACTGTGACAGTTAATCTACATTCAGCTACAGGGAAGTCACAAAAAGCCCTATATGCACAAAAAATGCATATAAGCCTCTCTATCATCTTATATGTAAAATCCAAATGCCCCAAAATTGCCTAACTTTTTTTTAGTGTGATCTTTTAGCACTCTTAATTTTGCTGACATCTACTTTTTCTATAAGTAGCTGTAAGAAATAGCTGTAATATATCCACTTTTTAGATACATCTGTATTTCTTCCTTGGGCCTTAGGTTGAATTTCTCTTTAGCTAATAGGGCACCTGTATGTTCAGCCATCTCCCGAAGTGGCTTTAATAGGCAGGTACATTAACTCATTTCGTATTTTCCTACAGAGAGATATTCATCAAGGTAACAAACTTGATGATGGAAGGATGTATTTTTCTCATTACTGCTAATTCGAATGTTATGCCAAATAGGCTTTCAGGAACCGGAACACAGATAGTTATGGCCTTAATGAAATAGTAATAACATTCAAACTGGAAACCCAACAAGTTAAAATGCATGGGTCGAAGAGGGAGAAATCAAACTGCTGATTCATTCTCATATTTTCCTAACTGTACTCTCAGGCCACATATTTTTATCATGGCTGCTGTTATGTCAAATGGAGAATATTGAACTGAACATAAAGGAGACTCAATATTGCCATTTACAAATGTGCCTCAAGAGTAACCTAAATGGTGAATAATTTGGTATGTCAGGCAGGAGCACTAACTTTTGACCAGGAGAGGAGATTCTAGTAATTCCATTAATTCCACTAACCCCTCCTGAGACCATCCCAGTCCTGGGTGTGAGTGCAGCTACTTTTGGAGAGAAGCCAAGCTCTTCATTGCTGCCTACACTGCATTTCAAAGCCTTTAATTGAATATTTCTAACTGAGCTAACTATAAATTACCTTAGGCTTTGAATCTCACTTTCCACTGATTCATCTTCCCTGTGCCCAGTCTTTCCCTCCTTTTTGTGGTTGTGCAAAGAACATGCAATTGGTTTCTCCCACCTCACTCCTAATTTTGAAAAAAAGCAGTTCGCCTTTCTTTTCTTGGAAGTCTTCCCTGCTGACTGCTCAGGTCTTTGTCCTTGCTAGCTTCTGTCCAGAGGGCTGGAAATTTCAGTCTTCTGCTTCCTCTTCAAGGTGTCTTATGCATCAGACACTTTCAAGGGTGCCAGAGGGAGGGTTGGCCCTTGCTGCTTATGTGGGATCTATTCCTTCCTTTGGCTGTTGCAGAGAGACTCCTGTATTTTTGGTTCAAAAACCCCTCTGAAGTGGTCTGCTTTAGTAGGGCTCAACACATGGCCAATCTGACCCCAGGACACAGCTGTCAGCCCAAGACCTGGTTCGTAGACTCTGCTTATGTGGATTTCCTTTCTTTCCAATCCAGACTGTGCATGGGGCAGGCAGGAGGAACACTTATGGATAGGATAAGTGCTGCCTGATCAACATCTGCTGCCCTCAATGCTTCTGGAGTCAGCTGCTGCAACCCCATTTCTCAGTTTAAACTGTGGGAAGGTGAAATCATGGGTGCAGTCCATTTTTCTTCTTTTTGGTGGAAGGGAGGGGCAGAAACAGATGCAGCAAGGCATATATTTCATGGGTAAATGCTTTGAAAGCTTGTAAGGCAAATAAATTGAAAGGTCAGTATTCTGGCTTGGATGAACTGGTGAGAGAAGCTTTTACTTTGCATATGCCAGTATGACCTTTTCCTTGCCCACGATCAGCACAACTGTACTCCAAGGATTCTAGGGTGTTGATGGCACCAAATATCCAGTGTATCTCTATGCAAATTTTCATACTGCTCTGCCTTGAATAAATTTTGGCTCTATAAAGCTTGAAGATCTATGTTCAGAATTTACTAAAACCCATTTAAATATTTATTTATAAATTAGGCTGACATCTTTGGTATATTTATGGTCAACACCTATTTATCTGTTTTAAATAAATGCTCTGCAAATTGCTTTTTTTTTTTTTTTTAAAGTGAGTCTAAAATTTTATAATCTTGGCTAAGGAGTACAATATGAATTATTATCCTTATTCTTTACAGTTTTTATGGTTCTTCTGGGTCAACCTAAATGACAAAGGCTTTTCAGTGCAGTTCCAAACAACAACACATTAAGCCTTATTTTTTTTCTTAACACACAAATCACTAAAGAGTTAAGATGTGCTAATTAACTGGCTTCAACACAGAGCAACAGACAGGGTCCAGAAAGGTCCAGAATTTAAAATCAAGTGTCCCAACACACAAGTCATCTCTTGCACAGGTTTGTAACTGTGAATTACTAGCTTTGCCTGTATTAGTTTGAGCATAAATGTGTCACAACCTTTAAATAGTATGATTAATCAACCCTTTCAGAAGAGCTCCAATATTAGAGAGCTCTATAATACATGGCAAATCTTTTTGTTCTGAGAACCATACTTCTATTATTTTACCTGTGTGTAAATCCTGTGAATATTAAAATCTTCATAGGCTTTTTAAAGGGTTTAAAGAAAGAGAGAAACTGCTTTTAAACAATGAAAGGCTATAGGTCTTTATTTTTGAAAGCAGTCAATAGGCTCTATAAACACATACCTCACCTTTAATATCACGTAATTCCGTATTTCAGTAGTTAGTGGGATAATGCACTGGCTGTCTAAAGAGCTTGTGGAAATGAAACATTTAGCAACAGCAACATGGGGCTTATTTGGTAACTAATTTGCAGTAGTTTATTGATAACATCTCAAGGAAGCATGGAATCATTCTTACTTTCATTGACAAATCATTCCCAAACATGTTTGTAGGGAATGAGATAGATGTTGTAATAAAATGTTTTACATTATGGGGTTCAGAATTAAAGTTTGGCAAAGAGAAATTTACTAGTGGTTTTCCTGAAGCCATGAAAAATGTGAAATGATGGCTTTCATGGTAGCAGTTACTGTGTATGCCATGTTCACTTTTCCAAGGTCTATTGTAAACTCTGCTTTTACTCACTTGGAAAGTAAATTACTCATAAGCTAAAACAAGTATTAGTGAGCAACATATATAAGTGAAAACCCAGGTAAAGTGTTGGTTTTGTTGAAGAGAGTTTTGTGAATTACTGATTTCAGTGTGGTTTTAGCAATATTAGCACAAAGCTATTCCAGGAAGAGGAAGAGAGAAAAGAAGATCTTTTTGAGATATGCAGCTCATTAACAGTTCATTTACTGTATACGTTCCTGGATGGAATTTGCCATAACACTGTTTTTGCATCTCCCTCTGTCCTGCTTTTTGTGTGTGTGCATGCATGTGTGTGTGTGCATATGCATTTCTAGTGAATTTGTTTTTAGATAACACAAGTGTATCTGCAGATGGGATGATCCCATCTTCCATCTGCTTTTAGCCTGTGTTGGACAAAAGACATTAGATGAACCTTTGGCCTGACTCTAGTTTCAAATCCTTTTATCATCTGCATTTATTCCACCTTAAGAATTTAGTTCCTTATTGGCTAATATATTCTGCTGTTTACTGTTTTCTGCTTCCATGGTGTACCTTGTTATCACACAACCTTGTTTCCAGTGACCTGGGAACCTGAGTCAGATACTAGTCTTCGTTAGTCATCTGCACACTTTTATATATAGTATGTAAACAAATTTTATATAGTGTAATACATATATATATAAATAGTGTAATACATATATATATATAAATGAATATAAGTAAATTTTAGATTTATGCATATTAGAGCATGTCTTCCTTCCCCAAAAGGCAGGTCTCTGAGTTGGCTCCAAGCAGTGGTAAAGGCATACAATACAATGCAACACCATAAGAAGGTACAACCTTACATCCAAAAGAAGGTTTTGAAAACACTTAGTTAGCCTAATTGTAATTAGCTTGAAAGGAAGACCAATACGGCTCTGAGTTTCAGTTGTGGCTCTCTACATTGTACAAGGTGCTTTGGAATTATACTCCAATGTGATATGAACTGCTTTTTCCTAGGCATATAAACTCACAAATTTTCCAGCTGTTTCATGTTGCCATTCACTTATCAGATCATGAAAAGAGCCATTGGCCTAATGGGCAAAAGAAAGAAAATTACGTTGTTTTGCATGATGGATGATTATTTCTCTTGATTCTAAATCTTTTTATTTTAAAAATTGGCTATTAAATACTTGCTTTAAGTTTAGGATTTCAGTCCATCTGTAGTGTTTCTTACATTGTGGGATAATAATTATGTTTTCAGATTTGTTTTTAAATATATTATAGAACAAAAGACAGTATGCCATGAGTAGAGCACAAATATGCCACCTTTGCACAAAACCAAGTAGCTTAAGTATGAGGCTTATGACTAATAGCATCAACCTGCTTATGTATTCAAAATCCACGTTTCATTCATGTAATTTTTTTATAGCCTTCACTCTGTTTATAACATCTCTTCAAGCAGTTACAGTTTTTTCCTTTCATTTTGTGAATTGTCTTTCAAAATACAAAATTCCTTTTGAAATAATTTGTTTGGGACAGATATGTTCTAGCTGTCTTTCCATTTCTAACCTTACCTTTATGTCAGAACACTGAGATGCTATATTCAGTGTGGTGAAAAGGCTGTTCTTCAGACTTGGAAGATTTATTGAAAAAGGTTGATTTGGGGTAACATTCTTTGCCAATCTGGTCAGTTAAACCTTTAATTTTTAGGGCAGTGGAGAAAAATCTACCTTTGCCTACTGTAGACAGTTTTGAAACTGTCCTCATTTCCCTTATGTTTCTTATTACAGTTCATTTCCATATGTAAAATTTGATACTATATTATCCTATACCTGACTCTGAAATTTTCTGGATCATGAGATGGATTACGATTGAAACATAGCCATGTTTTTTAATATGCATTACAAAATTTTGTCCAAACAAATAAATGTGTCTAAACATATGCAGAAAATGCTATTTCCAGTACTATTCTGAAGATTTCTTACAATGCACGTTGCTTTGTTGTAAAGAGATTTATATAACTTCTCTCTCTTTGTGCTCTATACCTTGTGCACAAAAAGTAAATGCTACATGTAGAGTCAAGAATTTACTGAAGGTCTAATTAATGCCTTATTAAATTAATACAGTTAAAAGTGAGAGACACAAAGTACGATCACAGGGCAGTGTATTCAGATAGGTTGTATACTGTTGTATATTGTATACTGATGAATATCACACAAAATCTTTAAGCAGATAGTCAATCTTTTATGCAAAATTGCAGTATTTTATGATGCTATAATAGTCACTGCATATCAGATATTTAATTCCTGATACATTTTTATTTCTAATCCTAGAAGTGTCTTTTGGGTAACATGTCAACATTTGACCAACAGCACTGGTTTTAGTACTATATTTTTGATGCCTTAAGAATTGACTTTGTAGGAATATTTAATTTACATTGAAATAATAGGTTGTGATAAAGTGTTCCAAGGGGTAAGTTGCATACTAATATCTGAATTATTTACAGAAATGTGAAAAAGCTAGTAAAAAAAGGCAAGATGGAGAAAGGCAACAAAATTATGCAATATATTTTCTAGCTGATGCTAGAGTTTATTCCAGAATTCTTAATGTGCAACTTATCAAATTTCTTTTAAAAAGAAATTAAAGATGGAGCTACAGCATGAGCTGAGAATGCTAATTGAGTATGGTGTATATATATAAAAAAGAGAATCTGATTCCTAAACAAGAAACGCATTCAGTGTAGACAAATAATTTGGCATTTACAGATTCAAATGCTCAAAGTGTGCCATTATATTAGAGAACAGCCTTGTGCTTATTTTCCTAGAATGATGGACAAATAAATAGGATAGCAAAACTTCTTTTCTTTCTGACCCTACTTGGAGTTCACAGCTAAGGTGGAGCAATGGATAACACTGCTGAGAGTACGTAAAGCAGGTGAATAGTTAGGGAATGTAAAAGATGAAAAGTGTGCCGAAGCACATAAAGTTACCCTAGCTGAGAATTTTAGGATGTTTTAATTGATTTCTGTCTTCAGTTAGTATTTCTACATTGTCAGCACTTAAACTTCAGGTCTGAAACTTTGCTTCCTTGACCTCCTCACCATAATTAGGTTTTTTTTAAGTTGAATAAAATTATTTTGTTTATTTTCATAAAACAATTAAGTAACCATGAGCAGAAAGCACCTCAGAATAGAACAGAAAAGTTGCAGTACTTAACTGGAGTTTTAAATTAGCAAAAGTGCTGAAAATACTTTAAATTGCAATGGAACAACAGCAACATTTTCATTGGCAAAACTTCTCTTGATTGCTATTTGCACAATTACCTGCGGCAGCAATTGTAGTCTGTATGTTCCACAAAGGTAGAATGCTGCCATTAAAATAGAATTAAAAATATAGCTTTTCATAAGGATTTTAGGTGGCTTAAGAAGAGATAAATTTGTTAAGCCTTGATCCTGGAATCCATTTCACAGATTCACAACAATACTTAGCACATAATAGAAGATTCATTTAGGAGCACAAAAAAATGTGTCTTCCAGGTTGACTAAACTAACTTTTTTTACTTCTATAAGTTCCATCCCTTACCTTCTCCCTCATTACTGTTTTATCTGTCATCTGCTCCTGTATTAGTATTTGGCACATATTGTCTGTTCTTGTCATTTCTTCCAAATAAAGAAAATTTATGTGCAGGCTAAGAATATGTTTTGGTATTTCTAATACTTATTTTGAAAAGAAAAGTTAAAAGTAAGTACTCTTCTGCATGTGTTTATCCATTTTGAAGAAGTGCTAATTGGAATGGAGTTTGCAAAGTGTACAAATTCTGGCCTTCAAGAAAACACCACTTACTTTTTTGTAATAACTTTTCTATGTGGTCAAAAGGTTAATTTTGTCAGAACCTGTTCTCTTCTCGAGTCATGTAATAACTGTGGGACGTTTTCTCAGCTGCTACCCTGGAGATAAACACAGAGTTTGTTTCACAAGTCTTCTCACTCTGCTGCCTTCTCTCCTCATTAAAGTTTCATGGCTTTTTAAAGCAGAAGTTTGTCTTTATACAAATAAGTAATTAAGTCATAAATATTTGGATAAGACATCTTATTTAATGATGCATTTCTATATCAGGAAGTATGCCTACACTCTAATACGACAAGATGGTGAATGTCTATTTCAATGCTGCAGGGTGGTGACCCAGTATATTTCTTCTTTTTTGGGCTGCTTCTGAAGAAAAGACATCATCTTCCCCAAACTTTTCTAACTGACCCACTGGTCAATCAAAATTACCATGAGCTCACATTGTGGAATCTGGATGAGTAAATGATTTAAATCTTCCCAACTTCTAAATACATTTCAAATATTTAAATTGTTATATTGTTTTTAACACTGAGTCACATTCCACTTGGTTTATAGTCAGCAACTCAAATACATCGCTTAGTTATTAATTATTAATACTACTAATTATTAGTTTGTATTAAAAGTCTATAGATAAAACAGCTGAAAAGGAGAAGTGATGCAAAAGAGAAGAGCTGCATAGTTCTTCCTTCATGCCTCTCTTGTCATTGCTGAGTGTTCCCGTCACACAGCATATGTGCATGCAGTCACTCAGTGTGTTTCAGGCAGTTTGCCCTGAGGTTGGTGCAAGCAGTTCACAAAAGGGCTGAATGATGCCCAGAGTAGGAGGGCATGGCTGGGAGTGAGGAACAGGAACAGTAATAGTAGAGAAAGTGACAAGGAGAAAAAGATCTGGTGCTCTGAGAGCAGCAAGCTCTTACCAGTCTGGTACTGGGATGTAACACGATCTTTGCAGATTAACCTGCTGGCTGCAGTTAGTCCAGCCCTCTGCCATAAGCAGCTGCATTCCCCAGCCCCTCCATGGGTTTTCCTCCTCGCTCAGCCTTGTCAGCGTGCTGATATTTGATACTGGCAACAGGTGAATGGTGGTCTACTTTCTTAGCATCCTGAAGCAGTGCAATGAGTGATGGATCCAACAAGTGCTGGAGCCAGGAAAAGGTAAAGGCTAATAGCCTAAGATATGGCAATCAGCTGTTAGACAGGCTGAGGCTAGTGAAGAACTACAGGGTAATGCCTTCGGAGGAGGCTGATGTGTCTGCAGGTTACATCGCTCTTGAAAAAAGCATATCCTCTTTTCCTGGGTTTGTTTTCACCTTGATGTTGACTGTTGGCAGAAGAACTTGTAGGATAAACTGGATAGGGGAGCTGATATGGCTGAAAAAAAAACCCCCATTTTTTTCCCCTTTTGGATTACTTTAATTCAGATCAGTGCTACTGCTGAAAGAAATTCATACTGAACTGTGGCTTAACTTGAAGGCAATAGGAAATATTTCTCTGAGTATAAAAATTAAGGCCGGGAAACAGGCTGATAGGAGAAGATGGGAAAGTCAGATCAGGAAAGTCAGAGAAGCAAGGGTGAGTGAAACAAAATTGTGTAGTACAAAGTCTAATTAGGAACTAATAAGATTTTTCTGTTATGAGCTGGGAGTTATAATTGAAAGTGTCAGAGGAAGAGAGAGATCTGGCTTTATTAGTCTCAGGATGACTAAAGCCATAAATGTGACATGGCAATGACAAAAGGCAAGTGTAAAGATATATCAGGATGCATTACAGCATTTTTAGGAGTGAAAAGAAAATATTAAAGGCAATGTACACAGTACTAGTGGGATCTCATCTGGAATTCTTTTTGTAGTTTTGGTCACTTATGACTGAAATATGAATTCTAAAAGGAAGAGATGCAAGATGGGTAGCTAAAGTTGGGGAAATAGAGACTCTGTCTTACACAGGTATTATAAAAAATTCTCATTATTTATTCTTGCAGAATAAAGAAATTGTACTGTCTGTTCTCCTCAAAGAGAAAAGCACTGGCAGAATGAGAATGTCTGTTTAAGCTGTAGAACAATGTTAGCAAAAGAGCAAATGTGTATGTGCTGGCAGTGATGACTTATTTTGTAGAAATGAGAGACAATAACCATCTGGGAGTGACATTCTAGGTTAGTCAGTAAATGTGCTGGGTTGGTTCTTTGTCCTAGTACTAGGAAGCAACTTGGCCATTTTGTCACATGGAATATATAAAATACATAATTGTAAAAGCTGGAAACTAGACTTAGAAATCAAAAGGCTCTTTCTTTCTAAACTAAAAATTTTTAATCTTTATCCCCCCAGTACCAGAAATGCTGGAGGGTAGAGGTAAAGTGGGAGGAACTAGGAACATGTCTCTTTAATTAGAGGAAAGCAATTGGGTATACTTCTAATTATTACAGTTAGTGAGGCTGAGGTTTATTTCCTGAGACATGAAAGACAGATTTTTTTTGAGTGAAAGTTGTATATTGCAGTAATTCCTTTCTTAAGCCTTCAAAGCACAAAAAGTCAGGCTATATGAGGGTATGTATAATGAGAAATATAGTCTTCTTTAAGGGCTGTAAACAAATAAAAAGATTCAATTTGTTCAGCAGCTCATAGCATCTATACAACTGATAAGATAAACAATATATCTGTTTCAATTAATAATTAACAGTTACACTAAAAAAATAGATGGAAATGCACGTTCCCTTTGATAGCTTTGGCTTTTTTTTAATTGATTACACCTCTACACTCAAAAATAAGTCTTTTCTATGGTTTATTACAGAATATTTTTGCATTGGTGATAGAGATGTTGGCATTTTTCTGTTAGAAGATGAGGTAGTAGTGACCACTGAACGGCTTCCTCCCTAAGATAAGTATCTGAACTGTTGCTTTCAGAGAAGAGACCAGCATAAATAACATATATATGAAAAACATAAATTCCTCTAAAACCTTCCTTAAAAAGGCAAAGAAGCCTTTGCATGCATTTCAGTTTCCACCAAACTGTACATACTCTAAGGTTTTATTTATAATAAAAATATTCTTCTCACATTCATTTTTATAAATATACACTCATTCAAACATTCATCATTGCATCTTCATCAGTCCAGCCTTGCAGAGAACAGTCTGTACCAAGTTCATAGTCAACTTCAGGTGTTACTGTCAGTGCATATGAAAATCATGAATTCCTGTAGTTGCTAAATACATCCTGTTCTTTTTTCTCTTAAATGATAAAAGTTGAACACAATTCTCTAAGCACACCATTTTTGTGCAGAAATGCATGTTTTTATCTGGCCCTAACTCCACAAAGCACTTAGGCTCAATTCAAGAAAGCATTCCTAGCCAAGAGAGCCCTTTAGCATATGCTTAAATGCTTTGCTGAAGCATGGCCAGTCAGAGCAGACTGCCAGCATTTCGTGTCATGAGCAATAGACTACTTACTTACATTCATCTACCTTCACTGCAGTTGATAGGTTTGCTTAATGCAGTTACTGCTACAAATCTAGCATGCAGTTAGGAGTCTTTTACAAAGCAGCTCCTTTAACGCATAAGCTGTTTAGAGTACTCCATGCTTTCTTTGTTTAGTTCATGAGCCCCTGTCCTCATTGTGGACCTCTGTGGTTACATAGTAATAGCCATCTAGCTAGCAATTTAAAATATATTTAAAGTGTGTAGGTATAATGTGGCTGGGTGACCAAGGCTGTTTACAATTTTTTCCTTTGCTAAAGTGCATTTAAATTTGTAAAATTAATATTTCCTTAGAGCTGTCTTTCTATATTTAAAATATATTTTGGCAGCACAGTGAAGTTAGTTCATGATGAACATTGGTTTATGATAAGCATTCAAAACCTCTGAGCTAATTGTTTAATTAAACATCAACACTGGCCAATATTGTGTCTCTGGAAGTTAGATAGAGAGGTGGGTCCATTCCAGAGTGAGGTCTGACTAACAATTCCATAGTGGGAATGAAAGACAATATTTACTATAATGTTTATGTATAGTATAATAAACCCTTTGTATGCATTTTAAGGGGTTATTTATGACCACGGAAGTGCAAATATAGCTATGGAAAGAGAGTTAAGGTGTGGTCTTGGCAAAAATTTGATCTCAATAATATTTGTGTTGTGTTCATCCTTGGTTTTGTAAGTGTTGTCAATACTAGGCCTGTCACTATTGATTATTAAAGAGATTTTGGTTCATTAGATTAAAAAGCTAAAGCTATGTTATGCAAAAAATATGTATTAATTAGTAGTTTGTTAATAATAATTTGTTTTAATTCTCTTTCTCACTTGTGAACATTCTCTTGTTTGTTTCTTTTAAATAGTATTATACTAGAATAGGTGAAAAAGTGAGTGTTCACAATAGTATGGCTTTCTTACCTTTTACATTTTCTAACTGTGGTCAAGAATGCTGTACGATGTTTAAGTGGCATTTAATTCTAACTGCAATGTCCTCATTAACAGTAGGTAAGGAATAAAGATAATGATATTAATTTCAAGACAATCTAATAGATATGGACTTGACTAGGACATGTGGGTTGTTCAGTCTCTTCATGATGGACTTTCTACATGGTCTCTGTCCTTTTCCTTTAGTCCTGATCTGTTGAAGCACTGTAGATATAAACTTATTGACTGTGATGTGCCAGAAATCATAACAATAAAATAATTGAATTTTGTCCTTATTTGTCAGATACAGTCCACAAAACCAATCTACATATTCAAGAGTCAAAAAGTGGGACTCATGCAGGAGCCACAATTTGTGTATATTACATGGCAGTCTTCAGAGCTTCTTACTACTGTAAATCTCTTTTCCTCATTCCTCAGTCCATTCTGCTCCCAGACACTCACAGTCTTCCATGATCTTGCTGCTGCAGTCCTTGGCCTTCCTTGTATCAATATTTCCTAGCATAGGGTCTTATAATTTTACTCATTTTCACTCTTCTAATGTTACTATTACTCTTCAGATTGAGGACTTTTCATTCTCAGTCTACTGTAAAACACCCGAAAGGCCATTTTGGCCATCATATCAACCCATTGACTTTACTCCATAAATTCATATGATACATTGCCATAAAGTGTTCTGCCAGTACTGATCACCCCTATCAGAAAAAGTAAAACCCCATTGATTTGGCTCATCCTTAAGCGTTACACTCTGTCAAATAATTTTGTTATGTGTATGTGAGAAAGCAATATTCTAATAGAAATAAAAGCTGAAGCTCTCAGCTTGTATCATAATAGCTGCCTATTTTATTGGAATTGAAATCTGATTTAGCTTCAGGAATGCTGGCCTATATATCTTTGCCCAGCGATGTGAGAAAGGGGTCTCAAACGAATACTAAATTTTTTGTAGAATGTCTGCACAACTTACATATGTAAAATTTTACAGTGATGTTTTCATTAGTTGTCTTTCTTTTGGAAGTAAAACTGCTGGAAATTGCTTGTGACTGGGGTGACATTGTGAATTAGAAAGGACATGAATTTAATCTCTCATAGAGGCAGCTGTGTCTGATATTTAATATGGTTTTGGAGAGAAACAAAGGAAAGCTAATTAATGTGTTTATGTAAAATCTACAGATTACAGTGTTTAGCCACAGTCAGTTCTTCTTTACCATGGAGGGAAATGATGGTTGTCCTGTCCATGTCTGTTGCCTACCCAAACAAATAATTAAAAAACTGTGAATGCTCTGGTTGCTAAAGACAAAAGCAATTAAACAACAGGCTGATGAGAAGAAGTTTCTGACAAAATAATTTTATACTAAACAAAGAAAGAAAGATTTCAGTTCAGATGGTGCTAAGTAATTGAATTGCAAAACAGTGCCACATTACCATGACCATAAAACAATAAAGTTTGTTCTGTGGTAACTGAAAAAAATTCTTGAGATTAGTAACACTGGCAAATACGGATGTACCACTGAGAAGCATACTTTGCTTTATGGAAGCAGTGAAAATCCTTGTATACTTGTTTAAAGGTCTTGTCCTACTATTTCAATTTCGCATTTCTGGCAGTGGTAGCAACAGAGGCAATTGGAAATAAGAGTTCAGTGATCACCTGCATTATTGCTACCGCACTCAGGAGACTTAGAGCATTGGTCAAATGTCCTTATGCACACTGTGTTATGTGTCAGCTATTGTTCACGTCTTAATCAATTTGGACCTTTAAATTTTTAATCTGTAACATAGAAATAATCTTTTCTTCCAGTTTTATTTCTCTGCAAATTGTTTTCTAAGATCTGTATAATTTTAAGCATTCCTAATTATATTATTACTGGTCTAGCTTTTGTTAAAATCAATGCTAAATGAATTGTCATAAGCAATTATAATTATACAGAGGAAGGAAAACATGAAATGTAAACAATTTAGTTCTAAGGTCTACCTTTCACTAAGATTCAAATTGAAAAAACAGGCCACAGAGACTCTGTAGAAGCCAAGCAAACTCTCAAAAAATTAAGTTTTGCAAAGATGGTAATAAAAACTATATTATGGATTTCTTAAGACAGAATGTGTATACCATAAAAAATAATTATATACAAGTTTGAGAGAGACAGAGCAAATAATTTTAACGCTTCCTTTGGGTCAAATTTGGCAAATAGTTTTGGCCAAATATGATAAAATTCAAATGGCCTTTATATTTTTTTACATTTTTATATAATGCCTGAGTTTCATTACAAAGCAGCTGTTAGTTAGCTTGTATTTGAAAATACCAAAGTGGGGTCAATAATAATCCATGTCTCTTACAATAGAGGCAGAGGTGACTACATTTTATTTTGTTCCTAGATGTACCCTGCATTGAAAGAATCTTTCTAAGAATGATCTCACTACTTTTTTTTAATGGTGGGATGTCTTTCATCTCAAGGCAGCATTTCTGAATTTATTGCAGTTATTTGATCTCTTTGCTGATACTCCAGGCTTAATATCCTATTTTTACTGCTTATCCTGTTTTACATACCAAATTTCTCCAAAACACAGACAATAATTCAGTATTATTCAAAAGGCAGAAAACTGACAAGAACTAGCTCTTCTCTCTGGGTAAGTTATGATTTCTTCCTTTTCAATAGGTAATTGAAATTCATTGGTGTTAAACTGGAGTGGGGAATCCCACGCTTAAAGCTGTTTTACTCTACATCAGTGAAGCTATCAATTTTATTTTGTTAAAAGTGCATTCGGAATGACTTCATGTCGCTAGAAGTAGGAGTTTTGCTGTTGGGTTTTCAACGTGACAATAACATGGCAGTTGCAATGTGTTACTTTATCTGGACAGAGGGATCAGTGACACTGGGACAGCCTTGGGAATGGGGCATTTTGGCTGCCAGTTGAAATTAGGCCAAAAAAAGAAACAAATACAAAAGCTTGCAAGGAGGTGAAATTTTCTTTTGCAGACTGCTACATTTTTATGAAGTGAAAAATCAATATGTAGAGGAACGTTAATTTTATTGCATGTTAAAACTTTAACGAACTGAGAGAGCTTGACTTAATGCAGCCTTTGTTGGAATAAAGACAGTTGGGCTGAGTGTGCTGTAGTCCTCGGAGCTGCTTCTTTCCCAGGTATGCCATATTTAGGTTTTGCCTATGGCTGCAAATTGCCACTTCATTGATTCTTGCTGATACTGAAGATCCATAGATGACATCTCATTTCACTCTAAAATTGAAATGCCTTTAGATCACTTTACATCAGAAGCTGCAAAGACTTTAAGTTTTGGATACCAAATGTGACATTATAAAGTAGAATTTAAGTGTTTTAAGCCTCCATAGATTTTGATAATGTAATTATTCACTTTCCTTATTGATTGAAATCCAGAAATATTTAACTAGACATAAGATCAGTCATGTAGTGGATCAATGTATGGTAATTGTCATATTTGAGTAAACCATGTGTTTTCTGTCTGCTAAAGATTGTGTTGTTTGGGCCTGGCTTTCTAGCAGGTAATTTGCAATTTATCTACTATCAGGCTAATAATGTACAGGGTCTGCTCCACAGGTAGTTGCTGTTGTGCATTTTTTACTCCTACGTGCTATGAGAGATCTCCAGAATTCTGCACAGGATGAGAAATGTATCTGACACTAACTTCTAGCAGGCTCAAGCTATTAAACAGAACTGTGAAATGGCAATTTTAAGAGTTTGGTTGATAGAATATTTTTTCAAGGAAAGAAAAAAATACCCTAATTTGGTCTAATGTAACCATCAATAGTAAATGCTTCTTGAAGAGGAAAAAAAATAGTTAAATTATTATATAAGAACTCTTACGTAGTTATTTTGTATGAATTCACATAGTCTGGGTTTGGCCAAGATAAGTAGTAAGAATACATAGAAACTGCATAAAAGGTTTGTCCTTGTGTTATTTCCAAAGCAAATATTCCTGTGTAATACCAGGTGTCACTCTGTATGTGTATATGGGAAATGTGGGTCTTGATTTCTGTGTTTGTATGTGTAGTAATTCTGTATTTATTCTTCAGATTAGCATGTATGTACTTGCTGATACTTAATGAGACTGTCATGAATTTTTTAATGATTTAGGATTAATTGATACAGTTGTTATAATTTCATTAAATGAACCATAGAAAACAGGACTACCTGACCCTTGCTTCTAATATAGCTACCTCTCATCAGTGTAGAATCAGCGTTATTTAAATTATATCCGACAGTTTTGTGCCTAACCCACTCTTCATAGCTTCCAGTTACTGAGTGGTTTAAGCTAGGCTATATTTCCTGAATTAATTTGTGTGATAACACAGGAGTCAATAACAGAAGTCTAAATTCATTAGGTTGTGGAATCTTTTTTTACTTTTTTTAATGATGCTATCTTTTTATTTTAACAAATTTTCACTGTTGTGTGGTAGAAATTAAGACATTTTGTATCAGACTGTAGATGCAATGGCATCCAAACATACATAAATCAATATCCCAAAAGGTTGTTGAGGATGATTCCATAATGAACAAAAGCGAGGACGGTGGAAGTTTTGTTTTGAGAGGGAAACATTAAAAAGTTGTTCATATTATACATACATATTTTTATGTGTGTGTATTTGCATATGTGTTCAACTATACATATGTTCAAATTATATTTATATATGATCTCTCTCTATTTTTTTAAAATAAACATTTATATATCATCTAAGAGATTAGGAGAGGGTTGAGGAAGATGACCTGTGAAATATTTTGTATATATAAAGACCAAAGACAGGAAGGAAAATGTAGGGTGTTCCCATATGGGGCATTATATGGTAAAATTAAAAGAAAGAAAATGTAGGTAAAATCTTTGAAAAAGCTTCTTCAGAAATATATATTAAGTGGAAACAATCTCCCAAGAGGAATAGTAAAAGTCCTATTGTTTAGCACATTAAAAACTTTACTGGTAAAACACTAGAAAATATACTATGGAGAACAGTCTTGCTCTAGTGCAGAGACAGAATAGTTGGCCTACTAGGCATTTTTTATCTGTAATATGTATGATTCTATTTTTTCTATTCAGATTTTAAGCACCTCTTTTCAAAATGGCCTGTTCTATAGACGCTATTATAAAAGGGTGTACTGGGAAAAGGAAGTAATGTAGAAAAAAGACATTAATTTCATGTGCATTAATAAAATATGCACCCAGTATGCTAGTATTTTCTCAGTAGTGAAAAACACTGTTGCCTCCCTACACAGAGGCAAAGATTATAAGATGTGGAATAGGAAAAAATGATTTATGTACAGAATGCATTGCTTTGCTTTAAATGGAGTTAGATCCTTAGGAAGAATTTTCATGTGGCTTTTATACAGATATGAGCTAACGGAAGTCACTGGGACTGCACATGAAAAAAGACACTAAGGGGATTGTATAAAGAATATCTTAATTAAAATTATGATTCGGTAAGAGATTAAACCAATTTATCTACCCTTAAGCACATGAGATTTTTAATTGACTTCAGTAGATCAATAAGTTGTTGATGTAAGGCAAGTATTTGGGTACATTGGGGCCTACTAGCTATTTTTGAGATCTAGTAAGATGTTTGCCTAACAGCATAATACAGTAGTGATACCTTTTTTATATTTGGGAAAGATGCAAAAATGGTGTTTGCAGCAGGCATCTCTTCTTCCTTTTCAGAAGACTGTCTTCATAGTTATTTGCTGTAGGAGCAGTATTCCTTGTTGTTGCATTTACCGTGACAAATCAGTTCAACCTTTGCCTTTTGGTTTTCTTTTAGATCTTAAGTATCCAGCTGTGCTATCTGGTACATTATAGGTGAGAGGGGAAAAATAAAGCTTCAAGTCAGAGTACAGGTAGTTTCAACAAAAGTATAGTCCAATTATGTTTGCCACATAATTTGGTTTAGCCATTTGGTCAAATAATTCAATCTCTGTAGAGAATGGCTTCATGATGTATTTTAGAATGACTGCTCAGTGAGTAACTGCCTTAGAAAATGGAAGAAGAATCACACTGGGAAATTTTAGATGTCTTTCACTCCTTATAGAATTCTGTATGTGTAACTGTGTTAGGTTCAGCTTCTGAACCTCAGAGGGTGTTTCTCTAAGCTGGTCAGCAGAGTTGATTCTGTGTCTACTGCATAGTTTCATGTAGAACTAACACTAAAAATTGAGTTTGTTTGGCAGCTGGTCCTCCTTAATTCAGCAATAATTTCTAATCAAATCTTCCTTGAGAATTCACAAAGGCACTGTTAAACCTGGATCTCTAAGTTTAAGAAATTATCTGTTTTTAAAAAATTGTTTTATTTTGCTCACTTACTACAGCTTAATTAACAGAAGTAGTAATTAACAGTAGACTAGGAACTACAAATAATGAGGTTACCACTGAGTTTCATCCTTTCTTCATCTGCATAAATAGAATAGCAAAGAAGATTATCATATTCTCTTCTGATTAGTGACTGATCGCTCACTGAGGAGTTGCTTTTTTTAAGTTTGGGCTTAATTATGTTACTCTTAAGCATAAGTGGTTTAATAAGTGGATAACACATCTGAGCTCTTGAATGTTAAGAATTGTAAATGCAGCTATCCAGATTCAAAAATTTATTTGACTAGCAGTAATTCCGTATTAGCACACATGGCTATTCTTGCCAGGGCTGCCTTTGGATTGCCCCTCAGGCTTAAAGGGGCAGTAGGGAAAACTACTGGGAATTGCCATGTCTTTTCCTATAGCCAAGTGAAATGACTTTGAGAATTGCAGAGCATAAATCAAGATTAATTTCTGGGCATGCATAGCTAGGTGATCCTGAGATCAAAACATTAAAGAAGAATGTAATACTCCTGATAAGAGGGTGTTTTTTAAGATAATGGATGCATTTCATTAAAAATATAGTTTAAAAAAAAACCAACAGTATTTTCTGATACTGGGGTGTTTTTGAAGGAGTAGTGATTTCTACATGTAAATTAAAACTGGACTAGAGTAGAATTTTCACTTAAAAATCTACAGTGAAAACATTGGAAAAGTATTATAAGCCAGTGAAATAGTTAATCATCACACAGAGAACTGAAAATATTAAAGAGCCATGAGGGTAACATTAAAATATAATTGGACTATTTCAAATGAAGAGATATAAGCATCACTACAGACACATGGAGAAAACAAGTTGTGTTAAAGCAGGAAATAGGAATTCTTATTTCAAAGTTCATTAATATGTTTGAAGATAATAAAGACTTCAGAGCTAGAGTATGCTAATAATTTGATCAAGACTAGCCACAATAATCTTGAACTGTAGATGGTAATTATATATGGAATATAATCAAAGTTGTTTATCATACAGATAGCTCTTTCCTTGGGGGAAAAGCAGTGATTATGCATAGTTCTTTATGGCTTAAAGGAAGAGTGGTGAAGATGTATAAATATTATGGGACTTAAGAAATTTAAATACTGTTAGTGATATATGCTCAAGTCTATGGAAAGTTTAATTAAAATCTAAACATATTTACCATTATTGCTAGTCTTGTGATTGAAACACAATAGCTGATCTACATACTGCAGTGTTATGCCTGCAACAAAAGCTTCAAAGTGCCTCTTTGGTCGTCTTTGCCAAACTAAAAATAAGATATCTACTAAATTTTTTGTTCACAGTATTTTACTTTTACTTCTCTCACCTGGATAGTAACTGACTGCTGCTGTCCAGAAATATTCCTTCTCAACTGCAGAATAAATGTACTCCTTGTTCTGTTGTAAGTACTTATGGTAACAGCAAAATGTATTTAGCCTCATTCCTACAGTCTGCTATTCTTCTGGTAGACAAATATGTCCCTTAGTCAGTGGTGGTTTGGCACTGAGGGTGAGGTGTGAATGAGTCTATTGACTAAAGATGAGGTTACTTGGATTCAGAATATTCAGTTTGGCCAACTTGTGTGACTCAAATTTGCAGTGGGTAAGTTTGAACTGACAGATGCCAAATTTGCATTTCATTTAATGTTTATGTATTTTCCTGAAGGTATTTTTGGTAGCATGTAAATAAAAGTATCAAGAACTTTCTTGCTAAGTACATTCAGAACTGTTAAGCTGCTGGCATACAATGTAGTGTCTTAACACATATTCATGCATTAACGGATAATCTTTTGTGAGAGGTGTTCTACGTACTTGGCTAAGACCTTAAAATAAAAACAATAGAGTATGTTTTATGCATTGAGGTTTTCCGCAAAGTTTCTAAGAAGTGTAATACCTGCCAAAAAAATTTGGGATTAGTATCCTAGCTCAGACTACTGGGGTTGTAGCTGGATAGGGATGGAGGGACTGATGCTAAACTGTTACAGTACACACTGGTTTCTATCATCATCATCATCATCAGACAAACTTGGGAGATTTTCCATTCCAAAAAGCTGTGTATTGTCTTCAGGTGAATTATAAGTTCTCAGGCAGGAACTTGAGAATCTTGGGATAAAAGTGATTCAGTTTAATTTTCCTTGAGTGTGAATAAATATCACTTAATCTTCCCAAAAAACTTCATTAAAAGTCCTGGATGTAATACACAATTTAGCCAGAATGAGAGTATCATCAACACGCACTTCAAATTTTCTCTGAATGAATGCTAGTTTAGTTGAACTGAAGCTGTGTGTTAATTTACAGTTTAATTAATTTACAAGCTGTGTGTTAATTTACAATTTAGCTAACCTTGTTAACACTTTATATAGCTGTAAAATTATACTATTTTAGAAAAAAAGGTATAAAAATAAACTATTTTAGTAAAATTATACTATCTAAGCTAAATCTCCACTGATGTAGTTTAATACAGACCTTGCAATTCAGCTACATCACAGAGATGCTCAGATTTACACTAGATGTAACTTGGTTTGTCATTTTATTTTTAAGGTATGTATCTAAAGAAAATATTTTTTAACAAAACATAGGCCTTGGTTAATCAGACAGATAGCAAATACCAAATGGGTTTCTAACTGAGGGGAATAAGATTTCAACCAGCCTATAAGGAGGAGAAAGCACAGATGATGCTGATTATTTGTCATTTAAGGCCTGAATGTTTTCCGGTGATAATGTCTTTCTTCACCAGCTTAAGCAGGCTTTTGCATTTGTTATTTAAAAAAATGCTTTTTTGTATATTTATAATAGAAATAGTACAAGTTCCTGTTGCCCTTAAAACATTTGCCATCTATTAGTTTAATTTGATGTCCTTGGCAAAAAGGGAACTCTGAAAATTGAAACGAAGCAGTACCATCTTCTGTTAAAGGAATATGCCTTCAAAAACCAGATCAGCTTAGTACCTTTGAGCTCTTCAGAAGCTTTGCACATTACAAACACTAAAACATCTGTGCTTACTGAAACCACCTTTGTAGAGGTATTAGTACAAATTGCATGTTAAGTCGAAGCTACTTGCCTGGTTTTTGAAAACACTACTCTTCTGCAGGTATCAAGCTGTCTTTCTGTTGACAGTTGATCCTCTGAAGGCTGTAAGAAGTATAGTTTCCTGTTTTGAGTAATTTTTACTATAATAGAAATGTCCATCATTTTCCACTTTCTTGCTTTGAATCACAACAATATTTTGTTTGAGAAAAAGGCTTCTAGGGGTAAGAAAAAAGTAATGGGCTTATAGCAAACAAGTTCATTCTTGGTCAGGAGCTTTGAAACCCTGAAACTATTAAATCATCACAGCCCTTAAAAAAGTTAATTTGATAACTAATGCAAAATTTAGCAGTGGCAGAAAATTTAGCAATAGTACAGTCTTCATATAAATATTTTGAAGTTATACAAAAGTAATTGAAGAATCATCACAATTCCTGCAAACACAAACCCAAAAATACTTCTGTAGTTTCTAAATGCATTAAAGAGAGGACATCAGAATTTATTTATGCTGTAAATGTTATTTCACAGTTCAATCAGTTATCTCACTGTGTAATAAAAGACCCTGAAATTAAAATGACCCCTTTTTGCAGAGTGTAACTGTAGGATTCCTTTTACTATGCGGCTGCCGTGATTTGATGTTACTCTTACTGAAACGGAAAATGATATCCAACTAATGCATCTGAAGTGGGCTTTTATACCATCCAGAGCTCTCTTGTGAAATTAATGGCTTCTGCTTCTGGCCTCAATTACATCTTATGATTCTCCAATTTCATACAGTTTTCCTTTTCTTTATTCTGTGATTTTTCAGTATCCTTCTGGCGATATTCTAAATCAACCCGAAGCACATGCATCTGATACAGCACATATTTACAAAACAAAACAGACACACCTAGATTTGAAAATGTCAGGAATATGATTAATGTTCTGTGCTGTGTGTAGTAGTTGAGCATAGTCTTTTAAAGCACCTAACAACTTGATCAAGAAAATCATCTTACAGCAGAACAGTGTAATGACTGCAAAATATTAATTAAATTTTCCAATGTTAAAAGAAAAACATTTTCAGTCTGACTCAACCTAGACACCATTGTTATTAGCTGAAAGCTAAATATCTGCTTCCTATCTGTACGTACTTATTAATGGTCCCTTTTACTTAGTCTACATGCATACTTTTTCTACTGCAAAACACAAGCAAATTTTAGAAATAGGTGTTTCCTTTTAACTGCAAAACCCACACAGTGTATTTCGTATTTGAGGGTGATATAAGTAATGTATAATGCAGACTGTTCATTTATATAGATTGTAAATTAATCACAAGTTTCTTGTTGATATTTATTCTTTATAAAATTTATGAAAAAATGTTCTGTTTCTCCTGATTTAAAATTTATTGGTTTTAATAATTCAAAAAAATTTGGGGGAGATGATATTTATAGTGTAATTTCATTCACTAAACAAACAAAAAATTTGCAGCTGCCAACATGGTAGATCTCTGATTATGACATTGTAACATAAAGGCATTTTATATTTAAGAATTCCCTGCAAATCTCACGTGCGCAGTGTTCATGTTTGCAGCTTCTTCCTAAGGAGACTGAGGTCTTGTTGTCTTGGAGTTAGAGTCCTTAAGCTTTATTGTTCTGTCAGATTTCAGAATCAGGTCTAAAGTCTTGTATTTAGATGGTTGTATTTACCTCTTAAGTCTTTTGTCTCATATTTTCTCCCACCTATATTTTTTTTTCACTTTTTACTCTGAAGAGTAAAAAGAAGGGAAGACTTAGACCACTACTTGGGCTACTATTTATTCAGTGGATCCTATGATCCTGGGTATCTTAAGATTGATTTCATTTTGTCTTGACTATTTCAGTTGTGTTATCACCACTAATTTGTATATGGACAACCTGCAATAAAGAACCAGGAAAGGACAAGAAAGAGAAATTATGTTAAAAATTGAATAGTGAATCTGAATGATTGCTCCATAAAGAATTTTTCTGCTTACACTATGGATTTGAGGGAAATAAATAATATATTTTTCTTTCATTATAGCATCTACTGGGTTCTGATGAGAAGAAACATAACCATTTAAAAAATGTTTTTTAAAATTATGGGTTAGATTGACCTGATTCAGCTCATTTGACAGCTTCTGTAATAGCAAAGATGTTTCTTGTGAACAGATGCTCCTCACTGAAGTTTTAGAATGGTTCAACTGTTCTTCATTGCCTTATTCTTGATTTGGGCTCTGGTCTGTTAATATTGTTTGTACTCTACTACATAAAGCAAAAGAAAGAAGTCTCCTCAAATATACACATTCAAATCCCACCTGTGCTTCCCACTCAATTCTCACTTTCAAATTTATCACTGGCTTTATATCCCTAACCTTCCTTTCTTAGGAGGTTGAATGTTTGCAAAGATTGTCAAGACAGTCATGATTCCAGCCCACATCTTCAGGTCAACTTGACCAGTGTTAAGGGTTGAGCTCTTTTTTGTCTTTGGTAGAAACTGAGTTGGCCATTTGCTTGCAATTGACTATTTAGAGACAACTGGTGGGAAAGGTTATTAAATACTTAGGCCCTTTCTCAGCACTCTCTCTGTCAATAGCCTTTACTCTCTCTTGAATGGCAGGTCAATATTTTCTTTGTCTTTCTCTCACTGCTAGTGTATTTAGAGTGTTTTTTTCATGTTAATCTTGTTTCTTTTTCTTATTTGTATTCCATAATGTGTGTTGGCTTTTCTTATTTTGTCACTGTATGTTCTTTTCTACTTGTCCTACTTTATTGTTGTTTAAGATCAATGAAAGCTCTGATTTAGTGGATTTCCAGCCTTTCTCTCCATTGGAAAAAGTTACTCTTTGACCCTCTTAACTTCTTTCTTCTGTCTTTCAACTGATTCATCCAAATTTGTTTGCCTTCTTGAAGTTCACTGTTTTATTTTGCTGTTTATCTCTCCCCTTTTAAAGGAATGTGAATTCTGTAAATTAATCATAAGTCTCACCCAAGTTCCCTTTCACCTGCCATCACATTCTTAAGCGGCTTGTTCCGTGGGATTAATATCCAGTCTAGAGGAGCCCTTCTTCCAGTTCCTTTTTTCTAGCTCTTATTCAACTACAGATACAAAATGTATGTGATACTATATAATCTTTAAAAAATATGTAGTATTTTTTAAACTCACCAGTGATTTTGAAGACTTTGCTGGCCATTGTGCGTTTTCCTATATTTCTTTCCCAACATCTTTGTAGTTGGCATATGGCCTTTCCACCAAACCTTGTGCTTTGCTTGATTTGGCTATCTGTTGGCTGGCAAAAATCTTCATCTACTTCATCACTCTAGTGTTTATGTTAATTTCTTTTTTTAATTTTTATTATTATGACTTGTTCAAAATGTACTGCTATATCCTGAGAGCAGGCCCATAGAGTTTCCTATCAAGAATTCTCCTACTTAGGGATTTACTGCCATTGAAAATGACAGCAGTTAACAGCCTTAGCAGCAGTGGTGGTGACAACAGCTGTCAGGTGTGAGCTGGATCATGAATCCTATTTTATGAAACTCTGGCCAGTATAACTATGTTTAGAAACTGCCCGAAATTCTCTTTCAAGAATTTTGATAGTTGTGGAAAAGTTATTTTTATTTGGCGTATATAACATATTTTATCGAGGTCTTGCTAGCAGATAAACAATTCTTTCTAGTGCCTCTCAGGAGCATACTTTAGTGTTGAAACCAGTAGACAGTTTTGTGAAAATTCTCCATACTGAGCTGTACTCTAGCAGCAGCAAAAAGGAGCTGCTTCCCCCCTCTAATTTGAATGTGAAGGTAGTGTACCTGTAATCGCATCCACTGAGTGACACTAAAGTTGAGATATCGCAATAGTGCAATCTTGTGCAGTCTTTGGTGATACTGCGTGTTTCTATTTTGTATTCCAGTAACATGTCTCAACTCTTAGGTGCTATAAGAAAGACAGAATTTTTCATTCTTGTTGGCTTTACTGCCAAGGTTACTGATTTCCATGGGTGTTACTTCTTATCTGTCCACTGGGAACCAGGAAAAAGTGTGTCAAGTGCTCATTTCACATGGGCCACTAGACAGCCACCAGATGTCCTGGGTGAATCTACATTCCTCTTTTCAGTAGTAGTTTCATACCTGCTCAAACATTTCCAGTTTGTGCCTGTACCATTAGCCAGTGGTTGGTTTTTAAACATGATAGAAACCATTCGGCTTGCACTGTGACTTACTGATGATGCTGTGAGAAATGAAAGTGGTGAGTTTTATTACCAGCCAGCATTCCTCATGTGCCTTTAACCAACAACTCTGACGTCTGTGTATGCAAGGAGTGGATCACTGCATAAAAGAAGAATGATCTGTGCCTGGTGCCGGGCTGTGACCTAGAAGCTGAAGAGCACAGTATGCCATTATCTTTCCCTGGAGCTATACCGTCCTGCTCAGGAGTTTACTTTGACATTTGTCCTGTCTCTATAGATTAAGCAGTTAGCTGTTTGCTGCAGTTTCACTATCAGAGAGTAATGTGGTTTGTATTTTTCTTCCTTGCCTTCAACCTTTATTCCTATCTAGTAACGTAATAATAATTTATTTACAATATATTTCCTTATGTGCTTTGTATGTCTCATAATATAAACACAATTGAAAATACACTTTAAATGATTGATGATGCAGTACAAATAGAAAAATAAAGTGGTTTTGGTCTCTCAAAGAAATGAAGTAGGTGATTTAATACAGTGCAAGTCTTTAGTGGGATCATATTGTGTGGTAAGCCTCATAGTATCAAAAAAAAAAATCAAATACATGACAAATATATAAAAAACATAACTATCATAAGTGTTCAAATATGAAAATAAAGACACTGAAATCTGGTTTATTTCCATGACAAATAATATTCATATGGGTGCAAAATCATAACTTCAAAATAGTAGTCTTACCTGTGAATTCAGGTATTTTCACAATATGATTAATACTTATATTTTAGAGGTATATTGCCTGAGTAGCTGGAGGCATTATTATTTGAATATTGACATGTACTGTGTCATTGTTTTTTCAAGCCATATATTCATTGCACATGGACTCTCTCTCACATATGTTACTGAATTAAAAAAAAAATGTTGGGTTAGACACTGAAACTCTCAGGTAAGATAATTTAAACTTTTCTACATAATTCCCTTTGAAACGTTGAAATTTGCCAAGATATCATGGGCATGTCAATGACTTTCAGTTAATAACCTCAGTCATTTACTGATCTAAAGTTGTGATGTGATATCTCTGTAACATCTGTACCTCTGCAACATTACAACATCTGTAAGATCATAACCTACTTTTTGTTTTTAGTTTCTTCATTATCACTTGCTGAATATATTTTACATATAATTCTTTCCTGGTTAAACAAGTACATGAGAAACAGTCTTCAGATCCACAGAATATGTATAGAATGGGGAAAAGGGGGGACAAATGCTTTTTTTAAAGCAGATTGCTATTTCAGTTGAACCTGAGCGTCTTCATGAAGGTCTTCATTAGGTATAATAAGATTCTTTAAGCGTCCCACCTGTTCTTTCTCAGGTCAAGAGAAAAATACATGAAAAGCTTTGATTTTCTTCCATTCTTCCCCACCTCAACCCAAAGTTATTTTTCACTGAGTCAGACTATTGTCACTGACTTCCCATTTTAGACCATTCTTTGTCTTTCATGTTGGGCATGCCTTTTACAACCTTTCTCTGCTCAGCTTTTGCCACAGCAGCATGTCAAATAACAGGTGCAGTTCAAAAGTAAAGAAAAAAAAATATTTCTAAGTTGAGAAAAAGAAAGGATTATCTTACTGATACACATGATCTTACGATCTTTAAAAAGGAAAAAAAACTGAGGAAGATTTCCTAAGAGAATGAGATGCATTTGGGAAATTTGAGATAAGTATTTAATGCTTTTTTCCTTTTGGAAGAGCCTCTATTCAGTCAGTAGTTACAGCAATGCTTGCAGAATACTGTAGATGTATTTTGAAATGCTCTCTTTGCATGGGGATTTTATGGTTAATTACTGGTGTTGGTTTATTTGTGTATTCTTTAGAGGATAATAAGCGGATTCAAAGGTGGTGACAGCTGCAATGCCTCTATGCTGATTACAACAGCTAGTCTGTGAAATTTGCAGACCAAATAGGTCCTAAAAATATTGTGACAGTTTGCTTGTTGTGATATTACTTGCTGCTAGTGTTTGTTATTTCAGAACTGTATGCAAAGTAGGAAGTGACTGGAAATCAACTATTATAACAGTAGAAATAACACATGTATGATAGCTGGCAAAGTTGGGGTTTTTTTGTGTTTACAATGAGATGTTGAGTTGCATTCAGTAATTTATTATCAAACAATATTAAACATTTTTTTTTCCTTTGGGAGTTTTTGTGCAATTGTGCAGGAAAGAAGATTATAGGAGATTAGAGAGTGTTGTACAGAATACTTTCATCAGTATTCTAGCTACTTGTCACACATTTTGTCAAAGTTTTTAAATTCCTGACCTTTCAAATTTTTTCAATTTAAATTTCATTAAAGCAGATGTCTTTAACCATTCTATTGACTGCAGATCTCTCTGTACTTTTCCTATTTGTTGTAGGTCTGTTATTTGAACTGACACTGTTAATCTTAATGTAATCTAAATAAGCATTCTCAATGTTTTCAGAAAAGCTGATTCCTTTAATGCATTTCATATTGGGACAAAAAAAAAAGTCTGATAAAATCAGAAGTTGCATTTGAAAATCTTTGCAATTCTAGTCTCTGAAATTACAATCTCATATTTGGGATTTTGTCATTTGGTAGTAGTGCAAGTACTTACCATTCCTTTTATCTCCCTAGGTATTTAAAGTTTGAGAAAGGAAAAAAGGGTATATATGTTCTGTTCTTTGCTGTTTCTTTTGAATTTCCTTCTTGTTCTTGGTCAGTGGAAGAAGAACGCCTATGACCTTAGGCCTGCAGCTGTAATATACTTCTCTAAAAGAAGTGCAAAATTGTCCTCTTTGACTGGGTATCCCTGTCGGCTACCTTTCTTCCACTACCTTTTAGTGATTGAAAGTTTTGTCTCTCTGGGACAACCTGTATGAATTTTTCTGTATAAAAGTCTGAGACTCAAGTGGTCTAATTAAAAACAGGATTTATTAACAGCACAGAAGCTGCTCAAGATTAGAAGGAAAGAAATGTTTTGCATAGCATAGCTAGCCTGACACTCGGCAAAGCTTATCTAGATAGGTGTCCCTAGAGTTTAGTTACAATGAATAAAAATACCTTATACTTATGGAAAACCTTTTTCTTTTTCTTCTCTGATCTTCTTTTTATGCAGTTTAGCTGCAGAAATCTTAGAAATCTTTCCTTTCAAAGCACTCAGGCTTTCTTTTTCTTCCTTATATTCTGCTCCTTTACATTTGTGACCTTTTCTGTTGTTATTAATTTTCAAATTGTTGTAGCAAGTTATTGTTGGTGTATTTATGTCTTCCAAAGACAAGTCACTGCATTCCTGATGACAGAATTCAGCGTCCTTTAGAGACGGTTGTTCAAAGTAGTTAAACAACAGATATGAGTTGGCATCTGGTCATGTCTGCAGTCTGGGTTGTCTGTAAAGCCCACCCATGTCTCTGACAATTGAGTGGTCTTGATCAATAAGTGGGGGAATGATTTAGCAGAGATAACTTGATCAAACCCTTGCTGCTAAAAGATAGCATTTTTGATGACATTATTCACTATTGCTAATAGGAGTAATTTTCTTTGCCAGCAAGATATCACTGAAAATAACATGTCCACAAGAGTTGTTGCTATTTTATGCATTCCAGAAGTGGTCTGAAGACATCCAGATATAGTGGGATGTTACAGGACCTTTCAGTATTTTTTTCTATTTTCCTATTTCTACCACAATAGCTTCAGGAAGAATATGGGATGATGTTATTCCAGTAAAAGCCATGGTAGAATTACAGACTGTATGAAAGTGGAGAACAGGATATGAAATGTTTTCTCCAAATTCACTCACCTTGAAAATATCTTTCTTCCTGGCTTTGTGGGGAAATGTTCAATCCAGGTGTTCACAGAACATATGTCCAAAATGCTTTTTGCTTGTCTCGAGGCTATTTCTTAAAGGAACTATTATTTCTTAAACCACAAATCTCAGGACTTACTAAAAAAAAACTAAGTATAATGCAATTTTTATCTTGAAAAATTAGTCTAGTTTTAATAAAATTAGAAGAAAATAGGCAAACAGGAATGCCATAGTAGCAGCATTAGTATTTTATTTCTGACTGAAATGAGTATCTTTGAGTTGTCTGTCATATGTAGAGCAAGATATTGTCTCCTTGCCCTCCCTCACATAGCATTGTTAAACGTGTTTAGCATTTACGTACAGTACATACAGCTTAGCTCAGTAGTTCATAATTGGTGAGGTCATCTCAATGGCATGGAATAAATACATGAAAGAGATGGAATCCACATGTGTAAATACTGCTGGTTCTACTCTGGCTCTGTGCACTGTACTCCTCAGGCTGGGGTGGACAGGAACCAAGGTGGCAGCAGCAACACTCTCAAGACAGAGCAAAGGCGCTGAACTTGGAGAGATTCAGATTATTGCCATCTTTCTTAAGTGAATCTACAAAAAGTTAGGGACCACTGAGTTAACTCGTAGGTATCCAGCTGACTGAGCCCTGGGCTATAATTAAGGCGTTCCTAGGCAGAAGTAGAGATACAATGTGTTCAAACTATATTCTCAATATTGTTCTCTATATAAGCATGATTGGCTGGTATTAGAACTGAACCTTTCCAAAAATAGTTGAATGGAAAGTCAGGTATTCATTATATTGGAGTATTGGAGCTCTGATTGTTGTGGAAGTACTTTAAAAAAAAAAAATATCCATGGTTCTTTCTCTTCCAATGAAGACTTTATAATGGCTTTCAACCTATCTTTTGTTTGTTAGATGCATGGTTGTTGTAATCACCTCACCAAGCATGAGATGCACCTAAGCCTTGTTTCACTGAACTTCTTATTTTATGTCTTAAGGTACAATTTCTGTTGAAATTTTTTAGCTATTTATATGTAAATAAGTAAGTTTTCTGTAATTGCTATTAGAATAGCCTGCTTTCAGCCCAGTAATCTAATCAAAGTTGCACATTTTTTTCTTCATTGTTCACTCATAATGGCAATTGAGGGCAAACAGGTTGATCCATCTTTCAACATTACTTTCCTATGTAATAATAGAGAAGAAAAGAAACTTTGTTTTGAGGATTAAATATATGCTATTTTTTAATAGCATACAGCGTTAGACATGGCACAACAACTGAGTAGGGAGCAGAAAATAAGCTTTCAAATGCAAAGAAAAAAGGGATTAAATTGCTTCAAACAGGCATAGGAAGAGGAAAGATAATTGGGATTTATTTGAGATGAGAGACTAAGAACAGTATATTGTACATCAGACAGATAAATAACTTTGGAATGTAATATTTTTGTTATTAGTTCATAAAGGCACTTCTACTGTAGAACTAATTCAAAGCTATTCAGAGTCAGTGGAGAGCTTTCACCCACTTTGGTGGAGTTAAATCAAACCTATGTAAAGGATATCTGTGTTGCTACAAACAGGAAAGTCATATGTAACATCTAGAGAATGCCTACACTGAATGGGAAGAAGTGCCTGTTTAAGGCCCTCCCTCAAAAAGAAGTGACACTGATCTAAATTGCATTGATATTTAAATCAATTCAGTTAGATCATTGCAGGTTTCTCCATGTACGTATTTGAATCCATTGTAACTGATCTATAGCAAATCAGTTTACAATGTGGTCAGTTGCCTAATTTGTGTGATTTATCTATGGATACCGCATTGCTATTTTTTTATGTACAGTTGGGAAGTTACGGACAAGTCAATTATGTTCCTCCAGGAAGAGCATTGGGTGTAGAAGGCCTGAAAAATAATTTTGAGAGGGCAGATGGAGGAAAGATCAGTGTAAGAAGAAAACAATTTCAGGTCTCAGAATAGACATAAAAGTAGACCAGTTAAGCAGACCTGTATTTTCAGACGATACCATGCAAAGAGACATTTTTTTAAGTCACTTCAAGTTGTTTTATTGGTCAACTCTAAGAACTCTCTTTTAGAACTGTTTGTGGATTTGGTGCCTTTCAGTGTCCTAAGAGAAGGGAGCGCTGGGTTGAGAGAGGAACTCCAAGAGCAGTCTGCAAAGTCAGCAGCAAGGAAGAGTCCAAGTTATTAATAAATACTTCATGTATATGCTATAAGAGGATGGAAATGCCGTGATACTGCTAATAGCGGAGCCTTACTGACATTTTGAAAAGTGGGAAAGTTGAGTTTTCCCCAGAATATACTGAGAGTATTTTTTGATGAAAAAGCATGGGAAAGAATGGGAAATTTTTTAAGAAATGATTGCCTGAATGTTGATTGCAAGCATGATACCTTGTGCTGGTATATGTAGATTCATGCATGTTTATGTTAACCTATTACAAGCTTGTAACTTAGGTGTTGCATGTTGTCTATACAGCCTGTTAAGACACAATACAGATCCCTGCAGAGGGTAATTCAGATCTTCTGAGCTAGATATGAAGAGTCTGACAGTGAGATAGTAACCCTGAAGGTCTAGACGTCACATACCAAAAAGTGATTCAAAATGTCTCATTTGATGTTCATTGTCATTCATGCAGTTTTCATGAACTCTTACATATTTTAGTGAATGTTCATGTAGTATGGTCAGTGAAGAAGTTTGAAGTATTCATGAATATACATGCATATTTAATAACTACTCCCAAGGGTATCTTCTCTTCTGGTAATTGGTGTTTCATATTCCAGCTCCTGTACTTGTGAAACAAATTGTGTCAGATTTAGCAGTCAGAGAGGCTGCACAAAGGATAGTCCTGGAGGCTGGATAGATGCTTGGTGTTTCAAATGCAGGAACATGCATACTCCTCTCTGAATAGTGCACAGCCAAAATTTCATTAGACTTTTATCCATGGGTGACATTTTTCTGTTCCATCATCAATCTGCTAACTACCTTCTGTTCTTTCTCCCACAGAAGCCTTCTTTGCTACATCCTGTGGAGTAGCTGTTTTGTGCCAAACACCTGTACAATCTGCCCTTAAAGCTAGTTTAATCAGTCCAAGCAGACTTCTTTTAGGCCAAGAAGTGATTTTCCCATAGTATAAAGCCAACCTGTTGCCCTGACATTGTCACTATTTTTGATTTAATGAGAAAGCAGTGCCATGAAGAAGACTAGAAAGTGCTCTTTGACACCAGTTTTGACTTCGGGTACTCTTGTAATATAAAATAAATTAAAGCTCCCTTCAAGCATGGGCAGATGAAGAGAATGCAAAGATAATTTTGCGCATTTCAGTTTCCTCACATTGTAGCCTACTCTTTCCACAAGAAAGTGAGGAAATAACTGAGTTTACAAACAGATTATCAAGTTAGGATTGTTATGAGAATCTATCAAAATCACTTGTCTCAAAGATGCTTCACTATAGCAGCAGTTCACATGCAACTATTTACCAATGCAAACTTGAAAACATTATTCTGACTAGGAAAATTTTGTTCCCTATAGCAGCAGTTCACATGCAACTATTTACCAATACAAACTTGAAAACGTTATTCTGACTAGGAAAATTTTGTTCATTATAGCAGCAGTTGGAGCCATTTTCTGTAATTACTTATCCTCCAATGATGTTTAAGTTCCAAAGGGAGTCTTGCAATGCTTGATAAACCTTGAAGAGAAATGACAACGTGGCTTCGAATGGTATCTTGGAGAAAAAGCTGCAAGAACGTGGCTTAGAGATATTTTGCTTTTCCTTCACTATGTTGCCTAAGAAGGCTAGAAAATGGACAAAAAGCATTACAAAATTCTGTTGATTGTATTAAATGCTTGGAAAGTTTAAGCATGAATATGTATTAAAAAAATATCAGAAGCAGGATTCCACATTAAACACTTGATATTTAATGATTTTTTTCTCTGTCAAGTCCGTGCATGAGAGAGATACAGAAATGAGACTAATATTCTTCCTTTTGTATGATGTGCTCATTTACTAGGACAAATCCTCTTTTCTCTATAGAAGCACATATGGCAGAAGGAAGCAAAATAAATCTGGTTCCTCTTTGTAGAACGGAACAGGATGTGGAAAGCTTATGTTAGAGTATAAGAGGACTGCAGCCTTTCACATTAGGGACATATGCTTGAAGGAGATCCATCTGTACTGCCGTGCAGACCTGTTACTGGGGCTCTGTGACTGCACTGGGCAGGAGCCAAGGCGGCTGCTGCTGTCAGGGACTCCAGCCACCTCCCAGCAAGAGCTTGGAGTGAGTGAAGGTTCTGCACCCCACTGAGAGCTTCTTTGTCAGACCGACCTTCTTCAAATAGATGCTTAGTTCACTCTGTGTTTTCAGAGATGATTTTTTTAAAATTTATCCTCAGATACTTCCTGTGAAAAAATCAAAATATCCATTCTTGAGATGAGACCCAATGCCTCCCAGGAATATATTTTCAATGGGTGAATCTTGAACCTCTTCGTAGTAGGCAATTTTAATGGAAACTAAGAATAGAACCTGTTGTACGTTTGTAATGTTATCTGAGCTGAATAGCATGCACATTGCAGAGCTTTAAACTTAAGTGCCAGGTAAATAGGAAGCAGGAACATTTCTTACTCTTGGATTTCTCTGGCCTTAAGCCAGTGTACTTAGCATGATATTATTAGCACTTTATTTTAATATAGAATTATTGGTCTCTGGGTGAATACAAAAGAGTGATTCAAATTTGAAAATACTAAACTGCATAAAATAACTGCCGTTTACTGACTGTAATTGCCTTTGGTCGAGGGCCTTTCGAGGTAGTTTGACTCAAATTCAAAGCACACAGTTGTTGATTGAATATCATCTTTTAGTCACAGGGAGAAGGAGGTTTATTTTTCTTGTTACCAGGTCATCCTGCTTTCATTTAATTTTCTTTTCATTTTTCTTGCTCATGTTGGCATTATAAGACCCGAGCAATCGCTGTAGCAGAGCAGTTATAATAACATAGGAAAAGAAATTCAATCATATTTGTATGTAAACTGCAGAACTGACATGCTTTATTTTGACTAGCTGCTTCCCTGCTGTTTTCCAGGCATTGATAACATACTTCTATGTACTATCAGAACTGCTACAGCTGAGGATGGTATGGATTGAACTTTGTTACAGTATAGTAATAGTATGAGATTGCTCTTTCAGTGCACTGAAATAAATGTTTTCATTACTGCCTTAAAATAAATGCATTTGGTGCCTTGAAGGTTACAATGCAAGCAGACCCATAAAACTATATTTAGAGGCCTTCACCACATGGAAATATTTTCTTCTTCTTGCTAGTGAAATATTTTTACCCTTTCATTTGCCATAGTTTCTGTCCTATGCCACTCTTAATGCCAATAGCACAACTTTTCTCAGGGCCAAAGTCATCCTTCAGCATTGATTTCTTGCTGAAGACTCAACAGCTTACTATTTGCATAGTCACAATCTGTTCTACTTTCAATGCTCTGTGCTGCTTAGTCCAATCTTGTTCTTAAAGTAGAGTCATCAGGACTATCTCCAACTGTGAAACACAGGCGCACACCCCAGCCACATCCCTGTTCTATTTTAGACATGTCCTAATTTCCCTGGAAAGGAAACCTGGGTGCTTGTGCCAGAAAGGACATCTGTGTGTCACCAGCTGTAGACAATCAGGAGACCAGAGCTTCAGGACCATTGCAGAGGGCACCTCTCCTGCTCTAGACCTGGTGGTCAGGACCGGTCAAACTTGATCAGAATACTGGAAGGCATAATCAGTGCGTAAATATGCATGTCTCTATGTCTGATAATAAACCAGATAATAATAAACTCTCCAAATACTGAAGAAAGATACATATGGATCTACATCTGTAGTGTAGGCTGAGAAGATTGTTTCCCTGCCTGATTTTAGGAAAAAAGAAAGCAGATTCATATGCTCAAAGATGCCCTCGATTCCTTCTTCCAGCATTGTTTGAAATCCTGTATTGGAGTAGGCGTAGCTACTCTGCCTGAGGCAGAAAGCATTTTCCCAGTGGTATTTTAAATAAAAGACGGTCTGTCCTTTTTCTGCTTCAGTGGCGCTAAAAAAATTGTTTTTGCTATGTCCACAAGAAATGTGTGTGTGTCTGTGTTGGGGTGCTGCTGGTATTAATCATTGTTCAGTTTTCCTTTCATGGCCTTCATTGTCAAATCATCCTGGTTTCTTCTGAGACTACAAGCCCTTCAAGCAAGAAAAAGCCTTTGTTTTGTGTGTTGAATGGTTTATAGAGTACTGGCAAAAGTTACAAATAAGGACTAACTGTACATTATACAAAACAAATGGATTGTGGGGTTAATTTCATTTTACATATGCAATACAGGAGTAGCTAACTGGATGTATGTCATTCAAATAGAGAAAATATAGAAAGGGTGTGTAACAGTAAAGGCAGTCAAATTATTTTCTCTTTAGAATAATACTAAAGAAGTAAAAATACATAAGTAGTCTGAAGATAGCAAAATGATAAACCAGATAAGTGATAGAAACCAAATCTTAATAATTTATTTTCAAGCTCTCTGATGAATAAGATTTCTTCTATTTTAGTCCTATGAAGTCTTTGATATGTCTTAGGAACACTGCTATTAAAGTCGAGCAAAACATTCAGTCACCAACTATGATGCTGTTATTATAAATTATTATTATTAGGATTTTAAAACTTAACTCTTATTCATAACTAAAATGAGAGGGAAAAAGTCCACCAATTTTGGCTTTGTGAGATTTGAAGTTAGTTGTCGTCTCTTGTTTGGCTCAACACTTGCATGAGCTGGTCTTCATGAATCATCAGCTTTTTAGCCAGTAGTCTGTTTACAAGTCTTCAGTAAATTCCTGATTTTCTTTCCTTTTTTGTTTTTCTTTCTTCTTTCTTCTTTTTTACATTTCTTTCCTTTGTTCTCCTTTTTTCTTTTTTCTTTTCTTCTTTTTTCTTTTATCTTTTTTCTCTTATCTTTTTTCTCTCCCTTTCCCTTTCCCTTTCCCTTTCCCTTTCTTTGTCATGAGAGACTCTCAAAACATCTTTACGCTTAGAGTATTATGTATTTTCTTTTACGTGCAAGCTATTCAGTTTAGACTTCAAGATTTAATAGGAGCTTTACATAAGCCTGAGCAGCTTCTACTTTCATATACAAGTTTGTCTTCTCACAAGGAAATCACACAGAAACTCTGAGATGCAATAGTCATTATCTCCGTATCTGTACATTTCTTAAAATTGATGTAATGTATACATATATATAATGTAATATAGCATGCACATATTTACTGAACATTTTTAGTAATAGTGAGGTATATCTCTCAGCTCACTCTGTGGTTTTGCACAGCACAGCTTAACGGTTCCCAAAGAGGGCAGCTCAGAGTTCGCCTAGGCTAGAGATACCTTCCAGAGAGATGAGACCAATATAATTTCTCCCTTTCTCTTAGCAAAAAAAGTTTGTTAAGAGCTGACCAGAGAGCACCAGCGTGCCGCTTTTATTGCTAATTGGCATCTAAAGGCCCCCTTAGAAATCTCTGTAGGTTATAAAAGCAGATAGGTTGACCTCTTATATCAGAGAGCTAGTGGGATTCATGACTTCCTGAATGTTTAGAGAAAAGGGGAACGTGACAGAGAACCATTGATTTAAATGTAGTTAGGTATTGAGTCTATCATGTCAAATAAAAAGTCCCACAAGTTCTCTACAAGATCTGTTTGTAAATAGAGGAATTACTCTGGAAACAACTCAAATGCTGTCACCACTGGAATATGTTATTTTTACCTTAATACTTCAAGCTACTAAAATTATTGTAGTGCTATAATGATTCTATGGAGTAATATCATGCTTTATCCATATTTCCTAAAGCTTTGGGAAGAGTAGTTAACATGTGGATGTGACAAGTTTTTAATTGCCCTTTCTTTATAATCTAGGAATATTTCAATAAGTTTAAATGAGGTGATTTTATTTTTATCTTGCATAGGCATTCACTTAGAAATACATAGAGTTATCCAAAGAAAAGAGCTTAGTGTTGCTCATTACTGTTGTGAATATAATTAATGGAACCAAGCAAGTGAAATAAACTGACATTTCAATAACTGTCCAATGGACCATGGATTTACTAGACTTTTGTTTGCAGCAATTTTGATCAAACTTGGATCTGACAAGCGTAAAAATAAATTAAATCTATAAGTGGGAAAGGTTGACTGTTATTTTATATTCTGATGCAAAGTAGTCTTCTAATAATTGTAGTCACTTTATATGTTGAGGTTGGCTAGCCCTTTAATTTGTTGTATTAGTTTATTTGAGAGGAGCAACTCAGATTGTGCACTTTAACTAGATATACAAGCATTTTTTAATATTTTCTGTGTGTATGTAAATGTAATATTTGTAAAAGAATATTGACATCACTGGAGACTGTATCTCTCTATTCACAGCATCACTAATGCTGGATTGTGTGTAAGTTGGCCTTGATTAGTTGGGTTCATCCTTGAGGGCAGTTTAGTTTTTGCAAGTATTTTATTGGTAGCTCCTCTGATAGGGCAAAGAGCACCAAATACTGCTTTGTTAGATGAACTTGTTGTAGAGGAACTGTATGTGTAAATACCAACTTTACTTCCTTATGCTATCAGTAGACATCTTTCAGTTAGTAATAACTTGCCAAAGTGACCTTAATAGCAGACATTGTGTTCATGTGTCATCCCACTGTCGTTGGGGGATTTTGTAACCCTTGTGTGATTGTGGCCGGGAAATAAAATTGCTGTCAGTCTTGCATGTCACATTCATTTGTGATAGACTGAATTAAAATAGCTGACCCACTGTAGTACCGGTTATTTTTTTATACATGACCTTATACAACATATGCTACATGTTCCTAATCCTGGAAATAAAATGGTGTTAATCAGGTTATATTCTGTAGGAAAAGAGCAAGGATGTAATCAAGAGGTGGGTTGAAGCTGGTAAAAAAGAGCCACACTGACAAGTGTGGGCATATCACTAAGTGACATTGATTAAAATAAACAATCTGTGTTGTGAGATTGATGTCTGCATATATTGCATTTGTATAATTCATGTCCATTTCCTTCACACTGAAAACTGAAATGGCAGATGATGAAATATGGACATTTCAGCATGAATATTGAAAAGTAACAACTTCAATATCCAGTCAAAGCACACTGAAGATAGTATCAGCAAAAAAAACCTGTTAACATCGAGGTCATTTTTGTGTTGAAATTACCTCTGCTAGGCTTCTAAAAAGCATTACTTTAAACAAAGTTTAGGGCCATATTAATCATAAATGCTTACTTGCCAAGAAACAAGTAGGAATCATGACTTCCCTTCCTAAATTCCCAGGGATGCTCTCACATATTTAAAAATGACTGCTTGGGAGAGGATATGTTAAATAATGAAAGTAGTGGGTTAACAATCTGTTTGCACAATATATATTACTATATACTATTTTTTTACCCCAAAATCTAAGTTCAAAGTCAGGACCAGAAGAACATTGCTGTTGTCATACACCATATGATTTTCATTTTTTCTTTAGCTGATGTTAATTTAAAAAAAAAAAGAGGAAAAATCATGAAAAGTTTGATAAAATTTTTAGAGTTACGTTATATTGCTGGTTGCTCAAAAGCACGTGACAGATTAGTACTGCAGTTGCAGGACTGTGTTCAGCTGTATAGTGCTTATGCTGCTGGCGAGTGTTCATTCTCAGGGGAGATTGATTTCACTGGGTAGACAAGTATAATTGCTCATCAACATTGCTAAAGGTTTTGCAGTTTGCCAATGTGGTTAGATTACAGGAAGATACTACAGCTACCTCTGTGACTTGCAGTATCTTAGTCTACTGTATCGTAAATCAGCGGTGTCTAAAAATGTGTGGGAAGTATGCAGTGGTGACTCAGGAGTGACAGTTGTATCTAGTTCATTATTTGTGTGTTTGCTACGTGAGATGCCAGCTGTATAAAACTTGCTTCCACTTCTTAAAATGAAGAATATTTCAGCTGATTTTCACTTATCTGAGAATCCACCATATGAAATACTGTTTGATGAAATAACTGGATATTCTTCCTTAAGTTCCTGTCTGAATAGAGCATTTAGGGAAGATGAAATTGTGCTCATCAAGTAACGTAGTATCTGCATTTCCAAGGAAGTGATGAGAATGAATGCAATTTGGTACTATCACAAAGTGCGTTGATCAGTAATGTACTGGCATTTCTAGGGCAATAGCATGAAGTTCTCTCCCCACGCATTTGGGAAAAGGAGGCTAAAATAGACCCTTTGCTTTATGAAAATCTGTCTCCGGCTATCTCTTGCATCAACATCGTATACTTAAAAAAAAGTCTCAAGTTTTATCCTGTAAATGGTTAGTCTCTTTTTGCCTTTTCATATTTGGAAGCTCTTCTTTGGGAATGATTATAGCATTTGTTTAATCCCAGGCTAAGTTTATTCATGGTAACTTTATGGTCATCAATCCTGTGTCAACACTGTCTAGCCTCAGAGTATTTAAAAAGAGCAATAAACACTTCTTTCCACTTTTTGCTCCAATTTCTGCTCCCTACTATATACAGAGAAATATCATATAGTCTTCTGTCTTTGCCTTGTCAAACCAAATTATGTTAGTTGTTTTTGTGAAATAGAGTGTGACTTTCTGGTCTCACTGTTACCTCTCCTTGTCGTGTGTTCTGAATTGCCTCAGAATGGATGGCTGGATCTGTATGTGGTATTGAAGTGATAGTTTTTGTTCTTTACTGCAAATAGGTTACACAGGTCTCTTTCACAACTGCATCATGGTGATGCCTTGTAGTCACCTTGACAGACAATTGTGCTACATTTTATTCTTCTGCTTTTGTAGTTTTGGGATATGTGTTTATCCTGCATAGGTGTGAAAGTAAGAATTTTGTTTCTTTGCTGTGTTCTGTAGGATAAGACTGTAAACATGTAACTTATAAATTGTAATAAAAAAGCCAGTGCGTCTTTAACTACAGAAAAACTGGTAGTTACTGATAAGTTTTTAAAACCAACAATTTTTATAACTTGTATAATATTATTAAGGACATCTTTTTTAACAGTGTGGACTTTTAACAGTAGTAATTTTTTAATTAAAAAATTCTTACAAGCACATGTGTAAGATTTTTTGTTCTTTTGAAAGACTGTTAATAAACCAAGGAACAGTAATTGTACAATCTTGTGGTAGGCCTTTGTTTTTATATGAATTGAGATATTTTATGCTGTGCTGGATCTAGCCTTCGTCAAAAATACATATAATTCCTCTCTCTTTTTGCTACTCATATCTGTGGAAAATGTCTTGAATGCTCATCTACAGAAGCTAGAGACATGGTGATATGGTTAAATCTGTAACTGTCCAATTAGAGGTAAATTGCTAGTTAGCCTATGGCTAGATTGGTTTAATAAAAGGCTTAATGATATAGAGATTTTATTTCTTAATTTCCTATGCAAGTGAAAGAATATTTTTTAGAAATAAATGTTGCCTTAAAACAGTGACACAGTGCACGAATAAAGTTCAGGACTTATTTTAATTTCTCTTCAGTGCCTGTTGCATTGCTCACAAACCACATAATTTTCAATTTGCACTGAGAGTCCTATATGTATGTAAAATAGATTTTTCTTAAGTGATTTTTGCTCTTTGCCTGACTTTCACTGAACAATGCTATTTACCTTCTAATGTTCATTTGGACCCTGTTAGACTCTGAAGTAACTGCAGCCAGGACAGTGAGATGTGTCCTGGTCACACGTGCCCTGGAACCCATAACGTTCATCTTGCAATTGGTTAGCTTGGTGATTTCCTGCTTTTTAAAAATTTAAAAGCCTTTCACAATTTTCTGATGAAGTGTAGACCCTGGAATAGTGCTTCTGGTCTATTGAAAATAGGCCTGAATTTCACCGTCACCTCACATAGACTCCTTAAAACAGTCTGCAGTACATGCTCTTCTCCCTCTCCCCATCTGTTCCCTCACCCCTCTTGCTGCCCCAACTAAGCCCCAAGGTTTCATAAACGACTTGCATGTACCATCTGTATCTTTAAAAGGTTTCATCTGTTATTTTTCATATCTGAGGTCTGTGTGTAAGAGAGACCTGCTGCAGGAAGGACCCCGTCCAGCACTCCAGAAGTTTCTCTCTCCTGGCATACCCAGTTGTTTTTAGGGAGGGAAAATCTTTCAGGGAGTTCAGAGTCACTGTGCAGCAACCAGGACCACAAAACCCAGCAGTTTTTTCCCCTGCTGTGTAGCCATGCCCCTTTAATAGTACATACATGCTAAGCTGAAAACATATAGTTCTTGTATCTGTTTTGGGGACCCATAATATGTAGAGGAATAGCTTGCTTGATGCAATACAGCAGGGGCAGTATTGACATAATCTAAGTGACAAATTAGGAGAATCATTTTTGTAGCAGCATTCTGAGCAGGTGTGAGTGGAACAAGATTGCATTTGCTAAGGGCAGAGAAACTGATGTTGCAACAAATGAGATATGCGATGCTGAGTGTGCAGTTGGGAGTTTTAAATGTGTGAATTTCCAGAGATAACAGAAGTAAAGAAGGTAAAGAAAACTCCCTTAAAGGGAGGAGGAGATTTTTGAAGAAGAGAGACACCCAAACTTCATTCTATTTGGGGGTGAAGGAGCTAATGTAAGGCTGTACAACCTTGCGTTGAAGCAAGCAAACAGGGCACAGCAACAGAATAATGGGAGAAGGAGCAGTGTTTTGAGAAGATCAAGTCTGTTAAACTTTTTCTGGGGAAGTGGGGGATTTGGAGAAGAGCTGAAGTTGGTCAGCAAGGAAATGACAAATACATGAGGAGGTTAGGGAGATGTTGATTCATTAACATAGAAATTAAAGCAAAGACATGAGAAGAAGAACGTGTAGAAAGAAGAATTGAAAATGAGGGAGCTGATAGTGAACAGTTGAACATAAGTACACGGCAGAGATAGAGAGGAAAAGAAGGGAAGTCACTGTTTGCTGCACAGTTCCACAATAAGACATAATGGAAGCAAGAGCTGATTTGGAGGAGGAGAAGCTCAACAGATCTTCCTCATGGTCTGTTCCAGGAGGGAGGTATCTATAAGCTAAGGCAAGAAAAGAGGTTATATCTCACTGAAAGCGCCAGGTCTCTTGTATGGGCAAGAATTTGGAAAGAATGAGGTATAGAGAGGCTTTGCGTAGCTGTCAGCTGGCACAACCAGACCAGAGGTATTGTCAAGAGTAGACTTAGGGTATCAGGAAAAGGTCTGGAGCAGGAAGGCATCTTTGGAGGAGATATTACTGGAGTTTGAAGAAAAAAAGAGATTTAGCTGTGTTCTGAAAGAAGATTAAGAGAATGGATCAGGATGAAGAGGATTAGAACATGTGGTGGAAACTGTGGACATGTAAAGGTATTTTAGGGAGAAACGGGGTGAGTGGGGAGAAAGGAGAGTATAAAGGAGAAAGTGAGAGCAAAGTGAGCCTCAGCAAAGGTGTGTGATGAGTGCTATTGCTGAGTGGTTATATTTTCTGTGTTTACCAATAAAGCTGTAGATATTTAGAAGTTTCCAGAAAGCAGTGATATTTCATCACATTTTCATACATGATTGATGATAATAATGTAAGGTATGAAAAACATGTAAGTTGAGAGCTATGCATTGATTGGTTTTAATTTTGTCAGCCTTTTGCACTGCCCTGTGTAAATTCTTGAAATGCAATAAACACTGCCATTATTTTGAGCCCTAGAAATAAGTTGGTTTTGCTACAGATATTACTTCAAACTAGTTTGGGCAAATTCATTAAGAAGTCAAGTCCTTCTGAATAAAGTTTTCCAAAAATGAAAATGAAGTATAGTGTTTGCTTCATTTTAGGCAAACCTAATTGCAATATTCCTGGTTGTATAATTGTATTTTTATCTTTGGTCAGTATTAAGTATTTTTCTTTTGTATTAATTCATGATACCTTTGCAAAACCCTGCAAGAGCAAGACCTATAACATGTTTGTGTGTCAAAATATTTATGAATGCCACCATCTTTCAATTTTCATCTTTTTTAAAAATATATATCTTGAGAAATATGTAGCAATCAGGGTATGGTGGAGAATAAAATGTAAGACTCTGCTCCATCAGAATTCTGTTAGCAGTGCAAGGAGAATAATTTCATTCTGATTAACAGAAAGGTAGGCATTTAAGTTGATTGTGGAATTTCCATTGAACTGTGTAAACAAATGTGGGGGTTTTGTGTTATAAATCAGTATAGTCTAACTTCTGGCCCACCCTCTGACAGACATTCAAATGGGCACTCAGGCTAGCTCCTAGCCCTGCAGCTGGCATGGGAAAGACAGTTGGCTACATCTACATGAGATACCTCTTCATTCACATAAGAAATAAGAATGGAAGCGTTAGACAAGAAGATTTTAGATACTGGAATAAAATGCAATTTCTATGTAAATAAATAGACTGAAGACTCAGTAACACGTGAAGCCAAATGAGATGTGACCAACTCCATTTCTTTAATTAACCATCAGAGAAATTAACAAAAATATATTTAAAACTGTAATCATCTCTAAATGACAGTGTTATACTTAGCAAATGTTAAAAACAAAAAATGATTATAAATAGATATATTTTATTACATTTGGACTCTCCTTATGAGGACTATAACCTAAATAGTACTGCTAGAATCACTCGGTAAACTGTGTGATTTCCAATTCTGAGTGCCCTGTGATTTGACAGTTCTGTTGTATGAAATGTGTAGTATTAAATGATAAGCCTGTATCAGAATTGGAATAGGTAAATGCTGCCATTGTGAAATGATGTATTTACTTATTATGGTGAGCAGTTCAGGTAATAGATGACATTGTAATAGCTAATATGGAGGGATGGTATTAATGATGAAAATCACTAAAGAATCACAAATGGAAGAAAAAATAGTAAATGAAGAAAGCAAGATGAAAAGAGTCACAATAATTCTTTCTTTACAAAACTATAATAATTATAAATGCTGAGTCTCAAGCCAAGTAGATTTTTATTGTTAGAAATGCTGATGACAGGACAAGTTTGGACAACTTCTTTGTTCCCTTGAACATCACAATATTACAAGCATGGGCTGTCTGATTTTCTAATTAAAAAGTTAGTGTTTTGAAATGACATATTTAATGCTTTTTGGAAATTTTTCAGTATATATCAAGTTTCTGCTTGCAAGCATTTACTGATGTAGCACTTAATAATGTCCCATCCACAATATTTGTATCCAATAATGGCTTGCTAGAAGGGCAGAAAAGTTCAAAACTGTGAGATTTAATCTATGTAGTAACCAGATTCTCCAAGAGCCATAGCATTTTAGCTTTGTTAATTTTGACAGGTCTGTTTTATCCTTATCACCTTTAAAACCCATATCATACCTTCCTTTGGCAAAGATCTGAATTCACTGTCATGCTAATTGTTTTCCACATGTTTTGCTAACATTTTTACAAAGCTCACAGGCTTACAGATCTGGTATTTAGGACTTAAGCTTTTCCTCTTCTTTTTTAAGGAAAAGAGATGGAGATGCTGAAAGAAAGGGAAGGGGAAGAATAGTACCTAGATGTAATTACTTGATAAAAATAATCTAAATTGCATGGGAGTTAATCCTTTAGTCATCGCTGGCTTGTTTTGATGAAGATGTTGGTGCTGTGCATAGATATTGCCTTCATTTTATCCAGAAATATTATCCACCCTGCCGTGAAAGATCTAGAATTTTTTTCTTTATTTGTTACCTTTAAGTCTTTAATCCAAAATCACCAATATGATCAGTACAGAGATCTACATTAAATTAGATGTGTAAACTGAGGATTAGAAGTCATATATTTTCCTCAGTCCTTCAGAAATATACACTGTTATTAAAATAAGAAAAAGTAAAGAAACCCAACACAACCAACAACCCACAAACAGTAACTATAGCCAAAAAAAAGAATATCTGTAGAGGTTTTGTGTGCTAAAGAAGATCTCTTGAAGTTGGTGAAATGTACACTGGCACTGTTTCTTAGTTATATCTATTATTCATAGCAGTCCTTAAGTGTCTTTCGCCAGACTAGTGCTGCATATAAAAGTAACCAGAGTTCTTTCAGGATAAAAATTGTTTCTGAACCCCTTGTTTAAAAAGTTTAAATATAGCTAAAATTTTTAAAAAAATTATAACAGTCTCCTTCATTGGGATGTATTGTCTAGGAGGTGGTTTTAAGCCTGTTTCTGAAGAAGCTTCACGTTAATATGTTGCAAGAGTCAAATGTCTTACCAGTAGTGGTGGTGGTATTCCATCCCACCCATTCATGCGGTTTTATCTGAAATAGACAGTATATTTGACATTCTTGTATTCAGAATTCTAGCACGTTGTACCTGCAATGTACCCACTCTCAGGGGCATGTAAAGGACAAATATGAAGTTAAATTTCTCATAGTCCCCTGCCTGAATGTCACTGATATTTGTCCTTTTTGAGCAAAATAGAAGATATGATTTAGTAAGTTCAGACATGAAGACACTCAACAATTTGAATTAAGGACAGAGTAGGCTAACAGAGCTTACTGTTGTTTTCTTTAGTTGCTATTACATGGACTACACATTTAATTGACAAAATATTTGCTAAAAACTTTTTTGTTTTCCTTGAGAGTTTTACGAGAGACTATTGCTTCCTCCTTACTTTCTTCTTGCTAGTCACAGTGTTTTCAGATATTTTTTGATTGTTTTTAAAATTCATTCAATGAATTTTCACTGAATGAATTTTGAAAATTCACTCACAGATTTTAGTGGGTGTGGCCTGCAAAGTATGATACAGTAGTCATTTGGTTATGTAGAATGTTTATTTATATATTAATTACTAATAGTGCAGAGAATATTGCCTATGAATGGAAAATGATCAGTCATTTGTGGATAACAACAAGGTTAGGTTAAAGCTCAAGTAGTGGCAAGTTGCTTATAATCGTCTTTCATTTTATATTTCCTTTCTGATCCAATGAATATTCAGCAAGGGAATGATAATTTTAACTAAGTTATTCGTAGCCGGATGTTAGCCAAATTAGTTTAACTCCAGGGATTGAATGCAAGTGACATAGAAGGACAACACTAATATATTAGCTCTGAAGCCGGCAATCTGAAAAATGTAAAAAGTGGTAGTATGCCTGAATGTATCCTTAATCATAAGTATCTTGATATTGGCTTAGAATTTTGATGCTTTTGGATGAACTTTTTATATGAACAAATGCTTGAATGATCTTATTAAAGCTCCCTAATGAATCTGCTCTATACTATGAAATTCTTGCCAAGAGATTTAGAAATGCAATTAACTAAAAGAAAGGTGTACTGACAGAAGTTATTTTCACAGAAAAATAATATATTTGTTTTATTCAAATTTCATTCTTAAAGGCATTGATGGTGGCTGGTTGCCTTAAAGATTCTTTACTGTGATATGCTGTTGGATAACAATAAAACATCTGTGTCATACTTAAAATAATAGTGAAGGAATAATTCCCCTGATTATTGCTAATGAGCAAGTCTGTGGTTTCAAATGCTCTAATATATTGCTGTATTCCCATTCTGTTGCCAAAATTAATCAAGTGTCATTTGCTTGTCTTTGGGTTGTTCAGGTAGATCCTCAGGAGGTCTAAAACCCTCTTCTTTGGAAAAGGCAGCCATTAAAAGTATCTTTATTTCCTTTTAAAGAAGTCTGCTTCAGGACTCATATGATTTATTTTTGTTGAAGTTTGTCTTGAAAATCGCCTTTCAGTTTCTGAATACAAAGTTAAATATCCTAGGGAAAAAAAAAAACAAAATATACCATACTCTTTAAAATTCATGAGTTGGTTGGTTAAACTTTAAATTTCAAGCTGCATTTGAAGACAAGGTTATAGGTTATAGTTCAATAGTTATTTAGAGGTTTCCTTGTTTTAGTTGCAAGGATTTCAAATGAGAATTACAGGCTTGGTCTTGCCTTACCTTCATCAGGGGAAGCTTTTCTCCTATTTATTTCTATGGGAGCTAAACTGACTACTGTAACTTAGTTTGTATTAGCTTGATATATCCTAGAAAAGAATACCATATTGGTTTGATTTTTTGTAGAAGCAAGCAAATTGGCCTTGACTTTTAACATTAACAGTAGAAACCTGCTTATTTGGAGTTGAGGAGCTAAAGTTCACATGGGTAATGGGCCTGTGTAATTTCATGTTATTTGATTTTTATTTCTTAAAAAACAGCTAATTTCTCAGGAATAGAGGCATAATTCCCATTGACAGTCTTCTCGATCCCTTTATAATTAACAAAACAAAAGACTTGTTCATTTTTCTTTGTATCAGTGCTAATTAGGTTTTTCTGTGCGTTCTGGTGATCTCGTGCTGTTGAAAATCTTTTCAAGTTGTAAATTCGATTTCAAATGTTTTCAGTATTACAAAATAATTTTTTGGTGTCTCTCAGTTTCTAACATGTCCTTTTGTTTCACATTCTACCTAGCACAATACCACTGTACCTCAAAATTAGAAACAAGGTAATTTGAACACAAGTTCTCAATAAGTAGCATCTTTGGAAGAGGGAAAAGTACAGGCAGTTACTGGTATGTGGAAAAAAAATATTTACTGCTGTGAAACTAAGGAAACAAAAATTACATTGCAAAAGAAAATATTTTCATCAGAAGCCTTGTAATAAACCCCAGTGAGAAAGGACAATCTTAAATGATTCAAGGAAGGTTATGTAGTATGACTTTTGAGACATCAGTTCACCCTTTCACTTTAAAGATTTACTTGGTTAGAATTCAGTATTTTCACATGCTCAATCCTTTTACCAAATGCAGTCAAGCTGTTATTATTTAAGAAGAATTTTATTTAGAAATAACATGCCCATTTCAGTTGCAATTAATTTTTGTGGAGCTTTTGCTAAAATGCTTGATACCAAATGTTACCAAATAGCTTGGAGTCCTGAAGTAGATGATGCAGGAAGTAGTAGACAGAGGCTTCTGAAAGGAATCACATTTGAGTTTTTTGGGAGATAGTAGTCAGCAGATATTAGTGTCAGAAAACTCTGTGGGTAAATAAGTAGATAGGTTTTGAATAATATCTTTTGTCAGGAATAAAATAAGAACAAGAGAGAATAAAAACCTTCTTCCATTGTTATTATTTTAGAAGATATAAAATACTTGGTCATATTCCATGTACATGAGCTTCTACTTGATGAAGAGAAGCTATAGCTCCTGCTAACATCCTCCCTATTTTTTGCCCATCTTTGGAGATGGTATGTGTGTTCTAATGGATAGGAAACCTATAGGGATTGCCTTCCACCTGAGGAGAAGCAGAACATAATGCATTTGAGCTCTTTTCCTTGTTCCAGAGGAGGAGTGGGTTGGTGTGCTGGTCCTCTAGCTTTATGCTTGCTTTGGGGGTCACTTGGGAAACTCCCAGAAAGACAGCTCGTAGGACAGAATAATTTCTGCTGCTTTTTGTGCAAGGGGAATGGGGCTGGGCAGATAATTTGTTCTTAAATATGGAGGTCATTCCTCATCTCTAGGTGTCAGTGGGCATATTTATGTGATTGTACCTTTACTAGAAGAGAGACAGAGTTATTAGCACTTGCACAGTTGAATACGTTGTGAAAAGTGTACTTGGTCTATAATACCTAGCAAGCCACTTTGACAAGTGACCTTATATATAAGTAGTGGTTAATTGCAGAGACCTCTGAAATTTCCATTTCAATGTAACCTACTATTATGCTGACGGTCACTTTTACTAGATAATTTATTTAAAAATTTTAATGATGTGAATACTTTGTTTCTTTAAGTATTTAAATGTAGCTTGATATTCTCTGTTTTAGAAAAACTTGAAAATAGTAAATATTTTAATGTGATTTTTCAACTGTCAAAAAATCCAATATGCCATTATTTGTGTAAACAATAGATTTGTGCAGTAGGATATTGCATATATGTTATCTGTCAAATCTGTTTATTCCTACAGAATTTGACTTCAGTAAGTATTATTCAAAGTGAGAAAATCTATTTAGAAATGTCTCATTGCCTTGTGTAATCTGCTAAATCACCTGTGGCCGTTTATTGCTACAGTAAATAGTGTAAAAATATCCCCACTCCCACATTTAAAGGTCAGAGGGAACTCTCAGACCAAATCTCTACTCAAGTTAGAGAAAGCAAGAATTGCCCTTCCTCATAGAAAAAAGTAAACTGAAATGAAACTACTTTGGAAGTGTGAGAGTAAGACGCTGAAGACTTCCTTGTATTAATTACAGAGAAGAAAAAAGTGCATAACCACTTCCAAACTGTGGCCTGCAATCACAGTCCTTTTAAGGTTTAATGAAGTGGAGTATTTGAAAATAGCAGGCATGTAGCTGGGTGAGTGAATGGGTTGGTGATCTGAGACAGAGTATTGTTAAGCTCTATACAAATGATGATGAACACAGAGTCATTGATGCAGGAGGCTATCAGGACCCATTCCTTCCCCTGCTCTGTTACTGTAATCATAATGATGGCCAAATGGGAAACCACACTTTGTAGATAACAGGCTTCCTGTTTTTAGTGAAGTTGTTCGCTTTTAACTTTGCACACCAACTAGAGTAAACCAAACCTCAAATTTGCTTAAACTGATTTAACCAAGGACTGCATTTGCTTGAGTGCAATCAAGAAGTTACAAGGAACTGAGTTATAGCAATTAATAAAGTTACTATCACTCCACAGAAGTTGCTGCTCTCAGTGGTAATTAAAAAAAAAAAGCCCAAAACAAAACAAAAAAAACCCCACCAAAATTTTTGTGACTAGGTTTGTGAATGCCATTAATTACTGACTTCCAACCAAAGCTGGTAGGTTCTCCCTGAAGTTTGGTGACTTCTTAAACCACCCCATTTGTAATAGTCCAGCCATGCCAGCATTGCCAGTTTCTGCAAGATAAAATGATTTCTGTCCTTCAGTCCTTCTGTTCATCCATCCATTCCATCCCACAGTTAGTGAAGTTTAGTCTCCTGCCCACTGATGGGCTAGATTGTACAGCTTTTAGCATGTGGTTGCTCATTGTCTGGCACAGGTGTCAAAACCTCTGAAGCTTCCTCTTTCCTGCTCAAAGTAGCAATTTCCTTTCTTGCCCTGAGCTGCTCATCTAGTTTTTGGAATGATCTTACCAGCTGGCAGATGCAATTGTTTTACTCAACGCCCAGAAGCTTTCATTTATTTGCCTTCCTCAAGGGATACCTCTTTCTGTGACACAGAGAAGAATCAAGAACATGCATGGAAATGAACTAGAGCTTTGTTAAACTGGTTTAAACTCATCTACATTTGGGAATTTGCATTTGTTTAAATAAAGTAATTAAAATTTTATTTTAGTTATGTTGAAGCCACTTTGTCAATGCTAATCAGGTCCTTGTAGTGCTTTAGTGCTATATGAATAAAGACAAAGGCATTCTGGCTTAGTGGGTAGCCTGACTGCTTAAAGAGTTGCAACTGAAAACCCTCAGGGAGTAACAGGAGCTGGTGAGAAGAGAAGGGGCACAGGGAGTTGGGGACAGGGGGGTGGCAGGGCAGTCCCTCACCCCCTAGGGGACAGGCCTGAAGCCCCTGGAAAAAAATGGTTTGTGTCATAAACAGTCCTTTTAAAAGAATATGTGAGGCCCTGCTCTGTCCCCTCAAACATATGCATATCCTGTATGGGAATATGTAGTGCTGCAACATGGAGGAGCTGTGGATTCCCTCGAGGGTAGAGAAGCCTTACAGAGAGATCTGGATAGACTAGAGAGCTGGGCAATCACCAACCATATGTAATTTAACAAGAGCAAGTGCTGGATTCTCCACCTGGGGTGGGGTAATCTTGGTTATACATACAAATTGGTGGACAAGAGGCTGGAGAGCAGCCCCGTGAAAAGAGATCTGGGGATTTGGCTTGATGGCAGGTTGAACATGAGCCAACAGTGTGCTCTGGCAGCCAAAAGGGCCAACTGCGTCCTGGGGTGCAGTGCTGTGCTGCTCAACCTTATACTAATGAACAAGGAAGGGCTGGTTGAGGATGTGAGAGTTGGGGGTAGCCTTGGCTGCAGTGACCATGAAATGGTGGAGATCAGGATCCTGCATGGTATAAGCAGGGTGACAAGCAGGATTACAACCTTGGACTTCAAGAGAGCTAAATTTGGCCTCTTCAAATACCTGCTTGGAGGAATCCCATGGACTAGGGCTCTAGAAAGCAGGGGGGTCCAAGAGAGCTGGTCAGTATTCAAAGACCACTTCCTCCGAGCTCAAGATCGGTGCATCCCTAGGAGGAAGAAGACAAGCAAAGGAGCCAGGAGACCTGCATGGATGACCAAAGACCTTCTAGAGAAACTCAGATGGAAGAAGGAGGTTCATGGTATGTGGAAAAAGGGACTGGCCACTTGGGATGAATACAGGAATGTTGTCAGGGTATGCAGAGATGCAACGAGGAAAGCCAAGGCCCACTTGGAACTAAATCTGGCAAGGGATGTCAAGGATAACAAGAAGGGCTTCTTTAAATACATCAGCAGTAAAAGGAAGACTGGGCATACAGTGGGCCCACTGCTGAGTGAGGTGGGGGCCCTGGTGACACAGGATGCAGAGAAGGTGGAGTTACTAAATGCCTTCTTTGCTTCAGTCTTTACTGCTAAGGCTGGCCTTCAGGCATCCCAGCCCCCAGAGGAGAGAGAGAAAATCTAGAGAAAGGAGGACTTCCCCTTGGTTGAGGAGGATTGGGTTAGAGATCACTTAGGCAAACTGGATCCTCACAAATCCATGGGCCCCGATGGGATGCACCCATGAGTGCTGAAGTTGCTGGCGGATGTTCTTACCAAGCCACTCTCTATCACCTTTAAAAGGTCATGGAGGAGAGGAGAGGTGCCCTAGGACTGGAGGAAAGCAAATGTCACTCCAATCTTCAAAAAGGGCAAGAAGGAGGACCCAGGAAACTATTGGCCACTCAGCCTCACCTCCATCCCTGGAAAGGTGATGGAGCAGTTCATCCTGGAGGTCATCTCCAGGCATGTAGAGGAAAAGAATGTTATCAGAAGTAGTCAACATGGATTCACAATGGGGAGATCATGCTTGACCAACCTGATAGCCTTCTATGATGGTGTGACTGGCTGGGTAGATGAAGAAAGAGCAGTGGATGTTGTTTACCTTGACTTCAGTAAGGCTTTTGACACTGTCTCCCATAACATCCTCACAGACAAGCTAAGGAAGTGTGGATTAGATGAGAGAACGGTGAGGTGGATTGAGAACTGGCTAAACAACAGAGCTCAGAGGGTCGTGATCAATGGCAGAGTCTGGTTGGAGGCCTGTAACTAGTGGAGTTCTCCAGGGGTCTGTGCTGGGTCTGGTCCTGTTCAATGTATTAATCGATGACCTGGATGTAGGGATAGAGTGTACCCTCAGCAAGTTTGCTGATGATACCAAGCTGGGAGGAGTGGCTGATATGCCAGAAGATTGTGCTGCCATCCAATGAGACCTGGACAGGCTGGAGAGCTGGGCCAAGGGGAGCCTCATGAAACTCAACAAGAGCAAGTGTAAGGTCCTGCACCTGGGGAGGAACAAACCCATGCACCGCTACAGGTTGGGGGCTGACTTACTGGAAAGCAGCTCTGCTGAGAAGGACCTGGGAGTTCTGGTGGACAGCAAGTTGACCACGAGCCAGCAATGTGCCCTTGTGGCCAAGAAGGCCAACAGTATCCTGGGGTGCATAAAAAGGAGTGTGGCCAGCAGGTTGAGGGAGGTTGTCCTTCCCCTCTACTCCGCCCTAGTGAGTCCACATATGGAGTACTGTCTCCAGTTCTGGGCTCCCCAGTTTAAGAAAGACAGGTAACTACTGGAGAGAGTCCAGTGGAGAGCTACCAAGATGATCAGGGGACTGGAGCATCTCTCTTATGAGGCAAGGCTGAGAGACCTGGGTTTGTTCAGTCTGGAGAAGAGAAGACTTCTTATCAGTGGGGGGATCTTATCAATGCTTATAAATATCTGAAGGGTGGGTGTCAAGAGGATGGGACCAGACATTTTTCAGTGGTCCCCAATGACTTGACAAGGGGCAATGGGCACAAGCTGGAACACAGGAAGTTCCACTTAAACATGAGAAAAAACTTCCTTACTTGGAGGGTGACAGAGCAGTGGAACAGGCTGCCCGCAGAGGTTGTGGAGTCTCCTTCTCTGGAAATATTCAAAACCTGTCTGGACATGGTCCTGTGCACCCTGCTCTAGGTGTACCCGCTCAAGCAGGGCGGTTGGACAAGATGATCTCCAGAGGTCTCTTCCTACCATTCTGCGATTCTGTGGTAGCTGGTCAGTCAAGGGAGGTGATTGTCCCACTCTACACTGCACTGGTGCAGCCCCACCTTGAGTACTGTGTGCAGTTCTGAGTGCCTCAATATAAAAAAGACATCAAACTATTAGAGTGTGTCCAGATGAGGGCAACCAAGATGGTAAAATGTCTCAAGGGCAAGACTTATGAAGAGCGGCTGAGGTCATTTGGCTTGTTTAGCTTGGAGAAGAGAAGGCCAAGGGGTGACCTCATTGCAGTCTACAACTTCCTCAAGGGTGGCAGTGAAGGGGAGGTACTGGTCTCCTCTCTCTGGTGACCAGTGATAGGACACAAGGAAATGTAATGAAGCTGCATAAGGGGATGTTCAGACTGGACATTAGGAAAAGGTTCTTCACTGAGAGGGTGGTTGGTCCCTGGAACAGGCTCCCCAGAGAAGTGGTCACAGCACCAAGCCTGTCATATTTCAAGGAGTGTCTGGATGGCAGTCTTAGTCATATGATTTAGTTTTAGGTAGTCCCGTGAGGAGCAGGGCATTAGACTCGATGATCCTTATGGGTCCCTTTCAATTTGAGGTATACTATGATTCTAGGAAAAGCACTGTGTGACCAGGCCAGGGATGTGGTTGGGGCAGGTGAGAGTCCAGCTTGCCAAACAAGTCTCCGGGGGTAAGGCAGGTACAAGGTCAAACCAGGGAGTCAAATTTGTGGGTTGGAACTAACATCATCCTATAAGAAACAAAATAATATATTTGCCTGTAAAGCATTCCAAAAAGGTCCTATAGCATTTCCTGAGGGCAAAGGAGACGATATCTCCGGCTAATCAGAGATCTAATAATTATCTCATCGTTGTCTTTGCTGTTGAATGCACACATTCACAGATCATGCCCATTCAGAAATGCAATGCTGGGTGATACAAGCCTGACTGAACAGAGAGCTTTGGCTGGAACTCAGGAAAAAAAGGAGAGTTTATGACCGTTGGAAGAAGGGGCAGGCAACTCAGGAGGACTACAATGGTGTCATGAGGTTATGCAGGGAGAAAATTAGAAGGACCAAAGCCCACTGGAACTTAATCTGGCTACTGCTGTAAAAGACAATTAAAAATGTTTCTATAAATACATTAGCAACATAAGGAGGGCTAAAGAGAATCTCCATCCTTTACTGGATGCAGGAGGAAGCATAGTGACAAAGGATGAGGAAAAGGCTGAGGTACTTAATGCCTTCTTTACCTTAGTCTTTAATAGTAAGACCAATTCTTCTCTGGGTACCCAGGTCCCTGAGCTGGAAGACAGGGATAGGGAGCAGAATGAAGCCCCCAAAATCCAAGGGGAAATGGTTAGCGACCTGCTACACCACTTGGACACACGAGTCTATGGGGCTGGATGAGATCCACCCAAGGGTACTGAGGGAGCTGGCAGAAGTGCTCACCAAGCCACTTTCAATCATTTATCAGCAGTCCTGGCTAACCAGGGAGGTCCCAGTTGACTGAAAGTTGGCAAATGTGACACCCATCCACAAGAAGGGCTGGAAGGAGGATCCAGGGAACTACAGGTCTGTCAGTCTGACCTCAGTGCTGGGGAATGTTATGGAGCAGATCATCTTGAGTGCCATCATGCGGCACGTACAGGCCAACCAGGCAAACAGGCCCAGTCAGCATGGGTTTATGAAAGGCAGGTCCTGCTTGACTAACCTGATCTCCTTCTATGACAAGGTGACCCACTCAGTAGATGAGGGAAAGGTTGTGGATGTTGTCTACCTAGACTTTAGTAAAGCGTTTGACACTATTTTCCACAGCATACGCCTGGAGAAACTGGCTGCTTGTGGCTGGGTAGACTCTTCGCTGGGTAAAAAAACTGGCTGGATGGCTATGCCCAAAGAGTGGTGGGGAATGGAGGTAAATCCAGTTGGTGGCTGGTCACAAGTGGTGTTCCCCAGGGCTCAGTACTGGGGCCAGTTCTGTTTAGTATCTTAATGATCTGGACGAGGAGATTGAGTGCACCCTCAGTAAATTTGCAGACGCCACCAAGTTGGGTGGGAGAGTTAATCTGCTTGAGGGAAGGAAGGTTCTATGGAGGGATCTGGACAGGCTGGATCAATGGGCCGAGCCCAATTGTATAAGGTTCAAAAAGGCGGAGTGCTGGGTCCTGCACTTGGGTCACAACAACCCCATGCAACACTACAGGCTTGGGGAAGAGTGGCTGGAAAGCTGCCTGGCAGAAAAGGACCTGGGGGTGCTGGTTGACAGCCGGCTGAACATGAGCCAGCAGTGTGCCCAGGTGGCCAAGAAGGCCAACAACATCCTGGCTTGTATCAGGAATAGTGTGGCCAGCACGAGTAGGGAAGTGATCATCCCCCTGTACTTGGCACTGGTGAGGCTGCACCTTGAATACTGTTTTCAGTTTTGGGGCCCTCACTACAAGAAGGACATTGAGTTGCTGGAGCATGTCCAGAGAAGGGCAACGAAGCTGGTGGATGGTCTAAAGCACAAGACTTATGAGGAGCAGCTGAGGGAACTGGGGTTGTTTAATCTGGAGAAAAGGAGTCTGAGGGGAGACCTTATCGCTTTCTACAACTACCTGAAAGGAGGTTGTAGTGAGGTGGGTGTCAGTCTTTTTTCCCGCTACCAAGTGATAGGACAAGAGGTAATGGCCTCAAGTTGTGCCAGGGGAGGTTTAGATGGGATACTAGGAAAAATTTCTTCACTGAAAGGGTTGTTAAGCATTCAAACAGGCTGCCCAGAGAGGTGGTGGAGTCACCATCCCTGGAGGTATTTATGTAGTGCTTAGGGACATGGTTTAGTGGTGAACTTGGCAGTGCTAAGTTAACGGTGGGACTTGATGATCTTAAAGGTCTTTTCCAGCCTAAACAATTCGATGAATCCAAGCACCTACAGCTTATGTATAGCTCACCATTAAGGGTCGTTCAGATAGATATCAGTTGACAAATTTTTTCTATATATATAATGACTCTTGTACCCATTTTGATCTAAGTAGAAAAGGAGCTCCTAAACCAAAGAAATAATGAGACCCTCAAGTGTCTTAAGTTGGGCATCCAGAATCAGTGCTCGTTTTATAAAATTTTGTTTGAACTATGTTAGTACTTTCTAAATTATGTATGATTATAAACTGATCAGTTGAGTACAGGGCTGCATTTTCACACATAATAAAAAACATTAAATACACAGTACACACTAGTGTTTATATAGCTAATTTTCTTTCCAAAATTTATTATGCTTTTTAGGGCTTGTTGTATTGAAATGGAGAAGGTCTTTCTAATTTCATTCTTACATTTTCTGCTCCACTACATGAATGATGAAATTGTGATTCAGCAGTTGTGGAGAAGACGGCATCTGTCTCATTAAGATACTTACAGTCTAAAATTCTTCTGGAAGGTACGTGATGTCTCATTGAACTGCTGCCAGGAATCTAAAACTCATTTATTCACAAATGAACTTGGCAGTAAAAATTCTAGTTTATGTAAGTTTTTATTCTCTTTTTCCACCTTATCTCCAAAACCAATCTCTTCATGTCATTAATATTTTAAGAAAAAATACATTTGTGTTCATAACATGATTATGAGCTGTTGCTGTAGCTTACAAAATTGTTCTTGCATGAACACTGTTGCAAGTACTGTTAAATGTAATCCATACACTTTCTACTTACGTATATGTAATATTTTATGAAGGTAGGTTGGGATTTTTCTTAAGTTGTGAAATATTTTTTACTTTTATCAGTGTAGTTACAACACTATGGACTTTTGCAAAGACCAGACTGTAGACCATCTTGTCAAAGTTGGGAACATATTTGAAAGAAAAAATGTCATCTGAGATCTGCCAACCAAGGTTGTTGTAGAAAATTATTTACTCAGCCAACTGTCAGCTGGATGGACCATTGCTGAGCTATTAGGGGTCTGGAAACTTTTTTTATGTATTTCCTTTCTTGTGACTGTTCAAATGAATTCATACTTCTTGGTTTAGGCTTTTTTACTTCATAATCTTTATTGGTTTTTTGAGTCATATGCTGTTAAACAGGCTTCCTGCTAGTCTTTCTGACCTTTTTAAAATTTTCTACTTAGAGTCCTATGTTATAAATTCAAACAAGTTAATAATTTCAATGCACCAAACCAAGAAAGTCAGTAAGAGAGAAATGTGTTATTAATTTCCTAATTTCACACTCTTGCTAACAAACAATAGTTATGCCACTTCTTTAGGTTACACTGTGATTTTTTTGCACACATTTTTTTTTTTTTTTTATGAAGTCACGTTTTCCTCTGGCTAAAACAATCACTTCTTCCAGTTCACCCAAGGTTTAGGCCAGCAAATGTAAGCTAGTGGAGCAGAAGAGGGAAGAAATTTTAAAGAAATAGAGAATGACTACTGGAGTTGATGTGAGGGGAGTGCAAGGTTTTTTTACCCTGTATAATTTTTTTCTATCAGACAACATTGAATTATTCAGAAAGTAGTCATGATGATGGCAGTATGTAAGTGTATAAAAAAAAAAAGATCTTGCATCTCTCTTTGGATTGGCTAACATCTCTCAGGATGTAAAATGAATTTAAGTGTTTGTCATCCACGTCTTGAGAGAGAGAAGCTCTTCCACAGTTACACCCACAATTTGTCATGTGTCAACACGGGCACTGGAAGTTTTTCCATTTGACCCTATTCTATACATCAAACTTGATCTTGAGGAAAATTTTAAAGGGTGTTGGACAACTTCAAATGTGAAAGTAATATTCATACTTTAAGGATAAGTGTGATTAACCAGTGGGAAAAAATGCAACGTTACAATCTTCAAATGGAGGAAGGATGCCAAGTTTTGTTTTAATCAAACACAAGTTATTAGGCTCAATATCAAGTTAAATGAGTGAAATGTTATGACCTGAACTCTCAGGCATACAGGTACATTACCAAACATAGTTTCATGGCAGCCGACCGTGTTTTCCTTTTTAGCGCCTGACAGAGAAAAAATAATTTGATCCTTCTTTTACTGGAAAATAGAGTAACTTTGTCTTATATTTGGTGGTGACTAGTAGCAATCATGAGGATAATTACGATCAACCAGCTAACAGATCTTGCAGTTTTGTAGAGCTGTAAGGAGAAACTTCTAGTGATGATGGCATTGATAACATGTATATACAAACCCTGGCATGTGTAAGAAGTCAGACTCAAGATTATTTCCCTTCCTCATTGGCCCTAAAGTATATCAAACAAATAAACGAAGAATGAACTCTGGCAGATAAGCTATGAATTCACCTAATTGTGCCAAGACAATGGCGTATGTATTTTCATAATGTGGAAGTTTAGCCACTGAAAACTTGCTTGTGTTACAGAAGTTTGGTCTAGACTGTGTCAAGTTTCTTTGAGATGCCTAGCCTTGAATCTACTTTAGATTCTTGCCTTCAGATTCAGGACAGGTATGCAGGCTGTATTTTTTTTCATGACAGCGTCCACATGAAGAAAATGCTGCCTGAAATGATGCAGAGTTATCTTTATTACACATAGGGCATAAAAAAGAGCACAAATTAGCCACAGCATTCTCCAAGGTTTTTCAACCAGCAGTGATTTTATTGCAGTCACAGTTGATGCATAAACTAATTATGAATGGGTTAAAGAGGTCTGCATAAAATGTTGTGTAATGTACATTCCTCTCTCAATTGAAGACAACATGTAAAGATATTGGGGAGGTATTTCAACTATTCCTTTTATGTATAATTCCCCATACTTTCTTTATGAAATAAAAGTATAAAAAAGAAAGTTTGAAAAATATTTATTATTCCAGATAGTGAATGTGTCGGCTGGACTAACCCAATGGTGGAGGTAGCAGGTGTTGCCTTTTGTGGAGAGATATCTGTGAGTGTACCAGCAGTGCAGACCTTCTTTGCCCCTGTGAATGAATTGGGATGCCCCTTGCGGGCGGTGGGGGGGCGGGTTGGGGTCAGGGGTACTTGCTGTTCACTGCATTCAAAGAGTTAATACTGCCTAATCCTAGCAAAGACAATGCTTGTGAAAATCTAAAGCAGGAACAGTTTTTGGTTTTTTCCTCTTAGGAGCTGATAAACAGGCAGGAATTTGAGGGATTCCCAGTTTGTTCCTATACAACAGATTTATATCACAAACATCCTTGCCTGCTGAGCTCTCCTTGCCTGTTGCTCGTTGTTTTGCTGCTGGTGACTCATCCTGGCAACTTAAACTGATCACAACTTAAAGCAGGGAAATATCTTCTGTTCCAAATGTGACAACTATATTTTTTTTAAATAACATTTTGATTATGTTCCAGTTATCCATTTGTAAACACAAGTCCCATTGCATACTGTCTGCAGAGCAGACGAATAGCAGAGACAAGTGCATTGATAGCTTTTTATCAAATACTATAAATCATGAATGTTAGTAGTATTGTCACCTGGGGCTTTGAATGTACAGAAAGTTCATAAATGCTAAGTCTTAGTAGTGCTACTTCTCAGTTAAAAAGAAACTCTGATCCTAATCCTGAAGAAAGCCTAATTCTGAAGTTTCTGAATTGTACAATGCCTTAACCAAAACTCATAGACACCTTTTTATACTCTTGTACAGTTTATTTCAGAGAAGTAAGGTTATACGTGCACCATCATGGCTCCAATGGCCCTACGACTGTGCCACTTACTAAATATATTCCCATCTTGAGTTTTAAGGAACTGTGTTAGTAACCGTTTCTGTACTGATGCATCATTTGGAGCATATATGCAAAAGCTGTCTTTAGATTTTGAGCCAGAAGTAAACAGTTAGTACCTCAAAACACTGTGCCATACAGTTTAAATATATTCCAGTTTATATTTTATGATCTTTATCTGCAACAAATACATGTCATAAATGGGTAGTAGAATATTACTAAGAGAATCAAAATTTAAAGGTTAGACTGTTCTAAATGATTAAATGCAGTAGGCACCAGTGTTGCAAAGATCTGTATGATTTCCCACAATTTTTGCTTTTGATATTAATCTCTTCATAACCCCAGTAATTTGCAGTGTTATTGTTGCTTTCTTAAGGTAAGGGTGTGAAAACACTTCTCTCAAAAGCAGGTGCATTAAAGTTTGTGTTTCAAACCTGTTTTGGATGTGCACTTCTCATGAAAATATGAAGGCTTACGTTTAGAATGGCAAAGACAATAATGCCAGGTTTGAATTAGCTGAGTTAATATTTCCGTGCTTCTAATTGATGTTCTGTGTCAACAAGGCCCAATACATAGTCAGTGTCAACACATTTCAGAATTTGTCAGTACTGTCCAAAATATACAGAATAATATGTGAACCACATAGTTAAAAGTTTCAATAGTAGAGTCAGTAGAATTTCTAAAAAGTTTTGTTAATCCCACACCATATCTTGTCTTTCTTCCTTCCAGGTTTTCATGCTGCTAAATACTGCAAACATCTCCAGCTACTAAAAAGAAAGAATTGCTTTCTTTCATATTAGTTTCTGACACAATCCCATATCTTCAATCTTTTTGGCCTGCATTTTCTTTTTGCTGTCCTGCTGACTGTTTTCTGTGAGAGGACTTTCTTCTTTTTTTCCAGAAAATTTTCAGAAAAAAGAAAACTTTTTAAAAATAAAGCAGTGGATCGATGAGTTAAAGAAAACATAAGACTGGCACAAACATTTTGAGACTTAGTAAAACTAGAATTCTAACATGGATCCACTCTGAAAAAAAATAATAAAGATACAAAAATGGTAACTTGTTTGAACTTTTGCCTCCTGGATAGAGGGAAGAGGGTGAGTAATGCATCATCAGAGTGTGAAAAGTGTCTGTAAAGTTTAATTATCCTTTCCTCTCCCTTCTTGCCTCTTCTGCCAATCTCTCCCTTTTCTAGCAATATTTTGAGCAGGTTATAATTTACCTCAAGAAAAAGGTGACAGGGACCTTCTGGGGGAAACTGTCACACAGGATTGGGTTTGACAGGCTGGATGGGGCTAGGGTTGGTTTTTGCTGCTGCCTGAGACTGAAGAATTCATTTTGGGTGGAATAACTAGAGTGGACTGTGGCATGGGGAGAGCTGGGAAATAAGAGTGCAGACCAAATCCTGGGACTGTGTTTACAGTTGGGGAAGAGAGGGAGAGCAGATTTGTCTTCACAGAGAAGGGGAACACTATATAAAAATCTTGTAAACTGCTTTGTGTGAATGGAAAATCATCTGTAAGTATAGATATTTTACTTATCCGTGCTGTTCACTGTTGGTGACACTTCTGGTTTATTTCATCTTCCCTTTTTATTTAAAAAAAAACCCGTTTGTCATCATACAAAAGAGGAAGTGTCTTTCAGGTCAGAATCTAAAAATCTCATAGCAAACCCCAACGTGGTACACAGTTTTATTCTTGACAAACTCCTCAAAGTTCTTTCATGCCTGCTTAAGTGATCAAAGTCTCTTAAAGCAATATCCTCAGTTATTGTGCAGGGTCCCTTCTGCTATCTGTGAAAACACATCAGTAGAGGATAATGCAATTAGTATCAAATGGAGCACAATGCATGATGACCAGCTGACATAGAAGATAGGGTTTTGAGAAAGAATATCGTGTGGAAAAATACTCCCTATTAAATTTCCCATTGCTGCTTTTTGCCAAATCCTCATAAGCAGGTCATAACTACTATTATTACAAGGATTTCTGTCACAGTAGCCAATTTACAGTTAATTCAGCCTGACTTCATCTTGCAGTTAATTGTGGGCATTTTTCCCCAAATGCTATCTAAGCTAAGAGCAGAAGTTGTGAAAAAAAAAAAACAAAACCAAAGTTTGCTTGGTTTCTTTTCATTGTGAGAGTTTTTAGCTGTGTCCAATTGTCTTATTGTTGTTCTTTTTTTTAAGCATATCTTGTAACTTTTGCAAATGGCATTTTGTAACTGTTTTAAAATATGTAGGTAACTTTCCCATTTTTTTGTTTTGCTAATGTTAGTTCTCAATTTTTTCTGTACTCTATTATAACAAATACTAAGTTTTCGACTACATAAATAAGTTACCCTCAGCATCACTCTCTGTTTCTCAAATGTTATTTTATCATATAACTGTATACACATTCCAGTGAATTTACTGTTATATAGTCTGGGAATAATTTATTTCTTTGTGTGCTTACTGAGCACATAGAGATATTTAGGATTATGTCCTATGGACAGGTTTTTAATAGCCACGAATAGAGATTCAAAATTATTTCTTAGTTAAGCCTCTGTCTTTACCTTTTATTAGTTGGAAGATAATTGATTTTCATTTCCTATGTCACAAATATGGAAAAAGTACTTATATTTCATGTAGCACTGTTTTACAAAAATTGCAAATAATTCCGAAGTCCAGACTTCTGCCTCTGTAGAGATCTTTTAAATTGTTGGTCCATTTGTTTGTTTGTTTGTTTGTTTTTTTCTGTGAATATACATTGACATAATGTCTTCATTCTTAAAATAAATTTATTACTAAAAAATTGTACTACAACTATTTTAAAAGTATACATTATGTTGTTATTGCTGTTGCCTTTAGCTCACCATTAGTACTTCATTTTCTTTCCTGTGTTATTTAAAAAAAAATCTGCTACAGATAAGATAGATGAAACAATATTTTCAAGCAGTTTGTCTTTAATAATTTAATATTAAGATGGCTAGACTAACCTGATGTCTGGCTTCCTTCGTATTCAATGAGGAGAGAAATTCTCCTCCACAAGGTGATTCATCCCACTTTAATTTTGTGTTACCTTCTGTGCACTGAATATAACAGACTTAACTCATCCGGAAGGCTTAATTTCTTGACTGTAGAAGAGGTTAAATTTGAGAAAGTATAAAGCTACTCAGAAATATCAAGAAAGAGATTTTCTCAACAGGTGCTTGAAGTAGCATTTAGAAAAAAATTAAAAAACAATGTGCTTATGACGTTTAAGTGATTTCAAAGATAGACAAAAACATCAAATTCTTCAGAATCACATTTTTGTTTCTTAACTATTGTGTTAATCCTATCTGAGATGCTAAATTTGATCTCCAGAAGAGACGATGTGAGACCCAGGCTTCTTAACTTCTAAATTTCTTTTGAGATAATATTTTGGTTCCTAAGTCACTGATATTTTTAACATCCAATACTTTTCAATAATTGTGGTGGTGTTATATAACTGGAAAATTTTTCTGGAACCCCATCAGAAAGGAATAATTGAAAATTGCTGCACAATATGTAGTGTGTGGTCACAATTAGCATCTTAGGACAGCAGCTAATTATTTAATTTAATTTTGTATGCTTAGAAGAGTTGCCACTGAAAGGAGGTTGTAGCAAGGTGGATGTTGGTCTCTTCTCCCAAGTAACAAGTGATAGGACAAGGGGAAATGGCCTCAAGATGCACCACAGGAGGTTTAGATTGGATATTATGAAAAATGTCTTCACCAAAAGGGTTGTCAAGCACTGGAACAGGCTGCCCAGGGAAGTGCTTGAGTCACCATCCCTGGAGGTATTTAAAAGATGTGTAGATGTGGTGCTTAGGGACATGGTTTAGTGGTGGACTTGGCAGTGCTAGGTTAACAGATGGACTTTATGATCTTAAAGGTCTTTTCCAACCTAAATGATTTTATGATTCTATGATTCTATGAACACAAGTCTAATCCCAGAATCAAAGTTATAGAAGTGCATCTTGCAACATGTAAGATTCTTTAAAAAGAAGCATAATTCATAAAATCATACTAATAGATTATGTATAGATTAAATAGATTATTTCTATCTAGTATCCCATATAGAACCTGAGAATTACTTTCAAGCATTTGATTACATTTTGCAGTTTTCTGTGCCTTTCCCTCTGTTGTCTGTTGCAACAGAAGTAAGTCATATTTTATTTCCATTACAGAGTAGAATATTTGGGCAGCTATAGTAAAGATGAAATATGGTTCCTACACTACAGCATAATGGTTAATGAAACAGTGAATATATTACTGTTTTGACTTAAGCATAGAAGCCCAGATACTCTCATTCCTAGATTGTGCTAACTTCCTATTTGGTAGATAAATATTTCTATGTATGCTTTCAAAGTCAAAGGTTCAGTTATAGAGTTTTTCAACCCTTTTGGAAAAGGTGAAGATAAGGTGAAATGGTCAGTTAAAACAGCAAGTAATTAATTGAGTCTCTCTGTTAACAGGAAGAAGGTCAAGTGCACATAGCTATTGTGATGACACAGTCTGCATTACAAGTGGCTGAGTCGTTTAACCTCAAATTGGTTAGATTGGAAGGCTGAGAACCAATTAAATGAGATTTTACTTCAAATAGTAGCTCTGCTTCTGAGTTACTATAGTATTTTGAGGTTTTTCAGAGTGATGTCACCTAGTTTTGCAGTACCAATTAGTTTTATTGCAGTGAAACATTTTAATTAGAGTTTTCAATTTTCCTCTATTTTTCTTTTATTTTATTTTTCCTTGCCTCACCTTAGCTAACTGGCTGAAATTTTTAAATGGTAATTTCTAATGGAGCTATATTTGATTTTTTTCTTTCTGTCTTTTTCTTTGTCTTGTATGTAATTCTGAAAGTTTTTCAGATGCACAATTTTGATTGGTGGATCCAAAGTGTAGAAAGGCTTGCTTAATTTTGTCATGTAGGAATTTTACATCTAGTGTGCACTGGGGAGGGTCCATAGTTATCTGCTGACAAAGATCCAAATTATTTGCAATCACCTTTCGCCATCTATGAAAAATGCTGAAAATCTGCTACTACCAATGTCTTATCTAACAATGAGGCTGCAACTCTGTAGATGTATGCTGTAGATATACCAGGGAAAACTCAGTTGCTTTGAAAGTATGGAGATCTTTATTCTTTTCTCTCCAACTCCTTCTTCATCTTAGTGTAGGAGATCTCTGCTAAATAGCGTCTGGTGCCAGGAGATACATTATGGATGGGTATTTACTATGGAAGCTAGTTTTTTTTCTGACTATATTATCCTTTGAGAGATACATTCCGGCTCTGTTTGAAAACTCGACTAAATCAGAATGTAGAGAGGAGCTAAGGAATGGGGGCCCATGAGGAAGAGAGAGAAGGAACGAGTGCGATATCCAAGAATTGCAGAACTTGAGAGAATTGTTTACATGTTCTAATTATCCCATGTCTATATGGCAAAGTGTAAGACTCCTTTACTGAGGCTTTATGCAGGTGATATATTCAGATTGTTTTGTTTAGAGATTGCTCAGAATTCCCCATGAAGTTTCAGGGAAGCATTGTTTTAGGTTATATGCAAACAGCTTAAAATTTAATAAAAATAAAATGCTACCTTTCCAACAGAGTGTGCTTGCAATCTGTAATTATTATAACACACTACTTTCAGTAAAAACAAAATAGTTTTTTGGCAGTGAGTGATTTTGCTTTTTAATGGAGGTTTGGCTAAGAAGTGCTGATGTAATGTGGAGTTAAATTAAGAATTACAGGATGTTATTAGAAGTACAGTTTTCCTCATATTTTAAATTATATTTTTGTACATATTTTCCACTAGAGCTGCTGAGCAAATCAAGCATCACAGGAACTTATGCCTAACCAGTTGGTGCAAATGCTGTCTTGAAGTACTTGTTTTGTAAATTATGGATGAAAAATGGTGAACATTCAAAATGGTTCACTAAACCAGTATTTCTTAGGACTGGGGCCTGCTTCCTCAAACAACCTAGAGGAAGTCCAGGAGCAACTGAAAAATGTTTTCTGTTGCTCTTATTATATCCTAACATTGTCAAAATTATGTACGATTTCTGCATAATATTTCTGTTTGAAAAGAATTGCTAATCTATGTCACCTCCTTTAAAGTTATAACACTATTTAAGACCAAAACTTGGTCAAACATTGTAACTGATGGGCGAGCATGGAGTGAAACGGTTTTTGTAGTATGGAATACCATTTGGAAAATGCCTTTTTAGCAGTTGAAGGGGAAGAAAGACAAAGGGGAAAATGCAGATGACTTCAAGACTTGCAATAAATTTCCAGTATTTCAAACAAAGAGAAAGGCCTTGGGAAAGTCTTATCTGAGCAAAATGATCACTTCATTTCTTTCTCATTCTATCAGTAGAAGCTAAAATATAGTCAAGGTCAATCAATTTAGAAATAGGTTTTGTCAGGCAAATCTCGTATATTTTATCAATAAAATTACAAAACTAGATAAATATAATTTCAATAAAGGCCATAATATAGTAGATTTCTTCATAATATAGTGGTTTCTTCAAGAATTCTTTTTGCTACCACATAATATCCTGATCTAGAAACTTGCCTTTCATGGAATTAATGTGGGCCTCATTGGACAGATTATAAACAGGTTCAGTTCAACTGTGAAGATGTAGATGTGGTTGGGGAGAAATCTGTGAATGGTAATATTTCCAGCAGATTGCTTTGTGATCCAAAGCTAGGTTTTGTCAATTGTCTTCATAATCATTGTTTAAACTTGCAAACATTACAGAGATAGACAGGGCAATAAATAATCAGGCGGCCATGTCATTACAGTATGACCTGAATCACATGATTACTGTCCAAAAACATGCTTTACAGAATGTGAAGTGCAAGTAATAATTTATTGGTTAACTGTTTTAGCAAGCAGTTTACTCAGAGAAGGGTTTAGATCTCACTTTTTTGTATCCTTTCAATGTCAGCTCCTAGGATGAGAAGGATGAGCTTTTTGCCTGAATATACAAAATAAATGGAATATTGGGAAATAGGAAAGAGATTTTACATTGAGCCAGCATAATAACACCAGGTTACTCTACTTAATTTATTATTAAGTATAATAATAATCCAAGCTAAATAATATGTGTGCCAAGAAGAAGGAAGTTGAAAGAAGTTCCTCCTGTTGGACAAAGTGTGAAGTATGGTCACAGAAATGGTCCTGGAACTGGAAAACTGACTGTATCCTGAGAAGTTTAAGGAGTTCTGGTTGATGAATCCAAGAGAAATTTAAGAACTGCTGTGCCTAAATCTTTCTGCATGAAGAAGAAATAAGATGTTGAGGGGTTTTCTGCCTTGGAGGAGAAGGCATGAAATTGAAGTTGGTTAAATTAAATTTTGAACGCAGAAGCAATTTCCTAATAGCAAGGCTAATTAAACTTTGGAGTAGCTTCTCTGGATGTTAGACTCATTGTCACTCAGAATGTTTGAGACAAGATATCACAACCTTCTCTAAAAATCCTTTATAATAGAATACTATCCAAAAAGACAGAAAAGAAAAAAAAATCTGTGGGCTACAGCAGTTAATTAAGGTGGTCAGTATTGTCTTTTCTGGCATCAGAGCCTGCAACCCTGTTGAAATATGTTGTTTTTTAAGGTATCAACATCATGATTCTTCATATATTTGAATAAGACTAAAGACTGTACATAGTTAGAAGTGAAAAATAATTTATGTTGTAGTGCACCGCTGGTGATTATCTAGTCCTATCAACCACTCAAGGCAGGGTCAACTCTGAAGTTGGTTCAGGCTGCTCAGAGTTGAGCTTTGAGTATCTCTGTGATTACCAGCCTGTCTGGGCAACCTGCACCACTGCATAACCTCACACAGTTTGAAAACTTTTCTGGTATCCAGCTGGAATTCCCCTTACTGCAACTCATGCTGTTTCCTTCCCTTCCTCTGCTGTTCACCTCTCTGAAAAGTCTGAACCCTAATCACCAGTTAGATAGATGACAAGAGGAATTAAACTCTGTCTCATCTCTGATCTCTGAACAACCCCAATTTCTTTAGCCACTACTGTTACATTACTCTTCTGTTACTATTATTTTGACGTTGCATCCCTTTTTCCAATTGTGAATATCTTTCTTTTACTGGTGGGTCCAAATTGAACACAGATATTGGACCTGGTTACTGGATACATTTAATGCAGAAATTCTATATAATAGAAATTTGCAACAGGAAGGACAGCAAAAAAGAATAAAATAAGTGTGGTCATTTTTTTTCCTCCACCATTATAGTGTGTGTTATTTTCCACAATATAGAAATTGCCTTAGAACCTGTGATGTGATTAGTTAAATATTATGTTTATTATGGGATTCATTATCTGCATCAGGAAGTATAGAATTTAGATAAAAGTTATGGACTGGGAAAAAAGTGAAATGAATGGATTAAAAATGTTTTGGTTTAGAAAATATGTGCATATATTAAGTAAATTTGCATTCTTATACAACTTTTAGAGTTGGATATGTTAGATCTGTTTTATCATACCTATAGTAGTGGGAGGGATGAAAGTATGGATATTGCTACATGGTTCCTACTGTACAGTTTGAGCATCAACTACTATGCTGGCAACAGAAAGCTCCTTCATCATAGACTAAAGGCACAAAACTTTGAGCATCAACATCTTTATTTAGTGTATGATGCAGCCATATAAAACTCCCTGTTTATCTTATTAAGCAAGGCCAGAAAATAAGGATGAGAGGGCTCTACTGCCTCTCTATTTCCTCTTCCTCCAAGCATGTTTTAAAAGTAAAGCCACCAAAACTGTACTTTGATGTTCCCAATTCCATACGTATATTAATGCCATTTATTCTGGGCTCCATCTACATTTAGTTACTGCTCTGGCTATTTTCTTGATCCCCAAAAGGCTCAAGAAGCAGATAAACAACTATTTTTTAACCTGCAGCAATTCTGGAAATCCCCAGGTGTGTAAAACATAATTACTTTGGAATTTTTGTTCAGACAGGAATTAGTTTTGGGAAATGACGATGTCACTGGATGAATAGCTTTGGATCACAGTGTTAAACTAAGATCTCAAAAGTTCCCCCTTATCTTGTATTATGGAATTAAATCCTTTTCAGTATCTGGCATTAACAACATAAATAAAAGCAGAAATAATGTTTGTGAGGAAGATGGCCTTCATTATTTCAGTCTGTTCATGCTATGACGACACAGTGTTCATTGTTTCAGTTGCTTCCATGTAGGTGATCATCAAATCACAGAAATCTCAGTCTGAAGTAAACTGAGAATAATTAAGGCAAACTTCCAGTTGCTGCCTAAACATCTTGCTTCTATTTCATAAAAGTGAAGCCATGTGCTAACAGTAACATACATATATATATATCTATATACATAGATACAAACATATAAACAGTTCAAACTTCAGGCACTTTTCACTGCAACTTTTTAATAAATACCTGTTATTTGTCCTGCTCTAGAAAACTCTCAGTTTGTGTCAAAATTCCAGTAATTTTCAAGAGTGAGCACAAAACCCATGCAGGTTGACTAGGGTAGTGGATGGGTAACATTAAGTGTATGTAGATCATCAAAGTATCTAGTTCAATCTATCTGTTTCAAACATATTAGCTGCTTATTCATTATGAATTCAGAGTATAAGGTCTTCTTTTTCTAATGCATGCACCCAGAAAATCTGAGAGCTCATTCAAGGAGAAAGATGATAAAAATTATCATATGTTGTAGCATTTATTTAGTTGGACTTTAGTGTTATTCAGGTCTAATTTCTTTCTTCTTTTTGTGATAGCTATTGTGATAATATCTGTTGAAAAAATTTAATTTCTTTTGGTGTGTCTGCTGTGTGTCTGAGCATCAAACATTTTGTTTGATCCAGGATTGGGAGGTTACTTTTTTTTATTTATTATAGAGACTGCATGGTCAGCAGGGAATGATATCATGTAGTATTTGGGGATACATGTTAATAAATCCCTTTGGAGAACAGAAATGAATCAACTCTCTTCCTTCACTTACCTTGCGCGGATCTTAGGATATAGCCTAAAAAGCATGCTCTCTCTAGAAAAGCCTGTAGAAACTTCAGTTTCAAGCTCTTAAGCATGATTTGCTATGGGCACTCTTGAGAAGAATATAGTTAGACAACACAAAGAATGTAAGAAGGGTCAAATAACACATACAAAAAGTGGAAATATTATGAAAATGTCATGATTGATCAAATGTTAGTTAGCTTATGGAGCAGTCATTTAAAATTGTGCTAAGCAATATCCATTAGAGTAAATAAATAATTGAAATGCTGGATAGGGAAAAATTTAGGAACAATATTGTGACTGAAGTACTTATTTGCTCAATCAGGAAAGGAGAAAACCTTCAGAGAATTGTCAGTATTTTTATCTGACAATCACTTGCTAAACAGTGGATTTTCCTGCTGTCTATAACATACCTCCTGTCTTTGCCGGCAAAGATGTTTTGTAGTACTGCAATCCCATACTGTTCAATACAGAGTTGAACATAGAAGAATGGATGCTTGCATAAATTTATGTGTGTGTACATAAATATGTGTGTGTACATATGTGTGGTTTTTGTAAAAGCATACAATTAAAAATAAAAACATAAATAAATATTTCATTTTTATTGGAGGAATGATATTGAGGTAATAACTAGAAAAGCTTGTCAGTACTTTCCTGAAATAGGACAAAGTGTCACTTTCTAATAGAAATCCAACTATTATTCTATCCGTCCTCAAGAAACTAACTCTTCTTATGAACTTGTCGATTATTAGTTTATTTCAGACTGTGGTTTTGGGGATGCATCACTCATAAAACCCAGCTGAAGCTCTCTGACCAGTCTTCATCCTCTCAATATTTTCTCTCGATAATGACAGGCAGTGTGTCTTCAGCTCTGAGAAGCATTTTTTTTTAAAGGAAATTGAACTCTTTACAGCTCTTCTGATAAAACATATCTTTTAATTTTAGAACTAAATGTGTATGTAGGGAGAGGAGAGTTCCTATGTAGTCTGTATTTTTTTCAGCAATATCAGCTGGACAGATAAAGGGAGACTTTCCCCAGAATAGTGTGCAGGCTGGAGGTTAGAATACTGTATCTTGAAGTACTTGCTGGGGATTAATAAGGAATTTGAACCTTCCCTAATCACTGGTGTGATCTACTTTCAACTCTACTTAACCTAACTCTTTCAATTCCTTTTCAAACAAATGACCAAACGTGAGAGGCTTTAATCCAAAGTTAATGATGTCCTGATGATACAGTCATTTGTTTTTCTTCTTTACTGTGGTGGAATTGCTCATTAGTTTTTAATGAAAGCTGGGTGTGGATGAGGACTATAGAGCTGAAAGTCAATACAGAATAAGACAAACATAGGTTTAGGAGAAGGAGCTAGGATTATTACCAGAAGCTGATTGTGGCAGGTTGCTTATGCTGAGTTGCTAAGACTGCATCTGGAAAACCACAAACAAATACATACCAAATGTCTAATTTTCTCTTGGTAAATTGTTTATCTTAAAACTCTGAATCTGGATTTTGATGTCATGATTCATGTCTTTGTGCATGAGGTTGGGATTTCTGCATTGCACTGTGCATAAGCTTAAGGTTTGGAACAAATTAGAAATTGTTGCTAAGACAGAGTGAGATGTCCCATTATCAGAAGGTATTTCAGGCAGAGAGGATGTTACTCTTTTGTTCTATTATTTGCAGCCAGCCATCAGGTGATCTGTAGGTGAAGTTTAAAGAATTATTTTGATGGATAAAATAAAAAATATTTATCAGTCTTGGATGCTATACAGGCCATTGCTTTCTTTTTGTATTATACAGTGGTCATTCTCCTGAGGTGCTTGAACAAAGAATACTGCTGTTTAAAGAGAAATTGGTAACAATCCTCTAACTTGATTGCTTGAGGGACACACTGCTAGACTTGCCTGTTTTCCACTTTTCTTCATGGAAAAAGGAAAAGTGACTATGAGTGGAGCAGAATTCAATTTGCATTTAAGAAGTGGATTTATTTTCCAGAGATGTTTTTCCTAGTGCATTCCTGATGTGCTGCTAGCTGCTACTTGTGCATTAATATTTGTAATGTGCTTGAGATTTTCATAGTCAGTCTGACTGTTTCTACTTGCACTGTTGTCTCTAATTCACGCATACTGAAAAATGGTTATATGTAGATGAGGAAATATTTTTACTGAGGAAAATATAATCATAACTTTTTGAGAGGCTGATTTAGAAAATCGTCAAGGAATGGTGACTGCTTTATGAAACGTCACATGTGGATCTGGCTGGCAAATGTATGGATGGTTGTTATTAATCCATACTAATGATTTTATATTTTCTGAATGACATCTTTAGGAGACAAAATATATTAATTGTGTGTAAGAAACCTCATCTTTTCCCACACAATATCACTTAAAAGGAACATGCCTGAATGTGACTTTTCATATATGGAGAATGAAAAAGCACAGTGTAATTTAGGAGAGGTGCACACAGTTAAATCAACAGTTTATTTCATTTTTCTATTTCCTTCTGTTTTGAGCAAATCCCATTTTCAAAGATAATTTTTTGTTACTTCACTCTGATATCAGTGAGAGAGAAGTGCTAAACAATTACAGATTACAATATTTTGGGTTTTTTTTCTCCATTGTTTAATTTGTTCTATACCTGCTGCAAAATTTCAGAGACAGAAATTGCCTATATCTGCATGGTTTTGATTTCCATAATCAATGAAATCCCAGTGTTACACTAAAAACCTTTCAGGAAGGCATCAATATCCATCGCTTCAGAACTAGTTTATTACCTCCTGTTCAATCACTGTGGCTCTTGAATGAAACATTCTGACTGCCTTTTGAAAATCCTTGTTTTAAAAGTGCCCATGTTATGGGCCAGTTTGAACCTACTGCTCCCTCTCTTAAAAGACCTTTGCCATTTTCATGAATTACAATCAGAATGTTAGTATAAAGTTTATTTTTTAAACTATTCTGGCTTCAAATATTTAAAAAAAAAAATCTGATTTATAATAGCTATCTACAAGGAATTCCTTGAAATCTTTCTAATAAATTATGTGTTTTGGTTGAATATGTCATTACTGGCAGAAAAGTAACCACTCTTAGAACAAATACTCATATCTCAGATTTAGAGTGATGTTTATTCAAGGTCATTACAATTTTTTGCACAAGGAAGGCAAATTAAGGGGGAGGTTAGTAATTACATTACAATATATACATACTAATCAAGTGAAAATGCTTACATGGGGAATTTCAAGGAACATTTGAAAGTAAGGTGTTAGAACACAATTTTGAAAGAGTAAACTTTAATTTTTTTTCACTCAGTCTTTAAGAAATGCACAGTTAATCACATACATTACATATTATTATTTCCATTACTTAAACTTTATATGAAAATATTACAATCTGCGCCTAAATTAATTAAAAATGAAATCAATTAAGAGTAAAGTAATTTTTGCAAATATTTTTAATTTATAATAGCTTGTAATAATAAAGGTGGTTGTTTTTTCTTAGACTGTGCTCTAACTGAGAAAGAGCAGTGGTCAATGCTCAAATGAGTGTGCATTGAGGCCTGCTAGGGAGCAGCATCAGAAAGTGCTGTGGATAATCCAGATATCTGAATCATATGAGCCTCTGAAACTTGATTAATTCCTCCCAAGACTGACATGTGAAATATTACAAAAATGTGTATTCTCCGCCTGATAAAGAACATGAAAGACAAGACTGAACTGGAATATACAACTCTTCAGGTAAAATTAATGTTAAATAAAGTATTACTGTAAATGGTATCACGATTTTAAAATTGCAGTGATTACTAGGGAATCAAAGTATAGTCCTTCTTCATGTTCACTGCTCCACACTGCTTTGTGAAAATAGGATTTTCAGGCTTGGTAAACTGTAAAGTGAAACTATTTGATATTTTGAAATTCAAAATTATACTTCTTGAATTTTGTTTCATTACAGTGAAATATAAAAATATTTAAAATATACTTACACACACACAAAAAAAAAAAACAACCCCAAACCACTTTTAAAATGTCTGGAATACTTTTTTGGTTTCATATTAAAAAAATTTCAGTAAGCCTGAAACGATTTTTCTTTAACTTTTGGAACTGAAAGTGAACTGTAAATGCCTTTAGTCATGCAGCAGTGCGGACAAGTTTTTCATCCAGACCTATCTCAGCTTTGCTTTTTAAGGAAATGTAATCTTAGTGTGCTACAGTTGACTGGAGGTGAGCTTAATGGTACTGGTCTGTTGTGAGGATGGCATGGCCAATGTTTTTCGGCATGAAAACTGTAATATAAAGATCTTGCAATTGCATGTCTAGTAGGCTGTACTTTGAGTCTAATACACAGAACCAAGCATCAGCAGAAAAGTAAACCCATTTGTTCCTTCACTGACTTTCCTATATAAAAGGAGCAAATAAAAAGATTTTTTTTTTTTTTAAATAGCATGAAAACAGTGTACTAAGTTTGCATAGTTAAATAAAGAAAAGTGAAGAATGAAAAAAAAAGAGGTAAAGTACATAGAAAAGAAGGAAATGTTGTGGTGCACATACATCTACATTAACCTGTCAAAACTATGGTAGAATAACGCTTCTAGTAGTCCTATCTATTAAAATGCAACCAGGAAGTTGAAGTATTCAGGTTGGGCGTGCAAGTTCAGCTTTGCTTTCTCATGATGCATGATCAAAATCCACTCAATAAAACATGTCTACAGGAAAATAACTTGAAGTGAAAACATGGTATTGCATTAAGCTTTGGATAAAACTGAAACTTTCAGAAAACTGTACAACTTTTCTAAACTTCCACAATTCCCTAGGCAAGGTTTACCTAAATTAGTGACAGATTTTAATATAATGTAAAGAGATTTTTTTTTTCCCAAAGTGAGTGAATGACATGAATGTTTAAACACAATATGATGTTAAAGTTTGATGGGGAATTCAGGTTTTAATACATTAATCTATTTGCAAAAGTACCCTCTTCATTGGTAGTGGGACATTCTAATTTGTTGTGGACTGTATTCTTCATGATAAAAGGTATGCTGATTATTGTGGTGTTTGTAAGCAGGTCATTTTTCAGCAATGCTGAATTCAGTAGCTTAACGTCAGGGTGAAACATCATGATTGATGCTATATCAAGGAGAACATGGAATCTCCTAATGACTTTAATAGTGTCTATTTCTTTGTGGAATTTCTTTTCATTTTCTTAAAACAAAGGGAACATTACTGATTGTATAACCTTATCCCCTGTCTCAGGTCTCCTAGAAACCCTGAACAGAAGATCATTAAACGAGTGATTGCTCTTGAAGGAGACATTATCAAGTAAGTATTTTAAGCCTTGGTCTCTGAGTCTTTATAGGAATAGTGCAGCTTTTCAGTGGATTTTAAATCAGTATCCCAGACAACGAGAACTTTCTAGTATTTTCTTTCTATCTATTCTTAACGGGGATGTCAGTATTGTACCTGTCTCCTTTTTAATGAGAGGAGAAATGCTACACAAAACTGCTCACTCATTAAAGGTACATGGGTGCAAATAATGCTGGTTTCTTAGGATATCTCTGTCACATATTAAGGCAGGTAATTGTACAGTGTTTTTTTCAATAAGATTATAGGGCTGTGATTTTTCATTTAGAGAGTCCAACTGCTGTTTCATACTGTGGTTGGCAAATAAAAGTAGGGGTTTTTAGTGGTGGTGGGTTTTTGATTTGTTTCAGATTTTTTGGTTTTTAAAATTTATTTTATTTTATTTTTGAGACAAAGAACCCTTATAGATGGCTGCCTTCACTGCAGTGTATAGGAATCTGTAGGGAATATGGTGGAACTGATTTGGAGTAAACTATTCTATCAGAAAGAAAAATTTTCGCAAGAGTAGATTCTAGAGTACTTCAAGACTTGGTTTACTCTGACAGATAGACCTTCCTACTGGGGCTGGTTGGAAATAAATTACTAGTAGATGTAAATCAAAAGTTTTTGTGGGAACAGTATTATTTTGATGAAAATGCATGTTTGAAAGGGTTTCTTTTTCCCAGGTAAAGAATAGAATTGGCATAGAACTGGGAGGGTGAATCCCTCGTTTCCCACGCTAAGATATGAATGACCCTGGAAGCTCTCAGCCAATATGGCAGACTGAGACTCAATTCATTTAGATAATGATTCTTGCTCTGGTGTAGTGAATACTTAAGAAGTACTTGGCAGCTGCAATTCAAATCAAGGATTTGAGTGTGGTCTCAATGCACCCCAGTTAATAGCAGCACTGCTGGGTTTTTTGGGCACTATGGAATGTGTCTTTTTCTTTTTTCCCCCTCTTACAGTTGATATGATTTCCATTTTATTGAAAAATTCCAAATAATCTCATTTTGAGAAATGAAAATAAATTCTGACATTTCTGTTGAAGTAAAATATCTGAAATAACAGACACTAAGAAGATAATTTGATGTCCAAAAACTATGGACATCTACAGCTAAAACTAGCTATCACTTTAAAGAACTAAAAATATAGGAGCAGTGTGTGCTACTGAATGATACCTTTTATAGATCTATGTCCTTAAGAAGGTACTTATTTCTTGATGTAGTTGATATTAGTGCTGTAATTCATATAAGTGATGACTGGTATTCATGATTCAGTATTCCTCATACATTTCTGTGGCAAAAGAGAGCAATAAAAGGCAACTTCAAGTGTTACTTTTCACTTCTATATTATTAATATATTTGTCTGAATTTTTGAAGCTGAATGTAGTTTTTGATAATACAAAAGACATTTAATAACTTAAATTCCAGCTGTAGGAAATTAATTATGCTGTACATACAAATGCCTTAAGACTCTGGACTTTTCATTAACTTCTGTGGGTGTTCTTGGCCAAATGGGCAAAGGTGTGGGGCATGATAGCTGTGACAGTGTGTGCAGAATACTGATGAGCCTGTAGGTTAGTGACTGACTCTTGGGTACAGAAGACTGTGCAATGATTCTCATTTGTCTTTGGTAAAACAGGTTAGATTAATTTATTGATAGAAATATTAATCTCAGTAATTGAGATGTGCATTTTTTCTATTTGAATGCATGAAAGTTGTCCCAAAGCCTTTTGCTTTAACTGTAGAAACTAGTTTTTAGCTAAAGAATAAATTATTGGACTATTACAACTTGTTAAGTTTTTATTACATATTATTGTCCATTAATTGTGTATGTGTAGAAAATGAAAGTAATACTTGCCACTTTTCATAGCACTAGGGTAAAGCAAAAGCTTACCTAATAAGATAAAACAGCAAAGGCTGTGAGATTTTTCTAAAATATGTATTATTTTTGTAATGATACTGCAAGCAGGTACGTGACTAGGATATTTGTGACTGAGACAACTGGAAACTGAAAGCATGTATAGAAAACATAAATAGAAGATTTCAACTCCTATTTGATGTCTGAAGAGAGCCTTTATTACAAACCAAAAAGAACTGGTTTTGATATCTTAAGACTTTATGTCTATATATTTTTATATATTGAATTATTCCTGATCAGCATAGAATGATGCTCTGAATGAAATTGAAAGTAACATGGATCATGTACAAAAATGTATCTGAATGTATGGGATTCTTCCCTATTGTTCTGACTCTTTTTTTGGTACGGGTGAAAGTCTTTGAAGTTGAGCATATATGCCTGTATGCTAAAAAACCCACTTCTTTAAGCTTTTTGCTGCTCCATTGATCAATCAGAATTCCTTCTTGCTGAGAAAACATCCAGTCTCAGTGCAGAGCAGTTATTTCAGTACCAGGGTACAGAAAAGTGGGAATCATCAGTTAGATATGGTGGGGTTCCAGCACTTACGGGGCTGTTTGTGAGTACAATGGTTTTGCAGCAGAGAGGTGGTGGTTATACAGAGAGTTGTGTTGTGTTGGATGTTTTATCTGGAAGGTCAGTGCAATGTACAAATTCTTTCTGTTGCTCTGCAAATTTTGCTTGGTGTCATGTGACAGAATTAATTAATACACGCTTTCAATGGTGAGTCTTCCAGTCTTCCGTTGTGAAGAAAGGTTTGCAAATAATTATGAGTTGGAAGGTATTTTCATTTAGTGCTCCATGAGACAGGTGATAGACAATATGGTCTATGAGTCTGTAGTCATGCTTTCATACATGAATGTATTATTTCTATTCGATCTATTTGGTGCATGCTTAGGGATAATTTGTCACAAGAATGCTGTGTTTTCTCATATTGGCAATTAAAATAAGTTAGTTAGCATTTTACTATTTGTTAATTACTGAAAATAATGAAAGATCAAATAGGCAGAGCCATTAGTACTGTAGGAAAGGTTCCTTATATTTTGGCTTGAGTTCGAATGTTGTGACTCCACAGCAGAAAAATGTTTTTCAGTTCTTCATTTCTAAAAGCATTAAATAAGATAAAAATTGTGATGTTTTGAAAATACTAATGACTGACTTCTAGTTTTTGAAAAGATATGTAGGTAAGTGATCTATAATGGATCCATTTTGACCTTTCATTTTGTATTTTTCAGGTAGTAAGACATTATGGACTACCTAGTACTTCCCCTTTTGAAATAGGCTTTGAGGGACTGAAAAATGCTACAAATTCACTGAATAAAAATGCTGGCATTTCAATTTTCTGTTCTTGTTTCCAGTCTAGTTGGTAGTCCAGGTGAGGTGAGTTTGGTAGTGTCTTGCAAATCCCCAGAACCATGTAGCACATGCCACAAACCTGTAACAGATAATTTAATTTGGATAAGCTAGTAGAAATTCCTCCTCAAAAGAATTTAAAGAATAGACAGAAAAATCACCATTTAGGCCTTGAGAATGAGTCTGTAGGTCAGTTTGAATATAGACAATATAGCAAAGTGTAGCTCCCATAGATTAGGTTTTCTTTTGCTTTCCATGGATTCACAGGAAAATTAACTTTAAGTAGGAAATCATTACAAGGGTTCCTGAGTACTGTTTAAATGATAGTTCTTCCAAAGGAGGCCTCTTTTAAAAGTCAATATAATCTAATTTGTTAAAAATTAATGTTGGTATTATAAAACACTTTGAATAAGTTGAAATTAAACTTATTAAAACTCATTTATCTTAAATGCACTAGTGGAAATTCAAAAATCTATAGTAATCTATCACAGATGAGTTATAGTATGTTTTCAGTAACACAAATAAATGAAGGTTTATGTGAAGTAAACCAAAATTAGGATTTAACTAGTAACATTTAAAAGTAAGTCTCTTCAGTAACTTGCTGAACTACTTTGTTTTCCTTCTGTCTATCACAGTTGCACAGGTCTGCAGGAGCTTGGTGTGCCAGTTCTGTTTCTTTCATATAATTGTTTGCTTCTTAATACTGTATCTGGTTTAATAATGAATTGTGAGCCCCTAGGAAGAGTAATTTCTAAAAGTTTTGTCCAGGGATATGTTAGGCTATATTTGGGAGTCAGTGTTCTGAAGAATGAAAGCTTCAGTAAAATTACGTTGCATTTAATTGTTGCATCTTGCAAAACTGCTCTGAAGATGTGAATAAGGAAACACTCCTTTTTTCTCAAAGCATGACAATGCAGAGATAGATCATTATATTATTAGGCTATAGGTGTAAACCAGACTTCAGTAACTTTTCAGATTTTGCTACAAGGTCCACCATTAAATTGCAGAAACTATTGCCACAGAACGTTAGGAAGGACAGAGATAAGAAGGGGTTTGAAAAAGGAATGGAGAATTAATAGAAAAAAAGCCCGTCAGCAGCTATTAAATGCAGCAATCACAGTATAACTTCATGTACTCCTGTTGTCAAGTTCATGCAGGTTGTTATATTTCTTCCAGTCAAAGATCCCATACTGCCTTAAAATATAACCAAAATCTGGTCATTCTGTCCACTTGTTGGAGAACCCTTTCAGCTTCAAACAAACTGTTCACTACTCCATGCAGGTCTTTAGTTGCTTTTTTTTTTTTTTTTTCCCTCAGAGAGTAAGTGGCATCCACTATCCCTTCAGTATGAAAAAGACAATCAACAAGTTTTCTTACTTTTTTTTTCACTGAACTAGCTCAAATTCATCAGATACTTGTGGCGGCTATTTGTTTTTACTGAGGACCAAGGATGGTTGTCCAACAAAACAGATGTCTTCATGCAGAGACTCTACTACTTGATAGCAACTTGTGTTAAATTATACCACAAAATTACTGCCTGCCCCTAGGAAGCAGAATAGCCTTCAGAAAAACTCAGACTTTGACAGTGTTGTGGCACAAGAATGTCTCTATATGTAACATCTTCAGGGCAACCACCTGGCAGGAATTGCATCCAGACCTTTGCCATTTAATCACACAGAAATCATTTTATGTTCACTAGTGCTGTAGTAAGTCTTCTTGTTCCCTCTCCAACCTCCCCACCCCAACATACACACAAAGACCTCTGGTAACAGTTCTGAGGTACTGGTGATGTTGTAAAGTACTGCTTGCAATGGCCTAAAGTTAGAATAGAGAAATGGAATATCAGTAAAAGACATCAAAAGACTAGGAAATACAGCTGATCATGATACACAGGCTCTGTTTATGGCTGTATGCTATTCCCTTCTTCCTCAAAGTCCATTGTCTTTGTCTTTGGATTCTGAGTATAGGTCTGTGAGTGTGGAGATCCACATTGACAAAAGTGCTAGTGGGATCGACAGAAATGAGAACTGATTGTACTCTACAGAGACACAGCACTGTTCCTCAGAGATTACAAAATTTGGAACCTCTTTCCTTTTGACCAACTAATTGCAGTCTTCAGATTGTTCTGTCTTTATACTTTATGTATCTTTAAGATGTAGTAGCAAACTACCCCTTAGGTGGAAAACTCTTCATCTTCCAAAATATTTTTATTTTGTGGCCATGTGCACAGAATGCATATCTCATAGCATTTATGCAGTTTATTTTGCACTACTTATTTTTAGGTACTGATGCAGTTTTTTTAAACCAATGAAAGCTTTTGTTAGACTCCAGCTATACTGCTCTGTCATGACTCTTCACCATTGATCCTTGCAAGTCTCCTAAATAGAGTTTCCATTGATTTTGATTCCATTTCCATATGTAAAGTCCTTGCATGACTGGACTCCATTTCTATAAATGCAAATGATGGGAATAGATATTGGTACAGTGTCTTTAAGCTATAAAAACAATCTAACAAACCCGGGATGAGGATTTTCTGTGTCCATAATGGATTTCTAAGGTTCTATATACCTTTAGGCCCAGTAATGGTCTGCAGAGCTGGATTTCTAAAATTTTTCATTCTTCAAATCATTATAAAATACAGAGAAATGTTTTTTCTTTGCATTAGATTTTGGTTGCCTAATATTTGAAGAAGGTTCATGAAGAAACAGAAGAAATAAGAATAGAAAGTTGAATTTCAGGAAAAAAAAGTACAAATGTGCTATCTTCTGTTTTCAGAAAATACAGGATAAAATGATTTTTCACAAAGGCAAAAAATATGAAAATGCAAAAACTGAAAAGACATAGTTTTCCAGACTAATTTTTTTTTCCACATTGGAAGGTGTGAGTGTTAATATTATAGCAGTATTTACTCATTGCTCCATGCAGTAAGGTCTTAATTCCTTTAACATCCATAACATTTTAAAGACATATTTTCTTCTTAAGAGTATAGATAGCAGCAGCAAGATTTCTAAATGTGTATCATCAATAACATTTCTCTGATATTTTGTTGTTTTCATTTGTCAAAATTCACTGAAAACAATGGAGTTACAATGTAGACCCAGTGTGACCTCTGGAACTCTTAATATTAAAAGAAAAGACAATGTAATATGTTTCTCTGAGATTGTACAGGATTTGCAGTGTTAGCTTATGAAAAAAGAAACAACATATCCTATTACCTCTGAAGTGAGGAAGTTTGATTTGGACAACACTACGAGACAATAAAAGAGACACCATCAATAACACTAATTTTCACAGAGCTACTATTCAGACTAAACCCGGAAGTACTAAAAATTGAGTATGCAATTGCAATTGCAATATTACTCAGCTACTCTCTATTAGTGTGCATCTGAACCAAGACACAAATGACAGCTGCATTTGCAGGAGGGAGAAAAGGTTTTTTTTATTATTTCTTCCTTTTTTTCTTCTTTTTTTTTGGTTTAGTTAAAGAAGCAGCACTTTAAAATGCAAAAAGCAGCATCTCTTTTAAGATGGCATATCTGTGAATGCTGTGCATAACGAGTCTCAGTAATGTTCAAAGACTATTTTAATCTGCCAGAATAATAAACTGTGGGGAAGTTTTTTAAATGCTCTGTAGGCACCTTGGAGTAACATTTCTCATGGCTTTCAATAAATCCCTATAGTTATGCAGCCCATGGTTGTTGTGAAGTATACTCCAGTATGTGCAGGCAGTGTATCTGTGGACACTTATTGCCAGCATTAGCTGTAGCTGTGTGAAGTACCATTCTATCTTGTGCTAATATATATTATAGAATTAAGAGAAAAGAGGCAGACAAGTACTTTATGTCTTTATCATTGAAAACTACAAGGATGGAGAACAGAAATCTGGGAGAGTAGTTGGAAAAAGTACTGGTGAAGTATTGTGGCCTACCTGGGCTGTGCTTATACCAGCACCTGAGAGCATGTAGCTTTTGCTGTTTTATCCCATTGTTGGTCACTTGTGAAGTTCTCTGCAGTGCAATATCCAGCAGAGTTATGGTCACCAGTTCACTTCTCTTGAAGTGAACTGGCTTTATTTTCTACTAAGTTATTTTCGAGGATGTTGAGGCCTTTTGATAGGTTTTAAACACAAACGTTATGAAGAGGGCTGTGATACATGCAAATGCTGTTTTAGGAAAAGAAAAATATACCACTGTGTCATAGACCACACATAGACTTCCATGCCCAGTTTCCAGGCAGGAAAGACATTGATAATCTGGAACAAGTTCAGCAGAGGGCCCCAAGCCCTCAAGTTGGTTAGGCCCTGCAGCCTTTGCCCTGTCAGGACAGGCTGGGGAAATGGGACTTGTTCAGCCTGGAGAAGAGGAGGCTTTGAGGTCACCTAACAGCAAGTCCCCAGTACCTATGGGGAGGTTAGCAAGAAGGTGGAGCCAGACATAGTGGTGCAGTGAGCATAACTTCAAATGAGAGATGTTCAGACTAGATAGAACAGCTGTGGGGCCATTGCCAGAGAAGCTGTGGTCTCCATCCTTGGAAGTATTCAGGACCTGACTGGATGAAGCCCTCAACAACCTCACTTGATCATGTACCTAACCCTGGTTTGTGCAGGAGTTTTGACTAGAGACCTGCTGAGGGCTCTTCCAACCTGAACCATCCTATGATTCTATGATACCTGATACTAATTTTCAAATGTGTTACGCCACATTTAGAGGAATGTTATCTTTGTTAGAAGCTTAAACAAATGCAGTGTATTCATCTCATTTAAGAGAGAATGTCTTTTGTAGGCATTTTTCTTTAAAGAAACACATTTGATTTTTGTTTCACTGAAAGTTGATTTGCTGCCAAGACATTGGACGGTTAGAAAAGACTTGTAAGCATACAAGTATAATCAACTCAATGGGAAGCTCAATAGGTTGTCTTTATGAAGATTTTTAAAAAAGTGAGCAGCAAGTGAATAAAATGCACCAACATTTAAAAAATCCAATAATTAATAAAATGCTTTCATGTATTTTAATTTTCACAAATTATTTCCTTCTTGCTTTCTAAGCTGTGGATACATAAGTCATTGGTGGTCTGAAGTTTGGCACCTTAAAAATCCATACTTCATTTACATTAATACAATACAGTCATACATAAATCCGTAATTAGGAATCAGAATAAAGGATGTGTGCAGTAAAAATGGTCTTTGTCCTGAGCAGTTTAGGACTTCATCTTCTTGACATTTAGATGGTTGCTTAGGTAGTTTGTGTATAGAAGTTGAGCTCCATGTCAACTCTGATGCTCATTGATATGTATCACATTAAAAGCTCAGTATGACAAGAACAAAGATGGGGGTAGGAGGAAGGCAATAGTATTAAACCCATTTTATAGAAGAGGAAGTCAGAATGAAAGGTGGTGTTATAGGCTTATGCTCATATGCTCATATAAGAAGTGTGTGGGACAGTCATTAACTGAACTCCGATCTCAGAAAATGAACAATAAATTCATGTGTTTGTCAGCAGCAGATTTTTATAGATGTACTGGAAGGCAAACAAGGTTCAGAATCTAGTAATTCTGTGCACTTTCCTCCTGTAAATTGAAAGGATAATTTTTATTAGCTTGAGCAGTATTAGAATCAGGGATATCGTTATGTTTGCAAATTGAAGGAAAACATGCTGAAACAGAAGAGTCTGCTCTGAATAATGTAAATAAATCTTACTGGTTTTTCCATTTTACAACAGTGCAAGAGTCCTCTCTCAATCTTAATTGAATATATTTAGGGTACTGAACTCATCCAGTGACACACAGAAAGAGTTGTATACACCTACCAATAATGAGTAGAAAACTATCTTGCGAACTAGACTCAGTATGGGGTTGTTTCATTATCTGCATCGCTATCCTGGCTTCAGAGTCCCAAATGATGACTTTTTTATATTAACTGAATTCCTTTCTCTCCTTTGAATGAAGAATTAAGCAGACTTCCTGTTCATTTCAAATCAAGTAATGGTCAGGTAACTGCAAGTGACTGAGTTGGTGGTTTTTAAAGCTATTGCTTTTCCCTGGTCTCCTTCCATTTCTACACACACACACACGCACATCCCCTCTTCCCTCCTTCTTTCCATCCCCCACAGCTGGAGATACTGCTCCCTCATGTGATTCATTTAAGCTGACTACATGCATGATACTACTCCAGTCTAATGAAGATTAATTTCCATCTGCACTCATGTGTAGGGAAACAACAGCAGTTACATCATTTTTGATGCTATATATGAAAAAAGTATAGCTCACCTCCAGTGTTCTTCCTAAATGCTCATCTTTCCAATGCTTTCACCTGGGCTCCCTTTTGGAACTGCTGAAGGCAGCTTAAATGAACACCATGTACTTGGCATTGCAATGAACTGACAGGGACCACATGTCTGCTTACCAACTCCAGCTGAAGCAGAGTAACTTCTTAAAATGCACCGACACTGCTGGTTGTGATCATCTGAACATACTCTTATAGGATCAGAGTCTCAGCTGGTATGAACCATCATAGCTCTGTTAATGTTAAGGGAAATAGGCCAATTTAGTCTAAATACAAATCTGGTTAAAACACTTCTTGGGATAAGAACATATGTAAAGAATACAAAAAATATCACCTCTTCAAAGATTTATAGTTGATTTTATACATTTCATATTTTTCCACTGAGTGGAGCATTAGATACAGAATTTTACCCAGGGTGAACTTTATGTCTTTTTTTTTTTTTTTAATTTAGAAAAATAGTGTAAAGTTTCCTATTTGTTTGCTTCTTTTCCTCATTAGATTTACAGCCTGACAAAGTTCTTCAGTGCCAGTGCGTATTTTATACCACTGTTTGTCAGCCATAAGCAACAGCTGCCCATGTTTTAATTTGAAAATTTTGAAATTATTGTGTTTGCTATTATGTAAAGATTGCAAATATTTGTTGGCAGAAATATTAATTGTAAATTGCTCATTTAAAAAGATTGCCTCCATAGTTTTGCACTGCAAACTGATGTTGAAATGAGGGCCTGAATAGTTCACAGTAGCAGAACTAATAAGGTTTTGAAATTGATCACCCCGGTTGTTATGAGATTCAAATGAGAATAGGAGGGAAAATGACTATTATCTTTTTTCATTATTATAGAATTGACTATTGTTGACATTCTGCTTCTGTGAAGTAAATTGTATGATGAAACAGTAGTGTATTTTGGGTATAATGAGTAACAAGTCATTAAGCGGGGTCTCCAGCATCTGTGCATAGGGGAGCCAAAAATATTTTCTGCTTTACTGTAGTCTGTTGGCAATGATTGCACAAATAATTTCTGCTTGCTGACCATTATGCCACAAGCTTTTTAATATGCAGCAAAAAAAATATGTTACGGTAAACTGTATGTCATATATTTCTAGAACTTCAGGTATATCCCGGGTAGCATTTCTAATGACTAGATTTCAATTTTGTATATATAGCAAAAACAAATTAGTGTTTAAGATATTCAAGGCCAGGTTGGATGGGGATTTGAGCAGCCTGGTCTAGTGGAAGGTGTCCCTGCCCATGGCAGAGGGGTTGGAACTAGATGATCTTTAAGGTCTCCTCCAACCCAAACCATTCTATAATTCTATGATTCTATGATTTAATCATTTATTATAGCATGAAGGGGAGCAAGTGATAAATGCTGAAAAAGATTGTGATAGGATTTGCTATAATTGAAAATCAAAGCATAGTGTCCTACTAAGTAGAGGTGGGAGTCTAATAAGTGATGGACCTCTAAAAGAGATAGAATAGAATAATGGATGAGGAAATCAATGAACAGATTAGAAATAGGTATGTACCTAAAAAAGAATGGTGACCTTTAGTGGATTTCAGGAGACTGGCTTGGTGATTGGCTAAATTAATCACAGTTCCACTGCTAGTGCAACTTTCTGGGCAAAAAACCCAAAATTGTCTACACATGACATAGTAGAAATGGGTGATGTATAATTAAAGTAGCAGTATCATGTGTCTATTCAGGAGTATTATGGAGCAAGTCTTGTCATATTTCCGATATAGTATATGTAGGTATGATCATATTTAAAAGAAGGATTTAGATTTCCAGTAATAAAAGTCATTCTACTGTTTCTAAAGCTTATGCAGTAGTTAAAACTTTAATTAAACAGGTTTTCAAGAATGGGGAATAGAGACTAAGTTCATAAACCAGACAGATATGCTTTGTAAATGAAGAAGAAAGCTAATTAAGTCAAGCATAGCAACATAATATTAATTTTTAAAAACACTTCAAGCATATTTGTAGTAAATCCTGCCACAGCTATTGCATATTTCCTAATGACTTATTCTACGGTTTAGATACAGCATCTATGCTGCCAACTTTCCATAGCCAGGTAAAAACCTGTATCCTTAGGCATTATGCTAATTTTATTTCAGCACAATTAACTCTTTGAGCCCAATTTATGAAAAGAAAAGGGAAAAAATGACATAAGGAATTTTTAGGTACCAGAATATTTTTCATTCCTCTAAGTTTTATTCAGCTGATGTTCTAGTTTCTTTGCAAGGACACAGAGGTTAATATGGAGCACTCACTGGTCTCTATCAGGAGTTCTCTCACTCTTGGGATGGAAGAGGGCTAAATACTGTCATATGTATGAAAGGCAATTAAGGGAATTATTGAACTGCTATATTTCCTTCCATATGAAGACAAAATTGAACTACATGTTTTTACATTATTAGATTTATATAGTTAAGTTGATTTATATAGTTAAGTTGAAAGCACTTTCTGATGTTTGGCTGCAGTGTTTGTTTGTGCTTTTATGTTTCCTTAAACTGTTTTTCTAAAAAATCTTGAATATTTTGAATTATTTGAGAGAAGTGATAAACCTGTTAGACTGTTGCTTCTTTGGTTGAGTTTCTGTATTTCTCTAAAGAAAGTTTTAGTTTCCAGACAGATTACCGAGAGATCCCTAATTCTTGTCTTTTTCTGCTGGGAAATATTGATGATGTTTGAACAGGTTTAGTTAGATCAGCTTTAGATGTGTTCTTTTGGGATCGCTACTACATCGAACTTGAAAATTTCAGTCAATTTTTGAAGTAATAACAGATGCCTGAGGACTTTTTAACCAAACTGTTTCCCTCTGTCAATTCAAATACTCCTTTTTTTCAGAGAATATAAAAGTGTAGTTAATATAGAATTTTTCATGATTACTTTCCTCTGACTTAAACTGTTTTACTGTTATAACTAGTAGCATCCTTAATCTTCTTTCCATCATTCATGCTTGAGATTACCCAAACATGGGCAAAAATAGCAGATATATCAGGAATGCTACACACATGCCAACTGATTTTTGTAAAAGGCTTTTTAAAATCTGGAGTATTCTCTGTGTTACTCAAAGGCTGAGCAGACAGGCTTACTTGTGAGTCCATAGTTGATGGTATACATACTTTTAATGAAAAAAATAACTTTCTTTGAAAATTTAAAAAAAAATTACAAAGAGTGAGACAAAGAAAGAGAAGAGAAAGCTACACCAGTGGCCAGCCAGAAAGGAAGAGATTGGGATATCTCCAGGCAACACTCCTCTTCCCATCATTTTCTCCAGTGCCAGAGATGTTCTCTTAAACACTTCCCACACTGACTATACAGTTACCGTGGGGCCAACTCGGTCTCCCTGCTGGTTTCTTTTACATGTTAGGGCTGATGATGCTGACTACAGCACATTGATCCGGTGCAGATGTTGCACTCATTTAACTGGTTGTGAAGTTCTGTGCATGTGTACTTCTGGATATTGCTTCTGGGCTATTTAAATAATAATTATCTACTAATGTTATCTACTAAGCTCTACATATTCCTGACCGTAAAGTTATAAACCAAAAGCTACAAAGTGAGAGCTGAAAGAGGAGCAGGAGGAGACAGGATGACGTAAACATCAGTCATAATCAATTCTTATGAGAATCCTAACAGCAGACATATCAAAGTCTTGCAATTTGATGATGCAAGGCCATGAGGACAAGAGCATTTGGGAGTACAAGGTGAAAGTATTGCCACAGCAGCCTCTTTAGAGAATGATTTAGGAAAATATGTTTCTCTTCTTCCTCCTCACTGCCTTCACCCCCATGCTCATGTATTCTCTATACATCTTTGTAACAGTGCTAAAGTCAGTCTGTAACACCCTCTGCATAGGTAATTGTGTTCTGTTCCTGTGTATCCTTTGATGTACATAACAGACTTTGAGGAGTCTTTTTAGAAATATTTACAGATCTGTATACACTATCCATTCATACACAGGCATGTGAAGATGGTTTTGAACATGCCAAGATATGTTGGACATCTACTCTTTGGCCCACCGTTGTCTTACCAGAGTTTAAGAAGTTTCTGGCAAGTTTCATCTTTAGCTGCTCAAGTCTGTTCTACTGTACTTAACTGTTAGATGCTGACTTGTTGCCAGGACAAGGGCAAGAGATTAGCATATGTTGTTGAACGATGTTTTTTCCTTCTTCTCGCAGTGGCTACTTCTTTAGGGGTTGAAATAAAGTGTTTCCTGCTATAAGCACCTTCCATGTTGTATATTCAGTGCTGAAAAAAATAATGTAATTTGTATTTGAAATTTTTGAATCCAAGGTCTTCTGTAATAAACTACTGAAAGTTGAGTGATTAATTAAAAAAGTCTTTCTGTACAATCTTTAATTTCCAAAGGAAACCTGTAAGATTTACAGGATTTATGAGTGGGATTCAGTCACTTAAAGATACCTGTCTAGTGGCATTTTAGATGTCCTAGTTATCCTGTCTGGTCTTACAAGCTACAGTTTCAGAAAGGCACAGTTCCCTTGAACATTGTATTATAGCTGCCCTTGTCATGAGGATGTCTCAGTAGACTACCTAAAATAGCGCCAGTCACTTATGTGTGGGCACACGAGTCACTTTTCATAACAAGTTAGATGGTTCATGAGAAGCAATTAAAAATATCATGCTGAAGTTTTGGCAAACATCCAGCAAGCCTTTCGGGCTTAAATCTTTGAGTCATTTACTGTATAGAAATTGTTCTTTGAATTTTCTTATATGTATGTGAATTTAGCTTAAGGATGGTGTACATCTTTGGAGTAAGAGGTGTACAGCAATGAGTGAAAACTATTTGTATGTGAATCATTCCTTGTCTCCCAAGTATCCTCACAAGGTGATATTTGAAGAATGGCCAATAATAAAAGAGTATCCCTGATGTTAATGTATGTGACCAGCTTCCAGTGCAATTGTCTTGTAGACATTATTTAACATATGATGCTGGGAAAGCTGCTTTGTTCTGGAGAACAACTTTGTATAGAGCACTGGCTGTGATAGTCTACAGTAAGAACAGAAAGTGACAAGGCCCTGTTTTTGCTAAATTTGTAAGCCCTTCTAAATATTTTATATCGTGTACATGGATTTTCAGTCTGGATATAGAATACATATATATACATATATCTGCTCATATAAATGTATTTATATATATATGTATAAGTAATGTATACATGAATGAGAAAAACACCCTGACAAATTTGTCAAGAATCAAAAGGTATAAGATAGATCTGCTGGGAACAGAACTGAAAAATAGATTGAAATTAATCATGATTCAGCTATTCAAACCTAGATTCTGTGTTGTCACTTTACAGGCAACTGAAGCTTTCAGTCTAAATATAATTTAAGTGTATAATATATGCTTAAACACACTGACTTTAATTACAAGAAATTCAAAACATCAAACTCATTGGAGGCAAATTCTGCTTAGATTAAATAGAACCAGATTGGAGGAATAAACTTCATGCCTCTTAAAACAAAGAAACATTGCTAAGCTGGTGTTCTGAAGTACCTGAGACTCTCCATCGGACAGTCACAGTAGCTGGCAATAAATGCAAATTTGAAAACAAATTAAGTTGAACAACTTAAATTGTTTTGCTTTGCCTCTTGTTGGGCTTTGTTTGGTAAAGTTATACAACAAAAATATTGTCATGAACAGGACATCTCTGAAAACAGTATTTGCATCCCTGTAGATCTGCAGAAAGAATGAAATGTTTCAATTATTTGGAAAATGAGAAATTTGCCAGAAATTGCCCCTGAAATTCAGATTAAATTGATCATAGCTATTTTATTTTTTAGTTTTTACCTCAGTTTTGAAGTATTGCACAGATACAAGTGTGATTTGCTACAACAGTTATTTCTAATGTCAGACATGTAAACATCATCAATTGTGATCACCCTGCAAGGCTCTGTGCAGAGAGATTGTTGGATAGGTCAGCAGTTGAGAGTTAATCAGAATCATTAGTCATGTTTACTCCCTGACAGCTTTTCAGATACTGTAATTAAGTTAGGAATAAAGATCTTATTACTGAATGCAGTCTGTAGTCCCCGATGAAAGATGCAATACAGTGTGAATCTCAAATTCCAAAATAAAACCTGTGGTTCAGATTGGAGCTTCACAAAAGAAATCATGTTTGCAAAACAGAATGGACTTCCAGTTTCAAATAGAAGTATCTCCACTCCATCTCAGCCGTGTTCTGATTATACTTATCTTTGCATATTTAAAATAAAATGACTCTCAATTTCTGACCAAATCACCATCAGTTACTTTTAATGTTGTTTTAAAAATTTCTTTAAGTCTTGACTACATGAGTCACCAAACCATACTCACATCCGCATAATATCAGGATACTATTAGTATCACATTATTGGCTACAGCACATCAAGGCCCTGGGTAAGTTTAAAACCATCTGATTTCAGACACAAAAAATCCAGTTAAGAATTGCATTATCATGAAGCTCTGGCTGGCTGTGCTGTAACCCAGACATTCAGACTGTCAAAAGGAAGAAGGGGACCCATCACCAAAAACTAAAGAACATCAAATATGTATAGACATAAATACCAGGAAATTAGTGTACATTGCAATATTTAATGTACATTAAAGCTAATGAGAATTCCTGAGAACACTGGCTGATAGAAAATTAGGAAAGCTCTTATTAAGTCCCCAAATTAATAACCTTGCGTTTTGTAATCTTCTCCAAGCTTTTTTAACAGTAACAATCACACTGTTGTCTCAGTCCTGTTGCAAACACAGTGTCTTCTCTGCTCCCAGGAACAACAGTACTTGTAATTTTGTCCTTGTGAAAATGGAAAAGCTCAACAACAATGACAATATGAGGGCCTGAAAATTTGACAGGTTTCCACAACTCACTAAAAATAATAGGTGCAGATGTCATTTTTCTCCTCTTCTTTGGAAGAGGCTCTGGAGATTTGTCACAGTATGGAGCATCTCCACAACCACTGTATTACATCTTTTGGACAATGCCTGTAGCAGAAGCAATAGCAAATACAATTTTCTCTTGAGTCTTGACAGCATACTTTGATTTGTATAGATATTATGAAGCAGTAGTTTCAGGATTTTGATATGTTACTGAATATATGATACTATAATATACAGTTAATATAGCTGTAAATAATTCATAGCTGGACTTCTAACAACTCCTGTTTTCTGTGGTCATTGCTTAAAAAAATGTTGAGCAGCTTGAAAACCCCTTAGCAAATCTGCAAATACATCAGTGACTCTTCCAATATAATATTCAAGTTAAGTAATTTTTTACATCTTTTCTATTTTATTACAGTAGAACTGCACAAAAATAAATTAAACCAGAGAGTTCTAGAGTTTCTAGCCTGGGGGAAGTGTATCTTAAGTAGTTAATTTATGTTTATTTCACGTCATTTAGAGATATGTTTTTTTCTGAGATTTATACTGCATTGTACTGGGTGATAAAACTTGGCTTTAAGAGGCTAGTAGTAATATCTGTCTGAGATTGCTCTTCCACCAGCGTCTACTGACTTCTACAAGTGGATTAATGTCATTATTAATGTCTAATATGCTATAGCCTATGACAATAAGTGTAAGAATATATTTGACCAAATGTACTGAAGAAGTTTTTAGTTCCACACATCTCTCAACCACCTGTATCCAGTTAAGAACTAGATAATCAGTCTTACTTCGTATGACTCTGATATATTCCATGTATTTGTTGGTATAATCAATGTAAATCAGTCTTTCCAGATGTAAATTCAATAGGGAACTACCAATCTGTATGTGATTTCACGCACTGTTTGTCTAGATGAAAGATCCAGATGCAAGATTTTGCACTGGGAACATTAAGTAGATTTGATCCCCAAACCAGAGGACTTCTCGTCAGAAAGCTGATGAATGTATGTCACTGACATCTGTATAAGCTAGAGCTTTCTTTTCTTGCAGTGCATATATGTCATCAGTAATCCTCTTGGAATTGGAGATGCTAAATTCAATATAATCCCAATGAGCTGGTATTCAAAACAAAGCAAAGTATAATAGTATCTAACAATACAAAAAGTAGGAATATAATTTTTTTTCCCAGTCTGTAGCATGGAATAGGGCAAATCTTTTCTCCAAGGAACCTCCATAAAAAAATATCCAGTCAAAGAATCCAGCTTCTCTTAAAACAAACAAATAAGGAAATAAAAAATTCAGAGTAGACTCTGTCTTTCCTGTACTGATGCATCGATATAGGTAGTCTGTCAGAGACGATAAGGTAGTTTGTCATGTGCTTTTTACTTCACAGAAAGGCATCGTTCTTGTCATCACATTTGTCATCAAAATTACAAGGTATAAGATAATTGGTTAGGAGTTGTAAAAGAAAAAAGATTGGAGTGGGGGGAATTTGTGCAACAAAGTGAATAGCAAGCAGGAATATGATCGTTTTACAGAAACTAAATTTAATTACTTAATGGAAACATCATTTTAAGACATAGTAGATAATTATTCAGTTCAGTACAGAAATGAAGAAGCCTCGGCAAGAACAACAGGTTGATTTCTGAGTGCACCTAAAAGGTGCACACAAAGTGGATAGATGAGGGAAGGCTGAAGGAACAGGAACATTTAGAAAACATAAGATTGATAGAGGAGATCTGATAACAATTTTCAATATGTAAAAGTTTGCTACATTACTGATATGATTAACTACTCCCCATAGCTTTAAAAGACATACGAGATTAGAAGAAGTGATTGGGTTAAACTGTTAAGAGTTATGCATTAAATATTAGGAATAATTTGATAACTAAAGGATTCTTATGTACTACACTTTTTTTTTTAATTCAAGAAAGTTGTGGTATTTCTGCCACTAGAAGATTGTAACAATAGGTTAAAAAAACTTTTGGAGAGATGGTTAAATTTCATTAGACTTTTGTTTGTTAGATTAAGTGTGAATGCCCATAGCATAGATAGTTAGTCCCATCCTATGTCATTTTTGGATGAGAAAACAAAAATTGGATGTGTTTCTTCTGACTGTTATTTTCAAGATGACTTGACCTAAAAATTCTTCGCTAGGGGGAAGCTCATGACTCCATTAAAATCATCAGAGCTCTGGAAATGTATGTAGAGTAGAGTTAGAAAAGAAATGGAGTCTAATCTACATAGCATGTATGTACCATAATGCACCCTTTATCTTTGCTTCTGCGTAGCTTATGCTGTGCCTCCTTTCTATCCTCTGTATACTTGGTTTTCCTTTCCAAGGGAAGAAGGGAAGAAGAAGATAGGATGCGCTTGTGGGTCTTGTACTAACATAGGACTAGGGTGGACCACGGGTGATCTGGAAGCCAGGAAGTGTTCCTGAGACCTACAGATTGGCACTAGGCTGAATCTTAATTTTAATAGACTAATGGGCTACTTAGAAGCACAGAACTTAATACACTATGTACCACAGATGAAACTGAAACTTGGAGATACACAGAGATGCATCAGTTATAAGCTGCCATAGTAAGGTAATAAAGTGAAAACAGAAGCCTCAAGTATAAGGTAGTTTCTTTCCACAATCACGGCCTTTCAAAATGTCATGGTTTTCAAGTAATTTTCATCAGTTTTCAGTGATTGCAGTTGGCAATGCAGAGATAGCCATTTGAAAAGGGTCTAGATATAATCTTGGGAACCAAGTTACTAAATTAAATTCCAATTCTCCTTATTTATTTTGTCCTCAAAACTTATGGAGATTTTGTTGTATAAAATTATATGTATATGCACAGAGTTGTCTATTCAGTAAGTATAAAAAATATAATATATATTTTATCATTAGATATGCTTTTATATGTGTATAATTACATATATATAATTTTATATATGTGTGTATATATATGTGCCTAAAACTGTGTTCACAGGTGCCTGCTGGTACCCATGGCTGGAAGATCAGGGCTCTGTACTGCCATCACTGCCATTTTAAGGAGAGTTCAAAAGGACTGCAGTCTCATTGGAGACAAAGTTGCAGAAACTACCACAGTCAAAATTATGAGATAGAACAGAATTAAAGTTTGCTGCAGCCAATAAATTTTATTTTCTCTTCCTACCTGGGACGAGGAAGGGTCACAGCTATTTAGAAGAGTTTCAGTGCTTTTACATGCATGCATGAAAAGCACTTCTCCAAGCAAGAGAGAGAAGACAAAAATTTAAGATTTTGAACATTTTCTGAACCTGCTTATCTCTTGCTTTCTCTCGGTTTCCCTAGAGATTTTGTGTGCCAGTTGTTTCCTCAGGCACCACCCCTTTTCTTACTTTGTCCTGGATGCTGTTGGAGGAGGAGCCCAGGGAGAATTCCTTCTGGACAATAATCACTGTAATAAGTAATAAGTGTTTATGGGAAAGGGCACATTGTGCATTGAACAGAAGGCCTAATTGAGCATGCAATTGCATCATGTCTCTCTGTCTAGCAACATCCCTTCTTTCATGCTGTTAGTAACTCCTAGCAGCTCTACACTCCACCCCAATCTCTACACCACTTTTAAAAGAGACAATGATAAACCATCAGAAGACAACTGCATTTCAAGATTTTTCTGTTATTAAAGATTTCACCAAATAAAATATAAACTTTCACATAAATTCTATACATGTATATGATTCTCTCATCTCTATTAGTTTTTATGCAAATACAGTGATTTTCATGGGATAAAGGTGATTCCTGGTTCCCTCATCTTCCCTCTTATTACCTCCTATTCTTTTCCTACAGCTTTCTCTCCTTCTTCCTCTAGTCACAGATGCAAGAGTTTTTTGTCAACTTTATTCTTTTGTCCTCTCTGCTCTTCATGAATTTTTATTCTTCATCCTTTTTTATTTAATCTGAATTTTTATTGTTGTTTTTGTGGCCCTTTACCCTCACTCTGACTTATTATTCTTGTCTGTCTTAAAGAAACTTGTCCTTGATCCCAATTGTCTTTTTAGCATGTGTCTCATTTTGCTTAATCTCTTTCTCCATCTATAAAATAACTGAATGTTTGTGTCATGTTTTTTCTTATGATCAATATCTCATGTTCCTGGCCTAGCCTTCTGTCATAGGCGCTCTCCAGTTTAATTTGCCCATTCACCTGAAACTTTTCTCACCAAAGTCTTCCTAGCCAAATTTCAAGACCATTATTCTGCTCTTATCGTCTGTGATCAATCAGCTAGAGTTTATTTTCTTCTTCGCATTCAAAGCTTTGTCTAGTATAAAATCCAAGGTTTTTTTGGGTTTTGATTTTTTTTTTTTTTCTCCATTACCAAATCAGGTTTAAGTTGTGACCCAATAATCTGCATAAATTATTTTCTTGAACATATATCCAGGGTTCTGGATATATTTTGTGCAGTCACCATCATTAAGTTTACCTTAGGTGAGGATATTCATATAACTGCAAGACAGAATTATCTCTACTCCAGATCTGCTTCCAATTGTCCAAAGCAAAATCTTCATCTGCCTCCCTGACACCTTCCTGTGGATGTGCAATTGGCAACTTCTATTCAACATCTATTCCAGGGCTTTTGTTTGCCCTACATCCAGGCTGGTCTCGCTGTTTCCTTTCTTAGTGTGTGTCACACTGTCTCTGCTTATGTTTCATCTCACTCGGGTCAATGTGCCAAAATCTACTGCATGATTTTGTCAGTCCTCATATCAGGTGCAATTATGCCTTCTAGGCTCTCATCATAAAGAATATTTCAGAGCTCTACAATGTGTGTGTGTGTGTTCTGTGTGTCTTCAGAATTAAAGTCTGGTAAAGGCTGAGTATCTTTACACTTGATTACTGTAGCTCTGACTTCTCTGGTCTTTACAAATGCAAATACAGTTTTTTTTTTGGGGGGGGCAGTTAGGGGTGTTAGAGAGGGGCTTTTGGGACTCTTCTTGCTCATAGATTTATCTTGTCACCTCTGCTTCTTTGTGTCCACCCATAAATCATCTTGTCATGCACAAGTTGCAAATCATGGTTCTCAAGACTCAGTTCGTTCTTTGTTTTCAGTCCTTTATGATTTTCTGCATTGTCTTGTAGTACACAGAACTTGGCTTCTGCCTCTTCTCAGCCTGAGGAAGAACCTCCTCTGACCACTAATTTAATAATTCAAGTAAATACTGTCTAGTTTCTTCTATGCTTCTCACACACACACAAAAAAAAAAAAAAAAAAAAGAGAAAGAGAGAGAAAAGGTAAACCTTTGTAAATCCATTTGCTTAGCTGCTTGTGACAATCTTTATAATATTTGTAACTTTACAGCAGATGCTTTTGTATTGCTGTTTGTAGTGATGTCCTTGTTTCTTTGTATGCCTGTATACTGATTTGCATCCAGTGCAACTTTTATACTTTGTAAACTTCTTGGGACATAATGATAGAAAAGCTGTCATAGTAATTCCAGATCTGTTGGTAGAGATTCTAGGTGCTATTATGGCATAAATAACAAATACTAATAAATAAGGGCTTTATTTGGTCTCAATTACCTGCCTGCATGAAGTTTACAATGTGAATCTGACCTATATAATTGATGCTCTATTTATATAGAAAGCTTAAAGTGTCTTTTAATACATGACTCTTAGAATTTAGATATATTGCAGCTTGCAATAGTTAAAATAGTTTCAGGAAAAAAAAAAGGTGTGTTTCTGAAATTCTAAATAGCACTAATGGTATATTACCCTATAGTACTTTCTTTTATTTAATGCCTTTCTTCATTTTATATATTTGTCTCTGTTGTTTTTAAAAATAAAATCTCTCCTTTGGTAATGTGATTTGCAGGAAATGAAGAATAAAACACTACAAATGAAGTGCTTTTAAACAAACTGTAATTAATTACATGTGCAAATGCATTGACTAAGTTTGGGTTTGCAATTAGATAACTAATTATGTTGAAAATGGCATAGCATATTTAAATAGATGCCAGTGCCTCTGGCTCATCCAGTTCTCTCTAGGCTGTTATTTAAGTATGCAACTATTCTCTTGCCATTAGGTATCACCTGCTATAGTTTAAAAGCATGGTTGCATGCTTAATTAGACATATAATCATGATGTTTACATATGCAAAATATAAAATCTTGTTATTAATTTAAGGCGCATTCTTCTACTTCAAAGAAAAGCTGTCAATCAAATGCTGTACAGAAGATCTTTTTATTACTTCAGCATTTGTTAACAAAAAAATATGTTCCTCACTATAAACTACATAATCTAAACTGTGTTTCCTTGTATAATGTCTAGCAGCTACCTAGTTAGTCTCTTTATAATTAGTCTTTCAGCTATCTGTTTAAACCTGGTTCCAACCTCATACAATCTTTTAAAGTAATTGTTTATAGAAAGAAGTTTAATATCCACATAATAAGAATACTCAGAGGTTCTTAAGAAAGGGGATAGACAGTTATCTCACAGAAATAATGTAGAACCAGCCTAACTGCAAAAGGTAGAATGAGATGAATCATGTCACCAGCATATGTATATGAATCATGTCACCAATTTCTTAGACCTTTTTCAGATGACTAAATACACTTTGCATGAGTTGATAACAATACCATTCTTTTTGTATTTAATTGTCGGCTTATGAGACAAGGGGACCATATTTCTGGTTAAGAATATCAGAGTTGTCAGAACAATCAGAATTAAATGTAGCTTCATGCATTTTTTTAAGCAGAATTTTTGTATATTAATTGTATTCTAAATAGCAAATATCCCTTCTGAAAGCCATTTCTTTGATCAGTGTTCCAAAAGAGAATACTGTGTCTGCTTGCTTATGTTCACATTAACAGAAGAAGATACTTGTGGTGTTCATGTCACAGTATACAATTTTAAGATACTGCATATGCACGTGTGAATTATTTCTGTTAAGATACACAGTATTGAATCCTTGTACAATAAGTCACATTTTCATTGCTTTAAAATGAAGACAAGTACTCATTTAATGCTGTGTTTATTTTAGCATTACATTTAGGAGAGAAGCTGAGGACAATATTTTTATTTTAAAGTTTGTCTATGGATGACATAAGAACATGTTCTATATAAAAAGCATAAAAATATTTAAAGAGCAAGCATTACCTTTATCAATTCACAGGTGGTGCTGCAATAGTAGACACCAGATAGATCTGATGCAGATTCCTGTATGTGAAACCCAGACTTTTTTATGAAACCACTTGCTTAGTTAACAAGCTTTCTGAAAATTCTTTGCTTTCAAATTTATCAGTCTGGTGATACATCAAAAACTAGTGAAGATAATGTTGGGCAGAACATACACACTTCAGTAAGTTTGAATAACGACATCATACTATTTCAATTAAGATGCAATGAAAATTAACTAATATTTTTACATAGTTTTGTTAAATGCAGCCTGAGAGTTAAAATTGAACTCATTCTGCATACATTTTTTCCCCCAGAGAATAGTTCCAGAGCAGTTCTTTTGTTTGCTGGCATACAGCACAAAGCAAACAAAATTCATAAATCATACTGACTTTAAACATCAGTCCCAGTTGCTACTTAATGAGGCTTTAATCCATTTTGAACAGCGGATTTTTTGTTGTTTTTGTTTTGGTTAATATAATTTCCTTTTCCTAAAATTCCTGGGGGAGGAGAAGACGGAATATGGTTAGAACAATAGCATGTCTTCTGTCTGGTCTTTATGGGAAGCAGAGATTGGAACATTTTTTCAAATCTGAATTTTTAATAAATCTCTTCTGAACCCACTCATGAGCTCAGGCAACTGGATTATCACAAAATCACAATAACAGGTGTGGTTGGAAAGGACTTCTGGAGGTCATCTAGTCCAGCTTCTCTGCCCAAGCAGGGTCTGCTAGACCAGGTTGCCCATCCCCAAAAGCAGAGGAATAGTTGTGGAGCAGCCACAGTATCCTGTGAGAATGAACAATTCTATGAAGTCTCTACAAAAGTTATCAGGTGCGAGGACTGGACACAGTCTGTTGGGGCATGAAATCCAAAGTAGAAATCCTGGAGAGGGACGTGTTGGGGTGGGGGACTACTCCCCCCATAAGACTCAGGTATCTGGGTTTAACTAATTACTGTTTGAAGCAATGCTAACTTTTTATCAGGTATTATATTTGTTGAATATTTATTGTATTATACAATGCGCCAGCACAGAGAAGACTAGTCATCATCTTTCTGTGTCTTTTTCCACCAAATTTCATAACATGGTTATGACTGAACTGTGTCAACCACAGATTGTCAAGCCAGTTCTCCTCCCAGAACAAATTCAGTGCTGGTGAGTGCTGCATTTTACTTTTTTTTTTTTTTTTAATGGAGTATTGTATACGTATATATATATTCCAGAAAATAAATATATTGTCTTCACAAGAGAAAGAAAACATAATTAAAATATATTGAATTTAGAAAATGATTAACCAAGATCTTTTTTTGATTACTGTTTTCTGTGGGAAATTTTACTCAACAGTACTTTCAGAAGATAATTCTCTTTAACTCTCAGTTTGCTAGAAATCCTCCTCCAATTACATTTTAGAAGGAAAGCGATTACATTCCTTCCTTTCATTCCTCCTATCCCCATCTTTTGGTAAAAATCTGTGCTGGAAAAATTACCTAACTTAGGCCTTATTGACAGACTATTTTAGTATTTACCAATATTGCTGCTAGAGATCCACTGTTAATTATCTGTGATGAGTTTGCTAGAAATGGCAAAACACATTTGTACAGGGAAAAATCATATAAACTTCAGTATGTTGTAATGAATTTTATTCTAAAAAAGCTAAATTGTTTTGGCTTCATGAAGGCATCTCTCATGGTTGACTAGCTTAATATTCATTGTGTCAGCTGCAATTTGAAGGTTATTAAGCCTGACCTAGATTTCATTGGTGTACAGGTTAATTTACTCAGTTATCTTCTTGCATGTGTACGTGTTTTAGCTCTCACCAATTTCTACTTTTAAGTTAGCTATTTGGAAACTCTAAGACCAACCCACTGATGATGAGAAAGAGAATTACTCTTTGTAAAAGTTGATTTAGTACATTTTTTTCCTTTGCACTGCATCCTTTTTGAAAATAGTTATCCAAGGATGAACAGAATAAAAGTAGTGATTTAACATACCCATGCTTCACTAGTCTGCTACAGCAGCAGTCATCAGAGGAAGTCAGAACCCTCATCCCACTCCATACAGAGAAGACTAAGTAAGATTAAGAGGGGAAATGAAGAGGGATTCAGTTAATGGACAACCTTCTCATAACAATTGGGTGACGGAATTGGAAGTGCATCTATTCCCACTCTGAAAAAAGAGCAGTGCTTCTTCTGGAGGGACCTCATATTGCCTTGTGTTTTGAAGCTTTGTTCTAAACAAAATGGAAGGTTTTTTAACTTAGCATCTTGATGAACAAAACTGGTATTTCTTTCTTTTCTCTCATTAAAAATTTAGTTTTGATTAATGCTGAAAAATGCTTTCTTGTTTAATCTTTTGGTGTTGTTTGGAGTCCTTTTCAACTGAAAAGCACTGCCTGGGTAGTTCTGGAGTCTGAAGTATGCTATATTTATCCACAAAACTGACTTTGTATGAGATAACAGGAGTTTATATATGGTCTCATTCTCTATTTGAGAGGTGACCTTCTGCTAATACTCATCCACTGAGGCTCAGTTCTATGCTCATATTTAATTTCCCATCACTCAGGTTTTCTCTCTCTTCCTATCTATTATATTTTAAATGATAAAAAAGTGCCAGAGCATTTTTCTTATAAAACCTTCAGTTCTGTTCATCACATCATTTGAAAGAATGAAGCACCATATATGTTGTCTCAAACCCTTAATTAATTTAATTAACTTTGAAGTGTTATTTAGTTAAGGGGACACCTTTTATTGAAATACATCTTTAATTTTTTCATCAACTCTGGTGGAAATTGTAGTCATAAAATAGAAATGAAGCTGGAAGAATGGTCTAATCGGTTTTCCTGCAAAGAAAAAAGATCAGCTCCATTCAAACAAATGTTTGTCTGTCCTATTCTTCTAAACCTTGCTGAAAGCTATCCTACAGCCTCCCTAGAAAGGTTGTTCCAGTGCTTTGCTATCTTTGTAGCCAGAATATTTTTCATAATAATTCATAATTGTAAATTATGTTAGTAAAAATTAAGCAATTATTTTCTTTTTCTTCTAAAGTTATTGAAATAAATGATTGTTGTTCCTTCTAAAGAACTTCATATGTCGCTGCAGTCTTTATGTGCTGCTTCTTGCACTTAGTCTAATTTTTCCAGACTAAAAAAGCTAAAGGCCTTCTATTTTTCCTGACAGATCTTGTTTATCACAGGATTACCCTACCACATCAGAGGTGAATCTGAAGAGAAGGCAGATGCATAGGGACACTTCTCCAGAATAGTCTCTGAGCTTTGAGAAATGCCTTGAGGCTGATAATGCCTTTGAATAAACTTTTCACTAGACTTTTCTTCCATAAATTTTGTCCCTTTTCAAACCTTTGAAACTTGTAGCATCCACAACACCCTGTGCAAGCAGTTCTGAAGCTTCCCTATGCACTTTTTAAAGAACCAGTCAGTTTTGAACTTACCAATCACTTTTTATTTGATGTTCCTTACATTGTCTATTGGAAAAAGTAGTTCCCTATTTACCTTTTCTGTGCTGTTTACTTTTTTTTAGTTCTTCATCACTCTCTTCTGCCCAATTATCTCTTTCCCAGGCATAATCCCAGGAATAATCCAAGTTTGCTTAACAAATGTATTGCTTTTCTCTAAACCTTTGTCAGTTTTACTGTACCATTTTCAATCTCTATCAAGATCTGTCATATTAGGCATCTCTTAAAACTGCACACAGTACTCAAGAGGAGATACACCACAGTTTTACATAATAACAAAATTACTATTTCTGGTTTTTCTCCTCTATTCCTTACAATAAGTGACATTGGATTTGACTGCTAATAGACACTGAGCTGACCTTTGTTCAAACTACCAACAACTTTCCCAATTATACCTTTACTGTGTGGTAACAGCTAGATCAGAGCCCATCCCTGTGTGCATAAAATTAGGTCAGGTTTATTATTCTTTTTCCTCTCCCAGAAGCTTTACCTACACTGAGATCTACATCTATTTTTGAAACCTAGTATCCCTTGTTTGCTCTTTCCTGGATTCTCTCCAGTAGATTTCTCTTTTTCTTAATTTTGATGTGGTACTCCAGCTGGGACCTCAGCAACTGATAAAAGAGCAAATGAATTGTCCATTTCTTTCATGTTTTATATGCAACACATCTCTTAATACATCTCTGTATTACATTTCTCAAATACATTTTTTTTCCATCAACATTATTTCATATTTTGTTTGTGATCAGCTATAAGGACCAAAATCTTTACTGCAAAATGTTTGCAGAAATATTATTCAGTTACTCCTTCCTAAAGACACATCTTCAGTCAGTCTCATGGTGATGCTTTTAGACCATCTTTAAAATGTAATAGAATAATTTAAAATTCTGATACTTCTCTTCAAAGTGTTTACAACCCATGACAATTTTGTTTCCTCAGCCAATGTCATTAGAGTACTCTCTATTCCATCTCCTCTTTCTGTCGTAAAAATGTTAAGAACTAGGCCTGCACTTAGAGTCTTTTACCCATCCAGTTTTTCTGTGCGATGAGCATAACTCTAAAGAGTACTTTTTATTAGCTGAAATATTAAAGATACTGGAAAAACAGATAATCCAGATACTATGGAATACATTAAGGAGCTTTATTCAGCTGCACAATATCTCTGGGTCTGCCTACAACCTAGTGATCATCCAGCTGGCAATAATCTTCTCCAGTGGAAGCTAATTTCTGCAGAGCCACCCCAGAGAATATATAAATCACACTTTTTGGTGCTCCGGAAGGGTTAGTATTCCCAGTGCAGGTCCATTTTTCTTGCCCCTCACAGAATCTAGAAAAGGTTATGGCATGATATGGCATGCTATAATAATGTGTGACGTACCCCTACCCCTCTTAACTTGGTGCTTTACAACGAGCACTGCTGCATTCCTGCTAAACGTGTGTCAGATTTGTTCCCATGTCTGCAAAAATAATACCCCAAAACCCAAAAGTCACATGTTCCTTAGAAACAGTGCTGATGAATGGATACATTGCTTTGGAAGAATGTATCTGACTCATGGGGTGCCAATCACACATCATTGATGTAGACTGTATTTCCTAGTTGATCATTATAAGACTGTTTTTGGGAGTGCATCAAAAGCCTTGGTAAGATTAAGACATAGCACTTCTGTTGCTTTTCCCATGCCTGTTAGGTCAGGTGTTTTGTCAAGAAAAAAAAAGAAATTGGGTCAATTTATCACAATTTACTCTTTAAAATCCTGGCTGGATGTTTATCATTTCATCATCATATAGGTGGTTTCAAATTGAATCTATCATAATTTCCTCTGGCATTGTGTTGGCTGTGGAAATTAGACCAATAATCACTGGGTCCTCCTTTTCTATCTGAAATAAACATAGGTGTTGTGCTTACTTTTCCTAGGCTTCTGAGGTATCTTCTGACCAGCATGAGTTCATGAAGATAATCACTATTGTTTCATGGACTGTGTAGTTAGTCTAAGGGAACTTCGTTCTAAATTACCTTCTTACATACCTCCAGAGTTGATATCTTATACAACATGTTCTCTCTGTATTCTGGGTTTGCCATCCCAGCTCATCATTAAAATTCCTTTAATTAAGTGTTTGGTCATTAATTATTTTTTGTGAAGGCTGATGCAAATAAGGTATTGAGCCCTTCACCTTCTCTCTGCCCTATGACAAAAAAAATCAGTTTTTTGTTCTATGTAAGTATAATGACTGTTAAGTAACTGAAGTACACTTTCCTTTGCTTTCTTTTCCTTTTTTTTTTTTTTTTTTTTTTTTAATTGAACTGTTTGGTTTTGCTTTTTAAGCTCCTTTCTTCTTTCAACTAATTTCATTATTTATCCTAACTGATTTTAAGCCTACAAATTTGTGCTATTCTTTTGTATTTATTCTTTTTTCTACATCTTTTTTTCTACTTTCTGTATAAAAGTGATAGTTTCCCCCATCTTTAAAGAACGTTCTGTTGTTTTTCGATTGCTTTCATAGAGACACATTAATTTTCAATTTTACCATGAGTTGTTCCTTACAAGGCAGAATTAAATGAACAATGTTGTGCTCCTTTCCTAATTTCTTCTATGCAACAAAAAAAATATTCTGAGACTTTAGTAGACTCTGTGTGAGATACCCTGTTCCTATCACAACCATTAATTGAGGAGTTAAAATTTTTCATTCCAATTACCCTTCCTATTGAGAGTTGCTTCTAAAAATCACAAGCCTACCTCCTGCTTTTGATATGTAAAATTATATCGCATAAAATAGATTACTAAGAGAGATGCAACGAATGATAATTCATCTGAATATGTGTCCTTTGATAGTAATGAGTTTAGCATAGGTTTGTAACCTTTAAACTTAGCTAAGTGGAATCCCAGTTAATGGGTTTATACAGTATCTGACAATGGGACTCCAATCTTGATTGCTGCTTTTAATATCTTCGAGAACAAGAACTGTAAAATGCATAAATTTTATTTTAACATATAATGCATAGAAAGTCTTGGGTTTAAGGGTCATCGACTGTGGGTCTGAGCAGATAATTGGTAAAAGATATCACCATTTATAATCTTAGAAGAAAAATTCCTCTTTCATACAGCTATTTAAAATATAGCCTTATTTAATTTCATAGTACAATAAGTTTAAACTAATCACAGTGGAATCTAATCAGTGTGAGGGTGATGACCCTTCCTGTAAAATGTTACCTGATAATAATCTTTTCAATAATAAAGGTTTTGGGGGAAGAATATTTACATAAGCCATTTTAAAAAATTGAAAGTTTAAAAATGTATTTATTATAAGGCTATAATCTTTATCAAATACACAGCAATGGAAAAAGATTCTGTTAGTATTTTATCTGCTGGCTAGCAATTGATGCTACTACTAATACTAGGAACATATTGAAGGAAATAACCCTGGCAAAATACTGAACAAATTTTTAAAAAATAATGATTATGGATTTTGTTAAATAAAATGCATGTCAAGCGCCATGGCGTAATGAAAAGTAAATGTGTTAACATGTATTTTTTATATGCCAGATATATACTATTCACCTTTCAGTCAGTTACAAAATTTGCTGGCATATGAAGTGTGATAATGCCTGAGAAAGAGGCAGGCATGTGCTGCAAAAATCGGAGATATTGGTGCAATGTGACAAGATGAGGTTGACTGTAATAGAATAAATTGTATCAGCGGAGATGTACATCTGCAGCCAGCCTACAACACTTATCTCCCAGTTTTCCAAGACAAAATATAAACTCAGAGGTCATTATTTTGAAAAACCTTGAATGGAGACAGATATCACCAGTGCACTTTCTTACAGCAAACTTTAGTGGTATGCAGAAAATGATAGTCTGGATACCTGCAGAATTTCTAAGGGTTGTATACAAATCCCTAAACAGTGTTACACAATTAAACATTGACTTTCTAGTTGTTAAAACTTTCTAATTCAGACACAAATTATGCACAATTATGTTTCTACTGAAAGCTGTACTATGGACCTCAACCCAGTGGCTCATAAACTGGGGTTAAGAACCAATCCAGTTCTCTCGGCTGTAGAACTCAGCCTCCCTTCCAGCAAAGGGAGGAGAAGACCAGATTATCCTAGACAGGCATTTGGAGTACACAGGGTGTGATCTGGGTGGCTGAAGTGACTCAGGAAGTACCATTAAAAATCTTTTGTCTTTTCCCTTTTGTCTTACGATCTGGCAGAAGGACTTTGAGCCCAGAGGATGAGGAACAAAGCAAAGAGGTTCAGCACAAGCTCTGTGATGCTGGCTGGTGTGAGGCAGCTCAGCGTTTGCTTTGCTGATGCATAAAATACAAGGACTTTGGTTGTATGGATGGATAAGCGCAGATTGTATAATAAGGTAGAGTTCGGGTCCGAGGAAGGCATATATGTATATGTCTGTAACGGTGATGAGATGAGGCAGGAGGCCCAAACTCATATGCAAAAAAAAGGAAAGAAAAATCTAACATTTAATGGTTATGAAGAGTAATGGTGAGGATGAATTTAATGTATCAGGACATAACATCAGGACAGTGAGAGATTGGTGTGCTGTAATTTGCTTACAAGTAAGTGTATTTCACCTTTATATACTATAACTTAATCAGTTCGTAGAATGTTGACCTAAAGATGCATTAAATATCATATCCATATAATAAAAATAAAACCATATAATATGGACATTTAATCTCAGACAGCAGGGACAAAAGTCAGTTTGTGTGAGAGGTCAGGCAAACAAAGAAAGTAACCATACATCAGGAGTAAATGTTTAAGTGAATTGCAAAAAAAAAAAAGGCAGTTAAAATACTTAAGTTTTAAAAGTAAGTTTTAAAGAGTTTTAATGAAGCATCATCTGGGTTCATCTAGAAAGAAAAAGCAGTGTGCTCTATCAAAAGAGTCAGCTAGAACTGTGCTAAGAGCTGTGTTTGACCAGTTTATTGAGTGTACAATAGAAAACTACAGACGCTGAAATTTTAAAATACCAGCAAGTATGACATACGTTAGATAATGTAGTCTTGTCATCTTTTTGATCCTTTGATGTGCTTATCTGTTCTTTTCAAGCAGTTTAAATGTTGGTGAGGTACATTTAAAAGGAGTGGATATTTGGAGGTTGAAAGATTTTTATTATTGTCATGAGGCACAAAGGTAAAAAAAAAGTTGGCTTTCATTATAGATTTTACAACAGGGTTAATTTTTAACTTTTCAGCATTTCTAATCTATTTTTTGTTTTTTAAAGGCTTTATGTATTGTAAATATTATGGAAGAATAAAATCAATTTCATATTTAAACTTATTTCCTTGAAACCATTCTTATTCCTTTACTGTATGCATTTCAGTGATTGTTCCAAGAATATTAAAAATATCTCTTTTGCCAGATACTGCTTAATTATATGTTGGAGAGTCACCAAAGAGTTTACCACCTAAGGTCCTCTCTTCTACTGTTTGTTTTGCAGGCACACCAGTCTTCCAGGATGGTGTTTACTGAAAGGCTATTTCTTATGTATGTCAGATAAGGCTGAGAGAGTAGGAGTTTTATCATTCTCATTTATCCATTACTTTAACCCCAACACTCATCTTCCTCCCCTTAAAAGATATACAAAAACCAAATAAATTAAAAAGAAGCCTGACATTTGGAGGTTGACATAGTCTTCAGTTTTCAAAGGCGATGAATATCTGGCACTCTTGCTGTTTGTGAAATACGCATAGTAAAGTCTTCTGAGAGTCAGTCAAAGGAATTTACAAATCAAATATTCTTATTAATTCATGTTAAAAAACTTACTGTTTTTTAAAAATCATACCAAATTCTGAGACCTCTATCTCCTTACTTATTGTGTAGGGAACTCTCTGTTAGTTGGGCTTATTTGGGACTGGGATAGCCAGGGAATACATAATTCTTGTGCATCACACAAGAATGCAACTATAGGAATACATGTGTAGACACACACACACATATTTACAGGGCTAAATAGAGAATTCCTATCAGACCTGAGCAGGCCTTCATGAAGCTTAAGTGCATCTGCATTTGTACAGCACTCACAGATAATTGGAAGGTGACTAAGCCCTTAGAATGCTCAACTGAAGTTGAGAAATTCCATGTCAGAGTCTGTAAATGGCAAAGTAAAGCAGACAGGCCCATAAATTTTGATGTAAAAATGTTTGCCATTAATGGTCTCTCTTTGGACAGTGTTTCCTCTAGATATGCCCAGCTATCATATCACATCTGAACTTATATTTAGAGCTTTAATAAACGTCTGACTTAATTTTTAAAAAGAACAGACAAGGGGTCATTGACAGAAACCAGACCAGTTAGTTCTTGAGACATAAGAACTATCCTGATTATATTAAATTTGGATTTATATTGTTAAGCTGAATGATGAGAAAATCAGCAAAGAAATCATATAAAGCATATAAATCTGAAATGGAACAGAAGACTTGCTTGGTTTCTTGATTTCTTGCTTTGTGGCTTTCTCTTGCTTTCTTGCTTTGTCTTGCTTTCTTGCATTGTCTTGCTTTCTTGCATTCATGCTTTTTCTGTTTCTCTCTCTCCCCCCCCTTTTCTGTTCAGCATAAGTGAGATCAGAATCAGATCTTCAGGGCATATTCCTAAGCAACTGCATTTGGTGCAGAGGTCTGGGATGAAATGATGGCCCCCACTGAAGCTGACAGTAGAACTCCCATTGACTTAAATAAGAGAAAAAGTTCACCCAGGGAGAGCAGTCTACCTTTTGTGAGGAAGTAGTCCTTAGAAGACTAGTGGAGAAAGAGAAATTTATTACAAAATATTACATGAAAGCAGCATTATATCTGAGAATGTGTGTATATAAGTCAGAAAGTTTAATATTATAGTTCCCATAGCAACAATAACTGTGCTACATTGCACATTTCTAATAAGGTGTCAGTCCTTTAAAAGCATGTAAAGTAATAAAAAAGTATTCAATATGTAATGCATGAGAAGAAGGAGCTATGTGGTCTATAGCTTTGAATTTCTTTATTTTGGTGTATTTAAATCCTTAAGTGTTTTTTAAACATTTTTCTTAAGGTTGAGTAAACACTATCTTGTTTACTTCTTATATTCTATATCTCATGACCATTAGTGCCCTGAAGATAAGACAATAATCTGAAGAATGTTTTAGGCTTTATGCTTATTCAGGTTTTGGTAGCTGATAAGACTTTTGATAAGAGTGTATATCATGGTAGTGACTTTTTTGAGGAGAAAAAATATCCAAAAATATTTTCTGACCAGACAGTACTGCGGACTTAAATCTGTAAATTCAGGAGGAATATGAACTAGTGATTCAGAAATGAGAAGATTGTCTATTCTGAGCCATCCAGCTTTGCAAGGAAGTTATATTATTATTGTACAAGATTTAAGCCCTTTGTGGTGAAGATATTATCTTTATATTTGTACATTGCTGAGCATGTACTGACAATACTGAAATTAAATCTGTGCAGAAAACACACAAGGACTAATACGAAATTCTTCTTTAGCTCTGCCATTCCTGCTTCTAGTGGATTAGTAGGTCCAACCAAGTCCTCAAGAACCCCTTTCTGGACTTCCAAAAACATACAGGAAACACTGTTATTTACTAGACATTTGGTAAGAGAGGAGAACTTCTCACTGAATTCATTATTCTTGAACTCCAGATTTGTTCATAAAGGGATAGCTATATGAATGCACTTATTGCGACTCCTGTAGCAGCAGAATACAGCAGAGCATAGTTTGTTTGCTTGCTGGCTTGTAAGGAATGGAGGTGAACAGTTCCCAAATGCTTCCTGGTTGTTATGGAGCAAATTATTCTCCTGTTATTTTAATTCCACAGTTTTTGCAAAGCTAAAGTAATGTATAGTCTTTATTCCATATGTTTTATTTCCTGAACAGGGACTGAAGACTTTTATGTGAACCATTTTCAAAACCTACAGCAGTCAGACTTACAGACTGAGTGCTGAGTTTCATAACAGCCATAAATGCTTTACACTGAAATATGAGACTGAAGTGATTCGTTATATTAAGAAAACTTGATCTCACGGAAATCTACAGAAAACTAAGAATTGTAATTGTACCTGTGTATCATCTAAGTATCAACTGAATACAAATGTTCAGTACATCAGAACATTATGTATTTGTCCATTCTTATTACTGACCAGTCTATAAAATACCATGTTTCTTACAATTAATCTAGAGCCAGAAAGTTCACTCTGAAGTGAACTTCTTTGTTGCTGTCTGACTTCCTTATGTTTTGTACTTTATTTTTTTTAATGTGCTATAGTAGTGATAATAAATGCTCATGCTAATGTTATGGACCCAGGAAATGTTCCCTTACTGATAACTTATGCTATGAATTACCCATCCCAGACTTTTAATAGTGTTTTCATGATTTTTTTCATTGTGTTCAAAAGCTGCCACCCATTTCTTTCCACTTTAAGTCTACTTATGGTATTTGTATCATGCACTGTGTATGTATTGTTTCCTAAAAGTCTCTGACCGCAGAAATATCAAGCAAGTCTGGAGTTATACCTTCCTGCCCAAAAAAAAAAAAAAAATTCATTTACCTAATATCTTCAGCCTGAAAAATCCAATGCTTTTGCCAATTTAATAGCTTATCACCTGCCTTTTAGCTGTTGGTGCCTCTACTAATGTCCTCTCAGAGCCACTATATTTATCATCTGCAAGGCTGTCATTCTAGAGAAGCAGGTATGCATAGCAGCAGAGAGCTGTGCTGACAGAGGAGTTTGCAGATAAAGAACATGTTTTAATGTGCTTTTCACAAAACAAATCTTTGCAACCCAATGTATGGAATGGCTGCATCTCTGAGGTATGGAGGAATCTTTTGCTGGCTGTCATGAGTAAATGACATTCTATGAAGAGGTGACATGGAGCTTAAGAGTATGGCTCTATAGAAGGGCTATATCACAGTGAAAGTGTGCTCGGGGGTTTGTAGTGTGTTTGATCTCAATGGGCACTAATAATTTATTGGATTGACCCCATTCAACCCTTATTAGGTGCATGCTGTCTCTAAAAGTATTTCTTAGGGTTGCTGAGAAACCTAAAAGTCATTGTGGAACAGGTCTAACATTTATTAGCCTTTCCCTTAATTACAAAGGGGTGAGAAGCATATGAAAGGAAGTATAAAGGCCTGGAGGAAAATAAGATAAAAAGAAAAAAGAACAGAAAGAAACAAAGCATTCCTGAAAAGCAACGAAAGTCTGAAATAGGAATGACTGGTTTGACTGACGTGAATTTAATCCGTTTTATTTCCAGGCTTCCCAACAGCTGTCTTTAAGCTGTTATTGGTATAACTGGGAAGTTCCTTTGCACTAGCTGTGCAAAAGGCTGGGGTAGAAATCCTGCTTCCTCCTTCCTCCTCAGTAACTCTGCTGTTAGATACTTTTGATGTTTCTAATACTTTGCTTTTACTCAGTACAGCAAGTGCTGCACAGTGATATAGCACGTAGCTTTTTAGATATGAGGATTATTTCAGACATACCAGCTGTATTGCTGACTTTCCATGGTGAGGTGCTTGTTGCCATTCGCCAGGTGAGAAGCTGAAGAATGGTCTTGGTATGCACTGCAGGAGAAAAGCACATAACATGCTTTTATGTCTTATGAATTTTCCCAGTAGGAGATAGCAAAGTATGATTGTCCCAGTCCTAAAATAGATATTAACTAATTCATTGAATAGGAGGAAGAGCTCGCAATTACCTGGCGGCAACTCTGTGTCACTTTCCTATGCAACGTTTCCCTATTTGCTCTCTCTCAAAGGCCAGTGCAACATAATAGAGCTCTAAAGCTGTCCTCTAAAGAAATTCACATGTGCGTTTTTCTGCTTTGGAGCAAATGTTTACAGGTTTTTTTTGAGCTGTCACATGTCTGTCAAATAATTTCTCTTTCTTTTGTAAGATTCTCTGCTATGACAGGGAGAACGACTCACTGGGGATTATATAGTGCCACTTCCTTGCATAGCTAGGCATGAGGAATTAATTACAGTCTTAATGCTCAGGGGAAGTGACAGATTATGACTGATAGGGGGTTGTACTAGAGCAGCTCATCTGAAAGAAAGGCAGAGGAGGTTGGCTTCCTTGGCTTCCCTTGCACTACTGGGAAGCAAAGGTACATGCTTTTTAAATGGCAACTGGGATAGGAATCTCCCCATCCCAGCCCTACCCTCCAGCAGCATATGCAGACCCTTGATTGCTCCTCTGCTATATGCCAGTACTTTGTCCTTAACACAGATACATTCCCAGTGGCCATAATGCATCTCTGTCTGGGCAATGAAGAGGAGAGCAAGGGCCAACATCTGAGATAGAAGCTCTTGCTGCTAATACTTGTGACTGGCTTAGTGTGTGTGGCACCAAAACCACATTATTATTCTTCTGCCTCCTGTTCTGTTGTGATGTACTTTTGTTCATGTGGGAGAAACCCCTGCAAATCCAACTCATCTATGGCCTTGAAGAAAGAAGCCTGTGGAAATATGTTAATATTAATAATAATATTAGTATTTCTGGTGTTCTGTTCATGGTCCATTGCCCCTGTTTCTGACAAAACTGATTTTTTCCTGTGTTTAAGAACAAACATGAACAGATGGGACTGGGTATTGTACAGCTAAGTTATTAGAACAGTGTAGACAAATTATTTTCTCTTAATGTATTATAGTAACAGCTACTGGTGGAAAAACTCAAGAGAAAAATTATTGTTAAAAACTATTTTTATAAAAAAACCTATATGAGTGGTCAAATAAGAAGATATTGTCTTATCTGGCACTTAGGAAATCTGAGTTTTGTTGAACAGCCTTGCACAAACCAATCATCCTTTGTTTCAGATCAGTCTATTAAATGCAGATAATAGTGCTTGTTCTTCCCTATCTTTTCCCATTTTCTCTATATGGATAGCAAAGTCTTCTACACAGAAGTTATTTTCTAGTTAATTATATTATTTCCAGAATAAAATGACAAGCATACGAGGACCCTCATTTTGGTTAGGACCACTTTACTCTGTGAACTGAACAAGTGTTATCATTCTTGCCACATTTGGAACAAACTGAATAACCCAAACTTCCAAGTTATTTTCCCATTTCACATCAAAGCCCTTTCAAATGCTTCCCAAGAAAAGTGCCAGGAAAAGTACATACCATAGTATACTGGGCAGCTGCGACTTACTGATCTCACTGCTTTATCAGTACCAGTTTTAGCCATCTCCCTTTGTAGCTAATATGTTTATTCTTGTCTATCACCTTAACCTGGTAGGTGTTTGTGGCTGATGGACATTTTCTCTGAACCCAAGAACTGGTTCAGGTCATCTAAGTCTTTTTTGTAATGTCACTTCTTTCTACTTGATTGTGGTTGACTGGCACAGTGCTAGCCCAAAATAAGGAGTTCAAAGTCTCTCCCTGAATGATCCTAGAAACCTATCAGGGGATAATATTTTTTTCTTGTCCCAAACAATTTTTTTATTCAACAAAAGGTCCATTTGAAGTGCAGACTATTCAGACTGAATGGGTGTCCATTTTTTCCCCCTCTGAAATCACCGGGAGTACTCAGGCTATTTTTGGATTTTTTATTTTTTTTAAATAAGAAAATGCAGAGTTTCTACATGATTTGCTGTTAAAAATATATATTGGTTTTGATGAAATTTTAATTATGGATGTTATTCATGGCTAACATTCTCCTCTCTCAGAGTGGCGAAAGACATCTCTCTCATCCTTATGCAAACAGGAAGGCAATTGAAATAGTAGAGTTTTTGTGGGGACATGAAAACATTTTCCACTGGGTTGAGTCAGCAACCTATGGAATCTGATGTTAGTAATCTAAAATCGAAATTTGTAATCTTTACATAGATTAATTATACAAGTCATTAGACTGGAAGTCTTTTTCTTGATCCTTTTGCTTTGCAGGATGCCTATAAAATTTTAATTTTCAAATGTATTTTGACAAAAGGTAATGTCAATGTTCAAAGTAATGTTCAAGGAGTGATACATTCCATGTTGGTCCTTTTTTCTTCTTTCATGTACCTCAGATTCAGCTTTTGGTGATGACTGACTCTTTACACTTCGCTAAAACTGACAGAGCCTGATATCCATAATTTCAAAATATGTTTAGGAACATATACTTTGTTGTATTTTGATTCTAAATTATGCATTTCTTCTGGCCATCATAAGTAGAAACAGTTTTGATTTCGTTTCTTCTTTTCTGTGGTTTGTAAATAAGAATTTGGAGTTTTGTGTCTGTTGCAGGCTATTATGATTAAAAGTCTTTTCCGTGGCTTCCTGTCACTGTGCTTTCACTTCTTTAGAACCATCTGATCATGCTGATAGCACCTTTCCAGAAATACCAGCATGCTGGGGTTCTCCGCTGTTAAACAAAAATGTCTCTACTTTTTCCTACTCTCATTTTGCAAGATTATGTAAATCAAAATCAAAAATATTTCCTGTGTAGTGCTTTGGGGCTCAAAAAAGAAATACAAAAATTCCCCTATTTGCCAAGTATTTCTTAATGATACAAGTATCAGTAAAGTGTTCAGCATGCTTGTGTTCCTGCTAACATACAAGGCAAAGACAAGCAAGTTGCTGCTATGACCAGACACAGTATTAGGATTCCTGTTGCTATTTTAAATGGTCAAAGAATAATTCTGAATGCTTTTTCAAGAATTAATATTGAATGAACATTTTCTTGATTTAGTAACATTAAATGGAAAAACACACTTGGGGAGACAGAGAATGGGAGAAATACACCAGTTTAATGAGACATCAATTGACTCAATGCTGTGAGGTTACCGAATGCTGTGGAAGTATTAATGAGGACAATGCCCTTTCCTTTTGCAGGTGATTCAGATTATTTCTTTGAGGGTCTTCAGTTTGAAATTTTTACTGCTTTGAAGGGTTTTCCTGTTAACAAAGCAACATGAAATTCCAGTGTTCTGAGAAAAAAAGAAACTATTATTAATGTCGACTCCTAGGAGCAAAGATCAGCTTTCTAAATCTTTTTAGCTCCATGAAGGACTTCTTTACTATTGTCCAATACTGAACCATGTGTAATTGAGCTCTTTCAGAAAAAATGTTTAAAGATGGGCTCATGTGGCAAATAGTAGGCTGCTCTGAAAAGTATTAGACTATTCCTAAATTAAGCATTTCTGTTTACTAGATTTCCGCTGTTGATCTAAATTGCAATACCAAAGCTGAAAAACTAACAAAGTATTCAGCAAATATAGGTCTGCCTTAACAGGCTAGGAATATAAAACCCCTAAAGGATACTGTCAAATCTTGCTTCTTAAGACATGTTTTTAAAGATGGACATAGTGAGAGGTTAAGGAGAAAAACAACAAAAACAGTGTTGATGGTGCAGCTGCCTGACATTGGCAACTGAAAACACGAGAAATCTTCAGTTTGCAGAGGCTGAGGGGAGAAATATCTATGGTTTACAAAAAATGCGAAGGCAGTGCATGAGCTGAATTGTTCACCAAATCCCACAATACAGCAGCTGGGGGCACTTGAGAAGACTGATGGGAGATTGGTCTATAACAGACAAAAGAAAGTACTTCTTTACACAGCAGATAGTGAACTTCTGGAATTTGTTGCCACAGGAGACTATGGAAACAGACAGTATTAGCAGGTTCAAAAATGGATTAGATAAATTCATGGATAACAGATCGATAAATAGATACTAAAATAAGTAGACAACAATGTACGACCAAACACCTCTGATACAAAAAATCTCAATGGGCATGGAGAGTAGTCAGGCTAACATGCTTTTCCTGGGCACTGTCTGCTTTTGCAATTGTTTGGAGACAGACTATAGGGCTGCATGGACTGCTGCTCAGACCCAGAAATAAGGCATTTCTTATACTCTTCATAAAAGATTAATGATGAGTGTGCTTTTTGGATATACTGTAATGTTATCTTAAACTTAAACACCAAGAAATATTAGTATCTATGTTTAGATGTGAATCTAATATCAAGAAAAGAGTTTGCATGATGCTTACTTCAAATTACAATTTTTTATTTCAGTAATAATAATTCTTTGTAGAAACCTCCTAGAAAATGTCTCCTTTTAAGAATAAAAATACTTGAATATTTGTTTCATTCACGCTTATCACTTTTTTTCCCCTAAAGTAATCATACGGTTGCAGTTAGGGACAGAAATCACCAGTCGCTCTGGCTGATTACTCACTTGCTGAGTGCTTTACAGGATTGTAGTGCAAGACAAAAATTTTCTTCAGTGGAAGGAAATATTAGAAAAAATATGCAGCACATAGATTGCTCAAGGTGGCTATGCTAGCCCTCTGAATAAACATATATATGTTCTGATGTTCATGCACACACATGCATTTAAGCTATAATATCTTGAAATAAGAAAAAGAGAGTTTTTTCTCTCTTATTTTTCTCTTTCAGCTAAGATTAAAAATAGGAGGAAGAATGTGAATCTTTCATTAATGTTTAGACAGTTGGCTAGAAATTAAAACCAGCTGTTGTGTGCTATGATCTCCACATTCTTTGCTTGTATTAACTGTCAGGCATGAAGGCACCAACATAATTTAATTAATGAGTTCAATTAGAACTGTGAAGAAATCATAGAATTAGGCACTAGGGACTTTAGTTATAAAAAAGTGCTTAGAGATACCTCTTTTTAAAATTTGAAAACTAAAATTACTAGTATTGTTTCAGTCTTTTTATTCAGTAATTTATGTCTACTACTTGAAATTATTTCAGGGGTCTCTTTGGAGCAGTATGGATCAGACACAAATAAATTGACAGACTTTCATTTCAAGCAAAACTCGTTCTCTTTTATCCACCTTGCCTTGCTTGAACTTTTGAAGAAAATGTCTTGAATAGACACACTTTGAATTCAATGTGGTAATCCTTGAATACATGAATACTTCAACACTTCAATTTGTGGAAGGTCATAGGTTTGCATTCTAGACCAAAATTACCTGGGGTGTGACACTGCACTGAGGTTTGAGAACAATAGGGAAAGAAAATACAATGCCTCACTGCTCCCCAGGTGGTCCCAGGTGCACATCTGCATACACTGTGAGCAAGATGGGCATACAAGGACCCAGATAGTTGTTATTATCTAACTTTGGCTTATTGACATGTGGTAGGGGGATCCTTCTTGGGAGATTTGGAGGCTCCCTACCCAAGGACAGGTAAGATGTCCAGGCAACCAAAGTTAGTCTGCCATGTGCTCTGTGGGCATTTTCAGTGAGAACCTGAAGCACCATCAGGTGTCTGCAGGGACACAGGGATTCATGTCAGATAGCACAGTCAGCTGAACACAGGAGGGACCTAGCCAGTGAATGAGAATTGAGCGCATTGCTTTATAATATTTAGTCCAGGAACAATTACACATTATCACTGCATGTTTATTATGGACAGGCAGTAACCCATTCCTAGTTATTTAAATTTTCTCGTAACATGCAGTTCAGGCTCTTCTTATTAAATTCAGATAATGTAGTTGTGATGGAGAAGATGCTAAACACTCTTCATATTTTATAAAAGTAATCTATAACTTTCACTGGATGTTTCCCAATAAAAACAAAAATGAAACCTCTCTCTAATCACGTGACTTTATAGGGCTGGTCAGGAAAAAAATAACTGAAATATTTTACAAACCAAAATGCAATTTTTGAAAAGTGTTCCATGATAAAGGCTCCTGAAGGTGACATATTTTTTCTCTTGAAAGTTTGTTTTGGAATTATTTAAATGCTCCTTCAGAGAAGTCTGTATTACAACTGTTTTATTATATTTTGGTTTTTATTTGCATATTGATTGGCACTACTTTCACCATGTTTCAAGGCATTTCAGTAGTAGTAATTTGTACTATGTTACACACTGATAATTCTGAAAAAAGTTAACACCTAGAAATTTCTTTTAAAAAATATTTCTTGGCCATTGTAGATTGTATTATAGGTCTCTTTAATTTTCTATGAATATAAATATCCCTTGAAGTCAGGTTGATATATAAACCAAGGTTGAATTTTACTGTATCTATACAAGCAATGGGAAACCTCAAAGGTTGAAGAGTCTTGCAAAACTGTAATTTGAAAGTTCAGTCTAAAAGAGCATCACCTGTTCAAAAGTAGGTGTCTTCTGCAGTCTGATCTGCACATATGTGCTCATATATTTTAACAGAAGCCATATGAAACCTCTTGGTTTTTAGATCTTTTTGAACAAGTTTTTTAGGTTAAAATCAGGCAAGTCTAAATCCAAACCAAGCTTTTATGACAAGAGCTCTTATTGCAGCAGACAAAGATTGAAAATAAATGAATAAATGAATAAAGAAACACTTCTTTCTTACATTTAGTCTATTTTTGAAATTTCAGGAAAGTTTGTGATGAATGTTATGCGAAATTTCATATTGTTCTTAGTTTCCATTATATTTCACAAATTATGACAAGTGTCACATTACATTTATAAAGTCTATTCTGACTGTGTAACTCTTTTTCCTTGATTTTACATCAGTTATTTCAGATTTTTTCTCAGCAGAAAGTATCATTCTGATTTCTAACACATCTTCATTAATATTAAATAAGTTTTCTTACATATTTCAGATAAAACAATTGAAATATTTGGGATTTTTAAAACTTATGATCATAACCTGTATCAAAAATATATGTTTATTTAATAATACAGTTAATGTATTTTATGGCTTAATTGCAAACTTCTCAGTTATCTTTTTGATAGTAGTGTCCTTTAAAAAAGAAAATTCACTTTTAAAGGAAAAGCAATAAAAGGCATCTTTTCATATTTTTTCCTATCAAGCATTAATAGAAGGAAATGTACAGTTTCAGGCTTCCATTGTACAGAGAATAACAACTCTACCCTTTCCATAAATAAAAAAAAAATTTCCACATCTTGAAAACACTTATTAAGTTAAAGTTTCACATTTTGTATATGCCGCCTAAAGCAAATTAGGAAATTTTAATATCTTTAGTTAGTGCTAAGCAATAAAGAAGGTATAACAATTAGATTCTGTGTGAGAGGTGTGTGGGTGAGGAATTAGTTCTTACAGTTGGAGCTAGTCAGAGATATTGCTAGACTCTTTTAGCAGTCGCAGGTCTACAAGAATCTGATTTTAACTGAGACAGCTATTCACAAAGCTGATCTTCTTACAAGGTTCCAAAAAAACAGATGATGTATTGTTCTTTGTGATGTGTTAAAACTTCTTTTAGCAGTTGCAAATACCATTCTGACATGAGAAACTCTGCAGAATATCTCTTCACTATTTATTAAATAAGCTCTACAGGAGTCATGGATCTTGCTTTCTCTCAGTCGTAAGTAGTTCTTGAGCCTTTGTGGAGTAGATAACTTGAAAAAAAATATTTTGAAAGGCCCTTTTACATCAGTGAGCAAGTATGTTGTCAGTCTTGGCAGGACTTGTTAGATTGTGCTGAATATTACTCTCTCTATGTATGGTGATGCAACAGTTCTTTCGTTTGTACAGCACAGTGGCCTGTTTCAGGCTCCATAGGCTCAGTACAATCCAGACCATCTGAATCTCAGCTAAATGCAGACTTGTTGCCATCAGTCCCAATTCTGTCCCAGACAGAAGGTCTGGTATTCCACCAGTTCCTTGGTACTTTATTATAAGCAACTACACATGGACAGAAGCACCAGGTAGTTTAGCAGACAATGCCTAGAGACCAAATTAGATGCAATCAAGAGCACAACTAGCATCTTGTAAAATATGAGTGGGGTCTGACCCCCCTCTTTCTTATTGTTGGAGAATGCCATAATTACGAAGCTGTAAGCATGTCCATGGTGACCCTGTACCCCACCGTTCCTCCAGGAGGTGAGTTGAGGATTGAAAGAGTTGGTTGAAATTTAACTGGAAGAGATTCAGAAAGAGAGCAGGCAACAAAGAGAGACTGGTTCTAGTCTAGTTGTTAGCTCACCCATCCTGGGAGGAGAAAAGGCCTGATTTGTGATCACCCAGAAGGGTTTGTCTGTGTTTTAGTGCAGTAATATTGTATTATAAAATGGATACCTAATCAGAAGTCCGGAAAGATGCCTCTATGCAAGTAAGTCTTTTTCTCCTTGATTGCATAGTTTTCCCTGGCTGCACAATGGTCTGGCCTCAACTGTTGGGCTTGACATTTCTCTTCATCCTCTGCCTATGCCTAGTATTTGGGATTCAACCAGCCTTAAGCTGAGGAGAATCCAGAAATCAGAATACAGGAGCTTTAACCTCTAGTCCAGTAACCTCTAGCAGTCATGAAGAGACACTGCTGCTGTGTGTGCCTCTCACCACTTTTTGAAAAAAAAAGAGAGCTATTCTCCATTCAGCATTTCCTCAGAAGAGGAATAGGCCGATGGGTTTCTCCATGGCAGTGGATGCCATGATTTTCCCCTCCAGGATACAAAGAATTTTCAAACTTTTTTCTGTCCTCCCCTCCTCCTCTCACATTTACATGCACAGAGCACGGTTTGTTGGAACGCTGGCATGGCCAGAGACCTCCACCCCGAGGCTAAGAAAACACACAGGGTAGGTAACCAAAGGTCAGGTTACAGTCTCTCCCTTGACAATTTCTGTGGCAGAAGAAATGGCAGAAGAACTTCTCAGGGAGAGGAGTTGGGTGAGGAGAAAAAGTGAGTTCCAGCAAGAAGATCTTTATAGAGACCTTTAATAGTTGCAGATTCTGCAGGCTGGAGATTAACTGCTGAGTCAACTTTTAAGTTATACAACTTTTAATCTTGAAAAAAAGTTGGACCATCTCTTTTCTTAGGTTGGCATAGGCATTACTGAGAAGAAAATGTCTACATCTGTTACTGAAAGAGGAAAAAAAGAAAGTATTGCTGTAGTATGTCATTAAGCCCAAACCATTAGGTATGTATCAAATGAAATCTTGGCCTTGTTTATAGTATTGTAAATCTTAACATTTCATTTCAAAGCAATTGCCTTCAGTTCCTTCAAATGTGTCTAAAGCTAAAATTTTACCCAGTAATTTTCTCAATTGATTCAATATTAATAAAAATGGGGTGTGGGGTGCCAAAATCAATCTTTTTGATAGTAGTACCTTTTTGGTCTCTATTTAACCCCTGTTCTTACATGTATAAAATTTCCAATTTGACAAAGATGGTTGGATAACTTTACTTAGATGACCTAGAATAATTAGTGAGTTTTTACCTTGGTAAAATTATGAAGCTAATGATAATGAATCTAACAAATGATTCTCATCTAATAGATGATATAATATGATATTATTAATAGCTGTTAATGATATTAGCAAAAACCTGTCATGTTAATTATCAATATAATTTAGTAATGTGAGAAGGTAATGAAATGTTACACTCATTTGGTTAATGGGACTTTTATCAAAAGAGGCAAACTGAGTAATTTTCATAATCTTAACTTCAAAGGGCACAGTGTTGGCAGTTAGAATCAGACAGATTCACAAGTGAAAGATGATAGTAGAGAAAAATGAGATATTGTATGTTTTCTTTTTGCTGAATCAGTAAGATGGTTAGCCATTTAAATTAATTGGATGCAACAGATGAAATGTTGCTCTTTTTTTCAACACAAAATTACTGTTTTGTTTTTAATTTTTCCTGCAAATAATTATGGTTCTTCTGATTAAGAGAATGTGCTAAGCAAATGAAGGAAGTAGTTTCAGTATCTCAAATGGTAGGGACAGATTTGTGTAAAAGTATGTAGGAATATTTATATTCACATACATATAGTATATGCAGTTATCTTTAGATAGTATCAAATGTTGAACAAATTGCAAAATGCATATTGATATAAAATTTAGAATTTTCTAATACTTGTTTTGAACAAAGATACTGTCAATACAGTTAAAGGCAGTAATGCAGGTTTTATATATACCTTGAAAGGAATATGGTCCTTGAACAGGTATTCCATGGTGTCAGCTCAGCAGTATTTTGCTCTAGGTTTAATCAATTTGAAAAAAAAGAGACGAGATTCTGAACTTATCTGTGATTTCAAGTACAGGTTAGCAGAAATCATCCATAGTTTCATTAAAAACTCACCAAAATTACATTTTCCTAAAAAGGTTAAGGAGGGCTGCCATGGAAAGGATCATAAAATGAGAATGCTGTTAGTGCTAGAACAGATGAAACACACGCAGGGAAAAGAAAGTGGCACACGATATGAAGGGAATAGTGTAGAAGACCCAAGAATGAAACCACACACAGATGTTACAGGAAAAAGGGATAAAGTAATCTGTGGGAGGGAAGCTACTGTTAGCTGATCATACTTGGCAGCAGGAGCAAAATGAGTTCTGCTTTACAGGGACAATCAATATTAAATGCTTGAGGTAGCCACATGCCTCCTGACTGTGTAAGCAAAACTTTCAGGAACAGAGGGAAATTCCTGTGCTGCTAAGTGTGATGTGCATAGTGATCCGCAGTGGTCTTTTACATAGTTTCTGAAGGAAGGTTGGATGCTTTGAAAAAAATACAGAAAGGCAATATGAGGCTGGAAATGGGAGTCATAAAAAGTGACTGCAAATGAATACAAAGAAATTTTACCCAAGGCGAAATTATTTCCTTATAATCTGAATCCCCTGGTGTTGCTGGTTGATACTACTGCTGCAGCTCTACTGTTCACAAGACCTAGAAAATAACTTCTGGTAGCTGTAGCTTTTTTAACTCAACTCACAGAGTGCTTGCCAGCACCTGTGCAAAAATCCTTTGTGATGTGGATATATACATATGGGTAGAAGTATCAAAAGAGGGACAAAACCTAGGCCCTAGATATGCAACATGTCTTTAAAACAGACAATAGAATATGTAAAGAACATACAATACAGTCTACAAATTTTATGACCTCATACAACTATTGTCAAAGATTAAATGAAACTATAGCTTTGGGAAAAACTCTTAGTGAAATGCAGAAATCATGAAAAACTTCTCCAGAAAGAGAAATATGAAGGAGAAGGGCACTGAGATAAAGAATATATTGTATCATGTACATTGATCATATAGAGCAACAGCAGCTCCATAGCTGCTTACTCATTAAAAAGCTTCAGACTGTTTTGAGCATATTTTGAAAATTCAGGAAAGGAAGAAAGAAATGGAACAGAAAAATGAATTGTGTTGAAAATAGCCTTGAACAGAAATTCGTGCAATTATCTGGGAAATTATGTGATATTAAGACAGAGGTAATGATTCCTCCTTCTTTTTGCAGTCTAAGTCTTTGGTATGTTTTGGTCAAATATATCTGGATTCAGAGGTATGAGTACCATCATTTGCTAGGAAACTGATCTGTCAGGGATATATTTGCTCATAGCAATGATCCCATAAATTCTGTGATTCTCATAAGCAATGATCTCTCATCTTTTCTCTCTCATAATTATTTCTATTCTCTTCTCCCTGTCTGATACAAAATGGGGTGTTGTCAAGCAAACTTCAGGCTTGAAATGAAGATAATATCTCTAGTGGATGAGCTGTCTTGTTCTTTGTCCTTTCAATCATTTTATAATTTTAGAGAAATATGCACAATAGTACATTTATTTCATTAGACTTCTAGAATAAGTGGAAGAAATTTTGTAGAAAGGCCTTTAACGTTGTTGGCATGTTTTAATTTACATATTGAAGAGTAACTAAAGACCGGTTATTTTACTAAAGAAAAAAACCTCTGTCACAGAAAGACTTGAGGGCAAAATCTGATAAATCTCTTAAATAAAATGGAATGCTTGGTAGGCAATCTTGTATATTCATCTGTAGTATTTGCAGTATTTTCATCCAAATATGTTAACAACAATGCTGCCATATACCGAGAAATGAAACAAGTATAAATAATATGATGTTTGGACTTGATTAACTCTAAATAATGTTGACTTAAAAATATTGTTATATGAACTATCAGCTATATTGTATAAAGCATTTAAAAGTTTTTCTAATTAATTTTTTGTTTCTATAGATAGTTGGAATTCAGACAAACATATTTAATCTATTTGTTGTAGTTTAATTGGGTGGTAGTTCTGTATGCCTTAAGAAAAGGTGAGATGACCAAACTAGTGTTCATAATAACCAGACATATTTTAAAGGTAGCAGAGGAGTGCATTTAGGAAGAATATATGGGGTCAGGGATCAGAAGTTAAAGTGATATGGTCTAAGAAACCTGATTTTATTTTGATGTGTATGTGATGTGGGTCATGTGTATTTTCATGTATCTATTTAAATGTATATATAAAAAAAGATAGATAAAAAATTACATAGGTCAGAATAAAGCTTGAAGAGAATAAGTGGTTCATCAGGTCATATGTAAAACAAAAAATTATTAATATCCAAGTGGACATACAGAATATGTTTTCTTATTTTCCTAACTTTCCCTTTTGGTGAGGGGAGATAAGTCTTTGCCAAGATGAATTTATTATACTAAACTTTGAAGAGTAGCTTCTGTACCTGTTTGTAATGTGGCACTAAAAATAATTTCTCCCTATCACTGATGTGTGCATCAAAGTTATCTTCATTCATATTTTAATAAACACAGAGTGCTTTTTGGATGGCAGTGTTTTAAAACACTTAACTTAGGCTTATATGTTTACTCAGATGAAGTTCTCTTCATCTAGTCATATGTCTGTGAAACTAACAATATGTACTAATTATGATACATTAAAAAATCAAATAATTTGTAATGCAAGTATTTATAAAGCACTTCTTGACATAAAATAATGGAAATTCTAAATTCACTTAACAGTGCATGCTTAAGATAACAATTAATAGTGAATTATCCAATAATCACTGCATGAATTACTGCCTGAAAGTCTGAGGATTATACGTATCCATATTTCATACTGGGTCATAACACTGGTATCTTCTGGCCTTAGAATTAATATTCCCAGTTCTCATTGCTCTGCCAATGTAAAATAAAGCAAGTCCTAGTGAAAATGAGATCTAGGTTCTATTAATCCATATAAAGGACAGCTGCATTACTAATACAAATTTTTGCGTGACTACATTTCTCCGGTTTCAAAATGTTATGCTGTAATTGGCTGCATTGCATTGTCCTGCAAAATAGTGATATAATCGTGTTTGTACACCTCACTCAGTGTGGTGTAGTAATCTGGTAGAAATATATTTTAAAAGCTATCTGATGCAATACATGGTGCATGCATTTGAAAATTTAACTAACTTTCACACAGCAGGTGATTGGCATGAAGTGTAAATATCAGTATCTGATTAGACTGCTTTTCAATTTAAGTTGAAATCCAGTAAATTTCCTGGATACTCTATGTTGTAAAAGTGATTAAGTACTATTTTGAAGAATCTGGTGAAGCAAGTAATGGCTAAATAATTATTTTGTTTAGAATGGCATGCTTTTTCAGAAATTATCTAATGAATAAAACAGAGCTACAAACTTCTCCCATACTTTGTGTATCAGGTTTCTACTTATTCTTAGCACTGCTGAGTCCCAGGAACCTGCAGTGGTGCATCACTTCAGTAGGAATGCCTTAGCTGGGAAAAAGGTACGATTTGCAATTCAGCATCATGCTTGCTTTAAGTGCTTAGCTTATTTATTACAAAAACTTCTGTTTTTATCATATTTCTGTTCTGAATGAGGAAACCAGTAAATTAGTCTTCATTTTTCATGAAACTTCAAAATCTTTCATTGCAAATGGTGAAACCTACAAGGTTTAGACACTTAAAAATTTGCCCAAGTATAGGCAAAGGGAATCTCTGCCTCCTTAATGGCTGCTCCTGGTCTCACCGAATCGGAGTCTTTTGTTTCAGATTCTGTCATTTCTATCATTCTGGAGAGTCTTCCTTTCAGGGGTCCCTTCTTAATATATCAGATCTGGGAATACTCCAGAAGCAGCATCCTAAGCACTAGGTCTCCTCCAGCATTTTCCCAGTTCTCAGCTTGGATGCATGATTTAAAGTCAGGCCTCTCAATAACTGGCTGATCTGCAGCTTTTAAGGAAAACTCATTTCACTAAGGCAAAAGTTAATAGCTGCACGCAGCCAGAGAATATTCCCTAACCTATTGACATACTCTCATGCATAGTCTGTTAACCTTCAGAAAAATATATTTAGTTGCTTCACATACATAACCCTGTCTTTACCTCCATCCCTGGAAAGATGATGGAACAGTTCATTCTGGAGGTCATCTCCAGGCATGTAGAGGAAAAGAATGTTATCAGAAGTAGTCAACATGGATTCACAATGGGGAGATCATGCTTGACCAACCTGATAGCCTTCTATGATGGTGTGACTGGCTGGGTAGATGAAGAAAGAGCAGTGGATATTGTTTACCTTGACTTCAGTAAGGCTTTTGACACTGTCTCCCATAACATCCTCACAGACAAGCTAAGGAAGTGTGGATTAGATGAGAGAACGGTGAGGTGGATTGAGAACTGGCTAAACAACAGAGCTCAGAGGGTCGTGATCAATGGCAGAGTCTGGTTGGAGGCCTGTAACTAGTGGAGTTCTCCAGGGGTCTGTGCTGGTTCTGGTCCTGTTCAATGTATTCATCGATGACCTGGATGTAGGGATAGAGTGTACCCTCAGCAAGTTTGCTGATGATACCAAGCTGGGAGGAGTGGCTGATATGCCAGAAGATTGTGCTGCCATCCAATGAGACCTGGACAGGCTGGAGAGCTGGGCCAAGGGGAGCCTCATGAAACTCAACAAGAGCAAGTGTAAGGTCCTGCACCTGGGGAGGAACAAACCCATGCACCGCTACAGGTTGGGGGCTGACTTACTGGAAAGCAGCTCTGCTGAGAAGGACCTGGGAGTTCTGGTGGACAGCAAGTTGACCACGAGCCAGCAATGTGCCCTTGTGGCCAAGAAGGCCAACAGTATCCTGGGGTGCATAAAAAGGAGTGTGGCCAGCAGGTTGAGGGAGGTTGTCCTTCCCCTCTACTCCGCCCTAGTGAGTCCACATATGGAGTACTGTCTCCAGTTCTAGGCTCCCCAGTTTAAGAAAGACAGGGAACTACTGGAGAGAGTCCAGCGGAGAGCTACCAAGATGATCAGGGGACTGGAGCATCTCTCTTATGAGGCAAGGCTGAGAGACCTGGGTTTGTTCAGTCTGGAGAAGAGAAGACTTCTTATCAGTGGGGGGATCTTATCAATGCTTATAAATATCTGAAGGGTGGGTGTCAAGAGGATGGGACCAGACATTTTTCAGTGGTCCCCAATGACTTGACAAGGGGCAATGGGCACAAGCTGGAACACAGGAAGTTCCACTTAAACATGAGAAAAAACTTCCTTACTTGGAGGGTGACAGAGCAGTGGAAGAGGCTGCCCAGAGAGGTTGTGGAGTCTCCTTCTCTGGAAATATTCAAAACCTGTCTGGACACGGTCCTGTGCACCCTGCTCTAGGTGTACCTGCTCAAGCAGGGCGGTTGGACTAGTTGATCTCCAGAGGTCTCTTCCAACCCCTACCATTCTGTGATTCTGTGATTCTAAAAGCAGCTGATTTAAATAACAGCTTGTGGTCAAAGGAATATAGAATATGTAAGGGAAGGGTTAAAGTAAAGAGACACAGATGGCTTTATGTATGTTTTGGAAGAGAAAAAGGGGATTTCTTAGGGGCTGGAAGGTGTTTCGTGTCATATGGAAGATTCCCTGTGGTGATACTAATACGATTTACATGATATATTACAATAAGGTTTATGTCTTGGGATCTGGGTGTCACCTGAGATTGAACATCTTACTATTTTTTCATTCTGTGAATTTGATGAAGATGGATATATGTGGAAAAATTCCATATGCAGCAATTTATGTTGTTTGGAAAAAGTTGGTCTTAAGTATGAAAGAGACTACCTACGTTACAAAAGAGTTTGTATTTGTTTATTATCTCCCGTGGAAACAGAGGAAATTATCTACAATGTCTGTTCCCTGATGACACCCAGAGATATGCAGATTGCTAAGACCTTCTGATTTCTCAAGGTCAAATCAAACTGAAGGCAATCATTCCTCATCCAACTTAGCTGAGCCAAGTTGCTTGCTTTGGCACTGGTACCACATCCTAAAAAAGCAGATTTTTCTTGCTTGTGGGCAGGTGGTTAGAATACCATATAGAGCTCATTTTTGACTGTCAGGATTGAAATTATTTCTCAGCCAAGCATAGATATAAGTACATCTGTTAACTATTAAATCATGGAGAAAAAAACCTTTGCAAAGGTTCAAAATGTACCTCAGATGTAAGAAAAAACAAATCAGAATTTCAGAAAAATTTCTGTAAAAATGACTAAATAGAGAAATGTAATTCCATTACATTCTGATCAAGAAAATTACTGCAGCTATCATAGAATCTGTTCGTAAGCCAGTGAGATTTTAACTACAGTTTGAGCAACAGTAGAATAGGTGGTTATTACTAACCTGTCAAAGACTTCAGCAAAACCTGAATTTTTTTTTTTTGCACACACCAGTATGGTTTTTAACAGATACTTGAATACTATGTATCAAAATCTGGCTATTTTAATGTCTTTGCCTGTGCTATTCCTAAAGTGAATCTTTAAAATGGGAAGGGTATAAAGTGTTAAACACTCTATATTTATTTTTACTTCAAAGGTAGTAGGTTTCAGAAAGTGGAAGACCACCCTTTATTAGTAGAGGCTTTCCGAAATGTAAAAGATTGTTCAGTAATTATAACTCATGCTAATGAACTAGATATGAAATTAACAAATACTAAGTTAATTATTACTTACAACAATTGTTCTCCGAAGAATTCATTCAGGCATCTTCTAAATTTAATTAAAAACTTTACGTGTGAGAGCTAACAGGTCAAGATTACAGGCAAACTCGGATAAATTTGTCTAAGAATACTCAACTAAGAAAAAAAATAGGTTTTTACACTACTTTCAAAATATACAGTACATTATTGACTGCATTTCCTTTGTAGCAAAGACTTCTCTCAAGGAGTTGATGTAAAATTCCTGATGAGCTAATTGTGCTTTTAATTGATATTTGGCTTGAGGATTTTAGTTTTGTTGTTGTTGTTGAAGAGTGCTAGAAGCATTCTTGTTGTGGTTTAGCCCCAGTCAGCAACTAAGCACCACACAGCTGCTCGCTCACTCCCCCCACCCCTGTGGGATGGGGGAGAGAATCGGAAAAACAAACGCAAGAAAACTTGTGAGTTGAGATAAGAACAGTTTAATAATTAAAATAAAACAGTAATAATAATAATAATAATAACAATAATTATATAATGAAAAGGAAAATAATGAGAGAGGTGAAACCTCGGAAGAAAGTAAAAATAAACCCAAACAACAAGTGCTGCATCCGCTCACCACCCACCAACTGATGCTGCCGGTCCCTGAGCTGCGATCGCTGCCTGCCCTAGCCAACTCCCCCCAGTTAATATACTGGACATGACGTCACATGATATGGAACATCCCTTTGGCCAGTTTGGGTCAGCTCTCTTGGATGTGCCCCCTCCTGTCCCAGCTTCTAGTGTACCTCGCAGAGCATGGGAAGCTGGAAAAGTCCTTGACTATTGTAAGCACTACCTAGCAACAACTAAAACATTAGTGTGCTATCAACATTATTTTCATACTAAGTCCAAAACGTAGCACTATACCAGCTACAGTGAAGAAAATTAACTATCCCAGCAAAAAACATGACAATTCTGAAGTCATATTTCACTTTATATTGTATTAATTTTTCACAGAAGTATTCATCATTATGCTTATAACTGTTATTTATTTACATGGGCCTGAATCTGAAAAGTGGATGCCAGTTGCCTGCAAAGCTATCCTTAAGAAAAGGGATTGAGTCAACACTTCTCTTTCTTCTCAGAAATGATGTTGTACAATTTGTGTTAGCAATTCTTTCCTGTAGGATTGCACAAAAAGATGGGTAATAATTTTCTCTCAGCATGTCTAACTAAGATGGTTAGCTTGTGAAATGAATGAATGAATGTTTGCACACTTAGAGCAAGAGCCATATTGCCAATGTAGCGCACACACATTGTCTCCTCCTTGTAGTTTAGGCCAGACATTAAAGTGTTTAATTTCTGCAAGATTCATGTGAGAGAGGGGCAGTGTTACTAACTGACTAATTTTGATTGTGAAACAATTCGTGCTCTCTTCATAGGAGAGGAAACAACAAATCTGGGGTTTTTTGTTCTTAAAAAGGGTCAACATAGTCTTTACAACAATAATTAAAAATAACCTACTGTCATCAACCAAATACGGCTTTCTGAAGCCTGTAGCCTGGTTTGCTTCCATGAATGGTTTATTGATCTGTTGCAGAGTAATTCAACAATGAAATTATCTTGAAGATTAAAAACAATATTGAGTAATGGATGGTCCAATTTACTGTAACATGATCTTATTGCTGCAGTTCATTACTAATTCATGCAGTGAAAAGCTCAAGTAAAACTTTGTTTTCAAATTTCAGCCTGCATTCTACAGGACAGTTTTTGCAGGAGAATTGCTGAAGTGGATGCAAAGTCCCTAGACAACTGCCCTATGCAAATGCTACACTAACATTTTGAAGGAATTGTCTTAGGAAAATAGATTTTCTTGCCTCTCTTTTGTTCACAGGTATATAGGAACTTATTGGTTATGATACATCTTGAATTTTTTTCTATTGGACTAATATGTGGAAAAAATCTGATAAATTACATACCCCATACATGAAATGGCAGGTTTTACGTATATCTGTTAAGCTTACAGAGGGATTTATCCATGCAGTATCAGTCCTAAAGTAGATAATTAGAACTGCTACTTCTGTTTCTTTTCTGCTTCTTTTTCTCTCCCCTATTCCCTTAATACGTTTATTAACATCATCAATTTTAATTCTATTTCCTCTAAGTCAAAACTTCTTGTGCACAATCATCTGCTTTTTCAATATGAGAATTTGTACATAATTCCTCTTTAATCACTGTAAGAACCTTTTTTTTTTTGCATAGTTGAAGCAATTTTTTCTGGTTTATGATGGTTATATCAAGAGTAGAAAAGAAATATGTATTTTTCTATGTTGTAGAAATAATAAAAAGAATCAATGATAATTACTGCACTCTCTAATCTTTTTCTTCTTGTCTTAGGCCTTAAAGAACACACGATACACCTCTGTTAAGCCTTTCTATTTTCAGAGGGTTCCTGCAAATCTCTGCAAGACCTAGCCATGCAGACCAAATTCTTTCAATTTTTGTTTCCAAGTATTTATTGCAAAAGCTTTTTTTTGTCTTTTTTTTCCTTCCTGTTAGTGATTTCCTAATCATAATAAAGGAGGAGATTACTTGGGGGTAGGAGATTGTGTACGGTCTGAGATGAAGTCACTGACTGGCATTTGCCATATTATTTTCCTGACATTTATGAGGTAAACATGTCAGCAGAATTAACTTTCAAATCCTTTCACCCTACTGGATGAAATTCAGTCTTGTGCATGAAGTCTGTAAAGGTACAAAACTTTATCACAGTCTATGCTTCTATATTCAGGAAGATGAATGGAAGAGAAAATTAAAATTTTTTTTTGGCTATTGTTTATCTTTATCACTGATGGAAAATATTAATTTAATAATTTTCTGTGTAATCAAACAGAACAGAATTAATGGCCAACTTCTCTCAACCTGTATCTTAAAACATGTTTCTGGTAAAATATAGTCTCATATGGTACTTTGTAAAAGAAATTACCAGTGACACAAAGCATTATGGAAACTCAAAACATAAATAAATTTATTGTCCAGACTGTATGCCATAATTCTTAAAAAAAAAATCAAAAAAAACACCACAAAAACAGAGGAAGGAATTGCATAGTAATTAATTGCTCTTTTAGCAACTACTCTTTGTGTTTAAGAAATCATATCTTTACCAACTCAGGACAGTTTTGCATTTTTGTTTTGAATAGTTTAGGAACTCGGTCTTGAATACTGTGTAATATGAAACTGCTCTAAAGAAAGACAAAAATCAGAGTCTTTTTTTTTTTCCTGCAAATAGGCAATTATTTTTTCAGCTTCCAATGAAAGCACAGGTAGAACTTCCATTACAATAATTCTGGCATGCTCATCCTTTTAGCTGCCAGAAAAAGCTGCCTGAAAAAGCACTGGTTGAATTTTGTGACATGCAAAGTAAATAATGACGATTTTTATTTGACTAATAAAGTCAAATAAAGTTAATAAAATGCACTTTTGAGGATTCCTTATTCATCTAATATTTCATGGCCTCCAGGTTATTAATTAGCAGGTTCTTATCTTCACCCCACTACCCCAAACCAAACAAACCTCACCAAAAACAGTTCTCCTATTTTGACTTTTGAACATTCCTGATCAGTGCTGTTGCACAGTTCAGCTGAATCTTCTGGCGAAGGTGATTTTCCCTCTTCAGCGTTTTTTCTTTAGTTTTAAAGTGCGCTCCTTCTGCCTCTTGCTTTGGGGGCATATCTTCCAGACAGTGAGAAGTGATGAACAGCTGGAGTCAACAAGCTAGAGCAAAAGTTTGTTTCTGTCTATGGACAGACTTGGTTATCCAAAACAAAATAAGAGGTATCATTATCTGTAGTCCTGTTTGTAAATGCTTCATCATGGTAATAATTTGGTGTGCATGATAAAATCACCTCCCTTCATGAATGATTGCAGAATAACAGATCCCATCTGAAAGAAAGCAGAAGTGTATGATAGAAGGCAGATTGGAATTGTGAAAATGACAGCTGCTCAGGAACTAAATACAGGAATTCTGCATACTCTGCACCTCAGCTTTAGGACTCATCTTTAGTTCGTTGTTTTTGTAATATCAGGGCATGCTAAGGCACTGCTTCAGTATGAATTTCTGTGGAGAATAGCTTGAATCATCAATGCCATTTTTTGCAGCACTTGCCCTTGGGGGTTTCCTTTAAGTTTATCCTGATAGCTTGCTACAGCTGAAGAAATCCTACCCCCAGGACATAAGCATTACAGAAATCCAAGCTACGAATCCAAGGTCAGTCCAGATATGTCAGACTATTTTTGATGAGTACCTAACGCTACCCCGGAAAAAAAGCCTTCTCAGTACAATATCTTTATGTGACTGCAACATGTGTCCACTGGCATTTACCTGAGATAAAATCTGATGGTTCAAAGAATTGTTACTACAGAGATGAAAATAAGAATCCCTTAATTACATTTAACTGAAAAGTCTCATGTTCCCTATTGGGATGCGATTTCTGCCAAAACAACATAGCAAACAGGCCCTGATAGTGCAACTAGCTCATACAAAATTGTTATGTATATTTTCACTTGAGTAGCACTCTTGAAGTGTAAAGAACTTCAGCATGTTTTTTTTAAGCAAGTGTGGGATGGTGTGCAAGGTCAAATTCCAAGACAATAAATATGTGAATTTTCCTAACAAAATATTATAATTGTTTTAAACTGATTAGCCATTTTTTTTTTAATTCTTTTTAGAACCATCGGATACAAAAAGAAGTATGTGAAAATTCCACATGGGCATATTTGGGTGGAAGGTGATCACCATGGACACAGCTTTGACAGCAATGCTTTTGGGCCAGTAAGTCAATTCTCTATATCATTTACACTTTGCAACTGAAAAGCAGCCCATTTGTCCTGGGTCATTTGTGCAACACAGCGAGTATGAATTGATTGTGATTGTATTCTTATTGTTTTTGTAAGAACTATTAGATTTTATAAAATATCTTGGTCAGTGGAGAATGAGTTTGCTCTTCACTATTACAAAAAGAATAAGGACTCCTTTTAATTCCCTCTCATGCGAGGAAAAGTGGTGGAGATTTTAAATTTGGAGGGAGGTACTGGAGGAGTAGCCAGAGGGCGAGCCAGCTCCCTGTAGCTGACAGATGCTCCCTGAGGACATATTGCCAGCTGATGTAATTTGGAATGGTTCCCTCCTGGGAGCTCGGTCTTGCTTTAGTGCCAGTGCTGGGATAAAGAATTAGGAAACCTTAACTGTGCTTAGTGTTAACTGTTAAATTGGTCTGTGGATGATGGTAGAGATATTTCAAAATTTTCCCAGAAATAAATATTTAAGTTTTCTTTGTATAGGGCCATTTTCATATTGAAGGAAGACAAAATGTAACCTGAAAAATCTGTTTCTTGACTGGTAGAAGTGTGCTTCTGTTCATCAGGAAGACAGTAAATGCTTTCTCTGCACTCCAGTTTTGGTTTGGTTTTGGGTTTGTTACGCTTTGTGTACATTCTGTTCTTGTTTTAGCTGAATCTAGCATGCAGGAAATAGTTGCGTAAACTGTTCATCCTGCTGTGGAAATACAAATCCTTTTTGCCCTATTCCATATGTGGGTTTTTGACATATGTCTTTAAGTGAGAATACTCTTTTAATATTATAAAAAAAACACTGGTTGTCACAGGGAAGTTGTCAAGGCTGGATTTTTCCACCCTTATGCATTTCATACCTATTTCATACAGAAGTCACCCCACTGGCTCTAACTGAATTAATGACAGCAAGGACCTTATGAGTTTGTCTGACTTCTGGAAGTTTAGCCCAATTATTAACTTGAAATAATTTGTTCTCAGGAAAAAGTACAAAAAAGGCCTACTGTCTGGTTTGGAGTATGTGATGCCATTGCCTCTCTTTCGGTTTGTCTCACTTTTTTTGTGCTTGTATTTCTTGCTATATTTGGTTATTATTTTCCTGCTACTATCTTCTAAAATTTCTAACATCTAGTTTTAGAGGTTCTTTCCTGCAGGATTTAATTCAGTCTATCCTGTGCAGGTACCTCTTTCCTCTCTGAGTAAGCTTTTTCTTTTCTGTCTCACTGTCTGTTCCCATGATAAATCTTAGTCATAAAGGCACTAATCTTCTTTTCACTTACAAATATATTGCCAATGTAGACTCAGAGCATAAGGAAACTTTAGCAGTTGGGCATTGGTTTCAGATTTACAGCAGTTCACACAGAAATTAATACAAGGTAAAATCCTTAAGATAGTCACCATGCAGCTTTCATACAAGATAGCATGTTGGGGTAAATCTAAATACCTTAAAATTTTTACTCAATTCACTGATGTTTATAAATATTAGAAAATTGCCTTTACTAGGCTTTGACCTCGCATTAGTCATCAGCTGCTGGTTAACATCAGATACTATGCCACTTTTCTTACAGCAGTGGCACCTTTCGAGAGCTAGTAAGACAGCTTTTGACAGTGAATTCTTTAGCTTTCTGCAGGAAGAATGTCCTTTGTATTGCGTTGATGACAACATTATGGGTAAGTCAGCTGTAAATAGGTATTTTCCTCTGGAATTAAATTAGAGCAGCAATCGTTGAATACAGGCAAAAGGGAACAGAAGAGATCACAGGGCTGGAGACTAGCTTGAGAGTAATAAAATATTGAAAAATTTCATCTGTAAAGGAAAACAGAAAGTGTATTTAGAAGGACATGCTGGACTCCAGGTTCTTTTCCATTCTACACACACATTAGATTTTAGGTTACAGGGACAGTTTCTAAACCTCTGTCTGCTGTACTCTTGAGATCACTTGCACAAGTGAATTGAAATATTAAAATCACTCTCTTCAAGCCATTTAGAATGTATATTCTGTTTAACTTAAACACTTTTTCTCTCATAAGACTGCAGCAGTCATAAGGAACGGACTGCACAATGGTAAGACATGAATCCATTTTTCTCATTTTGTTAGAATATAAGTCACTTAAGAGATTAGGTTAAATGTTACATATGTCACAATTCTGACTTGGAAAGCCAGATATATTTTCTTGGATCAAAAGATTCAGTAAAAATAGTGTATTTTTAAAGTGGATTGTGTTGTAGGCTACTATTTTTTTAATTTTCATTCAATCGTACAGTAGAAAGGCATGTATAGTGTAGACAGACACAGTAATGTTTTGTAGATGAGCTTAATGAGTTACATGGGGCATAAAAGGAAATTATGAAAAAACAGATTGAGAACAGATGTTAGAATCATTTTTTCTCTTGGAGAATAACAATATGTGTAATGGCCTAATGGGTTAGGTTGATAAAGCAAAATCCCTGATACCAATCAAGTTCTAAATTAGATGCACCTTTGGAGAGATATGAATTTCTAAAATGTAAAACTTTGGCAGATTAAATTATCTTTACTTAGTTAATAAAAATATTATAAAATAAATTATATTATCTCTTGTTATTGCATGGTTTTTATAGGACTAAAATTAGAATATTAAGGCATAAAGGACATTTTCCTGAAGTGTGTAAATAAAATTAAAATGTTTTAGCTAAGATTTGTAAAGGTTTACTATTTCCTTTCTGCTTAGTCTTGTCTTTGAATAAAATTAATACCTTAACTGTTATTACAAAAATAACAGGACATCTGTGGGTAGCACTGAACTAGAAATGCTGTTAACTCTCTATATGATCAAAACTTAAATATTAATTACCTTTCCAGAATATTGGACTCAGTTAAGTAGTGCATGGTTATTGTACATTGACTTTAAAAAAAGTGCTTTGTGCAATACAGAATGGCAAGTGTTATATAATACTATTGCTCTGATACTGCTGTGTTTCAGGTTTGGAAATATTTCATGTCAGCCATTCATAATGCTGAAAATAGCTCTTTTGAATAGAAGTCAATAAATATTCAGAGAACTTGCATCTTTTTACTATTAATTAAGGGGATAAAAATTACATATTGCTGGAAATTTATTTCAATTACCTGGACAGGAATAGCAATTTCTACTCAATTAGCTGTTACTGTTTTCAAATTCTTATAGAATGAAGTCAAGCTTTTATGGTATCTTAAGATTCCTTAATTGGCATACAACAGGAATGTAATCATGAATAGCTTATATAATTATGATATCACTTTTTAAAGTTCTCTTTTGTTTTCAGTTCTGGTAATTTTCCTATTTTGGAGGGCCTTTTTACTATGAGGTTGTAGTTCAACAGCATAGGAAATCTAACATTAATGTTCCTGGCAATACTTCTGCTTTCTTAGATCAGAAATGCAGGAGACACATTATAAAATAATTGATCAAGTACTAAACTCTTCTGTTACTTCAAATTTCTTCAACATTTTAAAGGGTTAACTTTATTGTTAGCTTTATGCCAGATCAGTTATGGTCTTTGCTTGCACAGCCAGGGTAATACCAGCATAAAAACAAAGTGACAATTTATATTCTGGATCTGACACTGGATAAATCAAGGGAAAAGTCATTATAAACTGTACTTCGTCCAGATCAAATGTGTAGAGTTGGCATCCAGCAGTGCAGTGATGATTTGCAACCAACATGGAAGTGTATTTGAGAAACAGTTATTAATAAGTGCATATAATAACTGATATATATATATTCCTTGGTGTACACACATGCAGTGAATAGCACTATCAGAATTAAAAAAAAAAAAAAAAATTCAATTTCATCTTATGGGGATTTGTTTGATAAATTTAATAGACTTATTACTACATTTCTATGTTTCAAAATGCCTCCAAGCTGAGGATATGAAAGAGCTTTATAAAATTAGGGCTTGAAGTCAATGGCAGTCTTTCAGCTGTCTTGTAAAGGACCTGAACAAAAGCATATTAAAGTCAATGAGAGAGTTCTATTGGCTTTAATGGCTTTGGATAAGACTCACAATTAAGCTTCACAATCCAGTGCAAGGGCAAAAAGGCTATTATCCTCCTTATCTTCCTGGGAAACCTGAGACACAGGTAGGCTGAGTACCTTGTCCTAAAACATCTTTTTGGCTCAACCAGGTCCCTATCTTAGCCTGCTTACTAAGATTACATCTATCTTTTAATATGTTTACTCTCAAAACTAAATCCCATGGAACCTGAGCCTGGCTTTTTGCTTAATAGATGTTTTATATTCATAAGCTTCAAATGAGTAAATTGCTTTTAGTCAGCTTACTGTAGAGGCCATATTTATGATTGTCCATATAAGCAATTCTGTACTGTAAGTTCATGCAATAAACTATCTGAAAAACATTCTTGTATGTTTAACTATTTTTTCTTTCAGCAGCACAAACGTAGGCTGTGACTAGAAAACTCTATAGACTAGAATGACATCCAAAATAAGTGAATATGCTGAGTTTGTTAGTTATTTTAATTTGCTTTTCAAAGGCTATCATAATCTCTTTCAGACATAAGACAGAAATGGTTTAACTGTTAACCCTTATTCAATTAATGACAGTAATGGAGTATGGCCTATTATAATTATTTCCTAAACTGCTCCAGTATTTTTCTCTGTAACTGCTGTTAGAGAATACAAGTAGTCAAAACCAGAAAATATGAAAAGTTCATTAGACAGTAAGGTGAACTGAAATAAGACACTTTTAGTGAAGTGCAGTGTGTGACTGCTTCTAAAAGAAGTATTTGAACCAAGAGGTCTGCAGCCTGAGAGTAGCCTTGCTTCATATGCTGTCTTCTAAGAGAGGTTCAGAGGACAGTTGAAGGAAGAAGCTAATATTTTTCTAGAGTTCTGGATTACTTACATAATAGCAAACAAAGAACACCATGTATCCTAAAAGTGCACATCATCTTAGTGATGATCTTGCCATCTGCTGAAAGTTTCATTTATGAGCTATAAACTAGTGCAAGAATCACATATCCCCCTGAAATGGAGGAGCCGCTAAGGCAAAAGTTGGGAGGAGTTTAACAGCTGAACAGCACTGTGTTAAAATTGCACAGTAAAGTATGTAGGTAGGCAGTACACACTCTTCCCACAGAGAATTCTGTCAGGTCTTGAAATACCTGGTGACCCCGTTTGTGTCCCTATACTCCAACCAGCCATTTGGAGAAGCTTAAGACAAATAGTTTCAATAGCAGGGTCCTAAACCCTATTTTTCTTAGTTTAGACCAAAGTCAAGAGGAGATGGTCAAGCACTGTGAAACAAAACTGTGATTTTAGCAAGAAAACACCTACCTGTGCTTATACTCATAAAGTTAATGTAGGTGAGGATAATAGTGATGGCAAAGTAGTCAGTGAAGGCTAGAAATGACCTACTGCAGACTTGTCTGCATCAATTTGCTAGCTGGTGTTGCAGCTTCTTCTGCTGTCTTTTTGCTACCACTCTGACCAGTACTTGCACCTTCACTTTGCAGTATATATGTAGCCTTGGAGAGTAGCGTGACTCTTACGGGATCAGTGACATTTCTACTTTTTCTCTTGGGTATTAAAGAAGAAATGAAACTGTGTTTAAACAATTTGTGTAATGCAAATATGCAATCAATGACATTCCATAATATTTATGCCTGGACACTGGCAGAAATGAAATAGGTAGAATTGTTTACAATCAGAAAAAAAAAATACTTTGCATATGGAGCATGAAGTTACCAGTCGTAAATAGCATGCATGCACAGCTTGAACTTGTAAAAGTCTATGATGAATAAAACAGAGAGGATATTATCTGTTATGACTGATGATAAATAAACCTTGAAGGGTAAATATGCTTGTCCCTTTTGAGAGAATATTATATGTTAGATGCAAATTGGGATGGTGGCTTGTCTATTGAGAATGACAATTCACTCCAAGAGCTGCTGAAGGGGAGCCTTGATAATAAGATTGTGTGGCCTCACTGTCCATTAAATTATCATGACTAACTAAATTTTCAGTATAGGGAATAAAAAAGTCCTCTATGGTTGTCCTAATTCTTTTGGAAAGTAAATTATTTAGCCTGATTGTAGTCTAAACCAATGCATAAAAATTAATCTTTCAAGCACCCCAGCTATCAGCAATCCAGACAGGACTTTCTCTCTGTACCGTATCTACCTACCTGAAGCATTCCTGACAATATGCTTAGAAAGGTTTTCCTTCATTTTGTTATTCAATTAATGTAAATAAGATGCTAAATATGATATATTCTCTAAGCACATCCAGAGTAGAAAGTTTTTTGAATGTTTGTGACTAAAAGCTCTCAATTAATCTACACTATTTCTTAGCAATGGAATGCTCATGATGACTTATAAAGTAGCAGAAAGTTTGGGGTTTTGTCTTAGTCATGTCAAATCTTAAATATTTAACACATTCTAACTATTTTTCTTTATTCCTGTACTTGGAAGTGTTACTGTTATTTAGCACTGTACTATTCAAAAAGCTTGAGTCATCCTGCTTATGGAACAAGATTTATGTAATAACCCCAAGCACAATGAATTATTAATCTAAATATTTGGTGAATAGTTCTGAATGCAAGTACCTTTAAAGGATTTACCAACCACATTGGAAAGGATGGTAGGCTGAACAGCCTACACCTGTTTTTGTTATCACTTACATTGAAATAAACCGGGAAAAAATAATGTTGAAGCAATTTTAGATCGATTTAATGAAATATTAAAAGAGATCAGAGAGCTGTCAGATTCGTACCATCATTTGTAATTAACTATTTTGAACAGCTCTGCGTTCAAATATAATCATTTCCTGAACCCTGTATACCTCTTCATTAGTTTCCTTACAATTCTCTTTCTCTCAAGTTACAGCTTGAAATATCCTTATATTTGATAACCACTCTGCAGAATTTATAGCATTAGATTCTCTATATAGGATCTCATAAATTACTTGTTTTAACGGAAATGAGGCACAAAGGAATCCTTGCTGACTTTTCTATGGGTTAACTGTAGAGGGGATTTTAATTCATGCTGGCATTCATATTAAGGTTTGCCAGGACGTCATTTAAAAATCCATTGAATGTTTTTGTTTCTTTCTCTTTTTACTTCCTTGGACATAGAACATTGTCAAAGCTCAGTCACAGATTACTAATATAAAGTTCTAAATTTTAGTTTGCAGAATTATAGGAAATTATTATCTACCTGATTCCATTTTGGCTAAGATAAATGCTTTGGTGTAATAAGTACTGGTCTCCTTAGATCTCCCAATCCTAAAATAAGACTATTTGGTTGTAGCACCTTGTTTACATGATTCCACATCATACTGGGAGGTGAGAAATGCATATTTATATGGCAGTGAATGTGCAAACCAATGCATATTTATTTATTTACAAGTGTATGCTTATTTATTTTAGGAGCAAAATATTATTGAAATATGATGAGTAATATTAATAGGACTGCCAATACTTCTATAAATTATTTGAGAGAAGTTATTTTTTCCATCTACTTGGTGCCTGTGTGGTCAGGAGTACTGTGCTTTGGGGCTTCCCTGCACAAGGGACATAGGGAAATGAGACCTGTGAAAGGCCCCTGCGATGGAGCTGCAGCACACGATGTAGACGAGAGGCTTCAAACAGGGCTGGTTCAGCCCCGTTGAGCAGAGAAGGCTGTGAGGAGAGTTCATGGCTGTCCTCAGCTACAGTACAGTGTACAGGGAAGGCTGAGCCAGACTCTTCTCAGAGACGCAGAGTAGCAGTTTACTGTCAGTTTACTGTTCTATGTGTTAACACTGATGAAACCACATTTATCAAGAGTGGAAAAATGGTAAATGTATCTGCTATAGTACTACTTTTCTATTGTTGCATTCTCTCAGAGGATTACAAAGGGTATAAAATTTCATTTCAGATTGTATAAGCGTCTTTTGCAAACCTTTATCTGTATTCCCTCTGTTCTAAAAAGACGAGTTTGGAAAGTATACTAGGTAGCATGAATCTTCCTAAGTTGGCCATATTTAAAGTTCAGCCTGGGCAGAGAAGAAGGATTTTCCTCAAATACTATATTAATATATTAACAGCACACACTTTTTTTTTTTTTTTTTTTTGAAGCAGCACTTCAAATTCTATAGGTGTGTTATGGAACAAATAGAAATATTTAACTAGAGCTAAATCACTAGGATCCTGACCTTGTGAATGTCTATGTATATAGTTTTATGTCTACAAGTACTTCTTAATAAAGTCAAGGGACTATATGATTCAGAGTAGTCCTTTTGGTTTACTTTGTTTCTTTTCTCTTTCTCTTATTTTGAAAGACTTAAAGAGTAAAGCACCTCACTTTAAACTGAATCGTTTTACTGATTTTAGTGGTTCCTTAGGATGACAGCTATTTCAGTAATATCTCAAATTTTTAAATAGTCATAACTTTTTTTAAAAAATTTGTATTACTAATTGTTATCAAAGCCATCAAAACATTTTCCAAACTCTATTGTTTTAATAAAAATAGCATAGAATGGACAGATTTGTTTATGATTTTTTAAAGAATTCAGACTATAAAAGTACAGAGAGAGTTTTCTGATGAACATAATCATGGTGTTGCCAGAGGAACTTCCAGACTGATATCAGAATTTTAAAGTTATTTGTTCTCCCTTTCACTGAGGGAGAGATAAGTAAAAATAATTCTTGAGGGGTAAATCCCATAAAATGTTACATTTGCTGAGAGGAATAATGCCAAGTAACAGAGAAGTACATATGTTTACAAAACAAATTGTAAAATATATTTCCTTTCCCTTGATTGTTTTTTGAGACAAGGTCACTTTAATTAAAGGTGGGTATCGTTATTTTAATTTACTTGCTCTGAGGATTTGGGCACTGCAGATTAGCTTTTATTAGGGTTTGAAATTTTATGTAGGTTTCAGTTAAGAGCTACTGCAACTCAATGTCAGATCCAGGAACAAGAATGGTTTTAATTCTTCTCTTGTAAAACCTGAGATTTAGAAAAGAGTTGTATATAATATGAAAACTAGTATTAGTAGCAAAGAAATAGCAATAACCTTTAGTCAATGTTGCCAGAGTTACTGTTTGTAGAATATAGCTTTGACTTGGTACACAGCCAAGAGAGGAAACTGAAGAGCTACAAGCCTTCCCAATTTTACTTTCAGATCACCTTAGTGAGACTGAGGTCTTTTTGTGGTTAAGCCAGTTAGAAGTTTTAAAGCCAAAAGCTCAGCTTCCCTCCAATAAAAATGCACAAAAGAAATAACAGAAAGTCTAAAAATCCTAATTTGCTAGCAGTTTAATATTTTTAATTCTGTGTTATGCCTGATCATATTCACATATTTTCCTATTAGACAAATTAAAATTCAGGTTTAATTTGCAACTTACTAAAAACCAGGATTTGTATAATTTAGATGCCAAAATAGCAGACTCTTGGACTACTCCGTAACAGATGTGAAATTGGTATCCAGCATTGAATTTTGGCCATATACACGCTATATCTAATGAAAGCCAGGGGAAGCCTATGACCAAGACAAGGTGTAATACACTGAAAAAGAAGAGGGATCAGAAGAAGTAACTGCCTACAAAATTCTCCATGACTGCTGCTTGGCAGGTTATGTCTCCACCTATTGTAATAGCTACCTTTACATTTCAGAGACTTTGGCAGGAAGAAAGAACACACCAGAAGATGGTTTTTACAATTTTAGTGATTAGGCATTCCAGAATCCCTTTTTTTTTTTTTTTTTAGACTCTTATAGTAGTGTCGCAACCATGGGCCACGAATGCAATCTGTTCTTCAAAATGTTGCTAAAGTAGGTTTCCACATGCAGAATAAAACAGAAATGCCTGCATTACTCTTCCAGACTGAATCATACCAAAATGGACATGCATTTTGGAGTGAAAATATAAGTGCTCCCCAAAATGTTCCTGATATTGCTGCAGTCACAGTGTTCTCCATATCCTCAAGCTGCAAACAGATAAAACATTCCCCTTTGAAAAGCTCAATATATTGTTTTCACTGGGATATATATTGTTTTCTGATAAGTCCTGTAATATAGGACTTGAGAAACTGCCTCGTATACACGAGATCTGTGCTCAAATGTGCTGTATATGCTCTTATACATTTTCAGCTGTTACTTATTTTCAGAGTAATTTTGGAGGCACTCACAGTTTTAATTGTTTCAATGAAGGCACAAGTTCACAACTCAAAATCCTCCCTAATTAACATAAGATCTGACTATACTTAGTGAATGGAGTTATACAGAAAGTACTTCTACTCTTCCTAGTTATTGATAGCTATTAAAATGTTTGTAGTATCAGAGAGAATTTTTGAATTTTGTACCATAAAAGTAATATCTATTTCCCTATCTGATATTCAGTCTTTCCTTGAAAATTTGTTCAAAAGTAAACTTTTTCTACTTTCCACTGCGCATAGGCCAAAGCAGAATGTTGTGTATCAGTATGCTTTTAGGCTACCTTTCTCTTTCACAGATGCTGTTGCCATTGGCCTACCAGTGTGTTTCTATATATCCTCCTCTAGGGATTATCTTTAACTCTGTGTGGGCCTTATGACCTCTAAGGCTGTTTCTCTGGGAGAAGTCTAGCACCTGGAAAATGTTCCTTTGGTATCCCCAACATCTTTACTAAGCATTTGAGGTTATGTTCACTCTCCTGGATTGTTCTCATTATCTTTATCACAGTGTCGTTCTCTGTTTTCTTCTGAGTTAGGACAAAGAAGCCATCCAGGATGGTACTGAACAGATAAATTGAATTTCTCACATACCCATAATTACAGAAGTAATTAAAATTCCTTTCCTGGTTGTACCAAATAAAGGTTTTATTCATGTTGATAGGAGAGGGTTGCTGTGGCTAAGAAAACTAGGCACTAATTTCAAGAAAGATTTTCTTTATGCCAAATCAAAAATTATTTTTTAAGATAAATTCGTTAAGTAGAATAAGGTACTGTTCACATAATAGCAGAAGCAAACCTTGCATTTCTGTTGTAGCATTCATCTCATGTTTGAACTGTATCTTTAAAAAAGCAAATAATAAAGATATTGTCTTGATCATTTATATTTGCATTTATGCAGTGTGGGTTGTGTGGAAGCCCTTAATTCACATCTGGGTTTTAGTTTGAAGTTTTAGGAAATGCAGCAGCCTGAAGTAAGTCACGCACTAAAAAAGAAGAAAATTATAATAGGATATCTATCTTCCCTGCTTTTCTTTCAGAGTTCTCTCCTGGCACATTTTACACAAATTAATTTGACAGTAACAAAAACTAAAAAGGTGTTTGGATTACTTCAGCAGTAAACTAGCAACAGAACCATGTCATTTCAATTTATCACTTGTCTTTAAGTGTGTGAAATCTTAGTTCTTCATCACATTGCAGTAGATTGCTTATATATAGAAAAAAAGCTGCAGACTTCACACAGGGAAAAAAAACCAAACCAGAAATTATCGACTGCCAGCCAAGCCTTCACGTTCTCCCCGACTTGCAGATTTTTTAGTGAATCTCACACTACCTGAACTAGAACAGCACAATAACCTTAGCTTTACCCTTGTTGCTATGTCTCAAGTTATTAGGGGTTTATCCGTCAAAAAGAGCTCTGGCCCAAACAGCACATTGGGCCTTTGAAATTACAACCTGAGAGACAAATCCTGTGAAACTGAACTTAACCTCTACAGCTAGCTTTTATCCTACTAGCATAAATCTGTGTTTCTTAAGAGGATGTCTTTCTGGTACTCTGAAGAAATCTAACATATTAACAGGGTTACACAGGAAAAGAGCATATCCAATTACCTTATTCAATGAGTTTTTGCACAAGGTTTTTGAAAAAAGAAAAAGAATTAAAATATAAACAAAAAAAAATCAGAAAATAATTGGAATCTTGAATCTTCTCCTGTGATAAGTTCTGCAGAGACAGAAAAGTTGAGATAAGTTAGACAGATGATAAGTTATAAAGTAATTGTTAAACAAGTAGCAAATATTCCTTAAGTACTGTTACTTCCAGGTTGGTCCAGTTATAAAGTATCTCTTGTATATAAACTCAGAAAAAAAGAAGTACAATCTCTTTTAGTTTTGCAAATCTGAATTTTTGCCATTCTTGTCAAAATATGTGAGGTCATAGCAGACATAGTATTTTAACAGAATCCAAGATTTAAAGGGGATAATTGATCTGTTGAAAATCTGACTTGACTTTATTATGCATTATTAAAGAACTAGTTCACTTACCATCTAAAAAAAAAAAAGTGAACAAATTCTTCCAACTCAATGACAAATATCCAAGTAGAATGAACTTATTAAACATCAACATTATAAATCTGTATGTAATTCAAATGATATTCCTTTTTCAACAGGACTTAATAATATGCTGCCTTCTGTAGCACATGATGGTTTCATTATTCATCATTATGATCTTGTGTTCTTGATAGTGTCTTGCTGCAGAAATAAACACTAATGATACAAAACTAACAATAGTATAACACCTTTCATTGAAACAAAGCATTGATACATTTGATAAAAATGGGTTTTGATTATTCTTCAGACTTTTTTTGTCAGAACAGCTAGGTGCTTTTTTCTGAAAAGAAAACTATATAATCTAAGAAGAAATAGTTCTGTCTACCAGTAGAGACAGTAGCAGATGCCAGTGATATCTGGAAAAGATTCAGTTAATGGGAATAAAAAAATTAGGTTTATTCTTCTGTCAGAATTCCACTTTAAAGCCTTTCTTCCTAGCTCTCTAGAGAAAGTGCCAATCGGCATTTAAAAGCATGTATTTTGAAATGAAATTCATAAGGGACCAAAACTATCAAAGTTTTGTATGAAAAAAAGAATACAGAGAAGCTGCTTATAGGTTTCGAAATAAAAAATTAAATTATGTCTTAAAAATGGAATGGTGCCAGCTTTCTGGAGACTAATTTAAACTTTTCATAGAATAAGTGTTACATAGCAGTAATGACTGGTAGCTTTAGATTTCATGTCTTATCTGCAACCAAAGGAAAACTCAGGATTTGTTTTCCATTAAATTTGGAACTGGACAAAAGATCCCTCTTTTTCACAGTATTCTCATAATCTTGAAATTTCAGTAAAAGTGTGAATTAAGCTCCAGCATTAAGTGGACTTTCAGTGACAGTGTACTAATGACATTGAGCAAGCTCTTAGAGAATTTTGCATTCCATTTTTCTATCCTATATAGATATAAAGATATATTCCACTTTTAAAGATAATTTTCCACCTCTGTTGAGGTCTGGGACATTTACAATAGCTTTATTACCTATGTCAGGAAAAAAAAATCCCTTTGTAAACTAGAAAGGGTTGATCTTGTGTCTGGTTTGTACAGTATGTTAAAGTAGTAAAAACTTGGGAAAAATCTTATTTCTGTGGGACTAACTGGGAGTTTTGCCAGAGAGCTCAGTGAAGTCAGGACTTCAACCCCCAGCAGGTTTTTCCTGCTGACGCTATGCTGCAGGCTTATAGCACCACAGACGCTCCCCAGCAAGGCATGGCACACAGCTTACCCTGCCATGCCTTTCTCCAGCCCCTGCCATGCTCCATCTGCCCAGTGCTGGCAGAGTCCTCAGAGGAAGAGATCATATCCTTGTCACACAATTGCACACCAGAAGAATCTTGTTCTTGCTTGATATTTAAAGGTTTCCTTTGTTATTCAGATGTTGGGTTTTGGCACATAAATGCTAAATACATAGATGAAGAACTAATCTTCCTCTTTGTACAGTAAGAACCTGGCCTTCAAACTACCATAGCCAGAGGTAGCACTTTGCCAGTGAGAAACATCTCCCAGTACTTAGGGCTAATTCTGAAACTCGCAATTGATTGCACATGTTTTTACAGTAAGAAAAAGGATTACATACCAGAAGTGGAATACATTCCCTAGCATCCTTTCAGTTGTGTACGTCACAAATGCTTGTAGTTTCTGAACTGTTTGTTATAATTCACAGCCTCTGTGTGTCGCAAGCTAAAAATGAAAACAGCTGGCAAACTGCAAACAAATTTTCAGTTGTTTTAGTTGATTATAGGTACAATATTAAGCATGAAACAGTAAACCAAACGTCCCTTAGGGTTCTGGGTAATTAACCAGAAATACACTTAGTGTGGCATTGATAATCCGTTTATATAATGGGAAAAAATATTTGCTAATAATAATAACTTGTATTAGGATACCTGAATAAAACTCACACAGAGCCTATTAGGATAAAGGCTTTTTAAATGATTATTTTCAAAAGTTTATTTGTCATTATTAAAAAAAATCGTGTATAAACTTTTGCAGTTTGATTATGGCTTTTTGTTATATTTTCACTCCTAATTCAGTCCTATCAGTGTACACTCTGTGACACTTCGTCACAGACTGAGATAAGGATTACAGAATTGTTTGATATTAAGTACAAAAATGTCTTTCAGGCCATGTGCAATCTCATCTAGCTTGATGTCTTACTCAACCTAAGTTTCTTCTTTTTTTGAAAGACTCTGTATGAATACTCATGGCCACTTTTTTTCCTGAGCACCTGAGCAACCCTAGGTACATTTGAAAGGGTTCACTCTCATGATGGGTCTCCTGAAAGCCTTTTCATCTGTCACACCCAGCAGCCTTTGTTAGTTCACAGCAGAAGACACTATAGATTTCTGTTTACATGGATGAAATAGAAAAGAATTTGCTTTTCTATAGTACCTTCTCTATTTCAAGATATTTCAAAGCACTTGAAAAAACATCCTGACTGAGTTCAATGTTACTGCAGTGTGTATGAGTAGGCACTTGCAGCAGCCCTTCAGGACTGCTTATTTAGTAACAGCACAAAGACAGACAATTCATCTAGTATAACGATAGAAGGTATGTTGAAAGGATTGTGAAAATGTGTGCAAGGGAACTCACTGTGGGAAAACAAGCAAAGAGACAAACCCGTCAAAAACTATGTGAGACGCGTAGCATGTTTTAAAACATTTTCCTCATGTATAAAAGATGTATAAGATTATATGATTGCAAGATATTTCATGCTGAAGATATTTTTTTTTGTTTAAATAACCCTCACTCTCTCAACTTCATTCATACAAAACTTTTAAGATCACCAGAAATATAAAACTAACATCATGTTGCACTCTTAGCCCTCAGCAGAGAAGACAAAGAAGTAAAGCACCGCAGATATTGAATTCTTTTCCATTACTGAATGTGGCAATTTCTCTATGCTCTAGAGAATATTAACTCCATATAGATTTGGCTTTGTAATGCCTGTTCTCTAGCTTTTTGTGGAGCTGACAGTTGACAACTGTCAAATTAAGCACTTTTCTTCTGCATTAATTTTGCATTAAATATATAGATATCTATATATTTAATGATTTCACTATCGGTTTTTCTGGCATGTTTGTCAAATTCTGGTGTTCGCTTTCAAGTGCAGGCTAATAGACTGTCCCAAGGCAAGCCCTGTGCTCAGCAGTTCATCTGAAATGTATATGTACTATTTTTGTAGCAGGGATGGAAATCTTGATAAACCAAAAGTGCTTGAGAATGCTTACCCAAAAGCTCAAAAATGTAATTTCAAAAAAAATATTGTGCAAAAAGATTTTATAAATAATGGAGAGGTAAGGTAAGGTGTGCATTTAAATCTGTATTTGTAAGAAGGCACTTAATAAGAGGTGTAACATTCAGTAACGCTGCATACCTGATTCTTTCCATTCATGAATCCTCCAGAGAAAATCAGGACATTTATTGAAGTCCCATGAACTCTGAGCCCAAGACCCACTCCTAAGTCCTGTATTTATAAAAAAAACCTAACCCACTTTTTATTTTTTTCCCCTGTATTTCTGCCTCCTTTGCTTTGCATTTTTGTCCCTTCCTTTTTTCCAGGAATAAAAGAAAATACATTTTTTGCAATGAACTTCATGTATTTCTTTTTTTTTTAACAGAGATTGATCTCAGTTTCTCTGTTAAATCATGTGAATTGCATTACTTGACTTTTTTTTTTTTATTAGTAAGCAGCTTTCTGAATCTTTTTTCTTTTCAGTGCTTTGAATTCCTGAAATGGAAGCACAGCCAGTTTTCAGTCACATGTCTTGAACCACAGGAAGAAAGGGAGCTCAGCTGTCTGACTGTCCCTTGAGGGATACTTATTCTTTCTAATGGAAGTAGCAGTTCTGAGACCTTGAGGTTAGGAATTCAGTCTGGGCTGTTAGAAGTTCAGGGGGCTTGTTGGCTAACTTTCAAATGTTGCCTATGGTTCTCAGTTTGTTCCACTAAGATCTCTGAAGAGTCACTTTTTTGGCTTTACATTGTGACTTTACAATACAGGTATTTATACTGCTTTTTAATTTCCCCTTTTTCGCATCACTTACATTTGACACCCCGAGTGTTGTGTTCTCCAATGTGAGTCAGTCTGTGAGATATTCAGAACAGAGAGTGTGTGTTCACACATCTGCTAAAGCTTCATACACCTTGGGCACTCTGTAGGAATTACGAAAATACATTTTCTAAGATGATGAAACATGACATTAATATAGAAAATGTCAGTCACTCGTTATATTTTGTCAGATAAATATTATTTGCTGTGGCAGAGTTCAATGCTTAATAATACATTGTTCTTGTCAGTACTGTTTAAAGTGCACATGATTCATACTAAACCTTTATCTTAGCTGATAGTGAAAGTAGGCACTTAGCATTTTCCTAAACCAAATCTTAGTTCATAAGTTTAATACACTTCCATATTTACAGCAATAGAAAAGAATGTGCTGCCTTCTCCAGAGATTTATTTATCTTGGTTGTATAGAAGAGGTTTATGCTGCCATTGCTACAGTTTTACAAGATGTACTGAAACATTATTTAACAATGCACAGTGTGATAATGCTGGATTTGCATATATTGGAAAATGTTTCCTATTTAAATTCAGTTTAGAATTAAAAAGTATATTTCCTAGCAGAATGAAAGCATAAGAGGGGCAATGTTGCTTGATATAAATATTAAGAAACTTTGCAAAAAATCTGTTATTTGGAAATATGTAGAAGTAATATTTTAGTAAAAAATCACATTACATTTCAAACTTATTGCTTTTTGTTTGCCTTCTAAAAGTTTTAAAAGAAAGATCTTATAACAGTGTTTTAAATTTTATTACAATATTCTTAATTTACATATATTTTAGCTACAAATATCAGAATAAGTAAATTCTGATAGAAAAGACATTTTATCTAGGACTGTGTGAATCCCTTCTGAGATTTTTTTGAGATCTTTTCCAAACTCAATTAAATTTGCAGATGTTTGCAGATAACCAGTTTTGTCCAGACTTGCTTACACCTTTGAGTAAGATGACGTTTCCCAGAAGTATACCTTACAATCATTTTCTCCATTCTGTTTAGCAAGCTTCCAAACATTTGTCCTCTTTCTTACACAAATAAAAAGACTCAATAGCTTACATTGGAAAAAGTGGCTATGGGAGATACAGTCTTGCAAAAATTATCTATCTTTAGGAATAATTTTTAGTCTTTTTTTTTTTTCAAACCCTAACAATTTCTTATATTTGCAAATTCACATCAATGTTGCTTTATGCAGCGTTGGTACATCATCACCTGGAGTACTGTGTGCAGTTTTGGGCTCCACAACATAAGAAGGATATAAAAATATTAGAATGTGTCCAAAGGAGGGCAACAAAGATGGTGAAAGGACTAGAGGACATTACTTATGAGGAGCAGCTGAGGTATTTGGTTTGTTCAGCTTAAAGAAGAGGAGACTGAAGGGTGACCTTATTGTTGTCTATAACTTCCTCATGACAGGGAGTGGAGGGAAATGCTGATTTCTTCTCTCTGGTGTTCAGTGATAGGAAGTGAGGAAATGGCTTAAATCTGTATCAGGTGAAGTTCAGATTGGGTATTAGGAAAAAGTTCTTCACTAGGAGGGTGGTCAAGCACTGGAACACTCTCCCAAAGAAAGTAGTCATGGCCCGCAATCCTGTCAGTGTTCAGGAAGTGTTTGAACAATGCTCTTATATATATGGTTTAACTTAAGGTTGCCCTGGGTGGAGTCAGGAGTTGGACTCGATGATCCTCATCGGTCCCTTCCAACTGAGGATGTTTTATGATTCTATGCTTACTTTTGGCATAGAGTGAAATTTTGTACACAGATCTAATCTGACTGCTACCACTCCTACTATATAAAAATTACAAGGGCAAGGAGGGTGTGATATCTTAGACTGTGAGTCTGAAAGTGTTTTGAACACTTACAGTGATATACTGATACTTAAAAAAATATCACCTCCTTCAGTAAGGTAAGCCTGGATGCAACTTTTGCTGTTAAGAAGTTGAGCGTTTAGTTTAGTTAGTCGTCTGGCATAATGCACATTACTGCTGCAACTGAATATGTATCCAGATTCAAATGCAGATACATATGTCTATATTCTTCAAAGAATTAGAGATTGCTGTAATGTATTTTTAAGACTAACACATCAGACTAGTTTTAAACTTTAGAAAAATACTTTACTAAACTCATTCATTAACAACACACTTCATGCTTATGGTTCATTTTTACACATTATTAGTCATCAGCACTAAGTATATAAAACTGTTAGTATTTATACTTACGCTTAGTGGGCTTGTCTTCCTTCTCCATCTTTCCTCCTTGTGCTTGATGTTTTTATGCTATTTGTCCTGCTTCCAAAAGGGAGATTCCATCATGCTTGTCTTATTTTTGATTTTACCATTCATCTTTCCTGTGTATTCAGCAGGATGCCTATTTACAGTTCTTTACTCTTATTTTGTTCTGTCTAGCATCACTTGGTATCTCCTATGTCCTATGTCCACTGTTTGCACCTTTGGTAGTCACATTGCTCACATACTTATGTAAAATGCATGCACATTGTTTCTGGCTATGCATTCACAGAGTCACAAAGACTTATATACTGTTGCTGGTTACACTGTTTTAGTTGGATTACTTTTGACTTCAAGGCAAAGGATATTAATTATATCCTGATTTATTTTTTATAATGTATAATTTATAGGTGTCACAGCCTTCTGCTTTTGCTATATTATGTTATTTTGGCTGTTTAGAGGTTGAGCACTAAGTTCAACTAGTCATCTAGGATCCCCTTTTCACCTATGACACCTCTAGAAGGTGATTCATCCCAGCAAAAAACCAGGGATTTTAGATGGATATGTGAATCATCCTCCAGAAGTGCCGTGAACAATACAGGACACTCAGTGACTAATATAGGTTAGACAGCTCCTGTCAGATGAGAGGAATCTTGTCTCTATGGCACTGTCAGCCTTTCCACTGGCAAGCTGTTTACACCTGCCAGTTTTCTAGCAGTTATACTAAAGCTAAGTAGGGAAGATCCCTCCTTGTTAAGTGCTGCAAGGGTGGATATTTCTGTACACCAAAAACTGCAAAATTGTACTGGCATTGTTGCATTTCAGGTAAACTATATATAATTTTCCAACAGAAACAAATTCTAGATTCCTTTCCATATTACCACTTTCCTGGTTATTCTCAGGAAGTATTCATTTCTGTTTTCAGAGGAAATGTGATGCAATTTTAAGGCTGGATCCACATTGTCTTGCATTTGGCCCATTTTCCTAGATTATGCAAGGTTCTGAACTATATGTTTGCCCTTGCAAAACTTAACTCATTCAGTCAATATTGTTTGCAGCCTCAGTCACAGTTAACCTTTTCTATAATTCTAAGTGTCAAAGGCCAGGAATCTTATCCTGAGTCTGGTAAAGAATATACTGCTGTAGTTTAACAAATACTATAAAATAATAACTAAAGTCTACATCATATGGAATCAATACTCTAGATCTCCATTTATCTGTGTTTTTTCCCTTCGCTAAGTCAGAGCTCCTCATCTTTCAGTGCAAAACTCTCTGTACCGTCTCTGTTGTTGCTGCATGCTGCTTGCTGCTGAGCTCTAGCTATATCTGCTTCTCAGAGTTGTGTTTGATTTTGTTTCTTCCTCTGTACTGCTCTGCCTTCTTTTCTGCCTTGGGATCTCTTTTCACTGTGGCAAAATCTTTGCCTTGTCTGTTCAGACTCCTAATCGAATTATGTTTTTTTATGCTCAGCCTTACAAAACCAGCATCTGTTCTTTTAACTAGGAAAGAATTAAATAGAAAACAAAAAATCAAGATGATGGCATCTTTTATAAACTCTACATGTGTTCTATGCTTTATAAAACTTATAATAACTGATATTAGGCATGAAGTCTAATGCCACTATGTAGTTTGGATCACAAAACTTTGGTTCAAGGCCTCTGCCATCTTTTATAAGCAGTGACCACTCTTGGGAATTCTTTATAATCAATAAAGCACAAAGTAGTTTGAGAGCTGATTTTAATCATGACTCTTCAGGCTTTTAGATGTGTTGTGATCTGAGGTTGCAGCTGGAATGTAGGGCATTCCAGTCCTCTTGGTCTCCTGATCACCCAGCGTGGGAAGCGTTACATTTTCCTTGAGGTCTATATACCCATGGCCATAAGAATAGGCTTTTGCTAGACTTGCCTTGAAATAATAGGTTGGAAAGTGCCCAGATCTCCCAGCTGAGATATTGACTTAAAATTATCTTTCAGTCCCTTGAGTACAGACCTGTCTTTTGGCACGGGATTTATAGTAGTGTGGGAATACAGGAGCAGCTTCTTCCTAACTAACTACGATTTATTAGTAACAATTTATCAGTTTTTACTATTAGTGCTACAGCAGCCAAAGTACAGAGACATGCATGAGTCCTGGTCTAACCGTGCTTAGGATTTCTCCATTGTATGCAGATGTATGTAATTTTTAAGTGCTCTCCATTTCTCCACTGTATGCAGATGCTTTTCCAGCCTGTGCCTGCCAGTTGCAGCTGACAGCTTCCCCTTTTCTCTTTGAAGGGCAGACCTTTTAAAAGATCAGATGTCGTTTGATCTCAGGTTTGATAATTTTCCATATTCTCAGCAGTCAGCTGAGGGGCTCCTCCTTGGTTAGAATCTTAACTATTATTGGGGAAGAAAGTTCTAATCTGGGACATGATTTATTTTTGCTGGATAATTATTGTTATAATTATTTATTAAGAAATTATTACAAAAGTACATGAATGATATACAAACAAGCAATTACGGATGATGTTATTACAAATGAAGTACTGTAAAAGTAAATAGAATGACAGTCAGTGTTTGTACAAGGCAGAGGTCCTCCGTTCTCCACAAGAATTTCATCAAAGTTCCCAGCAGCAGGAGCCGAAGGACCATCTCACAGAAGCCTCTCCTGCCTCCATTAGCACCCTTCCCTATTGGGACATGCTGCCATCCAATAATACAGTTTGTCTGTGATTTTTCAGACAGCTTTCAAGTCAGTTTTCAAGATGATCTGAAATAGTTTTAGTGTGATGCTGTTCTCATGCTTTACAAACATCTTACAGCTAGCTCACTTTATCCACCCACTTTTAATTCTGTCAGATTGAGCAATGTATGTTTATGTCATTACTGTACTATGTGCTGTAAAAATATAAAGAAAATCATTGTCCTCTTCAAGAAACTTTCTGTTTAATTGATCATAAAAGAAATACACTTCTGTATCATATATTGGGATAAATTTATCCAAATCTCCATAAATAGCTGTCCAGAATCCCAAAATTCTTAGATCACTGATGCATTCCTCTGAATAGCGTTCAAATACTCCACATACTGTGGTCACCAAAAATGATCCTTATTCTTTAGAAATAAGTACATTCATATGTATTACACATTAAAAATGTACTAACTTATGGTCATCTGTTCTTTAGCTTCTATTCCCCATAGCAGGCTTTTTTTCAAATATTTCTGTGCCAGTCTGTTTCCTGCTGGGAAACCTTCTATCCTGATTGCAATTCCTTGAAAATTGCTTAAAGAAGCTGACCTCTCTGTTTGGAAGGAGAGATGCTGTGATACTCCCATTAGTCCTCATAAGAAATATGAGCAACGTATTAGCAACGATTATTTGACAGGAAATGGGACTTTTGTATTTTCTATATAATACCTTTTGAAAAGTTTATGTTTGGGGGGGGGGGAGGATGGATAGACAGTCAGCAAATTAATTGTATAAGTAAGTTTTTTAGAAATAACCAATCTCCAAAGAACAGAAAAATACCAGATGCAAGATGATCTTGAAAAAGTGGTATTTACTGAATAGAATGCTTTTTAAAAATAATTTGGAGGGGATTTGTATTATTTTAGGAGCAGAATTTTACAACCCTTGCTGGTGTAGGACTGACTAATTTTTTACACTTTCCCTTACTGGTTTCTGAAGTGTAGCAGGGGATAAAGGCATATGGGTTGGAAGACTGCATGTTTGTTGAATAGCCATCTGTTACAGTATCCCTTGGGGATAATACATCAAAAGGAGTTTTCAAAATGGAAATGCTATCTGACCATTGCAGTGATGTCAGAAAGACTGAAATCATGACATGAGAAGGTGTGAATTGCTCCTCCTCTTCTCTGAGGTGTTAGTTTTGTAGCTTAATGCTCATGGATTAAATGTCAATACTGTAAGTTATCATCCTGCTTATCAAAGTAGCCAGAATTACAAAAATATGTGTATCCCAGAATTACAAAAATATGTGTATCCCAAAATCCCAAGCAGTCTCCTTTCTCAGATCCCAAAATGCAATCCGCTCAGCTTGAAAGTCATCAGCTTTTCTTCCGTTTTTCTTACAGTGCCCTGCTGTGTCTTTGATAGGAAAACCATAGCACCCTGGAAACTGAGCTAGAGTCAAATTAATTTAATAAAATAAATAATGTACATAGTACAGAACTGATTGCATTAGCCAGTTTCATATTTAATTCATAAAACTTTCCATGTTTTAATTTACTTGCTGCTGCTACTGCTGCTGCACAATTTACATTCTTCTTCACCACAGGTTTGCTGGAGAAAAACCATTTTCAGTGATAGAATACAAAATAGTAGGGAAAGATAAAGGATTAAATGTGGAAGTGAGTTAAATGGTGTCAGTGTGTAGAAAACAGATGAAATACTGCTGTCTACTAGCAAAATGTAATGTTCTAGCAAGAATTTTGGAGTTTTATGATAGATAAAATGAAAATTGGCCTTGTCCAAAACCATCTTTTTATTATTGTTATTGTTCTTATTATTATAGCACCAGAGGTGTAATAAGCCCTTCACAGACATACATAGTAAGGCCATGATTTGGTCCAGGTTTATGACAGGTGCCCCACCATTATAGTGGTGGACAGTGGAGCTGTAGGCAAGGATGCAAAGGTGCATGTGTGTGGACTGCAGTGCAGACCTGGACTTCATCAACTCGTAGGGGACACCAGAATTAGGCCTGGGCCAGGAGCCACTCTGAATTTCTGTTCAGAATTTTGGCAGCTTATTGTACTATGGGTTTTTCTGAACTGATTTTTTAGATTATATTGATAAAAAGAAACCCTTTGAGATATCTTTTTCTAGTTGTCTTAAAGGACTTGCAGTGACTTGGAACAATACATTTGCTGGTTTCCACCTGTGATTAAAGTCATGTTTAAATGAGGTGGCATATGTAGGTCTTATGCTGGCTTTTATATTTCTGGGTTTGCCCATGGTGCTGCCTTCCTTGGCTTCCAGCTTGCCTGCCCTTTGGAAGCATCTGGCCTCTCCATTCCCTCACAGAGATGTCTTATCTTTCTTAAAGAAGCAGTTTTATTTCTACCTGTCTTAAAAAATAACATGCAACTTATAGAAACAGAAAATATTGATAGAAGGATTTTCAGAGAAAGTTCCGATCTGACTCAGCCCTCCTGCTATAGATTTTCTAATTTCTGGCTGCAGAATCTGCTTAAGACATCGTAAGCTCAGTGTCCTGCTTTGTCTAGGAGTTTTACTTTGCAGGACAAACATAATGATTTTCAGTTATATCTCTGTTCCCCCACCCGCCCCAGTTAACACTGCCTTCCCTTAAGCACTGCACAGAACCTCATCTATGAGGCTGCATGGCAACCACATGGCTCACAGGAAGTTTTTTTCCTTTGTTTAAAAAGCATAGTATGAAATTGGAAATGAACAAATATGCAGTGAGGTATTTTGTCTTCTGTTGGTCTCTGCCAGTTTACTCTAGCAGAAATTTTGTGTGTCTTTCCATTTTTTTGTGTTTTGTTTTGTTTTTTGTACATCTAGGTGAACAATTCTTTATATAGTGGCTCTTCTCTTAGTTGTCCATAGTAGCACCAGAGAGGTAGAGTGGGCAGAGGACACAGAGGGGAGTGTAGGGAGAGAAGGAAGAGTAGGGAAAAGGAAAAGAGAAGAATAAGCAACCTGTGATAGTCTCCTGATGACCACCTCTGTGAGCTCAGTACAGACTAACGTGACCCTCTTCTTTTACTGGACACCTTTGCTTTTGCCTCCTACCTGACTGCATTCGTCTTGTTGTTATAGCTCTTTACTGTGAGAGAGGCAGGAACTGTGTGTCTTGTTTAGCAAAAGTCATCTATCTGGCAGTTTTCACTCCCTACCCCTGGGGGCTTCCTGTATCCTTTCTATTGCATACAGCCATCACTGTCCCATGGCCTGTGAACCTGAACTCAGATTTACCAGTTGGTGCAGTATCATGCTGTTCCTCACCATCTGGCAAGCCAGGATTTTCATCCAAAAAGGTTTGGATTAGTCGTGTAAAGGAGATAATTATGTTCAGTGAGTGTTTCATGACATGCTATTATACCCAAACAAACAAGAAATTAATTGTGAAAATGTTTTCTCCAGCAAGTCCCTATTCAACTGATTCAAAGATATAACAAAACATGCATAAAGAGTGGTTTGAAAAGCATTGAAAAGACTATTTAGCACATACAGCATAACTGATTTATGCATATGTTCTGAATTACAATCCTTTTGGGATTATAGATGGGCAAGTACTCATAGAATCTTGGCTATGGTTCATTTACAGAGGATTTCACAGCAAGTGCTTTAGCATAGTTCTGTAGCCATAGAGTTTCAGTTTTGGCTGTGAGGTTTCATAGTGAGTTTCCCAGTCAAAACAGTTCATTTGCTATTTTTGTAAACACTCTACACAAATGCTTATTTGCTCTATAAATTTTTATTCTTTCTTTTCAAACCAAACTACACAAGGATAATGTGTTCTTTTAGAAAATACCACAGATAAAATTGCATACTGCAAAATAGAATTTATATTTGTGAGTCAAAGTTTATTACTTGTTTGAGCTGAAGTTACTGTTTGTGCTACCATTTATACTACTTTGTTTCTGATAAGTTCATTTTTTTCACCAACCAATATGTAGTTCTCCTTAAAAAGTTGAAATGTAGGTATATATTTCTGCTTTGAATTTGTGATATCAAAGAAGTACAGAAAATCAGGGCTGTTTGAAAACTTGGTGACAACCTAGGCCACTTCCTGCGTGGAGACAGGATCAAGTATACCTAGACCTCCTTGAATGCCTGTCTAACCTGTTCTGTGAAGGATATCTAACAATTTCCTTGTCTTTTCAAGTCCTTCACTATTTTTAGAGTTAGCTTTTCTTCACAAACCAAGATCATCTTCGTTGCAGTCACCTGATTTATTCTAGTCCTTCCTCTAGTAGAGATGGAGCACAGTTAATCATTGCCTTTTTGCGTGTGATTTTACTTACTAAAAGACAGTTGCTATATTTCCCTCATATTTCTTTTTTATAGATTAAACAAACACAATTCCTTCAAGACTTTCTCATGAGTTCTGAAGAAATTATCATTTGTGGTCATCTACTCTATACTTCCCTCCCATCTGATGTGCTTCTTTCTTACTATCACGCATAACCATGCAGAGTTCTCCAGGGGAAACCTCATGAGTGCTGCACAGAGAAAAATTACTTGCTTCTGTGTGTCACACACAATTCCACTTTTAAAACAGACAAGACTGAGATTTGCTCTTTTGCAAGTGTTACAGTGTTAACTTGTTATTGACTGCCACCCTCAGACCCTTTCCTGGGGATTTTAATGATTTTCTTTTGCATACTCAGCTTTAATGTACATGTCCCACTGACATTAAACACTTGTCTATCGTTTAAGTTCAGACTATGCAGAAAAAGTTATGGTTTCCTCCATGAATATGGAGGAAATACTTGTAATGCAGATGAAAATACAGGGTTTTCCCATTTTACCTGATATTTTCATGTGCTACTGTTGAAATATGAATGAGAGGACTGTACTCCAATTATATTAAAAATTTACTGTATTCTTTTATTTATTCCAAATTAAAAAACACAAGAAAAACTGACATGTTCTGTACATTTTGTATTTAATTTTAAACACAGTTTAACTGTTTATTTAAGACAAACCAGATAACCTAATGTTAAACGTTGTGCGTCTCAAACTTGTTTCCACTGTCAGAGCACTTTCATGCTCACCTGTTTTCACATGACTGGGGGAGAAGCTAATGTACCCTGTGTTTGTTTTAGATATGGTGAGAAAAATTTGTATACAACTAATAAGAAATATTATATAATTAATATTGTTGAAATAAATGGATAACAGCTGTGGCCAACTGATATTTAAGCCAAGCCTTCTACTCTCCTTCTTTTGGCATCTAAGCAATACTCATGCAGTAATTCCACATCGAAGGGTGTGAAAGGGTCCTTTGCATTGGGCTCTTGATAGGGGAGAAAACAGGGCTGGCAGGAGTCTGGCTGCGACTGCCTGAGACCATGCCCAATTCTGCATAAGCTGAAGTGGCTGAGGAGCTACTTCAAAGTATGGTACTAATTCTAAATGACCCTTCAGTGTTCAGTAGCAAAGTAAATATCTGATTAGTGCAGGAAGAACTGTTACAGAATGGGGAGCCATGAGAAAATAACTGTATTTTTTGTAGTCTGACCTTCAGACAATAGTTTATGATTAAGAGCTCTAATAGAAGAGGTAGTCAGCACTGTACTTTGTGAACAGTCCAGTTGCAAGGTATTCCACGCAAATAGCAGATATTAATGGTTATGTTGCAACTTTGTGTTTAGGAAGATGACACAAATTTACAATCAAGTTGAATAAAGTCTAATGGGAGAAAGTACCGCTTCCACTTCTAAATAACAAATTCCAGCAAAACAAACTAAGGATCTTAAGATCTTCCTGATTTCTAAAGCCAGCTAAAGTATGAGGTGGATAATTTTTCTCCTACTGTAGGACCTACTTGTAGTTTTCACCAGAGGACTATGCCAGAGTAGAAAGAAGGCAGCAATAATGCATTGAAACTGGGGAATATGTCTTGTGATAGCATATTCCCTGACAGCCTTAAATGCCATAAACCCTTTTCTGTCATACAGTTTGGCACAACTGGGGCATATTGCTACACATGCCGATGTGCAGATGTGTTCATCATAGGCCCATATATGCAAAACATCTTATTCTTTGACTCTGATGACTTGTGAGGCCTGAGCAAAACAAAAACAAGACAGACAAAACCATAACCAAATTATGACCCACCTTACTGCACTAATTTGTACCATGTAGCAAGTTCTAACACTCAGTTTCTCAGACTGCCAAACCACAGTGGTGTCTTAAATAGAATTTTTTATACTTTGTGGAACAGAACAGTCACAACTAGCAAACCCAGAACATCTGTGAGTTTCTGTTGCTATGCAAAGAAGTATGAAAAGACAAAGGATTCGTGCATCAATTACAATTTAGGTTTCTAAGTGTGTACAGGCATATATGACTGTTTGTAAATCTACCATTGTAAGATAAAATAGGTTATCTTTTTTTTTCTCTTCTTATTCTAAAAATACTTTTTGCTGCAAGAATATCTATTATTCACTGTTGCAAACAAGTCAGTGCTATATATTCTTTAATACAGGAAGTTTTATGTATCAAATTAGCTTGGAAATATATTTAAAAATACCCAAAAGTATCTCTAGCACAGAGTTCACAGTTAAAAAACTGTTGAGGAGGAGATGAAATACAGTGCAATAATAGTATTATACTTGGTCTCAAAAGTCCAATCAGAAACTTCTTTGCTGACAAATCTCCACAACCCTATTGAGGTCTGTGCTGCTTCACGTTTATCCCGTCATTACCTCTGCCTGAAGTAAGAATTTGGGTTGAAAGACAGAAAAATATCCAGTTTGTATAGAATACTGCAACTTAACAAAAGGAGGAAAGTACATAACATGGAAGAGAGGAAACTAAGTCTTATAATTTACTAAGTTTGTTGGTGTGCTTCCAAAGGGAGCAAGAGGTTGCCCAGGGAGGCTGCCTCAATAGCAATCTGAATACTGCAAGAATGTTGCTGGTTTATTATGAGCTTATTATTGTTACAGCTCCAAAGATAGGCCAAGAGTTTGGGACAGATTCTATTGTTAGCTGAACTATTTTGCTTTGCTCTACTTCCCAAGTTATAACCAGCAAGGCCTCGATATCACCATAGCTCTCATTAGCATGAGACAATATGCATTTCATATTGCTAGCATAACCTGATTTTAAAAAATTGAGGAAAAAACCCAAAACAACATGACTACTGATGGCTTTTCTCTAACATATTCTGAAATTTTCCTCATTGTAAACTCTTTGACACAGTAGTGTCTAAATTATGGGAGGTTGCCAAAATACTAACTATTGCTCATATCAGATAGAGATGTACCCTCAAGGTTGAGGAGCTCACAGATAGATAGTACAAGAAAAATAAAAGGTAAAAGAGAAGAAATAATTTTTTTAAAGGTAAAGGAGAAGAACTATTTTCTTTTTGTCCTTGAAGAAACAAAAGATAAAATTTTTGCTTGCTTGAGTGCTAACCTTTGTTATCTGCTGAATGCTAATGCTCAGTTTTCTGTAGATATTACTTTATAGGCATTGCCTTATAAGAGGGCATTTGATATAAGAGTGTGTGTAGCCATGTAGAGCAGGATAGAGAGGCATAGGTGGGAAGGTATAGGAAATACCAAATGATTTTTGGATAAGTGGGATTAGGTTGGTGCCACTGGTAAAGGAGTTAATCCCAGAATCCCAGAATGGTTGAGCTTGGAAGGAACGTCTAGAGGTCATCTGATCCAACAAGCAGGGCAACCTACAGCCACTTTCCTAGGACCATGTCCAGGTGGCTTTTGAACATCTCCGAGGACAGAGATTCCACAGTCTCCTGGGCAACCTATGCCAGTGCTCAGTCACCCTCACAGTGAAAAAGTGTTTCCTGATGGTCAGAGGGAGCTTCCCGTGTTTCATTTTGTGCCCATTGCCTCTGGTCCTGTCACTGGGCACCACTGAAAAGAGCCTGTCTCTGTCCTCTTTGCACCCTCCCTTCAGTATTTACATACATTGATGAGATCCCCTCTGAGCCTTCTCTTCTCCAGGTGAAACTGTCTCAGCTTTCTCAGCCTTTCCTCATAGGAGAGATGCTCTAATCCCTTAATCATCCTTGTGGTGCTTCATTGGACTCTCTCCAGTATGCCCATGTCTCTCTTGTACTGAGGAGCCAAGCACTGGGCCCAGTACTCCAGACGTGTCTCACCAGTGCTGAGTAGAGGGAAAGGATCATGTCCCTTGACATGCTGGCAATACTTTATCTAATGCAGCCCAGGATACTGATGAATGAATTGAATGAACTGAACCCAGTATGATGTAATGAAGTGAACCCAATAAAAACTGAAAGAGTTACTAAGTGAAAAAAGTATTGAGAAAATCTCTGAAGGTTATTATCAGAAATATTAACTTTCCATGATAGAAATGCAAAATTCATGCCCCTATAGTTCAATTTTGCTTTTGTTAAGTTTAGGAGATTTTAGCTGTGTGTCCAAATTCATTTGAAGTGCAAAGTCTTTGTTGGCTGGTAGCCTTTTCAATTTGTTTTGTGTTTATATGATGACATGCCTGCACTTTATTATCAATGAATTCCTTGAAATAGATGTGATCATGTCACAGAAGGAGGTGAGTGAATCACTCACTCCTGTTGAATTCTAGTCTTATGAACACTCGCAATAGCATACACTGGCCAGACTGCTATAATTCAGCTGTTGCCTGCAGCCAGTCTCAGAAAATATTTCTTCACATTTTTTCTGGTAAATACTGTACAGTGCTCTTTTTATGGATCTGTCAATTGAAGTAAAGAAAGTTATGGCACAAATGTTTACAGTAGGCAATGGAAAACAGATTTCTTCTTTGTATTAGATTGAAAATTTATGAGAGGAGTAGGCTGGATACGATCTTAGTTTTCTTCTCTGCTTCTGGCATGCCATTGGCTATATCCATAAACATTCCAGTGTTTAGAAAGAACTTAAAATAAATAATTAAAAAGGATGCAAAATATAGAATATGAAAGCCTTTGGTTCTTTAAACAGAATTTATTATGTTCAAAGTTACATCCAAATAAAAGGCAAGCATAACTTGAATTAAAATATTAATCCATCCATGCCATTTAATTCTTTGAAATATTCATTGCCTTTTTTTAGTGGTCATGGTTTGGGAGGGGAGGCAATAAAGTGGGGGATGCTTTGATGAGCAAAGCTTTCACTGAGACCAACACAGTCAAACTGACAGGAATGTCCTTCATGAATTTAGAAAACTGGCCCAGCTGGGAGTTATGTTATTGTAGAAAATCCTCTTTAAACTTCATAGTCCATACTCATAAAACACTTAAACGTCATCAATCTCTTCCTGCAAAATCCACGTCCTTTTCTCTCTTTCCAATGCAGACTTCCAGCTCTGTTTTATTTACTCTCTCAATTTTTCTTGTTTCAAAGTACTATCAGTACTACTCAGCTGCCACTAAAATGTGTCTCACATTTTCCCTGTGTGTTTAATGCTTGTTTTGCCTTCTCTTCCCCCTCATCTTGCTTTCATTTCTGCTCTTTTTTATTCCTCACTGTGTAATCTTCAAGGCAGAAATCCTATCTTTTTAATTGTTTGCATTTACACAGCATTAGATATAGTCACTGGGCACTTCTCAGACAAAAAAGAGGGACAGCTGACAGTCTGATTTTAGTTGTGACAGCATAAGTTCATGCAGGGTGGATAGGGGAATGAAATATGCAACAGTAGTGCCTTGCAATTACAGGGTTTGGCTATCTCAACTTTTATAATAATTCTATTTTTTTTAAAGTCTGCCTATAAAAATATAGCTTGTATCCTGTTTTCAGGTCCTTTGTTTGTACTGTGTGGGTACATTTTTGAAGTGAAAATTCAAGATAGCAAAAAGAAATGCGAGATGTCAGAAGGAGGAAAATAGATAACACAGAAGAGAGTTGAGTACTACTGGGCACCTGAAAAGCAAGTCAAAGGCAAGAAGACAAAGTAGGTGAACACAGAAGGGAAAGATAAGTAATGGAGGATGACATAAAGTTAGTTGATAATATTTTAAAAAATGAATTAATCTAGTGGCCAAAGAGAAACAATCAGTTGTTGCAGTGACTGGAAGAATGATGATATTGGGCTACATCAGAAGCTTCTTTTATTCTTGCAGTAGCACAGGTGGAGTGTCCTTGGGTTCTTCTTGCCTTTTTAGACCATACCCTAATTATTATACTCCCTCATTGGCTAATTCATACTCTTGTCCAATGAGCAGAGAAAATACAAGAGGGAAAGGAAAGATCTATAAGGCATGTTAGGCATGACTGAGATGACAGATATGTTGAAAAAGTTCTCCTTACAGGCATTTATGAAATTCAGTACAAATGGGCTTATCTTTGTGTGACTACTACTGAATGGAAGAACAAAACTTTTTATTTCTTTTCTTATTGTGTTTTTTGTGGGGGGGGGGGGTTTACAAATACACAGCAGTCTAGGTATAATGCAGTGATCTTTTATTGTCAGTCAAACCAAGCATAAGAAAACCCATTATTAAAAATAAAGAAGAAAGTTGTCTAAAAAAAGCTTTAGATAAACGTCAAATTAGTTCAAGGTGATAGGACTATCTGGCTTGTCTTTCTTAAATCTTGTAGGATTCAGTTTGATTCTTTGTGTGTAAAAATAAAGCCCAAACTTTCTTTTAGTGGCTTTCTTTTTTAAACTACAGGGGGAAATGTTTGCCAGAGTTCACACAACAGTTGGACAGTATGAACATTTGCACTAACTTTTTAAACTAGAATTCTCTAAATAATCTTTTGCAGTTGTAGAAACAACTCACAATTTGTAACTTTATAAAATTCCAGGGAATACGAGGCTTCTTACGTATGCATTTATAAAGTATCTCCATTGGAAAGAAAAGTAATTGATGATATATTTAGTAATTTATTATAAATACTCATAGGGCATTATCTTCTTTACCATGACTTTCCAAACAAGGATGTATGTTCACAGCAGCATTTTGGAACAGGAAAGCTTTGTCACCCTCATCTTATTTTGAAATTTGGAGATGCTGTGACCTACATATGGGTTTTGTCTGACTACTACTTAGATTTTAGGAAATCCAGTCCTATACTTTATCCAGAAAACTATCTCTTAGGAGGAAATCACAGGAAATATCATTATCTTCAATTTTTGGTTAGTTAGTGATCAAAACTGAAAGGCAACAGAATATTCTAATTGATAACTTACTCCTATACCATGATTGATGCTGGACTTCATGTTTACCCTATAGATGTTCTTCTTTCAGAATTATATAAAATAAATCACTTCTGAGCATTGAATTTTCCTTCCTTTTTTTCCCTAGCAATACATGCAAACCTAAAAGGCTTTAAAAGTGCGTGGATTTAGAGTTCAAGACAAGCTATTTCAAAACAACTAGGACTTCCATTTACTAATGTTTTGTATGAGAAACAATGGCAACTGCAAATGCATTCCACTCTGATCTTAAGAGTTTGAGATTTTATACAAGGTTATAATGTCATTGCTGTAGCCTTTAGCTATTGTTTGAAAGTCGATGACTTGAAGTCTTGAAAAATTCTTTCAGTCATGGTAAGTGATGGAGCCCTGGACTAATTTAGAGTTCTTAGGTCAAGGAGTATATCTCAGCTGTACCTTGACATTATATTAAGGTGAGGTTTGGATTCCTTCCCCCCATGTCTTCTATAGAAAAAACCCTAAAGCATACACACAAAATGGGATTTATGCTGCTCTCCAAGAGTTAATTGCATGATCTGGATGATTGGAGTATCCTATGGCAGGCCACAGCTTATCTGTACAGGTAGACACATGAATTGCTAACAGACATTGCAGACAGCAATGCAGACAGTCCTGATGACATTGTCAAGGACTCATTTTTCAAAAGCTGCTTGAGTTTCTGCATAAGTCTGTCTCTACCTCAACTGGTATTTGATTATATATTTCTCTTGTAGTGCAGTTGCCTCAAAAACACGGACAGATGTGAAATATCAGGAGAATTTTGAAATAATTTACTTCATTAAATACTCCCTAAGTTATTTTTTATTCTGTTAGAGCTGCTAAGAAATTTATTAAGCTGAATAGAGAGAGGATAAACGTTGGACAGTAGTTTAAAGTGACAAATTTTATGTGCATGTTTGGAATTTGAAAATCTCAGTGGCAACATGTTTTTTGGGCATAGAGAGGAAATGATTGCTCAGTGTGGGTGCCTTCAATCCAGTCCAGTGTAATGCAAGTCATAACAGCTAGCAAGGATGCAACCTACTTATTGTGCTTCTTTATACTTTCTTGGATCTTTAGGAGGAGAAAGGACCTTTTCAGTATCTTAATTTAATTACTATATAGGCTTTGCTTAAAGTCTCCTTAATTATTCCAAAAAGTGAAATAATGAAAAAAGTAAGTATACTGATTAGTTTTTAATGCTATAACTTTTTTAGCTTCTTTCTGTCTTTAAATAACAACTTCTCCTACGAGATGATGAATGGAAATCTTCTGTGTTTGAAGATTTTTTTTGTAAATAAAGGGTAATGTAAAGAAATTGTTCAACTGTTTTTAGTCTGAGTATGTGAAGGACCATTTGCACCATTCAACCACTTTATAGGGCTTCGAAGTCATGTTAATGCTAAGACTACTCTCAAATCATGTTAGAATGCTCAAGTGGCTTACGTGTAAATCATAGTCTTGTAAAGTTTTAAAAATAGTAAGAGCAAGTAAAAATACCACAGCAAATAGAAAACTACATACATTGCAGTTGTACAGAACTAAGCAAACAAGGCCAAGTGTTGTAGTAAACAGTGAAAACTCTGCTTTAAACTTTCTCTTCATGCCAGGACTCTGTTGAAATTGCAAAAAGCTGTTTCTTATAATTTGTTACCTCTTAGTTTAATTTATAAATATATGACCCTCTACCACATTTCTCACAAAAAAATAAAACTTTGCAATAAAACCCTGTAGATTCAAGTTCCAGGTTTTTCTGTGACACTTTCTTTATTAGCCATTAAAGCCATGCCAATATTTGCAAAATGACAATTGGTATTTATAAAGCCTTACTGCACTTGTAGAAAGTCCAGGAAGATTTTCTAGATTTCACCTCTGTATTTTAGAAAGACTGTGCAATTCACATATCTGAAGTGAGTAATTTTGGTTATTATGTCATGCTGTGAAGCTCATTTTTCCCTGTTCCTAGTTGTTAATGGTATATAAGGATGCTCCATGTTCAAGAAAAGAAAATTATTGTTTGAACAGAAATTTGAAAGGGAAATATGTACATAGAATGATAATTTAAAATAATTTAAAATAATTTAAAATTGTTGTTGGATTGGAAAAAGAACAACTGCTGATATTCATTCTCTTTTTATTACACAAGTATTTCCTAGAGCATATTTCCTAGTTATTTATACAGTATGAATGGAAGTAATAGGAGTAAAAGGGCTACATGTATTATTATCATATGGAATATATATCATGAGCACATCTGAGGTCTGCCAGAGCACTGCTTTTGGAAAGACTGAAAGGCCTCTACCACATCACCCATGGCCCTGGATATATTTGAAGGTCGCTTTCTGCCTGTACAGGAAAGTCAGTGTTGATTAGGGCCTTTTAACTTTGCTGTTCAGGATGCTTCATTAATAGCCTGTGGTAGTTCAAGAGTCCCTCTGGTATCAGGTAATCTTCTTGCGCAGATGTGTAGAGAGTGTGTGAACCTGATTTATCCTTGTTCAGGACAACTGTGAGTATAACCGTGGTAGAACAGATAGGGAAATAAATTCTATTTAGTATAGAATTGAGGTAGGTTAAATCTGCCTTGGTGCTGGGGGTAAGAGGCATTAAAGGGTTTCCCTTCATCAGTGTTTGGTTCCTAATCTGCTCAGGGACAGAGTGGCTGCACACTCCCTTTTACTCAAGGCTTTTCATTCCTATTTAGGGTGGCTCCTTGTCCTTAGATTCTTCTGTATTTTAGCAATATGGCTCAAAATAAACATTTTTCAGAACAGAAAATGGTTTACAAGTTTATCTGACAAATTTTACATTTTTCTTTTCTTTGTAAATCTATACACATGGAAAAGTCTTCTGCCCTGCTCAAAGCCATATTTTTAAGGCAGCAGAGGCACTGTGAGTTTTCTCTAACTCATGTAGAGTGAGTTATGTAAACTCTATCAGTAGAGTTACTATTAACTCTTTTAATTTATGTTAATCTAAATTAGTATTTTTAGATATAAAAGAATATAAATTTAAATATTTAGATATAGAGCTTATTAATATAATAATTGTTATTTCATGTCATGGTTTTAGCTGGGATAGTTGATTTTCTTCACTGTAGCTAGTATAGTGCTGTGTTTTAGACTTGGTATGCAAATAATGTTGATAACACCCTGGTGTTTTAGTTGTTGCTGGGTAGTGTTTACACTAGTCAAGGACTTTCTAGCTTCCCATGCTCTGCCAGGTGCACAGGAAGCCGGGAGGGGAGGGGATACAACCAGGAGAGCTGATTCGAATTGGCCAAAGGGTATTCCATATCATGTGACGTCATACCCAGTATATTAACTGGGGGGAATTGGCTGGGGGAGGCAGCGATCGCGGCTCGGGGACCGGCAGCGTCGGTCGGCGGGTGGTGAGTGGTTGCAGCACTTGTTGTTTAGTTTTGTTTTTTTTTTTTTTTTTTTTTTCCCCTCTTCTTCCAGTGTTTCATCTCTCTCTCGCTCATTATTTTCCTTTTCATTATATTAGTATTATTGCTGTTTTATTCTAATTATTAAACTGTTCTTGTCTCAACCCACGAGTTTTCTTACTTTGGCCCTTCCGATTCTCTCCCCCATCCCACAAGGGTGGGGGAGTGAGTGAGCGGCTGTGTGGTGCTTAGTTGCTGACCAGGGCTAAACCACAACATTTCATTATATATTTACATATATTTTTTTATTATAGTGTATACTATATAGTATATAGTATATAGTAATATGTTACTATAATTTAGATATATATTTTAATATAGTTATATAACAATATAGATTTGGATATAGAAATAATTTTATATAAAAATAAATATATATATTTAAATATTAAATTAAATTACTAAGTAAATAATAATTACATAATAAGTACTATTATGTAAACTCTAGCAGTCATTTACATAATATGGAAGAAGGATGTGATAATAATCTTCAAACTTTGCTGTGACCCAAACACTGGTTGCAAGTGAAAGGCTGTTAGTTGTGCAAAGCCTTTAAGAACAAGGAGTGGCAAAAAGCAATCTGTCTTCTATCAAAGCACCAGCAAAATGCCAGCACTGTTCAAGAAAGGGATGGTCATTAATTCCCCTGACAAGAAATTATCCCCATTCAACCTGCTCTGGAGTTGTAACTCCTTGTGAGAGTTAGAATCCCAAAAGAAATTAAAGCTTCCTTACTTCAGTGGCTAAAAGACTCTAAATACTTTAAGATAAACCATGTACATAAGATACATAATTTCTCTGGCAAAAGAAGGAAGAATACATCAGAAGATTGTTAAAAAATATAGTAATTACAAGTATTACTTGAAGAAATTATACCAAAGTAGCATTAAGGAAAAACAAAACTATTTACAGCAATAACTAATGATCCACTAGTTTATTAAGGGAGAGAATATTTTTTACTTCAAGAGAAATAATTTGCATTTGATAAAATACTATATGATTTGATTGCTTCTGAACATTGAAAAGTAAAGTTGAGCTGAATTTTAAATGTTGAAAAGCACTGCAAGATAACTAATGGTCATGCCTGAGCTACGATGTGTAGTGTTGTAGATGCTCGTATGCCAGAAGCACATAACCACATTTGTTTGTACACACTTTGTTGGTGAGTTTCTGGCATGTCATATGTGCTGAGTTCGAATGAGAAATTTTGAGTAACTTTTGGTTCCATAGTCCATTCTTTCTGACAGTCACAGTGGGCTGACTGGACCTTTGATCAGGTTTTTGTTATAAGTGAATGCTTATAACTTGATGTCATTGTACTTTAAAAGCTTTAAAAGGTCATGAGAAGTCAAAAGAACATGTGGCAGCCCATTGCACGTTCGGATGCCTCCGTGTGCTGCCTTTGTGTCACAGTATCATACCATGTTAAATGTCTGTAACTGAGTAAGTCTGATGAAGTGCCTAACTATTGTCCAAATGATAGGCCACTTAAATTGCAAACTTTCCGCTTCTGTTTTTGGAAGCCTTCACACTAACTGGAGGAAGGAGATACCACAGTCCTAGCTCATCATTACTATTCACAAAAGTTAAATCTGTTTGTTCTAGTGTGAAGTTCTTTTCTTTCTTACCTATTAGTAAATACAAGTCTTGCACATTTTTAAAGGTAGGATCCCTGTTTCATTTTGTTCTGCAGTGTCTAGGAAATCCTTTTACTAGTACACACAAGTGATTGTGTTCTTTCCAGTTTTCTCCCCCAGTGGTTTCCATTAGACTCTTGCCTTTTTTATTAATCATAGTAAGAATGTAAATATGTAATTATGTGTAATTTCAAAATCATTATTTTCAGTGTATTCCTGAGTATAGCTTTATTGTTTTTTTGTCTTTTAAAATCTGGTAGGCATCCAGACATTCTGAATATGTCTATTTGATAAATGCAGAGGGCTTTTAGACTCAGTTGTTTGTTTACTATGCTTTCAAACATTTTGAGTATCTGTTTAGTATTCAGTGAAATAGTATAAGAAAAAAACATCTGTACTGCAGCTGCAATGATACTACCTTTACATTTGCTCTTCAGCAGGAAATCCAATGTATCTATGTATTTATCTTTTTTCTTTTTTTGTAATGGTTTAGGGTTTGAGGAGTGCTAAGAAAAGCAGAAATTATAAAATTTGCACTTTATGTAAGTGAAACGGCTCAAGAATGTAAGTGCTGTGCTGGCTTTAATCCTTTCTGAATCTTCTGCCTTCTTGAGTGCGTGTCTGCTAATAATTAAAAGATCAGTTACACATTGCAAAAGTACTGAAAAGTGTTTATCAGGCCCAAATATTGTAAATGTACTTCACTTTATGCTATTTTAATGCTAATGGAGTGTTCTAAACAAGATTTATCAGAAAAGTTTAAGTTGTTCTGAGAGCACACTTTTGGGGAGTTTTTTGGTTGTTTTTTTTTTTTTCCACAAGTATTACTGTATGGGACAAATGTTGAAATTATCTCAGGTGTTTCCACTGTCTTTAGTGAGGGTTCTCAAAGTAGAAAATATATTCAGGAATGAGCTGTTAATTAAGAACTGCCAATTAAGAGAAGGTCTTCATAGCATTAAGTGAACAAAATAGACAGAACATTGCATGATATTCTTGATCCTGTTTTAAGATAGTATTTATTTATATACACTATACAAAATTATTATGGGCTTTTTCCCTCAAGGCTTCAACCTCTTGTTTATGTTCAGATAGGATAAGCATCCTAGTTCATAAAAATAATTTCTAAGGAGTATCTAGAGAAATGCAAAAGCAAAAATGAATGTTAATATTTGCATGCACAATCTCTGATTGATATCGAATTTGATGAGGCTAGTTTTAGTGCCAGTGGCTGCTGGATTCACACTGTTCTGTAAATGTCTGTGAAAAAATACTGAGACATCTACCATGTAAGAGCTATCTAGAGCAAGACTTGAAGTGCAAAGGCAGAGGAGGTTTTCCGGTAAAACAATGTATTTTAAAAGGTTGCTTTTTCTTAATTCTGGTGTTGATAAAGGGCTATAAATATTCTACCCAAAAGCAACCACACCCATTTTAGTTCAGAAGGTCCCCAGTGAAATTCAGGAACTTCAGAATGAACCTTAGAGGAAGTTTCTTACTTCTCTCAATTTAGACTCATTTAGAATGACAGGAGGCCAAAAGAGAATGAAAATACTATTTGTTGCAGATGTAGATATGTCAATTCTCCCTTCTTTTGTTGGAAAGGAGACATTTTAAAAGAGGAGGTCTGATGATGAAACCAATGTATAAGCTCTCCTTGATAGTATCTTAAGAAAGCTGAGGCTGCTGATACCTCAGTATATTATAAGCATACGCAGAGTGGAATTGAGTACATCGCATATTGCATTTTATTGGGTGCTTTCATGTGTAATTCCCATCACATCTGTATTTTCGATTTCCTATTCTCTGTGCATCTCACTGAGTGAACAGTAAATAAAATCTCAGTTGGCATTTCTGCACTGATCTCTTTCTTGGGACTGTATTTTGATATGAGTACCTCATCCATCTGCTTGCTCTCAAATTCCCTCTTGGGCTCAGAACACAGGTGCTATTGTAAGAGAATTTGTTGAATGTTGAATAGAGTTTGCTTTATGTTTACAAGTAACGAAAGGTCACCACCCTTGTTTATTGGGATTTCAGTTATCCTGTGCTGACTGCGTGGAACTATTCGTATAAAAGATATCAAGCAAACAGGTGAGCATAACCTTTAAGGTAAAAGCCAATAGTTTTGAAAGACATCATTTACTGCAGTATAACTTTACTAATATAAAACTACATGCATTTATTACTTTTGAGAGGAGCAAGAACTGTACTGGAGTGACTGTTTTTTTGAAAACTGAGAGCATTCCCAGTATGAACCTGATCTTCTAAGCTGTCTGAACAGGCTCTATGTCACAAAACATTTCAGAATAACAATACACCTTATTTGCTTTCTCTCCCAAGGAAGAGATTCCTGTGTGTATTCAATATTGCAGCTAGTTCACTTTTAAGACAGACACACTGAGTAATATAGAGCAGGATTCCCTTTCCATCAGTCCCTTTTTGTGACTTGCCCAGTTTGACCTGAATTCGTGAAGACTCTTTGAATCTGCATCATTGCAGTGCAGCATACTGACGATCCAGACAAATAGAAGGCTCTGCTGAATATCACACTAATTAAATGAGCGTAGCATTTTATACTGCTTTTGGTTTAACCTCCAAAATGTTGTAAATTGTTAAAGTGGAAATGTACACCTGCATCTTATCAAATAACAAATTGAAAGTTAGACTTTTAGACAGCTGTGGGTAGCACAGGGAGGGTTGTTTGCATTTTAGAAAACAAATCTTACATATGGAATAGGTGCTTCTGTTAAAATAATCCATGAGAATATAGTTAAATATCTAGTAGCTGTGCTTCTTTTGAATGTTTTAAAATCTGTCATGTGTTTCTTCCAGGATTTATTGCAGTGTCATTTTATGGTCAGATCCTGCAACTTTTCTTGAAAAGTAAAAACTTCAAAAGAAGTCTCATTAAAATTATTTTGATTTCAAGAAAACTAAAGTTTTTACTTGGTCTGAGAGCTGGTGTTAAGATCTTCTAAAACTGTATCCATTTATTAATACAGTATTGGAAACATTAGTTTCTTATTTGTGTATGTGGCAGTGTAATGTTAATTGCCCTGCACATGTTGAGAATGTTCAATCTTAGCCTTAATGCATCTAAAAGAAAAAAAAAACCCACAACTTCTTTTTCTTTGTATGCCAGTCAAAATCAAATGTTCCAGCTCTTTGAAATGAATGCTTTTAGTTAAAAGTCCCCTTTCAATATGGATCTTACTGCTGTGTTCTGTATGTTTTAAGCTCTGTCCATCTAGCAATGGGCTAGCCCTCCAGACCTTCATCACATTGAAGCTTATAACATCTTTTCTTGAGCAAAATAGAGTTTAAAAGGCTTTACTGAGGAAATTAAATAGGGGTCAAAAGAGCTAAGTACATTTCAATCAGTGCTAAGATGGAATAGCCAAAGTTATGTCTGGTAGCAACCCAGCTATACTTTTTTATCTCACAACATCTAACATCATCTTTGTTTTCATGAAAGCCTTTGAAAGATGTGAATGTTGTTTTTACTTTAGATTTGACAGAAGAGGTTTTATTAAACTTCAGGGAAGAGGTTTCTTTATTCTCAGCAATTTCTTCATTCTTAAGAAAAAGGGCAGCCCTGAAAGAGTCTTAATAAAGATCTGTTTCAGATACAAAATGATGGAGATTTTCTTCAAAGTTGCTTCTGTCAACAATCTCCTCAAGAGTTTTACAGCTCCTCAGCTGCAGGACTTGCATTCTACTCTAAAGTTATTTAGCCACCTTACAGAAGAAGCCAGCTGATGGATACCTACGGATGGTCACGTGGCAGTTTTGTCACCACTTTCGACGAATGAAGGAATCGATGTCTACCTGAATCAGATGTAGGTCTTGAAAAAAGACTGAGATAGTTTCACATTGCATTCTTTGTATTATCTCGGTGACAGTTACAAGGATATATATGAACTACATCAAATAGTTCCCCCAGCATGGCAGATGCTTAACTGGAGGTATGATCAATATCCTGCTGGCAGGAGCCTGCCTGCTAAGAAACAGGTTCTCTCCTGTTTTTGGCAAGTTACCTAAGATCAGATGCCACCAGAGTGAGGTAAATGCACCTGGGACTACTGGCTTTATCTAAGATGCAAACAACCGAGTTTGAAATCTGTGTGCTTCTTATAGCATGTGTTCTGTGTGAGGACTTGATCCTGATATATCCATCCCAGTTAGGACACTGAAAGAGATTATATTCTCAACCACCACCTCAGTAAAGATATTTTTTATAGATATTTCTGAAACAAGCCACGAATCCCTGAATTAGCCACAGATGTCAGGAGAATAGACTAATTCAAGATGACATGCAGCCATATACAGAGATCTTGAAAGTGCCAGGTGTCTAACGCATGTTGTAATCCTAGTGCTTTTGCTGAACTCCACACTGTAGGTTCTGTAGATACTTCTCATAAACTTGCAAGGGGGCAATAAATCATCTACTCCCTGTAGGTAGGGACTTACCAAGACAACTAATATGGCATATAAAAGAAATTTTATACTTTCACTCTGTATTACTGAAGAGTATGTAGCAGCCCAGAACATTTCTATTCAAATGTTAGCAACAACCTGTGATTTATTATGGGCAAAGTAATTTCATATAGAGCCAACAGAGTCTATGTCAGTAAATGATAAGACTCATTTACCACGAAAGAAAATACTGAAGGCCTGAATTTTTTATTCCAAAGAGGGTCAGGGGTCATTGCCATCTTGTCTTTTAATGATTTTTTTTCCTAGTCCCATTGTCCAGGAAGGATATTCTTTAATCTATGATATTCTTAGTCATCCACTGGGGTTTGACACTGGCACATTTCTTAAAGATAGAATGATATATTAATCTAGTCTAACTGTAGTTCTTTCTCATGGTATAGCGTGGATCATTGTCCCCTCTTTTTTACTGCTTTTCATTATCTCAGCACTGTGGTGTTCAAAATATGTAGACACTCCCCTCTTATGTCCTTCTAGAGGATGATGATGGTAGAATAAAGCCCATATTTACTCTTTATGTTCTTAAACTTTTGGTTTCCCCATTGTTCTTCTTTCATTTTGTCATTGGTATTAGCCTACCAAAAATTAAAAGAATTTTGGAAGAAAAAATATCTACTTATTCTGAGGACAGATTAGGAAATTAAAAATTCAAGTTTTCTTAAACATTTCAGTTCAGTGAAACTCTTCTACATAGCACCTGACCTGGTCATAGCTGTTTTAGCCTGACAATGATAGTTCTGTTTATGCCCGGAAGAGATAAGTGCATACATTTTAAAGGAAAAGTCTGTCCAAACTTAGCAATATAAGTTTTCCAAGATGCAAATTGTCCAAGATACTCTCAGTGAAAAAAGTGGCTATTTTTAAACAAAATTTTTATCACTTTACTTTGGTGGATAATTAGTGTATACTTCATTAATTGCAGTCTTGACACAAAAGTTTACTAATGGTCCTTAGTTAATATTTTTAAACCACCAGTGTTATTTATGGTATAGTCAGAGTTGGTTTTTGTAATCGTGTGATTTGTGAAGTTGCCATATTCTCCACCCCTAGCACAGACCAAGGAATTGACTATTATTTTTCCCTGTGCATATGAAAAGCTGGTTGGTTCAGACATCCTTTAATGAGTCATTTTCTGCGTATCTATTTTCCACCCTTTGGGATGCTATCTGCTTCTGTGCTGCTCATATTTCTTTTTGTCTGCAAGCCAAGCTATGCAAGGTACTTGTATGTTAAACTGTATGAGTAACATTAGCAGGCTAAGATAGAGGAATAGTGTTGTGCTATACAATCATCGAAATGTCAGACTTTGATCTGTTGGGCACATTACTTATATTTCATTCCTTATAACTCAATTTTTACAATAAATGGAAACATTTCTTCGGATCTGGGAGCAAAATCTACAATTTTTATATGATCTGTACCTATGAGACACGCTTTAGTGTCTGACTAGTCCATGATCCTGGATTTCATTGTTCAAGTGAGATCTGAATCAGCGTATGGACCATTCACGTTTCTAACTCGGGGCAGGTCAATTCCTAAGTAAATATCTAGGGAGAGTGAAATTCAGAAATGTAGAACAGCTATTAAGAATACTGTGCTCCCATTCTCTTACAAGTTTCATTGCTGAGTCAATGAATCCCACTGTGACACAACTTCTCATGTTCCAGATATTTTATTCCCATCAATTTTTGATAGTTACCGCAAAGTATTAGCTGACAGAAAATAGTGAATTATATCAACAAATGGAAGAAAAAATCAGTGTCATAAAAGGAAATTGCATAAAGAAATATGATTCCCACATAATAACTTCCAAAAAGCATGGGCAATGTAACAGTTCTGATTTTTAACAGCAGGCTTGCACATTAAAATTAATACATGTAAATTAATTTTAACATTTTCATTTCATTTGTTTCCATGGGCATGAGAACTGACCTTTGAAGTGGTTGCTAAAGAGACCTGTACTTGAATGTAATAACAGGCCCATCCTGAGAATGCATTGCAATTTAAAACTGGAAATAGTCCATAGTTACAGGGCATTTAGAAAGATTCATTGAAGTAGTCTGCATTGCTGATACCACTGTACTATGTAGAACCTGCATAAAACTACTAAGTGAATGGTAAAGGATTAAATAGAAATCAAAAGTGAAAAATAAACTTCCATGAATTCAGTTTAATTTGCAAATAATTCAAATGTGCTTATATAGAGATAATGATAATGTAAGGCCTCAGGCATGAGTGTGTTACTTTTGTTATCTGCCCATGAATGCAACTCCATTAATGTTCACTGTGGAGAAGTGTTTTGGTAAATCTTGGTTATGACTGATGTTGATTCATACTGAGATTCACTTAAGAAGGAAGGAAATAATATATATAATATATACATATCTCAAGAGGAGAAGTACCAAATACATAATTTTATCAAAGTTTTCATTTAAAAACTGTTTTTGATGTTGTCACATATTTATTTATTGCATTTCTAAAAGGTAACAAGACTTTGAAGAAACCAAGACTTGAACTCCCCCAACTATTTCTGTTTTTTTCATTAATTGTATGAGAGAAATTATAGAGTATATCAATTACACTGCAGATGAGACTTGATTCCTCAAAGTTGCATCACCAAAGACAAAATGCAAAGGTAGATGAAGAATAGTCAGAAAGTAAAAAATTAAACTCAGCTTTAGAATGGAAGCAGAAGAGGCTATATAACCATTGAGTAAATATACATTGTTAGAGAGAAATATCTCAAATAGAAGTTACAGGAAAATAATTAGAAGTGAAGCTGATAGACAAAATAGGTCTGCATTTTTGGTTGAATAGGGTATCCAATTTATGACCACAGACTAATTTTCCTTTTGAGGCTATGTATACTGTAGGCAACATCACAGAACCTAATCTATATTACTTTAGTTCTATTTTCTTTACTTCAGTCTATATACTCTTGATACACTATATACTAGAGAGATATTGACAAATAAGAGGGGATTCACAGATCTGCAGTAAAATTTGTCAAGAGAAAAGCTATAGCACTCATAATTACAGTGGAGTTGGAAATACAGTTCAAAAGCCAGAAGGCAAATACAAACTACTATATTATAAAAGAACTAATAATTGATTTTCAGGATATGAATCATGAGGTTTGGGCATAATGTTGGCAATACTGTCATACTTAGGCTGGACTTGCTGTAATCTTTCATTTTCACAAGGGCATTTCATATTGTTATCAATATAGAATTCTTTTTGCATAAAGTGAGAGTTAGAAGTCACCAAGATAGAAAAAGACTAACTGTTGAATAAATGGAAAATATTTATTAGCCACTACTACTAATGTACAATAGATGTCCAAACGCAGGTTTGTTTGCCAGAATTTATTCAAAAACTGATATTTAGTTCTGTAAGTATACTCCAATATGGTAAGAACAGGAATTACATGAAACTTTCCCCAGATACAAAATAAAATTGCAAAGAATCCTCTGTGTATTCCAAAAAAGTTCAGATGCATTCATGTTATTTTCTTACATTTTCTGATGCACAGCCTCAGTTCTAACTAGTACCAAAAGTTCTAGAAAGTCCTGCTTGAGAGGCTCTTCTCAGCTTTCATGGCTGTACTGCAAGAAACCAACTCATACAGCTTTGAAAATCTATGTATTCTTGTTAGATTTCCACTCCAGAACTAGATTCTACAGACTCATTTATTTAGTTAAGTTTCAGGAAAGCACTGAGCTTGAATACACATCCAAGACAATCCAAATCTCTAAAATTAGAAATTTGCTTATCTCAGTTTCTTTCTTATAATACACCCTGCTGAACGCAGTGGAATAGATGTTTCCACCATAGTTACATTGCCCAGGCACAACTGAGGATACTTTGCTTATATTTATATGGCTGCAGGAAAACATTACACACAGATGCTCCTGCAACACTGAGCGATAAGTTGTGCTTAAGTTAATAAACCTTTGTTGTTATTGTTGTTGTTGTTGTCATTGCTTTCTATTAGAGTGCACTCTACCTGATAGGTAACTAAAAACAAACTCTATGTTTTAATAGTGATTACAGTGACATGGCATCTTATGCTCCTATAATAGCTCATGGGAAATATGTAGAGGAAATATTTTTGCCTGGATGAGTAGTTGCTATACGGAAGAGTATGAAATAATCAAATATTGTCCCAATTAAAGCAATTAAAAGGAAAATAAAGTTTAAAGATTGCATAAACAGTCACAAGTCTAGAACTGTGTTTAAGCTTCAAAACTATGAAATTTATAGGTAGTCTATGGTAGTGTACAGAAACTCTGCACATCTTCAAATTTTATCACTGCATATTTGGCAAACTTGCATTTGTTAGATGAAAGATAAGTCTTGCTCTACAATCTACAGAAGCTGTATAATTTCACTGGGGATTTGGGAGTGTAGTAGGTTGGATTTGGGAAGTGCCCTGTGGGCTTTACAATATTTTTTGCTCCATTAGAAAACAAAAAAAAATATAGCAAATTGAAAACACAATATGAGAAAAACATTTATTTATTTCAGACCTAGCCCAGAGGCAGAAAAGGTGCTTAGATAAGATTTGATAAAAAGTATGTCCAAAACATGTGATGCTTATTTGGAATGTTTTGCTTAGGACATGCAGACATATTTTTAAAACATAGTCAGAAGTAGCTGTGAGACAAAGGAAATAGATTTTGAAGGCATTATGAAAATGATATGCTACTGGTTTCCTGTCTTCTTGTGTTGGTTTTTTTTTTTTAATTCTTTACAATTGACAAGTGATTTTTTTAATCCTATGAGCAATTTTTCATTCTCAGCAGGTATGTCATTATGTATCTATCTTCATTTTAACTTGGATTACAAAATAAAACCATAGATCTCCCAGTAAATTATCACTATGCTATTTTTTGGAAATCAGTAGGCCCTTTCCAAGCCTTTCATAACATCATTGTACATAAATGGAAATGGTGGCTACTTGCTAAGGAGACCAGACAGGGGATGACACCATTCTAAATAAGGCAGGATTCACCCTTTCATGATGCAATTATTTTTATACCCTACACCAGTAATATTTCAACATTGATTAGCTAATACTTGAGCTAAGGACAGATTTTGTTGTGGTGTAGATATAGACCTGTAAAACTGTGTCTTTTTGTACTTGCTGCTGTATAGTGATTTTGAAATCAAATACATTCACCTAGTACATTAAAAATGTAGTTTATTTCTTAGTACAGTGACTTAAACTATTCTCTGAGGATATATAGGCTTGCTTGTTTCTTTGTCCTTGTCAGTACTAAGAGTTCAGCAGGCCAATTTTTTTACTTTTTATTACATTACAATTGTATTGTCTTTTCTGTGAGTGATTACAGTTGCTAGAGCTAGGCATTACATATAAGTAGTTTACATTGTTCCTTCTAATGGGCAATATTGTGCCTGTGTCAAAACTGAATTTTATCTGTCATCATGCTTCTTGTTCCCCTACCTTTATTAGGTTCCTCTGAAATTTTTGTTATTTTTTTCCTAGTCATTATCAATTTCATATTGTCCATAGTTCCAGAGCAGTTCACTAGAATTAGAACTAGCATAACCTCACTCCTGATGCCACTGGCATTTTAAGCACGGTGTGAGACAAATATAATCTGGGCAGGTTTAGACAACAGAAGGGCTGAATGCTGACAGTCACTTAATGAATGTGGGATGCCAGCTATTTCCAGATCATAGGGTTGGGTGCATGCCCAGCCACATCCCAACAGGATGGTTGGATGAGACCTGCATGTACATCATCCTCAGCCCTCCTACCCTGTCTTCTATTGACAAAAAGTGTGGCAAATGGGCTAGAAAGAAGTCACGGTCTTCTCCAAGTTGAGTCCCCTGATCTGCTCTGCCACTGTAAAACCTGGGACTTCCAAGTGTCCACAATGCCCACATTCATGAAGTCTTTAGTGTTTTGTAAGGACCAGTGGTTGCACTGTGGCTACTAGGAAAGCAACAGCAAAGTAGTTAACAAGGACCAACAATATTTTGGGTAAAAACCTCACTCTGTGAATGCAGTTTAAATATGCATATCTTCCCAGCATACTTCAAAAAGAGTTTTAGTTCATAATCAGATATTTGGTTAAAGTTGCCTCTGTGAAATATGTGCACATGGATTGTGCATCTCCAGAGAAAAAAAATCTTTCTTCATGTACAGTATAATTACCTGCATGAAACAGGAAGGTACAAATTTGTACTGGAGAACTAGAAGGCACAACACAAAATACAAGGCTTTAGGAAATGACAAGTTCTAAGACATTTCATATTCTCCAGTCCCAAGTTACTCTGAGGTCCCTCATGTAATTACAGTCCTGGGAGACCTGTCCCAGTTGTGGTGTCTCTCCTGCCTGCCTGTCTTATCGCAGCTCTAGTCAAAATCTCCTTTTGGTGTTGTCAAACCAGTACATCCTCTCACTCTCGGCTCCATGACCTCTGTTTCAGGAGTGTTTTGCCTTCTTCTCTTGGCTGGAAAGCATGTTTTCAATACTCCTTTAGGATAGCCAGTGTAATACTTTAAGTTTGTGTAAATTACTTGAATGAAGGTAAGGTTTGACTCCTTATTTGCCTGAATATTTTGTCCCTAAATTAAGCCTTTAGTTCCTAAAAGATCAATAATTTTTCTGTAAATTCTAAACCCCCAATTTTCAAGCACAGCTTTCTACTAGAGTTTACAAACTGTGAATTAGTTAATGAACTTAATATACTCATAGCAATGCAGTTATCTTAGATGCCAATGTTTAGGCTCATGAATTGATAGATATTTTAAAAAGCTGGCCATTTCTGTTCATAGGTCTTTATATGTCTTTCAGAAAAAAAAAAAGGAGCTAATACAATGAACTGTTCTTCTATTTAGGAAAAATGAGTCTAAACAGGACATCTGAAAATGTGCTTTATCTATACTTGTCTGTGCCATTTTTACTTGTTTAACTGTTATTTAGGTCTATTCTTATATAACACACATAAGACAGAAGATATGTAAACAGTGGTGATCAGAGATATTGGTTAACACAGCCTGTAGTTTATCTGATATTAGATGGATTTTTCTGTCAGGTCTGAAAACATCCTACCCTACTTATTTGCAGTTTCTAGATGTTGTTCCTAATGGAAACTGAGCCTGTAAATCAGAGGTGTCAGAAAGGTAGGAAATCTGACTATACTTGCCATCAGAAAATCCCCTCCCAGATTTTCTAGTGCTTTATCCACACACGTTTGAAACAGCGATAAACTATGAAACTGATAATCAGGAATGATTGGGTTATATTAATGTATTAGTTTTAAAACCTTTACTGGAACACAAAGGATCAGAATACAGCTCATCATAATCCAGACAACCGTGTAGGTTCTCCATTTCCTGCCCTGAAGTGTGAAATTCAGAATGTACTTTGGCTTCAGTACAGCTGATAAAATTGCATATGACAGTGACTGCAGAACATTTCACACAGGGGATGATTAATTGCTTTTCTTTTCTTATATCAACATGAAATTCTTTCCATGCAGTGTTATTTTGCAGAAAGTATGCCATATGATGTTGATGAAGATTCAAATTAAGTAAGACATTGAATTTTGGCTGCTTTTTGACTGCTCTTTTAAGAAGAGTTTAGAGAGTTAAAAGACCAGCTCTTTTAAACAGAATTTTAGTCTTAAGTGTTGGAGGTACCTCTTAATATGTGAAGTTCACTAGGAGAACAACTTCAGTATTTGAGTTTCTAAGTTGTGAAGCTGATTGCAATAATTTCATAAAATTGCATCTTTTTATAATTGCTTTCAGAGAAAGGTAAATTCTAAGATGAAATTAAGAAGTGGGAAGATAAGACAAGTAACAAACAGTAAAGGCAGAGGAAAGAAAGCTCCAAAATAGGAGTTGGAAAAGCTGCACTCAGTGTCCTGGCCTGTTATAGATTTTCTATTTGACATTTAGAAGGTCAGTTAGTGGGTCTACATGTCCATTTTTCATATGTCTTCAGCATAAGTCTACTTAAAATATTGAAATGTTTTAAAGTATGTTAGGGGTCCATTTAAATACCTTCTATAGTTAGAAACAGCAATTACTAAAGAGGCCTTAATATATTATTAACAAGTGCAGGACAAAAGAGAGTAGACTGCAACTTTTTGTAATTCAAAATACCACTAATACATCTTTTATTCGTCGTTGTCATAATTCATCCTCTATGTGGCATGTGTCATGTTTTCTTTTGAAGTAAGCACTATGAAATTGCTGCAAAGCAATAATTCTAGACTGCGAGGTAATATATTATGTGCTGTGAGTATTAACTGTGGCAAAGTGATGAGAACAGTAAACAATTTTTAGGTACCCCCTGAAGGAACTGTTCATCTTTTCCATGACATAAACTAGAATTTCAGCCCGTAGGTTAAAAATAAGAAATGCCTGATCCTGAATTATGAGCTATCAGTTTCAACTCCCCCACATCTTCAAACCCAATACCATTTTTCTGTGATTTCAGTATCTGACTTTCTTAAGCTTTTTTTGCATTGTGCTAGTGTAGATGAGCTCTGTGTAATACACCAGCACTGGAATGCTTTGTCAGAGATTGTTGAGGGAGAGGTATAGTCAGTGCATATGCACCATCTCAAGAGACCATGCAGGTTCTGCTTAATGATAAAATGTCTTTACTGGTACAAATTCCTGAATTATTCCTAATCCCAAATGTTCTACAAGTTTGGTAGGACTTGAGTGCTGATTTGTTTAAGGCAGCATCTGTCCCCTTGACAAGCTGAACGCTAAAATAATTTACAGTTTATGTGACACAATGGTGAACACTGAGCTTTTCCTGAGGGTATTTTCTGGACACCACCAGATATTTAATGTGTTTAGATGCTATAAGAGTGGAAGAGGAAGATTTAAGAGACTCTCCTTTAAACTGCTTTTATGCCTAAGACACTATTGGTGCCTACTTTTTCATGCAAAATCTTCCTTGGATATGTAGAGCTACGTGCCCTTCACCTATGGCTTCAAGAATTTCTGATTTTCCTGATATTCAAAATACTCAGAGCATGTCTAACTTAGGATAAACACTTATCAATGGTTTTAAGGCTCTCCTCAGCCTGAGGAAATTTGAATAATTCACTTCCACATCTTGTATGTGTGTAAATTGCTGAGCTATGAGCTACTCTGGGCAAAGGCACCCACTGCCTGTCCCTCCTGTTGAATCTGGGCCTCTGCACAGCCAGAAAAGTTAAAGTTGGCATTAAAGTATGGGAAGCAGGTTAAAACTGAGCTTTAAAATGGAGGAATTCAAGCATGGAGTCTTAGCTGTGCAACCATGGAATGGATGCCCTATTTCATGAAGGAGGCAGAACCCCCACTATACCTTATTTTCCTTTTCCTGCTTATGATTTAGACTTCCTGTGCTCAGCACATTGACCCTTGGAATCACAGTCTAGGAACCCAACTCTCTTCTGTACATTTTGGAAGGACTTTAGGTGAGTGAGTTAGAACTGTGAATTCTGCTGGGAGAGCCCTATGCATTGCATTTAAGTCATATTTATGAATGCCTGTATATACATAAAAAAAAATCCTGTGGTTTTGGAGTGGATTTGCTAAGTGAAATTGTTTGTCCCACTTTTTCTATTACTTTATTATGAGTAACATTTTCTGAATAAGCACTGAGATATCCAGAATTTTATCTTTTATTAGTTTTCGGTTATACAGAAGCAAAAGAAAGGATCATTGCTATATACCCAGCTGAGCAGTCTGTCTAACTACGGAAATGTTCACATAGGTTAAGATCGCGCAGCATCTAAATGGTGAGTTTTAAGGCTCTTTGTCTAGTACTAATTCTCTTGGGGAAAACAGCCATTGACTTTAGCAAATATTTTATCATGAGACTGTGCTGAGCTAGCAGATCACACTTTAATGGCAAGAATTTGAAAACACAGCATGTGTGGGGAGTGAGCCCAACCTTCGCAGAGGAGACTGTGTTTTGTTTCAGGAAAAGAGGTAGCTTGTTTTCCTGTTCTTCTAATTTCTCAGCAGGTGATACTTTTTGCCTGTCTTCCCTTTCACTTCAGTGCAGAACAGTGTGATGTTTATGACATGAAGGGCTATGAGTTTATCAGAAACACATACTGTGTACATGAACAAGTACTGGGCATAAAACCTAGGATGTGTGCTGTTTAAACATGCAGCACACCTGCTAAACTTGTTGCAATTGTTTGGATGAGGAACTTAAGCAGTGCAAATGATTTTGTTGTAGCTGTTAAAGTATTTGTAGCCACTTCAGCAAGGAGAGCCAGATATAAACAGGCTTTGAAGGCTTGTTGCAAAACATCGCTATGGCTTTTCTTGCCAGTAATCATAAGGTGAAAGGGTGGCTATCTTGCTATTTTCTATCATGCAAAATACTTGTAGGATGACTTTTTCTTCTGATAAGGCAGTTCTATATGTGATGGTAAAACTCAGTCTGACTATCGAATGTGACATTAAGGACATAGTACAAAATGTACAACAGTGTACTGGATTTTACCATTTTATTAGTGGTTTGTTAGGGGAAAAGGGAACATCAAGCACAAGGATAACAAAAGTGTCCCCCAAAACCAGTCTTACACACTGTTGCCCAAAGCAACATTTGCTGTGCAAAGCAGAGGTCGTTTGTATGAGCAAGTTCCTATGTGTTTTTTTGAACTGTATGATTTTTAAACTCTTAAAATGTCTTTCCTCTTTCATTGATGTCCTTGCAGCCTCATATTTCTAAAAGTGAAAGCTTGAGTATAGGCCTTTAAATTAAAAGCAGCTAAAATCAGAGGAGCCTTCGTTTATAAATGTTTGTTTAACTGTATTGTCCTTGTCAGAATGGGGTGTTGGCATTTAGCTAGTATGTCTTTGCTTCAAGTAGTTGGTGACCCACATGGCAGCTAAAGAAAAATAGCAAAGGAAAAATGTGTTAAGTCAGACATCACAATGAGGGTTTGAAATTGAATTTTACCCATATACTACAATGGTATTTTTCATTCCATGAGATTGCTGGCTTCCAACGTTATGGAGGAACGCCTGATTAAAGAGAAGGCTGCAAGTTAATTCCCAACATGTTCCTTGGCAGCTTTTTCATTTCACTTATAGGTAGGAGCAGGTGGTGTCATTTAGAATTAAATACTTGATGTCTAGGTTGGCAGGAAAACAGCATTTAGTGATGAAATGTCCCTGAAATGAATCTCATTAATTGTTCACCAATTTGTGGTAATTTTATTTATATTTGCGTACTGTAATGCAAGTACAATGGAACATCATATATTTAAATTGCACTTAACACTTGAGTTTAACTAAAAGCAATAAAGGACTAGAATAATTTCAGAACAAAAGATCTTACAGCAATACTGTGTTCTTTTTTACTGTAGTAAGAAAGCAGTATCTTCTGTTTCTTTAAGTTGCGACTTAAAGGAGAGATCTTCACAGTTTTCTAATTTGTAGTATTATTTTACAACCAATTTGCTTTTGTTGTACTCTTAACCTATGTGAAACGTGAAAATGTGTATACCGTACTCATATACTATGTAGCTGCTTTTCATAATATTGCATAAGTGGTAATTATGCTACATTTGTATGCTAAAAGTTGAATTCAATATTGCTCTGTGGGTATCTTAACAGTTTCTGTATGGTGTTGTGGCAAAAAAAACCCTTTGTAAAAAAAAACCTCTCTCAAACAATGAATTGCACTTTTACTGTAAATATAGTCAACAGGGGTTCACCTGTGCCTTACTGGTGGAGCTTCACATTGCAGTTGTATTTGGGGACCCCCAGGAAGGACACAGTGTACTCTCTGCTTTGCACCTGTCAGCTCCATTGGTTAATATTGAAGGGAAAAAGACCCATACCAATAGTATATCTCTGTCATCTATGGTTCTAATAAAGTTGAGGAATGCATGGGTTCCATTACCTACGAAATGAAGGGCCCAGGACTGGAAAGAATTCTGATACTGACTCCAAGATCGCACCCAGCATCCAAAGAAGGAAAAAATTTTAGTTCCAGGTTGGACTCCTACTTGGTTTTGTGCTCTCTATAGATTTGCTTGAAACAAAATTGACCTGTTAGAGACCTATTTAAGAAAAGAAATAGTATCAACAACAGGTAGAAGGTAGTTTGGCTCAAAAGCCATAGTGAGAGCCAAGTTATCTGCTGTCCTCTGTTTATCCTGTTCTAGACATTCAGGTAATGCTGCAACATTTCCATTTGGAGTAGTTTAGAACATGCTTACCGCTCCAATCAGTTTGCTTTGACATTTCTTGTAACTAGATTTTTTTTACCTCTGTTGCTGTCTCAGTCTGATTTACCTCATAAAGCTTCGTTATCTTACTGAGAGAAAATTTGTGTGTTCTGTAAAAGCAATTAGTTTAAAGAGGACCTTAGTACTCTTATTTCCTAAACAAGTATGTTGCATAATGGACTTAAATTAGTCTGAGAAGCTCAGAGACTCTGGACAGGACAACTGCAGCTTGGAAGAGTTTCTTTCTTACATTTTCTTTTGTAGAGTAATTAACTAAGTATTAAAATTCTCAGGAAACATGTATCAGTCACTTTTTCATCTTCAGCTACCTGTTAGTTGAAAAACATTTTGTATGCATGAGACATACTCTTTCACTGTTACTTTCTTTCTGCTGCTTTAAATTTCATATTACAAAGACATCTACAAGACAATAAAGCTGACTTTAATATGGTAACACTTTAATACCATTGCATGATTTTAATACTGACAGACACAATGATTATAATAATTAATGTTATCATAATGACTTTCCTGTTATTATTATTGTGATCCATTTTTCATTATCAGCCAATATTAAGATCTAATTTAACTTACAAGATACATATCAGGCAATTAATGTTGAACTAAAAACAGCCCTACAGTTTCATTATAACTCATCAGCTTTATAGTTAAATACACTAAACAATCTAACAATGTTTAAGAAAAATTGCTTACATGCTTTATTTAATAGTTAATTTTTCAGAAGAGTTATACTGACACATAATAGAAATGATGTAATAAATTTTGACAAGTAAAGCTCATATATGTATGTAGGACATTAGATCTTATATTTTTACATAAACTTTAGGCTGCACTCCAGGGAGTAACTGAGTTTCGTTATTTCTGTTTTTGAAAACCCAGCTGAAGAATACAAAAGAATTGTAGCTCAATGGCTGGATGTTGGGTGTTTACTTGAATGAAGTTCCCTTTAGGGTATATTGTTGAGCAGTTCAGGACTGAAGCACCTAAAATCATTGTCATGTTTATGAATGTAGGCTGACTTCTACTGTCTTTTCATTGATATTCAAGCTATACACTTTGAAAATTATTTGACACATTTCTTTTCAAGTAAGAAATCTGTGAAATAATTTGATTCAAAGTCATCCATGATCTTTTTTTGAAACCTTTTCATATCAAACCCTTTCACTGTCATAAAGAATTTTTCATTCTCATGCCGCAATTTTTTCCCTTATACATAACATCCTTTTTGCACTACATCCACAAAAGACAGTGATGCCAAAGCCTTCTAGAATTTTGCTCAGAGCTATTGTCTTAACTCTGAGTGAGAAAAAGTCAGCCTTAGATGGAGGGGATGGCAGAGAGATTCCTGCTGTCAACAGATAGTAAACTGACAGAAAGGGAATAGTGGCTCGCACAGTCTGGCCTGAATGGAAGCATGAAGTTAAGAACTGGAGCAGTCTGTGAGTGGAAGGGGAGGAACATCAGACCAGAATAAAAAGCATGATAAAAAGTGTAAAAGAAAAATAATTGAAAAGCTAAATAACCATATTGAGTAGCTATGAAAAATAGCTAAGAATAAATGGTGGTCAAAAGTGCATAGAATAAAAGGTACTTGGTGAACTATTTTGTGTCATAATTTAAAGTAGTAAATTTACGAAAAATTGCCATAGAGTCGTGCAATTTACTTTTGTTGTAATCAGAACTCGGAGATATTACTCTGTTCTACAGGATAAAAGAACACATATGGATGCCTAAAACACCTGCATGTGCTTGCTTCTAACTCAGTAGTCTGAATCCAACATGCTTCCCATGCAATAGGCTTTGAATTTCCAGATCCCCTTTATTCTGTTCTCCAAAAAGATTGTCTTCCTAAGCTCTTTGCTAGTTGTAGTCATGCTTCACATATCCATTTGCTTGCTGGGTCTTACTCCTTAATTCCTTACTGTTTCCTGTTTAAAAATTAATTTGCTGGTAACCCTTATCTCCTCATTCTGCTAGTTGTATGCTATTTAAACTGAACCTCTCTCTTATAATTTAATTTTTCCAGTTTCACTAAGATTTTTGTTGATTTCTCTGATCTTCTTCTGTTTTGTTTATTTGAGACACAGAGAAGCAGAGGTCAGGTGAAAGGAAGGTGGAATACAGAAACAGAACAATTCTAGGAAAAAAATGCCAGGAAGAGAAAAAGAAACAAAGAAGGAAAAAGATGGAAGAACTGAAAGCAGCATTTCAATTACATGTAAAAGAATTATTTTTATGGAAACTGGATTATAAGTGAATATTAGCCAGATTTTACCTACTCCCCAGAGAGGTGTGTTTACTGGCAGCATTCAGCTTTACCTCCACAGTTCATTGTTGTGAGATTACAATTACACAGCTACAAACTTCCTGTTATTACTTGTCATTAATGTGAAAATGAGCCTCCAAGGATACTGATTATACACACCTCTCTGCCCATATACAAGGTTTAATGAACTTCTGAGTGGTGTAAGGAGTGTTACTCCCCCTTGTTCCCACTATTTCTTTGTGCAGCACATACTACAGTATAGCTCTTGAAGTAAAAGCTGCTACTGTAACTCTTCTCCTTTTTATTTTATTTTAAGGATATGTTATTAAGAAAAAAAAGTCTTATATATAGGCAAATCAGTTTTGAACCCTGATTTCCAATATAGCAAATTAATGTGCTCAACCAACTACATTTTTCCCTTTTTCTTTGAAAAGGCCGGAGTTTTCATTAAATAAATATGTATAAGTAAGATGCTTGCAAGAAGTTTTCTTTGAAAGAGCAGTATTACATATAAACTACCTTTAATGCACATACCCTCACTGAATTTGTTTTACACTTCTTTTCATTATTTTCAAACATGTCTCAAAGGTAAAAATCAATACGAATATGTTCAGAATTTGTAGTCTGATGTAGTGACTAAGCTTTTATATTTTTTGAAAGACCTGGTAAGCAACATATTTTACATTTACAATTTAATAATACTTAAACATTGAAGAAATATATTTAAGAGTATGCAAAGAATTTTCACCCACATTGATACTATAAATGAATATAGAAGTTCTATGCTTTTAGAAAAAGATGCATAATTTTCTTTCTTTAACTGTCAGGTTAGTAAATACATTCCTAGAATGTCTTAGGAATATAAAATGAAATATATTTCTGTGGAAAAATCAGAGCCTTTCTGGGTTATTCTTATTAATGTTACAGATGATACATTTACATAAAATTGTCTGCAGTTGCCCATAAAGAGAGGCAAAGCTGCAAACAATAACTAAAAGATTGCATTTGGAATCTGTATTTTCAAAGATATTATTGCATAAATAGTATTATATGCAAACTGATAAAATCTTGCCCACCATCATCATACAGGGCTACTGTAGGCATGCTGGCCTGAACGTACTTCATTTTCTTTAGACCTGAATAATTAAAGTTATAAATTAGTTTGGGAAAAAAAAAAAAGAAAAAGTAAGCTTCTAGGTTACATTTCATCTTATATAAAAATTAGACATGTAAGTCTAAGTTAGTGACTCAAGGCTGTCTGTACAATCAGTGAGGAAGACAGTCATCCACGTGAAAATTCATATTGGGAGTGAAACGACATATCTCAGGATAAAATAACTTTTGGTTGGGCTGAGTAACTAGCAAGGATGCCAGGAATATGTGTTTCAATCCTTTAAGTCCAACTTTTAAACAGTAAAATGTGGGTAGCATTAATAGAATCATTCAGCATAACTCTAAGCTTCCTACTCAGTTTGATAAAGTCCTCAGATTTGCTAACAGTTTTGCCAAATTCCCAATAGTAGGCTACCAAATCTTGCATAGAAATGTTATCCTTTTTATTTTCAGTACTTCTGAACCGTATACAATTTTATCCTGTTTCACTGAAAAATGCTATATTAATCTATTTTTATTTATTTTAACATCAAATGAAGTAAAAATAAACTTGATTAAAAAAAACAAATACAGCACTACTCAGTGTACCTTGCTACTTCCATTAAATCTAGTCTTATCAGCCTAACTTTGATCCCAGTCAAAATAATGGAATAGCTGTTCAAAGCCTGATAAATAAAGACTTAAACTAGTCTACCTAAAATAATGCAAATCAGCTGGGTATTATACAAAATATAATGGATTTTATGGAAACCAATATTTTTAATGAACTTGCAAGTAGGGCTGTATGAATAACTGGTTTTTGGTTCAGCTGTTGAACAAAAAAAATATGTAGGAAAAGGGAATCTATTTTAATTTTTTATATTTGTTTTTATTATACTAAAAATACTGAAACATACTTTAGGACAACATGAAACATTTAATTTGATAGGAAACTAAACTTTTCATTTTGGACATACAAAGCCCCCAGGCATGTATTTTAATGAAGTGTTGCAGTGCTGTGGGTTAGCTCCCCATGTTCAGAATACTCTTTATCATCCTGTGCTCCCAAACAACTTTTTGAAGGCTGAGGTCAGTGAGGTGTTCTGAATTACTGTTATGTTGCCCTTCAGCAGTGTGGGTCCTGGTTCTTATCTATTCTGATTGATCAATAGAGAAATCTCAGCCCACAGTGCTGAAAGTAATTCTTCAGGAAAAAAGAAAAACAAACCCCCAAAACTATTGAAACATTTTAGTTATAGATGTTAAAATTGGAGCTGAGTATACTCTAAAATGATACATATGTACAATCAGAAACTTTCAGAACCATTTCCTGCTGCACCAAGATTACCTTGGCAAATTCTCCCAGGGCTGGGGGAAGATTGATGGTTGGTTAGATCTTACCTTACAAAGAAGTCAGGAGATGACCAGGTGTACATCCGGACCCGAAATGAAACTGGGATGCATCTTTGGGTCCAGTAACAGTTATAGCCTAAATCATCTTACTTAAAAATTAATTGGTTGTTTCATTTAATGAAGGTGTTGATTCAATTAATCGAGACAGAGTTGATTTCACTTGGTGGAAATCATGCTCATTCTAGATAGGGAGATATATATAGAGATGTATACCTATGTATCTGAAATTGAGAGAATTTGGTTTTACTGAATATTATTTTTTTAATTGGTGTGAAAGGTTGAGTTGAATACAGCTGGATTTTTCAAAAGATCATGCAAACTGGATAACTTTGGTTGTCTATCTGGCATAAAATAATAAGTATTACCCATTTTTAGACAAGACTGGATAGTAAGTTTTCTCTCCCTTTTTTAATGCAATCCTTCACTTGGAATTTTGATTATCGCTATTGTGTAAGCAGCAGAGTATTATGATAGCACAAAATTGTTTTTGAAAAGATTATTAACTTAATTCACCTGTTAAATATTTCATCACTGTTTTTTTCAACTGCAAAAAAACCCTAATTATCTTCAATGACATTAACATTCATAGGAGTATTTGCATATGCAGTAATAAGTGGCACTACTTTGAGGGACATATTGCGCTTGAAGGAATGTGTTCGTTCAGTAATGAATTTACACAAATGCAGATGCCCTCCCATGAAGTATTAGGGAACTCAGAAAAGATAACACTAGTTCTCATCAATGTGTATATATATGTATGTGTGTGATAACAAGGTCTTTAGATTTGTGTGATATAGGAGCACACATGCCTTTAAAATTCAAAGCAATAGGCACCTGTTAATATATTACTAAAATTATTAAAAATAAACAAGAGTTTTGGAGGTTTAGGAGGAAAATGTTTTGGTCTGCCATCTTCGTGTCCTGGTTGAAGACCAAATGAAAATGTGGAGGCTAAATGGATTTGGATACCACAGCACTTTAATCACAGATACATGCAATTTTACAAATTGCACAACTTCCCCGTGCCATGAGGGAGGTGGTACAGTGAGGTGCAGAAGTTGGCCAGGTTTGTGTAGTGGTTTTGTACACGACTTCCCTGTTTCATAGGAGAGATGCTGCAGTCCTGCAGAGCAGTCGGGTATGTGAGTAGTGCTGGTCCGGCTCTGCATAGTCCTGGGGCTCGGCTGTGGGGTCACCTGGGCTCTTCCTTCTTCCCTGGTGGTCTCAGATGCTGGTGCAAGATCATGAGACTTACCCCCCGGAGTCTTTTGAGAAACTCTTGTCTAACCTCAACATTCCCCAACTAAGTGTTCTTAGTTATAGGATTGAGTAGAGAATAACTTGTAGATGATTTATTTGTTCAAATCGTGCTGTTGTTTTCTGATCTGCTGTCACTGCTGGTGGTGTTCACAATCTGGACATTTTAGTGCTTTTGCGCTTCTTGATGGTTGATAGATTGTTGGCATATTCTGGCTATCTACTTACTTGAGCACACAAAAACTATTCAAGGTGCAGGCTGTTGTTTGGGACAGGTGATTGTTGATATTTTGTCTGCTTCTACTTACACAAAATGTTTCCTAAATCTTTCTACTTGTATTGAAACTAAAAGCTGGCTAAAGTTCACATGGTTATGCTAACAGCTATGCCAACCAGGCCTAACTCATGTTAACTGCTCCACTCAGATGTGCTGGAAAAGTATGTGTCCAATGCTCCTGCTAGGAAGTGAGGCTGCATAATAAAGGGTTTGATTCCCTGTATTGCAGCTACCTACACAAAGATATTCATTATAGATTTTTCTTTATCCATAGCTGGTCTCAGAGGTCTGTAGTCAGTACAGCTACCGATCAGTACACGGTAAGCATCCTCCTCCTTTGAAGTATCTGAGACCCTCACAGACAGTTGAACCTAAACAGACCTCAGGACTGACTTAGCATGGCAATTTCTATGTTCCTGTGTTTACAGATGCAAATTATATTTTATTTCTTCTCTTTGCTAATTAGCAGTGGCTAGAAGCTTTATCTACACTTACACATACCATCTTTGAAAATGAATACAGCTAATAAGGATTCCCACTTTCCTGATAGTAAAAACCTCTTATTTTATCAACACTTCTTTTCTCTTCATCATTGGTCTCTTTTTCTTCTGTGTCTCTTTTTGCCAATCTGGATGCATCACCTGTTTCTTGTATGGCTGCTGAGACATTTTAGTGATGTGATCCTCTGCACTTAGGAGTTTGCATAGCTTTTGGTTCAAAAACAAAGCATAATGTTTTACTTAAAAGGCATATCACCTGGCTTTGAAAACTTCAATTCTATCAGGTTTTTATTTAAAAACAAACCAAAAAGAGTAAGGAAACAATGTCAGGTTCTTTTTACAGTGCATTGTTCAGTCCAGATGGATGTTTGAATTTGAAGACAGACAGACAGTGAGTTTCCTTAAGTGGGGGCAGCTTTGATAATGATGTAAAGGTGGAAAGTAGTTGTTATAAAGAGAATGAGAAATAAAGAGGAAAACTAAAATAAAACTTCCTTACAAGTAAGCCTGAATTTAAACTACTGTCACTTCAGACCTCAAAAGCCTAGCAGAGAAACAAGTTTTGGTTTCTTCCTGATCAGTGATGTGGTGATCTTTCCATATTTGTACTGATCATTCCCAAATTTGAACAATAACTCACCTTTTGGTGGTAATTGACATAATGTGTCAAACTAGTGGGATAGTTTTCTGTTGTGAATGACAAAATACAGAAGTAAAGGCCTTTGAAATATTTAAAACAACCATCAGCCTCCAGGAAAAATATGCTTTTATGTACTCAGCTGTGCAAAACCTGAAAGTGAAAGAACTTTTTGTTACAGCTTCAAAATCTTACATAGTACAAGAACCACGCTGAGTTGCTGAGGTCTTTCTGCTTTGTCTTCCTGTCACTTCACCTGTGAAAGTATAATCCTAGTGGTGGAGGCAAAGGGTGAAAAGATTAGATTAGGTTGCAATATGGACTAATTGATGAACATGAATATTAATGAAATGTATTTTAATGGATCTTGCAAGAAGAAATGTAGGTTAGATCCATAGGATATCAGCACAATTTCAAAGGTAATTTTCCTCTGGCGGAGATGTAAGAGTTAAGAGGCCAACATAATAAGACAGCTGAGCATAATAAGCCTCCCAGCGTGTCTGAAAAAACAATGCCTATAATTTTGGAAACCAAAGGGTCTTCAGGTAGATTTTGAGAGGTTTATGAGCAATGTCCGTTATGGTGGAATTAGTGACTGTGTCTACTTTAGAAAGTAGTGTGGACCAACAGGAGCTGATATGAACAGTGATACAGAAAGCCCTAAGTGGCCTGTTACTCACATGATACACACTGCAGTGTTTTTTATCTTGGAATTATCTCTAGTCTGATCCCACAGACCATTTGCAGCTGGAGAACTTTAGATACATTTTGCAGTTTAGTTTCATCTGAAAGTAATTGCATGGCCCTTTTTTGGGTTTATTTATTTGCACATCTTTAAATGGATGCAGAGACCCTGCAAGCAGAATATATACATGTATGCATGCACATACGTATATATGTCTGTATGCATGTTCACAGTGTATAAAACAAAGTAAAAGAAAACCCACCTATGTAAATGAATGAACTCTTGCAAATAGACACACTAGAGAACTAGCTGGTAAAGAGTGAGTTGAATTTGTAACTTTGTTTTTAAGAAGAATGCTGTTAACCTGGAATTTTTTCAGAAAAATACTAGGCATGATTTGGGTTTCCTTTGTAGTGGAAGATTGAGGAATTACTGTCTAATAACAAAATATTAGCATGTGATCTCATTGAACAGTGTGAATGTGGTAGGTTTTTATTTCCAATAGATTTTTATTTACAGATTTTTGATAGCAGGGAGGGTTTAACAAACATGGCTTAATGAGATCAAGTGATTGGAAGCTGAATTTGGGCAAATTAAAATAAAAAAATAAAGAAAATTAATAACTATGAAGGGCAGTAAGATCCAGGACGGCTTGCCTGATGGTACTGGATTCTTATCACTTGCAGTCTTGAAATCAATGTGTCTTTTAGTAAGGAATTTTTCTATACCTTATTAAGTTTTGATAAGTGGTTACCGTAAAAGGTCATACCAGATGATAATAATGATCTTTAAAATCTGTGAATCTATTAAATATTATGAAATATGTACACTTTCACTCATTAAGGTCATGTAGTTTCTGTAAATTCCATGGAGGCTAGAAGGGGTCGTTGGATCATTTAGTCTGATCTCTAGAATAATGAAGTCCATAGAATTTTGCCCAAGGATCTTTTTGTTTTCAGAAAGGTTATTTCCTAAATCAGAAATGCTTTTTAGAGAGAAGAAAAGTTATTTCATTATATGGAAAATGTGTCATGTACACAATCCAGTGTGTGGTAACATTTCTACTGTTTGTTGAGCCCAAAGCATTCCTCATTCTAAGATTAAAACTGATAATATACCTAAAATTTTACAAGAAATTTAATTAAAAGATTATATATTTTTTGGTAACTAGAGTTTTTAAATCAGTGCAGTGATGCCCTTCAACGTTTGACACATGGAGTTTAGGATGATATGAAAATGGCTAAATGGATCATTCACTGAGGGAGGTCAGAATAAGCCAAGACGGAAATCTAGTTATATACAGTACAGGAAGCTCTCGCTGTCTGTTACTTTCACTATTTGTCTCAATAAGCTTAAAAGCTCCACAGACACACTTGCATGGACATAATCAGCGTGCTGTGTGGAAATTTATCCGGAGGACTTTCACAAGTAATGCAAATAAACTACCATTTGAAACTGTGCATCTTTCAAGCTGCTTCTAATTCAAGCAGGCTACAGCAAGAAAAATGTAATGTAGGTAGGCTGTCTGCTCTTTGGTCAACGATCATATACTTCTGGGCCTGTGGGGAAACAGATAGAGCAGGAACAAAATAGCAGATATTTAGACACAAACTCCTTCAGTCACAAAGTGCCAAGAGGGGAATGCATCTTCTGCAAGCTAGTCCCTTTTATTTGTAAATAAATAAAGCAGTGGAGTGCAACTGGTGTTGGAATTTATGTCCTGTAACTTGAAGCTTTGTAAAATGAGCTGGTTGTGTCGGCTCCCTCTACCGCCAGTGGAGAGAAATAGTTGCTCGTGAAGGTAAATCATTCTCTTTACCTTGGACATGTCCTAGAATGGTATGAATTTACTTCTGATGATGGAGTCTTTCATCTGGCTGTATACATCTAAAAGTTAGGTATTTAGTCTAAACATCTCAGACTATTTCATTCAATGTAAATAAAATATCTAAATACATTTTTCCTAAAAGTTAACTGAACTGCTGTAATGCATAGGTTCCTCCTGCAAACTTGTCTAAATAATTCCTTTTGTAATTCTTGTAACCTGTGCTCTGCAGGATCAAGGGGACTAGATATCACTGATCAAAACATCAGCAGTATTTTAGTGCAGAGTTAGGAAAAGATGGTAGGTCCTTTCCTCATGGGAGAAGATGAGAGGCAATGAATTGAAGAGAAAGCTTTGACACGTTCCTTTCTTCCTGCTCCAAAGAGCTAAGTAACATACATAGAGGCAATTTTCCTAGAAGTCCACTGAAGTCATATTGTGCTTGGTCTCCTCCTATTAATAGCCCATTACTGTAACTATGGGAATGTCTGATCAGATCCTTTTTCTTGCTCATGCATTCTCAAAAAGCTAAGTGGATTCACGTACTTCTGCTGATTTCTTTTGTGTGACTATACTTTAAAACAAAAATACAATATGCAGCACACTTCAAAAGCATACATCCTGTGAAATAGATGCTTCCCCTTAAGAGCATAAATGGTCACCAATAGGACTTCAATGGGAATGTTAAATTGTTTGCATGATTTTGCTCACAGTGAACCATAAATAAGGTTGTTCTTACCTTAAGGACAGAATAATGAATATGATAAAACAAGATAGTAATTTATTTTCTGGTTTATTTCTATAGTATAGTTTAATATAAATTGCCTAATTAATATTTTTTTAATTGAAACTTGGCAATTGACAGCACATTCCAGTCCTTAAATGTCATTGCTGAAATCCCAAGGAAATGAAATTACTAGGGAGTGTAATTTCCTCATGTTCAACCACCTCCTTTTCTAAATAGCGATCACAATCCTGTGCTTATGTTTTATATTCTGTTACCATGGAGGTATTACCATACACAGAGGATGGTTACTCCATTGCATACAATCAAGTAGGATAAGTGTTGATTAAAATAGTTGCAAAAAATCTTCATATCCAATAATCGAAAGGGAAAAATAGGAGAAAATCAAATATGATTTAGCTAATAAAAGAAATGAGCTTTGATCACATAATTGTTCAAATTTTCTCCTTTAGGTTCCTTCTCTTGCATTGTTCTTTACTGTAGGAAAGACATAATTTTTACTTGGGTTTACAATGAAACAATCTTACTTGAGTACCTAAATAAATAATGATCCAACACAGATTGAGAGCAGTCTGACTACTAGACTATATAGGGTATGTTTCTACTACCATTGTATAACACCATGGCAAATGGACCTGGAAAGTACGAGACTCAAAGTGATTTTGCTTCATATTTGAGATAGGAGAAAAAAATTCCTCTTCAGAATTTTTTTACTTACAAAATCTGGCATGCATTTTCTGTATTTTTAAATACACTTTTCAGAATGCTTCATTCAGTTTAATTGGTAATTAATTTTGACAGTATGTAATTTTTAATTATTTTTTTAGTACTACCTGGTGGTCTTCAGTGTATATTTGCAAGGACACTATGTTATAAATCTCTGTCCAGTTCTATAGGGCTGATCTTCTATCATTTTGAACCATCATTATTATTGCGGAAAACTCCAATGGCTTTCCCAGTACTGTAAAAGACACTTAAATATACTGTAATTCAGAAAGTATTAAACCATGGAAAACCACCCTCACCAAGCGTGACAACTTATATTCTTAAATACCTGGTTGAATCAGGCCATAAAATATTCCTTGCTTTGAGTGTCTCCCAGTATAAAAGACAGGCAAGATAAACATACAGCCTTGAAAGAACTGAACTGAACCTGCTACATAAATCAAGATTAAATGCTTTTGAATATTTACTGTAGTTTCTTAGAATTCTTTTCATCTTTCATGTAATGTTGGTATGTCCTAGACTTCTCAGGACTGTGCGTCAGTTGTTGTGAGCCCTCCAAGAGAATACAAAGTCAGGAAATGTTCCATGCCCATGCTGCAGGAGGTCAGAAAGTGCAGAATTGTCACTGAGAGAAGGACACATGGCTGTCCTTGATAGAAACTAAAAGAAAGACATGATACAAGGTTGCTAGAATGATGACGGATATATGTAGAGGGTCCTTATAATAGAATCTGTTATTGATTGAATACTTACTACTCAAATCCTTCATACGTCCTGAAAAAAAAAAATCCCTTTTACCAGGATTTCTCCATCTTTTGCTTTAGGTGTTCACAATAATAATGTTTGAGTAATTGTTATGAGTACTAGGACTATAGTAAAAGTAATCAAATAATGGCAGTAGTGTATACTGCATGCCCTTCATTTATTCCCTAGAGGAAACCCAGTTTGTGAAGGCATATGTTCTGCAAACTGAGCCCACAACCACTGGGAGCAATATATACAGTCCAAATCTGTCAGCATATCACAACAAAACTGTATATATCTAACTAACGTGCTGACAAGAATACCAATAATCACAAAAGGGAGGCCAGAATTCTCACTTGCCACTAAGCTCCATTCATTATGTTGTGGACAGCTTTTCAGCCTTTTGTTTGGGTAGAGTAAAAGCCTACAACTGCCATGTGTTTCATTGTGTTATATCTGTAAATCAAATTTCCTTCCTTGATGGTTGTTTTTTTTTTTCTAATGCTACTGAAAAAGAGACATTTTAATTTTCAGTCATTTCTGAAATTTTCATTCTTACTCCTGAATATGCAGCTGTCTACACTGAAAATGGAAGTGTACCCGCTGGAGTCTGCAAAAGTGTGGGATGCTATGAGTTAATTGATCTTTTTTGTTTGTTTCTATAAAGAGTTTTAGAGAAAAAGGTCCATATAATCATATTATTATATAATAATTTTAATAATATAATTTATAATTATAATTTTTAATCATATATCTTAACCTAGTCAATACAAATAATACTCATAAACTACCTTTGTAGGTGTAATTTGATCATAGGCATTCATTATGATATTCAGTAAAGATTGTAGATATTATTAGTGTTTAGAACTACACCTTTACTTTAAACATTAGAGAAAAGGAGCATTTCTGAAGACTTGTGTGAGAAACTTCCTTTTGCAGTTACTGATGACAGTACAGGTAGAAGTGGTTGTTGCCATGACAGATTCAGAAGGCAAATGATATCCTTGGTGTTTGGGTCAGCATTACTTGTTATAGAAAAATTGGTGTGGATGTAAAAAGCTGAGCAATTTTTGAGATGATATTGAGTACCTGATAGTTTAGAATTTTTCATTTGCCTACGCTGGTCTACTGATACTAAAAGGATTATTCTACTCTTCAGAGTGACATGTTCTGGGGAAGGTAATATAGAAGACGAAACTATCTTTAACATGCATTATGAATCAATGCTGTGCACACTGAAAAAAGTACTTGGGAGCTAAATTTTTAGGTAAACAAACTACTAGTTTTAAGCTACTAGTTTGTCTGCCTTTATCTTTTTTCTTAGCACACTACCCCAAATTGTGATAGCCTTAAAATAAATGTTAGAACAGCCCTTAGATGACCTTCTTGATCATATTCACAGCACGCTTCCTTGATATAAAATGCAAGTTGACAGCATTGTGAATAGAGAAATATAGCTGTAGATTCTGTGTGATTTACATGTTACCTTGCAAATGTGTTCATATTAGATTCTAGAAATAGACATTTGTATATAATGAGATAGACCCTAGTGGGCAGCAAATCAGATGAGTTTCCCAAGTGTTTGAGAAGAAGGATTTACACTTCAAAATTCAACAAACTTTGTGACAAGCAAGGGAAAATCTCCAGATTGTCTCAATATTGAGCGTTTTGTTGCCACTTGGCTGAGTGGGAGTTGAATAAGGTGTTGGAGAGCTGCAAACATGATAGAGTGCAAAAAGCAGAAATCTCTAGCTAAAAGCCAGGGTGATCTGTCTGGCTGGAAGGGTGTTAGAAGAGTTTAGGTAGATCATTTGCCCGAAAAGTTGTTGCAATGGTTGTGGGCTATTAAGCCCCCTTCACAGCTTGGGAGCAAACTTTTATTAAAAAAAGAAAAAGAAAAGAAAAACAAAAGCTATTATAGCTCTTCTTAGATAAGATAGGTATGAGCGAATTTGTTTAAGCAGACATTATGAGAGAGTTATTGCTGTGTTTGGTAAAGTGAGAGGACAGAAGGTTCAGGAGAACCCTTCTGAAGGGAGGGGTGCTTTTGCCTGAGGTCCTTCCATTAGTTATAACACCATTGCTGTGTGCTGAGATATCTTTTACAAAACTTATCCTTATCCTTGAAAGGGCTTTGCAGACACTTTAATTAAAACATGTTTTCATTTTTTTATGGTTTGTTTTTTTTCCGTCAAGAGCCCCTTTAAGTTTCAATCACATATACTGCTGCTAAACTTAGGGCCAAAGAAGAAGGGTTGGGTGGAATCTGTTTGTAACTGCATTCTCAGTACCTAAGTTGTTTCAAAATAAAAACTAGAAATATATTTAAAATTTATTCTGCCTTTATTTCTATAACACTGCTGGAAATAATTTCCACACCACAGGGACCTCTTCTGAGGGAAGCAGGGTGCAGCAGCAACAGAGGCTCCCTGCAGCTGTGTACTCAGTAAGAGTTTTGCTTCTAGGGAATGTGCAATTTCTAATTATGAGAGAATACTTACTTGGCATAGGAATGACAGGCTCATCTGCTTGTTAATAAAAGTATTTATTGTCCACATTATAATATGACATGTATTAGAAAAGAGCTGCCTAAAATCATTATGGAAACTTCATCAATAGCTCACTATAGTCTGGAAATGAAATGTCTCCCTGAAAATGCTCGTCTTAGTCTGTGCTTAAGATTAGTAGGACAAAATACAGGTAGCTTGTTTTCTCCCGCTTTTTTGTTTGTGCTTATGCTTGCAATGTGTGTGTAAGCAGTGAAGCTGTTTAGACTGTGAGCTCTTGGCCCTGTGAATTACTCTTAGCAGGAGGATAACTGCCACTATGGGAAGCTGTACTGAAATGGGTGGGGATCTAGCACAAATCACACTGTTGTGTCCTGGTTTTAGTTTAAAAAAATAATATTTTTTTTTCCCCCAGCTGATAATATTATCAGAAAAATGAAATCACTGTGTATTTATCAGATTCCTAACAAGCACAAAATATATTTACTTTTTGTGGTACAGATCCTAAAAGGATTCCTAGGGTGGAAATTAAATGACCTTCAGGCATCTAAAACTCAAATTTTAATATAAAAACAACTGGCTACTTGCTGTAGCAGATTTCTCCCCAAAACTTCTGCACACCTCTGTATAACCTGGTGACTCAGAGCTCCAACAGGTGTGCTGCATAATCCTGGCTACTGCTCCTTGCTTTCTGCAATATTTCTGCTTTGTGTAGCCAATCTTCAGTTTAACACCTCTTTTTTAGAGGCAGATCCACAGTACCTTCTTCCTGTGGCTGTGGGAATCTTTGTATCTTTCTACAGTGATGTTCACTTTCAGTGGGTTAGCACAGTGCAGTTGTAGCCCTTTGGAGAAGGAATGCTTCCAGAAGTGCTTGATGCAGCTTGAATCTCCTCTGACTGTGCGAAGGCATCTTTCTTCCCAAGCTAGTGCTCTCATCCCATACAGGGGTTACATACAAGGCATGTCTATTTGGCTCTCTTCCATCTCTTTCTAGGTATCTTTATTTATGACATCAACTGTCCAAGTTTCTCCCTATATATGTAAGTCTCTAATTACTACCAGAGTACAGGGGCTCCTGGGCTTAGTGTTTTCCATTAGCTATCTTTATTTGCTGCCTACTCTGAAAAGGGAATCTTGCCCTTTGAAATATTTGTGAGATTATTTTCTTACATGCTTGATACAATCCTCCAGTTCGACTGGGAATTATGTACATGTGTGATAGAGTAGATGAACGCATTCCTTATGTATGTAAAAACACTTCAGGTATTCATGGCAGTTTTGGAATTTTAAAGCTCAAAGGAGTGGGAGATCATTATGAATGCACTGAGCAATTGATTTTGCTGGTATCTCATATCAGAAGAGACTAATTTGGAGCCAATCTTTTCTACATGGCAGTACAACAGTTGGAGTAATTTGTGCTAAGTAAAGGCCAGCCAGAGCCACAGCTGGGGGTTTTCAAAGACTTATGAAAGTGCAGAAGCTTTTGTTGACATACTTTTTGATCAGAATAACTTGGCAGTCATGGAAAAAGGTGAACTCATATGGGTACTTGTCCTCACATTTAATATTCCTTAAATGGGTAATGTCAATTGCTTTAGCCCTTCTAAAATTGGATGGTGCCATACAAGTTAGCAAGACTCTACTTGGTCACAGTCCAGTCAAAATGATTGCCTCCTTTGAATTTTGGCAAAACTCTGGCCTTACTGAAATTGCTCAGTTTTTCCACAGACACTACTGGAAAAAGCATTCACACTTTTGTGCTTTTAATAAAGCATTCTGAGAAGTTTTCTGTCATTGTTTTGCTCTATGATGAAGATCTGATATATTAACTTACATATATTTATATATAGATATACAAATATACTTACAATGCATTGTATACAAATATATTTATAATGCATTGTAATGTGTTAGGAGTATTCAAGTGTACAAAGATGAATTTTATAATCTTGTAATTGCTAAAAGTATTAGATTCTCTACTTCCAATAACCTATTTTTATTTTTCTGGATGTCTCATCTTGTTTCCTTAAGGTCTTTTAATCTTGCTTGACTACTGAATTTGAGGAAAGGAGTTCGTCTGCTAGACAGAGCTTATTCAGGAAGGTCTAGATAAGCCTAATATAAAACATTTCATAGATATGTCACTTGTTCTGTTCTTGTGCAGACTGTGGGAATGCTGTAACTTCTTTTAACAATGCATAGTGAAAAGTGAAATTACCAACCTATTGTTTTTGCCCATGCTTAGATGACATTTCAAAGCAATTCAGGAAATGCTGTCTTTTCCTTAGGCAAGCACAGCCCTTAGCGCACTGGATTTTAGGTTCAGGCATCAGAGTTGTAAAGGTTGACCAACAGAGAGTTCATTGTTATAATGAATTTGTTGTCCAGCTGTCCTCAAGCTGAAAGTCATATATGAGGAGACAATTTTCTCTGGAGCCAAGCTAGTGTGACAAATGAACAGACCTGGTCTCTACATGAAAATCAGTGTTTTCTGATTATTAGCTGTATTTGAGTAAAGCTCAGGAGAGCCCTGTTGTGCTCATTTCCACGCCTGCAACATGAGCATAATGATACCATTTTAAGAAGTTCTCTGTGACTCATGAGGAATATCACTATAAAAACAGGAATAATAAGTAATTCATTGTATTTATTCTGCATCAAAATGCCCATTTGTAGTTTGAAATATGGCCTGTACTTTGGAAACAGGCCAGTATCAAAGCTTATAATTTTCTTCCTGCTGTTGTATTCTGACTAGCTCTAGATTTATTTACATATTGAACCTCAAGCCTGAAATGATTTTAAGTTTCACAGGGTTGAGTTTTCTGAGTCGCTTAACAGTCTGTGAGAATTTTTTGGTTTTGTTTGCATAGTCTCAGTTAAAATAACCCTTCTACGCTATTATAGAAGAGTTAGTGAAGTAATCCAACTGAGACGTCAGTTCCCTAATGCTCTGAGATAGTTTTGCTTGACAAACATGCTCTTGCAAACGGTTCTGATAAGCTAAATATGTTGATGTGCTGCTCAATGCACACAGATCAGTAGGCAGCAGCTGTAACTGTGCCTTCATTTTTTTTTTTAAGTGTGAAGAATGTATGTGTTATAGAGGGAAATATGCCTGAAAATCATAACTGTCATTTCAGATTTGATATCACCCTCAGAGCCTTAAATGAAGTGGTCCCTGCAAAGTTTGAATACTGGAAAGTTTTATTTTAGAGGCATATCTGTGCTTCTGTAATTAAAAGCCTGCCAAACTTACTCAGAATGCCTGTTTGTGAAAAGGTGGAATTTGGATGTCAAGAAATGTTTCTGAGCTGAAATGTGGCAGATAATCTTATTCCAGAAACAATTTATTCTAAAATTGAATTGAACGTATTTTTGTCAAGTTGTGATGTAGGAGTATAGATTGCATTTCTGTGCTGCTAGAACAAGATCACTAAAAAATGCTATAGATATTTTCCACACAGTGTTATCCCTCTTTTTTTAGCACAGAGTATCACAACTACCCATCATGTGATAATATGATGTATAAAAGTTATGTATGCTTTAATGCCCAATGTTACACTGAAAATTTGTACAAAAAAGAGTTGTTAAGAGAAATGGCACTTCAGGGGTCTTGCAGCTTAGCACATTCCTTTGATTTCTTTTCTGATTATATTTACCTGACTCAAAGCATGCTGATCATGTTTTAGATAATAGAGAAGAATTAAATATATCAGAGTAACACAGACCACACAATACAGTAAAATGTGCTAATATAATCAAATGCAAATATGCCTATTCCTTAATATTTATAACTAACTGAATAAAAGGAATTAGGCATAAAATTTGGGAATGAAGGACATTATAGCAGAAAATGAAATGCTATGTTACACCATCAAAAAAGAGAAGAAGGAGGAACAAAGAAGAAACTGACTTTATCCCAAGTATCCAAGAGCAAAGAAAGACGGTATATAGATTGGCTGTCAGATATTGCATTGACCAAATCTTGTCTACAACATAAAGGAATAAGACTGTAATGATAAGGGTTCATTTAACTTAACAGACCTACAGGACTGCATTAACAAGACAAATCCCTACATAAATGGGACAGCAGCAAAGGGGTTCACATATAGAGAATCCTTTTTTTTATTTCAGCCAAAGATTAATCAGCAGTAAGATGGATAGCAACCGATGATTTAATTACCAGATTTTCTTTGAAATGTTTCAATGGGATGTACCAACCAGTAAGGCAGTTCCTTTGGAGAGAACCTTAACATAATCCAGGAGACATTTTGTAGTAATTTGCACTGCCATGAAAAAGCGAAAATTAAGCCATTCTGGTGCCAAGCCTGTTGTAGTCTCACAATTGTTAGCACAGGTAGAATTGCAGAGGTGGTGGGAAGTTTTAAGCTTGTGTTTACAGTGCTAGAGATGCCTTTGCATGTAATAATGGAATTGCTTGTCTGGCTTTTATATATTTAAACCAACTATTTTAGCTTTTGAGACAGATGGTAAAATCATCAATGAATTGCAACAGTTGCAAGAAGTGTAGGGAGAGGCGGCAGTTAAAATTGCTGCATCCCAAGATTGTTTCTAGGTTTATGAATGCTAACCCACACTTTTAACTGCACTGATAGATAAAGAGGATCCCAAGGATAGCACAGAATGAAAATAGCATGTACTCACTTCAGATTAACCTACTGCTGTGTATGAGGATCATGTATGGTTTCTGCATGTTTTAGCTTCTGAATGATCTCCAAGAACTGGCGTACACATGGTAAATTATAATAGCCTGATATACAAGAGTGGGTGAACAATACTTGGAAAATAATCAGCTTAAGGGAAAACTGACACAGAAGAACTACTGAATGTAACAGAACCTCCACAGAGGGTTTGTGGGGATGTGTATTAACCATAAGTAGACGAAGATCAACAATTTCATCAAGCAGTGACATCATTTGTTCCAAAACCATCAGGTCCAATTTACTTACTACTGGATATCTAGTCCCCTATGAGCACAGCCAATGTTTAGAAATAGTATATTTTTAGGCAGTTATCCACCTTATCTTTCAACAATATATATTTTTATCTTTTCTACATTTGCATAACATACAACGTCTAGGAACACCTGAACCTCTGACTGTAATCACCTGCTTGGAAAATTGGCTAAAAAAGGCATTGGTGGGCATTCCCAAAGGCTAATTTTAGGATGATCTCTTTAGGGTGCATCTATAGTCAATGTAAAAAGAGAAAGATAAAGGGATTCTGTAGACATTGATTCAGCAGGGCCCTAACCTCTGCTGCCATCAACAGTAAAGGGAGTCAAGACTAAGGAGTTAGTGCCTAGAGTTAGCCACAACACCCACATTCTTTTGTGTATTTATTTTTGTCAAATTATGAAACTATATTCCTGAATGCTTTAATTGGATTTGGACTGTTATGCCAGGTTGTACTGCTTATGCTTTGTTGTGATGCTGCTAAAATAAAATACCAAATATTCATCCTTGTTAATTAATATTCAATGAGTCACTGTGGAAATAGCTCTACATTTGGATTCTCCTGATCAACGTTATATAATTTGAAATATATGCAAGTTACTAGTTGTTTACATTTTTAACAACTGTCAAGATTTTTTTTTAATGCTTTTGAATTCATCCTGCTTTCCAGGATATACAGGAATTATTTCCAAATTGACCAGGACAAGAAAGTATTTCCCCAGCTAGGAGAAATAATTATTGTATGGCTGTCCAAATGCCCCAGCTTTAATGAATTTAAGAATCTTAAAAATCTAAATCTGTCTCTCAATAAGCCTGTTAATACTACTTTTCTTTAGAACACCTGTGACATCACAAAAAATTGTTGAATTTATTATGAAGAATGAGAAAAGGGAGGAATGTATGACAATAAGTGGGTTTGCTCATAAGCTAAAGGATTTTAAGATTCTTTTCCTCAAGGCATAAATGATACCAATGGAAAATGGCTTTTTAGAAGTAATTTTATTTATTTGCTGTATCCTAGGGGGAATAAAACAAATAAATGAAGGAAGAAAAGTGCTTGCCCTTTCGTGGCCATAAATTACTCATTGTTCAAAATGATTTGAGTTGTCAAAGGCACAAGATTGCATACTGTTACTTGAGAAGTTATCTTCTTTCATATAATGCTGTATTCTCTTTATTTCATGCTCTTTTTTGCTTGCACTAGTTTATAATTTTCAGTGTTTCAGGCAATGAAAAAGATGTTCTTTTTGTTCTGTTGGAGAATTGAAACTTCAAAACAGATATTAGAGGCTACTAAATGGGGACGATATCAGTGTCTCATTGTCTTGCTGACTGATTATCTGCTATTGATTTATACTGGCTTCCTTCTGTCTGTAAAAAAATCATGAGATATTTAATTAAAACCCACATTGGCAATTAGCAGCTGTTATGGTAGCCACTTTAGAGTCATATGACTGCATCATGGTCATGTGGTTGCAAAATCCACTCCTAGACCACCAAGTTTGATTGGATCTATCTCTATTCTAAATGTGAAATGAGAGGATGCTGGATGCTGGATGGCCACCAGTTGCATATAAATTAGCAACACTGGCATTAGTATTTCAATGCTACGTTACTATTTAAAGGACCTTTGCTTTGACAAGGGAAAGGATTCTTTCTTGCAGTTTAGAAAAAAAAAAGAACCTTTAACTTTGCATGATAGTTTAAAATAAAAAAGAAAATATTGTTTGCTATAGTTCTTACTATAGTGCATTTCATAATACTTTATGACTTAGCCAGTGTAATAGCTACTGTTTCTTGCCTCTAAGTATAGATATGCAAGAGGTAATATTCTAAATGTTTGTAAGAAAACATTTCTAATGGAACCTCTTTTTACACATAGATGTTCTTCATCACCTTACCATAAAAGTGTTGAATCTGAATCTAGCAAATCTACTGAAACAGTACTTTATTTTGAAAACTTAAAATTGGTTTGGAAGGGTCCAATGTTCAATGACTCAGATAAAACTGATAGATTAGGTAAAAGGAGAATCCAGTAATTTTCTTTTTTAATCCTATCTTTAGTTTATATCTTAAGGAATGATATCACTTAAGCCTTGTCTTTGCTTCATAGAAATGATGATTTTATTAGGGTCTGCAGGGACATTCAGAAGTTCCGTGAAACTGAAGGTTTGTTTAATCCAGAGAGACACAAAAGTTTCTAAGATTGTTCCTGGAGAAATGATAGCTAAAGGTATTTAATCATATTTTCCCCTGGACAGCAGATTGCATCCAGTTCTGTTTTACTATGGATGCAATGATTCATTCATTCATGCGCTCCTGAATTTATTGTTACATTTTCCACTGTATAAGAGCAAAACTGTGTTCCCAATAGGTACAAACTGGGACAGCATGAAAGTGGGTGACGTGGAGGTACATAGGAAATGATAGTTTGCAGTCATGCAATTTGTTAGGCTGAGGTTTGTGGAGTCTAGAGATGCCAGTCATTCTTACTCTAAGAAATTAGTCTTTATATACTGATTATTACAGTGTATTAAAAAGGATCAAAAATAAACAGTCAGGCACAACAAGAAAGCTGTGGATTACATGCCTTTTGCCGCAAAAGTAACAAATAGAAAGAGAAAAAGTGAAGGTGACTTCTACTTAGTTCTTGGTATTTGTGAAATAGGAAGTGCAATTTAATTTGCAGATGGAACAGCATTTGCAAATTATCCTAAAATTAGTGCCTTCTTGAAGAGATGGGTAGCACTGTTAAACATAGTACTCCCTGATGCATGAGGCATGATAGCTGCCTTGCTGTGCGGTCTATTCTTTGCAGAAAGTTGAGGCTACCAGAGCTGAAGAACTCTGAGGTTCTGCACTGGACCCTCTGGGTGGTGCTAGACTTTCTACAGTCTTTAATGTCTTAGCTCCTGGTACTCTTTTTAAAATGTTATGACTTCTGTAGATATCAAGGTTAGTGACCTATTAGATGGATTTATTTTTTTAAATTTTTTTTTTTTGGCTGGGGAATGAATTTTAGGGTATGTTGATGATTTAGCAAAAAAATTGTAAATCACCTGAAAATTTGAACCTACTTCTAGTACATGCCAGTACAAACCTTTCTTTGATCTTCCGTTGGAAAGGCTACAGGATTCTAGAAACTGTATATTCGTCACTTCTTCCAGTTAGCTGTAACAGTCTCAGCTGTTGGTCTGCTTGATCATTGTTGTTGTTTTCATAGAAATAGTGTCCTGATCCTTTTCAACCTGACTTAACATCTCTTTCTGAAGGCTTATTTCTCAAGATAAGTTTCAAGTTGAACTTTCATTTTTCCCTTGGGCAAGTCTATGGTGGTACAAAGTGACTACTGATCGGATGATTCAGTTTTCCTTACTTCAGTCTGCTTCTAAGGAGGGTAGTTTGACTCTTCCAAAATAAATTACACAGCCAGTATGGATTCTTCTATAATTCATAGGACAGTATAAAGTGCAAGAAATGTATATGAAGGACATTTCATTTGAGAGAAAGTATTCATGCGCTACCTGCAGAAACAGAGTTCCATCATAAATCTTTAAGTATAACCACTTATTTTTTCTCAGTTTTTTTTTTCTATTTCAAACTGAAAACAGAAACCTCTAGTTTACTTAAACCAAACAAATATTGTGAAAAATTACACTTATAGTCCACATTAGCTTAATATAACTGTACACAACAATTATAACTATAAATGAATACAAGCATTACATGTTAATTAACTTGGAGTAAAACTAGGCTCCGTTATCAACTAGGAAGTTGACAGTGACTTTATCATGTATCTAAAAATGAAATAAAAACATATCTTTATTAGTCATGCTTTTTTTCATTAAAAAAATCAGCTATTTCTTATGTTGAAACAGTTCTTGATGACTTTTGTGTATGATACATTTTTACTATCTATGTACCCTAGCATATAAAATTAGTATGGAGGCTGGACACATAGAATCCTCTAAAAGCAGATGAAACCCAAACCTTCCCTGGCACACCAGCTTCTGATATTTTCCAGCAATTTTTTCTGCATCTCACGATTGCATCTGTGGCAGTGAATCCTCAGTATATTTTTATTCTTCACTGGCTGCAGATTGCTTGGGCTTCACACAAAAGATCCAATCTTAAAGTACTTTTTAGATGAAGTTCTTTTGACTCTGAGTAGTATATAGTGACTGACTCATTTCAGATGTGGTCCCATAGAGAAAGCATGGCATATCTACTGCACTGGAAGTGGAATCTAAAGAAGAAAACCTGGGAACTGAGGTTAAATAGACAGTTTTTAAAAAAGAGAAAAATGGATGATTTAATGATAAGAAGTCTTTGTTCTTAATGCATTATATTTTAATTCTGAAACGAGTATTTTTAATCTAGCTTTGCATCACTGATTTTTTTTTTTTTTTTTTTTTAATTTATTTTTTGGTGGCAGTATGTTTCCCTGGTTAGAACAGAGGCAGTATACAACAATGCCTTTGTGATGGCTGAGATTAGGTGATTTCTTCCACTGAGCTTAACAGCTTCCTGAGCAAACCATTTTAAAGCAACAAAACTAGATATAACAAATGTGTTATTTAGACAGATTCTGCTACATTTTATCTGACTACCCCAAGGGACTTTGGCTTTACTATTCTCATATTCCCTCACTCCCAGAGCTGTCATGTAATATAATGGTATTTAACGAATTGCATTTGGAAACTGATTCTACTCAAGGTCACTAAGATTTCAAACCCTGTAACCTACACTCAGTAATCCACCTGCAGTTATTACTGCTCTTCTTTAGCATTGCAGTATAAAAAGAAGGCCTTCTGAGAATTTTCTGAGAAAAAACCTGAGAAATTATTCATGAAACTGAGAAAAGCAATATAAGTTACTGTGTACTGGTCCTGGGCTATTGAAGTCCAAAGGGAGCTTTGCTATTGTCCTCTCTAAATTTAGTATCAGTCATTTAGAAAGCTAATTTAATGTCAGATGATGTCTTGCATTTATTTCGAGTGTATCTTTTGAACAGATGGATTTTAATGGAGAACATTACATGATTTTTAAGTCAATATAAAAGCCCAGATTCTTTTAATCTAATTGTAAGCCTTGAACAGAGACACCCAAATTAATAGCACAGTTGCCTAGCCTCCCTCTAGAGTCAGTGGAGAGAAATGGGGAAGGCTGATACCGCTTACTACAGGTCTACATCACTATGTCAAGGTCCTCTCTTTGCACTAGTTGTCTTCAGACCTTAGCATGATTTTCAGTTTAGGCTATCAAGTTAGGTGAGAGAATCCAAGCTTGCTGAATTTCTCACAGGATTTCAAGAGTATTTTGAGAGACAATATAGTAAACAAACAATTCAATCAGTCTTCATTTAACCTCAAGTCTTATACCTAGATGTCTTCTCAAACTCAATTTTCTAACTTTAATTTCCTAAATTTAATATGCATTTTAAACTTCTCCATATAATGTTAATACCTTGAACAGTAATCACTGCTCTCTCATATTTGTGTTTTGGACATCATAGCACTTCAGCACAAAGTATTAATTGCCAAGTTAAATCGGTCTTTTTCTTATGTCTCACTTCAGGACTTGAATTATGTTAATTTAGGGCTATAAAAAATCTGAAGGTATTTGATTTATTATCCCTCCAGCATGCAAACACCTCTTTTTTGGGTCAGAGAGATGTTCATGTAGGCAGTCTCTCTAAAGAAGGCAAGATTGCAGCACGCATTCCAAATACAGAGAAATTACTTGAAATTGTTTTGTAGTGATTGCCAGGGAACTTTTCCTATGTAAAACCAAGTATCCTTGAGTTAGGAAAAAATACAACAGTATAAGCCAAGGATGATAATAATAAAAATCTTTTAATCTCTCTCTCCATCCACCCAAGGAGCTCTGAATAAGGCCTGCATATGATTCCTTTTGTGGGTATTTTTCCATATGCTTCAGTAGACATTGGATCATACCAATAGGGTTAAATCCAGTGTCCACTGAAACAAATGAAATTATATCCCTTAAATCTAATAAGCTCTGTTTCAGGCTTGTAAATTTTACAGTAGTCTGCACTATATTCTAATAGCTGTCTGAGTCTAATGCCTGTGAGGCAATTGGCTGCTCACTACTCATATCTTGTGTTATATAAATGGACAGGAGATTCAGAAATTTTGGAGGGAATGAATGTTCCTCCTTGTTTGCATAACAAGTCCCTCAGGTCATCAACACTTCTTAATGCTGAAAATAATTTTTAGTAGCATTCATATTCCTGTAAAAGAAATAAAAATATTTGAGGGTTTGGGTTTTGGGTTGTTGTTGTTGTTGTTGTTGTTGTTGTTGTTGTTGTTGTTGTTGTTGTTGTATTGGAAAACCTATAATTCCACTAGATATTTTTCTCCTTTTTTTTTTTCCTATGAATAGGAGTATGTTTACCTAGCAGTTCAGTAAGTACCACGGAAAACAAGTGCCTGTGGACTAGTGACATTCATAAATCTCTTGTATTTGCTGCAAGCTCTCATGTTTCTCAGATAAGTCATGACAAGCTGTGGTATTGTTACATATTATGCTTATTGGAAATAATAGTCCTCATCAAAAGCAAAATGTAGTGCAATACTAGACTGTCATCTACTTATGTCAGAGTAATAATACTGTTAAGCCTTGCTGCTCACATTGCTCTATAAATTAATAGTTGAAACCAGTAAGATTCAAGAGGTGAAGTTTGACATATACATATTTTACAATCTTCAATTTTTTTTTTTTTTTAATCTCTCATTTTACAGAGGAAATGAAATAAATCTTAGGGTCAGATTCAGGTGTCCTTATACATGAAGAACAGCACTGGTTTACAGGAACAGTCCTCTCAAATTTACTGCAACTAGCTTTCAAATAAGTTACTAATCAGTTTGAGGAAAGGTTCCAGACTCCAGTCAATGTTCAGATTACATCTGAAACTAAAACATTAAGAAATTCAAAGCTCAGGGTGCCTTTTTATATGCAACATATGTCATTATTTAAAAAGAATAGAGATATATATTATCAGCTCTGGGTAGCTTTGTTTTCACTAGGAAACACCAATGGCAAGAATTATTTTTATTTTGACATTTAATAGTCATTTGTTTTGATGTCATCTAATTGACTTTCTGTAGAATAACAAATAGTTACTGTTAACAAAAATAATTTTGATGTTTTTGTTAGCAAGCACATTTTTAAACACTCTGTGCTTCAAGTGGTTTATTTATGAAAAATAAAGGGCACTTCATATTTCTGAGTAACTATTTTAAAGACAGTTTTTATACTACACTGATGAGTTTTCAGAACCTTTACTGTAATCCTTGCTTTACTCTTAAAATAGCAAAGCAAAACAAAAACTAACACCCAAGCTTTCCCTATGGGTGAGGTGTCATGAGAAACTTGTTGACTCCTGACTGATACAATGTGACACACTCCAAATCCAAAAAGAATTTTACACAGAAATGCCATAGCTCATCATGTTAGTGTCTCTGTCAAAGAGACAAAAATTAAGTCATGTCGGTTACCTTTTCTCTTCAATTTATGGTTCTCTTACATTGTAACAGTGGCATTTGATAATTAAGACGTTGCAGGACACAAACTGAGTAATGATTTTCTAGTGTTCAGGTGAATGATGTCAATATGTCATGATCTAGGAGAGAAAACGAAGGAAAAAGTACTTGTGATGGCAGAAATTTTAACTATCTTTTTTTTCAAGAGAATAATAAAAATGTCACTATTTAGTGTTCAACAGGGCCCATGTATCAAGCATAAAATTATCTGACAAGCTGTCATCTGAGCACTATTTCTGACATGGCTTTAGGATCCAATCACAACTTGTTTATAAGCTGTCATTTTTAATTACTTACAAATAGTTCTAATGAGCATGTTTCAGAATTTTGATATTTTAAACCCCTTTTAAAATACCTTATTAAATAGGGATTAATTTTGACGTGGTTGTAAATAAGAAATCTCAAATGATAATCATCAAATAGGCTCAGCCTTGTTTGTGTAGCAGCAATAAATTTAGTTAAAATAAGATGCACTTTGACATAATAGAGATTCCGATATCTCTTTCGTAGTAGCTAGCTTCATGTCTATGATGCTCAACAAAAGGAATATTTAATGTGTGTTTTGTACTAATGTAAATGAGTGTGTATAATGTACTAAAGAATGGTAAGTGGAGACTGAACTTTTTTGGATTGTTATAGCTTTGAGAAGATGCTGACTTCTAAAAGAAAGTCTTAATTTCTGTGTACGTATATTTCGATGTACACCGTCTAGCATTTTCATCGGCTAAAAGGCTTGGTTTAACATTTTCAGAAACGAATGTTAGTGATTAAGAAGTGTTGACAGTAATGCCATGTACAGGGTAGTAAGAACTTTAAATAAACACAGAGTCATAGGGGCAAGGCAAGAGTAAGTTTTACTTAACAGAAATTGAATGTATTATAGCCTCAACACTTGAAAACCAAAGAAGCGTTAAAGCTTCTTTAAGCACTAAAGCTAATAACTGAGGCCAGCCGAAATATTATCCCTGAGAATAAACCACTTTATTATTTTTTTTTTCTGATGTATTTTCTGGACAGTTGCTATAGCATATACAATTATTTAATCTCTCTTTTGAGGATACTCTTGAGTTCTCTTTAAGAAGCCTTACTCTTTATGATTGAAAAGATGACCATAGCAATTTGCTTTCACTGCAATCAGACAGGTGAGATGGCTTTCCTGAATCTAGATGAGGTTTAAAAAAACCAACAAGGGAGATAAGACATGCCCCTTTAATCTCAGTCAAGGTCTAGTCTAGGGTGGTGTTCTGTGGCCAGAGAATCAAATATTTGTTCAGATGCCACAGAATTTAGATTTTTGTTGGAGAATTCAGCTTTTGGCTGGACCTGGAAATTAATGTATCTTGGAAATTATTTCTGTATCCCTTGTCATCCAGATTCTGCTTGTGATTATGCCTTGCTCTCCAGTCTTCCTCATAAAAGACTCTTTGGGGATTTATAGTGGATCCCCCTCCCACTGTATAATGGAGCTAGGCAGCAGAGAGTCTGGGAACTGGTGGGATCTTCTGCCTGGGGTAGTTGCTACCAGCCAGAAACTAGGAAGCCTTGAAGATGAATAATTGTGGCCAGCTGGAGGTTCCCCCATTTCTTGGCATACACAGGGGAAGGGTAACAGGACTGCCAGAATAGCATCAGAGAAGTCACTCAGGAGTTGTAGCCAGATTTACCAGATACAATCTGTATAGAAAAAGTTCCTTACAGAAATGTAAGAGAGCTATGCAATAGCTGTGAATTAATTTTTGCAGAGATCTGGCAGAGACTGTGAAGAAAGGTGATGTAAAAGTATTCAGAAAGTGCAGAATGAGCTGCCTTGCTGTAGAACACAGAAGGTGCTGCATTGGACTCTGCTGTTGCAATGGAGGCTAAAGGTTATTCTTTCTCAGTAGAATTTTGAAGCTCTTGCCCTCTTAATGTATTAGTACTAATTGGGAGTGTTTTCTAGTTGCTGCTAATGGTCACTGAATTTATATCATTACTGGTTTGGGGAAGAAGTCTTTCTTCTAATTTCAGGATGCAGGTTGTTCAAGCAACTCCAAACTCCCATCCAAAGTTTTGGTGCTATCTACATTTTTTTTTTTTTTTTCAAATTCTCTTGGGAATCTGACCTTGCATTTGTTCACTTTTCGTAAGAACCACACTTTCCCTCATCATTAGATACTAACTTCCACCTTCTTACTTACTGCATTTAGAGCATCATGATTTTGACTCATGATATGTATTTGACTCACGGTTAAAATCACATCCTCGTGCCTACAAACATACGGTGTGGCAGCCTTCAGTTTGAGATTGATTCACTCTTCAAATGGGTAAATGGTGCATGCCACCAGGTGGTGGGATGTCTGAGGACAAGGCAGCTTCAGATTCAGCTCTGGTTGTATGTGATTCCAGACAGCATAGGGACTTAGGTTACTGTGGAAAATTTTGAACAAAGCATGGAAGCCTTTCTTTGCAGGTTTGGGGGTAGCTTTCATCTATTCAAGAATAATAAGCATTAGACCCATTGAACAAGAAAGTACACAAAATATCATTTTGGAAACAAGAATGTATAGTCCTTACCAAGCTCAGGCTGGGTTGCTTAAGTTATGCAGCAGAGGGAGAACAAAGATGCTGCACGGAGGTTGCCACACCTCCACTGCAAAACAATTGCAACAGCCATCTTTCCATAGCCTTTACCTATAGCTGACAGAAATTTAGTACTCTAAAGCAAGATAGAAGATGAACTAGTCATAATAATCTCATTAAAATATGGATCACTTTTTTTCATCTGCTTTGAGTGCTAAGATCCTGAAGCAGAAAAAACAACTCAGTAAACATACAGAACTATATTTTCTCCAGAGCAGACTGATGAAAATGTATCAGATAGTGCTGTCTGCACATGGCACTGCTGCTGTCTCCTCAGCTAATTTCAGAGACAGTACTTGGATCTCCAGGCATTGTAGCAATGATGATGGATACGCAGTCTGCTGCTGACCAAAAATGTGATTCTGTCCCCCAAAACACTGAGGTACAAAATAAACGCTGGATTTTCAGCATATTTTGAATGAGATTGTCTTGTAAAGGTAAGCACTTAAAAGGAGTTTTGCTTTCATTGATTTTCTTACTGGAAGTAAAAAAGCTCCTTGCAATGAATTAGTTTTAGTGGTGTTAAGTTTTAACATTTAGATCTGTCACATCCTAAATGTGCTAATCCTTTTCCTGTACTGATGACCTGACAGTCCTGTGTGGTTATATCCTGCTAAAATAGCCTAATAGCTACATATAATCTGAAAAATTGAGTAATTTAAAGAGTTAATAAATCTGGATCATCAGCTCACTGAAAATTGTATGCATTTTCTTTTATTTTACTTAATTTTAATGATGTGCTCAAGTGTTTTACTTGAATATTTAAAGCTCAGCACATGCTTTGCTGAACTATGTCTTGATTACGACTATGAGAGAATATTTTATTAAATATGCAGGCAACTGATTTCATTAGTCTTCTACTACTTTCTTGCTCATGCAGTATAGCTTAAAAGCAAGTCTTAATAGTTCTTTGAGATAAATATAGCTCTTGATGGTAAAGTAGTGGATTAAATCTGGTTACTGTGTTTGGCTAATGCAGAAGGTAACTTTTTATTTTGAAAGTATCCAGTCTGTGACTCAGTTATTTGGTTTATAGTATCCTGTCTTGTTATGTAAGGATGCGTTAAAGAAGGCCAGAGAGCAAGGGGAAAACAGAAAAAAATTATGAGTATATGCCAAGAAGAATAACAAAGATCTTGAAGAGAGCAGTGGGAGAACTGGCTGTCTACAAACTGTTTTTCCTATGTCCTAGTGAATCTGAGACATTTATGTGCCTTTGGAAGATATAACACAGGACTTTGAAGAAGTCTATGCCCTTCTGAATGAGGAGTCACAGTAGCCAGTAGAGGTTTCCTGGGACATCTCAAATGGCAGAAGGTACCTCTGTTTAGGCCAATTAACTGGACCTCTAATGTAATGGTCAGGAACTCATATGTGGGCTCCTGCTGTCCTTCCTAGATTTTCTGATGTCCACATAATGATGGGGAGCTGCATCACCCTGACTGCTGGTCCCCTGCCCCCCTCTGGATCAGTCAGCTCTACCTGGGCTGCCAGATACATGGGCCAGGCCTGGAGACTTGATCCATCATGTCACTCCTCTATAAAATTGCCTTCTCCATAAACATGTGTGCTTCCTCACTAAGGGAGTTTTCTGCGGAGAATTAAACAACCATCTCACATGTGAGATCTGGCCTTGTCGACTCAGGACTGCATAGAAGAACTGCAACAGTATTTGATTAAGGATATGAATCTTATTATTCTTCTGATTTATTTCTGTGAAGCTTTTTTCCTCAGCAAAACCTGTTATGCCATTGTCTTAAGCTGATCAGAAGTGAACTAAAGAAAAAAAAATATGAATATGGGGAGGATTAGTTATGTAGGGTATGGAAATTATATTCAGAAGTATATAGTGTCAATTATTTAATCGTAATTTCTGTTACAAAGTGAAGGGATAGCTATATGATTTGAATTATACCAAGAAGCCTTGTATTTTGACAAATGTCACAGTATCATAAAAACACAGAATGCTAAATAATAGTAAAATTGACTAGGGAAAAAAAGAATGTTTTGGAGATAGTTTTTTCCAAGTAAAGTAAAAACTGGTTTTAGTACATTTAATCTCTTCTCCATAGTTTTAACAAAAATACAGAATAAATCACATAAAGACAAGAGAGGAAGTATTTAAGCATTCTTAAATTCATAGCTATTATTTTAGCTATAAGGGGAAGAAAAATCTTTGTATGTATTTAAAGTATTTATGTGGGTTTTTTCTGGTAAATCAGCTTGGGGAGATAACATATACACAATTATTTCAATGAAATTTACCATTTTAGATGAGCTCTAGCCATCCTCACAGAAAGACCTCTATTAAAAAGTCTTTTATAATTTTAATAACATATCATGCAGGTATTTAATGACATTTTGATATCCTAGCTGCTCATTGAATATTTACTCCCCATTGCTTTTCATAGCTCATATTGCCAACAGCATGTTTTCTGTAAGTCAATCTGTTTCTGTATGCCATTTTAGAAGAAAATATAAGCAAACCTCACAGCAGGATTTTTTTGAAATATTTAGTTAAGTGGAATAGTCTATTGAACAGTCGTCTTTTTAAGGTAAGAGAAAATCAAAATTATTTTATTAACAGTATTGCAACAACCTATTTATATCAGGCTAAAACTGTTGAACTGTGTGATAAAAAAACAGAGAAGCTGTGAGTAGGCTGACATATCTACTTGCTGAACATACAAGCTATTGTCACTGAAAATTTCTAAAACAGTTCTCCTAGCTTTAGAAAAGACTTGCTTTGCCCAGTAACAGTTGTAACATCAATAGGTGTTGATCCATTTTATTTTAATTGAGAGGTATTTTCTCACCCATTCCCTTGAATAAACTTTTCTGGGTACTGCTGGCCTTCTTTAATTTGTCTTCTTTTTTTTTTTTTTTTCCTTAACTCAGCATTTGATAATTACTGTAACGTGATCTTGCCTGACTGCCAGGTATCTGCCAAGTAAAATTTAAGTTAATGAACTTTCCCAGCCCTCTGGGGTCTGCTGCTCCCAATGCATGTCCCATCACAGTGCTCACTAACGGAGCCACTCAGGCTGGAGCTGCTCCTAACAGAGCAGATGAGGCAGCAGTGTGATGGGATGTTCTCCATGACATCCCTTAGTGTTGATACTTCTCTAAGTTCATAAAGTGCCCTGATTTTTGACCTATGAGATCATGTATTTTTCTGAACTTCTGGAAAGAGTATGAAGAATATAAATTAGATGCAAGAGGTAACTAGTATGTGGGGTTTTTTCACATCACTTGTCTTGAAGAAGAATTTGAGTGTATCTAGAAATTGAAGCCTACTGTTTCCTTCTGACAGTAGGACTCTTTCCTTTCCTTTTATTTATCCTGAATGCTTCTGAAATGTCATCTCTCCCAGCTTGCATGCATATGATCCCCGGCACAGTCATACTTCCAGAAATTTGGTGAAATTTGATCTATCTTCTTAGCTTGTTTGCTCAGTTTTGCAATACTAGCCACTCATCATTAGGGCCTGCTTTATCTGTGAGTGTGTGGTGGAAGCAGAGCAGGAATATGCCAGGGCTGTCCCCTATATTACACAGGACATCACAGTAAATCTCCATGGCCAGGGCAGTGCTGGGACACCTCTGTCCAGCTCTCCTGGAAGCAGAGCACCACAGAGAAGGGGCAACGGAGCAGAGGGCATGGTTCCATCTGCTTAAGCACTAGCCCATGGGGATGAATTGGGTCTGTGGAGGAACAGTGTAGTGAGAGGACAAGTGCAAGCCCTGGGTAGTGGGTGAGCTCTTGGAGCTGCTCTGCGACTCCTTCCCTTGTATTCATTGCACTGTACGGCTGTGTTTGCCAAAGCTTTAGAATGAAACTGTGAATTAGTGACACGCAATGGAACAAAAATGGAAATCAACTTAGTTTGCAATGTACAGCATTTCTGCATAGTGTCCTAAGAATTCAGCCAAGAAAGACAATGCACATGATCAATATCAGTGTAGTAAGCTGAAAAATGTTACTAAGCCCGACATTCTTCTGACTCTGTTGGCACTGACACAATATGTTGCTGAACAGGAATTCACATTGAAGGCTTTTATGTATTCCTGAATAATTAATATGCATAGATTTGGGATATAGCTAATGCTTTCTAGGTGAAGATAATGAATGTGTTTTAATAATTGTTCTCTGCCACTTGATTTATCAATTCTTAAAATACTGAATTGCAAATACATTACTGCTTTTTAATGTAGGGCTCTTTCATGAAAGCTATTAGTACATTTTGTTCTTCTGTTGAGTTACATGACTTAGTGACAATCCTATTTAGTCCAGGAATTTTGTGCATCTCCCAGTGAAATATTAAAAAGCTTTTAACTATTAAATGATATTTATGTATATGCAGCATGCAAAGAACATCATACTGTGCACTAAGCAAATTCTTTCACCATTTTCATTACTAGAAATATAAAATAAATAATAGATTGGTTTGTAAATCTTTTTGTAGACCTATTTAGCATAATGGTTCTGTTAATCATAAGCAAGAAAAAAAAATTTCTAAGAATGCTATACTTATTGAAGATAAAAGAGTGGTAGTGCTGTGTTATATGCTAATGCCTATTTTACAAATATGTCTTTAGAAAACACAGAAGAAACTGGGAAGGACTGAAGAAGTTAATTAGCTATAGTGTCCCTTTCAATAACATATCCTTGACAATTTGCAAGAAAACGTGTTGAGGTAGAATTCAGCTCATAGAATATTTGTACCAAGCTTGTTACTGTGTTTAATTTAGTCAATGGCATTGACAGCTGATTTCTTCATGACCTGAATAAAAAATGCACTACTTTATACTGAATTGCTTTAAATTTGCACTACTTTTATGAATGTAAATTGTGGTTCAAAAAAAATCTCATATCTGAGATATATTCTATTTTCAGTGACCACTTCCTTCCTTTACCTCTTAACTTTAGATTTAACATGGGCATGTAGACATGATAGAACAAACGAGAATGCAACCCAGTTATTTTGATATTTCATACATTACATTTTTTCAATTCAGTCAATAACCTGAGCTTTCATTACAATGCAGTGACTGTGCTCACGTCTTCTGATATGAATAGCTTAAATTGCAAAACCAGGTTGGATTAAAGCAGTCACAACCGTTATACTAATTTCAGACAGCTACTCTGTGCTAACATGCAAATTTTATTCATTCTGGGAATCATCCATTGCGTTTAAAATGTATTTCTCTCTTTTACATCTTATTTTGTGATTTTGTCTGTGCACATATGTGTAGTATATATGCATCCTTTTTGAGTGTCTATTTTCTCTGTTTAAAACTTTCTTAACATAATTGTCATTTATATATTTTCAATTTTTTCTAATATATTTTCTATCTAAATGAACACTTCTGAATTTGATAACTTTAATAAGGACCTTTACTGATTATACAGTAGCTCTGTGAAAGAAAAACACATATGGGATGCTTTATCTGTAGCTGGAGCTGCTGCTTCAGCTACCAGACTAATGGAACCCTAATGGAACAGTTACTAACAAAATTAATGGGCTGCATTCTTTTCTTTGTCACTAAATCTGTATGGCTCCATTAGGTCTGATTTGTTCAGGGATGAGAGGAAAGAAGGATGGAGATGCTAGTATTTTGCTATGTAGTTGAAAAGAATCTGTCATTTTTTTTTTGTATTCATGAGCTAGTTAGCATCTTGTTATGCCAACTTTCAGTGAGCTGATATAAGTTAAAGAACATCTGTTGTGGTGTGGTTTTATTTACAAACTAATTTATTGATTCTCATCTTTGTGTAATTCTTACATTCATAAAAGAAGGAGGTCAAGGATATTTGTTTCTTCTGCCATTGTTCATTATCCCAGATACTTCTACTAGAGGAAGTGGTTTCTCTGGGATTTTACTGTAATCCAGAGGATTTTATTTTTATTGAGCCTTTTTCCTGCTACTGCACTGGATAGTAGTTGTTTCAAAGTTCAACCATGTACAGAAAATGAAATGTAGTAGCAATCATGTTTACTTTCTATTAAAGTATGGATTTTTTGAAGAGACTAATTTACTGGGAGAATTCTCTGTGAGACCATTTTACACCTACAATCTAATATCAAACCCCGGTGCAACAACCTTTCTTAAAGACAAGAAATCTAATTTGACACAGATAGCTATCCCACACTATATGTTTTTGTTAGTATTATAGCTGAAACACTACATAGTTGCCTAAGTGTTTCTGTCCTGAGGCTTTCTGTGAGATTTTGGAGGATGAAATATTCTAGAACTTTTTTTCTCCTTTCTCATTAGCCTTATCCCTTCTCACACAGTTTTCAACCTCCATGTAAATTTGGCATTCCCAATCTTCCGGAATTTCAGTATAGTCAAAGTACAGCTAATTGGCTAATAGGATATAGGTAGCAGCACTATGAACTACTAGATCTGGAAAAATTCATTGAAGTGGTATGTCTGCTCAAATGGTGCCATCTATAAATCACCCAGGATTTCTCCATATTAGAGGATTTCTCACTGTTGTGGTTTAGCCCCGGTCAGCAACTAAGCACCACACAGCCGCTCGCTCACTCCCCCACCCTTGTGGGATGGGGGAGAGAATCGGAAGGGCCAAAGCAAGAAAACTCGTGGGTTGAGATAAGAACAGTTTAATAATTAGAATAAAACAGCAATAATACTAATATAATGAAAAGGAAAATAATGGGCGAGAGAGAGAGGAAACACTAGAAGGAGAGGGAAAGAGAAAAAAAAAAACAAAACCCAAAACTGAACAACAAGTGCTGCAACCGCTCACCACCCGCCGACCGACGCTGCCGGTCCCCGAGCCGCGATCGCTGCCTCCCCCGGCCAATTTCCCCCCAGTTAATATACTGGGCATGACGTCACATGATATGGAATACCCTTTGGCCAATTCGAATCAGCTCTCCTGGTTGTATCCCCTCCCCTCCCGGCTTCTTGTGCATCTGGCAGAGCATGGGAAGCTAGAAAGTCCTTGACTAGTGTAAACACTACCCAGCAACAACTAAAACACCAGGGTGTTATCAACATTATTTACATACCAAGTCTAAAACACAGCACTATGCTAGCTACAGTGAAGAAAAATCAACTATCCCAGCTAAAACCATGACAGTATCCACCCCTTATTCCATACCATTTACGTCATGCTCAGGTCTCATACTATCCAATATGACCTCAATAACCACCACCCGCCTCCCCATCCTTTGATGACATACGTAGATATCATTTATCATTCCCGTAGTCTATGGACCATCCCTGTAGAACATCTGTAGAGGGTCCACACATGTCCATTGAGTTCATTCAGTCCATAACTTTGGGCTCCATCTATCGTAACAGTCTTTCAAGGCTGGAGAGATGGTCTGCGTGGTGTTGGATTGTTGCATGCTGAAGCCAGTCTTTGTTCCACCACCGCTACACGTTGCTTGGTTCAATCAAAGTTCATTCTTCATTAATTTTGGAAATTCTTACTATGATACCATTGATACAGCATATAGCAACCATAGGAGTGATGACATACAATATCATATAGCAATTAACAGCATACCGTTCAGTTCATTGGCTATTTTCACCCAAAATCAAATCCCCTTGAGGCACACATCGAACTCCTCCATCCTCCCGCATTACCCACCAAGTGCACCCAGGTCCTCGAGCAAAAGCAATCCCACGAATGGGTTTGCCTTTGCCTGAGACAGGAATAACCCAGACGGTTTTCCCCAGCATATTTTTTACATGCACTACAGGGACTTTACCCCCTTCCACAGTACGTAAGAGTCCTGACTGGGCAGGCCCAGCTCGATTGGCAGATCCCCTAGTGTTGACTAACCAGGTGGCTTTTGCTAAATGTGTATCCCAGTGTTTGAATGTCCCACCCCCCATTGCTCTCAGTGTAGTCTTTAACAGTCCATTGTATCGTTCAATTTTCCCAGAGGCTGGTGCATGATAGGGGATGTGATACACCCACTCAATGCCATGCTCTTTGGCCCAGGTGTCTATGAGGTTATTTCGGAAATGAGTCCCGTTGTCTGACTCAATTCTTTCTGGGGTGCCATGTCGCCATAAAACTTGTTTTTCAAGGCCCAGGATAGTGTTCCGGGCGGTGGCATGGGGCACGGGATATGTTTCCAGCCATCCGGTGGTTGCTTCCACCATTGTAAGCACATGGCGTTTGCCTTGGCGGGTTTGTGGCAGTGTGATATAATCAATCTGCCAGGCCTCCCCATATTTATACTTCAGCCATCGTCCTCCATACCACAGAGGTTTTACCCGCTTGGCTTGCTTGATTGCAGCGCATGTTTCACATTCATGGATGACCTGTGCAATAGTGTCCATGGTCAAGTCCACCCCTCGGTCACGAGCCCATCTGTATGTTGCATCTCTTCCTTGATGGCCTGAGGTGTCGTGGGCCCACCGAGCTATAAATAGTTCACCTTTATGTTGCCAGTCTAGATCTACTTGAGCCACTTCAATCTTAGCAGCCTGATCCACCTGTTGGTTATTCTGATGTTCTTCAGTGGCCCGACTCTTGGGGACATGAGCATCCACATGACGTACCTTCACAACCAGGTTCTCCACCCGGGCAGCAATATCTTGCCACAATGCAGCAGCCCAGATGGGTTTGCCTCTGCGCTGCCAGTTGTTCTGCTTCCATTGCTGTAACCACCCCCACAGGGCATTTGCCACCATCCATGAGTCAGTATAAAGATAGAGCACTGGCCATTTTTCTCGTTCAGCAATGTCTAAAGCCAGCTGGATGGCCTTTACTTCTGCAAACTGACTTGATTCACCTTCTCCTTCAGCAGTTTCTGCGACTTGCCGTATAGGACTCCATACAGCAGCCTTCCATCTCCGATTCTTTCCCACCAGACGACAAGACCCATCAGTGAACAGGGCATATTGCTTCTCATTTTCTGGCAGTTTATTATACAGTGGGGCCTCTTCAGCACGTGTCACCTCCTCCTCTGGTGACATTCCAAAATCTTTGCCTTCTGGCCAGTCCATGATCACTTCCAAGATTCCTGGGCGGCTGGGATTTCCTATTCGAGCCCGTTGGGTGATCAGTGCGACCCACTTACTCCATGTAGCATCAGTTGCATGATGTGTAGAGGGGACCCTCCCTTTGAACATCCAGCCCAGCACCGGCAGTCGAGGTGCCAGAAGGAGCTGTGCTTCAGTACCGATCACTTCTGAAGCAGCTCGAACCCCTTCATATGCTGCCAATATCTCTTTTTCAGTTGGAGTGTAGCGTGCTTCGGACCCTCTGTATCCCCGACTCCAGAACCCTAGGGGCCGACCTCGGGTCTCCCCTGGTGCTTTCTGCCAGAGGCTCCAGGTAGGGCCATTCTCCCCGGCTGCAGTGTAGAGCACGTTTTTTACATCTTGTCCTGTCCGGACTGGCCCAAGGGCTACTGCATGAACTATCTCCTGCTTTATCTGTTCAAAGGCCTGTCGTTGCTCAGGGCCCCATTTGAAATCATTCTTCTTCCGGGTCACTTGATAGAGAGGACTTACAATCAGACTGTAATTTGGAATATGCATTCTCCAAAAACCCACAACGCCTAAAAAAGCTTGTGTTTCCTTTTTGCTAGTTGGTGGAGCCATGGCTGTTATTTTGTTGATCACATCCATTGGGATCTGCCGACGTCCATCTTGCCATTTTATTCCCAAAAACTGAATCTCCTGTGCAGGTCCCTTCACTTTACTTTGTTTTATGGCAAAACCAGCCTTCAGAAGGATTTGGACTATTTTCTTCCCTTTCTCGAAAACATCTTCTGCTGTGTTGCCCCACACGATGATGTCATCAATGTACTGAAGGTGTTCCGGAGCTCCACCCTGTTCCAGTGCAGTATGGATCAGTCCATGGCAAATGGTAGGGCTGTGTTTCCACCCCTGGGGCAGTCGATTCCAGGTGTACTGGACACCCCTCCAAGTGAAAGCAAACTGTGGCCTGCACTCTGCTGCCAACGGGATTGAGAAGAATGCATTAGCAATATCAATTGTGGCATACCACTTGGCTGCCTTTGACTCCAGTTCGTATTGAAGTTCTAGCATGTCCGGCACGGCAGCACTCAGTGGCGGAGTGACTTCATTCAGGCCACGATAGTCTACTGTTAGTCTCCACTCTCCATTAGACTTCCGCACTGGCCATATGGGACTGTTAAAGGGTGAGCGGGTCTTACTGATCACTCCTTGGCTCTCCAGTCGCCGAATGAGCTCATGGATGGGAATCAGGGAGTCTCGGTTGGTGCGGTATTGCCACCGGTGCACTGTTGTGGTGGCAATTGGCACCTGTTGTTCTTTGACCTTCAGCAACCCCACAACAGAAGGGTCCTTTGAAAGACCGGGCAAAGTAGACAGCTGTTTAATTTCCTCCGTCTCCAAGGCAGCTATACCAAAAGCCCACCTGTACCCTTTTGGGTCCTTGAAATACCCTCTCCTGAGGTAGTCTATGCCAAGGATGCACGGAGCCTCTGGGCCAGTCACAATGGGGTGCTTTTGCCACTCATTCCCAGTTAGGCTCACTTCAGCCTCCAATACAGTTAGCTCTTGGGATCCCCCTGTCACTCCAGCAATACAAATGGGTTCTGCCCCTACATAGTTTGATGGCATTAGGGTGCACTGTGCACCGGTGTCCACTAGAGCCTTATACTCCTGTGGGTCAGATGTGCCAGGCCATCGGATCCACACAGTCCAGTAAACCCGGTTGTCCCTTTCCTCCACCTGGCTGGAGGCAGGGCCCCTCTAATTCCAATTGCGGGTTTCCCACTCCAGATCTTGTGAACGGGAATCAAAAGTCTCTCTATTAAGATCACAGATAGAATCAGCGCTTCTACTCCTCTGTCTGGGGAACTGCCTACTGGAAACTGGAGCAGCAACTCTCCTGGAGGTCCCCCCTTGAGTGGTTGTTTTTCCTTGCAACTCACGTACCCGTGCCTCCAGGGTCGACGTAGGTTTTCCATCCCACTTCTTCATGTCCTCTCCATGGTCACGCAGGTAAAACCATAGGGTGCCCCGTGGTGTGTATCTTCTCTCTTGAGCAGAAGGACGCTTACTCCTAATGGCCGAGATACTGGTCCGTACAGGTAGGGAGTAGGACATATCTTCTTTGATTTGCTGAACCTCCCGGGACAATTTCTCCACAGCTGAGACGAGGGAGGAAGAGACATGTGCTTCATAATCCCGGAGTTTATCAATCACATCCTCTACCGTTGGTGCCTCTTCATCTTTCCAGGACATTACTGCCAGGGAGTTTACATGGGATGATGGTGCGCTCCGTACAAACTTCCGCCACATGGGTCGTGTGCACTGTGCTTCATCTGGATCTTTGGATGACTGTTCACTACCCAGGTCACCATAAATCACCTCAAGCACAGCTAATTCTCTCAGGTACTGGATACCTTTCTCCATAGTGGTCCATTTTCCAGGGCGATATAGAACATCTTCCTTGAAGGGATACCTTTCTTTCACAGCAGACAGGAGTCGCCTCCAGAGGCTGAGGCCTTGTGTCCCTTTTCCAATTGCTTTGTCAATGCCCCCATCCCTAGAAAGGGATCCCAGTTGTTTGGCTTCCTTACCCTCTAATTCCAGGCTACTGGCCCCGTTATCCCAGCATCGGAGCAGCCAGGTGACAACATGCTCACCTACACGACGGCTGAAATCTTTTCGTATATCTCGTAGCTCACTTAAGGATAGGGATCGGGTAGTTTCCGTCTCTTGTACAAGTTCTTCCTCTTCCTTCTCCTCTCTTAGTAACGGCGCTGCTTCTCCATCATCCTTTTCTATACGAGTTGACTTTCTCTTTAAAGATTTCTTCTTTTGTATAGGGGCAACTGATACTGGCACGCGTTGATTCTCTGATTCAGCTTCAGTGTCCGTCATGGGTGTTTGAGTGGTCACAGTGCCTGTCATCGGGCTTGGAGCAGCCGCAGTGCCTGTTGTGGGGGTTTGAGTGGCCACAGTGCCTGTCGTCGGGCTTGGAGCTGCTGCAGCGCCTGTTGTGGGGGTTTGAGTGGCCACAGTGCCTGTCGTCGGGCTTGGAGCTGCTGCAGCGCCTGTTGTGGGGGTTTGAGTGGCCACAGTGCTTGTCGTTGGGCTTGGAGTAGCCGCAGGGCCTGTCGTTTTCCCTTGGTGGTACTGAATACTGTTAAACAGGGCTCGGTAGGCATGGGCCAGGCCCCAACACATTGCAATGATTTGTATCTCTCTGGAATTGCTAGGGTGACAACATACTTCCTCCAAATATTCTACTAATTTTTCAGGATTCTGCACTTGTTCAGGGGTAAAGTCCCAAAACACTGGGGGTGCCCACCGTCTCAGGCATTTGCCCATACTATCCCACATACCCTGCCACCCATAATTATCGAGCCTTGGAGCAGATCTCTGGATGATATTCTTGAATTGCTTATTAACCTTAGACAAAACCGAAACAATCTGCCATAGGAATATCAACAGATATATCTTAACCACCCAAGGATGTTCAAGATACTGAAAAGTTGTTGTAATGAAGGAGGAGACATTACAGAAGACGGTAGCTAAGGTGCCATTCTGTATTTCCTCCATAAAGAACCTTTCAGAAGAGGAGGTATAATTGCTAATTGTCTCCATGAGGTGGTAGCCGAAGTACAGTAACGGCTTCCATGCAAGACCCAAATAACCGATAAAACTCAAGGCCAGTGTTTTAATAACAAATCTCCTAGGCAAAACATCTCTAACCACTGCAGAGCACAGCAAACTACAAAACCCAATGCCAATCTTTAACATGTACTTCAAAATCAGCATGGTGTAGATCTAACTACTAATATCGAGAACAGATGAATCAATGCTGTGACCAGCAACTGTTATTATCTCAAACCCTTCGTGCCCCACGTTGGGCGCCAAAAAGGACTGTTGTGGTTTAGCCCCGGTCAGCAACTAAGCACCACACAGCCGCTCGCTCACTCCCCCACCCTTGTGGGATGGGGGAGAGAATCGGAAGGGCCAAAGTAAGAAAACTCGTGGGTTGAGATAAGAACAGTTTAATAATTAGAATAAAACAGCAATAATACTAATATAATGAAAAGGAAAATAATGGGCGAGAGAGAGAGGAAACACTAGAAGGAGAGGGAAAGAGAAAAAAAAAAACAAAACCCAAAACTGAACAACAAGTGCTGCAACCGCTCACCACCCGCCGACCGACGCTGCCGGTCCCCGAGCCGCGATCGCTGCCTCCCCCGGCCAATTTCCCCCAGTTAATATACTGGGCATGACGTCACATGATATGGAATACCCTTTGGCCAATTCGAATCAGCTCTCCTGGTTGTATCCCCTCCCCTCCGGGCTTCTTGTGCACCTGGCAGAGCATGGGAAGCTAGAAAGTCCTTGACTAGTGTAAACACTACCCAGCAACAACTAAAACACCAGGGTGTTATCAACATTATTTACATACCAAGTCTAAAACACAGCACTATGCTAGCTACAGTGAAGAAAAATCAACTATCCCAGCTAAAACCATGACACTCACCTAATGTATTGGCACCTTTCAGAGCCTCTGTGGGGAGTAGCAAATATCTAGCCAGCAAAATATGGTCTGATTAGACCTCTACTACTACAGAATTACTGCCTGCCATCCCCAATGACTTTGTGTTATGAAACAGAACATTTAAGAAGAAAATTTTGAATACAGCTGATATTCCATAGGGCTGAGCATGTGAAAGGCTGTATATAAAGCTTCTTTACTAACCTGCATATGAACAAAAAAAATGTAATGAGAATATATTCCTTCAGAGAATAAAAACCATAATTTGAAACACTGTGATTTTTTGTTGTGTTTTATCTATTTTCAGTTTGAGAGAATTTTATTTGTTTGTGTTTGCATGTTTATCATTGGCCATGGCATTTGGGAGGCCTGTGCAATATTGTTAGAATATAACTCAGCTTAAGAGACTAAAGTAAACGTAACTCTTCAAAACCAGAGGCTGATATATGCCTTTAAAATTGTGATTTTCTGGCTCTTGATGAAATTTCTCAAGTACACAGGTTATCGTCTGTGGTATTTGTAATTTAGTTCTGTTTCTAGTTTGTTAGGTAGCTATTATAATTTAAACATTTATTAATGAAACCAGGAGACAAAATACAAATTAATATTGAAATTTTTCTAGGCTTAAACATGATGAAATAAGGTAATATTTAGATAGTATTTTTTAGTATTCCTTCTTCAGAAGAAATATATTTGTATTCAAGTACTTACTCAAGTACACCTTCAGAGAGGATTGTTGTGTTGATCCAATGTTAAGGATTACTGCTGTGCTTTATTATTATCTTCCTATTACTTTTGCTTATTATTATCTTCTGTGACTGATCTAGATAGCCCCAAATTTCTTATGTTATTTTATACTTTGTAATATGATTATTACAGGACCTTTTGTCACAGAGATGTAAATGTTTTTTGTATATTTCATGTTTTTATTAGAATACCTGAGTTACATTTCAGTCACAATCCCCCCAAATCAAAATACATTGTAACAAAATAATAAAATAACCTATTTAATTTTCTCTTTTATGATTCTGAATGTATTTTTTTTGGAAGCAGAAGAAACAGTGAAACCACTATGTGTTTATGAAGTTTTCATCAAAATCACCATTTTTGTTTCAGAAAAATAAGAAAAGAAATACTGAATGAGGAATAAAAAATATAATCTTTCTGTATTTTGCACCACTTAACGAGAGTTTATGTAGTCTCAATTAGAAAACAAGCAGTAAGGTAATGTTACAGTCAAAACTTTGTTATGAGCAAAAAGGTGAACACACCTGATACAGAAAGCCCCCCGTTCATGGTTAGTTGCATTAAAACTGTAACTCTTTACTGTACTTTACTTAGACTGTTAATATGGTTAGTCCAGTTACAATGATATTTAGCAGCTACACTCCAAATTATCAAATCAATGCACAACAAGTCTCAGCAAAAGTATAGTTTAAAAATGTCACACAAACACTTTCAAGTATCTACCCTTTTCTCAGTGTTTATGCTGTCCCTTTAGGTCCCAAGGTTGGCAGCACCCGTCTTCCTCAGAAAGAAGGGAAGGGGGTGTTTTAGTGAGTTGGCATTCTGAATTCTTCCCTAGGAGGACTGTGATATTGATGTTTTCTTCTTCCTCACTCTCAGTTCCACTTGGGGCTAATTTAGTACACTTTCTAACATGCTTTTTTCCCTTGTTCTTTCTTCATTGATGGGCAACACCACTTTTTATCTGTATTTATTATGTATTTTGTTTTACATATGTTAGTGCATTCCTTGTTCTTCCAAACTTTTTTTTTCTCTTTGTTAGCCTTAAAAACTTTTTGTCCAGCTCCTCAGCCAGTGTTTTTTTTCTAATGACTATTGCTAAGTTGCTTATAGGCCTGCAGTCTTTATTATCCCATTTTTATGGTCTTGTAAACCACATTATTATGTTAAAATTATAAATATTTCATTCTACACAGAATAATTACTTTTTACTGTACATGTAAAAACTTTGATTATACCACAAGATTATGCAAATATAAAAAAATGTAGGGATATTAGGAGAACTGTAACAAATTAGGCAGTAGTCGCCTGATTGTTAGAAAAACTGTTGCAGCTAAAGAAGCTAAATCAAAACTCCAGGCAGGAAAGGAAAGTTCAGACAAAGCCTGAGAAATTAAGCTTGAGGCCTTGCAGAGCTGGTACAAGGTCTACAGTTTGTTACTAGCAATGGCTATACTGGCTTGCATGGCTACAATAACAGCTGGACAAACATTCTTGCATTGTTTGTTGTCTCTTTAATGCCTTATTATTACTTCTAATTAGCAAATTGACTAGTTAGGAAGTCTAATTTTAGAAAAGGTTGTAAAGGCCTGGATTTTTGGTTCTGCATTGCAGTTTTTCAAGTTATATTCAGTGGTGCTGTACTTTCTTGTTTTAATGTTATGGAATTTGAAATCTTGGCTCTTCAAGCTAGAGCAAAATCACCAAAGGTTCAAGGAAAAAAGAAGCAAAGAGAAATCTGTGGGGAATGCCCCTAATGTAAAGTGAACTCACAACTAGGAGCAGCAATACCTGAATTTAGCAGGTTGGATATATTTTACATGTGCTGAGAAAGTTGAGAATAGCCTTGTCAAATTCACATCCTTATCTGGACTTTTCCTTTCCTTGAATTCCAAATGAAGACGTGGATTTGCATAGAAATTTTGGTGTGTGCCACTGCATGCTACATCTATACAGGATTCTTGCACAGTCTGTATGCTGCTTTTACCACTGTGATTTCAGATTAGAAAAGGCATCATGGTAAGAGACAGTGAAGGTGTCAAATGACAAACAGACAGGAAGAGGTGGAGAGTACAGTCTGTAAATCAATGAGTATTTTAAAATGATGTATTTTGGAACCAGGATAAGTGGTAGTAATATAAGTCTCTATACTAATAAAGGTGCATTTATCCCAGCCTGCTGGGACAGAATGAGCAAGACAGTTGTAAATACCACTGCAGATAGCACTATCAAGCTTAAGCTTATCTTTCCTTAATGCAGTGCCAGAACTAATCAGTCTCCATACAACTAACATACTAACAACGAGCAGACTCTGAGGAAATATGCTTTTATCACAGTAACAGTGTCAAAACAGTATTATTAATTCAAAATTATTTTACAGATAAAGTTGCTATGTTAACAGAATGACTTCTCAGTTGTTCAGTTAAATATTCAAAGATTAAGAAAATAGAATTAATGCCTAAACAGCTCAGGTTAGGGAGAATAATATGGATTCAATTCAATATAGCGTCTGTTGTTGCCACAGCAAGAAAAATAAATAGATCGTAATGTAGAAATAAAAATCAACTATTTAGATTGCTGACATCTCTTATTCATCTCTGTAAATGAAATACATTCCTCAAAGAATTTGTGCCTGTAAAGTACTTTTTATTATACTTAAGACAGTGTTTCAAAGGGGTAAACTTATTTTCTTAAGTAAAGAGAGTAAATAATGTCTGTAAGGGAATTGATTAGCCTCTTTTTTAATAGATTATTTCAGCATTTCACTGTTGCAACAGAAAGTGTAGCCTCTCAGTTCATCCTTTGTCCATATCTAACCTTGATGAGGGTAAACCCATCAACAAAGGCAGGTTATTCTCTGTGAACAAATCTGTTCTTCCTCAGTGAAATTCATGGCTGCTGTGGTAACTACAGAATAATAATAGGCAATGGACAAAAGTTATTAAGGTTGTTTGCAGAAGTCAAACATCAAGGTGCTTTTAAAGTGAGCCTTTAAGTTATTATAAAAGCAGCCCTATAGCATCAGTGTCATTTGTTATTTAGTAAAGACTTCCATCACCCAACAATACCCATTTTTTCCTTTTTAACACTAGTCATGTTGTCCTGTAAATCAAGTTTATAGGAAGGATATTTCTTTATTAGTTTCAGGTCAGATGATGGTCAGTATAAGTAATCCTCTGGGCAAAATTATTCCCAACCTCAGCTTCAAAAAAGTTTTGATTTATTTATTATATTCTCAGTCTGTGTGCAGACCTCCTACTGACATCAGTAATAAGCAGTGCACTGAGAAAAACACAGAGTTTTGAAAATGGGATGTTATTTGTGTTTGAGAAGAGTATTTTAACATTTTTCTTTGTACTAATGCTGTCACATTTTATATGCAGTTGTGGCGTTTGCTGTGGTTTTATGTTTTGGCACCAGCCTGTAATGTGTATGCCATCATGCTGTATACTCGGGGAACAAATCCCAGTGGCAATATTACATTTGCAGACCACTTTATGGGATAATTAAGATAAAGGATATTGTGAATTCCATAAATATCCAACAAACTACACAGAAATATGTCAAGACTTAAAAAAAAAATGTAGCTAAAACCTATCAAAATGGAGTTGTCACTTAGCAGCCTGTCCTTTGCTTAAACGTAGGGAAAAAGCTGCAATGGATCAGAGAAACAAGTGATCCCTGCAAGGGATCAAGCACGTGAAATATGATGCTAGACTGCTATTTCAGTGATATACTTCAGCTTCTTTTACATATTGTGGGCTATTAAGGAACCAAATTATATTCAAGTAGTTCAGCACCTGCTTCATCAAGCTACAGAATATGGAATTAGATATAGACCACTTCAGCTTCATTGATTTGATTATGTAGTAGAGGGAGACTGGTGAATATACATTAATCCTATGAAATTAAATCAAGAAAATTAGCTGAAGTTGTTCCTAGGGGCCTATTTGGTGTCTATTTGCATAAAATGCTGAATTACCTGCTTACTGAAATCACTTTTTTTGTGATGAGTAATGGAATGGAACTGAAATATTGAGTTTACATAAAAATTTAAGCAGGAATGTATGGGTTCAAACCAGAAATCCATTTAACTCCTGCCTCTGACAACAGCCAATACCAGATCATTAGAGCATAAGAACAAAACAAGTATCTAATTTTTCCCTCAGTGTTTCCTAATGTGGAGTATAGAGACTACACTGTTACTTCATTTATGTTCAATTACGTGTGATGGACTCTGCTTCTATTATTATTTTCTGAACCATTTTGTTATTGTTTTCTGGTGTCTTCAGTATCCTGTGTAATGTATGTAAGTATGATGTAATTGTGCACTCTGAAGAAGCATTTCCTTTTTGTTGGCTTTAAAATTTTTTTAAGATAATGTCACCTGATGTTTCCTCATTCTTATGAGAAATGATGACATAATAGTCAAATAAAGCCTATGCATTCTTTATCCACACCATTCATAATTTTATAGACTTCTGACTCTGTTGTCTCTTTAGAAGTCTGAATTATTTCATCTTTTCACATATAGAGACATTCCAGTATTTCTAACCATGTTTTTGCCCTCTTTGTAACTTTTGTATTGGCACTGGATACTTTATAGTTGGTGGGAAGCTATTACTTGCTATTGTCTCCGGAAGTCTAAACAAATAATTTAAGATGCAGAAGTTTATCCTGGAGGCTTTTCAAATTATGTGAGATTAACTCCGTACCAAATTACTTAATTTCAAAGTTAAGTACGGACATTGAAGGCCTGTCTTATTATCTCAATCTGAAAATGTGACTGTTCTATTTTCAGTTATCCTTAGTCTAGCCATTTAATACCATATTTGAAAAGAGCCTTGTCTGTAATTTTCTTAAGGTTTTCTAAGCAATTCAGTTTTCTAAACTATGCTACCTATAAGTGATTCATTTGTCAGTAATATCAGTATTGACTTTTATTTTGATTTATTGAAGTAAAACATTAGTGAAGTAAAATTATTGAAGGAAAACAAAAATAATAAGACGGTAAAATATGTTTACAAAACATATGATGAAGTGTATGTAGTCCTAGAGCTTCAAAAATACTTGATCCGTAGATGTGCTTCAAATAATTCTGTCAGAAATACATTTTCATCCTCAGGGAAATATTTATGATTCACAGTAATTTCCATTTTTGGTTGGAGACAAAATGGAATTTTGAAGGACAGTGATAAGTGGATTTAGAAAAGCCACTATCCTGGTGTGATTAGCATACATAGCTCAAATCTGAGACACAGATTCTGTTTAACTTATTCAGAATAAGTACTTGAACCTTGTTCTGCCGTACCCAGAATAACTAATAACCAAAAACTTCATTGGATTATAGAATGCCTCACCTGTTTTGACCAGCTGTTTTTCCTGAACCTAAAAAAACATTCCTAGTTCATGTTTGTTACAGCCAGTGCATTTCAGCAGGCTGTTTTGAGTTCCATGAAATGTTTTATCAAAAAAAAAAAGAAATTGTCACTGAAGCAGTTTTTCTTTTCCTCTCATTACATGCATGAGACACTCCTCATGCATGCAAAGTTCTCTGCTTTGTATTCTCTCATTGCTCTAACAAATCATCATGTGCTTTGTATTTTCCACATTTTATTTTATTTGCAGTATTTAATAATCTCTCTGGTTTATATTTTGGTTGCAGGTTTCTCTTGGACTTCTACATGCCCGAGCTACTCATATCCTCTGGCCTCCAAAACGCTGGCAGAAGTTACAACCAGTGCTACCTCCAGAGCGCAAACCACTCCAGAGAGAGCAAGAGTGATCTAAATGTTCAGTTGGAAAAACACTGAAGTGACGTTTAACCAGGAAGAGTTGCAGTGTTATACCATCACCAAGTACTGTGCCAGGTGTGCTTTAACATCAGGAACCATATCAGCAAATACACGTGACACCTTCACGTTAAAATGCAACCTTGAGTGAAAACTTTTTTTGGCTTTTTGTTTGTCTTGTTGTTTGGTGTTTTTTTAAAATCTCAAACAGTAGTGCATTGTGCATTATTTTGGTTTGAAATAATTGTTTGTAGAGGGTTTGAATGTTTAATTTTTCTGGGATCAGTAAAATGCTTGACTTGTTATGTCTGTACCTGTGCTTCCCTGGATAAGAAATTATTAAATCCTTCAATAAAATATTTTAATCTTTTACATTCAGCTTGTTTCTTTAGTAACCGAACATAACTGTTGTTATTATCATTGAATGCATATGAAAAAAACCGCAAACAAGTAATATGCTTTGGATTGTCCTATAATTTCTAATACTGAAGAATTGGTACTTCTGTAGCTGAAAAGTTAATCATATATGTCATAAATTTTTCTTCAAAAAGATAATGAGATTTTTTTTCTTTTAATGTAGCTTGTGTTTATTATTAAGCTGAGTACATATTACTTATTTTTAATTTCTCTTTCAGGAGCATTTTACATAAATATTCCTTGTATATCTTGCTGAAGTAGATATTCAATCAAAATATGCAAATTATATTGCAGTATCTGAAGGCAATGTTTCATTCATTTTTCAAGTACGATAAAACATTGTTAGTATTGATTGCCACATTTCTTTGAAACTATGTAATTAGATTATAAATACTCTACAATTAATACTATAAATATATAGTTAATATTATAAATACACTCTGTGAATATGCTCTAAAGCTTCTGCACACATTATAAGTGAAAAGAACTTGAAAAATGACACATTTTCTGCTGCAGTTTAATATAAGCCAGCTTATTTTCATATTTATTGAATTTTATTTCAGATAGGATAGTACTTTAAAAATTTAACAAATCACACAAAACATCTCTAAACATTTCAGCTAAAATAATGCAACTATCAGAACTTCAAACAAGATGAAAATAAGTCTATAGCTCTTTGAAGACACACATCTGCGTATCAGGTAGATGATAAGTTCAGTCACCATGAAAACTCTCTGTTACTGTCTAACCTTCTTCTTAAATGCTCCAGCTCTGTAAACTCTCTGAACACTTTACTGTCTACGTGTGCCATGATCTTTCTTTGTTCTAAGACTCTTCCATAGGTCTCTGATCTCATCTTAGTTAAAACTAATGCAGTTTGTCTGGGTGTTAATTGAAGTAAATTCACAATTATTTTGATTGGCATAGGGTGATTGAAAACATTAGTTTGCAATTTTTTTCCTTCAAATTAATTAAGAAAACTGGAATGAGTTCAAGAAATTTACTGCAGTCATAATTAATTTTGGTGACAAAGACACAAACACACATCCATGAAAGGAGAAAAAAGAGACAAACATAAAAAGAAGCAGAACAAAAACAGATTAGATCAGCTCTATTTCTCTTGGTTGTTCAGGTCTTCATTTTCCTTCTTTCCATTAGTTCAGTCCCTCCCTCCTCCTCTTCTTGAGTATCAACTGGGCAGAAGTTCTTATATATATTGACAAGCTGGAAAATTTAGTTGGCTATTCTGATTCACTGGTATGTATACTGCAAAACCAGTACCACAGAGTTATCAACAAAACCAGAAGCATTTGTTCCTTAGTTATTATCTTAATTATATTTTTCTATTCATGTTGTCTAAAGATACAGCCAAATGCATCTGCATCAGCTACATTTCCAAAAAGATTCTTTGATGTTCCTTAGGACAGCAGACCTTATTTTCCAATGGCGAAGAAGGGTCCAGAGATATGTGAGAATAAAATTATGGATGAGGTAGAACCAAGGGCTGCATGCAAGCTCTTAGGGGGTGCCAGATCTTGCAGCACAACAGACATGAGGCTGCTCAAGCACCATGTCCCCTGGTCCATCCAGCAGCAAGACCAAACATGCATTCCCCCAAGGCATGCATGCACATGCAGTAGGTTACGTCCTTATACCTGTTACTGGCCACACACATTAACATAGACAAACCCACTCACTACTCACATAAACACTAATGGCACCTGTGACCTCATCCTGTTCCTCTTTCTGGCTGATCTAGATGAAAATATGTAAGCGGGAAATATATACAAACATATACAGCGTGGATGCCTTCAACATCAGACACCAATTTTGCGCAGTATACAGAATCCTAGTCTCCCCATTTGCTGGCACCTGGACAAACAAGCCCCCAGACACCCTCCAGTGGATCCCTCCAGTAACTGGGCTTAGACACCCAGTCCATCCAGGTCCATCCAGTAGCTGGACCTGGATCCTCACTCTCCCCATGCACACATGTACACACACAAATGGGTCTCCCAATCGAACCACAGTCTCAGCAGCTGGCTGGGACTCCATGGTGCCTCTGTCAGCCAAAGCCATCTGTGGTCTCACCTCTAGGGACACCCTCACCCCACCCTCTAGGCCATGTGCCCCACTCGCCAGCTGGTCCATCTTGGTGCTGGCCAGTGTTGTTCACCAACAGCACACCCTCATCGCACCCCATACTGGCACCACAGGCATGCGGGCCTTCAACTCCTGGTCCACCCCAACCACTGGCACTCAGACCCTCCCCACACGTGCACACAGTCCAGGGAGCTCTGCACCCAGGAAAATCACCGGAAATAAAGTTTAATGAGAAGATGAGACAGACTGCACTGATCAGGCTCGGATGTTGACAGACCAGCATCTGTTTTTGTGCAATTGGCTCTTTTCATACCCTTATCTCTCTATTTTTCCACACTTGATCCTCCCCAAACCATCCTTGTTTCCTTGACTTTGGTCCCCTAAACATCCCACAACACGTCTTGCACAGTACTGAAATGCTTTTCCCTGCACCCCACAGCAAACCTCATACCCCTGGGCAGTGTCACCAGTCTGTTGGTTAACCCAGAAAGCCTCCCCACTGACTCCTGGTGTTGGCCATCTCTCATGGGTCTGGTGAAGGGGCTCATGCCTCTGACCAGGTTACTGAGGTACCCCCCACCATCATGCTTCTGTGCTCCTTCATGGCTGTGAGGATGGGACTTTCACAATCTACTGGCTCCTGTAATAGCCACAGAGGAGCTAAGTCACAGTATTATCTGGCTTCCCCCAGCTGCCATTGCTCCTCTGGGCTCCTTTATCTGTGTGGAGACTTGCTCTTTATCACATAACCTTATACAGACTATGAAAGTTTAAATCTCCCAAGTATTCAACTGTGACATGGCTCAAGGAATTCATCTATACTTGTGTACATATATTTATAAATATTTATGAATTTATATGGATATATAAGATATACATGACAGAATGATGGAATAGAGAATATGCCTATTAAGTTTGAAGATGTTACAATGGTTGTAGAGACTGCCATCATTTTGGAGAACAATGTTAGACTGCAGTGATCTGAATTCAATAATGATGAGCAGAGAGTCTGGTGGAATAATTACCTGTACACATGCTGGATTAAGTTAAAACAAAATTTGCAGATTATAGTGGATTGCAGTTGAGCATGAATCAACAATATACTGTTGTGAATAAGGAAAATACCACACGTTGCAAACATCAGTACAGACTTTAAAAACAGGAAACAATATTTCTGCTTCATTCATCTGCAGTATGATTTTAGGCACCAGATTCAGAAAAAATGAGGGACAACTGGAGTCTTTAGAGATTAAAAAAAAAAAAAAATGAAGAGAAAACAGACAAATATGTCCTCTAAGAAATGTTGGAAGAACTTGGGTTATCATTTAGTCTGGAAAGTCTGAGGCACAGTCTTCAGAATCATGAAAGGTTGCTGTGAAGCGGAAGAGAATCATTGGTTCTCTAACTCTGTCATGTACAGGAGGAGAACTAACAGAATTACAACGCAACAATAAGACTTTCAGGTTAGACATGGAGAAAGAAACATTTGAATTTTGAAAATAAAACATTGGAATAGATTATTTTTAAATTTTTTTATCAGGACTGTCTGTACTTTGAGACAGGAGGATGGATTAACTAGACCTTGAGACCCACATCAGCTATTTTATACATTCTCTGAGTAGGTATTCTGTGATAGGTAAACTTGGTGGTGCTTTTGATGCTGGGCATGCAGGCAGTTACAACAATATCTACTTCCTTTAGACTTACCAGATTCATTATATGCAAGCCTAACAGTATTACAGTAGCCTCATGCACTGCTTTTTTGTAATAAGCATCTAAGGAACCCGATTCCTGTAAAAGAAGCTATTTTGCTACATATTGGCATCAGATTAATGTGCATGACATTTTACATTATCACATAGCTGAGTGAATGGAAATAATTCAAGGAAATCATAAGCATTTGAGTAAGATAATGTAAGAGATCATTCAGTATCCAGAGCATGAAGAGCAGACCCATATTGCCAAACCAGAAAGGACCAAGCAGTGGCAGTAATACACGACCACATATTTAAAGGTATTATTATTTTATTAATATAATAATATATTTCATTTTCAACCTTCAGATGTGAAACACATAATGAGAAGCCTCTTCTGGCAGTAATTAAATCAGTGACAAAATTCTCATGGAGTCAAGCCATGTTGATTAGCTAAGTCAGTATCTTCCTCTTCAACCACAGGCCTTCTGGTGTTTTGGTGCTGGTTTACATCTGCAGTGTAACAGGGAATTGGTTTCATGGGAGTTAAATAAGAATGAGCACAAGTGAGAAGTAGGACATTAAGAAATGAAAGGATGAAAGGATGACAGGATGTTTTAAAACTTGGGTTTTTTTGTGCATGAGGAGTCACATAAATACCCTTCCTATGGCCCAAGATATAGAATTGCATCTGCCTCTGGATGCTGGACTGCACTTGTAGAGCAAGGAGTGATGTTGCAACATGATCAGGAATTGTTACTCTTAGCAGACATGAGCAACTGCATCTGAGAGAGTGACAGAGCGAAGCAATGTACCCCAGCAACATCTAAGCATCACAGTTTCATACAGAAAAACAAAATGCCAATTGAGAAAGTGCAAAGCTCATGCAAGGAATGAATGCTCATCTAATGCATGTGAGGTTTCTCAGTTAGGTGTTCAGGATTCCCTGTGACAATGAAACACTCATGGTAGCAGAAAACGGGGTGAGTTTCATTTCTTCCATCTATTCATCCTTTAAGATAACATATCTAAATAATGCAACATGAAGATTAGCAATCTGTCATGGCATGCACAAAGCATTAGCTGTTCAGATCTGAAGCCATTACAAAATGGATAATTTAGTGCAGAACTACCCAAGGAAAAGAAGGCAAAGCCAAGACAATAGATTGTTCTTTAGTAAACAAACAGTTTACACTGCCTGACTCCTCAAGTGTTAACAATAATGAAATAACACACTTATCAGACAGTAAATATTGCATCTAAGACATACGAACTTGAAGTAACGTAGTAAAGTCAACTGATGAGAGATATCAGCTCTTGCTATGCAGAATTTTGTTTTTCACAAATTTTTTTCATTCATTTAGTTTTGTTTGCCATGCTAAAATCAGAGAGCGCTCTGAACACTTCCAGCATATTACAAGTAAAATAGCTGTCAGATGCATCGTTCTGTAGTTGTATTGCTCAGGAGTCTAGCAGCCGATGAACCTGCATGCTCTTGTGCAACTTTGGTGATCCTTTGGTATTTTGCTGTAATATGGAACATATTACTCTCTTTGGAACATTTCACTATCATTACTATTATGAGCAAGAAAATTATTACTTTCTTCCTCCCCACACCAACACTGTCTATTCTTCTTATTCACAGTCTATTAAGCATCTTGTCCAGGGTCATATAAGATAATCCTGATAGGTTTGGAAAAAACCCGAGATTTCTTAGATCACAGTCTACCTTCTTAGTGGCAAGACCATCTGTCATTCACTGTCATTCATTGTCTTGCACAATTAATGCACAAATGTACCATTTGTGATATAAAATACAAATCTAAATGAAAGAAAATGATCAGTGAAAAACAAAATTCCAAATAGACAGCTGAGCCCTCCACCATAGTGTAGTGAAAGGGACAGATGAGTCTTTTTAGAGCTAAGGTTTCCTCTGGCAGTATAGGCTTGTATAAAATGTAATGAGGCCATACTAATGGCAAATACTGTAGAAAATGTCCTTCTTCCACAAATATCCGATTTCACTTAAAGAAACTGGATCTGCATAAATAACATGTAGCAGCACTTTGTAACCATCTTACTGAAGCTGTGCTTTTGTGCAGAAATAAATTAAAGTTCTTGAAGAAAACTGGAGGACAAAGGCTGCAAGAAAACCACATGGTGGTAGCTTAGGGGATAGACCACGAACCCCAGAGATAGCAGAGCTGAAGTCCTCATGCCTGCATCTGTACTCCTTTTCAGTAATTCCTTTGTGTGAAGTAAATGAGCAGATTATTAAATCTGGTGCCACAACTACAAACTTAATTTCATCTAGTGTTTTCCAGTGTTTTTTCATTAAAAAAAATATTGTGTATCCTACTGTGGAAGTTCTATTATCACATTTTATTATCCTGAATGCTATGGGTTTATTTGTTTGTTTTTTAATTTGTGAAATAAAAGACAAGCCAGAAGCTGGTTTATGTAACTGCACCTCAAGAGACTTTTAAGCAGAATATTACATAGAAAATATTGCCAATAATCAAACTATGTCACCATCCAAATATCTTCTTGATTGGAATTTATTGAGTGTTACTGAATAAGTGTCTCAGCTTTGGATGATTTAGTAACCAAAAACCTGAAGGTGTAGAATATTTAAAAAATGCAGCAGCTGTATCTGAATATCAGGTTATCCTGATCATACAGTGACAAAAACTTTAATTTAAAAAAAATGTTTAATTTGTGATAACTTGTTGGAACTATATTAACCCACCACATCATGTACTATCTTCCTCATCCCACTCACAAATGTCTCAGCATTTTATTTAACATCTAACCTTTTCTCATATCCTTCTATTAAATGTCAAAACTGAATTTTACATCCTTCAGGAGCTAAAATGTACCACCCTCATATTTTTTCTTATACACATTTCAATTAATAAATGAAACATATAACAGAATTTTTGTAGCACTCCCTATAGTTTTATTCATTTGATCACAAGAGTTAATCACACAAATGGTCCTGAGTTTTCTGTAGGACTGTGATGCCTGAGGAGCTAAGATCAGGCTATAGTACTCAACTTTTTAACCTGCTTTTGATGAGTCTGTAATTAAAGAAATGCATTTCCTTTATTCTCCTGCATTCTTCCTTCATTATGGATGGTCGGTTTCTGAATCTGACATGAAATATTTTAAGGGTTCAGATGAGTAGTCCATTTGTCCAGTAACCTGCTTCTGGTTAGTAAGGGTCAGTAAGTTATGCTTCCTTTAATGAAGAGTTTGGAATGACCTGCCATAAAGGAAATTACTTTCCAACCCCAGGCAGTTAATGTTAGTCTTATGCCCTGAGGCATGAAAGTTTAAATCCTTGCTTATCTTACATCCTTTCTAATGTAACTGAATGTTCTCATTTTCTATACAAATGTTTAATGCTCGCTTCAACAGCAACATCTGAAAAGTCTCAGTTTGTAAACAGCAAACAGCTGAGTAAAGTCTGAAATTTTAGCCTTAACTTCTGTTTACTTGTGCTACCCCCTATGTTAAGTTGGGAGCAATTATTTCTTTGTTGGCTGCTTCTGTCTGTGGGATGCTTGGCCCTGTCTGAAAAATCCGGTAAATGGAAATGCTTTTCTTTCAGTTCTTTTACTCTAAGGAGGAAAAAACATTACCTTCATAAAACATTTTAAGAAGTACCTATTAAGACTGATATCGATGTTAATGGTTATTATCATGATGTTTTACACTTTATGAGTGTCACTGTTAAAGATTACAAAGATTTAGGTAGCAGATTTCTATATGCCTGACTATGGTCAACATACATGAAGCCCTAATGTTTAGGATGCTTGGGCCCTAAAACGGACTCCGTCATCTATGTCACCCAGACTCCCTGAAAGGTTCACGGGAGGACTCTTGAACTGGAGTGCCAGAGTCAAAACAGAGGCAGGCTAAGAAGGGTAATATTTAATCATTGTGCTTAAGCTGATGAAGGCAAAACTAAAACCAGACCTGCAACCTTCTGTGGCACTACAACAGTCCCAGGAAGTGCTGCTTACTGGAATCCATTGCCTAGGACCATATTCTGGTCCCAAGATTTTAAAATAAAACACACCCTGAAAGAAAGGTGCCGAGACTGACCAGGCTCTACATGACAGCTGAATGGTTAGTATATTCACCCACAAAATAGCAACATTCAGGCTCAAGGCTTTCCCCAGCCTGAGGAGCTGATACAAACTGAATAACCTTCTACAAAGAAATGGCTGATTTGGTAGATGAGGGGAGAGCAGTGGATACTGAACATAGAAGTAATATTCAGGGGAATACAGAAAACTGTGAGGAATAAAGTGCTAGAGGAAAGCCGAAATATCTTTTGCCACAGAGCTCTCAGCTACTGAATCTTTTAACTTTTGACCAAGATAAGATAGAAACCTTTTTAAAGAATATCCACAATGGGAAATAAATTTCTGTAAATGCCTGGAAGAATCTATAATATCATTACCTAACACCTAGTAGTGAGGTCAGCCAATTCTTAAGGCTTTATTTTCAGTGAAAAGAAGGTTGTTAAGTCTCCAAAGGGAAAGAACAATTATGTCTAAAAATAGAAGCAAGGTGAAGCTTGAAATAGAGAAGCTCACAAATACTGATAAAAATTATGACTAAGATGGAAACCTCCACTTTTAGGCTTTAAACACAATGCCTTGGACTTTATTTCAACAATTATCAAGATGACTTTTCCTCCTGCCAGAGGTCTAGAGTGACAGAGGGTAAATGGAAAAGCCACGCCATGATCTTGCAAGTACTACTTCATAGAAACCATGTGTGTTAAGGGTAATATCTTACACTGTTGTAATAGTAATAAAAAGATCTTCTGTGCCTGAAGTTTGGAGAACAGTTGGGAAGAAATTAATTTCTCATATCTCATTTTTTTCTTTGCTGGCTTTAATCATCCATATCAGGTGCTAGCTGACATAAAGCATTGAGTAAACAGCAGACTAACACTCTCTGACTATAAAACTGTGTGCTTTCTCTCCTGAAAAATAACTATAATTGTCCCTTGGAGATGGTTCTGCCCTACAAGCAGAAAAGACCTCAGCTCTTATGGTAGGATCTGGAATCTAAGTGGACTTTTTAGGGCTACTTAATGAAAAACTGTTGTAGTTTAGCCCCAGCTGGCAACTAAGCACCGCACAGCTGCTTGCTCACCCCCCGGCCCTGCCAGTGGGATGGGGGAGAGAATCAGAAGAGTAAAAGTGAGAACACTTGGGGATGAGATAAGAACAGTTTAATAATGGAAATAAAATATAATAATCATAATCATAATCATAATGGAAAGGAAAATAACAAAAAGAGAGAGAAATAAAACCCAAGACAGACAAGAGATGCAAATGAAAAACAATTGCTTACCATCAACCATCTGATGCTCAGCCTGTCCCCAGGCAGCGGCCGCGCCCTGGCCAACTCCCCCTCAGTTTATACACTGAGCATGATGTCATATAGTACGGAATATCCCTTTGGCCAGTTTGGGTCAGCTGTCCTGGCTGTGCTTCCTTCCACGTTCTTGTGCACCTCCAGCCTTCTCATTGGCAGGCCAGTATAAGAAGCTGAAAAGTCCTTGAATGTTTAGCAGCAATGAAAACATCGGTGTGTTATCAACATTATTCTCATACTAAATCCAAAACACAGCACTATACCAGCTACTAGAAGGAAATTTAACTCTATCCCAGCCAAAGCCAGGATAAGAAGGAATACCAAGTCCTCCCTAGACATTCTAAGCTCAGATTCACTTACCAAACTTCAACCATTTAACTGAGGCTGTACTCATATGCAGGGCCCTGCTTAACTGATTTTTGAAGACAGGTCCCTTCAGAGCATGGTGCAGGCCTTATGTGGATTGTGTCACTCTCTAAAGGTTCCAGTCTCTTTTCAGTGACTCTAAAAGAGCCTTTAGTTGCCTCAGTTAAGTTCCATGAATCTAAGGCTTGATTTTTTTATATAATTTAGTACTTTGCACAGCAGATTGTCATTGCAAAATTTAGATAAGTCAAAATCAAGGCTCGATTGTCTCCTAGTTCTGCTTGAAATTTATTACACAGATTAATCTTGAACTTCCCTTTGATCCCACAAAATTATGTAGCTGCAGGTTTACCCACATGTTGACTTCTTTCTTAATAGATTGTTCACAGTTGGAGAGTATTCAGGCTGACAATGAGTTCAAGTTTTTTAAAAATAATTTCCTCCAGACCTTAATGTTTATTTTTTCACAGAAATTTTGAAAATAATATTTAGACATTTTGCTTTAACTCACATATATCAGCCAGATTATATAGAATTCTATTGATTACATCACATTTAACATAAGGAAAACATCTGAATAACATCACTGTACAGGTGAGTTTAAAAGTTCACAGTCCAGCCAACTTGTGCTTTGTGTTAACTCTTCTGTGGATTACTGTTAGCTTATCATTAAAAGATTCCATTCATGTTGCCTACTCTTGAAATTAGTAGGAGTTTTATGTGAGCAAATGGAACAATATGTACTTTTCTCATTCTGAAATGTTCACAGAAAAAAATCAGAAGATTTTTTCTAGATCTTAGCAACTAAATCCAAAATTAATTATGTAAGTAAGTGAAGTCTTTTGTAATCCATGCTAAATACAGTAGTAGTACCTAGCAAGTTTCGGTTCTCTCTCTACAGTTGGTTAAACTTATTTGGATTGCCTTATGGCACAACTCCAAATCTGACATTGAGTTCTCAATAACTGGGTGCCAAGCATGAAAGGGCCTGTTCTTCAGGGGTTGACTTTTTAGTACTTTTTCAAGGACTTTCTCCTTTTAAGGCATCTAAAATTATATGCTCGACTTGCCAAATCACTAGCCACTACTCAAAAATCACTGCAAAGGTGTGATATGAAGTCTGAAAACATTTGTTCTTTTTGTAACAGGACAAAAAAAAATTATTTCCTCTGCCTTTTCTCTATTAATAATCTGTATTTGAAACAAACCCTTCTCAGAGGCAGGCAGATAAAAGTTTTTTAAAAACACTGAAAAATTCTAACGGGATTTTCCAAAAATACTTAAATGTACCAGTAAATGCCTTACCTTGATTGAAAGGTAATGGAACTTTTTACCCTAAATCATTTTGGGATAAATCCAAAGAGTCATTTGGGCATCTAGCATTCAGTACAAGATCTTTAGCCTATCATTTAAGCATAGTGAGTCTAATCTCTGCAGCATATTTGTTTTTTTTTCCTCTCTCTCTCACACACACACTCATACATACACACACACACACATAGATGTTACTTAATCCTCTAGGTACCTAAGGTACAAAAAGCTACATTCACAGAAGGTTTCAGATGCTACATTTCTACTTTAGTGAATTAACATCTTCAATCTGAATACTCAGGCTCCCTATATAACAAATAAGGGAAGAAGAATTGACTATGGATGAATGAGATTTCTGAAGTGCACTGAACAAGGAAATGTCCAAATTGTCCAAAGGCAGGAAAGTTAGTCTCTAAGATTGAATCAATCCTAGTAAATTAAAAGTGCCTATGAAGAGTCTCAGGCATAGTTTTGTCTCAGGAAAATTAGTACTTATTCAAGTAACACCCAGAGTTCAGGACTTTACTCAGGCCTATGACCATTCTTATATATGGTTTAAATGTAGTGACCCTATTTTGCAGTGACCCTATTTTGGAGAATAATAACTTATTTAATAGTGTGAATGTAGGCCATTGGAATCAACACCAGAGAATTAGTGGTCCTAGACACACTTCATTTACCTATATGGATTTAACATGAGGCAGTTGGTAGCCATTGCTCTTCTGGGAAGTAGACACTGCTCTGTTCTTTGTACCAGCTGCTGGAATTAGTTGCTAAACACAGCTATTTCTATGCTTCAAACTCATACTCAATTTTTCCTTTGTTAGACTCTTTGTCCAGTTTGCAGAAAAGCCAGTATCTACTCAACAGGAAGGATGTGAATCTGTATTGTCCAAAAACCAATGTCATCTTTTTGTATTTTAGCAGAAACTTTGTTCATGGCTTTCACAGGGCTCTTGGATCTTCATCTAGATGATTAGTGCATTTGATCCTGTCTTTGTACCACCATTTTTTGTCCTTGCAATGTCTTGCCACTCTGAGATGTTATTTAGCAAGAGTATCTTTTTTTTTTTTTTTCCCCTAAGAATTTTCTTAAACTCTGCACTTTTAAAAATCAATAGGGAGTATTTTCCTGTGAGTATTTCCTCAGAGATTCAGTGACATTGTCCTTACTTTTCCTTTACAACTTCCTTTCTAAAGGTCCTTCCTCAGATTCACAAAGACAAAGCCATTTCTACTCTCTGATCTATGTGTTTGCAAGCTTTGCTAACCTGCTTTGAGACTCTTACCCTCCCTCCTTTGGGGTTATTTTTCTCTTTTCTCTTCCTTGGGAAAAAACCAAAACAAAACAGAGCAAACCAAACCAAAACAACAAACGAACGCTTCCCCCCAAAAAAAACCCAGACCCACAGTTCTAGCCTGGATGTATTTACACAAAGGAGGAATGCAAGTGTTTTTAATAAAAGACAGTCTCTGCCCACTGCTGCCTCAGGTCCTCTGACCTCTGCTGCCCAGTCCCATGAACAGTGCGTGTCTCTGCTGTTTCCCTCATTAGCAGTGCCAGCAACAGTCTTGAAGAAAAAGCTGTAATGGCTTGGAAGCCTTTGCAATATTGCTTTAAAAAATCAGTAAATATACTGGAGAAAGATGGACTATTTATCACATCATGCACTCATACAAGGTAGAGATGGAAGAGAGCCTTGGCCAAGAGAGCAATTCTGCGTTTTTGCAGCAGATGCTGGTGAAACACAGTGCCTGTTTGTCCCATAGATTGGTGAATTGCCTGTATCTGAGTAACAGATCAGGGTTCTTCTTTCCCCCTCAGTGCTACATGGTGCAGAGCTTGCTGTGGTTGTTGGGGGCATCTCTCTGAAGTCAATGCAATATGAGACCTGTCAGTGTCTTGGAATTTCTGATTTTTTATATAACATTTTTTAAAACTTACCATGTGCTTCCTTGTTGATGTCTGAAACATAAACATAGCCTTTCAGAATGAAAATATAAAAATATATGTAATTTAAATTAGCATATAGATTCAAACTCTTTAATTATACACTGCAAAGTTTAAAATTATACATAATTAATTAAGAAAGCTCATGTTCAACACTGATGCTGCTCCAGCTCTTTAAACATCAGCCAATTAAGGAAATCGAAGAAACTGAACTGATGAGCAGTGTTTATTTACAATAATCTGCCCTTAAGCCTATGAATGGGTTCAAATACATGTTTTACTCATTTCTATCTGCATGGATGAAAGGTGTCTATATGAATAAAACTAATTAGTTACCAAGGGAAAATCTACACTGTTATGTTGCAATCAAAATTGATGGGCCTCATCGAAGGTTTAGAATATTAGAAGAGCTGCCAATGCTTGAACAGGAATAGGATAATTCCCTTAATTAATGCAGATAGTTAGTATTCTATTTAGAGACAAAAAGCTGGAATGATAGAAAAGAGATGCTTTTCTTTCCTGACATAAGGAAAATATAGATATTTATAACAAGTCACAGATGTCTTTTGACCTACTTTCAGTATTCAGTTTTAGAAGATTCTAGTGTTACAGAATTGTTAGTGATTCTGTTATGCATATTCAAGAAATCATTATTTCATAGCCACAAAATATAAAACAGGTAAGAATTAATTTTTTTTCTGAGTTTCATTTGGAAACTCCCATGTCCGTGTCCCCCAGGGAGATACACAAAGGAAATTTTGTATATTTAGCTCATGTTTGATGTTGTCAGAAAGTAATGGTGCTATAAATGCAGTAATATTTAGGTAAATCATGTAAATACTTGCTACTTATTTACTGAACATGATGACTGCCTTGTCCTGTTATGTTGAAATATTTTGGGGTATGATAACTGCAGTATTGGAAGTATGCGCTGGTGAATCATAGAATGATTTAGCTTGGAAGAGACCTTTAAGATCATCAAGTCCGGCCATTAACCTAACACGGCTGATCCATCACTAAACCATGTCCCTAAGCATCACACCTACCCGTCTTTTAAATACCACCAGGGATGGGGATTCAACCACTTCCCTGGGCAGCCCATTCCAATGCTTGACGACCCTTTTAGGGAAGAAAGTTTTCCTAATATCATCTAAACCTTCCCTGGTGCAACTTCAGGCTGTTTCCTCTTGTCCTGTCACTTGCTACTTGGGAAAAGAGACCGACCCTCCCTCACTACAACCTCCTTTCAGGTAGGTGTAGAGAGCGATAAGGTCTCCCCTCAGACTCCTTTTCTCCAGGCTAAACAACCCCAGTTCCCTCAACCTCTCCTCATAAGACCTGCTCTCCAGACCCTTCCCCAGCTTCGTTGCCCTTCTCTGGACATGCTCCAGCACCTCAATGTCCTTCTTGTAGTGAGGGGCCCAAAACTGAAAACAGTATTCAAGGTGCAGCCTCACCAGTGCCAAGTACAGGGGCACGATCACTTCCCTACTCCTGCTGGCCACACTATTTCTGATACAAGCCAGGATGTTGTTGGCCTTCTTGGCCACCTGGGCACACTGCTGGCTCATGTTCAGCTGGCTGACAGCCAGCGCCCCCAGGTCCTTTTCTGTTGGTCAGCTTTCCAGCCACTCTTCCCCAAGCCTGGAGCATTGCATGGCATTGTTGTGACCCAAGTGCAGGACCTAGCATTTGGCCTTGTTAAACCTCACACAACAGACCTCAGCCCATTGATCCAGCCTGTCCAGATCCCTCTGTAGAGCCTTCCTACCCTCGAGCAGATTGATACTCCTGCCCAACTTAGTGTCATCTGGAAACTTACTGAGGGTGTACCTTCTCCAATGCAAATATCTTGAAAATGTAAAAACCTTTTAAACTTCCTGGAATCTTAAGTGGAGCTATGGCTGCTTGCAAAAACTCATAAATAAATAAAAATCCTTACTGCTTCTGCTTGAAGCTTGTTCATGGTCTGCAGGGGGTGAGTGACTGCCTGGCCGCCCACAGGCCCTGAGGCCCCATGCCCCTGTCCTCACCCAGCAGCACCCCCAGAAATGTAAGGGCAACAAACATATGATGCACTTAAAGGATTGATATACAGAGAAAATTTATTTTACTTGTTGGCAAAAATAATAATATGTCAGAAGCAGAGCAGCTTACCTCCCAGAGTAGATGAAGGCCGTATGTAGGAGGGGAGTTGTTTCACTGCCTCATTCCTTGCCTTGGCTTACTTCTGTCTCTTCATTACTCACGTACAGCTTCTCATTTTGTCTTTTCCATTTACCATATCTCTTCTGTAATTTCACCAGTCTGTAACCTCTGGCAATAATTAGCTGTATCTAGCATGTAAACTAGAGGCAAAGTGTTAAAATTTTATGCTTTTTGCATGTGCTCCTTCCAAATATTCATTTTTTGTATTTAACAGTGATTTTGGACAGCATGAATTGGCTACTGTCTTCACTACCAAATTTGTGTGCCCACAGGGATTCCCTGGGCACAGAAAGCCTAAAATCAGTGCTAAATCTTGATTTTAAGCTTTGCCATGGCATTTTGTGAATGACAGGACAAATCACATAGTTATCTTAGTCCCACCTTGGCCAAATACACATTGACATTTGCAAAAACAACCTAACAACTGCATTAGGTGTGATTATAAAATTGGATATTGTAGCTTTGGTGGCAAGAGAGTCCCAATATCAACGCAATAGCAACTAAGAGAGTCGTGTGATTGGGTGGATGGTAGTATTTCCCACTGCCCTGATCTCATCATTCCAGCTGAAGAAGCAACCAGTGCAAACCACTTAAAATAATAATGTTATCCCAGTCTGCTCATATGAAATAACTCTGATAAGCAGTTTGAATTGTAGCTTTGCAACTGTAATGAAATCTTTTAAAGTATATTTTGTAAAATATGAGCTGTTTTCCAAACTCAAATCTAAACATTTTAACTCTATTGACATATTATGTCATTGTTTCTATATGTGATATGTGAAATTAAAATTATAGAGTACAATGTTAATCTAAGAAAAAAGTCTTCTATATGCTCACCTCTAACTTCAAGAAATATTTATCCTGTTATTTTTCAGATTTTTCACTCTAAAGCAACTGTGTTGTCTACTGTCATTTTTAACTTTCTCCACATCACAGTGTTGAAAGAAAAGACGTAACAGATAGTTACGGGGAACGCAAGCACAGTTCACATGATCAATTATGTAAACATGCTGACAGTCACATAGCTTGTAAGTCTAACATAACAAGATTTACATATATAAAAAATTCCTTGCCCGGGATGGCATTGGGATATTACCTGGCAATATGCATTTTAAATATGAACTTTCTGAAAACTACAGACACATATTTCTTATGAAAAGTTTGCCCTCTGTTTAGTTTGTTCTGGTTTATTGCTTAATTTGAGTCAGATTTTCAAATCCTTAATGACTTTGAGCAATTAAATTTTCCCCAAGGATTTGTGCTGAAATATGTAGAACTCTGTATTTAGTAAAATTATGTTTAGTATGAGCTGTGAGAGTCTGAATATATGAAATGTTACAAAACCCCTAATTTGTATGAATATTATTTAGCTGAGAAAATTATGGGGGTCATTTAGCAAATAGTTGCTTTTTATCCACTGAAATCTACCTTAAATTTTTAATCACATAATTAATACAGTATTAATTCTAACAAATAAATGTAATCATATACAAATACCTGATGTTTGTTCTTCTGAAAAAGATTGCAGTGTTTGATTCCAGTTAAAAATATGGAGAGGAAAGATTAAAAATTAGAAATGAAGAGATTATATTCAGTCAGATCTGCAGGGTGCCTAGTGGGAAAGAAAAGCTCAGAAGACTGTGAAACACTAACATCTGAGTCTGCAACATTCAGTCAACATTCGATAGCTGTTGTTTCTGATTTTTCATACCAGGTTTTTCAACTGAGGTGTTTCCTGCGTTTTTAGACTGGATATGTGCTGTCAGTTTTCACCACTGTGAAGCATGCTATTGAATATCATTGAAGTCAGCAGGTTTACAAGTTCAGGCAAATCCATGGCTAACCAATGTACCTATACACACATTATTTTCTTCTGTTCTGTTCCACATATTATAGCTAATTTAATCCCATTGAAATATATTTGAAAAATGATATGTAAGTATTAGTTTTAATTACTTGTAAAACCATCTCTTCATAAGGTATTTTAACATCTCATTGTCCAGATCCCAGCCCTTGCTGAAACCTGTGGAAAAAAAGATAGTTCACTCTGGAAGAATTCATGCTCTCACAGAAAACTGCATTTAAAATTTATTTGCTTAAAACCTTAGGAGAAAAGTTCAATTCAGACTAATGCTTGTATTTGAGATGCCAATACAAGATGCACTTGCTAGCTGATTAACTTTCTACTATGCTCTCTCTGTCTATGGTACATAGTGGACTGTGGTATATCAACACATCAAATACGCTGTTTGGTATTAGGTTCCTTGTCCTTCATTTCATTTGTCATATTTTTCATATTCCTATTGTGGCCATCACTTTTCAAGACAGAAGCAGATCTCATGTATAAAAGAAAAGCAATTTTAAATCCCACCACTGTGAAAAAGAAATATGTGAGAAGTCAGCAGGAGGAAAAAGAGAGAGTAATGAAGAAATATCCAGGTTTCTTGTCTCCTTTTCATTTGGGCACATTGTACAACAGTTCAGGGGTGAACGTATCTCCTGTTCCAGTGGATCTCAGAAAACTTTATAATCTTCACAAAGGTAAATACCTGGACAGATTAACTTGAAAGAAACAAAATATTCCATAATAATTCCAAAATATACTAAAAGCTAGTTTTAGGAAGTGGGTGAGCCAGGAGACAATTACTGAGGAATGTTGGAGAGGAAAATTTATTTCACATAAAATTCTATCTTGATAACTCTGTTGTAATAGAGTTATATATGAATAAAGAAATAGCAGTGGGTATAGTAACTTATGATAGTAACAGAGAAACCTGTACAATAGATGAAGGTATTGTAAATGTAAATCAAGTATGAAGAGAAAGCAATATGAAGTACCTGGAACAAGAAATGGACTTTCTGGAATTTTGCCATGCTAATAGCTTACAAAAAATTTTAAAAAAAAAGGAAGAAGAGAGAGTGGATTATATAAAGCTGAAGGATTGTCTCTCTGTAATAGCAGGGACAGTATTACAGTATTGATCTTGACTAAATGTGTTAGACAATGTTGTTGTTGTTTTTAAGATTATTTTCTTTATATTGTTTATCTTGCTTGAATTTAAGCCAAGTTTTACATTATGATATGTGACATTTCAAGACAATTATCTTGTAAAGGAAAAACAAATTTTGGATTCTGAAATAGAATCTGAGAGAAGAGTATTTAGATAAATATAATGAACAAGTTTATCATTAGCTTTCGTTATTATAATGCTAAATGTAGGATACCTCACAGTGCAGAGCCACTACTAAATTAATAAGTAAGATTTTTGTGTTTGGCCTTCAGTTCTGAAGTACCTTTTCTTGTGAATGGAATCAATAAGAATAAGTTAATATGTATGTAAGCCTTTCCTCTGCTCAGGTCAAACAAACCTAGACACTAAAGCAGTTGACAGAAAAACCATTCTGGTATTATTTTTTCACTGAAGACTTCCGACAAAAATATCTTTAAGGGAAAACACAGGTTTTAAAATTTTGAAATTTTGATTGTTTAAAAAGAAGAAAAAAGAAAATGATATAAGTGGATATTTATAATTTTACTTAAATAAGCTGATTAGTTTTGATGGAATTTTTTTGGTCTGTTCTCTGATTTTCTAAAGATTATCGTACTGACAATTCACAGGGAAAAGCAACTTTTGGTAACTTCAGGTAAAATTCTAGTTAACAATGATTAGAAGTGTTAAGTTAATTATGGCATGTGAGAAATTGTGTTTAACTGAGCATATGTCCCATCTGAATTTAACAAAATTTGATTTAAACTAGACTGGTAAACACATAGGATCCAGTTCAGGGTCCAGTAGACAGTGGTTTGATGCTAAAAAAGAGAAATAAAATTAAGACTTAAAGATAGCCTGAATTTGAGAATGTTGGCAAAGGATGCTGCAGTTGTCCATATGAAGGCAGATCACAGGGTTATCTTGGAGGGAAAACATTGTATTTTGATTACACTAATTTTAGATAGTCTCCCACAAAAGAAAACTAGAGGAAGAGGACAGAAATTTAATATGGACTGAAGCAGACAGATCTGAGCTATCGAGGTAGGTCTGTGAATTGTCTTTTTAGACACTCTAGTGAATACTCATTTGTGTATGAGATTATCCAGGCAAAGGAAAAAAGGAAGGCCACACTATGCAACCCCCATATAAAACAGGAATGGGGAAATCTCTGAAGAACACAGTTAATGAATACTAATACAAATAACAAGTAGGAGGACCAAAAAACCCCCAACAAATAATGGAAGAAGAGTGAGAAAGATTTATATTTTTCTCTATAGCCTAGTCCCACTTCTATTTTATCTATACTTGCTTTTTGCCTTTGGGCTCAGTCAGAAGCTAACTCTTCAACCAAGCTGGACTTCAGCTACTCTTGCTCAACTGGCTGCACACTTCACTGAGGACAGGTTGTTGGAGAGCTGTGGTTCCCTGCAGAATGGAAACCAAAAATGCAAACGAGCAAGGCTGACACTGCACAAAACAAATTTAAACTGGCAATAGTACCTGGCATCTTCACTAAGCTTGGGGAACCAGAGCTGACGCAGCAGTTAGGATTGGAAGTGGTTCTCAATTCAGGCGGGAACACTTCATTTTTCTTTAGACTGAACAAGTTCATATTATGAATATTGGTAAGGAAAGAGTTTGTGGAAATGTACCAAGAAGCATGAGTGTCATGAGAGTAGAGTGACTTTTGTTATGACTGATTCACCTATGATTATTTGGAATACATATTTTAAATAATTCAATCACCTATTTAGAAATGAAACAATATGGCAATTCAATTGGCAAATGCTTTTCAGAAAATTAAAGATTTTTAACTCTTTACACCCACTTTTAGCTTCTACTTCTTTTACTTTAGTAATCTCTCTGCTAGTTCTTCTTTACTAGTGTTGTGGTTTAGCCCCGGTCAGCAACTAAGCACCACACAGCCGCTCGCTCACTCCCCCACCCTTGTGGGATGGGGGAGAGAATCGGAAGGGCCAAAGTAAGAAAACTCGTGGGTTGAGATAAGAACAGTTTAATAATTAGAATAAAACAGCAATAATACTAATATAATGAAAAGGAAAATAATGAGCGAGAGAGAGATGAAACACTGGAATAAGAGGAAAAAAAAAAAACCAAAAAAAGAAACCCAAAACTAAACAACAAGTGCTGCAACCGCTCACCACCCGCCGACCGACGCTGCCGGTCCCCGAGCCGCGATCGCTGCCTCCCCCGGCCAATTTCCCCCAGTTAATATACTGGGCATGACGTCACATGATATGGAATACCCTTTGGCCAATTCAAATCAGCTCTCCTGGTTGTATCCCCTCCCCTCCGGGCTTCTTGTGCACCTGGCAGAGCATGGGAAGCTAGAAAGTCCTTGACTAGTGTAAACACTACCCAGCAACAACTAAAAAACCAGGGTGTTATCAACATTATTTACATACCAAGTCTAAAACACAGCACTATGCTAGCTACAGTGAAGAAAAATCAACTATCCCAGCTAAAACCATGACACTAGTCACAGTCCATAATTCTTATTTTCACCCTACTCATCAGTTTAATCATGATAAACTTTTCCACTCACTGGCACTGGTGGAAAATACTCTGTCTGTATAAAAATTTTATACTCACTGTTCCTAGTTTTCACTCTGTTGCTTAGCTACTCTCCTAGTTTTTTTTCATAGTCTTCAAAACATTTTTTTGAGTTTTCCAAGAATGTTATTATGCAATTCAATTTTTTGAAAATAGCAATAAACATCGTTAACAAAATAAAAATATAAACCAATTTTTCTTTTTTTTTCTCTCACAATGTTGATACCTTCAGATATCACTGCATTTTAAAATTTAATTCTTGTGTATCCATGTAAGAAAACACAATTACCTGGTTACATGATGGACCTAACCTGATGTTGTTCATTTCAGTATTAATATATCATAAAGTCAAATGTTGCAAAGTTATAAGCCATGTGGTACTTGCAGCAAAGCAAGCTGAGATTTAGAGCACAGTTGGAACTTGATGGGGGAAAAAAAAATCCATGGACGAATACCTCACATAAAGAAGGTAAACTGTGTCTTTAAGTGTATCTAATCTTTCTACTTAAGAATCTTTATTTTTAAAAAATGTCACTTTTTTTGCCCTCACCTTGTCAAAATGATTCAAGAAAAGTGCAAAAACAGCACAGGCTTAGGGGTCTTTTTTAAAGGTAAATTATCTTGTTTGATAGATTTTGCCTTAATGGTTGGAATTAAACAGTGGCTAATTGGAACATCAAGAAGTGGTTTAAATTCTGAGTAAGAGCACAGACTGGTCAGAAAAGCAGAGTTCGAATGAATGGCTAGGTCAGAACCGAAAGGTCATAGAATGTGGTTAAATAGGACATTGACCTGTAATTCAGTCTATAAACACATTGTTGAAACATGGGACATGTCAAAGATTTGAACTCTAACAAGAAGTTTAAATTAACCAAAGAGTCAGCTGGATAAACTGTTGAAGAAGGAATTAATTGGAGGGCAGAATGAGCCTTTGGGGTTAAGAGAGGTCTTGTATGGATTGGTTTGATGTTTTTCTAGATGAAAACAAATTAAGTGAAAGAAAACAATCTAAAGTATAAAAGGGTTAAGACTTGGTATATTACATGGTTTCATGCCTTATGTATTCCTATGCTGTAGTCCTAATCAATCTCAGTTTTACTGACAAAGCTGTAAGTGCCTCTGAAGCAAATCAGATACTGTAGGTAGAATGGAAATTATTTAACATGATGAAGTAGTTTCTTTGAAAAATATGTATCCCTGGGCTACAAGTGCTCAAAATCAATGCTCAGTGCTCTCTTATGGATGGTGGAAAATATTGTGAGGCATACAAAAAATATTCATGATGTTAACTTCCTTTGTCACTGAAATGTCACTGGATTGTCAAAGTGAATAACTGAAAACCTATGTGTTTAGTTTAAATATCTCTCTGTGGAGAAATGATATCTGGTATATTGAACAATAACATTCCTGTATGTATTAGTGTATTTAAAGAGAGCAATAATAAAGGAACTCTTCACATACGGAATAACTATTTTATGGGTTAAGAATTCTAATGAAAAGTAATTACTGAAATAAAAACCCCCGATTATCTTAGTAATCATGATCATGTCCATGAAATCAGCATTCAGGAGAAAAAAAAGCCTAACTAAATTAGGGATAAGCAAATATTTGCAGGTAAACAACACATAAGCAGAGTTATGCCCAAGAGGTCACTCCATACAGGAACTTCTCACAAACACAATGTTGAGAATGATTTCTATATGCAGACCTTACAGGTTAAAGTTCAGAGTAGTGGAGCTGGAGGTTAGTGAACAGGTAATATATCTGCATAAACAAATGGATGTACCTCTTGATTAACTGCATGTGGAAATAAATTTTTATGAATACATATTTTGTCATCCACAGTCAGACTCTACTAACCAATATTTGCTTAAATGATTCTTTTATTAGTATGAGTAAAGGGACTGCTCATATTTAGGTTTATCTGGAAGGATACTAGTATATAAAACATGCACGGCTTTTTCTTTTCCCTTGCAATACTTCAGGATTTTTTTTTCCATTTAAACTGTGTGAAGTCTAATAGCTTAGATACAGAGTAATTAGGCAAAATAACCCATCTATTTGCAAACATCTGTGAAATCTTTTATACCAGGGCTCATTTTGCTACTACCAGCTAAATGTCCACATTCAAATTTTGTCATGGTACTTGTGTTGCAACTGAAAAGGGAGTAACAGATGTATTCAGAATGTGTATCCATATTTATTTTCCCAAGAAATTGCACTTCACCCAATTAATTCTTAGGAAACACTGTGAAAATATGTGTTCTGGGAGACATTACAAGATGGTGTCTGAGTTGGTATTGGTAGGTATGTAACCACTGTTCACCCTTTATAGACAAGCTGTGTTCTTGTTAGTAAAATTATACAAATTCCTGAACAGAGGAAACTGTATGATCAGTGTAAGAGTTTGCACTGTACTTTGCTAGCTAGAGTGTGTTCCCAAGTCATAATTTATCCATTGAGGCCAAGTCAGCTAGAAATGTTTTGCTTTGATTTGTGAAAGAGGATTGCTTGAGTACTGTTTCTTTCCACCTCTGTTCCAAGACTTGTATAAAAGGGTTACACATGAAAAAATACTGAAACCCTGTCAATATTTCTTCTTGTTTTGGGGATTTGACCTGCAAGATGTTGAACATCTGCTACTAGTGCTTATCTGGGATTCACAGAGTTGGATGGTGAGTTAATATAAGAATAAACAAGCACAATTAAATATAAAATGTAGGGAAGATTAAGAAAAATAAGCAAAGCACTTGTGTATTACTGTTTTCAGTTTACTGAACCTCTCTTGCCCTAGAGCACTTTGCCTATCATTGGTCAGAGAAAAGTGAAATGGTAAATATAAATTTTGCTCATCAAGTCAGTGTGCTAGAGCTCCTGTTTTCTCCTACAGTGTGTCACTGCAGCTGTCTCCTTAAGCTGAAGAGTCACTGCCCTACGGCACTGCATTCAGAAACAGATCTACAAGCCTGTAATTTCCACATTTTTACATTAATTATGTTAAAATGTTTGCATCAAGGTGAGATTAAAAGGCAAAAGATGTTATTAATGACATACTTATTTTCAAGTGAAACGTATTTTTTTTAATTAAACAACTTTCTGAAAGCACTCCATTAAACAATGGAGTTTTACTTAGAACACAAGAAACTATAAGCCCACACTCCCATTGACATTCATACACAGGGAGAAAAAGCATCATGTTCAGAATGTGATTAAGTCATGGTGATTTCCCTCTGAGCAGCATTTTATCCTATTTCAGCAGAACAGGAAATCATTCCTTTAGTTCTAGTGCTTAAATCCTACAGGATAAAGCTGAATCACAGAATCATAGAATGGTTTGGGTTGGAAGGGACCTTTAAAGATCATCTAGTCCAACCTCCCTGCCATGGGCAGGGACATCTTCCACTAGATCAAACTGCTCAAAGCCATCGTGCAACCTGACCTTGAACACTTCCAAGGATGGGGCATCTACAGCCTCTCTGGGCAACCTGTTCCAGTGTCTCATCAACCCTCATAGAAAAGACTGTCTTCCTTACATGTAGTCTAAATCTACCCTCTTTTAGTTTAAAACCATTACCCTTTGTCCTACTGCTACAGGCCCTGGTAAAGAATCTCTCTCTATCTTTTATATAAGCCCCCTTTAAGTATTGAAAGGCCTCAGTGAGGTCTCCTTGGAGCCTTCTTTTCTGTAGGCTAAACAAATCTGCAATTCTCAAGTTTATTTTTCATACTGAGCTTAAGAAATCAATAGGATTGAATTTACAAGCTTTTTAAATGAGGCTGCAGAGACTTTTTAGATGTCTTGATCTTCCAGTAAGCAGATCATTCAACTTTTAATTTTAAGATACTTATATCTTCATTCCTAGATAAATACAATCACCATAAGCTTAACTATCTTTTAAAGATGTTTACTGATACCTTTTATAAATGTAATAATAGGGAGCTCAGGAGACTTATTCAAGAAAATGCCAAGGACCTTGGAGTCGACATTTAGATGGAAATTGGGAAACTGAGTTCAAGAGACCAGTGCAGGAAAACCATGCCTAAATGACTAGACATTTGAGACACCTTCACTGCTTAATATTTCAAGCAATGATTTTCCTGGGTACCTAAACCTGTGCTACCTATAATAATAAATATAACTCCTGGATCAGAAAGTTGAAAAGCTCAGAAAGCTCAGTGGAGATGGCAGTGGGTGACCTGGCCTCTTTCTGCATCAGGCTGTTGCGCTGGTACTAGACTATAAGATATTAGAAGTAAGAGCACAACCCTTTTCTTTAGCCTACTGTTCAGCCTAGAAGACAAAATTCATGGGGTCAGAATTTTGGACTGGACCAAGAGGAAGACAAAGTTTGCAGACTATCTGCAGAAGACTTAGTTCCAAAACAAGGATCCTAGTGATTTGCTCTGTAAATTATTTCAGATTCATATCTAGTGAACATTTGATGTAAAATTCTGTAAAATTAAAGTTCTTCTCTCATGCTTTCTTCCTTGTCTTAGCCATGAAGAGAGTATCAGACTCTGTACCACAGTTTTATACAATTCAGAAGTAAAAGCCTAAGAGCCAAAGTTCTGCACAAAAGATCTGGGGTTTCTATTTAGTCTTGTGTGTTTCCCACTAAGTATTCTAGCTGTTATAAACCCCAACCTGGATTTCTGTCTTTTCCCCATTCTTTGTAGAAATAGTAGTTCAGAGCACCAATACTGAGTACATATGGTTGGCTTCCTACAGGAGTATGGTATCAGTACCCTGCAAGTGGTCATAAAGTCATGGCTTGCTTAAATTCACTAGAAGAAAGCCTAACCTGGACAGATTTCCACCAGGTCAGATGACTGTAGGCTCAGTGTCTACTTCATTTTCTGACCCCAAATCTATTAATTAGATAGAAGGCTTGCAAACAATAGCTTTTGCAAATACTCCTTTACTTCAGAGGGGAGCTGAACATATTGATCTTGTAGCTTTTAATCTATATCTGTATTCATTTTTATGCCATATGCAAATATGATAGATTAATGGCATCTCACACTACAGAATAGATGACTCAAGGGCAGTATGACTCTAAACAAAGAATCTAGGTCCTGTATATACAGCAGCTCATGACGCATTTTGGAACACTGATAGCAAAATAAAGTCACTGTTTTGGCAGAAATTAAACTGGACTAGTTTAGAATGAATAAGCAGATGCCTGCTCTGTCCCTTCCTCGACCTTTTCCAGAAAAAGGGTCTATCCAGCTGGTTGGCTTATGAAAGAGGGAGATTATCAGTCTCAGACGAGCGGTAGAATTCAGCAGTCGCTGGAATGATGCATGCCAATTCTGTTAAATTGTTTGCTTAGTGAATTTGCAAAGAATTCGAAAGACATGTAGAATTCAGCATGGATTCCATTCTGACAGTGCCATGACAGACTTTTTTTGCTACGTGGCTCTTTCAGATGAAGCATCTTGAGGAAAACCAGAACTTTTAAGTGATTTTCATAATCCTTCTGAGGCCTTTGATGTTAGGAATTGTTCTTATTTGTGGACAGTCCATTTGGCTGTCCTAATCAGTAGATCAGGTTCCGTTATATGAGAAAGAAGGCTGTGTCTTATGTTTTCTGAAATCTTTATTTCTTTTTCAAGTAAGTTAAATTGACTTCATATTAGCACTATGTGTGATACAGTGTTGATGGACGAATTTAAAGACAGCTATCAGCATATTCTCGAAACCTGTACATGCAAAAACCAGAAAGACTCATATCCTGCAGATATCTTATTGACCACTGATTGCTTTGCTACAAAGCACAGTGATCTCACACTCTATAAAAAGCCCTAGAATTTATGCTTCCTACAGGGCAGGGTAGCTTTGTAACAGTCCCCTTAGTGTCCACTGATAACATGTGACTCAGGCTGCCAACAAATTTTGTTATCTTGGTAATGAAATGCGGTGATTGCTGATGATATCACAAAGTATATCAGCAAGGCTAGCAATACTTTGGTAAATTATGGTGCCAGCCACTGACTGAATTCAAAATTAGCTTTTGAATGGGAATATTACACTGCTGTTGTCATAGTTTTATGGCTTCAGGATTTGGACTGATTGCTATGTAAATGCCTTGTTCATTTCCACCTATGCTGTTTTCAGCAAATATTTAGTGTCAAGTGGCAAAATATGATAACTAGTACTGAAGCTTTGCAGGTCGTTAAAAGCACTGACATTGACACTGTAATTATCATATCTCAGATGAGGCAGGAAAGTCATATGGTTCATGTGCCTGAGGGGAGCATCCCATTTTTTTGATAGAAAGACAAAGGTGCAGAGCTGGGTGGCTGAAACGTTAGAAGGATGATCTCAAAGTTGATCTTAAAGCACATACAATAAACTTGTATCTCAAGACAAACTTTGATGGCAACAATTTCTGTAATTCTAATGGCCTTGAGGGACATACATATTGCTGCTCATACACTGAGCTGAAAAATCTTCAGTGTGGAGCAGAAGAAAATAACAACACAATAAAAAAATAAGTTCAGAGAACACACAATTCACAGATGACTTCATGCTGTCCCAGGTTTTGCCTGTGACACATACACAGGCTACTGTGCCTTCCAGCTGGACTCACTCTTATCCTGGAATCCATGAGTGAACTTTGGAAGGCTGGTGCAGATTTTCATATGTTGTTGACAAAGGAAAGTTTGTTTCCCCTGTAATAGTATGAAATGGGATGTTCGCCACAAGTCCCTCTTGGATCACTCTTGACTGCTCCAGAGGGTTTATTGTCTGTTGGTTTTTTATTGTCTACTTGCTTTGAATATGAATGTGGGAAAGGCCAGATTTAGTCCTGAAGCAGAATTCCTATTAGTGAACTTCAGCAAGCGGGTGCTAGTATCTAAAAAGAATTTACTAGAGTCTTGTGTTATTTGGGAGCTTTTTACATTTGGATGCAGAACAAACCTGGAAATTTAAACTCTATGAACCATAATAGGAGTCATTATAAAATGCATAACTAGAGCAGACTTTAATTAATGCAAACTGCAGCATTGCTTTCTATAGTTAGGAAAGATGAGTTGCTATCTTTTCAAGCAATAGAAATGTTCAAGTACTCTACAAAATAATTACAGTCTAAAGTGTTCCCTTAGGCTTGAACCAATGGGGAAAAAAATAAAAATAAAAAGACATAAAGATTTCACCTTTCCTTGGATTTTCATCTCAGTTTATATTAAAGAAAGGATAATTGTGGTTTAAATTATAAAAGTTACACTCTAGTTTCAGTGCAGTACCACTGAAATTATTAAACTTATTCATGTTAAAACAGAGAATAATTTGTTCAGCATAATCTGGTCTGAAGAAAATTTTCTTATGACTTAAAGGGGTCATAACGGTTTCCCCATGTCTACAAGAAATCTATAGTAGGACCTCAGAGATAGTTGAAAAAGTTGGATTTATTAAATCTACACATCTGAAGGTTAAAGTAGGAGAATGAAACATGTTCAGGTTAAGTCATGCTATTAATGCAATGACTTCACATACAGACTTTCTAAGGCATTAATGTATAGTTACTTACGCTTACATATCCCATTGACTATTATTTCTCTTATACCTTGAAGAACTTGTAGAAAATGGAATATATATCTTTGAAATAAAGCACAGATATAATAAATGTATTTCTTTTCTATTATTCAGTATCTGATCCTGGAGGCTAAAGGTGCTATTTCTCAGACTGAAGTCTTAAAAAACAATCAAAACTCCATCTCAGTCTGAAATTCCTTAAGTTTTGGTCAGTATTCAGATGTCAAATCTAGTTCTGAAATCTAGGATATAGCACCCAGGTAATGCACTGGACACTGGACAGATGATCAGGATGCTTGTATTTGCTTCACTTAGACCTTTTTTTCAACAACCTGCTCAGTTTATGGTCTCAGTATCAGTCTTTGTGAAATATTTTCTTACTGCTCTGTGGTAAAATATAGACGTCAAAGCCTGTTAATAATTGAGAGGTCCTCAGACACATCAGAAATGCTGGTCCTTCCTCTGAATCCATAGTAGTATCTTTGTTTAGATCAGAATTTCTATGATGGATCGGACTCTGATACCAAGACAAGACCATATTCTTTCAAAAATATTGTGTTTTGACGTGGATACACTGAAAAAGGAATCTCTTACAAGTCAAAAACCAAAGCTGGAGAAAGGCTAGAATGGGCTAGTAATACCCAATTTTAAGTTTTGGAAGACCTTGCTAGGCTTCTCATGTGCACACAGCATGGAACCATCCCACACCTTTGCAGTCGATAGGAACTCTTCTACTGATTTAATACGTATTGGTCTGATCATCTTGTCTGGTCATTAACCCGTTTCCATGTGTATGTGGCCTTCACCACCAATGACTAAAGGCAATATTCTCAGGGGTATGGAGTTTTTTCCTTGTTTTTAGTGCCCTGATTTGTTAGTGTGCTTGTGTTTTTGTGTGCATGAGTGTGTATTTCTGGGCACAAATACTTCTGCTATAAATGATGCCAGTTGTTTTTAAATGATAAAGTTTATATCTCTAAATATGAAGAGTTACAAATACTTTTGACCAAGGAAGGTAAAGGTCTTTAACATTTTAGAACAGATGTGAAACTCCAGCTATTTTGTAATTATTTTCTGTGTTGTGTATAATTCTCATTTTCACCAGTTGTGTGAAGTTTTCATTTCACTTCTGTCCAACTAGTGTCAGCAAACAAGAAATATATGTACATAAAACACATATTAGTGTATTATGTATATAAATATCAGTTACTGCAAATTCATCATACAATGTCATTTTGGCTGCTTACTTCATTAGACAGAGAAATCTGACAACTTTACTTTCCATTCCATAATCACTGAGGAAACTAACAAATATGTCAAAGATAATAAGCATTATTCCCTACCTTGGATACTTAAAATTTCTTGCATTCCTTGCTGAGGATATTTTCTCACTTTTCACAGGCTCCCAAGTTACACTTTTCTCTCTTCCTTCTCTCTCCTGAGATCCCACTGTCCCTTCTAAAATACTTTCCTTTCTTCAGTGCCTTTTAAAAGAACAAGCAAAACTGTGCTTACTTATACGAGTTTCAGGCTGCCCCAAACTCACTGTTATCAGAGTGTTCTGGATTTTCACAGTTGTTAGAGCAAACTGGACTTTCAAATTCACAGCAGCATTCTCGTTTTCAGAACAGAGGAGGGTAAGGATAGTAGGCTAACACTCTGCACCTCTGAGCAGGGTGTGTAAAGTCCTTCATTTGATTTGAGTGAAATTTTGCTGATTTTATAGGTAGTGATGCTGCACACTTGGGGTTTTTTAACTCTGTTCTTTGTAGACAGAAGTGGTCTTTAAAGTATCAGAAGGTGGCGCTGACACAGAAAATGTCTTGTTTTTTGCTTATTTCTGAAAATAGAGCTTCTTTAATCCATCAACACTAATATTTTTTTTTTCTTTTTTTCTCTATTTTAATTTGGGAAGGAGTGGGCATGAAAGCTGTTTAATCTTTGGCAGAGTAATATTCAGCTGATGGATTAGAAATCTTATCTTGCTAAAACCGACGACATCAAGAATCAATATATGAGTGACTTCCTCAAGTAATATCTCAAGGCGGAACACACAGGTTTCGTAAGTTTACAGAAGTGATCCTAACTCTTGCACATGCATCTGTGAAGTGAGATGGAGAAATGTTATTGTGTCAGTACAGGTCAGGCTCATATAAGGTCACAAGGGATGAACATTTGAGCCCAGGCATGTCTGCAAATAACCTTTTGCAGCTTTTTCAAACCGAACAGCTGATATAGCTTACAAACTTTGACAGACATAACCAAATTTCAGTTTGACAGACTGGCTGTTACTTTTTTTCTTTTCTTTAATTCTTCATCAGGCACTGTGAACTAAATGCAAATATCTTCTTCAGTCATCCGGGTCTTCTACATGGAACAGATACATTTACATATGCATGAGTAAATAACAACATTGATTCTGCACCAAACTTCCATAAAGATCCTAAAATGCCTTTTGCAGACTAACTTAGCACCTTTTCATGTAAGGAGCCCAGCTCCTCAAAGCACTTTACACAGTGAGAGTGCCTATTCAGGGAATGTGAATCACAAAAGCTCAGTAAGCACTCAGTGATACTCTTTGGTATAGTTGAGCCTGACCTTTGTCTGTTGCAACCTAGTGTAGTTCCACTGATATCAAGGCAACTGTAACAATTTATACAGGGTGAGAACACAATCCATAATATTTATTAAGCCTTTCTTCCACTGTAGAAATAGCTAGGTACCCAACAGAGGTAAATCAGCGTAGTTTCATTGAAATATATGTAGACATGCTGATTTAAAGAAGTAAGGGACCTGGCCGTCAAGTCTTTCACAAATGAATGTGCTTTTTTTTTGCTGATATTGTCTTCATCTACTTATGAAGTCCTTATGTTACAAATTAGTTTTTCTCTTTTTTCTGTATGTCTTTCTACAGTAGCACTTCCAAAGTGTGAGCCTCCCCACCCTTTCTGACTGTCACCACTACAACACTGCTAAGGTCACCAACTTCCATTTTCTTTCTTCAATGGCTTCCTGTGAACACTTTCTGCCATTGCCAGAGGGCTGCTCAGTCCCTGTGCAAGACTATGCTGTAAACACAAACCCAGGTCCGGCGCGAACTGCAAGGTGAGGCCTTTTGCCTTTGTCAGGCATAGCACAGGACTCACAGTCAATGAAGTACATGGCAAAATAAGTCTTTGAAGCCATATTAGAATTTGCAGACTACTACAGTGCCCTACACTGAAGCAGTAAATTTGTGTTTTAATCACTGCAGACTGCCTAAGGCAGTGTTAGTTAGCCTGTAAGGTTATAATCAAGAAAAGACTGAATATCTTTGGTTGGGTTGTGAAGTGCCTCAACTGCATGGGGCTGCCTACAGCCCTTTTCTAAAGAGACCACGCAGCTCCATCTTTGGGACATGAGTATGCCAAAAAGCTAAAGAGATTCTGCCTTTTGATTCTGCAATCAAAAGATTTTTTAATTCCTCCTGCATGTGCTCTTCACTCCAGTGTCTGGCTTCCAGAGAAAAGGGATGGACAAGGGATGGTCCTTCCCAGAGCTCCTACTGAGCTTCTCACTCATGAACCTACTCCTGTGTAGAGGCACAGGCATGGGTCTGCTCTGGATCCTGACTGGGACTATGCTGGTGGGGCAGCAGTAGGTATTTGTAGGGATGAATTGCTGGTGCCTAGAGCAGAGGCTTCCAATGAGCTATGTGGTAAGAGAAAGCAGCACATGTCAAAAGCTGAACCCAAGCTACTAAGCCCTTCCAGGCTGTCTCAACAGTGGTAGAGACACAGGGGAAGAGCCAGCCATCTTGGAACTGGAAGGAGAGGAAACAGGCATGAGACAAATGGATCCAGAAAAGTTTGAGATGTTCTCAGTCTTTTTTTCTGATAAAGATGACTCCATCCCACCCAAGCCCCCACTTCTGATCTTCCCTCTGATGACATTCCTGCTCTGTGTCTGTGTCAGAAGAAAACTCACATTCTCCTTTGTAACACAGTTCCCACCTTCTGAAGTTGCTGAAGGGGATGCTCCACTGAAACTAATATTTCTTCTCCTTCTAAGTCTCAAAACATGTTGCACTGAGGAGTCTGCAGCTGCCTAGAGAGTTGAACTGAAAAGGTGTGTGCCATGGCTTGTACAGAACTCTGCGCTGGTTAGAGAAAACAAACAATTGTTGCATTTGCCTCTGTCTCATTAATTTGCATACAGTTGAAAGTGAAAAAGCTCAAGGGTAATTAAATTTTAAAGGTGCAGAAGGAGCAAAGAAAAATATTGATCAGTAGGAATGCTAACTTAATATTTTTTCACCTTCTGTTTATATAAGCAATCTATTCTCTATGAACCGAAAATGAAAAATTTGTATCGTTGTAACAAATACCTTTAACGTATGCAACTGTCACTTACAGCAGCATATAACTTGAGGTCTTCCTGACCTTGGTGGCTTTACAAGGTTTTGGGAATTGAGTTGATTTTTTCTCATATTGGCATATGAAGCTTGAGAATGTGCTTCTGGCTCCATCTCCTAGGAGTGCTTGTGGCATGAACATGATGTATACACAGCAACTTTATATGTATCAGAAATAGAAAGATCAGGAATGTCAGCAAAAGCAGACAATTTTGGAACACTTTTCGCCTACCAGCTGCTGAACATATTATGCAGACGGTGCCTGACTCTGCTTTCCTTAAACCCTATGCAAAGGTCTCAGCAGACATTATGCAGTAGCTTGTCCTCCTCAAGGGTGAAGAGTGGGGAAATTCTTGAAGGTTTGCTTACTCCAAGAAACCCCAACACTGAATTTTTTTTTTTTTCAGTTAGACCAGGTATTTGGAAGTATCTTCTTAGGTATTTATTTATCTCAAGCATAGAATCACAGAATCATAGAATGGTTTCGGTTGGAAGGGACCTTAACGATCACCTAGTTCCAACCCCCATGCCATGGGCAGGGACACCTTCCACTCGACCAGGTTGCTCAAAGCCCCATCCAGCCTGGCCTTGAAAAATTCCAGGGATGGGGCACCCACAACTTCTCTGGGCAACCTGTTCCAGTGCCTCACCACCCTCATAGTGAAGGGGTAGTAGCTGTATCTCATAAACTTTAATCCTCATATGTCTAACAAATGCCCTAGCTACTGGAAAATTCAGAAGCAATATAATTTATCATATTTGCTGCATGAAGTGTGGTAGCTATGCCCCCCTCAGTACAAGGCAGGTTAAAGTAGTGAACTGTTTATACCCATAGCCCTTCATTGAGGGTAATCTCTTAGAATACAGATGAAATCTTTTTTCTACAGATATTTCAAGAGTATTTCACATGGAAATGCCATAAACTCAGTTTTCTGTCACAAATTTAAGGATTGGAGGTGACTATGAGTCAGACAGAAGTGACATAGGAATCTGAAAGTCCTAAACAGCGAGTTGACTCAGGTAGTAAAATTTAAAATAATGATTACACATTTAGGTGTGCAATTTAGATGTGTAAATCTAACAGAACAATATAAGGATGACATGGAAACTGGGCTGGAGTGGCTAAGCTAGAAGCAATGTACTGGGCTAGAAGAATAAACTATTAAGTGGCTTGAAAATTGTACACTGGCTCAAAAGGACTCAGAAAATTCAATCATCCACCTGATAGCTGTGAATGAGCATTGTACCTTCAGTTCAGTACTGGACCCCATACTGTTCAACATCTACATTGATGACAAATAGTGCAACATCAGCAAATTTGTAGGTGGTTCTAAACTAGAAAGAGTCATTGACATAGAGAATAACTCCAGTTTGGATTTGTCTCTATAAACCAGAGGACAGTTGACAGTAACGCCAGGGAAGTCAGTGTGGAGAAATGCAGAACTCAGCACGTGGAGCAGAGCCTGTACCACATGGCAGTATAGACTGGGAAGCAAGTGACTGAACATCATTTGCAAATTCCAGCACCTGGATGTGCTGCCATCATGGGAGAGCTGAAACCCAGGTGCTTTTTTTCTCATAAACCCTGGTATAGTCACACATTTTTTCTGATGCAATTAGCCTAATTTATGCACAGAGAGTACTGAGTTGATTCAACCAGCATTGTGGGGGAAAAAAAAATATCCTTTTTATTTTTTTTTACAGTAGTAGAACAACATGTTTTGTTTTGTTTAGAGGTAGAGTGAATGCTCTGTGTACAAATTCATGATCTGGCTGGCTTCCTGAATATGTCCAGTTTATCCGTGACTTGTGGGCCTCAGTAAGACCCCACCAAAGCTGATTGCATTAGCCTTGAAGTGGAATAACTTCGTAAATGAGAATTCCTTTGATGTCATCAAGCCATTGTAGCCTTATCTGCTGTCTGTGACACAAAAAATAGCCACAAAAAGGACTGAATTGGCATACTGCTGTGTTCTGAAAGCTCTAGAGTGTCCAAAACTGCCTGAGTCAACTTCAGTGTTCAGGATTTTATCGTAGTATTAAAGGTCAGTGCTAGAAAAGCCCAGTTGCTCAGTGCTTTTTTCATAAACACATTTGTATTTTTCCAGTTTAGTGTGATTCTTTGCTAAGGTTAGAACTAAGTATTGTGTTATATGAAGTTACATTTGCATTAGGAATTATTTTCAGCAATCTCACTGAAGAAATAACCTCCTTTGGTCATGTAGCTATATACTTATTGACAATTGTTTCCCATGATATGTATTTTTAAAGACTCGTATTATCAATCAATAGCTCCAGGTGAACACAATAATATTCTCATTCCTACCTACTCTTGTTTTAATCTATCATCATTCCTGCAATATTAATCCTTAAACTTCATACGTTATGCTAATGAATCTGTCAGATATGCTCATATATTCACGTTTCTTGCAAAATGTTGACTTTTTATTTCTTAGAAAGTTTCTAAAATGTGAAAAATTTAAATATATTTGTGTATTGATATACATATACACTTGTATTTATTACGAAGTATGTTGTTATTCAGAACACACATTAGAAGTACAATAAAAAAACAGCTGGAATCTTACACACTTTAAAGTACAACAAGAGTTTTCCAGTCTCTTTTTGATAACCGCAGCTATAATGTAATACAGTGGCAGAAAAGTAAATTACACACAAAAAATCCATTTCCATGCTAATGGAGTGTGTTGTATAAGACTGTTAGCATGCTTTCAGAGAGCAAATAGATGTTATTTAAGAAACTCACTTCTTAAAGGTGTACATTAAAATTACCATCTGAAAGATTCTAGTCAGCTAAAAAAATCTATTCCCTCTTAATGAAAGCATTTATTTCTGAGTAGAAAATGCCGATGAGGCCAATGACTACATAAAAAAGCAGTGAAGAACTGTGAAGACTGAGATTTTCCATTTCAAAGACCTTTAACTTGTTTCACAATAATGGTTTAAAAATGAATAATATAAGACCAGGAATTTCTGTGGATATCAACTGACAACAGTTTCTGCCAGTTTTCAACCTGTACAAATGAAATTCCTCCTGAAAAGCCTTTAACTGGAAAAATACTGTGGAGAATTTCAGCTGAGAACTGTCATAATCAACGCTGAACAAAAGGAAACAAATGCTCTGTGTGCGTGTGCAGGTGCATGCACGTGTATGTGACTGATTGAGACTGAGAAAGAAAAGGAAATTGTGTATATGCACCAGCAATACTTTGCTAACATTTTTTCCCATTACATGAAACGATTAACAGACTTCAAAAGTAGACAGGTAAATGGCACAGTCACAGCTGCCTGTTGATAAGTTCTGCTCTCTAGCAGTTCTACTCAATCAGTCCTCCTGCACTATGGTGTACGGTCTATAATAGTTTCTTATTACTAGAAGAGTGAGAACAGTGATATTTAAAAGCTGAAGTGGAAGAGGGCTGGGAAATGCAACAGCAGAATGATTCTTCCACATGCAAGCTGGTAATTTGCTTTGTTGGAGGTGGTGTTCACCACCACTTTTATTTGCAATCATTTAGGAAGGTAAATATGTGCTCCAACAAATGTACACGGAGACCAAAGCAGTAAAAAATTCCTGTGGGAGTTTGCATTAGAAATGCTTGCAAAACTACTTTAAAAAGCCATATTTTATCTTTCACACACAGTACTAGCAGCTGCATATATTTGTAGAGCATATTTTCTTCCTTGTAGTTAGAGCACTATGAAATGCAGAAGACCTAGTGCAGCTCCCAGCTGACTGATATGTATCAATGGTTAGACTCCAGCTTTTCCATCTGACTAGTGAGTATTGTGTAGATGAAGCGTATTCATATGGATCTTGTCTGTTGAAGTTCTATTATACTAAAACACAGCATATGTGCAAAGCTAATGCCAATGGAGCTAGCTCCCAAAGTTGAAACAATATGAATATATGCATATGAAGGCAATGTGGCACCTGAGCTACTTAATTGTACTTAGAAGCAGTGTTTCCAAGCTTTCATTTGCTGCTGCTTTAATTGTTTATGATGCTCTTGGGACTCAAGCTGTTATCTCTGCATGGCATTGCACTCCGCCATATATTCATGCCAGCCTAACTAGAACTAGCTCAAGGGCCTTTACACCGTATTTTATTTCATGGAATAAGCATCCCATTTGATTCCTGACCCAGGGCTGTGAGTCCTTACTAAAGGGAGTATCTTTGTCTTGGAGTTAGAAATCCTAGACCCAACTTTTTCCTTGACATCTGCTACTATCAGGTAGCAGCATACGAGAAGTGGAAGTAGGGTCAGGTAACCCAGGTGTATAGAGATACTGTCGAAGAGAGAAGGGGTGGAGTTAGGAAAGCCGAAGTTCATCTAGACTTGAATATGGTGAGGGACATGAACAGAAATAAGAAGGACTTCTCCAGGTGTATAAGCAGAAAATGAAGACTAGGGGAAATGGGAGCATAGTGCTGAATAGGATCTGGTAACAAAGAACATGGAAAAGGCTGAGGTACTCAGTGCCTTCCTCTACTCAGTCTTCACTAGCGTGATTTGTTTTCAGGAATCCCAGGCCCCTGAGACTAGAGGGAAAGTCTGGAGAAAGGAAGCCTTACCCTTGGTAGAGGAAGGCTCAGGCTGTGGAACATTTAAAGAAACCAGACATGCACAAGTCCATGGGACCTGATTCTTCAGAAATACAGTTTTTGCAGTCCTTTCTGAGTTCACAGGTGTTAATGAATATGATATCATAAAATGCACATTGTCCCTTTCTCGCAATAGCTACCTTATTTGAAGAAGAGAACTTTTAGCCTTTTTCTTACCATTCTGTACACATTTATGCAGTCTGTCCTGGTAGTCGATTGACATCTGATAAGGGAAGAACAAAGAGAACCACATTCTCTATGACTTTTAATCTCTCAAATTCAGTGTGCATGAGATTGCTTCCCTCTTTTTATGTTTACTTCTTTCTGGTTAACCTTTGAAATTGGTGACATTTCCTGAGTACCAAGTTGGTCTGTTAAAACCTGTTGTCTGAGGCTGTTGTTACTGTTTAGGCTAGTGAAAAAATGCTGATACATGATTGTTCAAGACACTATTTATATAGTTTCAACAATGTTCATTACTCTACTCTTACAAATTTTACATATGAATTATGTTAGCAATAGAGTTAACTTTTTGTTTTTACTTGACATCTTGTTTGCTGATGTGAAACCAGTTGTGTTGTCTAAATGAGACCTCCTGAAGCATTTTATTGATCCAGCAGGATACTATTTTATAGAAATGACATACACACAGTCTAGTGTCTCCCTAGAGTCAGATTGTCTTATAGTTTGGTTGTGTTTTCCCCCTTGCTAAAGTATGTAGTATTATAGAAGGTTTAGAAACACAGGGATACAAAGAAAATACCTGTAAGTGTATTAATCTATCCCAAAGTTGTTTATGTCATGTTCCTTTTGAAAGTCAGGGTGATGTTTACATTGAGTGTTAACAGTCATCTAATCCATGCTGACTTCTTTCAAATTTCATTGAGAACTATCCACTCAAATTAGATTTTGTTCTCTTCTTGCTCTTTGCTAAGCTTAGTTTGTGGATTTTCATGCAGCTTCCAGTGAAAAAAAAACAAGCTTTCAAAAGATTGCTTAATAATTTCCATATTGCTGAATGATGCTGTCAGTTCCAATGTTAATATCCCCAGGAACTTCTTTTATTCTGCCCCAAAGGCAATAACTCCCAAAGTTCTTGTCAAAATGTGCTTTGCCTCCAATGTCTTATGAGTACTTTTTTTTTTTTTAATTCCATGTGAATCATACAAACACATTGAAATAACTCATCAGATTTATAAAAAATGCAACCTAAATTGCAAAAGTCAGAGGATGTTTTTATCTTTTATAAAGTGCTTTTGCAGCTGTTTTGGGGTAAAAGTGTTATATTTCACCACTCTCTATCACTTATAAATCCTATAATAGTGTACCTATTTTGGGTGAAGTTGGTCTCCTCTACAATTAATCTTACAGTGTAGAATTACAGACATTTATAACAGGTGTCTGACAAAGTCTATTTTCTTGTTCTTGTTGAGTTTATTCCACTTTAAATTTAATATAATTAAGTATTAAATTATCTGCTGAATAATGTACCTATATATTTATATACATATGAAAAACCTTCCAGTCAGTAACAGATGGAAACTTTTGAAAGGCCATTGCATGCATTTTACAAGTTACAAAATGTAAGGAAATTACATTCACTTTCTTAAGGAGCAGGCAGAAAATCTTGGGTGAACTGTGAAACTGCTTTTTCTAAACTGGCAATAGAATGTCTATGCATATGTTTAAAAATAGTAGGTAAAAATGATGGCATTACTTGCCACTTATTGTCATCTAAGAATGATGGATTAAATTCTGATCCTTACAGAACTGCTTGAAAAAAATCTGTTACCTCCTTTACATTTGGGAATTACCATACATGTAAGTTTTTTTCTGAAGTGATTCAGTCCCATATAATGGCACCCCCAATACTATTATTTAGTGATGAAACACTAAGGAAAGGAAAGGGACTTGCCATACCACAAACAAAATACATTGTGGGTTTTTTTTTTTAACCTAAGAAGGCTAAAGCAATAATATTTGCTTGTGATATTAGTATAATGTGTCTGTTACTCTTACTGTGTTTTCAGAAACTCATTCCATTTTAAACCTGTATTGAAGATCATAGAATCACAGGATCATAGAAAAGCTCAAGTTGGAAGGAACCTTGAAAGATCAGCTGGTCGAGCCTTTTGTGGGAAAGGGAGCCTAAATGAGGTTATCTAACACCCTGTCTAATCATGTCTTGAAAACCTCCAGTGATGGGGACTCTACCATGTCCCTGGGGAGGCTCTCTCACTGTAAAAAATGTCTGCCTTATATTGAGATGAAACCTCTTCTGGTACAACTTGCCACCCCTTGTCTTCTCCATGTAGGTCTTGTGAAGGGAGAGTCTCTGTCTTCTTTCTAGCTGCACTTTAAGTACTGGAATACTGTGATGAGGTTCCCCCCAAGCCTTGTCTTCACCGGGGGCAAGAGACCTAACTCCTTTAGTCATTCGTCACAGAGCAGGTTCTCCAGCCCTTTGATCTTCTATTATGCTTAGAAATTGCAAAATATACCTATGGATAAAAAATGGCTAATAAATGGGAAATTTGGATTAAAAACTAGCAATTAGAGTGGGAGTTGGTGAACATGAGTACAGCCTTGACTTAGGTCTTAGTTGAAACTGAAGTGCTGTTAGAGTTTGTTTGAGTAGTAGAAAAAATAAAACTAAACATACAGTATCAATAAGATCACTTTCGGGGTTCCCCTTTTCACAGGATAGGCATGGAAACTTTGGATAAAGTAAATGTGATCTAATTGAAATAGATCCTTTGCATATTGCCTCTTTCCATTGTACCCAGTATAATGTTTGTAGTGGTCCTAAGGGTGTTGAGAACTCATTCTGCGTGGAACTAAAAAGATTAGAGCTGGCCAGGAAATGTTATCTGTGAGGACTTTCAGGATGTTTTCCTGACTTGTACTGATGCCTCTTTCTGATGGAAATGTTATGTGCAGCATGAAAAGATACACAGGTAGCTGATTAAGTAAAGCTGTCTTTTAGAAATGTTTTTCCTAGCCATAAATATTAATAATGTGAGGTTCTCAGGGCTTGTTTCCCCAGCAGATGTATTTCTCTTTCTTCACTCTAGCATCCTATGCAGTGTCCCCTTTGAATACAAGGGGAGATTGCCTCCAGAAAAAATTTACTCTTGCATATTTTATTTACCTATTTATTATAAGTCTTTAGTAAGGCCCCTAAAGTAGATTTATTTTCTCTGCTACCTGGAAACTGTTGTGGAAGATGTATGTTATGACTGTGTTCATTTTGCCAAGCTCTATTATGTTGTTTCATTGGCGCTAACACATCTGTAATCTAATACCTTTTAGTCTACCATAAACAATGTTTTCATGCCATGTTTAATGATATAATGGTTCTCCTAAATAGAAACAAAGTTTTAGAGCTTCTACAATAATTCTGTATCTAAAATGTTGAGAAAATGGAATTTATTCTTGTGAAATAAAGAAAGCTTGAAATTCATAAATCTGACTAAATCTTAACATGACTGATGCATTAACTTCTAAGCATCATTTCACGCTGAACAAGGTGTTGAACTGGGAGACAGTCACCAGTTTTGCCTCCCAAGGGTTTATATTACTGTTTCCTGGTATTAATATTTTTTCTTATCAGTTCACGTCCTTTAGGTGCTCTTATTTAAATGGAAGGAAAATGTTGAAGATCACCTCAGTCAGGTACTATTCAGCTTCATAACAGAATGGTGTGAAACTACAAATATCAAATGCTGTCAATGGAGCAAAATGAATTGTTCTAAGTTCACTCAAAATTGTAAACAATAAATAAGTTTTCTACAGGTCATGCCCTTCCTTAAGGTACCCAAAAGGTTCAGTGACTTCATTAGTATTGCAAGCATTTCATGCTAGTCTGAGTAGCACACAGACATTTCTTTGAAACCTGTCACTGTCATATACATAACATAGCCTAATGTATGATCCACAATTGCCAAGCCTGCCTGAGGGCATCAGGCAGCTGACTGTTCCTCAACTTGGAAGCTCAGTAGGTGGAAATCATCATAGCGTATGCATGTAAGATTCAAACTAGTTAATCCCTTTCATGCTTATTATGAGTTCTGTATCTTTTGCATCACAGGACATGATAATCTGAGTTCAGTGGTAATAAACAAAACCAGGAAAACTCAACAGACACCTGGTTTTGCCTGTTTTTGAATACTTCCTTCCTCTGGTAAGATCAAAAAGACAGACCTTACACACAGCCTTTCTCATAGTGTTTTCCTATCCTCCAAGATCCTCTGCTCCAAGAAATGAAAAGGTTATGTGAAAGCAATTTTAATTAATATTGTTATGTTTGAGATGAAGTTCTTCTGTAGATCTGAATGACTCACCAAAGAATGGCTTTATATGACCCAGGGACCAGGCAGAAATGTTTGTTATTTTCTTCATTATGCAAAGTAGTTAAAACATTGTAATTGGGAATGGCTTTGAACAGGCTTAACAGGGACAATCAACTAGCCTCCATTCCAATAAGGTCACATCTTTCTGCTGGTATATCTGGCTTCTTCAGTGTCCCAGCTTCCCCTCAGCACAAGCTGGGAGAGCCAGATCTGCTTGCCTCAGGTTGCTCTTCTCCCTAATGTAGTTAGAAACGCTCAAGTTGTACCCATTCACAATGACACTCATAGGCTTAGGCAAGAACAGGCTTTGATTATTCATCTTCTCATTATTCTTGCCAAGGCAAAAGAGGAGCAGATGACAATTTTCCAAAAATCTCCTATTTTCATGCATGTAGGATTTTTTTAGGAAGGCAGTAGCCCCAAGGTAGGTTAGGCTGCCTGTGTTTTTCCGCTTTATACATTTAATTTTAAACTGTGCTATGGCTTACTCTGAAAATGCACAGCATGATTTGATAGTCCCTCACATAATTCTTCTTTAGGAGCTAACTTTTCTTGTAAAGAGACAAAGCCAGAGAAAGTAACTTCTTTCCCAGCTCTCAGCCAGCCTCTGTGTCTTCAAATCATATTTGTTCCCAATGGGACATTGTGTAGGGTCAGGCAAAACATGCAAACAGACTTTAGGCTTGGGATGTTTCCTCCAGGTTGTCATTTCTAGAATCCTGCTATTATAAACTAACAGGTAACATATTATTTTCATAAGCTACAGGTACACCATTTCAGAAGCACTCTTTCTGATAGAAACTTTCTCTGTAGTTAACAACTTTGTAAATATTTTTACTTGTCAAAAAACAGATTAGAGCTGATAAAACAGATTAGAGCTAAGTGGTTTAGCTTGGAAATATAGTGAAAATAACTGGTTCTTCAAAAAGAACTGTTTTTTTACTGTGCAGTTATGGAAAACCATAGGAGATTCATCAGGACCTTATACAACGTATTAACCAAGGCTTGCTAAATCCTTGTGAACCTTTCCTGTCCTTTTGGTGGTCATCCTCTCCACATCCTGAGGCATGGTGCCTAGAAATGGTCACCCAGAACTGGCTTTTTCTTCACTTCCGTTTCCTAGACCCAGGGACTGCTGCCAGCTTTCAGCATGTTTTGTTGACAGAGGCCCTTTTATAGAACTTGTTTATCTGACGAACAAGTAGCAAAAAGTGACTATTTGAACTTTTCACTGGGGAGGCTGCAATCCAGGCACCAACCAAATTTGTGAAAGATTTCCACAATTTCTTCTACTTAATTGACCAAATCCATCTGGAGGGAGCACAGTAAAAGTACAGAGCATTTGCTGTGTGTTGGAGAGCATTGTACCTTTCATGTCTGCAGTGTGAGGTTTAGTTGACAGGTTTAATTTTTCCCAGATTCAGCATTCCTCCTTAGTTTATACTCAGTGCTTTGTCTTTTATGGATGGTAGGTTATTTGACATGACTTGGTATTGCAGAAATTGTTATTTCCAAGCTGCTGCTGAGAGACTGCAAATGATTTTTATTGTCTAACACCCACAAGTTTATAGTTTCACATTCTTCTACCCAATCCTAATGAACCTTGCTTAAAAAGGAAAATTTAAGCATGACTATCTCCTCACTGTAATTTCACACACATTATCTTAAACAAATGGGAGTGTCTTGAGGCTTGCATGGTGCAGATGCCAGGGAATATCCAAATGTTCATTGATTACAGTAACAGTTTCAGTCACAGATGATGTAATTCTGTCCTATGACTGTTCCTACTATAGAAATATAAAAGGGGGGATTGGTTGCTGGCTTTACCTAAAATGCATGTTAAAATACTTTGCTGTTAGACTGTGTAAATTTCAAGTTCTTGGAATGATGCTGTTCCTTTCTCTGATCTCCACAGGAACCAGTAAGTATCTTTGTGGTATAATAATAAACAGCAACAATTATTATGCTGCAATAATATCTTACCTACAAACTAAGTTAAGCTTGCTTCATGTTGTGTTTATGTTCATATCATTCATAGTAATACATTCAGAATTCCTGTGAAGTTTGTGGTTTTTGGTTTGGTTTGGTTTGGTTGTGGGTTTGTTGTTTTTTTTTTTTGGTTTTTTTTTTTTAACAGGCAGCCAGTACTAGCCTGTGTCCTGCCTCATGTTTCTACACTATTTTTAGAACTGGATATACTCTTTATAAAAGAACCTTCTACAGAGAGGTGAAAACTGCAGCTAGCACTCAGGCTATGTGCATACTAGGCTGATTTCTTGGTGCCACATTTCACCCTGGATTCCTTTTTCCAAGTTACACTCAGTTAGCTACTCCTTCTTATTTTAGCAATGCCTGTAGTTATCTTATATATTCTGTGAGTGTTGAATGACTTGGTGGGGCTAGAAGTGATTAGTAAATATGGTATCATATGGACGTGACCTTTATCAGCAGCCCATTTTGGCATGCCCACCAGTTCTTCGTATTTACTGAACAACTTACTGTTACCTCCTAAAAATTACTGTTTGAGTTATAACCGCTGACTTCACTCTGGCTTTTGACCTGCCTTTGCTCTGCAGGCGTACTTGATTTCATTTCTGCTGCACTGTGTTCTAGTTATATTTCACGCCCAGGATTAATCTTTCATCATTTCTTTGTGTGAGTGTTTTTGTAGCTTTCTTGAAGCACACATAGTGGCTACAAATTTCCGTTTTCTTCTGTGGTTGAAGCCTATACCAAATACTTGAACAATGTGCCTAAAGTTTCTCAATTGGTTCCCAGCTTTGAGTCCACAAGAATCTTTCAGGAATGAGGATGTTTACTAAATATAGAGTGGAACTCCTGCCTGCAAAAATGATATCTGCCTTAGTCGTTTCAGCACCAAGTTGTGATTTAATGAGTTTGGAGGGTTTTATGATGTCTGAACAGTTGTGCATTTCGTGCTGTTCAATATACATTTTCAATAAATTCATGTCCTGTAGTCATGACTTTTGGCTTGCTCCGTGCATATTGTTTTAGGTTAAGTATGAAATGTTTGCTTGTCTCCGTGTCAGCTCCTACATTACTGGTTAGGACTATCTTGCATTCACAGCTCATCCACAAATAAGCTGGCAGTAGGCGATAACTGCCTTTTGTGTTGGATGCTAAATTCTAGAGTATGCATTTTTTTAACGGATGGAGCAGCTTCACATCAAAGACTTTTGGGGTTGTTTGGGGCCTTCTGGAGTGATGCACAGCAACTGTACTACATGGATAAAACTTGTTTCCTATGCCACAGAACTGCTGTCTGGAAAACATCTGTGTTTTGGTCTGCAATATGCTGTCTGTTCACAGCACTTTTCTTTGACTTACCTTTTCATTGTATCATTGTAGGTTGTGTTAGAATATTCAGCAGTGGCTTTTTCCTGATGCTTTTTAATATGATGGATGGGTAGACTGTGGAAAAATAACTTACCATTCTCATAAGTTATTGAATTTTATTTATTTATTATTATGTGTCTCAGTTTTCAGTCTTTCAGTTTCTCTAGATGCCAATATAACCAAAATAGAAGAGTTCAGGTGTCCTCAGTTTCAGCTTGTCAGCATGGATGCTGTTACTGGAACATGCTTGGTAGACATTTCAGTTTGTTACTCTGGTTCTGGTTTGCTTCTTCCTTGGCGTCCATTTCTATTACAACAAAAATGCCATTGGTAATTTTAATTCCTGGGAGATCCTTATTGTCTGATTACAACAGCCCCATTTTTTGCCACAAATTTATCTGACTCTACCATTTAACATGTTCTTGGCATTTGAATTCATTAATGCATTTGCTCTGAGTAAATTTGGTTTGATTTCCTTGGTTATTGTTAGTAAGTAGTTGAAAATACATCACAGCTAGACTCCAATTCACCTTTGGTCTCCTATACAGTTATAGTTGAATAGCTTGCAGTCTTCTGCAGTGTATCTCATGAAAAATCTTGGATTTTCTTAACTGACTCTTGACATTCACTTCTCTGAAGACTTCTGCATCTCCAGTGATGACAGATACTGGACTTTTTCATATTTTAGCTACAATATAGCACAAGAATTTCTTTCAGACCATGGTCAGTGATAAATTAATCCAGCTGCACACCATATTGGCAAACCTTCAGTGTTAGTCTGGAGATGAATTCACTGGTAATGCCACAGGAGAGGAGAGACAATTTCTAGCATGACATGTAATCTGCACTTGAAGATTGCATCAATCACTTTGAGCCTGGCTTAGCTTCTTCTGTGAAGCTCATTTAACCAAACAGCAAAGTCAAAGTCAGGCAGAAAAGCCAGCTGTAACTATTTCAGAGGATTTCCAGCTTTATTAGCTCCTTCCTAAAAAATGCCTTGACATTAGTTTCTGGATGGGACTTTCAGGCAGCTGAACTCAGTCTGAGTTCAGATTACCAACAAGAACATTGTGATTGTATAGATCCATGTTTATTATGAAGAGATAGCCAAAATTGTTTTCTAGTGTACCTACACCAAGATGTCATTCTGTATTGTGTGTCATTTATTCTGCTCCCTGGTTTGATCTAGGATGAGCTGAAGTACACTGTATGCTATTGGTGGCTTTGCTCTTGCCACTGGATGCTTTAGCGATCCTTCTTGGAAATATATTTCTATGGCTAAATCTATTTTCTTAATAATTTATCACAAAAGCCTGGCCAGTCTATAACATGGAAAATTTAATGTCTCTGGAGTTTAATGAGAAACCTTTTATTCGTAGCCTGTTCTCCTCCCAAGGAGTTGCCAGCCAGCTGTCAGCTCTAGCACAGAGCTTGGTGACCTTGGCAGTGCTATGGCTGGATATATGGCAGGGTAGCCTTCCCACAGCTCAGAGTAGGACAGTCAGATTTATTGACTGGTGGGCATACAATAAATATTGTAATATCTCTTTAAATTTCTGTTAATATCTCCTATAACTATTGTTGATATTTGCCAAAGGAATATATGAATGCTTGTAATTAGCAATTAAACCTCTATCACATTAGTGATATTGAACATAAAATGTAGAAGTTAAAAAATTTTTAAAAGTCTAAATGTGTCATAAATATCTGTGTACTATAAATAGAACACTTCAGTATTTTATTTAGAAACTTTGCTAAGTAGAAGTCATTTCATTTAGTCTGATGCATCTAACCAATATAAAAATTAAAGAATGACAATATTTTTAATTAATTTAACCATTTTAATCCCATACAAGTATTATCTTGAAAATTTTCTATCTAAACATTCAATTTGACTATTATAATGTTCTAAGTGCCAAACCAAAGAAGCGATTTGTTAAAATGTAATTTTTTTTGAAATTGCTTTTTAAAATTTTTTAAAAATTCATTTTGGCATATAAATTGGCTCAAAATAAAAGACTGTCTTGAAAAAAAATTGGCTGTTGCACAATTTAAAATTAAGAGGATAAGGCTTTAATTCCTGATTTTCTTCAATTCCTGGAGTTTCAGGGATGCTGTTGGTGAAAATTTTAAAAAGTTCATTATATTCTACTATGAAATTTGAAGAATTGTATAAAATATTTTCCAGTTTTTGATGTATTCTAAACAGACATACTGAAAAATTACATTGCAGACTTTTAATGTTTCTAGATCTATGGAACATTTTGCCTTGGATGGTTTCATGAGGCCCAATAAACTTGCAAAGGAAGTATAGGAGAGGAGCATTGCTCATGTAGTGGAATTTTGTCCATGATGCCCGTTAGATTTCGAAAGGCTCATAGGTCAGATTCCAGGATCACCCCATTTTCCCCATAGAACTGCCATGGAGAAGAAAAAGCATTAGAAGTATGAAGTAGATGTTTTCTCAGATGGAATGGGTACTCAGGGTAGAAGAACAGTAGGCGCAACTGGCATTCAGCTTAACAGTGAGATATATTTGATGATTTTATTTATTACAGTTTGGGCTCTTTTGTCCTTTAAAGCTGCCAACATTTTCCTCCCTGAAGTCTGTGCAGCTTTGCACCACTGCTGTCATCCCCAGAGTTGTTATCATCCCCAGAGTTGTTATCAAAGATGTAAAGAGGCAGCGCCCCCTGGGTCTGCTACAATGCATCTCGACGCTGATTTTTGTCTCACTAATCTCTTGAGGACTGATTCACTAAATGGAGATTAGGTCGACAATGTTGACATTCATAATGCTAAACATGGTTGCTATGCCTCCTTCCAAAACATTGGTGTTAAGAATTTGGGTTTCCTTTACAGTGAGTGTAGAAAATTTAGGTCTTAAGATCTTTAGGTCTACAGTGAGTATAGAAAATTCTCCACTGCTGTTATGTTGAAAGGAATTAACTGGTTGGAAGTGACAAGGAAAATGATGTGACTCAAGCAGTGATATTTTTAGCATATAAGGACATGCAGGCAGCTGGCTTTTTGGAATTACATACACCATACTCACCAAAGCAGTAGCTTTGACTTAGGTCTGCTCTTCTCAGCAAAGCTATTACCATCAGGCTATTAAATCATTCTTTCATGATCTGTCCTTGTATTTTGATGTATTCATTTGTAAAGTGGAACACCCACAACAGGAAGGACAGAGTCCTGCTTATGCAGGTCACACAGTTGCTGATAAGACCATTCCCTGGAGTGGGTTTTCAAACCCCTTTTGACAGGGGTGATTTGGACACATTATTGATGAATGTTCTAACCTGTAAATTCATGGATTAAGTGAGGCTGGAGCATCATAAGCACCAGTGCCAAGTCCACCTTTTCCAGCTATGTTTTCTAGGGATTTCTGCCAGGAGGTCATATGAGTAAATGAAGCCCTTTGTTATACATTACAAGGTTAGGCAGAAGACAAGTGCTGAGCAGGTAGGTGCTGTTAGGATGGTGGTATAGAGTTCCTTTGTGAGGCCTATAAATTCTGTGGAAATTTTCAAATGGAAGAGTGGTATCTGCAAAATTAGGCAGAGAGTTTGAGAATATCACTGATGCCAAAAGTCACTGATGTGATTATAACTTTCCATAACATGATTTCATCAATAACAACATGAATAACAAATGTAATGTTATTATTTTCTTTGCAGTACTTTATGCAAATAAACTTATGTATTATGGGAGTATAAGTTGAAAATGAAGACTTTGGTAGATGTCTTGAAGTTAATTAATGAAGAAATCCCACTGAGTTTTTAAATAATTCATCTAATTTTTAGCATTCTGCTAGTCATTGCATCTGAAAGAATTTTAGGAAATATGATTAAACCTATCTTCAACATATTAGTTGATATTCTAGAAGAGATATCTTCTTACTATTTCTATTTACTGTCCAATTAGATGCCTGGCACTTTACCAGCTTTTGCTATAAAGAAAAGATAAAAGAAAAAAAAAAGAAAGAAAAAGAAAGCCATAAGGAAAACAGAAGGATGGGCAGAGCAAATTGTGTCTTTGAATCCAAAAGAAATGCAGTTGGCTTTGAGTGTCGTTTCACAGAGCTAACTCTTTACTAACATTGTTGAAGCTTTAGAACTTTTTCTTATGGATTGATATTATCATACTTGTAGAATGTAAATTAGTCAATGTACTGAGGATTTGTGTTCTAATTTAGATTGCTTCTGCAACACTGTAAGACATTTCATACAGACTAAGCTTAAAAAACTCATATACTGAAGGTGGATCACTGACAAGCTTCAGCCTAAATGCTGCCTCTGTAGCTTAGGCAAAAAAGGCCCAACACAGTAAGATGAAACATTCTTAATTTCAGCTGTTATTTTTATTTGGAGAAGAGCATTTTTGGTATCTTTCAACTGTGTGTGTTTGAATATGTGTTAGTGTATAAATGTAGTGTTAAAGTAACCCCTTTACATTGCCCTGGTAAATGCATGCTAGATTCCATCACACACTAGCCATTTCTGGTCTTCTAATTAATCCGATTGCTTTTAGTCAATTTAGAGAGGTTTGTTGGGGTTTTTTGTTTTTTCTTTTTTTTTTAATTTGTATATAACTGAACACATCATACTGTGAAACTTAACACTATAAATTTAATGTATTGGAGATGGATATTAAATAAGTAATCAACTAGTCAAATAGCTGAATAAGTTTCTTTTCCTCCAAATCTCCCAAGGCACCCACTTTTCTTCTTCACAGCTGCTGTAGGGTTTTTTTTTTTACATGTGTGTTTTATTTTCTGCTTATGTCTTACAATAGGGAAGGCAAAAGCTTAATTCAGCTATGGTTTGCCAAAATTGGAACAATATTTCCAGCTAAAAATTATTGATGTTATAAACAAAGGCAATAGCATAATGAGAAATAAAGAACAGTGTGAAAATACACTTTTATTTTGGTAGGTATAATAAGAGTATGTTCCTGAAATAGAGTCTTAGGTGAGCCAAATTCTGACACCTGCTTTCTTGAAATGCATCTAGACTTCAGGGGTCTAGAAGAATAATTCAGAATTAAAGCTTTTTAATAATTAAAATAATGAATTTAAAAAACATAACATCAATCCACCACCACCACCCCCGCGCCCAAAAAAAAGATGAAATACTCAGAGTTTTTTCTTTTGTATGAACTGGATAGAAAGAAATTCTAACTGACTGCCAAATTCCGGGTTATTGACTGAGTCTAATAGTAATTTTGAAAAGATATAAAGTAGGTCTCAATAGGATGCTACTCTGTATTTGGAAGTTTAGTGTGATCTACCCTATTACCAAGAATTTCATATCACAGGTGCTTTAAAGCAACAACAATATTAAAAAAAAAAAAAAAAACAAACCAAACTCTGCTAGATTTACTTATTACAGGACAAAAATACAATTTAAGGTAATACAGTGCTTGCAGTTAGATTTTAGTGACTGAAAAGAAAAAAGTGTCAAAACAATTAAATTATCCGATGAAATAATCACTGAATTTGTTCCCAGTAACATGTGGAATGATTAGCTGCATGACTTCACATGAGTATGTCTCTGCTAAACTGCAGTCGAATCTTAATCTTCATGATTTTCTCTTTTTGCTAGCTTTCTGGTAATACAATAATATACTGAATTAAGAGATTTGGTTATCAAAGGGAACCATCTTACATTCTGTGGTAGAGCATGTCACACAAGCACACACAGGGACCATGAAGTTTGATAGCATTTTAAAGATAGCCACCTTCACCAGCTGTTATTCCATACAAGAAACCACAAATTAAACTACTGTGGTTGTAAACCAGAAAGAGATTTTTAAATTACCCTGCTGGAGAAAGTCTGAACTTTGTCAATGACTACATTTTTCAACAAAGATTATTGGGTTCAGATTTAATTCTTCTTAGTTATAATTAAAGGGTAGTGTTTATTAATCTGTTACTGGGTTTGTAAGAGAACAGGAGTTTTATATATGTATGAAAGTCTTAATCCTTAAACTGAGATGTCATGGTTTTAGCTGGGATAGTTGATTTTTCTTCACTGTAGCTAGCATAGTGCTGTGTTTTAGACTTGGTATGTAAATAATGTTGATAACACCCTGGTGTTTTAGTTGTTGCTGGGTAGTGTTTACACTAGTCAAGGACTTTCTAGCTTCCCATGCTCTGCCAGGTGCACAAGAAGCCCGGAGGGGAGGGGATACAACCAGGAGAGCTGATTTCGAATTGGCCAAAGGGTATTCCATATCATGTGACGTCATGCCCAGTATATTAACTGGGGGGAAATTGGCTGGGGGAGGCAGCGATCGCGGCTCGGGGACCGGCAGCGTCGGTCGGCGGGTGGTGAGCGGTTGCAGCACTTGTTGTTTAGTTTTGGGTTTTTTTTTTTTTGTTTTTTTTTCCCTCTTCTTCCAGTGTTTCATCTCTCTCTCGCTCATTATTTTCCTTTTCATTATATTAGTATTATTGCTGTTTTATTCTAATTATTAAACTGTTCTTATCTCAACCCACGAGTTTTCTTACTTTGGCCCTTCCGATTCTCTCCCCCATCCCACAAGGGTGGGGGAGTGAGCGAGCGGCTGTGTGGTGCTTAGTTGCTGACCGGGGCTAAACCACAACATGAGATAAGAATATGTTTTCACTGACAGCTGATGCAGAAAAAAATCCTGAAGGAGAAGATGGTGTGGGAAGGACTATGTCAAAAATAATGTTTTTTTAGAATAATGACCTGAAATTTAATGGACAGACAAAAATTTGACATTGTTCAATAGTGATAATGCAACATTACAAGGGTGGGAGAAATTGTCCAATATTTCTTGGTAGGTCTTAATTTGCATTCTGGCAGCTGGCCAGTATTAGATGTCTAGAATATGACAGGTTTACAGAAAACAAAGCACTGGTGTTAAAGCCTAGCAAAGTACTAAAAGAAATGAATAACTCTAAAAGTCAAAAGGGGGCAATTTTCCCATTCGTGAAGATCAAAATCAAAATTCTGTGCCCTACCATGTAACATATATCAGCTTATATTAATGAACATTCTGTGTGACATCAACCTTTAAGTTCATATTTGTCTTGTTACTATTAAAAGGAATTGTCCAATATTCCTTTGTAGGTGTTAATTTGCATTTTGGCAGCTGGCCTTCAATAAAAAGTTTAGTGTTCTTCCTTTAGATATGACTTTGACATTTATTCTTAGCAAGGTAAATAGTGTTCTCATGTCTTTCATTTTTTAGAGTATCCTTACAAAAAGAAAGACAAAGCAGACACAGAAGTGATCTGACTTTTAAAAAAATATTTTCAACCACTTGTTGCTCTATTAAACTGCTTTTCATGATTCAAAACATGAATTCCAAGGGCTAATTATCACATCTATTTTCAAAGCAGAGTTCACTGAAATCTTTCAAAAGCCCGTCACAAATATTTTTGAAAAATTTCAAGGTGAGGAAGGGTGCATGTTGCTATGAAAAACGAGTGCTGACATATGGGTAAATAAAAATATACTTATGTCAGCAATTTTAAATATTTATTTAAGAATAATTTTTATCATAGGTGATTGTAGAAAGGAGACTTTTACAGGTAATTTCATTAGTAATGTGTCCTTTTACTTTACATAAAAATATTTGCATTCTGTCTATTTAGAATTTAAATTTGGCTTTATTTCCCTGAAGTAGGCTCAGTCTTCAAACACTGTGAATTACATATTTTTTTATACCTATTCTATATATCACTGTTCTCTTAAAGCCACCAAAATGTAATATTAAAAAAAAAAATCAAAGTAACAGAAATAACAAAATGAAAGTTGCACGTACCTGTATGGAACCCTTACAGGTATACTCTGGATGGCCTTATGCTGGCCATTATTCTGCACCAGTTCTTATTTCATTAACAGAGGTTAAGCAGCACACATTTTATTATTAAGTAGAATAAGGTTCCTGCTTTTGTAAATACAGAAGGATTTCCTGAGGTAGTTCGTTGTGTTTAACTCGAAAATCAAGAGTTGGATTCATTTCATCTATAGACATCTGCAGTATAGGTGTTTCTATCTGAAATTAGTCAGTGTAAAGTCACCTTTTTACATCAGTAGAGGGTAATAGATACTGTTTCCGTAAAGAGGAAGAGATGGTGATTTGGTTTTTTTGCACTTACCCAGAAATTTACATACGCAGGTGTCCTAAATTCCCCATGTACATGTATGTGTGGCAGTCAAGTTTTCCTAGCACCTCAAGTCTGATATTGGTGAATATGTCAATGGTGTTGCTAACTTGTTCTTCTTTGCTCGTGGTATTCCCAGGGCAGGAATGAATACCTTCATACATAACTTTTGACCTTACTTTGCAGACAGCTACATCTGAACTACACAGTGTAGGTTTCATTTTAGTCAACAGACATAAACACGTGTATGAATAATTTTTCTCTGTTTTGTAACGAGATTTTAAGCTAAGATAAAGCATGCCCTTAAAGTGCCTATTTCTCCCCACTGAGTGTAAAGGGAGTCTGGACAACTTGCTCAGAACACTGGTTCCATTATCTGGTATGAACAATATTGTAGTTACAGTTCAGTAGCTTTCATTTATCTATTTCAATATTTTCATAAAATCATAGAAAATCTTGAGTTGAACGGACCCATAAAGATCATTGAGTCCAACTCCCTGCTCCTCGCAGGACTACCTAAAATGAAATCATATGACTAAGACTGCCATCCAGACACTCCTTGAAATCTGACAGGCTTGCTGCCATGACCACTTCTTCAGGAGCCTGTTCCAGGGACCGACCACCCTCTCAGTGAAGAACCTTTTCCTAATGTCTAATCTGAACTTCCCCTTACACAGCTTCATTCCATTTCCTCGTGTCCTATCACTGGTCACCAGAGAGAGGAGATCAGCATCTCCTCCTCCACTGCCCACCTTGAGGAGGTTGTAGACTGTGATGAGGTCACCCCTCAGCCTTCTTTTCTCCAGGCTGAACAAGCCAAGTGATCGCAGCACCCCTTCATAAGTCTTGCCCTTGAGACATTTCACCATCTTGGTCACCCTCCTCTAGACACACTCTAATAGTTTGATGCCTTTTTTATATTGAGGCACCCAGAACTGCACATGGTACTCAAGGTGGGGCTGCACCAGTGCAGTGTAGAGCGGGACAGTCACTTCCCCCGATCAGCCAGCTATGCTGTGCTTGAGGCACCCTAGGACACAGTTGGCCCTTTTGGCTACCAGAGTACAGTGTTGATTCATGTTAGAATTGCCATCAACCCAACCCCCAGACGTCTTTTCACGGGGCTGCTCTTCAGACTCTCTTTCCCCAATTTGTATGTATAGCCAGGGTATTTTATTCAAATTACAGTCCCTTCATTTTAGTGAACCAGCCTCTGTATATGTTGGCTGTGTTTTTTTCTTCTTTTTTTTCTTTGTGTGTTTCATTTTGTTTTGTTGCATAGTTAATGCTAAAGAAGGAATGACCCACAGCAGTCAAACTCTGTCCAAACTTTACTGAAAAAAAAGCCCAAACAACAAAAACTCCCCACACATTTCTGCATGACAACACATAATGGTCATCTGCAGTGGCCAGACCAAGTGAGTTTGACTTTATGCTGTAATCAGATACAGAGTAATTTTAGAGATCTTTTTAAAATTCAAACAAAATTTTAGAATTCTCTCTTCTACAAAGAGATAACACCACTCTCTGCCCCCTCCCCCCATTTTAAAATAGTCTTTATCTGTTTGATTAGTTCCTGGTACTTGAAGAATGGGAGAGGCCTGAGAAAATTAGAGTTTATATGTATTTCATTTTTTTTAATGAAAATGAAATGTTTTTATTTGTGCCTATAACTTGAGAAGCAATGGGCACTTCTATCTTCTAGAAATTCACAGTTTAAAGAACAAAACCTTAGAAAACCAGTCCTATTCCTGCATAAGGAATTCAAACAGGAACAGTTTTCTTCTTTGGAAATAATAGAATAGACCTCTTGCATACAAGAAGCTCAAAAACTTACAAATATGTAAAATGAAATAGCTCATCTTTACCCTGCACAGGTCAAATTAATGTTGTAGAATCCATCTGTGTGGAGTTTTATTAACCCTTCTTATTAACTTCCAACATAGCTGTTATATATATCTAAAAGAATGACGCCATTAAGATACACTCCACATAGCTAAGAATTAAGAGTAACCTTTTTTTAAAGATATAGTTGATGTAGTTGATCTATAATGTGTTCTGCACTTTGTGGGTGTTATTCAGAAACACAAAAGGTGTTATTCATAATGCCTCCTTTACTGGAAAATGTATGCTCACTAATTTAGTTTCAAATGCTGTTAAAAGAAAATCTGCAGACAGAGCAAAAGGGCAAAAGGGTGACATAAGGCACAGCAGACTTTCTAAGACAGTTTTGGCACACAGCCTGCATTAAACGGCAGACACTGAGTAAAAAAATATTGGAATCAAAAGAAAAGAGAATACAATGAAAAAATTGATTTCTAATCTCTAGCTATTGCAAATCAGTCAAAACTAGTCAAAGTGCTTTAGTTTATTATCTGTCATGTCTTGCACTGGGCCACTCTTTGATCTGTAAATACCCAAAAACTGGTCTGAAGTTTGACGACTTGTCAGCCTGATTACATCTACTCACTGCAGCATTTCCTAATCGCTATATACTTGATTTCACCTCTTCAGTTTTCACCTGAATGAGTGATATACAAAAACATCTTCATCATTACCAGACCTCATGCACTTCATTTTTCAGAATGGCTGAAAGATGAAATACATGATGTGCTGTTTGAACTGTGGCCAAATGCATTTTCTACGTTAAATAAACAGTGCCATGGAAACTATGATATGCATGTCCTTGAGGGAAAGCAGTCCATGCATTTCATCGACACAGGGAAAGAAAAGAGAAAGAAAAATGTAGATGTTAGAATTATTAAAACTACCTAGAGGCAGGGACACTTTTTAAAGAGCATGTCTGACTGAGCCAAAAACTAGAATTAGTGATCTCATTGGCCCTTTTCTGTCACTGAGTTACTTACTGGGCTTCTTTGTTTCAGATGTAACTAAGGAGGAGTGGAAAGGAGAGTATTAATTTTGACTGATCAATAAGTCATTTCTTTACAGATTCAAGGAGATAATTCTGCCAAATCTCTGAGTTACCAATTCTTGCTGTCTAGATTCTCCTGTGCACCTAGGAGGCACTCCTGTGATTTCTGTGATGTTGATGAGAAGTCACACTGCTAATTATCTTTGAGAAATGTGTGTTTGCATTTATGTATGTATGTTCTAATCTGAAATCATAGTACCTCCCTCTTTTGTGAGCTGTCTGTTCCTATCAGCTTAAATGGATGTGAAAATGTAAAACTACACAAAGTGTAGTAAAATAATAGCTATGTAACAGCTAATATAGTTATATAATAGCTAATATAATAATAATAGTAGCTAAAATGCACAAACCCATACTACACAAAATGTAGATAAGTCTTTTTCATGGCCTTGGGTTTCTTTAATTATTTTTCCTTGTTTGTTTTCCTTGAATACTTGCCTCACCATGTGGGTTTCTCTACTTTTGTAGACAAAAAAAAAAAAAAAAGTAAGGTTTTCTGACATCTAATTTTGGAATCAGCTTGGGCTGATTGGGCACTTGGGAAGTGAGCATTTGTTTTATGGTGCCTGCTAGTCTGAGAATTTAGATGGATGCTGTGGAAGTAGCATTCATAGGTCTGGGGATTTTATACTGTTGCTTATTGTGTAATAGAAGAGAAAGTTTGATTCTGAGCTCCTTCAGTAGAATTAAAATAAGTTCCAATAATCCACGCAAGGCATGCAGTATCACAAAACAGATCCCTTTTCTCAGAGGCTGTGAAGAAACTTGGAAAAGCAAGTTCACTTCTACAGCTCTGTGATAAGCTATGCTGTGAGATAAACATGCATACATACTTGATACGTATCTTAGTCCAAATTTCCTTACTCAGTTTTTGATGATTCGAGTCATCACTAAGGTATATTTTACACTTGTAAAGTATCACCATCAAAAGCTGTATTTTATAGAACAGAAAGGGAAACATTACAGATTGAACTCTTGCAGTGCACCATTACTCTGGGGAAACAATGAAAATTAAATTCTCCATTGAAATAGATCTGGAAGTCTCAATTTAGTTTCCCACAAACATCTTTCTTCCATTCAATATCAACATAAAATTTGGCAGTTTACTTATCTTTGCTCAGATGAAGCCAAGAACTAAAATAAAAGTGAAGAACAATTCAGTGTTGAATGCTGATGGCAGAGATTTCGCCATAAATTTTACAGTGACGTTAGCTAGTGTTACTAATTCTTCATTGGCATGTTTAACAGAATAACCTGAGCTGGGGAAAAACTAATAAAAAATAACATTTGCAAAATAAATTGGCTTTAGCATCCACCCTTGTAGGTCAGAAAGTATCTATAAATACTTACCTTCCCTTCACTAGAATACAGATATCTAAACCAATTTTTCAATTTTTTTCCCCAGATCTTCTTTTTACCTATATTTACATTGTGGGAGTACTGAGTTGCTAAATCAGTTCCTAGCTCTTCTTGTAAGGAGTCCTAGTTACATAGAAAAGTAAAAATTGGCTGAAAGTTAATAAAGTTTTTTCCTTCAGTGGATTATAAGTGCATAAAAGTAATTCCAATAAGCTAGCTCTAAGAAAGTTACAAAGAATGGCCTTGAAATTGCTTCAGATTGCTTTAGATCAGGCTAGGGACTGATTTTCATCCTCCTCCTCCCATTCTACAAGCAATGCCTACAAGTAAAGCATACGCTAATATGGAAGAAATTCCTGAACATAACTGTATTTAATCTGAGTTATTAAAAAAAATTGTTATTTGGTATTGGGCTATAAATTGTTATAAATTGGTAGTGAGCTATAAATGTTTAAAATGAAAGGTAGGCAAAACTTCTCTACACACATGAATGAAGGAAGTATTTCAGGAATACGGAATGCATTTTTCACAGGCTTTCTTGCCACTTACTAGTGTTGACAAAGGCATCTATACATTTTCTATCTTGCATCCACTTTTTTGTCAAGAATTATGTTCAATGGATGGGAATTACATGCTTGCAGTGTACTGGTTGGGCCGGTAGTAGTATGAAGCTAATTGTTTTAATCTCAACTGTAACAAAATAATATTTTGAAAATTCTGCAGCTTTGTTATCCTACCAGCTGTGCTATAAAATCTGCCCAGTATTGGCTAATGGAACATGCTGTAAGGACATGATCCTGGGTGAAAAGATGTGGGGAAACATTGTTTGTCAGTTTGACTTCAGACAGTTTCAGTGCTGGCAAAGGAAATTGCTTATGTTCTCCAGGAAAGAAAAGAGACAAATGCCACACATAAGAAATGGATAGTCTAAAAGGAAACAGATACGTGCTAATGTCAGTATGCCTCATAGTTGTCACAGCAATATGTGTTACAGGTTTAGTGTATTAGTTAGGACTACATTTCACATTACTTCCCATTCTTTATTCAGCTTATTGTGGGAAAAAGACAATCCCATATCCAATTCATTAGTCCAAATACTCCAAAACTTGGGCTATGTCTCCCTCAGCTAGTGATCCAGTGCAGTTCACTGGATCCATATATTGAATTTGTGGGTTTTGAGACTCACCTCTTACACCTGCTTCATATGTGATTTGCGGGTTGTGCTCCAGCCTAGGTTTAGATTGGTCTCATGAACTGAACATCCCCACTGCACGTATGTCATGCTTTTTGTCACTTTCTGTCATGGTTTAACCCTGGCAGGCAGCTCAGCCCCACACAGCTACTCGCTCACTCCCCCTCAGAGGGTTGGGGAGAGAATTGGAAGGGTAAAACTAGGAAAACTCTGGGGTTGAGATAAAGACAGTTTAATAGGTAAAGCGAAAACTGCGTGTGCAAGCAAAGCAAAAAAAAGGAATTCATTCACTCCTTTCCATTGGCAGGCAAGTGTTCAGCCATCTCCAGGAAAGCAGGGCTCCATCACACCTAACAGTTACTTGGGAAGACAAACGCCATCACTCCAAACATCCCCCCTTTCCTTCTACTTCCCCCAGCTTTATATGCTGAGCATGATGTCGTATGGTATGGAATATCCCTTTGGTCAGTTGGGGTCAGCTGTCCCAGCTGTGTCCCCTCCCAACTTCTTGTGCATCCCCAGTCTGCTCGCTGGTGGGGTTGGGTGAGAAGCAGAAAAGGCCTTGACTCTATGTAAGGACTGCTCAGCAATAATGAAAACATCTCTGCATTATCAACACTGTTTTCAACACAAATCCAAAACATAGCCCCATACTAGCTACTATGAAGAAAATTAACTCTATCCCAGCCAAAACCAGCACACCTTGCCTCTCAGTCAAAGCTGTCTGAAGGCAATGATTTGTTATTTTGGATACTTATATTTCCATTGGGAGTTTGAAAGTATTTAATGTATTTCAGGAGCAGATCTTTCAGTTTAGTATCTCCTGAAAATTATCCATTGAAGAGGAATTTAGTCTGTGCACTTCAGAACTGCCCTTCAAAATGCATCAACTCACAATCAGTAAATGCAGAGTTTATTCACAAGAAACGCTAGTACTCCAAGAGAGTGATGAAGACTCAGGCTTTATTAACTGCTGTTGAATTAAAAATATACCATAGAAATCAGCAGCCATTTAAGAAAATATATACTGTGCTTTCTTTTCCTGTAAATTGACATATAAGTAGCAAACAGCAAACAACATACATAATGTTGGTTGCAGAACTTGAAACAAACTTGCTCTAGGACTGAGTATAAATGACATTATTTTCATTTTATGGAAATTACTCCCAAAAACATGTGTTAATGTAAAAATTATGTCCAATTCCTCATCTAGTTATCTACATTTATTAAAAAAAATAACTATCAGGTTTTCCAAAATTACTGAGTACCCATTATTTTCCATTGTCTCAGTGAGTTTACAGTAATGTGAAACCTATAAAGGGAAAAGAGTCCAATTCTATGTTTAAAATAAAGATTAAAACCATACAAACCCAATTTACAGCAACACATAGAAATCTCAAATTTTATACAAAATCATCAGTTTGTGTTTGCTTAATCTTCTTTTTTTAACATGCTAGCTTAAGCGTTAGAGTTATTTGACTTGTTCAGAGAATCCAGATTTCTCATTTAAAATATACTGCCTATTTTTTAAAGAACAGTGAATGTTTCCCTTTATATTAGCTGCACTTGTCTGTCTCTGATATCTTTGTTACAGTTTTTTCTTCTGAAACTTTTTCATCAACATCAAAGAACTTTTCAATTTTCGTATAAATTTACACCCATCTTACTGCTATCTCAAACTGTAGAGAAGTGTCTTAGTGGTAAAAGTTCACATACAGAATTTTATCTTGACATCTCAGAGTTTCTACATAGATCTATTCAGAAAGGGACTGGAAAGCCTGCATTTTTATCTTGTATCAATTTATGTACTGTCTATATGACCACAGTATATTTTGTAACTATCATTGGTAATTACCAATAGTTAACATGGGTCTTTTTTTTTTTTTTTTTTTCCCTCAAATTGCCTTGTTCTTATTTTGATCTGATGTGAAGAAGGAAACCTTACCATGGGAAGAAAAATATAGTTTTGGATAATGGGCTAATTCTGGACCATGTCCAACAGTTTTTGAAGTGGTTTCTAAGAAAAATTCTGTCTTGTACTTTGGCAAATTTTCTCTGTGTTAAAATTCTTTATTGTGACAAAACACAGGCATCATCAATAGCATTCCTGGAAGATGTTTAGGAAGTAATTTTTGCTCCAGGGGATTTGATCTGGGCAACTCAGTAGAAGACAGATTATATATTCCATGGGAAGCTGCTGTCATGAGAAGACAAGACAGTCCTTTAGGTGCTTAGAAAGCAGGTTTTTAGAAAACACAGATGAGAAGATTGCAGTAGCTTACATGAAAGAATACTGGTATATGAATGAGAGAGTTATGCATGCTGTAGAAAGAAAATAAAAAAGTGGGAAGGAAGTGGCATGTTCACAGAGCAGGTTTGACAGAAGAGTTCTGTGATGCACGCTGTAATCCTGGACTAAACAGCCAAGATTTGGGAGGGTTTGAGTATGACTGACTTCTTGGCTTTCATTTAAAACAAGTTTTATTCTCACAGTTGCAAAGGATTTAAATAACCTGAGCCTAAAGTGGAATGAGGCATCCTCCTGGATATGCCATTCGTCTTTGCCAAAGGGATAACTATCAGATTCCAGAGACTAGAGTAGAGCTCTAGGGTTGGGTTCCCACCACTGGCTGGGTAGTGAGAGTTACCTGCTTTACATCTGCCTGTCAGGCAACACTGTTTCGTCTCTAAGTTTAGCAAAACCCACATGATTTCTTCTCTGAATTGAGCTGAATGTATATTGTTACTGTTCTTTTAATGCTCTTTGAGGTCAGTTTGTGCTGAAGTTGGAAACTGGACTGAAACATGCAGAGGCTTGATTGCAGTCTGTAAATAAGCATACACTAACTTGATTAACTTTGGAAGTTGTTTTCTTTTTTTTCTTGTTGTTATTCTCATCTAATTAAGGTAATTGTAGTTAATTGAAAAGGCATAATTGGTTTAATTGGATCTGAAGATGCAACAAGAAAATCACTAACGATGAAGATGGAATTGATTTGATGGAAACTACTCTAAACAAAAGTGCAGTCTGAGCATTATGGATCTCTTTAGAGAAAAGCATTTAAGAAAACATAGTCATTTTTTCATCACACAAGCAATGAACAGATGCAGGACCATTGTACTGAAACTAAATAGAAACTGTCAATTTGATAAGTTTGTCCAGCTTTGCTATCTTATATAATGGACTTCATCTTTCTAATTGTATTGCAAGCTGCTTTAGTTTGCAAGAGATGGTGGGGATAGAAAGTTTATATTGTTTAGGGAAATAGGCTGTACCCACCATTGAGCACTAGGAGGGTCAGGACGTACTGGGGGAAAACTCAGACCACATTAAAATTCATTGGATTTTTAGATAGCATGGTGTCCCTTGATTTGTTCATTTCCCTTTGTAATAAATTTATATCTAAAGAACTGAGGACTTAAAATGTTCAGGTTCTGTCCCACAAGGAATTAGGCAATAAGGCTTTGTTCTTTGGTACCCACCACAAAAAGGTCCAGACTGCCCCTGCGGGGTTCATGGAAGGAGGTTCTGAAGCCTTGTGGAGGAGAGGCAGCAATGTACTTAGCATAGTTATTACTCAGATGAGTTGGACAGGAGTCATATTGTCTGATAAAACATTTTAGCAGCTTGACTTTGAAAGTGCATGGCTTTTCTGAAGAGTCATTTTTGTGGTTAATGACCTACAATTTGTTTCTGAGTGATTAAAGATATTTCTCAGTGGAAATGTGGTAAAAATGCAGATGTTGGCCAATGCCCACTCCAAATAATGTTACAAACTATACAGAGTCTGGTTTGTACAAGAAAAAATGAGAATAATTCTCACAAGATTACATTAAAAATTTCTTTTTTATTAAAAAATTCAACACAGGGGATGCCAACAAAAATATTTTTTCATTGGCTGGAAATTATGTTTGTTGTCTGTAGATCAGACTGATCAAAAAATTATACAAAACATTATGGTATAAAAATCGTAAATTTAAGTTTAAGAATTATGATTGGCCTGAAAGGCACAGGTTAAAAATAAAGAGGAATACAGCTAAGTTGTAGTTAAAAGAAAGTCTTTGGGACAAGTGAAATTTACAGTTTGAACTACCTGTAGAAATAATGAAGACACATTGATCAGTTGTAATTGGAAGCATGCAACTGAAATAAAATGAAATTAAATGGAGCATGGAAGTGGCTGACTATACCAGCTAGAGCATTACTGTTGTAAACTGATGCAGTTTCTTTGAATCAGTGAAGTAATACCAGTTATATCAGCTAAGCAATAATTCTTAGGGAAGGAATGTTTTATCTTCTTGCCAACTTGGAAATTGCATCAGTAATGACATTATTGTAAAATGGAATTTAAAAAGTAAAAATATTACTCCAAAAATTAATTTGAACACACATTGTTATTGGAAGGACTGAGAAATACCTGTTCTTGAGAAGACCCTTAAATGATTGAGGAAAGCACTGTTCTGAGGAGAGCTTATTGGCTGTAGCATACCTCTTGCACTACTGTGAGCCTAAGCTGGCTGATGTCCAGCAAACGTAGACCTTTCCATGCAGAAGTTTCATAGGCAGTTTACTGGGTTATCTTGAATCATCTGCACCCCTCCATACAAATAGGTCTGTAGTGCAGTCCTAAATGGAGATGAAAAAAAAATGGACTACTGTTTTTTTTTGGAAATGGTTCATATTTTTGTTTGCTTGAATTAGGGGATCAAGCAGCCTGGAACACACTCTTGTCAAAATTTCTTTGGTCTCTCTCTAGTGTTCTTTGGAAAGGCTGCGGTGCAAAGGATTCTTCATTGGTTTGTTCCACAGACTTGTATTATTTTTGTTTTATAGTAACAGGGAAGTGAGGGATGATGGAAGGTTGTGAATCAAAACAGGCATCTCCTTTAGAAGAAAAATGATTTAGAGAAAGATGGGAATTTTGAATCAACACATTTCTTTACTGAAAAATAACTATCACAGCTAATAGAAAATAGGAAGAAGCATAAAATTTTAGTTTTATGTTAGGTTCCTACATTCATATCTGCAATATTTAGTATCTGCCTGTGTAAAAATATGTACACCTTAATGTCCCAACTTTCAAATACATATATTAAAGATTTGGCAGAAGATGACTCAAATTCAGTGATTTGCACAGGAAGCCTGCAAAAAAGTCAGAAATTTAACCCATAAAAGCTGAATTTCCATATTTAGGGCATAATGTCAAAGAACTTCACCAAATAGCAAGTGTATGATCAAAAATAAAAACTGCGTTAATACCAGCAAATTATAGAACCTGTTAATTTGTCTCACAGCTTAATCTTTGCCATTATCCCCCCCACTCCCCCTACTCCCAGTAAAGTTCTTACATCAAAATTTGAAAAATGCATTGAGGGAAGGAGAAATTTGAGGAAGGGAAATGGGTTAAGTTGAATGAAAGGGCCTGAATTTCAGCATGACATTTTATGGTGCTGAGTATGATAATTTCTGCTTGTAGGTCAAATGTGTTCTAGATGCCCAAGATTCCCAGCTGGTGCTACAATTGCTAAATACCCTGAATAGTATGGTATTTCTTGTCCTATATAGCTAAATTTGGGACCTCTGTCCGGCATGAGAAATACACAAAGAAGGATATATTGGGTTTGCATGGCAAGGTTTTGGTAGCAGGGGGGGCTACAGGGGTGGATTCTGTGAGAAGTTGTTAGAAGCTTCCCCTGTGTCTGATAAAGCCAATGCCAGTGGGCTCCAAGATGGACCCACTGCTAACCAAGGCCAAGCCCATCAGTGATGGTGGTAGCACCTCTGCAAGAATATATTTCAGAAGGGGAAAACTACTGCTCAGCAGCAACCACAGCCAAAGAGAGGGTTGAGAATATGTGAGAGAAACAACCCTGCAGACACCCAGGTCAGTGAAGAAGGAGAGGGAGGAGGTGCTCCAGGTGCCAGAGCAGAGATTCCCCTGCAGCCCCTGGCGAAGACCATGGTGAGGCAGGCTGTACCCCTGCAGCCCATGGAGGTTAATGGTGGAGCAGATATCCACCAGCAGCCTGTGGAGGACCCCATGCCAGACCAGGTGGATGCCTGAAGGAGGCTGTGACCCCACGGGAAGCCCATGCTGGAGCAGGCTCCTGGCAGGACCTGTGGACCCATGGAGAGAGGAGCCCATGCTGGAGCAGGTTTGCTGGCAGGACTTGTGACCCCATGGGGGACCCATGCTGGAGCAGTCTGTTCCTGAAGGACTGCACCAGCATGGAAGGGATCCACGCTGGAGCAGTTCGTGAACTGCAACCCATGGGAAGGACCCATGTCAGAGAAGTTCATGGAGGACTGTCTCCCGTGGGGGGGACACCACACTGGAGCAGAGAATGAGTGTTTTGAGTCCTCCCCCAAGGAGGAAGGAATGGCAGAGATAACGTGTGATGAACTGGCCACAACCCCCATTCCTCATCTCCCTGAGGCTTTGGGGGAGGCAGAGGTAGGGAATTCAGGAGTAAAGTTAAGCCTGGGAAAAAGCGGGGGGGTGGGGAGAAGGTGTTTTTAAGATTTAGTTTTTATTTCTCATTATCCTACTCTGATTTGATTGGTAATAATTTTTTTTCCCCCCAAATTGAGTCTGTTTTGCCCATGATGGTAATTGGTGATCTCCTTGTGCTTATCTTGATCCATGAGCCTTTCGATATATTTTCTCTCCCCCATCCATCTCAGGAGGGAGAGTGATAGAGTGGCTTTGGTGGGCACCTGGCATCCAGCCAGGGTCAACCCACCACAAAGGGTTACTGCCCACATGCAGATGAATCATACCTGCGCTGTTAATCTGTACATGCACAAAGCGATTTGACATTTCATACACAGCTGCTTTGACTGGAGTTACTGAAAACAGGGAGTAGCATCCCAGTGTAATATAAAAGTTTGGGCAAACACAGATCTCAAGGTGAAGTCCAGATATCTCTAAAAGCTTGCTTAATTATTATGTCTGTAAATGCATGAAGAACAGAGTACTGTAATGCAAAATTTTACCTGTATTATTTTGACAACATCTGAAGATTTTTTTTGTTTAAGTTACAATGTGTTGTGGTTTAGCCCCGGTCAGCAACTAAGCACCACACAGCTGCTCGCTCACTCCCCCACCCTTGTGGGATGGGGGAGAGAATCGGAAGGGCCAAAGTAAGAAAACTCGTGGGTTGAGATAAGAACAGTTTAATAATTAGAATAAAACAGCAATAATACTAATATAATGAAAAGGAAAATAATGAGCGAGAGAGAGATGAAACACTGGAAGAAGAGGGAAAAAAAAACAAAACCAAAACTAAACAACAAGTGCTGCAACCGCTCACCACCCGCCGACCGACGCTGCCGGTCCCCGAGCCGCGATCGCTGCCTCCCCCAGCCAATTTCCCCCAGTTAATATACTGGGCATGATGTCACATGATATGGAATACCCTTTGGCCAGTTCGAATCAGCTCTCCTCATTGATCCCCTCCCCTCCGGGCTTCTTGTGCACCTGGCAGAGCATGGGAAGCTAGAAAGTCCTTGACTAGTGTAAACACTACCCAGCAACAACTAAAACACCAGGGTGTTATCAACATTATTTACATACCAAGTCTAAAACACAGCACTATACTAGCTACAGTGAAGAAAATCAACTATCCCAGCTAAAACCATGACACAATGACAAAATTAATTCATCACAGTTGAGCGTTAAACTGCTTTGTCCTTTTCTCAAAAAAAAAAAAAAAAGGTGTAAAATAGGTGAAAAGCAGTTTTATGTCAAATGTAAAGTCATTCTATTACAGAGCTTGATTTAAAAATGGCAACTCTTACGTGAAAAATGATGGTGAGGAAAGAGTAAGTGGAGGAAAACTATATTTCTACAGAGAAAAAACATATTCATTTGTTTCATGTTTAACTATTGATGATAAAATATAACTATAAATTTGGAGAGTCATTTTTATACTGAATGGTACTTTATATTAGATACAGTATTTTTTCCCTAAAATCCTACTATAAAAATGTATAGCAGCACACCATTTCTAGTAGATGTAATTACTTTTTTATTATGATCATATAGCACCTTTCCTGGCTGTGAAGTTCATGGACTGTGCACTCATTTCTGAGTTACAAAGTCATACTGATGTTAGTTTCTTGTAATACCAATATATTTTGTATGATTAGTCCTGAACATGTCTCCAAACTGAAATATCCAGTTCACCTGGATAGCTGAATCCTTGAACGACTTGATGGTGAACAATGCAAGGTCATCACTTCTTCTGAGGCACAGAAAATTCCTACTGAAATTCTACTTCAGCTTGGAAGTTGGTGGCAAGAAAGTACTTTAGAAACAAAAACAGAGTGTGACATGATACATTGACTGTTTTTTTTTTCTACAAAATAAAATTATTTTTTCACAGATGGCAATTAATACCTGATAGCTATATGCAAGCCATTGTAATGCCACAACACTATATATTAGCACCATGATAAAAAGTCAGTCATGTTTTTGTCACATAGCAACAAGAAATTTAAATAATACCACACTTTTTGCCTTTATTGAGAGTGTAAACATTTCTTATAAGGTTTTAAAATTGCATGGGTGTATGCACCACCCAAATGTAATTATGTATTTCAAAACAAAGAGAAAGAAAATACAAGCTGATGTGACAAAGATTTTACTGGTGTTCATTCACAGCCATGTTATTCACAGTGACAGTGATCCATCCTAATACCTGACATTTTACTCCATGAATGAAGCAGAGTCAATATAATTTCTACATTTGTCTTAGTACCATAAATATAGACTCAAACAAAGCCTGATGTTCATAAAGGAATGAAAGCATAATATTCATAGAAGTGGTTGTATTTTAGCCACTGCTTGTCTTAGTAAGGATCAAACACAAGCTACTTATTAAAGAAGTACCCATGACAAGATAAAATAAGCAAACAAAAGGAAAGCAGACCAAATTTCTGCATACAGTGTCCTAAACCATCAGCTTGTCTTCTTCCCAAATCCCCTGGAAGAATAAATCTCTTGACTTAGAGATAATAAAGAACTGATAGACTAAGGCATTCTTCAGGGAAAATGTTCCCTAGCAGTGTTCCTTGAATGGTCCTTAGAGGGAAGTCTAATTGAATTTTTACATTGTCTAGAGTGGTGGCAGTATGATCTGGATGTGAAAGTAGGTGTATAGGGATAAAGTAAGTGTATAGAGAGAAACACTCTTCTATATAAGTTTCGAGATTTAAAACAAAGCCAGTTTTTTTGAGCCAATATTTAGTACTGTTCTGTTTGTAAAGCAGAAATTTAGCACATCCCACTGCACAGGTCTCAAAAACAGCTGTTAGAAGTTTGTTAAAGATATAGCTATAACCCTTGGATGGCACAGAGGAAGTCACAGATAAATCTAATGTCAAGGTCTAACCTTTAAAATCAGGAACAGTATGTGCATATACCACTAACTTGTTTCTAATAGGAAACACTGAACACTGTGTAAGTAGCATGTCAGCAACTTATTTAATCAAATGGTGAATAAAATCACAATGTTTCTTTCAGGAATTTGGTGCTTCTGGTTTTGACCTTAAATGAAACAAGAAAGCAAAGAATCAAACATTTAAATTAACTAATATTTTTTAAGCTTTTTAAATCACTCATTTAGTTTGAATTGTAATCAAAGGCTTGAGAGATCTCTTCATAATCCAAACTGATTTATGGAAGACTTTGTGGTTAAGGCACTGGGCTGAGAGCTGCAAATCTTTACAGTGAAGTAGCAAAAGGTCAGTTCGTTAGTGTTTGAGAAATGCTCTGATACACAAGAGATGCAGCTGTATATATAAGTGTAAATGTGGCTTACAACTCTGAGGTTGGTTGAAACAAACTCTTGCAACATTCTGCCTAAATCAAGAACTAATTAGAGGGTTAGCAATTTATTTATGGAGGGATTCCATATTTGCACATATAAGCAACTCTTAAATATGTATATAATGACAAACTAAGCAAGGTGGTAAACTAGAGATCACTGATAGTCATAAACAGACATACTCCATATCATTTTGCTTCTTATGACAATTTGAATTTCACTTTTACAAGAAAGAACCACATTCTGTATGGGATCCTCAAATACTTTCCAATTTAATTTCTCTAGGTGTTCTCTTAGATATGTCTTCTGTAACCACACAGAATTTCTCCTCCCAATCTTCTTTCATATCTTTATTTCTTACAGGTGACAATGTCATTGACAACTTGATATATGGACATAGAACTGTGGTGAACTTTGTACACTACTTTACTTTCTGTGTCCAGTCTCTTCCTCTGTCTTCCATTCTAAGGGTGAGACCCAAGGACTTAGTTTTGTTTAGTAAGGATAGCGTGACTGTAATTCACAGCTTACAGAGACTGTTAGGGATCCTGTGCTTTGAGTAACACAGAAGCAGTTAAGAGTGTGAGGGAGTGCAGGAAGCAGTTAATTGCTACCCTGATTTAGGTAACAGGCTTAAAATCTGGGAAACCAACAGTGGAAAGAACCAGTGTAAAAATTTAATGGAAGTTTTACTGTGATAAATCTGTGACTGCTAAAAGCACCTACAATGAGATATGGATTTGAGTGCAAACCAAATGAAAGACTCAGAGGAGCATGCCAGTAACCAAGATTTAATATTAAACAGAAATTATCAGACACACTGAGGGAAATCGGTTATGAAGTGAACTGGGTAAGGGCTGTGAGAGCCTTTTTCTTTAAGGAATAGGAGCAACAACTTTGTAAAGAAGGGATGCAGACCCAATGGAGGAAATAAACATTTTGTTAAGAAAGAAGAGAGGAAATAGAAAGTCCTGCAATGGAAAGGGTGGATTCACGTAGGTGAAAGCAATGCTTGGACTCGGGCAAACAATGAAATCTCAACACTAAAAAGTCAGGAAAACCAGATCAGTATGGCATTGTGCTAATAGAAATTTGCATATTATAATTCTATTTAGATCTGAGTTCCTACTGCCCTTTGATGATGATACTTTTGGATGAGGTAACGGAATCATCCATCTCCTTGCAGCTGTGTGCAGTATGTAGAGGAGTCAGCCAGATTTTAGGGCTTTTATTGGAACTATAGCATCACTGGTGTCTGAGAGCATTCTTGCAGGCTGATTTTGTCCACTTGCTGAAGCATTGTAATGTATGAAGTAACAAAAATAATTTCTGCTAGGAGGTATTTCCTCTGGGAAATGACTGGTTGTACTAGCTAGTGACAGGATTACAGAATGGCTGTCTCCTATCACAGAGAAATTACCATGAAAATCCAGTGGTGATTCTATAGTGTATCTGCAGAGGTGCTCCCAGGAGCTGAACTGACCGGGTGAAACCTCTATGTCATTTTAAAGACCCTGGCGAGATCTCAACTTTAACACCATGTTCCATTTTGGTCAAGATATTAAGGAAAGATGAACTGAAATCACAACAGCTGCAGAGAAGGGATGTAGGGTTTTTCAGGGGAACAAAGAGCATATCTCTCAGGAAGAGAGATTAATCCAGCAAAATGAACCATGAGGGAAGGTATTGTTACTGTATATAAGTATGTCATGGGGGCAAGCATGTGAGAGAGAACTATTTTTTTCAGATAAAAGATCAGGCTGGCATGGGAACAGGTGGCTATCAACTGGCTATGTGTAAGTTGAAGCTGGAATGAGAAGATGGGTTCTAACTCTCAGAGCACAGCTCTGGGTCAGTCTTCCAGACACAAGTACTGAGGGCAATTCACCCCCAAATGCTTTAAAGATAGAACTTGGAGAGCTTATGAAAGTGATTTCATGTTTGATTTGTCGGCAGGGAGCTGACCCAAGAGGTCTCTAGCAGCCCTGTGAACAGACCATATACCTTCATCTCTTCCTTCAAACCCTTTTGGAAAACTCATTTTTCTAGGCAATCTTCCCTATATTACTCATCTCTATTCTCTCTCTACAGTTTCCCATGTGCCCCATGCTTTGTCTTTGTTTCTTTTGTATGGCTTGTTATTATGATCTCCACAGCACAGAGAATTTATCTTTTGTACAATGGCACTAATGTTCATAGTACTATATAGACGATTAATAATAATTAATAGTACCATCTGGACTATCAAGCAGTAACAACTATATAATCATCAGCCTTTTCATCTGAGTCTCCTGGATAGCTATTACATTAACTCTAAGTTTTCAAAATGTAATTAAATGTAAAAATGTCCTCAAAGAAAATATATATACTGAATAGAAGAAAAATCTTAAAACAATTTTTTTGGTTGCAGCTTGTATTCACTTAGTATATAAATATTGTATATGAATTCACACATGCATAATATAAATGGTTATATATAATGCATAAGTCTATAAATAAAATAAATATTTAGTGAAAAAAACCCACAACATAATATGAAATCATGTAACACGATGAATCTATCATACTGTGTTACTCTACATCATTCAAGAAACAAAACTTAATGAAAATTTGGTTTAGAATGGAAATGTTCATCATTAATTTAATGGGGAGCTGTTATGATTATGCCAAACCTAATGACCTTCAGAGGAAATCAGGCATGTTGTAACCTGGAAGTGATCACTTAACTAATTCCTGCGGTACTGGCAAAAAAGGCCACCAATTTATTTTATTGGTTGTAGTTCCAAGTGGGATTAGTCTGATTTTTCATTTTTATTTTCCTCATACAATTTCCACAGGCTTTTTGGGTAGTCTATAGTCTAAAGAGAGGGCAAAGACAGTTCTAATGTCTCTGTGGACAGATTTATTATCTCTTCCATCGAAGGATTTCCCCTGTGCTCCTGTTTCAGTTCTTTCCCTGATGTTGAGTAATTTAAGCAGTATTGACAAGGCAGCAGTGCTGTAAAGTGTTATTCATGCCCAAGTGCCCAAAAAGCAGTTGGCCACAGAACCTTTAAAAAGCAGCAACAGTTGAATGAAAAACCTACAAATCAGAGTTCTTGGCACATTAATAGCAGTCATTCATTGAAGCAAACTGAATTACTGTATGCAAATTAGTTTTAGAAGAGGGTAAGAGTGACTAGCTACTACCTCTGTCGTCACAGTAGTCACAGTGATGAGTTATATGTGCTGTTAGCCTGACCTGTCTATAGTTTATGGAATCATAACAATTAGAGAGAAGCTAAACTACAACTTAATTTTCTCAAATATAATTTAGTGCAGAAAATTTCAATTAATGTTAATGACAGAAAGTCTAAAAATCTGTTTTATTCCATCTCTAAGATCATTTGGGACAAAATAAAGGCTGGCACAGATGCCAAAATTCTTAAAAGGCCCCAAGTTTTTAACTGATTTTAAATCATAAACTAATTAATGGATATGCTTTTAAATTAAAATAATGTAGTAGGGGTATGTAACAGCATATCTGATATGGCTTCTATCTAACAAAAAGCATATTTTTGCTCTACATAGCAGACACATATTAGTTCAACCTGACAGCATTTGGGGTTGAAAAAACATGTTCATACAGCAGTAGTGTGGCACTGCATCTGGTCTCAGCTGGTGCAGGCACAGTGCCATGCCACCCTGGGTAGACCACATTTTTCCAGCTTTGAGTGCATGCAAATGTTAGTTGTGCACACCCACAACATACATCATAAACCTATATGCAAAGGCTGGATCTTTGCAAAAGATGGCATTTCCTCTTGCAAAGGAAATTTTCCTGACTGAAAGCTGTTTAAAAATCATCACTTCAACCACATTGTTAAAGGTTGCCACTAAATAATTTATTGAGTATTTCAGAGCCATTTTCTCTGCAACGTGTTATAATAGAGATGATATATTCAGACGCCTACTTCTAGGAATCATTACTAATGCAATGCTTATAAATGTTATCTTAGTTTAAGGAATCAGTGAAAAAGGCACTTTACAAATTGCTATTGAGCAGCACCTTCTCCATTTATTGATGAAGTAACATTGATTCATAGAAAAATTTTCTAAAGTTCGCAATAAGTTTTCCTGTCAAAGACATCAAGATAAGAATCAGCTCCATTGCCAGTTTCATGGGGCATATTTTTCTACCACTTAGCTTAATTCTTCTGAAGAAACGGAAACTCATCAGGTAGCTGTGCTGATAAACCTGGAGAAGAAAGGAGGAAAGCCTGTGTATTTTTCATAATAACTGGAGAGAATATTTCTTTATGCTTTACAGATACAGCTGATTAAATGATTTTTTTCCTCCCAGATTCTCTTATTTCTGACATTTATTACAGTCTTGTAGGTTGTGATATAGTTGAATATATATACTCTTCAACCTTTGTTGTACAATTCCTGGGACTGACACAATGACTAGAAACACAGTGTCAGGTTTATCTCTGTCCTTCAGCAGTACAAAAGCAGATGCAAGCCTACCAAAACTTGTCACTTAAACTAAGTTTATGGCTATTTGTCGATGCAGATAGTTTCAAAGTTGCTTTGTGTCACTGCAGAAGCATGAAAGAACCAAAACTTATCAGTGAATTTATCTTCCACTTACAAATTAAATTCATCAAAAAAAAAAAAAAAAAAGTGGAGAAGGCCTGCAACCTTTACCCCTATAGGCTGTGCACCAAAGCTTGAGCTTTTTCCATTGAATTTAATCTCAGAGAGAAAGCCGATGACAAGCTGTTACTAAAGTGAGCAGACATTTCAGAGCTATTAGAATTCCATTCTATTAAAGATTATCTCCATGGACGAAGATTTTGGAAATGAGCCTTTTATTCTCTAAAAATGGCTATATGAATTGTATTTCATTCAAACCAAGTCAAGTCATGTGTTCATGTTGTTTCCCAAGATCTCAGTTTCTTATGGTATTAGGGAGCTTACCTCCCACTGAAACAAGAAATTCAGAATATGTTAAAATCAAAATACCGTTTGGGTCAGAGCACACCTTTTTTATCTTCCCTCTTCTACAACTCTGAACTTAGTAAAACTTTACTTTATCACTTGGTCTTAAAATGTTAGATCCTGAAGTGATTTACAAGTGTGAATTTACTGCTTACACATCCTTGCAGTAGATATCATTTATGCCTATCTACTAAGTAGCATTCCCTATAATGCTACCAATATGATACTGGATTAAATTCAAGCTGATTTTCACCTTCCAGTGCCCTTTCTAAGCTAATCTGAATGTCACCTTTACCCATTTATCTTGATATTTTTGGAAATAAGTTTTCAAAAGAAGGAATCATGTCCTTCATTCCTTGCCATTATATCTCCAATATAATATAGGCATAGAAGAGTCTTTCATGGTGAAGCTGTGAACTGAAGAATTTTGTGCCAACACCATTTTCCAACAGTGCAGGAAACAGCACCTGTCTATCAACAGTTTCTACAGAAAAGACTCATATGCTGATCTTTGTGGCTCTTCTGATCAGAAAACCTGATCTCATGTCTGTTAAACGCTAGGGACTTTTATCCTTTGATTTCATTTGGAACAGGGTCTGCCCCAGCCTATCAGTTGCACAAATATCCACAGTAAAATGGAGGGCCCAGCTTGCCTGTCCATATTTAAAATCTAACCTTGTATATATGTTCTGCCAGGTCCTCCGGATGGATATTATGGATTCCCTATGTTGTTACTGTTGAACAGCATGCAGCCAATGCACTCATTCTGCCATATCAAGCATCACGCAAAAATGAAAGTAGCTGAAGTATTTATGACTAAGCAGAGCCCCTGGGATATTTTCTTGGTCAAAGGCATTATTATCCACTGATATCTTTGTAACATTTTATTTATTCTTTTCATGAATTTGCTGTTTTGTTTTTTAATATATTATTCTTTATAACAATTTTATATGTACATATATTAATATTTGCCCTCTAAAATTCTTCCATTTGTCAAATCTTTATTCTTTGGGGGGAAAATTCTGAGTTTCTTTATGCTTTACATTAAGTACAGAAACTTCAAGGTGATGTTACTTAGTCTGTTCTTGCCAATTCTGGACAAGGAACAATTTGGTTTTCCTGACATTGCCATCCTGATAATTTTTTATTGAGGTTTTTTTTTTTTTTAACGTTCTGCCCCAAATCTTTTTGCATATGCAAAGGAGATGATCTTCCTTTTAATGCTACAACATTATTTTCAAGATACATGTAACTTTTTTTAATAGATCCTTAGATATAAGCAATACATCTTTACAGATATGAACTTTCAAGAGAGGCAAAGGCTGTCATTCTATACATGTACTGCCAGGATTGCAGGTGTTGTACATCACTTGGTGGGGAAAGAGTTGCTTTTTTTCTCCAACAATGTTGTTTATGTATCAGGGCCTAGGTCCAATGGAGGTAATGGAACTAAAGGTCTAGTTTAATACATTCAGTCTACATTAGAAATTTGCTCCTCATTTTTGAAATGTATTTAAACTTTTTTTTATATTTAAATATATCTTTTTATTAATTACCACCATGTTCTCCCTACCCCTTATCCAAAAGTTAATCCATATAAGAAGTGCTCATTTAATTTATATGTACGAAGAATAGTATTTAGTTCTGTTCTCCCTATCTTTGTGAGCTTAACAGCTGCCAACTATTCACACTATACACCTTTTTGCTTCACTTGCTCTGCTTGCTTTAAAAATCTGCACATTCTTCCATTTATGCTATCATATCTGTAGTTGAAATCCCTGATATCTGCCTTTTGACTTTTGCTTAATCTCATTGATTTCTATGCTGCTTTCTGACACTTAGATTTTATGAGTATTAATAAAGATTTTACTCTTTCTATCTCTCTTGAAATATGTTCTGATTTTTTCATTACACATGTTCTGTACAATAGTTGACTGCAATCATCTTTCTTGAACTCATTACATATTCTCTGCAAATGTGCCTCTTAAAATTTAATATCTTCAGCTCCTGTCTTTCCCAGATAAAGTCTGATGATGGACTATGCAACTGTGTGAGTGCTACATAGGATAATTCAAAAAGTATTTTCAAGACTGCTTCCTCATGTGGATCACACAGCATTCTCATTTCATTAGAACATCAATGTGTTTGTTTTCCTCCGATGAATTTTATTGCTGCATGGCATCAGAAGGAGGGACTTTTTTCCCCAACAGTACTTCAGACACATTCAGCAACTCAAAGAACTTGAAAAACACTTACTCTTTTCAAATGTTAAAGCATTATTTGGCAACAATATGATATATTATACATAAACACCCTACAGATGATACCGAAGCATGTATTGCATGTATTGCTTTTGTGGAAAGTGTGTTATAGAGACAAAAGAGCACACAATTTGTCTTTAATCTCGGTCCTTCTGGGAAGAATATTCTAAATCAAGAAACAAATTTCTTCATTAGATTTTCTACTTTGTAACATGACTTTGGTAGTAAAAGAAGTGTTTATAGCATAATCAAAGGTCTGGGTTCAAAGAAGTCTTTGAGAAAGTTGAATATCTAAGCCTATACCTTGAATGACCTTGAGTAGAAGTTAAGTAATGTTCCTTTAATATTTTTTCTATATACGTAGCAGATTCCTTAGCTACATTTTTAGCCGACATCTCAGGAACACCACAAAACTCACACAAAAGTGCCTGCTAGTTCATTGTAGCTAGTAGTATATTGTATTTCACCCCTTCAAAATGATGCCTTTCTTTTTGTCCATCAGTTTACGTTTAGATTGCATTGCCAAGTGTGACTACTACATTTCTAATTCTCTTCAACAGCCAGCACGAGGGGATTTTCAGTACTTCTAGAAGCACATCCTACACTTAATGATACTGCAATTAGTGACTCAATCAACCGCATAGATGATAACTTAAGTCCCCAATCAGTGTTCTAACTCTGCTGATGCTCAGTTTCAATGGCATTGCATTTCTTCATGTATCTTCCCATTTTTCCAAAGTGCTATAACTAAATATAAAGCAGACTGAAGAGGATCCATATCGAAATACACTTAGAAAATTAATCGATATTTTTATGGCCTCTATTTTTCCCTAATAACTCTTAGCTTACCTTAAAGCTAAGTTGTTAGTATAATTTAACTTTTCTTTGCAGTGTTATCTTTCATGTACAAAACTCCAGTATATGTATGTGCATGACAACTTCAAATAATTTGTCCTTCCTATATAATACTTATTTTACCCTCTATATTTTCTGACTTTGGCAAAGTCTCAGTTGCCTCCTTATAACTTTTTATTGATTATGGTGGTTTGCAGCAAAGCATCAGTAACATTATCAGCTCAACAAACCACTTATTATCAAAGAGTAAATTATGGAATATAGCAAGAAGAAAAAAATATAGAAAAAAAAAATCCAGATGATAAAATCTTGCAGTAGCCATGGCTGATATATGTCTGTTGATTATGATATGACTCTCGATATCAACTAATATGTAACTTGATATAAAGTAGACCCCTGACTATTATCTCAGTTGTAGCAAGAGTAAGAAGTGGTATGGCTGATCTACAACATTGGTTAGTTGATACAAAAGTTGTATCATTTGGGGGTTTCTGAGCTTATTTGATGCTGTTGATTACTGAGGGAGACAAATTATGGTAGATAGAGTTTTAACTTAGCTGTATGTCTTTCAACATCACCAAAACAGACAGTAATGAGGATTGGACTAGTACCTCTAGGGTATTTCTCCTGTACGTTTGGTAATGGTTACTTAGAGAGTTGAACTGAGACAGTTGAATATCTCAGCATATACCTTGAATGACCTTGAGTAGAAGTTAAGTAATGTCCCTTTAATATCAATATCAATGTTGTGACCATGTTTTCTGCACACAGAACGAGGAGAAACTCTGCATCTGCCACTGGAGAACTATTCTGAACCCCAATGTGATATAGCAGAGCCCTGGTATGACATAGTTGCTGGCCCAAAATATTCATTCCATTTATTGATGATGGATTCACACTGTCTACATCACCTAGTAAGAGCCACCTAAAAAACTTTAGGTCTTCCAGTGGTCAGTGAAGGACATATATAGTCATTGAAGTTCCATGCTTTGCCAGGGAAGTATTCAGAGCAGGAGACTAATGTAGGTGAGATGAATTATCTTTTGGGGTATAATCCCCATGAGCATGCCCACAGATACAAATTTAGTGCCATTTTTGGTACTCCAGAAAATTTTACCTGGTCTTTAGCTACGGTCCATAGTAGGACAGGTCTCCTGTAAGCTCCATATGGATGTTTCATAAGAATATAATGGCCCTAAATGCCTATGTGAGGGTGAATTCTAAATTAAACATAGAGGGAGATTAAGAAATAAGGGGTCTACATACAAGCTGAGAGACAAAATTAATTCGGCTAAGCAGAGATATTTTTGAGATCCTGTGTTAACTGAAAGAACCACATTGGGTTGGAAGATACAATAATGTATTTAAGGGTGACACATGGTGCTTTTAGAGACACAACCATAAGCCAGGTAGGATATCCTAGGGAAACCAACATGGCTGTGTGTTTAGAGAACTGAATCCTACCTCAACTGTCTCACCTCCAATGATAGTGAGCAGAGATCTGAAATTGTTGCTGCTTAGGCATAAGAGCTTAGTGTTATTTGAGATGCTAGATAATTTGATTTTTTCATTTTCACTGTCTTTCATGAAAAAACTTTAGGCTACTTTATGGAAGCTCGTGGCATAAACTGTATGCATTTGACATATTGTTTTCTCAGTAGGGAAGTATAGACTTGTGGCTTACCCATTATTGCACAGTACTGGGGCCAGTTCTGTTTAATGTCTTTCTCAATGTTCTGGGTGATGGGATCGAGTGCACCCTCAGTAAGTTTGCAGACGGCACCAAGTTGGGTGGGAGTGTTGATCTGTTTGAGGGTAGGAAGGCTCTGCAGAGGGATCTGGACAGGCTGGATTGATGGCTAGAGGCCAACTGTATGAGGTTCAACAAGGCCAAGTGCCAGGTCCTGCACTTGGGTCACAACAACCCCATGCAATGCTACAGGCTTGGGGAAAAGTGGCTGGAAAGCTGCCTGGTGAAAAAGGACCTGGGGGTGTTTGTTGATCAACAGCCAGCTGAATAGGAGCTGTCAGCATGCTCAGGTGGCCAAGAAGGCCAACAGCATCCTGGCTTGTATCAGAAATAGTGTGGCCAGCACGAGTAGGGAAGTGATCGTCCCCCTGTACTCAGCACTGGTAAGGCTGCACCTTGAATATGGGGTTCAATTTTGGGCCCACTGGATGTGCCCATCATCCTAGGTGTTTGCCCATACTATCCCACATACCCTGCCACTCATAACTATCAAGCTTTGGGGCAGATCTCTGGATTATATTCTTAAATTGCTTATTAACCTTAGACTAAACCAAAACAATATTCCCAAGAAATACGAATAGATGTATCTTAAATACCCAAGGATATTCAAGATACTGGGAATTTATTGTAATGAAGGAGGAGACATCATAGAAGAAGGTAGCAAAGGTGCCATTCTGTATATTAAAGTCTAGTGCTCGTTAGTGGCTGCTTTTTGCTTTTGCTGCTTGCCATACTGCTTATCACCTTACTCTGCTGTGCCTGGAAACGTTTTGATAGCAGCAATGGCCATGCACCTAGGCTGGCAGATGGCCAGGGCATCACTGCTGTTTCTGTGCTGCTGTATTGGACAGGCTGGAACTCCAGTGTGAACTTGAGTTGAAGAGATTGTGACCTGTGGATTAGTCCACGTGGGAGCAGGACACCCCGAAGCATCTGTGGCCATGGATAAGCCCATGCCACAGCAGGTATATCTCAAAGCATCTGTGGCCATGATTTTGTCTGTGCCACAGCAAGTGGAAGGAATTGTGTGAAGGAAGTGTGAAGGAATTGTGGCCCAAGGATAAGTCCATGCTAGAGAAGGTACACCTTGAAACGTCTGTGGCTATAGGTAAGTCCGTACTGCAGCAGGTACACCTTGAAGCATCAGTGGCTGTGCATGAGGTCATTCTGGAGCACCTCAATGTGTGTGGCCATGAATAAGCCCACAACAGAGCAGATACACCCCTGGAGGGACTGCAGCCATGGGCAAGGCCATGTTGGAGCAGGTTCACTTCTGAAGGAACTGTGGCTGCAGGTAAGGCCATGCTGGAGCAGGTATATCACTGAAGGCATTGTGGCCCATGGATAAGGCCACGCTGGAACAGGGGCACCTCATAGCTACTGTGGCTGTGAATAAGTCTATGATGCAGCAGGTGTACCTCTGGAGAGACTATGGCTCATAGATTAGGGTTCACTTGGAGCAGGTACAACCCTAAGGGACTGCAGTCTGCGGATAAGTCCAAGCCGGAACGGGGGCAAGGGGATGAGTTCATTGCAATGTTAAACACAATGATCTGGTCCAAAGGGACCAGGGGTGGAAATTGTAATGGTTCCACCTTCAAATTGTTGTAACCCATGATTTGAGTTGCATGTTATAGGAATTACTATAGCAGGAACCACTCAAACCAATGGAAGAGGAGCCTTACAAGAAGCAGTACAGGTGCAACAGTGACCTGACCTGAGCTGGCTTTGGTGCCCAATAACTCCATGCAACACACCACCTCTCCTGTCCTGAGTGATCACCATAGCAGATGGAGCCCAAAGTCATGGACTGAATGAACTCAGTGGGCATTTGTGGACATTTTAAAGACATTTCACAGGGGTGGTCCATAGACTAAGGGAATGATATCTGTGTATTATATCAAAGGATGGGAAGGGGGGTGGGGTAGTTAATGAGGTTGTATTGGATAGTGTTGGACCTGAGCATGACATAAATGGTATGGAATAAGGGGTGGATACTGTCCTGGTTTCAGCTGGGATAGAGTTAATTTTCTTCAGAGTAGCTAGTATGAGGCAAGGTTTTCAATTTGTGCTGAAAACAGTGTTGATAAAGTGGAGATGTTTTAGTTGTTGCTGAGTAGTGCTTACACTAGTCAAGGACTTCTTCAGCTTCCCATGCTGGGAGGGGACACAGCTGGGACAGCTGACCCCAACTGACCAAATGGATATTCTATACCATATGATGTCATACTCAGTATACAAAGCTGGGGGAAGAAGAAGGAAGGGGGGGATGTTCAAAATGATGGTGTTTGTCTTCCCAAGTAACTGTTACGCTTGATGGAGCCCTGCTTTCCTGGAGATGGCTGAACACCTGCCTGATGATGGGAAGGAGTGAATGCATTCCTTGTTTTGCTTTGTTTGCATGCACACCTTTTGCTTTACCTATTAAGCTGTCTTTATCTCAACCCACGAGTTTTCTCAGTTTTACCCTTCCGATTCTCTCCACCATCCCACTGAGGCGGAGTGAATGAATGGCTGTGTGGGGCTTAGTTGTTGACTGGGGTTTAAACCACGACACTGAACAATTCTGATAATAGGTGGTTTTACTAACTCCACTTATAATTCAATACAATTTTTGTTTACTCTCCCTGATTATCTCTCTGCACACGTGTGTGTGTATGTTTGTGCATGCGTGCATGTGTGTGTGCGTGCGCGCGCATTTATAGAGAAAGAGTAAGTGTGCATATTTTCTCTTTTAACTATTTATACAAAATTTAGAGGCAGAAATATTAGGAAAAACGTTCTGAAAGGGGAGGAAATTTTTAAAAGAACTTACCAATATCCACCTCATAAACAGTTATTCCATATAAATCTGTAACATTATTTTGAAAAAATATGTAAGAACAGAAATTTTCTCTGTTTACAAGTTTCTCCTTTTCTGCCCTTGTTTTCCTACCGCTCTGGTGTTCACTGATTACCACTGCAGAGCTAAAAGGAAACTGCTGTTAATATATTTCATGCTTTTGTAGTTCAATTCCTTTAGGAAATCTCAAGTTCATAAAGTTCAAGTGTACACAAAAATTCTCAAAAGCAGATTCCATCATTAGTTTAAATGTGTTTGCAAGCACATTTGGTTCCTCAATGAAACATGATGTACTTTAACCTCTTCAAACTTTGCCCGGCAAAAAATAGCTTTTGCCTATTCCTTTCAGGCAATCTGAACAGCTAAATCATGTATATATATTTATGTATTTATGGCATTAGAAAACTCTCTCTTTTTTACTAATTCACATAGCTGGCAGGTGAAAAATAATTTCACCTGAAAATGTATAACATGGATTCGAAACACATTTTTAAAGAGCTCTGTAAAGAGTAGTAGATTACATAAGAAGTAGCTGTGAGATGAAAATCAACTTATAAATCAAAGTACAGGTGACCTGTATATAAAGATATGGAATTCTGTATGGCTGCAAAGGAATATAACTTTCATTCTGTGAAGGAGGGAAAGAACAGTAACAGCAAATTTATCTTCTGTGAAAGAAATTCTACAGCTCTACAGTAAATATGCTAAGCATTTGCACACTACAGTGAGCTGTTACCAAAATCTAATTTTCAGAAAGTGGCAAAATTTTCAATGAAAAAAATATAGGTTTTTAGAGATGTCATATGAAACAGAAATTTTGTACATTGGATGTGATTTATGAAACAGAAAAACTGGACAAATACCTATGCCAACACAAGTTTATGGAAAATAAAAGCAGTAGTTGTTGAATGTATCTTCAGAGTTTCAAATAACTGATATTTACAATTTTTTAATGTATGATATATAAAATATATGTAAGGAAAACTGTTACAGTGGCCTGTGACATTACTGAAGTTATCAGAAAACACTGCTGAAGATATTCATACAAATTATGGGAAATTAACAAAGAAGGCCATTGGCCATTTGTTAAAATTTTCTACTAGTTAAAAGTTGACTGGATAACAGAAAAGGTGCTTTTTATTGCAAAGCAAACCAAGCCATTACATGTTATATACAAGGTAATTATCAAGGATATGGCAGCATCTCTCTATTTCAGTTTGTGTCAAAATAGTATCTGGGTATGTGGAAATTTTCACATGAAATGTTTAGTAGAAAAATGTCCATACACAACAGTAATTTGAATAAAGAGATTTACTGTTTCATACCTTTCACTGTAAAAGTAGTTAATATTTTTCATTATAACCAAAACCACCAGTATGTCCTCCTCATTTGGATTTTCTTAATCTTCACCTTTGGCAGCATGTTGGTTAAGCTGAAGAAAAATGGCTGACCATTTTTTTAGAAAGAGCCTTCTCCTAGCCCAAACAGTCTTTTTCCAGTTACTCTTATCCAGTGAAGGGCTTCTGTTTCCACTTGAAACTTAGACCTTTAGGGTTACAGCTGCTTTGAATAATTATCAAAAGCCAAATTTTAAAGATCTATGAATTCAGCTCATCCATCATTATTTACTGACTATGTCAGCTGGCTGGCTGGATGTCTTTCCAAGACACATCTAGGTATTTTTTCTTACACTAGGCAATGTAAATTATAAGACATTGGGCTGTCCAAGATAACACAAAATTTTAGCACAAGGTGACTACAAAACACTTTTTCTCTTAAGGGAGGTACAGTGGAAGCTTTTGAATTTTAACCCTATTGGGTGAATAATAGTCCAGACTTCCAAAACTAGCTTTATACTCTTGATTACAAACTTAACAAAAAAAATGGGAATATGCTATTGCACACACAGAGACAGAAAAACTAAAGCTGTTTTATTCATTAAAATGTGATAACACAGTAATAGCGGATGTGAACTATTTCCAAGATGGTAGCAAGTATCTAACTACATTCACTGAATATAGTAATGTCACATCTGTTTCAATACTGCAAGATATTGATACTCATTAATTTTTCTTAGCATATTAATAATAATTTTTACAGGATTAATTGTATGTTTTATAATTAAAAGAAGTAATGGTAATATTTTTCATTGAGGAGCTTTAAATAAATAGTTCACATATTATAATTTAATTACTTCTTTTTAATGACATAATTGTCAATATTATAGTAGGAACCTATGCATAAAAAGACAATTAACTAAAACAAAGTGATTGGAAACTGAAGGAAATGAGAGTTTTCTTCACAACAAATTTTGCCTATCATTGTGGAGAACACCAAAAAATTAGTTCTAAGATATAAATAGAAGACTTTGCGGCTTTGTGGATTTGTGGCTTTTCAAGGGGCAGAATATGCCTGATGAAGTAGACAGCTTTCTGTGATGAGATAAATAGGTGACTTTGTGGACATGGGGAGAGCAGTGGATGCTGTTTACCTTGCTTTTAGCAAGGCATTCAGCATGTTCTCCCATAGTATCCTTAGAGCCCTACTGATGAAATATTATCTGGATAACTGCGTGGAAAACTGGTTGGAGTTCTGGGATCAAAATATTGAGATAGGGAATCTAAAGTCCAGCTGGTGTCTGGCCACGATGAGTGGCATCCCTCAGGGACTGGTATTGTGTTTGATGATATTTAACATGTTTGTTAGTGCCATGGACAATGATATGGGATGTTAATGAGTTTGTAGATGTTACCACTGGAGGACAGGTCTACTACGTGTTGAGAGAACTATATAGGCTGGAGAAATTGGCTGGCAGGTACCTCAGGAAATTCAACAAAGGCAAATGTCAAGTCCTGCACCTGGAAAGATGTAACCCTGTTAGCAGTTGGGAGTTGGTGGGATAGAAAGCAGCTGTGTAGGAAATCACTGTGGAGTGTTGGCAGACAGCAAACAACATTAGTCGGCAATGTGCCCCTGAGGTGAAGGCAGCCAGGTGCATACTGGGCTCTATTGGCAAAAGAATAGCCAGCAGAGGAAGGGCAGTGATTATTCCTATAGCTCTGACACTTGTGCAATTTCATCTGGAGTACTTAATCCAGTTTTGGGTTTCTCAGTACAAGAAAGACTTTGACATACTTGAATGAGTCCCATGGAGGGTGACTGAGAAGGTTTGGGTGTTTGTTCCATTTTAAGAAGAAAAAGTTAAGTGAATGATCTTATTGCTGTATTTGACTACATAGTAGAGGATACAGAGGAGACAAGCCAGACTCTTCACAGAAGTACAAAGTGATAGTGAAAAGAGGCAACAGTCAAATGTTGCAGCACAGGAAATTCTGATTAGACATCAGTAAAAAAATATTCGTAGTGAGAGAAGTCAAACATTGTTTTGCTAAAAAGTTTGTAGGTTCTCCATCCTTAGAGATAGTCAAAACAGAATTGAACACAGCCTTGAACATCCTGCTCTAGCTGGACATGCTCTGAACAGGAGGCTGGACTGGACAGTCTTCAGAGGTCACTTCTAACCTGTATGAGACTACGCTTCTATGAAAGCCATTTTTATCTTGTATACAATTTGGATAACACAAATGTGACAAGAGCAGTGGGATTTAAGTTATAAATATGAAAATCAAGTTTGTTCTTTAGTTGTAATTGTGATATAGCTCGGTGTCAAGGCTGTGCCTGTACACACACCCAGTGCTTTTAAGTTGTTAATTCCATGAGCGGTTTAGGAACTACCCAACCAGTCACCTTCATAGATGAGGTAATAGGCTGGCTAGAGGCACTGTACCAACTTTTGACTAGGTGATTCTTTGTCTTCATAGTTAAGTATTAAGAATCAATAGTCCCTCTGTAGTCCTGTCGAGGACCACAGGAACTTTGCTAGGGCATGCAGAGATGCAGTCGGGAAGGCTAAGGCTCATCTGGACCTGAAATTCCCCAAAGATGGGGAAGAAAGGGTTCTTCAGATACATGAGCAGTAAGCAGAAGCACAGGAAAGACATAGGTCCATTGCTAAACAGTGGAGGGAAACTAGTTACTGCTAATGCTGACAAGGCAGAGGTTCTCAATATTTTTTTTGCCTCTGTCTATACTGGCATAGTTGGACCCCAGGTCACAGGATCAAGTAGCTACAACAACTCATGTGTCGACCCAGCAGTAGTGAAGGAGTAGCTGGTCTGTGGCCTCTTGCAAGGGCTGAACCCACATACTTTATATAGGCCCAGATGAAATCCACCCCAGGGTATTAAGAGAAGTGGCTGATATTCTTACAAGGCCAGTGTCCACCGTCTCTACTCTTTGAAAAGTTGTGGATATCAGGGGAAATCGTTGATGACTGGAAGAGGGCAATATCATACACATCTACAAGAAGGGTCCAAAAGAAGACTCAGGAAACTACAGGCCCATTAGTGTTACTTTGATCCCTGGAAAAGTAATGGAATAAGTACTTTTAGAAACTATTAGAAGCCAAATGAAGCAGGTGATTGGGAAAAGCCAGCACAGATTTACCAAAGGCAAATCATGCCTGACTAACCTGATCACCTTCTACAACAAAGTAACATCTTCTGTCAACATGGGGAGATCAATGGATATTGTTTACCTGGACTTCAGCAAAGCATTCAACACTGCTTCCCAGCCTTCTCCTAGACAGCCTGGCAAGATACAGATTGGATGGGTGGTCTGCAGGATGAGTAGGAAATTAGCTAACAGGCTATGCTCAGAGGGTGGTGATCAATGGTTTTTACTCAGGCTGGCAGCCTGTCACAAGTGAGGTCCCCCAGGGATCAGTACTGGGTCCTGTGCTGTTCAACATCTTCATAAAAGATCTGTACAATGGGATTGAAAGCACCCTCACCAAATTTGCTGATGACATTAAACTGGGTGGTGAGGTGGACATGTCAGAAGGGAGAACCATCTTACAGAGAGACCTGGACAGGTGGGAAAAGTGGACAAGCAAGAACTGTATGAAATTCAGCAAAGACAAATGCAAGGTCCTGCACCAGGGACAACATAACCAAAGAGCCCAGTACAGGCTGGGGTCTATGTAGGTGGGGAGCAGCCTTGCTGAAAGAGACCTGGAGGTCCTGGTAGAGCTGAACTTGAGTCAGCAGTGTGCTGCTGTAACAACAAAGGCAAATTAGATCCTGAACTGTATCCACAGGGGCATTACTAGCAGAGCGAGAGATGTGATCAACCCACTCTAGTCAGCACTTGTGTGGTGGTGCAGCGCCCCCGTGGGCCACTCTGAGATCCCGGGATAAGCCCTATTGTGCTGTTATCTTGGTCATAACGACTTGGGCGTCAGGCAATCTCTGTCCACACCTGGGCCATCTGCTTCCTGAATTGTGTACCAGAATTGTGGACAGAATGTAAAATATTGACCAAAGCCAATCATCTCGAGGTCCTATAAACAGCAATCCAAGGGGTGGACCTTTTTGAGCTCTTCGGGACCACAGTGGGCTGTGTGACCCTGTATCTTCCCGTGGGCTGGGATGCCTCTCAGGGTAGATTTCCAGAGGATTGAAGGATCGTCTGTTGATGATTTCGCAAAGACTCGAAGGCCTGACTTAGCAAGGTTCACTGACTGTTGTTGATGAATGGCAGCACACAAAAGTAAGTAATCCATGAAGCTCACTGTTGTGGTTTAGCCCCGGTCAGCAACTAAGCACCACACAGCCGCTCACTCACTCCCCCACCCTTGTGGGATGGAGGAGAGAATCGGAAGGGCCAAAGTAAGAAAACTCGTGGGTTGAGATAAGAACAGTTTAATAATTAAAATAAAACAGTAATAATACTAATATAATGAAAAGGAAAATAATGAGCGAGAGAGAGATGAAACACTGGAAGAAGAGGAAAAAAAAAGAAAAAAAAAACAAAACAAAACTAAACAACAAGTGCTGCAACCGCTCACCACCCGCCGACCGACGCTGCCGGTCCCCGAGCCGCGATCGCTGCCTCCCCCAGCCAATTTCCCCCAGTTAATATACTGGGCATGACGTCACATGATATGGAATACCCTTTGGCCAATTCGAATCAGCTCTCCTCGTTGTTCCCCTCCCCTCCGGGCTTCTTGTGCACCTGGCAGAGCATGGGAAGCTAGAAAGTCCTTGACTAGTGTAAACACTACCCAGCAACAACTAAAACACCAGGGTGTTATCAACATTATTTGCATACCAAGTCTAAAACACAGCACTATACTAGCTACAGTGAAGAAAATCAACTATCCCAGCTAAAACCGTGACAGTATCCACCCCTTATTCCATACCATTTACGTCATGCTCAGGTCTCATACTATCCAATATAACCTCAATGACCACCACCTGCCTCCCCATCCTTTGATGACATACGCAGATATCATTTATCATTCCCGTAGTCTATGGACCATCCCTGTAGAACATCTGTAGAGGGTCCACACATGTCCACTGAGTTCATTCAGTCCATAACTTTGGGCTCCATCTATCGTAACAGTCTTTCAAGTCTGGAGAGATGGTCTGCGTGGTGTTGGATTGTTGCATGCTGAAGCCAGTCTTTGTTCCACCACCGCTACACGTTGCTTGGTTCAATCAAAGTCCATTCTTCACTAATTTTGGAAATTCTTACTATGATACCATTGATATGGCATATAGCAACCATACGAGTTATGACTTACGTTATCATATAGCAATTAACAGCATACCGTTCAGTTCATTGGCTATTTTCACCCAAAATCAAATCCCCTTGAGGCACACATCAAACTCCTCCATCCTCCCGCATCACCCACCAAGTGCACCCAGGTCCTCGAGCAAAAGCGATCCCACGAATGGGTTTGCCTTTGCCTGAGACAGGAATAACCCAGACGGTTTTCCCCAGCATATTTTTTACATGCACTACAGGGACTTTATCTCCTTCCACAGTACGTAAGAGTCCTGACTGGGCAGGCCCAGCTCGATTGGCAGATCCCCTAGTGTTGACTAACCAGGTGGCTTTTGCTAAGTGTGTATCCCAGTGTTTGAATGTCCCACCCCCCATTGCTCTCAGTGTAGTCTTTAACAGTCCATTGTATCGTTCAATTTTCCCAGAGGCTGGTGCATGATAGGGGATGTGATACACCCACTCAATGCCATGCTCTTTGGCCCAGGTGTCTATGAGGTTATTTCGGAAATGAGTCCCGTTGTCTGACTCAATTCTTTCTGGGGTGCCATGTCGCCATAAAACTTGTTTTTCAAGGCCCAGGATAGTGTTCCGGGCAGTGGCACGGGGCACGGGATATGTTTCCAGCCATCCGGTGGTTGCTTCCACCATTGTAAGCACATGGCGTTTGCCTTGGCGGGTTTGTGGCAGTGTGATATAATCAATCTGCCAGGCCTCCCCATATTTATACTTCAGCCATCGTCCTCCATACCACAGACTTTTTATCCGCTTGGCTTGCTTGATTGCAGCGCATGTTTCACATTCATGGATGACCTGTGCAATAGTGTCCATGGTCAAGTCCACCCCTCAGTCGCGAGCCCATCTGTATGTTGCATCTCTTCCTTGATGGCCTGAGGTGTCATGGGCCCACCGAGCTATAAATAGTTCACCTTTATGTTGCCAGTCTAGATCTACTTGAGCCACTTCAATCTTAGCAGCCTGATCCACCTGTTGGTTGTTCTGATGTTCTTCAGTGGCCCAACTCCTGGGTACATGAGCATCCACATGACGTACCTTCACAACCAGGTTCTCCACCCGGGCAGCAATATCTTGCCACAATGCAGCAGCCCAGATGGGTTTGCCTCTGCGCTGCCAGTTGTTCTGCTTCCATTGCTGTAACCACCCCCACAGGGCATTTGCCACCATCCATGAGTCAGTATAAAGATAGAGCACTGGCCATTTTTCTCGTTCAGCAATGTCTAAAGCCAGCTGGATGGCCTTTACTTCTGCAAACTGACTCGATTCAGCTTCTCCTTCAGCAGTTTCTGCGACTTGCCGTATAGGACTCCATACAGCAGCCTTCCATCTCCGATGCTTTCCCACCAGACGACAGGACCCATCAGTGAACAGGGCATATTGCTTCTCATTTTCTGGCAGTTTATTATACAGTGGGGCCTCTTCAGCACGTGTCACCTCCTCCTCTGGTGATATTCCAAAATCTTTGCCTTCTGGCCAGTCCATGATCACTTCCAAGATTCCTGGGCGGCTGGGGTTTCCTATTCGAGCCCGTTGGGTGATCAGTGTGACCCACTTATTCCATGTAGCATCAGTTGCGTGATGTGTAGAGGAGACCCTCCCTTTGAACATCCAGCCCAGCACCGGCAGTCGAGGTGCCAGGAGGAGCTGTGCTTCAGTACCGATCACTTCTGAAGCAGCTCGAACCCCTTCATATGCTGCCAATATCTCTTTTTCAGTTGGAGTGTAGCGTGCTTCGGACCCTCTGTATCCTCGACTCCAAAACCCTAGGGGCCGACCTCGGGTCTCCCCTGGTGCTTTCTGCCAGAGGCTCCAGGTAGGGCCATTCTCCCCGGCTGCAGTGTAGGGCACGTTTTTTACATCTTGTCCTGCCTGGACTGGCCCAAGGGCTACTGAATGAACTATCTCCTGCTTTATCTGTTCAAAGGCCTGTCGTTGCTCAGGGCCCCATTTGAAATCATTCTTCTTCTGGGTCACTTGATAGAGAGGGCTTACAAACAGACTGTAATTTGGAATATGCATTCTCCAAAAACCCACAACGCCTAAAAAAGCTTGTGTTTCCTTTTTGCTAGTTGGTGGAGACATGGCTGTTATTTTGTTGATCACATCCATTGGGATCTGCCGACGTCCATCTTGCCATTTTATTCCCAAAAACTGAATCTCCTGTGCAGGTCCCTTCACTTTACTTTGTTTTATGGCAAAACCAGCCTTCAGAAGGATTTGGACTATTTTCTTCCCTTTCTCGAAAACATCTTCTGCTGTGTTGCCCCACACGATGATGTCATCAATGTACTGAAGGTGTTCCGGAGCTCCACCCTGTTCCAGTGCAGTATGGATCGGTCCATGGCAAATGGTAGGGCTGTGTTTCCACCCCTGGGGCAGTCGATTCCAGGTGTACTGGACACCCCTCCAAGTGAAAGCAAACTGTGGCCTGCACTCTGCTGCCAAAGGGATTGAGAAGAATGCATTAGCGATATCAATTGTGGCATACCACTTGGCTGCCTTTGACTCCAGTTCGTATTGAAGTTCTAGCATGTCCGGCACGGCAGCACTCAGTGGCGGAGTGACTTCATTCAGGCCACGATAGTCTACTGTTAGTCTCCACTCTCCATTAGACTTCCGCACTGGCCATATGGGACTGTTAAAGGGTGAGCAGGTCTTGCTGATCACTCCTTGGCTCTCCAGTCGCCGAATGAGCTCATGGATGGGAATCAGGGAGTCTCGGTTGGTGCGGTATTGCCGCCGGTGCACTGTTGTGGTGGCAATTGGCACCTGTTGTTCTTTGACCTTCAGCAACCCCACAACAGAAGGGTCCTTTGAAAGACCGGGCAAAGTAGACAGCTGTTTAATTTCCTCCGTCTCCAAGGCAGCTATACCAAAAGCCCACCTGTACCCTTTTGGATCCTTGAAATACCCTCTCCTGAGGTAGTCTATGCCAAGGATGCACGGAGCCTCTGGGCCAGTCACAATGGGGTGCTTTTGCCACTCATTCCCAGTTAGGCTCACTTCAGCCTCCAATACAGTTAGCTCTTGGGATCCCCCTGTCACGCCAGCAATACAAATGGGTTCTGCCCCTACATAGTTTGATGGCATTAGGGTGCACTGTGCACCGGTGTCCACTAGAGCCTTATGCTCCTGTGGGTCAGATGTGCCAGGCCATTGGATCCACACAGTCCAGTAAACCCGGTTGTCCCTTTCCTCCACCTGGCTGGAGGCAGGGCCCCTCTAATTCCAATTGCGGATTTCCCAATCCACTTCTTGTGAATGGGAATCAGAAGTCTCTCTATTAAGATCACAGATAGAATCAGCGCTTCTACTCCTCTGTCTGGGGAACTGCTTACTGGAAACTGGAGCAGCAACTCTCCTGGAGGTCCCCCCTTGAGTGGTTGTTTTTCCTTGCAACTCACGTACCCGTGCCTCCAGGGTCGAGGTAGGTTTTCCATCCCACTTCTTCATGTCCTCTCCATGGTCACGCAGGTAAAACCACAGGGTGCCCCGTGGTGTGTATCTTCTCTCTTGAGCAGAAGGATGCTTACTCTTAATGGCCGAGATACTGGTCCGTACAGGTAGGGAGTAGGACATATCCTCTTCAAGCTGCTGAACCTTCCGGGACAGTTTCTCCACAGCTGAGATGAGGGAGGAAGAGACATGTGCTTCATAATCCCGGAGTTTATCAATCACATCCCCTACCGTTGGTGCCTCTTCATCTTTCCAGGACATTACTGCCAGGGAGTTTACATGGGATGATGGTGCGCTCCGTACAAACTTCCGCCACATGGGTCGTGTGCACTGCGTTTCATCTGGATCTTTGGATGACTGTTCACTACCCAGGTCACCATAAATCACCTCAAGCACAGCTAATTCTCTCAGGTACTGGATACCTTTCTCCATGGTGGTCCATTTTCCAGGGCGATATAGAACATCTTCCTTGAAGGGATACCTTTCTTTCACAGCAGACAGGAGTCGCCTCCAGAGGCTGAGGCCTCGTGTCCCTTTTCCAATTGCCTTGTCAATGCCCCCGTCCCTAGAAAGGGATCCCAGTTGTTTGGCTTCCTTACCCTCTAATTCCAGGCTACTGGCCCCGTTATCCCAGCATCGGAGCAGCCAGGTGACAACATGCTCACCTACACGACGGCTGAAATCTTTTCGTATATCTCGCAGCTCACTTAAGGATAGGGATCGGGTAGTTTCTGTCTCTTGTACGAGTTCTTCCTCTTCCTTCTCCTCTCTTAGTAACAGCACTGCTTCTCCATCATCCTTTTCTAAACGAGTTGACTTTCTCTTTGAAGATTTCTTCTTTTGTATAGGGGCAACTGATACTGGCACGGGTTGATTCTCTGATTCAGCTTCAGTGTCCGTCATGGGTGTTTGAGCGGTCACAGTGCCTGTCGTTGGGCTTGGAGCAGCCGCAGTGCCTGTTGTGGGGGGTTAAGGGGCCACAGTGCTTGTTGCTGGGCTTGGAGTAGCCGCAGGGCCTGTCGTTTTCCCTTGGGGGTACTGAATACTGTTGAATAGGGCTCGGTAGGCATGGGCCAGGCCCCAACACATTGCAGTGATTTGTATCTCTCTGGAATTGCTAGGGTGACAGCATACTTCCTCCAAATATTCTACTAATTTTTCAGGATTCTGCACTTGTTCAGGGGTGAAGTCCCAAAACACTGGGGGTGCCCACCGTCTCAGGCACTTGCCCATACTATCCCACATACCCTGCCACCCATAATTATCGAGCCTTGGGGCAGATCTCTGGATGATATTCTTGAATTGCTTATTAACCTTAGACAAAACCGAAACAATCTGCCATAGGAATATCAACAGATGTATTTTAACTACCCAAGGATGTTCAAGATACTGAAAAGTTGTTGTAATGAAGGAGGAGACATTACAGAAGACGGTAGCTAAGGTGCCATTCTGTATTTCCTCCATAAAGAACCTCTCAGAAGAGGAGGTATAATTGCTAATTGTCTCCATGGGTTGGTACCCGAAGTACAGTAATGGCTTCCATGCAAGACCCAAATAACCGATAAAACTCAAGGCCAGCATTTTAATAACAAATCTCCTAGGCAAAACATCTCTAACCACTGCAGAGCACAGCAAACTACAAAACCCAACGCCAATCTTTAACATGTACTTCAAAATCAGCATGGTGTAGGTCTGACTAACTAATATCGAGAACAGATGAATCAATGCTGTGACCAGCAACTATTATTATCTCAAACCCTTCGTGCCCCACGTTGGGCGCCAAAAAGGACTGTTGTGGTTTAGCCCCGGTCAGCAACTAAGCACCACACAGCCGCTCGCTCACTCCCCCACCCTTGTGGGATGGAGGAGAGAATCGGAAGGGCCAAAGTAAGAAAACTCGTGGGTTGAGATAAGAACAGTTTAATAATTAAAATAAAACAGTAATAATACTAATATAATGAAAAGGAAAATAATGAGCGAGCGAGAGATGAAACACTGGAAGAAGAGGAAAAAAAAAGAAAAAAAAAACAAAACAAAACTAAACAACGAGTGCTGCAACCGCTCACCACCCGCCGACCGACGCTGCCGGTCCCCGAGCCGCGATCGCTGCCTCCCCCAGCCAATTTCCCCCAGTTAATATACTGGGCATGACGTCACATGATATGGAATACCCTTTGGCCAATTCGAATCAGCTCTCCTCGTTGTTCCCCTCCCCTCCGGGCTTCTTGTGCACCTGGCAGAGCATGGGAAGCTAGAAAGTCCTTGACTAGTGTAAACACTACCCAGCAACAACTAAAACACCAGGGTGTTATCAACATTATTTGCATACCAAGTCTAAAACACAGCACTATACTAGCTACAGTGAAGAAAATCAACTATCCCAGCTAAAACCGTGACAGTATCCACCCCTTATTCCATACCATTTACGTCATGCTCAGGTCTCATACTATCCAATATAACCTCAATGACCACCACCTGCCTCCCCATCCTTTGATGACATACGCAGATATCATTTATCATTCCCGTAGTCTATGGACCATCCCTGTAGAACATCTGTAGAGGGTCCACACATGTCCACTGAGTTCATTCAGTCCATAACTTTGGGCTCCATCTATCGTAACAGTCTTTCAAGTCTGGAGAGATGGTCTGCGTGGTGTTGGATTGTTGCATGCTGAAGCCAGTCTTTGTTCCACCACCGCTACACGTTGCTTGGTTCAATCAAAGTCCATTCTTCACTAATTTTGGAAATTCTTACTATGATACCATTGATATGGCATATAGCAACCATACGAGTTATGACTTACGTTATCATATAGCAATTAACAGCATACCGTTCAGTTCATTGGCTATTTTCACCCAAAATCAAATCCCCTTGAGGCACACATCAAACTCCTCCATCCTCCCGCATCACCCACCAAGTGCACCCAGGTCCTCGAGCAAAAGCGATCCCACGAATGGGTTTGCCTTTGCCTGAGACAGGAATAACCCAGACGGTTTTCCCCAGCATATTTTTTACATGCACTACAGGGACTTTATCTCCTTCCACAGTACGTAAGAGTCCTGACTGGGCAGGCCCAGCTCGATTGGCAGATCCCCTAGTGTTGACTAACCAGGTGGCTTTTGCTAAGTGTGTATCCCAGTGTTTGAATGTCCCACCCCCCATTGCTCTCAGTGTAGTCTTTAACAGTCCATTGTATCGTTCAATTTTCCCAGAGGCTGGTGCATGATAGGGGATGTGATACACCCACTCAATGCCATGCTCTTTGGCCCAGGTGTCTATGAGGTTATTTCGGAAATGAGTCCCGTTGTCTGACTCAATTCTTTCTGGGGTGCCCTGTCGCCATAAAACTTGTTTTTCAAGGCCCAGGATAGTGTTCCGGGCAGTGGCACGAGGCACGGGATATGTTTCCAGCCATCCGGTGGTTGCTTCCACCATTGTAAGCACATGGCGTTTGCCTTGGCGGGTTTGTGGCAGTGTGATATAATCAATCTGCCAGGCCTCCCCATATTTATACTTCAGCCATCGTCCTCCATACCACAGACTTTTTATCCGCTTGGCTTGCTTGATTGCAGCGCATGTTTCACATTCATGGATGACCTGTGCAATAGTGTCCATGGTCAAGTCCACCCCTCAGTCGCGAGCCCATCTGTATGTTGCATCTCTTCCTTGATGGCCTGAGGTGTCATGGGCCCACCGAGCTATAAATAGTTCACCTTTATGTTGCCAGTCTAGATCTACTTGAGCCACTTCAATCTTAGCAGCCTGATCCACCTGTTGGTTGTTCTGATGTTCTTCAGTGGCCCAACTCCTGGGTACATGAGCATCCACATGACGTACCTTCACAACCAGGTTCTCCACCCGGGCAGCAATATCTTGCCACAATGCAGCAGCCCAGATGGGTTTGCCTCTGCGCTGCCAGTTGTTCTGCTTCCATTGCTGTAACCACCCCCACAGGGCATTTGCCACCATCCATGAGTCAGTATAAAGATAGAGCACTGGCCATTTTTCTCGTTCAGCAATGTCTAAAGCCAGCTGGATGGCCTTTACTTCTGCAAACTGACTCGATTCAGCTTCTCCTTCAGCAGTTTCTGCGACTTGCCGTATAGGACTCCATACAGCAGCCTTCCATCTCCGATGCTTTCCCACCAGACGACAGGACCCATCAGTGAACAGGGCATATTGCTTCTCATTTTCTGGCAGTTTATTATACAGTGGGGCCTCTTCAGCACGTGTCACCTCCTCCTCTGGTGATATTCCAAAATCTTTGCCTTCTGGCCAGTCCATGATCACTTCCAAGATTCCTGGGCGGCTGGGGTTTCCTATTCGAGCCCGTTGGGTGATCAGTGTGACCCACTTATTCCATGTAGCATCAGTTGCGTGATGTGTAGAGGAGACCCTCCCTTTGAACATCCAGCCCAGCACCGGCAGTCGAGGTGCCAGGAGGAGCTGTGCTTCAGTACCGATCACTTCTGAAGCAGCTCGAACCCCTTCATATGCTGCCAATATCTCTTTTTCAGTTGGAGTGTAGCGTGCTTCGGACCCTCTGTATCCTCGACTCCAAAACCCTAGGGGCCGACCTCGGGTCTCCCCTGGTGCTTTCTGCCAGAGGCTCCAGGTAGGGCCATTCTCCCCAGCTGCAGTGTAGGGCACGTTTTTTACATCTTGTCCTGCCTGGACTGGCCCAAGGGCTACTGAATGAACTATCTCCTGCTTTATCTGTTCAAAGGCCTGTCGTTGCTCAGGGCCCCATTTGAAATCATTCTTCTTCTGGGTCACTTGATAGAGAGGGCTTACAAACAGACTGTAATTTGGAATATGCATTCTCCAAAAACCCACAACGCCTAAAAAAGCTTGTGTTTCCTTTTTGCTAGTTGGTGGAGACATGGCTGTTATTTTGTTGATCACATCCATTGGGATCTGCCGACGTCCATCTTGCCATTTTATTCCCAAAAACTGAATCTCCTGTGCAGGTCCCTTCACTTTACTTTGTTTTATGGCAAAACCAGCCTTCAGAAGGATTTGGACTATTTTCTTCCCTTTCTCGAAAACATCTTCTGCTGTGTTGCCCCACACGATGATGTCATCAATGTACTGAAGGTGTTCCGGAGCTCCACCCTGTTCCAGTGCAGTATGGATCGGTCCATGGCAAATGGTAGGGCTGTGTTTCCACCCCTGGGGCAGTCGATTCCAGGTGTACTGGACACCCCTCCAAGTGAAAGCAAACTGTGGCCTGCACTCTGCTGCCAAAGGGATTGAGAAGAATGCATTAGCGATATCAATTGTGGCATACCACTTGGCTGCCTTTGACTCCAGTTCGTATTGAAGTTCTAGCATGTCCGGCACGGCAGCACTCAGTGGCGGAGTGACTTCATTCAGGCCACGATAGTCTACTGTTAGTCTCCACTCTCCATTAGACTTCCGCACTGGCCATATGGGACTGTTAAAGGGTGAGCAGGTCTTGCTGATCACTCCTTGGCTCTCCAGTCGCCGAATGAGCTCATGGATGGGAATCAGGGAGTCTCGGTTGGTGCGGTATTGCCGCCGGTGCACTGTTGTGGTGGCAATTGGCACCTGTTGTTCTTTGACCTTCAGCAACCCCACAACAGAAGGGTCCTTTGAAAGACCGGGCAAAGTAGACAGCTGTTTAATTTCCTCCGTCTCCAAGGCAGCTATACCAAAAGCCCACCTGTACCCTTTTGGATCCTTGAAATACCCTCTCCTGAGGTAGTCTATGCCAAGGATGCACGGAGCCTCTGGGCCAGTCACAATGGGGTGCTTTTGCCACTCATTCCCAGTTAGGCTCACTTCAGCCTCCAATACAGTTAGCTCTTGGGATCCCCCTGTCACGCCAGCAATACAAATGGGTTCTGCCCCTACATAGTTTGATGGCATTAGGGTGCACTGTGCACCGGTGTCCACTAGAGCCTTATGCTCCTGTGGGTCAGATGTGCCAGGCCATTGGATCCACACAGTCCAGTAAACCCGGTTGTCCCTTTCCTCCACCTGGCTGGAGGCAGGGCCCCTCTAATTCCAATTGCGGATTTCCCAATCCACTTCTTGTGAATGGGAATCAGAAGTCTCTCTATTAAGATCACAGATAGAATCAGCGCTTCTACTCCTCTGTCTGGGGAACTGCTTACTGGAAACTGGAGCAGCAACTCTCCTGGAGGTCCCCCCTTGAGTGGTTGTTTTTCCTTGCAACTCACGTACCCGTGCCTCCAGGGTCGAGGTAGGTTTTCCATCCCACTTCTTCATGTCCTCTCCATGGTCACGCAGGTAAAACCACAGGGTGCCCCGTGGTGTGTATCTTCTCTCTTGAGCAGAAGGATGCTTACTCTTAATGGCCGAGATACTGGTCCGTACAGGTAGGGAGTAGGACATATCCTCTTCAAGCTGCTGAACCTTCCGGGACAGTTTCTCCACAGCTGAGATGAGGGAGGAAGAGACATGTGCTTCATAATCCCGGAGTTTATCAATCACATCCCCTACCGTTGGTGCCTCTTCATCTTTCCAGGACATTACTGCCAGGGAGTTTACATGGGATGATGGTGCGCTCCGTACAAACTTCCGCCACATGGGTCGTGTGCACTGCGTTTCATCTGGATCTTTGGATGACTGTTCACTACCCAGGTCACCATAAATCACCTCAAGCACAGCTAATTCTCTCAGGTACTGGATACCTTTCTCCATGGTGGTCCATTTTCCAGGGCGATATAGAACATCTTCCTTGAAGGGATACCTTTCTTTCACAGCAGACAGGAGTCGCCTCCAGAGGCTGAGGCCTCGTGTCCCTTTTCCAATTGCCTTGTCAATGCCCCCGTCCCTAGAAAGGGATCCCAGTTGTTTGGCTTCCTTACCCTCTAATTCCAGGCTACTGGCCCCGTTATCCCAGCATCGGAGCAGCCAGGTGACAACATGCTCACCTACATGACGGCCAAAATCATTTCGTATATCTCGCAGCTCACTTAAGGATAGGGATCGGGTAGTTTCTGTCTCTTGTACGAGTTCTTCCTCTTCCTTCTCCTCTCTTAGTAACAGCACTGCTTCTCCATCATCCTTTTCTAAACGAGTTGACTTTCTCTTTGAAGATTTCTTCTTTTGTATAGGGGCAACTGATACTGGCACGGGTTGATTCTCTGATTCAGCTTCAGTGTCCGTCATGGGTGTTTGAGCGGTCACAGTGCCTGTCGTTGGGCTTGGAGCAGCCGCAGTGCCTGTTGTGGGGGGTTAAGGGGCCACAGTGCTTGTTGCTGGGCTTGGAGTAGCCGCAGGGCCTGTCGTTTTCCCTTGGGGGTACTGAATACTGTTGAATAGGGCTCGGTAGGCATGGGCCAGGCCCCAACACATTGCAGTGATTTGTATCTCTCTGGAATTGCTAGGGTGACAGCATACTTCCTCCAAATATTCTACTAATTTTTCAGGATTCTGCACTTGTTCAGGGGTGAAGTCCCAAAACACTGGGGGTGCCCACCGTCTCAGGCACTTGCCCATACTATCCCACATACCCTGCCACCCATAATTATCGAGCCTTGGGGCAGATCTCTGGATGATATTCTTGAATTGCTTATTAACCTTAGACAAAACCGAAACAATCTGCCATAGGAATATCAACAGATGTATTTTAACTACCCAAGGATGTTCAAGATACTGAAAAGTTGTTGTAATGAAGGAGGAGACATTACAGAAGACGGTAGCTAAGGTGCCATTCTGTATTTCCTCCATAAAGAACCTCTCAGAAGAGGAGGTATAATTGCTAATTGTCTCCATGGGTTGGTACCCGAAGTACAGTAATGGCTTCCATGCAAGACCCAAATAACCGATAAAACTCAAGGCCAGCATTTTAATAACAAATCTCCTAGGCAAAACATCTCTAACCACTGCAGAGCACAGCAAACTACAAAACCCAACGCCAATCTTTAACATGTACTTCAAAATCAGCATGGTGTAGGTCTGACTAACTAATATCGAGAACAGATGAATCAATGCTGTGACCAGCAACTATTATTATCTCAAACCCTTCGTGCCCCACGTTGGGCGCCAAAAAGGACTGTTGTGGTTTAGCCCCGGTCAGCAACTAAGCACCACACAGCCGCTCACTCACTCCCCCACCCTTGTGGGATGGAGGAGAGAATCGGAAGGGCCAAAGTAAGAAAACTCGTGGGTTGAGATAAGAACAGTTTAATAATTAAAATAAAACAGTAATAATACTAATATAATGAAAAGGAAAATAATGAGCGAGAGAGAGATGAAACACTGGAAGAAGAGGAAAAAAAAAAAGAAAAAAAACCAAAACTAAACAACGAGTGCTGCAACCGCTCACCACCCACCGACTGACGCTGCCGGTCCCCGAGCCGCGATTGCTGCCTTCCCCGGCCAACTCCCCCCAGTTAATATACTGGGCATGACGTCACATGATATGGAATACCCTTTGGCCAATTCGAATCAGCTCTCCTGGTTGTATCCCCTCCCCTCCGGGCTTCTTGTGCACCTGGCAGAGCATGGGAAGCTAGAAAGTCCTTGACTAGTGTAAACACTACCCAGCAACAACTAAAACACCAGGGTGTTATCAACATTATTTGCATACCAAGTCCAAAACACAGCACTATACTAGCTACAGTGAAGAAAATCAACTATCCCAGCTAAAACCGTGACACTCACAAAAAGGGAAATTTTAATCACAGGTTAACCTCAGTGTGTGTGCATGTGTGTGTGCAATTTGACTATATATACATACATATTACCCCTCTTCACATGAACCATCGACCAAGTCTGAGACTAAGACTGGAGCTAGCTGCACCTAGACTCCTCTCTGAAAGTTTAGAAAGCAAGGCAGTCTATTCTGAACCTCGTGACTCAATGGGAGGATCCTCCTTATTCCCTGCATCCACGATCCCTCTGTGAATCTTTCTAACTCGAGTGTAACTGAATTTTCCTTTGTGCACTTCTTCCATGTAAGTAATGGAGTGAACCTTGTCATTCTTGAATCTTTAACTAAGGCGCTATGTTGATTGTAACAAATTCCACCAAATCGCTGTTTTAAATTGGCTGATGCTTAAGTGCTCTTAAGAATTATACAACCTAATACTGTGATCAATCTCAAAAATATTATTAAATATTAAATTGTTAACCAAAGCTGTGTAACAAATCCTATTCATTACAAATTGGTGTAGTCGCAGTATCCACAAATCTGTATTTGTGACAATATGTCAGGCCACACCTGGTGTACTGGACACAGTATTCTGGTCCCCACAATTCAAGAAAGGCACAGGTAGACTATGGTATTTAGTTCTCTACTGGAATTAACCCACAACAATTAGGTTTTTAGCTTTTAACAAATTCTCTGCGTGGCTGTGCAACACAATTATTTCCTGTCATATATGTAACTGCAGATGGAAACACATTGATCAAAAGGGGAAAAACAGTCAGATTATGCACTGTAGTAGGACTTTTCTTTCACTGAATTCTCCCAGAGGATTTTAACATAATGCATCAGATTACATTTCAAATTGTGCAAGTGTTTGCAAACATTTGTCTGCGTTCAATTGATTATAAAAAGAAAGGGCTAGAAAGTATATTAGATGGCATGGGTAAGGTGAACTGACTTTATAAACACAAGTAACATCTGTGAACATTTAGGAATTGTAGCAATTGGAGTGATGTTTCAAAATTTTTTCTAACTTTCACTATTTCCCTTTAGATGTGAACTTATTCAAGTGAGTTTACAAGCACTTTATTGTTCTCTAGAGTTCAAATAGTTGCTAAACTGCTCGCTGCAGCTTTATGTTTAAAATGCTTGTTATAACTCCCTACAGAGTAGTAAAACATTATGCCTTACCCCCATTTGAGCATACAGAAGAATACTTTTAACACCTTTGTTATTGCTGCTACTCGAACTAATATGTTTCACCACGTCAAAACCAATTGCCATCACTTTGTAATTAGAAAAGAGTGTGGGGGAAAAAAAACCCTCCATAACAAATGGCTATGATGATTTGCTTGTTTGCGCAGATATGCACAAAGGACAGTTCTGCCACAAAGAGCTTACAAATTAACTGAGAAATATTCAGATAATCACATGCTTGTGACCCAGAAAAAAGCACTAATTCTACCTTACAGAAGTGGAAGAACTTTGGATTCCAATATTACTTCAAAAGTTAGTTTCAAACAAGTCTAGTCAATCGGAAAGCCATTAGCGCTTCACACAGTCTGATTTCTACAGAAATCTTCTTGTGAGGACAAGCCAGGCACACAGACGCAACGTGTGACTGTGGAGATTACAAGGATAAAAACACACCAGCTGGGGAAGTAAACAATGTTAGCTTGAAAAACATTGCCACCATTAGTCAGTTGTCACAAATTCTTTTATGCATATTGACCTCCACCGTATGTTTTTATTTAAGTTCATTAAAACAGTATTATGTTTCACTGCCTTAGGAATCTCTGGAGTCAATGTGTCAAGGCCAAATCCTTTTCATAAATACACTTTGCTTTATATAATTTAATCTGTGTTGATTTACTGCTGAGAAATTTTCAAACACATAGTGACAGGGCATGATAAGTAGTTGCATCTGCATATTTACCATTTCTTCTACCTCCAGACACTGATATTAAAGATAATTTGAAAAGAAAGACTGATAATCTTGTTAATAAGAATTCCTATTCTGGTTGCAGAAAGTATTCAGAGAAAAAGCCCCTGAAACATCCGTGTATTGCAAAATAAAGATTACTTTCTGTCTCTGCACCTTACACATACAAGAAAGGTACAAAGAAAAGTTTGTGGTGTTTACAGACTAGTAGTGGCACTTACATCAAAAACATGATGACAATTTCACTTTAACTTGAGTCAAATTTAACACATCTTCCAACTTAAGCAGAATGTCTGAATTTAAGATTCCAAGCACAAGAAATCATTTGGAGATATGACTTGCAATAAGAATTACAGAATGTAAATACATTTTAGAAAAGAAGTGACAAAGCCAGATCAATTAAAGTACAAGGTTGGCACTTTCAGTACCTCTTTGGTCATAATGTTGATCAATGAATTTGTCTTTGCATTGACAGTGATAATAACAGATAAAATGAAGATTGGAAGTTGGCCGTTCCTGCAAAAAGTGCATTCCACAATTACACAAGTTCCAAAGCTTCTGTGACATAGGAAAGTCCATTGACAAATCTGTCAGATACTATTAAATGCTATATATGGTTGCTTCTTCTGTACGGCTGTCGAAGTCAGATGCTTCAAAACCCTCGTAATGCAAGACTCAATGCACACATAAACTTCAGCAGGTTAGGTGCTTTATTTAAATTGGTCATCTAAGTTTATTGTTCAGGTAGTGAGAGTGATAGGCACCTCTAGAAGGCAATTTTTTCTTTCATACTTTCTGTGTGGATGATATTCTCATAACAACAATTAAATGTAGTGGATCTTGTAACAAACTAGTTAGGCAACCAGAATACTTCAGATTTAATATTATGGATACTTAATGGATAAAGTTTAACATTAGCCTATGATGTTAAAAATGTCAAAGATATTTGAGAAAAGTTTATATTAAAAACAACACAGGACCATAATATACTAAAAAGAAAGAATGTACCTTTGTGGGCACTTAACAGACACAATTTGGCATAGTTGTGAACTCGTACTATCATGCTGAAAAAATGGAGAGGTCCAATTATACTGGGTCTGAATCAGGCCTTTTTGAAACCTTCATTCCTCCATGAGTAATGTAGAAACTCTGGTTGGTTAGGGTTTTTTGCTCATTGATCTCCTGTACATGCCTAAACTTGGGTAGAAATAATCTGGTCTATGTTCTGCATAATTTAACTTTAAAAAGTACACCAGTACCTCTTTGTATAAAACAGCCAAATAGAATACTGGCAGGTTTTGGGGCATAAATCATAAATATTTATTTGACTGGATGGGCAGACAAAAACTTTTGGTGAGGTCTGAGCCTTACTTAGTAGCATCTTACTTGCTAAGTTGTCTCCCTGAAATCAGCATGACTACTCAATGAGTATGGAATTACTACTCAGCATGTGCGGTGAAATGGAATCTGACCCATGATATATCACTTCTGATGAAAAACCAGGATATTAAAGAAGGTACATTAAATAACAGTAATACCCAGAATGTCCTTTTAAAATTAGCTTTGTTGATTGACAGGTTATTCTCTGTTGCAGTCTCTAGGATAAAAGGGTAATTTCAAACATATTATAATTGAAGTCCTGCTTATGTTTCCTATTAGCTTCAAATTCTCATATTCATCCTGTTATAATCCGCTGCTTTACAATACAGAATCTAAAAAGTAATCTTATTTATTAATATTTTCCTGCAAGCTGCTGTTTTATTACCTTTCTTTTTCTCTCCTCCCTGCTCTTGCATTCCTATCCTCTCCTAGTTGCTGTTCTCACTTAATTAAAATATAAAAATGTCACTTACTTCATTACAACATCAAACGAATTTAATCTACCTCATTCTCCTACTGGCTGCAGGCAAATTCTTTGTCTAAATACCAGTTGTGCTGAACGTTTAGCATAAATCTGTGTTCCTATCCCCTCTCCAGCTGCAGTCTCCCTCTCTTTGTAGCTGTAATGGTAAGAGATTGAGGGACCCTGGGAGGGCAGAGGGAACAAGGTTCTGGAGATAAGTGACCAAAGACAAAGTGTAAGGATTAAAAAAAAAGGGTAGCTTTGCAGCTGGAAGAATGTGATTTGCACAGTGTTGGATAAAATGAAGATCGGTGGCTAAACCGCTAGAACTTATTTATACACGATTTCTTGTTTAGGGAGAGGAAGTATGCAATTACATGAGAAGACACAGGAAGGTTATTTTATAAAGAAATTGCTTGGTAATATTGCCCATGTTACAGAAATTTGTTCTGAGGATGCAATGATAAATAGCCTTCTCCCCCAAGAAGCAAAGCAGTAAAGATGTTTTGCCTCAGGCAAGCACTGTTACTTCTCTGCTTGTGATCTGGAAGCAGAGTCAGTGGGCCCATACTAACCACACATAGCCAGCACAATACACGCAATATGTAATCTCTGCAGGAAGAGTGTTACTGTTCACCTGCTGATGGGGAAAATTGAAGGGCAGCACACCTTTGTAGTAGTGCAACACCAGTAAAACCAAAGAAGACCAGGCATCATGTAGGTGCAAAATGTGTAGAGGGTAACATGGTCCCATGACAGGAGTATAGTCACTGGGGCTTTTTTTGTTTCTGTGTTTGATTTTATTCGTAAAATGACCTTAGAAAGAATTAGAGACTCTTGTTCTCTTCTCTGTCCCCATTGACCCACTTTCATCGTTCGCTTCTTTAACTACAGTGTCTTTGTGTAACAGTCAATAAAAATAAAGACATGCTTCATCTCACCCAAATTCAGATATCTAAAAGCTAGATGCAGGTAATTTCATTAGGCTAACAGTATAATTGTCGGAGAGAAATGAATACCACAAAGTGAGATTGAGCTGTTCCTGTTCCTCTCTTTGATCACATGTTACTAACTTGGATCCAGTTGTATCTTTACATACTGAAGTTAGAGCAATGAATCCTACCTCATATCTGTATTGGTTCCTAGTTGTTCTATTTTACCTTTTTCACATAAGAAAAGAAGATACCACTTGTACAGTAATTGAACTTTGAATTTTGAGATCAGAGGATGATCAGCTAGAAATAATTTATTTAAGAAATTTTGGATTTCTGGAAAAATCTGTGAGGCCTTACAGTAAAAATTCATACAGGACTCAGTATTGCAATGACTCTGGATGGATTGTGTTGTAAAATAAGACATGAACGTGCCTAAAAGTCCTTCTGCTTAGAAGGATGATATGTTGCTTCCTGTGCACCATATCAATCAGTTTTGTATGCCATTATATAACCTTCTAAATAGTGGAAACAATACTTTTTTCTTCAGTACATCAGTGGTTATAATGCCTGTGTATATAGCTGTCTTGGCTGGCTACTAAAACACTTTTAATCTGAGGGATTGCTTTGATATTTAATCATTATATTTGTATTTTGCTCAAATGCTTAGAAATTCATTAACATTTTTCATAAAAAAAAAGAGAAAATAACTTCTCTTCTAAGGACTGTTCTACAAAGCTTTAATTCTCATAGTTAATCTGGCTGTTTCTCTGCCAATTCACCATGCCATTTTACTTCTCCCCATTTACCTGGCAAGAAGCTGATATACAGATTTTCTCTTCATACTAATTCTAAAATCTCTTTCAGTTTATGCCACTATCCATGGTTAGCAATCAGTGAAAGGATTATTGTTTGAATTAATTTTGTAAAAATATCATCAAATCTTCATGAATATGTTAAGCTTTTTTTTTTTTTTCCTATGGGTCAATAGAGAGACATCTATGCAATCTACAGTTCACCTCATCTGGCTTTAAATGATTTTTTGTGTGTTAAGAGAAGTATGGCCAAAAGAGAATGCTCTTGCTGCATACTTTTGACAAGTTAAAGTGAAAAAGTGGTCATTTTATCCATAAGCTCTGTGTGAGTAGAACTCCGTTCATCTTACTTCAGTCAGAAGTTCAGTGACTAGACAAAGCCAGCTGAGCACTTCTTCAAGAGAATGAAGCTCTCACTGGATAGATATAGACCTCCAAAGCCTAATTCATCAGAGACATCCATTTTAGGAAAGGTGACTCACCCTTATATACTCATCTCCAAATCACATTATTTTTTGGTAACTGTGTCATTCTCACTAAAGTAAAATATTTTCCAAGTCTTCTCTGCTGTGTAGGAAGACTGAGACATGGTGAAACAAAAATATTCTTGAGCGTTCAGACTTGGAGCAAAATTAACCCCTTCCCTGACTTTAGAAAAGAATCCCACTGTCTCACCTCAGGATGGCAATAAAAAGATGCAGAAATTAGAGGACTATGTCCTCTCACAGGAAACAGTCCTACTACAGCAAGAAAAAGAATAACTCACCATACAGAATACCTTTCTATAGCAAAAGAACTTGCTAGGCTTTCATAATGAAGCCTGATATTTTTGTGAATTCAGATTTTTGACTGATCATCTTCTGGTGATGCTTTAGAACATGAAAGAGAAGCACTCTAAGCTTCTTGCTGAGGTCGCTGGTAGTTGACTTAACAACTTTGAATGATGCATTGTCATGATTTAACCCCAGCTGGCGACTAAGCCCCACACAGCCACTCGCTCACTCCCCTTCAGTGGGATGGGGAGAGAATTGTATGGGTAAAAGTGAGAAAACTCATGGGTTGAGATCAAGGCAGTTTAATAAGTAAAGCAAAAGCCACACACACAAGCAAAGCAAAACAAGGAATGCATTCACTCCTTCCCATTGGCAGGCAGGTGTTCAGCCATCTCCAGGAAAACAGGGCTCCATCATGCTTGGGAAGACAAACGTCATCACTCCAAATGTCTCCCCTTCTTTTTCCCCAGCTTTATATGCTGAGCATGACGTCATATGGTATGGAATATCCCTTTGGTCAGTTGGGGTCAGCTGTCCCGGCTGTGTCCCCTCCCAGCTTCTTGTGCACCCCCAGCCTACTTGCTGGTGGGGCACTGTGAGAAGCAGAAAAGGCCTTGACTCTATGTAAGGACTGCTCAGCAATAATGAAAACATCTCTGTATTACCAACACTCTTTTCAACACAAATCCAAAACATAGCCTCATACTAGTTACTATGAAGAAAATTAACTCTATCCCAGCCTAACCAGCACATGCTTATACAGAAACAGTGAATTTAGTTAATCTCTGCTCATTAATCATGATATTTTAGCTTTACTTTTTACTTTCCACTTAGTTTGAAAAGGAGGTTCCTTTAACTTATATTAAGAGAGCATTTTAATTCACTTGAAAAGATTTTTGTTTTATTCAAAGTGGTGTATAATATAAAATATTATAGTTCGGCACAGAAATATTCTGGTCACTGAATGTATCTAGTCAGGAAGTAGCCTGAAAGATGTAGTCAAAAGGAAAGATCATTAGATCTCTACTCTGACTGAATTGAGACTGTTATCTTGGATACTTAAGACTCTGTGAAGTTGCTGAAAAAAAAATAGAAAAAGATGGAATTAATGACATTTACCCAAAAGTTCATGAGACACTAAAAAATGAAACTGATAAATTTCTAATTGGGGTATAATCTACTGCTTATAGCAAACCTGATTCAAGGAATGGATGGATGAAAATAGGATTTAAAACTTGAAAAATATTTTGAAAATTAATTTAGTATTATAGATCAGATTTCCATATGAGGTAGCTTGTTAAAAACCATAATAAATAACAGGATGAATAAACACATGGAAAAATGTTCCACACTGTGGAACAGGTGACTTGGAAGTATTCTGATACACAGGTGTATCAGAAGGAATCAGTGAGTGTGTGAGCAATCGATGCATGTGAGACACTTAACGTGGGTTTAAACTAACCTTAAAAAGCATAAGAGGGAATAAAGGTCCTCTTGCAAGGATTAGAAAATTACTGAAGAATTTGAAACATAAGGTGGGGATAGGTGAACAGGTTTCTCAGTGGTATACTGATTTATACCCAAGATTTTGTTCTTAGATCTCTGCTGTTCAGTCCCTCATTAAATAAAGTCACAAGAGTGAAGAATAATGAAATGAAAAATTCTCATACCCAACCATAAAGAGCAGCTGAAGAAAACTTACAAGGCATTTAAAGGGCCCAGTCAGAGTTCCCAGTACAGAAAACCATCCTAATTCCCAATAGTTACAGGAAACACTAATCACCCTCCCCTCCCCTCCTCCCACCCCACCTCAGTTGTTACTCAACTATCTGCTTTAAGTAGATGCAAATGCGCACACCTTTTTATGCTTTGAATACTCAGTATAACACCCTGGGAGTCTGCGTTCTGTCTTGGACATCTTAGGAAGCTTTTTTAATAGATTTATTTCACTTTTGTGTGAGGAATGCCTTATTGTTACTCACTTACCAATTGTATTTCACTCTACTATACACCTAACTCAAGCCATGGTAAGTAAAATGCAAAATAAATTATTTTGTTTACAACATGCTAAGGAGGCAAAACAGCTACAAAAGTTTACAAAAGAAAGAGTGGGGGGAAAGAAAGAAAAACTAAGCTTAACCTGCTTCCTTTAATGTTAAGGTGAGAAACAGCTATCTTTTTCTTCCTTTTTCTTATATTTAGGTGATTTGTGATAAATTGTCCAGACAAGATGATTGTCAGGGATTTTCTATTTTTGCTTATCATGCTCCTCATGTTGCATTATTAAAGAGCACCCTGTCTTGGTGATGCATGTTAGCTTTTACAACCAATCTCTATTTTGAAATCCTCCAAGGTTCCAAATATATAATCTCTTTCCCCCAAACTTTTTTATGTCTTCCTTCTGCAAGAGACAGACAGCTTGTCATGTCTCTTAATCCAAAGAACTGGATTAATACACATCCTTGGAAATGCTAATGTGTCTTTGTTAAATCAGATGTCGTTTTGTCTACACTGCTAGCTAATAAAGAACTTTTGCCTTAGTGAGAAGCAAATCCTCTGTCCTCACCCCAGCTTTTTAACTTATTATGTACTTTTCATTATATAGTGTAATTTGAATAAAAATGTATGTTTTATATCAGTTTGTGTTTTATATCAGTGTGGCCAGAAAGATACATATAAAGATCTAAAGTTGTTAAAGGTATGTACCTTATCATTGGTTCTTGAATACAGGTCAGAAAAGACAGTAACTAGCTTCTCTCACATGACAACAGGTCTGCATGATTAACCCCTGTTATCTGCCTCTGAAACAATATTCTTGTACTAGAAACTACAACTGGTTGCCTACAGAGACAGGGTAGTCTCACAACACTGAGTGATTAGGTGGAAAAATGGTAAAGGAAATTCAGTGAGGGTAAGGGAGAAGCAATGCATGTGGGGAAAAATATATGCATACTGATAGACTTTAAATTACTTAAAATAACTCAGAAAAAAAGGTATTATTAGCTAGTTCTCTGAAAAGCTCATCACATGTTCCACAATGGTCAGGAAAGCAAATAGACTCTTTAGGATTATTTGAAAGGGATGAAAATCAAATAGAACAATCATTATGCCACTAAGAATCCACGGCGTGCCTTTAGCTTAAAAAACTGCTGCAAGTTCTAGACTTCCTTCATCAAAAAGAAACAAAGAACTGAAGAAGGCACAGAGAATTGTAGCAAATATTATTAAAGGTTTGAAGCAATCTTCTACTAAAAAGTGAAGCTTACCTATAAAATGGACCAGAACTCCAAATTAGAAGAGACAATTAAAGAAAGGTAACATAAGGGTTGGTACCACTGTAAATAGTGTGGAGAAGAAAGACAGGAATTATTTTATTTTGTTTCCTTATTTATTTAACTGTGGAACTCATTGCCACAGGGTGCTGTAAAAGAAGAAGTGTAAAGACAGACAAACAAGTCTATGAGTCTTCAGATTGGAAAGAGACAGCTGAAGGGAAAGACAATGGAAGTTCATAAAAGCATATATTGTGTGGAGAAGATTAACTGGGGACACTTTGTCACTATTTCTCCATTATTAAACTGTGGATCTCATTGTCACAGGTCTCATAGAGGTCAAAGTATAAACGGGTTCAAAAAGAAATTCATAAAGTTGAGCTCCATTGGAGAACATTTAACATTATGGTTCAACTGCAACCTCTGGCTCAAGGTACTAAATTACTCTTTTCTAGAAATGATCACTTTGTACAGGTCATGCTTACTGTACTCTTCCCCAAGAATCCTCTTTTAGCCACTGGCAGAGGGAGAACATTGAGACAGACATATTTTGCTCTTGTGCTCCTATGGTTGTTTCAACTAACTGCAGGGCTTTGGGACCCACAGTTACTCTTCCATGCATTTATTTATTCTCAGATCAGGGAGGTGTGCAAGTGAGACCCACATATACTGTTTATCCATGTTTATTCTTTGCCATTCCAGCACACCTAGAATATGCAATTGGCCATTTTTTCCCTGCTAAATTGCACAGATCATGTTACGTTTAATAGGAGGAACAGCTTGCCTTACTCCAGAAACTTTGTGATTTTTCTTATGCAGAAACACTTATATTTAGTCCGACAGATTTTCTGGAAGCTTAGATAATGAATCATTTTTATTTATCTACAGCTTTTGTTGACAAAATCTGTGTTTTGATGGACTTTTTTTTTCTTCCCATAATTTTAGAAATGGGAAAAACCAGAAAATGTCCTTAGGAAAAGAGGAGATTTTATTTCAAGGTATATACCTGCTACTGGATATAGTTTTGAAGTTTAGTCATTGTCACTTTGCCTCACAAAAATTTCTTAAGGAAGCATCACTAGGGTAGGATACAAGCAGGTAAAGTGTCAAACCAAGTGAAGTGAATGAAATGCCTCACATCTATGATGTTAAAAAAACCTTTAAAAAGTCTTGAAATGTTAAAGTTGAAATATTATTGTATGGCAATTATTACATTGGGCGTCTTATTTCAGGACCTTATAGACCATGCAGTCAGTAAGTATACAGTTTGAGGCACATGATATGTCACCTCTCAACAAAGGTCTGTGCTTCTGCAGTATAATGAATTTTAAGAATGATGCAAAAATCTCTACAAAGTGAAAATGGTGAGGCAATTTCTGGCAATAATATCACAAAATACAATGATGTTGTATGTCACAATGAAGTAACCAAATATTTCTGCTATCTATCTCCTTTGTTGTTAAGATAATATTACTTTAACAGCTGATATTCACAGTATTTATAATTTAGATGTAATTTAAATAGATAAAGTGCCAGAAAAAATCCAAGCTATGTTGCAGATCATGACTGATATGATGCTCATTTCATTTAAATATATTTGTATGTGAACAGCCATCCAAATATATCTATTATAACACCAGCAGTATGACAGAATCATCATTCCTTAAAATCTCTATTACTAGACTGTATGTGGACTGTTAAACTTTGGCTCAAGGGCACAATAACCCTCACATCAGCATAATTTAATCACCAACATAAGCTAATGGAAAGTTAAATTCAATGTTCAAGACAGTGTAATTCTTTCTTGTTTCATATATTCCATGCCTATAGATTTTCCAAAATGCGTAAATTTTTTATATTGAAATGTCTTTCCAGACATAAATACTTTAATGTATTTTTATACACTTATTATCTGATGGAAAGGAAATTATCTTATTTCTTTTCTATCTGCCTTGAAAATGATGTTTTTATTCTTCTGGAAAATATTTTCTGATATATAACTTCCAAGAAATTGAAATATATATTTATCTGTACTGGGTACTTTAACAATAGACTCCTTTAAAAGATTTTCTAGGATGTTGTTGACAACCATATAAAATATGCTATTTAGCCTACAAAACATTGTGACATTTACTTATAAAGGGAAATGACCTAACAGAAGTTCATAAATATCCTTTGCTTGATGTATGAATCTGCCCCAAAGATTTTCTCTGACATAGTGTAGCCAAGGGACACAGAGTGGAACCAGGGCATGCCGCATGGGAAGATGGAGCAAAGACAGCACATCATCCTGCTAATGTAGATTGAGGAAGACAATGGCTGCTCTGCACTTTATAGGGCATCTCTGACTGATACTGAAACATTTCTCCATTTTCTGGGGACAACTGAAGCATACAGCAGCTTTCCTGGCACATCTTCCTTCCTGTTTGTATTCTCTGTGTCAGTAATACTAAAGCAGCTGTGTACAGGCAATAAACAGCCTCCATTTGCGACTGAATAGATTGTGCCAAGCAGGTTAGCACTAGAATCCTTTGCTTTACTGACCTGCTGTAAACCAAGTTAAATGAAGAGGATGACTTGTGACACTCTGTGGGGATCACATGCTGAAAGAAAGGATGGTTTTGTTACAGTGACCCCATTAGAGGTTTTTTTATACTAGTTGCAAAGTGACTTCATTTCTTTGAATTGTAGCACTGTGTAAACTCAGCCTATTCTTTCAAAACACTCTCTGAAATTGCCTCTTCTGAGTCTACCAGTGATATTACCATAGCCTTCATCACAGACACTAAGTTCATGTTTAATATGTCCAATCAGTAAAAAGATAAAATGCAGATCCTCATCTTTAGCTTTTTTCCAGGCTCTTCTACATTTTTCTTTTCACTGAGTGATGGCTTGTGTGATTTCATTTTATCCTTAAAACCAGCTGGGACATTCAGCACTGATGCACTGGCCTTGCATGAGTCTGATTTTGATTCTTCTTGTGAGTATAGAAACCAATTATAACCTCATGGAGTTAGACCACTGACAGTATCTGGTTTCTGTTAGATAAGTCAGGCCATCCAAGCTCTTTGTAATTATTCACCTCACTTTAAAAATACAGTTTATTAATTTGAAATATACCTGTTAACCCAAATGAATCTCCAAAGTTTAAAAGATCTAGTGAACCTTGGAGTATTTGGATGGAATGTTGTCACAGTGTTACCTGATCATATAGGGCATTTACGAGGGAATCTTTTTGTTGATACCTAATATTATCTCATTACATATTGTTCAGATTTTTTACTAGAGGTGATATGAAAAAGAAACAGTTAAATTTTTTTTTTGGTGCACCATAAATGGTCTTTAGCCCAAATATAGTCAATTTTATTGGATCTTTTCTTGTTATATATTCAGATCTTGTAAGTCTTGGAGTTATCTTTCTAGTCACAAGACAGAAGGGTCCTGCTTGACTGAGAAAGGAAAAGTCATATTGACTAAACTGTTTGGAGTTTAGTTGACATCTATTTAGTTCTAGTACTCTACATACGCTTGTCTGACATAAAATCTTTGTCAAATTGTCCACAATGGAGCTTATTCAGCTAAAGAATGATCCTAAACATTTTTGGAATGTTTAATATTATATTTTTGCCAAGCCAAGGAAGGCCAAACTCTACATTCTTATAATTTATAAACAGGGAAAAAGGCAGGAATTATGTCTTCAGGAAAAAAAAAAATATTATCATCAGATATGTCCATGAAGAACATGGCTTCATTAGTTTGATGTCATAGTGTACCAGGCTACAGAACAGGTATTGAAGGATGAATTTACTAAAGGCACTGCATAATGGAAAATGGGTTAAGAGTAATTAAGTTAAGTGCCAAAGTAGTCTTGTAAATTTCTTTGATAAAGTATCTGGTCTTGTAGGATTAAAAAAAAATAAATTTGTACAGTGTTGTGGAAAAACAGTTAAATTAGAGCTGATGGTTGTTGGCAGAAAAATTGCTGAATGAATATGAAATTAGTTAAAGACAAGAAGGTAGCTGGTTGTGATGAAAAGTGGGGAGATGTGAGTAGTGCATTCCTCAGGACATGATTTTGGTATGAAAATTGGTTTGCATTACTGACATTTGACAATGACACAAGTTCAAAGACTTTGTCAATATAGGACTGAGGTATTACAGAATCACAGAATGGTAGGGGTTGGAAGGGACCTCTGGAAATCATCTTGTCCAACTGCACTGCTTGAGCAGGTACACCTAGAGCAGGGAGCACAGGACTGTGTCCAGGTGGGTTTTGAATATTTCCAGAGAAGGAGACTCTACAACCTCTCTGGGCAGCCTCTTCCACTGCTCTGTCACCCTCCAAGCAAGGAAGTTTTCCCTCATATTCAGGTGGGACTTCTTATGTTCCAATTTGTACCCATAGCCCCTTGTCCTGTTGTTGGGCACCACCCAAAAGAGTCTGGCCCTGTCCTCTTGACACCTGCCCTTCAGGTATTTATAAGCATTGACAAGATTCCCCCTTGGTCTTCTCTTCTCCAGGCTAAACAAACCCAGGGCTCTCAGCCTTGCCTCATAAGAGAGATGCTCCGGTCCCCTGATCATCTTTGTAGCTCTCCACTGGACTGTCTCCAGTAGTTACCTGTCTTTCTTAAACTGGGGAGCCTAGAACTGGACACAGTACTCCAGATGTGACCTCACTAGGGCGGAGTAGAGGGGGAGGATAACCTCCCTCAACCTGCTGGCCACACTCCTTTTAACGTACCCCAGGATACTGTTGGCCTTCTTGGCCACAAGGGCACAGTGCTGGCTCGTGGTCAACTTGCTGTCCACTAGAACTCCCAGGTGCTTCTCAGCAGAGCTGCTTTCCAGTAGGTCAACCCCCAACCTGCACTTGTGCAGGGAGTTGTTCTCCCCAGGTGCAGGACCTTACACTTGCTTTTGCTGAATATTGTATGAGAAAAGTTAGATGTTCTTGAGTTAATAAAAATGATCCGAAATTCAACAAGAAAAATTAAACCCCATTATTTTTTGCATTTAGCTGTGAGATCAGTAAGCAGAAGGAACACACGGAGACAATTACCTAAGTATACTAGATAGTCACAAGGTAGTTATGAACAACTAATATACTGATACTGAAAATGTTAATTTATCTGAAGTTGCTTTAAGAAGGATACTCGAACACATGAGGATCATAGTAATTCCTTTTTAAAAAACTCTATTGAAACTTCACTGGTAATAATGTACACATTGTACCCATGTTCAAGGCAGATGAATTTGGAATGCAGATGTGAAGAAAGGCTACTAGCTGTATCAGAGAAGGGCAGCTAACACACAGGGTCAGATAAATGAGTTTCATCTTGTCTAGCAAAACAGAAACTGTGAAGGAACAAGACCACTACCTGTATGTGCACTGGGGAATAAATGTTATGTAAACTGAAGGGAAATGTTAGCCCAAGAACAAACAAGGATAACTCATCGTGAATAAATTTAAGTGGAAATTCAAAACCAAATGTGTAACCATCAGAGAGCTGGTTTCTGAAAAGGCTTCCCTAAAAAGGAACACAAATAATTATTTTAAGGTAGAGGTCAGAACATTGTGTTTAATGCAACTGAAAAGGACTGGAATCTAAAATTCACAAGGTCAGGTTAATAGAAGTATTTTAAATAAGTTCAGAATAATCTACTTTGAATTGTCCCAATTTAATGAGTTATAAAAGCATGGATACTCACACTGTGATAAGAAGCTTCTCCTTTCCAGTGATAAATGTAAGCTAACTTGCTCTACTTCCATGGTAGGTAACTGGGCTTTTACTACCTCACATATACAAGGGCTCAGTCACGGTGTCTGCCCACATGTAGGTTCACTCTCTCAGCAGAATCAAGACAAAACAAGGCAGCTTTTCATTTAGTGGAAGAGGGATTAGCTGCCTCTCATTTACTGCAGGGCATCAGTGGATCAGCTTCGAGTGGCCTCTGAGCAGAGGATAGCAGAGCTGCAATTTAACATTCCAGGATAACTTTCTAATGGGTATATCTAAAATAACCCCTGGATTTTGCATCCCTAATGGATGCAGAAATGTCATGTTGTATTTAGATAACTATAGTATATGGCATGACATAATTGCCTGCAGTGGTATATTACTGGACTGAATAATCCAAGAGGTTCATATTCATATATACTCCAGGCACATATAAAATGCAAAATTTATTATAGGATTCAGGATATTAAACATTTGAAACTGTGCATCACCCAGCTCTTCCTAGTCTGAACTAAATTCAGTCTTTTTAATAGAATAAAATTTTTTGAATGTTTCCTGCCTGTTGTTGCTGAGCTTTTTTGAAAATGACTGTTGAAAGACAGGATGACTCTATGGCTGAATCTTCACATATAGTGAACAGATGCATAGAAAATAGAAATTTTTAAACATTAAAGGTCAAGATTTTGTAGTGAAAACCAGGACTGTAACCTAGATATTCCGTTCAGAGAACAACTTACAATACTTGTTTCCTGTGGGCATGAGCACAATGTCGTTCTTGAGGCAAGCTTCCCATCCAGAGGGTATACCCTCTGAGGTCTACCAGAATAAAAAATTATCTCAGTAGGAGCTTAAAGAAATTATATGCCTTAGACAAAAAATTATGCTTGAATGCATGACTGTTCACTAGTGAATTCAAATAGGATATTGTGAGTAAAATGCAAAGCCTATGAGCTGCTGAAATTAGATTATAGCTGTCAGGGATCCTATTACAGAATTCATTGGTCTAGTGCATTTGTTTCTTTCAGTTGAAAACTAATGATGGGGACCACCCAGCCCATCTCCATGTTAGAGACCATATATATGCAAGCGCCAAGTGACTCAAACAAAATGTGAAAAAATCCAGTCAGAAAATAGCTGTTCTGGCTGTGAGAACAAATAGCAAGGATCAGAGACATGAGCATCACTGTCTCCTCTGGCAAAACTGGAGAAGACCAAATTCCTTAATGCAGACCATTCTGAGGTGATAAAATTAATAAACTTTAAGATCTATTGAATATCCCACAGAAATGAAAGAAGGCACAAATCCAGTTAACTCCTCCTCACCCCACAGACACCTACTTTTTGTAGACAACATTTTAATGAGATTCCCAGATAAACCATGATTGTGCCTTGACAGGCCTTCAATCTAAAGTTTTCAGTACTTTCACCTAAATGAATGATTTAGAAAATCACCTTGCTGAAGAGTATTTCCCTAGTGATTAATGAGATTCTTCCTTCATTAGCCAGTTCACTGTGCCACTAAGAAGTTGGTCTGGTTTAGTCTGGTAATCCTATGTGAAGGGGAATCTCAATGAGTATATATTATAACAAGATGTTTTTCTCAGGAATTTTGTGGTAGATGGAGGACACTTGGAAGTTTTCTGTAGTGGGGAATATCTAGCAATTTTTTAATTTTCACTTCCTCTCAAATCATCACACCTCCACAGTCAATCTTCTGCTCAATTTTATGTTTCTCCTTGTTTGTTTCCTTTTCTTTTTTTTTTCTTTTTTTCTATTTTACTTTCACAACATCATCCAAAACCTCTACAGCATGGAATATCCTCCTCAGAAATTTTGGACTGTGGACTACTATGAAACCTAAACGTTTCCTGAGCAACTTCATGAGTACACTTGAACCTCATGGACCACTTTGTGACTGCAAAGCACAGTGAAGGAAGCAGTGTCTTACATGATTTGGTCAGCCCTTGTCCCTAGTCTCCATTCTTTACTTTTGATTTCAAAGTCTTTTCTTTCAGGGTTCTTTTCCCCTATAGCTTAACAGCAATCTGACATTTTGGATGAGTAATTAAGAGGTTTCATTTGTGATGGAGCCCTTTTCCCACTGGAATTTTTATTTCAACTGCACAGGAGAAAGTATCACTCTTAGAGTAGGAGTTTCCCAGGGAAAAACTGAACGTTATCTTTGAGATTCCCCTCTGTAAAGTAACATTAATTCACTAGGGGAATGACTGGATCCTAAACCAACAGATGAAATACAGTGTATTATTTCTGTGACCAACATTCTCTATACACCTCCATATTTGACCCAGTTTTTTGAAAAGTGAGCATGAACAGGTTATTTCCCATCCCTGTAAATACAAAAATGAATTCAAGCAAATAAGTGATAATGATGGAGTATTTTCCTAGACAGAATGATCTGTTGGTATTGCTTTGTGCTGATGAAATGTATCTTTCTACTACATGGTCATTCATAGTAAACCAGACAGTGGTGCCAAGTAAGTGTTTAGATTCAACAATATTACCAGTATTACCGTATTACCATTGTTTGGCACAGGAAGAAGTGGTACATACTTCTTTCTCATCCTACCCCCATCTCTCACTTTAGTTTAGATCCTCGGAGCCCATACAGCTAGAATAATTGAGAGCCTGCCTCAGGTAAAAGCTGCCTCAGAAAGTGTGAATGTAAATACTACATATATTTGCACTCCTAGAAATAAGATACATACTGTTTGCTTTATGATTGTAGTGTCTGTCCTATTATCTCTTGATTGTCAAGATACAAAAAAAAAATTTCAAATACATTAAAATTCTTGTAATTTTCACAGGAGACAATTTTAGTTTTAAAAAGGACATTTATCCCTTCATGTTTGGCTTTGTATCTACTTTCTAGTGTCACAGAAGTATATTTTTGGTATTAGAGCATCTGTAGTTTCAAAACATTATGCCAGACAAGTGCTACAACTATGGGACTCCACAGAAAGAAGGTGGGCCTACTGGAACAGGAAGCATTCTGTCAGATAAACGCTTTCAAAATAAAGATAACTCTACACAGATGTAACGTATATTTATAGGCATATGGGCACATGGCACCACAGATTTTTCTTTTTCTAATAGGTCCAAAAAGTATACTGCCTTATGTTAGTTTCACATGAGGGTCTTTCTCCTGTCTTGAACAATTTCATCTATTCTGTAATCCTGAACATGAGTGGGTTTGTTTGTAGTAGATGAATCCTCCCTTCACCAAACATTAAGCACTGAGACTTAAGCAGTAAATCTCACAACAGGTATTGAGTATTACCATTCCTTCATGCCAGACTCTGGGTATGGAAGTGACAAGTCAGCATGAAATATGTGATTATCCAGAACAAATGCAGTGGTCCAGAGGGTGTTTACATGTGTCCTCATGCTGAAGAAGCAATCCGCTGATCCAGCAGGAAATTCTTTTTTTACATTTGACAAAACTTCAGAGTCTAAAGCATTTTTCTCATGTACCTCATTCATGTATTGGAATTTGCATGATCCAACAGATTTCTATCTTCAGCAACCTACTCTAGCATAGATGGTTTCAGGCTGTGCCTACTAGATTCCTCACCTTGGGAGATCTAGGTCTAAGTGCTGAATTAGAAACAGCCTTATGTACAGGTGAGGCAATCAAAAGCTGTTGAACCACTCCATGAAGGTGAATCTGGGCAATGCAATGCAATGCAATAGGCATCAAAGTAAGTTTCCTAAAAGAAATGTAGACCTATTGGAGTCTGATTCATCTGAACAAATACGTATGCATATAAAGTAGACTCTTTGTATGATCAGTGAAGTGGGTACTTCTATGGCATAATAGATCTCATCCTAATGGTAATGCCTAAAATAAAACTGAACTGTACCTTGTGTATTTTTGGTCATTCATTATAAAGAGGTTTGAATGACTAGCTCAGACTTAAATGCTGACACTGTAGATCTAAATTATGTCAGAAGAAACCCTTACGGACACTGTAGATATCTAGGTATCTAGATCATGAATCCCATATGAGTTCCTGGAGATTTAAGCAGTTCTTCAGTTAATCAGCATTCTTACAGATCTTTCTTTTGGATTTAGGTTTCTAAATTCTACTTAAAATATACTGTAGATATTGGAATGTTTTCTTTATAGCTTGTATTTAAAGGTTATAGGGGAATTGCTCCTGAGAAACCTTATACTAAGCAACGGAGACCTGTGACACTGTAAGAAAATGGGTTTTGGAAGTCCTCCCACACCTTGATTTAAGTTTCATTTTCCTCATTATACTGTAGGCAACATGTAATACCTTGCACTGGACCAGAATCTTAACTAATTTTGTGGTGCGTATGTTGCAAACTGGGGACAGGTCAGAGTTCACTGTAAAGCAAAAGAAAGCAAAAAGTTAATTTTTGCAGTTCTCCGTCATAAGAGCATTCTGTGCGTGATCATTTCCCAGAGTAAGTTCCTGATATTGTTATTTTCATTATCTGTATTAACATCAGTCTTGCTCACAGGCTAGCATGCCACTGTATTATAAACTAATGAAAAAAATAACAGAAGGTCTCTTCTGCAAAGAATCAGTATTCTAAGTGCAAAGGATGAAACATCAGATAGGTACAAGCACCAGAAAAAGGCACATCAATATGACAGACAGTCCTGCTACCATATCTATTGCCTGACTTTTGCCAATTTCTTTTTTTCCCAGGCAATTTAATAAAAAGGGTGTTTACTAAAGAAGGATAAAGACAAATACAATTGTGTACAAGTATCTCCTACCAAGTGGCAAAGGGGAGCGTCAAGCACAGAGGTGTTTGCTTGAAAATTTTCCCAGGTGGGTGACAGAGAATATAATTGTGGTCCAGTCAAGGAAAAAGTACTGGCAAGACTGGATACAGACTGGATACAGAGAAGGGAAATATATTTAACATAGTACAGAAAGGGAAGATAGAGAGAAAATAGAGGAAGAGATGGATAATGGTTAAAATTTGATGGAGTAGAATCAAAATCTTTGTAGCAGCTTCTCTATAGTTATTAGTAGGGAGGACTGTCTTTTGTAATCTGGAATAAAAAAAAAATCCTTTCAGATGCTGGGATGCAAGGTAGTGAGAATTTTATCTTTGTGAATGGACAGGACAGGCTGTCTCTTAGATCTGTCACTGAGGCTGCAGGTCTTAAGAAAATCCTTTATATAGAATGAGAGAATGGTTTTAGTCAAAGATGATATACAGGATGAGGATGCTGACCTGCAGTTCTAAATGCTAACAAGAAATGTTTTTCAATAGAAACGAAAGCAGTCAATTTAGCTATAAAGATTAGACATTTCTAAAATAAAATTGAAGAAATCTCTAATATTTTAGTTCAGACAAAAAAAGAGAAAGTGGAGAAATTAATAATACTCCTCTGCCCCCCCCTTATGGAGCCACTATCCAGACGCATTCCACAAGATGGTGTCAAGAGAGATGAATGTTGAAAGATTTTTATGATGACTTTTTGCAATTAAACCACCCCTATGTTTTATATAGAATTTTTGGGGGTTTTTTGTCATACCAGTTTTAGACTGGAATCTTCAAGAGATCACATTATAACAGAGGACCTCAACTCTGTAAAAAAGAATTCTGAGAAATAAGTTCCAAATAAAGGAACAAGATTTTATGCACTTATCCCTGAAATCCATGGCAGCCATTTCCATAAATTTTAATAAATATTAGATTATGTCTGAAGAAAAACTAAAGTGAGAAGCAATACCAGTGTTCATTGTATTTGTTTGTTAAAGTGTTCATTCATAGATGTTTTTCTGGGAAACAAGGATTTGTTAGTAGGAACGTATCTTTGTTTAGGAAACATACAATTTTCACAGGACAACCAATTAAGCCCCACTAAGATCAGTTGCTAAATATCTTGTATGTAGTGACCTAGAACTTGCCATTATATGAATAATCAGGGCTAAACAAAGAACACAGGCATTAATTTCTGAAGTGGAAAGAAAGAGTAAATTACATTTTAATTTATCTGTACTTTGAATAGATTTTCCTGAAGAATTTCTGAGCTTAGGATGAAGTGGAAATTCATTCACTTATCTACTTTTTTCTACTTTTCTGCATGGTAGCAATCAGATCTATTGAGACTGGTTAAAGCTAGCAAGTAAAAAATGTATTTGACAAAGACAAATCCTCTGTGCTATGCAATAACCTGCAAATAATTATGTTGTCTGAAAAAATAATACTTTAAAAATTCAGGTGTAATTACTTAGGTTGCTGATATCTAGTATTATCAAAGTCAAATTAATATTTGGGCTTATTAAATGTTGCAGTTCTGAACTGTACAGTGGCACAAACTGATTTTATTATCCAGGCTGCACTGAGTAGGATTTAAGGAAAACGGAGACACTGACTTGAAAGATTAATTTGGTACTATGTTGTTAATTTATCATAAAACAGCCAGGACTAGTAGTATGTACAGTCAGGAGAGGATTTCCACACGCAGGTAGGCCTTTATTGAGAAAATCTGTAAAAATGTGTCAGATAACTGACTAAAATAAATCAATGGAAATACGTTTTCAAGACAACTGTGGAGAAAATTTACTGCATCAAATGGCATGACAATATCAAGGTATGCATGTATTTGTGCAAGACGGGGAACCAGAGGGAGCATTATTATCTGCCTGTCTCTAACAAGGAATACCTGAACCTGTGTGATGGACAAAAGCCTGAATGTAAATGTTTGTTCTTTGCTCTTGAAAGAAGTGCATGTTAGAGCCCTGGAATGTGGGAAACACTGGGGTTATACCGAGCTGCTGTGAAACATACATGTAAATGAGACTGCCAGTGCTGAATTACATGGAGGTGACCAAGAGGTCAGAGCAGAGACAGGAGAGAGGAAAGACCACAAGTAGATGCAAGCATGGCCTGACTGCTCCCCATCGTTCAGCATGGAGAGGAGGAGGGGGATTCAGTGACAGATTTACAGCAGAGTCCCTCTTCAGAGATCCAAAGAAGGAGTACAAGCAAAAAACAGGTGAGACAGGTACGAAGGAGGCAGAGCAGGTTCAAGGTATAATTACAACAGACACTTGCCTGAATCTTGGATGCTCATGGCAAGATTGGTGTTCAGAAGTCTTTTTAAAATTGAATTACACATATGGCCTTTATGGTTCAGAAAAAATTTCTGGAATTGCCACTGAAACATAACTTGGGAGGTGTTCTGTGTGTACACGTGTGTGTTCATCTCTAGACAGGCTGGTAAAAATAACTCTGATGGGGTGAGCAGCCTGAGGCATCTATTTTGTGGCTTATTCAGGAAATTAAATGGGTGAGGTCACAAGTGTGACCTAACAAATGGCATTCAGTTCTATACCATTGCTAAAAATGAGAGGAATAGAATAAAATAAATGGAATTTATTAACAAAACAAATACTGCAGAGGCTGTTATGTTGACGATTTTATTAATTTTCATCTCTAATTTAACTGATTCCTTGAGTATAATTTTATATTTTTTGAACAAACTGCAAATTGTCCACATGAGGCAGTAATAACCAAGGACTGTGCCTAAGACCTTACATCCAGGTCTCACAGACTGCATGAAGGCTCACCTGCAGGATGCTGGCCATGCACAGATCCAGCAAGGGCACTGCCCAGCACCCAGCAACAGAGTAAATTATATCCCCCACTTGGACGCGCACACACACACACATGCACACGCGCACACTGGTCTAAACAAATTCCTCTGGAAATTTGATGGATTCTTACCAATTTATTGGATCAGGAATAAACCCTGGTGAGGGCACTGGGGGACCTTAACAAACTGTACTGCTTAAGCTTTTAGGAGAGTGAGATTTCTGTCTCTTGTATCTTGTGATTTTCCTTCAACAAAACACTAAATTTAATAAATGCTTTTTAAAACTCACTGAAGCAATGAAATCCACAGTAAAAGACTCTTTCAACATCTAAGCATGCTACAGGGCACAAGAAGTATTGTCTATGAAGTGTTTCTTTTATAAATTAATTCCCAGCAGCCAAAAAACCGTGGATACATAGTTGACAAAAAAATATTATACTTAGCCCATAAACCTCAAGGTTGTTATTTACTGAAGATTACAAAATAATACACCAAGGAATAAATTTTCAGTGCAGTTATGGGAGTTGCATAGCAAAATTCCCATAAGCACTGCTGTGAAAATATAAATGCAAGAACATATAAAACAACAATTTAATCACTTTTGTAATAAAATTGTAATTAATTTAACAGTAATTCCATTTAAGTTCTGAGGTTATTGTACTCAAAACTTATCATAATCAAAACTTATTTTTATTGGTGAGAGAGCACCTGCCAATAGACAAATTGCCAGCTTTTTAAATGCAAAACATATCTGGATGCCTTATGAAACACTGACTATGAAACTATCTGAATGCCTTAGAGTTAACAATAAATAAATAACAACAGGCAATCACTGTGCTTCTGGCCTTGTTTGTACAAAATGGACTTAAAAATTTTAACCCTCATACTGATATGACAATATCATTAAACATAATATTATTCCTACATAATTACTGAAACTAGTTGAAGTAGTGTCACAGGAATTCTACATCTCACTTCAGTATGATAAGACTATTCAATTATGATTTCATCATCTTTCATTTATACTATGAATCATAGTTTCATTTTGACTGTTCTGAATAATGTTTTACTATTTCATGTATTCTAAGTAATAGCAGAGATAACTACATACGTATAATCTCTTGTAGTTTAATGATACAACATTGTTAAGAAGAAACTTGTACTAAAATTCTGACATTTCCAAATATTTCCCTTGAACTGTATCTTAGAAAATGTTGACATTTGGATTTTTCATTTTAATCAGAATAAGAACAGATTCCAAAATGTCAGAATTTCCTACAGAATGGGAATTCTCTTTTTGACTATCTTTAATATGCCTACAGAAAATCTGGTAATGGTTCAGTGGTTAATGTTCTCTAATTTCTACTTCTTTTGCTGAGCAGCAATGCCATATTGTTACCTTGTGATCATTCTGCTGTACTATTTTAAAGCCTCTCTTTCTCCTTGTATTGCATTCTTATGGAAAGTTCACAGGGACTTTTGGTATATAGCCTTCCGCACTGGCATCTTCATCTGTAGTTACTGTGTCTGAGTCAAGTAATGGTGGCCACAGCTGTATCTTCTTGGGACACCAAATTCTTTTTCTGACATGAGATGTCACTGCTGGTCAGTGACATCTGTTTGGAGCCAGGAGCATCATCTTCCCAAGGCAGGTGCATCCAGTCAAAGTCTATTGTCAACAGTATTTACTCTACAGGCTTCTACCTGCATAAGCATTGTGGTCCAGGTGGTAACTATTGGTAACTATTTAGCTCTAGAAGGAAATGTGAATGGGGAATGAAATGGCCAACAAATAATGTAAAGGGCAATATTAAAGGTAGACACAAATCTACAGTATATGTTCCTGTGATCTCATGCATGGGGGAAAAAAAGTCTGAAAATTAAGTCCCTTAAGAGAACTAAGAAATAAAGAATAGATGCCAATCTGGTATCCAAAGACATGCACTAGTAGACCCTTTGATACAACCTAGCTGTGTAAAGTCAGTGTATTTCTGAGACACGTGCAGAGGATTCCACATGCACGGGAATCTGTGTTCAGTCCCCCCGCTGTTTTCCTCTCACCCTAATCCAGAACTGATGAACATCTTCAGTGACTCAGATCTTACCCTGATCTTGTACAACATACATTAATAACACCTGAAGAGAGCAAGAGCGGAAACTTAAAAAGAGGTCACAAAAGGAAAGAGCTTTGCATTACCCACAGCAGTTTTAGATCTCTATTACAAAAGATAACCCATTCTTAATATGCAGAGCACTTCTCTTCAGTATTATCTTGATAAAATCTGAACAGATTTTATCTGTTCAAACAGGGTACTTGCAGAAATGTTAGTCTTCAATCACTGCTTAATTTGACCTACTTCTGTGAAATATGTAATTTGGAAGGTTATTGAATATTTGTAGAAAATGTTCTTTGTGATCATAGAGCTGTAATGACTCATCATATATGATGACTTTTTGTGCCAGTGATGGTAGGGTGAATGTACATGGGACCAGAATGTATCATGGGGCCTTGCTGAAGTATTTAGTACAATACTTCATTATTTCAGGTAACAGTACCATTTAATTCTATTTTTGTATTCAGTACCTTGTATCTTTTTTCAAAACAAAATACTAAATTAACTTCAAGTAGATTTAAAACAGATATCAAAGAAAAAATATCCCAGGTTATTAACAAATGGAGTCACATGGTGTTGGCCATGAATACACATGATCGTAAGCAAAATCCTATCGATAACTGGCAAGATATCCCTTGGTGCCACTGGTTATGTGTTTTACATTGGTTGGTTGAAGGGACACTTAAGTGCAAGAACAACGTATCTCCTGATAATGTTAACCCTTAATTTTTAACATCTGACACAACAGATGATGAACTTATAATAGCTACAGATATCTTAAATATAGATACTGTACTGAAAATAGTTACTGGAAAGAGAAGAGCTGGCTGCCTATTGTACAACAGAATCAGTTGTAAAACAGGTAATTTTCTCTAAGCAAAAGTTACTCAGGTTTAGGAACAAATACATGTAAATCTGAAGAAGGCTTCAAAAACCTTGACAACAACCAGTCTGTTACAGGTAAACTATGTACCCTGGAGTGTCACCTGCAAAAGCCAGTAGTCAAAATAAGGACCTACATAAGCTAAAGGAGGAGGCTAAGGGTGCTGTATGGGTCCTACTTCGAACTACTGGGGAAAAAATCACTTTGATCAGGATTCAATGACCTTAGCCATTTTCTGGACCTCTGATGCTGAGCTAACCATCCTTTGATTATTAACTGGGCTGAGCTGGGATCAGGGCAGAGCACAGCAGCAAGCTACCAATACAGCCTTCTACGAGAGGACAGTGGGAAGTTTTTTCTTTCAGTAAACAATGATTGAAAGAAATGGTAGTGTAACACTTGAACTAGGTTAGCACACTCACTAAAGGTATGGAGAAAGCAAGATTTAATTCTTTTATCCTCATATAAATAGAGCACAAAACTTCACATCCTAGTTTCATAAATTTCATAAAAGCTTAGCTGTACCCCTGACAGATCTTTGCTATGTTACATTGTATTAGAAGCCCTCCTTCCCCCTTTTCTTATGCTTTTTTTATCTCATACTCCTCTTTTTTTACTTCTTGTTGTTTGGGTAACATATTCATTCTGACACAGGAATCACAATACAAGGGACTGATTCTCTCCCTCTAGTGTATCTTGAATGCAGGTCTCCAAACCACACTCTGGCTTCCTTTTCTAGCTCACTGTCTGACTTTCAGACTACTGCATTGAAGACTATATCAACTGATTTTTTTACTGAGCTCCTGTCCTAGCCCTGAGATTCAGAAATTGAGGATACCCCTTAATTCTTTCAGAATCAGTAGGTATGCAAACTGCTCACTACTTTCAGTATCAGACTGTTTTAATTTAAAAGGCTACTTATAGGCATAGTAGCTAACTTCTAGTAAACTAGTTTAGAAAGTGCCAGCCTCTCCAATTCTGCTGTCCTATTCTCTCTTTTCTGGTATCACTGTCTCACAGGTGTATACCTTTGCCCCCTCAGAAGTAACCCATTGCCAAATCCTGCTGTCTCTGCCCCAAAATATTCTTACGTTTTCCCTATAACCTTTATTTTTTAATGAAGTCCTCATATCCTGCCTTTCTGCCATCTCCTTATTAGTAGACTACATGTTCTTCAAGGTTAATATCTTTTTTATCTGTCATTACAACTCATGTCATCCCCATTGTATGGTTTATTCGAGGACATATAGAATTCTGTCATCATGTGCTTAGACAATTTTTTTTAATGTTTCTCTAGTTCTCTGTTCAGCCAGCACAACTTACCCTAACATGTATGTCTTCACGCATATTGTAAATATAAATAAAGATTTCTGTTTTCTCTTCCATATTGTTTTTGAAACTCTTTCTTAACTTTCATTTACTTTTAGAGTGGCAGACCACAATCTTCCATGCTTCAAAATTCTCCATAACACACTCTTAGCCAGGTAGCTACACATATAATGACAGGATTATGACAGAATCTGAGACTGCCTATATAAACTTATAAAAAACAGGAAGCAGCATATATAAAGAACTTCATCATGGTTGCCATGGTGATGTCTTAAAAGTTAGAAGATGCTGCAATTAAGGTTGCCTGCAAATATTCACTTGCCTTGTTTTGTTCCCATGCCATGGGAAGGTTAATAATCTTAACTAATCTGGATTTGCTTCTGGGTTGTTTCTATAGGACTCCTGCCTCATTCAGGGTACAGGATAGTGTACTAACTAAAAAAGCAAGCACCCACCACTGTGTTTTTGCCTACACATTTGGACATCTTACTTACAGCAAAACATACAAATTATGGTCTGAAGACAGAACCATTTATTTCCTCTTGAGTTTTTCACAGCATCCATCTGTACAGTCTTACTAAATGCTTCAAAAAATGAACTGAGTAACCGTCAGCTCTCAGTTCTCTACACATGGGTTATCTGGGCTGCAGATTAAGCGTGGCATGTACAGACGTGTAAGCTGAACCTGTGCATAGCCAGCATGCATCCAGCTGGACTACTGGGCAGGCAGAGTACCTGCAGCTGGTGCTGACTCCAAGGCTAGCTCAGGCTCAGCAGCACAGCTGCTCTTGCAGACAGTGAAAGCCATGAAAACCAACCTCACAGTACACATGCTAGCAATGTGGGCTCTCAGTGCAGGTGCCTCTGCACTGTTTCATTGGAAGTAGCACTGGTAGGTGTGATGGAGAAACAGTTGACTGTCTGGAGCCCAGCAGGGCTAATTGGTTTCAGTGTTGATACCAGCCCTGCCAGAGCCAGGCTGTGAGGTGTCGCTGCACTGCACAGTTTCTCTAGTGGCTAAACTATTACACCAGTTTGCCTCCCTTCCTGATGCAATGAGTTGTTCCTGGGCCCTAACTGAATTTGTCTCACCCTCAGCTGCTTGTGAAGCTGTGCTGTAAGCCAGCTGATGGGAATTAGGAGGCTGAGACACAAACAGAAAATGTTGAATACGTGCCAAAAAGGTATTATTATTTTTTAATAGTGATAATTTCATTGGTCTGGCTCACAGCATGAATCCACATACACAGTTGAATCAGCTTAACTGAGTGGGTCATAAAATGTGTTATGGGGGAGGTATCGAACAGTCAGAGAGAGGGTAGGTCAGGGACCTCAATTAACCAGTTTTGTTATTGCTCACAGGGCAACATCAAGCTCTTCTCAAAGCAAGTCTTCTCAGATACCAAATTGGACCTGACTTGTCAGAGCTCTTCACACAAAGCAAGGTTACCTTTGACTTTGTCATAGTTGTGACAGATAAGCACTTTGGATCGGATTTTCAAGTCAAACCTCTGGAAAAGAGGGCTTGGTAATTACTATCCACCTGTTAAAAGTTTAGCAAGAACTATTCAGCTGCCCTAATTGTAGAGATATCCTTCCTATCGCTACAGGACCGTGCCTCTCTAACTGCACCATTATCATTTTGTGATAAATAGGCAAGGATCCTATAAATACACATCTATCTCCCTGTTTAGCTCTGATTCATCTCCAGATATTATTCTTCTATTATTTTAGAAAAACAAGACATGCAAGTAAAGTAAAACTCCCCATAACATTCTAAATATCTTCATATTTGAGTGTTTGCCTTTATATTCTTAATAACATGATTTCAGCATCCTTCTCTCTCTGTACCCTTGTGTGTGCGGGGGGTTGGGGTGTGTGTGTGAGTGTATATAATGACTTTTGACCCATAAGTCATGCATTATAACTCTGTCATCAAGGTGGGAACTAATGTTTACTGTTCATTTATTTTCTGTTCCTCTTTTCGATGATTTCCAAGGATCTGTTTTCTTCTTATTTGTTATTTATATGCATATTTATTTTAGAATCTAAAATCTCTGGGATAAGAATTTTTCATTTGGTGATTATGCTCAATACCTTCTTGGGTTTTGGGGGAGAAATTACTACCATCACTGTAACAATTTTAAAGATAACTTCAAATGAATCAATTTTTTTCCTCCTGTCACAATATGTTGTATTAATAAAGACAATGCAAAGGGCTATATTATATCATGTAAGTAGCATAAAATGATAGACTACATTTTGTGTAATCAGTTATACAACTCAAAAATTAAACAAACAAAGATTTGGGAATAAAAAAAGACAGCTAAAAAAATCCCCTTTCCTGGAGGTGTTGCTCTGAGGCTTTTTTCTTTTAAAATGACTTACTATATGCAGAAGATTCTTACCATTTTTCCCCTGATTAATTTACTAACTTTTCATGGTTTAGCCCCAGTCAGCAGCTAAGCACCACACAGCCGTTCACTCACTCCTCTCACCCCAGTGGGATGGGGGAGAGAATCGGAAGGGCAAAAGTAAGAAAACTTGTGGGTTGAGATAGGAACAGTTTAATAATTAAAATAAAACATTAATAGTAATAGTAATAATAATATAATGAAAAGGAAAATAATGAGAGAGAGAGAGGATAGAGAGGTGAAACCTCGGGAGGGAGAAAAAAACAAACCACAAGTGCTGTAACCGCTCACTACTCACCGACTGATGCTGCTGGTCCCTGAGCCGTGATCACTGCCTCCCCCAGCCAACACCCCCCCAGTTAATATACTGGGCATGACGTCACATGATATGGAATATCCTTTTGGCCAATTTGGATCAGCTATCTTGGCTGTGCCCCCTCCCCTCCCGGCTTCTTGTGCACCCAGCAGAGCATGGGAAGCTGGAAAAGTTCTTGACTAGCGTAAGCACTACTTAACGACGACTAAAAACATCCATGTGTTATCAATATTATTCTCACACTAAGTCCAAAACGCAGCATTATACTAGCTACAGTGAAGAAAATTAACTCTATCCCAGCTAAAACCATGACATAAGTATCATCATTTCAGGTTCACTTTACTCTCTGCAGAAGTTTGGAAACATGACGTTATATTATGCATAGGCTGGGTTGATGCTAGTATTTGATTACACCCCCTAAAGAGCTAGTCACAGGGGAAAAAAATCCATCACTGCCTGTTGATATAAACATATACAGCAGCAAAGATACAAGCTTGGACCCAGGAAGTCCCTAAGCTTTAAATTGCTGAAAATTAGGATAGTACACTGGAATTGCCATTTGTTTGTGCTGTTTTCATACTTATTTTGCAAAAGCAGCCATAATTTGTCTACTATTAAAAAACTGGGCTGAACAGATTTTTAGTCTTGCCCAGCAAGTCTGTTCTGTTACTTTGGTAAGTGCATTACATTGTCATATACTGTCATTTTCTTTTGCAAGGCAAGGCAGTAGAAATGGAATTATTTCACTCTTACAAGATTTACAGTGGAGTCTCATTCTCTGAAATGTTTCCTTAAAAGCGATTGCTTTGTTAGAACATTAGCTTGTTTTCTTTATTACCTTATATGAATGCAATTAACTCATGTACCATAGTAATAGTAACATCAGTGCACAAAGATATACTTCAGTACAATTGAATAAACTCTCGGTAGCCCCTATACTCAGATTTATTCTGTATTTTCTTTTAGCTGATGTAAAGCCCAAACTAGAAGTTTAATGCCAATAAAACATAAAACAAGAATACAAACTGGAGTTCATTGCTCCACACAGGGAGGGAGTTTGGGATCTTCTGTAGACAAAAATGCATTATGCAGTATATATATATACAACACAATATAGACTATATATTGTTCACAGGTAATTCTGTACCCACTGCTTGAAGACATTAAGGCTGCAGATGATTAGGCCACTGAATGGGTCTAATAGCTGAGGTAACTGAATGGGATGTAGAAAATCACTGGACACAACATAAGAAACTGCTGGATGTGGCAGTAACACAGTGAAGAGCTGAAAATATTACAGGTAGTGCCGTGAAGCTGTCTGTGTCCACAGGTATTTAGTGAGGAGTTATGGGAGAGATGGCCAAACTTTGCAGATAATGGGGGCCCAGTGATCTTTTGGTCATTAAAATCCTCAAAGACCAGCAGCACCTAGTGTAAGGGTGTCAGTGATAACACATAACGCAGAGATTGCATAGGTAACAGGCATACCGAAACTGGGACCAATGGGGATAAACTAATCATCAGTGGGTTGTTTCTTTGGGGCTGAGGGTGGAAAAAGGGAAGTACAAAGGTGGTGAAAAGGAGGGTCAAAAACAGGAAAAGAGAGAATAAGGTCTGCACATCACACAATTGGTGTTGTATGAGGGTACTTGTTGAGTAGCCCTGCACTTAACCACGGCAGCCTAAATAAGGAGAATAAATCAACGTGCTTTTATGGCCACACCATGAGTGTCAAACCTGTTTCTACAGTCAGGAGGACGGGAAGGGTGTCTTTGGCTTGCAGGAGAAAACCTGGACTTGATGGATCATGCGACCTGATATCACTGCATCAGTACCTGTTTGAGGTCTGGTGGCACCAGTATCTTGCAATAATTACCCAATAGAAGTAATTGGTTACGTATTCAGGAAAAACCTCTTTGAAGCTAGTGGGAAGTAGAAAGTGGAGGCAACAGTAGGTCTACTTCCACTTGCTAAATAAATGATCTTGCTAAATTGCCTTTTTATTTACCACTTGCTTAATGATGCCTTCAGCTCATTTTTCTAGCATTGCTCTCTGCAGATTTCATTACACAGTAAGTAATATTTTTTTCTGGGTTCTACGTTATAACCCTTGTCACTTTCTAAAATTTACATGTCATACGTTGAAGTCAGATAAAGTAGTATGCTCATATATCTACCATTTTCATATGTGCCCATCCTGCATATGCACACAGAAAACACAGTTGAATATCAACTGCAATAGCTTTAAAAAAAGTTCTCAAAATTGAGACTTTCTAGTATGATGCACTTGCATATAATGACGTGACTAAGTATAGATTTGCCTATGCATTCCAGGTTTTATTATCTTAAAATAATCTATGATCCAATCCCTTCCCTGTTCTCCAAGCAAGAAGGTGACAAGCTCCTGTATTTTCCCATCTATGTCTGACTGTCACTATTTTCTTGATTCATCATTCCCATAACAAAATCATTACCTCAAACTTCCAGAGTTCAGAAGCTACATGGTAATCACCACTTGCAAGATCACTAAAATATAACCATATATAACTATCTCTACTGGATATTTGCTACTTTATGTCAATTAACAAACAAAGATTAAAGATATTTGCATAGGTAAGTAGAGTAGGCTCACAGCCCTGTGCTACTGAATAGAGAAATAGCCAGATTCTAAAAATCATTAGTACACTTGAATGCCTTTGTCCACAGGCAGTTGGCTTTTCTTCTCTGGTTTAATTTAAAAGGCTCAGAGAAAGTTTGTTGTGTGTGCAAATTGTGGTGGTAGTGATAGAATATTGGTGACATTTTTACGCTGAGCATCGCAGTGATTTTTTCACTGACCAGCTGCAAGGCATTTTTTTCTCCGGCTGCCATGGAGTGCCTGCAAAGCACAGCTGATAGCCTTTTCAGCTCCATCTGGGATCTGCTCTGACACTACTTTCCTTGTCACACTTTAGAGGATTTACACAGCAAAACTATGGCCCAAAATGGTCTTATTGTCATTCAGTACCTCTTCTCAACATTCTGTTTCTCCTCTCCCTGCCTTCGCTCTTTACCACGGGAATACTTGACATCCTTTGTGGATGAGCTGCTCTTTTCATGCCAACAGAGCAAATAGACTTGGCAGGTAGTTTGGCAATAATTGATCATATCCAAACAGTAATTGAATTTTGTTTGCTGTTGACATGTAAGAAGCCAACACCATGCTGTCTCTTCTGTGACAATAAGCACCAAATTACATTACTCATTTCATTGCTCATTTTCCAATCCACTTCTCTGGATATGAAACTCTACAGGTTACATGGATGGGAAGGGGAGAGAGAAGGAGAAGACTGGGGATGCAGCTTGGCTGTGACTGTACCAAGTGGCTAGGTGCAGTCAGATTAATAAACAGAGCTGTGACCCCCTTTCTCACATCCTCTTCCATGAAAATCCGCTATGCTTGGTTTCAGCCAAGGATTTTTTGCTCATTTCACATTATCAACTGCACAATTTTCAGGGCAATAATTTCAGATTACTGTATGGGGACCTATCAGCAATATTTATTTTTCAATGGGCCAGATACTCCACTTTGGCAACTGTGTCAAACACCAGCTGGGGCTTGGACTCAGTTTTTCTTAATCACAAACAGTGCAATTGGCTCTCTATGTAACACAAGAGACATATTCATGTCTGTTACAACACAATACTTCCCATCAAAATGTTGTGTTCTATTTACTGACACTTCTTTCAGGTGTAAGTAGGGATAAAGTAGGGAGTCTGGCAGTCGCAACCTTCCTCCCCTTCCCCCCCCCCCTCCCCCCCCCAGTATATTTAATTCCTGTTAGGTGTGCTATCTGTTTCAATATATTAACAGGGTCCACCAGACACAGCTTCTTTTATGGGATTGTTCTGCTACAGGGAGAAGAGTAGATTGAAACCAGGACTCAAACACACATTCATGTACACATAAAGGTCCCTTCTGCACAAGCAGGTGTGAATGGGTCCTACCCACACCCATGGGCAGGAATAGAACAAGCCGAATAGAGGAAAAATATGTGCTGAGTGGAAATGTGTGAAAGTCTCCCAAATGCTGACAAGCTCTGGAGATTTGTCATCCTGTTGCTTCTTCAAGAAATGAAGGAAGACCCAGTGTGCCGAGCACATAAAAGGCCACCAGGACACGCTGGCACCAACGAAGGGCTGTGCAACTCAGACCACATCCGAGGTGGCAGTGGCAGCCGTGCGTGTCGGAGGCACCAGGGCTGCCTGTGCTGCTGAGGAAACAAGAGACCCTGTGAGGGACTCTCTGCACACCTGCATGAAAGCCACTGTCACGCCAGTGCATATCTCCCCTGTGAGCAAACAGCTGGTCTGGCTTCCACCTGGGTGACTGTGAGCGACTGTGTGTGCGGCAGTGTCTGTGTGACAGCGTGCTCCTGCGGGTCTGAGAACAGTGTGAGGGAACAAGCAAATGTACCAGGTGAATAACTATCTGCTTTTAATAATACTGGCTTGATTCACTTAATAATGCCAGTCTAATAAAATATATTGCAATAAATATTACTGTGATCTGTATCTCCCCCCAACTCATTTCCCTATCAAGAAAAGGAGAATTTACAACACACACACACATGCACACACAGAATGTATGTATAAAAGGGTCAAGAGTCATTTGCTGCAGTAGGTACAGCTGCCAGAAAAGATCTTAGGAGTTTTTGGAGAGCTCTCCAGTGCTTTGCAGAATCAATTGCACTATTGAAAGCGAAAGTCTTGGGTTAGCATTATAACTGACTTAATGTTGTGAGTTAGAATTTAACTGACTTCACTGAAATTGAAAGGAAGTAATTCAGCACAGGAATTGCTGGTAAATGCAATGGATACCTTACAAGCTGGTTTCAATTTCCTTTACTGAAGAAGTTGTAAAAGTAATGCCATTTCAAAGCAGACCTTTTGCATTTGGACCAAATGAAGAGGCCATACTGTGTTTTCTCCTAACACATCAGTGCTTGGTTGCTTTTGAAATCATTTGGCCTTGTGACTACCAATAATAAAACAAAAAAGGCAGTTACTAGTGAATAAAGCAGTGGACTTATTTTGGAAAGTACAGTATGCCAAACCTATCTTTCTTTTGGAAGAAAATGACCTAGTTATGTCTGAACATGAAACTGTGATTTCTGTGTGATACGACAGGATTAAAGAGTGCTGTTTTTCTTTTTCTTATTATCTTGAGTCTTCAGGGTTCCTAAACTGTGGGTGAGAATGAAGTTGACCTCTGAGGCCAATCTATTATCCCTGTCAAGACAAGGAAACCTCTGAGAAAAACTTGAAAAATATTGGTACTCCTGATTCTTTTTGAGACACAGAAGAGAGAAACACCTCAAAAGCACAGAAAGCTCTTTTTGTTTTTTAAATCTGTAAGGCAGTAAATTTACCAGAATCCTGGAGAAAACTGGTGCAAAATTAAACCTCATAAATTTAAGAGAACTTGCCAAAATATTTCAGATGAATCAGAGCTCCTTGTGACTGTAGAAACTTCTGAATGATTTGTGAAGTTTTGTAAAATATACAAATCATTTTATGAATTTATTTTGCCTTGCTTCTTTCTTTCTTGAAGTTTTCTCTGTGCTTTTTTCTTAGACAAGCTGTGTTTGATCTTATTCTGGAGAGGGTCAGAGGCACTCACCTTTTCCCTTGAAGCCTGCTGTGCTGGCAGCTCCAGAGGAGAGGAAATATTCCAGAAGTCTTCTGAAAAGGAAACATAAATGCCAGATGATGAAATCACCCCTAGAACTTGAAATTAACAGAGGGGGCAATTGATGGTAGGAATACAACATCTCAAAAACCTGTAGATCTAAGATGCTCTTGCTGAAAGGGTGTGTAAATTTAAGGGGGAAAACCCAAAGTATATCCTGTTATTCCTTCCATTAAGGTTGGGCTCATAAACAGATGTAGGTCCTATCCTCCTGTTGCCTGAGGTGTAATCTGCTTTGGTGGGAGTATGCTCTTGCCCTTCTCCTAAATTCTTCCCTTCTCTCTTCCCGGCATTAGCTACTGGCCTGATCTCTGTGGCCTGGGAATCTTCTCCCTTCCTGTGTCTGTGACTGTGTCCACAGTGCCATGCAGCTACTCAGTTCCTGGGTAGCATTTCACTTTTGTTTCCTTTAGCTAGTTGTTTTTTTTTTTTTTAAATTAGGCAAAATCTGTTCATTTGATCGTGATTTCTGACACATAGCTAATAAATGGGAAAAATAAAATGTATTTCAAGAAAACTGCACCTTTCTGCCTTTTGAAAAAATCTGGTTGTGTAAGAACTCAAAGTAGAACAGCTGTGCTGTGACCTTGGGCAAATCACTCCGTCTCTCCATCTCATTAACAGGTGTGGGAGAAGATATTAGGAGCATTACCTAACTGATGTTGCAGCTACCTTTGAAAGCATGGCTATACTTGGACTTGGTAAATATGAATACTTTGTATCATTTAATGAAAACATATCAATGAATCTAATCATGCACAGAAAAATGGTAAACTGCAAAATGGCTAACATTTTCTTGTTTTCAATGCATTTCAGTTAGATATGTAAGGCAGTACTAATTATTAAGTTGCTTTTCTGCTGAACAGGTCTAAAAAATACTTTGGACCTGGATCTACAAAGGAAGCTCTGGCTGATTTCAGGATGAATTATCCATCTCAATACCTCTGAAGAGCTGGGCTTGAATGTTTTTTCAGACTGAACTCTTATTATAATGAAAGTATAGCAAAAAAGAAAATTATTTGTTTTGTCGTCCTCTTAAAGACCATTCTAATTACTGAAGATTGAAAGGGCTTCTAATTTTCATTTAGGAAAAGCAGACAGACTTATAACAGAGAATGGCTTGTTACTATCTTTGTCTCTGCTTAGCAGTGGAGTTTTTCTTGCTTTTTTGCTCTCTTTACAATATTTATACTCACAAGTTTCCAGAAAGGTAGAGAAGTGCAATGTTACTATTTTACAGACCAGGAACTCAGAAGCATAGAGACAAAGAGGCAGATCTAAGCATTTTAGCAGCAATGTTTTAACACAGGCCCTTATGATACAGAGATAATTTGTCATCTTCAGCCCTACATTCAGCATCTTTGTTGCCTGTCTTCCCAGTTAGGTTGGCACTAAAGAATAATGCCGTCAACAGATGCATGCTGAACAGAAAATCACTTTGGCCAGCAAAAATATTAAGATATTTTAATACCTGTAATTTAGCTTTTTACCAGGGCTTATTGACCTTAGTTAGTTAGACATCCTATGGTAGTCACTGGAGGGAAATAGACACTTCCAAAACATGTTTCACTGGACCAAAAGAAGATGTCTACTTCACTCTGTTTCTCTCTAGTGATTGTAAAGGGAGAATGACTAGCTCAGATGTGGACAACTACTGTGTAAATACTTAGGTGTAGTCTGACAAAGTCCGCAACTGTTAAGCTGGGCTGTTAAAAATATCAAGGTTTGTACTGATGGGCCTACAGGGGAAGATAGACAGGGTTTGGAAACCTGCATTGTTTGTCCATTTACCTCAACTGAAATGCCTAAAACTTTGCAGAGCATGTAGTTGAGCAAGGTTTTAAGACTGGATTTCCTGAGTCCTTGTGCTAAATGGCAAGTGTGAGGCTACATACCTTCTACAATAATTAAGGGAGACACTGTCATTTAAGCAACATGTAACCCATTGTAGTGTTGGATTAGGCCGCCCGTGACTTCTTGTCTTGGTGTCAGTCTCCTTTGAGCAATAGACTGGGATTTTCCTCCAGTATCTTGGCTCTGGGTCTCTGTTGATTCAGGGGCAAAAAATCTTTCCTGGAGTCTTTTGTGAACTGAGTCACTGACTCCAGAAGTTGTAGATCTCACCTGTGTTTTACCCTCTCTTCAGCTGTGAAATACTTTTCTGCATATCAAGGAGAGATTGGCATGGAGGCTGCTCAAGCAGAATCACAGCAGTCACTGACACACAACCTAAAGTTGATTTGCTAGGCAAGACAAATACAGCAGGTTGACAGTGATGCCTGCCCTGCAAACACAGACCTCACACAAATCACATCTTAGCCCTGCTTGTACAGTGTGTAAACCAATCCAGATGACCCCTGGGAATGGGAAGCTTACAACGACTCTGCCTGACAACTCAGCTCTTACATGTGGCAAATCTTCTCCTCAGACTGCAGCTTCTACCTGGTGTTGGAGGCCTGAGCACTGTGTTCCTCCTGAAGGGGTTTATCTACTGCTTTCTGGATTAGGTGTTACCTTATTATCTAGCTCTTAATGGATGCAGGCAGTTGTTCCCAGCTGGGGACATGCAGTGAGGTCTTGTCTGTCCAGGTGGGTAGGTTTTTGGGTACTGTCATGGGGGTTCACTTGGAGCCTGTGTGATGGCTGCAGTTCCTCAGCTGGAAAAAAACAATCTGTAGGTGGATGCATCATTAGTGACTTTCCTGCATGTTATGCTTTTACAATTCAGCACTGTCTGTTCACTACATTTATATAGGTTGAATGGTATAGAGTGATTGGCATAAAAATAAAAGATTGAGATCTAGATTTCCTCTATGAGTGTTCAGAATTACAAACTCTGATTTTTATAATAGAATGCTGAAAGTCTTCCCGTGAATATTTCACTCAGTACAATTTATTTATTCAGATCTTAAATAGGAAACATACATAGACCTACATAGATCTGCAGTTTCCAACCTGCAGCAAACTTCATTGCTAGAATATTAATGGGAAACATACTTGAAAAGGATATGAAACTATGTGGATTAATTTTAAAAATCAATTAATATTCAGAGATAATATTTTGCAATACATAATGAGCCCTACTCCTGACTCTGTGATAGTTCCTGTATTCCTTTTTGCCATGCTAATTGACTTAATAACGTATAACATTTATGTTTACAATAACTCTCCTGACTTTGGTTTACAATCTTTTTTTTTTTTTTCCAACTATAATTGTTGGTTTGAAATAGAGAAAGACAAAAGTGATGAATATCAAGAAGCAGTAGGATGTCACAGCTTGCTACTGTCAAATTCATTGGGATTTAGACAATCTTTCTTGAATCCTCATTAAACTCCCTAATACCACCAAAGATTAAAAAAAAGAACCCTATTATTTCTATACAAGGTGATACTCAGAAATAAAACTTACACAAAGCTGTAAAAAATACTTTAACCGAATGCTTCTTTACCTCTTTTAAGTTCACAAGATAGCCTTAAGTACAGGAAGAATTTTCAGAAATCAGAAGTTGTGAACACAATTCCCAGCAATGCCTGGCTCCTTATAAACTTTTAGAAACAATTAGTGTTGTTGGAAGGGCTATACTGTAACTGCGAGTCCTGGGGGAGCTTCTATGTATTAATGGAAAATGCATTTCAAGTGCAGATGGATAATAATGACATCATCTTTGTCTATGTGACAGGCATAGATGCTGTTATCCCTCAGTGTGTTCTTGTGTTCATGTTCTTGTGCATGAGTGCACATGTTGATACATCTACATAAAAGCAATCGTTAAATCACTGGTTTTGTTCCTCTCTTTTTCTTCTTACACAGAAAAGGTGAAATCTCACTAGATGTTGACAGTGTAAAGGATACATACCAGCATCCTTTAGGAGGGTTAATTTCAATTCTTGACAGTTTGATTTAACCTTAGTTTTGTTTGCCTATCAAAAAGGAAGTGATATAACATTTATTTCTTGCACCTTCCTGCACACACTACATATTAATAGATTTATTTTTGTCCAGCTTCACTTCAGATAGCCTTTTTTTTTTTTTTTTCAGGAATGTAATTTATTACTATAGAATGGTTTAGGGTATTTTTTTAATGGAAGATTGGCTTAGTGAGAAAATTATTGTTTCTCATACATGCAAGAGATCTAGGTTTAGAACAGAGGTTCCTGTCATACAGTGGGAGAAAGCCTAATTGCTCATGTCATGTTGAATAATCCTTGTTTCATGACTTCTTGACAGGAAACTAGGATATCTATGGATAATAAGGATCTTTCATAAGCATCAAAAATAAGGATGGAACAGCCCTAGACAGTGCTTCTCACAGCAGCCATTCTCAGCAGTTTCTGGTGGCAGTGCAGCCACTATCTGTTTTCTCCTTCTAAACCAGCTCCTGTAGAAAAACAGCCATGGGAGAAAGGAACAAACAACTGCATCAAAGAGAAAGGGTGAGAAAAGGTGTGATCCATGCATGGAGACAAAGTTCAGCTCTACCTAACTTCTGCATTAGGTATTTAATTTGAAAAGGTGATTCTTAAAAATTCTGCACAGCTGCTACATATTCCCTGAAGAATCTAAATTCCATAGAAACCCATGTTTTGCTGTTTACCTGAAGATAGGTATTTGGTTTGCTCAAAACTACCCAAGCAGAGAAATGTCACCTTTATCTCACAACTCATAAGAATTTTGTAACATATATTCTCCTCTGCCTCTAATGTCCATGATGCTTAATCTTGCATTTTTTCTAATTCACATAAAATGATGACATCACTGTTGAATCATTGAATTGAGACTAGACTACAGGTTTATTTATCCCAAAGTTGCCCTAACCACCAAGAAATAGTCTTGTTCCAGTGGATATTTTGCCTTGGCAACAGGGCTGCAGGAAAGCTGTTCTCCACCTGAAACAATATCCTTTCTCCCCTAGAGAGATATATATCTCCATCTTCTATTCTCCTCTCCCTCATATTTCCCCTACTTGCACCAGCAGGAGTAACAACCTTCAGCAGTGGTGACTTAGAAAACCCAAGGACACCTAAATTATTTACATGGAAATGCTGAAGACTGAAATACCTAAAAGAAAGCAGAAATGAGATTTTCCTGAAGGACTGCTCTAAACTCAGACCAGCTACTTATAATCGTGCATCAGGCACCAGGAAAATCTCTTCTGTCCTTTTGAAAATCAGAAGCAAGGTCTGCTCACGTTTTGAAAAAACAGGGTCATGTAGAGCAGAGCCTTGTTTTCTAGATGCCTTGGGAAGGAAAATATTTGAGGGGAAGGGAAATGACTTTCACTACCTAAGCTTTAGAGATGGGTAGGATTTAAGCCGTGCCAGTGTTCTCAGCATTGTGATGTGTTAATTTAGGCCCATCTGTATCCAAGGTACAGATCTTTTTTACCCCTGTTCTGAGATACACAACTCATATATGGACCCTGTATGCTCCACTGCAGCATTAGGTGCCTAAAGCTGGATTCCGAGCATTACAGCCCAGACATGTCTTTGGACACCAGGGATTATCAGGACATGAAAAAGAAGAATGGAGCAGATTGCAAAGATATAGTTGCAAGTTAACAAAGAAAATAAAGGTAAGAAAAAAAAAGAGGGACATTTTTCTTGAAAGAAAAAGAAATTATCTGTTGTTTTCCTAGAATTGCTTTGTAATTCTGAATAGCTAGAGAAATGTGTAGGCTTGGAGGACTGAGTGTGTACTGTCTCTAGTTTACCATTAGAAAGGCCTTTTATTTCTTTTTTGTTTTTGATTGGGTGTGGGTACACATAAGCTGTGTTTGGTTAATTTGTTTTTCCCATCGTGGGTAGCTGTTCCCTCAAATTTTGGCTGCTGAGTAGCTCCAGTGCCTCTTAGCAGCTGATATGTACTGAAACACCTGGCTGCTTTCCCCCTTTCCAAGCGAGTATAGGCTGCATCAGCATTTCTGCTCCCTGATCAATTTTACTCAGACTGCAAGGAGAATGAAAACTGAAAGTGTGAACATCTCTAGTTCACACTATTAATTCCCTATGTGCCTGGGGGGTGGCAGCAGGAAGAGAGAGGGGAACACAGAAAAAGTAAAAAAGTACGTAAAAATAAGAGAAGATGTGGTCTCATGCCTAAAAGGAAGGAATGGCTCTCTAATAGCAACAAAATCTTTAGGACTGCAGTCCTTGGGAGCCTGGGGAATCCAGAGAAGGGGTATGTACAGCTGCCAACATAGGCAGGAATGTGTGTCCTGGCTATTTGCCTGGATTTCTTAGATGTCTGGAAATCTGCTGGATTTCTACTAACTGTGACGATCTCCCAGCAGAAGTGGTGGTGTTAGAAATAGGAAGGAGTTGATGATTGCTGGAGCAACAGACAGCACCCAAAGGATTTGGGACCCAAAGTCTGGCACCCAAAAGGAGCTGGAAATGCTGTACACAATGTGAGAAAGGCTAAGATTATATTTTCCTGATGTTGCCAAGTATCTACTCTGTCTGTAGAAATTCTCTCATGTACAAGATTATGGTCTAACATCCTCCTTGAGCAGGTGCAAATGCAGGCACAACATGTTTTGTTTGTGCAGGACAACAAATCAAATATGCAGAACCTATTGCACGTGTAGAAGAAATTACTGACTGTCATTTTTTCAGCAGCGAAATGTTTCTTTTTCATGTGTTCCTTTAGGTGTCCTTCCTGTAAACTTCAGATAGATTTTTTCACTTTTAGAAGTACAAAGATTCACTCTAACATTTTTTTTTTAAATCGGAGACAGATGCAAGAGATCTCTTTTTTTAAAAAAAACAGTATGGTTGGTAATGCATTTTTATAATTTCATTTTTGTCTGTTTTGTGTTTTTTAACAAAGAAAATCAGCAATATTCCCAATGTTTTTCTGGTGGTCTGGTTTACGAATATCAGATTTCAGGTACTGTTGCATCTCTCAGACAAAAACTAGGCTTTACGTTATTTTCAGTGAAGGACCATGGGAGCATAAGAGTCCATTAAAGCAAAGTCCAAAACTAAAGATATCACTGAAATCTGTTGTGTGTGCAACCCATTATATTTTTTAATAAACTAAAAAATGTTTTGCTGATGGGAATATGTCCAGGTGCCCTCATGTTACCATTTAATGAAATACTTATTGAAAAAACTTTCCTGAAGTACTTCTATTGAAATACTTCAGCAAGTGGCAGATGGCAACACCCATCAGATTACAGCCTGGAAAGCCTTGTAGGACTTAATTATATTGCATTGTGAGGAAAACCGAAACTTGAAGTATTTTTGTGTTTCATTTTTTGTACATTATGTCATGGGCCACCCTTCAGTCCCAGTTCCCACTCAGCCTGAATGGCTTGTTTTGATTATATCATGCCTCAGTATGTTTTTTAGAAACATTTAATTAATCTCTTTTTCTATTCAGAAAAAATAATTTTGCAAAAGGTTACATTATTTTTCAAAACAAATATTTGTTTTCATATTTCAGTAAAAGCATGTAGTAGGGTACGTGGCCCCATTAGGATGAGGATTAAAAATCTTAATTGATAATTATTCCACATGAACCAGTCAGAGTCATCAGACTTAGTCAAAGGATGGCTTATATCTCCCAGCTGTAGGGCAAAGTCTAAAACTGTGCAGTCCTTCCTAGCCCCTAATACAAGATTGAGTCTTCTGTTATCTTTCTGAGAACTGCAAATATTTTATTCTGTTTTAATTCATGCATGTTTTCATCTACTGGATATTTTTATTTTTGGTTTCAATCTTCACAAAAATTTCAGGCATGTATTTGTATTCCACTGAATCTGTTAGACTTTGGCACTGATTTGAATGATTGTAAAGAGAGGCCTCCAAGTGGCAACATTTTATACCTATTTAGGAGAAAGTTTCACATTGTTAGAACAGTGATCATTAAGGGACCTAAGCTAGGCAGCACACAATGCTCCTAAGCTTGTCATGAAATAACAGGACAGTCAATATTTACATCCTAGTATGTTCCTTACAGACATTTATCCTTATAATCTTTGATTCCAGTTGTATGATAAATATGATAAGTACTCCCTGCAGTGTAGGCACATTAAATGTAGACAAAGATAAGTTTCAAAACAGAATTACAAGAGAGCAATAAGGGGACAATGGGTAAAGACTGGGAAATCTAGGCATATGTTGATTTAGAAGCTGTAATTGCCTCCACCTGGGAGGTGAGACTGGTTCCACCTTGTCTAATTACCTAATTCTTAGAGTGACTAGTAATGAAAAGTAATGGAGAGACACTTTTCTACAAAAGGAATATTTCCCTTGTACCTTTCTGCTTTGCAATAACAAGAAATCACTATTGCCTACTTTACTGGGAATCTGGATTTCATATAAGCCTGATTATGCCTTAAGACTCATCCCTCCTAGCCAGTAGAAATGTACATTTGCTTGGAGGTTTTTAGAGCAAAGCAAATGACTTCCAATTTGCACATGCTAACACTGAAAAGTTATTGTCTGATTTGCTATATTTTCCACTGTCTTTATTGATTGCTGTATTAATTCTTATGAAAATTCCGTTTGAAGGGCTTTTGCTTTTCCTTGTTACTGGGAAAGGATTAGTCTGCCATTATCTGTGCCAACAAGTTGCTGCCTCTGATGTATGGACAATTATATACATCCAGCACTTTAAAAATATATCTCTTAAAAAAATGTCTCTTTTCATGTAATGAAATGTTAAGTAACAGGAATTACTTGTTGCTTCTCAAAAACACCATGAAGCCTATAAGTTACAAGGCAGAGATTTACTGTGATTGAGGGAGGGGGAGAGGTGTTTTAGCAGTGTCCATTATTACTGGTTGTCTGAGCGTATGAGCCCTGCTTGCCTGACCTGGTGGCTGAGCATTCCCCCAGTGCCACCAGTACTTTTCTTCTCTATAGCAGTGATGGTGCCAGGTAGGCTTTCTGACTACAGTAAGAGCAGCTGTTTGCACCGTGGCCTCTTCCAGTCTCTGCGAAACACCTTTCCCTTTGGGTCAATGGAATATGAGGCAGAGGATTAGATTAGGATTGTCAAAAGCAGTCTTTTAGTATCAGAGGCATTTTAATGACCTAGACATAAATTCCACCTTAAAATCCAGCAGGTTGTTTTTTTTTTTTTTTTGTTCCCATTGCTACTACTGTCAGGATGTTTCAGAAGAAAACCTCTTTCTTCTGAGATTTAGAACCTTTCTTTTAAATTGCATGTGGTCATTCTGTTCTCAGCTTTCCACACTGTTGTTTAATTTACATGGTGATTGCACTCTAATGTGCGTAACATACCTCATGTCTCTCCATATTTGGCTAAGCTAAACAAACCCATTATTTTGTCTTCCCTCAGAGGGTTTCTTGGTCCCTTGATCATCCTAATAACTCTACTTTATGTCTGTTCCAGTTTGGATTTCTCTTTCTGGTTGACCAGAATTTTACATAGCTTTCACTGAGGCAGCTAATATCCCTTAGCTGACACACAGGGGTAGCCGTGGGATTGCACAACAGACATCAGAAAGGAATGCAAAAAGAGGGAGACTCTAGAGTCCCTCCAAACACTATCCCTCTAAATCCTCTGGTAGTGCTAGAGGGAAAAAATGGGCAACTGCCTGCAAGATTTGATCTCCTTGCATCTAACTGGTTAGTCCAGTCCCTCTTCTCACCTTCTTTTAGGCCATTAGGCCATTTAGATGTGCAAAGAAGCAAAATGGCAATACGGGCTATGTGCAATGTCTTTCATGCAGCTCAAGGAGCTGATGTAGAAAAATTCTTCTGGAACACCCCCTCCCCCCTGTCTTGGTGTTTGCAGTAGCAGGACCTGGTTCAAGTTCAACCTTGTAGAAAAATAATACTACAAGCAAAAGCCTTAATTTTGCACTTTGTCATGGAGTTGTGACTGTTCATAGGCTTTGAAACAAAGTCAGATTATGACTCTAGCCTTTCCTTAGCTTTAGGCAGGACCCTGAGAAAAAGCAGCAATATTTTTCTTTACTTTCTTTTCTCTAATTATAGATTTTGGAGACACTTCAATCTTTTCCTCCTGAAGCAGATTATATCTACTTCTTTCATTTAATGTTACTATGCTATTCACCAGGGTTTGTATGTCAGTAACCGTAACAAAAGAAGGGGTTCCAGCCTTTTTTCTTTAAAAGGTCAACTTCTTCATCACATATGTATGTTCAGCAAAGAGCAAAGGAGACTTCCTTACTCTAAAATGCTCCTGTAATTTAGACACAAAGTTTAAGATTTAAGTCCCAAAGAGCTTCAGACATGATCAAGAAATTACTACAACAGTGTCTAAATGAACTGTGTTGGGAAGCAGCCAACACAAGGACTGAGAGGTTCAAGCTTCTTTTCCATTAAAATTATTGCATTATCTCAGCCACGACACAAAAATACTCCCCAAAAGAGGAATTACTTAGCAATTCTAAGGAAGGAGGACCATGATCCAGTCCTTTGCTAAGCTCCTGTGTAAAACTAGTCTGTAAAGTCCTGTCAAATCCCCCCCTTTTTTTTTATTCCTTTGACACAAGCACATTAACTTAAAACCAAAGTGGGAATATTGCCAGCAAATCTTTTAAGGTGAAATGAGCTTGGAACTTAAAGCTAAAACTGTTAGAAGTGTGGGGTTTAATGCAAATTATATACATTAGTTTGAATGTCTGATGAACCACTAAATATTTTACACAATAATTTTCTTTCACCTGTACTGTTTAATTACCAGTTTCTTATTAATAGCCTGCTCACGGTATACATTTAGCTGTTTGTCAGGCCAGGTCCTTTGATCCAGAAATACTCTAAGACAAAGATTTCCAGATGTGCTTAAGGGAACCAGACATCTGTCTTCGAATGATCGTGAATCTTAAATAACTTAAAGGTTTCTGTACAGGATTGCAGAATATTCCTTTCACTTTCATTTTTAGTCTGGTAGTGCTTAGAAACCTCACCTATTGTGCTGGTTATTAAGCACATAAATATGATTCAAAAAAGTTCAAATTTAATATGTAAAGGAAAAAACCAAAAGATGGAAGACAAGATAATGTGATGAATAAATAGTGACCAGACCTTAACTTATGTGTGTGGAGTTTCACTGACAAGAGCAGAAATTGCAAGGACACACAGTAGTTAGTCTGTTCAGGGAAGTGCAGATCTGCCCTTGGAATAGGTATTGTGCAGAGCTATAACTAGCAGAGTTTTGCCAGATGCACCACTACTGGAAAAGTAGATTTCCTCAAAGAGCAGAGATGCCATGGAGTGAGCAGCTCAGCACCATCCCACATCTGTGCATTAAAGTCCCAAATGGGTCCAAGGGCTATAAACGCAGTCAGTCTTAACTACAGCTGCAATTAAATGCTATGTTTTTCTTTACAAAGAGATACATGACCAGACTGTACCTGAAGTGTTCAGAAGTGGTTTTATCTCTTGGGTAAGAGTGAAGTATCTTACAAATGCTTTGTGAATCACAACTAATTATGTATGCATTAGGGAGCAACACAAAGACCATCCTAAGGAAGGAAAAGACTCATCAAGGAGGTGAAGGAGGAAGTGGTACATGGTAAGAAAGCAGCGGAAGGAAACTAATTTGCAGATTCAGTTGCCAATAGCAAGCTACTGCTTTCATTTGTGGGTGGCAGCTGTGGAGGGAGTGTAGGAGCCCAGGTGAGCCTGGGTCATCCCTGCTGCTCCTGCTAGTTTTAGCTACTGTTGGAGACTGTCTCCAACTCCTAAGTGCTGGCTTCACCTGTGCTGGCTTCTGCATCTTCTACCCCATGTGGCTGGGGGAAAATGTGAAGGGGCAATTTTTATTATTTTGCATATTTCTGCCTTTTGAAGAGGAATCTTATTTTCCTCCTGGGACTTGGTTTACACTGGAAGAGATTACCATTTTATACAGGACATGTTAATTGTTTTAATATAGATTTTGAATAATTAAATAACTCTTGCAATTCAGAAGGCAGGAATCACAGACAAAAAGGGTTAATGCATGTTTTGAGTTCTACATCCTGGAGGAAATACTGTCTTCTGTAAGTTCAATATATATTTTTAATTAAAAACAAAATTATACGTGTTTTTTTAAAAGTTTTTTTAGTCTTGGATATATTATGTAAAAGTAATTTTGTAATTGTTACAAAAGTGCCCATGAAAGATTAATATTTTCAAACCAACATGGATAAAATAGTGTGATGTAGAAGCAATTTACACTTTTTAATAAGTACATTGTTCTTGTTGAAAGAGATTATTGTATTCACTGACAAGCAATTTTCTAGTGATGAATTGTCTAAAAACTCTTTTCTGATATTTTTAGTAAGTAGCTGAATAAGTGGTAAGCTAATTTTTGTTTTTCTTTACAGATCAAAGCATTCTTTTAATTATATTTCACACCAGTGTTACAGATAAACGTATGACTGTAAGAAACAGTAGCCACATTATGTTGTTAGAGCTGTAAGTCTGTGTCTTGTCATTTAGATTGATCCCTCTCTATTTTTTTAATTCTGTTATTTGTTCATCCAGGGCCTGAACCAATGACCAGGGAAATCAATGAGAAAATCCCTGCCAATTTCATAGATTTTTGGATAAAATTTAATGCCAAAATGTTTTTTCTTGTGTATAAATATGTCTTTTTAAAAATTAATTTTCAGATACTTTCTATTCTCCCTCTCCCCCTACTATAAGGCAACCATAAAAGCCTTGTTGACAGGGAAGTAGTCTATATCAGAAAGAAGATCTTCATTTAGTCTGTGGACCTCATCGCACATTCTGCTGATATATTCTGTGCACATTAACTCCTACTTCAGTGAAATCCTTTAAGTAAAGTAACTGCAACAATGATACAGAAGTAACAAGTATGTATGACATTGGTTTGTGTCCTGAATGAGATGAAGTGTAATGGGAAAACTTAAGTTTTTGGTTTTTTCTATCTCTTTCTCCTAAAGGTACAATAATTATGAATGCATAAAATCCTCTGCAATCCTTGCCTTTTGAAAGGACAAAACATCCTTTTCTCAACCTTTACACAGTTGCTGTAATGTAGAGGAGTGAAGCACACAACCTTTCCATAAATGCCCTTGAAATGCTTAGATTAATTGTGCACCCATTGGTGCAACCGTCTTCGGCTGAGGAGCGCTCAGGTACAGACCCCTTCCGGCACCCGCAATTCTGTGCATCTGCACATCAGTTCTATTGTGCCTTTTCTTCCAGGCTTTTCTGGGCAAGGCAGGGAGCCCTCTTTGTCCTTCCTGTTCTAGCTGGTGTGCTGAAATTAGTCTGTATCCCACTGGGCAAAGAAGAGAGAATGTGTGCAGGTAGCAAAAATTACTCCATTAATTGCTACTTTAGAAAAACATTTTATTCTCTGGTAGTCTTGAATATTTTCAAACAACGCTGCACTGGAAGGATGGAAAGAATAGTCTACAGTCTGGAAGGTGGAGCAGTAAAAGTAAAGAGAAGATGATGACTGAGTCCCTTTGGGATATAATACAACAGAAGCTGGAGGCACACAGCAGCTGGGAGGTTCTCAACCTCATAGTGTGAATGGAGTTATTTGGGTTTTGTAGGAGCCCCATCTTTATCCCAAATCTTTTTCTTTTGCATCTGGTAAATGTGGCTTCAGACTGGCCTGTGCAAATCTGTGATTCCATAGGAAATGAATAATAGAGATTCTGGCCCTTTTTTTATTTCTTCTCTTTAAGTGAAATAAGAGGTGATTTAATAAAAGGGCACCTGTGTTGAAAAATGAGGTGATCTACCTGATTAGAGTATGAAGGGCTACATTTAGCAAAACATAACAATGTTGAAAATTATAAGCAAACAGCTACAGAGTGGTAATATTAGGATTGTATTAATAGACATTATACCACAGTATTAAACACATTTGACAGTAGCAGACTGTCTGCCTGCCTAAAATTAGGGACACTGTGTGAAAATGCAGCCAACTTCATATCACAATATGTAGACATGTAGATATTGTAATATCTATATACATGTTACTAGATCATACATCCTGATATACATCTAAAATATAAGACCTCAAATATTGATTTCATCCAGAAGCTTGTCAACACCACATATTGCTACCTCATGGAGCCAACTAAACTCCCTCATTAAAGACAACTTAAATATCAGAATCATTCTGTGGGTAATAAGGAGCTATTTGTGGGGTTTTAGCTTCAGAGAAGTTTCTGTTCCACAAATAAATCTGTCCAGAGCTGCTTCTATACCGGAGTCAAAGAAAGAACCTGGTAGCTTCTGGGGTATTTCAACACTCCCTTGCACAGTGTAGTTTAGATATGTTTCAAATAAACATGTTTTAAAAAAATAATATATTTAGAGTGTTCTTATATATGTGGACTGTTACAGGGTTCATTGGCCAAAAGATCAGTATGTGGCTTTGAAAAAGGTCTATGTCAACAGCCATCTTTTACAAAACATCAAGTAGGCAGAATTTGCTGTATAAAAACCTGCACTAGGAAACTATGACTGTTTCAAACAAAGAGAAATCAGGAGTACTTCCAAAGCTTTCACTTATTCTGGTATCTGCATTTTTTTACTTAATCTCAGTATTATTGACTGTAGTTCAGGGGAAAAACTGAACCTTCCCATAACAAGTCTCTGCTCTCCTCTATGCTGAACACCACAGTGATTACTTTGCCTGTTATACCATGCCTTTGACTGTTGTGTGTCATCCTACGCCAATGACTACTGGAGCTGTCCACTCTAGAAATAATAAAGTTCTCAATCATAATGCTGGATCTACATGTGAAAGGAAAATGCATAATTATTTTGCCCAAGTGGAGATTAAAAAAAAGATATTTATAATCACTGCTGCCACATAACTGCTCAGGGGAGACATTGATTTGAAGAGCTCTCGATTCTTTTCAATCTGCTATCACTCAATGCAATCCCTCAGTGAAATAATAATATTTCATGTTAATGGTATATTGTACCGTTTCAAGAATTGTAACACACCGCACACATGTCAATAAGTTAATTCCCCAAACTATGCTCTGAAGCACTATGCCCTGGCAAAAATTATTAAGTGCTTTAGGGGTGGATAAGCTGAACTAAAGCAAACAACTTCTCATACCAAGTCAGTGACCTAGCCAGGAACTGAAGCTTGGAGTTTAGATTTTTACTCACCTTACTAATCACTACATAATAATGCCAGCTATTGGTCTTGTTTACCGGTAACTTTAATTAGATTTTTACCTTTTTGGAAATATAGAAAGAGTCCAGAAACCATGTGTAGATGACTTTCAAATACCTTTTAGAGTATAAATCACTTTTTTTTTAATGTTTCACTTATATTTGTTTCTACTGCTGCGTGATGTTAATTGTCCTAAAGTGGACGCTAAAAAGCTTTGCTTCAATCTGTAATCACTGGGAACTTCCAGGTTTCCACTGTACTTGTCAGCATCTTGTGTTCTTTAAATATGTTCTCTAGCCCATGTTTCAGCTGAAAATTTTGACAATATTATTCAACTAATTTTTGAACATATGTGTTTACTATGAATTGATATGCAGTAGTGTTTGAGGTTTATGAGTCATACTCTTTAATGTGAATAGTCACTTTGCCATGTAATTCTTAAACTGAAAGAAAGGATACATACACAGTGAAGACACTTGGATGCCAAGAGATTTATTTTTATATGGTCTCTGAAACAAAACAAATTCAAGGAAAGGAAAATAATTTAAATAAAAGAAAATAATAGTAATTGAAACTATTGGCACACACATAAACATTTAGTAAAGGTCTTTTCCAAGTAAGAGATTTTTATCTTTCGTCATTAGAGTCATTAGCATTTACTCCCATCACGTCTTATTTTCTGGGCCTGATCTAAAGTTTGTCGTGATTACTGAGACCGTGGAAGTTTGGAGAATTGTTGTGAGGTTTGGAAATTTGAGGAACTGTCAGTTTTCTGCTTATCAATCCCAGCTGATGTTATGAAATTTCTGAAGGTATTGAAGGCAACTGAAAGTCCCATGGAAAACCTGAGACAGGAAGAAGCTGGAGAAGCCATATATAATAACCTCAGTTTTATGAAAACTAGGTATCTTACCTGAGCATACTATGTGGAATTCTCCTGTGTTGATTGGGAAGTAATGAGCTTTCTCAGAGAGCCTTTTTTCCCAAAGACAGGGAGAACAAATCATAGTCTGAAGGCACTACTTCCCATTGAATACAGAGGGACAATAAATGACCTAGCTGTCATGACACATTTGATGTCTAGACTCCCAAATGGAGGGGATGAGTTTGATTTAGTCTTATCATTGACTTCAGTGACTTGTAGGTTCGGAAAGACAACAATTTATATGGCAAAATAAGAATTTTTCTTTTTTTGGTCCTAAGAGCCAGAACTGTGGATTGCTAAAGTATTTGTATCTGCATAAAATAATGTATACCTAGGTGCCTGTACATTTCTATGAAAGACCATATGTTTATTCTATCATATTTAGAATGCTGGAATAATCATACTTTTACTGTAATTCAGAGTCTGGCTAGATGCATGCCTGTTTTAGAGATATTTAGAAATTTCCCTATTCACAGGAAAGGGAGGGTGGCAGGTCACAGAAATAGGTCATGGAAATCAAAAGCTCTGTTTTCATGAGCAGCCAAAACAACCTAATGACTCTGACAGCAAAGAGGAAAGATTTTGCATGTTCTCTCTTCACAAGCCTTACCTTCCTGCACCTCAACAAGTCCCATTCACACTGTCCTGTCAGCTCCCTGAAATCTGTTTTGAAAAGTATTAGAAGACTCCATGACCTTATTCATCTCTGGCCACTCTCCTTCTTCCCTTTTTCATTAGATTAGCTCTTAGGAGAGTCTGACAAGCAGCAGACTCATGAAATAAGAACAGGACTGTGGGACAGAAAGGAGGAAAGGGAGGAGAAAAGGGAGGAGAAGGAGTAAAATTTCCTGGTTTCAGTAGCGGCAAGCTGTTAAATCAGCTTGCTGTCCAAGTGCTGCTGCTGGGAATCATGGACTTTTACTTGCAGATGGAAAAACTGGGAAAGTGGGAGGAGGAGAGAAATATGGTTACAAAGTATTGGAGAGAATTCCAACTTGAAAAATCAATTCTTTAGATGAGGATTTGCAGGCAGATCTTTATTTTAAACACTGTGCAAAAAATCTGTCGTACTGAGTTGGGGAAAGCCCGCATTTAACTAGTAAAAATGAATAACATTAACAGAAGTGCTATTACTTTCAGGCTAATATTTGAAAAACATTAAATATTTCTCTTCTCAGCGTTATGGTACTATTTGACCAGGGGCAATAACACTCAAACTGTTTTCAATCTCCCATTGTACTTTAATAAGACTCTTGAAATCATTAGAACAGAGCCATGGTGAACACTTATCTTCAAAGAGCTTTACAGACATTAAAAGCCTAATCCTACCACTTCTAATTGTGTTTCATGATCACTTACTTATGCTGGGGGTCAGGATAGCAAAATCATAGCCTGGGTCCAATGCCATTACCCATGTTGAACAACCCCATTCTCCACCTACTGACTTAATGCACTACAACTAGGAGCTGGGCACAAAGTGCAGTAGATGTGCTCTGATGTGTTTCCTTACACTGTTCTTTTGTTGTTATGTTGAATATGGTTTAAAGGCATTTATCTCAAAAGAAACTATAAGAATTCAAAATACTTTGGATCTTTCTGGACTGCAACTAACAAATAAGGGCAGGAGCTTTTATCTGCTCAGCGTTTTGTAGGGTGAAAGAATATAAATCCAGCATGAAATGAGGGTGAGAGAGGTACAACTAAAGAAATTAATTTCATACAACCTACAATTCCGGACAGTGTGTATAAAAAAAAAACAATATAACCCCCATAACCATTCTCAGTAAAGCTTATGACAGATTGGAGGATTTAAATTTCAATACTGTTCTAACAGCCCATTTATAATGTTCAAAGTAAATGCAATTAAAGATATTGGTCTCATCATCTTGTGTTCAAAATTAGTAGATTTTATTCTCAGCAAAACCTATGAGTCTCCTGTTTGGAGCCAAACTTGTATCATTTAGTTGAAGGATTTACTCAAAAAGCAGGAGTTTGAGGAGACACTAAGATAAGTGTATTATCTGCATGCACCATATATTACCATCTAATAATTCCAGAGAAGCATGTTTGGAGTTCAGAGAGCTTATTTCTATTCTTATTTGTCAGAGGTGATATTTATTTATTTATTTAATAAACATTTGTGTAGTGTGCTGCTGCGGATAGAATAAAGTTTGGTTTCTTATCTATGATTGCATTTTTCTATGCTGAGTTAGCAAGTGGTAGGTTAGTATCTGTGCCTTATCATTAATATATTTATTTATTTTATTGAAATTAAGCTTGTTATCAAATCTGTTAAAAATTTCATACACGTGTGTATAGTTGGCATGAAGAAAAGGATTTACCTGAAGGAGATGTGTAACTGAAAAAGAGCATAAAAGGAAAAGAATTCACAGTCTAATGCTATTCCATACTTTTTGAATTTTGGAATTGGAAAAGAAAGACAACGAAGTCAGGGTGTCAGTTTTCCTCTCTTTATTATCTGCTTTTGGGGAGGAAAAAAAAGGTATCTGTGACAAGAGAGCAAGAAAAAGAGTGACTTCACTGTGGTAGTTTCACATATTTATCATAAAAACTGCCATGGAAATACCTAAGAAAAAGAAGGATTTGCACAACTGACCAAAAGGTGTTATGAAAGCAGAACCATTAACTTGGAAAGGCAGAGGCACAGAAAAACCATAATTTATTGTCTTGAGTGGTAGTTGGTCCTATAATAATTTTTTTTTCAGTAACGAAGAGGTTATAGAAAGGCTCCAAAGCTTATCATATGTGGTTATCTCAGCTTCTAATCAATATTTATACTGAAAAATCCTGAGGCTGTCCTAGTAACTTAACTAAAATATGAGCAGTATCACAACTGTTACCAATTGCTGTGAGTAGAAAGAGGACTGGATACCTGAGTATGATTGAAAACCCATTAGGGAGAAATAGAAGACTGAGTTTTCTAGCTCTCATCCTCATCTTTTTCTCAAACCCTCGGGTATTTGAATTTCACAGGAAGAAAAAACAGATCTCATTACATCTAGTTTTTGATATTTGGGCATCCAGTTAGGGGAATAAACATGCATCCTGGATTCAGCAAGGGCCATCAACGTAGTGTGTAGGTGGAACTGCTAATTGCCCTGTGGGTTCCCTTTCAGCAGTATTAAGGATTGTCATATCCCTTCACTCAGCAGCTTTAGGAGGCTTCTGCACTTAGCAAAGCCAAGGCATATTATGCTGAACTGCTGAAGAAGCACCTTTACTCAGTAAGTATCCTTTTGTATTGTAGCTACAGCAGGAACCTACCTTTCTTTAGAGGAGTTGGGATTTATTTTATTAATGCCCACTTGTAGCAGCTTTAACACATGGTAGTTATACGTCTGTCTGTTTAAGCCTATGAACAGTTGTGTGCACAGTAGAAAAGTTACCTGGAGCAGTGTTTCAGTAGAGATTTCTTGTTGGCTTTGCTGATGTAAATATTGAAGATGTTTTGGCACTACATTTTCCCTATAAAGCGCTACCTTTTTATTAGTGCCTCAACACCTTCAGTACTATAGAACTATAGCAAAAAAGAACATATTTTCCCCAGAATGTTAAAAATACAATTCTTTTTTCTGGTGATGGCTCTCTGTACATTTCACTGGGTGGGTGCTGCCTTTCTTCACACGTTCTATTGATTTCTAGTGAGACGGGTGTAACTCTTGCTTAATCAGTTGAATAGCATACAGCTGATGCTCTGACTGACTCCACTGCACCTAGCATTAAATTGCTAACTTGGCATATGCTCAGTATTCAAGGAATTAAATCCTCACCTTTTTAGCATTTGCTAACAGAAAAACAGGTCATGTATAGGCGTCCAGTGAAGAAGTAGACAATTTTGAAATACATCTAAACAACATATTTACACAAATGCACACACAGAATTAAACACATTATAATACACACAGAACCAGTACAAAGCAAAAATTGTTATACCTTTTAATGCTGAAATCCTCAATTAAATTGACTTAATTGGCTTGACAATTTTAGCTCAAGGTAAGTCTGTGGTTCAGACAAGTTGATGCATCAATATTTATGATAGAAAAGGAAAGGGGTAAAATTGGAAAGTTTCCAGGAATATTTGAGAAAAATTTACTGCAACATTTAGTATGAACCAGATACATTACCTAGATGTATTAGTAGAAAATGGAGGGTATATATTTGTAACCCTAGAGACAGGCAGAATAATCTTCTGTCTGATATAAAAGCTCTCTTCAACCCCTTCTGAGGAGATATCTCACTCCCATACATCCTATTTATTAAACATCCATAGGTTCATAGCACATCATAGGGAATGTGAGAATGACATGAATGAGATGGATTGACAGGTTTCTGACAGGAAGATGTGATAGAGAAAAAACCATGGAAGCAAAGATTAAAGCATCAGAGAAACCACATAAATCTCTATTAAAGAAATCTCTATGCCTAGCTTATGCCCCTAACAATAAAGATTAAAAAAACAGGTTACATGGGGAAAAATTATGACATATCCTGAGAAATTTTTGTGTATTATGGCCAATTTTTTAGAACACTTGCCAAGATTTAGATTAGCAAGTATGGCATACCCTAGTGCTAGAACCTGATATAATTGCATTAAGTCTTTTATACACAGCTTTGCATGTTAATACCATGCTCTCCTTTGATCTGGTTAGTCATTCAGCAAGAAGAAAGCAGAAGACATTTACTTTATAACAAGAAGCTCAGCAACTGAAATTACTGGCTTCTTTGTAGGACCCTAAAAAAGATTTAACATGCCTCCTAGCATAATCATGCAAGGCCTGGGTCATCATCCCTGCCAGAAAGATACTATACAACCTGAATGTTGAAATCTTCCTTCTAATAAGCCAAGAGAGGTCTTTCACATCTCTGAGTGTCTTAGATGAAGCCAGAGTTTGTTTGCCTGTGTTTGGATTGGTGGGGTTTTTTGGATTGTTTTAGGAGGAAATTTGTATTGATGGAAGCCATCACTGAGGCAGATCAGGAGTTTGGTGACTTTTGATTCAGACACAGACTGTGTGGGAACAAACAAAAAATACTAATGTTGTCTGGCTGACTGTCCTAGGAAGCATACTAAGAGAAGAGCAGATGAAACCTGCACTCACAGCATTTCATCATAGCATTTCATCTTAATAAATTGTGCCAGGGGACAGTACCTCCCAATAAACTATAGTACAGTGAGGATATGCTAATTAAGTGGAATTGGATTTCTTGTTTGATCAGATTGTATCTGTTTAATTTGTAATGGTGATGACAGCAACAGTAACCTAATCTCATCCACCCACCCATATGGTATTTCTAATGTGTTTATTGTACTGTTATATCTACATTATCAGTCATGGATGTAAAATACCTAAAGACTGCAAATGTAAATAGGGAATGACATATTAATTGAGCAACATGCAAATTGCTGCATTTACAGTGCTGGGAAGTGGGTACTCTAGGGAACTTCTCATTACAGATCAGCTGCTGATATGCTGCTATTAACACCCAGCTGCTTGCTTCTGCCACATAGAGATTTGTGATACCTACTGCCACTTAGTACTGCACAAGAGATGGCTTAATACTGCACAATGAATGCAATGAAAAAAATCTTTTCTGGGCACTAAAATATGATTCTGTAAAACAGTCATGAGGAGGGGGAGAAAAATAGCACAACAGTATTTCATACACATTAAATTTATTTACTGTCTTAAAACTTGTTTACACAGAGAACCCTCTTCTACAAAGCTGGCCAGTGCGTCACTACCTTCTCTTGCTCTCTTCTTTGTTACTGCCTGCTTTGGGGTGTCTGCATACTCACTCTGTCTTGCTTTTCAGATAATTATTATTCCAAATAAGCATGGTGCTATGCCTCAGGCATTAAGTTCTAGTTTCTGCTTCTTAGTCACTACCATGTCTTATTCGGCTTTATTCACTTATCTCCCTGCTCCAGCCTTATCAGGCAATCTTTTTGTGACAAGGATTCAGGGAAGGCTCTATAGTACTGTCACTATCTTCAGCCTCTACATAATGTCATCAACAGTTTGAACTCAGTTGTTGGCTGGACTGCAGATTTCAATTCATTTTTCAGGTATTTAGCTATTTTATATACACTTCCATTTCTTCAGCTACCTAATTGAAAGTGGTTGTTTTGCATCTTGCTTCAACTTACATCTTCAGTTTAAGTGTATTGCATTCCCTGTCAAACACTGAACTGATCAGAAGTTTTATTTTGTACTTCCTTTAAATTTTAAAGCTTAAACCAGCAGATTAAAGCTATCTGATTAATGAAAATAACAATTACTTTAATTTCTGTTTTTTTATGACTCAAGTGTCTTAATAGCATGTAAGAACATTTGTAAATTTAAAAGATAGAATTACCTTTAAATGAAGGTTATGTTTGAGTGAGAAAAAAGGTAACTTTGATTTGTATAAGCAAATTAATTACACAGTCAAACACACTTATATATACAGATATACAAACATGGAAATGCATACATTAACTTCATTTGTCTCCCCACTTTTCCCAGGATTTCTGGAATATGGTGGAAAATATGGTGAAAATACAGATGTAAATTTCTGTGCATTCACACTCTATTACTTGGGTGGGGACTTGAATTCACTAGTATTTCAAAGACAGAGAAGCATGCTAGCACATCTTGTCTGAAATGTTAGAGCACAGATTTGTTTAAATCTCAGGCATATTTTCCTCTCTTGTGGACAGAAACCTCCAGAAAATACTGATGAAGAAAATAGTTGGCATACAGCATTCAATTGCTTCAGATAGAAGAGCTAAGGATGTTAAAGAGCTGGTGCTGGAAGGTTCTTGTTCTTGGTCTCCTAAAACCTCATTCCCTATGTCAATTCATGGTTTGCTTTGGCTGCACTAACTGTACTACAGGCACGTATTGTGATCAGAGCATTTGGTATCTATGTTGGCTCCAAGAACCAGTTCTGTCCTTACAAATACTGCATAACCCCAATCAATTTCACTGAAAATAAGATATAATGAACATAACTAGGTAGCACCTAATTTGTATCCGAGTTTCTGAACTTAGCTTCTACTACACCTTTCTAACACCTGAGCTTTTGGGAACACAACATCCACATGAAAAACATTTCTGAACATAAGCTGGATACTGATATCTTCATGTGACATAAGTAAACCTCAGTAATTTTATCTCCGTTAGTGTAAATGTGAATACATTATTTGTAGCAATGAACTACACTGCCATTAGCTGTTTACAGAACTGATTAAGGAAAAAAATTGAAATATGGCATTTAACTTTTCACAAGAACAGTCTGAAACAGAGCAGTGGGTGTTACAGGATATCAAGAAGATGATGCTGTTTTACTGAAGATGTTCTATATCACCCTTATTTGGCAGAAGAAGAGCTAAGCGATAGCTTCAGAGAACATACAAAATGTACACTTGTACATATTTGAGCACGAAGGGCCTAAAGTAAAACTCAAAAATATACTTTTGCTTAAAGGAGCAATGTCAAACACATAGTCTGCTAACTGTTGCAATAAGAACTGGACCAAAAGGAAGAGGAGATCATGTTTTCTGCAACATAAGGTAAGGAACTCATCTCAGCACTGTTTACCAGTTTAATGTACTTAATTGCCAAACTGTACTATATTCACTGCTTCCTTAAAAAAAAAATAAATTGATTATCATAACAACTGTGGGGAACTTAATGGATTGAATATCTGAACAATTCCAGTAAATGTAAAGTTTTAAAACAGAATTCTTACACAAAAACATATGTTTTAGCAGAAAAAATACTCAATATGCAAAGCATTATGTTTAATTAGATTATTTAAAAACATTTTATATGAAAAAATAATTAAGAGAAGTCCTGAAAGAGGCATTAGTTAAATATTTTTTAAAGCATGTCAATAGCATATTTTACCTGCTCTGCACACCTGTAAAAACGGAGCATTCGTTTTGGAGATTTGGTAGCTATCAGGGAAAATTATTGTACCACAGGGAATTTGTACGACATATTAATTCAATTAAGTATTCAAAAACCTCTGAGCCATTCAACTACTCAGTCAAAATGAGCATATTCTAGGAGCAGAGGCATTGTTTTTATGATAATGCACACAAACTGATTTCTTAAGCAAATGCACTTTTTGACTTGGAGATCAATCTAACAACAGTATGATGATAAAACCTGGCTCACTCTGGAATTCCAGAAAATGTTTTGCTGGCTCTGCTGTGCTATAAACACAATTTGTTTTGCTCTCAGTAAAGTTATTAAGATGTTACAAGGCCAGAGCTACTGCTCTGAATTAGTGTGCTTTGGTTTGCTGGGTGCTCAAACTGGTGCTGGGATACACAACCTTCAAATTTGGCTGTTTCTCACCCTGATTAGCATATCTTTTTTTTTTTTTTAATTAAGCTTATTAACATTGAGATACTCTATTCTAAGGTTTTTGTCTGCTTGCTTTTTTTTTCTTGATTCAAATAAGAAATAGAGATGTAGCTTTTCTTCTTGTGCAGGTTTTTCCAGCTGTGTTAAGAACTTTGTCCCATATTGATATACTCCAGCTCTAAGATTTAAAAACTACCACAATGGGCCTGGCTAAAGGTCCATTTAATCTGACTTTTCTCTATACAAGAACGGCCATCTACAAATACTTCAGACAAGAAAAGAAGAAATAGAGTACATACAGATGACTTTTCCTTAGGATCTCCTTTTACACCTTAATAATTTTATTTTAGATGTGTATTTGATCTTAAAAGTGTACTAGGTAGCTTTTTGCTTTTAATTGCTTCTCAAACATTTTTGACATGCTTTAGTATTTCATTTGCCCTAGTTTGCACAGCAATTTCTATTTCTCTTGTTTGAATGGGAAAAGGTTTTTTAAGGTTTTTTTTAAGTAGTATTTGCATGTTTTGCTCTAATTTTTTTAAAACTGTGTTGGATTTTTTGCTGAACCTTTGCAAATCTTTGTGTAATTGTACATCTTTGTCCTTGTCCTCCAACTTGAAATGCGTCCTCCATCTTTAAATGTTTAAACAGTCTCTCTGTTGACATTTACACTGTGATTACTCTATTATAAAGTGACTATTCTGGAAGAATGAAATGTGAAATACTGAGGACTAAATAAAAAACTTCATTTTCTTTTTTGAGATCTCCACTCGCTCCAAGAATGAAAGAAAAAAGTAGATGTTAAAAGACAGAGAAACCAATGTTAAATATTAAGACAAAGACCTTAATGTTAAATTATGCATATATCTATATTTGAAAAATTAACAATAAATTCATAGAGTGTTAGTATTTACACTTCAACACAGGACAGCAAGAAGAAAGTCTTGGGGTTGACTCAGTGCATTCAACTGTGCTAGTGATCAGTCTGGTTGTAAAGAAGAAAGAACTGGGGTTTAATTTCTGTGCTCCTGGGTGGTCCCAGGACCATGGGTATGCATCTCATACTTGCTAGCAAGCAAGCTCACATCTGTTGCTGGCACTAAGCATGCACTGCACATGCATTGGGGGGTAACTGCTGAGGGTCTGACACAGGGGCTGTGTCTGGGGCTGTCTTGGTGGCTTCTTAATGTGTAACTTCCACCATGGAACTGCCAGGAGTGAACACATTTTGAGAGCACCAGTGCTGACCCTGTATGTGCACTGCTATTCCATCTGGATTGATCAGGACAAACCATAAACAACCTGTAAAAGTTCAAAATGGTTTAAAACAGATTGCAGTCTTCTAGTTAGCCTTAATTTTAGTAAAAATTAATCCAGCTTGCTCTCCATCTATGTTTTGCAAATCAAGCCAACCTGAACATAACCTTCCTTCTTTATTTATTTGCAAAATAGAATCTAAACATCCTAAAGTGTTTTGTCTTGTGTCAAAATGTTTAGTGAGCTAGGCTTTCCATAGCATATTTTTAGCATCTTTTTTTCTACCTGTTCTTCTCTAAAGAGGTATGAAAATAAATCTAAAGAAAACCTAATATCTGGAAACATTGTGTTACCCTTTCCAAATGGACTACAAGTAGTAATGCAATAACTGTAGTAATTACAGACAGGTAGGGCTTGTGCAACTGTATGTACTTTGTTCAGCAACTTTCCTTGGGTATGAAAATTCTTCATTGTTCATTCTGCCATTGCATCACAACTGCTACATTTTTTATAATATTTTAAGCCTGACTAGTTCAGTATTGTTTAATATAAAACTATTTTTTTTCTGAGCTAAGGGTTCTGCAAATCTATTCAAGCTGTATACAGGGTTGATTCAGAAGATGTTATTCTTGCCATATTTTGAACCTTACTTGAACTCTGTCATGGTATATATTAAATAAATAAAACAAAGGATAATGATGTTAACTGTGACTAGATAAATTTCATATGTATCGTCTAAAGACTGGCCACCTGACCGTAAAAGTACTAACAGCAATGGTACAGAAATCTAGTTTACATATAATTCTTGTTTATTTGTATTTTGGGTAGGTTACATGTTCAAACTAATAGTTTAAAATTGCTAAAATGAAGAAAATAATTTTGGCAGCTGGAGTCACTATCTGTATTTGCTTTTTACCTGTTTAAAATCTGTGGTCTTAGGCCTGGATTCATGCCACATAAGCTTACGTGCTTAACCATAGTCACTAAATTAAGAACATACTCTCTTTGGTGTCCTTACACAGTCAACAAAAAAGGCTTATGACCTTCAGATGAGATTATTCAGCCCGCTTGAGATGTTAATTTCCTTAGAAGTTGGCACTTGTTCTCTATTGATCAGAGAGTTAACTGTGGCTTGCAGAGGCGGCCGTACTCTACTCTAGGCACCACAGTAAAATGCCTGTGTTTAAACAGGAAGAATGGAACAATAAAGTCTAAAATAATATCAAAAGGCTTGTTGCTAACCCCCTGCATTTTAAAAGGCTTTGAATCAATTCTTTTACATACATTTCTCCAATACAGTGTATTTCCACATTGAACATTTCGGAGAACCAAAAGAAAATCAACCATGGCGTTAGTCCTAATGCAGATGTATTCAGTCTCAAAATCCTTACAGGAGGGAACAACCTTTGCTATATCTTTGAACTGTAGAAAATGGGAACTACACAAAAAATGAGGATGCTAGTTAAAAGGAAATGTAAAGGGTAAGTTGAATTGGCAACATACGTGCACTGGAGACTGTTTAAAGTAACAGTAATTTTAGCAAACAGAAATCATCAAATGAAAAAGGCTCCAAAAGGGACAAATAAACAGACAGAATGATTAATTGTCTCAGTAAAAGAGGTTAATGGAGGCAAAAAGACATCCTTCAACAAATAGAAGTTGTGATCAAATGAAGAAAACATGATAGAGCAGGTATTCTGGCAAGGTAACCATAAAACTAGTATAAATCCAGAAAAAAAAAAAAAAAAAAAGAAAATATTTGGCGAAAAGCATGCTAAAGGCTGAAAATATAAAAATATATTAAATACAAATGACTGCAGTAAATGCAGAGAGAAAGGTGCCTCTGAAGAGCAATCTGGAAAAGACACATCTTCTGAGATATACTCTGAGGATAAGAGAGAACAGTTGCATCCTTCTCTGGGACTGACATGCCTGATACAGGACTACACATTAGAAATCCTGTCTATGAAGAATAACAGCAAGGAGTCAATCACCTTAGAGGTGATAGCTAATATACAGTGTCCCACTGTCTAGAAGAAGAAAAAGAAGTGGTTTTGCTGTTACTCCTTTCTGAGTAAAAAGTCATGATTTTTGCACCTCTCCAGATGATGAGGTTTGAACTCAAATGCTTCTCCAGACTGGAGACTGAAATCCATCGAGGTTTTTCTCTGCCCTAGCTTGTGGTCAGGGCATTTGGAGGTCAGGGGAAAGACAGTGGTTTCTCACAACTTTCTTGGGTGCCTCCTGCCTCTCTTCTCCAGGTCAGCAATCCCATTTGCCATCCTGGGACCCAGAGTCACCCACGGGGACTAAATCTTCCTCCTATTGGGGCAGTGAGAAGGAAAGGAGAAGGGAAAAAGCATGAGGTGGGGGAAGAACTGGAAGATCCTTTCAGAGACAAAGGCTTTCTAGTGATGAAGCTGTGAGGGCAAGATTGTAGGGGTAGATCCCATTTACTGCTTCTGAGAGACGTGCCTACTGCACAGCTTGAGCATCCTCTCTGTCACCTAGTTGTAGCAACAGGAACAGCCACTGGGTAAGCAAAATAAGTGATCTGGCACTATGATACTTTGCTGCTGTATATTTCTGTGCACTGTCTGAAGTAAGTGCTCAACACAGCTCAATTACTGCCTTTTTTTGTCTGCCAACCAAGATTTCAGATGTTCACATGCATATAATTATTTTTTCATCATATGTATAGTAAATTGTGTGTTCTAGTTCTTCCTAGAATGAGCAATTTGAAGTTTTTCAATGACTAGACTACTTGTGTGAGAATATTTGTTCAGATTGATAGAAGGTGCTACAACTAGTCTTAAAGAGCCTTAAATCAAACTAAAAGTGGCTGCCACAACAATGTTTTCAAACAGAGCTCAGCTAGTAGATTGTTGTTGCAATAGCTTTACAACTCTTGGAAAGTAAATCTCCCAATTAATGTAATTATGAACATCTTTATCAAAAACAGAATTTTGCATGTATCTGAAAGCACTTGTATATCAGACATGGAGGTGGGTACATACACTGTAACTGTTTGATTTAAATTTTTTTTCCTGGCATTCAGATGTCTATCTTTACTTCTATTTTTTTTTTTTCCCCTCACTGTTGAAAGCATGAAAGATTCTTTTTTGATGTTTATGTTTCTATATTTAGGAATACTAATGTCTCAGAAGTTATTGGAAGCCACAGAAATTAATCTTTCTCATGGTATCACTGTCTCCTTGGGCCTCTCCCTATATCCATTCATAGAAATTAGAAACATCCTTTTTGACCTAATGTGTCATTAGGTTTTTATTATCTCCTTTCCACTGAGCCTAAACTTTATGGTATTTTTCCTTTCCTGAAATTGGGCTGAAAAAGGGCACTCAGCTACTACAGAAATTAAGGTCACTATGTGTGCATGCACATCCTGACTAAGATTTACATTGGATAATGGATGTGTTAGTGATAAGAATAGAGATATTTAAAAAAGCGGGCTTGCCACATCTGTACTCTACAATAATTCATAGTTTACAGTTTCTGGATCATATGGTCTCCTTTTCTCATTTAAGGTGGTCCTAGGAAAGGCAAGGCCTTATCTGATGAATCAATGCCACTTCAGGTCTGGGTGTGACTTATGATATATAATGCCAGACTCGATCTGAGTACTGTTCATACTACTTCTCTTCCACATCCAGGCTTGATGACTGTTATCTGCCTACTGTTAGTTTCTCCCAGGATGATGTTCTGTATGGAAGAAACATCATAACTTGTTCAAGTTAATTGCTGTGTCATAGCTGAATTTAAACATCCTCAAGGTGTATTGAAAGATATTTTCTGTTCTCCTAGTAACTGTCAGGGCTGCAAGAAAATGTCCAGGCCAATGACCTGGCCTGAGGTTAAGCTAACTGAAAAAGATGTGAAAAACTATTGGGGTGATTAAAAGGAAGTTATATGACAAATAGCTGAACTTCATGGGTGATTGGAGGGGAATACTAGGTGCTTTTTGAAGAGTAAAGTCTTGTAAGACCAACTCAACCTAGATAAAAGTATCAGTGATATCATCCCAGATTACAGAGGGTGATTGGAACAGAAGTATCAAATTTTGGAACAGATGTAAAAATGGGAACCACCGGGGAGAAGAAAGGAAGGGTGAAATGCAGGGTCAAGAAACTGTAAAAGAGATAGTAAGGTATCTAAATCATGTGATCGGTGCTCTTTGGGAACCTGCCTTGATCACTGAAGCCTAAAGCAGGGCAAAAAAACAGCCTGTTGTTCTGACCATACCACATGAGATGAACTCAATTCTGTAGTTAAGAAGACAGGGGTGGTGGGATGGTGTGATCCTGGACTGATGGACTGAGCACCCTGCTATCACCATCTTGTAGCCCTGATGGCATCAGCATCTATTAAGCACTTCCTGATACTAATTAAGTAAGTCTTTGGAGTTTTTTGTAATTCTTTGCTTTTTTTGTTTTGTTTTTTAATTTCTTATTCTTACTAGTCTCTTTTTTTCATTTAGTTCACATTACTCATTCATTAATTGTGTGTTCTCTGACACCTAGATCATAAGCTTTGTAGTATTTTCTTAATATTTCTTATTCAATCACACCTTGATTTAGTTTCAGTTGTGTAACAAAAATAGCCCGTACTTTCCCATGTCAGAATGATTCACTCAAATTTATTTTCTGTAGGAAGGAATGAGATATTGGTATGTTCTTTTCTGATTTGTGAAAAGAGCGATATTTTAAATATTTTGCATTTTTAAAGATTTTAAGAGTACTGTGATACTGTGAATCATGTATAAATAAAGAACACTGCGACTTTTTTTTTTTAAGGAGAAAGGTAATAGCAAATAATTTTTATGAAAACTTATATTTAAAATTTGCAGCTATACAGCATTTGACAACAATCCATGTAAGTCTATACTGAGACAACTACCCCTTTTTAGAAAATGTTTCTAATAGTTTGTGAAAATGTAAAAAAAGTATACACACAGAAGATAAAATAGAAAATATTTTTTTGTACTAATTTTCCTTGCCTCATGAGAAAGAATTATTTTAGAATCCAAAACTTTAATATATCCAATAGCTTATGATACAATAATTTTACATTTTAAATGAAATATAACTGAAATATTTCTGACATTTTTTTATAACCAAAAGATTAACAGCATTCAATATTGCATGTTCTCAGATAAAAGTCTGAAGAGGTCAATAGCTGGCCACGTTTTCAAAATGTCTCAATCACTGTAGCTCTCTTCAATTTTATAGAGTTATACTGAATTACACTGGCTGAAGATCTGATGTAGTGGCTTTTATGAGAAAAGTATCACATGGTTTAACTGTGCTAGTACAGGGTGCTGAGTTGAAATTTTTACATGTTTTCTTAACAGGGGAAAATGTAAACCCAATGTACAATTATACTGGGAGGAAATATAAATGTAATAGTAGCAAATGAGGAGATATTCAGGACAAACAGCACTGGCAAATAGCATACATGGATGGTATACATCAAATACTGTAAATGATTCATCTGTCCAATTCCCATTAGATCACAGTAGGATTTTGGTATTGCAGTTTATAACTTCTCTGGTGCATCGGCAAAAACTGTACAAGTACACTGAAAGAAAAATAACAGATATTTTAAGGTAAGGTTAGAGAAAATTGCTAACCTCATCACTATTTCAGACATCCCTGATAGGAGATCTGCAAAGAGATGGAATATCGTTTAGCTATTTCATAAAAACTGAATATATTATGCATATGATTGCCTAGTATGGGAATGTCAGTGCAGCTCTTGGTCAGACAAAGCCATCTAAGATGACAAGCAGGATATCTGACAGTCCTTTCTAGGAAGCATTAAGACACTGGCTCTGATATGAAATGTTTCTCTCCAGGCTGAATGAGAGCATTATGCAATGTTAAGAGCGCAGCATGGGTACAACTCACTGGCTAAAGCCTAAGCCCCTCTCTTTCTCTTCCTGTCCTCTCATTTAATCTCTTGAATTGGAAGCCGTCTTGCAGAGTTGCCTCAGGAGGACAGAGTAGCTTCCATGGGAGTTCTGTAAAGCTTTCTTTATCCTGTTTTTTTCAAGTAAGAACTTGAAGTCTATTATGAGACTTGAACCAACCTTACAAGAAAGTAAAAATTAATGAGGGGTGGTATTCATGGGCAGGGTTGTGGTATAGTGGTATTCTGTTATTTCACATCTTCAGTATTTACATAGTTGTCTCTTTGGCCTAGTCTGTAAAAGGCCAATATAGGATTATGCATTACCATTTTTATCCTCAGTGTACTCAGTTAATGATAACACTGTCCCACAAAAAAGTTTTGTGTATTACTGGTGGGGCTATAGATATGGTTAGGAGTGTTGGTTATGTCACTGTTGATAAAATATGACCTCAAACCAGCTTTCTATTTGCTGTCAGTATTAACCAGTTATATTAACTTGATATGAGTATTTGCTTCTGAGAAGTTGTAGAGAGAAAGAAAAGACTATTGAGTAGTCAGCATTATGGTAAGATGTCTGCAACTGATCCATGGAATCAAATAAAATAATAAAAAACCACAGTGCTTTTTGTAAAATGTTTGATAATTCTCCATGAAAACTGTTTAATTCTGGCAATAATCTTCTGGGCCAAAGAGCTAGGTGTTTACTGTGATTGAAAACTCTTCCTGAAACATAGATGCTTATTAGCATCCACAAGGATCATCGGACAGTTCAAATTAGTGTAAATTTTGTTGACAGACAGTTGCTCCTCAGTGAGGAACCAACTTCTTCAGATAGGAAAGAAAACAAAAATCTCAATAAGAAAGGCAAAGTTCTTAGCTAAGAAAGAATTCTTCTCTCTTAAAACTTGTTTTTCTCCTATATTTCAAGAGCTGTCTTAAAACAGCTCCGCAGTATGCCATTTCTTGATAGTTTAAAAATAATGAGACTCCAGGTTCAGAGTGTCTACTTACATTTATTACCATCTGTCATGTTTGCTTCTGAGATGTTGTTTGCAAACTAGAAATTTATCATTTAAAGAAAGAACAGTTCTGTATATCCATCATCTGTTATACTTCACACTGAGACAATCAATTGTGCCTCTACACTGGCACCATGTTAGGGGCAGAGCAAATGATCACTTCTGTTAGAAGTATGAATTTCCACTCTTTTAAAGCAGGCCTCCCAGAAAACAAATGTTGCATGTGAATAAGCAGAAAACTAATGTTGAGGTTAATCTTGTAGAAGTTAGGCATATAGGCTTTCTCTATAGTCAATGAGACAATGGCCACTGAGACAGTCCCCTTGAGAAGGCAAACCATCTTCTGTGCAGAGAGGGAGGTAACATGAGGGTGTCCCAGACAGAGTTAACGTGAGGATGTCCAGAGGGCACGTTGTCTCTTCCTGTCCATATTGCCGCATATCCAGACACACGTATGGAGCTATATATACACATTATGTACAATGTAAGATACAGAATATATAAAATATAACGTTATATATTTTCATTTGTTGCATATCTTATGCATTATACAAACTGATAAAAAATTAAAATAATTAACAATTGATTCTCTTCCTACCTCCTGCTCTCCAGTTACTGCAAATTGAGCCCTTTGACAACTTCGACTAGATGCCTGATTACATGACTGAGATTATGTAAGATAACTCCAGCTGTCATGGTGTTAGCTGGGATAGTTGATTTTCTTCACTGTAGCTAGCATAGTGCTGTGTTTTAGACTTGGTATGTAAATAATGTTGATAACACCCTGGTGTTTTAGTTGTTGCTGGGTAGTGTTTACACTGGTCAAGGACTTTCTAGCTTCCCATGCTCTGCCAGATGCACAAGAAGCCGGGAGGGGAGGGGATGCAACCAGGAGAGCTGATTCGAATTGGCCAAAGGGTATTCCATATCATGTGACGTCATGCCCAGTATATTAACTGGGGGAATTGGCTGGGGGAGGCAGCGATCGCGGCTCGGGGACCGGCAGCGTCGGTCGGCGGGTGGTGAGCGGTTGCAGCACTTGTTGTTCAGTTTTGGTTTTGTTTTTTTTTCCTTTCCCTCTCCTTCTACTGTTTCATCTCTCTCTCGCTCATTATTTTCCTTTTCATTATATTAGTATTATTGCTGTTTTATTCTAATTATTAAACTGTTCTTATCTCAACCCACGAGTTTTCTTACTTTGGCCCTTCCGATTCTCTCCCCCATCCCACAAGGGTGGGGGAGTGAGCGAGCGGCTGTGTGGTGCTTAGTTGCTGACCGGGGCTAAACCACAACAGTCCTTTTTGGCGCCCAACGTGGGGCACGAAGGGTTTGAGATAATAACAGTTGCTGGTCACAGCATTGATTCATCTGTTCTCGATATTAGTAGTCAGACCTACACCATGCTGATTTTGAAGTACATGTTAAAGATTGGCATTGGGTTTTGTAGTTTGCTGTGCTCTGCAGTGGTTAGAGATGTTTTGCCTAGGAGATTTGTTATTAAAACACTGGCCTTGAGTTTTATCGGTTATTTGGGTTTTGCATGGAAGCCGTTACTGTACTTCGGCTACCACCTCATGGAGACAATTAGCAATTATACCTCCTCCTCTGAGAGGTTCTTTATGGAGGAAATACAGAATGGCACCTTAGCTACCATCTTCTGTAATGTCTCCTCCTTCATTACAACAACTTTTCAGTCTCTTGAACATCCTTGGGTAGTTAAGATACATCTGTTGATATTCCTATGGCAGATTGTTTCGGTTTTGTCTAAGGTTAATAAGCAATTCAAGAATATCATCCAGAGATCTGCCCCAAGGCTCGATAATTATGGGTGGCAGGGTATGTGGGAGAGTATGGGCAAATGCCTGAGACGGTGGGCACCCCCAGTGTTTTGGGACTTTACCCCTGAACAAGTGCAGAATCCTGAAAAATTAGTAGAATATTTGGAGGAAGTATGTTGTCACCCTAGCAATTCCAGAGAGATACAAATCATTGCAATGTGTTGGGGCCTGGCCCATGCCTACCGAGCCCTGTTTAACAGTATTCAGTACCACCAAGGGAAAACGACAGGCCCTGCGGATACTCCAAGCCCAACGACAAGCACTGTGGCCACTCAAACCCCCACAACAGGCGCTGCAGCAGCTCCAAGCCCGACGACAGGCACTGTGGCCCCTCAAACCCCCACAACAGGCGCTGCAGCAGCTCCAAGCCCGACGACAGGCACTGTGGCCACTCAAACCCCCACAACAGGCACTGCGGCTGCTCCAAGCCCAATGACAGGCACTGTGACCACTCAAACACCCATGACGGACACTGAAGCTGAATCAGAGAATCAACGCGTGCCAGTATCAGTTGCCCCTATACAAAAGAAGAAATCTTTAAAGAGAAAGTCAACTCGTATAGAAAAGGATGATGGAGAAGCAGCGCCGTTACTAAGAGAGGAGAAGGAAGAGGAAGAACTTGTACAGGAGACGGAAACTACCCGATCCCTATCCTTAAGTGAGCTACGAGATATACGAAAAGATTTCGGCCGTCGTGTAGGTGAGCATGTTGTCACCTGGCTGCTCCGATGCTGGGATAACGGGGCCAGTAGCCTGGAATTAGAGGGTAAGGAAGCCAAACAACTGGGATCCCTTTCTAGGGATGGGGGCATTGACAAAGCAATTGGAAAAGGGACACAAGGCCTCAGCCTCTGGAGGCGACTCCTGTCTGCTGTGAAAGAAAGGTATCCCTTCAAGGAAGATGTTATATATCGCCCTGGAAAATGGACCACTATGGAGAAAGGTATCCAGTACCTGAGAGAATTAGCTGTGCTTGAGGTGATTTATGGTGACCTGGGTAGTGTACAGTCATCCAAAGATCCAGATGAAGCACAGTGCACACGACCCATGTGGCGAAAGTTTGTACGGAGCGCACCATCATCCCATGTAAACTCCCTGGCAGTAATGTCCTGGAAAGATGAAGAGGCACCAACGGTAGAGGATGTGATTGATAAACTCCGGGATTATGAAGCACATGTCTCTTCCTCCCTCGTCTCAGCTGTGGAGAAATTGTCCCGGGAGGTTCAGCAAATCAAAGAAGATATGTCCTACTCCCTACCTGTACGGACCAGTATCTCGGCCATTAGGAGTAAGCGTCCTTCTGCTCAAGAGAGAAGATACACACCACGGGGCACCCTATGGTTTTACCTGCGTGACCATGGAGAGGACATGAAGAAGTGGGATGGAAAACCTACGTCGACCCTGGAGGCACGGGTACGTGAGTTGCAAGGAAAAACAACCACTCAAGGCGGGACCTCCAGGAGAGTTGCTGCTCCAGTTTCCAGTAGGCAGTTCCCCAGACAGAGGAGTAGAAGCGCTGATTCTATCTGTGCTCTTAATAGAGAGACTTTTGATTCCCGTTCACAAGATCTGGAGTGGGAAACCCGCAATTGGAATTAGAGGGGCCCTGCCTCCAGCCAGGTGGAGGAAAGGGACAACCGGGTTTACTGGACTGTGTGGATCCGATGGCCTGGCACATCTGATCCACAGGAGTATAAGGCTCTAGTGGACACCGGTGCACAGTGCACCCTAATGCCATCAAACTATGTAGGGGCGGAACCCATTTGTATTGCTGGAGTGACAGGGGGATCCCAAGAGCTAACTGTATTGGAGGCTGAAGTGAGCCTAACTGGGAATGAGTGGCAAAAGCACCCCATTGTGACTGGCCCAGAGGCTCCGTGCATCCTTGGCATAGACTACCTCAGGAGAGGGTATTTCAAGGACCCAAAAGGGTACAGGTGGGCTTTTGGTATAGCTGCCTTGGAGACGGAGGAAATTAAACAGCTGTCTACTTTGCCCGGTCTTTCGAAGGACCCTTCTGTTGTGGGGTTGCTGAAGGTCAAAGAACAACAGGTGCCAATTGCCACCACAACAGTGCACCGGCGGCAATACCGCACCAACCGAGACTCCCTGATTCCCATCCATGAGCTCATTCGGCGACTGGAGAGCCAAGGAGTGATCAGTAAGACCCGTTCACCCTTTAACAGTCCCATATGGCCAGTGCGGAAGTCTAATGGGGAGTGGAGACTAACAGTGGACTATCGTGGCCTGAACGAAGTCACTCCGCCACTGAGTGCTGCTGTGCCGGACATGTTAGAACTTCAATACGAACTGGAGTCAAAGGCAGCCAAGTGGTATGCCACAATTGATATCGCTAATGCATTCTTCTCAATCCCTTTGGCAGCAGAGTGCAGGCCACAGTTTGCTTTCACTTGGAGGGGTGTCCAGTACACCTGGAATCGACTGCCCCAGGGGTGGAAACACAGCCCTACCATTTGCCATGGACTGATCCATACTGCACTGGAACAGGGTGGAGCTCCGGAACACCTTCAGTACATTGATGACATCATCGTGTGGGGCAACACAGCAGAAGATGTTTTCGAGAAAGGGAAGAAAATAGTCCAAATCCTTCTGAAGGCTGGTTTTGCCATAAAACAAAATAAAGTGAAGGGACCTGCACAGGAGATTCAGTTTTTGGGAATAAAATGGCAAGATGGACGTCGGCAGATCCCAATGGATGTGATCAACAAAATAGCAGCCATGTCTCCACCAACTAGCAAAAAGGAAACACAAGCTTTTTTAGGCGTTGTGGGTTTTTGGAGAATGCATATTCCAAATTACAGTCTGATTGTAAGCCCTCTCTATCAAGTGACCCGGAAGAAGAATGATTTCAAATGGGGCCCTGAGCAACGACAGGCCTTTGAACAGATAAAGCAGGAGATAGTTCATGCAGTAGCCCTTGGGCCAGTCCGGGCAGGACAAGACGTAAAAAACGTGCTCTACACTGCAGCCGGGGAGAATGGCCCTACCTGGAGCCTCTGGCAGAAAGCACCAGGGGAGACCCGAGGTCGGCCCCTAGGGTTCTGGAGTCGGGGATACAGAGGGTCCGAAGCGCGCTACACTCCAACTGAAAAAGAGATATTGGCAGCATATGAAGGGGTTCGATCTGCTTCAGAAGTGATCGGTACTGAAGCACAGCTCCTCCTGGCACCTCGACTGCCGGTGCTGGGCTGGATGTTCAAAGGGAGGGTCCCCTCTACACATCACGCAACTGATGCTACATGGAGTAAGTGGGTCGCACTGATCAGCCAACGGGCTCGAATAGGAAACCCCAGTCGCCCAGGAATCTTGGAAGTAATCATGGACTGGCCAGAAGGCAAAGATTTTGGAATGTCACCAGAGGAGGAGGTGACACGTGCTGAAGAGGCCCCACTGTATAATAAACTGCCAGAAAATGAGAAGCAATATGCCCTGTTCACTGATGGGTCTTGTCGTCTGGTGGGAAAGCATCGGAGATGGAAGGCTGCTGTATGGAGTCCTACACGGCAAGTCGCAGAAACTGCTGAAGGAGAAGGTGAATCAAGTCAGTTTGCAGAAGTAAAGGCCATCCAGCTGGCTTTAGACATTGCTGAACGAGAAAAATGGCCAGTGCTCTATCTTTATACTGACTCATGGATGGTGGCAAATGCCCTGTGGGGGTGGTTACAGCAGTGGAAGCAGAACAACTGGCAGCGCAGAGGCAAACCCATTTGGGCTGCTGCATTGTGGCAAGATATTGCTGCCCGGGTGGAGAACCTGGTTGTGAAGGTACGTCATGTGGATGCTCATGTCCCCAAGAGTCGGGCCACTGAAGAACATCAGAATAACCAACAGGTGGATCAGGCTGCTAAGATTGAAGTGGCTCAAGTAGATCTAGACTGGCAACATAAAGGTGAACTATTTATAGCTCGGTGGGCCCACGACACCTCAGGCCATCAAGGAAGAGATGCAACATACAGATGGGCTCGTGACCGAGGGGTGGACTTGACCATGGACACTATTGCACAGGTCATCCATGAATGTGAAACATGCGCTGCAATCAAGCAAGCCAAGCGGGTAAAGCCTCTGTGGTATGGAGGACGATGGCTGAAGTATAAATATGGGGAGGCCTGGCAGATTGATTATATCACACTGCCACAAACCCGCCAAGGCAAACGCCATGTGCTTACAATGGTGGAAGCAACCACCGGATGGCTGGAAACATATCCCGTGCCCCATGCCACCGCCCGGAACACTATCCTGGGCCTTGAAAAACAAGTTTTATGGCGACATGGCACCCCAGAAAGAATTGAGTCAGACAACGGGACTCATTTCCGAAATAACCTCATAGACACCTGGGCCAAAGAGCATGGCATTGAGTGGGTGTATCACATCCCCTATCATGCACCAGCCTCTGGGAAAATTGAGCGATACAATGGACTGTTAAAGACTACACTGAGAGCAATGGGGGGTGGGACATTCAAACACTGGGATACACATTTAGCAAAAGCCACCTGGTTAGTCAACACTAGGGGATCTGCCAATCGAGCTGGGCCTGCCCAGTCAGAACTCTTACGTACTGTGGAAGGGGGTAAAGTCCCTGTAGTGCACGTAAAAAATATGCTGGGGAAAACCGTCTGGGTTATTCCTGTCTCAGGCAAAGGCAAACCCATTCGTGGGATTGCTTTTGCTCGAGGACCTGGGTGCACTTGGTGGGTAATGCGGGAGGATGGAGGAGTTCGATGTGTGCCTCAAGGGGATTTGATTTTGGGTGAAAATAGCCAATGAACTGAATGGTATGCTGTTAATTGCTATATGATATTGTATGTCATCACTCCTATGGTTGCTATATGCTGTATCAATGGTATCATAGTAAGAATTTCCAAAATTAATGAAGAATGAACTTTGATTGAACCAAGCAACGTGTAGCGGTGGTGGGACAAAGACTGGCTTCAGCATGCAACAATCCAACACCACGCAGACCATCTCTCCAGCCTTGAAGGACTATTACGGTAGATGGAGCCCAAAGTTATGGACTGAATGAACTCAATGGACATGTGTGGACCCTCTACAGATGTTCTACAGGGATGGTCCATAGACTACGGGAATGATAAATGATATCTACGTATGTCATCAAAGGATGGGGAGGCGGGTGGTGGTTATTGAGGTCATATTGGATAGTATGAGACCTGAGCATGACGTAAATGGTATGGAATAAGGGGTGGATACTGTCATGGTGTTAGCTGGGATAGTTGATTTTCTTCACTGTAGCTAGCATAGTGCTGTGTTTTAGACTTGGTATGTAAATAATGTTGATAACACCCTGGTGTTTTAGTTGTTGCTGGGTAGTGTTTACACTGGTCAAGGACTTTCTAGCTTCCCATGCTCTGCCAGATGCACAAGAAGCCGGGAGGGGAGGGGATGCAACCAGGAGAGCTGATTCGAATTGGCCAAAGGGTATTCCATATCATGTGACGTCATGCCCAGTATATTAACTGGGGGAATTGGCTGGGGGAGGCAGAGATCGCGGCTCGGGGACCGGCAGCGTCGGTCGGCGGGTGGTGAGCGGTTGCAGCACTTGTTGTTCAGTTTTGGTTTTGTTTTTTTTTCCTTTCCCTCTCCTTCTACTGTTTCATCTCTCTCTCGCTCATTATTTTCCTTTTCATTATATTAGTATTATTGCTGTTTTATTCTAATTATTAAACTGTTCTTATCTCAACCCACGAGTTTTCTTACTTTGGCCCTTCCGATTCTCTCCCCCATCCCACAAGGGTGGGGGAGTGAGCGAGCGGCTGTGTGGTGCTTAGTTGCTGACCGGGGCTAAACCACAACACCAGCAAAACCTAAACCTGCTATCTTGAACAGGACAAGAGTCAGTTAAACACAGGGGGAAAATCTCTTACATGTGCTATGTATTAATAATGACCATACATACTTAGATTCATTTTTTTTTGCATAACCTTTATTACTAAAAAAAAATTCCAAATAATGTATTATCTCATCATTTTTCCAGATCATTAGATAAAAGCGTAACATATTTCGATGCTGAATACTACTGCATGATATCAGAGCAAACAGTGTACAGGAAGGGTGGTCATATGAAAGCTTATCCTCAGTGTGCATTTTATCTACACGTATTTAAAATGGATATATATTACTGATGACACATAAGTTGTATTTGAACTCTGAATAACTTAAAATAAAATAATGAGTTTTGTAGATATATAAAATATATTATTACCTTGTGGTGGGCTGACCTTGGCTGGATGCCAGGTGCCCACCAAGCTGCTCTATCACTCCCCTGCTCAGCAGGATGGCAGGGGAGAAAATAAGGCAGAAAAAACTTGTGGGTCAAGATAAAGGCAAAAGCAAAGGCCGCACACAGAAGCAAAGAAAACCAAAAGATTTATTCTCTACTTCCTATCAGCAGGTGATGTCCAGCCACTTCCCGGGAAGTAGGGCTTCAGTGTGCATAGTGGTTGTTCTGGAAGACGATCATCATAATAATGAAATCCCCCCTCCTCCTCCTTTCTCTTAGCTTTTATAGCTGGTATAGAATATACCTTTGGTCAGTTTGGGTCCGGTCTCCTGGCTATGGCTCCTCCCCAGACCTTGCCCAACTCCAGTCTGCTGGTGAGGGGGGAACATCAGAGAGAGAGCCTTGATGCTGTGCAAGCACTGCTCAGCAGTAGCCGGAACACTGGTGTTATCAACACCTTTCTAGCTACCAGTACAATGCACAGCTCTATGAGGGCTGCTATGGGGAAAATTAACTCCACCTCAGCCAGACCCAATACATATGTTATCCAGCAGAAAGCTTTGTCCTATAGGCTGCCTGAGACTTAAGGAAGGAAGACTATGTTTTAGGCATGCAAGCAGTGCATGTGTCATTGGGGTGAGGAAACAAGAACACAGAGCATAATGCTGCCAGGGTCTGTCAGATTAATTAGGTCCAGTTCTCCTGTAATCACAAGCAATCAGGCTATATAGTCCGACTGGTACATATATTAAGTGTCTCTTAATCTCCTGTATTGTACTAAAAGAAACCTGCATTATCAATGAAAATAAAATGTATAATAAATTGCTGCAGACAGAAGAAGTTAATTTAAATATTCAGAGGACCTTACACAAAAAGTGGAAGGTAAGACAAATAGTCTGGTTGGGTATGTGAAGGAAAATAACAAGCTCTGATGCACAGTTTCATTCCTGGCAAGACTAGTAAGCTAATGGGTGTGTGTATTGAAGCGGTGAAACTACAAGAAAACTTCTGCCTTTCACTCTCAGTTTCAGGAAAACAGCATGTTCTGCCCTGTAACTATACTCATGGCATAAGCAATCTCATAGCTGTTTTCTAAAGGAACAATTTATTGGTAATTATTTCCTCACACAATCGCAGGAGAAGAAAGGAGGAGTCAAGCCCCCTGTAGTTGACCCTTATGAATATACAGGAGTGCAAAATATCAGCCATTAAACTTCTGTTAAGATGTTGTAGAATCCAGTGACATTTAGTTCCCTGAGATGGACCTACCTGTGATTTCTTGAAATGATCACACCAAAACCATCAAAAGGGTATTCAGTCTCTAATGGTAAAATTTACTGTAACATAAACTAGGGGAAAAAAAGTTTTTAAAGAGAAAACTCAGGTTTGATAAGTAAGAGAGATTAAAAGAAGAGGTTTTTCCCTTCCAATCCATTGAGCTCTCATTGGTCATTTTGCTTTTCTACACAGCAACTGTTAATGGCTACTTGAGTTGTGACAGTCTCTACGGAATAACAAGTTCACCAGATAATTCAGGCTGGAAAGGGTCTCAGGAGGTCTGAAGTCCAACTTCCTGCTCAGAACAGAGTTAGTTACCAGGTTGCTCAGAGTTTTATCTAGTCAGGTCTTGGCAGTCTTCAAAGACAGAGACTGCATAACCTCTCTAGGCAGCCCAATCCACTGCCTGACTGTCCTCATGGAGAAACTGTTTCTCCCTACATCCAGTCTGAACCTCTCTTGCTTCAAAATATGTCCCCTACCTCTCATCATCCCTCCATGCACCAAACCCCTGTCTTCTTGCCAACCTCCCCATAGGTACAGGGGAGGCAGCTGCCAGGTCACCCTTCAAAGTCACCTTTCTTCCAGGCTGAACAAGCCCAGCTCCCTCAGCATCTCTTCAAAGGCCAGGAGCTCCAGCCCCAAATACCTTGGGGGCCCTCTGCTGAACTCACTCCAGGTTATCAATGTGTTTTTTGTACTGGGCAACACAAAACTGGGCATAGAACTCAGATGCAGTTTAACAACTGCTGAGTAAAAGGGGATAATCCTCTCCCCCGGTCTACTGCCTGTATTCCCCTTCATCCATCCCAGGAGACTGGTGGCCTTCTCTGCTGCCAGGGCACTTTGCTGATTCACATTCAATTTGCTGCCCATCAGGATCCCCAGGTCTTTTGCAGAAGAGCTGCTCCTCAGTCAGTCAGTCCCCATCCTGTACTGTTGTGTGGGATTAATCCATATTGGATGTAGGACTTTGAATTTGTCTTTGTTGATTTTCAAAATGAGTCTCTTGGATAATTCCTCCAACTCTGAATATCAGCCCTGCACTCAAGCATATTAACTGCATTCTACAATTTGTTGTCATCAGCAGACCTGGTAAGTGTGATATCAATAAAGATTAACTTAGTTTACTTTCCCTTAACAGTACTATGGCATATATCTCTTCTCAGAACAAAAGGCCCAAAGTGAATGACGATCTGCTTTGTTAACAGCTCATGAAGGACTGCTTAGCAGTGCCAAATTTAAGTGAAACTAGTGGAGAGGTAATTCTGGCAGGGAGAGATCACGACCACTGACTCAAAGACCACCCACTCAAGAAACCCACTAATGCAAAAGGTTAAGGAACTAAAGGTCTCAAAAATCATAGTGGGCATGCGTAGTTATTTACATGGTAGGAGAAGAATTTTAACCAATCATTTAACAGAGTAACAATGAATATGTATTAGATGATTAATATCTTGTGTATAAATAACTGTTAGTTTCCACCGACAGTGTGGTGGTTTGTACCTTGCACCCATACCTGCGCATTTACATAATAAAGGAAAATACCTCAACTCTATATGTAAATTGGGCAATGCACACTGGGTAACGGACCCAAGTTTTTGGGACATGAGTGTGCACTCTCTTATCTCCTCCAGATCATTGACAAAGACATTAAACAGGACAGACCCCAGGATAGACTCTTGCAGTATGCTGCTTGTCTCTGTGTACAGTGGACTTCATTAATCAGTAACTTCTGAGCTCAAGCACCTAACCAGTTTTTCACCTATCTACTTGTCCACCAATCCATACTGTTAACACTCCAACTTGAATGCAAGCATATAAGCAGATGTCCTGGTTTCAGCTGGGATAGAGTTAATTTTCCTCCTAGTAGCTAGTATAGTGCTGTGTTTTGGATTTAGTATGAGAATAATGTTGATAACACACTAATGTTTTAGTTGTTGCTGAGTACTGCTTACTTTTCAGCTTCCCGTGCTCTGCTGGGTGCACAAGAAGCTGGGAGGGAGCACAGCCAAGACAGCTGACCCAAACTGGCCAAAGGGATAATCCATACTATATAAAATCACACTCAGTATATAAACTGTGGGGGGTTGGCTGGGGGGCAGCAATCGCTGCTTGCAGATGGGCTAGGCATTAGTCGGTGGGTGGTGAGCAGTTGCATGGTGCATCACTTGCTTTGTGTATTATTATTATTAATTATTATTATTACTACTACTACTAGTACTATTTTATTTTATTTAAATTATTAAACTGTTCTTATCTCAACCCATGAGTTTTCTCACTTTTACTCTTCTGATTCTCTCCCCCATCAGACTGGGGTGTGGGGGGAGAGTGAACAAGCAGCTGTGTGGTGCTCAGTTGCTGGTTAAGGTTAAACCACGACAGTAGATCATGTCAAAAGCCTTGCTAAAATTAAGAGATTAAAATATCTTCTGCCTTTCCCAATCCTCAAATCCAATCAAGGCAATCAGGTTGGTCAGGCATGATTTGCCCATTGTAAATTTGTGCTAATGTTTCCAAAGTAGCCATTGGTCAAAGACTGGGTGGGCACCACTCTCCTGATGGGAGGTGTTGAGTGATTGTCTTTGTATCTCTTGTTTTCTTTTTTTTCCACTTTACTCATTAAACTGTCTTTAACTCAACCCTTGAGTTTTTCTTGCTTTTTTCCTCCCACTAGGGGAGAGTGAGTGAGTGATTGAGTGGGGGCTTAGCAACAAGCCAGGGTCAACCCACCACACTCCATCCATCACACAGGATGCACAGGAAGCATTATGTTGCATGGCTTACTTGTAATAGCCTGTACTGTCATCCTCATTCAGAGTGGCAGAGCTTATATTTTACATATGATCTAAATTTTGCTATTTCCTGGCTAGTAGGTACTTAGGCACTCTGCTTTAGGGATATTTATAAAAAGTGTGTATCTGAGTACATGCTGACCTTAAAATCATTTTTGAAAGCAAACTCTCTCTGTGGTTTTGTGTTTAATATATTTGCTGCTGGATATGTAATAATGATTAAAATCTTTCAAGAACTTAATGATTAGAAAGGTTATTTCAGAGTTTATACTAGCGATTTTGAGAACACTTGCAAAACAGTTGTGTATTGTTTCCTGCATCTGTGCTGTGCTAATCTGGGCATGGTATCTAGTTCTTAAAGTGGAGCAGGAGGGGAGAGGATCTTAACATACAGCAAACTGTTGCCAGGCACTGCTGTTATTATTAATTTCTATGAGTGTACAGAGTTTAGCACAATTGATACCTTATTGTAAGTATGGGTCTCTAGGTGTTAAAGCAATACAACTGTTAAATAACATTTCTGTGTACAGATGTGCAGACAAAGAAGAAAAACAATTTGATTAAATCTTCATGTTAAGGAACACAAAGCTCTTTCTGTGGTCTCATACCTGCCAGTCTCTGGAACTTTTGCCCCATTTTTCATCTTATTAACACACCAAACAGTCAATATTCCCTGAATGTAACCCATGTTTATAAATACTGTCAGTGTTATTGACATTTCATCACTTTCAAAGTTTCATGAAATGATAAGTAGGTACACCAAATTCTGTCATAGAGAACAAAATTAGCTGATTCCAGGCCACTCCAGAGCTATAGAAGCTGTACAGAGAAACAGATTCACCAGTTAGTCAAGAGCACTAGGTGAGTTATACAGACCTGTTGGTCAGGTTCTGGAGATCTGTTTAATAGCAGCTGGCCATATGGGGATATTCTTAGATCATAGAGTTGTTTTCTCTAGCTAAGCCAATGTAGCAGAAGTTGGAACCCTCCTTTCTGACCACATCTCTGATTAAATAAATAATAATAAAAAAAAAGGAATAGTATGCCAATACTTTCAGATAGAAGATAATTCAAAGCAAATTTTATTCAGCAGGGCAATGAATTGGAGCAAGCCTGAAGCAGCCAAACTGCAGGTCCTGCATATGGCAGACCCATCAGCAATTTCTGAGCCACCAGCACAGCTGCCTGAGGAACCTGCCAAGAGGCCAGATGTCACTTTTGGAAAGCTACATAACACAGCTTGAAGTGTGAATCCTTTCATGGCAAACCATTTTCACTGGATCACATTCTGATCTCATTTACATTGTTTCAAAGCTGAGATTCCATACAAAATAAATGAGAAAAAAATTTCTTAAATGAAAATATAAATGGCAAACCAGCTGAATTTCTTAAAAGAGAAATAGTGAGAGAGAAAAAGTGTTTAAAAGTGGATCCTCAGTTTGCAGGAATATAGTTTTCCAATAAAAACAAATATTTATATGTGTAATTTAAATAATGAAAGCAATGAAAGGAATTAAAATTATTGCACACATTTTCATGACAGGGTTTTAAAAATAATTCTTATTGAAGATTCATGCAAATTAACTTTTATTATCATTTGATATGCTAGCAAATAGGTGTGTTACTAAAAATCTAACGAGTGTGAGGTGCTTAGCCATAACTACTCTTTAAGTATTTTTTAAAATAGTCTGTTATTACAGGATTATCAAGATGCTACTAAAGGAAAAGTATAAAAGGATAGGCCTAATAAAAACAAATTCAGACTATCAGCAACAAAGATTAATCCCTGTGTGTAATCCTTACGATGTCTCTCATATATGCACAATAAAACATGCAGCAAATTTAACAAATAAATTAAACATCAGCATCATTACAGCAATGCTCTAGACCTGCTGAAGAGTTAATGGGAGAAGTTGTGATGTTTTACCTTTAAGGATGTAAAGGACCTGTAAAATTTTTAGAGACTATTTAAAGATTATTTGTTTTTACAAAAATTAAGCTTTGCTTTTTAAGAAGATAGTGACTATTTTAAAATCTGTTTATTGGGGAACATTTCTTTCATTTTTTTCTGTGTTTATTTGGAAGCATGAACAACCTGATCTGCAATGTTGCCTTAAGCTCCCCAATGTCCTCTATGGTAATCAAAACACTTTAGCATTCTCTTTAAGTACAGCTTTGCTCATATATACTCATAAGGCTTCAAAGCTCATATGAAAAACACTAGAGCCCAGTTTTGATTACATAGCACTAACAGGCTTTGCTTCTGTACCTCTCTCCATGTCTGTCAACCAAAGGCCTCTAACAAGACGACATTACATTTTCTGGAATGACAAGATTCACAGAGCATGGGAAAGACTCTCTGGGGCTGATCCATGATTGACGTTATTTTCTTCAAGAGAAAAACATGTTATGTATTGGGGTTTTTTAAGACCAATGGGACACTCTAAATGTTATTGTCAAATCTACATTATGCCAGCTAAGACCAGTTCTTTCCTGGATAAATTTTTAATAGAGGGTTTTTCTTGCTCAGCCACATACTTGAATGTTTTAGTCTTTTCTGCACTTCCTAAGACAAAAAAAGTATTATGATCATTCTACTATTGCCAATAGTCTGTTCAAAATCCATTAATATAATTGAATAAAGGTTATTATAATGACATATGTCAGAATTCACAACATGTATTGTGTGTAAAACCTGCAGTCTAGCACTGAAAGAACCTGGAAAAATGAGAAAAAGAGGGTTCTAGTGTCATATATTTTGTTAAGTAATTAAGAATATGCAACCTCAGATGCATAACAATTGCTATTGCAAACCCACATGCAGGAAACACAGGCTGAATAAGTTATTTTTATATGTGAAACCAATCCTTTGCTTCCATTCATCTTGCAGGTGGCAATTTAAAGGACTTCTTGAGATTCACTAACAACTCTTTTTTCTTGATGAAATAGAAGCTTTATTTGAAGTTCAGTGTTTTTTAGGATAGAGACTATTTTTAAAAAAATATTGATGAAAAAATTAGAAGGGACTGTTTAACACCTGTCAAAAAAATTCTTTTTGAAATGATATGTACTTTTTCCCAACTTATTATAAAACCATATCTCAAACTGAGGTTATTTTCTGCAAAATAGAAAACTGGATGGTTGTCCAAAAAATCTGATTTTCAGTTATATTTTATGCTTTTGATAAAAATACAGGCATTTGTGTGCTATTTACACCATTTTGCTGCTCTGTAACACTCTGATTTTCTTAATCACATCCCAGAAAACAGATAATTTTCTTATCTATTAAGAGATTATTTGGATTGCAGTAAGGAGAACTTTGTTTCATGATGTTTAAAAGGGTTTCAAGCAGGTCATCCATCTATTCTAACCCTCTACCCCATAAAGGTTTCACTGTAACTTAGGCTATCCCTAACAAACATTTATCCAACACTATTGGCCTTTTCAGGCTAAAGAGGTGACTGAGAGAAGATGTTAGAGAGGACTTGGAGTGGCACAGGGATGGTGAATAGGGAAACATAGTTCTCCACCTTTTTCAGGAGAAAAGCCTATAGGTGTTAAATGGAGGTGCCAGGTGGAAGGCTTAAAATGATCATTAGGAGATAGTTCACATAAAGCTGTGAAAAGTGTTTGCACTGGATGTTGTGGAAGCTAAAAACTTTAAATGGGTTCATGAGAAAAATCCAGAGAAGAAAAATCCAGAAAAGAAAAATCCATCCAAGACTATTAAACACACGCAAAATGTCCTGGTTTATGATTCCTTGAGTTAAAAATTACTGGAGGCTCAGTGTGTATTCTAGGGAAGACTTATCCACTGCCACAAACTCACTTCCCCCCATCCCTCCAGGACAGTATGAAAATATTGCCCACTCACCCCAGGAAAACCATCTAAGTAGTCATGCTGTCTCCCTGAAGTCCTGGATAGCTGTAGCTGTGGAGTAACCTGTTTCAGCCATTCTTATACTTTTATGTCACTTAAACACCTGCTAAAAATCTCCACGGAAATCAGTTTCCAGAATTTCCCCTAGTTTGACAATTTCAGTGCTCGTTACAGTATTAGAAAGTTTTTTGTGACCTCCAGCAAGATCTTTTTACTGTTAATCAGTCCTTGCCCAAGTAGACATGGAAAACCCTTGATCATAATCTTGTTTATAACATGTAACAAAACAGAAGGCAATTATCAAGTTTTCTACAGTCTTCTATTTTAGAATTTAAAAATCTGTACAAAACAAATCTTAGATCATATCTTCTAAATATATTTTTCTGCTTTATAGTGTCTTTGGCCTGTCTGCAATAGTGTCATTCCCAAAATTGGATATATTACTGTAGATGAAGCTTTCCCAATACTGAGGGGAATTGTTTCTTGAGTTTTACACAGAATACTTCTCAGAGAATCATTCTGAAACTGTATGATAGCCCTGACTCCAATTAGCTTTGTCCTATGGAACCTTTGCCTGCCATACAACTGCCAATAACCACTTTGTCTCTACGCTGCACTGATGATTTTGATCTTTTCTTCCTGTGAATGGTACTTTGCACTTTTCTTGACTGAATTGCCTCCTGATGATTTTTGCTATAGCTCCAATTTGCAAAGATCATCCTGAACTCTGATCCTCACCCCAAGGGTATTTTTTATTTTTGACTTCTCCTATTTTAGGGTCAATCACAATTTTCATGCACATACCCTATTCCCTTACCTAAGTTAGTGTAAATATGGAATAGAACTGTGCTGAAACAACCCCATATAAATTTTCTGCTGGATTAACCTGCTTGTAGTAAAGAGTTGAGAAAAAAAACCTGTTTTTTTCCAGAAATAGTTTATTTTCATTTGAAGTGTATTTTCCTAATTTTCTTATGAGAATATCCTATATGACCTATGTGTAAAAATACAATAAATCATGTACTATTTCCTCTTGTCCACCAAAGCAACCTTCTGATAAAGAAGGAAATTATATACTTATTGACATAACTATGCTGGCTGTTTGTTTCAGATCTCATTATCTCCTCGGAGCTTACAAAATGTTTAGTTTAAAAAAAAATTCAGACTCTTTCCATGTACTGAAATCGGACTGATATCTATAGTTTCCTGGTTCTTCTTTCACCCGCCTTTTAAGAATAAATACTATGTTTAGCTTTCTTCAGTACCCTGGGACTTCCCCCATGCTCAGTCGTTTGTCAAAGAGAATGACTAATGATTCCAAGATTGTATTAGCTAGTTCCTTAAGCACTTTGGGGAGGATTTTATCTGAGCCTGTGGATTTGAATGCATCTGATCTATGTACACTTTTAAAGCTACTTTTTTATACATTCTGCCTATGCCTGTCTCCATGTTAAAAATAATTTTCCTTGGAGTCTGGTCACAATTAACCTTTTTTTTTTTCTTTTTCTTTTTGGGAAGAGTGAAGTGAGACAGCATTGACTACTTCAGCTTTCCATACACCATCCATTATGTTTACTTTTCCCTCAAACAAATAATAGTGATAAGCTGTCTTAGTCTTCCTCTTAGTTCTAATGTGTATGTGGAACTGACTTTGTTGCTCTGTTTGGTGTCATGGTAGTTTTAACTTGTTTTCATTCCTGGCCTCTTTTGATTTTGTCTTTTCAGGCTGCACTCTTTTCTAATGCATCTGCTACTTCTCTGCACTTTTATATGACTCTGTATTGATTTCAAACCTTTCAAGACTCTGGAGGTCATCCAAAGGGCACAGTTCTAGGTGGGTGCTATGACAAATATTGTGTGTGTTTATTTATAGCATACATATATACACAGTGGCATATGTACACAGATATATATTTTTGTACCAAATATTTATTCAAAACATATGTATCTGTTTCCAGTAGATGTAGTGGAGTACTTAGGTCACTGAAGTAATACGCATTTCAAGTACTTCATCATTGATGTTCTCTCCTATTGAAAAGCTGTGCAGGTGTTGGAGACCATTATGTAGGATAGGGATCAACCTCTGAAGTGATATAAATGAATGTCACCCATTATGAGGGTGATAATGCCAGAAAACAGAGGAAACAACCTAACGTACCCAAATATGTCTTTGTGATAGGATTTGATGTAATCCATTAAACTGTGTTTTTCTTTGAATTCCTAGGCACAATAAAATATTCTTTAATGTTTCTTGGAATAAAAAATAACTTGCAGTCTTGCACAAAAGAACCCAACCACCCACCCACCCGACCAAAAGACCACTTTAACATAACTTTAGAAAGTAAAGAGGTTAGTATTGAAGAAGTGGCTAACATTTGACTGCAGCAATGACAGCATGCATCTGCTCTGAAGGAAAAGAACTCTAAAATAGGCATCTATAAAATGATCTTCCAGAAAGTCAGCTAGAAAAATGTCCTGATTATACTAAAATACCACTGGCCAAAGAAGTTGAGATGACATTCAAATGACCAGTTATAGGATCCAAAGGTTTTTTTGCCCACATTCTTGCTGAAAAAGGTAATCTTAAATTCTTGAATTTAGCACATTCAGACAATGGTTTCTGTCATGCAAACCTTTCCTTCTTTTTGTTTCTTTTGTCCTTCATGAATCATTAGCTGAAGGAAGGTATTCTCACTCAATCCAAATAGATGTATTTCTGAATATTCTACTATTCATTGTTTATTTAATAAATGCATGTAAACTTATTAAGTTCACGATTATCATGTAGAATTACCCACTCAGTGGTGAATTAACAAATCTCTGTAAGCTGAATTAGCTGAAAACATTGTAATTCTGAGAAAACATCAAAAAATAACTAGAAATGCTATAAATCATTGTTTTCTAACTTTTTCTTTTCATTCTTTTTCCTAGTGACATGCATTTTATTTTAATTTTTTTGACAGTCATGGACATAATCAAGTTGCAAACCACTGATGGGAACCTGCCCGTTACAGGCTTTCATGTATAATAAAACAATTGCATACTATATTGTAATAAATTGCTTAAAGGAGTGACAACTTAATTATCTAGACTGAGTAATGGGCTAGAATTGAAATACCTAATACCTGTGGATAATGACGCAGTTAATCTGATCAGAAGAGTATCTGGAAGACAGCAGTTTGCTTTTTGACACCCAAATTAATCACCCAAAAATAACTGCCTGAAAATGCAAACAAATGTTGATCTACCATTAAGAATGCAGGAATATGGCCACAGCCTGGAATAGTAATATAGTTGTAGCATAGCAGATATAATATAAAATGAAGAACAAGGGAAGTGATAAATGATACCTTAATATACCTTTTGTAGACTCAGCTCCCTCTAGCTTTTTATACAATGGTCTTCTACATTATGTCTAAGTTTCTTGGAAATACTTTTTTTAATACTGAATCTGCTAAAATTTCCATCAAATGAACCATCAGGAGTGACAAATCACTGCATACATAATATGAAGGAGACAAAATAGTTTACCTATATCTACAGCAACAGACCTTGTTCCAAGGGAGGGCTGGAAGGAATAATATTAATCACCCTATAACTAGTGTTGAAGGAATCCCTGAATTTTCAGTCAAGAATCCTCAGCTTCAAACTTCTGTCTGCTAACATTTGAAATTGAGTATTAGATTTGACATGTATCTATAAACCTACTTTCTATAACTGTAAGGAAACAGTAATTTCTTTGGGCCAGATTATGGCTGAAATAACATTGTCTATGTATGTATTTTGCTTAAATGACTAGGACATGTATTACATTTTCTCTCTTCCTTCCTTTCCTTAGCAATCCTAAGAGATGTATCACTCAGATCAAGCTCAGATGCTTAATCACTGTGGATGTGAAACTCTATGCCATATTTCCTTTCCTTTCCTTTCCTTTCCTTTCCTTTCCTTTCCTTTCCTTTCCTTTCCTTTCCTTTCCTTTCCTTTCCTTTCCTTTCCTTTCCTTTCCTTTCCTTTCCTTTCCTTTCCTTTCCTTTCCTTTCCCTTTCCTTTCCTTTCCCTTTCCCTTTCCCTTTCCCTTTCCCTTTCCCTTTCCCTTTCCCTTTCCCTTTCCCTTTCCCTTTCCTCCCAAAACATTTCTTATCAGACCAGAACTTCTTATATTCAAGCCAAATTGCAGTTAGTTAACTGTTTCATTAGTGAACATATGGCTGAATCTGATCATTGCAGAAGGAATAATTTTTCAATGACACTTCCTAGTACAGTTTATACAGTGTAACAAGAAAATGTTAAGAACTTCTATTCTTTTAAATGAGTAAAGAATCATTTTCTGAAATTCTTAATGTGCTTGTGTCCTTAAATGTAATGCAAAGTTTATATTGTTCACAGCTATTAATCATTAACCATGCCAAACTAGTTGAAAGTAAAATAGATTTTTTATGGTTTTCCACATAAAATCTGACACTGTGTGTCCTCTATAGAGGCAGTGCTTATTCAAAGCAATAAAAAATTTACTTAATAACTTTAGAAATTAGTCCTTTAATTATGAATATCACTAAAATCTATATCAAGGAAATTCTCATAGTTTACAGCTACAATTCTTAAAAAAATGCTTTGAGGCAGCAGCCTACCTTCTCGTAAACAGTAAGGTTGTCTAGTAAATGCTCAAATATATTTCACAGAGACTGAGGACTGATCCTGCTGCTGGTTAACCTGGAGAGAAATAATTCCTTTGTGAATTCTGGGTGAGCACAGTAGAGTACCTGATGTGTTAATAACAATTTAAGTTATGACTCTTCTTCCTTAACTGTGAGTGAATCTCCGTCACAGGTTCTGTATTTAAGGCATGAGCTGGCCAGTGGGCCATTTAATTATGGGAGGCAGAGAACAAAAATAAGATTATAATATAGAATTAGAAATTTAAAGCACAGCTCCACAGTGTGGAATCACATCAAGAAACTGCAAATTTCACAGCATTCATGGTTAGAAACTGTCTGGGTTATTTCCCCACACCTCATGAGAAACGTCATACACAGCTTCTTATACCTAATTTATTTTGGTTAACAGCATGCCATGGCATTTCCTATTTCAAGGGAAACTACATTTCCATAGTAGGCGGCTTTGCATCAGCCAGAGCATTGAGGTAATGAGCATGCAGTAGCTTACATCTCTCTAACACTCACCTTGTTTAAGATAATTAATTTCTCTTTTTCTGATAATACACTTACCAGAAAGAGTATTTCTCAAATCCCTGTAGAATATTTTATGCATAAGATCCAGTGATGTCATTATTTAAATATTGGAAATAACAGTCAATTAACCAATGTCATCTGGATGATAAGATTCCTCTGTAGACAACATTTTAAAATAAAAATAATAATGAAGAAAAGAACTGATAAACTCTTACTAGTCTGAACTACTGAAGCTTTTCAAAGTGGTTTCTTTCCTTCTTCTTGTGTCCATGTCAGTAAAACAGAATTCTGTACAAAAGTGGAAGTCAGAGAAAAGTTAGATCACCCTCTTCTTCCCACTATCTGACCTTCATTTCCCTCTTTGTCACTGTTAGATTTTTGACTAGAAACACATAACGTAACTGGTGACAACCATGAACATTGCCTTTCCTTTTTATTTCCCAGAGAGACACCTGATCAAGGTATTGCCAATGAGCATAATACAGAACTAGTTCTTATTACAGACTTGACTGCAAAATTACTTATGATATCATACCCATGGACTACACCTGATACAAAAAGCTACATTTAAATAATAAGGAAACGTGTATATAGAACCCTTGGTAGCTTTGTCAAGTATTTTTAGTAAACAATGCCTTTGTTATAACTGTGACACACTGTTGGTGGATTGAAAACAGAATACCTCAGCATCTTGAAAGAATTTCAGATTAACATATTTCAAGTTCAGAATGAAATATTTTACTTGTCTAGTCTATGGTTAAATATAACTGGTTTGGTTCTCTAGACTATGATTTATTGAATAAAACAGGCCATATGCCCTAATGCCATAATTGTTCTTTTTGCAGTCTTATTGTTTAAAGACTATCTTCTAGAAAATATCAAGTCCTGATTTAAAAACTCAGAGAATGTGGGAAACACTGAAGGTGGTAGCAGAAGTGTCTAGGTACTGGGCAATTCAGTGGGTAAGACTTTACTTGTTTGATTTGGGGGTAATTTAGTGACATCTGTTACACTAAGCCAGCAGCAACTGTGGGAGAGTCTTCTGCAATTCAGTATTAATTTAAACAAGTCATGTTATTCCAATTAATTTTTTTGTTGTTGTTTTTTTTTTAAGCATAATCTACTAGTAATACTGGCTGATAAGAACAAATTTTCATGTAGATAGACAGGTTCTGTAAAATGGTAAAATTATGTTGACATGATTACAGAATGACATTTTGAAAGACAAGAACATTAGACAAAGGAAAACCTTACATTTCTTAATTTAATGTGCTAGATGTAATATCATGATTCTAAAGTCTCATTCTGAAACATGGAAGCAGTTGCATATTACTTTTCCACTAAAGTAATTTGGGCCAACCCCTTCAAAAACTTTTTTTCAGTTATCTTTTTTGTTAACATTCCAACTAATTTCTTTAAGAAATAGTCTAATGTTGTTGCAGGATACATGTTGATGCTGAATAATTATAAGTCTTATTATTGAAATCTGCCTGAACAAGTTGAAACAACGTTAGAATAATCATGCAGTTTGGGAGGAATGTTATAAGAGGATCACGTAACATTAGAATGTTAAACTCCAAATCCACAACATGAAATATCACCAGAAACATCCTAGATCTTTTGGGGAAAAAACGCAACCAGACAAGAAAACTTTTATGACACTTTAGAAAGTCAAAAATAACATCTTAGTTATGCTGACAATGAATATGGTGAAGCTTGTTGTTAAACATAACTTCTTATTACTGCATTATTGCCATTATGTATCACATCACACTTTTAAAAAATTATGACTGAAGTATAAATTTATGACTGCAGCATTTGGTTTCAAAACTCTCAGGCTTATTAATAGGAGCTCAATTCTCACAGAAATAAAACACCTGGTAGTGATGTCAATATTAGTAGCTACTTGTGACGATACCTGTCCTGGTTTCAGCTGGGATAGAGTTAGTTTTCATTCTAGTAGCTGGTATAGTGCTGTGTTTTGGATTTAGGATGAGAATAACTTTGGTAACACACTGATGTTTTAGTTACTGCTGAGCAGTGCTTACACAGAGTCAAGGCCTTTTCTGCCTCTCACACTGCCCCATCAGTGAGTAGGCTGGGGGTGCACAGGAAGTTGTGAGGGGACACAGCTGGAACATATACCAAAGGAATATTCCATACCATATGATGTCATGCTCAGTATATAAACTAGGGGAAAACCTGGCCAGGAGTATATTTCTTGGGAACTGGTTGGGCATTGGTCAGCAGGTGGTGAGCAATTGCATTGTGTGTCACTTGTTTTGTATATTCTTTTATCATTAATATTATTTTCCCTTTCTTTTCTGTCCTATAAATTGTCTTTATCTCAACCCATGAGCTTTATCTTTTCTGAATCTCTCCCCCATCCCACTGTGGGGGATTGAGCAAAAGGCTGTGTGGTGTTTAGCTGCCTGCTGGGCTAAACCACAATATCCTACCACACTGATAAATTCAACATACTTGTATCTCAGAGCAGAATCAGATCCAGACAGTGAATTTTCTTTTAGCTTAGCAATGGAACCACATGTAACATGGAACTACAACTGAAGAAATATCAAAAGCTCATTTAAAATATCCCAAGCTCCATGATTTCCTTTTGCACAGAAAAGCTTTTGGGTCTTGGCTAAAACTATGTAGTCCAGATATCCAGTAATTACTTCTAGCTACCACAGTTATTTCTGCCAGCCAGGCAAATAATTGCCTGTTAATATTGACTTTTAAATTAATCCTTTCACTTGTATTCACTGCTTTATATTCGCCTTTTTGTGAATATTCTAGTAAATGAGTTGTTGGAAGGAAGATGTGCCCATAAGAATAATTTTCTATAGCAATCACAGAATATTCAAATAAAATGAATAATGAATTCAGCAACTTAAATATTTATACTTTCAATTCTGGGCTTCTCTGGCCCTGGAAATTCTTTGTGTTTCAGAGAATTCCTAGTGTGTCCCAATTGCTTCAGTTGCTTTGGTCTTCTACTCACTGATGTAAGAAGATTTATTTCTGTGGATTTGTACCCATGTAAATTAGAACAGAATTGTGATTTTATCTTACAAATACACTCAAAATATTTTGTGAACATGCTATTCACCAGCGTCTGCAGAAAATAGTCTTTGAATAATTACTATATTTGAGAAATAAGATTGTGAATAATTCATACAGAAGAAGGAAGATAAATTAGCCCATATGTCTATTACAAATAATTAATCTCAGATTCAGAGTTTTCTGCCTGGTTAGAAAAAATATCTAAGGCAGCATGATAGTAATTGTTGGTCAATAAGAACCATTTAAGGAGTTTAGCAATAGGTGTGAACTGTGTGGCTGTATTTGCATATGTATATTTTAATGTGTTTGTTATTTCAACCCTTCTAAATGAAATAATGCACCTTTTACCATTTTTTAAGGTTTTTTGCTTTTTGAGCATCTCTATAACAGAGTTTTTGTTTGTTTACAGTAACATTAATAATAATAAACTAACAATTGTTAGGTTGAGTTTAAGAAAAATGTTAATCACTTATTAAGGTCACCTTTTTGAAAAGCTACTTGCGGTGATTACAAAATTAAAGAAAAGAAGGAAATGAAGCAGGCAATATGCAAATTAAATTTACATTAATTACATTTCTCTGCATGACAAGGACTAATGGTATTATTTTAAAATGAGAGTTACTCCTGAACTGGTGTTTCACAGCTGACTTTAATTGTCATAGTAATTTCATAATGAATCTTAATAATATTGTATTCACAATATCAGCATGACTTTCAAGTATGAGTGCAAAAATAATTTGCTGTTATTTTCAAGACTATGTTACTTTTTTGCATCCAAATACAACAGAAAACAAAAAGCTCTCATTTTTCTCGGAAGCTGGAACACAAGTAAGTAGCTAGATCAAATCATGTAGTGACACTATTTTATTTAGGTAAGGAACCTTTCATAAAACAGAGGCACTTTTTAGATAAGAGTTTTTCAAATATTGTATGCTGTCTCTTAGAATCTTGTACATTTTTCTATGTCACTCACAATTAGGATGCTTTCACAAAAACCACCCTCAAGATAATGTAAAATTGTTACCTTATTTTTTTCTTTATTTCTTCTGATTTGAATAATGGCATAGCCAAAATTAGAAAAAAAAAAACATGGCACCAGACTTCATATATAAAAATGACTTTAAAAATACTAAAACACTAGTAAAAGCAGTCCTGCAACAGAAATATACCAATAAGAAATAAACTCTTAATTTAAATGCAACCTTCATTATTTGGGAGTATTGTACAACTCTTCCAACTGCAGAACAGCAAGACCAGTTTCAAAGCCTATGGACATAAGAGTTTTGTGCATCCCCTAAAAATGAAACAGTACTGTTTGAGTAGAACAACAGACTAAAGTATGTGCATTGGAGGCCAAAGAAGCCTTGTGGAAAGTAAACTTTCTGCATGTCTTCCTCTTTTAAACTGAGATGCTCACAAATGGAGAGCTGTCAGTGACTGTACATGTAAGTTTTTACCTTACGTTTTAACACAAACTCTGGTATTTGCAGACTTCTGCAAGAGAGAAATTGTTAGTTTGGTGATACTTACATTTGAAAGTACTAGTCAGTGTGGGAAATCCAGTGTCATAATTCAGGTAGGTAAGTATAATTGTTCTTTAGAAAGTTAACCTTTAAAATATTCATATAACACAAAAGGATCTATCACAAAATTTTTAAAAAAATAACATTCACATAATTGACCCCTTAATACATAAACATATATAAATATATATATGTATGTATTAATTGTTCATCTGAGCCGAAGCTTCCTCTACACTTTAATTGTCAAGTTGCTCTTTATACCACTTTTTTTTCCATTCAAAATTGTATTTTGACTTTTGCAGAATAAATGTGATTGACAGACCTGTTAAATGCTGTCAAACTGATGGATTAGGGTTAAAGACATCCACAAACTCTTGTTGTTCTGATTAACTTAATCTTCAGAAATGTTCTGTCTTTAGAAATGTCTATCAGTGACAATGTCAAAGGAAGAAAACTTCATACAGTTAAGGTTTCATTATGATATAAGTATAGGAGGGCTTCTCTTTTCTGTTTCTTTAATTTCCATCTAACAGTTTTGCTTCCAGTCTTTGAGCTGAAGGAACATCTTTTGAAAAGATCATGAAGTTATCTTATTCATGTTCCCTTTTCCTATATATGTCTTGTTGAAACAAGATGAGAACTTGCCATAATAAAAGAAAGCGGTTCACCATAGCAGATGAATGTAGACTGAACACTTGAGACTACCTCCCCTGCGAGCATCAGTACTATTGATGGAACTTTGAATGTAGGGTGGTCCTTGTGTTTCAGACACTGCTGGCATCAACAGTCTTCTGACTTAAAGCAGTGCATCTTCCTGTGATCATAAGAAATATATGAGAATGCAAAACTAGACTAATATTTACTTTGGAACTAATTTTAGCAGAAAAGATAAGGAATTATCAAGGATATAAAAGTTCCTCTAAAGCAGCCCAGTTATCTATGAAATACTTCACCTGAAGCAAAGGAAAACAGCTCTATATTCCCATAACCTGACCAGTTTAACTCATCAAATCACTGATAAACTTTGGGTCTTCTACTCTTGTTGTGTGGGCAAAGAGAACATGAAAATTATCACTGTAGGCACATGTGAGAATTACTATCTAGAGAGAAGTAATAAATCCTAGATTCAACTTCTGAGAAGGCTTGCTCCTTAAAATCACTAGTTCATCACTTCAGAATCATTCCCAATTCATCTATTTAATCCATTTTCAGAGTAATCAGGTTGATACAGATCCGAATATCAGGCAGCAGCAAGAACAGAGCTGCTCCACCCATGGGCACAAGCCACAAATCAAGGGTGACGCCAGCGTAGGTGATGCCCTCATCAAAAGGCACAGTCCCACAGGGCCTGAACCCTGTGATGGTAATGGAGTCAATTAACAGCCAAAGCCACAACAATGGACGAGCCATGTCCAGGACACATCCAGGGACTGAGTAGAGGAGCAGAAAGGAGATGATGCCTGAGACAGGACCACAGATAAGGCTACAATATCTGAGGTCCAAGGAATGTACAGTGCCAGAGAGAGGCCTCCTGGTGGCTTGTAAAAAGACTGTGGACATGTGCCATCCAGAAAATTCCCAGCTGTGGCTTGGGAGTGATTATGACTGGGTTCATTTCAATAGACAACCTGGATGTAGGCCACCCTTTTTCAGAGGATAGGATAATTCAGCTGTATGGATGTGGCCAGGGAGTCCCCAAATCTTCCAGCCTGTACAAAGGGAGGCAGGAATGTTAAGTTTTGGTATAGATAAAGGCTAGCAGAAAAACGCCTTTGTGTTCCTGTGTGGAACCGGAAACAGACTAGTCACTAGCAGTGACTCAGGAAGGTGTCTTTTGTTTGGAGATAAACATTGAAGCTGTGCAACTGAACCTGAAATGCAAGACAAACCAGATCTAGAATTTGGCGTTTCAGAAAAAAGAGTCTTTTGATAGAATTCATTTGCTTGTCTATTTTTAGACAACTAGAAATCCCCAGATTCCCTTTTCCTAATAAATAAACACCTACAAATATGATCCATTTAACTTCTGAGATATTTGTCTAATTTTGATGAAACGCTCTCTACAGGTGTCTACTTTTGTTGATTAGTTAGAGTAGGAGGTGGAAGTAATTAGCTTAGGCTTCCATACCTATGTTTTGGACCTCTGAAATTAAGCATAAATCTTACTCCTCACATACCGGCCCTATAATGAAATAACAACCTGAAGACCAACAACATGAAAACATGAACTGTGTTTTTGAAAGCACCACTGAGAGCTGCAGAACTTGTGTTGCCATCATTCCACCTTTTTTGCTACCAAACCTTCAAGTGCTATTTCTCATGGCAAGCGTGTTAAGGAATGCCTACATAGAGGAAAGTAAATTTATAAATTGAAACTCTCTATTCATAAAAAAGAATTAAGACTTACAGATCTAAATAAAAAAAAAAGAAAAACATTCCCAATATACCTCTGGAGCATAATTATTGATCTGAGAACTATTTAGAGTTTTATTAGATCTTTTAGGGCCTCTAAAGCCTCTTTTCTGCTTGCATATTTGGGTCTCTCTCCTTAGAACTGCAATCAGATCAATTCAGATTATTCCAGCCTGGAACTGGAGAGGTTCTTCTGAGCACAGACAGCAGATCTTTAACAACAGTTTCTAACATGTTTATCTTTTCCCCTTTTTCTTTTGGGGAATTTGTGTTGTCCTTGAAGTTTGACAGTGTTAAATTTCCTATTGTTTTTCATCATATCCACCAAGGAAATATTTTCCAATGTTAATTAATTTTGATTATCTAGTACAGCCAAAAGTGTGTAGTGCCTGCCATGGTCCCTGTTAATGGATTGTTGATCCATTACACAGTAATGGTGACATCAACAAAATTAACCAGAAATCATGTTTAACATGAACAAGCTCCACTAATGTAAGGGACTGAAAGAGTTAATGTCTCAAACGTTGTAATGTGGGATGTAGCAAACTGCAGGTGGGACATTGATGGACACAGGGAGTAGGGGGTGAATTGGAGGATGCACAGTCCCAGGTTCTGCTGGGCCTCACATAGCAACCTACCGAGGTTATGCAAAGTTTATTTGAGGAAGGGGCATATGACTGCCCGAAAGACCACTTGTGACCACACCTCACAATGGTGCCTGTGCAGAAGATCACAAAACTTCTGGAACAAGAACCATATAAGCTCACAGGAGGCGTAATTGAAGGCAGGGCTTAGACTATAAAAGACAGTACAACAAAGAGACTGGTGTATGCCCACCACCGGAGGATTGTCAGGTCTGTCGTCATCGTCAGGTCTGTCGTCATCGTCAGGTCTGTCGTCATCAGCACTGGATCCAAGGGTGGTGATATCTCCCTATCTTTCCCTATCTCTCTCTCTCTTTTTCCCCTCTCTCCCCACCTCCCACTTTCTTTTCTCCTTCTTCTTTTACAAATATTCTTAATAAGAACTCCCACTCTCAATGCTTTTCCATGTTTTCAAGTTTGAGTTGCCTTTTCAAGTTCAAGTTACTTTTGCATTGAAATAAAATATTTAATTGATCATTTGGTGTTGTTTCACCTTAATTTAGTCTGAGGAGATCATTAGAACCTTGGTCGCTCTCCCTCCTCCTCTCAGGTTCAGGCACGACAACTAAGTACTGCATTTATAGCCAATGTATTCAAGATGACATGGTGGTCAAAAGTTGCATGCAACTGTGCATTTTTTTGTTTGAAGGGCAGTACAGTATTTTATCATCATTGCTTATATGAACATGCTTCTGATCCTTTTATCAATGGATAGCTATTTTAATAACTCCTTTGTCCTCTTCCTATCACATTTTTTGTGTATTCAAAAGAAAAAATTGTATAAATTGACACATTAGGAAATGCCTAATAAGACAATCTGGTATTTCTGATGTGCCAAACTATACTGAGTAATAAAATGACCTGTATCATTTATGTTTTCAAAGAAGGATATGTTTCCGGTAAAATTTTTTTGTTTGTTTGTTTTTTGTTTTTTAATGTTTTGCATAACTGAAATATACTGTATTACAGACTTCTTAGAAAAATATTTTTATTTTTATATTTCTTCAGGAACTTATTTCAAAATTGTTTCATAAACTGCAACGATACTTTCTTTTTTCTCAATGCATTTTACAGTTACATATTGTACTAGGCTTATTCTGATTACATGCATCTCTTGGGACTATTTCAAATTTCTCTGTTATCTGAGAGGTCTTTAAACCTTTCAACAGTATAATCATGTCCAAGGAGGACATAAGACCTTTGCATTGCTTTTACAGCCTAAGGAGTCAGCTTGAATTTGCTTTTGGTCATAGTACACAAAATAAGCCCAGGCATCTTTCCACCTGCTCTGTAAACATGTCCCTAGGACTACAATTGGCAGCAATCAGCAAAACATTTGAGTGCCTTAGAACTGCTAATGGGTTTACTATTAAATCCAAGTAGAAACAAAAATTAAATATGAGTTTTCTAGGGAACTGCATTAGCTGCTCAGGGACTATGGCCAATTTTGTATGAAGATTCTAGAAACTGGAAGAAAAATCTGAGAAAATTATTTTATAATACCTTAAAATCAAAATTTATATAATCAGGAGATTACTAATTGAACTCAATGTCATAACATATTCCCGTAAGACATCCCAGCTCTAAAGAAAAAGGAACTTTGAAATCGCTAATAACCTCACAAAGCTCTAGAAGCATTTGTAGCCCCATAACCCAGTAAATATGGTCTTGCAACTGCTAGTAACAGGCCACAGTCTTTGTATGAACAGCAAAAGCCTCAGGACCTACCAGGCTTTCTCTGCACCTCCCTGATCCATGTGGACAATGACCAGATTGTCATTAGATATATAGTTTAAGTTTAGATCACCTTTGCCCAATGGTGTGGGGTGATGCTTACTGTTACCACAGTGTTGATATAGGTATGTAAATAATGGCTTGTCACAGTTTAACTGCTGTAGGAAGTTCAATTCCACACAGCCGCTCGCTCACTCCCCCTCACTGGGATGGGGGAGAGAATCAGAAGGGTAGAAGTGAGAAAATTCGTGGCTTGAGATGAAGACACTTTAATAGGTAAAGCAAAAGCTGCACACACAAGCAAAGCAAAACAAGGAATTTGTTCAGTCCTTCCCATCATCAGGCAGGTGTTCAGCCATCTCCAGGAAAGCAGGGCTCCATCATGCGTAATGGTTACTTGGGAAGACAAATACCATCACTCTGGATGTCCCCTCTTCCTCTTTCTTCCCCCAGCTTTATATGCTGAGCATGACGTCATATGGTATGGAATATCCCTTTGGTCAGTTGGGGTCAGCTGTCCCGGCTGTGTCCCCTCCCAGCTTCTTGTGCACCCCCAGCCTACTTGCTGGTGGGGCACTGTGAGAAGCAGAAAAGGCCTTGACTCTGTGTAAGCTCTACTCAGCAATAGCTAAAACATCCCTGTGCTATCAACATGATTTTTGTTACAAATCCAAAACATAGCCCCATACATGCTACTATGAAGAAAATTAACTCTATCCCAGCAAAAACTAGTACATAGCTAAAAACAACTAGTAGCTATGGTGTGCAGTAGAAAGAGTTACCTATGCCACTAGAAAAGGATTGTAGCATAAAGGAGTGGAGCCACGGGGTAACCACAGAGGCCTTCAAAGTGCAAGGCCAGGCTCTTGACTATAGATGTTAATCACAAATGGTCAACCGCTTGTCAATTAGCAGCTGGTAAAACCAGCTTTAATGGATCAAAGAGAAAAAAAAAGAAATATCCAACATATAATAACTAATAATTACATAATTGAGGAGAAGTGAAGAAAAAGCAAGTAAGCTGATGGTTTTGGCAAGCATATAAATACAGTCACATGTAGACCCAAAAGCAAGGAGAAATCCAAATCTACCATTACCACTATACTTTTTTTGGACTTGGGAGACTGGTGACTGGCTTTATCAGTACACTGGAAGGGTGAGAACAGAATCAATTATAATAATTAACTGTATTATTAACATGACTTAGCTGAAATAAATGTATAATTTGGACTATCACTATTAACACCAGTGTAATTGGACTAATAATAATTCTGATTAGATTATCAATAATTTCTTCACTCTTCTTGCACACCTTTGGAGACCATGAACTCCAAGAGGTGTAGTGCAAGATGCCAAAGAATTATTTTTCAGGAAAAAAAATTCCAACCCTGTGGGAAAAAAAAAAAAAGGAAGGAACATAAATTATGTACTATACAAAAAGAGGGAAAAGAAAATGCAGAAGTATAGGAATAAATCTGTTTTCAGAGTCATAATTGTGATATTCCTACTCAGGGCTGTAGAAGGTGGGTCAACTGGATTTAATAGGATTTAATGAATTTATCTGTTGTCAGAAGAGAACAGCTATTATATATATAGACACAGACACACCCAGACACACCCACACATATGTGAAAGATTCAGGTATGAAAAAAACCCAACAATTGAGTAGAGTAAAAACAATTAAAGGGAACTATATAACTTGTTTGACTGAATATTTAATTGGATCTTCTAATATGATGATCCTTTGCATTTTTCAAATAATAAATATAGGAATACGAATTTTAAAGAAAAAGCATTAGAGATGTCCTATTTTGGCAGGGAACTTAAATATATAGATAATACTATTTTTATTAAGCATTTACTTAACTCCCATGGACCTCAGTGATAGTGTTTGTGCTTAAAATCTGGCTGAATGAATTGACATTTTCTAATAAGTGGTTTCATCAGAAAAATTCTGACCATATATAAATAGAATAAGTGCTGAAATAAATGCATTATAGCCTCTGAGGAGAAAGAAATGAGTGTCATTTAGTTAGCACAGTGAAAATGTCTGCTTAATGCACAGCGTCAGTCAAAAAGAAGAAAGACAATACCAGGATTTATAGGGCAATGAATAGAAAGTAATGCTGACAACATTATACCGCCATTATGGAAATTAAAAGGCATATTTTCCTTTTTGCAGCTTCTCAGGCAGCATGTGTGATAACAACATAAAATACCTTTTCTATCCCTAACAAATATAGGATGAGTACATTGTAATAACAATACAGCAAAAGAAGTATATAGTATGTCTTATGTGTATGTTAGAGTAGGCATTACCTTGTTACATCACCAGCTCTGGTATAGCTGTTCTGAAAACTAAGCTAAAACCATTTTTATTTTGTTGTTTTTATTTCTGTAATTTCTCAAGTCCATAACACAGCAAACCTAATCTCTAGTTCTCAATGGCATAAAAATGAAAGTCTACAACAGTTTTTTATATTTAAAAATTTTTAAAAATCGGTAAATGATGGAATACTGTCAGTCACAGACTTCTTTCTATGGAGTTTCTGCATGCTGTTATGGTTCAGCAGCCAAATCTGAGTACAACAGGCCTGAGAACCTGCGGCATGATCTATTCCGGCGTAATCTTCCGTGTCTCACTGGGCTGCCATCTGCCAAAGCAACTCACCTTGAAGAAGAGCAGTGACAGGGTCACTCTGCCCGGTAAAACCAAGAGTAGAGGCGTATACTCTCATTTGCCATAGTGAATTTCTAATTTTCACTGATGTCAGAGTAAAAGATGACTCTTTCTCAAAAGATTAATATCATGTGAATTTTCCATTTGTCCAGGCTTAACACAATTGAACTTGAATTTACATAATTTATTAAAGAAAAATATTTCGATAGTTCTCAGTCTTTAACTCCAAGCAAGTAATTTTAAGGGATTTGTTTCTTGGTCCATACTCTACCCTGCATTTTTATTGAATTCAGATTCTCCAGAGTTTTTTTTGTGTTTGTTTTCTTAAGCACCACGGAATAATCTTATTTTGTTGTCAACAACAGAGATCTAAATACAAGAGTAATAACAGGAAAAGAACCTTGACAACCTTCTATCCAGAAAATACAGAATTTTTAGTTTAAAATATTGTCCAATGTCTTAACGTAAAAATGTCATCCATTTCCTTAATCAGATATTATGACATTAGACACTATCAGAAGTAGCAACAACCCCTCCCCGCAACAAGTTTTAAGAAAATGCTTCAGTTACCCAAGTTATCTTCTTTGGCTTGCAAATGTTCATAGAAAGAAATCCATGAATTTTCTAGGTCTTTTGAAGGGACAGAATGAAAGAAACTTTCAAGGTAAGACAAGCTGAAAGTTGTTATACCTGATAAGAAAAGCAGCAGCCAAATAAGGGTTGCTTTCTTGTCATTCACTATATCCAGTGCTTTTTATTAATAATTCCCTCTTTATCTGTGATAAAGCAAGTATCTTTAGAAGAAAATTAAAAGCTGTCAGAGCATGAAATACTGGAATAGCCTTTCAGCCAAAGAGTCTAAGTGAGGAAACTAGCTGATTTTTAATGGATTGTGACAAAGTGATCCAGGGGATTAAAGTGATATAACTTTATGTAAGAGCAAGAGACTGGATGGCCCAGGAGATCCTGTCCAGTTCTGTGTTCCTTGTAGCAGTTTTGGACAAGGATAGTATCATCTGTAATTTTTAAAAATGCTGAAAACTTGATCTCTTATAAGCAGTTTACTTGTGTTTTCTGTTCTGAGTGTGAAAAATCTAAGAGCCAGCCTGAGATCTCTGGTGCTCAAACAGATAACTGTTGAAGAAAATTCTCATCACTTACTGAAAATCAGGACTTTTAAAAACATTTTAGGTTGTATCTTTGAGAATGTATCTTCCTTGAAATAATTTATAAATCCTTGAGCTCTTGTTTGGAACTGACCTTTAATATGTGGATATAATCTTGCAGTCTAAAGATGCTATGCAAACGTGGTTGCATCAAGGTTTGGAACATGAATCCCAACAATTTTCCACATTCATTTGTCAGTCAGACATTTAGTAAAACGTTCTATAAGATTTGCAAGACACTAATACCTTGTATCGAAATTAACATTGATATACAGGTTGTAAATGCCTCTCTCTTTCTTCTGCTTTGAAATGAACTGGCATGGAGAACTGATTTTTTCCTGCTGCCTTCCTCAAAAGAAAACCAAAGCTGTTTCCCTTGCAGTGGGAACAACTGAACTGAAAAAAGCTCTTAGAAAAATTCAGGGTCAAGACCCTCTATTTTCCATCGGTTAGGGCGGAAATAGAATTGAATTGTCTTTTGCCACAAAAGTACACAAGCCAAAGACTAATGTTCTGGGATGATAATTACCAGCCAGAGCTGCTGAAATACTATATAACTTGCTTACTAAATAAATACTAGGGGAAAAAATCCTTGCAAAATAAATACAAAAAAAATGCTACTAAATAATTCAGAATACCTTCATCTGCACCAGACTGGAAAGAAGAAAAGGTAATTCTTCCATAACCATATAGTTATGGCAATCTGCTGATAAATGTCATATTTTGATTCCCATCCTTTCTCCACAAAATATTTAATTATTTTAAACAGAAGCCAACAACTGTGGGCAGGAAAGAAAACCACTTCTACATACCCTGAAGCATAGGAAATTCTCTTGGAATTCTTGGATTTCTCTTGGAAAGTGAGATAGTTATTCCCTAACAACAAAGGTTTTGAGTGTGGCTTATGCTGTAACCTGTGTGGTGCAGAAGCAATATCTCTTCTCATTTTCTGTTTTCCCTTGATTCTGGGCGGGGGGACGGGCAGGGGAGGGAAGGGAAAATAAAAAAAAAAAGAAAAAAAGGGGGGGGGGGAAATAAGCTACTTACCACAGAGCTTTTATTATCTTTTTTAGCTAAAATATTTTCTGAATTTCATTCACATTTGCAAATTATTTTGAATTGACTAAAACTACAATTTCAGTGAATGCACTACTAACAATAAGATAGTCTTCAATAAAAATTGCTACTTGCTCTGATTAGAACTGTAATGCTTATGCATTTAAAGCTGAGAGGAGCTGAGCTCCACTGACAGGAACAACAAGAATACAAATTAATATTATAAGTCAGTGTGAATTTTGGCTAAGTAGTTTTGAATTGGTTAGTATAAAGTTACAAATGTATAAAAGCCATAATACTCTTAAAATATGTACTCCTAAAAGAGTAAATGAATATTATCTTGCTATATAATATTGTTTTTCCTAATATATTTTGAGACTATAAAATTCAGTAATAGTTTTCATTACCAGTTAATTACCATCACGTTCATTGTCAGCAGCATCAGAACAATGGACTGCATTCTGCTCTTGAGTTGCAAACCTGAACAGAGTCAGTAATTTCTGTTTGTCAGAAGCAAATAACAGATATTGTATTTTAATTAGGAGGTAACATAAGTTAAATGTATCAATTAACCAATACACTAGGGAGTACGCTTGGGAAAGGAATTATGTCAATATATTAGGAATAGCATGATTTTCTGTGAATATAATTTTTCCTCAATGTTAATTGATATTAAGAACACCACTGAAGACCGACTTTTCCTCTTTTTTTAACAGTATCAGTTCTATATCTTCCAGATCAGTTATACTTTTCACATATTATGGGTATATGGGATTGAGATCTTCCAGGGAGTACGTCTGGCATATGGCTTGGCATCTGGCTACTGTTTGTATTCCCTCATCTCTTCTCTATATATACTTGAAGAGTTTTTTGGAACAAAATCTTTGATTTTTCTGTAAGTCAATGAATTCCACCCTAGGGATAAAGGCTTGCTCTTCATTGCCAGAATAACCAAGAATGTTTGGCATAGTTTTTATACAACATATGTGTCTTATTTTATTTAAAAAATCTCCTATGCTTTAAAGGCATTTACAAACAGTTCATCTACCTCTAATGTATTCTGCAAAATCTTCAAATTATCCTGCTTGAATTCTAAAGAGAATTAACTTTAGTCTTCTAATATATTCTTTCTCAACAATTGTTAGCTCTGCATCTGTGTCAATTTCTTGTTTGACTTTATAATTTCCAGGGGTATGAGTAACCAAGCAGTCAATTTGTACTGTAAATTGAAGGTAACTCCCTGAGAAGCTGCAGTTCTTTTTCCTGTGAAGAAGTTTTGTGTATCACGGAAATCTATTGCTTGTGGGAATTTTACCTGCTGAGCTCTTATTCAGTAATGTAAGCAAGCTATGCAACCACCTACATACTAGCTTTCTTGTAAATGTACACACACCTAAGATGCTATGGTGTTTTCTGTTTCACTTCAGAATTCTGAATCATAAATCAGTAAAAACACAAACTTCAGCCCTGTTTTTTGTGAGAGGTTTGTGTTGGCTGAAATTGTAGGTGCAAATACTCAAAGATATAGCATATTTCTTGGAACTCTCTCAGACTCTGTTATGGCCTTGACTTTCAGAAAACTCGATTCACTGGTTTTTGACAGAGGAAAATATTATAGCATATCAGGTATTCTAGGCTAGTGTGCTTTGTTGTAAACAGGTGATGGGGTGAAATAATGTGAACAGATAATTACTACAAAGCTGGCCAGACTTTGCCATTTCAGCTGGTGCCCATGGTATCAGAATGGAGTAAGTGATAGTGTCAGATTATTGTAGGTTGTCTTCTTTTCCATCTGTCTTTTTTCTTCTTTCATGGCCCCATCCTAAGATGCCTTAGTTTGCCCAGTTTTTTACCTCATTAGCCCTTTTTTCCTATCCAATCTTCGTGGCAATCCTATCACTCTTGATAAGATATCTCATTTTCTAATACATGGCATTATATTTGCTTGTGGACATACAAGACTCTCAGGCTGGAATGACAGCTGACATATGTTAAGCTAAGGATATAACAAAATAGTGGAAAAGGTCTCATCCTATTACTGCAGATCCTGTATATTTATATTGTGGTTTAGCCCTGGTCAGCAACTAAGCACCACACAGCCGCTCGCTCACTCCCCCACCCTTGTGGGATGGGGGAGAGAATCGGAAGGGCCAAAGTAAGAAAACTCGTGAGTTGAGATAAGAACAGTTTAATAATTAGAATAAAACAGCAATAATACTAATATAATGAAAAGGAAAATAATGAGCGAGAGAGAGATGAAACACTGGAAGAAGAGGAAAAAAAAAAAAGAAAAAAACCCAAAACTAAACAATAAGTGCTGCAACCGCTCACCACCCGCCGACCGACGCTGCCGGTCCCCGAGCCGCGATCGCTGCCTCCCCCAGCCAATTCCCCCCAGTTAATATACTGGGTATGACGTCACATGATATGGAATACCCTTTGGCCAATTCGAATCAGCTCTCCTGGTTGTATCCCCTCCCCTCCGGGCTTCTTGTGCACCTGGCAGAGCATGGGAAGCTAGAAAGTCCTTGACTAGTGTAAACACTACCCAGCAACAACTAAAACACCAGGGTGTTATCAATATTATTTGCATACCAAGTCTAAAACACAGCACTATGCTAGCTACAGTGAAGAAAATCAACTATCCCAGCTAAAACCGTGACAATTTAGTTGGTTATATTTGTCTTGGTAGACCTCCAAAATTTGAAGCTGTGTTTTCAATTAGAGTTTATCGTTGATCACAACTCTTTGGGCAGTGTGTTCCCTCCTTTCTCTTACTATATTTTCCAGACTTGTGTGATTCATAACTTAAACAATGCTGGTTTAGTTTGTACAATCTTATGTCATCTCAGTCTTGAAATGGCAGACTGACTGACTTTACTGGACATTACAAGTGAAGTACAGTTGCTCTACAGATACAATGAGATACAGATACAGTGAGATACAAATTTAAGCCATTTAAACCTGAGAACATGGCTAAGTTGCCTAGATATCAGTATCTAGTGCTACTTGAGAATTTTCAGGTTATCATATCTGGCCTCTATCAACCACTACAGAAGAGTATAGGTCTTTTGTAGCTCTTTTGTTGTATCTACCAGCCATAGTTAGATGTCTCATATATCTGAAGATGTGTTGTGTAACGTTAATTACCTATAACTAGGCAACTTAATTGTGTTTGTAGTTGTCAACATATGAGGTAGTGTCTAAATTCCCATTGTGGTCAGTGGAGATCTAGAACTTTTCTTGATTTCATAAATATAGGCCTTCAGAGAAATCTGCATAGAGTAGGTAGATAGGAAACAGGACTAAAAGGAGTCCTGTGGTTTTCTAATATGGTAGCTGAAGACCAAGAAGAATACATCATGTCACCTTAAATATCACTAGAGATCTATCTTAGGCAACCAAATTTCTTCCTCAGTCAATGCTACCAATTCAGCTAAGAAGATTTGCCTCATCCTAGAGAAAACATCTGGTGACCAGTCAACTTAGCATCTCCCTACACTTCACTGACAGTATTGAGTGTATCTCCACTGACTATAATGGAAGTCCCTAGACTGTGATGTCATCTAACTTAGCCCTAGACACTCAAATGTAGATGTGAAAGTTTAGGTATCAGAATCTTAAACTGAATCCCACCACACATCACTTTCTTATATTCTGGAAACCATATTTTTACATTGTATGCATAATATTTTTAGATTTCAGAATCTGTTGTGGATTTGAACACCTGTGAGTTTAATACTATGTGACAGAAAATGTACTTTATCTGATGTGCTTTAAGACAGAATTAATATTGAGTTAAGAATGTATGACCTGTATAAGGAGAGGTGTAAAAAGGTACTGAACCTTTTGTCATAACGGTATCTAACTCGTGTTCTTTGTGATGCAATGCATAAATCCAGAACAAAACAAAAACATCTAGCACATCTTTGTCTTTCTGTGACTAGAAATTTGGCTGGGAATAAACTTACACTGTTTAACCTGATACAACAAAATTATTACTTTCTCTCTTTATATAAGTATCTTATGCTACATTTTCCACTACTGGGCTACTAACTTCTGCAAAATCTCCCTAATTTTATGCACATGAGTGATCTTAGTAACTCCAACTGACTGCACTTATACGGAAAATCAAGCATGTGGGGTGGGTTGTGGGTTTGTTTCACATATTTTTTCCATGCCAATATCTGTAGCTCCCCTAGAAGGGCCCCAAATCAGTAAACTGGCATGACTGCAATTCCTCTCACCAACTGCTGACCTGTAGTAGTTATCTACATTTGAGCTACTCATCCTTTATAGTCTCTGCAGAAGTATAAAAATGTATTGGCAATTCATCTGATGAGTTATCAATTGCAGTTTTATGAGATGTATTGTACCCAGTAAGCATTCGTACCTCTTTGCTACTTCTGAAGGAAACCTTCAGTGGCTAGTTCAGACTGAGATACTGGTATTACTCATGTATATTGACATGTATACATGTGTTCCAGTGGATTCCACCTATGCAATCCTACTAAATAAAGGCTATTTGAGAACCCTGAAGTGGCAACTTCAGTTTCTGTTACTGAGTAGTTGTTAAATAATGCAACAATACCATTCCTGTTTGATAGTATCCTAAGGTAAAAGTCAACATCTCTATGATAGTTAAATATTTCATATCTCTATGACATCTAAAATATTTCATGCTGGTATCTACACATATAAATGTTGGTTTCACATAAATAAACTTTAAATTATTTTGACATTATCTACCTTGACTCTGTGTGCTCTTTCATACCAGTGTTTGAACATAGAAACTTATGTTCAAGGAAAGCCAATGAATACCTGGTTGCTTTCTTTCAGTGGAATCCAGATAGACTTTACAGATCACAGCCTGGAAGAGTCAGATACAGAAGGTGTTTATAAATGGTGAGAGATCCAGTATAAGAATGTCACTACACATTGTAAACTCCAAAACAGTAAAACAGAACTGAAATAAATAGTAGCTGATTTTATCAAGCTCTCAATATAAAAACAGGACACTGTGTAACTAAAATTTTTTTTCATGCTTCACGTTACTATTTAGACATGCTCTGAAAGCAAGGGTTTGCTAATTTCTTGTACTTCAATACAATAAAGGGTGTTCTCATGGATGATCATGAAAGATGGAATATATATATATATACAGTTACCATTCATTAAATTATATGGAATTAAAAATAAAGATACTTGAGAATTATAGAAAATGTGTTACCTTTAAATGTGCATACATTAGTCCCTTTCCACTCTTCATGTAATATATTTAAGGGAAGAAACTAATGAAAGTTACATATAAAAAATCCCCCTAATGTTCTGATTACAGGGTATTGCAGTAGAACATGTAAAGATGTCATATTGTTAATCAAATGATTTCTGTAAATGAAAACAGCCAGTCAGTTGGTACCTGAGACCCTTCCTCTTGGAAAACAAATTCAGCAGCATCTGAATATAGCATAACAGAAAAATCATTAAATGAGACCTGTGGGACATGTCTACTTGAGGTCCATGGGATTATCACTTCCTAGGCTGCTGGAGGAAATAAGGGTGCAGAATATCCTCAGGCATCTCATGATTTAGTCTTAGAGACACCAATTTATCCACATTGCAGGGCAATGAACTAGAAAATATCTTAAAGCATCATTCTGATGCAAATTCCAGGGTATTTTGTGCTTGGAATTGACAACATTTCAATAAAAAGGGCATTCTTAGAGCAACATAATATGGCATTTTAAAATGATTGATTATATTCTTTATCTACCTCTGCTTTTCCCAACAGGCATAAAGTTTATGCTGGTATACCATTTCAAAGCATGTGACCAATTCTAACAGACAAAGAAGCTGAAAAAATATATTTTTCCCAAGTCATTCTATATATCTTTTTGTTCCCACTGGAGTAAATCTTGTTTTAGCTACTGACATCCATGAGAGACCTTCAAGAGATTTTGTTGAGTTTATATAAAACTGCACATGATTAATGTCACTCTTCAGCTGGATACTCAGCGTAGGGGTAGACTGCCTGTATCGGATTCCAAGCCCACACATAGAATTTTTCTCCAGTCTTCTCTGCTGTCATCCGGAAAGATGAAGAACTACTTCTGTTAACTCCCTCCCAGACGGCAAATAAGATTTTTTGCTTGCAATCATGGCCTAAGGAATTAGAAAATGTATCTCAAGGAGTGGAAACAGAAAACAGGACCTGAGTGTGCAAAAGTTTGCACTGGATCTGATCTGAGCTCCATCTAGCTGTGTGTTCTGACACACAAGCAGACAAAGACTGAACACCGCAAGGGAAGGTATAAAAAAAGGCAGCACTTTTACAAGTAAAAATTGACTACGATTCTGAGTGATAACCTTGTATCTAAAAAGAAGAAATTGGACTGAATACTAAATAGCAAGTTTAGTTGACTTTGTATAATTATTTTTCAGTTCTTTCAATACTTTTTTTTAGACTTTCCTCTGGTTACCACTTTCTGTGACCTGTGACACATGGGTCTCAGGTGTTTAATACCATGTGTAACACCCTAGTATACTGAAGACCAAAATTTGGGACTGGGATCCATAAAAGGGGTTCACTCCTCTGGAGAAACAGCTAGAGGTTAGGCAGGATGTGCTGAGCCATTTCAAATGGCATAACATCTCTATGAGGCTATCTACTATATGAAGAAGTGCTTTATTAATACACACTTCTAATTTTCCTATCCATGTTTCTGGCAAGATGTTTTCTTCTCCATATAATTATTTTGCGTATTTTCAACATGACTTTTCCTAAATTTTTTTAAAGTTCAGCTTCTCTCCCTAGCAGTTTCTCCAGTACTCATGTAGAATTTAATGTTATATATATATATCATATAATCTTTTACATATTTCATGCATACAAAAATGTCATACTGATTCATATTAAAATATTGTCCATATTATTTTCCATTCCATTTGTTACTCACTCTAAATTCTTGATTATCTTTTGGCCACAGCTGCGTGGAGGACGTTTACACTGCACCTAAGAATAACTAATTAAAATCTTTAATGAATGTATTGTTGCTATTGATATTAGCAGTAAAGGTAAACCTTAAGACCCCACCTTAAGACTAGCTGTGGTATATATCTGTTTCATGAAATTTCCAGGAATTCTAGTCATTATGTTGTTGGCATTAATCTTTGATAAGATTATTACTGGGTGTTTTTAAACCGTAAAAATCAGCTGGGTTTGTTTTTTAATTTTGCCGTTGTTTTTAAATATTACACAAAGCCAGAGGGAACAAGTAAACATGCACACTTCTAAGAAAAATAAACACATAAACCCTTTAGTATGGGATAAAACTACTGCACTGAAAGTGTGACTTTCCATAAAATTGGTCATGCTCATGCAAATGTCGATACATTAATTACTCTAGTTATATTTCAAATGTAAACTGTTAGGTCAGAACAAGTAATAGATATGCAATGTGATCTTTCTACACCTTTCAGAAACTTTTCCAGTATAATACAGAACCCAATGATACACATGACTCCAAAATAAGTTCTATCTCCCCCAAACCAAACATATACAGCCTAGAGAAGAGAAGACTGAGGGGGGATCTTATCAATACTTATAAATATCTGAAGGGAGGGTGTCAAGAGGATGGGACCGGGCTCTTTTCAGTGGTACCCAATGACAGGACAAGGGGCAATGGGCAGAAGTTGAAACACAGGGAGTTCCACTTAAACATGAGAAAAAAATTCTTTACTGTGAGGGTGACAGAGCAGTGGAACAGGCTGCCCAGAGAGGTTGTGGAGTCTCCTTCCCTGGAGACATTCAAAACCCACCTGGACGCAGTCCTGTGCTCCCTGCTCTAGGTGTACCCGCTCAAGCAGTGGGTTGGACAACGTGATCTCCAGAGGTCCCTTCCAACCCCTACCATTCTGTGATTCTGTGATTCTGTGAAACCAGTGAAAATAAGTGGACATGTGATGATTTATGGTACTAAAAATATTCAATATACATGAACTTCTACTTCTGTTGAGCACATTTACAGAAGGTGGAGACTTTGAAAAAGATGGTCTTGGAACAACAAAGTCATAGATAAACAAATGACCTTGGATCATATTCTTGTGAGAAAGATCTGTAGGAGGCACAGGTTCCCTACCTTTGATCAGGAGCTGCCTTGAATCCTAATCCTTGTGTCACCTATGATATAGGTATGCATGTGCCTAGCCGTGTACCTGTTGATCTGGACTTGACCTGTGCACTTGACTTCCCAGCATGACCCCAGACCTGCCAGGAGATCCCTGGGCTGGCTGTGCTATGCTGCTCTGTGTGCTGTGAGACTGCACCCTCATCAGTGCAGGCACTGCCCCTGCCAGCCTTGCTCTCAGAGGAGGGCTGTAAGGACCAGCTTTCCCTTGCTGCTCCCTGACACAGTATCACTGAAATAGGATTTTTTTAATTATTATTTTTATTTGGTAGATAAAAAAAAAAAATAAAATTTTGAGGACATGCTGACTTTTTCAAGGTGAAAGAAACAACCACAGCGAATATAAGCCTTTGAAGCTTATGACTTTTAAAAGAATAAACTGAAATCTTTAGACCATGCCTTTATTACTAGTATTGTTTGTTGAAGACCAGGTAAATTTTATCACAAGAAAAATAAGATTGGCTGAGAAATCTCAGTGGTGGGATTCAGAAGGGACAACTGGCAATATGAATTGGAAAAAAAAGGTTTTGCTAAATCTTTTGGTTTTGTCCTACTTGTCTATGAGGCAAGCAGAAAGGCAATACCGAACATGAGAGAAAAGCATTTAAATGGCATTAGGGTTTTGTTGTTGTTCTATCACTTTTGTTGGGGTTTGTTCCCCCCCACCCCGAACCTACCCAGCAGAAATGTAATAATGTAATTTTCATTTGTGTTATAAAGCTCTTTTGGTTTTGTAGACTGCAAATAAAATGCCATAAAGATATTTATGTTCTTGGTATTTTCATGCAATGGGGTTGGCAATTACTATGGTCCTGGCCAATATTTTAGCTCATAAAGTTTACAGGAAGCTGAGCTGACCAGCCATCATATATAATAATCACCTGGGACTGACCATGGCATTTGGATCTGAATTTGAACAGCCATGCAAGTGTACAGATTCTTCTTTGATTAATCCCTAACTAAACCTGGAGACTGTTTCCCAGTTCTGAATGTACTTCAGGGTTTCAGTTTTGAATTGTTTGCTTCCTCTTAAGGTTTGGGCTTATTAATTTTCTTATTTATACTTCTCTCTCCTTTCACTTAAGATACAGTGTGAAAACTGTGTGCTGTATTTCTGGTGTTCGCCTATTTCAAACACATGTTTTTGGGGTGGGTCCAAACAGCTCTTCCTAGCACGTAATGAGGTGAACACAGAAAACAGGCATTGGGTGTGCAGCAGCAGCATGGCTTCTGTCAACTTTTCATTTATTTTCCTCCATCAAAACCATCAGGGATGTAGAGAGAATAAACTTGCAGGCTGGAAAGTGCATGTTACATATTCAAGAGGGAGACCCTTTTGTCACTAATACACAGGTTCATCTACAGTGAGGTGAAGTATTTAAAGTACAAGTTGTGATCTTTTTTTTTTTTCTTTCTTCTTTTACATGTAAATCAGACTCAGGAATTGGAGAAAGAAGCATTCTTGCCTACCCATCTCATTTACCTAATGGGGAAATTTCTGAATACCCTGGATACAGATGTTAAGCTTCATGTTACATACGTGTTCATCTCAAATCTCATATTAATCCTGATGCATGCTTCTAAGAACACCCTTGCAATGAAAAAAGATTAAGAGAAAGAATATACTATATATTCTCTAATATTCTGGACTATTCTCTATAATTTCTGGACTGTATCTAGCTTGGTGCAAGACTAAAGGAGGGTGACAGTGCCTTTATCCTGCTTTTCTTCCTTTCTGTATTTAATTTGATAGAATGGTACCTCCAGCACCCTGCTACAGATTAAACAATCTCAGAAGAAACCAGAGAAAATAGTCTGGATGCAGTGGCAGTAAGCAGCATACAAAAAACTCCTGGCTATTCTGCTTGCCATAAGAAACACACTGCTTGTTTTACCACGTAACATTACATATATTATCTTTCTACCCTTAGGGAATTTTATGCTGGAAATCTTACAAGACCTTCTTGCCTAGATAGCCTTGGGCACTGCCAAATCTAGCCCTTATAACAAAAGGATTGCACAATTAGAAGGTCAAATCTTTTAACAAGAGGGCTCCATGCTCCCTTTTTAATCTCATTACTGACTCATGATATAACTCCTACAACCATGCTTCTGTCAGAAGTCCCCGGTTGAGTTGTATTGATATGTCAGGCAGAAATACATATGCTGAATACTTCTGGTATGTGGAAGTTAAATCTTAAATGAGATTTGAATGTCTTCAATATTTAAAGATAATCCTGAAATAATGAGTGAATTCTCAGGGTGGGGGCTGCCCATGGCAAGGCAGGTTCTCCTTGGCTGGGTCTGGGGAGTGGTGGGACAGGGAGGACCTGCCCTGTCCACTCCCAACCAGGGACTGATGGCCCCAGGCTTAAATGGGATTCTGGGCCATTGGCAAGGGTGGGGGTGGCCCCAGGGGAGACTGTAAGTAAATGTCTCAAAAATGCAGTAAATTCTAAAATAAAGTTAAATTTACTCCTACTTGTGACTTGTTTGTGCAGTGTTCCAGGTCCTGTTGAAGAAGTGTGTTCAAGTATTTTTAACTTCTGTATGTAATTGAATTAATGCAATAAGTGCTTTGCTCCTTTGTTTTAATGGGTGATTTCTTTGTTTGGGTTGATTTTTTTCATTTTCTAACATGGGGTATACTGCAGTGAGATCAAAACTAGTATCATAAATGTCACCGTAGAAATGAAGTATGGATTACATTTCTAAGATATATTAGGCAATTAGTTTATCCAGATTCTTTCCTTTAAGAGGCAGACAATATTTATATTTTCAGATTTTACAGCAGATAAAAAGAAACTACAATGTGGCTGAAATGAACACTGAAATTGGGCCTGTTAAAATTAAGGTTAAAAATTAAGATTAAGATTAAAATTAAGAGGGTTTTTTGGTTCTTAGCTAAATTAGTATTAGAAAGCCAAACCCACCAGATTTAATGTTTTATAATCTTATTTTATCTGGAGAAAGAGACAGCAGGCAGAATAATTAAGCTAAGGTTCATGATGACTGTACAAAGTTCAAACCATAAACAGATTTTGCTGACAAAAGGCACCCTTAATTTTTGTTCCCAGCTTTGTTTCGATGTATAGTATTTATGCTGGTTCTAATTTTCCAGTGATCTAAGATCAAGGTCACATTAAGTCAGAAATCTCTCCTAAAGTGTTGTTGCCATGATATGGAGTAGCATAAGGTGAGTATTAAACCTAGAATACATGCCATATAGTGTACAGTAAAATATCATGACAGTTCACTCATAAAAGTAAATGCAATTTACATATACAATTTACTAATATTTACATATACAATTTACAATAATTTACAATCACATAGGAACTGTTAATGATGGTTGCTATACATGTTTACTGCTGTGTGCAAAATTTAATTCACAGTGTGTTCAAATGAAAATATATGGAACAAGTTTTGTACTGGATGACATTAGAACAAACCATTACTCCATTTGACATGCAGCATAGCTCATTCCTGTTGTTCGAATACAGTTCTGGGGAAATTGTTTTAATTTAGAATAGAAAAACTTGAGAGACATTGCAGGATGCTTTATTAATCTTATTATTTTTCAAACCTCTCTCTATACTAAAATTGCTGCAAAAATGAAACATTCATAACTGAAAATCTATTTCCTGCATTAAGAAGAGATGTTTTTCCTTCATGAAAATTTAGATTTTTCTTGAAAATGTAACCCATTACTTTGAATCTTTTGTCACATGAACCATTATTTCCACAATATTTAACACTACTTTACTGAGTACTATTTTATATTTTTTATCCTATTTTTATTGGCAGATTTAAAATTCACATTGGAGTTTGGAAGCCTATTTAAATGTGTGATAAAACTTAAGGGAAGAGAAAGGGGATCACATTTTCCTCTTACAGTTAAAACAGTTTAGCATCAGCCACTTTTGAAAAAATTAAAGAATAAGAATTCTCTAATCAAACTAGTAAAACAATTTTAATTAGCGTACCAGCCATGATACACTTGCTGTCAAATTGGATGGTCCCTAACAGAGGGTCTCACAAACTGTAGGATTCTGCCTATGTGTGAATGCCGGCTACTACTGCCTTCCCCACCACCACTGCCATGAATAGTAAGGGCAGAGGTGGTGGGGCACAGAGAAGATACACATCAGAACTGCAGCTTACAACATGAGAATGTTGGTGATCGTTTAGGAAACAAGAATATACACACCAATACACGTAGTTCACAATGAGCTGGATTGGAGACAGAGAAGAATATCAGAAACCTTGCTCCATAACAAAATTACAGAAAATATGCATTGGATAAACTAGACATTTTAAGTTACTGGAAGATATTGTGTTATTATTTAAAAGCAAGTATTATTAGTTATTTGTTATTTATTATTAAATGTTATTAACAATCTTCCTTAACTTTCCTGAAGGAGAAATTAAAGCCAGAAAAGATGAAGAATTAATTTCTCACTGAGAGATAAAAAAGGGGTCTTGGAAAAAGGAAAATAGTTCCAAAAGTAAAAAGAACTATTCAAAAAATGCACAAAGTCAATACTGAAGGTGAGTGCTTTAAAAGTACAGCAAAACAGACTGAAGACAAAAAGGTAGTTAGTTGTTCCACTTGCCAGGTGTTCAATACCAAGGCTGGGTGGAGGTAGCAGAATGAAAGAGCTGAACCATCCCACTGTTTGACAGAGCTACAAACAGGATGAAGTGTATGCTGCACAGTGCCACATCTTTTCTCTTACTCTGTCAATGGCAGACAGTGAGTTCACAGTGCCACAGCAGGGAAGCAGCAGATGGTGGTGCATGTGGGAGGGTAAAGCCCTCTTAGCCTTTTCCTCAACCACTTGATCCAGGTCTAATTCAGACAAAGTACTTAGTGCAGCTGTCCAGTTACTTAGGAGATCCAGATTTGATAAACATGCCTGGTTTGATAAATGTTAGTAGAGCTGGAAGTTGCATTTAACTTAATAAATTCACTCAAAGCTGAACATCCTGTCTGGTGGGAAGAGATGTACTTTGTCATTCAGTTGTGTAGAAACACTATGCTAAATAGCTTTTTAGGCTTCTATAGCTACTTAATATTTGTAAAAAAAGAGGGGGGGAGAGAGAGACTTAGCTTGTAAACTTCTGAAAATTTAAGATAATAAATAAAGTGAGAAAATAGGTGGTAAGATCTATTATATGAAAGGGGAAGTTAAACAGGGAAATAAAATACCATTCCCCTTGCTTTCTTCACAGACATCTATCTTAGGAAAACCCTAGGAAGCCTAAAGTTACACCTAAAGGAGGTTTTATTGTAGTGTGGATGAATCTAGCTACCTGCACACCTTTGTGTTCAGTGAAGAGACTACTGAACAACATGCAACTGAAGCAACTTTTATATTCATTATAAGAATGAAAAGAATATGCGTTAAATGATTCTTCTAATATTTTAAAAGCCTAGTGAAAAATCATAACTTGAAATCAGTGTTCTATATTTCACTACAGTATGAAACATGAAAAGCAGATTTCTTAGGTATGTGTGTACTGGGACCATCTGATGGTAATCTGATCATTTCTAAATTTGAAAACTCATCTTTGATGGAACATAAAAAGAAAGTGTTGCTTGTTCTATCACCTTAATTTTCATAGTGCTGCAAGTTCTAGCACTTCTGTAAGTATTTCGGAACAGTTTATGTTCTTTCCATTACAGGTTGCAAACTTCTTACTGAAGGACACTGATCAGCATTAATTAGCAGTAGAGCAAAACACAACATACAACATCATACTATTGCCTTTTTCCTACAGCACTGTTTGATTACTTAAATGCTGGAAAGAGATCTGTTTTTCTGCAAAGAAGATAATGCAGTATATGACAACAAATTCAAGGGTTATTTCTCAAGATCTTGTCCCTTAATGGCCCCTTATAAGGTTAATTGTTTATTCTTTTATACTAGATGATTATTTCAAAACACACCTTGTTATTTCCATTAGCCATTTTGATGGTATGTTTATTTGAAATTACCACAGCACTCTATAGTTGTCCTGGGCATTTGCTAAACTTCACTGTGTTTTCTCAAAGAAACAATCATATTCCTCTATATATGTTTGCATAGACGAAACATCCTGCTATAGAACAGCCACTTTTATTCAAATTCTTCTCAGTCATAGAGGTAATATAAAAATCCTGATTTTATTTAAACATGTATGTCGAAAATATACCTTTATGACTTGATTTACATTCAAATTAAATGTTCATGAATGGACAAACAGCAAATAAAAAGCTACTTTTCAGGATTAGGTTTTTTTTCTATTATGTGACTACATCACCTCTAAGAAAAAGCTATTAAATGAGGAAGCCAGGAATGACAGAGGGGGAAGTTTGTAATAATGTGATAGCAAGATTGCTTTAGCATTTAGAAAAGAACTTAGCAAGTTTCCCTCTCCTTGCAAAAATAACTTTGGAGCGTAAGGATTGCTCTGTGCTTACCTGCATGTTACACTTATTTGAAAGCTCAGCTCACACTTCTGAAAAAAAGGTGTTTTACTCACTCTGAATGAAAAGGTTTTACAAACTGTCACCATTTTAACTCTAGCCAGATACAGCTTCTGAGGAATTTTTAACCAACATTACAATATCTATATGGTCTAACAATAATAATTTTTATGTAGGCAAACCTCTTTGTTTTTCAGTTTTGTATTACTACTTCCCTTTTCCTCTTCTTTGCAATAGAATATTCTGTGAGTTTAGGTACCTGATGACAGCACAGATAACATCAGAGAATTTAAAGCCTACTTCAAGCTTTGAGCCAAATTCAAATGAGAGATTACAAGGAAACCTGTCTTCCAATTGACCAGCTGTTCAAATAAAGAGTGGGTTACCAAGATAAATGTGTGTGTTTGTGTCTGGATGTATATGTATATATCAGAACATATACGCATATTTTATTATTTCAAACACAGTAATGAAAAATTAACAGGGTTGCTTTACAGTTTCTTAATACTAACTGGAGTTCAAAGCCAAAAAAATATTTTAGGAGTGTCTAAACCTTGTGAAGAAGCCAAATATTTTTCTGGTACTTTGGTTGCCTTAATGAACTGGAAGTTTCTGAGTCTTATTTTAATCGTTTGTGACCTGTAGCTGCAGTTATTAACCAGAATAAAATGTGCATAATGCAAGTTTCAAGAGATTGAGGCTGTCTGAAATGGAAAGGAAATTTTGTTACTTAAGATTTTGGCTCAGTGATGCTTCAAATATATTTATCTCTACACACAGATATTAAATGACCCATGAATCGAGTTTGATTTTCATGCTGGAGTTGGGAGGAGGATGTTGCTGTGCCAGTCATGAATTATCTTGTGTTGCCTGAGGAGATTGGTCTCAGTTGCATACGCATTCCTGCATATCCGGCTATGAGTAGCTTAGATGATCAGGATAAACCTCACCATTTAAATGCCTCATGATTCAAGATTTTTTTAAAGTCAATAAATATCTAAAATACTTTCATGAAGGGATTCTCTCACTTTTTTGACGTAAGTATTTAACAGATCCCCAAATGGTAGAGAGGGTAAATTGGAGAGCAGTTTCTACTTGCCAGGATGGCATCAGACCTCAGTTTTCTCAAGGAACAGACAGGTGTGGTCAGGTAGTGGCAGTTCTGAGGTTCAAAAGAGCTCAACACAACAGACAGACCTTAAAAAGCAACCTCCTCCAAGCACAGATACTGTCCACCCTGATGCTCAGGAAAACAAGTGACCAAAGTCTGATGCAAAGAGGCAATATAGAGGAGGTGGAAGCAGGATGTGCTTGACACTAATTACTTGACACTTGACTTGACACTTGCATCTGGAATACTGTGTCCAGTTTTGGGCCCCACAATTTAAGAAAGATACCAACAAACTAAAGCAATTTCAGTGGAGGACCCCAAACTGTTTGGGAGCTGGAACACTCACCCTGAGAGGAAAGGTTGAGATTCTAGTCATGTTCAGCATGGAAAGAGGCAGCTTCAGGGATATATGACAGCAGTCTGCCAGTATGTATGGGGAGGTTATTAAGAAGACAGAACCAGACACCACAGACCTTCTGAAGTAGGGAAACAAGACACTGGTCATAAATTACAACAGCAAAGGTGCAACTGGCTATTAAAAAAAGAGAAAATCACTTTGGGGATAATCAAGCATTGTGACAGAGTACCCTGGGAGATTGTGGGGTATCTGTACTTGGAGGTTTTCAAAATCTGACTAGAAAAACTCCTAAGCAATCTGGTCTGAATTCAGTGTTGACCCTGCTTTGATCAAGAGGTTGTACTAGAGACTTCCTGTGTTGCCCTCCGACCAGAATGGTTGTGATTTTATAATGAAAAAGAAGTTTTGTACACAACCTAAAAGTAACCCAAGAAATGGGTGACAGATTCCAAATGTCATTTAGAAAATCATGTAAGTCACCACTTATTCATCTATGTCCATGCGTCTTTTTAATGACATTCTGTACCACTTCTGTCTTTGTTATCTTGGTTAATGCTTTGGAATCAAGATTTCCTAACATACAGGCATGAATTCCAAATAAATGTGTTCATTAAGCCGAGACTGCTTGGCCACTAATGGCATCAGGTTAGCAGCAGGCCACATAATTTTAACACTGTTCATTTTTTATCTACTACAGTCAATATGCTGTCCTACCTCGGTTATCCCCAGTAAGAAGGCAAAAGAGTTGAATTTGTCTTTGCTGGGTTTCTGATATATTCTTTCTTGAGAAAAAAAAAAAAAAGAGGAAAAGGGGATTGAGAAGAACCAACTATTTTTTTCTGCCCGTACAAAATGGCAGGATCTCATTCCTTCATTTGTGCAGAGATGTGAAGATGGAGAGAGTTTAGACCTTATCTAGACTGAGGTAGTGATTTTGAGGACAGCCAATATTTTGAACAGAAGTTATCTTTCAATGTATCAAGCTTTCAGCTAAGACAGAACCCAATAGTTTTGGGTTCTTTTTTTTGTTTTTGTTGTTTGTTGATTGGTTGGTTTTCTTAAAGCCCCTGGATCTATTTTTGGTTTTATTTTAAGTTCAAACCGAATTAACATGCTGGGTATATACTTTCACATCTATACACTCTTTAATTTGGTCTGGCATTTAACTTTTTGAATGTAAAGAGAAAAGTAAATTCACCCAAGAACTGATGGAATTCTAAACTTGTTCACAGAACAATGGCAATGAAGAGCACCTCAGCACAAGCAAAAAATGGACATTGAGAGTGCATAATTACTGACAACCTAATAGCATGGTTTGTTGCAGGAATGCTTGATCAGGAGCTAAGCTATTCTGCATTCCAGTGTCAAGTGTCAATGACCCAGACTTCCTATGTAATGAAGTTGAGTGTAGATAACATAAAATCATTAACAAAAAATCATTAACACATGCTAAACTGTTCAGGCTAAATCCTACTGGATAAATGCAAGTTTGAAACTCAGCAGAGTTCTGGATTCCCATTTTTAACTGTCTTAATTATTTCTGAGATAACAATTTAAATTGTATGGAAACAACTTCCCAAAATACGTAATAACAGAAACAGAGAATTCCTTGGGTGAAGCAAATTATAAACCAAGTATAGCCTTGAAGATTGTAGCCAAAATATCTCTCAGCATTACCTCATCATTAATGGTTAGTTGTTGAAATGAAGAAGGCAAATTAATGCAACCCCAAATTTTACTAACTATCCGTTGACAATTTAGCAAATACAGAAGGAGACTGTGCACTATGGGAAATATCATTATGGGACTTAAGTCATATTTCAAAGATAATTATTTATGACTGTGTGGTCAGAAGCTGCTGAAGTATTAACCAAAACTGTTAACTCCTCAAGTGAAAGGAACTTTGCTAAAATTACTCTGAGAAGTCAAACAAAACTTGCTGAATATGAAGGTGTGTATTCCACCATCAGCACATCAGCTAGAGTTGTACAGACCAATGCTGTTACCCTGAAACTTTTAATCTTCCTTATCAGAAGCTAGCGAACACATCATTTGACTGACCTCAGCAGCATCCTTAAAAACGACAAAAGATTTTCTAACTTTTCAAGTTCTATACATCTTTTATACTTGACAGTCTGAGAAGCTGTAACCATGCTCTTCATTTCGTTCAGACACCAGCTGTGAATGTCATATTTTATATTTTAAATTTTTACCTAATCTTACCTAGGTTCTCATATGACTACTCCCTGTTGGGTTTGAGTTTATAATCTGTTGTTGCTCATGTTATTTCTAATAACTGAATTTCATAACGTCTCTAATAACAACATATTCTCCACTCTCTCTGTGTTTAACTTGAGCATTTATTTGAATGTGCTGTTAATAAATGATGCATCCCTTGTTTGTTCTTCATGAAGTAAGCAAGCACTTATTGTAATGATCTCTTTTTTAAAATACTTTTATGCTTTCACAACATTGCACTCTGTATTTTTGTATATTTTGAAGAGCATATATTTTACATTTGTGTTTACTTTCACATTCCTTTTTTTTTTTTGCACATATTGCCATTGAGTGAGTAAAATATAATTTCCACAGGAGGTCTCATTCTTTGCAAATTAATCACTGAGTGTTCATTTCTGTCACAGTGCAATTCAAACCGAGATAAACAGCAAGAACACGTAACATTTTTTTATACTTCTTTGCTGTTAGAAGTTGCTCTTTGAAGTGTTTTTCCCTGTTTGTAAAATTTATGACACTAATAAAGCATTACACTACATATGACTGTACTGTGAGCTATGAATCCCACTGAAATACAGAGATAAAAGCCACAGGTATACATTCAAACAAGGACATTTCCAAATAATTCCAAAAACGACTTAAAATGAGATAGTAACATGGTGACTCACATTATTCTTTAAAATAAAGCCACACTCCCAACCATGTGCTGCTGAAAATTGTTGTCCAGAATTGTGGAAGCCAGAACTAACGTTTTCTTTTTTGCTTTTCTCACACATGGGATGATGGAGAGAGAAAAAAATAGCAAGGTTGAGTATTTAAAGTTAATCTCAGTATCGATGTAATGGGAGGAGGAGGTTTCAGAAGAGATACGGGAAATGTGTGTTACTGGGTTAGTAATCATATCCAAAGTGTCATGGGGAGACACTAGGCAATTGTGTATGAGTGATCTGGAATTTCTTTTAGAGGCTGACTCCAAGATAATTTTGCTTCATGTTACATGGTGCAGGAGAAAAATCTAGCTATATACCAGCATCCACTGTAAAATTAATGCCGTGTTTTCTTTCCAGAGAGTTCAAAGACAGTCTTTCCTTAATAGCATGAATTTGTAACCATATTTTGAATTTCCTACCTATATATAGCCCAAAGACCATTTTTGCTAGCTGGGAAGTGACTGTTTTGTCCCCTGTCAAATCTTGCCTCCAACCAAAAATATTTTTTTTTAAACAAGGTTCCCACATGTTCAAGTTTTAATTCAGATTATTATGAATGGTATTTTTAAAGACCTGTTATTATACTGGTCTTATAATATCCATATATTTATACCAGAATACCTACTTATTTTCTAATTGAATGCACGATAAATTATATGCAGTAGTAAAGATGGAACAATAATAAAGGCAATATATTACAATTATTTAGTTTATAAATAACATTTGTTTTACAGTGTTATTCAGTCATTGCTGAGAGGATTGCATTTCCATAATGTCTCAGAGGAAACATCATGTGAAAACTGTACACATAGCCTAAACAGGCAAAATAATCTCATAATGCCAATACTTGCTTTGATGTCCCATTGTTGCTATTGTCCCAGTTTAACCAAGAAACATATATCCAAGATCAAATCAAAGAAATAAAAGTCTACCCATGAACAGCAGAACGAATGCAGTGTGTTAGTATCCAACTGATAAAATTTGAAATGTTTGCAAGATGTGTTTCTGTAACGGTGTGTCCACATCCTCAACTCCTCCTGCTGGAGGGGTTGGTTCTTTGTAGCTGCAAGTTCATTTTCACTCCAGGAGTCACTATCAGATGCAGCACTGAGGAAATAAGCATAGGAGGAAATAAAAAAAAAAAAAAAAACTTAAATATTTTTTTCTTATGAAAAGTTTATAAAATGTCCAGGTTTTATGACATTTCAAATAAAAATTATACCTCTTTTTCAAGCTGAAAATATTTTTCCAACTGAAAATATTTTCATAGTAATGAAAATTTTAAATTTTTCAGGAACTCTACCTTTCATTACCATGCAAAGCCTTTTAAAATTAAGAACATATTTTCATGAATTTTCATAAAAATTACTGTTGTTATTTAAATGGTAGTTTAGCAGTTTTTCCAGCTGCTGCTCTGAAGTGAAGAATAACTCTGGTAAGAAGCAGAAGTGCTTTGTTAGTAGCTGTGAGACTCAACATTTCTAGACACTGATTTGTGTTTCTTTAGCTAAGGGATGATTCCAGCATGCACAATGTCTCATTCACCAATGTGTTACCTGCATGTAGGAAATCAGTTTTCAGTAGAACTGATTTCAACTTTTCACTGTTCAAACGACACACATAGTGAAACCTCAGTTCACCACCAATATGATGCCATGTTTTTTCAGGAACCCTTACCTTGCTCTAAATAGGCATATTGATTTCAGAGGCATTTAGGAGGCAGAGAGCATTTATACCCAATAAAACCAGTTGCTTAAATTTAATTATTGTCTTCCTCCTAAAAATGTGTAACCTATCATGATGCAAAGTTAAATATCCAGTGTTCCTTTTCTTTTTTGTTAAATGTGTTCAATACTGTTGAGGCTTTCTTCCCCATGTTTGATCTATAAACAAATGAATATAAAATGAACCTAATAAATCACTAGTGACAGGTTCAAAGAACCCTGCTGTTCTTTTCAACTGAATGCTAAATGAATATGGTTAAACATATACAAGGAATTTGGAAATGAGGGTGTAATTATTGCTCTGAACTGTTTGTAACCTTTGCCATTCTTTTGTAAATTTTAATGAAAATCCGGTACTGGCTTTGTCACATTAAAATCAGGACAATCAATTAAACTGCACTCAGTTTACCTTTATCTTGCTGGTGTTTACTTGTTTTGTGTGTGCTTCATTTTTTCTTAAGAGAAGCCAAATCTGAATACTTACATATCTCTTTTGAGATGGAGCAATTCCTGCTGCTACAAACAGGCAGAGTGGGATTCAGCCCCAGATTAAATCACCTAAATTTGGCTCAACATACAGGGCAATTTGTCAAAGTTCCTATTTCAGTATGTGGAGGTATAGGCTCACATCTGTTGCTTCCACATAGGTCTGGCCTGTAACTGTCTTTCCATAAAGGTGTGGGCATGCCATAGGTCCTGTCCCTCTTCCACCAGTCCTGTGTGAATGTGTCAGATATCCTAGGGCATTTCACATATCTTTAGATGACAATGTTTAGGAAGATTAATTTCCTAGGTCTCTACCTAATGTAAAGAGAGTTTGAACACTGAGCACATGTGCAAACATCCTCACATAAGCACCTCAATATCATGTCACCCATAGGAATTGATTCCCCCTTCTTGATGTCAGAGTTGTTATGGCTTGGATTTTAGTTAGTTCAGGATTGTTTTACTTAAAGTCCAGGATATGTTTTATCATCAGATTTATCAATTTTGAACAAATCATATAAAATCACACAAAATATTTTTGGGCCAAAATTGCTATTCAAAGGAACAAACAGTAGCCTATAAAGATTGCTCCTGCCCAAAGGTCAACTTTCCAGATTTGTAAAGTTAGCTTCAGGTTTACCTGAAAAGGGATTATAAATCAGGTTCCTCTCATACAACAATATTCAGAATGCAATTGTTTGACATTCTAATAGCCGGTTCAACACATCAGATCTCTTAACATCTACAGATAAGAACCTTTTGAAATAAAGATAATTGGTTTTATTTTTATCTGTAAGTGAACTTTTCTTCAAACTTAGAAGCCCCATACCCAGCGTGGCCTTATATAAGATTAAATCTAGGCCTTCTTTCATCAAGCCTGAAAGAAATTTTCTTCTTTAAATGGTCATCTATATGTCTCATGTTATTAATTATATTACTAAATAGAATATGGAGTCTCAAATTCCTGAACTCTCAGGCTAAACCAAGGTCAGTAGAATGACTACACAAGTCCAAGACTTGCTTCTCAAAAGGATATTCTCTTAAATACAATAACTGAACTCTACTTTCATACAGAAAGAAGTCAATATGCTCAGCGTTACCTTGCCTTTTTCATATTCCAAATACTGAAAAAAAAAGAATCTCCATTTTTTTGGGACAACATTTAAATCCTAATTAATCATATTGCTCTTCTGCTTTTTTGAGCATGGGCAAGCAGGACAGGTGAAAGCAAGTAATCTCTTGATTAGAAAAATGACTCTACAAACAACACATTCATCAAACAGGGAGCTGCTCTTCTACCTCTACAGAATGTTCTTCTGATGATAGGACACTAGGTGGAAGAGTAAAATTTATGGTGATAAATGTCCTGGAAATCTTGCTTAAGGAGATTCTCATTGAACTTTCTTATCAACATATTATCTTTCCTCTCAAACCTGTTTCCTTCCAATTATTAACTCACTGTGCTACTGGGTATTTCCAAGGAGGGCTCTTTGGCTGCTATTGAAAAGTATTTCAGCACTGGACAGAATCTATGCAAGTTGAATTCACATTCTTCTGTATTAGATGCCTCATACTTTCCTGTCTCTCTGCATGGCTAAAACTTCACTTTAAACAAGTCTCATACAAACATTTCTTTACAAATATTAAGTCACAACCAACTGTTGAACAGGTTATTGCGGTTTTAGGAATAAGCAATATTATACAGATCCGGAAAGATACCTCTTTTTCTAAACGCAGTTAGCTGACAGAAAAGCTTCACGTATGTAACTTTCCTGTATTCCAGGGGGAAAAAAGGCCTTTTAAAATGAACAAGAACTTTTTCAATAGAAGCAATAATGAAGCATGGCTTCGTTTGTCTGTGCATTTTGTATCTGAACTGCGATGTTACATTTTCCTGTGTCAAGTTTCCTATATTCTCCCATTACAACATTTTAAGCTTTCTTCCACACTCCTTTCCGGGATTCTGTCAGTTTTTCACATACTAATTTGGCCAGTTATTAAGAAGTGCTGATTGCCTGTCTGACCTCTGCTCTTGGCCTCTGTGTAAACTCTATAAAACACTTCACCTCTCAGCTGCTGGTATGCCAAACCGATGACTGTGGCCCTGTACAGGCTTTCTGTGGAAATTTAATATTTTTCAGATGTACTCCTCGACAAATGTGGTAAATGTTCAATACCATTCCAAAATCTGAACGGGAGAAAAGGCAAGGAGCAAACAGATAGGAACCCATCTGTATGTTCCAGTACATAATAATTATGGCTGCATAAGACTTATTTTCTTTAGATTCTGAAACTAATCATTACAAAGTCACATTTTTTAACAAAAATATGGGAACTGTAACAATAGAAAACCTTTTCAAATATTATTCTATACTGGACCAGCTCATACCTGTAAGGAAACTTCTTTTCCTTCCTCCACTTCTCTAGAGGCTACATTTAGCTGCTCAGCATCTAGTTTTGTTTATGAATACACTTAATTCTTTCAGATTACCCACATAAAAAATGTAAATTTACCAACTAAATTTGGCATTGGGTTCAAAATTCTTTGAGTATGACATAACTTTCTGGACCTACATAAAACTGATATAAAATGATAACAAATCAGAATCTTAGTACTGGAAACTACTTTTGCTCTTATTTTTCACAGTTATATAGCTGCACAGACAGAGATTAATTTTTATCTTGACTCCCATTTGTTGAAAAAAGATATTCTTATATGTAAATACTTGTCTTGCAACAATAGTTTTTGTCAACCTGTTGAATATTTGAGAACATCAGTAGAGCATATGTTTTGAAACACCTTTACTTTACAACTATTTTTGAAAGGCTCAATGGTCTATTGGGCCAATTTCAATTCCCAAGGATTCATGTGAAGGTACATTGGAGTAAAATGAATGTGTTTAAGGGGAGAAGTATGCATGTATTTCATAACACACTATTTTAATTTCTAGCATACACTATGTCAAAGTAAAAAAAAATCATGAAGCTAAAAGCGTATTATATTCTTTCTCATTCCTTTATGTGTGATTGGCTTTGAATTTTCAGGAAAAATTCTGTTTCTCTTCACTGAGTCTGAGCTCTTTTAAAATGCTTCCTTTATGAATAATTATTTCAATATAGAGTTGGCACTAGCACAATGTTTATTTTCCCTGGAAGCAGAAATGATTTTTTTTAATCAAGAAATTACATATTGTCACTCTGATCTTTCTAAAGAACTTAGACCCACTGACAGTGATTACTGTAGATCTGCATGGTTTTAATACTTGGAACTTGTAATTGATTTTCATGGTTAAGAGAAAATAAATGAATGGCAAGTGCAGTACAAAAAGAAGAATGTCATTCAGTCTTTAACACCTTCTTGCCCCTGCAAAGAAAAACAAGAGGATCTCAGCTAGGCGTTTCCCAAATCTTGTTTCTAGGCAAAGCAAAAAGGATTTTGCCTAGCACTGTGTGAATTTAAAAAGCTTTTCGTGTTAATCTTTTACTGACAAAAAATTGTTGAATTTACTAAGCTTAAGATGTATAAATAAGTTAATCATAGTATACATATGTATCTGTGAATTAAAATTTAGCATGTATTATATACCTCTAATTGTTAGGCATATTCTCTAATTCCTTGGATACCTAGCCAGGTGATTCTGAAAATATTCATTAATTTGGAAAATATGGTAGCTTTACTTACGAAACTCCTGTAGTAAAAATCCATCATTCATTGTTCTGAAAAATTCACTGAATTACCAAGCAGAAAACACATCATGTGATTCACGTGATTAGGCACACCATATAAAAAATGAGCGGTAAATGGCTGAAGCAAACAGTTGAGAAGAACTCATACGTTAAAAGGCAGAAGCTGAATACTTTCAGTTACAGTACACATTTGCAGTTAGAGCAGAGTACTGTAAGCAAGCAATATGACAAAAAGCAACATTATGCAAATGGAAGTAATGTTAATTAACTATCTTTTGAAAGAATTCCAAAATTGCAATTGTAATACTTTAAACATACAATAGGTGAGATGCCTGCTGTTGCATAAAGAACCCAGCTTTAATTTCTATCGAACTGTTAGTGTTGGGTTCAATTTGAATCAATAAATATTAACAGCAAGATTATTCAGATAATCCTCAGTTGCTGTAAAAGGCCACTAATTTTCAGATGAACAATAGTTAGTTTCAATAATGGTGTATCTGTAAATTTACTTTTCTTGCTAGTACATTCTGTGTTGCAGACATTCATCAAAGACCTATATGTTTATTATAACTAACTAAGGTAAGTAGTTCTTAAATAATTATTTAACCTACTGGAGTTTACATAGCTGAAATACACAGTCAGCACAGCAATAAAACTGAGGACAATTTTAAGCTCCAAATCTGTCATTTTATTACATGAGTAAAGCACCCATAAAATGATGATTTAATACAGATTTTGGTAAATGTGGTTGGGGGAAAGGGAAAACAATTCCCTGTAAAGGAAGTTTATTTGGTCAGAGAATATGTCAACTTTTAAGAACAAAAAGAAAGGTGGCAATTATCTATCTTAACCTTTTATAAAGCTTCCCATCACCGTCATATTTCACAAATTAAATTGACAGCAAAGTCACTAGTAAACTTCACAGAGTTTCTAATACTATTGGTTTGGGGGAGGAGGGGGCAGAATCAAAAAGCTTTTCTAGATTACTGTCAACATTGTCTCTAAAAAAAATGAAAATACTGTTGTGTTCAAGTTCTTCCTCTTACCATCCCCTTTAATGTGTCCTAGCCTTCAACAATAACCATTGAAAACTTTTGCAAATTTCAACCAAACAGTGGAGGAATAGAAAACAGCAGCCCTGTCTGATAGAAAGGTCACAGGAAGATTTTGTACCCTCTTCAGCATGACAGAATCCATACAGAGGTTAAATTCTTCAGCAATGGGAAAAGCTCCCATCTCCTTCAACCAGCCTGTGCTAGTCAATCATAAGCCACAACAGTGCTGGAAATCAAACTTCTTGGAAATCAGGAGATAATTTATTTTACTGTATTATTTAGTTTTATCATGTGCTCCTGTGTTTAAAGTTTTCACTCTTTCTTTGAGTTAGTGGGGTTTTTTCATCACCTGTAGTGGTCATCTTTGACTGTTGCTACCTTGTCTCTGTTGTTTTACACCCTAATCTGAAAAAAACCCCAAGCCAACAATTGCTTAGTTTTTCCACAGAGAAGATGCACTGAAAACAGATTCTGGGTTAGCTTCTGTCCAGGAAGAATAAACAATGTTTTCAAATATTCTTCAGCAAAACAGGTCTTTCTGGAGACAGATGATAGTCAGCATAGCCAGGTCTTGAAGCTTCTTTTACCAGTCTGATAACCAAATGTCTGTATGGCTTTACTGGGGTAGTAGTAGTGAATCATTAGGTGAGAATTAGATACATAGCGGCGTTCAACTAGGTACATGGTATTTCACACATGGTGTTTCACATGAGTGAGAAACTCTCCAAGGAAGCACATATATTTAAAGGCCTTCAGGAGTCTGCAGAGATGGGATGTTAGACAAGTGGAATAATTGCTTCCTTCAAGCTGAGTTCTGCCTGAGAAACTGGAGAGACTAGAGTTAGTCTGCTGTTCATCTTGTCCTGCAAAGACATATAGGAATACAGGAAATACCTCCTACTAAAGGTTGCAGAGAAATCCCATAGTCTCGGGAGCTACTTTTCCTCCCTATGGTTCTTTTTTTCACCAAGAACAATCTTCTTTTTCCAGACTTTACTTTTTCCATTTCTTCTGTACTTCCATTATTCATTTCTGGATATTACTTCTTTATATTAAAAGAATTTGTAGATATCTAAGGAAAGTTTAATGACCTGTGGCCATATTTGATTTGTACAACAAAACCATTTGTCCCATATCACAAAGACTGGGGTGTAATGCAAATAAAGTAAAACAGATAAACTCATTTGTTTTGTACATACAGGAAATGGATCAGTGCTCAAGTTACAAAAATTCTGCTAACCTATATTTCTCTCAATTACATCACTGCTTCCTTGTGAGAATTCATTCAAATCTGGAATGAACTAAGCCTACTAACAAACACACTCACATCAGTCCTTTTGAGTCAAATAGCAAATAAAATAAATCAAACAGGCCTGAAAATTCCAGTAAAGATGAAGCTTAAGGAAAGTTACAAATCACTGTGCCAGACTGAATACTATCTGTCTGTTTCTCCCACATAAAACTGCATGGAAAATATTCTGTTGCTAACAATGATATATAAACCATCCTCTGAAGCAAAGCAGTGACATTTAAGTTGTCTTCCAGTGAAAACATTTCCAGACTTAACACCCCAGCATGATCTTTCATCTCTTCCTGTAGCCTGGTTGCTTTCAGCAGACTGAACACAGCATCATTCATACTCACTTCATGTTTAGGAGGTTGCCTTCCCAATTCCCAGGGCTGGAACGTGGAATTGAAAAGCAACAGTAAACTAGATTCTTAAATATAAGCTTCACATTTCTAGATGTTGATAAAATGCACTGGAGAAAGTAGATAGCCACTTCCTCTTCTCCCCTGAGATCTGTGACTGAAGTACAAGGAGAATATTCTTACTTCAAATAACCTATATTTTCCCTTGTCTCAGTATCAATATTGGAAAGAATAATTTTTCTTTTTTTTTTTTTTTTTTAAATTAGGTATATAAGTATGTGTAAAATTAGGTATATAAAGAAATAATTTTCCAAAGTGCTGCGTTTTTTGACCTATATCTCTTACAAAATACAGATTCCCTTCCCTTTCCTTAAGTAGTAATGAAGTACCTTAGATCTAAAACCCAGAATGGAAAAACTCTGTCATGAGTCAGTTCTCTTGCTTGGTTTTCCTAGAAGCTGTATGGATTTAAGCACAACCTCAAAATGTCCATGTGCTGATGTGTCTCACAGTCTCATCTATTTTTATACTAATTGTTCTTATTGCTTTAAAATTATTTTCTTTTCCAAGCTTGAATTCATCCAAATTCAGCTTCCAAGTGTTGGAGCTTTTTATGTCTTTGCAAGGTTGAGCAACTCCACTCTCACATCTCTTCTACTTGAATGAGTGCCTGTATTCTGGCTAGATCACCTTTCAAACTTTTCTGCAGATATGCTGAGTTGACTGAGCTCTGTAAGCCTCAAATAAGAAGACTGTTTTTCTGACTCCCAGAACAATTTTATGTCTCTTCTTTGAACTATTTTCAGTATTTCCATATTTGTCTGGATGTGGACACTGGAAGTAGACACATCCTTGCAGAGGTCTTTCTGTTTCTCACGTACTAAGTCGAAACCATTTCCCCACTTTAACTTGACTGTCTTCTTTTATGCATTCATGGACAGTATTAGTAGCCCTTTTGCTCCAGTATGAGACTGTAAGGTCACATTAAGGAGATTCTGTGATGATTTCAAGTCATTTTCTGGATCACTGTTTTCTGAGGTAGTCTCCTCCTCTGTAGGTAGTAGAGATCTGGCTCTTTGTTCCCTTTAGTATTACCTTTACTGAAGTGTGCTAAAATACATTTCTGTAGGTTGTGAACATTTGTTTCAGAGTGACTCAGATAACCAATCACTTGCCCTCCTCATTAGTTACAATTCTACTCATAAATATACCTAGCATAGAGTTCATAGCATTGACTAATATAAACACTTAATAAAAATGTTCTGTGTGTGGAACCTCAGTAGAAACAGCCCCACTTACTGATCTCAATCCACTTAAAAATAACCTGCATGTTCAGTTTATAAGCTGGTTTTAAGCCATTTAATATGTGCTATGTTAATTTCCTACAAGTTTTTGATCAAGACGTAGTATGATACTAAACCAAAGATCACTTTATCAAGGCAGAAATTTTTACCAGACTGAGCTGCATTCTTGATAATAAATAAATAAGCAATACAGGAATTGTTATGAAACTGAATCCAATATGATTTGTTTTATGTCTGCCATACTTTTAGTTACTGATAGGACTGCAAACTTTGCATCCTATTTCTCTGATCTCTTTGTTGATCAAAAGATAATTTAACCTAGCAGAACAGGGAAAAGAGGTCACTGGTTTTATTCGAACGAGACTCCCTGCCACCCTGTAAATTCATTTATTTATGCAGTCAAACTTGAAGTGAAGTTATAGCTGATCCAGTCCTATGCCATTGTCAAGCAGGCTTGGAAAGAAAAGGCCAATACAAATATTACTTTAACAGGAGAAAACATGCCAGAGTGACAGGTAAGCCAGCTTGGCAGTTCAGAAAGTGTATGAAGTGGCTCAATGGAAATTCTGCAGGACTGTAGCCAAAAACTGTAGGTGCCAAAGTATTGGTGACTAGATGCTAAAAAATAGCCTTCATCAAGTCAAAACAAGATCAGCCTATGCTTAATAAGGTAACCCTACACACACAAACATGCACACACACAGTCACCCAAAACCTGCTGGAGAGTTTCTTAACACAGTAATGCAGATGCAACATTTAGATACTGTTGTCATCCCAGGTTTTCTCATGAGCATGGCCCTTGGAAAGCACATACTGCCTGAGAATTGTTTAGTGACTGAGCTAGAGGCATAGGAATCAAATATGTATGTTCCAGTTACTTGTCCTCTGTCTATTCAGGACATGACTTTTGAGTGTTATATAGCATATAACGAAAAGGCAGAAGGATTTAACTCACTTGAGTAATCCTATTTCCTAACATTCATTATCAGCAACTTCACAGCTGTGGTATGGCTTACTTATTAAAAAAAAACTTAGGATGAGAAATCTGTTGATGCCAGATTTATTGAGTGGCAAGACTTACCACCTGACATATTTAGGTAATTAGAGGGGGGCTTTAGCAGAAGGTTAGAGCTCAAATATTATATAGGGTTTATTGCTTGTCATGCTGAATTGAGTCTTGGCCGGTGTAAGAAATTTTCCCAGTAATGTTCTGCACTGACATTATGCAGAGATGTTTGAATAGTTTCTCTCTTTAGAGTCCTCTTTTTTTTCTCCAGATAATCATCTTCCTTTATACTGTTGTCTCTGAAACGCCAGTTCAGTGATTCATCCTTAACTAGGAAAAAACACAGATGAATGATTAAACGGAATCATACTTCCTTCAGGGGAAGCACATAGATGAGGGCAAATTTCTGAGCAGAGGTGATATCAAGCACATACTTATGTTTTTTACTTATTTGGAAGTAGAATCACCAGTGACGTATTTTTTTTTTCTTTCATTATTTGCTGTTCTTTTTTCTGAGAAAGATTGTTTATTAAAATTGGTGAACTCCAGAGTACACCTACCTAGTTGTCCTTCTGGAAGAAAGAAGTCTGGATTGGTTTGGGATATGCTTCCTTGCTGTGTACTGCTCCCCCTTCTGAGAGTGATCTCCCAAAGAACAGAGATCTTCTAGGTGTGCAATCTTAAACAGCTATGTTAACAAAATGAGGTAGGCATGGACAGAATATTTGCAGGAAGAACAGTCTCCAGTCATACTGTCACACTGGATATGGTGTCTTCTCTAAACAGAGTCCCTTTCATGGCTTTGTGGAAAGGTTGTTCAGCCTCAGGCATTTGTCACTGGCATTTGCATTAACACACAGGCCATTGAACTGGATGCAACACAGCACCCCCCATGCCCCATGATAGCTAAGATTACCTTTCGTCCCTATCTGACAAGCAGGTGCCATTCTATCTGTTTATATTCAACCAGCTTGCTTACTGGTGCTTTTAAAATAAAGCTTATAGATGACAAGAGCATCATCTCTGATATTTAGGTAATCAGAAAACTGGATGATAATGCTTTCACGCTGATTGCATTCGTCTAGAACAGCAAAGCATTTGTCACCAGAAGGATTTAGACATGTTTTTTTTTAAATATATGAAACTTACACTACCATCTTCTTTCTAGAGATAAGCATGTAATTCTTACTGTAAAAGAGAAGAAAATTGTAAAACAGGAAAATATTTTGTAGTTTTCCTAGAGAGAACAGTATAATAGAGGTGGACTGGGTATGGCAATAAAATTTTCCCCAATATACAATTCTTGTATCTCCCCTGTGGTTCTATATAAGAATTATAAAGAACATTTCAGTAGACAAATAAAGAGAGAGTGATTATGAAAAGTGAATTAGCAATAATTTGGACAGCCAGCTGTTTGCTTTAATGTGCATGCCAGTTTTTGAGACATTCCTTCTGGTTTATTTGAACATACTTAGCCTGCCATCCTGTCAGATGTTTGCAGCGTAGCATACAACTGAAAACCAGCAGAGTGCTGTGAGTGTTTTTGGACTGCAGTTCAGCATGCTCACAGCTGACCCACAGCATGCAGTATCTGATAAAGACTGATTTGTCTTAAAAGTGTTCCTTAAAAGAAAGGAATTTACTCTCTTTTTAGGCTCTTTGTTGACACTGCTGTTTGGAAAAAAAATGTAAGGGTTTTGAATTAGGAAGGTTTGGGATGGGGGAGTGGGAAAGGCTGTAGAGTGTTTTTCAAACACTTATTTTTCACAAATAATCATTCCAATATATTCTTTTCTTCCCAGCCTGTGCATTGGTAAGTGTTGGGAGTAATGCCTTTTTGGTATAAATCTTCTGATCAGGTCCAAGTACCATAAATAAAATTTACATGGAAATGCTCCTTAACACGACATTTTCTGGTCCAAACAGAAATGTGTACCATCTATCACAGCAGAAATAAAAGGCAAATGTTGAAGATGTGGTGTTTTTTTTTTTTTTAACTGTAATTGTTCAGAACATTTTAGAGTCCATTTAGTACTCTCCATTTAGGAAAGTCCTTTTAACTCAAAGATAGAAACATTGATATAGTTCTTAACATGAAACTATAAGTGAGAGAATACAAATATGAGTGGGAGGCCAAAGAGGACAATGTTTCACTGATAATTTCCCTTTCCACTCCCACACAGTAGCTCAGAAATTTATTATTGTATCCTTATACTCATACCAGCACACATGACCTCATAAACTGGACATGCAAAAATAAGTATGTTCATATATATATATCCTTCATACATTTAAAGTAGACTCTCTCTGAGCAGAAATGAACATTAAGGAGCGGGTTAATTGCAAAACAGTAAAGGTGGATATCTTCAGGTTCAGATATATCCTTTTTTTATTAGTAGAAGAGTTCAATTTTCAAGTACAATGCAAACCTGCTGCAGAGCTGGGTCTACATAACAGCCAGTGAAGAAATATGAACTTAGAAGATCTATGTGGCAATTTCCAGTCTGTAATGTCCTGGTTAAGATGTCCAACTCTTAATGTTGCTGAACATTGTATGTATATTCCTGTTCTGTCTCCAAAGATATAAATTAGTTTCTTCTTTGTGGACTTCAGTGACATTCATTAAGGCAAAAGAGCTACTTCCCACTTCATGATGAGCTGTGGTTTAAGAGATAAGCTTTGCTCCTGCAAATGGGGCAGAACATCTTTCTACACCAACAGAGAAAATATTACAAAAGATGGTCCACTATGCACTAATGCAGGAGGACATGGTATAGGCTGCAATACAGGGTGTATCTCTGCACCTTGTTAATTAATGCATGCACTGGTATCGAAGGAGATGCCAGATGGGAAGTATGGTCCATTCCATGTCTCCACATCTTACCAATATAACTTAAGTGGGTTTTTTTTTCTAATTTTAAGTAAGGAGTATACACCCTACAGCACATAGGCTTAAACAACATTACAGTGGGAAATCTAACAATGACAGATGAGCTTAAAAAGTGAGCAAAAAGATATTGAAAACATGATCATAAATCAGACAGGAAAGACTGACTTCAGGAAAAGCAAAAGCTGGCACAAGAGAAAAAAACTAATTAGAAAGATATTTTCAGTGATAGGGGAAACCTGGAAACCATTCTGTCAGCAGCATTTAAATTTACATTAAATTAAACTTTCATTTTTACTGTAAAATGTCAAGAACAACAATAAAACCCACAATGCGATATTAAGTTCTGTAAGTGGTTGCATTATTTTGTAGAAAAAAGACAATAATTCCTTCTAAATGGTCTAGTATAATTGTGATTGGAACAATGAATTTATTTGTAGGCTTCTCATTAATAGAGTAATAAAGTGCATAGAATTTAGTCCCCTGAATTATCAGAATATTCATCCACAAATTGGAAGATTCATATGTAGATTGCTATAAACACAACAATAAAAAATTTGAAAAAGCTTCTTGTACTACGTTTTCTTTCTAATGTCAGGAAAAAAGTCTGGATTACATATCTTTGATGTTTCAAGGTATTTCCAGAATATTTCTTTATCACAGTGAACATGGTGATACCTGTGCTGTTTTAGTTCATTTTACCCCTTGGAACTCAAATCTATATGAATAATTTAACAACAAAAGTGATAGTCACAGAGAAAACTTCCTTCAGTACAGCACAAAGGCAGGCAGCAGAAAGGGTATAACAGGTTATAATTTAGGATGACCATTGAATTTAGCTATCCACAAAAGTAGCGTAACAATCAAATTAATTTTTGACAGAGATCGAGGTGGGGGAAGAAGTTTGTGTCACCTATTAGAAAGCTCAGGATTTGAGTATGTGATTATGGAAATTTAAGTGTAGACTTAAGATCAAGTCATAATTGCCTGTATGAATAACTTATTTAGGTTAGAATTTTTTCCTGCATCTCTCTAAACTTTCCCCAAGCCATCAATCTAAAGCATACTGATGCCATAAAAAGATAAATAAATTATATCTGTATTTATTTTAATCGTATTATGCATTTCCCAACTACACTGAACCAAGAAAAGTCATTTGGGGGAATTTTTAAAAGGAATATAGATATTTAACTTGTGGGAAATACAGAACACCCTTTAAAAGGGCATATACTTAAATTAAGATCTCCCCTAACATTTTTCTAATTTCAGTATTATTTGGAATTTACATATATATAGGACTATAAATACTAAATGAGTGCCTTATGTAGCTATATTTTGATCTGCAGATTGGAATTTATACCAGTTAAACAGTTCTGATAACTAACAAATATAGGGTTGCTGTAAGTGCATGTGGAAACAAAATAATTACTCTATGTTAATTTCAAATAAGCACAAGATCCTTTGGGACCTGCTCCAGTACAGACCTTGGGCTTGTTAAAATTTGGCATTGTAACACCTAACTTTAGGTGACCATCATCTGGATGGGAATGCATACATTAGACATCTAAGCTCTCAATACAGTCTGCAGGAAAAGCTAAGAAACAGAACAGCATGATAAGCAGGAGTCTGCCTGGATCAGGAATTAGTGTCTTCAAGTAAGAGAACTCCCCAGCGCTTTCATTCACAGTTTTCCACTCAGAGGCATGTAACTACTGACTGTGTTTAGCTTGCAAAGTTGATGGGAACAGTGGCCAAAGAAAAACAGCTGTGAATATGTCCAGGTGATAGCTTATCTCTCACTTTGTCCTAGCACGAGTACAATGGGACAGATGATCTGATCCAGAATCCTCACACACGTACACAAACACTCACATACCTACACACATGCACACACGTAAAAAGCAACTGCCCTTGAGCATAAAATCAGAAAACACTTCTAAAATGAATTATCACATTTTTCTTAGTGTTCCTGTTTTTGTGCGGCTTCTTGAATTCCCCGTTTTCCCTTTCATGTTCCAGTTGACCTCTGTACTTGCTTTTGTACTGAGCAAAACTGTAACAGTGAATGCAAAATTCTGATGTTGAACAGATTATTTGTTAGTATGGTTTACTTTTTCTTCACTTGATTTCATCAGTTTTTACTACTTGAGAAACTGTGCTTTTACTGATGTTTCCACAAGAAACCACACATACTGTTCAGTCAGCAGTTTTGAGGAAGTGGAGGACTCCAAAATATTCTTATTGGTACACATGTATCACATACTGCAACCTAATAGTCTTACATAATTAACAATGACATGAATAAAACAGCACAAGACTGAAATTGAATTGAAAGGTTACATGACAGACACCTTTACATACACTTTACTAATAAATAGTTTTCATTTACCATTTAAACTTTTTGTTCATTTTCATCTTATTTTGCATTTTCCTGCTTTGAATTCCTGACTGAAGAGATTGTAAGGAACCAGATCATAAAAAAGAGTAATACAGTTCAAAAACTAGGTATACAAATCTAGAAACAAAGTTGGTAGTCAGAGATTAGATGTCAAAATTCCACCACTGAAAATAATTTTCATGGCTGGAACACAGTATCTATGCTTTGACATGCTTTTGCACTTTATTAGAAATATTAGCTTACTAAGAACTGGAAATAGACACAACACAAATTATCCACTCACCTTTATCAGATATACTTATATAATAATTTTGTATTGCTTAACTACAGGTTAAACATCACACATTATGTCTGACAGCTGCTTTTGTGACTATTGCATAACAAGAAATGCCTGCTGGAAGTTGGTGTGAAGTTATTCACAAATTCAAAAATTATGAGGTAAGTACGGAAGTCTTGTAAAAAAATGTTGATTCTCAAGAGTTTTGCAAGCACATTTCCTAGTACTTACTATCGATAGCTAGAGATTCAGTGAAGTCATGATACATCTCAAGGAAGTATAAAAAATATCTAATAGTCTCTCGCACATGTTGCTGTACATAATAATGTAAAAAGGATTGTGAACTGTTGGTTGTTGACTTGTGTGCAACTCTGTTAGCTCAGCTTAACTCCACAAAATTACGCACTAAAGTGTGAGCGTAAGATAAATTCCTAGAGTGTTTTGTCCTCCTGACCACTATGCCAGTCTGTCGTGAAGACCATGAGCTGTGTCTTATGTTTGTGCAAAACAGTGCAGTGGGAACAAATTTTTTGTTAGTATTTCTAGGAGGTATCATCATACAAGTTAAAATATTACCATCAAGTAGACCTTTTGTTGTAAGGTTAAATGATATGTAGATAACATTGAAACATGAAAAAAATAGATTAAAAAGAAGTTATCTCCTCCCATTGTTGACTTTAAACCAAACTTGATTAACCAAACTGATATATTTTTTTTAATTTCCCTGTCAATTTCTGAATGCCACTGATGGCTGCAGAAAGGCTGGCTATGAAGCCCATGGAGTCACAGCTTCCAGGATCCCCAAGTCCTGCAAGAGCAGCTGGTCTGGTCTCTTCTGGGATTGGGTACTTCTAGGCTTTCATGTTATCAACCTGATTTACTCTTGGCCCAAGGTTTCCCTGCAGCTTTTAGGTTCTTCAGATCCAGGAGAGAGCCTAGACTGGTTCCTTCAGGCCTCTGCCAAGCTTACTCTGTGAGCTTTATATATTTGAGGGTTAATGAGTATTCTTTTAAAATTTGTGTTTTGGCAGAAAGTTTCTAGTTAGCTTTACACTTTATGAATTCTTAGAATTTCTTACCAAAATGCTGTGCACATACTAAATTTATTCACTGAAGGCATTTCGAAGCTCCAAAGGATACAGCTGAGAATAGGCATAGTTTTGAGGAACCTGTTTTGTACAAAGAAAATGCCTTTCCATTTTGTGCTGACAAAAACATATAAAAATATCCAGGAAAACCAGCAGCAAATAGAAGACAATTTGCTATTTCACAAAAAAATCTACCGCCAATTGATGGAATAATTTGCTTTGTCTATAATGGAATTTACATCATTATACAAACATAAATATAAAAGTCTCTCTCAGTAAAACAAGATCTCCAGATCAGGAATTATGTCTGTGTCTGTGCTTGCATAGCACCTTGCACAGTGTGGAATAGGGAAGAATTTTGAACATAACCCATGTTCTGTTGTTCAATAATATTAAATTAATTTCTACTGAGATCACAGAATAGAAAACATGATTGATATTTACACCACAGCACTGCAATTGTCTGGTTCACAAGCACAATCCAAATTACTTTCCTATTTCTGAGGCTGTGGATTCCTCTGAGTATTTTACAGGGAGCTGTTGGAAGACAAGCTAGCCATTCATGAAAAACACAAGAAACAGCTTTAAATATAGTCAGTGTTTTCAGAATACCATAAAGGTGACTCAACCCAGCTTTAGCTCTATGCTCAATGTTTGTTTGATTATAGTTGATCTAAAAGAAAGACTATGGATAAGATTTAGGAAGGGTATAGACAGATAAATAGATTGGTTGATTGATCTTACCAAAGAGATAAGGTTGCCCTCCTTGTTTTGTTGAAAGAAAACTGAGAGATTCAGGGGTCATATCCCACAAGGTAAACCAATTTTATGCTTGTATGAGACTTAGGCCTAAAGCATAAGCCCCAAGATTCATTGGAAACCTTGTAATTAATTTCAGCAGGGTGGGAGACTAAACCTTATGCTAACATCTTATGAAGTCTAAATTCCACCTATGAAATATTAGTGCAAGAGCACTACTGCTTCAATGAAAGAAATGACATTTGTTGCAAACAGACCAAATTCCTTGTAGAATTTGCTTTTGGTTTCAGTTAAACATAACTTAGATTTGTGTAGTGTCTGCTATGTAATCGGTTCAGAAGTAATGTTCACAATAAATTAGAAGCAGCTGAAGAGTCTTGCTAGAAGTCAGGTATAAAATCTGTAAATTAAGGGGCTGAAAAATTGGTTTTATTTTTCTCTTCTAAGGGTGTAAATAGTGTATTTTTATTTCTTGTTTAAAATTCCAGTCCTCTTCCGTATCTGAAAACTCTATATAGTAAGTGATTAATATTTTTATTGGAAATAATGTAATAAGTGAACACCCATGTACATGAAGATTGGATTCTAGTAAATAGCTCATATTACACATTCTTAAAGAGAAGGATGCTAATCTCTATTGCTTTTGAAGTAATTGCAATTTACCAACATAAATTCTGGGATTTTTAACTTCCTCCATAAAATCAAAAAAATTTTATCCCTTTTTAGTCGCTGGGTAGAAGTAACCCACATACTGAATTTGCAAAGGACACTACACAGTAGAAAAGCAGTTTTAATTACTTGCTGTATTATTTACCCTCACTGGAGAGAAAGGTGAAAAGAGTTCCACTTAAAGTGGTCAATTTAATGCTGCTAATTGGAAAAAAAAAGGATTTTAAAAGTAAAAAAATTCAGTAAACATATTTAAATATAAGTAAGATGATTTCTGAATAATTTAAATGGGAAGTCAAAAACTTACTTGTACATTGAAGAAATAAGAAATGAAGCATTTTAAACAGTTCTTTATAAACAGTTTTGAAAATATTTATTCTGCACTGCATGAAAAATAAGATTTTAATGCCTACTGCACAAAACTGAGGGGAAGTATGTTTCCAAATTTCTTCATAATCTAGAAAACCCATGGAAACGTGCCATTTTGCCAATTAACTGGCCCCATCAGTAGGTATAATAGCACCTCCTGAGCTCACAGTAGTGGTGTGGATGTTACTTCTCGACATTTGGCAGCACTCACAAGAGTCTCAATTACACTGGCAGTACCTGTGCCAGCAAACAGACTCCACACATGCACCGGTGCAATGGTCCACCTTAAGAAATGAGCATATACTCATAGGTCATTGGACAGGAACCACTACATAACTGCCTTTCCAGGCCATGGCCATGAGTTAGGATGTGTTCATATGTGCCATTTCAGAGGGTCAAGTTCACCCCTCTTCCTTTTAATCCACACCCTCCCGCTAGCTCACTCTCACTTTCTACAGCAAATGAAAGATACAACCAACAGAGCCACTTTGGTATCTTGTTCCTGACTAGGAGAACCTCTTCCAGCAGGCTGCTTATTGGCCACTTTGATTTTCTTAGGATGATCCGTAGCATAGCTTTGATTGAGGTAACTCTCATGTTTCTGAACAGTTCCTCAGCACTGTTCAGGAATTACCACTGATCAGGCTATTTTGCACATGACTGTTCTGTGAGATTTTAATGACGTAGACATGGGCCATGTGCTGCTTCTTGTTCTAGTGTCAAAGAATTGTCATATTTTAATCACTAACATAGATGTACCCTTCAGGACTGTTTGTGATCACTATTGTATCAAAAACCAAGGTACATATGGCCTGACACCAGCTAAAGCATTTACTCATTTCTGCTTACACAGAGTCTGATGCTGCTTCACTGTGTACTGTTTTTACGCGGCTTCAGTGAAGTCAGTAGGGACTGACAAGCAAGCAGAGATCTGTGTATCCTGAGACAAGAATGTCTTTAGGGAAGGAAATACAATACATAAGGGAATTCTTCCATAGCCCCATTTAGTGGGCATCATGAAGGTCCAAAACTCATGAATGATCTTGGCAAGTGAACTCCCAGACTCTCAGTCAGCCACTGGTATTTTAGCTCCCAGTGGCTAGCCTCATTACACTCTGTTCATTTCTGTAGAGGTTTATTTCATTATGGAGGGTTCCCTGGAGTACACACTCTCACTTACATGCTCTTGCAGAATGAAAATGGTAGCCAGATGCAAGGTGAAGCTCCTAAGGCCCTTGCCACCTGCCACACTATCCCCAATTTAACCTTTTTTTCCAACTGTAATCATTATTAAGGAGCCAGAAACATTTTAGTGACTTTTCATCACAAAGGCATTTATATCTACCTTAAATTACTAAGTACTTCTATGTCAAGAAGCAAATAAATAAAACATTTATGTGAAATGTTATGCTACTGTCCAAGGGATTCAGGTGCAGAACAGAGTTCGGAGTAGAGTGACATTTGTGGGGGTTTTAAATCCCATGGCATCTTGGTAACTACAGGAATGCTGCATTTTATTGTAGACTAAGGAAATGAACATCATATAAATAAATACAGTCTGGCCACAGAACTTATCCATTTAAAGTGTTTTACCCAAATATTTCAGAGAAACAAGCAACAGAAATCAATATTTTAAGATCCCAGGAGTAGGGCACAGGGTCTGCTCCTTGTGGGCATGTGAGCTGGGAGCTGGCAGCCCCCACTGGAAAGGAGTGTGGGTGTGGGTCTCTAGGGGAGGCTGGTCAGGGCCACTGGGGCCTCTTGATGCTCTCAGGGCCCTGACACCTCATACCTTAATGTATATAAAGCATTTCTCTCACATATTATCAGCATATGCATCTGAAGAGGGGAGTTTTGGCTCTGGTATACTGGAGCAATACTCAACTATATACAGTAACACTCACTGATAAACTTTTAGTGGTTTTGACAGCTAAGGAAAAATTGGAACTATTTGAAAATATGTCTTATAGAGTAATTAATTCACCTCCAAAAGCTAGGAACAATTTTCTGCTTTCTGTGGGAATTTATGTAACAGAAGATAGCAGTTGTGGTACATGCTGAGAAATCTCTTTACCACTGATAGATGTGTTATATTTGCCTCTCCTCCCTCCACCACAAGTCACTTTCTATATGATGATGGGATTCATTTTCTCTATCTACAGCTGTTTGAAAGTAGGTTTCTAGTCTCTGTATATTTGTTATATAGGGGGATATATCATAGAATCATAGAATAGTTTGGGTTGGAAGGAATATTTAAAGGTCATCTAGTCCAACCCCCCTGTAATGAACAGGGACATCTTCAACTAGATCAGGATGCTCAGAGCCCCATCCAACCTGACCTTGAATGTTTCCAGGGATGGGGCATCAATGTTCTTTTATAAAGAGGGAGACTTTCCATAGAAGCCTATTCTAAGGGAGATGTTTAAAAGAAAGACAAAAATGCAGCCTAACTTTTTTTTAAGATTTACCTAACTTTTGTAGCCACTGAAAGAACATATGGGCTAGCTTAGATTAAATGTCCATTTTTTAGATGGCTAAAGTTAGCTGAAAAAAGTCCTGTCCCAGTAAAGAGAATGCTTTCTCAGATTGCTCAATAAATGCTATCTCCTGTCAACAGCTTGTTAATGTGAAAGAGAATCTTTCCCTACAACTTTAGTATTCTACTTTCAACGTGCCTCAACACTCTCTCCAAGAACATTTTAAGTGAGGTATATTTTTCTTTTACTGTCTACCAGTCACTTTTTCCATATTTTTGCCACCATAAACTTGTACTGATAGTAAGAAAAAAGGTTTCTTACCATTTTAGTAGTGAGGTTCTATAAGCAACAGAGTCAAAATAAAAATTAGTTACAAAATGGAGCTGATCATTATATAAAAAGCATTTGCATGGTATGATTACCATTACATCTGATGGGAAAAAACTGGACTTGACAGTCCAGGAGGGCCTATGGCAGTTCTGGGTTTATGTATGTGTAGTGTTAAGAGAGGTATTTACGCTGCCTACCACTAGGTATGGCATGTCTTAGCCTAGGTTTTTTGTCTTAAGGATGTAACAGAATAAAAGAATATCACCCAGAGGAACCTAATTTATGACCTCAGAATACTTCTTTGCATGAGGATTCCCTTTTTTTAATAGGAGTTTAGGGAAATTAGTCCACAGTTACTCTACAGTATAAAAGCCTACGCTTAGGTCGTGTGGAATCGTCACTTAGAAAATAATAATTCATTACTTTTCACAGACACTGATATGAAAACAAGATGTTGACAAGAGGGTCATGGTTCCTCTGAGATGATACAGCAAATAAATTTTAAAATTGACTGAGATGTCCTGTGAGAATTAACATCATGATACTCTGGTCTATTGGAAACTGACTTATTTACTACTTTGAAGTTTAGAAAGTTTAAAGTTTTTTCTTTTTTCCTAGTTTTATCTCCTGGGCTTCTCCCAGTAAACAATTTAAATATGCTATTAGACTGAAGATTGTGTCAGAATTACTGATATGCTTCTTAATCATACTTAATCCTGTGGAATTATCTTACAGGACGGAACCCACAGAATTTTTCCAGGCATGTCATAGTTTTAGATGTAGATGTGATTTGCCCTATAGTGAAGTCTATGATAAAGAAGTGACATTTTCTGCAGTTGTATTTAAAGACATATTATATAGTTTAAGATTTTAGTATTCTGTTTTCATTGTTCGGGCTAATCTTTTGACAGTTTGCCTACAAACCTTGCTTTGCTTCTATAGTGAGGCTAGTAGGTCTACAGTGCCATTTCCTTAATTACAACATTGGAATTTTCTCATTTGATAGTTTATAAATTTAATATCAGGCCAATAAACTCATTGTCCAAATCAAACACCTTTAAAGTTCTGTTGTAGCTCAACAATAAGACCTTTCATAGACCTCCCTTCAAAACCCACAGTTTTGCCTAGGTTCACTAGGATTTTGCAAATGAAATTCTGATTCTGCCCTTGCATAAGACCAAGGTTTCCTCCATGAAAGGTTTAGCAAATCATCATTTCAGCTCTGACCTTCTCTCTCAGTGGAAGAAAGAACATTTGAAAAAATGTTAAGCAAATATCATGTGAAAATATGGGTGGTTTTTTAGCTCCAAATCAGGCAGAAAGTTGGAGCTTTGACTTTTTGAAATGACTTTGTCTAAGACAGTTAATGAAACTCAGATGACGGTCTCCAGCTGAATTAGATACAAAGGCAAGAATTAAAAAAAATCTTTTTTTGCTTGACAACATGCCTGTAAAATAGTAATGAAATTCTTTGCTCTATTTCCATACTCAAAAGCTCTTCTGTCAGGCTCCCGTTACAAGTACTAATCCACTTGGTTGTAGTCAAGACATTTGAATTGGTGTTACAGTATGTCTTTTTGTCCTCAACTTTGTTCTGTGCTGATATGAATGTGCTCTTAGAACAGAAAAGACCAATGGACATGAAAGTGTTTGAAGAAATATGCTGCTAGAGGAGTTGCAAAGACAAATAAAAGCCTTAAATATTCTGTTTGTGAAAAGTGGCATGATGAATCTCAGTAGGAAGTATTGTTATTTCTCATAATTTCAATTAATTTGTCGATTTTTAATTTTTCTACATTTGAAGATTTAACAACTTAATTTAACAACTCCATTTAACAACTCAGATGAGTACTAGCACTTCAATATCACCAATCTTTGGCATCAGAGACTACTATAGAGACTCAGATACTACTATATCCCTCTATAGCATCAGAATCTCTCTTTTCTGTGATGTCAGTCCTCTTTCACTTCACATGATCAAAAAGACTCTCTTGCTACTGAACAAACAGGCCTAGCTCACTGTAATTGCAAAGGAGATAAGAGAGTATGTTTGGGAGGAGAGGTGAAAGTATTGCAGCTTTCCCTGCCAAAAGAAATCTCCCTTTGTGTGAATTCAGTGTCACTGGCAAAAAACTGTCTGAAACAGGATTTCTTACTCACTTAACATATTCTTCTGGGGTGAAGGAATAATTTCCAAATAAACATCTTACAGAAAGCTGCTTACTGATTCTGCTAAGCACATTTATTGAGAATGAGTTCTTCTAATTGCCAGAAAGACTTCAGTTCCAAACATTTCTACCTTGTTTCTAATCAGCAGGCTAGACATACACTGATGGGTAGAGAAGGTATGAATCAAATCCTGAGGTGAATTACAGCCTTGTAGAATGCTTCTGAAATTAATAGGTCTTCACAGGGGTTAGATCAAATGTAAAATATAGTTCTGTATATACAATCTGTTAATCAGATTTCTGTTTCTGTTTACTTTCCATCAGAATAAAAAAAAGGAATGAAAAGGTAAAAACAAATCAGTTACAAGATATGAAGTAATCTTGCTCCACTGATTGTACCTGAATTTATTGCATTAGTACTGTACAGGATACTTGCTTCAAAATTAGCTTTTCAAAAGCAGAACTTACCTGAACGAAGTAATGCTTGAGTTCCAATGCTTCTGAGAGTTATTGCAAAGTATAATCCCTCATAACTATAGTCCTACTGAAAATAGTTTTCACTCAGAACTATTTTCTTTTTGTAAATGCATGACATATTTCTTCAGATTTTATTAATATCTTTAGAACTATAGTAAAGGAAAAGAGAGAGGAGTAGCTGAGATTAAAGAGCCTCTGACAACTTCAGTACTATCTTCCCCTCCCCAGAAAAGTTTTATACATGTAAATGTCATGTTACAATTAAGTAACAGAAAAAAAAGAAAGCATTCTCTGTTTTTATTTTGTTACCTTACTTCCTGTACTGTGGATAACTGGTAACACTTCAGCAAGTGGAAGATCAATGGAAAGATATACTTTGATTTTGGCAGGTTTGGGATCTGACCCTTTGTACATAGCTGGTTTTATCACCCAATTAGTTTACTCCTCCTCTTTGAAAAGGATGACATCCCAGGCATAGATTTTTTTTGAAAGAGAGGAAACATATAATAAAATCTCAAAACCTAATGTAGAAATACTATCAGTAAGTGTAATATTTTCAGTGATTTCTCTTTCCCCTCTTTTACACTTTACATTAATATTAGTTTTTTAATGGATCCCAACTGTTATTTAAAGTCTATGAAATTTAGCTGATCAAAACCCACCACAGAGAAACAAATGTCTTTTATACAAAAATATATATAGGCATGTATACATATATTTATATATGTACAATGACTTTATTTGCATTGAACTTCATTTTGTGATGCTTTGTGTACCATTGTTAAAAGTTTGTTCTTTAATCAGCACTGCCAATACTAACAGAACCTTTTTAAATAACAGTGGAGAATGCCAGCTTTTCCACCACCAGACTATGTATTAGTTAGCATTGTGGATAAAACTGATGGTTGCTGCACACTTTTATTTATTTTGAGAGATATCTGCCATGTTTGAAGGAAACTCTAGTGAAAAAGATGATGGCTAAAGCTCTGAAGTTAAATTAAGCTTTGCTAAAATATTTAAACTAAGTTGGATACACAGAAAAATAAGAATGCAGTCCTAAAAGGTGGTATGTGAAACCTCTTCCACTGACTGTGCCCCATTGACCGCAAATTATATATCAAAATTACTGGATTAGAACTCTTTAGGTGAAGAATACTGAAATCCTCAGGATTTTTTCTTTTTAAGTTACTTTGAATTTGCATAAATATTTCAATCCAAAAAGTTTGGGTAAAATGCTGAGTGCCTTTAATTTCCAAATTCACTCTAAACATGTTTGTTGATTCCTTGACCAGCTCCATTAAGGAAGTTTGGATATATGCCTGGCTACTGTTACCAGTCATTTTGATGAATAACATGAATCCAAGCAATTAAAATTTTTCACATTAAAAGAATTTGGCTCAGAATTTGGACCATCAGACTACCAGCCAAGTTAAGAAAAAAATTTCTGCTTTAGTACAACAGTGCAGTTATACAGGTATGTCAAGTGGTGAAAAAAGTACTTAAAACAGGGAGTTGGAGGATAGTTTTTCAAATTGGTATCTTTCCTCTTCAAAGATACCTGCTAGAAAAAGAAGGTGATGATGTCCACAGACAATGCTGGCAGTGACCTAAGGAAGGAGAAAAAGCAACAGAAATAAATTGATGCAAAAAAATCAGCATGGTATGAGAGTTTCTATTCAGAGACAACATACAAGCTTCTCATATTTTTAGAATCATCTGGCAGAGATTCGCAAAGTAAAGATTCAGGAAGTAAAGATGAAGCTAAAAATGGTTGTGGAACTCATTGATATTTAAAAATATACAGGATACGAGGCTGCAGAAAAATATCTAGAGCACAGACTTTTGGACTTAGATATAGACCATGGATTCATGGCAGAGGAAGAGATAGTTACAAGACTAACAGTTCAAGAGTAAATTTGCTGGACTGACGTGGTAGGACTAGAAGAAAAGAGGGAAGAGAAAAAAAAATAGCCAACAAAAGCCCAGTGCAGAAAAGAGATAATGGAGACAATAAGGAATCAGTGCATAGGGAGGAAAGATCAAAAGACAGAATCATTTGCAGTCAGAATGAGAACGAGATGAGAGATAATTGAGCTCCACACAGATAGAAAGCAGCAGATAAGTGTGACCACGAAGGAAGAAAATCAAAAAGCATATTGGCAAAGCAAATTCAGGGAACAGAAGGGTTTTTCTGTCTGTCGGATGGTATCTGAGAAGAGAACAATTGAGTCAGAACAAAATGGCTCTCAGACAGTATTCCCTCTTACAAAACTTTGGTTCAAATGCTAGAAGACAATGTTAATGACACACTTCACATCAGAACTAACATCTCTGGCAGATTCCTATTGAAATGGGTGAAAAGAGTGAAGTTCATGTATTCAAATCCAGTTCTTTAATGGAGAAGTTTGGTAGAGTGAAGTATGCATAGAGGCTTACACCATAGATTTTTAGTGGTTGGGTGCAATGAATTCCGCTGAAACCAATTATACGATCATACAAAAAATATGCAGAAGTTCCGATGGTCATGCATTGACCTTTATGGGTCTCTGGAAAGGCCTGCTGAAGTCACAGTGGATTAATAGCAATTCATGCACACAAGAACTAGTCTCACAAGAAGGGCTTACGATAGGAATATTCTGTGGCATCCACAGAAAGTAAACTCAAAAGACAAAGACAGAAAAAAACGTCATAGCACCTGGCTTTGGGACTGTGGGTTGTTCATAGATAAGAAGTGTTCTAAACTAAGAAATTATTTTAAATTGAATGATGTAGAATCTGTTTTTGATTCCCCAGGTACTTTTGCTTTCTTTATACTTCTCATAACATTTAAATATTGCCTACTGTTGGAGGTAAACATAAGACTAATGAGCTACTAGTCCAATCCAGCATGGCAAATAGCCATATTCCTAATATAGACCTTTTTACTAAAGAAAGTAACAGATTTATTCAAGTTGCCACATAAAACAAAAGAGGGGATAATGTATTTTCTTCTTTGAAATGTTTACTACAAAAAGGGCCATAACAAATGTTTGTAAGCTGAAACACATCTAATTTTTCATTTTTAGATTTAACAGCCTTATACAGTTGAATCCATCCAGATGATTGAACCAACAAAGAAACAAGACATTTAACAAAATATGTTTCTTTTAAAACCTAAGTGTTTTGATGTTTTCTATTATCACTGGGACACTGAAATAGAACCAACAGTTTTAGTACTACTCCTCCCACTCCCGCCCCTGTCTAAAAAAAACAACGCAATTCTTTTGTGTATTATATAGAATATTAAGATAGACTGTAGATACTCTTTTCCATAGTCATAATCCTACACTGGATGCTGTTGATTTGTCTAAATTCTATTTTTATGTAGACAAAATTGAAGATTTTCTATGAATTTGAACACAAAGATACAGACAGCAGTTTGGAAGGGTGAAGCTTAACACACAGAATTTTGCTTCAATGACCCTTTTAATATTGACATAGTATTTAACATAACATTTGTTAGAGCAGTTTACATAGAGAAAGGTATCCAAAAGGACATACTTCTGCTGAAGGTGACAAGTAATCTAATGATCTCCTTTAGAAAGACAAGAAAGTCCTTCAGAGGGGCTACACCATCCTAACTTTGATATTCTAAGCCCTGCCTGGAAGAGGCTTTGTTCCTCTCTTGACTGTAAAGAAAACTTAGTGAGAGTAGCAAACGAAGAAAACCAGCCTCTGTAACTGATCTCCTTTGAGTTAAAATGTATTGATTCAAAACTTTGCAGTGCAGTGTTATTCACTGGTCAAAGCCTGATATGAGTACTAGAACAATTCAGCTACAGAATTCATACATGACTTTCATGAGCCATTAAGATAACAAAGAGAGCAATCCCATCCACTCTAGAGAAGGGAAAAAACAACAATTTCTAGAATCTTTGAAATCAGGCAGCTAGTCTCTTCAGTCCTCTAGCTAATAAGCTACTCTCTGCATTAATCCTCTTTCTGAGCTGGAAGCCTTTTAAATCTGCCAGCTGGAAAACAGGCTCCCCTGTGGTTTCCCATCCCTGGCACCTATTTGTCTTGGCAAACAGGGCCAGCTGCCCTTCTGGGTCTTTAAAGGACTAGCTGGCCTCTTATAGTCTTCCCCAAGTAAATCATTCCAGTGGAATACAGATGTTTTAACACCCCAGCAGAGGATTCACCTAGTGCAGAAACTACACTGTACTTGCACAGTGCTTTCTATTGCACTCCTTCATGTAGAGTATAGTAAGGAGATTTACCATAAACTTTCAAACCTGTAGACATTCAGCTTATTAGAAAAAATAGTTAAAACACATCATCTGTTCTCAGTCAAAGCAAAATCTGAGCAGCATAAAAATAACTTTAAAATCATCTTTCTGCTCATTCTGACACCTCTCAAGAGGTTGAGCACAGAATTAGACCTCCATGTTATTCATATGGCACTCTGAAGCATGCTGGATGCTTTGTAGATCAAATACAATGACACTTTCTCTGACTTTAGAAGATAGTCTAATTTTAAACTCACTGCAAGGGAGAAGGAATGAGGGAGCAAAAATGTTACACTAATATTAAAAAATAAAAAGACTCATGGTTTGTAATTTTGCTGTAAGAAATCTGCTCACAATCTTTGTTGTAGTTTATTTTCTGTATACTTTCCTCTAGGCTGAAGGTGAAAAAGTGCCCTCTATATTATCTTCATCCATGTTTTTGTGGCATCCCAAATTGGCATTTCTCTCCCTTTTGGGCAGTTATCCATCAGTCCCTACTTATATATCTTCACAAGAACTGTCCACTTGACAAACAATCTGAGGTGTGTATATAGAGAGATAAAAAGGAAGGAACATGTCATTCAGGGAAAAATACTCACTGTGTATCTTAGATTGAATTCCTTAACAAATGAAAAAAATAGCTTAATAAGAAACCCATACTGGAAACATATACACACAAAAAAATAAAGGTTCAGATTGTCCTTTTTCTAATTAATATTTTCTATAGTTTACTGCACTGATAAGAACAGTTACAATGGGCATCATCATATTACCAGAGCAAAAGCTGGCCACAAAGTACTAGGACACAGACTTTTTAGTAAATCTATTACAAAGACGTAGGAAACATATCAAGATTTTTTGAGTGTAATCCTCTACACTCAAGATTTAACAGACTCAGTTGCTGAATTGATGTAGTCAGTACACGTCGCTGGACAGCTTTTTTTTTTTGTTGTGGAGGGATTGTGACCCTGATGGTCAGCTCACTCACTCTCACTCTGTCATCGGCAGAGATTTGTCTTCTTTGCTGTGTCTTGGTCTACATATCTGGATATTTGCTTTCTTCAGAGATCTGTGGTTTTCATTTGTTCATACCAATTGAGTATAAGTCTTACGTTTCATGGGGTAGAGATATGCTTTAATTATTGGTATAAACATTATTTCTAATGCACAATGGAGTTACAGAGTTTGTAGTATATTTGCATAAAGTTATGAATAATAACATGGAGCAATAGGGTGCCATGTAGAAGTAATTGAAACAATGGAAATACTTACTTCCTACTGAGTATTTTTTTCCTATTGTTAAAATGTTATACAACTGTACAACGATTGGTACTCACTTCAACTTGTAATCTCCACCCAAAACATGCACAGTCAGCAGGGACCTACTCACTACTGATTGTGCTCACATTGGAGCTCACAGACTTTAACATCACATTTATGTTATCTTTCTACCTCATCAGCTGCTCTTACTCCTCTTTTGACTCTTGGCTGGTAGTAAGAATTCAGCCTGGCAGACACTTTTTAATATAGGTGGTCCTTACAGCATGCAACAGACCAAAATGGAAGATTGCTTATGCAGGATCCTCCTCTGCTAACCAAACCAAAGGATCTGGAAGAGATACTTATTATTGCTGTAGAGCCCCACCAAGATCAGTTCTAGCTCTAACTGAAGTTATCTCAAATTTCTATTTACTTCCTACTTTAGATGGCACTATGTCACATAAGCAGGGACAGGCAGGTGCAAAGCTGATATTGGGATGTCTGCCAATAAGAAGGACCCAACCAGCTTGGGGCCCTGGTAGATATTGTGTGCTGGTAGATGTACACTCCTGTGCCTGCGGTTCACTCTGACAAGTCAGGTGACCATCACTGTCAGCTTAATCAAATTCCCATCCGGAAAGAAGGTGTAGGAGTGCTGCACAACTGCATTGATGTGTAAGGTATATACTTTGTTATGAAAGGCACTGTGTGTCACAAGCCAGTGTTTTGAGTCTTACATGTAATATGTGACACTTGGCATGCCTGTGTTGTTACTACACATATCTATATCAAGTTCAGGGAAGAGTGGATATCCACAAGATGGACCATATATATACATGATATACCAATCTGCAATATTACCTTTATATCCAACAAGCCAGATTTCTATCTTCTGCATAAATGGAGAACAGCTAACTGTAGTTGAAAATAAGAGAGTTGTGATACTTGTAAAATTGGAAATTCTATGAAAACTTTCTTTGCAGACTGTGATAATAAATCATCTTTTCAGTATTGTTTCCTCACTGAATACATAGCCTGGTTCAAAATGTCTCTTAATTTAGTGTTCTTGATCTGGCCAGAAGCTTCTTCAAGAATCAAGTATGTCAGAGAATGTTATAAAGATTCTGTAATAAATATACCAGCAATTGTGTAGTATAGACTCCTCTTTTACTAAAAATATCTTGGTATGTGCCTCCTGAAGAACATTAGAAAACAAACAAAAAAAAAATCTTATTCATATATTCACATACATTTTTAAATTGTAAGCCACTTCCCACTTTTTAGTATCTTAAAGAAACTTTATTTTCTCTCTCTTCCCCACCTCCATCCCCCCCCCTCCCCCCCCGCCCCAGGAAGGCTTACCAAGTCTTGTATAAAGAACCAAAAACTAAAATACTTTGATCTAGAAATTCCATAGCTGTGTCTCCTCGAACTTCTAGTTTGATATGCCTCATGTTTTAATTTCCATTTCATTCCCTTAGTTAGACTATTGTCTGTAATGCTTTTCTGTATTTTCTCTTCATTGGGTGTAACAGGTGCCAAGACCGTAACTATATCACAGGAAAGGGAATCTGGAGCAGAATGTGCATACTAATATTAATATCTAAAAATCCCCTCCTCCCCCATCATTGCTCTAATTATATTTTACAAGTCAGTTTTAAAAAAAGGAGGAAAAGGGAGTGGAACACTTTCCCCTGGTATAGACTTTACCTTTAAAAAAATTAACACTAAAATAAAGAAAGGAAAATTCTGCCTTCAACTATGAGATTAACCTATGAGAACAGCATGTATCCATTTTGTTCTTTTAGCTCTCAACACATTTCAGCTAATAGAAAAGTTTAATCTTTCCAGTCTTCTAACATACACATAATTTTTGTGAGTCTTGAATTGTAAGATTATAATGACCTTTGACCATAGAACAACTGTAAAATAAGTAAAATAATCAGTATTCATTAAACTTTGTTATACATACTCATTGTTATGATACTACCTGCTGTTTTGAGAAGTGATATTCATGCAATGTAATTTAATTGTTATTTACTTCATACACAGAGATTGCAGCATTACCCAGAACACAGTGACTTTAATTGAACTGTTTCCAAATGTCACAATTTACTAAGGCCATGTCATGAGATAAAGGTGAATGCATGATAGATGAGCAGATATAAAGGTACTTAATTTCCTGTCCAACTGCACTAAGTCTGTATCAGTCTCTTCTACCCACTCACCACTTTTGTCTGAACTTACAGCACTGATAGTTTAAAGATATACATCCTTATTCAAAAATGTAGCTGTCCCTTTCACCTGTTCTTTTCGATTTCCTTCAGTTTCTCATTTTGATATTCACTTTATTACAAAAAGACAGATATCATCCTTTTGAGGAAAGATCTTGACATGAGTCAAAGATATTAAAAAATGAAACATGTTCATCAGTTAGAAAGACATTAATTTATAACAGCTTTATTGCAGACATTGAGAAAAGACAAATGTCTGTTTCACATGAACTTAAAAATCTGACATGTAACTCCAACCATTTTTCTCAGAATAACGACTAGACTTACTTGAACTGTAGGCAACATCAACTTAACAGCTGATAGCAATAGAATTTTCTAGGTATTGTAATACTAAAAAAGTCAGCTTGTTCTTAAATTGAATAAAATACCCCTAGGAAAAGGAAATATGTCCTTAGTTTTCTGTAGGATACCAGCTGGTTTTTTTTGTTCTGGAGGAAAAGGGTTTACTAATTACAGCTAAATATAGCAACCTAACTGACAATATATTACTTTCTACGATCTCCTCTTATATCATAATCCTGTTTGAATGCATTTGATATTTGAAATTACTCATCATAAGAAATCCCAATTCATGCTTTCATTGTTGTAACTTGTATTTCAATAGTCCCATAAGGGAACAAACAGATTTGAATGGAACTTTCTTTTAAAAAAAGAGGAAAAAAAAAGTGAGTTTTCCACTGGAAAAATATCACGTTGGTTGAAATGAAACTTTTGTTAGAAATTAGGACCACCTGTGTGAGGAGCAGGAGTAATTTGCCCCACATGTTATCACAGTGCTAATCTGTAACATTTTGGTTCAGCTGTTCAGGAGTGAGTCAAGTTTTCCAACTTCCCAAGAAAAGAATGACATATGTAGGTTTTCATCTTGTCATACAATAAGCATAAAAAATTAAATGAGAAAATGCATTGGCTTTTCTATTTTCCACATGTTATCAAATTTAGGGCACCAGACTGTGAGAAGCTATATAAGCAAATAGTGAAATCACTGTCTTAAAGAGCTTTCAGTCAAACGTTACTCTTCCACAACAACAGCAAAAGAAGATTCTGTCTGAAGTAATTTAAACCTCAGTTTTAGTTAAATGAGAAAGTAAGCATTAGTCTGTTTTCCGGTGTGATAAAGTGAGACAAGAAGGAGAAATCAAGTGACTTAATGAGACTCAGGAAAGATGATGAAATCAGATGAAATGAGGGCATAGAGTAAATTGGGCATTAAGCCTACAGATTTTAACAAACATTTCAATGACCTAAACATAATTCTATATATCCATTATACGTAACTAAGTTACTGAAAATATTTTCTAGCTGAAGTTCAAACTGCTTTAGTTGGACAAGAAGGTAGTTTTTGACATGTTTCCTTCTGACTCAATGAACACAAGTTACTGTACATTTATTAGCCATTATTAATTTTGAAATCACCTTCTATGTGTTTTCTTTAACATTTGCAGAAATAATTTTTTTGTTTCAGCAAATGCTTCTAGTATTGTACTCAGCTGACAGAATAGCTGTAAAAAAATGAACGAATGGAGGTGAGAACACAGCTTAAACAAATTAATTTAAACCTTGAAACCTTTCCTCTCTGAATACTTGATTTGAGTGAAACCTTGACTGAAACATTTCATATTGAAAGAAAATGCATTTACTCTTAGGAAATAGTGGTACAAAAGAACATCAATTTTTGTGTGTTACAGCTTCATATATATAAGCATTGCTGCAAATGTGCTTGGTCTACTCACATCATTTTAGGTAAGCAATGAAGGAACGCTGTGATCTCCAAGTGCTAAAAACAGAAACTCTGAACAAATGTATGCTGAAACACAACCAAGTCTGCATAAAAATAATGCATGCAAGTTGCTAGTTAAAATCTTTCTTTTGCCCATGGTGTAATTTGTATTCTGAATACAGGTCATAGGTGTCCTGTAAATTTACCCATATTCTCATGAGTGCACATTTTAACAAGCATGGCAATTGAGTAGTTAAAAATAAGTCAAATGTAAGTTTTTAATTGGATACAAACTGAAAAAAAAAAACCCACTCACTATGTCTAGCTCTTTAGTGTGACTAGGAACAAGATTCAGCGGCAAATGAATCTGAAAGAGGAAAAGATTTTCAGGCTTCACAAATTGAAGTTCCTATGTACATTCATTTTTCTTCACAGGTGAGAAAGATTAGAATTCACAAGCAGACAGAATCCAGTGTTTAGACTGAAAGAAACCAGCCATTAATAGTAGCTATTTGGGATAAGGCTATGTGACATCTTTTATAGATATGGTATTGTGAAGTGAGACAAGGGGAGGTAATGTTCATTCTTATTAAATTAGATATTTAAAAGACGTGGCCTGATGCTTTGCAGTTGTCCCTTCATTTATGTCTCATGGTTCTGTATGGCCTAATAGGCCCCGAGAATTTTATTTCTTTGCTTTATGAATTCATAAACCCTAACACAGAATTCAAAGGGCGTTTGTATTTATAATATTATATACCCGCCAAGGATTTTAAGCAATAGTCTTGTTTAAACAGGATGATTTAGCCTAATACACTTCTATGGCTCTTTATAATGGATTAATGGGAAATGCTATTCAGGAGATCCTGCTTTGAGATTTGCCGAATGTGAATTTTTAATTTAAAGTGTGTGGGTGTTACTTTTCTCTGATTGCTTAAATCCCCCATCATGTGCCCCTGCATAATGTTGTTACTGCTTCTTGCTTTCCAGCAGCAACTTCATGCTGTCCAGCTTGTAATGAGACAAACTCCAGGAGAATTTTAAGTATTCAGAGTACTATCCAAGCTTGAACTCATCTAGAACACCAAGAACTACAATTTTAAACTCTTGCAAAGTAGCATTTTAAATTATTGCAAATGGGTAGAAACCTTTAATTGAATGACAAGGTGTATAACATAATGCCTTCTCTTTCACTAACTGCAGTTTATATTGGCAAGACATTAATGAGCCGATAAACTCATTCTCCAGCACTGTCCAACAACTGATGCTGTATTTATAAGTCCGTAAACTAGTATATCCAGTAAGTAAAGAGCCATTAAATCCATTACATACTTACTTCTACATATATTACATGCAAATAAGACAACTAGAGAAGACTCTGTTAAACAGTGATATCTACTGAGGCAAAACTATATTTGTTTTTCACTTCCATATCTTCTTAAAGTTATATATATAAGAAAAATATAGAGATATTAGTTTTGCTATTTAAGACTTGAAAAAACTGGGATCATTTTCTAATGGTTAGGAAGTAAAAGAATGCAAGAAAAGTACAACTCAAAATCAAAGACACTTGATTATATATTATTTCATATATATGAATATATTACTACATATTATACTTCATGTATACCAGACCATAGCACTGGTACAGGACAAGGGGATCAGACCCTTTCTCATTCAGACTTATACTCTGTGGCAAAGTCTCCCAAATGTATTTCTTACTTTATTACACTTATTTATTTATTTATGTTTATTACATTTATTTATAAACTGTATTAATTATTTTTTCCTCTTTAACATACTCATCAATCCTATCCCACTTGTACCCAACATGTTCACATCTCCATTGTAGCTCATAGCTGAACAGGCTCATTGGTATAGAGTTTCTGAAGACTTTGAAAGCGTGAACTGACTGTTTAGCAAGACATAAATGGTGTGCCAAAAGCCTGAAGCATCAGCTCTGAAAGTACAGGCTGCTTCAGTGATCACATGCAGAGTCCCAGATGCTGTGTCTATGTTACTATGTAGAGCAGCCCTCAGGGTAGCCTCAAGGCCAGCAGAGCTGCCCATCTACCTTGTTTGCTTGTTGAATCACCCCAAAGGCTAGCTCTGGGGAAAACCTGCTGGTATTCCTGGACAGTAATGGGAATTTTTGACATACCCAATCCATAGGCAACAACATTTGTATGTAGCCTTCAGCTATTCTATTTGCCATTTCAGTGACATCAAGTAGGGAAAGAAGAAAATAGTCTGGAGATTATTCCTTGAAGGTGCCCTCAGGTTCTTGCTAAGAGGACTCAAAATGTTTGCTGTCTTAAGGGCAAAAGGGATTTCTGACAGCCTTAGTTTAGGATAATGTAATGGATGCCAAATGTGTACAACACCCCCTCTTTCACAGAAAATCTGAAGTCTTGACATCAGGTACAGTATGGAAGTATCCACAGAGTAGATGGTTCTGAAGTAGTGGAATGTTTCTTTACTGTTTAAAAATGTAATTTTTTTGAAAAGCATGGTCATGTGATCCAAAGACTGGACTGTTCTCAATCCATTAATCATGCATATATTCCTGGCCTGATAAACTCTAGTGCATAAGTTAACTACAATCTTTAACAACTTCTGAAACATGATGAGGGTAGCCTAAGTTCATACATTTTTCACAGGTAGGATAAGATAAAAGCATGCATGGATGACTACTGCAGGTCATACAATTCATTAAAATGTAGCAACTTGTTTGAATTGATTGCTCACACACAAAGTTACCAGAGCAAGGAACATACTTGCAGCAGCTGGGCACTCTGCTTTTGTTTTCGCCTCTCTCTACCCTGAAGTGATACCCCTGTAGTCACTTTTCTCCCTATCTCCTCCTGTATCTTCTCTCACAAGAGAAAAGCAACTGGATTACAGTACATTTTTTCCTCTGGAGAGCAGGCAGGGGTCAGAAATGCACATGAGCTTGAAAACAGGGAGCTGGAAGTGCAGTCTATGTAGTTATGCTGCTTATGGCAACAGCTAATTTGAAAAGACAAATCCATGAATTTGATCACCACACTGGTTCCCTTCTTCCTTCCCTTGTCCTACTTTTCCCTATAATAAGCATCATGGCAGAAGAGGGCTCTGAATTCAAATGACATAATTTCAAGAGAGAGTCTTCAGCTTGGGCCTTTTGGAAGAAGGACACAAAAAAATCCAGAGCTCAAAACCAATAATTCATATTGCTCCAGAATAAGAAAAAAGCATATTCTTTAAGGGAAGGTGATTCTGGAGCACAGGTGTCTACCAGTGAGAACATTCTGTGGTGAGTTTGCAATATGAGACAATAGCAGGCTTGTTTGTTTGGTTTTTCTCTGAGTTCGTCGCATCTGGAATCCATACTGTCCCACATTAATTTTTGTTTGGTTATCAACACCATTGGATTTTTCACATTTTTTTCCAGATGTAAATCATAGAGAATCAATCCAGACACGGTACCTTAGAAAATATTGAACTTTTACTTCCTGGACTGCAGAATCCTGCCTCAGAAAATTGTACCTTGAAAAAAAAAGTGTCAGAGAATATAACCACATTACAGTAATTTAAAAATGTAGCGATCCCAGAAAATGTTCTCCCAAAAGTCCTAAAAGCTTTAGTCTGGAAATTATTCAAATAATTTTTATTGCTTTTAATGAGTCTTGAAAAAATGGAGAATTTCAAAGGATTACAGCACCAGTAAGTTTTTCCAGTACTGAAAAAATATTGGAAACAACATTAATTAAAGAGTGGGGATAGCCTGATATCAAGCCCAAGGAATTTCATGATATGATGATTCTGGGGTTCTGCCAAAAAACATTTAGAGACTAAAATTATCACCTACTGTGCCAGTTCTGGAAGATTTAAATATTATCTAAGATATTTGCTGTCCATTTTCTAAGCAATACAAGTCTGGTTAATAACGGCTACTGTTGTGGTGTAGAATATTTCAGCATCTCTAGGGTATCTGACCTAGCATAAAATGGCACTTGGTTTAAACTTACAGTATTTGAAATTAAGAGGGCATAAATAATATATTTTTAAAATGACTTATTGAAGGATCTAAAGCTCTAGGTGTTACAAGGGAGCTATTCATAGTACTTCCAGTTAAGTGCTATCTAATATTTTCAGTAAATGTTTTTTATAAATAATCTAGACAATGATACTGAAATCATTATGGTCAAATGCACAGATAACAGATTGCAGGTTCAATAAATGAAGTGCAACAGAGCTACAAAAGTGCTTAAAGCTCTTGAAGAAATGGCTACTTCCTTTTCTGTTAAAAAGTGCCCTGTTAGGTTATATCTGGGAGCAAATAAAAGAGTCTATATTTTCACAACTGGACATTTAGCCTTGAAAAGGAGTGAGTCAAAGAAGGATTTAGTGATTACACTAGATGACTGTCCCATTATGTAATCTTAGTATAATGCTCAGTAAAATTTGCTACAGAAAATCCTACAAAAGTGAAGTTCTCTTGCTCCACAGTGTCAGGAGGTCTTTTGGTTGAGTACCATGTATGCTTATGGTATCCAGTCCCCAACAAATCATTAGCAAAAATTCAAAGTAGTTCTAACCTGTGAATGGAGCTAAATCCAGTTGGCAGCTTGTCACAAGCGGGGTTCCCCAGGGCTCAGTTTTGGGGCCAGTCTTGTTTAATATCTTTCTCAATGACCTGGGTGACGGGATTGAGTGCACCTTCAGTAAGTTTGGAGACAACACCATGTTGGGCAGGAGTGTTGAACTGCTTGAGGGTAAGAAGGCTCTGCAGAGGGATCTGGACAGGCTGAATCGAAGGGCAAAGGTCAATTGTATGAGGTTTAACAAGGCCAAATGCTGGGTCCTGCACTTGGGTCAGAACAACCTCATGCCATGCTACAGGCTTGGAGAAGAGTGGCTGGAAAGCTGCCCAACAGAAAAGGACCTGGGCGTGTTGGTCAACAGCCGGCTAAATACGAGCCAGCAGTGTGCCCAGGTGGCCAAGAAGGCCAACAACATCCTGGATTGTATCAGAAGTAGTGTGGCCAGCAGGAGTAGGGAAGTGATCGTGCCCCTGCACTTGGCACTGAGGCCACACCTTGAATACTGTGTTCAGTTTTGGGCCCCTCACTACAAGAAGGAGTTGCTGGATCATGTCCAGAGACAGGCAATGAAGCTGGTGAAGGGTCTGGGGAACAAGTTTAATGAGGAGAGGTTGAGGGAACTGGGATTGTTTAGTCTGGAGAAAAGGAGTCTGAGGGCAGACCTTATTGCTCTCTACAACTACCTAAAAAGGGGTTGTAGTGAGGTGGGTGTTGGTCTCTTCTCCCAAGTAACTAGTGATAAAATGAGAGGAAATGTTCTCAAGCTGCACCAGGGGAGGTTTAGATTGGATATTAGGAAAAATTTCTTTACTGAAAGAGTGGTCAGGCACTGGGACAGGCTGCCCAGAGAGGTGGTGGAGTCCCCATCCCTGAAGGTATTCAAAAAATGTATAGACATGGCACTCTGGGACATGGTTTAGGAGGCATGGTGATGTTGGGTTGACGGTTGGACTTGATGATCTTAGAGGTCTTTTCAAACCTTAATGATTCTATGATTCTAAAATTATCCATAGAGCTGCAAGAAAGACTTGTACTGCATAGCTTAATAAGCTAATACAGTAATTGATGAGAAAAAAATCTGAAGAAGTTGACTGGATCAAAGACTGTGGGTGCTTAAATACGGAGGAAAAGCTGAGATGGAAAGAGGAAGGCTTTCCACATTACTAAGAAAGGGATAAAAAGTCAGTAGTTGGAAAGGGATTTTAGAGAATTCAACTTTAAATAAGACAAAAATTCCTAGTACTGATGATAATTAATGCTGATACAGCTTATCAGTGAAGATTGTATCTTCAATATTGCTTGGAATCTCTAAAGCAAAACTTGTGTATATTGTTAAAGAGATCCTCTGACACAGGTTTGAGAGGCATTCTTCAGCCCACAAGAGATGACAAAAGCAGAAGCAGTGCTCTATTGAGCTCTAAAGAGCTGTAAATATGAGCATTAATACTTCCTTTTCCTCCTCTGCCTCAGTTAATTTCCGTTCTGAGTGAACTCTCCAAGTACATTTAATACTTCCATCACCATACATAAGGCAAATGACTTTAGTCAGATCTCTTGCTTTATGTCTTATCTGGTTGTGTAATTTGGCTTCTGATTTTATGAGGGTTTTTATTTGGGTGGGTTTCAATATCATTGAAGGTGTCCTGATTATAAATGACCAGTCAAGTCTCTATTTGGTTCATTTAATTGCCTCTTTGATGGCCTCACTAATCACACCTGACTATTTTCACAAGCAGTGGCTATGTCCAAGAAGTGACTGATTTTATTTAATTTACTTCTGTGTAACATCTTTGCTACCATCACATCATTGACAAAGTAACTGCACAGCTGGTGTTAGCTGGACCTGTTCTGGTCACCTCTCTGCCTTGTTTAGCTCTAAGCCCAGACACTCATAAATGGCCTGCGGATTTCATGTCCCTTTCTGAGGGAAAAGTTGTTTAATCCCCAATGTTTTATATTACTGGTCCCTCTACTCCCATACTCAGATTTAAAATCCCATTCACTTTGAACTCAAGGACAGAAATTTATTTCTTCAGTTGACCTCATGCAAGTAAAATTAAGAAATATTCTATTAAAGTGTATAGCTAAAAGACATGTATCACGTAAGCAAAACCACATTAGAACTAGACATATTTGCAGCCGCACTTGCATTTGCAATTGTCTTGACACTTTGCTTATAGTTACCACTCAAACATGGTTTCCCTCAAGGTTTGGAAACTACCAGGGCTGAATTTCAAACCAAACTATATGTGCGGCCCTGATACACACATAGTATTAATAAGGTGATTATTTTGCTCTGAAAGAAAGGTATACAGTAGGCAAAGTCCTTATGCTGCTCCTTAGCTTATTATTTCATTGACATATAATGACAAGACCAGTATTCAAATATAATCAAATTAATTTTGTATGTAAATTAACTTCTAATTTAGTTATCCTGAAATACAGCAAGGTTAACAGAATCACACTGAAGCCATTACAAGTGAAATGAAAATAAAATGCATTTTCATGTTGCTGTTTTAGAGACTTACTATGAACAGTATTCAAACGGCTTTCCAACTTGATTCATTTGCACAGAATGTGTTCAAAGTAATACCATAAAATGTGCTTGCTCTCTCTCTAGGCTTCATACATCTGTTTTATGGTTTGCTTTAATAACAACATTTTTATTGTTGAGGTGTATAATAAATATGACAGACCACATCCTGCAACCTGCAAGGTATGAGGAAGAACAAGTTCTGTATGAACAGAGGAGATAGCCTGTATAAGACTAGAATGCTGGGGCTCATTTGTCTTCAAATATGGTTTGTTTCCCTGTTACAATCAATAGATAATTTGCCCTAGGGGCAAGTATTCATTTATGAACAATGTCCAAGCTTGTATCATAGGACTAATCTCACTTGATTAATTTCTTTGCCAGTGCTAACAAAATTCTATTACTTTGGTAAGATCAGATATATTTGTGGCCTACTTTATATCAAAAGCTGAATTTCTGTTCCTACAAGGCATTAGAGGAAGGTGTCAGCTAGGCTAAATATATAACACATACAATGAAAATTATTATTGTTTTCTTAACTGGAATGTTTTAAGATTTTTAGTATACAAACAGTCACCCACTTCTACATAGGGACTTGAATAAACTGAGTGTATTGGTTTTACATGACAATGTTTTGGTAGCAGGGCAGGTTGCAGGGGTGGCTTCTGTAAGAAGACACCAGAAGCTGCCCCTGTGTTGGACATAGCCAGTTCCAGCCATCTCCAAGATGGACCCACTGCTGGCCAAACCTGAGCCCATCAGCGACATTGGTAGTGCCTCTGTGATAACATATTTAGGAAAGGGTAAAATATGTTGCACAGCATCTGGAAGAAAGGAGAGAGAATATTTGAGAGAAACAACTCTGCAGACACCAGGGTCAGTGAAGAAGGAGGGGGAGGAGGTGCTCCAGGTGCTGGAGCAGAGATTCCCCTGCAGCCTGTGGTGAAGACCATGGTGATGCAGGTTGTCCCCCTGCAGCCCATGGAGGTCCACAGTGGAGCAGATATCCACCCTGCAGCCCATGTAGGACCCCATACTGGAGCAGGTGGATGTGCCTGGAGGAGGCTGTGACCCCATGGAGAGCCCATGCCACAACAGGCTCCTGGCAGGAACTTGTGGCCCATGGGGGACCCAAACTGGAACAGTCTGTTCCTGAAGGACTGTACCCTATAGAAAGGACCTGTGCTGGAGCAGTTCCTGAAGAAGGACCAATGTTGGAGCAGTTCATGGAGAACTGTATCCCATGGGAGAGACTCCATGCTGGAGCAAGGGAAAAGCATGAGGAGGAAGGAACAGAAAAGATGAAGGCTATGAACTGACCGCCACTCCTGTTTCCCATCCCCCTGCGCTGCTCAGGGGGAGGAGGTTAGAAGAGTTAGGAATGAAATTGAGCCAAGGAAGAAGGGAGGGGTGGGGGGAAGGAGTTTTTAGTTTTGTTCTTATTTCTTACTATCCTACTTTTTACAAATAATTGGCAATAAATTAAATTCATTTTCCCAAGACAAATTTGTTTTGCCCATCTGTCTTGCCCATGACAGTAATTGGTATCTCAGACCACAAGCTTATCATTGTATTTTCTTCTCCTGTCCTGCTGATGGAGAAGGAGTGATAGCATGGCCTGGTGGGCATCTGGTGGCCAGCCAAGAACAACCTACTACACAAAGAAAAACTCTCACTCTCCTTTAGAAAGCCCTAGCCCTTTCATTTCTAGTTACATACACTTACCCAGAGAGTGAGACAGACTTGTCTTTGATGCCCTTCTTACCATAAAGGAAGTTCAATTTATATGTTTAAGTTCCTAGAAGAAAGTCTTGTGTACAACCATATAAACAAGTTTGATTCACAGCAGTCAATACTTACCTATTTTATCACTCTCCTCTTACACCAGGGTCCAAGAACAGAATTTGGGATTCACTGAGTAAGAGACAAATCACAAAAGGGAACATGCCTCTATAACCCAGTAACAGAAAAATTCAACTAGTTTGTCTACTCCATCTTACCTAAAGACATTTGGAGATTAGAACTCAGAGCCCTTTTTCCAAGCTGAAGGTTATATTCCTTGAAGTGTATCATAAAACACCATGTTGAGACTCCTAAATATATTTTATCTTTTCTACAGGAAACTTAGGAGCTTTAGATTCCATTCCAAAATACAAGACCAGCATTCACCAAATCAGTTAAGCAGAGCTTAGAAGCCGAGTTCAAGACTGATTTGAGAAAATACCAGCTAGCCTACCATGGAGTCTGAGATACTTTGGATGCCTGAAATGGGATTTAATTGCCTGTGTATTGGTATTTAGTGTCAATATAGATATGCTAGATTGTCCCAACTGATTTTTGTTTGCCTTTCTAGAAGTGTGCTGATCTCTTGTAGCTGATACTGTGCATCATATCTGCCAGCCTTATGAGAACATGTTGAACAACTGGACATCTGAAAATGGGAGATGAATATTTGTCCAGGAAACTGAATCCTGCTTTTAGGACTAAAGAGAGAAATTTCTCTGTGCACTCAAAGTTGTATTAGTAGGATTCTAAAGTTATGTCCTGATTTTTGGTAAGCAGTGGATTATTTGGATTACAGTTATCCAAGGATCTAAGGCCCCAGGAACATACTTGCTCAGATCATGCCCACCTCATTAAGACTTAAATCAAAAAGAGTGTAAACGTTCAGCAGGCCCTTGCTAAATGACTAAGTGCTCCTCATATTTGAAAATCTACCTTTTTATTCACTTTCAGCAAGTTTGCAAATGGTACAAAATGGCAAGGAATAGCTGAAAGACCAAAGGGTTGCACTGCCATTCAGAAGGACCTCAACAGGCTAAGAAAATGGTCCAAGAGGAACCTCATGAAGTTGAATAAAGGGAAATGGCAGTCCTCTACCTGGAGAAAAATAAAACCACACACCAGTAAAACTGGAGGCTGAGTGTCTGCAAAGCAGCTTTGCAAAAAAGAATCTAGTGGTCCTGGTGGACAAAAATTTGACCATGAACCAGAAGTGTACCATGATGGCAAAGATGGGAAACAGCATCCTTGTCAGTAATAGGAAAAACGTTGCCAGCAGATTGAGGGAGGTGATTCTCCTCTGCTCAGCGCTAATGAGCATGTCCAGTTCTGGGATCTCCAGCAGAAGAAGGTCACAAACATACTAGAGAGACTCCAGTGCAGGACAAAGATGATTAAGGGACTGGAGCACCTTTCATAATAGGAGAGTCTGAGAGAGCTGGGACAGTTCAGTCTGGAAAAAAGGTTTGGGGGCCTGACAGGGGGGTGCAGATCTTAGCAATGTTCATAAATATCTAATGGGAGGGAATGAAGAAGTGGGAGCCAGATTCTTCTCAGTGATGTCCACTGACAGGGCAACAGGCAATGGACACAAATTGAAACCCATAAAATTTCATATGAATGTAAGAATAAACCAGTCAAACAAGAAGAGGTTGCCCAGAGAGGTTGTGGAGTTTGCATCTCTCAAGATATTCAAAACCTGAGAGGATACAGGCCTGGACAACCTGGTCTAGCTGATACTGCTCTGAGCAATGGAGTTGGACTCCATGGTGTCCAGAGGCCCCTTCCAATCTCAACTATTCTTTGATTCTGTGATCCTGCTATTTACTTAACAGTGGACTTTTTGAACTGAGCCAAATGAAACCTCAATGGAGAATGAACATTTTCTTATGCTGGTTGAACTACACTTGATTAGGGAATGTAGTTTACCTTGCTGTTTGATCAGGCATCTATGCTTTGGAACTGTTTCTATGGGAATTAAGGAAATCTTTCAAGAACTTCAGTCATGTAAATTGGACAGGAAAAAATACACAATTTCCTGTAGAGAACAATCCTTCCCTGGCAGAGGTTGGACTTTGAGACCTATGAAATACTTTTTAAGCTTAATTTATTATTACATCAGCAATAAAACAACATTTGCTCTAGCAATTTTTTATGCCATGGAGTGAGTCTCTGATTTTCTCTTTTTAATACTGAAACATTGTATAAGTAATTAATTTAGCATCTTATATTAGTACTAGATTTGTATTTATAATAGAATTGCTGTTACGTTTTCTATTATAGTTGTCTATGAAAGTTGGGAGGTGTTAATCAACTGAAGAATGCTAGTTTAGCAGACAGGAGATAATAAAAGGACAGGGTGATAGCAATCATTAGTTTAGAACTAACAAAATCTGTTGTCTGTATTTACCTGTAACAGTTAAGGCTCGCTGTAATTGGTCTGTCATTTTTATCACTGCAAAATATGCTCCTATTTTTATTGTAATAGCAGTTGTTACAAGACAGTTTGTGGGTGTCTTAGCTTCATTTATTGAATTCTAGCAAAATTATAGATGTCATCTCCAGGAGAAGAAAACCAGAATGGACCAAATATACTCTTTATGCAATGTCTTCAGAAGGCATAAGTTATTAATAGAGGGGATATCAGCCCAAAGTTTCTTAGCTGTGAAATAGTTTCAGGCAATTTCATTGCATATCATTAAAGACTAAGTTGAATTGTTAATATCTGAAAGCTTTAAAGCTAATTCCTGAGGAACATGTGACAGATGGATATGGTGAGATGAGGGTAATGATGTGAAATATGCCCTTTCACAAGTCTTGCGCTGTCTTTCATGGCTGAGAGATATTAACATTTATTCCATTTAGTTTCCATTTTTCTCACTTCTGCCTGTGATTTTTGGAAATCACTCTTCCTTTATTTCAGTGGCATACTGGATAAAAGAAGTCAGAAGCTCCTTCCCAAAGGATGAAGTGAAGGCAACTTATGTGCTGGAGGAAGAGCGCCACAATCAACTAATTAGACAAAATAATGCAAGGTCTACTGCTAATAAAATATTTCTGAGATCAAGACTCACTATGGAATTATATTACAGATTCACCATGCTCCAAGCAGATAAAGATATTGTAGTGAAGCAAGAAAGTCATTGTTGCAGTAAGATGAAAACATAAGGAAGGAAGGAAAAGAAATTGCCCTTGTGTCCAGAAAAATGACAAAAGGAAATAGGAAAACAAAATACAACTTGGTTAAATGATGCAAATGAAATTTTTTCTATCCTGGTGTTACTAACCTCCAACACTGACTGTTCATGACACTTCAGTAATCATCTGAAGGGTGACAGAAATGATAAGATATAAAAATATTCCTATGTACCTACACAAAAAAAGGTTGATAGATCAAGAAAGTAAGGGAAATGTATTTAGCTGCATGGGTTGGATGCTAGATCTCTTATTTTAAAAAGCAGCAAAATAAACAATTATCTAGTTCTTGTGTTTTTAATCAGGGAGTACAAGATATATTGATAACTTTTGAAAAGAAACTAGGCATATTTTGTATGACAGTTACTATCGTCACAGAAAACCAATTATAGAGTCATAGAATCATAGAATAATTTAGGTTGAAAAAGACCTTTAAGATCATTGAGTCCAGCCGTAGACCTAACACTACCAAGTCCACCACTAAATCAGGTTCCCTAAGTGCCACATATACACATCTTTTAAATTCCTCCAGGGATGGGGATTCAAACACTTGCCTGGACAGCCTGTTCCGATGCTTGGCAACCCTTTCAGTCAGGAAATTTTTCCTGCTATCCAATCTAATCCTCCCCTGGTGCAACTTCAGGCAATTTCCTCTTGTCCTGTCACTTGCTACTTGGGAAGAGAGACCAACACCCACCTCGCTACAACCTCCTTTCAGGTAGTTGTAGAGAGCAATAAGGTCTCCCCTCAGCCTCCTTTTCTCCAGACTAAACAACCCCAGCTCCCTCAGCCGCTCCTCATAAGACTTGTTTTCCAGACCCTTCACCAGCTTCATTGCTCTTCTTTGGACATGCTCCAGCACCTTCTTGTAGTGAGGGGCCCAAAACTGAACACAGTATTCAAGGTGTGGCCTCACCAGTGCCAAGTACAGGGGCACAATCACTTCCCTACTCCTGCTGGCCACACTATTTCTGATACAATCCAGGATGTTGTTGGCCTTCTTGGCCACCTGGGCACACTGCTGGCTCGTATTTAGCCGGCTGTTGACCAACACGCCCAGGTCCTTTTCTGTTGGGCAGCTTTCCAGCCACTCTTCTCCAAGCCTGTAGCATGGCATGAGGTTGTTCTGACCCAAGTGCAGGATCTAACACTTAGCCTTGTTGAATCTCATACAATTGGCCTCTATCCATTGGTCCAGCCTGTCCAGATACCCCTGCAGAGCCTTCTTACCCTCAAGCAGATCAAGACTTCCAACAAAACCAGTATCATCTCCAAACTTACTGAGGGTGCACTCCATCTCCTTGTCCAGATCATTAATAAAGATATTAAACAGAACTGGCCTCAGTACTGAGCCCTGGGGAATACCACTTGTGACCAGCCACCAACTGGACTTAACTCCATTCATCAGAACTCTGGGTCCAGCCATCCAGCCAGTTTTTTACTCAGACAAAATATAGAAGAATAGTTGTAAGTGTATAAGTCTGTATTAATCTTGTTTTTTCCTGATTCCTAAAAAAGACGTGGTTTTCATCTGACCACCTCAAAAAGGATAAAGTATAATTAGAACACAACAAGACGGATTGGTGTTTTCGGCCTGAAGAGCAGAAAACTGGCAAAAGGGAACAACAGCAACATAATAAAATGAACGAAATACAGAAGGAATATAATTTCTTAGAACACAAGAACCTAATAATATAAACATCAGGCAAAAAGTTTAATTTGCAGAAAAGGAATTGCTTTCTCACAACTCAGAATTAAACTGTGGAATTTCTTCACACAGAAAAATACCTAGAATAAATTCATAAAATTAGAAAGAGTTGAGGCAAATTAGGATCATCAATGTGTATTAGAAGGGTCTTTGTCCAGGGTCAACCTCAAAGCAAGCCCTAAAGTAGTGGTTACCAAAACCTAGGAAGTAAAATTGTCTTACACATGACCTTTTCCCCATGCTTTTACCACTGACATGCAACTATGTTTGGAAGAAAAATACCAGAGACAGAGCGTTTTTCTGGGCCAGCAGGGTATTTGATAATTGGGTAACAGTCTGGCTCCAAAGGAAAAAAAATCTAGGAACTTTATGCAAGTATTTTATTACCGTAACACTAGTATAATTGCCAAGTCAGGTGTGGAGAAGTTAGGAAACAACAGACATTAAACTAGAATATTTGATCATATGTTGAAAATCACGGTCAAATTACATATACATGAGGGATTGAATTAATTTTATGCAGTCTTTTTAATTCAAGGAAATCTTAATGTTTTCATGCTTCACATTATGAACTATTTTATACTATTTTCTACTATAATTTTTGGATGAGATATTAGATGCATTTTAACTTTGATATTTATGTCTAGAATGTTAAACTATTTACTCATTATTTAATAGGAAATTTTTCTTGTTTATTAAAAGATATTTACTACTGTGTACAGTCACAAGATTTGATAGCCAATGCGAAGTTTTCTTGTATTATTTTGTGCATCACAGTTCCTCCTCAATTTTAATTGTTTCATGTTGCACGATTCAGCTGTACTTCAAGTATTGATGCATAGTACTCTTTTTCAGTTTCCGTTATTCTGAGGCTTTAATAGCAAGTATGTAACCATCTGTGCTTGAAGCTGATACGACACTACCTCATTAATGTTTACTGAAGCTGTCATATTGAAAACAGCAAATATAATTTTCTTCTTGGTGATCTTTGTAAGTAAAGTTAATGATAAAGGCCCATTGGCCTAATAACCTTGTTATGTGCATCAGTGACTTGAGGTTTCTTTGGAGAAACACAGTTATCATCCAGAAATTTTGAATGCTCTTTTATGTGTGTTTATTAATTTTTTTCTCAGAAGATTAACTCCTCCTACAGATTGCAGTCAATTATTTGAGGAGAGGAGAGCAAATCTTAAACTTACTCTTCCATTTCTGTTGACCAAAACCAGTGTGTCATTGACATTCTTTTTGGTATGGCAGGTAAGGACTAGTATTAGTTGGTACCATAGGTTTAGTTTAACCAAGATAATATAACATGGTATGGTAAGATTCTGTCATGAAAGTGTCTTTAGAGGTTCCTTTTAGGACCTTTTAAAATCACTTTGCATTTCTCTGAGCAGATAGTATGGTAATGTTTTGATCTCCACATGCAAGTACAGAGAAACAGCATATTAGTTAATTATATGTTTGTATGAAAAGTAGTTATGAGTTCTCAGCATCGGTTCCAGGGACTGAAATGTGTCATCAGATCTCCATGCCAGCTAAACAAAACAGACACCAATCTTTTCAACGACTTTGGTCAAAAGCATTGAATAGGAACTATTCTCTCAGTATTCTATGATTACTTTGTAATAAATGTATTGAAACCCCAATAATCTCTAAATAAAAAACTTGCAAACTAAAAAATGATGCAACATGCTATTCACAGTGAAAAAATCCTTGCACTGCTGTACAGTTTTGGTGGTTGAATTTTATAAGCTACCAGAAACTATTTTGTAGATATGCCAGAATAATACAGAAAGAAATTAATTTAGTGATGCCCTGAATACTCTTTTACCCCATGATAGTAACAAGGGAAACGAGGCAAAATTAGTAAGTTTTCATAATTACAGCCAGCAGGAGTAGGGAAGTGATTGTGCCCCTGTACTTGGCACTGGTGAGGCCACACCTTGAATACTGTGTTCAGTTTTGGGCCCCTCACTACAAGAAGGTGCTGGAGCATGTCCAAAGAAGAGCAATGAAGCTGGTGAAGGGTCTGGAAAACAAGTCTTATGAGGAGCGGCTGAGGGAGCTGGGGTTGTTTAGTCTGGAGAAAAGGAGGCTGAGGGGAGACCTTATTGCTCTCTACAACTACCTGAAAGGAGGTTGTAGCGAGGTGGGTGTTGGTCTCTCTTCCCAAGTAGCAAGTGACAGGACAAGAGGAAATTGCCTGAAGTTGCACCAGGGGAGGATTAGATTGGATAGCAGGAAAAATTTCCTGACTGAAAGGGTTGCCAAGCATCGGAACAGGCTGTCCAGGCAAGTGTTTGAATCCCCATCCCTGGAGGAATTTAAAAGATGTGTATATGTGGCACTTAGGGAACCTGATTTAGTGGTGGACTTGGTAGTGTTAGGTCTACGGCTGGACTCAATGATCTTAAAGGTCTTTTTCAACCTAAATTATTCTATGATTCTGTGATTTACAGTAACACCAAAGAGTTTTCATGTCTTCTTGGCTGCTCTCAGGGACTAGGAATTTTTTTTCTCCAATTAAATTATCCCCAACAACATCAAAATTTTCCTACATCTGTTGCAGTGAAATTAAATTCTGTCATCATGCATGTACAGGTAGAAGCAGTTCCTTTCTCCCATCCTTTCTACTAGCTCCATGTACAGATTTTCCTTTCTGGATTCCCCTAAGATGGCTCCATTTCTTTAGGGACCTTTGATGGCAGATCTTATTAAAACCCTGGAAATACATGTACATTCCAGTGACTGGATCTTCATTATCCTCAAACTCTAAGGATGCATTAATACCAACATATTTAATGTGCCTACAACTGTTGTCTGGCACTTGAACTCACCATCCGGGCTCAGTCTATGTTTCATATTCTCCAAAACAGGTGGCTACATGTCAAGAAATGTCTCCAGATTGCATTAGCTCCTAAACTGTAAGCAGGACAGTGAGATTTGGCATGAGTCAAAAGTCTGCCATAGAGTATTCTAACAGTTTATTGGTAAAGAAAATCAAGTTCCACTGTCTGGGAATGTTCCCAAAGTAGCAATTTATTTTTTTACAGTACTGTATTGATTTTGGATGGAAAGACTGCTCTCTATAGAATCTGCATTGATTCTTCCTCCTTTCCCATCTCTCTCTCTCTCTGTCTCTCTTTTCTTTCCTCCCTGCCAGTTCCGATTTTTACATTTTGCCTGAAGGTAAATCAGATTTACCAGTTCATTTTCTAGTTCTTTCCTGGACTATTTCAAAATTGATGTCCTATTTGATCCTTTCCATCCTCTGATTTTAGCTGGTAGTTAGCAATTTCATATTTGATTACCTTTAGGGTTCCTGGCTGAATATCATCTCTTCATGTCAATTTCTGATTAATCTCTTTATTGGTTTATCTTAATAGCCATTTACTGACACTTCAATTTGAGACAATTCCTTAGACTGTTCCCTCATAAAAAAAATGAAAACCATTATGGAGATGCATTAGGAGAACACAAATACAATACATTTTTAGCTGTTCTACTATGGTCATTTCTTTCTTAAGTGTTTCTTTAGCACCTGCATCATCTTTGGACCCTCGTCCATTCTTTGGCAGTCTTCCTGACTTCACTGTGCTTAAAAAAACTCTGTTAGAAGTTCTAATATTGTTAGTAAGTCACTCCTAAACACTTTTTTAAACCTGCAATGTTTAACTCACTAGCATATATCCTCTTTTCTCCTACTTTCTTCATTTGGACCCAACTTTTATGTTTTGAATGACTTCTTTTTTTTTTTTTTTAATTTATAACAGTCCCTTATACTCAGATGTTTACTACCTCTTTCTAGCCTTTTAGATAGGTTTTCTATACAGACTTTAGCTCACATATGGTTTTTTATTTTCTATACTGCCTACAAGAGAGAATTCAGACATATTAACTCTCTTCAGTTTCTTTCCGACTTTCATTGTAACTATTTATTAATATATATGTAGTCTTTCTTTCTGAAGTTAAACTTTATTGTAGTAGACTTCTGTAGCTCTTTTTAGCATGCAAAGTTGTTTAATTCTAATATTTTTCAAAAATTATCTATTTAGGTGCTTTGCAGGGCATTTAACACTAAGAAAGGTACTGCAACACCTTGGTCTAAGGAAGCCAGCAGGGACTTTGTACAGGACTCCAGACTCAGGGTTCAAAACCTGCATTTCCCCCACAATGGATAGGGAACTAAGCATCTCAGAAAATGAATGCTAAAACTCCCATGGTCATAAAAGGTAATTAAAACAAAACAAAACTAAACAAAAAAGGCTTAATACGGAGGTCTGGCTTAACTTTCAGTTTTTCTCCTGCCTGCAGCAGGACTGTGAGGGACATCTATCAGTCTATTGAGGTTCTTCTGCATTATGTCCAGAAGGCAGGGAAAGACTAATATTTGTGGATGAACTTGAGCAGCACCAAATCCTTTGTGGTGAAAATGGTGATAAAGACAATAGTGCTGTCTGTTATGTATAAAGGAGCGTGGCATCCAGGCAGACTTCAGCTTTTGGCCTTCTATATCTTGTGGGATTTCAAACTTGTATGTCTTCCAAACCAGCAGAATATCTTCATCATGAATTTATCATAATATGTTCTACTCTGTGTCTCAGAGAGAAGCATTTACAGAACTACTGGGGCTAGACAAGCAATCAAAAGTATGTGTGTCTGTAGTGAAGACAGCCCACTGGGAGTCAGGGGTTCTGCTTCTTGTTCTATTTATACACTTAGGTGCTGCAACGGTTAGGCCCCTGTGAGGCACTCTTTTTATAGCTAAAAATTCTCTCTGCTTCTGACCTATTGCTGGGTTTTCTGCTGTCTGAACTACAGAAACAACCAACCACAGTAGCTGATTAGCATCTCCCTTTGAAGCAGCAGCATGAGAAAAGGAGGTGCTTTGAAACAAACTGTTGAGAGTAAAAGAATAAAGATTTAGAGAAGAAGACACAGTGATGAGACCATTCCTCCCTGCTTCTGTCCTCCACTCCCCAGTCCCAGCACAGTTCTTTCTGGCCTACCCAGATGAACTACTGTCCCAGTTCTTACTTTCATGCCAATTTCCCCTACAGGAACCTGGTTCTCTGCACAGATTCATTACAGGACAGTCTTCTGATTAACATTGTCTTGTTCAGCTTCTCACTGTACCTTATGATAGTACAGTAATTTCATGATCTATATTCTTGACATAACCCTCCAGATGCTTGTGAAAACAGTGTTTGTTTGTAAGTAGTAATTAAAAATTTTTTTTGAAGGCAAAATTCTTCTATTTCAGGGAATTTGATTGTACTTGTCAGTTGTTAGTGTTCTCAAAAAGACGGCAATGTAAAATGGTTACTCTTACATTTTGCTTAAACTTTAAGCTTATTTTAGAGGATGAACTAATAAATAATGGAAAAAAAGTATGCCTTTCAATTTAACAACGGCTATTACTTTAGTAAGTGTCAAACTTAGATGTAGTCATCATCCCATTGTTTCAAAGTCTTGTGGTTAGAGCATAACCTCCCTACACAGCTCAGCTTGTTACTACACCAGTTTAAGACATCTTGCTGCAGAATAAAACCTAACATTTATATTGAACAAAGAAATCTCTGTTTTGTTTCAAAACCCTTCTTCCACCATAAAGTTTATAAAAACTGAACTTGCCATGCCACCTTGAAAGATGAAACAGAACTCTTTATTAGATGATGGGAGAGAAGACCAAGACTATGAGGTCTGCTTGGAGCCTTGCTATATCAATTAGCCTAAATAATGCAATACATTTTTTATATATCAACAATTTTTATGAGTCTTGAGAAACAACAAAGGTTGGGTTCAAAGCACACTAAGCATCTCTTAAAATAAAGAGCAAATTTACAGTATATAGTGTGTTCAGTATGTTCTTTAAGTGATCGTTTCTTGATGATAACATCCTGAAGTACAGATTGGATCATTTTTGTTGCCTCCAAATTCTATTGGGACAAATACTTTTCATTGATGTTTATGAATAGAAACTGACCTTTCAGAGTAAAACTTAAGTCTGTAGATTGTTCTTTGTTAGATTTCTACATGACTGAAGGCACAACAAAATGTCCTGTAACAAAAGTATTTTTATAGTGATTGAATGTCAATGTGCAGTATGTTAAAGTTCATTATAATGCTGAGTGTACTACGAAATGTGTCAATTTGTAATGCTTATGGCTGATAATGCCATCAGAATAAGTTCTGTTTTATTGCCACATATACAGCAAGAGGAAGACAACACTTAAATAAAATTAAAGTGTTTTCATATTTCTCTTTACTGACTTTCTGCATGCAGAAACAAACACTTAAAATTGTGAACATTAAAATTTAGTGCAATATTGATGTAAATAATGTAATTTACAGCATATCTGTAATCTAATACAGCCTGTGCAGTATGAGTATCTGGAGAATTTCACCTTATCGTCTTTTGTTCATACACATACATTTCAGCTTGCACTCTATTCCAATGCCTTTATTTAGGACAACAGCATGGCTACCAACTCCAGCTGTATTTTGAGAGTGACTCAGAGAACTTTAGGATCTAAGATGTCCAAACTGGTATCTCTACTGGGCAGCTACTCAGAAAAGCATTAGGTAATTTGACAACATGGAGTGCAGGAAGTTATTATAATTGATACGTGGGAAAGGAGACAACAAACAACTCCAGCAACAGGAAAAGAGAGACAGCTGCTCAAAGAAGAAACCAAAATCACAGGTCAATGTTGTGTTATTTCTGTGGCAGATAGACATAGTCTGTTTCCTTCCCAGAGGAGAAATGAATGCCTTTGTTAACCTTTACTCAAATCAAACTCAAAACATATCCAGGGTACCTCTATGCATTTCTTATCACGGAAAAAAATACCACTTTGATAGTTTAAGAATTTTCCAGTTGCTATCATAACCAAGCTGCATTTTCAAAAGTAGTTTCAGTGGTTTTGAAAGGTTTTCTTTCTATACTACAACAAAGTTCAAAACCATGGTCCATACTTTGGGACCAGGTACAGCTGATCATATTCACCATCCTAAAGCTGTGTTTCCTATAAGAGTCCTTTCCTCCTGTTCTCAGGAAACAAAAGACAAGAATGATTTGTTGAAACTAAAGTTACTGGGATGTGCTGTCTGCATCACAAAAAACTTTACAGATGAGACTAGCAAGGCTTGAGATCATGAAGTCAACATTATTTTTAAATAATTGTATAAAGAGGACATCCTCAAGTAAGATCATACCCAAACTACCAGCTTAGGTTTGAGTTCTGTGTCAAAGTTCCTGACTGTCACTATTCATTTCAGTTTAGTCAATTCTTTCAGGGCAGTTTATAAAGTTTCTGCTTATGTGCAGAGATAACCTAGCCAGAACAAGTAAGAGCTTACTTCATAGGTCCTACTGTCACAATTTAAAGTCAACTTGAAATATACTTAACAGAAGGGTCTCCTCTGAGATGCTTGGCATGCAGAAGTTTTACGGTGTCCACCAGTCATGTACTCCCAGGGTCACTTGTCTGGTGAGAAAGCTGAAGACACCTGTTCTACCTGTAATCTGCTTTACCTTCACAGTTCACCTTACTAAAGAACACAAAGGGAGATGTAGTCATAGCCATAAATTTACCAGTGTCCAGAAGAGGTGTTTTGGGTGGTTCTGTATCTCATAACGACATATCATGATACAGCCGCATAGAGAAATGCTCCCAAGATGCCCTACTATGCACAGGATAGCTTTGAATCATGGCAAGCCTTGATCAAAGGGCCTCATGCAGAAGTACAAGGAGTAAAACAGAGTTCCCAAAGGTAAAGTTGAGAATTGTGCAAAACCCCCAACGTTGTAGCTGCAGGTCCAGGAGGGTTTTGTTACCTGATCACCACACAGGGGCAGAGTTGATTTTAGCTCTCTAAAGCAAGAGGAATCACCTCTCAGTACCAGAGTTCCTGTGCTGTCCATTACATTACAAAGACAGAAGGAAAGGATCAAGCTAAATGTTAAAAATTTTTACTGCAAGCTTTTCTTTCTTTTTTTTTTAGATGGCAAGACATAGAAGGAAATAAGAAGGGGTTCATCTGTTAGTGATTATTAGCAATTACTGATTAATATTAATTCTTAAGATGAAGAAAAATCTAAGAAAACACTTCTCTGCAAAACAAGATCCCATCAACATACCATGGGATATGGGGCTCTCTATTATTAGGGCCAGTAATATAGCTAGAAAGAACTGGTGAATTTTTCCTGCCATGGAACTGGATTCTGTTTCTGCAGATTTGAAGACCTGGCATGGGATATACTTTGTGAGATACTGCATATCCTTAAAGCCTTGCTATAGCTATGAGAGGACCCAAATACTCTGTATCCTTGTGCTGCAGAGAGACGTAGGTAACTTGACCCGAATAAGGGGTGTGATGTATACCACTTAAAGGAATAAAGTCAGGAAGCAAATTAAGGATGTAAAGTTGCATTTGTCTCTCTGAACATTAAGAGATAGAGGAGCTGCTTCTGCAGGGAAAATTCTCAGACATTGAAAAACCAACCACTTGGTGGACAGCCTGTACTACACCTGTTTTATTTACACTCCTTATCAATTTCTTAAGAACCAAGAATTAATGTGAGCTAAAGGGGACAGCTGGCTGTTCCCAGGTCCTCTGTGGTCAGAGAGCAGGCAGTTGCTCACTTTTCAGGCAGCAGCAGTAGTACAGGATTGCCTGGTGTAGGCAACAGCTGTCCAAGGGTAGAAAAAGGAGCCTGCATGAGAACCTGTGGTTTACCAGCTCAGATTGTTTGCCAACCCATCTATTGCAGTCCTGGATTATTGGCTGGCATACAGGGCTTTGGAGAGAGCTGGGGACAGAAATCTCATGAAATCTGAAATAACCTTGTTTAAGATAAGTATTTTTTAAAAATCTGTAAGAAAGGAGGTCAGAATATACCTATAACCTCCTTCCTGCTCTGCCATTTAATCTGCCTCAGGTGTCCTATATCACCAGTCCTTCCTCTCAGATCTCACCAGAAAAAATTCATTGCTGTGTGTGCCTGCCTGGGGCAGGACGGATGCATATATTTTGCTTTGGGCACAGTGCGCTCCTGTGCATGCAGCAAATATGCCTCAGTGTGTGTTTTGGCTAGGGTTGACAAGGCTGTCAGTGCTGTCCAGGATTTTGTTTTCCTAGCTGAGAAATGTCAGAGCAAGGCAATGTGATTTAACCCATCTGCTCAGAGCAAAGGCAATTATTTCCTTCTCTCCCGCTCAGTCCTTCATGGCTGTGAAACTCTAAATTTGCCCACTGCCACCTGCCCTTCTCCCACAGGAACCCTGTCGTCTTCTATTTCTCTCTTCAGTATCAGGGAATTCCAATACGTTTAGCCACTTGCAGCTGCCTCAAGAACACAGGAAAAAAATCCCTCAATGATCACGTGAGGAGAGGAGGGATTGGATCAGAAAAAAATCAGATCTGCCCAGAAGATCCATGGTTCCCATTCTGCAGAATTTTTGGCAGGACACATCAGCAGCTGTGCAGTTTTGCAATTTCTTTTCAGTAACAGTCACGGTTTAAAGCATTATCAACTATGTCTGGTGAACACAGGTGCTCTGGCAAAATTCAACCATCACAACAGCTTCAGCTGTGCACCTTTCCTAGCAAACTGTCCTGTAAACCAAAGATATTCCTGTGAAAAGGAGAAATATTCATTGACTTGAAGGCATCTGCTCAGAAGAGAACTGTGATGGCTATTCTGAGGGCTGTGTCTAACAGTTGTTAGACTCAAAACTTTGGCTTTTTTAGACACAATATATTGTATAATATCTTCAGGCTAAAACTATCTAGTTGTATAAAGCTAAAATAAAGCTAGTTAAAGCAAGCTGAACTCTAGTTACCTAACTATTGTACAATTTTCTGCTTCAGCTAAGAATAGCTAAAGTAAGATCAGACAAGTCCAGACAAGGCCAGGCAAGTCCTTAGGCCTTATATAGCTAAGATAGTACAAGGTTGTGGTCCATTAAAAGCAATGGGAACAGCACAATTACTACAGAGCTACCCAGTGTTGAACCTTCTTCTACTATGGGAATAAAAGCCTCTCACAAAGTGTTGGACTTTACAGCAAATACTAGTAGTTGTTGATTCCAGAATCTTAATGTAATTTAATCAAAACTATGCAAAACATCACACACATCACTCTCATAGCTTATTTCAAAATAATATGTTGTTGCAGTTGTTTTAAGAGAAATCAATTTAATTGTTCTAGATTAATGACTGTATTAATTTCTATTTTTCCAAATTATCTCTAATAACAGGGTCATGAGGCTTAGTTGTTTTTGCAAAGCAGAAGTTTTGTTTCATGCCATTAACAGGCTCAGCTAAAGACTATACACTGTTGATAATACCATAACCACCAAGCTTGTCTTTTCTTTTGATGAAGTGTGCTACTTTAAAATAGATCCTCTGCTGAGCTAATTGGGAAGGTGTATTAATCCCAAATAATTCCATGTTGAGCTCACTCCTTCTTAGCTAAAGGGCCCAAATTCCCATTGTTCTGAATTTTTTGAGCTGGTTTAGAAGATAATAGTCAAAATACTAGTAAAAAGATTACACCAAAAGTTGCTGTGATTACTAACACAGGTCAATCTATACAGCTAGACACTTCCTCAGAATCCTCAGTATATGGACCCAGATAATGAGTATGTATTAGATACTGTGTACACAACCCTGATTTCATACCTCAAAATGGGGTAGCATGGGGAGTGAAGCTCCTGAATGATTCCCCACAGCAGGTCAAGTCACAAATTATTTAGTTTAGATCACCAATATGTAGTTTGTCAGACCTTGAATAAACAATTGCCTCTACATTCACAGGGAACACTGAAGAAATTCTCTCTAGGATAAAAGAAAACTAGAGCACTTCAGGAATATAACACTTATAATAATAAGTTATTTCTGTTATACTAGAAAACCTATGTAGCGCCAATAAAAAAAAACAATCTGATGCCAGTGTCAACTGTGTGTTCTACTTAGCATGGTTGTTTTATTAACAGACACTGATATGTTCTCCCAGGGCAGACTGAGAAATAAGGAAGGGGGAAACTTTCTACAAACGTATAATGCCTGAATATTCTGTAAGGTAATATTTGTTTAAATGTGAAATGTTAAAGTATTTTGTCATATATCAATTTCCTGGAGAGCCTAACAAGAAACAAAACAGCAGCAGAGGCTAAACGCTAAGTTGTAGTCTGAAAAAATCATTTTTTCTCTCCCTCCCCAAAGAAGAACCCTGATTTTGTTATCAAATTATAGATGGTTTTCCAACCTCATAAGGCTAAATAAAACATAATTCTAACCAAATCAAGCTTTAAAAAGTAATTTTCTGATGTTGTTGAAGTGATTTCTATTAATAACTTTCCTCAAAAAAGCAATTTAATGGAGGGCCCCCACCAGGCTCAGGGCCCTTCTGATTGACCTGGGAATAGTCTATCACACATGGCTCTGAAAGAAGCAGAGACTCCTGTGTTCAGTATTCCAGATAATCAAGTTAGATTGCTCATAGGGAGAGCCAGTGGCATAGCCATTTACTGTAGCTCATTCACATGAATTTGTCATCAGCTCAAATCCCAACAGCCGGTGCCTTCATGGAAGACAGTCCCTTATATCATAGGCAGGCTCATGTCAGACATCCTCACTGCCTGCCCTTCCAAGAATTCTAAATATCCAGAGTACAACTCCTAACTTAGGACTAGAAAAACTATTTTGACCTATTCAACTCCAACTGAATATTCTGAGACTAATATCTCCCTCAAAAACCCGCATGAAAGCAATATATACCAAAAAGTTTACTTAAGCAGAAGCCATAACAAAATGTTTTGATGAATATATCTGCAATCATATTTGTTTGTAATAATTTAAGAAACAATAACACTTTAAATCTTTAGAAGATTAAAATCTTCTAGTGCTTCTAGTATACACATATCCCTTTAGAGACCTTTTTTTTTACTGTCTATTGCCGACTTAGCATTGTAATAGATAATTGCAAGTGTACAAAGGCACAATGCTGCACTCAGGCCATATAGTATTGCATTAGAGGAGTTCCAAAGCAGTGTATATATCATATGACCCAAACAGACATTGGGTGTTGAGTACCTAGAGAAACCCAGAGAATGAGTTTCTAAGTATCACTTAAAGTCCCACTTCTACAGTCACCTTTGTATAAGCAATTCTTGTAATCAAGTTCTGTTGGGTCTACAGATGTGTAATACACTAACAAGAAGACCTTAAATAATACCAGCTCTCCAGGAGTCAGGGCTAAGTTATTAGTCACTACCAGGCTCATATTTTAAGTTGAGTTTTCAAATCTGCAGAAGATATGGCAGCAGAACCAGCATGGTAAACTAGTTAAACTCTTGTTTTAGCATTTTCTTATGTATCACATTTCTCAATCCATGCATTTTTTAGGTATCTTTTTGGACATCTACTGAAACTTACCTTAGGAACAATACAAGTGGGGACAACTCTATACAGCAAGCTTCAGACAACTGTTCCAAGACCAACTGTGTTAAAAACACTGCATTCCAGGGATACTATTCTAAATTTTGCTTACAGTGGCTGAACAATTTTAGGGCACAAAAAGAGCATTTATAATCTATTCATCAAAATATTCCTAAGTCATGCACCCTCTTCACTGGAGAGGGGAGGAAACAACCTTTAAATACCATTTGAAGCTTAATCACTATAATGAGTTGTTGGGGCATTTTTAAAACACCTGGTATCAATCCTGCAGCAACCTTTCCAAAAAAGTGGATTACTACTGATTCAGCTCTGATGTTGTTTGGATAATATCAGGTTGTTGACAGGCTTGAACTCCTTAGAATGCAATAGCTTTTCAATATTGTGTCTAGACTACTTTATAATTTGTTAGTGTGGGATAGCTTCTGAAGCAATATCCGCATATAGTAAGTAAATATTAAGGGTCTTGATCTACAACTGATCCATAGTACTGTCATGGTCAGGCCAGATACAGCAGTCTTTTTGTTTCTGCATTCAAATGCTGCAGCAACTCATCATTTCTGCAACAGTGTGAGACATAGTTACAATCCATTAGCTGGAAGTTCAATTATAATCTGATGTCTTCAGAACCACCAGTTCCTTTACTGCCAGGAAACATAAGAATTCCAGATTTACACATCCCACTGTCTTCCAGCCAAAGATACCTTTGTTAGGCAACAAAGACCTCATTCTCTTCACTTCCATATCTTTTCAGTAACTTTATTCTTTGTCAACCTTTCTCCAAGTGGTCCTAGAGAAAGCAAATTGAGTAAAACAAAAATGTAAATTGTATATCAGGAATTATTAGGAGTCAAATGAAGTGCAAAACAGAAAATCACTGTGTCCTTGAATAAATTTATGGTTCACCTGTTACTTAAAAACTGGTTCTCTAACTCAGGGATATAATGGCAGGTCGAAAGGTAAGGTTCATGAAGGTGTCTACATCAGTCATGAGGATGGACCTTCTTGAATCCAAGAAACAACTAAATAAACTAGGACTATTCAGTCTGAAAAAAAAAAAAAAGCAGTGAAGGGAGATATGATACAGGTCTACAAAGTCAAGGGAGTTGTAGAAGAGTGAACAAAGTGCAAAAAAGTAACAACATCAAATGACGTTATCAGAAATAATTAAAAATAAAAAAAAAAAAAAGTATTGATTCCTCCTACAACATGCAGTAATAATTCAGAGTGCTTTGCCAATCTGGAAAGCTAAGAGTTTAAACTAGTTCAAGGATGGAGTAGATGTGCTTAAGGAAGAGAATGCCAATGATACACAGAAGTGACTTATGGCTCAGAAAGCCTCCAAGACACAACTGGTTGTGGATTGACTATGCATGAAAAATACTGTACATGCTGAATCTAGTCTTTGTCAATTTTTAGCTGCTAATGCAGGCAAGCTACTTGTAGCTTTGACCTAAACCAATATAGCTAGTTTTATGTGCTCTGTGGTTCTCTCTGCTGTTTCTTTCAGTGCCTCTGAAGCCTTTCAAAGAAGCCTACAACCTCTTCCTCTGCTATCACCATTCTGTTTGTGCTGCAGCTTTTCAGAACAGGTGTTTGCATCTGGGAGCTGTCACAGCTAGAAGTGAAGATCCTTCTCTGGGCTGGTGTAGTGGAGGACAACTTACTGCTTAAGGTTATCCTTAAGCTAAAACTGCTTTGATTTTGCTTTGATGTTCACACCCTACAAATACAGACATTGACAATCATTCCATCCGTTCATTGGCAGTTATATGGTTCAAGTACAAGAATCTGTCTAGCATGAAAATAAAATAAGCCAGTTAAACAACATGTTGGTTTATACTGATCAGAACATGAACGATATTCTCACTTCAGCAGAATGGGGTTTTGGAATCATGGTCCTATACAGCCTATTCCTTTGCAGAGGGCTATTTCACTAAGCTCTTTTTATTATTATGTAAAACTGATCATTCCATCCAACACTAGTTAATTTCTCCAATCAGATATTTTAGTGGAAACAAAATATTTGCTAACCCATGAATACACAGCTTATTGATATCATGACTTTTTAATAAAATAAGCTTTTTTTAAAATGAGGAATGATTGTATATCTTTTCAGTGTTAGTTGCCCTAAGATGGTATTATTGCTTCCTGTCAGAATAATGCATCTAAAAAGAAATGAAATGCAAAAAATGTAAAACCTATTGGACTGTGGTTCTTTTTCAATGAATGTAGAAGTAGAAGGAAAAGGAGCTGGAGGAAGCAGAGCATGAAAATATCACAGGTAACTGGTCAAAATTCACTAAGAAAATCAGTTTATGAGAAAAACTGATCTTACAATGTCTTCTGAGTATATGTGGGCAGTAGGTACAGCACACAGTAAAAATGGTTGGGGAGCGGTATGGCTGTACAAAGTCTTGTTGTCAGAGCAGAGCCTATGACCTGTTACAGCTGCCTCCCTTGGGAAAAGAAATCAGCACAGCTTATTCTGCATATGACTGTGCAACAGAGTTTGTTATAAGCAGAAATCTGAGCCAGGTGTAGAGCTTCCAGGAATCAGTCCTGCTTCAAGATAAAGGCCTGGTTTTGCTCACAATTTCCCTTCAGTGCTCTTGTCAGTAGATGAAACTTTTGAACTAAAAATCTCCTCAGCCTTAAAAAAGAGGTCAGACAATGCCTAAAAGCAGCAACTAGTGATCCTGTCATTATTCCTACCTTTGAAGAGAGATGAAAAATATCTGCATGTGTTTTTTTAATGACATGAAAGTTGGGGTTTTGAAAGAAGCACTTAACATTTACAATAGTAGCCTCTTTCACCGTAACAATAAATATTGTTACATGGTATGTAAGTAGCTTTTATAAGTTTGAGAAACAGTCAATGGACCTGAAAAATGGTACCATTTCAATCTCCAGAACATTTTCTTGGTTTATCTAGCTGCTGGATCAATATCAGGAAGCCCACATTACTCCAAGGGCAAGATGAAATTTGAATTACAGCTACTATGTTTAAAATGGTATAAAACTATAAGACTATCTTTTAAAACTTACAAAACATTAGAAAATAAGAAATAATATATAATTTTTTTTTTTTTTTTTTTTTTTAAATAGCACTCTTTCTTCCCTTTTAAGTCATATAGTGTTTTCCAAATATATATTTCATCAGGTGGTGAGACCTGATCATGGTCATAATTGGTATTTTATATGACTTAAGGATTTTAACTGAACAGACACCTTTGAAACATCATGGTCTTCATTAGTCACAAAAAGAAATAGTGCTAAAATGAGCTGCTTTGCATATTTTTTTCTTCAGCAATTTCTAGAACTGCTTATTCTTTGGCTTTGTAATGTGTATTGATTCTAAAAATCATAACAAAAGTCAGGTAAGGTATTTGCACATAGTTAAAATATAGAAATATGGTAAAATAGTCATTATCTTCATATTCAAACACTTTCTTATTTTATCATCTTTTTATGTAAGATTTATAGAACCTGTCTTCTTAAATCTACTCTGTCAATAATAATGGGTACATTTTTTAAATAACTGAAGGGTCCAAATGTGATCCTTGATCAGACTAAAGCAAAGCTGAAACACGGTAATTTCACAAGCTGTCTTTTTAAGCAAGATTCCAGCCTCTTGCTAATGAATGAAGTTCATTAATATTAAAATAAAATGTAATTTTATCACTGCTGATATGAATTGCAAAATACTCATCAAGATAATGTCAAATACTTTTGAAAGGCGTTTTAGCTTCAAGAGGTTACTTTCAACATTCTGTGTTGTCTCTCTCTTTGCTTTTCCTTTTTCTCAGATTTTAATTTTCCATTGTTCAAATTGATGCTTATTTCTTTTTTGCTGTTTCTCCATTTTCCAAAGGGTTGCTGTTGAGGAAATCACCACATCAGAGCTGAGAGAAGCATGTATGGGAGCTGAAGGAGAGGAAGAAGAAAGAACTTGACCAGAAACCAATGACGTTTTTTGTTTTAGGTTGAGTTGAACTGACTGATTTGGGGTTTTTTACTTTATTTCTGGTTTTACTCAGGTTATTATACATGATTGGTGAACAAGATTTTATTTTACCTGAAATAATTATTTTACTTTCTCAGAAAATCATTTTATGTGTAAATATCCCATGCATGTAAATAATTGGGATTTTGAGCCATAGTGCTATTAAACATTGCCAGTTCCATTTCTGTTTGCAATGTTTTATTATTATTTGTGTGTTTATGTTAATGTATTTGGTGAATATAAATGCAAGTGTCATTTTTTTCCTTTTAAATTTGGAGCCACTGAAGTCAAAATAAGAAAATGTCTTTAATATTTTCAGTGGTGTTTGTGCCTGCAAGAGTTAAAGCAGCTTTCCTTTCCAAAATACATACTATGATCATTTGTATTTAACTCAGAAATTCTAGGCCTCATTTGAAGTATCTATGTTTTCTAGGAATCATATGTAGATAACAATAACCAGTGAAGTAAATGGCTTTTTATCCAATGTCATTAACTGATCTTGTAACAGTAACAGATACAACAATTACATCCAAGAAAACAAATCAGTTTTTTTAGGAGACTGCTTACTGGCATTAACCCATTCTTTTCAGGATGCTGTTCTCCCTTCCTTTCAGCCCTCACAAATTAGTAATTTATTCCAGTTTTAATGCTCTTTGCAAATAGGCCTGGCTCCATTTTGAAGACTCACTCTTTGCCTTTGTTTTAATATATTTGTCTTCTCGCTATGCTAATCACAGATGTAAGTGCTGAAAAGCAGTTAAGATTACTTATCCAAACTACTTCTTGTCATGGTTAAATCTTGCTTATTTTATGAATACTCTTTCCTGTCATGGAAGGACATTTAGTCACAGTGCTGTCTATCTTGAGATTTCTAGGAACAAAAACCAGTTCTCAAGTGGAGCTTCAAAGCTCAAATTGCCAAAATTTTGAGCAGATAGGCATAATCACAAGGTAGGTGTTGTTCATGTTAAGGTGTCCTTAAGAGGTTATAGCTTCAGCCCTCAGCTGTGCTGTAGTAAGACACTTTGTATTTGCACCTTCATATATGAAGGAAAATAATTGGTTTTTAAACAACTCTGTTTTGCTTTGCATTTGCAGCAAGCTAAGCTGTGTACAGGAGGAGTTACTGCAGCTCAGATGAAGGTCAGCAATTTTCAAGTGTGGGGTAGTAACTTCCTGAAGTCATATGAATATTCTTCTGATCTTCTAACATTCTTTTTTACCTTCATTCTTTCTGACATATTTAAGATGCAGTTACACCAAATCAGTCTTGTTCTGTGAGCATTTTTCTAGCTAAGAAGTATGGGACTATTTTCTAGTCCACTGTTTTCACACCACGGATACAATTCCCACGTGTCACTATTCATTTCCACATTAAAAAATATAAGACACCTACTCGAATGACCCAAAGAAGGCCATATTTTAGGTGCAGATTACTGGCTCACCACTAAGCTACTACTAGTACCTGCCAAGTAGTTAGTCACCAGGCTGTAAATTGAGAGCTGCTTCATGTACCTTTAATTACTGCATATAAATACTGTTAAGGACTTGAGTTTGAGACTTGGATTCCCACTTCAAAGCCCACATTCTTTAATCTTGTTCTTTGAGATAAAAAATTTTCCACATTTGTTAAACCAGCTGATCCCCAAGCTGCCACGTCTTCAGTCTGATTGGTGACACAGCTTAATATCATCTTCTCTATTAGCAGTAAAACAGCCCTAGAATTGTTTTTTCCTGTAATTATATTTTTAGCTTTATCCTTTCTAGATGACTCTTGGCAAGACTCTAGAAGTAGCCATTTGAAGATTAAAGGTTTCAGCTTCTTGAGAAATTTGTTGATTTGTCATTTAATCACAGGTTTTCTACACAGACTGCAATCTTACAAGCATTTTAGCATAGCAATCAACAAATGGAAAATGTTTGGAAACAACCAGCACCTTTTCTTTTTCCTTTTCCACTGTCAGTATTTCAGTAGTCCATGAAAATCCTCATGGAATTTAAGAAGTGTCATTAATGAAAAGCCAGAAGTGACCTGTGTGAATGAAGTGCCATAAATGTGATGAAACTTGTGTCATCCAACAGTGGTGGAGATTAACTGGACATGCACAGCCAGTTCAGTCCCCAGTGACAATAGAGTACAATGACATAGGGTGTCTTAGGATGAGCAAAAAAAATGGATAGAAATATTCAGGGAAAAGGTGGCAGAGAAATAAATGTTACCATAAAAGCCATTAACTGTTTTGTAGAGAGGAAAAATTCTTCTTACTGAAGGGGTGGCTATACAGAAGCTGTACTTACACTTCATGGCCAGCAGGAAAAGTTTTCTTTTGTTTTATTTTTGTTTCTGTTTCAACCTATAATCCTACCTGCTTATAACGAACATCTCAGAATGCTGCTCAGTTATCTGGAAACAATATTTTTATGCTTTTCAGAAGTTGTCGAAATAAAGAGCAATAACGTTCTAACTAAACATCTAGATTTTGCCACATTGTCTGCTGAAGGTTACTAAATTGAGATGCGTGAAATAACTTCTTTCTGTTGAATTTGAAAAGGCTTGTAAAATTTAGAAGAGAAAAAAATCATCAACTCCCACCAAAGATTTCTAAATGGAACATAAGAATCTTTGTAAAAGACTCATTAGCTGAGGGCAAGAATGTCGGAGTTCAGATTATTTCATTTCACAATGCCACAAATCTTATAATACAAGTCTTAATCTTTAGATAAAAACTAATTATAAAGTACAGAAAAAAAACATGTTGTCCTAAAACTGTTCTGCATAGCACATCTGAAATAAAAACCATGGATTTAGCTTTGTGTTTGAGAGTTTGTCTTAAAATCTGATGTTGTACCAGAACTCTAATTTGGTACTGTAAAGCTAGATAAGAAAGTAGAATATAATAATTATTATAGTAATCTCCAGCTGGAAAGGTACATTAATGTGAATAATGTAAAAGCTTGGCCTTTATGAACACTAATATGTTTTATTGGAAAGACTTGTTAAATACATCTGTAGGGTTGGGCTTTAAACAATAGTATCTCAACAGTTTCCTCAGACACAGGGTGGAAAGGTTTCGCACAGCTCTCCAGAACTATTCATCCAGACGCAACAACACATGTATGGATGAGGGCTGCACTTCCCACGGACTTCCATTATGCTGTGCAACAGGTGCATTTTGTACTCCTATGAGATTATGGAAGGTGGACTTTGTAGTACTGAGTTTAGTACTGCAACTTGATGAGAATTTCAAAAGAGAACTGAAATAGATAAAGCCCTAAATTCCCACTAAATTTATCAAATCATACACTGAGACTTCTGCAAGAAAACTTGTTAGTCAAGCAAAGAACTTGGAATGACTGAGACAGAAACTGCAAATCCTCTCATGTAAATCTGCGGTCTCTTTCCTGAAGGTTCTTATTTCCCACTTATCAGTTTCTTGATCAAGTTCTGTACACTCAATTTCAAGAAAAATATTTTAAAAATAAAAATATATAACTGACATATATCAAATATCTCTAAAATTTCACACAGAAAAGAAATTATCCATCATTGAAATAAACATACAACTTCGAAATATATTTCCAGAACAGCTCCAATATGTCTTAAAGAATTTGAGCTAAGTTCATGTTTATGATCAGTCCTTCAATATTCAGAGATTATTTTTACAGTATACCAATGAGAAACTAAAAAAGATACAGTGACTATAGCCTCTCAATACAATAAACACAGGATGGGAAGCAGGAAAAGGATCCCGATCAAGGCTTGCATACAATATAATTTGTGTGCTCTTAGTTGCTTGATTGCATCCCACATAGACTGTGCCTCTGACAGTGATCGTGATGACTGCTGCTAAAGGAGGAGGAAATTCCTAGAATAAGTAGAAAAATGCTTTTGCATGGCTCAGTAACAATAGAAATAAGTATCATGAGCTGTAGTTTATGAAGTAGAAGTTTTTCAGCTACTTATAATGGACTGTCAGATGTAAGACAGGATGTGAGTGGATAGGACTATTAAAATAATTCTAGCATAGCTTTTGAGAACAAAATTACTAAAACATTTAGTATTTCTTAAAAATCACCAAAATACAAAAAACTGCTAACTGGTGCCAGAAAAAGGAGGAACAGCGTACTGCAATGTCACCCATAGACATTCTCATGAATCACTTAACAGTGATCTTACGTTCCAAGATTGCCCAGTTCTGAAATGGTACATCTTGACAGGACTAGAGTATCCTGTATTGCCAACAATGTATAAGGCCTTAGTTGAAATGGTCATCTTTTTAGACTGAGACTTAGATGAAAAGGACATAATTTTCTCTGTAGTCACTGATGCCTTAAATACATGCAAATATCAAAATGTTTTCAAGTTTCTTAATCACCACCCACTTGGAAGTGTAATAGTCCATTCTTTGCTTGATGATTTTCAATGCAGTAATGAAGCAGTGCTGGAACTCTGAAAATATAGAAAGTATGCTACAGTCAAATGATTTAAACATTGACAAAGTGTTATTATTTGTTTATGATAACCTTACTGCTAAACTTAGGAGATGTAATTCTATCCACAAATTAATGGGAAATGAGAATAAATAAATTTCCAGTTAATTATCCAGTTCATATACTGCATAGTATTGAAAAGTAAGCTTTAGGTAAGCCATAATTTAATCTTGCAGACACAAGCCGCTGATCATTATTATTCATTTGCCAAAAAAGTTTTAGTATTATAGGACATATTTCACTTGTCAGATGTGAATACAGGGAAATGGTCAAGCATGCCCCCATAAGATAGCTACCTCAATATTCTCCAGTTCCAAGGGTCTCAAAATATTACTTAGCTATAGAAATTACTTTTAGTTACATTAATAAGAATTACTTGATTGCTGTTTTTGTGATAAGTATGAAGAAGTTAGGAATGTTGGAGTCATCCTCATAATGATGAAATACTAATACTTTTTCACAAAGTGCAAATAGTTTTTCATTACCTCATCTTTAGTTTACAGCTATCTGATTTTGCATGTGCTGATGTTTGTGACAAGCTGTATTAGTGTGTGTTAATATACACACAAAGAATTTGCTACAATTCTTGGTCATAAAATTGCATCATGGCAAGCAGAATAAGCAAAACAGAATTTCATTCTGTGAAATGCATTAGATTTCAAATGCCTGATTTTATATTTTAGTGTCAGCTAACGGAAGAAACTTAACTTATTGAGTTAGGTTGTCCAAAAAAGGGAAACGGCAACAATTTCTGAAAATGAAAACAGATGAAGTATAAATTCTCAACTGAAACATTGTGCGCTCAAAGATTTAACAGAATGTACACACACACTTCAGGAGTCTTGTATTAGGTCTAAAAATATATCTCGAATTCCTAGGTGTCTAAATTCTTAAAAAGTTGTAAAATTATAATGCTTGTTCCCATCTCAGAAGCAGCAGAGAAAACAATATTTTTTTGTGTGTAAACAGATTTGGACAGATTATAGAAACCTGTTACTTACTGATATCAACTACATACTTCAAGTTAAAGTTAATTCCAATTTTACATTTAAAAATGTTAATAACTGATTTTTAAAAAATTACTGAAATTCATTAGAAATTATTACCCTTTTAAACAATACACTAAATTTTATTACATCAGAATTTTATATTTAAAGGAAGTGAAATTGTAGACCTGAGAGATATCTATGTGGTCTATTAAAAGAGGTAGTATTATCCTAAAAAATTCCGTAATATAAAGGTTCTTTCTTTATTTTTTATGAGGTTATTCTTGAGCAGGCAAAGCTCACATTGTTGCTGTATAAGAATATATTCATCTTTATGACCAGTGAGGAATGAGAGAGAACAAAGGTACAGATTCACTCTGTATGGAGAATTCTGCTGAGCAGTTGTCAATTTATTCAGGAATAAGGTCTAAAGTCTTCATTCTGATGGTTATTCTGTAGAGGTAGATTTGTGTCCTAGGAAGTAGACTTTGGCTTCACTGGAGCATGATAGTCTCCCTTTGTTGAGTAACCTGCAGTATCAGCAGAATCATATGCTGATAACAAAATAGCTCTTAACCAACCTTGCAAAATCTGTTAAGCTCTGTTCTGCAAAATAAGCTCACTGTGTCCACAAAGGACTGTGTTCCGTGTCAGAATCCTCTGTGCTAGGGGTTATTCAGCAATGTCCTTTGGGATAGAAATTGTTCAGTCTTGAGTTTTATATCAGCTGTAGACCTGTTCACATCTTCTACACTTCTGAAAATATAATTTAGGAAAGAACTTCCCTCCTCTGAGTAACTCTACATAACCAGGAGGCACTAGTCTACCCCTTACTGTATTCACAGCACTTCGAAAATGTTAGGTGAGAGAAGCCTGTTGTTGTACATTACAGAAGCAAAAGCAGCATGCCAGAGGTGGTAAACCAGACATAAACACAAAACCCCACAGTTTATCTCACTGGTATTCCCAGTGAGCCTGGAGCAAGTGGGATGAAGTTTATGTAGTAAAAGCTAAATATGAAAAAGAAGGCTGAAGCAGGATTTGGCTAAAGACTTTTTTCTAGAGACAGATTTTTTTTTTAAAGAAAGTGCACAAAGTGCCATTGGAACTCTGACTTTTCTGAATAAGTTTGGTTAGTGATGTAAATATTAGATTTTAAAAAATATGTTAGTTAGCAATATCTGTTCAAATCTAAAAGCTGATTAATTAGCTGCTCATCATTGAACAGCTGGAATAGTTACTGCAGTTTATTTTGCGCACTTGTTTAAAAGATCTAAAACATCAGGGTGAAATCCTGCCTGCACCAAATTCAAGCTTCCATTGGCTTCACCTATCATTTCATCATATATTCTTACCCTGCACAAACCTACTAAGAATTGGGACTAATATTAGCATCACCACAAAGTTCCCTCTTCTTCTCAGTGCAATGTAGTATCCAAGTCTTAAACTGACTATAGGTGTTCTAGACAGAAATGGGCATTGTTCAGTTAGCTATGTTGAATGAGCTGGACAGACAAACAGAGGTAGTCTATTCATATAAATAAAGCAAGGTTCTGCAAGTATTTATGTCATCAATTCAGCTTTATTTAGCATACACCAAAAATACCGACTTATGATAGTGATTTGAAGAAGAAATTACATATATTCTGCTTAATAGTGTGGCACTTTACTAACAGAAAATCATCAGAAAGACTGAGTGTACACTTGCTTGTTTTAGCACCCCCGATAGCACATGCAGCAGAACTTCCCTGAGTCCAGAGAAATTCTTCTTCGTTTTCCTGTTATGGAAGACACTACTGAAGCTGAAGTCAGTGTTACTTCATCCCTGAGATCCAACAGAATGACAAAATGACATTGCCAAAGCAGACACAACTCACTTGCATTTTTGGTTTCATATATGTAAGAATAGAATAGAATAGAATAGAATAGAATAGAATAGAATAGAATAGAATAGAATAGAATAGAATATTTTCAGTTGGAAGGGACCTACAGCAACCATCTAGTCCAACTGCCTGACCAATTCAGGGCCAACCAAAAGTTAAAATATGTTATTAAGGGCATTGTCCAAATGCCTCTTAAACACTGACAGGCTTGGGGCATCAACCACTTCTCTAGGAAACCTGTTCCATGTTTGACCACACTGTTGGTAAATAAATGCTTCCTAATGTCCAGTCTAAACCTCCCCTGATGCAGCTTTGAACCAGTCCCATGCGTCCTGCCATAGGATACCAGGGAGAAGAGCTCAGCATCTCCCTATCTCCTTGTCCTCCTCAGAAAGCTGTGGAGAGCTATGAGGTCACCCCTCAGCCTCCTGTTCTCCACACTAGACAAGTCCAAAGTCCTCAGCCACTCCTCATAGGACATGCCTTCCAGCCCTTTGGCCAACTTTGTTGCCCTCCTCTGGATGCAGTCAAGTACCTTAACATCCTTCTTAAATTGTGGGGCCCAGAACTGCACATAGTATTCAAGGCGAGGCTGCACCAATGCTGAATACAGCAGGATGATCACCTCTCTTGACCAGCTGGTTATACTGTGTTTGATGCACCCCAGGATGCGGTTTGCCCTCTTGGCTGCCAGGGCACACGGCTGACTCATACTGCGCCTGCTGTCACCCCCAGAGCCTTTTCTGCAGGGCTGCTCTCCAGCCACTTCTCTCCCAGTTTACCCTTGTGCCCAGCATTACTCTGTCCTAGGTGCAGAATCCAGCATTTGGACTTGTTAAATTTCATCCCAATAAACATTGCCCAATTTATGTGTTGCTCTCAACAGAGGCATGAAAACAAAGCACTGAACTGGGGTTTAGTAAGCCTTGCCAGTAAGCGCAACAGATATGCAATCAATCCTATATTCTTCCTTGACAGCTACCTGGTCTATCAGACTCAAGTGAGTCATGAAAAGGAGGGAGCATCATGTCTTACAATTCACTCCTGAGTACAGTACTGGCTTTCCTACTCTGTAAACTAGAAATTTGGTCCAAAGCACCTGGTTTCACTTACACTGGCTTGGTCATCTGTCAGAGAGTAGAGGCAGCCAGGCTGTGAGCATGTATCCTCTAGTCATGTCCAACTGGGAATCCCATACTTCTGCAGTGTCTCCATATTATGGCCCAGCCATAAACTGGCTACTTTCTGCATTTGAAAGTTTGCAGATTTGATTTCTCAAAGACAAAAAACTGCAGGATATGTTTTCCTTCTAACTGATTCATACCTCACTGAGAAAAAGCTGAGAATTTGCAACATGCACTGGACTTTTCAAGAGTTTAATGAAGAACTGTGATTTTTCTCTTAGGACTCACTTATGTTTTCTGTTGTCAGAAAATGAAATAATGCATTGTACAAAAGTTGTACTGTTTTTCAGTGAGAGAATTGTAATCTCTGATTAATATATATCCTCCACAAAAAAAGTAACCCTGTGTATACCATCTCATGGAAAATGTTACTTGCAAGCTTCAGAACATGCAGCTTGTGGCCTCTGTTCATTGTGCTTGGTCATACTTCTTTTGTTTATCAACCTAGTGTGCAGCTGATTTTTTTCGTATTAGAATATATGTGAAGTGCAATCATTGGCAATAAAATCAAGTGAATTTTTTCCATTGACATCTGTAGAGCCAGGACTGGTCTTCCTCATGTTAGCTTATTCATTTACAAAAGAAGCTAAAAAATATGGGCACTTGAATTGAATATGAAGAATATGAATAGCAAAGCTGTTTTTTTAACCTATGTCAACTAAAATCCATTGAAAGTTTTCGTATGTGGATGACAGCATACATCACATTGCACACTGGTTCTGACTCTTGCTTTCCAATGTCCTGACATCTTTTAACAATTTGGGGTTGTTTTTTTTTTTGACAAAAGCAATGCAGTACAGTATGCAGTACAGTAGAATTACTGCAACATGTAACTGTTACTATAAAATAAAACAAAAATCTCATCACCTACTTTTTTTCATGCTATGACGTGCAATATTTATTCTAGCACAAGTACCCATTCTTTTCATCAGTTATCCAGCATGTTGGTTAACCAGACAGTTATGATCACATTTTTTTGTCAGTAGCGCTGTATGCCAAATTATCAAGATGAGATCCAATTATGCAGGTCTATTGCATGCCTTGGTTCTGCAGCTCATTACAGTGTGCAAATTTCTGGACAGAAGAGAATCGTTATATCAGCAGTCAATGTTTTAGAAAGAATAGTTTCTATGGTCTTCAAACATATGCACATAAAAATAGACATCTGTTTTGGGTAATAGTGGTACAATTAATGATGATATAGACTGCAAAGATACCTTATACAAGTGAACAAATGCCTTTATTTTCTAAGTAGCTGACCTTTAAGTTTTCCATCTGTATTGTACAGAGTTAAAAGAGGTCAGCTGTGGAAAACTTTATCTAACATCTGTGGTGATAATAAAAAAATCTATATTTCAGCAACTAGGCTGGCAAATTCTATGGCTTCTTTCTATCGTTTTAAGTATAAAACAATTTCCTCTTCACTGTTTTAGAAGACTCTAGAAAAGGGAGGAAAGGAAGGGAAGGGAAGGGAAGGGAAGGGAAGGGAAGGGAAGGGAAGGGAAGGGAAGGGAAGGGAAGGGAAGGGAAGGGAAGGGAAGGGAAGGGAAGGGAAGGGAAGGGAAGGGAAGGGAAGGGAAGGGAAGGGAAGGGAAGGGAAGGGAAGGGAAGGGAAGGGAAGGGGAAAGTTGGTTAATATCCCGACAGCCAATGTCATTGCAGCGCCACTATCACCTTCAAGAAGTGATAGTAATTGGGCAAGGTCCCTGATGAAGAGATTCCTGGTGTCTGGGAAAAGGCAAAAACCATTTCTGTCTTCAAAGGGCAAGAAGGGAGACTAGGGAAACTGCAAGTAGGTCAGCCTCACTGTAGTACCAGGGAAGTCTATGAATTGAATCCTCTTGGAAAGCATGTCCAGATGCATAAAGAACAAGAGGGTGAAAAGGAAGAGCCAGCACAGAGGTGCCCAGTGTAAAATTGTGCCTAATCAGCATGAGTACCTTTCATGATGACTGGATCATTGGGTGAGTGTAGAATACTTCAATTCCCATGCCATTCTTGTAGCTGAATTAGGAAGATATGGACTGAATGGACAGTCTTAAAGGTAATTGAAAATCTGGCTTGACCTGTGAATAGAAGCCACAGTTGTAAGTCTACCTGGCAGCCTGTTAAAAGTGGTGTCCCTCAAAAGACAACATACAAGGAAAAGCTAAGGAAGCTGGGTTTGTTCACCTGGAGAAGAGAGGGAAAAAGGAGGGTTTTATTGCTGTCTTCAGTGGCCTAAGAGTGTCTGTAAAAAATACAAAGCCAGACTGTTACCACAGCTGCGTGTTGAAAGGATGAGAGGAACAGTCACAAACTGCTGCAACAGAATTTTTGGCAAGATATTAGGGGAAAAGTAAAAAAAGTGGTAATCATTATAAGCACTAGAAACATTGAAAAAATATGCCCATGAAGATTATGGATATAGAGATTAATCACTGGAGATTTTAAAAGCTTAGCAAGACATGCCCTGAGCAGCCTGATATAGCTTCAGAGTTAGGCCTGCTTTTAGCAGGTGTTTGAAATGGAGGTCCTTAGAAATCCTTTCCACTCCAAGTCATACAACAAACCTAATACCCTATTCTCTATCTGTTCCAGCTTGCAAAGGTCATTCTTGAAGGCTGAGATCCCAAAGTCCAACTACAATTAGTAAACTCAGCCTATCACCTGGTATGTGTGATTTTTGGCCATGCCTCCATGTGTGAACCTGGTGAGCAAATAGCTTATTCTTAAAGTCTCAGAATGTATGTGGGTATATCAAGAAATGGTGACAACAGCAGATCTGAATAAACATGTTGTATGCAACTTCTGACCTTTATTGTGCCTAGCACTGTTAGGAAAATACAAATGAGTCTCTCTGTCTTTCTTGACTGATGTGCAACAAGGAATAACCTTTTTTTTTAATAGCTTTTGAGTTTATTATCACTTGATAATGGAGAACTGTTGCAAGAAAGCATGATCATCATGTCATGAACAATAGTTGGTTATACATTTGAAGTTAGTTATATATTTGAAGCTCAACTTTTATAGCAATTGCTTCTTTTGGATACTGCTTCTTTTAATCAAAGCTAATACTATTTAATCTGAAAACCTAGCCCTGCTGGCTATCAACTGATGTACAGCCACCCAGAGTAGTACAGAGCTGAATATTTTACACTGACAACAAATCTTGAATATAAGTACTAGCAGTAATTCTTTAAATCTCTGTGGGAGGAAGTTTAGGGTATATGCATCTGAGAATCCCCTAGGGACTGGTGTGACATTGGTGTTGGCTATGATTTAGAGGCAGAGAAGCCCAGGAAAACCTTTTTGATGGGCTAAAGCTTTTTAATACAGCAAAATTCTCAAAACTATTAACTAAAAAGAGCATAATTAAAGATGCATGCTGTTAATCTAAAATATACCCAGCTTTTTTCAGATACTACAATATGTCAGAGCGTGAACAAGCATATTTTAAAATGACAGGTTAAAAAAATAACATTCAACTATTGGCTTTACACATTCCAAGCTAAACTGTTGGATTCAGCCACTTAAATTCCCTTTGCTACATCATTACCGCATTTAAAAATGCAGTTTGCTTTATTTTTCCTCCAGAATTTTCTTGTCAACTCCTCTGTTTGAACTATGGGTTTTTATCTGCAAGAGCAAAAAGAGTGGGTTTGATCCTCTCTTGTTGTTGAGAATAAAGAATATCTTCATTAAAAGCAAATGCAAACATAGCCTACATTAGAGGACAAGACAGTACAACACATTTCTAATATCTCTATCATGATTTAGAAATTGTCAAGGAGGTCTTTAAATGGAGTACTCAGCTCATTGATCACTGCCATTTTCATCGCAAAATACATAGAGACTTTTGGAAAAGAAACCCTGTAAACTAGCAGTTAGTTTTCTCCCTATTAAAAGGTTTTAATTACTGCTCTTGCATTGAGGATGAACACCCTCCACAGAGTAAAGGCGGCATGAAAATGGTGGAGGGAGGGGGATTCTTCACCTCTACAATTTAAGCCATTGAGTCATTAAAAAAAAGAAAAAAGAAAAAACTTGTAATGGGACACTCAGTTAAGAGTGCTAAGGAGAGGAAAAGGCCTTGGTGAGTGGTACCCTCCAGGCATCCCCTTGTTGGTGTTAGAAAGACATCTCCTGGTATTCCCTTACTGATGATAGGGAAAATCACCCTGTGTTGCTCCTGGTCATGGAGGTAAGTCAGACATGAGTAGAGTGGAAAGAGCAGTTCCAGTGTCCTGCTCCAGACTGTGGTGATTAAGCACTGGGCTGGATGACACGTATTCCTGATCAGCCCCAATTACATGATTTACTATCTCTTCTCCAGCTCTTTTCACAGTCCAGTTTCTTCATCTTTACCACCGTCATCCCCTCCAAAATAAGCCAGCTAGTCCTATTTACTCTTTCCCCAGGGATCTCAGTTTTGCTGACTTTTTTCACTTATTTGTTATTCATGATGTGGTTGCCCTGGAAATTTCCACCTTGGTCAGCAGTTCTGTAAGGTAATGCCTCTCTTTAGATATAGTTTTTCATTTCTGCCATTTCTCATGCTGCTATCATCTTAGTTTAGCCACTAGTTAGGTTTGGCCAGCAGCATTTACATTACTACTCCTTTGTGATCTGTAACACCTGTATTTTCTCTCGCTGTTCCCTTCTTAGTGTAGTTCAGGGTGGACCTTTTGTCTGGATACTCCAAAACAAGGAGCAGTCCATAAACACTGCTTGCTTATTCGGCCTTTAATCTGCCCTAAATAAAATGCTGGTCCCTAGGAGGGAGACCAGAATGTACAGCACTATTGTCACAAAAAATGTTACCTACTGGCTTTTGATCAAGTTTTACAAGAAGGAAACTAAATGAAGCCAGGAATCTGCAGATGAGGATCTTTGCATTACCCCCTGATCGGCTGAGTATCTTTCCCTAAGGGTATGAACTTCTTTTGTTACTGTACCTAGTCTAAAAAGTCTCATTGTGTACTTCTAGAGCCACCTCTGAACCCTGTATTTGAAGTGCCTTAGAAATCACAGGTTCTCCTTCAGATCTCCTGTACAGGTCTCTTCCCCCAGGGTGCCACAGTGCTAAAGCATCATCATTCTTTTCGTGGACTACCACATACTGCAAACAAAACCCTGCCCTCACTTTAGTCTGTAACTTGATCACAGTTCTCCAGAACAAATTGCTATTCAGTCAGAATCTGGAAACACGCTATTTTCCCTATTTTCACTGCAGAGATATAGAAAGAAGAAAAGAAACCTTTCTAACCTTTATGGTGGGAGAGGTGTTTGTGTTGCAAAGTAACAGAAAAGATGTAAACCAGCAATGAACCTAAGAGACAACGTCTTTTTTTGATGAGGACAGCTCTGAACTGCCACCCTGTATTGATAACTTCTTGTTTTCCTCTTTTATTTTTAATCCTTCCAGTTTTTAAGGAAGAGGGTGACATTATGTATTGGCAGGTACATATTGAATGAAGGACACTGCTGACAGAACACAATTGGCTTAGTCTGTGAGCAAAAGGTATTAAGCAATTAATTTATATTTCTACTTTAAGTAACTATGCTAGAGTTTACAAGTAAGTTCTTATTAAATGACTAGGAGGAAAAAGGCCTTTCATTTACATCTACTGATGGTCATCAGTGAAATGAATGCAAATAAATACAGGCATTTTTTTTCAGGCAGTAGTTTAACGTCTAAAGCCTTCAATAAAACAAGCAGGGCCAAATTCGTCTCTGTCCACTCGTTCTTGACCCCCTCTAGTTCTAGATGTTGGACAGAGTTTCCGATAGCCTAAACACGGATTGTCCTGTTGGTTCCAATAGAAACATAATGATTTATAAGCATTGAAATCCATCATTGTGTGTTTGCAAAGGTTATAAATCACAGCAGAGGCTGATCCATTGATTTTCCTCCCACTTCCTTATCCATGCCTTGTGCTTTGCAGTGCTTTCCATTTTCTCATCAGTTCTTACAGATATCGTCTGCAGCAGCAATTTTAGTCACTCCTGTCCAGAGGTATAACAACTTCCAAACAAGTACATCATTAAACAATTCATTTAACATTTTCTTTCTAATCAGAGAAATAATGAATAATAAAATTGAATAATAGAAGGTCAAAAATGCTGATATGAGCTCATTGTATATGAAGTTACTTCTATTTTGACTATTACATTTTAGACAGTGATGCTGTAATTTAAATATTTGTAGATGAAATTCTATAATCTATAATGACTGTGATGCTCTAAATAATGATTACGGATTCTATGAGTCCTTGACTGGACTCAGTTTTTATTTCTAATCTGTATGAATGACCTGCCATCACTACATATCAGATCATTAGTGGAGATTTATAGAGATAATATAGTGATTTATTATGGTTCTCTAAGATTTCTAGATGTAGTTTATGCCCTGATTTCAAGCATGAATGGTGTCAATGATTTGCTTGAACTAAATAATTTATCACTAGAAACAAAAACAAAGATTGACAACTGGGCTCTGTACTGTGAATAAATTAAACTGCTAGTCATAGATCAGAAAAAGTCTCTATTAAAAATTATTTCTGCAATAAAACAATATGTAAAATAAGTTCAATAAATAATATGGAAGATGTTACTCATTATACATGAAGATGAATCATAGTTATCAACAAACTAGTGTTGAACTTGTTTTGTGTATTGTTAATTTAATATTACTATCAAAACCATAAAATGTCTGATTTGCACTTAAGATTAGATAGGATAATTTCTTCAGTCAGTTGCAGAGTCATGTCTTTGGTGATCTCAGCTTGCATCAGTATTTAATATCTCTTTAACTTCTCTTTGCATGAAACAGTCAATGAAATGCGGTCCAATCCTACGTTACTTAATCAAACAAAATTTCAATGAACATCAAATATTTACACTGTCTGGAAAAAGACTGGAGGTTTGATTCACTCATTTATAAAGGGATTTTCTAAGTGCCTTTGTAATGTAAAACCAGTCACTTGCCTCAAGAGGAGAAATTTTGCATATTTATACCTTTGTAGAAAAAGCCTTAGTACTGAATGTTTTACACTAATGTATTCTTTTAATCACTTCTGAAGAATTTAATTACTTAAGGGTATATACTGCTGATTTAACTTGACATTTTAGAATAAAAATCCAGTGCTCTACAGTTATTGGTCATCCTGTAAATACAGAAAACATTGCACAAATTTGATTCCGTTTTTTACAAATATTTTTGCACTTGTTTGGTGCCTCCTGTAGTGTGGCACATCTTTAACATAGTGTCACAAATAGCAAATGCAGTGAAGGTGCAGCATCACAGGCTTCACTTTGTGCTAATAGTCAGAGAACATATTTATGGTACAGTGTTGTTTTAATCTGCTGAATTCTTTGATGCCGTGTCCTGAGCTGCTGTAGTTGCTAGCTAAACCAACTTCCAGGTGCCACACCCATACCTTCCCTTTAAAATACAGAGAGACTGACAAAGTCAAAGCATCCTCAAGTGAATATATCACATTTTGGGGAAATAATGGCCCTGTTCCTGTTCAGGCCTAAATTCCTTTCTTTAGATTATGTACAAAGGTTAGTATAATTAATTTTGACAGATGAGTTTGGTCAACACACATTTTTTCGTAGCTCCAGGAAAAAACATTTCATTTGACAGGTTTGACAATGCTATGTAAATTTTGTCCATATGCAGAGATCTTGCCTGATGACTTAGTATTACTTACATCCAAAATGAACACCATTTTGACTAGGGCAAGTGGCACCACTCAATAAAATAGCAGATTTTAAAACACTAGCACTGGAAAAATCTATAAGTCTTTTCTAACCTCCCAGAGCAGTCTTTTCCTTGGCCTAATTTTCAACTCATCTTTACGTTTATAGATTTTGCTACTATTTAAAGCACTGCTACTTTGCACTCAACCATTTCATGACTGCTGAATGGAATGGTATTAAAGCATAGGTCATCTTGCGTGGCTATCAGTAAGGAATATTTTAAGATAGTGTTGGATACATTTCCTTTCTATTTCCAGTCACTTATTTAATCAAGATAACTACTATAGAAAAAATAATGTATTAGGTACAATGGGACATATTACAATATCTCACTGTGCTTAAAACAGCTATATGTTATTTCATAGCAGTAAAAGTACATGCTTTGTAATCACTACATTCTTCACACCCACTGTATACTGGCTAATACATTGAATAAATAATCCAACTTAGAGTTTTCTAATAATATCTAAATTTATTTGCAATCCATCTCTAAATAACTATAATGCATATATTACCTTGTCTGTTTTTTATTCCAATATTTGCATGTGGAAAACATTAGTAGAGCTAAAAAAAAATATTTTATTTTAATATTTCATTTTCTGTTGTGCTGCTAGTTGTAGCATTGTTAATGACATTCAGGCTACTTCAGACAATTATTTTATTATTTTACTAGTACGGTAAAAATCATACATATATATGTAATCAGTAATAGAAAAGTTCCCTTTGCCTACATTTAATTGCTGAATGTGCAGAACTGTGTACTTGACAAGCCCAGGTCCTGCCTCAGCATCCATGTAATATTTCATTTTAATTAAATCTCTTTGAAAAGGTGCAGAGCAAAAGCTCATAACTCTCCCTTGAGTGTTTTAGATAAATCAGGCTAGTTATGATACAGTATGCGCCCACACACTCACATGCTTCTTAGCTATCTTCACAGGACAGCAAGAATTAAATGAAAAACTCACTTGGGCACCTTACACAATGGGAATACAGGAAAGCTGGGCATTCTCACACTTATTTCCGGAATGATATTTCATTCATACATATTCTCAGTGTTCCAAGTATTTTACTAGAAGTTTCCTGCAAAAACTCAGTATGAGCCTCTGAAAAGTGACATGAAAATCACACTATGTTTGCTCCAACATCTGTATAAAAATCTTCTCTAGAGTTAAAGAAATCTGTTGCAAACCATATCTTCCTGGGGAATAAAGGCTAAAGTTTCCAATTTGTGGTTACACTTTTGTGGTGGGTTGACCTTGGCTGGCTGCCAGACCCTCATCTAGCCAGTCTCATTCCCCCTCCTCAACAGGTTGGGGGGGAAAAAAAATGGACAAGCACATGGGTCAAGATGAAGACAGGGAGATTACTTACCAATTACTGTCATGGGCAAAACAGACTCGCCTTGGTGAAAATTAATTTATTGCCAATTAAAAATAGAGTAGGATGATGAGCAACCTAAAACTAGAAGAAAAAAAAAAATACACAACAGAACAAAAACCTTTCTCACACTGCCCCCTTCTTCCCAGGCTCAACTTCACTCCTTCATTCCTGACTCCTCCACCTTCTCCCAACCCGAGCAGCACAGAGGGATGGGGAATGGGCATTGTGGTCAGTCCCTAACCTTTGTTTCTGCTGCTCTTTCCTCCTCACACTGCTCCCCTGATCCAGCATGGGATCCCTCCCAGGCATGTAGTCCTTCAGGGAAAGAATGCTCCCGCATGGATCCCCCCAAGGCCACAGCTCCTTCCAGGAGCCTGCTCCTGCATGGACCTCTATGGGCTGCAGAGGGACAACCGGCTTTACCGTGATCCTCACCATGGTCTGCAGGGGCATCTCTGCTCTGGCACCTGGAGCACCTCCTCCCCTTCCTTCACTGACCTGGGAGTCTGCAGGGCTGTTTCTCACTCCTTTTTGTTCCCTCCTCCTCTCTGTCAGTCATTTTTTCCCTTACTTGAGTCTGTTTCCCCGAGGCCCCACCAGCAGCGTGTGCGAGGGGCTCAGCCGTGCCCTGGGGCGGGCGGGTTGGAGGCGGCTGGAACCGGCCGTGTCCGGCACGGGGCAGCCCCGGCCGCTCCTCACAGAGGCCGCCCCGCAGCTGCCAGCGCCTCACAATATAAACCCAATAGACCTTTATAAAAATTTGTATCTCTCTGTGAAATTAAGTAAGGATATAAAGATATACCAGACATGTTCTTTCACTTTTTAACTTCCCCAGTTTTATCTGAAATGTGGTCAAAAGAAAGAAAATCTTTGCATGTTTTCAATAACGTTTTTGTTGTTATTTTTTTTCTAAATCTTAAGGAAATAGTTGTTTAGGATGAATATCTACATTTATTTCACCTTTTAAAACAAATAAGCAAATATTGCAGTAGGGCAAATCTATTTGACTTCAAAGCAAGTACTATACAAATAAAATTGAATGTTTTAGTCTTTTCAAAGTCAATTTTACAGAAGATTTACCATTAAGTAAAAAATCTTGGGCAATGATGGCTAATATTCAATAGACTAAATGTGTTTAGTCTAAAATGTAAGTAAAATCTCAATGACACCATTTTTTTTAGGTAGCTAGGTGTAATGCGAAGCCATAAGGGAATCATAAGGTTGCTACTCATACAATACCCTGGCCAAAATCTGGACTGAATTAGTAGTTGAAGCTGCCTACCTTTCCTCAGTTGAAGATGTTTTTCTTCTCTTTTTCTCTTATACATGGTTTCAGTATTGCTGATGTAGAAATATTATTTTTTAATTCATAATTAGCCATGTATACACTGCATATTTATGAGCCTAATGAAAAATATAATCTGAAAGTATCTTCTGAAGATCTTTTGAAGTGGAAGTTGGTTCAGTACTTTGTCGTTTATTGCTACAACTAACTCAGGGTCATACATTTCAAGGGAGCACCAAAGCATTTACGTATTTATAAAAGTTTAAATGAGTTTTGATGGGATTTGTAGGTGTTTACAGCATCTTTATTAACATATTGGAGGAGATTTATGGTTCATTTTATGATCATTTGCAAATCTGAAAGATGTACATTACTATTACAATAGTCTATCTAGGTTTGGATAAACTGTAGTTTAAGAGATGAATGTTAGTTGATTAATATGTTCAAATAAGTTTTTACTAGGCAGGAACTACAAGTTTTGTTTGTGAAAAATTTGATGAACTGTGGTGCAGCACCATAAAATGGACATTACCCAATAGCTGTATTGGTCTGAGAAAGTATTTCACCTTTGCCTTCTTTATGTTTCGTTCATTGTATCATGATGTATTCAGCTGTTCCAATATTGCTGACCATTAAACTATCCATGAGATAAAGGATTTTAAAAGCGTACTGACAAGTAGACTTTGTTTTTTTAATATGTCAATCTATGCAAGTTTTAATCACTATAGAAATTCAGGAGAAGTACTTTTTCCAATTGAAACCTCAGCTATCCAGAGTATAAGAGACATGTTTAAGAACTGGATATATTTGTAAATTCAAATAGGACAAAGTGCTTTATTTTCTTCTGATGTGATTTCAGTTTGTCACCACAACACAGCCTGAGCTGTCCTTACTGACCAACTCCTTACTGTTTCTCTATGACCGTGGAAAGACCTTGATCTCCAGCTGATAAAAGTAATAGCTTGAACATAAAAATATAATAAGGACCATATTGGGTCAAATCAAAGGTCAACCTGTTCCAACATTTGCTAGTACCAAATACTTAGAAAAGCAAATGTGAACAATGTAATACTATAGTCATATGTCCCCAAAACACTCACTCTCACTTCCCGTGATTTAATGTTTGGCAGCTCTTTGGGCCAGAGAGGGTTTGGTGGTATTTAATGACTGTTGGTAAGGTTTTTCTTACATGAATTTACCTGGTTCTTTTTGACCTCATGTAATCATTTGGCCTCTGCAGCATCCTGTGGCAAAGAATTTCCAACTTAGCTACATAGAAATAATTCTGCGTTTTGTCTGTAACCTGCTAGTTTCACTGGAGCTCCTTATTCTGTACTGCACGAGACACCAAACAGCTGAAGTTGATTGCCTCGACCCCCTTCTGTTTCTAAATACTGCTACCAGTGGTCCTCTCCATTTCCTCTTCTGCAGACTGAAGACTGTTCATCCTTAATTACAGTTGTCTTTCCTGCTCTTTCCTGTACCTGATCTATTTCTTCTATGCCTTTTTAGTTTTCACCAGAAGGTTCAAGGTACAATCCCTCAATAAATTTATACAGTGACATAGTGATTGTTTTGTCTTGTTTCCTTTTCCTTTTCCAATCATTCCTAGAATTTGACTTGCCCATCATTTTGTACATAATAGCAGTAAAGTTAGTATTTTTTCACATATATCACATTTATTTATATTGAATTGTAGCTGTCATTTATTGCTTGTGTGACCTTTCCACAACTCTTTACAGTGACCCCTCATTTATACTACACTGAATATCTTAGTGTCATCAGCAGATATTGTCAGCTCACATTTTAATTGTTTTGCAGGTCAGCTATAAATATCTTAGTGAAAAAAAGAGGGAGGAGTTAGGATTTGTTTGGGCAGTTTTTCATGGCACAGGCTGTCTTGTAACACAGTAGCTAACATGTTTCAGGAGTTATAGTTTTTCTCTCTTCCTGTGAATTGTTTTGTGGCATCAGAAGCACAAACTCAATCCTCCAACTTAACTTCAAAATCAAAACCCGTATGACTGAGCAAGGTACAAATAAGTACCTAGCCATTCAGCTGGCCTGGACATTGGCTGTACTAAGCATTATGTCTGGGCACTATAAAGATTTCTGCCCACAGAAGCTAGAATATCTTAGCAGAGTTACCCTGCTCATCTTGTAGGGCTTGAGGGGTGATTTCCAGGAAGGCTTCCTACACATCATGCACCCTGGCTGGCACAGGTCCAAATTGCATATTACTGAAAAGCTGAGCAAATGGTGAGGATACCTGGTTGCAAGGGAAATGTAGCATTCCTCTTTACCCAAACCATTGAGGAAATTCCCATAATCAACTCCACAAGATTGAACCGTACTGTAATATCAACACTGTGTAAACACAGTTTGGAGAGTACTTCAATATCATTTGGGCCGAAAGATGCTCAGCTAAAGGCAGTAACACTATCATTTTTTTAAAGGTTGCCTTGAGTGAAATTAAACAAACTCTGAAAAGAATGATCAAGGGGCTGAGGCTGGGAAAAAATTAAGGAGACTATAAAAAAAAATATTTTTTAATGTCATTTAAAGACATCAGATGAGCCATAGGATGCTATAGATCAGCTGTGGGTTGGGGGAAAATAGTATCACCTGGAATTCAAAGGTGAAACTTAGACCCTATTTTTTAATGACATATAAGCAATCAGTAAATGTGAAATACAGAGCGGTCCTACACCTTATCTCCTCTCTTTGTATTTCTCAGTTTTGTTTCTTATTATCCATTTCTCAAAATCTTTCCACATTTTATACAATGTGTCATTGTTTTCTTTCTCTTTTTTTGATGACACCTTATATTTTCTCTCCTCTTGAAAATGCCTTGCTTCAAAATGCTATTGTCATTACATGTCCTACATTTTTATCCCTCATCCCATTTTCATAGCCTCAAGATAAAGCAATCCCTCATCCCAAAATAATCACTTAGTCTAGAGGTTTCAGATTGTATCTCTGCCTGAGAGACAGTTTGAGAAGTAAATTTGCAAATACTTGAGTGGAATACCACTGGCTGAAATTCTGGCTTAACTGAATCAGTAGGTTTTTGACTGAGACCAGAAATTCACCCGCAGTTACCAACTCCAATCATCTTAGCAAGAGGGTTTATTCCTGCAGATACCATTGTTCTCCCATTCCATCAAAGGTCACTTTGCTCACCCTGTACCTATAGCAACAAATCTTTGGTGCACCATGGAGGACACTATCTCTTCAGTCTTCACAAGATCATGTCTTTTTCCCCTCAAACTCCCTTTTAATTACGTTTTCCAAATAAAGTCAATTCCTCAACTTCTTTCTTAATATTTTCCCACTTTATCTGCAATATAAACAAAATAAGTCAGAAACACTTTCCTGTGTAAGAGTGTTAGGTACCTCCCTGTCAAAGAAAAGAGGGGAAAGAATGACTTGACCTATGTTGTTTTCATAGACAGTGTTGACAAGCTTGCTTCTGTAGACTAACACCTTATTCTGTATGCAGTTTGTCACTAATGTTTCTTTTATTTCCAGTTACAGATTGAAAAGACTGTTTTAAATCTACAAATAGCTGAAATATATAAACAAAGTAATATCAGTTTAGTCAACTATAGTTGATTCTACATCACTAAAGTCAATAGGAATATGGTTATTACTTTTACTCTAACTGAATTTGCCCTTAGAACTAATGTCTCACCTCTGCTCACTTTGTATTTTATTAAAACATGTATTCAAAATCAAATAAGTACCCTGAATTTCTTTTTCAAACAAGATCATTTTAAATTAGGTTTGTTGGTATAACAAAGATCAGGCCACAGGTTTATGCTACAAAATAGGAAAGTGATATAAAAACTATAAGCTAAATTTTTAATTTGAAGTTTATGCCTCAACTTCTCATAGCAAATTTTCATCAAGTTTTTGTGGTAGAGAAAGTCAGCTTAGTTGCTTCTTTACAAGACACCTCATGAAGTGCATCATCTGGTATTTCTAATCGCTCTAGTATTACAAACTTTCCTTTGGGCAGCAAGCAATGCTTCATTTCTGGTTTACGAACAAAGAATTATTTATTCAGAAGAGAACGTGCCACCCCTCCTCATTTTTACTGGCATCTTTTCTTGTACCCAGTTCACCAAGTTAGCTACTCAATAAGGGATATTTCAGGCTCCTTCAAAAAAAAGCCATAAAATATAATTTTTAACAATAAATATGAATAATAAGAACACTAAGATCTGACATCTTTTTTTAAATTACAATGCTCATGTTCTTCCTTAAGCTAGCAGAAATGAATAACCTAAACTCCTAGAAACAGGCAAAAATACTAAACATGTATCTCAACTGCATAAAGTCTGAGATCCAAATGTCATAAATCCATGCTTTTATCTATTTGAAAGGCATTGCCTTCACTGCTTTGGCTTCTTTCTAATGCCTGTTGTAGGAAAGTCTCTCTTCTATGCCAATACCAAGTTACCAGTTCACAAACTCGCCTATGCAATGCAATGGAGGAAGATCCCATGACTTCTTGGACATGTAGAACCATGGATTGTTTTGATATTCTGGTTTTCAGAATAATCATGCCAGGCTTCCAGTTTCCATTCTACCACCACCAAGGTTTAAAGAAAGGCTGAAAAAACTCTGTTACTACAGACCCAATATTAACAGCATAGTTCTAGGCCTAGTGATGGACGTAGCTATTTTAAAGCTAGTTCTCTCTGGAGGGCTGCTCCTTCCACTTTTGGAGCTAATTAACAATTAAGGTCCTTGCACAGTCTGGTAGTTGAAATCCAGTCCTTATAACAAAACCTTCTACTAAGCATAGCTTTCACTGATGAAAATCTTGTGAAAATAAGTCTAATTTTACAGAATCATACTCTCAGTTCTCTTAGTAGGTGACTGCAGTCTTGCCACGTGTCCTGGAATCAAGTGTGTTGTGCAGAATGTAGAAATGGGGAAGGGTTCATGATGTTTGGCTCACCTAGTGAATCTGCACTTAGATTTTGTAGAGTATTCTGCCATTATGGTCTAGTTCTTCAAGCTCAGTGATTCTATTTTCCAAATAAAAGTCATTCCATAATATAAAGATAGGCTTTGAAATAAAGTATATGCAAACTCTTTTGGAATGTTTCCTTGTAACAATAACAAGTCTGGCAAACTGAGATAAAAATTAAAGGTAAAATGAAGCAGCAATCATTTTCTTGAGATTTTCTTGCCAAAAGGAAAACTGGAAGCTCTATTCTAACCTTAGCCATATGAGTCTAATTGCTTAGTTTACCTCTCTTAAATATTGTATTTCATCATAACATAATGCTAAGATATTTCTCAGCTAATGCTCCCTTTGTCCATAATCCCAGAGGTATTTCAGAAATAGCTTTTCTTGTACTCTCACATTTCAGATTGCCACCATAAGTATTTTTCTCACATCTAGAAGCATACTATTTTATCCACTCCTGTTCATTTCCTCAATCTTCCTGCTTAATCTTCCCAGCCAGCATTCAGAATATATTTGCTGCCTTGCTGTCATGTTCTGACTCTTTATCTGCTTCAAATTCTAACATATATTCCCAATTTTCAATACTATATCAGACTATTATCACAGTGACATGGCACAGGGCACCTGAAGACATTTAACAAGTGTAAATTTTTATTTAAATATGTTCAAAATTCTGTAGATGTTGCATCTACATGCTTGAATGCAGAACAGGACTTCTAAGGACCAGCTATGAAATTCAACTACAAAATAAAAAGGCAAAAAAGGTGATGGAAACTAGGACAGGACCCAGGAAATCTAAATCTTAGTTCACCTGAAACTTTGGCAACCCCATCAAACAATCTTCTGGCTCTCCAGGATTGCCTGCCTCTCCAGGTGCCTAACTTTGACAGCTAGAGAGTTCTGGGTCTGCCAGCACTTAGATTTCCCACATATTTTCAGAATGGGGAAGACTGTTTTCCTTCTGATGCCAACCTCTTCCCATAACTCTTGCCATTCAGGTGTAGACAGAGAAAATCTTGACTTTTCCCAAGTCCCCAGAGAATTCCCTCTAAATTATCCATGGTCAGGACTGTATTTATAACATACATTTTTTGTCTCTACTAACTACATATAGAAGCTTCAGTGGTCATTTTGCACAAACTGGACTCCGCCAAGTATTTAACCTTTAAAAAGGTATAAAGATTAAGCTTTAAAATGTCAATTTTTAATTCACAAGTAAAATTCATTTTGCCTAAATAAACATTACTCTTAATATGGATGCTTCAGTGTAAATTGTTTATCCTCTCCCCTAGTAGCAACTATCTATTTTTTTCTAAAACAGAACAGTATAATAAATATAACTAAAATATTGGTATTCTCATGATGGCCGGTGAAATGGTTCACCCTTGTCCATTGCTTCCATATCGGAAATGTGCTTTACAGTATTACAGTTTACTGGACAAACCGGGCCAGAATCCGATCTTCATAAGTTCATGTCATTTTAATAACATTTTAATTAAGCTAACATGTAGAAAATCCTAGTTGAGGAAAAGAAACTAGAATATAATAAGTGGTATTTAGTTCTTGCAAAGAGCAAACAAGACAGAGTAGAAACAGATAATGGGCAGCAGATAAATAACTGCCAGGAATTTCCAGTTGTCTCTCACCTTCATGCTTATCCTACCCTGTACAGATACCTTTTCACATAAAGACAATATCATCTTATTAAGTGGCATTTTTGGAGAAAATTTGCCTATTATTCATTTTCTTCCTTCTCTGACATGACAGTCATCTGGCAACTACAGAGAAATTAGCATGCTTTGACAGGATCAATGTATTAAAAAATAAATTGTCATATCCAAGAAAACATTAAAATAATGATGATTCAAGAGAAACCCCTTAAAAATCAAGACCTCTATGCATCCTTGAATGTGAGTATGTAACATATGTTTATTTTTAAAGCACAGCTAAGAGTCTGACAATTTTATAGTGTTACTGGTTTAACAACCTTGACATTCAACAATCCCATTCAGTAAGAAGGTGGATCTGCCAAAAACCAAAGGAGTGGAAACATGGAAAATAATCAATCTTTGGCTAATATCTTGTAATTTATGACAGTATAATATATATTCATGGACCTGTTCAGAATAATGTAAATATGCATGGACACTTATAGTACCTTGTATATCACCTGAGCTTTCAGGATCTATTTTTTATATGATTATATATGATTTACATTAAAATGACACTAAAAGAGGGAATACAAACATGCAAAACAAGTCCACAAATTCAGAAAGTTCTGCAGTTCATTGCTAACAGCAGCATTAGCAATGGTTGGAGAGGGCTTTTTTTGTTACTAAAAAAATACAAAAGGATAGGATCTTGTTCCTGTATGGTTCCCTTTAAGGGATGGGCTACTGCTTCCAGAAGCTCTGGGACCAGGGGCTACTCCTGACCAGACACTGGAGCCCAGCATGGGACACCCAAGGACCTGACGTCTCCGCCCAGGCTGAGGGATGTAGCTGCTGCTTTCCCATTTGCAGGTTGAACCAGTAGTGAGGCTGAGCGGCTATCCCAGACACACACACACACAGAGGACAATAATGGTGCCAGTTGTGGCCACAGATGACCACAGACACAGTGCTGCCTCCAACAGCACCTGCATACATGACTCACACAAAATGTAAACATAGACACAGAGCTGCTTTCAACAGCACCTATGTACAGGACTCATAAAACACAAACACAGACTCAAACAAGTTCCCTCCTCCTCTCTGGCTGATCAGGACTGAAGTTCATTAGTGAAGGCACACACACATGACACTTTCTAGGTTCACATGCACATTTGTGGTCCCCTGAGTACCTGCAAGTCCCCTCAGTCAATCTGACACCCCTGCATGGATCCTGGGCCCTCTCACCTGCACCATGGGTCACCTACTTGCCAGCTAGTCCAGCCTGAAGTTTGTTGGTGAATGACACACACACACACACCCATGCACACACAATTTGGGGAAGATATAGACACTTCCTCCCCCACAGCTTGCACCAGGCACATGGGCTGTGACACATGGTCCTGCTCCAGCCACCAACGCTGAGTCCCTCATTCGCCTCATTCTCCCAATGTGGTTTTTGGGATGCACACCAGTCCTGTCTCAGTGGCTGAGGCCAAGACCCTCACACACCTCAATAGCCGACACCAAGACCCCACTCTCTCCAGTAGCTGACACCACAGGTCAGGTGTGCCTGGTCTGATTCCAGTTGCTGGCATGCAGTTCACTCACATTGGTCCTCCCCCAGTAGCTAGCACTAGCCCCTGTAGCATTCACACACATGCAATAGAAAGTGAGATTACACAAAGAGTTAAAAGATTTAGTAAAATAGGACAGACTACAGTGATCAGGCCCAGGGCTCAGTCAGACAAGCATACTGACTGGTCTGGTTTTACAGGCAGTGGTCCCTTTTAAAAACCCCTTTCTGTCTATTCCTCCTTCATTCCTCCCCAATTATCTCTCCCTGCACATTCCTTCATCTGTTTGGATAGTCTCACTGAACAAAACCTTCCAACCTCTAATATTCTGGACCCTCAAGTTGGCAACCTTATTGGCTGCAAATACTCAATTTGCCTGCAGTTTCTTGATAGCCCATCAATTAGTGTGACTGATGAGGTTTTGATCTTGTCTTTGTCTTGGTTATGTTTGTCTGTCAGGTCTCTGTGTCCCTGTGCTTTGTTTGTTGCTTCCACCATTTAATTATTATCCGCATTTGCATTGAAAAGGTCCTCCATCAGATAATCTTAGCAAAGCAAACACTCTCACCTTCTACATCCTTTACAGATCCTGCATACCCTTACAGATCCTACTGGGGGAACCATCAGAGTTAGAAGAGAATGATTGTAGTGCAAAACCTGAAATCTCTTTGATTTAGACAGAACAGACTGAAGTACTTGATCTGATATTGTCTGATTATAGGTATGATCCTCAGTAATGTAGTAACAGAGAATACATACTGCAATTATCCAAGGTAACACAGAGATTTGCTTTGTTTATTTCTTAATACAACTCAGTATAACTCAGTGAACTGACCTATCTTTACAGCAATTTAGAAACAGCTAGTACTACCACCAAGGCTTCTGTAACCTACAAAGGCACAAAATTCAAGACATGGGGTTTGTAACACCCTCCTTTTTCCCCTAAGGCAAACTCTGTTGAAGTTGTTGATCTAAGATATGAGGCAGTTAACAAGCTTGCATCTGAAGACTGCAGAATAAAATGGGGTTCGGAAGGAATCAATATTTCTTCTAGATAACAGGAGCCAAGGCCAAGTCATACCTTCAACTAAAAAATTTAAGTATAAATATCAATGTGCTGCCTGACAGGATGCCAATATATGTGCTTTAAAAGCAAAGGTATACAGCTTGGTCATATAATTAGGAATAAAGTACCAATAAACTAGAGGCACTTCTTAAAAGCACTGAAAATGTCTGAAAGCAGCAATTGACAAAAACACTTGGGAGAAACAGCAGTACAGGCAGAACTCACTCAACTCCAGCTGAAGATCAAACTTTGCAGGATGCTTTCAGAATCTCACAGGACTGGATGCAAAAGCCTTATTATGTCCAAGACAGAAATAGATCAATACTAGCAACATTTGCAAGATTGAAACAGGTCACACTTAGGAAAGGAGATGGTATCATTTTAATGAGGAAAGAAAAGATCACAACCAGGATCCTTAAGAAGGAGACAGTGAAAAGTCATTTGCAGCACAACAGATTTAATATTTTTCTCCTAATGAATGCTGTCAATGTAAGACAGAGGTTTGGTTTTCCCTGGAATGAAAGTATTATGGGTTTTTTAGACATTCAGGTTTTCTCTGAGAAGAGAGAAATGAGAAAGAACCAGTGAATTCTAACAGGTTTTTTCCTAGTATCTCTATATTAAATGAAAACCATATTTTCACAGCTACCATGGCAGAAACAACACAGAATCCCACTACAGCTGATTGTCTGTCCACAGGATGACATGACTTTGTAGGTCTGATTCACTTTTATCATGCATCTTTTCTTACTGAGGAATCAAGGGAAAGAGTAAGCCCTAGTACAAAGCAAGTCAAGACAGAACAGCCTTCTGCCAGTGTGAGGCAAAGAAGACAGATAACTCATTTGAGACAAATATATCCACCACTGCTCATTCACAATGTATCCTGCAGTGGTGCTGGAATCACTTCTAAGATGTAAAGAAAATTCTGTGAATCAACGTGCAAAAATTATTTTCAAAGCAAAAGGGTTTGTTTTTTTCTATTTCATTCCATTGACATGGGTTAATGTTTAATTACTTTGATGATGTAAACACAATTGTTTCTGGTTTACCTTAGCTGTGAGGGAGAGTCACACCCAGTATTGGTGATGAGAGTGATCAAACCAATAAGGTAATGCTAACAGATTTAGTTGCAGAGGGATTTATCCAATTAGTACTCAAATCCATTCGGGTGATCACATGACAGATTTTGACAAAGACTTGTTTTTCAATAAATTTCACCAAACTATCAGATTACAGGTAGGCTCATTCATCATAAAGTTGAAGTCTAAGCAGCGGCAAAAGGGTTAAACTGACCTTTCAGACAGATGTTGTACTTTAGAATTCTCTCGTTTACCTCTCAGGCAAATCTGTTTCAAAAATGAATGTACAAGTGCTAAGTAAGAGTCATAGACACATGATGAATATCTGAGGATCAATAATATCTTGAGTTCCAAGAACTCCTAGCACTTCTCCACCTCATCCCTGGAGTTTGCAAAGTATAGTGAAAAATTCATGACGAACTCTTTGGATTAGAACTGAAGATGCTGAAAGCACATTTGTCTCAAAAATTTCAGCTGCCATAGGATGAGAATGAGCTGTGTTGCTGGTAAAACCAACCAGTTCTGGCACATCTGAGTTCAGGAGCACAAACAGAGCCAGTTGGACATTCATCTACCTCTGCATAGAACCACCCTTTCCAGGGAAGTCTTGAGCCCGTGACCCACTGTCCTTTGCATAAAGCCTCCATTGCCCCTGCATTCTGGATTTGGCCCCTTTTTCCATCTTCAAAGTATGTCAAGAGGAAGAATTAATATTATTGCTTAAAATTGTTTCCTTTTTAGGGATAGTCTAGTGATTAAAACCAGGACATGGCACCATAATATTTTAGTACTTTTTCTCACTGTGCAAAAATTGCTGTGCATCTTTGGACTTACCTCCTCAACTCTAAGATAGAAATAAAGATATTTAAATGCCTTCAGGAAAGATTTGTCAATTGTTAATTGCTGTACAGCAGGAAAAACTGCAATAGTTATAGCTGAAACAGCATAACTCTTTCTGCTTTAAATTAATTTAGCAGTTATAGCACATTCCGAGTTTCATCATTAAAGATCTTGTCTCTGACAAAAACGATTTATTTGCTTTTTAAGATTAATTTAATATAAGCTTAAAAATGGACCATTCTGGAAAAATAATCTGTTTGATTTTAAGCACATAGTATATGCAAGAAATTTCTTGCAGAAAGGTAATGAAAAATATTTTCCCATATTTTTAGGTACAAGTGGAGAGAAAAAGAAGTATTTGATATGTAGAAAAATAAAGATTTAAAACAGCCAGCAAAGCAAACAAAGCTTTCTTGTTTTTAATTTTTCATAGAAAGATAACATATCTCAAAAATTTACAGAATGCTCTGTTTAATTATCTAGAATACATGTCCTTGTTCTAGTTGTTAAAGTCACGGTGAAGGTTTCTCTCCACTGGAGATTTGTACAAATCCTTGGAGTTAATGTATTACACCATGAAAGTATATTCCCATGAAGGAAACTGGCCCAATATAACTTTTTTTTTTATTATTTTTTTCCAAAAGTATAGCAAATATGTAATGAACCATATGGTTATATGGGACTAAAAATATATGAGGCAATCACAGGGAAGGCTATAGTATACAGTGTGTGGTCTCTCTCAGCTTTGTAGTGCAAAATATAACATGAATTCTCTACTCTACAAAGGCTTTGGGAGGGTTACCATCACACTTTGTTAGGAACTTCAAAGAATGGATCCCTCCTAAGGACCCTTCCTCTTAAGGAGCTGCAAAAGCTAGAAAATCTTCAGAGTACAGCTCCATCTTTTTATGCTTGGTCTTTTTTTTTTTTCCTGTCTTTTAAAAAAAACACACAAAGTCCTATGCAACATTTATGTCAAGATAGATGTTAAATTCAGGTTAAGCTCTCAAACTTCAGGTAATGCCAGAGATAAGAGTTTCTTGAGTATTCTTACCTACTCTCTTAGGAAGAAAAATGATCTTATGTTTAGGAAACATTTCTATGTCTGTGGGACAGAGCTCAATTTCAAACTTCCTTTATGGCCAAGCGTAAATCACCTATGGGTTCAAGTCATGTCACTTCACTTTAGCTTGTCTAAAAGTTGGACATCCCATCCACACTAGAGGGAGCATCTTGGCTCTGTCCACAGGTCAAGAGATGGATAGCTAGGTGCAGAGTATGATTCATACCTTCTTAAAATAGTCACTTTTCATTGACTTGATGAATGTGAAAGTCAGTTCTAAAATGACAAATTAAATTTAAAAAGGGTATAGTTCAGCAAGCTTGTTTTAGGCTATAATCTCCTCCTCTCTCATTTACAAAATCAAGTATGAAACATTGCCTATCCTTTGGGGAAAGGATATCAAGACCAAGAATACCTTAAGGACTAAAAAATGTTCAGATATTTGTTTCTAAGATACATGTGTGATTTTAGTTCTGTCCTGCTCAGATCCAGTTATTTCTCAGATAACATATTAATAGGTTTTCTATGTGTGGACATGTCTGGATGTTTCTGCACACTGTGATTTCTTTAGGTGAAAAGTATTATGGGAGTTCAAAACTAATTCATATCCTGCAAGCCCATTAGTTCTTTTATATCTCCCTTGAACCATCTCAGTTCCTCAGGTCGTTCACGCTTCATGGCACAGATTCATAATGCCATGGCTCCTACATTGCACCTTCTTCTGGAGGGCACATTTTCTTTCTCTGATCCTCTTTCTTTTCTCCAGGATGCCTAATCACTCAGGTGCATCTCGGAAGAATCCGTGGGAAATGGAAGGACAGACACTCAACTACTGCTAATAAAATCCAGAGATTCTAAAAGTCTCAAAGTGTTGCAGCAGCCTGAGACAAAAGATTTGTAGAAAAGTGATGTGGTAGCTCTAGTAGCTGTGTTCCTACACCTTGAAATTTGTCCATCCTATTCCATTTTTTATGAGGATTGAGGAGAGTTCCAAGAATTCTGAGTTCTAAAGGTGCAGGATATGACTGCTTCAAGTGGCCTGGAGGTGTTTCTGTGGATTTTGTTTGAAAGGTTTCATCAGATCCAACCATGTTCATTCAAGGATAACCAAATTTCGAATTTGAAGCTTTTAGTTCTTTGATAGTTAAAAAGCCTTAGAGAAAAAAAAAAATCTCTGGAAAGGAAAACAATATTGATAACAATTCCACACTGAGTAAACTCAGTTTATTCTTACTCTTGGATTGAATTACAGCTTTTGGAGTTTATAAGTTTCTAACATCAGTTTATTTCTAACCATTGCATTCACTGTTGAAAAAGTGTGGACATTTTTGATGGGAACATTTGTAAGGTATTACTTGAATATTTCTTTCATATCATTACCAGTGACTTATTCAAACACAAGAGGCAACAAGCTGAGTGATTAGTATTATAGAAAACTGCCAGTCATCAGGTGCAGAATCCAGTCAGTATCTAGGGTTGCTCCTGATTTATTTCTCTCAGTGTCAAGCATGTGGCTGCACTGCTTGAATGTTCTTTGTTACACTATGTCAACAATTCCAAGAAAGCATGGAGTATTTTCCTTCCTATTTTCCCTTTGTTTTTAGAGTACCCAAAGAAAATGCTGTTGTCATTTTTACTGTCAATTTTTGCATGGTTATGAAGTTTAATAGCTGATCTATTGAAGAGATTTTTCTCATCAGGCATAAGAGAGAGACAGAGAGAGACTGAGTGCAGGAGTGTGAAAGTCCATGCTGTACAAACACTATTAATTTCTTATCTGTATCACCCACAATATGCCTTGTGATAGTGCTGAAGCTGTAATGAGAAAAATAGATGTTCTCAAATTTTGTTCCTTTTAGTTTCTGCCCTTTGAAATGTCGCAATATGTAGAGAGTGAAAGACTTGCTCAGCACAAAATATAGTTTATTCTGGAGCAGCTTTGAATTTCTGGAAAGTCATTCACTTTGTAGCCTGTTTCTAAGCACAAAAACTGCAAAAATTCTTTACTTCATTCTTTTGTCATCTTCCTACTGAGCAGAATGTGCCTTTGAGTTGTAATCCTATCTCTCCTAATTCTCAAAGCTGTGAAGATTTGCAGCTTCTTCAGTTACCTTCATACAGCAGAGTTACTAATCCACATCTCAACATGTCCCATCAACATGTGATATATTCACATGTGTCCCAACTTCACAGGAATAAGTTTTCAATGAACAATCATGTGAAAGCCCTAAATTCTCTACATTGCACACTTTCTGTCAGCTGAGGATCAGTCTCTCAGAAGATAAAAATTATTCAAGACCCCATTCTGCATTAACTGAGCTCATACGCTTAGGTACCATTTTCCATTAGTTATGAATATTGGGCTTTTAACTCTATTCAGCAAAATGGCAATGACACAGAGATGGTGCTACAGCTAGTGTAATTCATAAAGCTACATTCATTTCAATGTCCACTTCGCACCAGCTAAAGATTTGGTCCTTTGGGTTTTAGCATATAGTGATGACAAGAAGAATAATCTAAAGAATAGTACTGAATGTGAGATTAGATGTGTTTGAAACCATCTGCTTTTAGAACTGCTAAGGCACCCCTGGTATGCTGTATAGAGTGACAGCCCTTCACAGTGCAAAAGTAATGATAAAATAGACAAGCAGAAAGAGAAGGAACAAACAGAGTTAGAGATAAAAGCTGTGAAAAGATTAGAGTTATCTAACAAGTTCATATACAAAAAGGAAATATTCAGAACCTGAAATTTATCCTTTAGGGAGAACAGTTTAAAAGCGATGGAGGTATATTTTAGAACAACCAAACATGTGGTCAAGAGGTGTAGGGCTGAACTAGAGAAAGGCAAAACTAAATTGGAGAGGAGGCTGCTGAAAAAAAAGCAATAAGACAACAAGAAAGTTGCCTTTGAGGTTGCATCAGTAGAAAAGTTCATGAAAAGTTCAGGCAAGTATTTTGAAGTTGAAATATCTTCCTATGCAACTATAGATTTTATTAGAAGAGCAGATGAAGAGTATAAAGTACCTTTTATATTCTTTCAAAATCTCAGTGTCTTGAAGTATGCAATACTATTAAAATCTTGAGTTTTACTGGTCAGATCTTGGACTTTAAAAAAGCAAACAAAAACCTATCTAAACCTTTAATTAGTAAAAGGAAGACTGGGGATACAGTGGGCCCACTGCTGAACGAGGTGGGGGCCCTGGTGACACAGGATGCAGAGCAGGCGGAGTTACTTCTTTGCTTCAGACTTCACTACTAAGGCTGGTCCTCAGGCATCCCAGCCCCCAGAGGAGAGAGAGAAAACCTAGAGAAAGGAAGAGTTCTCCATGGTTGAGGAGAATTCAGTTAGAGATCATCTAGGCAAACTGGATCCTCACAAATCCATGGGCCCGGTTTGGATGCACCCTTCAGTGCTAAGGGAGCTGGTGGATGCTGTCGCTAAGCCACTCTCCATCATCTCTGAAAGGTCATGGAGAGCAGGAGAGGTGCCCAAGGACTAGAGGGTAGCCATTGTCACTCCAGTCTTCAAAAAGTGCAAGTTGGAGGACCCAGGAAACTATAGGCCAATCAGCCTCACCTCCATCCCCGGAAAGGTGATGGAACAGTTCATTCCGGAGGTCATCTCCAGGCATGTAGAGGAAAAGAAGGTTAACATGGATTCACCAAGGGGAGATCATGCTTGGCCAACCTGACAGCCTTCTATGATGGCATGACTGGCTGGGTAGATGAAGGGAGAGCAGTGGATGTTGTTTACCTTGACTTCAGTAAGGCTTTTGACACTGTCTCCCATAACATCCTCACAGACAAGCTAAGGAAGTGTGGGTTAGATGAGTGGACAGTGAGGTGGATGGAGAACTGGCTGAACAACAGAGCTCAGAGGGTCATGATCAATGGGGCAGAGTCTGCTTGGAGGCCTATAACTAGTGGTGTTCCCCAGGGCTCTGTGCTGGGTCCAGTCCTGTTCAACATATTCACCAATGACCGGAATGAAGAGACAGAGTATACCCTCAGCAAGTTTGTTGATGATACAAAAATGGGAGGAGTGGATGATATACCAGAACGTTGTGCTGCCATCCAATGAGACCTGGACAGGCTGGAGAGCTGGGCTGAGGGCAGGAACAACCCCCTGCACCAGTACAGGTTGGAGGCTGACCTGCCGGAAAGCAGCTCTGCTGAGAAGGACCTGGGAGTTCTGGTGGACAGCAAGTTGACCACGAGCCAGCAATGTGCCCTTGCAGCCAAGAAGGTCAACAGTATCCTGGGGTGCATAAAACAGAGTGTGGCCAGCAGGTTGAGGGAGGTTGTCCTCCCCCTCTTCTTCACCCTAGTGAGGCCCCATCTGGAGTACCGTGTCCAGTTCTGGGCTCCCCAGTTCAAGAAAGACAGGTAACTACTGGAGAGAGTCCAGTGGAAGCTATGAAGATGATCAGGGGAATGGAGCATCTCTCTTATGAGGCAAGGCTGAGAAACCTGGGTTTGATTAGCCTGGAGAAGAGAAGACTGAGGGAGGATCTTATCAATGCTTATAAATACCTAAATGGTGGGTGTCAAGAGGACAGGGCCAGACTCTTTTGAGTGACGCCCAACGACAGGACAAGGAGCAATGGGCACAAATTGGAACACAGGAAGTTCCACCTGAATATGAGGGAAACTTTCTTTATTTTGAGGGTGACAGAGCAGTGGAACAGGCTGCCCGGAGAGGTTGTGGAGTCTCCTTCCCTGGAGACATTCAAAACCTGCCTGGAAACAGTCCTGTGCACCCTGCTGTAGGTGTACTTGCTCAAGCAGTGCGGTTGGACAAGATGATCTCCAGAGTTCCCTTCCAATCCCTACCATTCTGTGATTCTGCAATTCTGTAGTGCAACACTTCTTACATTTTACCCCTAGCAAAGCCTTCTTTGCTACTGCATCGTGTCTTGTGGGAAAACTCTCTTTTTTTTCTTCCCCATACTAGATGAAACTGGAAATTACTGTTGATTGAAATAGGAACACTTCTTGGAAAACTATTGGTGGTGTTCCTAGATTCTTTCATCAGGCTTCTGAGGTCAAAAATGAGAGTTCTGATCAAGAACGAAGTCTACTGAAATTAGGCATTTGATGAGTGCTTTACAGAAAATGCAGATTTAGATATCTGTTTAGTATCAGAGAAAGCTGCGAGCCAGTAGACAAGTGATTCTATGAAGTTATTAGCTGCTCTGAGACAGACTTGGTCCCCCTTCCCATGAAAAATTTAAAAATGTTCAGAAGTCTTTTGCTCCAGTGTAGAATGAAAACAAATGCTGAAACCTCATTTTTTTCCATGAACTTCACCTGCTTTGCTTGAGCCCTGCTACAAACACGGAGTCAGTAAGATGTGAAAAAGAAAAAGAGTAAGAGCTAAGATACCATGACCAGTGGCAGATATGGACAGAAAAGCAGACAAATGAATTGTTTCACACCTGGCTTCCAACCAGATTCCACAACATCCTTGTTTAGGCATAGTATTTATGAACAGCTGCACATCAATAACCCAGGACAACAAAATTCATTCCTTGGACCCAATCCCAAGCCAATTAAAACCAGTGGAAAACTTTCCTGTGTTCTGATGAGCTCTTTTATCCTTGAACTAGACTAAGCTTTACCCCAAATGGTATAGGAGTATCAGGCTATTCAATTCCTGAGACTTAATTCAAAGACTTCATTTTTTTCTGAGGAGGTGAACTAAATCCACTGAGGGGTTTGGATTTGTTCTTTTATGTGTGTGTGGCTTTTTTCATCTTTGGTTGTATAACTTAGTGATAATAGCATTAATAATAAAAAGTGACTGTGCTCAAACTCACACATGATTTGCTTTAGGACTTCCGAATACATGCTTGCTTAGATTGAACTAAGGAAACCCAGATGTTTCCATATCTGAAACAGTCTATCTGTATGGGTCATTCATCCATACATACAGGTAGAGAATGACAGCATATGCATGTTCACAAAGAAACCAGTACTACAAAGCCTGAACTTGCCGCTCCTTCGAAGCTTTTGTTCTGAATGTTTTTCAAATCCTATTATTCTGGGGGAGAAAGCAGGTTTCTTTCATCTCTGTTTGCTAGAAGTATGGATGCATACACCAAAAGTATAGAAAAGGCAGTCTTCCTGCCTCACTCCACATAGTGCTATTTTCACAGGTGGTAACAGACTTGACCAATATCCCACAGAACCACCTCCCCAGGTGCACAAGCCCCTGCTGCCTCTGCAGCCTCAAATTCTGAATAAGCAACCAATTTGCTAAAGTAGTTTTAAGCTCATAGAAAACTGTGGGACTGTTTCCTAAGAGACAGTATTATGATTTTCAGTGTAATAGCAGGCAGAATTTGAATAACTATACAGGTCTAATTTTTTCTTTTGTCTTTATTTAATATTGTGTGTTTAGCTTAATGGTGCAAAACATTTTTATTCAGGATTTCAGTGGGGTAATGTGGGTGGCTCTGATCTTTCTATATGCTGAACATGTGCTATTTAGATCTGACTTTACACTGTGTTTCACCTGAGCCACTGTGCAAAAGGAGTTTTAAATAAAGTGAGGACAAAGCAATAATATTTTACCTTTAAGCATTTTATTTGGTGCTTATTTTTCTGACTTTAGATCCTACAGGGTAATCAAGATAATATAAGAAGATATTTAGTCTCACAGTATATTAAGCCAGAGCTATGCTAATTCTCTCTTAAAAAAAATATCATAGAGGCTATGATATATAGGCTTTTATATAGGTACACCCAGATGTACCCAGACATTGACTAATCAAGTAAGCCCTGGGAGAGAATACCGCTACCAACTCCAAGGATGGGTTTCTGGTTTATTGGGGGTTTGATTTGTATTGTTTCGATGCAAGTGTAGACTGTGTCATAGGAAAGAAAACTGTGTGAGAATGCGTACTACATTTTAATGCCTGTCCCTGTCTGCTCTGTGTAAATTAAAGAGCAGCATGAAAACTGCATTTTTTTTAAATGTCAATGTACATTGTTAAAATGCTAATATGATGGAGCAGAAAGTGACAGAGGTAGGGAAGGTGGAAGAGTGAGGGTTGCAAATACTTACTTCAAAACACAGATGGAAGTGCAAATGTGTGGTGTTCTAAGATGTCTTTTTCAAGCACATAATTTTTCTTTTTTACAGAAAAACAAGTACACAGAGGCTTAATGTCTCCTATTCTTTTATAAATGCAAACTGACACTAAGAAAAAACTCTGTCCATCACGGGCAGAAAAAGTCTTACTGTACTTATTGATTTCTATATTGGCTTTTCTAAGGCAAATAAGGCCATTCAACCATGAAATATCCTCTGAGAGTAAGCATATTGGTAGCAGTGATGGTGGAATGGGATTTTTGTTTGTCTCCTGAGCAGTGTGGTTCCAGACAATGGTGTTACCACTGAGAGAGCAGCAGAGCACTCCCTGCACGTGTTTCTGTTCTCCAACTTAACTTGTCAGCTTTTTCCCCATCCATGGCACATTGAGATAATGCAAGTTTATGTGGTAAAACCCTACAGCTGTATTTTCACAGCACTTTTCACATACTTCCTTTGGTTTTCTGTTCCATATCACTTGCCACTCACCACAGCCCTTTTCTGCATTGTATCCTTATATTTCCCTCCTTCTTACTGCCTAATTTAACTGTTTCCAGCTTTGCTTTCTTCCTTTCCCAGGTCTATCCCCTTTCTCCCCAGCCCATGCACACACATTTCCACTTCCATAAACAAGTCTGACATCCTTTTCACACTTCTGGTGACATCTGTCACAACTGCGATACTCCCTTCTTTCCTCATTCTGTGTGTCATCCACACACATCTTATTACCTCCTCCCTTCCATCACCACTCAGAACCTCATCCCCATATCTCTGTCCTTCCTCTCCTTTTTCTTTCTTGATATGTCTAAAAATGGCCATCTCATGCCCAATACCACCACGTTCTGTCTTGCTCCTTCCCGTCTTGTGGCCTCCAAATATTTTTGTGCTTTCCCTTGCCTCTTCAGCTGCTGTTGTTTACTAACCCTGCTCTTTTCCTCATGCTTTGTGTCTGTATCGTAATTTTGGGTGTAGGTTTTAGGATATTTGTCTCCTGTTTCTGCTGGGTTTTCCACTTTTAATTTCTGCCCACACATTCCTTCTCTGCTGAACAGCACTGTGCACAGTTGTTTCTTCTCCCATTTTCTGTTACAATCCTCTATCCCCCATACAGCTCCTCCCTCTTCCTCTACTGTCTTTCACATTCATCTCCAATGAACTTGACTTCCCTGTGCACTTAGCCATAAACCACAACCTTTCTTTCCCCTTGTCTGTAGCCCTGATTCAATTTTCTTATTCCTCCAAATTGTTTTTTTCACTAGCTTAGCACATTTTCATCTTCAAGGCTTTTGGTAAGGAGTTCAGCATCTTTTATTTGCAGTCAGAACACCAACGAAGGAAGACAGAACTGTTACTGTTTAGGCAGGATCAACTGCTCCATTCAGGGGGAAAAAAAAAAAGGTAACTCAAAGGTTATTTTCATGACATTGAATGCTTAATTCTGTAAAGCTTTGGCTCTGAGCAAAAGAACATGATAAAGCATCTGGCTCTCCCTTGTACACTCCACATATAAAGAATTGGAAAGCTGGCTGTGTATTGTAAAATATCTGTTGTTCAAAGAGATAAAAATGTATTTGGACACAGTTATACTAATCCTTTGTGCCATTTAAGTCTCTTTATTACACTATATTTTTGTATGGTCATGGATGTTTTATCCTCAGATCTCATTAACTTATGTTACTTGATGTTAAGTCTCAATGTTATTAATTTAGTGAGGGTTTTATTTGCAAAAGTCATCTTCAAACTTCCATCTGTTCCCCTGAATGACAGCTACTGATATTAGTTCTATTGAAGGAAACAACATGCCAAGAAAGCCCATCGATCCAGTTATCAGAATCTAACACTTTATCAGAAAAAACAGATCCCTGTATCACTGATTAAAAGTTTCACCGCTCTCAGTACCCAGACAACATTCTTTGAGAGGACCCTGAATGAGTCAAAGCTTTGAGGTGGATATACCTGCAGCTTTTCATTAAAGTGAACACACTAAAACTAACAAAATCATGTTCTCAATATCTAAACTTATGTTTTAGTAGAACACAAACACAGAAGAATAAAGTAAGTTTTTAAAGACAGACCAACTAATTCTGCTGAGGACGCAGATTAAGATAAAAGAAAAAAAATCTTTCTTGCTAACGACTCCACCTGTGCTGGGCACACTTTTTCCTCTGGTGCTGCTTTCTAGTGCCTGTTCAGCTTGTACCAAAGTGATCACACCCCAGGGAGGTGCAATTTTTCCTTCCTCCCAAGGACTCCAGATTGCAGCAGGCACAACAAAGCAAATAGGCAACCTTCCTGTCTGGTTCTCAGCCACAAATTATTTAATACCGCATGATATAGAATAATATAGTCAGTACATGGAAAACAAACATATTCAACAGTTCTTCCACCCACTATGCAGAGCAGTGCTGGTTCAGTGCATCTGTAGATCTGTGAATTACTGGGACTTGTTGTCTGCAGATCTTTTTATAATGTATATTTGTGCAACAGCTGTGAGGTGTTCTTGCAGCTATGCTTTTCCTTCCAAAAGAGATTCAAAGGGAGTCTGTGGTTGTCACAGATCTGTCTGTGCAGGGCTGAGATCCATTTCTCCTGCTGGTTTATTCCACCACCAACCAAAACTCCAGATGGAGGGGAGGCTTCACACCTCAAAAGCACAGTTTTGCTTTCTTGATCAAATATGCCAGGTATCATGCTCATTTAAAATTGAAGGACATGTTTCAAAAACTAAGTTACTGTGAAAGTGTCTGTCTTCTACTTTCTACACGTAACCCCAACAAAGCAAAAAGGACAGGGAAGGGCATGCCTCTGGTAGGGTATTCTGGAAGAAAAAAAACCCTCCCTAGCACGCATTAGCTTGTTTATGAGTCTGTCATTATGAGTCATTAGCTGTCTGCCACATGCTCTATCTGCCATTCTGTTGTGTGTGAAGCTTGCTTCTGAGGGATAAACAAAAACAGAGCTGAAAATCAAGCAGAGAATAATTTTCTCATGGACAGAGTGTTCATGGACACTGTGGGGAGAGTCAACAGAGCCTTGCAAATTATTTTTCTGAAATATGGAAGCAGATGAATTAAAAAAACAGAGTAGTTAATCAAAATCCCAGCTATAGTAGCACATCTGTTAAGAAAAGTCTTTAGTCATTGCATTTAAAATGTTAATATTTTTATTACAGTAACTGTTTCTTTTCATTATTTGTGTTTCATAGAAAAAATCTGGCCAAAAAAAACCCCAACCCAACCCAAAACCCAAAAAACAAAAAAACCATACAGCTTCTCTGAGGTAAGAAGAGAATGACAGTGTCCAGTGGCAGGATTAGGGGAATGAATATATAAGTATAGGAAAGAAGAAAAGTTTATTTCTAAATTATTTGAAAAGGAAAAGGAAAATTAAGCTAAAAGGAGTAGAAGGTTTTTCCAGTCCACCAGAGATGCAGAGAAGGTGGCCCACATAGGGTGGGCCCAACAGTGAAGCATTCAGTTGTAAAAAGAAAATGAGCAACAGATGAGGATTCTGGAAAGAGAACTGTTGCTTGTACAGCGTTCATACACAGGTATTACCATATTACCAGTTTATCCACAGAAACTATACAGGATTAAATGAAATTGCAGAAACAAAGAAGAGTCTGCTTTTCTCTAATGAAAGAGGTGTTTGTGAAAAACAATGTCTCATAACCTCTGTTACTGTAGTATAAGGTGCTAACAAAAAAATTCAGACAAAACCTCTGAAATAAAATAAAATAAAGTACTGCAAAACAAACTTAACCAAAGACATATATCCAGGAATCACACTGTGTATAGATTCCATGGGAGATGATACAGTGACATTAGTATAACAACATTCTCTAGGATGTGAAAAATTAATCAATGAAAAAAATAAATCTTCCCTTCATATTTGTTATTTACTGTTAACAGTCATATTTTATTTTCTTATATCCAGAGCTATGCTTTTTTTTCTGCAACTGCAAGCGCAGGCATAACCACACTGTTACTACAATGACTCCCTTGCCACCTTACTCTGGTTTCTTCTCCAGATTTCCACATCTGTCATGATTGGCTGTGGGACACAAGATACCTTACAGTGTCCTGCTGGGAACTCATCACTTCTCAGTGTTGTGTTGACAGAGCTGGGGTCAGGAGTCCCACACTACAGGGGTAAAGAACCCCTGGGAAATCTATGACTGAGCAGGTAGGGAAGAAATTATAACTTCTCCATGTAAGTCTGCTTTACCTAGTTAAAAAAAAAAAAAAAAAAAAAATTGGTTTGCTTACAGCTTTGCCAAACACATGCAATTTCATGTTCAGTTTTCTTGTGAAAATTAGCTTTGTCTGAAAGTTTCAGCTGAAACAACTGTTCCAAAGAATGAGGTTTAGCAAAATATGTTGATTCATTCTTACTGCAATATGGTGGTGGTTTTTTTCTGTGGTCTTCCAGTGTTGTTAATATTTGGAGCAAAACATAATATAAACTCCATTATTAAGAGGAAATCAGATCAGAGGGGACAAGACCATACCTGAAGAGCAGAGAGACAATGACAAAAAGGCAGTTGGAAAAGACATGTGAGAAGACCAGGAGTATGCTATAGAAGTACTTGGAGATGGGGCAACTGGCTATGTAGAAAAGAGAGTGGATAAGGAAGCAGAAACTGGGGTTTGTGGCCCCAAGGACCTTAAACACAATACGGTAAGTGGGGAATCTGAACATCAGTTTGAGCAATGACTGACAGTAATCAGGTGGGAGTGAACAAGATTTGAGAATGGACCAGAATGCAGTGGAGCAGGGAAAATATGGACATGAAAAGACAGCTCTGAAGACAAATCAGATTGTAGGGGCAGAATGCCCCTGACAGTAAATAAACTAGGATAAATGGCCAGGAGAAAAAGAAATGGCAAAATGAAGGCACCAATAGAACCAGAAGTAAAAGGACTGGGGAGAAAAATGGAAATAAATGTGAGAGATAGGTATTAATAACTGGAAAAGAAGCTAGGGAAACACCCAAGGAGTCGTGATATAGGAAAGACCTGGTGTTATCTAGACAAATAAAAGGCATGCACAACTAAAGGATCAAGCTTGAAGAGAATAGGCAGAAGTCTCTTTGTCCACGCAATGACATTCATTCAAGAGTCTGGAACAAACCTGATAATTTCTGCCTTTCTTTACTTCCTCCACTAGTAAGCTAAGGAAAGCCTGATGAGCGTAGCAGGTGACATCCTCCTGCTGCTGTTATTACTCACTTAATTGAAGTAGCAGGGTTAAGAAAGCAGAAGCAGTAGGATCTTATATGACAAATCACAATCAAGATAGCAACAATTTTCAAGAGCACACGCACAAAAGAGCGCACCCATAAAAAAAGCACACCCTAAACATTTGTGAGCTATCCCTACCTAGAATAAAAGCCATGTACAATTTTGTTTGAAAACTTAAGAAGTCAAATAGCTTTCCTTTTACATCCAGTTGTGCCAAATGCTAGGCTCTGTGAACCAAGAGAATATATGAAAAAATCACTAGCTCTGAAAATACCTTAAAATAACATGGTAAATAAGGAAACGTAGATTCGTAAGAAACAAAAATGACAGTTACTTATTTCTAGTCAATGTATTCCTTTGAACAGTGTGTCCAAAACTAATCATAATGTAAATGATAAATTTTTTGGATACAAGGTTAAATGCAGGAGATAAACTAATTTGAAGTACTGTTGAAAGTATACATTAAGGCAACAAGATGCACAAAAACAGCAGTGCAAAGCAGAGGCTGAAGAAGCCATGTTAATCAATATATTGTGTGGAAGGATCAAGAAGGATAAAGTCAGAACAAAATCTGTGCTGGAAAAGGTCTTATTCAAATAAATATACTGGCAAAAATAGAATGGATTACAGAGAATTATTGGCAACCCTAAATCAATTTTTTGAAATGTTCCCATTTATTTTAAGGCTGACTCAATACGAGAACCATTTTAATCCCAGTTCTCCATTCATGGCCATGAAGTGTCACATGAGCAAAATCTAGAATATTGCTTTATTTTAACCATAAGTTTTCTTGAAAATGCTGAAATTCCAAAAAGGTCAGCAAGATTCCAGTGACCTAATGTAAACTGCTAATCTTTGCTCTTTACCAAGTTGCTTATATTGATTTATGAGAATGGGGTAGGCATTTTCTACAGTTCCTAGTCATTCTTGCCCTTTCCAAATGCAACTGAACTGGCAGAAGTATGATTTACCTAAGCCAGGACAAGTAAAAGTAGGAGTTATATAAACAGACTAGGCTCTTGAAATTTCAAGTTTCATTACATCCTCAGGGTCAGAGTCCCTCAGACACTAGGGGAAAAGAGTTCTCCTTCTTCTTATTCAAGGAATCAGCTACGCTGGCACAAAAAAAAAAAACAACTGCTAGCTTGCACTGACTATCTTCTGTTCAGCTGGTTATTACACAAATATTGAAAATACTCTCCCTGTTTTAAGGTTATACTCTTCCCTTTTGTCTCCATTGGTCTGTGGGTTTATTTTAGCTGTCTTCAAAACTGGAAGCTGAAAAGCTACGTTAAATCTGATGGCTTGGCGTGGGCTTCTGCAGTCATCCAGCCACACAGCGTTCATGGCCTGAGTCAGTATCTCCTCACAGTACAGTACAACGTCATTCCTCTGTACCAAACTGTTCATGCTCTTGTTCATGAATCTAATCTCCATATTCCATTTTATTATGTCAATGTATAACATTGCCTATTATATTAAATGAGGCCAAAAGATAGACAAAGGGGATACACAAATCATATTATCCTCAGTAAATGAAAATGTTCCCCTAACAAAACCCTATTCTTACGTTGCCTGGAAAATTACCTGCACAAGTCTATTTGTATGAATTCAGCCCTGGTCTGTGCACTGAAGTGTATACGGAAAGCAAGATTAACTAAGGAAAAACATGGATATTGCCAATCCTAAGGTGTTGCAGCCTGTGCCACTCCCAGCCTGCTGAGCTGATCATCCTGAATGCAAACTTCAGCGCTATGTGTAGAAAAATGCAACTTCAGCATTTTATTGAGCAGAGATAGACTGTAAATAGTCTTTGGATTAGTGTGCAATATTGACTGGGGGAAGCCTTCTTAAGAATGCAGTTTGAAGAGGCAGCTTTTCTTGATTAAAAATTACAAAATATGTTGTTCCTTTGCTTTAAATCAGAACTTTCAACTCTTGCAGTTTTCATTAGTCTGGCAACACCTGGCATTTTATGACCTACAGATTTCTGATCATAATGACATTTTAATTTTGCTTTCATTTACAAATATCTTTCCAGATTTCAGAGTTTGAGAGGCCGAAAAAAGAAAAAGCAAATAAGAAAAACAAAATTATTCCTGCACTCTATTATTTCAAGGTAGCCTCATACTTCTGGGGGTCTGATATGCTTATGAGCACAAGGCACATGTTTCAGAACTATATTGAAATTAAATCTATTTCTGAAAAAAAGATTAAAAGTTATTGGCCATGTAGTACCAATTACCTCCTGTGAGGACAAAGCGAGACAAACTGACATAAACTAAAATATTTCTATTCCTTTTCTCTTGGGAAAGAAAGTCTTAGGGCTAACTCTGCTATTGTAAATGAAAAGAATTGAGATGAAAAAAATCCCATTAAGATATGTTGCATAGTACTTCCTTTGCTTTTTAGCCTCCTAGTTGCCTGCATTTTTGATGATTATTCAGAAAAAAAATGCCTCTTAGCTTGCTTGAATGTTATGACTTCCTCTACTTTGGATTTTTCTTACATTTACTTTATTGTATGTGTGCTCTGTCAATCAGTGAGCTGATTTTATGTTACTTAAAAATATTATTCTCTTGTCAGCAGTTAATACAATTAAAGTCTCTCAACTCTGAGGAAGTTAATTCTTCCAGTTTTACTTACTTTATATGGAACTAAACGTCTTTGCAGGGATTGAAAAATGTCTCACAAGCAAGAATTAAAAAGTTGGTATAGTTTAGTCTGCAGTTTCCTTTTTGCTGCTTAAAAGAGCAAAACTGGCAAAAAGACCCTAGTGAAGCACAATAAGCTGCTTATCCATGCTTTTCAGTAAAGAATTATGGAGATCTTACTGGAAATTTTTTGCATAGAAAGATTTCTTGTCAAAAGTGATATTTACATGGGAAAATGCTAGTAGGAATAAAAATGTTTCCAAAACAAATCTCAAAATGAATATTTTAAATCAACTGAATATCTTCTTTCTATTAAAAATAAACAAAATTTAATACTATATGTCAACACATAATATACATCATCATTTCTATTTGGTCTAATGCCTTCAGAAAGAAAACAGGAAAAACTAATCAAAAAATTACAAAAAAATATTTCAGAAAATGTTGGTGAATATATTACTCTTATTTAATTAGAAATCTTTGAGTAAAGCAGTTCTCATTAACATTGACTTTATTTCATATTTGTGTGGGCTGTATTGTGTGGATGCAGACTGAGCTAGAAGATACTTTAGGAATCAGTATAAAATAAACTTTGTGCTGCGAAACAGGGGATCGCAGTTATAAGGAAAGAATATATGAATGCATTTTAGCTTTGTTAAATAAACAAACATGCAATATTTTTTTACGTAACAGAGGTAAAACACAATGTCTTTTCTCATGATGGTCTGAAGTACTTCAAAAAGTCTGCACTATAGCAGGTCCTCTCTCCCTTTGTAGTACTTTGCCACTCTAGAGCTTGAAGATTGTTTATTTTGTCTGTAGCTGTAGCTAACAGTAATGAGGAAAAAACAAATGGTAGAAAACAACTATCACAGGATTTTTGCAGGAGTGTCATCAGCTCTAATACTGAAGGTCTTAAGCTATATTTTAAAAAGAAAATCACCTAGAGGGCAGTAAGGTACTCAGAAAGCACAAATATGAAATAAAGCTAAAGCTGCCTTATAATTTAAATCTTGTTTTAATAATGAGAAGCTTTTAAATACTAATTTTCAGATAAACTTGAATTATTTTAATTGAATGTTTACTTGGTTTTTACAAAAAGCATCGTAAAACATTCTTGTGTGAAATATGGGATTTTAATCATTGTATGTTTTCTTATTCCTTTCTGTTATGAATAAAAAATTATTTACATCAGAAGAAAAAGTGGTCTGCTTTGTTTATCTATAAAACTCCTTAAATATAATTACCACTGTTTCTGGAACAGAGCTAAGCCCAATGCATTATAAATGAGTATTCATGTCAGTTTGCAGTTTAGCTCATGGAGCAGACAGAGAACCTGCAGTAGGCTCTGAACTTGGTGATCCATCTGTAGGATCAGGTTTGGCAGATGATCTGACATCAGAGGAATATAACTGAAAGAATCTTACTGAATTTATTTGGACCTTGGGCTAACAATTCTATTTTGCTGCAAAAAATAGGTATTAAAATAATACTTATTTGTTAAAATAATTTTAATAAGATTTCCTTTATCATTTAACTCTTCACAAGTTAAACAGAATATTTTAATTACAAAATTCCTAAAGCAATTCATTTCTATTCTCTTTACTAAAAATCCAGAATGCAAAATGATCAGTGAAACACTGAAAGATATAATTACATAAGTAAGTTGTTGGGTGATATTCTTAACTAGCGTAAATAGGAGTAGCAAAGGGAGTGTGAAAACTTCACTGGATAATCTTGCTAACCCCAGGAAAGAATGAGGTTAATTACCAGAATGGTTGAGGTTCTGGCAAGAAAATTAAATTACTCAAGTTGTTTGTGATACATAAGCAGAAATACATGCAATTTTTGTTAAAGAGCTATAGCTTTAGGAACTCGTTGTATCATTATGTACATCACTGCCTATTCTCTCTCTTTTCAGAGTAAATTTGCAAAATATATAAGGGGGCAAATCTTTCTCAGTACTAAGCCTAATCTGCATCGACCCTTCAGTTCCTCTAGAGCTATCCTGGCTAGGTAACAATTAAAAAGAGCTTTGATGTCTTTGGGTATGCAGCCAGGGAAGAAAACATACAGCTGTGATGTTGGTATGGCTGGCTTCCACCAGCACCTCCTTTCAAGTGAAATGAAAATTTCACTTTGTACTTGCATAAAATGAGGGTCAGTACATCTAAGAGGAAGTAACAGAAAACTCATTTTTCTCCTCAGCACACATACGACCATAATTATCCTTAATCCAATTTTCCTAACTGATAGGAAAACAATGGAAAAAGAAGAAATCAGTGAAATACACTCAGACACTATGTTGAAGGGAAAATCTGTCTTAATTTTCTGCTTTCCCTTTTCTTCTGTACAAATACACATAAATAAGATGATCTCATTTAGAAAAGGAGAAAGCCAGCCCACTTGTTATTTTCCTCTCCTGTTTTCAAGCCAACAGATTGTGTATCCGACCCACAGAATAAACAAAGAGCGTGTGTGCGTTGTGGCACCTGGGTCAGGAGTCTCAACGTGGCAGGCAGTGGCGGCAGCATTGCAGCAAAGCAGCCCTGAATGAACACTAAGCAAAAGGAGAGGTCCTGGTGGAGGCACAGCTCCGCTGTGAGGGCAATATATATCCCCCCAGATGTTAGTCCTGCATTGCCTGCATTATGGATGTCATGCACTGTGCCTGCCCTGCTCTCCTCTGAGCAGAATGTGCAATGTCCCTGTGAGGTACATCCCAAAGGCAGTCTGATTTGGGGGTAAGTTTTCTCATTTTGTAGACTTTTTTCAGAATAAGAAATAGGGATCACAGGAATGTTATTTGCTGAACTCTATTACCAGATAGGTCTCTTGCTTTCACAGAAACACTCACTGTACAAGCAGTTGACTCCTGCAAGGAGGTTAGTTAAAGAGATCATGAGATAATTAAGAATTGCACTGGTGAATTAAAAAAAAAAAGGTTATATAAAATGACTTTTTATCTCCTGCTTTACATTCCAGTCATTATGAATGTGCGGTTTTAGCAGAATTTTTCTCACCAGGGACATTGACAGCATAAAACATAAATATTGTTGTAGTCTTTTCTGAAACAAAAGATGTGTCCCAGCTCTAAGTGCTGCAAAAACACAAAAGGTGCTGATGGGCAATGATTACTGTTCCTTTAATATGTGTAACATAAGCTAAATAATTTATCAAAAGGAAAATGGATAAGGTTATGTATTTGTGAAATGCATTTTATCTTCACCTTATAGTAAATGGAATTAAAGACAAGGTTAACAGCACACATAACAATATATATGAATACTTTGGTAAAGCAGAGGATGAAGCTATAGAGTACATTCGTGTATATAAAGTTCCAAGTCTACTGATGTGACTGTCAATAATTGTATTTTATAAAATAAACAGGTTACAATGTGGCAATTAGCATTTATTCTGGGTTAAAATCTCACTAAACCAAGCCTTAGTCAGAGAAAATTTGAAATCACAACAATGTAGTAGAAAAGGCATTTTGAGATATAAACATTAAAAAAAAAATCATCATATTAATAATACATCTGTGTACCATGTATGTATATTTCTCATTGAGTATAAGCAATTTTAGAGTATATAAAAGTGTAGAAAATTCTTATCCGTAACAAGATTTCTTCAAATACCTAAAAAGAGTGGGAAGACTTCAATATGTATTCTAGCCATTTCTCTTTAAATTTCGTATTGTTGTTTGTTCTTACATTAAACTACCACTGAGCTTATTGTCAGACACCCAGTCCCAAGCTAACATTTTTCGTAAACAATTTGGTCAGCAATCTAGTTAATATGCTATACTACAGGAAAGAAAAATCTAGCACAAGGAACTATAAATCTAAACAAAAAGCAAAACAGGTTTTCTAGTAAAGACTCTGAAGAGAGAATATAAATTATTCAGAGAACACCTCTTTCAGAAAATTCTGAAGCATAAGTGACAATTATTATTTTCTTCAGTAACAGCATGCTAATGGGACTAAAACCACAACCACAATTATCTTCCCAGACACCACCAGGACTCTCCCTAATGTTGCTGTGATTTCAGTGTCTGAAAGATAAAGATGAAGGTGTGTCTGTATATATAAATATATATGTATATACATATTTTTATATACAGCTACAAATACACATGTATATACACATCTACATATATCTGTATCTATATACCTATATGAAAGTTGAGTTTTCAGTGTAAGTTTTACTTATATATGACTGCAGAATCATTGGGTCTTTCAACTTCAAATCTACCTCCAAAACTTCTGCAGGTAAAGTTGCAGCTCTTTAATGAAACAGCTGACCCAAAATTCAACCTAAGATCCATCACAGGCTTTGTTTGAAGAGCCTAGGCAGCCCTTTAATGCAAAATATAAGGAAGCCCCAGGGACAGTTTGCCTATACGACCTACCCTCACTCCATTGACTATTGACACTTTGGCTTTTGTTGTTTGTGTATGTGCAAACCACAGTGTGATTCTTTGTTCAGTGTTGACCAATGGTGTAAGATGACAGCTTGCAGTGTCAGCACCACTCTTCTAGGCAGTTGGTCTGGAATGACTGAGGCTCAATTCAGAAGCAGATTTAGTATTTTAGAAGAAGCATAACCAATGTCAGACGGTCAATAGCGCTCTTGAACAATTATTTACCACAGATAAAAGTGAAAAGAATAGGTGCTTGGTACAACAATGAAATGCCAGCTATACAAAGATACTCTGCTTATGATGTACAGCTGAGATACCCTTTGAAGCAATGAACAAAGAAGATATCAGTTCTTCTTTACAGTGAAATGTTATAGGGGTGATCCTGATAAAAGAAGTAGCTTGAAATATTGTCAAAAGAAACTAATTTTTGTCTTAAGCTATGCAAAATAACCAAAGGTTTTTGGTGGCAGGAGAGGTTCTTACTGGGGTTTTGGGCAGCTTTTCCTGATTTTTATTCCCCTGTTTTTCAGCAGATGATGCAGTGGGGGGTGAGCGGGATATTTTTTTCCTGACGGTGTTCAGCAGTTTCTTTGTAGTTTATTAATGTATTTACTGATTTAGGTGAAGTGTTCTTGTGGGGTTGGTTTGCTGTTTGTTTTTCCACAGCTTTTCTCCACCCCTTCCCCATACCGCACCCTGACGTTCCTGTGGAACTTGTTCACTTATTTGTCTGATTATTATTTTCCTGGTTTTTGCTTTTATTAAAATTGAGCTTTCAGTTACTTTTTACATCTCCTAGGGGCTGCCACAACTAACAAGCTCTTTTCTGTTAAAAAAGGTCTGCAGTCTTGGTCTTTCACTGACTGCTGGTTAGGGAGTACCAGTCTCCTGTCTGTTCGCAATGTCCGTCTGGACACCTCTTTAGTGGCTAAGTGGGAGCATGGGCAACAAAGGCAATTAATAGACAGAGGGGCAGTTTGCTCAGCTGGGGACATGAAAGGGACCCAGAAACTGTGCTCCAGGCAGTGAAGGGAATTACTCAGGGAAAACTGGGGCTTTGCCCTCAATATTCTGCATGCCAAATGATTGCCTTACGGCCTTATTAATTGCTGTGAAATAAGAGTATAACTAGAGAATACAACTTACTTGTGAAAACCAAGCAAAAAAGGGGTCAAATATTTGAGCTTTTTCCATATTGTCTTTCATTAGGTTGTCTCCTTTTCCTGGACAACTTTTTGCAACTAACATACCTGTAGAACCTCTTCTTTTTACTCTTCCTGTCCTTCAAACATCCTAGTTTCAGTTGAATTTTGTAATGATTTTGTCCCTAAATACCCAAGCAATACTCTTATGTTCCTCCCCCTTCTTCACCTGTTCTTGATTATACATTTTGTATGCTCACTTTTTGTGATTCAGTTCAAGAAACTCCCTGTTTGGCCAACCAGGCTATCTGCTGGAATTCATAGTCTTTTTGTACAATGAAGTAGTTCATTCCTGATACCTGAATAAAATTTATTTAAAAACAAACTATGTAAACTTTATGTAACATTTGAAGCTATAAAATCCTAAAGGGAAAAAGAAACAGCAAAATCATCGTGTCAAGTCATCACTGTCAAAAGAGCTGGTGGAAAATGGCAACTCAGCAACACTGTAGATCTGTCCCAGGGAGCAGTGGAGGCCCTTCTGACTGATGGCTGCCTGACCAACAAAGACTCTTCAGGTGCCTTATCAGAAGTGATGAACACACTAATGCTTAGGCTAATAGCTTCTTAAATTTTAGATCTGTGTTGCCTGTGAAAGCCAGTAAAAAACTGTTTTATATTTTCTATGGCACTTTGTAGATGTTTCAAGTCCTTGGGGAATCTCAGATAACACTAGATGCCCCTATTTAGGAAACTGAACAGAGCCTTTAGAGGTTATTTTGGTGGGGTTTGTGGTACTTATTTTAAGGACCAGGCAAAGTAGTTCCAGCTCAAAGCACTGCTTTGCTCAAAGGTCTTTCACACATGGCTAGGCTGACTGAATATATCCAAGAAAGCAAAATGGTAGTGTTGTAGTAGGTTAAGAAAGAACCTGAACTTCTATTTTTCTTGGTGAACCTATAATAATTTGGTTATAAGATCTCTCCGTGGCCTGAAAGTAATTCAAGTTTTTTGTAAATGAAAGTTCCAGTTAGTGAGACTGAAAAAGACACATTCACAAAAGCTTTCGACACCATTCACCATTCGCACATCATTTCAGCTCTTAAGCAGAAGGATGTGGATAGTCATATTATTGCCCCAATTACCTCCTTATATTATAATATTAACACCTGGATCGATCTGAAGAATGAACAGTCGGATCCCATTGGGATTTGGATTGATGTAAAACAGAGTGATCCAATGTCCCTGGTATTATTTAACTTATCCGTGGACTTCCTGCTGTGTAAGTTGGGGGAAGAAGGAAGTGGGTTCCAACACTGATTGAAGAATATAACAGGTACAGCTTTCACAGATGACTTGGTTCTGTTAAATGGTTCATGGGAAGGGATGCAGAAAAATATTGAAATATTGGAGGTCTTTTGTGATCTTACTGGCCTCAAGACCCAGAGAGAAAAGTGCCACGGCTTTTACATTCAGCCAACAAAAGACTCATATACCATCAATGACTGTCCAGCATGGACAATTAATGGCACTCCCCTTAATATGTTTGAACCTGGGAGTTCTGAGAAATGCCTGTGCCTACGTGTAGACCCATGGACAGGAATATCAAAGCCAGAACAACTGGAGAAAGTAAAGAATTGGTTACAATGTGTTGGGAAAGCTGCTTTAAAGCCATTTCAGAAGGTTGACATCTTGAAAAGATATGGTATCCCATGACTGGACTACTTGGCGGACCAGGCTGATGTAAAAACCACGTACCTGGAAACCCTTGACTTGGCAATTCGAGCAGCCATCAAGGAATGCCTACATCTCCCAGTAAGTACATATGATGCTCTCCTATATTCCAATACTTGGGATGGAGGCTTAGGTATTACCAGGCTCTCAAGATTGATTCCCAGAGTGCAGGTCTGAAGGCTACATAGAATTGCGCCGTCTTCAGACAAGATAATACAAGCAGTGGCTCAACAACAGGGACTTCAGAAAGAATTTGAAAAACTATGCCTTGCAGCAGGAGGGGATAAGGGAAAAGTCCCACCTATCTGGGACCCGAGAGCAGTAATGGTGATATCCAAGGAGCCTGGTGGTAAGGAACCAGTCTCAGAATGGGAGATACCCACTCCAAAAGTCATCTTTCCGATGCCCTGTAACTGGAGGAAAAAAGAATTTGAAAACTGGACCAAGTTGGTTTCCCAGGGCCATGGTATTTCCAACTTTGAGAAGGATAACAACTGGCTGGAGTTTTATAGGGGCATTCCCCACAGAAAGTTCATCACTGCATTATGGTTGAGAGACAATATCTACCCAATGAGAGAATTTCTAGCAAGGGGTAGACAGGAAAGTAAAATTAAATCTTGTCAACACTGTCAAGAAAAGAATGAGTCCTGCGCACATATTGGATACTGCCCAGCGGTACAGGATGGCAGGATTAAAAGGCATAATCAGTTATGTGAACTGTTTGCTGAGGAGGTGAAAAAGGAGGACTGGGTAGTATTCCAAGAGCTGCTGCTGAGAGATGAACAAAATGAATTATATAAACCGGACCTGGTATTCATTAGAGGTGACCAAGCCCTGGTTGTCAACATCACAGTTAGGTATGAAAGAAAATTAACATCTTTGGCAGATGCAGTGGCAGAAGAAGTTAAGAAATACCAACACCTAAAAGATCAAGTGCAGGAACTGACTAATTCTAATATCATTAAATTTATGGGATTTCCGCTAGGCGCATGAGGAAAATGGTATCAAGGCAACTGTGAATTATTGGAAGAACTCAGACTCTCCTGTTCCTGGCAGGAAAAGTTAGGTCACTGATTATCAAATCAAGCACTATTCTCTTCAGTGGACATTATGCATATGTTTGCTAATAAAGTAAGAACCATTGTAAGATCTTAATGTTTGATGTACTTTAAATATGTTATATGATGATTTGTAAATAAACTGACCTTTCCTCTCTATCTATCTTAGGTGGGAGCCAGACCTCCTCGGAGCTGCTGAGGGTGACAAAAGCTTATACAATGAGGGCGAGAGTAAGTAGGGATGAACTGAGGCTCGGTGTCATGATGTGTCACCATTCCTGCCAAAAAGACAATTATCACTGGTCTTTACCAAGGTGGACGGGCCACCTATACTTAACCCAGAAAAGAAACATGTATAAACTTATATATGTTTGATAAATAGCCACTTACCTATTACCTAATGGAAGAAGACCATGTCTTATAATATGGCAGGGAAAACTGGCTTACCTCTCTTGTATTTCCAATGGATGCCCTACTATCCATTTTTCTTCAACAAAAGTGGATCCTGGATCCAAAAGTGCATTTCTTTAGTGAAGTTTTGACAAAATGGGCTTCTTTCCCACTCAAAATACAAAAAGATTGTTAAGAATAGAACTTTCCCATTATAAAAATGTTATATAAAACCAAAAATGTAAATAACTATAAATATGTTACCAGCCCTATCAGTGATCTGTATACTAAACCATGTGCTAAGGAGAAAAAGAGGAGTAAAGGCCTTAGATGCCTTCCTCTTTGCAAATCTGTGCTGTGAATCCAATTAAATTTAAATGAATTACAGTAAAAGTTTTCTTCTAAGTGGGAAATCAACTAAATCATACACAATAGACTAGATGCATCCCTAGAGTAATTCCAGTCATTTTAAAAGGGTTACTTTAAGGTTTAATTTGCCCCAATGCATGCAACAGCTCATAACCCTTTATGAAGATTATACTCACAAGTTTAAACAGCAGAGTACCCTGAATTTTTTGGGAGGCTACAAATGGTCCCTCAGTGCTCATTAGCAGACTCTTGTTCCCCCTAGCATGGATTTCTGAAGGAAGAGCATTATAGTTTAATTTGCATATAAGTTGCTCAACTATTCAGAATAAACTAATATTCAGCATTAATTTATATATTCAGTAAGATATGAAGAAGAAATGTTACAAGACAAGGAAAATAAAAAGGTAATAAACCAGTTTTTGTCTAAACGAAGGAAAAAATGCTGTTACAATATAGAATTTCTCCCCAATTTGGCAGAAATAGCTGCAATCCTCGCTGCCTGAGAAAGTACAAGGCTGAGAGAATGGCAATACTGATGTTGCCCGTTCTGTGTTACTGATTAGTCTTAAGTTTATCATAAAAAATTTTTATGGCATGCCACTCTCCTGGCTGTTAAAGGGTTAGAATACAAGCTGCTCATCTAAGACCTAAGTTACAAGAAGAATTAAAAGGTTGAGCATGCTGTCAGCGGGCGAGAGATGAGAGTTTAAAGAAAATGCAGCAGAATAATGTTGTAGGAAGTACTCCATCAGGAAGAAGAAATAAGAACAGAAGTAACAACTTGACTATTTTGAATTAGATACCAAAATGGAATATTCCACTAAAAGAAACAGAACAAATCAAAACAAACCAGATGGTACATTTTAGAAGGAAGTTAAAAGAAGCAAGAAAAATTAATAGCGCAAAATGGTGGTGGACACTCAGGTACTTATGTAGAGACCATTTCACAAATATCCAATATATGAAAGACTCAAAGTATATGAATAATTAATACAGACACAATACCAACACAAAAACAGTGTTGCAATATTGTGGTCCATTTGTGGCTAGAAAAAATCTTGCTTAATAAAACAACTTTGATTAAGAGAGAAAATAATGTATCTCTTGCAGAAGCAAAAACTGTCTAATTTACTGCATATAATAATTTCATATTTTTCATTGAAACACTTTCTTGTAATTATATTGCTATGTAGCTATTTCTTCTCTTTTATGTACTGGTTGTGAAATTCAGTCAGGAAATGAACAGAAGGTTATTTTACTTAGAGTATTCATTATAATGTTTAATTAATGGAATCACAGAATTGTTGAGGTTGGAAGGGACCTCTGGAGGTCATCTGGTCCAAATCCCCTGCTCAAGCAGGGTCAGCTAAAGCCAGTTGCCCATGATCATGTCTCTAAGAAATGTACAGTTCAGTGCAACATGCTGTTTTATAGCATACTGTATTTAATGAATATTTTGGTGTTTTCTAACTGTCACTAAAGCTAGTCAAAAATGCATGAAGAAAATAATTTCATAATGATCAGGATTATACATCAAATAATTTATAATACAAATATTTATTATGGGTATTAAACGGTTTTAATTATGAATGGTTTCCCAGAAGCTATGGCATATACTGTGAAATAGAGTCATTGCATAAAATAAAAGCATAGGGCACACTGTGAGCACAGTAGGAGATATGAAAGATGCTTAGGGAAAGGAAAGACAGGGACTTTGTGATATTAATAACATTGAACTCAGTGCACATATATCTTCAATATGAACAGCAAACAATATTTCAGACAGGCAGGTATTTGCATTAATTTCAGAAATCCTCAGTTTAAAAATGTAAAGCATGGCTATTAGGCCAACCTTTTCAGCGCCCATCAGGTTGCCAGTTTGAGGACTCCCATGCATACAGGGGTGCAAGCCTCTTCCCCAGCCTCATTGTCCTCTCATTGGTCAAATGTGATGGCAAACCTTTCTCATATTGAGGTGAAATTAGTTTGAAGGCCTGCTAAGCCCAGTGCTTAACATTATTTTGATAATATTTGTAGTAGTGTTTTTCTTATCTATAGTGGTACATAGGTCTGTTATAGCAATGAGGGACAGAAAAAGGGAGATACAGAGTGTATTGCCAAGCCCAGGAGCATACTCTAAATTTAGCTCTTTCTCGATAACTGCTGGAGTACTGACTGTCTTTGAAATGTTAGCCAGCTTATTCTACAGCATAGATAACAAGTGTTAAGATAATCAGAGTTGTAACGTCAACTTCAGATGGTAAATCTGGAGTTACCAGAGAATGACAGCTCTTAACTATCATAAAAAGTCACTAAACCAGATGGCAAATGTGCTGGTGTTTACTTTTTTAAGTGAATGCTGCAGCTGTTATGAAATAATTCCACATTTTTTTATTAGAGGAAAACACAGAAGTTAAATATAGCCATATAACTTTTTGTGTTAGAAAGTGGCCAGATTCATATTTAACTACTGAAACAACATCAATAATTTGGTTGCCAAAATTGGTGGCACTGCATTTTTTAATATAGGTGTAGTGCATAAAGATATTATTTCCTTGTAGATCTGTGTATGTAATGATGAATAAAAAAGAAACATATTTGAAGATTAAGAACAAACATTTCATTTGCAAAGACACTTCCCACTTTATTACAGCCCCACTTTATTGAAGTTATTTCTGAAATGTAAATACTTTATTTTCAAATTTAAGAAAAATTCTTACAAGTAAAAATAAAACATTTATTTTCTCAATATGTTTATGTAAAGGACCCTAATCTGTGCCTTTTCATGAGCTGTAACTTCCTTTTTTACATAATCTTATGGTTGCATGTGTTGTGCTATTTTTCTTAAGGTTTTAGGGAAGAAATCCTTAGAATGATCATGATTTAAAAAAAAAATCCTTTTATATTGTATCATTTTAATAAAATATTTATTGATCACTATATGCAATGGTCAGATTTTCTTCTTTTCATTTTCTTCTGTCCAACAGAAGACATATTCCTCAAGGACAGTGTTTAGTACAACAGCCTGATATATCTCATGTTTGTCCTAGTGATGCCTGGTTAAATCATGGATTCTCAGCCAGAATCAAAAGTTCTTTTGTATAGAAATAGTGTAAAAATCTTGATAAAAATCACAGGTAAGCAATAAGACTTAGGAAAACCAGCTATATTAGAATGTCTCAGAAACTTCTAGATGTTTTGTGAACTGTTTAGAATTTTAATAAGAAAATCCATGGGTTTAATAAGAAAATAGTCTGTCACCATCCCTCCCTCTTCCTTTTCGAAAAGGCAATTAAAATTTGATTTATTATGGAAATACAACTGTCTTATTAAAACAAAACAAAACAAAACACAAACCACATAAAGAAATATGAGACATATTATGCTTTTCCAGGATGGTTCTTATAACTTTTTTTAAGTTTTCTGTTCATGGCAACGTAAAGGTATTCCTCCTACATGCATGACTAAATTTTAGCTTTCATTAGCGTTAGCATTTCATTAGCTTAATAATTCTTTTTAAAAGAATTTTTTTCTTAGAATAGTTTTTGTTCTATTTATACATCCAGATATAGTATTTTATGAATGTACAAAGAATATAAAAGATGATCTTTAACACAAAATTTAGGGGAGGAAATATTAAGAGATACAGCAAGTAGAGGAGTACATAATGGTCTAGAATCTGAATAGACTTAGTTGTTCCCCAAACACCAGTCTTTCCCTTTGTGTGGAATGTTCCTGTCATCTTAAATCAGCCACCTTACCCCATACCACTTAGTTGTAAAATACCGAATACCCTCAAACATTGGAGACCACGCCAACGCAAGAGAACTGAGAGGTTGTAAGGTTCCCTGTCTACAACATGTCTCTGTCAACTGAAGGATTAATGTAAGAGATGCTAGTGGCCCTTCACTGCCTGAATTTTCACTTGTATTGGGCAGAGGAATTCATCCTGGAGTCAAGCTGCTCTTTGCAAGGCCTGTCCCATACTTGGAGGCAATAAATGCTTGCAAGAAGAGGAATTATTCAGTTTAGTAAAGTGTGATATAACTAAATGAAACTGGATCTATTCAGAAGAGGTAAAAGTTAGGTTGAATATCAAGAAACACTTCTGAAAAGTGAGCTTTATTAAGCCGAGGTATTTGCTGTCCTAGCTGTCACAGGACTTGCCACATCACAAGTCAGTTCCTCTCTACATTATTGTTGTGGTTTAGCCCCGGTCAGCAACTAAGCACCACACAGCCGCTCGCTCACTCCCCCACCCTTGTGGGATGGGGGAGAGAATCGGAAGGGCCAAAGTAAGAAAACTCGTGGGTTGAGACAAGAACAGTTTAATAATTAGAATAAAACAGCAATAATACTAATATAATGAAAAGGAAAATAATGAGCGAGAGAGAGATGAAACACTAGAAGGAGAGGGAAAGAAAAAAAAAAAACAAAACCAAAACTGAACAACAAGTGCTGCAACCGCTCACCACCCGCCGACCGACGCTGCCGGTCCCCGAGCCGCGATCGCTGCCTCCCCCAGCCAATTTCCCCCAGTTAATATACTGGGCATGACGTCACATGATATGGAATACCCTTTGGCCAATTCGAATCAGCTCTCCTGGTTGTATCCCCTCCCCTCCCGGCTTCTTGTGCATCTGGCAGAGCATGGGAAGCTAGAAAGTCCTTGACTAGTGTAAACACTACCCAGCAACAACTAAAACACCAGAGTGTTATCAACATTATTTACATACCAAGTCTAAAACACAGCACTATGCTAGCTACAGTGAAGAAAAATCAACTATCCCAGCTAAAACCATGACAATTATGTTTTTCCTTTTTCATATAAAAACTGACTTACACAAGGTGTATTTAGTAGTTCCAACTATTTGCCGAGATGATCAGAATAACTTCTTGTTTCACATTTGACTTACTCCTAAACTCCTCACTGAGGCACTTTGCTGTTGTTAGTTATGTGATATTCATAGTTTCACTAGCCTGATCCAACTGGCCAGTGTTTTGAAAACATTATGTTTAATGTCAAGAATAATAAATACTAATAATTATAAATAATAAGAGTGCAAAACATAAAGGAAACCAATCAAGCTTCACACCAATTACCACTGTTTGACATCACTGACACAATCAAATAACTAATTCAAAAGAAGAGGTCTGATAATGGAAGGTAAACAAAAAACCCCACTTAATTTTTTAATCAAAGATTGTAATTTCAAGACATCTCTGGAATGTCAATAGAAATAGATACACCAGTTGACCACAGCAACAAGGCATCAATAAAGATGCTTACATTGTACATCATATTCAACAGCAGAAAACTTTATAATGAAGGAGGTCAAAAGCACTTTCAAGAAAAAAAAATCTTGCTAGCATCAAGGTTAAGTGTATTCCACTGTTTGTAGTTTCAATATTTTCTGTGCTAGTGCCTAGCAAAACATTTTCAGATAATTTTACAAGGATAACGTCCTGCTGCATATGCACAGCAGAACAGAAGACCAGATGCACGCTCAACTTGTTATTAATTTGCCAACCTAAGACAAGTACCCCAAGCTTGCTTCAGTCAGATGAGATCTATGACCAACAATGCATAGATATTTGATGTGCTGAAAAAAAGAAATCCTATGACTGATAGGCAAGTTTATTATATCAGCTATTAATTCCTGAAAAAAAAGAGAGTTTATAACAATGTGCATAAACTACAAGATGACCTTTGATCTGACTCCATTTTCATATTGAAATAGAGGGAATAAGGAACAACACGGAATTGCAAGGCAAAGAATTTTATAAATTCCTCTGTGACTATGTGTAAGAGAGACTTCACCATTCAGATATCGTTATTTTTCAAGCCAGGGTACTCTTTTTAGCCATCAAGGAATGTTCCAAGAGAGCTCTTTTTCATGCCTGCTTTTAATCATTTGTGACTCAGCATTAGTCATCCTCTGAAGGAAAAAAGTCTCAGCTCCACTGTGCAAACTGTTTTTTTGAGATACCTCTATATGGATGATTTTAAACTGTATGGAGAGTCAACCAAGACTCTCTGATAAAAAGAGTTAAGAACTTTTCAAATTATATCTGCATGCAGTTTGGATGTCACATATGAGCTTCTGTACCTGTCAGTGAGGACCAGACTGTGAGAGTGAAAGGTCTGTATCTAACATAAGAGGAAGTCACTGAATGCTTCCCTGTTAAGAAAACACTATTACCTTAGTACTTTAGTTCAGTAAGAAACAGAGAAATGTAAACAAACCCAAGCATATATAGAAAATTTAAAGGGCTCCTTCAACTTCTCATTTCTAAGGTCAGTGGACCTTCACTTCACAAACTGAATCAGTGGTCAAACTCCTCTAAACATACCCTTCCTGTCATGTGTTACCTGTAGCTAATGTTAGACTGGACTTTGAAAGAACTGAAACACTCTACTAGGTTAACCAGAAAACAATTCACCTGACATTGGACTTCACACCCAGAAACAGAGGTTGACAGATTGAGTGTATTTAGGGAAAATGAAGGAAGGATACTGAAGAACAATGAAGATCTGTTTAAGGTCTACACAATTTTAGGAACATGGTACACTTTTTACGTATCTCAGGGAAAGTATTAAATCACATTTAGAAACAGTTTTAGAAAAGAAAATGGCAGGAAAAAAACATGAAGGAAATCCAAGTCTTATATGAAGACCAAAGGTAAAACATCTATGTATAAAAAGAATGACATTTCTTAACAAATTTGGTAAACTCCCTCAGTGTTTTGCTGTGGACTGCATAACTGAAAAATGAGGTGCTGTTGAAGAGACACTTCCAGAAAATCTGCAGGAATGAGATCAATCCTTAGCAACTAGATTAATTTTCAAGGCTAGTATATATTGTTACTCTTTAATTTAGGAAATGGAAATTAATTTATGTGGCTTTGATGAAGGGATAGGTATTCTTGTACTTTAATTTTGGTTCTTAAAAGTAGTAGGCAGATAGCTGAATGTAGGAAATGGATTAATTTATCCCCTGTTCCTTGTTTTGAACTTACCACTGAGAGTAAGAATTCCAGCTTCTCTTACAGCTGCTTTTCTCACCACAAGATGCTGATTCCTGCCTGTAGCAACAAAGAGATGGTTAGGTGGCATGGCAAACACAAGACTAAGGACAAGAGAACAAAGGTAAGAATAGAGCTGAAGTAGAGGAGGCTGCAAACAGAGATTTAAGAGTAGTGGGAGTCCTATTGTTAAGAAAGGATGAGTCCCATTCAGTGCATATACAGGACAGGAATTCTGTTTTATTACAAAGGAAGATCTGACAGATGTGTGGCCTGAAATAAAATGAGAGCTGGTAAACAGGAAATCAAACAGTAATGACAACTGTAGTAAAATAGGAGTATTAAAAATCAGGCTAAGAGTTCAATATTTTAACTGGATATAAATAAATAAAGAATATGTTCTCATTTCTCTTTAAAAAAAGAATTAAATATTTTGTTTGATACTGAGATCTGACACCTTTTTCTTTCTGAAGATAAATATGATATTGGCAGCTTTATTTCAACACTATGTTGCAGACTGAGGCTGGGATTACCCTTGTTGATATTGGTGTTCCACATTCAAGGATAAATTGATGGGAAACAGCTATACTGTAGCTTCCATATTAATTCAAGCTTTGTAAGGTAAATGTTCCCTTTAATACTAGTGTACTTTGTCACTAAACAGTATAATAACTGGATAGAAAAAAAACAAGGCAAAGTAGTCTTTAGAGGCATGAAATTTTCAGGTAGCTGTTGTATTTGAACTACCAAGGTTAGGGTAGACTTATCCCAAATGTTGTACCTTTGTTGCATGGCTCTTGGACAGAACTGGTCACTTAGACTCCATTGTTGACCTACATAGCTGGTATCCTCAAAAGTATTTGCTTATTCTTATATCGTATTGTTTCGTATCATATCCTTAATGGCTTTATTTAGAAAATTTATTAGTCATGTTCTACAATGTCACAAAATCCAAGGGAGTTAAATAATCACTTTTAACTCATATTTCTTAGTAACAAATTATCACTGTATTCATCAGAGAGATCAGTACAAAATTAAGAAAAATACTTCTCTAAATTAATTCCACCAAAACAGTGATAAAATATTTTATTTTTGACTGGAAGTCTGCCAGAGGCAATCCTGATCCAGAACAGGCTTCTGCAGCTGTCATCATTCTTTATATTTGTTGCAACTTGGGTTCTTTCAATTTACTGACTAGGAAGTTGTAAGAAATCAGCACTTTTGCTAACGAATGACTGGGATCAGATTTTGAAGTTATGCATTCATGGCTGAGCAGATACATTTGCTTGGTTATCATTTATGCTTACAATTTATGCAGCACAAATAAGATGCCTTACTCACAATATATACACTCAAAAACATTGATTCCGTTGTGGATTTGTGCTTGTACATTCTCACTAAATATTCAGGCTTTATTTCAAAAAGTTTTAAGGAACAAAAACATGAAGCAAAGGGGACCAAACAAGCCTTACTTGTAATGTTAAAGGGGCACATTATTTTCATTATCATTAGAAAATCTTAAGGTACTCTAGAGGGCCTGCAGATTACCACAGTTTGGTACTCAGCACTTTCTGGATACAGTTCCTTTAAGGCAATTTGAAAAATGACACAATAGGTATTTTGTTTAGGTTTTGGTACAATGTGTGTATTGTATATGCAATTGTTCTCACAAAACCATCATTATACTCTCAAAGAGAGTATACTTTTTGTAGACACAATTTTCGTGGATACGTTAATTTAATGCAACTAATTAAGTATAGACCATCTCTGTGGCATAACTGATCAACATAACTTTGAGTATATTGCAAAAGTTGATGCAAGAGGTATTCTCAGTTAATCTACAGTATTTATTATAGTCAACAGTTTAGGAAGATTAATATGAAAGTTGTAATTGTGTATATTGTACATGATCATTAAGTTCAAAGGTATAGAAATACAGAAGCACATATCATAAAACTGTTTTAAAAGTATAGTAAATCAGTTTATACCCTGTAGTAACATTTTAATGACTGAGTGAAAAGTACTGGTTCTTCTCTTAAAAAGGATTTAATTCTTAAGCATTTAACTACAGTCTAACACTTGGAACAAAACCAAATCATTTAATATTTTTATAAAGGATGCATGTAATGTGAGATTTTTTATATAATTTTGCCTAGAACCAGAAGCGTATATTAAATTTTATCAGTCCGTGGTGATGTCAATAAATACTTTACCTTGGCTACATATCAAATATGTCTACTGCAAAACATTTTCTCAGTGTTGTAATTTTAAGAATTTACAAATAGTATTATTTATTTATTTTTTAGACTGAAGGGATTGTAGTGCATGTTAGTGCTTGGAGAATTGAAGGCTTGATATAATAAAACAGAGCTAAGCATATTATGGATAGGTAAAGAATAAACATTTTTGCATTTCTGGACATTTATTCTTTTTCCTCAACCAACCCTGGTGTTATGGTCTGGAATAGTTTAGAAGAAAATCTCAGTCTTGCCTGTCTGAGATTCTAAGACATGTCCCTAAGTAATATTCTATGAAGCCTGTAGTAAAACTCTTTTTGACCTGTATTCTAAATTTAAATTTGAATTCATCTGCAGAAACAGAAAAGGAAATTGATATGGATAGTTCTTACAGTGTGTAATTTTTTTTATTATTTTAGGAGTACTAACTACCATAGCTACTATACAATTATGGACTGTTAATAAACAGTTGGTGTCATGCATTCGTGGTAATTAAACTTTAAATACACTGATAAACAACAATGTAACTTTTACCTTCAATTAACCTGCCCTTTCACCTATTAAATGTAATCACATTTTACTTATAGGTTGAGCATAAACAACACTATATTTTATAACCTTGTTAGTATTCATGCTTTGTTAATGAAATTTGATCAGCGTATTAAAGATGTCGAGTTTTTGTAGTTGGCTCACATCTGTTGTCAGAAAGAATTAGATCAGGTGGCAAATGACAGCGCCTTTCCTGGCAGATGCTTTAGCATTGTGAGTAAGAATGCCCTAAGTGTCTCTTTGAATAAAACCAAGCTTTTCAGTTAGAAGTTTATTTGCCTTGAAGTTTCAGAGTGGAACTTTTGGAGCAATCAGACATAGTCCCAGACAGGAGTATGTGTGAGTTTTGCTTCCAATGTTACAGGAATAGATAAACTCTTTTCAATATGATTTTTAATAGTTTTTTTCTTAGAAAGGTAGAAGATAATGTTATCAAACTATCCCAATATGGCTTGCTTTTAGCATATATACACATATTTCTGTTAAAACACAAAAGACGTTACATTATGCATTTAAGCATATCTCAGAAAATAAATTACACTTCACTCTAATGATTCCATTATTCAAATAAATGTGCTGACAAACTGGGAAAGAGATTATTTTATGGCAGGGTTTTCATCAGACAGCCATGCTGGCTTTCTGGAAATCATGGCATCTGCTACATAGCTCTTATTCCTCTGCTTGTGATTCAGAGAGCACACTTTTTTATTGAATTTATTGCTTATGTAAGCACTGTAAAATGCACTATAAAAGTATCTCTTCCATCATTTATCCACAATGTAGGTAATACACAGATAACAGCAGTACGTGCTTTCCTGGTCTATTTTGGAAAGACATGTTCATGCTGCCTGATCCATATGGTTCTGCATACAACAAGAATTGTAGGAATGCCTTCAACCAATTCTCTGCAGTGTTTTATCCCTACAAACTATAGTGGAATCATGAGTGTTCACCAGACTGACAATTCCTGCCCATGTGTCATCTAACCACTTGGAGGAGGGGTTCAAATGCACGTATTGACAGCCAGCAGAGAGGATGCTCTCTGTTACTAGCACCCCATGCAAAGATGTTAATTTAAGTAGGAATTTTGGTGGTAGGAAGAAAGATTGTTCTTTGTGCATGCTCAGAGAGAAAGACCAGAGAGTAGTCTTTTTCATGTCTCTGCCAGGTGAATGGCAATGAAGGTTTCTCTTCTTTCTTTCTTTTGCCAGGCATCTGTCAGAGTACTCTCTCAGTGCATACAGTTAAAAATCCCCCTATTAAATTTGATAAAACAAAAGAAACCTGGTTTAATTATTGTAATTAACCCCCTAACAGTTTTATTGGTGAGCAGAATGAAAAAGCACCTACATGCATTCTTATACCTCCTTCTGACTAGAAAGTTCTCTTTTCTTACGGCTCCTAACCTATCTAGAAAATATCTTAGCACTCTTTTTTTCATGCTAACATGCTTATTCTTTATCTGTTACAGATAATTATCTCATTACCTTTGAATTTTAGAATGCCACAGTTATGCTCTGGTAACACCCCTCCTGAGTCAAGAATAACTATTATAACCATTGGAAAGATGGGCATTAAAAGAGGCACAAAGACACAAGGTAGTTTCTTCATATTAAGGCAGCTGAAATGGAACAACTGAGTCTGAGGCACATATTCTCATCATCTAGGTTTCTCTATGCTAAGCAGAGAGAAAGGAGATACTTCCAAAGGTTTTAAGGATGATAAGCACCATAAGCATGAGTCTCTCTTTCCTCTGAAAGTAGAAGGGATTGAAGTGTTTAGGTTTAATTATATTTATTTTAGGTAAACAAAACTGTTTAGGTTTAATTATATTCAATTTAGGTAGATAAAACATTGTTTAGGTAAAATGAAATGCATACCATGTAACTTCCTTAAGATTCCACAGGATGTCTTCAGCGGATCATAACTTGATTCTTTTAGGTCCAGACTTCTGGATCAGTTCCTCCTTCTTTGTGCTTAATTATAACTGTTTACACTTGGGAATTTGCAAAACAGCAGTCATATGATTTTGGCTCACTTCCTTCTAAGCTGGAAGATTCTGATCAATATAAAGTGTAGAAGGAGTCATAGCATTTGGAATCATAAAAAGGAGAATAATCACCTGAGGATGATACTTACATGACTCAATTTTTCTCTGGTTTATTTATCCTTATGTAAGACAGGAATAAACATGAAAGTGGGCATTTATTGCAGGTCAGAAGCATCCTCCATGAAAGGATATTCACGGTGACAACAGTTTCCTGGTCTGGAGTAATTTTAGCTGCCCTTCAGCATTGCATTATGTCCCATTTGGTTACACATATATGAGAATACACCCCGATATGACACCTTAGTGCAGCATGCTAGCTTAGTGTGAGGAGATAAAGCATAAATGGAAAGTGACTAGCTAGGAAAGTCATGTATCATGCCCCAAACCAGAACCTGCAAAGAAGAAAAAGGACAGAATTCAAACTTTATCAGATCTGGCAAAAACATAGTCAAAATATTTATAGGTGCAATCTTGAATGTAAGAAATTAGCAGAAGGAACCTCATTGTTAATTTCCAGCAGCATGCAGGAGCACAAACATAGTGCAATACAGAGTTGCTTATGCATAGATCACTAAAGACATGACAGTATCAGTGCATAGTATTCCACACATCATTCTCCTAATAAGGCCAAAGGGAGGGGAAAGAAGAGCAGTACAGTGTGTGCATACAGGGGTCACAGGATCAATATGCACTTGAGTATGTTAGGTCATATAGCAGACTGTGTTAGGACACTAGACTGCTGGCAGGAATTATGCTATCTAGTTTCTCCTTTGAATGTAGAGTTTCACACTGAATGCTTAGTGACATGCTCAATGCCACTGGTGGGCAACAATGCAACCCCTCCATAGCTAAGGATTTATGCCAGGATGCAATAGCCTTAAGTATGAGAGGCACTGTAGAACTTCCTAAAGAAGATAGAAAATACAGAGCAAATAGTCAAATGTGTGATTTTCCTACTTACAGCACAGGATTTGACAGGCCAGGGTACGTGCTTCTCCAAAAACTGCCAATACTTTGTTAAAGAGAGCAATAGGCAAGTCCTGATTACACCAAGAGTATGATTTTATTATCATACCTTGTGGTGATTGAAGAAACAGATAGTGCAAATTTGTATCATATCAAGTGACAGACCCTTATGGAGACAAAAAGGAAAATTACCACATCTCCACATTTCTCTTTTGTTATTATTTTGTGGTCTATTTATTAAGGATCCATGTTTGAAACTATTGTCAGAAACTATTTCAGTCTAATGAATTGCACTTTTTCTCCAGACTTTAAATACTGGAAGCTTTCAGTATCTTAGTTTATGGTGGCTGAATGATCCTCACAAAGGCTTATTGATCTGGGTGCATGAGATTTGTGTGGTTTTTAATCATTTTTCTGTAATCAAACAACACCGTTGCTTGATCAGTTTGAAAAGCTTAGAATTAAAAAAAAAAGAAAAAGAGAAAGAGAAAGAATCATTCCGGGAATTTCAACTCTTATTCAGTTCACAGTCTTGTGTATTAAAACTAACAATTTTCCAAAATCATTTTTAGTGATGTAGTTCTAACCTTCTTTCAGCTTAACTTGGGGATACAGCCAGTTTCTCTTGCACAGAGCCAATCTTGACCCATAGCCCACATGCTCTCCCATTTCTTTCCATAAATATATTTTATTATAGTAGAATAATGGGATCTCTAAGTTGAAAAAGCCTTATTTTATATTATTTTCCTTTTAAAAAGCACTCTGTAGGATATTCTCTTCATTCTTGCTCTGTAAAATCTTACTCTCCCATATGCTGTCATTTTCACTCATGAAAAAAACCATTTCATTTTTTTCCTTTCAGAAGCATAGTAGAAATCCAGTGTACTTCAGGATTATTTTTTTCCAAAGAAGTCTAAGTCATTCATTTACTAACTCTTGAAGTCAGACAAATTGTGCAGAAGTACTTTATGCAGTCAGTATGATAAATTTCAAGCCGTACTGGTAGAGGAATGTGAATAATGGAAAAATGATTCACAAATATATTATCCCAAAACCTTAAAGAAACCATACATATTAAGTTCTCTTATCCACTCCAGAAAAGGAATAAATGAAAAATAAATATTTAGGGAGTAATTCATTCAAATAATTTATTTTAAAAATATCTCTGCCCTGATCCAAAGTCTATTGAAATAATTGATCTCACTTCTGCCTGCTCAGCTCCATAATGAAATACACAAGAAGCCCTAGTATTTTATATAGTCATGATCTTTTTACTTCTGTCAACTTTTAACCCAGTTTAAAAAGTTCCTTCAGGCACTAAATATTCCCTTTTATTTTCAGCTTTCCCATACCTTCAGTTTTCCTGCCCAAAATTTTTTACAATTTAAAAAGATTAGAATTACAAATATGTGTGACACAATTATTTTTAAAATTATTCTGATGGTACTTTAAAGTTTTTATTTAACTGAATCAGTAGCAATTAGATCACAATTGTGTATTTTGTGGCTAGTTTAGTAATTGATTTATGTTTAACATAAATATGTGAAAATTTGTCTACTTCGCTTTTCCATAACTTCATAATTAAGCCTTCATCACTGTAAAAAACTGTGGGATTAATTTTTAAGTGTGCATAGGTTCAAATAAGAAATGAAATAAATCTTCAGTGGAGCACAACAGCAAAAGGCAGTAAAGTCCCGTATAACCCAAAACCTGAGTAGATAAACCTTCATGTAGGATGAGGGAGCCTGGAATTAATTTCCTCTCTGAGAGGAACTGGAGGATGTCTCCCATCTGATTCAGTTACTCTTTAGATCCATCTATGTTAGGATACCTGCACTGCCTACACGTCATTCCACTTTATGTGTAGGCCTGTAAAGGGAACAGAGACATCACAAAGTTCTGCAGCACCTAACTTTTACAACAGCCAGATTAGGCAGTAGCTTCTTTATGAAATACACAGAGAGTTTTAGTAATGGGAGCCACAAAAGCCGATGCACAGCTCAGTACATTAATCTAGGAACTAAGAAAGACTAAGAAAAAGAATGTGTTTTCACACCCCTTTTAGTGTCTTTCTGCTAGGTTTAAATAATTACTTTTTTTATTCAAAATCAAAGAAGGGGTAGGTATTTTTTAGGGAAGAGAAAGTTTAACTAACCAGCACCTCCAGGGCTAGGACATTGATTTAGGATGTAGGGCACCTCCTTTCAGTTCCTTACTCCACCTGAAGCAATTTAAGCTTACTCTTTTTAGATAAACCGGGGTAGTATATGTATATTTATTCAACAGGCCAAAGAATGAGCATGCACTGTTTTAGCCTAGTCGACAGAGCATTTGCCTAAGAGAGGTAAACTTCAATCCCATTCCTGATTCCAAAGGCCTGTATTTTTATCTGAAGTATTTAATGGAGCAGGGGCCAGATGTAGAACCAGAGTATTCCCAAGTGATTTTCATAAATATAGTCTAAAGTCATGTCCATCTTCTCTGGTCCAATGAGTGTTGAACTATTGCAAGTAATGTGTAGGTATCTTCAGGAAGGTATTCAGAATACCTTAGAGTGCAGTAATAAAAGTATTCACAGAAGAAATGTGATTTCAAATCTTTGCAGCCAGAAAAGGCAGTTATCCCCATTTCTCCTCTGTCTCCTTGCCTTGCTCCTTAACATGAAGCTATTGAAACACACATGATTCAAGAAAGAAGAGCATTTGGATTTTTGTATCTTGATTAGACACAACTCTTTCTCCTTAATCCATCTTAAGTTATTTGCAGGGCAACTCTACATCTGAAGACATAACTCCCTGGTGCACTCAGGACATGTAATTAAGTGAGACTGTTCTGAGCACACAGGGTAACTGAGCAGCACATCTGCAGTAAGTCTAGTGCATTGACCTATTGTGTTGGTGATAGGTCTCCTTCTGACTGGGAACTTCGTCTCTCACTTCAGGATGATGTTTCCCTCTCTGCTCTGTAGAGTGAGTCATGTACATCTGCAAGAGTATCATAGGCTGAGCCAAAGTCCTCCATTTAGCATATTTTATAATCTATGTTAGTGGCTATTCATTCAATACTGTGTTTGCTGTTAGTTCCTTTATGTGACTGTCCCCAAATGTTTTATAAAGTGCTCTGTATCCATCTTAAATACTTGCTGCATTGCTAAGTCCCATGATACTTCTGTCCTTCTGTAAATTTAGCCCCAGGTGTTCCAGTCAATTTAAATATTTGATGAAATCTTCAACACACACAAAAATCCATGACTAATTTAAACCTCTCAAATTCTTATTTAATCAAAGATGTAAATCAAATTTCATATGAAATACAATTATGCTGCTTATTTCAGACTACTTTCATTACTGATTTTTTTCCGCATTAACAATTTAGGTCTCGAGAGTACTGATGGAAGAGGTTGCTTAACACATTCAAACCCTAATCAATGTAAACTGCCTGGAAGCAAGCACGTATCCTACAGGTATTGTTCAAGTCACAAAGAGCCCAGGGCAAGAAAAAAGGAGAATGGAAGGATGATTATGTCCAAAGATTCAGTATCCATTACTTTATTATTTCTTCTTCAGAAAATTTTCTAGATTTAATGGTAATTTTAGTTCATAAAATAGGGCAGGATTCATGGAACTTTTTTTTTTTTTTAATTGAACAAAATGGATATTTGTGTGGAATTATGTTTACATATACACATAAAAGTATACATACAGATAAATAAACATATGGATAACTTTCAGGCTAGAATTTGGTCAAAAGTGGACAAGGCAATGGTTCTGATATTCCTCTAGAACGCACAAGAACAAAGAACAAGGTTTTGTACTCTCTAATTCAGAATCTCCTTATTCCACAATCCAGTTGAGTGAGCTTATCATATCATTAGTTATTCCACTGGCAGTGTTTCTTCACATCAAACTGTTCTTTATATACATAAAATTTAATTAGAAAAGGTTTCTGAATCCTGGTTGCTCATGTCTCGGGTGAGCTAAAAATTGTGATGTAGGAATTTTCCTGTATTTCTGTTCAAGTGTTGAAAGATTTTGCGTGATGCCAAAATACCTTTGCACAGCACGTCTACAAAAAGGTTGATCACTCTTAAAAATCAGGCCCTAAATTCTTATTTTACAAATTTATATTTGAAATGATGTGCAAAACATTTATAATCAGAAATGTAGCTGCCTTTTATCCGATAAGTACTTCATCTCATTTTCGGTTTCACCTTGAAACTATTCAGCTTTGCAGTTCTTTTAGCTAACTTGCTCTCTTGATGACATTCTTTTTCAGATAAGAAGCTCTACATAAAAAGTGTTGAAAGATTACTATGTTAATTCCATTGTGACACTTTTTTTTCCATTTCTCTGGGATCTCAGTAAAATATAATTTAACATGTTTTGATATGACATGAAGCACAATACTGTGGGTGAGAAAAATGTCATGGTAATTTTTCACCAAACTGCAATTTGTAAATATTTATAGTTACATTAAAATAGAAAAAATATTCACATTTCTCTGATTCAAATAATCAATTAACATTTAATAATAGTTATGACTACTTATTCTGTACAGTAAAATAAACTCTTTTTGTATTGTTTTTTTTTCCCTTATGCTCATTTTTGCTGATTTTCATGGTATGGTTTACGAAAAAAATAGAAACATTAAGGTGAGATTCATGGCTGGATACAGTTTTTTTAGACTTGAAACATTTTTACTTTTTAATTCTTTCTTTTTGGGTACCAAAGGTGTATGTCATGGAGTAGAACATTTCAGCTATTTTATCAACCCTCATATTCAGAATAAATCTCTTAGTTTCTCAATACTTTGCTCTTCAGAGATGGTATAAATCAACATAGGTCCATTAAGTACAGTAGAATTAAACAAATTATATTAGTAGAAGTTCTGACTAATACGCTGTAAGCAAGGAGTTTCATTTACATTTTCAGGTATCCTCATTATAAATTTTCCCTAAGATCCCCTCTGTGTTTAACAGTTAAATATCTAGCAGTAGGATTATGGCCCAGCTTCTATGAGAGGGCCTTTTAGATTGCTTTTCATGTGTAGCAGGTTTTGTATGCCAAGTCATTCAGTTGTCCAGATGTTCAAGATAGCCACCTTAAGAAAATAATTCCTCCTATCTGATAAGTGTCAATGGAAAGAAAGTGAAAGTGTAATTACAGCAAAAATTGCACTGTTCCAGGTTAGTTGAGGACAGAATTTCATAACAATATTCCTTAATAAATTATGCTAGGCCACAAGCTGATGTTCAGTCCTTTAAATCCACTAAGGATGGTATCATGTGAAAGGAGAGAAGGTATAATTCACTTAGAGAATTTTTCCATGCAGAAATAGCAAATGAATTATCATATATTAATTTTTTATCTACAGCATTTAAACTTCCTTAAACTTTAAACCTGAGCTTAATTTTCTATTCTACAAAGATAGAATACAAGATTTCCTTTCAGAAGAAAAAAAAAGAAGCAACAGGTTAGTAGCTGGGTTCTATAGCACTCTCAGCACCTCAAAAATTCTTCTTCTCAGATACAGAGACCTTTGACATGTTTAAATTATAGTATCATGGTCATATTTTTTCGTAACCTTAGTTCATGCTTTAGTATTTCCACAATTAAAAATTTTCCATTGAAAGTGATTCTTCAGAACATTTTCCTGAAGAGGCAAGGATAACTATCTTAACTGAATGAGAGCTTAGACAGATATGCACAGCGATGAGATACAAAAGTATATACAAACTAAATAGCCTCTGCTGACTCCATCTCTTCATTCCTCCATGAGGAAAATCAGAATGGAAACAAACAATGTTTTAGAAAAATATGACAAGCACCTGTTTCATCCTCACAAGTTTTGAGTGTAAGATACTAAATTTATCATGCTCTTTTGGGAACTGTTGTGCATTTTTAGGCAGTAATTTGTAAGTTTAATTATACAGTAATGAGAAACGCAGAGTCCAAAATCTGCCTCAGTATGAAGCCTTTTTAAAGCTGACGTCTATTATACAGTGTGATCTCAGTCCAATTAACATTGAAAAGCGACTCCATTTTAATCATCAGCTTCCGTCTGTTGGTCAGAAATGGTAAAATTTTGTCTATCAAGCAGATTCATACACTTTGCACCTGCTTTTGTTAAAAAATGCTGTCACAAAATATTACATGTTTCATAAGGTCAGAACATGAACAAGAGCCATAAAGGCTGTCAAATAAGACAAACCTCATTATTTGTGTGAGAACCCAGATGTGACCTCATTTTAATGTTGATTCAGATACTTCAGTACATACAAAATCCACATTGCACTTTCTCCCAAACTTTGATCTGAAAATAACTTAATTGCAAGAAATGAATTAATACTAAAACATAGAAAACCAAGCTCCAGAACAAAAGTAGCCAAAATTATGTTGGCTGGGATTTACTGTCTGCCTAATTGTTGCCCTGGGGGCACAGAGCAGGGTCAAGTCTCCATCACGTACAAATAAACCACATTAAAAGGCATTACTCTCAGCCCTGAGAGGTGTGTAAAAATATACTCCAATTTCAGACACTACAGATTCAACCTAGCCACGTGTTTGGTTATGAATTGTCTTTCTTTTCTGTGCTTACCCAGTCTAGTTCAACACAGTTCATGGTTTAGTGTCCCTATATGTTACTGGGGAAAAAAGGTTGATAAAACATATCAATTATTTTAAAAATAGTTTCTCCTGGTGAAAAGAGCCCCCTTTCCATTTGTGACGCAGTACCTGGCACAGAGACTCGTAAGAATATGACTTCAGGCTTCCAGCAGGTAAGAGACTACTGTAAGGTCGGAAGCAAGTCATAACAGACATTTTCAAGCATCCCCACAATTGATGTCAAAATAGAACAAGTTAATTTCAGCATATTGAACCTATCAGATGCATTAATGTTAACAACCTGTGCAACACACAGGTTATCGTGTGTGGAAGCCAATGCGAGCAGTGGCTGCAGCAGCAGCAGCAGTTGCTGCCACATGCTGAGAAGAGTCCCTTGGGAGTGTGTGGAAGCCAATGCGAGCAGTGGCTGCAGCAGCAGCAGCAGTTGCTGCCACATGCTGAGAAGAGTCCCTTGGGAGTGTCTGAGAGATTACTGGCCCCCCCAAACACCCTTGGTCTGTGTGTAAGGAGGGACCAGATAACAGGCAATGGGTCTCATGAGAGGAACGGGAGACAGTTGAGAGGTACTGGCAGTCCTCGTGGCCACTTCAGACTCCAGGAAGCCACATACAATCAGCTCCTAGGGAACACTGTGATGAGGGAGGGCAAACAGGGAACAGAGCCTCAGGGGAGTGGTGCAGCAGTTTGTGTGGGAGGGTGCAAGAAGGGCAGCACTCTCTGCCAGTTGTTGGGCTGCTGCCTGCTCTGCTCACCCGCAGGCTTAGGCTACTGCCCAGCTAGCTGTTGGCTGTGCAAACCTGCCTAGCAGCTTGAGGTCTTCAAGGAATTAGAAGGACTTGTTAGGCAGTGCTTTGAGATCTTCAAAAGCATGATGGCAGAGACTAGGTGAGGGCTGTGCTCTGCAGCAGCTGGGAACCGTCTACCTAGCCAGGCTAGCCTGGGACAAAGCTGCTGCCCTGGCGGAGACCTGTAAAGTCTGTACCGCACACTCCTGGGTGAAGGAGGGCAGAAGCTCCACCTGTGCAAGGTGTGCTGTGGTAGAGTCACTCAGGCAGTGGGTGGAGGAGCTGCAGGAGGAATTCAACAGGTTACGCTCTATTAGGGAGAAGGAACAAGACGTAGAATATTCAAGGCATTGCAAGAAGAAATATTAGGGCCCCATGGCACTGACCTCCAAGGACTACCAGACAAAAAGTGTCAACAGCGAACAGACAGCCCCTTGGAGAAAGAAATGCCATGGTCACCGGTAACTCATGGCACCGGGATATCACTTCACACCATTATGTACCAAGCAGCAACAGATACAAAGTCTTGGCAGTGGATTAAGCCAATGAGCAAGACTCACAGGGAGAAACCAAAGGTGTGAAGGGTACAGCAAGTGCTAGTAGTGGGTGACTCTCTGCTGAGAGGCACTGAGGCACCCTTCTGCCGGCCTGATATACAGTCAAGAGAATTTTGCTGCTTGTCAGGAGCCAAGATCCAGGATGTCACAGAGACACTGCCACAACTGGTAAAAAGCACAGACTACTATCCCTTACTTCTCCTCCATGTGGGCACCAATGACACGGTACGGCATAACTTGGGCAATATCAAACAGGACTCAGCACCCTGTGGGCACAAGTGAAGGAGACAGGGGCCCAGGTTACCTTGTCTTCTATCTTGCCAGTCAGAGTCAGAGGTGTGGGCAGAAGTCAATGCATTGTGGTGATCAACAGCTGGATTTGTGGCTGGTGTCATCACCAGGGCTTTGGCTTCCTGGGTCATGGGACATTCTTCAATGAATACAGATTACTGGGGAGAGATGGGATCCACCCGTTTAGAATCTACCTTCTCTGGTAGATTGGCTGACTTGGTGACAAGGGATCTGGTGTCAACTCACATGGAGAAGGCTAACGTACTCAACAACTTTGTTGCCTCAGTTTTCACTGGCACTTGCTCTTCCCACATCTCTTGAGTCCCTGAATCTCAAGGCAGGGACTGGGGGAATGAAGTCTTAGCCATCATAGGAGAAGATCAAGTTTAAGACCATCTGAGGAACCTGAATATATGCAAGTCCATGGGACCTGATTAAATGCATCCCAGAGTCCTAAGGGAGCTGTAGTTGCTAAGCCACTTTCCATAATATTTTAAAAGTCATGGCAGTCAGACAAAGTCCCTAGTGACTGAAAAAAGGAAAACATCATGCTTATTTTCAAATAGGGTAAAAAGGAGGTCCCTGAGACTTACCAACCAGGCAGCCTCACCTCTTTGTCCAGTAAAATCATGGAACAGATCCTCCTGGAAGCTATGCCATGGCATATGGATGACAGGGAGGTGATTAGAGACAACCAACATGACTTTACGAAGGGCAAATCAAGCCTGACTAATCTGGTGACCTTCTGTGGAGTGACTGCATCAGTGGATAGAGAGTAGCAACTGATGTCATCTACCTTGACTTCTGTAAGGCCTTTGACATTGTCCCACACAACATCTTTGTCTCGAAATTGGAGAGCTATAGATCTGATGGATGGACTATTCAATGGATGAGGAATTGACTGGATGGCTGCATCCAGAGAGTTGTGGTCAACTGCTCTATATACAAATGGAGATCAGTAACATGTGGTGTCTCTGAGTCATCCATATTGGGACCGGTACTGTTCAATATCTTTATTAATGACATAGGCACTGCACCCTCAACAAGTTTGTGGATGACACCAAGCTGAGTAGTGCAGCTGATTCACTAGAGGGAAGGGATGCCATCTAGAGGGACCATGACAGGCTTGAGGAGTGGGTCCATGTGAACCTCATGAAGTTCAATAAGGCCAAGTGCAAGGTCCTGCACCTAGGTCAGGGCAATCACCAGTATCAGTATGGACTGGGTGATGAGTAGATTGAGAGCAGCACTGCACAGAAGGACTTGGGGATATTGGTAGATGAAAAACTAGATATGAGCCGACAATGTGCTCTTAAAGCCCAGAAAGCCAATTGTATTCTGGGCTACACCAAAAGCTACATCCAGCTCTGTGGGCCCCAGCACAAGAAAGACATGGGCCCGTTAAAGCAGGTCCAGAGGAGGACCACAAAAATGGTCAGAGGTATGGAACACCTCCCCTGTGGAGAGAGGCTGAGAGAGTTGGGATTGTTCAGCCTAGAGAAGAGAAGGCTCTGGAGAGACCTTATTGTGGCCTTGTGGTAAAGGGGGCTTATAAGAAAGATGGAGATAAACTTGTTTCCAGGGTCTGTAGTGGAGGACAAAGGGTAATAATGGTTTTAAACTAAAGAGGGTAGATCTGGATTAGATATAAGAAAGAAATTTTTTACAATGAGGATGGTGAGATACTGGAACAAGTTGCCCAGAGAAACTGTGGATGCCTCATCTCTGGAAGTGTTCAAGGCCAGGTTGGATGGGGCTTTGAACAACCTGATCTAGAGAAAGATGAATTTGTCCACAGCAGTGGAGTTGGAACTAGATGGTCTTTAAGGGTCCCTTCTAATCCAAACCATTCTATGATTCAATGATTCGATGAAATAATAGAGACATGGAAATATGATGAAAGGTTGAAAGAAGATAAAAGCTGACATAAAACGGTCTTTTTATTTTCCACAACCCTTCATTGTCTGACATTTGTTTACATTCTTCTGACATAAAAGCTTTAGATTGACAAAAATAGAAAAAGACAAATTTCTCCCCACACAGTCAATGTAATCATACAGAAAAGAGTAAGTTTTTCTTAGTCTTGAAACAAGACTAAATTTCTGTTAACAGAAAAGTGCAGTTTTATACCAGTAGATATGAATTAAGATTGAGACGATACTTATTTTCCTGTATAAATTTGTAGTGTTAACATGGAAATTACACTATCTTAAAAGAACTTAACTCTAACATTTTTCTTTACTTTGAGCATGTTTCTTTTACTGTTTTCAGACACTAAGTTAAGTTGTCTGTAAGAAATAAAGAAAACAAAGAAAGAATTAGTAGAAAATAGTGATGTTTCAGGATATTTATAGAGTGCTTTAATAAGTTTCAGAAATTGCTCAGATTTCCTCTTGAATTTTTTTCTAAGCAAGATACTCATCATATACATACAAGCCATATAAACATTCAGAAAAAGTCCATTATTTATCCCTCTATATACTTTGATTGTTTACTCATTAGTCTATGAATAATTCAAATATGCTTAACATATTTATGTGTCTAAGAAAAAATGAGAAGAAAAATAAAACCTTGTCTTTCCTTCTAGAAGTGGATTCATGGATCATTGCTGTCAGTAGAGTTATTTCAACTACCTTCCATTCATTTGAAGTGAGAATCCAAAAACAGTTACTACAGGTAGGTTTCTGAGCCTTCTCAAGTCAAATGTACTGAAACTTGATTATGTCACCTGATTACAAGATACATATTTATCATATGCCATTGCTAAGAAACAAAATAATAGAATTAAGATTTGATTGACTTCCTAAGGAAAAATTGAATCCATAAAAATTACTGGTTTTGTTCCCAGAACTATTAACAAATTTGGGGTGAATTAACTCTATAACATTGACAAGGGGAAAAAATCAGTATAATACTGAAAAGAACCACTGACAGAAGAGGTCATCCATAGTAGCTGGTACTATGGATGGCATTACATCAGTAAGAGAGTCTGCACTTGAAAACACAATGCAGTCTGGCACTTTCAGGGAAGGAGTCTAAAGTGTGTGCTGCCAGAAATGAGAGTGACACTAATTCTTCTATTTTTGGGGTGAGTGCTCTAGCCGCTGTGTGACTACAGTAGTTGAGTAAATCAGCCCTTTTATTTAGGCCTTTGTCGTCCAGCCTCCCCTAGAGCCTTCCCTGAGCCTTCTCCCACTTCAAGGAACCCATTTCACTTCCCACTCCAGGAACCCATTTCAACTCAGTCTGGGGCCTTCAGTCCCCACCTGCCCCACAGGCAGCTCCTGCAACTCCCAGAACCCAGGCCATGGGGATCCAGCAGCCCTCCCTGCACCCTGATACACACTGCCAGTATTTGAGAGAGCTGTCTTGTCACCTTAGGAATTCAAGTGGAAAAAGGCTGCTGTGAATCACATGAAATTAATTAAACCTTAGTCTGGCAGGTTATCTGAAAAACTGGGACAGATATTCAATTATTTGTTCCGACTGTGTTTAGACTTCAACAATAACAATAAATAGATTTTAAGGGAATATATGGGAATGCCAGTTGGAAAATAAGGAGTTTAGAAAGCAAGGGTATTTAGCTTAACAATAATGAATTTAATTCACACAAGTATAGACTGCATCGTTTGGAGAAATAGCAATGCAGTAGATACAGTTCATCATTTTCTGAGAGGAATAATTTCTTTCTTAGCAAGGAAAGGGAATAAGGAGTGGGATAAAATCACATTCTCTAGTTTCAAGGTTTCAAGACTTTGAACACCAGCTGTATACACCAATTATTTTTAATTTTACTCTCAACATCTTTCTGCTGTTATCTAGCATTACTTTAGACCAGTTCAAAGTATGTTGATAAAGATTAATAGCTAGTGATGGATTTTTACTTGTACTAGACTTGTGTGACATTATGCAGTCCAGGACCAGTAGCACTGAGGTTAAAGTTGTTAGAAGAAAGAAAAAGTTAGCACAAAATTTAATACAGTCCATCTTATAAAAATGTCTTGTGGACAACAATCAGAGGAGGAAAAAATAAGCATTATCTCTAATAGTTTGTGAAATCATCTTGGAAAATAACCCACTGCAATGTCTTAGACTGATATAAAATCAGGTCGTGACTTGATCTGCCTAACATGAAAATATTCAGGTGTTTGGAGGAATCTATTCTGTTTGGTGTTTATGGGGTCTCAGGAACTATGAAATTATGTTTTCCACTTACTTGAAGTGCATAAAAAGTACTACAGAGCAAACTTTCAATTATTTAGTCCTGTGATTGTAAAGTTAAATAAGACAAAGGAAGAACTATGATAGACCTTCATATCTCTGTTTTTTTCATCATAGCAGCTGAAACCTAACAATGAGTGTAAGTGACCAATAATATGTGAGGGGTGACAGCTGGCATGTCAATCAGCAAATTCCTGGACCTGTTTCTTTTACTACAAATGCTGTCTGTTAAATGAATCCTAGAAGGACTAAGAATAGGCAACTGTCAGACTGTCCAAATTATTTTCAGCACAAACTTCACAATGGACAAAACAGGCACAGGTATTTGCTGTGTTTGAGAGGTCAGCTCTCAATCGTATCATGACTAAATGCCTGTCATTCAGACATACTTTTCCAAGCCAAGGTTTTTATAAGGTACCCTTTTTACATACACTGTGTAGATGTCATGTGCATATGCATGTGGATGAACATGCATAAAGAATATATAGTGTACTTCTTTGTCCAAAGAAGCATAGCTGAAAAGGCTGCATAGCCACAGTTGTGGCCTGGATATGCACAAGACATTTCTAAAGCAACTGACACTGAAATACCCATCCATTGTCATCAACTAAAAGAGCACATAGGGAAGTATGCTAATGTCTTGGGATTGGATGAATTCAAATCTTTTCAATTATTAAGCAGAAGATTATTTAAATAACCACTCTTCTTTGGTCTAATCTGGAAAATGGCTCGCTTTGGACCTTGAGTCTGACATGCTAAGAACTGTAGAGGAAATGAAAAACAGGTTTTCTCAGTGACTCTGAAAAACTATAGTTAGAATTATATATGGAGAAATAGTTAAACATGCAAATATGACCAGGTTAATCAGCACTAACTTTTAGGGAATAGCACAATGATGTGTACTGTATTGAAAACTGTATATTGTAATGAGCAAGAGATCTTACTTACTTAAGGGATCTTTGGAGGTTATGAGTATGAATCAAATGTAAAAAAGGCACTACCAGATGAAAAATAGAAAAGTTACCATCAGGTGAACATGAAAAATGTCATGGAAGTCTCCCTAGAAAAAAACAGTGAAAATGTCAGTAGTATAGACATTTAGACTAAAAGAAAAACTTATCCTGACTATACTGGCAGAAGTAATGCATAGATTAGAAAAATGAAATAACTATCTTTTCTTGCCTTATTTTTTAAGAACTATGTCCTACCGCATTTTGGGGAACACCTTGTAATCCCAAAATCACAGAAAAGGAAGTCTTAAGTGTGTTTGAATAACAAATCAGTTCTCTCAGGAACATCATAAATTTACTCAGAATTGCCATCCCAATACATTACAACAGCACATCAAGTAGCACAGAAGAAAATTTACCTGGCACAAAGGCAAATTTTCTTTACAACAGAGTTATTTGTTATGAAAAACAGTCTTCTTTACTGACAGATATGAAGTTACACTCTCTCCTAAATCCTAGAAGAAAATACCATTTTGATATTATATTATCATAATTCTTTCTGCTATTACTGTTTATTATTTATCATAGCACCTATGGAACTTCTTCATAATCAGGTCTCTGACTTGCAGAGCACTATGCAAGCACAAAACACCAAAAGCTAATGTTTCATAGAACTAGTAGTTTTTCTAACTCATCTAAGCAGAAAGAGAGAAGCTCTCATCCTCTGCACAGTAAGACAGGACATGAAAATATGGCCCCACTTGTTTAGCTGTGACAAAAACTTCCATCCAAAACTGCTGAGCTTTCAACCCTGCTTTCCAGCCAAACCCCAGCTCATCTCACTTGCTGCAGTCCAGGCTCATGTCTTCCACACCAGGAATCTCATGTCATTGATGTAAAACATTAATAAGCTGTAGTGAACATGGCTTACTTTTTTTTATTATTTAAATGCCTCTGTGCCTTTCACTTCTCCATATCTATTATAAACATGCTTACCATCTTCACACAACATGGCTGTTTTCTTTTCAAAAACACATATATCCAGTATCTAAAATCTTCCTTTCATGTACCAGTGACAACTGTTATTGTCATCCAGAGGCACAATTCACTGGATGGCAGTTAACCAACAAAGCACTTGGCTACATTGTCTGCTTGCCACATCTAGGACCTGCAGCTTCTAGGGGCATATTTCAAAATCAGAAATGCCTGTGATTCTCAGGGTATGCCATCTTTGACAGAGTAGTGACAAAGTGCCCGACAGCAGTAGTAGCTAGCTAATCCAGTGTGTTGTTATTGTAACAGAAGCACTGATTGTCTATGAATAGAAGCTTTAGACGTGTGTATTCGTGTCCCCTAAAGATCATATATGCCTGCGTGAACTTGCGTGTGGCAGTTTTGTTCTGCCCTATATCTCTTCCACCCTTTCTAGTGTATCTCCTCCTCCACTCCTTGACTTTCATATGTCTCCTTTCCACTCATAATGTTCATACAAGGAAATCCACTCAGGAGATTTTACTGAATTAAAATTTACTTCACAATAGTGTGAAAAAAGGCTTAAATTAATCATTTATCCTGCAGTATTTACTGACTTACAGCTAACAATCCTGCATTACAACTAACGGTAAAGGTCAGTTTGCATGATTCACTGATAATTTGTTTTCATTTAAACTAATTTACTTAGAATTTGTAAAGCATTTGTTCCCTAAGGGAATACAGCAAAAACTATGACCTGATGACAGGCAGAACCATTAAATTATAACAGAATTATTAATAAAAGATTCTTTCTGCAATTTGTTAAAAATCTTGGGAAATATTAGCAACTTATTTATGTAAGATATGGAAAGTACATCTGTAATATAATTGCAAATAAATTAAAAATTTGCCTAGGGAGACTGTACAGTGGTCATAGTTTTAAAATGATTGACAGATATATTAACATTGCTTGCCCCAGGAGAAAGATAATGAATTCCATGTTTTGCCTTTTTTTCCCATTTCCAAGGACAATGTTAGTGTGTTCTTTTGTTTGTGATGCTTAACACTGTCATAACTAGTTGACTACAAAATGCAGTTGCTTACAATACTGGACTTGTTAATAGCTAATTGGGTTATTGTAACTTTCCTTTAGCTTAGGAGACACAGAGGTAGGAAAAAGAATATGTAACAACCTCAAGAAACAGAAGGAAATTTGCTTCAAGAACATGCAGAAAAGATATTTTATGTTTCATTAGATCTTTTGTTAGGATGTAGCTTCTTCACTTGTGGACTGGTAAACCAGAGACATTATTTAATATGCTTTTTAAATTAGAGGTCCTTGTTCTTTGGTTTATTTATTGCAACACAAGCAGTAATGCATTCATTAAAAAAAACTTTGCCAGCAGATGATCTGACCTAGATGATCTGATTTAGATCATGTTGTAACCATCTGAAGGCTATCATTGATTTATAGAGTTTTGTATGACGGTAGCCTGGGAATCACACGCGGCCAAAAGTAACCAGAATTGGTAGCCCAAAACACTCTCTTATTTTCCATTAAAAACAGAAACTGACATGGTTTTTGTTAATAATGTTTGGGCATATTATTAAATGTCACTTCATATGACAGTGACAGGTTATTCCCATTTCTATCGAAAAATGTATGTAGTGATTAACACTGTTCATAGTAACACACAACAGGATGCACTGCAGTGTAGTGGGAAGAGCAGGAAACTATCAGTTAGGAGATCTGGCATCTAATTTCTTGGAACAGACACACCTTGAAATATTGCCTAAATCTCTTTTTCTTTCTTCTTCCTTTTCTGAAGTAATGTTAATTCCATCAATAGAACAATACCCTACATAGTAAGATTATAATAAATTTTCTGATAAAATTTCTCAGAAATGTCAAAAATGTCAAACATGGTATACTTGATTTCCTATTTTATCACATACTTATAGAAACCAACATAAACTTGTTTTCCAAAGTTCTGATCCAAAGTGTACTGCAAGCAATGAGAAGTCATTCATTCTAGGTTAATAGTCTTTAAACATGCATATCTTGCCCCCTTTGTCATATAAACCCATTAGTAATAGATCCTAAATTAAATTCTAATACAACTTAATAGCCAAAGTAATCTACTAACCATTAGAATAATAGCCTGTCAAATCTAAATATTGGGAACATCCCATAGAAGATGGATTATCTAATAAACAGCTAATTAAACATTAGTGGCTGTGAGACCTGGCTGGATGTGTGTCTATTCTTGTTAATGTTAATGGACTTCATGAACAGCACTGTGTTAAATATGAATAATTTCTTATGGAATTTAATTGGTGAAGTGATCTAACAATACTTCTCATATACAAGAGAGTTGTGAGCATATTTCAAGTTTTCTTTCTCCAGTACAACACATGCCAGAAAATGTTATGTTTTTATTTATCTCTCTGGAGCCATGAAAGGAAGAAACTTTTTTTTTTTTTTTTGGTACAGAGCTTATCAGTATGAATCTGTTCCCCAGCGCAAGTTACTATAGCTGGGAAGGCCTGTGAGAACACCTACATGAGCTGAGATCTGGTGGGACTTCACTCTTGGTTACTGATATTACCTGAAAGTGTGTCATTGTGCAGAACTCTTCACCATCTAACTTGGTTTATTAATTTCAAATTTAAACCACCCTCAGTAAATGATTTTGTGCTGGATTACCTATTCTGCATTTAATTCAATATCTTGTCTCCCTCAAGGGGCAACGGTAAATGTTCAGAAAAACATCCTCCCACTTCACTACCTAAAACCAACAGGGCACTATGGCAAAATATGTCCCCATGAATTTTTGTCCTAATCCAACACAGGTTTAATTTAAAGTCTGAAACAGGTATGATATTATGTGTTATAACTCTGGAAAGTCTCGGTATTGTTATGAGCTTTTAATATCCCTTTTAGTCTTTCTCATTTCATGTCTCCCAACACCATCCTGGACAATGAACTCCACAGTCTTAATATAGTTACTGGAAAAATTTATATCCTTATGTTTTTATGTTAGTAGGTACACAGAGACTCCTACTTTATTATTTTTAATGTCATTGTGGATGGACTTTTCCAGAGAGGAAATATTTTAAAGATTGTAAATAAACAGTAAAATTATACAAATAGATTTTTTTATGGAACTGCAATGAAGATATTAATTTTCTGTCAACAGTGCACAGCTATCTACAATAGGCAGCTTTATGTCTACGGTACAGATCTACAATAGACAGTATTTATACTATAAATACTTCTACTTCAATGCGGTAAATATTGCTTCCTTTCCTATCTTTCCAATAAGTCTGTTTTGTTCTCTATCACTTATTACTCATATTTAAACAACAACAAAAAGAAGTTTACATTTCTCTAAAATGTTCAAAAAATAGTGCCTATATAAGTAAATTCATTTCATAGTATGTGTTTAGATGCCACATGGTCTTTTTTCATAGTTTTGGGTATCAAACTATTATGGCAATTTATACTATGTTGCACTCTTCAGATGCATCATGGAAGAAGGGTAGATCTTGCTGATCAAAGTAAAAAGAGGGGATGGGGCAAAAGCTGTTTAACAGAGGTAAAACCAGAACAGTTTCTGTCATGATGTTTTGCACACTGATAGAAACCTGCATGTCTCCATTGAGAAGCATCTCATCTCTTTCCTTGGATTTGGGTACTTACTTTTACAGCCTCACTCTTGTTTTGATGATTGATGAGACTTCCAGCCTTAATAACCCAAAGAGGCTTTTAAGGCAAGATGTTCCATCTTTAAGATGTATCTGCCTTAAATTATTCATCTTTCCTTTCATATCTCTGTGTTTTATTCCAAAAGCTGAAAAAGTTTTATTCAGACATGCCTTACAAATCTTATCCTGCTTCACATGTCCTGCTGTGTGGATGAATGTGCAGCCTCAATTCTCGATTTGAGTCTTTTTCACAACAAGACTTCAGAGAACAGACAGGCTGGTAATACCCTTAGGAATATTGGTGTCATAAAGACCACAAGTAGCTGGCATTTCCTGCACAGTTTCTGGTAAACTGGTAAGGTAGACTTGGGTAGGTCAGGTCAGATTGAGAAGTGGTTAAACTTATGGAAATGCATAACTAAAATAAGAAGAGACCTTAACCTCTACTATAATAATTTTGAGCCATTAGAGTGAATGACAGCTGTCCAGCTTTGATCTCCTCGGCCTGCTCATGTGTCATGGACACATGTTACCACCACTCTTTCAGGACAATGGACTTCTGCAGTTCTGAGTTGCAGAATTCAGATACTTTCCTTTTCTTTTTTTAAGCCTATACAATTACAGACACTTTCATGTTTTAAATCCCTATCTACTTCCAGAATACTACCACCTCTTTGATATATACACTGAATTTGGTAAAGCATAAGGTATTTTTAAGGGAGCCTGGAAACTTAAATGAAATTAAAAAAAAAGCTAAATGAATATAAAGGGTGACAACTTAACATTCAGTAAGAGCAAGGTTCTTTTAGAGCCCAAGACTTTGACAAAGCTTTTGAGGAGGAAGGGACAAAAACAATTAGGAGGGGATTTATCAAAGTTAGGCCAAAGGGATACAGGTGAGCTAATTAAGAATTTCAACTGAACCTAAATTGATTTTCTCATTTACTCTACTGTAATTACTATAAGTTACCACCAAATATTTGCAGAGAGTACCAACTGAATACAGAGGCAAACTTTTACTATACCACCCTGTCTTCACCATTCCCATTCATAAAATACAGAAAAAATATCGTAGGCTTTATTTATAAAAGCATTACTATTCATTCATTAAATATTTCAGGTTTTTATCAGTTAAGCCTCAGGCAGAAAATACTTAGGCAGATAATTATATAATTATCTTGTTCGGAGGCAATTTTCAGTTTAAAGTTCTACAGGAAATTAAAAAACATAGGTAGAGATTTTCAAAAGCTGAGAAGTGAAATCAACTCTGATCCCTCCATTCACACAGCAGCAATGGTGGTGATCTGGCCAAATCCTTCAACTGATTCTGTGGAGTTCAACAAGAGGTCTTTGCTTCTTGAAAAAGTGAAACATATGTTACACAAAACATATCTACCTCAGGAATCCTACGGCAAATACAGAGGAGCCTGGAAGAGTATTAGGGGAAGTATCATATACCCTGACTGCATTCACATTCTTCCCTTGACATTTGCTTACAGCCCCGACAGAATATCAGGCAGACAGGCCTTTGCTCCCATATTCTTACTGATGTTCTTATGTTCCTATCATGAGACAAGCTTTTTCTTTACTTTTTGATCTGTACTGAAGTGCCATATTTTAAACTGTATTTCTGCAAGGTTTTTTGGAAACAAGTTACTGTAACATGCAATACACTAGAGTTAATACTAATGTGGAGATTGTGACTGAAATCAGGTTAAAAAGGAAAGAATAATGGAAAAACTTCACTCATCTTCATAAACTTCTATATAAAGAGAGGTGATTGCTATGGTATGTGGTTTTACTTTTGAATTTGTGGAATGGAAAAATTGTTTTGTCCATCAACTTTCAACATGACTCAGACTCATAGTTCAAAATGGGACATAAGGAGAGATTCAGAGCACCAGTTTTCATAAATAAAGTGTATGGTGGAAAGTTTAGTTATCTAATTCTGAAATAAATGAAGCAGAATCTCTATATACTACTAGTGAACTAACTCCAAAGAAGCCAGTAAGTTACAGCATATCCCCACAGACTCTTGTATCAACCCAAAAAGCAGTACAAGGACAGAAACAAACATTCAGAGTTGGGCAAGATTTTCTAAATGAAATGTATATTTCAATCAGTGAAGATTATGCTAAAGTATCTATCTATGCCATGTATTTTCAACAGGTATCATTGTTAAATCAAGGCATTCACAAAGATATTCTTTAGCTCTATAATAGTTATGGACTTCAGTAAAAATATTGTCATCAAAACTGTCTTGTTTTATATAGAGCACTTTTATAAATTATCAAAACAATCCTTTTAGGAGTTGGTGTTCAGGAATGTACTATCATTAGTAGTTATATTTAGGTAAGTTGATACTAAAAACCAAAATATATACCGTTTAGCACACACCAATACCAAGAATCCCCACCTAATCTCTCACTCATGAGAAAGGATGAAGGCTAATGCAATGCTAAGGAAGCCTGCAATACTTTAATTATAATTGGAGCTGACACTTAAGACCTCCTGAGTTCTGTTTGTTGTCTCACACGCAGTATTATGATTGTCATTTACTGTATTTTCCTGAAGCAAGAAGCTTATGTGACAACTCTGAAAAACTGAGTTGCATTCCTAAGTGAGGTTGAAGATTAAACAGTGAAGGTATGGCCACACTGAAGGGTAAGCAGCAGCTCTGCAAAGTAAGGACCCATGCAGTGCTCAAAGAATAGGGAAACAGACTACAATGTCAGGGGTTAGAGGGAAAGATCTGCCACCAAAAATAATGGGTTGATGAAGTTTTTTACTTACATTTATTTTCAGCAATGTATTTACTGTTCTGGATATGCACTAATTATTATTTTGTTTAATTCTGTAGTGAACAACCTATAAAATGTAAAGCTTTTTATATAGTCAAGTAATGGATTTTTAAGAATACAATTTTTTAATGTTTTGTTGTAGGTAATAACTGGGTCGTCTTAATTTTTAAAATTAAAATAAAAAAAAAAAAAAAAAAGACTGCACAAAACCAGCCCAGAAAGCTGAGAAATCCATTGATACTAGTGAATGGTGTTTGAAAGTTGACCCAACAGTTAGGAACACCTATTAACATTGACAAAGTACCCTGGAATAAACTGTTTAGAAATTTATTATAGCATTTTCACAGGACTTATAAAAGCCTTTCCAAATACCTTCCACCATATGTTTGCTTCGTGTTACCTATAAAGCTAAAGTAATTTATAAGTCTGCCACTTCTCTGCAAATTGGTGTTATGAGTGGCTTAAATTTCTCTGATGCTGTTGGAAAAAGTCGTTGAATTTTATGTTATCTATTTTCTGGATGAACACATCTGCCAAAATAGGTTGCTCCAATGAGTTAATATAGCTTTCATTCAACTGAGGTTTGCCATTGAACACTTTTAATTTTCAGATGGACTTCACTCAAAATTCAAGACTATCGAAGAGGAAATGGGTTAAGTCATTTAAATGTTCCTCTGCACACTTCTATATTCTCTGATAAGCATTTTTTAAAGTAGTCTATTAAAAGCAAAAAATTGAACACAGCCAAATGTGTAAAATAAAAATTGGAACAAAAATAATCCTATGTAATTCCACTGAAATCAGGTGGCTCCTAGGCTATGAACTACTTATCAATGTCCAATTAACCAGTCACAAGAAGAGTGCAACATCAGGACCTGAGTAAAACCAGTTTTGGAGGTAACAGAGAATAAAACCCAAGTATACAGCATGTGTAAAACATTATATATAGTGAATGTGGATGTGAATTTGGATGTACTGTGGACTTGCAAGCCAATGGATAAAGTATAAAGCATGTCAGCAAAAATTATGCAAGGTAGATCCTGGAGTGGGGAGAAAGAAACCATCAACACATCATCCTCATACCCATGAAGGACCTGGGATGCCAAACGTTTGCCATAACCCTCCCTCCCAGACTGCAACCACTGATCTTAAGTGCCAAAGGGGCAGTAGAACAGTGACCATAATTACAGGATGAATTCTAGAAATCTTGAGCAGATATATCACCTTAACTGTATAAAATATGTGTTAGCATAATGATAACTGCTTTAACAATTATTTGATTAGATTATTGAGACTTTACTTAGACTAACAATAAATTCCTCCTTTGTATGCACAATGTGCTCCTTTTGGTCATAACAAGAATCTGACTGTAACATACTGGTTGAAATGGAGTCAACCCATTTTGTATCTTTGATTCGGCAAATTCATAATGTATTATTACAACACTTTGAACTAGAAAAAGCACACAATAATAGTTATTTTGTGTGTGAGTGTTGTGGTTTAGCCCCGGTCAGCAACTAAGCACCACACAGCCGCTCGCTCGCTCCCCCACCCTTGTGGGATAGGGGAGAGAATCAGAAGGGCCAAAGTAAGAAAACTCGTGGGTTGAGACAAGAACAGTTTAATAATTAGAATAAAACAGCAATAATACTAATATAATGAAAAGGAAAATAATGAGCGAGAGAGAGATGAAACACTAGAAGGAGAGGGAAAGAAAAAAAAAAACAAAACCAAAACTGAACAACAAGTGCTGCAACCGCTCACCACCCGCCGACCGACGCTGCCGGTCCCCGAGCCGCGATCGCTGCCTCCCCCAGACAATTTTCCCCAGTTAATATACTGGGTATGATGTCACATGATATGGAATACCCTCTGGCCAATTCGAATCAGCTCTCCTGGTTGTATCCCCTCCCCTCCCGGCTTCTTGTGCACCTGGCAGAGCATGGGAAGCTAGAAAGTCCTTGACTAGTGTAAACACTACCCAGCAACAACTAAAACACCAGGGTGTTATCAACATTATTTACATACCAAGTCTAAAACACAGCACTATGCTAGCTACAGTGAAGAAAATCAACTATCCCAGCTAAAACCATGACAGTGAGCCACAGAGCACCACATGGGAGCTAGAGAAGACTGAGACAGGTGTCTTGTATTATTAATGCACCACTCCATTTGAGGCAGAGGTAGCTCCAAGCAGTGCGGGCCCAGGTCACACTTCATTACTTGGCCTGAGGGCCAGAACTTATTCTGTGGGTGAGTGTATGGGCAATGTACTACATTTAGAGATGTTCATGTCATCTAAGATGCCTATATTTGCATGTTAATAAAATCCACCTTTTTATTTTCATATTCAGATCTTTGTGAATGAATCCACTCCCTCATTTTCCTGTCTTTTGACTATTCCAATTTTAAGTTCTTGTGAGAATAGGCTGTACTGCAGTATCCTTGGCACTGCTGGATTTTGATATGGGTTGAGACCTCTGAACACTACTGACATGTAAACAAATAATGACAATGTAAATATGACAGCTTGACTGAGCCTTTCCTCTAAAATGCCACATCATTCCTATCATTAGCTCCTTTTTGTCACTTCCTTGCTTTTGTTTTTCAAAGGATGCTGCTGAGAGTTTAGCAAATTTTGCAAATAGAAAATGACACTCATAAAATCAAATCAAGCAGGTAACAATACAAATACTATGGCCACATATGAAAATGCAGAAACTGTGGTCCAAATATATTTTTTGAATGCAGTCTTTGTACTGTAAATCAATAAAGTTACAAGAAGTCTGGTATGGAGTCTTGGAAAAAAACCCCAGAAATAAGAATCAGACTTCCATGTTCCTATTCTGCTTGTCAACATCTATGAGGTTTTGGTCATAGGAGTGGGATGGATTCCACTGGGTTTTTTAAACACTGTCTTTTCAAAGGCTTTAAAGAGTAATTTCTAAAAATCCCAGGAAATTTGTCAGTGTTACTGAATATTTTTTCATGGTTGTTGTGGTTTAGCCCCAGCCAGCAACTAAGCACCACACAGCAGCAGGTTGGGGGAGAGAATCAGAAGGGTAAAAGTGAGAAAACTCGTGGGTTGAGATAAGAACAGTTTAATAATTAAAATGAAATAACAACAAATAATAACAACAACAACAATAATATAATGAAAAGGAAAATAATGAGAGAGAGAGAGAGATGAAACCAGGGAGGAGGGGAGGGGGAATAAACAACCAAAACACACAACAAGTGATGCAACCGCTCACCACCCGCAGACCAACACCACCAGTCCCTGAGCCACGATCACTCCCCCCACCTGGCCAACTCCCCCAGTTAATATACTGGTCATGATATCATATGACATGGAATATCCCATTGGCCAATTTGGGTCAGCTGGCTTGGCTGTGGCCCCTCCCCTCCCAGCTTATTGTGCACCTCGAAGAGCATGGGAAGCTGGAAAAGCCCCTAACTAGTATAGGCTCTACTTAGCAACACATAGCTGCTACTTAACCACAACTAAAACATCAATGTGCCATCAGCACTATACCAGCTACAGTGAAGAAAATTAACTCTATCCCAGCCAAAATCAGCACAATGGTATTTTCATATCTTTTTTTTATTTGCTGTTTAAAAAGTCTCATGAATCTAAACCTGTTGCTTCCCTCTGTGAATTCTGCATCCAGTGCATTTTCATTTTATGTTATATCCATTACTGACTGGTTCTTGCTATTTTATGTATCTGAATTATTTCCTATACATATTATATATTGTAGGAATGAAGGGATGAGAAACTTCAGAAGTGGTAAGATGAAATATCCAAGAATCTATGAAGGAGTCAAAATAATAAAAATGTCCAAGAATGGTATACAAAGTATTAAACACATAATTAGTTTTTAAAGATAGAGAACCATGGTATCTTTTGCTGCTGGAAAGCAAAAAATAGAATAACTTGAAACATACTTTGACAGTACATTAATGTTTACTGATGAGAGCTCTTCCTCCAGCAGCTCTGGGGCTGGGGGCTTCTCCTGCCTGGCTGCCGAAGCCCAGCCTGGGGCACCTGGAGCACCTGGGATCTCAATGGCAGCCCAAAGGATGTGGCGGCTGTTTTCCGGTTTAAAGGCTCAACTGGTAGTGGGGCTGAGAGCGTATCTCAAACACACATGCACAGAGGACACTCGTGGTGCCAGCTATACAGCCAGCCACAGACAGAGTGCTGCCTTCGACAGCACCCACAAAAAAGACTGGCATAAAACATAAGCACAGACAATGCCTTCTCCCCTCCAGGTGGTCTGGACTGAAGGTCACTCGTGAAGGCACACCCACGATGCTCTCTAGATTCACAAACACTTTCATGGTTCCGCCAAGTACCAGCATGGCCCTTCTGCCTGCCCAACATCCCTGCCCAGATCCTGGGTCTCTTACCTGCCCCATGGGTCCCCTACTCACCAGCTCGTCCATCTTTATGCTTGCTAGCAAACACGCGCACATTCACCCATTCATCTCATAGGCAACCCATAATCACAGGTCTCCTTCAAGTATCAGCATGGACCTCTGCCTGTCTGATACCCCTGCTAGACCCAGGGCATCCTATTTGTCCCTGGTCCAGCTTGAGGTTTTTGAGTGAACTACACACTATGGACACCAGGTTTGGGGAAGATACAGACATTTGCACCCCTACCAGCATCCAGCACGTGGGCTGTGACCCATAGTCCCTCTCCCGCCACCAGCACAGAGCCCCTCATTCACCTCACTTGCTCCGGTTCCTCCCAGCATCTGACACTTGGGACATACCCCATTCCCATCCCAGAGGCTGGGCCAAGACCCCCACCTGCTCCAGTGTCTCATACTGAGACCCAGCTCCCTCCAACTGTTGACACTACAGGCCCAGGGAGCCCACACCTTGAATATCCTAAATGCTCATCTTCTTCCTGTTTTCCCCTTCTTATCAGTTACAAAGTCCAGGTCAACCTTCTCCAGAGCTGTGCCTGGAGTTTCTTAATGGATCCTCAAGTATTGCATGGAGCAGGTGAGGGGTCTTTGGCATTGTCTCTGTTATCCCTCATCTACTAGGTTTGTGTCTCTGTGTGTTTTGGATTTTTTTTTGCTCCCTCTTTACTTATTATCCCCTTTGCTTGGATAACTTTAATGAAGCATCTTCCTCTGAGCTTCCAAACACTCTTACAATTAGTTTTAAAAGGTGAGTGGCAATACACAGTTTATCAAAATCGCATATAAAACACTATGTATATATAGTTTGCTTTATATATGGTAGTTGAAAAAATGATATGTAAAGGAACATGACAATTCTCATTAATAAGTTCTTCCCATGATTGGAGTCTTGGGGCTCTCTGAGCTACCCTCAGAAGGGGGAGGAAAATCTGCAACTTTCGTATCTTTTCAATATCGCTGACTGTTAAGAACTGTTCAGCTATCACAAATGATCTTCACAAGAAAAAAACATTGTGCACAATTTCCTTTTTCTCTGTGCTATAATGTAGGCAGCAAGAAAGGAGTTAACAATCCTAATTGTGATGCTACTTGTAAGGTATCTGGGCCTCCTGCTTCCACAAATGTCATCTGAAATGGAAAGAAAATGAAACACAACTTCAGCAACATGCTAAGGGTGAAATACCTTTTATTAAGCTGTCTACAGAATGAAGCATCAGTGAAATGTTTGACAAGGAACAATATGAGTTAAGCAATGTTGTCTGACTGATTTTTAAGGCAAAATGGAAATTATATTTCCACAGACAGCTGATGGGAAAATGTTCTCATAAACAAGATGAGGACATGCCACTTTATTTGTCCTCCTTTTCCTCCTCCACTTCTTTCCATACAGTACAATTTTCTTTCTAGAGAGGAATTCTTCAGATTCAGCTTTCTTCTAATTTAAAAGAAATGCTTACGAAGTAATATATACTGGCAGGACATCTACAGTCAGAGTAGTATAAAGATAACTCCTTAAGAGAAAACAGAACATAATTAGACCATGTAACAAGATGTAACTAGTTTGTGAAGATGCAAATCATATGCCTAAAATTGCACCCCACATGAAAAAAACCCTCATTCTTCTGATGGTGCATCTACTTTTAGCCTCTTTCCTAAGAAGCATATTTTTCAATGTTCAGAAAAAGTGATGGTGCTTTAATTAACTTATAGTCAAGTTTTAGAATTTGTCATGGTGTAAGGACTTCACTATCATCTTTTAATAGTTTATGTCACTCATTTGATTCTGGTTCATTTTCTATTATTAATCTTTTTGGGATTTTTGGCTGCAACCCCCTATCAATCATGGATTTTTCTGGGTAAAAAACTGGCTGGATGGCAGAGCCCAGAGAGTTGTGGTGAATGGAGTTAAATCCACTTGGTCACCAGTCACAAGCGGTGTTCCTGATAGCTCAGTTTTGGGTCCAGTCTTGTTTAATATCTTTCTCAATGGCCTGGGTGATGGGATTGAGTGCACCCTCAGTAAGTTTGCAGACAACATCAAGCTGGGTGGGGGTGTTGATCTGCTTGAGGGTAGGAAGGCTCTGCAGAGGGATCTGGACAAGCTGGATCGATGGGCCAAGGTCAATAGTATGAGGTTCAACAAGGCCAAGTGCTGGGTCCTGCACTTGGGTCACAACAACCCCATGCAACACTACAGGCTTGGGGAAGAGTGGCTGGAAAGTTGTCCAACAGAAAAGGACCTGGGGGTGCTGGCTGTCAGCCAGCTGAACATGAGCCAGCAGTGTGCCCAGGTGGCCAAGAAGGCCAACAGCGTCCTGGCTTGTATCAGGAATAGTGTGGCCAGCAGGAGTAGGGAAGTGATCGTGCCCCTGTACTCGGCACTGGTGAGGTCGCACCTCGAATACTGTGTTTGGTTTTGGGCCCCTCACTACAAGAAGGACATTGAGTTGCTGGAGCGTGTCCAGAGATGGGCAACGAAGTTGGTGAAGGGTCTGGGGAACAAGTTTAATGAGGAGAGGTTGAGGGAACTGGGATTGTTTAGTCTGGAGAAAAGGAGTCTGAGGGCAGACCTTATTGCTCTCTACAACTACCTAAAAAGGGGTTGTAGTGAGGTGGGTGTTGGTCTCTTCTCCCAAGTAACTAGTGATAAAATGAGAGGAAATGTTCTCAAGCTGCGCCAGGGGAGGTTTAGATTGGATATTAGGAAAAATTTCTTTACTGAAAGAGTGGTCAGGCACTGGGACAGGCTGCCCACAGAGGTGGTGGAGTCCCCATCCCTGAAGGTATTCAAAAAATGTATAGACATGGCACTCTGGGACATGGTTTAGGAGGCATGGTGGTGTTGGGTTGACGGTTGGACTTGATGATCTTAGAGGTCTTTTCCAACCTTAATGATTCTATGGTTCTATGACTCTAGCAAATGTTCTGAAAAATTGTCAAGGACTGCTGCATCCTAGCTTTGATATTTCTTTACAACATGATGGTGTGACTACGGGAACGGTGAATTCTGAGTGAACCAGTTTCTGTTAGGGTGTGCTTTGAGGTTTGCTCCACAGTAATATTCATGAACGTGGATGGGCAGTATAAGCAAATGGATTTAAAAAGATCAGAGGACAAAAAAAAACCTAAAGCAATGCAGTGGATACTGTGCCTTAAATAAAATATGACATAGTTGCAGCTGCATTGACCCTCTTTTTCTGCACCCTGACTTATAATGCAACCATATCCACAGCTAACATAAAGGTTTTCTTTTTTCCTACTTTAGTCTTTCACCTTGATGTTATATCAAATTGTGTTCACTTTCCTTGAATTTTTGAAGGTAGTTGTCTCTAAAATCAATATTCAGCCATAGTGAATGATTGCATGAAGGTCAGTAGCCTCGAACACTAAGCACTGATACAGTCAAAGCAATTTTAGCAGGATTCCATTTGACAATGGAGTCCATTTAACTATGTCAGTCTATTGTTATCTAGTCCATAAGCAATTTTATTCATGCTTTGCCATAGGGTTGTTATCCCAAAGCCACTGTGTGGTAATACAAACCATGTGAAAACAAATGCCCTGATGAAAATCAAGAGAAATTACCCATGACCCGCAGACGGAAAAGCTCAGTGTATTTGTGTTTGTCATTAGATATAACACTCCAAATGCAAGAGGGGCATTAGTCAGAGTTTTTTCTTTATTAGAAGGAATCTATTCTCAAGCTGCAAAACCATAGGAAACACATCCTCATTTATTTTGCTATTCACAGAAGTATGTTTTTCTCTTTCAACAATTTTTAAAATGTGGCTATTTTTAATTTCATTTTAAATCAAGTAAAAGTTTTACATGTTTTCTTTAGTGTCTAAAACTACTTCCAGTGTCAATAAAGGTGTTATAGAAATAATAGTAAAGAGATGGAGATAACTGGGTGGCAGCTAGGAGAAATACGTACAAGTCATTTATGCCTTTGAGATTCCTCATTAGCCTGTTCCACAAGTCTCATATATTTCTCCATCCTCGCCAGGATACCAGAGTGGTTCAGATGTTAATAGGAGGTGCAAGTAAGTACTGTGCCAAACAAATTGTGAATAATGCAAGTACAAAGATGATGTCATTGTCCTGGCTTCCACTGCTCTTTTCTTTTTCCCCCCACCTTGTTTCTTATATAGTGAAATCCTTGAATGTGTAGTTAAATATAAAAGTCAGAGATTTCTGAAGAAGGCTTTTGATGATTAGCTTCTGTCTCACCTAATCTATTCTTCTAAAAAGCAAGTGTCTAATCTAAACTATACATTCCAAATTATTGGAAGGACATCTCCATGTGACATCTGCCTTATGATGGTATGGGTAACTGCCTGAAGATTCACATCTCTTTTTGATGACTGTAGAAAAGATCTGTGTGTGCAGCTTAAAATTAGGTGTCAGAATTTTATTTGGCTGATGTAAACTCAAATGAATCTAGGAGAAAGCTTTCATTAGCTAAAATAAATTATACTCCCTATTTTAATCTGGGAAGATAAGCATACATTTTATGATTGTTCTCTGTGTCAAGATGAGACCTACACAACTTAAGTAGGGTCTGAGCATGCATTTTCTTTGCAGGGAAAACCACAGAGTACAAAATCTTAGCACAGTACAATCATACTCAATGACTTTATTGATTCCCCCTGTTTCATCTAGGTTTTAAATGGAAATGACAGTCATAGATGTGTAACAATAACAATCAAAATACTTGTTATCCCATATGCAAAAACTCAGGGAAATTTTGCATTTTTCTGTTGGTCTTTGTTGTTTTTTCTGTTGCCTCTTTTTCATTTGTACCAGTAAACCACCTTTCAATATCCACTGAAAATTTGTATAGTTGGTGTCATCTTAACATGTGCAAAGTTATAAAAGATACAGGAAAATAATTTTTAAACACAAATTATTTTGGATTACTTTAAGAAAGTACACAGAATTCAAATAGTTTTCAAGCATTTCTGTACTTTGATAAAATGTAGGTGTACAGATGACCTTTAAAGCTCTGTTCCATCTTCAAAAACATAATATCTTGCTATTAAAAAAAAAAGAAAAGAAAAATAGAGAAAAGCAATGATAGTAACAGTCATGTTTTTCATATATGTGCCAGAGATCAATACAATATTGATGTTGCGGGTAAGGTCTTTTGTTCAAATTTACTAGGAGCTTGTTCTACCAATAGTTTCTCTGATTAAAATGAAGAATAAGGAAGCCAAAACAGAGCCTTTCCTGTTTTCTAGTATTTATCATGTTAGAAGATGTAAAGACAAGTGATCAGTTCACAACAGACTGCAATATTACTGCAGAATTATTAGAAATTCAATAGTCTGTCAGTATTATAGCATGAAAAGAATGTCAATATTCAGGCATAGTATCTGAAAATTTTAGTCAAATTTGAGGCTGTATGTACTGATCTCTATATCCCATACTTGTTAATAGCTCATTCAACACCACATATTTTCTTTTTTTTCTAACTTCCTTTGCAAACTTCTAAGATATTTTCACAGTCAGTGTGTCTATTTATCTGTTCTCTCAAATTACTTATTCACTTATCTATTCACAAGGCCAGACAGGGCAGAGGAAGAAAACAAATTATTACAAAGTTCTGGAAAAGGACCTGAGAAGGAAAGACTGGTAACCAAATATATCAGAAACTCTACACATTCTGTTTGCATCTATTTTATGATATGAAATTTTAATGTGGAAGTTCAAGGTGAACAGTACTTTTAATTCTTATGCTTAACGCTGAGAACAGAAGTAGAATTCAAAGCTGAATTTTATTGAGCTGGGAAATAAATATTGGACCTGCAGATTATGTTAACCTTTTGCATTGCAAAGATCCCTTTCGTCTTGTCTATCTATCTGATTTACAAGTTACATAGTTGTTGTTCATGTTCTGTGAGCCTTAGTGCAGCAGTGTTTGGAGAGAAGAAAAGTTGTTGCAGTTATATATTATGTCAGGTCAGGACAGGGCATGACAAACTTAGGTGTGTGATCCTTCCAACTCTGATTATCATCTTTCCAGTTCTCATCTCTGCTTACTGTTAAAAAAAAAAAAAAAAAAAAAAAAAAAAAAAAAAAAAAGAAAAAAACCAAAAACCAACCCAAAACCAAAAAAACCCCACTTTTAAGAAATTCTGCTGATGATCTTTCAATATAGTATTACTACTAGAACATTAGTCCACACAATAAGAAATGGGGCTTGGTTTAGGGCTTGCTTTGAGTCTTTTAGTTCATTTTTTGGAGGTAGAAGGGGGCATGTTTCTGCTTTTAATATATCCATATTCAGTATCAGCCTTTCATCTTTATTATTTTAGATATCCTTTTGAAGTCAGTCTGTTGGGGATTCTTCAGTTAGGTGGTTTGTTTCAATATTATCAGCCAGTAAATGACATGAAGACCAAAATGAAGTCAGTATTTCTCCAAGAGCAAGGAAACAGGATCAGTTATATTCTATCCACATTCACAGTAAAGGAGAAAAAAACATTATTTTTACCAGGACAATATAGAGAAAGGGAAAGGTGACTTCTTTAGTACAGCTGCAGTAACTGATAGAAAGTAGGTCAGAAGAGGACAGAAATATATGTTGCTTGATTAAAAATAAAATTAAGGGAAACCTAGCTAATATGTCAATGTACTGTGGGCTGTATGTTGGCATTTGGCCAAAGCCCTGAGTGAAGGATATCATCAAAGAAGGAGAAAAATGTGGCTCAGAATCACAATTCTTTTCTGTTCCTAAACTGTGAGGGTAGAAAAATACCAATGAAGTCAAAAGAAAAGTAATTTTCTCATGGCAGCTCCACATTTGGTGCAGTATGTTTTCCACCTGAGCCCAAAAAGCAACACTGGTGTCCAATATGAGGCAAACAGAAAGGGAAAATATTGACTCTGATCTGCTCATCTTGCTGACAATGTGAAAAGTAATTACAATAACACTGGGGATACCATGCACAAAGGGCTATGTAGTAATATTTCAAAGGAGAATAAGAAAGAGTGTGGAGAAATTGAATTTATGTAGCATGTATATTGTTACACAATGTAACATCATTCTATCAGGGATTATAACTGAGAAACTTTAAAAAGGTATAATTGTAAATATTTTTATAAGTATAGCAGTATATGTTCTCTCCCCAGCTTAAATGCCACTACTACCTCATCCCCTGATTTTGGAAAAGAAAGTCACCAAAAGCACATCATCTTCTTACAAGTCTTTATTCCTAATTCATAGCAGTACCACCATTTAGAAAAATCACAGCAGTCTAACATTCCTAAGCACTAAGTTTCCTAGTGACAAAAGCCAGCTGAGATTTGAGACCATGTATTTTAATTTCCCTCATGTTACATTACTTGCTTCATTCACAGATAACTGTCATGGGCAAGTGCATTTGCAAGCGTTTGGGGGCTGATAATGCAAGACTGCATAGCTAGACCCAAACTAGCTTTGAACATACTTGCTTTAAAATGAGTCTTATTACTTATTGAACTTATAAACAAGTAGGATAAACAAGGCACTGCAGAACATTGAAAAAAATGTTTTTGCTACTTCATTCAGATAGCAGTGTTACTTCATTCAAAGCTATCTCTACACAAACCTGTATTTTGCGTTTTAGAAATACCTTGCTTCCTCTCATATTGTCTGGAAAAGTTTTTATTCATTTTTCCTGCTATGTTGGGTAAGCTTCTAGACTTATGCAAAATCTATATAAACAAAACATGAGTGAGAGCATGATACACTCAAGACAACGTCAACATGTTGTTGTGGCTTAACCCCAGTAGGCATCTAAGCACTGCATAGCTGTTCACTGACTCCGTGCAGTGGGATGGGGGAGAGAATCAGAAGGGTAAAAGCGAGAAAACCTGTGGATTGAGATAAAGACATTAATAGGTAAAGCAAAAGCCATGCACACAAGCAAAGCAAAACAAGGAATTCATTCTCTACTTCCCATCGTCAGGCAGGTGTTCAGCCATCTTCAGGAAAGCAGGGCTCCATCACACATAACAGTTACTTAGGAAGACAAATGTTATAACTCCAAATGTCACCCCTTCCTCCTTCTTCCCCACAGCTTTTATTGCTGAGCATGACGTGAATCAGTCTGTGATATTCCTTTGGTCGGTTGGGGCCAGCTGTCCTGGTTGTGTCCTCTCCGAATCTCTTGCGCACCCCCAGCCTATTCACTGGTGGGGTGGTGTGAGAAGCAGAAAAGGTCTTGACTCTTTGTAAGCTCTGTTTAGCAGTAACTACAACATCCCTGTGATATCAACACTGTTTTCATCACAAATCCAAAATATAACACTATACAAGCTACTGCAAAGAAAATTATCTGTATCCCAGCCCAAACCACTACAGATATAAGTGATTTTATATGACTACATGGAGACTGGCATATTTCTGGAATCACTGTCCAGAGGCTTTCCCAGTTATGCTAGGATCAGTATTTTGGCTCACAGTTTAATTACTGTCAAGAAGAACATGGTAAAAAAAGGGTCAGATCCTCAGCCCACATAAACCAGTATAGTGCTGTAGAAATTCATTACAATTATATTGGCTTTGATAAGCAGATAGTGTAAGTACTATCTCCCTTTATTCTAGACAAACAATGTAAAATAAATAATGAACTTCATTTTAGATATTTATAATATGCTAGAAAATAAAAGAAATAAAATCAGGTGAAATCAAGTAATGTAAATCATACTATTCCAAGTAAAAGAGGTTTTTTGTTAGTGAAAACAAAATATGTAAATCAGACATACTACAAAGTGAACAATTTAAATATGAAATCATATTAATACAAGAAAATACATGTCCAGAATCCTGATTTACAGTTTTTATACTGTATTTTTGAAGTAAGGTCCAAGTGAATAAAAGGAATACCACAGATCTGAACCAAGCAGCTGCTGAAGTAAGCGTTCCCTTTCTAGTCATCTTACTAGCCCCAGAAGGGCCTCTCCAGCTCTGTGGGCAGGTGCTCCCACCAAGGATCCCTACTTTCTGTTGAGTGTTTAGCTCAGAGAGAGACATACTCCCTTAAGGAATTCATCATTGCCTGAGGAATTGTATCCCTAAAGGAAATGCAGACAACCTGAAATAAATTTTACTTCCTAGAAAAACTCCAGGATAAAAGTAAAATGACCTTTTCACGCTCAAAATAGAAGTTTTAGAAAGGAAAAGTGATTTTAAAAAATAAATAATTGCACACCTTATAGTTACACCTAGTCTCACTTGAATTGAAGGTAATCAGTTTCATTCTGGTAGCAAACTTGAAAAATCAGCTAATTCCCAGGATGATTTGCATAACAGTCTCAATTCCAGGCCTTCAGGCAAGAGCCGTTCTTTACACTGGCTTTCCATAAAGAGAATCATAACTTAGCTGCCCTTCTCTCAATTTCTGTCATGGAAAAATACCCCCTTAGGAGCTTTCTGCTACTTTCCAATCTAAGAAATTATTCTGCTCATTCAATTCAAGTTGGAACTTCTGTGCTGTTTGCCACAGTTTCAATGTCTGTTATATACAGCTGTATTTGAAACAGCCCTAGCTATTGTGTGGACTCAGCTAGGACTAATAGCTACCTGACTACAAACGAATCACTCACTGAATAGGATTGAAACATGGTAACAGACTCTGTATTTGACTGTGGCTGTAAACAAACCATTTACTTGCAATGAATAAAGTTCTCTTTGCTTACTAGGAAGACAGTATCTATATTCTGGAGTGACATAAGTGATATGTTATACACTGAAATTCATATCTTGTGCAACCACAGAACAATATTTTCTTTTATGCAAACATAACAGCAGTGCAAATGGGGAAGAACCAGCTTTCAGTAGGAACTAGGTGTTACAACAATTTGGAATAAGAGTTATTCAGAGTACATGAATAAAAGTTAGTTGAAATTTGAGAAATACTGTGACAGACTCTGAAGCATAAATTTCTTAGCAGGTGAGAAACATGTACCCAGTTCTTAACAAAAGAGTTCAGAAAGCTGCTCTCCACCTGGTTTCATGCATCTGTAATGATAGCATCTAAATTTTGCACCATGCTTAGTGCCTTCAGTCTTGCTACTGTGAATTCCATGATTGCTGCCTTCAGATGTCCAGAGAAACCAAACCAAACCAAACCAAACCAAACCTAACCCCAAAACCCAGTATAGTGAGATAGCTGGAAGAGGAGGAGTCAAATGCTCCAGAAGTTACTCTTACTGCCTGCCTTACAGTCATATCAATGTAGATGGCATAAATGATCTCTTGACCAGGACCTACTTCCTGGGCCAGGTATACAAACACCATGTTATTATGCAAAATGTGGTTACTACCCTTCACTGGTGTCCTCATCTGCAGGACTTAACTTGGTATCAAAACCTGAGAATAAACTGTAGGCTGTGAAGCAGTTTCACATAGGTTTTAGTTAAGAAGTGAAGTGGCTACATTGATGAGAAAGGCAAGATTTAAGATAATTCCAATTTGGGAGTTTGGCTCAGATATTCTCCTTCCCCTCATTCCTTAAGACATGCATGTGATCACTTTCTTCAATATATAGAGAACTTGCATGCCTACTTCCATTCAGAGACTGGGTTAAATGCTTTTGTTTTGCTGATTTCAGTCAATTGTCTTAAAAGATAGGTTCATTAGTCAGATTAATCTGAAATAACCTTTGAGTAAATGAACATTGCATATTATTCCATTGCCGTTCTGACTATGTTGCAAAACCTTCTTTAAGTATGAAACTTGCATCCATTTCAAACAGTAAAAAGTTTTCTGAAGGAGAATCCCAGCAAGTCTCACTGAGTTCCCAAAGAGACAGTACCTCCCACACTGAACAAATTGTACTACCAAGGCAGCTGCTTACCATTCAGTTCAGAGACATAAACAAACAGCCTTCAGTCCCTCCCTCATGTTGCACAAAATGTGTAATTGGTGACACTTACAATTAACAGTCTCCAGTGTACCTTTTAGAGCAGGAAAATATTCATCATAGAAATGACATATCATAAGAATGTCACAATATCATTATACCTAAAAGCTGTGGAGAAAGGACAGTCCTGTTCTAACATAGACTCAGTAACAGCAATTATCAAGTCAACTCCTTTATTAGCTATCTAGGGCTTCTTCAATGTAATTATTGTTTCTCTTCTTTTTTGAGGAATACTGTAACGCAACTCTCTGGCAGTCAGCTCATTAGACTGTAGCTATTATTTTTCAGAATACAAAGGGTTACACTGCACTAATTTAACTATTTATACCAAAAAATGTATATAGATGACAATGTAGAACAAGAAATACAAGTTAAGAAATCCTGAGTCCCTTACTTCTTATTCCAAAAGGAATATTTTCCAGAATGTATAATATTTTTCCCTACAGCTGTGTACCTACACAGCTGTGCTGTGGTTTTGGTCTTTGTGGGAGAGGCAAAATGACCCAAGAGGGGCGGTTTGTGCATATTTTTGTCAGAGTTAACCTATTGCCTGTTGCAGCAGCAGATGCCACAGGGCTGCATATGCTTTATCTTCAAAGACCTTGCTTGTATTGTTCTCCAAATAAAAAATATTAAAAAAAAGATAAACCTCCAAAAGGAGTGTTGCACTTCTGCAGTTTTGTATGCTTCACGTGAAGTTGCCACAGCAATGTGAATTTTCAGGAAAGTTAATCCTACAGCACCTTATCAAAAAGAACAGAGTCCCAAATAAGTTTGAAAGATCTTTATCTGCTTAGCAAGAGGCAGACAGCAGTCTGAAAGTGCAATTCAGCTCTCTGAAGTAAGGATCATGATGAGAGGATTGCTGCTGAATTAGATTCACGGTGAAAATTTTCTGTAAACTACAGTGTATTCCTTACATCCCCTTGCCACCCACAGAAGAGGGAAATCTTAACAGAAACAAGGAAGCAAATGAGATTTCTAGGGCTAAACCCAGTTCTGCCTAATCTATTAATTTCTGCAGGAGAGGGTTATAACAAATGCCGATCTATCTTCTATCAGGCCTGAAACAAGTAAAGTTTCTGATCAGTGTAACTTAAAGGCTTTCTATGACAGTTTTTGCCATGCAGTGAGATAATTCCCAGTACCTAAAATGTGGAGCATCATAAGAAATACATGACAACCTTTAAGCTTACACAGACTTTAGAAGGAAATCAGTAGATGACATTGTGCTCTGGTCTCAGGCCCAGCAGTGGCTATTGTTGGGCCATAATGGAAAATCTCACTTTTCCTCTTTATTTGACCTAGTGTATCACTAGTTTCCTTCAGATCTTAATGAACCAGTCCAGGTAACGGTGTAAGAATAGAAGGGTGAATGTTCAGGAAGATTATTAAGAAACCTTGTAGAGATGAATGGTGTCCCAAAGAATAACCCTTATGAGTGTGCTTGTTGGGAGGCAGAGAGCAAAGGGTAAGGAGTGATCCCATTGTGTGAATTTCTTGTATTCAGTCATAGTCACAGATGCATGGTGTCAAATTCTGGTTTTAGCTGTATTAATAACATCCCTAAATAGAGAATTGAAAGACAGCTTTTCCTTGCACAGAAACATACTGAAAATCATGCTTGCAATAGAAGAATGACAATGTTAATGTGAGTTCAGCCAAATTTGAATAGATATTTCCTCTCCAAGGATCGAGGGAATTTTTATCACTGAGCACATATATTTTTCATAAACAAGATTAATAACACAGTGAATATCAGCATCAAAAACGACCACAACTTTATTACGTGAATCATTTTTAGAGCTACAAAGCTAAAACTGCAAGATATCCTATGTATGATGTTGGTTTTATTTTTTAGCATTTTAACAGTGCCATTCAGTCAACTTCTACAATTCCTTAAGATGAAAATGACTTCTCATTGTTTTCTTGGATAAAAGCAGGCAAATTTCATAGCTCATCCTAGAATTCTAAAATCAATACATATTCTAAATATTCAAATGTATTATTTCCAGAACACAGGAATAAACATTATTGTCTCATTTCGTCCATGTTAGAGTCCTTAGGTAATTACTGAATGCTGAGAAATTGTTGGGTTTTCCCTTTTCCTCCTTCTTGCATAACAGCTGTGCTTTTTGCCTCACCAAATCTTTGGGCTATGATTATAACATGAAAACAACATACCTCCTAATGTGCTGTGTTGTTTTAATATACTAACTACAACAGAAATTGAATAATATGTATTTTTTTAAAAAATGCACATCAAAACAATCTATTCAAATCATTATTTTACGTGTTCATGTAAAGCTGGAGGAAAACAGAAGATGGGTGGAAAAAATGTGAAATTTTAAAGATGTGTTGCCCATCTAAGATTAATATTCAGAGGGTGAAATAATTGACAAATATTCAGGTTGGGCACTGAGGAAAAGGGTTTATAGATAAGGGCAATACAGTATTTTGTGATTCCACAAAAGCTCAAGTCTGAAAGGGATTAATATTTCTTTTAATTTACATATTCATTGAATAAATATTTCAATACACTGAATAAGTATTTCAAGTAATTTGAATTTAGCACTAAGATGTTGATAAATGGTATTTTCCATTTTCATTATAAAAGCCCATTTCTCTATTTCCTTCAGTCTCTTGAAGAATTTATTAATGTTGTTGTGGCTAAAAACATCTTAAAAACCTTAGTGTAGTGAGAAGTATACCTTTAGTCCAATACCAATTTTTAATAAAAACCCTCTGTAATTTTTTACCTTGAAAAATATCTAATAGCTATTACTTGGTTTTCATCACATTTATTTAGTAGTGCTTTAATTGAATATTTTATTGGTGTACAATGAAATTAACATTATTCCTAGATACCAAATGTCTTGGCAAAGAAAATATAGTATTCTTTTACTATCATTTAGATGGAGTTGCTTTCTCTAAGGACTCAATAATAAGGTTCTTTAAAAAGTGATTTTTTTACTGAAATTGCATTGCGGGAAAGGTCACATTGCCATTTTGAAATGCTTAGGATCTAAAAAATCAAATATTAATTTTCATTAAAGCACAGGTGTGAAACTGAATTCTAACGTACATATAGGAGAGAAATTTAGATTGGTATGTTGCATAACAGTGTCATGATATAAATACAATCATTAAAATATGCTAACACTATTTCTACTATATATAAACTCTTGATCACAATGGAAATGTCTGTTAAATAGAAACACAGATTTACTAATGGAAATTAATATTTTAAATAACAAATACCTACTTGAAATAATTCTAGTTGCCTGCCGTTCAGCAATTTTCTTTAGGTGAAAATTTCTTAGAAGAAACAACACTCTGAATGACTGAGTAATGCTACTTATTTTCTACAAAAGCAAGGCTTTATATAAGAGGACTTCTAAAAGAAAGCTTATACAGTTTGGATGAAGGAATTTGCACCTGTTTTGCAGACATCTAACAACTGTTACTGACACTGCCACAGCCTATGAACTGCTGTAGCTTTATTTGTCCTCTATATAACCTTATGTACAGTAAGTTAACTAGCATTGCAGACTTACTTTGCAGAGAAGCTGGGTATTATAGAGGAAATAGTGCACGGGCAGTGATCAACTGTGATGAAAAATGAAATAGTGAAAAATACTTGCTTATGGACTTCATAATGTTTATTGCAGTGGGCAGAGTCATCCAGCTGCAAGGACAGCCTTGTGATTTGTATGGCACCATTGTCATTCAGTTACATTTTAAGGTTTAGAAAGATCCTTATTAAGTGATTAAACCAAGCCTATGGATGTTTTAACCTTATTCATAAAGTAGCTGCAAATATTCAGTATGCTGTATTATCCACAGGAGAAAGAGGGAGGAGAAGCAAGGAGACCCCATTAGAAAAAATGCCAGAGAACTGAGAAACATGCATGGAGGAGGTTATTCAGATAGGCTGATCAGGTTTACATACAACCTCCAGCAGCAGATACTGCACAAATGATGCACCTTTTCCCCATTTTGCCCCAAAATCTTAGTCCAGTCTCACTTTTCTCTGATAAAATGAAAAGACAATTGTGAAGCCTGCATGACAGCAAAAGGATTTCCATTTTTTTAAAAGTGTTTTTTCTTTGAGCCTTCCTTGTATTGGAATCAAAATTAGAAATAGCTGCACGATTCTTCATTTTTGTTATACTCCTTTTAAAACTTCCCACTCCTCCTTTTAAAATGTCTCATTATGAATTATTTCTTTAAGAAATGGAAAGTCCCTTGATTTTCAAAAAACGTTTAGTGTAATGTGTGTGATGGTGATGTGTGTTTCTGTGTTAATAGTGAGAGCATGGTAGCAAAGAGACACTGCTAGTACCCCTTGCCCTGGCTCTACTTTCCCTTACCACTTTCAAGATTGTGAGACTCAGAAAGACCTGCTGCTAAAACAGCATCCGTCTGTTTTCCTACCTACTAACAATCAACCTGGCTAGAAGTTTGCAACACTCAGAGTCTCATTCACTTCTATGGGCTGCTCATAAAGGTGCATTTTATTGTTGTCCTGGGATCACAGCCTGTGTATGGAGAATACAGAGTTCATACACAATTCACCTTCAGGACTTTGTTCCCAAACAACTTTTCAGTACTCAAGGAATTAAATAATTCATTGAATGTTGGAGATTCCCTCATACTTACTAATATACCAATCCATGTTTCAATAATAAAAACAAGAACAATGATAATAATATCTCACTGTGGCTTTCTATATTATCAGTAGTTTGTGCAACATGAGAAATTAAGCATATTTGTGGTTTCAATTTTAGTGGTGTGTTTTCAGTTAAACAAAGAGTCTGGTCAGTATCTGAAGATAAATATCAAAACATACCAAGAGTAAAAAAGATCTTACTGAAAGCTGTGTGCTGGACCTTAATGACCTTTTGTTCTGGGTCTGTTTCTGATATTGATAAGTCTTTATGTATGAAGTCTGAATATATTTTGGTTGGTGACTTCAAAACCAAAAAAAAAAAAAGAATCCAAGAGAATACAAATTTTCTAGAGAAAGCACCTGCAGATTACAGATAAGAAAGAAGCATGAAATCAATTATCTACATTGTCAGGATTTTAGCTTGTTGTACCTGTGCTGAAATATTATCCATGTTTAAATATGCTTAAATTTTTAAGTCACTTAGCCTTTTCTCACTCCTTTTTCACTACAGGTTTGTTACAGTTATTTTCACAGTTGATGTTATTCTTCATGGTTCCCCTATTATTTATAAATCATTATCTGTCTTCTTAACATATGGCAATAAAAATAGAAAACTGAAGCATGAGTCTGGATTTTCTGAAGCATCAAACGTGTCACACATGTATGTGATTAATTCCAGCTATCGAGCAACTTTTCAGGTACATTACAATAAGGCAGAAATTAAAGAAATTATTCTAAAATCAAAATCAGCCACAGGCTAAATAAGGTTCAAGTACGGTAAAATATGTCTTGCAGAGGATTTCACAATTAAAGACAGGAGCTATGTCTATACAAGGAAGTTAAAAAGGGCTAGGGCCCAGGCCCTACATCTCAGCTGTCCATCTTGTTATATTGTGGATTAAGTACTATGCCCTGGTTTTGGCCTGGGCCAAGGAGTGTTTTCCCAAACAGTGTTGAGGCATCATCTGGGGCTTAGCATGAACCAGTGACTATTTCCCAATAAACCAGCCTTTTCCAGGGAAGAGGGGAGTTTAATAGGATAGACTTGACAAGACTATGCCAGTTGGCTTCAGGATGAAAAGATGGACTCCTTAATTTACAGGCATAAGTGTATTCAAAGAGTTACAGCTGCCTCTGGAATGCATTTGCTTATCTTCTGGTGTCACAAACCTCCCCTAGGCTTGGAAGGACAAAGTTGGTTGACTTAAAAGTAATCAAATGAAATTGAAACCTGTGTATATATCTTGATATTTTACATCTACTACTTCCTGTCTGTCTCTTGCTAATGTAACTTCTCCATAGTTATTTATCCAAAGTAATTGCTTATCACTTCATCATCTGCTTTTTTAACTTTCTTACCAATTTTCCTATTTTTTTTTCTTTCTCCTTTTCCTTTATTAATTTCTCGGTATACTTTATAATATTATTGTAGGATACATAGTGGATCACTAAAGCGTATCAAAACACTAATTCTAAAAAGACAGGCTAAGATACTGGTAAACTGAAATTATTATAGTGTCAAAACCATAATGTGCTTTACACACCCAGTGTTCCTTATATATTCTGTGAAATTTGCCAATTTTGGAGACTGAATAGTCAGTTGATATTTTTATCAAGTTCTCAAGAACATTTTCCATTCCTCCCACACACATGCTTTCCTTACTTTTATAAGTATCTGCATACACCATCTTCATCAAGTACCCATCATTCAGTATTCCTGTAATCATATCATTAATAGTTTTATATCACTGGAATTTGAATTAAAATATACACCATATATTGAGTCCAGCAGTTTACTTTCTATATGAAGTTTTTAATAAATATGTAACCTATGGTTTCTAGAGTAAAAAATTAAATTTGCCAAATGGATATATTTAGTTCAAGAAGTAATTGAAGAGTCAGAGTAGAATGCTTTTAAGTACTACATTTACACTTTGATATTTAATACATAGAAAAGATAGAATTACAGATTTGCCTAGGAAAGCAATTATCACATTGCTGGATATTTTTTAAGGAATATTTCAAAAGGCGTATAGCTACTAATACTCTCTGTGACTTTTCCACCCTACATTTTAGCTTTTTGAGCATTTCGATTTTACAAAGACTGGGGCCTAGAATAGGGATCCAGATTCCTTTCTCAGTCACAGTGACTGTTATTCCACTATCCTTGGAGGAGATACTCCAAATTTACATGATTAAAACTAAGAAGATAAGCTAGACTTAAAAGTTATAATTTCTTGTGACATCACAGTTTCCATGATTTATTGCAGTATTTTGAGATTAATCTATTTCTTCCATCAGGATGCAATTTTTCTCCCACATTACAAAAAAGCCAAGGCAGTAAATACCCTACCATCTCAGTGCTCACTTTGTCATTGCTTACTCCAATACTAGGCACAGTCTAGACAGACAATTTCCATTATCTGCTTGCACAGCTCCCTGCTCCATATGCTTCTGCCACTGAAGAAGGAACAGAGGATGGTGACATCTAAGGCAGCTATTGCTACTCTTACCTACTAATGTTATAACCATCATTTCTTTGTATTTCTTGCTTGACATATTTAGAAAAGAAGGTATCTTTTGTTTTTAATCACTCTTCCCCTATCTTGCCAATTCATTTCCACATGGACTTGTTTTTGCGTACATCGGACAATATTTCTGATACTACATGGCTTGGTGGTCTAACAGCACCACAATATTGTACACTGCAACTGATTTCACCCACTATGAGTAAACTTATATGACATTTTTGTGTTGGTGCCACTCAAAAGTGTGTATTTTGTGGGCTGGTTCAAAGCTGCTAAAACTTGTAGAAGACAGTGAACATTGCATAGGTGTAGCTTGACCAGATCATCCTGTTTACAAGATATGGAAGGGATCATTAAAATGGCTGTAGAGAGAATAAGTCAAGAGATTAGAAATGACTTACAAGAAGAAGGACAAACTAAAATGAAATAACAGAATATGAACACAATTCAGTGGTCTGTAGTCCCATAATGAAACTCAATGCCATAAATACTTTAATTTTAGATTTATGCTTGAATATAAACTTAAAGTATCTCTTTTAAGATGCTGAATAATTTCTAATTAATGTTCTCCATGTTCATTTGTACCACTAATTTCACTAAGTTTTCTGACAAAGAAATGTAGCACTGAGCCTCTGACCTTAGCAGAATTATAATTAAATCAGCCCTTATTAGTAATAACATTCTTTCTGTTTACAGTAAATATGTAGTAAGAATTTGGCTTTTGTCCTGTAACACATAAACACTTAGTAAAACTAGTGTAAAATTTTTTTTTTATTTGATCTGAGATACAATACAGTAGATGAAGATCAGACTGCACCAGGATATTGAGAGCCTTGCAGAAGACTTTGTATTCAAGAAGTCAGTGACCTCGAACAGGCCATGTGTGCTGTATTGAATCTTGTACATAGGGCTTGAGAAACCCCTTATTCCATATCATTTATGTCATGCTCAGGTCCCACACTATCCAATACATCCTCAGTAACCACCATCCCCCTTCTCATCCTTTGATGTAATACACAGATATGATTCCCTTAGTCTATGGACCACCCCTGTGAAATGTCTATAAATGTCCATAAAATGTCCACAAAATGTCCATTGAGTTAATTTAGTCCATGACTCTGGGCTCCGTCTGTTATGGTGGTCACTCAGGACAGGAGAGGTGGTGTGTTGCATGGAGTTACTGGGTACCAAAGCCAGCTCAGGTCAGGTCACTGCTGCACTTGCACTGCTTCTTGTAAGGCTTGTCCTCCATTGGTTTGGGTGGTTCTTGCTATAGTAATTCCCATAACATGCAACTCAAATCCTGGGTTACAACAATTTAGAAGTATTTCCAGTACAATCTCCACCCCTGGTTCCTTTGGACCAGACCATAGGGTTTAACATTGCAATAATGAACTCTTCCCCTTGCCCCTGCTCTGGCTTGGAGTTATCCACAGACTGCAGTCCCTTAGGGGTGTACCTGCTCCAAGTGGAGTCTTGTCTATGAGCCACGGTCTTTTTAGGGGTATACCTGCTGCAGCATAGACTTATCGACAGCCGCAGTTGCTATGAGGTACACCTGTTCAAGCATGGCCTACTCCACAGGCCACAATGCCTTCAGAGATACACCTGCTCCAACATGGCCTTACCCATGGCTGCAGTTCCTCCAGAAGTGTGCACCTGCTCTGTTGTGGGCTTATCCATGGCCACAGCTTTCAGGTGCTCCAGCATGACCTGGTGGAGTTGTGTGAGAAGCAGAAAAGGCCTTGACTCTGTGTAAGCTCTCCTCAGCAGTAATCAAAATATCCCTATATTATCAACACTGTTTCCAGCAGAAATCCAAAGCATAGCCTATGAAGAAAATTAACTCTATCCCAGCCAAAACCAGCACACTCTGTTATTTACATAATCCGCAATTATAATATCTTTGGAAATACAAGCTCTATGTGGACGAAGTGGTGGGGTGCAGTGATTCTGACTGGGAGAGAACTTTACATTGTGCTGTGTTGCACTGTGTCCAATGTGGCCTTCAGGCTGCCTTGTGCTGCACAAATCCTTGGCTGCAGGATGAGCTCATCCAGCTCACTGTAACGGAGGAGCCCGAAAGCAGCTCCCACTTGGTACCGGCATTTGTACCACCTGTATGGCCTTGCCTTTGTAACAGTGCAGCAAGTTCTTATGTGAACATCGATTTTGTTTGACAGTAGAAACTATTAACAGAGTTGTTTTCTTGTAATAAAATTATGTAATAGCTCAAATAACCAAAAAGAAGGAACTTTCTTCCATGGACAGGTTTGCCATGGGAATGTCCATCCAGGGTCCATCTGATGTTGCATGAAAGCAGGCTTGCTGGTATCTGAAGCGATTTAAGATTTACTTGTTATCTATATTACTCTTTTTATTCTACCTTGTTACAACAACTATTTCACTAAGCCATTTGTTGGGCTTTTCTTATTCATATCCAGAAAGAACCCTGCACCATCTCTCTCTCTTTCCCCTTCTCATACCCCACCCCAGTGCAGAACAACCTTCAAAAAATAAAATCATGCATGAAAAAGTTCGACATACTGGAAGTGATCTAAACACAATATAGTATAAATGTTATTGTTACTGCTTTTTTGATAACAAGGAAAGAGAGGAGTAAAGACATATTTAAATCAAGTATTTATGAACTTCATGGCATGTTCTTTTATTTTCATTCAGCTACTTCTATACAGGATAAAATATTTGTCTGTCAAATATTCCCAGTCAAATATTTTCAGTAAGTGAATTTTCCCATACCTACACTGATAGCTATAGTACTTATCCTAAAATTAATTTTTACTACATTTTTTACAACTTTTATTTCTTATTTGCAATTTACAGGCAGTAATAAAAATGTGTGTATTAAATGAAACAACAGCTCATTACAATAGAGGAGTACACAACAGGTACAACTTGTAGTGACAAGTAGTGAAAAAAAGAATAAAATGCATAATAAAAATTTGTTTCCGAAGTGGACAAAAGAATTGGTGGAAATCAGCAACTTCCTCTTCAAAATCATGAAAAATATCTCCTAATTCCTTCATGCAATTACACTGTAGAAACTATAATACCATAATACATGGTAAGATCAATGAGTTGTAAGAATTATGGGAAATAGGTTCACATCCTGAAGAAAAGGGTCTGGTTTTTCTCAAACTTACTAAATATTTTCTCAGTTTAACAGTCAGCAAAGCTAGAGTTAACTTAATAAGACTCAAATTTATACAAAGATTCACAGTTTGGAAGCTCTGTCTCCAGTGAGATAAATTACTAACATTCAAAAAACCCCTCAAGCTTTGATAATCAGATAAGAACTCAGCTGACAAGGTTTAGGCCTGAGCACCTTGATGGTGGAAATAAACTGGGAGAGCAATAGTCTTGCCAATGACACAAAATATCAGACAAGAAAATGGACATCAAGTAAAATCAGATGTCATACTCCCTGAAAGATATTTGTGGCATTATAGGAGATCTGTCTACAAAGAGAAACCTCTGGATATAACAAGATAATTAAAAAAAAAAAAATTCAAACCACCACCAAATAGATGGAACATATCACAGAAAAAGTATGTTTTTATTCCTGTGAAATGCTGACAAACTTGACAACAGTGTTTCCTGAAAAAACTATCAGTCAGATCTACATGGTTGCATTAGTAAGCCTTAGACCTGGTACTAAGTTCTTTCTGACCTTCAGTGTGTCTCATTTACCACGATATTGACACCATCATATAGAAATATGCAAGTCCTTGAATAAATGGGGGACACAGGAACCCCTGTGGGCATTTCAGAGTTCTGAAATGGTGACAGTGTGGACAGCATTTTTTTTACTTGTCAGTGTTTGTCTTTGTGTTATTGGATCTTCTAACTTGTTACCAAGCTTTAAATAAATAAGGAGTACAACATGTCAATGTATCAACCCAATAAAATAATTTTTCTGTGTTATTTTAATTGAACTTATTGAGTTATGGATTTCTAAAGAAGAATTCTCTCTATATGATGGGTAGAGAAGGAAAAAACAAATTTGCACTACCTAAAACATTATGCATTTATTGACAAAATTGTGTCACTACAGGCTCAATATTGTACCTGTCAAAAACATTCATAGGAAAACCCAGAGAACTGGTTACTGGCTAGAAGTTTGTATGCACTTTCTTTTTTGTATCTCAAGACAAACATTTTATCAGTGAAAAATTCAATTTATGGATCACCACACTTTGTCAATGAATTACAGTTCTTGAATAGTAGCTATAAAGTCTCTAAACAGATGAAGGATATGTTGTTCCAGCTGAAGTATATCTAAGCACACAGTTGAACCTGCCTGAGGGAGGAGTTATTAAATACTATCCTAGTCTTAATTTTAGTAAGTTCAAAACCATGAATATACTGGCTGCTTTGCATGACTTCACAAAATAGAGGGCCATTAATACCAGTTTAACCAGCAGCCTGAATGTGCTTGCTACTCAGAGATACTGCATTGCCATTGCTGTTACTGCAGCTTCTGAATCATTTCTGTGCTAGCAGAAAATGGATGAAGATGAGATGCCTAAGGCTAGTCTATATACTAGAAGTATGATCTAAACCACAGCTGAGCTGAAAATTATCTGCTTTGTTTGCATCCAACCCCATGCTTCGTACTGGGCTCTAAGCAAGCCTAAACAAAGGAGTCCTTGAAGATGCACAGCCCAAAGCCCAGCTTGCCGAGGCGAGCAGCTCTGGTGCTGACATGGTCTGCAGCAGAGCGCCCTAGTGAGGTGCACAGGGGGGTTTCCTGAACCAGCAGAACCTCAGGGGGAGCCAAGAGACCTGTCAGGAGCCTGCAGCTAGCACAACAGCGGGTGACAAGACCTGGGCCGGGCCCCTGACATGTATAAAAGAAGCCTCTAGAGAGCGCGAGTGACAAGGAGCGCTGCAAACGGGGCGGGAAAACAGCACGTGGCGTGGCAGCAAGGGCGTGGCGCAGCAGTTTGCATGGCAGTTCGCACAGAAGGGCGTGCAGGAAGGGTGCTGAAGCTCTGCCAGCTTGACCAGGGAGCAGTGGTATCCAGCCAGCAGAAAGCCATGGCCTCTCTGAGCTCTGCACCTGCCATGACTGCGGCAGCTTCTGAGACAGAGCTCCAGTGGGGACATGCTGCCACCCAGGTGTCAGGCTGCAGGGTGTGCCCCTGCTCTTATACCAGTATCAGACAGCAGCAGTGAGCACACCTGTGGGAGGTGCACCCAGGTAGGGCAACTCCTCCACTTACTGACAGAAGGTGAGTAGGTTGAGGGGTATCAGGAAGAGCGAGAGAGAGAGACAGACTACTGGAATTACACGCTACCTTCCCTGGGACAGACCCAACAGACAGACAGGATGCATGATACGGAGGATTCCCTATCCTCTCTCCACCTGGCTGAATGCAGTGACTTAAGGGATAGGGGGCAATGGCAACAAGTTCCTGCCCGGCGCAGAAGGCATGTCTCCTCTGTGACTCCCCCACCTTCCCGGATGCCCTTGCATAATAGGAACGAGGCTCTGCAAGCGGAACCAAACAATCATGAGGATGATGGTTCATCTAGCTTGGAGGTTTCACCAAGGTTAAGTCACCTTACGCCCTGCATCAAAACTGCTTCCATAAAGAAAAAAAGATGTGTCATTGTCATAGAAGACTCCCTTCTGAGGGAAACAGAAGGCCCAACATGCAGATCGGACCCACTTCTTAGGGAAGTCTGCTGTCTCCCTGGGGCCCAGGTTAAAGATGTGAAGAGAAAGCTTCCTACGCTGGTACAGCCCTCAGATTATTATCCATTATTGATTTTTCAGGTAAGCAACAATGAAGCTGGAACAAGAAGTCCAAGGACAATCAAGAGAGACTTCAGGGCCTTGGGACAACTGGTTAAAGTATCAGGTGCACAAGCAGTGTTCTCCTCTATAATTCCAGTTACAGGGGCTGATGAGGGAAGAAACAGGAAGAGCCAGCAGATCAACACCTGGCTCCAAGCCTGGTGTCACCGACAGAATTTTGGGTTTTTTGATCATGGGTCAGCTTACACAACACCAGGCCTGCTGGTGACAGATGGTGTACACCCATCTCAAAGGGGGAAAAGAGTCTTTGCACAGGTGTTAGCAGGGCTCATTGAAAGAGCTTTAAACTAAATTTGGAGGGGGAAAGGGCAAAAAAGCAGCTCACTAGAGACAAGCCTGGGGGCAACACGCCAATGTTTGAGAGAAAGTGTGCTAGCAAGGTCCTTTGGTCTGCCATCTCAGTGGAGGTAGGGGATGGAGATCCACGTAGCAGCAAAAATGCAAGGGTTATTGATGTGCTAGAAACCATGGAAGTGCCTGAGAATGGTCACATAGGATTTTGCTTCTCCCTGCAAAAAGGTGGCAAGATCAGTAGCCCAGCTGAAGTGCATCTACACCAATGCATGCAGCAGAGGAGGAGCTGGAAGCCATTGTGCAGCAGGAAAACTATGATATAGTTGCCATCATGGAAACATGGTGGGATGACTCGCACAACTGGAGTACTGCAATGGATGGCTATAAACTCTTCAGAAGGGATAGACAAGGAATGGGCATTCATCACACGTTGTTTCTGCCACTCCTTCCTCCTCGGGGGAGGACTCCTCACACTCATTCCCTGCTCCAGCGTGGGGTCCCTCCCACAGGAGTCAGTCCTCCATGAACTTCTCTGACATGGGTCCTTCCCATGGGCTGCAGTTCTTCACGAACTGCTCCAGCATGGGTCCCTTCCACGGGGTGCAGTCCTTCAGGAACAGACTGCTCCAGCATGGGTCCCCCATGAGGTCACAAGTCCTGCCAGCAAACCTGCTCCAGCGTAGGCTCCTCTCTCCATGGGTCCACAGGTCCTGTCAGGAGCCTGCTCCAGCATGGGCTTCCCGTGGGGTCACAGCCTCCTTCAGGCATCCACCTGCTCTGGTGTGGGGCCCTCCATGGGCTGCAGGTGGATATCTGCTCCACAGTTAACCTCCATGGGCTGCAGGGGGACAGCCAGCTGTTGCGTTAAGAGTGTGAGTCTAGCCGCGTTCGACGAGCTATCATGGCAAAAATACTGGTTGCGCTCAAAAGAACTATCACGACTGGACCAATGCACACCACAATTTATTTGAGCAACAGTTACCCAGGTTCTTTGGATTGCCAGTGATAGTGATTGTCTGCAAAAGTATATACAAATATAGTAAATATTAATAGCAGCACTGATTATGAATAATCTAAAGTGACTCTATAGAGATTTCTAAATATTTCTCAGGGAGACACTTGGTATAATCAAGTGTTCGAATCTTACCCAAAGGCATCCCAATGGGGGGGAAGAGAGACTCAGCCTGTCGACTGATCCCAGAAGTCTGAGTGGTACACGATGATGGTATCTTCCCTAACATCCTCTCTCCCTTAAGCTATATTTATATTATTTTTTACCTTTCAGGTGGAGTTTGAGTGGCTCTAGTCATATATACCTTTGTTATGATTGGTGTAAAACTTTCTTGCTTTGCTTTTAAAGGTATATACTAGAAAAATTCAACACGCAAGCTCAGTGAGGGGTGGTCGCACCTTGGAGGCGGGTAACTTTTGGGATGGAGGTGTGTTTCGGTATTATAATGAGGTTATAATGAGCAAAGTTCATCCACAGGGCACGGTGCTGGCCAGGACATGGTTCCATGGTTCCATCTAGTTCCTGGACCTGCAGTGATTTATGGAGGAATGGGGCTGTGGAGCCTTCACTCCACTCCCTCCTCCAATTGTCTGTCTTAGAACTAGTACACCGAGCTCCCCCAGTGTTACCAACATCTAAGATTGCAGGGGGTGTTCCTTAGGGAACGATCACTGAAACAATATTCAGCACATCAATCTTATTCCACCCTGGAAGTTAACTTTTATGAAACGTGGATATAACTTTAGCCTCAATAATTTCAACCTCAATAATCTTACCCCCAGTAATCACTCCACATGAGCCTCACCATGGTCTTCACCAGGGGCTGCAGGGGAATCTCTGCACTGGTGCCTGGAGCACCTGTTCCCCCTCTTTCTTCACAGATGTTGGTGTCTGCACAGTTGTTCCTCTCACATATTCTCATTCCTCTCTCCTGGTTGCTGTTGCACAGCAGTTTTTCCTTTTCTTAAATATGTTATCCCAGAGGCACTACCACCGTTGCTGATGGGCTTGGCCTTGGTCAGCAACGGGTCCAACTTGGAGCCAGCCGGCATTGGCTCCATTGGACATAGGGGAAGATTCTAGCAGCTTCTCACAGAAAGCCACCCCTGTAGCCCTCCCTGCTACCAAAACATTGCCTTGCAAACCCAATATACAATTGCTAGCCCTTGTTCTCATGGGGAACTTCAACTTATGAGATGTCTGCTGGAAATACAATACAGCAGAGAAGAAACAGTCTAGGAGGTTCCTGGAGTGTGTGGAAGATAAATTCCTGACACAGCTAGTGGGTGAGCAACTAGGGAAGGCTCCCCGATGGACCTGTTATTCATGAACAGAGAAGGACTTGTGATGATTGGAGGGTGTTTTGGGCATAGTAATCATGAAATGATAGAGTTTTCTATTCTTTGAGAAGAAAGGAAGGGGGTCAGCAGAACTGTTACCTTGGATTTCCAGAGGTCAGACTTTGGCCTGTTTAGGAGACTGGTTGACATAGTCCCTTGAGGGGCAGTCCTGAAGAACAAAGAAGTCCAGGAAGGCTGGACATCCTTCAGGAAGGGAGTCTTAAAAGTGCAGGAGCAGGCCATCCCCATGTGTCAAAAGACAAGCTGGCAGGGAAGAAGACTGGCCTGGCTGAACAGGGAGTTTTGCTGGGACTCAGGAAAAAACAGAGAGTTTATGACCTTTGGAAGAAGGGACAGGCAACTCAGGAGGACTCAAGGATGTCGTGACGTTATGCATGGAGAAAATTAGAAGGGCTGAAGCCCAACTAGAACTTAATCTAGCTACTGCCATAAAAGACAATAAAAATTGTTTCTATAAATATACCAGCAACCAAAGGCGGGTTAAAGAGTATCTCCATCCTGTATTGGGTGTGGGGGGAAGCATAGTGACAAAGGCTGAGGAAAAAGCTGAGGTACTTAATGCCTTCTTTACCTTATTGTTTAATAGTAAGACCAGTTGTTCTCCAGGTAACCAGGCCTCTGAGCTGGAAGACATGGGTGGGGAGCAGAATGAAGCCCCCATAATCCAAGGGGAAATGGTTAGCAACCTGCTACACCACTTAGACACACACAAGTCTATGGGGCCAGATGGGATCCACCCAAGAGTCCTGAGGGAGCTGGCAGAAGTGCTCACCAAGCCACTTTCAATCATTTGTCAGCAGTCCTGGCTAACCAGGGAGGTCCCAGTTGACAGGAAGTTAGCAAATGTGATGCCCACCTACAAGAAGGACTGGAAGGAGGATCCAGGGAACTACAGGTCTGTCAGTCTGACCTCAGTGCTGGGGAAGGTTATGGAGCAGATCATCATGAGTCCCATCACACTGCACATACAGGACAACCAGGTGATGAGGCCCAGTCAGCATGGGTTTATGAAAGGCAGGTCCTGCTTGGCTTAACCTGATCTTCTATAGCAAGGTAACCTGCTTAGTGGATGAGGGAGAGGTTGTGGATGATGTCTACCTAGACTTTAGTAAAGCTTTTGACACCATTTACCACAACATTCTCCTGGAAAAACTGGCTGCTCATGGCTTAGACAGGTGTACTCCTCACTGGGTAAAAAACTGGCTGGATGGCCAGGCCCAAAGAGTTGTGGTGAATGGATTTAAATCTAGTTGGCAGCCAGTCACAAGCGGTGTTCCTGGGGGCTCAGTACCAGAGCCAGTTCTGTTTAATATCTTTCTCAATGGCCTGGGTGATGGGATTGAGTGCACCCTCAGTAAGTTTGCAGACAACATCAAGCTGGGTGGGGGTGTTGATCTGCTTGAGGGTAGGAAGGCTCTGCAGAGGGATCTGGACAGGCTGGATCGATGGGCCAAGGTCAGTAGTACGAGGTTCAACAAGGCCAAGTGCCAGGTCCTGCACTTGGGTCACAACAACCCCATGCAACACTACAGGCTTGGGGAAGAGTGGCTGGAAAGCTGCCCAACAGAAAAGGACCTGGGGGTGCTGGCTGTCAGCCAGCTGAACATGAGCCAGCAGTGTGCCCAGGTGGCCAAGAAGGCCAACAGCGTCCTGGCTTGTATCAGGAATAGCGTGGCCAGCAGGAGTAGGGAAGTGATCGTGCACTGGTGAGGTCGCACCTCGAATACTGTGTTTGGTTTTGGGCCCCTCACTACAAGAAGGACATTGAGTTGCTGGAGCGTGTCCAGAGATGGGCAACGAAGCTGGTGAAGGGTCTGGGGAACAAGTTTAATGAGGAGAGGTTGAGGGAACTGGGATTGTTTAGTCTGGAGAAAAGGAGTCTGAGGGCAGACCTTATTGCTCTCTACAACTACCTAAAAAGGGGTTGTAGTGAGGTGGGTGTTGGTCTCTTCTCCCAAGTAACTAGTGATAGGATGAGACGAAATGTTCTCAAGTTGTGTCAGGGGAGGTTTAGATTGGATATTAGGAAAAATTTCTTCACTGAAAGGGTTGCCAAGCATTGGAATGGGCTGCCCAGAGAAGTGGTGGAGTCCCCATCCCTAGAGGTATTTAAAAGACATGTAGATGAAGTGCTTAGGGACATGGTTTAGTGGTGGAGTTGGCAGTGCTAGGTTAATTGTTGGACTTGATGATCTTAAAGGTCTTTTCCAACCTAAACAATTATATGATTCCATGATTCTGTGCTGGCTGCCAAATAACATCAGCTAACTCTTCTATGGTAGATGAGTGCACCTAGGTTTCCTCCCAGAGGGACCCAATGTAGTATGCAGAAAGCTGTTATGAGATTTGCAGGCTCCTAGGTTTTTTATCTGCCAGTGCTGGAGGTGTATAGATGAGGAGGCTTATCTTGTGCCTTAACCTAGCAGCAGGGCTGTGCTCCACTGAACTGTCTACCTGTAGCCTAAGCACACCAACATCTTCAATCCCTGATGGTCACAGCAGGGAAGCTGGTCTCTCTTATGTAAGGATCAGGCTGTTATAGCCTGATGCAGTGATTTGGCCCCAGGAAAAATAGTCCTGGCAAAGAAGAAACCAGAGTGACTGGAAAACAATTTTACACTGTCTTCCCTGACATTCTGGAGATAACACAGAGGAACCTTTTAACTATATTTAAATATAGCGGCTTTTCCTAAAAAGACTTTGAGATTTCTTTCATTCACACAGATCTCTGATAGAAACAGAAGTTACATGGTTTGTGCAAATGCCTGTGGTTACCTGTAAATATAGCTTTTTTAAGTAAGACAATGGCAATGTAAATAAATAACTACCATAACTAGTCAAGAGATGGCATTTCTTTGTTTACGCAATAATTACTGACTAGAACATTCATCTATTTAGCACAGTCTTCTTTAATCAAAAGCTGGCAGTTAACTTGTGAGTTTCTTATAAACTGCTAATGGTAAAACTGAGTTTATACATATTCATAGTTTCCATTAAATTTCAAAATCCTGAAAAATGGAGAAAAGAAACATTGTTTTAGAAATCTTCAATGCATACAACTCACACATTCTTCCTGTAAGTATATATCATTATTTGTCAAAATATAAACACATTCTTTTTCAAAACACACATACATAAATACAAATTCTTGTCACATCTATCTTCTTCAGCTTTTTGAAGTTCATGTTTTCTCCTGTTTTAAAATAATGGTATAAATATTTTGTATAAACTAATAACCAAGTTGGAAATTACATAGCACTTTGTACAGTGTCCAGCTATAAATTTGGTGTGTGGGACATAAAAATCCAGTTTAAAGGGTGTTTGCCAGCTAATGAGGAATATGAGTTACTACTTGAGTTTCAAAACCAGTTAAAACGTCATTCCTTGGGTGAAAATGGTCATTGGTAAATTGTGGAATAGAGGTCTTCTGGCTACAGAGATAAGGCATGGGTGAGTACAGAATTTATTATAAGATGAAGTCACATTCTTAATCTTTGAATTTCACAGGTTCTACAGATTAATATTTCTTTTAAAGTTTTGCTAGTCTATCGAATAATTTCTTTAGAAAAGCAAATCATGGAACTTTCTTTGGAGTCTATAGCAAACTTCATGTATTTAAGAATACACTTATAATCACTGAAAACCAGAGCTCAGATTTCTAGTTCCTGCATGGCTATTTTGTGAAGTTGATTATAGACTTATAAGATGGCAATTCCAAACATAAATGCTACCTGTCCTGGGACCTGTCAACCTCAAAAATGAAAATGTAGCATTTCTGAAGCAAGAAGTGTGCTTTATTTTGAAGGTCATGTAAATGAAATGCTTATGATCATGAAATGTATATTATAGTCATTGAATATCTAGGAGATTAATAAAAGGATGACTTGTTTTCCTGTTTGATTCCATTTTTGAATACAGATACTTGGTATCTTCGTAGTGCTAGTGAGGTCTGTATTTTAGTGCTTTCCATGCTGCAGCCAAAGTCAGCAATTACAGAAAGCTGCTACTGTGAAAATTTCCATGTGCAAAGAAAATTTGCACATTTCCAGGAGCAAAGCAGTACAGAAATGTGATCCATATGCATAAAAGTTGCTTGATATATGAAAATAAACCAACTTTTCCTTTTTTTTTTTAAAGTATCCCATATTTATTTTGGAGGGATCTGCACATACTTGGAAATGTTGCTAATTACATATTAATGTTGAAAACATGGAAATTACAGGACTAGCTATTGGTATATGTTTGCTAGATTTACAAAGGCATCTCATGCAAATAAAAGGATTTCTTTATGTTCTCTAATCTACATAGTTTGATATTTGTTTCTCATAATGTCTCTTTTTCATTATTGCCCAATTTGCTAATCCCTGGTCTCACTGTGTGCATGAACAAGACTTCATGGAGTACACAAAAGAAAGGGTGTGCTCTGTATGTAGTTATGGAAACAAGTCAAGCCACATATGGTAATCCGATATGTTTCAGTTCCCATAAATCAGTTGTTCATCATATTATCCCTCAATCATTCCATTTAAAGTCTTTGAAATTGGGTCCTCAAATATTAGACATCCATAGGAGTTTGCTATGTACATGTGAAAGTCTTGCTATTCTATCTTCACCAGACTTTCTTTTCTCTTGGCACTTATTCAGCATTAACAAACCTCTTTGTTTACCTTTCCTACAAGTATTGAATGTTTTCTTTTGTGTTTTTCAACAAATATGCATTGCCCAAATTAACACAGAAAGTAAACACTTTCTCTTTTCAGCGTCTTGGAATACCTCAGTCTTCTATCACATCTGTATATTTTTTAATGGTTAGGCTGGAAGGTAAGTTAAGAAAATGGCATTTATAGGATTGCAGAAAAGAAATCCCAATTGAAATAAAAGAGATCACTCACAAACTTAAGGTTACATACCTGCTTATGTACCTTCTCTAGCTATGTTTATATGTCTAAAGAAAATCACAAGGAAATAAAACTTAAGTTTGTATTTCATTGCATATAACGGTCCTCACAATCTTGATTTCCCTCAGAGATTTCTTATTTACCTAAATAGAGAGTATACTGTATACCTGTGTTTTTGCTGAATGACTCGTTCAGTGGTGTGCTAACTCTAAGCAGAGCATTATATACATCTGACATTTAACCAAAACACTCAATTTAATCCAGCCCAAATATGTGACAGTGCATAGGAACTGTCCTCAGCACTTACTGGAAAAGCTCAACTGAAAAATATTTCAGTAGATGGGATTAAATAAAAAGGAAGATCATTTACTGCAGAAGTATTTTTTTTCATCCTTCTAGAAGGTTATTGATTAGTTATTGCTAATTAGTTATTAGTAGGTGTAATTAGTGAGGTTTAATTAGTTATTACACCTCAGCCAAATTAGAGTTATCAAAGCAAAGACTTGTGTTCCCTAGATCCTGCCTTTCTAGTTAGACGTTTCATGACTCTCTTGCTGCTTCTAGTTGAGTAAACTGTTCAGCGTGCAATTGAAGTTACGAAGACAAAATCAAAGTTGCCGTACTACAAGCTTATGCACAATGTTGGTCACTTACCAAAGACCTGCCGTTGGTAAAAGTTCTCTCTGCCTTGAGGAGCAACCTTGAGAGGTGTCCCAGCTCAAGGGGAGATCACCGCCATGCAGCCATGCTGCCTAGCAGGGAGAGCTCAAAGAAGGCTCACTTAGGCTGTCATATTGATAGAATAAAGTGCTTGGCTCATAGTCAAATTACATGCAATGGGAAAGGTATGCATGAGACTCCTTGTACCCACAACTTGCTTTGTTCCTTGGTAAATGAGTCTTGGAAAAGCCATCCACTATTTTAATGTCAATTGCATGATAGGTGTTCCAAGCTCATATGCACTGATACTCACGGTGCCACTCTGCTCCTTTGTGGGTTTTTAGAGAACAGATTGAAACTAGAGGATTCCTTGGCCTGGCTATGGCTCAGACCTTACCTCTTTTGGAGCCTGCACCAAAGCACTGCCAAAGGATTGAGTGCATCCTTCACACTCCACCCTGTGAATACAGTCAATCTACTTTATTGACTCATAGAGTGGTAGTACAGTTACCTCTTGCCTCTATGTTATAAATATGTGGTGTATTGCAGACCAGTGGTATGAGTCCAATTATTTTAGTTTAAGTGTTCTAATTAATGTCAGTTATATACCATTTCACATACAGAATCAGCTGATTTTATATATTTTACAAGCTGGATTGATGTAATTTTTTTCATTTTTTTGCCAAACTGATATACAAAATTATTATAAGCAATAAACATAAGGTTAAAACAAACAAAACTACAATTAGATGTAGCACCAAATTCAAAATACCAGTTGCTGTTGGTGACCATCCAAAAAGAGTTTCCCACCTGTGATGTTCTCCATCTTTCTTTACTTTTTCCAGGACATGGCATATCTCCTCTGCATCATGATGGATGGTAACTAGTTTTTTTGTCCATTGTTCTGAATTCGTTTTAGCAATTGACTCAGGTCATCATGTTGCAACAGTTTTCTCACCAATGTGGGTTTCACTCCAGTTGGGGTAGGTAATACATCTTGATATGATGTATAGTAGATTATAGCAATTGGTAAGTTGGGGCAAGAGCTGAATAGTTAAAGTTGCATCCCACAATTTTGGTAAAACTACAAATACAGATATTTGAGTGATTATATGTCTCTACAGTGGTGTTGTCTGTAAATACAGAATCACAGAGGATTCTCATAGAAACACATCCATTTCCAGCATGTATAAGTACAGTTTCAGGATTTCATCAGGATGTATTTCAAAATGACAAATATTTTGTTCAATATCAAGACAAATGTCTTGGACCTTAATAGTATTACTTTCACAAATAAATCCCTTTTGTTCTCATACAACACATGCATCAACATCAATAGTTTGCCATTTGTTCCCATTTTGTTGTGCCCATACTCTGTGTTCTAACAGATAGACAGTTCCACTGTCATTTAATCCCAGTGCAATGATTAGGTATATGGTGTATACCAAAGCATTGTGTATTCTTAAAAAAAAAAGCTGTGGCTTTATTGTCAGTGGGGTCGTGAGTGAAATTAACTAGATGCCACAAAGATTGGAAACTCTTTTCAAATTGAGTTGCATTATCCCAGGTTACTTTTCAAATTTCAGTAGTTAAGGTGCCCTGTTCACCTTCTCTCACAGTTGCTGCCACAGAAGTTTGTACCCACAATTGGGCTTGAATACAACTAAGGGCAAGAGAGATATTAACTTCAGTGGCACCTAGTGCATTCTCAATAAATTGGTGGTCCTTTTCATTAATTCTTTCCCACTGAGGTAATATATCAGATAAGAGCCATTGGTTAGTTCCCAATGCCAATAGAGAAGATTGCAATGGATGTTCTAATTTGTGTAAATTACTTGTTGCTGAGCTTATTTTGCTTGCTAAAACTTCAGCATCCATGCTGTTTAATACTCCTAATGCTGTTCCTAAAAAACAGTCACATGTCTTTTTGACTGTTTTGGAGAAGTGAGTGTTCATCCATGCAACTTTGCTAACCATTCTGCATAGGACTTACTTAGGAATGGTGAGCAAATATGTTTAATTGCAGAGATATTGATCTGCATTGATAGTTACACTCATTTGAGGGACCATGATGCATTAAATAGCACTTGTTGCTGACCTGTATATTTGATGGTATATGGTCCAATATTAGAAATCTGTGTAGATAGTTTTCTTTTACAATCCGGGTGGATGTTAAATGAGGAGTGGTGGATGTTGTTCTGCTAGGCTCAGTAGTGTTTATTTTGAATTTAAATGATAGTCCCATGGCCCCATGAGTCCAGATGCGGATTATGAAAACAGGTTGTACTAAGGTAAAATTATAACAACAGTCTAATTTTTTCAGAGGCGCAAAATTCTGTATCTTTGTTATTGGGTTTGATGTAATGTTGTACACAGAAATCTCATATGCCTTCTCATGGGTAGACCCATTGATCATCCAGCATCTTATTTTAATTTCTTCTCCTGCTGTTCCTCAAAGTAAAGCTTCATCTTTATACCAGCTCCACACATTCTGTAAGTATACTTCAGTTCCGTGCATGACCGCAGTGGAAAGATTTAAATTTCTCCTGTTAGTGTGTGTTCCTATAGTCCTGGTATACTTAACTGGAGCTTGAGACCATGGCCACTCTAGGATTCTGTCAGTAAGGCTTCTTAGTAAAACTAGGGGAGTATTTAGAGTAGGCACTGATGTTGTGATAGGTTTAGCGATGCTGAGAGATATTGTTCCTAGGATTATGTTGCACCCCTTTAGAGTGTTCTGTCTGCATCGTGTTTATAACACCAAAATGCTCCTTCACTATGCCATGTATTGAGCAATAACTTATGTTACAGCATTTTTTATATGGCATGTAAGAGCTGTTGTGAATAATCATAACATATATATATCCCTCATTAACAGGTGGTTGTGTTTCACAACTCACATTTGTATTGCTGTCTGTTAGTAACAAGACGTGTGGTTTACGTGTATTGAAACAGTCATGTCTGATTTCTTGACTAACAAGTTGAGACAGGTGGGCATTTGTGGGGAAGCAAGTATTATCAAAATCTTCAACAGCAGTAGGATGATGTTTCTCAGTTTCATCTTGGAGGAGGCTGCAAGATAAAAGGGTGAAATAAACTGGTCTCAGTGGGGTTTTCTGGACAGGTTACCCCATTAGAAAGAAGGAAAAGTCCATTGTGCACTAATTCTGTTTTGCACCACTGCTGTCAGTATCTTCCCAAGCAAGTGGGCCAAAAGGTTTATTTAGAGTCATAGGTACAGTTCCAATTTGTGGTAAATTTATCATGACAGGTTGTCCTGGCTGTAATGCTGTTGGATATTTTCTTTCATCAGGAGGTGGAACATCAGGTCCAGCTTTTGTAAAGAATGCTCAGCTCACAGGACTCCCAGTAGGCCCATACCGATTATACCACTGATGAAGTACTTTGGAAAGCCAAGTATTCTGTGGGGTCTTGTGTGGCTTAAGGCTCCTTTTTAATAAACTATTAGCTTTTTCTACCATCTTATTTGATTGAGGATAGTAGGGAGTATGGAATACCCCCTGAATTTCCTCCTGTTTTGCCCATTCTTTTACTTCCTTGTTGGACAAATGTGAGCCATTGTCACTTTGGATGACATAGGGGGTTGGTAGGCCTGAAAACCAAGAGGAAAAACCTCTAAGGGTGCTCTGACCATTAGCCTTCCAACATTTAGTTGCCATAATTAAGCCTGAGACAACCTCTGCTCCTGTGAGAATGTACTGATATCCCAAGGAGGGTTTAAAGGGTCCAATGTAATCAATTTATGATGTTGACCATAGGGTTTTTCCCTCATTAATGTGTAGGGATGGTGTTTTAGCAGGGTGTTCTGTTTGGAATTTCAGTTTACATTGGGGCATTCTGTAAGGATGGTTTTACATGTTTTCCTGTTTAGAGGCCAACATTGGCTTTGGGCTACAAAATAAAGTGCTTCTTGGCCTCTGTGGCCTAATTTCTGCTGTAACCATTCCCGCAGTCAGTACCATTCAGGATCTGGCCTATGTCCTGTTTTTATTCCCCTAATTCTGGCTAATTCTTCTACTTGTTAGTTCCATTTTCTGGCTGGTTGGTCTTTTTTTACATGGGCTTTTACCCACCCTAGTTTAAATGGCACATGTCTAGCTATAGCAATTGCCAGTCTTCAGTTCTCCAAACTGGGGATCTATATACTTCCCAGTTTAGGGTTTCCCATTGACAAAGCCATTGTGTGGCACCTGCCCACACAGCATAGTAGTTAACATAGGTAACTTTTGCTCTGTTTTGTGATGCTAGAACAAGTGTCTTTAATTCTTCTACTTGTACACTACATTCACCTACTTCTATTATTTGTTTGTGGATGGTAATTTCTAACGCAGTGGCTTTATACCTTCATTTGCCATTTACCCTCTTTGCTGAGGCATTGGCAAACCAAATGCCTTCAGCCAACGTTTTATTAGTGAGGGGAGGTGCATTTAGAATTAGTGAAATTTTAAATGGCTGTTTAAATGCTAGTGGGTCAGTGTTTATAGGCATTTGTAATTTGGAAATTTTTGTATGTCTTTCAGTCATAGAATCATAAAATCATAGAATGGTTTGGGTTGGAAGGGACCTTGAGAGGTCATCTAGTCCAACCCCCCTGCAGCGAGCAGGGACATCTTCAACTAGATCAGGTTGCTCAGAACCCCGTCCAACCTGACCTTGAATGTCTCTAGGGATGAAGCCTCCCCAGCCTCTCTGGGCAACCTGTTCCAGTGTTTCACCACCCTCATTGTAAAAAATTCTTTCCTTATATCCAGTCTAAGTCTACCCTCCTTTAGTTTAAAACCATTACCCCTTGTCCTGTCACAACAGACCTTGCTAAAGAGATTGTCCCTGTCCTTCCTATAGTCCCCCTTTAAGTACTGAAAGGCCACAATAAGGTCTCCCCGGAGCCTTCTCTTCTCCAGGCTGAACAACCCCAGCTTTCTCAGCCTGTCCTTGTAGGACAGGTGCTCCAGCTCTCAGATAATTTTTGTGGCCCTCCTCTGGACCCGCTCCAACAAGTTCTATGTCCTTCTTATGTTGAGGGTTCCAGAGCTCTAGGTGGGGTCTCACCAGAGTGGAGGAGAGAGGCAGAATCACCTCCCTCGACCTGCTGGCCACACTTCTTTTGATGCAGCCCAGGATACAGTTGGACTTCTTGGCTGCAAGCTCACATTGTTGGCTCAATTGCAGTCAGCTGTGTTTCATTTGCTACTCCCATCAGGTAGGCATACCATTTCCTGATGGTGGGGTTTTGTGCAATTCCTTCTGGGGGAGCAGTTCATTTTAGCACTGTTTCTAGCAAATTAAATAGCCCTCTAGTCTGAACAGGTTGCCCCTGGTGTATTTTCTCAACTTGTTTAATTGCTCAGACTAAAGACAAAAGTCCTTTTTCCCATTCAGAATACCTCTGTTCTGTGTCTTTAAATGCAGTGGAGTTAAACATTAAAGGTGTTTTTGGCCCACTTTGCCCGGTCTGGAATAGGTTACAATAAGTACCATGTTCTGCAAAATACCATTCTGCTATAATAGTGTTGCAGGGGTGTACTGGCCCCAGTGACTGATATGTCTTTAAATCCTGTATTAGAGTTTTGACTGCCTTTTCATGTTCTGGGTTTCTATTCTACAGTTTTTCCTTTTGTAAAAGTGAGTACAGTGGGTGAGCGATGATAGAAAATCCAGGTATATATTTCCTTCAGTACCCTAAAGTACCCATAAGCTGTTGTAATTCTTTCCTAGACTGGGGCATCTGTAACTTCAATACAACCACTTCAGGGAAGACTTCAACAGAAATACTAGGAAGAATAATATTCCTACCCCCATTAAGGACAGGAATGTCAGATGATTACAGTATGATTACATTAAATACAGATTAAAAATATTCTGTGAGCAGTTTGCTCAGTGTTGTTCGTTTTTTTCTGTTTTGTTTCTCAGTTCCTTAAAATGGCTTTTACAGATGAATTGAAAACACAGAACTTATCTCTCTTTTCCATGAAATGTTTTGCCCTAGTGATTTTTCTTCACTTGCTTCCATGGTTACATCAGATAGACAATCAAGATCGTAGGCTTTATTGAGTAGCAATACAGCAGCAGTTTGTCTAAACATGAAAGTTGCATCTTTAAAGAGATGGTTGTATCAATTGCAAAGTCTAGTTCTGCAAAGGCACAGAGTAATGGCTAGAAAGAAAATGGGTGCATTCAAGGTTATGAAGACCACCTACTTTCCCAAGGAGTTACAGAGAATGTAATGGGTACATTTCCTCTTTTTAGTCTTCCCTGTATACTCAGCCTAATCAATATTGTCCTCTTCTCTCTGTTTACCACAGTGGTACTGTGAGGGAACAGCAATGCAGAGTAGCTTTATAATGTCAAGATATTAAAGGGAAACAGCTTAGGCAATGTTTTCACTTACACATCTATTAGCATAGATATATTGCTATTCTACTTCTCAGTACTCAGCAATAGTCCCTGTGAAGTCATAAAAGTAATTTTCCCTGTAAGACCTTTACAGATCTCTCAGATAATTGAGTAACAAAATGCAATGTAATCCAATTTTATAGTAAAATGACAGAAATTGCTTTCCTAACACTGCATTTTTATTAGTAACCAAATAGAAAATTTGAAAATTTGAGAAGTATACTAGCAAAATGCAACTATCTTTACAAAGGTCGAAAGCAGGATTTAAACAGAGAAACTGCAACATCACGATATACCTCCAGAATTAGAGGAACATGTCACTTCTTTTGGTAGACAAGTAGACATCTTGCAGATTATCTACTGGAAGGATTTAAAACCTAATTTTCCAATAGGTCAGAAAAAGAGTGAGCAAAATATCCATCTGTAACACCCTCCAGAAACAGTGCACAGCACTGTAATCAATTGTCCTTCTTATTGCAGTGCCTATAAAAAAGGGCTAAGGGCGGATTCATAAGTCTAACTCCAATCTTGGGAAGATTAAAGGTATCCCAGGCACAGGAGTGGTCTGAACCACATTTCTGGGGCCATTTCAGAATCTGGACCTATGCTTGTGATAGGCTGAGCAGATGGGTGAGCCCTGGCTGTGGAAAAAGTACGCATAGTTGGATACAACCAAAAGCCTAGAAAAAAAAAAGGCAGCAAAATACCAGAATCACAGATAATTCAAGCAGTATCCTGTTACTCCATGTATTGATTATTGCTGCACACTATAGCAACATTCAGAAAATCAGAAATATACTAAATGTTACTAGTAAGGCACAACAAATAAAAGTTAGTATTTTGACTAACTTTTCAAAAGACGGCCTAGATTAATTATTTAAGCTCCATGAGCTATGTACTTCTCTTTAGAGTTCAGAGTTCACCAATATAACTCAATCTTCTGTAGGTTAAAATCTCAGTTAAAAGTTGTAAATGTTAAGGCCCCTTCTATCAGTTCAGTTAAAGCTTATGAGTTTGGATTTAGGGCAACATTAAGGTAGGCACCAGGCAGTACAGATGCTTACACTTCTTTAATTTGCCATGTAATCATTCTGTCCAGTGTGTTAGAGACATGCTTCTTTACCAGTTTAATGATATGCAACTTACGACACTGTTTAACCCCTCTATAGATATGATACATGTAGCTTCCTCTGTATAGTGAATACAACTAAGTGAGAATGCCAACAGCTGTCTATAACCCAGAGTTTGTACTGTGAGATGCTGAGTTAACTTGTATAGAAGCTGTCAGTGTTCCCCACTGGGTAGACCCACTAAAGTCAAAAGAAAACAGACATGCATGTGTGTATGTGTCCTGTTTGTGGGCTATAAAACTGCTTTAAAAATATTTCTTTTACAATTTTCTGAAAATTTTCAGAAATTATGAAAATATTTGTATTTAAGAAGCACTGTTCCACAGCTTCTAGATATATTATTATCAGCCCAAATTTTATTTCCCATATTCATTATCATTTGATATAGATATACTCATTAAGTTTTCAAAAATTCCATCTTCTGCCTGTTGTTTTCCTGATCCTGGCTTTTTTATCCCACCAGTTTTGAAAGCTGCATTTTATTTCTTCTTCAGAAGATGGAGATTTTAAAGTTTTTCATAACATATTCCCTGATCAGAGACTAGCTCCAGCTGAAATGTATGCCTTTATTTATCCAGTCAGGTTCTTATTATACCTGTCTGAAAATTGACAGAGCCACTCAACACAGAGGCTGCAGCTGCCACAATATCAAATGTGAAGAATGAACAAAAGGTGCATATTTAGTTTCTTTTGCCAATGAACAGGAATATAGAGGTGATCCAAGATATTTACAGCAATCACTATGGCATTAGATAACAACTGGGTAACAAGCTGTGGAACAATGAACAATTAAAGTATGTGTATCAGCTCTGTGTGCAGACAAAGATATAACTGTTAAGCACAAGAATAATGTAGACTTAGTGTAAAATCTACCACTTAGAAAAAATCTCAAATGTGTGCATATTACAGTGGTGGGTTCCAGAAAACCTCATTAATTTTATTAATTTTCAACTACGAGTACACATATCACAGTTTGCTAACCACCTTTATGTTTAACATGGGCTGTTCACAAAGGGCTGGTTATTATTTCATGGGCACAGCAGGGTTAACAACAAAGTGCTCCACAGGATAGAATATTTACTAGTTTATACAAAGAGCGACATGACTACAGGCTTTCTTCTGGACATAATGTAGTCATGCAAAGTCAATTCATCTGACTACAAGGTGGTTTAACAGTAAATTAGTAAAAAATTCAGATTTTTATTGGACTCTTTGACCTTCCTCTTATTTCAGCAGTTAACTGAACCGGTACAAACAAGAGTTGAAATTTGTGGCAATATACTACTTTTTTGCCTTCAGAAGAACCAGACAAAAGCTGCTGTAAAACCATCTAGGGGCTTTCCTTTATATGGTTGTATTATTTTCTTTCGGGCTCTGATAATACATCTGATATACCTCTGATAATAACACCATGTAGATTTTTGAACAGGGTGATATTTCCACCTCTTGTGATAATTTTATTTTATTCAGTTTAGAGGGGGTGGCTAATGGAATTATTTGATATTACTCTGGCCTATGCTGCCAAAATAACAGAGGCCACAGGGAGATGGAGACTAAACTGGTTCAAGGCAATTTCTGTGCTGCCCCATTAGTGGTCCTTACCTATGCTCTTTATGTCAGGAAAGAGATAGAAACTGCAGTTAAACCAGAAAAATAATAGCTACTGAGCATTAGTTTTATAGTCTCTGTAAGCAATGTAGTAATATCATAAAAATACTGTTTGTATCTAATTGCCTTATTGCCTGAGGTTGTCTTATTTCTGCACAGTTTCTCGTATGGGTCTTTGAAGGACTGTTTTGAAACAAGTTTTGCCTTTTCATCCTGGCTTAGGAAGTAGCTTGGTTTGAATTTTGACTGACAATATAGCTGAATATTTCACATTGACTGGATCCCCTACAACATTTAAAGAAAATCTGAGAAGTCTCAAGTCAAATGAAAATCACAACTGCTTAAAATCATAAGAGATATTTTGGAGAAATTTTTGGAAACTTCAGCAGTGGCTCTTGTGGAACAGCACTAAACAGTGGTATAAACAATCTTGTACAAACCTTTAAGCTGTAGAAATCTTTCTCCACACAGGTCTAAATGTGAATATAGGGAAAAGTGAAATCTCTTTGAAGCTGCAATAAATCTGTCAGATTTTATAACTGGACAAGGGTCAGACCTGGCCAGAATGCGACTCCTTGAAAGAACATGTAGAGGTTTCAGGGAAGTGCTGTTTATAATTCAGTAGGTGACTTTCTTTTTCTGACATAGGATTAAATCAAACCACTTGTTCTCTGGGGTTCTACATCGTACCTGGGATGCAATTAAACAGTAAGGGTGACATTCATCTCACCTGCTTTAACATCTATGGTACAGATGTATCAGTCTCAGTAAATCACCAGGGGCTCCCTTAATAGTCAATAGGGAAAAATAAATACTTTTAGCATGGGGGTCATCTAGTGTATTTTAGATACATTAGGACCAGATCTCATATTTTGACTACGCATATTGATTTTAAGTTCTAAAGAAACTTCTGATAAGATCAGGAATGCTGAATTTCAGTGTCCTGGACAACTTCTCACATGCAGCTTTATATGGCAAAGGTATTCTTTGTTTCTTTATCATGTTCAGTGATGCTACTTAATAGCTGTTACCAGTTTTCATGGAAACACCAGTTCAAACCCATTAAAAAAAACATTTCCTTTTGTATCTTAGTTAATCAGTTATTTGTAAATGAAAACTCATATGTAATTATTACAGAGCATTCATCTCTTTGCTCATTGGTTTGTTCTACTTTCATTTATTCAGCTTGTGGGCAGGAGGGATAGTCACTGTTATCACCTACTTAATGTCACCTCTGACCTCTCACAGGAGAGCAGTTCTGTGAGACCTGAAGCCAGAATCTTTTGAGCTGAGGAACGCCTAACTTTGCCTATACTACAGTTTTTTGATGGAGGAATCGAATTTTTACCCTCTCCTCTCTTAGATGTTCTATGTTCACTTCAACTACATCTATCACATCTTTCTCTATATGCTGTTAATTTTAATTTGGGGTTTTCTTTTGTTTTTCCTTTTGGTTTGTTTTTAATTTTCTTTCAGAAAAGGGAGATGATAACTGGGAATCTTGGACCTCCTTGTTTGTTTTTTAACTGAGAATTTCAGAAAAATCTAGTTCTTTTTAATACAAAGAATTTTGGAGAACCATTTGGAATTGCAGAAACTGTTATGAGAAAACTTACTGACCTTAATTTCTTTATCATTGTAGAACCTGAGGTATGGATCATTTTCTGAACTACAGCACATATCTTCAGCTAACTTTATAACATATGTGTACAAAATTTATGGGCTTGGTATTCTTTTCATTTATGACTGACATGTAATTTGGCACTTCTTTTCTTTTGCAGAGCTACTTCTGATTTCCATCAAAACTTGTTTTTGCAAAATGGGAAGGGAAATAGTAGATAAGAAAATCTCTAAAATATTCGGTAGTCAGATAAATACTCCCTCTACAATTATCTTGTATAACAGAGGGTCACAGTTCTGCATTCAAGTGTTTTCACAAAATGCTTAAACATTTTAATCTTTTCCAAGTAGAAGTAAATAGCTTTTTTCCTTTTTATTTCCTTTTTGAACAATGCTGCTTCAGGGATACAGAAAGAAGGGTTGTCTCCTAACCAAAAAGGAAAAGGGAAAGCCAGAAGCTGAAAAAGCTGTTCGTCATTTCCTCTAAGCTAATTAATGTTATGCTGGCCACTGTTACCTACTTAAATCAGCCATAGTACAAAAACTTAAGAGGGATCAAAACCATTAAAAAATAAGGAAGACTGTTCACTTCCCACTTCAGTTTTGACGATATAAGAAAGTTCACATACTGATTATGGATTACTCTCAGGGAGGTATGGCTGTTTAGATAAATAGCACGGCCAAAGCCTAAATCTTCAGGCCTTATGTTCCTCTTCAGAAGTGCGATCAACTTAAAGGCAGACATAGATGATTCCTTCCTTCTGTATAACAAGGAACTACTTTCTCTTCCTGGATAGCTATTGTGTAAAGAGATGAAAAGAACCACAATTAAACCAGTGTTCATAAATTTGTGGCAGACACACAGAAGAGACAACCAATCATTATTTCCATCACTTCTCTGAAAGTCTAAAGAAATCTTGCGTGTAAACACTGTGTTATAGGGAGCTCTGAACAGACTTAAGAGCAGTTGCTCTGGTCTCTGGACAGATGGAGCTCTACACACAACCTCGCCTAGCAGACTGAATGAATTTCCTGATGAAGTTGATGTTACTCCCTTTTCCTTACATATGGCAGAAACAGTGGTAAATAGCACTAACCAGAATAGTGGATAACCAATGCTGTCTGTGGACCGTGACTCTGTGAAAGGCTTGTGACTCATCTAGTCAGATAGTCCCCACTGTGTCTTACAGCTCTTCCTTGCACAGAATTATAGAATCCTAGAATCATAGAATGGTTAACATTGGAAGGGACCTTTAAAGGTCATCTAATCCAACCCCCCTGCAATGAGCAGGAACATCTTCAACTAGATCAAGTTACTCAGAGGCCTGTCCAACCTGACCTTGAATGTTTCTAGGGATGGGGCATCTACCACCTCTCTGGGCAACCCATTCCAGTATTTCACCACCTTCATCATAAAAAATTTCTTCCTTATATGTAGTTTGAACCTACCCTCTTTTAGTTTAAAACCATTACCCTTTGTCCTGTCAGTATAGACCCTATTACAGAAGAATGATGAATGCAGTGCACCCCTGCTCTGATCAGTGTGAACTTGTGGATGTGCATATGCATGTACCTGTATGACTGTGAATTGGCATCTGCAAGGTGCTCAGGTTTCTCCTGTGCTCTCTGTCTCATCCATTCTCCCACCATTTTCTAAGAAGAGTTTTTCATCAGCCTCCTTGCTGGCAGCAGATCAAAAACTAACACCAGCATTTGGAAAAAAGACGGGAAATGGTTAGGTTCAAACTAGCCATTTATTTGTAAACGTTCTCTAAGTGTGGCTTTCCTGAAGAAGGAGTTGACTTAGCTCTCTGCAATTAGTTGGGAAACAACAAAGTCACTGGTGGGATTATTTATACATGTGGGGTCTAATAGTGCACTGTAAAAATATACAGTTATTCAAAAGATTTGTTCCTGTGTATGGGCTAGGTGGTATTCAGTTCTCGGTTACAAAATTAAAACACTATGTCCAGAGATTCATCCCTCAGTAAATAACTTTACATTAGCCAATGTACATAGTACTTTTCTCAAAAGAATTTACACTTAGGTATAACTAAACATGCTAGGCAGAAGGAAAATATCACCCAGGTAACAGGTAGCTGTATTCCCAATCTTGGTCTAGGAATATCAGTATTAATCCAAGTTCTTACTTTGCTAGAAATAATCAGGAAAAAAGGGAAAAGCACTAGAACCGTTATAAAGATTCCATTTTCTTTATACACTGAAAGTATGGTAATTATGATGTTTTCTTAACTGTTAATCCTTTGAAATTTGTCTTCCTAGAAACATTTTTTCCCTATCTAAGCTTGTACATTTTGATGTAAAGTGGGACAACCTTCTTAGTAGTAAATACTGGCTGTCAAGGTCAGAACCATTCTCAAGGGTGGTACCACTGGCTAATAAGTATAAATAACCCTCTGTTCCAGGTGCTGCAGGAAAACATCTCCTGTTCCTGCTACCCCTCTTACATGGATATAAGAGTGGGTCTTCTGGAGTAAGTTCAGTAGGCCACAACAAATCATTCTATGGTCAAGAGTTGGCTTGCAAAATGTCAACAGGTATATACAGTTAAATTTCCTGCTTTTATTTCCATTTTTCAGCTCTTTATTTGAACGATTCTGGATCGTTCCTCATATTACACATTCCTTTCTTCTCATTTTGGAAATAGGCTTTGATATAAAGGGTTAGTTCATGAATCCTGGTTATGAAGATGTTCAAAGGACATGCTCCTTACATAACTCTTTTCTTAGTAAGAAAGATTTGATATATTTCACATTTGCATAGAGTTCTCCTTGTACACAAGTCTCTCATTCCAGAGCTGAAAAACAACTGCTGCTACTTTCTTTAATATGTACTATAAAAATCAGACAATTCTTGACACAAAATACTCTAAGTTAACTACAGTCTTTTGCTCTTTTCAGTTTCAGATCACAGTATAGTTCAATTTGGCAAATTTGTTGCTTTTCTAGGTATCGCATTTGAGTTCCATTGCCAACAGTTAAAAACTCAGCTCTGATAACCTTACCCCATTTTGCTGTCCTTCACCCTTAGTTTATTTGGTTGGCCTTGATTTTTCTGAGGAAGATGATGACAGTGCAGAAAGAGGCTGTAAGAATGCATAAGTAAACAAAATTTACATGGAGTGTTCAGTTTTTATAGACAAAGCAGCTGAGATCCTTCTAACGGTGGTCCACATCTAAAAGCCAGATGCCAAAAGGCCAACATCTCCTCTGATGATCCTGACAGCCCAGTTCCTGCCTCTCTATTCTTTAAACCATATAAACTGTGCTTGTGTATTTAGATTGGGTGTATTTCTCAGCTCTCTGCAAAAAATCCCCTTCCCTCCGCCTTCCCCCTTTCCTCACCCAGTTATGTTGATTCTTATGGGAAAAATTGCTTTGCTGCTGTTGAATTGCTAACTGTCACACTTGTCATGAATGTGATGGATAGCTGAGTATGGCTGTACTAAAAATTATTGTGTTTTCATATACTGAAAGAGGTAAAGAAACCATATTGCCCAATGGGTCACTGAGGGCATGAACAGACACTTTTTTTATTTTACATCTCTCTAGGTGCATTTTGTACGGTGATACTTTTATGGATGGATATATGAAAGCTCCAGCCTCCATAAAGGGTCCAGTCTAGTTCTGTTCAGGTGCTTTCCACTGCAGCAATCCAGTTGCAGCTCATTCAGTTTTGTTGCTGATGCTGCTGTGGCACAAGCATGACTAAGGATTTGCTTTTCCTTTGCTAACTTTCAGCAGGCATAAATGTACTTAGAAACAGAATAAAACCCGCTGCCACAAAACACAGAGGGAGATTTTTCTGTGCTGAAGTAATAATAAAGAACAACTATATAGAATGAGCACCACACGCATGCTGGATGATGATTGATTGAATATTTTGTATAAGGTTCTGTCAGGTGCTGAGAAATAAAGCCAAGGACACTGGTCTCCCAAAACACGTTTTTCTGTGGAAGTCTTCTGAAAAATACTGTAGAATATTCACTTTTTAATGTATTTTTGGTGAAAAAATTCTACCAACCAGTCTTTTGTAATACACCTACACAAACAAAGTACCGGCTAGCCTTTTAAACTGAACAGAAGGAAACCATCTTCACTCAGGTAATAGATTAAGGTTATTTGACCATCTCTATCCTCCATATTTTGATTTTTCAACAGATAATAGGTACCAATAAGCCAGGAAAACAGGTAGAAAGGAGGGGAAAGAAAAAGAACTATTCAGTTCAGATCTTTGCATTCTAATCATCCTGTTTCATGCCCATTTCCCATAGCATATACCGACTACCTCATACAGTCAATCACACCTAAGTCCTTCCTTTACGAGAACCTTCTGCAAATTATGCTGGACCCCACCGTACTGGAAACTGATTGTAACAGAGGAGTAATAGTGTCCAGGGTGCTAAAGTTGGGTTGGTGATCTCATTAGGAAGGCTCAGAGATGACTTATCTTGTTGCTATCTAAGGCAATCTTTTTTTATGTTGGAAAAACAAAAAAGACAGATTATTTAGAAGTAAATGAGCTCAGTGCAAACAACATACCAGAAATCTGACAACTGTACTGGATTTCTTAAAAAATCTTTTATGCCTATCAGTCACTAAAGCCTGCGTAGCTCCAGTGTAAGTCACTCTGCTTTTCACAAGGTACTCAGTATACTGAATTGTTAAAACAGCAAATAAAAGTTATTTTGATCCATAAAGACAACGTGTCACCTGCAAATGAATACAAAATTACCTACCAACACTGTTGTTAAATATAATTACATAACAATATGTTTCTTGCATCTTCAATTATTTGTTTCAGATCCTATTGTGATTTCCTTTTCTTTTGACAGACAAGAAAAAAATTACAGGCTGGAGAAGAAACAAATACAAATTGAATAGTATTCATCAAAGAGAAATTTGACAAATGTTGAGTTTTCATTAATTTGAGAAACATTTATGAGGCATGCAGATTGGCTGTGAACATACTTAGAATTCATAAGCGTTTTCTGAATGCTCTGAATGTGTTATACAGAGATGACAGATTGTTTACCTTGGCTGTTCAGTTCAACTGATCTTATGGTATTTCTGTTCCTTTACTGCCAGAAAAATTTATTAGCAGGAGAATAGTTAGTGAAAAAATAGCAAATAATACACTAATGAAATACCTGGATTCACAAAATACCTACTGAAAGTATAATGAGCCTTAGCTATTCAGTTACCTAGTATTCACAAGTACAATACCTAGTCTTTTGAATAAAAAAAAAACAAAAAGAACAGAATTCAAACAGTATCCTCTCATCACTGAATCACTTTGTCATTTAAGCAGGTGCTATGACTCAGCAAAATACAGAGTTTAATGCCCTATACAGAAAATCTAGATGTGTATTCACACTGTGAGTATGATTGCATATATCCTAACCAATTTTTGCATTAACCATGCTACCTTCTTGAATGTTCTTGTTCTTCAAAGAGGCATAGTTTGGATAAATATTTTCCTTGACAACGTTCTGTATTGTATAAAACAAATAGGTGCAAACACTAAATTACCTTGGAAGTTTTTTTTCTCAGAATTGAATACAAAGACTGCACTGAGAGAAAGTAAGAGCACTCCGGGAACAAAGTGGGTGTTTTAGACATGTCAATACTAGGCATGCTATTTATGCTCAATTCTCTTCTGTAGCACATCATCAATGGCTGAAAATAAAGGCAAGCATAGTTACTGAACCTCTACATGAATCCTGAAAAGCTGTTAATGCTGCAAATGAATTAGAAATTCTCTCAAAAGAAAGAATAATAGAAGCAAGTCACACACAAAAGTTTTAACACAGTTGAGAGAGATACAGAAACTACAAAATATCAGAGGTTCTGCACAAGAGAGTGATTTAATCAATGTCAGTCTAACCAAGCATCTACATTGCCAGCTGGCATAAGTACAAGGAAATATTGTCTGTGTGGCAATTTTCTTTTTCTTTGTTTCTTCTTACTTTGGGAACACCCGCTGTGCTGTTTGCATTTTATACATCTGAATGACAGTTAAAAATAGGAAGAGACATGTTGGGACTTCGTCCTTAAAGCTCTTTATAATGAAGTCTAGGTTAAGTATATATCAGACTCTGTACTGATTTCCTAATTGGCAAACCTGCTCCTGCAGCTCAATTTGCATGAAAACATGCAGAATGATATCTTTTTCCTTGAAGAATTCTTCCAGCAATACAGACACACTGAATACCTTGTAGGGAATTTTAGAACTCAATGAAATTGCATAAGGCTACAAAGAAACAGCCAGAGCTATGTTCCTCAAAGTTGCTTCCACAGAATTATCAACCTCTTTGCTTCAAGGAACAATTTTTATTAGAATACTTTCTTACCTACTTGTACCAATCACTTTTCTCTGTGTTCCCCTTGTCTCAATATAAATATTATAATTGCAAACTACAGCCTTTGGCATTGTCATAATTGTTATTCTGTCTGCTCCAACAACGTGGGCTGGCTTGCTATACTTCTCTCCCAGTTCCAGAGGTTACTGTGTCTACAGCCAGTAACCCCTTCCCTCACTGCTTTACTGCTCTGTTCCTGCAGGAAATTGCTGAACTGCTAATCTGTTGACTGACTCCACTGCTTGCTCCCAGACTCATTGCAGCAAAATGGGCTTAAGTCAAATACAGAAGAAGACCAACTTAAATTGGAGCCACTAGGGTCCCTTTCTGTCTCTTGCCCTATGGCCACACTGAGTGTTCTCTGCCCTTTGTGTTGGTGCTCACCCTTGTGATACCATTTTCCCATATTTTTAAGTTTTGTCTAACCAAACTGGTTCCAAATGAGCACAGCGTAGCACCAATGGTGACACCAGGGCAGAGAGAACTGCATGGTGGGATCCAGAGCAGGGGCATAAGCAAGGCTGATTTAGGATGACTCAGACCACCATGGCGCAGCCCTGGCCCACCTGATTTTGACTGAAATGCAGGAGGGACTCACCACAGGAGAAACTCCTCCAACAGATCTGTAGCAATCAGCTACACCTGGGTTGGGTGTAATAAACTGCTAAAGAAACTGTAGCCAGAAAAGGGTAGCCATGTATTATTTAAACTCATCTGAAGCAGGGGAGTGAAAAACAGCTCTAAGAATTAAGCTCTTCTAGAAGAATACATCTGTTGACAGACTTAAACTTCAGTATTTATCTCCTGGCTCATTCCTTCTTTCATTTCTTCTCTGCTTTGGATGAAATAAGTGAAAACTTCTGATATGCTGTAGAAAACAGAACAACTTGGGAAATTCTGTCATTTTCTAAACAGCCATGAATGCCACAAACTTTAATTGGTTAGTGTATGCCCTGGATTTGATGAAGCCTGTCTGAACATATGATTTGGTAACTTGGCTACGCTCTGAGGACCAGAAGTGTGAGGTTCACTCTGTGTGCCTAGAGTTCAGTTGTTATGTGGCTGTGTAATATATTATAAAACTACTAAATCATAAGGCCTCTGCAGGAAATTCTCTTTTAGAGAAACAAAGCAATTTTTTTTTTTTTTTTGTGAAGGTTTTACTTTGTATCTTTATGGCCAAACCTGTTTTTCATCCTGCTCTTCTAAACAAATGGACTTGATAAGGTTTGGGAATATGCTCAGAAATGTCACAAGCATGACATGGAGACTTGCTCACAAAGGCAGTTGTCTGTGAAACAGAAAGAAGAATTGATGTTCTTGAAATGAGCAAATCCATCCAACCCAAATCTCTACCAACAGATAGACAGATCTTTTTGGCAGATCTAAATCTGAAAGTTGTTTTGTTTTATTTTGTTTTGTTTTGTTTTGTTTTGTTTTGTTTTGTTTTTTTAAAAAAAAATGGAATGGAAAAAGTCCAAATAAAAACCAACAAAAACCCTCACAACTTTGCTTTACAACCACTGTAACTGATTCTATCTGTTATCCAAAAGCCCCAGTACCAATAATCCAATAATAAGGATGTGGCTTGAATACTGGGAATTCTAACTACTGTAAAGAACAGTAAAAAGTCCTGAATTTTCTCAAGAAAGCAGAGGTCAGATTAGTATGATGCTTTAGTTTGTTTACAATGGGGTTTAACGCTTGCATAAGCAGACTCTCTCTCCCATGCTAACTCCTCTTGGCAAGCAGCTCTTCATGCCAGCATCTAAGGTATAAATGCTCCATTTCAAGAGGATTATCTCCTCCCTCTCCTATTCTGCTTTGCCTGAACAAAGCAGGAGGCGGAGAGAAGGAGGGAGAGATAATCGGTTTAGCATGCAACACTTCACACCTGCCAGGTAAGAAATGCTGCATTCCAGGGGGATTAGCACAGTAGTTCTTGTTTGGAGTGGAATAGAGTATTTTCAGACACTGGACCAAGCCCTTGGGACTGAAGTCCAGCTAGGGTTCTACCATTTAATTATTTCTTATATACCTGCTGCATTTGTATGTTTTCTGAGTAAGTCAATAAAAATATAGAATGGAAATAACAAAAGCTGCGTTTCTGGGTTTGTTTGTGTATGTGTCATGAGAAATACTAAGCATGTTGCTAGAAGACAGTTGATATCCCACAGAAAATGAAATTTTCCACTAAATAACAATGGACCATGTAAGCTTTGCAAAACAGAACCGGGCGGTTCTGAGAGATAAGGCAGCATTTGCTTTACAACTATATCCTTGAAGAACTGAGAGACTGATAAAAGGGAACATCCTGCCTCAGAAGACACCAAAAGCTGGGTGATAAAGTGTGGAGTCAGTCAAAACTGCAGTAACTATGGGAAAGGTAAAGGCAGCAGGGGGAGATCATGACCACAGACTCTGTTCAGGACTGAGCAGACTTACCCCCCACTCCTGTAAGGAGCATGTGTGCTAATTTATATAGCTAGCAAGGCTAATTAAGATACAGCTAGCCTATAGCAGATGAGATGATAATTATTAACCAATGAATATGAACTTAGGTGGGTTTTTACTAATCATGTAACAAGATAAATACCTTGTAGTTTCTTTGTGCTGTGTGCTAGCTTTGTGGAGTTACCACCTAGCACCCATCTTTGTGCAAATATGAAATGAATAAAATACCTCCGCTCTGTGTGTATTTTGACGTATTGCACACCAGGTGAATGATCCCACTTTTGGGAAAACACAGTGATAATGAAATAACGTTTTATGATTTAAAGATATATACTTCACAAGAGGAAAGCAAGAGGCAGAGGAATCTTCATGAAGCCCACATCCCATACAATGAATGGTCTCGAACTCAAGATATCTTGAAGAAAGTTCATGCTAGTCAGTATGATAGTATCTTCACAATGCAACTCAGCAACCTGTGACATGCTCTGTCTGCAACTGACTGTTATGGTCATGCTTGCGTTTTTCTGATCTTCCCGTTGTATTTTATTGCACAGAATATAATATTGTATTTTTTTATATTTTACACAGTATAAAAACCGATGTATATTTTGGTATTATACTTCAGTCATTCTGTCCAGAATTGCTTGTCTGGGAATTGCAGAAGTGGGTCTAATCTGAACAAAGGGGTGGGGGAAGAGATCTTGGAAGCTCCAAACAATGGGAGAAACATGGTGTCTTATTCTCTACTCTTCTTTTTTTCAGATTTTCTGTTACCTTGTTCTTCATAACTTGAAGATAGCATTAGAGCTAGATTGTATTACTGTTGTGGTTTAGCCCCGGTCAGCAACTAAGCACCACACAGCCGCTCGCTCACTCCCCCACCCTTGTGGGATGGGGGAGAGAATAGGAAGGGCCAAAGCAAGAAAACTCGTGGGTTGAGATAAGAACAGTTTAATAATTAGAATAAAACAGCAATAATACTAATATAATGAAAAGGAAAATAATGAGCGAGAGAGAGATGAAACACTGGAAGAAGAGGAAAAAAAAAAGAAAAAAAAAAAAAAAACTAAACAACGAGTGCTGCAACCGCTCACCACCCGCCGACCGATGCTGCCGGTCCCCGAGCCGCGATCGCTGCCTTCCCCGGCCAACTCCCCCCAGTTAATATACTGGGCATGACGTCACATGATATGGAATACCCTTTGGCCAATTTGAATCAGCTCTCCTGGTTGTATCCCCTCCCCTCCCAGCTTCTTGTGCACCTGGCAGAGCATGGGAAGCTAGAAAGTCCTTGACTAGTGTAAACACTACCCAGCAACAACTAAAACACCAGGGTGTTATCAACATTATTTACATACTAAGTCTAAAACACAGCACTATACTAGCTACAGTGAAGAAAATCAACTATCCCAGCTAAAACCATGACAATTACCCATGTCTTTCTCCATATCTGTCTGTGCTGCTTGAACACAGACATCAGGTAGATATGCTATGGACCATCCCTGGCATCTCAAGTGATATCAGATGCCTGTATTTATCTACCTGAATCATGCTTGACATTGGTTATATGTGGTAGATTTCAGACTGAATCCCTGTTTTTCCCCAGGCTTCTAATACAGGCAAATAAAGAACACATCCCTTCTCTTCAAGACATCCACAGCCAAAACAGGTAATCTATTACCTTTCTTCTACTCAGGGTGAATAGTTTCCCCCTCTTTAGTCAGAGATGTATTGTGAAAGCCCATAATGTCCTCAGGCTTGGCAACAGTCTCAGACTGGAGACAGCTGAGAGATTCCTCTCTCTGGAGAGGTCTCAGGTAGCCTCTGTATGACTCAGTTCAGTACAAAGCTACCTCAGGAGCTCATAAATTTGAAGTAACTAGGTTTTACTCTTAGAATCATAGAATCATAGAATGGTTTGCATTGGAAGGGACCTTTGATGTTCCAATGCCCCTGCCATGGGCAGGGACATCTTCAACTAGATCAGGTTGCTTAGAACCCCATCCAGCTTGACCCTGAATGTTTCCAGGGATGGGGCATCTGCAACCTCTCGGGGCAACAAGTTCTGGTGTTTCACCACCCTCATCATAAAAAAATTCTTCCTGAAATCTAGTTTGAATATACCCTCTTTTAGTTTAAAACCATTACCCCTTGCCCTATCACTACAGTTCCTATTAGAAAGTCTGTCCCCATGTTTCTTATAAGCCCCCTTTAAGTACCGAAAGGCCACAATAAGGTCTCCCCAGAGCCTTCTCTTCTCCAGGCTGAACAACCCCAGCTCTCTCAAAACAACCTCAACTCTCTCAATTCTCTCTTTTACGCTTTGGAGATATCCAAACAGTTTTTTCTGTCCAGACATGGTAAAGTCCCATGCCTCTGTTCAGCTCTGCTACAGTTCAGTAAATATGAAATCTTAATAGGAAAGGTCAGTAAAAGGTTTTTTCATATCACTTTGTAAAGGGGGAGAAGGGAACATGGACGAGACATTTTTCATTAGACTGTAGACACAGTACACTGAAGACCAAATTCAAAATAATAATTTCTTTTTTTTTTCATTTTAGTGTCTCCTTCCACAAGATTAGAAAAGATACATGCACAATAAAGACAGAACAGTTAATAGCAAAACCTTTTGTTGTTGTCCTTAACTCCCACCTTTTTATTAACTACACAGGGAAGTTATATCCTGTTAACTAGCACGCCTACTATTAGAAGAGCATTTCAGCAGGAATATCACTATATAAAGTACAACTACCCTTAACTTTGCTGAATGTTAGATGCTGGGTCACTTAACTTGAGCCACAATAAACAGGTAACAATTTTATGACGTCATCACACCTACAGGAATATATGGAGAACCATACATCCCTTGAAGTTTCTGACAGCCTTGTGTGCTGGTTTTGGCTGGCATAGAGTTTCTTCATAGGAGCTAGTACGGGGTTATGTTTTGGATTTGTGCTGAAAAGTGTTGGTAATGTGGAGGTGTTTTTGTTATTGTTGAGCAGTATTTACACAGAACCATGGCCTTTTCTGCTTCTCACACCACTCCACCAGCAAGTAGTCTGGGTGTGCACAAGAAGTTGGGAGAGGAAACAGCTGGGACAGCTGACCCCAACTGACCAAAGGGATATTCCATATCATATGATGTCATGCTCAGCATATAAAGCTGCGGAAGAAGGAGGAAGGGGGGACGTTTGGAGTTATGGTGTTTGTCTTCCCAAGTAACCATTACACATGATGGAGCCCTGCATTCCTGGAGATGGCCAAATACCTGCCTGCTGATGGGAAGGAGTGAATGAATTCATTCTTTTGTTTTGCTTGCATGTGCAGCTTTTGCTTTACTTATTAAACTGTCTTTATCTCAACCCATGAGTTTTCTTACTTTTACTCTTCTGATTCCCTCCCCCATCCCAGCGTCGGGGAATGAGAGATTGGCTGTGCGGTGCTTGGTTGCCATCTGGGGTTAAACCATGACACTTTGCCATACTGATTGTGCGGTCTTTTACCTCACTGATGAGAAAAACCATTATTTGTACTTGATACATATGTATGTTTAATTCCATAATTCTTAATGGGTAGGGGCATACTACTACATGCTATGGCAGAATTAGTGGAGATAAGAATATCATAAAATAATATATTGTTGCTGTGATTTCCCTACTCACTATTGTTCTATCTGGGAGATGGAAAGCATCCCAGTGGCCAATTCAAATACTATTGTCAGTTATTAATATTTTGCTTTCTTTTAGAAAAGAAAATAAAGAAACCAAAATAGTAGATAACCTAGTAAATAAATATAGAATAACAGATACCCGAAAAAAAATTTCATGCTACTTGTCCTGTCTTTTCCCTTCCAGAAAAGCTCAGGGAAATCTAGCTAGAAGAACATCATGTTTCCAAAGCTCATAGCTAAAAAGTAAAGTGTTACTCATGGTAAGCATGCCCAGAATTCATGGTTAAGTGTTGGTAATGTGTTCTCACTGTACAGGACGTGAATAGAAAGGCAATCAAGAAACAAACTCTGAAAATACAAAAGGTATTGTGAGAGTCAGAGGAGAGTGGGAACACACAAAGTTTGTGTTTCCTTTGCTTCTGATGGTCTCATTTTGTTCTCTAAATTCAATGTTAGGGAGTAGATAAGCGACATGGGTTGCTGTTTGTAATAATCACTGTAAATGAAAGTGAATGAAAAGGAAAGCTGGCTATTACACTATCAAGTTTGTGAAACTACGCTTTCTGAAAAGTGGGGATGGGTGAAAGTAGAACATCTAGGCAGTACAATTAAAACTGCAGATGAACACAGGTCTCTACTGGCTTCTTTGGCTAAAATGGAGTTTGTAAGGAAGCAAGACTGTGTAGGGGGATTTGATCATGAAAGTTATGTGGGCAGATGGTTTAAGATAATATTTTAAACTGCATGTTAGAAGACCCAGAAAAGTATGATGGAAACTTAAGTAATCCCAGTAAATAAAAGATTACACCACATAAGATGTATGACCACAGCACAGCTGGATGGTAAGACATCAGAATGTTACAAAGTAGTAGTGTGGAGTAGGAAGAGATGGTTTATGATAGCTTGTATGTATTCTAAGTGTCTTTCAAAGAAAAGAAGAGCCATTAATAACAAATCTGTAATAAAGACCATCAAGCGCTGCATGAGATCTTAAAGAGGTCCCCAAAACTGAAGACTTCTTTAATTTATCTGTCAATAAAATCTTATCAATAAAATTGATGCAGTAGTTGTCCTACATGCTGCCAGATGTGATAAAAGTATAAATTCCACTATTTATACTCATTAAGTATAAATTGAGTTGATAATTAGTATGAGGAGATAGAATAAAAGTCCAATCAAGGTGTCATACAAAAAGCTGGAAGCCATTTTGCAATCCAGTCCCTCCAAGTCAAAGGATCTGACAGAAGTTCCCCTTAAGTAAAAGGCACAACTAACTGATTTTTTTTTTAAATGAAACTAAACATTTCCCAGTGACAGAATCATTCGACTCATGTACTTAGAAATGCAAGACCAGATGGGTGGATTTGAAAATGTAGTAAGTGCCCAATGCACAAGCCACTGTTGCAGACAGTGATAAACAATAACTAAAACCCCAACAATATCAAAAGAAACAAACAACCCCCCCTCAAAAAAACCCAACAAAGGAAGAAAAAACATTTTAAGATCTAGATGATAGCAAAAATGTGAACAAATTACAAAGAGCAATGAATTTGGGATAATAATTGCTTTCACCTCTTTGCAGAGGTTGTAATTAGTTCATATTCTTTAGTGCCTCTCAGGATGTTGTCATATTTTTATTTCTCCTGTTATTCTGAAAGATACTATAATAAAATTCCCTACAGTGACTAAATGACAGAAGTCACAAAGTTTTGATAATTTTCTGTCCGCCATCAGGGTTTTGTTAAAGTGTTTTCCATCTTACCATCTCACAAAAAAATATTGATCTGGGACTTCAACTGTTCTGAAGAACTTTAGAAACAGCATATAAATTATAAATGGAAAAATATATATGTATATGAATGGAAATACTTATAATAGGATGTATATAGTCACATTCATGCATGCATACATACATTCATATACACATATAAATACAAACAAGCATGCACATTTAGTCATTTCTCTTGCTATTTTATCCTGACAGGGTTTACCATGGCTTTGTCCAACCTAAGTTTAAACAACTCAAGTCAGGTATCTCCTGTTTTTTACCTAGGGAACTACTGTCCACATAAACAGGTGAATTTTTTTTAAAACTGTCATGGTTTTAGCTGGGATAGTTGATTTTCTTCACTGTAGCTAGCATAGTGCTGTGTTTTAGACTTGGTATGTAAATAATGTTGATAACACCCTGGTGTTTTAGTTGTTGCTGGGTAGTGTTTACACTAGTCAAGGACTTTCTAGCTTCCCATGCTCTGCCAGGTGCACAAGAAGCCCGGAGGGGAGGGGATACAACCAGGAGATCTGATTTGAATTGGCCAGAGGGTATTCCATATCATGTGACGTCATGCCCAGTATATTAACTGGGGGGAGTTGGCCGGGGAAGGCAGCGATCACGGCTCGGGGACCGGCAGCATCGGTCGGCGGGTGGTGAGCGGTTGCAGCACTTGTTGTTTAGTTTTGGGTTGGGTTTTTTTTGGGTTTTTTTTTCCCCTCTTCTTCCGGTGTTTCATCTCTCTCTCGCTCATTATTTTCCTTTTCATTATATTAGTATTATTGCTGTTTTATTCTAATTATTAAACTGTTCTTATCTCAACCCACGAGTTTTCTTACTTTGGCCCTTCCGATTCTCTCCCCCATCCCACAAGGGTGGGGGGAGTGAGCGAGCGGCTGTGTGGTGCTTAGTTGCTGACCGGGGCTAAACCACAACAAAAACCTTGTCCATAGTTTTGGGTTAGTAATTACATGTATGGGAAGGACGTTCTATTTGGAAATGCTACCCTTAGTCTATATTTGTGAGGCAGTTGTTATTATGTAGGGGATATTTGCAGAGATGAATTATTATCTTTTATGGTAGAAGGTGGTGGAGATTTCTGCAGTTCATATCAATCGCTCCTTGCTGTGTTAATTAAGTAATCTCCCATCCCAGTGCAAATCAAGCCTTATTTGTTGAATGCATGCTTGCAATATTTGCTTGCAAAGAACACAATGAAACATGTCCTTAATAGGTCACTCTGACCTAATTTTATCCCATTACTTTCTAGTTTTATCCTAACCACCATCAGAAATGCATTCTTTCACATAATTATTTTTCTTCCTTTTTATTTAATCAAAGCCTTGAAGTGATAAAATGGTACATTATATCTCCTTGCATTCATATACTGTTAATTCCCCTTGACAAAAAACCCCCCACTAACAGAAATTTCTGATGCATTGTCTCAGCACAAAGTTGATTTTATTATTATTATGTATTAACTTGAATGAATATAGTATACCTGCATAGAAAAATATTGAGTTATACACTGGGAAAAAAAAGACCTGCTTTTCCAATCTAGTAATCCAGCATAACCAGTAAGATAAATAACAGAGTGATTTACCAAAACATCTGCGGCCTCAAAATATTTTTGGACTCAGGTTAAAGTCTGAGTATAAGGTAGATAAGAATGTCTGAAGGGAATTTAACCCATTTTTTGAGGCTGTTAATACAGACCAGAGAAATGAAAACTGAAGTAGGAAAAATACAGTGGGATTTGGAACATAATATCTGTGGGGAGAAAGGGCAAATCTTCCAAGAAAAGAAGATTTCACTAAAAATGGAGAATACATTGAATTAAAAGTAAATCAGCCTAGTTACTAGGAAAAAATATAAACTCTTATGGAATAAAACAGCAGAATTACAGCAAGATAAAAAACAAGAAAAGAAGGATTAACAAGATTAGAGACTAAGGTGTTGAGAACACAGAAAAAAAAAATGAACCCAAGGTGGGGGGAAAAGAGTTCCAGGGGTGGAGGGAACAAAGTGTTGAGAAGGTGGGATAGGCAGGGAAGCAAAGTGAGGCAGGGCTGCTGGCAGCAGTGAGGCAGGGAGAGGAGGAGGCACAGGATGAGTGCTGGCTGCTGCCTGGTGGACAGGAGAGAAATCTAACCGTGATCTCAGCAGAGACAACCAAGAGTATGACACTGTATGTGAACATGGAAAGTAAATAATTGGGCCAAACAGAATGAATCATGGAAGTAAAAGGGAAGCTGTATGTTTTGGATGGTCATCAGCAAAGAATGTAAATCATCAGGGGTGGAAATGGAAGGTGGTAGTGCGGTGAGCAGGGCACTTGAAAGATGAGGAAGGAGAATTACAGTATGCTTTGGTATCGGTGCTCGATATTTGCCTGTGTTCAGCCTTTATCTTTTGCCCAGCAAAATGATTTTGTTGTCCTTCATACTCAGAAGGCAATATTTCCCAGGCTCTTCTACCTCTTGGAAATCCTGAAGAAGCTAGTGAGCCTCAGAGACAGAAATCCTGTGATTTTATATGACTAGGAAAGATGATTAACCAGATCTTCTACTATACTAGAAGCTTAGAGCTAGCACCATTCAAATGTATGTGATTTATATATGAACTACTCCATACCTCTCTGTCCTACTTTGTTTTCTAGTGAGCACATCCTTGTCATGTGATCTTGCTAATAAATACTGAAATAAATATGCAGCACCGCTTCTTGGAATATTTATATGATGACACAGAACCATTGTAATTATGCTCTTCAGCTTCTCAAATGATTTATTATCTTAGCAGGAGGGTAAAAGAAAAAATATATCTAAATTTCACTTCACATATAAGACAAAGTAATTATCCAAAGTATAAAATCTTAAATAAAAATTAAAGGCAAAGAGAGTCTAGATACACTCACAGAGTGGTTCTGTTTGCATTAAAATTCAAACAACATTTTCTGGTTCTTGAAATAGAGTAATATTAAAAACAAGTTTAGACTGAATCGAAACATTTTATGTAAACGTTTGAATATTTCTTATATTGTGGCAATGTTTTCAAGTAGTTTCATTTTCATTGTTATGGCAGTGCATACAGAGGAAATGAGTGTTATCCAAAAACTCTGCCTTTCTGAACGCTTCCAATATCTTTGATACGTTTAAGAGTATTTACTATTTGCAAAAGGTCTCAAGGTGCCAGCATTAGAAGCTAATTGTTTTGCAATTTCATACTAAACAATGTTGTTTATGATTCTTTAAAGAAAATCAATGCTTTTGAAAAGAATTCAAGCTCAGATTCCCCATTTTTATCTTATGCATTTTTTTTTTCAATTTTTGGCATGGACAAAAATCATAGTTTTACAGTGATATATTCTGCCTGTAAGTAATAAGGAAGCTTGCAGTTCTGCAACTAAATCCTCATTTTCATGTTTCTTTCTTTTCAGGTGAAATTAAACACTGTTATTAAAAGTAACAGCTTTCTTAGTGCAAGATGAATAAGCCTATTAAATTATATTTTGCTTTACTGTATGTAAGTCCATATTATTTAGGATATTTTGTGGGGGTAATTAATTCTGTTTATACATCAGTGCATTAGATATTACTTTCATTGTCTCTGTGCACTTCCATTTGCATGAAGTAACAGTCCTGACTGGCATGTTACTACATGCAAAATACTTGGACCCTTTTTCAGTTTTGCACAGAATTGCCAGTGTCATCCTTGGAGTTCAACTGGATTCAGTATTATTCCGTGTTACTCAAGAGCTGTATGAAATTGTTTTGCAAGCTGTCGGAAAAATACAAGCAGAATTCTTCAGTTAATTACAAATATTGCATTTCTTTTCTATTCAACTGAATCAAAATGAATTAATGAATAAATAAATAAATAAATAAACCCCAAGCATCATTCAGCTTTTCTGCTGCCTAGCCAAAATCAGCACCTGTGTGTAGAATAGCTTGAAGCTCTAATGTGGTAATAATAAAAAATGAAGCAACAGCTTAAATACCCTCTAACATGACTTCAGTGAAGGTCATCAACTATCAAATTATGTGAACTCCAGCTTGGAATCCCTTGGACTTCTGTAGTGTTGTGGAGTACCAAAAAGGCCATGACAATAAAAGATTTTCCTCCATCTGAAAGCAACCAGAAGACTGCAGCTGTACCTGCTACAGCAAAATGCAAGTTTCTGGCATCTTGTTTTGATAGCTACAAATTATTTCATTCTGCATTAATGCTACAATAATTTCTTTCTTAATGTGATGAATCCAATTCAGAAGGTGCCAGTGAAAACCTAGCCCTATGCTTCAGGCAGAGCTGTTAGGTCTTTCTTCACCTTTGAGTATCACCATAGGCAGTCATTCTTCCCTTGAGCTGACCCTGCTTATCTGCATTTTTTGTCTCGATATTCAAAGTCTGTTATGGGACTAGCCCACCTACCAGATCAGTCATTTTCCGTTCATGTTATTATATTCCATTATAGAGATATATCCATGTCATTGGAACAATGAAACTGTCACTAATTAGAAGGTTTCTTGCAGACAAAACTTAAATTAACTGGGCCTGAACTACTGGATTTGCTTTTAGTAAGAAATAACCACAGGCTCCAATGTCCAGGAAAAAAAAAAAAAAAAAGGTCATAACTCATCTTCCCAGTTATTTTCCTTTCTGAGTAATGTTTTGTGAAGCAATCAAATATCTCCCTATGTTTGAAGTGCAAATAATTATTTAAAAGCCTCTATTACCATTGTACAGAATCTGTCTTTGAGTGCCATACACTGCTTGTGGTGGAATGATAAGAGCTTCATCACAGACAGCCCACATTAGTGCTCTGATTAAAAGTCTCCCTTTTGTCTCCATTTTCAGTACTTTTTCTCCACGATAAACTGCTCTTCTAAGAAATAGCCCTCTGCTGCAATCCCCTTTAGAATTTTAAGAGCTGTATAATGCCATCCATCAGCCAATTGTCTGAGTAAAGTAAAATCCGTAACAACAGTCATTAGTAGATGATGTAGAGTCTTTTTCTCCTTTCACTTTTGAAACTTGAATTCTTTTGCAAGCAATTGTTTATTGTGCTTTATATTGGGACTAGGGGAAAGTGTTTAGCTGGATTACTGCAAATCACTGTTTTCAAAGCTGAACGTGAAAACAATGCATAACCTTCTGATGATACAGAGTGTTTGTGTATACTCTGCTGTCTCTTCTTTCAGCCTTGCAGCATTCCCTCTGTCTCAGCTGCTGGTGCAACAAGTTGTCTGCATACTGAACGTAACAGTTTAATGTGAGTTTCTGTGTTAGGTAATGGAGTGGTTCAATGGGTATAAATAATGTGCGGGAATGTCCCAGAAGGAGCTTGCCAAGAGTATGGTGAGGATGTTTCAGAAGACTCTGTGTCTTGTACAGTAGATATACTTGGGGCAATCTGCAGATGGCAAGGAGCTAGTTCAATAACTAGCTGCAAATTAAAGCCTAGGCTACCTGTATTCTCCATGAGTTGTTGAATCTATATTTTTACCATGGTTCTAGATAAGTTTTAAAGAGGCTTGTGTGTTTAGAATACATATAGCATTTGACACCTCTGTCTTTCCCTTCAGTGCTTCCAGCAACACAAGTATCTATTTGATAGTGTGTTAGATAACCATTCACACAGCCCCTACTCCTGTGCTGGAGACAGCATCTGGGCAGAAAGTCTCCGTGGTACCTCTAGAGCTCACAGGCAGACAGAGGCAATGTGGCTGCCTGGTGTATATAGCAAACCAGTGACTGTGTTGTCTGGGCATTAGTGGGACCTGCTTACCCTCAGCCATGGACTTTTAGAGACTGATGGGCCATCAAGATCCCAGCAATACAGGGAAGCGTAGCATTTCTGATCCAAGGCCTGCAATAAACCACCATCAGCTTTTTTCATTTGAATCAATACTACTTCACAGTTAGTTAGACTGACACCTCTTATGTATGTTGCCTGTGCAGTGAATGCGCAGAAAGTTTTCTGAATACTAAATAACAATTTTTATGTTCTTTGCAAATGTTCAAAAGGACATGAGTTCTCTCAGATTGAATATCTAGGTAACTAGATATGTATGAGTATCTAAAAAACCTCATACAACAGATGTGGATATAACCAGGGAATGAGAAGGCTGTTTCACAGATCACTAGCCATGGCCTTTCACAGTAACCTGCCAGTACAGAGCATGACATGACTGCTGGAGAAAGTGCATAGTTTGCTAGATAGCTTTGAAAGACTCCAGGCAAATAAAATAGAGTGAGGTCGGGCAGAGTTATATCCATATTACCAACCTTTATACAAGTTATACTACACCTACATATTATCCACGCAGGTGTAGAACTGCAGTGTTATTAGTCTCTTCACTACGTGCAAGATTTCCTCATTTGAGAAGACAGCTGGAAAACACCAATGCAAAATCCATATATGCCCAAACGTGTAGAGGGATGGAAGCAAAGGGACAAGATGCAACTTGGGAGTAGAATGCATGACAACAAAAATATACTCTGTGTGAATACATTCTCCTTCCAACTGACAGTAAAGGAACATGTTCTTTTACTTAAAAAATCACCAGGAAAACCGCCATTTAATTTCATTGTGATATGTGACAACAGGAATTTTTCAATGGCTTGTGATCCTATTCAGGCTGTCCAGTTTCAGCATCTGGTTGCTGATGAGATCAGAGGACTGATTCTTGGATGTACAGAGCACTCAGAAAAGACTGCATAAAACGCTCCTCACTTCTAAGTTTACCTTTCTCTTCACTCACTCTGTCGGAAGGGCTGACTATAAATTGCATCAGTTAAAGTTTTGACTAGACTAAGCTCCTATTATTCCTTCTTACAGCAACTGTTCTGTTAAATTAATCTAAAGGTGAAATAATTTGGTAAGATGTCTCCATGTTTAAAGCCACTTGTAGTGCTTATTACTTGACATTTTTAGGGGCCCTTCATATTCCTTTGTTGCCACAAGAACCACTGAGGCTGGATTCACCCCTACCTCCCACAATTTGTAGTTACAGAAATCATGGCAAAGGTCTTTTGCTGTAAGCAACAGCCCAGGGTTGAAGATGTGTTCTGGTAAAGTTGCAGATTCACTTCCTTCAGAAAAGCATGGGAAGTCTGAGAAAAGCAGAAAAGAGCAGAGATCTAAGGAGGTGATAACCTGGCTGAAGAAAACACTAATTAAACTGTTTGACATTTCTTCTAGAGATTGTTTTAAGTGCCCATAAAGTCACTGCTGAGAGTTAAACTATGTTTCCAAGGCAGAGCAATGATTAAGTTCTGCTTTTTGTGTGATCTACATCAGTGGTTCTTATCCGCATTCCCATGGAAGGCAGCTGATTACAGAGTTGGTCCCTCAGCTCCTTGAGAGGCCAGTCAAGCCAGACCCCACTGAGGCTCACCCACTGGTGACACTTCCATATTTCTGTAGCAAAATGTAGGCTGTTTGCAGCTCTGTAGGGAAAAGACATCTTACAAAGCTCTTGCACTAAAAAGTCCAGAATAATGGAGAACCAGCTGATAGTTTTGTAGGCTTCTAACCTACTGCACTCTCCCTGAACCCAGTATGATGTAATAAAGCAGGAAGCAAACTTGCCTAGGAGGCAGAAAACAAAAATTTGGGTTAATGTTTGATTTTCATCAAGGCAAAAAGCTGCTAGAAGTATGTTAGTAAGTTCTTCAATTAGGGACTTGTTGTTTTGTATATTTATTAAATATCTTAAAAGGGAAGTGATTAGAGAAGCAGAGATGCTTGCAGAGCAATGAATGTGACTTGGATTAGTTAGGAACCGGGGACAACTGGGGAATTTTAGAGATCTACATAAGAGATGTGCAAAGATAACAGGATAACAATGAGATTTAGTGTCAATGAATTCTAAGTATCTTTCACCACAGGAGAAAAAAAAAAGGGCTTGTATGCTTTAGAAAGTGATATTATCTGTCACTTTTCAAAAGGGATCTGGGAAAATGCAGAAATCTCGTTTCTGCTCAATGTGCAACTAGTAGGAAAAATGCACATAAAGTTGTGTTAAGAATGAAGTATTATCATGCTATCAGAAATCAACAGCACTGCCTCATTTGCATTGCAATTGTGCACTGAGTACTCATCAGAAATATGTCTGTATGAAATAAATGCTTCTGAGAAGGGTGACAAGGCCATGAAAAAACTTCCCTGTAAGTGACTATAGCAAGTTTGGCTTCTTTTTTTCTTTTCTTTTCTTTTTTTTTTTTTTTTTTTTTTTTTTTTTTTTTTGCTTTAGAAATGAAAAAAGTAAAAGAACACATGAAAAGTGTTTTAAACACTATACTAAATACTATAATAAAATATGGACTAGTTAGCTCAGGAACATCAGTTCTTGTATTTCCTGAAGAAAGCTCTATCTCTCTTCTCTCTGGTACCCATGCCCGTGTCCCTTGTCCTGCCATGTCCTAGACGCTATTCCAGGTGAGGCTCCATGATTCACATACCTTAAAAGAAAAGCAATTTCAGTTTTTCTTTTCACAACTTTATTGAACAATTCAAACACCTCACACCATTTAACTGAACAGTGAAATGTATTGTTATATAGAATGGCTGAGATCAAGAGTTTAGATTCAAAGGAGATCACATAAAATCAGTATTTAAAGTTGCCATTAATAATAATAAATCTTATGGAAGGGATATATTAAAATTCATGCTTTAAGGTGTAAATCAGGATCTGTAGAGTACCCAGATGAAACCTATGGGTAGATGCACATATGATGCATCAGTCTTCTTTCTTATTTGAACACTTATGCTATCGTTGATCCTGCCAGATACAGGTTTATGCTGTTGTCCTTAGTGCTGACAGGTTATAGGACTAATGTAAATTCAAATCTGATTTCAAGTGACACTGCTATATTTTCATCTTTTGTTCTACCTACTTTCCTTCTTCCCTACCAACGAGATATTTCAGGGAGGTGGAAATCCCTGAAATATGAGTAAAGAACATGCAGTTTCCTGGAATCAAACTAATTTTTTACAACTAAGCAAAGTCAAGGCGCATAGTCATACTCATAGGTGAAAAATATTGCAGATACCATGTGAAAATTTCATCTTCTAAAGTTCTCAACAGACTTGTTATTAAAATTACCAGAATTTCTCATCACAATTCATTTTTGTCACAAGAAAGTTAGAATAAAAATCTTAATTAACCTGTTTCCTTGGGAATGTAACTTATTTTGATTTGTAAACTGGACAGTATCTTCACACCAATGACCCGTATGAATTTTGTGTGTTTCTTCACTAATAAACAGCACAGAGCATATCCCTCAGGTTTACATCACAGACTAATTCCACATTTGCAAACCTCAAAGGTAACCTGGCTTACTGTAGACTGCACTTCAGGACACAGCTGAAAAGACAGAAAGAAGGAAGGAGCCCTCTCAGCAGGGACACATTTTGCCTAGAGTACTACAACAGCAGAAAGTTTCTGGCACCCTTATCTGCCTTTCCCCAGTCAGGCTGATAAAATCAGTGTTTAAGTATATACAGGGATCACCATAATGCAGCAAAAAGTCCACTTCAGGGTTGAAATGGAGCCACCTACCAATACCATGGCTATTTATTTATAGGCTTCTCACTTAAAATTTTAGAATCTGAAAACCTAAAATTAAGATAAAAATACTTAAGAGAGAAAATTTTATATTTTATATAATGAAAGGGTAAACCAAGGATAGCTTTGCACTATTGCAAGCAGATCTCAGGTTTAAAAAATGTATATTTTGGCTGGTAGTTCTCAGTGGCTTTGGTGATGTATAGAGTAACTTTATTTGCTGAGACATTTTAGCATTTTGTTTGGTAGGCTTGCAAAGGTATAAAATTGGCTGTATTTTTGTTTTGCTTATGCAAAAGCCAAGAACTTTTCTCATTAACATTATCTTTTGCTTCAGCTTCTCATTTTATTTTAGCTCCCACAATAACTAATCTTGCTAGGGAGTTTCGGCCAAACCAGCCAGATGCTCCTAACTCCCATAACATTTTGTAAAGTCCTCTTGTGGAGCCTTGAACAATGGGCTGTATTCCAATACAACCAAACTGAACCTGAAACACGAAACAGATGATAAACAAAAGACAGACAGAGGAAGGGAGGGAATATTTGGCACTTGAGAGATGAAAATCCAGGTGCTCGTTGCTCACATTTTTGTTTCTACTACTGGCATCCAAATGTTGGTTTGATTACATGAGAGTTTTTAAGCAATATTTAATCCTGTGAACTCATATGGTTAAGGCAGAATTTTTTTAGCCTAGACTTAATGGCTTTTGGAAAAATAACCCCAAACAATCTTCAACAGGAGTCTGAAACAAGAATTTTCCTTAGGAAGGCGAAATAGGAATTACTCTTCATATAGGAGAGCTATCTACCCACCAGTGGACCCAGATATGTCCCAGCCCATCTGCAGCAAGTGCAGAGTATCATCTTCATCTGTGAAGTGGAACAATTTGGAGAGGGAATGCAGCTGAAAAGCCAAGAAGTGCAGATACAGGTCAGGGAGAGTCATATCTCTGGTGAGCCAGAGTCAGATGGCAACTTTGCAGATGTGTGTTGTACCAGATACATTTTGATGACCACCTATTGATCAGATTGAGGAAATGCAGTGGGAAATGTTGAAGGTGATATGCTAAATAGGTAGATACATAAGGTCTGGGTGCCAAATTCATTTTTTCTGTTTCACTTCCATCCACTAAGGTGAATGGGAAGTGCTGCCATCTGTCAATGTGATTAGAATTATTTTTTAATACTTCAACTGGCTTGTGCCAGCACCCGAGAATTTGCATCTAATATGATTTTATGTTGATTTAAATGATTTCATAATGAAATGGAAGGGGAAAGTGCACATAGTTAGGCTCAGCTTTCTGAGGACGTTAAAACAAGGTACTAAGTACCATTAATGAATACCTTACTGAAATGTGATGTAACCATGTAGCCCCAAACACAGTATTGCTATTGCTAGTAACAGGCCATCAGTGCTGTTCCAAGCTGGGAAGGCCTCAGGACTGAGGTTTGTCAGGCTTGCTCTTTCTGAAATTTTCTTGTCCTGTAACTTGTTTTAGCTGTGACAGGTGTCTAATTGGCTAATTCTTTATTTGGTCAGGTGTCTATGGCTAATTTGTTTTACTTTTGTTTACCTCTGTGTGGTACAACACTAGTTTTAGACATCTAACAGAAACCAGCAGTAATGAGAGGCAGAATGAGGTATATATGACTCTTAACACAGTCACAGTATGGAGAAACACAAGCCTGGTAGGACAGTAGGATCCTGGAGAAGCAGAGATGTAGGATGCGGTGCAGAGGACTACAGGTATGGGGTGACAACTGATGGGGTCCCAGCTTTTCACTGCAGACCCCACAGCTATAAACAACTCACCTGCAGTCAGTTAGAGAAATGCCAGCCTGCAGCTGGACAAAAGTGATTTTAGGGGTAGCAAAGAAAGGAAAGAAATAATATCTCACACAAGTAAAAGGTAAGGTATACAGCAAATTAGGATGTTAACTGGAGCTGCAGACAGGTGAAGAAAGAGAAAAGGTGTAAAAGGGTGCTAGCAAGCATGGAAAAATGACACCAAGTGGATTGTAGAGCAAGGAAGAACCAACATCAACATAATATTCCTCCCAGAGAGGTATGCCAGGTGCTGACATGCCTGTCACCACAGCCATTTGTCATGAAGCCAGAGACCTTAGGAGCGAGGGCAGCCTGGAAAGGTTGAGCATAACACAGGGAAAAGGGCTAGCAACTACAAGTGTGTAAAAGAATTTTAACTGCATTCTTCTTTTTCTGTAAGAATTAGATCTGAATGAATAATGATTAGATATTAAGATTTCAGTTATATTAACAATAAACTCTTGGGTTTACTTATATATAAGGTGTGCTTGCCAATAAACAAGGCTTTGAATATAACAGTGTTAATATATTCCTTTATATTACAAATTTTGGAAAAAAAATCCAAGCATTGCATAGATAGTAAAATACATAACTGCTAAATCTAAAACAACTGAAAAAGCAAACAAGACTGTGAGAAGAACCACAAGAAATATGCAACTGTTCCACACTTGTCAGCCATCCTACAGTATATATAAAAGATTTACTTGAATGAATCACATAGAAACTGACTCTTATCCATTCCAAGTTTGTCTGCCCGCACATTTCTTTCCCCCAGTATATTGTATCTGTTAAAGATTTTTTCAGCTCCTAAAGGACCAGACCATTTAAGAGGCTGGCAGATGTGGAGATGGTAAAATATTTGTTTACGCATACAATCTAGTTTTCAGGAAAACTAACTTTGATACTTAATACTTTGACTCTTCCTGCAAAACTGTCTGTGTTTTCGTGTAATGTTTATTATAATCAAATATTTGAGTATGAGGAGGTTTGTGTGCAAAATAAACATTGAAAATAAATATGCAAAAATTCAGATATGTCCCCCTAAAAATTATCACAACCAAACAGAAAATGAGACTAAATGGAAGAAACTTCTTCAGTCTTTTTCAACTAATTCTATATTGCACAACATGAGAACAAGGATATATTTGGGTTTGTATTATGTGCCTTTATAGGAAGCATGTGATGATAAGTACAATTCTAAAATGTCAGCACTGTGAAAAAGCATCCAAAACCTGAGAATTAGAAATTAATGAGGGTTAAAAATTTAATGAAATTTAGATGATGCTATTTAAATAGATCATAACTCTATTGAAAGTGTTTTACTAAGTTGGGTATGTTTAGACATGATTAATTGGTTAAACTACCTTACATGCAACAAAGTAGCCTTTAATAAAATACAGTAACTTAAGATCTCAGTTTGAAAGAAGACTTCTAAATTGCCTTTTCTCTTTCAAACCCTGTAGAAGAAAATGAAAATCAAATCACAGCCTTCAATTTAAGACAGAGATTTAGATACTAATTAGATTTTATTTTGGGGATTCAGGATGCTGCTATTATCATAGTCTGGCAAATTTTATCTATTTTTTATTTGCAATGTACCTAGAGGGTTGGTATCGGGAGGAAAAAAAATCAAACAGAAGGTGAATGGCCAGCTATTTGAGAAATGCATATCAGCACAAAGACCTGGATTCCATATGCTTTAAATACTTAAACTGAGACAAGGAAGTGAGGAGTCCTAGTTATTTTTTACACTTTAGCTAATTACAATATTATTTATATATATATAAAAATACACTATTATACAGTATTACTGTATAAAATATAGTAGTTATCATAATGTAACCTTGTAGACCTGTAGTGCAGTATTGCCATGACTAGTAACAGGCCACAGTCTAAATACTGGATTTGCAAGGCCTCAGGACCATGGCTTGCTGGGTTTGCTCCCTCTGAACTGCTCTTGACCCGCTTGCCGATTTACTTTACTTGGTTAACTTTGGCAGCTACTTTTCTAGTTGGCAGGTTGCTATGGCTGTTGTCTTTTTCTTTTCCTACATATGGTACCACCATGGTTTTAAGACTCCAATATAATCTAGTGACCATAGGACCCAGGTGAACAGGGGAAGGGTGCACATAACATCAGAAAAAGGGGTAGAAACTAAGTGTGTGTGACAATTTTAACAATATTGTTATCATTGCTGGTTTTTGTTATTGAAACTGTTCTGCATAGACATATTCTTTCTTTTTCTCTAGTAACAATTCTTCAGTGAGACTGTTAAGGTTTCAATAATACCAAAAATAATTCCTATTTTCTCATTGTCCATAAACAAGATTCTGAACAAAACAGTAATAATATAGTATAGTAAAATAGTTATACAGATTAATTTACTGCATGTACTTTGAAGATGAAATATAATGGATAAAAATGTGCCCCACATAATTCTGGTACCTGCAAGATGCAATGCTATTTTCCATGTTATATTTGGTAAATAATAAGGACTATATCAGATAAGGTTATAGAAAGTCAAATTTGCATCCAACCATCATAGTTTAGCCTAGAGCTATAAACAAAAACTCATTTTGAAATTAAGAATTTTTGTCTCAAACTTAGAAAAATTAAGGGACCTAGTTACTGACGTCAACTGGACTTAAGAGCATAGGTGGAGACCTGTCTTCTGACTTCTTTGTGTGTGAAAGATACGTGTATACCAGTGAAGTGAGAAAATACATAGAAGGCTACAGAAAGAAGAAGAGTCTACAAACCCCTTGAGAAAAAAATTACTTGCAAAAGCTGTAGGGAGTGTTTTAAAGAACTGGTCATTGAAAAAAGACATCTATATCAGGAAACATGGAAAAGAGATCAGAAATGTTACCTGTAAATCTATGGAAGACCATTTGAGAAAATTAAAGTTTCTTCACTCATACAAGAGAAAAAGGAAAGAAGGTAAGGTTGGTATAGTGAATATGGGATCTTGACTAAAGATAATCTAAACTGACTAATACTGGATAAATCCTTTGTTTTAGGAAAGGAGGTTGAGTATGGGGGTAAACACATGACAGCAGTTGTTAGACTACTCAAGTCAAAATGAAATTAAAACTTTAGGTACTTAATATACTCTAGCTAGATACTAGGTAACCACAGTCTCTGAAGTCATTGAACCTGAAAATTTGGCATGAATATTTGCCTTTGTCTACTGCAATGGTATTACACCATTGGACAATATTTAGCAGAGTACCGATATGAAACATGAAGAGAAAAAGTGATGCAGGCAATTATCAAACTGACTCATTTTTCACCTGTAGAATTAAAGATTTAAAAGACTATTTTAAAGGAAAACCTGATTAAATGCATGCAGGTAAATGAAAATATAATCCAACAATATAAATTTGTCAGGATTTCAAAAGAAAAAATGACCTGATTCTCTGTGAGAAATTATTTGTTAGGGTGGAGCACATGAGACTTAGTAAAAGACATGCAGAGGGAAAGAAAAATCGCTAAAATAGTATTAGAAAGTAAACTATCAGACTAGAGGAAGATTAGTAGCAGAGTTCCTGAAGGACTAGACCAGCAGTGGATCTTTAATGTTTTCATTAATGAATTTGGCACAAAAATAAAGCCTTCATGAAAATTGTGACACAAAGTTAAGAGGCAAGTAAATATAAAGCACAACTGGCATATCATGCAGAAAGTATATGATGATCCTGAGGACTACAGTAATAGAAATGGGATAGAATTTAACTGAAGCATGAAGCCCTATGAAGAGGGACTAATAATAAGATTTTCCACCATTAACCGGAAATGTATCAATTGGCAATGACATAGAAATAGAAAAGTCTGACATGGTAGCAGATTCATGTGTTATTAAAAACTAACAATATGATGGACTTATGAAAAAGTAGATGTGAATTTAGGTGTTGTATGTGGGAAACTGTGCTATTGGACAAACCACTGTTTAGAGATTTTTGCCTACGACACCTTGTACAGTTTTGGTCACCTGTGTTAAAAAAAAATTAACTGAAACTGAAAGAGTTGCAAAATAGGCAGATAATCCAGGTAATGAAGAGGCATGGAGAGAAGACTTTAAAAGTTTTTCTGCACTAAATGAAAGAAGGTCCTAAGGATATGACTAGAAGAGAGAGGAAAGAATCTAGAAGAGGAGAAAAAAACATTTAAATAAAATGGGCATATGTTGGCCAGGAACAGAAATTTTTTCTGTGTTGGAAAGTTTTTTTTAAGCATCAGGGAAGCAAGGTCCTGGACTAGATTCCTGTGAGGAGTAATTCTTTTGAAGATTTGGCTACTTTAAGGTAGAATGTAGTACTTTATTAAAGTGATTTTCTGATGTTGCTTCCTGCAATCATATATTGAATGACCTGCTATGTTATTTTCATTTGTAGTTTCTTACATCTTTCAGGTTTTCCTGTTTGCAGCATTAAAAGGAAACTTGGTCTGAAAGAAGAATTTTGCCCTCCCACCTGAAATATGGGGTTTATTAGTAGTGGTTGATGGTCTTCCTCACTGTGTCTGCTGGTTGAACTCAGTCCCTGGGTGTGCTCAGTTTGTTTTTGGCTTGGTTACACAATTCTTATTCATATTAAACTAGCTTATTCTAGTATATTTCTCTTATTTACGCTACTCAAGGATCCAGTGTTTCTAGACTCCCTTCTATCTAATCACATATAGCAAATTCTAAGACTATCTTATTCACAAAGTATTCCAAGTATTTCAAACCTAGCTATGTTGCTCCAATTAGAGGGAACCATATGTTCTTTTTGAAGTCGGTATCAGATATCAATATTAGATACATATTAGCCCTATTAAGATTGATTTGTGGTTTATCTCCATATTTTCACATTCATTGCAGGTTCAAACCTGTAATCTTTGCCCCACAGTTGAACTCAGACTAGGATAATTTTTTTCTATGTATTTTATGTGGGAATGTTTCCTTCTTTAAATTATGCCTCCAGAAAGTGTTTGGAATATCTCTTAGTACTATTGCTCACCTTGCATGCACAATTAGTCAGCTCAGTACTGTCTTATTATAGTGAAGACGAATAATGTGAAAGTTAATGGATGATTAAGGAGTATTCTTAGATCTAATGACCTTGATTTAATGTGTCCTCAGGAGGTACAATATGCTTTAGCTTGCAAGTTGTACCTCCTCTGTCAACCATTTCTTCTTTCTTATGCTTATGGGGTCCATAAGACTGCTTCCTTCTATTAGTCTATTAACAGACTTTGAGGGCTAATGTTAATAAAATTCTTTTAGGACCCACACACTTTTCACACATCTAAAAGAGATTCACTGTTGATATCATATAAAGCTTGAAATAAACTTCCTCTTTCTGCACCTCTCAAGCTCTGAAGACAACATAAGTATCACCTCTTAAGTAAGTTTGCTCATTTTAATTTTTTTTTGCCTTGGTTTCAAGAGAACTGCTGCTATCAGGGAGACTCTTCTTACTCTATCTAGAAATGATCTCCTAGTCCTTTGTCAGAAAAGACAGACACTGCTATGAATACTAAGACCTGTTAATGCTCCCATTAAAATTGAGGCAAGCTACCAGCAGTTTGAAAGTGTGATCAGTCAAGGCCTATGCAGAAAAAAAGACCTTGTTCTCAGAGCTATTAAAATGTCCTGGTCAGGATATCAGCTTAGTAACCTCTTGAAAATTTTTTACTTCACTGCAATTAATAGATTTTTCTCAATTTATGTCAAGCAAGGACCTAGGTTAGGTTGGTTGTTTATTATTGTTTTTTTAATTATTATTATTACTATTAATATTATTATTATTTTCAAGGGGTTATTATTAATAATTAGCTTAGACATTTGGGATACTGAAAATAAATATTTAAAATAATTTAAATTCATAAAAGGCAATATTATCTAACTTCTCTTCCATTACTTTTCACTGTTACATTCTAAACATTTAAACTGAGTAGCTCTTCAATGAGGTGCTGCTAGTTTTCTCTTGGAAAAACTTTCTCTTTCTCATAGAATTCTCTGAAGTAGTTGTGCTCTTGAACAAATCCAAAGATGACTCAAAGGGCAGGCAAATTAAAGAGTTAGGATATGAGTCAGATTTGTTTCCACTGGTCAGCAAAGGAAACTGAAGGCACCAAATATGTACAAACTTCAAGATCCTTTTCCTCGAGCTTACCAGGTACTGGCTGCAGGAATTAAGATCAGTTTAGTGTTTTTCATCTGTGCTGGTAACCCAGATGAACCTAAGCCTCACCTTTCTCAAATCACTTGAAAGTCCTTTCCCAGATGTATCTTAACTTAGAATTTGTACCTAAAAACTTCTGCTCCTTTATCGAGTAGGAATCAATCTTGTTGTGCCTTCCAGGCTCAACTCTAACTATAGGACTGCATAAAAATTGGCTGTGGAAGGGCAGGAAGCCAAAATATTTTGTAACATGTACTGCTGACTTGTTATCTTTAAGACCTGCATAATGCACGGGTGAATGATTTAAAGCCTAGCTTGAGAGATGTAAATGTAAACCTACTTGATCTTAATGCACTCTCTGTACAGTTTCCCCCTGTTTCCTCTTGCCTTCCAGTTGCTGAGTGAATTTTGTAGTTTGGGGAGTGGCATTAAGGCAATGGAATTCCAAGCCTGAAGTTTAAATGTAGCTTAGAAAAAGTTGGCCCAATTAGCTTAAAAAAAAGCACTAATTCTATTATCTGGGGATTTTTATTGCTATCCTGATTTTTACTGAAGTAGAAGGCCTATAGTTGGAAAAGTATGGTAGAGGTTGTTCCTTTCTTTCATTCCTTTCTCAACATGATCATCCTCTAATCCATTTTTTTTCTGAACCTGTCAACCTGACTTACATTTTTGTCTTGTTCTTATTGATTTGATCATGTATTATCTGAGCTGCTGAGTTACTGCATTTAGAATGGATTATGGTTTGGCTCTAATTGATTTACTTCATGTACAATGTGTTGAATAACAGATAGATCAATTTTCAATTTGCTGTGTAAGATTCAGATCACATCTTCAAAATATTTTCTCTTACATACATATACAAAGACATGCCCTGCCTCAAAGCAGAGAAACTTTAAAAAATTAATGAGATATACAAGGAAATTTTTAAAATTTCTCTTACAGCTTGATGGTAAGTAGGGATGGATAAACTAGCATGAGTAAGAAGGAAACTAAGACTTTATGCAACATACAGCAGCAAAAGTGCATTTCTAAGGGGAGCAGTTATTTTAAGTATAGCCAAGAACTATTCCCCATCTGTTTTTATAGAAAAACATAAAATTCTGAGTCTAGAGAAGTTAATGGAAGAAGTCCCAATCTCTTCCAAAGAACAAGATTTCATCCAGAGGGTCACAGGATCTTCATCCAGATAGGCAGACCCATGTAAACCCATTTAAGTCAATGCAGAGCACTGAGCTAAGCAGTCTGGTTCTCCATAGACTTAGATAATAGGCACATATGTCAGCTAAAATGTAGGTTAAGAACATAGGCCCACTATGTTGCTTCTGTAATCATTAAAGAAAGGGAGAGAGAGAGATGTCTTCAGAGAATAATTCATATTTTTTCCTGCGGAATATCTATCTCTCTCGATTGGCTTCAGCAGAAATTGAAAGTAACTATTTTATTAATATAAGATAGGTACTTCAGTTGGGTACCTAAGATAGAATAATCTACACTTTCTGACCACAGATCACATGTTCCTGTTTCACTTCTTCTAGGTTAGAATACTACAAATATCTTTTTAATCAGGCTTCTAAGCTTAAGTACACTTAACTTGTCCAGGAAGTAGGACCCTGTGTTATGTGACTAAAAAATATAAATGTTTCAGAGGACCTCAGCCTGAATTTGGAAAGGCATTTGTCATGGTTTTAGCTGGGATAGTTGATTTTCTTCACTGTAGCTAGCATAGTGCTGTGTTTTGGACTTGGTATGTAAATAATGTTGATAACACCCTGGTGTTTTAGTTGTTGCTGGGTAGTGTTTACACTAGTCAAGGACTTTCTAGCTTCCCATGCTCTGCCAGGTGCACAAGAAGCCGGGAGGGGAGGGGATACAACCAGGAGAGCTGATTTCGAATTGGCCAAAGGGTATTCCATATCATGTGACGTCATGCCCAGTATATTAACTGGGGGAAATTGGCCGGGGGAGGCAGCGATCGCGGCTCGGGGACCGGCAGCGTCGGTTGGCGGGTGGTGAGCGGTTGCAGCACTTGTTTAGTTTTGGTTTTGGTTTGGTTTTTTTTCCCCCTCTTCTTCCAGTGTTTCATCTCTCTCTCGCTCATTATTTTCCTTTTCATTATATTAGTATTATTGCTGTTTTATTCTAATTATTAAACTGTTCTTATCTCAACCCACGAGTTTTCTTACTTTGGCCCTTCCGATTCTCTCCCCCATCCCACAAGGGTGGGGGAGTGAGTGAGCGTCTGTGTGGTGCTTAGTTGCTGACCGGGGCTAAACCACAACAGCATTCAAAAATCTTTATGATCTTAATGGAGATCTGTATTCATGGATAATATCATGGAAAGATACTGAACATATTGCTTCATTTTACATCAACTGGCTCAAGTTATAACAGCAACTGGGTTTTCTTTTCTGGGATTTTGGTACAACGACTGCCTGGTATAAATGTGAAATTAGTCATGGCAGATGGTCTCTGCCTATCTCCTGGTGGGTGGATTTCTCCCTCATATACTTTCCAGAAAAATAACTGCAGAAAAGAAGCAGGTCATAATAACCAACAGCTGTCAAGTGGGAGCAAAATAGCTGCTACACTCCACTCCGGGATGGCTGTGCTTCAGTGGTGTCACACTGGTGAAGTTGTGCTGTATTTGTAAAGCACTGTGAGAATCTGGAAGGAAAGGCACTAATAACTGTCAGATTTCTATACACCTAGTCATAGTAGTAAAATATTCATTGTGGGCTGGTAGTTACCATTGCATTTCATTCTGGTTTCCTGTTTTAAAAATAATGCTTCTTTAATGGGCAGGCTAACTCTAACACCGGTGTTTTATAGTTTTAGAAAGCAGAAATTGATTATGTAAGGAACTGGATCCACAGTAACAGCAGAGACTGGAAAAGAAAAAATAAGTGATTTCTCAACAAAATGGGCATGATTAATCTCTGACAATCAATATGTATTAGTATTCAACATCTCAATTTAATTATAGATATTTTTCAGAAAGTCCTTAGTCATACAAATGACTTCTGCTTTTGTGTTCAAAATACATGATTACTCATTTCAAATTCAAAATATGTCAGTAATAGATGATATCGTTGGGTAACGTGTTTAGCAAAACATACTTGGACTTTGCATAGTATGTTGCTGCAGTTCAGATATATTTGTCGCAAATATTTGTTTCCAGTTTGGGTTGGGGAGAACATGCTAATTTGGATAAACTTCTACCACTGAGATTTAAACAAATCCCTAAAACAGATTACTGGTCTGGTATTTATGAATTATTCATGCAGTTTTTGTTGGAAAGACATCATTGGCCTTTAAATATATAAACAGATGGAAAATAGCCGTAGTGATTTAAGAACTTGTCAAATGGCTTATTCAGAAGAAGTATTTGTATGTGATCTGACATATTAGTTGTCTTCCAACATTTCAGTATTTATCCTAAGTAGGCTTTGAGAACATAGAATAGTTTATATCCTTTAATTCTGGATAAGATTAACAAAAAAAAAAGATAATGCTGTTTAAAGAGGACAAGTGCAAAGCAAGAAGGACTAATCAGCTGCACAGGTAAGAGACAGAGAATGACTAGCTCAACAGCAACACAGGCAGAAAGAATGTGGGGTTCATTACAGAACCCAAATGAAATATGAGATAGAAATTCATCCTTTTAATTTTGATGTAGACATTGTCATGGATCTTATCATTGTGAAGATGAGACAAAAGGATGAATCAAGCCCCAACATTATTTATTACTCAAAGAAAAAATGTGTGACAGAGGTCAGCAGCATCAGACAGGTCTGTCCTCCCAGAGCATCCCTAAGCCCTGGAACTCCAGGAGTGCTCTCTGAAGCTAACACCAAGACACCACAGTTGTATAAATGTGTCATACAGATTCAATGAGAAATGCCTACACTTTTCCCTGTTTCTGCCATTCAGATTTTCAACAGTGAAATAAAAGGAAACATTTTGATTGCATATTACTCTCTGACATAATTTCTCTCTTGCCTATTGTGTGGCATGTTGGCTGAAAGGAGTAACAATTTTTGAGCTATCATATACTATATTTGCTGTATCAGGATGGCTCACCTGCATAACTGTGGGAGGTGGAAAAATCCCTGTGTGCCCAACTATATGCTTACACTTAGGGGCAGGACTAACCTGATTTTAGCTGCCTAAATGTAACCTAAGCATGTATCTTAGATATAATTCAAGCAAGTAATCTAAAATTATCCTCATTAGTCTTCCCTACAGTCAATAAGAAAGAGAAAATTTCCGCAGGACCATTCATCCTGTCCAGTTGTACAAAGTATGAAAAGAATTTGTGGAATTAAGTTGGACAAAGCAGATTAAATTCTTACTGGAGATGTCTATATCTCTTCCTCTTCAGTAGGGAGACCCTAGATGACCAATTCAGAAACTTGCACTTTAGATAAATAAAGCTAGGTGAGGTGAATACCATTCATATCTATAACATAACAGTAAGACAACAGAGACATAAACAGTAAACTGGTTTTCAGATCACTGGGTGTCTGTGGACTTATTCTAAGGAGGTCCTGAAAGACAACTAAGTGCACCTACTGTCAGTTTGCTTACATTTTTATAAGGTGCTGTAACTCAGCTTTTAACTTTGCATCTATAGGCACCTGTTTAGAAGATGACATACTGCTGTGTGATTGTTTCTGTTCTATTGGATCTACTTCATATAAAGTAAAAGAACCTTCATTAACAGGACATTACTCTGGTAAATGGCACTACAGTAACCAATGCTGCTACAGACTCATGCTAAATGCATGAGGCTTCATCCACATGAAGAAAAAGAACACACAACCCCCACGCCAAAATTATGAACAATAGCTCTTAGCATTTGTGGAATTCAGTTGATTTTAACATCACGAATATACTTGATTCAGAGTTAAGTGTATGTATAGAAATAATTTCTTCAAATAGGTTGTATGTTTTAAACTAGCTTGGCAATTTTTCCATAATTATTTCCCAGAAGAATTGACCCCCAAATGTTTGCACTGTTTTTGTTGAAACTATGGTAACATTCCATATATCCCACAGTCCTGGTTTACTAGTTGACCAGCCCAGTTGGAGATCATTCAGTTTCCTACACTGCGGTCGTGGGAAATGGTGGACATCAGTACCTGACCCTCACATTAAGTTTGGATGCAGCCAGTCCTCATCCAGGATGCAGGTCATCTCCCAGGTATGACAGTCAAGATGTAATCTCTCAAATCTAAATTTTGCTGCATAAAATAACTTTCACCTGAAATCTTTAAAATATACTTACCTACCCAGAAGGAAGAGGATTTTTCTTTAAAAAAATAAATGTAGACTTTTTCAAATATTTTGAAACGACAAGATACATAAAAGACAGCAAGAAAAGTTTCTAGAGATGTGTTACAAGCAGAAGAAAACAAATCAAAACGTAGATCCAATGCTTTAAGAAGAAGAAAAAATAATCAGTGGTAAACTGAAGGTTGAGGTATCTTCTTTGCTTCTCTTTTCACAAATGGTTAACAATGAACAGGTATGTAAATGTTAACTTCAGCAAGGAGGATAGGCATATACACCAGAATAGAACAGGAGTAGGTAGGTTAAACAATCTTTAGATAAGATAGATATATTGAAGTCAGCAGGGTCTGACGAAATTCATCTTGGGATAGTTAAAGAATTAGCCAAGAAAAGAACTGTTAATAATTATCTCTGAGATTTCAAAGATGACAGAGAAGATCCCAGAGGACTGGAGAAGGTATCTCTATACTATGCATCTCTATAGTGGAAGAAAGGAGGCTTTTGAAGGAGTAATGTCAGCTGGCTAGTTTTGATCTCAATGAACATTTTGAGGAAAAAGCTTATTAAACAATCAATTTACAAGCACCCAGAAAATTGTAAGGTAACTAAAAAGACAACCAACTTGGATTTGTCAAGAAACCTCCTGCTAAAGCAGACTACCACCTTTCCCTAAAACAGCTTATACAACAAATAAGGAGAAAAGCTATATTTCCATTTCAGGAAGTCCTCTGATTACCCTGACATTGTCATAGCATGTGGCTAGGAAAATATAGTTTAGATGAATGCATGGTAAAATGGGAATGTATTACCTCAAAGATTACTCTCCAACACTAGTTAACTATGCTTTACTATCTGCCTGCAAGGACATTTAAACTGAAGCTCCAAAGAAAATGTCTTAGGCTTGGTTCTGGGTATTTTCTCAACTCAGTATTTTCATGAAGAATGTGGGCAATGCACAAGCAAGTTTCTTGTAGCTTGTGGCTTAAAACCTGAAAGAGTATAAATTTCCCTAGGAAATGGTGTTGGTTGAACAGAAAGAGCAGCCCAGCACTGCCTTGGAAGGTGGCCCTGCCTGGAGCCCCAGGGACCAGACATCCCTCAGCCAGCACCTACTACTGAGAGAGGATGGCATACAGAATAAGCCAGATGTCACAGCCAGGAAGTGCTTTGGGAAATTTTTTTAAAGTTCTCTTTCTTTTTTTACAACTTTGGCAGTGCTATGTTACTGTTACTTTGGCATGATAATAACTAGAAAGGAATTATGTTAAATGTGCCAGGGGAATTGTAACTGGACTTTGCAGTAGTGAGGTGAAGGAGTAAAACAAAAGGAAAGGAAAAGAGGTGAATTATTATAAAAGTAGATTTGAAACGAAGTTGACGTAGAGATGCATATGTGATGATGAAAAGCAAACTAAGTTAGGTACTTCACTGGGGGCTTTTCTGCCCAACACCAAACTTGTACTTCAGTGGAGATGACTGCACAGCCCAAAAGAAAAAGAGCTGAATCTGCCAAAGTTGAGTTTTCCTAAATTGGTTGATGACGTATGTAATGTGGTTACATTAATGCTCTTCAGGTAAGGTAATGGCCATTCAGGATGAGGCAAAAAGGACGATACAAGGGTTTTTGAGTAAAAAAGAAAAAAGTTCAAGAAACAGTACTTTCACTTCATACTGTTTTATTAACCTGTTTTTCCTAGGGATATATTCCATTTTCATTTCTTTTGCTTTCCCTCCTCCCTATACCCATATGCTATGAAATAACATTCTGTTTGTTTTCAGTGTCTAGGTTCATTGACTATGATTACATGAGTATCTCTTGTGAGTATACATTATCTATTAATTTTTACATATTATGTAATCTGGGTATATAATTTAAGCTTCCAGGTAGGAATTAGCAGTCCTATTTACATTTTGTTTCAGGAGAAACTGCTAGATATTTAGCCATACTCCAACTGCACCTGACAGAAGGCGACATGTCTTGCAGAGAATTTTGAGATGGAAAGTATTGCAAGCACTGCTAAAAACCTGCACAGAACTGAAAATGGCTCCAAAAGCATGCGCAGTCCTAAAATCACCAGAATTATATAAAATAAAAGACAAACCTAAACTTAGGAAAGAGAAATCCACTAGCTGACACAAATGGAAGATTACTAGCTGGGTAGCAGGTATGGCTGGTATGGCAGGAAAGACTCTGATAGTAGAGTGGATCATAAAGTGAATAGGACAAAATAAAAAAAAAAAAGAGAAGTGTCCTTCTACAATATAATGCCAGGATGTTGGATGTGATGTACAGATATTTCTGCCTGGTAGTGAAATAACCTGAACTGGCATCCTGGATCCGTTGACAACTGTCCATTAAAGAAGATGCAGAACAAATGGAAGGAATATTGAAGTCAGCAACAATAACAATATCTTAAAGGTTGTCCATTTTGCCAACATGGTAAAGAGTATGGAGAAAATAAGGTTAATTTGCTGCTAGGTTTTAAATGAGATGTTAAAAGAAATTTTCTAAGCAAAGATTCAATAAATGTTGGGAGAGGGATGTCATGCAACCCCTGTTCTGTCGGTTTTAAGAACATCTTACTCAGCACAGAGCTTTTAAAATATTCACCTCTAGTGACTGATGATAAAATTCCTTCTTCTAGATTTCCTTCTCTATCTCTATCAACACACATTGCTAAAACGCTTTTTTAGGCAAAGATCAGGCATGAATGATCTAGGCAAAGCTAGGAAGGAATCTGGACTAAATGATCACCTGTGGTCTTACTTTTCTCTCCTTTTATTCTAGGTTACAACACAATAGTCATTAGAAAGTATGACTGCTCAGTCTTCTTTGATGGCTGCAAACACTGTTTATGTTCTTTTAAATACTGGAAAACTTAGCATTTACAGTAGGCTCTGGTGAGTCTGTATAAAGATAAATCAGGCTTTTCTTTTCCTAGGTATACACTGGTTTTTCTTCCCCCCCTCATTCTATCATCCTATTTAGCAAAAAAATCATAAGAACTCATAATGATGATGATTTAAACAGTCCTAAAAAAGTGTAAAGTATGAAACCTTTCTAAGGACTGATATAATATCCAAGATAAATGTTTCCATTTCATCTAGTGAATATTAAGTAAGCTGCTTTTGGTGGTACTTCCATCAGTTTATTTCATTAACTGAATACTTTAATAATATTTTCATTAAATATTTATATTAAAAATCACACATTGAAAATGAAACACATATCCCTTGATAGTCAAGATGGTTTCCAGGCTCATATCAGTGTTTCCTAATAATCATAGAGCTCATTTTCTGTAACTTAGAACTCCTATTATATGTAGAGATCTTAAATATGACCTTATATCCAGTTTTATTTTTCCTTTTTATGTGATTTTTTTTTTCTTAATGAATATTTAGGCACTGCACTGACTACAGAATATCAAATGTGATTAAACTTCCCTTTTCTTTTAACCATAGTCTAATGTGCTTTGGGTAAGACAGCACAAATGTGTTAAGAAGATGAGTACCTATGAGTCAGATCATAAATTTTAAAAGATGATAAAATTTAGCTAGTTACTGGGAAAATTTGTTATCTGAAAAGAAAACAGCCTTAGCTAGATTACACTTTTCAAATGTTTGCTGTTTGATGAATATAAGTTAAAAGATGATGCTCAGTAGAATATTAAACTGCAATAGACCAGGTTAAACCATATTAAATTAATAGCTTATATAATTTGGTACTATCTGTTCATAAGAATTGACCAATTATTTATACATTTGTCACTCAAAATATGTGAATCATTTTTTATGATCAAATTTGTCAGTATTTGACAACCATTTCTTCCAGTTTATATTAAGGATTTTTTCTTATCACTGGCAGTCACTTGGGTTTAGGAATGGACTTGGCTTTTTTTCAAATTCTTTTTTGTGCATATACCATATAAATATGTGTATATAGAGATATAGATAGGAAATATATCTAGACATCTGCATATATCCATAGTAAGTTTAATCCTTTGATATATGACTGGCAACCTAAATATCACACAATATATGGGATTGATACACCTCTGTTGATTCTGATACTTTAATAAAATGTGCCTAACACCTCCAAAGGCATCTTTAGTTTCACTGTGATTCAAAGACCTCAATTTATGCTATTTTATTATTAGCTTACTCTACAAGTTGTATGAATTTTTACATTCTTTTACAGCATATGTAAAGGTGTTTTGAATATTTAACTTATCTAATGATATAAAGACAAGTTTTCATTGTTCAAAAATATTTTACAGGATCTAAATGGAAATCTAATCTTTCATCACTTGACTTAATAAGTGACTGGTGCTATTCATTAATTTGAAACTGTACTCTGGGAAATGTTTAGACTTTATACCCAGCTCATTTTGGCACACATAGCTAGGTGTGTATCAGCTGTTCAATTTGAATTTGTCTGTCAGTTCATTGGGGCAACAGCAGTCTGGTTTTTTCCGAAGTAATAAATGCACCGTTGATAATCCACAGAAGTAACCCACATACTAGTTGACCTCCTGTCCACATATATTTTAAAATAACTTTTAGAGGCTTGTCTTGGTTTCAGCTGGGATAGACTTAATTTTCTTAATAGTATCAGGTATAGTGCTGTGTTTTGGATTTAGTATGAGAATAATGTTGATAACACACTGATGTTTCAGTTGTTGCTAAGTAGTGCTTACACTAGTCAAGGACTTTTCCAGCTTCCATGCTCTGCTGGGTGCATAAGAAACCAGGAGGGGAGAAGGCACAGCCAGGACAGCTGACCCAAACTGGCCAAAGGGATATTCCATACCATATGATGTCATGCTCAGCAATAAAAAGCTGGGGGAAGAAGAAGGAAGGGGAGGGCATTTGGAGTAATGGCGTTTGTCTTCCCAAGTAACGTTTACAAATAATGGAGCCCTGCTTTCCTGGAGATGGATGAAGACCTCTCTGTCCATGGGAAGGAGTGAATGAATTCCTTGTTTTGCTTTGCCTGTGCACGCAGCTTTTGCTTTACCTATTAAACTGTCTTTATGTCAACCCATGTGTTTTCTCACTTTTACTCTTCCGATTCTCTCCCCCATCCCAGCGTGGGGGAGTGAGCAGGCAGCTCTGTAAGGCTTAGTTTTTGGCTGGGGTTAACCCATGACAAGGCTATTTGACTCTTCTACATAGTTGCCCCTCACAAAGATGTAGAATTTATTTAGCTTTCCATTGTGAATTGTCAGTTTAATTTAACATAATTTTTTTAATTATAAATTAATGATTTCTGTCCACAATACTGAATAATCCTTATGGAAATATTATATTAGTAGTAAAGGTGAAAAAGCGCTTAAAGGCTTTAGAGTTTGAGATTCATAGCTAACATTTTCTAATGTTCAAGTACAGTAGATAGGGTAGTGGGTATAAATTGACAGCTTAGTCAAAGGTATAGATGATTTGAAGCCACTAACCCTGAAGACATTAACAGTAGTTCTGAGGCAGTTTATATCTGCTGTATGGTTGTGTGAATATAACAAAGATAATAATATTAGTATGTAAGGAATAAACACAGACAGCAAATGACAGGCAGTATAACTCACTGTGTTGTATGAGGGGAAAAAATCACACTGTGAACCATAACAGTAATCACAAAACTTAAAATATTTCAAAACAACTGTCAGTCATTGTGCAAGAAGGCTATATGACTCCAGGGGTAGGGTTATGTAGACTAGGGCAAGAATTCATAAACAAACAATACTAGTCATCTATACAAGATTTTTACTACTTCTTTAACATCTTATAGTTTTCCATATCATTAGATTAAATTTAAGCAATTTTTTTTTTTTTTTTTTTTTTGAGAACAAATCTCTCAGGCTTTCTCTTGCAATAATCCAATGCTCATCAGGGAATCAAAGCAACATTCATTTTTTATAATTCCCACATTATTTTGGCTTTTCATATGATAGAGTATGTTGTCCAGAAATACCAATTAACATTCTACATTAATATTTTTATCTTCTTTCCTGTGATTATTTATCTTTTTAGTTTTGTAAATTATCTGGCAGAACACTAAAACTTTTGTTTTTGATAGGGATGAAAGGTGAAGCAAAGCCTAGTTAATAACTTAAATTTTGAGTATTTAGTATCATACTGTATACACAGTTCCAAAGTCAGAGTAATAATTAATACTAGTGTAGAAAAAGGTCAGAAGTATCATTCAGTTGAATGGATACTTAAGTCATCTTTTTCTAACCTAGTTAAGGCTTACAAAGGCACACATAGTCATAAACTCACATTCTGTTGCAAGATACCTCTTTTATGTGCTTCCGGCATGAAATTTTTATGACATGAAGGCCTTTAAGATATACTTAACTATTTTACTACAAATCCCACTTTCTCCTCAGTTTATTGCAGATCAAGGCATTTCTCATCATCTTTGTCCCAAGAAAGCTAGGTAGAAGTAAACACAGCCATTCTGGCACAGCTAGTTTCTTCAGCTTTTTACACTGACTTAATAATAGCCTTTCCCAAATTTCCCTGAGCACCAATTACAAAATTTTCAAGGCCTTTGGAATAATTACAGCCTGCTTTTTTTCACTTGTCCCTATTTTACTCTTATGTGGACAAGATGTATGGTTTTCAAGCTTGACTGACTAGGCTTTTACCGATCACTGTCCAGAATCTCATCATTCATGAGGTCTTTGATCCAACAAAACACTGAAGTGCAAGCTCATTTTTAACTAAGAATATTGTTTTATTTATGGGATCCACTCCAGCACTTAACTGCTGCTGTCTGTAGTGTTACTTTCTGAAGTTCTGATTTGTATCCATGTCTTTTAAAAGCCAGGGGAAAAACTCAAATTTCTTAATATGCCCTGCTGTTAGTCTTAGCCTGGTAAGGGGACCTTACAAGCATTCAGTTGGTACAAAATACTGCTATTTATTACAGAAAACAATTTCCTGTTTTTCATTTAGCTACATGATGTAAGGTGCTACAACTTCTCAACAGGCCTGAATGAACAAGAGGAGCTTATCAGGGCTCCCGTTCTTCTGTCCTCACAAAGACACACTTTTACTGGTATAGCATCTGGGTGAATCCAGGTAGGAAAAATTCATAAGCAGTAGTTTTGTTTTACTTTACTGTATTTTTAGGTATTCCAACAAGTAAAAAAAAGTGCAGTATGGCATGATTTAAAGCAAACAAACAAACAATCATAACCCCCCACCAAAATCCACAACTCTGAATAACTTGTAAGGGAAAAATATATTATTAACTTTATTGACATTATTCTTTATTACTCAAGTAGCTTTAATTTCAAATGGAAATATTTTAGTGGCTACTAGAGAAAGACTAGTGGACACTTCAAGTGGAATCAGACATCCTTTTACCAATGTGCCTGTGAGGCCACTGAAGACACTGCTTTGATCAACAAAGTTTTTTAGGAAGTATATTTTTGCCTTGTGTGTTTGAAAAGGGCTTACATCCTGGGTGAAAGTCACTATGGGCTCTAGTCTAAATGATGCTAGTTGCTGAACAGCTGAACGCCAGCTGTTTACACCTTGTAGTATACCTGTTTCTCCAGATTACTTTCTGCTTATTATCAGCTCAGCCAACACACAAATGTCAGCCCTGTGCACTCCAGCTGGCTCAGTCCCATCAGTGTTCAGTGCTAAACAAAAACAAGGCCTGTCTTTAAGAAGCTACCAGTTTAATTCCAAGAAAAACTCGTTCTCATATATTTGAAGCCACAGATACTTCTTATTCCTGTTGCTATAGCAGATGAACAACCAAATCCACTTTTTTGGCCCATCCTGGTCTCATTTTGTTTTTCTTTTCTCTCACTGCAAGAAGTAGAAAAAATGTAGTATAACAAAGTAGACTATTTTTCCATATGGTTACATTTTACTGGCATTTGAAAATTAAAAATAATACAATGTTTAGCCGATCTTTTCTATGTGACAGCTTCCATGTGATGCTCCTAAGTCCATTGCCAACTCCATTATCTTTGTGCTGTATGCCCTTTAGTAGCCAGAAGGTAGAATTTATTATGGTATTCTATGATTCGTACAGATAAAAATACCAGTTATCGCAATGGTGAGAACAGCTTCAGCTACCTGTCTTCTTCTGCTTGGTAAACTGCATGTGCAATCACTCTCATTTTGATTTCAATTTTAGGCACCAACCAGATACTTAAGTACTCAAATAATCAGGTAATTTCCCTGAAACAGGTGCAGAAACAAAACTGTACCCTAAACTATCTGTGGCCACAATTTATTTTCAGGCAAAAAACAAAAAGAAAGAAGGTTTTAGAAAATTTGTCTGATGTTACATGTTCATGAATATTCAGAGCCAAGGACAATTCATCCCTTATCCTTTGTCTATGATTACAGTTAATAAGTAGGCACTTCATCTATAGCACAAATATTCTGGTAACACCTATCTTTTAAATTTGAACATAAATGCAGATTTTTAAAAATCATATTTAGTTTGTGAGAAGTTTGCCATCGGAAGAAAATGTTTCATTGATTAAATTGCTTGAAATAAAGAGCTCAAGCACCTGAATCTTTTCAAGCTGTTTCAATTTATTTTTATTTTACTCTTATTTACTTTTTTTTACTTAATTTCTTTCATTTAAGAAAGACATTGTATAGATACTTGATTTCACGCTGGAATTTTGTTAAAGGAAGCATGTTGACTATGAAATATTTTTAGAAATGGAAGGTTCCATGCAAACAAGCGGAATGTAAAGAGGAATACACATCATAAACATGCATTGAAATAAACTTGTCAATATGATACCAATATTTCAAATATCAAAACACAATTTTGGCTGTAGCAAGATTTCCAAGGGTGATTATGAGTGTATATGCTTTGGTCTTCAACTGTTATTTTTACTCCCTTGACACAACATGGAACTTTCAGGTAAGGGTATGTTGTGTGCATTTGTGGTGGTGTGCTCCCCCTCACCCTATCTTTTGCCGCTGACTCTGCTCAAGTGATAAGTACCAGTGACAGTCATGATAAGATGCATCTGGTCATGATGGCTGCATCTGGCTCAAAGTAGAGTCCCGGGAGACAGATAACCACGTAATAGCTGAAAGATAATTTATGGATGTGTGCCCTTGTGCACCCAACAAAAGTGCTAATTAATATCTGACTCAGGCCACACTTGGCAGAAACTAACATCTGCAGCTGGTATGTAGGTTGACTATGAGCCAATCATCTTACCTCATAAATAGTAAGCCACCCAAGAGCCCTTTGGGCTCTACTACATGGCAGTGGGTTGCATGACAGGATCTCTCCTTCAGTAGGGATGCCTCTCAAGATTACTACTTGAGATTGAGAGATTCCTTGCCGCAACAGATGCTCAGTAAGTGGATAATAGCATGCTGAACTTTGGAATTTAGCTAAGTGATATAAGGAATAGGTTGTGTACACAAAGTCCTCTAGATATAAACCGTTGAACAAGTCTGGGACTAGGATTGGATCTAGCTGCCCCTAGACTCCTCTCTGAGAAGGAGTTTAGAAAGCTAGGGGGTCCTTTCTGAACCTCGTGACGCAAAGGGTGGATCTCCCTGATAGTTTGTCTGACCCTGTCCTCTGTGCAGTAAATCTTCCCATCAAACCTTGTTAAATCACTGTTGCATTTACTAATGTATTTTGTTAAGTCATTGTAATATATTTATAAAATATATACTTTTGCTTCTCTCTCTTATGAGTGAAGTATACTCTCACTCTCTCTTCTGCAACAGCATTGCATGCAAAAAACCTGTGTGTTGTATGTACACAAAGCAAGGATGTAACAGAATTGTTAAAGCTATTTCAGGTGAACTTCAAATAGCAAGAATATGAAGGAAAAACGGTGAGTGGAAACTTCAGGACATTGTAGCTTTTAATTTTTTTTTAGAAATCTAGCCTGATGTCTTCAGTGGTTTTGTTTTCCCTTGCAGGTAGTATAGCACATTGGTCTAGACTCAATCCTGCTGCAGTATATTTCAGTCTGGCTATACATAGGATACATTTGTTTTGCTGTCTGTTTCTACTCCTGCCCAGTAATGCAGCACATAAAAACAACAAAGCTTTATTTCTCAAACAGAAAAAAAAAATCTCTTTTATCATTTCCCTCTGAAGTGTACACACATAACAGCCATCTCAGTAGGGTGGAAGAACATTAGGAACTACAATAAAGGAAAACTAAATGAGCAGTCTGCAATAGCTTATGTGACTAGATCAAATTGGTTTGATTTTGGCTTCTTGTTTTTGTCTTTGTTTGCAATCATTGCTTTTCAACAAACTCTGTGTATCAATGTTTGTATAAGGTTATTTTTTGTAGATTTCAAACACTGTTATACCTGAATGACTTGCTGCAAAACACACCAAAGTAATTGTTTGTACTGCCAGAATGGCACTTCTTCGTTCCTTGTACAATTCCTTTTCAGCGCAATGATATGACAGTGTTGACCAGAGCTTTCTCCCAGTGTCTTTTGAATATGAAACATCTCTGAACAAATGCTTCATCATGTGCACGTACAGTGCATAATTTTCTAGCAGAACTATATCCCAGGGGAGAGAATGCCTGTAGAGGCTGTTCTAACTAAATTGGGTCCTGCTTGAGAGGATTTTTTATTTCACTGTTAAGTGTAATGTGGAGTAATTTTTTTTTAAGAGATGTTCTGGGAAAGGCTGCGTATCTCTCCACAGCCAAATTTTTTGCCCTGCAGACAGAGCACGGGTGTGCAGAACCAAAGGGAAGGCCACAGAAGGAGGCTACTTTGGCACACCTGAGGTGAGCGAAAGCTGAAAGACCTGCAAAGATGCCTGACAGCCTCCCACAGTCAAGCCCTGCAAGGAAGCACTCCAGGACTACACCAGAGTTGAGTTTATGGTAATGTTTGCCAGACAGTCACACTGACACACAAATCCCTCTCGTCTCATTAAGATGACCTTGCAAGTTTCTCAATGTACCCTCTCAAACAGGTTTTCTACAAACATTATTTTTTTTGTGTCTCCATTTTGGAACAGGTCATCTGACTAGTTCAGCAACTCTTGACAGAAAATTAACTCTGCTTCTTATCTCCATTTAATAAAACCTCCATGCAAAAGCTTTATGAAGCTTTATTCAAACTTGAAAATTTAGCACATCAATGTCCAGACCAAGAGAACTGTTAGTCATAAAGTGTGTTTTATTTACTTTGAAGGTGCTGAATCATGTTTTTAAACTAGAACACTGATTTTAAAAATATAGAATATTGTCTCTACTCGAGGTCTTCTCATAAACATTTTTCCACACTGCTTCTGGATGACAAAGGTAAATCCACATACCTTTTTCTGGCCAGACTGATATCAGTACCTAATTAACCTATTTTTCAGTATGTTCAGGTGTGTCTCCATTATAATTGCATCATTTTTATAACTGTACTTTAAGAATATAGGCAATTTTTTCCAGCTTTCCCTACCACATATGACTATATACATGTGGATACATTTTTATGTCTATACATGTGTATGTTTAACATATATGTATACTTTTTTCTGTGTATTTATAACCTCATTCTGCAGTCAATAGAAGTTTTTACAGTGATCTCGAATCAGAACATCATCCTTATTTTCAGCTTTGGTGCTCCTTTTATAAAATTCTTGCTTTTCTATAATCCCATAATGACTGGACATCCTCTGTTTTCTGTCTGTAGTTTGCTCAATCTTTACTTGTCTGCAGTTCTGCTGTACTGTATCTCAATCTACTCTTTTGTTCATGTCCTACAATTACTTAGACTTCTTTTTTGTCCTTGCCTTTCTCTATTTTTATCTTCTGTCTTTAATCCCATTTCATGTTTCCTTTGGAGATTTTCAAAATGTTACACTGATTTACCAGAAAATCCCTGCAGGATTTCATTTTCTCACATCTTGGGAAACAGTGTTCATGCTGAATTCATGTCACTTGAGAATTTCTGGCTAAATCGACAAGATGTTCAAGGACTGGATGTGGAACAATTCAAGGTAATAGCTAATTTTAATCTGATTCTGTCAGATATCATCTAATTTTACAGTAATGGATAAAGGAAGAACCGCTGGCATGAAATCCCCAACATCTTTCAGGTAAATGGGGAAACTTTGGTTGCAGTTAGCTCACATATCTAAATGACTAAAATTGACATGAGGAGATCTTCTGTTTTTCTTTGGAGAATTCCTTTAGAAGCTTCATCTCCCTGTGTTGTTTCCCACAAAAAATTCAGCAGGCTGACATTGTAACAGCCAACCTCACTGACGGACTGGTTGTGCATTGGTCCATCAGGAATACCAGGAATATCACCTTGAATTACATGCAGAGAGTGGCCAGGTGAAAGTTCTTCACTCCTGCAATGACAACCTGTTGTGTTTCTTCAGAGCTCTAAGTTTTCCTCTCAGTGTTCTGGTTCATGTTGTAACAGAATGTTGCTCCTCAGAAAATATCTAGAAAGATCTAAACGTATAAGAATACCTATCTATATGTTTAAGAAATTAAGAACCTAATTTTCTTTTGGAGTCACCCTATGATTAAATTTATAAATACTGTTGAAAATAGGAGGACATAGTCTGACTGAGCAAACAGGTAATTCAGAGATAAAGGAAACCATGCTTTGGCACATTACTATGAAGAAAAAAAGTAATTTTCTCTGTTCACCCTCCCAAAAATGTATGTTTACTTAGTATCTTTAAATGTTTGAAATCTCAAATCAAAGATTTCATTATGTCAAAGGAGTCTCAGGAATTCTGGTGAGAAGCGTTTTTCTCACCTGGAAGTGAAATATGCAAACACTTAAAATGTGATCATCAGGTTGAATATTCAGAGCCTTGTCCCCTCAGCTGCTAAAGGTAATGGGAATGGGAAATCAAAGGCACTTGTTAATCAGAAACAATACCACACACAAGTACTATTCTGTGGCTTGCATGTCAAATGTGAACAGCTTATATGTTGAATGAAGTTAGCCTGGCAACCAGGAAAAAGATGGGACTGCTGTTAAATTACAGAGAAAAACCTGTCTCAAATTATTTATTAAATCAAAATTCTCATAAATCTGTATAAGAGTGCGATTAGAGCTGTAGTTTGGAATGGAAGACCTTAACAAGAAGCAAACAAGAAGTTAATGTACTTTCTTTTCTCAGTTTGGTCTAGGAAGGAAGGCAACTGTGACCTACATACATCTCTCTTCATTTCTTTTCCTCTGCTCTGTAACAGTCAGGAAAGATATGCTTCTTTATGGTCCTGACTCCATGCTATTCTTTTATCTTCTGAATTTGGTGATGCTGTGGAGCCATGTGACTGGGAACTACAGGTGGAACAAGGAATGACTGATAAACTCACTGACTTGAGCAGCTCTTACAGGTTTCTTGTTTCATCATATAATTCAAGTTGTTGATCTCCTGAAATGCTGAGCTAGTCTCTAGTTTGGTATCTGAAAGGGACTTTTATTCTGTAGCAGTTCTAGCAAACTGCCTGGAGGGATTTAAATTTCTGCACAGCATGGCAGCATTTTAAATTATACTTTGCAGAGTCTGATTGCCTTTTTTACTGAGTTCATAAGGAACCAGCACCTCCTGATGCAAAACACGGGTCAGTCTCCTTTCTTACACGTAGATAGTAAAAAAATTATTCTTCTTCAGTTAGTTATTATCATGTCTCAGTGGCAAACTTATGAAAACTACATTTTGCTGGATCTGTGCTAGTTCATTTAGAACTCTGGGATGACATGGCTGAGATCCACTGATCTCAGTGTATAAAAGATACCTGAAATTACACTGTTTCATTGCTCTGCACATCTGCTTCAGTGAAAAAAAAACTTCTAGAACAAACAGGAAGACTCTGTGGCATAGACACCTGCTTGGTCCTCTTCTGTCTTACACCAATTTTTCTGGCCTACCTTGTAAACCTGACAACCTTGGGTGAATGATTGAGCTTAGTGTGCTCAGTGCTTAGTTAAATAAAAACACTTAAAAACTTAAACTCCTTTTCCTAGCATCATAGAATGAAACATGGCACTAAAATTACATACTTAGAAGCTGAGGTAAGATCAGACAGCTTCAGGCATCCTCCCACTAACATGGAAGAAAAGTTACACCTGAACAGAGTTTATTTGCTGTTCTTGTGACCAACAACCTCCCACTTTTATTTAACTTGGTTATGCTGGGGTACCTTGTTGTGCGTCTTTATATGACAATAAGGATATTCAATTAATTGAGTACCTAAACACTTTCCTGCCCCTGCACAAGGGAGCCTTGGCACTTTTTTGCATAGAGCACTGTGTCTGCCAGATACTGGTATTCCAATCTCACCAGGGAAAAATGGGTTAGAAATTTTGCTACTTCCAGGTGAATGAATAACTACTTCCAGAAAAAAAGCATTGCTAAGAAAAGTATAAAACCTATAAGGAACGTGTAGGACGTCCCTCTAATCTTGTTGAGATAACAGACACACTGTGAGAAGATGGTATTCAGAATGCATACTGTTTGGAAGAGGTTAATTTGAAGGTAAAGATGGCAATGTAGCCTTAAGAGAACCCCATGATTAAATAGAAAGTACCTCTAAATTGCTAGCATTGGGAAAATATTTCTGTGATTTGCTCTGTTTCTCTTCTAAAATGAGCAAAAATACTAAATCCTGCAAGTTTGTCCAACTTTCACTGAAGCCAACAGGAATTTTTCATGTTTAATAAAAGAGTAAAATTCCTTCCACTGGAGAAAATTAACCTTCTTTTAGTAGCATACAGAGATTTGTTTTGAATTATAGCACTTAAAAAAACAGGTAAACACTAGTAGATCTCTCTGTAACAAATGGCCAATAAGCATTGTTCATTGAGCTCCCATGGTACGGTGTTTCTTGAATACCTTTTTTCTGACATCTAAGCACTGATTTATTTCACTGACAAGTAAGGTGACAAGTAAAGTTATGTGCATGTATTCTTCATTTTTATTATTTTTTTAGCACTAACAATCTGGTTAAAATTTTCATTACAACTTCTGTTTTTGTAATCTATTAAGCTTATGAAATTAACTTTGGGTCTGAAACTTCCTAAACTTTGCTTCAGTCTAGGGGTGTCTTTTTTGAAACAAAGTTTCAGAAAATTCATTCAGATTTTTCTGAGTAATAGAAGAATAAAAGTGCATAACAATTAGTATTTTAAAATACTATTGAACAGTAATAATTGAGAACCAACTGAGGTGAAAAAGGGATTACACATTTTGCATACAAAAAGTTATTGTTTTTGCTGAAGTGACCTGAGCTAAATTAAAGGTTTGTTCTCATATAGACAAGATGGGAGGATTTGAGGAAAAATTGAATCTATCTTAAAGCTATTAAAAGGACTGTTAAGAAGATGCTTTGAAATTACTTTGTTAAGGTAATTTGAATTGTAGGTAACCAAATTTCATCTGGCTGCCTAATGATGAAGACAGCTGCTACATCCATCCTCCAGCAGGAAATGTAGGTGTGGGGACCAGGGTTAAGAAACAGTCTGGATGTGATCCAGCTCCAGTGTCTTATTGATTGACATCTATGTAGTCAAAGATTAAAATATTCTGAGGTGCATAGTTTCTTGGTAGTAAGCTACAGCTACCTGTAGGTGGTTTTATACATGGGAAAGCACTGTAAAAGGAGCTCAGCTTGGTTATAAAACTCTGCATTGTAGACCTCTAGAGTTAAGTACAATGTATCCTACCTCTGGTGTCCAATTTATTATGGTCTTTATTTATGGGAAATGGTAATATTACAGAATACTACCTAAGGGATTTTTTTATTACTGTACATATTTTATGTATACCTCTTAGCAGAGAACAAGACTATCATTACTTTTAACAAAAGAACATGACAGGCCTTTTCCCATCAGCAGCAAAGAGCAAAAGCCTTTAAAAATGCCTACTAGATGCTAGCTAGTATATTCAAACAGGTGAGAGTCTGCTTGTAGATATAAGCCACAGCCATAAGTTATAGTAATTTTTAGTTCTATAAAGTAGCATAAAACCAATTTTTACATTATCCTTCATATTACCTTTTCCTCAGCTACATGCATTCCAAGTTTTTGGTTTACACACAGAAGCCAGAAAAGAAACTGAGGATAAGAGCAAACAAGCATATTATGCATGACTTAATTGAAAGGTCACAAAATTATTCTGAGCTCTCTTGTCTACAGAAAAGTTGCATTCACTAATATTTATACTTTGACTCTTGACATCTGAGAAATTTCCTGGCACACAGTTTTGCTTGCATAGAGACAGGACTATTGTCACAGGAATCAGAATAGAAGGTTAGAATTAGTTTTCTGCATAAACTTTCTCTTCAGAAATAAAAGGTTTGGATTTTATTTTAAGTCTGTAGCAACAGAGAAGTTAGTGATCCAAATGCCAAAAAGAGAAAGCCTCAAGAGAAGACCTAGGGTTTATTTATTTCAACATTTTAATTAATTCTCCTCAGAAAGAACAAATCACAAAGCAAAACAAATGAGAACTCTGGCTTATTCTGCAAGAATAGAATATCCTTTTTTAAAACCAGGTATCTGTTTATTGTATTCAAAGGCTGTCTGTAACAATGACCTGAATCTGAGACAACTTTCTATTACTACATCAAGTGCAATGTTAGACCCAGTGACTGCATCCTGTCTTTTAAGACAAAAACAAACACTAGAAGATTTGGAACAAGATCCACACCACTGAGGGGTTTCCATCCCAGCAGATGACTTTGTAGATAGCATGATTTACAGCTTAGGTAGGAGTACAATATACAATAGTCAGTTACCATACCTGGCCTCCTAGGGTGGCAAATGTTTCTCCTCCACCTTTCATTTTCTATAAATCTATAGTCCATTTTTTAAGAAGACAATGTCATTAACCAAAATTACATTAGAAGGGTCTTTTTAAAAAAAATTCTACCAAGTTTTTAAAAAATCTGTTTCTGGTTAGCTCTAAAGTAAGATGACTTAGTAGCAGAGAATTAAGCTGAGCTTTTCTGACTCCCAGTGACTGTATCAGAGTTTCTGCAGCTAAACAATATCTTTAAATGTCTCTTTGGGTTTATAGCTTAAGAATATATTTCTGTTTTCTAAACAGTCCTGTTTTTTTACAAAAGAAGTCAAATATTTCCTCTTTAGCTCTAATAAAAATGATATTAACTGATGAAATATACTGAAATATGTCCAGTCTCTGAATCCAAAATGTAACTCACAAGAACTGTAAATTGCTATAGTTACTATACATATAGGTTACTTTAAGATATCTCCATAAACCTGTTCAGAGTTGACTAATGTTCTATTATGATATACCCTAGGAAGGAAAACTGTTCACAAATACACACACATTCAATATATTTTGCTTTTAAATGTTTGAAGTAGCATTCATGTCCCTTTTGCACAAAATACTTTTTTCCAATTTATTCTTGATATCATTTGCAACTCTATTCCAGATGCACATATTTCTCAAATGTTAACAAATGCAGTTAAACTCATGGCAAACCTTTCAATAATACTCACTAATACAATTCCATGTACTGTGTGATGTCATGATGCTGATAAAAGCTCTTTTAATGTTTGGCCAAGATCATGACTTGTAGGTTCTTTGACACTGACATCCTTTTGAACATGGATCTCACAGTGTCTTTGTGGAGACAGTAGGATGCATTTATAGAGGTCTTTGTGAGTGCACATTCTGCGTGTTGCGAAAAAGGGATGGGTTGCTAACACAAGGGTGAGGAAATAGATTCCAAGAAATCCTTACTTTAAAGACTTGTCAAGAGCAGCTTTTGAAATTGGGAGTGAAAATGGAAGTGCTTTCTAGGAATCTCTAAGTTTTGTGGAAGATTTTTTATTTTGCTTATAAAGTATTCGGGTGAGCTGGGGAAAGATATTCTAAATCTTCTTCTCTTTCAGCAATGATCCACAAGACTTTTCCCAGTCTATTTGTTCTTCAGTGCCTTTTCTCATAAAATTCTTTAAGGATTTCCAAAACAAGACAATTAGGAAAAGAAAGCAGTTTTGTGTGGCTGAAATTCATAAGTAATAAGGTAGGGAGACTGATACATCAGTAATCAGCAGAGATTCTGTTACTCTTTTAGACACAGGGAAGAAATACGAGGAAAGTTAGAAAAAAGTTTTTTATTAGATCTTTTATTATTGCATAGGTGAAAATACAGGCAAGCTTTATGTACACAGTTGCTAAAGTGGACAATTATCAGTTGTTCTTACATTATCTTTAATGGCATAAACAGAAGTATGTTCATTGAAAGACTCCACTATTCGCATGTTAATAGAACTGCTGGAATAAAATAAGTGTTCACTACACTTGATTCATTTCTTACTAAAATGGGAAATACGGTCCTCAAATGGCTGTCTGATTTCAAAAGAGCATGCAATTATTTCAGATAGTAAGAGTCCATAGAGACAGTGTAGTAGCACAATCTAACCAAACAGGACAAGGTGCTGTTGATTTTTGACCTTCTAATGTTCCAGACTGTCAGAAATTTTCGAAGTGACCTTTTATGCTGCAATATATTTGCCATTTTGTGTCAGCCTCTTATTTTCCTGGCTATGCGAGTTGGCACAACTGCTGCTAATGTAAGCTTTTCACCCGAGCAAATGATTTATGCACGTGCCTGCACACACACACACACACACAGAGTAGCAATGTTTTGCCAATATTCAGAGAATGAGATCTGTGCTCTTCTACCGATTACAACTCTCAGGTGCTCTTTCTCATTCAAACACTCACTATTTTTATTTAATAAAAAGCTTTTGATATTTGAAAAACATTTTGCAAGGAATTTAAGAATGTTTTTCAGACAAAAAGAGAAACCATACCTCAAAGTTCAGAAGGAAAAACAACTAATATTTTCCCACTATAATTTTTATGTACTTAGAAGAAAGGCATTTCCTTTCCAAAGAGAATAAAATCTAATAGTAAATGTACAGTAGTCTCTAAAAATAAGTATTATTTACCTTGACTTCACTATACACATAAAAAATTCAAACTTTCAAATTCTGGCCTCTGGAGAATTTTCAATCATTGATGAATTGCTTTTAGAGGCCTATCACATTAATTCTCTGAGGCAAGAGAGGTTGGAGGGGTATGGGATAAAGCATTTAAATCAGACTTCTGACAGATTTGCAGAGGCAATTTAAAATTGAATGGTGGAACTCTTGCCACCCCCAACCGCTCTGATAGCGGCCAGCTTCCCCTGCCCACTCCTGGGAGAGGTATTTAATCCAATTGTGAACCAGGTTGAAAGGAACTGACACACAGGAGGAGCAGAAGTCCCTGCAACCTCTGTTGGAGGGGCAGGCAGACAGCAGGGGTCAGTAATTTGGATTTTAATCTTCCTCCAGAAAACTGTCAGATCAGTTGATTGCAGAGCCAAACAAGAATTGTAAGCAATATTTGCTTTTGTGTGGGTAGTTACATAGGAGAACTCCACCACTGTAAGAAACCAGGTTGACTTCCAGAGTACTAAAGAAGAAATTTTCTTTTCCTGGATATCAATGAATCACGTTTCAAATAAGTGACATTCCAGACAGCTTCACTCCTTCATTGTAAAATACATCAAATAACTAGCAGACTATTCCAAAGACTAAAATGAGTTTATTAGTGCTAATAGGCCAAGGCTTGCCCCAGAAAGAAGAGAATCTAAAAAAAGACAGGTTTATCTTACTATTTCACAGACCAAGATGGAGCTATCTTTAGTGGATTTTGATTCCAAATTCATAGAAGATCTTATTTTGCTATGTAACAGGTTAGAAGCTTACTGTGACCCCTTCTGCCTGTAACCCTTCCCCCTCCACAGAGGTTTAGCTGCCTGGGACCAAGGGTTCAAAGCCCAAATTGATATGGCCCCGTTGTATAACTTTGGCTTAGACTGATGAGAAAATTGCAAAGTTGTGAGAAGTTGCTGCAGAAAGATCTCCAGAGCCACACAAGATCAGAACAATTATAAAAAAATTCACAGCAGAGAGAAGTTTATTTTCATTACCTGTTTCAGTGTAGGTGTTGTCACTGGCATTATTCATGAAGAAATCAGGCCTTTGCAGAGGTGGATGCAAAAAAAGAAGTCGGGTAAAGGCTGCATTAATTCCAGACAAATACTTCAAAGTTGTGATGAATTACTATTCATTAATATGTTAAGTGCTACACAACTTCTCCTTACCTTCTGGGCTGCACTGCATGCACCAGGGTCCCAGTCCTGTTCTTATGTCAATACGGTCCTTTTTGGAAAATACCAGCTGTCCCTCATGCCAGATTTAATCTCCATGGAAAATACTCACTGAGGAAGAAGTTTGCTGGGAAGGGGAGGAGTGGGACTGGTGTACTGCTCAGTCTTGCCCCAAGACTGAAGCCAGAACATAGCTGGGACATACAGAAGTGGAACTGCAAAGGGCTCCCAGATTCCCAAGTCCACCATGATAGCAGTCAGGGACAGAAGAGCTATTACTGAGGAAAACAAAACTAGACCCATCCTGGGTGGCACAATTGGGAGAACACATCTCTTTAGACCACTTAGCTGGCTGTGACAGAAATCAGAGCAGGCAGCTAACACATAGCGAGAAAAATCCATCTGGACTGGGGGAGCTTGGTATGCCAGGATCTGCATAGGTACAGCTGAAAGGATTGGAAAAAAATAAGGCAAAAGGTCAGAATAAATCAAGGAAGTAGTGACATTTGATTGAAGAAATACTGAATCATCAGTTAGAGAGATCATGGATGTGCTAACATACCACGCTGGTTTCCATACACTGGCTAAATCATACATGACCCCTTAATCCTTTAAAAAGCTTTCTTTACACCTCTGAGGCATAATAGGAAGGTCTATCCAAATCGCATTTGGTCCTGATAGGAGTAAGGGTCTACAATGTTGTAGGCTTAGAGCCTGAGAGAACCTCTGTCTCACACAAGCACAAGAATTCACCAAACACAACACTAACAGCTAATCAGAAAAATTACAAAAGAAACATGTAGTATAAATTAACTATATTCCACTGAAAAGTTGATTCTCAAAATTGTGACCAAAAAAATCTTCCATCTGTCAAGCAGAAATTCTGTGGAAAGAGAATAGCAACTTGAAGCGCTCATTATATCAACACTTGTATTTCCTGAAGAGGGTTCATAGGTCAAGGGTAGTGTTGGGGGAGTGTGTATATTATATGACACTGGAATTGAAGACATGAACAACAGAGTTATATAAAAATCCCAGAGGATTTGATTTTAATTATGCATTTTACTAGCTGTGCTGACAGAAGTGTTTGTGCATATGTAACTGTACAAAGTGAAAAAAAAAAGTTTCAAAGGATGGTTTTAATATATGTCCACTACCACAGGAAAGTCATAGGAAGACTTAAGTTATTTATTTATTTATTATTTTGTCCTTGCTTGCAGTACAGATATTTAGGTCTAGTAGGCAGTGCCATTATCTACCATTGATATGAGACCAATCAAACTGAAAATTTGTAATTAATATCTGCAGTTGTGTAACCCAAAACTTATTTTTCATTAAAGATGTATTGAATGAGATACCTGTGGTCAGTTTCCAAATTAGCAACATAGCTCAGAATTAATAGAATTTTTTTGTTGAATATCAGCAAAATGTGCAGTAAGCCCATCAATGTTAGGAGTGTTTCCAGTTCGCTGCAAGGAATGCCACACAATCTGCACGGAAACTTCTAAATTTACAATTGTAAAAGAAACAAAGGAAGCATCCCCATTTTGCACATACACATTGATAAATACTAACCAGGAGAAACTGCATAGTAGCTCCTCACAGATACTTGTTACTGCTTTTGGAGGCAGAAGAAAGAAAATTTTCCACAAACTTACCTAAACCTCTCCAAAAGTTCAACATTTATTTTATTATTCTTTCCAGTTTTGTTAAACACTTTTTGTCTTGAAAAGAATTGCAAGCATTCAGGCCTCTACATCACTGGCAATTTGAATTCAAACAAAACCTTTCATTATAGAGTCTGAAATTAATCTATGCCTCATGAATTCAAGTTGGTCCTCATGCATTAATTTACCTACAAATCATTTGGACTCTGTTGCTAGAATCTTGGCATATTTCACTGCAGTACATTTAATTATTTAAAAAGGCCTGTAGTTGTCACAAGTGTTGCTCCTCCATTTTGAACGACTAACAGACTCGTTACTCACAGTGCAAGAAGGCTTGTCTTGCTGTGCACCTAAAAGAGCTGAGGCTGTGACACCGACTTCTTTACCACTTCCAGGTGCCTGGCTGAAGAGGTTCCTGATCCATCTGCACTCTGTCTCTCAACAACATCTCTCCTCTCTGCTAATAGCAGAATACTTGTGAAACCACTCCCTGATCCACTCCCACAAAAATGAATCAGGTGATGTTAAAAGATTGAAATACAGTATCTCACCTAATCTCAGGATCTCTTGAATGCAAACAGTATTCTGGGACCAGTAAGCAATGAGCAGCTGCATCCAGGAAACTCATCAGCTAATGCACTTGCTTTTAAGAGAATGTGTGTCCTCCAGCTTGGGATAAAGCCACACTTCAATCAGTATATAGAAATAAAATCTATTAGTCTTGTGATGTTGTGGCTGGGTTGATTCCTGAAGTTATTTTCTTAAACTTGTAAACGTCTTTAAAAAAAGGATGTTTGGATATATTTGACAGGTTTAAATGATTAGGCCCAAAAGTCAGAACAAAAATTTAAACTGTCTACCCACTAAAATGCTTTAACATCATCACAAGCAGAATAAACAAAGCCCAAATAGTTTATTTGTGCACTGGGAGGCAACCGCATATACAGTCTATGGCCTCCTGTGGTGTCTACAACACTAGGCTGATGAACTCAGACAGCAAGGGAATATTTGTTTCCAGGATAAAAGGTGATGATCCAAGAGCCAGAAAGCATCCTTCTCTTTGAACGGTGATTATAAAATGTCCTGGCATCAAATGTTTGCCTCCTATTAGCCACAAATCCATGTTATAACACTTGATCAAAAGAAATTGTTAAAGACTTCTTCATAGAACTTGAAGTAGGAACAGGAAATATCTGTACCATTTCTTGGCAAGCTGGTAGCTAGCTACACTGTTCTTTAAGTGTTTTAACATCATGCTTATTCTATAAGCTTATCACCTTGCAGCTCTCTACTCTATGGAACTTCAAAGCTCCACAAGAATCTGGCCCTCTTGACTCTTAAGTTCTTCTAACTAATGTGTCCACTCTTTAGTCTTTCTAAACAAGCAGAGATTTCTCAAGAATGGCTGATTTAGAGGGACTGCTAAGAACATAGCTCTGGCTTTTCTAAAGCCATTCTTATAGCTGCAAATTCCTAGAAAGTGAAATAGTGGACTTGTCTTATTTTTGTACTAGAGCAGGATGTGCTTAGATATTGAATTCTTAAATGCTGGGGTGGGGGATGGGAAGAGGGAACAAAATCTCTTGGAAATTGTCAATATCATTGTAGGCTTAATTTTCATACCAGGCTTTTTCTGGATTTATGCTATTACCAAACAAGTAAGCTAAATAGCCAGTGAGTATATGTAAGGAAAATTTATACTAGTCTCCAGTGTCATGTAACAATGTCAGAGTTAACTTGTCTGGTTTAGCTCTAACTTACAAAATAATTATCCTGTAGTCTGGGGACACTTCAGCTCCATATTAAAGACTAACTGAAATGAAGATTAAGAGGAATATAAGAAGAATTTGTTATGGAAATAAAGCCTGAATTTTACCTTTTTCAGGAACTACTAAGCATATGCTAAAATAATTTGTGAAGTAGGTATATAGAGAATTCAAGCATCAGTGTGCAGTGTTGGCCAGGAGTTGGTTAATAGCATCCTCAATAAGGCAACAGAGAAAAACACCAATGAGGAACAGAAAAAGTGAAAGCAAGATGGTAGAACACATTTTGAGTCAGAAAAAAATTTCTTCTCTATTGAGAATAACAGGAGTTTTACAGTGACCTTCACTTGAACCAAAATTTCACACCACAATAGGGAAAGAACAGTGATCACAAAGAACAAGGAAGTGCACGACTTGAAATGAAAGCAACAGAACATATATGTGTCCCTTGGCTATTCGGGTCTTTGTAGCACTGTTGCACTGTGTGGAAGGACCTCTAACATCTGTTCTGCACTGAGCAAATGCAGTTAGTGGATTAAATTGAAGATGTGGAATATCTTCTGCAGTTCTTAATATTTCCCTGAAAAATTCCTTGTAAAATTGTCAAAGAAAATAGTAATAACTGATGGTGGTTTTGCATGAAATAATTCCCCTCTTCAAAAAGGATTAAAAAGTGGTTGTCTCAAAAGCTTGCAGAAGAAATTATTTCTGAATACAAAGTCATCCCAATCAGAATAAACAAAATTTTCACATAAACCTTAATGAATCAAAAATGTTATTCTTTTTCTTAAGTTCTAGCAGTATCTATGTTTGAAGAGAATTAAGCTTTTTTTTAGAAAAAATGAAAAATGCATAATTTATACCTCTCTATATGATAATGTATGTTTAATAAATACAAATCTTTGAAGAAGGGAGCTAAGCCTACCTGTTTATTGCCAACTCTACTATAGCTTTAGTCCATCACTTGTTGTCCTCTGGGTGAATGAATAAAGTCACCCATCCTATGAAATGTGACTTTTAAACTGAAATATTAATTATATGTCAGTTTAATATGTATTAATTAAGATAATGATCTAATTGTTAATTATAATCTGAAGGCTCTTTTGGCATTCGATGCAGTTTACTGCCAAAGATGTGTTTTGTACCTGCTTTCATTAACATTTTTTGATGCTAATATTTTATATGCAACGTAGTTGTTAAACTTATTTTTATGCAGCATTTTTCATATTTGCGATTTTGTCTTTACTTTCTTTCCCATGTAAATTCTGTTTTAAAACTTTGTGGCATAGCAACTGGATTTCCCACCCAGCTTCAGCTTTCTCTACTTTCTAGTAAAACCATCTTCATCACTGTTTCATTGGATAAAAGGATTCTCTCCACTGGAAATATACCTCCTGTGTGTCCTGAAGTCACATTCACTCTCTTAATATGGACCAAGACTGTTGTAAATTTGAGTGTAGGTTCTCAATTGGAAAAAATTAATTTCAGAGAGATCTTAATCTTTGTCATGCTTTTAGCTGGGGTAGTTTTCTGCACTGTAGCTGGTATAGTGCTGCGTTTTGGACTTAGTATGAAAAAAATGTTGATAGTTGTTTTAGTTTTTAGTTGTTGCTAGGTATTGCTTACACTAGTCAAGGACTTTTCCAGCTTCCCATGCTCTACCGGGTGCACAAGAAGCTGGAAGGGGAGGGGATACAACCAGGACAGCTGATCCAAACTGGCCAAAGTGATATTCCATATCATGTGATGTCATGCTTGGTATATTAACTGGGGGGAGTTGGCTGGGGGAAGCAGTGATCACGGCTCGGGGACTGGCGGTGTCGGTTGGTGGGTGCTGAGCGGTTGCATCACTTGTAGTTTTTTTCCTTTTCCCTCTTTCCCCTGGGTTTCATTTCTCTCTCTCGTTATTTACTTTTTTATTATATCATCATTATTATCATCATAATCATAATAATTATTATTACCATTACTACTATTACAATTTTATTTTAATTATTAAAGTGTTCTTATCTCAACCCATGAGCTTTCTTGCTTTTGTTTTTCCGATTTTCCCCCCCATCCCACAGAGGTGGGGGAGTGAGCGAGTGGCTGTGTGGTTTTTAGCTGCTGACTGGGGCTAAACTACGACAGTCCTTTTTGACACCCGAAGTGGGGCACAAATGGTTTGAGATAATAATAGTTGCTAGTCACAGCATGGACTTTCTTCTCAATATTAGTTTATCCAATCTGCACCATGCTCTTGTTTTTGCTGTACACATTAAAGATCAGTGTTGGTTTTTATAGTCTGCTATGCTCTGCAGTGATTAGCGATGTTTTGCCTAGGAGATTTGTTATTAAAACAATGGCCTTGAGTTTTATTTGGTATCTGAAGTTTATATTGAAGCCGTTACTGTACTTCAGGTACCACCTCATGGAGACAATTAGCAATTATACCTCCTCTTCTTAGAGTTGTTTTATGGAGGAAATACAGAATGGCACCTTAGTTACCTTAATCTATAGTGCCTCCTCCTTCATTACAAAAACTTTTGAGCATCTTGAACATCCTTGGGTAGTTAAGATACATCTGTTGGTACTTCTTTGACAGATTGTTTCGTTTTTGTCTAAGGTTAATAAGCAATTTCAGAATATCATCCAGAGGTCTGCCCCAAGGTTTGATAGTTATGAGTGGCAGGGTATGTGAGATAGTATGGGCAAATACCTAGGACAGTGGGCATCTCTAATGTTTTAGAACTTCACCCCTGAACAAGTGTACAGTCCTGAAAAACTAATAGAGTATTTGGAGAAAGTATGTTGTTATCCTGGCAACTCTGGAGAGACACAGATCACTGCAACATTCTGGGGCCTGGCCCATGCCTACCGAGCCCTGTTCAACACTATTCAGTACCCCCAATGGGAAGAGAAGGCCTCTGGATCTAAGAACGCAAAGAAAAGGAAGGCAACAGGCACTGTGGCCACTCCAACTCCAGCGACAGGCACCCCAGCCACTTCAACCCTGGCGGCAGGCACCACGGCCACTCAATTCCCCATGACAGGCACTATGGCCACTCAATCCCCCACAACAGAAGGGGGACCGAGCGAGTGGCTATGTGGTGCTTAGTTGCTGACTGGGGCTAAACCACGACAGTCTTTTACACTGATGTCTTTTTCCCTTGCAAACCCTTTGTCTATCTTTGTTTTCATTTTCTCAATTCTTTTTACATTTTCTTTATCACAACAATAGTTTTATTTATGTAGAATAGCTAAGAAAATAAATTATAAAAAGAGAAACAATCTCACTATGCAAGACAAGAATCCTAAGGTACAGGGCTTTTTACAATAGGAAATATCTTTTTACAGAAGAATAACTCATATGTGATGTTGCTAGTTCTCTTTCTTTTCTTTTTTCTTAGGCCATGTTTTAACTGTTGTAAATATAAGGTAAAGAACATTGCCTATACTTTAAAGAAATTAATGTTTTGTGATAGAAGATGGGAAAATGGAATTTCTGTTAAGTGAAAAGTCCTGATATCCACAATCTTTTCTCAATGACCTTCCAAAATTTCATATGGAGAAAAAATTCCAATGCGTTTCTACTCAGAAGCAATGAAACAGCTTGAGAATTTGTTTCAGAATGCATAATTGGGACAGTATAAGATTAATTCATTCTCCTCTCTGTCAAATAATGAAGTAAATGGAAATACAGTAATGCAAATGCAGATAAAAAATTAGGAGGTGGGGTTTTTTTTATTATTACATCCTTTGCTTATGTTTGTGAATGATAGAAAAAACAGATTAAGAAAGCTATTAGCAAGCAAGACCATTCACCAACCAAGAAGGGACACATTACAATTAAGGTACTCTAGATATTGTACGCACTGATGCTTGCCCAAACTGTTTTAAATGAAGATGTTTTCACACAGACCCTTTTGTACTGTTCCACAATATTCTATTTTAAATTATTTGTACCAAAGGTTTGTCATATAACTAAAAGCAATTTAGTCTTGATGAGGATTGCCATTGTAAATGCATGTCATACTCTTCAGCAAATATTCCAGTTATAATAAAACTACTTTAAAATTTTCCTATCTTTTCAGAACAGTAAAAAAATATCATGACTCTTACAGTTAGTATGAAACTGATGAGCAGCTACTTCCAGTTTGATTCACCTCATCTGTGTAAAATGATAAAAAATGTGTATAATGATAAATTTTGAAATGCAGGATGAAGCTCTCAGGCATAGCAAGAGATTTTTTTAAATTTTCATGCAATAAATATAATTGTATTTTCTGTGAAGGAACACACAGACAAGTGATAATGTATAAGTAACTTAAGTCTGCAGACTCATTAATTAGTGTATTATAAATTTATTTCTGTATACTGTAGCATCATCATTGCTACAGATAGTGATGATATCTAATTGTATGAAAACAATTCATAAGATTTTTCTTAATATATTCTATTCTGAAACATTGATCATGCAGGTTGCTAAAACAGAGATCCAGTTAGGCACTCTTTTGCCCCAATGCTTCAGCTTTTAAGTTATCAATTATTTTCATGTTTAAGCTATCTAGAAATCTATATATTAAGTGGAAAAATAAATATTTTGAATTATAAACCACTTCATGGGGCTGACAATTCATCATGTTGCCTTCTGAAAATCAAAGCCCAAGGAGTCTCCAATGTTGATCTTTGTGCCTAGGAAATCGCCAGCTGTAGAAATACAATTTGGAGGTGGGAAAAGAGAAGAAAAGTAAAAAAAATTTCTCAGTAAGGTAAGACTGTTGGATACAATCACAGAGTGAGAGGCTGGGAGGACCTCTGGGCTGACGTGGTTCATCTTCTAGCCAAAAGTGGGATCAGTGTTCCATAAGCCATTTCTGACAGGAGCCAATCATTGTTCCTAAAAATTTGTTTCTATATTTCCTAGCATTCATAATATTCAATTCCAGAAAGTTTTCCTGATGTCTGCTGTAAACCTCACTTGCTACAGATGAAGCCCTTTACTTTTATATCTGGATTTTCTCTTTCCCCACACAGATCTTTTTTACATGGTTGAAACTGTAGTTACCAGGCTCTCCTCCCTAAATTACAACTTCTTCAGTCTGTCTTATAGGACAGACCAGTGTTAGTTCTTCTTCTTGTCTTCTCAAGTATTCTAGGTGAAGCCTTACCAATAACGCCTTAAGCAGAGAGGCTACTTGACAGATTGGCAATACCCCTATGCCTGTTTAACACCGTGTAACGCTTCTCAGTCATGATCAGTTTGGATCCATCTTCATCTCTAGACCTGCTTTTACAGTTTGATTGACCAGATGTATAATTCCCATTCTATATTTTTGGACGTGATTGACCCTACCTGTATGTAAAAGCCTGGTGTTTCTCCTTAGTCAACTAGATTTTTTTTCCCAATAACTTCTCCAGTTTCTCAAGATTGTTTTGTCTTTTAATTGTCTCCTCAGGCATGTTTGTAGTTCCTCCCAGCTTGATGCCAGCTCACATTGAAGAAGTAATAATTTCTTCTTTTTTATTTTTATATATATTTTGCTTATACACAAAATACTCTGTATCAGTTAACTGCACATTTATCTTAATTATATATAGAATTCCAATTAATATTTAATGCATTACCTAGGAATCAAATCAAGCATTCTGCCTCCCACAACAAAAAGAACACAACTGAAAAGTAATAAAGTGTACATTATGTATTAGTGCCTAATCCAGCAAAATTTAAATGAAACAGTTTGTATGAGTAAGGACTACCTAAACAAGGAGTCTGCCAAAACAGGACCTTGGTTTTCTAACTGTCAATTTCAAATTCCTCAAAATGCTTTTATCCACATTCTAGAGAGCAGAGGGAAGATATAGCATACATTGATTTTTTTAATATTTTATTTTTCCATCTTGTTTCAGATTAAACCACCTATGCATTTAAAAACACGAGCATACAAAGTATCAGAATGTTTCAGCTGTAACGAAGGAAAGAAGAATTATATATGTTTATGGATTAGCATTGATTTCTAAATTAGTCAGGAGCTGGCACTGAACATGCAATATTGAGAGAACAGAATCATTCTTCATCATATATCTGCTATATGTGGAAGGAATTATGTCATTCTTTCTCCTCATCTACAGGACTAGCATGCATTGCCAGACAAGAACTCCTTGCAATATTTGCAAATTAGGACATGAATAATTGAAAGTGTTTGGAAGTGACTCTGTTCACTGGGGAAATGGTATAGAACTTATTCAATCGTCTGCAGTGAAATATAAGTATGTTTCCTTCATGTGCTGCATAAATATTTGATTAACCACTGTGCAAAGCATTAGTGGAGCATCTGCTCAGCATGATACTGAAACCTGGTTGACACCGGTAAGTAGAAGGAGTAAACTCCACCCAGTGGGAAATGTCAAATGCAAGTTTGAAAATTTCAGTCTTTGTTATTCTGATCTATTGAGCTGAAAAGAATAAGAAAATAAGCATTTAAGATGATGGAACTGAAACAAAAAGATGTAGGCACTTACATTCACATGTTATGGTGATGTGTGAACTCTGGTGTTTTGTCATCATATGGTTAATTTGGAATTCATATTTCCTTGTCAGCTTTCTGAATCACAAGCTTACCATAAAAAAAAAAAAAACAAAAAAACACTTACTTTCTGAAAAAACATGTTCCCCACTTGGTGAGTTATGATTTATAATTAAAGTTCCATAGATAACTTGTCATTGATTAGAAGGTTACATAGCTTGGACCAAATAATTTGTGCAAACTGATATCCATCGGCCCTTTTTTTTTTTTTGTAGAGGAGATGTGGATAGTCTCTATAAACAGTTATTCATTAGAGCCTTTAAGAAGTAGCAATTTCATGGGTACCTAGGAAAAAAAAAATCATCAAACATTTAACCATTTCTAATAATGAAGTAAAAACTTAAATTTTTTTTGTAAAAGTTCAGAAGTGTTTGACTCCAGCTTTTTCAGCTTAATTGTGAGAAATAAGAAACGCTAAGAACAGTTTTGAAAAACAAGCTTCAATGTTATCTGTGAATAGAAGTGATAGTGCCAGGAGCTGAAATGGAAAAAAAACAACAAACTATTTCTTAGAGATTTTCACCCCAGTATTAGAGACTAAAGATTCTGAGAGGTGAAGTGACTCTGGAGAATCAGAAAGGTCTGAAAACCGTAAGCAATGCTGTGATCATATTGACGTTTCCTGGTGATCATTGCTACAGGTTCAAGAGTCCTGTTGTCTCCATGGTGTTCCAGTATAAAGCTAGGAAAGTAAGTTCATATATTTGTCAAAATGGATCTCCTGAACTTATAGATACAGGAAAACAGAGAGGAGCAATTATTCTGCTAAAAATAATTCTTTAAGAAACAGACAATATTCACAATAGTGCCATTAGGATTTTGATCATTAACATATATAGTGAGATTATGGCACTATATATGTGCCTAGGGGACATCACAGATTGAGACATTCCTTTTTATTGCTCTCTCCAGCTCAAATCTGTAAGACTCATATTAAAGATATCTTTAAATGTCTTTGCCTCCCTATATTAAACTGACAATTCATAAAAGGTAATTTTGCCTAATACAAACTATGTTCGTTGTCATATGAATTTTCACCTCTTCATGAAATTGGCAAAGTAAAAGCTCATAACTTTTCAATATTTGTCTTTATTCTGTCATGTTATTATTGAGTTATATTCACTTAATTGATCTAATGGAGCATAATCCAATTGAATGCAGTGTTTCATATATTTTGTTATATTGCCAAAAAAAAATCAAATTTCTGAAACAAATTAACCCAATTGAATTACCTCATTTGTTTTAAGAAGAGGTTATATGTTTGAATATGGTCTTCTGTTTAATTTATTACACCAAATTCTTCATTCATGACTCACAGCACAGTAAAAGAAGAAAAAAAATCAAAGGGTGAAAGAAGACTGAATTATCTTCACAAGTTTTTTCTCCAGTGTTTACAGAGTCCCAGGTGAGAGCTGAGAAATAAGAATTATTGCTGAAGCATGGAAATTTTCCTTTCTGATTTTTGGTCACCTAAAGTGAAGCTATTCAGTAGGTCTATTTCAATTGTATTTTGTATTTATTTTTATTCTCCCAAATGGTCCTAGTGCTTTTGTATAAGGTATGATTGCAGCCATAACTTGATGTAATATGAATAAATGATGAATTTAAAGGCCTTATATACTATTTTCAACTTAGGAAATCTCTCTTGATTTGTGTGTCATATTCTGACCCAATATTATTTATGGATTTATTGAAGAAGAAATAGTTTTCTACAGCTTCCAGCCCATGAAACCTTCATTAGAACAATGCATGGTATGATGAAAGAGAAACAAAAGTTTTAAAAACCTGTTTGGCAGTCAGCAGCTAAGGAACCAGTAATAGAGGTTCTGTACCGTAGCCTTCTTGACCAGAAGTCTTTCAGTTTCCACAAAATGTATTACCAAATATGGCATATTCAACAACTTCCAGACACACCCAGAAGTGTATCTGCACACACTTGCTCTAAGCATGGTGAAGCAATTTCCTTTACCCTCTGAACTTAGGCTGTTATTGTACCTGACATACTAAAATAGATGGTCTTACACTATTTACTCTTGAATATCTCCACTTCTCAGCCATATCCAGTTTGTCTCAACCATTGTGTAGTATCTTCACATGTTCTTCCAGGAAATGGGAAATTGAAAAAAAGTAACAAAAAAGAAGCCTAAATTCCCTGCCTTTCTCACTTTATTTTAATAATTTAAAATGAATGTAGGCTTTGTTATTTTTATAAAGATCCTGAGCGCTCATTTAATTTTCTTCTTTAGTATATTTCATTGTAATATCAAGCAAGAGACACTTTCAAAAAGAAACCAAGATAAACAGAATATTTAAAAAGCTGATGTCTAGAATGAAAAAACAGTTTTAACCACTGCAAAACGAAAAATAAAATAGAAACAATGCAAATAGAACTTTTTTGAAACAAGATAAATATGAAACGGAAACAAAACTGCATTAAGATAAAGTTCTTTTAAAAGCATTATTTTGAAAAAAATAAAATTAAGATGCAGTCATTTTAAAAGCAGTTATTTCACAATCTATTTTGAAAGGTTTTCTTAAATCAACATTAAATGTTCCAATTTTCTACTAAAAATGTTTAGATTTTACCTCCCAAAATAAATTTTTAAATACATCTCCTATATGATAACTCAAAATTTCTACTTTTTATTTCAAAATGGAATTAAAAAAATACTCTAACATTTTTAATTGAAGAAAAATTCTGAATTTGAACTAGCTTATCTGGTATATAAATCCATGTAGTCTTTTAGTTATATTTTGGGTGCTTCACTTAATTCACTGGTTTGTTTGATCACTTTTATACTCTCTTGTTTTTATTTCTAGTAGTTTCTTTTATTTCACTTCCTTTCAGTACATTATTTTCTGTGTCTTCTGCTCCACACATTTCAAATCTCCCTGACCATGTTCTCACTTATGACAATCCTTCTTCCCCTCCTGTCCAATGGCATCACGATACTAAAACTTAAGGTTCCCAACATGACAAATTTAGTCTCCATATCAGAATAAAACTGCCAGTGGCCCATAGGCACCAATGCTGCATGTGTCTGGGAAACGTAAACTGACAGGTGAAGGATGCTGCAAGCAAAACTGTGATGCTTATGGGCACCAAGTCCCTGAACACTTAGATGAAGCATGTGTGGGTTGCCTGGTAGCAGGTAAGCATTGCTGGAAAAGTGCCTGAGCCTTTCTGTGGATTTCCCTGCCTGAGCCATTCTTCCCTTCCCTCCCCAGGTTCTCCCTGCTCCTATGGTGGAGGCTTTTTGGTCCACTGCTCACCAGGTTCTCACTTGCCTCCTTTTATCTTCAGCCATTATCTATTGCAGTCTACCTAAGATTATGTAATGCACCCAGCAGGGTTTCTGTAATTGCTCTCCTTAGAAAGCACCTCTTTCCTCTTTGTTCTTAGCCTCTGAAACTCTCATTTCACTAATCCATTCCTAGCACCTCAGCTGGTCTTGATGTAACTTTCCCACCTGTTCACACATCATTCACCATCCTTTTTAATTTCACCTCACTTTGCCATATTACTTAACCTATATGCCAGGGTTGCAGCTGACCTGAGTGTGTAGCATTTGAGCTCTCCTTGCTATTTGTTCTTCTGATCCACATTCTAATAATCATAATGATATAACAAACTTTACAGATGTATTGGAAAACATAAAAACAAATAAGCAATATTCACTCTACCTCAAATAGCAGTTCTTCAACAGGTAAAAGAATAAATTCTATCCTTATGAAACCACCTAAAGAAGCCATATTTAATATTATATTTTGCAATGATAGGTCTTCTATAATATTTACAGAAACAGCTTAAAAATGAACCCAACAACCCTTGATTACAGTATAGCAAGTACAGTACTTGTAAAAGTATTACCAGAAAGTGGAACATTGAACAGATGCACACAACAGAGCTCAAAGCCAATATTTTTTGTATATGCACTATAAAAAGTACTGTATCTAATGATTCAATCCTCCACTATGCAGAGTGCCTCCTGGAGGGTGCCAAGTGCCTTCAACTCCTAAGTCTTTTTGTCTCTCTCCAGAAGCATTGGAAAGTTGAGCTATAAAACAGTAAGATACTTCTTTATAAAATAATGTTTTCCATCTGACTTGAAGAGAAATCTTTCAAAGAAGGAATGAAAGCTACTGCTGAGACATTCCTGACAGAAAAGCAAGTTGATTCAAGTGGCCAGTTCTTATGTTTTTGTGATAACAATTCATCAAATCTTGGTAATCAAAAATGATGGAAAAGGAAATAAAAGGGAAAAAATACATGGCAGCTAAATGGAGCTTTGAACCAACCCCAGACTTTGTGAGGTTTGACAAGATATGAAAGTTTGATATTTTATAGCTCTTAAAAAAGACTTCTTTATATACTGAAAGCCATTGTTTCAATAATGTTGATATTGCAGAAGACCATTTCATTTCTTGTTTTTCAGATAACATTTTATGGTGATCTATCACTCCCAATTTAATCTTTTATGTCATGTTATATTACTTTCCAAATTTCGTAATAGAAATGGTTGAACAGGAAATAACAGGGAGAACTTCAAACAAAAATCTTCAAGTATGTAAAGGACTGGGCTCTCTGGCATCGTGCAGGCACTTGCCACCCAGCTCCTGCAGGCCCTACACTGGCATGCCATGCCTGAATCTCCAAAGCATTGGAAAGGAAGGCCTCATTCGAGAGCAAAACTGTACTAATATCCACCACCACATCAGTTCTATGTGTAGAAGATAGGACTTTGGGCACATTGGCCTATCCTAAGGGATACATTCTGCCTGTTAATCCCCTTTCTCCTCATTTCCTAAGTGCCATAGCTCCCTTTTAGGGCATTGTATATCCACACATTACTTCACAGATATCAAAATCCTAGCCTCAAAGCATTACTCCTGGAAGCTTTCTTCTTACACGCCATCTGCATCCAAGCATTTGTAACCCAGAGAGCAGAGAAGGAGGAACGTATCATCAAGAAACTTAAAAAAAATCCCAAACCCTCAAAACAAACAAAAATTTCCCTGTATGTTTTGGAATCTATCGTATTGTAAGTGCCAGTTATTTGCTGCAGACATCTACTTTTTAAAAGTATGGAAAGTGGAAAGCTCAACTACTGCATACTTTGCTGAGTATTTTTCCTGTTCTTTTTTGGTGTATTGCTTAATCCTAACACCGTTTTAACATGAAAAATCATCAGAACACTTCTGTGTGATTTCTGTCACTTCCCCACCCAGGTATGGGTGTAGGTTCCAGATAATATTGTATCTTCAGCTTCACAGGTATTTGGAAAGTTAAGATAGAAGTTGTAGAATCATTAAGTTTGGAAAAGACCTTTAAGCTCATCAAGTTCAACCGTCAACCCAACACCACCATGCCTCCTAAACCATGGCCCGAAGTGTCATGTCCACAAGTTTTTTGAACACCTCCAGGGATGGTGACTCTACCACCTCTCTGGGCAGCCTGTTCCAATGCTTAGCCACTCTTTCAGTGAAGAAATTTTTCCTAATATCCAACCTAAACCTCCCCTGATGCAACTTGAGAACATTTCCTCTCATCCTATCGCTAGCTACTTGGGAGAAGAGACCAACATCCACCTCACTACAACCCCCTTTCAGGTAGTTGTAGAGAGTGATAAGGTCTCCCCTTAGCCTTCTCTTCTCCAGACTAAACAATCCCAGTTCCCTCAGCCGCTCCTCATATGACTTGTTCTCCAGTCCCTTCACCAGCTTCATTGCCCTTCTCTGGACACGCCTCAGCAGCACAATGTCCTTCTTGTAGTGAGGGGCCCAAAACCAAACACAGTATTCAAGGTTCAGCCTCAGCAGTGCCAAGTACAGGGGGGCAATCACTTCCCTACTCCTGCTGGCCACACTATTCCTGGTACAAGCCAGGATGCTGTTGGCCTTTTTGGCCACCTGGGCACACTGCTGGCTCATGTTCAGCTGGCTCACAGCCAGCACCCCCAGGTCCTTTTCTGTTGGGCAGCTTTCCAGCCACTCTTCCCCAAGCCTGTAGCATTGCATGGGGTTGTTGTGACCCAAGTGCAGGACCTGGTACTTGGCCTTGTTGAACCTCATACAGTTGACCTTGGCCCATCGATCCAGCTTGTCCAGATCCCTCTGCAGAGCCTTCCTACCCTCAAGCAGATCAACACCCCCACCCAGCTTGATGTTGTCTGCAAACTTACTGAGGGTGCACTCAATCCCATCACCCAGATCATTGAGAAAGATATTAAAAAGCACTAGCCCCAAAACTGAGCCTTGGGGAACACCACTTGTGACCAGCCACCAGCTGGATTTAACTCCATTCACCACAACTCTCTGGGCTTGGCCATCCAGCCAGTTTTTTTTACCCAACAAAGAGTACACCTGTCCAAGTCACGAGCCACCAGCTTCTCTAGAAGGATGCTGTGGGAGACAGTGTCAAAGGCTTTAATAAAGTCCAGGTAGACAACATCCACAGGCTTTCCCTCACCCACTAGGCAGGTCACCTGGTCATAGAAGGAGATTAGGTTGGTCAGGCAGGACCTGCCTTTCATGAAGCCATGCTGGCTGCGCCTGATCCCCTGGTTGTCCTGCACTTGCCTGGTGAGCTCACTCAAGATGGACCTCTCCATAACCTCCCCCAGTACTGAGGTCAGGCTGAGTGGCCTGTAGTTCCCCAGATTCTCCTTCTGGCCCTTCTTGTAGATGGACGTCACACTGGCAAGCCTTCAGTCATCTGGGACCTCCCTTGTTAACCAGAACTGCTGATAAATGATGGAGAATGGCTTGGCAAGCTCCTCTTCCAGGTCTTTCAGGACTCTTGGGTGGATCCCATCCAGTCCCATAGACTTGTGAGTGTCCAGGTGGCACAGCAGGTCGTAAACTGCTTCCTCCTGAATTACGGGGGGTTTATTCTGCTTTCCATCCCTGTCTTCCAGCTCAGGGGACTGAACAGCCCAGGGATAACTGGTCTAACTATTAAAGACTGAGGCAAAGGCATTAAGTACCTCAGCCTCTTCCTCATCCTTGGTGGCAATGTTACCCCTCATATCCAATAAAGGATGGAGATTCTCCTTGGCTCTTTTTGTTGTTAATAAATTTGTAAAAATATTTTTGTAATCTCATGATTTCCCACTATTCCCAGGAATATTTTGTTTTAATACTATTAAAAAAGACTCTTAGGTATGCTAAATGTTTTGCATATAACAAGTCTGTTACAGATTGCAGCAATTTTGAAGTAGAACATCCATAATTCTTGTCCAGTGTGATTTTTAATGTAATCAGTGTCTTCTTATCCAGGATATCACTTATGTCTCTAGTATAAGCCAAAGTGGAGATCATACTACAAGATTATTTTAATGGAGGATACGATCCAAGGCAGAAGATATAATACAAATAGAGAATTCACAGTTAGGTACAGTTATATTCCAAGTATCAAAAAAAAAAAAAAATTGACCTTAACTGACAGACATCTATTTCTGCATAAACATAACATCTACAGGAAAAAAATTTCTATTTTCCTTAGAAATATTCATCCTCTTTCTTTTCATACAGAGGTCAGCAGAACTTTGCTGAATATGACATCTCACTTGTAAGCACTCTCTTTTCCCAGAGCCCCTTCTAGCCAACAGGCTATATCCTGTATTAAAATTCAGTCATTTGTCTAGACTTGGCTTTCTTGTATATATCTTTTCTAAATGGTGACCAGAAGGTGTTTTTTTAGTCTCAGCAGGAGCCTGAATATCCTGAGAAACTAGTGATATCGTAAGCAGAAATTGTGAGTTAACAAAAATTTCTATGTGAAAAAGGCGGCTCATATTTTAACAAACCTTTATTTAAAACATACATAGTTTTGGATAAAGAGAAGAATATGATGCTGAATGTTTTTTCTTCTCACAAAGGGGAAGGTACAAAGGGATCCTTTAGCACCTTACACAAGATTTCATGTTATAGTTCCATATTTGGGGAATAAACATGTTCACATTTTATGTTTTCACTGAATTAAATATAGATCTGTTTTTTTCACACCAGAGTGAATGTGGTCATTACTTTAAATGGAAGTTTTTTATTGGCAACACCAATGTGCAACTAGCTTCTTAGAAAGTACATATATTGGAGATTTAATATTTTAAGCCTCTCAATCTTTAGTTCACAAGCAATCAAAATTAAATAATAGGTCACTTAAAAGAACAATTAATAAAAAAAGACTTTTAATATATTATTGTCTAAGATAATTTCATCTTTCAAAAATTGGAAAATATACCACCCACAGCTGCTTTCTCCAGCAGTGCTTTGGGAATGTTTAGCTTGATAAATTATATCACACCCTTATTAGGACTGAAAATAGCAAAACCATTATCATATAATTACAAGTTAGCTTTGAAGATAAATCATTCCTGATAATTTTCCAATATATGTCACTTCTATGTTTCTAACAGAGAAAAATAACACACTAATATATGTGCTAGACTTTTGTTTTGCATTTGTAATTAGCATGATAAAGTAGTATGTAATATACCATGATTGACTAAGGACTTAGAGAAAAAAAGTATTCTAGAGGTAATTGTTGAGTGCTGTCAACTACTGACTGAATAAGTAATTTATAATCCAAGGACTTTGCAGAATTTATGTCTAAAAAAGAAGAGAATATGAACTAAACATAGTACATACTACTAAAGATTGTGTTTTGAGAGGTCTCTTTCTCATTTAACCAAAGGTAGATCTTGTGCGTTTCTCTGCACTCAAAAAAACTTTGGATTATAAAAAGAGAAATTTTAATAAGGGACTTGAAGGCAATACAGCCAAGTCCTAATAGGATGAATCAATCATCACAAGCCAAAATATACTTACAGGAATTCCACATTTTATTAATAGGTGTATTGCCTCTGTAGAAGGAATGACTAAGATTGTTCAGCCTAGGATGAAGGTGATGGAAAGAAGGTATGATAGAGATCAATAAAATCACTGTCCCTTTCATTTCTGTCCCAGGGCGTTTCTGAGCCACATATCACAGTAGACTCAGAGAAAATTCTGGGGGGAAATATCACTCTTTGCCATCTGATCTTCTCTGAGCATTTCCTGCTGGTCACTGTCAGCGATCGGAGGCTGCAGTTGACCATCTGACCCATACGTGCACTCTTCTACAGATGCTTATTTAAAGACACACAAGCATCAGTATATTGTGTATTGAAAATCACATCATGAATGTAATCTCTAAGTTATGAATCTCAGCTGTGAAGGAAAGACATGGCAAGAGAGGCAATGTATCATATAACTCTAATCCTGCATCTGCAGTGAATTCTCCAACAAAATTTTTTTATTCTTATCCTCAGGTCCCTCTTAACATTTTGTGTATAAAACCCTTTATAACCAATACTTCTATGAATTTAAAAATGTCTAGTTTTCCTCTGATGAATCTCTGAAGAATAAATATGTAACATTATTTACTACAAATTCATCATTATTACGTCCTATTCATACCCATTTCCCATATGGTGACTGAATGAAAAAAAGTATTATGTATATCATAAAAACAGTCCATAGCAAAATAATCTACTCATACCCAGCAAGAACAGACGGGTGTAAAGTGTTATTACTGGTGACACACATCTTTGTGTGAAATTATCAAGGTTGGTATTGTTCATAATGGCTAGAGATGTCCCTGGATTGCTTGCTTATCACCATCTGCCAGGATGAGGGTTACCCAAGTAAGAAATTTAGTGCAGCTTTTCTTATAAGTTCAGATATAGGTACATATAATATACATATATATTGCCTTATGTAGGCAACAAATCCAAGAAATCACCACGAATCATCAGTGGTGAAGCTTCCCTCCCCAAATTGAACAATAATTTTTTTTTTACTGACATCTTTTCTTCTTAATTCGTCCAAGAAAGATCATTCCCGGGACTGTGAAAGACTGTCTAATGCACTGTGTCACCAGTTCCAAATTATCAGGGAAAATATATGTGAACAACTGGTATTACAGTATTATTATCTGACCTACTTCCTTTCCAAGTGTGTTTAAGATTTTTTTAAAAATTAATTAATGAAGTGGCAGAATGTAGAGTATGTAGAGAATTCCCTTTCTTATGCCAAAAACGGTTTTGAAAAGAGACAGTAAAAGTGGCATGTTGTCTTATATCTGACAATACTATAACATCTGGGAGAATGTTTTGCAAATGGAATTAGCAAATAAGAGTAATTTGTTTCCACAGGAGGCAGACATACTTCTTACTCAGAGCTTTAGAATTCCTGGTAAGTGGGTGTTATACAAAAAGAAGAAAATAGAGGCTATCACAGAAAGGTTAGCTTGAAATGTATGTGGGTTTCTTTTTCAATCATCTGTGTTTAAAGTCAAACTCCATGAAGCGCTTTTGTCTTGAAATCAGCATGACTTGTGGGGCAGTGAGGGTAAAATAAATATGAAAATAATGTGCCTCTAGAAATTACTGTACAGTATAATAGATTTCACTATTAAGAACTTTGTCACAATATTCAGACAAAATTTTCTTATCCTTAGTTTCATCTTGTTACTCCTATTAAGAGTTCAACTTCTGTAACTACAGACTATATTGCCAGTAATAAAATTATTCATCCCTGTAAAAACCTATTCCCAATATTTGTCTTCAGGAAGCAATAGTGGATGGTCAAATATTGTTTTAAGATTATAATTATTAGTCATTTTGTGGGTCATTATTAGTCTTTAGTCAGTGGGTATGAAAGTTGGCATCTTTATTCTAAACAAGAATTTTATATTTCTTTTTAAGAGGTTCATCTTCAATTACATCAGTCACCTTTGACAGCATTTTGTAATGAATTGTGATTTTGGTAGAGAAAGATAAAGGGTGAAAATATTAGAAAGAAATAATTGAATGAGTCCATGCTGTTAATAAAATATTAATCAGAAGCTGATGAAGTGGCTTTCTGATATAAATCTCTACAATGGTGCTTTCATTGAGTAAAGAGCAACTTTGTCTTTTATTACTTCAGTTCTATAAATCTAGAGATGTTGTCTCTATAGTTAGCATAAATCTTCTCTAATGAAAATGATGAAATGTCAGGTAATAAGCTCATTGTGCTTCAACAGTCACCTACTAGTCATTTTCCTTATTAGCTATTGCCAGTATTCATGGTGGTGCAAGACATCAACACTGAGGGCAGTTAAGATGAACGTCCTTCATCTGTTCAAGACATTTTCTGTCAGCTCAGATTAAGACTCACTTGAAAACTGAGTAAACAAATGTGCAGCTTTCTGGCACAGCTGAAACCTAGAGCAAAACTCCCATGCCCATCTCCACCCTCTGACAGCCACCTCCTCTTGGGACATAGGTCTACCCCATTCCTAACTTTGAATTTGAACTAAAGGTTCTGTTTTCTATTTCCAGTGTCCCTTTCTCATTGACAGTATGCCCTTGACTAATGCAAACATGTTGCATTTTGCTGTTTTTTCTTTAGAACAAAACATCACTTACTTTTTGTGAGACTGTCTACTCTAGATTTACGAATCCTACCATCTTGGAAATAGTTTCACATTACCCTGAAATAAAGCATTAACTATTGAGTCAGTTCAAAAAGGAAAATCTGGCTGCCACATCTGTTTCCCAAGTTTATCCAGTTTCCTACATGTTCATATTATATTATGCCATAGTTGATTATAGATTAATGTCTGCAGAGCCCATGAATATGAGGAAAAATCTCTAGCTATTACTGTAACAGTGTTATCATTGCAGGGCTTTTTTGCTGGGAAAGGTAAAAATATTCTGTAATGTCACTGAATAAATTCTGCTATATCATAGTAACAGGTGTCTTTTGTTCATTATCTATATGAGTTGGCATTTTGCTCCATTGCCTCAAAGCTGATCATCAAATATTTTGAGATTTAATACATTCGGTTGCACAATCCATTGGAGAAATTCTGCTTTGTCCTTTTTATAGAACACCTTAGGATAGAAACATTTTATAGAAAATATAAGTACTAGATCATAAAGTTAAGTACTATAACTTCAAGCATTTAAATTCCTAATTGCGTCTCAAAACTTCACACGAAACTTCACGCAAAGGCTTAAGGTAACTAAAGTCCATTGGGATGTAAATTTCCAACATTACATTTCCATAGGTGGCTAGAGACCTTCTGATCACCTCTAAAACTGTTTCACACCTGACTGCCTTGAGTACTTTGGCAAGACAAGTATGCTAAGCACTTATCTACAGAGCTTAAGCAAAACATTCACCAAGAACACTTTGCAGATTAGGTCACATAGAGAGCAAAATTAAAAAACTGATGATAGTGCCTAGAAAGTCTTTCAGCTAACAAGTAAACAGACAGTGTTTTCAGGGTACAGAAGACCTTGTTCTTCTCCATTCTCCATCTATGGAGCCTTAGACTTGATTTTTAATTGAGAAACCCCAAATACTAAGTATTTGTAGCTGCTAGTAACTGCTAGTAACTTGTGTGCTTCCATTTTTCTTTTTCTGTTGAAGTTATTCCACTTACACAGAGTAATTAAATATTGACTTAGCCAAAGACCATGAGAAACTGATTATATAACTGGTCAGTTCACACCCAGAGGTGGAAGGAAACATAGCATTCCCTTTCCAACATAAATTAGCAAAATATTAGTGGAAGAAGGAACTGGAACCCTGATTCTTTCCTCAAGGATGAGTGCTCTAATACGAGCAATAAAATCAATCTCTTTGGAAGATACTTATTTTCTTATGCAAGGTGGAACAATATCAAGAAGACAGATTGAGGGTCCCTCAGCTCATCTTCCTGATGAAGCCTAATGACTAAAACACTCTTTTGGGAGATATGCCTTCCAATCTGCTTGGAGGGATAAAACATTTAACACAGGTCTCCCTGAACTGAAAAGAATGACATTAGGTATTTAATTACAAATTTGTGTTTAGACCTAGAGTCTTAAAGATGGGCTGGTACTTAAGCTGTAGGGAAGTAGAAGATTTATTCCCCTGTCCTCAGCATCGTAAACAATCCTTTAGACAGTATGCTCGATTTTGTGAACTTAACACAGGGCTATGAATCCCGTCTTTCTTCTCTTTGTAGCTAATCAGTTCAAAATAAAATTTGATTTTTATACTTGTTCATAAAACATTTACCCAAGTTCATAAGCCATTAAAAGATCAGGTACTCATGGCCCACCCTGATGACTCTTAGGTTATTGTCCTTATGTCAAGGCTACCTTTCTTTTTGCCTTCTCCGAGAAACAGGATGGAAGTAACACAGATATGACAGTCTAGGTAGATGTCTTCATGAAATTTAAGGGAAAAAAGGTTGAGTTCATGATACATTGTTATTTGATTTTGAAAAATACAAAGCAATTTTACTCTAAAACAGCATGTATTAATGTATTTTCAGCAGTATGAAACTGAAATCCACTTAAAATTATCTTTACTAGTGCAGAATGATGAGGAATCATGATGATCCATCTACTAGTGCAGAAAGTGGATGAGGAAAAGACAGAATGTATTGTCAATGTTTTCTCAAACAGCGTATGTCCTGGTTTCAGCTGGGATAGAGTTAATTTTCTTCCTAGTAGCTGGTATGGTGCTGTGTTTTGGATTTAGGATGAGAATAATGTTGATAACACACTGATGTTTTAGTTGTTGCTAAGTAATATTTATACTAGTCAAGGGCTTTTCAGCTTCCCATGCTCTGCCAGGTGCACAAGAGGTTGGGAGGTGGCACAGCCAGGACAGCTGATCCAAACTGGCCAAAGGAATATTCCATACCCTATGACGTTATGCTCAGTATATTAACTGTGGGGAGTTGGCTGGGGGGTCAGTGATTGCTGCTCGAGGACTGGCTGGGCATTGTTTGGCAGGTGGTAAGTGGCTGCATCACTTGTTTTTCTTGGTCTCTCTCTCTATCACCGTCATCATCATCATCATATTCCTATTATTAAACTGTTCTTATCTCAACCCACGAGTTTTCTTGCTTTTGCTCTTCCGATTCTATACCGCATCCCACTGCGGCGGGGATGTTAGGCAAGCAGCTGTGCGGTGCTTGGTTGCTGACTGGGGCTAAACCACGACAGCATACTACTCAATTTATAGTATGACTGAGTTCTTTCATTTAGAAAGAAAACTACTGTCTCTTGTAAATAAAGTGTTAGGAAACTTTTTTTTATTTCCTACATATCTCCCACTGGTTTGACAAGATGATAGGCTGTTTGCTTTGGGTAGCCAGGCATAATGCAAGGAATCTTTTCATTTGTCTTTGTATATACAAAGTAATTTCCTTCTGTCTAAAAACTACCTCTTTAGATTGCCTAGGACACAAATCTATAGATACTGAAGAAGTCTGCTTCATTGGTCTGAAGAGTCATGGGTTTAACACAAAGGTTTTTAAGTTATTTTTCCTTGCTTTCCTTAATTTATTCTGTACTTCTAAAATAACCTGACAAGATTGGGCTAAATACACCTACTATTGTAAAATAGCCAGTCCTGGGTTGCCTAGTCTGAGATTGGATATTATATTCAATCATTAGGCACAATAGTTACTTTTATCAGACCACTTAATGATCATGAAGTTATAGAAATTAATAGGTAGGTTTACTGCAAATAGTAAGCTAGGGTTGGAGAATAAAGCAAGGAACAGCTATTTTCAAAGTGTACTTGTCCCTTGCCTTTACTTACCCTGGCCTGTCCCATCTACAAGGCCATTTTTCCCCAACTACAAGCACATTCCACAACATTAAGTTTATATGTCAGCAATGAACCTTTGGGAAGTACAAAACTCTTGGATAGCTCAAACAGGACTTTTAAAGTATTTTATCTGTGTTCCCCTATACCATATTATTTTTAAAACCAATTATCAAAATGTCAGGTTTTTTTAAAAAAATAATGACTTTGATAGGATTTGTATGTAAATAATATAGAATCCTCCTCTACAGAAAAAATATTCTGGAGGTTACAGATAGTTTTCTTTTTGACTGAGCTTGTCAGTTTTCTTAAATTTTGGATTTAAATACATTAATGCAAAGTACATTAAATCTGCTGTACTTCAAGATTAGGCCGACACTAAAATTAGTTGAAAGTCTCCTTTGAGGCAAAGGTAAAACTAATCAAAAATATTTTGAAATAGTCTTAATGGTAATGGTGCATTTTTTTTAAGATTGACTATTTCACAGCTCAAATAATGAAGGAGTAAGAAGCTGCCAAAGATAAAAAAAATCAAAGAAACATGTAAATGGCAGTATGACCATCAGTAAAATGGGAGCATGATGAAGACCAGGACACATAAAGATTTTTGAACCTATGACCTCAATAAATCAATATTATTTGAAACACAAAGACTATAGCTCAAAGAAGAAGCTGCACTATACCTAGATCTTGTCACCTATCCCTATCAAATATTCTATTGTGTCTTATAATTCAGAACATTCTTCTTTTGGTCATCTTCTGGACCTCTGAGTCTGCACTGAAATTATGTGCTGGTATAGGAGTGATGAGATATTGGATGAAGGCACATATTTGGGGGAAATTAAATATGGTACCTGTACCAGTTGTAATCAGAAGTAGTTAGACTACCTTATTTCAGGTAAGATTTTTTGCCTACTTGCTTGCTTGAATCTTGTTTTATTCTCTTTACCCAGCTTTAAATTTGTTTCAGAAAAGGAGGAAGAAAAGAAGTGTTGCCAGATATTGTCATGGTATAATTCTCTCAAAATTCAGAATTTTGGTCTATTGGTATTTTGAAATATAATGGCCCAAATTAGCATGCATTTCTATACCCTCCTAAATATTTGAAATTTCTCTCTAAGTATTTTTAAAATAAGTCATTCAGATCAACAGAAGTATTTGGTTTCACATTTTAAAATTTTCATTAATGATATATTAAATATAGAGAGGAGCAGTTGTTTTGGAAAAAAAAATATTAAAGAACAGAATCTGTTCCTCAGTAAAATTTCTACAGAGCTGTCATATTCCTATGTAATGTTTTGATTTTTATGAACTTGTTCCAGATATTTGGCCTGAAACATTTATAGTAAGTCTTTAAATATTTAGTGTCTTTTTCAAGCCCCAGTTATTCAAATACTGTAATCAGATGCAAAATTGAGCTTTAGAAGAGAGAAACTTCAATTTCTTACTGTTATGAAATGAATTTTAGTAGTGTGATCAAGTTTTACACTGAAGGCCAAAAATCCATAACACAAATACAACAGTCTCATTAAAGATCTGGATCTTTTTAGGCTTCATCTGTTTTTAAATAATTGCATTTTTCTGGGCCAGGTTTTTATGGGATCAGAAACAATGCACAAGAAAACTGTTCCCAAGCAGTAGCAAGGTATACTGAGCCAGTGCTCCATCTACAAGCAGAGACACTCTCTCACAGCAAGCTTGGTGGGAAGACACAAGTGGAGGTTTAGGTGGGAGAAAGGAGCAAAAACATTTCCTGTTGAGTTCATTGAGTGAGGCGTGGCCTGTGAAGGGTGTCATTGTTAATCTAATCTGCAGAGCCCTCAATTTAGGAAGCTGCAAGAAGAAAGGTGAGATGTGAAAATGTTTAATGTTATTTGAGTTTGGACCTGCCTGAGATAAAGAAGCTGAAATTTTGTGAGTTGTGTCACTGCAGGAGGTGTGTTTGGACATTATAGTTTATACCCATGATTAATTTCTTATAAAAGAATCCTTAAAACTGCCTTGAACTTGAAATGAGGATTCTTTTCGAGTTTTATATGTTGAATTTGAAAATAATTCCATCTGAAATGAAATAAATATTCAATATTATAGGTCTGTTGCTTTCAAAACAATAATTTATTGGTAATGAAACTGAACCTGAGTGGTGACTAATTCAACAGATCTGTTTTGTAGATGCATTAGCTAAATATATACTATATATATATATGTGTATACACGTATATATTATATATATACTATATATAAATTATATATAAATACAGCTATTATACTTTAAAATTCCTGAAAATTATTTTCTTTCCTTGACAATGCTGTTTACATCTGTATTTATTATCTATAATGACATAAAACTTGCAGTTACATTATTTTTTATATATATAAAGAAATAATAAGTAGCAAAAAAAATCTGAGTTTAAAAAGCATTTTAAAACATTTTACAGAATGACAGTGTGAGGTACTTAAAACATCAGCTGAATCTGCAGGGGGTAAATTGTCCTTGAAAGACACAAAGGCAGCTTAAAGGGGAATTTATAATCTCTCTCTTGGGTTTGACAATATTAATTTGTCTCAACTATTTTAGAAGTGCCCTGGCCACAGTGACACTTTCCTAGGTGCATTCTAATAAGGTGATACTCTCTCATTAAACAAGATGGCATTCAGCAGAGAACAAGACAATAATTCAAAAGCAATTGTCATGGAATATAAGGTGATCTGATATTAATAAATGACTGTTGCATGTAGTTTATGAGATAAGAATAATTATTCTGTAAACAAAGCACAACACTGTGTGCAGAGGCAATGTCTTACTTCAAACTGATATATAGAACCATACAGCATTGTTTTATCAGATAGGCTAGTGTTTTTCCACTATCTATGAACTGCTGAGAGGTCATGTCAGTCATTGAATTTCCAATGTTGTGGGCATTATGGTGTGAGTCTTACCTGTAGGAAAGTATTACCAGGCTGGCTATTGTCATATTCTTAGAAGCAATCATTTTAGGAAGCATTGCCATTGTTTTCAAAAGGTGTATATCACGGAAACAGAACTTGGCAGCAAGCAGGTTTAATTCTTGGGATGCTGAAGGAGAATGATTCATAAATAGGCTGAGGGTTTGAGATATTAAGCAGAAAGAAGATCAAGAAAGTGCAGTTTATTATCTTTCCACATGGTAGAAAGAAACAAAAGCAACCAACAGCCACACTTTGCATCAAAGTGAAAGGAGGGCTGAGTACAGTAATTTGGTGAAAGTTATCTTTGCCCAGCAGTAATGAGAGTAGCTGCCACATACTGAGAAGAACATTTTTTCTTTTGTTGGCTGCCGTAACGCCAGTGTACAACTCTTCATATATTACGGCTTTCTCAAGGCCATTTCTACAGGGTCATTTCAGTCCTAGGATAACTGATGCCATTTGATTCCACAGAAAATCATTCATTAGAAGATATCCAAGCTGCTGGATACATAGATAATCCATGTATTTCTTTTAGGAACCCAACAGTGCTTTCATTGGACTGGCTTAAGACCAATATCATTCTGGGAAGATTTTTGTATTTATTACGCCACTTTTACTCTAGCATAAAATAGCCAAGTTCAGTGGCAGTAATTCTGACTTAGAGTGTGGTACTGCACAGAAGGAGACAATTAGTCCCAGCTGAATGAAAGAAGTTTTAGAACAGTATTTGAGACAGTAATTTTTTTAAATGTTTCAAACTACTAAGGTAATTCAGGGACAATACTTTTTTTCTGATTGTTTACATTAGATCCTATTGATCTAATGTACAGGTGCTAAAAAGCCCATTAAGTCCTTTATGTATCACTGAACCAGACCTGTCCTCTCTAGGAGCTGCAAAGCACCCTGTGTGTTAGATTACTGACTCCTATCATCCCAGGTAGCAGAAAGTTTTGCGTGAAATGTATTTGCAAGATGCCAAACACATATAAATTATGGTAATGATATATTTCAGTCCATCGCGACCCGAGATATTAAGACTCTTATTTTACTGGGAAAAGTTGACAATGGCCAATGGTGAATGACAATAGATTGACTAAAACAACATTAGAATCGATCTACCAATGTCAAGGTGGATAATTCTATTTCAGGTACAGATTCTGGGTAGAAGTTCATGCAGGGAATAAAAGAATTTGTATCTCCTATATAGTTGCAGGAAGTTCAGGACACCTGCAGCAGGCAGCAATACAGATATGGAGTTCACAGACATGTCCTTACTCCACTTGAAAGGAACAAATCAGTATCAACTACCATTTTGGTCTCTTCCGCAGTCACTTCTTTTCAAGTGCTCCCACCTGAAAACTGCTAGTGATCTGAATTATGGCAGTACAGTCTGTGAAGAAAGAATTTCTTTTAGGAAATCAAAATCACTTTTGCACTTCTGGGTCAAAAGCCAAGTGTTATATTCTATTGGAAAATGTTATCAGAAGTTCGCACACTGCTTGCAATATCAGTGCTATCAGTGTCAGAGACCTCTCACCAAGAAGCCAGATTCATTCTGCACTAACCTTAAAATCCAAACAGTCTTTGTGGTATAAACACAATTTATTTCTGTATAAGGTATGAATAAATTTGAAGTTTTAAGGGAAAACATGATTTTTATAAAACACTCTGCCATAGTAACTCCTATTGTAACAGCAATAGCTTTGATTGAATTAAACTCCTCCTTTCAAAACACATTTTTTATTTCCAGATTTTTTCTAGCAGAGACTGCCTTATATACTTTCAGAAAGCTGTTCCTTCTTTACAGTATGACTGTGTCTTTTATAGGATGCACCCATGATGAACGCTGAGGGAGCTGGCTGTTGTCATTGCTAGGCCACTCCCAATTATCTTTGGAAGTTCATGGGAGTCGAAGGAGGTTCCTGAGGACTCGAAGACTTCTGTCCTCAAGAAGGGCAAGAAAGAGGATCCAGGAAACTATAGGCTGGTCAGCCTCACCTATATCCCTTGGAAAGTGATGGGGCAAATAATCATGGAAGCCATTTCCTAACCTGTTAAGAAAGTTTGGTCTCCAAGTCATCAAGAAGGTGACTGCGAGTAGTCAGTATGGACTGACTTGGAAGTCAGGCCTGACCAACCTGATAGGTCAGTCACTGCTGGTGTACCCCAGGGGCTCATACCAGGGCAAGTACTGTTTAACCTCTTCAATAATGACCTGGACAATGGGACAGTCTGCACTCTCAGCAAGTGTGATGATACAAATTTGGGAGGAGTGGCTGATAGACCAGATGGTTGTGCTGCCATTCAGAGGGACTTCAACATGCTGGAAATATGGGTTGACAGGAATTTGATGAAGGTCAACAAAGCAAAAGGCCAAGTCCTGCACCTCAGTAGGAGTAGCCTTGTGCATCAGTACACACAGTAGAGGCCAACCAACTGGAAAGCAGCTTCACAGAAAAGAACCTGGGAGTCCTTATGGACAAAAAGCTGGCCAGAAGCCAGCAACGTGCCCTCACAGAAAAGAAAGCCTCCTGGCCTGCATCAGGAAGAGTGTCATCAGCAGGTTGAGCGGGGTGACCTTTCCCTTCTATTCAGCACCAGTAAGACATATCTGCAGTGCTAGGTCCAACTCTGGGGAACCCAGTACAAGAGTCATGGACACACTGGAACAAGTTCAGTGACAATTAGGAGCTTGGAGCATGTGACATACAGGGAGCAGCTGAGAGAGCTTGCATTGTTCAGTCTGGAGAAGTGAATGCTCAGGGAGATCTTATCCATGTATATAAATACATGGTGGGGGACTAAAGAAGATGGAGACAGCCTCCTCTAAGTGGTGCCTGGTGAGGCAACAGGCACAAACTGAAACAGCGGAAATTCCACTTAAACTTCAGAAAAAAACTTTTGTTTTTTTAAGATGATGGTGATCAAATTGTCACAGGTTTCCCAGAGAGATTGTGGAGTCCCCAGCCTTGGAGATATTCAAAATCCCGCTGGACACCTCCCTTAACAATCTGCTCTAGCTGACCCTGCTGTGAGCAGGGGAGTTGGACTAGATGATCTCCAGGGGTGCCTTCCAGCCTCAGCAATTATATGATTCTGTGATTCGGTCACTTTTAACCAGCCATTGCTGTAGCCCTGTCTCCTAGATTATACTTGGACTTTAAGTTTCTACTTTTTAAATTCTCCTTTTATATGAAAAAGTCACCCTCATTCTTTTTCAAGGGAATTCTAACTAAAGTTGCTATTTTCCATATAAATAGCAAAGTGCAACCTCACTGCCCAGTATTGCAGGTATAAGTACTGTTGCTCTTCATAAACAATGGGAATATATTAACAAGAATCAGGAAAACTTTTGAAAATGAAAAATATGAGCAACATATTTAATTTGTTTCTATTTCTAAATTTATCTCGGCTAATTCTTATTTATATAAGCTAGAATCATATTTGTTATAGAATGGAAAAGAAAACAAATATTTGTTGTGGTTGAAAAAATTATATATTTATGCCACCAGCATGTGATGCTGGAACTGACAGGCAAATTACAACCAGTGAGACTCCATTCTTACATAACAAACATGACAACACCATTGCTTTTTCAAACTGATTTTTGTGAATTGCAAAATTGATTTTGTGAATAGAAAAAACTACGCTAAATACAAAGTGCCTTGCCCATTGATATGGCTAGAAGTGACTAGTAGCAGAGTGAAAAAAGAAGAGAAATAATGATCTGGAAAAGAAACTAAATATATTTCTTTTCTCTAAAGAGCCTGTTGTCACAGGTTACTTCTCATCCAGCCATTTATGGCTCCAGTTATCAAGAGCTTTTAGCTCTGGAACCTCAAGATCTCCAGAATGTGCCTTTTCCACTTGTTCCTTGTAGGTACGCACATAATAAAAGTCTTTAAAATATGCCTATATGGCTACAGGTTAGCTTTATTTTTGCTTTTCAGACTGCGTCTTTACTTGTTTTTCCGGTATGTCTGACTGAGAGGATGCAAACCAGCTATAAGCCATGAGCTGGAAGCAGATGTGTTTGTGGCCATACTAAGTCAGACACAATAACACAGTAATGCAGCTGCATGGCTTCTGATTTAAGACCTGTCAACTGATGTCCTGCACAACTGCATAGCTGACTCATACCTGGCCATCTAGGTACACCTTTCTGAAAAAAACCAAGTAGATCTACTACTCCCTAGGCACATACAGGCCTTTGTAAACGACAAATGAGTGATGTGATATAGCATACAATTGCTGCACAGCAGCAATGTCTAGGGAAACAAGACTTGATTGTGTTTGCAAAATCCAGGGAACTTTAATACAGCCAGAAGCACTCACATGGAAACACCAAAGAGCTGCTGCAAAATAGCACCATTTATTTTTGTATCTTTCACATTGTGCCCACCTGCAATATAGCTAGGATGGGAGATGAAACTCCCCTCAGTAGTTTGTTTAAGTCAGGCAGATCTCTTACTATGCCTTGTGGATAGCAGCAGGTGAGAGAGGGCAGAGACTTTGGTCCAGAAGAGGATGGCTGTATTGTAAGTCAGTTAAGGAATGAGTTTCAGCCAATGCATGTTCCCTGTGAGCATCAGACCCTGAGGAAAGTGAGCAGATCAGATTAAAGCTGGCAGCTATAGGAAAGGAGCTGGTGCATGAAGCGATAAGAGATCCCCTTTCCCACCACAAAAAAACACAGTAAGAGAGTTGAGGAGAGAAAGGATAATTTAGACAAATAAATCACTCCATAACCCTTCCCCAACATGTACGACTTGGCTCAAGTCACAGTGAGACTGAGTTGCTCCTAGGAAAACATGGTTACAACCAATGGTCAGGCTGTTCAGAAAGCATGGAAGCAACAGTGCTACAGACACGCAATTTTCAAAATTAATGAGGAAGCACTGATTGAAAGATCTCTACAGATATGTAGTAATTATATTAGCAAATTAATAATTCAGAAAAGTTGACATTTAAATGCAAAGGTTTGTATCTTTTTGTGTGCTTTTTTTCAGTTTATTCAAATACCAATGCTTTGGTGGTTTGGAGAATTTTTAAATGACCCACACAGTTGTAAATGTCTCATTAGTACATTTATGCCACAGGTCATTGTTGTGGTTCAAGCTGAAATACATCTTTCTGGAAACTCCAGAAACCCTCCAGCTTTAACTCTCTTATTGTTACTAGTCTATTACTCAAAATAGTTTTACCACTCTCCTGGGAGCACACACAAATTGAAAACAATATGCATGCTTTATTTGGTAAGTAAATTATCATAAAATATAGAACAACTCTGTGCACCATGATAAATCAGTGGATAATGGGTTTCTATATTTATTAACATGATAAAATAGACTAACATATTCAGTGCTAAATGGCCACCTAATTTCATGAAATTGAATACAACTGCCCTGTACATAATATCACAACTGAACAATGATAAACATGCCTAATTCACAAATTCTTGGTGAATGTTGGGGATGACAGAACCCCAAATGTTTCATATGTCTGTTTCCAGAGCTAGAAGCCAAACCTGTTTTTAACAACTCCCAGAGCTCTAAATCTTGAATTTGCATGTTTATCGCCCTGAGTTAATCTGGGAGCCCATCTGAATTTTGTGCTAACAAGCAAGAGGACTGTATTTTGGCTGTTTTGGGGCAGCAAGGAGCATTAACATTTCTGACTTCTCCTGAACTTTCTGCCCTTCTGGGAAAAAAGTGAGAGACACTACTGAGGCATGACCATTCAATCCCAGCATATGTTAGCTTCAATTTGACCCCTGCTGGCTGATCAAGAATGGCAGAGAAGTCCTGCCTCCACAAATAACTATACATTACAGAGTCAGAAATATGTTTGTAGTCGGGGACTGTTATATTTTAGAAAGAGAGCCATGCAAGCATTAACAGCTGTGCCTGCACTTTAAGTGCAAACCCATCCCTCAGGCTTCTTCTATTCCGTTTCCCTCAATTGCTCAAACACCCCTTGACTAGAATTCATTTTTAGTTGGAATAGAAGAAATTGAAAGAGGCGAAGGACAGTTAGGAGGCCAGATGAGGCAGGATGCCCAGAAACACAGTCAAAATATTACAGGGTATTTAATCACTGGTGAGAACACATTATTATTAAAGTATACATAAATACTGGATTGATTTTCTGATAGTACAGAACAGACCTGGCTTTGGCCTCATTAAAAAAGAGAAAAAATATCCTAAATATGACTGTGGAACAATTGATACTTGTTATCTCACAGCACAAAAACCAGTTAAAAAAATGCTTATGAAACTGAGCAGCATCATTAGGTACAACAATGAGATATATGTTTAGACAAGCCTCTCAGAAACTGCTTTTTTTTTGCAAAGTATTTCCAATCTATTAGTGATGCCAAAGTAAAACATTCTGTTCATTTTCTCTTCTGTTTCAGTCCATGGGAAATGTTTCCATTTTAAGCAGGGTGAGTATGTTTTTTGAAAACTCTGAATCATTTGCCCAAAACCTAGATACTAGATTGGTTGATAAATTAAAAAAACTTTGAAAGAACATTGAGGTATAATGAGGAATGTTCTTGAGGTGTTATATAAAAGAAATAAATGTTCCAAAAAGAGAAGTGTTTAAGCTCACCACTCATCAGCATTAACCAATAGGTACAACAAAATGTTATTTAACACTGTCCATTTACTTCTGTATGTAAAGAATGACCCCATCTGAGGTAACTATCTGTAGTCACTGCCTCTTTAACAGAAGTCATTATGTAAAAGGACACTATGGCTGTAACAGCATAGGTTGTACAGGGAGAAAAGAACACTGGCATAAGAAAATAACATGAGATAGCCATTCCCTGAGATGAGGGATCCATCTGTTCTATTTGCCTGCCTCTGACAGTGCCCTACCTCTGACACTGAACACCTGGAAAAGAGGTTAAAGAAAGGATAAGCATACAGTGACATGGGATTTGATACTGTGACAGTGGTCACGGAGGTGCTGGAGAGCTGGCCAGAGGATGATAAAGAAGACTGAAATATATTAGATGGCACTTAGGCACAGCTGTCTTGTATTTATGCAGCACCAGTATAATCAAAATCCTCATTTATCTTTTGTTTAATCCCATAGGCATACATCCCAACACTTCAGTGGTTCTAATGACCAGTTATAGATGTAAAACCACAAAACCACAGAATGGTAGGGGTTGGAAGGGACCTCTGGAAAACCAGTAGCACTGTATCAAGAATACAGTTTCCAGAAACACATACCACATGCATCCCATTGAGGCACCACTCTGTCATGAGGAGGCATGGGCCATTTAGCTTGAAATGCTACATGCAGTGTTAACAGAATAGTCTTATGATCGTGAAATTTTACTCCATTAAACCAATCTGCATTTGCTTAAAAACAAACAGGAATTAAAACCAGATACTGTAAACTTGCTTACTTTCCCAGTGTATGGATGTTACTACTTTATTTTGTCTGTGTCATAGTTTTATCTGGGATAGAGTTCATTTTCTGCACTGTAGCTGGTATAGTGCTGTATTTCGGACTTAGTATGAAAATAAGGTTGATAACACACACTGACATTTTAGTTGTTGCTAGGTAGTGCTTTCACTAATCAAGGACTTTTCCAGCTTCCCATGCTCTGCGAGGTATACTAGAAGCCGGGAGGGGAGGGGGCACAGCCAGGAGAGCTGATCCAAACTGGCCAAAGGGATATCCCATATCATGTGACGCCATGCCCAGTATATTAACTGGGGGGAGTTGGCCGGGGGAGGCAGCGATTGCGTCTCAGGGACTGGCAGTGTTGGTCAGCAGGTGGTGAGCGGTTGCAACACTTGTGGTTTTTTTTTTTCTTTTCCCTTTTTTCCCCGGGTTTCATTTCTCTCTCTCGTTATTTTCTTTTTTTTTTTATTATATTATCATTATCATTATCATTATCATTATCATTATCATTATTATTATTATTATTATTATTATCATTGTTATAATTACCATTACTATTTTATTTTAATTATTAAAGTGTTCTTATCTCAACCCACGAGCTTTCTTGGTTTTGTTTTTCCAATTCTCTCCCCCATGCCACAGGGGTGGGGGGAGTGAGCAAGCGGCTGTGTGGTGCTTAGCTGCTGACTGGGGCTAAACCACAACAGTCTGTAATTCATTTCTTGAAAAAAATGAAGAAGAATTGTCCCTATTAGGTAATTTTGAGGTAATTTTTTCCTGTGAATGAGTGATTTTGTTGGGTCTCATCTTTATTGCCATAACTGAGTTCACCAGAACACACTGAACTGATACTTCCTTAAATGAGACTGTCTGCATCATTAGCAGTAATGTCTTAAACTGCGACACCCTAAGCTGCGTGGTTCCTTAACTAAATGTCTTGCCACAAGAGGCTTTCGTTAGTATCCTATATTTCAAAAGCTCTTAATGAGGACTCTTCAGCAGAAGGTGTTCTTAAAATTGTATCCTTGACAAACATCTTCTTAATGTTAATTACATTAGGAGAGAGAGTAGGAGAATGAAAAGAAATGTCTAAAATGGCAAGGATGAAAATGATGTACTAAGCATGTTCCAAGTCAAGTAAAACAATTAACGTTTACTGAGCATTTACGACCAACATTAAGCCTTCAGCCTAGTCATTAAAGACACCATTTCCAATGAAAAAGAGTGCAGTTTTTCAGCCCAGAAGATCCAGTAGTACTATTGAAATGTAGGCATGAAGTTTCTACCTTAGATGCATTTGAACACTAAATGACTTCTTCCATTGCATGAGTTAGAAAAGCATCATTTCTTTCATGCATCAGAGCACCTGCCTTGCAAATAATTCCGCTTAAGAATTTACACAGAGCTAGTACGAATGGAAAAGTTTGTTATAGTCAACAAAACAGGTTTTTATGGAGGAAAAGAGTTAAGTATTAAAACTAGTTGAATTTTACAGTGTTTGCGATTTGCATTTTACTGTCTAGGTTTGTGATACCCTATTCAATGCACAAGAGAAGCATTTAAACTTAAGGGACCAAAGCAAGAATATCAACCACAACTGCAATGCAAGTCTAAAATGTCCTTTGAAAGACTAGAAGGAAAATATTATGGTTTGAACAGAATATACAGAAATGTAAAATGCATGAACACCATAACAAATGGCTGAAAAGGGAATATATGAATTAGATTGCTCTGAAGATGGTGCATTTACAGTGTCATTACTGAGCTTAGCTGCTTAAATTGGCACTGAGGTGATGCCTAGATGTGTAATTCATTTTGTGGTTTTAGGCACCTCAATTTAAGTTTACCATGCATGAAGATAAAATTTTATCTTTCTCTACCAATAAAGTTCATCTGGAATAAGTCCTTGACTGACAGTAGGCAGCATTCTATCTCCAGTCTCTTTAAAGTACTAGGAAACAGCAATTTTGATTCCATCCAGAACACTTGATAAATCCCTACTAGCAGCTATTGTGCAGGATAAATTAACCAATGCCTAATTTATCCATATTTATTCTTACCCTTTTATGCAGTTTTAGGACAGATAACTTCCTGATTTGGGGACAAAAATACTCCCTTGTACAGACGTAGTGAGTACAGACATTCAGTAAGCAGGCTTTTGCTTTATGTTAGAAGTTGCTCTAAAGGAGGACTGGCAATGTTCAATGTGAGATCAGGCACAGGAATGGGGCTAACACCACTCCAATAATTTTTCTTTAGCTTCAGAATCCTCCTTCAGAAAGAGTGAGCACTTTTTGTATGCTTTGAGACTGGAAACATCAGCTTAACATTGGGTTGGGACTAGATTTATAGCTAAGTAACAAGCAAATAAAATGAACTATGGAAGAGGTGATTCTAACAAGTGAAAAGAAAGATAAACCTGTGGCGTGTCATGCAAGCCAAAAGGTTTTTCTAGAGCTGTGGCAAACAGCTCACCAGTGCTTTAAATAATATTGCTTATTACTGATGAGAGAAAAAGAACAAAAGAGAAGGCAGTAATAATAGCTTTATTTCACTTCCATTACCATTATGTTGCAAGTGCTGTTCCTGTCAGTTCCATAATATGCCTCAGTTAGTAATTCAGTGGAGAAAAAATAAATACTAGGAATTTTTTATGCAATCACCAAATAATGAATGTGACCCATTTTTTTTTTCCAAGGAAAAACTGTACTAATGCTATCAAAAAAATGGAAAATGAAGCCCATTAGTTATCCAGTTCCTTTTGCAAGACTGTGTGAATTTCTCAGAAACAAAAAGAAGTGCTATTTATGCATATTTCCTTGCTGAGATTCCTTCTTTTCCCAAAGCTTGTGGTCTTGTGATGTCACTTACAATTATTGCAAGAGGACACGTTTCCACATGTGTAGACATGTTTATTTATGCCTGAATATGCCTGAAACATAACTATTTCTTTTTAAGCAATACACCAGGAAAAGAAAGCAGTAGGCAATAAAAATAGCTTGGATTTTAATGTAATTGTGTTCTTATTTCTGTGATATCAATATGTATATATTTTCAGTTTGCAGTTGGCAATTGCAAGGATGTCAAAGCTATTTGAAAACCAGCAGGGAACAGAATTATGAAAAGAAGAATAAAGCAATGGTAAATAACATGTTTCATTCTGTAACACAATATATGCTGACAATTCACCTTTATGTATATATTTTAAGATGGTTTCTGTGATATAAACAATTATCCCAAATGGATTTAGAAATTTATTAATTACAAATACTTCAAGAAAATCTAGTAGTATGAAGATGTTGGAGCAGACTATACTACTTGTGGGTTGAATATGCTCAATAAGGGATAAGGCATATACGAACACTTGGCAGAAATTTTGATGCCATTTTCAGCTAGCAATAACAGACATGAGGGACAGGATATGAAGTATTTGCTGTTCTGTGAGCATTTTAGGCCATCAATAGGCTTGCAGCTTCATCCAGCCCCAGGGTACTCTGGTCTTTGACAATTTTGAAGTCAAAATTCCTTTCCAGCTGAAGGAAACCCCACCCAAAATTGACCAGATAAAGGCATAGGCAAGATACATCCATACCTAGGGCTCCTAATATATTATAGTAAGAGCTCAAAACTTTTGTGTAAAAGAAAAATTATTGCTTTACAGATTTTGAAATAAAGTATGAAAATTCAACCCAACTGTATCTTGTGCAGCACAACCTGTCTGAAATTGCAGACAGTATAATTACTGCTGAGAGATATTAGCAGCACCAGCTCTTTCTCATAAGGTGCCACTGCAAAGGTTCAAAGCTTTGAGAGGGTCCTCAGTGTCACAGTAGCAACACATGCCTGACTATGGAAGAGTGTCTAAAAGAGAGCGCTGCAGATCCACTTGACTTTATTTAAGTAACAGCTTTAAGTACAGGGAGGCCTTGCTGACATACCTGTCTCTCTGAGAAGCCCTTACTGATACTTAAAATAGGAAAGTGAAGATGTATGCTGTTGTTCTCCACCTCTCAACAAAGTGTGAGAGGGGGATGTAGCTACCACATGTCCAAGTGGAGAACGTGAGCCTCAGAGGAAACCCACACAGCACCATGTTTATAGTCAAAGACTGAACTATCCCTCCTCTCTCCTGAATCCTTTCCAAAAGAAACTCTGGAGACATTCTCAGAAGAAAAATGTTTGTAAAAGAGAAACTGAAGAATCAGGTGTCCCTAAGTCCTCTATTCCTTACTGCCTCTCTGTTGCCCATCAGCACTATTTACTCAATAGCATTTACCATCACACAATGATTTAAATGATCAGAGGGTTGCCTTTTGCTTTGTTTCCTATAGATGAAATTGCAACAGAGTTCCAGTGTAAGTCCACTGATTTTACAGTTATCTCAGTAACAGAGATTGTTAAAGTCATTCAAACACTGCATTCATAAACATGATGCTCAAGAGTTACCTTCAATTCTGCAAGACATGGCTAATGTAGACAGTGTATTTTAGAAGTCAATACAAGTGCTCATTTGTTTTTTGAGGTTCAGAGTTGTGAATGGACAGAGACACCAGTCACTATCTGAAAACTGCCTACAGTTTGGGGTGAATTTTGCTGAGGTTCAGTCTGTAAGAAAGAGATGAAGTGCAAGTTCTGAACTGTAGGAGAATTTGGCAGTACAACTGGGTTAGACCAATTGATAGCACAGCAGCTCTGCAAGAAGTCTCTTACTCTCAGCCTATGAATCAAGAAAGCCATTTAATCTATCAAGCACTTTATATAACAACTTGAAAGCCTTCAAAAAATTGTAAATCTTTCTTTTTCTTTAAAGACTGCCAAGTCTGCCTCTTTGCTGCTGAAGCAAATGTAGGCTGAGCTGTTAAAGTTTGTTTTTTTGTTGTTTTTTTTTTTTTTTTAATGAGATCTGGAAAAGGATCTGGAAATAAAAATGCAATGCTTTATTTGGGGTAGATTTAAGTATTTCAGGTATAAACTAAAGAAATGAAAATTTGTTATCATAACATTAGGCAAAGATGGCTGGAAAGCCATTTCAGGAATTCTGAATCCTAAGTTCCATTTTCTAGTTTCATAGCTGATGTTCTAAGAGAAACACAAGCCTGTGTAATGTTCATATCCATGACTGTGTACAAACAAGCACCAATTTATATACAGAAAGCTGAACAGAATGCATGCTAAGCGTTTCATTATCTTTTCTGTTCCTTTATGTCCATGAGAGTTCAGGTCTCTAAAGACATACTATCTAGTTTCTTAGGAGATGGTGTTAAGGGATAGGATCCATTTGTCTTAACACAGATAACTAGAACCATTGGATACATGCAGAACATCTATAAGGGACTGAGCTAGGAGCTGGACTTAGGGAGTTCTGCACCTCTGGTGTGGTAGCTGTAGGCCAACAACACCTGAAATTATACTATATACATATGTTTAAAACATTGAGACACTATCCCTTGACCAACATTGACATGTAGGCAGGATGCTGCCCATCATCCAAAATGACATTAGGACACGCTACTGCCATATAAGGTATGATTCTCTCACATCACACTACCGTTGGTGGAGCCAAGGGGTGGCACAAATCTTACTTGCATTCAAAAGGCATTTGCACAATTGGCTGTGGCTCTCAGATGACCCAGATATTAAGTGTCCCTGACAGTTCACCAGAGCCATGGCATCACTTAAAATCCTGTGTTTGCTATCAGTGATCAGGTGAGCCACCGTGTGGGTGCATTGTTGTTCATCTTTCTTACTACCTTAATAAAGTTTGGCTTGTAATGTGTTGTCAGACAACATTACCATTCAGACCACACCACCCTACCTATGGTATTGCTCATGAACCCACAAACCACCTGAATATGATGAATGTTCCTTTGGTATGACCAAAATAGAAGCTAAGGCTTGACCCAACTGTGCAACTGGTCATGTGGTGAGAACAGTCAAGAGGGGTTGTTTTTGCCATGAGAATTTTCATGTAAGAGGAATTTGAATACAAACAACCTCTCTTGCTGTCTGAAGATTGCAGGAATTCTGACCAGCTCTGTGGGTTCAAGCAACCAAGCTACGATCCTCAGAACAGGATCTTTATATCTCTCAGCCTTAACTTTGCTCCCAGCCAGCTACTTTAACTTTGATGCCTACCATTAAATGTTACAGATCAGAGATTTTTTAAAAGTTTTTGTTATCCACCTTTACAAAATTTTAGCTAGCTATTCCCCCATTCATGAGCTGTGCCATTCATTGATTTATAATGACAAAACAGGAATTACCCTTTGAATTACTTCCTAAAGAAGATTCCTTCCTTTTACGACAGAAGAAATCTAAGAAAACTAGCCAGTGAATGTATTCTTAAAGATCAGCCAAATCTGGAACCACATGGGCGTAAAAATTTTGCCTCCACAAATATCATAAGACCTCTCAGCCATTAACTTCCTGGAGTTTACTTCAGATGTAACAGCAAGTTACTTGACCAAAACTCTTATTCTGGTTCAAAACCACACACAGTGTCTTTTTGTCCCTGCTTTCTAATTTAATGTGTGCCCCCATGCCTCAAGCCAAGTTTAGCAATAGCATACAGTCAGGTTTGAAGCCTCTGTGAGTTTCCAGCCAATCTGAAGCAGAAAGTGTTCCAAAATTCATGCGTTATTAATCTCATAGGATGGCATTGCAATATTAAAGTTTCTTAGCTTTTTTTTTCTAGGCTTCTGAGAACTGAAGTGTTACTGTATGAACTTGCAGAGTACTAAAAAGTCACAGCTGTAACTGGATTTTATTAAGAAGTTTTATATTTGCAAAATGAATAATTCTTGTAAGTGTCATATTTTCATGTGACTAACCTATAGGTTATCTGTCAAAAAAAAAAATTTCGCAGTATTGAAGGTTATATATATGGATGGGTAATACAAGGCAAATTTTATTGAACAGAGCATTTTCCCTGACATAAAACGGGGTTCACTCCTCCCTCCTTGCCTGGCACAGAGCAGAGTCCCTTGTCTCTCTGCAGCACAAGTGAAGCTAATGGCAACGGACACTTTTTCACTCAGCATGGGTATTTGAGAATATGGTTCATCAGTGCTCTTTTCAAGGCCCACTACTTGTAAAGGGGGTGAGGCTACATGATGGATGGATTCTGTGTGTGAAAATATGGTTTAGCCTTAACACTTTATTTCTGTTATTTCCTGAATAATACTCTACCCCTCAGTGAATCACTCACTCCCTGAGGTTCAGAAGATCTACCCTGTTTCATTGTCAGAAATGGTCTATATGAATTCAATTCAGTTTAGACAGGTCCTTCTCCAAGATGATTACAATCCAAAACACGGGCACATGAAATGCAGGGCAAAGTGGCTGAAAGTGATCAAGATACCATACTTTGTTGCTAATATTTTTGTTGGAATCTAGACAAATATTCAGCTTGTTTGGGTGTGTGAATGATATAAATGTCCTTGTGTTTAATATTTCAGTATCTGTGTGATCACTAATAAGCCCACAAACTCTCAGATGACCTAAACATCATCAGTTCTTTGATCCATCAACTGAGCAGGCATTTTAAAATGTATTTTAAACCATAGTTTTTCTCCCTGCATTCTCCCTCATATTCTACTTACGTAAAGTTGGGCTATATTTATGCAAACTCAATTTTGTTGCATGAAATACAGGGATTCTGACTTTCCTCTTGGCATTCTGGTGTGCAAATTTTCTTTGAATTAATTATATTAATTCAGTCACTATAATCAAATTCAACTATCAGAATTTATTTTAAGGATTATTCTCGTTAATGTATTCCTTACCATGGCAAGTAACCCTTGTGGATAGGTCTTAAAAGTTTCAAATGTCATAAGACTTTTAAATGTTCTAATATGCTACTTTGAAAGTTTGACAACAACCCACAAATTCCCTCTGCTCTTATTCAGTCTTCTAAATGCCAGAGAGGGATCTTTTTTTTAAGATTCTCCAAATGTTTTGCCACAGAATTGCCTAATTAACTTTCAGACTTGTTGCTCAGGCACTTTCCCACCAGGAAACATTTTATTTAAATAAAATGAACAAACATGTTATGTTTGTCCTTCAGTTCTATTTCAAAATGTCTACTGAGATTTCTCTTTAAAGGGAAATATTATTGGAGAAGGATTCTCTAATGAGTCACTTCAGAAACAAAACAAAAAGAATCAACATTATATTGCAACCTTTGTTTTAATTATAGTTAATATGACTACTTTAAAAATACACTGTATAAGGCAAAGTAAGTGACTGTCAATAACAAGAAAGAGAACATTACTATATTTAGCAGGACAACTGTTTGAGAAAATAATTGTCAGATAATAATTCTTAACAGGTAAAATTAGAAAATTTATTTTAGTGTAACCATATAGTATTAAGCCTCCTTAATAAATTCATAAGCAAACAAAAGTAATTCAGATCGGTATTTGAATCTCTGCACCTTTAGGAACAGTTGAGCTTGCTTCTAGCCATTTAGAAAAACTATTCCACATATTGGCAAATTCTCATATGTGGAAGCACTGAACAAGAGAGATTTACTGCAGCTTCTGTGACTCTAGAGTTACTTTTCCAATGTCTACCCTTTGAAGACTCAACATTCTTCCAAATTGTACAGTTTAAAATAGTCACATCAGCCAATTGAATGAAAGCCCAGGTGAATAATTTTAGGGAAATGAGCTCCAAAATGTGTCATTTATATAAAGGACATCAGATAAGAGTGGAGAATCTTATGAATGAATCCTTGCCTGCACATATTGAAGGCAACCTTAACTCTCTTTGCCCTACAAAGCATAAGAGGGAAGATTAGGGACCAAGGTCTTTCCAAGAGTTCCTTGCAGTATCAGACACGTAAATGACTGCAAAAACAACATGCTGGACAGACTCCCTTCTGTCAATGAACAAAGGATGGTGGAGTGGAAAAACTAAGATGATGTGCTAGGAGAAGTGAGCACAAGCTGGATAGCCTCTAAGTTCAGTCTATGACTTTTAGGATTTGCATTTTTCTTCAAATATGTTCAAGAACCTAGAATTCCTAAAACCCAGGAGTGTCCTGCTATCAGTAAACACTTCTGAATCTCTTTATTCCACTGCTCCCTTGTGTTGGTTGGTCTACATGGAAGGTAGCAAGCCACTAAAGAGCTTAGCTCTACATAGTTAATACCTGTCATTGAATTGTGTAAAGAATCATGGTGATGCCAAGTACATACATATTTTTGTCATGGTTTTATCTGGGATAGAGTTCATTTTCTGCACTGTAGCTGGTATAGTGCTGTATTTTGGACTTAGTATGAAAATAAGGTTGATAACACACACTGACATTTTAGTTGTTGCTAGGTAGTGCTTACACTAGTCAAGGACTTTTCCAGCTTCCCATGCTCTGCGAGGTATACTAGAAGCTGGGAGGGGAGGGGGCACAGCCAGGAGAGCTGATCCAAACTGGCCAAAGGGATATCCCATATCATGTGACGCCATGCCCAGTATATTAACTGGGGGGAGTTGGCCGGGGGAGGCAGTGATTGAGTCTCAGGGACTGGCAGTGTTGGTCAGCAGGTGGTGAGCGGTTGCATCACTTGTAGTTTTTTTCTTTTCCCTTTTTTCCCCGGGTTTCATTTCTCTCTCTCATTATTTTCATTTTTATTATATTATTATTATTGTTGTTATTATTATTATTATCATTATTATTACCATTACTACCATTACTATTTTATTTTAATTATTAAAGTGTTCTTATCTCAACCCATGAGTTTTCTTACTTTTGTTTTTCCAATTCTCTCCCCCATGCCACAGGGGTGGGGGGAGTGAGCGAGCAGCTGTGTGGTGCTTAGTTGCTGACTGGGGCTAAACCATGACAATTTTTAATTCTGTTTAAAAATCCCAACCTCAGAAATTCTATGTATTAAGCTACATTTTTGAAAAAGTATTACTGTTATAAAGTCAGATGTTCATCAGGCACTCATCAATCACACAATTCCAAATTCAATGGCCAGAGGTGTATATTTTGAGAGTTTTTAGCCTCTTTTCTGGCAAAACTTACTCCTCACATGCCAGAAAACTATGATTTCCAGCAAATTCTTAATAAACATCCTAGAACTTGAAGGCACTGTGAGATGGGACTGTATGCCTCTTTTCAAAGGAACAGCATCTTTAAGTCATGTATAGCGAATGAGAGATGCTTCTATCTGGCCTTATTCTCCAATGCCGAGCCTTTTTTTACACAGTGTACACCATCCCAGACTAGTAACCGACTGTTACTTTTTCTTGCCTTTGTCAGAAAATTTTCTTTTTAAATACTACTTTCACAAATTCCACAGTAAGTCACAGAGGCCTGTGAGGTCTCTGATGAGAATTTGCATGTTAGGATGCAAATTTGTACAGATACAAAAATACAGAAATTATATATACTCCTCTTGGAGACCCTATTATACCGTTATAGTAAGATCTAAGTCCACTTGTGTCCCTCTGGATGGCTGTAACTACTACAGTGAAAGCTTTTAGGATTGTTGTGGTTTAGCCCCGGCCAGCAACTAAGCACCACACAGCTGCTCGCTCACTCCCCCCACCCCTGTGGGATTGGGGGGGAGAATCGGAAGGGCCAAAGTAAGAAAACTAGTGGGTTGAGATAAGAACAGTTTAATAACTAAAATAAAACAGCAATAATAATAATAATAATATAATGAAAAGAAAAATAATAAGTGAGAGAGAGATGAAACCTTGGAAGAAGGAAAAAAAAAACAAAACTAAACAACAAGTGCTGCAACTGCTCACCACCCGCCAACTGACGCTGCTGGTCCCCGAGCCGCGATCGCTGCTTCCCCCGGCCAATTCCCCCCAATTAATATACTGGGCATGATGTCACATGATACAGAAATCCCTTTGGCCAATTCGAATCAGCTCTCCTGGCTGTGCCCCCTCCCCTCCCGGCTTCTAGTATACCTCGCAGAGCATGGGAAGCTGGAAAAGTCCTTGACTAGTGTAAGCACTACCTAGCAACAACTAAAACATTAGTGTGTTATCAACATTATTTTCATACTAAGTCTAAAACACAGAACTATACTAGCTACAGTGAAGAAAATTAACTATCCCATCTAAAACTCTGACAAGGATGTAGATAGATAAATCATGGAATTCAAATTTCAGACCAATGTAAAATAATGTCATAAAATTTAAAATTTCCATATGCCATTTGTTTTAATATCACTTTCACTGAGGTATCCTCAATATTTCCAGCTGGCACTGTGTCGAAACCACAGTAAAATGAGTCAAGGTTGTCCCTGAAAAGTTAGTCAGAGACACAAAATCCTGACTGATTTTTCAAGTTACAGAAAACTCTGCTCTCAGGTGAAAACTTGGAAAATTTAAAAAAAGCCTTGAAATGTAGCAAGTAATTGAGAGTAGAAGAGGAATTTAATCAATATTTGCAAACACTAAACCATGGTGAAAATACATTGTGGGTAGTTGTTCTTCAGCTCATTTTCTCAGGGACAAGCAGTTTCGGTGTCCAAGTTCTGTCTTTCCACCTGCACTTTCCTCTTAATTTCTTTAGAAATTTTGCCAGTCTCTGTCTAGCTCAATAGAGGAACAGAGGTTTCAAAAAATATTATGTTCCTACAAGTTTCACCACTTTTGGTAAAACAGAGCCCTCTGTATCATGGACAACGGCTGTAGGGCAAGTTCCCATCTGTTTAGACAATAAAGAATCTACACCAGGCAGAGCTCTTCTCCAAAATGTAGCAATAGTTTCAATAAGCATATGTAGGAAATGAAGTCTCAGTGTTTCTGCCATTCCATGTCTTCTTAACCCACCTCTTGCAGAGGAAAGGCAGACAAATTAAATGGAAGAAATCAGTGGAGATTTTTGAATATCTAGATCATGGATCTATATCAAATATAGAGAAGAAAAGGAAAAGAAAGAAGCTATTTATGAAGATAATCATAATTACCTTCCCTAAAGAGTTCTTGTAAGGATAACTGATGTACGACAATAGCACAGGGAAATCATTTGTAGTGTTCTCTGCTGAATCTGTACAGTAGATGTAGCCAAAATAAGCCACATGTGAATCACTCAGCTGATCCCTCACCACTGGAACATCTTCATGAAAGATTGGTCTATATCCCACCTGATTCTGAACAAAAGAAAAAATAAAGTAACTGGTTCCTGTTGCTGACTGGCCTTGTACTAAACATCATTGAACTAGAATGAAAAATACATCCCAGTAAATCCAGAAGAGATTTAAACAGTCATTATTTCATTCTCTGAGGCGGATCATTTTTTGACTTGTAGAACATTTCCTAGCAAAGATGGGATTTTTTTTTTTGGTCCTTAAATACTTTATTTAACATTTGTAAGATGTATTGTTTCAGATCTGATATTAAGTTTTACACTTGCTATAAAGATATCTAATATAAATATGTCAATTGGCATATGCAGTAAATGATAAATTACCAGCTTGGTATATCACTTAAATCTGTAACAACGTATTGGAAACACAACTAGAGCATTTCTGCAGCATTTGATTAAAATTAATTCTGAGTCCACTAACAGTATAATAACATTTAGTGTCAATCATTCTAAAAGTATTCTGTGTCATAGGGGAAGAAAGCTATTATCAAGTCCAGGAATTAGCGGAAGTGTCAGGCAAAAAAATAACCTGTCATAGAGCTGCTAATACTGATTAAGATCTTAAATGCCTTCCCCTTTCACATACAACTGAACAGCAGATAGGAGCTGAAGTGTGTGCATTTGGGACCAATGAAAGCTGCAGTCTTTGATGCCAAAGGATCATGTAATTAGATACTGCAATTGTATCCTTTCATTTGGTCTCATTCTTTCCCTTATCTCTCTTTATTATATTGCCATGTATCCTTTCCTTTCTTCACTCTAATAAGTTCATAGACTTAGCCCTTCTGCTTTATGTCCCAGATTCAAGGAAGTTCTCCTAATGACACAAATATCTCAGCCTGTGGCATGTTCTCCAAGTCAGTCTCATTTTGCAGCACACAAAACCAGAATATTAGTTCTAGAAACCAGAAAAAAACCCCAACAACCAAACTCAACCTCCCATATTATTTAAAAAAGATCTTTCTCTATGCATTTCTTTCTCTTAAACTGTAGGAAAAGCTATACCCTTCTTCTTGCCTGGAGCTACACTCTGATCCTATTAGAAGAGCTGGCCCCAAGTGAGCTTACTGTTTTCACAGGATTTCACACTGAAATAGAGAAGGCTTTCAGCAGTGGTCAGCCTCATGTCTGAACCTGTAACAAATGTAGAGAAGTTATACAGAGCTTAGAGGAGAAGGAAAGAAGGCTGAGTCAAGATCTAAAAATTTCAGTTCAGTCCAGCTGAAGCATGTGAATCAAGTGTGTCAGAAGTGTGAAGATCACTCAGCCTCAGCATGAAAACCCACCAGTCAAGAGGTTGACTAGGGGAAGGATCACTCAGCAGTGTGAAGAAAGTGGGCCAGTGCTGAGAACTGACACAAGTAGAAGCTATAAAGTGAGCCTTGAATGTCAGATATATTTCAAAGTAAAAAATCAGTTAGGAAATCCTGTTTATCTCTCCCTAGTCAATAAAAGCAGAAAGGTAAGAAGCTAATACACAGAATACAGCATATACATTGCTCCAGTGTCAAGATGCTCCTGTGAGTATCCTAATAACTGTCAAAAGAGTTTTGACAGTTATTGGGCCAAGTTATTAATCCAGAGTTATAAGAATGATCAGAACAAAAAACCAACCTACACTGTACATCACAAAGAACAGGCAATTCTTTGTTCTTTGAAGGAGGGCCATCATTAGGAGATGGACTGAATATATGCTGTAGAAAATCATCCAGTTTAAAGATGGAATGAAGACTACAGACCCTTCTCAGTGAGGACAGCAACAGAGACATCTTGCTGAAAGACACTTAAAAAGAGCTATATTACCTGTGGAAGAAAGAAACAAGAATGATGAAGCTAACACTACGCTAGTTCATTGGAAATGATTTTTTAATCAGGCAATGAATAAGGCTATTCAAAAACATCTAGAAGGAAGAAAAGGTACAAGTATAGCATAAAAAGCCAATCCTGAAGACACAGCATGCATAGTAAGAAAGAATATCAAGGGCCAGCCTTTTAAGGGAATTCATTTTTTCTCTTTTGTTTTACATTTGTTGTGGAACAGGATGGTTTCTGCAAAGAAATATGTATAAGAGACAAATTCTTGTGATGACAAAGAAATAGCAGAAGTGATGATACACCACGATGTCAGACAAATAATGGAGAGCAAAGGCATGTTGTTTGATTTAATAACTTAAAAAACAAAACGTGTGTTTTGAGTCAGTATTTGTTGTGTGGCACATTTTAACTTGCCTTAATCATCCCACATTTCCACCATAGAATCCTGAGGTGTGATTCATCATGGCTTTGTAGCCATCAACATCTGAGCAGACATCCTTAGCCTTCTTTTCTAGTTGATGAAGAAGCATACGTACTTCAAAAGAATGGGTCTATTTATTTATTCTAGAGTCTACATCATGGTGAGATGAAATCCCAAAGCTGCCTATTTCAATTGACAACAAAGGTAGCATAAAATTGTCTAACTTTACTGTAAGCTTGTCTAAGTCTTGAAAGTGTCTGAAGTTACATGAAGTCCACCTTTCAGTTTTGCATAACATCTTTTATACCCTTCCAGTGAACAGATCTATATCCACCTGACAATGCACTTTAGTCCACACTATAAACTCTGTTATTCCTGTATTTAAAAGTTTCTTTTTTAATAAATTATTTTATTGATCTGTCATTCATAAAGTTCCATGACAGAAGTTATTAAGCCTTACAGTAATACAAAGGAATGCATACGAACTGATGTCTCTTTTTTTGTGTACATAGCATACACCTTGTAAAGAAAACTAAATATCTACATGTGGAGGGGAACATATACTTACATATCCATTTCCATTAACTATTATCCACTTTATATGCAAAAATTTATTCTGGCTTGTATTGAAGTGGGTGCATTAATTGAAGCATAAAAATTCACCCCCAGAGACTGCTACTCGAATTTAAATCCACTTACGATATATTTATCAGAGCTGATTTAAAATTATACTTTCACTTCCTTTCATTTTCTTTAGGTTTTAGTTGTCCATGTGAACAGTGGCTTGAAGTTGTGATTGATTGCTTATATGGACTAACCACTCAAAGAACTATAAAATAGGGAAAGGGCATTGTAATTACATGGTTTCAACTGCAGGTATTTGTATTCAAGAAGAGTGATTTTTCAAGGGAAGATCAAGCCTCACAACCATGAATTAAGAGTCTTTCTCAACATAACTGACATAGTAACTACCAGTCCCAGTCTTGAAAACCACAACAGCTTTAAAATACCCTAGCTGTAGTTGTGAAATGATTAGCTGTCTGTCAGTTGTTCTATGGCTATATCTAGATTTACTTCCATATGATGTTTACTTTGTATTAGAAAAGCATTAAAAGTCTTGACAGTTATAAGGTACAAATTTACTTACTTCCATTTATTTTTTAACTGTCCAAGACAGAAACCAATTTCTTTCAACATGCTTGAATAATACCTTTTAAAGAAGACCTACATCACCTCTGGAAATATTTTATACATTATCTCTACAGAAATTATATGCAACAATATTGTTACTATTGTATTTTATTTCCCATGACCCTTTGACTTATGGATAGCATGTGTATGACTTGAAAGTTTATAACATGGAATGTTAACAGAATTTCATCCCGGGATGAAGGAGGCTTTGCCTGGACTGATGCAGGAAAATAAGGAATTTTAAGGGACATCATGACTTCTTGTTTCCTGACCCCACCAAAGGAGGGGTTCGTATGGAGACATACAAACGGTATTGCTTGAAAAAGAGGGCAGACCTGAAATTTTTTCATCAGAGCCCTGTCTAATACCCCAGATAAACACTGTAACTATATCATTAATGATATTTATATTATTGTGTATAGCTATAGTGTTAACAATCCTGCAGGGGAATTTGACAAAATCCCTGTTTGTTCCAGGTACAGATCTGATCCCAGCGCCTGGTCACAGCAAGAATTTCTGCAAATGGTCTCTGGATCCCAGCAGAAGCAGTTGCACCCCCAGCAACATTGGCAAGCATCCAGCTGGCAAATGAGGGCAATCCTCCTGTTGGAGAGTTTTTCTTTCCTTCCTAAACATCTCTTGACTGAAGACTGGTTTCTACTCAGGCCAATATTTAGGCCAACCTCAGCTTCCCAGTTTATCCGTAACAATGTAGCCAGGAGGAAGGAGGAGACACTGCCTGATAAAACAGCTCTGGCTTTGTTTGCATTGCTCACAATCTGTGAATATTAGGCACACTAATTAATAATGCTTTGCACTAATATTGCTCATTTGATTAAAGGTTCTGAAAGTGATTTATATGTATTGATTGCTGCAACATCATGCTAGATCCTCAATATAGGCAAGCATTGCATCTGTAAAACAATACAGAAGCAATAGTGGTTTCAGTCTTTTGTTATTTGTGGAGTATAATTTGACAACTGGAAAAAAGTTTTACCATAGATGTTATTTGTTAACACCAATAAAATTGTAATTCATAGGTGTAAATTAAAATCACAATGTTGTTACTATCTTTTTTGCCCCTAAAATTGATGTGGGTACAAGGAATAAATACATGATTCTGACAGTGCAGTAGTGATTACCAGGAAGTATGGTGTTAAAGCAAATGTCCTGCCCTTTTAGCATTCCAAGATAGTAGAATGGAACAACAAATATTTCAAGCTTTTTCTTCATTGAAAAAATGATATACATATGTACATAGGTATGTATACACATAGGTACATATACGTATTAGTTCCTTTAAAAAATAATTTTTCTCAATTTTTCTGGCTTGTGCACTACCCTAAAGATCTTTTGGTCTGCAGTCCTCTAAGAACTTTGATATATTTTCAGAAGCATCAGTAGAAAACCTCCATTAGCTATCATTTCATATTTATATAAAACACGTGGTCAGAACAGCAAACTTTTCAAGCCAAACCTCACATGTAAGGGAAGCATGCTTTCTGAAGGTTTAGTTCCTAGGCAGAAAAGGAAAATCTGTTTATCATCTAGAATATAACTTTGAATTTCTCACTTTGATTACTGATCTTTGTTGATGAGGATTTTTTTTTTCAACTGAGACTTCACTGCTTGCCATTTTATTGACCTTAGTAGTAGATTAGAAAGATCTGAATTTTCAGACAGCTCCAGCCTATGGCAGAGCTAACTGGTATGATGGGACTTTTTGCCTGATGCAAAGGATTAAATCCCTTCTCGTCTGGACATACAACCCATCTACTTTACACAATCAATTTGTTTATCTGTACTGTTACAACCCATATAGCTAAAGCTAGAACCACAGTGCCCTTGGGTTGTGTTAAAGGTCAATAATTCAAAACCAGGAAACAGTTATGATGTTGTTCTAGTCAAAAGTTAGCAATAAGTTGAATGAATAGTACTGTTTGTTTTATTTTACATAGTGGAGATGTTTAGCTATATGTTTATATAAAAGGTAAGGCTCAGTGCATGAAAACAAAAGTGCATGCATAGGCACTCCAGTATCATCTGGACAGGAAGAAAAAAGCATTTAACATGAAAAAATTGTTAGTCATTTTATTAAGTCAGGCAAAAAACCAATGAGAGAAGTTAAAATTATTTCCCACCAACAACCTGTGGAGGAATAAAAACTATCTCCTAAGAAACCAAAGAAATTTTCAAATATGAGAGGGGGATGAAAGGAAGGGATGTGAATTTCAGCTGAATGTGAAGTAGTGTGTAAAAGAAAGAGTCAGAAACAGTGACTGCCTAAATAAACATACTCTTTTGTGACAGTGGTTTTGTAAGCCTGAGGTCTTAGGCTTACAGAAGAGCTCTGTCCCTAGCCACTTGCAGAGGTATGCATTGTACACAGCATGTCAGCTGGAAAATGCAGAGAGCAGCCTCTTTGATTTAAGCTCAGGACAGACAGATAGGGATAGAGAGGGCAGATACAGAGAGATGCTCAGTATGATGGTGATCCCTAAAACTATGATCATTTCCACATCTCCATGTAAATATAGCTCCAGAAGCTGTCCAAAGACACCTGCCTGGGACAGTGTAAGAGCTGGCTGAAGCAGGGAACTGAGGGAAGAGATTCCTTCCAATAATCAGTGTTATCCCATAAAGGTCCTTGGTATGACTACCAGAAAAAACAGAATATGGGAGAGGAACAACAATACACTCTCTAATAAATCCGTAAAGACTGATAGGAAACATAACAGAAAAGTAAGGCCAAAATAATCTTCTTCAAGCACATGAGTGGAAAACTGCAAACACAAGGAATTATGTATGGCATTATCACCTGTTCACTCTTTGCTTACCTAGACAAAACCTTAAAAATCTTGGGAAAGCCAGACACACAAATTTGTGACCTTAGAAAGTTTATCTGAAGTCAGCAAAGAAATCTCAAAGGAAAGTAACTCTACTTATATAAAGGTTTTTATTCTAAGCTTACAAAGCCTTTTTGTGTTCGGCATGGTCTCTGAACAGCTGAATGTCCCATACTGTAGCTATCAACATGGTTTGTCAGCCTGTCATCTCTCTTTCAAGAGAGGCCATCATTTTCTCTTTCTTACTCAGTTGGTTTTCTGAAATTATGACACCCTTTTAATTCACTCTTGGCCTTATATACAGAAGATCAAAGGGAAGAAGAGGATATGCTCCATAAATCACAAAGCAGTGGTGTAAGCTTTTGTCCCCCATGTACAAAAACAACAATTACAATAAAATTGAGAGATCAAATTCTCGTTTCCTTCTCTACTTGTTTTGCCCTGTGGTGGCTAAAAGAAAGCATTTTTGGTTATTTGTTTTGTTTTGTTTTTAAATACTGTTATTTCAGTGGCTTTCTGCTGAAAATATGTTACTGTGAAACAGCTGCTGCTTTGTCATTGGTTAGTTTAAAGGTATTCTGACACAGAAATTGGATATTCAGTCACCTCTGTTTGTCCATGATGCTCTGTCACATTACAGGAAGATATCAAGATTATATTCAACAACATTTCTCTTGTTCCTATCTGTTTCCAGGTCTGCAGAGTTTTTCTGAAGTTTTTTTTCTTTTGTTTTTTGTTTACTGCACTGTTAGCTCAGTTTCACGTTCCTGTGAGCACAATTCAAGATTCTTTCCTCTGCAAAGCAATTTAGAAAGTTAAACTCCCTGACAAAAATCACATGATTCACAGAATAGAAAATGCCATGAGGTTTGCTTCAATTTCAGTAATCAAAGGAGGTCAAGAAAGGTTCCTTTTAACTCTGCAAGAAGAGTCTTACTGGTTACTGTGCTGCAGCATTGAGCTAATTCTGTTCTTGCTAAGGCTTTAACATCAGCTCTCAAGTGAAATATTTTTTCCTTGATCTTCACCTATGTCATAAGACTTTCTGTAACAGAATCACAGGATCACAGAATGCTTGAGGTTGGAAGGGACCTCTGGACGTCATCTGGTCCAACACCCCGCTCAAGCAGGCCCACTTAAAGCAGGTTGCCCAGGACCATGTCCAGATGGCTTTTGAGTATCTCCAAAGATGGAGACTCCACAACCTTCCTGGGCAACCTGTGCCAATGCTCACAGTAAAAAAGTTTTTCCCAATATTCACATGGAAACTCTTGTGCTTCAGTTTGTGCCCATTGCCTCTTGAAAACATTGTAAAGTTTAAATAAAACATAAAATTTGAAATACATAGCTCAAACAATAAAACATTCCAAAGCAAAAGATTAGCTATGAAACTTACTAAGGTATCTAGGCACTCTTTTCTTTTTTTCATCTACAGTTTGGCTTGTTTTATACAGTCATTAAGGTTCAAACCAAGCCAATTCTCTCTGTACTCCTTCTTATGAGAAAGTTTTAGTGGCATTAGAAATTAAGAGAACACATATGAAAATGGAGGAAATAACATCTGGTATCTATCAAAAAATGTACCAACAAATATATACCCAATAGAACAGTCTTATAGATTTCAAGTGCCTTTCCCCAAACAAACAGACCTTTCTGAAAACAAGGGTCATAAAGTTAGCGGACCGACAATTGCTCAGCACGCTCATCCTGTGCTGGACTGTCTTTCCCAGACACATATGAAATAAAATAATTTGATGCTGAATAACAGGATTATTGGCTTTCCATATCTAAGATATTTAGCCACAAATACAAAATTTAGCAAAAGGTTAAATTATAGTATTTCCAGCAATTAAGGCATCTAAACTTTTAGGAAAGACAAGCTTGTGTGAGTTCATAAAGAGATAATAGATTGGTATAGTAAAAAAGAATACAAGAAAAATTATTTTTTCCCCGCAGAAAAGAACTTGCAGGACTTTGGACTTCTGTGAGTGAGTGAATTAGATGAAGCAGGCAAAGCACTAACAAGCTGTACTTGCTTGTTGAAGCTTTTCAGGAATTAGATCTTAATATTGAGTCACTGAATTAATATTTAAGTGTCAATATGGAGATTAAAAATCTAAATTTAGATTTCTACTTTCAAAAAAATATGTACCTCTATAAATAATTTGTATGATTAGCAATGTTTACAAAATATCAAAGCAGTTTCCAAATCCCCTACAAAACTATCAGAAAACCGGCACATTTCACATTAAGGCAACAAAAAGTAATTGAGTATCTGTAAAAAAAATGTAAAATTAATAATATAACATTTCATTAAGGAAAGACAACACAAAAACAGGATCTGAAAACAACAGTTTCCGTTAGGTATAGTTATAGAAATCAGCATATACTATTAAGAAAAACTTCAATTATTTTTCTCATTAAATACTTTTTCTGAAAAAATTAGTTTGTCATGGAGATGTTCAGATACTATTCCCTGAAATTCAAATAACTGTTAAAATGAAAGTGTATGAATGCCTTCTCACAGGTGTTCTGGTAACCATGGAAATTTAGTTGCATACTTTATATATAGTCTCTTGAAATGAGACAGTATAAATGAGGTAGAATCAACTGATCTATAGCAGAGGTATATGTTTTCTGCAGATTAATTTTCTCTATTTACTGATTTGAAAAAAAGCAAAGTTAATTTACAACAATTACTTCCACTGGCAAGCAACTAGCATAAATCTTCAGCAAGGACAGCCAGGAGCAGGAAAATCAATTTATTCAAATATGTGGGCAGATTTGTGTGATAAAAAGGATAAACCTAATACAAGAATTTCAACAGATTTTTCCTGAGAACTATTTGGCTACTGCTCACTGTCTCTTAACAGAAGTAGCTAGTAGGTACTATGCTGCAAGATTTCAGATTATTTTTCATTGATTAGAACCACATTGTGTTATGTGGAAGTAAAACTCCAAATTCTTCTGGATTCCTAGTCAGGTCTGTGGGACTGCAAATGGACAAGTATGTTCTAGCATGCCAATCAAAGTGAAGCTCTATGCAGGCACAGGGCTGTCCTCTCAGACATCACCCTCTAGGTCAGACTGGTCTCACTACGGCATCTCTGAACCTCTTCCAGGTTGAAATGAAATTTCCCTTCAGGGACCTTTCATGGAAATGGATTTGACTGAGACAAAAAAATACGCTGCTGGGGGAGAATCCATGAATTTACAGAGGCTCCCACATCCGACAGAGAGAGTAGGGGAGGAAATGTATAATCATACCCAGGAAATTAGGGTCCATGAGGTGTGAAGGGGAAAATTCAGTCTTTTCTGCCCTCTGGTTAGTACTTCTCAGACAGCAAGTTCTCTGTACTTTGTGCTGGAAATTTCAGCTTAGGAAGATATAGTTTCAGTAACAGTCAATGGTCTTTGGCAGCGGGTTTGTGGTTTATTTTTATCACAGCTATATACTAGATATGGCTTTCTGTACAGATATGTGTCATTAACATCACTCTTGCTTATCAGGAAAGTAAGATTTACAATATAAATTGGGTAAGAACAGTAAATTAATTCATAGCTTGGTATTTCTTTTCCAATGACTAGACTTTACTGTCACTAACAAAGCCACCTTTAGCTGAAAGTGCAGTACCAAAAAAAGCTGTGAATGAACACTCAGCACAGCATGTCACCGAGGATGGATCAGGAGTGTGATTCAGTGTGTAAAGGGGGCTTTTCAATTTTCTGCTTGATTAAAGAATCTTTTCTCTGTTCTTCCTATCTTACCACTATATGTTCATTACACTAATGTAGCTACTACAGACTCTGTATCAGTTTTGGTCCACTGTACTTAACTAGATGCTTTTGGTGTCAGCATTTTTGCGGGAACCAGTTCATCATTTGTTGGTGTAAATTAGCTCCAACAAAAATATATTCATTAATATTGGCTGTGAGTGGATTATATCCTACTATCAGGGTAGAATCTAAAAATCTACTAACAGTTATATAGCTATGTTATGTTAATGAAAATAGTCATTTTTCTATTAATTTATCTTCGCATATTGTGTAAGTTTAATCATTGTCTCAGAGTCTGAAATCTCCTATGTAATAATACCCATTTCAAAAACAATATTTATAGTGAATATTTAGAAATATACTCAGAAGACAGCAAATGCAAATAATCTTTTTCAGAGTATTGACTGAAAATCACTGAAAAATACAGCTGGCAGTATGATTTGAAGAAGTAATTATACAGTAAGTTTCCAGATAAATCCCAGTCCTCACATCAGCATAGACACAATACAGACAGTCTTATTGTCTACCTCAGAGATTATTTCACCATTCAGATTAATAAATTATCATAGGTTTTGACATTATTAGAGCTTGGTGTAGTATTTATTGCAATTGACCATGACATTCTTGTAAAATGGTACAGTATTGCAGATTGTATGGCTGTAGTCGGGCCTTCTGACAGTTCTGGTCAAAGCAAACAGAATAATCACAAATTAAAATGGTGCCCTGATTTTCATCTGCATCTCCAGGGATGTCAGCCATTGTCAGTCATCTGTTCTGATACAAACACTTTAGTCTCACCAATACAGGTAGTGAAACTCTGAGTTTACAAATACTGTAAGTGTTCTGTTGTCCTATATTTGTTGACAGTCTATCACTCATCTTAAGTCTCCTCCAGAGACACAACCTCCGCATTCCTGAAACTACTCATATAAGACAGTTTTCTGCATTGCAGATGGAATCTACAATCATTTTTATAATTTGCATTCATGATGTTTCTTCTTTGTATGATGTCTTCAATTCAAGGTTCCTATAATAATCAATTAAGACCCAAAAATTGAAAGAGTGTATTTTCCTTAATTTACAGAAGAAGGCATTTTGCTCAGGAGACTTATTCAGTTCCCTGGCTAAAATAATATGGTCTGATCTTCTAAACATCATTCTCCCTCTATTCCTTATTATAATTCAAAGTTTGTTGACATTAATTTTTTCTTCCATTGAATCCACTGAGCTTTGGATCTGGAATACCATCTTTTTATACAGGCAGGTACTTTTAACTTTCACCTGAGACTGAAGATCTAAGTAAGAGAGACTTTACATCTAGTATAATAATTTTTAAATGCCATGAACTCTTCTGTTCTTCATCCAGTCAGATGAATTTGACCTCGACATGTCAGTGAAGGTTTTCTTGAACAGCAGGTAGCAATTGCAGAATGCATACTGTCCAGTGACTTCAACAAGGTATCATTCTTCATTCTGCTGGTGAGCTTCCCTTTAATAGGTGGAAAAGATTTATGATTGACAGAGAATACATCCAAGTTATGAAATATTATTCTGTCATTGCAAGCCACTTAATGGCTCTACTGGGAAACAAAGAAATGAACCAAGCAACAACAAAAATGCACAATCTAGCCAAGCCAGTACCGCATCATTACAGATCAGTAATAGTAATTTACCATTTTTTTCCCCACAAAAAGCTAGATTTCATCAGCAATATCAAATAATCATTTATTCTCTCATTTGCACATAGATGTTCTTAGTGTTCATGGTACTTTATAAGACAGGGAAGACTACACCCCATTTTCACAGTGGAGAGCTACACAGGTTCTTCTACTGCAAACCTTGCCCAGGGGAGATTACGAGGAAGGAAGGCGGGAAATCAGGGAATGTTTTGCACCTAATCATTTAACTATGCATAGGTTAGAAGCAGAGTCAGTTTATAGGGAAACTAAAATGATACTCTAGCCTGAGATGCCAGTATTATTCTTGGTGAAATTAATTTCTGGGCTTTGGAGATAATGTCCTTAATTAATTCATTTAAAAGATATCTTGTGAAAGAATCTTAATTAGATTAAATCATTATTTCAGGAAGCAACGTGCCAAATTCCACAAAGCTAATTAGGGTAGTCAGGAAATTGGCCTATCCACCAGTTTACAGTCAAGTGGGTAGTTCTTTATCTGTAACTATCTCTTTGCCAGCAGGAACAGCATTTTATTTGAATTTATCAGAGGCTTGGGAATAATTCCATTAACAAAAACTCTAAAAAAAGGCAAGCAGAAATAGTCTCCCTAGCACAGTAAGAAGTGTTTAATTTATTTACAGTAGTAAATCATTCAAAAATGCTGCTAAAAATGTTATGATCATGACATGTCAGAAAAAAATATTCTATTTTAAACTTCAGTTTGCCCTTTTATTCCAGGGAAAAGGCTAAACAGAACTTCTTTGCCTTATTAAATACGATTTTAACACTAATGGTAGCCATTAACGTGGAAGACAGGATGGAAAGCTTTTAAATTCTTATTTGTTTGCACACATTTTAACAACCTGAAATGAATTTTCTGAATTTTTAGCTTTTCAGTAAACTAGAGCTGTTCTGTTAATAGAGCAGTGCTAGTGCATTATTAAACAATAATTAGTTAATTGTGTCTCATCAGAAAAGTCATGCTGTTAAATGAAATTTACTAATGTACTTTTATTTCATCTCTAAACACCAAAGCAAAATCAGTTTATCATCAGCCATTAAAAATTTAGTGATTAAACATTAAAAAAAGACACAGACGATGACAGTATCTTGCCCACAACTATGTGATGATGTTCTCATAACAAGTAATTCACAAATCATCTACTTGAGAGTTTAAACAAATTTAATTTTTTTTACTCAGGAATGAGGAAAAAAAAGCCTTAATGCTGAAAAGGAATAATATATAGAGCATATTTATTATGGGTTAACCCTGGTAGACAGCTAAGCACCACAGTGCTTCTCGCTCACTGCCCCCAACTGGGATGGGGAGAGAATCAGAAGGGTGAATGTGTGACAACTCATGGGTTGAGATAAAGGGATTTTAATAGGTAAAGCAAGAGCTGTATGCTCAGGCAAAGCAAGATAAGGTATTCATTCACTGCCACTTATCAGCAGACTGATGGTTAGCTACTTCCAGAAAAGCAGGGTTTCATCACACAAAATGGTTGCTTGGGAAGACAAATGCCATAACTCCAAATGTCCCTCCTTCCTCCTTCTTCCCCAGTTTTTACTGCTGTGCATGGCATCATATGGTCAGTTGGGGTCAGCTGTCCTGGCTGCATCCCCTCCAGCTTCTTGCCCATACCCAGCCTACTCACTGGTGAGGCAGTGTGAGAAGGAGAAAAGGCCTTGCTCTGTGTAAGCACTGCTCAGCAATAGCTAAAACATCAGTGTGTTATCAACACTGTTTTGGTCACAAATCCAAAACATAGCCCCATACCAGCTACTATGAAGAAAATTAACTATACCATAAAATTAATTATAGCAGCCAAAACTAGTACAATATTATATGTATTTCATACTGACCCAAATGAAAAACAGGATTTTCGTGAAGCTATTATACTAGGAGGAGAAAAAGTGGGGGGAAAATCACAAAAAATAACAAAAAGATGTTTCTTCCACTTTATACTCACATTTTATTTTGGAGGTAGATTTACTACATTTTGCCTTTGAAATCCCAACTTATATCCTCTGGTGACCCAAGCCTGTTTTGCTATTAAATGTCCATTAAAATGTTATTGCTGGGCAATAGCCCTTCTCACCTTTCCTTGCCTAATAACACAGCAGACTGCAGGACATTTTCACAACTCTGCAAGATGGATCCTTCATACTTAATACAAATAATACTGAAACAAAAAATTCCTCCATATCCATAAAAATACAGACAAAAGACACAAAAGCATCTAAATAATCACCAACAAGAATACTGTAGTCTTAGCCAGACTACATATTCTACGCTTGATCTCAAAAAGAATGTATGTATTCTAGGGAAATGGTACAGAATGTTTTGTTTTACAGAGTAATAAAAAGAATGGTTTCAGATGTGACTGTAGGGAACATATTTTCAGATTATTAACAGTTCTGCCAGTGTTCCTTTCCATTAAATAAGTTACAACAATTGGTTATATTTTAATATAAGTTAATTAAAAATGGATTTAGTAAAGTAGCAATATTTCACTTGCTCATACAAGCTATCTGAAATATTTAGGACTTTCTGCTTTCATAGTATTATAGCCTGGATTGCTCTAATGTTAGTACCAAACCAGATAAATCATTAAGGGAAAAAAGCTCTTATCGTAGGTTGTACTGGGACTCAGAAAGGAAAAAAAAAAAAAATTTGCAGTATTACCCCAATATTTGTAATCACTTCTAAAGAGACAAGAAAACCAGGGTTTAAGTAAGCAAAGTACCTGAAAACTTGTAATGAAACCCTCTTTACTCTTACTTTTTCCAGTCAGTGCCTGGGTCACCAGCTAAATTGTACCTCTGTGTCCTGCTTGTCTCCCCTCCATTTACATGACAGTAGATGCCAATTCACTTAATATTTTTATATACTGATTTTCAGTCAGAGCCACTCATGCTTATTTGGTTGCTAGCTTTTAAGTGTTGTAGTGGAACTTTCCTCAAACCTTCCCTTATAAATTCCATTAGCTGCTTAAAAAAGCTGTAATAGCCATAGAGTTGATAATTGGCTAATGTGCATCAGGTCACTCAGTCAGGCCCAATATGGAATCAGCATGAATCTCATTGTCTAGTAGCATGTAAAGCTGTGACTAGCAAGGGATGAACTATTTCTGCTGTAGGAATATGCTTGCTATTATGCCAACTAGGAGACAGGCAACAGAAGTGGTTATGAATCTTGGGCATTTCAGGGTCCCTTGGAAGAAACACCTTTTAGTGTCAAAGAGAGATTATATTTCATATGCTTTATCTTTTAGTAAGGGCAATTAAAACAATGGCAAAATTTATAGAAACTTAAATATTCATTGTCTATTATATATATATTTGTATCCAATTCTCAGTTTATACAAATACCACCAATGTAGGTGTTCAGTACTGAAAATGTAAAATGTAAAAAGTATGTTTTGCAAAATATGGAATTGCAAAATCAGATGTGGCTAACAAATCATAATGTGTAAGATTAATCATGAGTTATAAAATAATATAGCTTCCATAAAGCAAGTAAGGATCATGGCAGAGAGTAAAAACCTTGCATGGTTTCTCTATTATAGGTATGTATTGTGTCTGCTACAACGTTATAGCTATTAATAATATAACTATATCACCATGTATCAATTAAAAGGTGGCAATGTGGAATGAGCTTAAAACAAGTCTCTTAATTAAGGATGACATATTCTGTATTTATGGTACATTCGCCTTTTCTGTGTTTATACTTCAATTTTTTTAAAAAAGCTCTGCCGTGGTGAACTTTTTTAGTTTTCTTTCCTTTACTTGAAAGTAGTATGAATCTGGGTGGCTCACTCAATGATTTTGGCCTTCCAGTTACATATCATAGCAACATTTTCTTTAGTTAGTTGAATAGTTATGACCTGGCTAATAAAGGGAGCTGATTAGTGCAAAGTCCCATTTTCCCCTGGGCAGTCTTCAATGTACAGCAACTTCTTGCAGTGTCATTTCTCAAAGTAAAGTTCAGTTATTGGCAGAAAATGTCAGCTGTCTTTTTTAAACATTGCGACTTCATTTTGTATCAGCCTCCTTGGTAGCAATGTCATCAATGCTGCTCAAAGTCAGAGTCTGGTGGTCAGCAAAGCTTAGCCATGAGCCTCATGAACATTCACAGGTAAATTCCACCCATGGGCTCGATGGTAGTATGCAACACAACCCCTGCTTTTCAAAGGCTGGGTAAAAGTCTGCTGAGCCAAAGAACCTTCTTCCATCAAGTGTTGATTTTCATGAATTGAAAGGTCAAAGGAACTCTTAACTATCAGTCCAAGTCCATACATCTAAGCGAGTGCAGTAAGAGCTGTCTTGATAGTCATCTGTTATTTAACCCATTCTAGCTGCACTAGGTCATGCATTAGAGGACCACAACGGAGCACACTGGAAAACTAGTACATTGTGACAATCTAGTTTATAATATTTTTCACCATTATTATTCTGCTACTTTTATTCTAACTCTTATTCTCCACCATTTCTATTCTCCCACCTACTTGTCTCAAGTAAATTATTTCTCTGTGCGTTCGTTCAATGTGTTATGTTGAATAAGACCTTGGGAGACAGCTTTATAGAGGGAGGAAGGGCTGATCATTAATTTTATTAATTATAGTGCACTCAGCACAGTCAGTATGCTCAGGCTTTTGGAGACATCTAGTGAATATTTAGATGCAGAGTATGCTCACTATTGGCATTGTCATTAACACTTCCACAGGAGCACTTCTGTACCTGCCTGATATAGTCAGATTTGATGTCTACCCTTTTAGAGCCATATTTTGAGGGCAGGTGTGAATACTGAAGAAGACACGTATGTCTCAACCTACTTAATCTAGTCTTTGTAAGCAGTCAGTTGGCTTCTCATCATCTTCCAAGTCAGAAGTATCACCAAATTCTTGTCTAGTACAATGGGAGTCTCGTGATTTAGTTCACTGAACATTAACTAGAGAATCTAGGAACCCAGGTTCCTGACTTGTATTATGTATTTGACACATTTGACCTTGAATCATTTACCCTTATTTTGTATTTTACTCTGAGAGCAGCAGAGAAACAGCACCACCTAGGCACTGATATTAATTATAAAGTCAAAGGTTATTCAATGCTTTGTTTAAGCTTTTTAGTAGTGAAGTACACATTTTACCGATTTTTCATGTGCAGTACTGTTTTTGTACTCCCACCAGCTCCTTTGTCACAGTGCATTATGGCATTAAATGTAATTTCAGAGAATTGCAGTTATCCTATGCTTAATTCAGTCCAGGACACAAAATTAATCATTTCACAGGCCATGTTCATTTTCTCTCTCTCTCTCTCTCTCATATAATTATGTCTTTATACTGGATGGACACATGATCTACTGATAAAATTAAGAGATTAATTACTTTCTCTGATTTCTTTAAGATCAGATATGGCACTTATCATAGGACAGCCTAATAAGATCAAGGCAGATAATTATAAAGATTTAAACTGTATTGTTTGCTGTTTTCATTTTTGGATTATCAGTAGACAGAGTATTGTGTCCTCATTTCTAGGGCATGCTTCATAAGTTATGAAAAATATCAGAGCCCCACTTTAGACAGCAAAAATTCTTTCATCAATGTCACCCAAATCCGCTACTCTTCAATGTACAATACACTCTGCTTCAGCCAATGGATAGGTGAGAGGTGATGATACAGCACAGTCTCATGAAGCACTCAGATGTCTGACTATGTGCATGAGATGGAGTAATAAATTAGGAGGGAAAGAAAATAATATTTTGTAATTGTTAAATTGTTAATCATTGCTAAATAATTTTTTGTTAATAATCCTTTAACCTAGTTAGAGTATTGATGCAATTATTTTTATCTTTAAGCATGCTGTTTTAGACAAGAAAATATTTGGGATATTAAACTTCTATATTGCACCTACCATTAATTCAGTCCAGAAATTTTTATTTTATGTTAAAGGTGCACATTTAAACGATATCCTTTGTAGCAAGAAGCATGTGTGTCTCTTTGCAATGCTAATCCAAATAGGCTAAAAAACTCTTAATTCTCTTGGTATGAAGTATTGCCACTGCATTTGGAAAAAAAAAAAAAAAAAAAAAATGATGCACCTTATTACCAGTAAAGAAGATAATTCAAAAAAGAGAAGTTTGGACAATTAATTCTATGTGCCCTGCCTTGCTTTTCCAACCCTCACCTTCTAGGCTGCTGCATATACAGAAGGAAGGGAGAAGGTCGTCTTGGTTCTCAGTTTCTCCAGAACTTTCATCTTCAGTAGAGCAGAAATAAGCTATTTTACAAGATGTCAGAATACACAGCTTATGAATAAAAATGAAATAAGAAGAGTCAACTAATATCATTTACTTTGCTCAGGAAGTGACAGACTGATGCTCATTTGGGATGAAAACCTTCATCTCACTCGGAATCTGCAGGTCAATGAAAACCCATTTCTGAACCTGTGAACCCTCTTCCATGAATTCAGAATAATTCAGAAACTGTTCTTCCAGATGAATATCATAAATATGAAAATAGCTGCACCAATCTTCAGAATGTTACTGGATCATTACTGGACAGCTATTAAATAATACATTATACAGTAATAATACTCATTTTCCCATAGCTTTGAAATAGGTCTGCTTCAGTTTGCTTGTGTCTTCAAATCTGAGGTTGAGCCTGAAGGTGAGCTATCTATATAATTTTCAAATGATAGAAAATAGGATAATTTCAGCCACAATGCTGCTATATTTTAAATTATGTATTCACCCTATATGACACTGTTCTTCATTCATCATCCAGGCTGACTGAATGACCAGTTCCGTCTTATTGCATTTTCAGGAGCCTCTGATATAGTTAACACCTGCGCAAAGAACTGTATGCAGAGAATGGCTGAAGAATACAGAAATCTGCATATGAAAATAGATGAACATGTTACACCTATGTATCTATCACATAATTTCCATATATAGGTATAGTCCTTTCAATACATGTATGTCTGTAGAAAAACTTTTGCACGCAGCTCTGAAAGATTTACATTTTGAAAATATCTGTACTACATATGCTATGATTTCTATTTATTCCCTCTTAGCAACAGAAGCTTTTTAGAACCCTCTATCTTTCTTACTCAAATTCTAACACCATGTCCTGTAATGCTGTACAGTTTTATAAATCATGATCTAACGAGATTTTTGGTAGTTAATGCAATGAAAACAGAACTTGTGGGCTCCAAAAATCAGTTTCAGTTATGCACTTTCTTCATTGCCTTCTGGTGGCTCTTACACACATTTTGCCCCAGTTGAAAGCTCTGTAGTTCGGCCAGAGACCCCTCGATTTTCCATTCTGTCTCTCTGCTCTGGTGTACCTTGCCTTCAGCTGCTTAACTTTACTGAATAGGTCATCTCTCAAGCCTTGCTTATGGTTTTTTTCCATTGTTCATGTTCATTTCCTGTTCATGCTTTTAAAACAAAAAATTGGGACTAGAGAGACTAGAAATACAAACCTTGCCACCTGAAACTCCAGGAGCTAACAACCTTTTCCTATGCACAGGTACACAGAGAGAGAAATGGCCACAGAATTGCTTCACAAACAGGGACTATATACCTAATTGTTTACTGGAGTTCTAATGAGAAATGCATGAGTTCTCTGCTAGACAGTACACAGTGGGAGATGTGTGTGTTTTTCTACTCAGGCGATATTTGGGAATCATCATGAACATAGAGGCAGATAATTATGGAAACTGAACCAGAGAAGGAATATCACATGATGTGTTTTAAATCTTTATAAAGGCTTTGTGAAAGATCATCTCTCTGCTGTTGATCCTGGCTGTTGAGAAGACTTCAGCTGAGGGTGAGGCTGTTCTCAGACTATAACTCAGTGCTTTAGCAGACAATTAGCAGGAAGGCTGTTGGTGAAAACTCCACATTACTTAAATAAAGGGCACTATTACAGCTGTACTAGATGATGATAGGACAGGACCAGGCAGATCTTCACCAGGAATAAGCGCTAGGCCTGCTTGGTTGCTTATCACACCTGTAGGATTATTGTAAGGTTCATGGATACGAATCACCAGGTGGGTATTACTAGACTGGAAAAGGAGAATTATGAGACAAAAGTCTTTGAATGTTTACGCTATTGATAAGAGGGTGAGATAATCCTGGGAAAATCACTGTGATGAGTGTTTTTCATATTCATCTGCTGGTGCAGTGTTTTCTTCTTGCTGAAGAAAACTTTTTTGTTTCAGACGTATACTTGGAGTTTGGAATGGCCAGAAAAGAATTTTACAGGTCCAAGAGTTTCTGGACAGGGGTTCAAGCAGAGATACATGTGGGTTTTCTCTTGTTGCCTTTTTTAAGAAAAATTCTAGAATGAAACCTAGTTATTAGTACTCCTTACAACAAGAGACTAAAGGGTTGCAAACACCAGGGCAGAAAATAATAAAATATACATAAGGGAAAAATAAACCGGATACATATTCTGACATGAAAATCAATAGTGATGAGCCAGGTCTAAGGGTAAAGGATGCAGAATAATAAATGCTAGTCAATGAGATAGATTAATGTAAAATATCTACATGGTAACATGAAGCACTGAAATAATTATGCATTTCTACAGTAGTACTAGTTATAAACTCTCAGAATGAATCAAGTGAACATCTGTGTAACTGAACCATATGGCTGCTTGGCCCTCACCTATTGGAATAGTAAATGATGAAGGAACATACTACTTAACATGAATATTTGGGTATAATTTATATAAAGGATAGAATAGAATTTAATGAGAACAAAATGTAGGTTGTCTTTCAAGAAAGCTTCCAGAGAGCACTATTTAGCTTACAGGGCAAACTTTGAAGAATAATAATCAAGAAATACTTCTTTACCCTGAATAATACAGTTCTAACTCTTGCTGTAGTCAGGTTTTCTGTCCCGATAACTAGGTTCAGTGCTGTCCAGTGACATCCACTCGGTTTTATTTAATCTTGCAACAAATTGCACTTTTTGAATCAGATAAACCTCTGTTTTATCTTTTAGAATTCTCAGGTGTGGAAGGGGAGGCTTGAATGTGTAGGCAGAGGATACCCTAAGCATTCAGAAGTGAGGTTTTAAAGGCAAAAATGTAAAAGTCAAAATGTTATTTTTAATATCTCAATATTTTGAAATATCTAGTTTCAGAAGACCTGATTTGTTATTATTGATGTCTTCAAAATGGCAGTATTAAGATACTAGGAAGAGGCCAGTATCATGGTTGACTTCATGTAACCTATTGCTCTCAAAGCAATCTGACTGTAAGTCGTCTTGGTCTCTGTTTTTGTTCATCTGTTTGGTTTCTTCTTGTGAAGATCCAGCCTCTCTTGACAGAAACTGCTGGTTCCATTTCATTCTCTTTTATCATTGCTACAGCAGTTCAGTTCAGTTCAGGGTTACACTATGTCTTGATTTGTGCTTTCAATTCTGATGGAAATGAAATTCAAAATGAAGGGAAAATATTGATGCTGCTTCAAACTAGTTTTTTACCTGAAATATTGTCTGGTACCAGTGTGCTTGAAATTGGGCTCAGGTGTGAAATGTAAAATGAAGAAGGTGGCATATACAGCATATAATATTCATAAAATACAGCAAGTTTAACAGATTTAATATTATTTGGAGCTAGTATTTCCCTTCCATCTATGTTTGTGGTCCTTTCTTATGCATGTCTGAAGAGTCCAATATCCATCAGAGTAATTACAAATGCCTTAAGCACTCAGAAAATCTCTGCTGTTTCTCCCACAGTCACTCCCAAAGTTATTCAAATTCTATAATACATTTTAAAAAGAAAACATAAGGACTTTCTGAATATAGAAACGTCTTATCAAAATAGAATCAAAGAAATAACTGCTGGAGAAAGAATAAACCTTGGTGGCTTTTAACATCAAAAGAAACATGTTCTACTTCAGGCTGCCTCATACTGCCAGGGGTTCTGTGACAGTAGTTCAAAACAAACAAAAAGAAAAGTGTCATTTCTGTACATAATGTTGCTAATGAAGTGCTGAATTTATTTTAGTGCATAAAATTCCTTTGAAGAGAAATGTAGATATTTAATAAAAAATATCTTCTGCCCGTAGTCAGCTATGTTTATTTCAAAATATTAAATCTCTTTGATTATTCCTGGTGCCAGACAAATTATAAAAACTTGTCAGATAATTTTAAAGCCTGACTTTATTTCTATAAGCAAAACATAACTCAGTTTCAGGGTGGTGTGGGGGTTGGGGTTGGACTGTGATTTGGGGAGGGTTTTGCACATATCCAAATGGGGATATTTCTATCACTTATTTTCTATGTTGTAGTATGACCTTCATTTTAAGTAGGAGAGCTATTGTTTTCCTGTTAAAACATAAAAAGATTTTTGAGAATGTAATCATTGTGAAACTGTTTCTGGAGAGTTTGTCTTGTAGCTCCTTTGGTAATGTGCAAATCGGAGTTAGTTTAATAGCTCAGTAGGAATAGGTCAATAGGAATTGTGTGTGGCTCTCTGCAGATATAAATTTTCTAATTTTTCATGGCAGAAAAGGAAGGCTTCATTGTAGGAACTAAGCCATTTTTTATAAATATCTTTGGACACAAGAGATATTATGACCATTTTGCATGAAAGGGAAACCAACGCAGAGAGGCAAAACACTTCCAAAAAGCAATGGCATCTTAGCCAAGCTTGAGTATCTGAGAAAGTACTTAAGTTTTGAACTTCGTGGTTTATATTCTTGGGTTCTGAATATTAATCTCTCCTCTTAGGCACAAAAATTATGCTGAAACATTTACTTAGCTCCTCATTTCAAAAGGGACTAGAATCTAATCTAGCTTTCTGGATTCTGCTAACACTGTTTTCCAGAATGCAGCAGTACAGAAAATGTACTTATCTGTAATAGAAAAGTTTGGGTTATTTTCTTATTGACTGTATGCTTTGTTTAGTTCTGTGCTTTTGCTTGCTTGTACTTGTTATGGAAAAATAAAATTATGAAATTATGAAAATCCATTTTATTAAAGCTTTCCAAAAAAGAATTGCATCCAAGTCACTCCTACAGAGTGCCAGCCAAGGGACTTGCCTTTGTGCGGAATTAGCTGCCTCCAGCTGCTTCCTAACAAGTGACATGGAGGTTCTGGGTTCGATATGGGGTTCACTGCCCTTCTCATTCTCCATAATAACACCGGGAGTTTTCTTTTCTCAGAAGGGCTTTTGTTACCATTGCTGCATCAATCATTCTCATATTTCCAATTGAGTTATTCAGGGTCCTTAGGGTTCTATTGTTAATCTTCATTAATGTGTATTTCTGACTTTCATAACTAATTTAATTTGAATTCTGAATAAATCAGCACTGCTTACAGAGGACATTCTTATTTCTCTTTCTGCATGCAACTGAATTAGACCCTGGGAAGATCATCCACAGTTACTCAGAATTCCTTGAAATTCTGGCCTTGCAATTATAAAATATGCATAATTAAAAGAGAAAAAATATCTTAAACTTGGAAACTCAATTTACCTGGCTTTTACATCTCTCTGAAGAGCTGTGTGAGGTGTAATTGCTTAAACTCAGTGATTTCTACCTCCCTAGCTTGTATTATATATTCAGCAGGTGAAATCTTACATAAGTAGTCACTTTACTCACATAATACATTGCCTATACCAAAACAGGTTACATTTTTTGCATTTCACTTTGGCTGGTGAGCTGAAGCATGAACTCTGGGCTGCACAATGGGGTGTTGCCAGGCAAGGAACTGATGGCCCCAGGCTGGCCTGAAACGGGGTCCTGGGCCATGGGCAGAGGTGGGGGGAGGCTCCAGGAGAGAATAGACATGACCAGGAAAGCCTCTGAATATCCTCAGGACCCTGACACTTCAGGGCAAATTCTGTTTGGGTTTTTTTTTTTGCCTGTAATCATGACCCATAGTGGTCTGAGTACAGATGACCTATGAAGCAAGTAAGAATCTCTGGCTTTAACTCAGCAATAAAAATAGACGTATCTGCATGCATGACTCCAACTGACTTCAGGTGGATGTCAGAAGTTGAGAACTGGTTCTTCAGTAATGCTTGGAAGCTGATATTTTCATGTCAAATTACTTGTGTCTTTTCTTTCAGCTAAAGATAATTACTATGTAAGTTCCTTTATTAAGTTATGTTAGATTATTTTCTCATTATTTTCCTGCTTTTTTCCCCTGCTGAACATGTGCTCTCTTTCTCTGTTTTTAAAGCCTATTACTAATACACTCTAAAGGAATGTGCTCTATCTGTTCACAATCAGGTCATAATTTTACCACTTACAGTGGTTAATAATAATTAGTTAACAAGTGCTGTTTAGTTACATTTCAGAAACTGGGTGTTTAGGTCAGCAATGTGTAAGTCAATGATGTTGTAAGGAAGACCTCATTTTTCATATTCATTCCACAATCAAACATGCCTATAAGTGTCTTTTCAAGTTTGTTCATTCTTATTTGCATTCACCTAATTTTGCATAGATAAACACCTCAGCAGAATTAATAAATATATCATTTGACATCAACAGCATAGGGAAACATATTAAGGCAACATGAAGAATGAGTCATGATTTAGTCAATTGTGAAAAAGTGTCCTTTTGCAGTTTCTTACACGACAAGAATAGCAGTGATGTGATCACTCCTGAGACCACAAAACAGAATTCCCTTCCTTCCCAGCATCGGTTGCCAGATCATCTTTAAAGTCACATTTGGAGTCAGATGGTTTCTTTCCTGAATCTAGCAGAAATTGCTCTTCTCTTTGCTAATGATGTAAAGCAGACTTCAGCAGTGATACGTGACAAAAAGGGTTGGATCCTGATGGCTGCTCTCATATTACCTAAATCTTGCCAACCTCTCTCTCCTTTTTTGGCTTGGAACTTCCTGCTCAAATATCAAGTGTTGAAATACCCTTCAGCAACAGTGTTTTCACTGTGTCATTGCCTTGTGATAGGCAAACATAGCCTTGTGAAAGATGTAGGGATACATAGGGTAAAATTAATATCTTGTAGCAGATAAATGAAGTAGTTAAAATTTGTAAAATTTTATTTCTTCGACGATAATCTTGCTAAGCACAGAAATTATTAACTCTGAAAATCAGCTGATGGAAGATGATCTGTAATACACAAGAGACCAATTTGACCTTTAGAGGAGTGATTTAAACCAAATACATTTAGTTCAGCAGAGCACAGAGGAATCAGTGTATACTATTCCTGAGAGCATGTACTAACAGAAGAAGAGGGTGTAGGAAACCAGGGTGAATTGTTGGGAAAACTGCTTCAGGTGTTGGATGACTTCCCATGCTGAAGATGAACAGCAGCTGGGTAAACTCCAAACTTAAAATGCATAAATTTATCAGGCATGTTCCTCTTCAGAAAACACCTAGCTTGAGTGCTGAATGGTTTCATGGTGGTAAGTTTCTAGGCTTGCTGTCAATACCAACAGGCTTGAGGATAACAATATTTATCACAGTAAAAGTGACCAGTAATGGTCAGATTGCATTCCCCAGCTTGCATTCAAATGGGTGAAAGTTGGAATCACATGTAGGTTTAAGCTCACATCTGCTCATGACCCTGAAAGCCAAGTGGAAAGCAGCTGGACTTTGATGCTGGACTACAGAAGCAGCCTGTCTGTATGTAGTGTATGTCACACCTGCACGTGTATATTCAAAGGCTAGGACTCCTCTCTTCATGGTGACACACAGCTTTTCTTTCTCTCAAACTCAGATGCAGACATTTCCTTGCTTTACAAATGTCTGGGAATGCTTATTAGCTTCAGAGTCAACATGACAAGACTGAACTGATTTGTGGGGAAGATAGCACGAAGCACAGACAGGTGCTGCAGTTCTCCTTCTCCTAATTATGGCTTCTGCTCATGGTCTGTAGTTATCATCAATACAGCCAATGCCTTATAAGTCTCAGGTGATAGAGGAATATATAATCACCATTTCTATCCAGCCATACCTCCAAAATGGACTTCAGCAGAGTGATCCATGGCTGTCATTCCAATGATTCACAGCTGTTTTACTAGGATTCTCCCAAGTCAATTCAAAAAGTTTCAGCTCAGGAATAATACTGCTACCTGCTCATTAGTAGGGTATTTCAGTGGTACTCCAAGGGTTTTGCTACTCCTAAAATTATTGAAAACCTCCAAAGTACATTAAAATTAGGAGGAGAACTGAGAATACAGTGACTTTGTCACTGACTGAACTGTCTGAGGCAAATAGTTACAATTCCTCCATGCACAGTACTGTGAGGTTTATCTGTATTTTAAATATCAAATAAATTTGTTTTGAAATGTCCCTTTAAAAGCCAAAGTGGCTTCTGGTGTGATAGATATCAACTTCCACCAGTGGACTATTTCCAGAGCTAAAGTCACAGCTAATGAACAAAAAGGTATTCTCGGCTATAAGAACACATTTCAGAAATGTTTCCTCTAGGAAAGATTTGGCATAACTTGAAAGATGCACACATTCACTTGAAGAAACTTCAGTCTGCAGATATCTGAATATAGTCGAGATTTCTATTGATGTATCCTTTGCTTACCAACCCAGTCCACCATTTCCTCACTTTTTGTTCCTCCTGCCTTATTGTTCCTAGTTTAAAGCTCTCTTCACCAGGTTGGCCAGCCTGTTGGCAAAGGTGCTTTTGCCCCACTTGGTCAGACAGATCCCATCTCTTCCTAGCAGTCCTTGATCCTAAGGTGAGCAGATGGGAGTCTCTATCCCCCATGGCACAGAACATCCCACTGCTATCACTTACCACTTCACCTCGTTGCTGCTGTACAGTTCAGTTTCAGCCAGCTCTGGTCTTCATTGGATGTACTTTCCAGCTTTTCATCCTCCACTGGGGCACTGAATCTATTCTGTAGTTGCAAATCGGCAGGTGGAGGAGAAGGAGATTTCCTGCTGTTACTGGAACTCACAAGCTTCCAGTCTGACATCCAAATAGAGTTTCCATTTCCCACCCCAGTAAGCACAGAGTCCGCCTGCCTCTCCTTCAGTACACAAAACCTGTCTGAAAACTTCTTAGCCTAAGGAAATTCAGACACATATCTTCTTAACTCCCTGCAGAACTGTTAAAGCATGTGATTGTCTCAGAGGAGAGCTGAGCTCAAGACTTCCTAACTATCCAGATGCTCATAAGGGTTATGCTCATATTTACTTTTTCTTCTTACCCAAGATACTAATGAATTTTCAGATACAGTGAAATAGCTTTAGGACAGGGGTTGGAGAGTGGGAGTGAGACACATACTCCTCATCATCGGTGGGGGGAATAAAACTTATGTTATTATCAGGTAGTCTGACAAGTTTAAATACTCATCTCACATCATCACACAAATAATCATCACTTTATCACAGATTCTGTTTGACTCTTCTTTGTTACATTCAGTAATGAAATACCAGGTGACAATCAAGGGGGAAGTAGCATATTCATAGAATGTGATTACGTCACAGTAAACACTATCTGCGATTGAACACTCAAGTAATCGCAGTGTGTAGCAAAATTTGTACTGGAAATCTAGCCTGATTATCTCAGCACAGCACCGGGGATTTGCTTGCTGCTTAAATGACCTGAAAAGTAACTTACAAGTGATGTTGATTAGTATCAAAATCATGGAGTGATGAAGGAAACAAATACATTATTTTGGGACATAAGAGAAAACAGATTAAAACCTAACATTCCTTTATTTGGACTTCATTTGGAATCAGAGTCAAAGCACCAGTACAGGATCTACAAATTTCATCCAAGAGAAACCTTGCCATCTACCATTAACAAAATTACTATTAATAAATGTGATCCCATAGACACCATGTTTTTTCGGAGAACCTGGGCTTTTTTTTATCTTGCTCTGGACCTAAATGGGTCTCTATCTTAGGGTGCCTTTTTGGAAAGTTAAGCCTGAAATCATTCAATCACTTAAAGGTCATAAATAAAATGTATGACAAGATCTTCCACCTCAACTTCTAAGCCCTTCTTCCAGACACATAGCCATGTAACCTATAAGGCATTTAGCACAATAGAGAGACAACAGAGTAGTTTGCATTGGAGGTGGCTTTTTTCAAATGGAATTCCCAACTTAATTCTACAGAAGGAAACTGATGGTCTAATGGATCAGCACAGGTAATTCATTAGTCATATGCACACGGAATATGGTGGCTAGTTTTTGTGGTCAGGTTGGACAAGTGAACAGTACAGAGGAGCATGTGTTTGTCTCAGAAGAAAAAATGAATAAACAAGATGGATTGGGCTAGTGTAGATTTTCTCTTCATACTTTCAGGAGAACTGCACAATTTACCTGGAAGCCTGTCTTACTATGCAACTTCTAATTACAGTTTGCAGAGTCACAATAACAGTCTTCCCATTCTTCCCTTAGTTAAAATTACTTTATACGAAAACTTTTAATGTGTGGCTAGTCATTTTCTTGAATAAATTAAACTCCAGTTGTCATTTCCTGAGCTATTTTTGCTCCTCAGTAGAATCAGGTTTTTAATTGTTTAATGATGCGTATTACCATTTTAAAATGTTTTGTATTTTTCCTGTTACACTGAGGAATGGTAATGCTCCAGCAAAGCAGGGCATACCAGCCTTTTTCAACCTGCAGAAGTGTGATTGTTCTGCTTTTGGGAAGAAATAACTGAAACCATGGGAATCATTCCCCAAAACACAAACAACAGTCTGTCACCTGCCCTAGGAAGGTAAAAAAGTTTTAGTTAACACTCTTTTCATGAGGCTATGTGTGTTTGAGGAGATGGTTAGAGACATTATAGAAAAATTACCATCACAGTTGTTAAACACAGGGGAACTTTCTGGGCTGAGGACTAACAGTTTAAATAGGAGGTCCAGGATATCAAACAAAGATAGCGAACTTTGATGTTGACAAATGAGGAGACTGCATAGTTCTGAAAATAAGTAGGACTGCATAAAGCAATAGCCAAATTAACCTTGTTTTCCCAAAACGAAACAGTCTCCAGTAAAAAAACAGGGTAAAAAGGCACAAAATTATTTTATTAGTTCAGTTTCCCTCCCCTAAAATGGGTACAAAGTTCAAGATCTGGTTGAGTTCTTATCTTTATAAATTCATGTCTACCTAATTATCCTGAGGACTGATGCTGAAAATGTTCTATTGAAAGAAATCTTAGTATTTTATACCAACAGAGATTTTTGATTCTACCAGCCTTTAGGATTAATTCTGCTTTGATTTTATTACCCAGAATTTGATGGGTCTAGTGACAAGTGTGATGTATTTGATTCTTAACATCTGTATAACATCCTTCAGTGAATTATTTATTTCTATAAAAGGCAAAACTGTGCTTTTCCATATTTTCATCAGGCAATATAAAGTTCCTGTTCTGCAAAGCACTATGTATATATACTGTCTTGAAACATTCTCAGTTAGTCTTTCCTATTTGAAAATCAGTGATACCCACTAAAGACAAGTCATTACAATATACATGATAATAAAATCCCAAAAGGATAGTGGGCAATTGTGGGTTGCTTTCACTTCATTTTTTTCACTGGTGATGCCTCCAACACAATGCAAACAACTGTCACACAAGGAAGTGAACTGTATCTTTAAAAGTCTTTAAAAAAGAAACAAAAATTTCTCTTTCTTTTTACTATATATAAAGGCTATATTTATGAAAGTTCATTCTTTTCCAATACTCTTGCTAAATAAACCTTACACTAGACTTAGATTTTCAGTTCTCAGCCGGAACTCCCAAAGAGAAAGTGATCTTCAATTTCATAAAAATATTAACAGAACTTTTAAAAAAGCAAGTGTTTTTTGTTACAGGGGAGTTTCTTTCCCAGGTATATTTCCTAATAACAGGTCTCTTATACCAATCATTTCACTTCAGAATTCAGAATGTAAATGGAATTTTTTTATTGTTCCATTTACTATGTGTGAAAGGTTTATAAATTCATACAGCTGCTGTGTAAATCAGAGGCTATAATCTAGAGATCAGTTTTATATTGGAGCATAGCATTGATGAGTTATTTGTGAACAAATATACTAGGGTGAGTTTTACTTTAAAGGCAGTGCAAATACAACTGGCACTATTTGCATGGTGGAGTGTGATGTTACAGCATAAGGGCTTGCTTATTTCAAACTCTAACTTCTCTGCATTCCTATTGGTAACACCAAAAAAAGGAGCATATTCATTATCTGACAAAGTTACACCTGAAATCCTCACCTTGTTTTTTCTTTATTGCTCCTTTCAGAAATAGCCAAGCTGACAAGAAATTGTTATGAGCCCTTGGGAATTGAATTTTCCAAATTCAGTGATGTAACATAGAAATTCTAAAGAACATATTTAATACTAAACTAAACCAATCCAAAGGTTCATCTAGGCCTCTCTCCTGTCTCTGGCAGAGCCCTGTAGCAGATGTTTAGTGATTGTATAAGAACAGGTGAAGCAATACATATTAATTCCCTAATACTCTCCCAGCCTCCAGTAATTTGAAATTTATTGATACCTTAAGCAAGAGATGGTATCTTCATGCTTAACAATCCTTTCCAGACTTTAGTTAGACAGTCTGGTGGCTTTGGGGTATAAGTAAAATTTAGCAACACTGTTCTGAGTGGAATAATTAAACTACTTTAAAATATTCTGTCATCTCATCCTTTACATTTGTCAAAGTCTTCTGAAAGATTTTCATCTGTGTTATTAAAACCGAGAATCAGGAACATGCTTATAAGAATTATTTTAATTATATATATATTACAGATTTGTTTATGTTTCATTCCTACTTTCAGTACCCATACAAAACTACTAATAAGTAGTTAGCAGGAATCTAGGGACGGTCTTAAACTGAAAAGTTTCCAATCCGGTTCCGCTTCCACCGTGATTGAAAAACTTCAGAGAGCTTCATCATTTAAACTGACATGACTGGGAGAGAAATAAAAAACAAGACAAAATACATACTCTTACCCATCAGGGAAGATCAACATTTTCAAAAAGGGATCTGAAAGTTAGGTTTATATGCAGGTGCACTGAGGAACAACTGCTGTGTGTGCACACTACCTTTAAGAGCCAGGACACTCATCAGAACAAAGCAAGACTTTAGCATGAAGATCTCATTGTTTAAAGTCTTTGAATTTACATCTAATGTGTATGGTGTGTCTGTAACATACAGGTCAGTAATTTTATCTTGAAAGTGTGACTTTCATTCTAATCTGAGGCCTAGAAAGAGCAAATGCTTCAGAAATGTGGCAGTAACACGTAACTGTAACTGACTTCCGTGACGACACACTCCATGTGAAGAATAATCTTTGTTTAGTTTAGAATGCAATTTTAAAAATACACACCATTTGATCCCAGGTGACAGAATGTGTGGAGCATCAAAAACACGAGAAACTGACTGAATGGTCAGATGCTTATGATGTAGACCATTTCAGCCGAACTTCCACTCGTTCATGCAGGATGCAAAACATCTCATTCACAGGAGAAGATGAGCATTAGAGGTCCCTGGGACCTGTGATCAAGCCTTGCTAAAGAATTTTGGAAATTTCCACCTCCATTCAATAGCAATTAACTCATCTCTTAACCTTCATCACATTTATTCATACCTGGATTGGAAGGGTGATGACTGGAAGGTGTTCAAAGAAAGGCTCTAGAATGACATGATACAAAAATGGAAAAGAATAACCTTACAGTGATTACTTATTTTCAATGTAAAGGCAAAAATCAAAGATATTTTGGCAGAGACATTTTAGCCTGATATAAATCACAAGGAAATTATTAATGTGAATGCATCCCCAGCAGCATTTACATTCTTACAGGTTTGCAATTTATCACTTCGCATATCAGAAACTGAATAAAGTCTTTTGCAGTCACAGGTTTACAATGGTGACCTGATCTGCATCTCTGGGATGTCCGAACTGAAAGAAAAGTTCCAGTTTGGCACATCTATTATCTTACATTTTTTCATATCCTTTTTCTCCAAAGCTGCTGCTGAAAGTGTACAGACCTTCCTATTCAGGCAGAAGAACTGTGTTATTAAACTTTGCCTCTAGTTACATATCAACCACATTTTCTATTCAAATATGATAGCTGAAGTTGCTTCCTTGTAATACTGTAAACTCATATATCATTCATGTTAATACAAAATTAAAAAATATTCTGATACCATAAGTGCACAGGCACGATAATTTAAGCTACACTTTCCCCCTGCCTTGGCTTCCATTAACAATTCATTCTCCGCCACAAAGAAAAATGCACAATTTGAAAAAGGTGGAATTACAATAGGGTTTAAATCAGTAGTTAGATTACAATACCCTTATAACAGAGGTGAGCTTTCAGCAGCCCATCTTCCTCATGGATCACATCCAAATAATGCTTGTGTTCTAAGCCCTGAAAATTGATAATATTCATCCATTGAAAGAAGTCATTTCCTGGAATGAATCTCTCTGTTGTGTTTAAGCCTCTTCCCTAGTTAAATGCTTGATAATGCTTTTAAAAATTGATCCTTTAGGATAGCTTCTGATCACAAAAAGAACATTAGTTCATTTTTATCTCTTTTTGGTTATGTAGGGCAATTAACACAAAGTCTTGGCAGACAGTTCTCCCTTTCACAGTGATTGTTAAAAAGGTATCATAGGAATATAACCAAGCTTTTACAACACATGCATGATGCAAAAAGCCATTTCACCACATACAGCAGCAAGAAAGCATTTATCACCAAAGCTGTCTGGAAAATGTTCAGCAACCATCTGCCAATTAGAGAATAATCTGCTGTTCATCTGTAGCACAGAACACCTATTTAGCTGGCAAGCAGGCATACAGCAGAGGCAGCTAACAGGTACTTTGCCAGTTAGCAGAGTAGTTAGCTTAGCTCGGGACATGAAAGAGTCCCAGAAACTCTGCTCCATGCAGCATGGGACTGTATGACTGTGGTGGTGACATGCTACAGTCCCCATGACTGGCTGGAAGAAGCTTCCCCAGGAAATCAAAGTCCTTGGCTCTTGTGCACTCCAGAGAAGGGAGGCTGCCACGCAGGACTGGGGCCACAGGGAGTGCCTGGTGCCCCTCTCTGGGGCTGGAGCTGCTGGTGGCCTCACCTGCAGGAGCTGTGCTGTGGCTGAGGCACTAAGTGACCAGGTACAGGAGCTGTAGGAGGAGATGAGCATTGAGAAGGATGAAAAGGTGACAACAGGGTCTTCACAGTGACATTGCAGAACTACATGGTGCAAGGAAGGAGGGGCAGGGACAGTCTAGTCGTGGATGGAGACTCCCAAGAGGCTGAAATCTTGTGACTTCTTACATCAGGGTCCTTCTGTGCCCTCAGATCTGAATTTCCAGAATCAGCACAGTGCCCTAATAGCCAAGGAAGGGGAGAAAGTTCCCTCGGGAGAATTCAAAGCCAACTGAGCCTGAGTCACATATTAGCACCAAGAAGACTGGCCAAGCGATGGAGGTTCCCTTCTGCAGGGCAGGGAGGTACTGGTCAGAGTTGTTGGGATTCTTATTGCTCGCTGGCAGCCCGGATCAAGGATATTGCAGAGAGACTCACAACGCTCTTTTACACCTCAAATTGTTCTCTCTCACTGTTCATCCATCTGGTCACCAATGACACTGCAAAGGGAGACATGGATCAAATCAGTGAGGGACTGCAGAGTTCTGTGGCCAAAGGTGGAAAACATGGGAGTCCAGGTGCTGTTCTCCTCAATTGTACAGGTGTCTGGGAAGGGTTTGGGTAGGAGCTGATGTGTTTTGCAACTTAACAGCTGTCTGCATAACTGTTGCTGTAGTTAGCACTTTGGCTTTTATAAATATGGTCACCTCTTTTGGATATGGACTGTTAGCAACAGATAGGATTCCTACAGTAGGAGATCCCCTAGGGTAGACTTTTCTGAACAAATTTCTGATCAAATTCCAGCTCAAAACTCCAGACCCCAGAAGATTTTGGCCTTTACAGCACTTATCATAATGCCCTGTAATACGCAGAAAGCCCAGTTTTGAATTACTCCTGCTCTACCTCACATACCTATATTCTGTAAAATTGCCTCTGGAGGCAGAGTTAGTGTCTGCTTCCTCAGGGTTATTTGTTATCCATACAAAACAGAACAATTTAAGCAGGAGAAATCAAGAAGGCAACATACTGAATCTAATCTTGTAGTTACTACCCACACCTAGGACAAGAGAGAAAAAGTGTCTGTCTCAGGACCTCAATTATTTATACATAATGGAACAGCTCAAACAAGAACACTAGAAAAATCCTGGATATTTTGAATCCTGTCCCATCCCCCCCCCCCCCCCCGAATATTATTCCCCCCTTCTCCTTAGTCCATCTTCTTTCTTCTCCCCAAATTATATAGCTGCCCCAAATGTTTCTGATCTGTGCAAATGCAGATCATTAGAATTTTGAGCATTTAAAAAAATTTCCACCTCAGAAAATGTTTCTTGCCATATTCCTTATATAACCTGATATAACTGAAAAACAACATGCATAAATCTGTCTTATATTTTAAAATACAGAAATACAAGTGCAGAGGTGAACTATGAAGACAGAAAGTTTTAGAAAATGACAAATGCTGATCTAGCTAATTGGATGCAAACACTAAAATGCCTTCTGCAAAGCACAGGTGAAAGTAAACATAGGTAATGACTATATTTTGGTTCCTACTCCTGTAGCTATAAAATATGTGCCATCGGTACCATGAAATTGGAAAATGAACTTGTTCTAAATCAAAGAAACAGGGCTTCATCTAAACTCCACTCTTTAGAAGACATGGTATCACAAACAACGTTAATGTTCTTTGACAATGTTCACAACCATTAGAAAATTGAAGTCATAATGAAACTGCAGCTAACTCACAATCTTCTGGCCCTAGGATGTACTTTGTTGATGTGTGTATTCTGGAAGCCCCATCTGTTAGGAGCCAGGCTTTATATACTGAATAATTGCTAAATTCCAAGGAGACCAGGTGGCAGGGCAAATTAATTTGGAAAGAAATAGAGAAGTCATCAGGGAGGGAGCAGAAAAATTGTAGGAGAAAGTTAATTCAGCATTTTCTGAATGTACTGAGTGAGGACAGGAATGAAGAAAGGAAGAAAATATGCAACAAATTGCAGAGAAGGGGGAAGGCAGGAAAAGAAGGGACACTTTTACATCAATAGAAGTCTATGGAGATATTTCTGGGACTACAAGAAATGAGAATGTAAGGGAGATGAAAAAAACTGAAGATATTGTCATGAAAATTTCTATTCAAGAATATTCATGCTCTCAATAATTAATCATATATATGTAAAATCAGTTTACAATGCCATGTGTAAACCAAAATAAATTTAATCTTCCTCTTTGTGAATTGTTGAAAATAGCTCTAATGTAAAAAGGAGAAGAGAGGAGGGGAAAGGAAGAAAGCCAAAGGTATTTTAGCTTCCCAGTCTGAGTGTCACATTTCCAGTTTTTCACATGAGAAACACTCACAGAAAACTAACCAGATCAATACAAACACCACAACCGCTACTGTAAACACAGGAAGCCCTCTGTGCAAGAAATCTCTGGCAAGAATACAGGGACCATAAAGCTGCATTAAGGTTTCTTTAAAGAGCAGCTGGTGTCACATACGGTTCTGATGTCCTAGTCCTCACTTGCTCCCATTGTCAGCAGTAGATGAGACAGAGTAGTTAGGTTAAACTGATTTCATTAAAATTTTGATTACTGTGGTAATCTTTTGGGTATATATATACATATACAGTAATCAAGCAGATTGCCTAAATTCAGAAGTACTTGCCTTGAATCCAAACATAAGCATACAAAAATTGTGACATCAACAACAGCACAAAAAAATTTATTAATACAGTGACATCATAGCAAAATACAATATATACTTAGGATATATTATTTTACCTAAGTATTTAAGCAGTGTGACCACCAAAAGGGCAAAGAAAGAGTTATGTAGGAGACACCCAAGTAAAAGAAAGTTACCAGGCCAAGAGCAAGATAAGCATGACCAACTCCAGATACGTAAGCCATCCTGCTGAATGCACAAGGATGACTGGCAAGATGAAAAAAAAAAACCCCAAAACCAAAAAGAAAATCCCAAAGACAAATAACAAGATTAATAGTATCAGGAGCAGAGGAGACTCCCTGTTTTTGGGAGGCAGGCAAAACTGTCTCAGTCCTGATCACCCCTGACTAAGCCCATCAAGGACAGTAGCCTTCAGTGCTAACTGTATGGCATCAGCTCCATGGGTAATTCAGGATACAACTCTTAAAAAGTAACAGTTTCATATATGTAGTGATGATGTAATCATATTGCATAACAACTAACAATGAGAATGAAGTGTGTCATTAATGAATTAATTTAGCAAAATGTAGTTTTGAAATTTAAAACTGATCTGTTTTATGGGTTTTCTGAACATTCCCACTGCAGTAATCTCTACCTACCTGACACATATATTCAATTGCAGCAATGGGCTCCTGTTGAAAAATGTGAATCAGTCTCCAGTTCTAGATCACCTGTTTCCAGGTTTTCTACAAACAATTTCTTTCTTTTTTTTCCCTTTTTGTGCAGTTCAGAACATCAAAATTTGTCACCACACGACATTCCTAGAATATATGAGCAGCTAACACAGCCAAACATGTTCAGCTTGCTGTCTGCCAGGACCCTCATGCCATTTTCCTCAGATCTGCTCCCCAACAGTTAGTTTTTAGTTTGTACAATGGAAGAGTTTAGTCCATCCCAGATGCAGGACTTGTATTTGTCCTTGATTAGATACCTGTTATGCATTCCTGCAGCCTGCTGACAAGCATATCAACTGGATCCCCCTAATTTGTTGTCATTTGTAAACTTGATGAGAGCCCATGACTTGTTCTCCTTCATATCATTGATAAAGGTATTACTGGTCTCTGGATAGACTATAACACATTAATCACTGTCCTGGTTTCAGCTGGAATAGAGTTAATTTTTTTTCATAGTAGCTAGTGTGGGTCTATGTTTTGGATTTACGCTGAAAACAGTGTTGATAATGTGGAGATGTTTTCGTTGTTGCTAAGTAGTGCTTACAGTAGTCAAGGACTTTTTCAGCTTCCCATGCTCTGCTGGGTGCACAAGAAGCTGGGAGGGGACACAGTCGCGACAGCTGACCCAAACTGACCAAAGAGATATTCCATACCATATGACATCATGCTCAGTATATAAAGCTGGGGGAAGAAGAAGGAAGGGGGGACATTTGGAGTGATGGCATTTGTCTTCCCAAGTAACCGTTACGCGTGATGGAGCCCTGCTTTCCTGGGGATGGCTGAACACCTGCCTGCCCATGGGAAGTAGTGAATGAATTCTTTCTTTTGCTTTGCTTGCGCGCGTGGCTTTTGCTTTGCCTATTAAACTGTCTTTATCTCAACCCAGGAGTTTCCTCACTTTTACTCTTCTGATTCTCCCCCTTCCCACTGGGCTGGGGGGAGTGAGCGAGCGGCTGTGTGGTGCTTAGTTGCTGACCGGGGCTAAACCACAACAATCTCTACCCCCTAAGCCCAATTAACATAATGTATTTTCACCCACTTGGTTGTCTACCCATTCAGACTGTAACATCAGAATGCAGTGCAATAATATTGTGGCAGATAGTGTTGAAAGTCAAGGTAAGTGACATCAACCATTCTTGCTTCTTCTAAAAACCTGTTACTTCTATCATAGAAGATAGTCAAGTTGGTAATGCATGATTTACCCTTGGTAAGTCCATGCTAACCGATCCTTCTCACCTCCTTCTCATGTGTGCAAAAATGTACTCCAAAAGGACTTGTTCCGTGACTTTCCCAGGGACCAAAGTGAGATTGATAAACCTGTAGTTCCCTGGTTAGTTCTTCAGCCTTTTGTTGCATCATTCTGATGCATCATCTGTTTTCCACTAGTCTTCAGGGATCTCCCATGGTCTTCATGACTTTTAAAAGATAAGAGAAAGCATTCTTGCATGGACATCGATTCTCTCAGTACACTTGGATCCAGCTGGGCTGGGCCTATGGACTTTTATGGGTTGAGTTCTCAGTAATCCATGACCCAATTGTCCTTTTGATTCAGGTATTGCACTGTATCTCTTGTTGTCCAGACAGGAGATATCTCAGGAAATCAGTTTTGGTCTGATGGTTTAGCCTGATTTCACTATTACTTCACTGATGGCATTATCTGTGTGTATCGGACATACAAATTCCCTCAAATTGTTGCCCAATTTTAACCAAATATGACAGAAGGTATATACTACATATTTCAGAAACAGGGTAAAAGAGAGAAACAAAAATTAATCCCCACAGCTGAAGAATGTACTTCACTGTGAACATGACTATAGTAATAGTAGCCAGAAAGTCTGTTTAAGAGGCTGGCCCTGGAGTTTTCCTTTGAGTGCTCCAAACACCTCATAAACATAAAGGTGCAGCCATTAGAAATAAAGCTTCAAATATTCTGATGCCTATGAAAGCATTTCTTTGGATATAAGAGATGAAGTCAGCTGGGTCATAAAAAAAACTATTTCTTTATAATTAGTTCTCCATCCCAAGTAAGTGGGTAGGTCTTATTGCATGACCTTGGTCTTCATATTTTGAGGAGGTGGTTGGCTCACCGGACCAATTTGTGCATGGCCCTCTTCCTCTGTGCAATCATTCCTACATTAGCAAAACTGTTAATAGTAATACTGTCTTTCTTTCTCAAAACATCCTAGTTCCCCAAGCAGCTTAGAGCTATCCTATAGTAGAACTCCTCCTACGGTGACTTTGTGTGATGCCAGCTTGATGAATTCTACAGTTGTAGCAATGGCATGTTTTGTTATTCTGCCTGCCCTTTATTGCCCAAGACATACTTCTGCTCTCTTTTTTCTTCCTCAATAGACCTTATATTGGATACTCTCCCTGCCAATACCTGGATTACTGACTGGAGTTTTAAGAATAAGGCATGTGGAATATTGCATTTGACTTTCGAGACTTAGCTCCACCCCTACCAGGACAGAAATACATGTGTATTGTCTGAATTAAAAGTTCAGTTTCTCTTCAGACCTGTGTCATGCTGTGTTCTGACATGTAGGCACATTCTCTTCTGGGCCAGAAAAATAGATATCAAACAGCAGATAAATATTTGATTTGTTAGGTGCAACAGAGAATAGGTAAAAATACATGAATGACCACACTAATTCAGATCAAGGGCCTTTCCAGCTCATTATTCTGTCTCCAACAGTGGCTGTAAGTGGACCCTAGGGAAGAAGATAACCAGAGAAAATACAGGGATAGAAGTATTAATTTTCCTAGATTTTTACTATTTTCAGCTCAGGAGATTTCCTGAGTGTCTGATTGCTTGCCCATTTAGCAACTACCAAAAGATGCCTCTTGTCAAATCTGCCCCTGAACACAAATAAACTCCCAGCATAGACGTCATCCTTTGACAAGGAGTTTCACAAAATTAGTGCTCATGACATGAACAACCTCCTATTTTGTTTTAGAGGATCCTAAGGGTTTACTCTGATAGCCCTTAATTCCTGTATTGGAAAAGACAGTGAATAATCAGACCCTCTTCAGTCTTGTTTTTTCATGTCAGAAGTCCAAGGCTGCTCAGTTGTTCTGCATATATTTTATCAACCATGTTGCCTCCTCTGAACTCTTCGCAGTTCTGATATATCTCCTTTGAGACCAAGGACCCAGAACTAAATACCGTACTCAAGGGGAGAGCAAACTGTGGATTTTATATAACAGCATATGTATATTCTCTGTATTGTCTTCTACTTCTTTCCCATTAAGTCTTAAGAATAAGTTCTTAACTAGGTGCAATCTTTAAGAGGGAAATAGTACAAAGAGGGAAAAGAAGACTGACATGGAGAGAGTAACCAACCTATACTACACTGTAGCATAAATCAGAGACATCCCCATGTCTGGAGAACTGTTCAGTTGTTGTCATAGCAGCTCATAAAACATACCTGCTTTTTAACAATTTTCATGTCTAGAGCCTAACAAGATCCAGAATAAGTTAGATATCTATACTGATATCTATATTTCAGGTAATTCGTTAATGCTATCAGTTCATAACTAACCAGTACTTATTTAGGTATTTCTCCTGTGCCCAAATTATCCTATTGTATTCTTTGGGCTGTTTCTTGCACCTTTGTCAAACATATCTGGAACTATCACCACCAGATATAGGATATTAGAATAGATGGACAACTAGTCAATCAGATGTGACATCTCAAAAATGGATATGCAAGTGCTGCAGGATGGCACATTTTTTCAGTCCTTCAGCATCTTCAGTTAATTAAAAGCAGTTTAGAAAAAGGACCAATCTGTAGTACAGTTAGTAACTGCAGTTTGCCTTCTTTCATCTCAAAGTAAATTTCTGACTCTAAATTATTTTATATCACTTTTATTCAGAGTTTATGGAATATTAAAAAAAATATTTCTTAGAAAATATGGGAAATAACCTGCTGTTGGAGGTTAATGTATATCACAGTTTTGGATAGGTTTCCTATCACGGCCTGAAGACTAGTCAAATGAAATCTTTCAAGAAGAGAATAAGAATGAACTTACAGGGCAAAATTTGCACATTTTACCTGCCAGGAAAACATTAAAAGCTGAAGATCAGAGAAGAAATAACTAGTGAAGCAGCACATAAAAGTCATTGTTTCAACTTATGCTTACAGCAAAACCTCTGAAAATAGTTATGGCATTACTGACCAGATAATCCACCTCTGACATCAAGAAGTTGAGCAATACTCAGGCTATTAAAAATTCCCTGCTTAATTGCTAACATTAGTATTAGTTGTACTTACATGTTGGAGTTAATATCAGGAAGAACTGCAGTTCCTCAAACTTCCATATGAAACCTACATGCACTCTGCTTGCCTTTTTGAAGTAAAACAGACATTCAACAGAAGCCCAGGATGTATTTCCCATACTTTTACATAAAGGCTTACTCATATGGACCAATAAAAAAGTTAGAACTATGACTGTGATGCAAATTGTAATTGACCATGTAGCAAAGGACGATATTTATGATTTTGCTGAAATAGACTCATCTGATTTGTGCTTATTCTTTTAAATCACATAGTCTGTATTCAATTTGAGAATTCTGCAAAGGGCCTAACTCAGCTATCATTGTAAAAATCTGCAGCTAATATTTTTCTTCACAGTCAAAAATATATTACCAACAGAGCAGAAAGTTCTGAAATGGGACTACACTGAAAAAGCAAATAATGTAGGAAATTAATTTAAGAATTCCCCTTAACAATCAGGGGAAGATTTATAAAAACTGAGAAGATAAATATAAAGGAAAAAAAAAAAAAACCAAAACTGAAGCAAGTAACTGTATTTTCAGAATTAAGAAACCAAAAATACTGCCTCTGAGTTTAGCTCGTTCCAATCAGGTAAGGCCAGCTTTGGAAAGTAAGTCACATTTTTATATAACTATATATTATATGTATGTATACAGGTAGTTATGTGTACACATAGCACACACAGACACATATTTTAAATGCAGATCGAACACCAATTCAGGCTCTTGCTGACAAATGACTATTATATTAATTTTTGCTATACATCATACTCCCTTTGCCCATAAATACTGAATATTCTCCCATTAATGGAGGTGACCTTGTGTTAAAGTCTTTTTATGTAAAAATTTTCCTGGAATAGTCCTGTGTTTTCATGTTATGTCATAGTAGATTTTTTCCAGAACATTTGCAACGTTGCAATTGACACATTTCATTCAGCAAAACAAACAAAAAAGTAATTATCCTGAACAAGTCTGTAAGGTCCTTGTTGGGTCAGGACCAGAGCATTCAGTCCAAACAAGCATTAATATCCTTTTGAGTTAAACGAGCATAAGAATTCTGAGATGCCTAACAATAAAGACATCTCTAATAACAACGATAACAGAAATGTAGCAAAAAAGGAATGAGACCTTAAAGAAGGAGAAGGTGATTTTTTTTTTTTTTTAAATGAAATCTATGTCCTTCATTCCCCCTATTTTGTCCACATACTCACAAGCAGCAAGTGATCTGCCCTGAATTCAGACACAAAGATGTGTATGTAAAGGTCAGAGGGATTTTAAATTCAACACAGCTAAGTTGTATTAGAACAGAAAGTGGAATACTTAATATTTCAAATAGAGAAATCTCAAAGTAATTAGGTAAAAAATATTTACATCAGGAAGGATATATTAATATCTCTCCTCCAGCTTTGTCTCCTCTTGCAGTAAGATGCTTGATGACAGGATTTGTTCCAGTCTGTTCAGTGGCTGTCTGAGTCACCACTAACAATGCACGCTACTCCCAGTCCCTGGAAAGGTTTCTTCTGCCACATAAAGCCAGGTTCTCTACTCTCTGCTCCTTTTCACAGTCTCGCAGGGCAAGCCTGATCTGCATGCTCCCATCTCATTGCTCTTGCTCTCACTCTCCACTTGCCTTTGTTACCTCCTATGCCTGGGACCTTTCCCTTAGGCTGGGTCCATTTCACAAGCAAAGGAGGCCCCCACATGCTCCAGGTGATCCAGGAAGGAGATGTGCAAACTAACAAACAAATAAAACAGATACCTTCTGTCACAAAACCCAATTTTAACTGTACTTCTTACCTAAAGAAATGCAGGGGTCCAAAGCACTGACATTGTTTACATACAACCACTCCTTTATAAGTCACAGCTGGCTTCAAATGAAAGCTGCATTGCGATAATCAGGTCTGGGATTCCATAAACACGGTAAAGAGCAACAAGGCCAAACCTCCTGCTTTGTCCATGGCTGAGCTGCTCAGGGAAGAGCTTAAATAACACAGACAAGCAGTAGCCAAACCAAGGACACACACATGTTTTAGGATTAATTTGATTTCACTTGCTGTGCAGTTTTCTTCTAGTATGCCTGGCTTCCAGGAGCCTTACTTTAAAACTTATGCTTGAAAACAGTAGCCTCCAGGAGCAGCAGAGAAAGGGAAGGCAATAGCAGAGGAGGAGGGATGATCAGGGAGAAAAAAGGTCCGTTCAGCCATTTAGCTACTGGTATTTTTCCACACCGATTAAACATGGAGAGATTATTACCAACTGGAATTATCTTTGTATAAAGCATAGGGTGACACATACTATTATGTATTGATAACAATGAGGGAATTCAGACCATCACATGGAGTCTGTATAAACATGTATGCAGAAATCTTTCATGGCTCACTATCATGGTGATGAAGGTGAGTTTAAATCTAAGAGGTTTTCCTGATCATATGCCCTAAGCTATCACAGAAAAAATGTATATTCACAACTCTCTCTTTGTCATGATATTACTTATGTTCAGGCATTAATGGCACTTATGATTTCAGTTTTGTATCTACCACTAGAATCAATTATTTTAAATATTCCCCATGCGTGGAACAACTTCAGAATGATCCTTCCCTCCACCTGGTAGTAGAGAGCTGCTATTACAGAGCAAGGTGAGAATTACAAAAGCACAGCATCTTGTCACCGAGGTTTGTAATCCTTTTGCAAGACCCTGTGCAGGAAAAAGCTCAGAGCAGAGCTGAAAATCAAATAGGGACATTGTACTGCATAGGCTCTTAGAGAATCCCCAAATACAAAAGGAGAAAGACAGTAAGAATTCTTTTATTTTTTCCCCTCCCAACCAGAACAAGATTTCTACATCATATCTACAAGTTCAAAAAAAGGAATGGGACCAGGGATTTCTTTTTACATCTCAGACAGATTTCCTGTGTGTAGCTGCAATGAACAAGCTAAGGAATGCTGAAAGCCCACTCAGTCCACAGTCAGCTTGTTTCAGAAGGTCAAAAAATCAGACTGACTAGAAATTTATTTTCCAAAAAGTCCACAAAATTCTTCATTTCAAGACTCCAGGTTGTCATGGTTTTAGCTGGGATAGAAATATTTTTCCTCACTGTAGCTGGTAGAGTGCTGTGTTTTGGACTTAGTGTGAAAATAATGTTGATAACACACTGATGTTTTAGTTGTTGCTAAGTAGTGCTTACACTAGTCAAGGATTTTTCCAGCTTCCCATGCTCTGCAAGGTGCACAAGAAGCTGGGAGGGGACGCAGCTGGGACAGCTGAAAAAGTCCTTGACTAGTGTAAGCACTACTTAGCAAAATCTAAAACATCTCCACATTATCAACACTGTTTGCAGCATAAATCCAAAACATAGCCCCATACTAGCTACTATGAAAAAAATTAACTCTACCCCAGCTGAAACCAGGACAGGATCTCAAGTTTATTTTAGAAGTTTGCATATTTACAGTTTGAGATAAGATAATGGTCCTGTAATAGTGGTTTGAGAAAGTTAGGCTTGTACAAATTGCCAATCAAGTCAAAAGCTCTTGGTTTCTACAACTCATAAATATAGATGGCACTCCAGGATATAATAGAAAATGTGCTGTCTACATTGTTGTTGAATTAGTTTATAATGCTAATTTGACTTCACATTTTTATGTTTTTGCAAAGTGGAAATATTAACCTGAACACACAAATTAGTACTCAAAGTAGTATTTAGCTGCCTGTTTCACTTAGAAGAAATTAATATTACATTAATGTGTAACCTAATGATTCAATGTATTCTAAGAGTCAGAAAAAATAGATGCAAATATAAATTGCATAATGTTGAAAAAAAGATGCTGAAATTATCAGATAAAACAAGAGAACTAAAAAAAAATAGAGAAATGGGAGCTGAAATGTGCAGCTATTCAGTTTTTAAAAATAGAGATGTATTAAGCTTCCAAAGTACATTGGCAATCCAAAAGCGCAGGAAGAATACTGTAAGAAAAATCAGAATACATCTGAAGATAACTAAAAAAAAAAAAAAAGCACTTCTTTTCCCCTGTGAATTCTCTTGCTTTTTTAGGGAGGGATCTGGACTAGTTGAAATTTACTGTATTTTCCTTTATGGTGTTCCAAAAACACTGGTTAGAAAATTGCAGGTAGAAAAATTACTGGTATCAGAATTTGGTATGACACAATCTTTGGTCATTCCAAAACATTAGTGTTTGCTGGGAAAGAATAAATGAGTAAAAAATATGGAAAGCAACTCTTCCTCCCCTTACTCTGCTACACTTCTGTCAATATATGTCCTGTGCAGTTCTCACTGCAGATTCCTCTAGCCTGGAATTCAGCTTCCCAAATACAAGGGATGAGGAGCTGGACCATTCAGAATGGTTCAAACAGAACTGACTTGTTGATCAGCAGCACATTGTGATTGTAACACTAATTCATCAAGGACTGATTTTCTTATTCTCTGATTGCAGTCAATTTTTTCTCTACTGATGACCTGTATTTTTTAGAGCAACTTTGAAGTTCCTCTAGAGTTTTCTTAACTATCCCCCTGCTTTCTATGTAGTATCTCCCATAAACAAAATGACGGAATTTCTAATTAGTCAAACTTCGAAATATATATTCATCACAAAAAATTAACTGGGCACAAATGAAACTAGCAAAAGCCTCTCAAATAGGTTAACAATTGTAATTCACTTAATTCTTAGATTCAGTCTGCAGTCTGGATGCAGTAATTTCTAGCTGACAAGACTTTTTTAACTGCCAGCTCAGTGTATTTCAGCTTTTAATTATTCTGTAATAACAGTCTTTATGAACAACAGGTTTGAAAGCACCAGATGCAATGAATTCTCCATTTTCTGATATTAACATGCAAATCAATCTAAAATAGAGCCAGCACTTTTTTGTCATTTTCTATATCACTTGACATCAGACTACTTACTGCTTGAAAAGATGGAGGGAACAACGCTGTGTTCCATATCACTACATGTCATAAATGAGCTATGTATAATAACTCCTGTCATACTATCCATAACTTATCCTTGGATAAACTCTTCAAAACCTGTTTATTTGAACTGAAAACAGAAGAGAAAACCACTGGATATCCTTACCTTAATTTTAGGTTTTCATTACTTTCACATAAAATATGAATCTAGCCTTTATCAATTCAAGGCTCATTGTGTTAAATTGCTGGAAGCAGATGTATCCAGCTACAGAAAATATTGTAAGCTATGCAGTACGTCTCTGATATAAAGATTATTGTCCTAAAAAATAACTCCTGGAGGGAAGTAACTCCTTGCAATTAATGGAAGGAAATTGATGTTTACAGGACAAGATTCATCTGGCCAAATATAAAGAGTTACAGCTGGTCAGATGCATACAACCTGCATATCTAGACAAGCAAAGGAATTCTTGCAATAAAGAGCTATTAATTTAAATTGTAGTCTCACAAGCCTACCCTGAGAACAGATGCTTTGCAATTCTATTTAATTATCTTCTGGCTAATTTTGTCTTGTTTCTGCTGTTAAAGCTGAAAATTTTTAATCACCAAGTCTGGCTCCTGCTAAGTATTTACCTGTTTTGTTTTATTTTTTAAAACTCAAAAATATATGTATGTCATGGTTTTAGCTGGGATAGTTAATTTTCTTCACTGTAGCTGGTATAGTACTGCGTTTTGGACTTAGTGTGAAAATAATGTTGATAACACAGTAATGTTTTAGTTGTTGCTAGGTACTGCTTACACTAGTCAAGGACTTTTCCAGCTTCCCATGCTCTGCGAGGTGCAAAAGAAGCCGAGAGGGGAGAAGGCACATCAAAGAGAGCTGATCCGAATTGGCCAAAGGGTATTCCATATCATGTGACGTCATGCCCAGCATATTAACTGGGGGGAGTTGGCCGGGGGAGGCAGCGATCACGGCTCGGGGACCGGCAGTGTCGGTCGGCGGGTGGTGAGTGGCTGCAGCACTTGTAGTTTGTTTTCTTTTCTTTCTTCTGAGGTTTCACTTCTCTCTCTCGTAATTTTCTTTTTCATTATATTGTTGTTATTATTATTATTATTATTACTGTTTTCTTTTAATTATTAAACTGTTCTTATCTCAACCCATGAGTTTTCTTACTTTGGCCCTTCCGATTCTCTCCCCCATCCCACTGGGGTGGGGGGAGTGAGTGAGCGGCTGTGTGGTGCTTAGTTGCTGACTGGGGCTAAACCACAAAAATGTAATACACTAACAATACTTCCCTGTTCAAAAGTTATCTTTAGTTTGAAAAAAAACAAACCCTCAGTTCTTCAAGAATGTAGCATTGCAGAAGGACTTTGAAGAGAAATGTTTGTTATAGCAGGAATGTGAAAAGTGAAGTAAAGGTAACTGATTATATTAATCTGTGGTTTAGTGACCTGTAGCATGTAAGTATTTTAATTTCATCATTTTGCCACTCAAACTTTTCTTCTAGATCCTAAATTTCCATCCTTTTTCAAGAGGAAGACTAAATCATTTATTGCCTTCAATATTTCAAAGTTATGTATAAAGAACAGAAGACAGGCATTTCTGTTCTTTCAGTTTTATTCACTAGTTCCTAAATAACTAGCATTGTGTAAGAACACAAGAATATCCATACCACTTGAAACCAAAGACCTGCATAGCCCAAAATCTTATCTCCGAAAAATACCAGAAGTGGAGGCTTAGGAAAAAGTTATAGGAACACTTACCACCTTCTATTCCTTTGCTATGAACCCTGTATATTCTCTATCTTGCTTCTGTTTCTGTTGTGTTCAAACAAAAAGCCTTATGGTTATTTTTAACATCTATAGCAAGTTGTGTTGAAAAATATTCCTGGCTGTTTTATCATGATTTTGCATTTAACTTGCCACAGTTTACATTCTTTTCTATTTTACTCACTTTGACACACAAACCCCATCATGTTCACATATATAATACAAATATAATCTCAGTACAATCGCACTATTCTTGGGGGTGGAATAGAATGTTTTGCTTTTTGGTATAACATGTTTTTAACCTGAAAGTAGCACATTCCTCTTGGGTTTGAAACAAATCATGTCTTTTCAATTTCCTTTTTAATTTGCATTTTCCCTTAGTGGAGACGGGATCCCTACTCTAAGCCACAAATTTTACCCCTTGTTATTGTGGCTGTTGATGACTTCTTTAGGAAAATACATATAATGGAAAGTGTACCTCATTTCATGCTATCCACTTGTTTGAAATGAAATGCCTTTGTGTGAAAAGAAGTGATTTTAAAGACAGATAATAAAACACTAAATGAAAGTCAGTTGGTAGGCCAGAGGTACAAAAATATACAGAAAATTAATATGAAAAGAAGGAAAATAAATACATTCAACCATAATATTTGTCATTTGCCATCAAGAAATCCTTTATTCTGTCTCATTTTACTATTGAAAACAGGGCTTGTTTTTGTTTTTGTCAGGACCAAACACACAGTTATCAATATAGCACACTATAATTTCATTTATGCAGTTACTGAACATTACATGAAAAACCTTGTAGTTTTCATCATCGTGATCCTATGCAGGAAGCTGTACTTGATGAGTTCATCGCTCTTCTTCCACCTGTTGGATATAAGTATCTGCTCTGACTTAATCTAACAATAAAAAATTTCTGCTTCATTGAGTGCTGTAAATGCTGAACTAATTTGAGTTTGAGAATGCTGTTCTTGCTTTGTTCAAGTTCTGCTTTATGCTCTTTGAAGCCCATCTCCCTCCTGTAACTGGAAAGAGTAACCAACCCTTTCAACATTTGCTAAGCCTCTGTCTTGCTCATCATTAGGAACACTGGTGCAGAACTCCTCATTAGGGCAGGAAGCATTCAATGCATCATGCTGAACTTTCATTTGCACTGATCTTTGCTAAAAAAAGATCAGTTATTATTTGCCTATAGTTCATCTTTACATCACAACAGGAGGACTTCTACCACTGGAAAGATAACTTCAAAAATTATGTCCCCACTTTGTTAGATCCTCCCATCTCCCACTGTTTTCCGAGAGGATAAATTTGGCTGGTGATTAGCACACTTGCCTAAAGAACAAGAAACCTGAGCTCTACTCATAATTCTTCTGTGTATTTACTGTGTAAGCCAATCTGTTCCACTGCCTATAAAAATCGCGATAATAGTACCCACTCCTGTAAAGTACTTTAAAGCTTCAGTTAAAAAATGCTGTAAAAGCTAAATGCTATTATTAAAGCTTTATGAATAAGCTGAGTATCAGCCAGAGGAACAGAAGGCTAGACACAATCCTTTGCCTTCAGAAAGACTACTTTATAATGGAGGTTACAGTAAATGACAAAACATTTCAATTCTCACACAAACTTTTAACAAATTCCGTCACCACTTTGTCATGCATGTCATAGTGCTGTTTATAAATAGACACCATTGTAATCTGTCAGTCTTCAGAGAGATTTTCTATTTTGGAAAATAAAACTCTATTCAATGCAATCCCAGGGTTTGCAGAAACCTGTCTGGTCACCAGCACATTGGTTTTAGAGTGGAATATCCTAGTGGAGCATCCCATGGGATATAAATTGAAAACTCAATTTTTGGTATGGAAGGCTACAGAGTTGGTAAACCTACACAGGCTCCACATCACCTGAACTGTGACTAATTGAATCTTCCTGATCAGCCTGAAAAGAATGTTTGCCCAAAAGGGTTGTGTTTAGGTGGAATTAAACCTATCTCCAGCATATAATCTACTGCAGTCTGGGAGCTCAGACCTTTCTGTGGTTGAACCTGTATCTAAGGGCTTGCCTGGTAAAAGCTGACAACACTTAGCTCAAAACAGCTATGGCCACTTTTATTTGAAGTCTTAGAAGACGAGAATGAGCAGCTCTTTCACGTAACAGGACCCACCCAGAAAGTGGATGACCTGGATTCGAAGAAAGCAAAAGGAAGTGGCTGTTCACATGGTGCATGGTTACACTGTAGAGCTCCTTGCCATACAACATTCTGGATGACAAAAGTTTCCATAAAGGGGAAGTTGGATGGTTCAATTCAAAATAATGTACTGAGGCTTACTAAACGTACTGAAATCACCCCTGGATCGGAAAGTCCCTGTATTGCAAATTGCTGGAGGCTGAGACAATGTTTAAGGGATGTAGCACAATATGTCTCCTCTACATTACGCATCCACTCTAATTACTGTTGAAGACAGGCCACTAGACTACCTTTTGTTTTGGCTACAGGTCTGCTCATAGGTTGTGTGCTGGATCTGCTGGAAAGAGTCTCTATTTTATATTAATGAATGGGTTAAGAAAAAAAACTCCTGGAGACATGTGAACTGTTCCTTTAGCTAGTTAGGAAAACTAACCAGTAGCCCAAGATCGGTCTTTTTGTAGCTTCCTTCCTACTTCAGCTACATTATTCTTACATTCTTTGCCTAGCTTCTACCAAACCAGAAAGCAATTTTGATGGCCAAAGGCCTCTCTCAGTAAAGGACCCCTTCCTAAGGGCAGGAAGGACTAAAAATCTGTTATTCTGCTTCTAAAGGAGCATTTAAATTATTAGGAGAAATTCACCAGAAAGATGTGTTCTTTATTTCTTTATTATAATTTCAGTGATTATTAAATATTTGGTTTTCCTTTTTTTTTTCTAAGAATGCCTTGTTTGCTGTGTTTTAGACCATTAACTGATTTATAAGTAAACAACAATTCACCCCACACAGCTAATAAAATTTCACAGCTTCTCTACATAGAGTTAGGACATGCAAGGGGAGAAATGGAAATCTGCACATAAACTACAATAACAGCTGTCTACTTTCCCTGCCTCCGTAGCAGAGGTCATTCGAATGTGAAAGATATATCAAGAACTTAACAACTCTTAAAAATTACTTCACCAATTCTAAGTCACTTATATCCAAATTAAATAGTATTTTCAATTTTACAAAAGCTTTATATTGCCAAAATAGAGATTTTTTTTTCCACTAAATAAGTACAGTAAAATCTATCCTGTCCTACCCTACCATATTTCCCTTTGAATTATTCCTTTTTCAGTGCACAAAATGGACAGCACTTACAGAATGGACCACTACTCATTTTTTCCCCTCCTTTTTCATTACAGGATACCATTTCTCATTTCCAGGAACCTATTCAAGCTTTATGCTAAATGCAGGTTTAGTCGTTTTCTCCAGAGCCTTCCTAAAGGATCACTGCACTGATCATTGCACTGCACTGAGGATTACATAAAAAATAATGATTTTTTGCTTCAGAACTCTTCCACTCACTGCCTCCCTCCCGCCGCAAGGAGAGGTAGTACTTACATGCAGCAAAAAAGCATGGGCTAGGATTCATCTGTTCGGGATCTTTTAGGCAGTCAAGTCTGTTTCTGCCGGAACAGCTTTATTTCATTCATTGTTGTGACCAGTCAGAACAGTGGCTTATTAGTAGCATTTAGGAGCTGCTCATCTTCTGTTCTCCCAGGTGAGTTTTGGTAACTTGCAGGCCCTCCAAGCAACCACTTGATTAAGGCAAAGCAGACTCCTGCATCCAGCCCTTAGTGTTATCTGGGGATGCTGAATAGGCTGGCAAAGCTCTCATTTTATCTGTTGAGTTGCTCAGCCTGTTCAGCAACCTTTTTCTGCTTGCTGCTGTACTGTGAAGGCAGGGGCTTGAGAAAAGGAAATGGTGTGCTGGCTTTGCTGTTGACTGGTAGGACTGGGGCACTCTTGGGGAGAATGGCCAGTCCCAAGGGTTGACACCTGGGTTGTAGCCACTGATGAAGGTTCCCTGTGCTAGATTAAAATGGTAAGGAAAAATACTTGCCATCAGGTTTGCTCAACAGAGTTATTCATGTACAAGTAGCTTGTGGTCACTGTGGGTTGTGCCCCTTCTTTAATTTATCAGCTCTTCCTGAGACATGTCTGTCCTGGGAGACTAGCCAAATGCCGCTGACAGAAATGGCAGCTGGCCTCAGATCCAGGAATAACCTCCTACCCATTTGCTACCTGGACAATTTTTTCTGCTTGGAAACCACTTCTGTAACACCTTGCATGTACCTCCACCAACTTTTTGTCCTTTAATATTTTGTGGTTCCCTCCTCTTATCACTTTATGTATACATTATTTATACAACCCCAGCTGTATTGGTCCAAATTCGTATTGCAACACAGGAGTTCTTTTGTGTCTCTGAGTCAAACATGGAGATATAATAAGAGAGTTTAGGTCTGTAAAACTGATTCTTCTCTGCCAGTTTAGTTCCTCAAATCACTGAGTCAAAGGAAAGTCCAGTTTGGAAAGGAACTCTGGAGATCACTTTGTCCAACCTTCTGTTGAAAGCAGGGTATTAGATTAGGTTATCCAGGGCCCTGTCAAGCTAGACCTTGAATATTTCCAGAGAGGAGATTCCACCACTCCTCTGCACAACCTACTTAAATATTTAACTGTTTTCAGGCTGGAGAACATTTTTATTATACCCATACAAAGTTTCTTATGAAGCAACTTGTGCCCATTGGTTCTTGTCCTCTCACAGTGCTTCCTTGTGAAGACAGTACCTCTGTTTTCTCTACAGCCACCTTATATTGGAAGACTGTGATTAGATCCCTGATGATGTTCCTCTTCTCTAGGATCAGCAAACCCAGGTCCTTCAAACTTTCTTTATATGTTAAGTTCTCCAGATCTCTAATCATCTTGGTAGCCCTCTGCTGAATATTCTCCATTTTTAATGTCTCTTTTGAACTGGGACCAACGCTGGACACAGTATTCCAGGTGTGGCCTAGCAAGTACTGAGTACAGAAGAATAGTCACCTCCATTGATCTGCTGGCTATACTCTTGTTAACACTTCCCAGAACACAATGTGTTTTCTTTGCTACAGGCCACAGTGCAGGTTTACATTTATTTTGCTCTGCACCAGTACTCCTAGGTGTTCTTTAGCAGATCTTCTCCCTAGCCAGCCAGACTCCCCAGCCAGCCTGTAGAGTTATTTGGGATTGTCCTGTGCCAGATGCAGTACTCAAAACTTCTCTTTGTTAAATTTCATGTAATTCTTGTTGGCCAAACTTTTCACCCTGCTGAGTTTTATTTGTATGGTAGTGCTTCCTTCTGTTGCATCAACCTCTCCTTCCAGCATGGCATTATCTGCAAACTTGATGAGTCTGCCTTCAATCCCATCATGCAGACTGCTTGTGAAGTTATTGAATAATATCAGAGCCAGTATCCACCCCTGAAAAACTTCACTCATGACCAGTAGCTCACTGTTTAACCAAAGGGAAGTCTCAATGCCTCCTCTAAAGCCTGCAACAAGTGATTGTTGAAGTCTTCTGGCTCCAGATATAAAGATAAAGCATGGGCAATACAAAGCATTTTGAAATGCCCCCAAACCTTACTTTGTCTCTACAGTGGAAGAAGAAAGAGACAGAAGGAATGGGGAGAATTATGAAGAGAATGAGTGACAGTGACACCACTGCAGTGTTGATTTACAGTCCCTTAGGGTGTCTGACAATAAGTGATCACTATTCTCAGTGCCAGGCCTGGAATAACAGTGGTAGTTGGAGAGAAAGAGGTCTTTGACTCCTTGATCTCAGTCAGGCCTTGAGTTACAGCAGTCCCTTATGGGAGATATATCTTGCTGTCCAGGTGATTTTTTTCTAGGACCTCATAATACATGAGAGTCAGCAGACACAGAGCAGACATCTATGCATCCTAGTTCATTTGAAAAGAACAGTAGCTGTTATAGTGAATGAGTGATGGGCTAGACAAAGTGTATGTAGGCTGGGAAAGTATTGGATCTGGCATATTTTGCCAGCACCTTGCAGGCCTTTGTCAGCCTTTGTCATACTGAAGAAAACCAGATCACACAGGGTGATCACACAGCATGTCCAGAGAAGGGCAACAAAGCTGGTGGAGAGTCTGGAGAGCAGGTATTATGAGGAGCAGCTGAGGGAACTGTGGTTGTTTAGTCCGGAGAAAAGGAGGCTGAGGGGAGACCTTGTCACTCTCTACAACTACCTGAAAGCCGGTTGTAGTGAGGTGGGTGTTGGTCTCTTCTCCCAAGTTACTAGCGATAGGACAAGAGGAAATGGCCTCAAGCTGCACCAGGGGAGGTTAAGATTGGACATTAGGAAAAATTTCTTCACTGAAAGAGTGGTCAGGCACTGGAACAGGCTGCCCAGAGAGGTGGTGGAGTCACCATTCCTGGAGGAGTTCAAAAAATGTGTAGACGTGGCACTTCAGGGCATGGTTTAGGAGGCATGGTGGTTTTGGGTTGACAGTTGGACTTGATGATCTTAGAGGTCTTTTCCAACCTTAATGATTCTATGATTCTAAGAAGAATATTTCTAAATTATTTAAAGACACAGATAGATATATGGCAATTGATAGTCTGACCCAGGAGATTTATATTTCAAGAAAATGCATCCAAATTGTTGGAAAGTCATCTGAATTCATTTTGGATATCTAAACTGAAGACAAGAAGAGAAAGTGAAAAACAAGGTATCTGTGGCCTTTTTATTCTGTATTTATTCTGAGTAAGGCTTACATTTTACCTCAGATACAGTTTTGATTAAAATGAGCATCCTGAAATTACCAATAGTTTTATTTAACATTTTATGAGATAGTACTTGACCTCTCTGGGTCTCATTGTGCTAAATCTGTAGAAATATGTAGTAAATGATGATCACTGCTGAGAACATCTCATAATCTAGAAGTGGAATGGAAAGTACGCCTGAAAGCAGATAGAGATTAGATTCTGATGACTGAGGAAGTGTAGCAGAGTGTTTAAAGCTGTGGGGTTGATTTGGGATGGGCAATTTACTAGGGAGAGTTGAACAGTTGCACAATTGCCAGGAACCCAAGCTTTGTCAAATGACTTTCTGCAACAGTAAAAGATGCTTCAAGCAATGTCAGCCTCTTTAAACATCCATTAGTGCCAGCAGGCGGAAGCTGAGATATATATCAATGTAGCCTTTCTTCATATTTTATACAACCATCTAAAATACATGCTAGAATTTGTGTATTCACTACCAGTGAAACAACAGGGACTCTGTATGGGTTACAAAATATTTAAATGCCACCCTGCAGAAAGGCATCTGTCCCTAGAAGACCAAAGGTGAAGTGTAAGGATCAAGTGATAGTACTTAAGTTCTACCAAGCTAATGGAGAGGTGTATATACAAACATTAGTCCTTAATCCAAATAGCCATGAAGAGATTCAAAATCACCTGTCACTTTATGTCTAGACATATCTTGTTGCTCAGATGCTTAAAGTCAGAAGAGAAGACACCTCGGCGTGGTTTACATTAATATTTTCCTGGGTATTTCTCATATTATCTAGAATGAGTTTTTCATTTAAAAATCTATTTTATTCTGCTAGTGAATAATGGAGTGATGGAGTGAAAAAGAGGTTTACACTCATTTAAAAAAAAAAAAAAAAAAAGGATGACCGTACCCCAGAATAACAAGCAGCAATAATAATTAATAACCTGTCCACAACTTTGTTTCCTGTGGTCAATACATAAAGGCTGAGACAAGTTTAACAGTCCAGGTAACATGAGCTGAGCCCTTCTGACTGACCAGACAGGCATTTTTAGTCCACAGCAAATGTAATGTAGGGTAAATCAGTGACAGAAATGAATGAAAACACAGTTTAGCTCAAATTTACAACGAGCTTGCATGGCTCAGGTGACACATAGGAATTTATTATGTTTTCATTGTTTCATCACTTTGTTGAAACTTAGGTTTTTCATGGATATTTGAAAGTAAGAAGTACTTGTTCCACATATAAGTTGTTACTGAGACGAAAGAAGGCAGAGATGATAACAGGTTTTTAAAACAGTCTTTGTCTTTTTCTGATCTAGAATCCATGAAATTTGATTTTCTCATTTTTATAGATGTCTGACAAATTGTATCAAACTTTATAACTCAGAGTTCTGAATAAAAATTATTGAGGGAGTAATAATACAGTCTTATAATGGAAAATGGGCATAGAAATTATGTTGGAGGGGGTTTCTACATATTTTTAATATCAGAAGTCTACCTCAGTAGCATCAGTGTAATTCTGCAGTATTTGTCAGACGTAAATTTGACATCAGTTTCTCAGTAATTTTTAGAACACTTTCTCTGTTTCCTGCATGCAGTATTTTGCATGAGAGATTATTTTAGACACAGGTAATAAGCTTTGTAATCACTATACTACCCTTGTATGATAATGTAATGAAACTTGGGTTAATGCAACATCTGACCGTCAATTATGCTTTATCCCTTGTTGACACCAAACACAAGAATCCATGAGTGCAACACAAGATGATGATCCTCCAGCTGACTATGACTAAGCTGCCTATGGGACTCATCCAGAACACCATTTTCAACCATAGTGTCAAGCTAAATGTGAACAGCTTTCAGGTTATATTATAAAAGAAATAAGAAAAAAAAAAATCCATGACACTTTGCACTCATTTATGCTAAGACACATTTATACATCAGCATAAAATGATTTAAGTGAACGTGAAATGAACTTACCCAACCAAAGAAAAATAATTTTGGGTTTATACCCCCAGAAGTATTTAGATACCCTGCAAAATAGAACATCTTAAAGCAGTGCTTTAAAACATGCAGGTTACTGTATTGTATGGCCCAGCTCATACATTAGGTATTTTTGTATCCTACTGGGAGGAAAATTCTATACAAACATCACTCCCTCATTTCTATTTTCAAATTGCATTGAAAAATCTCCATGAAAAGGTATGCAACAAATATTATTGAGCTGCTTCTACATTCTCGTCTAAGTACTATCCCAAAATAGCCTTTGCAACCACAACCCACTTTTAGATTCTATATTTCTTCAGCTGTCTTCATTAATTCTAACATGACCATGATATTCTGACATGTTGCTAAGTCATGGTTATGTAAATTGTAATTGTGTAAAAGACATATATTTTTCTAGACCTCTTGATAAAAAATATTTAGCCATTATAGAAGAAAGAGGAAGTCTTCCTTTATATAGCTCTCAGAAGGGGTTAGTGCCACTTGTAAAACCAAAATTTACTGATAAGCACCAACTTGGACATTTTTTTCTAGTAAACAAGGGGAAAAAACAGTTGAAATATGTTATTCTGCACTGTTTAATGGGAGAAGTGGCTTTCCATTCTAATTAAGTGTAAACTGATAATTAAATCCTGTAAGGTGGATTATAGATAATACCTAAAAATTAATCATTAGCAAGTACTCACTGTTTACTTTTCATTCATGATGGAAACTTTTCGTTATTTTATCTTTCATTCACCTGAGATATGCTGGTATCCTACTAAAAGGCTATTGTAACTTTTTACTCCTTTTGACATTGACAAAGAGATTATGGAAAGAGAGAAGATCAATGTATGCCAATATTGTTTCATTTTTCTTTTATTGAAGCCAAAGGGTAGGTTAGGGTAAAATATTCAATTGACTCAAATGGAAGTGTAAGAGAGGTCAAGCAAGGCTAGAAAAATCAAATACGAACATAAAGAATTGTATTCCTTGGCAGAGAGTTAGCAGAACTGTGATTACATCCTATTATCTCTATAGTACATGGTTCTGCCGAAATCCTCACCTGTGTAGCCTTAACTTAGAGTAGAATGTTAACTTTGAGAAAGTTGCCATGTAAAAGTTCTGTTATTTCAGAAAGTAGGAAGTTCTCTGCAAACATGTAATTCCCTGCTATTCTCCTAGTAACATACAAAGATAAGCCAGTTAAAAAATAAAATCCTATCTTTATAAACAGTAATGCAACTACATATTTTATTTTGAAGCTTACAGACAGTTAAGCAGAGGGGTATGATGCACACATAGCCCACTGAAATGAAGGAGACTGTATTTCATTAGCTTTGCATCAGACACAAACACAGGTTCATCTTGTTTCACTGTTTCACTACCAAGTGCATGAAAAAAGAATCAGAGCTGCCTGTGGACACTGTTCTCCCTCACAATTAATGCTGCTGATGTCCCATAACATTAAACAGGACTGCTGTTCATTTTTAAAATTGTAAGATGTATCTGTAATAGGAACTCCATTTTGTATTATTTGCTAACACCTGCCTAATTTACACTGGATAGCTTATTGAACTGCACTTCAAACAGCTACTCTGACCACGAAAAGGGTTTAAAACTTCAATAAAGACTATTGTTGAGAAATTGTCAATGCTACAGTCAAGGACAATTGTGTGTTTGTCTTTTAGCTACTGGAGTATTTCTGTGGAACACTGAATCTTTGGTTCAAGGAGGCTTTGCAGAGAAAAGGGAAAACTTGCCATGCAAAAGACATGGATGAAAAGGTGGGAACCAATTTTGAATGGATATTGCTAGCATGAAAGGTGGTGATCAGCATAGGAGACAACAAAATAAGCATATTATGCAAGAGGGATGAGGGCAGGATGAGCTCTCTAGCTTGACATGTTGAGAGTCCTCAAACTCACAAAAGGTGAGAACAGAATGGGCAGGGAATACATCACAGAAAGTCTGATATTTGGTAGTGAAGTCATAATTTCTGAGGACTTAAAACCATAAAGTGATGGCTGTAAGAAAATTCTTTGCTAGGCTTATATTTTTTCCCCAGAACATAGTCACTAGAGAGTTTAAACTAGAGGATCAGATAACCGACAGGCTTTTCTGGAGCATAATGGGGTAGTTAGAAGTTTCAGACATTGATCTCATGACACACAGCAGCTGGATGGCAGTGTGCGTATACAAAGTACTCACTAGCTGAACTGAACCCCAGGAACACACCCTAGAGCATAAAACTAGACTGTGTGGACCTTGTTATGTTAGAAATGTGTTATATCTAATATCTGGCTTCCTTGCAAGAAAGAGGTGGATCATGCAGTGAGAGTCCTTGCCAAGTGAGAGCAAAACAATTGAAAACTCTGTAAAGCCTGAGGCTGTGTAATGGATCCCAGTCCATTGTTCAGACACAGACTGATATCCAGAGAAGCTACCTTGCAAGAATCCATTTCTTATGCAGAGATTTTAATTATTTAGGTTAACTCTCTAAGTACCCTCCCCCTTGCTTTTTGCTGAAAATGGGAAAGACTAAAGGCTTTTTTATGGATGAAATATTATTTTTACTTATTCAGCCAAGTGACACCTTTCCTTCTCTTCATATTTAAAAATCAATGATGAATTGAAATTGAAGAATCTGGCAAAGCTTTCAAAAGGTAAGTTGTTGCTTCACTGGGGCATTTTTTGTATTATACATTTGGTGTTAAATCAATCTCTTTGAATATAATATTTCAGTGGCAAATATTATAAAGCTGGAATTATCTGGGAGAAGAACAATGACCACAAACTTGCAATGTGACTGCCATCAACCCACAGCTCATTACAGGTTTAAACCCAATGACTGCATTTAAGCTTGCACTTAAGTCCCACTTAAAACAATAGTATTTTAGCACATCTTTAAAGTTAGGCATATAATTAAGTGCTTTGTTGTAAATAAGCTTGCATGCCGAGGCTATTCAGTGCCTTGCATGATCAGGCTTTAATTATAATTGCACTAGATATACAGGCTTTGATACTCCTGGCTGAAAAGAGCATAATGATCCATAATGTGCTTTTAAAGTATAGACAGTGAACATCTGGAAGAGTTAAGATAAAATCAGGTAGCTGACTATGATGAATCTTTTGATTTATGATGATCACATCTGCCAGAAAATCTGCAAATCTAGGTATATATATAGGTAAAATGAGAAAGCGTTAATCCCCATGCTATGTGAATACATCAATTTGTAGATCGTTTTTCACTTTTATTACTCCTTGGGTTAACCTCAGATTTAAGGAGTTCTACATTTACTTTGATAAACTCAAAAAATTGTCAAAATAAATAAACATATCACATCCAGCAATATTTTGTCACTAATACATCATTTGAATTATATTTAATGTTCTAATGTATCTTTCACAGGGCTTTAAATTTTATCATACTCTCTGCGTAGCAGTAAAGCCATTTCCATTGCAAACTTGTAACAGTAATGGATGGCAGCCTTCCGGGGATAGGCTTCTGAGAAATTTATTTCACCTCATGTTGTTCAGCCACCCAGTGAATGAATTTGTTTCCATGACAGATAAGGATTGCACAGATCAGTTTTAAAATTATCATGGGACAGCACAAATCAGTAGCAGGACAAAAAAGGAAAATGCAGGATCTTACGATTTCTTATGTTTTTTTTCCCAGTTCATTCTGTAGAAGTGTCAAACGTGTAATGTTTCATTAGCAGTCATTAAGAAACCTGAGAAATACAGTTTAGATAAGCTTTTAGTTCTCCAAAGTCTGGATGGCCTTTTATTCATTGTTTTTTAAGGGGTGAGTGGAGTCTTTTCTTCTAACCAATATGCACTGAAATCAATAAAGCTGGATTTCTGCAAAATGTATTTCAACATCAGCATTGTTAATAGAGAAAGAGTTACAACTCCAAGCCTGATTAGTGCATGCCTCTACTGCAAAGATTTACAGAATAGGTTTATTTTGACACACTATGAGCACCTATTGACTTGAGTGGTCTACTCAGAATGCATGAGATGAAGTATAGATGCACTCATGGGTTCATGTTTACAATATAAACAGGTTTGTCTCATTAATACAAATACAAAAGACCACAAAGATGAAAACATCTCTAGACCTGGGGAGGCTGTCAATTGGTTAGCCTACATTAGGAGATTTTTACACAGATGTGGCTTTCATAACACTGTATGTGGGCTTTTTCTGCCTTTCTGAGTTGGCAGTTTTGCTTCAAAGACCATTTTGGCAGCCACGTATTAATGGTTTTGTGATGCTGTGTTGAACCATTGATCCTGCAAAGTGTGCAAGCTCCGTGACAATGAAAGAGGCATCATGTTGCTTCTTTCACACTTTCTCTTTTCAAAAGCAGAGAAAAAAATCTTTAAGAAAATATTTTCAGTATTTTCATTGAAGCACTTTTGAATAAAAACCTTGAAAATTGTCCCAGAGAGCACTGGGAAGGTGAAAGGCATCCCCTAAATTTCATATTACTGTTGACATTTAAAATACTTTTTAACATCTATGTGCCAAAACTCATGCCAAAATGCATTAATTTAAACTGGAGTTTATAATTGTAATAACAACCCTCAGCTTCAGAGGAAATACAGTGTGAGGTGATGTAAAGAAGCAGCTTGTTAAGAATACTTGTTGCCAAGAGGGAAATCAAGACTCTGTTCTGTCTAATTTTAAGTAATGAAGCAAGCATAGCCAGCCGCTGCCTTTGTTCACCTAGTGAACGGGTCAGCAGGAGGGATTGGCTCCTCACAGGTGGTTTGAACGCTGGCTCCGCCTGAGCAGCAGGAAAAATTTTCCTAATTTTGATTCCTGTCAGAAAACCTAAGACCCAAGAACAGAAGCATTATGTAGATAAGTTTTAACACCATCTAGCTTGACCCATTTTCTAACCCAAGAGAATTTTGCCACAGACTACAGTGAGAGTGTGTGTGTGCATGCATGTGTGGGAGGAAAAATTTAATCTTCTTTCCTTCAGCTGTTGAGGTGCCGCAGGCCTCCTCTAGTATTGCTCTGAATGATTAGCCTTAGTTGCTCTACAGCATTTCTAGTAGCACAGAAAAACCCTGGGCTTAAATGAAAAGCTGGACTCTGCTCTAGTGTTTGTATATGTCTATGCCACTTCAGTGATACCAGTGAAACAGGATTTGCTTAGGTTACACAGGCAAGCTGTGCCAAAAATCCCTAATGATTGTTCTTCTCATAAATCTTGCTTTGCAGCATTACTTCATGCTACCTGTTTTTGGTTCCACAATAACAAGATGATATTAGACAATATTTTATTTATGACTGCATGGTGCTCACCCTAGCTAATGAACTCCTTGCAAATTTGAAAATGTGGAGGAATTAGCCTCACAGATCTTCAGGATGTGAATGACTTGCATATGGGAAATGGTGAAAGAATGAATAGAGAAAGGGAGTGAATGGAGAAAGGGCACCTGTCAAAATTCATGTGTAGGGCTCTTTCATAACAAAAACAAGGGCTGAAACCTCCTGACCTCCAGTCCTAGCTTTAATTCCCAGGTTGTGCTTTGGTTTTGTACCGACAGCACCTTGTTTGCTTTCAAAGTAGTTACTCCAATCTCTTTTCCAGTAATATTTAATTGTGCCATCTTATAAAGAATGTATTTGTTTGAACACTCTTTTTTTTTTCAAGGCAAAAAAGGGTTCCCTTCAATAACTTCTTGTTATGCGTTCTGAGCGTACTTTCGCACTAATACTGAATTACCTGAAATTCCACATATGCAACATGGCAGAGGTCCCACAATATGGAAATAGAAAATAACATTAATTAGTTGCAAAGGCAACTAAGCAGTTTTTAAGCATAATACCTGGAGAATGTATTTGTAATGATGAAGGCAATGCAATGCATTGCTGTGTCAGTGTTTCACCCTGTGTCATCTGGGCTGCAGCAGTTGCCTTTGTGTTTAAGCGGAGACCTTTGCAGAAATAAAGCAGAACACATTCAGCTCTGTAAACTACTGTGGTTCTTCTTCTCTTTGCAACAGCTAAAAGCACGTGCAGTTACTTCATAAACTTCATTAAGACTCATCAGTTCAGGCTCTTATTTGAGCCCTAAATCAAAGTCTAATTGCAATGTTATTGTCTTTCCTTTGCAGATCTGGCATTGTCTCAGCCCTTGCCACCTATTCAAGGAGCTTTCTTCACCATTTAGTACATTTATCTTCAATACTGGCTCTTTTGCTGCAGTTTTCCACCGCTGTGCTCCATTAAAAGTCTATTATGTGATATTCATCTATTCTAATATTCTCCATTCCCCAATTTTCTGAAAACTGCCAGAGTATGTAAAACACTCTTGTTCTCCAAGAAATCCAAGTGACATGATTTAGATGGGAGACCTGCAAAATGAATACAGCATTGTTCTGTAGTTTATTAACATAGCTGATCATTAAGCGTTGTTCTACAGTTTATCTGTTTTGTCAACGGAAACCTAAAGTGCTTGTGGTTATTAGGTTTGGGACTCCTGATTTGTTAAATCTCCCCTCACCCAGCTGTGCTGCCAGCAAATTGTGTTTGTTCTCTGCTGAGTCTGGTTGAGATTGTAACCACTGGGATCAGTCAGACCTGTGATCACTTTAGATAAGTTCATCTATAAGATGCTGATATCATATTAATATCTCGGCTTCAGCAAATACCTTTGCCATTTTATGTCTCATGTCTTCGAAGTTTTTGTGGAGACAATCATTCCACCATTTATATTCTGCAGACACATTTTCACAATGTTTTTTCCTCACTGTGCAGTTGCAGTTTCTCTAGTGACCTGAGCTTAACCCCCTATACATATTCTTTGCTTGCACTGACCTTCTTCACCCTGCATACTCCACATAATTAAATTTAGCACCAATTATGCCCTGAATTTCTGTTCTAATACAGTTATCAATGATTTTAAGCTCTTTAAGCTTCTTTTTTTTTTTTTTCCTTTTTACTATATGAAGGACAGGATCTTAGAAGTTCTCAGGACTCGGATTACAAGCCTTTGTCAGAGAAATGTGAAAACCACACTACATTTAGAGATTTTCATCACATTTTGAAATAAAGAGATGTTAATGTCCCCTGCTTATCACAAATATTTCCATAAAATACATCCTGTACTATATTTTCAGCAAAGTATATCTTTCTGGCTGTTTTGAATGGAAATGAAATTATTTGATTCAGGAGTTTATGAATAATGTGACATTCCTGGATTTTGTCCTGGTTTAATATTTTTCTTTTTGAAATATTAATCGCCTTACCTTATTCTGTGTATGATAATGTATTCAAACAAATAATTATTTTTCTATAGATTCAAAATTTACTAAGCCTGAGAAATTTTTCTACAAATCACAATTTTGGTGTTTAATTTGCATAACTGCAGGCAGTTTTCCAATGCATAGGGCTTTAAGTAAATAGGTATTTCATATATAACATCACAAAAACACACACAAATAAACGAGTTATCATATTAAAATGTTAGTCTAAGCAAACAAAAGAAAAAAATTTCTAAGCTTAGCTTCTCAATCTCAATTCAGGATTCCTGATTCACTGTTTTAGCTAAATGGCCACTTTTGTTTTTCTGCTGCACAGACTTCTCTTGATATCGACAATCCTGTGTAAGAAATGAATAAAGGATCAGAATCCTGTATAGACAGGGACCTGGTCCTTCAAAGGTTTATGTCTTCTATAAGACCATGAACATTTTTAACTTTCCCAAGTATTTTGCATGACCAGAATCTTAGCATATGAAAACATCAGGATTATCAGAGCAATTTCAGTTTCTATTTTCCTAAATAAGAGTTTAAATTAGCTTAAGAGAGACTAAAAATAAAGGATTCTGTAAAGAAACAGCTGAAGGATTCCTATGGCATTTAACCAAAATTTCATAATTAAAACTCAGATTAAAGCATGGAGACCTAAAGGCTTGGAGATAGATAATACACAGCTTAAGCAGTGTTGCAACTGAGTCCCAATTAGTTGGAGAACTAGAGATCTCTGTGAAAGGAGTGTTTAGAAGACCCATAAATCAGACCAGTTTTAAACTTGAGAGCTATAGTTTGCTAAATTTATTCATTCACACATCATGATAGGGGTCAGTTCTTATGCAATATTAAGCATCTTCACTACATGTACAAAACTGCTAGTTCTTAACATTGCTGACTAAAGTAGGTGTGAGTATACAATACTACAGAGCTGATACCATGTATTTAGCACTGATGTGTACAGGCCTTGATGGTCTTAATCACAGACATGAAGGTGACCAGGTTTGAGAGTGCTTATACAAAAGAAGTGGGAACTGAAGCAAATTCTTTTTTATCTTTCTTCATGCTTGATGTTTTATGCTATTGTGCCCTTCCCCCAAATGGGTCTCCTTTGCTCCCACACTGCTTATCTTCCTTTTTTTGTCTTGCCAGTCTGAGCAGGATGTCCTGCTTGATCCACAGTCTCTTGGGCTCATCTTGCTCTTTGTCTAGCAATTTTTGTTACTTGAATACCTCCTATGTGCCACTACACGCATTTTTGTACCCCTTTTTGGTGGTCACATTGCTCATGGTAATAGGTAAAATATGAATATATTTTTTCTCATTATGACATCATAAATAGTGTTTATACTGTTGTTTACACTATTGTAGTATCTGTTATATCTGGGTTTAAGGCAAGACATTATTAATTATATACTGTTCCGTGTACTCACAGGTGTCACAGATCTCTGCTTTGGTTACAACAGTAAGTCATTACTAAAAGTAGTTCAGCGTTCGGTTTACAGTTGAACTCAATGATCTTAATGGACTTTTCCAACCTAAATGATTCTATGACTATATGATTCTATGATCGGTTGCCCTATATGTTTTCAATGACTTTCCAAAATATGTTAGTCCATATGTCCTTTCACCAGTATCATTCCTTTAAAAAAAACTTCTACAGATCTCCTGCCTAACGAAGTATTGTCATACGTAAAACGAAGTAAAACAATAAAGCATTTAAAGCAATAATCTGTGGCACTATTAAAAGCTGAATCTGCCCCTGTGAAAAGCATTTGCTTTTCATTGAATCCTGGAAAATGAAACTGGATCAGGATGTCAAAGTATCTGGTCTATCTTCCTGCAGCAAAACCAGGACCACTTTTATTATATAGTTCAGGACAGATGCTTGTATAATCTTTTTTAAAGATTTCAGTGATAAGCCATCCATAACATTCCTAGTAAAAGTTCTCTAGTATTCTGTACACTTAAAACACTTGTCCATACTGTTAAACTTTCAACTTAAATAATTTTTTTTTTTTTTCACCAAACTGAGTGTGGAAAACAGTTTATTATCTTCTACTTTGTGGCTACCTCGGCAAATTTGAAGACAACTATTATACTCCTCATTTTTTAGTCTCATTATTCTCTCATTTTTTGATAGTGTGACAGCAGACTTGGAAATGATTACCCATTTTTCTGCCATTATTCATTATTAAAATTAAAATATATTTCCATTTTCTCTAAGCTTATTTACTTAACCAAGTGAGTAATTAAAAAAAAAAAAAGTAACAACTGAATGTTTTGTTTCACCAAAAAGTTTAAAGCAAAAAAAAAAAAAAAACCAACTGAGTGTTTTGAGGGAGTTTGATTGCAAAGCAAGAGTAAACAATTATGGAATAAATTTATCAAAAGAGAAATAATGAATCAAGACAAATTCTATTCTTGGTTGAATTTACAGATATATCTTAGTTAACACAGAGGGATAATTTTTCCCAGTATATAGCAGTGAATCTTAATCAGGTGGATTAGCAGAGACAAACATACAGCTGTGTCTTCCTGGCATCTGTGTTTTCTGGATTTTTTATGTTGGCCAATACAGCATAAAACTGTATAATTTTGTTTATACTTGAAAGTTAGGCAAACATTAGACTAAATCACTTATATTTGTTCCAGAGAGTCAGTTTTCCTTTCATCCTGATGGTCTTTGCCTCCAGGCCTCAAGGGCTACCTTGACACTTATTCCCTGACAAATTATCTACCATGCTTAACAGCCGGAACACAGAAAAAGAGACAAAGATTTCTGAAATTAAAAATAAACAATTGCACATAACAGGGATATCAGCTTTGATTTTTTAGAATATCTTTTTAAAAAGTTGTGTCAAGTTGTCTATAAATACTGACAAAACTCTTTCCAATGCAGTATTCATAAAATAAATGTTTAGCCTGGTTTTTAATAATGCAATGCATCAGCAGTCAATTGCAAATTTAGCTTGCATATAAAATATCTGAAAAAACAGTATTCACATACGCACTGGGAAATTAAAGAAAAATCCTTTATGGATTTGGTGCTATCTCCTGTAATACTAAAAAATCAGGAACAAAAGAAGAAGGAAAACAAGATAAAAGAATTAAAATAATTATGGAAATGTTTATTTTGACATCACTGCAGCAGATTTTCCTCAGCTGAAAATCTCAGCAGTAGAAGATCCTACAAAATAATAAATGGGACACTCAGTAATGAACAGATAATCTGAAAGCAAAGAGTTGAGTCTTTTAACAATTCTGAACTATGCAGTTTCATACAAACTTCTTGCAGCGGTGATGACATATAAACAGAAATGAAACTCAGAAATAATTTCCTTAAGGTTCTAATCTGTCCTAATATTCACTGAGGAGAATCTGCAGAAGTTTCAGATTCTTTGGGAAGTATTTTAGAAGTTATTTTACCAAATACATGGAAATACTTGTACTGATTTTGGCTGGGATAGAGTTGGTTTTCTTCATAGTAGCTGGTATGGGACTATGTTTTGGAATTGTGAACAAAACAGTGTTGATAACACAGGGATGTTTTAGTTGTTGCTGAGCATGCTTACACAGAGATTTCTGCTCCCCACCCCACCCTGTCAGTGAGTAGGCTGGGGATGGGCAAGAGGTCTGGAGGGGACACAGCTGGGACAGCTGACCCCAACTGACCAAAGGGATATCCCAGACCATATGACGTCATGCTTAGTATATAAAGCTGGGGGAAGGAAGGGGGGGATGTTTGGTGTTACAGCATTTGTCTCCCCAAGTAACCATTTTGCGTGATGGAACTCCGCTTTCCTAGAGATGGCCGAATACCTGCTTACCCATGGCAAGTAGTGAATGAATTGCTTGTTTTGCTTTGCTTGCATGTGCAGCTTTTGCTTTACCTTTTAAACTGTCTTTATCTCAACCCATGAGTTTCCTCACTTTTACTCTTCTGATTCTCTCCCCCATCCCACAAGGAGTGGGGAGTGAATGAGAGGCTGTGTGGGGCTTAGTTGCCGGCTGGGGTTAAACCACAGCAACATTATATCCCCAAATGACAAAAATTATGAAAAATATACATCTGTGGATTTCCTGTAAGTCATGGTCATGAGAAGCAAGTGAAACCTCTTTTAAATTAGACTGTTGGTATGGGAAATAATTTCACCCTCAGCAATAAAGTTGCCAATCCCTGCTACTAATTTGGATTTAGTTCATGAAATACTTTAGTCTGATGGTCCTGGAGTTTGGAGTCTATTCACAGAACAAACACAAAACGGGAAATTGCAGTGCATAGTGTAAAATTTCTCCCAGTTGCCTCAGCCAAGATTTACATGAACTACCTCCAAGGGTTATAGGATGGTTGCTCTCTATACCTTTTCAACCAGCCTGATAGTCTGCAGTGAATATCAAGATGACTACAAAGGATGATTTTGATTTCAGAACTAGGTATTGAACTGACGTTGAACACCTGCTTTCAGTAACACATACATATACACATGTGTTGTGGTTTAGCCCCGGTCAGCAACTAAGCACCACACAGCCGCTCGCTCACTCCCCCACCCTTGTGGGATGGGGGAGAGAATCGGAAGGGCCAAAGTAAGAAAACTCGTGGGTTGAGATAAGAACAGTTTAATAATTAGAATAAAACAGTAATAATACTAATATAATGAAAAGGAAAATAATGAGCGAGAGAGAGATGAAACACTAGAAGGAGAGGGAAAGAAAAAAAACAAAACCAAAACTGAACAACAAGTGCTGCAACCGCTCACCACCCGCCGACCGACGCTGCCGGTCCCCGAGCCGCGATCGCTGCCTCCCCCGGCCAATTTCCCCCAGTTAATATACTGGGCATCATGTCACATGATATGGAATACCCTCTGGCCAATTCGAATCAGCTCTCCTGGTTGTATCCCCTCCCCTCCCGGCTTCTTGTGCACCTGGCAGAGCATGGGAAGCTGTAAAGTCCTTGACTAGTGTAAACACTACCCAGCAACAACTAAAACACCAGGGTGTTATCAACATTATTTACATACCAAGTCTAAAACAGCACTATGCTAGCTACAGTGAAGAAAATCAACTATCCCAGCTAAAACCATGACAACATGTATACATATATATGCACTCATGTATACAGATATACATATCTATATATATATGTAAGTTGTGGGCAAATACATACACACATGCACACAAACACACGTGCACACACACATTTGTATGTGTATGAAATTACTGGGAAAATAAGAAACATAATATTACATCATCCTAGTGCGGTATTTATCCTTAATGGATAACAGGGGTACTTGTCAAAAAAAAGTATCTGAGACTGCTATAGAGGATACTTGTCAAAAAATTATCTGAGACCTGTACAGTTAAAATTTTACTAACATTTAATGGCTGAAGCACAGCAGAAATGTCTTTGTGTAAGACAGCTTTGATTGAAAATGCTGGACTCTGAAAATTAGTTCAGTTATCTATCACATTATTCATCTTTATTGGCAGGCAAAGAGTCATTAACTTGGAACAAACTAAAAGCCCAAGAGGAGATCCAGACTAGGCTATATAAACTTGCTATTGAATTACACACACAGTGCAGGCAAACTAATATCTTTCGCATTACATGACTGAATGTGATGGCAAGTAGTTATTGTACCTTAAATTGTGTTCCCATGATATCCTCGTGAGATGCAACACCTCATTTTTAAAAGGGCCTTGAGGACAGCAGATAAACATATGGACATAGCCTGAATACAGAAATATATGCTCCTAAGAGGTATTCACTGTTAGTGTCCATAAGGACCACAACAACTATTCACATATAATCATTATGAAATCTCCAGTTAATCAGTAAAAGTTTGATGCCAGTTGTGATTGTTATTTTCAATGGCTCAGGTGCTTGAAGTTTGATTCGTTGCTTGTTCTGACTCCTTAGTGCTGAAAAAAATGCAATCTAAAACTAAATCACTTGCCTTCTTGACTCAAGTTTCATTAAGCAAGTATATTAATGACATGAATGATCAAAATGGGAAGGAATTAAGCTTATTTAGCAACCATTTATGCAGAAATGTAAACATTCAGTTATTTTTACTTAACAAAATTAATAAACAGGTCAAAAATATATAGGCCAAACACATAGTGGAATTAACCTCTATTTCTTATTACCCTGATCTAGAAGGCCATTTGTCTTGAGAATTATTTTATTTTGTTCCATTAATCATTTGGCTGTCTGAATAGAAATAAAATTGGATTTCCTTATAGAATTGCTGATTTGTTCAGAGATTAAGTTCAAATATTTGGTTAAAATTAAACCTGGAGCATAAACATTATTTTTCATTTCAGAAGACTGTACTTCTTGCCTTTTTGTTAGTGTAATTTATTCAGAAATACTGTATTATTTCTTAGTAATTTGAATGTATTTTCAGCTCCTAGAGAGGAATGGCTGAAACTTTACAGTGATTTAGATCACTGTTGAGTCCGAAGCCTTTTTACACAATCAGATGCCACTTTTGACAAGAACAAGTTTCATTATCCTTTTATCATGCTGTTCAAGAATGCCCACATTGCCGTACTTTGCTCATAGTCACCTCGGGAGAGGGATAACAGAGGACCCGTTGTCTGGCTCCTACACTTCAGCTTACCGAGCTTGGTTTTCCCCTATGACACAAAAAAGGTTCTTCCTTCTACTAGTTAGACAAATAAGTTAAAGTGTCACCTTTTCTGTTATTACTCAAATACTGATGCACTCATAACAAATTCCTAACTTCATGTTTTAAAAATAAACAGGAAACTCTGCTTCATCTGTTTGAAATTATACTTTGAGGGCTTATCTGTTCCCTGGGAAAAACTAGACTGATGACAAAATCAGTTACCTGTGGTCTTTTTTTCTTGCCTGAAATGTTTCCTTGATCACTAGAATGCCTAACAGGAGCTGTGTTATCTAAGCATTGATTATTGTCTTTTCTAAACTGGGAGATGGGCTGACCCCCTTCCCTGGCCAGCTAGTTTTTTGTTGGTTGGTTTGTTTTTTTTTTTTTTGTTTGTTTGTTTGGTTTGGTTTGGGTTTTTTTGTTTGTTTCTTTTTTTTTTTTTTTTTTAACAAAGTCTCTGTGTACTTTTTTGAAAACCTAAACTAATTCAAAAAGGGTCAGCAGGAAGGATGGGGCACTGATTTCTCATCTCTTATCCATCTGCCCTTTGTTTGATAGGGAGATTCTTATATCTTGTACATTCAAGAACTCTTCGCTTAACGCTATTTCTTACAATGAAGTTGGCATGCACATTGTTAGAAGACTTTAGAGGACACGTTCTCTGAGCTTGTCATGAGTTAGAATGTACCATCTCTCTAGTTAGCTAGAATAAAGGCTTCTTGAAACAGTAGGACTCCCACAAATTGCTCCACAACAGTCTAAAATTTCTCCCAACAGCTGAAGAAATGTCCCTATCTGTGTCAAGGTGCAGTCCTTAGAAAGGACAGTACCTCTCTGAAGAGTATTTTACTGTCAGTTGTTTATGTCCAGCTACCTTGATAGTAATCTTTGTCTCCTGCACAGTTTCTGATAGAATGAAAGGTTGAGAGGAAAAATGGAAGCTAGAGTCAGGGATTTCTCTGGAGCAAGACCTATTAATCTCACAGAGGGCACCCAGAGCTTTCTAAGGAAAGGACACAAGAACTTCCATAAGCGGTCAAGCCAAAGATCAGTCTAGCACAGTATCCCACAGTGGCCAACACCAGATATTTAGAGAAAAAACTGTAAGAAACAAAACAAGTAGAGAATGCTTTTCTGTCTGGTGAAAGCTTCCAGCAATCAGTGGGTCAGTGTTATTAGTCAAACTACAGGTCTTTGCTCCAAAAAGTCATCTATTATATGTTTAAGCCATTTAGACTTTTGACTCTCTTGATACACTGAGGTAAGGAGGTCCACAGTGCAATAACTACTTCTATGAAAACAGTATTTCTATTTGGTCTCCCCAAAACTTCTGCCTCTTACTTGTATTGGCTGAGCCTCAGACCCTGCATTCCCAATGTCCCTGCCATTCACCAATGATAGACTTCCATCATATCAACTTCCTGAGGATACAGGCTGTATGAAATGAAGTCACACCTCATCTCCAGGCCTCAATTTACCCCTTCTTATTCATCTATGACTGGGAAGAATTTTGTTTTCCTTTTTAAGCCTTTCTATTATCTTTATCTGTGTTGCCCTTATGTCTTGCAGTGATCTTACTGGTTTACTTCATTATTCTCCCAGATGTTGTATCCTGTAGCCTATGTTAGTTGTTTCCATCATTATTTTTACTACCATTTATATATACTTCCATGCTTACTTGTTACTTCTGTATCTCCTTTTATCACTATATGCTCCTTGACTAGCAGATCTGTAGAATTGATCACTGTATGATCCAGTTTTACAGATTCCCCACATATTACTGACTTATAAACTTGAAGATATCTCTGATTTTCTCCTGATTCTAATATTGATAGATTTCAGTTGGTTTAGATTATTATTTACCACATTGCTTGGCTCTCTTCCTTCTTCCTGGTATTTCCATCTGCATAATGGCAAAATGAAACTTCCACTCTCTAGGTTCAGATGTGTTGTCTTTCAGCAACTGTTAATGCAACTAGATAAAAGTTTTAAAACTGTATTTTGTTTGCAACATCCCCCCTAGAACAGACACCAGCAAAAGCATCACATAAATTTGTGTCTAAATTTATATGAAAAAGAAATAGTCCAAAATACCCCATTCAACTAGTTATGCTATTTCGTCTGCTTTGCTTCATGCTTATTCTCAAAGAACCTCTTTGCACATTCTTGGAATTAACAATAAAAAAAGGAGCAGAGATGTACAGGTGTACCAGTTTAAAAGCTTAAAACTACTGCTAACAAATCCTTTTCTGTCATGTGCCTTTACTTCTTGTTTAATATAAGTTTTTCAAAAGGCAGCCAAGCTGCCTTAGTTTGGGATACTTTTTTTAATTTTTACAAGCTATACAAATAATTGAGCTTGAATGTAAAAAAAGCAACAAAAATAAATTAACCTACAAGAGTGTTAGTGTAAATGTTGATAAATAAATTTCACTCTCCAAATGTATTTTAAATTATGGAACTGTGAGAGCTGGCTGTAAGCAAGTGTTGTGCACACAACCCCCCGAAAGAGCACTTTTGTGTCACAAGCCTGCATTGGAATGTGCAGAGCTGGACTCCCAACCTGCACACGCGTCACTGACCTGGGCCAGAGAGCTACCTGTACCACCACCTTTGAACTGGGCGCCTCAGCACTTCCACTCTGCTTGGAGAAGCAGTGCACCAAAAAAAATGTAGCATCATGTCTGTAGCAAAGACACAAACAGTTGGGTGCTTCCCTTGTTTTGGATTTCATACATGCTGTGCATAAAATAAAGTGAAGGACTCTGTAAGAGCAAGTGAAACCACTTAGAGTTCCCCTTTCCTTTGACAAGATTTTTTCTAATTCACTATGCAAGTGTAACTAAGAAGGAAAGTTAGACATTCACACATCTTTTCTGGTAAGTATGTCACATAGAGGTGAGCTGATAAAGAGCTTGATTTGAACTCCTAGGTCCTATTTGCATGATACATGTAAATATATAAGATTATAACCTCTTCTAGTGGAGTTTGATATATCCTAGCTTTGATTCTTATTTTACACTATTCCAATGTGAAATATACATCCCTTTTCTCTGTGGGTGTGGAAAAGTGAGACTTAACTGACACTCCTTGACAAGTGTCTTACAGCTATGATAGCTGTGAGGAAGTAATGACTTATCACCTGGAGCGCTGGTGTTCACAAGTCCTGGTGTGTTACCCAAATAAATAAACAAGCATGACAGGAAAAACTTTGTCAAGCAGTTTATTGCTGACACCCTGTGAATATGACCCATTTACTCCTTATTCCCCTGGGCATTCCTCACCAAAACTTACTTCTTTCGCTAAATTACCTATAAAACACTCCTAAGGATGAGCCTCACAATATACTAGTTCAGATAGTTCACAGCAATAATGTGAGACATACATATTCCAGCCTTGGTGGCAGCTAATTTTAGATTATTATGCTTCGTTACTTTCCTAACAATGGTACAGGATGACCCAAATCTTTGCTGTGTTTCTCCATTTGCAAATCAGGGAGCCTGATTGTGCCCTATTAAGTCTTCTCCATTCTCTGTCCCACCACTGCTAAAACAGGTAGCACCCTGCAGTCTGTCTCTATGGCTCACTGTGAACCCTGAGACTTTCACAGACCTCCCCATGTTTAGGCTATTCCCAACTAGGGAGCAAATCAAGCAGAGCTTAGAAGCACCCTTTAATGCAAGACATAACTATCTGCTCCTGTATATTTAAACAATGTGTATCAGAACCCTTATATTAAAAATATGAAGATGCTTGAAGCCAAAATCTTCACACTTAGGCCTCTAACATGTTTTTTGTTGTGTTGCACTTTTATTTTAAGCAGTAGAGATCTCAATTAGCACGAAAACCAACTGCCTGTTTTTCTGAGGAACAGCTTACAAATAACCACAATTTAATAAGAAAAATGAAATATACTACCTGGAAATACAGGTGGACATGTTAACAGTCAAAACATCACCAGAAGACATTAAGGTCCCTACTGTCATAAATGTGGTATCTTTTCGCACTTTATTGCAACAAAGACTGTGACACGCTAGCTGAGACTTTAAAAGTTTGATTAGGAATCCTTTTTTTTTTTTTAAAATCAGAAGGATTGATAATCAGTTGAGATAGTGACAAATGGTGATAATGAATAAAATAGTTATTAATGTTTCATTGGTATTCTCCTATTTCCAACTTTTCTGCATTTGGAGTCAAGTGATATATTAACCCTTTAAAAATTGCAAAGAGAAATAAATGTGTAATACATAACAGTAATAATATTTTTTTCTTTCTCAGATGTCATAGTTGATACATTATTTGTTTTCATTCAAGTTTTACTCATTTTTGTCCGATTATTAGTTCACTTTATGTTGCCTAACATAAGATGTGGAAACACAGCACTGTTAATCCTGAATATATTCTTTACAAAGAAAATTTATTAGCATTAGGATAGAAACAGTGCACAGTAACCCTGATTCAAATTAATGACTGCTATTAACAAGTTGCCCTGTGAGTATCTGAAAAAATGAACAGATTTTCCTATGGATTTCTTTCTCTAGCTTCTAAGAATATTCAAGCTCCACCTGAAACTTTCTTGCATGTGGGGGACATTATTCTCCTTCATGTTGATTTTCTGGTGAATTGATAAGGGTTAACCACACAAGCCACCTTTTCACATTAATAAGATGTCTTTTATTTACTTGTAAATCTGTTCTCATTAAAATTCCAAGTTGGTTGAAGCTATCAAATAGGTTCAAAGACTAGTAGGGAAGACAGAGAGACATCTACACCATGCTTTCATGTATACTTCTTTCCCTTTGGAAGTCAGGCTAAAATTTTACTTAATAAGAATTCTCAATAAAATTGAGTATAATATTCATCTGTACGTTTGTCATTGCTTTACAGTTATTCACAGATTTGAATAAAGGTAAATGTATACACATTATTTTACTGAGAAACAACAGAACTGTGTCATATGAGGCTTTATTGTTTGAGATGAAAGTGATTCTTTACCTGAAGGAAATAATGAAGATAAAATCTTTTGAAGTGGGATCTATGCTGTATTCTTGTAAATGGGTCAAGGAATTGAGAATTATTTCAGATAATTCAGAAAAAATGGAAAGCCATAAAAAGGGTTTGCATGATGGAAAAGTTGTCTGCTCTGTTCCATATACCTGTTGATCCTACATAGCAGCTGTCTCTATTTGTGCCCTCAGACCATTACTATATAATTACAGGTTTTGGTTTTGATACTACCAGAAAGATTATATGATGAGAAGAAACTTTCTGCAAAAATAACACCTTCCAGAAATTATCTTTTTTTCTAACTTTGTTTGTAGCTTTCAGTAGGAGGAAAAGAAAAACAAAAACACAAACCCCTCGGGGTCTCCTGCTGTGCATATTTTTTCTATTAGCTTTGTCTGCATCATGTATTCCTGCTCAGACAGATCCCCTGGCAATCCACTTCAGACATGCTACGAAGGGAGCAGACACTTTGGAACATAGGAAGCGATCATTACCAGGCACACATACCTTCCAAAGGTTACGTATTGCTTACTAATGTATAACTCTGTCACAGAAGTGCCTTGAATTGCAAAGTGAAAAGAAGCAACTCTTCCTTCCAAAAGACTCAGGAGGCCTCATTTTGTCAGATTTGCAGATAGCTGAACAAATTTTACCAGCACATAAGTGAAAAACAATTAGAAATATAAGAAAAGGATATATAGTGCAAGTAAAGAATTTGCTATTTATTGTTATGTATTTATTCTAAACAGCTGAATTTGCTATTTATTCAGCACCCATTAAATTAAGACTAGAAAGACATAAAAAATAGCCCAACCTTACTTCCAAATATTTGGGAATTTACTCCAGTCTGTAAAATTTCAACAATTTTTATATGCTTCAGGTTTTGCACCACATAAATTCTAGGTATTAAGAGCATATGATGGATTGCTTTTCTTATATCAAATAAAAACAAAGGAGAAAAGTGAAACACGTAAGACTACTTTTGAATTATTAACTGATTCTTACTGTCAATGTCAAAGAAGAAATACTCCAATCCTATGTCAGCTATTCACAGAATTTGTAGGTATTCATGCTAAAACTTGGTGACATCCAGAAGATCCAGGGTCTCATCCAGAAGATCTCATGTTGTGCTGCTTGCTTTAAATCAGACAAGAAGGAATTTGAACACAAATAATTGCCACTTATCTTGCATCTTTTTCTTTTTTTTTACGTAATCAAGAAATACACAGGTAGTTCATAGAAGATGAAATAACTGCACAGAAAAGGAATCCACAGTAGGTGTCTCCCAGTATCATAGAATTTAGCTGTGGCTCATTCAAAGAAAAACATCCAAACATCCCACATTTCCTCTGTACACGTTCTTCCTACTACATTATTGGGAGAAAGGCAAGTATATGGCACATGTCACCTTCTGGTCTGCGTAATATGGTGTCACTCCTACAGCCTAACTCCCAGTTTTGAGAACCTAATCCTCCGCTGTTTTCTTTCAGCAAAAACTTTGTAGTCAATTTGATTTGGTATAACCAAAAAAAAAAAAAAAAAAAGCCCCCAATGCTTCTCAAGGAAAAAAAACAAAAGAAGCCATTAAAACCAAAGCAAAGAAAAACAAGAAGTTCAGGCACGTTGCAACTTTTCAGACAGACTTCAAGGAATTCAGCAGGCCTGATTTTCATTCAGATGGTGGGTCACCTGTCTGTCAAAAGCTCTGTCTGTGAACATTGTGACATTAAATTAAGCTTTTACTGACTGAACATATTTATGAGCATCTACCACTGAGCCTGTGAGAGCAATTTTACATGCCTAGTTAAAAAACAGGGATTCATAGACAGGAATATTTTGGTTTATAAGACCCTCTCTCATAATCTACAATGCCTTTGGAGTAACAGAAAGAGAAGAAATTAAATACATTTGTTTCTAGCTTATATTTCCCAGACAGGCCCGGCCTTCCTGAATCATGGGTAAAATCTTTTATTTTTTTCCTTTCTTTCCAACATACATCTTCAGGGCTTTAGAACAAGGTAAAAGATGACTGCAGCCAGAAGGACAAAAAAATACACTCCTGGAGTCTTTTGGGATGGCCCATAGATTCAAGCAATACCTTCCCCTCAGAAGAAGATTATAGCAACCTAATAGAGATTTTCCTTCAAGCCATCATTTTCCCCAACTTAAAAAGGTAGGAGGGGAGAGCTGACCTTTGAAGAAGTTGCTCGCTCTTTTATTCTTTTAGTTCAAACAAAGACTCCAGGCCTTTGAGCTGCACTAGTGTCGTTTCATTTTTTGTTTGCAGAAAATGAAGATATGAGGCAAGTTGAAGGCATATAGAATGAAAATTCTGTCAGTTCTTTAAATTTTGGAGCCTTAATAATGAAACAGTTGTGACTGAAGATGGCCCTTGCATATATTAAATGTGTGGATGGATAAAAATTGAAAATAAACAAACAGACTCTGAAACTGCAGACACTGCAGGGCTTTACTCTGAAAAACTCTGGAGATCTCAGCAATGCACACTTTAGAATGGCTACTGCTCTTAAGTAATTAATAAGTAATTAGATGCTGCTAATGAAATGAAAATTATGAGCAAATGATTGGGCACATTATCTTACATTTGAATGTAATTCTTTTTATGGAACACGTCAATATGAAAAAAAAGCATTTAACTTTCCAATGACCTTGTCATTCAGATTTGTTTAAGTCTGCACTGCAGTTTTATTTCCTGTGGTGCCCATTACAGCTAGGGAAGACACGATATAATTACCTGACAGTACCAGAATCATTTAAAAAAAAAAAATTCTTGCAGTTAACTGTAAAATATTCCCTTTAACTCATCATGGAAATCTGTGTACTGTAGCACACACTAAGCATGAAAAATCAGCCCCTATATTCAACCAGCAGTGTAAATGACAGAATAGAATTATTAAGAATGCATATGGCTATATTAACTTAGCCTTTTAATTTTTTTGTATAAAAATGTGGCACTATTGAAAATGACAAAATGTATTTACATCAGCAGCCTCATAGGAATGCTAAACAAAGTACAGTCACTTGGCTGGAGTCTCTAAAAATCACAAAATATTGCTTCAGTGTGACTGCTTCTGCATCAGGTGGAGAAATCAGAAAAGAATTATCCTTTTTATAAGGGAAGTGCTTGCTAACAGAAAGTTATTGCAATTATCTCTGCCTCTTACTGTGCTCACAGCCCCAAATACTCTGGAATGAGGACTGAAAATTTTGAAATCATGTTTCTGTAAATAGGAAATGAGGAATCACAGAGGAGTCATGCCTTAATGAAACTAGGTGGCTGAGGATCAAGCGGCCCAGAAACAGCTCCCTGCTTCTGCCTTCTTTATATCAATGTGGGTTTGGAGTATAGGAGAAATGTGTCCAAAATGCATAACGGGCATTGAAATAACAGTGTCATCACATCCTTACAACTGAAGAAGTCAAAGTGGCCTCGGAAAGTCCTCCAGCATAAGGTAGCTCATAGGGAAAGAAGCAGGAGGAGAACTGATTGCAGGTGTCTCTTCCTTTACATGCTTAACCAAGTTCCCATCCTGGAGCAGTTAAAGAAGATTCTTGCTGTTAAGAGTTGTCTAGAATGGTGCTTTGCTGCTTTGGGTTGGTTCTGGGGGTTTTTTTTGTTTTGCAACTTTATTTCCAATTTCATAGTCAAGAATTTAAGCCTTTATTTTGCTAAAATAAGGATATTTTCTTCTTTAACCATGTTTGTGTTTAAAAGGATGTCAGGTACTCTAGCAAGCACAAAGCAAATTATTTCCCCAGAATCAACAGCAATCTTTTTTTCATACACAGGCTGTGAAGTGCAACCATGCAGAAAAAAAAGGAAAAAATTAACGCTTGATTTAGCAAGGAGAAACTCTGTAGAGAAACAGTTTCTCTTCTGTGTAGAGAAACACTGACCAGATTTCTTCTGCTCTGCAGCAGCATATATTGAAAACTTTCTATTGATTTATATCAGCAGAAACAAGCATTTGATGTTGATCAGGCATGATATCTGTACTATATTGATGCCAAGTATGAAATTTTGCTGAAGAAAAAAAAAATATGTGCATTTGTCCTTTTCTATCTGGAGACCAGACATCGCTATCCCATGTGCTATAAAAATCATAATCTTTAATAGAATATAAACTTTAATGTCATCTAGATTTAATATCAGATTGTAATCCAATCACACTGTTATACCTTACCTGAAAGCACAGCTACATGCAGATATGTTTTTGTATAGACTTTTTTGAGGATTTCAGTCATTTCAAATCATATCAGAGTTACATTTACACATGCTCATTTTTCATATTAAATACTCTTCAAATCTATTAAGCTATTTGGCTTGAAAGGTCAGTTCTGAATTATCTACCCATGAATTATGAAGGGACCTTGTTACTCTGCAGCATTTATATACATTACTTAGACCCTTTAATGCTCTTGAAATGCAAGCACTTCTGTTCTAGAAAGAGGAAAGCATTTAGCAACATCAGACAAAAAATTAGGAAACATAGTGAATACTATACCCTTGTACCCAATAATGCAAACTGACAAGAGGAATTTGTGAAAAACAGCATGCAGATATCCAAAATGGAATCCCATCAGGACAAACACATTCCCACTCTTCACTGAAAAAAAAGTGTGTAATGTCCCCCAGCCTATGTAATTGTTAAAAATATCTGTGACTTCTTGATATTATTCCTGAAAATACAAGCCTCCTTACAATTATATCCTCACCTAAAGGCCTGACTTTAACTCATAGACACTGCTGTAAAAACACAAATAATTCTGTTGAATAAATAAAACTGCAGCATCGCATGGGTATAAATTCACTGCAGGTAAAAGCCTGGCAAGTGCAGAACAAAGAGAGATCGGAAAGCAGCCTTGAATTTTTTAAGCTTTCTGCTTCATTCTTCCTGCAGTGTCAAGCATAGCTCCCTGGATTCCAGGCAAGCACCCTCATCCCCGTCTAGCTGGCTGCAGTACTGGTCTTGATCATCCTCCTTGTTCAACAGCCATCAAGGGGATTTTTAAAGCCACAATTCAGCCAGCTTGTGCAAGCAAATGAGTGCTTCCCTTTCAAGTGCTGTCAGCTGGATCTTGTGAAACTTACTTTCAAGGGTGGGTTCTGCCTTCTTTGCTGCAGAATGGGAACACTCTAATTTGTAGTGGAGGTGACCACTGGCAGAGAGCTGCCAAGAGTGCAGTGGGAGGCCTATTGTCTCAGATTCCCAATGGACCAATTTAGGAATAATAAATAAATAAATTAAAACTTGAAAAACATTAGCGGTTGGACACTTTGCCACTTTTCCACTGTTGTTTCTCCATTGACATCATGAACATTGATCCTGAACAGAACCACGCTGAAAGTTTTTCAGTTGGCTGTATACAATAAGAAAAAGCATTTTAAACAGTAGAAACACTAAAACGCTGATCAATATTTTAACAACCCCATCACTTATCTGGGGCCTTGACTCAGTATAGGTTTATCTTCAATGAAGCTGGCACACAGTTTCAAAACATGTCAGTTGTTGTTCAAACATTTTACACATCAGTTTATGCAAAAATAAAGCAATAATAAGTGGCGATCAGGGTATTTACAGTCAATTAATGACAATTTAGGGGAACTAAAGGCCCAATGCTTGAGCCATAAGATGCAGTCATTAACTGCTTTCCAATTCCTAATCTAAGATTATTAAAATAAACTATGCAAATTAATGAATGAAGATAAAATTATTGCTTGATCCATTCTACTGTTTAATTAATGATGTAATCTTATTTTTATTAACAGTTTAATACATATAGTATCATGGGATAAATCAGGTTGGGTGGACCTCTGGAGGTCATATAGTCCATATAAATAGATATGAATATATTTAGCATTTTGCAACATAATTCTTTCCTTAACATTTAAACACTATTACAAGCAAGAAAACCTTCAAAGGAACCTAGTGAATTCATCACACATAATACTCTTCGCTGGAGCCTGGACTCAGTTCCTCCCTATTTCTTATGGTCCCAAGCACTATCTGAACTTCTGAGTGCATTTCCTGAGCTGAGGGACAAAGGTCTCTCCATGGAATTTAGTGGAATACTGACACTTAATAGTCAAGGAAAATGTGCTGTTCTGTGTACACCTGAAAAAGATGATACTGATATCCTTAAATATGGAATAATAATTTAGAAGTAGCTGGTATTGGGGGTCTTTTTGTACCTTTTTCTAAAATGACCAAAGAAGTATCTCTTCTGAGTTGACTGGTAATACTAAGGCATTTATTTTTAAGGAAAGTGTAAATATTAAGGAGCTGAAAGTGTACCGGAGCTCTTACAGTTTATGAAATAGATTTTCCTACGTGGTAAATGATGAATTATCTTCATTTGTTTTACCAACTACAAAGACAGTAAAAAAAGTGTAGAGCCACCACTATTTTTCTCCTCAGGAACACAAAACAATCATTACAACGGTACAGTGTCTTTTTCTCCCTTTTTTTCTTACCCAGTCTAATTACTATCATTTAATCTCATTCTTATAATGATCTCATAGTAAAAATTATATTTCCTCTGTATATGAATACAAAGAATTATTACCATAACTGGCCAAAGATAAAACCTATCGTCTTGAATTATTTTACATTTTCTTAATATCTTCTTGCATTTGTGCAAAATCACTTCTCTTTGAGCTTCCCACTAACTATAAATTTTGACACAAATTAAGCTAGATCTTCACTGTCCAACTTTGTTACCACAATGTAAATTACAATATCTGTCGTAAGAATGTTTATCCTATTTAAACAGAAAATATGGACATATAATTCTCAGCATAATTTACTACTACTGCTATCCCCAAAGAAGTGCTCACACAAACAAGTTACTCTGCTCCTAAGTCAATCCTGCTATGCGAAGTGTGAGTTTATTATTATACCATCTGGCCGCAGGTTTGTTTTTTTTTAACTTCTACAGCAATTCTGGAAAAATGTTGGACAACGTTGTATTCAAACAATGTATAATATGCTTTAATGGTCTCATTTGTTGAGTATCTGATTAAATTTCAGGAATGTATTTACCACCTAGAAAAAGTGCAAAAATGAGTTTGTCACACAAAAAATTAAAGAAAATTAGTTTGCATATGAGAATATGGAAGCAGTTCCAAACATACATGATAATATGAAGGACAATTCATAGCCAGGAGGTGATAGAAAAAGATTTTAGAAGGAAAACGAGGGCAGACTAAGAAGAATGGACTTTGAGACTATTACAGGATAACAGTCTGGTTGTGCAAGGCTTTGAAAATGAGAAGATGATCTCAGCTATGGAGTAGGAGATAAAAACTAAAAGAGGAAATAACAAAGTAGGTTGTCTGACATGATCCGAATGACAGAAGGAAGATATCTTATCTTTATTATTCTCAACCATGGAGAAGGCTGACATTTTTGACATTGTGCCGTAAGGTCTTTAAATACACACTAAGAACTTGTAGGAAATGAGTGCAGACCTTAAAAAAAAAAAAAACAGCTGTATTGGTAAAATATTCAAGTCTCACACTAACTTCATCTCATTAAACATGAAGCATTTCTCCAACATGCATCCTAACTGTTTTGCATTCTCATCAGAGATAATATGAAGAACACTACCGACTAGTACTTCTCCAGTGCAATGTTACTACAATTTTACTACAGTGTTACTACAATTACTACAAACTACTACTACAACAACATCAGCATAATTAAATATATATATTTTCTTCACAAATTCTACTTAAATAAGACAAATACCTTGGCTGACAGTAACCATGACCACAGTGCTTACCACATTAACATACCTTTTAAACTTATTTTAGTTAAATTTCTTCAAAACCGTCTGCAACAAATGACACTACTCTTGGCCTCTGTTTCAGCAGAAAAATCTGCTACCACAGAAACACAGGGATGTCCAAGGTAATTTTGCTTGGAAGACTCACGTGTTTTCTACAAAAGACATAGCAGTTGGGGTACTTACTTTATGGCCTCTAGGGACAGGCGTTAGATCAAGTCTTTAGTTGTGCCATTTTATGAGCAAAAGTCACTACAAAAATTATATTCCTTTTTCTGTTCATTTCCATGTTCATGGTAGCCACTCTAGTTATATTTTATTCAAGCAATGAAAGTTAAAAAAATTACTTCACAGTACATTATTGTTAAGGGTCTAATGAGAACTGACAAAAGCAAAGATATTCTAGCTTAAACTGTCATTCCACTCACTTGAAGTGACAACCGACACTAGAAATGTCCTTGCTTTGTTTTTAACTTGTATCTCTGATATTATTTTAACATATTGGCTGCAACTGTGTTATTTCTGAGCAATAAAAGAGGCTACTTTAATGGACAATTAGATAATGAGATACATGTTTAAAACGTCAAGCAGAAAATAAAAGCACCACAGCCTTTATTTGCTTGGTGGGTTTGATGAGTGATATGCACAATGCTTTCAAAAGGATGACTGTACTTGGCTGTGAAAGTTCCAAATAATCATTTGCCATTAGCTTTGAGAACAATTTAGCGCAAATTTTGTCCCCATTAATTGACAGAATCACACTACTAGCATTGGGAATTATAAAGATATTCTAACTTTAGATTGATATTTCCCTTTGACAAGAAATTTATATGAATTACATTGGACTAATATGCATAAAACTTGGTTTTGAATTGGGATGAGACTATAGCTTTGCCAGTTAACAGAAAATTTAAGTGATGCAGATCAGGTTTTCTTTGATGATGAATGCAGGTTTGCTAGAAATTTTATATCTTAATTAGGCAGTATACTAAATATCTCTAAAAAAAACTGTAATTGCTATAAATAAGTACTAAGATTATTTATAATAACAATAATTTGTTCTTGAACTTTGCCAATGCAGGATATCTGCCCTTAGCACTTTTTACCACCCAGACACTGCACAACACTGGGAAAGAGAACAGCACTTGTGAAACCCTGACTCAGACTCCAGCTCGTCAGGTGAGAGCTGCTAAAATGATTGATACCTTGCCCTTTAGACTCTGTAATGCTAAAGTGTATTCAAATCTATGCAGAGTACTGTCCTTTAAATAATGTGTGAGTCCTGTTCCTATTCAAATGCTGATTGACAGTCCTGAAGATGGCAGTTCTCTATTCCCAGATCATACCTACAGAACTGGCAACAGCCTGGCTGTCAGTCTGGAAACTCATCTCCAAATTCACACATTCAACACAGTCAGAAAAGATGACACTAATTATTTGAATTATTCAAACCACTCTCTGTGTTCTCCAGTTCAAACAGGACTAAGCCCAGGAAATGTTAGGACATTAGTTAGTTACTTTTCTAAACAAAAAGCAAAAACAAAACATGAAACTGGAAACATCTCAAGTAAGCTCCTTTTATCAGCTGTCTCCAGCTCAGCTTCAAGATTAAATAGTCTGTATTACCCAAAACACCATCAGGGTTTGGTTTTGTTTAGGGGAAGGTGGGTTGGTTTTTAAAATTCCTACAAAACACTGTTTTGCCCCTTGAATATCTTCTCTACCAAGTGACGCTAGCATTTAAGAGTCTTAAAATAAAAATAGCACTGAATTTTAGAGACATTTCTGAAATTGGCACAATCAGCTGTCAGTAAAATCACAGCATGCTTCAGCTGAAAATACCGTAGTCTCTCTTCTGTCAGTCACTCCTGTTCCCTCCATAACCAGAATCCCCTTCTCATGTTTTTGGGACTGTTACAGAAAACTGAAGACTCCTGCAGATCTCAGAAACACCTCTATTCCCAATTAGTGCATGCAAGCAATGCAGGCTGAATAGGCAAGTCTTTAATTGTCTTGAGGGAAAGACAATGTCACTTATACAGCAAGAACAGATAACTTAATAGAGTATTTGAGGCATGGTTTGAAAAGCGTTGACTTTATTTTCCAACACTTTTATTCTTCAAGTGGAAAATAATTCCGCTAGTGTGTTTAGAACATGTTTGTTTTAAATTCCACTAATCAATGAAAATGAAAAGTTGGCCACAAACAGTAGTCAGATATATTGGTGATACATACATAGAAATGCATAGCTAAATAGGCTTTAGCTTTATTTGTATGGAAATTGTTACTTAAAATATGCTCTGCACTCCCTCTGGTCCACTACTATTTTAAGCCCTAATAAGGAATTTTCTCAAGGGGGAAAAAGAGCATTTATTTCTAAAATAAATTAGCTTCTCCTGTGGTAGAACAATTAACATTTTTAATACTTGTTGTATTCAGTTCATGCTTTGAATACAGCAAGTCAGATATCGCTTTGTAATGCTAAGCTTTACTATTTTTTTCAGAAACCATTGAAAGTCTCTCTGCCTATTATGTGGTTTTGGATATATTTATGACACCCTTATTGAATTTACTATTTATGTCATTGTTTTTACTAAAAAGACCAGCATATTAATATTTAGAGTTAAAAAGGCAGGAAAAAAATCTGTTATCCTGTTGCTACACCAGCTGTATTCCTCCCATAGACAACTTTGTACCCAACTATTTGTAGAACAAACAAAGCAAACAAAAAATTAAAATTAGTTTCCATTTTCCTCAAGTAATGTTTAAAATTCTCCACAAACAGCAAAAAAAACCCACTATTCCATAATTGAAACTATTTCATCATAAAAGAATGGCAATTGTATTCTTGAGCAGCAGAGTCCAGGACTTGTGTGTAGGAAACTCTCAACCCAAGCACAATCAGATCACAGCATCTCTGCCTGGCAGGCAGGCAGCCTCCAATGAATCCTCAAAGTCAGATACCTCTGAACTAATTTTCTTTTTTCATTGCTGCTTACTCGTTTCTCCTTTCTCCCTTATGTTCTTTCCAGTCTGTGTGCTGTACCTTATATCACATACCTGGTTCTCAGGATTTAAAAAACAAACAAACATGTTTTTAGCCAGCCAGAGGATGGCTAATCACAGGCTCAAGACTGCCTTGGAGAGATTTCCATCTGGTTTTGTAGAGATTCATAACTGGTTCCCAAACCAGCTGTTATCCATCACTCACAAGGTTTATGCCACGTCCTCTGCTGCCCTTCAAGTTTTCACAAGACCAGGGGACTCACAGCTGTGTTCCAGTCTCTGCAGGCTCCTAAAAGGACATCTGCTGCTGGCAGAGGCTGATAAATCAGACCAAGGATAAGCCCCAGGTAACACTCACTGAATCACAAGGTCTCAGGTACCCACCAAAGCATCCTACTACCTTGGTTACCTGTAATCAGGGGGATGAATTTTTCTCCTACTACTTGCTCACATTCAGAGGTATCTTCCCCTCATTCTGTTTCTTTCCCCTCACACCGCTTGTGGAGCTGGTTATTAGCATGGCACTAAACTCCAGATATATACACCTCTGCAGAACTGAGGGGTTAAAGAGCAGTTTTTTTGGACAGCTTCTTTATTTGCAGGGGATAGTTATAATGGTTTCCATTTAAGTTACAGCTGCTGCAGAGTTCATTAGAGTCTAATACTTCAGACCTCATACACCTTATAAGCCTCATGTCTGACTTTCCAGACCCAGATGGCATGAACTGCTTCTATTTAAGCAGGTGAATGAAACCCCTAAAATCAGCCAGCTGAATTGTGCTCTGTAGGCACCTCTTTTGGCATCATTGCCTGTATAGGCAGTTATATGAGCTGACACAGAGACATCTTTCTTTGGTCAGATGAGCTGCACCCATCATGTGCTCACAGCCTTTTCTGAGATGTCATCAATGCCAGTGATTAAAGGATGTTAAAGCTGCATGCAGGCTCTTTGGACTCATACTAGAGTGTACTGGATCTAGCTGGGTTGGAGCTAAATTTCTTTTTGTGGATAAAACAGCATCAGGTGCAGAGTTTGACTGAGGCAGTACACCTGTGAAACCATTAGTAGTCTGGGAAGGGACACAGTCAAGGCAGCTGATCCAAATTGGTCAGCGGGACATTCCATACCATGTAATGTCATGCTCAGCATTAAAAAGGGAGATAGAGGATGGTGGTATGGCTTCTGAAGTGACTACTGTTTGGCAGCTGATTAGCTGACTGAGATGGGGGTATGTGATTTTATTATTTTTCTCTCTCCCACCTGTCCCTCATCTATTAAACTCTCTTTATTTTTACCTATGAATTTTCTTGCTTTCATTCTTCCTATTATTTTTTTTCCTGTCCTGCTGCAGGTGGAAGAGAGTGAGTGAGTGAATAAGCAGTTGTGTGGGTGCTTGTCTGCTGCCTGGGGCCCAATCACCACACAGAGACAGAATAAACCATTAGATGTGCTAGTTCAGAAGTTGGAGTATGTGTCTGCCTGAGAGAAAGCACAGGATGAAGAACAAAAGAAACAAAAAGTACTCAGTAGGTTCAGTTCATTTAACTTTAATGCTTTTTTTTAGTATTTATCTTTTCTGAACTCCCTTTTTATCTCAGTTTACTGTGCAGTAAGCTAGTGCTTTTAGGGACTAATAATGTTTGGGAACAGATATGTTCAACCTTTCTAAGTAAATAAAACTATACCCACAATAGCTAACACTCAAATGTGAATAAGCTGTTGAGTGACTGATTTGTCTTGTTTAGTGGGAAAAGACACAACTATGAAAAGAAAAGTGCCAAGTTTCTGGCATACTGACTCTGGGCTTGAAAATGGCACCTGATTATCTTTAAGTTACCTTTAAATATTTTCTCTTCTATTTCCTAGCTCACTTAAACAGTCTAGAGCTGTAATGATTTTTTTTTCAGTGAGCTTGAAATGTAAATATATTAAAATCCAAAACTGTAGTGAAGTGGTATACCATCTCCCAAACACTGGGAAAAGTCCTATCTGAATGATACAGCTTGTGTCCACCCCTGCTCTCATTTCACCAGTATTTGCTTTTATTCTGTTATCTCTTAGCTGCATCTGTTGTACAACTTTAGTTTTTAATGGAGATGTTCCATAGGAAAGAAGCATGTTGGCTTCCTACTGTGGAAAAAATAGCTTGTCCAAGGCAAACAGCTGAAAATAGTGTGAGAACAGTTCAAAAGGCTTTGATTTTTTGAATTAATAACTTGAAATAGAACTGCTACCACTTACTTCCTAGCTGTGCAGTCCCCAAATAACAAGAGGACAATGTGTCCATTATGCAACATAAAGCAATTCCTAGTCACACCGTGGGAGTGGGTCCCGTTATGTGCTTGCATAGCTGCCAGGGTCCATCTCCTCTGCTGCATATTCTTTGGGGTTGAGCTAAGGAGCTCAGCTTAGATTTTAGTATGCCAAAACATGAAGAGTCAGTTTGAATACCCAAAACACCAAGGCTGGATGTTACTTATGTACTACAGATTGGCATTGTAACACTGAAGTCTTCATAAGAAAGTCCCGAAGTATAGACATAGATTTGCCACAGCATTTTGGTCATATCACTGCTCTGGGGTACTACAAAAGGGGAAAATAATATTTCCTTGCAGTTTGAGGTGAAGTGTTATTACCTGAAAACAAAGCAAGGGAAAGATGTTGACACCTGTTTGAACTATTTTTTTAGTATCTGACTTTTAACCCATACAGCTATGATTTAGGTGTTGAGATTTCAGTTAATGGTGGTATATTTCAGAGTGTAGCACTGAGAGCAATGTTCATATTGTGCATATAATTTTCAAAGCACCTTGATATTGTCTTCATGTTAATGCATCTCACTACTTAGAATGTAATTGTTCATGTTAGTTCTTGGGGCCACCTGGTGGGGCCACTACAGGGCCACCAAACCCCACCAGTCAATAGGGACAGCATGCAAATGAACTGGACAGCAAGGTAATTCCAGGTAGTTCCTCGTGGTTTAAACTCTGGTTGGTGCTTGTTAACAAGGAAGTAGAGATGTTTATCTAACTAATGGTAACTAAGACATTTTCACATTACTTGGATCCAAATTAAATACCGGCCTGTAGAGGAAATAAGATAGAAATCAAAGTAGAAAGAAGTCAGTCACTATGACAGTCCAAGTTGCTCTCCAGTAAACATTCAAAAGTATAACTGCTGAAAAATCATGAAAGAAATGAGATTTCAGTGTAATATTTGACAAGTCATACAAATTATAGAATACTAGCAAAACAGATGTTTATTGTGTGTGTTTGATAGCTTATCTTGTTCCAATTACAATTACACTCATGTATGAGCAGGTCCCTTAGCTGCATGTCATCTTCTATCTTTTAATCCTTGAGTACAAACCTGAAAACCTTAGCTCATGCTGTGATATTACCTTAGAATATGAAATATTATCTAGGTTCTTTTTAATTGCACCAGCTTATCTCTTTAACCTGTCAACTTTGACAAGAAATTTCTAAGTTTATATCTACACTATGTTGTTTATGCTGGGACTTAAGCATATCAGCTAGACCTGATAGGAATCCTACAGTTATTTTATCATTACTTGTTTTCCAAAACCAGCTAGAAATAATAAACACTAACTGGAGCCCAAATTTAACTGTACAAAAAGCATATTTCTACAAAATCTAGGGTATATTTCCTTGAATAAAACTATGAGTATAGTAGTTAACAGTGACCTGAGTTCTGAGCTATATTCTTGTCATGACTAGTTCGTTTCTTGTTATCTGTGTTAATGTGGCTTTGAAATTACTCATGGCAGATAAGATTCAGTGTCCTTCATAGATTTAAGATAAATCAACTTCAGACTTAGTCATTACATCATTGCAGAACTGTTAATTTTATTTGTTTAAATTTCCCTGTAACCTAAGTCTTGATCAAAATGGGGTACAATTCAATGATTAAACTCCAAGTTTACTTGAAATACCTGTCTGTTTATTTTAATAATCATATAATCCAACAGTTTGAGAAATTTTATGTATTTTCTATCACAACACTGCAGGGCTGTAGGAAGAAAGCCAGATTAATCTGCTGTAGCAAGGTTTCTGTGGAATCAGAATTTCTTTCCATAAGAAGCAATCTTGTAACACCTAGCCATAGGAGGATTTCTGCAGAAAAGTGAAACACCTTGATTGTTTAACTGCCAGTGTCTGAGATTAAGAGAATAGGATCCTCCTGAAAGGCTCCCTGGAACAAGGGACAGTGGGGGAAAAAATGCTCTGTTCTGGATATCCTGCTGTGGAACCAAAGGTGTACATGAACCACTGTTGGGAGTCTTCTGACCTAAAATACATGTCCTTGAAGAGTCTTTACGTGAACCTTGAGCAGTTCTGGATCTTTAAGCAACATGGGTCATTAGCCTCTCTGCTTTGCAGTTTTTTGAGGGTTTGCCTGTTAAAGTTTAGCAATTCTTTCTTGTATGCTGACGTAGCACCTTTAGATTAGCTTGTTTCATTTCTTTCTACATGTATTTGATATGCTTTTTGTGGGAAAGATACATTCCAGGAAAAAGAATTTTAAAAATACAGCTATCCAAAGCAAGAATCTTTGCTATTCCAAATATATATATGGACTCTAGAAAGCCTCTTAATATTCTTAGCCTTGTGTAGTCATTCACAAACTTCTACCCTTAACATTTCTGAAATACCCTGGAGGCTTCAAAGCCTGTTTAGGAATCTCTGTGTTTCTCCTGAATATATCCTATAATCTTATCATGTGAATACAGAACCCAGCACTAGTCTAGAGATCTGCAGCTGTCTTTTGAGGAGGGGAATACCTTGATGATTCCCTCAGATATTTCTGAGATTTGATGGGACATGTGCTTATCTTTGCTGCTTTTCACTTTAGAAGCATCTTTTTTACTTCTCACTGCAAAACGGAAACTGTATAGGAGAAGAAGCCTCCTCTTGTTGTGATTGAAGAAAACCTGTCCTAGAAGTTTAATTTCTTTATGACTAGAGGAGGTAAAGTACCCCTTCTTAAAGATTCATCTCAGCCAGATAGTACAAGTTGATCCTCCAGGCAGAGAGGCAAAAGCATTAAAGAAGGAGCTTTATCCACTTAAAATACCATCTTTAAGGTAAAACAAGATACAGAGGTGGAGTGAGTGATAGAACCCAAGGTGGGGGAGAAGAGAGACTGCTTCAAAAGACTGTTCACAGACAGGGGAGAAGCCCAAGTGTCTGAAGAGACTCATCTTCTGGTTAAGACATACAAAGACCTGCACAAAACACTTTCTCTGCCTTGTGTTTCCAACTCTCCTCTCCTTGCATCACTGTGGAGAAAAAGGAGTTCTTGGATGGACGCTCCTATCCCCAATCACATTATCAGAAAGTCTTTTAGAAAGGCTTCTTTTCCTTCCCCCTCCCAATCTACAGATAAGGGCTAAATAGCAATCTAAAGGTATATCAACCTAATGCCATATTTTAGTGACAAATCCCTGACTTATCCTTGGAACAGCAAAAGACCAATGGCATCATCTGAACCACACAACCACCTGAACCAGTATCTTGTGTCAGACACAGATGTCTCAGAAACCATATAAAAACAAGGCATGCATGGTACAAGTGGTACTTCCTTAGACTATTTTCCCAGATGTTAGCTAATTTCAGTCTGCTCAGAGTAGGCTAACAACACTGGTCTGAGTATGCTGGAACTACAAACAGAATCTCATCCTCAGGAAAGGGTTGTAAGCACAGAAAAACTACCTCCTTTCTCTATAAGGATCTTCAAAGAAAACTAGAGGTGAATGGTACTGTATGGAGGGAAACATCACCCGTCTGCAGGATCAGGAAACTGAAATTGTTTATAGGCTGAGGAAAATAAAACCTTGAGTCATGAGGAGGAACAAAGGACTAACATTTAGTTAGTCCTCTGTCCCCCAACCCTCCCTGCTAAAAAGAAAGAAAAAACCCATCCAGAACAGGTTGAATATTTGCAAGAAAAGTGCTTAGCACACCAGAATGGGCAGATTAGGTGGACAAGAGGCAATAGTCTTGTCACTTCTTAAGCCTTCATTTAGAACTTTGTTAGTCCTTGCTGCCTCCTCCTCCTCCTGAGTTGCAAGGTGAGAGCCTGAACAATCTTGGAGGGCAAGCTTGGAAGCAGGGAGAGTTGGATGATGCCTGATTAGGAAATGCCCTATGAAATTAATAGGCATATGGATAATTTCACACAATATATGAAAAAAAACAGGACTAAAGGAACTGAGCCATATCCTGAGCTTCAGTTTTAAACAGCTACTAAGTTTTGCCCATACTTGGTTTCAGGTTTTAGTTCTAATCTGATTTCAAACAGCCAGATCAGAAAATATGCAGTCAAGCATTTAAAAGCTTCCAACTATACCTTCTCTTAAAACTACAGAACTAGTGAAACTGGCTGGGTGCAATTCCAAAAATACATGTAGAAATACAAGTTTCTTAAAAAACCATTCCAACTACGAACTCACATTGGAGTTTATACAGAAGTAGGACATTATCCTCCAAGAATAATTAAGATATCACCGAAGAAATACAGGAACTGTAGCTAATGAAAAAAATGCAAATGTGGTTCATTACATGTTGGTATTAAGTGTTACACTGAATAATGTTCCATAGATGTGTTCTGCAATTTGGCAAGCATTACAATTTGCTTGTAATAGAAATAGAGAAAAATTCATTCTTAATTGTAATACCTTTGGCTAGGAGGGCAAAGCAACTATCAACCATCTTGTAAAGGTTTTTATTGAAGCATAAATAACCTCAATCTTATTACATTTGATTGTTCCTGCTCATGAAAGTGTAAATGGTTTTTTTTGTGTGTGAATAATGTAATGTTTCGTGAATGAACCTCCTAAAGCAGTAATATTTAAATACAGGAGCAATGGGGTTTAAGTGATTATGTCACATGACCCACCAACTCAGTAGATGAGAAAAAAATGCTCCTTTTTACAAATACACAGTCCAATGCAAAATACTGGTGCTAGATATTGTGGTTCAAATACACAAGGTTACTGGATACCTCACGGAATTGATAATGCAGAACAGAGTGCTTTACATTTTTCTTTTCAATAGGGTAAATGAATGCACCTCATTCACCTCACTGATGTTTGAGGATCTGGATAAGAGATTTGATGCCCATTAGGATATGTGCCATAAGACAGTCTGTAAAAATGAATGTTGTATTTCATGTCAGAGCACTGGTAACAGGACAAAGTTTTGCCCAGCCTATGATGGTAGATTCAGACTGGATATAAGGAAGAAATTTTTTACAATGAGGGTGGTGAAACACTGGCACAGGTTGCCCAGAGAGGTGGTAGATGCCCCATTCCTGGAAACTTTCAAGGTCAGGTTCGAGGAGGCTCTGAACAACGTGGTCTAGTTGAAGATGTCCCTGCTTACTGCAGGTTGGGTGGACTAGATGACTTTTAAAGGTCCCTTCCAACCCAAATTATTCTGTGATTCTATGATATTTTTGACATGATTTTCTTATTTACTCTAGAGGATTCAGCCTTGGGACAGCTGGTGGCTTTCACCAAGTTGACTGAAGGATTAGTCTGAGCTGCTTTTGTAAACAGGGTTGCATGATGTATAATTTATTGAAGATCTTTCTCTCCTTAAATCAGTCTAAAATTTTAAATTAAGGAATTACCATTTTGACTTTGTAAAAAATCTGTTCTGGATTTCCTAATTTAGAGATATTTAACCTCACTTCTTAGCCTTATGCTTCAGTTGTGAATTTTTAAGTTTCATTTTGTAATCTGTCTGACACTGGTAAAAGTAGGGGGGTAAAAAAGCAACTGTTATGCACAAGAATCAAAAGCACAGAAACAAAAAAGGAAATCAACAAGTACTGGAAATCAGATTACAGAGCTATGATTTCACATGCATTCAGTGTGGAAAATGAAAGATTTGAAGAAAATTAACAGGATGGATCTTAGAAGCATTTTATTATTTTAATTAATCTTACTGAGGTGCTAAACTCTGTAAAATTGTTTGGGACAAAACACATTCAAAGAAACTCAAATGTATCTGCCCACCCAGAAGAAATGCCATGACTTCTAATTCAGCAAAAATCTCATTGAGGTTAACTAGTTACACATGTTCTGTTTCAATGAACAGTGTCTATGGATCATTTAGGAAGTAAAAAATATTCCTAGTTTGTGACTTCATTCTCCAAAAGAGCCATTTATACACTACTTCTGTTTGCCTTCATCATCATGGCCATAGCTGTAATTTATTTTCACAAGTGTAATTTACATATCTTTTACATATAATATGTTATAGTATTTATATTTATATAATATAAACATATGTTTTATATATATCATTATATACTATTACATTATAGTGTATTTAGTATTTAAAGGACTCTGTAGTCTGCACATATGCCGAAGAAAAGCAGGCTGCAGAGAGAAAGTGGCCAAATAAAGGTAGGACATGGAGCTGAAGAGACTGTAAATCGAGCAAGTCACATCTAGGGTTCCCCTAATTTAAACACTTTGTTTCCAAAAATCGTATGCATGCCATGATGTCCAGTCTCTATCAGGATCCAGTAATGAGCTGCATTCTTTACTTTTACTAATATGTTGGTTAATGATTAGTTCCATGCAGGTATACCAGAAACCAGGTGTATGAGCGTATGTAAAAATAGGGTGGTGTAAGCCTCCCTCAGTTACTGGCTTTTGGGAGAGAATATGTCTAGGTTGTATAAATGAACTTTTGGAGAATCAAGCTGTTTCATGAGTTTGGGTTCAGTAGTGTGAGGCTGCACTACAAAAGTTTTCCCATGTGACAGGGATTGTGGTGGTGGCAGAAACGGCCCATAAGAAAGGAGGTCCAGCTTATGCTCTAAGTAAAAGAGACATCACAGTGGGGTCCTAGGATGGAAGTTACAGCCAGAAGAAACTCAAGTGAAAATGGAAATTTAAGAAAGTTTTCTTTTCACCCAAATCCAGTTCCCCTTTCATGAAAAGCAACATATAGGGAAGAGTCTTGAAGTGAAAACTGGATCCCAGCTTTGGGAGAGACAGGAACTGTCTGGGGGTTACAGAGCCTTTGTAGTTAACAGCTGAATACTACACTAATAGTACCTTAAAGTCAAACTCAATTAGAGTTATTAGTAGTAGTATTTTCTTTCTCTGCACCTCTTAAATCATTGGTTGCAGTATAATAAATTTGTTTCTTCTGATTTTATAGACTGTCCAGTATTATGAGTGATTTCAAGGTTGATAACAAATTTCCAGCATCCTAGATTCTAGTGAGTTACAAGTTCCTGCAAGAATACTGATTTCTTTTTAAAAAATCACATCATTCAATAGTCAGAGATCCCCAGAAGTGTAGGGGATTCACCTTCCTTCAGCTGCAATGTGCCAAGTCTTCAGGTAGAAAACCAGAGTTTGAATCCCTTTCTTATAAGGAAGGGCAATGGATGGAAAATAGCAAACTCTTTTCTGTTCCAGATTATGAAAGAAGAAATTTTGGCCAAGGTCAGGAATACAAATCCACAGCCTTTGTGAAGCAAATTAAAACTTAATTTTAAGTTGATCAAACAAGTTTGCTGTGGCCTGATGCAAGTTCATATTATGTTCTCTTTGCTTTTTCTTTTCTCCTTTCTCCATTAACATAAAATATGTGTAAGTTAACCAAACACTCTAAAAGCACTTGCAAACAACTTTCTGATTTCAGATAGTGTTTGTACTTTCATTACTTTTAGGTTCATTTATCTCTCTCCTCCAGTCCTCCATAACTTCTCCAGAGTTAATGAATTTAACATTCACTTCTACTCTTTTTCAACGTATTTTACCAAAAGAAAAAAAAAAAAAGATTCAGTATTCTCAAAACCTGTAATCAAAACATTAAATCAATTAAAAACCAAAAACCTTTAATTGATGCTCAGTGTTCTTTAGTCAATTGTGTTATGGACACAGAGCCAGATCTGATGTTCGCTGGAGTAAGTGGAATTTGATAAAGGTTCTGAAAGCTGTAGAAATCCACTATATTAATGGAATTAGATCATTGCGGTTCAAAGTGCACCTTAGGAGACCTTTTGACTCATTTAATATTTTTCCCCAAGAAAGCAGAAACAAATTTAGATAAACTCAAAATCCAGCCAGAAAACTCTCACCAAGTCTTGAGCAAGTAGTTAATCCTACACATTTAGTTTAGAATCCAGTATGATGCTGCTTCTCTCAGCCATCATACAAATAGAAGCATGAGTTTCAAAGGTGTTAGACTTACATGTATCACAATTACAGAGTTATGACAAATGTTTTTTTTCTGGCCTGCAGTGAGACCACAGTGTTCAGTATCCCTTAAATATCTCATTTCAGTTATGTACTGTGGTAGTCTAATGTTTCATACTAGAAAGATAATGAAAAACTCAGGAGAATGAAAATGGAATTAAAGGGAAAGGATGTGCCAAAGAGAAAAAGCATACAACATGATGTAAAAAACCTTTCTGGCTTGCTTGAAGTGAAATGTCAAATACACCATTTCTAATGCTTCTAGGTCCTCTTGTTGTTTCTGATTCTGGTGTTCCTAAAAGTCTAGGCTGTAAAAAAAAAAAAAAAAAAAAAAAAAAAAAAAAAAAAGTAAAAACTTTTAACATTTTAAAAGCTCAAGAATGTTTAACTTTGTTTTAATACGGTCATTTTATACATGTACAGATACTTCATTAGGGACGTAGAAGTGCCTGGACAGCAAACATGCCAGTAGTTTGAAAATCAATCCTTGTTCCCTTAATGTGGGACCTAATTTTCCAAAATCACAAACCTATCTCCTAGCAACTGCTAGAAAGCCTAGCAACTGCAAGAACTTTTTTTTTTAATCACCTTCAGGGAGTAGATTCTTATCTGTGATTGCATAAAGAAGTAAGAAGCCTTCAGAGTCTCTGGTGGTGGTCTTTGTCAGCTCAGTTGTAAGGAACTGTATTATGTTTGGATAACTATATAGACCTGCTCTACACAGTGTTGCTGCAGTACATTGCTGTAACCCAGAAGTACTTAGGCAGTTGAAGGGAGTATTCAAAATGAATTTAAGTTTGAAGTTCTGTGTATGCAAATACTTACAAAGAAAAGAACCCAGTCTGTTCCTCGGGGCAACCCAGGCAAACTCCTAGGCAGACAGCACCATCCTTGTTTCAGCAGCTAACAAACATCCAGGAGCACCAGATGTGTTTAACAAGTGTAACATGCATGTTTTTTTAAAGGGGTAAGAACTGAGTGAGGTAAAGGCAACCCTACCAAGCTAGAAGATACTCCGCCAGACACAGAATGATACAGCCACAAGGAGAACAACACAACTTCTTCAGGTCACTGCTTGGATGTCTACATGGAAAGATACCTAGTCAGAAAATAATACTGTTTTGGGAAATTAGCTTTCTCTTGAAGTTGTTCTTATCCTGAAAGTACCAGAATTTTAGCGCAGAAGCTTTCATAAGTTTCCAGAAAACAGTAAATGGAGTGGAAAAAACTATTTGTTGTCATCATTACAGCAAAGCTGATGGACAGCTAGAAAGCAGAAAAGGAGAGTACTAAAATACAGTCCTAAGTTCTCAGACACTGGTACAGAGCCTAGATCTGAATGTGATCTCCACATAAGCCATAGGTGTTTCAGTCTTTTCCATATAAACTCTGTTTTAGCTAACTTTTAGATTACTTATTTTCTATGCGAACTATATGAACTCAGCAGAAAAAACTGAAGGAATATAAAATGAAGATGAGCTCTCTAGAAGGGTAAGTGAATCTATTGACTGGATGGGTACTGCTTAAGAATGGGGATGAATTTTGAGAGTGTTCTGGGGGTTAAAATATAGAGAGAAACTGAAAAACAGAGTTACCACTAATAAAATACACAATTTCACACAAAGGACACTTATCCTGTTATGTCTTAGCCTCTGCATACAGTGAAGCAGCATGCTTCCTGGCTTTCCAGTTGTCCTTTCTTTTCATTAGAAAGCAAGGATTGTTGAATGGTTTTCCAAACTTTTGCTGTTTTGCGTCATTCATACAGAAATATTCAAATTGGGGACTTTTAGTCAGTACTTTAACTTAGGAAGGCTCTAAAGGTGTTTCCTAAGGGATTTATTCTATCAAGAAATTAAACATTAAATAGATTGTCAGTATAAAAGTCCCTTAAAAGCATCTTTACATGTTTGGTTTTTCCTGATTTTTCCATTAGAGACATATCTCTGTTTTTTATTCATTCTGGTCTGGTTGAATGAGTCCTTTTTGTGTTATAGGATGTCCAGGAAAAAAATGGCTGAATACTGTCCCATGTATTCTTTCTATTTTTGAATTCAATCCTCTCAAATGTTTCAGACCTCTCAAATTGTTCTCTTTTCACTTTCAATCCTTGTTTTGAAAAGCTTTTGTTCTTTATGCAGTATATAACCATATACTTAATTCCATCTATGTATCTATCTACAAAAAATATAAACAACAAAGCAATGCTTGAGCCAAAGAGTTCCAAAAGACATACCAAAAAACAATCTTATCCCACATAAATATTGGTTGAATACTCACCGGAGTATAAGTGTCTGACACTTTTTTTTTTAATGAGAACAACTTTGTAATTAGGTAGAGGTTATAAATTGGTCAAAAAATTAGAGAAAAAAGGATAATATTTTAAATATATCTAAGCAAGAGAGAATGATAGGTAATGACAATTGCAATATGGTTTTTGAAGTCTTTTCACACCTACAGAAAAGAAATTACTAAGAATCTGTTGTCTATCAACTTGGAAAAGGTGGGTTTGTGTCTCACGATCTAGCATTACTGCAATACTTTTTACCACATCAGAAAAGAAAACTACACCTTGAAATAAAATGAGTAGTTTCACTATTGCAAATCACTATTATCACAAAGAATGGGTCAGTGAGTTTAATTCTGAATGTATTTGTTTTCCATTATGAAGCAGAATGGGATATGGATGCTTTATCTCATCTTCATTAATTCCCAGGAAGAGAAGCACTGGCAGGCTTGAGAACATATCCTACAGTTCTTGAAGGGATCATGAGTAGAAAGGAGATTTTGAAGAACCTTATAAGCAGATGATGTTTTACTGCCTGTCTCTAATCCTATCGTGAATGTCTTTGCTGAGAGTCTTTGACATTTTGAGAGGCTGTTGTACTTGATCATGCTTTTTTTTTTTTAAGACAGACATTCTGTTAAAGGGATGCACCATACCAATAGGAAACAAAAGTGGTCTGTGCTGCCACCTGCATCTGTACATTCAGGAGCTGTCAAGACACCTGCACAGTTTTTTCCTCTGAAACCATAGAGTGCACCTGCAGAAATCATACATCTGCATTAAATTCTGATAATGTCTTGCAGTTGTTCCCTTTATTTTCCACCAGAAGCCTGTAAATGCAGAGCAGGGGTCAGGAAAAAATGGATGCACAATAGAGACAACACATAAGTCATGGAGTGAAGGAGAAACTGAACCACTGGAATCTCACAGAGTGGAAAAGGAAAAGAAGCTTGGTAGAGGTGTGTATCTAAGATTTTCATGCATAGGCCTGGCTAACAGTGTAGTGATTTGCCATCCTGCCATCATTTACTTTTATCTAGGCAAACAGCTACTTCTGGGGAAAGTAGCTGTGGAGATGCCTTCAGAAATTCAACAAGAGCTGCTTCCCTAGATAAGGTCCTGCAATCACCATGGACTAAGCTGTCTTCAAACGCACCGGTCCTTGTAGCAGCAGTATGCCCCTGATCACTGCTATACTGTCTCTGGTACACTGCAACTCTGAGCCACAGCTTCTTTTTTTTCTTTTTTTTCTTTTTTTTTTTTTTTCCCCTGAGCTCCACAGGATCTGGGAAATCGTATCCCACATGTAGAAGCCTTTCCTTTTGCAGAACCGTTGCCTACACAGCAACACCAGACTTGCAACTTCTGCTGAATACAGCTAAAGCATGGCCCACACTCAGCTTGTAATCACATCCCACTTTTTATCACTGTATGTAAAGACAAACAGCCAGCCTTAGACAAATGTGTGAGGGCAGAAGGATGTTGTCTGATATTTCTTATCCTGCTGTTAGGAGAGCTTGTATTCATATTGTGTATTCCCATACTTCTGGTGAGGAATGAACATATGCCACTTACTAAGGAAGAGACCTACATATCAGGAGAGATCAATTCAGTGTTTTGATTATCAATAGTTTTTCTGTATTTCTGGAATCAGATCCAGAAAGGGACATATACAAGGATGAAGTGTTTAAATACATGAACTTCATCCTCAATGTCCTCGCGCCCATATACTTCCTAATCAGTTTCCAGAATGAAAGTTTCTCAGTTATTCAAAGTTTTTCTCTTACTAGCACTCAAGAACACCTCAGCTGATATCTAAGATGTCAGATTCTTATCAGGGTTGACAAATGGCGCTTCACTAATTTATCGTCATTAGAAGTATACTCTTGTGGGGCAATTTTAATAATGTACTAGTAATGTTGTCATAACTGGAAATATTGGCAGCAAGTGGTTACCAAAACATTGTCTACATGCACATGGGCCTTCTAACTCATCACTGTATTCAGAGTATGAAGAATTAATAACCCTCAAACAAGGATGTATGGTATGAGGAAACCATAGCTTGAAGTCTGTGAAAGAAAAATAAGTGATTGCTAGAGAAGGCCCCAAAAGTACAGGTAAAAAAAAAAAAAAAAGTGGATTTCAAACTGTAGGCACAGACGATAACAGGGCTAGAAGTAAAAAGCTCAAGTGGTCTTTTATTGTTCGTTAAAGGAACAGAAAATTGTTGTTGGGTAAAACTGATTTTAGGGATAACAAGGAGAACAAAGGTCCTGTATCCATCCTAAGAGATATCATATATAGTAAATTTAGTTATAATGTTGAATTGCGAACAAATGAGCAAAGAATAAGTGAGTGGACTGTGTTAGGAACCATCCAAGCCATCTAGTTAGATGAACTTTGCAACTGTGGTCATCACTGGTCCTCAGAGGCCTTGCTTGCACATAAATGTATATATGAGATTTGTTTCATACTGGCAGTCACCCTTCCCTCATTAGTACTAGCTCAAATTCCAATCCTTTTCATGTCCCTACAAGTGTTGAGAAATATTGGTCATCTCTGGGAAGGAAGTTTTGTTATTTGAACACTTTTGCTGACTGCTTTTTGTTTAGCTGCAATTGGTCCTGTCACTTGGATTTTTGGCCTTTGATGAAAAGAAAGAAGACTGGGGTTGAGGAGGGGGAAGGAGATGGAGATAAATGAGAAGGAGTTCCTGTCTTATTGGTGAAGAGAATAGGGAATTTTTCCTTGGCAAGAAGGCACCTTAGGCATAACCACAACCCAGGTCTCTGAAGAAATTTCTAAGCTTTGAGAAGGAGCTGTAAGAAAGTCTGTAGAGTACAGTCAGGCAAGATAAGAGAAGTAAAACTGCAGACAGAGGCAAGATTGTCAAGACAGGGATCATCAGGAGAACCAGGATTCGGGAAAAGAAGCTGCAATGTGGAAACATACAAATACTGAAAGGAAAAGAGCAGAGTAAGAAGATGGCAACACAGCATTATCAAGGCTCTGTTCCAGGAAGCAGTAGAAGCAAACTCCCGCCCACATTAATCCTCATTAATCCTAGCTATCATCTGCATGTACTAAACAATTAACAACTGCTTTGTGCTTACAAGGTGTGTGTATCCTGCTTATGCAGTCTTTTTCTGCCCAACTAAAGATGCCAAATGAAGTGACCAGTGAAAGAAGGTTACACCTGAGCCACAGTAGCTGTTAATACAGACAACATTATGCTTCTGTTCCTTCTTCCACCCAGCAAAGCAGAGATCAATCAAACCCCCTTTTACCTCTTCCCACCTTCTCTCAAACCACATGATGTTGTTATTTGTCAGCTACATTTTTGCCTAGCTAAGCATGGAGGCCCAGGCCCGTGAGTTTCCCTGAAGGCTGCTGACATGGGAACCAGAGCTACTTGATACAGGAATGGTCAAAAAGTATATAGAGGACATGGCAACACATAGCTGGAGTAATCATGCTTGCCCAAAAGGTGTAATGTCAGTGAGTGTATGCAGGGAGAGGATTAGACAGATGTCACAGGCTGGTATTGGAAATCTATCACTTCTTACCATCACATGAGACTTGGGTCACTGCAGAAATCATCAACACGTCATTGCATTTACCAACAGTCTCAGTCTGCACCTGGATGTTCAGCATGTTCAGTTTTCAGCAGATGCCCCCAGTTTGGAGGATACTAACAATGTTGCCATGGAGTCTCCTGCACAGATGTTTCACTATCCTGCCACCAGGCATCAGGTTGAAGTCTGCATCCCACAAGAGCCTCCACAATGCAGAAGCCATAGAGAATGAAGGTCCAGACATGCTTTTCGGCATCTGCTGCCTGTACTATTCAAAAGTGAGGGTTCGGTGGATATTTGAAACCTCAGTCACAACTTTGCACACCCTTGAATGGTTAGCCACTGGTAAGTCATGAGGTTCCAGAAGCCATTAGTCTCTATCTTGTTTATGAGTATGGGCTCCTGAAATTTTGTCCAGCAAGTTATGGTGTCAGTTGGTAACAGAGGGCCTTGGTGACTCTCTGCTTTCAAAAGTTTATTGTCCATTGTTGGCTGTTCCATTTCCCAAGCATAATGCTGTCCCACCAGCCTTAGCTGATCTTTGGGGCACAGAAGGTGTGACTTACCAGAGGCAAAGCTGTCACAACACTGAAGTTTCTCAGAAGTCATATTTTTTGTCAGGCAAAAAGAAGTCCAGGAGGGTAGGAGTCAGATCATTCAGAGTATCCTCCCAGAGTAGCTGCCACAAAGGACTAAGAACACATCATTGTCCTCTTACTGAGCCTTTGTTCAGCCAGTGGAGGTTTGGGCAGCAGGAACCAGGAGATCACCAATAAGCAATGATCAACAGAATGAGCAGAAACAAAAATAAGTCTTGCTTCCACATCTTAGCTTTATATAAGCCATGGGGCTGGGGAAAATGACACGACTATCATCTCCAGGGTCATTCCCAGCTGAGCAACTACTACTCCAGAGGGCAAATGTTTCTGGACAGCTTTCCTTCAAGCAGCTTCAAACACTATATGCAGTAACAATAGGCTGTCAATGTAGGGAGACAACTCTATGCAAAACAAACCTTCCAAAATACACACACTGTAATTGTAGAGACCTCAGCAGTACCTGTTTTAATCCACCTTTATATAGGTGCATTACTTGCTAATATGGCTCCATTGTCACTGACAGCCAGGAAGGAGAGGTACAATTTATTAGTATTAAGGACCTTTTAAAACTATTTGGAATAGAAGTAAAACCTATCGTCATTCCTATCAGCAATTATAACATTAAAAATGTGTGTTTCACCTTGACTTCTATAGTGTTTGTGGTTCACCATTTATCCCTGATAATAGAATACAAAATATTTATTGCTTTGAGGTGAAAGAAAACTACGAGGCTTCCAAAAAAGTTACTGTATGGTCTATTTAAATGTATCTCTGATGGAATCATGAATTGGCAAGAAAGTTTCAAGATTAAAATGGAAAAATTATCATCTCTATTAGTGGACTTTGTTAACGTGCCCATTTATTAAAAAAGACAAGTGGAATTAAATAAAAATGGTTTGCCCTTGGGTGAAAATTAAAGTGAGTGTTGGGAGGAATTAGAATAAAGGAGGGCAATTTTTTTTCTCTCCCAAGATCAATTGAATTTTCTAGTGGTTCCAAGGTGCTAGACAGGTTATGCTGTAAAGATCAACTATTGCTTCAGGGAGGAGAAAATTGATAGATTCATTAATTCACAAAGAAAACTCAAAATCCTCCTAACTAGTCCAAGAGGGGGCTAAAACATCATCACTTCTAAGGCAAGATACTTCAAATTTAAACACTTATTCAAAACCACTTAAAGGATTTGATATGTTTTAAAGCATAACTCGTAAAACTCTTTAGTACATCTTCAGAGGAGTGATTAAGTCATGCAAAATCTCTTCCATATTTTTAAAAGAAAAAATACAACAGACCATCAAAACTTAAGAGATTAATATATATGCAATAACAAAAGAATTCATTTGATGGAGATAAATCTTGTGGGAAGTACTAAGATTTATTAATGCACTAGAAATAACATGCTTGTCTAGAAAATTATTATACAGTTAGAGTCAATAATATCTCACTCAGGAAGTCCTTATGCCAATTGGCTCCAGGAGAATTTGTGATGAGAAAGACATTCCAGGCATTTGCCCTGAATAGAGTCATCCAATCTCTGAGGTTTCCAAAGTAAGGAGTCCATGTTTTTAAGGACAATGCATACAGAAGCAAACTATCTAAGCCATCATTCCAAATCTTGATTTTCATGGCTACCTGAAAAGGACTACTGCACAGACAATGGGTCAGGCAGAGAGCTCTGGTTCTAGCCCAGTCCCTCTCCTGCCACCGTACTTCCAGAAAGGGTGGGAAGGACAGAATTTCTGCAACTGGAATAGCTATACAAATACACCTCTTATTATGTAAGTGCATTGAACCTGACACTGAGAAGAAGAAATCTGACAATTTCTAACCTGATAATTTTTGTCAGGTGAAAGAGCTGAAATGCTCTAAGCTAGAGTAAAACAAGGTCAATAATATTTTGCTAATGTTGGGGCCCAGGTGCAAAATGGTCTTTATGTGTGTGTGTGTATATATATATAAAATATATATATAATATATATATATATATGAAAGAAGGTTACAACTATTTGCTTGTGTGTTTTAATGGAAAAAATATTTCCTCAGTGTTTCCATTGTCAAGCAGGGCACTGAGACCTGTAAGTAGAATGAAAATCCAGCAAGATGAACAGGGATTCCTGGAGTTAGGGACCATGAGATGTAGCATCCATTGCAACCACCTTAAGAACATCCCTGACAAAGAGTTAATATTTGTAATAGTTTATAAAAAGTATTACTTATTTACTTTTTGATTATGTTCATCTAAAGTTAGAATGTGGTCATTATTCATACATACCAGGTCCAGAGCCGCAACATCCCCCCTTCCAAACAAATAGAAATCGAAGAGAAAAACCTTTTGAGTTTCAGAGCTCTGGTCTTTCATGTACACATTTAGCTCATACTATTTAACAGTATGACAACACAGAACAGTTTGCCAGCTGGGCTTCAATTACTCACAAATGCAAGGTAATGCACATTGGAAGGGAATAAAATATGAAGAGTTCATACACACTATAGGATCTAATGTAACTGCAGGCATTAAGAAAGAGAATGTCATCATCACTATCAATAGTTCAGTGAAAACTTCAAGTCAATGCTCACCTTGGCTAAAGAAAGAAATATTAAGCGGTATACAGGGCAATATACAATATCCTCAAAATATTACATCATAGTAGTACAGATGAATAGTGGTATTTTATCTGGAATATTGCATTTAGTTCTGGTCATGTCTTCTCAACAAAAACATAGTAAAACAGGAGGAAAAGATGAATAAATGTAAAGACCCTGAGAAAAACATCTAAATTTTAGGTATCTAGACTTGAGGGACTCCCTATGCAATCATATATGTTCCCAGTGTAGTTGAATGAGAGAGAAAGACAAACTGAAGATCTCCAGTGAATAACTTAGTCAGAATCTGGATGTTTATTGCTGAATTGAATGTATAAAGGACTGTTAGGGAATATTCAGTTCATCCACCAAGAATCTCTTCTGGCAACTCTCTCTTGAGCAGAGCTACATAATGGAGCAGACTTCACTCAAATTTAAAATAAAGAAAAAAAAAGTTGATGATAGTGATAATGTCTGTCCTTCTCTTCAATCCTTGGGAAAGTAATGGAATAAGTCCTCCTAGAAACTACTAGAAGCCAAATGAAGTAGGTGATTGGGAAAAGCCAGCACAGATTTACTAAAGACAAATCATGCCGGACTAACCTGATCACCTTCTACAACAAAGTAACATCTTCTGTCAACATTGGAAGAGTAGTGAATATTGTTTACCTGGACTTCAGCAACACATTTGACACTGTTTCCCAAAGCCTTCTCCTGGACAAACTGGCAAGGTACAGATTGGATGGGTGGTCTGCAAGATGGGTAGGAAATTGGTTAACAGGCCACACTCAGAGGGTGGTGATCTATTGTTTTTACTCAGGCTGGCACTCTGTCACAAGTAGTGTCCCCCAGAGATTGATACTGGTCCCCACACTGTTCAACATCTTCATAAATTATCTGGAAAATGGGATTAAAAGCACCCCTCAAGCTTGCAGATGGCACTAAACTGGGTGGTGAGGTGGACATGTCAGAAGGGAGAGCCATCTTACAAAGAGACCAGAACAGGCTGAAAGAGTGGGCAAGTAAGAACTGTATGAAATTGAATAAAGACAAGATCAAGATGTTGCACCTGGGAAATTTTTTACAGTGAGAACAATCATTCAGTGGAACAACCTTCCCAGGGATATGGTAGAGTTCTCAGCACTGTAGGTTTTCAAGATGCAATTGGACAGGGCACTAGATAATCTCATCTAGGCTCCCTTTTCGCATGAAAGGTTGGACCAGATAATCTACTGAGGTCCCTTCCAACCTGGGCTGTTCTGTGATTCTATGACTCCCTAGATTTTGTATTATAGCCTATGCAAAACTGGTGTAACAAGTGTAACAAGGTCTGAGGGGACTTGGACCTTCCTCAGAGCAGATGGCTCACTCTCCAAGACTGCCCTATGTAGCCAAGAATGCTTAGGCAGGAGGAAGCCATGTTCTCTGGCAACAGAATGGGTAAGTGGTATCCCAGACTCTGCTTTTTGGAGCCTGAGGAGGTTACAATAGACCTTCACTGCAGTAACAGGATAAAACTCCAGAAATATTTATGGGATCACAGATCAAAAGTACAGGTCTTCCACATTCCTGGTTGATTGTCTCAAACACTGAATGTAAAGTCAAGTTCTGTCCTGTCTGCTCTTCTGTTTCTGTAACTCCTCTCTCCTTGACTGCATGTAGCTTGGTTTCAATAGGAAAGTGAAAGGTGCACCTGCCAGAGTATTCGAATGCCCAGTAGGTGGACCATATGCTTAGAATGACAAGAGGCAAGGCTCAGCCTACCTAAGACTGGCATGGTCTTAAAATCAAAACTTCCTTCTTTTTGGAAAAGCAGTCTGAACAGTTGACTACGATACAGAAAACAGAAATCATGGTTAACTTAGAAGTTGTCCCATGACTATTGCATAGTTTAGGTGAAGAGTTCTGATTTATATTGACTAAACAAGAGTATAACAAAGATATAAGGAATAATGAATATAATGTAGAGAAGATAAATGTCCTTAGACTTCTTTTATAAAACAGAGGAACAGGAAAATAAAATAAACAGCAAAGTAATAAAAGTAAATTAATAAGAGGAAAGTGTAGTTTATGCTGTAAAACCAACAGCTGAAAGTCTTGAAAGGATGTCCAAGGATGGAACGAGTTTAAAAGATTGCATACATACACACATGCATATATATGTGTATAATACATTGAAAATGTCCAAAATTATATCAGGAAAATGTTAAAAAATGTGCTTTAGGAATAATCCAAACTTTCTGAGAACATCAGATAGAATAATCTATAGAGTATTAAACTGCCATCCACATCAGTATTGTGCATACATCCTTTTGAAACAGGTTGTCCTGCCCACTGCAAAAGACAGGCTATTAGGCTGGAGAAATTTTTGATCTGCATCAAAACAGCAATTCCTGTATTTTTCCTTGTTTCATATCTTCCATATGCTCTTGACAATAATTAAAAAATATTATCCATTGAAATAAACATGCTGCATTCACATATGACTTACAAAACTGTTGTTGCTAATGTAATCATTAAGATTAATCACTATCATCAGATCTGTATTTCTAATATAAAATAGAGTTATCTGCAAGTCTTCTTAAATCATACTTATCGAAAACTTTCCTCAGTTTTTTCATGGAATGCCACAGGCTTTTTTAACTTATCTCTGTAAAGTTGTTGCAGGTTGTATTTTTTTCCTGTTGAATTAGAAACTCCTGTTGTTGCAGTTATGGTTCAAACTGAAATTTGGAATCATCAGAATAGGCATTATTTTAAATGTATTGTCTTTCTGAAAGGTACCAGAGGACTGCCTTTATCTCCTTTGTAACACAAAATAAATGAGAAGGAAACAAGCGTTACCATAACTGCACTTGTCTGTCTTTGCTGTTATTTGAACACGAGCATCACCCCATAATGTTCCAAACAAGGCAGCTTATGAGCTGTCTAGAGAAAGGAATACTACTTCCTCTATGTGCTAGAGTCACTCCTCCTGGCACAAGGTGAAAACTGCACTGCTTTCCACTAATAAGGCTTGTCACATGAAGAAAGAAACTAACTCTAGTTCTGTCAGGAAAGCAGCTTTGATTTCTATCTTGAAATTTGGATGGGAAGAGTGCCAAAGGGGTATCCAGACTCAGAGCACAATTCTCTTCCCAAGCATATCCATGCTATTGTTATTGTAAGGGACTTCTGTAGAAGTAAGATAGCACGTATTCTACTTTGGAAAGTTTGTTTATGATGATGAATATAAGGATATCTTTGCTTTTCATCTTTTTCTTTATGTGTATTCAAATGTTGTCTGATAGCATGATCCTTTAGTCTTTGCCTATACTTGGTGTTCCCACCTGGTCTATGTACTGTGGTAAGGTTAAGTATGAGCAGAAAAGCAGGGGAAAAGGAGAAGATGACCTGAAAGAAGATGGACAGGGAAAGTATTTGTTTTCTTAGTCTAACTACAGTTCTACACAAACCCTTGTAGAAGAGTTATAATTTTATGCAGCTAATGGTGCATATTTTCCTTCTTGCTTGAAGACAGATTCATTCACATCATGCAATATGATCATTGCATTAGAGAAAAATATTCATAGTCTTGAAGGGCTCACTTTTTGAGGCATCCACACAGACAACATCCAAGGTACAACTAAGAACTACACTGGTGTCAAATAAACCAGAGAGAATAGAGAACAGAATAAACTTGTAACATATGATTAAAATTCAAATTCATGCAAGCTAATGCTCTATAAAAAAAAAAAAAAAAAAAAAAAATTTAGTCCTTTTAAGCTCTCCTTGTAATTAATGGAAATAACTATGCATACCAAGAAAACAATGTAGACAGCTTAAATTGTGAGTCCAAGTGGACACATCTAAGGAATACAAAAAGATTTACACCCCAGTGGAAGACTGGGTAGCCCTTGGCCCAGATATTCAGATGAGCTTCCTAGTTTATGGATTACAAAAGTCATATAATATTAATGTAAACATCTAAGATCTTTAGCCTCCAAAACATCAAAACAGGGTTTTTATGAGTATGTACTATAGTATTAAATTTTTATATTCACTAATGAAAAACGTAGTCACAAGACTGGCCAGTAACTTAGTGTTATTGTTCTCTAGATCATAACAAATATTAAATTATATTAAAAAAGCAAAAACCCTAATACAAGCTCGTGTATCTGTTTATGACTGTGGAGCCAACATTAGTTGCTGTGAGGTGACAGTTATTGTCATTATAACTGCAGTACCAGGGAAAAACTTAATAAGTAAGTTCATAAAACAACCTTCTCCCAACAATTCCATTTCTTTGTCTCCTTCTAATGTAGGAACTGCCAACAAAGAAACAAAAGATATGATATATATTTGACAGTTATATTAAATAACACAGTTTTCTTGTCTTTATGGTCATTCCAACTGTAATGTATCTTTTGATGCCATGCTACTAGTGACATCAGCACAGAAGCAATGACTTTCTCCTTTTATCATGCACCTCTCAGCATCTGGGACCAAACATTTTTGTTGTATACAGAGAAGAGGGGGAAAAAAACCATACTGAAGAACAAAACTAAGACCTAATTTGAATCTGCTGATGGTGTAGTTGCTCCCCTTAGCCTGATCCATAGCTGAAAGAGCTGTAACAGAAGGGGAGAATACCATGCCTTGACAATACATGGAAGTATTGTGTTAAGAAGATGAAGAGCAGCAAAACAAAAGGATTTCTTTTGTCTAATGTATGCCACCAACGTGGTTTCCACAATGGCATTCTCTGCCATTGGATATTTGGAAAGTCATATTGCGGAAGGCACAAGCAGAATGACTACAGCATGTAAAAAATCATCTCCTAGAGGGTGGGAAATATCTGTATCCCATTCCCCAGAACACATATTATTAAAAATGAAACAGATCCAGTACTGCTATGAATTGATGGGTACCAAGGAGTCTCTTTCTCCCACTATATCTCCAGCATATGGAACAGAGTACTTGGTTCACAAAGGGCTTGATCCTGAACCTGTTTAAGTCAGTGAGGACTCTTATGACTTCATTTAATTTAACATCACCTACACGTGGGTTTGATGGAATACTTATAGCAAAGTTTGCTGTGATATTTTAGTTTGAGACTCACCCCTGCCTCTTATTCTTTAAAATATTATAATTTAGGGCTGAGGCTTCCAACCCCTTTGGAGCTATGATCTGAATTATCACTCAGAAAAAAAATAATCTTGTGACCTTCATCCCCTCAATTTCAATGAGCAAATTAAAAATATATATCACTGTTATTTGTTCCCATGACTTCATAATTCTCACCATTTTCAAAGTAGAACTTTTACTGTTGTATATTTTACTTCTCTGAATGTGTACTGCAATTATGAACTAATTAGATATTAAAGCCAATTATTAGAAGTAGTTTTAAAAGAAACTAATATAAATGTTGTGAGTAAGATGCCGGTACTTGCCAGGCAAAGGTAAACTGTTTGATAATTACAATTGCTAAACTCAATGAAAGTGCAATGAAATGGGTCAGCCATCTTTTGGCAGGTAAATCATCTGACAATCCACCTCTAGGCCAATGAAAATGTCCATGTTATACTAATGATTCATTCAGTAGCTCAATATTCATTCTGTAAAACCTGAATTCTTTAAAGCTTTGTCAGAAAAAAAATGATTACATGGTCTCATAATTTCACCAAATGTACGTACCAAACATAGACATATTTTCATCTTCGTCAGTAAAAGCGTAATCCATCAAACTCAGAACACCCATCACAGAGTTGCTATATCAAACCTTGTGGACATGGGCCAGTGGCTTGCTTATTGTCTTCAGTCACTGAGTCATTTTTTTATTTCAAAAATCTGTAAACCAGAAACACGATTTAAATCTGGATATTTTTTATAATATAGTCCTAAAATCAAGGTTCCCACTTGCAGATAGAATCATCATATATCAGGTCACTAAAACAAAACATACATTTATCAGAGAGAGACTTCTCAAGGAGAGGAACAGGAGGCCACAGCAGCTCCACAGGCTGCTGAATCAGAACTCCCCACAGCCCTACCAGAAAGAGAAAAGAAGCCTGCAAGGTGTACTGATTAACACTCAAATATACATGTCTTATAAAATACTTTTAATATCTTAGGATAAAAGGCAAATATGAAAGATGAATCAGCATCAGCCTCATTTCTGCAAACCTTCACTTTATGAGAAAAGCGTGGAGTAGGATCCTAAGCATATATATATCTCTTCTTTTCCAAAATTAATCCCTGATAAATATGTATTATGGAACTGAAAATGCCAAACACCATTTCCATCCTCAAAGCAGAAAACTAGAGCTTAGATTCTCCTCTGTACCTCCTGTATGCAAGAGAAGGGTCTCATCTACCAGTTCACAAGACAGTCAGGAATCCCTGGCCCAGATGGGGAATGGAGGGAGCTTCAGGCTACACTAGAAATTGGAAAACTCCTTAGGAGAGCAATCATTACGGATGCTTTTGGCCTTATAAACCTGGGAAGAATTTTACTTGTCTCCACTGTCACAGCAATGTGAAATGCATCCATATTCTTAGAATAGTCTGAATTCCTAAGGCATCTCCTAGGCAAATGAGTGGCCCAGTCACTAAAAGAAAAAAATCAGATGCCTTTTATCAACAGAATCAATCATTTTTATACATGGCTTTCACAAAAATTTCCTGTTTCATATTTTAGATATATACACACTGCCGTACACATTGTTGCTCTGACTTGCTGGCTTCAAGAATTTTCCTTCCAATTTAAAGCTCATAGAGCATTCTCCCTAATAATTTTGTGCTCATTTTTTCTACTAGTAAAAAAATTAGTTGTGAGGAAGTAGAGAAGGTGGGAGAAGTATCAAAACAGCACCCCACATTTGACACTGATTCTGAGAGTGGATTTTCTTGAGGGAGGCTTATATCCTCAGTGGATGTTCCAGGTTAACTATTTGAACTCACCATGTATTTGCCCAATGAAAAGAAAGAACATCTTAACATTTCTAAGCAAGGTCAAAATTCAAATTCTCTTTCCGTATCATGTTCCTGAGAAAAATGTAAATTAATCTTCAAGGTTATGGAACAGATCATCCTGAGTGCCATCATGCAGCATGTACAGGACAATCAGGTGATGAGGCCCAGTCAGCATGAGTTTATGAAAGACAGGTCCTGCTTGACTAAGCCGATCTCCTTTTATGACAAGGTCACCATGTAGTGGATGAGGGAGAGGCTGTGAATGTTGTCTACCTAGACTTCAGTAAAGCCTTTGGCACTGTTTCCCACAGCATTCTCCTGGAAAAACTGGCTGCTCATGGCTTAGGCAAGTGTACTTTTCGCTGGGTAAAAAACTGGCTGGATGGCCAGGCCCAAAGAGTTGTGGAGAATGGAGTTAAATCCAGCTGCCAGCTGGTCACAAGTGGTGTTCCCCAGGGCTCAGTTCTGGGGCCAGTTCTATTTAATATCTTTCTCAACGATCTGGGTAAGGGGATCGAGTGCACCCTCAGTAAGTTTGCAGATGACACCAAGTTGGGTGGGGGTGTTGATCTGCTTGAGGGTAGGAGTGTTCTACAGAGGGCTCTGGACAGACTGGATTGATGGGCCGAGGCTAATTGTATAAGGTCTAACAAGGCCAAGCGTCAGGTCCTGCACTTGGGTCACAACAACCCCATGCAATGCTACAAGCCTGGGGAAGAGTGGCTGGAAAGCTGCCGAGCGGAGAAGGACCTGGGGGTGTTGGTCGACAGCTGGCTGAACATGAGCCAGCAGTGTGCCCAGGTGGCCAAGGTGTATCCTGGCTTTTATCAGAAATAGTGTGGCCAGGGAAGTGTTCATTCCCCTGTACTCAACACTGCTGAGGCTGTACCTCAAATACTGTGTTCAGTTTTGGGCACCTCACTACAAAAAGGACATTGAGGTGCTGGAGTGTGTCCAAAAGAAGAGCAACAAAGCTGGTGAAGGGTTTAGAGCACAAGTCTTATGAGGAGTGGCTGAGGGAACTGGGATTCTTCAGCCTGGAGAAAAAGAGGCTGAGGGGAGACCTTATCGCTCTCTGCAACTACCTGAGAGGAGGCTGTAGCGAGGTGGGTGTCAGTGTCTTCTCCCAAGTAACAAGTGACAGAACAAGAGGAAATGACCTCAAGTTGTGTCAGAGGAGGTTTAGAAAGGATACTAGGAAAAATTTCTTCACTGAAAGGGTTGTCAAGCATTGGAATAGGCTGCCCAGGGAAGTGGTTGAGATCCATCCCCGTAGGTATTTAAGAGACGTGTATATGTGGTACTTAGGGACATGGCTTAGTGGTGGACTTGGCAGTGCTAGGTTAATGGTTGGACTTGATGATCTTAAAGGTCTTTTCCAACCTAAATGATTCTATGATTCTATGATTCTTTGTCCTTGATTCTCCAAGTGATGAAAATCCAAAGAGCCATTCATGTCTCAAGACTTACAGGATGCTCCTTCTTCAGCCTCAAGAGACTGATTAAGGGAAGAGAAAGATTCTCCGTCCTGGTGGGTAGCATCTTCCTCCTGAACGTTCTGGGCAGAATGGTGTGCAACTGAATATGTGTGCAGACATAGCTATAGAGGAATTTGGGGAATTTAGGAGATTCTCTTTAGGGAATCAGGGGAATTTAGGGAATTAGAAGGATTTAGGAAATTAGAGGTCAAGAATTAAAGGGGAATTTAGGGCATTAGAGACCACTGCATTTAGACTTTCTAGAATGATAAGTCAGGCCAGTTTTAAACTTTAAAAGAGCCAGTTTTAAACTTTAAAAGAAAGCTTTATTAGATTATATTCATTAACAGTGCGTGTTTTGCTAAGTTATTTCTTATATTTTATCAAAACTGTTCTTTCCATTCAAGATGCCTAAGACTCAGCACCATCAAAATATCAGACAGCCACATTTTTATATCTATTTTGTACCTATTTATACCATTATATTAGTCATCTAATTAGTCGATTAGTCAACCTATATCTAATTACTAATAAGGCAGAATGGAAATTAGTGTATATAAAATGTCTTTATAATATTTATATAACTAAACACAACAAAAGAAGGCTAAACTAGAAACATGCTAAGTGTGAGAAGGAAAATGACACTTTATCAGCAGGCAAAAATAACTTCAAGTGAAGAGGTGCATTTTATGCAGTGTGTTTAAACAAGGCTACAAGTCTCTGGTAAAAAGCGCTGGCCAATTAGCCCTGGTAATGTTTATCTGGATCAATAAGCTTTGGCAAGAACCATTTCCTCACCTTTATTACCCAAAATTTCTGCTATATACATTAAATTAAATACTTTATAAACCAATTTATATATCTGCTATGATCATTGATTCTTAAAGACAGAGAAAAATAGTTTTATTTTGCTTTTATTTTTTGTTTAATATTGATTTAAATTTTCTATAACTGAGGCAGTGGAAAGCAAAAATCAATTTATTTTTGTTTTAATTCAATTTAAAGTAATATTCTTTTAAAGTTATATTCTTGGTGTTGCACCATTTGGGATTCAAAGACTGCAAGAGAATTATTGTCTACCAACATGGGACAGTTCAAGTCTTTTTAATTACAAAAGCTTTCCTGCAGCTGTTAGATTTAATTAAATCTTCCTTGTTGTTAAATTTAAATCTAGGGCCAAATTCAAGCTGACAATGCCTCTTTGATTCTTGGTCTCAAATGGGGAACTTTTCATTTGTTGTGAAGCCAAAATCAGGAATGAACTACAGCTTAAATAATGTAAACTAAAATGAAGGAAAAGCATTATCTAGGTAGTCCTTTATTTATCTCCACATTTCCTTCCTTTTCTACATTTTCTTACATCTCTTCTGAATAAATAGCCCAATAATTTACAGCACATAGACAAAGAAGGCGGCACAAAAAATAATTTGTTGCATTTCCAATTTCAAATGTTGACTCACGACAACAAGAGGAAAGGTCTATTTGTGTTTAAAGTTAGAATCTACTTCAGCTCATCAGTTTTTGTAAAACTGTGTCTGTATTCTTGAAGGAAACAATTACATAAGCACACTTTTTCTTTACAAGAGAAGTACCTCAGTCTTAATGTATCCTGAACAAATGTAAGGAAAACTGAGACAGCAAACTATTATCTGAGTGAAGGCCAGAATTATATTCTAACATTCTTACAGCAGATCTATTTCTTTCTCCAGTTCTTCCTCTGTTTCTTTTATTCATGTGGCCTTTACATCTTCACTAGAAACTGCTATTCATCATTGCCATTACCACTGAGTTTTCAAAGCTCTACACCTCCTGCTGAGAAACTTCTGTAAAAAATTCAGGACAGTTGAGAAGAGTAGCCTATAAAACTCCTTTAGTGTACAAAAATGATGGAGGATGACTATTTATTTTTTCTTAAACCATTAGATACAACTGTAAATATCTATTTATATATAAAATAAACAAAGCCTTACTGGTTCTGTCAGGACAATAGGTGGTGGAAAAGACAGGATACAGGCAGAAAAGCAAACTTTTTCACCATTTCCATTTAAAATATACTGAAGTAAGGTTGCTTCATGTCTTTAATACTTTCTGAAAACGAAAAGTACCTAGAAGGAGTCAAACGCCCATTTGCCAGGAGAGGGTAAGGTGTAATTTCAGTCTGTGTCAACTGGAGTTCAGCAGATTCTCAGAAGACCACCTGATACCTCTTCTACATGATAAACACCAAACCTCCAACTGGATAAACAAAAACTATATAATTATATTTAGCTTTCTAATGTAAAAGGATCTGAGTGAAAAATTATCTAAGATTCCTATAGCTGGAAATTAGGACAGCATGACTTTCTATAAAGAACAGAACTCCATAAATATTCACATGCCATTTGGATATTGGTTGCTTTTATGAGTGACCGCTTCACATCCTTTTGCAGAATTGTAGAACTTTTCTAATCCTACTGAATTCAATCAAAGGTAGCTGGTAAAGCTGAAAATACAGGCTTTTATTTGGGAATCAAAGCAGACAGTTAAAGAGTCAAGAAAGTACAATACACAGGGTTTATCCTTTTCTCCATATATCCTATTCTGTCCCATTAGAAAGAGTCTGAAAGCAAAATTCTCAAAAACTCAGCACATACCTAAAAATAATCATACTATCCTGTTATCAAAATCACTTTAAGAAATTTCTCAGTTGAAAGAGAGGTATATACCTGGCTGAAATCCTCTTTTGTTCTCCACTTCCAATATTTGCACCAAATGCCAATCAGATGTTACAGAAAACTCCTAATTGCTGCATATTTTCTGCTACATAGTGATAATTGCAGATTTCTTATCTACCAATTCTTTTTATTCTTTTTATTATCGTCATAGCCTTTGCATTCACCTCAGCCAACAGAAACTTTGTAGAAGAAACACTGTAATATGCTGAGTACTACAGTGTAAGAAGTCTCCAGGTTTCTCTGCTTAATACTGATTAAGTTAAAACATTTCATAACTGTTCTTTCAGTTAGAATGAACAATATTTTTTTGCATTAAATTTTTTAAATAAAAAATGCAGGTTTCACTTAAGCAAGGCATTTTGTAAATTTGTGAAATCATTTCAGTCAAAAGGAAGCAAAACTGTATAACAGACACATATTTTGCAAAATACACGAGCAAGGAGGAAAGTGAGCCATATGGGCCAAGCAGGCTGGTAACGTGGGCAGGGTATTCTCTCCTGTAGGTATCATTAATTGTTCATTTGGTATAAGATATTTCTTTATAGACAACATCAGAAACATTTTTGTTAGCTCATTTCCTCCTGCCTATCCCTACTTTCTCTTCTAAGCTCAGGACTACTACCATGCTGAAAATGAGTGAGTCCATTATGTGATTACTAGTTTTGAGAAATGTTTGGAAGAGCCAGCATGTAACACCTCAAAATCCTGAGCCCAGCTATCTAAAGGTAAATCAGGAGTTTCCTGGAGATGCTAAATTTCTTTTACTTGATTAATGGTATTTGATCATGAAGAGGACATAATCACAATGTTCCGTCAGCGTAAACCAAGCTATTGACCCTTTGTATTATAACTCTGTCTCAGGAATTGCTGAACTAGGATTGTTGAGTTTAAAATGGCATAGAAGAATCTTAAAGAGAAAGTTTAAGCTCTGTTTAACTTCTAACATGGTTTAAAAAAATGTCCTGAAATATTCAGAACCACATCTTTGCAGGTTTAGGTTTATTCGAGGGGTAACAGAGGCCCTGAGTTGCATGACACAGAACAAGCACAAGGCACTATCATGACAGGGTTGACAAGAATCAGCACAGACATGGGCATTTAACTTTCCCAGATTCTTTAAGAATTAGGAAAAGACACATACCCTATAGAGGAGTTATACACACACACATATACAGTATTTGAAACTTGCTGTATTTTAGAAACAAATAGGACACTGAATAATCTGAATGGCTTTTTACTTTTTGTCCCTACAGTATGCCTAAGGGAAAAACTTGTGATAATGTGGAAAGGAACTTGTGTCATCACCGCGGGAGCATTTGTTTAATGGCATTCATTTACATAGAAATATGCATACTAGTAGGAACAATTCAGAAAATCAGCAAACAGCTTGTGATTTCAAGAAACTGTTGACAATGCTAACAATTTGTGGTGGTAAAATACCTTCTGAGTAGTTTACATTATTATTTGTTTGCATAATTGTCACACGGAATCATTCCCTACCCACTGTTCTCTTATTTTCTGCACTGGTCATTTCTTCATTTTTACCCACTCACAGGCAACCTCTCATTTCATAAGTCACAACTAAGTTTTTTTAAAAAGGTTGTTATTAGTTGCTGTAAGAATTTAGAACAAATAATGTTAACTTTTCAAGTTTATGCAAAAGTAGAAGATAATTAGGCTCAGAAAATCTTGGAACTTCTGCTCAATCATATGCACAGAGACACACCGGTGCTGTGATGATCAACACTGCAGTGCACAGAGGGACTCAGCTCCATAAGTGCTGCAGCAGTTCCTTCTATGGTGATAAAACCAAAGTTCATTGTTAACACATGGGATTTAGGCATTTACAAAAGGGCTTCACAGTCAGCTGTACAAAGGGACACATAAAACAACCAGCAGGAAATGCCTAAACCATCCAACAAGAAGCTCTGGCTTGCTCCTGGACCCGGTCACTTGTCTGGAAGCTAGTGTGAAGCACCTCCTTGAAAGTTGTGTTCAGAAGAAACCATTTTCCATACCCAGGTTCTTAAACAGTGTGTTTTGGTAATGACCATTGTACACTTACTTTTCTTCTTCCAGATGACTGTGTTGGTGATTTCATCATAATGATGATATGACCTACATTGCCTTCTATGAGGTAAGGCACCTGGAGTTCAAGTGCTTCCCCAGTCACAGAGTATTCAAAAGTACTCTTGCAGTATCTTAAAAGACCCAGTTCCCAAGCCATTAAGCTTTATATCCATGTTGGAATAGGGAGCCTGGTATGCTGTATTGGCAGTGGGAACCTATATTTTGCCCTGGAAAGCAAAATTCTCTGTTTTCTTGATCTCCTCCCCAGCTGGAGTAGAAAGGAGGAGGAAACGGTTAGTCACCTTTTACAGTTCTTGTGGATACTAGAAAAGCAGTGAACACAAAGGCCAACATGACTTTATAGAGAAGGGGAACTCACTACGTCCTGCTCCCTAATATATTTATTCTTTTTACATTAGAAATAAAACCAGGAGAAAAGGCTGCATCCCAGCTGAAAGGTTAAAATTTTAAAAGTAAAACAGTATATTCTAAAATACCTGTTAGATCCACTACAAAGAAAGGACGGGTTTTATTTTGCATGATGGTAATGAACTATGATAATTATTATGTATATTATAGCTACAGCAGGCAGTAACACTGAAAAGAGCTTGTTTGACCTTCTTTAAAGAAGAGGACTGCTGGACAAAATGAATAGGCAAGGAAACATAGAGCAGATTAACAAGACAGTTTGCAATAGAAATGAAAATGTAATTTTCCTTATAATTGCCCTGGTGTCTAGACACAGTGCACACATAACTATGAGTCCAATACATTTATTCCTACAAAATGAAACATATCTCCAACTTGTCAAATCAACTCTATGATGTGCTGTTGATCAAAATGCCCTCAAAAATATTAGTGAGGGATAATTACAATTTCTTGAACTCTCTGTGTATTTCAAGGCCTTAAAATATACTTTACGACAGCATCATTATGTCTTGGTGTTCTACACCAGACCTGTGTTAATTATCCTGTTTACTACTGTTTCTATGGTAATAATTGTACAGCTTAATTTTTGTGGGTTTTGAGCCCAAGACATTGTGTTTTAGTGGAATGGGACTTCTCAGTTCTAAAAGTTGTTTTGTCACTGCTTCCCTATATGAGCTCACACAATTCACTTCTTCCCTGGTTAAGTCTTCCCTCCTGTAAAATGAAGTTACTAATCCTTACCTACGTCACTGAGGTGTCATGAAGACCCACTAACATTCACACAGGGCTTGCAAAATGTAAAGCACTGTGAACTACATAGTGACTTGGCCTATATAGCAAAGCTGAGAATCCTCCTCCCATCTTTACATGAGCTACACTGAAAACATGGGCTGGGACACAAACTGGACTCAGCACAGATGCTTCCTGCCAAATTCCGGATAAAATTGTCTTACAATTTACTGTTTAAATTGTTGAACAGCCTATTTTCAGGTGGGAGATAGAATCTGAGGAGTAACTGCATCATATAAATTCTTCTGTCTCTATAATACACACTTCAGAAAGATGTGGTAAAAGCAGAAGCAAGGCTAAAAATACCAATCTTTTCTGAGAAACCGAACACCACAGAATAATATAAGTTTCACTCCTCTCTGAGCTTTTCTAGTGTTGTACAATGTGCATATCACAACCTTTTTTTTTATTTTGCTTTTGCTAAGAAAAACATATATGGCTATATGCCCAGAGGGTTTTATTTATGTTTTATTATGTTACTGTGGATAAACATTTGGACTACAACAGATAAAAAAGAGAATTTTAGTCTTATTCAAAATTATAGAAGGTTCATCCTAATGCTACATAAAAGAAGATTTTGTAAGATTTTCTCTCATTTATTTCATCTGATTCTCCCTACTGGCCTGATCCTGCTGCTTTTACACGATGAGTAACTTTAAATAGATCCTTCTGAAACCAGTATGCAAAACTCTTAGAGGAAATGCTGTGCAATATTTCATATTCCTGTTCAATTAAAAATATTGTAGGGAGGAAAAAAACATCTTTTTAACCTCTAGCCTTAGAAAGTAGGGAAGGGAAGAAAGCCTCTTTCTCTTTTCTTACAATTTTCATATCCAAACATAACATTATTGGATTAAAGTGACCTCGAAGTATAAGTATGTTTTCTTTAACCAAAGCTCACAAAAGGTGAGATCTAAAAATTGTACCACATGGAATTAGTTCAAGGAGGGACTGTAAAACTGAAATGTGCTTCACTCTGTTTACAATGCCACTCACTATACAATGGCCATCATGTAACAGTGATACATACCTAACAATACATGTACCTTTATAGCAGTGCTCATCAGATAACAACAGGCTCGAGAATAAAGCTGCTCTCCTTCTTCCTCATAGTATAAATGAATACTGTATGAAAACTGTGGAAGTCAAAGACATATATTTCCATAAATTCTGAGACAGTCTAGTTTATTCTAATGAGCCATACATTGTTATATCATCAAACACTGTATGAAAATGCACAGCTATTTTTTCAGTTTTCTGCAGTACTGTTGGCATGTGGCCTCCAGTATGAAGGAACAACGGAGTTGAATGGAACATTTTATGAATTTCATTCCCAGTACAAATCACTGAGTGATGCTGAAATAATAGTTTATTGCAACCCTCCCTAAACATAATACAATTATAATGTACATGTAACAAGTATATTTGATAAAATTTCAGAAATCCTGATGACACAGTATATTTCTTGGTATTTATATAAGAGGATAATGTAAAATGTAGCATTTCCAAGATATGTATTTTAAAGATTACTTTATCTGTGGGAACAAATGTCCAGAGAAGACTAACATATGGAAAAAACACTGTACTAGGAAAGCAGATACTAAAAGGCTGCTTTTATACGTTGTTTGGCTAACTGAGAATGGAATGAGTCCGGTGGCCAGTACTTAGCTCAAAAGATAAGCTCCATCCTAGCACTGTTTATGCTCATGTGTGTAAATTTATAGAGCTCCCACTGACTTACTTCAAATTATTCTGGGGAACAAAACAAGAATATCTATGTGTATTTGCAGGTTCAGTGAGTAAACAGAGTTTCTCTTCAAATTGGGGTATAACAGCGTGGTATAATGAAGGGCATTGTACGAATGTTGAGACATATGAGTATATCTTCTTTGAATAATTAGGTATGATAAATCCTTTAGCTATGAACATAAATGTGTCCTGAGACAATAAAGTTCCTTTATTTCCGAATTCTACCATACACTGGCACTGCAACAAGAAGCAGCTGGCACAGTCAGTGCCGGAGTCTGTTTCTCCAAGATGTCCATGGATTCAGTATATGTGACAATATAGTCTGGCTTTAAATGCAAACACAGAAGGCTTTGCATAGAAGTATGGAAGCATTGAGCTGTAAGAATCTCTTAATCCTCTCTTAATATTAGTCAACTTAATTTGTGTGACAGAGATACCAATGCTACCTATTAACAGATATTAGATCATTTAACAGCTTCTCATATCATTTAAAGATAAGACATCTTCTTAAAAACACTGAAAATAAACCAGAAAGATTTCAAATATAGGCCAGACCAAAATGCCTTCTTAATTTCTGGGCGATGGAAACAATTTTGCAAATAATAAACACTGAAGATGCTCACTGTGTTTTGTACTCCCTCCAATTTCTGTTTTCCCCAAATTAATGTCCCTATGCCTATCAGAAATGATCCTTCTTTTAAGACCATAAGAGCTGTTTTCCTATATGAATATTAGACATCAAATCAGTGGACTTACAGAGACGTTATGCTGTTTTAGAATCATTGCATTGCATCAGAGGAAAAGGTTTAGTTCCAATTTACTGGACATCTCATCAGCTCTGACAAACCAGCCACTTGAAAAAGCCATGTATCTTGATTGTTATTGCTTAAAAGGGCTCACAGGCATTAGTATTATGCATTTTTCAAGCTTCCTATTTGCAAAGGTTTTAACTGGACGCTCTTTGTTACCAGCCTTTAAATGCTGTAGTTATTAACTTGTGAGGCTTGTATTATTGGCAAACAAATGCATATAAAATACTCTAATTAAGAAGAAAAAAAGGACTTTTTTTCTCTTTTTAGACATTTAACAATCATTGTTTATTGGGAAAGGTATTTTTTTCCTGTTTCCTTGAATTTTGTATGGCGTTTGAGAACAAAGCTTTCCCTTCCCATGCACCTGGAGCTCCCTCTAGTGATTCAGCAGAGTGAAAAACTCTTCGTGACACTTCCTCAGCAACCAAACTTTAATGAACACATGCATTTCTAAGCAGCTCACCTCTTCAGAAAATTGAAATTATTTTAAATGTGAAGCCCAAACTATTATCAAGGAATATGTGTTGATTTCAGCTGGGAACAGATTTAATTGGGGAAATGTAGTCAGTGTCAACAGAAGAAAAATATGAGGGAGAACACTATACAAATAAAAATTAATATATGATCAAGAAGTCATCAGATTAATGACAGTTAGGAGAGTGGACAAATATATTTAATAGCTTTTATTGTTTATTGGGATTTTTTTTTTTACTTCAAAGGAGATAATCAGGTATTACAATCATTAGCTGACTAAAGGTTAAATTTTCACAGACTAAAAGTACCCAACAGTGTTCCCAAATGTTTTCTGTAACATGGAATAACTTTCTGATTTACTATACCTGTCCTCCCAGTTCTTTTCCTCCTAAATCTGTTGGCTTCTCTTACAATCAACATCAGTGCTGCCGCATAACTAGAAAAGCTAAAATAGCTCCCAGGAGATTCATTGCGCTAAATTTGAAACTCTTGCACACCCTGCCAGTTCTAATTCACAAACTGGAATTCATGATTAATCCTCAACCAACCTCAGAGCTGCATCAGCCTTGTTTATTTATTACTATATTTTGTAATATTGAAAATCACAGCATGTTTTTACAAGCAATGAATTAATCACATTCCAGAATTGGGACCTGACCCAGCAAACTTTTATTCTGTTTATTAATCCTGAATTGTGCCAGGAGTCCCTTTAGAGTAGTAAGAGGAGCAAGCACATGGCTGACAGTTGCGCGACTGGGCTCTCAATTCCATCTGGAAATCTGGCCCTCTAGGAAGCACTGATTCTTGCAGCTGAATCCATGCCAACAAAGCTTTTGACAAACAGAGCCATGGGGCTTCCCCACGGATACAGCAATTTGACCATACATAACTACAAGGTCTTATAATAAAAGATTTCTAGGGAACAACTACCTAGTCATCTCAATCTGCGTATTGGGCAGCAGAACAATTTCTTGTTAGAATCTCAGACTTGCAAAGAAAAATGATTTTTCAACATATAAAACAATTCTTCAATGCAGCATACTCAAATAAACTATTCTGCTAATGGCACCCAAGTGTTAGGCAACTTAACATTAACTTAACTCTAATTTTGCACTTTACATTTAGAAACAAATGACATCCACTGCGGTTCTCATTCAGTCTCATAACAATTCAGTATAGCCATATAATAGAGGTCATTGTTTAACATTGTATAAATAATGTCTTAAAGGATATATAGCATGCTTTAAACTGCACTAGAGGATAATGTCAGGGGAATAACACTGGTTATTCAGTATAGTAAGCTGTCTAGCTAACTGATCAACAGCCTTGAGATGGCCTTCCTTATGTATCTCATATGTTTAATCATTACTTTTCAACACAGCAGTGGCTGAATTATTTAAAATCTTACATAGACCAGGCATATTTCAAAAAGTAAAACCTATTTAAAGTAAAACACTTTATAAATCAAAATAGTTCTCCAACATACCTATCTATGCAACTGACATCCTTGAAAATCTCAGGAAACTGAGCCAGGTATACAATGGCTCTTAAGTAGGTTTGTCCTTTGATAGCTTAACTGATGGTGGATAAGTGGTCATAAGTAATAATACAGGAAGTAAGAAAAGTTCTGGATTGTAGACAAATCCTAGCATAAAATACGTGGAGTTTTTGAAAGGGTGCACTTTGGACACATTGAAGAAGGCGGCCTGTTCTGCATCAGAATGAGAAAACTGCTATCTTTTAACTAGCGGAACACTCATAGGTGAGAAGTAACATGGTAACCTTGGTTGCTTTCATAGAGAATCCCACTTGCTGTCACAATGCATCTGGAATTATGATCCTATCAGCATCCCAAACACCACTTAATCAAGGTCTGTGGAGCACAGGGCTACCACACATAGGCCACTCTGGAAACTCTACAGCAGTCCTGAATTGTCTGCAGTTTCCTTTGCATGAAAATGATAACTTCTCTTTAAGAATGATCACTAAGAGTGTGTGCTGCAGAGACATTTCTTGGTGTTTATGGGCTTTGAGCCTTTCTTAGGAAAATTAGAGGGAGCTGGTTCATGCCACATACAGAGTGGCAGAAGCACTCAGACTAAACACTACCTGTTTTAATGAGTCCTTGTGGCAAAGCAGTCTTGGACTTTGCCCTCCGCTGATCAGAGAGAGCCCTGTGCTGGCTGATCTGAAGGGTAGAATAACACTCAGAGCTATATTCTCTTGTTTCTTGAGGAGGTTATGAGCCAAAAGAGAATTGTGTAGTGTCTTACTTTTACAGCAGTGCAGAACTGATTGGTCATGGTTTGGAGCAAATTTCAGGTTTTGTATTTTTATTGTATTATTTGTCCTTTCTTTTGCATTATTTGTAAAAGCTCCCATGACAATTTGGATATTTTATTTTAAGTAATCAAAACAAATGTCTTCATACAGCCCAGAAGAGAATACTGCCTCATAATTGCATTGTACTATAAAATACAGCAGATATGAAAGCTAAAGGATGACATAAAATCGTTGCTGATAAACTTTGCAAATAACACAAAATTTGGTGGAACAGTAAATATGAGGAAGCCTATCTACTTCTTCAGAGTAATGTATTCCCTAGTTAATGCTTATAACCCACTGAAAGTTTTAATAGATTCAGCATCAAGACTAGAAGTATCTAGGTAAGAGGCTGATACTGTTTTAGAAAGTTGTGATAGTAAACTTAGAGACATCACATCACCACTTCACTGTGACATCTGAATGTAATCAAAGAGCTAGGATAAAAAAAAAAAAGGAGCATATCCAGGACTGTGCTGGGGGTGGTGTGGTACAGTTCACCTGACTGGATGTTGAAATCACAGCTCTCTAATATTTCTGTTAGTCCAGCAGAGCAGCCCCAAGGTTCTGGGTTTCTGGAATGCTCACCTCCCACCTCCATCCTTGCAGCCATAGACCTGATTGCCTCTCACTGTTCCTTCCTTCCTCTCACTACAGCTGACTGAGCCATATCCTCATGTTTGGCTTGTCAGAAAACTTCTCCTCTGCCATACCTCAATTTTCTTCACAAGGAAAGCAGAGGCACTTGCTGAGATTATTGTCTGGAAACTCCCATTTCTATACATATAAGATAGAAGTGAGAAAAGTACCCATCTTATCAACATCCTGTCCAGGCTCTGTCCCAAATAAGATGATCCTGAAACACCAGCACGCTCCCGAGGAGCACTCCGGAAAACTAAAACATGATCTGGTGCTGTACACAGCCTAGGAAGCTGTTGATCTGTACAATGAATGAATAAGGACATAGAAATACCAACAGGAGTTCAAAAGAGAGACATAAAAATGGCCCAAGCAGGAAACCAACCTTTTAAATGTGAGGATTAAAGAACTCAACCAGTTTAACAAAAAGACTGTGAAGGCACGGTTAGGTGACCACACTTGCATACAGAAAGGCTTGCAGGGATGGGATCTTTTTCCACCTTGTTAACAAAGCTGTATGCAGTCCAGCAGAATATAGCTGAAAGTCAGACAATTTCAGTCTTGAAGCAAAAAACAATTTGAGAGATGTGAGACAATTTAACATTGTAACAGCTTTACCAAGAGAGCTAGTGGGCTCAGTGTGCTTGTACCCTTTAATATTTCTTCAGTCTCTGTGTCTGTGATTCATTTGGCTTGTCATAGTGGTCCCCATGGGGTGTACGTGTACATAGATGTTTCTGTTTCTTTCCTGGCCCACAGGAAGAGCCAGATTCCCTGCACCGCCTCAGAAAGTTAATAATATTGGCAGCTGTACATTAACACAGTGATCCAACCAAGCCCCAGGTCTCCTGGCTCATGACCTGAAATGGTCAGAAAGAAATTTTCTACCTATGCTGTTTCCAGACTGATGCTCATGTGTATTATTGACATCACCATCTCTGTGGTTTGGTGCCACCTTCAGCATCCCAGCTACTATTTCCTTTCAGTATGTGACATAGAGCTGCTCATATGTGCCAGTCTAAAACTTAGGGGATCCCACAGAAATACAGGAGTGCTCTTGGGGAGCTTGTAAAACATTGTCTTTTGGATCATGAACTTAGAACCTGAGTTAAAACTGTGTATTTTCACCAGTTGCTGGGGCTGCTCAACTGGATCTGCATATGCATTAGAAAGGTCTTTGTGGTGTTCTTATAGTATTCATTATTTGTCAGAAGGCACCTGGGATTATATTGTCCCTTTGGAATACCATAGTGCTTCTTCTCCAGTCCCCAAGAAAAGGTATGGCAGCAAATGTTCCCAGTTCCCCTCCATTCTCCAGTTTATGGCCCCCAAAGAAATTTGGGGATTCTGTTTGTGCATTCCTTTCCATGACACCAAGTTCCTCTAATGTTTAGAGAGCTCTGTTCACATGTGACTACTTGCAGACCGTTCCCTGCCATGGTGAGCATTGAATCCAAGATTTTCAGAAAGCTGAGCAGAATTCAAATTGAAGCAGGGCAAGTGTTTCATTTTTCAAATTTCACATGGTTCCTTGCTCCTCAATATCTATTGCTGTCTAGGCCTGTTTCTCTGAGGGATGTGGGAATTCTGCCTCAATTTCTGTCCTAACACAGCAGAGAAATTTTCTGTGAAAAAACACTAGAACAAATTCTAAAAAAGATATTTCTTCTTAGAATCTGGGTTTCAAATACACCTGTTAATAAAGTACAACACTGTTCCATGCTTCCCATCTTATACTAAAAAATATTTTTATGTAATCAAGGAGGTCTCAGCAAGCTAGAATGTTAACTTCAGCTTAAGCTGAAATGTATCCTTAAGAGCTTTCCTAAATGGAGACAGATGCAAATACATACTTATTAGCATTGATGAAGTACTGTGAAAAGTGTGCTCTAGTCCTCTGTATGCCACCACTGATCATATATGTCTTGTCTCTTATATGCCATGATTTTTTTTATTATAATTTATATCCTCTTTGCAACTAGAATGCTCAACAGGGGTCCTCTTTTTAAAAACTAGAATTTGCCAGCTGTTCCAATGAAGTTAATTGTATCAGAGACTCTGCAGTTATTTTTTATAATAAGTGTGCAGCAAAACCACATTATCAGAACATTTGCTATTGGACAAGGGCTCTGAGGACAGCTGGAGCCTCCTTCTAGTTTTAATAACAAAAAATGAACGTACTTCAGAAATCACAAAGCCCTTCTTAAATAGAAGGGAATTAATTCTCATTTTTCATCTCCCAGCACCTTGCTCTAGCTGAAACTGCTCCTGTAGTTTCTGAATATAAAAGTACTTGCTTTTCCTTACTTTTGTTCCCCAGTTTAAACAGATAATTAAATCAAAAAAATAATTGGGTGACCTTCAGATAGGGATCCAAATGTCACCAAGCTTATCTGAATGAAATGTTTGAACCTCCAGAGGGTCACCTGAAACAAGCTATGTATTTTTTTGTTGCTGTTGTTGCATAGCAGGAATATCAACAAATTGATCCCTCACTTAACACAGGTTATGGTGAGTCATAGTTATTGGCATTTGATATATCATATTTTGTTTTGGTATAGGTGATAGGTCCAAATACAACCACTTGCATAATGGTGACCCAGCATAAATTCTACTCTTTCTTAAAACTGTGAGATTTGAAAAAAAAAAAAATCTTCAGAGAAAACATCTGAGGTATGTTTTATTTGGGATGGACTATATGGAATGTCATTTTGTATAGGCCTGGAATCAGAAGAGACAGTGAGGGGAGGGAATAAATGCAGTAAGAAAACTCTATTAGATACTGACAAAACACATAAAACACATACTCTACCTCAGTAACAGTGTTTTTGTACTGTGCTGTATAAATGCTAACAGTTTTATGAACTACAAGCCAGGCCATAGTAAAAATGTAAATTATTACCAGTAAAATTATCTAGAAATGTGCAGTCTCTAAATGTGTTGCTGTTATACAAGTTGTTTTTAGTTAAAGAGCAGTGGTACAAGGAAAAGCACAGAGATTCATCATGGAAAAAGAATGGGGACGATTCCTGCATTTACTAATACCAAATGAAAGTGTGACCTCAGATAAAAGTGTGATTTATTTCCCAACAGGTAAGTGTTTCAAAAAAGGATAAAGCACAAGCCAAAACAAGAAAAAAGAAAATACAAAGTTCTGATGAAATAAATTTTAAATATATGAACTCTATAGATAACAAAATGTTGCAATGACAAAACTACTCTATCTTCAGAATGATTCATCTTTCTGTGGAAAACTATCCTGAAAAGCTGGCTTTCCTGACAACAAAAACAATTTTGCCACTAACTTTAACAAGATGAGCATTTCACCCTGACTGTAGATGATCTGAGCTCTGAGGTCAGGTTTGACTACTCTGAGAGCCAAAGCAGCAAATTAGCGACAGCCACATAACGAATATCTGACAGAATTTTTGTGTTTTTCAACTCTGTTAAATGCCTGCACTTTTGTAGATTATGACTGCCATTGGAACTGATGTTTAAATTCTCTCTTGGCACACAGGCACCTGATCTAATTCATGCAGAGATTATGGACAAATCACATTTACAAGCTTTTTGGCCAAGATGTTGCTTATAAATTCAGGTAAAAGCATAAAAACTCCATAAGCAGTAAAATGTCAACTTGTTTCCAATAAAAATAACTACTCTACAAGCAACTCCAAAGGTAAGTAAACTATTTATCAAATTCAGTTTAGCCATGTGTATCTCCAACCCAAAACTTTGATGTAGCTAGATACCACTAAAGTACAGCATAGAAAATCATTCATCATCAGCATGACCTCAAAGCATTAGTGGCATAGTGATATTTGGGTAGCTATTAATGAATTGTCAAGGTTTCTTTTAGTTCTGGATTATGGATTTAAATTACAGAGAAAATTATGTTTTACTATATTCCTAAGGAACACAAAAGCTTTCTCAAAAAGTTTTTTGCTATGCTTCACTCTTATGTTTTCAAGCTTCCTCACCAGCAAATATTATACAGGAAGAGAAAGATTTTCTTATGCTTATGAATGCTTCAATAAAATCTGCCTGTAATGCTTTTTCCCTAATCATGTCCTTTCTAGCTCATTAGTGCATTTGACATAAAGGTGTCCCTGTAAAATATATAATAATGGTATTGATGAGGTCACATGTTCACAGGTCTTGTCTACTTATTAAACTGAGTTTTAAAAACTTTATAAACTGGTTAAATCACTATGTGGACATTCTTAACTAAATTTTAATTCAAGGTAGTATAGCTTATACATTCTTACTACAAAAAACTGAAGTGGGTAAAATGGAGTCGTCTACAAACTGCTTGAATCAACTCAGCTGGGCCAAATGGACTTGAGTATTCAAGGCAAAATTTTTTTAGTTCAAGGCAAAGCCAGATGGCTCACCTAAAACTGCTGGTGAAGGTGAACTGAGCCAACTGATTTAGTCCTGTTGCATGAAATTCTGTTTAGCTTTTTTATCTACCTATTTTGGTGCTAGATACCTTTGAGATCAAGAGAATGGGGTAAAGGAGGGAGAAGATAGTTCAGGCAAAACACTCCTCAAGCCTGTGTCAGTAAGTAATAATGCATTGTGATGAGTAGTCCCTGCCAAAAGCTAAGGCCACAATGAAGATTATTAGTTTAATAGAACATATGGATAGCTAGTACTTGTTATGATATGTAATTTGCACAAGATTGAAAAAGGCTTCCAACTGTAATAAACCAGAAAGTGCTTTAAATAGCAAAGTTAATTTTTGCCTCTGCTGTTAGATAAGCTATCAGTGCTTTGTTTAGATTCAGCAACACTGCACTAGATATGAGAATAAAGGGTGAAGAGGGAAAGGAAGGGGGATTTATATTGAACCTAGAAGTTGTAAAAATAATTTAGAGGGGATCACCAGAAAGGACATGCCTATGGGGAGCCTGTATTCCACCATTCTTTAACTGGGTGAAGGACTGGGGTCTGATGGGGTTAGCTGGTGGAGGGAGAGGGGGAAGAGGGGTATTCTTTGAACTCTAACGTCCCAGATTTTTAATAAAATTCAACAGAATGTTACTAAAAGAGAATGTTTTGCTTTATGCAGCCTTTTCTCAGCTCTTTAATAAAATATCTGACCTAAAGTTCTACTTAATAATTGTTGTTCTTTCTATCATTCAGCCTGCTCAGTGATGTTGCAGTATATGGAGTGGAACAAAGATGTCAGATTGTGGATGAACTGTCTCCTCAGAAACAGAGATTTCAGAGACAGCAGTGTGAATTTGTGCCTTGGGTGGATTTAGGGCAGGTAGGTGCTTGTGCATGGGTCATGTCAGACCACAAAGACCTGTGTGGTCACATACTTCAGGGTGCTGGGGCTTAGGGTAAACCTTCGTCTTGCATTTACAGACCAGCAATCTTTCTGCAAATCCTCATAGTGCCACATTTTCCTCTGCTTTGAAAGCCCTTCACAGAGTTCCATTCACAAGATATCTGCAATATTCAGTGTTGTTATATCTTCAGGCAAACACTATTTTCCACCTCTTCCCACATGTTGCCTTGTTTCTGGGATGAGTAGTCTTTAAATATTCACCAGCCTTGCCTTTCTCAAAACCCACTTTTGCTATGATACCCACAGGGTACCCTATGTTGGGGTATTATGACTATTCTTGCCTTACATGCATGGTCTTATTTATGTTAGCACTGTTTCATCTGTCTGTATTCATTTAAGCATACAATACATCTGATCTGATAGAGACTTTTACAATGTGTATGTGCATAAGTGAGTACGTCATCTTAGTTCCCTTTACTCAGAGGAGCAAATCAGTTACTTCAAAAATAATTCCACCCAAAAATGGAGGTTTAAAATATGGCACAATGAATTACACTCTGAGAGGGTCTGATCATTTCAAGTAACTGTACAGGGAGCCCAGAGTTACTAGCTCAGGCTTTCACAAGTCCAGTGAAAAGAATCCCATCCCTCCATCTCTTTTCTCATGGGTGAGCATCCGAAAACAGGAACTATCCTCTTTTCAGTATATGTATGCACATGAACACTCACAGGCAGAACAGCAATATCATAAAAATAATAGCAGAATGCTATCCTGGTTTTAAATGACTTTTTTTTTCTTACAGTCTTAATAGCTTCCACTCTTACCAATTTCTGCAGTGTTTAGTTTGAGTCAATAGTTCCAATTCCATTCTAGTTGCTCTCATAACCAAAACTGCAACATATTAACTAACAGAAATACATTTCTTGTAAGCTGTTATATGCTGTGGTTGAAAGCCACTCATACCCCTTGTCACAGCTGCAATCATTGTAATTATGTTGTTAGTGCATTAGTTGGCTTCAATCTGGAGCACAGTGTTTGTTCTCAATAGATGTCGTATGGTTGAAAGGCACCATTTAACTATGAGTCACCCTTTATTGATGTAATCATTCTTACTTTATGAACACAGATAATTAATATAAAGCTTGTCTGTATGCAGCATTGGCAATCTCACTTTGGCAGAATTTTTTTTTTTTTTTTTTTGAGCAGAAACATCTTTCTGAAATGCTCATGTCTTTTTTTTCTGCACTTATCCAGTACCATTTCATTTAACTCTCTCAGCTGAAACAAGGAAATATACTTGCTTTTACCTGTTCTTACCAAAAACTTGTAGTCTTTATAGTGACCAGGACCAACATATTCTTGGACTGTTAAATGCCTGAGGAAATCTTTATCTTTAAACCCACAATTACTTTGTATTTTTGTGACTGTTCCCTTCATTCTTAGCTCAAAATCAGAGCTCACATAGCGACAATTCTCTTAATGTTGGAGACTACATTTAGACCTTAACACACCCTGTAATCTGCCCACCAGAGAGAACACATCTTCCTCACTCTAGAAAACCAAAACTACCTTCATGATAAAAGTAAAAGAGATATGGTAGCATGGGGCTACTAGCAGTAGTTTAGGACTCGGAAACTTGTGTCCTGCATTGTTCCAAAATAGCCTGAATAACTTTCAAGCATAGTGCAAAAGTCAGGTGTCTAGAGGCTCCGTGGCAAAAAGGAAGGTAAATTGCTGGGTAGCTTAGGGAGAGTGTCTACTCCATGTCAAGGGATAACTAATCACATAGCTAGCTGAGATAAATATTTTTTTCTTAATTCATATTTTAATAGAACTGCCCAGTAAAATGTTCACACATTAGTTTTAACCCCTACTAGCCAAGTTAGCATGTTTTGGAAAGCTTATATAACATCAACACTCTCAGCACATTTTTAAAAAATGCTAAATCCAAAGAGAGGAAGAAAATAAAATGCACAGTTTATCCCTGTGTGATGTTCTGGACAGATGTGAAGTATTTCTCCTCTCATGTGGCTTTAGCCAGCTGACCGTAGAGGTGAAATGCAGCCAAGCAACCTGACTACTCTGTTGGTTAGCTCTTCCTCCTCCTCCTCCTCCTCGTACCCATTTTTTTGCTTCTTTACTTGCTGCTTCACATCTGAATCTGAGCCACAGTTTCTCAGAGGAGGAACCTTGTACTTTTCATCTGTTCCATAAAGCATTTACACAATTTTGGGATTAGGAACTCCCTAAATAATAATAAAAACATATGTAACAAAATATAGTGGATAGATAAATTTAGGTTATGCAGGGAATCAGAATGTATCCTCATTTTTATCTGGGGATTTTGCCTGTTGTCAGGTATTTTGCTGTGAGTTTGGGTTTAGATTTTGATGTTTGGGCTCAACTCTGTTATCATCATTGTGGTAAAGTAAAAGAAGCAGGAGACTGACTTTTGAAAGCTAGCTGGTTCTTTCTATTTGGCAAACAGTCCATTTCATTCTGCTAGTGCTACAAAAGAAGCAAAAAATATGGAAAAAGAGTAGAGCAGCATTCTATAACAATCATAATCCACATAGACAAAAATGAGAAAAGAAAGCCCGAAAAAGTCATATTACCTCCTGTTTTACTTTGTTCAATACAACAGCAGCAAATCCTTTAATTTAATATCTATAAAGTGCTTGCAGCTAATTTTTTAACTTGTTTTGTTTGTCCATTCAAGATTAGTATTAACATTTTATCCTCTTCAAAATAATAAAGTAATATTCATCCGTGGTGACTCACCCTTACACCCAGTGCTGTGACAACAGGTGAAGTCATCACAGTATATGAGACATCACATTTCCTCCTACAGCTTCTGTGTTCCATAGGTTTAATTTAATTTTCAATGTCTCCTGATTTAGCATGGTCTCATTTCTGTCCTCCTTCCGTAGCCTGCAACCTGCCATTAGATCACCTTTTCTTTCTTTATATTCCTGCTAAAATACAAGTTCTCCTCCCTAGACTTCCAGCTAAATCTCAATTATCTTGTCTACACTTCAAAATCTCCCATTACTGCCTCTGAGCCATTGCTTTACCCTGCAGTGTGGCCATGATACCATCCCCTTTTGCCCATCAGTTCACTTTGAAATTCCAGCCCATTGCCCTTGTTGTGCATCTCCAAATTTTTTCTCTGCCAGCCTCTCAGTTTTCAGACCCTTCTATTCTCCTTTTCAGAACTGACTGGCTACTCCTTTCTTTTTTTCTTACATTTCCCTTTATGTCTTCTACACAACACTTGGCCAGTTACATGCCTGCCCCAGTCCTTGGACCAGAGTCTCCTTTCTTTTGCACTGAGTTGATTTGCTTCCACTTGGTCTTTATGCAGTTACCTTTCAATCACCAACCTCCATCCACCACCCAGTGGTCTTACTCTGACACCACACCATCAAAAGCTAAAAAAGCAAGATATCCAGAAATAAAAGGATCATTGCGAAACTGGGAGGCAAGTGAGAGGTGTTGATTTTGAATGAATGCCTGGAGCTTGAAACGTATTAAAAATTATATAATATTTGATAAGATTAGAGAAAGAAGGATGATAGGACCAAAGGAAAGAAGGAAGGAAGGAAGGAAGATTGCTTAGCTACTTGTTTGTAAAGAGGATTCCAGTCTAGCACAAGTTAAACAAACACTGAGGTCCTAATCAGATGAAATGACTTTTAAATGCATTGAACGAAAGTCAGAGGCAACATGCCAGACAAAGAGTGTGTGTTCAAAAAAGGAAAGGTAAAAATACAAGAAGAAAAATAATAAGATGAAAGTAGGGACATTTGGGAAGAAGTATGCTGAGATTTGGACAATTTTCACTAAGGCAGAAACAAGGCATGAGACAAACACTTTAACACCATGCCTATTTAAGTGCTTGCTTCCTATTACTGTTTGTTATTATATTCTTTGACCATCTAGTTTCTTTCCCATGTAAATATTCCTGGTTTGTTTGGTTGGTTTTTGAACAGGCTCATGTATTTTTTAATTTCTGTGTGGGAATTCAAAGACAGAACAGGCCAAATAGTATTCCTAGTCATGGCCATGAAACACCTCTAAAATAACAGTAAAGCAGAATTTATCTCATCTCATGCAGTTCTATTTGGCATCTTCAGGATATGTTGAAGATAATATATTCATTTCTCTGAGTCCTGATGTTTCTTTATAACTGTAATACATTTGTAATCTCTGTCCTGCCATCTGCGATTGCAAAGTGTCTGTTTTGCATATACAGATTGATTTCTGAAGATATATTCTGATGAGTCAAATACAATACAATAATTTCAAGGAATTATTTCTTGAAGTGTTGACAGCTCATGTAAAAAAAATCCTGAAGAATTAATTAATTAATTAATTAATTAATTAACTTGCATGCAAACAAAATATATGAGGATATTGAATTCATCTCCTATTCCTGATTGCACAAATTAGCACCCAATAATGATAGGGGCAATGAAACAACAGTTTAAAATTTGCTTCACTATCCTCAAGGTATTTCTACCCTAGAAAAAGATAAAACAAGATTAAAAGTAGTAGTCTGAGGGAGTAAGATGAAGACTGAAGGGATGGTTAGTGTTAAATGGAAGAAATGTTTGCCAAAAACCCGATTGCCCAAAGAAAAATCTTGACACAATTTAAGAGCAAAGTAAAGTTCAGAATGTTCAAAGTTGGAACACATCATTTTGCTATGGGAAATTGATGACAGGTTAAAATGAAAGCATATAAAAATGTGTAATTGATAACAATCATGAATTTCCATTAATAATAAAGCATTTTGTTCCGAGAATAATGTAAGCTCATTTAATGAAAACTATAAATTATCCTTAATCACCCATTTTTTGTCTGTATGCATTTATAACATTAGCAAGTCTTTACCCTGGTTTTACAGTGGAGCCTCATTTTAATTGGTGTATCAGCCATTTCTAGCCCAAAACTAAAATGCAGGAAAAGAAATCTATGGGATATAAATCCACTTTGAAAACTGATTTCCACAAATACGTGTTGTAAGTACTCTCCCAGGGATTTTAGAGCCATTCATTGTGATCTCTAATTGTAAGATTAACCCAGCTTCCAGAACAGAATATTTTTAACTTTTCTAAGAAGAAAGAGGAAAAGAGTAACCTAATGTACTTTAAGTGGGTGTAACTCCACTGATTTGCACCATATTTTAATTTAGCAGATCCAAGCTTTTGTCTACTCTGTTGCTTCCCTGTAGCAGTCAGGGATTTATACGTACGCTACACAGAATGTTCAATTTAGCAAAATTGCCTTTTCAAAACTGTATAGTCAAATGTTTAACTAGAAGTGTTTGGGGAACAGATGGACTATTTAATTGTTGATTTTTTAAAAATTCCTTAAAACAAATAAACAGCTTTTTTAAATGCAGTTTTGCTTGAAATATTCTCAAGGGTATAGCTGTTAATGTATGAATAAATGTGTCTACAACCACATTTTTACTGCTTAGGCAAACTTACAAGCAATTGAAGGAAAGTGTAAATATCACTGCATTTAACATGGTTTCTTTATGTTACAAGTGGTAAAAGAATACAAATTTTAATGTCTTACATATTTGTGACATATATGTGCTCCTTGCATGAAACACTGGGCTCTAGAGGACTGTAAAGTCTCTCATGTTCCCTACTGTACTAAGAAGCAACACAGGAACATAGAAAAACACCCCTACAGCAATGCAAAGGCTGTTTTTCTCACAGGTACCAAGGGCTACTGTAATATAGCTCTGAACATCAATGGTAAGACTGAAATAGAGCACTGCATCTAATTTGACCCAAGGTAGATGTCATTTGTGAGATGTTTTCATCTGTGTCATGGGTATAAATTAGTCTAGAAGTATACCTGGAGTAAATCATGATGGGCAGTACTAGATTTCTGTACCATGTTCACAAACCATCTCCAGGGACTGCAACACACTTGTAAGAATCTTTGAACACATTGTACACCCTCCTCACCCCCACGCCCACAGTGAATTTGGGCAAGTTAGGACAAAATGAGGTTTAGACTGAATGGGGAAGGAGACCTCATTATCTGCATAAAAAGTACTATATTCCCCAGCCAAAGAGATCAGATTTGTATAAATAACTTTTTACAGCACAATTCAGAACAACCCATAATGTTTTGACAGGATTAGAGCAGTAACTGCTCTGGGGGATGCAGCCCAGCAACCACTGGTATTTATAGTGTGAGATAGGGTAAGATGTGTCATTTAGTTGTAGGTGAGTTACCTCACTTGTCCTATTCCCAGTTCAGTTGCCTCTCTTACAGGCAGCTGCTCATTTCCTAGCTCAAAGAAGGAGCATTACTAGGCCTCTGGGGTTCTGGAACCAATAAGGTTACACACCTTCAGTATCTTTCTTTTCTTTTCTTTTTGGTTTTGGTTTTGTTTGGGTTTTTTTGTTGGTTTTGTTTTTGGTTTTTTTTCCAAAACACTTGCCAGGATTTTTTTATTTTTATTTGAACGATTTTTTTAAACATTTTTATCAAGAAGAGGTTCATTCTGCCAGGTAAGCCATTCTCAGAGATGCAAACATGCTCAGCGAAAAAATTTTATAATCTGTCTCTTTCTATGCTCATTCATGAAGTTTCTGCAGCATCTCAGAGTCAATTTTTAGAGGAAGGTTGTTAAGTCAATGACTAGTTTTATTTGCTGCTAAAGAAAAACTTGTTTTCATCCTCCATTACAACAGCATTTAATCACATCTGTCTGTCCCTGAATCAAGCATGCCCTAAAGTGAGTGCCTTATTAAGGTCAGCTTCTCACTCAACACAACGTATGTGCTGCACAAACAGACCTCCTTCAGCTGCTGGGAAACCAGACAAGGGCGTAACCAGGAGCAAAGACCTGTCAAGACACCATGTGAGGGTGAGGTGCAAAGGAGACAGGGAGCTCAGCATTTCCTTGGCATATACTTTACCCTTGGCAACAGAATCTACTCTCCTGGCTGGGAGATTCTGCACTTCATGAAAATCATAGCATAGACAAGGTCCTTTTCCTTCTCCCCTCCTATTTGTCCATGGGGCAGAAGTTCCCTGGAATGAGACCTACCCCCCCGAACCATAACAATATTCATCACACATCACAGTCAGTGATGAGCACAGAGCTCACTCTGTGATAGTACCTGGTGCCTGCCTTACAACATCAACCTACAATATGCAAGTTCACTACCCCCATGCTCAAGATGATCGTTATTGGTGTCTGGGATCTGGCCACATCTGATTCCTTCCATTAAATGGTCAGGACTGGCTACTTAGGGCCATCTTTGTCTGCAGATGTTTCCCATTTGTCTCCAACAACAAAAACCCAAAGATTTGCACCATGCACATAATGTCTGTTAGGAGGTGGAAAATAATCACTTAGTCATTTAAATCATTCTCTGCACTTAAATCATTCCCTTTCCCAAAGTATCTTGCTGCTTTAGAATAGAAAAGAATAGAATAGAATAGAATAGAATAGAATAGAATAGTTCTAGCTGGAAGGGACCTACAACGATCATCTAGTCCAACTCCCTGACCATTTCAGGGCTGACCAAAAATTATAGCAACTCATTAAGGGCATTGTCCAAATGCCTCTCAAGCAGTGACAGGCTTGGGGCATCGACCACCTCTCTGGGAAGCCTGTTCCAGTGTTTGACCATACTCTCTGTAAAGAAGTGTTTCCTAATGTCAAGTCTGATCCTCCCCTGATGCAGCTTTGAACCATTCCCATATGTCCTATCACTGGATATCAGGGAGGTCCTCGGGAAGCAGTGGAGAGCAATGAGGTTGCCCCTCATCCTCCTTTTCTCCAAAGTAGACAAACCCGAAGTCCTCAGCTGCTCCTCATAGGACATGCCTTCTTCCTTCTGTCTTCTTCATGTTTTCTTCCTGAACACACTGCCTTAAGAAGATGCCAAATCAAGCCGATCTCCCAAGCCCTTGACCCAGGCTAACCCAGGTGAGATCTTCCAATGACCTTCATTTCTTTTCCTTGAAGGTAATAGGGATAGCATTATAGTCACCTAATTTAATATATCTGCAGTGCAAATAGCTACCTTTCCCTTAGGAAAAATAACAAAGCAGACCTATCTACAGCACAACATGTACAATCTATTTTGCACATCAATATTAAGAGAATAAACACATCTTAAAGTGTCTATTTCTCTCCACTGAGAGTTTAAAGTCTACAAAACTGATGTGACCTATCTGCCAAAGCCTGAGATTTACCTCTTTCTTATGTCTCTGTTTCTAGGTTGCCTAATTCAGCTGATTTTAATCCTTGGTGGACAGCCAAGAACATCCAGTGTTAAGAACACATAGACACCCCTTGAGGCCATATCAAAGATATGCTCCATTGACTCCACATTGGAAACAGTTATGCACCAATTAGACTGTGCATACGTGCCAGAGTTGAAATTAGAATTAGCAGGAAAGTCCAGGTAACCATGGCTCCATCCTTGGTTTTTCTAATTGTCCAGCCATTCCTGTTTCTTTAGCATTGTAAGTGACAGTGACCAATTGCTTTTTTGGTGAGCCACTTCCTACCAGTACCTGCGTTACTCAGCCTGTTAAATAGGAGGTGTGCTTTTTACTCTTTTTTTTCATTAATATATGTCCCTGTTGTCAGACCTGTTTGGTTTTCTGCTTTCCTTTGTTTCCTGGACTTATGCTTGGTAGGCTATCTCAAAACAAGGCCATACAGTGTCATTATTTTCTTTAATTAAAATTGTTGAGAGCTGGGTAAGAACAAGCTCAGCAGTAAAAGTGAGGGTGAGTGTAGAACAGAGACCAGTCATGTTCTCCAAATACAATAAAAGTCACTCTGTGCAAAAAAGAAGATGAGAAATCTACCCATGAACAAGTGATAAAGTCTTCCCTTCTATTTCCCCACCCAGTGCTGAGGAAACTTGCTGTTTCCTGGAGACCACATTAACCTCCTTACTCATTTTCCCTACCAGCCTCCACAGAAGCTCAGGTTAACATCAAGACAGCCTCACTCTCCAGTGTCCAACACCAGCTCTAAGAGGTGACTCAAAGACAGCATCAACAGCTCTGCTATTGGCTGCAGTTAGGGCCAAGTCGATCCTTCAGAGGGTGCTGCCCAGTTCCCTTTCTGTGAACCGCATGGGGCTCCAGCCACTCTTCCTGCTCCCACTACTTCCACAAGTCTCATAGAAACTGTTTTATTTCCTACAGAGCAATCGCTGTCCCCACCCGGCCCACTGCCAGAGGCTTTCACAGAGGGCCTGGGGCACTCTGGGACTCAGTGTGTCTGCACAGAAGGTAAGTTCATGTTATTTCTTTTAGGTCTGGAACCCCACGATAAGGTGCAGTTTGCTACACCCAAACTGACAAAGCATCCTCCCTCCAAGGCCATGCCTTGCTACTTTTTAAGCTTCAGGCCATGATTTCTTCTCAGAAAGCTGCCTTCCCAGAGAGTCCATGGGTAGGAGCTGTAGATGAGCTAAGTGCCAATGGCTGGGGGCCCCACAAGGTGGCAAGGTCCTGGTGCCAGATCTGGAGACTTCTTCAGTTATAAAATGAGGAGGTTAGCTGGATGCAGAAGGGGGCTGGTAAGCATGAGGAAGAGAAGGAAGGAGAGGCATTGCCGGTCTGTATCTGTGACCGTAAGTTTACACAACCTCTTGTACACTGCCCTGGAGTGAGATGTTATCCAGCCAGATGCAGTGTGCTTTACTCCAGCACCTCATTAGCAATATGAAAATAGTTTAACACTATGTTTTCCAAGTACACACCTTTGCTCAGTGTGTGAACTAGGCTTTGCACTGATGCATGCACTTATTCAGCACCAGTTGAAAACTCAGAATTCCTGATACAAAAGGAAAAAAATGCTGTAATTTATGTAACCAGCCAAAAGCTGTTAAAGAGTATAGTAACAGCTTAGTCAAGGAAACAAAACTAATTACCAATTAAACAATGCAGCCTCAGCATATCAGAGAAGATTAGTGAAGACTTCATAAGAGCAGGAAAGCAATTCAGCAGCTCAGGAATATCTTCCCACAATTTAAAAAGGGATGCATGTAAACAATTAATCCTACATACCCTTCAAGAACCCTTCCGGACCAAAAAAAGAATGCTAAAGATATCAATTAAACAATTAAAATACAGAACTTGCTAACCAACTTGAATTTTCATTCTTCTCCACACCCTACAGTAACCAAACAGAGCTCAGAGAAGCACAGAGGTTTTGAGAGCACCTCAGTCTCTGCAAGCCCCCTCTCAGCCATGCTGCCTTTGAAAAGGCAGCCATGGGGCAGCAAGGAAGAATCAAGCAAGCTGCATTGATGCATGACAAACTGTGATACCTATGTCCTCCATGTCAAATCACTGGAGTGAACTGCTGATGTGAATACATTTTGAATTTTTCACCACAGTAGCAAGAAAATATCACTACGATAAGAAAACTTGAAGTTTCATACAACAGTGAGGCAAAGGACAAGTACACTGCTATAGGGGAGATATAAGTAAGGTTTTGTATAAGCATGTAGGTGTGGGTACAGATCCTCCTCTCTTTCTTTCCAGTCCCCACTCCCCAACCCTGCTAAATCTGCTATTTCAGTAGGGAAGCGTTAAAGATTCCAAACACACTCTAACAGTTTTGCATAGATTTTGCTGAGAACACAAGCTTTAAGATTCTTGCCCATGGCAAACTTAAATAGGCATAGTGGCAAAAAAAAATACTACTCTGTAAAAGCAATTTTAAATTAAATGTGTGCCTTAATTTGGTTGATTGGTTTGGCAGAAAAGATTTTCCATTAGAAATTGCTGATTTCCATTTTTGAAATTTAGCAAAATTAAATTATTACCTAGGATGCTGGTGTGAAACATTCATACACAAAACAGCAGCCGCCCTCCATAACTTCATGAGCTTGTGTAATAGCCCAGAACACAAGTGCATTACCCCTGCTGTACACAGCAGCAGAAAGGCTGAATTGCTGCCAGAAATGGCTGTCAATTCCCAGGAGGATTCTGAGCATGAAAAGAGCTGTTAAGAAGTGAACAAGGAGAAGTGTCTCATACCGTATCATTTCTTAGCATCCTGAACAGCAACAATGAAACATTGCATACAGGGAGATGTTCAGATGTACTAAAATTGATTCCAGCTATCATCGTCCAAAGATGTGACTGTCAGCTCCTGATAAGTCTCTGCTGTATTGCCTCTTGTTTGGGAAAATTCTTCCTTCCTACCTTCCATTTTCTTTACTTTATTTTCTGCATTTGTGATTCTATCATTTCCACTCAATTTTCCATTTCTTTCCTTGCAGGGGAAGGGGGAAGGTTTGCTTTTTGTCCTTCTGTTCTCTGTCATTTCAGTATGGTCCCTCTGAGCTGCTGCATTTGCCTCTTCATTTTATTCAGTGATACTGGCTTCAGTTGTTGCTTTGTTTCTTTTATTGCATAATCCAGTTTCTGTCCCAGCAACACCTATCTGTCCTTTGCTGAAAGGAGTTTCTGTTTCACTTGTTCTCTGAAGAAATGTCTCTCAACTGTCTGCAGTCACTAGTAGATATTCTTCCGACTACTTAAGATGCTGCTTATCAGGACATTTTTTGTCAAGCAACAATAACCCAATCTGGTTCTCGTCTCCTTTTTTCTAGCTTCTGTTTTATCTCAGCAAGTATCAGATTTCCTGTACATATAAACAAATTTTACATCTTTGCTGGGGTTGAAACACTTAGATTTGTATGATGATCCAGTTTATTCAACTAAGGTATCTTTTTTGTACAAATGGTCAAAAGCCCTCTTAAATTTTTAATTCCCAGTGAGTGAAATAGCTCCTGCTTAAAAAGAAAAGCTAAAAAAATACCCCACCTAACAAACAACTCTCTGATAAACTTTAAAAAATTTCTCACTAAACATAACCAGAGAGGACTAGGAGAAAGGGAAAAAGGAAGCAAATTGTCCCCACTGCCCTTTTTAGGAGGCTGTCAAATTTCATTGCTTTAATGATAATAAACTTTTGAATTTTTGGACTAAATTATACCTGGGTAAACAGTAGCATTCCTTGCCAGGCCAAAATTCCTATTGATTTATTAACTGCTTTTTATAAAGGTTATGTTTGGATTCTTCTGATAGATCTCACTTTCTGATGAATTTCAGTAAAAAAAACAACCTGATCCTATAGCAAATAATAATTTCATACTTAGATATTCAGTTCTTCTGTGAGAACCAATGAAGTAAAACATTTAAAATACCCAGGTGCACAAATGATTAAGCTGTATAATTAGATCTCTAAAAGAACAGTATAAGATATCAAACTAGAAAGGAGGCCAAGGAATTAAAATGACTCAAAGCCTAGATGCATTATAAGAATATCCAGTCTCTGGTTACACAGATTACAATACATAGCATTAAAAAAAAAAAAAAAAAAAAAAAAAAAAAAAAAAAAAAAAGAAAAAATAAGAAAAAAAAAGAAAAAAAAAGAAAAAAAAAAAAGCTGGGATACAGATTTCATCTTTAAGTGTATGCATTAGGTGGGATAGCAAGAAGAAAGTCCTCCTGCAGAAGGTAAGATGAACTTGTACCTGTCCCCAGGGATTTATTCCTCCTCCCTTTGGTACATAAAATATTGACCTCCAAATCCAAGGGCTGAGAGGGATCTCTGGAACTTAGCTTCTCTCTTTCAATAGATTTCAATGGAGTTCAAGGATTAAACAGAAAGATTTGCAGGAGGAAGGTCTCAGCATCCCCCAGGAAATGGGAACAATGACTTTTCAGACCACATGGCAAACCAAAAATGTCAAGAGTCCATCACAAGTGCTAACAGGACAGGAACATGAAGTGTGAAGGAACAATGCAGAAAGTGGCATAAAGGAGGACACATTTGATCCCAAAATGGCTGGAAGACTAACATTCAAGCAGACTGCTATGCTGACAGTTTTGTAAAAGACTTTGATGAGGTGACAGTTTGCCTGACTGAAATGCTAAAACTACGCAGTATAAGCATTTTCTCCTGCTATGCAACTGCAGTTTGTGCCCATCTAGATTAGTCTTTGCTGTGTGGACTAGAGGTTGCCACATGGTATGGGGGTGGGGGGGAGGCAGGACATGATTCTCACTTTACCAAGTGCTGTTTATCTTCAATCTACAGAGTCTTGCATTCTTTGCTGAATTTTCTTCATATTTGGGGCTGATATAAAAGTATCTATCTATGAATGTACATGTTTCCATAAAAATTAAAAATTGCATTTTATTGTAAGGTCAGATAATTACTGCTCTTTATAACAAGTAATACCTAAAAATGACTGCTCTGCCTGGACAAGTTGGAGCACATTCAGTTAAAAAATACCTACACAATAGAGCCTTATTCTCTTGGAATAAGTGAGACTGTTATTTACATTGCGCGACAATTTACACTGAGCAGTCAGCTAGGTAGCTCGTGAATTAGATTGTAACATGTGATAAACAGCTATGAAGTAAGCTGCAAAATAAAATAATTGAAGTGAAATGAAATAAAATATGAAAAAATATAAAAACTGCCACACTGGTCAGATATCTTCTCCTGGAGGAGGGAAACCAGTCATTCTGCTGTTGCTGTCAAGACATTTCAAACATTTTTCATTGCCTCCTGGTTTGAGGCTCCTCAGAAAGTACTGTGTTTTAAAAGAAACCAAAAGCAATGTATATAATGGGCTTGTGTCAAAAAAAGACATTGATTTTAATTCCATTTCAAAGTGTTTCATTATTCCAGATGAATGCTTGTCACAAGCACAGAAGTCCAAAGTTCAAAATGACATCGTTTTAAAAAAATCAATCTATGTACAAAACTTTTAATTACTTACAGGTTGACTTTGGTGGATTTTAGTTTTGGTTTTTGTTTTTTCTTTTTAATTGTGATTCATTTTCCAGGCATAATCCATTGATTCACTCAGAAACCAGGAACTTGCATCCTTGACTCACGGAGTAGTTCCTTTTCTTCTAAACAGTGTTTTGACCATGTTCCACATTTTTGCAATTCCATATTTTCTTACAGCTTGGTTTTAACTTTGCTTTATACTATGAGCAATTACTTCTGCCCTTCACTAGTATAATGAGATTTCAAGGCACCAGAGATGGGATTTTCAAAAGTGTTTATTGATGGATTAGCTTTACCCCCTGGCAAAAGCAGTAAGAATTTTACAACTGATTTTCATGGCAGCAAAAGTAGGTTGACACCACGGGCTTAGGAAAATCCTACCAGTCTGATGGGTTTGCTTGTTTATACCAATGCTGCTTTCACATATAAGTTTTGTTTCATACATACAAATCCTACAAAAATAAGGTGGTGTGATCAGAAATCCACAGCTGACACAGATACAAACTACAAATGGAATGACAGAGTCTCAAGTTTTGACCACATTACATCCTTTAGTCAAGAAAAACCAGAGGTTAAAAACAATATTTACACATGCTAACGGTTGTATCCAATTAAGAAAGGGAAGTTTTGGGATTTTTTTTTTGGGGGGAGAGCAGACTGTACCTTTCAGTAACCAGAATTCATACTTCTTGCTACTGTATTATATATCCTTAACCAGATGTAAAAAAAAGAAAAAAAAGAAAAAAAAAAAAACAACAACTCTTTTTAACACACCTCCTGTTGCTCTTAAACTGATGGTTATATTCTCAATATCAGCAAATGACCTTGTACAATGTGCCTGGCAAAGGCAAACAGAAATAATATTAGTAGATGGTTATCACCAGTTGTTGTGTGGTTGTTTTTGTACAGTTGGATATTTTTAAAAACACTGTGCAGAAAAGAGCACAAAGCACGACACATTTTTCAAGCTTTGTTCCTTGTTTAAGCTTCCTCTTGATGAGGTGCACTTCGCTGTTCATTAAAAGCAGGTCCTTCTGTGTCTCCCTTGACAAATCTGCCATCTCATCTCCTCCCCTTTTTAGAAAGCAGATGATCACCCCAAGACATTGAGCTGTTGCAGCCGGTGTTTTAAAGGGCAAAGCTGGAGAATCTTCCACAGTTATTGATACCGATATATGGTCTTTGTACGTGATGCTGGGGTATAAGGAACTGTGAGAAGGTACACAAACATTTAATTCATCCCTACCGTGGGCAGATTTAACTGCCACTCACTTTCTCCACTGCATTAAAAAGGTTTACAAGGAAGAGGTCATATAAAAAGTTATGAAGACACAGAGAAAAAGAGAATCAAGGCTATGTTCATTTCCATGCTGGGAATGTGTGTCAGCCTTTTTGCCTAGACTATTTGCCTTCATTGGTATTGATAAAGATTCTCCCCTTCTTAATAGAGTCTGCAGCAACAATATCACTAAGACATCTCATGAGCTTATAGAAACCTTAAAAACACTTCATTAACTGCATGATATTTGGGCCAATTAACAAGGCAGCTCTCTGAGTTTCATCCCTTTAATTGAATGCTACTGCTCTGTCTCAAGGGTTGTAAAGCCTCTGGGATTGCAAATACAATAATTATTAGCATTCAGTTTTGATTCATTGAACTCAAAGAATAGAATTTAACATTGACCAAGGCTTAAACAAATGCTGAAAAAAGTCGGTTCTTTCCATGTTGTCACTATCGTCTTCAGAGGACACTGGGGAGTAATCTGCTCATGTATAGACACTCAGTACTGTCGGAAGGAATATCACACACATCTGAAAATCCTTGTAGCATAACAGATTTTGACAGGATGGCATGATAATGCCTGGGGCATTGTTTTTCTTTGTTTAGAAATTCTTCCCTTTCCACTGCCAATAATTATGTACATTCCCCCACAAGGGCCTTCTGCCTTGAAAGATAAACAGATAGATAAACTTCATAACTATTGCTTTAACAAACAGCGAAAGCTGTAATTGAGAATGAGAATTGAGTTCTACATAGGATCAAATAAATACATACACAGAGGCTCAGTTTCACAAATAAGTGTATGTTCAGCTGTGATCTCAAAATAAAAGGTGATTTATTTATTTTTCTACTTCAGTAAAGTAGGTTAGCTATTTTGGCATTATGTGTTTTGGTAGTGTGAAAGATGATCACTTTGCAACACTAGTTCAAGTGGCTGATATTAAGACTTCACAGGAAATTTGCTTTATTGCATTCAGGGAGAAAGATAAACTACGCAGGACATAAATCAGGCCAAAATTTTTGTACTTCAGATCTCCAAAGACAAAATGACCAGGTACTATGAGCAGCAGAGCCTCTTCTGTTTCTGCAGAGGTCCCTTCTGAGGATGTTTTGTAATTAGATTGATTAACTTTCAGCACAGGGGTTAGGAGTTGTTAAAATCCAGCTCACTTGTCTATGAGCAGCCCTAGCTTGTCCTTTACTCCACTGTGAAATTTTACATTTGGCACAAGTTATTACTTTTTGCTAAAAATAATGATATTTGCCATTGCACTGGAGAAGGAGGTAGGGAGACAGGTGATTCTGAGAGTCCACACAGTGTCTCCATGGGAGCAGAAACTTCTATGAGACTGCTCCTGTTCAGAATAATTATCCTTGGAGGAGGCAGCCTATAGAAGGAAGTAAGGAAGGATCTAATAGTTGGAGGACGAGGGTCAAATAAATTAGGGCAAAAAATTATCTTATTTCTACTTAGGAATTTGCTGTATATTTAAAGAGAACTAAAGAATATGTCAGTCTTTGTTTTGGGACTAATGTAATTAGAAGAGATCACAAAGAGAAGTAGGGCTGTTATAGACACCAGTTACATCTGATGCATACTTTTAAACTATGTAGATTTAAGTACTGCCAAGTATGCAATATTATATTGCTTGTCAATAATCTAAATGCAGGTTAGGACTACGTTTTTTTCATAACTCCATCTCTGAGTCTAAAATATTTAGAGGACATGAAGAAATCGTCCAGAAAAAAAAAGGAAATTAAAACAACTGGTACTTTCCTTTCTAAAGAATATGAAGCTATGAAGATCATCATATAAGTGAGTATGAGCTGATAGTCACTATCAAGAAAGATAATGTGGATAACTGTAACAGACAATAAAAATGAAGTGGCAAAGGGAAAATCACAATATCGGTTTAAAAAATGAACTGAGATAGGTTTAAGAATGCATTAAAGCATCTTAGCTACTTCAGTTTTCCCAGGAGTGAGACAAAAATCCCATTCATGTAGATAGTCTTCAGAAAAAAATTACCTACCGCAGTTTTAGTTGATCTATTTATATATGTACCTGATCCGTCAGTTTACTGAGTATCTTGTTTTATGTTCACTTGGATAAAGACTCAAGGTATTTTGAAAACTTTATTTGATAAACCATAAGACTAAATACACTTAAACTAAAAAGAGATTCTTTAACAGCTTTACGACATCAGAAAAAGTGCACCTCCCTCTGTGCTGCAGTGTGTACCAGATATGTAATGACAACCGTTTTGATTTAAGTATTTAGACAAAATGTCAGAAGGATGCCGTGTGGTAGACACAAGGACAGAAAAATAACAGCTCAGTGCTTAAATATACGGCTCCTTGTATTTATGGGAGATGTGAGACACAGATTAGAGCTCCCTCCTTCAAAAGAAACCTGAATTTGACGTATCAGATAAAGTCATTGTCCCATCTTGCTTATTATCTTTTCTTGGGCAGCAGCCAGTATTTAATGTTCAGAATAATAGAGGGGAAAAATCTTCCTGCTCTGCACAAGCAATTTACTTATATTATAAGCTATAAAGTTTAATTATATTGCACTACTTTCTTAGCTTGTGCAGTTCAATGACAATGATCCTTTTCTTCCTCTGTTCAAACAATTAAAACTATCAAAATATATGAATCAGAAAGTTTCAAAATCCCACTTCACAACTTTTTAAAATGATGAGTCATGCAAAACAATCTGAGATTACGTGTAAAATAGCCTCACTGGTGAATAACTGAGTATCACATGCACATGGACAGAATTGCATATCAAATACTTTGAATGGGATCCAGTCTTAGCCATCTGTGTCATCTATCTACTTACCTGCTTTCTGGGACTGCCACATTCTCCAGGCAGATAAGTTATTTAGATACCGTTCTGTTTAGTCCCAAACTTTGTTGGGCTTTGACTAACTTCTTTTGTACACCCATGTACAAAAATACTTATTCTAAGAACACTAACACCTGAAGTTCAAATATGATCCAGGCCTAGGTGGATTGCCTGGCAAACTTTAAAAAGAACTGTGGTAGGATCAGAGGCCAACACCTCTGGTGCAGCAGACTATGGAGATACATATTCTGGGCTTTCGACTAATTGACCTGAATAAGTACCATCGTCACTCCTTTTGCTAAAACTCAAATTTTCAAAAAGCAAGAGGCTGGAAGGAAAAAAAAGAACGGACAGTATGGCTAAGGTCAAACTGAGAAACTGAGTTCCTGATAAAGATACGTGGAGTGCATACGCATTATATACTCAAATCAGTTTTGGATTAAAAAAAATCTAAAATCATCCTTGGGGTAGGAATCAAAACCTTCCTTCAGTACTACCCTCGGTGAATTCAGTCAATAAACCATTTCATCCCGTATCTCCATTTATTGCAATCTAACCCCATCATTCAGCTTGGAGATCTCCTATTCACCACAAAGAGCTGTTCCTTTGGTCTTCTCCAACCACCATTTTTTTGTTGTTGATGATGATTTCAACTCTCTTACTGTGACATCACCCCCCACTTCAGGCCTTGCCACGTTATGTTTCCTGATCTCAAATTTTCCATCTCTCCTCTCTTCTCCTCTCCTCCTCTCTTTCACTGATGGAGTTGTTGATTCCCTTTGTCCTTTAAGTGTCCCCCTTGACTCTGTTCCTTATCTTTCCTATTTCAGTATTTCTTTTGGTAGTTTTAGATGTGTCTCACCTTTGACATTACTTCCTCCATTTCTCCTGCTATATTAGGAAATATCTATGGCAGAAATTCTGAGATCAGATGAGTTCATTTTCTCCTCCTTCAGTTTTGCTATCTTAATTTTTGAGATCTGTTGCACAAGGCTGTCCTTCTGCCTGTCATTCAGGTCTATAGTCTTTGTCTCAGGCTTCACTGACAGCTGTAGCTTTCAGACTATAAACGTTACACATTCTTTCATCTCTAAGATCAGTCTTTCCTACACAGCCACCCACCTTGTCATACAGCCCATATTCTCTTAATGGTATGTGGAGAAAATGTGGATGCTGTTCCAAAGATGATTAATAAAGTCATCTCTGCCTTTAAGCCCTGTTATTAGCTGCCCCTTCTTCATGTCAAATACAAGCCAATAGTCTTCACTGTCAGAGCACTTTTTGCTGTATACTCCCCCTGTCAACACTGGTTTGAAATAACAGCATTTTCTTCCCCCCCCCAAATCTGGTTTTTATTACATTTTGGAACAGATACTTCTGGGATTTTACATGTTTCTCTTCTGGAAGTGGATGTGGAAAGCTATCCATGAAGGTGTTTCATTGTTTTTCTGAAATTCTCCTTAAACTTTCTCCTACTGTACTAATTAGAAATAAAAATGGACAACAGCCTGGCTGGGATCAGCTCTTTGTTTTGTCCCACACCCATCTATTCATATCAGCTGAATCTTGTGTTGCATTTCAATTGCAAGCTATTTTAAACAAGATCTATCACTATAACCTTATATCCTTTACTTACATAACACCTTGAATGAGCTTCTGGGCTTTCGGATAATATAAATAATTTCAATAAAAGAAACAAGCGCTCAGGAAGTTTTTACTCCAATTAAAACCAATTAAAGGATTATATGGGAGTTTTGAAGTAACCTTCAGGGTAGGAAATATGATATGACCACACTATCCCACCAGAAACACTCAGGGCAAAACACAGGTACGATGCTGCCTGTAGACCAAAATGGGGGATAGGGATTACTGTTTCAGCAATGAGAATGCAGTGTGTGTTTCTACCTCCTTTGTTCAATATGAAAAGGAATAAGCCATTTCCCACCTTCTGCTGTCAGTGCAATACCACCTTTCACAGCAATCCATGCAGCTGGGGCAAAGCACAACTTTTAGTTATGCCTGTTGCTGGCTTTTGCTTCCTGGAGTTCTCCTATCCTTATGTGTATCTCTGCTCAGCTGGGTGCAAGTTAGCCCAAAGCTATTAGTGATTCAGTAGAATGAGCAGAACATACACAGGGTACTTTCCTTACTGATTGTACAGAATTAGAATATTAATTAGAGTTTGGTTGTTTACACACAACTAAATCATAAAATTATCTCCAGAGAAATACAACTCCCTAGCTGTCTCAATCCTTCTAATATGCCAAAAAGCAATTACTCCCTACAGCTTTCCAAAAGCACTTTATCTTTCTTTGAAGATGGCATCAGAAAAGATCCAGCAGCATTAATGGTCTAGCGATGAGTTTCTGGCACCTCTGAGTCAAAAGCTCTGTAGGACGCAATACACAAGCATTCTCAATGTGAATTCAATAAGCAGTCAAGTGATTGTACAACTGTGTAGTCACTCAGATATAAATCAGAACTGGGATTGCTGAGCTTTATTACAGTGTGTTGGGATGTCTATGGGAAGCAAGCTTATAGTCTGCTACCTTTTTGAAAGTGCTGGCAACTTTTCCCTCCCTGTTGCAGTTCAGCAGTTCTTATTGAGCTGTACCAGAATCAAAGTGATGCTTTATGTGTTGAGTATACTAAGAGTTAATTCAACTACATGGCTTGCTTCTGAGAAGAATGCACTCAAACATATCTGTGTAATGAAGATTTTTATATTATACAATGCCACAGAGCTATCTCCTTTATAACAATGAGCTATCAAAAATAAATCTCTCATCTCTGTTATTTGATTCAAGCTGAGAGGGAGAATGAAGACAAGATAAGGAAGAACAGTAGCTGTAGAAGTGAAATCAGTTTGGTACTGCTGAAAGATCGTTAAAGGGAGCAATATGGAATAAATTAATTGTGGTATAGCTGAAATCCTGGCAGGTTTTGGCACTTACCTGGAGCAGGCAGAGACCACTCCAGGACTATGGGAGCGGTATATCATATCCAAGGCCTTTGTATTTCATTTTATTTTCAGTCTAAGCAGCCAAAAGCAGGAATACATGTTTCAGGAAATTAAATATGAAATATTCTAGTGTCAAAGCCTAGAGTATAAACTATCATTCCTACTTTAGCTGCTCAGAGTGCTCAGAAAGGAAGATACACAATTCTTTGTTGCAGAAGTACTTGGGGTTTTTTTCCATGTGAAAGTATATGGTTTCATTCTGGATTGCATAGTAACTTATTTAGTTGCTAGCTGAAGTGGTACAGAAAATATCCAAAACACATAGGGATTCCAGGGATGCAGCAGAGCTGACGTTAGGTTTACTTACCATCCTTGCTCCCAGCCAGAGACAATTCAACAGAGAAATGTGGGCACTGTATAATAGCCAGTGTTACTTTCCCAGGATCTGAAACTTTTACCTTTTGGAATATCTTTATTTTTATTCATTTGCAGAGATAGGAAATTGTTCCTTTTTCTGTATGTCAATGAATATGGTGTGAACGGGGAAAAAGACTTTAAATAAATCATTTACAATAAACAATCCAAGAATGCCTACAAGCATAATAGGGTCCTACAATAATTTCCTAAATCTGCAGAATATTTCTGAATAACCTTAACTTTAAGCATACAGAAACCCTATTTGAAGCCAGCATAATGTAATCAGTCTTACTCCACCGTAAAAAGTGAAAAAAACCTACACAAATCAAAAACAGGAAAAAAAATCAAAGTCCTCCAAAATCAAATTCCTCCAAATCTGATCAAAAGTCAAATTTGAATCCTAATCCCTTTCTTTATGCTGTCACTAGAGTCTTTGAAATGGAAATGATAAAGAAAATTAAAAGAATCATAGAAATGACCTTTTGTATATTCTTTATTAACAGTATTGTGGTAGATTGGAGTGGGATTGGATTGTTGTCTGAGATTCTTGAAGGAATACTAAAAGCCATCATAATCTTTACCATGCAGGAAATTTGGATGTAAAAGCTACCTTTATTAATAATAAGTAAAAATAAACAATTGTGACCATTTCTATAGGGTCCCCAGCATTTTCTAATATCTCAGTATGGGTACAGTGAAGGAAACTGCAAGAATCAAAGTTTATTCTTAACAGCTTTATTGTTGGCAGGATAGTCCTTTCTTAAGACAAAACAAACAAATATGCTTACAGGCATGCACTGTACTCCCCAAATCCATGTAGCTTGTTCACCTCCCCAAAACAACGGCTGCGTAACTGGATTTTTTTTATTCTTATGACAGAAAATTACAAGTCTGCATGTTACAGGTCAAATCCTACCATCTGATATTTCAATATTCAGACCATGCTAGTGTTTTTCTAGCTTCCTACATCTATTCAGGAAGACAAAATTTCACCAAATATCTTCCAGCCAAAGCCCAGGCTTGGATGACTCTTATTTCATTCAGCAGCCCTTAGGATCAAACAACGGGCGAGCTTCATCAAAGCATTTGGAAATACACTTAAACATGTCTATAACTGCATGCTTGAATGTTCTGCCATGTAGGCATCAGCTGTTCCAACAATCTGCGGAGGGATGTTTCTCACGAAGTCTGCAACGCAAAGCGGAGTGCTGCTCTTTGGAAAGCTTTCTTTGGAAGCGTCTGTGAATTTTAACCAGAGATGAGTTGGAGGAAGTGTCACTTACTGCGAAGTGACATGGAGAAATTGGCAATGACACACCAAGGGCTCTACTGCCAAAATCCAGTCAGAGCGCCATCAAATCAATTTCTGCCTTCAGAGCCATATTCTAATCCATCTTCAGCACTGAGCACACATTTACTGCACCAGCAGACTGGTGAAAATGAACAAAGATAACAGCTCTATGTTATGTAGGGTGAGAAATATCTTCTAGCTATTGGTCCCCATCTTCTGCTTCCTGAATCCACAGAGGAAACCCTGTGATTCTGGGAAAGACTGTAAATATCTAATTAACTGCTGCCTGGAAGAAAAGGAGAAGGGGCACCCACCCATATAACCTCTCAGTGCTTTTGGTTACTGGTGTTATCTGTCACCTCTGGAAAGGGTCGACTCCTCCTCCGGCCCATCTCCTGCTCTCCTCTCCCCTTGCAGGCTGGCAGGGCTCCAGGGCTCTGCTGAAGCAGCAGCAGGAACAGTGAGGGAGACAGAGACACACAGGGGGGACAGGAAGGGCTGGCTCCACTGCTGGTAGTCACCTCTGGAGCCTGACAGCAGGAGCTGCCTTTCAGCAGAGGCTCTTCGCTCCAAATTGCTGTGCAAAGAGCAAGTACTTATTAGATCATGGGCATCCATTAGAGTCACATGAAAGTGAGGGACTCATTGCAAATTCAGCAGGCAGCCAAATTCTCAGTTGTGTAAGTCAATTTAAATTTAATTAATTTTAAGGGAGCTATGTACCTTTACATCATCTGAAAGGCAGGTCTGCAGAAGGTAAAGCTGCCTTGCCCGAGCAGAGGTTGCTTCCAGATTCTGGCACACAACAGGTGAGGGAAACAGGCCATCAGCCCTGATTCCCCCTGTAATGATCTGGGGGGAAAAAAAAAAAAAAAAAAAAATAGCAACAGGGCTTCTTTCTACATTGAAAAGAAGATTATGAACAAGTGAGGGGGAAGGCATGTCTCATGTACCCCCTCTCCTCCCTGCACTGTGCAGCAAGAGGGAAGGGAGCAGCTGGGCAGGACAAGAATCACAGGGGCATGTGGGAAGATACAGAGAGGGCTTTCAACAGGCCAAGAGTATGTCTCATAAGAAGTCTTCTGAGATACTGAAGTCTTCCAGGTGCCAAAGCCCAATCCATCTGGAAAGTAAAGATGTAGATTTCAATTTAAGAATAAAAGGATAATGGTAGTCCTCCCTTCATTAAATTAGATTGGAGAAGGAAGCCCACAAATTACTTCTTGAGGCCAATGCACTTGATCAAAGGCAGGAAGAACAAAAGTCTTAAGCATCAAGTTGTGTTTAGCAAATATGTCTAAGCACTCTGCAGGCTCTTAAATGAGCTATTCAGGTGGATTATGTGCTAATAAGTAAATTACACTGACTTTCACCTAACATTGCTTTGTCTTTTCCTGCCCAATTCCACAGTGATACCAGATCTTTCCAAGAGCACATATTCCCTTCATTATCCCATCTAATCCCACTGCAATACTGTGAACCTGCTGTGAACATCTTTTTCAAATGGAGAGTCACTGCAGAATATTTTCATGGGAAGAAAAGTACTGCGCAAACATTTGAAAAATATATATCTGCTTAATTAAAAGTTTAGAACAGTGGCACAGATTTATTAAACCCATCAGGAAATTTAAAGAAAATCCAGCAATGATTTTCAGTGCTTGCCTTGTTCTGTAATATCCAGATGAGAAAAAGACCCTAGATACAGAGGCATTATTCAGTCAGTATCAAGAGACCATGGGGACCTAATTAGCTCAATACTCACTACCAGGTCTTCTGTTCCCTATAAAAGCAAAGATAGTATACAGTCTATGCGTGTGCAGAGCAGACTTCTTGCTTACAGTTTTTACAGTTGCTAATACCTTTGGGGAAGCCTGGTTTTACTGGAAAGAGATAACTGGTTGTTGGAATACTGTTTTAAAAGGGATACTGTTTTATAAGCAACGTTATAAAAGTCAAAATAAATAAGAAAAACATCTTCCAGGAGGAGAGACAGGAAGAATTATATGCAGTCTTTGGATAGCTTTGTTATTAACAGGGTTCCACTTCTATTGTGGTCTTTAGTAATTTACCACAAAAATCAAAGGGTATGCTGCACTGTATTTCAGTAGTTTCTCTGCTTGGTAAGTAATTGTAGTTTGGCTTTCCAGCCAGCGTCTGGGGACATTGTGCTGCTATAACACATTCAGGGAGTGGGAATTGGCAGGCTGTTTACTGCCATCACAGAATCTAAGAGATCATAGATTTTATCCCCTTTCATCCCAAATCAGTTATAAGTTGCAAACATGTCTTAATAATAGTAATGAAAAAAAGCTATATTTAGAACATAGGTTACTCTGCACTGCCATTCTATTCTCCCTCTTCTCACAGTTTCTGGGATGAATTAAAAGAAATATTGGACTGCAAAATTGCTATTTACTTCTATACCACTATTAGTCAAAAGATACAACATGAAACAATCCAATGCAAGTATTAAAGCTTTCAATACATATGTTTTATTGATCTTAGAAAGGACTGATGAAAATAGGCATGTATTTTTTTGAACCAATGTTTATGCTTATTAAGAAAATGACAAAATGACTGTTCTGGGCTGAAATCTATATCCATAGGCTGGATTCAAAGTAAGTAGCTGCACTGCAGAATTCTCAACTTTATGCAACTATTGACCTTAGCTCAACAAATTGCCTTTTCAAAGATGAGACATGATCCATTTTATCCCCCATATGCATGTCCAATAGTCCCTGGGGTAAAAGGCGGGTTTTTTTAAAAAAAAAAAAAATTTTTTGGTCCTTCTGATCTCTGGATTGCAGCTCTTTTTTCCTACCAATTGTATCCAGTTGTGATTTTTTTCCAAAAAGCTGAAAATAGTCAAAGGACTTATTTAATCCTTCACTCTGGCTTGCTTATGTAGGTGAACATTGTTCCTTTAGGCTTTGTTCAAGAAGCCATCCATATTATTTAACAACAAGTAACCAAGAAATAAAGTGAGTTTACAGTTTAACAAAGTTCTTAAACACATGCTTAGGTACATTTTTATTCACCAAAATGCACAAGAACACAATAAACTGTAATTAATTAAGAACAGAGGAATACAGATAGACTATTCCTTTAAAAACGATCATATAAAAGCAGCTATAAACAGTATGCCACTGCAATTCAAATCAAAGGATAAACAAGAATATTTCACAAGTTCCCTAGAAAGTGATATTGAATAAATTCTTTATAACCTTTTTTTGTGTCCAGTGCAAAACTATGTTCTTTTCTTAAAGAAGAAGTCTCCAAAAGAACTTTATTTCCACATAGATGAAGTGTTTCATGTAGACCTCTCTATAGTGTAGTTTCAACAGCAGTTGAAATCTTGTTTTTACTGCCTGAACTCAATTTCATTTCTTTTATAACTCAGTTTCTGACTTGAACTCTTTTGCCAGTGAAAAGCTCTCTCTTGTTAGGAAGGAGTTCTGTCATCTGTGGACTAAATAATTTCAGTGGGACAAAGGTGAAGGACATCCATAGTAGGACAAGTTGCCCTGAGGGAGGCTTTCTTTGCAAAATACAAAGTCACCTCCTTCCCTGTACAGAGATCCAATGGCTTTCTCATAACATGGCCCAGAAATGGGTAGCACTAGTCATGAAGCAAGTTCTTCTGAGCCAGCCAAATTCTTCCTACATCTTTCCCATCCTGAGAAGACCTCAGGAAGACAGACAGTAGTATTCAAGCTGAGTATCCTTTGAAAACAATAATTATTGTAGACAGTGGTTGCAAAGATTTTAACAAATGCCTTTTCATGCAGTTCTGGTCCCCATACTGTGGAGGAGCACAATTTGTTCCCCTGTATATGAGGAAAACTGACTGAACTTTCAACTTCATATTGAAAATCTTAGTCCAGATCTCAGGGGAACATGAGTGTTGCTATTTGATGTGGAAAATGTGATGCTACTACATGGCCTTTTCATTAATATAATGTGCTGTAATGCTATCCTAAATTACTTTTGAACCTTTTTCTTGAAAGGAATTGTGTCATTCTCTAATGGTTTCTGTTTACAATCAACATGTCTGTTATGTGATCATGGCTGAAGGTCTTTACAGTCTAAGTTGAAAGAGCTATCTATGTCTGTGCCAAAGTCAGTGCCGGGGCCTGGTCTCTTGCCAGAATCATTTTTTCTTCACTAGTTTCCACATTTCTTGTCTGCTGCAGCACCTGGATGGATCTGGCTTGCCTGGAGCATATCTCTTCAAGTCTGGTAAGACCACACCTGGTTGTTCTTAAATAAAGGAATATCTACCAGACCTCCTGCAATGTTAGTGTTTTTATAGAAAACAAAATAAATAGAAATATCCAGTCACCTTCTAATAGAGATGTCACCCAGTGTCTCACCTCCCACAGAAACTAATCTGTTATGGAATGGCCACTGCTGTGAGCTTCGAGGCTTTGGGTCTATTGTGTCTTGAAACCCAAGAGAACTGGGGTCATTGGAGGCGATGGTGATCCTGTAAACATAAATATTGTCTCTAGATAGTTTGTTGTCATTCAAAGCAGCCATCTCTCAGAGAATCAAAATGTTTGGAAGGTTTAATGAAGTGACTGAAGAAATTGAGCTAAGAACTGTTTGGCTCCCATTTGCTCCTGCTCCCACACAGACTAAAAGGAACCTGAGCAAAGATGATAGCCTCCCTAGCCTTCAAGTTCTTACCCAACACTATGGGGATGTAAAAAGGCAAACAACAAATGCATAGCTGTAAGGTTATTTAAAAAAAAAAAACCATACCCATCTGGTCTCCCACCTTGTGAATTATGGGCAGCTGGATCTGTTTTAGCACAGACCCATTTGGTCTGTTCCAGAAATGACACTTTGTCCTTTTAAAAATTAACTTCGAATCATACAGCAAGGTTTCTTCATCAATGCTTTGCTCCCCTGGCAGTTGGAGAAAACTACTGTCAAGGAGAATTTACTTTCAAAGTACCTACAAAGAAAAAGTCTGTGTTTACACATCTCTTATCACAATGGCATCTTGAACCCACTGCCTGTCATAGAAACTTGGAAAGGTTTGCCTAAAAACAATCTTCCATGTTCCATTTTCTTGACTGGGAAACTTCGAAACAGGTTCTTCTGCCTCTAAAGATATCTGCTTCTCCAGATTTTTTTATATTCTTCTGTCCATAGAATCAATTACTCGAATGTATACAGTAAGACACATCTAGATAAATCCAAACTTTATCAGAAATCAGGAAGTCCAGAAACTTCAAACAAAGAACTGTCAGAATATTTTTGTTGAATCGGAACTACAATGTTGGAATATATGACTCGCAAAATCCTAGTACCAGAACACATTGGATGATGATATAAGAATTTATCATTAAGCTAATGGAAATCTTATTAGTCTAATAAAAATAAAACAAACAGTTATTAGTCCAATTACAGCAACTTTAACACTCATAGTTCAAATTATTGAATTACAGGAAAGCCTCATTGGTAGTACAGTCAAAACTGATATACATAAACCTTTCTCTAGTGTTATGCTCACCCTCTTAATATCCCACTGCCTCCTAAGGTTCACACTTTCAGTCTTCTTCAGGAAGACTTTGTGTGGCAGGAGAGGAAGGGTAGGTATTAAAAGTCATCTGTATGCTTAGTTCTTCACCAAGAAATCTATTATGCTAGCTGGCTTGAAAAAGTTATTTTTAGTTCCACTGCTCCAAACCTTAGGTAGACTTGAGGTTACTTTTAGGTTTTTGTAACGCAGTCATCTTACTCTTTATTCACTGCTTCCCAGCGAAAGTTTCCATATTATACCAGTACATTACTAAAGGTATGCAATAGCCTCCACCAGCCCTAAAGGCATAACATTTGTTTCTAAGTGCCTATATAGGATTTTTAGATCTTTACCATAGATAGAGAGCTAAACCAGAAGAAAGCAGCCAACGCTCACCTCACCTCTAGACAATTATTATCACAGAGAAAACAACATAAAATCAGTTCCTACTAAGATAAGCCCACACCAGATCTGAAGTGGTGAGTCAATACAAAGTCAAGTCAATCTTTTAATAATATTGCAAAAATACAATTTACTGGGCCACAGTAGGTATGCCTTACAATATATAAATACAAAAAGACTACTATACTAATGAAGACAAAATTTAAATTAAGAAACATTTAATCTTCAACTGGATATGAGTCTGTTGCTGAAAATTTTCTAGGTTCATCTGATTTGATTTTATCACAGACTGTTTCTTAATAAACAAATAAAATCTTCTCCCTCAGCTGTTATGGTGAGTTAACTGTAAAAACCCAGATACAGGCTTTCTGGAAACTTTTAATTTCAGACAATGTGGAGCAGACTAGAGAACTCTATTTGGTCTGTAAAGACCTACAGGGCAACCTTAAAATCAGATAATCATCAGTAAATGTAAATACCAGCTTTTATTTCATTTCACTGGGTTTTATATGATTTTTTGGCTGCTGCCTGCATCCTGCTGTGCTTCCACAGGCAAGCAGCTATATCTCTCTCATTTCAGTGACAATTTAATATGAAATCACAGTTGTGCTGCCGGACATCCTGCAACGAAATGCTCTTCATGATAAATTCCAGTCATTTTTGACCCTCAGCTTTCCTCAGAGGGCCATATCAACAATATTGATAAGACTTCATATTACCATCTCAGGAGTATAACAAGGTTAAGACGATTGCTGTGTCAGCAAGATGCTGAGCTTTTGATTCATGCCTTTATAACAACAAGGTTGGATTATTGCAATTTATTGTTGGCAGCTCTCCCAGACAGTTCACTATGTAGGTTGCACCTCACACAAAACTCAGCAGCCTAAATGTTCAAAAACTCATACAAAAATATCCAAACATGACTAGTAGTAACATCACCACCAGACACATTATGGTGAAATCCTGATCTGGGATAAAAAAACTGTGAAACAAGTACTTGCTGTGAAACCTGTGAATAATCAGGAACTACTTCATCTAAGTGTTATCTGCTTGTCATTTTAGAAGGTAATTTACTGTTTCTACTCCTGTATCTCTGGTAATACTTCGTCTCTTTCTTTCCTCCACTCTCTGTGGACTGTCTTATTATGCTGAGCTCAGAGCTTCTGTTTCATTTCATTTTAGATTTGAATACATTAATAGCAATATCTTGGATGGATTGGTCATTAGTATAACCTAATGCTTATTATGCTGTGCATTTTTAGATAAAAAGCTATAAAAAATAATAAAAGTGTGTGTTAAGTTGCATACTGGTTTTTAAGTAGATGACCTTTTGCTGGGACACCATCAGGTTTACAAATATTAATTCAACAATAGCTGAAATACTTTAAACCTATTTAGCACTTTCCATCTCAAGTCTTGAAAATGTTTTACAAATAGGTGTATATGTACCTACACATACTGCATATTTTTTGCAAAACAGAGCAGATAATAATTCCCTGATTCAATTATTATTACTTTAAATAACAGAAATAATACTAAGATCATAAAGGTCTAAAAAGCAAAAGATGCAAGGTTTTGATCAGCTTATTTAGTTGAAAATGAACAAAATCTTTCAGAAATACTGTCTTTTCATGGCATTTGACATAGCAGCAAACTTAAATCTCAGTGAAAAGCGATCATTGGTTTTGGTTTAGAAGTTTAATAGGAATGGCATTGACTGGAACAGCAGATTGTGAAGACAGAAAAAATACCTATTTAAGGCCCAGCTGCTCTATTTTGGCCTATACCAAAGCTTGGTAAAATTATGGGAAATGGTTACTACTGCTATTGTGAAGGGATACCTTAGTGCTTCCTTTTCCTATCAATAGGAACACCATCCTGAGTTCTCAGGGATCAAAGATACAGAATAATTTATGTTGGAAAAGATATGTGGAGGTCATTTAGTCTGACCTCCTGCTTAGGGCCAGTCTACATAAGGTGTCTTAGAGCCCTGCTGAGTCTTGTTTTTATTATATTATCTCTGAGTATACAGATCCACAACCACTGGGCACCCTCTTCCAGTGTTTGACCACCCTCATGGTGAAAAAGTTCTTCTTTATTTCTAGGCAGAATTTCGATGCTCCAACTTGTGTCTATTGTCTCTCATTTCTTCACTCTGAGAAGAGTCCAACTAGGTAGCTGAAGAAGCAGAAAGATTACCTTTTAGCCTTCTTTTCTTTCAGCTGGACAAACCCATTTCTTCCAATTTTTATTTGCACATCTGTGCTCCATCCCCTGATGTTGATGGCCCTCCACAGGACTCACTGCAGTATGCTTTTCTTGCACTGTGGAGTCCAAAACCAGAGACAATACTCCAGATGCAGTCTTATAAGTGCCAGGTAGAGGGAAACAATCGGTTCTCTTGACATCTTGGCTACACTTGCTGATACATACTAGGATACACCAGACTTTCTTTGCAGATGCTTCTTTGATTGCATGTTAACATTCTGTCCTACGTTTGCCCTTTTATTCACTTCCCTTCCCACAGCCACAGCAGAACCACTCTACTCTGGACCTGATTCCTCCTGTTAGGATGATAACTTTAAATTTTGCCTGCACTGATGAGAAGCATCAAACTGACTCTGAGTTGGAAGAAGAAAAAGAGTATACTGTAAAACTGGTGTGTGTCTTGAGTTCATACATTTTAGTACTCATTGGAGTTGTTATTTTTAGTCACCAGGTTCTTCTTGTGAAGGTCTTTTGCAGAATCCCTGAGGGTCAGGACTGATAGGTTAGTGGTTATTTTTTAAAAAATATTCTCCTGTCCTTTATTGACTGTGTGTGTCAGATCCTTTCTGGTGCACAGAGGCTGTGTGATCTCATACATATATTTTCCATGAGGACATTTAGTATAGTGGATGAAGTAGATCATACCTAGAGATAAATCTGTGTGAGACTTACAGATGTTAATGGTCTTCCAGAAAAACACTGACGATAGGTACTTCAATCCGCACTGACCTCTCTGACACAGATGCTAACAACCCATCTTCCCTCTCTCATACAGCTCTAACAGTCTGTTCCCTGCTGGTACCTGGCTCTGTTCCACTAGTTCTGATCACTCATTTTCTCTCAAGTTGTTTAATCAAGAAAAAGAACAGATTAAACCAGGAGCATCCAACTGTAAGGTAACATATATGTCCATAAAATGTGTGTTCTTGACTTTAAATAAAGCATTGACTTTCTGCTGTACCATAACCTGAAAAAAAAGTCCTCCAACATCAGCAGTCTTATGATTCAGTTCTTGGTTTAAAGGTCAGTATATGTGGCTGTTTTTCATCCACCGATAAAGTCTTTTTCAATGACGTAATGTTTAAGCAACTTCTGAAATGGAAAATAGATCCCTTTTAAGTGCAGATCCAACTCAACACAAAGCCATTCATAAAGGTTCAGGCTTGAATATTTACTTATAAAACTCTGCCTGTTCCTCATGTCCAAATTGGTAAGGATATAAAAATAAATTTCCCGTCATGGCTGGAACTACTAATATTTCCAGGTATTCTTCTACCAGCCCAAACACAGAAATATATACTCTGTATCTAAAGATTCAACACAGTAACTCCTTCTGTCCTAAGTATACAGTGACAGCAATTTTGTGTTTGAATTATTTTAGTTAATTTTATATGAATTATAACAATACTAGAGAATAAGTACTTTTAAACCTACTTGACAATATGACTTTCTAACACTGAAGTTGTACAGTGGCACCTGTAATCATTTACATGGTAGCAGCAAACTTATTGGGTAATCCTTTTATCAAAGAGATATTAATGGCCTCATTAAAACAAGTTTAATTTTAAAAGACAGCCCTTGTTATATCACAAGCGAAAGAATTTATATGACAAATTTCTGATGGAAGAAAAATACTTGAAAATATTGGATATATCAGAAAAAAATAATGAAAATTTAAGTACCTCCACATATTTCTGCATATTTCTGAATAAAGTTTCCTTCTTAATGACAGAACATTTAACTGCATGAACAATTACAAAGATTACACAGTTCTCATGTTCCTGTAAATTTGTTGACTTGTGTAGATATAATAGCCAAAATAAAATATGTGGATATTGTGCAGCATGAATTATTAAGTATCAAGTAAGGATTTTTCTCAATTAAAATGAAAGATTTTACTAAGATCAGTCTGATTTTCAATGTTGTGGGGAATTGCTGTCACCCTGTGTCTAGATAGTTTTCATTCAGAATATTGAAGGTAAGCTGATTTCTTTCATGTCTCTAATGTACACAGACCTACTCTGGATACTGCTAAAACTACAATGTCTCTCCTTTGCATACAAACCACAGGTAATTCATAAAATTTTGTATCTACCTACTGAACAGACAGCAGTAGCATTTGGATGAGTACTGTCCAAAAAATTACTCACTACATATATGAAACCAGATTACTGATGGTAAACATTTTTCTTCTCTTAAATAATGAGAGCTCCTGATATTGAATCTTGTAGCTGTGGTCCACCTCATCATAAATCTAGAGTATCCTGTAAATAAAAAGAAGCTCTCTTCACCCTTTTATACCTGTGAGATTTTCTCAGATTTATGACAAGTTAGAAATGTCCAGATTTGATATCCGATCCTTCTCTGACTCAGGAGGTATTTAGTAAGTCTCTCAATGTCTTTCAAAGTTACTTCATGTCATCCCTACAGCAGCTCTCCAAAACCAACCAGAAGGGTCCTCTTGATGCAAGCTAAAAAGCAAGACAATGAGAAGCCACTCTTTGACCATTGCCGACTCATTTATTAGGCATATTGACCTGACAGGAATTTCAGTGTGTCCTCCAACTCCCTGGTGTACAAGGTCAGAAACTGTACATTAGTGCTTCACCTTACCAAGGAACAAGCACTGGTCCTTGGACTTAACAGAGCTCTGTATCCACATCACAGGGGAATGTTTCCAGATGATATAAATGTAAGAACAAACTCTGATTTTCTGATTATTGTCAGTAGATATTAACTGTTAGAATCTTAATCCCCTCCAGATGACCAACATAGAAATAAAAGAAATAAAATGAGTGAGATGAGATTAAATGAAGTTAAATTAAATTATTAAATAAAATCAAATATAAAGTAAAATCAAATATAAAATAAAATAAAATAAAATAAAATAAAATAAAATAAAATAAAATAAAATAAAATAAAATAAAATAAAATAAAATAAACAGAATCTTATTAGTATCCCTGCAGAGGAGGTACTTTGGGTTCTTTCTGCAGAACTGAGATTGTTGGAATTCTTGATTCATATAGAGTACTGAAGATAATCTGCATTCTGAAACATGATGTGACCTTTTAACTGAGACCATGTTTGATGATTTTATTTCAATCTTCAAGACAATTTAGTTTTATAACAGTATCCATACAGTTAGACCAGTCAGCTGGTCTCTAAATTTGTTAAATATGATCTTCTTTAACCATCTGGACAAGTTCAGTTTTTATTTCATTTCTCTCTCTTAATGGGACTTCCTTTAGTGCATGCAGTTTTGGCAGGATACCAGTGATTATATCCATGTGGTAAATTCTGTCCAGAATGCTTGGTAGCCTGTTAATCATCTCACATAATTGTTAAAGACTATCCTATGAATCCTCTTCAGAAATGATGTATACACTCATTTGCTTATCTGCATTTCCAGACTGCCCTTAAGTCAGACTTAGGGTAAGTGTACTGTGGGTCTCCACAGGGAATTTAATTTAATCGCTGAAGTTCAGGGCTAACTTCACAGAATAATGGTTGGTGACTGTCTTAAGTGCACTACTAGGAAAGTGAAAAGATCTAAGTCTAAAATCTTGTAAAATAGGCAATACAAACATACCTAAATAAATGGCATATTTGTGATGTTTAAGTTAAAAATGTCAAGTGCATAACTTGTAAAATATTTATTACAGTTTTTAACTAATGTGTTTAAATTACACTAATTACAGTCATCTCTTATTGGGCCTTAAAGCTGTGTTGCAGCTGGCATGATCTAATGGCACAACAAACTACTTTTTATGTATGGTAGCCCAGCTTGGATTTAAAATACTATTAGTAGGGTTATAAAACTGGGGGTTTTGCTGTGACATCAATCTGTATTTTATGGATAAGAGGTGTATCTATTCCCTTTATGGTGTACTAAAATATTTAGAGTAGAACTCATGAATATGTTTATGACATTCAAAAATTTACTAGTCGACATTTATTCCTTGTGTGGAATTTGTATTTGATAATGAAAATATAAAAGACATTGCAGGCATTAGTTGATTTACACAATGGAATTGCTAGGGCATATTTCTTGTGTGTCATCATGACATTTAAGATACAATAAAAAATTGCAGTTATTTTGTTGTAAATTATTCAATTTAATCTTCTGAAATGATTTTTATTGGCAATGTTTGGAAGTTGACCTTTACCTGCATGACACTTTCAACAAGAAATGTCATGAAAGTTTACAAATTATTTTTACAGTGAAGTAATAGTTTATAAAATTTATTTTGGATCAATTAAGGAAATCCACATACTACATAAACACCCTGCTATAACGGAAGTGTTTGACACTTCAGAGTGCTACTGAAAAGGAATTTGATTTCTTTCAGGCCATAAAGGAATATGAGTAGTAAGGACCAAACTGTGCCACTTATTTTAAATTGATCTTCACTTTATGAGTGCATGCACTTAGTATAATGGAACAATTGAGGAGTGAGATGCTGTTCAGCATGAAGCATCAGGGTGTGCCTCCAGGTACTTCATCCTTCTCACAAGGAGGGCACTGACTTCAGCAAACATCTTGAGAACTTGGCCCACGAAAATAATTCTTTGCATTCACTTGAGAAAAAAACTTAGATAAAAAGGAACCAAAGAAAGGCAGTCAAGAATGGTATAATTCCATATTTCTACCTGTACTTATTTCCAAGTCTGGCAGCTTTTCTAGAGAAGTTTTGCCAGAGATGGAAGTAGAGGATCTAATTCTGGACCAGAAAGATTAATTGTCTGGGATTCATTTTTCTCTTTTTTAAGTATGTTAATAGTAAAAGAAGGTCTTAAGGAAAATATTGGACCAATACTTGATGAAGACGGTCACGTGACAAATAAAGAATAAGAAAAAGCAGAAGCATTCAGTGTTTTTTTGCCTCAGTCTTTAATATTAATGATAAACCTTGAGCTGCCCGGTCCTCTGAGTTGGAGGACCGTGACTGCAGGAACAGTAACTTTTCATTTGTGGACACTGAAATTGTAAGGGACCAGCAGTATCAGCTGAATGTTCTCAAGTCCATGGGGCCTCATTCATCCCAGAGTACTGAAGGAGCTAGCAGATGTTACAGCAGGACTCCTCTCAATCATCTACCAAAGGTCTTGGGAGTCTGGGGAGGTGCCTGCTGACTGGAAGCTAGCCAATGTTACTCCAATTTACAAGAAGGGCAAGAGGGAAGACTGAGGAAACTACAGACCTGTTAGTCTAACCTCGGTTCCTGGAAAAATTATGGAGAAGATCATACTGGGTGTTATTGAGAGGCATTTAAAGGAAAATGCAATTGTCAGGCACAGTCAACATGGATTCACAATGGATCGACTAACTAATTTGATAACCTTCTCCAATAAGGTCATCTGCCTAGTGGATGAAAGGGAGGTGGTAGATGTAGTTTTTCTGGATTTTAGTAAGGCTTTTGATACTGATCCTTGCAGCAACCTTCTGGATAAGTTGTCCAACTGTGAGTTGAGCAGGTACACGGTGCACTGGGTGAAGAACTGGCTGAATGGCAGGGCTCAAAGGGTTGTAGTGAATGGGGCTATATCTGGCTGGTGACCAGTCACCAGCAGTGTTCCTCAGGGTTCAATTCTAGGGCCAGTTCTGTTAAATAAATTTATCAATGATCTGGACACAGGAGTTGAATGCACCATTAGCAAGTTTGCTGATGATACCAAAGTGGGAGGTGCTATTGACTCTCCTGTGGGACAGGAGACCTTGCAAATGGATCTAGATAGACTGGAGCATTGGGCAATCATCAATAGCATGAAATCTAACAAGACCAAATGCCTGATTCTGTGCCTGGGACAGAGTAATGCTGGACACAAGTATAGGTTGGGAGAGGAGTAGTTGGAGAGCAGCCCTGCAGAAAGGGATCTGGGGATGCTGGTCGACAGCAGGCTCAATGTGAGTCAGCCGTGTGCCCTGGCAGCCCAGAGGGCAAACTGCATCCTGGGGTGCATCAAACACAGTGTAACCAGCTGGTCAAGAGTGATTATCCCACTGTATTCAGCATTGGTGTAGCCTCACCTGGAGTACTGTGTGCAGTTCTGGGCCCCAAAATTTAAAAAGGATATGAAGGTCCTTGAATATGTCCAGAGGAGGACAACGAAGCTGGCAAAAGTTCTGGAAGGCATGTCCTGTGAAGAGCAGCTGAGGATTTTCGGTTTGTCTAGTTTTGAGAAAAGGAGGCTAAGGGGTGGCCTCATTGCTCTCCACTGCTTCCTGAGGAAATGAAGTAGAGAGGGAGATGCTGATCTCTTCTCCCTGGGATCCAGTGTGGAAATAGTTCAAAGCTGCATCAGGGGAGGATCAAACTTGACATTAGGAAACACTTCTTCACAGAGAGGATGGTCAAACACTGGAACAGGCTTCCCAGAGAGGCAGTCAATGCCCCAAGCCTTCACTGCTTGAGAGGCATTTGGACAGTGCCCTTAATAACATGCTTTAACTTTTGTTTGGCCCTGAAGTGGTCAGGCAGTTGGACTAGATGATTGTTGTAGGTCCCTTCCAGCTAGAACTAGTCTAGTGTAGTCTAGTGTAGTCTGGTCTATTCTAATAAATCTCCCAAGGTTCTCCTTTGCAATGCTTCTTTGTTAGGTATCCTCTTGTTCTCTTTGAAGGAAGTTCAGTTGCTCTATTGATTTAACTATTAGGTCAATATGATTAAATAGTAAGTATTTTTAGGAAAAATTATGTCTCCTTCATGCTTTCTCTCATTTACTTCAGTACACAACTCCTGTTTCACTGCATTTAAATAATTCTTCACACATGTATGCTATTTCCTCTCAAGTATTGATATGATTGTTCAATAGTCAGCATGAAATATGATTCTGAAAGAGAAAATGGCACTTACTTGGCTTAGCACAACAATCAGAAAGTTCATGTGCAGCAAGTCCTTTAATTTTTAGTATTTATAAATGGTAGAATTATAACATTTTTTATTCTAATTGATCTTTTGAAAAAAGTGCTGGTTGTGGCATTCCCAATGAAGAATAACCCCGTTTATAGAAATGCTTTAAGCCTAACATCGGCGATCATAAACAAGTCTCCTTTTGGCTTTACTGCTTAGTTAATATCAAGAATTTTCCTTAAAATTTAATGTTATAGAACAACTAATGGAGAAAATGGTCAAAGCAAATTTGGGTTCAATATACAACACTACACCAGAAGCAAAATACCACATAACTCTAATGAAAACAGCTATACAAAGCCTGTCACCCTTGTTTGCAGAAATACATAATGAGTAAAGTACTTCTACTTACTGGAAAGAGTGGGATATGCTGGAACTAGAATAATTTATACATATTATTTTGAATTTCATACCAGTGGGCTGAAAAAAACAGAAGGAAAATTAAAATTCTTTGTCTCGGGTTAGTTCAACACATACCCAGTACCACCAGGGTGTCCACTCTAACCCTCTAAGAGTGGTCAGAGTCTCTGTGTTCACATGTTAGAAATAATTCATCTGATGCATTAAATGTCTTCCGTGGATAAAACCAAACAAGTCCTGCAAAGCAGAATAAACTCACAGACAGGCAATAAAGGACAGAAACATCTAGTTAGCAACAGGGGGAAGACTTTCCACTAAACAACCACACTATCTCTGACCTCTCAGTCCTGATCTTCAAGGAAGAGCAATAAACTCAAAACAACTTCAACCTCAGAAGATGAGGCTGGCAACTACAATCCTTTATTCCACTGGACACCAAAAATAGTGGATTTAGTAGAAACACTGGTTTCAGGGAATGTTATGATTTGTGCTGCTGCCAGCTGCAGGAGGTAATGATGTGTGTCTATGTCTCACAGTGATCCAAACATTGTTTCTTCCCTTTGCAGTCATGCCCATATGTCTCATAGGTACCAAACACCTACTTTTCTTCTTGGATTGTCTTATTAACATAATTAAGTTAAACTGAGAGTAATTACTCCCAGCCTATACTTAGTCTGAACTATATTGCTTCTACACCTAACCTATATCTGGAGGGCTTATGTGCTTAAGACATTTTTTCTTCCAGCTACAGCCATGGGTCTAGTAAAGGATACTGCTACTTTATAGAGCTCATTCTTTCTCTGTATCTTGAAACTTATCATTGTTACACCGCTATTGCAAAATACAGTTATTCCACATTTTTAAAGTGGAAATAAATATAAAAAAATCAGAGAAATTGTTATGGTGGATTTTATGGTAAAGCAGATTCCTGTTGAAGTGCTGTGTTTGATGTTGATGTATATGACATTTCATTTTTTGAATACTACAAATAGAGGCTAAAGGTTGCTCAAAAGAGTTTTCAGTGTTCTCTGCTCTTAGAAATCCACTCCAGGATTATAATCAAGCATTTATTTATAAACCACTGAGGTTACAGTAGAATGATTTGGACTTTGTAAGCAAGTCTCTTGTTTGCTCAATTTTATGTGTATATGTGAACACCCACAGAGTTTAAACACAGGATATAATTTCCAGAGGTGATTTTTGGCCTGTGTAAAATTGGAATTAATTTTGTATGGTAACTGCCTTCTCCCAGAAGCTAGCATTTCCACAGCTGGTTGCTGTTTCACTCACCCATAGTTCCTATTGCATACTATTCTTTCAGCAGCCTTCTTTTACATCCCAAAAGAAAGAAAATATTTATACACAACAAATCAAAGAGTGAAAAAATGCCACTGAATTTATGCTGTTTTCTTTTGTGATTGGAGAAACTCACACCTTTACTTTTCAGACTTCACTGACCCAAAATCATGGTTTTAAGACTTCAAGGATCAAGAACTTTGAATACTGTTTGACAAATAATATAAAATTTAAATACTTTATTACATTATATATCACAGCTGTTTTTTCAATACACTTTAAAAATAATTGTTTTAGATAAAGTATTGTTATGCTTTTATTTCTTTGTTTATCAGAACTTTTTAGGAATATCTGTAACTGAACTAGCAGAGTGCTGCCTCTCCAAGAAATAGATGACATTATTTCAACAGAGGAAATGAGATTAGAAGGAGCTTGAGAAAGCATTTTTGAGATAAAGCTCAAATGTCAACACACAGAAGGGACTCACTACCTCCTGCTGTTGAACCCTACAGAAAAAATACTTATGATAGTTTTTATAAACATTTTTGAAGGACTGAAATGATTGACAACTGTATTAATGCTTGAAGAAGTCCTGAATGATAAGTCAGAGTGAGGGCATTTAAAGCTTTTCTTTATTCTAATTAACTGATGGTAATGATAGATGTAAGCTCAAGGCAATGACATTGTCCCTTCAGGCAAGGACAGAAGTTGTCTTGTTTGTTCCAGTCTATGTAAAGATTTGATTTGCCTGTTTACCATAGTAGAATTGACAGAAACTTCAATCATTCAGCTGATGAATGAAGAGATGCAAAACTGTAAGAGATGCATCATTTGTTTTACAAATTAATAAATGTCAGAAACATTAAAAATCACCCTGTATTAAACAGCCTATAATGCTTTCCAAACCATTTTGATCACTAAGAAATGAGGATAACTTCATGATTACTCTGATGTATTATTCAGGGGCACAGACAGAAAAGCATTTGTGAAACCTAAGGTGTCAGCCCAAGGGGTCTCTGGCTCCTTCTCTCAGAAATTATTCCCCCTTCAATAGAGTCAACTGGAAGGATTTTGTGCTTGTGCTTCAGGTGTGTCTGTACAGCATCCTGCAGCTTAACTTAAGTGGCATGCAGAGATGGTTTTAAGATAGATGACAGACTCTGCATCCTATGGATACGGCACGAGCAGGCACTTTGTTCTGTCTCCGTTCCTCGGGGAGCAGTAAGCTCCAGCAGGAGGAAGGAGCAGGCAGTCAAGGATAGGTATTCCAGGAAGACTGGTTAGATCTCCCATGTTAATCCCTTATCTTCTTGCATGTGGCACGTAAGACTACTTATGTCAGCAAGACATATCTTCCAAGGAAGAAAGGATGAAAGGGACAAAATGAAATTTGAGCAGAATATTAAAAACACTCCAAGGGCTATGTATATAACTTTTAGTATCCAATTGACCTAAGAGTTGCTATTTAGCATTAAGTATTTCTAGAACATCTTTTGTATGGTAATGACTGTCATTGCTAATAACTTTCATTGGTGTCCATGCCTTTTATGGCTCAGATGAATACCACTGTCATTACACATTTCAAAGTCTATAATTCCTGTGATGAGAGAGTGTAGTAGGTCTGACTGGGATGGGGTTAACTTTCTTTACAGCAGCCTGTATGATGCAGTTTTTAATCTGTGACTAAACAGTGTTGATACAGACCAATGTTTTAGCTATTGTTGAGCAATTGCATCAAGGCTTTCTCTGTTTCTCACTCTGCCCTGCTACCAGCAAGTAGGCTGGGGCTGGGCAGGAAATTGGGAGGGGACAGAGTCAGGACAGCTGAACCAAATTTACCAAAGGATAAATTTCAAGCCTTATAACATCATGCTCAGCAACGAATAAACTGGGGGGTTTTCGTTTTTCCAAACTAGCCATTGCTCAGAGACAGGCTGCGCATTCATGTGCTTGTGGGAGGTGATGAGTGATTGTCTTTTGTCATGGTTTAACTCCAGTTGGCAACTAAGTACCACACAGCTGCTCGCTCATCCTCCCCTTCCTCCTCCCCTCAGTGAGAGCAGGGAGAGAATAGGAAAAAAAAAGTAAAAGCCATGGGTTGAGGTAAAGACAGCAAAGGAAGAGAAAATAATAAGAATAATAATGATAAAAGAATATAAAAAACAAGTGATGCACAATGCAATTGCTCACCACCTGCTGACTGATGCCCAGCCAGTCCCTGAGCAGCAATCGCTGCCCCCCCAGCCAACTTCCCCCAGCTTATATACTGAGCATGACATCATATGGTATGGAATATCCCTTTGGTGATTTTGGGTCAGCTGTCCTGGCTGTGCCCCTTCCCAGCTTCTTGTGCACCTGGCAGAGCATGGAAGCTGAAAAGTCCTTGACTAGGATAAACACTACTTAGCAACAACTAAAACATGGGTGTGTTATCAACATTATTCTCATGCTAAATCCAAAACACAGCACTATACCAGCTACTGGGAAGAAAATTAACTCTATCCCAGCTGAAACCAGGACAGTACCCACCACTTATTTATACCATCTATGTCATGTCCAGGTCCTACACTTTTAAATACATTCCAATTAATCACCACGATTTTTTCTGTCTTTTGATCTATACACACAGATCTCATTCCCTTAGTCTATGGGCCATCCCTCTAAAATGTCTGTTGAGTTCATTTAGTCCATGACTTTGGGCTCCATCTGACATAACAGTCCTTCAGGGCAGGAGAGGTGGTGTGTGGTGTTGGATTGTTGCATGCTGAAGCCAGTTCTGGTTCCATTATCGCCGTGCTTCTCTGATTCTACCATTGCTGCAATTTTCTCAGTTTCATCAAAGTTCATTCTTCATTAATCTAGGTGATTCTTACTGTAATACCGTTGATATGGCATGTAGCAACCATAGAAGTGATGACATACAGTATTATATAGTAATTAACATCATATAATTCAGTTCATTGGCTATTTTCACCCAAAATCAAATGCCCTTGAGGTACACATCAGACTTCCCCATCCTTCTACATCACCCACCAAGTGCACCCAGATCCTTGAGCAAAAGCAATCCCACAAATGAGTTTGCCTTTGCCCAAGGCAGGAATAACCCAGCCTGTCTCCCCAGCATATTTTTTATGTGCATTACATGGACTTCATCCCCTTCTACAGTACGTAAAAGTTTTGGTTGGGCAGGGCCAGCTCAACTGACAGATCTCCTAGTGTTGACTAACCAGGTGGCTTTTGCCAAATGTGTATCCCAATGTTTGAATGTCCCACCCCCATTGCTCTCAGTTAGTCTTTAACAGTCCATTGTATCGTTCAATTTGACTCTTTGAGTCAATTCTTTCTGGGGTGCCATGTAGCCATAAGACTTGCTTTTCAAGGCCCAGGATAGTGTTCTTGGTGGCAGCATGGGGCATGGGCTGTTTCCAGCCATCTGGTGGTTCCTTCCACCATGGTGAGCACATGGCACTTGCCTTGGTGGGTTTATGGGAGTGTGATATAATCTATCTGCCAAGCCTCCCCATATTTATATTTCAGCCATCGTCCTCCGTACCACAGAGGTTTTAACCACTTCGCTTGTTTGATTGCAGCGCATGTTTCACGTTCATGAATAATCTGTGCAATAGTGTCCATGGTCAAGTCCACCCCTCGGTCACGAGCCCATCTGTATGTTGCATCTCTTCCTTGATGGCCTGAGGTGTCATGGGCCCTCCGATCTATAAATAGTTCACCCTTATGTTGCCAATCCAGGCTCACCTAAGCCACTTCAATCTTAGCAGCCTGATTCACCTGTTGGTGGTTTTGACATTCTCCAGTGGCCCGACTCTTGGGTGCGTGAGCATCTACATGACATACCTTTACCGCCAGGTTCTCTACCCAGGCAGCAATGTCTTGCCACAATGCAGCAGCCCAGATGGGTTTGCCTCTGCGCTGCCAGTTGCTTTGTTTCCATTGCTGCAACCACCCCCACAGGGCATTTGCCACCATCCATGAGTCAGTATAGAGATAGAGCAGTGGCCACTTTTCTTATTCAGCAATATCTAAAGCCAGCTGGATGGGTTTCACCTCTGCAAACTGACTCGATTCACCTTCTCCTTCAGCAGTTTCTGGAACTTGTCATATAGGACTCTATACAGCAGCCTTCCACCTCTGATGCTTTCCCACAAGACAACAGGACCCATCAGTGAACATGGCATATTGCTTCTCATTTTCTGGTGGTTTATCATACAGTGGGGCCTCTCCAGCACATCATCTCCTCCTCTGGTGATATTCTGAATTCTTTGCGTTCTGGCCAGTCCATGATCACTTCCAAAATTTCTGGGTGACTGGGGTTTCCTATTCGAGCCCGTTGGGTGATCGGTGCGACCCACTTACTCCATGTGGCATCAGTTGCATGATGTGTAGAGGGGAACCTCACTTTGAACATCTAGCCCAGCACCAACAGTTGGGGTGCCAAAAGGAGCTGTGCTTCAGTACCAACCACTTCTGAAGCAGCTTGAACCCCTTCATATGCTGCCAATATCTCTTTTTCTGTTGGAGTATAGTGGCCCTCAGATCCTCTGTATCCCCAATTCCAGAACCCTAGGGTTCAGCCTTGAGTCTCCCCTGAAGCTTTCTGCCGGAGAGTCCAGATAGGACCACTTTCCCTGGCTGCGGTGTAGAGCACATTTTTTACATCTTGTCCTACCCAGACTGGCCCAAGGACTACTGCATGAACTATCTCCTGTTTAATTTGTTCAAAGCCTTGTTGTTGCTCAGGGCCCCATTTGAAATTATTCTTTTTCTGGGTCACTTGATAGAGAGGGCTTATGATCAGACTGTAATTTGGAACATGCATTCTTCAAAAACCCACAGTGCCTAAGAAAGCTTGTGTTTCCTTTTTGCTAGTTGGTGGAGACATGGCTGTTATTTTGTTGATCACATCCATTGGGATCTGCCGACGTCCATCTTGCCATTTTGTTCCTAAAAACTGGATCTCCTGTGCAGGTCCCTTGACCTTTGTTTTATGGCAAAACCAGCTTTCAGCAGGATTTGGACTATTTTCTTCCCTTTCTCAAAAACTTCCTCTGCTGTACTGTGCCACATAATGATGTCATCCATGTATTGCAGGTGTTCTGGAGCTCCACCCTGTTCCAGTGCAGTCTGGATCAGTCCATGGCAAATGATAGACCTGTGTTTCCACCCTTGGGCAGTCAATTCCAGGTAATTACTGCCAATGAGTTGGCATATGACAATGGTGCACTCCATGCCAAGTTCTGCCACATGGGTCATGTGCACCTGATTTGACCTGGATATTTGGCTCATTGGCTCATTGTCCAGGTCATCATAAATGATCTCCAGCGTGGCATTCCCTCAGGTACTGGATACTTCTCTCCACTTACCTGGGCAATATACAACATCTTCCTTGAAGGGATACCTTTCCTTCACGCTGACAGGAGTCGCCTCCGGAGGCTAAGGGCTTGTGCCCCTTTTCCAATCATTTTGCCAGTGCTCCCATTCCCTAGGAAAGGATCCCAACTGCTTGGCTTCCCTGCCTTCTAATTCCAGGCTACTGGCCCTGTTATCCCAGCATTGGAGCAGCCAGGTGATAAAGTGCTCCCCTGGACGATGGCTGAAATCCTTTTACATATCTCGCAGCTCACTCGGGGATAGAGATTGTTGGTTACGGTCTTGTTTATGAGTTCTGCCTCTCCCTCCAAGGAAGAGGAGGAACACTATCACTGAGTTCTTCCTTGCAGAGCATGGGAAGCTGGAAAAGTCCTTGGCTAGTGTAAGCACTACTTAGCAACAACTAAAACATCAGTGTGTTATCAACATTATTCTCATACTAAATCCAAAACACAGCACTACACCAGCTACTAGAAAGAAAATTAACTCTATCCCAGCCGAAACCAGGACACCATTGCATCACTTTTATTTTTTTTTCTCTCTGTCCTTCATTTATTGAACTGTCTTTAGTTCAACCCACAAGTTTTTCTCAAGTTTACTCTTCTTATTCTCACTCATTTTGCTGTTGGGGGCACTGAGCAAGCAGCTGGTGGGTACTTAGCTGCTAGCTGGGGTCAATCCACCACAGACAGTCATAACCAAAGTCAGTATGCCAGCTCATGTTCTGGCAGAGAATGCAGTACTTCATTTAGATATACCCAGATATAAGTACTCATTTCCAGCCTCATGACAAACATACAGATAGAAATATGCAATTGACTCCAAAGACTTCTACAAAGACCTCCTACTCTTCTATGGAAAGCTTCCATTTTTAACTAAATTTATTATTTCTTTATTTCTAGAATATTGTTAAAGTATAGACTGTACTAGTTGTAAATATCTCTAAATCATTCCATTATTTTTTTTAAATTATTTAGTACTTTTCCACTAGTATCAGGAGTGGTTTTGACTGTGATCCAAGTAAACCCTTATTAATAAATCTGGATCGAAAACAGCAATACGGTTAGAGAGGAAGTGTTTGATTTTAACATTTCTGGTAGAAGTATAATATTAATAAAGGTTCATTAATTTGGATTACTCCAGATTTTCATCATGGTTATTGATAAGACACTGCAGACTATTAACTTTTTTCCATGCCTCAAATTTTCTGAAGTCAATGCTTTGCTGATCTTTACTTTTAGATTCAGGAACGCAACCTTACAGTCACTTAGTAGCTGATTCCTAATAACACTAATGTTTATTTATTTGGCACCAGTGGAGATTAATCAGTCTATGCTTTAACATATAAAGCCAGCATAAATTGTATAATGTTTTGCTCTGTTCATCTAATTTCAGTGTATGTAATCCTAGCACATAATTTTCAGGCTTAGGTCACTGCTTTACATCCATCTTATCTGTACAGAATAAAATGCTTTGAAGGTTTTTGTAATCACAGCAAGTAAGGTTAAGATCACAGTCTAAATTTACCTGTCCCAGTAATATATCTTCCTTAGCTCAGTATATGTTATTCCATACTGTGTTCTATCTCCTGTCATGGGAAATGAAGTCTACCTGTTAGCCTCATAATCCTTCTGTTGATCAGACAGATTCACCACATTCCCCCATCTTACCTATGTCAGTTCCTTAATCTTTATTTTCTCAGAGGGTAAAAGCTGTATTTTCAGTATCGTGTTCTCTATCTCATAATGCTGCATTCTGAAGTTTTCTCCAGTCTCAAAATTACAAACCATTTTCCCCTACCAGTTGTTTAGTACCATTTTTCATAGCTCAGTTTCTCAAATTCCCTTATATGTTTCACATTTTGTTCCAATGTCACTGTCAAGGATCAACAGACATTTTCTATTTTTTCCCATATTATTTCTCCTTTCTCTTTCAGACTGTGTGAATCTACACTTGAATTTTTTACATTAACATTCTCTTCCACTTTCTGCTTCTACTCCAAAGATTTGGTAACCATGCCATCCCTTTCTTTGCCTGCCAAAAAGTAACTACAAAAGTAAATTTCAAGGAACTGAAAAAGAGCAGTAAGAAAAAGCATCATACATATTAATAAGCCTGAAACAATATTCTACTAACAACCTACTATTATTCCTTTACATCAGAAGAAAATACAGAATGTGAGCCTGAGAAACTGCAAATGTGAAATTGAAAATTACACAAATACTGTCTGGCAGGAAATAAGTAAAAAGAAATCAAAACAAAACAAAAACCACAAAATTAGAAGCACTCCACAGTGGTAAGAGGTATATACCTATAAATGGGTAACAGATGTATCAACCCTTAAACAACAGGTGTACAGGGTTGCTCAGCCTATGAGCAGCCATTATAAACCCATGTAAGGCTCCTTAGTTTCATCCACTCTTAAGAATGAGGGAGGGGAAAAAGGGATAATGACAAATTTAGAGGAATACAGCAGGAAGAGGTATTGTTATTCATGGAGCTGGTCAAAAAGCCAAATACCAACACCTCATATAGGCCAAGCTATTCTACACTCAGTCTATGAAACACTAGGGCATGTTACTCCACAAGAAGTTCCAATGGACAAAGAGCACGTGTAGCAAAAAAAATGTTCTCTCAGTGTGGGTGAGACTATTGCAATCTGGTCCATGGTGTATTAGAATATATTTGGAGCAGATTGAGGACAACACCTGCTCACGCTACCCAGAAGCTTAGTTAATAATTATAGTCAATATTATCAGAGTAAATTTTAATGAAAATTGTTAGGAAAAAAATCGTTATTTGCAAGTGAGCATCTTGTAGGGTCTGTAGGGTGATGCAGTGATACTGGAACTTCTGCCTGGCAAAGGTCACCAGGAAGATTGGCCCCAGTACAACACAACCTGAAATCAAATGGGGTCATTGCTTTATCTGCAAAACCTATTAGATTAGAATCAATGTAAGATAAAAGCCTATCAGGATACAGCGGGTCTGCAGCTCATCGTAGAATTAAATCTGATTCTGCATTCCCTTATACCACATGACTTTACCGAATCACATTCAAAGAAACCTGTCAGTATTGGTTTCAGCAGTTATTTTTGTAAAAGACAAGAATGACACAATGAAGGCTTGGCTTCCATAATAACAAATAATAGTATTGAGCACCCTGATCATACGAACATGCACTTATGCTACAAAAAGCTGTATTTACCTGATTTTAGCTGAATTATATTTAAACCTCATGTATTTCTTTAACTTTGTCATATCAGATTTGGAAGTAGCAAAATAGAGACAAAACCTCTTCTTGCAAGAACTCTGTTATAACCTGTTGGGATGAAGCACCAGAAGTGGTTTTGGAGACCACACGAGAAGTCTCCAGTTCAATCCCAGAAGAGCTAAAGTATGTTCAAGGATTAAAATTCTGGGTACTTATTAATGAACATTTTAGGTCCAAGGTAGTTCCAATTTCAGGGCAAAATGCATGAAATAATCAAACAAAAGCTAGCTGGTTTAGAAATTCTAAAATCAGTGTTGTCTTTAACAATTTTGAATGAAACTATATGCTTGCATCTATACTACTTTAATAACAGTGGAATATAATTAATAATCACAAAAGAAGGATACACAGAGATACCTTATGGATGCATCATGAGTATCTAAACCTAAAACAATTAACAAACCATAGAAATTTGTGTTTCTATGGTAAATATAATGAGCTATTTATAAACTCAAAAAAACTGTGTCTCTTTTTTATGGAGAAATACAGAGCATTCCCTACTGACTTTATTAAAAGTAAGTCCCCTAAGGCACTGCAAAACTAAATATTTTTGTACAACACTTCATAGTCAGAGTTTTACAATATGTGAAAATAGGCCTCAGGGCAGTAACACACATCACCAAATTCCCCTCTGTGAAAGCAGGTTGGAATTGTACTTTCTGGCATATAGATAAAACAGAATGATTACTTTTCTATTCAGAATTGAAGCCATGTACTGCTTTCTTTTTTTAAAGATATATTCAAGATGTTGAGGTTGTTTTTATAAATGATCAGCTAATGTCAGCATCAGTAATCTCATATAAAAAGAGCTCTGTTTACATCTGACAGTAGAAAAGGAAAACTCAATGGACATAATGTTTGTTAAGTGGTATGCAAAAAAATGCAGATCTTTGTTGTTCTATTCCTACAGTCAGCTCTAAAAACAAGTCTGAAGAAGCTGCACTAACTCCAGAAGCATCACATATATTAATCACACTGAATCAATAAGGACCTAATCCTACTTTCCTTTAAGTAAATGGTAAAACTCCCGTAGATTTCAGTCAAAGCTCAGTGTAGGTTTTCTAAATACAATGAAGTGAAAGGGCTTTTAAAGTGAAGGAGAGATTTACTGTATGTTTTCTTATATAAAAAATAAGATGTTGTTTACAAACAGTATGCAGAAATGAGCTCATAGTAATGTCAACAGGACAGAAAAGGAGTTTTATATTTGTTGCAATATATATGAACAAATTACATCTCTGAAAGTAAAGACAAGTTGTGGGTGGGACTGTTTTCTGGTTTCTTTACCAAAGGAATATCTCCTCTGCTCTGAAGTTCCTGCTCTTTAATTTTTCATGCGTCTGAAATCACCTTGAGGTCTCTAAGCTATTCTTTGCCTAGTTTCAGGAAAAACACCACAGGAAAGAAATAAGATCATTCTACATATATTGTGAATGAAATGTTACATTTAACTTAGTGGTCTCTATTTGGAGAAGACTTTCATAAGAAAACAGCCTGTAAGTAGTGCTTTATTCTGACCCATGAAGATTATTGTCCCCATCTTCCTTTTCCTTCAAGTTATCAGCCTGAAAAACAGTAATCCTGAAAAAAGAAAATTCTCTTTGGGCCTGATGTCCTTTTTTTCCTCTCTCTTTTTTTTCTTTTTCTTTTTTTTTTTTTTTTTTTTAAATAGGCTTTGGATCAGTTTCTAGGAAGAGGATTATCATACCCCATCTGTTTGGACAACCACCTTAGCTGATTGAGTTAAGATACTGCTATAAGGCCACTTAATATAGCCTCCCCCAAAAAAAACCTTCATGCCTTTCAGGAGTCAGATTAAATCAGGCCTCATATATACATGTACAGGACATGGGAAGGCCTTAAAGGTCCTGACTTGGATGTGCATACAGGTGTCATTTTGTCATACATCCAGACTGTGGTCAGAATGTTCATGTCTCCTCTGGCCCCATTTCAACTGATTTCCAATGGCAGAAAATAACGTACATAGGCAAGACAACAGTAAAGACACCTTCCAGAAGCTTTCCTTATCTGGATGATCTGGGAAGCAGGACTATGGGGCATGCTACGCAGTGCACCTGTCCTATTAAGTTAGACACATTATAAGAGCAAGTAAATTAAAGCTCTGCCTAACAAATATTTTCATCAACCGAAAAGTGTCCATAGAGAGATTAGCTTCCTATACTCAGTTATAGGCCCAATGTTAGCTGGGGAAAGTACCCCTCAGTCCCTTAAATACCACTAAATACCACTAAGCTACCTAGGAAACCCAGAGTTGAATCCATATGTTTCAAAATCTTCAGATCAGAATTATACTCTCCTTCTTTTTGCCAGCTAGAATTGGGGCCACCTTGGTTGAGATCTATGTAATTATTAGTATATAAATATTTATGATGTATAGCAAAGTAATCATTAAAATTGTTCCTGGGGTGCTGGGAAGAGACTCATTTAAATTTTATGCTTTTGCTGCTAATTTTTGAATTAAAAAAGCTGTCTCTAGAGATGTCAACAGACTAAAAAGAACTAAGCTCATGGACTGTTAAAGCAGATATTTTTAAAGAAGATGAAAGAAGAGAACATAAAAATTATCAGGCTGGATCAGAAAAAAATGTTAGTCTATCCATAGACTCTGCCTATGATAGTAGACAATAGCAGATATCAGAGACATATACAAGATTATGGCAAGCAGTAGTGATGCCTTCCCAATATAGCCTCTAGCAATTAAAGTTCAGGAAACCTAACCTAGAGGTGGCAATTTTACCTTATTAGCTGGGGAGGAATATTTTTTCCTATGAATTCTTTCAACTGCTTTCACAATCCACATAAAATCTTAGCATCCACTGTATAGTATGTAAAAAAGTTTCACAGCTATATTTTGTACAAACTTGTCCTGAATCAGCTTAATTTCATACAGGTACTTTGGTTTATGAAGGGTAGTTAAAAATCTCTGCTTAACTTCTTCATGAACTTCTTCAGGATTCTACAGTCTTTTCTCATATTCTCTGTATAACCATTTTTTCCAGGCTAAATGCTGCAATCCTCTTAGCCACTTGTCAAACTGAAGCCAGTCTGTCTGTCTGACCACCCTTGCCATCCTTGTCTGGAGAAACAGTAGTGCGAACAATACGCAAGATGCAGATGATATTCTTTTTCTACAGTGGTAGAATGCAATTTTCTGGTTTGTTTTCTGTTCACTCTTTCTGATTCAGTTTATTTTGCTGGCCCCTGCTCAGCACAGATGTTTGCATTGAAATACTCTAGTTCTTTTTCCTAAATTGAAACATTTAGTTCATGGTCTAGTATTGTATCTAGACATTTAAGAGCTTTTTCACATTTTTATAGTAATTTACACTGAATTCTATGTACCGATTTAATTCTCTAATTACTAATTATCATGAGCTTCTTATAAAACTCTCAAAAATCGGGTTTTGATTTTGTTATCCTAATAACTTAGCAGCATCACCAAACTGCCAACTGATCTTTCAGTTCCTTTTTGAGGAAATTTATAAATTCAATCCTTCATTCTTTTAGCTTTGATATATAATGAATCTGTAAATCAAGCATTAAATTTTATGTTAAGTCAATACTGGGTTTAGTGTTAATTGCGGATTTGACAATTTTTCATCACCCCATGTTTAAGGAGTGGAGGTTTCTGCAGTTCCCTTATTTGCAGGTCTGCCACATCAACCTCTTAGTAAATTTTTAGTAACTTCTAAATTAATTGGCTGACTTAATCCCAATTTAACACAGATTAAAATCTTCAAAGTAAGTTTCTTTATATCCTTGTCAGAAAATGACCATCAGAAATTCATATTCTTAAAAAGTCAGCCAGAATCACAGTCACATCTGAAGTGTACTTATCATTTTGTGGCATAAAATGGTGACATAAAGTAATGCCTGTGTTCTAATGCATGTGGCTAGTGTTCCAAAATCAGCTTCAGCTGGAAGGAGAGGAAGTGCAGGAGAAATGCTATCATAATTTCCAATGGATTGCAGCTTATTAAGCTTATTGGTCCTTTTATAAGTCTATGAAAACAGAAGATGAGAAAAAAGTTTAAATCTTAATGCCTGCAGTGTTGTGCCTTAACAGCACACAAGTAATGGGAATTAATGCGTGCGCTGAATGCAGTCCAGATTCCTGAGTAATGAGTGATTAGTACTAAGCTATACTACATTAAGGACCATTAAGGATTAATACTTCTCCTTAGACCAGTTTTACTGGGGCATTTCTTTTAGATTAATTTGTTCTGTTCCCAGGAAAAGAAAAAAAAAAAAAAAAGAAAATTAAAGATGATGGAATAGATAAAAAACAACAACAAAACAGTAAGCACAAATGACTTCTTTATATTCCTGTGTTAGTTGCCTTAAAGCAAGCACCAGTACAAAGTGGAAAGAAAGTCTGTGCCACTAAAAGGATTAGCGGAAGGGGAAAGGGAGAGGAAAAGGTGTGTGGATCGCTGGTTGCCTTCTTCACACATGTCATTAACACAGCTGTACCAACAGGCTGGGAAAGATAGCCTAAACTGGGTGGTCATCTCTCCTCATAGAAGAAGTTGAAAAAAGACTATGATGCCCTGATTCACCATTTCTTCTCTCATCACCCCACATTCACTAACCCATTCCTTTGGAACTGTGAAAAAGCCAAAATACAGTGAGATAACTTCATATGTTAAAATCATCTCTGAGCAACATGATTGTATTGTGGGGAGACATTTTATTTTCATCTCTCAAATCTGTTACAAATCTGTTTGGACTGTTGTGGCTCCTTTTTTGAGTTGTCTGTCTGAAGCTTCCCAGGTCCTAAAACAGCAATAAACTCTACAGTTTTTGTGTAACTGTGGACAAATTATAAATGTCTTAGTGCCTTTCAGTTGAATATCAAAACATGAACATAAAATATACATTTGTGATTATTTTCTAGTGATGGTGTCATCTTAAAGATTCTTTGGTGCCTATCAGGGGATAAACTGATGTACACTGTCAAAGTAATTCACAAGTTGACAAGTACTATCTCTCTTTAACCTTACCACCAATGAACAGCGAGGGAATTCATAAGAAGATCTTTAAGACCAGAAAAATCTGGCTTAACATACTATGGAACCGGCCCATCAAACAAATGAGGTCTTTGTGCTAGTGCCAATGTGCCACTTCAGCTAGCTAATACCTGCTGATACACCTCTTTTTGGAACAAGAAACTCCCTGCCCTAAACCCACTAGGACCTTTATTTTGGGTAAATACAAAGCATTTAGGAATCTTAATTGGGTACTCTAAATTTAATTTGTTGTACACATGGATGCTCTCCACTGAGCTGTGAATTTAGATTTTAATTTCTCTCCCCTTAAATAGGTACTGTTGTGATATCTACTGGAACTAGGTTGAACACTTTTCTTCCAGTAACTAAATTTCTGAGTATATATGTGTCTATATACTGTATATATCCATGCACTGTATTTATCCATATATGTATCTCAGTTCCACAGCTGGGAATTACAGACAAGAGAGTAAAAAAATTGTATATGCTATACTGCAAATGTGCATTTTTTGAACAATTAGAGAATTCTGAGCAACCAAAGAAGAATAAAAAATTGTGAGAAGGAAGGTTGATATTTTCAAATATGCCTGAGTAATTCAAAAGCCTAAGACTTATTTTCAGCAGTGGATAAATGGGATTTTGAAACTTTCAAGACTATTTTTATTGTCACTATTATTGCAGGAGTGGAGGAAAAGGAGAAATTACTAGTCCCAATATATAACATTCACAGAAACTAGTGTGAAACTTTGTAAAGAAAAGAGATTTCTTGTGCTACTTCGCAATGTCATCTTTTTATTCACTTAGGCCTCAAAACCAGAAAATTGACTTAAGCTGAATATTCTACCTATGTCCAATAAAAAGTAGAACACCAAGTGCTAGAAAATAAGGAAGGTAAAATTTCTCTTAATGTAGGTTTTCACTTGCCCTAGTGTGGCTTTGCTAGACAACTTCACTCCTTGCTCCCTGCATTTCAGTCTTAATTGAATTTGGATTTTACCTAGTGAAGATGAAGATGTACCATAAGTTAAAAAAATCAGCTTATATTTTTCAAAACATTAAGAAACGCCATTGCATCAGTTGCACTGAAAGTCTGGCCATTCTCCCTATTGAGAGGTACTTGGAGAAGAATAGGTGATGCCCTTCTTGTGTGACAGCCAGCTCAACAATTCAGATGGACAAAGTCATGAATATCGACACCCAGGCAGGTATCTAAGTCAGAACTGGATGGAGTGTCCTCCTGAGGGGCCAGCATCTCTTCTCAGAATATAGAGGAAGCCAGGAAAAGTGCTATATGTCTAACATTTACATGGCTTAAGTTAGTTGAGATCAACAATTCCTGTCTGCCAGTGGCAACTGAATGACTGTACAGAAAACATGACTGACAAACTTCTTCCCCTGGTTTCCTTTCATAGGTTTAGCCTAGAGCCAGTTTAGCAGCTGCATTTCAACTTTTAATGTTTGTAGAGGCAGGATTTCTGTAATGGAAAGTATTTCCTATTCTGCTTTCATACTCAGATGAAGAAATCTTCCTGATTTTCTGAAATTGAAAATTAAAGTTAAGCATCAACTTGAGTTACCCTAAATGTCACAGGCAGTTAGGAAAATAGTAGGCAATCTGGTGTTACCTCTCTCTCTCTCTCTCCCCGCCATGTGCTATCTGAAAAGACCACATTTTGAAGTGCAGTTCCCAATGAATTCAGAAATGTATATTCTTCTGGAACTATGCTGACAGATTTCATGCTCTATGGTCACCTGAGAATGTAGAAGACCTACTCTATGAACTAAAATACAATTTCACACTTTTTTTTTTATGCATTTCTTTATGCCAGGTAAGTCAGTGGGAGAGTAAGGAAAACTTTCCTGTGGACTAAACAGAAGTCCTTGTTGAGATGAAAAGTTAATGGCTTGGTACCTATTAACTTTTTCTATATCTATTTCTTTTAAACAAAATGATCTGTAAATATTAACGCCACTTCTTCAGAAAATGAAGGTTCATTCTTTATTGCTATTCTTTTTGGTCTATGCTTGTTTACTTTTTTACCATGGTAGCACACCAACATGAAGAAGGCTATCCATGCCACAAAGAAACAGTATCTAATCCATTTTATTTATGCGACATTCTGATGACTCACTCTGCAGACTTATTGTAGACGACTGAAAAAGTTACACATTGTACAGTATATTGCTAGGACCTCTGAGCTAACTCAGCACTTTTCAAGCAATATTTATTGGCTTTTTTGACCCTTACATTACTATTTACAAAATTATTTATCTCTGAGGGAATTTGAATCCTCCACAAATTCTTAAACTCTGAAATCTTTTGTTATTTTTCTTACATTTTAGAGTTCCATATTCTGTAAAGAAAGGATAGAATAATAGTATGAATGGCATAATAATGGAATAATAATAGAATAACATGTGCTTTGCAATACATACTGTCATGTATCATGAGATACTTATTGATAACTACTAACAGAAGAAGGAAAAATTTTGTCACTACTATGATATTGTCACAGTAAAACCTACTCTCAACAATAACAAGGAAATATCTGTTGGTTTGCTAAGCCTGTCATTTTAAGGGTATGTGGCCCTAATTCTTCATCTAACATTTCTTCCAGACTGGAATTATAGCCAGTGTACTGTGTACTTTAGTTGTCATGTAGAAAAAGATCTGGAGCTCGTATTCTCTTCCTTTTATATACCAGCTGTACCTCTGCAAGGTGGAAGGGTGGAATTTAGTTATGAAGATAATAATTAAAAATGCTATGAAAAACTGCTACACTAAAACAGAAATATTGCATACCAACTTCCTTCAGAATAAAGCAATGTTAAGGGATTAGGGATTAGGAATTGAATTCAGCAAACATTATCTTTGTTTTGTAGACTAAAATCTCTTCTCAAAAAGACAGCCTACATATGGTTACTGCAGAATAAATGTTCTCTACATAAAGAAGTAAAATAGCTTCTATTCTTTACTACTGAGAAAAATAATTATGTGATGTGATTAAAAAATTTTGTATACCTAAATATGGAGATATCAAAGACATTTTAAACAGACTTGAAAGAGAAAAGCTCAAGAAGCAAATTCCTTTGATTTCCTTCTGGGCTCAGTTCTGCACTGCCTTATGTGCCTTTAATCTATACAGGCTTCAATGGCAGTGAGGTAGCCTCTAACAACCTCTGTCAGTTATGGAAGGGTATGGCTGAGGTTTAAACCTTTGAAAAAAAAACATTAAATGACTGAGTGAAAAAGCAGTTATTGCACATGCACTATGCTTCTTACTGACTAGGATGCTAAGGCTATATCTACTCTGCAAAGTGGAAGGCACAAGAAACTTTATGATCAGTTTCCTTCCTTTCCCTTTTTTGTTTTCCAGCTTCTTAGCCTATTTATAGCTGGGGCAGAAAGCACCCATGCTCTGCTAAGGAGAAGGATAGGTATTTGTGGACCAAGCTTTGTCCCTCAGTGACACTTAAAACCAAAATTAAAACTTTTCCTAAAAGGCATGTTCCCACATAAAGAGGAATTCACAAATGAAAAACTGAGGCAGGTTCACAAAGGACCATTTCTGCCACATGCTGATGCAAAGGAGTCTAGAAAGTTTTGGTAATTGTCTACAAGGGATCTTTTCAGATTTACAAATCTTAATGTCAGAAAGACCTGTTATAATCATCTAACTCAATGTCAAACAAAACACAGAGCTTTTCCCACAGAAATTTCTGGAGAAATTGTGAGTGATTAAGTGTTCTTGCTGTCTGTAGTATCAGTATGTTGAGGCAGATTTGCTTTTGAGCACTATGGAAAGAGCTGGCACATTTTTAATACCTAATCCAAAGCCCACTGGAGCCATGGAAACCAAATGCAGATGTCTACATCTGAGCTACTGATTTTGCTGCCTTCACAGTTTATGAACATAAATAGACACAGTTTATCTTATGCCAAAGCTGATACCTAAAACCAGTTATATGAATCATACCTGGAAGTGCCTCTTTCTTTACATCAACTGTAAAAGAAGCTTAGGATGAATAGCGAATAGGTCTGGTATACATATCCACATTATACACATCAAAAGTCAGATGAAATGAAATCCTTCCAGAGAATCTTTTTGCAGACTGTATCTGAATTTGGTTCAAACCTGTCTTTATATTGCTGCTCTATATGGTAGGACTTCACAACACAACAAATGTTGTAATAATTCTCTATATCTGGAAAATATAGAAGGTCACCTATAAGTATAGGAGTTGATGGATTTTGTTTGAGATAACTTTTGAAATTAAAAAAAAAAAGTCACTTGCTTAATATGATCATACCAGTGAAGATACTGGCTAAAGCAACCCTACAAATCTGTTTCACTGAAGAACAGATAACAAATGCGTAGTATGCAATATGCATAAAAACTGCTGATTTGTAGCAAGTTACAACATAATAACTGATCTTTTACAGCCTACAAAATATTTGTGCTTATCATAGCAGTATGCTTTGAAGCAATATTTAGTATCTTGCAAGAAGTAGAAATGAAACTGTAAAAGATATAGATAAATCACAATTGTAGCATTTCATCTGTTCAGGATACCTACACATGTTACTTCTCTAAACTGGAATGTTTTTAATTTCTTCAACAAATTGACTATAAATGCTATGGGAGATTGATGATTTTACAGTCGATGGCCTACACCAAAGATAAAAAGCATGCTGATATGGCACTCTGCTCAAGAAATATTCATTTTCATCTCCCTGCTGTTATCAAAAACTTGACTTGCTTTAAAAACTGTTAAAATTAAGTACAGTACTTCCTTTGTGTACTCACATCTTCATAACTTACAGTCTACCTGCCAAACTGAGAAAGTCATTTTTCATCAAGTTTAGCTTGTCTAGATGTTAAAAACAATCTCATCTGGTTTTATTAAATAAAACAAGCTTGTGTAAGACCTCCAGCTAAAATGAAGCAAAGAATGTGCAGTTTCAGAGTAATGCTAATAATGTCTGTTATTTGTATTTATTGATTGGAGGAAAATCACTGTTCTAGTTCAGAACTGCAGAGGAATGAATTTTCTTAAATCTCAGAGCTATATTTTTCATGAGTAATGTATGTGGCTAAAGCCAATACTGTTAGATTTATTAGGAATGTGATGCTCAGTATTTCTAAGAACTTAAATCAATGATATTAATCTGACAATGTTAATTACAGAGCTATTTTGCAAACTCCCGTGATTATTCAGGATCATGAGTTGGTTATACAACAGCAAGTAATTTATTCTTCCTTCCTTTTATAAAAAATAATTCTGAAAGGATCACCATAATACAAAATGGCCTTCATAACTGTTAAACATGTATGTTGATCCAGGGTAAAAATCCTATTTTTAAGAATGAATTAGGGACTTAGGAGTATGAAACGCATTCAGATTTACCACAGCTTATTAGTTCCAACTCAGCACTATACTAATGCAACTATATTGTTTCTGCACAGACCTGGCTTGCATCCAGCCAGCTCAGAACACCGCAATCAGGATTGTCTGCAGCCATCCATGGAGATACACAGTTCAGTACTCAGTACCTAAAGGTCACATTCAGACCAGCCACCACAGCATGGAGGATGGTTGCTAGCTCCTACTAGAGGGTGCACATTCAGAACAGAGATTAGCAGTTTACATTGGCCTGTTAGCCAGTCTGTCAGGTCCTTTACACATTTTTCTCAGCCTTTATAAATGATGTACCTCCTAACATGTTTGGAGAAAACACATGCAGTACCCTGCATGTAACCTGCTTGGTAACTGCAGGAGTAAGGCTGATTGATAGACAAAATACCTAGCATTCAGTGAAGGTTATTTTATTTTTCTTTACAATACAGTAACTTTACTGTTACTGTAAAAGAGGATGTGCAATCCATGGAAGTTACTGGTGCTTACATCTTAATACCTCCATTAGGATTTCCTGGGAAACACAATCTGTATCCTGTGTTTCCCTTCCATGAATAATTTTGAATGGAGAAAGATCACATTCAGAAGACCTCCAGTGGGTCCCTTGCTTTGGTGTCACACCTACCACCCGCTTTAAGTACCAGGGTCCCACTCGACTGGAGGCAGCCTAAATCGCTCGTTGCTCTCTTAAACACAGATGCCTCAGCAACCATGATAACACTTGACTGAATGTGGACATAAATTTCTTCTGAAATGTGGTTGGCTAAAGATGAAAACCAGCATCTACAGGGATCAAAATCACAAAGACAAGGTTATATCTCTAACTCCTCTTAGCTAGTCTGAAAATCATATATCAGGGTTGTTTTTTTTTAGTTCAGAATTAAAATAAACTGATAAAAAGGCTAAAACCTTGGGAAAACTAAAGAAAAACCAGTAGAAGCAGTTTATCCAACTATACCATAATTCCAAGAAGAAATGAAAAACCATTGGGGGAAAAAAAGTGTTTAGAGGCTGAATATCATTTTGTCATAGAATCATAGAATGTCCTGAGTTGGAAGGGACCCACAAGGATCATCGAGTCCAATTCCTGTCCCTGCACAGGACAACCCCAAAATTCACACCATGTCTCTGAGGACATTGTCCAAGTGCTTCTTGAATATTGCCAGGCTTGGTGCCGTGACTACATCCCTAGGGAGCCTGTTCCAGTGCTCCACCACCCTCTGGGTGAAGAACCTTCTCCTAATATCCAACGTAAACCTCCCCTGGCACATCTTTCTGCTATTCCCTCGGGTCCTATCGTTGGTCACCAGAGAGAAGAGATCCACGCCTGTTCCTCCTCCTCCCCTTGTGAGGAAGCTGCAGACAGTGATGAGGTCTCCCCTCAGTCTCCTCTTCTCCAGGCTGAACAAACCAAGTGACTTTAGCCACTCCTCATACGGCTTCCCCTCTGAACCCTTCACCAACTTCGTGGCCCTCCTCTGGACACTCTCTAGTAGCTTTGTATCCCTAATGTACTGTGACACCCAAAACTGCACACAGTACTCAAGGTGAGGCCGTACCAGCGCAGGGTAGAGTGGGACAATGACCTCCCTCGACCGGCTGCAGTGCAGTGCTTGATGTACCCCAGGACACGGTTGGCCCTCTTGGCTGCCAGGGCACACTGTTCGCTCATGTTCAACTTGCCATCGACCAGAACCCCTAAGTCCCTCTCTGTGGAGCTGCTCTCTAACCTCTCATTCCCCCGTCTGTATGTACATCCAGGGTTGCTGTGCCCCAGGTGCAAAATCCGGCACTTGCCCTTGTTAAACTTCATGCGGTCGGTGATTGCCCAGCTCTCCAGTCTGTCCAGATCTCTCTGCAGGGCCTCTCTGCTCTTGAGAGTGTCAACAGCTCTTCCCAATTTTGCGTCATCAGCAAACTTAATTAGTAATCCTTCAAGTCCTGCATCCAAGTCATTTACAAAGAGATTAGAGAGTACCGGCCCCAAGATGGATCCCTGCGGAACCCTGCTAGTGACTGGCTGTCAACACAATGTAACCCTATTTAGTATAACCCTCTGAGCCTGACCCATAAACCAATTGCTGACCCACTGCATTATGTGTTTATCCAGCTGTATGCTGGACATGTTGTGGAGGAGGATACTGTGAGAGACACTATCAAAATCTTTACCGAAATCCAAAAAGGTTATATTGACTGGCTTCCCTTGGTCAACCAGGTGAGTAACCTTGTCATAGAAGGAAATCAAGTGTGTTAAGCAAGGCTTTCCCCTCATGAACCTGTGCTGGCTGGGACCAATGACTGCATTGTCATTCAGGTGTTTTTCAATAACTCCCAGAATAATTTTCTGCACAGTTTTGCCAGGCACAGAAGTGAGACTGACAGGCCCATAGTTACCGGGGCAATCCCTGTTGCCCTTCTTGAAGGTTGGGGCAATATTTGCCAGCTTCCAGTCAACTGGGACCTCTCCAGATTCCTGCGAGCATTGAAAAATCATTGAGAGAGGTCTCACTATGACATCAGCCAGCTCTTTAAGTACCCTCGGATATATCCCATCAGGTCCCACTGACTTACAGGGATCCAGAATAAGTTCAGGGTTTATTAGGAGTTTATCATTCCCACAGTCATGGTTCTCTAGGCCAGGGCTCTGGGGGCCCCTGAACCCATCATCGGTATTGAAGTCTGAGGTAAAAAAAGCATTAAATGTCTCTGCCTTGTCTATGTACCTCCTTGTGAGGGGACCATTCTCATCAAGCAATGGGCCAATGGTATTTCTGGCCTGCCTTTAGCCATTAATGTATTTTAAAAAGCCCTTCTTATTGTGCCTCACAGTACTGGCCACCTTCAACTCTAATTGAGCTTTGGCTGCACGTGTTTCCTCCCTGCAGTGGCAAACAACATCTCTGTAGTCCTCCTGTGTCACCTGACCTAGGTTCCACTGGCCATATACTTTCTTTTTTCTCCTTATTTCTAGAATAATATCCCTGGTCAGCCAAGCCGGCCTTTTGCTTCACCTGCTTCACGTCCTACACTTTGGAATTGCCTGCTCCTGTGCTCTTAGGAGGTGGTACTTAAAAAGTGACCAGCATTGATGGTAGCATTGTACCAGTGACCAGCGTTGTAGTTTACCTCTGTGAGTCTTTTCCTCCACGTGAACCAAATATATTTTTATGTAATGACAGAATGAAACCTACTTTATATATATTTCTTTGAAGGTATTGAAATCTTACTACTTCAACATGAGATGAATTAGATGAATTAGAGAAAGATCAATTTGCCACACCTGAGGAACTGGATTAGTGTTGTAGGAAATTAGCTAACTCCATCTTTTGCTTCAGCTATGCTGGGAAATACCTATTCTGTACTATTGTGCTGGTTTTGGCTGGGATAGAGTTAATTTTCTTCATAGTAGCTAGTATGGGACTATGTTTTGGATTTGTGCTGGAAACAGTGTTGATAATTGTCGTAGTTTAGCCTCAGTCACCAACCCAGCACCACATAGCCACTCGCTCACTCCCCCCTAGTGGGATGGGGGAGAGAATCAGAAGACTAAAAGTGAGAAAACTCATGGGTTGAGATAAAGACAGTTTAATTGGTAAAGCAAAAGCTGCATGTGCAAGTAAAGCAAAACAAGGAATTCATTCACTGCTTCCCATCAGCAGGCAGGTGTTCAGCCATCTCCAGGAAAGCAGGGCTCCATCACGGGTAACGGTTACTTGGGAAGACAAATGCCATCACTCCAAACGTCCCTGCTTTTCCTTCTTCCCCCAGCTTTATATACCAAGCATGATGTCATATGGTGTGGAATATCCCTTTGGTCAGTTGGGGTCAGCTGTCCCATCTGTGTCCCCTCCCAGCTTCTTGTGCACCCAGCAGAGCATGGGAAGCTGGAGAAGTCATTGACTAGTGTCAGCATTACTTAGCAACAACTAAAACATCTCCACATTACCAACACTGTTTTCAGCATAAATCCAAAACGTAACCCCATACTAGCTACTACAAAAAAAATTAACTCTATCCCAGCTGAAACCAGGACAATAATACAGGGATGTTTTAGTTACTGCTGAGCAGCGCTTACACAGAGTCAAAGCCTTTTCCACTCCTCATAGCCCCCACCAGCAAGTAAGCTAGGCATGCACAGAAAGATGGAAGGACACACAGCTGGGACAGCTGACCCCAGCTGACCAAAGGGATGTGCCATACTGTATGACATCATGCTTAGCAATAAAACTAGGGGGAAGTTTGGTGGCAGGGACGCTGCTTGGGGACTGGCTGGGCATCAGTTATTTGGTGGTGAGCAGTCGTTTTCATTTGCATCACTTGTCTTTCCTGGGTTTTATTACTCTCTCTTTGTTATTTTCCATTTTGTCACTATTATTATTATTTCAATTATTAAACTGCTCTTATCTCAATCTCAAAGTCTTCTTACTTTCACCCTTCCATTTCTTTTCCCCCCATCCCACTGTGGAGGGAGTGAGTGAGCATCTGTGTGGGGCTGAGTTGCTGGCTGGGGTTAAACCATGACAACTATAAATTAATAGAAGATATTTTGTTTTAACTGCATGCATATGAAATATTTCAGGCCAGTTCCTGCTACCCCAAACGATTGCAGAAAATTTCCTGAAACATTCAGGGACTAGTACTATGAGTTATTAAATGCCTCTGTGTGACACATAATTGAGAGGACATTAATTACTAAACGGAATGCTAATTCATGGTCACAGAGCAGGTATTTGAAAGGTAACTCATACTGAGGGAGTATGAAGAAAATTTCTTTAAATAGTAAGGTACATAACAAGAACAATTTTAAATGCCAATATCATGATTTTAGGAAATGAGGTTACATCTGGCATCTGCTGGCAGTGTTAATGTTTAAGAGGAAGAAAGTGGTAATATTGGTACTCTTGGAACCTAGAAGAAGAGGTCTTATGGCCAGTCTTTAAAGCTGTGCTGTAATGCAACCAGCAGGGGTGAAATAAACAAAAGTGCATGCTACCTGCCTTCAGAGGACTCATCCCTTTCTCTGGGTAATTGACAACTCCAGTCAAGGGTTTTGAATGTTTATGGACTATTGATTTAGCTGACACAGCACAAGCTAAGTTTCATGTAAAAGTCTGTACTCAAATCAAATTAGAGAATAAGTGAGTGACTCATAAAACATCTATAAGCTCTAGTGTAGAGAAAAAAGAAATTGCATTGAAATGGGATGTTTCAATAAGAGGCCATACCTCTGATCGTGCCAGAACTTCTTCCACACTAGCATTATTTATTTGGCACTTCTACAGATTATTAACTACTTTCTACTACTGTAGCGAAACAATTCAATGGAAGCGTTCATTCTGGTAGCAAAAAAGGAGCCAAACCACAGCCAGTAACCCAGACCACTTCATATCAGTACTGTGCTAATGGAACATATTTCTAACTGGAACACAGGAACACTGACCCATGAGGGTCATTTTGCAAGAGGTAGAGCCCAAAATAACAAGTCTAGGGATCAGGGAGAGAATCCATGGAGGAACTAAATTTTCCCAAATCTCAGATCTGAGATTCATCAAATCTCTCTTTTCTCAAGGAATCTCAATTTCTGTGTTGCTTACAGATGTTTCCCAACAATGAAACAGCAATTCTTCCATGCTAGGGGAAAAAAAAAACCAACAATCATATTTCAAGATACATCCAGCAGAAATTTCTATAAGAATTCTGGAATATTTAAATTTTAATCTGTGTATTGTATGACAGACTTATCTAGTTTTTGGTACTATAACTAAATCTGATACATTGTGGATCTTGTACTAAGTAATCTGGCTCCAGAAAAAGGAAGGAATTTCTAATAATATGGTATACAAATATGTCAGAGATTTACACTTTTCGACAAAGGACCTGCAGCCTGATAAAGTAGATGGAAATGAAGGTGAGGTGGAATTTAAAGGAAACATCAATATTTGATACCAAACAGAAGTGTTAGGAAATTCATATACCAACAACATAACATCTTAGTATATTAGTAGAATATTTTCAACAGTAAATTGTCTGTGGTCTAAAAGGTTATTACAGTTCAAAACATATTAACACATATTAAAACAATGACTATATTTCTCATTTCAAATGCATCTTACTTTCATAGAGGTCCAGAAAGTCATCATCCCTGCTGTGATCATAGATTACAGAAAATAGAGGACGTAGATTGTCATGCTTCACTGAATACATTTTTATTACATTTAATGTTATTTAAATGTTTGCAGAGCATACTTGAATGATTGGTGCTGCATCCTTGCCCAGAACCCTAATGAAAGGCTGTGATTAGAGCAGTGAAATATATGCTAAAGGCTATCCAATTATTGGCATAAAGATTACATCACTTTTTTCTATTATTATTGTAGTGTACATTCAACTTAGTGTTTAAGCACAGCTAAAAAAAATAAATAAAAATAATGTTGCATAAATCTTTTTTCTCCAAAAAATAAAAACCATATTTTACAAAGTGAATCTGCGGCATTGAAGATAAAACCTAACAGAGTCTTTCCTATACCCTGTTTGGATTTTTCAGAAATCTTCATCTCAAAAAAACAGAAAGAAATGGCTACACTTTTTAATGGGCACAGATAATCAAAAGAATAAAGGCCTTTACAGGCACCTGTCACTATCCAGAATGAAGCCTCCTGCAAGGCACAAAAAGGTTGAAGAATTCCAATGGCTTTTGCTTTGCAAAGCTTAGGTAGCCATAAAAGGAAACCTGAAAAGATCAGAGAGGCTGTGAGAAAAGACAGCAAGGAAACCAGTTCTGAGCAGACAGGTGACGTACACTAAGCAAAAGCAGTTCTGTGTTTTAGTGAAAAAGGATTTGGGGCTGAACAAATATAAAAATAGATGTCATTGAACCTCCAATACTGTCATGAATTTCACCTAACAGAATCAACCTCTACCAAGCTGAATCACTAATTATCAAAGCAGAGCAACAACATGCTGCTTGAGCATATGAAATCTTTTCACACCTTCTTTTAAGCACAGACAGATCTGCTGAAAGTCCCCAGTTAGTTTACAACATCCCATTAATATGTGAAAACAATTAAGAGAAAGACATTGTTTTAGGTATGAATACAGCAAATTAATTCTTTGATTTAAAACCTATGTTTTTAACCAAATTTTTTAAGTAGAATTTTGCATTTTTCATGTTTGCATGAAAAAGGAATGACACCTAGTGGCAGATTAAATTAGTTACTACTCTGTAGTGGTAGTGAAGGGCACCATAAGGAAATCCATCATCTGGTTGCAGAGGTATGGAATTAAATGGAATAGATCCTGGTACCATTTATCACTGTGATTCACTTTGTACCTATCAGAGCAATCACTGACCAAGACTCTTTCTTTAGAAAAGGCAAGGGTATACATGCAGGTCTGGACCTAAGAGAAAATAAAATACAAAAGGACTACATTGTCAAAACAAAATATTTAAACTGTACTAGTAAATATGACTGCAAGCAAAAAAAAAACAAGTATAAAATATGTCTTTGTACGTGCAAAAAAACCCGTACAACAGTGTGAGAAACTCCCTATGTCTTTGCAATTTTTGCTCATTTGTGTTGATTTTGTGTTAGCCCAGGTACCATTTTTAAAGATAGGTTAGCTAGGAATGATTTCTGATTCATGTAATTTTTCCGAAATAAGCTAATTCTTTCCCAGCCCCATTGTGTGATCTAAATAGACCACTTGAGGAAATTGTTACTTTTGTACTGTACTGACATTTAGTGCTTTTTTTATTTATTCTTTAAAGGATGTAATAAAAAAGAATGACCAAGGCAAAGAATAACATCATCCAAAAATATTGGCCACTTGTGAAGATTTAGATCAGGATATGGAAGAGATCAGGTTTTCTTCAAACCTGATATTTTGGGAGCATATGCATTATTTTAATGAAACTGTATTTGTGGTCTGTTCTCAAATATGCAGTGATTCACTGGGGCAGGTCTTGTGTTATGATAGGAAATATAGGCTACTGAGTCACTGCCATTTCAGATAGGAGAAGGAAAGGCAAAAGAAAATTTTATGTAGTACCAAACCACAGGTAAATTCATCAGTTTATATTCTGCTAATTTCTTATATGCTTTCCAAAAGCTGCGGTATTAATAGGCAAAAAGCATGGTCCTCAGTTGATGCTGAATGAAACATGCTGTGAATAGAGATCAAATCCCCTCAAACTTCATTTATTGCCAAAACTTGACTTGTGTTGCAGCTTTGATAAATTACAGCAATTTCCAAATGCATGACTGGGATTCAGGGAGATATGGGACATGTTATCATGACTGATATACAGCTGAAGACTGTCAGGAAGATGTAAATTCATAAATGCATTACTTTTTGTTCTTGAGTTGATTTCTATGTAGAATACTGGCAGGCATATTTTGCTTGTCATTTTAATCTCTAGTTTCAGAAATATGAAGTTTTATGAATGGTTCTTCTGTACTTGGGGAAAAAAACCACTAATCAAGGCACAATGACAAACATTCCAATAAGACTAGCTGACAAACATTTTGTTTGCATTGCATTTTATCTAAACATTATTAAACTTTCACATTGAGATTATGTCAATGTAATTTCATCTGTAAGGGTCCAGCTTCATAAAATAGATTGGATAAAAACAACTCATTGATAGGTCAAAAACTGCTCCAGTCCTAATTAATAGGCAACCTGTAGACTAGGACAATACTTTCTCTGTGTCCCCCATACAAGTGTCCCACTCAATAAGTACGTCAGTTCAAGATTTCCAGGTCATGGACCCACAAAAGCTCAGGGTTTTTTTGCAAAAGCTTGGTAACTATAAAACTGGCTACTGGCTGCACATGCAAACACTTTTTTCTGCACTTGGCCACAGTATGAATGCCTAAATGAGGAGATATGCTAATACCAAATGATCATAAATAATATATACATAGCAGTATCCCTCCAACAGAAGCCTTCCATAACAAGTTTGGAATTATTGTTTTTAAGTGCTATTTCACAAATAATCAAAAAAATTATCTTAAAAGTTAATTCCCAGTCTTTCCTCAGGTGTAAGAGTTCTTGACGTCACCCTTACACTGGGCAAAGCAGACTCTAAGATCTCTCTATAGAAGCAGCTATAACTTCATCTCCAGCCACTGCCTCAGTTGCTGTTACAGATCTCAGGTACATTCTAAATATAACTTTTTCTAAACACAAGAACCAGAAAATTGAATGAAATTCTGAAGGTCCTTATACACCGATACATTATTTTCACTCTAAGTCTCTTTCCTGTCAAGCTTCCTTAATTCTTTCATGTCCTTGGTTATCTACTCGTCTCCTTATTACCTTCCTCCTATCCTTCCTTCCTTCCTCCATGCTGATACAGTTCTAGTCTTTTTGCCTGCCCTCCATTTCTCCTCTCATCATGTCAGTTTGAATCTAAACATTTTTTTCAGATAGTATATCACATTTCTAGGTGCTTCTGAAGTTGCTTTGTTATAGAAGACCTATTAACCTGGAATGATGAGGGCATAACACCAATTTAGGTAAGTCATTACCATTACCAAACTTCCATGTGTTCCATTATTGATCTGATGAGCCTCATATGGCAAAACTGCCTAATTCTCATCTGAAATAAGAAAAAGAAATGCAGATTTCAGAAGGTGCGGTCTATTATATTAACAGAATAATATCTTCCCAGTCTCAGATCAGAAATACACTATCTAAAGGTTAGAAGTTAGTGCCAAATCTTCTCCAAAATTTAATGAGACAAGAATAGGTTTCAAATTTCAAATGTTGAAGATCATAGATGACAGAATTAATCAGCATCTATTTTAATTTATTGCAGCAATTAGCTATTTTGCCAGAGCAGATGAATCCAAGTGAGATATTTGGCTGCAAACCTTTGGTTTCAGCTTAGTACTGATAAAGCTTTCATTGCACAGCAGTGCTAGACCACCATTTAGTATATTGGCACACACATTTTCACAAAAGTTAACCCTACATATTTATTTTATCAATATTTTCTTACAATAGAATTAGGCACTACACCAACTACATTAGAAAAGTGTAAGTGGCCTACACCCCAACTTTGTAAAAGTAACTGCCTCCGTATTTTCTCCCAATTTCCAAATGTGCAAACAGCAACACTTACTTGTTTCAAACAGCTGACAGAAGCAAACCGGCAGCCAGACATGATGGAAATAAGAGTATTTATGTGATGAACTGCATGGACTTCCAGATGCTGGAAAGAGTGCACTTCAGTAGCAGTCACTAACATGGGCTTTTCAACTGACTTCAAACAAGGACTTCCATACCAAGTAAGCAGGGAGCTGCTAAACAGCTCTTTCCCTCTTTCCTCTCCTTTTTTTTTTTTTTTTTTTTTTTGCTTTCAGCTTGTGATATAGACAACACCTGGAAAACAGCTCTTTCATTGTTATTCACAACTATTGTGCCAGCTGGTGAGAAACAATCTATTTCCACTATCACTGTTTTTCATGTTGCAAAGACATTAGCTTTTGAAGATCTAAATAGATACATACCCTTTACCCCTAGAGGTAAAACTTGTCCTGGATACAATTATGCTGAATCTCAATGATGTATCTAAAAGAAGATGTAAGCATCTCTTTTTTTGCAGTAGTTAGCATATTAAAAAGGCACAGATAAAGTTCCTCCCTGTAATGTTTCTGGGGTTACTGTGCTATTTCACACACAGAATAAATGAGGTGCAGTAAAAAAAGAATAGTTTTCATTTGGAGATAATGTGATATAGGAACAATTTTCAGGAACTAAAAAAGCACTAGGGTCTATGGGATGGAGCAACAAATCAGACGCTGAAAGACCTGGATTTTATTCTTGGCTCTGCTGCTCTTTACTCGGATACTTAACTTCAGCCAAGTTACTTCACAACCTGTGACACGTCCCATCTGTCTTGGCTGTTCCGCAGATATTCTAAAGGGCTGGGATTCTGGATTGCTGGAAAGAAAAATCACCTTTGCCATACATGTACCCAGAGGAGTGCTGTAACTCTTGGATGAGCGAAGTTTAGTCACTCTTCTAGACTTCCTATTTCCCCTTGACTGGCTATAAAGCAGCTTACTGGTCCATGTAATGGCTTCAGAGACAGGGCTTCAAAGACATTTAACTTTCTCCATTAGGGAACCTACACACCATAACCTCTGTGTTCTGTATCAACTTGCTGAGACCAGGTGTCTCACCGCTAAGTGTTGCAAAACATAAGCTGCAAACTCCTTAGAGAAGTGCCCAAAATCTCTCTTTTAATTACATCATGACTAGCATACTCTACTTCTGGTGCCTCTCTGCTGGCAACTGAGAGTGACTTATGGTCTTGACACTGTATTGCTTCAACAAAATGTTTAACCCCTTTTCAAAGCTTAATTTTCTTCTTGAATGTGAATTTTTGCATCAAGACACTTACTGGGTCTGTCAAAAGATCTATAAGTCAACACCCAGAAGTTGTTGTATGGCTGCTGTCACCTGTCCCCGTGCAGATTGCTACATACACACTCCAACACAGGCCTGTTGCATAGCCATCAGAAATCTGCAGTAAACTGTCCTTCTCCTGAAAACGTCGCCTGGATATTCAGCTGGAGATCACTCTCTTAAAGCACAGTAATTCAATAATAATACAGTGGCTCCATCTGAGCTTTATAGTTTATTAGCTCCATGCATATTCTATGTAGAGACTTTTAAAAAACACATTATTTACCTAATAGGCTATAATGACTCCTTCACTGCCTTTATAGTAGGCTATATAATTTCTTCTGACTTCATGGATCATTGACATGATAGATGCATTCTCCTTTCGTTCTCCTGCAGGCACATAACTTCCATTATCATTAATGAGACTTACAAACACATACTGAGAAGAGAACATATCCCTTATTGGTATTTGTTACCCAAAGCACCACATTTGAATTAACCTCTCTGCTATGAAGCAGCCAAGGACAGATACTAACAATCAGATTGTTCCATGATCTCCACTATCCATTGTGTATTTAGTTTGTTATTTATTATCACCATCATACTTGAAAAAATGAATAGTGGAAGAATCATTAGAACACAGGGCAATTAATTTCTAATTCCATGTCTAGAACTAAATTGCTGTGTGACTTTCAGCAAGTTGAAACCTCTTTATTATTTGTATAACAAGGATAATGCTATTTACCATGTCTCCCTCAAAGGGACCTTCTGATGCTTAATTAATATACGTTTGCAAACCTCTATCACATCGTTAAACAGAAGGAAATGTCTATGTGGTAAAAGAGCTCTGACTATCACTCTTAGGCATTTTCATAATATAGATACAAAGAAATTATTCTTAAATCAAACATTGTTGCCTGCATTAACACTTTAATAACATGAACAGAAAGTGAGTTGTTGAAGAGTTTTGCAATTATATAACAGAAATAAATGTAGTCTAATATGCAATGGTTTACCTTTGACATAGAAGAGGTCAGATGGTTTTGTTGATGAAGTAATAAAACTTTCACTGTATTAATTTGTTAGATTAAAGTGAAGAACATATAATGGAGCTCTTTTAGCACTTCAAGTCCTCGAAACAAAAATTTGAAGCTTGGCTTTGTTGACATTAAAAAAATAAGAAAGGTGCTTGCGATGTTAAACTCTCATAAAGCTCCTGTTAATGTTGAAGTGATGTAAATGTGATATTAACAAACACAATTGGTGATCCTAAATAGATTATGGGGCACATAACTGCACATAGCTCACAAGCAAATGGGAGCTTGTGATGGGAGAACTTGGATGAACGAGGTAGGAAAATAGAGTTTTTATCTTGGAGCTGTTTTCTCAAATCCATAACTATTATTATTTATTTTGTTTCTACAAGACCAAAGAGTCTGTTAGTACCACAACAACCTGCTAGAGATGTTGTTTTATTAGAATGGTGGTTTTGTTCTGTCAAGAAAACATGTTAGTCTTATTTGTTGTTTATTTCAGATGTGCAAGTGTATCTTCAAAAGATAAAAGAGAAGCTGATTTGCCTATGGAAATTTCATATTCCTATTTTGCCAAATCTGGGAGAAGTTACCGCCCTTCTCATCTGAAGTATAAATCAATCACATAAAGTCTCTTTTGTTACATTCCAAAGTAGGAAGTGTCTTTAATTTTTTTTGTCAGTAAGATGTAAGCAAGAGGAGGGAGCAGAACATTTAAAGAGTCAAAAATAATATGTCATGATTCTAATATTGCCCCATTTCTCTTTGTCATATATTAAAGCTAAAATACAGTATCTCCTCACTGTTTTATAATCAACGCACTTCTTGAATTGGAGTAATGACACTGCAATCATCAGTTGTTGCATTAAACAGATCATCCATATATAGTAGGGTTCTAGAACCACAGCTGTGTATCAGGATTCCCCACAAGATATCAATCGCAAGAACAGTTGAAAAATTAAAACATATGCTGTTTTTTTCTAACCATGTAAGAAAAAGGATGCAATAAGAGAGTGATTTACTGCATAAGAAAAATCAGTCCAGGTTGTTTTTGTTGACTAGTAAGTACACATGGTCAGCTTGGGAAGTCAGGGAACAAGAAGACATATAGAATGATATCACCCACTTGACCTCATGCTAGCCTCAGATTCAAACATAACTTCTGAAATATTTTTCAAAATTTCCATATGAATCTAGCAAATGCAAATATATTTGCAACCAAATTGGAAATAAACAAATTCATTAAAGTAAATAGATTCACAGACAATTGCTGAGGTCCAAATATATCACTGGTTTAATAACACGGCAACGTATACCAGGGATGTTGATTGACAAAGAATACATGTAAGTCAGTGGGAAGAGGTGTCACTTTAACCTTAATATAAGCTTTGGAAAGAAAAGAAAAAGGAAGGCAGGGAAAACCACATGAAATTATCTTTAGAAAACTGGCTGCTGAGAAACAGGAGTGCATTCTTGGGCAGAATTCTTCACTGGACCTGCCAACCAGTTATACATCCTCACTAAAATTGTTCCAGAGGGTGGCTGCAAAGGAAAAATAAACATTATTGAATAGGATGAAAAATTAAGAAACAAGATACCATCTCTTGAATGGTGAAACATGGTTTACACATGTTTAATGTAACTAGTAGTCTGAAGATAGTTTAGGGGATGGAATATTTTGTTTATGTGTGGCAGAGTGCCCTTTGCCTCCTTTTCAAAGCTCCTGGTAGGGAAAGTACAGCTAATGTAATTCCTTGTCCTTCCTCAAACAGCAGTCCTACCAGCCTCTGGGATAGAGCATGTGTACGATGCTCTTCATTTCCTGTCTCTGCCTCCAGTTCATGTACAGATAGGCAATGTTCACAGTCTTATCTGAAGTGAAGAGAGAAAAACTGTATTATCTAAGATCCGACATTTATTTAAAATCCAAGAAGTTAAAACACTAGTTTCCCCATCAGGGAAACAGCGCAATCAATTTCAAGACATTCAGTATACATTCCTGTTTCTGCTGAGTCTTTGCTAAGATACCTATTAAAATTACATTGGTCTAAAAGTGATATCGCTAGGCATGTGTAAGATTCAAATGAATTGACATTTAATTGGTTGAGACAGTCTGACGCCCATGCTATTTTATTGAAAGAATGAAAGATAAAATATCATTACCACTGCAGATCCATCTCCCAAGAAAGAAACATGACTAATATAAAAGCTTTTCAGCCCTGCATTAAAGTGTCAGTGACACACAGAATAATCCAGAAGCATTGTGTGTCTATGACCAGGCTGAAAAGTTTGCTCATTTATAATGGAATACTCATCAAATTAGAATCCATCTTATAGCCATGTTCAGAATAAAAAAAAACCAGAGGGGCTGATACTGTGGGGATGAGTAGAAACATAGATGGATTTCCTTGATTAATGGGAATAGCTGCATTGCCTCACTTGTTTCTCAAGCATTGCTATTCTGCATAATGCCTAGTTTTCCATGACAGTATGTTTATGGCATTTATGATCTTAGTTTTGTATATGCATGTACCAAATATGGATTAAACAACATTTAAATTATAATTTTGTTCTCTAATTACACTTAAGCATAGAGACAAAGTCTTGCATTTTCACTCTTCAGCAGTTTTTCAAGCTTTTTTTTTTCTTAATAATAAGCAAGATTAGTTCTAGATGGCTCTGACATTTTATGTAGGCAGAAAATGGAACATCTTTATTACCTCCTCAGGGATGTTGCGTTCTTCACATATGCTCTTCTACCTCTCATTAGCTTTAATGGGATTTCCTTGTGCCAATCCACATGAGAACAAATATATATCTAATATATGTAATCCTTTGTTCAAGGGCCACAAATTTGAACAAGAATTATTCTGAAGGGCTTTTAGTACATAAGGATATACAGTAGCATATCCTTCAGATCTAAACATAGGTGTTCTGGCACCTTCTTTTTACATGTGTTAAAAATCCTGAGAAGATACAGGATCAAACTGAAAGTGAAAAAAATAAAAAAAAAATTTAACAAAGACCAGTTCACAAAAAATGCCAGAAATGAAAGGGGGGGAAAGATGTTAATCTACCCCTCTTCAGCACTACAGTATTCCTCACTACATCTTGCTCCATAAGGAGTCAAAACAAAATCAATGAGATACATCAAAATACTAACATGGAAACTGATAGAAATTGGCCATAGTTCTTCATATTTATTTTAAATACTAATGATAATAATGATTCATTCTTACCCAAAATCTTACATCCAAGGATTCTAAGCATTAATACATTAATTCTCACAGTCCCTCACTTGGTTGTATCCCTCACTCAGTTGGCATCAGCATCCTCATTTTACAGAGGAAGAGGGGCATGTTGTTCTCCCCTAGAGGTACCTAAAAAGGGCACCTGAGTATTGAAAAGCTCCCACAGGGATTCACTCATATGCTTTTCCACTGATTAATCTACTCAAGGCAGGCCTGCATCTACAGAATTGCTTCTGCCTTCAGCAAAATGGTAAGACTTGTAGAGATTTGCCTGACAGAATAAAATTGAAGGTCGCTTTTCTTTATGTGGGATAAAGTGCTTGCAAAGGGCACTATTCCACTGTGTAAGGAGCTACTGTGGCATTGCTTAGGCACAAGAGAACGAAAATAGTTCTTATCTCAAACTGTAGGGATTTCTTCTTTATAATACATGATTGCAGACCACTGAGGGAATGACAACTTTTTTTCATTTTAGGTAGATTGGCTAAATACCATGATATTTTGGTAATAGCATTATTACAGAAAAACTGAACACTAATATGTTAAATGTAGTCTTATCAGATTGCCTAAAAGGAATAGTTAATTAATTATCTAATTGACAATTGCATGACAGGAAGTACTCTACTATAGCCAAAATAAAGCCTCGCAAAATAAATCTATAACTTTTTTTTTTATGCCAATGTAATTTATAGACACTTCCTTTTCTTCTTTCTCTCAAGAAACAGAAATTCACAAATGGAAAACTCTGTAGCAAGCTAAACAAGATAGGTCTCTGAATTTGGTTTTAGATATTGACAAAAAATTCAGATTTAAACCTGTTTTTATTTCTAAAGAAGACAGAGCTTCTTAAAACAGAGGTTTTGTCACCTCTGGGTAAATACTAGTGATATTTCCTGAATTGTTTATATAACTTATGCCCACACCTCATGGATATGCTTGTAAATCTTTTCCTAGTTGCTATAAAGACCAACATAGACTTGAGAATGTATCCTATATGTGCACACTAGTTCTGAAAATATTTCTAGTCCTTGTACTTTACCACAAAGCACTTCTCAGTATTTCAATAGTCAAAAAGCCCTAAGCTTCTGAATTTTTTCAAGCAAAACAAGTACATTCATATAACTGCTGGCTCATTGATATTCATGAAAACACTTCTGGCATGTTTAACATTAGGTTTGTTCTCAAAGCCAGATTATGTTAGTGGTATTGTAGCATTTTTATGAACTTTAAGCATTTTTTCTCAATAGTTTTCTGAACTGAGGTCACAATCCTTAAATGATACTAATAATTGAAATTCTTAAATATACCTTCTGTTGCTATTCTGCAATAGTCCCTTGCAATCAGTTATTCCTAAGAATGTACCTGCCGCTAAACTTAAATTGAAGCATTACATTTAGAATGCACATAAAGGATTTCGAATACAATCACTGTAAATCTCTAGTTTTAAGACTAGAATTGCATTCATGCAGAAACAAATTAAAAACTATAGTCACAAACTAAATTGATTTCTATGAATGTAAAAGCACCAAGGAGCAGAGAAAGCATGTCGTCATGGCTTGATGAGCCCACACAGCAGGTGTTTTGAAACTCAACAGGATTTTCAACTCTACACCTGTGCAATGACAAGAATTCAACAGTATAATGTTGAGGAGGCCAATCACATTGGCATGGGAAGAGAAGTTATAGATCAGTCAAAGTAATTTTGCACAGTGGTAAGTGCTTAGTCCTCTAAATTCAGGCTATAGCTCCACTGCTGAAAACTTCAACATTTAGATAAAGACTAAAATTATGATCTTTTTAAAGCAGTATGCCTTATTATTACTGTTTGGGGAGAGTTTTAGGAAGTAATTTTTTACATGCAAATACATACATGCAAATTTAGAAGTAATAACTATAAACACTGGTAGCAGTGGCAATTTAGCTACTAAAAGCTAGTGGTGATGGAAAATTTCAATCCAAATAACTCTTTGACTAAAAGTGCATTTTTCACTGAATTCAAATATTCTCATTCGTTCCCTATTCCTGCCTGAATCCAATATTTGGTGTAAGAAATCCTGGTGATATAATTTGGTTTGCATCAATTCAGTATTCTCATGTTGCATTGAAGTGTCGCATTTTAAGTTTCCTCTGTCTTAATTGCCTCTTTTCTGATCTGCTGTAGTGCTTCAGGGGAATAGCATTTTGACTTTGCCATTATTTCATTCTTCCATAAAAGTAAAGATCTCCATTTAGATTTATACACATAACAGCATACTGGCATTTTCCTCAATCTGCAGTGAAATCACCACATCGCTATCTATCATGGACAAGAGAGGTTGTCCTGAGGGCCCAGGCCACAGAGAAAAGTAGGATCATAAGATATTAAAAGAAAAATTTCAGGTAGAAGAATGCATCCACATGATATCTCTCAGAAAAGTGTGTGTTAGATGACCACTCATGCCATGCTAACTAAGTGCTCAGGTGTCTGTGCCACCACACATCAGGGTTCCTCTAAAGGCTGGCCCGGTGTCCGCAGGGAACACCGGCTCTCCACCTTTCACCATCTTAACCAGCCATGAGAGTGCGGTGTTAATATCCCAGCAATGATCTGAGTCAATTTTATCTACCCAGACAAGGACAAAACAAGGCTTTCTGAGCTATGTCTTACTGGAGTGAGCACAGTGTTTCTGGGAGATGATGCTGGGCAGAAAAATCTTGCTAAAAGTGCAGTACCTGTCAAATGATAGAAATTAAATTATATTTAACTTATTTTTTTATTTATTTTAATTTTTTTACATTTTAATGATATTTAATTTATAGATGTTTTCATTCTTTCTGGATTACCCAGAAATCTGTAACTGAAATATTTAAAATAATTAAAATATTCATTTTTACTATTCTATACAATCCCAGGGAATTTTAAAATGTGAGACAGAGAAACACAATTAACTTAAGGCAGTAACACTGTGATTTTGACTACAATGTTAATATCTTGATTTCAAGTTTTCACCCAACAAAAAAAGAGAAATACCAAAGGTATGTCCATTTGGCTTGTTCATTGAATCCAGATAGAGATTCAGTTCATTCATTCTGAAACAAAGGAGCAACTCCTTTCAAGGCTGGCCAACAGAGTAGGAGAGGAAAAAACATAACTTGAACAACCAGCTAGACCCTTGCTACACAAGTCAGAGTCCACACTTTGAGGTAAGGCAACTGAAATTTATTCCTGTAGCCCAAACACATTCATATATTTTAATTGGCAGTGGCAAATGCAGAGCAGAGATTTTTTTTTCCCAGAGTAGCACATGGGTCTCCTTCACCTTGATTTAGGGCCTGTACACACCCAGATGGCTAAAGAAGATTTCAAACATAGTTGTCTAAAATCAAAACAAGATTCCAAGAAAGGTTGCTACACCTGCAAGATTCTATGAATACCTCATATACATGAATACAGCAGAAATATTTCTTTCTTATCCAGTGCAAAGATAGTCACAGAACCGAGGTCCAAGGGAGCCAGAGCAGACCTGGCTGTGTCCTTCCCAGTTCATATTAGGATGAAAAAGGAGGGAGGAGTATGGTTTCCAGAATGACTCCAGAAAAGACCCATAAAAATCCTTAGATGAGGTAATTTCAAATAATGCACATTCTTTGCATCTTACCCAGCTGCATAACCAAGACAAAGCTTGGTAATCACTGAAATATTTTGTAACCATTTTATCTATGCCATATACTATATATTTATGTAAAATACTGTAATGTGCAGTTGGTGAATTATGAATAAAGAAGACAACTACTTAATATGAAAACTTCAATTAGTATAGTGCAATTAATAGTGTACTTTACCACTTCTAGTTCTCAAAGATGGTATTCTTGGAAATGCAGTTCTTGCTTCCTCTACATATATGGAAATAATATATCCTGATTCAACAAAACATTAGAAGTTTTCTCTGTTATGAGAAATGGGTTACTTCAGTAATGCTTAAAAGATCTCCTGGTAATCATTAATGCTCCTTTTTCAGAGAGAGAGCGCTATTATTTTCCCCTATTGCCTTTTCAACAGAAATTTATTCCATACAAAGGTGGATTTGAATGTACTGGCGGGGAATATGAATGAACCTGTAGGTCAGTTTTAGGCAGATTTCAACTTAGAAAGTTATTATGTTCAAAAAAAAAATTAAAAAAAAAGAAGTTTTCCCAATACTTAATACTTGTTAAAGTATTTGGGGGGGGGGGGGGGGGGGAGGTTTATAAGAGCACAGAGGTAATTTCTATCAAAAAGAGCCTGAGGCTAAACAAGAAGTTTTCCTTAAAGAAATTTTTCAGTGGGTTTGAAGTCAGGAAATGTTTGTCTGGATTGTCTTTGTACAGCCAGGTCCCTTTATCCCTTTCTTCCTCCTTCAGTTGCTCTACGATTTCCCCATAGTTCATTGTTTTGTTTGGGTAGATGCTTATAATACCTCACTACATTTCCAGGATTTCATATCTCTTCTTTAGTTGCCGCAATACACTGAACAAATCACAGGATAGATGCAAGTTCAGATGGAATTCGCCTCAATAAATTTGGTGAATCAACCTTCAGACTAAAATAAACCTGGAATTCTCTCCTGGAAAATAGGGACCCTACAATTTTATAACTGAACCTTATTTAAACTAAAATAATATGCAAATAATTTAAATAATCTATTGAAGTAAATTAAAAAACATTATGTAGATTGAATGCTCTGTACAGATGGTATCATCTGGATGCAGAAAAAAAAAAGGAAAATTATTTAATAGGTATTTCATATAAAGAAGCAGAATTATACATTCCCTTGCAGCCTTAAAATAATGAAGTATCTTTATCTCATTAGTTACAGTTATTGAATGAATGAATGAATTCTAATTTGCTACGATTAACAACAAAACTAGTAAGAGGTAGTTAATCTGAAGGATCAGCTAAACTAAGAATTAAGAGTATTAAAAAGGGTCAAAAAGCTGTCTGAATCTCTATTGATTATTTTTAAACCACTTTGAACACTGAGGATGTTCTTATAAAAATGACATCTTTGTGGCAATACTTCAGAAAAGTAAACAGGGCAGATAATAAATTAACCCCAAACTTGCCCACCTCACAGCCAGTCATGAGTTCTAAAAAAGGATGCAAGCCAACAGTGCATTCAGGGAAGATGATACAATTAACGTCTATCTGCATGACCCTGTGGAAAACAGAGCTTCTCAAACTTGCTTTTTACAAAAATATCCCAGATTTTATAGAAGAAAGTATCCATAACACAATTTACACCTGGAAGTTCCAGAACCAGCAAAGGAGGATTTCTTGAGAAAGTACTAGATGTGTATGCAGCTGACCATGATTCAGGTACAACCCCCAGGTTCAGCTTTCTTTGCCACCTTATTATTATTATCATTAAAACAACAGCCAGGATATCTTCCAGATTCAGTGTCGCTGACTCATTTCTCAACTTGCCCTTCTTCAACTCCGTGGTTTCACCATCATCTGGGTTGCCATGTGAAAAAAAGAGAGAGAAGGGGTCTTCTCTGTATTCCATCACCCTGAGCCTTCCAGAGAAATGCTTCCAATGAGGAAGGACTGAGGAAGTTTTGAGATGTGTCCTTGGACAGACAATCTCCAAAGCCAATTCCAGGAGGCAAGAACCACTCAACACTACTTGTCCAAGGTGACTGTGATTTGCTCCCTGCAGTGAATGCATTGACCAGCATAAAAAAGCCAAATAGCTCTCTGTGAAGGGGTTTGCACAACCTCTGGATGCAGTGCAACAAGCCAATGAGGTCATGAGAGTGCTGTGCTTTGAGTAAGGTCTTTGTTTGGTCTAAATTGTTTGCCTAAATTCTTTGCCAGATTTGCTCTGCAAATGAGAAGAGCAAAGACAATTGGTTTGTAAAGGTAAAATAAATTGAGTGATAGCTAGCCTATTGCTTGCTGACTGACTGTCCTAGCAAATGGCCTTGCCTAAATCCATTCATCTTTAACTCAGGAAGGCTCCTCTTGTCCTCTTCCAGAGGTGTTGGCCTCTGCTACACAGCTGGGTACTTTTTGGCCAGGTGAACGGGATTCTTCCAGGGAGAGGGCGGTCAGACTGCTCTCACTGACCAGGAAGAACATGATGGAGGGATGATCCGAGGTCTGATCTAGCCATGTAGCCTTGAACAAAATGGGTTGGTTGTCTCTGTAGACACTCACATATGCTAAGCCTGGTTAATGTGGGGATACCAAAAGTCGTACAGTCAGTATGTGGCCACTGGGCTCCTTGAATAGACAATGGCCTAGGATCAGAGAGGGCAGGCAAGTTCAGGGATACGGTGAGTGCTGGTAAGATCTGGTAAGGTGTCAGGGCCCTGAGGGCACCCAGCTCTGCAACCACTTCTCCATCCCAAGAGACTCAGCTGTCAGTGCTCATGGTCAGCTCTGACCACTGACTTGGCTTTTCCACAAGGATTCTGGTGAAACAGAGGTAGCAGTGAGAGCAACTAAACAGTTCACAAAGTATTTTAAGGGATGCAAACTAATTTCTGTGTGTTACAAATCTAACACAACTCTGCAAACTGTATGTCACAGAAACATCTCATGCTGCCAGTTTTTGTTACTGAAATTACAGTTATTTGCACTTGAGCAGATTAATAAGGACATTTTCTCTTTTCATTCTAGTTATTATTAAGCAAAATAAGATGTTGGATGTTCTTCAAAATTTTAATGCTTCACTAGATAATAGTCAAAATGAAGTTTATAAAGACTCCTCCTATTATCTTTTTAATTACATAACTTATGATTGGCTATGTATTCCCACAGTTAAACTTAGTATTATACATCAAGAAACAAAGGAAAAATCAATTATAATGAAAAACATATAAAGAATATTTCTAAAACCATTACTACTTTACAGCAATAAAATCCAATTCAGAATGTTCTTGAAAGCTGCTTTTTACAGAAAATTGCATTTTAGCTAATAATTTTTCTTTTATTTTATTCCAAGGAGTATCCAGAAAGAGTTTTTCCATGATCCAGGGAAAAGAAACTGATAGGGAAGACCATTGCACAAAGGCTAGTTAGAAAAGGTGAGGGCAGTTAACTCTTTTTTCTGGGCAACTGAATACCAATCAAAAGACATATGTGTAAAATACAGGCACTCCTTAAGGCTGAAGTTACAATGTTTTTAAGATGGAAAAAAAAATAATTGTTTATCAGGAGTGGCATCCACTATCTACCTGAAGATTAAAATTTTCTAAAGGAAAATCTTGAAGTTGTGTAAGGTTGTTGAATAAAATAGCCAAAGACACCTCCTGGAGTCTCAGTCTCACTGTGTGTTGAACTTCTGCCCGCCTTATAAATCAGGACTCAATAGTCAAGGTAATCAAATTACTGTGTCTACTGCTTCTCTGTACCAAAATGCCCTGTTTTAATATAACGTACTATTCCAGCGAGAATAATACACTGGATACAAGGGGAAATAGTTCCTTTCATATCTGAGCACTTCAGAGTCTAGCAGCTAAAAACTGAAGTTTATTAGTATTGCACAGAAAAAATCTTTTAATAGGCAAAGCTTGTGGGGAGAAGCTATCTTTCATTAGACCAACCAATACAAAGAGGAACGTAATATCAGTAAAAGATACTGCCTTTCTCTCAGACCTTGATGTGTTTATATTCTTTGTCAGTCACAGCTGCCATAAGAATACTTTTACTTTAGAAAAGCACTTAGCAGGCATGTCTGTGGCTGAATGCTGAAGGCTCTAAAAGGACATTGTCACACATGATAGTGCTCACACGCATCTAATATATTTGGATCCACAGCACAGTAGTAAGGGCTACCATACAGGAGGGCATTTAAATAAAAGAAAAAAAATAAATCTTTCCTTAAATATATAATTAGAAGATTAAAGACCCCTGTACTATATATATCATTTCACTCCTCCAGCTGAACTGATTCCCTGTTTGTTTTAGTTTTTCTCATATCATGCATACAATACTAGGGTTAGTATAAATTTCTTGGTAAGATAGCAAGTATTTCTCCTCTCCAAAAAGTTGATTGAATTGGGTGGTTTACCCAGTTAGCCAATGAGAAATATTGGAGGGTGTTTAAGGAGAAATTCCTTATTTTTAACTACACTGGTAAATAAGGAGAGGGTTGCAATTTTTCATATTTATCTAGGAATCTTAAGATAGCCTCAGTAAAGGGAATTCTTGGTGTGAATTTATCTCTTATTCAGAAGCCATTTGAGAAATCCATTTCCTCATTTTAATCCACAGTTCTGAATAACAGAACAGCTTTCACACTGTTTTGTAACATCCTTCACCTGAATTGCATGCTAATATGCCACTGTGTTGCAAGTTGCAAGACCGCCTATCTTGGAAAGCCTATTTAATACTGATATGCAAATCTCTGTACTCTGTTTTCAGAGGAGCACCATGCTGAGTCTTTGTAGTGTTGTCTGTGATAAAAATGCATGAGAACATGGAGATAGAAAATTAAATTTAAGGAGTGTATACATTTTAGTAGTAGCTTTTCTACCCACTTAAAAGTCTCCTTACTTCCTGCTTTAAGATATTTGGTCTTTTACACTAGACTAATATATAATTTGCTTTAAAAAAACATTATATTCTGCAGGATTAATATCTCTTTTTTTACCATTTATTTTACTTTTAACACATTTAAGCTAATAACGTTTCATAGACCAACTGGAATTTTTCAGAAATTAGGATTCCCAACAACTGAGAATTAGCTATTTATTTCCCAGGGCAGTACAAAGCCCACATGCTTGGGATACTGCTCTTTTTAAGAGGGAAAGTGTACAAAAATCAGCTTTTCAGAGAGTTGTCAAATGTTCTGTGCCTGCTCTGAGATGTATTCCTTTAATTTGAGGGCTCCTGGGTGGCCAGAGATGCTCTGGCCGCAGCCAGCAGTAGCAGCAACAAGGAACATCCCTCCCTGGATCTCCTACCTGACCTACAGAAACATGGGAAAACACCTTTCCAGTGTGCCAAAAGCCAAAGTGCTTTGTAAAAAGTATGACTGCAACAGCTTACCTTCTACTAGAGGTTTCTGATCAATCCTCACTCTGTTTTAGGCACTCGCTACATAAAAAGGTTGTTAGACCACTAACATATCTCAGGAGTGTCATGGAACTTAAGAACTTCTTTGTTAGCCTAGAATAAAACTTGATTAATTTGGATGTTCTCCTCTAGACTCCCTAGTCCACCAGCACTTTGGTAAGGACCTCTGCATCAATGCTTGTCTCTGTAATGGGTCCCTATAATCAGCAGTTCATTCAGTCTCTTTAGGTGCAACAGCCTTTGTTTCCTTCCAAAAAAAGGAATTTTCTCCTTCTCGCATGATCTTACTGAATAAGTCTATTATGTATAGTATGTAATGCTCTATAAAATTGTCTGAAACTCTCATATTTCTTCTGAACTAGCTATCATTTGTCATTTTCTATTCCTGATTAGTGGGGTTGCTAAAATACCTATTTTCTCTCAAGCTTTTCAGCTAGAGGCATATCTGCCTTGGTGCCTTTTCAGTACTTTGTTATATTTATCTTAGACTTTGTTCTGCTTTACTGACTTGTCATAAATCCAGTTAATCGCAAACCTTCTAACGTGTTGTGGAATTTATTTATTTTTTTTAATCTATTAATTTATATTTGAATTCCAGGCCTGAAAAGATACTGTCAGATAATGTTCATCCATGGATCCTAGGTTGTTTTCTTTTTTGTGGGTGGTTTGTTGTTTTACAACTGGGGAACTTTTCTAAAACAATAATCTTTATCACTGCTTTGCCTGAATAACATTTTTCCTTTTGATACTTTCTATTTTCTTTAATATATTTTTTAAAAATCACACGTAATTCTTTTATTCTTAAGTAAACATAGACCACCATTTCAGTCTGTCTCTGCGAGGTCTGCATGTTTTGATTCCCAGTGTTTTAACACTAAATATGCTATCAAGTATTCAGACTAACTGACTACTCCTATAGACAGAGGTAATGTGATTTTCCTGAGTATTAGATTTATAGGATAAACCAGTCCTAGAATAAGTCATGATATATAAGTCATGATAAATCAGCCCTTGAAATTGAATCATATGTCACAGAATCATATGACACAGACTAGTAAATATAGTCCATAACTTTCAAATGTAATTTGGATATTTCCCTGCTTTTGAACCGAGAGTAATTTCTTGTCTCAGAATTTCCCAAGAATCTTAAAAAGGTACAGAACAACAAACAAAAAAAAGAAAGAAAATTGTGAATGTACAAGATCAGGGTTAGGGTAGCTATGGCTATTAATTTTCATTGTGAATGATTCTGAATTAGAATATGGCTGCTCTCTTCATCTGTCTTTTAAAACAAAATAAATATGTTTAACTAGTAAAGCTGCTGTTTGACTTGCCTGAAGAACGTTATGGTGCCTGACTCTGTTACGTGCTGGCATTTTTCATCACCATCCCACAAATAGGCTTTTTGCAACAGTTCAGTGCAAAACATTTATCTTTCTTTACTGCTTTTAAAAAACTTTATTTTGACAGAGACATTCAAGCCTTTTAATAGTTATAGGATATTTTTTATTGGTTTACTGATTCCAGTCTAGTTTACCAGCTCATATTCTTTCATTCTTTTTTATTTTGGGAATACAATTCCATTCCTGTCACATAAACCCTGCCAGTATTTTCAGGGACTGCTAAGTACTTATCATCAGTTGTAATAATGTGCATTTATTAACACTTTCTTCAATTCTTTTTCAGACAATACCCTTGCTTCACTGAGATTTGTTTTTTAAATGTGAAAATCATGAGCCTTCTCATGCACACTTGGCTCTGCCTATATCTCACCAATGTAATACACCACAGAACTAAGGTCTAGCAGTATCCAGAAGAGAAAGATTTTGCTTAATAAGAAGCTTTTTTGCCCAGAGAGATACCAAGAGAAATATTTTGAAATCTTTCTAAAGTTCAAAAGAGAAGAATTTCCAGCTTCACTGACATTAGACATTAGAAAATCCAAAATCCACAACCAGTGGAATTCAGAAACAGTTTATTTTACTTTTAACAATTTGTTCAGTAAATTTCTGAATAGTTTTTGACTCTGTAAATGTAGAAGCTGACTTCATGCATATCTGAAAAATATAAGAAATGCCACTTTGCTTTCTACTTAAAGAATTTATCACTTTACTTTTTATATTGCAGTATTTAACTGCGTAGTATGTTGTGTAAAAAAATAAAATTAAACCCTGGACAATGCTTGAATATATCTTTAAACAACCCTTTCCAGCTAAGATATGATTTTCAAAGCCAAAACAATAAATGATTTCTCGCCAGATCTTAGTCACTGTGTTTGGGATCTGAACAGAGGGGTACTCTATTGCAAAGATTTTTTATTTATCCAGTTTCTGTGGTGAGTAGAATGGCATTGAACATATGACATTTTCTAAAAGAAAATCCCAGTGTTATATCTCTGGGTTTCATTTCCCTTAAACTTCTAAAACTGCTGTGTTTTAGGGAGGCAAATGGACCATTTCATTTAGCATTTGCTGACTTGTAAATAGGATCATTTTATTAATGAACTGTAGTGGTATCTCCATCTTGTCCCAGTCTTCAGAGGTGTAACAATTCTTTTAACTCCCAAGCCACACAAATGAGCCAAAGGGTACATTCACATTGCCTAATCTGCCTTGAATTCTATTTTAAATTTTGTCTACTTTAACTTTTAGAAATCACCCTGCCAATGTACTTAACACAAGTTCCAGATGTTTGACTGTCATAAATGCACCTTAAGCATACAAAATTATGGCAAGTCCACTACCCACTGGGCAATCTATAGTGGCATTATAAAATGTCAGAAAATTAGAAACATTTTGTTGTTTCCAGTGATGATCTTGTTTACCTTATTAATAGATTTATCGAAGAAGTTTGCCATTAGACATTCTGGTTGCTTTGTGCTACCCCATAGATATTACAGCTGGACTGTCTTGTTTTCCACAAGAAAAACTAATAACAGCATAGCCGGAGCTATTTGAAACCCAACAAAAGAATTTATGCAAAATTATTTATCCCTTATGAAAAGAAACAAGTTAAGTAGAAAGGAATAACAGCATAAAGAATTTCCTTACTTTCAGGATGGGGAAACTGTATGTTATTATTTATTTTAGAGTAAAAGTATTCTATTCCTCCCACTCTTTCCAGAATAAGCACTTTTATCACCTCAAGAATCTCCAATATTTTTTCAGAAGACTTTATTTTTACATGTATTCTGCTTATTGAAAATCATGCTATACAACCTATTGAAATTTTGTTGATTCAGGTGTAGCATTTGGCATTGAGGGCAATATTGTCATCTATCAAAATGCACAAGACATACTACTTAGCACAATCAGAAGTAGTTTAACCAACAAAAGTTAAACTTTAAATGTTTAGGATTTCAATATTTCTTTTTTTTATGTAGGTAATTTTTGGTCTTCCAATAAAGAAGATTCACATGTCTATAACAGCTCAATTTTGCAGTACTATTATTCAGTCATCATTTTCTACCTTTGATCCAGTCATCACAGGAATGTGTGTTTCTCTATGATAATGCAAAATAAGTCTTGATGTCAGTTAAATAAATTCAGATTTTTTTTTTATTGCTCTGCTGTCAAAGTGGTGGATAGAAAGACATGGATCAACATTCAACTTTGCTGGTTAAACTCAGAAAAAAATTAAAGTGCCTATGACTGTTTCTTACTATCAGCTCAAAGTATACTTGGTTTTGATTGATATATAGAGCATGAGAGAGGTTCATTAGCTAAATATCTTGCTACAATCTGACTCCAAAATGTAACCTGTTCAGTGTGTTTGGCAGATTATTAAGAATATGCATTAACCTTTCAAAAATACTGGGAGCCCTTAGAAATGTTTGTCTCTGATTTTTGAGAAGCCTCTTCATGCTTTTTTCTCCTGTAAGCAAGACATATTCACCAGTGTACTTGAGCAGACTAAATTCTGAACAGCTTCACCATACAAAACCTTCCCTTTAAACATTTTTATTGCTGTGTGAGAAAATGCACATACCAGATTCTTCCAAGTTACATTAGTACTACTGGTAAGGAGTAAGACACAAAACTTTTTAAGAATTCTGAGATAAATGCAGAAATTTGCCACCTGACGGAGTTCTTAACTAAAAATTATTAATTGGTTTTAAAGCATATTCCATTCAGGCTTCTTTACTACTTTCCTTTACTAAGGATGCCACTTAACAACATTCACTTTTGAAAGCCATCTTTACAGTGAAAGTGGCTAGCTTAATATCAAAGTGGAAATTTTTACCAAAGAATGCAGCAGTTAAAGAAACCAAGCAAACACAATTAGAAACACAAAAATTACCAGTTCAGAGAAAATAGATTTTCTATCTTCACAATTCATATAATATTTGAAAGAAAGGAAACCACATTGTGCAATTCAAAACAATTGTAAGCCCCCAGCCAAAAGTCTTCCCACAAAGCAATCATAAATCTCTACCCAAAGTTCAGACTGTAAATATACATCCTCCCATCTGTTCACTTCTGTTCTGTCCTACATATTTTCAAAGCACAGCCAGCTCTGGACCCTAAAGGCAGACAGATCTCCACTGTGAACCTGAAACATCACTGCTTCCTCTTATGTTTACATGGAGAATACAGCTTTATGAACCCTGAATTTCAAGAAGATGAATCACCACATATCTTGAGCACCATTTTCCCCATAAGCCATTACTATTTTCTGGTGTGTGTGTCAAGACACAAAACTCAAAGGTGGACTACAAAACTTCTCCCAAAACTGCCCTCCCTTGGTTTATGTCATGGTTTTAGCTGGGATAGAGTTAATTTTCTTCCTAGTAGCTGGTATAGTGCCGCATTTTGGACTTAGGATGAAAATAATGTTGATAACACACTAATGTTTTAGTTGTTGCTAAGTAGTGCTTACACTAGTCAAGGACTTCTCCAGCTTCCCATGCTCTGCCAGGTGCACAAGAAGCCGGGAGGGGAGGGGGCACAGCCAAAAGAGCTGATCCCAATTGGCCAAAGGGATATTCCATATCGTGTGACGTCGTGCCCAGTATATTAACTGGGGGGAGTTGGCTGGGCGAAGCAGTGATCGTGGCTCGGGGTCTGACGGTGTCAGTCAGCAGGTGCTGAGCGGTTGCAGCACTTGTGGCTTTTTTTTCTTTTCCCTTTTTTCCCCGGGTTTAATTCCTCTCTCTCATTACTTTCTTTTTTTTTATTATGTTATCATTACCATTATTATTTTTATTATTATCATAATCATTATTACTACCATTACCATTACTAATATTACTATTTTATTTTAATTATTAAACTGTTCTTATCTCAATCCACGAGTTTTCTTGCTTTTGCTCTTCCAATTCTCTCCCCCATCCCACTGGGGTGGGGGGAGTGAGTGAGCGGCTGTGTGGTGCTTAGTTGCTGACTGGGGCTAAACCACGAAAGTTTATAAATATAACCTAGATAATCTACTGCAACAGGACAAACAGCTGCATATAGACCATCACCTTGCCCCTTTCTCAGACTGCTCATGTCCATCCAGAACTGTCTGTCTCTCCCACCAGCTTTCCTTCTCCTTACACTTTTTTTAACAATCCCACTTGCTCAAGTGACTGAGATACGTGATCTGTACTGCCACAGAGGGTATCAAGATAATTTTGGCAGATGTCATCTTTGTATTGGTTTTCACGTGTCTGAAAGAAATAGTAACAACATAAAAATCCTCTCTTTTTTTTCCAGAAAAATATTCATCTTCCAGAGTGTCACAAAAGAGTGGAGTGCACCTCACTCAAAAGAGAGAAGCAGCAATATGTTTTATTGAGGTAAAATAATAACTTGACAGAGTTCAATGAATTTGTTGGAATTTAAAAAAGTCTAACCATGGTTTACCAAGGTTCAATATGCTCGATGGCAAGGTTTACTCTATTAATTACTTCACGGAAGAAAAATACAAAGGAAAATTGAGTTAGAATAGAGTTAGAATGATTCACACAGAGACTGGAGACAAAATGGTAAGGAAGACCCTCCCTTTGAGTCACAAGGCTCAGAGTGGCTCCCTTGCTTTCTAAACTCCTGATGGAGTTTAGGTGTGGCTAGGTCCTATCTTAATCTCAGACTTGCACAATGGTTTATGTCTGATGAAATTATATATGCAAAGTTTATAGTGATTAGTATTTAATAGCTACATGGATTAATAATGTTTCATTAGTATTAATTCAGCATGCTCTCAGTCACTTACCAAAAATCTGCCATGGTAAAAGGTCTCTCCGCCTGCAGGAGCAACCTTGAGAGGTGTCCCAGCTCAAGGGGAGATCACCACCATGGAGCCACACTGCCTAGCAGGGAGAGCTCAAAATGACTCACTTAGGCTGTCATATTTGTGGAATAAAGTGGTTGGCTCATAGTCAAATTACATGCAATGTGAAAGGTATGCATGAGACTCCTTGCATCCACAACTTTCTTTGTTCCTTGATAGATAAGTCTTGGAAAAGCCACCCGCTATTCAGGTGTTAACCACATAACTGGTGTTCCAAGCTCATGTGCATCGGTGATCATGTTGCCACTCTAATCCTTTGTGGGTTTTTTAGAGGACAGATTGAAACCAGAGGATTTCTTGGCCTGACAACAGCTCAGGCCTTTGGAGCCTGCACCAAATTACTGCCAGTTTGGTTAAGGGGTCGAGTGTATCTATCACACAGACTAATTTTGGAAATATTTTCTGGCTATTTTCAAAATCTAAGTTTGAAAGTAACATCAACTTCATTATAAAGCAGTGGTAAAGTGCATGTCATTGTAGTCCAAAATTATTGAGTGTGATGCCCTCATTTTCTTCAGAACTAAAGCACACATCTGTTTTCACATCTCATTTGAGAACATATTTCCCTCTATTGCATTTTATTAAATTCGATATTGTACTGTTGTGCAGTGGGAGTATAATGCAAAGATATCACACCAAACAGAGCTGTTGTTGCTCTGCTGTGAAGCAGATGCCAGGTTCAGTTCCTTTCTTGATTTCTTTTTTTTTTTTTCCGTTTTGAGGGAACTGAAACACATATACTGCTGCTGTGAAATTCTGCCTATGTAGAAATAAGGCAGCATTAACATGTTTGTTAACAACCTGCTTCCCTTTTACAAAAGAAAACTAAAGATAACTATCAAGAAGGAAAAGGTTGGAGTGAGTCTGCTTAAACAGCAGTCTGAGGAAGACGCTGGAGTGTATTTTTTGTTAGAGTTTAATTCTATTTTCCAGTTTTTGATCTCACTGACACCAGTGTTACTTCATTGACTCCACTGTTTCCCTTCATCAAAAGGCCAATTTAGCCCAGCATAGCTATTCAGCATGCTCTATCTATTTAAGCATGCTGTTCAACAGTCATTGGGATCTAAACATTAGCTTAAACTGCCCTGTTGAATAGAGACACGCACATTTAGGTGTTATCTGGAACTGAAGCTGTAAGCAGGAAGGAGCGGGGGGGAGAGATGGAGGGAAGAGGGAGAGACAAAAAGAGAGAGAGATCATAGGTCCATGAGTAGTATCATCAATGTGAAAGAAAAGTCCTAAGTTTTTCCTTGTAGTTTTTTCCAGTGGAAAAAAGAAACAACAGAATCATTTTTCCCCACAGAGCAATGGAAAAAAGTCTTATCTCTGCAATACAGTGCCACAACAAATTTCTTATCAGATATATTTTTTTTCTTCTAGCTCCTTTCCTTCTCTTGATGTGCTAAGAACCTACCCACAGCTTTCAACCAAAGCTGTAGCAGCTGTCTCTCAGCAAGATACAACCATTGCACCTGTGGGAGCAGGTGGTTTCTCTTTCAATGCAAATTTCAGGATTGAAAAAAAAATGTTCTCTCTAGAAGTTAGTAAAGCTAAAACCTTTTGACAGGGGAGAGAGAAAACCAGCTTGCTCTTCACAGAACTGCTTGTCAGGCTACTTGTCTGGAACAGAGAAGACCAAGATGCAAAGCCTCAGCTCTGTGTAGTCTACACTAAGGACAGGAACATCAATGCTAGATGAGTAGTTACTCTGTCTCTAGTTGGCCTAATTAATAGTGCCAACAAATGGACAGTGATACTGAGATCAAGATACTAGCTGGATTGCCACAGTCAGGTCTCTCACTCAGGATACATGAGTTTGAGAAATCAGTCTGAATCTGAGAAAAAAGAGCCTGATTCTTTTTTTCCCTGCATCCTGGTTTCTTGTACCACACTCAGGCATTGTGTTACTGGCCACACTGGTTATGCAAGTCCTTGGTGTGACCAGAAATCCTATCTGTCCATTCCAAAATCTGCATATGATGACAATGATAAATGTCTGTCTTTGACATTTGCTGCCTGTTTTTCACTTGAAAACTCCCAGTTAGCAATATCTTCTGCACCAAATACGTACTACTTGCCTGACATGTCCAGCTTAAAAAAATCAGCCAGTGCCTATGAATTCCATAAATGTTGATATGACACAGGCTAAACAACATACCTGTCACTTCTTTATACAGTCATGTGCAAACATGTATCTTGCTTTCCACAAAAATGTTCAAGATTTTTCAAAAGTGACACTTTCTACAGAAGCTTCTGTTTTCCTGTTAGCTGTTTAGAAACGCTGTATCAGTTGACTCTCTAAGTTAGGCAAACTACTACTGTCAGAGTCTTGAATGTTTCTAATTTCATTCTGTTTTGTCTTCCTTCCAGAAGTCATTAATTAAGGACATAATTCTGAAGCACTAGTGTCTGAATATGCCAATAAAAACTCATTTAAATGACTCAGCTTCTGAGAACAAATTTGTTTCTTTTTAAACAAAGAAGCACTAGGCCTTCATGAATACAGAAAAGCAAAAGGTTTAGAACAATCTGTTCAAATTTTGTGAGCTACTTCCAAGTTTTGCTTGCTATCAGTTAGTCTGTGGCTTTCTCAATCTGCTGAAAGATAAGCATGAGTTAAACTCTTTTGCTTTTTATCCTGCAAAGCTTATAAATCAACTTTATCACTGGCTTTTGCCACTGTAACATGCTGACTTCCTATAACACTGATTGTCTCTCAACTTCCTATGAAATACTCATATTTTCAGAAAAAAAAAAAAAAAGACAGAAACTTTTAGTGGTAGAGTCATTTCCATGTAAGTAAAAAATATGGCTAAAACAAACCATTAGACAAGCTTTGTAACAACTGCTGCAATCCATGGCAGGGACATAAGGAAAACAGATTAGATCCACAAAGCACATCTCTTGTCGCTGTCTGCAGAGTCTGAAGAGAATGGATTGTTTCATTTCCTGGATTCATGGATCCCTAATGAAGTATAATTGTATCTCCATGATGGTTTCATGCTAATTGAAGGAGACTACAGAGGAAACCAGCTTCTGAAAGGAATTTTTTTAAATGGGCAGTTAGCATTAGTCTTCTTTCAAGGTAGTTACAGCTATTCTTTTCACCACCATTTCTACCATCAGTCTCATCTTTTCAGAGAACACAGACACATAGGAATAATGAGAAAAATAATATAATTTTTAGAATATTCAAATATTAATATTTTAATATTTTCTTGCAAATGAGTCATGTTTTTAATTGGATTACAAATTTTCATTAGCTTTCCTACACCGGTATAAAGTCAGCCTCACATTCTCATGCTACACAGTTCTAAGTTGTATTTTCTATACCCTCTTCCCTTCATTTTCTTCCTGAACCCTATTACAGTAGGCAAGGCCCTGTGTTGATCCAGGCTGGGAGACCACTGTACATCAAGGACCTAGTGACCCACGTAACAGTTAACCTGAGTAGACACAGATCTGTGTCATGCTGTGCTGTGTCCAGTGCGGCCTTCAGGTTGTGTTGTGTGGCACAAATACTTGACCACAGGATGAGCTCTGCCAGCTCACTCTAGCACAGGAACCTGCAGGCAGCTCCCACTTTCTGCTAGAGATTACACCACCTGTATGACCTTGCCTTCATCTAAAAGCACAGCAACAAGTTCTCATTGAAACATCCTTTATGAATAGAGTGTTTTTCTTGTAAGAAAATTTTATAAAAGCTCAAATAACCAAAAAGGAGAGGCTTACCTCCATGGATGGGATCTGCACAGTGTGCCGTGGGAAAATCCATCCAGGGTCCATCCAATGCTGCACGACCACAGGGTTCCCAGTAGCTGAAGGGGTGTAAGATATACTCACTATCTATATTCCTCTTCTTATTCTGTCTAAACAGTTATTTTAGTAAGCCATTTATTATTGAGCTTTTCCTATTGAGATCCAGATAGAACCCTGCACTGTCTCTCTCCCTTTCTCTACCTGCCTGGTGCAGAGCAGGTCCATTTACTATTTCTACTTCTGACTTCTTTTTTTCATTCCTAAATTTTTAATTACAGATGCAGAGGACAAAGCCAGGCCTTTTCTATTTTTCCATCTCCTCAGACAAGCTAATTATTCTGGCTCTGAGGTTACACGACAGAGATTTTGGAATTAAATAGAAGAAGCTGCAAGGCAGAGGTGGTGTAAGCTGGGTTACCTTCTTCATGACAGTGGAGAGTTAAGATCTCACACACTTATTTCACTTACTGTGGCTCAGACATTGAGTAGTATCTTCTTATACTGTGGAAACTTAATCAATTTTCTTTACATCACTGTAACCTCAGACCCCCTTTATACTGCTGAGACAATATAAGTTACCCTTAATGTGGCTGTACATGTAATTCACAGGGTTTCTGAACTCCCTTTGCTTGGCCACAAAGTACAAGCAGACCCTAATGTAAGCCAAAGTCTATCCTGAAACCTCTTCTGACTGCATGCTTTGTTTTCTTCTGCTGAGAAAGAGTTCTCACAGTATTGTGAATAACCATAGCCCTTCCTTCACTTCCCTTTTAGCCTGGAGAAGAGAAGGTTCAGGGGGAATCTCGTCAATGTGTACAAATATTTGAAGGGAGTGTGTGAAGAGGATGGAGTCAGGCTCTTTTCAGTTGTGCCCAATGACAGGACCAGAGGCAATAGGCACAAACTGAAGCACAGGAGTTTCCCTCTAAACATCAGGAAACACTTTTTCATTGTGAGGGTGACCGAGCACTGGCACAGCTTGCCCAGGGAGATTGTGGAGTCTCCTTCCTTGGAGATATTCAAAACCCATCTGATCATTGTCCTGGACAACCTGCTCTAGGTCACCCTGCTTGAGCAGGGGGGTTGGACAAGGTGACCTCCAGAGGTCCCTTCCAACTACACATTCTGCGATTCCTCATCTTTGGCAGAAAGCCAGGCTAGTCCCCATCCCTTTATTACCTCCCTTTTTTGAAGCTGAACTGAAGAGCCTCAATAAGCCACACTCAGCAGCTTGTGAGAAGGAGAAATTTTAAAAGTCTGAAATTCAATGACTGCTGGGTTATCACAGTAAATCACAAACACATTTAGAAAAACTCTGTCTATTTGGTAATTGTTACTAGTTACTGTACCCAAGTTTGCGATAAGTTCATCCCTCTTTCTGTGAAAAACAACTACCTACCCCGATCACAGTAAGCATTTTCTCATTTACCAGCTCCTAGGAAAAGGCCAGCTAGATAAACCTGCTGGCCATTTTAGGGTGATAAAATATTTGTCGGTTCTAGGAGATGATTCCTCACGTCACATATTCCAACATGTGCTTATCTATGTCTCTTATATACAAACCTCCCATACACCACTCTTGCTGGCTGTCTTCAGAGGTGTCACAGGTTAAATGACCATAAGAAAAAATATGCTCACATCCCCCAACTATTTGTTTAGGTACTGCACTGGAGCGATCACCTTTGAGTACATAATAGTACTAACAAAAAAAGCATCATCAGTCTGGCAACTTACAGGAAATACATGCATTTAAGAAACAGCCAGTGTTTAAGAAACTCTTTCAAAATCTTTTTTCTTATACAACCATCCCAGGTGACCAGTTATACAGCAATTCTTGAGTGTACATGGAAAAAAAATACTTCCAGACATTATTTTATTATTTCAACATTTATATTGACTTTTTCAAAAGAATGATATTTTAGTTCTGTTGAAAAACTAGGCACATTAACCATTCTGTTCTTTACAGCACTTCTTTGGAAAGTATATCTTGCCTACACCTCCCCAACTGACTCTGTAGCAAAGTTAAACTTCACTCCTTTTCAAACACTTTGGAGTTCTTCTTATTTTTGTAGAGAATTATGGAGGTGGCTCTGACTGAATCAAATTATGCTCCAAAAGCTTTTGAAGAGAAGTTCAGTCTCTCCAGGCATTTGGATTTCTCTTCTCTACCTAAAAAAGCTGACAGAAATGTTTAATCAGGTTTGATCAAAGGATCTCTCTTCCAGGATCCAGATTTCCCTAAGTGCAGTAGAACTGGAATAATGAACATTAGCACAGTCAGTAATGTATAAGTTTAAAAAGAAAATAATTCTTGGATCCTTTTTCTCTTAGGAAATGTGTGTATAATCTACATTTCTAAATCTGGAGACATAATTTAATGCCACTACACATCATCAAATCACTTAATGTTTCTATAAATTACTACAATTTCAATAAAATGTCACATTTAGAATTTACAATTCAAAGGCATAAAATAGAGAATAAAAAAAATAGATAACATAACCAATCATGACAGTAAAAATTAGAGCAGGCATTGAGGGGAAAATAAACACCATAACTGTTTCTTTATGGAGGGAATTTGTACATTTCAAGTTTCGTTGGCTCAGATGTTTTTAGCATCCCTTGTGATGTTGTTTCACTTCATCAGCTCCTGATTTTACAGTTAAAATCCTAACACAGAAAGTCCAGAACCCCATTGGAATCAACAGAGCCCTTCTTGAGCACCGCAGCTCAGCTCTATATTACTGGCTTGAAGAATTAGTATCTTTCTGGCTGCCTAGCCATACAAAGCAATTCCATTAATCTGAAGGAAAAAGCTTCTTAGGACTGTGGTGGTTGGAATTATTACTAACAATTTATTAACGAGCTGAAATTTTGTTTTGAAGGCTCCAGAAAATGTCTGAAACAAATGTTGCTGAAACTTTCCAATTACATATTTAATACATCCATTAATCTCTTCAAAAACATTGACATCTTAATGTTCAGGTTTTTCCTTCAAAAAAATGATATATTGTCAATCCAAGCTTCTACTGCAGGCCTACTCTCCCCACAGAAAGATCACCACAGCTAAGCCCAAATTGTATTTGTTCGCCCTCAACCCTGCAAGGCTATCAATTAACTTCCATATCACTGTCAATTATTTGCACTAAGATATCCATTTTCAAAAAGCACATAAATTTATGTCCTCAGATTCCCTGTTGCAGGAAGATGTCTCTGGCTATGTGTTGGAGATGCTTCCACTTTTAGCTATCTGATTTTAGAAATGTCTCAACCTGAGGAGAAAGCCAAAAGCTTAATTTTGAGTCACTGGAGACTGTAAGTTTGCAACAAATGCTGAAAATTAGTTTCAAGATAAATCTCAAAACTTTGCTACCAAAACTGGTATGGTATATTCTTAGTGAGACGAACTGTAGTCTGTATGCCTTTACAAACCAGTGTGAATTAAATTAAGCTTTACAACCAGCTTTGAAATTGGACTATAGTATCCATTGTTATATTGGTCTCCATTTTACACATAAATTAACATGCCCTAATAAGCTGCTTTTGGCATTTAACACTCTCATCCAAAATATTATCAAATACATCATATTCTGTAAATTGATAGGTCTTATTTATAATCTTGATCTTTCCCTTTCAACTGAAGCAGTGACTTTTAGTTTTTGAAGCTCTTATTCACCTTAGTGATTAACTCTTAATTATTTAAGTAATATCATGAATGCCAACAAATTACATGTGGTGGGGAAGAAGTTCAAACACTTTTCCCATCACATTTAGTGATGTAGTCCAACCAAATTTTTGTGAGCAGAGCTGGAGCATGGCATGCATAAAACATAGCTGATCAATCAGGCTCCAATAACACTGGCTCTGTGGATGAATGGTAAGGCTGGGACCTAAGTGAGTATTTTCCATGTGGCTGTTCATTGTTTGTTTGCTTAAGTTATGTATCAGGGATTTTTTAACATCCATTTCTTCAATTCATATGTTGCAGGTTTTTGGCTTGGTTTTTTGTTTTGGTTTGGTTTTTTATGTAATCAAGGTGCTTTGCAGATGATACAGAATAACTTTATCTACTAGGCTACATATTTTCAATAATCAGTCAAGGAACTTGAAGTTTTTGAAGTAGCCACAGGAAGATTCTCCTATTGTTTCTTTATCGTAATGGTAAAATACTTGAAATATTAAAAAAATATTTTGTGTTTCCTATTGTTTCCTGCCAAAAACATTGTGCGGACAAAGATGCATGCAAATCAAATGTAATGTTGTATACAAAAAAGTTCTTTTTTTCATTCTTCCAAGCTGTATATCTAACTTTTTGAAAGACTCTGCCTTACTCAAGTTAACACTTAACCCTGCCAATGGCAGACTTTCCAGAGAGTTGTCCATGGCTATGAATTTACTCAAAAATCCTATAAACCCAGAGCAAATATATCACTGACATACTGATAAATTAGTTACTCCTGGGAAAGTGGCAGAGCCTACACAAACACGCTTACCCAATATCTGATTGAAGTACTAAACTTAGCTGTTAATCATCTGTTATATTTTATGAGAACACTGTTCATTATCTGATTAGATATATATCCAAAAGAGGTGTTGTTCCATTACCTTATATTTATGTATTATTTTATAAGGACATTTTTATACACTGTACAAGTATAAACTAATTCCTTTTTGCCCATCAATTGTTAGCAGTTCAGATGCATATAAAATATTTATAAATGCAGCTGATACTTCATGAAAGCTTTCTGCAACTGACAAATTCTTAACTCCTGAATGCAACTAATTTCCATATTTGGTTCAATTTGCATTGCAGCTGACTTTTCAGTGAGTCCTTAAGTTAATATTAAACGTTAAACTTGCTGGATTTTCTTAAAGATTCTTTTTTGGTGTTTCAACTATGAGTACTTAATTTTGTTTGCAATTAAGTTAACATGAAAGGCTTAATAATTTCAACCATCTTTTCCTCTGAATCACAAAAAATTAAGATTTTTGGGGGTTTTTTTAGTAGAAATGTTAGATTATGAACCACTAAAAGGTTTGGGCTGTATTGAACTCCTTGCCAACTCATACATGCAACTTGCTCCTGGAACATCAGGTAAGGTACTTTTTGGATGCTTACCTTATTACCTTGAAACATCTGTATGTGCCAGAAGTGCTGCTATGTAAATATGCTGCTTTAATATTTAGTAAAGCTTCTTTCTGTCAAATGAGGCAACAAATGACAGATTCCCTTGGATTTTTAGTGGTCCTCCCCTCAGGTTTTTTCTGGTTAATACTGGAAATTCTATGTGACATTAAGTTGTGTGAGACTTTTTTCAGCTGAAACATGAGGAAGAAAGTGACAGTCATTGGAACTGCAAAAAGCCAAGTGCAATGACTGCCAAAAAAGCCATGTGTATTGTAGGCTGGCTAGAACATAAAGTCTATCTAAAGGCCAGTGGGGATGAGATGCTTAGCTGTGAGAAAGTGGAGTTAAGTCTACACAAAGTTATGCTCATCCAAGTCTAACTGAATTACCAAATGTATCTCTTTATATTCTACTATTGTTTATAGAAATATTATGTGTTATCACATCTTTATGATTGCATAAATTTATACCATAAATGTTTTTATAAGTGCTTAAATATATATAAAAATTGGATTTTTTGTGTGTGTGTATATATATCTCTCTCTAGTAAAGGTGTTGTACCTTATCTAAGCCTAGATCTCAATCCCATTGATAGGATTATTTCATTGTTACTAGTAGTTTAGCTAAGTAAACAGAACTGAGGCAGGGAAAAAAACCTCATAGAATATAGATCCAGAACCTAAATGCTTGTATTTCTTTCAATCCAAGAAACCTTGATAAATTTAAGGTAAACCAGAGAATACATCTTATTAACAAGTAAGAAAGGAAAGCTTTGGCATCAGCTTTCTGAGGCAGAAGCCAGTCATGAAAATACATATATTTCTATTTCATGAGTTCCTGCATTTACTGAAGAAGGAAATTTTCAAAAGCTAGACATCTAAGCAAGTGCCACTGAAGCTAGGTGTTCAGTTCCCTTGGAATCTATGGGAAATTCTACCCACAAACAAAAATATTTTAATATGATCATTCTGGCTTTATATCATGAAAATAAGATAATACATTAAATTCTTACTGATGGTAGTTAGTAATATCCTTCTTCACTTTCTATGGTTTATCAAATCTGCTGCTTATTCTTAAACATAAAAAATAATAAAAATTCATAGATTTAAAAAGACCTGTCATGACATAGAAAACAATTAATGAAGCAGCTATTCAAGCTGTTTACAGACGCAGCTGAAAATCCAGAAAAACAAAGATTCTTTTTGATAAAAAACAATCCTTGCATTTCAGTTTTAAGCAAAATAAGTGAATCAGTGTGGCTGAACTGTCAGGTTTTAATTGCTCCAGAAGTCTAATGACAAAGGGGGAGAAGTGCTAGAAATTCACATGATTTATTATCTTCCTACACTTCAGTTTCAAGCAAATGTACAATCCCAGAGGGATTCTCAACCACTTCCTGACAGCCCCTCAGCATTGAGTTAATATACAAGGTAAAAGAAAATTTAATGTAGAGTATCAGAACTGATTAATGGAAGTCATGTCAGCTGTCAGTCCTCTGCAAACTAATTAGGCAAAGCACTCAAGGAAACTCAGTGCTGCATATGAAGGTTGCCAGAAACTCTGAGGGGGATCATAAAAATAATGGTAGATGATTATTAAAAAAGAAATTAAAAATTGGATTTTTTTTCCTTCAATGATTAATATGTATTTATTTGGCCAACTGATTTCTGGAAAGAAACTAGGATATTAGTCCTATAACTTCATTCTAATGATTCCTGTTTGAGTTTTCTAATCTCTGGAGTAACTTTTTACTTCAAGGCCTTTGTTTGTTTCTTAAACAGAGTTCTAAAACACTACTGAAGTAATAAAGCCCAAACAATTCTAGGTAAAAATAATCTCATCCCCAGTGTAAGAATTGATGTCAGGATGAACTAATTCATTCTATTGCATGCCAGGACTACTGAAGACTGAAATATTCTGTCTTGAAAGTACCCCCCTTTAAGCATGTCCAAAAATCAAACTCTGTAGATATCGACATGCTCTTGGTCTTGAACCATGTTACAGGTATCATATGAAAGCACATAGTATGCCAAGGGAAAACCATGTAAATGCTTCATATAGTACAACCTAGGACATTTTATCAAACAGTCTGAATGTCCCTACACCCAGGGGAACATCTACAGTTGCTGCTGTTTTGTTTTTTTTTTTTATATTGCCTATCCCATAAAACATCAATGAATCCTTTTCATCACTGAAGCCTTTAGTCACAATACAGGGCATTCATGAACAGTATCCTGTCAAAAATATTGGGGCTTAGTTCAGCCCCTTTATCTATTAAGCAGTTTGAGCTATTGCACTAGTACCGAGTACTTCTAGAGTGCCATCACCTGTATTGCAGAACAGTATCACCTTACAGTATTTTCTCTATGGAAAGTACATCTGTGTGGAAGTGTCAGAAGTCAGAGCTCACTGCAGCTCCTAACTGTGACTAGAACTGATATGTCTACTCCATTCACATTGCCTTCATTTTTTTACATATATCCTACATATAATCCCACATGGCACCTTTACTGCACTACTGGAGATCAAAAGCCAAGCCCAGTGTATCCATGCAAATTATACTCTTTTTTGTGCCATGTTTTCCCAGTGAAAAACAGTTGAAGCTCATAGGCAGACATCCACAGGCCACTGGCATCACTCTGAAAATTCTTCTTGGTCTGCTTAATAGTTGCTTTTCCTGGGGTTGGGTCAGCTCAGCCCTTCAGTAGCTGAATCCATAACTTTCCTAGTGTCATCCACCCCTATAGAGTATTCCCAGCTTCATCAGCCTGTTTCCAGTCCTTGTCCATGAATCAGATCCCAGCTGAGGCAATGTGGCAGGCATATGCGAAATCACACATGGCCCTGCTACACTTGGAGGCAGTGAGGGACTTCACCTCATAACGAAGTTTCAATGCAAACATGCTTGACAGCCTGGTTCTTCTGTGGTATGCCAAGTCCCATTTCTGCTTAAACTTCCCTAGAGTCCACACCTTCCCTAGAGTCCACACACATTTGGAAAAGCTATAAACAGAGAACAGACCTCAATGAATGACTGGAAGATTTTTGTGTAGCTGGTTTTGTCACATCTTTTCTTCATCCACAGATCCCAATCCCTTGTTTGTCCTCTTGCTCTTTCTTCAAGAGATCACTAGGCCACCTCTCAAAACTACAGTTTGTGAGTCCAGCTCCAAATTCATCAGTTCCAGGACGCCTGAGACTCCCAGTCACTGGAGATGCCACACTACAGCAAAAGAGAGGCTTCAGTTAAAAGTTTGTTGTTCTGGGATTTTCAAGGGAATTTCTCCCACAGAAGAGGATTGTCAGAGGTACCAGCTTGCACAAGGGGGACTTTGGGGACACATCCCTTCTGCCTGTAGGCATTTCAGTCCATAGAGAGAGTCTGGGGATGACAGATTAGGTGTCCACTGTGATTTGTATCCACATGTCTGAGAAAGAGTCGGGGTGGTGTCCTGTGAGGGACTTCTCTTTGATCGTGGTCTCTATGAGTGAGAGTCCTAGATAGTAACAATTGGGGCAAATTGTCAGAATGAGGACTGTGGCATCTGATATGCTACATTCTCAGGAAATAACAGATTCAAATTCATCTACCCACACAAAATTAAGGATTAACATCCAAACCAGCCACTACCATATGCATGGATGCTGGTATGCTCCATTCAGATATTAAAGTGCCAAGCTGATAGGGGCAGATGTTTCCCACCATGTTTTACTTTGCCTTGTAGAGGAAGAGGGTGTGCTGCACGAGCAGTGGAGAAATGCGGTAGTTCATATTTCACAGTGCCACAACTTTAAACTTTCTTCCCCTCCTCTGCTTATCCTCCCACAGCAGTTCCCTGGAAAAAGAGGAGCTGATAGATAATTGTCCCTGATTTAGGACAGTGAAGGGAAGGGGGCATGATGCAGGTAAGCTGGGCACAGCTTAATGTTTAGAAGCAGTCAAGGGGTCTCAGAAGTCTTGGCATGGCCAAGGCATCCCATGGACCATGCTACATGCATGTAACCAGAGCACTCTGAGGGAACACACCGCCCTCTGAGATCAAATGACTTAACAGGTGCAAAGACCTCTTCAAGAGCTTAGGTCTATGATAAATTTAAACTTAATTAATCCCCATAAACTTTGTTTCTAATTCCTCACATCTTTGTGGCAATGAATATCTAATTCTAGCCAAAATACACTCTAAATAAAAACTGCCTAGCATGGTCACAAACGTGTCAGCTTGAAATAATTAACCCAAACAGCAGAGCAGCTATTACTTATAGTTCCATCTGGTGATGGATCATTCTTCATTAATATTAAATATAAAAATATCTTGGAGTTACAGGGAGGCCCTAACCTCTCACTGTGGTTGTCATATTTTGCCAGTGCCACCTGACCTCTTTATGGTTCTCCTTGGCTGTCCTTTGAAAACAAGTGACAGATCAAAATAGCATGGCAACCAGAGGCTACGGCCTGTTCCTATTTTATGATTGATTGACATTGGGTTTCCTGGAGAAGAATCAGATTCATGCTTGGAAGAGAGTTCCACACATCCTGTCTGCAAGGCAATTTGGCAGGCACAAAGAGCCTCTGTCTAACCCCAGGCATCCTGGTGAAACTCCATCCTGTTAAACCACAAGGGCCAAACCAGCCCTACAACATTCAGTGTGCAAACTCAGCACAATGACTTCCTTAAACCTTGTGAAAGGTTCATACTCCTTTTGCACACGGAGGCTACTACTGCCGTCAGAGCCCTTAAGTCATGCCTGTCACTGGCAGAGGCTGCAGGACGGTTGATGTACAACTGCAGTGTGCCTGCGCCTTGATTCTGGTTTCCAAGAGCAAACCCAAAGTACCACCCTAAATATCCTGCCAGACTTGCTTTTGCACATCCAGGCATGTTATATTCTTCAACCAGCACATCAGATGTTCTCAGGGTAATTATGTCAGTGAAACTAAGCAAACACTTCACAGCAGAATGAACTCACCCAGGCAATCTATAAAGGATTAGGCAGTTGCCAGTGGATGAATATTTCTCACAGAATAATCAGTCTGTCTCTAATCCTCAGCCCTGTAGCTTAGGGAAAACCCACAAAATACCTTCCAAAAATGAGCATGGGAGCTAAAATTTATAACTCTACTGGATACAAAAACCACAGACTCAGCAGAACTAGCAGTTGTACTGCACATGATATGATCCCTCCCTCCAGTAACGCAATCAACAGCTTCATAACCATCTTTCTCTCTTTCAAAGATACAAATATCTTATCACCTTTCTCCTTTCACCCTTTCTTTCCAAGATGGTCTACCTTCTACATAAACTAACTGAACTCCAAAGAGGTGTTCTCAAATTGGTTCTGGTTTTGAAGTCTTCTGTTTTTCTTTCAGACCTGAAGTGTGCCCAAATGTTTGTCTAATTTTTTCCAAATGAGGAAAGAAATTGGCCTCTACCATACCGACTAGAAAGCAACACAATGAGGACCTGTAGACTTCTATCATTTTGAAGCTATTGCAGGATAAAAACAGGATTCATAGACTGTTTCTTCAAGAAAAGGGAAAGAAGGGGCATTTGCTATCAAAAATATTTTCTGAAGCCATAATGTCCAGATGCAAATGAGCTCTGCAGGGATTTAATTCCTTACCAGGCTGGATACTTGTAATTATTTCACCTTATACTGACTTGAGAGTAGGCTGTTATCTTGAAGCAATCTGTCAAGGAATTCAACACCAATTTTTTCTTCTCTGTTGCACTAGTGGAAAATCTTCTATCCTGACTATTTTAAAGGAAAATTGGCTTTCTTACTAAATAAATTCTTTCAAAAAGAAGAGTGAGGGTGCGGCTGCTTGCCTTGCAAAATATCACCTTCTACCAGAAGCTCTTGCAGCTTTCCAAACAAGAAGTGACAAAAACTCAGCTTGTGGAGACATCTTTCTTTTTTTACAAAGGTTTGAAATTTCTTTGGATTAAATACGCCAAGCAGTTCTACTTCTGGTCTTGGCCATTTTATGAACTTGTATCAGACTGTGGAGGAACACCTCACAAGTTTTGTACTAGTGTAATTTTAAGATATCCTCATAAACCAGTGAAATGGCATAAATACCTTTTACACAGCTGAATGGCAAAAATACGAGCATGTTACAAACTGCAGGTGCATTTGGCAGCACAAATCTCAGTCAATATAAAAAGCTGGAGAGTGCCTAATGAGCTGTATGAGAACAAGACTGGAGGGTATATGTTAACTAACACAACATCAGCCATGACTCTGCAGTCAGGGCTGACAGAAACAAGACTGTGGTTGGTGACCAGCTGACTGCTACCCTGCTGGCTGCTGCAGGCTTGTCTTCACCGGTGTTTCTGAGCCAGAGGTCAGCATGTAAGGCAACGAGCAGAGAGATGCAAGGCTTGCACAGCTAACACAGCAACGCTCTCTTTCCTTCCTGTATGCAGGGAGGGTGTGCATACGCAGCAGCCCAGAGCCTGCTAGCCTCAATCTTCTGACACTCTCTTGAGCTTAATAGGCACTTTATTTCATCCTTGACATGATAGTAAGAGACCTCAAGCAGCGTTTTAATTTTATCTTCTGCCTGCTGGCCACTTAGGACGTTTAACCCTCCCACACCTCCTAATGCAGCTGACCAAACCAGATCACAGTACCAAGCAAAATGTTTCTTTTCAAGGCAGAATGTGTAAAACACTTCTTTATCCATGTTTTTAATTTTCCACCAAAAACACAGTGAGACTGAAGGTCTTTGAAATTAAATAAAGGCACAGAATATATGAGTAGAGTGACAGATGACAGAAGTCTGAAATACACTCAGCTGCTCTGAATTTTGCTAAGCCTTGGCTCTGGCAAAGCTGTTCAGTTGGACAGGGCAGCCTACAAAGCAGGAAATGAAATGGAATTTGAGTTAATTTTATTTCATCATCTGCAGCAGATGTTCAGGTGTTCTGATGCAGAGATTCAAGCAAAGATGTTTAAAGGATGTTTATCACAGAAGCCTGCTATTTGCAATGGCAGCTAAAGGTGGTAAAATATATCTAAATAACAAGAATCGAAAGATCCAAAGGAACAGAGTAATTAAATCATTCTTTCTTGATTAGTGAGACATGACTGCCACCCCTGCATTTTATCTCCACTTATCTCAGTCTCATTTTATCTCCTTTATCCTAGTCACTAGAAGAGAAGACAATATTTCTTTCTGAAACTGATTGTTCACTTTAACATATGACAAAAATATACATAAAGAACAAAGAACAATGACAAGCACAAGATTTTGTTCGGACATTACTTAACAGAAGTCTTATGATATTAGTGGAAATAGGAGCAGTTTGACTCCAGAGATTACCCTATTCACTATATTCTAGTGCAGCCACCAAAACAGAGCAAGCATATCTATTATCCATAGTGCTATGATACTTAAAATTATAGGTAAGGCATGTATAAATTAGTCCCATGTAAAATAAGATTGGAGCATTTGTATATTTCTTTTTTTATCCCCTGAAGGGGTTTTTTAATACTTTACATTGAGAAAATTTAGCTCTGAAAAAAAGCTACATTTATTGACCTAAAGCAAACCAGAAATGTCATCTTTTGCTTTTAGTTCCTTTTCCTACTGGAAAACCATTTACAGCAAATTCTGCGATCTGACCTACCTGGAACAAGTGAATGCTGCTGGGAGTTCAGCATGTTCAGGAGGAACAGAGTCAGTCAAAACTGCCTATGTAGACCTCAAAGGAAAATCCTGACTACAAACAGTAATTGCAAAGTTTTGCTGGTTGGTTATTTTTATTGCTACTCAGTATATTACAGAAGATCATGTCAGAAAAGACAGCTTGAGTCATTCAGCCTATCCGCTGCATTCTAAACCTCTCCCTGCATCATTCTCACTAACACCTTGTTATCTAACCTAAGTAACTTCCCTGTCAGCACTGCAGCCATCCCAGCTGTCGCCTGACTTCTTCCTTCATGTACAGCTTCAACGGCACTCTCTGGAACCCCACAGCACCACAACCATGGGAAGGGCCAGCACGTGTCCCTCACCATACCTAGGAGACTATAAGTCTGCTTGGAGGTCAACAAGAACATGAGGCAAATCTCTGCCACTGGGCTCTGCTGTTTGATACCTTCACACCCTGAGAGGCGATGCACAGTCCATTGTGTCCTTCACCTTCTGCCCACACATACACTCTTCTCCCATATTCTCACCAGCTGAGCAGAGCAGCTGCCTTTTCCAAGTCAATCTACACATTTCTCCATCCACTAACTTTAGATCATAGAGGAACAAAAATGCTGCCCCCACTGAGACGTTTCATGTTCGGTACATTACACACGCTTTGATACAGAAGTTTTACACCACTGAAAATGCAGTTCCCCTTTCAGTAAAATCTATGGCATTTGTTTTCCTAGGTGAAGTGACTAAGTATCAATACATGGAAAGTTATTTAAATATTTTTAGAGATATTTTAAATACCTGTCAGGTTTTATTTTGCTCTTGTTCATTTTCTACAGGTAAAATCAGAGAAATGGAGTTAGCTAAAGTTATGGAAGCAAAGATGCAGAAAAGAATACTGCACATCTTTTAAAACAAACTGAACATTTACGTCTTACAAAAGTTTTATTAGCCCTCAAATAGAATGAAATTACAACTTAGTAATAGTTAATGATGGCTGTCCAATGCAAAATAGATGTGGAAGAGACCTCCAGAGGTTGTCTAGTGCATGTCGAGGCAAGATTAACAATACTCAATGTTTCTAACTCATGTTTGCATTGAAAGGTTGTGGTGTCCAATATCTTCTTAGTACACAGGTCCACTGCTTAACAAGGCTAACTACAGACTTTTTCCTTATGTACAGAAACCCCCTTCCTACCATTTAAAAACCATCACCTCTCTTCTTCATGCTAGCCATGAAGACCGTTAATTCCTTTTTTCTCTGTAGCCTCCTTTGAATATTTGAGGAGTGTTACCATGTCACCATCTCTTCTCAGCTTTCTCAACTCTTCCTTCACTGGCCACATTTTCTGTTCTTATTGCTCTATCCTTGACTTATTGCGTCTATCCACATCAAGTCACACCTTTGGTATTTTTCAGGCAATGTATCCAATTTGCCAGTTATTCTGAATTCTAAATATTGTCCACCATAGTTCTTCCAGCTGCTTCCAGTTTACCATCTGCACATTAAATAAATATAGTCTTTTATAATGTCATTGAGGGAAGTAGTGACTGACACTGGAAAATCCATTTAGAACATAATTTGAAATATTTTCTCACTTTGACCAGGAACTTCTGGATAAATTCTGTGAGAACAGTTCTCTAGTCCCTTTTTCCTGTCACCGTAATTTCACCAAGACAGGTTTTGCCTAGGGTTTTTTAGGAGAACAGGATATGACAGAGAGCCAACAAGCTTACTAAAGTCAGTTGTTTTTTTTTTTCTCTACCTCTATCTTCATAGAAACAAATTTAGTGGATGTGGCATTTTTTTTTTCTGAGTCTATTCTGGCTGTTATTTATCATTATTTTCCAAGCCTTTTGATTATTTCTTCTGTAACCATTCTAGACATTAAAGTTGAGCTGACTGGTCTGTAATTTCTTTTTTTTTTTTTTTTTTTTTTTACTATGTTTAAAGACAGGCAATATGTTTGCCCTTTCTGGAATGTCATCCTTTCCGAATAACTTTACAGAATAATGGTTAATGGCTCTGACATTGTTTCTTTTTGTTCTTGAAGAACTCTTGAAGAAGTTTCAAGTCCATTCAGTGTGAAGACACTAACCTATCCAAACATTCAAACATATTCTTTCACCAGTCTGCTGTTCTGGGCTGTACCATCTCAAAGCTGCCCATGTCAAAATAAATTTGTCCTTTCACCCAGTATGGAAGCCTGTCCTGCCTAGCAGAGTAGAAGCAACCTGCATGTCCAGTAGGCTCCTTTGCCAACAGATGTGCAACTTTTACTTCTTGGAGAAATGTTAGTTTCAGAAAAAAGGACCAACTGCTTTACCTCTTTAAAATGGTCATCACAGCTGACCCTTGTAAGGACTGTCGTCTCATTCTCTCCTCCTTTTATTGTTAGCAGAGACTTTCACTGGTGGTTGTTTATGTCTCTGTCTCCTCTTTCTCTATATGTTCTTAACTGTAAAGCAATATATTTTCTTTCATTTACCAGCCCAAACTTGCACCAGCTATATCCCTATATATCAATATTGCAGCCCTGTGAGTTATTCCCTAAAGCCTCTGCTATGTCAATTAAGTAATAATTATAATTATGTGTTGAGATTTCTATGCCTGCTCTTTCTAGAGACACATTATTGAGCATGTGCATCAATAAAGCCTTCTGTTCAGTTTTTCAATATTTTAGCTCCTCTATTTTTATTACATTTTCACACTGCCCTTGCCTGCATACCAGTGTCTACACCATTCACTTGTTGGTCTGTTCTAGCTCTCTAAAAGTCCCTGAATGAGAAAACAACAGCATAGATTCATAAAAATTACATTTTAAATTGAAGGTGGCAGTTACCATACACTTTAAAGATATGTCAGCCCAATAAGCTTTTTTGTATTTGCTGTAAATAACAGAACACAGACTCATAGAGAAATATCAGAGAATTTTGCTTATGCAAAATGAGTGGCTGCATGTCTACTTTAATACAGCAGTCACTTGAAGTGTTAAATTCAGTTTCCTGAACAGAAAGCCACACTGTGGAGAGGTGCGGTGGGGCTGATGCTCAGTTTGTTAAATTTCTTACTGGCTTCCACAATGCTGATCAATTTACACCAGTTCACATTCTCTTCCCAGGTTTCTATTGCATTCTTTGTATCCAGTTTCCAGGCAGTCAGACATAAGGATTTTAAGACATAATGTATTCTTTAGCCAGCAATCTCTTTAGTGTCCACCAGTGCCTGAATAAAAGATGATGTTGCAGAATAGGACACTGTTGTAATTCCATTTCACTTCCCTTTGTTTAATTTTTGACAAGCAATGGTTCCGGATAAAGGCATCTTCTCCACACATTTTCCCTTTAGACTTTAGCTGTAAGATTTTCACTTTAAATAAACCAGCATTATACCAAGGAAAATTCTGTAAGTAGTAGTTAAAAATGGAACCCAGAAAATGAGAGTAAACATACAAAATACCTAGGGCCAAATTCTGCTCTCAGTTCTCTTCAGTGAGGTTGGATCAGTACACCAAAAAAAAGATTTACAGCCTCAGGCCATATAACAAAAAAAGGGTTATGTCAAGTTGAAACAGCTAAACCAAAAGATGAAGGGTTTGATGTTTCTGAAATGGTACCTAAAGTGTTATTGAAGCCACTTGGGTTGTACGGGTGCTACTAAGAGAAGTGCAGCAGTAATGTATACATAGGCTGCACTGTCAATATTTATTACATGAAAATATACATTCAAGCTACTTTTATTTTTGTGTCCTCTACACTGATTCCAACTATATCTTAAAAGAGGTCTCCTGTGGTTCAGTCTAACCACTTTATTCTGCTCTTCTAACTTTTTGTCTTAAGACATTGTACAAATTAACCCAGATTTTCATAGAGCAAAACAATCTTCTTAGTTGATTCTCCACAGGGATTATTTATTCAGACTTCTTTTCCAGGTCTCGAAATAATGTAGTAACCTTTTTTCCACATCTCTTCCACTGAAAAAAATGGTATTTTTTTTAAGAAGAGACACCGAGGTCAATGTTGATCACAGAAAAATCCTTTTAAAGAATGCATATTATTTATTCAATTTTCAGATTCAGCATACATGTAAGGTATTCAAATTGTGCTATTTAATACTGATCAGTCCCTTTTAGAAGGCTCTCTAATCTCTACAGTTATTAAGTATAATGGGATTTACTTCAACGAAGTGTAACACTAGGAAGGAAAGTATATGTGGTAAATCCTATTATAGCTAAAGAGATGGGTTGCATTTCCTTGTTTGTTTTTAATCCTCCTTTGGCAGGAACAACAAATTTTCAGGTGTTTGGGGTTTTTTTTCCTTGACTGTCATTTTTTCCACTTGAAAGGAGGGTGAAGGTTGAACATTTCCCTTTGAAGTGAGCAATTAGGAATCTCATGAAGTTCAACAAAGGGAAGTGCAAAGTCATGTACCTGGGCAGGAACAACCCCAGGCACCAGTACAGGCTGGGAGCCACCCAGCTGGAAAGCAGTTTTGCAGAAAAGGACCTGGGAGTCCTGGTGGGCACAAAGTTGAACATCAGCCAGCAATGTGCCCTTGCAGCAAAGGCCAACAGCATCTGAGGCTGCATTAAGAGAAGCATTGCCAGCAGGCTGAGGGAAGTGATCCTTCCCCTCTGCTCAGCACTGGCAAGACACATCTGGAGTGCTGGGTCCAACTCTGGGCTCCCCAGTGCAAGAGAGACATGGACATATTGGAGTGAATCCGGCAAAGGGCCAAGGAGATGATAAAGGGCTTAGAGCATCTGACATAACACAAGAGGCTGACAGAGCTGGGACTGTTCAGCCTGGAGCAGGCTCAGGGAGATCCTATCCATGTGTTTAAGTACCTGATGGGGGTAGCAAAGAACGTGGAGCCCAGATCCTCCACAGTGGTGCCCAGCAACAGAACAAGAGGCAATGTGCACAAAGTTAAATAGAGGAAATTCCATTTAAGCATAGAAATAACTTTTACTGTGAAGCATAGAAATAACTTTTACTGTGAGGGTGGTCAAACACCAGAACAGGTTGCCTAGAGATGTTATGCACCCTTCATTGTTGGATCTACTTAAAACCCAACTGAAACATGTCCCTGAGAAATCTGTTCTAGCTGACCCTGAGACAAGTAAGGTGTTGGACTAGGTGATATCCAGAGATGCCTTCCAGCCTCAGTGATTCTGTGACCCTGTGAAGTCATCCATTAATTGACTGCAAATCTAACATGAACTAGTCTAACAGAATCTCACTCTATCCACTAGTTTCAAGCACAGGAAGGTAATCAGATTTTGTCTTTCTACAATTAGGCTGATTTTTCAACAATTTACCATACTCAAAGATAGGTTCATTTCTATTAGAAAACAAAACTCTCCAGTATTGATGCTTTCTGTTCCATTACCACTACTGCACAAAAGGAGAAAAGAAAAGAAAAGAAAAGAAAAGAAAAGAAAAGAAAAGAAAAGAAAAGAAAAGAAAAGAAAAGAAAAGAAAAGAAAAGAAAAGAGAAGAAAAGAAAAGAAAAGAAAAGAAAAGAAAAGAAAAGAAAAGAAAAGAAAAGAAAAGAAAAGAAAAGAAAAGAAAAGAAAAGAAAAGAAAAGAAAAGAAAAGAAAAGAAAAGAAAAGATGACAAGATGAGGAAAGGGGAAGGGGAAAGGGCAAAGGGGAAGAGGAAGAGGAAAGGGAAGAAAGGGAAGGGGAAGAACATCAGTGTACTTGAAAAAGAATGACAAACTTGGGACACAAATCAATGTCTGATGTTTCCAAAGAGGCATCTCAAATATTGTTCACTGAAATGAAAAGCAACATGAAAAAAGAAAAAAAAAACCTAAACTCTGAGATGTTTCAAAGTTCTAGTTATGCTCAGCAGTGGCAATTTTACTTTTCAATGTTGGAGCGTTATGTCAGCTAATAGAGAGCCAATGAACAAAAATGCTGCCACCTGGAAGGTTGGGAAAATTATTTCTTCTTGGTGTGCATTCAAAGGCAGGAAATTCAAAACCTGACTTCAATAGAAAGTGACACTTAATTGGGCAGCTTGTGGTCTTAGACACCAAAGAGAATAAAATGTAATCTGAGACATACAGCTGGAAGTGAATCAGGATGAAATTCATTTTTTAATACCCCAGGAGGGGGTGCAGGTCTTTGGCAGTGAATGTAATTTACATTTCTCCAGTTTGTCAGTCATCTTCTATCAGTGTCTTCTGTCTTACAAGGTAATTCTTAGTTTGGGTAAATGTACCTGAAAACCCCACTAAACAGCTCCAGATAGGTAAACACCAAACATCAAAATCTACAGATATGCAACTACAACCCCTGCAGTCTAGTGTTGGAAAAATACAGATGGGACCAGTTGTCTTACTGCAGATGATGTTCAGTGCAATGTACAACATTTATGTACCAATGTACATTGCACAGACTGACAATTCTAAGACAGACAATATATTTAAAATGCAAACAAAATTCTCCATAATTTCAGAGTATGGACAACTGCATATTTCCTGACAGCAGCATGACTACAGCACCAATGCCTTCTAATTATAGACCATATTTTATGGATGTAATGATAACAGTGAGATTATGTCCTCCTATTCACCAGATTTTGATCTGTGTATTTTTTATTTCAGTATTAGGGGAGTGGCGGTTGGCTCATGTAAGATTAAAGCTGTATGATTTCAAACATTGTTGTTCCTAACAGTGGTTTTTAGACAGTTTGCAAAAGTAGCCTTTGTTCATCATGTGCATACTATCACATACAATAGCTCACCTGTGGCTTAATTTATAATACAACATATAATACAGCCTTTCTATGGAAATCTTGAAACCTTCAAAAAATTTTCCCATCTAAATAATAAATAAGATAAAACATTGTTCCTAGATTACACTCGATACCTGGTGTGGTTTCTCAAACAAGTTTTGTAGAAGAAATTAATGGAAAATATAATGCACACATGAATAATGGATACAATCGACTTTAGAAGTAACTCATTTTGCAGAAAAATCACCGGACTGTTGGAGTAGAAATTGATATTTGTATGCAGTACCACAGTATCAGGAAGAAAAAAGCAGGCTTTGGTTCCACTAGCAATACAAACAGAGACAAAATACCACTTATTCCCCTCTTGGTGCCATTTGCTTCTGTCAGCTTCTCTCGAGTCCCTGTAAGCTGAGGGGCCTCAGACAATTTGGGGTCTTTCTTCTGCTTTTAACAGAGGCTTTTGTTGAGTTGAGTGCCTGGGAATTTGCTCCCCAGGAGGCACAGGGCACAGTCTCTGCCTCATAGCACAGCCCACCGTAGCTCTCCACTTTGTATCTGAGAGTAGGAGTGCCCATCCATCTTGACCCCAACCAGGCCATTTTGACATAACAAAATTTTTGTATGGCAAATGTCATACACACTGGAGAACTGTGATGAGGGAAATTCCATGTGTGGCTTACAGGTGGGGGTGGCAATTATTCCCTTGAGGTCTCGCTTGTCCTTTTCAGGACAAGGTGTGCAATCGAGTGACCTCAGCTGTCCCTTGAGTCAGGCTTACTCTAAAGCCGGTGCTACTCTGGTGCTGATCATGTCACCTCGTCCCACCCTTAAGTTGTTGAAAAGACAGGTTAACCTTAAAATAAAAGCTCTAATGTCAGCTCCATGGTAGTAGGGTCTCTACAGATGTTTAAAAAGGGAGATCTTGCTCTGTTCTTAGTATGCAATAGAAAAAAGGGAATAGAAGAAAGTAGGTAAGACAAGGCAAAAATAAAATAGACATAATTACTATAAAGAAAAGAAGTAAACTGTGCTGACCTCTGACTTCCTCTCCGGACAGCTCTTTCACCCTGCATTATTAGATCCTGCAGAGGAATAATAAAACCAAATAATCCTGTCAGCATCTTCACATGGGAAACCATTCTGGTATGTTCTAAGGTATCAGCTTAAAAGCACACATGTTCTCCGCTGAGGATTATAACCTCCTGTTGCAAAGGGAATGAACTCGCTCTGATTGTTTTTTCCATGCCTATTTATTACATCCTGTGTGTCTGTGACCCATTAAAGTATAATAGCCCTGGAGAGGAAGCTGCCATATATGCATGACAATGTGTATACACACACACACACATATATATATGTGCACACAGTTCAGACACTCACATGTATAAAGACATACTATTTTTTATGGTATATATTATACAATGGGATCCCAAATACTGCCAGTAGGAAAACTAGTATTCTGCAAATTTTATTTATTTACCTTTTAAATTGGAATCAGAGAGACCATGGGAATTTATTGATACCATTTATATTGCAATCCTCAAGGAGGTGCTTACATTTTCCAAAATTAGCACTAACACCTGCAGTTTGCAATCTTATTTCCTGCTCTGTAAAGAAAAATCACTGAATTAAAGGCTATGTTATTGTCATTATTTAGGAATTCATTTCACAAGATAATGTATGGAAAATACAGTGCAAAAGAGAGCAGTGTGAGATGAGAAGAAGCAGCATTCCCTACGGCACTATTCTGTTCTACTTCTGTTGTCAGTATGGCACATCAGGAAGTTTTCCCTGTATTTGTATTCTCTGTATGTAGCTCCCCACTGATAATCTACCTGGCTTTGGTTAATTGTAACATTAGCAGAACAGAGTGCTTTACTTTGTGTATGGCACCTGAGGATTACTTAAAAATAGTTTTTAACCAGTGATTCATTTCTGAGTGGGCTTCACAATGAGTGGGCTCTGTCAGGACAGGAGAGGGTGTCACCGTCTCTGAAAAGATCATCTTATCAACCTGGGACTCTTTGAATACCAACATGCCTGGGCAGAGGCAGAATGACTAGTGAGCTTGGTGATTCGATTTCTCTTCCTGCAGCAGAAATATGAGTCGCTCATACAGGAGGAACTTTTCCTCCTTTGCAATGATACCGCCAAAATTTTGAGTGACATGTGGAAACAATAATACTGCTACAAATCTCTCTCGGTTATCTAATGGCACTAATCAGAAAATAGCTTTCAATAGCTGTTGCATTCCTAAAGTACTCTTTGCCATTTACCCCAGGAGCAGCTGTCATTACCTCTTGTTAGCAGAAAGCCTACACAAAGAGGGTCATTAAGGCAGCCAAGGTCCTGCTCCATCTGATCTCTCTTCTGGCAGTCCCAGAGCTGCGTGTGCGTGCTAAGCACACCCTACTCTTCTAACCTCTTCCCTTAGTATACTATTAACCACGCAGCTTCACTGAACAGAAATACTTCTTAGTAGATAAGTATTATCAAAGGGCCAGAAGTTTGCAGCCGCTTTGTGGATGGGTCTGTTCCCATGCATTGGACCCACACACAGGCTGCTCTTTTCCTTGCATTTCCCACATAACAACAGGAGGCAATGACAACCAGTGAAATATAAAAACATAAAGCAAGTAAACAGGGCATCAGTGGAAATCCTACATCGCACAAGACAATGTGCCTCCATTTGTACTTTGCATAGTTTTAGATAAAGTAGAGGAAACCCCCTATGTGATTAGCATTTTATATATGAGTAGAAGCATATTTAACAAATGAAATCATTTAATAGATTCATGAAAAAGCATGGGAATTTGCTATGAGCCAGACTGAAACACTTTACAATAATTTTTATTATTCTTTTCATATATGCTGTTCTCTAGGTACAGTTCAAGATTTATCTCTGTTTAAATTTTAAATCCTTTATTTTAAGGGAGACAAGTGACCACCCTAGAGGAAACAAAATAAAATCCCACCTGCTGCTTTGGGTTACATGCCTTCAATCCTGCCACTTGCTTCCTTACAAAAAACTTCCAGAATGTAGCTGTGTTCATAATATGACATCAGCTTTTTTTAAGATAAATTTTTCATGCAAAATTCCAATAAAATTGAATGATATTTTATTGCAAAGCTTCCAATTCAGAGAAAAAGTGGGTTTAGGAAAAACACTTTGGTAGTTTGAGACTCCCCAGTATCTAGGGCTAATTCAAGGGACAATGACTATCTCACTTTGGAGGTTCATGGTCAACCCAAAATTTGTTACTTAAGCTTTGGGATGGCTCTAAAACCCAGTCAGGAGACTAAGTTTGACAAGTGCATCAAAACTATATTCCTAGCCTCTAAGAAAACCTATGGTTAGCTTTCCATGTGAAAATTTGCTGCTCCTTTTTTGTTTTTTTTCCCCTGGCACTACTATCAGAGGTTTTCCTGTTTGCCATAGCAAGACTCTTTATCAGTCTGGCATGCTGCCTGGCTGAGACTGGAAGGTATGGGACAACCATAGATCTGGCAGATCTCTTTGTGGCTGTGGCCTGAGTGATTAATCATGTGGAGTGGTCATTTGGTGAGACTGGCGTTGCGTCCTAACCTCAGAGGGAGGAGAGCGACCAAGGTTCTAATGATCCCCTTGGACTAAATTAAGGTGAAATGACACCAAACAATCAATCAAACATTTTATTTTTATTCTAACACAGAAAGTAACTTAAACTTGGAAAGGCAATTCAAACTTGAAAACATGGAAAAGCATTAGTGGTGAGGGTTCTTATTAAGAATATTCATAAAAGAAGAAGAAGAGAAAAGAAAGGAAAGAAAGACAGAGAGAGAGAGATCACCGGTCCAGGTTCCAGCATTGGTCCGGCCAACAGGGGGTGGGTGTCTAGTCAGTAGGAGCGCTCGTCCAAAAAAAAAAAAGGAAAAAAAAAGAAAAAGCCCCAAATGGCACTTGCCTTCCCCTTTTATATTCATCTTGTGAGTGTTTGAGACATTCCTCTGAAAAGTTCAAGGGATCTCCACCCCTTGTCCCCTTATCAAGTATTGTCTCCTGCCAGTTGGTTAGCTCTCCTCGCTAGCTATGTAAATTAGCATGCATACTCCTTACAGGAGTGGGGGGGCAAGACTTTTCAGCCCTTAATTGGGTTGGTGGTCGCGATCTCCCCCTGCCACCTTTATCTTTCACCTAGTTACTGCGGTTTTGGTACTTCGTCAACCAGCTGAGGGGGATGTTCACTCTTAACAGTCTCCCAGTTCTTCTTCAAGGATATAGTCGTCCTTATCTCTCAGCTTTTGTCTTCTGACTGATAAATTTGCCTTGGTGCTAGACTGCTTGTTCTTCCAGTTGGACACCTACAACTGGGAACCTTTTCATGATTGATGGACCTGGGCCAGGCTGGAGGAAGCAGAAGCTGAGGGAGAACCAGGTATGATTGATATGAAATCCCGTATTATGGGTTAGGACATTACGATGCTAGTGACAATTTCCTCCTTATCCTCAAGCATTTGCTAGCATTTCTATATCAGGAGAAAGAGCAGTGAATGGCAGGTTACTACTGTTTTATAGACATGGCCTCTGGTCTTCCTTATGAGGAAAACTTTCATAAGCCTATATGTGGCACTTGTACCAGTGCTACAGTACAGGGATAGATCAGCAAAGAAACCATACCTGTATATAAGTACATGCTCTCCTCTACACAGGTTGGTTAGCCCAGAGTATTACTTGGCTCTGGTTAACCAGCTGCAAAGCCAGTTGTCAGAGTGAAGGTTTGTGATGCTTGCCTGGCATGAAGGGACATCCAACAGCAGAGAACTGAGAGAACATTCAGCTCTGTCTTCAGCACTTGGGGAGCGATGGTGGAGTGCACACTCAGAGAGATGCCAGGACATTGTCCCACAGTCACCTCAAAGCCCGCATAGCAAAACCAGCATGTTCAAGCACTCTGTGGCACCCTACATGGTGTCTGTGGAGCTGCAAGTTGCTGCGTGAAGCAGAGTGCAAGAGGGCACTGATAGATTGGTTGGTCAAGTCACAGACATCCATAAAAACATCACAGAGGCAATATGGGAGCAGGAAGGAGGGATTAGGAAAATAAGACATGTCAAACATTCAAATCCATGCTAATTGTCATGGCTAATCACCCACAAGCTCCTAAGCTATTTTGCAGGTCACGTCTCGCCATCACCAAGGGCTGAGCCTGTGCTCCTGTTCACTGCTCAGAGCCCTGGCATCGGTACTACCTCTCTCAATCCCGCACATAATTTTTCTAATGTATCTACAGCACATCTATGCTCATCACCACTATAAGCATGTACTCCTGATGTTCCTGGCCTGCCTCTCCTTCCATTTCTTATGTCTAAATCTAGCCTCTTAATTCCATCCAGTAAATCCTCCAGCTCCCATGTCAAGGACCTTGAGCAGATTTTTGGCTTTTGACATATTTCTTTCCTCAGAGGGCTTCTCCTCTGAAACAAAGTCTATTACCCCTGACTATAGCCACAGTCCATAATTTCACACTGACTGGCCACATAACAGCATATCTCCTCCCTGACCAGCTTCCTCTAAACCAGAAAAAAAGGATGGTGGGCAGGAAAACTGAGTCTGGTTCCCTTTAATCTCAGCCTTCTGCAAGTCAGTGCTCCCACAACATAGTGAGGGAAAGCTAGTTCTCAAGACTTTCTGTATTCACCTCTTTCTGCAAACAACAGCATACTAGATGACCAACAGATGAGGTGGGTACATATCCAATAGCTGAGTAGTCGAATAAATAAATAACAAGGCACATGCTTGCAAACATCTGTCTGTCACTGCAAACAAATCCTACTGCAGAAGGTCAGCTCCCCCTCCTGCCTAAACACTGTCTGTGCCTTCCTCTGTAGTAATTTAGGACCCTGCTCATCACACTGATCAGCTTTCTCATCTCAGCACCAGACATCTCCCTGGGAATCCTGAGTGGTAATGTTAGGCAGAGAATTTCACCCAGGAGGACACCTAAATACCTTTAAGGATCTAGCCTTGAAGATCAGTATCAAACTTGGCTGCAGACAAAGGAATTACACTTGAAACTTGATCTCAGAGAAAATGAAGACATTTTCATGTAAATCAGCATATAATTGATCCAACATATACTGTATTTGGGGAACAAAAGTGACAGGCACACATCAGCAGCTGTCACACACTCATGTTCAACCTCCTTTCCCCATGCCCTTTCCCCAAAGAGCTTCACTCCACTAACCACTAGGCAATGTCACAGCTGTCTGAAACAACATCTCCTGAATATAACAAGCAGATACATCAGCCTCAGTGGATATTATTTTCTTTTTTGCTGCTTTTATTTGTGAAAATTCTCAGCTTTTAAACTCTGTGCAGACTCTGTGACCTGGAGGCAGAGGAGAGATGGTAATGGAGTAGGTCAACTCTTCTGTTTGTTGCTTTTAAGAAAAAGTTCTAGTGCTTATTGAACTGATGAAGTCTGGTTGTCTATGGTTTTTTATCTTTTTGTTGACTGCAAACTCTGATTAAAGCATCTCCCAGGGAAGGGGCACTGGTAAGATCTCTCTCCAGAGTGGGTTCTCTAATACATGAGCTCACGCTTCAGCCTTTCCTTTAGTAGGGCACTTCAAGAGTCTCCAATATATCTGGCTGCCTATTTTCACAAAATTTATAAGAACATAATTATCTTTGAATTCATTTAATTCATCTTTAATTCATCCAACAAATTCAGAAGTTATTGCTGGCAACAGAGAAGCACAGTGTGATTATATTAAAGACTGGGCTAAAAACCACCACAGGCCTTCCCTCCTTCCCTCTCTCTCATGCACATACACATACACACATGCAAAGAGGGAAGAAAATGTGTAAAAATGCCTTAACATATGTGACGACAGAAATGAACCCTGATAGGGCAAGGTGTCCCCCATCTGTATGTTCACTCCTGAACTGCAGTGATCACCGAAGACCTTCCTACCAACCTGTAGGCTGGTGTGAATTGCTTCTGCTGCTTCTTCCCACCCAGTGTCTTCCTCCCCACTGTTCTTGAGCAAGGAAAGCATATTCAGTGCAAACAAGACATCCACTGCAACCATTGCTGGAGGAACCTCAGCTGCTACCAGCAGCGTCAAGCCCTCAAGGCCAGATCCACAAAGCTGAAGGATTCTTCTGTCAGGAAAAATATACTGTGACCTGGGAAAAGATAAAGAGGATCCTAGAAAGCTTCACTTTATCTTCCCGTGATTCTTGCTGGTCTGTGTCATTGCAGCTCTGTGTGTATGTAGAGAGAAGTGGAATTAATTTTTTTAAACCAAATCTCTTCTCACCGTAAAAATAGGTCAAGCACAAATCTAAAGGATGTTCCTTCAATACATTTTCTGCCATAAATCTAGCTGGTGTTCCATGGTTTGTTGCTGCAATGTCTACTGATATATTCAATCTCTTTGTCACAAGGGATTTCATTACAGTCCCATCAGTAATTACTCACAAGTTTTAGAGTGCTGTCTCCATCCAGTGGTGAAACCTTAAAAATGCTGCTTTTCTGGAGTTAAAGCTTTTCAGACTTTTTGCAAAACATGAAATACATTATGTCCTGATTTTAAATTGTACCACTAGTAACTGGATAATGACATTGAAAGACCATATATGAGACCTAAAAATGCCCATTCCATCTGTAACAAAATGTGGGACTTTTATCATAAAAATCTCAACAGCAAATGCTGTGTGTTTTAATTCTTATCTTTCAGTTTTCAACTTTCACTTTGGAAGGTGATCTTATTCTGCCAGTATAACTGTGTTTGGAGACAAGAAAGCAGAGTCTCACCCACCTCCTTCTCCCATTCCTCCTCCAGTTGAATACAGCTGCATCAATAACCTCCTCTTTGCTAATGTAAGAGAAGAACGCTTCTGGCAGTTCACATTTTTCAGACGTGGCAGCAGCAGAACTCCACCTTGGAGCTTGCAGGATTAGACGAACTAACGCAGCTTTGCCAGCAGAGACTCAGTAATTAGTTAAGCTCCTGCTTCATTGCCTTTCTTATGCCATGTTGATTTTAGCTGCCATGGACAGAAAAGAACAAAACGCAGACAGAGTCGGCTATCAAAGGCATGTCAGGTTTATTCCTCACTGCAGCAGCTTGTGCTTTAAGTCTTTCAGAGACAGAATGCCCCAGCTTGACTCTTACCTTGCCCTCCAGGAATACGTTCTTATTTTCCCTTCTCTTTGTTTTTGGCGTGGCCTCAGCAAACATTTGGTCCCAGATTCTCCTCACAGAGAAGTGAAAAAATGATGCTGTCTCAGTAGGACAACAGCAACTTTATCAAAAAATGGTGTGAAAGGTTAATTCAGACAATAAATGGCCTGTGCCAGGCTCTCAGCAATGTTACATTGACGTGCTTTTTGTTTTGTTTTGTTTTTCCTAATTGCTTTCAAGTATGCCAAGGTCTGGCTGATCTCCAGAAACCAGGAGCAGAAAAACAGTGTAACTCCATTTCTAACCCATCTCCTTGGACTACCCTCAAGGCAGCGCTGGCACAGTTCAGACTGGGGTTTTTTATATTCTGAGGATGCTGCTGAAGCTTGTGCAGATGCACTGTATGTTCTCTGTGTGTGTGTGAAGCTGCAGTATGGGATTGGGAAGAAATCAATTTTTTTCAATGTTACCTTTCAGCATTTTAAATCCATGTATGGTCCCTTGTTTTTTGAAGGTATCATAGCTCTGAAGTTGATAAAAAGAGCTGGCAGTAAAGCTATGCCTGAGACGTTTGAAGAGTTTGCTGCTGAATGCTCAGTTGCTATTCCTGTCAGCTGCCAGGTCATACCCTTGATTCCAGAAAGTTTTGAAATTAATCTTGCCAGAAAGTTCAGGATTGTTTGGACCACCTCCTTGTTTTGGATCAGTTCCTAGGTTACAGCCTTAGCAAACAACTTGATTCATTCAAATAGTCCTTCTAAGCTGAACAGGATTGGCAAGCTACTAGGAGCACACAAAGTTATGTATTGAAATATGCTGAGAATCTAGTTTTAATCTCTCATTTGGCTGAAGTGCAAATCTGGAAGTACTGAGGATAATTCTCCTTTCATTGTTGAAGTGCTAAGGAAAGCTATTAATCTTTATAGGTGGAAATCCACCTCTCTCAGGAAAAGCATTAGTTTATAATAAAATTAAGATTTCAACAATCTTCCTTTTTATTTCACACAGATTTCTTTAAAATGGATAATCCAGTTATTTGAAAAGACTTGACCTTTTGAAAAAATTTTCTCCAAGTCTCTGGGACTTTTCCATATCTCTTCCTGGCCAGCTGTACACCCACATACAACACCGCCCACCCTGAGGCTCCATTGTAAAGAAAGGCATTCAGGCTGGAATTGGCTGGGTTTGCTGCCTCTTTGAGGAAGACAGTAGATGCTGAAGGACATCTGCACACCTTAAACAGCCAGATGAGGGCACCTGAGAGCACTCTCCTCTGCTCAGGAGAAGTTCTGGAAGCAAGTCCAGCAACAGCACCACGGGAGCAAACCTGCCCCTAGACAGGGGCTCCTGCCCCTACTGCTATTTATGTGGATCCCGCATGAGCTGTACTGCCTAAAAAGCATGTTTCTTTTTTCTTTAAAAGACAATCAGAAAGGAGACATAATTACTTTCCTTGCCATTCAAGGAGAAAATCATGGTGCCAAGGAAGTGGTTTAACTATTAGTTAATCTGAGAGCTACAAGCAAGTACAGGTAGAACGCAGACTCCTTCCTGAACAGTTTGTATTCAGTGGGGACGTGATGTCAGGCTCTAGCCCCGCCTCCTCACATTTACTGCACCCTCACCTCCATTTTTCATCTTCTTGAACAGATGCATTCTCCTAAAATGTTACTCTAAGGAGATACTTGTAATCACCTACCTGCATTTCCAGGGAATAACAGTGTTCATAGATGTATACACTCCTGTTGATGAGACAGAGGCTGACTATGATATTCAGCTGATTTATCAGTTCCCAACCTTGCTCCCTGTGACTTACAAATCTTCTGGCCCCATCAGCCTGCAATGACCTAAGAGTTCTCAACCATACTTTACACAGAAGTAACTCTGGCCAATTTACAATGCCTCTGAGAAAAGGCCTTGAACTGCCCAAACTCTCATGTAAGTCATTCATTGTATTTAAATCCTCCAGTACATGGAATTATTCATGTACCGTTTGTCCAAGGAAGGACAAATTAGATCACAGAAGTATTTTCATGGAAAGCTTCCTCTGTCTGTTAAACCAAAGCAAGTCAAGGCAGCCATCAACCATTTCTTCAATCTGAATAGTGTCCAGACTTCCACAGTTACTTATAGTGCTATGACCAACCTTGCAGGGCTTTTCTTAAATTGTACCAGTCTTGTTCTGAGTAACCATTGAGTGAATGAGTGCTCATTCTTGTAAATAGCTCCAGACTCAAGGATAAGTAGAGTTGAAAAGATTACATACCTACACCCAGCATGCCAAGACTGATGACCATCACTCTTTCCAACAAACCTCTTAATCCCTGCTAGCTAACCCCTCTAGAAGCCATTGTTGATTCCTCCCCTAGTGCAGATGATGACTTTGAGGTCAAGTCTCTTAAAAAGACAGTAAAGAGCAGGCAATAGCAACCCCAAATGAACTTCCAAAGAATCCCTCCCTTGGAGTTGGCTGCATATCTAAAGCAAAGTTTGCTGTCTGTCTTCCAGGTCTGTACTGTGGTCACTGTGCTATTCTGTGCTGAGTAAAAATATTCTGAGCCCTTCCAGTATATCATTAGCTACAGGGTTGGTAAACATTGACTTCCCTTCTATGCCTAAAGGATTAACTTCTTAGAATTGCAGCTTGTGATAAATAACTGAAACCTGAGGGGAAAAAAAATCTGTTGTCAGAAATCCTTCCTGATGCAGCATTATTGCACTGGGAGCTGGGATTTCTCCACCCCGATCCAGCATTCCCAGGCTAGGACATAGCCCCGTCTCTGGGAGCTCAGTTCACTGTTGCTCTGCTGCTCTCTCAAAACAAACACTAATTCTGGACAGCAGGGAGGACGGGACACCTTTTGATCTGACTGCACTACACATATCTCACAGCTATGCATGGCTGCATCTGTGCTTACAGTTCTGCATCACAGAGGTATAGACTCAGAGAGCACAGAGTTGCACAGTATCCGGAAAGCCTGGCAGCAGCCATGCAACAGCACAAGGTACTCTGTGTGTGTATGCACATCTGTATATGTGTTTGTGTAACAGCAACTAAAAAAGAGGGGACAATCTCAGATGTCCGTGAACAATCCTCAGGCTTTATAAACCTAAGCAAATAGAAGAGAAGATCATTTACGAAGGGAGATCTGAAATCGGGGTATCTTTTCTGAGAAGCTTTTTTATCCATATATTGGGCTTTTCAGGGAGAATGTAATATGTATGTAATTCTAAAAGACACATGAGATAAAGATCTCTGAAAATATCTGATACATTAACTAATTGAGCAAGCTGTAGTTCGTCTTAACCACTGGCCTCTGCCAATTAGCTGAAGTCATTTTAGGTAAGTAATAGTCTATTGACCAAACATCCTCAATGACAGTCTCACTCCACAAGCCAGGACTGGGTGTCAAATTGGCACGATATATAACAAATCTCTGTTCTGGATTTTCTATGCTCATATATATACATTTTCATAAGAAACTGTAAAAAAAGATGAGCAATGCAAATAAGACGCAATTTCTTATGCTGTTCCTTTATATCTGCCTTTCTTTTATCCTGATCTAATTCCTTAATTCTCTCTAATTCTCATCCGTCTAATTCAGATTGTGTAACTTATGGTTAGCCATTGTTTTTATAATCTAGCTCTCAGAAGAGCAGGCATAGTAGTCTAGGTCATAAGAAATTACCAATATGAGTGAAAAAGAGAACAAGACTGAAGTTCTTTCTTCTAATGAAGAATAACATTAAGTGTGCAGTCAGGATTTTCCCTGAAAAACCACAGTACTGAAAGATAATTAGGACTGACAGAAGGCAGAACTGAAACCTGAATTCATATGATGAGGCGGCACGAAATGACTGTTAGAACTGTATCTGCACAAAGAACATCACATCAAGCTGAGCAGGAATGCACCTGTAAGACTACACTTGTTAGAAGACGACATACTAACAAGCTGGAAGGTGGTTACAAAAAGCAACAGAATGATTAACAAACCTAAATATAGCGTGGGATTTTACAAGTCTTAAAACATCAGAATGGCTGCACTAGGTCAAACCAGAGGTCCTTCCAGTCTTGTACTCTTGTCTCCAGCTATTCCAATAAGTGAACACCTAGGAAGGTTAGCACAGGATAAGCACATTTGGTGTTTTTCCCTTCTGCTCCCATCTCCAAATATTTTCTGCTCACGGAATTCCTGAGCTTGAAGAGGTTTAGCTGTTTACTAAACCCCAACAGAAAATTCTTCCAAGATTTGCCCAGTTTCACCTTGAATTTGTCTCATAGTCTTGTCACCACCTTTTTTTTTTTTTTTTTTGCGAGTTCCATATGTCTACTATCTCTTACATGAACTGCTTGTTTTCTTTATTTTTCTGGAACAGACTGGTCCCTGTAGCCCAAAAGACAGTGAAGCATCAATCCCTATCCACTATCTTATTACCACTGATGATTCTGTAGGCCTCTGCATATCCCCCCATAGTCACCTCTTCTCAAGGCTGAAGAATGCTAATCTGCTGTCAATCCTCAGATGGAAGCCCCTCCATCTAATTATCCTTACTGCTATTTTCCAAATCCCTTCCAGTTCTAACAGAGTCTCTTGAAGACAAGAGGCTCAGAACTGACCACAGGAGTCAAGGGGTAGGTAAACCATGGATTTATATGGTGACGTAACTATGTGCTCTTTGTTGTTTACTCCTTTCTAAAATCTGTTTTGCTTTGCTCATTGCTCCTAAGTATAGAGCTGATGTTTTCCTGGACCTGTTCCCTATAACTACAAAACCTTGTTAATGGTAATGGTCAAAGCTAGGCCCATTATTTTTCATTTTACCCCATGAACATCACTCTACATTCACCTATTTTGAATTCCATCTGCCACTTTATTGTTCAGTCATCCAGGCTTCTCGAAAGTTTCTCAAAAACACTCAAAAGAAGTGAAGCATCAGAATTACTTGCCATATAATAAATAGAAGATAAATCTGACAGCATCACTGATGTGACTAGTTTCAGTGTATTATAAAAGATACACTTGAGAACCCTGTATGGGGAAAATACCTAACTCAAATAATTTTTCCACAATTATACGTGCCTCAAATGGCAAATTTGGTTCTTTACTCTTTCAAGATTTTAATATTGGTTTATGTCCACTTTTGCTTCATAGAGCTGTACAGATCTGTTGAGCAAATATGACAGGTTTTGTTCCCTAGGACACCGCTATATTCACAGGAAGTTAAAATATTGCTAATTTACTTATACAAGTAATAACTGTGAAAAGATCACCCTTATAGCTGTTCTTTCACATTTTTGATGCAACAAAATTTTGGAGGCTTTTCTTCCCTCCCCCCACCTGCCCGTCCCTGTCTTATAACAGTTCTTTATAACAGTGCCAGCAAGAAGAAACAATCTCTACATAAAAACCAGCATGTCAATGGATTTCTGAAAAAAAAAACAACCCCTTTCCAAGGCAGAATAATCTCCCAGTCACCATTTTGGGTACATGTTTGCTTGCTGATTTTTGAGATTTGAAATGGAGTAAAACCTTCAAGGGTGTTCAGAGGAAACAAGCCTGTATTTCTAGAATGTGTTAGGTGACTAATATATTTTCTGAGCCTAATTTGTGTACTTCAGAAGAATTGCTTACAAAAATGCACTAAAGGATGGCTTGTTGTTTATTTCATAGGGAAGTACTGCTGTGCAACGTAGCATTTCTGTGGTCCTTAGGCTTCATGGACAGCAAGTAAACAGATTTATGATATTGTTAGAATAGACTGTGGTTCTCACGAGGTGTGACAGCTGTTATTTTATAGTACTTCAGTCAGTGTGAAGTGACAGTCAGCCACCAAGTAGAAACGGTACATACAGGCATAAATAATGTGTATCCACATGATTCCTGTAGCATGTAAATGCAATAATGTAGTCATATTCCCTCTTTCAAATGCACTCTCCTTGGCACATCAAGGCTGCTTATTGGGCAGCTGTGAGGCTCCATGACAAATTGTCCGTTCTCTATGCTTACCTGTTCTTTATGGCAGGATCCACCTTTTTTCAAATGTACAGTCTTGTTCCATTTGCAGTTTTTGCCACACACATCCTTTTAAATACACAGACTGATTGAATTACCAGTAAATCCACAGATGTGAAAATAACGACCTATGTCTTCTCCACTAAAGATCCACCTATGAAAAAAATGTTACTATCAACATAAAATAGGGGTAGTTCCTGATCCACCTTCATCACAACAGAAGAAAGATGTTTCGGTAGAAGCACTGCATACACAGGACACACTTTGTAACACAGCCAAAAATCATTACCTGATGCAGCAAGTTAATTTGACCCTGACTCAGGCAGGACCTGATTGCGTAGAGCCAGAATAACCTCATGATAAGGGTACAACGTCAGGAGCCAAGAAACCTGGTCTCTCCTCGTGGCTCTGTCTCAGATTATTTATATAACCATGGGTAACTCAGGTCAGGGCTCAAATGCGTGACTGAATTATGAGCATCTAATAAGTTACTGTGTGTCTAAGCAGCGATAACTCATGATAACTACTTGCATTCTCCTAGCCAGTGAAGGACATGCAAATTGATCCAAATACCTTGGATCTGGGCAGACATTAGACAGTACTTAGAAACAGTCAACAGAAATCAGCTGACAAGAGGATAACTTCATGAAGTGCCATATGTTGCTTTTGTTAGGTGCCCATAAGTTGAAATAAATCATTGCTTTTAAGCAAGCATGAAGCTAACTGTGGAGGTCTAAGTGCTCCAGCCACTTCCTTACAGTATCTCTTACAGAATCCTGTTCATTTATCATGTGTTAAAAGTTCTGTTTCCCTCAACACAGAGGAATTTTATAAGAGAAAACAGCTGTGCTGCTCAAGTTAACCTACACACTCACCAAGGTGGGGGGTTTTGTTTTGTTCTGGTTTGGGTGGGGCTTGGCATTTGATTTTAAACTTCAAGGTTATTATGCAAAGTACTGATCAGACAAATTCATTCTGCCAGGTCAATTTTTTTTTTTTTTCAAAAACATTTGTAGCTTAAATTTATATCAGCAGATTTTATGTAAGATATCATCTGTCAGCACCTGTCTAGCTTTATGCAAGATCAGGTATCATTTGTCCTCCCCCAGACAGAATAAAGGCAGAAAACCAGTACAAAACCCCATGCTGTGTACTTGGCTAACTCAACAGGATATGGGGAAAGACAGACAGGAGGAAATCAGGTTGCACTGAAATGGTTTGTACCATTTCAAAAAATGTCATTGGCTTGCGAAACGTGTTTTGTATGCACAAAGATGAATTGATAGGGACTTGCAAAGCAAGTAGAAGCATAATAACTAGAGCCATTGCCTCATGGGAAAAGTAGAAGGGCAGGAGTAGAGAAGAGCCCAAGACACCAAAAGAAGAAAAATAAAAGGGAGGCAGGGTAAGAAGAGGAGGAGAGAATGTGTGTTTTTTGATTTTAATACCATTTCTACCAGCAAGCCAGGAGCTCTGCATTCAGCTCCTAGCAGAAGCAAGCTGTATATACACTTTATCTGCAGAGGTAATTCTTTCATTTATTTGTACACAAGTGATAACACCTGCATGCTGATCCCAGCAACACACCCAGCACTGCCTCTGCCCTGTCTCCCCAGCTGTCTCCAACTTTGAGCTACAGAGGTAGCAGAACCATCAACCCAAGCATGGGTTAGCTGCCAGACAGGCCAAAGACCTGTATTATTTTAAAACTTTCATGTCACCAATTTACATATTAAAGCAGAAAGACTGAATAAAAGTAATTGTCTGGATTCATTAAGGAATTTGGGCGGAGGAGAGAGTATCTTCTTCCTCAGCTGGCGCTCTGCATGCTCAGCATTATGATCATGGCATTTCAATGGGTTCCCCTACTTCAGCCAGGTGGAGCCTGGCAAACACTGCCCCAGGACAGGCATTTCAGCTCCACTGTATAATTTAATTGAGTTCTCTAAAGTGCCTATTGTTGCACAGCAGAAGAGAAACGTATGGTACTCCTGCCCTGTGGGCATAATACACAACTTTTCATTAGATCGCTACCCAAAATCCTGCATATTTAAGGCTAAAAATCTTGCAAGTGCCAGGTGCTAAAGTGAAATGGATTAAAGCCAAGCAGGACCCCTCAGACAAGGCTCATTTTATCTTTCCTATTTCTCATTTTGCATATTCACTTCTGTACCAGTGGGAGATGAAGAACAGATGATGGCAATATCATCAACAAGTAACCACCTAAAATGTATTCTCTCTTTCTCATGTCTAGATAAAATTCCAGTAACAAGTGGTGCCTAATGGGAGCGTTCGATGTGGAACTGGAAACTACAGTTTCAGAAGATGGCAACACAGGTATAGCCCCAGGGTCAGCTTATGTGGAGTACTCAATACTCTGCACTTCTGGAACAGCTTGACCTCATCCACCCTGAATAGATGTTCTGTACTCTGAAACAATACGCTACCCTCCACACCCCAGATCGGGCTGACGACACCATCCTGTAGCTCATCTATATCCTGCAGCGCATCTGTAACATCCCTGAAGTCACCCCAGGACTCCCTGTCTACCTCACAGTTCTCATTATTAAAACGATGTTCCGTTTTGCATTGCAAGAGATTCATGTTTTGGAAGACAAGCTACAGCACCGGTGCTTATGTCACCTGGACCTTCCACAATTCCTGGTCTTCCTCTGGGGCCAGGCCAATTCCTTACCACCACCACACACTCCCTAGTCAGGCAGCCATACCTGGAGAACAGAGGGCCACATGAAAACATCATCCAAGTCCTGACCAGCAACTGAAACACACTTATTTTTCATCCTGACTACTTCCTAGAGAAGTCCCAGGGTAGAGGTTGCCATCCTCATGCAGTGAGGGGTGCTGCAAGGCGTAAGGAGCTGGGTGAACCATAACACCAGAGGAGGCATTGCAAACATTATTTCCTCCAGTTCCTCCACATCCAGCCTGTAACTGTCTCTGCTTGTGCTTCTGGCTTCCAGATGTATGCTAGCCACAATTCTTTAGCTTAGGACTTCGGTCATTACACTCCCACAAACAACATGCTCATGAAATGAGCTGTTGACAGAGGTCCTCTCTACCGTAACTCAGAAAGCACTGGTTTACTGGTTTCCTCATTCCCCTCTCTCCACTCTGGTTTCCTTGTCATAGTACTCCATGCAGTTAAAAAAAACCAACCAAACAAACAAAACACACCACCAAAAAAATAACCCCACAAAACACAAGAAGATGATCTATTTTCCTCAACATTCCTCAGCTTAGTCTCACTTGCATCTGCAAGTCAGAAGAGCCTGGGGCAGCATTTGCAAAGCCCAGGCATCAGACTCATACAAGGGGAACACCCCATGCATCTCCACTGGAGCAGATCACTCTGAGGTCAGGCCTGCACCCCCACAGCAGCCAGACACCAGCACCACGGATCAAGATTACTGTCAGCACCCTTCCCAGCTGCCTAAGGCTGGAGAACGGGTGTCAGGCTGAGCAAAGGTGGGTCAAGCATCTCCCTCTTTCTCCTCGGGGATACCTTTGAGAAGTGCGTGGGTTTTTGCCAGTCTAGAGAAACACTCAGCTCAGACTCCCAACAGACCTGCAACAAAAGTCAAAATAAATAACCAAAAAAACCATAGCCCTCCCACCAAAAAAACATACGTATATGTTGATACCAGAAGGCTGTGCTGCCATTCAGCGAGACCTGGGCAGGCTGGAGAGCTGGCCTGAGGGGAACCTCATGAGGTTCAACAAAAGCAAGTGTAAGGTCCTGCTCCTGGGGAGGAACAACCCCACGCACCAGTACAGGTTGGGGGCTGACCTGCTGGAAAGCTGCTCAGCTGAGAAGGACCTGGGTGTGCTGGTGGACAGCAAGTTGACCATGAGCCAGCACTGTGCCCTTGTGGCCAAGAAGGCCAACAGTATCGTGGGGTGCATTAAAAGGAGTGTGGCCAGCAGGTTGAGGGAGGTTATCCTCCCCCTCTACTCCGCCCTAGTGAGGGCGCATCTGGAGTACTGCATCCAGTTCTGGGCTCCCCAGTTCAGGAAAGATGGGGAACTACTGGAGAGAGTCCAGCGGAAGCTGTGAAGATGATCAGGTGACTGGAGCATCTCTCTTAGGAGGAAAGGCTGAGATACCTGTGTTTGCTCAGCCTGGAGAAGAGAAGACCAAGGGGGAATCTTGTCAATGCTTATAAATATCTGAAGGGTGGGTGTCAAGAGGATGGGGCTGGACTCTCTTCAGTTGTGCCCAATGACAGGACAAGGAGCAATGGGCACAAGTTGGAACACAGGAAGTTCCACCTGAATATGAGGAAAAAATTCTTTACTGTGAGGGTGACAGAGCAGTGGAACAGGCTGCCCAGAGAGGTTGTGGAGTCTCCTTCTCTGGAGACATTCAAAACCCACCTGGACGCAGTCCTGTGCTCCCTGCTCTAGGTGTACCTGCTCAAGCAGGGGGTTGGACGAGATGATCTCCAGAAGTCCCTTCCAACACCTACCATTCTGTGATTCTGCGTACATTCACTGCTTGGCGGACTGTCGCAGAACTGCTTGGAAAAGATGGTCCACCATCTCCAGTTAGTGTGTCAAAGTCTTGGTAGAATACTGCAGCCATCCCTAGTGACCTGAGCTCCTCCACAGCACCTTTTGGTGCAACTGCAACCACAGCAGGAACGACACAGGCGGTATCGTTCATTTCAGTGTTACCATAGTTCTTAAAATAAACGCTGTTGAATCAAACACCACTGCTTAATAGGTAACATGCCCCATATGAAATGCTGTTTTCCAAAGCTTAGCCACACTGAAGTACATCGCTTCAAAGCAGTTTGTTTGCTTGTTCTTTTAAACAAACTGTTATCAAGGATGAGTTACAGCCTTAACCCAGAATTGATTCAGACTTAAGCTAGGAGTGACTTGACAATCAATTGATATAACAACTGCTAAGTGGCCTCTACAAAGCTGGTCTCCATCCAGTCCCTGAAAAATCAGGTGCCCACACTACAGAAGTCAGCAGCATGGCTGCATGAATGACTACCCAAGGGCAGAGCCGTCAGGCTCAACCACGTCAGCCGCCAGAGCCAAATGATCCTCCGAGAGCATTTTATTCTGAAATGAGCCCCAAAGCACGTTCAAGGCACAGTCAAGGTGCTCTACGCAAGGCTTTTGTTTCAAGTCCAACAGACACTCCTGATGGGATTTTTCAATTTACAAATAATTAAAGACCCACACCCCTCAGCATAAAAATAGTAACACAGATCTTCCGTTGCCTCCGACACATTTAGTCCTCAAAATTTGGTTTTGCATTGTTAAGATGGCATATTTGCTTAGGCTCCAGGGAAGACAGTTCTAATGAGAAGTTGCCCGATGAGACATACCGAATCCCAACACTTTTATACCCTCCACCTTCTAAGGATTTAGGTCCAGAAAACAAGAACTTGCAAGCACAGTCATGGAGTCAACTTTCGAATCAACACGACAGCATCCTAACCTTGGCTTCAGAACCTGTGCTTTTCAGTGGCAATTCAGGCCAATTAAGCTTGGTCATACGACTCTCCTGCATCTCAGCCGGGTGGTCAGAGCACAGGCAGCAGGCAGAGGCATTCTGCCTCTCAGAAAGCATAGGGCCTAAACTCCCAACGAATCTCAACATGTTGAAGAAAAACAGACCAGGTAAAATTAAGTCAATTTCTTTCAACCTCACTCCCTTCTCCCTGCCAAGCCCATCATCCCATTCAAGGAAAATGTCGTGGTTCAAATGTTCCATAAAACACAAGTGCCACACAACCCACCTGAGTCTGGCTTCTACCTATATCTTGAAGAACAGAGGGGGAAAAAAAGAGTAAAAAAAATACTTCACACGCAAACAATTTTCACATGTTTAATGGCACCCTAATTTACAGTACTTTCATCTCCACTAGATACTGTGTTTCAAAAGTATAATGGGAAAAAACAAACATGAAAAAACCACTATTTTTTGTAAAGTTTTAGAAACTTAACCATCTGGAGTTACATATGCATAAACGCCTTTCAAAAAATTGTTAAGAATTGTACTTTTCACCCTCACACAACGAAAAAAAATAGGGTTTTGCTGAGTCTTCTCACAAGATATAGAGATCAAAGATGGCATTTCAGAAAATTCTGAAGTCAGGGGTATCATAAGGTTATATCAGGACTTCCGCTGGAGAGCCTGCCATGAAGCAAACACTATATATAGGACAAGAACATGCAAGAGCTCTGAATAAGTGAGAAGCACAACGTGTTTTGCAAGCTTGTGTTCTGATAGCCATGAACTGAAGACTGCTGGCTGAGGAAAGCCTGCCTGAATTTCTTCAGCTAAAGTCTGTTCAAAGCACACCCATCGTAGAAACTCATATAACCAGCAATAACCTAGGCTCTGTGATGCCAGTGACGAGCTCTCCTTTGGATTATACCTTGGATCAACAACCAGAACAAGCAGAAAGGTCGCTTTGAGAAGCCATAGGAAGCATTTGTTGGTTTTTCCTATGACAAGTAATTAAGAACACTAATATGGAAGCAGATAAAAACAGACTAGGCAAAACTCTTCTTATGGTACTATCAGCTAGAAAACTAGCAACCCTACCGCTTTATTATCAGTTTCATACTTTGACTTTAAAGAGTTAAGGAAAACAAGTACACTTTGTATGAATAAAGTCTGGAGCATCCTTAAAGAGGGGAAGCTAACCTAGAAGCAGCCAAGGACCCTTGATTTTCACCCAAAAGCTTATGCTGAAAGCCGTTGAACTCATACAGTCACTTAAAATAGACTTAAATTTTGGGGTGGGTGTGTTTCCTACAATTTACAGTGCTCATTTTAGCTTTTATTCCTCTAATTCAGGGTTAGGGAATGGACTCAAGTTCGTAACTGGAGAAAACTACCTTTGGAGAAGTCAATGGTTTGGTTCCAGTAGGAAATATTGAAAGTTCTTCTCCCACACTTAGGAACTACTCATTCTGCTGTTTCCATTTTTTTTTTTAAATTAAGAAAACATGCACTAGAGTAAGAAAGGCATTAACATTTTACCTTTGCATCCTGCTTCTAGAGTTGCCTCCCACCTCTAAGTTCCAGCAGTCATCATCCCTAAAGGACACTCACTAATACTCTCTCTTGTATTTAATACTAAAGGCCACATCCTTCCAAAGTCTTATCAGTGTGAACAGTTCTCCTCAAATACATACAGAAATGCCCTCTAAAAACTTGATATTTGTGAAAGTAATTCAGAACTTTAAGTTAATAATTTGTTCACTTGGATGCGCATATGATATGAATCAGGCAGATAATTTGATTCATGCACAGGACTGACGGAGTATATTAAAGAAAAAAATGAAGAAATCTATGAGTTACAACTTTTGGTTGAATCATATATTAATTATACAGAAGAAACTAAAAATCTCTAGTTACACAGAAAAAGGTGGAAATAACACAAACACACTCACTCCAGCACTTTTCCTACTATAAGAATATTGCACATTCCGATAATGTTGCACAAATTACTGGCTTTTTATAAAGACCATATATGAGGTATTAGTCTATTAATAAATAAAGAAGAACATGGAAAAGGAAAAGCACTTAATATAATGCAACAATCCATTCCAAGTATTTAGTGAATGAAAACTGAACAAGCAATAATACGTACCCTTGAGGGGAAGGTTAAAATTACTTGGCAAATCGGCAGTTTTCAATATCCACCCGAGAAGCGAAGGCTTAAATCTCTTCTGAGAAAGATTTTAAGAACTCAAAGCCTATTTAGAACACTGCTGTTTAAAATGCTCATTTTGCTCATGCATCAATCTGAAAGGTAAATTCTTATCTCACAGTTCTAAAGGGACAGCAATATGTGGGTGACAGCAATCTTCTTAAGGGGAACCAGTTTAATATATTAAACCTGTATTACTAGTTAAGAAATAAAACAGAACTTTTGGATTCACATCAGTTAAAATATTCAGGGGTTTTGCTGTGAGGATTTTTTGGGTTTTTTTTTTGGTTTGGGCATTTTTTTCTCTTTTTTTTTTTTTTTTAGTTTTAAGTAGTTTAGACTGGTTATATATTTCCATGGTGCTGAAACTGATACTTATTAGCATTGTCCTTGTTACCAGATTCCAGCACCACAAGGCATCAGATGAATACAACAATTTTAATTTTCTGTTTTACTCTGTGTTTATGCTAAGAATTTACCTTTCAAATCACAACGCTGAAAAATTCCTGTTTCCAGGTAATAAATCTGTCAATCTAAACACAACCTATCTATTTTTTATTTAGACCCTTCCAGAAACACTAGGAATCTGTAGGCAAGCTTATCTTGTTTAAGTTCACAAGAGCACAGAGGAGTATTTAAGTTCAATAATCTGAGCTACGGAAACTACATTGCACATGTGGTAACACAATAAGCATAAAACAAGACTGTTTTCAGTATGCTCTTCCAAACCTTGTTGAAGAGATTATTTGTATTTTGGAAGAAAAAAAAGATACCTTGTGTGCACACAAACTTACATATGTGAATATCCCTTAAATAAGCCAAGGGTTATTCAAATCCTTAAATCTTTTCAGGCCAATGACAGGCTATTTGGAAATAAAAGTAATTCCTACATCACTCTCCTAGGTGAAGAACAATCTTAACATATTCCCTAGTTATTTTCCAACTTTAAAAAGTGTTTTATTATTAATACATTTGCAATGCTGGACAGCGTAACAAAGACCCACTTAAGTCATATTTCTGCTGCTATTTTGTGTAAATAATCTAATTTGCACAGTAAGTCTGTATCAGGTAAAAAATGCAAGTGAAAACTTGGAAAAACGTGATAAAAAAAGCAGCACTTCAAAATTAAAGTATCTCCTCTGCTGCAATCCATGCACCAGTAACTCAAACAGTCCTGAATTGGCATATATGAAAAAATATTACATTTCCGAAATTAAAAATATATATCTTGAGTTGAAGTTTAAACTTACGGAAAGTGTTTACTAAATTACATATTATTTCTGTCATATGAGATTATTTCTCTCCCATTCTAAGTAGTTACTGAGACATCTACTTCCCAAATGCATGTTGTTTCTATTCTGAAGATTAGTTTCATCTACAATTTCTTTATAGCAGTTAAGTGTTTTTCAGAACAAACAGTTCAAAGGATTTTTTCCATGTTAGCACAAAACCAAGAAAGATTATGAAGATGTTGAAAGAAGAAAAGAGATGAAAAGAAAGGAAACATTATTGTCCAGAACAGTCTGTATACGTAGTAACCATGTTTCCCCGTCTCTGAGTGACAGTCCTGCAGTGCTTGCTGGATCCATGAAACCTGGTATCAGTTCGCACTGCGTGTCGGTGTGCGTTTTCAAAGTCACTAAACGAAAACATCTTTTCCATATTTTCAAATACATCATCAAACAGTCCACCTCCAAAGGAGAACTCTTGGAAAGAGCGTCTTTGCCGATTGTGAGCTTCCCGATGACTTCGGAAGTGATTTTCAAAGTGCTTTTTTGACCGTGAGTTTTGACTAAAGAGGTCAAAGTCTTTGAACAGATCGTCAAAGTTGAAATTAAATGACTGATGGAATGGGCTTCCATTATTTCCTTGTCCTCCATGCTGGACAAACTGATCATATTCTCTTCGTTTATTCTCATCTGATAATGTTTCATATGCTATTTCCATTAAAAAAAAGTTTAAAAAGTTTATTTACATTCCCATTTAAAAAAAAAAAAGAAAACCATACACAAATACAAAGAACAACGGCTTTCTCCCGCTCGCTCAACAGGACAAACTTCAAGCAAGACTTTCATTCGACATGCAAGCTCAATCAAGCTCAACATTTGCTTAACTTTCTACAGTACAAAGTAAGATGTTTCAAAATAAATATTTATTTATAATAATAAATATAGCTGTACTATGAGGATTGAGTAGATCTTCAAAATTTTAAATTCACATAAAACAACTTAGTTTAACTAGCAATAAAGATTAGTGTTTATATTTGAAAGAAAACAGCAATGACACATGGTGATCAGAAAGACTGAGGGAGAGAGAATGAGTTGGGAGCTCTGCCTAACAAAGTGAACGGCCTGCTGCATTCCTATCACAGAAACACAGCGCAATGTCTGCAAAACTACTTGCCAGCCAGCAAGTTCTAGCTACACAGCAGTTACAACTAAGCAACAAGATAAACATTAAGGAGATAAAATAAAGGGAATTAATCTCCCCTATGTCCAAATTCTCAATTTCTCAGGAGTCCAACAATAAACCTAGATTTTGTGATTGGATATACCTGAAATGGAATTACGTTTTCATCCAATCTTCAGTCCACAACTACAGCTACTGGTGTTCCAAGGCAGAAACTCTGCCAGATAATATACCCATTCTGATAACATTCAGTATTTTAAAGGCTTCCATTTTCTCATCTGTCAAAGGCTTGCAACTATTCTATATATTTCAACACTTACTTAAGAGTTCCCCATTCCTTCTGTAAGAGGTGCTAACAACTGCAGTAAGTATCTAACAAGACTGTCCCTCCCTTTCACCATATTGAAGAACTTTTCTGCAGCCAAGAAGGTAAAGTCTTTTTCTGTTCTTGATTTTTTGCTTCCACAATTATATTTCATCACAAATTGAGCATTCCTAGGATCGCAGGATAATTCAGTTGGAAGTGACCTCAGAAGGTCTCTAGCCTAACCTCCTGCTCATAGTAGGGTCAGTTATGAGATCAGACTAGGTTACTCCGGGCTTTATCCACTCATTCCTGAAAAATCTCCAAGGATGGAGACTGCACAACCTCTCTAAGCAGCCTGTTCCAACACTAGCCTATCCTCATAGTGAAAAGTTTTTCCTTGTAACCACTCTGAACCTCTTGCACCTGTTGTCTCTTGTACTCCCACCACGAACCACTGAAGCACCTTGCTGTGTTTTTTTTTATAATCTCGCCATAGTTACTGGAAGGTTGCTGTTAGGTCCCCCTGAAGTCCTGGTAATCCTAAACTGGATCTTACTAGACAGATCAAAAGATAAGAATTAACCTCCTAGGGCTAAAGCTGTCCTACTGCCAAGTATTTTTGTGACAAAAGGTATAAGCCAAAAAGCCTAATAAGCAGGAAAGCATAAACTGTGTAAAAGGCCTACCTATGTGCAAGGACACAGAAGCAAGTCAGATATTGATATTGGACATTTGACACCACAGAAGTAGAATTAAGAAAAAAACCTTTTTACCTCTTATTCAGCAAAAGCAGAGTATACTTAAGTTACCCCATTTGCTCACAGGTATGCCATGTATCGAATCATTAAGACTAAGATGAGAGTATATTACCTTCAGCAATTTCTCTAAATTTTGCTTCTGCACCAGGACTCTTATTTTTGTCTGGGTGGTATTTCATAGCCAGCTTGTGAAAGGCCTTCTTGATCTGGCGGTCAGATGCATTTTTCGGAACTCCTAAGATATCATAATAGCTCTCTGTAGCCAGTATTAATTCAGTTATCATTAAAAAGCAGAGAGCAAATGTGAAGACAGATTGCGTAGTTGCCATTTCTCTGGTTCCTAGAAAGAAATATGGTTGAATAGCAAGTTATTTCAGGTTCCACAACAACTTAAAGGTACAACATAAGCGGAATGAGGAAGGCCTGTACGTTTCAGGAGTCACTCAGTGATACACACATGTAAGAACTTTGTTTCACTCGTGTCAACAAACATGAAAATACTGCAAATTCACACTTCACGTGCATCACAAGGATGCTTTGGTGTTCATCTTTGTTTTACACCTATCCTTAACTGAGCATTCTCCCACAGAGCTGTTGAAGTAAATATACAATATATTTCACTGTATCAAAGAGTTCTTGCTGGCATACCCAATCTAGCTTTAAACTAATCCTTGAGTTCTAGGACCATAAACACAGCAGCTCTAAATTAAGCACAGGTTGCAAAAATCCACTCAATACAGGAAGACCAATTCACTGATTAGCTTGTGCAACAATAAGAGCCTGAAAACACAACTGGCCTAGAGATCAACTGCGAGGTGCTGGAAGACACGACTGTCATGCTCAGCTTCAGAAGGTCATTTAACTGACCTAAGGAGAACATGATAAAGAGTAAAACACTCATTTGGAGTACAGAGTTCAGTCAAATAGGGCACATTTTCCTTTACTTTACAATGGGCTTAGCTTACTTTCATATTAGACTGCACTATAAATAAAAACAACTACCATATCTTTAGCATCAAAGAATTCATCTGATAAATACCACTGCATATAAAGGTTTACACAGGAAACTCTCAATGTCTGAACTGACCTCAAAAAAAGAAGGCTTCTATACAAGACAAGCAGCTTCAACAATAATTAAAAGTTGTAACTATTTTTTTCAGCAACATATTTGTCAAAAAGTTACATTTTAAAACAAACATGCTAGAACTCAGGGAAAAAGCTGTGGCATACGTCATAAGAAAAATCAGTTCCATGTAGCCACATGATCTTTCATGATTTTTACAAAGGACTGGGTGAGCTCTTCCTACCAGAAGAGATCAAATGATCTTCCAAGGCCTGTGCATATAATATTTAAAACACAGAGTATAGAAATGTGAACATTCAAAGGCAGAATGCTGGCTGTCACCTAACCAGCAGGCTGTATGACAAGGCCCTGAACATGCCAGAAGTAACATGTCCCCCTCAGACCACACTGATTTGAGTGTACCATAAGTACAACTCAAAGACATGAATTGTATTACTTTCCTGAAAGTTGAATAAACTAACCTTACAGTCTGAGTACCATTAAAGTTAGAATACTTTTAAATAGTGTGTGGCCCAAACATTTGTCAGAGTTCAAAACCTTTGAATATCAAGTATGTAAGACAATTAAGCCTTTAATAGAAAGTCCATACCCTCTAAAGAAAATTAACACCCAAGCACCAAAAATGGAAAAAAAAAAACATTTCTAATAGGTAAGTCGGAGGGCCAAGACGAACATGGTGAGGCAAGAGCAAAAAGCTCATATGATTAAGGCACCCGTGCCCTCTTAAGCATTTGTTTGGCTAACAGCCTGCATGGTATCAAGTGTTAAGGAGCAGCAGTTGAAACAAATTGTATTTTGATCAGTGTGCTTAGATACCAAACAGACAGTTCTTTTCAGTATTTTTTGTACAGGATACCAGACAAATCTTTAGTACAAGCCTTTTCAGGTATTTTCTTTCACCACTTCACTAACCTGAAACTTTGCCACTTGGGCACTAAGAACTACACACTTGTACATCCTTCCACACTTTTAGAGCTCCCTTCCTGTCTGTGCTTTATAGATACAGATTTATATCTTCATCTCACACATGACACTTTTTATTTTACTTCATTTCCCCACACCTGCATCATGCTTGTATAATCACCTGCTGCATTCTCTTAGGGCTAACCTCCCTGCTTCTACTATTAAACACTGAAAGAAGCTAAAAAGAGCAGTTTATGTCCTTCATTAAGAGCCCAATCCTCTTTTATTCTCAGGCTGTGATGAGCTTGGGAGTTATATCAAGTCACTCCTTTGAAGTTTTCTGCTCTGCCTATCCCAGCTTCTATTATTCTTCATAATGAATTACACCTAAATTTTCCTTTTTCTACAATCTTACATTAGGATTTCTGCAATGCAGTTCTATGCTATGCTTCCCCTAGTTTTATCTGGATTTCTAAACAATATTTAAAACAAAAAAATCAGCACTTAAGTTTCACTCTTTTTTAAAATAGACAGATTTAGTGCTGCCTTTGAAGAACTCAGAGACTCAAGAATAAAATGAAACATAAATGAAAATCAAATACCAAAGAAACGTCAATATAAGCAGCATTTTAAACTTGTAAGGTTATCACAAAGACATTGTAAGTCTTATATTTAGACAGTATCATCAATTATCGAATTTACTTTTTAGAAAGTACCTATTTTATATGCTGTCAGCATCTTAGCATTGCTAGTGTTAGCCACGATGTTAAATGCCTGACCTCCACCCTGCCACCCCCAACTACTTTTAGAAGATCCTTTTATTTTGAAAGGGATTGTAAACACTTATTCTGCTTATGTCTCTTCTCCCTCAGTTTCTCAATCAAAAAGGGACAGGTTAAGTTTCACTTTCCAGGCTATGTACAGTAGTTACTTAAAACACATTCTAGAATTCGTTAAGTACGGTATACTTCTTGACATTAAGCTCACGCCACAGAACAGTCCCTCCTAACAGTTGTGAAGAACTACATTTTATTTGGGTACATCTAGCAATAAAGTTAGATATTTTATTAACACAGATTAACTATTTAACTCTGTTGGATAAGCAGTTACAGATCTCAACTACTATTAAGTTTGGTATAATAAGTATATTGTCTAATGCTTATCAAAAGTATTCTAGAGGCGATAACACTCAACCGGTTCACTATCAGTTTATCAATATTTATCAATAGCTGCAGAATGAAGTGATGTTTAAGGATGATGTACCTGGAATAAAACGCATCATATGTAGAAAATAGGGAGCTACTTCCATCTTGCAGTGCAAATGCCCTATTCCATCCCTCTTTGAAAGTTATTAACAGAGATCTTCGGTAAATGCTTGTATTCACCAAGTCTCACATACTCAGAAAGTCCACAGCATCACTACTGCTCTGATTACATTAACTGTGATACACTATCAGGTGGCATCCTGATGTCATATAATTATTTTTGCAAATGATTTATTAGTAGTAAGAAAGTTACCAAAGTTTTCCATCGGTTCTCGTATCACGACTAACCCGATGAGTAAGCAAAGTCTACTAGTCCACAAACAGCTACAGGAAAGCCTATCAAACTCCGGGTCTTGTACTGTTCTTGGCCTCTCCTATACTGTCCGGGAAGCAAATCCAGGTGAAGGTTCCTGGATATTGCTCTGCAAAACCGGGAAACGAGGCAGGGCCTCCCCGGCATCACCCTCCCTAGCCAGACCCCTAAGGAACCTCGCCAGAGCCGTACCACAAAGCAAGGCCGAACCAGGGCTCGGCAGACGATACCGGCGACACTAAGCGACGTTACCCAAGACGGCCAGGCTTGGTGAAGACGACAGCAGATAGGCCTAGCGAGAAGTGAGAGCCCAGAGGGGCCCAAAGGGCAGGTAAATCCACCAGACCGAGCCCCGGTGCCCGCCCTCTCCCACACCGTCCTCAGTCTCCCTCTCCCAGCCGCCCCAGCGCCCCCTAAAGCTCCCCAGCCCCTCCGCGCCCGCCTTTCCCCCAGCTACCTCCGCACCCCTCCGCCTTCCCCAGGCCCTTCCAAGGGCGGCCCAGGCCATTCGCAGCCGCCCCTCACCTCAGCCCTTCGCAGCCGCCCCTCGCCTCAGCCCTCGCCCGCCGCCGCCAGCACAGAGGCCACTGCCCCTCAGCGCCCCGCGCGCCGCTCCCGCCCAACCGCCGCCCGCGCTCGCGCAGGCCTCCACCCCGGCCGCCGTTCCTACACGAAGCGCTGCCCCATTGGCCGCCCGATCCCACGTGACGCGGCGCACGCGTGCAGCCCCTGCCGCTAATCGCCGCCGCTGGGCGGGGCTTCAGCCCCTGAGGCGAGGGGAGGCGGCTGGGGGAGGAGGAGGAAGCGGCGGCCGCCGCCGTTGTCCCCGTGACTCCCGCCCCCCGCAGCCCTGCTGCCGCCGCGCGGATGGTTCCGCCCCGCGGCCGGCCCGCTCGGCTGCGCCATGCCGCGGTACTGCGCCGCGTCCTGCTGCAAGAACCGAGGGGGCCAGAGCGCTAGGGACCGGCGCAAGCTGAGCTTCTACCCGTGAGTGGCCGGGGCGGGGCGGGGGCCGGCCCCGGGGGTGGCGAGGCCCGCCGCGGCCCCTCAGGAGCCGGGGCGGGGGGCAAATGGCCGAGAGACTGGCTGTAGGGGCTGGCGGTGCCTTTGAGCCCTGCCCGGTGCCCTGTGGCTGGAGGGGGACGACGCCTCACCTCTGGGGGGGAAGGTCTGGGGGGAAAAGGGTCGACAGGCGGGGTGTTTAACCACCCCCCGCGAAGACGGACGGTGCTTGCTTGGGGGGAGGGGTACAGCAGCGCCCAAGGGCTCCTGGGGAGGTGCAGGGCATTCGTGAAGTGAAAACCGAAGGGATTCCCCTAAAAAATAAAATTTGCGCTTATAAACATGAGGCTGTTCAGCTGTTAAGAGCTAAGTAGCACCGGTTACCCCGTTTTTTTCCAGCGTGGCTGCCTTTATGGAAGGGGTGTTGCAGCAGGGCAAGCAGTATTGGAGGCATTGGCTTCATGGTGAGGGAGCTGAGTCTTCCCTCTCTGACAGGCCAAGCGAAGGGCCTAACAGAGCAGGAAAGTAAATATATACTGATTCTTTAAAATCAAATATTGCCCCTACAATTATTTTCTTGCCTACGGTGCGAATAGAGGCATTGCTGCTTTGTTTGGAGGCAGCTGAGCTAGCTGGAAGCTAACTGGCTTCGTTGCCAAAAAAACAGTTTATGGTGGCTGCACAGTGCTATCCGGCCACCTCATCGATTAGTCGCCACCCCACGCCCGCAGTAACCTCTGCGCTGTTGCAGCTACTTGGCTGCTGATTCCCAGAATGGTGAGTTACAAACAGTGTTTCTCAACTCTGAGAAGAGCACAGTGCAAGTAACTAAATATTAATGTATTTCTGTTGAATAAAAGTATGACAAGCATTTGTCAACAGAAGGAATTTTGTAGCATTTAAGAAAAAATTGAAGAACAAATGTCACAACTAGCCTCAGCATTTGTTTTAGTAAAATTTGTACCTCAAACTAAGTTGGCAGTTTGTTTCAGTTGCTGAGTAGTCATTGTTATTCCAAGATCAGGAAGGCTATGTAGGAAGACCCACAGGAAGACTGCTTTGAAAGAGATTTTAGTTTAGATTGAAGGAAAGCTCTTTTTCCTGGCAGATCTCTTAATATGTGATTCATCATAAAACAATCATGAAAATGAGAGGAAATATAAATAATTTATATAGCTTTAGAGAATGTGAGTGCCACAAAGATGGTCAAAACAAGTTTGAGTGCTGATACATTTGAATGTAAATATGTATGGTATCAGTATAAAGATGATTGCAAAAACACAGCTGTTTTATCTGGCCATTGAATTGTGCTGCATTACGAGTATCATGTAGAAGGGGTGCTGTAGATCATGTAGATCATTACGAGATCATGTAGAAGGGGTGCTGAGATTTGATTTCTAGAGATCTCTTGCCCTACATTAGCAACTACTACTGATGTGAATTGAAAGTTATATTCCCTTGCCTCTTACCACCCCAGAGAAGTCATCTGCTGCTCTGTGGTTTTGGGACTGAGCCCCTTCTGAACTTTTTAACTGTGACCTAATCTCAGCTGGCCTAACTGCCCCTCTTTGTTTTATTTTTTCACCTCTCTGACTTGTGCAGCAGTGGCAGTTCCTGAATAAATTCTGTTCACTTCCTCTTTCTATTTTCCTTTTTTTGTGTCTCGTTTACACCAGAGAACAGATTCTCATGATGAGTAAGGGGATATTGAGAGCAGGAACAGGTTTTGGCCAAGTTGCCCTTAAGATAAAATAATAAATTTCTCTACCAGACATAGTCTTTCACTACAGATTATTTTGTTTCTCATCTGAAGCAGGTTGACTGTGGGGAAGGCAGTGAGTGCTGTGTTGCAAGGGTAACGACAGTGGAAGCAAATGTTCTCAAGCCCTTCTTGGAGAGGTGTCCTGGTTTCAGCTGGGATAGAGTTAATTTTCTTCCTAGTAGCCGGTATAGTGCTGTGTTTTGGATTTAGGATGAGAATAATGTTGATAACACACCGATGTTTTAGTTGTTGCAGAGTAGTGCTTACACTAGTCAAGGACTTTTCCAGCTTCTCATGCTCTGCCGGCTGCACAAGAAGCCGGGAGGGGAGGGGGCACAGCCAGGACAGTTGACCCAAACTGGCCAAAGGGATATTCCATACCACATGATGTCATGCTCAGCATATTAACTGGGGGGAGTTGGCTGGGGGCAGCGATCGCTGCTTGGGGACTGTCTGGGTGTTGGTCAGCGGGTGGTGAGCGGTTTCATCACTTGTTTTTCCTTGGTTTTGTTTCTCTCTCTCTCCTGTTTTCCTTTTCATTACCTATTATTATTATCATTTTTTTTCCATTATTTAACTCTTCTTATCTCAAGCCAGGCATTTTCTTACTTTTGCTCTTCAGATTCTCTCCCCTATCCCACCACAGCAGGGAGGGTGAGCAAGCACTGTGTGGTGCTTGGTTGCTGACTGGGGCTAAACCACAGCAAGAGGGTGTGATTGGTGACATGACCTTCAACTGAAAGAAGCCATCCTCTTACTGAGAGCCTTCTTTGGACCTATGTAGTAACATCCCAGGCTAAGCTCTGTTAGTCATAGGGTGTGCTGTATAATACATGTAATACTGCTGTTGGGTGTATGCAGTCTAAGTAGGCAGGATTTGAAAAGGCTGAACCTCTAACCTGTCCTTGAGAGGTTATTGTGTTCTTGTGAGCATTATTCCTTGCATCCCTGCAGGCACTCAGAGCCAGATGCATCAAAAGCTTGCTCTGTTTCCTTGTAACTTCAAAACATAAATGGCAACAAATTCAAAAGATTGGGGAAGGGGTGAAGACATGCACATTTATCCTGTGAATTTCAGGTATCTTTGTCTCAAAATCAGCTAAGTTTGCAGTTTTGGAACACTGTGGGCCTGCATGAGCCAGTCATTGCCATGTGTGGCTTTTGGGGGAAATCTGCAGCTTCAGGGGTTTGAGGGTGTGATCTAGGGTTTGCCAAGAAGTAGCCCAACTGACTGCTATCTTTTGTAGCATTCAGATTGACACTGGGCACTCCAGGCTCTCACCCCAGCTTCTGTTGTGTGGGAGTACCTCACTGCAGAACCAAATTTTTTGTGCATTGAAGTTCCATTAACAGATTGTAATAAACATTACCAAAAGAACTTCTTGTTAATTAAAAGAAAAAAAGAGCTAAGGTAAATTAAATGGAGTTAGGAATGCTCCATTTCTATTTAGGGAGTAAAACAAAATGGGTCATGTAAAGAGTCTGTAGGCACTTGTTCATGTCTGGATGTTTCTGTTGTCTGTCATACTGCCAACAGCTAATAGTTTTTACATCATACAGTTATGATCAGGTCAGGTTTAATAACCATGAGTCTATCTCTTACAGTTTCATATACCCAAAAGCAGAGATTTTGTTGTTTTAGTTTTTTTTTAATTATTTCTCATGATTCTAAGGAATATTGCTTTCTTAACAGTAGTCATTTAACAGTGCTCAGAATTCAAGTTATGGTTCTTGTATCATATGTGGTTATATGCTAGAGTTGAAAGGAACTTCATATGCGCCAGAGAAATCTGTAAGCACATTTCAAATACCCTGATATCTGTCTGGTAAGAGATGAGAGCCAAAAGTGGTCTGAATGTTCATGTTGCCATTACCATAACTGCTTGACTGTACATGCATTATGATGAGCCTTTAATTTCCCTTTAATTGTGATTCATAAAGTAAATTCCATATCTTCGCCCACTTTCTTTTAATTTAGTTCTCTTTCCCATGTATTTTGTCTGATTGTTTGCATATATTTTCAAAATTGATTTAATTTTTTTCTGTGAACGTGTATACTTTTCATTTTCCTTTTCAAGTAGGTTAGATGGTTGAAAATTTAGTTATGGATTACATAATATTATGTGGGCTCTCAACACTGTAGGAAAGCTTAATTGCTGAAACACAAAATATAGAAATGCTTTTCATTTGTGTGTGTTTACTTTTTGAATAGAATTTGAATCCTGCACTGGAAATACTGACGTTTCCAAGTTATCAGATAATCCAAAGTATGACATATATTAAGAGGTACTCTGTTAAACAAAAAGTAGTTACAGAAGGTTTTGGTACTAATTGTGTCTAGTAAGACAAAAAAGCTCCACAAATACTAGTTCTAAAATGAGGACCTCACCTGACTTTTTTTAAATGAAGTCAGAGTATTTCATCTGACTTCAGCAGAACTACTTTCTGAGCAAGTGTTGCAGGATAAAGCCTTTTAAAACATCTTGGCCATGGGTTCTGAAACCCTTGGCCAGCAGAAATCGACAGAAACTCTGCTGCTGAACTCTGGAGCAAATATCCAACTAGGAATAATGTGGATAATTATTGGATTAACATGTAAGTGACATCCTGATTAGCATTTCATATTTTATAATTTTATTTCATTTTATTTCATAAAATCTTTTAGAATTATTTTAATCTTTTGATAAGGAAAGACTACCTTGTAAGGAACAATGAGATATTCTTTATTTGAAAAGAAGAAAGAAAAAAATTTTTTTGTTTGTGTTTTTGGTTTTTGTTTTTTTTTAACTGCTTTAAAAAAGATTTCCACTTCATGATAAAGAGAGACTTGAGAAATGGCTGCGGAATATGAAACGAGATGCATGGACTCCGAGTAAGCACCAGCTTCTATGCAGCGATCATTTTACCCCTGATTCCCTTGATGTGCGGTGGGGTATACGATACTTGAAACATACTGCTGTACCAACAATTTTCTCTTCGCCAGGTGATGAGGTAATGTATTCCTATCTTTTTTATTGTACAAAGCTAACTGACTATTTATGTAATATCGATGTTCTAATTATCTGTAATATACTCATATTTTATTTTAAAAATAGAATTCCTGTCCTTCAAAATATTTTGTCAACAGGACTGACACAAAACAAGTATGTAATTCTGTAGTGTAAAGGAAGAACAACTTCCCATACTTTGACTGGAGGTTCAATATCTTTTTTTAACTGGAAATTACAGAAGCATTTCCTATAGGAAATTTTCCATGGGAAAATAAATTTCCTATGAGAATATTATGATTCTAAATGTTTTTTCCTGTGCAATTAGTCTTAATTAATATTTTAATGTTCTTTTAAGGCCTTTTATTAACTGCACATAAATACTGGCTTTGGAATGTATTAGTTTCAAACTACACAATTCTCATTCCTGTTCCCGACCTCTCTAACACCTAAGAGCTCAGGAGTTTAGGCTGCTAAAGATAATCCACAAAGACCATTTCACCTTATCTTTCAGAGTTGTACTATTGGTTACATAAAAATACGGTGCTACACAGGCACCTGATCTTGATCAAAGCTATGCTAACTCTCTTCTGGCACGTAACTATCTTCCTCTGGACCATCATGTTGGAGGTGGGAGAAATGGAAGGACTAGAATTAAGGCTAAATTGCTGAAACTGAAATGTGTGGCTAATTAATTTTACAAACCAATTTATTTTTAGTCATGAAGTTCTCTGTCTTGGGTAGCTGCGTTATCGAGACTGCTTTTGACTCTGTAGAGGAAAAGCAATCTTGATAAATCTCTCAAATATAAAAATAGAAAATCTTTTCATTTATGGCAGTAGTAACTTAGCACTAAATATCTTTCCTTCCAACCCTCCCACACCACTTCAATATATCCCTCACTTCCCTGTGCTGTTATTGTAATAGGGAGCCCTAGCTTTGGAACTGGACTTTACTGCCTTGTGCTTCTGTGCAATTAGAGATAAACTATGTGATTTTCCCCTAAAGAAGTCAGCTTTTCCCCACCTCTTCATTCTCTCTTGTTTTGCAAGTGACCATAGACCAGTCATGGTATGCCTACAAAGATGGACAGTAGAATTATGAAGGTAACAAACCTTTTATGCAGTGGTGTCGCCAAGATCATAACCATGGCTTCTTTAAATTATTTTTGCATGAACAATATATATCTGGGAAATCCCAGATAGATTTATCCAGTTTGGAAAAAGAATATTCTATGCTTCCTTTCAATGTATCCATCGCTTCCCTGCTATCAAAAGAAAAGAGATGCCAGTTCTTCATATCTGTGATACTGTGAACTTGCTTTCTTGGGGTCTCACTTCTTTCTCTGGCATTATTTTTTTTTTTAATCTCATGCTTCTGACTGCACTTTTCTAAACCTCACAACATAGCCCGTCAATGACCACCTCAGCAAATCAACAATATCCATTGACTTGACCACTGGTTCTGTAGTTGCTCCAAACTCAAATTTTCCACATAGACTGAATGTTCACAAGGACATGGGAAGGAGCTCTCCTTATTCTGGGGGAGAATCCCTTGTTAGTGTGTTCCTGAGTTAATGTAGAGGAACAAGAAGCTAAGGTGCCAAGCTGCCTTCTGACACTTGTCTGTAAACCCATGGTTTGGAAAACTGAGAGTGAAGAGTTGCAATATTTGCATATTATTCACCACCACCTTGCTTTATGCATTATGGAGCAAGTGAAGGATATCTTCACAGAAACGCTTAATGATTCTTCAGAAAACATTTCTTATTATTTCTTCTTCGAAACAAAGAATGTTTGTGTCTCAAGAGCAGTGTTAGTTGCCTGCAGTTCAATATCGGTAACCATTCTACATTAGTTCGCAAGGATTTTTATTTTGAAGACTGTCGTAAGAGTGTGAGGGCAGGGACCGATGGACAAGGAAGCTTATCAATGAAGGTAAAGGTCTTTCTTCAAGCAGCTCTGTCCTGAGAGGTGTTTTTGTGCCTTTCCATCAGCCTTAATGGAAGTTCTGATAGGCAAGGATTTGGGGGACATTTCCCTAATTTATTTCATAGAAGATTTGTCTAGTTAGAAGATTTAGTCTGAGAAGGTCTTTTTCAGCTGCTGGTAGAACAGAGGAAGGGAAATATTTAATTCTGTCAAAAATCCCTAAGATTGATGTGATGGTAAGTATCACCTTTGGAAAGATACAGGTAACCAAATGAATTCTATTTTTGCATATGTTTTTCAGTCTTCTTAAGACTGAAGTTTCATATGAAATAGAATTACAAAGTTTAAAGTATTTAGGATACTTCAGACGACATAGATACTTTTAGGAACATACACTTTGAAATTACCTTTTCCATCAAAATCTGTTTTTTTCAGTCTGGTCTCTTCTTCCCTCTCTCCCCCACCCCCACCCCCATTTGTTTTTTTTTTGCCTGGCCTATATTTAGTTAGCAAAGTTAAAGTTGCTTCTTGTTCTCTTTGTTTGTTCTGGGCATTTTAGGTTTTGTTTTTTAGTCCACAGGCCTAACATGAGTCCAAGTTCTGCAGCTTGGTCTCTTCATAATCAAGTCTACTAGAAAAAAACAAGGCACTCACTGTTAATGTATTTTTGTTTCACTGACTGACATACTAAAAAGCTTGTTTCGATACTGATCTTTAATCATGTGGCGATGTAGTTTATGTGGAGGAGGGGAAAAGAAGGTGGCCAAAAAACTCTAAGCTTCAAATTGTCCCTCTTTCAGTAACAACTTCTACTTAAAGCCCTCTTAAAATTGTATCCTTCTGTGAAGATTCCTATCCATCCAAAAAAAAGTTCTACATTTTTATGAATTGTGAAGTTTGGTTGTCAGAACTGAATTGCTCATTTAAAAATCAGCCTATGTGATTCTGCATGAATAAGTTTCACTATTCTGCAAGCCTTTGTTCATAATCTTTTCTTGTCGTTTAATTCTCTTTGGGGTAGACTGCATGACTAAAATTTGCTCTATCTTTCTAAAACAAATTTGTTGTAGCTTTAATGCAAAAATCTTGTACTGTGTATATTTAATATATGTATATTTAATACAATGTTTCAGGTGGTAATAGGGGATGGTAGCCAATCTTTGTCAGGCAGATTTGTGTAGCCGCTTCTCTTCAAGTGCTTTTAGAATTATGATGACTCGTGTAAATCGGTGAAGTTCCTTAGAGTTTGAAAAAGGAAAAAAAAAAAAAACAAACAAACAATTATTGCCTTTAGAGCTTTAAAAGAGTATTTTAACATTTAGGACCTGAAGCAAAGTTATGGAAGATGCTTACATGAATTTTCAGGTCTCCAGTGTAATTTTTAAACAGCGCTCATCTAATTTACTTCTTAGGCAGTACCATGCTATAAAATGATATATGCCCAATTTTTTTTTTATGCTCAAGTGATTTCCTAGTTACAAGGTGGTTGTTCTTGTTTTTTTTTCTTCCAGAAAAAAGATTCTTCTCAGAACAGCCCACGAGAGATAAAGAGAGGAGACCAGGAAGAAACAAATACAAATGTAGTGCCAGAGAAAGCGTCTGTATCACTTGAACCTTGTACGCCAAAGAGAAATCCTGTAATTGCAGAAAACGCAGATGAAAAAGTAGAAGTAGTTTGCTCAACTGCATTGAGTCAACCTTTACAAATTCAAAAACTGCAACTTCAAAATGGAGAGTACTTTCAGGCAGACAGTGTTGTTCTTGATAATTCCTCTAAGCAGCATATACATCAACCTAATACTGTTTTAATGGCAGCAGCAGTCCAGAGCATGGAAGCTACCAGTGCTCATACTTCTATAGAGGATCCAGTGGGTTGTACAGCTACAGTCTTGCAATTTACAGACCCTGACTACTTGAATTCATCTCTGAATCTGAAAAATGCTTTATGTTCTATTACTGACTATGCAATTGAAAATCCTAACTCTGATGTTGTAGGCTGCTCTGTTGAAGTGCAGCCAACAAGTGAAAATGCAATTTTACTGAGTACAGTCACACAAACTATTGAACAGTTCAGTGGAAGTGAAGAATCTGTCATTGCTATTATTGTGCCAGCCGAGAGCCCAGAAAAGCCTGAAATAGTAAATAGTTCTTTCCTGCCTATTAAGCAAGAGTTTCTTGACACAGAGGAGACAGAAACAGTTAAATCTGTGTATATGAATGCATATGGTGGAAGTGAAGTGTTACAAACTGAGCATTCATACTGCAAACAAGACATAGACAGAGATCACCTTTGGCAAAAAATTTCAAAGCTCAACTCTAAGATAACTCTACTTGAAATGCAGGAGATAAAAACTTTGAAGAGACTCAGGTCCTTGGAAGCTCTTATTGGACAATTGAAGCAAGAAAACCTGCTCTCTGAAGAAAAGCTGAAGATTGTAGAAAACTGCTTTACAACACTTGAAGTGACTATGATACAGTAAAGGCTTTCCGTGATTGTTCTAAAATATCTTTTTAGCCTCTTTGACTGTCCTTTTGGACAAATTAACTGTTGTTTCAGTCATGGTATTTTAAACATCTAATGCAAATTGTGTGAATAGCAAATATTCTTTAAATGTTACGTCAACCACTACTAAAGCTAGGTGGTAGAATATTGCCTATAAAACATGACTTGCAAGTAAGCTTTAAAAAACTATAAAACCTGTTGAAGTTTGGTTAAAGAGTATATGAATTGAATCAATAAAGGTAAGGTAAGCCTTTCTAGCTGCAGGCTCCTCTGAAACATGCAACTCCTGCATTTGGGGCAGCAGTAGAATGGACAGAATAAGCATGTAGGATGGACAATTAAAAAACTGTTGTTTAAAAAAAAAAAAGGCATCCCAATTCTTTTTCAAATGAATAATGACGTATGTAATACACATTGTCCAGTGAGGCCACAATTACTCTTTAATCTTCTGTTCATCTAACATTTGTTCCGATAGCTTTTTGTATACTTTGACCTTATTAAAATCGTTTCTGCAATAAAAGGTGTTTCCTTTCATATAGTTCTAGAAAGAAAAATTCTTTAAGAATATTGTTACAGTGAACAGTTTCATCTCCTTTTTTTGGATGATTCAGCTCAAATGGAAAGAACCATCTTAAATAGTGATATTTTTGCTGGTTAGAAAAAGGGAAAGGTCTAACTCTTCGGTGAGTGTTATGGGCTCAGCATTGATCCTCTTACAATCTGTAGCTGGGTAATGCACATACCCTTAATAATACACTGAAGAAAACAATGCTTTGCAGAGCAAATTGCTAGTGAAAGTAGCAGAATCTAGTTCATTATTTTTCTATATCTTACTTTTCAAGAAATGGAATTACAAGACTAAAAATCTGCTCCCCTGTATTGATTTTATTAACTGTTTCTAGTGCACAGGGTACCACTACAGTAGAAAGATACTGAGAATTCATTTTGAGGGAAATTAATTTTCTTTCTGCTTATTCTGTCTGTGTGCCACCCCTTAGATCTAGAGTTCACTGTACCTAGCACAGAGAACTAGCACTAGATCATGTATTCCCAACTGTACATCGTGGTTGGACTAGATGATCATCGTAGGTCCCTTCTAACTGAACCATTCTAGTCTAGTCTATTCTACAATGATTAGATTATTTGTAAGACTCGGGTGTATTTTCCTTTATTCAAAAGTGTGTCACCACCACCAATTCAGTCTAGGGCTGGAGCAAATGGGTTCCTTTGCGGTCTGTTGCCTGTATTCTCTATCAGACATGTTCTAAACTGTTCTGGTAATGTTTTGGTAAGTAATTGAGGATCAAGCAACACTAATTACAAAGCTGGCCTCCAACTAGACAACAAGCTGCAAACTAGTCAAGTTTCAGAAAATTTTTGAGACTCAGAGTAGCTGCCTAGAAGTTGGTCTGCTGAAGCACAGTGATGTAAGAGGTTAGTCTACCAGTAAGCACTCTAACAGGCTCATTTTGTCCTTCAACTTGTTGATTTCTTTCAGGTTCTAAGCACAGTATATGCTTGGAGAAAATTCGTAAGGAAGTTCAACGTAAGTTATAATACGATGAATTATTTACTGGGACTCTATGACACACACATTTTTCTCCCCTCTTACTAGAGAGTGCTGTCCCTGTAACAAAAGAACGTGCCTGTTCTGCCTTGTGCAATCTGAAATCACAAAGGGTGTCCTGTATCCTCTAAACACGTCGCTGCTATACAGGGTCCAATCTTGTGAACGTTGTCCAGGTGGCCTCTCTGAACTGCACATCTTTCATTTTTTTATAAAGTAAGAGATCTTTCAAAGTGATTTACAAAATGCTATATGAAATTGCTAAGTGATTTGGCAGTTTTAGAAATTTCATGAAAGTCACTTCAAATCACAGAATCATAGAATGGTTTGGGTTGGGAGGGACCTGTAGAGGTCATCTAGTCCAGCCCCCCTGCAGTGAGCAGGGACATCTTCAACTAGATCAGGTTGCTCAGAGCCCATCCAATCTGACCTTGAATGTCTCTAGGGATGGGGCCTCCACAACCTCTCTGGGCAACCTGTTCTAGCGCCTCACCACCCTCATTGTAAAAAATTTCTTCCTTATATCCAGTCTAAATCTACCCTCGTTTAGTTTAAAACCATTACCCCTTGTCCTGTCACAACAGGCCTTGCTAAAGAGGCTGCCTCCATCATTCCTATAGTCCCCCTTTAAGTACGGAGAGGCCACAATAAGGTCTCCCCGGAGCCTTCTCTTCTCCAGGCTGAACAACCCCAACTCTCTCAGCCTGTCCTCGTAGGAGAGGTGCTCCAGCCCTTGGGTCATTTCCGTGGCCCTTCTCTGGACCCGCTCCAACAATTCCATGTCCTTCCTGTACTGAGGGCTCCAGAGCTGGATGCAGTGCTCCAGGTGGGGTCTCACCAGAGCGGAGTAGAGGGGCAATCCTCTGCTAACGCTATATTTTAAGACTTACCACCCAGTTCAAAAGTCCACTGTAGATCTTGAATGGTAATGAGAGCTCAGACATGGCAAAAGAGTTACAACACTCTAAGCTGTTGTCTCAACAGACCTCTATTACTGAAGAAAATATTTTCTTTTTTTAACATGGTATTTACATTTCTGATATATTTTTGCCTTTACTAGAAGTTCCCAGTATTAAAATTGAGAACGTTATTAGTGGCATAGATTTCTTTAAACCTGGGAAAAAAACAAATGCTCAATTTTCCTTTTTTTATGGAGTTTCTTGGGACTATAGCAGAAAAACTCAGTAACTCTAGAAGCCTGTCACCAAGTCTACACATTTCCCTGCTGTAGGGTGATTTGGTCCAATGTTCCTAGCGTGGACATTACATGCCCTCTGCCTTTCTTCTTTACACATAGCTTTTTGTGCCAAATAGGTCATTATTAAAGCCTACAACTAGCACTTCTCACCTGGGCCTATTACCAACCTGTTGCCTAAAGTAACACCTGCTCTCTTACTAAGCAGGATAATACAGCTGTTAAGCAAACAAGTCTAACAATATATGCTAATTAATATGACAGTTTATTAACCTGGTGTTTTCAAGTAGGGCTTTACAGCTTTAGGTTTAAGTTTACCTGTTTTTATTAATTCTAAATTTGACCTGTGATTGCTCTCAGTGTGTCAGACCATAGTGTGTCCATCCCATCTCGGTATGTCCATCCCACCCAGGTTCATGGTTTCTGCAGCAGCCAGCATCACCAACTTAAAAAAAAAAAGCCAGATATTGCCTGAAAACAAGATGATTTTGTATGTAGCATTTCTCGGGACCAGTCTTGCAGTGATGAAGAGGTTGAAACTCCACAAAGCAGTTTGAAGGTAGACCAGAATCCATGCTGTGTTTTGTAGGTGATTTGCAAATTGATTCCAATAAATTATTTTGGACAGAGAACTTTTGTATTCATTTTAAAATGTTTAGTATTATAGCTGGCTGTTGTTTACAGGAAAATATGGCTAGGTCCTTTGCTTCAATGATATGCTGACACTGAATTACTCAGGCAAATTATTACAAGGAAGGAAAAATACTGTGTTGGAAATTGCCACACCCCACTGAATTAGATACTACTTGTACATGTTGTTTTCAGTGTTTCTTAATCATAAAGCTGTACAGCCTTTGCACACAATTTTATTTCACTACAGTGTATGGACTCTCGAAGGTGCTATATTATTCCTTGAGATCCAATGGAAACTGCTTTTGTGCAGTTGCAGCCCAGCGTCAAAGCAGTACACTGAATCATCATTCCTTCTGCAATGTATCAGGCTTACCTTGATCAAAGTTAAATGTTCTTATTTATCTTTTCAATAATTTTGCATTTGCATCAACTTTTTTTTAAACTTTTTTTAAACTGACTGCCTGTTTCCACTGACGTAATTAATTACTTCAACACTTTACGGATTTAACAGATGTGGACTGTTTTCTTAATTCACCTCTTGAAATGCTACGCTGTATTTCTTTTCCGCTGTCCACTGGCTACTGTAGAAATCTGGTGTTTGGCTTTCTCCTAGATCTTCATTTAAATTCCATCAATTTTATTAAACTTACCTACAAGCAGTGTAGTTGCATCTGGAATAAACCGGTGCCCATTTCCCCTGGTTTTCCATCTTCTTTACAAGGTGGAGTGTGAAGTTTTATTTAGCTCATTCTGAATGCAGTGCCAGCAACAGGGGATTTTTAGTTTCTCCCAGACTCATAAGTGTCTGGGACTCCTCTTCTGTACTTTCTTGCATCAGTGGTACAAATATTGACTGCGCTTTTGCATGCTTCACAAGCGTTCATTAGAAGTCTGTCTAGATCTCTCGTTAGAGGTCTTTGATATCTTTTTACTCTACTGCAGTGAAGTTGTAATTATTTTTCCTTTCCACTTAAACTCTCTCCTACTCTGAGACTTGGTTCCTACATTAGAAAAATGAGCAGCAGACATGGGCTCACTCCAAATGCCATCTGTGTAATAATTCATTTTCTCTGTCCTCTTCTGTTTTGCCCAAGCTAGTCTACAATGACGGGTGCTCTGGGCCAGTGCCGTGGGGTCCAGCTGTGCCCACCTTGGCCACGGAGCAGTCGCCCTCCTGTGAAGGGATCCCCCACCTGACAGCAGTACGGCGGGGCTCTAATGACAACAGTTCATAAATTCATGCTAGATGCTGTCTTCTCGTCAGTAAACTTCAAGCTACATGTCACATATTAAAGATGACACTTCCCTCCATCTCCCAGCTTCTTCTGTAATAGATTGATTTCCTTCATACCTAACCACACTTTGGTCCAGACTGCCTTGGGTACAACCTGATGCCTCCCCTCACTGGATCATGCTGCTTAACTCTGGGCTAATGGCATATATGCAAACCTGCACTCCTGCACTTCAGCCTGTATCTGGTGCTGCCTTAGCAAAGGACTAGGCACAGCCTAGCCCAGCCTTTCCATGTTGCAGTGAAATGGTATAACACCCAGAGATCCTACCATGTCGCCAGGTGAGGGCTCCTGCCAGCAGAGGTTGCCTGCACGCTGTGGATTCCTACAGCCATAATGAGTTAATTGTGTCAATGACAGTGGTAGACTCTGCTTGGCAGGATGTATTATTTCTAAACTCATTGAGGTAAGTGCTGAAATTCCTTTACTCTTAGATGTTTTGAACTTTATAGTGACAGTAGGGCAATGAAATCCAGAGCCAGCTTTTGTGAGACATCATATCTGCCCAATGAGAGATACCAGGAAAGACCCACCTGCTTTCTGGGCAAACCCAAGAGACACTGTGAGCAGCAGGCCGACAATTTTTTTAGCCACCCAGACAGAATTAGAAAAAGTCCACATCCAGCCTTGAGGAAAGGCTTAAGATGGAGGTTAGTGCTGAATGACTTAGGTGGCTCCCCTTCCGTAAACTCCACAAGAAGGCTCGTGCTGTGTCATAAGGCTGGAGGGGAGATGGCACCTGCACACTGGGGCTTTGTGAGAGATGCTCAGGGTAGTGCGTGGGGATGGGGAGGAAGGAATGAGTTTTGGCATTTAGGGTTGTTGCCTGGAGAAAGTGCCTTCCTGCGGAGTGCCTCTTTGCACTGCGGAGGCAGCATCAGTTGCAGCAGGTGCTGCTCCTTCTGTGGGATCCCACGTGCCAGGCACAGCTCAAAGCTACAGGGAAAACCCAGTAATGCACTGGAAATGCATGAATTACCAGCACCAAGGCAAGAAGGAAGAGAAATGGGGAAAAAGAAAAGCGACAGATTACATAAATGGACTTAAATTTGAACAACAATATATTTTTCTTTTCTCATTTACCAAAGAATTTTATGACTTGCTAACATGAGCTGATTTACATTTCTGCAACCTCAAGTGGATCACTCCTTTATTTTCTCCTTCACTGAAATCAGTGTAATGGCTTTCTAATTTACCAGACCATTTCCTGCTGCAGAGAAGATGTCAGTTTCTGCCAAAATATTTTCCACAAGTAAAACAATAAGACCTCTAAACAGACTTTTTCCAGTAAATATACCTCTTGGCATTATTAAATTATTAAATATTATGGTGTACATTGCAGAAAGCAATGTAAACATTGCACTGTTTAAATATCTGCCTTTCCTGCAAAGGACATTTAGAATGGCATTTCTGAAACATAAAAGCAATTTAGAAGACTGTGTCTCATCCATTAAAAAAAAAGGTTAAACTGTATAGATGCTTTTGGAATATATATATAAAAAAAAATATTATTCATTGCCTAGCTGTAAAACAGCAGTGCTCCCTGTAAACAGCAGGTGGTGCTACTGGATCGCTCTTTAGAAGACAGACTAAAGACCTGCATTTTATTTTTAGTCTGTTGTCGAAACATATGCAAACATTAACTATGCAGGGTTGGGCTTTTTCCCTTGTATTTCAAATGTATCTTTAATAAAGAAGAGTATTATCTGAACAAAACAGCATGACTAATTGTCTTCAATCTTACAGAAATAAAGCTTCAGACTAGAAGAAACTCATTTATATTCTGAGCATAAAACATAAAATTCGAGAGTCTTCTGCTCAAGTGAGTGGCAAAAGAAGATGTATTCACTGTCCTTACGTGGAGTGTGATTGCATTCCTCATTTGTTGAAGTGGGTCAGTGATTAAAGTTTGAATCCCATAAACAGTTTATCATTGCTTATTTGCATATTTATCCGGTAATGGTGTGAGTGTTTAATCACACCCTTCATCCAGGGTGTCTGATTTGCTACTCAAGTATTGCAGCCATGGTTTTGAAACTGTGAAGATATGTACACAACAGCTTTATGCATGGTATAATCCCCTCTTAAAATGTCTTGGGACAGACTTTGCTCTGAGAATACACAATTTCAGGTGATAAGAACAACATTGGAATAGGGGAACGCGGGTCCTGCACATTCAAGCATCTTCTTGCTTTTTCCAGTGTTACTTTTAAAATACAATAGATAGTAGGGTGTTACAGTACAGGTTAGAAGTATCCATGTGATTTTCTAAATTAATAGAACAGGGCTACAAAACAGTGGCATGGCAAAACCAGGCAGTGAAGAGAGACATCTCAAGGTAAACTCTGGCTTCAGAGGAATAAATTAGCCTCATGGCTGGTGGAGGCAGGCATTGCAGCTTCTCTGGGTACACAGAAAGTGGTGTTCAGCATGCTGTTCGCTGATCAAATCCAGCCACTCCGCCACAGCCTCCTGAAAGAAGTCATCTCACCTGACTCTGGATGTCTCCATCATGAGGTGCACCTCAGTTAAACGATATTTGGTATGAAGAAGAAGAAATGAACTGAGGAAATGCCTGTTTATCTACCGACTATGGCCAGGGGGATGTTCTAGACAAGTATTTCAGATTTAGGTATGTATGTTATAAATACCTGAAGTTACCTAAACTGAATCTCAACTTCTGTTTAAAAGGAAGATGACTTCTAGTTCTCGGACAGGGACAAATTAGGAATACTGAATGCTAATATAAAGGAGATTGGCACAGTAGTCCTTCCAAATTGCGCCTTAATTTCCTGTACAGCCACTGACAAGAGGAAGATCTTTCAAAGCTTCTGGAGGGGATTCTGTTCTGATATTTCATTTATATAGTTAGGGTCTTTTTTTCCTGAAGATTTTGAAAGACACTTCTATCTCTGTAAGAAATTTGGACAAGTAGGAAAACTAATTCACCAGGTGCCTGGCGTAGGCACAGTACATCCGAGGCACAATTCTTGTTGCTGCAGAACATCCTCACAAGGTGCATATCAGACATAAGACCTCTGCACTGCTTCATGAATGGCATAAATTGGTAGTAGTCAGACACATTTGCCCTCTTATAGCCCCTTAGGACTGAAAACAACCTTGTGGCTGCTATAGCTTCCCTCTGGAGTGCTAGCAAACATCACAAAGAGATCTTTTTCAGCCATGTCTGCTTGGGTAAGCACATTATAGATCATAAATACCAGCAGTCTGACCTTCAGTCTGAGTCAATAGACTATGAGGCCACATAAGAATAGGCTTCAGGAGCTCTCAATGACCAGAATAGCTACTGTTTGGGGATGGGGAATAATAAAGACATGGGGGGGGAAGAGTTTCACAGCATGCAAAATACATCAAGTCCTTTAGATCTTATACATACCAGCAGATATTATTAAACTTACATCAAAGCTCTTTTTTCAGTGTTTTATGTGATGAAAAGTCCTGTACCACATAAAGCTGGCTTTGGCTAGAGGGCAGTTATGGAGCAACAACCCCATATTGCCTACTGACAGACTATGAATACTCTCACAACACTGAATTAGCCCCTCAAGGCTGGCTCCAGCAGACTGACCAGGCATTTTCAGGAAAGAGTGGATGTTCTGCTGCCACTAAGGGTGAGTAGAACAGCAGGCTCTCTTTTCAAGTCGGATCCCCAACCAAGATCTGTAGAAAGGCATCCACACCTCACTAGCAATGCAGCAGTCCCTCTCCACAATTCAGTTAGCTGTGTAGACCCTTAAAAAGCAGGGGGACTCACTCCCAACGGGCTCAGCACCCCACTTGATACAGAAACACTGAATTTCCCCTCTGTGGGGACAGCAAATATTCAAGGTTTGGCTGGCAGAGAGGACATCAGCTTTGAACTGAACCATAGCTCAGGCCTCCAGCAGGGATTCGATGAAGCAGCAAAATGTGGACTGATGCTGGCTTTTATCCTTTTCCTCCCTCTTAGTGTAGTGAAAGAGGGACCAATAAACCACACTCCGGAGACTTACTGGGGTAGGAAATGCCGCAATAAGAAAAAGATGCAGATAATGAGCACAAAACTAGGGTTCATATATAGAGATTAATTAGAAGCAATAACAAATCGCAATTAGATTTTTAATTTCAAATATGTTAGAGACTAACATTTATCTGAGTTGCTACAGAAACATGAGCTCAGCCACAGTTGTATTTGATGCGACTAATTCCACAACTTTTAAACATATAATTCACCATAATGAGATCACAGTGGTAAATCCACATGAAATTGTATTTTATATCTTTCAAATTAAAACCATCAATTTACTTCTTCAGGTTTCCATTTTGTGAGATTTCAATAAAAATATTTATATATTTTTTTATTTGCATAGCTTCAGATATTTTATTCTGTATTTAACATCTGAAATGAATTTACAGCTTTATCCATAGTTTTTGGTGCGTACTGAGGGATTGCAGACACTTTTTGCTTATCTTTATTTGTTGTTTTTGTTCACCTTTTACATTGATTTCATTTCAGGACTTTGGAAACACAGCTTCCTATTGCAAAATCCCTCACCAAACTGCCGGGTGCCTGCTGCTTGTAACAGGCATTGCTTTCAGCCTACATCTCTTTGTCTGACTCCAAGCTCATACATTAAAATTATGGGGTATGGGCATGCACATGGCTTATTACACTGAAATCATCAGATTCCTTTGACTGCACCTTGGCTGGTAAGGTGAATTATCTTCCATCAGCTATGTGGATAAAAACAAAACTATGAATATTTTCTATTTATTTGGTCTGTTTCTTTGACAAATACAGATTTTGAAAATTGATGTATTTCCCTTCTCCATCAACAGCTGTAGAAATAATATAATAGTGGAAATCATTGGTCTAGTCCCCAGCATAAGAGACCTAAATGCTGGAAAGCTTTTGGGAGTCACTGTGAGAACTGCCTGTTTTAAACACCTGCAGGTCTGTTTAGTTTTCTAGTGTACTAGTTACATAATCCAGGAAAAAATAGTTTGACAAAGAAATATGGTAAGGTTCCTGAATGATGTCTTAGCTAGCCATGAAAATTTTTCTTTGGGTTTTACATAAGTATGTTTAAGAACAATAGAAAATATGAGTGTATAATGTAAGTTTCATTGCAGATGAAGTGATGCAGTGAGTGTCGTGCATTGATATGACACAATGCAGAACTGATGTGAACTGATAGGGAGGCAGGGGACTTCTACTCTCTCTCACACAAATGCACACCCACAAAACACTCAAGATACTGTACTTGCCTTAAAAATAAGAAAATTTTTAAATAATGTTGCTAGAACAAGTCCCAGATATATTACTTTCTTCTTCTTCTGAGCATAAAAACCTAACATATTCTTGCTTCCCAACATTTTTGGTAAAAATGCATTTTATTCTTTCTACAACAATTTTTAACAGTGGAACATGAAGCAGTAATGAAATGTTATATGACAGAATAATATTGTCCTGCCTTTTCTTGCAGGACTGTCTCTAACATTGTGCAATGTTTGAAATCACTGTTTTACGTTACCTCAAAATTAGATAGGATCAATAGCCGTCTGGGAAATTCCCTTTACTGCATTCTGATGAGCAAATTGATGGCTTCTGAAACAGAAACAAGTTATCTCTCAGACAGCTATAGCTGTGAATGGCCAATTTGAAATGAATATTGACACCTGTTCAACAGTCCACGTTTCTGCAGCTCTCTGGAGAAAAAGCAGAAGCCAATAATATTTAAGAACTGCAGGGACATTAAAAGCATTAAGTGCCTGTTCATTTTGCTTTTCTTCCCAGCAGATCTGTGATTTTCAAGGGATCTGAATGAAGACTATAAACAAAAGTAGAGTCATGAATTTTTAAAGTTTAAATCAACCTTGATATTCTTTGTTCACCACACAGACCATTTCCTGTCCTTTACAGAAAAAGTTCATTTCTGTTATGAAAGAAATTCCCTGAGCCAGGCTCAGGCAGGCAGCCCTGTGTTAGATACCACAAACAACATGAAGATGCACTGGAGACCCAGTCGGACATATGAAACTTATCACTGCTGTTCCTAATGCATGGCCCTGTAACATCTCCCTTATGCGAAATAAGGACTACAAATTCCCGTTGCCCTTTCCTCCAGCCCTCTTGCACAGAGTAAGGTGCAGGTAATGCCAAACATATAGTTTTTCATACTGTTGCACTTCCCTCAAGTATTTATATTTCTTAAGAAGAAGCTAAAGACTGCAGGTTGTATTTTTAAAGGTATTTAGGTGTTACACATCACAATGCCTTTACAAATCTGGCCACTAATCTTTTTTATTCTCAGCAGGGAGTGGTGCACCAGGGCTGGTGGTCTGTGTCGATGCCTGGAGCCACAGCAGCCACCCCAGGCGCACCTCCACCCCACAACCGCCCCCCGCAAAGGGAGTGCAATAGCTGTTAAGAGATGGTAACACAATTTATACAGCCTCGGGGCTGAGAAGACACTACAAACACTAAAAGAGAGAGCTAGTATCTTTGTCACTTGACATGATGTAATATCAAAGCACTGTACTCATGAAAGCCTTACGTAGATCTGAAAGAACAAGAGAACTGGCCTCAATATGTTCAGTGCTTCCTCTGAAAAACGTTTCTCCCTCTTCTACCTGCAAATATATCACAGCCTGCATTCCCCCATGAAACAAAATTCCCAGTGAAGTCATTATGCACCAGAAGCTGCCTGTGTGCCAACCATGGGCCGTGCTTGTTGGAAAGGGCTTCAGATCGACCCCAATGACGGACAAATACTTGCACTCTGCTGAGTTTGGTGTCACATCTACTGCTGAAAAGAAGTCACTGTAAGGGAGCTCCTAAAGGAAGAAATGTAAACCTTCCCTTCCAGAGTGAAAACATTTTATACATTTGAAAAGTGAGAACAGCAACCTACCATAAATACCATATGCAAAATACAGCTCTATACGAACAGGAATCCTGGCAAAGATAACCTGCAAGTTTTGCAGCACTTATAACTTATATTGTTCCCTTATTGCTGACTGCTTACTTCTAGAGCAGCTCCACAAAAATCCCATGTCCAACATGCCTATTGGCATTTCACTTTTCCTTTGTCTTTTTTAAAAACCCCTAAATGGGTAATATTTTCCTTCTACACGTAATCACTAATAATAAATATTCAGATTATTTAATTTCATGCATAACACATTTCTGTTCTAAATGTTTGATGCAAAGGGAAACAATACTCTTTAAACTGATGAAAAGTATTATAACTGAAAACATTTATTTAAGACTTGAGCCAAAACATAAATCTAATATGAAAAATGTAATAGAAGAGGAACTAACTCTTGATCCAGAAGGGACTATAAAACATGCCGTAAAAATACTTTGAAAGTGGTTTAAGAGAGAGTGAGTGCCAAAGTAACACAAAAAAATCAAACTTTGATCCAAATTTCAGCTCCCATGACCCTTCACAACAGCAGCACAACTGCCCCCTGGCTTCACTTTCATGACTACAACAAAGGGAGCATATGTCTCAGGGGTCATGGACCCTGCAAATATACCCAGTAATGAATCTCATAGAAAAATCAACTAACAAGTAAAAGAAAGACGATTTTACCACCCCTATTCTATAGATCTAGAGCCATGCAGGGAGGTGGATCCCCTTAGGAAAGATGGGAAAATGCTCCAGAGCTTCCAAATGCCAATCTAGTATCTCAGCCACAAATCAGGAAACCACAAAAATCCCAGAAATGTTGGTTCTCTCAGGCCTCTGGAGGTCACTTAATGTGGCTTCCCTCTCAAAGCAGCTCTATCCCTCCTACTTGATGCAATGGGACTCTCTGAGCTGGGCAGCTCCCCACCAGGAGCAGAGAGAGGAGAGGGGCTTCGGGTGCTGGCGTGGCCTGCAGTACCACACCAAAACGCTCTCTGTTCCACAGACCGACACTGCATGAAACAAAAGGCATGTGTACCTGGTTATAATTTCTGAATATAATATTGACACAAAGGCATGCTTGTGTTCACACAACTCTTGTTCACAAGAGTGTATAGACCAGGCAATCATTATTTTTTGGTGGAAGACTTTTAAATTATTTTTTTTTAATATCCTTTGGTTTTGCTACTGGTAAGAATTTGTCATCAAGGAAAAAGAAAATAACATGGAACAAGAATGACAATTGTTTCCATCCATGTCCCAGCTCTACTACTTTAAGGCTGCAAAAATGCCACTTTAATTTTAAGATGGCATGCAGAGTTCTGCCTCTGCTGGGTGAGGAAAGCATCATGATGATGCAAAATACATCAGAAATCTTGGAGAGACTCCCATGCACTGTCCTGTACCTGTTCCAGTTAGGTGAAAATGCAAAGAGAAAATGTGCTCAATTCTTTGACACAGCTTCTCAGAATTAGTACAAATACTTTGGCACTAGCAGTTTATTTTTGTTAACACATAGATACTTACTGCTTTATAATTTTTTTACAATTCCTTTGTAAATATTCCCATTGCCATATATAGCAAGAAAAAGAATGAAAAGTAGATGAAAGGCTGGAGAACAAGGGGGCAGCAGAGTCTTTTCCAGGCTTTGGAGTTATGATGGTATTAGAGACATCGCAGTATGATTAAGGGAAAACTAGGAACATCCATTTGAATTAGTGGCAGTGGAACAGTATAATTCTCCCATACTAAGCCCTGCTTTGTTTTCAGATTGTGCTGCTGATCCTGAAAGACAAATATCAATAGGAGAGTAAAAAGGGGCCTAAATATCAGTTTATATTCTTTGGAGTAAACAGTGTCATACCTACGTCTGATAGGATCCCCCAGGGCTGCCTCTAAACCCTGCTTTTATCTGCATGTTCCCTAATTCAATCTCAAAAGTCAATCACCAAAATCTCCACCCATGATATGTAAGTATATCTGGATATATATTTATGTACAGGTTGAATTTGATTTCCTTAAAGGTAAGAATGCCAAGAAATATAAAATCAAAAAGCCAACCTGCCACTACCACTTTCCAGGCTTTATTATGTATTTTGACATACTTCTGTGATTTGAGGCAGTCTCAGCATATTCTGATTAAAAGTGTGAAAACATTCTCAGGGGAAGGAAAAAAAAGGGTCAGATCCTTTCCCCAGGGGAATTGAAACTAATTAGCACAGTATTTGCCCAGAAATTACTGAAACGTAACAGAGAACTTAAATGATGGAAAGAGAAAGATCTTGTCACTGATATATCCTCTTATCTCCCATATGACATTCCAATTATTTCATTGGGTCACACACCTGCAATTATGAATAACTTTAAACACTTGGTTTTAAAGAAAATCTCCAATTTTAGCAGCATAGATGTTATACTATGCAAGCTGTCTTGTTTGACAGCCTGAGCTACCCTTATGAAGCCTGGTAGGCTGCAAATAGACACTATTTTCCATACAAAGAGCCTTTCTGCTTGAGCAGCTCTCCTCAGACGTCACCACCAGCAGCACAACATGATTTCCAAGTGAGCAGCTGCCAAGCTCATCAACAAGACATGGTAATACTCAAGCATAAGAAGCAAACAGGAGCTTACCACCTCCAGCAGACTAAGGGATCTGTGTCAGGGTGATGTGGCTGGGGTTTAGCTTTTGACAATTTGCAAACCCCCGGGAAATGGTGTTTCAGTGGGCACTAATTATATGATCTCTTTTGGTTTGTGTTTTCATTGAGAACAAATTGCCTTGCAGGTAGATTTTCCCTTTCTGTAAGCTTTCACTTATTTTCTAGTGTTTTCCTCTATTCTTTGCCATTGATATTTAAGTGTAAATCAAGTTTATACCATGATGGAGGGTACCTAGGGAATACCCTTGGGATGCTTTTCTCCACCATCTCAGAAATGCTTTCCAGGATCAAATAGGAGTTGCCGACTTGCTAAATCTTATGACTACTACATTGTCGACTAATCTTCTTATTTGGTTTCCCCAGCTGTCGTCATACTCAATGGGATTTAATTTTTGTAGCAACTTGCTTATCTTTGAAGTCAGTTATTCCTTCATAAAATCCTTTGTGTGCCAAAGCTTAAGGGAGCCACTCTTTAGCATGCTCAGCTTTTGCAGCTCCTATAGGCAACCTAGATAGTCCTAGCTAACCACTGTAGCTAGGATCATGTTAATTCTGCTCTGGGGATCAAACATGCTGTTCAGCAGCCCAGCTTAGCTGGGAAGGCTAAAATGAAAACAGTTTTAGACACTGCTGACAGCCAGCAATATTTTTCAGCACCGAGGGGAAATGAGGATCCATTTCAAAAATGACTGAGGTCATTTTGATCTCAGTCTGAGCTAATATACTTATTTGTCTCAGAGTTCCTAAAAAATATCCACTACATTCAGATAGCACTTTTCAGCATTATGGGGCCTTACTCTTGTTTTAGGGTAACACATGTGCTGTAGGACTAGAAAATAAACAACAGTTTATTTAATATATCTTCATTCTAACATCTAAAGGCAGATGTGGTATTGAAAGAGTTACTCTGTTTATCAGTCTGGCTTACAACCAGTTTCACGGCTGCTAATCAGACTAGAGCAGCTGCCACCTTCAGAAGAACATGTGTGTGCCAGGGTGTCTGCTGCTTGCTTTGTAATTTCCCAGTACTGCTCCACAGGCTGCCGAGTCCTTCCTCTTGCATCTGAATCTTGTGGCCAAAGACTAACAATTTTCTGAAATGAGAGTTTGTAGATCTGCAGTGCTATCCACCTGGAAAGAGGATGTTTTGTAGCATTTTATAAGTTTTTCTATGAATTCCAGCACCCAAGTTTTCTCCACCCCTGAAGAGCCACAGCACTCACTGGCAGCAGCACCTGCAAGGCAGAAGCCAGAGAGAGATCCAGCCCTTGTCATCAGCACATGGAAGGGAGAAGACCGCCAATGGAGACCCGCTCCCAGTGGTGTAATAAGCCATATGGGTTATTTCCACATGGGTCAAGCTTTGCCTTTGAGTTTAACCCAGTCCATTTGTTTCTCCTTCTAAGAAGTAGGAGCTGCTTAGATATTATGTTGGCCATGGAGATCCGTATTGGATTGATTGTCAAATCTGAAGTGTATGGTAGGTTTTGATCTTACAAGTGTCATGCCATCAAAACAGATTACAACAACTAAATACATAGACACATACTATAGAGGAAAACAGGAGATTACTGACATTTTTATTAAATTTTCTGTAGAGCAGGCGTTCTCTTCCGTATCTCAGAAATGCCTGAACTAACCACAAAGAGGCAGTGTTTCCCGCAATGGATAGAACCTTTTTGGAACAGGCAGTTTCAGGAAACTTGGCCAGAGGACACTGTGGGTGCAACTAGTCTACTTGGCTCAAGAGGAGACTGATGATGAATTGGAAAGACACCCGCTGGGCACCTTTCTACTGCTTGGGCTCACTAAGTAAGCAAAATACATCCAGGAGGGTAGGTGGGAAGTGTCATATACATTTGCCATGCTCTTGCACTTATGACCACTGTTGGAGACAGAATGCCAGACTAAGTGGACCTTTGGCCTGAGCTGCCACAATCATTTGATGTTTTGACATTAATTTATTATAATTATGGTAACTTTTTAATTATTATTCAAATGTAAGGCATTTGAAAGGACTTTGCATACATTGATACTAATAATGATTAATAATGCATTGTTAATTATATTTAAGGATGACTTCAATGGGACCATTCGTGACAATACATACAAACATTGAATATTTGCAGGACAAAACTTTTGGGCATTTGCCATGTCTCCTGTGCTTTTTAACAAGAAAAAATAACCTTGCTTTGTAACTGTTCTGTGATAGCAATAATTCTGAACCTGCTTTGTTAAGGAGCCATAAAACATAGCTTTCTTTTCTGCAGAAATAAAAATTCAGACTTGCTCTCACATGATTTAGAATATGGGAAAAGAGGTTTGTGTGTGCAGAACTAAACCCATTCTATTGTCATAAAGTCTCTTCAAACTGTCAAAACAAATAACTCTTGAAACTTGAATCAAACTACAGGGAGAGAAAAAAATTGATGACATGAAATTGAACATTAATAAGCTCATATCTATGTAGCACTTCCTGTGTAACTTTAACAAATGTGCATCCACTAGGATTAAGATTTTCTCTCTCTCACAGGGTACAGTCTTGACAATTTTTCATTTTTATTTTGCTTTCAGGGAACAAACTCAGTGAACTGAAGTATCATTTTAAGTTTCCCATAGTGACTTGTAAATTCCAAGTTGTGTTCTTACTACCCTTTGCTGATACAATATATGATTAGACTGGAAGATATTAAAGACTATTAGCTAATCAAAACTATTTCTATGATAAAATTCAATTTCCCCAGGACAAAAGCTTACCCTTTCTTCCCAAAGCTGAAACAGTGCCAATACAGACCATGAATTATTATTCTCAGGGAAGAAGGTAGCCCCTAAAATCTGCTTTAGCTGATTCCTTTTTCTAATGTTCATTTTATACTAAGAGTAGTCTTGAAGCTATCAATTACAGACATAAAGAAAGTGAATTGATTCTCATAAGAATGGGACCATCACCTTCTTTTACCTTCTAACCCCAACCCAAAAAAAAACCCAGCCAGAAAAGTTTGCAACATCACCACCAAGCATCGCTTGAACACCCACCTCCCACCATAGCCAGCTACGCTGGGCGTGAAGGCAACTGGCAGTGTGCCGGATTCCCTCCCAACCCAATCCCTCTCTGTTCCTGAATGGCTTCGTCATCTCAGTACAATCTTCACAGTCTTTCAGCAGCAAGTGGCCCTGCTCTCTCATGCCTGTGGGTCTCTTCATGCGTCCATCACCTGCAGGATGTGGTATGGTGAGGCAGCATAGCTCTGGGTAACACAGTGCAAAAGCAGCAGACCCTCCGTGCTGCCTGCGTTTATACTCTCAGGGTTTCTCAGCTGCAGTTTATGTCTCTCTCATACTTGGCTAAACTACTTTTCTTCATTCTTTACTTTAAATATAGCTTTTTAAAGGGCTTTACAAAATTGGAACAAAGAAAGAGAAAGTGGTAATGCTTTTTCTCAATTTATTATTCTCTTAATTTTTTCCTGTCCAATCACTCACTAGCAGTTTTTGCCATTTACAGGGAATGGTTGGGCTTTTGCTTTGCATCTTAATATCTCATCTTTAAATTTTTAGCCATTGGTTTATGCAACTTAAATGATCTTGGAGATACTTTTCCAAGAATTTACTTTGGCCATAACATGTAATCTTTTAATAAAATGTCCTATGTTCTCAGGTTTAGAAGTCTGGACAAGTATTTTTCAGCTTTGAGGTGAATCTTCATTTCAAGCTGTGGAAAACGTATTGTACCTTAAAGAGATACAGCCAAAGGTTGTCATTTCCATGAACGCTTTCTTTGATGCTCTGAAGTGATGACAGGTGCTGCCTTTGATCTACCATCTTTGAAAGGGTGGCACAGCAGCCACTTCTTATTCAAGTTAAAATAAGAAAGTTACTCTTTGTTCAGTAATTACACAGTAGAAGCTACCACCCAAGTAATTGACAAACTAGTTTTATTTGGCAAAATAGAAGGTGAGATAAGCAGGTAAAGATATTTCTATGGGATCAATTGCAGAAAAAAAAAAAAAACCAACACAGGAAACTGCCTCCTGCCGCTCCTCCCATCTGTGTTGCGGGAACGCACTGCTGGCTGCATTTCTGTAGATAAAGAGGGTTGTGCTGAAGAAACACTTGAATCTTTCAAGAATTTATCTTCCAAGGAAAACCTTGCTAGCAAGGCCCTGAATTTTTTGTGCCAAGTGGCAGCACTTTCATCAGTCATGCAGAGCTGACTGCATTTTGCAGAAAGGAAACCACTGGGACATCACCAAAAAAGTTTATTTTCTCTGTGAGGAAGCAGAGAGGCAGTTTTTACATGGCTTTATTGATTTTTACAACATAGTCATTTTCCTCCTCAGAACAGCCCAACAGAATAAGAGTATGTGTAAAACAATACTGAAGTGCCATATTAACTTGATGTGCTGATGATAATATTCTCCATAATATACCTGCAAACACCAACAGGAAAATGAGATATCAAAACTCAAATGAGATTTCAAAGAATTGGGAGCACAACATATGCCTGGCCTACATTTTAATTTCTCCTATTTTTACATAGCTATGGCCAAAGTGATTTGGTAGTGATTCTCTTAACAATGTGACCACCTGGATCCTTTAGACCTAAAGGAAATGTATACCAAACAGATAAGGGCCAAAGACCACAGAGGGAAGCAATTTAATACAGTGGGTAAAAACAACCTTATCGTATGCATTTGTTTGCTCACTTGCTTGAAGTTTGTAAAAATGTTAAGTAAGGAGGGTTTTTAATAGGGAAAATCTTGATTGTTAGAAACTTCTAAAATTAAAAAAAAAAGTCTTGATAAACTGCCATAAGTTATCTTTAGCTACAGTAATGTGCAGAAGATTTTAGGCATGGGAACCAGCTTGTTCTACCAAGTCTGCCCATGGTCTGCATGGGAAGCTGCCAGGGAAAGGGCACCTGAGGAATATTAGAAATTACCAAAAGTAAGTTCCTCACCCAGAGGTCCTAGATTCCTAAAGGACACACTGGTGTCCTTTCTTTGATGAAGGTCAAAAATATAGGGGATAAATCAAGAGAGGAAAATGCAACAGAACCTTCACAGCTGTCCTCATGTCTGAGTTACTTTCCTCTTTCTTCTTTTTTCCACTTTGTTTTCTTTTTCTGCCAAAAAAAAAGAATAGATCTTCTGGCTCATAATCTGATATGTTACAGTTCTGTCAAACTACTCATTCTACCAAAAGCAGTGTGGGTCGAATTGGTGTGAGCAGCAAACCTCTGCAGAGATTTCCTTGTTTCCCACCAGAGTCTTGTGTTTCTGGGACACGGTTCAGCAGCTGGACATGTGGATGCAGCTTAGCATTCACTTCGAGAATTCCAGTATTTGATTTGCATGTATCTCTACACAGGCTGATTTTGGCAATGCCAACATGCATATTAGAACAGGAAAAAAAGCTGGTTCAAAACACCTCTCCAGACTGTATAATAATTTGTTTTGCAAATTTTTGTTCCCACTCACAGATTTTTAACATCCTTGCAATCAATTCTAACAGTTCAACTTTTAAGAGATATAGTGAGCGCCCTTTATTAACTCAGTGTATTTTGATGGGGTTTTTTTGTTTTTTTATAAGAGTTTTCCCCATGTTTTACCTTGCAAAATAACAGCAGCTGCTAATAAATGTAGTCAGCTGATTAAATTAAATTCTGCTCTTTGCACTCTCAGATGTCTAATCCTCTAGAGGCAAATCAAGAACCATATTCAGAGGCTGCATGGACTCTCTCACCAAACAGGGCTCAACAAGATACTGTTTCTTATTATACCTATTCAGTGCTAGCATAGGGACAGTTCTTTGAGTCACCTCAGAGACTAAGGTAGTGATGTCATGTGCCCTGGCTTTCTGTTTGACAATTTGTCATCAAAACAAATTGCTGTAAATACCCTAAAAGCATTTTATATATAAAAGCATTTGAACAGATTTGTATCCAGGCAACAGTTGTAAGCTTCTACATAAATTGCCTGTTACTCATTGCTTGTAAATTAGTTGCAGCTAATTTCTCCTAGCAAATGAGGTCTGCATAGGCCTGATAAAAGGAAGTGATTAAAGCAAGTTTTAGGAAAGCTGACAGAACAAGTATTGTTTTACCAGTCTCTGGCTCTGCTTTTCCTGTGATTTATGAATCTAAGAAGGATCCCAGTATGATTCTTAGCAGTGTTGCAAATTCTGACCATTGCAGAGCTGCTGATGAGGCTGCATGTTTCTTTTCTGAAGATGGAAATGCTGCCTATTATTTGCACTCCTAAGAATTATAATGATAATATAAACAAAGCATAAACCAGCTGAAAAAGCATCCCAAAAGAAAAGAACTAACCAGGTCAGAGCAGGCCCCCATGGTTGCAGGAAGATGCCCCGCTGACCCCAAAACCTGCTGCTAGCTACAGGCGCGTAACAGCAGAGTTCATGTTTTTGTTATAAACTGACCACAGTCACCTCTAGCTTCAGGATCTGGTTTGTGGCAGATACCTTCAGAAGTTAATATAACGCACAGCAGTTTAGAGATCACTGCTCTGCTTACAGATCGGTTGCTGGACTTTGTGGTCACATCTATATTGGTAAGCAAAATTGAGTGGGAGCTGCTCCTTGGTTCTGAAACAAACAGTACGCCATGGTGCAGGTATACATCTAAACTCACTGATCCCCTTAAACAAAGCAGTTATATTAGCATTATCTAGTGAGTAATATTAATATATTATCATATTATCATCTATAATTAATATTAATGAATCAATATGTTATTATATTTTATATAATATAATGATAATATATCTATATATAAGCTAATACACTATACAGTAACTATTAATGCTATTAATAGAGCGTATTATTATCTCTTAAGCTAATATATTAATATGTATGCATTATGTAAATACATATTATTTATTAAATATATTATATATGGTAAAATAACATGTTAATATTAATATTATGCATAAAGTTTAATATATTAATGTGGCTCTTTGGGAATGGTCTCTGGCTTGTGCTAACCACCCCAAGCCCAGAGACTGTTTGGGAAGCACTAGCTGATCAAGGCCAGAACTGGGCCAAAGTCTGTGCAAATGTTTTAGCAGATGGTGAGCACATACCAGAGCTCAGCCCCAGTCCTGTTAATGTACTAGTGTGCACAAAGCCTATAATGCCGTCAGCCCTAGAAAAATGCCTTATAAAAGACAAATCCTCAGTTTAATCCTGTTGGATCAGTACAGCTTTCAGGACACCAGCCACCGCCAGAGGAGGAGGCACTGCCTGGACGTGTGGGTCTGGAAAGAGAGGCAAAGATGAGGCTTCTCTGAGTCACCCACATAGTGGCTCTGGGGCACAAATGGCATGAATGGCGCCAGGGATGAAGCATGGTACATCTCCCATGCCCCCTGCCTAGGGAAAGCAAGGGTGAGGATGCTCAACCCACGGCTAAGTCTGAAATAAAATCACTGCCTTATTTGTGGAGAGCAGATCAGCCCACTCAGATCAACAGCCTGTCTTGAAGACTTGCCACAATCAGGTTTTTTCAAGGAAGTTTCAGGGAGCCACATAGCAGGCAGACAATAGCTTGAAATCAGAATTCTCTTGTCTGGAGCTGATGAATGTGCATTTGACACTATTAGAATTTCAAAATACTCAAGGAGGAGCAATGTAGTGCTTCTGCATGTTTTCAGCTTTTTTTTTTTTCTCTTGTGCTTAGATGTAAGCTCCCCAGGAAGATTTTTTTTTTAATATTTAAAAATGCTAATTTGTAGAAACTTTTGATAAAAACAAACTTCCATGACAACACATCCACTTCAATTCACATTAAAATGAACTCATGAAGGATGGCAAGAATAAGTGTCTTTAAAGCACTGGGAATCTATTTATGTCTTTGCTTCCCTCTTGAATTAATATGCATTAATATGCAGAATGTAATCTAACAGCACATACCTTCTCTATTTGGAAATATTTACCCATTGCAATTATTCAGGTATAAATCATTTAGATATAATCTATACTTATAATCCCAGATAAAAACTGTAAAACAGGAACTGTAAAGTTTATAGTAAGCTGTTAAAATACAGAAAAAAATTTCACTCACACAACATATTGTCCCACAATAGCTCTGATTGTAATTAAGACCTTTTAGTGTTTAATTAGAGCAATCTGACTTTTAAAAGCTTTATTTTCTTTCAACCCTTCAAGGTATTACACCTTTCTTTGTCATCTCCTACTAGTTTTGTACAGGACTTTAATAGAAAAATATCTTGATTTTTACAAAGGCATTTTTAAATATACTCCAGATCTTGTTCCTGAATTTCTGTTGATTCTATATTCTCTTCCAAGCCTATCTTCTCAGTTATGCAATAGATACTTGCATCTAAGTCCTCCAGTCAGCAGTATTTCCATTGGCCTTAGTAGGATTTGGATCAAGCTTTAAGTAAGAAGACAGGAATAAATTTTCTATATAAATTGTCTCCTCCCCCTTCTTTTGTGACCCAGTGAACACATGTATAACAGAATCAATTCTCCTGTCTCTTTCCTTAATACCACTGATGGTTAATGTGCCCAAGAATGTCATTGAGCCATTGCTCATGGGGAACTGTATTCTAGAAAGGGGGACTATCAACACAAGCCAGCAGAGAGACCTAGATTTAAAAAAGCAACATATATAATTAACCTTCTTAATCAGTGACACAGCAGTGTTATATTTCTTGAAGCTCCCAAGAGCAAAAGCAAAATCCTCCTCCTGATTTCTTCCATCGGTTTTAATGGGACAAGAATCCCTTCCCAGCTGCAGACTACTATTTTAAAGCTATTTTGAGTATTTGTCTTAGTTGGAACTGATAGATTAGATATACCCCTTCTACTTTTTACTTGCTACCTTTCCCAGCCAGTGAAACTTGGTTTCCTGTAATATATATTTATAGATAGCTAACGCATATGTAGAGACATCTTCACCAGAAACATTGACCCAGTTGATTAGCTTACCAGCTGTTAAAGCTTACCATCAATGTTCAGCTTCCTCCATTTGCATATCTATCCTGAGAGCTAGATTTGCCTATAATAGTTGTTTAACTAAATAAGATCCATTGTGCTTTGGAAGAAATATATTTCCTGCTCTCACATTCTTCTGTTTCAGTTCTTTCCACTCTGTTTAAATATATATCTATCAGCTACGTTTTCTTCCTTTGTTATAGATTATTTCTGTTGATATCTTCAGTTTGTCCTACTTATTTGGCAGTGTATCTGTAGGGCTTCTATCGCAGTTATTAAGCTTCTTTAGAAAATCCCTTCCCTTAAGCCTTTTCACAAAAATAAGAGAAGTGACATATATATGGATGCTGGGTTTTCCCCTCAAATTTTCTTTGGGAAACAAAAAAGACTTTCATCTTTATTCCGATAGCCAAGGCAAGAAAACAAAAGATGGGTAATTATAGGTGTGAGCTCCAGGCATCAAACCATTCACCAGGGAATAGTCAGGGCTGTTGATCTCACTTGTGCAAAAAAGCATTTCTGCTGGAAAGGTCTTATCCCTAAATCTGTTAATATACTTCCAAGGAGCATATTGTTTGCTTTTGAAACAGATGAAAGATGGCAGGCTTTGAGGAGGAGGTGAGGAATCTGAGGAGGAATGTTAGGACAGTTGACTCTGAAATTCACATTTCAGGATTTTCAGATACCCATTCCATACTTCAACGTACAAAGTGTGACATTCTAACTTCCCTTTGGCATTCTTTTTTTTTTTCCTGATTTCAGTGTATACACAGAGAAACACCTCTAAAAAATGTTATTTTCAGCCTCTGCAACTTTCTTGACATTCTAGCAATAAATAACATATTAAAGCCCAGGCTGATGTATTTAAAACTTTGCATGAGAGCCTCAGGTAAGTGTCTAGTTCTCATATTTTCACGAAAAAGCATGATAAGATGACTCAAGCATGCACTAAATATCTAAAACAAAGCCAAACAACTCCACCTCCCAATATATATTTGTTCATTGGCTTAAAATCATGCATCACTGCTTTAGAAGAAACCGTGATTCTGTTCATGTTTTAAACTGGAAGCATTGACTGCTACACCTGTACAAACAGTGAAGTAAATCAGTAGCAAAAAATGACTAAAGCAACCCCTTTCAGCAGTATAACACAGTATGTTCTTTTGTAGTTGGCCATAAGTCCTGAGTAGAGTTAGCACCCTCCTCAGGCTCGCAAAGAGAAGGAAACATCAAAGTGGATGTTTGGCTCCTCCTCATTTATGAAGAAAATTCTGGAAGATTTTCAGTCTTATCAAACCTTTGGGACGTGGTTATGGGGTGTGCAAGCAGCTGTGCAACCACATTGAGCCTGGCTTTGAAGATCTCAGTCATGAGGATACAAGGAAGAACTGAATGGAAGCTGGCTGGGCAGGAGGCCTGTTTATTTATCGTCTTAGCCAGATGTCCCCAGGATCCCTGAGGCATCTGTGTCCTTAGGGTTGACAGGGAAAATGCCTCTAGATTGAGTAGTCCTAATCTTCTGTTTGTGTTAAGTCACAGACAACCCTTTCACTGTGGTTTTGAATAGGGACTAGACAAAACGTGAAGCCTAGCCAGAAAGGAACTATGGAAGCTATTGCTTAACCAGAGAGGAGTTTTAGTGCATTTTCTGGATGGAGATTTTCAACAAGTTCTCATTAAACGTAGATCCTTTAAAGTGTCTTGTCTCTCCTATTACATGTTCTGTCCAACCAACAGAACATCGTCCCTCGATGGATCTTGCTCTTAATTCCTAACTCTACTTGTTAAAATGAGTGCTCTTTTTGTATATTGAGCTCACTTGCTCTAGCGCATTTATACAGCCATAAATAAACAACTAGACAATGAAATTGCAGTAATCCCCGCTGACATGAAGTACAGAAATGACATATCTGGTCTTTCTGGAATGATTTAGTTATATATGATTTCTTCCAGCCATCCTTCTGTGTATTTGTCATGTCTTCACTTTATACTGTCCACATTTAAAAGCATTCATAACAGAAATTAATTATACCATCTGGTCTAGATGACGAAAACCTTTTTAGATAAGACCATTTGCCTTCTAATGGATACTAAAAGACCTAACTATGAGACAGTGGTTGTCAGAATGGCACCAAAGTTTACAAAAACTTAAAGCAAATGTGAAAACAAAATGATGTATGTTGTGCAGTTCAAATCCTCTGGTACCTGTGAATGAAGTCACATCTTTTTATCTATCCTAGGCAACATAAGGAACAGACAAATTCAGATGAATTACTGTTCCTAGGGTGCACTTCAGCATAGGGCAGAATCCCCACTGCATTTCTAGTTGGCTTGAGCTTGTTCCCAAGTTCAAACTTGCCCCTCAACACATTTTTTGCCAGTCAGAGACCAGAGGCATACTCATACTCACCTGCTGGGTGATGGGGTAGATGTCACCCTCTTCTGAAATACGAGAAAACGTGTCAGGTCCCAAGGAGTGCTGCTGAGCATACACATTATCTTCAGTCTGGAAGTCCCTAATGAATCTAACCAGACCATTCCAATGGGAAAGACTACATTTACATCCTTGTATATCATCTGTCTTGTAAAAATATCATCATACCACTGCATTCCTTCTACAAAGACTCAATATTTCTGCAAGGATTGCACATGGGTTTTCTCAGCAAAGGAGATATATGTAAGTTAAATTTCCTGTAAACAAAGCTATAAACTAATAAAAGAATATGTTAGTGATGACAAGCAGAATTCCTCTTCTAATGAAATATATGGCACTATCAGAAATGACTTTTTAGTTCTACATAATGGAAGGAAGATATACCTCAGAAATAAAATGTGTCATGTTTGAAATGGCACCTGGAGCTAAAAGGGAGAATATTTTAGTTCATTTCCACTAGTCTCTGCACACGCATCATAGACTTGATGTGTATCATTGGAAAGTCTATGCTGCCTATACTTGCCAAACTACTGCTCCCTCTCTGCTCAACAGGCCAGTGTGGAAAGTCACAACAAGGCTCCGAGAACAATGTTTTATCTCCAAGGCATGCAAGAGTTGTCAGTCTGTACCACATTCTCCTATTGGACCCGTTGACAATTTCCCATAAATAATGCTGACCCAGATTGAATATGTAGTATAAGGTAGTTTTATTGTTGTCAGACAGGTTTTCCAGTATGCCATTTACACACATATATGGCAGAAGCTGTGAAGGAAAGTAGCTGGAAATAAAAATAAAGCTGTGGTATAGTTTACTTTTTTTCATGTAAGCAGTGTCCTTGTACACCTTTAGCCGCCCTAAAGGGCATACATCCTTGACTGTATTGTTTTATATATCACTTTGACTATACCTGTTCCTGAACCAATATAATTATTGCTGTCTCCTATCACCCCCAAAGGACAAATTTCCAATTTTCTATGTTCTTTTAAGCCACCTCCTATGCCTGGGACAGGCTACTGGCTTTTTAAGATCAGCTTCTGCGATTCCAGTCCATTTAGGACAGCAATCAAATTAGTTCTGACAGCTCTCCCAAGCAAGATAGCTAAATGCAAAATATATAAATTCTGCCCTGAATTTAAAGAGTTCTGTCACCAATTTCAGTACAGTTTCAAAGCTGAAGCTGTAAGGAGAGTTTTGCTCTCCTTGGGATCACCAACTGCCATTACACAATAAAATGTTGCTAACAAAGCTTCCGGCTAACACTGTGTCAAGCTATGTGTTGATCTGTTGTTAAATGAGATGAGTGTAAAATCTAAAGCAGCATTTTCCTCTGTGCTTAAAGGTGCAACCTCCTTTGAAGCACATGGCAATGGATCCCTACCAGTCCTGCCTCCTGGCATCCTTCTTTAAGCCTGCTTTGTAAATGCAGCAAGTCACATCTTGACTATGGATGGACGTACACTGCACAGTGACCGCAGGGAGGAATAATATGCCTTCTGTTCAGCATCTGTATCCCCCTCTTATCTCTGGCTAGAAAGGTTAAGGCTAGAAAGGTTGTTAATCTGATGATTGCCTGCGTTTTCATTTCATTCATCTCAGGGGAGTTTATCTTGCATTTGTCACAGATATCTTAAACAAAATTCTTTTACTTGCCTTAATTGCATGTTAGAATAAGAGGCAAAGAAGGAAGTGGTTATTTGTTTCTTGGTCCAACTCCTCTAGCTATAACCTTTTAAACTCCTTTAGAAATCCTCCAAACTCAGACTACATTCTTTCCTTGCACTCACCCTCAACATTAACATCCAAAATATGATCTATTTTCCACAAAGGATGATTTAAAAATTATACACCACATCCTCAGTCCTGCTACAAAGCTTTGTCCAGAGATCTTGCTATTGTCCTCCACAGCGAAACAAGCTTATTCTTATTCCTGCTCCTATTTACTGCAAACTGGACACAGCTATCTGAGAATTATCTCAACCTCACTGTATGTCATTGTTTATGAACAACAAAATGGCTTATTCATGCCAAGATTCTGTGTCAGGGTGCCTTTTTTCTTTTCTTTCTTTCTATTTTTTTCCCCCCTCTTTCTTTGAACATCAACAATCAGATATTCAAAAATGAAAAAAAAAAAAGGAGAGTTGTTTGTGCTGACCGCTTGGGAAAACCAGGCTACTCAATTAAGGGACTAAATGAATCCTTGTGGGCTTTAGCTTCAGGACCTCATTTATCAGAACTCATTTTTTCAGTTACTCCACAGTACCCTCATTAATGACATTATCCTGCCACATCTGAGTAGACTGTTGGAAATCAGCAAGGCTCCCTGGGTGACATGAAAAGAAGAACACACCCACAGAAACTTTTTGCAATTGATGCTGCTGATACTGATGGTGATGAGTAAGCAGGAGAGCTTCCAGCTTATTTTTACTTTTTCTATCTTTAAAGTATTCATTCAAGCACATCTGTGTGCCTCTAAATGCACCACAATGTTGGATGACGAGCCTGTTGCTAGGCTACTAACAACATGTCCTTTTATATGTCTAAAAATACATTTAACTTCTGTATTTAATGATGATACTTCCTCTGTATTCTAAAGCACACATGATTATTGCAGAGCACCTTGAGGCTTTGGGAAGATGAAAGTTTTATGCCCTGTTACACAGCCCTATTGTTAAGATTGTAACAGAATCTGGGATGAGTGCTCCTGTTTCCTAATTCATATGCGCTGTTCCTTTCTTGGCAATCATAAGAAATAGAGCTGGAAAGGACTTTAAAGCTCATATTACTTATCTGTCTATATAAGGCAGGATCAACTAAATAACTCCTGGCAGACATTTGTCAAAACAGAGTCTGAAAGATTCTAGTGATGGAGATTCTTTGACCTCCCTAGGCAACCTAATCCCATGCCTAAATATCCCCACTAGAAGGTATTTCCCCAATATCCAACCTAAATCTCCCTCACTGCTCTTTAAATTCATTGCTGCTTTTATGAAGTACAGTTCATGGGTGTTGTCTGAAAAGACAGATTGAAAAAACATAGCCAACAACAGCAAAATTAGGTACCAGGCCTTTTTCAGACTACAAAAAGACAGTTATTTCCAAGAAATAGAATAAAGGCAGCTGCTGTTCCTGTTTCAGACCGAGATGCAAGTCTCTAAAACATTTTAAAAGGGGAAACTTCCATACTTTCAGAATCTTGTATCTGATTTCTTCTCTTCCTAATGGAGAGAAACACCATAGAAGAGACCTGATATGAGTTTGAGTGATTATTGAGGGAGGTAAACACAGAAGCTATACTGGAAACTTATGCACAGCCTTACATTCCCACTTGTCCAGATTGCTCCACATCAGTAGAGGTGAGTAAAAGTGTCCTATGCTTAATTCCTTACGAAGTCAAGGCCTTGGCTGTTATGGGCTGGAGGACTGAGTCTTTGATGATGGAAGTGGACAGTGGACAGGGTCCTACAGTTCTGTATGAGTAAAAGAGCAGATTTTTCCTGTCACGGTGAGGAACACCGCATCAACCTGCTTCGAAAGGATATCTGCACAAAGCCCCGGCACATGCAGGGTGGTGATTGATTTCCTACACTGTCACTGTGAATATGTATTTTGAGCAAATAATGGGTATTTTGGTCTAGCCGCTGAACCAGAAGAGGAAAAAATCAGAAAATTAAGCTAAAAATACAAAAGTGGAGGTATCAATGAACTCTTGTTCCTTATAGATTTGTACCTTAAGGGTGATCTCAGGCATGGATTCTCCACAGCCTGTCCATCAGGCGTCTCTCCTCTGTCAAGCTACTGACTTCCATGAAATATGGAAGACCCTATCTTGCTTTCAGATTTGGCCAACCGAAAGTTATTTCCATGACAGCCACAGATAGTTCACATGCTCTGATCAGGAAGGCCTCCAGAATTAGGTCAATGTTAAATAACGTTATTGCTCTGAAATAAACAACAAGAAGCATTTTGAAAATGTCACGATGAAATGGTATGACAGTTTAAAAATGAGAATGACAACCACAGCCTCAGATCACATTAAAAATGTTAAACTGAGTCCTTGTTTCTAAAAAAAATCAAATTAAAAAAGCAAACTACCAAGAAAATGGCACTGTCTAGCTCTCGGCAGACTGTCTGCCCTACCCTGGAAAATTATGAAAGAAAGAGAGAGCTCGTACAGCACCAGGAAACCTGAGAGAGGACAAAAAAATACCACAGAAGAAACCAATCTACTGGAAGATTTGAAGGGAGAATGACCCTTTGATGTGACTTACTGGGTTTTTTTCCTTTTAATAGGGGCTGGATGGAATCTGCGCCAGATGGGGTTCAAGATTAATTGGGTTTTCTACTCAGAAAAGACAGCTCTTCCCAGGAAAAAGATATAAAAAACTTGATGCGGTGACCTCTTCACTCGTAGCATAGTACAGACCTCATCAGCTTCTCAATGCTTACACTCCCCCACAGCTATGCTTCCCAGGCAGAAAGCAGCATAATCCCTAACTAAAAAAGCCTCTTCTGTTTGTTAACTAATTGCTCTTCATACAGCTATCTGAGCTAGAAATCTGCCTTATCTGCCTTAATTTTGCTACAAAAGCAGAACCCTCCTACCAGATAGCAACTACCAGAGGTGCCAGAAACAGGAGCACTGGAAAGAAACGAGAGTTTGCGTTTTTTCTAGGTATTCTCCAACGTGCTTATGTCAAAAACCCCATCCAGGACAACTGATACAGTAATTCATTCAGTAATAACAACTTCAGTAACTCTAAAAAGACTTCTATCAGAGAGAGAGATCTGATCATCCCAATCTAGTCAGTGTCTGTCAGGCTGCAACTGGAGTACTGTGTCCAGTTCTGGTTTCCACAATTCAAGAAAGACCCGGAAAGACTGGGGAGGGTCCAAAGGAGGGCCACAGAGATGATCAAAGGGCTGGAGTACCTGCCTTATGAGGAAAGACTGAAGGAGTTAGGTCTCTTCTCCCCGGAGAAGTCTTGGGGCGACCTCATTACAGTATTCCAATACTTAAAGGGCAGCCACAAAGAGGGTAGAGGCTCTCTCTTCACAAGGAGCCCCACAGAGAAGACAAGGTGCAACAGGTACAAGTTGCACCAAGAGAGGCTTCATCTCAATATAAGAAAGAAATTTTTTACAGTGAGAACACTCTTTCAGTGGAGCAGCCTCCCCAGGGACGTGGTAGAGTCCCCATCACTGGAGGTTTTCAAGGTGTGACTGGACAGGGTGCTAGCTAATCTCATCTAGGCTCCCTTTCCCACAAAAGGTTGGACCAGATGATCTTTCCAGGTCCCTTCCAAGGTAGGCTGTTCTATGAATCAATGATTCTCGGAAAATATAAGTTTACATTAGAATTCCTCCTGTTACTTTGGCTGAAGACACCAGGTATCAGTTGCAGCCTTTAGCTGTATTTTTGCACATACAACAGAAAGGATGGTGTCACCTGTGAGGTCTCATTCAACCATGATTCAGTCTAACTAAACCAAGAGACTGGAGCGTCCTTCTTTTATTCCAGCAGAAACAGTTGAACATCAAATTAAGACCTGTGCAGAAGAAGAATATAGATGTTCTTTGGGCTGCTATGGACTCAAGCAGGCAAGGTATTGCAGCTGAATAAATTGCTTTCACAGAGAAAGAAGCTTGCCAACTCATTTGGCGGCTCGCAGAAGTAGAGTGACCAAAGAGAAAAGGGAGCAGAATGCCATCTATACATGCATTTGACATACTTGGGAAACCTTTTGTCCCATGACCTGTTGCTACTGCTATTGTTACAGAAAGATATCACTTTACTTGTAACAGGAATGTTTAATCTTTCACATCTGACTGCATCTGCGGTTTATTGATTGTAATATTTGTTACATTGATTATTGTTCCTTTTCTCAAATCAAAGAAGAAATCATATACATGAAACACATTCTTTATGCGCTGCACAGCACTATATGCCCACAAAGGTACATTCAAAATAACTTTGATGGCTAAATATTTGTCATTAGTCCCTTGTACTCAGAGTGATTAAATTATTTTTCTTTCAAATCAACCAATTTCTTCCTAATTTAATTCCTTATCTAAATTGTCATAATAATGGAAGAAATTTTAGAAGAACATGGCAATCAGTGGCAATAGACCAAACTTGTAAAAGCTGTAAATAAACCAGCAATCTAATCTTTTCAACAACTACCATCATCACATATGAATTTGCAATACAAATATTTTTTTTTTAATATTTCCTGAATGTTTCTTTGCTTTACAGAAATTAGATTAATATGAGAGGTATTCAAATAATGGTATGGACTTGGAATGTAATAGAAAGAACTAATCAAAGGCTTATGAGAATGTAAATTAGTGGTAGCCCAGAACCAAAATCTTGGATAAACCACTCAAAGTTTGAGTAGCTAAAATCTTAATGTTAACTTTTCTGTGTCTAATTTTGGGCAGCTAAAATTAAAATGCTCCAGAGCTTTGCCATCAAGAACAGTTGGTGGAAATAAAAGCCATTTTTTTTTTCCTTTTGAAACTGTACATTAACAGCAGCATGGCTCACCATTGGCTGTGCCTCCAAAAACCACTCATATCTGTGCAGAGCACTGTGGCAATAATTTAGCTGAAGACAATGTGAGGTCCAAATCTTTGAAGAGCAACCTTTCATGAGCATTTAATTTTCTTTGATTGCTGGTTTCCACAAATTATGGTCAATGCTGGCATACCTTACAATATCTGCTCAAAAGTACATTCAAAGAGAGATTTCAGATACAATAGAAGGGAGGACTGCATTAAAAAAAAAAAAAAAAAAAGAAAAGATAAAAAACAATGGTTTCTGGGATTCATCTTAACCTGTCTTTAGATGTGTAAGTCTGAACTAGTCATCCCAGGCTCACATTATTATTACTTTAGAATAATAGGGACTTCCAAAGAGGGTTTTGCATAACCCATCATAGACACTTATTTAATGATGAGATGAACTGCTTTTTGGAGATGCCCACTGACTGGAAGAGAGACTAAAGGGAATCTGGTTCAACATCTTCTGACTTTTAGATGCCCAAACTGGAGTCTACATATTACAGCCTTAAGCACATGAAAGAGGACTGTGTCCCTCTAGCCATACTTTAAATGGACCCCTTAATGATCGGCATCTTCTTTGTTTAAATGTTGCCTTGTTGCCTGTGGCTGAGGTTCAGCCCTGTGCAAATGTCCAGAACTGCTTTGGTTGAGGAGCTAAGCACATAGCCTCTGCCAAAATCCTATTAGTTTCCAAAAACAAGCCCTCCAAAAGGGTCAGTCTTTTAGAAAATGAAATAGTGCTCTTTAAACACAGTACTTCCAATAACACTGGATCTCTCACTGGACAGTGTAAACAAGTTTTGGAAGGAGGAGGAGAATGTTCCCAGGATTTGCAGCATTTCACATGTAAACTTGTGTCTAACCAACTTTTATTACAGGCTGGAGTCAGTTCCTGGATCAATGCTTGGATTTTCTGGATTGCTTCCCTAAATCAGCTAGTTTTTCAGGACTCTGTAAAAGCCCTGGTATTAGTGGGCTTTGTACTACACTCTGGAGGATCAAACATCTCATATATAGGAATGCCACAACTAACTTGTACGAATTTATAGGTGGGATCACAGAAGCTCTTTCAATTAAATTACAGCAGTCCAAGAAGTGGATGTCCCCAGATACTAATTTCTGTCCTTGGGCTAGAGATTACAGCCCCTACAGGAGGGCACTGGGAAGGAGGGTGGATCCACTTTAGTGCACACTCACTGAAATATGCATATTTAGTTTGAATCACCTTCAGCAGTGACTTAACATCACTGGAACAGATCAGGTATGTCGATGTTGTCTCTAATAAAGTCTTGTGTTAGTTGCGAAACACTTTTCAGCTGAAAGGGGCTATTCCTGGAGCCAGAAGCTGCTACAAAAGGTGCAGGTGAAACTCAACAGTCACACAGTCTTGTCACATCACTTGGAGGGTGTGAACTGCACTCAGCAGGGCATATGATGAGCAGCACTCCCAGATACCCATTCTCCCCAGCACCTCTCAGTAATAAACAGCTGGAGTTTGGGAGAAAGATGTAATATTTTCAAAACCCACAGCTGTTTCCAAAGTGATCATGCCTTTACTGTTGTAAAGCACATCAAATTGGGCTTTAAAACTGTAGAGACCCACATTTAACGAGCACCTTATCACTGAATGGCGCTGTTGCGCAAATGATCTCAAGACAGTTTCATATGCACAAAGATTTATTAGGCTAAACTGTATGAATAAACCTGTATTGAAATGACTAGTATTTACTTTGCTGTGCTCTGTATTTGCTTTTTCTCTGCTATAAACTAAAATCTGCAAAACAAAAGGTGAAAGAGGGGGAAAAGGGTGCAATTCTCAGGCTGGTGGTAGTCACCTCCCATGAGAACCCACCCTAACAACAATACAGAGGCTTGCAGGCACAAGGCTATGAGACTGAAGGCACCAGAATAACACATGGGGAAAATACTGTCACAGTGACTCCGGAGAAACAGTGCCATGGCACCTCAGTAAGGCTGAGATACGAAGGCACCTAGGGTACGACAGCGCTGTGATACTGACCATCTTCAAAGCAGAACAGGATTAGCAGAGGCACGATTGCTTTTCAATTTCTTCTGTAAGACAGTCTCACCTAATAGCATCAACACAGCCCTGGAATACAAATATAAAGTCAGCAAACAGACCTGAACCAAGTCTTTTCTTCTCTGATGGTAAAAACAAACAAACAAACAAACAAACAAAAAACAAAAAAAAAAAAAAAAAAACCAAGCAAAAAGTAATAATAAATGAACTCACTGGCATACATCTGTGGAGTGATGCAGATTAAATAGTGTCTATGAGAAGCAATGATTAATATTTATAAATCTCAGCAGCAGCTGCCAAAGGATGAAAGAAATCTTCGGAAAATTTCAGACTAGCAATAAAACAAGTTAGGGTTATAAGAATGACAAGTTTGCATATGAAAGCAAAATGTATCAATTTACTGAAGGACTTGTAATATATGTTCCTCCACGGTTCCAGTATTCCTACTCTGAGAGAGAGAAGACATTTTTTAAATAAACCATTGCACTGAGATCTGACAGGTTTTGGTGTCTTGGGAAATCAGTACCGGGAATCTTTATTCAAGTCCTGCAAAATATATCAAGAAGTTCAACTAAAATACAGTCAAAATGAGTCTGCAGACAAAGCTTTCAAAAGAAAAATTACTCTGGCAGTAAAAAAAAAGTAAAAAAGTGTTCCATCTTTCCTACAGAACTGCTTCTTGTTACAGACACAGTTGCTGAGTGCTCAGATGAGATTTCCACAAGATAAGCAGCAGAGGGAATATTCCCCTCTATAAAGTGCTCCATGCAGTAAATTTTATGTGTAGAAGTTTTATAAACTGAAAGTGCCTAAAAGCTTTTGCTCTGTGAAATGCAGTGGAAAAGAAAATGTTCTGGTATAGAAGTCTGTAAAAGAGAAACAAAGGAAAGCAGCTAACACTAAAGCTGAAGAAGGGGTCCCTTCCTCTTGCTGCTAGTAGGAGTGTACATTCATGCTAATGCATTATTACACTTGAGTCTCAGGGGCCCTTTTATTCATAAGAAATTGAGCTCTGTGTAAAAGGCTATCACTTGTCCTATACAAAACTTCCATTTCTATTAAACGTGTCATAATAATAAGCCGCAAGTCACGCATAGGCTCTTCACCTTGGAAATAAGCTAAGAACCTTGACAGAAAAAATGTGCTTTTGTATAGCCTGACATTTTTCCTGCCTTACAGATTTCCATACACCGTGCTCATACTGTCTGCTTCAGGCAACCATGTTTCTGTCAAAGGACCATGGTTCTCACTTTGCTTTGTAGCCGTGTTTTGCCCCGAGCGCATGCCCTCTCCAGATACGGACCTCAGGCTTCCCCGACTGCACATGGCTGGGTCCAGAAAAGGGAGAATACCACCAAGGAGGTCAGAGCAAATTTCTCATTCGCCTTCAAGCAGTGATGAACGCTATCAAAACTCACGTCTGAAAGGAATAATACACAGGTCTTCTTAAATCATACTATATTCAGAGCCAGGGTTAAGCAGAAACCAAATTAAATGCATTAATGTTACAAGAACTACTTGAATAATGAGTTGCTGTGACATGATCTTTCCCTCAGAGAGATTTCAAGCAAAAATAATTTTCAAATCTGGCCAAAATGACTGTTATGGACAGCACACAGTCTATTCTGTTTCTGGCAGACCATGAACAATGCCTTAAATATCATAAAAATAAACAGAAGCAGATCCAGAACAAATGTGCAACTAAGAGATATGAATACAATTAAGCTTTTATCTCCGCAAACAAATGATAAGAGATACGGGTTGTAATTGCAGTAGCTTTAGACAGATGGGATTGATTTGTTTCCCTGTAAAGAGTACACCTGAAATACTTGAAGAAGAAAATATAATACCACTCTACATTTTCGAGGTCACCAGCGAATAGCACCCAATGTATTAACACCCAGATGGATAAATGATCGCATTAATGGCACAGTGACAGAAGCAAAGTAACATCTTATATTTTGTCAGATGAAATGTCAGAAAACCAAGAAAATGCTGATCCATTCTTGACAGGCATGAACATGAAAAGATTTATACATCTTTTCAGGATAAAATGCACCCAAACAGAGAGGCATTTGACCCCTTTGTTACAGATCTTAAGTTCCAGTTTCATTCATTTTGTTTCCCCCACCTACAGAGGATATTTTCAAATAAAAGCATGTAAATTCAGGTATGTGTGTCCTGTCAGTATCAGTGCATACTTTACTGATAAATCCTCCTGTGTCATGTGAGAATGGCCACTCCAGTCTCAGTGGCTTGGAATTGACCATATTTGACCAGAAAGAAGATCTCCAAAAGAGGCTACAGTAAGTAATATCTCAGTACTCGTGACTTGGCAATTTTTAATCCAGTGAGATGGAAATATCCTATGAAAATCTTTGCTGCAGCAATAATAACTGAACTAAATGTAAATGAAAGATCCATAGCTGAAAACAGAAAAGATAAAAAACCAGATAAAATACAAACATCACTAGAGGCAGAAAATCGTCAGGCTGTGAATGTTGTCCTTTGAAGACTAAGCCACATTTGGCCAGGGATTCTGGTAATGATAAGGATAATCTTGAAGCTGCAAAAATGCAAAAGAACATCCCATCTGCATGTAGTCACTTACGTACAATGACCTAAATTTTATTCCATTGTACACATATACACACAGACATGAACACTAGACTACAAGACTGTTAGGGCTTCAAAACCAAATGGTTAAATGGACTAGCATCAACTATATGCTGTTCTGGATAATCATAATGCACACCACATCACATATATTGGTAGACAATGTAGAAGCACGTATCTCCCCTGTGCCTATAATAGGGACTAAATTTAATGTCCGATTGCTGCTATTTTTTCTGGGATTTTTGTGTCATTCAGTACATAGACAAACAGAGTTCAAAAACTTTCTCTTATTGTCTGATGATCAGCTTAATCCTTTAGGTGCTGCATGCAAATCAAACTTTGCATTGAATATGGGAATTCCTCATGGACTTCATCTATACTATTTGTCTTTCCAATATCTGAGCATTACATACATATAAATGTATTTTCACAGCATCCTGTTGAGATAGTGGGTGTTATGAGCCCTACTTTATAGGTGTGGAGCTGAAGCACTAGCAGAACAAGGCTATAAATAGTCATTAATTTTCAGAGCTTGAGTGGTACATCACTTGATTTCTCAGAGTATTTATCCTTATACAGAAATCTGTACCTATAAAACACACAACACACTCCTTTTTATGCCATAGCATACAAAGAGGGAAAGATGTTTTTACCTTCAAGCTTTTGATGATATTTCAGATTATGTGGACTTAGACTTTCAAATGTAAAGATATAAGAACTGAAACCCTGAGCTCAGCTGTGGCAGGCTAGTGTAGAGCTGAATGCAGATGAGAAGTGCCCATAGTAGCCTGTGTTGCTGAGGAACACATGGTCACATTGTGTACTATTTGGAGTTTCCTAACAGTTGTAAATCTCAGCTAAATATATCCACATATACTTTTGTCCTGTGTTTCCCACTGTCGTCTAGTTGGGAAATCATTAAAAATAGAAATAAGTATTGAAAGATTGCCAGTGATCTGTATCTGACTGCACTGCTTTCCTGCAGAACTAATGAGAGATAAGTCTCATACATAGCCTCACTAAGGACTGGTGAGAAAGTGAGATATCTCTATAATGATGCATATTCATGTGTTACATGAAGAGCTGAAGCCTCACATTTCATCTGATTTCCTATATCCTAATTAACCAGCTAAACAGCAAATCATCTAAAACAAAATGGTATATTTGTGAAGAATTTCAAAACCATCAGTAGGTGGTTTTCATCATGATTTTAAATTCTGCAGGACAATCTAATAATACTAATGATACTCAGTAATAAATTTATTGTCATTCCTTTAAATGATTGACTGCAGAACTGTGATTATAGAGGTAGACCTTTCTGCCCTTTTTGAGACCAACTGTCACAATATAAAAAAGATCTACTCATATGGTATCTCACTTGTACTGTCAATGGCTTCTAATGAGATCCTCCTAACAAGGATGAGCAATCCTTTACACAAATAGAGTTTACTATTCTCCACGTCAATACCTATCAGACAGGAAATATTTTCAGGTTATGACTGGAGCTGCACATTGCTGTTGAATTCTGACAAATTACATATCATGTCTATGTTGTTCATGTCAGTGCCACAGGCTAATAAGTAGTGTACTTTTGGGGTGGTTATTGCTTTGGCCAAGCTAGAAACTTAGTCAAGCTTTAGCCATTCAGTTTGTAGTCGAACATAAGAAACGAACTATTTTCAGCTATTCATCACCTATGCAATGGAGATATTAATGGAATGCTCTGAGGAGGATTTTTTCACATGTGCTCTCCATGGAAGGTACTCTGCTTTATCTGCTACTCAAAACTAGGAAGAACAGGTTGGGGATTTGACAGTCAAGGGCACCTTTGGCTGCAATGACCACAATGCAGACCCTGAGGGAAGTGAGAAAGGTGAGTAGTTGAGTATTCACTGTGATGGTATAGGGAAGATGTAGCCAGACTCTTCTTGAAGGTGTTCAGTGATAGGACAAGAGATAAGGGTCACAGGTTAAAACAAGGTTAATTTTGGGTAGACAGATATTTGGGGGTTTTTAATCTTGAAAGTAATCAAACACCAGAAGAGATGGCCCAGGAAATGGGTGGAACCTCTGTCCTTGGTCCTGAGCAACCCAAGTTAGAGCGTATCAACTTTGGGTGTAGGACTTGACCAGATGACCTCCAGAGGTCCCTTCCAAACTAAATTATTCTAAAAACTATGACAAAAGACCCTGGACTTTAGGGCAGTGGAGTCAGATTTGTTCAGGGAATTGTTAAACCGGTCCTCCTGGGAGGCTGTTCTCACAGGCAAAAGTGCCCAGGGGAGTTGGCTGATCTCCAAGGACAACCTCCACGATGGGTAAGAACAATTCATCCCAGTTTGAAAGAAAGTGGGCAGGCAGAAGGCCAGCTTGGCTAAACAAGAAATTCCTAAATTCCTAACTGAGCTAGATAATGACTGGACTGATGACTAGAAAAGGCAAGTCAAGAAAGAGCCAGAAAAAGGCAAAAGCTATACCTATCTTCAAATTATGGCAAGAAAGAGGATTTAGGGAACTATGGGCTGGTCAGTCTAGCCTTAGCCCCAGGGTAATTCTAGAGCAAATCTGCATGGAAGTCTTTCTACATGACACTGAAGTGCTTTATTAAATAATGCACAAACCATACTTTCAAGGAAGCTTAGTGCAGACTTCTTAATGGGCAGCTCTAGAGAGCTATCAGATGTAAAATGAGTTTTGATCAAAAAAAGCTGTATTATTTAATAGATTAGGTTTTCAGTCTCTAGCTTTTAGTCTAAATGCTATGCTGAATGATTAGTAGCCTATTCACATTTTTTCCTGTACTGCGGTATTAGCTGTATTCCTATAATGTTTGTGTATTACTGAGTTGTCAAGAGGACATCGAAATTCCTTTCTTTTTTTTTTCCCCCAAGTCTCAGCTTGTTGACTGAAGTCATCTTTAGACTTCCCTTTCTCCAGCCTCCCACTGCCACTGCTACTTTCCCAGAATCCTACTAATGCTGCTTCTGCTTTCCTACAACAGCGAGATTAATCAGATCATTGAGCTAATCTGACAGAAGGCTAACACACACCCCCAAAATGTGTCCATTACCCCTGAGTTTTTTGGGTTTTTTAAATGAGATCAGTTCATAAACATGAAAACTAGAACCAACACAAAGCAGGGGAGGATACAGGCAGTTAGGATTGAGTGAAAGGTCATGGACCAGTTTTCTCAATTAATTTTCCTGACCCAGCTCCCATCAGAGTCAGTGTCAGCACAGGGGAGAGGCTGGGGATGTATGATCACGAGCAGCTACAGAAAGGAACTGCTCTTTTCAACAGCGGCAACCTGTTAGATTAACTTGACAACCATAATCTAAGAAAACCCTGGCCATATGGAATAACTCTACTTCAGGAGGAGTATATTTATGCACAGAGCCACCCATTTAAAATGTTTTTGTCTTCAAATATTTACTGTTATTGTTCATTATTTACCTCACTGTCCTGCTTAAACTCTGTCTGACATCAGGATCACACTGTGCTAGATGTTGTATCTATTCAAGGAGATAACTCCAGCTTCAAAATATCTATGAGAAATGAGAGGTGCAAGAAAGGAACATTGTTATTCCCCGTTCACAAAAGGGCAACTGAGGCACCAAGTGATTAATGGTATTTTTTTTAACTTTCTGAGGAGTGTGGATGCTCTGTTCCCATCCATTTTAATAGAAGTTGAGCATTCAAGGACATGAAAAAGCTTTGTAAATCCTGCCCTGAATGGATTCCCAAAAGCCTCCCTGGAATTTAATGTATCTTCTTTTCTATATGCATTTAAAATGTCTGTGTATGTTTGTGCACACTCTGGCTTTCAAGAAGCACCCAGCTCAGCATATCTTTGCCTGACTTGGATTTATTTGTACTGCTCTGTAGAATATGACATAATCCATTTAAAGGACAGTGTGTAAATGTTTTGGGTAATATACAGGCTGAACAGTTTATCCTTATACACTTACCCAGACATGGCCCCTGTAAACTGCTCAGCTTGCTCTACTGACTGAATTTTCTAGATGTCATGGTCAGCTGTTTTAGATTTCTAGGACACCATAAGCAAATTTTCCACACTGCTTTGAGTGCCAATGGTCCCTAAGAAGTTCTCCCTTTGCAGGGTATTGCCATTGTCCAAATTGCAGGCATAGGCAGACTCCAGACTACACAGTCACCTGCTAGCCAGACACTTGGCTACTCCAACCTCTTCTCTGGCCATCCCAGAAATACTGGATGCTAAAGCTCTCCCCTGCCAGCCAGGCTGTCCCTCACATATATAGGTATATATAGGAGACTTAAAGTAGACACACATGTAATAGACTTGAAATCGCTAGAAAGTTTGCCACCTATTTTGGCTGTCCAATCACCCAGTTTCACCATTTCCTCTCAGTCAAGCCTGCAACCCACAAAAGACATTTCTGCCTGGAATATGACCCACATCTGTGTCCACACAAATCCCAGTGAAGGTTTCACATAACATTGGCAGTGATGAAGTATGCGTCTTCCTGATATGTGCTGTAGATGAAGTGAGAGAAGAGATGACGGAGATAGATGAGAAAAGAGATCGGAAAGACAGAAGAGCTTTCTGGAGATGTTTTGGGCTTAGCGGGTAAGATTCAGAGTGGGAATTAGAAGGAAGACAAGAATACGGTAAAAGTCAAAAACAAAGACAGACAAAAGAAGCTGATTGTAACTACGTTGTCCTTAAGCTAATAAATTGAAGAAACTGTGGGTTGAAGGAACAAGGGAAAATAAGAAGTGGAGCAGCCTTGTTCTCCTAAAGAAACATTAGCTGCCTGAGCGGGAGGCCCCAAAGCTGGATACTACAGCCCTGCAGGTAGCCATCACATAGTCTTCCCTTCCCAGCCTCACCAAGGAGGCACAATTAATACAGCATTAGCTGAAAGCAGACACCCTCAACTTTCTGGAGGATCCCTGCTGAAATCACCTTACCTCTGAACACTGCTCAACTATTATACAGTGATCGTGCTATGTCTTGACAGACACCTGTCATGGGGAAAAGATGTTCAATTCACTTAGTTTAAATAAAATAAAGATCAAAGCTACACATAATTAATTGCCAGTCAGTGACCTCAGGACCAATACCACTCAGAATCAACACCAGCAATAAAACAGATATACCACAATACCAGACACTTTCAAAAAAATACGTACACGTTTCTAAACACCTCTCTATGGCTAATACTGAAAAGTCATACTCATTCTGATATGCATGAGAACCCAAACATGCTTGGGTGCACACACATCCACTTGCTCTCACCCATGTGGCTTATACACACCAGGCTCTCCGGGGAGTGAGGGTTCCCCCACTTGCACAACCCTCCTGTTGCAGATTTGGGTGCTCCAAATCCCATGCTGTTCCCTACAGCCCCCTAATTCAAAGCAAGTGAGAGATCATCCTACAAGGTCGTACAAGCATGCCCCAGGAGTGGGTCCCTGCTTGGTGCACCTGACACTGTCACTCCAGCTGTTGGATGCAGGCTGCTCATCACATTCAAAGGGGAAGACATGCCATCAGGCAGAGGTAGAGCTCACAGTGCTGGTGAGGCAGCTTCTGATAGTGTCAAACTGGATTTATATTACTGCTCCATTCCCACTCCAAGGTGTCTCCCCACTGTTAAAAATGTTCATGTTTATACTTCTTCTCAAGCTGACCCCTTTGTCTCAAAAGTCTCTTCATAATTCCCTGGTTCCTGTTTAATCTGGCCAACAGTTATCCTCCTCTTTAGCATTGTCAGTTGGACAGACAACCTCTCATACAGTTTGGGGTACCTTATTTGCACACCCTGTGTACACTCACACTCCCATCCAACAGCAGTTGTTATTCAGGCCATCCTGCCAAGGGTGGGCTGCGCAGGTACCCCTGCAAGTGCTGCTGACACAGCACCTAAGCAACCAGATCATATACTCGATGAGTATATGACAGTCTTATAATCAGCCTCAAGGAAACTTCTGTGAAGATGCCAGTAAAATATGTGTGAAGATATTTCACGTTCCCTTTGGAACCTGAGCCCTGGATGTAGGCAAAGCAGTGCTCCACAACCTTAGTCAAAAAATCAAGGTACTGGGATGCCTGGCTGAACCCTTCATCACACAGATCCCCAGAGACACGACTCTGAGCAAAGAAGACAGAGCTGTCAGCTATGGCTGCAGAACCACTTCCAGCAGCTACCTCAAACAAGAAACGCAAAAGAAATCCACTGTTTTCTGCCTGCCCATTGTTAAGATATGTGCAAAGGTCAGTTGTCAAGTTCATTGAGCTGTTTGTTTCAAATACATCAGACAGCTGTTTTATTACCAGACTTCATTGCAATCAATCTTTGGTGCTTTATGCAGCAGGTACGGTAGAAATACCATAAATAAATGGAAAGGTCTTTCAAAATGATTGTAAATCATTGTTGGTGTATTACTATCAAAATTAGAAGTTCTAAAAGTTCCCTGAGTATTTTTTACCTGAAGAGTCTATAAAGTTATAATCTTCTTTTCATTTCCTCAAAGTACTAGAAAAAGGAAATGGTTTAATATTGCAACGTCTTAACATATAACTCACCATCCATTAATATTTAATGTTTAAATGAAATAAAGGTTTAAAATATTTATCACACTTCCTTTGTTCACAAATCTGTCTCAAAGAAACAAGGACAAGGACAAGAAATAATCTGTCACTTGGTTGACACAAGGATGTTAGCCATCTTGCTCCATTTGTAAAAATCTAGCCTACTTGTCAGACAGTTAGTGAGAAATGAATCAGCTTCTACTGCTGTCTTCCCCACAGCAGAAAAAAAAAAATGTTCTGTCTATCTACCCTGTCATGACCTTTCTCACTGAACATTTAATCTTATCCAAACAAGAAGGTTCTGCTACCCAAAGCTCAGTTTTATCATGCACAGTATTAACTTTTCCCACTCAGGGCTTATGTGGACCCCTCAAGGTGCCATGCCTGATAATCCCTTACCCATCCTGCTGTCATTTTGGACATTTTTGAGACCCCTTTTTGAAGAATTATATCCCTGTGTGGAGCAGAGAAGTAATACAGGGTAGCTTTAGATAACTGTATTAGCCAGTTAACCTGCATAGGCTGTCTGAATTAATAGAAGAGTGATTTCTCTGGAAATGATCTCCAAACATTCAAGACAGGCTCCTGCTCTGATCTGCCTTCTGTCCTCACCCCAACTCCATATGAAACCTCCCAGATGGGGCTCCTATGCTGTCTCTGCCGCAGGGCTGGTGCACCCTTACCAGCCTGATTCTCCAGCTATCCAGGCTGGGAAATTGTTGGGGGGGTAGCATGGTCACTTCTCTTATTTGCAGTTACAAGGACAGTAGTGTGGAGGTAGGAAGGGTGAGAAGAGTATGGTGCTTTCCTCCCACTGCCACATTCAGATGTGACAGGGCTTATACCTGAACCAAAGAGTGAAACCAAAATCAAACACTCCCAGGTTCAAGAGTAGAGCTGTGGCCTAAATTAGATGCTAACTTCCAAAATACATACCAAGAGCAATGCAGCATGAACTTGTTTGGGCCAGGTTCAGACAATCAGACACCAGAGAGTTGAATGATCATTTCACTTTATTCGCTAAACCTCCATTCTAGCAGTGTGCTGCTAGTGGCAGGTCAGTACTAATGATGAACTAGCTCTGAGAATGTGTATAGACCATTCCTCCCATCCTGTTACAATCCTTGCTGCCAAAAAATTAGAAATAAATAGAAAAAGCATTAAAAAAAAAAAAAATACCAATATGTCTGAAGCATCCAAAAAAGGCTCTTCACTACATTGCCAGAACTTTGCAGTATTCCAAAAGTATGTCTCGTAACTCTAGTTCGGATGAAAAAATGAAGATTTAGCCATGATGAAATCCAGAATAGGAGCCAACTTCTTGGCTATTTGTATATTGGCATAACTCAAGTATGCTTGGGAAATATAATATACAAGTATTATGGCCTTAGAAAATTGACTGCAAAAAATAGAATAAATGAGCTTCCTTAAAATCCCCATCAGTAAGTCTTGCCTAGTTACAAACACAGGGCTCTGAGCCAAAAATAGAAGTGATTAAGTTTATAATCTAGGCAGCATTCTCTGCTAAACAAGCCCCTCATCAACCTGAAGTAATTAGACCTGTTTTGAGCAGGGGGTTGGACTCCATCTCGTCCAGAGTTCCTTTCTAACCTAAATAATTGTATGATTCTATGATACAATATCTAGACCTTTTTCACTTAAAGTTTATCCCACTATAAGTTAGCACAAATTCTCAATTTTTGATGGGCATGTTCTTCATAAAGGAACAGCATCAAATGCAATACTTGAACAAATTTCTGGAGGAAATGATTGAGTGTTGCAGTGTAGAACTTACCTCTCAGTGAGGTGCCTTTTCAAGGAACTATGCTGTCTCCTGCAGGATGTATTTCCTGTGGGAACACTATCAGGTCATTTTCTTTATTATACTGTGAAGTACCCGTGTGCTAAAAATTGGTGGAACCCTCAGTTCATATTTTGTCATTGGTATGACAAATTTCAAAACATAAAGGCATTATTTACACACGGAGGTTTTTTATATTATTATTATTCCATGAGAGATCTATGATTCAACAATCTTGTTGCCTGGTTATTACCTCCCTTTTCATTTGCATCTGAGTCCAAGATGTTTTAGCCTGTAATTCTTTTTCACATAATGCAGGTTTTAATTGCTATTCAGAAGAACACTATATCTAGCAGAAATATACTTCAGCAGCTCAGTTGGCTGTAATATCATAAAAGAGACACAAAACTGACATAGACATACAGTTAAAGAAGGGTTATAATGCTACCTGTATTTGCTGAGTCCCCACTCATCTCTATGGTCATTTCAAGAGGTGGTATGAGGGCTAAGCAGTGACTACCCAGATGGTGATCTCAGAGCATTCTTCCAAAATCTGTGGCATACCCAGTCCTTCTGCAATGGTAGCACATTGGGTCAACTATTTCTCTGCAATATTAAAGGAATTTTAAAAGCAATTCTTATCTCAAATCTAAGGAATAACCCAATATGGAGGATGGAAAACATCTGCTCTGGCCTCACAAACTCTTACTCAAGCCTACCCATTTTCCTCAAGTAATCACAGGCTTGACCACAAATCCACAGCAAATATTCAGTCCTGCTGCAGGTCTTGTTTGGACCCCTCGTCCTGACTCTGTCTGCAGCCAAGCCCTAGAAACACACATTACATCTACACTGGTTCTTTGCAAGTAGGACACTACTTCCCAGCTCCACTGCGTGCCCATCAGATGGCTCCCAGGCTTCCAGCAGCCTCTGTCCGGCGTCTCTGCCTCCACGGTGCCTAGTGCCTGAGCTGCCCCCTTCTTCCCCTTTGGAGCTCTCCTCAGTGGTTGAACTAGGGTGAATATCACTAGCTATCTACCACATTGTTACCAAAAGCAATCTAGCACATTCACAATCAAATTTAGGGATAAAACTACTTTTCACAGTTCACTTTCTTCAAACAAAGATCAGAGACAAGCCCTCTGTGTAATTGGATCCTTATTAGTTTGAGAAGCCTCTGCTCATTTAATTGACATTCAATAAGACAAGTATGGCCTGCTTAATGAAAATAGGAATGATATATTGGCACTTTTATTTAACACCCAGTTACTTTGATGGAGGCTGGCTTGCTAGGATATTAAAATTAGAACTGAGACAACCTTACAAGCTTCACACTCTTAAAACCTGCTGTAGTTCCCATTTAAGGACACTTTATAAAAGAATTAATGTTGTTGCCATATGACAAATTTCTCAGAATGAGCCACCAACATGCTTTTCCAAAGAGACATATACAAAAATCATGAGATTTACAAGAAAGCTTATATCTGAAGCTGTAAAGCTGGGTTGAACTTCTGAAGAGGTGCAGTCACTGCTATCCTTGGTACCATTTCTTTTTATTCTCCATGATCATTGTATTCCTGTCTTTATTTAAAGCAAACATTTAAGACTCTCACTCCCTTCCCCCCCATCTCATTTCATTCTTTCCTTACCCATTTCAGTCCCATTATTTTCATATTCAGGAGGACAAACACAAGTAGCTCTAATAATGAGAATATAGTAAAACCGATTTGTATTTTAAATTATACCTGTAATTAATCTCTGTTCTTCAATAAACAAGCTGTTCTTTTAAAGGCTTACACTTCAAAGGCTGCTTTTTGCTAAGATTGTGCATATCTTGGCCTCTTTCTTTAATCCCACATCTATGGGTATCTAAAATACACATTGTATATCGCACTGCATTGTGACTTGAAGGTATAGGAAACTTTCACAGTAGTATTTGTAGCATGGGTAGCTGATGAAGGCAGAAAGAGATGCACTCTCATTTACTTGCAAGAGTTAATTCTCAGTGCAGTGTTGCTCTCTGGGAGCCATGTTTTGGTATCTGGGCGGCTGAGAGTGCTGAGGGATGGGGCAGGCTGGAAGACTGTGTTCAACAGCTGATATATAGAGTGAAAATAAAACAAACCATGTTAGGAAAATATTCACACTTTCAGATTACTGTCTGACTGAAAAAGATTCACAATTTCTATCTTTGGTTGCCTGATAATGTCACGTTTAGTCTTAAATAAGAAAGTTAATATTTTATGGAAGGAATAGTCTTTTTCTATCTGTTTATATAGCACTGAGTATAATCATCTTTAAAGGACAGTTTTAAAGGTCTTTTTCATAGCATAGACAATAAGGGGATAATGAAGAGAATAAGTGGTTTATATAATATTCTTTCCCTGTCTGACAAACAAATCAGTAAGGACCAGAAAGCCACTTATATGGCCACATAGCACTTGTATAAGAATAAGATGTATATCACCCCTTCCCCCAGATATCATGTAGAGCATACCAGGGACTGGGGCAGTCCCTGAGGACAGATCACGAGGGTTCTTCCAGACCCTTGCGTTACCTCAAATCCTGATGTCTTCAGCCAGACCTAAGATTAGGAGCCCCAAAAGGAGGCAGGTTGTCACCCACTAAATACTCACTGGCTTTGAGAGTGATTCAGCAATACAACTTTAATTTCCAACAGAACACTCTCAAACTTCAGAAGAAAAACAAGTCTTGGTAAGAAAAAGTTGCCAGATTGTTCAAGCAGCAATCAATTTCAAGCTGCAGACATTAAAAAAAAAAAAAAAAAGTCATATAAGTAGCTTAAAATTTGAACTGTTCACCTGCCAAGGAACAAGCTGCAAACTTTAATAGTTATTATGTAGTCTGTAGATGTTCTCGGGGGGTAGGAAAAAATTAGCACAAAAGCTTCTGTAATTGTGTCATACAAATTGGCATTGTTCACTCACCCTCAAACCTATATTTTCATTTCTCTGTTACAATTTGCTGTTTCATAGCGTATATGCTGCAGAAAGCTTGCTTAGTAACTGACTGTTTTCTACAGTCTATGCTTCCTTAAATGTATTTGCTTGGTATTGAGGCAGGCTGCAAATGTGCCACTCAATTACACAGCAACCAAACAACTGGCAGCACATATGACCATTGGGTTAATATTGCATAGCATGGAAATGGTTCATAAACAGCATTCTGTATGTGACACATTAAGGTGTTTGACAATATTGTTTTAAAGCCTACTCAGGGAGAAATAGCCTCATTTTCTCCACAGACCACAAATGAAACCACAGGTTTTCATGTGACACAGCCTTTTGATAAACCTCACTTTAAACCAGATAGATATGAGAAACTTGTTGTTGATAGGGATGTTGTAGGATTAGGCAATAATTGCATTTGGGCTTTACTTGTAGTAAGTGTTCTAGTCCTAAATAGCCTAGGACATGAAGAAACTTTTTAAGTACCTTCTCCTCCAACTTGCCTTTATGTTAAATGCAGAATTTGTTTGTATGTCTGAAGGCACACTGGTTATGTACTTGGTTTCAAACTTTGGTTCAGATAAGTTTTTTCTTTGAACCAAGAGAGTTTTCTGATTTATATTGTCTGTCAGGTGTGGTATATTAAGCACTTTCATCTCTGTGTGATCATTCACATTCTGAGCGTGCAGCACACCTTGGGGAGCATAATGAAGTGGAAAAGTTTGTGCCACTAATGAACACTCATCGAAATCATTTGCATTACCTTTCACACCAGATGGGTGAGACATTTTGAAATATCTTGAATTAATAAAAATAACTTACTAATTTTTAGAGTTCTGAGGCATTCTGTGAAGAGTAGAATTTAAAGAAGCAGAGTTCAAAAGAATTTTCAGAGTAGAATTTGAAGAAGTATTTCCATTCCTATTTTCCCATTCTCATTATTACAAGATAAATCATCATTTGATAACAATGTGAAATTACACAATGCTAAAATATTAACTTTGAAGGTTACATAGCATACTCACAATATATTTTCATAATGTTCAGTGTTAACAGAAATGTTGGAATTTCTAGGAAAAATAATACTGTTTACATAATTTCTTTCTCTTACAGATGCAGAAGGTTGATGAACAATTTGAATGCAGTTCATTTCTGAGATTTTTGTCTGAATCAACTCTACATTTCCCTCCAGGACACAAATGCATGTATAAACTTGTAACTGGTTGATTTCTTAACCTGAAGGCAGAGCAAATATTTCAGCTTTGGAGAACAGTATAGAAAAAAACCAGAGTATTACAACTTATGCAGTTTGTAAAAAATCACAAGATTAAATTTTAACATATAAACACACCTATTTCTGACATGGATGTTTTTATTACAAAATGATGGATGTACCTTAGAAATTGATTTATACAACAGTATTCAATAGCATTCTAAGGATAGGCCTTTTGTGCCTCCAGGTATTTCACAGGTAATGCACATAAAATACTGTATTTCTTTTGATCAGAGTCTCAAGTTAACTCTTTGTCTTTTACCAATGAATTAATTCTATCTTACAGCCTCAAAACAGCTTAAAATTCAACAGGATTAGCCTAATTTTACATTTATGATATTCCTCTCATCTTTTTTGATTTATATAAAAGAATCCTTATTAAAGGAAAACCTGAACCTAATGAATTAATACATAAGTCAGGTATTCAGTCGCTCTGGTTCCTCCATTTCAGTGACTGAAAATGTATTTTTTATAGTGTCCATAGGTAATTAAAAACAAAATTCAATACTTCACGGCTTAGAGACAGTCCTTGCTTAAACTGCAAGTACGATGAGCTTAACTCTCATTCTCAGCAGAACAAAACCTCTGTCACAGGGTAACCTCCTTCCCTTGCAGAATCATTAGGGAGTTTCTACAAACAGTATCAGACTAAGGTGACATTGTGGGGAAAAGGAGTCAAAAGATAAAGACACTTATATGTCTATATATTTATTATGTTGTAGAGATGCAGCTACATGTTGTCTCCTCCTTTTAGTCCCATGGAATAGTGAAGAGGTGGAGGTGGGGGGAGTGTTGGGCAGAGCACTTCTGCCCTCTGGGCTCCCAAGATAGCCAGTGGCACCTTGGTAGGACTTGCCTGCACAGTCATCTGCAAGCACTATGCAATGATGTCAACTTCCAACGTGCTAGTCACTCGCTTTATTTTGTTCATGCCCGGTTGGATATTCAGCGCATTGTTTCGTCACAAAAAAAGCACAAGAAGTAGCTAAGGATATGCCTGTGCTAGTGCCTCCAATATGGCCATCACCTGAGGTACTTGATCACTCTGCCTGTTTGTGTGCATATGTCCATGGGCAGAGACAGCCTTGTTAATAATACACGTGGCCCAGTTCTGATCATCTGTTGTCATCACTGTTAGCAATCTAAATAAACACAATATGCTTTAGCCGCCCAATATGCACCTTCAGTGCATGTGCACTTTTAGTGCCCTCTGAGGGGGCTTTTATATGACATCTTACTCCTATTTGATCTTCCACATCCTCATCAAGGAGACTTTGGCAGGGAAATTTCCCAAAGACTGTATATGCTGGGCATGCTCCATCCAGGATCTGCAGGAGCAGCAGCAGAGCAGGACTATGGCAGCTCCATGTCATTAACTAGTGTACTAAGCACATGCATACTGACATTGAGGCGCTTCTGGAGCTCTAAGTGTTTGACTTTCCATCATATCATTCCTTTAATACAGTCTACATGTAAGTGTTATACAATCCAGTACTACTCCTCTGTGTGAATGGAAACACAAATCAAGCCCAAATGCTACAGTGGCATTTTTAATTGCTTCTTTCACAGTAAATGCATTAAACTCCGAGATACCCAGGTGCTCAGGAGAAAATAAGGATTTATTTTGTGAGGTTTTGCTCACATATTTTTTGTGAACAGATAGTTAGAGCTGCCTCAGAACATGATATTGCATCAGTCTTGTCAACAGAGGATCAGGAATATGAATCACATCGCCAGCAGACTGGAATTTGTATTAAATGTATCAATAAGCAGTGTGTTCACATCATGACTGTGCTTGCCAGAAGGCTTGTATTCTCTATGATGAAGTACAATTTTCCCATCAGTAAGTCAAAAGCTGGAGCCACTCAGCATTAAATCATTTGAGACCAGACATCTATTAACACATTTAGAGACATGGGTGAACATTTCCAATATACTGTCATAGCTAGAAGATAATTTATTCCTAGTATCTCTTCAAAGGTGGTGATATAGATAATAACTGAACACAAGAATAAGCTAAGGAATACAAGACCAGCACCTTAAAGCAACAATTCTGGTTTAATATATACATGAGTAAATGTATAAACATGAAACAAATTTTTAATGTTTTGTGCCAAAATTTGTCTTTGGGTAGCTTCATGGAATTCAATGCACAGAACAATAACCTTGGAATCAAAGAACATATCTATATCTTTTTAGCTAAATAAAATAGCAACATTAGAGATAAAAGTTGCATTTGTGATTGAAATCATGCCTTTAATATTATTTCAGCTTCAGAACTGGTCTACATAAGTTGCACTGTGCAAAGTTTATGTTTTGTTTTAAAACTTACTCTTTTGTACGCTGATTTCATTTAAATAATGATGATGATAATGATGACAACAACGATGATGACAATAATATCAAGTCTTGTGTCTGGTTTTGATATCTGTTACTGCATCAATTCTTTTGAAAAGTGGTTACTGGGATGTAAGGTGATGCTCGTCTCTAATTGTATCCAACTCCCCAGCCACAATTTCCACAGATTTTCAGGGTCAAATGTTTCTGTTTGGCGTTTTTTTTCAAACTTGCTAAAATTTGGGTAATATACAATTTTAACAATGTTTGGTAAGTATACTGAAATGGATGCAAGAAATATAAAACCACAATTCTGAAGGCCTTTCAGAGTGTCAGTCATAATATAAAAAGGCATTTGATGAATATGAGTGAAATAGCACTTGAATATGTTTGCACTGCATCTCTAGGGCAACAATTGGATGGAAATTCAACAAGCTTTTGCTTAGAGTTTCATTACCTCCAAAGTTCATTATGGAGCTGGATGATAGAATAGGTTAGTTAAATTAGTGGCTATGACCTACTAGTGGAAAGCATATGCTTCGGTCTGCTATGTTGGCAAGAAAAGGAAGCAAGAGGGAGTGAGTATGGCCTACTTAGTTTCACACAAAGCCTATTCTTTCTTTTGTTCCTGAAAAAGTGAAGCACAAAGTAATGGACATTTTACAGAGGGCTTGTAGGGATGCCCAGAATTTGCCTTCTTAATGAGATGATCCTCAGAAAGTCCTCAAGTGGCAATAGCAGGAGCATCATATAAGCCCAAGAAAAAGACACAGCTTCTATCCTTTTATTTCAGAGAGGCAAGGTGAAGACAACTTGGAGTACCTCTGCAAGAGATTAGGGCAGGTAGAGTTTGGGAACTGTATTGCAAATCATGAGGCTATACCTGGGACCATGAGAGCACAGAGGGGCCTGGGGTTGATGCACATAGGACTTAAGAGCTGGGTTTTGGGATGGCAGTTAGAGTTTTGATGTGGTAACATAAATTACATCAGGTTTTATTTCTGATTTTCTAACAGTGTGATCTCCTTTCAATTCAAATCTATACGGATCAGCTACTACAGTAGTAAACAAATTATTTGTGACTGCCTTACTGTAATACATTTCCCATTTGAATTGTTTTCCTTTGCAACCCTATTTTGCTGCATGTATGAATCATCTGATTCATAATCATGGATGTTTCCCATAGTTACCCAGGGCGTTCAGGGCCAAATCTTTACCTTGTGAAGACAACAAAAAGTGGCTTGCTTGGTTTGGGCTTTTTATTTTTTTGATTTCTTTTAGAAATCCAACCCAAATTGGTTTTGACTGAAAGAACTGAGTAGCTGGATCGTCTTGCTTTGCCTTTGTCTGCTCGTGATACTCCTAGCCAAGAGCAGCTAACATTCACAAGGTTATGCAATTTTTTACTCTTGATGATACTTTTATCCTGGCCATGTGCTTGGGAACTAGACAACGCAGCCATGTCTGCATGCCATGTCTGCCTCACGTCATAAACTCTGCCAGTTCCAACTTGGGTGTCCACATTACACTGCCGGCCTTCCTCCAACAACACAGAGACAGGAGCAGTTTACTTCACCTGATAACTGGTTATCATTGTCAGAACTAAGTGATCAAAGTGAAATTGGCAGGACATTAGTTTGGCACTGTCTTTACAATTTGTCAGCATTATTTCATTGAAAAATTAAAGAAAAATATTATCACCCAACACTGCTGGCTTCAGTATTCACCATTTACAAATGTCCAAACCAGGACTGGCTATGAAAATACAGCAGCAGTTCTGTGGAATAACAGAATTATCAAAATATACTGTAAAGAATGCAAAACACATGTTGTCAATTTCCTTTAATTCTACTAGGTTGTTGGGTTTTTTCCTGTAATAAATCTATACAGAATTGATAGATTACATTGTTTTTGATTCTTCTTATCTGTACTGCAAAACATAAACCAATAATTTTTAAGAAAGAACCTAATTCCTTTTACTGAATTGTGCCTTTCCCAAGTGGTAACAAAACACTGGAAAGTTAAAAAAAAAAAACAAACAAAACAAAACAAAAAACAGATAACCAGAAACTGTAGTGCAGTGCCAGTACCAACAACATAGCCATTCCCTTCAAGAGTGTGAAATTGTACGCTCTGTATTTTTCTGCTCAGAAATTATTTGTGTGAGAAAACAGGACCTAGGAATTGATGAGGAAGGCTTTCATCTGATTATTGGACTTTTTCATTTGCACATGCTTCCACAGTGCCTCCAGGGACTTGTACATTCGAGTTTCTGATCCTCCCATATGGGTTAAACACCCTGGCCAGACTACAGTGATGTCTCACAGTCATCTCTCTTAATGAGACATTGTAATGCCTACTGGAAATCTAAGTGACAGTGAATTGAAAAAGATATAGTTCAGCTGAAGAATCAAAACAGAGAGGAAATCAAGGGCACGAGATGTTCAAACTGCAACTCCCAGGAAAACTGATGGCCAAATTTACAAAGAGAAAATTTTCATTATATTTTTAAATGTCTTTTTCTTTAAGAAATAAGAAAAGACCTGTAAAGGACACTTTATTAGAAAAAAAAGAATTATCAAAACTAATTGAATATGTTTGTCAAGGGTCAGTGCTGTCCATGGGGAAGGCAGGGCAGGCCATGTGGGATAATGATATATATCTGGAAAATGCAGCCCAATCCACTTTGCTAGGAAAAAAAGCAGGACTACCTGCATTCAGATGCCTCTTGATGGACTGAAACTAAAAGCATCCATAGAGTGTAGTTTGACATTGTAGCACAGTAACCTTTATTTTTCTTCTTAACAGCAGGACTGATCTCAGGGGAAAGAAAATGAAAATATCAGAAAGAAAGCACTTAGATGAAAATATCATTGCTTTGAACATTACAGACAGTGAGCATTCATTATTGAACGGAAGAAGTTCTGGAATTTCATTCATTACATGATCAAAATATCTGAAATATGGACAGTTAATATTGCTCTCAGACTTTTATAGAACACATTGAGCTATTGTTACTTGAGAAATCAAGCTCTACCAAATTATTTGTAGAGCCAGTAACAAATATATAAGCAATGCAGAAATATAAGTAGTTGAAGTTACACTTTTTAAATATCAGAGGCCAGATCAGGTGGTGTAAAATGACACAGCTCCACTGCAGTCTCTGAGCAGTACTGTGACTTACATCAGTTCTGGAGCTGGATGATTATTTACATGTAATTTGAATGCCTGTTTTCCTTGCAAACACGCACCTTCTGAGGCTTTCAATGTGTTTCACTGCAAATCCAGTAGTGCAATGACACAGGTAATTCCTTGAAGCATTTCTATTTACAGTTCCCTTCAACACTATATTTTACTATGTAACTAACTGCAATCAAAGGAAGTAGAAAAGCAAAAAAAATCCCCACCATTAACCATTTGATTAAATGATAAGGGAGAACCTAATTGAGAGCTAATTTGACTGAAAGTCTTAGAAAGTCAGCGGCTGAATACAACAAATATCCTGTCAATAGTATGGATTGTATCTTGGACGTTCATAGTCCAGATAAGGACACTGCCATTTGAATTATAGAATTGCTCTGACTAGGGACATGTTGTGGGGCAGAATTAAAAACTATTCATTAAAGAGAGGAAAAAAAGAAACAGCAAGAAAAAAGTATCCATTGCAATTATAGTAAGACACTTCATACAGACTCTTCCCATTCCTGAGTGGCTCTGGTACTCTCTTCATCCACCTTCTTCCTCTTCCTACTTGCTGGAAACCTGTTCTTCTTGCCAGCTGGACTTCAATACTGGCTTTTCCCATCATAAAGAACAGCAATATTGGTTCGTACCCCTATCTGGTCTAACTATACAAAGAAATGATAGAATATTCAGTCATATCAGCACACATTAACCTGAAGCGCAGCTATTCATCGTACAGCAGCACTTCTCACAATTCAATAAGTATTTAGTTTCAGTGTTTCTTTGAGTACAATTTAGACTATTAAAAAAACCCTCTTTTATAGCTTTTCCATTAAAATTTGAGATTGCTAGCACTCATAATAATGAAATGTGAATAGCACTGATGAAATGTAGTATAACGTAGGCAGATGATACGCAAGTATCACCAAGAAACTCTGTGAATGCAGCTCTATTCTCACCTGAAAGAGCCTTGCTGCTATTCCTTCCATACTCCTCTGGTAAGATTGCAAACACTGAAAGGGGAATAAATAGCTACCTGCATAAAACACCCACAAACTAGCAAGGAAATGGCATTTTCAGATAAAGATATGCAGATTTATTTTTACCACAAAGGGGAAATAATTGAATTTGAGCCTGAAGGGGTTCTGAGCACATTCTGTCAATAAATTGCATGCCAGAAAAAATAGGTCTGAATACAAAATGAAAGTTTACGTTCCTAGTGCCCATTTTTATTTAAAGTATGTATACGTGTGTGTATGTGTGGGGAGTTTCAGTTAACTGCTTGCACATCAGGGAATGCATAGAAGATGAAATCCCATGGTGTGAAGCCACAAACCTGAACTGCTACTATGCTGCTGACCTCCTGCAACCCACGATGGCATTTCAAACCAAAGTAGGTGTTAGTGTCACAAGGACACTGAATTCTTTTTTTGAAAAATGGTATTAAGCTGCTAGGCATTTTACAAAAGTGTATCAGGAGTTACTTTAAAACAGGTATTAATAATAGCTGGCAATGGATTTTTCTGACTTTCTGCTGCCTTCTCAAGATTTGTCAAACTGTCCCCCAGTCACACCAGAATGATGAACAATTTCAATCTTAACAAATATTCAAGTCTAATTATGTCAGATTCCTTTCCAATTATGGTTCAATTTGTTGGTCCATTAGTTGTAAAATTTTATTACTTAGAAATCCAGAATCACAGAAGAGAAAGTACGTTAGGACACAAAATATCTAAGACACTTTTATATAACTTTGTCAGTCTTTACAAGAGTTCATTCTGATAACACAGTGGTGGTGGAAGTACTGAGTCAGGCTTGCAAAACACAAAAACCTCCTCTATATGCTGCAGAACTGCAGAGAAATATATTTATACAACAAAAGATGCTTTTCCAGCTTCCTTATCCACAAAACAAGGGGTGGTGGTAAAATATCGATGTCTTGCGAACATAGCAAATGTAACAGAACAACAAAAAGCATTCAACATTTATGCAGAAGTACTGTTTTCCTCAATGTCTCTGTCTATGAGATGAATGCTTCCCGTGATCACCGATTCCTCTTGAGCCGAGGTGTTCTCCACCTGCTTATTTGAGCAATATGGAATGTGGCCACAAAAATACATGTAAATCCATGGGTTGGTGCAACTATTTAAATTGCCAAGGAGCATGATAATGGTGAATGCCGAACCTAGAATGAAATAGTTAAAGGAATAACAGAGTAAATAAAGCGCTTGTACAAATAAGTAACATTTTCACAGTCTGCTGCTTTCTGGTGTACCTGCTCATATATTAAAGTTAATCTAATAGTAGGAAATTCCCATTTATTCCATGCAGTTTGTAATTGTTGAAGATATGAAGCACACTGTATTGTATGCATTTCAGAGTTAAGTAGTTCCATATAGCTCTTTTTTGATGCAGCTGCATTAAATTTAAAAGCAATTGCTAACCTGCTATACAGATATGGATAAATACAGCTATAGATATTGGTATAAATATATGTATAGTATGACTCAAATTTACAAGGACAGAAAGAATTCTTAAAACAAAGATCAGGAGGGTTCTTTCATCAGACAGAGCTATTATCTTTTTTCTCTCCTTTGGTTTATATCTTTGAGTTTAGAATAGATGAACTTAAGTAAAGTCACATACAGAGTCTGCCTTTCACAAAGAGGCAACAGTGTAAGTTTGACAAGATTAATCTTGTTTACAACATGGTGTTCTTTGATAGCTCTCTCAGGCTTGCTTTTTTTGCTTTATAAACAGCTGTTTCACAACTTTTAATTGCTTCTTAGTGTACTACAGAGATTTCGTCAATATGATTTCAATATTTGAAAAAAATTCAGATATAACATTAGTGTTCTATCCAGTAAGTAAGAATTCTTTATTTTATTACTTTGAATAGTTAATTACTCCTTTTCACCTCAAGAACCCAAAATACTGCTGCTATAATATCTAAAACCTCTAAAAGTCTGAACCCTTGCTTCAGCAGATGATACTTTTCCCTGTGGTGTTTATTAATCTTTAAATCATTAATCACTCAAAACATACACACACACACACAAAATACACACTTATATGATGTTTTGATCACAGAACACATGAAGTTCTCTGTACCTAACTAAATATAGTAGGTAATCAACCCAGGATTTTCTTTTTAATCATATTCACATCATCATATGTAACTTCTACACAAAAGCAAAGTGCAAATATAAAGCAATATAGCAATGTGCTAGCCTGCTATGAAGTTATGAATGAGGATGAAGAGTATCTTACCTTCAGTCATGACACTGGGGAACCACACAGACCACAGCTGTGCAATAAAGAAAGGTGACCAACAGAGAACATATGCAACAACTGTCACCACTGTCATTTTTACAGTCTTGATCATAGCCTTTGAAATACAATTCACACTGCTTGCTCGGGATGGCAGGACTTGCTTCTGATTTGTTACTTCATATTCATTCTGTTTTTTCACATATATGTTTCTTTTGATTATTTTGCAAATCTTAACCTGGCATGTGATAAGGATGGCTGAGGGAATGAAGAATATAACTACAAAAATCCAAGTCACATATGCCCTTGGGCCCCATGGCTGAATAAATTCACCCCAACATTCAAAGATACCTGGAGATATTTCAGTCTTAGAAAAGATAAATACCTGTGGTAGGCTAAGAATCAGTGATATAGACCAGCTGGTGCAAATGGGGATGTTCCAGAGAGCTCTCTTCTTTTGGAAAGTGACCATAGGGTAGCAAACTGCTTGATATCTGTCCACTGTCATGACCACTATCATATAAGTAGAGGCAAACATGCCCAGCAGTTGTAGATACTTGATAATTCTGCACAAGAAATCTGGCCCTATGAAAATGTCTGTAATATCCCATATGAGTTGGGGCAGCACTTGAAAAAAGGCTACCACTAAGTCAGCGATGCTGAGGTGAAGCATGAATACATACATCCTAGAGAGCTTCTTTCTTCTTCGCCACAGTACCAGTATGAGAATAAAATTGCCCACAGATGCTGTCAGAAATATGACCCCCAGTACAGCAATCTCTACTTGAGCTAATTGCTCGTCTCTTTCTGGTCTTCCAACAGGATCTGACTGATTTGTCAAACTCAGGAATCTGTGAGGAGAAGGACTCTCAGTCTGGTGTGTGTTTTCCTGCATAGGAAATGAAAAATTCTTCATAGTGCACAGAAGCTACTTACAGTAGCTGCTACTTGCAACTCAGGTTGACAGCTGTGAAGTACTGGCTAGCAAACAAACCAGCCTGGGTTCAGGTTTCAGTATGTCTTCAAGCAAATCTCCGCCTGCCTGTGTGAACTAATGCAGTGGGACCTGGATCTTGATAAAATTCTGTCTCTTGCTGGCATGCAAAAAGGCTTTATATAGGCTCCCAGCAGAGCCTTATGTAACTGCAGAGCCCTCTGGTAGGCTGCAGGGACCGCAGCCAATGGCAGAGCGAGCCACACAATTGGGGGAAATATATAAATAAAAGGCAAACTTCAGAGGCTCAATGTAATTCAATTACTCACTTCAGTCAAAGCCCGAATTTGTAAACAGCTGTGGCCAAAATCATACTTAAATGATCTTACTCGGGAGAGATCTTGCAAATATTTTTTTACGCAAACCACAAGTGTATGCTTCGGCTGAAGCGGGAGGAATGTTTATACGTAGACGGAAAGTTGGGCCCCTGAGCTCAGGCCCATCGTAACTGCAATTCTCTAGGCTCCTGGGGCACGACCACATGCTAAATGCAGCAGAGACAAAGAAATGCATTTTTCCATAGCTTTTTTTTTTTTTCCTTCTCTTTTTTAGGATCACCTGATTCTGGACAAAAAAAATAATTTAGCTGCCCTAAAATAATCTTTTTATTTCAAGACAGGGTCAAGACTTAGAGTTTTTTTCTCAGCAAAATGAAAAATAACACATGTGAAATAAATTACTTTTAATGGTACTGTGAGTCTACTGAGAATTTAATAGAAAAATAAGTGAAAATTCAGTGGGAAATCCAACTGAGGAAAAGGTCTCTACAATGAAGCAATTTCCAAGGGTCCCTATTCTACTACAGTGCTAAAGGCTGAGAGGTAATTTTTCAGTACCTAATCCTTTTTATTTTTGTGGACTAAGTTGTATCATGACCACAAGAATTTCATTGTTCTTCGATCATCCATTATGACTTTTGCATATTGTTAGTGGCAGATAAGAAGAGCAATTTTGATTTAATTTTATTTTTTCTCCCTCAGACTGCCCTCTTAATCACAAAAGATGGATTTAATAAAATGAATTAATTTAATATGAAAGATAACACATATTTATATGCAATCTCGTCTGAAGCTAGAGCACTCATATCCTTTTGATTACAGTCAGGAGACTGGTAATTTGAAGTCTTTCCAAAGAGGAAACCGATAAGGTTAAAAGTATGTCCATGCTGCATGTATAGCACATAATACTGCACCTACACTGATTAATCGCTGTGATCATGACTACGTTGTAAAACCAGCTGAGGATTCTCACAAACAGACTACTGTCTCTTTGGCACTAAATGTTTTCTTGTATCAACAGACAGGGGAAGGGCAAAATTCATAAACAGGGTGCTGAGAGAGACTACGACGCTTCATAAAAACAACATGATCTCTTTTCTCTCCCTCTTTTCCCCTTCCATCCCACCATGGGACTGATGTAAATATCTCAAGCAAAGGTGAGACTATGAGAACCGAAAACAGACAAGCTGAATAACCTCAGGAAATTTTGCCACCAACAGCAGCTGCAAGTATCCATAATCCAGATCTGGCTGAACACCGCTGCAGCTGCCTGAGTCTACAACAGCTTTTCTCTGTGACCATGTTGCAAAGAGTATGAATCACAACAACTTAATCTAATATAGCTGATAATTTTTTCCTAAATGGAAGCCTATTTGTAGGAAACTTGGATTCCTGAGGTTGTTTCCTTTTTGTTTTTCCCCCAGTTTGGAATCTACCCCGATTAGTGGGAAACAGCATGGCATGACCATAAGGGAACAAATGGTTTTGCCTTTACCCTCACCCTCCCTTCACCCAGCAACTTCCAGAAGAATAACTGAATTGGCCACAGACCACGAATCCCTGGTAATTCTGCTGATGGCAAACACTGTACTGCAGAGTAAGCTGGCTGATCTCCAGTTCTGCCTTCAGATGGAGACAAAATTTCAGGTGTGTGCTCCAAAATCATTTACTTTGACCATCCTCACTCTGCGAGTTAACAAAAAGCCAGGTGGGGTCTTTATTCTTCTAGCAGGATACTGGGCAGCCGTTTACATCTATGCAGAGCTAGGACTAAGTGGGTTGAAACAGGAATATGCTGAATAGAAAACTAAGTTCAGGGTGAGACATGGAAGATAAATTTACATTTCATGATCTGAAAGATGATCAAGGAATTATATGTAAAAAGACCAGAATATGCAACACAAGTCAGTTCTGGGATACTATTGGAAGACTAACCAGAATATAGTACCAGAAGCATATATTTGTATGATTTTCATAATGCATGATGTATGGATATACATATATTTCAGGCAAATGTGTTTTATCACCTACACCTAGAAGAGTTCAACAAGACCCCTGGGATCAGGCAACTCTTCCTAGGCACACACATGTACCCAGCACACACCATCTGGGCAGCAGACATGCTGCCCTAAGTGTCAGACCCCGCATGTGGACATAGGTTAAAGGGCAAGCAGACTGTGCAACAAGTAGCCTTTACAATGTTTGCAAAAAGGGAGGTGGCCCTCCTTCTACAAGCTGTCCTAATGATGTAAGACTCTACTCCATCTTGCATATAATCAGTTCAATATATGTTAATGGTTTCGTAACTTTCAGGATAATGTTATATTGAAAATTAATCCTCTCTGGGAATATAACTTGCTGAGAAAAGAAAAACAGGATAACAGATGAAAATGTTTAACTAGTCTTAGCTGTTCTTTTACTCCAATAGTGTCCTTCTCCCGTTGCCCAGCTTTGCTTCATTCCTAACCATATCCGTCCAAGTTAAATTCTTTTCCTAAATTATTTACTTTCAGTAGTGTGGGAAGGCATATTTTAATTAAATTCTGCTGAATCCCTCCATGTGGGCTCTCATCTAATGTTTGTTGCTTGGCTAGTAGGGAGGGATTCAGCTCAGGGATTAAGATTTAAATTTAGGTGTCTGCTTAGAATTACAGAATCCCACAGCTGCTCAAAGCAGTGACAACACTGAATTCAGGCCAACTTACTTAGAGTTTCTCCAGTCAGGTCTTGAAAACCTCCAAAAGCAGAGACCCTACAACCTTCCTGGTTAACCCGTTGCAAACACTTAATTATCTTCATTGTGGAAAAGCTTCCTTATGTGCCACCAGACCCTCCCCTTATTCTGACCACAGTTTCTCGTTCTTCTGCCATGACCTCGGTAAGACCTGGCTTGGACCTCTTGCCAGCCTCCCCATAGGTACCGGGGGGCACTGTTAGGCCCCCTGAAGCCGTCTCTCCTCCAGGCTGAACAAGCTGTACTGGGAGCCTTGCAGAAGACATTGTATTAAAGGAGTTAGTGATCTTGAACAGGACATGTCTGCTCTACTGGGCCTTGTACTTAAAGCCTGTGCTGTACGCTGGTGAATGGTATGAGAGATGACGTCCCTGCCTGTCAGGAGAGGATATATGACTGTTTGCTACACAAAATAAAAGGCTCCATGGCATGGGAGGGAGGAGGAACCCCTCCACAGACAGCATCTGTGCAGCGTGCCAGGGGAAGATCTATCTGGTGTCTGTCTGATGCTGCATAAAAGTGGGGTTCCCAGCATCAGAAGGGACCTAAGTTTCCTCCCTATCTATAATCCTGGTTTTATCCTATTTTATGAAAAGAGTTATTTTACCACACTCTTTATTGTTGCACCCCCCAGTGCAGAGCACAAGCCCAGCTCACTCAGCCTCCCCCAACAGCTTATATCTTCCAGCCCTCCGATCACCCTCATGGCCCCCTTCTTGTGCAGGGGCTCCAGAGCTGGAGGCAGAATTACAGACGTGGTATAACAACAGCTGAGCAGAGGGGAATAACGATTTCCCTCTTCCTATGGCTTACGTGTGAGCTATGTGTCCCAAATTCCACCATATCCAAAGGAAATCAAGGCTTCATTTCAGTGCCTAAGTGTATGTACTGAGTACTGTTTGAGTTGCCCTAGGGTATACTGAGATGTCCCAAGGTTTTACTATATCATTGTGTTAGGATTGTGGAACAATTTAACTTTCTAAAATCTTTCCATGTAGTTTTAAATATATCTTGGAAGATGAGATATTGCCTAGTTCGTTGTTATTGTTGCAATTTGCAAAATTCCAACATTACCCAAATAATCATTCCTTCATCCTTCCTCTGGCATTTGATACTTTAAATCTGTGGAACTGTCAAGTAATCCATCTGAATTTACTGAGGCTATACAAGATGTAAATCAGGTAAGCATTTTTTCTGTACCTGTAGCTGGGTAATCATTTCAAGTTACTTTGTTGTTCAAGAAGATAATTTCAAAGCTAGGATTTAGGCAAATCTCAGCCACAATTTCTCCTGTGGCAACAATATTGACTATACTAGCCCAAGTACCTTAATCACAGAATCACAGAATCATAGAAATATTGGTTCAAAGGGACATGTTGAGGTCTTCCTCCAGAGCGTAACTCCCTAGTGAAGTGGGACTATCACCATCACTAGATCAAGTCACACACAGCTTTGTCCAGCTGGGTCTTGAAATCCTTCAAATATGGAAATTCCACCTCTCTGGGCAGCCTGTTGCAGTCCTCTTGGTGAAGAATTACTTCCTAATGCTCCTTCAGAACCTCCCACAGTGGCCATTGTCCCCTGTTAGATCATCTGCCACCACTAAGAAATTGGTTCCATTAACTCCGTAGCCGCCCTTGAAGTACTTATAGGTTGGTATTAGATTATTCCTTAACCAAATCTTTGCCAGAATAAACAACCTTTGTCTTCCAAAACCTGCACAAATTACAGTACATTGCAGATGCTTTTTGCCAAGCCAGGCAAGAAATATATGCTGAAGCAGAAATACGTGCATTTTAGTGTTAAACCTCCCCCCCAACTTCTAAAAACCAGCAACTGTTTCATCTCATGACAGACATTTTTCATTAAACACAATTTGTGAAGATAATAGGTTTGCACTCTTTTACTTTGGAATGCATAAACAAGTTCTGAAAAGTTCCTATTTAAGAAAAGATGAAGTGGAAAATACTGCTGTCTGCTTTTGATTTAAGAAACCCAGGTCTGCCTCTTTTCTCTGTGAGATTCTGTAGATCTGAAGAGTTAATACGTTATTGCTACTGCATTTGTCACGTCATGAAAACCAATTAATTAAGAAAAGCAAATTTTCACATGGTTGGCTGTATCTCTAAAGGATTTTAGAGAAATCAAAAATTATTTCGTTAGTGCTGATGTGATTCTATTTATTTTCAAACAATGAAATATAAAAACCAGCTACCATAGACCTTATATGGTGGAACGGACTAGAGTGTGCAGTAAAAGATTCAGTTATCAAGAAGATGGCAGAAACATTTATTCCTTAATATATTTTTATATAAAAAATTTACTTACTAATATATTCTAGGGCAGATAAAAAGAGTGAACATAGTATTGCATTGAAATTGCCCCAGTGATAGAGAATACATTTGAGGAGATGTATTAAGTAATGCAAATACATAACCGTAGCATAAAATGTAACAAGAACTCCTTTTGGAAGTAGTATAATGGCTAGCAAAATGGATTCTTTTATATATGGGATTAGTGAAAGTTACAGAAAAGTACTGTTCAAGATTTTACCCTGTAGCACAGATACATTTACAATAAGGTAGATTCATATTTTTCGGTATTAAAATATTGCTTATTTCCAGAGTGCAGTGGATAAACTGTAAGTTACTGGACGAAAATAATGTACATCTGTTTGCTGCTGTACTGGTACAACCTCTTACAGTTCTGATTTCTTAAAAAAAAAAAAAAAATCCCACTGCTAATTCAATAGTTATATTAACATAAAAGGTTCTTTAGACCAGGCTTAATGATTCACTCCAACCCTAAAGAGTTAGAAAGTTACTAGAGAGGGTCTATGGAACTAAAGCAGCCTCAAATGAAACAGCTAAAGCCAATGTGCCAACAAAAGATAGAGAAAAATGTATTGCAGACATTAGTGCAGACAGCATACATACAATCATGCAACGTAGGCAGCTACTAATGGTGTTGTCACAATATGAGAAGACACAAAATGATGAATAGTGTCAATAATTCTATTCCTCTGAAAGAGTTAAGCTTTGATTTGGACAAAAACCCTTTTGGGCAGGAAGGAGAACTTTCAAGGAAGCCAGAAACTACTAGAACATGTCAGGGCAACCCAAAATCTCATCAATTTCCAGTCCAGATGCACTACAAACTACCCTTAGCTTTTCAAATTAACATTATAATGAACACAGGACAATGTTCTGTCCTGTTAACACTGTTTATATACCAAAAGTGGAATTTAAACCCTTCAAAGTGGATCTAGCTCCTAATTCTGCACATACCTATGTTTTGTGTGTGTGTGTGCATATGTATGTGTGTGCAAAAGCTGCTCCTCTACACACACAAACACACATGACCTGAATGCCTTTCACCTCCCATGAAACTATGTTCACTTCCCAGATGAGTAGGTTAACCATGTATTTAAAGGAAGGGAATATTACTTCAGTAAGATTAAAAGCTGCATAACAACAAATCCAGCTTTATATTCTTAAAATGTAGGACTGCAACACATCAAGCTCCCATAATTACTGTTAGGCAATATTTTGGAACAAGACTCTCCTAAATTAAGTACAACCTTCAGTAGGAATTAGCCACAGGCATTAAAGCCAGAGAAAAAACAACGGGTATGGGCCTCCTGTGACTTGTAACTAGGCATGTCACAGGCACTCATCATAAAACAGTACCACTAACTACGTACATTACTACGTGCCTCTTTTTAATCCCTAAGGAGATTATGTCTGAAAGAATAACTTTTTAACCTGTTTCAGTAAAAGCTTTATTATTCACCAGTGCTGTCCTCATTATTTGGGCATGTTTCTGATTTCAGAGACGTTACTGACAGCAGCAACTGAGAGTCCCACTCATCCCAAAGACTGGAACTGGTTTGCTTAATTCATGTACTTGAATTATGGTAGTAGAGTTATCTTCCACAGCTTGTAAATCATTCTTTAAATAACATCTTTTTCCCATTGCTGCTGTAAAATTTTCTGCAGCTTTAATAAATAGTGTTTACCTGCACAATACTGGGCTTTTACTGGTACTTCTACAACTTTCATCAGGCTACTTTAAGTCAAGATAAAAGTAAATTATTATAAATCAGGTAGGCAGGCTTCTGCCAAAAAGCATCTTTTTCATTTGCAGCATTCCAGACAGTCTGGATTCTCTATTAGGACACTAAATGGCCTGCCAGCTCACCTGCCACCAGGGCCGTGGAAAACCACTGACAGATAAGGAGCCTCATCGAAGCTGGTCAGAGCAAACAAAAAAGAAGAAATAATATGTAACTTCAGGAGAAGGAACTATGATGGACTGCTTTTGAAGAAGAACGACGAAGTACTTTTTCCACAGATGAGAAGTTATAAACAGAATTTTTTAAGAGAGGGAAAAACACTAAGTTGGAACCTACTATAATACCTCAAGGTCTGGTGCAAAGGTCAGACATATTTCAATGTTTTAATTAAAAGATGAAGTAAATAGCAATGACTCAGTTTCTCTGACGATATTGAATAAGCAATCGCAAACAATGAGGACTGAATTAATTCCAGTGGACCTAAAGAGACTGTGTGTTTTGACCTCCTTCCATTCATGCCAAGAACTTTGGCACTTGCACAGTCGTACTCTCAACCAGACGCTGCAGTAACAAAATTCACATCTATCAGTTCTTGAGTGCTGAACGATAACAGAATGACTATTAAAGTAATCACAGGGGGCTGAAAAGGAATCGCAATATGACCTCTAGCATGAGTCTGGAGTTCAAATTCTAAGTAATCAACTGCATTATTCATAATTACTATGTAATTATTTGATTAGTACACTCTTGTTTTTAGCAGTGAGATTTCTAGAATGCACAAAAGCGCTGATCAAGGCCAGAGACCATTGACTATGAGCTGTGGAGGCACAAGAAATCAAGGCTAGCTGTGTAAAGGACTTCAGGTACCAATTCCCCGAGCAGAATCCAGAACCCTGATTTAGGGATCCAGAATCCTGATTTAGGGATCCAAGCTCCTTTATATTGTGTGGGAAGCAGGAAACTGCTTGGATTTAGCAAAGCAGGAAAATTATCAGAGAGAGGCATAGCTAAATCCCAGATCCCATTTCTAATCTAGAGTCTTAACTCCAAATGAGAGCCCGGTACCTTTACCCATTCAAAATGCAGAGCCTGTAACTCTAAAGGTGCCTTACAACCATTCCTTCAAGGAACAGGCTGGGGCTTGTCCAGTTCTTTCAAATGGGATGAGAAAATGGAGATCCCTGGGCAGGGAGAGGAGGAACAGCAGGAATAGGAGAGTAAAATGTCTAGTATAACACTATTTTGAATAGAATATTTGCCCAGGTAATAAAAGAAAATAGATTCAGTGCTATTTTCAGCCTGAGAAGGTTTAAATACACATTTCTGATTCCCTAAGACAATTTCCTGTTCGCCAATTTATTGGCAAGGCAGAATGGAAAATGCTTTCTCCTTTTGTTGAAACCAGGTTTCTATACAGAAAAGAATGGAACATTCATGGAACCAAGAAGAAACCCTGGAAAGAGTGACATAATGTTGTATCCTTGTGACTAAAGCACTCCCATGGGAAGGGGAATGCCACAGTCTGGTGTTTGCTCCTATACATGCATTTTTCACCAACAGCTATTGCATAACAAGAATTACCTGAGGAACCAAGACCAGAACCTATGGCCATCCTTGCAGATGACTTCCTAACCATGAGGCAGAAAAGTCATATTTACTTTTGCACTTACCCTTCTGTTCTAATACACTTACTTTTCTCATTTGGAACAACCCCAACAGGAAAGACACCATGGGAATAACTCGGGTCTTTCTGACTATAGTTCGTAAGGCTGCCCATGCTGCCCAATGCGGCACTGAAGATAGCCGGGCTGGCTTGAAGTCTGTGCAGCCACAGTAGCAGCACAGAGAGGGAAAGATCAGGGGGGATTTAGTGCAACCTGTTACTGTTCTAGTAGTGTATATGCACATCACGGTTTAATAGCAATGAATTCTGTGCTGGTTATCAGTCCCATAAATGCACTACAAACTATACCTAATAGGCAATGCAAAGCAGGTTTTTGTAGAGCAATCCCAGGCCGTCTTGTTAACTGACAGCACCTTGTGCATGCACAGAGAGCAACTGCCTCCTCCACGGTGCAGATAGCAGCTCAAAACCTGCAAGCAGTCACATTAGTGTGGTGCTACAGCTAGATGAACTCACATTTTACTGTGTAATTCAGTGTGGATCTACCCTTGGGGACTCTGACCTTCCTGCTACACTTCTTTTGGAAGACTTATCTGGGAGAGGAATGGGGTAACAGACTCAAAATATTCACTGGCTGCTAGGTGAACTGATTACATAATATTTAGTACAACAATTTGTAATATTCTATGAAAGTGAGTTGCTTCCTTAGCAAATGAGTTACTTCCATATTATTTTCTAAGATTCCATGACAATAAGGAGCAAAGCAGCCTAATTACTTTAGGTAACTGATGTAAGACCAAGACACTAAGCAGTTGCAATATACATCTTATATCGCCTGCTTTTTGGATTTACGGAAGGCAATTTCACAACCATGCGACTACCTGGCAAGGACAGTTTTCTCTGAAAGTTTCTCTTCTATTTGAGTTGTTTAAGCCTTTCTAAGGCTTCAAGAATTTTTAGTTCTTCTTTGACAAGAGCAAAATATGTAGTGAAGTAACAAGAGACAAAAAAGCAGTAAGAAAATAATGTAGAAATGTTCCACTTGATTATTTGCAGTATTTATGCCAAAAACTGTAGCCAAATGAAAGGCTGCAGAAAGTATTCATGCTATCATAAGCATGATATTTTGTGTCTGTGTCCAATGGTCTTCATTCTTATTATTTTGAGAACTTCAGTGAATGTTCATTCAAGTTGCAAATTAATTTTTCAATATTCTATCTCTGAAAACAAGGAAATGTTTTCCCATTTTCGTCTGCCATCTAGTGTTAAGAGGCAGAATACCCGTGTTCTGCATTTCCAAGCTTAAAATACTCCGGAGCATTACACAGCTTATGCCTATGTCATGCCACGTTGATGAAATGATGAAAATAGAAAACAGCATTTTCCCTAAGGCTCAACTGAAGATGTTAGATTTAAGTAATTATCTCAGATACCATTATTAGCAGAATACTACCCTACCAATGTATGCTAATTTGTCATAGTGCTTTCAAATACTTCGGGTATTTTTAATTTGTTTGAATCTCTCACGTGACAGTGCTGTTCCCAGGACACCATCCACAATCAATACAGCAAGTTAAAAAAAACCCAGACAACCCTGCCTGTATATACTGAAATGTTATCCATACTTACAATACCTTTGTGTCAAATGCATAGTGAAAGTATATGCAAACAATATTTTCTCAGAATTAACATCTCACCCCTGGAAATTGTTCTATTCAGGTTTAATTCATCTAAGCTGAAGTCATGGAACAATAAAGAGGAAGACTTAAATTTGTTAGGAGTTCCAGAATTAATTAATTCCAGTGTATTCGCACCGCCTTTTATAGTGAAGGAGACTGTAAGAAAATAGAAAAATTTCATACATCATAGATTGGGAGAGAGAACCCTAGAAAGACAAGTTCTGGAACAATTACTTCTGGTAAATATACAAGTTTTATCAAACTGCCTCATAACGCATTATTACTTTTTCCCCAAGTAGCAGTCCAAGACAAACATACAAATGGGAATGTTAGAAATAATTAATGACATTTAAAAGTATATTTCTATATATAAATGAACACAGTTAACTCACCTGTAGTATGGACATCACAGTACTTTGGCTATAATATGACAAAAATCACATACACCAGAGAAGAACTCTCTTTCATTAAAGTAGGAAGTTTTACCACAATGTTTCAGCTGTAACTTGATTTACAAAAGTTTGCATCTTACCTACAAAAACATGTATGAACACGTACATTGAGAAAACATTTTGAAAGCCTTTGGTTTTTTAAATTAAGTTACAGGGGTAGCACTCACAAAATCAAACTACTGTCAGTGTGGTCCTAATGTGGAAACTACCGTGTTTTAAGGGACCACTCTGACAAAGCTTGAGTGCTGGGTATGCAACCTAATAGAGATCAGCAAAAAACACATCAGCAATCACAATAAATTCTTGTTTGAGACCTCCCATGGAAAGTATTGAAATGAAAGTATTTTTAAAACAGTTAATGTACATCCTATTAAAATAGATCTCAAAATGTGATAAATGGGATCATTTCCGTGCTATGTGAAAACTACTGTAATTGGAGCTAGCCACCCTCTGAATACTGCAGGTGGATTCATCTCTCTTATCTAAAAAGTAGATGTTTAGTCAAGTGCAATGAATCAACTCATTTTTGGCTATTAAGAGAACTTACAAAATTAGCTTAGTTGAGTGTCTATCTTTTAAATAAATAAATTTGATATAATTTCTTCTTAATGTCATGACCACAGTAAAGAGAAGGCTAAATTGGCAAAATGCTTGAGAAGGTGTGGATGCAGAATTTGTGCCTGGGAATACATAAATTTATCTTTTTTTGTCCAGTGATTTTAGTTCTTTTGGAGAGTTGAGTGGTTGTTCTGATGAATCAGGGGCCTCTGAACACATCAGATCAGACAGGCCCATTCATCCTTGGGGAGAGCTCTGTGGCAAGAAAGCATGGGTTTGCGTTAGACCCGAAATGTGAAACCCTTGAATCCTTTCCTTAGCAAAGGCATGAATCGACGTACCAGTTGTACGTATCCCAGTGGTGAGACAAATGCCGAAGCAGACACAGAAGAGAATTTTACAGTGAGATTATGGGAGAAAGTGTGACTGTTTAGCAAGGAGCTATGCCCAGATAAAAGGCATCAGCTGCCACCTACCTCCAATGCTTAATTTGCACAAAGAGAGGCAGGATGTGTGGTGGCAGCCTGAGGCTTCCTGTGGCCAAATTTCCTTCTTACTGAAGTTGTAGGTCTTGTTTTGCCTAACCCTTTGTTGCCATAAGAATGCAACTTAGCCTGTTTAAAGCCAGCTCAGGCTTCAGATGGGCCACTGCTTCTCAAGCCATCTTATGAAATCCAATTCAGTTCACTGTGCTGGCAAGCTGACAAGAGTCCTGGGGCTTGCACAAGGGCAGACACAGCTGGGGAAGCTGCTTAAGCTAACACTGCTACCACACTCTAAAACGTATCAGTACTGTGCTGCTCTCATAACAGTAAGTGGCCGTTTCCTAAACAAACTCATAACACAACAGGCAGCAAAACCTCCCTGCTTAGCTACATCTGGCACTTAGGGCAGATGCCACTAATGTTTCAGCTATTTGGTTTGAAAATGAACTTAGCCACATATAACGAAAACCCAGAATAAATTAAAGAATAGCACACAAGTCTTAAAAACAGTTGCCAGGAGTAAATCATCACCAGATAATACAACCAGACGTGTAGTCAACTACAGACAAGGCAAGCAGACCATACCTGCAGAACAGGCCACTGTAATCCAGAAAGCAGCAACTCTGAAAGCATTTAGGAGGGAACAGATGAGCACCTGGGTGTGAATCACCACTGTCCTGTGCCAAAAGGATCCTAGGTAATACATGGCTCATGAGCTATTTGTGGACACTGAGTATTTCACTGAGGAAGTGATACTGGAATACTGCCTTTAAATCTTGCCTTGGTACTCTTTTAAGAGTGCAAAAATTTGATTGTATTGGGTTTACATGACAAGGTTTTTGGTAGCCAGGGGACTGCAGGGGTGGCTTCTGTGAGAAGACACCAGAAGCTGCCCCCATATCATACAGACCCAATGCCAGCCGGCTCCAAGATGGTCCCACCGCTGGTCAAAGCCAAGCCCATGGGGGTGACACTGGTAACGCCACTGTGATAACCTATCTAAGAAAGGATAAAAACTGCTGTGCAACAGAAGCTGGAGAGAGGAGTGAGAGTATATGAATCAAACAGCCCTGAAGACACCAAGGTCAGTGAAGAAGGAAGGAGAGGAGGTGCTCCAGGCACTGGAGCAGAGATTCTCCTGCAGCCCCTGGTGAAGACCATGGTGAGGCAGGCTGTCCCCTTGCAGCCCATGGAGGTTAACGGTGGAGCAGATATCCACCAGCAGCCCATGGAGGACTGCACACTGGAGCAGGTGGATGCCCGAAGGAGGCTGTGACCCCGTGGGAAGCCCACACTAGAGCAGGCTCCTGGCAGGACTTGTGGACCCATGGATAGAGGAGCCCACGCTGGAGCAGAAGAACTGCAGCCCATGGGAAAGACTCATGTTGGAGAAGTTCATGGCGGACTGTCTCCCATGGGAGGGACCCCACGCTGGAGCAGGGGAAGAGTGTGAGTAGTCCTACACCTGAGGAGGAAGGAGTGGCAGAGACAATATGTGATGAACTGATCACATCCCTCATTCTCCATCCCCGTGGGCCGCTGGAGGGGAGGAGGTAGAGAAAAATCTGTAGTGAAGTTAAGCCCGGGAAGAAGAGAGGAGTAGGGGGAAGGTGTTTTAATATTTGGTTTTATTTCTTACTATCCTGCTCTGTTATTAATTGGCAATAAATTTTAATTTCCCTAAGTTGAGTCTGGTTTGCCCACGATGGTAATTGGTAAGTAATTGTCCTGGTTTTGGCTGGGGTAGAGTTAGTTTTCTTCATAGTAGCTAGAGTGGGACTATGTTTTGGATTTGTGCTGAAAATAGTGTTGATAACACACCGTTGTCTTAGTTGTTGCTAAGTAGTGCTTACACTAGTTGAGGACTTTTTCAGCTTCCCATGCTCTGCTGGGTGCACAAGAAGCCGCGAGGGGACACACCCGCGACAGCTGACCCCAGCTGACCAAAGGGATATGCCATACCATATGACGTCATGCTCAGCATATAAAGCTGGTGGAAGAAGAAGGAAGCGGGGGGCATGTTGGGTGTTACAGCATTTGTTTCCCCAAGTAACCGTTATGCATGATGGAGCCCTGCTTTCCTGGAGATGGCTGAACACCTGCCTGCCCATGGGAAGGAGTGAATGAATTCTTTGTTTTGCTTTGCTTGCGTGCGCGGCTTTTGCTTTACCTATTAAAGTGTCTTTATCTCAACCCATGAGTTTTCTCACTTTTATTCTTCTGATTCTCTCCCCCATCCCAGCGCAGGGGAGCGAGGGAGTGGCTGTGTGGGGCTTTCTTGCTGGCTGGGGTTAAACGATGACAATGATCTCCCTGTTCTTATCTTGATCCATGAGCTTTTCATGGTATTTTCTCTCCCCTGTCCATCTCAGGAGGGGGAGTGACAGAGCGGCTTTGGTGGGCCCCTGTGGTGACCACCTGTGGTGGTCAGCCCACCACACTGACAGATGGCGAAAAAGGAGCTACAAATTTTTCAGTTAATAATCCTAAAACGTTCAAGAGCTGGAGAACGCCTTGCGTTGGGAGAGGTAGAAAGTTCGATCTGTTCGATTTATTAAAGAAAAAGTGATAATAATGACAACGTGCAACGGTTATGGATTTTCCGGCACCGTGCGGCCGCAGCGTACCCGCGCTCGGTTGGGGCCCGCCCCGCCGCGGCCGTGACCCCACCCCGCCGCGCCGCGCCGCGCGCCGCCTCACGTCACACCACCCACCCCGGCCGGTCAGCCGCCGCGCGCCTCAGCTGTTTCCGGGGCGCGGCGCGGCGCAGGCGCAGTAGCGCGGCCCAGCTGGCTGCTCCCCGCCGCCGCCGCCGCCCTCCTGCCCGCTCCGCCGGGGTAACGCCGCGCGGGCCGCGGCCCCCCCCGCTCGGGAGGGGCGGCAGGCCCTGCCTGGCGCTCGGCGGCGGCCGGGGGAGCGGGGGAGGCGGGAGCCGCTGCCCAGCAGGTACCGCCGGCGGGGCGGGGCGGGGCGGGCCGGGCCGCGTCGCCCCGGGGGGCGTAAGGGGGGCGGTTAGCGTGTGCCAGGCACGCGGGGCTCGCGTGCGTGACGCAGGGGGTGGACGCGTGACGTGAGGACGGGACGGGACGGGACGGGACGGGACGGTCTCGCCGCTTGTTTACGCGCCCGCTCTCGAAATGGTTTCTGCGAAATGGCGCAAGGCGGGAGCGGAACCCGCGCCCCCCCCCCGGGGCGGGAGGTGCCCCCCTGCCCGCCGTGTACCGCCCCGCCCGGGGCCGGGGCCGGGGCCGGGGCGGCTGCAGGGAGCTGGCGGAGCGGCAGCGCTGCCAGGCGCGGGACGGGCACCGCGCAAGAAACTGTAAGTAAGGACGCCGCTGCCCGCGGGGGTGTCGCCTCTGCTCCTGCCTTGGCGTCAGCCCGCCCGAGCTCCTCGGGCGCCTCTCGCAGCAGCAGCTGGGGAAGCCTGAGCTTGCCATGTAGGCAAATAATGGGTTTGCCTCTGCGGTTTCAGCGCAACCCTTGTATATTGTGTAAAACTCTGATCCACCTCAGAAACGTCCGTGTTTTCCGTGTGGGGTAAGGATTATATACGGCCCTTACCTCTAGGACAGGGACGTTTCGTTGAACTTGTGGCTTCATGCTGAAGCTTTGCTCAAAGAATTGGTGACCTTCCTCCCCTGAGAGGAATTCTGCAAAGGGGTGGTAATATAATGACAGTTCCGTTTGAAATTTGGTCACTGCACAAGGTAATTTGCTAAATAGATACAAATTTCTCTTTATTGAGAAGACCGGCAAGCAGTTTTCTATATGTCGCTAAATGCTTTTGGCAAGTGTCGCATATTGCTCAAGGTGGGCTTAAACTGGCCTTCAGGGAATAACGTGTTGAAATTAAAATGTTGGGATTGGGTTGGATGCTACCAAAATTGCGTTGGATGCTACCAAATGTCCTAGGCAGTGGATATCCCCATGAGAATATTTCATTTGAATCTTTATCTGACTTTACTGAAAGAATAAATAAGCTGTATCTCCTTTAAGCAACTCTGTGATCTTAGTGTAACGTGTTGCTAGTTCTGGGTCTTCATTGTTGTTTTTTTTTTCTTTCAGATAACACCGTGGTACAAGACTTATTTATTGAAATGTATTTTCTGGAATGAAGTAGACAAGTAGCATAGAAAAGGTGTAATTACTTGGAAGTAATGACAGTTCATTTATCTTTAGACGCGTATTTGTTCTTTGTGATTAACCCAAAAAGCCTTTGGTGGAAGCAAAGAAACAAATACCTATATTTGTATAGACCTGAAGTCTGCTGGAGGATAAATCATGCCATTCACCTGAGAGTTTTTCATACTGGCAAGCCTCGGTGTAAATGGGCCAGAAGCAGAACACTTTGGTATAACAAATACATTTACAGTCATGACTTTTTATACTACAGAGTTTCGAAACTTTTAACTTCTTCTTCCAAAGGGCTTTCAAAAGTGAACAGTCGCATGTCACGAATTAAGAATACTATAGAATCTGTTTCAAAGGCAGTGTCTGGCACTCACAGTGAACTGGTTTCACGGATTGCTCGATTAAAGTCACACTCGGGTACTCTGCGAAAAGCAAATAAAAGTAATGCCGATACAAATAACATCAATGCAAGTCTAGAAAATGATAAACAAGTCACAGATGCCAGAACTCAGGAGGATTGCAACAGAGGCCCAACTTGTCCAAATGCAAACTCAGACTCTGTGTTAGTAAGTTCAAGTGGCACTTACGAAGCTACTCCAGAAGATTCCACGTCTACTAAAAATCACCTTTTTCATATAAGCTACTTTTCTACAAATTTTGGAGAGACTTACAACTTCGTAGCTGATCATATCAACTGGTACTTTAATAACTCTGTTATGGATCAAGAGAAAAAAAGGAATGCTTTATTACAGGACTCTAAAAGCGAAGAGAGAAATAAGCTTGATTCATCAGAAAATGTTGTAATGAGTGAAGACAAGGCAGTGGATTCAGCAGCTACTTTAGCTCCTGAAGCAGAGACTCTGGGTGCTGAAAAGACAAATACTGCTCTTCCCGTTTCCACTAAAAAAAGTATTGCAAACTTCCTTTCATATCCCAGCAACAGTGTACAAGCTTTTGTAGACAGTTACATTGGTGGGTTGGTTCCCAAGTTAAGATCCGATACAAAAGTTGTTTCACAAGAAAAGAGTAAACAGCCAGAGCAAGAAGTGTCTGAGAAGAATGAGGAGGACAAAGCAAAAGAGGCTAAGACTGCAGAAGAGAGGGAAAAGCATCTGTCCCTTCAGAGAGAAAAGGCAAGTCTTTTAGTGTTATTTCTTTATATATTATTTCTGTGTATATATATATTTTATAAGAGTGTATATATACACTATACGTGCATATGTCTATACCTATACATAAATTTATATACCTATATACTTACATAAATAAGTATATACCTATGTATGTACTTACATACATATAAGTACATATATACATACACATATTTATTTATATGCGTACATACATATAAGTATGTCTAAGACATAAAAACTATATAAACATATATACATACTCTGTAAGTTTTATGTAAACTTATACATATATAGTTATAAATAAGTATATATACGTATGTATACATATATAAAAAGCGTATACATATTTTTATGTAAGTACATATATGTATATGCAAGTTTATATATAAATTGTGTATATGTATATACACATACCTGTGTGTACAGTATATACATATATCTAGTTCATATATATGTAGAGAGAGAGTACCTAAATATAGGTAGATGTAGTTGCCTTTTTTTGTCATAGTTATAGTAATCTTACACTCCTTCATGGTCCCAATACTGTGATTTCAGAGTTGCCTTGAAAATCCACCGGAGTACCTGCTGACACATGTTTGTTTGGTGTCTTGTTGCTGTGAGCTGCCTTTATTTAGTTTTCCGGTAAACAAAGAATCAAAAGGTTGCCTGTTTATGTTTAAGCAATGCTTACTTGGAGCCTGTAGCAGATCTCTAGTACAACATGCTGTCCATTACTTCTGAGAAATCTTAAAATAACAGTTTGGAATTAGTCTTGACAAATTTTATACATTTCTTAGAGTAGTTTCATGTTATTTGTATAACTTTGTCTTTTTTTAGATTATTGCAAGAGTGAGTATTGATAACAGGACTCGAGCTTTAGTTCAAGCCCTACGAAGATCCTCTAATCGAAGAGTCTGTATCAGCAGGGTTGAAGAACTGACCTATCATCTTCTAGAGTTTCCAGAGAGCAGAGGAGTTGCAATTAAGGTGCAAATAGCCTTTATGCTTAGACAAAAAGTAAATACCTGACAGACAATTGACGTAGAATAACATCAAACTTTCTTCTGTGCTTTTGTGGGCTAGTCATGTTTTCTGTTTATAAGGATTATAATGTGGATGTCTCTTTTTACAGCTGTTTCTTTAGCTGGTTCAAGCAGATTCCCATGCAAACTATCAGTAGTTTAGCTAAAGGCTCTGAAGATTGTAACGTTTAATTTAGAAGCATACAGCATTGTCATGTGGATAGATAGTATAGCTTAATCTAGTGGTAGACGAAGGTCATACACTGTGTCCTCTGTCGCAATTGACCAGACGGGAATGTACGGTACAGTTGATCTGCATATGCACAACAGTTTTTATGCTTGTTTGCATGCTTCCTTCGAAGAGGGGTGACAAGAGTGGAGTATAACCATCAAATAAGTTCATGTAATCTAGTCCTACTCTTTCTTTTTCCTGCAGTGAGAGGACAGGAGGTGGGTGTTAGACTATTTTAGCAGTACTAGTCAAATCACTGTATTTGTCAGTCTCGTGCCTTTTTCCACAAGATGTGACAGTGTGACATAGATTGTAGAATTGCTGGAAAAGAGATCTTTTGGAATGGAGTGCAGGCCACATCAGTCATTGGGGCAGGGTACAGGGTACATGAATAGACGTGAATTACTTTATTATGAAAGAGTACATTCACTACTCCCATTTTGATTATAATACTCTAGATCTTTGTGATAATAATTGTACATTTAAAAATTACTCACTGTGAGGAAGAATTTTAATTTTTTTTTGTTTGTTTTAATATTAGTGTACTTAAAAGGCATTTCCTGTTTTGAGGTAGTGTGATACTTACTCATCAAAATCTGGGCTTTTAGCTATACTTGGTGTGCTCCATACTTGAGTTTATATTTGGCCAGTGTGACATTAAAGTCAGTAGAACTAAACTGCTGGTAAATATAGCTTTTCTAGCTATTCAAAAGATTTACATTTCACCTTGATTGCTTAATCCTGATAGGTAGCTACTTTAGCAATGAAGCATGTACGACATAATATTGGAGTCCTTTCTTTCCTTCTTAGAAAGAGGCATAGGTAAATACAGATTTAAAGAAGTTTTCCTCTGAGTTTAACCAGTATTTTTATACTTAAATGCCAAACTAGTAAATTTAAGCATGGATTCTTGTGGTATAAACGTATATTTAGAATGAAATAACCTTTGTATTTATCAATAGGAAAAATTAATCCCATGCCTGCTGCGACTGAGACAGGCAAATGATGAAAGTCTTCAGGCTGCTGTTAGAGAGACTTTAGCTATAATCGGATATACAGACCCTGTGAAAGGCTGGGGAATTCGAGTCCTCACTATTGATGGAGGAGGAACAAGGTAAAACTTCTGAGGTTTTCATATACCTGTAGCCTTTTTCGTGCTGTAACTGGAAATAAAACTTGAGTTTCTCTTTGAGTTTGTGTCCAAAGATGCAATTTATGATTTACAGTTCTGTTACATTTGACTACCCAAGTGATGGGTATTATTTTTGTATGCATTTGTGCTTGAATTTCCATGCATTAGTAGTCCTATGACACTGAAATTACTTACCCATTTAAAGTTGGCTACACACTTAAGTGCTTGGATTGGCTCTTTTTCCTTTTGGAAGTTAGTCTGCTCACAAGTCTAGTCTCAGAAATACAAAATTGGTGTGAAATGCTAGAAGTAGTTTATACTTTTATGATTGTGTTGACTTAGTAATACAAAAAAATATTCTTGTACTTGTTTGGAGGGTGACCTGCCTTAGCAGGACTGGTCTCATATGAAAGAATGAATAGGCTAGTGGTGAAAGCTACTCTAGCCATACTGTTGATTTATATTTCTTCTACAGTGAGCGCTTCTTTTTTTATTTTACGCACCACATGTTCTTAGTTATGTGTGCTCTAGTTCTTTATGAATTTATGCATCTACCAAAATTTGTAAGGAGTGGTAGCAGAAGCGTGTTCATTACATTTGAAGTCTGATGTTTAGTAAAAGCTGTGTTTTCAGGCATATTTGAAGAAGTCCTGTTGGCAAATATTTACTGATTCACAAATCTTGATTGGTAGAAAGTGAACTATGAAGTCATTGCAGAAATAGTTTCATGAACTTTTTGTTTCCCCATGGCATTTCTTTACGTGCATCAGAATCAGATGTCCTCAGTAAGGAGTAAGTGTATGTCACAACTTCAACAATTGTGTTTCTAAAAGTTCATTGTAGACCATAAAGATATTACAAAGTAGAAAGAAGGACGTTATATGTGTAAATAAAGTGTCTTAATTTTTCTGTTAGATTTCTAGGGCAGTGACATTAGAAGACACCTTATCTTTAGAAAGCGGTATCTACATCTATAATGCTAAATGAAACAAGCCCGGAGAGTGAGCCTGGGTACTGCTGTGTCACTTAATGGGTGGTGTTCGGCTGGCTATAGTTTTGCACTGGGCTGACTAGTGCTCTTCAGCACAAGCCAGGACAGATTTGGGGGCAGCATGCAGGAGGTGCCATTCTCAGCAGAACGTGTTGGCAAGATGGTACTTGGTTTGGTGCTCCTTTTGCCATATGCAGTTCTCTAGCTCTAGCCCAGCAGGCTCAGCACCTTTGCATGCCAGGTGCTCTGTTTCATGCTACAGAAGGACAAATCTGATGGTCTGGAACACACCTCTCATTATTTCCAACACATTGAATTGGGACAAAAAAAACACAGACAGAAAAATACTATGACCTAAGGGGCATTGTATAGCCCTGTTAAGACCAAACTTTAAGTGCTGTGTGTTGTGGATGCAGCTAAAATCTATCCTGAGTCTACATCCACAGAAGATGATCATCCCTGAGCCTTTGCTACAAAACAAGATGGCTGTAGCTGTTGAGTACTATTTTTGGTATGCCTGAGTATGTCATTTATATTTAGTATTCATCATTCCATTTTAATTGTGTTCTGCTACTCTTTCATTCTCTGAAATAGTCAGGATTCTTACTGTTGTAGTTATTCAGTTATAATTAAGCAAAGGTGAGCTTAATTAGAGCTATGTAAGATAGAACTACCATTGTTTGTGAAGGGGTTTTTTTGTCTTTCAGGGGTTTAGTTGCACTTCAGACTCTACGGAAACTAGAAGAACTAACTGGAAGGCCGGTTCATCAACTTTTTGACTACATTTGTGGTGTAAGCACAGGTAATTGTTAAGCCACAAGTTGGAATTTTGCTGTGAATACAGTAAAAGAACATCTGAGAATAAATGTAGATTTTGCAGAACTTGCTGGTTTCTGACTTTGAGTGTAAGTTGGGAAAGCATAGGTGTGATTTCTGAAGTTTTTCTTTTTTCTTCTGAATAAGAACTTTGGCTGATTCATGATACACTTGTAACTTCAAACCAATTTCTCATTTTTCAGTGAATGTGAAACCTTCATTTTGTGCACAGATACAAATATCTTAGATGTTTATGGGGCTTTACAGACAACTGAGGTTATCATCCCTCAGGGACTGGTGCTGGGCCAGTAGTGTTTCCTGTCTTTATTAATGACCTGCACAGTGGGACAGAATGTGCCTGTAGCAAGATCTTGCATGATACTAAATTAGAGGAAGTGGTCAGTACAGTGATGCCCTCTGTTCAGATTGGCCTGTAGAGGCTGGAGAAATGGCTTGACAGGAACCACCTAAGGTTCAATAAAACCAAGTACCAAGCTCTCCATCTGAGGTGGGCTGACTGGCTGAAAGCTAGCTTTGCAGAAAATGACCTAATCTTTTTGGAACAAGTTGAACGTGAATCATCAGTGCACCCTTGCAGCAAAGAAGGCTGACCACATATTGGCTTGTATGCACAAGAACGTATGCAACAGATTAAGTGTCTCTGTTTGGCCACTGTATGTCTAGTTTTGGGCTCCTCAGTAAACGCTTCATCTGTTGGGTACGTTCTTGTACATAATGAGTCTGGCAGTGGGCCAAGTAGATGGTCAGGGGACTGGAGGTCATGACCTATAGGGAAAGAGTGCAAGAACTGGGTTTATTCAGCCTTAAGAAGAGAAGGCTAAGGGGAGGCCTTGTTGCTGTTTCAGCTAATGGGAAAATACAGAGAAGGTGGAGCTAGACTCTTCTTGGAGGTGCACAGTGATATGAGAAAAGCCAACAGACAAGTTGGAATATGGGGAGTTACAGTTAGGTATAAGGAATCATGTTTTCCTTGCAAGGATGGTCAGACACTGGAAGGAGTTGCATGCACAGGCTGTAGAATCTCCATCCTTGGCAATACTCAAAACTCGTCTGAACAAGTCCGGAGTAACCTGTTCTAGTTGAACCTGTCTGAAGAGGAGGTTGGACTAGATGACCTCTAGAGGTCCCTCCCAGCCTTAATTGCTGTTGTGACTCTGATACCTTACTCCTCTCTAGGAAGTAGGAAACTCAAAAGCGTAAGTTTCTTTTTAAAAGACAGTCATCTCTTTCAGAAATGATGCTAGACCAGTAGCAGCATAATGCTGATTTCTAACATAAGTATGCTGTAGTTCAGTAGCTTGGTTTCCTTTAGAAACTCACATAGTTCAATTTTTTTTTTGCGCTACACTTATCTTCTATACAGTTAAATTCAGAAAGAACATTAAATGCAGATCACCATGAGTAGTTATGATGTTCATGTTTCCAGAGATTTGCTTAATAGGGTCAAAATAGTAGAAAAGAGGAGAATGTTAGGTCTATTAGACAGAATTTGTTTCTAGGCACAATATAGTTCCCTGCTTTGTGTTTAATAGTCTTTGAAAAGATCCTTTGTTAGTTAATTTAGCAGTAAGTGGTTGTTCCTTCGGAAGATAGTTTCACTACAAAACACTTCTCTAATGTCTCCTTCAATCGTAATAAAAGACATTTCATCTTTCATAGAGAGGCCTGGTGCTCTTAATTTGATCCCACTACTCTGATTAGAACTAACTTTATTCTTAATTCTTCACCAGATTTTGGGTTTTGTAACTGCTGGTAAGTACTCAATATGTTCTTTGGTTACACTATCAAGCTTTTGTCTGCAGTAGTCCAGCTTGCATTAATAGGTGACAAGATGTGGCTGGGAGAGGTTGTACGTATCTGTCAGCGTGTGCTAGCAGTGTACTTTACCATTTCAGTTTGTGTTGATGGTACATATGCCAATAGGATTGGCAGAAGCTTGCAGCTGGATGAATTGTGGTTTACAAGAGTGACAAATGATAGGAAGGATGCCTGTTGTGCATTATACTTCTCTTTTCTTCTGCTGTGCTATTCATATCTGTTAATATTATCTAGCTGTTTTGCCTTTGAGGTTTAGAAATGATCAGTTGGCTGTGAATTCAGCATCACAGGGTCTGTCTTTGTAGTTAGCTTCCCTGTACTTCTTTTCCCTGGTGGTCATAGGGTGTAAATGCAGGCAGTCACAGAGAAAAGATTACTGTCATGATGCTGTACTGGGCCCTACATACATAGGTTACCTACCTGCCTGTTGCTGAGCACAGTATCTGGGCATGGGAGTACCAGAAAATCTGCAAGCACGTGCAACACAGTGGTAGCCGCTGAACCCTTTTTTATGGGGAACCAAGTTAACATAAACTGTGTACCAAGTTTGTGCCAGTTCTGTGCAAAAATCCAGAGATGAAGACAAGGCATTTGAGAGGAGTAAGTGCCATTGCCCCATGAACTGAGCTTCTGGGAATTCTGTAAGTGAGGGTGCTTATCACTGTTCTCCAGAGTATGACGTGCTTTTATAGACACACAGAGCACTTTACCCATTGAGGACAACTTATTTGTAGGTATGCTCTGGATGTGGCTTCTTTCACTGCCCTGCACTCTCACTGCTTATGTGGTCTCCCAGTATATCAAAGACTTCTCAACAGTGGTGCACTTATAATTCAGTCACAGGGAGCAGTTTATAACATCAAGAGTATGTGATCAGGCAGAGTGCATACGACCACATTTCCAAACGTGCTGGCCTGCTCCAAGAATTTTAAAAATACACTTTTTTTCTGAACTTTTATATTGATCTAATAATCAGTGGCATTCAGATGCATCGTGTGAGCGATTCAATCCTTGACATACTGTGATCAATGGTTTTCTAAGCATATTGTTTTCCAGTACGTTTTATTGCAGAGACATCTGAATTGTACTGGTCTCTTTGATCATCAGTTTTGGATGTATGTGAAGTTTGCATAAGGACTTCACATAAGGATATTCTCCCAAAACATTCCTCCCAAGTTGTTAAGAATAGCATAGGGCTAGTGCCCCCATATATTCTCCCAGCCTTCAGTGATCTGCAGATGAGGAGCCTCCTTAAATGAAGCTGGCATCTCTCTGTGTTGATGGTTTTTTTTGCCCATGATGTCCTTCCAGTTTTGAAAGGCATTTTGAAAACCTTTCTGATGGAAGAAGTATTTTTTTCAGGAGAACTCATGAATAAGTCAAGTCATGGTATTACAGAGCTGGAGGTGTCCTTAGGAGGTTATCTCATACCTCAAGGGAAAGATCAGCTGTGTGTGTGTTTCACTGCTGACAACTTGCTAAGATTTTGAGTTGTCAGACCTCTTTAGAAAATCTGTGCTACTGCTCCACTGTCTGTATTTACATTTGGGAAAAAAAAAAAAATCCTGTCTAATGTGGAACTTCCTGCTGCAGTTCAAATTTGTTTCCTCTTGTCCAGACTCCCCAAGAACATGGATAACAGATTATTTCTTTTCTCTTTGCAGCAGCCTTCTCTGCATTTAAAGGCTTTCGTCATAGCCTGTTTACTCAGGCTTTCCTTACAGACTGATATCCTTGACCCGTGATTGTTTTATGGGGACTTTTTTATGTGTTTTTTCTTCTTTTCAGTTGGTCCACATCTTTTTTGAAGAATGTCATTCAGGTCCAGATACAGCACTTCAGCTGAAGTCTTCCTAATATTGAATAAGAAAGGAATACTTTTGTCTTTTGGGTTATGTTCTTGCCTATCTTGTGTCTTATTAGCCAACTGTATCCCTGTGTTCTTCCAGATATGCTCCTTAGCCTCCCAGGTTTTATTTAGGTATATTTTCCCCCTGAAGTGTTGGCCGTCAAGGCTGAGATGGTGGCTGGAGTTGTAGGAGTTTGTGACACAGAGCAGCATGTGATGGAAGCATCAGAAACGTTTTTCACTGACTGTCTGATAGAGCCTGTGCTATATCTTTGATTTTTACCATAGTCTCCTGTGAGTGTCTTGTTACCATCCAGCAGGTTTCAGCAAAGCCCTTTAATGTGTACTTTGACTCTGATATTACCTACTGTCACTTGTGTGCCGATGTGGACTGCAGTTTTTGGTGCCATTTTTCAGGAGGTGAAGTGAAAATATGTTGGCATTTGGTATGAATTTTGGCTCTTTGGGTTTGAAACTGTTCACCAAACCAGCAAATGCATGATACTATAGAATTGGTGCTGGAGAGTTAAGAGGAAAAGAAGGTAGCAGAGGATTCGCATGACTCAGGAAAATGGTGTTTCTCTGCTGCTAGATGTTCAGTCTGTGTTGAATACAGGCATTTGGTGATTTGGCAGTTGAATAAGTTTCTCTTGATGAACCTTTGATGGGTCAAGTAGGCCCAGGTTATATTAAGCATGTGTGCTACATTTTAAAAAATTGAGACCATCAATCCACTGACACTCATGGTCATGGTGGTGGGATTTGTGAGAACAAAAGAAGCTTGGAAGTTTTATTTCCTTTAAAGCCATCTGTAACTTTCTTTATGTAGTTCTTTCTGCATTTTGTTTTATTCTTACTCTATTTCAAGAATTTACTCCTTTTTAAATTAATTTTTTTCAAACCTATTGCATTCATTTCCAAATTGGAAAAAAATCACATCCCAATTATCCTTAATGCTTAATTACATGTCCCCAGTGTTGCACAGTTAGATTTAAAGGTTGTATATGTCCCTTTCAGTTTAATATATCTAAGAATTGTAGTGATGTATTAATTGTATTTTTTCTACAGTCTTTTTAATGGTATTCTGCAACCATGCTTGTTGGATACTGTTGTTTTGTTCCTACAAGGGTAGGTCATAACTTTTTTAGGCACACACTAGATGGCAGTATGTATGAATGGCTAATTATAAATGGTTGCAACCAAATGTATTCCTAACTACTCAAAACTCTCTTCTTTTTACAGAATTTTCCTGGAATTCTTCTTTACTGACTCAGAGTTTGCCAGATAGCAAGTAATGCTCCAAATATATTTTTAACACCACAGCACAGATTTCTCTTACTCGTTTCTCCTTCCAAATAAAGCAGTAGATTTAATTTGCTTTCTGCCATATACATGTTTGCAGGGATGAAATCTGTGAAATGAAATAATGCTATTTGTCAACTTCTCATAGTTCTGTTCTTGAAAGTAGACTCTTCCGATCTTGTATGCGTCCCTCAAAACATAGTTTGTGATCTTTGAACAGGAACTTAGTGATACAAATGTCAATTGATCTTCCCTTTTCAAGATAGGTATTCTGCTAACCTATGAACGATGTTAAATGGTAATCCGTCTCTATGATCGTACTCCAGGCTATATTTTACATTTCAAAATATTTCTTTTTCAGGAGCTATATTAGCTTTTATGTTGGGGTTGTTCCACATCCCGCTGGATGATTGTGAAGAACTGTATCGCAAGTTAGGATCAGACGTTTTTAAGCAGAATGTCATTGTTGGAACAGTCAAAATGGGTTGGAGCCACGCCTTTTATGACAGTGATATCTGGGAAAAAATGCTCAAGTAAGTAAAAAAGGATCAGGTGAAAAATAATTAGTATAATGTCTGAGAGCCTCTGGTTTTGTTATTGTTTCACTGGTAAGCAAATTCTTAAAACAACTAGAAGGGATTAGCATATACTCTCATTCCTTTGAAATAGCTCTTTTTATATTTACCAAAACATTGAAATCTTTTAATGTAATGATTGCTGTTTCTGGGGAATAAAGTAAGCTTTAGTGCACTGATTTCTGATTATATTCCTGTATGCTTGCCAGCTCTGCTTGATCTGACTCATTATAGATCTGCTACAAATTTTACTAGCCACCTGCTGTGCCTTCTTTCTTATAGGAGACATGGTGAGAAATGAAATAGTGTGCTGTAGTAGGGATTTTCATCTTAGCTACTATATTGAAGGGTTTTGCCCGTTGTCCCTCTTTGAAAAGGGAAATGAGGTGTAAGGATTGTAATGAAAAAACGTCTGCTGTGTCAGAGTTGCCAGTGAAATGGTATTTGTTCATAGGTATGTATACAAATGCATTAATGGCTATTCAGGAAAAGTCACTGGAAGAAATTATTAATATTTATTGCAAACTTTATTACTTAGTTTTATTCATCTGTATTTGTATCAATAGTTCCATTGTTTAATTTTTAGCAAACTAATGTCATAGTTTCCCAAACAGTGTAAGCTGGCACTGCCACGGAAGGAACTGAAACAACCTTCTCTGAGAGCAAATGTAAAATGGTAAAGAGCTTCTTTGGATAAGTAAAGACAAGTTCCTTTGGGAACGTGATTAATGTGTTTATGGGATTGAAAGAGTTTTTCCTAGATGTTGTAGTAGGAATACCTGTGCTGCTTGAGTTCGAAGCATCTCACTTCTTTGCTGAAGTGGAGAGAGAGGCTTCCAAGCACTTCTTCTCTGTGCTCTTGCATGTCTTTAGGAATAGACGTGTTTACCAAACGAATATCATAAGGTTTTGTTCTCAGATATCTGGAGTTCCTCTTTTTTTTTTTTAAAAAAAGAGAGATTTTTCTCTGCCTTCCCTCTTTTTTCCCCTGCCAGATTAAAATAAGTCTTGTGAATATCAGTGAAAGTGAAAGTATTTTACATGCCTTTAATTAAAATGCTATTATTCTTTGCAGCTATATGTAACACATCAGGGAGGTAAAGCACTCTATTCCTGTGCAATGGACAGAAGCCAGGCAATTATTGTAATATCCACAGATTAAATTAAAAATTAAATTTACCGATCAACAAAGACATTTTGTTGACCTAATTCTGCAATGTTGAATGGAGAGCCTATGCCTGCACAACATGTTATTGAAACAGTAGGCTTTCCTGTAGGGAAAACTGCTTTATGTTTTGTTTTTAAATTCAAAAGCCTTACCTGTGCTGTGTGGGTTTTTGTTGTTTAAATGGTAGTACACTTGTCAGGCTTGCTTGAAATAGAGAGTATTCATTTACAGTATACAGGCATGCAATATACATTTAGCTCTACCACAATATTGATGGTATTATTTTCTGTCAGAAAGTATTCTTGCTGAAAATAATTGCATTAGGCTAATGTTGCATGCATTCATGAGGCATATTATAAATTCCATTTTGGAAAATGACAACTAATTTTGATTAACTAGCTTTTTATTCTGAGTGCTGTAGGGAATTGATTTTATGTCTTGCATATATGTTAATTTTAACTCTACTTATGTATTTCTTTAATTGCAGTTTGAGGACTGGTTTTAATCAGTTACTTTTATTACTTTGTGCAGAGAATTATACTTACTGTGCATCAGTCTATGTAATGCTATATTGAATTGCATTTGTAAGAAGATCCTGGCTTATAGTTCCAAGTTTTCTGGGGTTTTTTTGACTGTTGTTAACATATACAATTTTCTTCTTTCATACTGTCTTGAGAAACCCCTGGAGAAATTTGGTGAGCAGCTAGGGGTTTTCACAAGCTAACTAAAATCCCATACTGGGAATCTGTAATCTTGAGAAGCAGTCAAGTGCTGTATAGAGGGTAGGGTAAAAGTTACATGCTTTCTGCTGGTAGGAAAATGGTTAATGTATGTGCTTGGGATTACAGGTAGTAATACTTCAGTATTTGTTACGCAAATTGAAGTATAAATTGAGACTGTGTTGCCCATCTAGTCGTTGGAGAGCATTCTGTACCAGTTAGTCACTCCAGACATACTTAACAGATTTTGCAGCATGATCAGTGAGATGTTCTGGATCTTTATGGAACACACAATAAAAGTCTCTCCTGAAGGTTTGGTGAAGATGTCATAGTTCCCTGGTACTCTTCTTGTGGTTGTTAGAAGGGGGTAAAAGTTACAGTTTTGCCTTTCGAATTGAATGCTCTTTCTCCAGACTATTTGATTGCACCCTGGCTGTAGTCCATGAGAATGTTTCTTCAAGCATATGGTAGGCAATATGTTCTTCATAGCATTATTGAAATAAGTGTTGCAATATTAGTGACTCGAAGCAATGAAAGAGCAACATTTGTAAAGGACAGTTGTTGTTTAGGTAGGTCATGTCTAGAGGACATAGGTCACAGACAGACACAAACAAAGCAGATAAATGGGTAAATAGGATGGCAAATGAAATTAGGTGTAAAGTAATAACCCCTGAGTGGAAAAATGTAAAATGCTTACAGGATTTAAGCTAACTTTAATATCAAAAGTGATTTGGGTTTTGTTACAGACAGTTTAATGAAACATCTGTATGCTTGTGGTCAAACAAGATGATTCAATGTGTGATGGTTGGGATTAAAAATACATAAAGTATTATAATGCCGTTATAAAAATCCATAATATGGTTTCCACTTAAAATACTCTTTAACAGTCCCAGGTGCCCCATTTTAGAGAATGTTTCTGTTGCAAGATTGGTAAAAAGTAGCCAGTGACCTAAAGACAGCTCACACAAAGGAATCGGGACTCTCCATCATTAAAAAAAGCAAACAAGTTAAAGTGGTAACTTCAGCTAGTAAGATATCTTGAGCAGTACTGTTCTCATCTTTTCGTCAAGAACAAGGGCCTATTCAATAAAACTAAAGTTAGGAGACTTTCTCTTTTAACACAGTATGTGAATAACTGAAATTGTGTTGTGATGTCAGTAAAGAAAATAATTGAACAGTGAGGCTTGACAAAGACATGTAATACACAATTACAGTATTAATGCTAGTAACAAAACTAAAATAGATTTGGAGGTGATATTAAACTTTTAGACCTTAATGTCTAAAGTTGCATAGTAGTTTCAGGGATTTCTTGTACCTACTCTGAAGTGTCAGTTCCTGGCCTTTATAAGAAACAATATCTGGGAAATTCATAATTAGTCAGTTTGGCAGTTCTGTAATTAAGCAGTTAATATTGCTTATGCAGTTTTTTAATCTTTGCATTCAGGATTTGGAAAAAAAATGTAATACAGATATTTAGGAAGAAGTAGATGAGTGATGCAAATCAGTAGATGTCTGTCATACCTCACCTCTGTCAATCTCATCTTTTATTTCTGAATATTCCTACTTCATGGTTCCGTGTGCCTTCGTCTCCTTCTGTAATCAATTAGCGCAGATGACACTCTTCCCTTTCTGGTTGGCGTCTGTGAGACTGGAATTAATGCATTTATTGGAGGAAAAAAAAAATAAAACAGTGCTATTGATGTAAGAATTGTGTCAGCAGCAGTCTTCGATCATAGGACTAGAAGCTGTCCCCCTTCCTCCCTCTCGAGGACACGTACGCAGCCATTCTTCAAGCACAGATATCCACTAGTGGAACAGTAAATTGTCCTACCTCAAATACAGTTTACTGTCTACATTGAGGACTACTGCTATTGTAGCATTTAAAGCTTCTTTTATCTTCTGACCTGACTAGATTGATGAAGTTGTTGGTTTTAACAGTGGAAGCGCTACTACCTACTGTCATAGTAGTGCGAGCTATAGATGGATGATCTCTTAACAACAACACGTGGAATCACCTTACTTAAAAAGCGTGGCAATACTGAAAACCATCTTTGCAGAATAAGGTAGATGGACCACCTGTGTTTGTGTGGGCTGTGTCTAAGGGGAGGAAGAAAACTTGCTAATTTTAATGGAAGCCTGTAAATGGAAGCCTGTTTGGAATCGTTATCGACGAGCACCCACTCTGTAGAGTTTTATTTACACCTTTACTGTAAGCAAATTGAAGTTGAAATAGATGCTGATATGAGATTATTGGCTAGTATGCTGATATCCTCGTCTCCTGCACTATGCAGGAGGGCTACCTTCTAGTTAGCAATTAGAATACTGACCCTAATGTTGGTGAGATGATAAATTACAATGCTGACCATTTGTGTGATTTCACTGTCAGATTTATAAAAATGTATGCATATGAAAAAATTCCAACTCAAAAATGGATGTTAAATGCATACTGAATTATTGTTTTGGAAGATTACATGTAGATGTTTTAACTGTCTTCTAAATCATGTAGAATGTTGTCTGTCTTTCCTTAGCTTTTGTTTTCATAACAGTTCAGGAGAGTAATTTTCATTACTATAAAACTGCTTCATAAAGATGTTGATTTTTTTATTCTTAAATGAGGCAAAGTACTTTGTTTTCCTCTCACAAAGTAGTTGAGTAATCCTCGTGATTTGTGGTGAAGTATGTGAGTAACTGAATCAAGACCTCAGTCACGCTTCAGACTTATTTCCAACATCCTAGAAGGTTTGAAATGTTGGTCCGTTGAAGTCAACTGCAGAAATCTGATTATTAAAGTGTGAAATCCAGGCATTGCTTCTTTTAAACGCAAAGTTCTCAGAAGTAAGAATGATAAAAATGTATGTCTTTTGTTCATGCTAAACTGATGAAGCATTTTCAATTTTTTACATTTCTTTGTAGAGAAAAGATGGGCTCAAATCTCATGATTGAAACTGCAAGAAATTCCAAGTGTCCGAAGGTAAGTACAGTTTTTGAAGACAAATACTAATTGTGTATTCCACAAGTACTTTTTAAGAGTCCTGAGTAAGATTACTACACCTGGAAGAATATTGGGTAAACAGTATGAGTGTTGATAGCGCTCTCCAAGCTTCCATATGAGATAACCCATGCTTCTAAAGGAGAAAAATTCATTAGATTCTTAAATTTCTGCAGATTCTTAAATTTCTGCAGCAATTTCTCATATTTTTATTTAATACTTCAGTTAGAATATGTTTTAGATATGTTAAAAGGGTTATAAAGAGTGAAAAATACTAGGTCAACTTCTTGAAGTTGTGCAAAGTTTGTTTTTTCATATAAGAGAATTCTAGTACCTGGAGATCCTGTCACGTGAGCTGTGATCTGTGTTATCGTGTAGTGAGAGAACAGGGTTTCTCCTCACTTTTTCTGGATTACCAGGCTTTCTCCAGTCACATTCATAGGCCCTGAGATCTCTAATCTTCCTGTGTTGATCTAAAGGGCACCAATTAATTGGAGGGGTGTTATATACAGCAGCAGCACAAGAGTGAAAGATGAGAAAGCATGGGTATTTTATTTTTGGTGAAGGATAGGGTGTGAAGAAAGAAGGGAAATATAATAGCACATATTTCAGAACAATCTGTAATTAACAGGTGTTTTGGTGTCATAGCACTATATTCAATGCTTTACCGTTAAATGGAAGATATTCACATTTTTCTAAACATAGAAACACGTGCTTGACTGACTGCATTCCTAGTCCATGTCTAAAACAAGGACATGAAAAGGCTGGAGTGGTATGTTGCTTTCTGAGAGAGAAGCCATCCTACGTTGACTTGAAAGTTATCTTTGAACCGGGGATATTTGGCTTCCTTCCATGTTCTTCAGTAATAAAACGTGAATATAAATAGAGTTGAAACTAGCTATTCCCAGTAATAACTTTGTAGTGCTGGCAATGGTGGCACTCTTTACAAGGCACAGCAGAATTAACGTAAAACACGCGTTTGTGTGCTCTGCTGCTGTTAAATTCATGGCGAGGTGGATTTTTCCAGAAGGTGCACAGCACTTCACAACTTAGACTGCATCATGAAATGGAAGCGTATATGGGTATTACCAAAAATAAATTCAAGCATCAGTTTGATAAGTTTTCTATTAAATTTTCCGAAGTTTGTTTTCTTACTGCTTCTAGTAGTACTTAGAACCAAACCTTACTTTTGACAAAAACAAGAAACATTTTCTCCCATCAAATGATAGACTATGAATCACCCATGTATTTTGTTTCTGCATTGTCATATAGCAGTTATACTTCTCTTGTTTTCTTTTTTATAAGGATGGAATTACTGTGTATTAAATGATTCAGCTTAGGTAGCTGAAGAATGGAAATGAATACAGTGATATCACAGTGTCAGCTGCTAGTGCTGTTGAGTAATGTTTCCCAAAAACACTCTACTCTGTAAAATAGTAAACAAAATAGAGTTGAGCACCCACTTGTCTGCTAAAGACTTTTGTTCTGAACAGTGCCAGCCAGTCTGGGTGCATCGTCACTAAAAGGTCTTGCACATTCTAGCACTCACGCATAACTACACATACTCTCACCTCGTGTTAGTATATCTGCAAGATGTGATTTTTTTTTGCAGTCATACATTTTGTTTTATGGAAATACCATTTTGGCTTTTTACTTAGGATTTACGTATGTGACTTTTCGTTAATGACATTTCAGTGTCCTTACAAAAAACCTTGAAAGACTTATACTTGATTCTTTTGGTTTTTTCTTTGGGAGAGATTCTTCCTGCAACTCGGGTTGCAATATTAAGTAATCATTTTCTTGGAGAAAGAATTTGGTTGACATTTCTAACATTCATATTTAATGGCATTGTTGCATTGCTGGTTACAGACTTTTGAGAATGAACTACTATTCCTAAAGGCAAAACATTTTAAAATCATATAGATGACACCAGCTTTTTATTTCAATTGATGGAAAGATATTGGTAGAAACAGAATAGTGGAAACAATTTCAGGTTAAAAATAGCATTTTCTTTAGGGAGTTTGTTTTTTGGTTTGTTGTTGGGGTTTGTTTGTTTGCTTGTTTACTTTCACTTTTTAAAATTTAGGCATTTTAAAAAAGTAAATAAATAGTGAACCAAGTAGGATTCCAGAGATGCATTTAATATATAAATGGAGTTTCATATTGTGGGAAGTTGTTGTTATTGTTGTTGTTATCATCAAAATCATCATATGTAATTATTTTGGTTCCTCCTGACTCACTAGGTAGCTGCAGTAAGCACCATTGTAAACAGAGGAACACCACTGAAAGCATTTGTTTTTAGAAACTACAATCACTTTCCTGGCGTTAAGTCTCATTATATTGGAGGCTGTCAGTATAAACTGTGGCAGGCCATTAGAGCATCATCTGCTGCACCAGGTTACTTTCAGGAATATATTTTGGGCAACGATCTTCATCAGGTAAGTTGAAATCTTCTCCTTTAGTAAATATTTTCCAATGTTATATCTGAGAAAAAAGTTGTCTGAATTTCTGAATCAGAACTAAGCAAATAAGTTGGAAGGAGAAAGGAAATCTAGGACAGATAGGGGTAAGAAAGGAAATTTTTAGCTTGTATAGCCCTTAGAACTAGAAAGGGTACAGGCTTAAAAATCTTAGTCTTCTCAATACAAACTTAAGCTCCTCTGCTGTTCCTTTCTTCTCTGCCTGGAAGGAAATCTTATGAGTTGTGAATTGCTTCTGACTTCCTGCTTACAACTGGTATTTCATTGAGCATTATTTCACTAAACAGATGGTATGACTTAAAATCTAACAATACTGTAAAGTGTGAGAAAATCATGTTAGGCATTTCAGTGTTGCTTTTATTAGTGCATAATTCCAGTTTATGGTTTACTTTTAATTCTTTCCATTGATAGCTTATTAAGCGTTACCCTGGTTCTGAGCTAGTAAAAAGAATAAGAGATGCCACGGCAGTAAGATTAAACTCAGAGGACAACTGCAAAAGAAATTACTGTGAGGATAAAGCAACGTCTCCTTATCAACAGCATATGCTGTTTTATTCTATTACAGCTTTTGTTGGTGACCCTGTTAGTAAAGAGTAAGGCAAATTAATTTCTTTAGTTTTTTAACCATTGTGTTCTTGTCCTCCAGAGCCCCTTTCTTGCTCAGCAGTTCTTTGAGTTTTAAAAGAATTCTTTTTACAGTACATGTTAATTTAAAACTAGTAGTATTTATTTTTAAAAAGATCTGCTGCAGATCTGTGGCAGAAAGGACTACCAAGGGTGACTGAACTAGAGACCTTCAACAAAGACAGCAGACAATTCTATCGCTTAAAGAAAGCATCTACTACCTTTCCGTCATATTCATTAATATGGTGGCATTAGCCTTAACTACTAGAAAGTAATAGCATATTCTCAGTGATGTGTACCTGGATCATGTACAGAATTTCTCATGGTGTCCATTAAAAGACTGTCTAATCTCATTAGCATTGTAATGTGCGCAAGTAATACTGAAGTTTAAAGACTTAGAGATAAATAAGGAGTATAAGATGAAATAGTGAAAAGTTCATTAGATGAAGAGATAATAAACAGAAGCACCTATACAGAGGAACAGCTAGAATTTAATCTGAAAAAACCAGCACACTTCCATATTTTGAATTAACATTTATAAGGAGATGGAATAATTATATTCAGCTACATAAAAGCTCTACATAAGTTGGGGGGGTGAAGGGGAAGGGTTCCCATGGAGGGCAGGGTGGTGCTACTTCAGCAACCACATTCTGAAAGTTCTTCCATTTTATTCTGTTTCCCCTTTTTGTTTAGGGTCTTTCTTTTCCCTCCCTTCTCCCCTCACTCCCCAGCCTCCCCAGTATGGTACATCTTATTATCCCCAGAACATTTTAATCAAATACTACCTGAAATAAGCAAATAAGTTTTGGGGTTTTTTTTAAAGCTAAAAATGGAGTAACACATCAGATATTCCAAGCCTAAGCACTGCTTGAAATCCTGAAATGTGGTCATCTTCCATCTGGCCAAGCAAAACTGGAAAGGGAGCTGCTTTAGCCTTTGGAGCTGTTCCAAGGTGCTCCTTAACTGCTTGAATGGGTCAGCACTAAGCTATGTGAAGCACTTTTCTTCCTCTTCTCACCTTTCCACCCCCTCTTTCCTTGAATTGAGAGCACATCAAAGTCTGTGCTTCTGTATGAAGAATAGCTGAACAAACAAAATGATTTTTAACTTCTGTGTAGTGCTTAGACAATTATTTGTCTTAACAACGTTTCTGAATTGCCAGACTTGTGTGAAATGCAGTAAGGTGGATATTAATTTTGTCTATATTCACTTTTAAGTCCAATTTACCAGACTAGAGAATGTATGATTAGTGTTATTAGCAATCAGATCCAGTATTCTCAGACGCACAGAATGAAGTCTAGTTCATTCTTCCTTACTCCTGACTCTTTGGACAAAGCCCTTCCATATGATCTTACCAACACTGTTTCACAAACTCACCATTCTTTGCTATTTGATGTATTTTAATTACTGGAAAGCAAGGGCTTAGGATGTGGTTCTCCTTTCTAAGTTGTAACAAACTAAATATGTTTTCAGTATTAAACTGTTCATTGTAGTAGAACTAGATGCTAAATATTCTGACTTAAACTTTCATATCATCTGAAAATCTCTCTTCTACCCAGGCATGATATTTAAACTGTTCTGAATTCTTTTAGAATCCAAAGATTGTCATCTTTCATGTCTTCCATGCTTTCATGCTTTTCTTTCCCCAGATTACACTTTTCTTACCACATCTCTATTTCCGTAATTATCTATTTTCTGTGGGATGTGCTTGGGTTTTTTATGGACAGCTGGCTAGCAAGGTGCTACGTGGCAAATACTATGTAACTGTCTTCATGCAGCTTTCTGTCTCAGATGATGAATCCACCACTGCACACTCAAGCTACCTTGAATTACCTTGTTTTAACCCTGGGGCAAGAGCCTCCGTGCATGTAGCAGACTGTTACCCATATGTTCTTGGGTGTAATGGTATCTCAGTGGAAAATGCAAGGTAATCAAGAGTTTTATCTATTAAAGTATCCACGATGAAGTGACAAGAGTATGTATGCATAAATACATTTTTAAATAAATAGAATCCTAAATGCAGTCTTATTCCTGTTTAAAATAGCTTTGTGATTCTTTTTCAGCTACATTAATACTCCTAGTCCTTAGTTATAGCTCATATAATAAATATGAGATAGTAAAATTTTGTTAAGTGTCTTTATTCTAAAAGTGCACTGCAGTTGTCATGTTATAGTTCATCAACCAGGTCATGTATGATACTAACATTTGTAGTTTATATGGAAATACTTGCTCTTTTCCGTCTTACCGCTTTAAGCCTGTACACTATCTAACAGGCTGGGCTGCTTTTGAACTACAGAAATAAATGAAGCGTAATGTTGTTAGACATTCTCAATAGTAACATGGTTTTTGTAAAGTGCATCAGCACAGTATGCATTCATTGTAAATAATTTATGTCAAAGGCTTCAATATTGTAGTATGGTGTCAGGAAGGTGATGGTCTTTTGAGGATTTTTTTAATGGATTGGTAACTTCTATTAATTAATCGGTATAATCTCTTTTCTGAAGAGATTATTTCTAAAACATGCTAGTTTCTCATTAACTTGTATATAATCTGCTTCTGCAGTGTTGATATTTCTAAATAATTCAAATAATAGAGATGGTCAAAATGTGAAAATGATTGTAAAATGTCTGTGAAAATTCAGAATAGTAAATATAATGGGGTTTGTTTCCTTGCTTTGAAGTTTGGGACTCTAAAGGATTATATATGGAGACCAGGTTTTGTATTGGTTTATCAGGCTGTTGTACATTTAAATCTGAATGAAAATCACCCTGGCAGTTGATCTGATTTAGGACTCTTCAAATGTGTGAAAATATTTATTTTGATGATGGAAATTTAGTGGATTTGTTTTATGGTCAGCCTGCATATTCTTGTCTTGTGTTACCTAGCTTTTGTTGAAATCGGAGTCCTTTTGCAAACTGTGTGAAGTAGTTGAATGAGAGTTATGCGTAGGGTTGAGATTAATTCGTACAGATTGTACGTATGTACATGTATATAGATGTATATGCTGGAATCATGCCTGAACTCAACTGTAGCTCTTTGCTTTAACCCTCACTTTTCCATAATATATATATATTTATATATGTGTGTGTACACGCATGCCCTTTCTCTGGGAACATTCCGGTCTGACTTCCTGTACTAGTCACTGTAAATCTTCGAGGGGATTGTAAAGTGTGTTTATTAGTAAGGTAATAAATTATTTTTACAATTCTTCTGATGTAATTGTGTAGAAAGAGATTTCTAGGTGCCTGAACGCTTATTCTTATTTGTGCTGCAGATAAGCTGATGCAGGGTTTGTTAAATTTCCGCAAAAGTAAGCAGTTCAAAACCAAATAGCAATATTTACATTCAGGTCAATCATGCCATGCTATCTGGTTCCACTCTGTCAAGTAGGAAAAAACAGTGCAGCTGTTGGTAGATGAGAGGAGGAGGATTAATATTCTTTGTGGTTCAAAAGAGGAACACATTAACATTCAAAGGGATTTAATCCCTGTAACATGCTTCTCCAGGAACTGTGCAAGTCAAGAGAGACCAAGTCATGATGTTACAATATAGAAGCTGTATTGTCACATATGTCAAGCTTTTTTGTATTAAAATCTATTTATGAAGCACTGAGGGTCTCTTAACCTTGCGCCAGTACTGTTACAACCAGTAATTTTTTTTTTCCTACTTCCCACAGAGGGGTGTTGCTTCTTATATATATATTTTTTTTTTTTCCCCTGTAGTGTGAAAAGCATTTGGGGTACTCAATAATGTCACATCAGTAGACAGTACAGTATGCTGAGGAAATTGCCGATTAATTAAAAGAGCAATTTAAGATTTAACAAAATCATTATGCACACTTCCTTTACTAGGTTTTACAGTAAAAGCTAAATTTGTCCCACAGGATTAATTAAAGGGCAGCAGGGGTTTGTGTGTGTGTGTGGTGGTGGTGAGCTTAACAAAACCACAGCTTTTCCTCAAAATAAAATATGCTCAATTTAATACAAAGGACTTGATCACCTTTTTCTTAACAGCTTCCCGTGATTTCATTGCTGCATTACAATTCCATTTATTAATATGCTGGTGTTGACTTATAGTAGTGTTCAAATAATCATATTTTCTTTGAGCAAGATCAGATACTAAAGCGGTTAAATTGGCAGCTAATCTGTTAGTGGAGTTTTAATAAGGCAGGTGTAGGAGGATGTATGGTGAGACTACAACCTAGAAATAAAATATGTATAGTACAATAATATGATGTAACTAAGATTTCAAGTCTCACCTTCATTAAAATAAGATAATACACAGTCTCTTTATAGTTTTCAAACTTCTCCCTTCCTTTTATTAGGCAGTAAATCTGTAAAGCCATTTCATCTTTGTAGCTTGTTACAGGAGAGGCGTTCAAAAGTGATTCGCTTAGTGGATCCTACCCTAATTGGTTTTACACAGTAGCTTTTAAAATTAGATTCAAGGGTGCTTCCCAGGCTCTAAGAAGACATAGAATATAGGTCACATTGAAGTTCTTTTCATTCTTAGGATATGCCACGGTGATCAGTATGCACCAGAGCTTACACAGACTGCAGTTTAATAGGTGTATCTTGTTCTCACAATGATAGAAGCAAATATTTCTTTGTTTCTCTGCCTACTTGTTGCCATACACATTTTCCTACAGCCTTGGAGGCAATGTCGCCTACTGTTTAAGGAAGAGGGAATTTACTGAAATGAGTTAGCTACATGGATATTTGCATTTCTTTTTCTCTTACGGATTCTCGAGGTTTGGTTAGCAGCTCTTACGGTGGATGCGCATGACGCAGCTTTCCAGCCTTCAAGAAATTGCTGTGGTTACTGCACCAGTAGTATTTTGCAGAGCAGAGTGCTTGCAAGATTCCCTGCAGGGACTTGCTAAGTGAGGTGTTATTGGAAGATTGGTTTAGTGAAACGAAATGGAGAGTATTTTTTGTTTAGGCATTTAACTTGGATGCATTATAATTTTCATCTCCAATATTTGAGTGGTGTTTTGCTAATGTAATTTTCAGAGTGCTTATTTAAAAAAAGCCAAAGCTCACTCCCAGATGAGCTGTATTACATTTAACTATTTTTTTGCTTAGACTTCTGAGTCCATATATTTTTAGTGACATAGTTTACCAGCTAATATTTGCTATAAAACACATCTTGTAAAATCTGAGGAGGCTGGTATAGTGAAAAATTAAGAACTGAGTCACTTCAGTAATCTCTGTACAGGCAATCTAGGTTGCTGCTCTCAAGTTCTGATGTTACCAGCCACCATTTCTTAGATCAAAAAGATCTAAGAATACTTAATTAAGAGTAAGATACTGTCAGTTCTTGACAGCTTATAATTTTTATTTTGCCAGGATGTATATCTGTCCAATACTGACCTGAAAGGAGACATATTTCCATATGAAATAGCCTTGTGATAGTCATTGCAAATAAAAGCCGAAGGATGTAGTGGGACTACTGATAATACTGTTACCGCTTCCCTTAAGGAAGGTTTGTTTATGATATATAGTGGTCTGGTGCTTAATGCAAACAATCACTTCATGCTTTGTCAGCCTCCATCCAGCCTCTAATTTGCCTTCTGTATTGCAGTTTAGGAAACTGCCCTCTTCTTGTCATGGATACAGGTCTTAGTACTGTGACAGGGGTAATTTTCACCATGTATGCGAAATGTGCATAAAGTCAATTAGTTCAATGCCCAGTGCATTCCCGTGAGTTGAATAAGGCACAATGTCTAAGCCCTGTTTCCTGTACTGAGCTTCCCTTCCAATACAAGAATTAATCTATAGTGTTAATTTTGCAAATCCCAGATCGGTTGGGAGTCTTTTCAAAGATTCTTCACCTTGCAATGTTTCTTTTACTGGGAGTTTATTTACTCTCCTGTTTTTAGTAGCGGATATATTTTAGATTTTTTGCTGCAGAATTTAGAATTATTTCAGCCAGTGTTTCCTTAAGAAAAAAAGATAAGGGAGTATAGGACGAAACAGTTTCCCTCGAGTCAAATTCAGTCCTCTGTCATGGTTGCCAGCTGCATGTATGACTGTAGTTCATAAACATGTAAAGCTGTCTCTGCTGTTGTTACCCTTGGGGAAGGTTATTTCAAGAAGATATTTCTTCATTTTTCTCATGGCTAGAAAATTTCTGATTTAGGTCTATTTGTAGCTAATGGACACAAATTGTCCTTGTGCCAGTAAGGTTCTCTAGTTCAATTAACTTTTTTTCTTGTAGTATTTACCCTTCTGATGTGTATATAGGAAGCACTCATACCCTTTTTTATTTTGTTAGACTAAATATGCCAGTCTGTCTCAATCTTGCAAAATAGGCTCTGTGTTCTCTTGATCATCCTAATGGTCCTTCATTGCACCTGTTGCAGCTTGAGTAATCTTTCTTGAAACTGGACTATTCAGTGTGTTTTGGCATGACCCAAGACGTATTGTGCAAACTGGAATGATATACCAGATTCAAAATTAGCATTTCTAAATTGGAAGCAAAATTCAGAGGAGTTAATTTGATCGGGCTGGAACAGTGTATTCTAGATGATGTCTTAACTGTGTCATGTATTTCCTATTTCAGAGGAAGGTACAACTTAGAATTACAGTTGCCTTTCAACAGCTGCTTTATATATAGGTTGTTAAATCATTCTGTGATAGTGGTCTACTCGGATCTCTCTCATGGTTGGTGAGGCCACACCTTGAATATTGTGTTCAGTTTTGGGCCCCTCAGTACAAGAAGGACATAGAGGTGCTGGAGTGTGTCCAGAGAAGGGCAGCGAAGCTGGTGAAGGGTCTGGGGAACAAGTCTTATGAGGAGCGGCTGAGGGAACTGGGGTTGTTTAGTCTGGAGAAGGGGAGGCTGAGGGGAGACCTTATCGCTCTCTACAACCACCTGAAAGGAGGTTGTAGTGAGGTGGGTGTTGGTCTCTTCTCCCAAGTTACTAGCGGTAGGATGCAAGGAAACAGCCTGAAGCTGCACCAGGGGAGGTTTAGATTGGATATTAGGAAAAATTTCTTCACTGAAAGAGTGGTCAGGCACTGGAACAGGCTACCCAGAGAGGTGGTGGAGTCACCATCCCTGGAGGTGTTCAAAAAACATGTAGACGTGGCACTCCGGGACATGGTTTAGGAGGCATGGTGGTTTTGGGTTGACGGTTGGACCTGATGATCTTAGAGGTCTTTTCCAACCTAAATGATTCTATGATTCCAACTTAGCTCTGAAGAGCATAGCTTTATGTTCACGAGCACTTTGCTTGGCTGTATGTCATCTCCTTTGGACTTCCTTAGACCTTAAGAGTCGTTCTGTATTTACAGTAAGGTTTTTGTATTTGCAAAGCCTCTAGCTTTAGAGAAACAGATTTCATTAGTGGTTGCATGCTTTTGAGAAAATAATAAGAAAGAGGATGAGCCCCAAAACAGCGGTTGCATAACTCTTGATAGAAAACAGTCCCAGCGAAAGAGTTCCCCATTCAATATAGGCTGTTGTCCCATCTGACCAGCCGGTTCTTTTAACACTGTAGTCTCTTTCATCACTTCCAATGGTCTGGTGTGTAAGGTGCTTTATAAATCCAGATTTTCTTCATCTAAAAATTTGTTTGAATTTCTGTCTGCCTTTGATAAATCCATCTTGTATTTTGCCACCTAGGCAAATTAATTTCGAGCACTCCTGAAAATGCAGAACTTTTCCTTCAGTTCTTTCTCCTCTCTCTCCTACCCCCCACTCTGAATACAAATACTAGGTAGCTCATACCCAGATCCTGAACTCATGTCAATTATCTCCAATTAGTTCATTTTTTTAAATTTTATGCATTTTAAGATCAAATCCTTTAATTATGAACCTGCATTGTTTCAGTTGCAATGAAATGAAATCTAATGTTTGAGTCAACAAATAAAGAATAAAATTTTATTAAGAAATGTAAATAGCTTACATAGTTTTATAAAAAAGGGGGCTTATGGGAAATCCAGTTTCAGTTGGAAATTACAGTATGAAAGATAAAAAGAAATTTTTGCAGTGTGTAATACAGTTAGTTTTAGAAGGTGGCTATAGAGTTAGCTTACAACATTCTGATTATTGTATAGCTTCAAACAGATGAATGAGCAGCAGGTTTTAAGTAGCATTTATCAGTGATATATCCAATAATATTGAGTCACCTGGATTTCCTATGGATCACTACTAGTCTTCATACTCTTCTCTATTTTTCTAAAAGCATTTTGAATTTCCTGTCATTTTACTATTCCTTAGTAAACTGACAGCTAAAAGCATAGACCAATTAGTTAGCGAAGCTAATATCATTAAGTAACATTAATAACAATCAGGTTATTGATGTAAATATATACTGAGTCTTAAGACTATTTACATTGTTAGCTTGGGAAATGAAATTTAAAGAATTCTGAAATTTTTAAAATCTAACATGGTCAGCTTTCACAAGGATTAGGATATTTCTGGATCTGGGATTTCTTGCTCACTTGCGGAGGTTTTGTAGTACTGTGATTCTTCTGTGTAACTACTAGATCTTTCTCTTTAGCCTGACACATCGCATCATGGGAAATAGAGCTTTTACATGCTTCCTAAGTTAAATGTTGTCAGAAAGGACAAACCTTCTAGACTTGAGCCCCCTAGTGTCATCTGAATCCAGAAGGATTTTATTCAGATCCGTAGGGGTTTTCTGGTTAGTTTTTGTTTGGGGTTTTTTTGGTGTACTTTTGAACCTTGCCTGTGCTTCACAAACATCATAGAGAGAGAGCCTGAGCTCGGGCCTGTGTTTGGGGCCAGTATAGATTCAACCACAGGCCAGGTTTTTCTCTTAGGTTGCATGCCATGATCCTCGCTTGTAATATTACAGGCAATTCATCATTTGGGAACCAGAGTTAAAATACCACTTTAGTGATGTGTCCCGTTGTTCATTGCAGAATTCATGTAATTAAGCCTGTGGTGCACAGCTCATGCTTTTAATGACAATATGTTTTATTGCCCAGTAATTCTTTCTTTCGTGATTTCTGCTAATATTTAGCAACTCTTCATCAGTACAGTGTAAGAGCACCTTTTCCGTATCTGACATCAAACCATGAATTAAGTAATGTCTTCAGAGCAGCTGGTCATTTTTTGTGAACTAATGACTTGCTGGGATGAGTTAATAATTTAAGATAATCACCTAGCAGTCTACTTCAGCCGACCATTCTAAAGAAATGTCAAGAACAAACAAGGCTAGTGTAGGGTAAAATAATGTAAAATATATTATTAAATGTTTAGCTTATAAAAGCAATAGTATTGGTAGCTCTCAAGCATTTAGCATTAATTTGTGTGTATGCGAACAGTGTATTATGGTATTGCTAATTTTTAGAAAAAAAGGATAAATACTGTCTGGGAGAACAGTTGTACTGAAACAGAAGCTTTTTGGTAAGCTTTCAAACTTTATTAGATTTTTTCTTTTTACTTCATGTCATGTGATCTCAGTGCAAAGTATTCCCTTTTTGCAACTGGTGTACTAGAAGTACAAATGTAGCTAATATAACTTCTGATTTTTTTAACTGTCAAAGACAGCAGTAGTGGAAACTTTAGTATTAGTGTCATTCAATAATATAAATACAAATGAATTTAATTTTAATTTTCTGTATGTTTTGTAAAGAATTTTTCCATTAGCCAGTTCAAGGGGAATCCCTTTTTCAGCACACGCTTGAGCAGTTACTTGCGACAGTTCTGGAGTGTTTATTTTTCTAGTGTCTGAAGAGAAATTGTAGTTTTGAGATAGCCTTATGAAATAATGAGCACAGGATGTTTATATCAAGAATTTAAAGGAGCATCTCTGCCTCTCCTTAAGTACCGGAATTGGTTCATTCTAAAATTGTTAGAAATTTGGTGTATAGGAGGGTTGCATTAATAGGTCACCAATTAAGGCCTCTGGTGGGACTCAGCATAGTGCAGAATACATCATAAATTATATGTAGTTGACCCAATAGCATCCCTATCAGCATGATTATGAAGCAAGGGTGAACCTTTCTAAACAAATTGTGTGAAATATTTGTATAAAGAGATAACTGTAGGTCATTGTATGCTTTATAGATATAGAATTAGCTAGGTTATTAAAAAATCTTTTCTCGGTCATTTCTCACACAGCAAAGTGGATCAGCCCCACCATTAGAATGAAGCTGAAACAAACTGCTCTAGTGCACTGTACATTTTAGACAGAGATTGGTTAGAAATATTGGCACCACCATCCATTGCCTGTCACCAGGAAACAATTCTACTTTTGTACTCTTTCACGTTTATAAAACATTATACATTTTATGGGGTCAAAAGAGTCTGTGCAGACATATGAAGATTTCCTGTACTTGCTAGGAGCTCCTCTTCAACAGTTTCATCCTCAGTAGTACGGTGACCAGACTGACTGATTACTCACAAGAGGAGAGCCATAATTAATATCTCAAAACATTTTTGTCTATATTTAACAGAACCAGGAGATCATGTAACCTTTGTATTGAGGAGAGTATATCTGAGCTGAACACTATAGGGGCTAGTTTATTGCACAGTTACGCCTGAACGTATAGATTCCTTCTTCACAAAGCATATATTAAAACCTGTAATTAGTAGCCCAGTGATGTTTGAACAAGCCTTAAAGCTTCACGTGTGAATATAGTAACGTTCTCATAATGTGGGTGCCCAGTGCAGTGAGTGGACTGGGTCAGGATGGGAATCTTGAAGTTAATCTCCAAGAGTAGATCTTACAGGTAATAAAATAACTCCCCTGTTTCTCATTCCTGTCTTCTACTCTGAAGGCATTTGCTGCTACTTATGTAAATGTATTGAGCTGATTTTACAGAATTATTTGGCAAGGCATACCGTTTTACTTATGGAAACTACAGTAAATGTGTTTAGAGTAGTTATTTTAATTTTTCTAAGTAGTAGCTCCTTGTTATAGTGCAGCAACTCTTCAAACTCCTCATTTGAAGCAATAAGCCTTATCCTTAATCTGTATATTTACTATATTTATGTTGACTTTAAACATAGAATTTAAAAAATACTTTTCAAAAGTTCATTCAGAATCTTAGTCTGTCTTGTCCTAGCCTGTGATAGCTTGTACTAATTCTGTCTCCACTTTTTCACAAAGACAATGAAAGTAAACAACAGAGCAAGTCTGTAGAAGTGAACTAAAATGCAAAGCATGTCTGCATAGGCAGTGAGGTGAAGTGGTTACTATGGAGCCAACAAACAGCTTCCAAATATCAGACTTGGCTTTCTTAAGTTATATATCCTCCATCTAGTGCTAGATTATTTTCTTCACAAAGTTGAGGGTCATTTAAGTGAAACCGTGCCGCACACATGACGTTACACAGAACAACTGCAAGGCACAACTTGAGTCTGACAAAATTAGGAAATGCAGCGATAGCCTATGGATGTACAGAGTATTCTGAACTTGTTAGAAACAAGTGCCTATGGTAAAGTATGGTTCAAACTGATTTTTTATTTTAATATCTCAATTTTTAAGAAGTGTTTCCAAAGTATTGACTTAAATATGTGAGTGGTGACTTTATGCATGTTCACCATAATTACTTAAATGGGACAAGATTTTCAGAAGGTCCTGTGCTACCAGGCTCCCAACCGGTCTGGAGCATTTTCTTTGAGACGTCCTGATGTGTTTTCCTTCTGATTGTAGAATTTGCCCCCATCTGTTTCGTAATGTTTAACCAGTTCAGTTCCTAATAAGAATGGCTTTTAAAACGTCCAGCCTCCTGTTCAGAGCAGGATAAGCCTCAAAATTAGGTCAGGTTGCTCAAGGCCTTGCCCAGTTGGATGGAGATTCCACAGATTCTCTGGCTCTTACTCTGCACTTTTTGAAAGAGTCTGGCTGTGTCTTCTCCCGCTTTAGGTAGTGGAAGACTATGATTAGATTCCTCCTTGACTTTCTCTTTTTCCAGGTTAAGCAAACCCAGTTGCCTGCATCTCATGTTATGTGCTTCAGCCCCCAAACCATCTTAGTGCTTCTTTACTGTACGTATTCCAGTTCTTCAGTGCCTTGTAACTGGGTGTCCAAAGCCGCACGCAGTATTCCCAGTCGGACCTCATGAGTACTGAATATAAGGGGATAATCACTTGACCTACTGGTTTTGCTTTCAGCCCAAGCATATGTTGATAATTTAGTAGTTTATCTAATATACTGTTCATATTGTCTCTCTTCTTCTGTGTGCACACAGACAGTACCATACCATAGCAACATATGTAATGATATGGATGAAAGGAGGGACATTTGAAGGCATTTCAGTCTGTCAAAAAGGAACTGATAAATTTATTAGGGACTGAAAAGGTTTATGGCCATGCATAAAGTCAGCATTGCTTTGTAGAATTCGAATTGCATCTGAAGCTTATAATTTAAAATACCACATTATATCAACGAGATTTTTACACCATTGTATGTGTAATCCTTTTTTGTTTGCATTACTTTGTTTATATGAAAGCTTTAGGAGATCAGAATTGTGCTATGCTAGTATGGGTCCATGAAATATAGGCTTTTCAATTATAAATAATGTTCTGAAAACATATTCCCTAACATAGATAATGGGCACAAAGAATGCAACGGTATTCCTATCCTTCGAAGGTTGCATTCCGTAAACGCATTTTGCACATCTTACTAATGTTGGCATTTGCTGATCACTATACATAAAATTAATCTAAAATGCATTATTGTATAAATACAGTTTTATTAATGGAAAGTCAGACACGTGAAACTTCCCCAGTCATTCCGTAGGGTATGCCGTGCAGCTTGTCACTAGTATACCTGGTTTCCCTAATCTTTTTGGCAATCGTCACATTTTTCCCCATAGCACATCGCAACTATCCACTTTGCTGTATTTCTAAGAAGTGTTTTACTAGTGTTTGCTTTTGTTTGTTCCCCAGCCATAAGAGTGTCTCAGTCCAGGGCCTGAATCAATAAATTGGATTGTTTAGGTTAAACTTTTTGCTTCTGGATTGCTATTCTAGGTTTTCATTCTTGCCCCCTGCAGAAGCATGCTGGGAAGATCCTAATTCTACCATTCCCACTAACTGAAAAATTTAGATTTAAGATTGAGAGATAGATGGGTCAAAGACAAGAGATGGTCCCAAGAAAACAGAACTTTGGAAATGGAATGGACTCGTAAAATGAATGACTTCCTTCAGAAAAAAGAGACAAACCAGAATTCAGATTTTGGCCAAGAGGCATCTCTGTACCCAGAGATCAGATCAATTTGCCTTGTTTACTTCCAGTTGTTTAACTGCATGGAACTTTAAAGTGGCAAGAAAGCTCATAGAAACTAATATGGAAGAGGAAGGTATTTTGTTAGTCACCAAGACATTCCATACTACTAGCAAAGCAATCATTCAGTTTGTTATACTTCATTTTGGTTAATGTATTTTTATAAGCACCTTTTAAAAGCTGAGTCCTTAAAATAAAAATATTTTAATTGGTAAGTTATAAATAATTTAGATTAGTTTTTATAGTATTATACAACTACAGAATAACTTCAACAGAATCAGAAGAAAAAAGTTGATATCAAATTTGGCAGTTCTCCAAAACAAATTGACAGACTAAATATGTAGGAATTCGGAGCAAGGATCAGTGAAGATTCTTGTGATCTCAGTATATCTTATGTACAAAACTGCAGAGTCAATCACTGGGAATTATATCCAGTGTCTCAAAGACAAGCATGAAGAAGGATATGTCATGATTTCGTAAAATTATGTTTTTAAAAATGTAGATCTGGCTTTCATATTTCTGCATTGCTAGTTTTACATATTTCTTGGGAGACTTCTTGTCCAGTCTGAGGAAGATAGAGGAATTATTCAGAATCAGAAAGGTTAGCTTCTATTTTTTAATTCTAGAACTGGAAAATTCTTTGTTTACAGTTTTCTTAGAATTCACATACATGTGAAATCATTGCAGCTAATTTTAAAACTTGTGACATATTTTACCACAAGAATTTAAGCCTTTGACCTAATTAGCTCTAAGGTTTCTGGAGCTGCAGAATTAAATAAGTTATTCCAGTATTTCCTTCAATGAGTCCTTAATAGTCCGATTTAACTAATAACGTTACTGCTTCAGTAGTTGATAATTGTAAGCAAAAGAGCAATATGATGAACATCTTCGTTTAACAGAGTAAGCTGATTTTTGAAGCACAGTATTGATGGGATGTGGTCATTATCAACCACAGTCTGTTTGGAAGGGAAGAAAAAAATCAGTTGCCTGCCTTAGAGTCCTACTTCTAACTTTCCAAATAGACATGTCTCTATGTAAATGCTAGAAGTTATGTTAAAGGTGTCTAAACTGAAAATTATTAAGAATGGATATTTACTGTCATTTCAATAAACCTAAATTGGGGAATGTTTAAATATGGAAATCATTGCACAAAGCTGTTAGTTATCATCACAATACACATTTGGTATGCGTAGGTATGTGTACTTTACCTTCCTTTGATCTCTTGTCAATATTAAAAAAAATACTATAGTATTCTAGTATTATGTATGCATGCCCTAACTTCTGATAACACTGATTTTTCCCATGGTGAAGCAATCATGTTTAATTAAATTATATTGACAAGATCAGTGGAAATTATTTGGTAAGCATGTTTTTAATCTAGGATTTAAAGAAAAAAGTAAGCACCACAAAGATAACTATTACGATTTTAGATTAAGATTCATGGGGAATTCTATCAAGGACAAAACCATCCTTGTATTTAGTTTTCTGTGTAGAAGCTAATTTAAAATTAAGCAAAGGATAATAGGCACTGAAGGGACCATTCATTTCAGCAGTGTTTTGAGCAAAGCGGACAGTATCCAGAAGGAGTTCAAAGAGCTTTTTGTAGGTTGAAATGAAAGCTTAATTTAAAAAAAAAAAAATCAAAAAAACTCAGCTGAGTAATCCTGTTTTTACTTATTTACCTAGTACAGCTGTAGTTAAAAGGAGTTTCTGTAAAATGTTTATCAACTAGCTTGGTGGACAAGTGGAAAGCAGTGGGTGTTGTTTACCTCAACTTTAGTAAAGTCTTTGGCACTTACCTCCCATAACATCATAGACAAGGTGGCAAAGCGGGGGTTAGATAAGTAGACAGCAAGCTGGAGTGCAAGCTGGCTGAATGACCAGGCCCAGAGGGTTGGGATCAGTGTCACAAGGTCCAGTTGGAAGCAAGTCACTAGAGGTGTACCCCAGGGTTAATACTGGGGCCAATACTATCTAACATCTTCATTAATGACCTGGATGATGGGACAGAGTGCACTTGCAGGAAGTTTGTAGAGGGTACAAACCTGGGAGGAATGGCTGGTACACCAGCTGGTTGGGCCACCACTCAGAGGGACCTCAACAGGCTGGAGAATTCTCGTGAAGTTCGACAAGGGGTAAGGCAGAGTCCTGCATCTGGGGAGGAATAACCCCATGCACCAACCCAAACTGGGCACTGACTGGTTGTAAAGCAGCTTGGCGGAGAAGGACCTTGGGGTCCTGGTGGACAACAAGCTGAACATGAGCCAGCAATGCACCCTTGTGGCAAAAAAGGCCAACAGCATCCTGGGCTGCACTAAGAACAGTGTTGCCAGCAGGTCGAGGTCAAGGATCGCTCCTCTCTGCACTGCTGAGGCCACATCTGGAGCACTGTGTCCAGTTCCCCAGTACAAGAGAGACATGAACATACTGGAGCGAGTGCAGCGCAGGGGCACAAAGATGATTAAGGGGCTGGAGCATGTCTCATAGGAGGAGAGACAGAGCTGGGACTGTTCAGCCTAGAGGAGAGAGGGCTCCGGGGGGATCTTATCAATGTGTATGAATGAAGGACGGGAGGGAATGAGGAGGAGGAAGCTGCACTCTTCCCAGCAATGCGCACTGACAGGACAAAAGACAATAGTGCAAATGAAAACACATGAAATTCCATCTGAACACAAGAAAACTTTTCACTGTGAGGGTGGTCAAACACTGGAACAGGTTGCCCAGAGAGGTTTTGGAGTCTCCATTTGTGGAGATACTCAAAACCCAGCTGGACATGGCCTTGGCAATGTGCTCCAGCTGCCCCTGCTTGAGCAGGGGGGTTGGACCAGATGAGCTCAATAGGTCCCTTCCAACCTAAATGGTGCTGTGATTTTCCAAGTCTTAAATCCAGGCTATAGCATCCCACATAATAACTGTGCTTATAAAGCAGCTTTGGCCAAGCTTAGCTCTTGTGATTTTTTTTTTATTTTATTTTAGAATCTGCAGGTAGTGATTTGGATTTTGTTAGAGAATATATCCAGTAATAAACATTTTGAGATGCAGACTTCTTGATTGTTTACGAAATTGTCAATATGCATATCTGCCTTAGCTAAAACGTCTTCAGAAGATGAAGTCATAACTTCTTCAGGTATTCCAGTGAATCCTGCTGTTTCAGCCGACCTCTTCTATACGATACTCACAACAGCAGAACTGACCACAGACCCAGGAGCTGCTTGGACAGTGTCCCTAAGCCCAGGAAGCCTAGCTACACAGCTGCTGCACAGCACAAACAGAACAGTTGCACAAAATTCGGAAATCAATGCTTGTTTCATTTAATTGATTTTGTATGTTAGTGCTATGCTAGTTTAGTTTATAGTTGCAGTTTTTTATGACCATATGTTATGTATAGTACTAATGTTTGCATTTAATTTACAGGATGGAGGTCTGCTTCTAAATAATCCTTCTGCGCTGGCAGTTCATGAGTGCAAGTGTCTTTGGCCAAATGTTCCATTGCAGTGTCTAATATCGCTGGGCACTGGTCGATATGAAAGCGAGGGAAAGACCAATGTCACATACACCAGTTTGAAAGCCAAACTCACAAATGTTATCAGCAGTGCAACTGATACAGAAGGTTGGTGTCTTAAGATAGATTTGTATTGCAACTGTTTTCAGGTTTTTGTTTGTTAGAATTACAGTTCCAATCCAGAGAGCAATCTGCGACCTTTTGTCTTTCCCCTTCTCTTCTCTGCCTGCCCCACTGAAGTACTTGAAACGTGTCTCTCTGTAACTCATTATGTAGAGTTGGTGTTTTAGTACCAGTATTACAGGTTTTATGGAGATGATAATATGAATGCGTTTCTTAGCTTTATCTCTGTGAATCTTCATCTTCACTATATTGTTGCTAAGGCTCTTTTAGTTTATGAGTTCTCAACTGTTAATACGAGGTTGATGACACAGGTATACTAAAGATAAAAGATACCTTAAAATTTATCAGAATGACAAGGATAATCCAACAGGATTTATACAAAGTGATATGTTTTTACTTGTGCTTCAGGATTGAAGCATACTCAGGAATTCATTTCAATAGAAAAACTGTATTTTCTTATGTTTGGTTTGTTTTTCCCATAAATTGAAATAGTTAATATAGAACATTGATTAGTTTTCAACAGCTTCAGAGAAAGTATTTTAGTTCTGTTCTTTTTTGTATGTGCTTTTACACCTGTGCTTTTCCAAGGACTAGACTGTATCTGCCAACGGTCATGACTTCCATTGCTGTCAGGAGGAGCCAAGCATGTGTTTTCCGAAATAAACTCTGTCCCTAGGATGGGAGTACGCTGGAACCCTGTCGCTAGCAGTTTGCATCTCTTTTGTTTTTCTGAACAGGAAATATTGTTATGCAGATGTTCCCCCCCCCCCCCCCCCAAGAAAACTAATACTGTAAAAAGCTAAGGAACAAGAAATACTCTTAGGGTCTAGATCCCTTGCTGCATGATCTCTGTCAACTGGCTGTCATTAGTAAGAAAAAGCTAGATTTTGGGCTGCCTTTGTTTTTGGCACAGTCATGGAAAGGCAGCGGGAATTGTGGGAAGGAGAGACATGCTGTCCACTTTCTATCAAGGGAAGAAAAAGTTTCGTTGCAGCTGAAAAATCAGGCAAGAAATCTGATGGGGAAGAAGAGGAAAGGAGAGTTCATTGTGGAGACCAAAGGAGAGGAAATGGAAAGAGGTGAGAGTAGATTTGAGCAAATGGGCAGTTATTTTATGAAGGAAAAAGGGGAGAGTGTTAAACAGGGCAGGAAAGACTGGATGTGGTGAGACAAGAACAGAGACACAGCTGAGTAATCTGCAGGAGGAGGAACCAAGCAGAGAAGATTTCAGATTAACAAGAATCTTTTGCTGTAGTCTTACCCATGATGTTTTTTTCACTTTAAAATTTTTATATAACAGTAGATGTTTAAAAGAGTGGAGGAGCCTAGTAAGAATGCAAAGACGGAAATAAGAGAATGAAAGATGAAGGAAGTCACGGAATTGGAATTTGAAGGGAGCCAACGCAGAGAAGACAGATCTAAAAGGAGAGAGAAAATAAGTTATAAAAGAGAGGGGAAAAGGAAGAGAAGAGAGGAACATACAAATACATTACATAGCCAGTTTATTATTGTACTAGTTAACTGAACTGTTATAATTTAACTTGAACATTTGAAATCAAATGAATGTTAAATTCAAGCCCAAAATCTGTAGTAATATATAAAAAAATGAATTAGTTGCAAACAAAATAAAGCTTTAAACCTACATATTTTCTGTTGCAGTCTTTGAGATTAGAGAAGAATATATAGCTGTCGTTTTCATTATACCTACTTCTGTTAGTACTGAGTGTAACAAATCCTGGGTATCCTGAACGGGAATATCGTAAGTTACGTTCCTGCTCTTCAGAATGTACTCTCACTTGTAAAGGAATGGAATGTACATGTAATTGAAAATCTGGATAGATGCAAAGCCTTCTTAATTGTCATACCAGTGAAGTTGTCTTAGAGTGAAAGATGAAGCTTTCCCAGAGTAAACAGAGCTATAGGGACATCTGCAAACTTTCTAATGGGAAAAGGTTTTTGATAAGGCAACGGTGGAAAAAGGTTTACTCAGCAAAGCAGCACATATTTACGCTTACTGTGTGACTCCAGGGCTGCTGTTGTTCAGAGACTGTAGGACTATTTGTCTTTCACATGCAAATGTAACTGTTTCCTTCATTTGTTTTCAATACAGAAGTTCACACCATGCTGGATGCACTGTTACCTCCAGATACGTATTTCAGATTTAACCCTCTTATGAATGAAGACATACCTCTGGATGAAAGTCGTAAAGAGAAACTTAATCAGCTGCAGACAGATGGAATTCGTTATTTAGAACGAAATGAAGAAAAACTGAGAAAAGCTGCTAAAATCTTAACACAAGAAAAAAACACTTTGCAGAGACTTCAGGACTGGATAAGATTAAAGGCTGACATGTATGAAGGCCTTCCATTTCTTTCCAAATTGTGAATATGTAATGCATGAAAGATCATAAATGTAAATCTTGTTCCAGAAAACCCGTTCAGTACTGTAAAGGAAGAATGTTTATTGGGGGTAAATAACATCTTTGGAAAGCTATCAGAATTCTGGAGAAAGTGATTCAGGATGGCTGTTTTGTGCACACTTACTTGATACAAGGTTTTGTGGTGTTCATTTTTTTTTTAACTTCACGGATCTTACTGTTGCTCTATTTAAGTTTCTTAAAGTCAGTGAAACTGAAAATTATGAAAACAATTGTGCTATGCATTTTTGGATGTATGTACCATAATTATGGTGGCAGTAAAACTTTATTTATCAACTACCAAGCTTATTCAAAATTAACAAAAAAATAAATTCCTCATTCCCTTCGGTGTACCTGTTAGGCTCTTATGTAGCCAGTGAATTTAATCAAAATGTAACATTCTTACAAAAACTTTGCCTGTGTAAATTGCACTTTTACATTTGAAAGATAACATTTAAATTCTTTTTTTATTTTCAGTGGGTTTTGTACATAACAGTATTAAGATGTTCAGATGACTATAAATGGCATATTAAATTATCAAAATTAACTGATATTTTTAGTAGGATTTGCTGCTTATTGTTTTTATTGGGATAACTTCAGAGTGGTTCATTCATTATTTAAAAATAAGCCCAGGCCCCAAAACTTCACTTAAGCAGCTCTTCCTGTCACAGGATAAAGGAAATAAAATCTTGAAGTAGTCCATTTGAGTGAGCAGCTCATTATAGAAGCTTCAGTTTGGATGCCAAACTTCAGGTGTCTCTAGTCAAGAAGAAAATTAGCAGTTGATACATGAAACATTTATTATGCATTTCCTTTTGTCTTCTACCTTTCATATATGCATCCTCTTGAAATTACCTTAGAGTTGTGAAGTTAACATTTAGAGCTTACTACGATCTTACTGCTCATTCCTTTGCAACTTCCTGCTTATGTCAAGGAGGGGTGTGTGGTAAACTGTGACATAGTACGTCAATGAAACAACATGTTCCACAACAGGAAGGTACACGTGAGTTCTTTGACACAGTATGACTGCAGTGAACTTTGAGGTAGACACAGCTGCTCTCACACGTTGGGCACGTGCCCATTAATAAGACAGCTTGTCAGGTTTCTGGGTGACTTTTTGCCTCTTAGTGGACAGCTACAGGACATGAAAATCTTTACTAGATACTTTGTATGTTTTATGCAGTAGATAAAATGTCCATTTTCACCAAAACCAGTGCACTTGTCACTTCGCCTTTTGGGACTAATCACCTGCCATGGTGTTATCTACTAAAAATAATATTTACTTTCATAGTCACCTTCTGTACTTGTCATCTTAAAACATTGAACATGTTATTAGGCTGCCTTTAGGAAAGGAATTTTGAGGAAGACAGCTGAGGTCCTTCATTATCTTAGGAGTTGCTACATACTGTTCTGTGACTGTGCAAGAAAACATTTGATTTGGGCTGTTCTTTTTTTAATCTGACATTTTTATTTTTACCTGTGTCATTTTACTCAGATATCCTTACTTTTCGGTGTGCCCTCAGTTCTCTGGCTTGTTTTTGCCAGTGGAGCTACTAAGCGTCATTAGTGCATAAGCTATACCCTTCACATTTTTTAAATTGTTCCCAATGCAAACAAATTCTAGGTGCAAAAGGACTAAAGAAGCCTTTGTCATTCAGTTTGTGAGGAAGGGAAAAAAGGAGGAACTGAGAGAAAGAAAAGTTCAAAAGCTACAGCAACTTAAAGAAGTGAAAGAATGTATGTTGCTCATTTCCCCCCCCTGCTTTTTTTTTTAAAAAACTGAACACCAAAAGTAGTTCCTTGAATAGGGCAATAAAAATACTAAAAAGGAAAGTAGGAAAGTTTTATGATCTTGGTGCAACTGTACTTTATACAGCTTCCCTTCTTCTTCATTCCAATTACTAAGAACTCAGAATAACAGGAGATCATAGAATCACAGAATGTCCTGAGCTGAAAGGGACCCACAAGGATCGTCGAGTCCAACTCCTGTCCCTGCGCAGGACAACCCCAAAATTCACACCATGTCTCTGACCGCATTGTCCAAATGTTTCTTGAATATCGCCAGGCTTGGTGCCGTGACTACCTCCCTGGGGAGCCTGTTCCAGTGCTCCACCACCCTCTGGGTGAAAGAACCTTCTCCTAATATCCAACCTAAACCTCCCCTGGCACATCCTCCTGCCATTCCCTCGGGTCCTATCATTGGTCACCAGAGAGAAGAGATCAGCGCCTGTCCCTCCTCCTCCCCTTGTGAGGAAGCTGCAGACAGTGATGAGGTCTCTCAAGCCTTTCCCATTGGTGTGAGGTAGTTTAAGCATATAAAAAAGAAATGTCAACATTATTCTGATCAAGGCACCTTGTATAGAGTTCAGCTGTGTTGCCAGCATCCTAAATCAAAATAGACAATATAGGATAGTCTCCTGTAACAACATACATAACACACTACTACTTCCTCTGGCAAAGAGCAAAGCCATGGCATCATCCATAAGGCTATCAAAGGCATTATTCTGAATTCATAAGTTTCCAGCATTTATTTAAGACAATGCTTAGCTGTAGTGAACAAAGTGATAGCATTTCCACTGAATTTTTATTCAATTAAAACCTGTGAGTTACTAATGTTCAGACAGAGGGCTGAGTGCATATACTGAACTGGGCTTTGTAGGTGGAATGTTGTTTCTGTTTGCTGTAATTCAAGAATTTTTCATCACTGAGAAGTTCTCCAAGTACTCTGTACTTGTCATGGATAAATTTAACATTATACTAGGAGTTCATTGGAGAATGTAAACCAGGAAAGCCACTCGTCTTTTGAATGAGTACAGATGATCTCAAATTAGCTTTATTTAAATATCAGGATTTTTTCTAGTTCTTTATGAGCTGCCGACAAAACTTCCAGTACAGCTCTGTTGAAAAAAACAGTCATTTTGTATAGGACCTTGGCTTTTCTAATCCGCCTTCCAGAAGGCTACATTAAACATATTCTAGGCTGATGAGTACAGCTATTTGGCTGACTTTTTAAATCCCATATTTAAGAATTACAATATACTTGCAAAGACGTCTATGTTGTCTCCCTGTTACTTGCAGTGGCCTTTCCAAGTGGATATACATAAATGCATTTAATGAGTTCACGGGGGTGAAGGCAAGTACTGTTTTACCTTCAAAAGGGTTTTGCAAAATGGTCCTTGCAGCTCATTGCTTTCTCTCTGCAAAATCCCAGTGTGTGTTGCTTCAGCCCACAAGCTAGGACATGAGAAGTGCATGGGCTTCATGTTAGACCTGTGTAAAGCTTGGTTTTAGTCTCTGGTTTGCACTAACAGAAGTCTGGTTCTGAGTTATGAAATAGTAATCTTTGAGACAGAGCACACACATGTAAAGATAAGTGGTATCAACACCACCAGGTAGATCTCTCATGAAACACCAGTTCACTCTTGTGACTACATAGGATCAAAAAGTCATAGTTCTTAAACCGATGAGGTCAAGGCTACATATAAAGAGCAAGAAGAAAAGGCTGTATTTAAATCGGTTCATTCTATGAAAAGATCCTGATTCAGTTTAAATGTATTGCTAATTTTTTTACATATTGCTGTCTTGAGGAGAGGGAAGGAGGAGTTTATTTCAGCTGGGGCAAGCGCTGGATCTGTGATTACACTGTTTTTGCTGGAAGCTACTATCTTCATTCAGCCTTTATCCTCTTTACTACTGTAACTATTTTTTCTTAGGTACAGCTTTTAAAAGTAGACATGGAATTGAGTTGAGCTATAGAGTAATTAATTCAGACTGTTTTAGGCCACTGTGTGTAAAAATTCACAAGTTGCACGAATTGAATCCTTTCAAATGGCACGCTTTGATCCTCAGTGTTGCAAGTGCTGCACTGTCTATCAGGCACTAATTAGGAGTTTGCTGTCCCCTTTAAACCACTTTAAAATGTGCAGGTGCAACAGTTTTATCACTCTAGCTTTAATTAGTTTTTAGTTACTTCAAAAAAATAGCAGTTTGCAAGGAGTCCCAGCTGTCGTGGATGTGTTCCGACAGCACTATGTACAAAGTAAAACTATTTTCGGGAAGTTTATTGAGGCAATAGATGTAGAATCCCACAGGATGCTTTAATAGAAGAATATGGAATAAGGAGAACTGTAGAGGAATCAGGACTGGCTAAATAAGGAAAAAGAATTTTAAATTAAGGAGGTTTACTGATAGGGAGCAGAGGGATTTTTGCAGGGTCATATTTTAATTAATCATTTGGATGGATTGAAGAACATGGTAATTCTTTTCACAGGTGAATCTAGGAGGTATCATGAACATTTTGAACAATAGGATTTCAGTGCAGCATGAATTTGAGAATAACACAAGCTAGAACGAAAAAAAGTGCCTCTGAAGAATGGAAATGTAAAATTAACAATGGGAGAAGGAATAATCTAAAGCAGAACGTCACGTTAAAGGAATCCTGCTTTGAAGAAGTACCCTTGTGTGGTACTTCTGTACTTCTGTGCGGTTATCCAATTAACAAGGTGAAATTGAGTCAGCAGTCACAGCTACAAAAATAAGGATGTGTATCAATGCACCAGGGAATTCCTTGGCCAGGAAAATGTGAACAAACCTGAAAAATGAGGTATCAATGCGAATTTTGAATCTAGAATAAGAAATCACAAGAAGATAGTGGATAACCATTCCAGGTTACTCATGAAGTCAGAGAAGACGACAAGGTTTTTCTGCCCAGATGATTTTTCCCATTTGAAATGTGCCAGGTTTGCATCCTGGAAAGAAAATCAGGAAGTTCATGCTTTAGTTTAGAAAGTGATTGTGGTGGGTTGACCTTGGCTGGATGCAAGGTGCCCACCAAGCCGCTTTATCACTCCCCTCCTCAGCGGGACAGCAGGGGGAGAAAATAAGATGGAAAAAAACTTGTGGGTCAAGATAAAGGCAGTTTAATAAAGCAAAAGCAAAGGCCGCAAACGGGAGCAAAGGAAAACAAAAGATTTATTCTCTACGTCCCATCAGCAGGCGATGTCCAGCCACTTCCCAGGAAGCAGGGCTTCAGTACACGGTTGTTCCAGAAGACAAACGTAAATAACGAATGCCACCCCACCTCCTCCTTTCTCTTAGCTTTTATTGCTGGTATAGAATATCCCTTTGGTCAGTTTGGGTCCGCTGTCCTGGCTATGGCCCCTCCCCAGATCTTGCCCACACCCAGCCTGCTGGTGAAGGGGGAACATTAGAGAGACAGCCTTGATGCTGCGAGCACTGCTCAGCAGTAGCCAAAACACTGGTGGGTTATCAACACCTTTCTAGCTACCAATACAGAGCACAGAACTATGAGGGTTGCTGTGGGGAAAATTAACTCCATCTCAGCCAGACCCAATACAGTGATAATGTCAAATCTTTGCAAAATTAACATCATGTCCTTGCTCTGATTTTGAAAGGCAGGAAGAAAGAGTCCAGAACAGGAACTTAAAAGGTATTGATATAATCTCCCTTTATGCAAAGTCAAAAAGAGAAAAAGCCTCTAGGTCATCTCTTAGTTTCTAATTATCTATGCAGAAGGAGATCTTAATTGAAGGAGGTTTTGTTACCAAAGGAAAGAAAATAAAAGTTTTAAATGTTAAAGTGTGATCACTGATTTTAGGATATTTCCTGTCAGTGTCCGTTCCAGCAGTGATATGAGGGTACTGATTCTATTGCACAAGGTGCAGGCAGCAGCAGTTGAATATATTTATAGTTTTGGTCACTGCTACTAGAGAAAGAGATATTCAGACTAAAACAGATGCAAAGAAGCGCTGCCAAAGGGAAGATTTAAGAGAGCATAGTTTGTTTCATCTAACAAAATAAGAGCTGGAAGGAGGGTACACGCTGCTGTTTAAAAATACTTCAAGAAGGAAAACATATTAAGCCAAAGGACACCACTTGCCTAAAACCAAAGGCGCTCAAACTGACCAGAAATAAATTTAGCCAGAAAGTAAAAATGTGCTAAAGCTCCAGGGAGCAAGATTACAGAGAGCTATACAGAAAACTAACAGAGCAAAAGAACCTGTTACCATGAAAGTTTTAGAAACAGCTCATGAAGGGGGTTCTATAAGGCGCTATGAGAATGGCTACAGTCTCCATGGCCAACTGAATCCCTTCTAACCTATGTGGCAGGTAAGAACTTGTTAACCCATTATATATAACAGAATCCATAGGCTTATGGAAGCTGCTAACAGCTCCTTCTCATTAGGCCTACTAGATAAGGATTATGTCTTGTTTTTTTCTCCATCACTTACAGCGCATTTCATTTATTTTGCTTTCCTTGCCTAGCTGGTAAAGGGAGCTGAAGGCGGCTGAAATAATACAAGACACTTGACAGGTGAAGGAAAAATCTGGCTTGTGCTTACTACTCATTGGCACCATTAATTTTTCATCAGAGATTAAAATACTTATATGCTGCTGGGTCAACAAATAGTGCTGATTTTCTTCCATTAAAAGACTGTTCTCAAAATCACAAGTATTAAATACAGACATAATTTTGTGCAGGAGAGGCTGTGCTAAGGCTTCCTGTTTCTGCTTAAGGACTGCACTCCCAGGCACAGCTGTGGTATAAACACAGTCTTTTACAATTAACTATGTAAGGCAAGAAGGCAAAACTGCTTTTTTTTTTTTTTTTTTTTTTTTGCACTGTTGCCTAAAAAGTGAGTCAAATTTTCAGACCTTGCAGAACTGTTCCATCTGAGGGACAGTTCCGTGTAATCATAATAATTTACAAAGAAAAATAAGCACGCTATTCCTCAAACTCTGTAGGAACAAGACGAGTAAGCTCTTTCCTTGCTCCAGCCCGGCATCACTGAGGTGTGAACTCAGGGGTCTGCTGCCCCCCAGCTCCCTGTTTGCAGCTCAGCCTCTTCACCCCCAGCCTCCTCGTTTCCGTACCTGCAGTCACATATGCTCCTGGCATGTACCAGTTAATTCCAGGGTGCCACCTGGTTCAATGCTTTGCTGATGTCCTCCACTGTTTGCAGCTACATAGACAATAAAAACAATTCTTTTTGATTGTTCTTTCTTCAAGATTTAGCAAGGACAATTCTATTATTTATTTTAATAAAATTGGCAGACTTCAGCAAAGAGGAACAATTGGCGATTTTCAGCATAATATAAAAATTAAACAAGTACTGAAACACTCCAGTACTTATATCCCTGGTAATGCTTGTTTAATCTTTAGCAGCAATGCAATTTTGCTTTTTATTTACAATTTCATTTAATTTATCGTTTTCTCATAACAATATAATCTATGGCTGCTTTACGGTATAGTTGCACTATCATAAAAAATACAAAGTAGCCTTTTGAAATCTTCACCTTTCAGGAAGAAACTGTAACATAGTATTTTCATGTAAAACCATAGGCACAACCTGGACAGATTACTAAATCAACTGAAGTGCAATGCTGAGTTCAGCAAATATGATTTTAGCATTTAAAAGCTTTTTTTCATTTTCAAAACCTTGTAAACTGGAAAAGGAACAGCTTTTTGTGCTCACACCATTATTTTATCATAGAATCACAGAATCACAGAATGTCCTGAGCTGAAAGGGACCCACAAGGATCGTCGAGTCCAACTCCTGTCCCTGCGCAGGACAACCCCAAAATTCACACCATGTCTCTGACCGCATTGTCCAAATGTTTCTTGAATATCGCCAGGCTTGGTGCCGTGACTACCTCCCTGGGGAGCCTGTTCCAGTGCTCCACCACCCTCTGGGTGAAAGAACCTTCTCCAAATATCCAACCTAAACCTCCCCTGGCACATCCTCCTGCCATTCCCTCGGGTCCTATCATTGGTCACCAGAGAGAAGAGATCAGCGCCTGTCCCTCCTCCTCCCCTTGTGAGGAAGCTGCAGACAGTGATGAGGTCTCCCCTCAGTCTCCTCTTCTTCAGGCTGAACAAACCAAGTGACTTTAGCCACTCCTCATATGGCTTCCCCTCTGAAGCCTTCACCAACTTCGTGGCCCTCCTCTGGACACTCTAGTAGCTTTGTATCCTTAATACACTCTGGCACCCAAAACTGCACACAGTACTTGAGGTGAAGCCGCACCAGTGCAGGGAAGAGCAGGACAATCACCTCCCTCGACCGGCTGCAATGCAGTGCTTGATGTACCCCAGGACACGGTTGGCCCTCTTGGCTGCCAGGGCACACTGTTCGCTCATGTTCAACTTGCCATCGACCAGAACCCCCAGGTCCCTCTCTGTGGAGCTGCTCTCCAGCCTCTCGTTCCCCAGTCTGTATGTACATCCAGGGTTGCCATGCCCCAGCTGCAAAATCCGGCACTTGCCCTTGTCAAACTTCACATGGTTGGTGATTGCCCAGCGCTCTAATTTGTCCAGATCTCTCTGCAGGGCCTCTCTGCCCTTGAGAGTGTCAACAGCTCCTCCCAATTTTGTGTCATCAGCAAACTTAATTAGTAATCCTTCAAGTCCTGCATCCAAGTCATTTATGAAGACATTAAAGAGTACTGGCCTTAAGACGGATCCCTGTGGAACCCCGCGAGTGACTGGCCACCAGCCCGATATAACCCCATTTACTGTGACCCTCTGAGCCTGACCCATCAGCCAATTGCTCACCCATGTGTTTGTCCAGCTGTATGCTGGACGTTTTGTCCAGGAGGGTACTGTGAGAGACACTATCAAAAACTTTACTGAAATTGAAAAAGATCACATCGACTGGCTTCCCTTGGTCAACCAGGTGGGTAACCTTGTCATAGAAGGAAATTAAGTTTGTCAAGCAAACTTGTTATCATTGAACGAGATAACTGAATGAGATAATAATCATCACAGCAAGTACTAGAGGGAAACAGTCTTCTAGAATGTCTCAAAATTTTGATAGCAAACTACCAGAAGTAATTTCTTAAAAAGCTGGTCTGTGTCCACTTTGGGCATAATTTCAGCAAAACTGCTGTTCCATGCTTCCTCACTGGCTGCTCTGTAGCAATCAGAAATACGGTCCCGTCCTGTCCTCTCATTTTGTACACCTCATTTGGATACATTTTCAGGCAGCCAAGTCAGGCAGTCATGGAACACTTCTAACAATGAAATGACAAGACATACATTGTAGAGAAAAAAAGCAGAAATATTTGAGAGTTTAAAAGCCAAGTAGGGAATATTTCCATCCTCCTACAAGGAAAGGCAGATATCTCAGGTGCTGCTTAAAATGTGGAGTCAAGGGACAAAACCATTGGCAATCCGAAATCTGACTTCAAAACGTTATTTTACAACATCTACTAAGACATAAGCATGTCATAATTTCAAACCTTGAGCACTGTGTCCATCCTAGCTGGATTATTTCTTGCTAAATACTAGATTTAAAACTATCACCAAGCAGGTCTTAACAATACTTAGGCAAATGTGGGTATGAATACGGCAGGAAAGACAATCATATTTCTATAGCAGACTGAGTTTTAAATAATTTGCCCTAGATATGTCATACATCCTTGGGAAGAGCTACAGATCAGTAAGGAAAGCTTAGATGAGATTGTCAGGAAGCAAGTGTGCTCTGGACAGCTGTTTATTGCGTGGGTTCATATATATATGTATATATAAATGGTTGTATATATTAGAAATAGTAAAGAAAAAAACAAGACAAAATATTTCCAGCATGATGCTGTCCCTATGTATTTCATGTCTGGCCTGTAGAGCGCGTTCACTTCAGACTGTCTTTGAGAAAAGGAAAGCTTTTTCTCATCTATCATGCAGGGCTCAGCATGCTGCAGCCTCTCAGGTAAACGTCATCTCTTTTCAAACAAATACATTTACAGCAGGCACATCATATTAAAACAAATACTATTAGAAAAGAGACTTGTTTCCATAACCAAATATATCCAGCATGTGTTAGATCAAAACTGAGGGCTTGCTACTGTCTTTTGTCAGCAACTGGTATGAGTTGGTTGGAAGGTACTGTCACTGTGGCACACCCAGAAAGTAGCATTACTTCCGTGCAGTTTCTCCTGCATGGTCGCTCCGTCACTCTGCAAATGGGCCCTGCTGGCATGGGAGCCTGCGGCAGCCATACACAGGCAGCAATTAGTTATTCAGCGGATATTCTCTTCCCTTACCTTAGAGTTGTAGCCACTTCATATTAGTAGTCGCTCTGACTAGGCAGGCTTTTACAAAACCAAACCACACAGAAAAATACACTTCTCTTTCCTTCTGGAGATAATGAGGAGGACAACTTAGATCATTATTACTGTCCAGGACACAATGCCTTTGCTTTCATCCCTCACAATAGCTACTTGTAAAGAAGAAGCTCTTGCTGCCAGGCCTCAGAAAACAACACTCCGTGGTCACAATAGACCACAGTCAGCTCAAAGTCACTAAAAGCACCGGGAAGGACTATTTCTCAGGTCCCCAAAATACTCTGAAATGTCTGATTTCCAGCTGGGCTTAGACTGCCAAACCCTAAAGGCATTGTGAAAGACTGGCAGTGTCAAGAGGTCCCTCTGCAGAAGGTCCCCATGGTAAGTTCCCCATTGCAAAAGCACTTCAGAGGTGTGGGGTCCCCAGAACAAATAAACTCCAGCTGACAGCAGGTACCTTGTTCTGGTAACCTTTTCTATCAAGACCATCCCTGACAGACATGGTGTCAAGTGCACAGTTGACATAAAGGGATGTTTGTGAAATGGGCAGAGAGTTATTCTTAGCAGCAAACTCGTGCCAAGCCTTCTCCTTTCTGCCTGAGACAGTTCCTCGAAAGAAGACTCCCATGCCAACCTTCTGTCCCAGAGAAATCTACTGTACAATGAGACAACAAAGTTCCCAAGCTAGATTCAGTGTTGGGCTGAGGGGCATTTGAGCAGGTTTTCAGGTGTGTGAGGAAGGGAGCATGTTTCCTGAGCAACCCAACGGCTAAGCATGGGTGCTGCTTTGCCAACCCTATGAGCCACTTGTATGACTTTTGGTTGCCATCATGGGGTGACATGGGGATAGGCAGGCTGCTATTCCAAATGTCAAGTTTTATATCATGTGAGAGGGCACTCTCCTGTTGGTGGTGGAAAAACATAATCTGTCCCAATATATGCCTGTGCTGCCATGCTTTCACAGAGATGTGCTATCTATGTGGGCAAAAGCACGCACCATGGAATGGCATGGAGTACGTGCTGGCAGTCTCACTGCAGACCACACGAGGAGGTGATCTGCACGGTCTTGTAGGAGTCTTGCTCCTTAAGGAACGAGGCCTCCAGACATCAGCTGAGTCTTTCTCCAGAGCCCCAAAGCATTATGGGTGCTGCCAGAGGGATGCTACGGGAAGACAATGAAGGAATCTGAAACTGCGCAAAGCAGACCCAAAGCCTGTACAAAGTAGCAAACAGAACTTCTAATTAGGTGCTCAGAAGTATGCACTTTGTTTATCATGACAGTTTCTGGACAGCTTTTCTTCCCTAGCTACCTAAAAAGAAACAAGAATAAAGAGCTGCTTCAGAAGGTAAGTCACCTTGTCAGACTGTATTTGTAAAAACAAACACATTGCATCTCATAAACCCCTTCTCCACAACAGTAAACAGCTGATTAGAAAATGATTGAATGTAGTTGATTTTCTAATCTGATGCAGACACACTCAAATAGCTTTATAGAAATATAGCACTGCAGCCTGCGTTTAGCTTGAATTAAACAAAGCTGCTACAGCTAGTCTGTATTTTAGTGTTAGCCTCTTGTCTGCAGTCACCTACCACGAAGGTCAACAAATCAGATCACAGAAGGCTCAATGTTAGTATCTTATATCTTTGAGCTTTTATTCAGGTATATGTGTCAGAGCTGTGTATCTCTAATCTCTATGCATATATCTCTATCATTACTAAAACAAGATGTCGCAGTAGATGGTGGCAAGTAGTCAGCTGTGCCCTCAGCTGCATCTGCTCTTCAACATCTCTGCGAAGATGTCTAGGATTTCATAGTTTTGCTCAGACAAGTCATCTTGCCTTATTCTCATCTTGTCTTCAAGGTCTACAACAGTAGCTGTTGTGAATCAAGGTCTAGGTTTACTTCCCTAGGGACAAAAGGTATGATAGCATTTCTGTATAAATTCCTACCTGAGTACTGCTTCAAGATCTTCCCTTTCTCTTTCCCAGAAAAGATCATTTTTTTTCCTATGTCGTTGTTCCACATTCTGAAGAACTCTTATTTTTTGTAGCTCTGCCCTGTGGCCTTGTCTATGTCTGGTTTGACCTCTGACGCCCCTGTACCTCTAATGCTGTGCTTTAAAGTACTGTCTTTAATGATTGCATGCCTAGTTTTGAAACCTAATGTTGCTGTTACAAACGATTGTTAAATGGCTTACAGAACAGTCTTTGTGCTCATCTATTTCTCCGTTTATTTCTGGACAAGAGCGTATTTGCCTAAGATAGTTCTCTTCGTGTTACTTCTTGAATTCATGCCATAGAACAAAGAATGATAAAAGTGTTACAGCAAAAAAAAAAGCAATAGCCTTGTCTCTCCTTCTCAAAAATGTCAGTATTACAGCATTTCTAAACCTTTGAGTGGAGCACAAATGTTTCTCAGAACAACAGATGACTGGAGAAATGAGAAAATCATTATTACATAGCTAAAGTAACAGAAGATCATAGATGGTGCCAAGGGATTGATTTTGGGTACGCTGGAAGGTTCCTCACTAATCACAATAACAAAAAATAACTTCAGAAAATAAGTGGAGGTTAGCAGAAAAAACAGAGTTTGATGTCAAAGGTAATGTATATACCGTGTTTTTGAAGAGAAATCTAGATGACAGATGAATCTGTTTGGCTTGAAGGCACAGATTGAAACAGTAAGCCACAACTTCATTTGTGTTTTGATTACAGATATTCATATATCAAATACGCAAATTATTATTGAATGTGTTAAACAAAATGGTTATTTAGCGTATTTAAATATGTGAGGGAACTCAGACTTAAAGCTGTTTCTGTGATCCATGGTAGTAGAAAATAGTGAACAGGTGTGTGCACACATACAGAAAAAAAACTGGATGTATCCACAGCTAGCTAAAAGATCCCTGTAAGGAGTACGGGCATTATCCTGGCTCCGTTTTAGGGACCGTTTTAGATTAAAAAGTCAGATTATCAGTCCCATAGATCCAGAGGTTTCCACCGCCTCTCCTAAGGTTGGTTGGCCCACCTTGCGTCCAGCTGTGAGCATCAGAGTCTGCCAGCTATACCTGTGAGGGCTAGTGCCAGCCTACGGACCACATCGCTTGTCAACAGTTGGGATTTACAGCACCAAGGAGCAGCAAAACCGCATGCTTTACCTTTTTAGGCTTGCTTGCACTCTGCCTTTATTATTACAGAAATGAAAAATTCAGTTGGTATCAGTCAGTTTGAGTAAATCAGGAAAACTTTGCACCACTGTTGGTGACGAAATATCGCATAATCTGTGCCCTGTCACCTCAGCCATCTGGTTTGAGGGCATATAGATGGTAACTATATTAATCTGCTTCTGCAAGTTTTCAAAATATTCAAGGGAATTCCTGAGCTGGACTCTTGTAGCAGTCAGCATCACAGCAAGCAGGGAAGCAGGTTCCAGGACTGGAAGGGGCGCGTGATTATCCTTTAAACATGAGCCCTGCCTCAGCACTTTGGAAGGAGCAAGGGTAGTTACGGAATGAAAGACTGACAATCTTAAATGCGAACTGGAAAAGGGCTCACTTCCAGTTAGAGGAAAGTGTGAACAGCAGGGATCATACATCATTAACTAAGGTTTTTCATTTATTTTAGTGAGATACAGCATATAGATGGAAGATACCCAAACTTCACGATAATTGCTGTATATGATACTAGCTCTTCCAGCAGGGTGTAAATAATGAGACAGAGAAGACTCATTTACAGTATTCTTCTCAGAAATCATGGCACTTTCCTTCAGTTTGTGAAAGGAAAATTATGTGCTCTTGCCAGAAAAGAATGGAAAAATAACGAAGCTCAGGGACTGTGCAGCAAAGGGCAAGGGGTTAGGGGAGATCAAGCAGAAGAGGACATAGTGAAGCATTCAGTTGCTTTACTGAGAAGTGCTATGCCGGTATACCATGAATTGAAAATGAACAAACAAAATACAAAAACACAGACAGAAGCTCATCTGCTAGAGACAGAATGGTAAAACTAAGTAGATCTGCTTGCTGTTTATGTATCAGTGGAACTTTCTGTTAGGAATGAGAGGATAAAAGAAATGTTTTATTTCTGTTCATGCTGAGGCTCCCACCTGCAAATGCACCAGGACATTTGCAAATCCACTGCACCTCAATTTAATCTCTAAAGCATGGGGAAAAGTATCTCCAACAGGATACAACCTGTCAGCATTTGGAATATCTCAGCATCTTTTCTTTTTAAAATTCCTCTGTTTTGTTAAATATGTATATACTACATTTCTTGTGATGCATGAATGTATTGTTTTTAATTCATTTGTTGTGTTCCACATTAAACATTTTCAGTAAATTTTTTTCCGAGTCCTTCGAAGTATTTGATTCATCTGGGGCAGATTTCTTGAACTCTTCTGAATTCCCAATTCATACCTAGAGGTCATCACAACTAGAACATTCCCAGGGGATCTCAGCTCCTCTTCCAGGCTTCCCCAAGGGTTAGTGATTAGCTGTTGTGGTGATCATCAATCACATCTTCTAAACACCATTTGGCGCTTGGTCTATGACAGACCCTATGAATTATTAACTAACCTCACTGCCGGTTAAAGCTGAGAAACCACATTACACTATGCATTGTCATTGAGGTGATGGGCTGTGCAGGTATTGCTTTTCCTCCTATCCTGGGTGTTTTGCCTGTGTGAATTTTACATTTTCAGGGTCAGAAATAATTTTTTCTTTGGAATTTTGGACTAATATAAAAAAACCATGAAGTGCAAAACCTTTCACTTAAAGTAATTATAGTTTTCTGGGCCTTTAAAAATACATAATTATCCTGATATGGTGACCAATATAGGAGAATCTCAGATATACATTTGGTTCTGCAGAAAAAAATGAAGCTGATTGTTCCCTGTCATCCACTTCAGAAACCTATAAGGACCATGTACTTATGTCTCTCCTCTGGGAACCTAGCACAGCCAGTCAATTTATCCCAAGATTTTCTTGCTTAAACTGCTTCAAGAAATCAAAACATAAGCCATTACGGCAATCGTGTGTTTGTAATTTAAAACTAATCTCATCCTTTCAAGGTCCAACAGACTTCCAGAACAAGGTGTATCTTAAGCAAGCAGACTAGAAAAGCCCTTTGGGCATTTTTCTAGTTCAAGACTAAAGGATGACTTCAAAAGGACTTAACTGATGTAATTTTTCAGCAAAGTTTTCCTCTCCTTCTTCTCAGTTTCACAGGCAAAACATTTCCCTCATTTTAAGCCTTACTGCATGTGATCAAAATTCATATTCATGTGCTGGGAAAGGGAGCAGACCTTACTCTTCCACCAACTTTGTTCTTTTTCTCTGGCATCTGAAAAGACTTAAGTACATGCTTGTTTTTTTGCGTGTGAATCATTAAGTTCATTCACATTATGTTGTATATGCACGATAAGCAAGTGCATGAACATTTGGTGGGTTGGAATAAAGTTTCACTAAAGCAAGAGTTATAGCTCTGGTAGCTATTATTAGGCATTTTCCAGAATCTTGGAGTTGCTTCTTAGCTCATTTCCATAATGGAAAACACCCCACTGAAGACAAACTCTCTTAACCTGTGAGACACCTAGCTGTAAGATGTAACAGGTTAAATCATAAGGTCAAGCTTGACTTTAAGCTCCAGTTTTGAAAATGGAGCTGCTTAGTATTCAGCACTTTAGAAGTCCCTTGGATAAACTGCCTGGTGTCTGCAGAATTTTGATCTTTGTGGAGCAGTTTTTCAAGAACCTTGAACCATGAATTATGCTTGCAAGAGATTTTTAACTGTCTCAGCCAATTTCTTCTAATGGAAAAATGTGAACTCTAAACATGCACACAAAACGTCTTTGGTGTTTGCAGACAGTTTAATCCGCTGTGTGTGAAGGATTTCCTTCCTTTATTTATATAGCACATATAACATTGGTCCTATTGAAGTCAGTATCAAATTTCCATTGACTTGAGCCATTTCACCATGTTGGATACAGCTGTCAAAAATGGATGTAGTTTCTGTAATATGCCATGGATCACATTAAATATATTTTATATAATCCTTTCTCTCTCAAGTTTCTGGCAAGTTCCAACGGCCGTTTATGTTCCTTGAGATCACCTTCTAAGCACGGCCAAAAGTACTGTGGTCTGCATACTTCGGTATCTGTGGATGTTTTAAAAAGTCCACCTCTCTCTTTTACCTGAAAAACTTAATCTCTTAAGCATTCCCTGAGCACATCCATCTGATTGATTAAGCTCAACACAAAACCAAGCTGATGGCAATATCTTCTTGTGATTAGAATTGTCCAGGGTGTGTGAGATATATGTTTAACTCCTTTTTCAGCCTTTGCTACCTAGCAGGTAAAAAATGAAGTATTCCAAAGTAAATCTCTCCTTTCAAAGGCATTTCACTTTGCACAGACTTATTAAATACTTATAGGCACAGGAAAGAATGCTCTAATCATTAGTTTATATGGTCAAGCTATTGGGGAGAAGGAAGGCCAGTTACAAATTTAAAAAAGACACAAAAAAGCAGTGAAACATGCACAGGTATAGGGTTAGAACTCAAGTTTCCTCATACGTAGGCAAGTATATAAATTACACAGTTTCTGTGTGTTTGTCTGAGATGTATTTTATGTGTGTCATCTCACTTTCTCTTAGTGTTTAACTACCCTGTACACGGTGGAAGAGCGTCAGTAGCGTGGATTGAAAACTCTATCTTCATCCTCAGATTCTCCAAGGTGCTGTTTTAAGGTTTGTGCCCTGAGAAGTTAAAGTTCATCAAGGAAAGGAAACAACTGAACTCAGACCTCCTACTTCCTTTCTCAGCACTCTAATGATCAAGCTAATGGAAGATGAGACAGGCGACTGCACCAGCAGCTCCTCCTCTCCATCTGCTCCTCAAAGAACAGGATCCTCTCCTTCCATTTTGCATTCAAGCATCTAATTTCTGAAGGAAGTTTCAGCCCTGTGAATCTCTGGCAGTGTCTCCCAGCAGCTTGGAATATCTAAAGTCCTAAAAGGCAAGATTAAAACCACAGCATTTCTGCGTGGCTGTCACTAACTGGCTCTTTGCTTAGCCTGCTAGCCTTCTTAGGTGCTTAGAAGAACTCTGATTTCTTGTAAGGGAAGCCTAGGTGATAGCTTATGTATCAGGCATGGCAGTACCTAACTGTAGTCACAAATTGCCTTTTGAGAAAATAGTTCTGAAGCCTTAAATTACGTATTATTTTTCAATTCTTGACAGCACATCAGAACACTACTGTGCAGTGTCTTTCCTGTACGATTCTCTTGCTAGCCTCGTTTTCAAAATATTTTACATCAAAACACATCCTCTGCCTCGTTCTCTGTGAAAGATGATTCTGTTACTGTATACCAACCAGTGCAGCTCTTAACTGTATCACTTAAAGCTTTTGGTCTTGTCTTTGGCCTCTTTTCTGCTTAGAAATACTCACATTGTATGCTGCTATAGTAAATAAACACTAGCTTCTGGAAAGTATTAGTCTAGCAGTAAGTACGTTTACTATTATGGTATCAGAAGACCCTCCAAAAGAAATCTGAAATGCCCTCAAGTAAATTAGATTAAAATTCACCTGAAAAGTTCTTCAGTTTTTGACTGGAAGGGCCCCATAATCTATTGAATATGGTCAGTCTAAATTTTATTGACTTTCAATATATGCAGTGAGGTATTGCTCACCATTTCACTTTGTGTAAAGTACTTTGTGTGCTACACTGTGCTCCTGAAGTTTCACAACTGTAAGACCTCAAAACAAGTGCGACAGTGGGACAGTGGGATAACTCATGTTAAAATCACATGGGTGGCATTCAGCCGAGTAATTGCAGACTTGTGCAATGTAGACGTTTACAGCTGAACGAGACACCCGCTGGTCCTGTTACAGTCAATGGAGAGAAACAGGCATTTCTAGGATGCAACTCAGCTTATGCTAACGTAGACAACTAAAATAGGTTAGATGAATCATACACTAAAACTGTCTATTTCTGGTTCCCTTTATACTCAGTGGAGAGAGTGACTAGCTCAGATGCAGACACTCACATAGTAGACATCTAAAGTTAGGTGAGATGAACAACCCAAGATGTCTTTCCATACCCTTTAAAAACGTCTGGTCTAGGAACAAAATGTCAAAGAATTCTTTTCAGCTAACACTAGTCCCTTCCAATGTATCAGCCCTCTGAACATTTTATTTTGTAACCTCTTCCTAAAAATACTTTGCCAATGTTCAGAACGTGACTGATACCCATCACAGACAAGGTTTTGATAGCTTTTCCTGTGTCACAATACCACGATTATGTGTATGTGTACCAATTTTGTGTATCAATTAAATGAATGTGTCCTGTACCGGATCAATGCTTCCCTAAGCAAAGACTACAGAAAAACCTAAGAGATTAATATAGAAGAAGGTGGTAGATAGCTAAGTGAATCAAGGTTCATATTAAAGCAACATGAAGACTAAACCACTACAGACAGTTTGGAACTGCCCATCCATGAGTATAATTGCAGCAGGCAAAGTGAGGAGAAATGCTACAAAAAGTAGTATGATGACTACAGAAAAGATGCAAGGCAGCAGAGAAGAACTCTGAAAGCTAATATTCCTTCAGCCACACAACTTCTGCTTATCGTAATGGCTGTTGTTGTTTATGCCAACAAGCCCACCTGTTTCTTTTTCCTTGGTGCCACCATCCTACTGCCAGTATGGATGGCACTCGTCCACAATAGTGGATGCCGTCACCAGCAGAAGTAGCTCCTAGCTCTGTAATAGGCTGTATAAGCCTTTGAATTTAATTGTTTACTGATAGTTATATGCATGCCACCATTTGGAAAGTTCTGCTTTGTGCTACTGAACGTCTGTATTTGTTTATCTCAGTAATACAAGAAATACAGAGTTTAAATTCTTAGGGGAATCATAAGGGTATAATCGTACCAGCTGCAACATTTCAGCCTAATCAGCCTAATAGAGTTGTTTATTACACCTTCCCTGCAACAGTGAAATCTCTTCATTTATTTGGTCGCTGTGGTCTAACTCGCACCAAGTGGGTTGCCACAGCCCACTGGTTTGTGCTTCTAAAATTTGATGTATTTGCCCCCCTGATCTTTGCTCCTACATTTTAAGAAAGTTAAACTTTCAACTCAAGTCTTTCCCCTGAAGTGTGCTGAAGTTCTTCAGTCCACCTCCTGAAGGTTTGGCGCACCAAGTTCCCTTGTGAATCTGGCAAGGATGTAAAAAGATAGCTGTGTGAGAAATCATGCTTCTCTCAGCATTTTATACCCGTATTTTCTCAAAGCCAGGAGTGGCTACATATTCTCCTTATGGAACACAGTATCTTGGAAGCAAAGTCAGACAATATCCTAATGTTTTAGGCTCCCCGTCTACATGTTGCTGAATGTTTACTTAGACTGTAGTGGTTTTGTATTTAAGATTAAATCAATTAGTTGGGAACATGGGAGTTGTATAGCAAGAAAAAATGTAAGCAAACAAACAAAAGTAAAGAACTTTTAGAGGTACACAATAAATTCAAGCACTTACTTCCCTCCCTTTATGAAAAGGATTTTCTTCACATCCATCTAATCTTCTTTGCATATTCAAGTCTCAAACAATAATATTCTGGTCTCAGATTGATAGGAGCTTGAATATCTCCAAAGTCTGAAGCAGTAGTGTCTGACTTATTGTTTAACCCTTGGATATTTATATGCATGCACTATATCATTTATAGAAACTGTTATTCGCCTACAGTGTTGTTTTTCAGTAGGTCAGCTGTTCAGATTTAACTTGCCAGAGTCATAATGGGGTTTCTGCAGAGATGCAGGGTAAGGGCTTTTTGCACATCTTGGGCACTGCGTTTTGCACTATTAAGTTATCACTGTAGAGTTCACCTTGAAAGCTGTTTCCTGAAATGTATAATAAAGTGTATACTGTAAAAGTTGCCACCTTGCAATGGACAAAAGGCTATTCCTAAAATGGCTGATCCAAAAGCAAGTTCAGCAACGGCAGGTAATCACATTTACTATGTTAAATGTAGACTTGGAATAATCTTGAGCAATATTGAACATACGGCATAGAAGTCTCAAAATGATATTAAAATGCTTTCTGACATTGCGCGTTAAATGAACTACCAGACATGAAAGGGAAGGGGAGCACTGTGAGCACTTCTTGATTGAGAGGCATGCTCAGCAGAAAGGTTTATTTGAAATAACGCTCATCCGTGACTCTTCTCCGAACAGTCTCATCCACAGCTTCTCTTTAAGCGACCGCATCTTCGCATCTGACTTCCTGAACTTGTGAACTGGAAATTTAACCTAATTCAATTTTGGTCTGACTGGTGATGAATGCGCTGGTACGAGCTGTGGGCAGGCCACTGGCTCCACTATTTGCGGCAGTCCCCAGGACAACCGGCGTGCCGCAGAGGATTCCACCGCCCCCCAGAAGAAGCCGGCAATGCAACCCTCTGTCTTTCCGAAGTCGGTTTAATTTACTGTATTGTTGTGCACACAACGGCCGAAATTATTGGCTCCAATCCTGCACACACCCGTGTTTAACTACACACATGCGAGCAGCGCTACCGAGTTCAATAGGACTATTCTCATGTGTAAAATAATATCCTTGTCTCCAGCTTGGGAACTAGCTGAAACCATCTATTTAGAGGGACACTGCCGGGCGAAAATAATGCGTCTATTTAAAACGCCGCCTTTGCCGGGGCCCACACGGCTGCGGGGGGGTGGGGGTGGGTGTGGGGGGGCCCCGCCGGAGAGTTCGGCTGTCCCGGGCCGGGGGAGGGCCGGGAGCGGACACGGGCGCTGAGGAGGCTCCGGCCGGGGCGGGCGCCGGCTCGGTTCCCTTCCAGAGCCCCAGAAGAGCCGGCGGTTCGGCGGGGCGGGGGGGCCGAGACCTGCCACCGCCTGCAGGTCCGCTCGCAGGGCGCGACGACGTTACTCTGACGCCCACCCGGGTGGCGGAGCAGAGGCAGGGCGCCCGCCGGCCCCAGCGACCCTCGCTCGGGCGCCCAAGATGTCGGCGGCCACCTCAGGTGCGAGGGACCGCCGCCGGCCCGGCCCCGCCCCGCCCCGCCGCAGCTCGCGCAGCCGCGCGGGAGCGCGCCCCGCGGTACGGCGGGGGCGGGGGTGCCGGGGAGGTGTTAGGCGCGGGAGCGCGCCTCCCTCGGCTCTTCTCGCCGGGCTGCCGAGCGGGCGGGAGGAGCGGCGGCGCGGCCGCGGGTCCCCGCCTCGACCGTCTTCCCCAAGGCGGAGCGGCCGCAGCTTCCCGTGAGTACCGGCCACGGCCGTCCCTGTCACCGCGCCGCGCCTCGCCCCAGGGCTGCGGGAGGCGCCGCGCCCGTCAGCGTTGCGCCGTCCCGGCGCTCCGCTGAGGCGACGGGCGAGCGAGCGGGCGGCGGCGCGGGGCGCGGAGACCTTGCGAGGGCGACGCCGACAGCGGTCTGTGAGGAGGCACCCGGCGAGCCCGCCCGGTGCCGCGGGGGCTTTGTCGCGGCTGCGACGCGCCCCCATCCCTGGGCGGGTTGGTCGCCATTTCGTGCGCCGGCCGGCGGGGGCGAGGGCCCGGTGGGGGCGGGGGCGGGCGGCGTGTGCGGGGGAAGGAGCTGTCTGTGCTGAAGTGCCGGGATGTGGGTTTCGGCTTCTACGCGTTTATTTATCAGCTCTTTTTTAACACACCCCCCCACACCCCCCCCCCCCCGCCTTTCCGCGCTTTGCTTCTTGTAGCGAGTGGCACCGCCAGGTTTATTTAGGTATAAACCAGCTGAAATCAGGCTGGATCCCGAGCTCTTCCTATTCGCCCTCGTTTTGCTTCTTTCTTGATGGCGCTTAATGCAGAAAATCGCAGCGAAGTCTGAGCGGCTGATGCTCTTGCTCTTTGGTTAAAAAGTAATTATTAACTAAATCTTCTGCTGCCACTGAGCTCTTCAGCACAGATGGGTTAGTTTTGAAGTCTGAAATGTGTTTAAACCAAGGCTTCGGAGTCTAAGTGTAAACAGTACCTGATTAATAAGGCCAAGCTGTTTAAATATTTAACATCATAGCGTGCTTCAGCCCAGTCAATAACGCTGTTCCATCTTGACAAGTACTCTGTGAAAGGAATGCTGTTTCTTAGCTGTCCATATAGTTAGATAAAACAATGAAAAATGTGATATTTAACTCTACAGTGGAATCTATAAATCATGATAAGACGTTCTTCTATCCGTAAAGGTCCAGCTCTTCACTGTTTATTCAAAACAACCTGCTACTGAGTCAAGAAGCCAGTACTACCCACCTGGGCTTCTTTTTTTTCTAATGTTCCCTGTCTTTGCGTATTTCTTTCTCTGTTTCTGAGTATTAAAATACATTTTGATTCTTAAGTATACTATGGAAAAGGTAGCTGAAAACAGAAAACTTCATTGCATCTGACAGGTGCGCTATTAATCTTTTCAACTTGTTCCATAATTGAACATAATCGATGTGATAATTTATGGATAGTAATTATATGGGGCCGTGCATAGAATAGGTCACTGCACAACATCAGGAGGCATCTGGACTTCATTTTGAGTTTGAGGGCAGCATATATGCCAAGGGATGCGTCTTGCAGGTACTCTTTGGCAAAGCGTATCAGCTGGAAAGGGTACTATAGCGTTACATACTGGCTCAAAGGACCTAGAAGTCAGAAAACTGACTTGTAGGTGCACCATATTTATAATATTTGTCTAATCTGTTTGATATTACCATTTGTATGTGTCCTGGTTTCAGCTGGGATAGAGTTAATTTTCTCCCTAGTAGCTGGTATAGTGCTGTATTTTGGATTTAGGATGAGAATAATGTTGATTACACACTGCTGCTTTAGTTGTTGCTAAGTAGTATTTACACTAAGTCAAGGACTTTTCAGCTTCCCATGCTCTGCGAGGTGCACGAGCTGGGAGGGGGCACAGCCAGGACGGCTGACCCAAACTGGCCAAAAAGATATCCTATACCATGTGATGTCATGGTCAGTATATAAGCTGAGGGAAGTTGGCTGGGGGGACAGCGATCACTGCTCAGAGACTGGCTGGGCATTGGTCAGGAGGTGGTGAGCAATTGCATTGTGCATCACTTGTTTTATATATTCTTTTGTCATTATTATTTTCTCTTCCTTTGCTGCCCTATTAAACTGTCTTTATCTCAACCCACGAGTTTTACTTCTTTTTTTTCCTGATTCTCTCCCCCATCCTGCCGGTGGGGGGGAGTGGGACTGTGAGCAAGCGGCTGTGTGGTACTTAGTTGCCGACTGGAGTTAAACCACGGCAGTATAAATACACCTCAGGCATTTGTTTAGTTGTTGGTTGTCATTAGTTTTGAATAGAAATTGCAAAGCAAGTGACCAGAGTACCTAAAGAGTTCGATGCTGAAGTCTGTGAAAGTTACTTATTTGAATTTCAAAGTACTGTGAAATTCTCTTGGGTGTCTAAAATTAGCTGTCAGACTATATCAATACAGAATTAGGAAGGTGTTGTGTTCTGAGAATATTGAACGTAAAGAAGCAAAACCAGAAAGCTGCTTGATGTTGAACTCAGGATCCATTGAATGAATTCACATTCTGGATTGTGCAAAGGTGGTGTGGCTAAAGGAAAACTGTCCAGCTGTGTGACCACGTCAGGTGACGGGGTAGTGCGTACCAGCTGGTGTTAATGATGGAGCTAAAACCCTCTGCACAACTCGCAGAATAAATCCACAATTAATCATACTCCTGTTGGTATCTTAGTTCTGTAATTAGTCTTACTGGCCATGGTAAAAATACTCAAAAGTAATAATGTTCAAGGTGAATGAGATCGCCAGAATCTGAGCCTTAGTTATCATTTCTTATCTTCTTGCAGAAAACATAATATTTATCACATACACCACAGCTTGTTTGATAAGAAGGGTGGTAATAAGAAAATTTGTCTTTTTACAATAGTCTTTATTTTTCAGGAAATGAAATTAAATAACAAATCCAGTAGATGCTTACTGATACCTCCTGTTAGCTTGTTCTGCTTTGGTGTTTCTCTCTGGTGCTCAAAAAGGTGACAGCAGAAGCTTTAGTAACCAGGGTGGAGTTTGTTGGGGTTAATGAGATGTCTTTCTAACTGGCAGATTTTATTGGTTTGAGGGTTCCAATTTCAAGTCAGGAAAAGGTAATGCTAGTCTCCCCATTCTTCCTGCTCTAGGGAAATGACTCTCCATGGTATCTGGACATAAAAACATACTGAATACACTAAGGGTTTGGGTTTTTGTTGACAGATTATTGCACAGCTCAAATAGCTCAATCAGCCTAAAATTTAAATCTGTTTTGCCTGCAGCTGTGGAATTGCCGTTAGTCTGTAGTTTTATTCATTTGTCCCAAATTACCTTGAATTGCAATTACTTACCTTCCATTATATTGGAATAGTACAGTAAAACTGTGTGCTTCAGTTTTCACTGGATGTGTTAATTTTGTTATGTTTTTATGAACAGAGTTGGTAAAATGGGAAGCCATACAAAGTATATCATGGTAATGTTAAGCTGAGGGAATAATGTAGGAGGTTGTCTGCTGGGCAATATGCAATGAATTTCATTTTGCCTTCCTGAGTGGGCTGATAGTATTCAAAAAATTCAGTTATACTTTCTCTGCAGTGATAATTTCTTGCATTTTAAATTGGTAAGGATGTGTATTGCCTATTCAATTTAGTATTAAAGATATTGCAACCTATGCATTTATGAATACCATCTTGTAAATATAATACTAAGGGAATTTGTAAAGAGTTAATCTCCAATAATAAGATTAACATGATGCACCATAAGTTTTGTCCTACTGCTTGTTAACCAGGAAAGGATAGTTGCGAGCTAGCTATATTGCTTTCTTCTGAGCTCCTGGAGGCTGGCTGAGCTCTCAGTTATTTACCTCAATAGAAAACTGAAAGGGAAAAAGTGAACAAAGGAGGTCTGTTTTGCCTGTCCCACTTGCTGGGCTGTTGTCTTTGCCCTTTTCAGTGAAGGAGGGGGTAGAGCTGGGTCAAAGTTGAAGAACACTGAAAAGGAATTCAAGTCTTATATTGAAATGTGAATGATAGCTTAGTTTGAGTGCTGAACGCATTTGTTTGAATTGATTTTTTTTCTATCTGTGGAAGCTTTAACTGACAGATGGTGATGGACTGGCATATAGACTGCTAGAAGGTACAGCTAGATATGTGTTCAGACCCCGATGAAGATGCTCAGTAAACAAATACATATCTGATGAGACTTTTAATACTGGAGATACTGATGCTAGACACTGTGTGACACACTAGACATTTGATTGTGTGAATTAAGGGCAGGCCCCTGCAGCTGGCATACATTCAGACTTACTTGTCTAGCCTAATTGCATTGCAAATACTCCTCTGGATTGCTCTTTAGCTTCTCCCTTCTAGTAAATGTTGAATAAGTACAGAAATGTTCATCTGGATCCTCTATTAACTGTTGTAAGAAGCTTTCATTTTTTTTTTTGTTCTCCTGTATGAATCAGGATAAATGTATCTTAGTATTCATTTTGTGAATACACTGTTTTCCTACACTGTTTCGGTTTTGAAATGGCTCAATTCATAATGTGATTACAGCTTTCCCCTTGTTAACTTTTTAGTATGGAAGCATAACAGCTTGAATTATAAAATGTTTCTGTAAGAGCTCACAGTACCCCCATTCTACTTTAAGCAACCAAACTTTATTTAAAAAGCAGCATTTCATGCAGACCATCTCGGATGCACAAAAATAGCCAACTGGGGAAAAAAAGGCCAGTTCAACTTATGAGGACGTGACAACTTTAAAAAACAGCCGCATTAGAAAGGAACTAGCTGTTTAAATTGTCAATTAAATCAGACAGAATCAGTATGAATATAGTCTCTCTAAATTCTGTAAATACTCTTGTAAGATTGCTGAATTTGGATGCATCATCCCAGTGGGAATACAGTTGTTCTAATACTTTGTCTGCACCATTAGGCATATACGACCTTTTAATTTCCTCTGGTTTAAAGTATGTAGTCATTACTGTTTAACAGCTTGTTTGAGAAAAACAGAATTTGATCCATAACTTCCTGGTTGTATGAGTGAGTAGTGGGCCACTAATTAGGTTTTTCCGGACAGCCACCCAAAATATTAACATACGGTTTTCCTGTAGACTGTTACCTAAGTGAGGAGCTGACAGCGTTTATACATGAGTACAGATTTTCTTTGTCATTCTGAACGGCGCCTCTCACTTCTGACTTCCCTTTTTCCATTTTTTCAGTATTGCTGCATTTGTCCAACTTGATTCTGAGGGCTCATCTAAAGGAGTTGCTTTTGCAATGTCACAACGCTGTAGGGCTCCGTGTGTGTCTGTGGGTATGCAAAGGCACTGTATATAATAAATTAGTGCAAAAGCCAAGCTGTTGTACAAGGTTTGGAGTTGGGGAAGAGTTCTGCTGGTGGAGAACAGTACCAGGGAGTCACCCAACCAGTGCCTAGGCACTGGCCGAGGGAGGTCTTCCCGCTGAATGTTTTAGCATGGGCAGGGCAGTAGAAATGAGCAAAATTCAAAGAAAGAGGCTGAAGATAATGAATGATGGAAAAAAAAAATCCATGAGGAGGACTGCTGAAGAACAAAATGTATTATTGACTTTTACATTAGAAAGAAGTGGTAGAAGTGAGGGAGTTGGGAATAAAATTCACTGGAAAACTTAAAGGGAAAAGGCAACAGTTTTGGGAGCTCTGAATATAATAGATCAAGAGGGAATGTACGTACGACTCATGTATAAAAGTGTGTGGGATGAAGCAGGGGATGGCTCCTCAGTGTGAGGTGGGAAGTGCAACCAGTCCTGAGGGAGGGAAGAATTTTGAAGAGCATGTCAAAACCAGAGAAATGAGTTACTTGAAGGGGAACAGAAGAAGAAAAACAAGAATTTGTCTTACTGTTGGTGAAGGGTTGGGTTTTTTTTTGCTGGGCATTATCAAACAAGCAATTTGAAGGAAAACAATACATACCCCTGTTATCTTTAGGACATATTCCCTGTCATTTAAAGGGGTTTTCAAGAGTATTTAAGAAATTAGTGTTGTTCATCAGTAGGCTTGTACACCACAGGTTACCTTTCCTAACAGGATTGATGAGCCTTTTCACTACTTCTCCATTGTTCAGAGGGACTGCTGCTGTCCACACCTCTAGGGGAATGAAAATGCGATGTGCTTGATGTACCTTCCTCATTACAATTTTCAAGCGATATCAAGAAGAGGTAAGCTTGGCCATGGCTGTTCTTCAGGTGGGATAAACAGGTTTAGTGGCTTCGTTACTGCCACTTTGAGTAAGCTGTAATCTGTGGGTCCCTCCACTAAGCACTCCCACCTGTAGACCAATGCTGTGGTGTCTGGACAAACTAAATATACAATAGGAAGTTTAAGCGCCTTGAGTTGCTGCTGTTTTCTTGAAAATGGAGGGTATTTTTTTGTTGTCAGCTGAATTTGGTAATTTTGTTGCAATAAAATCAAAATCTGGTTCTTGCTTTGAGTGAGATGAGATGATAATAGGCCGTGCTAGCCGTTTTACAGGTTTTTAATCTGTTCTGACTAGGTGCTTCTTACTGAAGCTCAGAAAAGAGAGATATATTCCTTTTTCCATCCTTTCAAACTTGTACAGGACTTGAGTAAGTTTACAACAGGGGAGCTCTGCATTAAAAGAGTAAAGAACAGAAATGGAGTTTTTGCATGTAATGTTGGATAAATTGAGGCCTCTAGTCATTCTTGAGTCTTGGAGCAGTGGTTTGGTGTTCTGGGTCCAGCTACTCTGAAGAGTTGTGTTCTCCATGGATGGTGAGCATTTTCAGTTACGAGCAATTTAATGGTTCCAGTGTGATTAGATTTTGCTGTTGTTAAATCAGTTCAAGACATAATGGCAACCCATTTTCCACATTGTGAATTGAGTTCTGAGTAACACTGAAAGCCAGAGTCTGCATGTTGCAGAGTCCTGTCATGTTTTCAGGAAGTTGTTGCTTTCTCTGGAGCATGGGGAAATCGTTTCAGTATTTCAATGATCAAGTCTGTAAGTCATGAAGACAAGAGCCCTTGTCACTGGAGATGGCAGACAGGATACGGTCTTTTCACCAGGTGTAAAAGATTCCTACTTCCATTTACCATGATGTTTGTATAAAGTGAAGTTCAGAGACATGCAAAGATAGGGAATATCTTGGCAACAGAGGTGGAAGGGGGCGCTTATGTTCTTGTGGCTGTTGCAGAGAATCCATAGTCTTCAGAGCTCTTCTTTCTGTTCCAGGTGTCATTATTCTTCCCTAGGCATAGGTTTGATTAGGACATAGGGGCAGATGATAACTATTATCGCTGTTACTGTAACCTAGTCCAAGTAATACTACAAGGGTGTTTGGGATATCTGTCGGGGTGTGAAGGAACCCACCCTGTAAGGAGCTGTACATACCTTATGTATAGTTTGGCTTGCTTTTGTCTACTCATGAGCTGGTTTTTGGTTAGACATCTAAAACAACCAACAAATGTGATGTCAGTGTTCTACATACCAAGTGTGTATTGAATCCCCCTGAAGTTTGTGTGTTTTTTACATCATCTAATGTCCTTAAAAGCATCAGATAATGAGGGAGAGAGGATTCCACCTACTGGTTCCCTGACAATGAAGGCTTAGAGCTGGGAAACAGTTTTCTCTTTTTCCTGGATATATAATACAACGTAAGGAAGCTGTGTGACTGCTCCCCTGTCAAATGAACTAACATGTGGCTGTCAGAGGAGCAATGCTAGTAACTGGACTACAGACGCTGGTCCTTCCTTACTGAATGTTTTTGTCCATATCGATCTTGCACAATATACAAAGTCATAAAAGTTTCTACATAGTACAAATCTGACACCTTTAATGTGCAAAGAGTCCTTTAAATATCCATCTTTTCCCTCAGTAGCATTTCATGTATTTATGGACCTTGGAGTCTAGTAGTCAACATTTCAATGTATTACAAGGTGTAACATCTTCTCCCAGACAATACCAAACTTATAATCTCAATATAAATTGAAACTTAAGGTGTTATTCTGGGGAATTTTTGCAAGCTTTCTGCTTTCCTGTAGTTTGAGCACTTTAAAAATTGATGTCTAAACTTGGTTCTAGATACAGACAAAACGAGGAACATCTTAAATTATGTGTGGGCTATTTCTGCATGGTAAAGTTGAAATATAAGCAATTACATAACTGGAAAGCAAGCCAGCCCAGGGTGACTAAAAGCTAAATTATCTGTTAGACCATGTAGGCGGTAGTCGTATAAAGTGCGTTTTTAACTTCAAAGTGATGAAAGTGTGGGAACATATAAAGGTGAGTGTGACCACCAGAGGGCAGACACATTGTTTAATGACTCCAAACCGAAATCCTTAGCAAGGAGACTGCCTATGCCTATAAAAATACAGTGAGATAATGACTGAATAAGTAACACGATATAGATGCACAGAATTTCATAAACATTAAATAGTATTCTATTTTGTCAGTGTAAGATGAAAGTAAATACATCTGTTTAGAACTCATCTGTGGTTTTGTATTCCTGCAATGGAAGTCAGAACAGCTTATCAGATCATGTAGTTTGACCTGTAAATAATGAGTTGTTAAACTTAACCCATTTACATTTATACTGAGTCCAGTAATTTTCATTCAAGCATGTTTTCCACGACTTTGTTTGTCTTCATTGGAAAATGAAAAATAGACTCCTTTCTCAATAGTTTCTCTCTTGTAGTTAAAGAATAATTTAATTCTGTCTGAATTAAAGTTCATGTTTTTACAAAGATCCCCCAGCATTTGCATATTCTTTTGCTTTTTATTATTAGTAACACTTATGTCCTTTAAAGTGTGTAATTTTGCTCTTCAGAATATCATGGAAAATATTTAACATTATGGGTCTAAAATTAAATACTTCCATAAAGTAGCCTTTTTAGGAATGCTGTACTGTAGTTTTTAGTGAAGGATGATGTTCAGTAATCTTTATTTAGCTTTCTTGCTAGGACTGTAGGTGCTTAATTAAAGCATGTCATGTGTTGACTTTTATTGCTCATGCACCATCTCAAGTTACAGCGGTAGTGTCTTGTCTTTGAATTATTTTCCTCTAAAACCTAGACAGTCTTTGTAAGGAAAACAAAGTCTTTATCCCATTGTTTCAAAGTCACGGTATTCTTTAGAGGCAAGTCTTAAGAGCTTTGGTTGCTCTCTCAAAGTCTATATTCTACCAGCTGTGCTGGAATGAAGCATCATCAAAATAGCCTTAAACGCTGCCCCAGATTTCCAGTTTCCCTGCTGTCATTTCCAGCAGGCACAGTTCTTCCTTTAACAGGAGGATTTCTGGAGGGGTTCTTTTTAGATGGGTTGCAGATATCATCCTCAAAACTTCATCTGGAGGAATTTCTCCAAGTTACTTCTAAAGTTTTATGTACTTCTTCACAACCTTCGTACTCCCTGGGCATTGAAATATGGGAGTAGGTTTCTCATTGCATCCAGGGAAAGGTACTAGCAGAATTGACAGCATCAGACACTCAAGAGTATCATAGGAATTAATGATTTATTAAGATTTGTATCTTCATAGTTCACTTGGCTGGTGTGTCCTAGCTTCTTTTTTTTTTTTCTCTATGTCTAGAAGCCTAGAAACATCTAAAAATAAACCTGAGTTGCTGTTAATAATTGGTTGATTTTTGCATGTGCATTTTTGAAAAATTCAGTTAAAGTTATGACACTTGACAACTCTCGACAAGGGCTGAATTCTGTCCCTTAAATACAGTGACAGAAACACTATTGCCAAGAACATGTGCAATAGCTGTAATCTGTTGGAAGTTAAATGGGTGCCAGGGCTAATGCAAAAGTTAGCATTAGTAGGAAGATTAGCCTTTATGTTTGTTATGTTATATAGGTTCTTATGTGTGTTTTCTTTTCTCTTCTGAGGTAAAGCTGTCCTAAAAGAGTCAGATTTCTGTGAGTTTCCTTCCCCCCACCCCCCACTTAGTTTAACTGAGATTATATTGAAAGACACACCAAGAGTTACTAACCATACTCATGGCAAAGAAGTTTCACACAGCAAGCTGAAGTAAATAAATACCATCATTTTTATTATTGTAGATGGGAAAGTTCAAATTACAAACTAATATGTAGCTTCCTGATTTGACTGCTAATAAAAAGACCTATTAATTGGAATGGAAGAGATAAGAGTAAGAAAGTGCTGAAACCAGAAGAAAGCTTGGAAGATAATAAAGTGAGGGGAGACAGAGCAAAGAGAAGACGTCTATTTAATTACATGCAAATAGCTACTAACAGAATAGAGCTATGATTTCTTGTTTACTAAAACAAAACCTCAAGCTATCTCTTTAGTGAATGATGCTCATAATTGTGAAGTATTGTCTGAATTGGCAAAGAATTAAGTTAAAAAAAAAAGTGCACAAAAGAATCAGTTTTAAGATTCTTCTCATAAAGACTGCACATCTGTTCCTTGTCTTGCTGCTCCCAAGTGGAAAAATGACCTTTCAGTGATGGTGCCTTGATCTAGGCTCCAGTGATTATTCTACACACTAGAATATATATATGTGAAAGATCTGAATTGTGACAAAATGCTGAAATGAAATTGCAAGTTAGTACAAGTTAGTACAAGCACATATTTCTCTGAAGATGCAGAATAATGCTGATCCCTAAAGCTGAGTGCCCGGCTTATGCTGGATGGTAAAGGATGGAGTGAGACATCTGTTTCTGAAAGCATGTCTATAGAAATAGTTGAATATTTGCTTTCATTAATGGGAGGTTTTAACTGTGGTTGTGGGAAATAATTTATAATTCACTATGGTGAGCTAATGCACTACTTTAACTAATATTTGATATTTTTCAAAAACAGCATTCAAATTAGTGGAATTATGAATTTGCATTTCATAATGAATTATAGGATTAAAATTAGATTAATTTTCCCCCAGTTTCAATATTAATTTGGTTGTATAATTAACAAAAAAAAGGAACTAAATTGATATTGTGTTGGCATTGCCTTGAAATATAACTTGGAATTTAAAACATTTTATGTACCTTTAAGTATATTGCTGTTCAACATTAAATATTACTTATAAAAATAAAAGCTATTGATAATTTGTAACACTAAATATCGCTGGAAAAAACAACCCATCACTTTTCTGATAGAACACAAAGTGTAAATCAGCCTTGGCAATGTAACTCAATTTCTGGACACTAATCCTCAAACAAAGACTTGCACGGAGTCCAAAATGAAACACTTGAATGTCTGTAAGTAGGACCCAGAAAAGCAACATTTTCTAGTTCCCTCATCTTCTTTATCCCTTCGTTGCTGTTTCTACCATTCTGTGACAGATTTTTAAATACCTGCTATTCAGGCACAGGCAAGTAATTAGTACGTAAATCTTACTTTGAGTGCAATTGTGTAATAATAGGCACAGAACTATAAAACAAAACTTAAAGGTTCTTTTTAAGAAGGCTTACATACTTAAATATAATTAGACAGACTTTGAAGTGAGTATCTTAAAACCTTTGTTTGTTGTATAATGACTTCTGAGTTTTCATATAAAATTATTTTGCAAATTTCTGTCGTCTTTGAGGCTGTGGCTCTCTGTCCATACAATACCAGTCCTAATGAGATCATAATTTATGATTACAGCTCCTGGACACAATTAATGGGTACTTTGCAGTACAGTTTTTTAGCACTTATGTTTTTAAAGAATATTAAAGCTTGCTCCGCTAAATATATTCATATTGGTCAGAATAATATTATTGTTTTAGTGTTCAGTATCACAGTTTAAAAACAGTGTGTGAAAGGACGTGTTTAGTGTAAGTATTCCACTTTCAGAAGCATTCCATGTAGCATACCTCACTCATCAAAAATTTCCTTTGCTATTAATGAGGATGGTTTTGAGGTCATTAATCTTATTGGCAATGTGGAAAGGAAAACTTGGATTTCTATCCAGCTAGCTTAATTCTGAACAGTGCTTCAGTACTGGAAAGCTAACAACTATATCGTAAAGAAAATACAATATCCTGCAGATGGCTGAGGGAGCTCTATTCTAGAGTTTGGTGAACCAGCATGGCCAGATTATCCTCACTGACTTGATCTTCAGCGTGAATGGATGATATTCTGTTGTAATCAAATTGTTAATTAGATTAACAAATACAAAACTTGATGACAGAAAGGGGATGAGTTTTGAGACTTTGTTTCATTACATTTTGAAGCGGAGGAAGCGGGAGGGGTGGGGGGAGGTAGAGCTTCCCTTACACATCCCACCAACTGTCCTGAGTATTGATAATGTTACACTGGCAATTTGTAATCATTAGAAGTATCATCATACAGTAGCTTTAAATAAAAAGCTTTCCATTATATGTATTTCTGTTTATTCTCCAAGTTGTGGTTTCTGCTAAGGTTAATTTATTTGTATTTATTTTTCAGGTTATGTATTAACTGTGCTATAAATGTGGGAGCAGCCAAATTGGCTTCCTATGAGCAAACTTAGGTCAGAGAGCAGGAGAGCTGCTATTATGCAGTGCTCTCTGATCTGAGGTCAGTATTAGTCAAGAGATTTGTGTCCATTCATAGTCAACAGTATAACTGACCTCTTTGGCATCAGTTATACCATTGAGTGTTCTTCTGTAACTTAATACATGCACACAGGTATTATCCCTGTGGGTTTTTTTTTTGCTGATTATCTGACCCCTTTCCTGCCTTGGATAACTGAAAATTAACTGTGCTGTTTAAGGCTAGGGTGGGGGGTGGGTTGGGGGGGGGAGAGGAATGAAGGTGGGGATGATACCTTGTGAGGTGATGACCATATTGCACATCAGCTCCAGTTCCCAGCTGGTCCTAAGGTGTAACCTGTGTGTAAGATATACTGCCACCCACCACTATCAATTCAAGACAGTTGCTGTATAAAGATCCTATCTAATGAAAACTTTTGGAATCACTTAACGGTGTGTATAAAGAAATAAAAATAAAAGCAAACTTGGGTGTTGTGGTTGGGTTTTTAGTGAAGCTGGTTACACTTGGACTGATCTGAGAACTTGTAATGGAAGTGGTAGATGCTACCTTCACCCGGGAAACACTGTTCTAATCCTGTCTGGGTAGTATTTTTAAGTAGTTGCAGGAACATTGGTGATACAGTGAATTTACTTCAAGTATTTGAGAAAAATGTGTGAGAAATGCGTGGGGTTTTATTTTTCCATCTGGTGTCATTACTTTAAGATTACATGAAAATGTCTCAGTCTTCAGGGCTTTTTCTGGTCTGCTGTCTATGTAAAATGGGAGTAATGCTTCTAGGATTAATCTGAAGCTTGAATTTGTCTTTTGATCACGTTCCATCATTTAGTTCAGTGCAACTTTGGTAAAACAAATATTTGTAGGTATTATGCCAAAAACTTTAATCTGGAAACCATTAAGGAAGCAATACAGATGCAGGCGAAGTAGGCTTAATGTGATGGCAAACGTTGGGAAGTGACTGTAGTGTGTTCCTTGAAAAAGACAATGTAATCCTTTGTCTCCAAATAACTTTCCCAATATTGTTGCACAGTCACAGCTGTTTGTTTAAAGGGTGGATGGGAAAAGTAATTGGCTGGTTTCTGTGCATTGGGTAATGCTCATCTGGGGAATCTAGTCGCTCAGGGTCTGATGGTCCTTTACCGGATGGTGATGGATGTCTCTTGAACTGGATTAGATGAGACTCCACAAAATATTTTCTGCTGTTTATGCACAATCTGTTTCTCTTGGTTACATTAAGCTCTGTACGAAACATTTCCTGGCTGTCTTGCATATATACAGGAGACTGCTACATAACCAGGAACAGTTTCAGCTGTCTTGGGTAGCCTCTGTGAATGTCGGATTCTCGACCTGGGATGCTATTCATACATTTAAGCATACAAGCAGCTCCTATCAGTTGGCCTGTGCACAGCAGGAGCTGCCTGGGGAAACTTGAGGGACTGTCCACAATTCCCAACTGGAGAGGTCCTGTTTACCAGCTGCCCTGTAAAGGCAGGTGGGAGCTCAGTCAGTCACCATGCTGTGCGGGGGGCACAAGGGGCTGATTTGAGAGATTTCAGCCGAACAGTTCCTGGAATGTGCTGGGAGCTGGTGAATAAGTATCCTGGGTATGCACATGGACACGGTACTCATACTCTAACTATAGGACACACTTGAATGTTTTGTTTTTTTTTTTTTCCCCACAATTACAAATTCTGTAGACCTTGCCACAATATACAATATATTGTTTTAGACCATAATCTGATAGTAAAATCAAGGTAAAGGAACTGATACACACTTGAAAAAGCTTCTGGAAAAAATTTATGGTATTTTGCCTTTTTTATGGAAGCGCAGTGTGTCTTAAGTGTAGTTTCTATACTATTATCTATTGCTAACTTTACAACCATTGCCTCTAACAGCATGTAATGTTTCAAATAGCATACTATAGCTTCTGAAATTGGAAGTCTTTATTCTGATGACAGCAACGGTGTAAAAATGTTAGTAGTTCATCAAGGAAGTATAGCAGTAGATTGAGCAATGGAAAATTGCAGCAAGCCTCTGAGCTTTCAGTTGATGAAGGCTGTGAGTGTTGTCACAAATGTTTCCTTCTCCCTTGGGCATCTGCTTTTAGCTGCTGTCAGAGATGAGACCTTGGGCTAGATGGATCTTTGTTATTATGCTAAGTGAATGCCAGACTTGGTAGGACATGCAGCACTTGTATTTGCAAATTTAAAGAGAACATCAGACTTAAAACTAACCCAGCTCAGGGCTTGGAAACCTACTGGACTCTCTAGGATATCTTTCTGAGAAGCGTCAGTGTAATAATTGAACATATCTGTAACTGTAGCTCTGTGTGTGTGTGTGTCTGTATGTACTAAGTGTGAAATCCTGTCCTCCTAACTTAAACTCAGCTGTACCAGAATTTGAACTATTTGTTATAGGGTAGCGAGCCAGCCTGACCAGTACAACTTTGTTTTTAGCATTTTGCCTCATGATGAGAAATAAGAACTCTCTGAAGACCAGTCCGATCAAGTCCTTGTCTTCCTTTCATTAAAAGCATTAAGGAATCATTAGGATATCATATCTAACTTTGAATTTGTTCCTGTGCTGAACAGGGTGGGAGGCAAGTGTTTAAACCTGGTGGCTTCCAGAAGTCTCTTCCAACCTTAACTACTCTCTATTTCTGCGATATGTCCTCTCTCTGTTTCAGAATAAGTGTGTCTATAGTTCTTCTACGGGTGGACATTTCAGACGTATTGGAAGGAAGAACACTCTTTTTCCAGTGATCAGGGCACAAAAGAAGTGGGAGATCTTGGTTCTATTTTTTTTGCTGGCCTTCACAGGGACTTGGTCACTTCTGTTCTCTGTGTCCTGTCCTAACTGCCAGCACCCAGGTTGTGCTGTGTGAAAGTCTCCATCTGCTCTGAGCTCCTGTGCAAGAGAGAATGGCTGGGAGAGCTGGTGTGCTAGGTCATGCTCTCTGACGAGCCTTCGTTCTGTAGTAAATCATCATCAGCTCTTCTCAACCAGTTCTTCTCACATGGGGCTTGCAGTTGGATCTCCCTTCCTTAGGTATGAGCTCTAACCACCTGCTGAGGAGAAAGTGGGCAGGAGTATTACCGATTCTGCTTCTTGGAAGTAGCTGTGATCCCCATCACATCTGACTTCCCAGTTCTCCTGGAGAACTCTGGTAGACTTCAGGTGCTTAATCACATCTACTTAGAGAGCTGTAGAGTGTTACACAGAAGATAAGTGTTTATCTACCCAGAACATACGCTTCTGTGCACAGGGGGATGAATGAAGTCAACTTTCTAGGAAATTTTAAGGCTCATTTGGGACTTCTGTAGTGCATTTGGGTATCTGCCTACATCCTGGGACTTCTTGATGCTACAAACTGAATTGCTGTTCAGAATTTAAGTGGGATAAGGTGGGCTAGCATAAGGTTTAATATTAATTTCCCACTCTAAAGTTATAATCTGCTTTATTAATGGCAAAACTTTGTGTTACCATCCCATCCCCGACAGATATGAATAATTCACCAAACTGGAACATCAGACTGTAGTTTAATTTCCTAGGACAAGTGGTGATAGTTCTCTAATTTAATTTGTATTTGTACTAAAAGATTAAACTTCAGTTCATACCACTGTGCTGTTTATGTATACCACATATGCTACAAAAGGACTACTCGTAAAATAAAGAGAAAGCCCAGAAGCAGTCCTACTACATGAGTGCAACTCCTGGTTTGGATGTTGCATTTGTGAATAGAAGACATTGATTTGATGTCACAAGTATTTTTAACAGGATTACAAAATGCAAATAGCATTATGTAAGACAGATTACCTATGGCTTTAATACAGGATTGTTTTTAAGCCAGAGGCCACATTTTGCTGGGTTATATATGTTTATAACCGAGCACATTAGGATTAGGCTCAGCAGAATACCATTTTCCAAATCTCTGATATTTTCAGGTTAAATGACTTCATTTTTTTTAATTTAGAATTATGAATTTAAAATCTAAATTGTGGGGTTTTTTTTTAATAGCTTTCAAGGTGAATAACTTCTTTGTTTAGTATCATTACAAACGATCTGATTTGCATAGGTAAAATTGGAAATTGCTGTTGTCCATCATACCCCCTATAACTTTTTTCCGAAGGCAGAGAGCCACGTGGTTCCAAAAACAACACAAAAGACCAAATGCATTTCCTGCATGGTAGAACGTATGTGGGTGACATGTCACATTACCAAGCAAATCGGTGAAATGTTAGCTTTGTACTGAACTACAAGGCAACTGAACTCCAAAAATTTTCTAAAAGGCCTCATACGTACAGTACCACAAGTTCTTGACCTTTTAGTGAATGAAATTTCAGGAAGGTTACACAGCTGGCACAGAACAGCTTCATGTGACTCTGCATTGTTGTCATTGCTTTATGCTCTGAATGCCTGAAATGTGCCACTCCCTATTAGACAGACGTGAGAAAGAAAGTCTCTTACAAAGGTAATGTTTCCTTCTGGAAAGCTAAAATCTTTGATGTACTCAGCAGCCCGGGTTCCCTACTAACAGTCTTAACTGGAAGCATGCTTTTTTGTCCCCCCAAACTAGTTTAAGTTTTTGTACTTCACTGTGGCTTATGCCCAGTTTCATTCAAATATGTCAACATCTTCTAGTTCGAGCACCAGATTTCTTCCAAACCTTTATTACCCTGGTGTTCTCAGGGAAACATTTGGCAGCATTTCCTGCATTACAAGGTGCATTTAGTATATACAGGCCAAGGAAGAAAAAATAGAAACTTAGGAAAAAATGGGGATTTGAGCACTTGTGAAATGCTTGCATATTGATGTGCAATACTAACAAAAAGCCCCCAACCTATAGCTTACATGTAGATAGTTTCTTCCTCCTATTCTAAAGAATAAAGGTTTTCTTGTATTCTGTGACTTGTGGTCATATCTCTTATTACAACTAGATAGTTTTCCCATTGGCTTAGTTGTCATTTCTGCAGAGCTCTGTTCTATGAGTACCAAAATACAGCTCCCAAATGCTACAGGCCATAAAGAGTTTGAATGTTATGGAGATAATCAGATCCTATCCTTTTTAGAAGACAAATTCCTGTAGTATTATCAATCTGCCATTTCTAGGTAATGTTCAGATGGATACTGATGTGCTCTGCAGGGGGATGATAACAATTTTTGAGAGACCTGAGAAGTGGGATGCTGACTTTGAGGATTTTTTGATGGTGATAATTTCTGGTAAAAAATTGACTGGAAGGCGCTTTAAGAAAAGCTCCTTTTAAGTGATTACATAAAATTTATATTCAAAGAGATAAAAATACAATTGAGTATGAAGTTTGATATTCCTGAAATACCAAGGAAGCAGCTGAGAAAGCCTATGGCTTCCTGCTAAGCTCAGCTCTCTCTGTACCCCTCAGTTTGAAGTAGGCAGGAATTAGTCCTGGAGATATTGTGTGCTCAGTTCTTAAATGACAGTCTGATCAAGGACATACCTATGATTGGCATGGCTTTCACGTCTCTGCTCTTGAATATATGGGACTAGTGGGGGTAACGCTTTCCTGTTGTGCTCATGGGTCTGCCTTCTGGTCCTGAAGTGCTGAAACAGAAGAGGGACAGTATTTGGAAGGGGAGAGTGAAATCTCTATGAAGTCATTTGTCGGCTTGCTCCAGGCAGCAGTGATGCAGTCATTTCCTTTAGGTGAAAATGAAGTGTGAGTGTTCCCATTGAAACAGGATTATTCACAGGGGTGGCTGAACATATTTCAGTAACTAAGACCTCTCAAACAAAAAGAAACTGACTTGGTGTTTTGGTTGGGGTTCCCCCCCCCGCCCCTTACCTTTCTTATGCTCCCATGCTAACCCCAGACCTTTTCCATGCACTCTTTTAAAGGTATTTGAGCAAATAAAATTCTATTAGGTTATGTGACAAATGCTATTAAAATAAGTTTTTAAAATTGTATTGTATAAGTGACAGTTTTGAAACACACATGCAATATAGACTAACTAAGCTCTGTGTCTTTTCTTGTTTGCTGTACTAGATTTACGGATCATGAGCTCCTAAGACCAAGCTGTTCACTTTTCTTAACCTGCATGATTTAGGCCTGCATAAGCAAGCTTTATAAAATATTATAAACAGAAAGTAGGAGAGAATAGTAATAGTAGAATAGCTCTGTGATATGGACACTAACTTCTCCTCTTTGATGGATTAATATCAAATTGTTAAATTTATAAATTGTTAAACTTCATGAATGAAGTTGCCTCCTGTGGTAAAAAAACGTATGGGAGAAGGTTAAGTGGGAGGAAATACATACAATGCAACTCCTTTTCTGTGTTCCTCCCCTCTCCTCACTGCCTTCTCAGCTGGCTCTGAATGGGCAGAAGGAGGAAAAAAAAATATCTTTGAGATAGTTTATGCAGACCATTGCCAAATGTTTTCTGTGCCAAACCTACTCAATTTGTAAAAGGTGAAATGATATGTGTTGAATGCTTGTGGACACTGAAATGTCTATCACTTCATTTCATACACAAAACTTATGTATCTGCCTTGGCCTTTAGTTGCAGAGAATTATTGAAAATCTGTTTTTTTTAATACAGATATAAAAAATTACAGTAGCGTGAGGGACTATAACTCACCACTTGCATGTTATGAAAGCTAACCTCATTTTCTATGAAAGGTGTGTCTAGCAATGACTCATGTTTAGAACACTGAACTAAAATCTGTGATACTTCCTTTGAATTTTCATTTTGAAAGTGAGGTCTGCAAATCTTGCCCTTGTATATGCATCTATTCAGAAATAACATTTTTACTGCAGTTTAAGTAAAATTTCAGTTCAACATCAATCTTTTAAATTAGGAAATGTAGTTTGTCATGTCCAGTGTTGTTTTAGGCCTTGCTATAAGGCTAGATAAAACTACCATCTACCTTGATTCTGAATTAATCCCTTCTATAGTTTGATGTAAGAATCTAATATTCTCATGAATTTGTAACCCCTTTCTTAATGAACTAATTAAAACTCTAAACATTTTCTATTAATCATGTACATGCATACATTTTTCCTGTGACATATGAGATAGAAATGAAGAGTCTTTTGCATAAAGAGTTTTTTCTAGCTCTTGTACTGAAGACTACAATAGTTGGTACATAAATATATATTTAGTATTTGCACATATGGCTTGACGTGTCTTGGTTTGAGTGCTTTCATCCATTGTCAAATTTGGCATTTATTAGTAAACTAATTTATCTTTAGAATTAATTTTTAAAAATTTTTCCCCTGCGTCATTCATATAAACATAACTTCTTTTATTTTTTAATAAATCTTGTTGGTGTTAGTGTCTGGGTAATCCTGATGAATGAATGGGACTGTCTCGTTCTCAGAATAAGCAGTCTATTGGCATAACACAGTCCAAAACTTCTCATGAGTACTTCCTTCTCTAAAACCAAGCATATGTCTCCCCTTCTTGCCTCCAAGTGCAAAACACCTTGACAAAACCAAGGATCCGAGATGACATAGCCCTTGACTACCATTGCTAGTTCTTGGCTTTTCCAGTGTGTACCCTGGAAGGTGTACGACATGAATGGGTGTAAAACAGCACCGCAATGGGACAGTAGAAGGAAAGCGGTGATTGTTTCCTGGGGTGAGAGTGCTGCTGGAAGAAATGGCCCCTTTCTCTATTGCTTGCACACTTACTGAGCTACAGCCGTTGGCTTCAGTCTTGTTCTTTTGTACAACTCCTTGTAACCCTCTGTGCTGCCTTTCAGTCTGGCTGAGCAATCTGCAGAGTACATGTGCCGCAGGCATGCCTAGTATGAAGCATGAAGCAAGGGGGCGTTTGACTTCCTCAAGTCAGAAATTATTTCCTTTTCTTTGGACTGATACAGGGAGGAGGTAAATATACAGATGTGTAATAGATAAAACTGTAGAGTGACACCTGTTAGGTTCCACCATGTCTTTTCCCTATAAACTGAGTTAAACGAGGGAGAGAAATGGTGCCTCTCTGAAGCTTAAGGCATGTGACAGCTCTTCTCATTGGTACAAATAAGCCAGAAATTGGCAGTGAGTTGTTTAGCAGTGAGTTAGTAGAACTGAGGTAAATACAGCAAAGGTCTGGCAGGTTCTTCACTACCTCCATCTCACACCAGTGCATAAATTGAAGCTGTTTTTTCCTCTGAGAGCAGAAGGGTGCCTGTCCACTTGGGGAGAGTAGAACCACTGGTCTGGCAGCTCTAGAAAGGTTAAGTCCTAATGCTGAGTTTGACAGTATCACAGAATGGCAGGGGTTGGAAGAGACTTCTGGAGATCATCTCGTCCAACCCCCTGCTTGAGCAGGTACACCTAGAGCAGGGAGCACAGGACTGCATCCAGGTGGGTTTTGAATATTTCCAGAGGAGGAGACTCCACAACCTCTCTGGGCAGCCTGTTCCACTGCTCTGTCACCCTCACAGTAAAGAATTTTTTCCTCATATTCAGGTGGAACTTCCTGTGTTCCAACTTGTGCCCATTGCTCCTTGTCCTGTCGTTGGGCACCACTGAAAAGAGTCTGGCCCCATCCTCTTGACACCCACCCTTCAGATATTTATAAGCATTGACAAGATTCCCCCTTGGTCTTCTCTTCTCCAGGCTAAACAAACCCAGGTATCTCAGCCTTTCCTCCTAAGAGAGATGCTCCAGTCCCCTGATCATCTTTGTAGCTCTCTGTTGGACTTGCTTAAGCAGTTCCCTGTCCTTCTTGAACTGGGGAGCCCAAAACTGGACACAGTACTCCAGATGTGGCCTCACTAGGGTGAAGAAGAGGGGGAGGATAACCTCCCTCGACCTGCTGGCCACACTCCTTTTATGCACCCCACGATACTGTTGGCCTTCTTGGCCACAAGGGCACATTGCTGGCTCATGGTCGACTTGCTGTTCAACAGCACTCCCATGTCCTTTCTCAGCAGAGTAGCTTTCCAGCAGGTCAGCCCCCAACCTGTACCGGTGCATGGGGTTGTTCCTCCCCAGGAGCAGGACCTTACACTTGCTTTTGTTGAATCTCATGAGGTTCCCCTCAGGCCAGCTCTCCAGCCTGCCCAGGTCTTGCTGAATGGCAGCACAGCCTTCTGGTGTATCAGCCACTCCTCCCAGTTTTGTATCATCAGCAAACTTGCTGAGGGCACACTCTGTCCCTTCGCCAAGGTCATTGATGAATATATTGAACAGGACTGGACCCAGCACAGACCCCTGGGAAACACTGCCAGTTATGGGCCTCCAACCAGACTCTGCCCCATTGATCACAACCCTCTGAGCTATGTCGTTTAGCCAGTTCTCTATCCACCTCACTGTCCACTCATCTAACCCACGCTTCCTAAGCTTACCTATGGGGATGTTATGGGAGACAGCGTCAAAAGCCTTACTGAAGTCAACATAAACACCATCCACTGCTCTCTCTTCATCTGCCCAGCCAGTCATGCCATCATAGAAGGCTATCAGGTTGGTCAAGCATGATCTTCTCTTGGTGAATCCATGTTGACTACTTCTGATAGCCTTCTTTCCCTCTACATGCCTGCAGATGACCTCCAGAATGAACTGTTCCATCACCTTTCCAGGGATGGAGGTGAGGCTGACTGGCCTATAGGTTCCCAGGTCCTCCTTCTTGCCCTTTTTGAAGACTGGAGAGACAATGGCTACACTCCCGTCCTTGGGCACCTCTCCTGTCCTCCATGACCTTTCAAAGATGATGGAGAGTGGCTTGGCAAGAACATCTGCCAGCTCCCTCAGCACTTGTGGGTGCATCCCGTTGGGGCCCATGGATTTGTGAGGATCCAGTTTGCCTAAATGATCTCTAACCCAATCCTCCTCAACCAAGGGGAAGTCCTCCTTTCTCCAGATTTCTTCTCTCACCTCTGGGGGCTGGGATGCCAGAGGGCCAGCCGTAGCAGTGAAGACTGAAGCAAAGAAGGCATTCAGTAACTCCGCCTTCTCTGCATCCTGTGTCACCAGGGCCCCCACCTCATTCAGCAGCGGGCCCACTGTATCCCCAGTCTTCCTTTTACTGCTGATGTATTTAAAGAAGCCCTTCTTGTTATCCTTGACATCCCTTGCCAGATTGAGTTCCACGTGGGCCTTGGCTTTCCTCGTTGCATCTTTGCATACCCTGACAACATTCCTGTGTTCCTCCCAAGTGGCCAGTCCCTTTTTCCACATACTGTGAACCTTCTTCTTCCATCTGAGTTTCTCTAGAAGCTCTTTGGTCATCCATGCAGGTGTCCTGGCTCCTTTGCTTGACTTCCTCCTCCTAGGGATGCACCAACCTTGAGCTTGGAGGAAGTGGTTCTTGAATACTGACCAGCTCTCTTGGACCCCCCTGCCTTCTAGAGCCCTAACCCACGGGATTCCTCCAAGGAGGTCTTTGAAGAGGCCAAATTTAGCTCTCTTGAAGTCCAGGGTTGTAACCGTACTTGTTGCCCTGCTCCTACCATGCAGAATCCTGAACTCCACTATCTCATGGTTGCTGCAGCCAAGGCTACCTCCAGCCCTCACATCCTCAACCAGATTTTCTTTCTTTGTTAGTAGAAGGTCCAGCAGCACATCTTGCCTCCTTGGCTCCTCCACCACCTGCCTCAAACAGTTATCCTCGATGCTCTGCAGGAACCTCCTGGATTGTGTGCGCTTTGCCGTATTGCTTTTCCAGCAAATATCAGGGTGGTTGAAGTTCCCTATGAGAACCAGGGCTTGCGATTGTGAGGCTACTTCCAGCTATCTGTAGAAGGCCTCATCAACTCCGTCTGCCTGATCAGGTGGCCTGTAGCAAATGCCCACAACAGTGTCACCCATATTTGCCTGCCCCTTAATTTTTACCCATAAGTTTTCGACTCGCTCTTCCTCCACCCCTAGGCAGAGCTCAATACATTCCAGTTGTTCCCTCACCTAAAAAGCAACTCCCCCACCTCGCCTTGCTGGCCTGTCTTTCCTAAAAAGTATTTAGCCATCTATGACAGCATTCCAGTCATGTGAGCTATCCCACCATTTCTCTGTATTTGCAGTCAGATTGTGGTCCTGCGATCACACACAGGTGTGCATTGGTGTACAGGCATTTCAGAGAGGCAGTCGACCATGCAGGTTTCCCTGGAGGGGTGCATGAGGATGCACTGTAGCCATACACAACCTTGAGGTGGCTGGTCTTCTGATTGTCATCTCGTGAGGCAGCTAAGGCATCTTTGTCGCCGCTCTGGGTGGCCTGGCTTATCCCCCTGTTGGATGTGGTGGCATTAGCATTGCCACTTTGGACCCAGCCCCCTGAGTCCTTCAATTTAAAGCCCGCCTCACCAAGTTGGCCAGCCTGCTGCTAAAGATTCCCTTGCCCCTTCTAGAGAGGTGGATTCCATCCCTCCCTAACAGGCTATGTTTCTTGGGGAAAGTCCCATTGTCATAAAAGCCAAAACCCTCGTGATGGCACCAGCCACGTAGCCAAGAGTTGATTTGCATTATTTGTCTATTACTGGCTGCCCGTTTTTCTCCAACTGGTAAAATGGAGGAGAAGATGACTTGAGAGAAGATGAGTTTCATCTTTCTGGATGCAGTCTTTCCTTGAAGAGGCTGACGCTGCTCTCTGACCAAAAGGTCATGGCTTTGTTTTACTCTGCGGATGTGAGTATGGTGATGATCTAGCCTTCTGTTTTCCAAAGCTGTATTAAACCAGTGTGGCCCAGCCTACGTTACTGCTTACTCAGACTGTTCTAAGAATTCAAACAATTAACTATAGATGATATCACCTAATTCCACTGTGAAATGAAAGAGAATGGGTGGTCAAAAAACCTCCTGACAAGAGCTGTTTTGCTTCAAATAATGCAAATGAAGCATCCTAACCCAGTGAGCAGGGAGCTTTTCTCCTGTAGCCACTGGTCTTTGTTCCCTTTTCTGACAGACTGCATATCCTTTCATCTCTGTGATTAGTAGAGCTACTGCTATGGTCAGTCTGAAATGGTAAGTGTATGTCTAGCTGATGTTGGTCTTTCTTGCATTTAGGAAGTCTCTGCACAAGCATGTTTAGCTGTCGTTATGTTTGAGCTTGTTAATGGTCAGTAACAAGCTACTATAAATTAATTTGCAGATCACTGTTTACTTCGGTGCCTTTGTCAGAGATGTGAGGAAAAACTAGTATCTCTGCATAATAGAAGTGCTAAATGTATTGCAAGAGAGGGAATATTTAGCAGAAAATCTTTTTTTTTTTTTTTAGCAGCAAAGGGTATCTTTAATATGATCTTTTCCGTAATCATTTTGAGAATACGGAAGTTGGACTCTATTAGTTCATCATTTTTTTTGGTGAGTCTTAGTGAGAAAGTATCTGTATCCTAAAGTGAGTTTTGCAGACCTCTGTTTGTCTATTAAAAAAGTAATCTATTAAGATTATACTGTGTTATTTCTAATAAGAGAAATAACAATTTCTGTATATGAGAGGAAAGATAAGACTGGAAGATTGTTTTCAAAAACATTTCCCAGTGTGACTGTAGTTTTTTTCTGAGATTTGAGGGAGAAAAGAGGTTTTTGAGGGAGGGCAAAAATTATACACCAAACTCAGATGCAGCTGTATCACGGATTTATACTGTAAATATCATATATGTTTATACAGTATACATAAAAAATCATGTTATGTTTCTCTGTTGCTTTCCCAATACTTGGTCTCTTTTTTTTTTTTTCACCCAGTGATGAGGGTTGCACTGACCTTTCTTAGAAGCACTAATCATAAACCTAGTATTTCAATCTGGATATTTTTTTCAGCAATGAATTCAGAATTCATTGTATAGCTAATTTTTTTTTTTTTTTTTTTTTACTTATGCTATTTTATTGTCTGCTGACTTCGTACTGCAAGGCCCTTCTTCAGCTACTTGCGGTCAGTCCTTGTCTTTACAGTCAGAATGATTTGGGAACACTAGGAGGCTCGGAGTTTGCTCCTTTTCCAGATCGTTTCTCAATACATTGAACAGCATAAGCCCGAGCATGGATCCCTGCAGGACTCAGGACAGCCTCCCTTCCCTGTATGACGTGATTACTAGTTAGAATTTTAAAGTTACCCCTTTCTTAATAAGCAGAATCAGTAATGAAGGGTCCAACCTTGTACTTTTTCCTCTGCATTACTTAATGTCTAGTGTGCATTTATCAACCAGTGTTTGGTAGCAATAACTGCTGTTGGATACTTTCTCTGTCTCCTGGTTGCTGTGGTTTTAGCTTGCTTTGGTGTCCTAAAATACAGACTAAAGCAGTTAGACACCAGTAACTCTAAGCTGCTGAAACTTGGAAAGGGCAACAAGGGGAAGAGCGTGTAAGGAATGACACAGATGAGATCTGTTCTATGTACTAGCTTGTTGGAAATAGTTGGGAGGAAATTCATAGCTGTGTACAAATCAATGTATTTTTTTCAAGGTCTAATACTATATTATATGTTAGGATTATTAAATTATTTTTAGTAAAGTAATTGAAATTCTGATAGCTGATTTGCCCATCTTCTTTGATAGCAAAGCATCTTTAATGTTTGATTCATGTTTTAAAACAATCTTGTTTTAAACAAACATGGAAGTGCATACCCAGACTGACTTAAAATTATTGTTTTAATTACGACAGAAATGCACGATTCAAAAGCATGTGATTTCTCTCCCTCAGAGATGTAATCTTTTAATGATAGTAACATTTTTATGTAATTCTTTTATACAGACACTTGTTCCACTTCAGTTGTTTGATTTTAATATATGCCAGTAGTTGAAGATGAGATCATTCTGTGCTCATTCTTTTAGCAACTGTTACCTGCCTTTGCATCCTAAAAGCAGGAAAACTAAAATGTGTCAAACCTGCAAAATGGTAAGCTGTCTGTGGAGTGATGGTGTATCCTTTCGGGTGTGTGAGCAGCTACCAGGTCGCAAAACCGGTCTGTGGAGGTGGAGAAAGTGGCAGCTCAGGCTGTGGGGCAGAGCCTCCCACCAGGAGAGGATGGTTTGACTCGGTGCTCTCAGTGAGCATGCTTGACTTTTAAATGAATTTCCAACCTTTTCTTGTATCAAAATAGCTGTAACTTCAGGGCAGCCTGACGACATTGCCTTTCTGTGTAGTCATGTTGAGAACGCTGACTGATGCAGACTTCTTTTTAAATAGTTGCATGTGTAGAGGCTCTTCTGATTTTGGAGTGCGTTGGTTACTATGGGCTGAGTTGGACTGGCAGTAATTCTTTGCTATAGTGTCATCTTTTGGGTTTAAATTTTTTCTCTTATGATTCAGATTTCCAGTAAATTGCAAATAGGCATCTTTGTTCTTTATTTGCCCCCTCCTTTCCTTAGTCAATGTAAGTGTAAGGGTTTCACTGGACAGGGATGTAAGAAACAGCAGACAGTTGGAAGCGATCAGAAAATGAAACCTGAGAGCTCTCAAGGGATGGTAAGTGACTGGTAATGGCGACATAACAAAAGATTTCTTTCAGAAAGTTGTGTGGAAGAAGCAGAGAACTAAAATGTCTTCAGCTGTATTGAGAGAAGAAACAGTCTGCAGACTAGAAAACTATGGAAAACATGAGAGGAAAACCACATGGAGAGAATTGGGTTGTCTTAAGGACAAAATTTAAAATGAGAACAAGAAAATACCTTTGTATTGTAACTTTTTAATATATTTATATGATAACATAGGCTTTCATGTAAGTGATCATGGGGTTGAACATCACCTTTGGGAACAGAGCATGTTGTGCGTAACAGGTGTGTTATATTCCTTCGTGTTTGAGTGGGCTCTTGAATGTGTAAATTCTTTCTCCTATACAAAGACAGGATCAAATGGCAGTTTCAATTCTTTCATTTTTTATTACATTCTAACAGATATCTGAATGTATAAGGAGAAACAAAACCATAGCCTAATCAAAGTGTAGTAGGTGGAGGGAATTTCAGTTTTGCTATATCTGGAGTTAAGATTAGAAAGGTCAAGGCTATCTTGTATTTAAGAAGAGGTGACCAATAGAATAGGAAGCGGTTGATTTAGTGCAGTTAGACATCTGAATGACATGAAAAGATGCTTAAATATTGCCCAAAGCTTGAATTAAAATGACCATGTCAGCATCCTTTGGAAAAAGGCTGGGGAAATATAGGTACTGGGGTTGGGCAGGTTTGCAGAGAGAGTTCATATTGCTGAGAAATGGTTCTGGAGATAATGGATAAGGCAAAAAGATTGGATATTGCTTTAGATAGCATATTTTGTCTGAAAAGACTTTTTGTAGATACAGCTTTCCTTTTTTTCCTCACTTGTTTGCTCTAAGGCTTCATATAATACTGTATCTCAATTAATTTACTCTTATCAACAGATGCCCTGCTTGTTCTCAACCCTCTGTTACCGTAATTTTCATATTAACCAGGGCAGCCAATATTTTTACTGATAGTGTTAGTGCCCTAGACACGTTTGAGATCTGGGCCACTGTGGTCAACTGCAGAGGAAACGGTGGCCTCAGGGATCCAGCCAGGTTTCTCACTCACCCCCAATTACTTTGTGGAGTTGGGTGTGCGTGAGTTTGGTTCTCCAGCCAGGTCAGGGACAGGTGATGGAGAAGAGCTTAAAAAGAAACCAGTGGGCAAAACTACCCTGGAGAACCTGGTTCCAGGCCAAAGCAAAGCTAGGCACCCTCAGCTTCTCCTAAAATGTTAATTGTCCCTGTTAAGTTGAAGACTTCAAACTGCGCTTAAAATTCCTGGTGTGGGCATGGCCCTCCCGAGTCCCTGTTGTCTGACAGAGGTTGGGATCACATTGTTCACGCATAGGTTGTATAAAAGCATCGGTCCTTGCTTTAATAAAGCTAATTGAGATTAAAATTGCCTTTGTGGATGAAGGGAGAGGAGAAAGCTATATGCATTTTTTTTTTCAGCAAATTAACGATACTAATTTTTTATCTGTTGGTTCCTGCTATCTCATCTCATCTATCAGTATCAGACCCATTTGTTCAGCTCCTTTTTGCATTTTTATGAAGCTACACCAGTAATATATTTTCATTGCATTACTTAGTGGTGGGACAGCTTTTAAATTAGTCAATCAGCCCCTTATAAATATAGAAAACATGCTTATTATTGCTGCCTTTTCTGATTTTTATTCTAGTTAATATCAACAGGAGGTTCGTACAAAGCTGTCTTAAAACAAAGCTGGGAGGAAAACAGGAGTTACTGTGAATAAAGAATGATCTGTCTGATATACATTTGTATATTAATTTGTTTTGAAATTGTCTAGTGTCTGCGCTGTTGCTCTCAGGCTCATGTTTATATACTTCGAAAGGAAATGTAAAGATTCCACACTGTCTCTAGGGCAATATGTGAGATTTTTTTTTTCCCCTCAGTCTTTTTCTTATCAAAGAAATATGCAATGAAAACACAAAGGAAGCCCTCCCATATTCTTCTCCTGGGCTGGATTCATTAAATGTGTAACAGGCTGTTGTAGCACCGTCTCTGATCACAGACATGCTGGTAGAGAATAGAGCTGACAGATGAAGGCAGCATGATGCACTGCTGAGGAGGAGTCTGTCCCGGGTCTTTTTTTCCCCACTTTCCCTGAGGCAGTTCATCTCAGCACAGTAACCTATTTCAGTCTTACTGGGCTGTATTGCAAATCTCATTAAAATAGGATTAAAATGAAATACAACAAAACTTATAAGACAAACTTGATTAGAAGATGAACTGTTAAATTCACATTACCCCTAGGTGTTACTTGATCATTATAATTTGTGGTTTTTTTGTATTTGAGAGCAATTGTCTGTTCTCACTAAATCTTGATTTCATAAAAAAAAATATATTTTTTTTTTTAAAATCTTATGTTTTGGAAGATTTAAAAAACTTAATACTTGTAGTTGATTTATGTCTGTTAGAGGCTGAATTTTTACTTTTTTTTTTTTAAAGTCAGACCGTGTGTAATGTTTGTCTTCTGAACTGAGATGTCTGGGTGCAGTCAGAAATAATGGTGAATCGGCAGCTTATCTTTAAGGTCGATCTTACACTCTTGCAGTGATAGTAAATTTTTGTGTTGATTGACTGAAATGGGCTTATGTGTTCATCAAAGGGGGTTAATTTATCATACTGGTTAGCTCCTAAAAAATAATAAATGCGTAAGATGGGGATGGGTGCAGAACTCTCTTTAGGAACAGAGAGGAACTGAGGCTATCCGGCCTGGAGATGCACAAGTTCAGGCATAAAGAAATGACATTTTCTTTTGGTTCTGCCCCAGAAAACAGGCTTGTGGCCCTTCCCCTTTATCGCTTTCCTACATTCCATGGGTTCTCACCTACATCTTGTGTTACATCACAAATTTAGGTCAGACAAGATATATTTTATCAGACAGAGCCCTTATTAGCCATCTGTGAGCAGTCGTTGAGCCTACTGTGAAAAAAGCAAGCTAGAATAAAAACTCCTCGCAGGTCCTCGCTTGTTCTGTAACTGCGCAAGGCCCCATTCCCTCTGCTTGACCTGCTGAGATGTGGCTTGGCCTGTGGCGGAGGGCAGCAGAGCTCCTGTGAGATGGGCAGTGAGCCACCCAGACTCCAGTCGGAGAACATGAACCACCATTCTTGTGTAGATCTAATGGTTAACACCATGAGGCTAGCAAGCAGCCCTTCTCCATTCCTTTCCTGGTGAGATACCTACCTGTTTTCACTGATTTCTGTTGGCTGGACTATTAATTTTTAGTTAAAGTGAGCTTTTTAGACCAAACACTTTTATGGTAACGCCTACTTAGTACTAATTAATTTCAATGTAGGTGTGAAGAACATGGTGGTAAACCTCTCTGCCAAAGGTTTTCTGCACTGGTGCAGATATCTACACCCAGAATTTAGTCCTACTTCCATTGATACGGTGAGAGCCAGCATGCTGGGTCAGACCAAAGGTCCCATGACCACAGTGTCCAGGGGCTGACGGTGGATGTCCGAGAGAACATAAGTGAGACCCAGCAAGAATATGTAATACACTCCAGCAGTTTTTCATCTTGGTAGCTTTCTGAATTGGAGTTGGTTTTGTTTGGTTGGTTGTTGGTTGGTTTGTGGGTTTTTTGTTGTTTAATATCCTTCAATACTTTTCTTGACTTAATTTGCCTTACTACTTCGTGAACCCATGCAGAATTCTGTGGTTCACAGCATTCTGTGTCCTGGCCTACTTACACTTTACACGACGAGTCACTCATTGTTTGTAGATTTTGTTGCAGATTTTGTATCTAAGTCTAGTGCATAACTTCCATTTGATGTTCACTATAACCTGTACTAAAAAAAAAAATTTACAAAGTCAATTTTTACTCAACCATTTTATGCCATCTGTTATCTTACCTCTTATAGACCCTACTACTCTAGCCACCATTTTGATGGCCTGAAGATTAAGTGCAAATGGCTGTTTTCTTTTTGGAAATAATTTAGTGTTCATAATCATCCCTGATGATCACTTATAAACAGTTCAAACAGTTACCTTGTTCTGAGCTGGGCAGGTGGGAATGGTGTGCGTCACTTGGGATACAGGGATACTCTGGAATATACCGTGGGCTAATGAAGTATTTCCCCCATCCCTCTTTCTAATTCCTACCAATTCCCAACTTCAGACTTGCTTTTTTTTTTGATTGCTTGGGGGTTGAACTGACATTGTTGAAGAGTTAACTGTTATATTGCCAAAATCATCTTTTTGGTAACAGTCCCCCTGGAACTTGTTGCTGAATCTGTTTGTGAGGTATGTCCTGGTGTACATTACTGTGGTCTTCCTGCACTGAATTTTGTTTGCTCTTGTATCCCCCAGATGGTAAGTCTTAGAGGTGGCTTGCAGTTATCCACTTGTCCCTGTGAGTCTGAGCAGTATCCTCAGCCCTCTGTCTCATCTCCATCTACCTCGTCCTCCTTGTTTCGGGTGATGTCTAAGCATCCTTATCTCTGGGAGGTCTGGCATGGACTCTCTGACCTTTCCCAGTGTGAAAATTAACTGATTGTTTTTAGTCTTTATTTTTTGGGGGCTTTCCCTCCAATTTCTTACACGGATATTTGCCTTTCCTTTTATTTATTGATTATTTAGTTGGTTTTTTTTTAAAGTGCTTTGACAATATTATTGAAAACTTTTGGAGTTTGAGTAGTGGCTTTGTCTATTCTCTGCCTACTTGCTAATTCCTCCTAGGTTTATTTGTAATTTCTTTTTGGACAGGTGTGTTATTATTTATTTGTACTTTTGTATTTGTTCTTTTGACTGTAGTAAGAACTAAGTTCATGTCTCTGAAGGCAGTTAGAGGCTTTATTCTTGGTACTGAAAATGGAGGCCTGAATGCACAGAAACGTTTACATGGGAATCCGGCAAAGCTTGGTAGAGCTCGCAGAAGGGGAAGGTGGTATTTATTTTAACCTGAGTTTAGTCATTCTCACTAAGTCCCTCAGATTTCAGTCACTTGCTCTCTCCTTATGCACATACTCACCAGCACCAAGATTTTAGTGTCAGTCCCCAGGTGCTCGCATGTAAAGACACTTCCATTCATACTTAGTCCATTGCCAATCTTAATGTTTGTACGAAATTCCTGCTTCCACAGAGTCGACAGTCACGACTGAAATGCCAAGAACAGTAGCAAGGTTATAGAAGTCTGTTATTACACTCTTCACTAAGAAGAATTTAATGTTAAGTTAATATTTTGAGTTTTATTTGGTTTTGAGGATATTATTGACCTACAAATAGGCAGTTTGGCTGGAATAAGATAACTGACAGTTATACTGTCTGAGCTCTATACCCGCCTGTGATCCACTGGATTCTGAAACTCTGAGAACTTGCTCTTAGTTTTATGGACGTGTGTGTGTTAGATTTCATGCTGTTATCTGCACTGAATGGGAATTTACTCACCACCTACTTCACCAGAAAATTTATTTCGGTTTGGTACTGAAAACATTTGATTATTGGCGTATACTCTATGAATATTGTTCTGGCTTGATGTTTCATAGAGAAATCTCCTATCCCCCAACGGTGATGATGATTTGGGAGTAAGAAAGTAGTTCAACGAGTTGTGAACATACTGCCATAAGCTTCTGTGGCTTGTTAAATGAGGCTTAATTTTAGTGAGACTCAATTTTGCTCTTTTAATACCATGTTTCAAAATAAAACGAAATGGTTATTTTTAAGCTTTTTGTTTAATTAATCATTAATCTAGGAAAAAAGTAAAGGTTTTTATCTAGGAAGGTGCTTATCACTGGGAAATAATTTTACTACTCCTAGTATTTTACTGGGAGAATCTGCTCTCTGTCATTCACAGTGTAAAACTAAATTATGTGTCTGTTCTTGTATGGTAAAATCTTAACACCCCATAATGACCAGAGTTTGCTACTGCCTGAAAACCTTTCACACCTTGGCATTTTTTGTTTGTTTGTAAGATCATACCAAACTGCTCTTAGAGTGGACGAGTGTTTTCTTTGTCTGTACATGCCCAACGAGCTGAGCACATGCACGTAGGCACTTCGTGTTGTGAAATCTGTCCTGGTTGCTGTGAAGTTCTCCAGCCACGGAAGACTTTTTACACTAGGTCCAAGGTATTGAAAACAATACTTTCAGGTATTGAAAACCATACTTCAATTTGGGGGATAATTGGCACAGACTCTGTGATTTGTTCAACCTGCCTCCCCCTCTGTGCCCCTAGAAGAGCCGACAGCTCTGATAGCAGCTCGCTCCAGTTACTCGCAGGCCCTCCCTTCTTATCGTACCAGCCTCTGTGCCACTGATTTTTAATCTACTCTCGCTACTACTGTGTGCTGGTGCAATCACTCTCCCTTAGCCTGGACTGTGGAGAGGCTGAAATGCCCATCCGAGGTGGAAAGCTGGACAAGCTAGGTCAGAGAGGCTGTGGTGGCACAAAGAGTTCCCACTCAGGGCTCAGCACTGGCCCTGCCTGGACCCGAGCTGGCTCCTCCTGGCTCCACATGGGGTGTTTCTGCTCTGCAATCCTCAGCAGGTGCCAGGCGGAGTTTGGCTTAGGTTCAATATTAGATGCAAGTCAGCCATATGCATTGATGCATTAAATGTGCAAGCTAACAAGCTCTCTTGGAGTTCAGGGTGCTGGGTGCATCTAAACTCTTTCCAGTAAGCACCCCGAGATCCCAGCATGAGGTTCGGAGACCTAGTCCGACTGCTCACAGTCTCCCCAGGCCTAGCAGGATTTACTAGCCCAAGTCTAGCACAGAGAACCTGAGTAGGTGTGCTGTTCCTCACATGGTATCTGAAAGGCTGGTTATACACAACTTTTCATACAGACCTACTTTATGTGGCTGTAATGATGCTGGGCACACCTGTACCACGCTGCCTCTAATACCGGGAGCAGCAGCACAGACCTCAGAAGAGGCCAGCTTATCTCATTGTCACTGTGGGAGTCAACGCCTGGTCTCATGCTGCCCTGGAGATGGAGGTTTCTAGCACCCAAGCTGCTTCAGGTATAGAAACGCTGTTCCGTGCTGGCTGTGGAGACACACAGCCAGAGATAAAGCAGTTATTTGAGGCAGTCTGAGGCTGAACACTGCCTCAGTTTTAATATTGAGAACAAAAGTGAGCACAGATAGCTTGTAGTGAACGGGGACGGGGGATAAGAAAGAAGAGGTGAAAAAACAGAATAAAGGGTGTCAAAAATGTGTCTTTGCTTATGAGAGAGAGAAGTTTCTCTAGCGAGGAAGGGGAGGATAGGAGTAGTGAGGTTTCCTGGTTGTGAACCCTGGACCATTTCTGTGTCTTTCCTGGGACTGTTTCTGTGTCTTTGTCGTTTGATAGAAGTTTCATAGAAATGACTCAGGGGCTAAACTGTGTGGTCTATCCTCCAGGACAAATATCTTAGCCCAGCTCAATGTCCTAGGCAGGAATAAATGACACCTTCTGGACCTGCTGAATGCCCTAGGGAGGAGTATCTGACACCTGCTGTACTAATGAATTTTTGCTTGCCTAGAGCCTGCTGTGACCCAGCTCCAGCAAGAGGAATTGCAAGTACTCTCAAAGAGTAACAGCTTCCTATGGCTTAGGCTAGTGCCCTGGCTATGGACACAGGATGGGTTATGCTCTGTCAGGGAGGAGTGGATGTTGAACCAGGAATGTGGTGGTGTCAATATGCATAAGATAATTGCAGTCTTCAGCATGTTTGGATCCCAAATGACTACCTGCCATCCCATTGTCCAACGCCAACTCAAACTAAAATGATAATCTTGCTAGGTATGTAAAGTAGGAAGACTCTTCCCCTCCTAGGGAAGTAGTTACCTGAAACCTAGGACAGAAACCTTTTCTCTGGACTGCTTTTCAGAATTTAGGGTTTTAAATTTCAGTCAAGTCAGAATTCCTGGTTAAATGCTTGGTTGAATGTTTGCCTAGATGAAATAGGGAGGAAGAGAAAACCCGTTCGCTTTTAGCAGTTCAGACCAAAGGAGAAGTTTGTGTAGATTTAGCCATTCTACTCAGTTTTAAGAGCAGTAGTTGCAATGTATTTTTTTTTTTTTTTTCTGTTGAAGCTACCAGGTCTAAGAAACTAAAAGCTCCAAGAAGGAAAGGTGGAGGAAAGCAGTCGGAACATGTGGTAGAAAACTTCAAAATATGCATTTGTAGTTGAAGGTTGAACAGTGGCAGACTTTTAAATTAGAGAAAAAGGTGTGGTGTTTCAGGGTGGGCTTTTTTGCCTTACAGTAATTTAAATTTAAAACTTTCATTTCATGTTTATTGAAGTATGGAAAGACATAGAAAGCAGAACTTGGGTGTCAGGCTCAGCAGGGTTTCTTATGACTTCCTTTCATGTTTCTCTCCTGCTTAGTCTCTCCTAAATCAAGAGAAATATCTTGTTATGCTTCCATATAACCTCAGCATTTTGGGCCATGGTTAGTGTGCTTGATAGGCATCCTAATTTCTTCAATAAATAATCATGAGTGACTAAAAATATATCCTTTTTTTCTCTGCTGCATTTCGTATGCTAGTTGTTAGGGGAAGCTAAAGAACTTTGTCCTTTTCAGCCTATTACAATAAGTTGTCATTATTGTCCTGCATTGAATTCTGAAAAAATATTGTCATTGTTTCAGATTCTTCCTCTTCTCTGTCCAAGACAGCCAAATATGCACGTGTATCTGAACTACCTTTGTTAAAATAATCCATGAGGTTCAAGATGATTTATAGAAAACAGTGGGTGATCCGTCTTTGTTGGAGCGTCCTTTGTAGTCCTAAGGATGGCATGTCAGTGTGGTATGGCAGTGAGTGGGCTGTAAAGAGCAAGGGTGCGTATGGGGTGATTCATAGTGAAATGGGATGATTTCAGGTGAGTCTTTTTCTAAGTTTAGTTTCAGAATGCAGAGAAACATTTTCTGCAAGTACAAACACTGTTGTAAGAATACGTGAAAAGTTTGTTATTGTACGTTTCATTTAAAGTATTTAACCAGCTTGAGACAGTCTTTGAGTTTCTCTGCTTTCCCTTCTCTTGGTAAGTGCATTGCCTGATTTAACTTCCTGGCCCTAACAATAAAGACTTTGGAAAGACTTTTTTGTGTATCGCCAGACGGATGATGCAAGGCATAAATACAGCCTTGGGAACATCTTTAGTGTCTGTCTTAGTGAAACCTGCACATAAAGGTTGATATTTTTAACTGGCAGGATTTCAGAAGACTTGCATCATTGTTGGAGCCTAAGTATATTTTTTTTTTCTCGCTGTATTCTGCTAAGTGATGTAATGTGAAAGGCTGTAATTTTGCCCCTCCCCCCCCCTTCTCGAGTCAGGGAAGAAAAGCACCCATGCCATGAGTGCTGGTTTCAGCATTTTTAGTGTGAAGAAGAATGATGACCATAGTTTCCATTTCAGATAATGATTCCCAGTTAATAATTATTTGTGAGAATGTGCTGTATTAAAAATTCCATGCTTTCCTGACATAATTTTCTATTGATTTAATAGCTGTTAAATATGACTTGATCTCTCTATTCCCTGCTAGCATGTCTTCCTTTGGAAGGCCTCTTTTTCCTCATTAGCTGTCTGTATCTTCAATTATATTCTTTCTGCTTGCAACAGGATTGTAATTCAGTTTGTTATACTTCCTAGCAATCAGTGATATCTAGTCAATTGTCACATGTTGTTTGACAAACTCTAAGTAAATTTCCCAGATGACCTCTCAAGGAGCTTTGAAGCTGTGTTTCCTTCTAGCACTGGACCCATAAATTATTTTTTGAGCAGAGTGAAAAGACGAATTCAGTCAAGGTGGAAGGAGAAGCATACTTAGGTTTTTTTTCTTTTACACAAAATACTTGTAGAATATTTACTGGAGAAAGTATTTTGCTTTTTCACATTTTGCTTAGGATGAATTCACACTGGGTGGTACCAATATTCTTCAGATGTCACTAGAAAATGATAATACAGATAAGTGAAAAATGCAAGAAGTGATGTAGTAGGGAATTTTTTTCTTTTTTTTTTTTTTTTTACTTAAAGGCCATCTTCCTGTTCAAACCACTATTAGTTGACTAAGAAGTTTTTTCTCAAATGGCCAATATGTGAATTACAATAGTTATACTTCTAAAAGTGCAGATTCTAAAGGAAAGCAGATTGCTGTTGTCTGTTCTCCACATTTCCATATTGCTTTTCAGTTTGGTTGTTTAAATGTCAATAAATAAATAGTTTTGAATTTCTAATTATTTAACATTATTAGAGTAAATATCTTTATGTCAACAGACAATTTGTGAAACCGGATAGGATGATGGGTAATTCAATGCAAGTATTTGCCTAACTGGTTTTTAAATAGGCCATAACAACCTCCAGAACCTTGACTAATTTCAATATTTAATAAATATTTTAAGAGACTTCCTCAGAGTATCTCTCTAATGATTGGATTAGAGACCTGTATGGCTTTATCCTGTTAATTCCATTAATTTTGAGGGGTCTCTTGCTTATTATTTTTGAGCTATCAATAGTGCGACTTTCGTACCAAAAAGTGTTCACTAATTTTTTTTAATTTATTAGCAATCTTCATAACATCTCACCATGGCATGGAAAAAAGACAATTATAGCCAGCTATTACAGAAATAAATATGATGAAATGCTTGCTTTAATATACTGTTTGTGCATTTACAGGTTTTGCATCTGTCAGTGATATTTTTGAGAGCTACAAAAAAATGACTGAAAAACCCCAACTCTGTACTTGGTGAAAATGGTGTATATACAGGCCTTTTAAAAGGGTTAACATTAAGAGTATTTTAATCCTGTGTGCTTCTTACATTGATTAAACAATTAGTTATAAGAATGCATTATGTAGAATATATTTGCACATGCAGCCATTAACTTTGTATGAATTACTCAAATTTTGTCATGTAGTCTCAGCGTGGTATGTAATCTGCCGGTGACTGACAGAGAAAACTGGCCATGCGAAATTCCTGGAAGACCTTCTTCCTGCAGTCACTTGGTTTGAGTCCAACCCTTTACACAAGGAGTTGGTGACAGCGTGGTCCATGAACAGGTACAGAAAGGTATCTGCAGCGAAGGCAAGCTGGCAGAAGGATTAGAAAGCAAAGCAAACCAAGGAAATGGGAGGGTCACTGTGGGACTGGACACGTGATTCTTAAAACTCTTACGCATCTAAATGAGAGAACTTGAATCAGCAGTCAGTGTGTCTTGTCCTCGCAGTCAGAGCTTTCTTAATTTTAGTTTTTTTGCTTCTTAATGTGAAAAACCTTCTCTGTGCTCTATAGGAAAGCTTGAAGCATCAGTTTTAAAGCACCTGGTCGCTTAGTGTTCTCTTTTAGGGGATTAATGTTTTAAAATGGAAAAATAGTTCTTGTTTGGATTGAGATGCTTCTTTACCTGGAGTGGGTTCTTAGCACCCTCGTTGGAAATTTCCCACTGTGTTTAGTTTCTGTAACCATAAACTGCTCCAGCTGAGTTAAAAAGTTTATGTAGATTTTTCTCTAAATGTAATCAAACCCAGAAATTGTGCCGGGGAGGAGGAATTTAGTAACATTGATTTAAAATACAAACCTCCACCCACTATGCTTAAACTGTCAAATATTCAAGTGCCTTTTTTAAAGGCTCATTGCATAATTGGAAGAATCATATACTTTTGTTTCTAATTATTGATCTGTTTTATTTAATGTAAAATGAGCGTGCACAGCAGCCTGACTTACGTGGTTGTGCTGAACAGTGTTTATTGCAGAGTTCTGTATCCTTAAAAATATTGTACTGTAGGTATATGGTGGAGGTTTGCTTTTGTTAAGGTCAGCCGCTTGGGAGTTCTCGATTTGGTGAATCATGTAGGATGGTGCAGTGATTAGTTGCCAAGTCACGATCCAGCGCTTTGAGCTAATTTTACTTCCAGTGTGCTGCTTTTGAATTCAAAGCTCTTCTTACTGGCACTGTTATGGTACAGACAGGAAAGGAGATCTCCTTTAGCTGCTCAGGGTTGCTCCTTGGTGCTGGGCTTCTCGCAAGGGTCTCCGCCTTGCAGCCCAGGGTGCCCAGACCTGGGGGTGTAGTTGGCAGCTTCCGAGTTCAGGCTCTGAGGATCCCAGCTGCTTCCCCAGTCGTCTTAGTGGATGACATATCTGTATATAGTAAAGGATAATCTGCTGCTTGATGCTTATGCTTGCTGCAGTCCTGAATCCAAAGTAGGCTCCTAAGAATGTGGGAACACTGAGCCGAAAGTCAAGTATTACTTGCTCTGAGCAGAGCAGAGACTGCTGAACAATCTGAGTAAGCTTTGTGCTGTACCGGTTCTGTATGCAGCATTTCCTCCAGTGGTTTTTAAAAGGTAGTTGGGAACAAGTTTCATACTTTAATACTTCAACACTTTGAAGAAAATTATACCTGAACAAACTGTTATGCAATGCTGAGCTAAGATTAGAGCTCTGTTCAAACCTGGAGATTAGTTTTTGTTATGTATTCATTCCTGTTTTGAGTTATTTACAGGCACAGTGATATCAAATTGCATGAAATAAATATACCTTGTAACAGTTGATCATGTCTCATCCTTTATTATTAAGGGAGGAATTGTTAGTGCTATCTTTTTTTAAAGCTATTTGACACTAGTGTTTGCTGCAAGCTAAATCTGTGTGAAAAACTTCAGCCAAAGTAATTCAGTCACTTCTGAAGATGATGATAAGAGTAGAAGTTATTTAAAAAAAAAAATAGCTTTTATTTAGAGACCTTTCCCTTTCTGTCAAAGATAGGTATTTTGCTATATCTGTGGACATTTGCTTATTACTGACTGAGTTAAGGAACATTCAATAAATTTGAGCTTGTCCATTTTCAGTAGCAACACGTAAGCTGTAACAAATAAGGTATCTACACTGAGTGCATCCCAGATCATACCTGCAGGTGTCTGAAAAGGCTTTTTCTTTGTAACTATAGTATATAAGCTATTGGGGATTGGCCAAGTCTGGGGCTTGGCAAAAGAACTGGTGGTTTTGAGGGGAAAGGAAGTTTTCCCTTTGGTTAATGTTGCTTGTCAGTAATTTAGAGGGATGAATAGCTGGTAATGTGGAGGCGCAAGAAGGGAGTGTTAGCGAGACGGTGAATGGATAGGCCGTGAGGAGCTGTGGAGCTGATGAAGCTGGGACTGGGAATTGCTAGGCAAGAAGGGAATCCTTGCCTGGTAGGCAATCAGTGTAAAGTGGCTGACTCAGCCCTGGTAAGGGCTGCATCCTCTCGTAGCCTGGCCGCTTCCACACCGTGCGGCATTTCGTGCTGGGTCTCCTCCAAGTCAGTTCTACATGGTAATCCTGTGCCTTAAATCAACTGATGGTTTTGGAAGGTTCAGTTCAAAGTGTCTGGTATAATGTCAGGACTCTGCTGCAGCTCAGCAAGATGTTCTTTTTTTATAGTATGGACTTGTTTATGTATGTTGAGTGTCCTGGGGGACATAGGAGTGTATATGTGTCAGGAGTTGCCTAGGGTGGTGTTGGAGCCCTGGTGGATGAACTCGAAGTAACGCTGTCTTATGAATGCTGTTCATTGCCAACAGCCCCCAAGTGAGGTAATATTTTAGAAAGCTAGCTGAAGGGACCAAACAGTATGGACAGTCAAGCAGCTCAGTGCTTAAACTCCTGCACATACATTTTTTTGTGAGCAGGATGCATGTATTCAACATGACTTATTTGGCAAAGAGATTAGTCCGCGAAGTTGGGGGATGGGGAGAAAAGGATTGGCCTAAAGGTCTGGAAGCTTGTTTATGCACATGGATTTGGAGGACGGAAGGGATGAGAGGAGTAGATAAGAGTAAGAGCTGGGGAGAGAGGAGATACCAGGAGAAATCCCTAAGGAACTGGAAAAGCTGAAGCTTGATTAGCAGAGAGCATGAGACAAGGTTAAGGAGAAGCAGTATAAGAAGAGATGGGACACAGACGTACAAAAAGTTCATCTAGGCTGAAATGTGCTTCTGAACAGTACGCATTACACACCTTCAAAGGTTGACTCCAAAATCTCGGGGTCATCTTTCTACTGCTATGTAATACTGTGCAAAAGCATAAGTTATCTCTTCTACTGGTGTTGTTTTGCAAAGACAAGTTCACTTTTTGATGTTTCTTCTCTTTAGATCACTTGTGCAGAGGTAAGGTCAGTGTTTAGATCACTTGTAACAGACCTAACATTCCCAACTCTACTTTTAAGCTATGTCATTATTTATAATGATGCCATCTGATAGAACTTCTATCTCCAAAAATTTCTCTGAAAATCTGGTATGAAGGTTTTGTTGAAAGAAATCAGTAAACCTCCAAAATCAAGCACACGATAGAAACATTAGAATAAATTTGCAAGTGTGCTAGAGCTTTAGTCTCATAATACATGTGCATTATAATCATTACATGTTAAGGCATGCTGAAGTTGACGTCTTAAATCATCTGCTTATATAAGGGGCAGGGTTGAAATCACTGCTGGAAAATTTGATATGATTATTGATATGGGTATAGAGATCAGCTTAAAGATAACAGTTCATCCTGCCATATGCTGTTTATGAAACATATATAGAATTGGATGGTGGGGGAAGTGCACGTAGAAGGAACCAACAGGCACTCCCAGAGTATTAAATATCAAAATCTTCTGGCAAAACACGTTGCAGAAACTCCCCTCTTCCCTAGGGCTGAATTCTGTATAGCTTCTAACATGAGTGACTTGACTTTTCTGTTTACACATACCTACTGATAGTCTTACGGGTCTTTTTCTCACTCTCATTTCCCGGAGTTAGTGTTTGCAGCATCGTTGAACCCCTAGCTTCCAGGCTTAGTGACAGCGTTGTCATTGTGGTGCTGGCGGATGCTCTGTCAGCTCTTTTCCTGCCAGTCAGTGGGGGTTTGCAGCACACAAAACCCCTGTTCCCGCTGCCCTTCAGGAGAGCACAGAGCTTGGCAGCTTTAATCACCTGCCAGTTCACAAAAACACGTTGGGTTTTCCAACCTTGTAGCCAAGATCAAAATCATCTCTAGTGGAAGTTTGGTTTTGTTAGCATTCCTTGCCCCTCCTCTTGGGGCAAAAGCAATCCCTAGGCATTGTGAGGGAAGAAATATGGGTTTTATTTTCTTCATTACGTTATGTTTTGCTGCTTATTAGAGAAGCCAGGTGGTTTCTGTGGATTGCTCGCCTTCTCAACAGGTGGTGAAAATCAATTTGATGCCCTGTAGCTTTGACAGATGTTATCAATATATGTACTTGGTGCAAAATGGAAATATCTTACTGTCATTTTACACAGACAGTACTGCAGACTGTGTTGTTATCAGTTAGTCGGTCTAGCTCTTTTTCCAGTGTTTCAATACGCAGGTGCCTGAGGTAGCTCCATAAATCCAGATGCATTTGTCACTTGCCTCTGATATGTAGAAAGGAGAAGGATATATACTCTGCAGTGATTTCAGAAAATGCAACAGAGTTTATTTGAATGGGAGGCTGATTTAGACTGTCAGATATGTTGAGCAGAAAGCAATCCTAATACATGAACATTGCAGTGTTTGCTAAAAAAGGGGCATGACTTATACATGGAGATTCTGGCCACTGCTGATATTTGAAAATAATTGCCTGGTTTGAACAGTGGATTGGGAACTGGGGTCAGAAGAATCAGGCTGGGGATGGGGTGCGGGGTCCCAGTAGCTGCAGAGTGAGAGGGAGACAGAAAGCAGAACCAGATAAGCCTGGCAGGACCATGCAGAACAGAGTGAAGGACTAGTATCTCTTACTGTGATCTTGTCACTGCCTAAGTTTTTTGTCTTTTGAATCTTGTATAATTGTCATACTGGAGCGTACCATCTGCTGCTGCTCCATAGCCCTAAGTCATTTCAGCTCTCAATAAGATGTGTAGAGTAAGAGCTGCTGTTTGACTGTGCCGTGGTTTGAAGCTTGCAGAATACTCTGTAAAATAGTCTTGTATTTAAATCTGTATTAAAAAGATCTTTTTTAAATTTTCATTTTCCAAATAAATGAAGGTTCTTGGACTCACATGTGCACATCTGAATTTTATTAAATTGCATATTAACACAGGAGGGATGAGGAAACATGCACTTTCTTCAGCTGACAGATACTGTTACTTTGCTGTTTGATGTCACCTAAGTTAATCCAAGTTCAGCATCGTTTATCTGGTTTCACTGAGGAGGTCAGGTCTTTGTAAGGCTGGCAGAACAGTGAGAGCTGTTTCAGCAGAACTGCCCTCAGTGTGAGGTTTCAGTGCATTAGTTCTCCTTCAGTTAAAATGTAAAACCAGAGCAATGTTCATAAATTACCAAAAGCTGTCATTATTTTCTCAAGATTGTTTTACAAAATGTGTAAGTCAAAATCAAAACTTTTTTTTAATGCAGATAATGCAGGTTTCTTCATTGAGTTAGTAGTGTTGTAACTGTCATGAAGGCACAATTCTTCAAATGTCCTCAGGAACTGGAAGCTGAAAGTTTTGCACTGCGTGCTTTAAACTTGAATCTCTATCTCAAAAAAGTTCAGGTGTTCTTTAATGGACTTTTTATTTTGATGAAATAAGACACGTTGTCAGTGTTTAAAGTCAAAATAACATTAAACATTAATAATGCCACAGCTTTATCTTGCTGTGTGTTTTAAAAGCTATCTCAGTACTTCAAAGTGAGTTGGTAGCACTCAGTGTTAACCTCAACCAATATATGCCTGTAAATCCTTTCAAGGAACCTGCAGTGGTTATTTTTTTTCTTACGCCATTTTTTTTCTTCCTTTAAACTGTTTGAGTGCCAGTTCCAATATTGGATTTGGCTTTGTCAACAGCATACACCTCATCTCTTGCTGTTTGTAGCATTTTTGAGAGTAGAAGTATGTTTTTAAAATTGTTTGCTGCTTGTGGTCCTTGCCCAAGTATTATTGTTTTTCTGATAAGGGAGAACTGCGCATGCATACCAACACTGTCTGTGCTGATGGATTCTCCTGGACAGACTACAATACCGTGGCAACGGCAGGAAGAAAAATAATCTGATTTGCACTTGGAAAACAGTTCCACAACAACATTGGAATGAAATATACTTTTGATTTTATTTTCTGGATTACTGTAGTGTGTCTTCAAGTCCCCAATCTTTGCTTTTGCATAATCATCCTTTAGGTATTTATTGCTTTTATGTTCTTTATAATAAACTTTACTGTTCTTTAATGACAAACTAAATAGTAGCTAAAATAATTAATATTTAAACTGGTTAGTTTTAGATTTAAGTGTATTTTCAAACAAAAACCCCTAAAGCTTAACAAAGTGAAAACAGATCTTTATTTCTGTCTTTGTAGAAAAGAATTAGTAAAAGCTTTTTTACCAAGTCCAGAGGTGGCCTACCTGAAGAAGGTCTTATTTAAGATCCAAAAGAAATGTTTTCAGTTTTTTGAGGCTAATCCATGATTTGTAATAGGCTGTATTTGCTAAGGTAGTTTCCAAATACCTTTTGCAGAATTCCAGTAAGACTTGGGATTGTCTTAATTTGGCATTTCACCCATCAGAGCTCCTGAACCAAAATATTCCTGGTCTGATAATGGGGTGCATCAGAGTATGCTTTCAGGAAGGATGAATTATATACATTGATATCCCCAGACCATAATAGTATAACTAAAATAAATAGTTTTGATTAAATTTTCAAGGCTGACTTGTCCAGTAAATAATGGAGTTAGAGAAAGACATGAAGGTTGTTGGGAAGAAGGGCAAGTATAACTCATTGAAACTGCGGGGTTTATTAATATGGAGAGGAGTTCAGTACAGATGGAAAAGTAAATTAGGGGACCACGTGATGAGTGGATGTTAAAGCTTTAACGTGGTATTCCCAGATCCCTTCTATACCATGATTTTCTTTTGTGTGTCAAAACAGTGACTGATACTAGTATATTGAATAAAGTGACATCAATTTTAGTCATGTCCTTAGAGGTCCCTCAAAGGCAAACCCCTCACTTTAAGATCACATTTGATTACTATATATGTTGTAAACTCATCGGACTTTGAGCCTTGAGGCTACATTTGTTACATGCATGTGCTATCTGCACTTTTGGAGGGGAACACAGCCCATTTCTGTTACCTCAGCCACCTGCTGGAGACACGTTATTTTCCTGGCCAATAGCCATTTGGAATCCAGTGCTGCAGGCTCTTGTACAAGTAAAAACCATCCTAGGGACGGAGATGAACACTGAGTTTGTAAAACAAGTTGCTGTTTTACAATTCTATTTTCAAGTGCTTGAAATGGATTATATTTAAATATAGAAATGATATGTAAATTCTATTCCTCCTCCTCCAGTTGAAAAGTAAAGTATTTGAGTCTCCCACAATAATACCTTTGGACTCGTGTCATATGCTCCTAATGAAAGGAGGAGACTGTGTTATTGCAGAGGGACTACCTGGCCTCAGGAGTTAATCCAACAAGCTGTACCTGTTGGTGTTGCAGAGTTATGACTGTGCCATTTTTCCAGCTGCTCCAGATCTGTCTCTGCAGCAGTTCTAGCTGAGGCTGATCCAAACCAGACTTGCTGTACAGAAGGCAAATAGTAAATAACTGAACTGGATGGTTGACAACTCCAGCCTCCCTAGGTGCAGAAATGATTCCAAACACCTTTCTTCTCAAGCTGCTAGGAAAGAAGAGTAGTGCATCTGCTACTCATCAGGCTGTTTGATACCAGCAAAACAGGCTTCTGCAAAGGTTGAGTTCTTATGGAGACTTCTAGGCAGTTTGTTTTGGTTTTGTTTTTTCTTTTTTTCTTTTTAAGTCCATAGGAAGTCATTTGACAAATGTGTGAAGTAAGGAAAAAAAAAACTATAAAGGGCACAACTTCTCTGAGGTTTTTAAGCAGTGATAAAGCTCATTTTTGTATGTGTGTGAATATTTCATCTCTAACTGTACAGAACACAAAATCATGCAGTGCATGCAAATCAAAAACTGAGCCTGCTGTGATTTTGGATGTGTGGGAATTTGGCTGTAATGAATCTGATGTTAATTATTTTAATAAAAATTCTGTATTAAAATATTTTAATAATGATTTTATCTCTGCATGAATCATACCCTCCTTTTTGGTCTTTTTGTATACCTTATACATCCTACTGCTTTTTTTCCTCCACTGCTAGTATTTGCATGCTGTATTTTCTCACTGAAACTATCTTTTGAGTGTGCAGTTTTATTATTCAGTTCACCTCTATTGCCATATAGTTTTACTGTCTTTAAAGAAAATTCAAATAGTTCCATTTTCTGTTGTTGCAGAGGTGAAGAAGCCATTATGCTTGTGTGGCTACTGCTTAACACTCTTTCAGTGGCTATCCTAAAAATGAAATATTTGCTCTATTCATGCAACACAAGTTCAGAGGAGTTAGTTGCTACACAACATGTGACAACTTACAAAATATTAATAACGTAGTCTTTGTGCAGATGTGAATGGCACATTGAGAGACAATGCTTTGAAATCGGGAGTATAATTAGAAAGAAAAATATCAAATGTCCTCTTTCCATAAGTAATACCAAGTTATTCAAATGTATTTAAAATCAAATGCAGTTCTGACTAGGCTGCAGGAATGAATGGTTTAAAGCATTTGAATTTTTTTTTTCATCTGGAGGTCAACAGCTGAAATTCTTTCCAGATGAGTAGTCATGAAAAATTAATTTACCTATCAGATGATTTGACAAAAAGACTTTTTAAAATTGAGACCTTAAAGTCTTAATCATACAGTATGAAAGGGCTCTGCTGTAGTGGAAAACTTGCAATGCTTTAAGAACTTGAACCTGAAGGCAGTTTTGTGTGTGATGAGCATAGTTGTTCATGATTTAGCCTCAGAAATAGAAACCAGGTTTCAAGTGAAAGTTCGGGGAAGATGATGCCCAGAAATGCATTTAAGTACAGTGTGCAACTTTTCCCTTTAAAAAGTGAGCAAATACATCAAAACAGCAAAATGAGGGGTTTCTACATCACAGCAACTCTGCCAAGTCTGGTTGTGCATGTGTGCGCATAGGTATCACGTATAGCTGCTCAGTTTATAACACCCCCTTTTCCCACTGTGTACTGCACCAGTTGCTGATGTAGCTGGTGCCTTGAGGGCCCTATTCTGGGGCCAGCAGCATGCAGCTGTGAAGAGCTGAGCCACAGGAAGACTGGGACAGAATCAGGAGGTGTCTCCATCCATTTTTCTATTCAAACTCTGCTTTACTGCTGGGTGCTGGGTTTTTGAGTGAAGCTCTTAAGTTTGAAACTTGTTGGGAGGATTAATCAGATTTGTGCCTTTTCTGACAAACAGCCATGACATAGCAATACTTGCTGGAGGAGAGACTTGAGATAAAATGTGTTCTTTTTCAAAGCAGATTCAAGCCCACATCCTTTATCTCTGAGGAAGATCCCTATTCATCATGTTTAGGATCTTTGGACAGCAAGGACAAAGGGGCAGGAAAGAGAGTCTTTTTTCACTTGAATATGTTCCTCAGATGTGATCTGCAGGGGGAAGAGATTATCTTCTCTGTCTCTCTGCAGAAGCAAGTACCACTGAGAGCAAAATGCTGAACACTGGGTGAGCCTCAGCCAGTCCTGCTCTGTGAAAAGGAGAAAGCACTGCCATACAGCACTTTCTCTGGCTGTTGTTTTAAAGAAAATCACACCTGTGCCAGTGCTTTGGGGAGTCCTTTTGTGTGCCAGGTGTGCTCTGTGTGTACCTACTGAAAACAGCCCTTTAGGAGTTTCAGGTGGCTAAACTTAGTTTCAAGGTGTCAGTCAAGATACTGGAAGAACTAAAGCAGAGAGCTGCTAAATTCTTTCAAACTCTTGCAGAGAAAGAATGGTAGATAGCTTCAAGTAAAGTTTAAGACACCAATGAATTTGGGTGCTTCTAGGTGTGATGGCAGATGAGGTTGGACAGAGGAACATCAGGAGTGGAACGAGGCGCCGTTCCAGGCAGGTCCTCTTTGGGTAGTGAAGCCTCAGGTGTAGTGCGTATATCAGAGGCAGAAGTTCGAACATGTGCCTTACCAAGAAAAAGAAAACTCCTGGGCAGGTGAAGAATTCCAGAAAGATTTCTGTATCCAAAGAAGACTCACTGTATTTTTTTTTTTCCCCTCCCTTGAGCATGGATTGAAAACTGCATATGCCAGAACCTTGATTTTGTGGTTTTGGGTTTTTGGTTTGCTTGTTTGCATGGTTGGTGGTTTTGGTTTTGTTTTCCTGTTTGGTTGGTTTTGTTTTTTCACCATAGTCAAGATTCTAACATCCCGTTGTAACTGTCATCTTCTTCCTTTTATCCCCTTCCCTTTCTCCATCAGGCTTGATTCTGTTGAATCTCTCTCTTTTTTTTTTTTTTTTTTGTGTGTGTGTAGTTGATGTAAATTCATTTAAGCTATGCACTAGATGTGTTTAGGAGGGTTTTAGTCGCAGTGGCTTCTTCCCTAGCTATCTACAAGCAGTGCAGCGTCAGAAAATCTGTTTTGTTCCTCAAGCTGCAGTTGGTTTTCTAGCTGCTGATATATCTCCTCATCCTGAGTTTAGGAAGCATACATTTGTCTACACTTACACTGCATCTCTGTGACCCATGTATTTAAACTGCTTTAGGCATCCAGCAGTCAAGGACACTCATTGTGCACAAAGAGGAAGGGCAAAGCATTTGTTCCTTTATGAGAAAGGATGGAGAACACTACTAGAGAAAAATCTTAGTATAATTAAAGTTAATGCTGTGAATCTTATTATGGAACATCCTCATCAAAAAGTAACATGAAAGCAGAAAGCTCATGAACTTGAATCTATGCCAATACTAAGCTCTGTATGTGCTATAGCTGGTAAAATAATAAAGTGAATGAACCTTGAGTTATTTGAAGAGGACTCTTCTCAGTCTGCCATGCTAGAGTCACTTCTGGGAAACCTCACTCTCCTTGACAACTTCTCTGTGTGATAAACAGCTTATATGCCTTATGTGTGGGAACAAAGTCTCTCCCTCTAAGAGATTCAGAGAAATCTAACTAGTATGAGTCTGCATGTCCAAAGTGTTCGAGAAGTGATTTTTCTGTAGCTGGGGGATAGCCAGCTTTGGCTAGTACAATGAACATCAAGAAAATGTAGAAAGGAGACAGAGAAGTCTAGGAATGATGATCAGGATATACAAGCTACAATGATTTTTGGAACAAAATTAATAGGTTATTCAAGTCTAGTTTAAAATTACTTAACCTGCTTTGCCTATCATAAACTGTTGATGAATAGTAAGGAATAACTGGCTAGGTTCTGGTGTAGAACATCCTCATGTATGTTTATAGGAAAAAACAAAAGGAATAAATTCTTACTGAGGAGGCGACAGCAATGGATTTAATTCAAGTAGGTCTATGAAATTTTAGTGGTAACAGCTAAAAAAAGTAAAAGTGGTTATGATGATGTTTTAAAGTAAATAAATACACTTTAAAATCCTCAGAGGATCTCGATCTTCACAATTTTCACTTCATAATAGCACTTAACTTAGTAGATACTCTTTAAAATTCACCCCCTAACCCAAATATTTGGAATGACTTTTTGCGAGGAGGATAGACAGGTGACAGTGAGTAGTCATCTTGTATATCTTGATATGCCTGTGAAGCTGAGTTTTTGAATGTCATCTGCAGTTTAAAGTCTTTTCAGACTCCTTAATCCTAAAGGCATTTTTCATGAAGAAACTGGAAACTCTATGGATTTTACTTTCGGACACAAAATTATGGTCACGGAAGACTTTACTGGTGAAGTAAAGGAAACTGAAGCTGGAAAATAAAAAAGAAAATATTCAGTTTGAGTATGTAAAAATGTGAAAAATAATGATAGATGACTCTATCAAAACACGTGCAAGGAACAAAGCTAAATCAAGGCTATACATTCCCTCAAGTCCCATATAGGAAATGGAAGTATTTTCCCCTCTCGCTTTCCAAACAAACAAACAGTAGTAGTAGTAGTAATAATAAAAACCCCTCCAGCATGGCTACTCTTGGTCCTTGTGTGATCATCAAAAAGAAATACTGTTCTAGTCAGGTGAATGTGCCAGAAGGCTTAATGGAGGTAATGATATACCCAAGCATACCTTTCAATGCTTAAGTCTTTACTCTAGAAAGAATAATATTTGTGTTACTTCAGTTGGAGTTTAGGCATACAGAAGGTTTTAAAACTTTCAGTGTCCAAAACAACAGGTGAAACACTTGGCCCATTTCATTACAGTACTATGATTGTGAGCCTTCTGTCTTCTTCACTGCGCTGACCTAACTGCACAAGCACCTTTTATCTTGGGTCTTCCTGTGCCCCATCCCTGGGTGACTGCGAACAGCACTGTCTTTTGAGAGTTATGGAGCCCATACCTGTTTGCCCAGTCTGACCTACCATAGTCTGAGGCCAGCATCTGGGGTTAAACTCTATGATGAGGTTAGCTGTTGAGCTGCTTAATGATCTCAGCTGAGTGTTACACTAGCTAAATTTTGATGGGAGTACGACTGTGACCTTAGAAAGCATAAATGATTTCTGGCTTTTCCTGAGTATTATCATATGTCTGGAAAGAGTTGAGGACATTTGAAAAGGAAAGGCAAAAATGTGTGAAAAAAGAGATGGCTGAATAATCAGTAGCATCACGCAACTGCTAGATATTTTTCAGAATCTGTTTTTCATCTTTTCTAACAAGCAGATCTCAAAATAAGGAATTGTGTGCTATGTGTCCACATCACAGTTATTTTCAGCTTAAACAGTTCAATAGGTTAAAAAGTAGTTTTGTTAATATGTAAATTGTGCAGTAAGACATTCCTAATGGTTATATTAGTTTAATGGCTTCCAGAGGCTAAAATGGTAATAAGATGTAAAACGTGATGCCACGGGTAATATTATGATTACAAAAAAATGTGCATATCTCAGTAAATATTTTCAGAGGCAGACATGATTATTTCTGTTGAAGAAAAAAATAGCTCCTATGACTGAAAACGTTCTCCTAATAAAAATGTATTGGGAGGCAAGAGAACCAGTTCAAAGGCTTCTTTTTAAGTCTCTATCACAAAGAGTCTGTTTTATTATGATAGCTGCCGTCCTGACAGTCAAGTGACAGATTTTGCTATGGGTTTTGAGCTGTCCATTAAATATAGCACCTCCATTTTTTGAATGTTTTGAGTAGCCCACTGAGTAGCTACTGGCTGAAAAGTAGGAGTCACAGTGGGAAGCTGAAGGGGAACGGGCCTCTGGAGCATTTAGTGTTTAATGGATCTACAGCTGTAGTGAAGCAGTGTGCAGAAATAATTCTGATTAGGCTTGGTCAATCAGATGACAAAATGAGCCGTGCCCCTCCATCCTTCAGCTCTAAAATTCAGAGAATAATTTCTGCTTAAACCCAGTTAAACACAAAAAATCTGTTCAATTGGTTATATTTTAGCTAATTTCTTGATATAAGATGCTGTCAAAGGCAGAGGGGAGCAAATAGTTAAGCTACTGTATTGGCAAAATAGCCTTTTTCATCTGGGACTTCATTTTGGAAGGAATGATGGAAACCATGAAAATAGCGATTTTGAGAATTGAGCTTTTACAAGAATTAAATGTTGCTAAATACAAATAGTAGATTAATATTGTGCCACATTTGAGGCATGGTAAGTAGCTCCTTATTTACAGTTTCATGTCAGCTGTTGTTATTAGAATATACAGTTGTAAATGTGCAATTAAAGAGCAATAACTTTGAATGGCAGAGGTTTTGCCTAATCAACACTATATTATTTGATGATAAATCTTCACATCAAAAATACATCATCTGTAATTGTAACTTATATTTTTCTAAGATTTTTAGCCTTCTCAGTTAAGTCCTTTGCAGGTCTAGAAGTGTGGTGCATATGTGAAGTGGGAGCTCAGTTAAGATACTCTGGTTCTATTTTGGCAAGTTTAAGAGGTCAGGTGGATGCAGGCATTACTGAACCTCACTGGCAATCTGCTTTGAAGTAGATTCTTAACTAGAGATTCTTTTGTAAAGAAAAGCATTGTTCTAATAAGCCTTGAGAAGAGAATAGGTTTCAAAGGAGCAGATGAGCTTATTGTTCTGAACTAATGCTGGTGCTAATAAATGCTGACAGAATTCTTACTGCTACCTATAAAAAGATGCAAACCTTCTAAAGTTAGAAATGTTTTAACTGGACTTAAAAAAAAATAAATTAAAAAATCTATATTTGTGGCAGAACAGAAATGAAAACTTTTAAATCGGGTTTCTTTAAGAGTTGAAAAATAGCAACTGCTCTGTACCAGTGTTGCTTCAAGGTAGTTCCTCGGAAAGTAAAGGTAGTCCAGAGGTTCAAGTGGTGTGTGAAATTGGTGGCTTTAATACTGTGGGCAAGCACGTTCAACTCTTCTAAAATGTTTTCATTTATTTCTCAGTACACTTAAACTTTCTTGTACTGGAATTTCACTACTCAGCGCAGATAGTAGCTTTTGCAGTGATCTGCTTCTCAAGACACTGTCAATGGAGACCGGAGGATTGCCCCACTGGCAAGTCATCAAGTAGAATGAACATAAAGGAAAAATGAAACTAGAGCTCTAAGTTAAAAGAAAAGTCACAGGTAGTTGCTTAGGGGGAAATTGTGCATACAGCAAGATCTGGATAACAATCTTTGTTGATTTTCCTGGCTGCATTGTTTATGCACTGTGTATAATGAGAAGGAACTATAATTTTTTTTTTTCCTTTTTGTTGATAGAAGCCAATTATTCTTAAACAAACAAACAAATGGAAAAATACCCTAATAGAGTGAGCATCATTTTACTAAAAGGTTCATGCAGCTAAGCAGATTTAGCTCTGCTTTTAGATAAATACAGGGAAATGTTTAACCCCTATTGTATGGCTACAAAGCCTGTGCTGATCACACAGAAGCTTGGGAGGGCCGAGGACAAAGCGACGGGCTGCTGGAAACGGCTCTTCTTGTACGTGCTTCTGCACACAGTCCAGCAACAACAGGGCTTAACAGCAGAGTTTTGTCAAGATTACAACATGAAGGGGAGCATGGTACAAATTCTTACCTCTCACTAACAAAAAGAAAGGAAAAAAAAGCACCAAAAAGGGAAGAGGACTGTACAGATATATGCACAAGGTAATGGCCAATTTCCCTTTTCTATTCTGATTCTTCTCAATCACTTACATAGTTAAGATTTGTGTACCGTAGTATTAGTTAGTTTGATTTATTGGAATGAAGTAACATGAGGAAATGCAGTTTATACCTCTGAAGAGGAGAATAAACTTATTCTGTGTAACTTACTGAAATATTTGACTTTGGTTAACAGTCTAGGAATTGAAATCAATGCAATTATAATTTTTATCCATGGAAGAAGGGCATGACTTTGCAACATGTTAAAGATCAGATGAAATTTATATTCTGTTTTGATTTTTATAATATGTGTAAAATTAAGGCATTGTTCTTACGGATGTTAATATAATCTAGCCTGGACTGTTTGCCCTAGGAAATGGCTTCATGAGGATGTGTGTATGAGAAATGAAAAACCGAACAGTTATTTTTGGTGTATTTCCAGGATATTGTTTCCATTATTACTTTGTCAGGATCATCTGGGGTTGAGCACTACCAGAAATAAGATAGATATGACAGAAGGATGGATCACTGCCCTCATCAACCAACAGGGTATTTTCTCCTTTTCTGAGGACTCCTCATTACTCCTTAGTTCTGAAAGAAGAAATGACATGAGGGAGAATAATGGAGCTCTGCAGTACTAGATTGCATAAAACTGTGCTTAAATACACTAAATAAATTTTTTTATGTCACAAAGCAAATATTTTTCCAGGTCCCCTGGAAATATTTTGTATTAGATGACTTTCTGCAGTATCGTAAAGTAAAAGGAAACTGAGTTATATACACATGTGTGTATATAGATATACTATTCATTTTAGGAGAAAGCTGCATGTTGTCTCATTCTATTGCTTTTTAAGGTTACATTAAGAACATTAATGTGTCTTAACCTTTTAATGAATAGTTTGAATACACTTTATATAAAACCATTTGGCCAATCAGATTATAAAATGAAAATGGAATTTTTCTATTTTGAATTTTTTACATTTCAACTTTTTGCATAGCTACATATTACAATCAATGTATTTTTCATTCTAAACTTTACTTCCCTGAAGTCTATCAACACTAGTAGTAGAAAAGTTTGTAAAGCAACAATACTGTGTAAATTTTAGTTCTTTCACAAATTTTTAAATTAATAAGTATACAGTAAGCATAATGTCAGGTGCAGAAAAGTAAAAAGTGTGCTTTACATTTCCACAATATGCTAGTGGCCAAGCAAATTATGTGACACCAATTACATCTAATAAATTTAAAAACATGTTTCGTCTGATCTATAGACTTTTTTTAAACCATCGTTTTTGTCCTCTTTGATTTTTTTTTTTTAATTCATGTTATCTCACTCACTCGAGAATTTTCCTCTAAGGGTACAGATGCTCCTCTCACTTTGGAAGCCAGACATCTGGTTATTAATTTACATGTTTGGACATGAGGGGTTCCTGGCTAGAATGAAGTATATGGGACTTTACCTGTTGATTTGTGTAAGATCATGCCACAAAGTCATTCAAAGTATCCTCTTCATGCACTTAGCTTTGTGAGTAAGAATGCAAACTTTTATGTCAGCTGTCAGACAGCAAAGAAAAAAAAAAAATATCTGAGATTGCTTCTCTACTTCTTCGTTCCATCTGAGTTGGTTTTTGGATGTTTAGATGCTGTTTCGTACATGTTTTACAGAACTCCTCATGGGTATGATTTCCTTGGAGTTTCAAGCTTTTGTTAAGCTCCCTCCTAAGAGACTATCAGAGAAAATAAATAGCGTCACAGCAAAAGAATCTGATCATGGACTGTAAATACGTTAAAGCTACAGATGTCAAGAAGAACTATAGCAAATATTTACTTTTGGAGCAGCATGTGTGTAGTCCAGGCATCCAAAGAGACTGATATCCTGACCATTTCTTACCCAGCAATTGAAAACAGTTTGACTGTAGTACAGTTTCTTTCCTCCCAATAAAACACTGAAAGTTGTAATTCATTACAGTATGTCCCAAACCATATATACTGTTACATGACCATATTTACTTCAAAAGAGTAAGGGGAAGAGTGTGATGAGGATTTTTTCCCTTCTTTTAATGAGTGTTAGAAGTCTGGAAAAGATCACCTGCAGTGTCAACAGATCTATGGTTTTCTGCTGTATGTGAGGTCTTACAAAAGCCATCCCTGGGTTTTTAACATCATGCCTAACTTTTAAACATAGCCCTTGAGGTTACAGCTGTTCTTTCCTGGTAATAACAGCAAGACAGGGACAAATTCCTGTCATCAAGGTAGAGTTGTTGGCAAGGGCTGGTGTGCCTCTAGATTTTAATGTTTTAGAAAATTAGTCTCTTTATAAAATAGACTGGCCATAATCTGAGTTTCATCTGAGTACTCTGGTGTTCCTGCAGCCCTAATACTCAGCTAGTGTTTTTAGTTCAGAGTATCTGAAATAGTGAGCACTGTATTGCAGCCTATCAAAATAACGATTTTGCAGCCTAATACTGTAAGTCCACTGCTTGCGCTCCAGAGTGTCACATGGAGGCAGGTGGAGTGTGCAACTGAGGATGCAGTGCCTTGCATGAGAGAATTGCGGGATTGTCTAGAGCGGAGAATCAAAGCTTACACAGTCTTACCCATACTGCCCTTTGGAAGGGTCCCTTGGGCTGGAGTGTTCCCTAAAGTGTGCTCTGCTTTTGTCTTGGAGGCAGTGAGTTGGTGGACTGAACCAGCCAGGGAGCAGCATGAATGGCAGGGTAGATGTAGCCGTTGCCTTTATATATTAGAATATGTGTGATCATCATTGTCGTACTTGAATGTTTTGGTCAATTAGGAGTTGTATGCATGTAGCAGTTCTGAATGCAAGTTCTGTGTTGACTTCAGCTCATGAAGGTCCTGTTGGTTTGCAGGCAGCTGTTGCAGCTGAATATAGAGGCGGGGGGTAGGAAGGGATTTGAGCGCCTGAATAAAGATGAAGGCAATGAAGTGAATTACCTAAGTGAATTTCACCCCAGTGAAATAAATTATATATGTCAAACTCCCAAAGTTACACTGATAACGTATGATTTCTAGTGCTTTATTATGTAAGAGCAACAAGTTGATTTGAAAGAGCATGATAAAGAACAATTTATGAGAAGTGCTGTTTGTTACTGGAAGAAACAGCTACAACAGAGTTCTGATCAACAGCTGGCCTGCCAATTGGCAAAACCCTAATTTAACAATAAAAAGGCTCTTAAAAGTATACTGAAAGAAATTGTATGATTATCAATTTGATGGGAAATTAAACTGATCTTACTGTATCACTGTTGTAAATTTGATTTTGCAGTCTCTCCTGTTTTACCTTACAAAATAGTGCTAATCTGCAGTTATGAGTAAACAATGAACTTTAATTACTTTCTTACAGTAAATGTATCCTTTTTTGTACAGTAGATGAAATAATGGGTGCTGCAGTGATGCTAATATATTGCTATTAGCTTCACTTCATCACCAGTTCACTGAAATAAGGACTACATATAGTGGCAAGCATGGCTGAATTTACAGATGAGCAGCATGTACTGTAAAATTAAAAGACTGTAAGGAGAATCCTCAGTTAGAAATTTTTTGAAGCATGCTTTCAAAATTCGTGATCCTACCTGAACCTTGCTCGCTTGAAAGTTCAACTCCACACATGCATTACCATGGAAAAATAAGCAACCTCCTTCTCAACAAAATCTCAAATCTGTTTAAAATGGGGGGTTGAAGTAACGCAGAGTAAGAAGAGAGGAACTGGGTGCTTAATTCTTGTGAATAAATGAAGAAGGTAACAGCTGAATTAAAAACAAAAGCTCTCCTGCTGTTTCCTCTTCCTTTGTGTTGTGCTTTCAATTTCAGGGGATTGGGTGGAGGGAGGCGGTTGTCTGTCTCATCCCTCAACCAGAATTTAGGATATTCTCCTAGAAAGTAGGAGATCAGACAGTTTACAAATTGACTATCAGCCAAGAGCTCGCTCGCTCTGGGCAAGTGCTGTGACCAAAGGCTTTTCTTGCAGTAGAGGCTTGCTGTCAGCTGGTGTCATCTCTTCCAGCAGATGTCTTTTTAGAAGCTTGGGCATCTGTATCCCAAAGAGCACTGGTGTTTGGTTCTGAGGAGATAGAGGTACCTGGTGGGCCTTAAGTTAGGTTACTGAACATTGGAAGGAAAGATGTGGTTAGGCTTTCCTATTGACTTCTTTAAGCTTTGCGAAGCACTGACTGTTTTTCACTGATGATATAGCAAGCCTGGATAACTATGTGGGTGGTCTGGTCTGATCTGATGTGACCAGCTATATTATTTTGGAGAGCTAAGTGCAAAACATGATTTTGAAACCTAGGGAGCTTCTTTTGTTCCTAATGCTTCTTATTTTTTCTTCAGCCCAACATATATAAATTAATTCTTATTAAAATACCATTCCATTTAACTGGATTCAGCCCTGCAGCTATGTCAAGGACTTATCTAATGTATTTGTTGTAATTTAGTAGTGAACGTAGTTATTGACCTCTACAAATATTTCAGGGTGTATATTATTTTTTCAGACAAGGCAGTAACATAAAGACCGGTCAGACAGGGGGTAAGAAAGAAGGAAAAGAAAGAGATAGACCGTCTTGCTCTGAAGCTGTTTGTACAAAGGTAAGCTAATTTTATTCCCTCTAAATTTTAATTTCCCATGCTAACTGGGGGAAAAAAAGCTAAGTTTCTATCTGTTAAGTTTCTATCCTTCTATTCCGTTTCTATTAAGTACTGTCAGGGTAGTCATATAATGTGTTCTACGTTTACCATGTTTGTTTGAGTTTAACAGTTTGTGACTAATGTAATTTTTAAAATGTCAGCTCAGCTTTTAAGTGAAGGGCTCATATCAAACATTAACTAGAAAAGCAGCTAGAATTATGTCATAACTTCACATAATTGAAGGTAGGCTTAATCATCTTTCGTGTTCCTTGCTGGAGAGAACAGGTGTTGGGACAAGTCAACTGGTAAAAATGTGAGTCTGGAAAAATGGACTTAGAAGGAACTCGAGACATTTTTGTACCAAAAACCTAGAAGTTTGTTTCTTCTAGCATTGATCACAGATTTGATGATGGGGACATTCAGAATCCTTCGCTCTCATGGTTTAGGTCTGAAGGTTAAAATGCCTGGTTTGGAAGTTTTGAAGTAAGCTTTGATTTTTCTTTTTTTCAATCCTCCTCCAACCCCTCTCTGCTCTTGTATTTGAATTGCATAAATTTTTCAGTGTAGGAACAGAGATAGCCTTACTTGAAGTCAGTAGTAGCTGCTAAATAGTCATCTGTGTTTTAATATCTGATTTTTTTGAATGAAAAATCTGATTTGGGGGTCTTGAATACAGTATTGTATATAGTCTACTAGAACAGACCTTTTCTATCTTTTATAGTGCGTAGGCGTGGGTAGCTGCACAGTGTTTTATCCCTGATTTATGTGTTCAAGCAGACAGCATCTGAAAACATCAATAAGATGTTTAAAACAGAGGAGGGAGGGGATGGGCACTGAGATGTTTTGACTGTTGAATTACATACTGGCAGTGTTACTAAAAGTAACATTTAGTGCATCCTCTCCCTGCAACGAAGTTTTTTTTGGTTTGTGTGGTGGTTTTTTGTTTGTTTGTTTGTTTTGTTCTTTTTTTTTTTTTTTTTTTTTTTTTTTTAATCTTTCAGGGATCTTTTCTGAAATGGTTCTTGTGTTAGTCACTCAGGAGTTAAATGTAGCTTTGGATAAAGAGGACTGTTACTGTAAGGTTTTTAAACTAGACTGCTCTGAAAAAAAGATAACCATTGAAGACTCTGAAAGGCTTTTTGGATGGTAACCAAGTTAAGGAAGCTCTGAAGTTCTTTGGCTTTGCTGCTGGCTGCTCTCGCTCACCAGGATCCTGGCACCCTATCCTTGTGTGCTCGTTGCCTCCATAGCTCCAGTCCTCCTGTCAGGGAATGCCACCATACAATAGGTCCCCTGGGGCTACTTGGATGAGTGACAACCAGCCAGCTCCAAAGTGACAAGTGTTTGAATGTCTAATTGGGTCAGTGCACAGGTGCCTGCTCCTCATGAGTGAGATGTTCTAGCTTTTCTCTGTGATGTTCTCTTGGTTCCTCTCATTTTTTCTACAGTTGTAAAACAAAACTGTCAATATGTTGATGTGAGAGAACAGGCATTATGAAAGGAGAAGGATGGTTTCCCATTAGCCTGTTTTGGTTAAACTAGCTTTACCGCTTGAGTACTGACTGGAGGGGGAGGCAAAGAAATCCATTAAAGTGATGGATGTTTGCTAATACAAATGGACATTGTAATAGACAATAAAGTGATTTATTTGATGGGTGAAAACAAATACATTTTCTTAATCTCTATGTTAGGTAGTTCTCATACTGGTTAGACCTAGAAGCTTAGGCATCAGGGAGTGTATAGGAGAGAAAAATAACTTGTTTTGTTGTAGCTGCACAATGAGGCTTTTCCTAAGTCTAGTAAACAACTTGCCTTCATAGAATGCAGTCAGATATAGGCAACTGATGTGCAAAGGAACTGCAGAATACGTGGGGTTGGAAAGGGTGTGTGGAGATCACCTAGTCCAACACCCACCCTGCTCAAAGCAGGATCAACTGGAGCAACTTGCTGTTTGGACAACTGGTTCGGGTGCTTGACCACTGTTATGGCAGAAAAGTGCTTTCTTTTGCTCAGATGGAATTTCATCTGTGGTAATTTGTGCCCATTGCCTCTTGCCCTGTTGCAGGGCACCACCAAGAAGTGTTTACCCCTGCCCTCATCAGGTATTTATACACATTGATAAGATCTTCCTGAGCCTTCTCTTCTCCACGCTAGAGTCTGAGCTCTTTCAGTGTCACCACGTATGTCAGATGCTCCAATCCCTTAATCACCTTTGCAGTCCTTTGCTGGACTTGCTCTAGGATGTTTATGTTTTGCTTATGCTGGGGAGCCCACGAGTGGACACAGCACTCCAGATGTGTCTCACCAGTGCTGAGTAGAGGGGAAAGATAATCAGATTTGACCTGCTGGCAACATTTTTCCTAATGCAGCCCAAGATGCTATTGGCCTTCCTTGCTGCAAGGGTGCACTGCTGGCTCATAGTCTACGTGGGAGTCCACCAGGACCCCCAGGTGCTTTTCTGCAGAGCTGCTTTCCAGCTGGTCATCCCCCATCCTGTACTGGTGCCTACTGCCTATTCCTCCCTAGGTGCAGGACTTTGTGTTTCCTTTTGTTGAACTTCGTGAGATTCCTGTTGGCTTATTACTCAGCTTTTCAAAGTCCCTCTGAATGCCAGTGCAACCAGCTGGTGTATCAGCCACTCCTCCCAGTTTCTGTCATCAGCAAACTTGCTGAGGATTCACTCTGTCCCATCATCCAGGTCATTAATGAAGTGGTTAAACAGTACCGGCCCCAGTATTGATCCCTGGGGTACACCAGCAGTGACTTTCCTCTAGCTGGACTTCACGCCGATCACAACCCTTTGAGCCCGGCAGGTCAGCCAGATTTCAGCCCATCTCACTGTCCATTGGTCTAGTGTGTACCTCATCAGTTTGTCTATGGGGATTTTATGGGAGACAGTGTCAAAAGCCTTGCAAAAGTCAAGATAAACAACATCTGCTGCCATTAGCTGGTCTGTTCTGCTCAGAGTGTCTCAGTCCCAGCAGATGCTGCTGGCAGGGTTGCTCCATGAAATCAGTGTCTCCCCAATTCAAGGTTTGTTTAAAACAATATTGTCAGTTTTGCTTTGGCTGACTTGCATGTGTGTTTCTAAAATAATGCTTTTTTAATGGTGTATATTTAAAAGTGTGAAGAGTAGTCATTTAAACATTGTCAAGTTCGAAAGTATTCGAAGTGATGTGAAGTCAGCAACATAGCTATTGTCAACATTGTTTATATAGCAACTGTTCATGTTCCTATCTTGCTGTCCTTACTAATAAAAAGACCTGCTGACAAAGGCGAAAAATAAAGACAAAAAAAGGTTTGTCACAGTGTCTGACAGCTGTTTGCGATAAGATAAACAGACTGAAGAAAGGAAACTTTTAATTGGTGCGAATCAGAGGAATTATTTATAATAAGAAGAATAGCAGAAGTACGGTTTTTCAAATTTACATTATTCCTTGTAAAACTTTTATTGTGAAAAATGTCCGCATTCTAACAGGACTGGCATATCATTTAATTAAATTTAGGAAACTTGATAGGAGAAGTCATCTGGAAAAGAGAAGCATATTTCAGTAATGTATAGTTTCTTAACATCAGCAAAGAGAGGATGAAAAGAGTTTCTTATTCAAGAATGTAAATGTAAGTATTTTTAAGTGACAGAAATTCCCTCTAGAAATTGGAGACATTTTTAAAGGATCAGAAAAATGGAAGGCTGTAGGAAGGGAACACTGCTAATTTCTTTTATGGAAAAGCATGCATTTATTTATGTTAACAATACCTGCCAAAGCTTTTATTTAGTGATAAAAAACTGATGTGTTTCATAAATTCATTTACAGCTAAACAGAGTTTTAAACAGCAGTAGTTGTAACTTATTTAGGGATCACAGCCACTCTAGTTCTACTAAAGCCTGACCAAATGTAGTGAGTGTATGGTTTCTAGGGTAAGTGTAGTGTTCATATAAAATGTTTGGTTTTGCCCAGCTTTTTTTTCTCACTTTACAATCTCTGATTTCCTCGTATGCAAATTGGTTAAATTAAATGGACCTCTTTCTTCAGATATTCCTTTTTTAGCTCTTTTGCAATGTCTTTTTTCAATGTGCTAAAAAAGGACAGCATGTAAGGAAAATATATAATCCTTGGTTGCTCAGTTACTAATGCATAGAGTCTTTTCACAAGAACTTTTGGTAATGACTTAGGAGTATCGCTGTTATGCTACATGCATTATTGCAAATTTGAGTTGGTTCCTGCAGGAATCATGGATACAACCACAGATACCATAAATAAACATTTTATAACTTTTTTTTAGCATAATGTTAAAAGGTGGGGGGGGAGAAAGAAAGGAAAGGAAACATTAAACTAATTTTTGTTCTGTTTTTTCTGCGTCTTTGAAAGCTTTGAGCTTTCAGCTTCCTGTGAGAGAAGCAATGGTGAAAGGTCTTGGGAATATATTTGAGTGCCATATTTTTGTTCCTTGCTGCTTGTGCATTCACTAATATCCCACTGACTGTGAAACATAGCAGGCAGCAACCACAAATATTAAGACATGGATTTATTCTACCTCATTTTAGGTGCTTGGATACTTCAGTTAAATTAACAGCATAGTTGTTTAATCAGTGGGAATTGATCCAATTAAAGAGGAACACAATCTTTGATAGGCAGTTTTAATTCTTTTTTATTTACTTCATCTGCCTACCTGTATGTCTACTCAAACATGTGCAAGCACAAAAAAGAGTTGGTGCATAAGTGCTAAAAAGGAGCAGAGAAGGCCATGGTAAGTAGAAATGGGGGGGAACAGGAGGTCAGTGAGCTGCTGCAGAAACATTTGGTTGTGGAACTTCAACCTATGAATTTCACTGCTTCTCTCAGCTGTTTTTTTTTTCCCCAATTCTCTTAAGTTAGAATTATTATTCCTCCTTTGAAAATGTTGTTGCACCCATTCTTGCTATTTTTGTCCGTTCTTAAATATACTGTTGCTAGTATAAAGTGGGCAGCTTTAGGAGAAATATTTTGTAACTGTTGTTTATTGATATTGAAACTATTGAGAAAAGCTAAAACTCTCAGTAAAGATCTCTGAAAATCAAGTTAACATACCTTGCTGTTACCATACAGGATTCTTTTAACAAAATGAAGTATTTATGTGCACTATTAAAATAGCTTTTCAGTTAGCTATATTTCTTTCCAAATGTTTTGACTCATGTAACAAAATGCATGGTTACAGAATCACAGAAGGGTTGAGGTTGGAAGGGATCTCTGGAGATCATCTGGCCCAACCGCCCTGCTCAAGCAGGGCCACCTAGAGCTGGTTGCCCAGGACTGTGTCCAGATGGCTTTTGAATATCTCCAAGGATGGAGACTCCACAACCTCCCTGGGCAACCTGTGCCAGTGCTTGGTCACCCTCACAGTGAAAAAGTGTTTCATGATGTTCAGAGGGAACCTCCTGTGTTTCAGTTTGTTTGTGCCTGAGTGATCTCAGTATGCCCAAATGATCTCAAAGCTTTGCTTTCTAGGGATCTGTGACTGCACCTTTTCTATCTTTCAAAGCTAGGTTTTAGGAGTGCTTGTAGTTCAAGAGTTTTATTTAAAAATATTATACACTTGAGTATACAAACTGGGAAAGAAAGCTGTGTACCAGATGTTCTTCTTGAATACTTGGGCCAGATCCAGTAGTAAGAAAGCCTTCCTGAGCTTGGAAACACTTACAGTACTCAAAACTTTCAAGTAAGTTGGGAAGTACTCTTTTTCTGGATCAGTAAGAGGAGTGATTTAAACCATTTTAAACGTTGCTGAAGTCAGTTACATACTTTTGAATTGGTACAATCAAACATCATCTGTTATGTCACTAAATAGAAATAGAACCAAAAGCCAAGATAAGGCACTCTCTTTAACACAAATGCTATTGTCTTTTTTTAGTTGAAAGTTTCCCAATGGTTGACAGTACTCCCTGTAGCTGATCCTGCTTTAGTTACAGAACAACTACTAGATTCCATCTAGTTTTGTCTCAGTTAATACATTAACACCAGCTTGTGCATGTCTTTGTTTTATAAAGAAGCATGGAGGGGGAATAGGGGAGAGGTAATGAAACAGTAAAGGTTACCATGAACTGTTTTTACAAATCTCACAGAATAAATCAAATGCTTAAGTTGACCAATAATAAACAAAATTTTTAAGTTCCAACTGAAGAATTTTTTTACGTGAGTGCATATAACTTTCAGTTGTGATTTAAGTCCTCCTGAAGTTTGGAAGACAGTGTGGTTTATATAGTTTTGTTAATAACTTTTTCCCCCCATAAAATAACGATGCTTCAGTGGAAGCTTAGATGAAAATTATACACATGCTTTTACTTATTGCAGCTACTCTGTATGGCAAAGATGTATCACTTGATCTTTAAAGACTCTTCAATTTATTCAGTTAGTAGAATAATAAAATAATTTAGTTTTTGAGGTCTTCTGGTGGGCCTGAAAGTCATCTAGTCCAACCTCCTGTTCAGAGCAAGGCAAACTTTAGAGTCAGAGCAGATTGTTCAGGGCTTTGTCCCATTCAGTTTTAAAAATCTCCAAAAGTGGAGATTCTGCAGCCTCCTCGGGCAACTTAGTGTGTCCTTAGCTGCTCCTCTTGGAGAATTTTACTTAAGTCTGATTGAACTTTTCCTTGCTGTAACTTGTAACTGCTGTCTCTTGGCTTTTTGTAGTGCATCTTGAAGAAGTCTGGCTGTGTGTTTTCTGCAACCCCTCTTCCACTGTGACTTTAGGAATTGGTATTGGGAATGTACAAAAGCCATAGCACCACCCTGTCTCAATACTTTATAAATTACTGAGATTTTTTTAAAAGTTTAAAGTCTAATTTTACTAAATATTTGATGGAGCATGTTAACATGAGAAATGGGCAAATAAACGTAGTACTGAAAAAGACTGCAGCATTGTACCAGGACCATTTGTAACGAAATCCCAGAATACATCTTTTTTTCCCTGGGTCTGTCACGTGGAAGGCTTGGAAATGCTGAATTTTTTATAGAATGGTTTTCCAGCGTGTAAGCTCATGCTCACATTTTCAAGAGTGTGTAGTAATAAACAAAGAAGGTGAAACAAAGGACAAAACCAAGATTTCAGAAAAAGTTGTGATACTGTATGACACAAAAGATGAACTCACTAAGTTAGTTAGGAAAAAAACACTGGAATGGATTACAGCAGGATATAAAGGACAGAGGATAACAGTTCAATGTGCAGAGGGGTAAATAGTTTTTTCAGTCACTATTTTTTATTACTGTCTATAATAATAGAAGAAAATAAGATGCAGTTTCTTGGTTTTATTATAAATTTATAGAAGAGTTAGTAAATATAATGAACAGACATAATATTCCTGGATGATCTGGACAGATTTATGCATCAGTAAAATGTAATGGATGTAATAAAGGTAGCAAATGTGGTGTATTTTGATATCTGGAGGGCTTCAGCCTTTGTTGAAGGCCGATGTTCTTTTGCAGAGGAGTATAGATAACCCTTAATTATCTGAATATTTTTCTAGTGTTTTGCAACAGGATTGTATTATGTCTAAATGCATATGAATGTTTAAGTGACTGATAGTGTAATACTTAATTTTAATTTTGTACTATTTATTTCAAGGAAATCATATTCTAAAAGCTTTAAGACTGCAGAGTCATTTTTACATTATTGATTGAGCTACATGTTCGTCTCTGAAACAAAATATTCATGTTATCAGTGTTACAAATTGGTAGTACATGAAGAGGTATCCGGAACATATGGGTTAATTTCTAAGAAGCTGGGGATGTAATGGGCTAACAAATCTAGATCTGTGCTGAAGATAGAAAGGATAAATGCAAGTAGTGGGTTGTAACTACCCCATTCTCTTTTTCTCCCCAGAAATATCTACGTCAGTTAGTTCCCCTGCATCAGAAGCATATAGTAACACCAGGGCAAGGCGCGGAATGGATAGGTCATTTACTGCTGAAAATAACAGTAATTGCTCCATTGAATGGGCTTTAATCATTACTTTGTTGCAGTCTTCAAATCCTGAACAATATTTTCTTGTGCTATCAGTCCATTCACTAGGGTCTGAATCACTTACGTTTTCTGAGCCTCAGTTGCTCCTGAGTAAACTGAAGATAACATTCTGAAACTTACAGAATTGTTAAGAGTAACAACGTGGAAGCTGTATTTATTTCTTGTGCCCTGCACTGCTTCCACCATGATGTACATCACCCAGAATTAATTCCTCACCTACCCCTATTGTCTTCACAGGAGGATGAGGCTGGTGCCTGATCTGAGGACAGTTGTCCATGTGGCTCTTTTCTTCTTCAGTAAGGAATCTGGCCTGTTTGCAGTTAAGAGGCTCAGTAGGGACAGAGGAGAAGCAGCTTTAGTCTCTCTTGCTCTTTTTGATCAAAGGGAGCGCTGTTGGTGTACAGTAACTCCTCCTCAGCTGCCTGTATCACATGTGCCTCTACAAGAAGGTCAGATCAAACTTTAACATAACAATTTAGCTTCACTAGGGTTCTCATAACTTACTCCACTTTCTGAAATATGATTTGCAAAACAAAATGAGAAATTTAGTCCCAGCAACACAGATATTTTCTGTGGATGGAAGGTTGGACAGATAACTAATGTTCAGCTTTTTGCTGCAGGGAGGGAGAGGAGCTGTTCAGACATTGTTTTGTAAATCCATGTCCTGTGGCCAGTAATCCCAAGCCTTTCCTTGGTCTCTTCTTCTGGTAGAAAGCTCTTTTTTCTATTTTCAGACGTTGGTTTCATTTTTTTTACTAGCAAGGGTTCCTTTCTCTCTTGCGTTTTACAGTCTGTCAAATGTCTGCATTCTTTGCAGTAGACAGTTTTCTTTCCCTCATTTGAAGCCTGGCCCAAGACATTCTTGGGGCTTTTTATCTCTGCTACCCCATGGTGCTATGTATGATAATGCAAGAATCTGAGGATATATAGGGAAGGAAACTAGTCAGAGGTGCTTATCAAATGAAGATTAAGATTAAAAATAAGTCTAGCAGAAGACTGCAGACATTTTTCTAATATAAGAGTGCCAGTTTTTTAAGTAGTTGTTTTTTTTTTATAAAATATTCATTCTTAGTTCTTTGAATATTTTAAAAAGTATATTTTAGGAATCTAATTTTGCATCTTAAGAAATGCAATGTCTTTCATTTCTGACCCATGCAATATTACATATAAATTCTGGTATAGTATGTAGACCTGTAGATTTCAGATAAAGAAGAAGTGGTAATGTGTTCAATGTACACGGTTTTGCTTTCCATTCAAGACAAATCTAACACAGCGATTCTTCTTAATGAACGTTATGCCTGCAAGGGAGGGATAGATGCCAAAGGTTTTTCCAGCAAGAAAAGTTTCGGTTTATTAAATTTCTTTGCTGTGAACAGCACACATTTCACGCTCTGTGTGTGTGTGTGTGTAAGAGAGAGAGAGAGATGTAATCTTGAAACCACAAGATTTCTGTGAATATAAGATAGTTTCTCTCTTCTCGGTACCAGGGGAGGATTGAAAACCTAATCAGTAATGGATCAGAGGACCTCCGTGACTTCCATGTTCTTTCTTTATCTCTGTTGCTGTCTCTTTTCCTTCCTGACTGTCTTTACCAGATATAAGAGGTACTTCTTGCAGTTGTAGGCCTACAAAGTGTCCTTTGGGTCAACGCATGCTGTACATGTTTGGTAATTCTCAGCAGATATCAGCCTGTCCTGTTCCTGAAATAAGCCCATTTCTGATCCATTTTTTAATCCTATTTGAACTTGAATATATACTTCCAAATCTCATTGATTTCACATCATCAGACATGATCAGAAGCTTACCAAAGCTTCCACCCTCTCACCCCTAATATTTTGTATTTGTATTACTCAAGAGTTTCTTTCAGGCTGGTTCAACAGGACACGAGACCTCACCAACTTTGTACGCAATACTGTGACTCTGGCATTGAGGTATTCACGGTGTCCAGAAAATATCTGGGTAGTGCCTTAAAAAAAAAAAAAAAGTACATGCTATGTTAGGAAATTATTGTGAGAGAGGTACAGAGATAAATTTAGAGAAAACAAGAAAGGCCAAATATGGTAATGAAGGAAGGGGCTATATTCTTCTGCACAAAGAATGTTTTTCTTTTTTTCAGAGACATTAACAGAGGTTAAAATATAGAAAACATATCAGAAAACCAATTCTTTAAATTAACACTTAAGTTGCATTGCTTAGTTTTACTCTCAGAAACCCAAGCAGACACCGTACAGAATCCCAGGATTAAAAGCGGATTAAATGGTCCTAATGGGCCATCAGGTCACGTAACTGTTACAGTAGTATGAGTCCACTTCTGAGTGGAAGACTAAGTGAGAATTTGGTAACAACTTGAACTTTTATATTAAAGTTAAAATACAATTATATCGAGTTTGTGTTTGGTTTTTTTTTTTTTTTTAAATGTGGCTTTCAATAGTGTCATAACTTTTAAGGTAAATGATACTTTTTTCAGGCTAGGACTTAAGAGACCCCTTCTTGATCTCTGTTCTCTTTCTTTATCCTACAAGTGTACCTATATTTCAGTATTTTAAAAAATGATAGAGAACTCAAATATGGAGATCTGGGGAATACAGACGTACACAGATTGGAGCTTCCAAAATATTTTTAATTTTCATTGTTTCTCCTAAATAATTTACACTCTTTACAAATCTTTTCATGCCTGCTGCTTGTCTGCTGCTCTATTTTTTTCTGTGCTTTTCTAGCTGCTGTGTTGCTAGGACATGCTCAAGTAGATAGAAAGGTTACAAAGCACTGAATGGGAGAAGCTTCTCAGTAAAGCAGGAAAAGCAGTAGAAAATAAATTGTATGAAGATCCTGAAATAAAATACAAGAAATAATAGTTGAGCTATTGAAGTAATATCTTCAGTATGAATTTGTATGTAAAAAGCTTATCTTTAATTAAACATGAAATAACGCAGTTAAGGTTAGCCTTTCATGATAATGTATTCCAACACCCTTAACAGGCCTGAGAATCTAGTGTTTACAAGTCTTGATTTTTCTGAATTGACAATTTAAAAAGTATTCACTAAAATATTCACAATAAAATGTGTGGTGCTTGATTAACAGCCTGTATTCTAGTGTAAACATGTTTAAAAAGTTGTTTCCAAACAACAAAAAATAGATTATTCTATACCAAGCTAGGCTTTACTGCAATTCCATGTTACCTCAATTTATGTTTTCCCGATAGATAACAGATTTTCCAGAACTGCGTGAGGTACATAGTTTACAGTATTGTGAAATTATGTCAGCACTTTTAGGATTTTTACTAGAGTTATTTGGCACTTTCTTTAAAAAGAAATTACTCCATTTTAATCTTTGTATTTCCTGTCTTGCAAGAATTTTGAGGCTTTTTGCTTTATTACGGGAAATTATTTGTTCTGAGAAAGTTGAAACTGAGAAGCCAAAATTGTTTCAGTTTCTAAAATTAGTAACTTAAGGTTCCTCTTCACTGTATTTCTCATGCTGTGTCATCATTTGAACCTTGCCAACTTGAAATATATGGTAAGAAGTCAATTTCGAGGACCTGCCAAGAATGGAAGAGCTGTGTAAGAGACGCTAAATAACAGTAGAAGTTTAAATTGTCTGAGAAACACATTTTCAAATATGAAAATTTTCAAATATGAGTTGTAGTGCTTATGTAGCTAGATCCACTAATTATCTTCTGAATTAACATCCCAGTTCTCAAAAGTGTTGCTGCAACATAACTTCAGCTTGTGTTTGGTGAGAAGTCCTACCTTCTGTATTTGTGGCTGTATTTAGCTCAGTGAACTTTGTCCAGTCAAAAATTGATTTTTATGGCTGAAGGCTTGTAGAGCAACTCTGCTCTCCTCACTGACTGTGGAAAGATGAATTATTACAGGCTGTTCCCTGTGGAGTCTCTCAGGGCTGGTCTACAGCTTGAAAGTTTTGTTGGCAATTTACTGGGCAATTAAATTCTCAGGAAGTACTTCAAAGGAAAATGGATGTTTGGCTGGCAGGAATGGATGTTTTCCAGTCAAAGAAAAGAGAAAAAGGTTGCAAGGAAGATTTAAACCCTGTAGGTATTTTTTAAATAACCTACCACCGACTGTTGTATCTTCCTACTAGTTTAGATTTGTTCAGACAAGTTTCTCCAGTCCTCTGTGTGAAATGGTAGCTCTCAGGCCACACAGGCTTTGAAGGTATCAAAGCTCCTTCACATCTAGAACAGCAGACTGCAGAAGGACAGTGTGCTTCCACCCGTTAACGTCTTTCAAGCAGTTCTAAAACTCATGAGATTGAGCCGTATCTTGAATGGTGATATGGAATAACATACTGCAACCATTCTTCCAAATTAGTCACGTATTTAAAGGATGGTATTAGTTGCCTTGGACTGTTTGCAGACCCCTGGAGAATCAGACAACTTCAGTTCATGCAAAGTAAATGGATTAAGTTTCTTGCAGTGTATTTTAACATTTTTTCCACTATACTTCTCCATATCTCATTGATTCAGCTAGCATAGTATTTGCTGTTGAAAGAGTAAAGACAGTATTTTGTTCTTTTTGGGACTTTGGGATATTTACCAGAACAATGAGATGGCTGAGGAATGTGGAAAAGTGTAAGCATTTTAGATGCAGCACTTTAGATCTTTGGTTAGTGAAATGTTGATGAATTCAATTAGTTGATACAAAACACTGTAAAGACATGAAATATTCCTGCAGCTTGCAGATGTTAAAAGTGATTGTGGGGTTTAATGGAACCATAAAAGAGTTATTTTTCTATGTTAACAATTGGACCTGTGAAAAACAATTGTGATTCTCAGCATTTTCACATGTATGCTGCTATCAGTTTTTAACTTACTTTATAAGTAAGCTTTTTAAGCTGAAGCTTTTGTAAAATCAGTTTGCTCACTACAGAAGCATGCTTTGTTTAGTCAGTTGAAAATTAACACAAGTTTAGAAAAGCTGATGAGGCATTTTGTTTGGCTCATTTTTTGGCACTGATGCAGAAAAGTCATTAGTAACTTATGCTTAAATTATAAGGAAACTGGATCCGCACCTGTTCTTTTTAAAACCAAAATAGTCCTGTCAAGGTGTTCGACGCTTGTTCACTGGTGTCCCAAAAGTAAGTTATCAAAAGGATTTTGAGAGCTTGATTCTTCATACTGCTGTTGCAAAAATCGTGCGGGTAACCTGTGTGAAGTTGCAGGAGTACTGATAAGTAGGAAGTAAAACTGGGAAGGGTGTTTGACCCATATGTTCTATTGAAATGATCATATTAAAGGCTTACCACAGACAAATGTATTATACCGACTGAAACAGTCGTCAGCATCCTTGTGTTTCCCAGCATTACTGCAACACTTAGATAATGTGTTTTGAAACTGAAATGAGATCCATTTATTAATTTAAAGCCGTATCTTTGGGGGAGCTGGGAGGAATGGTGATGTTGGAGAGGATTTAAATAATTGCATTTTGATATGAAGAGCTTTACTTTAGTACTTAAAATGGGAAGAGCCACAAAAAAAGCTTCCTTAAACCTCTGAATGTTTATTGTGCCATATCAAACTGAACAAAGATATTTTTCATTGATGTAGCTGTTGGTTTTACTTAAAGGTTCAAGGAGGATGCTTAGTCTTATTCTTCTCAGAAACACACTGTAGCAGGGTCTACTCTTTACCAAGTGGGACTGAGCACTCTGAAGGATCAGAAATAGCTTCCACAAAACAAGAAATAGTGTATTAGAATATTGGGTTCCTGTTAGAGGGCAGCCCTACACAAGAGGATACCTAGATTTTGGAAGATAGCGTACTGCTATTACTTCGCTGTATATACTCTGTAGAGGCAGTTACTTATGTTTTCTTGACTGCACAATGGCCCAACTTCAGGAGAAGTATAAACTCCTGAGAGGCTCATGATTATGGCCTTTTTCTAGCTTAGACCTGAACTGGAAAAAGCCTAGCATAACTGGAAAAAGCCTACTACTCCATAGCTGCATTACCACACTCCTGTGCAAAGCATTGCTGCATCCTTCTTTCATACTCGGAAGTCATGGTATGGTCTCATGACTGCATAGCAGGTTTTCAGCTCTGATTTCTGGTTTCATGCTGATATAACAGTACCTTGAACTCTCAGGAGAAAAACAGAATTTAAAATTTTTCAGTCGTTTCTGTTGGCTGTGGCAGGCATTTCCTCACTGAGATTGCTAGTTGTGAATACTGTGCACAAACATCTGTCTTTTTTGTGTTCAATGTATTAGGGAATGTAGATGCCCAAACCAACGATGTGAATTCTTCTCTGGAGCTAGGTGCTTATGTCCTTACGGTGTTCAGTGCTGGGAAACCTGTGTCTCTTGTTTCTGGTTTTGGTCCAAGGTGTTCAAGTAGGATCTTGCAGCTTGCATGTTTAGTATTTTATATTCTCAGATTGTTCATTGTCAAGCTATTGAATATCCCCGAGTTGCACAGTGCTCAGCGATGGATGACCTAACCAGTCAAGAACAAGGTTTTCTTCCCTGGAAGAATACAAATAAACAAATACTACAAAACACTGAGTTGCAGATTGTAACAACAAATGTTCCCGCACCCATGATTCTTCTTGCAGCTACAGCTCCTCTTCTTACAAAACTTCAGATCTTCTCCTACACCTGTTCAGTGGAGGCCTCTGCTCTAGGCTATAGATCTTGCCTTCAGGGCTGCAGGGAATCTTCAAGAAGAAGAGATGTTGCACAGAGAAGTGAGCATATGAGAGAAAGGTTACAGAGAACACAGGCTTAGGACATAAACAGACTGTAAGGGCAATATGTGGTACATGCATTTGTACCTTAACAGATATCAGCACTTATCTCTGTTATGCATGCTGTTACCTTCCTTGTCTGTTTAGTACAATAACTGCCTGTGACATGTTGTGTCAGACAGTAGCTTCTCTGTGGAGCCTGCAAGATGTGGTTTGCACAGCACCTTTGCTCTCAGGCGGTCTGTTGCACCCTGCTCTCTTCTCACAGACCTCAGCAAAGCAGATTATTTGACCTGTGCTCCTCTCCTGAATTCAAAGCACAGTAGTTCGGTGTAATCTATACTTCATTTCCAGGAGGCACCTACTTTGTACCAGGGTCTGTAGCTCCTTTCGTACTTGTACTCAGCCAGATAATAACCTTATTTGATTTGAAGAACATGTTTGAATGCAATTGTGTCTAATTGAACTTAGCAGAATTCCTGTTGACATTACTAAGTTAGGATATCATTCATTATCACTGGGTGTCTGTGATGAGATTGCATTTGTAGTGGTATATGAAAACTGATGGAATTAGGTTCAGATTATTTAATTTACTCTTCTAGTTGATTTTTGTCAAGCTCTTTCCATCTCTGCTAGTCTACATAGGTAGGAGAATCCATACAAAGATGTCTATGCTTTTTTCAACTTAATTAATTGAAAGGAGAGTGGCCATGACAGGATATGAAAAGCTTTCTGTTACACAGTATGTGACATTTCATACAGCAAATACACTTTGCCCTTATTTGGACATTATCACTAAGCAGCAGTTATGGAGCCATTACTTTTTATGATACCATAATTCTTCACCATTCATTCACAGTAGGAAATGGCTGAAGGAGCACACCATCGTGGGTCAATGTAATTTGATTTCTAACATGGTGACTTCTCAACTTAGCATGTAGGCAGATGGGTGTTCTTCAAACAGCTGTGCCAGCAAAAGGTCTCACAGCCGATCAGCCTGCCTGACTTTCTCCCTGCTGATGGGTATTTCCTTCCTATGAAACCTAGCTAAATCACTCATTTGATATTTTCCCTGTTTAAAGTTTGTTAATTCCTTTGTTAAGGGAGCCAGATGGAAGAGGACACTTGTCCGTAACCTTACAGAACCCATAGTATGATAGGGATGAAATTAAATTGGGCACATGCCTGTAGTGGCAGGCCAGAAGCCAGTATAACTTGATGCAGAGTTAGGGTTAGTGGCTCTGGTTTTGTCAGGTGGATTTGTGGAACCTAGTCTAGCATGTATAAGTCTAAGGATAGACAACTAAAAGTTTTGGCACTAAACTTATTAGGCAGAGGCAGGAAGAATAACGTCAGTTTTGAACAGAGCTGAGTTAAAATCTCACTGACCCTATAACATGATCAGTAAGGGTCTGTGTGAGCACTATCATCAGAGGGGGAAAAATGCTTACAGTATCACTTTGCATTCAGTTGGGATCAGTATTAGAATAGTAAAATGTAGCAGGTGATTTCAGACTTCTAATTAAACACCAGGGATTTCATTCCCTCTGTTGCAAAAGGTGAAATCTAAAACTTGTGATATGAAAAGTCTCCAGTTATGCCTTTTTTGCAACCCTTGTAAGTCCTTTGTGAAGTAGAAAATCTATTATATTTGGAAAAGCATCTATGGAGCATCAACATTTTCAAGCTTTTATTAAATGATTAATCTATATTGGATTTGTGGAATCCAAAGCAGAAACATTGTTTAATAATGCATGCTGAAGAATATATGATCTCATATTTACTCCACAGAGGCTTTTGGGGTTTTTTGGAGATTCATGAACTCTGATGGGTCTTCTAAAAATTAGCAGATGTGAGTACTGTAATAGCTCAATAATGTCATATGTCTGGCATCAGGAGCCCTCTCTTGCAGTAGCTAAGTGTCTTTTGATATGTGATGTAGTCCAGTAATGTTGTAAAGCTCTCTGGCTTCGCTAAAGAGTAAATGACTGAGTATCAGCAGTTTGTAAAGCCTTTTAATGCTGCTGAAAGAACGGATAATGACAGTGTACAGTGCTAGAACAAAACAACAAAGACTGGATGTACAAATGTTGATGGCCACTTAGTTTCTAAAATAATTACAGTTCATGTGGTTTTGGCTTTTACAACTTCGGAGTATAAATCCTTTTTGTTGAATTTCTATAAAGTGTTATTCAGGAAACACTTTTCTGCAAGAAAACTGTCAAATGTTTAGCCACAGAAAGCAAAAACACTTCTTTGAAACCTGTCATCCAGTCATCTGTCAGTATATTCATTAGTTTTTGAAATGCCACAAAAGCAGCCATGAATTAAAAAGGAAAAAGTTGTTTTGAAAGAGGATATATCCTTCTCATGTTAAAATTTGTACTAGAGTTTTGTAAGTAAATTACTGACCTAATCGAGTGGCAAAATGACAGAAGAAATTAAATATTCTGCCTGGCAAATACAATAAAAATTGAATCTGTGGATTATTCACAAAATGCTTTTATCCCTGGCTTGTTTTGTAATTCCTTTAAAGCAAGTCATGACAGCCTCGAAGAAGGATGGACAGGCTCTCTGGGAACAGTAGAAAGTCCCTTTTATGTCTGCCTACTGCAGCACTCAATCTCAGTCAAGTGGCAAAAGGAAAGGCTCTACCAATTCTCACTACCAGAGGAGTGCATTCACCTCTGTTCAAAAAGTATACTTTCTTTCATCAAGATAGGTTAATGTGTTTTTTCATTGCATTCTGTATTCAGTAAGATTGTGTGGAAATTAATTATGAATTTCTGAGTAGAGCATCTTTAAAACTACAACTAGTTTAGTAGAAAACTTCCCTGCAAAAGTTCTAGTGCCTATGGACATCCTTCTATGATTGTTAGTAACGCAGTCGGTACTTTCATGTTTAAAGTACCTGACTACCTTGAGAGCACAAAATAGATGGTTATTTACTGCCATCAGATGAAGCTTCTTGATGCTGATAGACTTAGCTACTGCTGTTTTTTGTGACAAAGCTAATAGAGCTAAATGCTTTTCCACTCAAAAACATCTTTCCGCTCAGAAAACCCCAAACAAATAAAGGATTCCTACAGATTTGAAAAAAGGATAGTTCGCTTGTATGTGTTCACTCACACAGGTAAGAACAAAATCCACTGAAGATAACAGCATGCTGAAAGGGACGGAGGAGCTTCGACACAGCCTAGAAAATGTCAGTGCATGTCCTGGGCAGAAGAGGAGGCAGTGAGCTGCTTGGTCACAGTGCTGCCTGAAAAGGCTATGAAACTTTGAGCATAAAAACAGCATCTGATTTATTTTTGAAAGAATGTCACGTTAGACTCATAGATGAATTAAATGCATTTTTAAAATCTCCTCTTTGGAATAACCCCCACACCAAGATACCTCTTGGCCAGCATTCATGTCAAAAGCATCATTTGTCTTATTTTACTATATTGAGAGTACTTTGAGAATTTTTTTTTCTTCCTAAAAGTATACCAACAGTTGAAATGAAATTAGTAGCCAGAATTGCAAATATTTATTCTCCTATGAGCGTTTCTTTAACATGGTACACAGTTTAACTGATTATTTAGCAAAAATTGATTTAAAATTCTGATATAGCTCAGAGAGTTTTGATGGAGAATCTTGGGTTAATTCTCCCTCTGTGTCACATTCCAGAGTATTATATTAACCTAACCAATGTTCTGTCTTTACACCCCTTTTCCATAAATACCTTAAATACGACTTTTCAGTTTCCTTTTTAATAGCTGCTTTGACTTTTGCATAACTTAACGATTTCTATATCATTTGCAAACTGATGTGCAAACAGAAAAGCTGTTGTGGCAGATGTATTTGAGATGTAAGTGAGCACAGGAGCTGCGCAGTCAGGGTGCTCTTTTAAAGGGAGGGTACTCATCAAAGCAACAGGTTCTGATTAAGTTGAGAAATACAGTTCTAATTTGTTGCAGGGCAGACTATTGTTTTCATATGTGTATGTATATAAATACACACATATATATTGCTAACTCTATAACTATATAATTTAAGTAATTATATGACTTATGTATACAACTGATTTTCCTATCTTTAGAAATAAAAGCCTTCAAATACAGAATTTACACTCTTTGTAAAATGCAACCTGGTAAATATATGTAAAGGATGGTACAATGTTAGAACTATTTTGCAGGAGACTGCATACATTGATGTATGGTAGTTGCCTACATTTTTTTGAACTATTTTATTCCTGAAAAACCAAATAAATGTTATTTGAATAAATTAGTGTAAAAGATTGGTGGATATAAAACTCAGTAACAGAAATCCAATAAAGGTTTGACATACCTTTTTACTTGACTTACAGAATGTGCAGAATATAGCTCTTCAGAATTAAAAATTCACATATCTAACAGGCTACACTAGGAACAATGCTGCAACTTATCAGGAAGAAATACAAGGACACGTTTTGAATCATAAAGATAGTAAAAATTAAATGTCAATGCTAGTTTTTTTAATGGAAATGTGCAGTGAAATTTATGAATGCATCTGTTATCTTGTGAAATGTGTCTGAGACATGGTGAAAGAAGAGTCAATATGGGCTTTACAGGCTGCTGTGCTATTGCGATACAGAGGTGTCACAGGAAAGCATATGAGGGCGAGAGACCCAGGTCTGTTCTCTTCTTCCCCATGTGTGTCAGGAGTAATTCCACTGAGGTTAGTGCAGTTCTATGCGTGTGAAATGATGTAAATAAAGGAGAACTCTGTTCACGTTAGTGTTCTTGTTAGTTCTTGTTAGCCAGATAGATACATCTGGAATAATTTTTCTATGAGGTAGAAATTTTAGTGCAGTATTTTTAATGGTAGGAGGACTATAGGGTTGATTGCTTATTGCATCCTGCAGTTGAATGTATTTAAACCTGAAAACATTACCATCTAGAAGGAAATGGGATATGTCCGAAGAGCTTCACTTTATGAATGAAAGGGGGGGACAGTCCCAAGGCCTTTGAATGTTAAGGCCACGTCTCCATTGCTATTCATGAAAAAGGCAAGAGGAATTCAAAGACAAGATGAGGTTTAAGATTAAGTAGATCAATTCTGAAGTATTACTTACATGATCTGAAGCTATCAAAGCCTATTCTGGACCTAATTAAATGTTCAGTAGGTAGGGAGAAGTTTAGCATCCCTTCCTGTCATTAAGTTAATCTGTTGGTAGCCTGCTGCTTACAGTCTATCCCTGTGTCATGTTTTTTCCAACATCTTGTCCTGAACATGTGAAAAAAACATTAAAGACTCTTTGTGCCAAACATGAGACAAGGATTCCAACAAGTTACCTCAAAATAAAACGCAGCTCTTGTTTTTCCATAACTATAAGCATTAATTGGTTGAATGGTATAAGATTCTGTTAAAGTCAGTAAATGGGATGCTGAGGTGAAAAGCAGTTTAAAAAGAAAGTATGGATGTGAATCACGGGGATGTGAAGAAACTGGGTCCTAGCTGAAGGCCATGCAAAAGAATGGTCATGTTGAGTAAGTGATTAATCTGAATGAAAGAACTAAATATAAATGAAATATAAAACTGTGTCAGCAGCAGGACAGAATTCCTTGGGAAATGCAGTTAGTCTGCAATTCTGAGAAATTAATTCTTTCCCATAGTGAAGCAGGTGAAGAGAAAGCCTATTTGGGAGTCTGTCTTTGAATAACATGTATTTTAACCTTTATGGATTTCACAGAGATTTGAAAAATCGTGATGGATGTTGTTGACTTTCCATTCATTGAGTCAAATGGAGTAAGTCAGAGATATCTTTCTTTGATTTTTTTTTATTTCTTTTTTTAGAAGAAAACCAGTTGTGTATAAATATATGTTTTCAGATGTTTGACTCCACTCTGAAGTCATTTTCCTTGGCTTTGCAGAGTATTCCTCACCAGTGCTTCAGGAGGGAGGAACAACTTAGAGTGATGGGAATACTTCAGTATGGCAATGACCCAGCTCAGATCCATGAGGACTTAGGCTGGGGGTATAGTTTCACATAATGCTTCACTTTGTTTAATTTCAGGCTGTCATCCAAAAGAGGTAGTTCCTGTCAAAACCTAAGTTCATGTCAAAACCTAATCTTTTCTTGCATAGGTTTGTTTTCTCTTGGATCAATGAACTGATGTAGCTCACTGGGGTGCTACAATTCTTAAATGCAAGGAGAGAGGGCAGGAACTTGCAGTGAGGAACAGAAGAGCTCAGGACCTCTCCATATCTTCTTGACAGTTACTTGTCTTTAGATCAGAGCAAGCCTAGTGTGATAATTCACCCATAAAAAAAGTACCAACTTTTTCCCTCAAGTGAAAGGCAATGTTGGAGAGAAATCTAAGGACTGCTCTTGCATAAAAGGGAGTATGGCCAGTGGATGGAGAGCCCTCATTCCACCCCCACTCAGCCAGGTTCTATTTTAATTTGTGGAAATTAGTTAGCTGCATAATTCTGTGACTCTACCCAGCAAACCAAAGAAGAAAAATTGTTGTTCTAGTCTCAATGCAGCTCCTTTTCACTACCTGCAGTTGTTGAGGATATATGCAAGATTAAGTACTGAAATGTACCTTCTGATAAAGTACTTTGATGATCAAAGAACTACAGTGGTTGCAGGCAAAAAGGAGGAAACTACTTTTTTAATCTGGCCCTTAATGCTTTTATAGTAGCAAAGGCAATTGTATGGCTAACTTCATTTTTACTCAGCAGTCAAGTTAGTTCAGGTTTAATTGTATTTGTTTTCTCAACTCAGATTTCACTGGGTGCTTTTTTTGGTGCAGGTGCCTTGACCCAAATACAAGTGGTTCATTTTGCTTAAAACAGTATGTTAGGTATCCCTCTGTCCTTTGCAAATCTTTGCGTCTTTCCTTCCTCTTTCTGTTTTCCCCATGACATTCAATATCTCTGCTAAACCAGTGCAGTGACTTAGGTAAACTTTCTCTGATTAAACATGTGAGAAAGCATATTTGAAGTTCAGAGTGTCTCAGTCATGCCAACTGTTGGCTTATTATCTGGGAATTCTGGTTTTTTATATTAAACAAAGGTATATCACATTTTTCCCAGCATATACTGTTGTGAATACATCTTGTGATGTTAAAAATAGCCAAGATTCTCAGCCGTTGTGGAAGAAAGTGATGTGATTTAATTAAGCAGAAATTTTATTATCTTACCTGGCAACTACCCAACAGCAAGCATTATATGTTGAAATGCATGTCATTTGTTGGACCCAGCCTAATGCTGGGAACCCACTATCAAGATTAAAGAAGAGTGAGAAAAGGCCTTCCTTCAGGTTTACCTCCTCCACGGTTTCATGGAGGATGCTTCCAGGCGACTCCTTTTTGCAGCAACAATCTGCTGCTACAGAATGAATTAATGACGTTAAAAATGAGATATGAGCATGAATTTGGAGATGCCTATCATGCACTGTGAAAACCTTTAACATTTTAAAACAAATAATAATAAAGGGTGGAAACACCTTGTGTTCCACTTCTGGTTCAAATGTTAAAAAAAAAAAAAAAACAAACAAAAAACCCAAACAAAAAAAACAAACCAAAAAAAAAAAAAAATCACAACAACGAAAAACCCCACCTTAAGCTGTGAATCTTAAAGGAGACACAGACTCCCTTTTCTACTATTCAGGTTTATAAGAAAAGTACTCCTATGCCCTACTGACAAGCTCTAAATAGGTTGATGCCTGTTTTATGCTTTTCCTTCTGGAAGAGGAAGCTTGCAAGGGTTTCTTTGGTCATTGTTGTCTGGTGGCTGCTGCACAGGCAACCAATCTGACATAACCTGTTTCATGAACTTGATCCATCTAAAATATTGCGCAAAACTTTGCTCCAGAATCTCAAATGACAGAAAACTAAAAACAAACCCACAAAAACTAAAAAAAAAACCCGACATCCCCCATCCTTGAGACTTTTAATATTTGTCTTGATACGAAAAACATTGTTTTCATACACTTAGAGATGAAAGTTGATTCACTACTTTAAATTTTATTCTGATGGGGAGTGAAGCTATTAGTTTCAGCTTAAATGGTGTCTGGACAAATTGAACCTAACTTAAGTGTGGAATATAGTTATGAATTTAACTTGTAGTTTAGGCTAGAAAATGGTGAACTACGTACCAAATCTTCGCAGTGAAACAGCTTGAGTCAAGTTCCTGCTAAGGAAGGAAGGAATCAGGGCTGGGAGAGGGCTGCCCTAATTTTGCCACCTGGTATTATCAGCTAATCTCAGCTATTTTAACTGCCCTCTGTGAGAGGGTATTTTATTATTGATTTATAGTATGTTATAGTTCTGATGATAAGAAAAACCATATCTCAAAGCCTCTACCTCAGTATGAGGTAGATTGTTCTTATTCAAAATCTGACTGATTTTTTTTTTTTCTTGATAGACTTTATTTCCCATCACCCTCCTTCTTCATAGATGGCTGCTCTCTTGGCAGTGTGGAGAACAGCTCTTCCATCAGTCTGGTGGTGCCCAGCTAGCTTACAGGGTTTAGGAAGGAAGAAAAGGCAGCATCTGTCAGTCTTCAAGAAGAAAGGATGCTTAGGAGTGATCAGGCTCAGGGAGAGAGAGATGTAGTACATTCACAACTGGTTGTCTAAGGTCCGGCCTTGATTTCTTGCTCCTTTTTGTAAGGAGGCACTCTAATTTTGTAATGTATGCACATGGCAACCCTCATAAATGTCGTGAAACTGCATGCTGGGTAGAGTTGCCTTTTCCTTTTGCTCTGTCTATGTGCCTGGTGAAGTGTTTCCCAGGAGCCCTACTTTAGGCTTCAACTTCTTCCCATAGACCATATGAAAAATTTGGTAAGATGTCCCCATTTTCCCAAGTCTTGCTTTCCAGAAGTACTGCTTTGAGATACATTATTCTTCTGAACAAATCTGAATTGAGAATTGAAGCTGTAGAACTGTAGGGAATAATGCCTGAAGGGAAGTTAAAGGTGAGACTAAAAACCAGGCTGGTTTCAGAGATTTAAGAACAGGAGATCAAAAATTAGTTTCTTTCCAATGGTGCAGTAGTTTCTACCTGTCCTTACAGACCCAATTAAAATAACATTTGATTAGAATGAATACGACAAAGCACAGTTTTAAGTGGTACTAAGTCTCTGGATAAATTGAAAAACCAGCAAAATTTAATTTTATATTAAAGATTAAAGAGTACTTTCTGGTCTTAGTTATATTATGGTTTCTCTGGTGTATAAGCAGTAAGGCAATTTAATGTAAAATTAAAAATCCTTGGATAACAGCATCTCTCAATTCAAATTAGCATGACTGAGAAAATAATTTTAGCCTTTAATGTTGATTTATAGCAATTTTGCATTCTTTACATGTTGAAATCTGGAACAGTATTATGCTAATATGGCTGTATCACCTGCAGGTGTTGCTTGAGAGTCGAGTGAGCAGTCCTTTGTGTTTTCTTTGAAGGATCAATATTTCAAGATGTGCAAAGGAGAGGGGTCTGACTGACAAGCTGTCTTGATACACAGTTATTCTAACTATGACTGGATTGACTGAAAATTGCCTCAAAGAGTAATAAAATTTATAAAAACTATAAAGCATAGCCAAGTGTTTGAAGTAATCAAAGCTAATTAGGAATATTATTTATTTTCACTTTTTAAATGTCTTGCCTTCCTTTTTACAGTTTCTTGGAGTTTTTCCTTCTGAAATGTTCATATTTTATACTGCATTTGCATGAAAAATATGCATTAGATGTTACAACTATGCAAAATTAGAACTGGCAGAAATTACTGTAATAATTTCTAATAATTGTGCTGTGAGAAATTACTGCTGAGTGTACTCATATTATTGGAGAGAAATTTGTTTTTCATTTTTTGTGCATGTCCAGAATTTTAGCTAATAACCTTGCTTAAATTTTTTAAAAAAATGGTAGTTTGGAAATAAAATGGGTAATTATAATATGCATAATTATAAAACAGTGTCTTCTCATGAGAATAAGAGTTGGTTGTGGGGTGAGATCATGCTGTCTTTTTTCTGTGCCTACATGTATTGTCATAAAAAGCAGATGTTTCTTTGGATGCCTCGTTGTGTGTTACAAATGTTATACATGTATATATGTTAATAAGCTGGTTTTGATTGAATGATTAAATGTAGTCATTCTCTAGTGTGGATGAAATAATACACTTATCAGTCTGCTAGTTCCAACGTACAGTCTGGATTACAAGTGATGTAGTAAAGTGCTTTTGCAGTACTATCAGCAGAAATTCAGAAAGGTTTTTTTGTATTTTGGGATTTTGTAATATGTTTTCCTCTTGCAATGCTGTTTTTTCCTTTACTTTGAAGAATCTTTCTTTAATTCAATACTTACTAGTAATTTTGTGGGAGGATATCATATGCGCTTAGAACAGTATTCATATAATGAGAAAACAGACTATTTGAAAGGGAACGTTGAATAGGAAAAAGTTTTCCTCATCCATTGGTGCAACTGTGCAGAACTGCGCTGAGCTTAATTGAAACAGCAAAAAAAAATTACTGTTCTTGCAATGAGTGCTGTTTGCATTTGAGATCTTGATTTAAAGGGTAAATTAGTTGTAACAAGCCAAAGAAAACAGTAGTAAACATGGCAGTATGAAAGAAATTTCTTTTATCTCCTCGGTGGTAATGTGAATGTGGAATTCAAATGAGTCTGTGAACAATGTAAATTTTTACATCAAAGTGTAATGTTTACTTACATAATAGTATGAAGTCCTGGGTAGGATTTTTTGTTTCATTAATGAATAGCATATACATAAAAAAAATGCAGGGAAAGCTATTTCCCAGTTAGGGAACAAACTGGATTAACTTCTTGATGAATAAATGAGCTTTTTTTACCCTAAAGGTTTGAATTAATGATTTGTATAAAAAAGCTCACTCAGGCTCGAGTTACTGGCTTTGTCCTATTGCTGCTTGCTTAAATTGCACCTAAAATTATGTTATTTTAGTGGTGTTAAGTGCCTTCTCTGATTCTTTTAAACGGAAAATCTGAAATAGTCTTAATATATAAAGTATATTTCAAACAAAAGGGCAACAGCATGGAGATGGAGGTTAGCACATCTCTCATTTAGAAGGTTTTGGTTTGATAACGGTGTTTTAAAACTATTGGAAGTGCAAGCTTTATTGTGAGAATTAAGCTGCAGGGTTTTATTTTTGATACATTAAAATAAAAAATACATTCAATTAAAAAGCCATATTAATCCTTTAACATTATAATAGCAATTTTCCACATTTTCATAAACATGAAATGCATAAAAATAAGCCCTTCATTTATATTTTTGAATTTTTTTTTTTTTGGTCTTTGATAATGCAGATACAAGGAAACGGCTGGGGAACAGAGATTTAACAGAATCATCTGCAATAAAGATTATAGAATAAATCTTAAGAGTTTTAATCAAGCCAAGTTCAGATGAAGTCAGTGGCAGATTTGGTTGAATAGCACCAGCAAAATGAGGGATTAATCCTAAAAATATGAATTTTAGTACATTGTATCTGTTATTTGAAGTTGTCCCACTAAAATAACGTAACAACATTGGGTCTATCCATTTGTGTGTTTAGACAGATGAGGTTTAACAGTCAATGGCAGTAAAACTGGCTAAAATCACATAGTTTGTTTGAAAAAAGAAGGAAAATATAGTAATGGAATGAATGTGGTAGTTGTGGGTAACAATAGGCTCTAGGGGGAAGTAATAACAGGTGAAGCGCTGGTTCATCCAAAATGTCATCTTTACTTCCAGTGGTTTCATCCAAGGTGCTTTTCCTGCTCTGAACTAAAACCCTTCACTTTTATGTCTGGTTGGCAATAGAATTGACTAATGTAAAAGCTGTATGAGGAGGAGGAGGATACCCTTTATTTGTACTTCAGAGTCAGAGGTTGGGGTGGTGACAGAGTCACAGCGGTCTGTGCTGAAATCTTTCTGTACACTTCAGATTTTCTGGAGTTTGCCTAATGATGGATCTGCAGCAGATCCACAACGTCTCTGAAGCCTTAGTGCTTTTAAATATTCCCTAATTACAGCAACATTGCTTTTTCACATTTCCCTTGTTACTTCCTGTGAAATATCTGTAATGCTCTTGTAGCCCTTGTTTAAAGGTGAAATCTATGCTGAAATAATCCGTCACTGTGAATTCACTGCAGAAGGGGGCAGAGCTGTAGCAAATACTCATGTGCAAACCACTAGGCTATTACAGGGTCTGTTTTTTTCCCCATCAACTTCCAGATTGTGTCTTTCAACACTGCTGGAAAATTATTTTTCTGTTTTCATGTTAATATCATGTTGAATACTTTCAATTTATTGACATCTGACTTTATGTATATAAAATTTAAACATGTAAATTCCAACCTTAATGCCTTTAAATATGTGCACACTTTCTTTCCTTCTTGCCTTCCCCCTCCTTCTAGCAAAACCCAACTATTTATCTGCTCTCTTCTCAATCCCATCGCATTGTTTTGCTTCAACAGTTGCCCACCGCACTCCTTCACCCTCATCTCCCCTCAACTCCAAGCTCAGAGAAGCGCCTGCCCCGTCCTCTCTCTGGGTCAATCTGCCACCTAATGGAGGACTGACATTATTGTTAATATTTGTAGGTAGAAGGCAGTGCATCCAGACTGCTCTGTGTCCTACTCATTGACAATAGAAGAAACCCTGGCAGAATTTACCCGTGTTGCGGTGGTGAGCTCTTGAGGGCAAACACCAAGTCTCCTTTGCTTTCTCAAGTGCTAACTGAATAAGTCAGCTCTTAATGATGGCGACAGGCAGGGAGGTTGTGTCATTGTTCACAGACACAGTGCATGTCCTGTCAGGCCTTGCCCTGTTGTATACTTCCACTTAAAGCTTCCACAATGTCCACAAGAGCCTATATATTCAGGGAGCTGGAAGCTCTACAAGTTAATATTAAGGAAAAAAAAAAAAATGAAGAAGCAAAAAAGAAAAAAAAAACAAAGAAAAAAAAATAAAAGCAAAGGCAGCAGGGAAAAAGGAAACTTGAATGCCAACCTTCCCTGCTTTACTTTACCTATAGAGTTGAGGTGGCCAGCTGCAGCAGGCAGGTTTTATGAAGGTGACAAAAGCTGGTTAGCACTTTGTGTGTTGTTACAAATTATTTGAGAGTGAGGGAGAACTGGACATGCTCTTCTAGAGAAGTGATAGTCAGAAAATCTAAAAATTGGCAAGTTCTTTCTGACTGTTGTTAGCGCACTAGTCATCCCTCCACGTGTGATACTCAGTAGCTTACCTGAGCATGGTGACCCGGTTATGAAATGTAGCACAACGCTGGTGATACCTGCAAACAAATTTTAAGGAGTTGGTTCGTTTGCTTAAAAGTCTCACATCATTCTGTTGGTAACACTGGCAGCATGAATTAGTGTTGTTTAAAGCAGGGACAGACCTGATTTGCACAGCTATAATCATCGTGCACATTTTCAGCACTTTCAGAGAGAAATGCAGGGATATTTCTAAAGCATAGAAGTGTTTGTATCTGAGCTCTCGGTTCATTTCAGTTTTTAATGGTGGGCAGAGATTCCAAGATAACAGATGTAATTGTAACTCCTTTAACAGAATTAATTAAAATTAAACCAGCAAACATGCTAACTTTTGCCTGTTAAATATTTGTTACACATAGGTGGCCAGTCCCCAACCCCCATCTCCAAAAAATCTACCCAAGGCAGCTAGCTGGAGTTTGTACAGTTTGTTCCCTCAGCACTGTTTATCCTCCTTTGTTCATGTACTTGTTAGAGTTTTGTATCTGACAGAATGCCTTAGTCCTCAGTTTCTGGCACTGTCCCTATTCTGAGTGACCTCCTCCCTAGCATAACTATTCTGGCATTTCATGCTAATATTAGTGGTTTCTGCTCTACTTCCCAAAGGGAGGAGTTTCCCTGTCTTTGAATCAGATTCTGCTCTTTTGCACAGTATGCTTTTCACAAGAATATCTCCAGGGTTGCAGGAATACTTCTGGACAGATAGTGCTTTTGGGGTTAGCTGTAGGGTTGCAAAGAGGGTAATTAACCAGAGTAATACAGAATGTATTACGTTCTCCTAAGTGACCTCTCTGAAGCCCCTGCTCTGAATTCTATTGGGTTAAAAAAAAAATAAAAATGAGGAAAAAAAGGAAAAATATCCCTTTCATCATATCTCCTGGGTAAAGAAATTAACATTTCAGGGAGCATTTCAGCTGAGCATCCTTTTTGCATATTTACAAGGAACTAACTGTAGTCATTGAATTGGGAATCTTCACTCAGGATGATGGTGCATTTTCCTCCTGCCCACTCTGCAGTTTTCCTTCTGGTTCTGTTTGCACAGTACGGTATGGCTGGCTGATGATTCGTAGGTATTTTTCTTATAAGTGCTGTTTTGCTCTATTGCAAAACCTTTCAGAGGGAAAGAGATGAGCTACTTGAAAACCTTTGTCTTGTTGAAGTTCAGTCTTCTGAAAATGGACTTAATGAGTGACTAGATCATTTGCATGCTTCTAAAAATATCAAAGCATAGCCTGAAAAGGTATCCTAATGATACTGTCATGTGGGTATCTGTTTTTAACATCCAGGTGCTGTAAAAATGTGTTTTCTTAATTTGTTTTCTCTCACTCACTGAATGATTTCTAACTCACTGAGAAATTTAATAATCAAGCTGAATTCTTTACTCTCCTTGATCTCCATATTTAGTGATTCGCTTCAGGCCAAACTATCTCTCTCTAAACCGGTGCAAGTTATGTTTGTATTCCCTCCTGTGTAAACCTATAGTCTTCAGTAGATTTGCAAAGTTGCACTCAATTCAAGCACTTCAACCAGGTCTTTGAAAGACAGCAAAGTATTCATAAATGCATAAGAGAGAAAGTGTATTTGTTCAGGCTGTAATGTCTCTAAAGGACTACTGAAATAAATGGCACTAAACCATTACTTTTATGCTCCATTCCATCTTCTGTTGTAAGTGAGGAGGCAAAAAAGGTGAAAAAGACTGAATCTGGACACCAGAAAGCACCCAAGCAAGATTGAGATGTCTGAGTTTAAATTTGCAATCCAAAAATGCTGTTCAGCTGCTGATTTGAGTCTGGAGGCATCTAAACTTGCCAGGCTTATTAGGCTTACCTCCCTGTTTGAGGGCTATCCACAGCTTTGCTCTGCCATGTATGTAATCACCCCAGCCAAAGCAGTTTATAATTTAATCTGAGCAGGATCTGGAAAGTGAGTGCTCCTGTGTTTAAATCTTCGGAAGGGCCAAATCTAGTATAGGTCATCAAGGAATATGTAAGACAACTGTAAAAGGACAGATCAGCCCTGCTCTAATCTTAAAAATCAACTCTGAATGGCTGCTTTCAAGAGGAGATTCGAGTCTGTGGTTCATGACTGAGTCTACGGGCGTACTTGCAGCCCTTAATTAGACATTTGAACTCCATGCTTAGTTGTTTGTTGTTTTTTTTTTTTTACCTTGACACTCCTAGGATGTGGCACTTGCACTTCCAGAGCAGACAGCTGAAATAAGACTTTGCTGAGTGGAATTTTTATGGATGTATATCCTTTTTTAGCTGTATCCCAGTCCTCATAGTGATTTACCAATGAGCTTCAGTTAGCAGTTATAAAATTTTAGTGTTCAGGGAAGAACAACACTAGAGACTCCCAAAAGAAAAAGAGAAAAATATTTGGAGAGAAGAAAAATTAAAAAAAAAACAAACAAACAAACCACAGAAAACACAGAAACAAGTAAACAAGAAAAGATGCAGATTGCCTATTCCTTATCAATGTGGAAAAGACCAAAGCTAACGTGGAACCCAGCAGTTTCCTCCTGTCTCCCATTCAATAGGGGAGTGGCTGGTGGAGGGAAGATGTCTTACAGAATTACCCGAACGGACATATGTTCATTTATACCCCCACCTGCCCTAACAAAACACTGTTAAAGGACTGATCTGGTGTTGACTGTGCTTAGGTAGACCCTGAGCATTCATGCCCTTGTGGGACCCTGCTTAGTCCTGGCTGGGCCAGAGGGGTCAACCTCGTGCAAGGCTGCATCAGCTGGGTGGGTGTCAGATGACCTGGTACAAATGCAGTTCAGTAGCGATGCAAAAATGGGTGGATAATGAAGCTGTTTTACAGTGCTAGTTCAGTAGTTGATACTGAAGTTACGCTAGAAGCAATTGGATCTCATTGTGCTGGGGCTGTGCAGACGCGCAGTCAGTACTGAAGCTTGTGTGAAAGAGCTTCTATTCTCATGGCAGATGTGTTGGCCATTGCCATGGAGGAGAGAAGCAGACAAATATTTGGTTTATTTTTATAGGACCGAGACTTAAGAACAGAAACAGGATTAGCACTGTTTTGTGAGCTATTTCACAATCATTTTCTTTTCTTGCTGTTGATTTATTATTGCAAGTAACATGATGAATTGGAAGAAAAAGCACAATGCATCATGTTAGGATGGAGAGCTTTTTTAGTCGTAGTCATTAATAGATATTAACTCATATGTATTGAAGATACATATGTTTCGTCAGCAGGTCTAGGTGCAGTGAGTCTACCTGTGAGTTCTAGAGGAGCCGATGGGGGAGATTTCTGGTTCACAGGTTTTCATTTTTAATATGTTCCTTAAGACTAGAAGAAAGCTGGTGTTCTGCCCAGATTCAGAGTAGACAAGCAGATTGAGCAGGGTAAATATAGCCTGATATAAATCACAGTGAACATATGGAAAAAGCTGATTGGGGATTCAGCTGATAGGGAATTAAAGGCCATGAGTAAAATTAATTCTACTCAGCATAGTTTTATGGAAAGTAGGCCTTGTAAAACAAATAATTGACAAAATTTTGATTTTAATCTTTTAATATTTTGTAAAATTACATGTCTGATAAGGTGATGCTGTTGGTGTAATAGACTTTGAAAAGCATTTGACTTATTGCCATGTGAAACCAATTAATAATAACATAAATTAAACTACATAATGAAACAGACCAGATTTTAATGAATAGCAAACCAGCTAGTAGGTCTTAATACAGGATTGTCAATAAAGGAGTTCAAGGACTAAGTGGTTCTCCCATAGTGGAAAACAGAAGATGAAGAGTAGAGACACTGGAAGTTGTGTCTGAGTGGTGGGAAGGAAGGAGGCCCGTGTGAATGCTGAAGTATGGTCTCAGAGCCAAAAGAGTAGTGCTGTGTGTAGGGGGAGTCCAGGAGTGTGACCAGGCTGATGAATTTTTGCTGTATATAGAACTGCTAAGAACATTTAGAGTGCAGCACACAGCTTTGCCATCTGCCTTTGTCAAAAAAGCTTAAAAATGGCTAAAGTACATATAACCATCTAACACTAATAAGTACCTGCAGCATCTGAATTAGTGCTGAGGAGTTCTTTGTTGAATTCAGGAGTTCTGTCTGCATAGTTTATTCTTGATCCAGTCTTCTTTACATGGATATCCCCATAGCACATACGACGTAGCCAAAAACAAAGCAGTGGGCTTAAGCTTCATAAACAAGAGGTCAGAGAAGATGATTTAGTGTATTCCCTGAGGACTTTAAATGATATATCTATAGTAGACTGTGACAAATGAATAATTTGGAGGAAAGCAGTGTGGTGTTTTCCAGAGTTCTAGAGGATTAGAAATAGTTCTAATTTGGTATATTTTGGAAAGTTTTTAAAATAATTTCTTTTTATGTGCACCTGTATTCAGCCACCCCAGCACTATGTGTCCTGTGGTAAGTAGATTAAGACCACCTACCTGTAAATAGACCGTACCTTGGACAATTTACATCTGATAGGTAAGAGATGGGTGGGGAAAGCAAACCAGAGGGGGTTGAATGGACTACATTATTACTGAAGAGCAGAATTTGGAATAGGATTCAAGTTTGTCGGCGTGTACATGGGTGTTTGGTCTATTAAGTCATGCTACCTCTATAAAAATAGCTAGAATAAAGCCAGTATCTAAATAGCATTATTATTTCTATTAGTACTGTGTCCATGCCACTTTGGTAGTATAACACAAAGTGCATTATTATCTCTTTCTATTTGAAAGATTTTAAATGAAATAATTGTTTCCAATAAGGGGTTTTAATATTACCTATTACTGTAAATGCTAGATAAGCTACAAAAGAAGTGTGAAATTTGAAACCAGTTGTTCAAAAATATTTTAAATCATCTTATTGATACTTGCATAGTTAGCAAAGTTGTATAAAATACATAAGCCCTATAAAGATTTGCAATGAAGTGATAAGGGTATTGCAGTTGTCCTCAAAAGCAAGCATTTTGTGCTTTTTATTTGTTAAAAATATAAAATTAAATGTGTGTATTATCAACACTCTTTTATGTACAAGTCATTAAATCTATTTACGTCATTTGAAATTGCTTTTCATGTTTCTATGGAGCTTTACATAAGGTTGCTTTGAAACAGATTTCCTTGAAAACTGTTTATTTTTCCTGATTCTAATTATGTCTGTCTTTCACTGTGAGAAAAAATACAGGTATTGGACAAATGAAGCAGAGGAAGTTTTTTGCTCAGTAGTAATTTTCCTCTCATTTGCAGTGTCTAACTTGTTCTCCATTAATTTAATCATGACTCTATAGAAGAGAATGCTTTTTTTCCCTAATATGCATTAAATATTCCAGTTCTTTCTTGCAATTTTATAACCCTTTCACATTTCTAACATTGACCTTGATTTCAGTTGACATTCCTAGAGACCCTTTTGTCTTAAAATAATGTAGTTGAGTAGAAATGAATAATCAGTTGATGCATCAAAACTCTGTGGAACAATATTATGTTTAGAAAATACTTTCTTTAACTTTGCACTACGCTGAATTTCAGTAAATACACTCCCTTACAGCTCTTACATCCTATTGAAAAGATACCGTAGCTGGACTTACAAGGACATCAAAGATGCCATGGGCTCATGTTGAAGATAGCTAGAGGAAAAGTGTGTTCCCTCTGTCAACTGGAGCCTTATTTGATTAAACTTTGAAATGTCCATGTCTGTCTGTATTAATATCCCAAATAGGAATCAGTAATTCTCAGTACTAGTATAGTATAGTAAAATACACCATACTGTGTGCATTCCGCAATTATGTATACTGTTCAATTGTTAACACTCTCCTTGGCAGATTTTGACCTGAGCCAACCATCATTCTCCCAGACGATGCCTGGACATGATTCAGGGAGTAGCACAGTGGATAGGTAGTATGGAGACTTCCTTCAGAGGAAAAGGATGTAAGCCATGCTGTGTCAGTTTCTTCTCCCAACTAGCAAGTGATAGGATGAGAGGAAATGGCCTCAAGTTGCACCAGGGGAGGTTTAGATTGGATATTAGGAAAAATCTCTTCACTGAGAGGGTTGTCAGGGATTGGAACAGGCTGCCCAGGGAAGTGGTTGAGTCACCATCCTTGGAGGTATTTAAAAGACTTGTAGATGTGGTGCTTAGGGACATGGTTTAGTGGTGGACTTGGCAGTGTTAGGTTTATGGTCAGACTTGATCTTAAGGGTCTTTTCCAACCTAAATGATTATATGATTCATTTGCTCTTAAGCTCTTAAAATCAAGGAGAAGGTCCCTGTCCCATTTGATTTATAGTATGAAAAGGAATCTTGGATTCTGCCTCCCAAATGATCCTTTCCATATGCATGATGTTTTTCCTAGCTCCTTCAAAGTATTCGTTTTTGTTGTTTATGACCAAAAGTGTCCAAACATGTGAGTCACAGGGAAGAGATCGCTGGCACCAAACTGTGTTTTGTGCTCCGGCCAGATATTCTACCTCAGGCTCACTGGTGCTTTCATTCTTCCAGTTATGTCTTTCTGTAGCTCATCTGTAAAAAGTAATAATATATTTTATCTTTAAAAAGCTGGTGGCGGGGGAGTGGATGTCTCTCACTTGATGTTCATTCTTTTGTCGTACATAAAAGCCCTCCCTTTGAAATCTCATATTACATTTGATGATAAAATATTATTCTAGTTTGCTTATGCATTCATATTTACCTTGATTCCTGTTTGCTACACCATAGCTTCAACGTTTAGTCTATGTTTTTACTCACAATCAGCATCTCAGCAAGAAGCACAGAAGATATAACAAGTGATATTTTGTTATGTACGTAAGAGGTACGTAGGTATAGAGAATCGTATTTTGTACAAAGCAGTGAATAGACTCCTGAAGGAACTGTCAAAATGTATGTGATTTCTTATGAAAAGGGTAGGACAAAATGTCTAAGTTATGAGAGCTCTTAAATAAATTATCAGGAGGAAAAGGCAATCTGCTATATAAATATGTCAAGTTTTGAAATTGAAACCTTTACGTTGATCTGCACTTAGAGGCCTGGCCTTATTTTGTAGCAGATAATATTATGTCAAAGCAATTTTTAGTTCTACTCCGCAGCTGTTGTATTCATACTAAATTATGTCAGATTTAATCTTCAATATATTCAACAAGAGCACCCAGTTGTGCTGACAAACCTAAAATCATTTTCAGTTAAATATGTTCTATCACAAACCATTTGGGCACATTGCCTCTCCGACGAATGACAGAGAGGACTGAACAAAAGTCAGTGTGCAAGCTCAGCTTTATAATCCCCGCTGCCTGTTGAATTCCCATATTATATCCAAACATCCGAGCAGTAGACTCAATAGGTATCTTACTGGAACATTGCAGTAGCAGAGGTAGACAATGTGAGGCATTTTCTCAAGGGTATTACTTTCACAATCATTTTAATTACACATGCCTGATTCACCACTGCTTTGCGTATTCATTTGTACTTGTTCAAAGGGAATGCAATTTAATTTTAAAATACTCTCAAATCACTGCAATACTCATTTTACATGGTAAAAGAACAAGACAATAAAGTGGATAATCGGGTTCTCAGAGTTTCATAAGGAGAACTGAAATTTTGCTTGGAGAAGAAACAATAAAAGTCAAGGTTCACTTGTGGAATACTTTGAAGAGTATCCTGTAAATCCTGGGTCAAACACATTGTACAGAGAGGGCACCTTGTTAATTGCAGTAATGCTGTAAGGAAGAGATGACATAAAGATCAGGAGAACAGTGTGTGAGAACCTAGTTTAACTGGAGAAGAGCAGACAGCTGTAGTCGGTGGAACAAAATCAGCTCTTCTGGAGTGCACTTCATTGCAGGAAACACACTGGAGTACTCTCAGGCACTCTCAAGAGAAGCCTTTTTCCTTCCACTTTCCTTACTCACTGTGGCGGGAGCATAGGAAACTATATGTGCCAAAAGTGGGATGGAAGAAACACTTCTCCCCTTCCCCAGCTAAACCCACAGTGCTTTAGGGTGCTCATTTAAAATGTAGGAAAGTTCAGTTTATTTTTCTAGGAAAGTCTGAATCCTTGTCGTGCTTCCCTGCTGTGTGCCTTAACCGCTTTCTGGGTATTTTGGAGTTAGGCTTGTCACCTTGTCTGCTTCTGCAGTTCCAGTTTGTATAAATAATTATGCAAAGGCTAGAACTGAGGTGTTCTCTCTTCTGATGAGTTTTGTAATCTTTCTAATCTGCCATGACAAATACTTAGTTGTTTTGTTATGGTGTGCAGTACTGTAGATAGTTTTGAATATGAATAAGCAATTTGCCCTGTCATGTGGTGCCCCAGTCAGTGGTTCCCAAGACCTCCAAGGAGCAGTACATCTCTAGGAGTTTAACCTGCTGGGATATTTTGATTTTGAAACAAACATTTCTGTTGTAGATAGTGACAGTAAGAATCATAAACAGTAAGAATCAGCGAGTTTGATGTGCTGGGTTAGGATGAGAGGTTGAGCTCTACACCTCAGTTCTGGTTTCCAATTCCGGTCTCTGCTCAGAAGACTATACAAAGAGAAAGACCAGACTAGTTTTTACTCCTTCAACATTCTTCTAAGTTAGAGCTTGGTCCTGAATGTGGTAAAAATAAGGAGGGAGCCAGAATCATTCTGCTGTGGCTAATATGATCTCTCATGCTTGGTTGAAGGGGAAAATCTAGCACATTTCAAAGAACAGATTTCCCTTAAGTTTCATTTCTGCCACCTCTTCATATAGAAAAGGAGGAGAAGAGAGTTTGATAGTGTGCTGCCAGTTAATTAGATTTTGGTTTCAGGCCAGAAATGACAAAGTATTTCCATGTTATGTATTTTGGGTGGAATCAGAAATCCAGGAATAGGAGCCTAGGTTCCTATACAGTACATAAGCTAGCACCTCAGCGTGGCAATCCATGAAGTCTTATGTATTCAGCCTACAACTGTCTGTTAGAAAGAGTTCCAAAATGGGGAGCAGCTGAGATACCTAACTCAAAGCTGCAGGAAAATCCCACAGTTTACTTAGCAAATTGGTGGCCGGACATGTTTTCATTGGAGTAGGTGCCTAAAATAACTCTTTCCAAGAATTGTGCAGGGCATTTGAAAGAGAGGCTAGGTGGGCATTCAGAGCTTTAATCTCCTAAATCTACTTCAGAGGACTATTACCTTTAGTATATACTATTTTTTAACTAGCTGGACTGCTGCTTTATCCTTCTTAGGAGAGGCATTTGTATTTCGATTCAACAGGTTGTAGAAGTTGTTCACTAGCTTCCTTAGGAAAGTGTTATGATCTAGGTGTCCTAAGAACTTCTGGATCTCTGCCTGGATTTCATTAGAGCACATGGTGTAAATATTATCCCTGGATATAGTAATTAGACTACTGCTATTTCATAATATTATTAAGATATGATCATTCAACTCTCCATAGTATCTACATATTGTTATTCTCTTATTTTTATTTACCAGGCTTTTTGTCTATATTTACATAACTATTCCATGCTACCTAGTCTGATGAAGTTGAACTTCATTCTTCAAGTGTGATTTGCACAATACAGTCTAAAATCATGATGAAAGAGAAGAGCATATCTGCAAGCAAAGCTTCCTTGGTCCTTTTTCTGTGCCAAATGATTTCTGCATTGGATGTACCCCTTGACTGTAAGTATTAACCTGCTAAATAAGTGCAGAATAATGGAAGATTAGTTAAATAATTTCTGTATAGGAAGAAGAAGATAACTTCAACATGGAGCTAACTATGTAGTGTGTTTGCTCACTTCAGTCAGGACATTACGATTATGAATATTTACACTAATTTACTGAAGATTTTAAAAAACTGTGGATATAAAATGACTTACATTATTCACTTGAGAAGGGTTAACATAGGATTCTCATGAATACTTACACTTCGATGTGCCTTTATTGAACACTTTATTTGCTGAAAATGAAGAAGGGCAGAGAAGCCCAGTTAAATGCTAATTTTATGTGAAATTAAGATCATATTGACAATTTGCTGAAAACCCCAGGACAATTCCTAGTTGCTGTGACAAGTCACCCTTATTTTCATAGAAGAGGTTTCCAGGAGCTGGTATGAGATCTAGTAAAAGATTCAAATACCTAAAATTGAGACACTGGAAGCATCTTACTTTTTGATCCAGAAGAGTAAGTTAGGTATGTGTGCTGAGCAGGGAACTCTAACATTAATCAGTGAGGAAACACCTACAAGAGGGGAAATCCCAAGGTCTGAAATTCTTGTCTAATATAAGACTATGTTAATGGGGAACCTTGAAGGTAGCACTCTGTGCTGAAAAGGGAGAAATAGTAGCTGCTGTGTTTTATAGCCCTAATAGCTAATTTAATGAAATTATTCATGCTTCAGGTTGTTATTTTCTTCTTAAGATAAGCATGATCATATTTTCAGAATTCAGTGAACCATGTTGCACCTCACAGTGACTATTGGTTTGTTAAACTACCAGAGAAGAACACATTAGGACTGGTGTTAAATTGATGGACTAATACATCAGTAAATTTGCCTATGATTCTAACTGGCATGGCTTTCTTTACCCCCATGTTTTTGATACCTTCGTACCTTCCATAAATGCATGTTTTTCTTTAATAATCATTGACATAAATTGCAACTGCTTTGGTGTTTTTTTCCCCCATGTGTATTTACAAGCCTCTCGAACCAATGACCTGTATTTCTGTAACAGATCAATATATCTGAATCACATGAGACTTGTTGTGCTGTGAATGCCTTTAGAGCAATAAACTGCAGCTTAAAGAGAGCTTTAAAAGTTTGATGAATCAATGTCTTATTTTCTAAACTTATTTTCTCCCTAAATATTTTTGCAGGCTAGAAATAGTGTTTTAAAATCCACCTTGTAATTTAGGAACTAAAGTAGATTGTGCACCACTCTAATATCTTTTGTATAGAGCAACACTTCAGGTTAAATTAACCAGAAATGCATCGACAGACAAAAAGGAGTAGCCCTTTTAGATGTATCACATTAACTATCAATTAACTTGTTCCCTACTACATATTTAATAACTTTGTTAGGTCTGATAAAGTCACATACTTGAATTTTTAGCCACAAATCTTATTAACCAAAATTACATCTATAATGATGTTACTGCTTTCATAAATAATGAATAGAATGGGTTCTAGGAGAGCACTACAAGGGAAGGACTTATATTTTCTGTGGGTCTTCCCTACATACCCACCACAGAGACGGTGGTGAGAACATACTTGATTAGTTGAACCTTTAGGTTTCATCCAGGTTAGCAGTTCCTATGCTCATCAGTGTCTTAAAGTAGGTAAGGGATGACTGATAATGTAGCAGACCAAAAGCAGTTTACTTGCTCTAAAACATTATTGATGAGGAGACATATATGCAAATTATTTGAAGTAAGCAATAAAGATGTGACAACTAAGATGATTTTTTTTTGTTTAGTTATTTTTCAAACCAAAAGGGATTGCACGTCTGTTGAGTAGAATTAGGTGCTTCCATCTTGTGAGAGTAATTTTAGCCTGAAGCATTCTCTTTGTTCCTCCATATGATCAGATGGGTGGATTGATTTTTGATTGCAGCATGAGTGCAGTGCACTCCATTAATTCTGATTCGCTGTCTCTGCAGTGTCAGTGTTTTGTGTCCTTGCAAGGCCAAAATCACATACCACGGTTGCCCTTAAAAAGTCAACACTTCAGAAAAGTTTCTCATACCATGAACTTTGAGATAAATGTAGTAATATCTGACACAATGGAAATCGTGGCTGGAATTTCAGGCATTGCTGCATGGGTTACAGTGCTAAAGGTTTTGAATGTTTTCTTTTTAATGGTGACCAATGTACTTGTCAGAGATACTTATCTTCCCTCTCAAAAATGCTAATTTTCTTTTAACTAACAAATGTTTCTCTTTAATCTCCTTTTGTCCGTTCAACTGCTGATTCTGATGGGGGAATAAAAGCAAAACTTCTAGAAGAATGTAAGTTCCTGTCCACAAATCTAGGCTGTGTGCTGCTGAAAATTAATACTGATTGCAAATAGAATTTGCAGTCCAAAAATGTGTGATTCTGACATTTTGTTGATGATTTGGTTTGCTGTAGCTAGATGTTTTGTGCATGCAGTGTTCAGAAAATACTACTGTGCATAAATCAGTGTTCTGATATTTTGAACAAATTAATTGTGTGACTTTTGTGTGCTATCTGAACATTAAAATCTTTACTCAATATCAGCATGAGCAATGTTTTATTACTACTTTCAGGAGTAAATATATTTGATGAAAAATAAATTCATTGGAATATATCTACTTATATACTATTTTACATGTCCGAGTTGGAGATACTTTTACATCCTTAAAAAACAGTGGATAATTTCAGTAGACCTCATCTTTTATGGGATCTCCTAACTCAGCTCTGGCGTCATGGTTAATTTAATAAGTTTTAAGTGCAGTGCATAGCACAGGAGTGAAGACTTCAGGTCTTTGATGTGCATCAGATGGAATATCCTACAGTGTTCACGTCATGTCCCTTTTCAGAGTGTGCTTGCTTTTCCCAAGAAAGCATCTGACATGTACTGACCCCGAGAAGCAGCTCTGAGAGGGAAAAAGACTGTTTTCAAAGTGCCTCTCTGAAGAAATACACAAAAAGTCAACATAAAGTAAAAACGCCACCTTCCTCTTTTAAGCACTCTTCTCTCTGCAGTGAGGAAGAGAAGCAAAACCCAGCTCTGCATGGCCTGTTCTGTTCTGCTTAGCTGCTATATCTCATTACGATTCCATGATCTGATTTTTTTTCCTGGCTATTTCTTCTGGGTAGGTCTTTACAGAGTACCTCTTTCTGTGCATCAGAGTACTTAATGTATAATGGTAGGGAAGACTTAAAATAAAAATCCCAGTTTTACAATTTTAACTGGCTAGAGTGAGGCATGAGAACACAGCTAACTCTAATGATTGAAATATTTTGCTAAAGTGGCTGGAAATGACCCCAAAGTACTAGCAAAGTGTATTGCTGGACAGACAGACAGGCATGTTATTAAACTGGTTCCTTTAGATGACACTAAACTATAAACAGATGAATAATGTTGAGGAAGACACCTTTCTCAGTATCTTAATATTGTGAAAAGGATTTTTTAAGGCAAAAATTGACATAGATAATGGTAACAAATTATAAATTACTTTAAATAGGTAGGAACCAGCTACTTTGTCAGATGAATAAGTTCTGTTTTGTGCTACTCATTCTAGACTACTTGATAAATCATAAATGTTAAATGTTTGCTTCTCCTGGGGCAATTTACAAGATTGACTATATTTTTGTTGTTTTTTAAGGAGAATCAGTCCTAGACTTTTCCTACATGTTTACTCTATTTGGAAACTAGTTACTATTTTTGTCATCTTTTACAGAGTCTTTTACTTAGAACACATCTTTTACTCCTGAAAAGTAGCTCCTAAAAGCATGTTTTGTATATTAATTCAATATGTTAAGCACAATAAATGTGTGAAAAGTTTACACCCATAGAGAATTTGGAAATACATAAAATATTTAGAAATACAAAGCAATGTATTTTTTTTCCTTCTGTGTGGTAAAAAACATTTTGCGTGGGTGTATGTCTGACAGGTCTTCATTCAGGATATGTTCGACTTAGAATTCAAGTGTCCTTTGGTTTTGTGAACATCTGTTGACATCTGACATATAGAAATGATATTCATTAAACTTTTGGCCAAGATCTTCATCCCCTGTAAATCAGCATAGCTCAGTTGGAAGTTAGTTTAGCTACACTGATTTACAAGAGTAGAGGGCTTCAGCCTCCTAATACAAAGGATACTTTAATCCCACTCTTCTGTCGATGATTTGGTTGCCAATTGCAATTCTGCTTTCTCTGCTTATAAAACTGTCTCGCTGATACTTTGAATATATTGTTGAATTGCTCTCTGTTTCTTATATTCCATAATGAAGTGTCGCAACCTCCTACGATAACTCAGCAGTCTCCAAAAGATTACATTGTTGACCCTCGAGAGAATATTGTAATACAATGTGAAGCAAAAGGAAAGCCACCTCCTAGGTTAGTAGCATTTTGTTTTGCTTTTGTTGGGCTAACAGCATAGGAAAACCAGGAGAGAATAATGTAACTTTTGTAAACTAACAAGTATATGCATATGTATGTGCTTGCACATGCAGAAACATGCACGGACTCCTACCTTTGTAATTTAAACAACTACCAGATACTGGCATAGATTTGACTCTTCTAATATCTGATATTTAAACTTTTCTATAGTCATCAAGCAACTGTAGTATTTTTTTTCTCCTCAAAGCTCTAACACCAAAATAGTACTCGAATATTACAAAAGCAGATGGATAAATGCCCATGGAAAGCACTAAGAGGCATGCCACACTATGAACTGCATCACATTCCAGATTTAGGCATAGTGTCTAAGAAGAATGGATGTTGAATAGATTCAGCGTAACACTAATAAATTCAAATTCAATGTTTTGTAAGTCATTCCAGTTTACGAGGCTCGTCTTGAAATACATAAGGATTTTGTCAGAAGTTTTGTGATATGTATCAGTTTTAATGATCAGTAGCCTTGATTTACCAAGTGTATTTAATAGCCTTAAGTTTTAGTTTTGGCAGAAATGGTAGCCCTGTGCATAGATCAGATTCCTGATCACCGTCCATTTTAAGGCTCTGTTTCAGTATCTTGAAAAATTTGAAAACTACTCATTTCAAGATACTGAGTACCTGCACTGGAAACAGCAGTAGCCATAATGCATTCTGGCATTGCTAGTAACTGCTTCTGATTTCAGACTATAAAGAGAAATGTGCATCTCTCTGTTCTCAGTAGTGTTATGCTACAACTTACTTTCAAGGTCAGTCTATAATTGCTTATTCAGACACACACAGAGCTCATTAAATGTACTACTTCTGAATAAGCAGGTTTTTTTCTACATTATTCCTTCTGGTTGCCTGGGATCATGGTCATTATCATGCTGGGCAGCAGAATGGAGAAGATGGAGATTATCTGTGATACTGTCACCCTTTCAAGTATTCTGTTAATGGTAGGAGTGCCATAAAGCTGCTGTGTTTACCAGCATTTTAATTTAGCAGGCACAACACCATTCTCAAGAGTCTGGATGTTGACCTTGAGGATCAGATGATTATTGTGTGCTTTGGGACAACTGTACTGCTTCTGCAGATGTTTCTCTTGAAGGTGTTTTTTGGGTTGGATTTACCTGAGAGACTAAGAGCACCGTCCGTGAGACTGACATATCTGAGTCATGTACCAGGGCTCTCTGCTGTACAGCCTCACCTTTCCCAACAGCCTGGTTCTCACTTTATTCCCCTGCTACAGAAGAAGTGACAAGATTTAAGTGCAGAATTTTCTAATGAGTTTTATAAGCTTGTGCTTAGTTTTGCTTATCTTTAAAGATATGACATCCAAATAATTTATTTCAATAATGAGTCTGGTCCATAAGTCTCGATGACCTGCAAATGCATATTGGACCTTGAGTTCCTTCGAAGCTCTGGACTCGGAGGTGAACTTTCTCAGCTAGGAGTGTGAATTGTTTGTTAAAACAGGGTAACTTCTTATTGATAAGAGCAGCTGGCATAAAGGTTTATGGATGTGCATGCTGCTACCTATAGCTTGAGCAGCAAAGATTCTAACTTTCATGTATCTCAAGTTCAGGTTTTGTATCATATTTGTCACCTCCCATTTGAAGCTACATTACAGTTCCCTGTATCCTTCAGTGTTAATGGTAGCAGAGGATTACAGGAACCTCACGTTCTGCAGCGTCACTTGCAAGGTCTTAAGAAATGGGTTTACTATTGGTTCACTATGCACACTAGTCCTCCCAAAAACACTGCAGTGTGGTGCAGTGCTGCTGGTCAGGTCCCGTTCTTCTGCTCTTCCCCACCACAAAGTGCAAATAGCATGTCCAGTCTGGCCCTCCTACTGCAGGAGGTCAATGCACAAGCTAAGTCACTTATAATTTGAGCTTTTCTAGTACCGTATATGTTTATACTTTTAGGAAGCATTCTAAACAGTAAGTATGTATAGTGTTTGTGTTTGTTATGAAGCTGAAATGTAACAAGCAGGAAAACTGCTGTTAAAATTTGAACCTGTGAGTTCACAGGCGTTGGTCTAGCTCTCTGTAACTATACTTTTGGCTGTTAACAAAGCATAAGAAAGAAATTAGGGTTTATGGTAGTATAAGTCACAGACTGTGAATCTCTGCTTTTTTAGTTTTTTTTTAATGAGTTCTAATAGTCTTCATTTTTAGTGACAACTTTTCAGAACATCTCTTCCATTGAGTAACACCAGTATAAATTTACTAGATTAATTATGGGCTATCAGACTGCAAAATTTCATTTAAAGAATCATGGTTGTTTGCGTTAGATTGATGAAAAGAAATCAGACTCACCACAGTATTTAATTCACTTGTATAACTTCAAAATGGCCAAACCAATTAAAAAAATGGTCTCCTGCTGGGACATGAGATGACACATTTCAGCCCAGAGCAAGTTTTTAAAGGTAGGTTTATAAACCCTTTCAACAATAGGTTTTATAATGGAAATGCTAATGCAGCTTTAGCAATATCGGTTCTCGCAGATGTTACTGTATCATCTTTAGCAGAAAGAAAATCAGTTCTTTTCCATATGCGATTAACTTCAGAATCTTTTAATGTAATTTCTTTTTTCAAATATTGACTTTGAAATGGCTCCTGTTAACAAGTTCAGCCAAGCTCTATTACTTTATTAGTTAATTTAGTTTGGGAACAAATCTTACTTATCTGCTAAAGAAAAAATACCATGTATTATTGAAAATTATGTTTTTCTTCTTTCTCGCCATACAATCTACAAAAGGCAACTGAAGAAGAAACTTTTCTTTTTGTTTTTATTATTTTAGCTTCTCCTGGACACGCAATGGAACTCATTTTGATATAGATAAAGACGCACAGGTAACAATGAAACCAAATTCGGGGACCCTTGTCATAAATATTATGAATGGGGGGAAGGCAGAAGCATATGAAGGAGTATACCAGTGTACAGCAAGGAATGAACGAGGAGCAGCCATTTCCAACAATATCGTTATAAGGCCTTCTAGTAAGTGAAGCTCTTAACGTTCATAAAATGTGAAACACTTCACTTTGCTGATTTTCTTATGAATGTTTTGCTTTTTTTTCCTGTCTTAAAAACTTAATCATCAAAATGTTCATGTTTGAAGGTATTGTATAGCTTCTGATATTCAGATTTAATAACGTATTGCATGTTCTTTCCAATATGCCTTAGAAAATTTAATAACCAAAACGCTTTCCTGATTTTTTTTTTTTTTGTATGTCTGGATGACCTATCATGTTTAAAATTGGGTTGTATATATGATGCTACAATTAGAATACAGTGTTTAAATCCTTAATGCACATTATTGATGACGACAACTTTTATTCTCTTTCTAATGCATGTGTTCCATAGTTTTTATAGTAGATTTAATACAGAACAGATTGTGACCAAAAAGAAGATAAAGCTAAAAAAAATTTGATTAATGGTAGACTGTTTCTACAGCTTTTTATGTGATTTTTTGCTCAGACCAGTTTTTCAAGCTTCTCAACTTAAAACATGCTGTTCTCACATGTTTTAATAAAACTGTGTCTGTGTAATACTGTTTCAGGGTCTACCTTTTTTTCTAATTTAGTGCAGCACTTTTTTTTTCCACATTATCATTGTTAAAACTTTCCCAGATACTCTTATAGAAACGTTAGTGAGTGGCCAAAATAATTTGAATCAGTTGTTTATACTTTCAGCAAATGATTGCTGTAAAAATGTTTTAAAGAAAACCTACTTTTCTCCCAAAAAAACCATAAAAAAGAACAAAAATTAAATCTTTAGTAAACATGATAGGATGTAACATTCTGATGCACGTAGTTCTCCTGTTTTTCTGGAATACTATGTGCATTTCTTCCTTAAATTCTGGAATTTTTGTCAATCCATAGTTTGTATGTGTGTTAAAATTACATTCTATAGGATCCCCTTTGTGGACGAAAGAAAAACTAGAACCCCATCAGGTTCGAGAAGGTGATTCACTAGTACTACACTGCAGACCTCCTGTTGGCTTGCCACCACCTATAATATTTTGGATGGATAATGGTGAGTTTGGTTTTTATGCAGAATTAGTTTACTTGTTGCGGTTTTTCTCCATACTTGATCATTGCTTAGCAAGACCACAGATGGTGGAGTTTCCCTCTAAGTTAAAATTCAAAGAATTCCCATTTCTGTAGAAATGAACAAAAAGCAGACATGCAGCCTAAAAGCATGAAGGCAAAAGCAGCTGGAGATTAATACACTGGGGAAGAATGGGAAGGCAAGGGAGCTCGAGAGGAAAATTAGAAAGGTCTATATATTTACAAACCCACAAACAGCATAATCAAACAAATGTGGAGTCTGCAGATCATAATAATGGAGTGTCTATTATAATTGAGATAAATGTGTTCTTGTTTTCCCTTAGCTTTCCAAAGGCTGCATCAAAGTGAAAGAGTTTCCCAGGGTCTAAATGGAGACCTTTATTTTTCTAATGTACAACCAGAAGATACCCGGGAGGACTATATCTGCTATGCAAGATTTAATCATACACAAACTATACAGCAGAAACAACCCATTTCTGTAAAAGTCTTTTCAAGTAGGTATTGCATTACCTAATTACATACTTACGTAATATTTATCCAGAATTCTCAAGTTATTTGCCAAAGTTAAGTACTGTTATGCTAGGGAATTTTGTCATTTTAATTTTGAATATGAGATTACATTACTGTATAAACTTCAAATGTAATCTCCAGTGTTCCTGACATTTAGTTCGTTTTAAAAGCTGTCATTTTTTCCCTTTATCAGGCTTTGTCTTTTGAAAAAATGTTTTGTAAGATTTGAAATATTGAAAAAATACAGTGTAAAAAATAGTAGTTCTCAAATGGTTTTCATGTCCAGGAATGTCAAGTTATTATGATTATTGTAATTGTTGAAACAAATTAATCAATCATTTGATTAACTCACTGCGGCCATATCATCACTTTTTGATTCCCAGTATTTTGATTTATCCCTCTTGTATGCATTCTTCATGATATTCTGTTTATTTCAGTGGACTCATTGAATGACACTATAGCTGCTAATTTGAGTGACACTGATATTTATGGTGGTGAGTTACACTGGTCCCCACTGATACTCCCTGTTTCACAGTAGCATTTAGTTAACTAACTTCACCTCCATGGCTACTTAACCTTTTGCTCCCTTTTCAGTTTCTAATAAAGGTATCTATTAGTGCTGGTGATAATACATGCTTTAGAAAGGGACTGCACAGTGTGATCCTTTCAAATATTTCATGTTTTATTGGTATTGTAACATATGGCTCATTAAAAATACAAACTCTTATATAAGTCCTTTCACACTGGGGCAGATTTTAAAAATTGTCTATTTGATTGCTTCTATACTGTGTTGCTTTTTTGTATTTTTTTTCCTCCAATTTAACTAGTAGTTTGATATGCTCATTATCACTAGGACTATTCAATATCACATGCTGCATAATAAATAACAGCAATTAAGCATTTAACAGATGCACTTCACATTTAATAATTGATTGAATGTACCATTCATTTTTAACATATTTCATAAGTGTAAAATCTAAACATTTTAATATTATCCGTATAAATAACTTTGTAGGGGAAAGATGAGTTTTGTTTGTCTGGTGTTTAACATTAATCTATGTTGAATGGTCTTTTTGTATATTGTGAATTAAATCCTCCTGAACAGGTATACGTGTGTTTAGCAAGGCTGACTTTGGAGCAACACTGATACCATAACACTTGAGTTTCTAGACTCTCCACTTGATGTTGTGTGAGATAGATAGAAAATATATGATATTTCTTTTATTTCTGTCTTTTTTCTTTGTCAAATGAAGCTTTGTACATATTAAACCATAACTTACAGGAATCTAAAATAAAACAGGAGCACAGAATATGTTAATTCTCTGCATGAAAATAAGATGTCATTCAGGAACAAACAAGAAATATGTATCTGAACACAGAATGATATATTAGCTGCAATTAGTGAGGAAAACACCATTTGGTTGACTCACAACTCACAAATACCAGAGGTTATTCTGAATTTTTATAGTCCTGCAAAATAAGTCAGCGGCCCTTAGCAGTGCTGAAACTGGGTAGATTAGTTAAAGCCTGTGACGTACTAGTTTTTAAAGAATTCATAGGACAAACTATATTAAAATTAAGTGTTCTATTTAGGTTAAACTATCAGTAAATCCTGTACCCTAGTAAACAAGTTTATTATGTTTCTGCTCACATTTTTAAAAAATATAATAATTTACTATAATGATTCAGACTGCTACTGCACTTTAGAGCAATTTAATCCTGTATTTTAAAATTACTATAGAAGAACATTAGTGTATTTACAGAAAGCACTCCATTATTGCAGAAAGCACTCTTATTCTGACTTCCATGAAGGCAGATGAAATACCATAATACTTAAAAGCCAAGAGGGTATAATGTCAGAAATGGGTCTTATATTTATAGCTGTCTGTTTACTGTGGTTATTTCTTGCAGGTTAATCAATGGTTCTTTATTACCAGACTGGGGAACAGCTTGAATTAAAGTTAAATATTTATTAAGAGGAGAATACAAGGCTTAGATTCTGAAAAGATGCCTCACATTATCTAGAAAATATTAAACAAAGCATATTGCAAAGTGGAGTGTACCTTTTATCCCCCTGGTTTATATTTCTGAATACAATAACTTTGCTTTATTTGTGTTTTCATGGAAGCCCAGAAATTTTTGGTAACTTTCAGTCTTGCAGTATGACTCACATCAGTGACGTCTTACTCCCTGTAATAGCTCTGCTGAAGTGAATAGGGGCTGCTTAGGAGTAAGGCTCAGCATTCATCCATCAGGCTATAGTTGTCTATGTAAAAACTATGTATCAGTTGCTCCTGTCTTTAATAACAACATTTTTCATGTATGTGTTCAAAATTATAGCATTTAACAGGTTGAGATATGATTATGTTGTCTGTCAAAAACCTAATTTATTGAACTGTGTAGTTGTGTAACACAATTATTTTTAATTAAATGACCAATGTGCAGCAAAATCAGTGTCCACAATGTGAGAATGGATGTATGCATTTGAACAATATTAAAATAAATAAATAAATACTAAGAGAAGATTTAGAAATTAATTTTTTTTCTTGTTCCAGCCAAGCCAGTTACAGAGAAGCAACCAACTCTTCTAACACCAACAGGTAGCACAAGTACCAAAGTGGAACTCAGAGGAAATGTGCTTTTGTTGGAGTGCATTGCAGCAGGATTGTGAGTTACTTTTTAGGCAGTGTTTTTCTAAATAAAAATACAGAAACAGAGGGAAACATTTCAGAGATGCTTAAAATGTTAACACTGTATAAGCTTAGGTATTTCAAAGAAACAGAAATGTAAAATGAAAAGAGCTCATTTAAGGAAGTCCACCATTACTTGGGCATCAGCAGATTTTAAACTGATTATGAACATAAATATTATGGCCTCTGCCTTCTCATATCCCCAAACCCTATGCACAGGATTCAGGTTGTACCATTGTTTTTTAAAGGACACAAGCAAGAAACGCTATAGGGTAACCTTAGACACACATCTGCAGAACTGCAGTCAGGAATCAAGCCTATGTTTTTTTCCTAAATTTACAATCAGGCTCTCAAATTATATAAAAACAGATAAGAATCTGCTGGTCTAATCTGAAAAAGCTGCTCACATATGCTAATAATTACTTAGTAGATCAGCTAGGTGGGAGTTGTTATAATATACCTTCAGCTCCTTACATCTAATTTCTCATTGTAATTGAGTTTAATTGGTACTTGTTTCTTTGATTTAATGCAAGTTTGCTTCTGCTGGTTATTGTGCAAGTAGAAAATTACTAAAAAGCAATTTAACTTCATGAACTACTCCGATCTTAAATCAATTTAATTCTCAGGAAGAAATCTGAGACAGATTGGTTAGTGCAGAAGTGGAAAATCTTTAGTACCTATTTCAGGAACTGTAAACATGTTTCCAGTGCACAAAAGCATATAATGCAGAGTGCTCTGAGGTAGCCATGAGGAAAGCTAGTAACTACAAATGATGCAGCACAGCATCATGCACATGTATTCACTTGCATGAGCTCCATAGGGTGTGCTCATGCACAGCTTGACACAGCTTGATACAAGCATCAGTGCAGTGTTTCTGTCTCGGCTGTGGTCTGCTTAAGTGTCTTTGCGTCAGCACCACCAGCAAAACCACACCTATAAGTGGGAATAGCATCAGCTTGGGTAATCTTCATCTGCAGTATAGTTACATGCTTTTTGAAAACCCTGCAATAAAAGTATTCAGCAATCCAAACTCCACTAAAATGGATGGATAAAAACGGGGGGAAAAGATAAAATATTATGCATTATATGGCTTTGTGTCTTTAGTTGTCCACAAAGGGCCAGATTCAGGTTTTGTTTAAAACAACTATTCCTAATTACTAATACTATAATTAAAAGTCAACTTTGCTAAGTGTCTCTGTTATAAAATATTTGATACTAGACTGCTAAGGGAATATTTGCCTTGAGTCATTACTATTTGAGACAGGACATTCTACTCAGTAAGCAACACCTTCTAACTTCTTGTAATATTAAAAGTATATCTCAATGTGTTTGGACAACTTTCAGCTTCAGTGGACAGCAATGAGGCATAGCCAGGTTTTAGACAGGGTGCAGTGACAAGTAGCTATACTTGACTCAGCAGTGATGTTTTTTTCTTGATTTCTCCTAGGAAATATTTCTGTGTCCTTACAGTTTTGCTGTAAAATTTATGATGTTTATGAAGCATTAGGATATTGCTCAAATGAAGGCCAATTATAAACTTGTCATTATCTAGAAACTACCTTTTAAAGCACCATGAGCATCAATTTAATAGTATAAGTACAATAAGATTTTAAATTCACTTGCATTCATTTCTTAACCATCAGGGTTTTTAGATTAATCAGCAGACAAATGTAGTCTAGAATTATTAAGCCTACGAACAGATGGCCATTGACAGTGTTAGTGAGGCTTGTCATTTCCTAGAAACAAATGCTGGCGTATTTTGCACATTTGCTGGACATGCCCCAAAATCTGGGTAAAGGCTCTTAAAATAATTATTTGTAAAATATATGTTCAAAAAATTAATGTATTGAACTCTCGTATTGCTTTTCTCCAGTCCCTAAATTTGACCTGTGCTCTTGCTTCTCCAGACCCACACCGGGAATCCACTGGATTAAAGAGGGCGGGGAACTGCCAGCCAACAGAACATTTTTTGAAAACTTTAAGAAAACTCTCAAGATTATAGATGTTTCTGAAGCTGACTCTGGGAACTACAAATGTATAGCAAGAAATATATTAGGTTCTGTTCATCATGTCATTTCAGTAACTGTGAAAGGTAATACTAAAATAATCCTTAATGTGATATTGTCAGTGTCCAGAATGCAAGACTGAAGTAAGCTTTCTAGAATAAAATATAGCTGAAGGGATGAATGTTAATGGTAAAAAAAAAAACAAACCCTGAGGAAATGATCATTAAACTGACTGAATTCTACCACTGGAAGGACTTTACTATCTCTAATTTCTTTTTTTTTTAAAAATGTTATTTTATAAAACAACAGGCTAAATTGAGACTGTACTGTAACAGTAGTAAAATAATTACTTTGCTTTTACCAGTGCTACATTTATTTTAGATCCTTTGATTAGCTGTCATTAGACTGCTTCTTTCCCTTTTTTTTTGTATCTTCTTCCCCATCTCTCCATCTCCTTATTTTCTCCATCTTTTCTGCTCTCTATTCATATAGCCCAGATTCTTTCTCTTCTCTATTTTACTATTTGTCTTATGGTCTTATATTCTTCTTCCTTTTTCTCTCTTAATTGACATTTCTGATTTTCTATCTTCTTCATGGTTTTTACCCAAGATGATATCTTACTAGTTCTAAAGACACTTACAGTATGTTTGTACAAATAGGAATTTTAAGTATGTTTTGAATACCATGAAACAAAAAACCTGGAATGACAGCTAATTAGTCATTGAAATAATCAACTGTATTACTTACTTTGCATGCTAAATAGCCATTTGCTTTATTGTAGACCAGCATCATTTTGTGATCGCATTCAACCTCCTTTTTAAGAGCAGAAGTTTAATTTTCTGTTTGTATCTGTCCATCAGTCCAAAATCTGAAATTTAATTGCAAGATGTGATAACATATGCTGTTTGTGGTTATGTATTATAAAAGAGATGGAGACATAGATTAATATCTTTTGGTAAGGACAGTGTTCCATCCATTTTGATCCCTCTGTGTTTTCAGCTGTCTCGGATAAACATCTGGCCTCACTGCAATCACCCATTGAATTCAGCGAGACTGAGGATTTTGCCATTTCTAAATTTCACCCTTGACATGCAATATTTTTATGTAATCAAGCCTAAATTCATTTCTAACAGCCAAACTACTGTAAGCGTGGATATCTCTGAAATTAATCAAAAGACCACTCTAGTCTCTGCAGATGCCCCACTCGGATAAATTTTGTTTTCTTTAGGAAAGGCAAATTAGATTCAAAGCAGGCAACCCTAAATGAAACAAAAAACCTCTTGTTGCTTATCTCAGAATTTTAATGCAGCGGGTAGCCAGTAGCTCAAAATAGCTCAGTAGCCAAAGCATAGTCTACCAGTTAATCATTGAATATCACATATATATATATATATATATATATATGCACACGCACATATATTTAAAAAAAATATAACAGTGTAAGTGTAAGTCTGTATCTGTACATACCTTGTATGAATTATCTTCTATTTACCATGACTGTGCCTTACGATTTTCTGCACATAATTTTGGAAAACAATTGCTATGTTTCTCTTTCTAACCCCAGCTGCCCCATACTGGATAACAGCACCCAGAAACTTGGTCTTGTCTCCTGGAGAAGATGGGACATTGATCTGCAGAGCTAATGGCAACCCAAAGCCTAATATAAGCTGGTTAGCAAATGGCGTTCCTATAGCAAGTAAGACTTTTAACTACCTTACTGGAGGATGAGTAAGAAAATATGAGGAATGTTAGGGTGTTTTTTTCAACTGTAAATGAAGGTCGTGTATTTGAGTAGTTTTTGCCTGACAGGTAATACTAAATTATAAATGAGGTGATAAAACTACTGTGGTTCATAAAAGTGGAACAACAAAATGTGCCTCTAAAGTGCTCGAGAGCACTCAAATTTGTGACCGTATGTACTCCTGGTTATTCTGACTGGTGTTCTGCTGGTAGTATCCTTGTGGAGATGGGGCCATAGTAACAAAGCTGCGCCATGCCCCTTTTACAGGAATATTGCTGGAGCGTAATTTTTACCATTGTGTTTCTGTGGCAGTCGTGTTTGCTAGATGTCTCCTTTGCTGCCCCATTGCAACACTGACTTTGTCTAGGAATCGTAAAGGTGACATAAAAAGTCAAGTCCTCACATCTGTGGATGTACAGAGCACTTTTGCAGGATTTGCAGCTTTGAGTATGTTTAAGCCTTTCAGGCTTCAGCACTAAAAAGCAGCAGCAGCAAAACTGACTGAACACGTCAGCAAGTGCCTGGCAAACAGCTTGTGCCTAGTAGGTGTCAAAGAAAAGGAACCCCTAAGGCAGTGAAACGGCTGTTTCTATGTGCATGGGTAAGAAAAGCAACCCTGAATTGGTGATTGAGTCACTTAATTGTTGCAGTGTTATGACTGGCAACGCTGTATGACAGACAAAAGATAGCTGCTATATATAGCACAACTTTTACTCGGGAAGAACTCGCTGGAGGACACTGCAGTGTGTTGTCAGCTGGGTTTGCACTTGGCATAGCCTGTACTGTAAAGTGATACTTGGTTCTTCTACCTTTATCCTTCCTCTTTCACAAAATGATCTTATAAAAACTGACAGTCTATCCTGTTGACTCATGAGAGATAACATGCTCTAAAATATTGGTCTGTGCTGATCTAATGAAAGTATGACTGTGTAACTTTCAGGAGTTTCAGGAGATGTTTAAGTCTGTTGATGAAGTAAATGTCATGGAGTTTGGGACATGGAGGAGGATTCTCTACAGTGAGAGTCTAGGAAATAGCAACAGGTAGATGAGAACCCTCATTAGATATATTCAAAATATTTGAGAAACAAGAGATTAAACTGAACTGGAGGGGAAAATATGCAACTTTACGGGGAGAAGTAAAGGTATATATTGAAACAGAAATATTTAGCAAAGAACCTGTTTCAGGAATCCTAATTAAATGTAAGTTGAGATCTCTAGCCTGAGGTTTAAAATGAGAAGTTTCCATTGGTTAAATAAGTTACATAAGCTGACATTAACCACCTCATCAAACAATGGTATGACAGGAAAACAGGAAAATATCAATGTAATTTTGTATTGTATATATTGTGTGTAAATATATCATAATGCATGCCTTATAATCAAAGTTTGGTACCTGTCCTCCTCCTTCCTTTCTGGGTTTTCATTGGTGTCATCTTCTGTACTATTTTGTATATAGTTACCATTAACTTTTTTTGGTTTGTTTTGAGGAGATTTTTATCCTGCTGTCCTGATAGTTTAACCCCTCTGTTCAGGCCTCCTGACTAGTAAAATTTTTTTCACCTGGCTATGAGTTTCACCTTTGCCTCGCACTGCATCCTTGTCAAAGCTGTAGGACATGCTGTTCAAATGACAGACAAGTGCAGTTTCCAGAAAAGCGATGATGTGTTGTTCTGCATTCTTGCAGGGTAGCGGTAAAACATTAAGAAACAGAGAATTTACAGAAGCAGCTGCAGGATGCCACTGAATTTCCCAAAAATGAGGGCAGCATGTATTGGCTGGCTGGCCTTGAGGAATCAGTACACAGAGTCTTATTGAAGGGAACTCAGTAAAAATTAAGAGACTTTAATTAAATTACCCATTCAATCTCAGTAGGAAAAAAAAAAAAAGAACTTAGGAAATAAATAACTGGGTAGCTTAGCCTTATGTTAAAGGTCACTTTCACTGATGAGAAAAGCTGAAGTTTTATCCACCTTAAATATTTAAGTGCAAGTTCATTGGATGCTCCAGGACACTGAGTCTGTCAGGGCATCTAAGAAAGAGAAGCATCGCGATCACAGAAAGTGCAGTTCTTAAAATTCTTGTGATTTTGTATTATTCTGTGTTATCAAAAGCTGGTCTGGAAACTACCAAGTACAGTGTGCCTTTTTGTTCACTTGTTACTAAATTATAGAATTGAACCCCTCTTCTTCCAACTGAATGATTAGTAAATCACTGTAAAAGGAAACTAAAGCAGCTGTTTCAGCTTCAGGGCAGTGCTGAGAGAGCTACACCCATGGCAGGATTTCAAAGAAAAAGAGCTACATTTGAATTTCAAAGCCCTGCTGTCATCCTATATCCCACAATGTGCCTCCTGTGGCCCAGTAATCTGTTTGCAATACTTTAATTTTCTATTGGAAAGCGCAACTGGGAGATGCTTAATTCTTCCGGTTTTGTTTTTCCATAATAGAGTTAGACAAGGAAGGGGGAATCTTGAAGAAAGAACCATTCATCCATATCTCAGTCAAAGGGTGAGGCTTAAATACCAGAAGGGAAAAGGGAAGAATAAAGAAAAATGTAGTGTGTCTTAAGCACCTATGAAAAAAGAATTGCAGTGGTGTAAATTTTGTTCCAGATTTTTTATATTACTCAGAGTAAAAAGTTATTTTTAAAGGAACATTTTAGTTTTCTTTGAAATATTTTAATTATTTTTCTTCAACAGTAATGCTTAAAAGAGAAACTCCAGCATGTCTGAAAAGAAAGCAGCTTTAGACATGCTGGAGTGATAAGGACCTAACCTCCTAATGTTTACTCACAGGAGTAATTTGAACTCACATACACAGTCCCATTGAGGTCAATTAGAATTACTTTGGCAAGTAGCAACTGAAAGTTCAGGCCATGCCTCTGCCTTGCCTCGTGCTTCAATTAACACTCAAGATCTGCATTATTTATACCGCTGCATAATCTGTTGTGTTTTACGGCTTAGATATTCAGCATGGTTTTACAAAAGGGAAACCATGCATAAAGTGTCTCAACTTTTAAGAGAGTAACAACCCAGATTAATTGGGAAGGGGAAGCACTTTCAGAATTGGACTTCAGAAAGGCATTGCAAATAGTGCACAAAAGACTAATTTATTGGTTCAGTGGTTTATAGTTCATGATGAACTATTAAATATTAAATACACACACTTAGATTTATACCAAGTAGAGCACTGAAAGGCGCTGTTTATCTTCTTTCAACGTGTTCTCCACTTGTTTATATCACTTTGAATCTTAGGTTTTGGTTCATCTCCATTAGTAATCACATTGAATTTAAGGGAGAAACGTTAGCCCTTAATTTTCTTTGTGAAAGGCCTTGATAATCCCTGGCTCAGAGATTTGTCATCAGTCGTGTTCGTGTTCTCTGTGAGTATGCACACAAGCTGTTCACCACAACCGTGGGAGGGTGGGGAGAAATCTGCTGGGCTTTGATGCCCCGAGGAGTTCAGTCTCGGAGGGGAGAGGACTGCCAGGGCACACACTTATCCACTGCTTCTGCTGTCATTATTTTGGAACTGTGCATCTGGCCTAGGAACCGCAGCAGATGTGAAAACCTTTGATAATCAGGGTTTTTTTTATTCTGCACAAGATAGTCAAAGGATGGTTGTGGCTAGTGCAGGTAATAACCCGCTGTCCCTTTGGAGGTAATAGTACTATCAGAATCAGAAACTTGGAAACAAGGATTTCAGTGATCACAGGAAAATATTTTGCTGAGGTGCAAGTGAGATTGGTAAGAAAAGGAAAAGGGCATCTTCATCCATGTCCCATCTCTTCCAGAATTAAGTCTTTGTCAGTTCACTGTAAGGGGTAGAGTAAGGCAAAAGTGGATTACTTGTTTCTTAGTTTTCTTGCCTAGGTTCAGTTTTGGTTTGACCCTATAGCTTGTCAAGTGTCTGATGCACTATACTGCCCACTCTTGCTACTTTGCTACCAGTTTTGTGTTCAACTCCAAAAACATAGCTTCCAGCCCCGCCCCCCCCACCAAAAAAAAGAAGAAAAAAGGATTCTAGTCACATAACATTCTCTAAATACTTGATATGGTATTTAGGCAATAAGATCAGAGATGTGAGAGAACGGGTCTGTCTTGCATAATAGCCCCTGATTTGGGCTTTCAAATGTTATGAGGAAAGTCAGCCACAGCCAGAGAAATGTTAACTGGATGCTCATTCATAGACCGTACAGTTTATGATCCACAGAAGACCAGGAGGTCCCTCCATAAGGGACATATCTTCTTATCAAGTCACCTCGATGACTACACACTGGATGTTCCAGTTTTCTTGGCTGGTTGACTGATAACGTTAAGTCCTGGTTCTATCACATTCTGTTGTCGTAGCTAATGTATCTGAAAAGAGATGTTCAAAACTATACAAATAATTCTTAAAAAATCCAATCTCAGTCTTTGAACTGTAATTAGTTTTAACCACAGAAAGACTTTTCTAGTTTTGAAAATGGTAACTATATTCATAAATTACTCAGGATTGTGATTTTTTGGAAGAATAAGCAGGTCAAGATGAATGACAGGATACTTCTAGCAAAAGTTACTGTAATACATATGATCCTGTGATCCTGTCAGAAGTCAAAAAGCATACATGAGCATCACTATACAAGGACCATATGTTTCTACATTCATATCAGAAAAAAAGCACCTAACCTTCTGTCTTTGCTTTCTTCATATATTTTCACAATAACAGGGTCTGCAAAGCTATCTCTGAAGTTAGAGTTGTTGAAAATCATGGCTTAAGAGCCAGTACTGATCTCATGCTTCCATTTACATTCACAATTATTTGTGCATAAATTTAAGAACAGAATTATAGTAATAGTAGAACTACAACAACAAATGTTTAGTATAAAAATCTAAATCAAATAATTGTCTCAGCTTCTCTGAGAAACTAATATTCTGCTATTGATGCAAAATTATAGCTCAGCTTTACTAAAGCAATGAGTGACTAAGCACTATTACACTTAAACAGACTTCGTGTTATTACATTAGTTTTCCAACAATCATATATAGTCACTGTGAATGCATAGTAGGACTGATTACTGTTGATTCATTACTTTGATTTGCTATAAAAGATGCAGGCATCTAAAGACAGTAATGAATATTTCTGCTCTTTTCTAAAGAGAAATTAATCTCTGCTTTCACTATCTTTTTCTGTGATCTTTTGCTCATCTAGGTAAGATTAGCTCTTACACATGCCAAAGGTGTGTTCTCAGTGACACAGGGAAAAGCAGTCATGTCATTTTGTCCCTTTCTTTTCCAGCAGTTTTTGAGCCAGAGGGAATCCTAGTACAACATCTGAGGATGACATAAGCATTTTCACTATAGAATAGAAACAGTTAGTACTCACATATCCTACAAACTATGATTGTAATCCACAGTATGCTTCTGGAGAAAATATATACTACCTTAGGTTACATCATACGTCTCGGGCAACAAAAAACACCCTAGTTCTGTGCCCTCTGGGACCCAGAGTCTAGGTGAGCAGAGCTGAGAACTTCTGATGTCAGCTGGATCTCATACTCACTCTCTTGTATTTCAGAATGTGGTAACAATATAAGGAACTCTGATTTCAAGAATGATGATTTTCACATTATTAGTTTTTTTAAACAACAGCAAATTACAGAATCAAAATCAAAGATATATACCTCCTTCCCAGTGAATTATTTTCAATCTATGTTGTTTGTTAGGTTATTTTAAAACCACAGTATCACAGCATAGTTGAGGGTGAAAGGAACATCTAGTCCAACCTGCCTACTCAAAGCAGGGTATTATCTGCATCTGGTTGGTCAGGACTGTGTCCAGACAGATTTTTATTATGTCCAAGGACAGAAACTCTATCACCTCCTTGGGCATCCTGTTTCAGGGTCTGACCACCCTCAGAATAAAAACTTTCTTTTTAAGTTTAAGTTAAAAAAAACCACAACTCCAAGCAATGGATTGTATTTTCCCCAGTTTTACACAGAACTTAAAAATCTGAGCTAAAGAATTTGAAGTCAATAGACTAATTTCATGTCTTAATAATTTTCTGCCCAAAATACATATCTTTCTTACAGATCAGGCTGAAGTTTGTATCATTTATTTGGACTGATAACATTATATTATATACTGCATCATCAGTTGACAGTTGTTCTGTTCTTGATTGTGTTTAGCATCCTGAATGTGCATAAATGCACATTGACCAGCAATTAAAATTTATCAGGAAAATTAAATACTTCAATGGAAAAGGGTAACACATCTCAACAAAATCTGGGATTTTATTTCCTTCCAGTTTTAAGCATAATGGTGTGTTTTAACTGCTTCTGTTCAGAGAGCACATTTCATTCTGTCTTTTTTTTCCAGGAAAAAAGTAATAATGGTGCCATACTGGTTATTTAAACATACTAACAAAAGCAATTGCTTGGGCTGTCTGAAATTTATGAAACAGATGGAAGTATGCATTCAGATGAGCAGAAGATATTCTGGATGCTGATGACTAACTATGACAAAAGTATCTGATGGAGGCTATACCTTCTCTGTACAGGAATATGCTGTACGTGGCTATAGAGTCAAGAAGCTTTCTTATTACACAAAGTGATGGAAAAATTAGGTGAAACCAGGGAATCAGGTCTTTGTCCAGAAGGGACCAATTATACAAACCCATTTTAAGTATTATGTAATTCTTTGCTGGTTTGCCTATCAGTGCCAAATTCAGATTTTTCAAACGTGTCAAAAGCATTTTCTCCTTTCCTGTAACGTGACCAGAATCATAAAGGCAAACAAGCAGTGGTTGAGTGGCCCTACTATTACTCCCTTTCCCCAGGAAAAGAAAAAAAATGGACATGGAAAGGGCTGAAGTACTGCATGCCTTCTTTGCCTCAGTCTTTACTAGCAAGACTGTCCTTCAGGAATCCCAGGTCCCAAAGAATGGGGGAAAGGGTGGAATGAGGTGAACCCTTGGTGGAAGAGGATCAGGTCAGGGAGTACTTAAGCAAACTGGACATACATAAATCTGTGGGCCCTGATGGGATGCATTCACAAGTGCTGAGGGAGCTGGCAGATGTCATTGAAAGGCTACTCTTGATAATCTTTGATTGATCATTGTAACTGGGAGAAGTGCCCGAAGACTGGAGGAAAGCAGACATTACTTCTATCTTCAAGAAGAGCGAGAAGGAGAACCCAGGGAACTACAAGGGGGTCAGCCTCACCTTGATGCCTGGGAAGGTGATATTGGAAACCATTTCCACACACATTAAGGACAAGAAAACCATCATGAATAGTTAGCATGGCTTCACCAAGGGGAAATCATGTTTGACCAACTAGATACATTTCTATGATGAAATGGCTGGCCTGGTAGATGAGGGAAAGGGTAGTGGATATTGTCTACCTAGACTTCAGTGAGGCCTTTGACACTGTCTCCCAGAAGATCCTCACAGACAAGCTGTTGATGTATGGGCTGGATAAGCAGACAGTGAGGTGGATATAAAAATGGCTGAAAGGCCAGGTCCAGAGAGTCGTGATCAGTGGCACAAAGTCTAGTTGGAGGCCAGTAACTAGCGGTGTTCCCCAGGGATCAGTCCTGTTTAACATCTTCATTAACGATCTGGATGATGGGGCAGAGTGTACCTTCAGCAAGTTTGCTGATGACACAAAACTGGGAGGATTGGCTGGTACACCAGAGGGTCATGCTACCATCCAGAGGCATCTTGACAGGTTGGAGAAATGGGCTGACAGGAATGTTGTGAAGTTCAACAAGGAGAAGTGCAAGTCCTGCACCAGGGGAGGAACAGCCCCAGGCACCAGTACATGCTGGGGGTCACCCAGCTGGAAAGTAGCTTAGCAGAAAAGGACTTCGGCATCCTGGTGGACACCAAGTTGATCATGAGCCAGCAATGTGCCCTTGTGGCAAAGAGGCTAATGTTATCCTGGACTACATTAGACAAAAGTATTGCCAGCAGATTGAAGGAAGTGATCTTCCCCCATCTGGACACAGTCCTGGGTAACTGGCTCTAGGTGGTCCTGTTTGAGCAGGGGGTTGGACCAGATGACCTCCAGAGGTCCCTTCCAGCCTCAACCATTCTGTGTGTGTGAGTGCAGCAGTGCATGCTGAAGATCATTAAAGCGGCTGGATGATACAGCATCTAATTTTTAGGGCCTGGCCCTACAAAACACAGTGTAGTACATGGGCAAAGACATGTAGGTTCTGTTGGTGTTGCGTGGGATGATGAGGTATGTCAGAAGACAGACTTGAATAGATGCCAGTCTCAACAGGGAGCTTTCGAAAATCAGTGCCCTTCAGCGTGCAAGTGGCTAGGTCAGTCAAAAGAAAGTACTGACTAACCTGACACTTTCCTCAGTTTATTTTTTTTCCTCTCGGGACCCACAGCTTGAAGCCCTTTTCTGAGAGCAGACACCTACCTCCTTTCCTTCAAATAACTGAAGAGGGATATCTCTTTTTTTCCTTAAATACAGCAGTGGGAAGGGAAGATGCTACCCTTCTTTTTATAAGATAATTTCATGGTTAGATCATTCTTTTAAGATCCAGTTCTTTCTTCAGTCACAGAGGATTGAACTAATGACTTTCATCTCTCTAAAGGGGCCCTACCGTCAGCATGTAAGGTATTATGTATGGGAGTGTGTGTGAGGGGGGCGGTCTGTGCACCCGTTAAAGCTCTGTTTGTGTGCAGAAAATACTGCAGGATTCAGAGGGCATGAGTGGAGGGAAGTCCAGAGCCCAGGGCAGGAAGTAGCCATGATTGGAATAGTCGTGGGCTGATCTCCTCCCTCCTAGGAGGGTGGTTGTGTGTATTTTCCATTTAACAGTGATTTGTATGCAGAAACAGACCACTTCTCACAGCTGACTGGCCTGCCTGCTGGGCTACTCACCTGCTCTGTCTATTTTCAGCCCATGAATCTTTTAATGAAAATGGCATTTACATAGAATAGGAAGCAATGTGGAACATGGGACACAATAGGAAGTGAAGCAAAGAGGAGAAAAATAAGTGCCAGCAATCCAGAAGTCCAGAGAACAAGCATTTAAAATTCCAGTAGTACCTTTTTTGTCCTTTCCAAAATTTTTGAATTTGTGATATTGATTTGAACTCAGACTGATGGAAGATAAGAGTTAAAAATGGAGACAGAAAGTGTTCCTGAGGCATCTGTTTGGAAATTGATGTAATTACTTTACATGCAAAATGGCCTCAGAGTTCACCCAAGATGGAAATACCCATAAGCAGGAGCACAGAATTGTGGTCCCCTTCATCTGTTCCCTTTCATTCTTCTCTTTTAGAGAATTCCGTAACAGATACTTCAGTAGATTTGAGAAAATATGGGAGAAATATCTCCTTTTTCTTTACAGTTGAGTACTGAAATATTGTCTGAATCAAAAGGCTTTGCCACTTAAAAAAGTTGATGTTAACTTAGTTAATTGATCTTTTCTATGAATCTAAAGAAATGAGAAATGATTTTATATGAAAATACCTTCCACAAATATACTGCTTTTCTCAAGTTCCAATAATATATTAGGGTGTCTATTTTGATGATGCATTTATTTTTAATATTAATATATATATAATGTCACCATTAAGTTTCAATATTAATAATACATTGATGTGTTTTGTTTTAATATTTACTTAAAATATTAAACTGTAGTTTGTGCATTGTTCTCTGTTACACCTCTTTAACTCCATCCAGTTGTATCATAACTGACAGATATTATTCTTCAGTAGTAGCTCAGAATTTTATTTTCAGTTATATTCTCGATTCTTCTGGGATGCAAGAGCAGTTTGACAGCTCAGGCTACTACAGAATAGTTGAGGAAATGGCATTGTATAATTCTTATAAAAGGGAAAGAGTGCCATCTACTGAATTAATACCACTGCTCTTCTGAAGACTTGATTTTATGTGAAAGAATTACCTATGTTTTACTCTGAGATAGTTTTCAACTGAGTAACGCTATTTTTATATTTGGGTAATTATTTATGGTATAACAACTGATTTGAAAAGCTGAAACCTTTAAGTCACAGAAGACTGTAAAGTTCTAATGTCATCCTAACAGAATTTTCTTTTGACACTCAAATATTTCTTTATTTTTTCTAGATATTGTCTGTATTTGTCTGAACCTTGTCATATCAGTATTTTTCCTCTGTAATGCATGCAAAATATGATCTCAGCTTCACTTCTTTGAAAAACAAACAACAACAAAAAACCCCTCAAAAAACGGGAACTCTACCATCCTGAGCTAAATATTTGTAGAATTGGAAAAACTTCCTTAATCATATTGAAATTCACATCTTAACCAGTGAACAGTCACCCAGGAAAACAGAAGAAAGGGCATATTGGTCTTTCAAATTGTTTATTCTTTTCAGAAGTGTGAAACATATCATCCAACAGCAGTTTAGGAAAATAATTTTTTTTTCCTTACACCAACAGTTGCCCCAGAAGATCCTAGCAGAAAGGTGGATGGTGATACCATTATTTTCTCACATGTGCAAGAAAGGTCAAGTGCTGTCTATCAGTGCAATGCTTCTAATGAATATGGATACTTGCTAGCAAACGCATTTGTGAATGTTCTGGGTAAGAAACAAATTTTGTATTTTTCAGTTTTCTTGCATATTCAGTTGTCTCCTGCTACTACACAGATTGCATGCCCAAGCCTTGCTTGAGGTCTTCAGTGGGAATGGACATCTTTCCCGATCCCTGTAAAAGGCAAGGGTATATACATAGCTTGTTTTTTGTAGGGTAGTCCTGAATTTCACTTTCACTATTCCTAAGTAAGAAGGGTAGTTGTGAAAGCTGGGGAAAACATGGATTACATTTTATCTCTGTTTGTTTATTTGTTTATGTAAATCAAGTAAACAAAAGCATAACAAATAAGGCAGGAATTAATATTCCTTAAGTTAGTGTATTTCAGTATGCTTCCATTGATTGTGGATGTTTTGGATCAGTTAAATAGATGATCTCTAAACTGCTATTGCAAGGGGACATGATTATGCATATGTCTTGAAGGCCTCCCAAGAATGTGTTTCTAGTTTTGAGATATTGTGGCCTCTCTAATTCTTCTTGCTGAATTTAACAAAGCTAGTAGCAAAATCCTAGGCAGAACAGCCTCTAAAGACTCTCCTGCAGGAACTGGCAGGTCTTTTGATTGAGAGACACTGTCTTTTAAATGAAAGAATTCACTTTGGTTCCATGGTTCCCTTAAAAAATGTAGGTGTTTCACCAAAAATACATCTTAGCTTCTTTCTGCCTGCAGGTTTGTTCGGAATTATGTAGTTCAGTCTGTTCCCAGGAGTTTCTATTCTTGAAGTATATTCTGATTTAAATTTTTCAAATGAAATCATTGCCTTTGGTGCCCATCCCTGCTACTTGTAAACAGGAAAGAAGCATTTGCTTATCACAAGACAATTCTCCTACATGAACATTTCCTCAGGCTACTGGCAGTAGAACGTATTTGGACTGAGACCAGAAATCACTTCAGAGAAGGATGTTAATATATAATTCTTTAGGCCATTCTTGATGTCTTAGTATTTTGTATTTGCATGTTTGTATCTATATCCAGATATCTTTCTTTGTCTTTTCAGCTGAGCCGCCAAGAATTCTAACTCCTGCTAATAAACTGTATCAAGTCATTGCAGATAGTCCTGCATTGCTAGACTGTGCTTATTTTGGTTCACCTAAGCCTGAAATTGAATGGTAAGCTATAGTTGTTGTGCTTAAGTTGTGTAAAAAGAGCCAGTTATATCTATGGAACAAAGGATTTAAAGCTTTAAAACTATTTTTATTCTATTTACAATTTAAAAATCGTGTATTTTTAAATATATGCTGATTACAACACGCTAATACAATACTATGTATACTTAATGTAACAACAGTTAAGTTATCCCTACAGAGTCAAGTTTAAATGTCATTATGCGATTCTGTCTGTATTTCTAATGTGGCAGTCCCAAGTTTGCATTTTATGATGATAAAATACAACAGAATTTAACTATAATGTTTGATAATGATACTACTTTTTATATAAAGGTTTAAGGGAGTGAAAGGTAGCATCTTGCGTGGAAATGAATACGTTTTCCATGATAATGGAACCTTGGAAATTCCGGTGGCTCAAAAGGATAGTACTGGTACATACACATGTGTAGCAAGGAATGAATTAGGAAAGATACAAAATGAGGTACAATTGGAAGTTAAAGGTAAGAAATTAGTCACTCTTTCATCACAGGTTAGTATAGAATTTCAGACTTCCTAAATACCTAATACTAATTTTAAATTTCAGATCCAACAATGATAATTAAACAACCAGAATACAAAGTGATTCAGAGATATGGCCAAGTTTCATTTGAGTGTATAATAAAACATGATTCTACCTTATTACCAACAGTTATATGGTTGAAGGACAATGATGAACTGCCAGATGATGAACGGTATGGACAAAATAATTTTCATATTTTTAATTTTCTAGTTTATTCTGTCTGCTCCTTTTCCTGATCTTTGAAAGGAACATATTGACCTATTAACATTTTCCAAAGACGACTGATAAATATCATCACTATCCCATATGTGATAGCTAAAAGATTTACATAGTGTGGTGAAAATATTAAGATAGAACTCAAAATAAAATGAATGTAAAAAGTTTTAATTGTGCACATTGACCATGTATATCAATTGTAAGGAGAAGATAATTGACATAAGAAGCCAAAGCGATAATAGAAGACTATTTTGCTCTAGATCACAGATAGTTAAAAGTTGTTTTAGTATATTTGGAAATAAAAGCACATTAGGATAGACAGTTACTGTGGAAAGATCATAGAATCATAGAACCATAGAATGGTTTGGATTGAAAGGGACCTTAAAGATCATCTAGTTCCAACCTGCCATGGGCAGGGACACTTTCCACTAGATCAGGTGGCTCAAAGCCCCAGCCAACCTGGCTTTGAACAGTGCCAGGGATGGGCCATCCACAGCTTCTCTGGGCAACGTCTTCCAGTGCCTCACCGCCCTCATAGTGAAGAATGTCTTCCTTGTATCTAATCTAAATCTACCCTCTTTCAGTTTAAAGCCAAGAGCAGTGCGGAAAAGGCTGACATAGCCCCATAGCTTACATTGCTGTCTAGGTATTTGCTGAAATAGACAAGTATATGGGATTTGATAATGCAAGTTTCTTATACAGTACCAGTTATTGAAAAACCAGTGGCTGAATCTATTGTATTTACAGGTTTCTAGTTGGTAAAGACAACTTGACCATTATGAATGTAACTGATAAAGATGATGGAACATACACTTGCATAGTTAATACTACTCTGGACAGTGTTTCAGCAAGTGCTGTGCTTACTGTTGTTGGTAAGAATACTCTCAAACTTTATGATAGCAGAACTGTGTTTAATTAATGTTAAGTATGAAAACAGCATTAGATTTAAAATGAAAAGCGCAAACATACTTTTGGTTTCTAGGAGAGGACAAAAGAAATGTCACCTATTTGTAAATGTGTTTCAGGGTTTTAAAAATATAGTCTTACCCTAAAGTTTGCCTTTGGATCAGCTACTTACAAAAGGGTCCAGTAGCTACAGGATGCATTCAGTTTCATGCTGTGTAGGTTTTTATTTGGATCACATCTGAGCTAACACAGTAGATTACATATTGCAGAATATTTGAACATAAACATGTTATCTCAAGAATCTCTTTCACAACTAAATTACGCTTCCAAAAGACTGAGCGTTCTTGGTTGTATGAATTTCAAGAATTTTCTTTTTAAGTTAGTTCTCTCTGTTAAGTTTCTATGATTGCAGACTGTTGTAAAATACGTTCCTTTGCCCCGTCTCCCAATTTGTAAGAAAGTTTTAAGTAAATGTCCTGAATGATTCTTACCTGAGTTCAAGCTGAGATTCAGAGTCAAGTATGCTTATCTTTTAAAATTGTGTTGTGATCTTATGCCTATCAAGGAATAACATATGCCAAACATCTAGTACTTATTTCAAAAGTTTTTATTAGATTCTGTATTTCATTTTCTTGATCTATCCTTATTAAAAATGGGTAAAATATTCAAGAATACTTTTAAAACTTTTCAGTGAAAAATTATCAATATTATTTAAAATCAACCATTTACTCTGAATAAGTTAACTTTTCTTTGTCTCTAATAATTATAGTCTTTAACTACCTACAGTGTTCTGTTTCTTTGGCTACTAACTGATTAAATCCTTTATATTAATGTTCTTTTCAGCTGCTCCCCCAACTCCAGCTATCATTTACGGTAAACTAATATGAAGTTCTATTTCTACATCATCTCCCAGATATATTTCTCATTTGCCTATTGCGAAGTGCAACATCATTTCTTTTTTTTCCTTTTTCCTGTGTTTTTGTGTGTGTGTGTGGTTTCATCCCATTTTACCAACTTCTTCATTACTGGAGTACTGGACTTTGGAATTTTACAGTGCAGGCTGCTGTGTATTTTAGGGAATAAATGATTTTCAGAAATAAATTAATTTTAGTTAAGGTTGGTTGCAGTGTGATAATGCTTTTCTCATAGAGAACACTGTAATGCAAATTAGTTATATAATAAATGAAAGATCTAAAAGGTAAATCCAACTGTTCATTGAAAGCTAATTCACTATCAAAGAACTTCCACCAATCAAATTATGGTATGTTTTTACATTGCTTTTCATAGAATCATAGAATGTCCTGAGCTGAAAGGGACCCACAAGGATCGTCGAGTCCAACTCCTGTCCCTGCGCAGGACAACCCCAAAATTCACACCATATCTCTGAGGGCGTTGTCCAAGTGCTTCTTGAATATCGTGAGGCTTGGTGCCGTGACTACCTCCCTGGGGAGCCTGTTCCAGTGCTCCACCACCCTCTGGGTGAAAGAACCTTTTCCTAATATCCAACCTAAACCTCCCCTGGCACATCCTCCTGCCATTCCCTCGGGTCCTATCATTGGTCACCAGAGAGAAGAGATTAGCACCTGCCCCTCCTCCTCCCCTTGTGAGGAAGCTGTAGGCCACAATGAGGTCTCCCCTCAGTCTCCTCTTCTCCAGGCTGAAAAAACCAAGTGACTTTAGCCGCTCCTCATACGGCTTCCCCTCTGAAGCCTTCACCAGCTTCATGGCCCTCCTCTGGACATTCTCTAGTAGCTTTGTATCCCTAATGTACTGTGGCACCCAAAACTGCACACAGTACTCGAGGTGAGGCCGTACCAGTGCAGGGAAGAGCAGGACAATCACCTCCCTCGACCGGCTGCAATGCAGTGCTTGATGTACCCCAGGACACGGTTGGCCCTCTTGGCTGCCAGGGCACACTGTTCGCTCATGTTCAACTTGCCATCGACCAGAACCCCCAGGTCCCTCTCTGTGGAGCTGCTCTCCAGCCTCTCATTCCCCCGTCTGTATGTACATCCAGGGTTGCCATGCCCCAGCTGCAAAATCCGGCACTTGCCCTTGTCAAACTTCACACGGTTGGTGATTGCCCAGCTCTCTAATTTGTCCAGATCTCTCTGCAGGGCCTCTCTGCCCTTGAGAGTGTCAACAGCTCCTCCCAATTTTGTGTCATCAGCAAACTTAATTAGTAATCCTTCAAGTCCTGCATCCAAGTCATTTATGAAGACATTAAAGAGTACTGGCCTTAAGACGGATCCCTGCGGAACCCCACAAGTGACTGGCTGCCAGCTCGATGTAACCCCATTTACTGTGACCCTCTGAGCCTGACCCATCAGCCAGTTGCTCACCCATTGCATTATGTGTTTGTCCAGCTGTATGCTGGACGTTTTGTCCAGGAGGATACTGTGAGAGACACTATCAAAAACTTTACTGAAATTGAAAAAGATCACATCGACTGGCTTCCCTTGGTCAACCAGGTGGGTAACCTTGTCATAGAAGGAAATTAAGTTTGTTAAGCAGGATTTTACCCTCGTGAACCCATGCTGGCTGGGACCAATGACTGCACTGTCATTCAGGTGTTTTTCAGTAACTTCCAGAATAATTTTCTCCATAGTTTTGCCAGGCACAGAACTGAGACTGACAGGCCTATAGTTACTGGTGTCATCCATGTTGCTCTTCTTGAAGACTGGGACAACCTTTGCCAGCTTCCAGCCAACTGGGACCTCTCCAGAATCCCACGAGCATTGAAAAATCCTTGAGAGAGGTCTCGCTATGACATCAGCCAGCTGTTTAAGTAGCCTTGGATGAATCTCATCAGGCCCCATCGACTTACAGGGATCCAGCTGGAGCAGCAAGTCCTGCACAAGTTCAGGATCGATTGTCCCACAGTCATGGTTCTCTAGGCCAGGCCTCTGGGGGTCCTAGAGCCCATCATCGGTGTTGAAGACTGAGGCGAAGAAAGCATTAAATGTCTCTGCTTTGTCTACGTCCCTGTTTGTGTTGTGACCATGCTCATCAAGTAATGGGCCAATGTTATTTCTGGCCTGCCTTTTGCCATTAACATCTTTTAAAAAGCCCTTTTTATTGTCCCTCACAGTACTGGCCAGCTTCAATTCTAACTGAGCTTTGGCCATACGAATTTCCTCCCTACAGTGGTGAACAGCATCTCTGTAGTCCTCCCATGTCGCCTGACCTAGGTTCCACTGGCCATATACTTTCTTTTTTAGCCTTATTTCTAGAAGAAGATCCCTGGTCAGCCAAGCTGGCCTTTTGCCTCACCTGCTTGACGTCCTACACTTTGGAATTGCCTGCTCCTGTGCTCTTAGGAGGTGGTACTTAAAAAGTGACCAGCACTGATGGACCCCAGCACCTTCAAAAGCTTTTCCCCAGGTGACCTTATGAAGTAGCTTCCTGAGCAACCTGAGGTCTGTTCTCCTTATATCCAGAGTTGAGGTCTTGCTGGCAGTTTTCCTCCTGTACCATAGATTTTAAACTCGACTGCTTCATTGGTCGCTGTGGCCAAGGCAGCCACCAATCACCACTTCACCCACAAGACCCTCTCTGTTAATGAGCAACAAATCAAGGAAGGCACCTTTCTTGGTAGGTTTCCCTTAGTACCCGAACCAAGAAGTTATTGTCCAGATGGTTTAGGAATCTTCTGGACCTGTTTGTACCAGCTGTGTGGTATTCCCAATTGACATCTGGCAAGTTGAAGTCCCCCATAAGGACAAGGGCAGATGACTTAGAGGCATCCCTTAGTTCCTTGAAGAATAGCTCATCAGTGTCATCATCCTGGCTGGGTGGCCTATAGTAGACTCCCACAACAACATCCACTTTATTTGTCTGTCTCTTTATCCTTACCCAGAGGCTCCCAACTGTGCCGTTGCCAACTGCAAGCTCCATGCATTCCAACTCCTCCACTACATACAGTGCCACCCCCCACCTTGCCTGTCCTGCCTGTCCCTCCTGAAGAACCTGTGACCATCCGTCATGGCATGACAGTCACGGGACTCATCCCACTAGGTTTCATTTATGCCAGTGATGTCATATCTCTGGGACTGGGCCAAGGCTTCTAGCTCCTCTTGGTTGTTCCTCATGCTGCGTGCGTTTGTGTAGAAACACTTGAAGTGCGGTTCATTGTGTCCTTCACCACATGGAGCAGTCTGAAGAATCTCACTAGCATGCAGCTCCTTGAACTTTGGTGTGCCATCCCGTTGCTTGTTACTGACTAGCCTGGTGTTGTCTCTTTTCCCCCTTCCAATCTAGTTTAAAGCTCTGTCAATCAGCCCTGCTAGCTTCTGAGAAGAAACCCTTTTCCCCTTCTGAGAAAGGTGCATCCCATAGGATGTCAGTAGACCTGGTGATGAATAGACTGTCCCATGACTGAAAACCCCAAAGTTCTGCCAATGGCACCAGCCTCAGAGCCATGTGTTGATCAGCTGGGTCTGCCTGTTCCATTCAGTATTCTTCCCTGCTACTGAAAGGGTCGAAGAAAATACTACCTGAGCACCTGATCCTTCAACCAACCGCCCCAAAGCTCTGAAATCCTTTTTTTTTTGCCTTTGAACTTCTCTTTGGTACTTATTCTCTGCCAACATGAAGAACCAATAGTGGGTAGTAGTCTGAGGACCTTACCAGTCTAGGAATTTTCCTAGTGACATCTCTTACCCTCGCCCCAGGGAAGCAGCAGACTTCCCTGTGCGTTGGGTTTGGTCAGCATGTCGGACCCTCCATTCCCCTCAGAAGGGAGTCAGCTTGATGACAGCTTTGTAGGCCTGGTGTATTTTATTTCATAGTTTGTCTTCATTTTACTTCATTCATAAAATGGATAGGACCATATTGACCAGTTTGGTTTTTGATTGATGAAATTGCTAATAAGGATTTTAAAATTAAAGCTGAAATTCCCCAAAAAATCTGTTAGTTAGGTACAGTCTTAAATTGGACAGTATTTTGTACAGCCTTTAATTTGGTAGCATTTTTTCTGAATTGGGGTTTTAAAATGCAACGTAATATGCCTAAAACACTTTTAAGTATGAGCATCTTAAGTACTTTTATGTAAATCCTGTCACATTCAGTGAAAATGCTTATGTATTCTTAAATAAACCTACTCATGAGTCTTGATTTTTGTGTAACAAATCAATTATTGAATTATTTTCAGCAATTTGGAATGGACAATTACATCTTTATACAATATAAGGATGTATATTAACAGCTTGCATGTTATTTTAAGATTTTTTAAAAGTACAGCAAAAAATAAATTACTTAGTAACTTGCAATTAGTTTCTATTTGAACTATACTTGTTTTGATTTCACATGCAAAATATATGTAGTAATTCTAGAAAAGCTTCTTTGATGTGAATCCTTCTTTTTTTCCATGTTTTATTAAATATTTCTAGTCACAATAGATAACCACCCATAAACATTCAAAGATAAACTAAACATGCATTTCATAATTCTTTGCATCTCATTACATTTTTATATCACAGTGCAATCAGACATACATAAAATCAAATACAGGTTCTTGTTAATGTATGGAGGTTTCCAGATACATCAGTTCTCCATTTTATCTCTGTTTTGTAACAATTGCATGCTAATGGTCATTGTCATGCTTACATAAGTGAGTAGATCTGCCCTGCTGTATTTGTGGAATTCTTTTGACTGGAATGTAAGGATTTTTCCAAAGATGAAACTACATATTCTGGTGTGATTATTTACTTTGTGTTCATTTGATTTACAGCTCGGCCAAATCCACCCTTTGACTTAGAATTGACAGGTCAGCTAGAAAGAAGTGTTGAACTCTCATGGATACCAGGAGACGAAAATAACAGTCCCATTACAAGTATGTTTGTTTATACTTATTGCATTACAGTAACAGCATTACATTAACTATTGTCAGATTCCAAAGAGTTCTGAGATAAATTTTGTGTGCAACACGGAAGAATGGTAAATTCATTCGCTACAGTTGCCATTTACTTATATAACAAAAATTCACTGAATGTCCTCTATTGTACAGCCAAGCAGAAACACTTATTTACTGGCCTAAAGAGCTGGGCTTTTGATCCAGAAACCTGTACTAGTTAACATAGAGGTTGATACTGATATGAGCTCTCTCTGACAAGGTCCAGTCTTATGAATATGTAGAGAGTAGACTCGTTCATTAGATGTATGCTTCTGAAGGAGAGAGCTACTAACATCTTGCATTAACTCTTTTGTAATTCCCATTAATTTGAAATAGCATCAGTACCAATATCTTTAGGGATTATCCATCACTGCTGATACAGAAGTTTACTCTTCATGAAAATATAAGGCAGATAGTTTTCTGGTTTTTTCTAGTCCAGATAGTTGAAGGAATAAAATATGTCCATAAGACAGAGAAAAGAAACTATAAACTTTTGAGACAGGAAATTGGTCTTAAATGCTGTTATTCCTCCCAGTAGAACATGATGAAAAATACTCTTGCTTATATTGAGCAGTGAGGATGGAGGGGGAATTTAGGAGGAAGGAAGAATGATGTTACTGTTTGTTTTCCAAAAAATAATAGGATCAGAAAGATTTGTCGGGGCAACTTTTTCAATGTCAGCAACTTAATGTAATTATTTAATTATTTATGAGTGTATTTTTAGTTAATAACTACCACAAGTTACCAAGACCACACATTATATTTGGAATGAATGAATTAGGCTAATTTATTTGAGTGTTGCTCTCCAGGGTCTGATGCTGGTCAGTATCAATACTGAACACAAACCATAAGGATCAGGCATCTGGAAAGGAAGTTTTGTAAAAGCAGAATTTCACAAATTTCAGAACACATCAAAGATTTTGATTGCATTTTAATGAAACACCAGGGGATTTTGCTGAAGTTTTACACTTTCAGATTTGTCTAATGTATATCAACTAGTAATATACTTTTAAAAATATAATATATAGAAGTTTAATGTAAAGAGTTGAATTATATTTAAAGTATGGCTTATTCATATACTCCTGTATCCATATTTTGATTTTTTTCCAGACCAGAAGATATAAATCTTGCTGTTCTGTAGGAATGAGATCACACTCTTTCAAAAGAGATTATAATAGGTGGTGTTGGCTCATGTCAGAGTTTTTCTAGAAGTGAGATATTGCATGCACTCTGATATTGGAAATTGAACTCTTCTGACTAAATAATGCTGGTTTTAATTATGATACAGTTTATATTGCTGTGTGGTCCCCTGAGAGCCTGCAAAATAAGGCATTTGCTTCATAAGTAAGCCTGTTATTGCTGCTGCTATCACTTCAAAGTGCAGATCAAGACTCAAGGATAGCACTTCATTATGAGTGATCCCTTTACACAAGTAATATGATTGACATGCTAGAATCTCTCTGAAAGCTCAAATAGAATTTTTTTTCCTTGAAGTCTCCTGTAAATTGTTCTACTAGAGTTGCAGGCAGAATGCTAGTTACTAGGGAAGCAAAAAGCAATAGTGAAAACTTTTTGGGTGCCTTTTTTTTTTTTTTTAGCATGTAATATTCTCACCTTTTCAGCAAAGACTTTGGTCCAGAAAACATCCCATCCCAAGACCTTTACCTCTGAGCACACAACACCAGCTATAACTCAGGCAGTAATTTGGGGCCAGTTCTCCCACTTTCTTACTACTCAGGTCAGGATGAAATCTGCAAGCCTTAAGTCCAGAAGGCCATGATTAGTACTACTTATCTATTTTACTTCTTGAACATCTTGGCTCCTCAAATTGTTGTGGATTATTTCTGTGTGGTCCTGTAAGTATTCTTCTAAAAGCAGTTTCTAGATGCCCCTCAGAATTTCTTTAATACTGCTAACAGGATGTATTCTGAGTCATATTCTGGCTTCTTGTTCCCACCTATACATGAAATAGGGCAAAATGTTTGTTATGCAACCCACAAACTTTTAACGCTCATGTAGATATCATATATCTAAACTTAAGGTTCCATGGAAAATACACGGACTATGCATTCTTCTCCCATTTATTTACTGTATCCTAACAATTCCTCTTAAGTGTTTCAAAATTTCTATCTCATACCTGAGAGCAGGAAGCTTTTTTGGCTGTTTTACAGCTGAAAAAAAAATGACCTTTTGTCTTTGATAATGAATATTATTTTATTTTTGGAGTTCTACAAACCTATTTGTCCCTGAGGTTATATACTGTGTAGTGTCTTAACAGTAATCACCATAATGTTCTCACAGAGAGCTCTCAAGAAATTTAACTTCTGAACATACATTCCCTGACTTAATTTGAAGATACTGAAAAGTGCTCTCGAAAACCTTCCTCAAGTACTGGTTCTTGACTTTAAATAGTTCTTCACTAAGCCAGTCTCACTGGGGAAACTAGAATACTCAAAGAGTTTTAATATTGTACAGGTACTACTTACTGTCAGCTTGATACAAGTAAGACTAATATATTTGTCAGCTGAATATTACCTTTACATCAAAATTCCAATCTTGTCCCACTTTCTTGCTGTGACAGTTCAAGGGTTTGTGTTATGTTAAAATCCAGTACCTGAGAGAGAGCTCTTGTAATAACGTGTTACCTGACAGGTAGCTGCATTAGTGAGAATACCAAATAATAAAAGTAAGACTGTTTCTATTATATTTCTGCATAGGCAGTACTTTTGAGATCCACATTTTAGATTTTTGTTCTCATTTATGTACTTATATTTCAATTTCCATGATTTTTCAAAACATTGATTGGATCACTCCCTTCTGATCAGCTTATTCAGAAATGTCTACACTGATCTAGGAAGGTGTTGCAAGCTTTGACATAAAGTTGGATTCAATTTCTGTTTACAGACTTTGTGATTGAATATGAAGATGGGCTGCATGAACCAGGGGTATGGCATTACCAGACGGAAGTTCCTGGAACTCAGACAACAGTACAGTTGAAGTTGTCTCCGTACGTCAACTACTCATTCCGTGTGATAGCTGTCAATGAGATTGGCAGAAGTCAGCCGAGTGAACCATCTGAGCAGTACCTGACAAAATCTGCAAGTAAATAACTATCCCCGCTTACCAGTCATTGATTTATATTACGAATGGCATTGAATTTGCTTGGAATGCAAACAGCAGTCATTCTTGTTCACATGTAAATATTTTATTTTTAGACCCTGATGAAAATCCTTCTAATGTACAAGGGATAGGCTCAGAACCTGATAATTTGGTAATAACATGGGAGGTAAGTTTATTTTTTGGAGGTTTCATTTATTTGTTTTCAGGTCTGTGAGTAGATTTTTTTTTTAGAGGAATAATAATGATCTAATTGTGAACACACTATAAGAATACTCAATGTGTTCCTTGCTTAAAACATTATTGAAAAAGAGTAAAATCCAGACATTTCCCTGTCTTGATTTTCAGGGAAAAGCTGCATGCATTATGAACAAAAAAAAAAAAAATGCCATATTTTCTTTGAGTGATTTCTCAAGATAAGCCATTAATTTGGTAATACAGGATGTTTTGCTGCCAATTGAGGAAAACTTAAATATGTAAATGGTGGTTTATCTCAAGTATAGTCTTATTTTTAGAATGAATTCTGATCTGATGTGAATCATAATTCTACCCTCAACTTTTGTGATAAACCAAGTTATTGTGCACTCTTCCACTTTTGTGGAAAAGTTTTCTCAGTCATGCCCTTACCATCACAACAGAAGCTCAAGGAGAGACATGTAAAACTGATTTCCCATCCCAGGCAAGAAACATTGTGTAGGGAACACTGTTTATAGGGAGTTGGTATAAGTCTGTTTTTCCCTCTTCCACTTCTTAAGAAATATTTGAAAACAAAATACATATACAGAAATCACAATGTATGGTTGCATGAGAATTAGCCAGGATCACCATTCAGTGTGATTTTTACTAATGGATGAAAAGCAACTGAACTGACCTCCTGTGAAAGCTGAATTGCATAGCTTGGAAATTTCAGCAGTGCTTCTCTGTCACAGAACACAGTGGTAAATTTTCAGTAAAATTCTGAAGAAGAATCAGTATATTTCCTTTGTGACTTTGGATTTTTCAGATGCTTCAAAATATTTTTAAAAATATTTCTTTTCTTTTCAGCCTTTGAAAGGTTTTCAGTCTAATGGACCAGGGCTTCAGTACAAAGTCAGCTGGCGTCAGAAAGATGTTGATGATGAATGGACATCTGTTATAGTTGCAAATGTATCTAAATACATTGTGTCTGGTACACCAACTTTTGTTCCCTATGAAATCAAAGTACAAGCTTTAAATGACCTGGGGTATGCACCAGAGCCATCAGAGGTGATTGGACATTCAGGGGAGGACTGTAAGTTTTGTAGTTTGACTCAACTGTACTAAAAGCAACTAAACGTGTAACCTAAATGGGTATTTAAAATACTAAAATATTGAAAAGGGAGGATAGTAGTTACTTTTTTTAATTAAAATGAAGCAATTTGGAGATAATAAGGCTTCATAATACTCTGTAGTATTAATCCTGAGGTCAGCTTTTTGACAGGAACATTTTAACCTGCTCCTTGTGGGCAATGCAGAGACCATTCTGAAAAAGTATATTTGTGTGGTGTCTCATTCTAACTAGGTACTTGTTGCATCCTTTCCACACAGTGCCAATGGTTGCTCCAGGCAATGTGCAGGTTCACGTTATTAACAGCACATTAGCAAAGGTGCATTGGGACCCAGTTCCACTAAAAACTGTCCGAGGACACCTTCAAGGGTACAAAGTAAGTACAGTCAAAAGCTTTCTGTTCCTCATTTATTAAAATAGATCACTCTTCCTATATGAGACTGTATCCAGATTGAAGTAACAGACATGCAAGAGGACTCCTGCTTTTCAGTGAGTTCACAAGTTTTGCTGATACAATTTTGCATTGATACAATTCATTTGAAGTTCAGCAGTGTTCCAGCCTTGTAGCACTAGCCTCCTGTGACATTGTCCTTGAAGAAAAATGAGATGTGTTTGCAATTCAGTTTGCACACATTATATAGATTAAAAAAATTATAATAGTCTTAACAGATCTTATTCCAAAAGGTTATTTAGAGGATGAGGAGAAATAGTTTCTGTAGGAGTCTCTTCCAGGTCTAATGCTAAGATTACTCATTGTCTGCCATAATATGATTAATCAGATCTTTAATTCTGAGTAACTGGCCACTTGCTAACTTATACTGGGTACTGTGTCTTTTGGGGGGCCAGGAGAAAGCTCAGTTTAAAAGCTCAATTTAAGGAGGTAGGAAATGGCAGAAGATTTGGAGTGTACATATAATTGAATGAAACAGTGTAAGATAATGTGCTGGCTTTCATGATAACTGAGAAGGCTGTGTTGGAGACAAAAGACTGCAATTAATAGAGAATGGGAGACAGAAGGACTTCAAGGTTAGAAACTGGGGCAACGGGTGTCCCTGGAGGACAGACAAAATCTGATGGTGAAAATTGCTTCAGAGGTTGCACTAGAAGCCCATCAGAAGAAACTCAAGAGTGGAAATTGCAGAAACATGGTAGACTGGTTGTGGAGGGAAGAGTGGAATGAGAGGATATACTGATTTCCTATGCAATAATAGAAGAAAATAAAAAAATAATTACCTCTTTGCTCATCTGCAAGTACACTAATAAATATTGTCTAACAAAACAGAGTAATTACACAGCCTGAACTAGCTTACTTCGTAAGACAGACTAAAATAAACCACTTCTGTTTAAATGAAAGGAGGAAAAATAAATACTTGAAAAATGAAAAGAGTAAAGAATATTTGGAGGAGAATAAATGTACATCATACTTATAAAATGGAGGACTAGCATTCAAGAGCATTGAAACCAAACTTCAGTTCATTACAGCTGGTTACCACATGAATGTGAGTTCCTGGTGTGTGGATATCACTTACCCTGTACAAAATACCACCGTCCAGAAAGACTTAAGGTAGTTCTGTATGAGCTAGCATAATTGTTTGTAGTTAGTGTGGTGCTTTGCCCTAGATAATAAAGTCAGCCAAGAAACAGGACTTATTAGTCTGTTAGATTTTTATCTGTTAGATGACAATCTTATATCAATCTGGTATTTCGCGCACAAATGGGCAACGAAAAGAAAACATCCATTATGTGAGGATTAAAGAGTTAGAATTTAATGAAGTTAATGCTTATTATTAATCCAGTTACAGCAACACTAATGCTTATAATCCAAATCACCAAATTTCTTTTAAAGATCATTAATAATACAAAAAATTCCATAGACACAAATGTCTGCCCATACATCACATTTTGAGTTCTCACCTGTCAAAGGCATGGTTACAGTGAGTTGTCATCATCCCAAGCTGAGATGGAGATTTCTTTTTCCTCAGACTCAGAGTTTCTGAGGGTTATTTTCTGTCCTGTATTTGTTAATGGGTTGCACACTTCCCTTTCCAGTTGGTCTAAGGGATTAGTCATGCCATGATTACTTCTGCTTAGTGTGTTAGTCCTTCTCTGTATACAGTATGATTTTTTTTCTGTGGGGAGGAGAATGACACAATTACACAAAGCTAAGCAAAACTGAAACTAAAATAAGTTAGTCAATAATCATAAATAAAACAAGCTCAAAACCACAGGATTGACAACAGACGTGACCATGAGTAGTTTTGCTGTTATGGCTAGGGCAAATGAGACAATGGTTTATCCTTGAATAAGTTGCAGATGCAGCAAAAGTTTATTAATTAATTGTTGCAGATACAGCTAAATCAAGCTAAAATAGGTTAAAAACTAGACAAGGCATAACAAGTCCTGAGGCCTAGTGGATGGTTCTTGTTATAAAGCTTTCTCTGAATTCAAGCTGAAAACTTCTCATGGATGCCAAGTACCCTTCAAGTATCTTAGTTATTGACATAGCTTACAAAGAACATGACTATTTCTTTTTAAACACATCAGCAAAATCCTACTAGCAAACTCAAGCTTTCCTAATTAATAAAATTATTTCAGACGGTAGCACAATATGCAGTGTTGCATTATGGACGTGTTTCTTAATAAAGAGAGTGGTATTTCTCTAAAGAGTCATATCAGGAAGACAAATGTATGGACAAAGCAGGAAGACCTCTAACTAGCAGCAGTCTACAGGACATCACTCGTATTTTGCTCTTGTATTAATCTAGCTATTACTCAATATACTGTGGTACTAGAAAGCATTTCAAACCTAAGAAGAAATTTTAAAAAGAATTCTTTTCACTGTTACTGCTGCCATTTTTTCCTGTTATTCTTATGAATTCAGTGGTTATTCAATACAGTATGTGAAAAATGTGATGCAGTCTCTTTTACTGTCATGTTCCTCTTCCAAATCACTGCTTATCAAACCCAGCTTATTAAAGCTCTCTTTTAATTTCAGCCTGGCTAGTGACAAGTGATGACCCAACTATAATAATGTGCTTTGTGAAAAGTTACTGGCTAACAATTCTTAAAATATCATGAACTATACCAGATGAGTTTCAATACTAATAGTACCAACACTTCAAGCTTTTGTTAGCTTGTAAATGGCTTTTTGCAGTAGTTGGTAGGATGAGAGCTACAGGATGACAGCTGGTGGTGTTGAAAAACATTAACTCAAGCCATGTAAAACACAGTGGCACTTAACAGTGATTAGAGTGAAATGATATGTTGTTAGCAATAGAAATCTGGTGTCAGTGTAGCAGTGCTTTCCATGCTATCTAGCTGGGCTTTTCAAGTCTCAACAGTTCCCTTTTTTGAATTCATATGTGAAATCCCAGCTTCTTTAATTAAGGAGGGTTTTTGCATTTGGCCTAAATGGAACCAGAATTTTCCCTATTCAGATCACTTTATCAATTTTAGTGTGTGATCATAGATGCATGAAAATTATGCTGTGAAAAATGAACACTGATGTATTTGAAGGTGACAATCCTAGGAGTAACACAAGTCTTTGTAGGGGCAACTGTTAATATCTTTCCAGATATGCAGTCAAGGTAATTAACTCTGAGGCTCATCTGTAGTTTCTCAGAAACTCAATCAGCAAAATGGACACCAGAATCAGCTTTGTGATCTGATCTAATTGTCACATAAGTGGAGGAATAGTCTTCCTGTCCCTAGGTGGAGATCATTCCATGACTGTAACATCAGAGTCCTTTCAGAACTTGTGTGTTTTTCCAGCCCAGACAAACCTTTTGGTTTCTTCGCCATTTAAAAATATCTACTTGGCTTGCACATCACAGGGAATAGCATGGTCGTGTGTGTGACATAACAAGGTGGCAAAGTGCAAGTCTGCTTTGGAAGCTGTGTTGACATCTTTCTGCAAGAATGGATGGTATGAATGAGTCCTGCCTCTCAGATGGACTTGCTAACATGAGAACCATCACATACTAATGCAATTCCAAACCAGAACTTGTGTCAAACTGGCTTTGAGCATTAGCAGAGCTGGCAGATGATAGTCTTCCCCAGGTCTGTAGACATGATTGTTTCTGGACAAGGTCTATTTCTGGAGCAGGAAAGCTCCATGCTGTGTCTCACCTGAGCTTATTAAAATTGCAGTTATTCCTATGTGTAATTCATGGATACTCATGGAAAAGCTTAAGAGTTTGTGAAGTCAGAACACCTAAACACTCACTGTAGATTTTCTTTTGTCTTTAGGTTTACTACTGGAAAGTACAGAGTCTATCCAGAAGGAGTAGGCGGCATGTAGAAAAAAAGATCTTGACTTTCAGGGGAAACAAGACTTTTGGAATGTTGCCAGGGCTGGAGCCCTATAGTTCTTACAAGCTGAATGTTAGAGTTGTTAATGGTAAAGGAGAAGGACCAGCAAGCCCAGACAAAGTATTTAAGACCCCTGAAGGAGGTATGAAATGAGAAGCTAGAGAATAAACTAAATATGGTATATTCAGAAATAGAACACTAAGTGTGTAATTGCTGAATTTGCATCTTGGACATCATAAGATAATTGGATCCCTAGAGTAATATTCTTAAGAATTAATAATTCATGAGCTGTTTTATGTTAATATACTTTGTATTTACTTTATATTCTTCTTAAAAGTTCCTAGCTCACCCTCCTTTTTGAAGATTACTAACCCAACATTGGACTCTCTGACTCTGGAGTGGGGTTCACCTACCCATCCAAATGGTGTTTTGACATCATATGTACTGAAATTTCAGCCAAGTAAGTTAATTATGAATATATAACTCTAACTTAGACAATACGTCTACCAAATAGCAATCCATTTATTAAGAAAAAAAATATGTTAAATTTATAATGTACAAAAGATATGATTGCATTGTAGATGTCAAGTTTGAAAAAGATTAATGTATTTTGACAATATAGATGACTGTTTGGAAAACTTCACTTGTTCAAGTACAAGGTTAGCATTTTTCTATTACTTTTATTTCTTCAAACCATGCTTCACAGAAAAATGGAGGTGAAGTCCTACATACAGTTGACACAGTTAGAAGCAAAATACTACCACTTAGAAATCCTATATTCTAATTGCAGAGAAAATGTCATTAGAAGTAGATCAAAACACATCCAATTATATTGTTGTCTGCTTCTTCAATTTTCATGGTATCTTAATTTTAAAACGAAAAATTCATAAATGTGCCATTTACTCATATCGGAGCTATAAATCACTTCCTTAGGATCCCATGCCACTGCTTACTTGCCCAGAAATTTGTCAGCAGTGACACTGAAAATTAAGAGATCTGTGTACATGGAACAAGTTAAGGAAGTTAGTTTTCTTCCACTTAACCAATTTACACTGTTCCTTGGCATTACATACAAGTCACTTGAGTTTGTTTTTTTTTTTCCTAAGCATACTGAATTTATTATGAGGCAGCTAGTTTAGAGTTTCAGAATTTTTTTAATGATCAGCGTTTCAAATGTGTGTAAGTTCAGATGATTTGATGTGGACTCAGTTGCCTCGGATTCAGATACTTATGAGAATGGAATTCGAACGTAAAAAAATCGTAGCTGTTTCCTATCTCCCTGTTGAATTTTGGTCCCTCGCATAGATCCTTTTTACACAAAGGTGACTTTTTTTTGAAACTGTAGATTATCATTCATATAACCTGAAATGAACAATGTAGCAAACAAAACAAATAAATACAAACAAAAAAAGCCTGTTTCAACACCGTGATAATGTAGGCAATTTTCCTAACTAACTCTTTTTTTCTTCTTGTAACAACAGTTAACAACACACACGAATTAGGTCCCTTGGTAGAGATAAGAATTCCTGCCAACGAGAGCAGCTTGATATTAAAAAATTTAAATTACAGCACACGGTACAAGTTTTACTTTAACGCACAAACTTCAGTTGGATCAGGAAGTCAGATAACTGAGGAAGCAGTAACAATTATGGATGAAGGTAAGATGGGTATGTATAAAGAAAATCCGTTGAGTTTAAAACCACTACAAATTTTATGACTCCTTCCTTCCATTAAGGAAATAGCCCCTAGTAAAATTTCTCTAGAGCTTTCTTAACTGTATTATACACTAATAAAAGATTTTAAATAGTTTTTAAGAAAAGATGTGCAAAGATACATCTACTGTAGTGGAAGCCCCAAAAGAGGTGTAAAGGCCCTCTTTTTGATATAAACTTACAAGATCTAAGACTTGGGCTTTTCTAGGCTTCAGAGTTTCATGTAACTTTATGTTTTAAGTGGTCTTCCTCCATTCACCTGTTCTGCTTCATTGACCTTCTCTGGTCACAAAGAACAATACTGAAATGGTGCCACTTTATGGCTAGAGGAAATTATTTCTCTTTTGAAGTATGCAACAGCTTCTGTGAGGTCTAAACTTTTTTCACAGAGCTGGCAAAAACTGTAACTTCAAAAAAACTGCAGAAATAAATGTCATCTATGTCCCCAAGTAACTGGTGACATTGTATAATATTTAAATACTCTTAAGTATATGGTTCAATCGTGTCACTATTGATTTTTAAATTTACAGCCATTCTAGATCTCTGATTCTGGTAGTTCTTTTGTTGAAGATGTTATTTATTTAAATATGAAAGCTTAATAAAATAAGAGTAATATAAAGCAAAGGGGAAATTTGGGGGGAATGCCTGCTATGATTTTGCGCATCTCAACATTAAAAGTCTATTTTGATACCATCTTTTCATGTATTTTTATGCTTAGTAAAATTATAGTTTAATGGAGTTGCCATAGATGACTTGGTATGCAATGCAATTTCTTTAATAGTGTATTAAGGTTGCATATGAATTACATTTATTTTAAATCATGAATCTTAGCAAGCATGAGCAATAAAATTTTGTAAATGCATGTATATTAATTTTTGTCTTGTAATAGTCTGTCAGTGTTCAGCATAAGTGGATTGTTTCTAATTTATTTGAATTAATACCTTTTATCTAGTCTGCATGCTTTCATGGTTTATAATGAAATTATATATGTATGTTCCCTTTGGTGTTGTATCTAATTATATAGTGTTCCTATTCTTGTTTTCCTCCATTAAAGCTGGTATTCTCCGTCCTGCTGTAGGTGCAGGCAAAGGTAAAATGAAACTGCATGATTTGTTAATGTGTGGATTTTGCAGTGTTGCAAATGGGGAAATTGCAGTGGTAAGGACAGAAAATCTTGGACTACACATTGCTATACAAAGTATTAATCAGTGCTGGAAGAAAACATTTGTGGGTTTTGTTGGTTTTGTTTTAAAAAAGAAATCCAGAATGGTTATTAATACCTTTCATCTGTTTATTTTGCCACAGAGTTCCAGGGGAATTCATTAGCTTTGCTTCAGCAAAGTCTAATTATTTCTGAACATTTAACAGATGTATGTCACTGTTATAAATATTCAGGATCCAGGTGCACTAGCACTGATTAGCTGGAGTAGAAAAAACAGCACTTTTGCAAAGGAGATTTTTTTTACTGCCTGTGCCATGTGCATTTTTTGTTTTAAAAGTAGGTGCGTCCTTGTTCTCACTGCTGATTAATGCTACCCATTTGATCACATTTATTTCATTTGCAAGCCAACTGTGCGTAGGAGACAGATGACTGACAATACCCTCTGTATACTTCTCAGTTCAAGTATCATCTGATATATACTGATACATAATGAATATACAGGCAAATGGTTTCCTGCTGTCTTAGATTCACACTTGTGAGGGAGCACTTGAGGGGATATTTCAGTGAGGGGAATGTATCATCTTCCTTATTCTTGAATTCAGTAATATTTAGTTCTTTATGATGCAGTTCTTCTGTCGAACATGGTGTTCTTCACATTTTGCACACAGTTTTTTTGAATTTTGATACCTTTACTGTCAGAAGCAAAGATTGTCCTGAGGACTATTAGGTAGCTGTAAGTCAGAAAGGTGTGTCTATACGTATGTGTCATTTTATCACAGGGGTGTCATTGACACTAATGAACATCTCTGCTTCAGATTCTCAGACCATAAACATCCCAAATCAAACTCTGTACATGAAATACCCAACATTTTTTACAAAGCTGGAAGAGATAGCATAAATTGTTTTACATGTATTTTCTTTCTACTTGATGTTCAGGTGTTTTGAATGATAATAGCCATAAAAAAGAACTTCATTCACTCAGTCTGGTATAAATCAGACTATATATATATATATATATATGTATGTATGTGTGTATGCATGCATGCATTTGTGCATATATTATATATATATTTATATGTGTATATGTAAGTATATTCTAATATCAGTTGCATTTCCGGTAAGTGTATGGAGTTGTAGATTTATTTTAATGACAAGTCTTTTTGCTGTTTTTTAGTGTAGTTGTTGCTGAGAAGTCAGCACAGACTGGAACAATCAAAGTGGCTGTAGTCCTGGACATTAACAGCAGAAATGTAAATTAAGTTCTCATTATTTATAGCTGACTATAAAAACTCATGCAAGGAAAAATGGATTCTCTGTGTGAAACTGAGGTCTAATTATAGCTGTATCACAGTCTGTGGCTAGCAGAAAGCATCTTATTTGTAAGATCAACTGGAGCAGATCACATTTCAGAGCTGTCACCTCAAATCCTCTGAAAACTAAGCAGATGTCCTCGTTTGGTTCCATGCCGTTTATGGTTTCAAAGTTTTCACATATTCCTGTAGCATCTAGCTCTTACAATTGCAAGGAAAACTTTGGAACTGCAAACAGGATGGAACTAAAGCCATGGCATCTGTTAGGACATCTGAGTTGCTGCAGGTCCGAGATGAATGTTCTCAGTGGTTACTTACATTCATGTGTTAACTGTTTCACTGCTGATCAGGGACTATGAGGAAGGAAAAGGAGGATCATATTATCAGGATCATGTGCCAATTATTTGGTCTCATGAGTGGGTGGATTTGGAAGATGGAAATACTCAGCCCGCTCAAGAAGAAGCTGTACCCAGCAGTGAATTTTTACTCCTCCGTTAAGTGCAGGAGGGACTATATGTATATACAGTTATCACTAATGTGGACCCAAGGCCAAACCAAGGAGAAGGTGAAATTTAGATATTCCCAACCTTTTTGTGATCTATCAAAAACTTCTCAGTTTTTCGTTTTGAAGGGCAGAACTTACCAGAAGAATGTAATTATCCTCTCTCTTTCAATTTGAGCACATTCATCTTGGAAGTTAGGAAGACAATAGGTCCAGGATTCGGCCAGCCTAAATTGCACTGAAATTTCTGTACTTGGTGTTTTCTACTGGCTAGCTGCCCCTGAAGACCTGCATCTTAGCCAGTCAGAAACATGAGACACAAGGTCCTGGAGGAATTCAAATCATTTAAACCTGGGCGAGCTGTGCCACTTGGGGCATATTTCACTTCCCAGAGGAAATCTGTGTATTAAAGTGCAGAGGGAAATATTGCTACAGTAAATCTAAGGATCTTAGAGTGTCTCAATATTTTTATTGTAGTCCTGAAATACATTCCCTGTCTCTTGGCACCATGTGTCTTTTGCCATCTTTTTAGACAGGCATGTCTAAAGTTTTACTACTTTAAAAACAATGAAAGTAAGCACAGTCTGCTTACTGCTACACTTGACACTTTTAATATTTGTCCCAACTGAGTTTGTCTGATTATGACTGTACTGCTGTTAAGTAAAGATAACCAATATATTCTAGACCAATAAGTAGAGAAGCAAGTTTGTGCATTTTTCCCATAAGGCAAAATAAAAATTTTAGATGAAAACATGAAATATGAGGTCAAGGCTAAGGAATTTAGATAAAGGAATTTTTTTTTTTTTTTTTTTTTTTTTTTGTAGCTTGAATAAAACTTAGAAGCTCTATTCGAACGGGGGGCAATAGAAGAAGGAAAGTATTGTCTTCCTGTAATATGGGCATCATCTAATAAAAAAGTTCTTTGGACAAACAGTGCCATTGCATCAAATAGCAGAAATGCAATGGATTTTGGCAAATTATAAGAATTAAGGTTTTTTTCTTCTCTAAGGGAAACTTGACAGACGAGATCCATGTCATTCTCTCACATGCCCACAGGAGTAAATCATGAGACATGTTATTTTACTAGATGGGCAAGCTATCCTGTTATGGTTGATACTCCTATTTGACTTGCACTATCTTTTCTCCTTTCTAATACTGTGATGTTATTAATGACTTAAATTTGATCAAATTATGGCACTGCAAAGAAAAAAATAATAATTTTTCTTCTTAGCAACCTGTACTCTAAGTGTGTCTGAAAACTGCATGTGTAAAACATAATGTATTATACCCACTATTAGATAAGCAGTATGCATTGATATTGCCATTTATGTATTGACATCTAACAACAGGCATGAGGTAACAGGTGTGACAAAAATTGGGGAATAAGAACCTGATTACATATAAAAAAATTATAGTAGCAGTTGGAAAGTGATTCAGTCAATCACTGGAGTCAAGTCTCTCCTACCCTTTTTCATTAGAAGTTTTAAATAACCAGACTGTAAATGTAGGAAGAGAATACAAATTTGACCAGTGGTGGAAATGAAAGTTGCTGATTAAAATAAACAGTCCCAGGGGCTCGTTATTGTGATTATGGTAAGCTGAAGTGTAGGGAGTCATGCCATGACATGTCAGTCTCTACATTTCACAAGCCTTCTTGTTTCACTTTTCAGTTTCTTTTTTATTTAGTCAACATTTTTATTTTAAAGCAAGGTCTTGTAGTCTGCATGCATGCAGACACTGGTAACTGGCAGTCCTGAACTGCAGTTAAAATAAGGTTGTGATATCACAGTTATCTTTTAACTGAAGCTAACGCTTCCTGTCAATGCAGTAGTCAGTCTGGTCTGCCTTCTTCATGTGAACTTCACATCTCAAGTATTATTGACAGAAATACTTTTGTCACAAGGGAGAAAAACAAGTAGTCTAGCCTCTGGGTTGGAAGCTATTCTTTTTTTTCTGACTGAATCTCCAATATGTAGCTCTTCACTGTAGGCTAGAAATCATTCTCGGCTGAGTTCATATCTCTGATCTCTTCATAGAAGACAGAAGCATCTCAATTTTCTTTGTTCTGTACAAAATGCTGCTCTTTAAATCATTTTCCCTGCCCACCATCTGTTTTCCCTCCCTCTTTGAATCATTTCACATAATGTCTCCATATTTTTTGCTAACAAGTTCAAGCTGCTTTTTCTTTTCAAGTTGATTATAGTATTTTTGTACTGCTCCTTCAGCCACTCTCTCCCTGTGGACTTTTCCATGATATACCTCTGTGATTCTTTCAGTACAGCCTGCTATGCAGAGCCACTGTTTTGTCCTCTTTTAACTCTACTGGAAACAATGATGATGCTTTGCATGCTAGACTAGAGAAAATGATGATTATTGCAATGCAAAAATTCCTGCAAATACCTTTCGCTTTGTAGGCATCATGTGAAATCCATGCCACGCTAGATGCTTATTGGTGAAACAATTTCTTGCATTTCTTCTTTGTCTTCTGTATTTATTGCACTACAGAAATGCTCTTGCAGTGGCCTAAATAATCTTAGAAGTTACTAATTCCCATCTTTCACTGCCAGAAATGAAATTCAGCCCTACTGTTATACTGAGGCTTGAATTTCATACTGTAAGAGTTGTAGGTTAAAAAGCAAGCAAAAGCACCTTCTCTGTGTCTTACAGGGTCTGGCAGAATCCATTACCTTTTTCCTTCACCTTTTCTTGTGTGGGGTTTTTTTTTCATTTGAATTTATTTTTCTCTTTATTCATGCATTTTACCTAATTGTCTATCATATAGTGCTTTGCGCATTTTTTCCATTTGACACCAATCTTCAGCTGTGTGCTTGTCACTTACATGCCATTTTTTCTGGGAGATCAGGTGAATCCCATGAAAATTCCTAAAGTTTAGTCACTTTGGAGATTATTTAATTTATTGTTCTGCTGAACTAAATCTTCAGAGAGAGTACCTATTCTGTTGTTAAAATCTGTTCATATCTCATGCCATGTCTTATTAAATTGTATTGAATCTGCAGCCCAAGTGTAACTGTGTTATTTGGAGGAACTGTGTTCCTGAAAGGCTGGAAGATTAAACACAACTCTGCAAAAAAACTCCACTAAAAAAAGCACAGGAGTTAATTTGAAACGAAAGGAAAATTTTACTTTGAGCCTATGCTCCTTTCCTAACAACTGGCAAATGCTTTTGTACCATATCTCGCAACAGGAATGAAACCATACTCAGAAGTGCCAGCTAAATTTTGCGTTGTATCATAGCATGGATAAGACAGCTTAATTTACTGGAGGAGGTAACTGAGTAAGAGTCAGACTGTATAAAAACTGTAACTTATTAACAATCCATTCCCATCAGTTTTAGAATGATGTTTTTCCCAGCACTGCTGCACAGCATCATGCATGATTACAGATCAAGAGAGCACAGTGCTCCGCTACTGAAAAAGCCCTGCTCCCGGAGACAAAGCTTTCTGCCCCCACTTTTTACCAACTGGTGCTTGCACACGCTGAGAGTTTCTGCCAACAGACAGTTACACACTTTGCACTTGTGAACAGTGCTGGGAAACATATTGAAGAACTAAGAGGTTAATTATAATTAGAGGTGTGCTGATTGAGAAGACAAGAGTCTGGGTAGATTGGAGACAAGCTTTAAATGTTGTAACCACTTTGACTCTAGGCTTTCATCACCTCAGGATCCATCAGCCATCTTTTATCTTCTTATCTGTGTATTCATGTTGCAAATATGGCACATTTAACAGACTTAACTAAAACTTTTCCAGGCCTGCTGGAAAATTAGATCAAGCAGTAGTGAAAAAGAGGAAGAATTACAAAAATAATGATTTTGAAAATAAATGTGCTACTGAACAAATTTCCTGGTGCACTCTATTCAGTAGGAAAAAAACAGAACTTAAATCTGACCAAATTCTACACATGGATGAATCTATACAAACAGCTATTGGTAAGAATCAGCTAAGAGTACATCTGATAAATGTAAGCATAAATCAGTCACTTGAGAGGATTTAGAAACTAAGACACCAAGGAAATGAAGGTAATTTTCAGAGCCAACTTAATTGTTATATAAATCATATGAACAGAAAGACTAGATACCAGGTCTTTAATCTAGCAGGCAACTCTTTAATCAGAGCAGAAACTGGAAACTGGAGATGGAAAAAAAACAAAACACAAGATGAGATGGAGATTTTACAGGGAAGGTGATTACCAAATTTGCTTAGTGTTACAGAAGCTGTCTGTCATCTGGAGTCTTTCACACAAGCTGAGACAGTTTCCTTCATCCCCAAGTGCTCGGGCATGAGGGAGAAAAGTTAGGTGTAATTCTGTGGCATCCATTTGCAAGAGTTTGAAACAGATTTTTGCTAATAGTTTCTTCTGTCTTTAACATTGGTGACAAATATCAGTCATACAGTTGTGCTGCTAATTAGACATCTTTTGTGGAAGAGCAAAATCCAAGAAAATACGGGTTTGAGAAAATACAATTTAATGAAACAAAACAAAGTCACATGTAGAATACAAACCAGTTGTTTTCTTGGCACAGAACAAATGCTTAGATGCTGATTGTAACAAACACCTGTTCCTATGTGCAAATGAGGAAGGAAGTTTATATATCCTGTCTGCAATCTCAGACTCTGCACCTTTCTAAATTTAGAGCGTGCTATTCTTTCCTCCTGTTACGTTCAAGGGGCACAGAGAAGCAGAATCTAATCCCCTTGCATTACCATAGCGTATATGGTTACACGCTGGATTTCCCATAGACAGCCCTGGCTTTGGTATTTCTTAGGGGTTTTGTTCTTGACTTAGTAACCTAGATGGCTTTTCTTTTAAATCTGGTGCTTTCTATTTGATTTTGTTCAGGTGGTTTTAGCCAAGAAATAAAAATATTATTTATTATTTAAATAGTGTATTCTGTATTATTTTTGGTTGGTGAAAGAAATTATGTATAAAATATATAAGCACAACTTACCTGCAAAGACATCAAATGTGGAAATAATTAGTTAATACAGATTGAAGAGTTGATTGAGTACTACTGGAACAGAGTTAAGAAGAAAAATTTCATGCAAGTATGGGGATAAAAAGTCTGATATTGTGAAAATTTGTAATCATGAGAATACATTTTCAGGAGAATTGATGGAATTTGCATCATTAGGTATTTTTTTAAAAAGACTCAGAAACTATAGTTTTCTAGACATACTCTAGAAAGTACTCATATTATTTAGTCTGTGTCAGGGGCTTGTATACAGATTTATTTATTTTACTATGCCAAAGTAAGCCATTTTCTCTTCTAATCTAATTTAGAACTTTTTCCAGTCAGCCATATGGACAAGGCCATCCTGATTTAAGGGGAAAATAATTAAAGTACATAAATAAAATCTGTGCAGCACCTCCTGCCTTGAGAGCAGGCTTTTGCCCATTTTATCTCCTGGTGTAGGCGAAGCCATTGGATTTCTTCCATTTGTCTTTACTGAGACTGGGGTTTTACCTCTGATGTTTCATGGTCCTTTGGGAAGTATTTCTTATGTCGTTTCCAACAGAAAAGATATTTTTAGCAGGATAGAAATGTCAGTGGCAAACCGAGGGAGGCATTTTCATTGAAAACTAATTTCATGCCTTTGAGGAGCATCCTCTTTGTATCCGCACTATGTCAGTATTAGGACTATTAAAATCCACTTTTCATTATTATTAGGCAAACAAAAATACTGAAATATATGTCCCTTTGTAACAAGTATAATTGGAGAACAAAAAATTAAGAAATTATCAAAGAAGTGCCTAATTACAGGATGCCGAAGAGAGAAGCACTTCTTTTCATAGGTGTGGGCATTATGCATATCTGTGAAAAGTACTGTTGTCTAACGAGAATGTCAACAGTAAGACACAGAACCTTAAAATGGACAGCTTCTTGCATTCCAGTGATTTGTGTCCTTCACACCAGAGTATTTTGATATTGGCTCTCCAATATCTGATGTCTAATGTTCCAACGTCTAAAGGTGCCGTGAATCCATAACATTAATGAAGCTGATTTCAGAAATGTTCTGTGAAAGTAAAGGTGTCAGTACACACATACTTCAGTTTGTTTTCAAATATATGTGTATCACTTAGCTGTTTCATATTTTAACAAGTAAAACTAATTGAATCCTGCATGAACTTAGAGTGTGCATGTGTTATTCATTTAACAGGTAAGGTTTTACTGTTTTCTTTAAATGTTACTTTTCGATGCAAAGTGTTTTTACTCTTTATTTTTTCTTTCCTACTATCTCTGGTGGTGAAGGATATTCAGAAACCCTTTTTGCAACCTCCCCAGTCATGCACACTGTCCGTCCAACATTCTATAAGGGTATTGTCTTCCTTTTTTATCATTATCAATGCAATAAAGACAAAATCCTATAAGGGATTGCAGCTGATGCATTTTCAGTCCATTCAGTGACACATGGTGTAAAGGGAGGTGTGTACCACCTTCGTTACTCCGTTCTCTCCTACCATTTCCCATTACCCTGACAATGTTCTCACTTCCCAGCTCTCTGCATTTCACTTATAGATGAGTAGAAATAATGTTTTCCAGAATTTTGGCAATTAGGTATTTTTAAGTATTTGGCAGTTTTTGTGATACAGGGCATGCTCAGTAGAGTACATATATTTTACTTTATAATTTCATAGTGTAGTAACTGCCTGGGATTCAATTACCAAATACGCTACTTTTAGTCACTAATTTCCAATAATGGAAACAATGACAAATGTACTATACTTTCCCTGTATATGGTCTAAATTAACATAGTAACTTCTTAAAATATTTTTTTAATATATGAAGTCACAATTTCGTATTCTGCTTTGTTTTTCTATTGTGTATTCAGTGCAACCACTTTATCCAAGGATCAGAAATGTTACAACAGCTGCCGCTGAGACCTATGCCAATATCAGTTGGGAGTATGAGGGACCAGATCATGCGAACTTTTATGTTGAATATGGTGTGGCAGGCAGTAAGAAGTCATTTCATTAAATTTTTCTAAAGTGTTCAGACCTATTTTCAAGGATTTTTATAGTAAATGTGGTCCTAAATTGACCCAGTGTTAATGATAGCTCTTAAATGTCTAGAATTATTTTTTACTTTGATTGGGAAGATCAAATGATTTTCATTTTAATGAACCTCAATGTGTAGCAGGTATTTGATGCTTAGATAGAATATCAGCCTTTGTTCCTTTGTAGTATTTCATAAATTCTCCTGAATGTGAACTTCTAAAAATGTAGTTTGCATGAAGTTGTTTATCGTGCAGTGATTACATGTGTAAAAGTATGATTACTTGCATTAAAATAGGATATAACAGTTTTCCTAAATCACATCCAATTCAGGAAAAAAAATTAAACAAGAGAGGCAATGAAAACAATATTCTTTATTAAATTAAGCCTTAAAATAAGGTATCAACCAACTTACGCACTTCTATTGGCATAAAACCAGGTTTTAATCTTTGATAATACCAGTAATAATTAAAACACAGTTAGCTAATAAAACCAAGATACTTCTATTCAAATACTCTATCCTTCTAAAGTTATGACTAAAGATGTCCAATCTGAAAATTGGAATATAAATGCATTTTTCTGGATAATGGTCAAAGAAGCAGCTGAGACTATTAGAAAAAGATGTGAGAGAATGATCAGGAAATATGATAGGTTCAGATTTCTAAGGGGAACTTCTCAACTAAAGTAAATATTGACTGAAACTACAGAAGTATAATTTAATTAAATTATTAAAAACTATTTTAATGTATTTTATAATTGCAAGTTCAATAAGCCTTTTAAAAAATAAATGAAAATAGTATTTCTCCAGTACAATGGAACAAATGCTTAAAATAGTTTCATAATTCATGTACAATATCTTCTTCAATATATTGCATGCAATATATTATTTGAAGTCATAATTTTATATGATTTTATTGTTTTTTGAGAGAATAGTTATTTTTTTCAGCCAATCCATAGTTTAGTCAAGTAACTGTTCATAGTATTCTGTCTAGAAACTTTCAGTAATACAGAGAAAATTAAAATTCCAATATGTTGTTTTCCTAAAATTTTTGTAGGCAAAGAAGATTGGAAAAAAGAAATTGTAAATGGTTCTCGAAGCTTCTTTGTGTTAAAGGGTTTAACACCAGGAACAGCATATAAAGTCCGGGTTGGTGCTGAGGGCCTGTCTGGTTTTAGGAGTTCAGAGGATGTGTTTGAGACAGGTCCAGGTGAGGCACACCATACCGATTCTGTATTGTAGTCAGAATTGTCGTAGACCAAGCGCTGAAACTGCTTCTAGCTAAGAGATCTTGTAGCTAGCATCTTTGCATGTTCTTTTATTAGAGCAATATTTAATTATTTTATAAACTCCTAAATTAATGCCAGCATATTTATTGTGTAGATTATGAATGTTTTCATCCTTTCAATTCACTCTGCCTGTCTGTTGTTTATATTAGGGGCAAGATACTCACTGCTCACACTCCATCTGTGTGCTGCGCACTGAAGATGACCTATTTCATTTATTTCTAATTAATATAATTAGATGGCTATATTTAAATAACATGTACTTTCATAGAGCCAAGTATATATTTTTAAAGCTAACAATCTGCATATGATCAGTTTTAATACAAAAAATCTGAGCTAAAATGTTTGCATAATCAGAAGTGCAGATTCAATTTGATGTCTTGTGTAACCTGTAATTACATTACATGTAATGTAATACCAGTGTTAAGAGATTCCTACTTGTAAATGTTTCTTTTCCTGTCATATACTGGTTTTATATAGATTTTGATGTCACAACTATATCCTGTGAATCAGTAAGGCTGCTTAAGTTCCTTATGTAGATATTTCAGTCATATTTCTTCATAAGCAAATCAGTAATGCTTGTTCCTTTAACTCAGAGAAAGGGCTTTATTGGAAGTTTTCTGATGTTACACTGAATATGTCGTTGCCATCACAGCATGTTCCTGGTCAGCTGTTATTATTTGTTGTGTATTTGCTAGCCACTTCTGCTCATTCCAAGCATTTTGGTCAGTGCATAGTTATTTAGCAGTAGCCTCACCAACTCCAGAATGTTATGATTTAAGAAAGTAGTTTAAATATGAAAATACACTTGAAAAATATGTAATAACTGTCAGACAAAAACGTAAATGATGAATATGCCAGTTTGAAAGTGAGCACTTTCTAAAATCATAATTTTTTGCTGTGTTTTGTTCCATTTCTATTCACAGTTTATCGTGTTGCAGGAAAGCTTTGAAAACACGGTGCTGAATAACAGTGCCAAGCAAATATGTATGGGCTAAACACAGAGGTTATTTATGCCAGAGACAGCTAGTAGTATAAAAGCAGCAATGTAAATTTTTATGCAAATACACATCCAAAGCTTAAAGCAGCAGTAAAGCAAGGATCAAGATTATAGTATAATTCAAAACAAGCTGAATGGAAACCTTCCCAAAAGCATCTTTCTGCAGAAAAAATACTGAGCCAGTAGATAAGGAATCCTGTACCTAACCCATGAATGAACCATTCACCTTGGCTCATATCCTCAAGTAATTAAGGACGAAGGGAATTTAAAGACACTCTTTTCTGCTTCTTGATAATGGAAAGGTTCAGTGTCCAGCGTTAAATTATATACATAGCATATTTCTTACAGAAAAATGTTGTGTCACACTGTCTTCAGCCTAGATCAAAGCTTTTAAACACTGCAAAAAATGAAAGGGACAAAGAGGAAAATATTGGAATATGGAATATGTCCTTAATTTGGAATGAAACTGCAGTATTTGGTATATGAGGCTTTTGCCACATTTTTTCCTTTGAGAAACATTCCTATAGAGTATCTTCCTAGTGTGTGGGTTTATCTTTTGGACCATACCAGTACAGTGTATTGCATTGACTCCTGGATTAGCAGTTCACCAAGTGTAAATGTCTTTCTGCCTGAAGCAGATCAATTTGCTTAGCGTAAGCAGGAAATGTTGTGCCATTTTTAAAGTTGCACTGAGATCTAGAAACCCTTTCCTACTGGATATGCAGTAAGTTAAAGAATACAGGAAGTTGCATAAGTAAGTTTTCATCTTTACTCTTTCCCATCTATCTTGCATATTTTTATGCATGAGTTGTTTTGCTTGATGCTATTTCTTACTACATTTGAATGTTAAATGTGCTTTTGCATTTTGTCACAGTATGTAGTATACAACCTTTAATGCCTTATTATGAATGCATATGTGCAAAACTAAAAATAATTTTAACCTTAATGTGGAAACAATTTTATTTTAATTTGATTTATAATTCAGAGGAAGATTGTCTTTGTGTTTTGTTTTTTAAGACTGCCACTTATATATATTTATATTTGTATATGGTATATAAAATATAAATATATATGTATATAAGCTATATATTTATATAACGTGTAGACATTTTTATGCAAAAATAGTTTCAATTATTGTGCATATAAGAAAGAGTCCATTTCTAAAACATCAGAAAGCATATTCTTAAACAAAGGCTGGGAAATCTCCTAATCGTAACTCCACAATAACCAGAAACATTAATTCATTGATCTACTTAAATGAAAATCAAGTCATAACTTTGCCCAAAAAGTAAGACCAAAAAGAGGCAGCAAAATGAAGTGTTAATTTTAGCGTATTACTTCTAAAGTGGAATACACATTGGTCCTCTATATGGAATGGAGGATAGATACTCTTTCCAGACATCAGAGGTACTTCGAGTTTTCATACAGTCCATGGAAAACCCTCAGGAATCTGGGACCATTGACAGCTGATGTTTCCAAGCTAGCTGTCTCAGCCTCTGTCTTAACTAGTAAATAACATTGAGACATGGGCTTGAATTCTGGCCTGTAATTGAATATTGTTACATTTTATTGTTAGTGTGCTTGCCAGCCCAGTGCAGTCTCTTGTCAGCTAGCTGCCTGCCAAGCAAGGCTCAGGTATTGTTCAAGGGACAGAACCAGCACAGGACTGTTCCCAGTTGTCATCCAACGTGTTTTGTAGGGAAAAGAGTTTACGCTGTATCATCTGGAATTGTGGCTAGAAAACAGTCGATGGTCCATTGTAAATAGCTTCTCTCCAATGTGTTTTTATGAGCCTTCCCTTAAAAGCATATCTTCTCAAAAAGTGGAAATCTTTATGGGGCTCTGGAACTTTCACATTTCTGCGTGTAAAGCTATTCATGCATCGTGTCCTCCACTTCAGTGGAAGCAAGTCTATGGATCTTTCCTAGCAGATATGGATGAAACATATTGAGCCATGAGAGCTGATGTACTCACAGCATCCAAACAGACTGACTGAAGGTCTCAAATATAATCTGGTCCTAGTGCAAAGTGTCTACTAAGCTGAGATCTGAAGTACTATTGATCCTTACTAAAATCCTGGTGATGTACTGGCTGTGAATAATTCAATACCTTATCTCATGAAGCCAGAAAAAACAAATGCTGAACCAAAATGCCATACGAGTTATGCATAGGAAGTTTGCATGTGACTTTCCTTTTTCATGTGGGAAGGTGATCTTTGTCTCTGTTTCCCAAATAGAGAGAGGTCTGTTGGGCAACTCTTGGGTTTTGGGGCTGGAGGAGAAGGTGAAGAATGAACAAGATAGGTTTGGATGGATGTCCATCTTCCTCCACTTCATGATGTCTTCTGTCTGTAGCACGCATCCCTAACTCCTCTCATCCTTCCCACTTCTTGCAACAGCAAATCCTAAGGCCAGTTGCCTGTAGTGTGTTTCCAAATAGGGGAGTAGAAAATAAGCTTCATCAGGAAAATCCTCCTCCTGTGTTGGAGACCAGTAGGAGGGATCCAGCCCCCAGACCACACAGATAATTCCTGTTCTTATTAGTGACTGTAGTTAGTTTGCTTATCATTTACATTATATTCCAACTAGAGTCAGCATTTGGAGAGAAACAGTGCCAAGGAAAGGCTTCCCAATTGCATTGTGTTAAGTTCTCACTAATGCTAAGTCATGGCAATCATGATAAATTCTAGGATGAGGTACGGGTTTGAGGAGAAGAAGAAAACATGATGCTTAATAAGGCTTTAAAGGATGCTTCATTTTTCATTTTTAGTTGAAATTGAATGTTAAGGTCTTGAATGACCCATCTGTTTCCCCATTTCAGACTAATGGGAGTGCCTTAGCTAATGAATATTGGCTTTTTATTCATTTTGAGAATGCAGTCGACATGTTTGTGTGAATTATAATTTGCAATTTCATTTCAGTAGTTTAATTAATGTAAAACAGTTGAGAATAGTTTTGAGGTTTGTGGAAAGCAATGTATTATGTGCACAGGTTTTGCAAAGCAGTTGCTAAGCTTAAATGTTGGCAGAATTCTTATATACTGAAAAGTAAGTTCAATGCACGTGCACTTGGAAACATTCTAAATAATGAAAATATTCACAAAATACAATATCGCTGGTTTTTTAATGCTAATTTTCACAGTGAATGTTATTCCTTAATTAATGAACAATGTATACTGGCTATTTATTTGGTTTAGCACAGCATTTAAATGCAGCAAAACATCTCACTTTTCTTTTATTCTCTAGCAATGGCAAGTCGGCAGGTAGACATCGCTACTCAAGGATGGTTCATTGGTCTTATGTGTGCTGTTGCTCTTCTGATCTTGATTTTGCTGATTGTTTGCTTCATAAGGAGGAATAAGGGTGGCAAATATCCAGGTATGATATATAACAATGAGAGAAAAAAATCTTCTACTGGTAGTCCATTAAGACAGATCTCAGGTTTACTGGAGAAATTACATTTGCTGCTGGTTTACATTTACGTTGAGTATATGGTAAATCAGTCGTCATTTGGTAGGCTTGTCAGGAGCAATCTGCGTATTGGTAGAAAGCCTCAATCTATTTAAGCATAAGAAAAGTATCTCCTTCATTCTTGGAGGATCATATTACTATATTACCTCTCCAGAGAGGTTTGAGCTTTGTTTGAGATACTTGGTCCTCCCACCGCCACTTTCTGAAGTCTAATCCAGATGGGTTTAACTCACTAAAATGAGCTGAGTTAGAATTTAATTGGTCAGAAAGTGTGGAAACATATACCAGATCATAGCTGCTGTGTTACTTCAATGTATTGGGAATGCTTTTCATATGACAAATCCCTTCATACATTATTTTGTTTCAAATACATTACCCTCCTTCTCAGAATCTGTGTCATCTTCAGCCTCTGCATTTTTGCAGCCAAATTTGAAGTTACCATCCTTCAGTTAGGCTGTTTTTTCTTCTATCAGTTTTTCTTTATAAGAGTTTTTAATTTTAGTTTTGGGTTTGTTGTTGTTTTTTTTTTTTGGTTTTTTTTTTTTTTTAGTCTTAGGCCTAGGAATGGCCAAGTGTATTTTAGAATTTGTAGTTAAAATTGGAACTATACAACGTACATCTTCTATCAAAACTCTGATTCCTCTGGGTGTATATATTATAAAAGGCATGTATGTGTGTATGTATGTATGTGTGCGCGTGTGTCTTACATATATCTTTCCCCAGTCTTATATTTGTGTTTATGGAGTAGATCCATAGACTAAAGCTCTCTTGAAAAGGATAGTGACAACCAGTTTGCATAGAATAGTAGTACTGCCTGACAGGACCTCAGAGCAGCCATGAAGTATGAGTGAATATGAATAGACTTCAACTGGGCATCAAAGGATAATCTGATTTTTCTTTTTCCTCTCCTGCCTAAAATCTTGATTTCAGGAAAAAATTATCTTCTGTATTACAGGCTCCAAAGGTTTGGAAATGATATAAATTTCCAGTCTCTAGAATGCTTATTTAAAGACAACTCAAACTTATTGAAGTTCATGTTGTTAATTTGGACATGAAAAAGATGGCTGCACTTACAGAAGTACAAAAAAAAAAAAAAATCCATACTCTGTTTTAATTTCTCCTGCTTGTTTTGACCAGTGCACTACTGAAAACTAGTGCCAGTGAACACTTAAAACTTTTCCTCTTCATAAGCAAATCTTCTATAGCTATACTTAGCATAGCAGATTATTTTTATAAGAAGATAAAAACACCTACTCTGCTCGGTCTAATGGTTTAATTGTCTTATGGAGAGAGCAAAGATTTGTAGTGACAGCAAAAATTAAGTAACAGAAGCTTCTGTCCCAACTGCCTATGCCCATGGAGAAAAGACAGATGATTAAGGAATACAGTGTTGTATATGAGTTGAGTGACAGGCTGAAGACACCACCTTAGGTTTTTCCCTAATATTTGGACTTTTTAAAGAGAAAATGAGATTCCAGAGGTTATAGAAGAGTGACTCTTAGTGGAGAGAATTGAGAAAAGAGAAGGAAAATTGGGAGGGTGAAACAGGTAAAGTGATGAAACTGAAAAGACTGGAGAGGACTTGGAGTGAACCACCATCTAGAAGAGGGTAAAACACAGTTTGAGTAAAAGCGTAGAAGGCAGTTGGATGCTAAGGTTGTCATTAGTTTGTGGAGATCCCTGGTATGACCTTCTTTGCATCTGCAGAATTACTAGGTGTAAGGGATTAATTTTTTTATGCACACATAGATATGCATATACATGCACATATATAAAGGTAGACCTTGACTGCATATAAGATTTCCAGATTCAGTATGTACTCTTGTTTATAGCAGTGACTCTAGAGCTAATTGTATTCTTGTGTCACTGCAAATGTACTGTTCCACAGATAGTCACATATGCAAAGCACAAAGTTATTAACTCTTTTTTGTCATAATTTTAGCATGTCATCATGAGATTGCCTATGGTCTGGAAAAAAGTAATAAATTATTTCAGTATGAAATTATAGCAGCCAGATACATTTCAAAGTGTTATGCATTATTGTAATTATAGACTTAGAAAATACTGTCAGGAATGATTCATATCATCTTAAATAACAGCATATAAACTAATGATGCACAAATTAAGTGTGGAAATTACCAGAGTAAAAAATAAGAGATTGTAAATTGGATTATATAACTGTATCTGCTAAACGAGGGACAGAAAAACGGAAATGAAAAGGCAAAGGGAAGGACCATAAAGATAATTCCAGAAGTCAGTATATTATTTTACTCTATCAACAATTTTAACTCATAGGAATATATGTCTTCTGTAAACATCTGTCTTCTGGGGTGCTAGCGGGTTTCTGTGTCAAAGGACACAGTGCTACATAGCTTTTTTATAGGGACGAGTTACATGCGTGGAGTTGTTCCCGCCAGTGAATGATGACTAAACCTATAACGAGGATGTGCAAGAGATACAGCTGTGTTAAAAATAGGTTCTGGTGTAGGTGGTTTTGCTTTGCTTTTGATCACGTTATAGCAAAGAAGAAATTAAGAGACCATGCCTATTTTTTCCAGTATTAATAATTCTTAAAATACTATTTAAAATTCCCTGGAGTCTTACTGCATGAAATGAAAGCAGAAAGTGTACAAACTGGCAGTGAACACAAGTGAATCAGATTCAGTTTTATCAATCAGTATGAGAGGAATATTAAGAGGAAATACAGAGCATGGATAAGTAAAACTAAATTATTCAGATTTCAGTAAACAATAGCACTATTAATAACATAAAGTATTTTAGTAGGATTTTTAACATTACTGCTAGAAATGAAAGGAAGAAAAAGTTTTACTAATGCAAAATGACATGCAGTATTTTGTACTTGAATGAAAATGAAATTCTGTAACTAATTAACAGATCTTTTCCTTCCAAAGAAAAAATAAAACAGCCTAAGGCCCCAGTTCAAAAAATTATTTTTGTTCAAACCATGTTCCTGCCAGATGTGATCAGTTTGAGAAATTAAGGTCTTAAGGTTTCTCATCTTGCAGTTTCATGATAAAAATTACTATTTCAAATATTTTAGTGAAGGAAAAGGAGGATGCACATGCTGATCCAGAAATACAGCCTATGAAGGAAGATGATGGAACATTTGGTGAATACAGGTGAGCAACGGATGTGGATTGTCACATTCACTGTTCATATCACACATGCACTGTATATAATATCACACTTAATAATTCAAAACTAACTTTTTTCTATGTTGACAAAAATTCTGTATCCAGTGTTGTATAGAACTATAGATAGCATTTCAACCACACCATTAGAAAAAAAAATTAAACATCCAAGCTTAGAATAAGGCATTCACTAATCCAGGGTGAAATCCAGATTTAAACACAATTGTCTCAAAGTGAGGAATCTTTATTTACAAACCCATATTTCAGATCATTAAAATACCAGATACAGTGTTGTTTCAGTTAGGGCACATTTAGCATTACGGTCTTTGAAAATACATTTCTAATTGAAGCCTAATAAAGACAATCTTGTGTTACATTGACTGGAAAACAAATGCATTGAAAATGGCTGTCAGTACTAACACCTAATCCAATAACAAGGAATTGATGTTGTACACAGAGGTGAAGATATGTCCTACAAGAAAAAACAAATCTCCCTTTCATATATTTCTGTACAAGATACATAGCAAGCAGCTTCAAAGTACGCAACACAGCTCTTATTCCTGATTCTCTTCCTTTATTGTAAATGTAGTCTAGCTGAGTCTCCCGGCATCACAAAAAGCATGCCTTGGCAAGTCTGTTCATGTAACAGTTATGAATATAGCTTATTAAATAAGCAGCATTTTATTTGTTGGTTTTTGATTAGTACAGGAAATAATGTTATTATTTTCTAAATATGGCAATACCATTATATTTTACGTGGCTTTTGTAACAGATTTTGTAGTGCATTCCTGTGTCAAAAGCATTATAAAAGCCCTTTATTATTTTGAAGATCTGACATTTACAAATGCACATAGAAAAAACAGTTGTTTTAAAGAAGGATCTACTCTGTTGCCATAGCTTCTTTCATATAAGGGAAATGTGCATCTTGATCTGGCTGGAATAGATTTACAGTTCTGAATGCCAAAGAGCAGTTTCTGTTTATTCTTCCTTGATTTTAAAAAATACAATACTCTGTTCTTAGGTTAATGAGTTCAGAATAGTATTTCATTACAGCACTAAGTGCATATGGATTAATTAAATTCAGCTGATAAAAAGGGAAGTGTGAAGCAATGTTTGGAAGCAGAGGTAAATAAGTACTGTATAAGTTTTCCTAAGCAGTCCAGTTTGCATTCCCCTCTATTGCACCTCTGTTTTTCGATACTTGGAACTTTCAGCAGCAGAAACTGACCTTCATACAAATTTATTGAAATCATATGACCTTAATACATGTTTTCTCAGGTCTAGAATAAGACTATTCAACTCTGCTTTCATGTGTGACCTGTAGCAAGGTTTGAATTTATGCCTCCATATATAAGTGGCTTGAGTTAATCTATACAATCATCTAGTGCTTTATTAAATTATTTTATAATGCATTTATCCACCTCATGTCTGGTGAATATGGACAGATGCATGCCAAGCTTTCAGACATGTTCGCATGAAAGAACTCATCCTATTTACCATGCAAAAACTCCTTTCTAAAATGTATTTCTGTATAATTAGTCTATATTGGGCTTTCCTCTTTTTTCCTTAGAGACAGGGCAGCAGCAGCAACCAGTCAGATTACAGAAGATATCTTGGCACCCTCTCTACAGCCCAGCATCACTGCAGTCACTCAGTTCCCAGTTTGTCTGCCTCACATGGCACTGGTCATGATTCAGTGCTTCTTTGAGGAAAAAGGGTATAGGGTTTCCCTTGGAAAAAAAAGTAATTTTTTAAAAGATCTAGGAATTCGAGTATTTTGAACTTTTTTCATCACTTCAGGTCCATGTCTGCTTGGACAGGAAAGAAACTGGACAAGGAAAAGAAAACAAAAGGTAGCTGTGCCAATTCTCCTGAAGCAGACCCTGTCTTTACCAAAGCAAAGTCTGTGAGATCTGACAGATCCAACTTCTTCAGAAGGTCAGGGGATCAATACTCCAGCACCAGAGCAGAGACCTCCTACACCAGGAGGAGGGCTAGGCAGTCTTCAGAGCTTACAAGGGTTAGTTCTGTCTCTGCCTCCCTCTGCCGAGAGGAAAAGAGGTCAGACGAATGGAAGTACAGGCATGACTCTAGACATCATGCTTCTGAGCAACAGATAATGAGGTCGGAGGAGGGCTCAGATTCTCAGGCAGGACAGCCATCCCCTTTCCAGCAACCCCTCAGCAACTCAGTTCGTGGCTCACTGGCAAGGCAGCATTCTTCTCTCCAGCGCTGGTTCAGCCAGACCCCAGACTACAGCTCAGATTCAGAAGACACTCAAAGCTCCTACCACAGGAAGGTAAGACCTTCTACTACTACTCACTTCTCTGAATCTGAAAAGAATTCGTTAATGAAATCTGTAATTTTGCCTGAGCTAGCTACTGTCTTAAAGGATGCTTTGACAGCAGCCAGACAAAGTATAACTTCTGTGGCACAGGCTAGGTCCCACTCAGTAAAGCATCCCAGGGTACCAGTTACAGAAGTTCCGGTGGTTCCTCTAGAAGCAACTGGGAGCAGTTCCCAAACTTTTGAGTCTGACCATATGGACAGTTTAAAAGATCAGACAGCTTCTGGGAAGGAGAAATCTGAGGCTGACAAGGCCTTGGAGGTTGAATCATCCCCTGAAGATGGGGAGGTGTCATCTGAGTCCCCTACAGAAGACCAAGAAGGACCAGATCCTCTGCGTAAGTTTGACATGAAGAATCAGAATTATCTGTTCAAGCACATAAAGAGAGTGTTAATGCTAAAACCTTCCAAATCTGAATGTGCTTCAGAAGAATTGCTTATCCCCTCTGAAGAAGGCAAGGTAGATAATGCACTTCCTATCCATTCAGCAGTGGAAGATCTTGTCTGTAGGATTTGGGGTAATCCTGAGGCAAAGCATGAAGCCCCAGCAGTCCTACGTAAGCTCTATCCTTTTCCAGTGGATAAAGCTGCTTTGTGGGGGACCTTGCCTCAGGTAGACAGAGCATTGGTTACTGGTGATTCTGTACTATCAGTGCCTGCTAATATGGATGCTCTCCCTAAAGATCCTACTGATAGAAAGGTTGAGGAAGCAATTAAAAGATCTTTCAAGCTAGTTGCAGCCCAGCTTGGAGTATCTATCTACTGCACATACGCTTCTAGAGCGTTACTAATATGGTTGGAGGAAGAACGAGCCAGATTCAAAAAGAAATGGGTCCCATCTGGTGCCATGCAGAGGAAACGTAGGCTATGTAAAATTGCAGCTAATTTTATCCACGATGCAGCTGAGGATTCTCTTAGACTCACCGTTAAAAATATGGCATGCCTCACTGTAGCCCGGAGAGCTATATGGTTACGTCCTTGGACCTCATCGCTAGATCTAAAATGTAAACTGCTGTCTTTACCATACACAGGTGGCAAGCTATTTGGTGAATCCTTGGTCCAGATCATGAAGGATTTCTCAGAACACAAACACTCCTTACATAAGCCGAAAAAAAAGAGCTCTGTTGGAAGCTCTTCATTTTCTTATCCTCACAAGTGTCTGAGCTCCTTTCGTTCTCCTCCAAAGTTTAAAGGAGGGAAGGGAAAGTATAAGGTCTCACAATCATTTCATGCCAAGTACGAAAGGACATCTCACTTTCAGAGAGACACCAGACCATCAAGAGGAACTTTCTAGGAACATAGACTTGCTTTCTCCTTTCTCAGGAACTGAGAAGAGTGAAAGACTTGGAAATTTATACTGAATAGACTTCAGTATTTTTGGACTAGTAAACCCAGTGCTTAGAAAATTAGTTGTTTCAAAATAAATTATTAAATTACTTAAATCTTAATGATTAATTAAGATATTCTAGAGAAGTCATAACTCTCAGTTTTAGGGGAGGTTTTTGTCACATTCGATTTCTAGGCTTCCCAGTGTTCTTGGGATGGCTTGGACTTGTTTGAAGTTTCGCACTCTTGAGCTTCATCGAAGAGCATACTTTCTGCAGAACCAGCCACCATCAGGTTTTCCTACCATATCGACCTAATGAAGGAAATAATGCTTTAGGAAAAACACGGTGTTCCAGGAACCACAGAATGACCGGGTACACTATGTTCCTGTGACTGGAGGCATACCTGCGCTTTTACATAATAAGGGAAAACAGTGCCTCTCTAGCAAACTTCACTACAGTCCCAGTGGTTTCCTGAGTTGTAGAAGGCTGAAATAGTAAATTGTGGACAGTCAATGCTTACGCTAAGAAACTGCAAGAAATACAAGAAGTACCACAAATGTATGTTTGTTTAAATTAAAATTAAAGACTATCGAGAGCTCCTGTTCAGGTCAGTTTGGGTTCATAAATCAGCCTAAATTTCCATCCGGCGCCCTAAATCAAGAGAAATTAAGAAGTTATGGCATCTACAGACCTGTGGATTCATGGGTAGGATGAGACTGCAAGTATGCATTTCTTAGTTAACTTCACAGGAAGCACGGAAGTCTAGCATCTCATTGCAGTCTGCAAAATGTTCTTAGGAAGATCAAACAGGACAAGTCAACTACAGTAGTAGGACTGTTAGTGTGGTAACGCAGGATGTTTGCACATTTTGTTGAATTATTTTGCCTCTTTTTCTTCAACATTTTGACACAGACAATATTTTTCCTAGAAATTCTTGGATATGCTATGAGAGACTTTCTGGAAATAGTTGGTGGAGAGTTCTGAGATTGCTAGATAATATATTACTCTTCCTTCTTGTTCTGGGTTGATTAACAACGAGAATGTAGTTTGTAACTACAATAGTATTTTTTCTCTTGTAGTTATTCCTGTTTTATTGCAGCTTAGGTGTGTTTCCAGGGGGACCTAGCAATGATTTGTGCCTCAGCACCATAATTCTAAGCTTGGTCCCTTCTAGTGCAAGAGATGATGTCAATGGACTGCCTGAAGAATTCTTGTCTCTGAATAGTCCAATTGGATTTGGCAGTGGTCTTATTGTGTCCTCATTTATGCACATGCGCTTTCTTTGGCAGTTCTTATTTTAATTCTTGAACATCTGTGTCACTACTTTTTAATAAAATCAGTGCTTTGATTTCCCTTTGTATAATTTTCCACCAGAAATGGCAAAGGTGGAAAGTTGGTTGAATTTCTCTCAGTCAGATTTTTCTTCAAAATTTTCACAAGGAGTGAGTCGGGTTCTTTGACTAACAATTTTTACAACCCATTTCAACCATTTAAAGTCAGAGCTTAATCTCTCAGTTTTTCCAGCTTCCGCCAGGATTGAAGATTGAATATTACAGAGCTGCTAAAGAAAAACTACTCAGAAAACTAATATTGATGTGCTTATGTCTTAGCTAGATTAGAAATAGTAAAATCTTTTGAAGTCTGGATTGATACAGGTGCGTAAGTGTCTAGGGAGAGCATTTTTCATCTGCACAGTCCTATCAGTTTAGGAGCGTGAGCAGAAATCTGTTAGGTATTGGGGCAGAGGTTCTCCTGGAGCGTGCAGGGAAGCCATAATGTAAAGTACTTCTGTGGCTTTAGGTGACTGCTTATACATAAGCATTTCTGGGCTGCTGACCTGAGGGCACAGAAAAAGGAATTTACTGCCAACAGTTTCCATCTTCTGCATCCAACAGCCCAGAATGCTTTATCCATTTTGTTTGTTTGATGTTGCCTTTCATCTGACAGTTGTGTTATAAGGAAAAGTAGTATATTGCTAACCATATATTGAGTCTTTTTGCATGTCCATGAATGTGGCAAAGTTTAGTGGGAACTAGTTGCCTGCTGGACTGCAGAGGCATCGTAAAACTGTCTTCCCCATTCTGACTGGTTGCTGCATGTACCCATATCTAAGGAAGAAAAATTGAAAAGTTGAAAGAAGAAAGGAGATTTCAAGGTACATATTTCTTTCAATAACTGATGAGCTTGTGAAATGGAAGTACTTTTTTAAAAAAAATAAGTTTGTACATTGCACTTACACGTGTTGTTGTCGCCACCATACTTCTTCATATCTCTTAATAATTAGCTGCAAGTTTGCTATGTGTTTCATTAAATTAAGAAGAAAAAGAAACATGTATTCATATATTAGCAATTGTTTATGAAAAATATTTAAATGATGCTTTTATAGTACGCTTTAATATTAAAACACTGTTCTTGCTAAAAGGGCAAGAAATGTGTGTGGTGCATATCAGTACTTACCAAAATGACTGGTACATATCAGTCTTCACTGAGCAACTCTCATTCCTAAAAAACTAGTAATATGGAATTTATTTGTAAGATAACAAATAGTAAAAGTGTCCCTAGACTTAACTTTCATGGCTGTCTGATCTAAATATAAAATTCATGCCCCTTCTCAGCTCTTGTTTTGTTCCCTCCCAGTACTTATTGTCTTACTATTAATTGTATGCCCTGCATACATGACACATTTCAAAAACTTCTTCAGTTTTCCACTGTAATTTTCATCGACCCAATTTGTGCTTTACTTTTCATTTCAAGATATTACAGTAGGTTAGTATAAAAGACAGCAAGCAAAATCACAAACAAAAACTAAGTTATGATCTATCCTTGTTGCATTTTGGAATAGTTTTATGAACAATTGTAAGCAAGATTAGCAAATCTTGCAGATACTGTCTCAAATTTTATGGCTTTAATGTGTGTTTGCAATATAGTATTACATATTCTACAGCCTAAAGTGTTCTATAGTTCTTTGGGCATCCATATTCATAATGCAATTCAGTGGCTTTTGCAGTTTGCTTCTTGGCGGCAAACAAAATACATTCATTTCCCCAGAGCACCAGCGTCCCTTCTCTGTTTTGCACCCTCAGGGTTACAAAAGTGCTGTCCAAAACATTGATGTCTTCACTTTTTTTCTCTCTCTCCTGCCTGTTGTTTTGCTTTTTATTCCTCATTTTCTTTCCCTTCCATCCAAAACATTGTATTCATCTAATAGAACAGTCATAATCCAGTTTGATAAAGAATAAATGGCATATATTTCCTTTTCCTGAACAAGGAGTGGAAAGCACCCTGGATAATTCTACGTCTTTTTCCACTGCCAGAGCCTTGGCAGAACTTCTTTCTGGACTTGTATAATGCAAAAAGGGAGGGAAACCCCAAATTCAGATTTGATTTTTGCATCTGCTGTAATGATGCTCTTACACCAGTGCCCACCTCTGTGCAGGTACACTCCTGGGTAAATCTGCAGGTTTGTTTGTTGGTTTTTAATTATAGAATCTGCATCCTTACTAAAATAGAGAAAAATCACAGACACGATGAAACCAACTGTGTAAGTATTTCTTCATTGTTTAGCTTATAAATAAACTTGGTTTTCCAAAATGCAAACATGAAAACCCTGAGAGATGTTCCTGTACCCAGATTTACCTGTTATAAATGAAAAGCAACCTTTATATTGGATTAAACAGAAGAATTTTGATATTTTTAATACCATGATGGTGTATTATTTATTTAGCGTATATGCCAGCCTAGTGATTCACACTGGATAGGGTCACACTTTAGAATATTCGCACAGAGTTTCTTGACCAGTTGGAATATGGTACAAATGCAGTTTTAATTTATTTTCATTCCTACATATTACGGTGCAAGTAATTATGAAGCTACTCATCTAAAATTAAACAGCAGACCGTATGTGCAATGTTCTATACTAAATGCTATTACCCAGAAAGCATTAAACGCTGCAGGTCATTCTTCTTTGGGAACAGGGCGTGGTACTACTTCAAAGTGAGGGTCTGGTCTTCAGTTGGTTTGTGTAACCCGTTACAGTGACTCTGATGCCCTCTGATGAGGGCAGTGGAGAAACTGCATTGCATGTCATTGTTACGTCATTTCTATCTTCAACCTTTTAAATACAGGGTCCTTCCAGAATGAACTCCCTTCAGTCACGTCTCTGTAATCTGCTTGTGTTTGCAGTGTTATGAACATTTGCACTTTGCTGCTGGATGCTTGACATTTTGGAGTAGCATTCTTTTAAATGTTACTAGCCTATATGTTTGTGATATCAGTGAGCACAGAAGATCAACAATATGATATTTATCCTCACGCCATGTATATGGCAATAAATAAAAACAAAGTCAAGACTGATACAGTCAAGTTCAGTGTTTTTGCCTTTGTGTATTTTAAACATGAAAGTTTTCTTACATGTTAATAAGACAGATATTCCTACCACTTCTTTCCTGTGTATGCACAGAAGAATAAAATCTCTGGTATGCTTTGTCTGTAAGTATATGCATATTATAGAGGTGTACTTCTTTTAGAACGTGGTAACTTGGAGTTTTCCAAAAAAGGTGATGAGGTGAGGAGAAGCAGCTTGATGGAAAATTGGTGTCATGGTTTTCTAGCAATACTGAAATGTTTCTCAACAGGGCATTTATTAGCTAACAATATAATCTGTGTGACCTTGTATGTGTGATATATATATGGTTTCTCTGGGTGTTCAAAGATACTCATGAGAAAAAAAAATAGAACATAGAATTATCGGAATAACTAAGGTATTTGTTTTTAGGAATTACACAGTGAAAATAATTTGCTGAATATATATTCAGTATAATATTGTGCATATTGTAAATATGTTTTTATTTCCTTGATATTTTATACATGTTTCTTTATATTTTCCATAAGCTGGGAGTCTTTAAATAAAAAAAAAAAATATCATTTACTCTTTTGTACCCTATATGCAAATAAAGCCACATGTTCTTTTTAAGACAAGGTAAATAATTGCACCCAGAAGTGCAGCTGGCAATAGTGGTTTTTAATTGGAAATGCTTTAGAGCTGCTGCTGAAATCTTCATCTTGAAACTGAAGAGCAGCGTAAAGGATTCTGAAAAGAGCCCAACTACATCTATTTCATTTAATACAAGCTTACCACAGCTGCAAATTTATTTGGAGATGCTGGTGGTGCTGCAGCTTTTCCACTAACAAGGGGAAGACCACAGTACTTTGCTACAGGGACCTCTCCTCCCTGCCTTTCTTTGCTTTCCTTTTTCTGTTGTCCTCCAAAACACCATCATCATTGTCAGAACATGTTATCAGTTACGGATTAGGATGAGGAGGTTGATCTGATAAGTAATGAAAAAACCTAAGCATGCTCTTAACTGCTCAGCTGTAGCTACTGTAAGCTAAATTGTCGCTTTATCTGTATACAGTAACTGTTTTAGTAATTTTAAGAGCAAATTATTATTGATAAAATACTGATCACTATCAGGATATGGACTTTGCTTTTCTTCTTAGGCTATTTTCATTTGTTTCTTCTGCACCCTTTTAATGGAATATGTAGGTCTCTTGAAAGGTAAGGTTGAAAAATTGCAAGTCTGGCCTGCATTATGTAACAAATTATTTGAAATGCAGCACTTTTATTTTCTTTATACTAGTAAAGAAAATCAGTATATTTCATTTAACCAAATTCATTCTTCATTCATGTTCAAGGAGTCAAAGAAATTAAGAAGTTTAACAGACTAACTTCACGGCACATCATAAGCTTGTTACTTTGGAGAACAAATAAATTATTTTTTTTATAACTTTACAACCCAATTCTTAATGTTTGCAGTAGCATCTAAATTGCTTCCAAGCCAAGGGCACAAGTCTTATCATTTGAAAAGTCATGCACGATGTGGGGGGGGAAAACCCCAAACCACAAAACTCCCTCCCTCCCCTGAAGACATTCTCTGTTTAAACCATTCCTACACCATGTATTCATGTCAACTGCATCATATTGACCTGTCTCTACAATGTGATGTGGGTTTACTAAAGGATTATAGGGCCGCACACATGCTTTTTATAAACTCTGCATGCATGGCTGGTGTTGTCTTAATATATAATACGTCAGTTAATTGCTTTCGTTTGTTTGTTTGTTTGTGTCTCCAGTGATGCAGAGGACCATAAACCTCTAAAAAAAGGCAGCCGGACACCTTCAGACAGAACTGTGAAAAAAGAAGACAGTGATGATAGTTTAGTTGACTATGGAGAAGGTGTAAATGGTCAGTTCAATGAGGATGGCTCCTTTATTGGACAATATAGTGGTAAAAAAGAGAAAGAACCTGCCGAAGGAAATGAAAGCTCTGAGGCTCCTTCTCCTGTAAATGCCATGAATTCATTTGTGTAACCACAGAACTTGATCTCCTTGTATCTTCAGTTCGTTTAAAGCACTTGTACATCCTCCTTCTCATACTATGAACACGCAGGTAACGGAGCTCCTCGCCACAAGATGTTTATGCTATGAGAATATGCAGGTCAATACAATTATACAGCATAACGACACATTAAGTGGTATGTTAGTATGAATCAAAACACGAAATTCGAATTTTGTTCAAAACTTGGCTCTTTTTACGTTTTTTAGAAGGAACTGACACAAACAATAACATCGACTTATAATTTTGTTTCCTGTTGAAAATACAGTATAATGCATGGAAAAAAAATGCTACACAATTCACAGATAATCTCGTGTACACTATAAAAACATGGTTTGACAATTTGTTATGCAGTCCTCAGCTGAATCCCTGGGTATGAATTCCGTTTTCATTGTCGGAGTGTTATAGTAGTATTATATAGAACTTCAATGTCTTTGTGGACATTGTTGTGAAATTGGTGACTTAATGTCTAGCTATCATATGTCTTTTTGCAAGACAGTTAGGAACAGTATGTACAGTATATAATTGCTAAATGATTTAAGTATGACACTTGCATTTGCTGATGCTTAATGAGACCCTGTTATCTGCTCTTTGCTCCTATTACTTTATAGCCTTTTTAATCTATCAAGTATTACAGCAGTACAGTGTTCTATTTTTACATCAAAACACATTGGATTGATTTTAGGGCATAAAAGATACGCATTGCAATGCATTTTGGAATTTGTACAGTCACTGAAAGAAAAACTTTAAAATGAGAGAAAATATTCCAGAAAACACAGGGCAAAATACATTCAGTGCCTTTATACAATATGCATTCCATAATGCGCTGTACTACTAAATCAGTTGGTGCAGTAAACTGTGATTAGCGGACTACTATCATTGCCAAATAAAGTAACAATGTGAAGAAGAAAAAAAAATGTTATGAAAGTGTTGTGCTAAAAATAGAAGGTTTTAAATATTTTAAATTCCACAAAGAGTGCAATTTTTTTTTTCCTTTAAAAAAAAGTAAATGCTTTCTAGACAGTTACAGCACAACATGTTTTCATGGCATTGGAAGATTCAAAAAAACCATCAAAACACAACCAGAATGAAATTGTTTACTAACACAGCAAGGTATAAGCTCTTGGTAAATAAATTGTTAAAAACCCAAACCAGCCGACTGCACCAGCGAGAGTGCATTTCCCTCTGTCCCGGCCTGATCAGCGTGGCAGCTTTGTAATTATCTACACCCTGAAGCAGTGTGGGGGTTACCACTCGGAACCACAGAATTCAATCTGACAAGTGCTAATATGGTTTAGTGGTAAAGGATTACCATTATCGGTTACAAAATTGTTTTCTCGCATACTATATCAATCAAATGTTTACCTCCAAATATAAATTTTTTATAACAACCTATGGTTGAAGGAATGCTCAGTTTCATTTGCCAATAAATTGGTTTTTCATAACTTGCATCAAGTTTAATTTTAAGTAAGCTTTTTATATGTAGATATTTTGTTGAATTTGTAAATACACTTAAAGCGTAGATGCTATATGCTTCTAGGTGTTACAGACAAATAAACCAAGAAAGCTTATGTTGTACTGTGTAAGAAGTACTATAGCCAATGGTGTGCATGGTATTTTAAAGCATCTACTTAAATACATATATTTTTTTTTGCTGTGAAAACGAAATAGTGACCCGCTCTGCTTATTTACTGCAGATTCCTAATTGAACCAGTGAGAGCTTTTGCCAGCGCATTACATTAGACCATAGTACTCCTCGCAGCTTTCATGTATATATTGTAGGTAAAGCACAACCGAAGTAATCACAAATGTCAGCTAGCTGTAATAAGCTTCATTCGCACCTTTGAGCTTTCCATTGATCAGTTTTCTTAATGGGAACCGAAATAAGAAAGGAATTCTACAAACATTGATTACAAAGCACAAAGAGAACATTTCTTAGTAAGATTTGCCAACGGTTTTGGTAAAAGAGAAATATGAATTTGCTCTTATTTAATTGTAGATGCTGAATTATCTGTGCATGTGGGGGTAAACATACAGGCTCACTTCTGTAATAGTGCAACAGATTTTGTATTAAAAATAAATGTGGTTTTAAAAATTCACTGTTTGTTCTGTTTACGCTAGCACTAAAAATCACATCTGATTCACCATGTAATCAAGAATTCAAAGTGGGAAAAAGGATGAAACAGCTCTGGCAGAACTTGTTCCCATGATGTTACAGGACTTTATGTACTGCAACCAAAGTGTTTACAGAAAGTTGCATATCTTTACATGCTACCATTTGAAAAAATGTGAATTTGTCTGACCATTTCCCTTTGAAATCTCCTGCTATTTACATTTTATTCCCATGGATGCTTCATTTAGTCATATTTCTGCAAAGAAAGAAAACAAAATAGTCGTGTTGCATACCTGCAAGAGTGAATAAGAGAAAATAAGAATGTTTATTGGAAATTAAGAGGCCTCAGATAGGATCCCAAATCAGGGTTTTGTGTTCTAAAGGAATTACCTGACATACAAAATTCTGGGCGCTTGTTTTAAACCGTACATGAAGTGAGGGAATTTTAAATACCATCTTTTAGAGTATACAAAATCCATTGCAATGTTCTTTTCATATCTTGTCTATTCTGTCTACGAATGGAAACAGACTGGGCAGGAGGGCAGCTGCTCTGCAGAGAAGGCTGCAGGAAAGCCATGGATTCCAAGAGATACAGATCCTTCAGGAGATACACCAAAAGGTTGATGTTTGGCTTTGATGCTTGAAAGAGGGATTTGATCACTGAATCAGAAGCCATTCTGTCAGCCTTCTGAGCCACCTCTGTGTAACTGGAAACCTCTGGCTATTCCAGCTTCTCTCATCTGCATAGTCCCAGTTCTGGCACCTTCAGATACCGGGCTGCCTGTTTTTCTGTACAGGTATCTGTTGATTTTTCCAGCAATCTGCATTGACTGGGAGATGTGAAATACAGAGCTGTTTCTGTTTGAATTAAAGAATAATTCCTGAACAGTGGGGTCTGAGTTCCCTAGGCTTTGTTGGGACAAAAGATTTCATACGATAACCATTTTTGGAGACACACGTACGTTCTTTGTGCATGTTGCCCAGAGCGTACTAATACGTATAGTTGCTACATTTTCCTTTTAGTGATATACCTTTGCTTTTGGTTTTATTCTCACTGAAGTGATGATTGTATAAATCTGGAGGGAATTAAAGAGGATACCCCAGCAGTAATTTTTCTCGTAATCTTCTATTCTCGCATTGTTCCTAGGAAAATAGAGTTTCCTTGTGGCTCCATGTAGCACAGGCAAAGTGGCAAAAGATTTGGGAACCAAACTCTCTTCGTATGCTGTCTGGCCCATTTTAAGGCAGAAGCTAGAGGAATAATATACAAAGAAATATTGTCTACGGTATGGAAGTGTTTTCTTCTCTGAAAGAAGAATTAGGGAGAAAAGCAGGAAGATGAGATTTCAATAATTTCTGGAAAATAATTGTCCTTTGTTGCGTGTTTCTGTCTCCCTCCCTCCCTCTCTCAGTCTTCCCCCTCCTACTACCTTAGGAAAGAACGTTTCAGAGAGCTGGCAGAAGCAGCGACAGGTATCACGGGAAGATGGAAATAACTGAATGTGCTACTTGTAGGAATCTACCCCCAAATTATGCCCCCTGGGGTGCAAATAAATCCAACGGGCCATCATTTTTTAATCTCTGAAGGGATCTCTTGCTGCTCTTTGTACACATGAAGAGGAAGCTTTAGACCAAACTGTCAAGATAAATACATGTCAACAGGACTTTGACTGATGGTAGATGTGATCCATTGTGACTGTAAGCGAGGAGGAACTTTGTGATCCTTGTGATCTCATGACCTTTGGCAACAAAAATACACCCAAAGTTCATTGCTGTGCTCATGCATAGCTGAACAGATAAAAAATTCGATCATGTTTAAAAACTGAAGGATGGATCCTTCATCTGGCCTTGGAGACGTTTGCCTGACTGTGAATTTGGCAGCATTGGCTTTGTCCCCCGGCGAAGCCCTGCGGGATAAAATTGAAGCCAACTTGCAAGTAATCGGTTTGTATCTGTTACAAGTTGGAGAGCGAGGCAGGGCAATAGACAGCTTCTGTCACGAGGACCCAGCCAGCCTTGCATCCTGTTCTCCCTTACCCTGAGGTGCTCAGGTAACATAAAGAGGTTTAGAAGATAGCGTGGTTCCCCTCTCAGCTGAAAAAAACCCATGGCATCATGTCAAAATCTAAGCCACTACTGTAAACTGGATTTACTTCTGCCTAGCTTTCTGTTACATTTTGGATATAAGAGGAGGAAAAACGCCCCAGTCCCCAGCCTGCCATGTTGTACAAATATGCATGTCCAGGAAACAGGGAAAGTTTAGACAGTCTAATTCTGATGCCTAACTTCTTAAAAATTGCTGGGTCTCGGGCCACCCCATTTCCCAGTCCAGAGGCCTCTGAGGAGGGATGCTTCGATCTTGACACCCAGCGTCTTATCTTCAGATGATAGCAGCCCACTCCACACATTGCTCTGCCTTGTGTTTGCAAAGATCTAGAAGGCTTCAAGACTTCATAGGACTAAGGGAACAAATTAAGTTTTGCAACGGCAGTAGTCAGAATATATTCCAAGTAGATGGTCTGCGATTTATGTGCTGTAGCGAGGGAGGCCTTACAGGCATGCCGGTGTGAAAAACTAGCCTGGCCAGCACTGTAAGAAGAAGAGGAAGTGAAAATGAAAGTTGGGACGGAGAAATGAAAGAAGAAGGGTATCATATTTGAGGTTTCCTTTGAAGATTTGAGAAACAGCTATTAAGATAGCTGGCCTGAAGGCAGAATCCAGAGATTCCATCCCAAAGGCTGTGCTGCCCACATGGGAGAGGCAGCAGAAGCCCTTGCTAGCCTAGAGCAGCACGACCTGCCAGGTGTAGACCAGACTGTCTGTTGTTGACAGACAGCATATAATGGAGTAATAGTACGTCATTCTCCTTCCAGGGAATTTTATGTTTTGTTTTCTTCTATTTATCCAACTATTGTTTCAAGAGACTGACAAGGACTTACTGATCTTTGAGGCTTCTGTCAAACTTAATTGAAAATCGCCAATAAGTTTGCAGGTTTGGGGTGGGGGAAGTACTCAGACAGAAGAAGAAACACACGAGGCAATTGCTTTAATTTCCTTACTTTCTGAAGCAAGCAAAAACTGCCACCTGGGAAGCAACTGCTTTCTGTAAGTACAGGGCAAGGCCAGCTGAAGAGACCCTTCTCCCTTTGCTTCAGAGTTTGACCAGTTCCAATAATTTGAGGAAAGTGGGCATTTTCCAAGCTGTTGAGATAAGGAAGATAGAAGGGAGCCATACAAACTGTTTAGTAATTCAAGAACTTACAGGATGAGGACCCAAACCTGGAGTACCAAAATCAATGCTTTTGAAGAGCTTCTTCAGAAAAAAATTGAGGGGGGAGAAAAAAAAGGGCAGCTAACTGAAACAATTTCTGACCAAGTCAGAGGACAGATGAATGGGAAAAAAGCTGATGTGGACTAGAATGGTTTGATTTCCAGTAAGGAGAGGAAAAGTGTCCTTTGCTAGGCCATCTGATGGTCTCTAGACACAAAGACCACATGAGGAAGCACTAGAAAGCTGGTTACACTACTATAGCTTTAATTTTGTAGTGGTCCACAAGCCACAGTTTGTAGACGTAATTATAAAACTTGAACAATCAGTGAGCCAATTAGCCAGCAAGAACTTTATTTAGCTGAGATTATTTTTTCTTCCTGGCTTTTCCCCAACAGATTGGTTGTTGGTTACAAATTGGTTCACAATTTTTGCTTTAATAAGAAACCAGCCTCTGCTGTTCTATTAAAATTAGGCAATGACCATAAACTTCCTCAAAAGTGAAGCTCGTATATATTTTTCTAAAACAAACTGATTTTTTTTTAATGTGAGAGGCAGCCCAGTCTTTAATCATCAGTGTTTAAAAATAACAATTGACCACCAGGGGGAAGTCACAGGTGTGGGTTAGCAGAAGCCTAGGGAAAACTGCTACCCAAAGCAATGCATCTAAGTTCACATCCCATGGGAGCATATCTAGATATGTATATACATGTATTTTATATATACTTTTAGATATATATATATATATACAAAAAGGTATGTATAAAATAGTGGCTAATAAGAATAAGTCACAAGTTCATAATGATTTCCTTGTTTTGCAGAAAGCAATAATGCTATTTGTGTAAGCAATAATCTAATGACCTTATTCTAATTCACCCATTTGTCACCATGATCATAAATTTCAGGGATGTTTTGGGCAGAATTGCTGTTGGAAAAGTAAATTGGTAAGAACTACGGGATGGGGATGCTTGGTCTGAAGTTCAGCAGCCAGCCCTGTTCTAAAGGCGCATAGAAATAGCGCTTTTTGGAAGCAGAATCAGAAACCAGCCAAATGCCTCGCTGGTTTGTCAGCTCCCAGCTCAGTGTTTGTAGGTACCTGTGCTTGGCAGCTATAAAAAAAAAAAAAAAAAAGAAAAGAAAAAAATAAGTAAAAAAAAAATTGTGTTGATTTGGTTGGTTTGCAGCCAATTACCTCAGCTTTTGCGATTCATGTAAAGGTTCAGAATAAGTTCAGAAAAGGGCAATGTGGTGCCCATGGCTGAACCCGCAAAACTGGAGGGAACAGGTTCCCGTGAGAAGCCCCGGAGTCCAACCTGCACCGGGTAGTTTGTAGGCCAGTAGTTCATCTCGCTGAAGTACCGTACTTGATCTGGTTTGGAATTTGGCAGGATTGCCCTTAATCTCTGTGTCAAAGAAGAAAGGCTTAAGGTCTTGACACGTGAAGATGGGAATAACTTGTCACACAGCAGCTGGTGCTCAGGCAGGGCGGGTGTCGCAGCAGTGGGAGCAAAGCTCGCGCTGTGCCTGCTCTGCCTGCCCCCCTGCTCCGACACTCTTTAAGTCACTCCTTTTAAAGTGTGTCCAGGAGGGTGACCACTATTAACCCTTCCATTCGGGACAGGCAACACACAGCACATTTTCAGTATCACACCACCAGAAGCCCCGTTGGTCTGAAATGAGACGAAGAAACGCTGAGTCGATTCGCGTTGTCAGACAGCATCACCTTCAGAGGGACTCTGCCTGCAGGAACCGTCTCAGCACGTCAGGGCCCATTCTTGTGAGGAGTAGAGAGGCTCTGCCCTTCAGGATTAGCATCACATCATCCCTGCGGTAGCAACAAGAGGTGGAAGGAGAAGAGCCTTGCAGGGTGCACACGGCTTTGTAGCAGGAGACTTGTTGCGTGGATCAAGGCAGTAGAATAAAACAAGAAAACCTAAGGTGTTAAGAAAAGAACAAAAGTTTTCAAAACACTACTTAGAGCTCCAAATCAAGCAGGATAGAAAAATCATCATTGAATCAGCATCACACAAAATACACAGGTACAAGATGTTTGAGGTTAGAGATGGAAACACAGTGATGGGTTAATGATTAACAATGAAGAAAAATTGGCAAATACTTGTTTCTTTTTGCTGGTGATGAGAGCAGAGATGCTGAAAACTGGAACCCGGGCCAGATGTTTCCGATGGAGCCGGCAGTCACCGCCCTGCCAAAGCCATTGAAGCTGCGTTCGTTTATATCAGCTGAGACTTCTGCTTGTGGCATTTTAGGCAGGTCTTCAGGCAGAGGTTTGCATAATGAATATTTTTTTAGTGAATAACTGTCTAATAGAGTGTCAGGGTTTCTCCGCTAATGACAGCAACCTCCAGCGGGGACAGCACGGCCACAGCCAGTTTACGTGCTGGAGACGGCCACATGGCAGAAATGCAATCTCTCTTTTCTAAATTATGTATTTCAGACTGCAACTGAAAAACGTTCCACTACAAATGTTGAAAAAGCAAAACACTTTAATGATGAAGCTAATTTTGGTGAGATTATTGCTCATCAGTTGTTCACTAAAGATTTGTAATAATCAAAATAATGTGAAAGGACGATTGCAGAGGCATAGTCCATGTATTTAAGAGGCTCGCTCTCAAAATGTACATTTTAATTCTACACACAAAAGCTTGGGGAGAATCATTGCAACATCCTTCTTAATTGGAAATAAATTTTTCTATTTTTAACGGCTGGAATTTGATGTTCCATGTAAAAGATAACAGAAGAAACAAGATGAATTTGCCTGTCACTCTTCCTAAGCATGTCTGCAGATTTGGTTCTGGTTTTGGTTGCCTGTCAGGCATTTATTTTTTTTAATACATCTAACAGGATAGATTTCAAGAGTGATTTACATCCATTCATCACTGGATAATGAGGTTCTTGGTAAGATGTTCAGAGAAAAATTGCTGTATACCATAAGACAACATCTGTCAAAAATCAGATATGACAATCAATGCAGCCTAGTCCTTCTATTTAGCAGTAGTCCTTCCCTGCAACTCAGATTTTAATTTCAAATGAGCTTTCCCTGTGAGACTTGAACTGATATAAAAATATACAGATATTGAATCTGAAAAGTTCAGCTACTTCAGTTGACAAAATAAAAGCTAATGTATGAAACAAATGAATTGCTCTAGTTCAAGACCAATTAAAAGATGGTAAATTCTGGGGGGTTGGTTTCTGCTGAAGATAATGTAAAGTGAAACCTATAGGAGCAGAAATGGCAGCCTTGCTAAAAATTTTGTCATTAATTTATGTCTCGGCCTCACAAAAAGACTTACATTTCCTCTTCTCCATGCGCAGTGCCGTGGTCTCACCCAGCACCAGATCCCCCCACCACTCTGAAGAACGAGTTACGGGGGGGGAAAGGTCACTACAGGAAGGTAAATGCTTAAAGGATTTTTGGGTTTCCACCCCTTCAAAGTGCAAGGTGAACCTCTCGCACCCTAACCAGGCACCCATTGGAAACGGTTCCTACAAACGAAGCCACTGTGGCCACTTGATTTCACTTTGTCTTAACAAATATTTCATTGTACATTTTGAATAATTGGATATCTTTATAAAGAAGTGACTCACCTGGAGTTATTTCTACAAACAGGTGAAGGAATGGAGAATAAACCAAGGCGCCTTTTACTCAGGCCAGCAAATATAAACAGACCAGTGTGTTACTCAATTACAGTTCAAAGACGTGAAGATGCCCACCTAAGTCAGCAGGATCACCCCCTTTCCCTACACAGGGCAGAGATTTGCATCAGCACAGACATGAACATTTACCCAGGTGAGGAGAGATCAGTCTGCCCACTGCCAGGAGGCTCCTCGTCACAGGAATGGCCCCGCACAACCACTTTTGCCCACTCAAAGGAAGTGCTGCATTTATTTCCAAGGAATTAGTTGGTGGTTTTCCTTTGCCAGCATGGGAAGAGCCTGCCTGATCAGAGAAAAGAGGGAACCAGCGGCACCCATAGTCCAGGTCCTTCTGGGCTGGCATGATGCTGGCTCTGGCAATCAAGCTTTCACTACGGCAAGTGTCCAGTCACTCTGGTCCAGAGCAAAAAAGGAGATGGCCAAAGCAGGACTTATCTAGACCTATGTGCCTAAACCTCTGCAGAATTACCCTTTGCCTGGAATGACTGATCACAAGTGAACTGTGCTAATGACAAAGGAGGGTGACAGAGACACCCATGGCCCCATGGCTGCCTAGGCAGGTCATGCTGTGGTCGGTAGAGCCATGTGTCATTCTCAGGATCTCTTTTGCATAGCTATAGTGGCTGACCCCTCAAATAAGGTCTGACTTCTCTAAAAGTCGAGTCAGTAGATACCGTGCTTTTCTGTTAATTCACATTGTATGTAATAAATGCTTGATACGGCAGCTGTTGGTAGGACAGACAAGCAAACTAAATACTGCAAATGAACCCCTGACTATATTGTGCCACCATCCATTCGTACTCGTTACTGACCTCCTGATAAACAGATGATTCTACAGCACGTTACGTTGTTGTGCCGTTACCCCACAGGCTGGTCAACTGCATGCTTAAACAGAACTATTCTGTTGACTTTAGGCTTTTTTAATTCTGATAGAGACACTTGAGATGTATATGAAGGAGCAGAAATTTATATATCAGCATGGATTTCTTAAGCAAGTTAACATTTCGGTGTATCTTCACCTGCAAAACACCCTTCAGAAATGAGTACACCATCACGTTATATGAAACAAAAAAGCATGTGGGATTATTTTGTCCTCACTGCCTAAAACACTCATAGAGCTAAATCCTGAGAAAGCTTGTGTCATACAAGACAAGTATATTCCTGAGATGCTGCAGGTTGGCCACAGCCATGTGCTGTGAATCACGCAGCATGGCTCAGGATCTGTGATCTGTAAAGCTCTCCTTGTTTCATTGCTCCTAACAACAACAGGCAACAGAATGAAAATGCATTGATACAACTCTTCTAAAACTGAGATGGTTTTTATATAGTTTGGCTGGATAAATATGTTCATTGAAAGGTTATTGTCCAGACTGAATAGCCCCAGGCATTCCGCTTCAGTTTTGGTATGGGTCCATGCATCATCCTTGCAGGAAGGGTTGTCAACTTCGTTAATCCATGCACTACTGATTTTTTCGCCTTCTAACATCCTAATAAGCTGTGCACATGCCTAATCTTGAAGTGATAGCCCAAATCATATTTGAGGGCTGAACCACAGATAAAATTGAAATATAAACTGATTAAAACAAATGGCACATAGCCTAGCTGCATGTGACCAAGTGATAGTAATGTGATATTGTAATTTCCAGTTGCACCCCTACCTTTTCAACAGGTGTGCTCAAGCCACATCCAGAACGTATATATATTTCCGCTAACATATACCCAGGTATTTTCAATCATAATTTCTCAGAAAGCTCAAACAAGTGCCAAAGCCTCCCCGTGGTTCCTGTCTAAGGCTCAATGTAACTTTGAAACGTGTTGGTTTGCCTCACTCTGCGTTTGGGCAAACAACTGAAGTTGAGTCCTAATGCAAACACGTGTTTGGAGCGTTGTTGACCCTGCACTGGCCTCAGCAGGTTTGTCTCCACTGTTAATTAGAGGCATCCCTGGGCCAGGCTCACCGCTGGAGCCCCGACCAGCCCCACAGCATCACCGTTAGCTCATTACTGGGCTCTGTTTTGAAGGGCTTTGCGAGGTCCCTGTAGGGCCTTGGAGGTACCCGCTTGGGGACGGGACTGCGTGAGCTCTGGCTCCCTTCAGCACCGTCTCAGCATGCTCCATATGCTGAACGGCCAGGATACACCACATTCATGCCATAAGAAGAGATGGCTCCCATACCACTACCGCAGCTTCAGACCTGGGGAAGGAGAAGAGTCAGGCTGAGCCTCAGCGGGTGCAGCTGACCCCCTGCAGAGCAGGGTCTCTGCAGGGAGGTCACAAACAGGTCTGTGCTCCTTAGCCTTGGGGCCACTAACTCATCCTACACCCTCTTTTATCTGAGGGCGTGCATATAACTGCACTGCCATGGTCCTGTTCATTGTCTGTCTCTGAAAACTGTGCCACCCTGAAAAGGGAGGGGGGGAAGAAAGAGATGGGACCCCTCAAGCAATAATTTCTTTAAATAAAATAGCCCAAAGTGACCCCATCATATTTTCTGGCCATGTTGATAAAATAGTTGGTTTAGAAAACCCATCTCTGCATATTTCTTATTGCAAGCAGAGAGGTGACCATCCCCACCAGAAAGCAAGATGGGAGATCCCACAGACTTCACCCCACTGTGAGATAAAATCACAAGTGGTGACTAGGGAGACTACTTCCCTTTCCTCTGAGGTGTCTGAGACTCTCCCCAGATAAAGACAGGATACAGGGAGGCCCTAACGGCATTAATTGATCTCATGTGCCTGGTGTGTCCTAATGCTGTGCTCAGCTTTTGCTCTGTTCGTGATTACAAATGAGTTTTACCTCAGGTTAGCTTGTCAGAGACTGCTTTCTTCTCCTCTCTCTCATATGGCACGACCTATTTCTGAAGACAATATGCAATTAAATTCCTTTACTTACTTGAGACACAAGAAATCACCACTATTAAATACGTATATTTAAAGCGTGTTTTTCAAAGAGCTCATGAACATCTGTGCAATGATGCTGAGAATGGATATTTCAGGTAAACAAAATACTTTAATTTTTAAAGACAGGAACTAACAGCGGCGATGAACAGGAAAAAGTGCATAGGTCAGAGGGCATGAATGTATTGTATGCATATAGGTTGGCTGGTATATATCATGTAGGTGTACCAGATGTAAGGTACATTTCATGTATGCATTCATTTAAGCACCAGCACCGCGACAGAATTCAGAGGTAAGTGCCAAAGAAGAGGGCATAGGAGGAACGAGGCCGGTGAGTAAACAGGTAAGCAACAGATCAGAGAAACAAGGCAGAGATACAGAAAGTGTAAGCGACCAAGACGAGACTTCTCTACCACAGATGTATCTACTTCTAAAGCTTTGAAGGAAATGAATCTGTAAGATCTTCACATCGGGTTTCTACAAATAGACAAGAATAATCCATCTAGAAAAAACTTTATTGCCACTAAAACATGATGAAAGAAGGATTAACCTTGAGGAAACGAAAAGCAGAGATGAATGGCTGATTGCCCAAACCTAAAAGGAGACTTCCTGCCCACTGCCGTATGTAAGCTTGTGCAATGCCTTAACATGTTTTTGTTGGAGGGAAAAAAACAATTTTAGAGCCAAGTAATTGCCACTCTTTTGAATAGTAGTTAATAAGACATCCGGGGAGAATTGGGTTGATTTAAATACTTTATTCTAAAGGGTATTCAGCAATCATGTTCTGACTAAATGGATAATCAAATAAGTCACACTCTCCATTTAAAAATGCGGTCATTGTTAATGGACCTAATATCTGAGCACACAGTTTTGTCACTGAATCCAGACACGGGCGCAGTTAAAAGCACAGTTCCTTCGGGGGCCCACACTGCTCTGAAACCAGCTCCGAGCACCAAAGAAGCTGAGAACATTCTGCTTATGTTTTGGATAGTCAGACTACAGGTGGTAGACTACAGACATGTATGCTAGCTTCAAAGTTTCAAAACGAGTGTCTTCCTGTGGTTAATAATCTTAATGGTAAACTGAAATTTATGTGGCAATGAAACCGATGGAAAGAAGATCAGATTTTTCACTGTTCTTACCACATACTTTGCTAATTTTTTTCCAGTGGGTTCAGCTTTCTATTGTGGTGCCTGTACCCCTCCAGTAGTGAGAGAGAACAGACTTGATCTTCAGCTAGTCCATATCAACCTGCTCCCAACAAGCTGAGCAGGACTAAACTGGTTTGAAATAGCCAGGTCTATACACTTTGTTAAAATGAGAAACCTGGATTGTCAGAATCCAGGCAACTTGGAAAAGAGATCTCAACATAACTAAATATGTCTCTTTTTCCTACTCTTTTACATCTGTGATTTTCTTCTGTGAGATCAGATCCATCACCAGAAGGAATCATTGTTGTGGTGGTTGTTTATTTATGTTACAACAGCACAAGGAGGCTTTTGGAGATCCCAATGTGTTAAATGATACAAAAAATAAGATAGGGCCCATCCCGTCTAATTTAAGTTGCTTAAAAAAAACAACTTAGGTGTTGTCTTTAAGTTAATCTTTTTCCTCTCACAAGAGACACTGATAAGCCATTCCCTTTATTTTTGTCAATTCTCTTGAGTGGCAGCCAACCATTAGTCTCAGGCCCACCTCTTAAATCCTTCTGCCAAGAGAAAAAAGGCACATTACAGACTGGGAGACGAAACAGAGAGACAGGGGGACCTGTGTGACTTGCAGCTATCCACTTACTTGTCTGAGATGTTTATTCTGATCAGCCCCTGTCAGCAGGAGGAACCCGCTTTACTTTTTTCTATATTTCCCCAAGAACTGAAAGGGTGTTGCTCAAGGGACAGAGTTTTATGTTAAAAATACTCACCTCCAGCTAAAAGCAGAAGTTAAGATACACAACTTGCTTCAGTAATACCATTTATAGACCCCTGAGCAAGCTGACATAGCAATATAGCTGCCACTGCAGGAGCTGTCTGTGGGGCTGTGGCAGGGTGGTGGAAAAGGGGAATGGTGGGAGGCTTTTGGTGGTCATGGGAAAAGCTCTTGTTTTCTTCTTCTGCCACCATCCTCAGACTCTACTCCTTCCCCAACCCCAGGAAGTCCCAAGCCCCGTCGCGAGCATTGCATTCAATGGTAAAGCTGAAAGCTTTTTGAATATTAGTTCATTGCTGCAATTTTATTGCTTAATCTCAGGGGAATTTAATTTGCTAGTTTAGAAATGGGAGTGTCCCTTCAGTATGTTTTGAGCATACAGCCACAGTGATGAAGGCTGGGTACAGTATGTATTTGTCCTGTGGCTGCTGTTAAACTCTTGGTCCTAGAAGATCTAACTTTGTACCTCAATAAATGTCAGGAACTGGTTTAACAAAACTTATTCTATACTGGACTGGATTCTGGATATTCTGGATATTCTATACTGGATTTAAAATTAAGCAGATGATTTAGCAGCTCAGGTTAGCAACCTAAGAAGTCACAGTCCAGAAAATTAATGCAGGAAAACAGGAATTCAACAACAAATTCTGGGTAGTTTATATTTTTAATAGGAACAGAAGTCAATGGGATTTACAGGTGGTAAACCCTCATAGAGTCTGGCTGTAGGTACCAATAATGAGCAATTTGGCATCCGGAAACTCAGAATGTGGGCAAGTTCATCAAAACAGGAGGATAAATGGGAAACTGCACAAAAAATAACACTTGTTTTTAAATCACAGATCCTATAGGAAATCAAAACTCTGTCCTTGAAGAAAGTGAGACAGATATTTCAGTCTGTTAAATCCTGGCAAGGGCAATTTGAATTAGTCATGTCAGAAGTATAGTCATCCTGTTGGAAGAACTCCAGAAAAGAGATTAGCGGTTGTTCAAGCAGGAAGTAATAAAAGCAATTCATCCTTCTCCAGGGAATGGTAATACCACAACAATGTGATGTTCCTGGGATAATGGAGCATTGGGCTGGTGAGTGAGTTGATGTCATTGATAAAAGATAGACTGGAAACCCTGATTACTCCAGTGAAATAAGTTTCACTCTAAGAGAAAGGGCATAAATCATGCTACGTACCTGGAAAATAGCCTGACAGTATGTCCAAGAAGATAAAATAGCTACAAACACACCTGAGTATAATAAAAAATTTTGAAGATTATATTGATAGTGATATTCCATCACCTTAGTATTTTAGTTATCAAGTGTGAACCTCTAGGTCCCATCCAAAATCAATGAATTATAGACAACAAATAACATTTCGTAAAGCTTCCAGTTTTGCCCACGTAACTGCGAAACAAAAAGCTGAATCCTGACCCTTTGGCTCCCTCGGAGCCCAGTTCTGTTGTGCATTGACGCTGCTAAGAGATGAGGTGTCACAGCCCTTTCCCACACTGGGTCCACAGCTATCAGCGATATGATCTCATAGTGTTCTACTTTGATGAATGGCTGTAACATATGAGCAAGTAAGCACCCTAGCCTGCAGCTGGACATGCCACTTAAAAAAGGTATTATTTCAAACAAATGCATGATAATTTTTTTAATTATCATTCCTAAAAGAACACAGAGCACAAAAAGAAAGTGAGCCAGTGAGCCACGAAGATAAATGCGAACTAAGAGTAAAAGCACTGATGGCAATTTGGCAACCTAAGGAGTGCTGGAGAGACCGAGGAGGGATGATAATGAATAGGAACTGTTTTTCCAGGCGCTGAATACAGCTACTGTGATTCAGATTTGGAAGCTGTATAAAGGTCTGAGAAGAGTGGGGAAAAAAACATTATTGAGACTCTAGTTCTGAGCAGATCCTACATAACCCCAAGGGTCAGAGCTTGGTGCTATGATAACATGGCTGATTGTTTAACTGGAATGTTTTCACAGCAATATATGAAATGATTTCTAGGAAGGTGGACCTGCAGCTGAACCATTTATCACTGTTTATGGACCAGCTGGGTTCAGACCATGTCTTATGGGCAAAGGTGCTTCCCATGGCTCTAACTTCAAAGCGTAGACATCTTTTACTCCATGACTGGCACTCTTTTCCTCTGCTTTGGAAACTAAACAAATCTGGACTCTGCAGTGGCAAAGGATCCCTTAATGCCCTTACCGGTCCAAAATAGTCCCTTTCCCATTTCATGAGCTCTGCATTACCAAGTGTTGAAAATACAGGGCAAAACACCTCAGAAGAACTCCAGTTACTGTAACAAAGATGACTTTCCTTCCCCAAGAGACAGAAAGAGAGAGACCCAGACAGTCTGAGATATTTGACAGAAGAACCACTAATATTTGGACAGAGAAAAAAATATGAAGGAAAATCAAATATGACTGCCAAATAATGAAAAAGATAGAGTAGAATAAAGTTTTGAATTGTGCCAAGGAAACGAGATCATGGGGAGAGATTGGAAAGATGATGGAGAGATGCTGGAAGGTCTGTAGCTGGTACTGTGTTCCAGACAGAGAGAGACAGGCTGAGATGCAAATCTGAACAGAGGGAGGCAACAAGCAAAGGGTTAGATCTGGAAGGTGTCAGGCTGGAAGCTCAGACTGACTCCAACTAACTAAATAAACTAAGCAGGCACAGGAAGAAAACAGAGTTAATGTGTAGGAGAAAGGCAGATGAGTCACCTAAGAGAAGAAGGTCTTAAAGAGGGGTCAGACAAAAACTCACATAAGATGGGATATCAAGAAAAAAATATGTTGGCTGCTGTGTTGAAAGCAGAAGAGACATTGAGTTGGATGGCACAGTATTTCTTCCTCCAAAAATGCTGTAAAAGCTCTGTACAGAGAAGTTTCAAAAGGCAGGCTGAATCAGTCCCAATGGAAGCAAGGAAAATGCTGGGCAGAGGAGCTCTACACAGCAGCCATAGATGGCTCATTTGGTAAAAATGTAAAGGTAAGGAAAAAAAGAGGAGATACATGGAGCAGGCTGAGAACTGCTCTTTTGGAATGGAGAAATTAGATACCAAAATGGTATTTATACCTTGGTATTCCTATTGCATACATATACAATGAAAATTCTTTATGAGTTTATATGATGACTAGTAAAAACCATTTAAAAATGAGATAGCAGATATATTTCCAAATTATTCACTTAATAAGAGTTTCTGCATTTTGAAATGTAATTAAATGGGTATATAAACTGAGTAGATATCATGGACATAACCTATTCCAGGTTTGAGAGCTCAGCCCTGGTCAAGTGAGAAATGAAGCAAGCCTGAGCAAGTTCCCACACAAAGCTAGGAATTGGATCAGGCTTTTGATTTAATGGCACCAGGAGCTACCGAAAGTCTGTAGCCAGCTTGATTCTCACAACTGAAGAAGCAGTTCCTTGTTTAATAATTTTAGGCTGCCCATTTACACTGGCTCGTAGCCACAAGTTCAAAAGTAAATGAGTGCAGCTTTTGTGGGAGTGTAGAAGTAGCTCCTGGTGACTGTACGATTACTGGGTTTTGGCATTCATCTGATAAACACAATCAAATATTCTAATCTAGCATGTTAATAAGGCTTTAGTAGTCCACTGGTGTAATTATTTCTTCTGTTTTTATTGTATGTGATATTTAATCTCTTTCATGTTATCAACATGGTACCACAAAGGACAAAAGCAAAAACCTTTAAAATAATCTCATTCAAAATTGCTCTGAAATATCCCATTTCCTAAATTCTATAGGAATGAGCACAAATTTATCGTCCAAATCCATAGACAACCTTGGTGATCTCAATTTACATGTCTTTCTCTTCAAGTGTAAGGACAAGGGTTTCAGGATGAGAGATTCCCCAGAAATAATATATATCTTATTTTCAGATAGTGTGAGCCATATACACCAGAACTGACCTGCTTTTCTTGAGCTGAAGGGGTGACTACTCTACCTAGGCAGAAAAGAGATAACTACTGAAGTACGGCTGTGCACTTTTCAGTGTTGGGACTAATTAGATGATTAAAGTACATCCAAAAAGATCCAGGTACTCGCTGTGGTATTTAATTCACAATCTTTATTAATCTGATGAGATTTCTGCCTCTTGCTGCCTGACTCAGCACAGCCACAGTTGCTGTACACAGGGTATTGGGTAGGTGGAAGACCCACTTAGCTGCAGTTCCTCATCTTCATTGTCTCCTCTTCTTCCAGATCTCTCTTCAGTGTTGGCCTTTCCATAATCACTCAAAATCTTGTATTACATCTCAATACTTTCTAGGTCTTTTTCACTGTGTCTTCACAGTTGCTGTCAACCTTGACAGCCTTGACCCAGTACTTATGCTGCAAGACTCAAACTGCTTCCAGCCAGGGAATACAGGAAATGTTTGACAACGTGTTGCCAAGCACTTGGTGGCTGGAAAATTGTGAGGACCCAGAGGACGGCTTGTGGAACACGACACTTCTTTGGAAGGCTTGTTGCATGGGTCATGCACTAATTCTGAAAACTGAAGTAGTCAAACCCCTGATATTTATTTTTTTATGCAGCTAAGACTGGCACCTGAGGTTAGCAGAATGTTGTGGTTTAACCCAGCAGGCAGCTAAACACCACACAGCCATTCGCTCACTTGACTTAACTTTTCTCTCGAGTGTTTTCAGAGTGTGTTGTGCCCTCCTGGGCCCAGGAGCCTCCAGGGAGTTTTGCCTCTGGGAGCCCCGAAGATGGAAGCAAAGCAGATGGAAGGAATCTAACATCTGTGTGTGGGCTGCCCTCAGCTTTGTTGGACTTGGTGAAAATGGTGGGGGCAGCTCAACCCTTCCAGATCTGCCGATTTCAGCCCTAACCTTTTTCCAGTGTGCTGCAGAAAGCATCAGATGATGAGAAAATCTCAACGAGTCTGCCTTCCCCCAGCAGCCAGGCTGTGTAGTTCAGACCAGTCTTGGCTGTCTCCCAGGGCAGGGCTGTGAGCCCAGCCACCGATGAATGAACCTCTTCTGCCATATAGGCACAAGACACGCGTTTCTTTTGAAGGCAACTGCTGCAAAGTGAGATATTCACAGCTTCTCAGAAAGGACAGTAATCAGACCAGGTGTCTTTGCATTTAGGAAGCTAAGACAATGCCCTTGTGTTTTAAGTAGGATGTGCTATAGAGATAGTAGACTTGTATGAGATGGGTGTTTCTTTAAAGAGAGGAATTTTGGGAGCTTGAGGAAAGCAGAGCTGCGTATCTCTCCCATCTATAGTGAGCTGATAAAACCCTCAAAACCCACAGTTACTTCACTTTCCTACCTGTTTTCTGCCTGTTAAAATCACTTGGCAGCCCTCTTGACAAGCATTGTGCCAATGACAATGAGGGGCCTATGGGACATAAGGGGTGCCTAAATAATTCCTTCCAATATTCCACTCATTTAAAAGATGCTGAACCCATGACAGAGGCAAGCCAGTGAGGGATAAACTTAGGCAAATGAATCCTTGGCTTGGTTTGCATTTCCCCACACTTTTTTCTCTATATGGAAATATATATGTATATAAGATACATGTATGGAATATCAAACATACTGCCATCTACGGTATTTCCTTTGGTTGGCAGAGGGTGAGAGTACCAATTGTTTTGAATCCCGGTGGAGACACCTGAGCCTCCCTCATATTTGGACAGGGCTTTTTGGGCACCTACTACAGCCATTTCTGACTCTGGGTCCTGGCATCTAGGCACTGCAGTGCTGCGTGCCACCGTGTCCCAAGCCCTGCGTTAAATGTCTGTCCTCTTCTGGCTTTGTTAAGTGGAAGGCTAAGACTAGGTCAGCCTAGTGAGATGAGGGGATACCTAGTTATACGTCTCACTAGCATTTAGGGGTTAGAGAGATGGCAAAGAAGCTCATTTATGTAATACAGCCTACACAATTTGACGTGCTCCTAGGGGAGATATTTGCTAGAGAACACTGCCAGAAATACATGCTTAAAAAATTTAGTAGCTTTGGGGGATAAAAATTGGACTTGAGCTGCTATAAGGATGATTAGCTCCTTAAATCTCTTCTGTGAATCCTATTAAATTCAACTTCCATAGCCTGAAGAGCTTCTGTCCTCTCCCCTGCCAACTCCCCAGATAAAGGGAATATGTTGTGCTGGACAAAATATCACTCTAATAGAAGGCTTCTCTCATAAGAAAAGCTGGGAAAACACTCATCAGATCCTTGAATTACATGGGATTCAGTTCTATACGTAGACACCTTTCCTGACCTGTTTTTGAGCCAGTTTTGTCTCCCCTTTACTGTCCTGCAGAGCTGTTCATGAATACTTGATGGCTATTGACCTTCCTACACAACCTCAGAAGCAACCAAGGAGAATGTTTGGAACTGCTCTATTTCCAGATATTTCTTTGTTGTTGTCTCTTTGTGTAGAAACAAAGAAAACTAGAGCCTAAAATTATTCTCTTTTTTTTTTTTACTTAAAAATATTGCAATACTGTACTGTGCAGATGGTGAGAGACGGGGCCTGTTGCTGAGAATATCTGTTCCCTTTCATAAAAGCTGTGAATTCACTGTGACCCCATCATCCTGTCTATGTTTAGCTGAGCTATCTGGACCTGAGAGAGCCTGGAGTCTGGACTGTCTCCAAGACGCACCAGTGCACACTCAGCTTGTCCTTGTAGGCAACCTGAAATCAGAGATGCAGTTTCTCCCCATCCTCGTACAACCCAGAACATGCAGTAAGCATTAACCCTCTGACCTCCCATCAATCTGCACCTGCAGAGACTTTCCACATTCGTTTTGGTAAAAAGAGGTTAGGGCCTGGATTTTAAGAGGCACTGAAGCACTTAGCAATGCACATAAACAACTACATAGGGCATTGGCCACATCTAAGAGGACATGGAGAGCTGGGACAGGAAGGTGGTGAACAGCACCTGGGTAAGGGCCTTGTGCATTTGAAAAATCAATCATCTCCCGAAAAAAAGGACAAACACTTCAGAGAAAAAAAATGCCTGTTTTTAATATGGTATAGACACTTTGGGGAAAAAAAAAAAATCCCTTTTTAATGTAGCTGTAATTTGTTTGAATGGTTATCAGTTGTATTACTAATATCAAATATTTAATGGGAGCATTTCTCACAAATAAACAGTCATGTAAAACCACACAGCTCATCTAATTGCCCCCTTAATGAGTATGTGGTCACAGTTCATTCTGAATTTTAATCTTAATTGTGGCCATTTTTTTCCATCCTTGAAACAAGCGTACTTCCCCAAGCCCAGCACTTGCAAAGTCTGAACACAAGCATCACATGCTCTTTGGCTGCCAGCCAAACCCAGAGCAGCCTGCTGACTGTTTCAGTCACATACTGACCAACAGGTCTGAAAGGTTCAAGGAAAATAAAGGTCAGGAGAGGGTGGTCGTGTCTGCTAGTGATGTAAACCTGCGTCCTCACAGTGGCGCTGCGATTTCATCACTGCATCTGAAATACGCCGACGTTTGTGGAGCCGTGGAGAATCCACAGTGTGTTCCTGGGAGATAAGGGAACATTTTTTATTATGAGGGAAGTGTCTGGATTTACCTCATGGTACGTGCATGGATAATCCATTTCTTATGGAATTGGTCGCTTGCATTTTAAGACACTGAAATAATTACCAAATGCCAGATGTGACAAAAAATGTAATCATCCTGATTTTGACCCTGTTTTTAATCTTGTGTTAGCTTTTTATTTAATATACCCTTACAGCTGATGCTGAACAATAAGGGGGTTTTAAACCGTCGTGACAGAATGAGTACATATTCTGCCTCCAAATTGCATAACTGCAATAAGGCATCTGATGAATAAATAAAATTTAATGTAAGCTCTGTATTAAAAGGTTGTCTCCTGTTAAGTCTCCTCGTCTGACCTATTATCTGTGAATATCTCACATGTTCCTACTGCAAAGCAAAGGCTAGATTATATTAGTTAGTTTATAGTACATCTGATTTAATTAATATTTAAAAGAGGTCCAAATCTCATTTTTATTTTCTGAGAACATTAGAGGTCATCGCTTGTATTTCCATATCTAGAACTTCGTGAAGTTTTGAACTAACCTGACACAGCTTCCCTACCAAAACAGCAGGAAAGGCTCTTGGAGGATGGTCTCCTTTGTGGCTAAAATGCACCCTGACTTTCTCAGGCTTGAATTTGCACAGATGTTGACACATAAGCCAACATAAGAGTTCAAGTAACCTATGTGAAGGCAGTTCATTACAACTGTAAGCACCCCATAGAACCAATGAGTCCTTAATTTTACCATCAGACAGGCTGTTCATCAAATTCCTCCACTACGTCTGGTACCAAATATAGAATATCTGCTCTGATTCCTATTGCAGAGCTCTCAGCTGTGAGCAAGGGGCGTGTTTGTAATTAACTATAGCCTTTTTGCTAAATTCATTTTTCCAATATTAAAGCAATATGCTGTTCAGCAGTGCAATACTACAGCTGTAAGTTGGTAACATTTGCAGGTACAAACAATGCCGCGCCATCCTCCCAGAGTTCTGCTTGAAGGATGGTCTATGGCACTTTTATCTGAAACGAACAAGCAAAAGCGCTTAAACTATTTAACTGCAAATATTGTTAGCTAAATTTTCAATTTCTAAATCGCATTTCCTAGAGTGTTTTGGCTTAGCCATAGTACCCAGGATGCTCATGGCATCCCTGTACAGAGAAAGGATAAATACATATTAATGCATTTTATCTTAAATGAAAAATAAGCCAGAAAATCTGTTTAAAAGTACATTATTAACGTTGGAAAGGCAAACACTAAAAAGCTACAAGGTGGTAAAATAAAACTTTTCCATCCAAGCTTAACTTGCCCTTTTTATGCATGGATTATAATAATCTTTGACAATATGACCACAGATTATTTTCTCCACCAGGATGGTGTCTCAGCAAGCATATGCCGAGTAGCATGCAGAGTAGCATCACGGAGCTACTCTGGGGCTGGGCTGGCACAATTTGATAAGGGAACACTGCTCACAGGGCCTCAACCAGTTGTGTCCACCTGGTGCTGTTTCCCCTGCCCAGGCACTCCCAATCTCTCCAGCAGCTCTAAGTGGTAGTTCTCCAATGTCTTCCTTTGCTTCACCTGGTCCAGTATCCCCTTGCTCAGCACACCAAATCTAGCGGGTATCAAGTCAGGTTGCACAATACCAGGACCCCAATGTGAGGAGAAAGGTTTCCTAAGGTTAAGCAATAGAAGCAGTTTCAAGGAAAGTTTGGCTCACCACTGGTAATTCTGGGCCAACATATATGCTCTGCACGTTGCTCACGCAGCTCAAGCTTGTTTAGGTACAGGGAGACTATGAAGCATGTTTGTATGTGAGGATGACACATGGGATCAGGGGCTCTGAGGTCAAAGCTGTACTAGTAAATTAAACAGTCTCAGGGTACTGACAATGACCTGTCTGTACTCTTAGGTGATGGCAGAGTTTGGACCTGGGCCAACAAGCACTCCAACACAAAATTCACTGGCACCATTCGGAAATTAGCACAGTCAGGGACCTTTCCCAGCAGGCAGTGGCCATGAGGCCCCCCTGCTGTAAGGAGAAAGAGAATATAATGATGCTATGGGCAATGCCAGGCCAGCTGGTCTCTGCACCAGAGAGCAGGCACATTTAATTGTTTTCGCCTGAATATACTCTGAGAGTCTCAGTCATGCTTATTGCGTCCTGACTCATTACACCTTTAACCTGTAAAGCAGCAGCAGTCCTTACTCATTTGGGCAGCCACTTTGCCTGACTTTCAGCCAAAATTACAGCAGTAACAGTACAAAAACTACCTCCCCCTCAAATGACAAGTCCTTGTCCAAAGGAAAAAGTCCTAGGGCTTCCTAAAGAGAAACATCAACATCTTAGAAATTCACTAAAGACTATATTCTGGATATTTGGGCATGGAAAATGTCAAGTCACATGCTTGAAAAAACCCTAGTTTAGAAAAACTATATGCAAACAAAATTTCCTAATGCAAGGTATAAGACGACATTGATAATAAAGTCACTCCATTAGCGACACCTGTAAAAAGCTCCTTTGCATAAGGAGTAGTAATTCTGCAGAGGTTAGATTTACTTTTCTTAGTTCCACCAGCAGAGCAGTAGAGAGCTCATCAGCTTTAGTGACGTTTAACCTGTGGTGCGATCAGACCGTCTGTTCTCTCCAGCAGACTGCTGGCTAGTAATTTCTATTTGGGATACATTAAATCCTTAAACAATTTTCAGCGGTTTTACCTCACTCTTGGTCAAGCAGGAAACATTGCATTCCTTCCCCAGTATCTCTCTTAAAGGTCATCTCACCAAGCGTGGCCTTTGGAAAGCTGCAGGAATAGCATGTGGGCTGCCACATAAGGTGTGCGCAGCTGGGGTTTAGCAGCTGTGAGCTAAAAATCAGTATAGAGCTCAAAAAAGACTGCTGCCAGATTGCTAGCTTGTTGGATTTTTTTTTTTTTATTACCTAACGGTGGCTTTTTCTGGTCTTGCCTTTTTGCTTGCTTTATATATGGCATTAAAATTCTCATTTGCTATGCAGTCATTGGTGGCAATTCCATCTTTTATGGTTTACTGATGCCAGGTTCGTACACAGAAGGAGCCTTTCTGGTGTACAGTTGTAAAGTATCACTTAACAGCAAGATGGTGTCACTGCTGATGTCTGAAACCTATCCTCATGCGTTTAAAAGCCCTTAATGCAGTTGGACTTTATTGGACAGCTGATTTTCAGATTCTGCTTGAAAACAGAAACTGGATGGAAAAATAACGAGATCTCACTCGTCAGCTGTGGCCCTGATCTGTGGCTGCTTTAGGGCCGGTTGCATGGTGTGTTAGAGTTCTTCACCACTGGTACTGCTGCCAAAGGCCAGATCAGGAGCAGCCCAGCCACAGCCAGAGGCCATCTTCAGCATCTGCTTCCGTGGCAGTCCTTGCTTACCCACACATGAATAATTTGCATGTTGCTCTAACCTAAGCCAGACACTGGGTGGATAAGCCGTGCCTTTTGCACTCCGTTCTGATTTGCACTCAATTTATTCTCTTATCTTTTGTTTGTTTGGTTTGTATTTCTACTGCGTTACGCAATATCTCACGGGTATTTGGGTTCTCCAGCTTGGAGCACCTGCTTCTTTTCAGAAGACAGTTTAAATCATAGTAAGGGAATGCATTGTCATTGTCAGCGTTAACTCCAGAGAGCAATAACCATGTGGCATTCTGGAATCTGCTTATTTACCCACCTGTGCATTTGGTTTTTCAAGTCTATATTGTTTATTTATAATGCAATTTCAGTGACTGCAGTCTGGAACATACCAGTTAGCTGGAGGTCACTGGAAAATAAATAAATATGCACATAAAATATTGATGAATCATTTTTCCTATGGTATTTAAAATGCTAAGCAGGAAATTAAGAGCTTGATCCAGCAAACTTATTTGTGTAGGTAGTTTCATTGACCTCATCAGCAATGACAGCCCTTGCATGTGAGGGTTTTTTCAATCTTTGCGTGTGACAGTGACATGAAAATGATTTAGAAATGAATAAACTTCTCTAGGAATGTCTGAATTTCAGTGCTTAGCACTGTTACGTTAGGGAAACATAACAGTTTTACTTGTGATGCATTTCAGCGATGCCACTTTCGATGTGTTGCTGTTTAAAATAAGCTATTGAGGTTTACTGAATATAGGCACATAAGAGTTGAGTCAAAATGCAATAGTGTTGCACACTATATTTACAAACACTCCACAGTGCAAAAATTTTTTATATTTTTTACAAGGCATAATAGTTTGATTCTTTTTCCCCCTTGAGCAAGATTATGGGGGTTTACCTTGAAAGATCCATGGAAACTTTTGTTGAGTGTTCAAAATTTCGTGGTCAAGAACAGGAAAGTTTTGTAGCTGTTACAAAGGAGTGGAATTCGCTAATAACTCTTTCTCCACACAATCGTTTTCCAACTCAACACCTGTCCCAAGGAGCTATCTAAAAACATGTTCATAATGAAGCTCTAGGGACTGCTGCATAACCCCCTGTTGTTCAGAGAAAGGTTCTTCAGTTTGACTTTTCAGCACTCCAGTGTATCCGAGTAATACACATTGAATTCTCAGAAGTTTTCTTGCTATCCCTAGTTACTTCATCAGGACACTTATTCTGTTTAATATACAAACTACTTCCTGCAAAACTTGATGGATTTTTTTTAGAAGGCTTAAAGAAATACAGTCTGATGCTGTGTATATTTTCAGGGGGCCACGGGGAACATGTCTAGAAGATGGTCTTTGTCCATCTTGATTTTCTTCTGTATTCTGGATCCTCAAGCAATCAAACAACAATTAATCCTCTATGGCCCCAGAGCTAACAGTTTTCTTCTATTTTTCTCCTGCAAGTAACTGTCTGAGAATGACTCCAGCACTGTGCAAAGCAATATTCAGAATGGAACTCAACAATTAAATGCTTCTGCTAATTGGGTGCATACACTGTGGCCATTAGCATGTGGTCTGACTGTTATAGGCAATCCCAGAACAGAAAACTATAATAAATATAAAGAGAGAGAAATATATTGGGGGTAAATGCTGAAGAGGGAGGAGGGGGAAAGAGGGGAGAAGGGCAAGGTGGAAGAGCCAAGGATTATGGAACCAGTCAGGATGCCTGGCCTTTCAAGGGATGCACTGGTAATAACGTGTTTATTTGGTAAGATTTCAATTTTATTTTATTTAACACAGTTGTTGAGTTCAGAGGAAAAGAAAACTCTCTGATCTTGTAGAGGAAAGTAGGGTTAAAGACCCAAAGACTGAGTGCATTCTGCTCTTTTCTCAATTATAAAATAATGTTTTACTGAAAATACTGAAATAGGAAAAGCTGCCATTTTCCAGCAAAACTCTTAGGGCTAGAAGTGAGGTGAAGTGCTCCTCCCTTGTAAATATTTTTTTTAGATGGCTGAAAACTTAATCTGATAATGAATATATAACTCCAGACTTAGCACGAACCTAATCGTAACACTTTGTTTTGAGTGCCCAAGGGAAGACATACTATGCTTTTCCATATAAGTGGTAGTTCTAATTCAAAATAAACACCAGTGCACTGCAGTCATGTACCCAGCAGTTTTAATCAATAGACGCTTCAGCTGAAAGATATTGGCCATGATTTTACATATTAATACTCTTGTTTTAACATACTTTGCATGATCATTCTCCTTTCTTATGGGGTCGGTCATTTCAACTGTATTTATAATCTCTATCTCCTAGCTTTATCTGCTTCTAACAGCTGTAGGAGTTAATTGAGAGGTGGATTGAGGTCTTCTCTCTGTTACCTTCTCTTTCAAACAGCTGCTAGTCAGCACTATTGTGTATCTGTTACATGGATACTGTTGGACTCTGAAATCGACACAGCAAGTAGAATTCATCTTAGAAAATGAGGATATTTGCCACGCAGATTTCCCCATCTGAGCTATTCATCTCGACTGCATCTAGTCAATGGAGAAAAATAAGCACTTCTGTTCATCTCACCCTATTATAGACATCTAAAATAAGTGAAATGAATTGCATCCTAAAAATGCCTAGTTTTCTCTGTTCACCATGAATGGAGATTAGCATGAGTGGTATAGTTGTAGATGTTTATACTGTAGACATAGGAAGATAGGTGAGATGAATCTGGCCACTGCCTTGACATTTTCAGCAGTTCTCTCTGTTTTGTAATTGACAGATTATGCTACCTGCTATGCTACCTGCTACCGAGCAGGTCCCAGGCAAGGCAATAAATGAAGTAACCTCTGCCTATGTTGCAATATCTTCTTATGAAAAGCAGCAGGTGTTCCTATCATCATTCAGTTAATACAGAGTAATACTGGCAAAACAATCTTTTACAGCTTCAGGATACAATATTGCTATGGTCTGGATCGCCTAAAAATGTTACTGAAGATATTCAGGATTTGGTTTTGCTATTGCTTGAGGTTTTTGCTACAGGAAAACAGTCTAGTTGAGATTTAGACACCAATTCTAGTTGAAATTTAGACATCAAGGAGACAAACAATCACAGGGCTGAAGGAGCTTTAAAGAGATCACCTAGTGCAGCCAAATTCCTGAAGCAAGATCATCTTCAGTGAGATTATTCTTGCTTTTACAAAGCTCCCAAGTTGGAGACTTCAAACCACTAGTATCTAAGTTGATGCTTTCTTGTCGCAATGTACAGCCATTACTTCTTGTCTTCTCTACTATGGGCTTGAACAACAGGCGAACCTCCTTCTCTTCCACCTTTTGCTTAATAGACTGCTGTCATGTCACCACCTAGTCCCCTGTTCTCTAGGCTAAACGATCTCGTTTTGTCCAATTTTTCCATACGGCACAGTGACTCTTCTCAGCATGTCTCAGTTCTGTCCAACTGCTCCACATCCATTTCCTGTCGCATCCAAAACCGGACATGGTGCTGTAATAAGGCCTTGCCAGACCTCAGTAAGGTGGAAGGACTGGCTCACGCATTCTGCAGCTTCACGTTGCTGTTTACATGTCCCAGTCTGATGTTTGATTTTCTTGCAGCAATATGAAGCTGTTTGCCTGTGTTTGGAAATCACATCAGATAATCCACAGACCCTTTCCTACAGTGCACTACTTTTTTCAGATTGAATCTCCACTTGTCAAGACTCCACTTTGAACTCAAACCTGTTCTCTAGCAAGCTAGCTCCCTTCCATCTAGACCATCTTTGAATTTAGTAAGCCATGTAGTCTGTTCTATCACTGCTCTCAACAATGCAAATATTAATACCATGCCAGGACAGGCCCAAACACCTCTCAGCACACCTCTCTGTTTTCACTCTGAATCAGTGCTAATTACCCTGAATATGCTTTTCCAACTGGTTTTGTAGCCAGGCAATAGCATTTTTATCTAAACCTTCTTCCCCAATTTGCTCAGTCTGTTATGAGAAACCTTAAAACGTTCCTAGTAATTGACATCTACTGCCTTTTATCTGTCCACAAGATCAGTTAGGCTGTTGTATGAGGAGATTAGACTGGTCTGATACAATTTGGTCTTGACATATCTGCAGAGAAGCAGACAGGTAGGTTAACAAAAGGACTTAAGTGCCACCTGTCATTTCAGATACCTAAGACCCGTATCCTCAAAACTTATAGCTTCTAATAATCTAAATTCCCCAGCTTTTACGTTCCTTCTAGGAAGCGTGTATTCTCCCAAATGCAGTCTGCACCCCAGTAACATTTAGTTCTTAAATCCCAGCAGGATTAAGAGTCTCTAACTGCAGCTGTGCAGAAAATAAATGAAGATTTAATGGGAGACATATAAAGAAGAAATTATGTCATTCATCCAGGACAGAAACCTTCAAGTTCTGGTTGCTGTTTAGAACAGTTTCTGTATTTTCCATTAGAATGTCACTGGATGAAAAAAACAGATGGATATTAGGCTGAACTAAAATTTCTCTTTCTAAACTACCCTTTTAACAAAGGAATTGTGTGTACTGCAGTGTAATGATGCAGCTTGTTGTGATTAGTCACTAAAATGTTAGGAACTACAGAGGCATTAATTGTAAACTGGAACTGTTGGGATATTTCTTCCCCCTGAGGTATAGCATCTGCTAAACATAAAAAGCACCAAACCACCGAGAAACAAATACTAACCTCACTGGAGCTGTAATTTCTGACTTCGCTTATTTTTATAGCCTTGTTGACATTAAATTAAATGTTAAATGGATAATACTGCATTTCTCTTAGAATTTTTATTTCTGTTGTGTTTATTGGCTTTCGTCTGTCACAGTTAACTGTTAATCAAGAAGAAAAGCATGCCAGCACTAGTGTGTAAGCACAATATCAGGTAGTGGTGGAGCATATCTCAGACACTAATTCAGCACGGTTTATGTACCAAGCAGACTGGACTGTCTAAAACTAGGCTGTTTCCCTGTGCTTTACTCTATGAAAAATCTCGGTTTTGAGTTAGTACTGCACTAACCCTACAGCACTGGAGACATTTTTCTAGTGGAAAATTTAACAGGTTATCCTCGGAGCAGTTTATATTGAATTTGGGACTTCTATAGGGACACCATGTCTCATGCAGATCTTTTAACAGAATGCAGCTTTTCCTTAAATCAAGACATATACAAAGTATTTCTACTCTGCCCTGCCTTCACAAAATGTGTACCAATTTAGCTCTGATACTTCACTACCTCAAATTTGGCCACTGTCAGTATAAAACATCAATTCTATCAAAAATTATTAAAAACTTGAGAGGTAGGTCAACAAAGCTGACACTGTCATTCCTACATCCCCTGGAATGTTTTACATTAAGGAAAGAAATTCTGCCAGTCTAAAATGATAAATATTGATTTTTATTCTGAATCCTAAAGAGTGGAGGTGCGAAACCACCACACTAAAAACTTGATGTGCCTCTAATCCATGTTACCTAATTTTATGAGACCATTAACCCATGTTAATGATCTTCTATTCAGAAGATGAGACTCAGATGGAATTTTACGTTTAGCAAATACCATGTTAGCAGAACGTAAAGACTTTTAGAAGGAACATGAGACTGTAAGGGAGCACATGGATCAGCACCACTCCTTTGGCAGAAAACTAGAAAGTTTATGTCTACTTTGAAATGGTCCATATAGCATCCAATCATGCCACCATTTGCAGCAAACCACAAAACACTTCCTAATATATACATTCAGTGAACGATGAAAAGATTCAAGCATCATATACTCTGCAAAAAGAAAGGGGAAGATCAAGAACATGACTAATGTCTAGGCACTTGAAATAGTGTGTGTGGTTGTGTGCATAAATATATTCTTTCTCTGCTGGCTTCTGAAATTAATTGTGCAGTTTTTATAGCTTAGAGTTGCTTGTCACGACATATTCCACTCAGAAAAGAGGGTGTATTTCACAGAAGAATTAAGTAATGCAATCTGTAGAAATATTACGGTATCTGTAATGAATGCATTTTAATACCTAAAAAGAACTTAAAATCCTCAGTTCTGCAAATACTTATGGATGTATTTAACCTATATAAAATCTTTGTTCCTTTTGAAAAATAAGGAATGTCTTTGATGTTTTGTTATATTATACATACACATATGTGTACACATGCATATATTTATTTTAAACTGTCACTGTGTTAAGAAAAACTTCTTAAGTATATCTATATTGACTGTACTGTATGAATCACGTCTTGAAATTATGTAGAAAAGTCTCGTGTCCTGAATATGTAAAGACTGCAAAATTGTATTCATTGTATTTTAAAAGTTGGAATTTTCTGCATAAAAACACATACAGGACAGTATCCTGATCACAGAACCTGTGAGGCTGAAAAGGATTTCTGGAAATCATCTGGTCCAACCGCCACGCTCAAGCAGGGTCAGCTATGGAGGGTTGCTGAAGGACATGTCCTGCAGTTTTTAAGCATCTACAAGGATGGAGCCTCTACAGCCTCTCTGGACAACATGTCCCAGTGTTTGGCCAACCCCCCAGTAAAAAAGGTTTTCTAATGTTTAAATGGAATTACTTGTATTTTAATGTGTGCCCATCACTTCTCATCCTGTCACTGGGCACCACTGAGAAGAGCCTGGCTCTGTCTTCCTTACTCAGCCCCCATCAGATATTTATATATATTTATAAGACTCACCTGAGCCTTCTCTGCTCCAGTCTAACACAACCCAGCCCTCGGAGTTAGAGAGAGCGAGCCCTCTCTTAGGTCAGATGCTTCGGTCCTTTAATCACCTTTGTAGTCCTTTACTAGACTTGCTCCAGTATGTCCATGTGTCCCTTGTACTGGAGAGCCCTGCACTGGGCCCAGCGCTCCAGATGTATCTCACCAGTGCTGAGGAGAGGGGAAGCATCAGCCTTCTGGCAATGCTTTTCCTAATGCAGCCCCAGATGCTGTTGGCCCTCTTTGCTGCAAGTGCGCACTACCAGCTGCTGACAGTTGTGTCACGTTTCCTGGTGGAAATTCTGACGGCTCCATCTTCTACCGCTGGAAATGGGAAAATATTTTAACACATTTCCTAACATTAAAACATTTGAACTTGAAAATTTGGAACACATTATGCAAAATACACCACAAGATTTATGACTGTAGTTTTGCAAAGAACTTTATGAATGTCAATGAAACTTTTACATAATCAAACATTTAAGAATGGGTTTTTTTCAGTATCTTTCCCATTGGTAATCTCTTCTAATCCACAGCTAACATTCATTAAAATAAATTTGCTGAAACTGATTGTAAAGTGTTAAAAATATTTCTTTAAAATACATAAACCTTTTAAAGTATGCATTTTATTACATCTCCCTTTCTTTATTTCTTTACTTTTGTGTCCTTTTAGAAGGAAAACACCTTGCTTGAAAAAGCATGAGTGAATGAAGTATAATCTTTTGAAGTGGAAGTTCCTGGTCTTTGTAGTTTAAAGATTAACCTTTTATTAGATGATCTTGACTGCTGAGCAACCAATTTGTGTCAGTCCCATGAGATTTCTTTAAATTAAGTTTAGCCATACATTGCTGAGAAGATTAAAGACTTCTTGGAGCTCTAAAGGAAAAGACTGTATTGAATGAAAATTAGGACATAGTCCTTGTCATGATTTTCTTCCTGATGAAAACTGTTGTAAATTCATTTGTACATAGGGACATGCACACATGTATGTATCTCTATCTCTATCTATCTCTATCTCTGTCTCTATCCATATCATCATCTATATCTGTATCTGTATCTGTATCTACCTATATGCACACACAGTCAAGGCAAGGTGAACAAACAGGTTTCAGCTATGGTGGTTTCAGGGTTTTAGCCTTGTCATTAGCACTAGTAGCTATATGTCACTTATGTTGTAGCTGTACGACTCGAGCATGCTTTGGAGAATGTACATAACTTGCATAAAAGCTCGCCACAGCATTCACACAATGTACAATCTTATCAGGACAGAGGGAAAGAAAAACTGTACTAGATGTAGTACAACTGATGAACCTGATAAAGCTGGGGTTAGGCCACCTAAGACAGGATATTAAGAAAACAAAGATACAGAGAGAATGGGAAGCTTAAGCAGGGTTGTCCTGCTCATGAAATAAGAATTAAAACTAGGTGATGATGATGGTAGTCATTGGGGATGTATTTTGATGCTGTTCCAAATTCCTTACCGCCAGTACATCATTTTGATACACCTTATCTCCTGTACTGATGATCATCAGGCAAATGTGTTAGGGTTGTGCTGGCAAGCAGTAGATTTTGCCTCGCCTTTACCACCAAGCTGATATTGTTGTTCTTTTGTTTAAGAAGTGTGACTGGTGAGATCTTCTCACAGTGGCTTTGCAAGCACTGCAGCACTCCAGCCTCAGCACAGACATGTCAATATTGCCCAGCTGAAGACAATAGCAGTAACAAGGAAACCACCCACTACTGACCGTGATGGCAACTAACAGCACGGATGACAGTAGCCATACAATTTTTAGCACCAATTTCTTTCTCCCATTTTCTCCTACAATCAGATGGGGCTGTATCAGCTTCCGCACCTTGGCCTGTCAGGCTGATTTCAGATAAGATTTAGGAAACACTAATGGTTAAATCCCACATTGCTAATAATGCAATGACTAGCAGGCTAGTGAGTGTAAAAATAAATGCGCTACAGGTCCAAGGCATCTGTCACGCCTTAGTAGAAAGTATTCAAGAGTTAATGCTAAGTACCTAATACCCAAATACCTCCTGTGACTGAAAGTCTTTCCATCCGAAATGCTCCTTCTAAAAGAGCTTCTGAAAATATCATCAAAGAATAGTTCAATAATCTTCAGAAATCTGGAGCATGTTGTAGCCTCTACAGGTAGGCTGAACCATGCTGCACAGCAATTCTTCTCCTTTGAAGTAAATTAATACTTTCTTTTTGCATCTGACGGATATTTTATTTTAAAAAGCAAATAAAAAGTAACATACAAATACGCATTATGTATTTCCCTCCAAAAATGATGCCGAAAGAACAGCAAAATCCAAAGGCCAAAGTAAAGATCATGCGTGCATTATTACTGAGGTTTGAATGAAGTTATTTTCTTTGAAATGTGTGCATTTTCTTGTGAAAGCCCTACACTGCATGATTTCAAATATGAGAAATTGCTTAAAACAGGTTAGCAAGATAGCAGAACTAAGCTCCATATCTTTCACAAACTATGTGTTACTGTGCAAGCCACTCTAGTCGTTTCTTTTTTTTCAAAAGACAGTAGGACACGTGTTCTTTTTTCTCCATTCAACCAGCTTGAAGTGCCAGCCTCAGGACTGGTTTTGGGGAATCTTTTCTATCTTCACATTTGCCTGTAAAGAATATGGAAAATGTTTCACATTTCTAAAAAAAAAAAAACCCGGGCTATTAATATTTTGCGTTGGACATCTAGTTGCTAAGATATTTGCAATTTATTTAGGAATTTCCACATGCCATTTTGTATCTCAATTGCATATAAAGAAACAAAGAGACTCCAATGTTTTCCTACTTGTGTTTTTGGAAGAACAGTTTCAAAGCCAGGAACCTTGCAGAACCCTCGGGAACTGCACTCATTGGCACAATGAAAAAAGAATATGAGTTTTTATTTAGCACCATTTAGCTGTAAATTCCATCTGAATCGATTGATTGGTAAGAATATAAAGAAATATTGCAGAGATGCTGTATCATATATATTCAACTTTTATACTGAATGAGACAGGAATTCATAGAAAAAAATCCACTGAGCTTAGGTAACAGTTCACATAAGACATAAGGGTAGGGTGACAAAACTAAAGTAACACAATAATTCTTAAAGGCTTGCAACTGCCATAAGTACCAGCATCCTTTTTGCATAGTGTTTATGCCAATTTTCATATATACTTAAGGCAAACTAAAACATCTTCCCAATGTGTAGAACTGTCAGTGAACTGAGGAATTTTGTGTTCATGACACGATTGTCTCTCACTTGGGCCAAATGAGTAACTGTGGGCATCAACAGGTATTACCATGTGTGAGAAACAGCCACTATTGGACCACATGATTTTCTTTCTAAATATGTTATTTATTTTGGTTTTCTCCTTTGTTTTGCTATGGTAAGGCTGTGGCTACGTGAGTTTAAGCAGCTATATGCATCCACGGAATATGGACTGGACTGGTGAGAGATTGTATTTTTGACTCAGGAGAGAATGTGGGCAGCTTCTGCTTCTCTGAAGTGACACTCGAGTCACCTGTCTTGTGGTACAAACCGGATATCCTGGTGATAGCTTAGAGAGAAAACAATTTCATGGGGAAGTTAAACATTTTAATTTGTGGGGCTAGATTCACGGGAAAGTTGAGATCTGCTTACTGAGAGGAACAGCTAATTTTCTATTCACCCAGCCCATGATCTGATGTGACTGCTTCCCAAACAAACCCCGGTGTAACTTAGAGTAACCCAACGTCCAAAGGTACAAGCTCTGGACTGGTATCTGGAGCTCACAGCACCAGACAGTGCTCAACAGAGTGTTAACACACTCTCATGTCATACTCTTAATTTCTCCCCTGCTCCAGGTCTTTGTCAGATATGAATATTTGTGTTTGTACAGAAAAATCTGTCTGAGCTCCAAGCTACCCTTTTTGCCAGATCTCAAGTTCCTACTCCCTCCTGTGGAGGCATATAGGGACAGTATTCCCATTAAAAGAATGGTTAGAAAAGTTGTTTCTCATTAAAAGTACCTAATTTTGTCCTTTTGCATCCTCAGAAATGTCTGAATCATTTTCCAGAAACATTTGAGTCAGGAAAGAGATCAAGCACAGGAAATAATAGCCTCAATGATTAAACTACAAGCTATTGAAAATAGACTTGTAAGATAGAGAAGCTAATTTCAACCTTAAGTCTTGCCGTATGCTCTATTTTAAACTCTATAATTAAAACTACCTTTTTGACGTGTTTCATTCACTTTGGAGAGTTTGGAATTCAACAAGAGTAGCGTTCAGCTGGGTGGTGTCTGACTCTACAACTCTTACTTTTATTTGAAAATTTGGGAAAATATCACGGGAAGTATTTTACATCATTTGGGAGCAACAAAAAGGAACTTGTGTGCGTCAACTTTATGGACGATAGGCTTGGATATAGTCAGAGTTCAAATTATCTCTGCAAATATACATCTGGAATTCAAGTAACCATGGATTTTTAAATGGATGGTTAGCATTGTTAACCTTCTTAGAGCAGCATAAGCTGCAGCAAGATTCTTCAAAGAAAGAGTACTCTTAAGCTATTTTAATGCATTACCCTCAACCAGGTAAGACTCCCCAGCAGCGGAGTTGAAGGGCAAATTAACTGTTTCTTTTTTGTAAAATTTGCAGTTGGAAAATTATTTTCATTCTTTGCTTTTAGTAGTAGTCCAAGGCAGCGCTGGAGTATGGAGTAACATATGGTCAGTCCTGTATGTTTTTCATTTTTCAAATAAACAGCCATTGACAAAACAATAGGGGCTTCTAATCTTATTAATCCTCTAAAAGATTACTGAGACAGGGTAGGGGTATATAAAGCTCATGCTGGCCAGTGTCTCCATTTTATTATAATAACATAAAGCTGTTGTCCCCGCTTCATATTCCCCCGTCCCCCTTCCTGCCATGGATGCTGTGAGACGTTGTTGTAGGAAACATGAAGCGAGGTCAGTGGTTGCTGTTCCTCCCCAAGTGCTGCAGGCTGCAGCTATGCCTCTTTCATCCTTATGGCCAGATCCTAAATGACTTGTGCCTCTTTCCAGGGAGCAAATTCCTCACAGGATTCAAGTACCCAGGCATGTAGGTACGTGTATGACCGACCCACAGATGCAAAGTGATCGTAGGAAAAGAGTGTTATGGAATAACAGGCAGCTGATGATTACAAACGCACGGGGTGCTGAACGCACTCTGTTTCTGCTTTCTGCATGTTGTCTGTTCCTGTTTTGCTTTGCTGAGTCCCTGGCTCAAGCGAAGGATGCTTGAATCGAGCAAAGGGAGGGACAGGGATGTTCTGTGCAGTGCAGAGACACCCACTGGTATATTTAAGCAAAAAATTACCCTGCGTCAGAATGTGTATGACGGCCATCTTGACTTCTGGCAATGAAACTGGAAACCGAAATTACTGAATGTTAGGGAATAACACCCTTCAGAGAGTACCCTAAACGTTAAATACACTGCGGCAGTATATAGCTGCCTGTGCTGTACATCTGCAGGGACACGCCGAGCAGCCTAGCACTCCCTTCAGCAAATCATCCTAAAGATGACTTTCGTGTTTTAGTGCTTCTAGCTGCAAAATGCAGCCTGAGGCAGTTTTGGAACCGAACGCCATTCAGAGCAGTCCTAAGACTGCTCTAAACCCTGTCAGGGGCTGAAAAGTTTTTATGGTCGTCGCTGTAAGAAAGCAGTTAAGATGTCTAAAAACTGCAGTTCAGATGAAGTCTGTGCCGGAGTTTCAAAGCTCACTAATATTTTAAACGCCTTCTGTTCTGTTACTGTCTACTGTTTGCCAATATGTATACTCTAACCTGTTTACCCTAATATGCTCTGCTATTCCGTGTATTTCCCATTTTTTCTGCACCTTTGGCACCCTGCCGTTTTCTCCCTGGCATGCAACCTCCATCCCTGTTGCTTTGAGAGCACATCCACAGCAACAGCTCTGCTCCTCTTCTGCGTGTTTGTGTACGCGTACAATGCTCAGTATTGGATTAAGACCCAGGAATTAAAGACCTAAATCTGCAACTCTGGAATGATTAAATGAGAATCTATTAGGGTGTTGGTTTTTTTTTTTTTTTTTATGATCTTTTTTATCCTTGAACAACAAGCTCCTGACCCATATGATTGTGAGAGTATGATCTCACTGTAATTGACATAAAGGTATTTGCTGCAATCTCCAGACTGTAAAGCCACAAGGTCAGGGGTATCTTGTGTGTTAGAGGAGTTCAAATCCTTTCAGACGTGCAAGAATTACCCGAGATGACAGCTACAAGTGAAGCAGTCCTGACTTACCTCCTCCTGCTCCTCCTTACCTCAAGCTACAGAAAAAAGTACTCCAGATGCCCCTCTACTGCAGAGACCTGATTTCTCATGAGGGGAAATGTCTGCACTTTGGTGTCACTCCCAACATAAAGGACTGATCATGGAGCAACAGGGGGCCTCAGGCTGTCAGGATGAGGGCCTCGGACTAGCTGTTTTTCCACTCTCTGGTACTTACTGCCGTGCAGGTGGCATAACCTAGTCAAGTGTCATTTGTGCTCAGCCAGCTAGTGACTGTGTGTTGCAGCCCCGGCTCCCCCTCCAAAAGTTGTGTTTCATATACAGTGGGAACTAGCGTCTCGTAGTTTTGCAGCTTCCATATTCCATCCCTCATGAGTCCTCCCTGCAGCAGCCATCACAAATGCGGCAGCTCATGACTCCTCAGTGGATCATTTCTCCACCCTGGCTCTGTTTGCTTTTCTCCAAGCAGGTATGCAGCAAGCCCCATACTTGTTTTGGGACAGGGCACCTTCCTGCCTGTGCATTCACACAGCCCTTTTGCCTTTTTTTTTTTTTTCCCCTCTGGGAGTTTTGATATCTGTAGCAATTTATAAAGTGGAAAATACCACAGGACTTGGGCTGAAGGGAGAGGTGGAGGCTTTAAAAATAAGTACCTAGTCTTTGTGGTAATGAAGAGGAATAAAGAAATATGGTCCTGCATAGAAGATGCAAAGTCCAGAAAATAAATTGAGGCTTAAGAAAAATGTTGTCATTGTGAAATTATTCTCCTAACTTGGGAGGAGGGTATACGCTTAAAGTTTGGTCCTGGCGCTACTGGGCACATCTCTGGAGGATCCTGAGCGCGACGCCTCTCGCCCAGCTGCGCCCTTGAGGTCCGTCTCGGCTCCGGCCTCTTCTGCTGTCAGTGGGACAGCTTCCTTTGGGCTTCACCCTCCCTGTGGGCAGGTGCAGAGCGCACGCCTGTCTGTCCGTCCGTCCGTCCGTCCGTCCGTGTGTGTGCGAGGCACTGGGCGCTGCCCACGCTCACTGCGCAGCGCGGAGTGCTGCTGCACCTGCAGCCCGGTGTCACCGCGGGCGGGACGGGCGCGGGATGCCGACAACCCTCCGCGTCCCCGGCACCGCTCACCCTCGCCCCTCCCGGGCTGAGGGGGCGCCCCTCCCGCTGCCCCTCACCCCGCTCCCATCCGCCGGCACCCGCCGCCGCCGGGGCTGCCGGCTGCTCCTGCCCCGCGCCCCCGCCCCGCCCCGCCGGGCGCCGCTCGCCCCCCGCAGCACGCCGCCCTCGCCTCTCCCCGCTCCCTCTCACGCCTCCCCTCACCGCCGCGCTCCCTCCCCCGCGCGCGCGCACGAGTGACATCACCCCTGTCCAATCAGCCGCCGCCGCTCCCCGCGCCCCGCGCGGCCCCGGCGGCCCCGCGCGCGGCGGCGGGGAGGCGGGAGGGGGGGGGGGCGCGCGGGCGGCGGGCTGTGCCGAGCCGAGGCGAGCCGAGCCGAGGCGAGCCGAGCTCAGCTCAGCCGGGCCGGGCCGGGCCCTCCCAGGTGTGCGCGGCCGAGGCGGGGGCGCCGCGGGGTGACAGCCCGGCTGTGCGGCAGCACTGCACAGGTAGGGCACGGCTCGCTTGGCAGCGGGCGCGGCGGTGTGCGGGTGGGTGCGGGTGTGTGCTGAGCCCGTCCCCGCCCCGCTTTGCGCTGCGGGTCCCGCTGACAGAGACGCGAGGAAGAGCCGCCGCCGCCGCCGCGGCGCTGCCTCCCGCGAGGGGAGCGGGTGGTCCCGGGGAGGGGGCGGGAGTCAACTTTCCCGGTGCGGCCGGGGCAGGTGCGGGCGGCCGCGGCCCCTCGCCCCGCGGCGGGAGAGCCCCGAGCGGCCCCGCGGGCGGTGCCGGAGCCCGGGCCTGGGCGGCGGGGCCCGCTCCTGTGGGGCGGCCGGGGGCGGCGGGCGTTACACGGCGCGGGGGGGGGGGCGGGGGGAAGCGGGGCGCCTTCCCCGGGTAATCCTGCCGGGAGCGCTGTCCCCGGGCGGGCGCGGGCTGCGCGGCGGGGGCGCGAGGGGCCGCGCATCGCCCGCCGCGGGGCCGGGGGCGGTAAGCCCGGTGCCCGGGGAGAGCGGGCTGCCCGCGCCGCTCCGCCGCTCCCTCGGGCGGACCTGTGGATCGCGGCAGCCCGCGGAGCCAGGTGTCGCTGCGCGGGCGGCCTTGCTGCGCGCCCGCGGGCGGCCCTGCGCCGGCTCTCCTTGTTTGCGGCTCGGCTCCGCGTAGCGGTGGTCAGCTAAAAACGGATTTTTTTTTTTTTTTTTTTTTTTTTTTTTTCCATTGCACCTTCTTGCAATAAAAAGAATAGCGTTTCACTTTGCTCCTCCCCTTGTAAAATGCTAATTATGCTTCTTTTCTGTGCCACTTCTCCGTAAATGGCAGTAATTCAGACTGGCTGTAGTAACACCTGCTGGTGAGAACAGAAATACCAGTTGCGGACGTTGCCATTGCTGAGCTCTGCTAAAAGTCACCTGAAGGGGCTGAGCACGCCCGTGATGCTGTGCCTGAGCTGCAGACTGAGTGGGGGGCTCTTTAATAATTCCATCTGCTCTATGAAACGCTATTAAATTCTGCTTATAAAACCTGCCGGAGATTATCTATGCAGTTAATCAACCATTCCCCATTTAGTAATGAAAGTAAACTGTGACCCCTGAGCCAAGAATGTTTTCAACGATTATTATATTAAAGCACATTAAAAATACTTAAAGGGTTCTTTAAGGTTTTAAAAATAAACCATTATGTAGTTATTGGTGTGTACCAGTTAGGCAGAAAATTGCCTAAAAAATGCAGCCACCTGTGCAGAGGTGGCTGAATCAAAGGAGGCACTAACAAATACACTTAGTGTCAGTCTTTCGTGTAAAATTACTTGTAAACCAGTAAAAATAATGAACGCAGAAGCTGAAGTTGCATAAGAGCAGGGGAAGGCTTTCTGAGATAACCTGAAGTTAGAAAAATTCTCAGTTTTTATCTTCTACCATTTAAATGTCTTTCTTGCAGTACAGATATTGTACAAATCCCTATGAAAGGATGATCTTTGGCCCATGTTGTATAAATAATAATAATCAACCAAAAAGTCTTTAATAAGAACTTTCCTTAATGTTGCAGGGGCCTGTTGGTGGTATGGAGCTTTTGTTTGTTTGTTTACATCTGAATGTGTATTATCAGCATCTGTTGCTTAGTTTTTGTATTTGTGTTTAGTGATAGTTGACGTTGCATCATAATATACCTTATCCATCCCTAAATTTTGCAAAAAGTAAAAATAAGAAGCTAAGCAAAACAATTCCGTCCTTGTCTATGTTTGTATTATCTACGACGCTGTTCTAAACCAACAAGAGATTTCCAGTTTTACTTCTTCCAGACACCAGAAAGTAATGCAGCCTCAACCCAGCTACGTGATAATGCAAGAACTTACTTGATTTCGTAGAATCTTAAATCAAGTATCTTAAACACCTTCTGTAGAAGAAATCCACATTATTAAGCTTATGGAACAAAGAGCTTAGTGCCTTTTTGAGCATGTCTTTATGATACAGACTTAACTACATGATCACATACTATCTTTTTTCTACAGGAACCCTGCCTCAGTCAGTGCACGGGATGGATGGAGCTCACTTAACACAATTCAGTATTTTTCATTGATCACTATGTGAGCCCATGATTTATATACTCCACATTACTCAACTCTGCTTTGAAGACAGAACTGATAACATCTGTACGGGCTTTGCTAAAGTGCTTATCATTATGTGATCAGAATGCCTCACAAATAATTATTAGTTTATCAAACTACTGAAGATGAGACAAGAGTTTTACAGATGGTGAACAGAGGCACAAAGAGGGTTAGATGAAATGTATTCACTCATTTTTGGTGTCCAATTTGAAATTTCTACAATTCTTGGAAATATGTTTGCTCAAGTTACAACTGCCACTGCTTTTAGTAACAGTCCTGAGTGCTCCGCACATCTGTCAATGTGTTTGCAGAGTGGATGGGGAAAAAGAGGAGTTCAGTTAATTATAAACTATGGAAATTGTGGGTTAAATGGTGTGCATGGCAGTAAGAGGAATGGGGGAAGCTACAAAAGGGAGGACTTTAATCGTTAAAGCCTTTGTGGCATATTACAGAGCCCCTGTCCCTTTTTCTTTCTGCAAGCCCTGCCTCATTCACTACACACTGTTCCTGTTCTTCAGTAGGTAAGACAAGAGTCCTACCTGCATTGGGTTCTGTGTCATCTTCTATGCACGTTCATGCAGTGGACTGAATGAGGGATGGTAACTTTGAAGCAGCAGTACATGTTTATTTAAATATTGTATAAAAATGTACACGCTCAAGGAAAGTGAATTATGGTTGCACAGGCAACAGTGTTAGTCATTTTATAACTTTTGAGTAATTGATTTAGTAACCTTAATAATATTCTTTCAGGTTGTTTGTGGGGTGAGACATGCATACATGTCCCATATGCTTTCTTAAAACCTAGAAAATTAAACTTAAGGGAATTAAAAAAAAAACAAACAAACAAGAAAACACAGAAAATTTTCAACTCTAAAAGTAAATTTCTTTTTGTGTTACTGTATTGGACCCACAGTGGTTATCAACAGGATTGGAAAAGTTGAATCTTTTGCAAAAGAAAAGATATACACCAGTGATAAAGCAGAATGGCATAGTTTATAATGCATTTGCACAGGTACTTCTAATAGTGGAAGGGTGGTGAAAGACTGGAGTCCTTTCTATTCTAGGCTTTAGAGAGAATGTATCAATCATGGTGGCTGAGGGCTCTTTTGCCAGTCTTCTGCAAGCACAGTCCTTTTCATTTCATCCTTTGTACGTGTCCTAATGACAGTCTCCTTATCCTCCTGTATCCGGTCTCAGTCTTCATATTTTAGGTATTCCTGGTCTTGACCATTCCAAATTTGCCTTCAGTTTATTGTCTCAGCCAGTCCTGTCTCTCCCTGCTTTTTGCCTGTCAGCATTCCTTCCATTTACTTTTCTTTATTACTCAGAGCTTCCTCTTCTTGATTTGCTATGCCGGTCCAGTCTAGTCTCCTTCTCTTCTCAGTCTCCAGTCACTTTTTCTGTGCTTTTACCAGACGTTGGTCTCAATTTTTACTCCTCTTTGTAGACCATAAGGTGACTTTTGTTCTTCTGCACTGAAACAAAAGAGTACTTTCTTCTTGAAGTTGGTTAGGTTTTGGTACATTTTTAGAAATACAGGAAAGAACGTAGCATTAACTCGAAGCTTGCCTATGTTGATGGCTTCAAACCATAGTCACTAATATTTTTTTTAAGTAAAAGATGCTTTTGCTGAAAGAAGAAAAAACTTGATGCGTTTTTCCTCCATTGTTCCTTTTAAAAATTGAACTCTTGGACAGATTTTTCAATGAGGCATGTAAGTTTGTGTTTCCATATATGCATTGGCAGAAAGCAAGGACAGACAGGAGACTTACTTTGCCAAAGTTGTAAGTAGTAGTAAACATTAGAAATGCTGAGCAACTTAAATAGTCCCAATTATAAAGAGACATTAGCAATTCTGACTGGAGCATATACTGTATTTTTGCTTAACTCTGCTAAGTTTTGGGGCTTTCTGGCCTGGAAAATGAAATAACTGATGATTTGGGTTTGGTTTGGGTTTATACTTTTTTTTTTTTCCCCTGTTTATGTTAAGGTTTTGTTACAGCTACTTTAGAGAAATATTTACAAAAAGAAGATGTAAGCCTCTCACTGAATTGAGATCTGAATAAAACTGACTGGTGGAGTTACCACTGCACCATAGTGTTTTGTTCACATAAGGTAGTCCTTTTGATGTGATAAAAATACTATTTGCAATAACTTAGTAGCTCTAGTGTCTGAAGTGGGGGGCATGGATGGGTTATGGTTTGCACCACAGACTGAATATTATAATTATTATGAGACAGTATGTAAAAACATTTTCATACCTGTGGAATCTTCTTAAAAGCTCATACGAGCAGTGCAGTGTTGAGATGAAGAAATATAAATATACATATTTGACAAGTTCTTTGCTCGTATTTATGTAATGTTTTTATAATTGATCTGTAGCGGCCAGATTATGTGTTGTTCCCATGCAAAGGAGTTAGCTTATAGCATAAGAGATCATGACTTAATCACGAGATGGGTGTTCTTTTTATAGCTGTATTGGAAATATCCTGCTTTACCATAGACAATTCAATTTTCTGCAGTTTAGCAAAATAGTTGAACACAAGTCTAACTGTAAGTTACTGATTCCTGGTCAAGCCAGTACTCAGAGTCGTTAGGCATATACTTGAATTTACTGCTGTATTAGTTTCTGCATGAAATTGTTTTTCTTAACCATAAAATTTGAGTAATGCACATGAGCTTAACAACTGTTTAATTTAATTTGTTTGTAAAAATCAAGGGAAGGTGTTGATATACTCAGTCAAGCATTGGATCAGATTACTCAGAAGTTGTGCAGTTTCCCTCCTTCGAAGTTTTCAAGACTCAAATGGGTAAAGCCCCCAGCAACCTGATCTGATGTCTTAGCTGACCCTGCTTTGAGCAAGAGGTTGGGCTAGAAACCTCCTGATGTCCCTTACAACATGAATTATCTATCCTATGATGTCATCCTGTCATTCTCTGTAAGGGGGAAACATCAATATACAGTGTGAACACAGTACTTTCTGAAAGGGGAGGGAGAGCTGTGCCAACAGGCAAAATGTTTAATGTCTGAATGAAATATTTAATGTTACAGACTCTATTCCCTTTTTAGTTTTCATTGGTAATTGTATTTAAATACACTGCTAGATTTTTGCTGTGTGCATTGGGTAGGCTTGACGTTATAGGTCCATTTTATGGGAGATTATAACAGGATTCAGTAGCTTGGTCAGTGAATATTAGTATGTTGTAATGAGTTTTTAGTGCTTAAGTGATGGTACTTCTTCAGTTTCATTGGAAGAAAGGATCCCTTTTATTAATACGGCTGTTTTATATTATGAAACTTATATTTTTCAAACAATCTCACACACTTAATCAATGTAAATATTTAAAACAAACACTGGAAGTTGATAAGTGGAACAGGCTGTTAATGTTGTCTCAATGTTGTACCTAGTTAAGGTGCTAATCTTTTTGGGAATGATCAGTGCTTGCTGAATGAGATGACTAGGTGCCCTGCCTCCAGCAGAGGGATGGGACAACAGAACAGTGACTGGTTCTAGCTCATCAGCTGCAGTGAGATGGGGAATTTTGGATTTACCACAACTGGGAAAGAAGTCCATGTCATTTTAAATTTCTGTGTTCTGTAAACCCAGTGAGTGTTTTGGAGTGCCTGCTTATAATTCAAGTAATATGTGATGCAGTGACAAATACATCATTTTTTTGAAAGCTGTTTTGATGTTATGAATATCATAAATTTACCTTTCACGTATAGTTTTGTTTTTCACTATGTCTGTTCAGGCTTTTCATGTTCAAGCCTAACCACAACTTAGGAGAAAAAAATTTATTTTGTTTCTTGCATGAGAGAAGAGAAGCAGCCTTGTACCCTAGATATTTCTTAATGAAGACTTCTTTCTAGATAACGGGATTTCCAACTAGTATGCTTTCTTTGAAACTTGAAATAAAGCTGACTTTGTTTTGATAAAGGCAGTCAGTTGTTTTGCCAGCTACTCACTGGTAAGACCTAAAATAAAGTTGAAAAGAAATTAAGTATCTCAGTATGTTGAAGATCAAACCTGTATTTTCCTTTACCGACCGTTGTTAGTGAACTTCTAAAAGTCCGTGGTAGGATAACTTACTTGTTGACAAGGCTTGCTGTTTCTAGAAGTTAGAAGAGTCACTGCTGTTGCTGGTAGTACTTTTAGCTGATGTATTGGATTTTTTCACTATGAACATTTTTGAGCAAAGCGAAATGAAAATACTAAAGATTAAGATAAATGAGAAAGAGCAGCTAGAAAGACACATTTTTTGTTTTCTGTATTTCTTCTTGTGAAGAATAAGGCCATCACTGTTTTGTACTATTGCCAGAAGCCCAGCTCTCCTTTCATCAGCTGTCTACAGTTTAGTTCTTTTATAAAAATGAACTTTGGAATATTGAACAGTTTCCACTTCAGATTTTCATTATAAAGGAGCTCCAAGGGACACCAGCTGCTGTTGAAATAGATCTTGGGAAGGCAGGCATTCTGAAATGTTCCTTTTTCCCCTTCTTCTTGTCACTTCCTGAACTCTCTTTGCTCTTGATTTTTATTATAACTTTTCCCCTCTGACTTTTCCTGGCCCTGTAATTTTTCAAATTTTTTTAACATATTAATGTTTTGAAAAAGTATCCAGTTCTGCCACTTACACTAGGTGTAGCAATGATATCCCTGGAAAAGGCATAACGAGGCCATCACAATGGCAAAATTAGTCTACAGCTTGACTGTAACAGGTTGTTTTTTAAAGTCACAAACTGAAGACTGATTAATGTGAAAGTTCAGCATGATCTGAGCTTAAAAAATTATGTATGAATTTCTTTTTGATTGCTTTCATTTCTTTCTTGACTCTTTATATAACACATAATAACTGTGCCAGCTATTGCAATAAAAAAAAACCACCCCAAAACCCAAACCACTAAAGAATAACTAGTGGAATAGTGCCAATGCTGCCTTCTATTCTAAACAACTGGGGTGATAGCTCAGTTATATTTTGTTGTTTAGACATCTCCCATTTCAATTTTGCATTAGGCCTTGTCAGATGGATACTTCGGTTTTGGAGGGGCTTTTTAAGGTTGTTTTTTATTTGGGGTGTGGTTTTTTTTTTTGGTTGGTTTTTTTTTTAAGTCAGTGTAGGAGAAAAGGCTTATCCTCAGAGTTATGGAGGGAATTCTGAATAAGATCATTGGTTCTTTGGCTCATCATCATAGTTTATTGCCTCTTTCATTTCTTGATGTTGGTCTGCCCCATTAAAAAGTAGATTTTTGCAAAATTTACTGATGCATTAACTGAAAACAGTATATTGTGAATAATTCCTATTACAATCAATTTATATAAAAAATCTTGTCTTTTTATAAACAGTTTATCTGTGTAAGCATAGTATTAGCAGTTTAGATGAAGAATTAATTTCCCTTTAAGTAGCTAGTATTTACAAAATAAGAATCTGGAAAGCATTGACAAAAGCTAATTAAAATTATTAAAAAATTGCATAATGGAAAAAATGCATAACTGTCTCACCTGACACATTGATCTGGCCTCATCCAGTCACTGTTACATTAACATGTATTTGTATACATACACAAACATATCTATATGCATGGTCTTTCCACCCCCCCCACCATGCACTTCTGTTTGTCTGAAGATAGTGGACTGAAGAAGTAAGTTATCTCTAAAAAATACCCAAAAATAACGAAAGGAAAGAGAAGCAGATAATCTCAAGTAGGCTGATTTTTAAGAAATGAGTTCAGAAGTTACTAATTGCATTATTAAAATATCAGTGTAAACAGTAATTTCAGGTACTTGCACTGTATTAATGAAATTAACAAGAAAAATAAAGTATACTTTTACTTGGTAATGGATGCTTTTTATTCTTCTGGGGACCTTCTGCCCTTATGTGCAAAAAATGAGTCATTGCTTGAGGGATTTTCTTGAACTGAAGTATTTCTCCCTGTTTCTTCTTGGAAAAATCATATTGAATATGAATCAGGAGCAAAACCAGTGTAAACTCTCCCTCTGGGATAGTGGAGTGGATAATTGTTTTAAAAATATTAAATAGCTTTTTGTTTTTAATGGGATGGTGATCTCTGTTTTATTAGCTAAGAATACTTGAGATGACTAAAGGGTTTTGAATGAAAAAGACTTGATTGCATTTTCATTACCGGCAATTTGCCAGTTCATTTATTATTAGGCTGTGTGATTACAAAATGTGATTTTGGGGCATGGAGGAAAGTGGTATGTTCGAGAAGAAAGATTAATTTGCACTTAACTGTATAGGTGAGATACAGAAAAAGGTAAATCTGATTAAACCAAGTATTTTGTTGTTGTGGAAATGGTGGTTTTGAATCTGCTGCTCAGAATGGCAGTCTCCTACAGAAACTTAAAGGCATAAAGAAAGTTTTGTAGTTAAAACAGCAGCAGGTTTGTAATAAAGCACAGCTGTTCCCATTTCCGCTCACATTCTTTCATTGTAATACGTTCTGTGGGTTCTGTACAGACCAGCTGACCCAGTCTTAAATGTGGCTGAACCATAAAACCTGTTTTGTCTCATTTCTATGAGATCTTATTTGAAGCATTCAAAAGATAACGACTTTTTTTCTTCAGAGTGATTAACTCCACTCCAGTGTGACGTTTGTATCTGAAGTGACAGCAGCTTCATATAACTCAGACCTTGCCTGTGCATATAACGGAAGGAAGCACAGAGGTTTAGGATTTTTTTTTTTTTTAACTAGGACAACTCTGAAAGAACCATACTTTAGTGTACTACCATATACCTATGTATTACCTCAGTTTTATTTACAATCATGTAGCAAGCTTTTGTGGCCTACTGAATATTTTTAGCTGATCTTATCCTTGACAATGTTGCTAACTGACAGTATTTAAACTGACAGTGATTAGATAAAGCCTGCAAATAGTCACTAAGATTTCCCATGTGTGTGGGCTTTGTGGTTTTTTTTGGTTTTGGGTTTTGTTTTTTGGTTTGTTTTTTTTTTTTTTTTTTTTTTTTGTTGGTTATTTGGATTTTTTAGACACCAAACACTTTTTCTGCATCTGTACTAACGTTTACTGGTACTGGTATGACAAGAGAAGAAAGAAAAGTATGGAAAAATATATATGCCTTTTTTTGCCACTGTCAAAAAAAATTCTAATATACCACATAAACCAATAAGAACAGGTCACAATTTACTGTTGTGTTATTATTTTGCCCTAGTCTGGATTAGGATCACTCATAAGTTTACTGACTATGTCTCAAAAGCAGAGAGTCATCTGACACAGATTTCAACAAGTAGTAGGAGTACAGCCAATTCTTAGGTTCCTGCAGTTGCCATGTTAGGCCCTTCAAGATTCTTCTGATCTGGAACATAATTACCTGTGAAATTACCTGTCTGCTTAGAGGTACTGGTCTTTCAGACTTTGTTCTCATGAAAGGCACCCAAGAATTGGAGGTCCTGATTTGGTCTGTGAACATGTTTGCTGTTAATTGAATGGTAACTTCAGAACAGCAGCATCTCAGAAGGCTTGCCAGGCCAACATTATGGACTTCAACTGATCCCAGGACGTAATATGGAAACCTGATAGCTAATTCATAATTTGAACTGTAAGCCTGCCATCTCTCAAAATACCTAAAAAAAGAAAGAAAGATGAAGACGACTGTAATACCAGATGAGGACAGATTTTCCTGTATTAAGTACAGGAGCATATAATCAAATCAAAGATGTAAATTAATACAGCAGGATTATTGTTTTTAATCATTATGCGAAGATTTAATAGAAAAAAATCTGAAACTTGAATTCAAGCCAAGCAATTCAAGAAACTGCTTGATGATTGAATACACTGAAACTCTGGACTATGTTTTTTGTTAAAACCTTTCACTTTTGCACGCACAGAACACACCCTGTTTTCTAAGTAGTTCAGTTATCGCTGTTATATTTTAAATAATTTTATTGTTCTTCCTATACTTCTACATTATAAATGTTTCCAAATAAAGGTAATCTTTCTTGTTTGGCATACTACACACATTTTGCACGTATTTGTGACTTACTGTATATAATTGGACTGCTTCTGAGGGAGGAATTGTAGTCTGCCAATTTATATTTTAGTTTGTAGGAAAATAGGGGCACTTATATTGCATGTAGATAAGTAGAAATGTCTGTATTCTTGTTTTTCAGTTAGTCAAAGCTAGAAGGCTGCCTTAGAAGACAGCTGAAAGCAATGAAGGAATCCTTTATAGGTCAGTTTCTTAAATTGCTCATCCAGAGCTTTGGGTTTAAATGTTTTCTCAGTTCAATGTGATATAAAAGCAGAAATATTTGTTTCAGGCTTTTAGAAATACTCTCTTATGGATTTACAGATAGTTGTAAATATTGGGTTTTTTTGTTAATTCTGACTGCAGAATTGTACATAAACATTACCGTGTCTCTTTTTTCTCTGTTAGTCTAGTGACAGTTGGCAGGTGCTAGCTTCCCATAAGTGAGAGTTGTAAGCTGCACAGCTTGGTAATTGGCATAGAAGTTGGGTAAGGAAATTGCCTCCTTCTCTAATGCCACAATATAGTCTTTTTAAGACAAGTTTTTTCTTTTCCTTTTCCAGAGAAGATCAGCCATTATTCAGTTTTCTCAAAGAAAGAGTGCATACATGTAGGCAGCATGAGGAAGAAGCACTTGTCCTCAGAATGACTTGTGTTTAGCTGAACCAGCTAAGAGTTGACAGCTCAGTGTCACCAATATTTTTGAAAACTAGTCTAAAAATGTTTGGAAGTAAAAATGGGTTCCAGTTGGGAAAAACTTCAGGGGTACCTGTGTGAAATGAGTGGCAAAAGATAATCTTGTACAAGGAAAAATAAAGTTGTCAGTTTGCAGTTGTACAAAGAATGGCTCCTTTTTTCCCCCTCCATTAAAAACAACAGTTCTATACTGTGCATCTGAAAATATGATTCTTTGCTCCTTCTTTTTTCTTACCACTTAGTGGAAAGTGAGGAAGAAAAGTTCTCTTTCTGCAGATTAGAGGAGAAAATATTATGAGATTGTATTGCAAGTTATTTCTATCATTAAGATGATTCTTTAGGAATATGCTTATAAATTAATTTTCATTGAAGCAGTGCTTACTTCTGTGTGTCACTCCGAATCAGGCTGCTCTACATACTTTGTATGAATAGCAATAATAAGGTCCATTAAGTAGGTCTAGAAACCTGATGGAAGACTGGAAAGTGAAAATGGTACAGTTGAAAACATTAAGGAATGTGTGGAAAGCATAGGAATATCTTGGTGTCTTCTTCCCTGAACACTCCAGCTCCTCCTTTAAATTCATGGTACAAGGAATTTTCTTTCAAGAAATACAAGATTTTTAGGACGGATGAATAACTGTTCTTCATATGATGTTTATATTTGAAACCATTTAGGAATTGCTAATGAAATACAACTTCTATCTTTACTTTTTTTTTGTTTAAAACAATGTAATTATGCGTGTTGCTCGCTGTAAAGGATTAATCTTTAAAGTGGTTTCAGCAAATGCTAGATTCTCTTTGTAACGCTCTCTGACTTGATGTGCGTCATGTGTTCTAACTTTATACACCTTTGGTGTCAATACTTTATTCCCTCTTCTTAAGCCTATATTACCTTGTTATTTTGGGTCAGAGAATCATAGTCTTATTCATGTAAAAGAAGAACCCCACCCCCACCTTTTAGTAATAAAACATTGATACCGCAATTATGCAACTTATTTTGTTTATATGTTATATAGCTAGCTATGTAAATATACTCGTACAGTTGTATTTTAATATCACTTGAAGCTTGTTAATTATGTAAGAATTGTATTTGTCAATACATTACTTTCTTAGGAGTGTTGCCAGTTGAGACCTCACAGATGATTTAGCAATGAGGCTTATGTAATATGAGTTACATTTGGTTGGGGTTTTTTTTTGGTTTTTTTTTTTTGTTTTTTTTTTTTTTTTTAAAATGGAGCAACAGTGGAGTAAATGGTGAGTTGTTTTGCAGGGTATTACTGCTGAAAGATGTTTAAAAATGTATTTTGCTTCTAACAGTTATTGAAGATTTTGGCAGTGTGTATGGGTACCAATCGCAGTGCGCTTCAGGTCAGAATTACAGAAGTCACAGAAATCTGGCATTCCGTGGGCCTACAGGAGTCCCTTTGTGCATCAGATACAACATCTGAGCTGATAATGTCTTGGAGTTTGTAGTACCTTTTCTTCTAAGTCTTAATACAACATTTCTTTGAGTATATTTTCAGACACATTGTATGAAGAACAAAACCACGTGTTGAAAAAATTACTTTATTCTGCAGGTATTGTAATGCATGTCACAGTGCATGGGAGACTGGGTCCTGATCTCATTTAGAGCATCCAAACACGCTTGTAAATTCTCCTTTCCCTCATAGGGGAGAGAGTCAGGGAGAGACAGATCCCAATGAAAAATTATTAGAACAACTTTTATTAATTAAGCTTTTCTTACAAATAGAATCAGGCTATGATTAAAAGCAGATAGTTATTCACCTGGTACATTTGCTTGTTCCCTCGCACTGTTCTCAGACCCGCAGGAGCACGCTGTCACACAGACACTGCCGCACACACAGTCGCTCACAGTCACCCAGGTGGAGGCCAGACCAGCTGTTTGCTCACAGGGGAGATCTGCACTGGCGTGACAGTGGCTTTCATGCAGGTGTGCAGAGAGTCCCTCACAGGGTCCCTTGTTTCCTCAGCAGCACAGGCAGCCCTGGTGCCTCCGACGCGCACGGCTGCCACTGCCACCTCGGATGTGGTCTGAGTTGCACAGCCCTTCGTTGGTGCCAGCGTGTCCTGGTGGCCTTTTACGTGCTCGGCACACTGGGTCTTCCTTCATTTCTTGAAGAAGCAGCAGGATGACAAATCTCCAGAGCTCGTTAGTGTTTGGTAGACTTTTACACCCTTCTCAGCATGTACGTTTGCTACTCCCAGCATGCTGTTTTCTGGTTACTCGTCCGTACCTGTAGAGTCCATTTACAGAAGCTCCCAGTGACAGGGTTTTTATGACAACGCAACTCTCGCACAACTGGTACTTCAGTGTGAAACTGCAATGGGAAGTCATTGACCTGTGAAACATTTTTCTCAACCTTCTTTCAATCTTAATTTTGCATTTGGAATTGAACTGTAATCAGTTTGAATTTTGAATTTCCTTTTTATTTTCTAATGCCCTTCTATGGAGGTTTTATTATTTGTTCCATCGGGACCAAGTTCAATCCCATTTTCCAATTCTTATAAAAATAGTAATGAAAAACTTGCTACATAAATGCATTTCACGACAAGTATCTCTGACTTTGTTTATGCAATTTTAATGGCAATAGCAAATATATTTATTATAACTTTGTGAACTATTTCTGTAGAAGTAATCATCTTTATTTCAAGATTGTCCTTCCCCTTTCTCAAATCACAAATATTAATAATTTTTTTTTGATTTTACCAAACTTTTATAATTCAAAATTCTGTTCTTGAAGCTTGTGTTACTGTGAAACTTTCCAGCTGATGATGGAAATTGAAAGAAGTTAAATCTAGTGGTTTACCATAACTTTAAGGTACATTGCACCCTCTGCAGGTCTTACAATTCCTAGAAAGAACTAGGAGAAGGCATGGATTTCCACTGTGATTAGCTCGTTATTAGGTCTGACATTAATCACACATGTGTAAGTATGCATTGGGAATAATTTAGCTGACGTCAAGGGAGTGGCACTGACATAAAACTGATTTTAATGAGCGTTATCTGCAGACAACTTTGAAGTTGAGAAGTAATATACATATTTTATTTTATCCACAAAAGAGTAGATTAATTCAGCTTTTTAGCTGCTATTAATTGGACAGTTCTTGAAGTACTGTTTGTTCATTGCAAGTAATAGGAGAAGATCTGGCCTGGAAACCTAAGAGCACTACAATTACTGTTCTGTCGATACTATTCAATACTGTTCTATCAGCTGTTTTTAATGCATAAAATTCTTTTCATCTATTAGATTTCTACATGCCTGAACAATATCTGAACCCTCTCCTAAGACGATCCCCTTATATCCTATTGTCTTAGCTGCTTGAAGGTCACTCTAGGTACCTACGTAGATTCTCAGGCAATGTTGGCATTATGTTATAGAGAACTTGTAATGGCCATGTACCATTAGACGATCTCTGAATTTTGTCACGTAATACCGTATTGCTTTCCATGGATAGATACGTAGAACAAGGATGCAAATTAAGTTTAACTTCATCGCTTTGCAAAAGCCATTTCACTAGCTCTGTTTCATGTATTGACTTAGCTGCAAATGGAATAACAATATATTTGAAGAAGTTGTTTAAAATGCTGCTTCTGATCTAATACTTTTCACTTTTGATGCTTGGTAAAGACAGCTGGAATGCTTCAGCATGCGGATAAATTTAGGTTGTGCTTTTCACCTCTGAAAAAAATTGAATCTCCTGTGAGTGTTGGCATTAGACCAAACTAGTTGGATTTACCATTGTATAAGTCAGATAGTTTATTTGTCTGTTTTTTTTGGTGTCTGTGGGTGCTTAGTATTTCTTGTATCCTTTAGTTATAGATCGCAACATAGAGCGATGTTTTAATTTCATTTCAAGACTCTTAATTACCTGAACATTTAATTTGGCTCTGATATGTACCTTCGAGCATATTGGCTGCAGAGTGTTCACTTGATGGTTTCCCTGTATGGGGTTGTCAATTTTGTGTGATGAATAGCTCAGTAATTATGGAGGCATTCCATACTTTGTAACTCTACAGTGAATTGTGAATTCCACTCATTCTTAAAAAAAAAAGCTAATTCAGCTTCTTGAGGAACCACTAAACTGTATTTTTAAATAGCATATTTAGAACTTTGAGTCTTGAGATAATTTTATAAGAACCTGCAAGTAAATTAGACAATTAGTTTTAATTAAAATTAACTAAAACCTGTGTTCTCACAGGAAATTAGTATTTGTGTTTATCTTCTTTTGTTTCCATTTTTTTTCTGAATTATTATGGTAATGTAACTAAACAATTTGAATTTTTCACCACTGTTAATACTGACATGTTGTGTATAAATATTTGAATACTTCAGTTTGTAAATATTTGACTACTGCCGTTTGTAGTAAGTAAAAATTAAGTTTATGATTTTATAGGCTACCAAAAGGCCATGTAAACAATGCTTAACTAAGGCTACTGTGACACTAAAAAAACCCCAACAAAACGCTGTTGTTATTTTGTGACAGCTACTTTGTATGTAACAGTTCTTGGCTCCCCAAATAGTTAAAATTAACACTGATTTAAAATACAGTGACTAGAGACCAAGCTTTAAAATATTTCAACCATTTTTAAATTGTTTTTGCTTAATGACATTTAAGGAAAGAAGTAATGGCTGTCAGATACCAGATAGTATCTGTGTTCCCCTGAACTTTATTGTCTGATGTTTAAGCATAGTGCTGAATATTTGAGAGCGGGGAGGGAAGAGAGCATTTCATTTTTGGATAGTTTTGCAGTATATTTGAGCTTCAGTGGCTGATAATGCAATTCCTTATTTTAGAGTAGTCATTCTACTTTCTTCTTACTCTTTTCATAACAGTACTGTTATTAATCCTAAAGATTTTTGTTCTGATTTTTGCTATCATAACGATACAGAAATTGAATTTATGAAGACATATAGTGCCTTATTTTCAAATTGCATACTCAGATTATTTGTTCATTTGGAATAGAATTGAATATGTTGTTTATAAATCAGTAGGGTTTGGGGTGGAAAAAGTAAAGCATTTTCCACACCAGTTTGAATACCTATTTCCTGGCTCTTGGAGTTAGTCTGAATATTGAAATACATGAATAGATCAAGGGAATGAATGATATCCCAGGTGATTTTGTCTGTTGCTTGCCACAGAGGCAATATATTTATTTTGAGAAAAAGCAGAGTAATTATATATATTTTTAGTGGATAAGCTCCTGAAAAATTTAGAAGTTGTATCCCACTTAAAATGTCAAAATAATCACCTTACAGCAGTATCTTGGTTTTTTTGAATAGTGGTGGGTTAGGACAGGATTTCTAAAACTCCTGCAGTGATCAGTTATTCAAGATAATACTTCATATAAGGAGCAGCAGAAGAGAAAGGTGACAAAGAATAGCTTTTAAGTGTCACCCTGAAAGGGACTATTTTTTTTCCTGCTTTTGAATGCCTAATTTTTAAATTTTTTTAATGTGAACAGACTTGACCATGCCTACCCCTTTTTTCTCAAAATGCCAACCTCTTTGCAGTTTAATGTTTTTTCCCATATTTTAAGGGAAGTGCCTGATTGCACATTTTAATTTGGAAAAACTCTTGAGTCCTTGACTGGAAAAAAGGAAACACTTTCAGGAGAATCAGGAAGGACACACTGACCCCACAATTACTGTCTGAACAGTGCAAATTTCAGTGGTCCTTTAAAAGCAAGTTCCCTTAAACTATTTGCCAGTGTCATTTATCTCCTTTCAGCTGCCCCTGTAGCTTAGTTAAGCTCACAGACATGCACAGCATCTCACCAGATAATCCCCAAAAGACAGTGCTTGTATTTGTTATCTTTCTGGGCACAGTGTTATATCTTCTGTGAACCCATTTGATATGGCTTTTTGGTGCGCATGTGAGTGACTAAACCAATTGACGCCCTTATATGTCTGAGTGGAGGATTGTGAGCCTGCTATTTTTGTTGGGATACTGTATTTTAGTCCTGTTTTCTTCCTTTTTTTTTTTCCAGTGCTTGAAGCTATTGAAAGGTGTAAGCACAGTCAAAGGATTGAACAAGGTTTCAATAATTATCATAGATGCAAAGGAGGAAGAACTCTACTGAATTTCATTGCTTGATGACAGGAAGATCTATTTCAGTTTAAATGAACAAGTAATGCTGGGCTTTTCGTTTTGTTTCGAGTTTTTTTTTTTTTTGCATAATGCAATAGGTTGGTACTTTTAGAATACTCATTATGTTTAATTTTTTAAGTAAGTTTTATGTGCTGTTACGGGATTCTGGTAGCTGTTCAAACAAGAGCATTCTCTATCGACACATTTGGACAGATGGTGGTCCTGTACAATATGTGCAAAGGTGTTCTTTTCTCAGGGACTGAATTTCAGCTTTGACTGTTGAGAGTTGGGGATTATGTTCATTTTCCCTCTCTGATTCTGATGCTGTTATGGCCCCTGGAGAGTAGTCTTCTGGTTATCACTAGAGGCAGTAAATGAAAACTGTAAGATGGAGGAAGTAGGTCATGTTTTATGTTCTGTTTTTGAGTTAATCGCTAAATGGAGTAATAGAAAAGTACATATTGAAACCTCAGGGCATCATTTGCTTGTGCTGATACTGTCATGAGGTGGAGTTTGACAGGTCACTGATTAAATATTTGCATGATTGGATTTCATGAGAAAAGAGGTGATAATGATGTTTCAACTTGAATTTGTGTATGATTCTAGTCAAACAGAAGTGGGGTTTGCCCTTGACTTTTTTTCTGTGTAGATGTGGAATTGAGTTTACTTTATTTGTCTCTGAAGAATTTACTTTTTAAAGGAGATCACTTTTTTAATGACTTGATAAATTCTAGGAAGAACACATCAGAAATCACTTAAAAAACCTGTCACTTACTATGTCTTTCAATCAGAAACATCCTTTTGCTTCTCAGTTAGGTATTTCTTACAACAAACAGTAAACCCCTCTCGGAATGCTTAAATTATTTTTGTTGATACAAATTAATTTGAGTTAGCCATCTGAACAACCAAGAGTCTACAAGTCCTAAGGCATAAAACATCTCCCACTGAATCAAAATGGATGCATAATAGTATTATTAAAATATTTTACTTCAAATTTTACATTCCTTTTAAGTATTTGCGTGGAAGATTTGGAGATTTATTCAACTTATATTTTTTAATAAAAGGGAAGGGAATAGGTTTGACATTATTTCAGCTCCTTGGAAATATATTTCTGTCCTACTGAGTGCTGAGAAATTAAATTCTGTTTACAGACATTGTTTGTGGCTTCCTGTGGGATTTAGCAAGAAGTACCATAAAATTATCAAATAAAACATCCATAAAAATTACATGACCGAAAAAATAATGAATTATTCCCGTCTTTGTCATACACATGCTTAATTTGTAGGTGAACAAAAGAAACTAATCATACAGCTGCTCATTTTAGATAAATGTGAGTATATGTTATTAAATATTTTAAATTTTCAGTCATTCCAGTTTTTATAGTTGAGAACTTCTAAGTATTTTGATTTGACATTCTCCATCTGCTGATGCAGGTAGCAGTCATATCAAATAAACAGATGTATTTTCACCGAAGTATATTGTCACCTAGCAACGAGAGAAGTTGCTAAACACACAGCAATATCAGTTGATTTTCTATCTGATCATCCAAACTGATCTTAGAAGCAAAAAGACAATAATGGAAGCTTGTCTGAGTAGAGAAAATAAAAGGAATTTGAAGATTTAAAAAAAAAAAAAAGGAAAAAGACTTCTGCGTACTGCTAATCCTGTATTCCAGCAGGGAGAGCAAACATACACAGGTAGCTTAATTTACCTGTTCTAAACCAATCTAAGCCAATGGCGAAGCAGCATTGTTTTGTATTCTTATAGTTGGTTTTATTTATTTGTTTGCATTTTTTTGGATTTGTTTGGATTTTCTTTTTCTTTTTCTCTTTTTTTTTTTTTTCTTTACTGCTGTGGATGGATCTGCCAGAGATACTGACTGTCACAACCAGGTGAACTGAGTAACAAGAGATTTTTGTGATTTCATTATTTGGTGGATAAGTAGCGCTAGTATTTATAGACTGCCACTAACATGTTTTAATGTAAGTTTGTGTACCTGAGTTATCACTTTATGCTTGTTTTAAAATTATTATTTTGTCATATTGTTAAGCCAGAAGTTATCAGTTACTAAAAATCACATTGCAGTAGTACTGTACTGGTTACAGCACACTAATGGACCAAAATTTGGTATTTTTTATCACACGTAAGTGGCAAGAGATTAAAATACACGTGCTTCCTCATGAAACTCTGAGCATGTCAGCATGATAGTGTGCCTTGCTTTGAGCTGTCCTGCTGTTTTGAATAGTTGTGGAAAACGATCCCTTAATAATATTATTTGCTTTCCTTTTTTACTAGGATAATAGGATTACAGGTCAATAGCTCATGTTACTGACATGTTCGTTTCCTCTTCAGTCTGAGAATAGTTATGATCTGTAGTTATGATTTCTGTTTCATAATGAAAGCTGCTGATCTGCCTCAAGAAATGGGATAGTGCGGACTCTGTGCTGTTTGTTAAATACTGCTCTGACATATGCAAATATCACAGTTGGCTTTAATAAGTAGCCCTGTCTGCTGGCATTTCTTGTACAGTTTCTGGTGAGCCATTTTTTTCACGGTTTTCTTTGGGAAATGTTTAACCTGAGATCAACAAAACAGAATAGTTACCTGTCTTGTTTGATCTGCAGGCAGGCATCAGTAGATAGCACAGACCTACCTCTTGCCCCGCTGGTAATTCCAGGCTATGGGAGGCCATGGGAAAGCTTCCAAGAGACTGGATGAAATCTGGAAGGTGTTTCAGGAGAAGGGGCGCCGGGAGCGGTTGTCCTTAAGGAAGATGCTTGTCAGATCTACATTTTGCTATAGTAGACCGTAGGGCGTATTCCTGGGAAACTTCCTAGGAGCAGCTTGTCTACTTTAGAATGATCTTATATTAAATGACGTTTTTTCCTTCTGGAAATACAGTTCTTTAATATTTCTGTAAGTCTCGACTCCTTTAAATGCACCGAAAGCATGTATTTACGAAAACAGTTGTTTATTTTTTTTAAATACCCTATGTGTGCATAGTATATATTCCTAAGTAGTGCCAAGTAAACTTTATGCCTTGTAAACTTTCTGTTTCATAAGCTGTGTTATTTTTGTCAGCTCCTGTGTATAGTGATTACTAAAAAAAAAAAAAAAGCTCCAAACAAAAAACGATGGCCTGCTGTATTTCATAGACACCATCTATTTCATAGATACCAGCCCACACCAGCGCTCTCCTCTCGGGGCTCCAGCTCCGGCTGGTCTCCTGTTAGGTGATACCAGGTGTTTCTCATATGGAATCACTTCCATTGTTTCAAATTTGTTGCCTCTCCATTATGATAGTCTCATTCATGTGAAACGAATCAAACTTGTGTGGATTTATTTCCACTTGTGGGATTTTTAGGGGAAAGGGAAGTGAAAGGGGGATGTGGGATTAGATACTCCAGGCTATGTGGATCTGCCTGACTTTCCCCTCTGGCCTCGGTGGACTTGGCCTCTCTTGAGGTTAGAGTGGTGTTATACCTGTCCTTGAATGTCCTGTGCTCTGGGCAACAAATAACCAACGCTGTTCCAATGGCAGCTTTCCAGTAATAACTGTGAAAGAAAAATTCCTTCAGGGTGAAAACTCTTCTCTAATGGTTGCCATGGAAATGGAGAACTGAGTGATTATAGAGATTAATATCTCAGTTACATGTAAATGTTCTGCAACCTTTTCTGCCTTATCATTTAGGAGAAACGCTGATGCTGTAACCACTGGGCCATTAGTGCTTTCAGCTCCACAGTTGCTAAGATTTGGGCCAAACCTTTAATGTAGAAAAATAGCTATCTATTTAAATAAGTGGTTTGGTTTCATATAGTTCTGCTGCCTGTTCAAGGTTTTAGCAGGCAAGGTTGTTTTTCTGTTGTTGTTGCGTAAGGTGCATTTTGTAGTCTAATTTCGTATAATCAAAGCTTCAAATACTGGACCCATATCCACGGAATATTTCTGGTTTTTTTCCCCTCTCATTGCCCCTGTGACGTTTCTAGTAAAAAAGACGACTCAAGGAGGACATTCCAGAGGAGCTGTAAGACAGGAGATAGAGCTGAATTGATCATAATTGCCTCAATATGGTGCTTGTTATAAACAGAGGCAAATTATTCTGGTGCATTCTGGTCAGGTAGATGAGTCACAGTGCAGTGTTGGAATGTCATATTCCTCCATCCAAGAGAGAATTAAACTTTTTTGGGAAAAAAACAATGTTAAACTTGACTGACTTACTGTCAACTGGTTTATCGTTATTAAAAGCAAGTATTGTATTAAATTTATTTATTTTTTTGTAATGTGGTGTAACTTCACGACACTAACAGCATAATACTGATCTTTCGAATGTCTTTCTCCATTTCTGTGGAGTAACTAACATGAAATGTTACCTTCTAAAGATACTTTTTGTTTGATTAATTTCTATGTAGAACAAGGTTCTAACACTGTATTTCATTCTGACGCAGGGCTTTCCACCTTGTTCATGTAAATGTACTCTTACACTGAAAGAAAAAATTACAGAAAAAACCAAACTTACTCTATTCTTATTTGTTGTATCTAAGTTTTGTTCTGTATTTGGATTTATTTATTTAAGTGCTGTCTGGATTTACATTGAAAATGGCAGTGCTTCTGTTGGACATGCCAGCTCTTATTAGCCTATGCACTCTTCTTCAACAAGAGTGTAGTGAGTGAGTCTTCATGGTTCGGTTCATAAGTCAGGTTAAAGTTAAAGGAGAGTACTTCAAGAATTATCTTAAAATGTTAGTTTATTATGCTTTTCTGGTAACTGAAAGCATAGCTTGAGTCCTGTTATACTTCTTAGTGATTCTCCTTTCTAACATCCGTACTATTTTTGGGTTTTGCCTTGGAAAGACTGAAAGGGCTGTTGTGTTTGAAGTGACGTTTTGTAATTAAAAATTTATTCTCTTGTAAAGATGTGACTGTGGATAGAAGTTAATGTCCACAGATAAGGTAGTCTGGAACCAGAGAATGACTTTTGTTGTGCCTTGAGAACAATACATATGAGAATGGAGTGAACACAGAACACAGTGACTTTGGTGTGGGGTCCAGATGTATTCTTAGTTGATAATGATCTTTATTTATAAAGCCATTGCAGTTAGTAATTCAAATGCAGTTAGTAATTTAAATAAGAATTCATACTGCTGTTATATGCTTGTTGTATGAAACTTGCATGTTTATTCTTTCCAGATGCTGTATAGCCTAAAGGCAATCTCAGCACTATCGGCAAGAGCATCTCCCTTTTCAAGTGTACTGACTGTACTGAGGCAAGGTGGATATCACACAAACTCAGTGTCTATACGCTGAGATCACATCGGGGAGATAATGTTCAAAATTATAATGGGCTTTATAGGTCAAGAGGAACATCTTGAATTCTGTGTGGTTACGCTTGTAAATCTGAAATTGTGTGTGTTGTTCCTCTGATGAACACAGCAAGATGAGTATTTCAATATTACAAATGAGATTAGACAAAGATCTGAGTAACCAAAGAAAAAGGTGTGTTTTTAAATGGAAAAAAAAAAGTAATTTTCACAAATAGCACCGAGGTGTTTAAACTCTAGGTGCTACCAATGCTCACTTAGAATCAGAAGCTATTAATTGCATGACTTTTGAAATTGTGGTTCTGCCCAGTATGTAAATGTGTAGGAACAATATTCAGTCTTCATACCTACTGGACCTGATCTTAGGGACCCTTGCATTGTATCTGTGCTATGCTAATCAAAGAGTGACAGGGAATATTCTTGTGTGTGGGAACTCAGTTGCCTATTCTGCTAACTTGTGAGAAGCGTTTCTTGCTGGTACATGCAGAAACAATCATGAGCATAGTTCAGGAGTTAATGCGGTCCCAAACCATTTCCCAGGAGAGAGTTTGTGGCTGCTCAGCTCTGCTGTATAAAGGATTGCAGTAGTGTGGCTATGGGCTGGCTATTCAATAGCAGTTGACCTCCATGTCAGGTAATATGGTTCAGGACATCTTTAATTTGCTAGTGTAGCCATAGCCATGATAATGTAGAGTCACTGGAAGGACATACCAGGGTTGAAAAACTGCTGAATATTGTATTGATTAGCCAGAGATTTAGGAAAAGTGACACACGTATTTGAAGGTCTGGAAAATCTTACTTTATCAATGTTCCTCTCCCACCGCTATGAACAATATATTATATTCATGTTTCTTGTCTTTTACTCTGGAAAACTTTTATCAGTAACTGGGTCCTGTATTATTCTACAGAAGGCATTCATTTTGGTTCATTGGCATACAAACCCATATAGAATATACTGGGCCACCTGTGGTTGCTCCAAGTTACGGGTTGAGGCAGAGCATTACTTTCTCTGATTCCAGACAAAATGCCTGAGCCCAGGTGAGTGTGGATTCATCTGTGACAACAACCTGCTAATCACGTTTCTCTTTGGGACTTTGTCCTGAAGCTGAAGGAAGTTGTAGCGACTGACTGGATTGACTCTGTGCCAGTGCTTCACCTTCCCCAAGGCAGGTCCTCCTGTGAATAGTGGAACTCTGTTTCTGATTCAGGAGGAAGAAAGGTTTTGAGGTAGAAGGTTTTTTAGTTGTACCTGTGCTCCTGACCTAATCACCTTTTTAATTCCTCAGTGGCACTGCCAAACTGATTTACAGAGCCATGGCACGTAATGAAGTGTGGTATCAAAGTGTGTAGCAGACTCAAAATCCAGGTCACACAAACGGTCATGTCGACAAATTGAGATGAGTGGTAGAGTTACAATACCTGGGGAACTGCAGTGCGTACAACAAGGGAACATTTCAAGAACAGTCCTTTATAATAAAAAGGTGTGATAGTTGATTTAAGAGGCTGTATTCAAGGGCAAACAGGGGAGCATAATATATATGGGTAGATATAACTATACTGATCATGTTACTTTTGGTGTTTAGATTCAGTGAGACTGACGGGCAAGCATTCACTTCGCATTTGTAATAAACGCAAAATGGCACATCCCAAGCTGGAGGAAAAAGGAATGGCCGCCTTCTGATCTGTATGGACCACATCGCTTTTCTCAGCACAGTCCTAGACTGCATCAAGCATCTTTAATATTCTCCAACTCAAATGGAGTGTAGCTCATTGCCCACATGCTGGTCGTAAGATTTATGCATATATTTATGGATAAAATAGGGTTGCACTTGGTTATTTAATTCCACTTCAGTTTCTTGTTCTTTTTTTTTTTTTTTTCCCCCTCCCCATGTGGCTCTCTAATTCAGTAATTTATTTCAAAGTCAGTCATTCATTGCCTACGGCTTACTGTCCTGGAAATGTATAGCTCCTAGAGAGCTACAGGTGGCGATCCTCTTGATTTAGGAAGTTGTCATCCTAGTTTTTGGGAAACAAATTTCAAAACAAACTAAATCCCACTGAAACTGAGGTCAGTATAGGTGCATAACAGCAGGTGCCTATTCCCCCATCAGAAATGTTATTAATAGCACTTGTAAACATGCATGAGCTAACTTTAAACTCACTTAATTGGGTTAATTGCTGAGAAGGCAGTCCAGGAGAATGGGGCTCAACAATAGCTGCAAAGTGTGCCTGGGCTTCTGGGCAAATTCTTGAGCAATTAGCCAACAGTTTCCCGCATGCTGCCACGCTGATGTTACTGCCAACATAGGACCCAGATAGTGTAAATATGCTGCAATTATAATTTTGCATAGATCACATAAGTAGTTTTAGAAGTGGTACCATAAGACCGAAGGGTTGGTTTGTTACGAAAGGATGTCTTTCAGCCAAAGCAGATTGGTGTTGGTTTTGCTGTAAACTAATGTTTTTGTTTTGTCTTTATCTTCAGTTCAGGACAAGAACCGTAGTAATCTGGAGAGGGCCACATAGGGATCTTGGTGGCATACGCTGATATTAAGGAGGAGGCAAATCCTGTTAGTCTGCAGAATTATGCTGAAAAAAAATTACAGGGAAGCTATACAAATGAACATTTTGGAATAACAGGGTCCCGGGCTTTGTCATTAGTTCATGCATACCTCACCTCCCTTACCCAGTAACACAAACCTCTCCTTTGTGTATCTGTGGGGTGGGTTGGGTTTTTTCCCCATTCAGTTCAGGGTAAATAACTCCCATATCCCATTAAACTGTTCAGCTGTGTCATTAATCTCGTGAATTAGATGTTCATTTGGAAGCAGTGTCAGCATACAAGTATTGTAAAGTAGGTCACATAACTTCTCCACTTTCTTAGGGTAAAAAGATTCTCTAAAGCAATGACCTTGAAGCATGTGTTTGAACAAAGACTACTTGAGAAAGACTAATATAACTGGTACTAATGAACAAAATCCTGTTTGGTCCTGGGGAAACTGTTCCAGAATGTAACAGTTATTCTAAGTGAAAGCACTGGCATTTAAAACAGGTAAACCATCAGGTTTGCTCATGGAGAATCCCTGATGACCCCTAAGATGAGCCATTTGCTCACAACAGGTATTGGAATTAGAATGAAAAGGATGGGAAACAAAGAGGATAAGAAACCACGTAGGCAGCAATGATGGACTTTGTGTATTAGTTCCTGTTAATTTCATCACCAGTTGTATTAGATGCACTGGTTTATTGTTGGAGTGTTGATATTTGAGTATTTTGTGAACTGGTTGATGTTTATTGTCTCTTTTGAATTCAGAAGTGTCATAAAATACTTGAGCCTTGCTATGCATTTAATTTGTGTACCATTTATTGGTGTCTCTGCAGAGCTAAATGTCATAGTAAAGTGGAACATTAGATTACCTAATTAAGTATTTCAGAGGAATATGTGCTAAAAATAAAACTGATAAGTGGTTGCAATTTGCTGTTCTTCGTAGTTATAAATGTGTAAAATACAGAACACAACTTCAGGCATATACTTGAACGGGATTTATTTTAAGAGCTTTATTTACAGCCTGCATCATCAGGGGGAGTCTTTCAGTGATTTCTTTCAGACTTGGATCAAGCCCAGTAACGACTGAACCACTTACAATCTCCCAACACTTTAATTGCCAATTATCTCATTTTTTATGTGGCCTTCACTTTTTAGCAGGATACTTTATAGAATGACAGGCATGGGAGTAGTAGTTAACCCTTCTAGAAATATGGTTTGCCAGGGTGTTGCATGCAGCAGTCATGGCACAGCATGACTCTCGGAGGACTCTGTGACATTTGTTTGTCAGCAGTGATAATACTGTCCATTGTAGGTTTGCTGACAATCAGCAAAGCGATTATGAATTTATCTGTTGCTGTAGAATTGTTGGGCACATTGACAGCTGCAAAAATGATTTAATTTTGGCTCTGTACAAGCACACAGCTAAGTGCTTATTAATAAAGCAATGTTTATAAAGTAAATATTATGATGACTTAATGTGCCCACAAAAGTGTAATTCATGTTTCTTTTGGAAATGAATGGTGAATAAGGAATTCCATCACATGACAACGTTAGAAAATAATAAGATATAGGTAAATGAACATGACTAATGCTTTTGTTGATTTAATACAATTTAAAGTTTGCTAATCCTATGGAAATGTGATTCTTTTTCCTCAACTAAAGAGAGCTCCATTAATGGCATTTAATACTCCATAAATCTATTAAATGAAAGAGCCTTAGGATTTCTTTGACAGAGAAGAAATACAATATGTTGTGTGTTGAAATGTAATTATTATTTAAATAGCAGCAATCCTAAAATTATTACGAAAATTAAATCATTGAATGGGCACTGTTAAACAGGAGGAGTGTGTGTGCATCTGTGGGAGTATATATTCAGGTGATGTTGATCAAAATGTCACAGGGTTTGACATTTTTTGGATTAAGTGTAAGTACTAGGTGTTGAAGGTTAAGCCCAAGAAAATCAAACAGACAATGTGATATTTTTTGTCAAAAATAATAAAATAATTTTATTTTAAAAAAACAGATTTTCTCTGTGTGTGTGTGTAAAGTGATTCATTCAGTGTAACTTGAAGCCAAATCTGTTTTTTACAAAAGATTTAGATGTGAAAGCAGAGTAACCTGTAAGGCTTCAAGTTGACTTTTACAAATTGGAAAGGAGGGAGACCTTACTGCTCTCTACAGCTACCTGAAAGGAGGTTGTACCAAGGTGGGTGTCAGACTCTTCACCCAAGTAACAAGTGATAGGATGAGAGGAAATGGCCTCAAGTTCTGCCAGGGGAGGTTTAGATTGGATATTGGGAAAAATTTCTTCACTGGGAGGGTTGTCAAGCATTGGAACAGGCTCCCCAGGGAAGTAGTTGAGTCCCTGTCCCTGGAGGTATTTAAAAGGCATGTAGACCTGGCACGTAGGGACATGGTTTAGTGGTGGACTTGGCAGTGTTAGGTTTATGGTTGGACTTGATCTTAAGCGTCTTTTCCAACCTAAATGATTCTATGATTCTAGATTTTTCTACTTTGATTCTGCGTATAGAAGCTCATGATAGAGGCTGTGAGCAATCCCTTAATATTCTCCTTGCACCTGGGTTCTATTCTCTTTTGATCAGAACTTAGATAAATAATCACAGTATATTTTACAAATAGGAGGAAAAAAGATGGAAGTTGGCTGAGGCACTTAATAATTTCCAAAAGTAGAGAAGAATTTTCATAGGTTGGTGGTTCCTTTTTGAAATCATCAGGCTACTTCTAATACTGATGGGGTTTAGCCAGTTACATGCTTGTTAGTCAATTATTTCACCTTAACAAGAAATTTTTGATGATCTGGTTAAGCAGATAGATGCCTGGAACGTATATCCTCTCGTTGGGTAAGTATAATTCATAGATTCGTACTACTGTTTGAGCTCCTTTGATCAGTAATTTCAAAAGGTATTCCATTAGTATTCTTTTTCAAGTTTAATTAAAGTATGCAGACCATTCCTTCAGAAGTTTGAACAGTATTTAAAGCTATCCTACAATTATTTGCTATGGAGTGGAGGTGAAGTTTGTTCAATGCTTAGAACAGAGAATAGGGGGAAGACAGCTTAAGTGAAAATATTTAGACCGAAGCTGGACATTTCTCGAATGACTGTTCCATGCATATCCTGCCCCTTTGACAAGAATCACATAGCTCCACTTAATGCAGATGGCTAGATTTCCACATGGTTGTTTAATGAGCCGATAGCAGACTGTTATTAACATGAGATTTGCAGGTCAGTAGAAGCAGTGAGACATTCTGTGTTGGAAGTACTCTGTTCATTTCCATTGCTCTCTATCTAATTTAGTTATATAGGAATTAGCCTCTAAAACAAACATGCTAATTTTGATATCAATACCACCCAGATGGGAGAAGAAAAAACCCCCACAATGCACATCTGAGTAATTTTTTTTCTTGTTGCTGGGATTGATTCCTGCTGCTAGTAACTGAATAATCCTGTCTCACCCAAATCAGAGATGTGTTTTGCATCTTAGCAGTTTTATTTTTTTCTCAGAGTCAAAAGTTGCTTGGGTTGGTATTAGCAACAGGAATGGCAAAAATTACCAAGAAGCAGAACATGAAGAGTGTCAGTATTTGTTTCTAAGTAGTGATTCATTTTAGTATACATCAGAAAAAGTTGCCAACAGAAGTAATAGTCATAATTATTGCTAAAATCCTGCAACCTTCAGGAAGCTTATTCTAATACAAAATAATGGTGTTTTGGGGGGGGAAAAAAAGGCAAATAGAAGTCCCTTTTTTTGCTTTTTTTTTAAAAAAAAATTATTTTAAAATGATCTCCCTGTATATTCTGAGTGAATATTTACTAAGATCAAAATCTTAAATCTTCTTGAAATTGTCTTTTGATCTGCTGGCAGGTGTCTCTTTTATTTTGACTGATTATTTTGTCTCTAATTCATTTTTCACATAGGCACTTGTTACAGATTGTCGAATATTTACTGATTGAGTGTTAGTTAATGCTTTACTTTCTACAGCATGGGTGTTGTAAGTACTGAAAATTTTGCTTGTGTTTTTTTGGTAGTCTCTTGATCTTTGCTTTAAAACTTAATGGGGAATTTTGAAATATTGCATCTTTTGTCTGTGTCCAACTCCTGAATAATTTCAGAGATTGAACATAAGGAATTAGGAAGTTCATTCAGAAATGAAAGAATGTAACAGCTACTGGAAGGAGATAGACATAATTGTGCTGGGGTTTTCCCAGCCCTTAAATAAGCATGACAGCTGGGAAATTTGTTTTGGAGTAATGCTCTTGCCTACGAGATACAGATTTTTCTGTGATAATATGAATGGTATGTATTGGCTGATGTGCTACTTCTGTAACATATACCCATATGAGAAGTCTCAGAATTCATTTATCTATCATATGAAATAATAAATGTTAATTTTATTAGAAAATTATATGGGTATTTTGTTTTAGTTCTTTCACATATATTCAAAAGCAAAGGAAATGGAGTTTGGAAAGACCAATGGTTTGCCGTTTCTTCCCTTTTTTCACAACTGTGAAAGAAGTGAAGCCATAGAGTTCATTACAAGAATGCTTTGTGATCTAGCAAATACACCTTGCTGTGACAGGCTTACGGAGCTCATTTTTTTTAGTTTATAAAGAGGAGTTCAGAGGTGACTCGATCAAAGATTGTGAGTACCTGCACTGGGAAGAGTTAACTACTGCTAGAGAGCCCTTTAATTTGACAAAGATACAGCAGGACCATAAAGCCAGAATTTGCAAATGCAAAAAAATGCAGTTAAAATACAGTAAAAAATGTTTTTTGAAGATGAGGATTATTTACTCTTAGATTAACCTTAACCAAGATAGACTGTTTCCTAAAAGCTGTGTTTTAGTCTTATCACAAGTTACTAGACCCGATGCAGGAATTACTGATGATGGTTTGTGACATGTATTATACAGCAGATCAGGCTAAACTATTACTGTGGCCTTTTTGGTCACAGAATCTTTTTCAAGTGCATGTCCTAGAGGTGCTGTCATTTCTTTGTTTTACTATTGCAGGAAGCTAAAAGTATAATTTGTGGTTTATTGTCCTTAAGAGTTAACTGCATTCTATATCACCAAAAATCTCTCTCTCTGGCCTTGGCATATGTGGCCTCCCGTGATATATTATAGGAGTATTTTGGCAGACAAAATGAAAGTAGTAGCATGTTGCCTAGTAGCTGAGACATACGGACAAAAGAACTAAACTTAGAATGGTGGTGGTGTTAGTCCAAATAGAAAATCAGGTTTGGAAAACTTTTAATTTCTCAGAAGCATAAAACTAGATGTAAAAGAATTAATGTAATCTATACTATATGGAAAAAAAAAACAACCTAACACCAAACAACCTAGTTGTTTTTTTTTTTTTTAAACTGGAGTATTTTAAAATCCATTATGTTGTCTTAGTTTACAAGATTTCCATGGTTTGTTTATCATAGGGTGATACGGTTGTTTTCTTTCCATACAAGATTGCTATGAAGTGTAAAATAAATATTGGCAAAAAGCTCTGAGATCCTTAGATGTAAGAGACTACAGAAGTATACAGATGAAGTGTTAGATAGAGGTGCAGCTCAAGAGTCATATGGAAAGAGATTTTTCCTCCAAGATTGTTCAGAAATCCACTTCATTAAAACAATTTCCCATTTTTCTTTCTATTGGCAATCTTCCAGTAGTTAAACAAACAGTGACAGTATGCAACATCCTCAGGATAGTACAATTAGTATGACCCAGCAAATACCAGAATAAAATTAGATCATTTCACAGTAGCTAGACAAAGCCTCTAACCCACATTCTTTTAAAGTGGTGTTCTTGGCATGATGTTGCATTTAACAATTAGTTGTAGCAGCTCTTGAGAAGTTTTCAAAATAGAATCAGGTGAATTCATAAATTTCACTTGAGTTCTTAGAGGAACATTATAGACTCCTTTAGAGTTGAAGTACCTGATTCAGTTATCTAATGAGCAAGGAAAAGCATTTGTGCTGTAAAAATTACTTAATAAGCTACATGAATCCCAATCAAGTTAGTCTTATGTTGCACTGTTATGATTTCACTTGACTGAATAAAAATGCCTTCTCCAGTGTTCGTTGACCTCCAGCTTTCCATGCCTATTAAATCTTTTCATATGCTTGATTGCTAGAGAACTGCACTGTCAAGTACCTTCAGAACATGTAGAAGAGCTTGCTTGCGTTCCTTTTATCTGTATTCCCTTTCCTTTTAGACATAGCCTTGCTCATTAAATGTAATCTCTTGAGAACAATATTCTGTAAACAGTTTGGAAACAAATTGTGTTAATTCCTTGGAAATGTTGTGAAGTATTTTTACTGTGTCTAACTGGGAAAGCGAGAAAAGGTTACTTCAATAATTACACAGCGATTCCTTTCCATAATTAGTTCACTTAGCTGATTTCATTTTGCTCTTAACAGACAAAAGAGTTGCATCAGTTGGATCTCAAATGCAAAGGATTTTCTTTTTGGTAGGAGCTGAGAAAATCTGGAAGTTGTCCACGTTATAGAGCCATTGCCGCTAGCTTTCCCTTGCTCGTGGTGGCCCTGTTGCCCTGCAGTTCCATGCTCAGCCCTTGGGAAGTGTGGGGAAGTCTGGGATGTTTTCATGATGCCTCAGAATGCTTTCTTGAATATTTTGGTGTCGTTCATCTAACCCAATTTAGGCATCTGAAAGGTAGATATTTTTGTCTGAGTTAATCGCTCAGGAGGAGAAGCAGACATATTTACATAAAGATTCATTTAACCTAGTTCTCTCTGAATGTGAAGTGAGTGTAAGTGCCTGAGTCAGAGCCAGGTGTTTAAAAAACTAACATCAAAGACTAGGTCAGGGGAATTTAAACCCTTTTTTACCCTTAGGTTTTGATATCATCTCTCGCAAACTACACAAAGTGGAGATGTGGGGTAGTAGTATTAACATCCACCCCAGTTTAGCCCAGGTTTGCCATAAAAGTTAGCAGGGTGATACTCTTCACTCCCTACTGTTGTCAAAAGGGAGACAGGGACTACGCCAGAGTGACATTTAGAACAAGAAACTGAACTGGAAACAGCCTTTCTGCAAAAGAGGGGTGCTTAAGGAAAGAAGTTGGTGATAGTTGCTGATAAATGTGCTTAAATATTCCAATGTATTACTTAATCTGTTCAGTTTATTCAGACTTTTTGTTAGGCTGAAAGCACGCAGAAAGGCCTTTGGAGTGACAGTTGTGCAATGCAAAGTGCGGCATGCAGCAGGGAAGGTACGCTCGGAAAGCTGAAAGTATGCTTTGGTTGATGTGTGGGTGTGTACATATTTACAAGATCACTCCAAAATTGCACCTGTCTGGAAGGAACCTTTAGACGGATTTGGTTGTGCTCTTAACTCTGTAGTGGAATGTAGTAGATTTTCACTTGCAAAAGTATTCCTATATTTGTTCCTAAATTCCACCCCCCGGCCCATAAGAAAATTTTTTTTTTTAATGCCAGCAGCAGCACAATGAAAATCACAATTGTAAGTACAGAAAAATCAATGTGTTTAATTTACTTTAGACATTCAGGAACCACTCAATATGGATGTATTAAATGAAAAACAAACATTAATAGTGTGACCATTTGAAAAAGTGTTTCTGGAATGGTATGCTGAAAATAAATGCAGATAGAGTATAGATTCTTGCATACTGATATTGCATACCGGATCTATTTCAGCATCAAAAACTTAATATGGGCTATCTTCTTTTTTTTTTCCCCCATCAAAATTATGTTAATTCTGTTGAAAATAATAAAATTCAATTCCTAGGGCACAAACAGGATGCAAAATGTTTCACAGGTAAAGCACAGCTCCAAGCATTAGATGCACACTTTTCACTTTAGGTTTAAAAATTTAAATATTTTTATATTCAGAATAATGAATCTGAGGCTAATTTTATAACCATGAGGCATAAATGCCAAAGATGATATCCTCAAATGTCTTCAGTTTATATTTGACACAAAACAATATGTTGGCAGAAGTATTTTTTAAAATTGCTGAGAGTGTAATGGAGGGAAAAAGATCTGTGCATAGATTGCACCTCCCACTCAATTTTGTATTATTATTATTATTATTATTATTCCTTTTTTTAGGGCAGTGTACTTATTTGGTAAGCATTCCAGAATATATGCCAACTTGTATAGCCTGATATTCCCTTCTGAAGTTCAGCAGGTAGGAGGCAAACCAAGGTCCCGTTTTCATCACGGATGAGAACAACTGTAGCAGGTCAACTGCAGAGCATTTTCTGTAGATGAGGGGTGTAACTATCCACGGTCCTGTGTTCCTGGGGGCCGGCGGCAGACAGTGCAGTTCATTGGGCTGCTCTCTTCTCCTTATGGATGCGTGAAGAGCAGCTTTCACCAGACCACTGAAGTATTTTTCCTTCTGAAATAAAGAGCTGAGTTACAGATGGGTTACGCTTTCTTTCTAAGTGAGCCTTAGAGATTAGCGAAGTAGGGGAATGATGTAATATTTTGATACTGTGATGTCACAAATCAACTTCTACTGATTTTTTCATTTCAGATTTTAAACTTAGTTCCCAAATAAAAGCCAATCATTAAATTCTCTTCCTGAAATGGTTAACATCATAACAGTGTAAGTGTGCAGTCACAGTTTTCCTGTTTCCTAAATTGATATTATTATAAAAGTCAAATAAATGTGTATTTCCATTTCATGCCTTTCAAAACAAGTTCAGTACCATTCCAGGGATTCAGAGCAGTGAAACAGTTTGAACTTTATTTTTTTGATACTGCTGCAAAGTCCCTAAATGAGAAACTCCAGTCTTTGAAGCCTCTGTTCAACTAAACCCCATGAAAAGTTTTCTACTTGCACGTGCTTTTATGTCAGTTTTCCGTGTTAAATCTTCTTTGATAACTGCTTCAGAATGAGAACAAAGATATTACTGTGTTCATTTTAGTCACATGTTTGTAAATGATGAGCTGCCAATGCCAGCTCTGGCTTTGTTTTACGTTGATTAGTCCCTGCTGTCATGCTGTGTAGCTTGTCCTGAATTTACTCCACTGATTCAGAGCAACATGGTGCAAAGGAGAGACTTCTGCTCATGGATGGGAGCTGCCTTTGGCTCACTTTGCAGAGAGCTCAGCAGGAAAATGCAACTTTCGATCTTTAAGCCTGAGCATGCTAAATGTGTTTGATTTTTGTCCTGCTTTGCGTGGTGTTTCCAATTGCCTTGCCTTGCTGTTTCAGGAGTATTCCCCGACTTGGTTTGGGAGATCTGAGCGTTGTGACATTGGCACATTCTTTCACTGTTCACCACAATCCGCAGCTTCATTGCTGCCCTTCTCTTCTCACTGGCTTTCCTCCTGTTTTTTTTGACTGAAGATTTCAGTTAATGCCAAATGACATATGACTGGTGGTGTTAGCAGTAAGGAATACTCCCACTTTGCCAATGATCTTTGCTCACTAGCTTCCTTTACGTTGTGTGGTTGCTGAGGTTTGAAATGTGGTTTGACAAAAAAAGACAATCAGATTTTTTCTGTGTGACCTCTTAGAACATTTCCTCACTGCTTTTCTGTGTGTCTCTGAGAGGCTGCTGGTGCTTGTACTTAAGGTATCATTTTGGATGCACTTCATACTTTTTTTTTTAAGTATAACGTGAACAGAGATCTACATGGTAAAATTCTTCTAGACGTTTCTTCACATGGCAAAATTTTGCTAGTTTTCGTGTGAGAGCTTTTAACTGTTTATTCCTGGAGTTCTTCAAAATAAATGCATGTTGAAAATGCAGTGATGTAGTGCTACACTTTGTAAGTAGATAAGCATACTTAGATATTACAAGAAATTCAGTATGCCTAAAAATATAGTGTTATATTAGAAATACTTTGTCAGTAAATTAATTGGCATTTTAAAGGAAAAATTAGGAGGATTTTGGTATTAAATACTGAGTCTTTTCAGAGCCCTTAAACAATGTTTGCTTTTTATCTGTTTTTTATCTGCTTTTTATCCTTTCATGTGATTTTATTAGCATGTAAATTCTAGTTGTTTGTCTTAGTGCACTGATGATCCAGAGTTTCAGGCAACTGAAGAACCACTTTTTAAATAAATTCAGATAATTCTGAGAATTTAATTAAAGTTCTTTGAGATTCAACATGAATTTTTAATTATATAGTGTAGAGTTTTGTGGTGAAAAGAATAAAGTTAGAATGTTATTTTTGCAGTAGTCCTACCTCTTCTAGAATTTTTTTCTTACTGTGCTTTTTGGAATTTTCAGTGTGAAATCTGAAATAAATTAGGTCAAATAGCAATGATTGAGGGTTTGTTTGTCTAAGAATGTAAGTATTAGACTGAGTGCTATCTGGTAAAGTTGTTCAAGAGTAGGAATTTTTTAAAAGAATAGATGGGCAATGCTGTAAGAAGTTGCTTATAACAGAATAATACATTTGTCCTCCTCATCAGTTTCTTGTGTTGAATGGACGAAAGGTACCCACCTAACCAAGGCAAGTATCAGATGCCTCAGATTAAATATTATGTGCAAATGCACATAATAAACACATAAAAAACCTGTACAAGTGTGTGTACATTTTTGTTTACCAACAAGCTAAAACACAGCACTAACATAAATATAGCATCTATTTTTTGTTCTTTTGTTTAATATGAGCTGCTATCTATTTTTGCTCATGTAATAAAAATGTTAATGGTAGAATAACATGCTCTCTCAGATGTGTTGTCTTTGCTCAAATAAATTATTAGATAGCTGTGCTAATCTTCACAATTCAATTTGTGATCTGAAGAGATAATATCATTACTTTATGTTCAGTAAGGCTGTTAGGTTTTATTTAGAACTAATGACTGTCTAAAACCAGCCTAGTACAATTTTAAATTTTGACTTTACTAAACAGGAAGTCATAATGAATTAAAACAAAATAATTTTTTAACCCTGTTTATTTTTGGTACATGCTTCAGTGCACAGTAAGGGATATGAAAAGGATACAGACTTGCCAAACTGCATTCACTTTTATTTTAGTAGCATGCACAGGACTGGAAAAATAATTCGTATGTACCTTATCTGCTCTGAAGTAAATGCTAAAATTAGGTAACTTACTATTTAACTAATTAAACTTCCATCTCAGCACCGCTCAGCTAATGGTGAGGGGAACATACTCCATTGCTATTTTTTAAGTACAGCAGATGCTGCAGAGATTGTATACTCAATCACTGTAGACGTTTTTATAATTAATCAATTGTTGTGAAAATTAGTCAGTGCTTTTTCATATATTATTAATTGAATACATTTGCAGTATTACCAAATGACACAAACAGAGTATGCTTTTTTAGTGGTATAAGGGCTTTGTGTCATGACCTTTTCCCCCAGGAAATAGATTATGTAGAACCAGAATCTTTGCTAGCCTACATTTTCCCACTCACATGAAAAATAGCACAGTCTGTGAATTTAAGGGAACCATTCATTATGGGGAGCCTCAGAAGTGAAATGGAGAAAGTTAAATGCCCTAGTGTGGATAAAAAGTAGCATCTCTGCAGGATCATCATCCCTGATGTATGGTTGCTTGCTAAGACAGGAGATAGAGGTGTGATGTCTCTCTGCTCCCTGGGCACTCTTGGTTGCCCTTTGGCACTTTGGAGTAGGGTGAACATACTCTTTAATTTGTTGATGCAGGAAGGCAATGAATCCTTTTATTGAGCTGAATAGATAAACCCAGGCTGTAATGATGAAAGGCGGCATGGAGTTTATGGGGGCAGGGCTGACACATGACTTCATCAGTCACTGAGGATGAGGTGGTAGTTGTGTTTCTGTATGAAAGGAACCAAGGGCTGTGGAGGGGAGGGGAGTTGCTTTCCTTGGCTTTCTCGCTTGGGAAGCTTTCCAATCAAATGGAGACCGGAAGAAGTAGAGAATTAAGGGCAGTAACTGAGAAACTGGAGGTTTAGGCCAGTGGCAGCACCTATACACATTTTATTGAGCTGTCTTATTAGGCTGAGGAAACTACCCTGTGTTTATTGCTTGCTATTTGTTGCTGAAGGGTCAGGATACTGAAGCTAGAGAATCTTGTTTTGGATCTTCTTTGGAGAGAGAGCAATTCCTTGAAGAAATTGTCTTGCTGTGCAGTATATTACATAGAATGCCATTCCTACAATGCTACTTGTTCTGTAGGCTCTCAGTATTTTAAAATGTGAACTAGGTGTAACTGATGCTGACATGCATGCTAAGCATCTGAAACTAGATCTGCAAAGCTTCCTTAGCAACCTTTCTGGGGAGGTTCACTCCATTGCTGGCTTTGTCATCCTTCTTCTCTGTTTTTCTGCTTCCCAAAGAAAGGAGAGTGGTCACTGTGCAAATCCAGCAAAGTCTTCATCCTCATTTTACTGCTTGGAGTATGCAGACTTTGGAGGGACCTACATTTCCCCAGTTTTTAAAGACTAACAACGGAGTCTGCCTGAACTGAAGGGTTCAGAAGGAGTCAGCTGTATCTCCCATCTACAGTTTGACATCTAGTTTTGGCACTGGCCGTTGGTGGAGATGAGCTTGTTTGCAGAGTTTAAAGTGCTGTCGTCCCAGCTGTGCCTTCCAGAGGCTGTCATTCCAGATGGTCCTGCTGACCGCTACAGGCCATGCCAGGACCATGCTCCATTGCTCCAATGTGCTGCGCCTTTACTAGCTGCGGTCAGCCAGTCTGCGCTTTTTTTGTAGTCCCCTATCTTCCTGGGACTAAGCTTGTTCAGCTTTGGCCAGAAATGTAACTGGATTTGTCACAGGATTTGTCAGAAAAGCTTCTTTCTCTAGGACAAGTTGGTAGTGTAACGCTATGTCCGCACAGCTGAATAGCTGCTCGGTGGGGCCTTGCTGTCTAGTAGCCTACATCTGAACTACATTTCTCCTTTACATACATTTGCATTGGTTCTTTATGTTGTGTCATGCGCCACCTGCCAGTTGGTGTCTTGGGTACTGTGCTTTTTCAGCTGGTTAATTACTTTTCCCATAAAATAAGCATATAGAAGTAAGCAACAGTATTTTCAGTTGAGGATGTCTATCTTTAAGTTGTACATTTGGACAGTCTTTTATAGAATTTTTAGTCTTTGCCTTGAAGGCATCCTGTTTACTAGTCAAGTACATAATATTTATCAGTTACGCTTGTTGTGGCAGTTGCACAGCTCCCTTTTCAAGCTTCATAGCACTGCTTGACCTGTTGCCAGCTTCCTCTACCACCTCTCCTTTCTCTGTGGCCCATGAGGCATCAACATTTGGGATGCCGGTAGAAGCCCCATCTCAGAGCAGGGACAGGGATTGCACTTCAAGCCGTTTAACAGGCATGTGGGATGTTGCCAGTTCCTATTCAGCTGCAGTGTGTGAGTAATCTTACTGTTGCCACCTTTCGCCTCTGTTGTGTTACTGTTAGTCCTGTGCCAGTTGTTGTTTGGACCACTAGTTACAGTGTTGCTCTTCACAAGCATTTCAGATTTCGTAATTTCTTTAGCATATCATTACATATTTCAAATCATATATTGCCTTTTGTTTCTGAAATTACAGGGAAACAACCGTGCAGAATTTCATTGTACCTGTCGTAGCTGATAGACTGTGACTGTATAAGGCTGTGTATTCATTGGGGCTGTTTCTTCAGTGTCCCAATCTCCCTTACATTCTTCAGTGTCGTTTTAATAGATTTGCCTTCTTAAAGCTCCAAGATCTATGTTCCACCCTCTGATACTGGTGATTTCTATATCTGATATTGGTGATTTCTGGAACTGTAAAGTTTGTTTTCTAGAACTGTGAAGTTGAGAACGTCTTTTTGCCTGGAGAATAGTAATATCATAGAGAGTGTAAGTATTTGTAGATCACTGATCACAATCAAGTAAAATCATGGGAGTTGGCTGAGTATAATTTTGGTGTGAAATACTGTTTCAGAATGTTAATTAGCTAAAGTAAACATCAGAAAAGTTAACAATGAGAAATCACTCTAAGAAGAAGAATTTTATAATTCTAAGTGGAAACGCTATTCAGTGAACTCTCTACTTGCACAGGCAAAAATGATTTCTACTCCAAAAACACACTGAGAGAATAATGGCATCCTTTGTACTGTGAGCGACAATTTTCTTTATTCTGCTGTAAATCTGCCCTGCCATCAAAAGAGAAGGTCTGGCATCCTCCTTACTCTGAGCTGGGTCTTCTTGTCCTCTGGATCATGTTGGTATCAGTGTTTGGAAGCCCTTACAATGATCTGGATCATTGAACTGGTGCAGTTAAAAAGAAAAATGGATCAGAAAAAGCTCAAAACGCTGGTGGCAACCAGTGACTCATCTAGATGTTCAAGCTAATCTTAGTCATCCAAAGGTTGTGTCCAGTTAAACTACTGATCTGTGCTTTCTCTGTAGTCAGCAGTGAGAAGGAGGCTCCCCCAAAGGGGAGCCATTCCTCCAAATGTTCAACACTGCAGATGACTAACTTGGATGACTAACCTGACACCTAGCTTTTCTAAGCAGCAGCATTTAGATGAGAGTCATGTTGTGTCTCACCCTTTCAGTCCTGATCTTTGCATAGTTTTAATACTTTACTTTTTTGAGGAATTCTAATTTTGACTTTATAATTCTGTAACTCATTCAACTGATCAGCAAGTGACAGAAAAAGGAAATTTGTTAACAGCCTCTCAGAGAAACAGTTTAGAGGAGAAGATAAGTTCTGCATATTGCACTATCATTCTCTTCTAGAGAAAATTTTGTAAAAACAGTGCGGTTTTCTTGCACTGAATAAAACTGCATCCTAACTGAGCTAATTAGAATTAATATTTTGATTAGTGACTACCTAGATATCAGCACTAGGTACTTATGTATTAGATTTTGAGGAAAAAATAATGAACTGATGTGGAGTATGCATTCTGCTGTTTCAGTCCACAAGTATGCAGTCAGAATGATTTATGAACTGGAAAAAAAAAGGATTAATAATTCATGCATAGGAGCTCTTCATGGATTCCTGCTCTGGAATCTTTGAGCCGGTCATCATTTGTCAGTGTGGCGTATATTGTGCAGTGCAGAGGAAGTTACTATTTTATAGTTGAATAAGAGGATATTTTGCCAAGATTTTTTTTTAATACATAATAGCTTGCCTAAAGAAAGTTGGTTTAGGAAAATTCGAGGAAGATGCAGGTAGCCAGAAAACAGTTATTTTATTATTTGTAATCCTAACTGATATGTTGTTAAAGTTTTACTATCTCTTACCGTTATACTCTGAAATACCATGATTCCACCTTAATGGCTTTTGACTATAAGTTATTAGTGCATTTTGTATCTGTCATTATTCATAACTCCTAAAGAACAATTTAAAATGGGTGGTTGCATTTTGCAACTGTTTTTGTGGAATAATAAAAACTAATTTAGCAGTAGAAAAACAACATATAGCAGGCAGAATAAAATGTTTCAATTTTGATATTTGTCCTTAAAACTTTAAAGGCTTAGCATGGTGGTAGGAATTAATAGAGACTCAAGCACAGGGTACTTACAACATGCTTATCTGTAAATCTGGGTAATAAACTGGTTAATTTTAATGTTACTTTATTTCTTATTCTTTTAAATTGCCTTAAGAAATAGGCAAAAGAACAGACCCAAGTGAGAGCTTTGCCTAAAATAGAACTTGGGCTAACCTTAGGTACCCGAGTCCAAATTCCCAGAAAACTGCTGGCATTGACCATTTTTATTGGAGGTTTCTAATACAACGGGCATTTTCTCTATGCGACTTCTCATTCCCCGGGTTCCTACACTGATTTTATTCCATCTTCAAACGTTCCCATTCCTAGCAGCCAGATACATACCTAACATGTGAATCACAGCCTGAGGGTGCCTGTCTCTCTCCATTCTTTACGTAATGAGCCTACACGCAGTGGTTGTCCTTGTAACTTGGACCTCTGTGAAATGCTCTAATTACATGGGATGAATCTTGGTTTAAGTATTGCTTCTCCTAAATCCTCTGAAGAGTTCAGTCTCCTGCATGTGTTTAGGAATGAATGTCTCATACACATGTGTAAAAGCAGACCTGTGGCAAAATGGTCTTGGCTGTTGTTTCTTTTTAAGATACAGTCAGAGGATGGGGTACCTGTCTTCTTCTGTAGAGCACTCACCCAAGAACTGGAAGACTTGCCTTTCAGCCCAATGGAATTCAGTTTTTTCTGCCTCTCAGAGGAGTTCCCTACCTGCTATGGTGTAAGCTAAATTGTGGGAATGTGTGGGTGTGGGTGACTCCCAGTTTTGAAGACATGTCATTGTGTCAAAAGTAGTCTTTTATTTAAGAGAATATGTGAGACCTTGCTCTGTCTTCTCGAACGACGAGTGTATGCATTTCTTGTATGGGAATATGTAGTGCTGCAACGTGGCAATGCAAATGAATTTCTAGGTAATACTGTTAATTTCCCATAGCAAATTTCACACTTAAACAGGATGGAGTAAGAAGTGTGAGAAATCTGACTGCTAAGCAAGTGAATTTTGTCTTGAGAGTAGGTTCAGATCTGTAACCTAAATTATAGAGATGACAGGGTGACTGGCTTTTGAACATTTAAACCTGGTTTTATTTCTTACCTCTTTCTTACAATCACAATGGGATTTAAGAGAAATAGCCCTTGCTCTCAGCCGGGAGTCAAGAAGTCAGTCAGTATTTGTGACAGGCTTTCAGAATAGTACAAACCCTGTATTACACAGAAAGAAATAGTAAACTTGTATGAAGTTGCCATCATCTTCGCAGGCTTGCCGGCAACACTCCTGAGCGCTTTTGATGCCAGTCAAGTGCCCTTAACTCTTGTTTTCTATTGAATCAAATTTGTGCACATTGTGAATTACAAGCATGCTCCAGAATAGTGGCAGGTGGAAAGCAATGCAGACAGAGCTGGATCACCAATTTTCTGTGTTGCGGTTTGGTATGGTGAAGCTGTTTCACCTACTACAGCACAAATGGAAGTTGTAGCCTGATGAAGACACTTAGACGTCTAAATTTAGACATTCAGCTCAAATGTTTAAATGCCATCAGTTAAATAATATAGATCCTAAGAAATCATGTGAATGATTCATCTGTATGGCCTCATTCATATTTAAGTGTTGGGAGAAAAACAGATAATGTGCTAATTACTGGTGAAGGCTGATGTACACCAATGGGAAAGATCTGCATGCATAGTTAGCAGACACTGAGATTGTGGATATGATAACTGGTGTGATTGCTCTTCAGTTGGATACTGCAACTAATACAGGCAATAATAAGGACAACAAGATTTCAGTACATCGCTACTTTTGAGTGTTTCTAGTGAGACTGAGCACTCCCTTGTGATCCCTTTGAGGGGACCCAGGCCAACCCTGGCCAAAGCAACTTTGGACTTACTGAGTGTTTTCATGCTACCTCCTACACTTCTTTTCCCCCTGCATCAAGTGAAAGTTAACTCCCTTCTCAAAATATGCTGGTTGGTTTTCATTCTCCTCTCCTGCCTGATTTCCCAAGTGTCTATTAGAAAGTAAAACTAATGCTTTTGCCCCACCTCTGCTGACCATGATCAGTCTTATAGTCTGCTTCTTAAACCTAGGTCCAAGTCATTTTGGTCTGTTGCTGTACCCCATACTAAATTTCCTTGCTGTCACAGGCAGAAAAAATGTCTGCTCCGGAGCACAGGGTCAGCAGTGCTATCCTGTTATGTGTTTGAAGGTGCTTGTTCACAGCAGAGCTAAGTTATTTATGAAAACAGGTGAGTTTTCCAGTCGCTGAAAGAGAGGAAGGGATCTCCCCATGTGCCGTGGTTTAGCCCCAGCCAGCAACCAAGCCCCACACAGCCACTCGCTCACTCTCCCCGGTGGGATGAGGGAGAGAATCAGAAGGGTAAAAGTGAGAAAACTCATGGGTTGAGATAAAGACAGTTTAATAGGTAAAGCAAAACAGTAATAGTAACAATAATAACAACAGTAATAATATAATGAAAAGGAGGAGCAAAAGCCACGCACGCAAGCAAAGCAAGGAATTAATTCACTCCTTCCCATGGGCAGGCAGGTGCTCAGCCATCTCCAGGAAAGCAGGGCTCCATCACGCATAACGGTTACTTGGGAAGACAAACGCCATCGCTCCAAATGTCCTCCCCTTCCTTCTTCTTCTGCCAGCTTTATATGCTGAGCATGACGCCATATGGTATGGAATGTCCTTTTGGTCAGTTTTGGATCAGCTGCCTTGGCTGTGGCCCCTCCCCTCCCGGCTTCTTGTGCACCCAGCAGAGCATGGGAAGCTGAAAAAGTCCTTGACTAGTGTAAGCAGTACTTAGGGACGTTTAGCCACTACTTAACAACAACTAAAACCTCAATGTGCCATCAGCACTATTCTCATACCAAATCCAAAACACAGCACTATACCAGCTACAGTGAAGAAAATTAACTCTATCCCAGCCAAAACCAGCACACCATGACATAGCGTTGCTGCAGTATTTCCTTGTACAAAATACGTGAGTAAGGAACCGCTACTGTCAATTTTACTGCGGCCTAAGACAAAAGCAATGAGCAACTTCTGGTCCTAAAGAGCTGAGACAGTAAATGAGGAGGAAACAGGGTGGGATGGGCCTTTGCAGGCTAACTACTTATGTTAGTTGTTTCTGAAAGGTATGGATGGTTGGAAGAGGAGGGATTTTTTTACATGATCTGTGTTCTGATGCGTCTTGTGAATGAACTGGGATGACAGTTTAGGATCTTTTTCAGGTTCTCTTGTCATGAAAATGCCGAAGGACGTTTTCCTCAAGGTGCCTTTGTGTTGCTTTACCTGCAACTGAAAACAGGCCTCGCCACCCTACTGCATCTGCTCTTTGTTACTGTAAAATTGACCAAGGGATAGCTTTTCAGCCATGTGCAGCTCATGGGATGGTTCACATGTCTCTCCAGTGCTGTGTCTGTCGTGGCTAACACCAAAACTGCTGGGGGGGGGACCAAGCCAGCAAGACTTCGGGGGCAGCATTCCACATCATCCTAGGAACATGTACATCCAGGTCGGTGCATCCAAAATGTAAATATTCTACCTAGAAAACACTTTTCACCTTCCCACTGTGCTGTGTGTCTTGTAGCTTTCAGTTTTTCATATAGGTGCAGGAAGGTTTACTAGGTCTCTATTGATGCTTTGACAATTACCCATGAATAATGTAAAAAGAACATTTCGTAGATATCAAAGCACTTGGTTCAATACCTCTTCCGACTATTTAGGCAAGGCAGAGATGATGTAATGCTGATATAAAGCTATAAAGGTAACAAATAGCAATAGAAAGGGTAGTGCTTTTACCACTTGCTTCTCATAACTGTACTAGAAAGAATAGTCGTAGGAAACTACAAATCATCAAACTAAAAATCATGATTAAAAATGATCACCTCTGAAACCGGTGCACAATAAACTGGCGGAACTAAGTGACACAAATACCACTGAGGGAAAAAATAATGAGTGATAAATAATGACTAGTAATGCTGTCTGACATTTATGATTGTCAGGCTGAAGATATGGAGGATGGAATTGTTGAAGAGCTCTGGCATTGGTTAGCTAAAATGGTCTTGGATTGGAAAGTAATTCCTGGGAAAGTATTAGTAAACAGTTGTCCGCTTAAAGGGTTTTAAAGGCTTTGTCTACTGCTCATCGTAATACGGAATGTGAAACCAGTCAACTTGGACCACAGCCCCATCACATATGGTTATCATTTTTAGGATGACAGAGCATAGGAATGGTCTGGAGAAATTAACTCCAGAAACGTACAGAAGCAGACACGAATGGTATGACATGGCAGGATGCCTCGAGGTAGGGAATGTATCCTGAGGAACCCCAGGGGAAGCATTATGCCCTCTCTCTCTGTCAGAGGAGCATTTTGGGGGACAGTTAACAGCATGGATGTTAACATCCATGGATGCTGGATGAATTGTTTCAGTGTTTTTCTAATACCCATAGCAGCACAAAGAATTGTGTGCCCTGAGGAAAGGACATTAAATACAACTGAGCTATGGAGTTCACCACCCGTATCTGCCTGATGAGAGAGGTTGGCAATCTCCTAAACCATTTGATACACCTTGTTTCTGAGACTGTAAGAACAGTTCTGTAGTTTCTGGAGTTTAATATAATACATTTAAGAGTAAGGCGGACTATGCAGGTTTTCCAAGTCCTTTGCTACAGGTAGTAAGACTTCATTAAATTTTTTTTGGGGACTGCTGTATCTGCACAATCCAGAAATGTTGTTTTCAGTTCTGCCCTTGAAATATGTCCTGTGCAAAGCTGGCAACGTGGTTTTTTCCTGTCAGATACTTCAGCAATTTTAGACATCTGAAAATCTATTCTTTCTAGTAGGATTGTCACAGGAGTGTCCTGCTTTAAGATTAAGTTCTCAAAAGGAGCAGACACTGGCTTAAATTTGCAGCTCCAGCAACGTATTTGTAGTGCTTGTTTGATGAAAAGGATTTAGCAAACCCGGTCACTGTAGTCTACAGAGAAAAGTACAGCTAGGTGGTCTTCCTGCTTTGTTATAGTGAACTAAAGATCACACATGAAATTTCTCAGATATGGACAAGGGACCAAAAGATGTAAGCTGTTTAAATAGAACAAATTACTTGTGGGCAAAAACTTCCAGTGCTAACTACACATTGGAAACCCCTGTGCGGCACGTCTCCAAACACTGCAGTCTCTATTTTTTACCAGTAGTTAGTATGATGACCTTCAGGAGACCTTTCCAGATCCATCTTGTTTGGGTAATGATACTGAAGGAAGGTGATACATTGCTTTCTATTCTGCTCCACCATTGCTTGCTGCTTCTTTCCATAAACAGATTGTCTTTTTAGAATTTGCTGCATGCAGATATCTTTTCTATTAATCGAAATTAAATTTTAGTAATTGCTTATTAATAGAAAGGTTTGGAAAGGTTTGACCTTTTTTTAATTTACAAGTCACAAATCGGATAAAGCTCTATATTTGGTTTTCTTTCTTCCCCTACCTCCTTTCCAGGCTAAGTGTCTTTCACTTTGAGATTTTTTTTTTTTTCTTAAGGACACTGCAGTGCACCTGTCAGGAAATACATATATATATGTGTGTGTATAAATAAAATAATATATCTCCAGCATACTGTATTGAAAAATAGTATGATTTACCCAAGAAGTTATTTGAGTTGACCTAGCTTCTTAGTTGCATCATATGTATTGCTGCTTTCCCCAGTGTTGGCTACAACAACATTGGCAGAGTGGAATGAACTGTTAAAGCCCTCCAGAAGTTCTCCAGGCCCCCTTGTGATGGGGTTGCGGTTACCGCTTGACAACTCAAGGACTGTGTCAGAGCCAACCAGCACTGAAAATGTTATGCCACATGATATGCGGCATGTGGCCAGTGGCACGTAAGTTGCCGCTGATACAACTAGTCATATAGACATTTGATTAATCATTGTCCAGATATTCCAAATACTAACTTTGACATTTGGTTACAGGAATATAAATACTTGGGTATGTTCAACTGTGAATATAAATATTAATGTCAATATGGCAAAGCAGCACTGGCTTGCCTTAAAGATCTCTGTGCAAAGTGTATTTTATGGAGTGGAATAAGAGCGGCCCCCTTGGAAATTCTAGTTCCTTTTAACAGATTAGTAATAAAATGTCTTCTAGAAGCATCTCTTAAGGTAAAAACCTTGAATTTGAAGGAGATTCTTGCAGTAGTGGACAAGCAGAAAAAATTAGATCCAGGTCTATGTTTATGTAAGATTTTGTTTCTGACAGTCAATTTATATTTTTCAGAAAAGGATAAGCACTCAGCACTGTTCAAATATTTAAACTAGGACTTGTGACATTTTGGGGATGCTCCTGGTGGGGAAGCTCAGGAAAAATTAAAAGTTGGTAGAAACCAAAGAAATGCAAGTATAATTTAAAAAAATCCTACTTTCAGATGCTGATGCAGGTTTAAATTTGCTGTTAGATTGTCCATGCTGTTAAATACTTCAAATTTTGTTTTTTGAGTTAGTCTTGTCTTTTTGTTTTCTAACAAGAGATCAAATGCTTATAAAATTTGATAAATAATTGCCTATTTCTACAGAAAATCTTCAGTGCGTAGAGGTGGCATTCATCTTTTCTTGATATTAACCCTGTCAGATCATTTTTGTGTCTGACTTCCCAATATGTAAAATGGAAATACTGATGCTTCTCTTTTTGTAAAGTGCTTTGATATTGCTGATGGAAAGCACTACATGAAAGCTTGATATTCATATCACTATGTACTCATACATCATGGAAGGTATTGGCAGGTTTGATTATTACTGGGTGATATTCTGCTTCTCTCAGAGGACACTGTAGTCATGATTTTATTTGTAAATATATCTATAGCAGATAATATCAGCCTGCTTTCATTAAGATCTTTTTTTGATTTAATTAGACTAAGACAAAATATATTGACTTCTCTATGTCACTAATTACAGTAAGTTTAAAATACATTAAGAGTACCATTCCTGAGCAAAAGTTAGTATTTGTTAATGAGTTAGGTGCATTCATGGTAGTGTAGGCTACCAACTGTGCATCACTTCGATACTTCATTTTTCTGCAGGTGAAAGTTCAGGATTCTTAGGTCATTTCTCCAGTGGTATATTTTGTCACCTTAACAAGGTTTTCATTATGTTTAGTCTTTTGATTCATTTGCTGACTTTGGTTCATTCACGCGTCTTTAATAGATTGGGGCTGTGCCACTTTTTTTGTCTGAGTTGTCCTCATGTTTTTGGTCTGTTTGATACTTGAATTCTGTAAACCACTCCTCCCACTTTACAAGGACAGTAAGTTCAGAGCTATGGTGTGAGTAGTTTTGTATGCAAAATTGTTGCTTAAGTCTTTTTCCAGATTTCTTAGGCATTTGCTAGGTCTCAGTAACAGATAATTTTTTTTTTTAAACATCAGGTTCCTATTCCTTATTTTATTCCTCCTTTTACCTCATATAAATAAATTATACTGATTTAATAATTCCTGTACAGTCATAAACCTATCAATGAAAGTTATTGAATGAGCACTAAATAAAGTCACTTTGTTCATTGCTAATAGTAAACATTCAGGGCATGACTGACTGCTTTTTTTAGTTCACCTTTTTGTTAAAACAGAAAAAGGTTATTTTCATCCCTAGCATTTGCTGGCTGATCACTGTGTTCCATGTCAGAGAGAGGCTTGAATAATCTCTTTGAAGGCAGTATTGAGGCAGAGAATTAGCATTCTCTCCAGCTGGACTCCACTGCACACAGGTTGGTTTCTCATTTGTCGTGGCAGTGTTTTCATTAGGTCAGCTGAAAAACTGCCCTTCTCTCCTTCAGAATGCAAAATAAGCAGAGACTAGAGGGAAATGAAATTATAGAAATAAATGTTAGATAATGTGTGTCAATTAACCATGGAAGCATTGACATTTCACGTTTTAATAATTCGCATGTGCATACATGAAACCATTTCAGACACGCTGAGCTTTCTTATGTTTAAATGAGAACAGCATGTGGCTCACCAGTTTGAAACAAGACTTGCCACTGGGCCAAATTTAAGCTTTATTTCTAAACATGCAGGATCCTAATGCAGATGGTTGAGTTCATGGTTTTGCAAAAGTACCCACCAATGGGAGATGTTCCTTGTTATTTTGTAAATTGTATGCTGTAGCTACTTTTTCCTTGTGTCTTCCAAGCTTAGACTTCTTACCTTGGAGATTTGTATTACAGTTTATCAAAGTTTCTTCAATTTTGAAAGAGTGTCTTAAGAGGTGTTTCCCACTGACGTAATGGAACTGCTGGTCCCAAATACTGTATCAGTATCTCTAAATGATGTGAGAGTTGAGATGTGTGTTATGTAAGATGCCTATGCTTTCAGCAGTTGCTGCTCTTCAACTCTTTAGAAGTGCAGAAAAGTACAGTGTATATGTGCATACATATATATATATATATATGCACACATCTTCTCCCCACTCCCCCTTTGGAGATATATCTTTTAACCTAACTTCTTGAAGCCAGAGGGCAAAACTCACATATTAAAATTCACTTTTAAAATTAAATTAACAATTAAAATTCACTTTGGATGCTAAGCAAAACCACAAAGTTTTGTGTTGGATTTACAGATTGACAGTTTACCCTTTTTTTGTGAACTGTAGAAAATAAGGAAGAGTTCTCTATAGGCAGTGAGATTAGACACCAAAAGAGATGAGGAAATGGGAAGATTTATCACCTCTCTTGATTCTCTCCATTCCTCCAAAGTTGCTAGAGACGTGGTCAGATTTCGAAACAGGGAGGGCTGACAAACTTTGATAGGATCATACAGAAAAGTAAATAATAAAGCTGTAGTATTTCCTGGCACAACAGTAGTTTAAACTTTCATTGCAAGATACTATATCACTCTTATGTTTTATATAACATAGCAATACAGCAATTCTGTTTATTTTTTTTTAAATAAAAAGTGACTAAAATATGGAAGAGGTTGCAAAAATGTGTCCCTCTGAATATGAAACTGGTAATACCCTTATTTAGCCAATATACACTTAAAAAGTTCAGTTAGACTATGCCATTTCATTAATTTTATTGGAGTGTTTTGGTTTGAAAATAAATGCAGTACGTGCATAAAAAAGTACACAGAAGCATAATAAGAATGACAGATGACTAAGGAAGATGAGATAAAGAAATTTACAGTGTTTAAATTTATTTGGAAAGACTTCTCTTGCAATTAATTTGTCTCACTATCAAACTGTTACTTCCAGTGCTTCTGGAGTTATTTTCAGTAAAACAATTACTTGCTAGAAATCCAATAAAGTAATATTTCTCCATTGGCATTAGAAAAAAAATTCATCTTGGTCTAGCCTATGTCTTGGACCTGTTCAAAGAAAACCAGATCTCTACCACATGCTGGATATTAATAGCATAAATACTTCAGGCTTCTAAATTACATAAATAGTGCAGGCAGTTGTCAGCCTTGGAAATAACTCTTACATGCAGCTGGTGGATATGAAGAAGTTGTTTATTTTGGGTGATAAAATTCCCTTAATGGAGAAGAAATTACTGTTTTGCTGTCCCATTTTTATGTTGCTGGTCAATTCTCTTTGCACAGTAAAAATACGGTTCAGTTTCAGATTTACAATAGGTTTTGATCAGTCTCTTCAAGACCAAGGGGAAAAGTTCTCTGACATTATTTTTTCGTTCTTGGGAGTCAGCTACGTGGTTTAACATTTCTACCTTTTATTTAGCCAGTTTTTGTTTTGGGATCATACAAAACAGATAGCCCAAAAGTCTAAGATTGTTTGAAGCTGAAAGTACGCTTGGCCCTGCAACACTTGGCCTTCGCCCCCAGCTGGCTCTGCCCCAGCTGTGATGGCAGCACTGGAAACGGGGACCGACAGCTGCCGTGGAAAACTTCACAAGACCCTGTGTTCTTTCCTTCCTCATAAGAGAGACAACACTGACAGAGATAATCAGGTTTTGTTTAAAAAGAAGTCTGCCTTAGATATCTTAAAATCTGCTGTTCTGATGTTGCTCTGGAGTGAAGCTCAACCATGCTCTGCTGTCCTTGATAAGGCTGTATGTGTGCTTAGGTCTATGTATTTGCTTGCCTTCTCTATGCCGTCTGAGGAAGTAATCCATCTCCTGTGTACAAATATGTGAAGAATTCATAATTTTTAATAATAAAATATGTCCAATCATATGTTTTAAATATGCTGCTCATAAAATACCAGAGGCTTTGCATCTAATAACAGTCCATTCTAAAGCCTGCTGGCTTCCCCAGGTTGTTTCTCAGGCGAGAAGCAGCAGCTCTGGCCATGGGGGAAGCACACTCCAGGGCCTGCGATCAGCGCCCGTGTTTGACTCTCTGCGAAGTAAAACCTGGTAATTCTGGCATTGGTTGAATACCATTCAGTTCTTTATCACCGAAGAAACGACTGCACCAGCAGTTGTAAAGGAAAACCTACTGAATGAAAGGCCTTTGCTATCTAGAAAAAGAAAGAAAAAATGCTGGTCATTGTATCTTTTCATCATAAATTACCATTTACACTTCCTTTAGGTCTCCAAAGGACAGGTTATTGTAAGGAGCCGTTAGAACATATTAAAATCGAAAAGGATCTTTATTTTTTTTCAAGCCAACTAAGTCATTGGGCTTTATGCTTACAGGTGTTGTCAAAGAGTATGTTTGGCTGCAAGTCATGTTCCAGACAGTGGCTTTTGTGAATGCTAAGACTAGTAAACAATCAAATACTCCAGCCGCATAGAGGAGATTGAAACAGGACTGAAAAGAAGGTCTGAGACGTGAATTCCCAAAGAGCTTAAGGAATGCTTCAGCTAAGGTTCACTGGGTTTTCTTTTGGCAGGCAATAACCAAATATCACTTGTAAAGCCTTACATGAAAAGAAATACATTTGAAACACAGAAATGGCTTTGATTTTATACAGTTGTGTGTGTGTATCTATGTATTTTCATGTTTAGCATGCTTAGTGATGACTGATCATCATGCAGTTTGTAGGGGGTTTCTTTCCGTTCGAAAACATATCCTTCAGTGTGTTACGTAGACTATAGAAATAAGTGAATGTTGCATAAAATTCAAATAGTGCAGCACTACAATCACAAGATTCACACAGCTGAACAGTGCTGGGCTGCTATGTATAATTTGACTGATTTTTTTTCTTGTCATATTTCTCTTTTCATTTCAGTTTGACATGTTAAAGCCGTGTGAGATAGCATGGGTGTCATTTATATTCGCAGGCTCCATTGTCCAAGTATTTCTTACTTATTTTGAATCTTTCAGCATGCGTGTGTTAGCCTTGTTCAAGGACCGGACATCTAGTTGCTTTTCAAGGAAGAGGATGGCTTGCAGAAATGCACACCAGTGTGCTTGTGTGCTTTTTTTTTTTCGTTTGCTTATGCTTCCCACCCCTTTCTTCAGTGCACTCAAGAAGAAGAATGAAACACCAAATATAGGCCAAACTCTCTATATGGAAAATACAGCCTGTTATGCAGTGAGAGAGAAATTGCCCATTTAAAGGCATAACTGGAATAAATGGTATTCTGGAAACTGTGACATGTATGGTATTTTAAATGAGCTTTTTTTTTTTTTTCCTAAAATGCAATAGAAATTACCAAAACCAAAGCAAGACTAAAACATAAATGATAGATAATACTAAATAATAAAAGCTTTACAGCAGTGTCATATGAGAAGGTAGGAAAGTGGAAGCAGCTGCAATCCTGAAAGGTTTAACTTCATACCAATAGCCCTTTCTCACTAAGAGAGAGTCTTCACTTTTAAGCATGGCATTCACATGTTTTTCCTGCTTTTTTATATGGTTTTCTTCTTTTTTTTTTTTTTTTTTTTTTTTTTAATAAAACCAACATCAAGGCCATTTTAATATCATTCTTGTATTACAACTAATGTTCCTTAGGGCACTGCTAGTCACTCTGTGACCAAAGTGTCATCGTAGGAGTTGTCTGGTGAAGAGGGCAATAGGCTGCGAATGCAGAGATGGTGCCATTCCCACCTGCACCTCAGCCTCGGTATGCAACTTCAGGCATGTTATTTTAGTTTAGTTCTTTATATTTCAGTTCCTGTATATAAATATATCACTTCCTATGTATATAAATGAGGATAATAATGGTTTAAGACCTGTAATGGATGAGGTATGTGCTGATTATTCCTTACCTGAAGACAAAGTTAAGATTTAAAGCAATGATTGTATAGTACGTTGTATACTTACAATCTGTATATGCTGACTAGATGCCCATCAGGATGAGGGTGAAAACTACTGTTCAGAGATGACCATAGGATCGTCACCTGCAATATAACACCGTGAGATACTTATATTCAGCTATACTGTCCAAGTAAATCAGCCCCTTTGAGAAATGGTGTACATAGGTTAGCTTGGCATGGTGCCATGCCAAGCCAGCTATACCGAGTCTGCAGTTCAAGTTATTGTATCTATTTATTCTGCACTGAGATAGCCACTCACAGAGTTGTAGTAGCCTGTGGAGAGCAGCAGGACCAGCACAGACAATGTGCTGCATCCTGACATTTTCATTTACTCTTGAGGCACTGCTGGATCCTGGTTCATATATGAAGAACTGGTTGAGTTAGGCTCCCTATGTTAGGCGGTCCACTTAGCGTACATACCTAATCTGGATGGCATGACCACTCTTCTTTGTTACAGTATGAAAAAGGAGCTTGGATACTGTGCTGTCAAAATAATCTGTCAGTCATCTGAACTATGCCTTGTAGTGGACTCTGCTGTGGGCACCATGGCAGGAGATGTGAAAATGATCCCTGCCCTGCTGGTCTAATGGTGCAACAGGGTGGTAGCAACGGAGGTGGAAGGGCCAGCGGTGTGGAAGCAGGGTTGAGCTGGCAAATGTGATGCCAGATCTTCCTGTAGACTGAGTGTCTGAAGGAGATGGCATATGCGCACCTTAAAAGTATAAAAAGAAAGGGAGAGGAAATAAATCTGTAGGGAAGAGAATTAAACTGAACACCGGCGGACCAAGGAATCTAGAGAAAATGGTGCTTGTAGCAGAGAAGGAATAGTTGTAAAAACAGTCTTGATTTATGCTGCCTGTCTCTCTTTTCTGCTACTTCATTTTTGTTCAATACAATACAAAATTAATCACATATGGATCAGCATTTTACTTGTCCTTGAAGTGTGCAGTCTATAGAATGAATTAAAAAATATACAGAGTTTTAAAAGGATGCACTCATATCAATATGCACTTACTACTGCACCTGATGAAGGCCAGGATCGCTTATTTTTAGAGATACATTTTTAATAAATGCAGCTGATAATGTAGAAGATAAGTACAAAAATCAGAGTAAGTCTGTAAGTAGATAGGAGATGGATGTATTTCAAAAGTCTGTCTAAAAGATATAAAATAAAGCATAAAATAAATGTTTTTGACTGCATTATGTACCTGTAGTAATGTCAAATAGCTCAGCAATGTCCTTTTAAAAGAAGACTGTTTCTACGCTGCCAAGTCAGTAAGATATAAGTATTTTCCATGAGTCAGAATGCTGACAATTCTGTCAGAAACATGCATCCTAAAAATGACTGTGAGTTTGTTAGGCACAGTACATTAGAAATATATATACTCTTTTGTAACAAATATTTGTTACTATATGCAGTGATCATAGCGATCTTTGTCTGTAATGAAATCACGTAACCAATCTTATCCCGCAATCACGCTGCACCTTGTTATGGCCATGGTGAAGATGAGAAGCACGAGCTATGATTTCCATCCCCTGTCTTCACAGTTCTGGCAGATAGACTTTAATGCTGAGCAGGCCTGGAAACAAAATAGGTTTTGTAAAAATGGGCAAACCAAACATTTTCCCATGGTTTTTCACAATCCACAAATTCATCTGGCGGTGGCTGCTCACTCTTCGGTGCTGATGATGCTTAGAGTATCTCGTACGCACTGTGCCCCCTGTCAGTGCTCTGGCCTCAGTAGACTCCACCAGATGTGTATAGTTGTGCATAGCTAGTGCAGGTAACGTGCAACAGGGGCATTCTTGGGGGCGTCTTGGTTTGAGTGGAAGCTACTACATTGCCAGAGCTGTCTAGCTCTTATGAGTAGGATGCTCTTCTCTAGTCACAGTGACACAAGATACTGGAGCCTTGTAGAAAACTAGATGGTTATAATATATTTCTTAGAGTTTGCATTAATTAAAAAAGATTCTGTTTTAGTAAGGAGCTTAACAAAAAATGAAGTTTCTTCTTGGCAGACTTTCCTTCAGTTAGTCTTCACATACATTCAGTTCACTGTCCTTTTTTTCCTTCAAAAAATCCTTTTATAACCAATCTGACAGGTAGTATTTTTAGATTATATTGTCAGAATGCTAAGTATAGTATTTACTTTGATGAAAAATCAGAAGTAAAACCATATTAATAAATAACAAGAGTGATGCAGGTCTGATGTGTTCTCCCCCCTGCCCAATCGCCCTCTGCTAGGATATTTTTCGCAGAAATGGCTGTTAACCGTCACATTATTATGTAGAATCTCATTACAGGAAAGTGTGTCTTCAGATAAACTGTATATTGCAGATTTGAATTAAAAGATACAGAAACAATGACAGATGTTAAAACACAGCTTAGCTTTTTAAAGCTATGTAGGCTTCCTCTACCTTTCCTCTAGCAGAGGAGAATAAAAACAAAAATAGTGGAAGTATATTTTCCTCCATTTCAAGATGAGAGTGTGTACACAGGACAATTGCTTAAATTGTTTTTGCTGTTAAAGAGCATATGAAGGTTAATCCTGGAGCCACGGGCAGCCTGTGGATTCCAGCAGGTCGTACAGGTCACTGTAGGTGAGGAACTGATGGTGTGAAGCGCAATAAGCTGATGATTCTTTCTTTCCTCCTTGTCTTTCCTGACCTTGTTGATGTGCTTTGAAAAAATGACAGCATGGTCCAGTGGATTTCATTTTTATGTGTGCATTCATCTGCAGTGACAGCATCATTTTCATCACGTAATTTCAAAGTATTTAACATCAATGGAGAAAAAGTAAATCTTCTCTTGCTCACATTTTCATTCCTGTAGGCTCTGTGGAGTTGTACTGTAATAAAACTGTTGTGCAACTGCCAGAACCAGCCCTGCGACTCAGCCTGTTTGTGTGCATAATGTATGTTTTGTCAGGGCTAGTTTGGGCAATGCTATCAAATGTTGTGCTATAAAAAAACCCTGTTGTTGGGGAAGCACAAGATAACTGTAGGAGTGCTGGAGTAGTACTTGCTACTCTAGAGAGCAATCAAAAATAGTTGAAATGCCAAAGAGTTTGGCCCTGCTTTGAGGTGAAAGGGAATTGGTGGAAGAAGGAGCTTTATCCCTCAAGTGTGATTCAGCATCACTGCACCCTTTATGTTTAGCATGATTTGGGACTCGGGTGTTGTGTGTGCGTGTTGCTCCGTTAGTAGGGCTGGCTGGCTGCCAGCGCCTGCCTAAGCCGGCGTAATCCTCCTGGGGAGGTACCTGCGATGCCTTTCTCTAGTGCGCAGTGTCACGTATAGCTTCTGCTGCGCTTCCATGCAAAGCTGCGTCTCCTGGTATCGTGGGCCCTTCTTCCTTCCCACGTACTAGAAAGGATTTAGAAATGTGATGGCTTCTCTGGGATGTTTATAAGCCATTCTCGCCATGTTGTAAGGTCATTCATTTACTGCACACTCAAGTTGTTATTGAATTATTGAGCTTCTATGTAAATAAAAGTCTTTATGTGAGAGGAGATATTATGCTGTCAACATCTGCTGCAGGCTGGACTCTGATTTATGCCAGAGCCCTGGGAGTGCTTCAGCTGGGGAGGGTTTGGAAAAGCAGCTGTTGAACAAGAAACTAAATGAATCTTTAGTGGTTTTTTTTCCTACATCAGAAATACAGTTTTCAAGTCTTGTCTGTCAAAATTCAGAGATGGCTAGTGCATTCTCATTTAGAATATCGGCAGTTCCTTTCAACAATTACTGTTGTGCTATGCTGGCTGTATTCTCATTACTATTTATTCCCAGCATTCATGGGGTTTTTTTTCAAGGTAATGTGTGGTCTAAACTAGGCAGTTTTTCTTCAGCAATCTGCAAACTGATGGAGCAGTCAGATGTTGAACAATGTAGAACTGATGTAGAACAATCATTCCAATGCTGAGGGCAAATTACATTCTCAGTCTGTAGTGACAAGTACGCATCTGTTTTTTTCCTTTGCGTTAAGAGACGTTACAAGGTGACGGGAGACGTTGCTGCTCCTTTGATAAAAATGCCGTTGAAAAGTACTGGTGAGCTTCCTCCTAGATTCTGGGCATTCAGTGGTGCTGCATAAACCAGTTTGTTTCAAAGGCCTGCACAAACACAAGCAAAGCATACAGCCAGACATACCACAAAATGATATGAAAGTACTTGAGGATCCATAGAATAAGTAGAAGTTACAGTTACAAATAATTTGTATTGACTTTATATTGGCATTGTCTCTTCTTTTACTCAGGAAAGAAATAGCTTCTCTTAGCATCTCTGGAAAATATTCAGGGAAAGTCCCATGGTTACTAACTGAGAAAAATGGCATAATAGTTACCTGTCCTTCAGCTGGAAGATACAGAGTAGAAGATTTTTCTTGCAAAGTAAATAGTCACAAAAATAAAACAAAATAAAAAAATCGCTGAAAGGGATGTTTTTCCAGTTTTTTTCTCAGGATGAAAAAAGAAAATAAATACTGAAATATTTCCAACCAAGACTTATCTGCTTTCTCTTCTGATTCTCTTTTCACTGAGGAAAAGTAGATTTTATTTTTCATTTAATTCAAATTCTTTGAGCTGAAACAGTTCTATTTGTATATATTTAAACTTGGGGAGGAGCAAAAATGCAGACTATTATGCATCTCTTGGATAGCCAAGAGATGACAATTAAAAGATGTGACAAATAATTCAGCGTGTATTGGGAAACTCTGTAAGAGCAATTTCTATAAATTTCTATAAAATACAGGAGACTTTATATACAATTTTTTAAGCTTCAAATTGGCAGCTAAGCTAGTTAAACACTCTGCAGTTAAAGCATCCAAGCAGACACTGCTGCAAAGCCTTGTATTATTTCTCAGTGTTTAGGGATGCTTTCAGACATTTAGCTAGATCTGTCAAGAATGCAGTACAGTTCAGCTCCCAACTCCAGCTGTGATCTCTCAAGGGGGATTTTCAAGACAGACTTTGGTGTAAGCAGTGTTTGAGGTGAGGAAAAAAAAAATAGAAGAAGACTTTATGAGAGTAAAGCAACTTTGTAGGCAACTGATTGTTTTCTAGGGGAGCAGAAAAGGAAATGATCCATGTAATGGAGACCCCTAATCATTTTTAAGTGGATGGGCAGGCTGGAATGTAACTATCAAAGGCAGCTGTGGTGTATCAGGACTAATTAGCTTTGAGTCACCACTGACCCTGCTAGACTAATAGGGCTAACTGGCAGAACCATTTAGATGTCTCTGTACAGTTCAGAGGAGGCACATTCTGATTTGCTGGTGGGATGCACACCTTGACTTTTTAGGAAATCAGCATGTACTTGGCCTGTTTCATTTCCTGATATTCCTTTTGTCTTTCCTTTTCCTAGGACTGTGCAAAATGTTGAGTAGGACTATGCAAAAGCAGCTGTGCTTTTGCAGCTCGGTTTTACAGCTTTAGGCAGTAGACTGCCTGGAATACCGGATCTTGTCTGCTACTTGAGCTCATCTAAAGCATCAAACAGAGACAAAATATCTAACTTTAGAATATCAGTTTCCTATCCAGGTAACAGGCTACTTAGTGGATTTCCTAATCTCAAAGTAACATCATAATTTTGAAATAGCTTTGGTTTTGAAAGATTAAACTTATTTCATAATCAAAGCAATAATAATGTTAATTATAGTATGACACAGAAGATCAAAAGTTTGGGATTTCCATCTTAAGGATGCAGAAGCAGCAGAGCCAATCACAACAGGGTTCTAACCTTAAATGAGTGAGAATTCATGAAATACTAATATTTTTCTTGGATGACATTGCATATACAGAACTGAGCTCCAGATTTTGCGATGTGTCAGTTAAAACTGAATGCAGCATTTAGTCTCTTGCTGCATTTTTGCTGGTTCCCAGCTGTCCTAGAGTCTCACTTATTTGAATAGACTTAACTGTGAAAAAAATCTATTAAAAGCATTCCCAGTTTGAATATGCCCTACTTTTAGCAATGAATCTGTCACCATGTCCATCTGAATCGCGGCAAGCTTTTTCTCCTATTTGTTTTCTGCTAAGCATAGCTTTCTTGGCAATTATCTAATTATATGAATTTCAGAACTGTGGTTTGCTTGCTAGGGAACACTGTGGTCTAGTGAAAGGAGTTTCTGGTCAGGATTCTCTTAAAACCATACTGGATACTCATGGGAGTTGGGGAGTTATTTCCCTCCCTAATTTTCCAAGCTTTAAAAAAGAAAAAGCACAGCAGAAATCAGATTTGAGAAAAACATGGCCTGCTGGGTTTGGTTGTTGAGGTTTCCTTAATAAAAAAGTAAATAAAAAATGAAAGAACAAGTAGATTGGACCACTCAGGCAAATAGAAACTAGCCTTTTTGGGGAGTTGACCAGCCTTCTCTCTAATCTTTGTTAATTAATTGAAATATAAACCCTTAAAAAGTATACTCAACCTCTTTTTTTTATCAAAAATACATATTTACAAGAGGTAGACCAGGAAAGAAAACAAAAAAATTTCTGAAACAACAACTCTAAAAATAAGTAAGCAAAGACACGTTAACAGTCTGTACAGATCTTGCTGTGTCGGTCCCGTAGCAGGCACTTTCTTAATATTTCGTAAACCGTTTTTGATCTTCTAGAATGTCTCATCAACATAAAATCCTCATCATCTTCATTAGTGGTTTATTCCCCTGCTGCAGATGGTTACATTTTTATTACAGGAAATTGCTTCTATAGGGTACTCTATGGAGTAGTTGATACAGTGAATGTGTAGCATACAGGGAAAATGCCCTTCATAAAGCTTTAATTTACTGACTGTCGAAAAGTTGTTACATCTCGGAACTCATTCTCCAAGTGGAAAATTTATATTTTTGCTATGTGTTCGGTGCTAAATTTCATTGTACCTCATAGGCAAGTGCTGACTTGATAAGGGCGATGAAACAAAACATTGCAAAATTTGTGCCATTTTGGTTTTTTCATCACCTGATTTATTTTGGAGAATTACCATGTAAACAAAAAATATAAGAAATTAATTTCTAGCCTAGCAATGAGGGCTCTGAAATAGAATGGAGGAACCGGTTCTCATTTGCAGTAAAAATGATATCCTGGCTGTGGAGATTTCTTCCAGCGTATCAGTTGTGCAAAGACATTTTAGTGTGAATAATGTTTAGTAACACTTTAAACATTGAAGCAATTCACTTGATTTTTGGGAAGTATAAGCATGTATCAAAGTCCATCAATCTCTAGAACATTGGCCATTTATAATTTTCTTCCCTAAGGCTGTTTTTGGCTTTTAGCCTATTAACTTGGGGAGTATTGCCAGATTTCATAAGCCATCCACTTGGGCCAGGCCAAAACTGGAGGCCGGAAAGTTCACCAGGCATGTTTCAGCCAGCTGTGAGGCACAATTCAGCCTTGACACAAACAGAATTGGAGTTTGACAGTGGTGTAAATGGAGATACATTGTCTTTTGGTGGTGTTGTAAGTGAAATGATACCTTTCCTTTAAAGTCGCTGTGTCTTACGTAACCTCTGATTTTGAAGCTTAGCCTTAATATGTAACCGTATGGCTGATGTATCTGTGCTCCTGAGAGGACAAATGCAGAAAATGGTGGCCAGCAGATGATATATCAAACTGAGATGTTGCACACCATATAATCCATTGGCTTTGCAACACAAAACAAACATACGCTCTCTGCTTTCAAGGGACCGTGCTGAGGAGGGCAAGGTTCAAAGCACCACGCTTGAAAGAGCAGGAGTTTTCTAAGCAGTGTGCGTTGGTTCTCATAGTACTTTTGTGATACAGAAAGATGAGTGACTTTCTCTGAGTTCATAAAATAAGGGGAAATGTAGGAGGATGTAGTCAGTGTTCAAGTAAGAGGTCAGAATTACGGTTCGTACAGGATGCTGTTTCCAGATTGATTGGTGGAAATTTTAATGGTGACTTCAGTCAGAGCAGAATATGCTATTATTTTGCAAGCTGTTATCAGAGCCCAAATGGAAGAAATTATTTCTTTATTGGCACAGGCTTCCTAGAAATAACTAGGCAAGTAAGAGGGAACCTTGTAACTTATAAATAACATCACATAATGAAACCAACATTTATTTTCCCTAATTCCTATTGAGATTTAAGCACCAGAAGACTCTTTGAGACTTGCTGGAGGCATAGAAAGGCACTTGAATATCTGTAGCAAAGACTGGAAGAGAGGCCAGGAATTTTGCTTTCTCCCTGTCAAGAAGAATAAGTAAGATCTGACGTCCTCAGAGGTAGGAGGGAATTGCTGCAGTAAAAAAGACTGCCTCAACAGTCTTCTCTGCAGAAGAGGAGGTGCATTTACTGAGTCTGGTGTTCTCCTAAGGTGGAGATGAAGGAGGGTCCTTGGCCCAGAAGGAGTCTGATCCAGCCAGACCAAGGTACAGCAGTCTCTCTGGGCAGGTGCTGCAGAAGCTATGCAGTCCACGGCAGTAGTGACTAGGATGGCTCTGAGGATGCTCCACAGCAGCAAACGTGTCCTCTCTTAAATGGGGGGCCACAATCTGCTATAGACTTGCCTGTCTTCCCTCCTTTCTTTTGATGTAAGGGTAAGTTTTCTTGGGATGCAGGTCTTCTTTTCTCAGAAAATAAAATGAGTATTGCATAGTGATTTATTGCTTGTTCCTTCTCATTTTGTATTCCCTTACCCTTACTAAGAGGAGAAAGGATGGAAAGCAAAGCAAAAGTAAGTACTGTTTTCTTAACCTGGTAGATGGTCAGGGAGTTCTCTGGAGTTTAAACTGGCTTCCTTCCCTCATGTGGGCGCCTGTGGTGCTGTCAACAAAGTAATGGCTGTGAATGGCTGTCAACAAAGTAAAACAGATGAGACAGAGGACAAAAACAGATTGGTAATTAAATGTGGTTAATTGGTATAATTCATAAACTTGCTTCTGAAAACAGTCAGAAGATAACTCCCTTGTGAGGGATGATTGCGAGCTAGAAGGCAGCTATTCTCTCATTTGCTTTGTAAGAATTTTCTTAATGTTTTGTGATTCACAGGCTAGAAAATACCCATTTTATTGTTATCAGAATAACAGACACTTTATGTGTTGTATGCACACAAACAAGCTCCCGCGCTACTCTGCGCCTTCAATCCTTCCTACCTATCATTTGCCTGTCTTGGTTTCATCTGCCTATGAAATCTGGGGGGACTGAGCTTTGTGCTTTGAAATGGCTCAGGCTGTGCTGGATCCCAGTTTTGTGACTCGCTGGCAGCTGCAGCGGTGGAGCTGTATTAATCCATATCTGGACAGGAGGAAACACCTCACCTCCTGTCATGCACTGGCAAAGTGAGCAGCAGCTGTGCAGTGTGGGACCGTTTGCAAGCACAACAGGAACATCTGACTATTTGAGCTGTGTTTGCCATTCAAACAGCTGCTCCGCATCTGGAGCAGGAAAAAAAAAGCCACAGGCTGGGTGGAAGCGGCCCACAGGCTGAGCCATGATGTGCTGTGTGACATGATACAGAGAGCTCAATGGAGCCCTGGTCTTCCTGGGCTCTCTGTGATCTGAAATAATGTGCATAGTGTTAATCAGGAAGGCTCTCATAGTGTTTTCCTAACAATCCTAATCTCATTTTCCATGACGTGGGCCCATTTATATCCCTGAGAGATTGTCTTGCTTTTCTTCCCTGTCAGTTGAGGTCATCCAAAATCCTAAAATTCAGCGCTTTATTTATTTTTGCTGATGGAGAAATCTGTTTATTATGAGTCATAGAAATGCGAAACATGATCAGAACTTCAGCACAGTTAGCCTCCCACATTTACAGTCCTATAGATAAGTTAATAATGCTTACATTGTCATCCTTATCACTCCCCTCCAGTTTGGGGAAATTATAACGGTGGCTGGGAGCTCTGCAGAAAAAGAAAAGGTGCCTTCCATCACCTCGGACTTCTCATTTCCATCTATACCCACTAAAGCGTCACCTTCATTTGAGGTAGGCAGGTCTAAAGGTGTATAGTGCTATCTGGTTTATCCTGGGGCACAGGTCAGTCTCTTCAGCAGAGAATTATTCTGGATCTTACATTTTTATTACAAAGCTAACCATAAGTGCACATCTATATACCATAACATTAAGATACATATTTTGGTGCTTTTACTGTATTGCTTCAGAAGGGAGATGCCTCCCTGGCAATATAACACACCCTCTAATGGATCCAAGAAGTCAGAGTGCTGTGTAGGTCTGACCTGGCTGCATGCCTAATATAGGGATAGGTTTCTTATAACTTTCAGGTTTTAAGCCCAGGAGGGAGGCTTAATAGAAAAATGAGGAGGTGGACTGTTACGGATGCTGTGGTAAACAGAGTTAGCATTTTTGGGGTCTAGAATGCCGATTCTGCCAAACCATGTGAAGTGATACGTACTGGTTTTACGGAGGAGACTTTGGTTCACTAAGCACAAAGATAAAATGATTAAATCATTCAACATGGAATATGAGCTGGTATCTCAGAAATTGGGCAGTAAGGAAAGAAAGGATGTGTTTATTATTTATGACATTTTAAGCTTAAAGGAAACATTCTTTGTTTTATGTTTCTTTTAACATCAAAAATTGCCCCTGTGGAAGGGCAGTTTGATCAGGGAGCGTGTAATGGGACAGAAATGGTTGTAATTTTAATTCAGATTGAATCCAACCGAAGTGATCAGTATCCTACCAGGTTGAATATTTGACATTTAGAGATGGTAGTTCATGTGACAGGAATTGATGATTTAGTTCAGTCTCAATGGACTAATTTTATGTAAAATAATATTTTCACTAATTGATTCATTTCAGAGAACTGAAAAAATGTGGTAAATTGGCCTTATTAACCCAAGAGAAGCTGATTTACCCTGGTTATATATAAATGTGAGATTTACATTAGTAGCATGGCAAAGAAAGCCTATGACATGCTAAGGGTTTCATCAGTATCTAGTTTTCCAGACAAATATTTAATGAAAAAATAATCTTGCATATTGTTTAGCCTGTTTCTAAGGAAATTAGGCTTAGGTCATTGTACTGTGTGCTTACTGGTGTTTCTCTGGTAACTTTTGAACCTATTGTGTAATTCCATATTCAAACTTGACGAAGGGCTGGAATTTTCCAAAAGGACTGCGACTGGCCCCAGTAAGGAGGAAGGTTTACCCCGGTGGTTACCTGTTCTGCCAGGAGCACACACACCTGCAGACCTGGCTACGCCTTGTCCAGATCTTAAGCAAGATATATGGGAGGTTATGGGGGCAGTCTGAGTGGAGGGCGATTTACAGATCAGTTGTCAGTGCCGTGGGGTGGTGTATGATCCTGCAGGGCAGGGGAAGGAGCTGGACTTCTTACTGAGGCAGTGCAGGCAGGTGAAGTTGTAGGACACACGGATATGAGGCTTCTTCAGTCGTCTACTCATGCAGCAACTTATGTTGCTCTACAGGCATATAAAGAAACGCAAAGAAATATTTACCAAGTATTTTCTGTTTTATTATGCGCAGTTGAATTGTTACACAATGTGGAAATGCAAGTCAGATGTAAAAAGGGTATTTATTTGCTAGTACAGCCAGAAGTATCCATTTTTGCTGTCCTTTTTTTTACAGGTACTTTTTCTTAATAAAGATGATAAATGTCTTAGCAGTATTTCACAAATAAAAATGAAGTGTCTTTAATGTATCATGCTTTTAGAGGTTCTGTTCCATGCACAATGAATACAGACTAATACTCAAATGCTTGCTTTCTTTTTTTTTTTTAAGTTATTTTATTGCATACCATTTAAACAGTAGTATGTTTACTCCTGGGGCTTGATACCTGTGGAAGTGGTATTTTGAATATCCCATCTGATTTTGTCAGAGAAACAAATTAGCACCTTGAGGATTGCAGAATTATTAGTGATTTTTACTTTTTGTCTTCTAGTCTGAGTTCTCAGACTAAGCTGTTTATCATCCTGCTACCTGGCAGAAAGTTTAAGGCAATGCTACTCTGTTTATATCCAAGGCATGAATAAAAATTGTTTGGTTGTTCCCAAGGAGCAGATATGGTGTGTTTTCTTGTTTCATAAGTAGAGCTAAATCTGGTTCTCTTTTTAGTTCTTGAGCATGCACTGGCTAGCTGAAAATCTTCTAATGAAGAATCACATAATTCATTTAATTGGTGTTCTGCATGATAGAAGCAAGGGCAGATGCAACTCCTTGCACTCCCTAGTAAATCCAGGCCTGTGGAACATACTTTGAAGTGTTGACAGTTTTATGTTCTCTGGAGTAGAAATGAATTACTCTTTCTAGACCAGATGAATTAGAGTTTAGAAGGTAATACAGGCTGCCTCTGAAGCCCAGAAGTCAGCAATCAGAAAACTTAAATGATGTAGAACTCGTAATTTTCTGCAATCTTTCTTACTATTGATTCCACTGATAATTAAATCTGAACCTGTTGGCAGTTCTCGGAACATTTTCATCAAATTCTACAGTGACGGATTGAAGGTCTCCGTGTCCAGAGGTGAACAGGGTTTTATCATAACTCTGCCTGAGCGGGTTGAATACGCTTTGCTAACATTATTCTCGAGGGTAAAAGATGATTTCTTTCTTTTACTAACTGAAATATTTTACAGGTCTTTGACAAACCTAAACTTGGAGGCCCTTGATAAATTTTTTGAGCTTGGTCCACTCTGGCAAACCTTTTTGATTTGATGCTTTTTGTTTCAGCAAATGCTTCTATTGTAACCATTTTTTCAAACTGTCAAATTATCTTTCTGAAGCAAATATAGTAGTGCTACAATACATGAGAATGAGGGAGTCAGTAAACATTTGATTTTTTTCCACTTCCTGACATACTTTGTGTGAAATAGGAAAGCTCTTTCATACCTAGCCTTAACTGAGCTAGCAATTGCTCTGGTTAGTGGTGAAGATCCTCTGTCATGAATAGTGGAAGTACCACCCTGAGCCACAATACTGGTACCTCACTGAAATACCACCTAATTACCACCTAATTCTTTATTGATGTACACTTTTAATAACCTAGTAAACAAGGTGTTCTCACTTGTCTGGCTGTTACTACTTATGGTAATGAAATCCCTGTGTTCACACAAGTCCGTGTCAGTTGGGATAGGGACCAAACCCAGCTGCAGCTAGTACAGGGACACCCCACACAATCTGCTGCATCTAATGCTCAAAGTATAGTGTATAGGCGAAATCTGTGTGCAGTCCAGACGTTCCCTGGATCACTGAAATCCAGTAACCGATGATCTAGTTTTGTCCTTTGGTGAACAGGCAGTTTAAAGATGCACAATTATCAGTGAAGTCAGAGCTTGAAAAAATCACTTTAGTAATGAATGACATACAGGGAACTTCTTGATGTTGAATGTGGGATAAAATTTACTAATTCCTTCAAAATATTCGTTGCCATTTAAATATCCCCATCTTTTTAGACAAGCTTATTTAATTGTCCAACTAGCAATTAATGGTATGCGGGTGGTGAGGGTAGCTATGAAATAGATGATTTTCTTAGTTTTCTGTTTGATGTTGCACTCTGTTTGATCAGCATTAAAGTCATGTGGAAATGAGGGGGTTGCAGTTCAGAGCACTGCTAACCCATTGCCTATTAAGACATTTGCTGGAATACATCATCTCACACACACAGGCAGTTACAAAGAGACTTCTTAGATTTTTTAGTGCTATAGTGTGTGGTAGGATGATGACTTACATAGCTATAATTTATTTTATCTCATGGTTTCCAGAACAACACTAGCAAAACCATCTTGAAGATTCTGTAGAACAAAAGGTAGCTTAATCAAAAAGAAGAAACTTCTTCTCTATGTTTTTGTAGAATAGCAAGCATCTTTGTTTTTCCTTTTTTTAACCTTTTTTTTTTACATTTATAGCAACAGAAATTCATACATATACTTAGCTTGCCACAGGTGGATCTTTTTGGCCTTGCCAGAATCGATTTCCCTCTCACATCAGTAATGGTTTAAGTTGTAGAAGGAGGTTTTGAATAGGATTTCACACTATCCGCTGGGTAACATCATTGCCTGGTAGAGGTAGCTTAGAGATTTCCTAATACATGGAGGGTATCTCCTGCTGTGTTTTTTAAACTAGACAATATGCTGTTCAAATGCAAATTGTGTATATTATTTTAATAATTATAATAATATATTGGAAATCCTCTTAGCAACACTACAGCTAAATGAGTGGTAGAACATTGATATAAAATGATTGACTTGCTATTGGAAGTGGAGGCATTATCTGTGTGCTGCTTGTAGAGGCTTAGTTTCTGAAGAAAGACTAAATAAGATCCCAGTCCTGCAGGATTACTTGTGTGAATAGAGTTCCTTATGTGTAGATCTTTTCAGCATAAGAGCCTTTGTAATTTCTAGGGCAGGAGCCATATCTGTCTTTCTGCTTTGTGATTTACTTCTGGTATGAATGCATAACTAATAATACTCAATTTTAATCCCTTGCAAAAGCAGTGACTCCAGCTCTGGCTGGTAGGAGTTTTTGCGTGAGCCAAATCCAGAATAAATGGGGAGCAAGCATTGCTGAGGCTCTTAGCACATTGATAGCATTCTGTTTTGCCTTGTTTACAGCCTAGGTTCTCAATGGACTCCCCTGTAGAAAGGTAAGAGCCTGGATCTCCACTGCTAGCAGATCTAGTTCCCCCTGTTTGCAGACCTAAATATCTAATGGAACAGCCTGCAGCTGGTAGAAGATGCTGAGGTGTTGACGTGATCAACCAAAGCAATTTTAAAAATTGCTTAACCTTGTAACTCAGTGATGGCAGCTGGAAGTGTAGTTTCTTCTGTCTGTTGCAGTAGCTCTGATCAGTGCAGGGCTCTGGTGCTCAGCCCAGGGCTGCAGATGTTGTGCTGCTCTTACAGGGAGGGAGGGAGTGATATGTGGAGCTGAGAGTTTATTTTTGGCCTAACTAAAGTCTTAATGTTCTAACCAAAATACAGCTGTTCTGTTACTCCAGCTCCATTGTTATGGTTAATAATATGGTTAAGACATGGATTTTTGAGTACCTGTGCCCATCTCCAGTGTTACCCTTTCAGCATCCTCTGGGGCCGCAGGCTGGTGGTGTCGGTACTTCTCAAGGACAACTGGAGGGGCAGTGGAGTGAGGTTATGATGAGTCGTTAGCACACTGGTGCTAGGACGAGTTTCATGCTAGCGGTGGGTGAGTCCCTTACTCCCTCCTCTGAAATCTACTTGGAGATATTTTTACAAGTTTTCTAGCACAGTTGGCTTACATGCACTTTCTTCACTGATTTCCAGTTCCACATCATACTTGTTTTTCTGTTTGCTACCGCTAAAACTGGTTTTACCTGACTCACTCCTTCACACTCTGATTTGTATTTGCAGGCTGATGCCTCTGCTATTTTCCTGTGCCTGTGCTGTGCTACACTTTGGTTTTATTCTAGGGTTGTAGATAGTTTTGTGATTTTTTCATGATCCTACAGTTAATAGTTTACACAAAAGTTCAGGGTTTTTTTTCATAACCCTCAGAAATGGGAAGGAAATTTGGAATGAAAAAGCTTTCTGAATATTGAGCTTGCATCTGATTAACTGAAATTTTTTATGCCAGTGCAGACTTTCCTGTGAATGCACCTTTTTTTAAATGAATCTAAGCCTGGCTTCCAGCACTTGAGCTTAGTTAGGTTAACATCACAACGTAAGGAAAGCTGGTGTGACTTTTCCAATAGCTCCAGCCTGAAGGAGACTTGATGGTGAGGTTTTCTGCCCAGCAGGCATACTAAAATAATTTTTGTAAGAGGATTTTGAACCAACTCCCTTCTGCTCCATGCAGCTGTGACAGACTGCGGAGCCAGGAAAGGCGAAGACACCAGACGAGTTTCGTGAGTCTCTTCTGGTGATGGCCTGTGTTTTACGTTAGCTGAGAGGGAGCCAGTACCCGGTCTTCTCTGTCGTCTTAAGGATCCATCCAAACTAGGGCATGTCCATGGTAAGTAGATTCAAATCACATGGGTGCTCTGAGAGCAGTACAGGTTGCCTGGGGGAAAGTGAGGTGGGTGCCCTCGGTTCTGTGTCTGCATCACAAACCTTGAGTGGAAGAAATTAAGCTTACATCTGGGTTTTTCTTGTTGGTTTGTGACGCTCATGTAAAGCTCTTTCTGGAGTAAAGAGTAGAAGTGACCACCTGGTTTCCAGAGTTGAAAGATGACAGCTTAAATGTCACATTTGTTCACTTTTACTGCTGATCATTTTAGTCAAAATAGCCACTGTGTTGTTCTTGCTTGTTAGAGATGGATACTCTACGGATGGTAGCTGGAAAATGCTTACCGAGGCGAGCAGTCTACTCCCTTGCTCATGCAAATTTTCCCCAGTTACATAATAAAGTATACATTAAAACTTCAGTGATCACCCTTCTAAAATTTTCTGTGTTAAAATAAGCTGATGATTTACATGAACAATAGGTTTAATAAATCATATTTCGTGTGTCAGGTCTTATTTCTAGATTTGGTAATCTCATCCTTGCAGTATTCTGTGTTTTACTTTTTTTTTTTTTCTTTTTTTTACTTTCTGGGTGCTGATTCTTAAAGTTCCTCTCATTAATAGTAATTGCACAGAAATTTAAAATTGCACCCAATAAAAGAAGGTAAGTTGGGTCAGCATACTTCACCAAACAATATTTATAGCTCTACTTTAAGTTTCTTAAAGAAATACTGGTTTTGAAATGATGATTGGTGAAATGGAAATAATTTCCATATTCTCAGAATTGTATGTACCAGTTGACCAACTGGTTTCTTTTTCTTGGTGTGCATTTCTTTTCGTCATAAAAATTTTGCATCTCTTGGACCTCCTGTCCCTTCTCAGAGTAAAGAAACCCTGATTGCACTGTGGCTACATCAGCAAAAATACGTATATATGGGAATGACATGTTAGGCATATACGTATGACTTCTAGCAGCTTCGGGATTTCTGAATTGAAATAATACACCCTTTAATCAAGCACATTAGCAGATTATGCCATAGCCTCTTAAACATCTGTTAAGTTTGAGGAACTGATTTTTGAAACTTTCAGGAAAAATCTTCTGAATTAAATAAGTCTTTTTCTGTCTTTTTTTTTAGCTGATGACAATAGTCAGTTTACAAGCATACATTTATTGTAAATGAATGGGGGATTCAGTACGAGGGATTGCATAAGTCAGACTTGTGTGCATATTAAATAGATTATCAAAATGCTATTTCAGACATTTTAGAAGATCATGTGGGTATTTAAAGGTTGAAGAGAAGATTTTCTAAGAAACAGAAGTTTCTAGAATTTCCAGGAGAAGCTGAGTGAGGCCTTTGGTTAAATTTCCAACTTTGCTGACCTCTCAGACTTGCATGTTTTTCTGGAAGAATCACTGCTTGCTTGTTCCAAACAAAACCTCCACACAAGAAATCCTGCCATCAGTGAAATCATTTGCAGGCTGATTTCCTTTGGCAGGGCCAAGAGACTCTTTTCATGTTCCTGTTCCTGTTGGTCTTCAGCAAACTCTGAAACTGCCCTTTAAGACACGCAGCCTCCATGGAGCAGTGTTGCAAAAGGTTGTTTTGACATTTTATGACAGGTGGGTGTATTACTGTTATAAATTCACTAGTCTTCAGTAAAAAACCTAAATTCAGGTAGAAAAAATTAACATATCATAAATTACTTGCAAAAATACTATGGTAGAAGAAGGTAATTTAGGCAGCAGAGCAAGGCACTTTGGAATTAGAAAGCATCCATTGTGGTTGCCCATGCAGTGAGAGCGAGTAGACAGAAATGATCTCCGACAAGCTGGGGCTCTGCTCCTCTGCAGGAGCTGTGCCTCCTTCCCCTGGAACGTTGGAGAAGCTGGGGAAGGAGGAGAGAGGTGTCCTGGTGCTTGGGGTGATGGTTTAGGCAAGGTGTGCCTCAATGGGTTGTTCTGTCCTCAGCCCCAGCACTTCCAGGCTGCTGCCTGTCTGTCCTGCTTCTGGAGCAGGGGTTGGACTGAGAGAGTGCACCGATGGGTTCGCAGGCTCGCAGTCTGATGGGGACACCTGCTTTGGGTTTTCCAGTGCTACGCTGAAGCACTCCTGGAAAGATCACAGGCAATAGGAATCTGTGTGCATATATATTATAATTTTGTTTCTTTTATATGACGAAAGCATTTTCTAAAGCAGCTTCCTGACATCAGAATTTAAGAAAAAAGAACAAGAGAAAGAAAAAGAAAGAATAAGAAAGGAATAAGCTCTGATCATGCATTACAAATTGCCTAAAGGATGGGAACTAAAGTTAGACAGCTGATGTAAAATTCAATTAGTGTCTAAACGAACCATTTAATTTATAGTTTTCCTACAGTGTGAGATGAATTTATGTGTCCTTTTGACTGGTGTCTTTCTTATGTGGCATCTATGATTTTTCAGGTATATCTGTGACATTACTACCCAAACTGTAACTTAAGAGGACGAAAAAGGAAGATTTCTTAAATACTGCTCTGTTTCTGTTCTCAAGCCCCAAAGCTGGATCTCTCATCTAGTGTTTTGTACCATTTTTTGTGATGGTCGTATCTTCTCTATTGTACCAGAGCTATATTCTTGCTGGCACTATGAAACTATGTTCTTGCTTATTGGTAGGTCAAGGAATACTCATTCTGGTTTCTGTTCTTTAGTAATGCCTAGGCAGGGCAAGAATTTGCTTTACCTTTTTTTTTTTTTTTTTTGAAAGATATGGAAGAACCTTTATACATTTTTGAATACAGCTTCAGCTTCTTGTTCGCTGTAATTTTTGAGCTTTTTGTTAGCTTCATTTTCTATCATAAATGGTAAGAGCAAGTTGAACTTTCTAGCTATTATGGTAGCAGGCTACAGAAAGAGCTAAGCTACATAATCTTTTTTGCAGTTTTCAAGTGGGTTTTTTTTGTGAAGGACTTGTGGGAAAGGCTGTATGCATTGGAACATGAAAACAGATACTTAAAAGGATTTGGTGAGAATGCAGAGGAAGGCTTTATGGAAAGGAGGCAAATTATCACTAACAGCTTTGACAAAAGCTACTGAAAAATGTCAGAAGTCCTTACCGTTCTGAGTCGGAGCTTAAATCTGAATGCAATTTATGCCTTTAGAAATGCTTCGTCTAACGGTTAGTACTAAGGCCTTTTTTTTAGTGTGACAAACTAGCGTATTGATTTTCCATTGAACCTTAGTATCTCTAGACAGATAAGAGTTTTGTATCTCTTCTGAGCTTGGAAAATCTATGCTCCTTGACATGCACAAAAAGCATTGCATTGTGTATTTATGCAGAATTCTGCATACTGTAGTCTCATCCAGAAGCCTTTCCTAATGTCGTGGTTTCACTCAAGTCAGCAACCAAGCCCCACACAGCCACTCGGTCACTCCCCCTCACTGGGATGGGGGGGACAATCGGAAGAGTAAGAGTGAGAAAACTCATGGGTTGAGATAAAGACAGTTTAAAAGGTAAAGCAAAAGCTGCACACACAAGCAAAGCAAAACAAGGAATTCATTCACTCCTTCCCATGGGCAGGCAGGTGTTCAGCCATCTCCAGGAAAGCAGGGCTCCATCACGTGTAACGTTACTTGGGAAGACAAATGCCATGACTCCAAATGTCCCCCCCTGCCTCCTTCTTCTGCCAGCTTTATATACTGAGCATGACACCATATGGTCTGGGATATCCCTTTGGTAAGTTGGGGTCAGCTGTCCCGGCTGTGTCCCCTCCCAGCTTCTTGTGCACCCGGCAGAGCATGGGAAGCTGAAAAAGTCCTTGACTAGTGTAAGCACTACTTAGCAACAACTAAAACATCTCCACATTATCGACACTGGTTTTAGCACAAACCCAAAACATAGCCCCATACTAGCTACTATGAAGAAAATTAACTCTATCCCTGCCAAAACCAGGACACCTAAGCAGATAATAGATATACAAGTATCTTTCTGCTATAAACAAATTAATCATCTTCCAGTTTCGTAAAGTTCTCGTTTTCCCCGTCTTTCTTTTCCATGGATGATGTTTTACATGACATACTCCTGCTATAGTGTTCTCTGCAATTAATTCATATATATAGTAAGTATTACAAAAAAGCTTTTTTCTGAGTAGAGGTTAATTTATAATGACCCTGTTTTGCCATTGCTGTGCACATCCAGTGCCTGATGCTGAACTGATGGGTCCTTCTGATTAGCAAAGACTGAAGGTGGCTTTTTCAAGAGCTGCTCATGGTGGCTTAGGTACTATTGAGTTCAGCAGTAATCTTCCTCCATCACAGCTCGCTCTCTTGCGTCACGCTGTCATTGAGGCTGAAGAAGTGAATTTAGATCTGCAAAGATAATCTAAAATTCTGTGTGGTTTTGTATAAATTTTCATGTATGGAGATTCAAGCAAATTACTTCATTATCTTTTACAGCCCACTGTGAATGGGAAAAGTGGGATAAAATTGAAAAAAAATCTTCTGCCTGTCTTCATTATGTTATGAGCTGAAATAATCAAATCACGTTTTCATAACACCTGATGCAATAGTCTCTGTCTGTTCTCATAAAATGAAAAAATCAGGTGGAAGTACCACCCCTTTCCCAGCTGACTCAGTGGCTCAATTCAGTTACTAATAAATACAAATAATGATACTTCCAGTGTCATTGCTTAAATATGAAAGAGGAGTATACTGTGAAGGTTCCCAGAGTTGTCTGTGGAATATGGCTTATTTTGTTACCAGGAGTGGATCCTGCTGGAGCATCCCCCTCCTTCGGCTGTGCCCTTGGCAAGCAGGGAGGTGCTGAGCGATGAGTCGCCCCAGCAGCGTGAGCTGCCACCCGGGAGCCAGGCGGGACGGCCCCCGGGACGCCACTGAACTCCAGGCCTGGGTATTGCCTGGGCACATTCACACCGCCAGGACCTGCCTGGTTTGTTGGAAGGGGTTTTTAATAGGTGTCAACAAATTCTCGTTCTGGAGGATAAAAGGCAGAAAAATACTCAAGTTCATAGGCCTATCTCCATTATATTTGTGGGCTATAGAGCTCTTTCACTTTTAGACCTCTCTGAATCTGCATTTGGTTTTACTGGTGTGGTTTTTTCTCTCTTGTTTAAGTCACGTACAGTACAGCAGAGCAAGAATCCTTCATCCCGTTTCCTATGTTCTGTCCATAAGCATCCAGCACTCACCATTGTCCATGTCAATATACCAAGCTAGAAGGAACCCTCTTCTCACCCTGTGTCTGTGTGTACGGTATTCTTCAGCAGATTAGTTTAAAAATTATGATGGTCCTACGCTAACTGTATAAACAAGAAAGATTTATATTCTGTTCTAAACTTAAAAGGATAAATATTTTTAATTTGCAGTTTCCCAGACTATTCCTGGGTATTTCATCTTTTCCCCCATTAACAGCACCATTCTAGATACTCCATGTTTTGTTTTAAATCGGAATGACACAGTTCTATGTCCCATAGTTTTTCTGTAGTCCCTCTGCATTTCACACATGGAAAATGCATTTCTAGTTCCCTAATAGCCATAGTCTGTCTTTTTATTTTAGCAGCTGCCTCGGTTTGACAGGCTTTTCCATAAAACATAGATTACTGTCACAGAAGAAGAGCCAGAGATCACTCAAACAGATCTGATCTAGTAGTTAATTTATTGCGTTTTAATCAGTAAATTTAGGTATGTAAAATATTGAATAAGTACAGATGGATTGGTGGTCAGTGCTTTACACGTAAAGTTAGTATGGGATACAAAGATTATCGCGTAAGCTTACTATACATTTACATTACACTACATTACATTATACTATTACTTAAACGTTACATGGATGCAAAAAATGTCATTTACCAAGTCATTGATGTCTGGTGTCAGGTAAGGGATCTCTCAGCCTCGAGGGGCAACCTTGAGAGGTGTCCCTGCTGAAGGGGAGATCACCGCCACACAGCCAGCTGCTACGAAGGGAGAGCTCAGCGGACCCAGGTGGCTGCAGGTATTTATAGTGTAAAGTGGTTCGTAGTCAGGTTTTCTGCTGTGTTAATGCAGTTTTGGCCACTTATAAGCCCGGCCTCCAGCCAAACTGGTGTTTTTTTGTTTTTTTTTTTTTTTTTGGGGGGGGGGGGCGGGGTGGGGTGTTGGTGCTCAGTTCTCACAGATAGCCTCACACAATAGGATTAACTTTGGTTAGGCCTACTTGCTGAGCATCTGCCTGGACCAAAGTTCAGTTAGTTCAAACAGGAGGAGTGCATCCATCACAATTACTAAAGGTAAAGTTCAAACTTCCAGAGGTGAGATACTCACAAATGATGGAATAGCAATATCCAGAGTTACTGATGAAAGGGAAGGAAGGTGTTAAGGAGGAAATGAATGTCTGTTGATTACTTGATTGTTTCTTTACTTCTTACATTGCACAACAATTGTAAGCGTCAGTTGAAAAAAGTGAATGTAAAGCTGTTAACAAGTGCAGAGTTTGGTGTAACACAAATGGATCTTGGAAAATGATACATAAAAATTTATAGAAGGACTATTGTGTGGTACTGTTAGGGTGTTTCACTGAATAAGGTAGGGAATAGTTCTCAAGCCTCTACTTTAGAAAAATATATTGTTAACTGGGGGAACTTTAATGAGAAATTGGCATTCTTTAAATGCTTGTCATTTCAGAAAACCATTCAGAACCTTCAGGTTGTTTTTCCTGTGTTCTAGTTTATTTTCCATCCCAGCTAATAAATTATGGAGCAAACGTGTAAACCTTCATATTAAGTGTTGGAAGAATGATAGAATACATTGCCTTACCCTGATGATGTACTCACTCAATAACTTGTTACCTCAGGAACTTCCTACTGGAGATAAATGTGTTGCTTGACAACCAGTTTTCAGAGTCACTATGACTTATGACCATGCAAATATGTACTCTGCAAGGGAATGAATGGAAACTAAAATTTAGGCATGACGGAGTCCCTTTGTGTATGTGGCTCTGCAAGATTAGTTCAAATTATTTTTGTCCACAGACTCTCAGGAGTAGATCACAAGGAGGAAAATATAATAGAAATGTTATTTGTAGATGGGGATATTCAGTCCAGGTCAGCAGCAGCAGAAGCATTAAACCCCAATGTCTTAAAGTAAGTAAGTGTACATGTTATAAGAGGGAGAAGGGATAAGCCTGTAAGTACAGTCATCATCTTTCTTCTCTCAGCACAGTGAAATGATTATGACATTAAAATTCTAGAGAGAAGGTGCCACAAGAAAGTTGTCTCTTTACATAGACTTGCATCATGTGGAAAGAAGTAGAGTTACACAACTTAATGAAGCCTTATGAGAAATTATTACATTTCTGGTCTTGTAAATGGTCATCAAATCACTGAAGGCAGACCTGATTTTGCATTGCAATAAATCAGAGTACAAGAGAAACAGAGTAGCAAGCACACGTTAACTAAGCTACCTACAAAGTAGTATTAGCTTTGGAGCCTGAGTGCTTGGGTCTTTTATGTCACCCATGGAATTAGCATTGGACCTTATATTTCTAACAAATTCCTTACCTCACATTCATATACTTAAATTGTTGTCCGTTTGGCTATTAAGACAACTTAAAAATCTTTTGTATAATAGGGATGAACTGCAGTTAGAAAAGGAAATACAGGCATGGGGGTGAGCTGGAAATATGTTAGTTTATGTAGCCAGCTTCTGAAGTGAGTACTCTGTATTATATGATGTGTTTGGGTTGCACTAGATCTTGGAAATGTTTGAAAAATTGCAAGTCGTGCTAGTAGTGTAGTTCCTACCTTGGATCCACTGATCCAGACGTGGATATTACACCCAAACTGCTTAGAGAGGAAATGAAGATTTGGAAGTAGTTTGACAGTATCTACAGCTGTGAATCAGAGAAGGTTTGGGAAGAAGTAATCAAAGCAGAACTTGAGTAAAGATTTTGGAATCATTCTGGAAGGGCATGCCAAAATTTGCTGGATGGAGACAAATATAAGGAGAGATCAGAAGAGATACTATAAAGGGAAGAATGAAAGAGAAAGCAGAAGTTTGGTGATGGTATACCAGCATATATCTGAGCAGGCATCTCAGTGTAATTTACTGCAGGAGGGAGCTCTAGGATCAAGCCTTTGTGATAAGGTATTAATGACTTTAAAAATAGCTAAATGTGCACCCAAGCTTATTTTTAAAGGCAGTCTAGCTTGTATAGCTTGTATATCAAGTAATCAGGGAAATTAAAACCACACAAGCTGACTCTGCTTTTAAATTTTAATTTTGGTAGGATTTTATTAATATGTCTTATCTTTATGCAAGAAGGTGACTAACTGGAAGCCCACATGTTTATGAATTGCAGGAAACATCTGGGAAAAGCTGATTATAAGAGAAGGTTATGAAAGTATGCATGATGAATTCTAACAGAACTGGTAATTGAAAAACTGAGAGTTGAGCAAACAACTGAATCCTGTCTTTATTAAATTCTAGATACTGCCTCTGGATCTGCATTGAAAAAGATTCCACCATATTAGAGGTTGGTGATTTTTCTTTTTTCAGGTCTTACATCCAGTTTTAAAATAATTATTGATTGCGATTGCCATGTTTAAGTAATGAAGTGAAAGATATGAGCTTCTTATTAGCAAATGATTAGTCCCAGTACAATGGAAAAAGTGGTAAAAACATTGTTAATTCAGAAATTAATGCTGAACTAATGCACAGAAGCAGTCTTGTGCTTTTGACCTCATCAGCGTGATTAAATTTTAAATGTTAGCTATATTGAAATAAATCATTTTAGCATTAGGTCTACTGGCAAGGTTTTTTGATTCAAATACTTCTCTGGTTTGAATTGATATATGATTTGTGTATTGATCAGTTCCTATCTGAAGGTCAGAGTAGTCTGTACTTCTGAGACAGTATCTGCCCTGAAAGCTACGCCAAATGAGCCTTTTGTATATGTAATACAGAAGCATAGGACCTGATAGGTATTTTCGTTGACTATACAGAAATGACCTGCTGGGTTCTACAATGTATGTATGTTTGAAACATGTAAGGTGGTACCCAGTGATCAGGTTAGAGCAGGCTAAAGCCCTTCCTGACCTGGCTCTGTATATACATTTTGCTGGGCAGTTGGAAGCCCATACATAGCTCAGTGATGACTGTATTCACTATATGAAGGTGGGCTAACTTTGGGCTACCTATAAAGTCATGTTACACTGCAATAAGCAGCATTACATGCCTCTGATGAAGCTAGTCTTGTAGGACCAGCAGTTGAAATAACAGTGGCAGCTCAGCTGCGCAGAGTGATTTCTAATCTATCTAGCTGCATATAGGAGTATGCTTAGATTTTCATTAGGGATATGCAGGCAGTATTTTTTCCCCCAGAAGATCACTTAAAGATTGCATTAAGTTAATGTATATTGCTAAGACTATCATTCAGTAAGAACATAAATGAGACATTTTAATATAATTTTGGAAACAGTTTTCGGTATATGGTTTGAAGTTCTTGAAGAGAAATCCACTATTCTGTTGTAGAACAGGACCAGAGGAGGTCATGACTCCTCATGGCAAAACATGGTTTCTTGGCTTAAAGTTATTTGGTACTGACATATTTAACTTCTGTGTCTTTTACCTTCTATAACTTCATTAATTTTCTGCTGCTGCACAAGGAAGGCACCAGCTCAGAGTAGTGCTATTGTGAATCCTGTAGGTACCTACCTCTAGCCAAAATCCTTCTGGGAGTCTGAACCTTGGTGTCCTTGAGTGATATATTGACAAACTGTTTTGCTAAATATTTGTGTAGTACTGAACCCAAGGGATCTGTGCAATATAAGCAAATAACAGTAATTCTTATTGTGCATGGTGGTTTTTTTCTGTGAAATACCTCCTTGCATTTCTATTTTACATACTGCTTCAGATAATTTTCATTTAATGAACAAATTAATGTAGATCAGACTTAATTTTGTAGTCATTGTTAGCTAACCTGTCTGAAAAATAGCCCAAAATTTCTTGTTTTTACTGTTTAATGCATTCTTACAGAGTCAAATATTTGTCTGGCTGTTTTGTCTGTTTCCAAATCACAATGACATGACTTTTTATATACTGTATTGTTCAGTGCTAGTGAAATGGCATATGTTGTAGGCATGATTTCAGTACAAATACTTTCTACCCTTAGTAATATTGTTTTTCAAATAATGTCTTTGGACCTTGATTTATCACATAATCTCTGGAGAGAGCTAACTCTTCTGTTCAGCTGGTTTTATTTATGTTCTAGAAAGCTGATTTCTACACTAACAAAGACATAAGTGCAGCTCATTAATAGTTATTTATGATTCCAGTTGCCTGATCAGAATTCCTAGAAGTCAGTGGGTGTCTTTCTATTTGGATGGGATAAAGCTCACTTACACCTTGCTGAGTATGGGATACTATTGCACTGTGCTTAGTGTCCTATCAGACTGTAATAGCTCTGGTCCTTACAGAAACTGGGCTTAGGCTCTTATTTTGATTTACAGGTGTAAGTGAAGCTTCTTATCAGCCAGATCTGACAGAGCTAGTAGCTGGCCTTGTGTGGTGATGCGGGGGGAGAGTGTGCTTCTCAAGCCTGTAGCAATGCCCGCTGCTGCAAGCAGACTTTCATAGTGGTTCTGTCCTCTGCACTTATAAATACACCTTATTATCTTCTTTTTCTAGGGACAGATGTTCATCAGACAGATCTCATACCTGTTTTGTATCTGAGATGAGGTCCATCAAATTGTTCTCAGGCACCTTTTTTATTTGAGAAAGATTTTATCCACCTTTGTTGCACTGTTCCTCACACTCAATTTTCCATGTACACATCATCATACTTTCCTTACCAGTAATCCCATAATTGGCATGGCACATGCTGTTACTCTCTTATTAGAAAATAACCATTCCCCTGCTTATTGTTCTGTACGAATGAGCTCGTGATCCCAGGAGCAGCTGGATATACCTGAATTTTTGTCTTCATTCAAAATGGCCACAATCTCCTGCTGTTTCTAATTTATAACTGCCATCAGTAAAGATGAATATTACTTCTATTCTTTGGCTGAAAAGCAAAATGAAGGACAAAGGTCCTTATGGAAGAGTGGGAGGTGGAAGTGCAGGAGTCTGCACTTCCCTGCAGTGGCAGATAGCATTACTTATTCTCCTGCTGGGACAGGGAACCTGCCTGCGAGTCCATCAGGTAGTGCTGTGGGTCTGTGCAGCTGCAGCAAGCCCACAGTTCAGGTGTAATGTCTTATGTGCAATTCCCCATCCAGTACTTTTCCCTGGGGAAGGAAGCAGCTGGGAGTAAGCCACCTGTCTCCTGCACAGCCCTCTTCTGAGCTCCTGGGATGCAGAGACGGAGCAGGCCACATGCTAAGTGTATAGCTCTGATCACCATCTTTCGACAGTGCCTGTCATGTAAAATGACAGGCTGGGAGGAGGGCAGTGCAGCTGTAACGTGACATTGCAGTCTCCCTTTTACTCTCTGACCTTATGGGATTAGACAGCCTCTTGTAGGATTTGCCAGTCGTTCGTGTCTGGTTCAGGTCTGGGAGAGATGCTGAGCCGTGCTGAGCTGCAGAATGTTCTCTGGTAGGACTCACTTAGAAGGATACTGTTTGGCTGCAGGCAAGTGGCACAAGGTGCCTGTTGTCCGCCTCTCCCACGGTCTGATTCAAAGACATAATTCTGTGATATGACCAGGCACAACAACTGTCATCTATTAGAAAAGAAGGTTGAGAGGCAAGTATATTACCCAGTGTGTATTCAGCAGGAGTAATGGTGTTGTGCTGTGTTAGTTATTGGGTAGGTTGTAGCATCTCATCTAACAAAGCTCTTTGAAATATGCTATAAGCTAATTAAATATCCAGACATTCAAAAGTAATGCTTTCCATATATTGTTGTATTTCTACGATGCAACGCAGTCTCTTCCCATTAAAATTAAGCATTGCAGTGCCCCAAAGCATGAAAGAGTTAGATCTGTGTTTGGATGTAACTGTTGCTTCAGACTAAATACTTCTCAACAATCTTGCAAATTCAGTTTGAATATGTTTGGATGAGCAGAAACAGTTCAAATCAACATTTCTCTGGAAAGGCCTTCATAGGATATATTCTGTTTATTATACATTAATTTCTATAACTATGCAGCTGCCTTTTATATCAGAGGCATTATTTTCGAGTTACTGAAGTATTTTAAGAGCGATGCTCTTGGTAAAGGCATAAACAAAGTACAAAGGCCAGTCTGTTTTCCACATAGTAGATTGTTGTTGAAGAGTTTGTGCCAGCCAGTACAGAGAGTGCAATCGTGTCTTATTCCTCTCGAGAGAGATGAATTACTCATCTGCCTCAGCTCCTGCTGCTCCACATTCTTGTCCTTGAGCTGTATTGTTGGAGTGGTCCGCTCCTCTTCACGGAGCAGCCAGTGTAACTGGCAGAAATGTAAATGTATAGCATTGTCCTCATGAAAGGTCTTCACCTGTACGCTGTTTTGGATATGCACCAGCTTTCCCAACAGTGCAGTTAATTGTGCTTTTGAGATTTAATTATTTTTTTAAAGAAAACCAACAAATTTTTTTCAAACAATAGCACTGTGTACAGCAGTATCTATTAAAACTGTTGCAAATTTGCAGAGACGGCGCTATTGACTCATACACTGATATGTTGCAACAGCCCAGGTAATTTATCTTGCCATTTTTCTGTTCAGGAAATTTTGTTCAAGGTTGTAATTTCCTCTGGTGGTTGACACAGTAGGGCCTGTGAAAAGACAAAGTATGTCTAACTAAGATCTCCTGGTTCAAGTGTGTTTCTGTCTTCAACTCATTTTACTGTGAAGTAGATAGTGCTGTGTGCCTTGAAAAATTAATTTTTCTTTTTAAAGTTTGTGTTTGCAGCTACGTACATGTTTTAATGTGGTTACAACTGCAGTTTCTTAACATGCCTCAGTACTGTTACAGCCCCCTTGGGGTTAAAATGTGACTGGCATGCTACTGAAAGGCACCACCCAAGTGCTGCTGCCACTGGCAATAAAACCCTTTGACTTTGGTAGGAACAATATTGAAGCAAAAACATAGCTATTGCGAAGCATTGAATATGATTGTTATCAAATCATCAGCAAATACTGAGGGTCAAACACAGACATTTCCTAACTGGGGGTGTGCAAAGAAGTCTTTGCTAGACTGGGTCATGAAAGCTGGTAGCCTTGGAGGAAACACAGTAGCTGGAGTGTCAGAGACTGTGTGTACAAGTCCCCAAAATAACCCATAGCCCTTCATTTGAGAAGGGAAATTAAGCTCATATTTTGCTCAGAAGAACTACTTGTTGCATAAACAACATAACTTATGGCAGATTAGGAGTAGGATCCCTGCAGATGCTCAGAACATTTCCCTTGTTCACCTGGCAGCACTCTGCACTCCCTAGGCAGGGCCAGTGGGAGAAAGTGCTGCTTGACCTTATACTAACAAACAAGGAAGGGCTGGTTGAGGATGTGAGGGCTGGGAGTAGCCTTGGCTGCAGTGACCATGAGATGGTGGAGTTCAGGATCCTGCATGGTAGGAGCAGGGCAACAAGTACGGTTACAACCCTGGACTTCAGGAGAGCTAAATTTGGCCTCTTCAAAGACCTCCTTGGAGGAATCCCGTGGGTTAGGGCTCTAGAAGGCAGGGGGGTCCTAGAGAGCTGGTCAGTATTCAAGAACCACTTCCTCCAAGCTCAAGGTTCGTGCATCCCTAGGAGGAGGAAGTCAAGCAAAGGAGCCAGGACACCTGCATGGATGACCAAAGAGCTTCTAGAGAAACTCAGATGGAAGAAGAAGGTTCACAGTATGTGGAAAAAGGGACTGGCCACTTGGGAGGAATACAGGAATGTTGTCAGGGTATGCAGAGATGCAACGAGGAAAGCCAAGGCCCACGTGGAACTCAATCTGGCAAGGGATGTCAAGGATAACAAGAAGGGCTTCTTTAAATACATCAGCAGTAAAAGGAAGACTGGGGATACAGTGGGCCCGCTGCTGAACGAGGTGGGGGCCCTGGTGACACAGGATGCAGAGAAGGCGGAGTTACTGAATGCCTTCTTTGCTTCAGTCTTCACTGCTACGGCTGGCCCTCTGGCATCCCAGCCCCCAGAGGTGAGAGAAGAAATCTGGAGAAAGGAGGACTTCCCCTTGGTTGAGGAGGATTGGGTTAGAGATCATTTAGGCAAACTGGATCCTCACAAATCCATGGGCCCCAACGGGATGCACCCACAAGTGCTGAGGGAGCTGGCGGATGTTCTTGCCAAGCCACTCTCCATCATCTTTGAAAGGTCATGGAGGACAGGAGAGGTGCCCAAGGATGGGAGTGTAGCCATTGTCTCTCCAGTCTTCAAAAAGGGCAAGAAGGAGGACCTGGGAACCTATAGGCCAGTCAGCCTCACCTCCATCCCTGGAAAGGTGATGGAACAGTTCATTCTGGAGGTCATCTGCAGGCATGAGAGGGAAAGAAGGCTATCAGAAGTAGTCAACATGAATTCACCAAGAGAAGATCATGCTTGACCAACCTGATAGCCTTCTATGATGGCATGACTGGCTGGGCAGATGAAGAGAGAGCAGTGGATGGTGTTTATGTTGACTTCAGTAAGGCTTTTGACACTGTCTCCCATAACATCCCCATAGGTAGGCTTATGAAGCGTGGGTTAGATGAGTGGACGGTGAGGTGGATAGAGAACTGGCTAAACGGCAGAGCTCAGAGGGTTGTGATCAATGGGGCAGAGTCTGGTTGGAGGCCCATAACTGGCAGTGTTCCCAGGGGTCTATGTTGGGTCCAGTCCTGTTCAGCATATTCTGGACGTAGGGACAGAGTGTACCCTCAGCAAGTTTGCTGATGATACAAAACTGGGAGGAGTGGCTGATACACCAGAAGGCTGTGCTGCCATTCAGCGAGACCTGGGCAGGCTGGAGAGCTGGCCTGAGGGGAACCTCATGAGATTCAACAAAAGCAAGTGTAAGGTCCTGCTCCTGGGGAGGAACAACCCCATGCACCGGTACAGGTTGGGGGCTGACCTGCTGGAAAGCTGCTCAGCTGAGAAGGACCTGGGTGTGCTGGTGGACAGCAAGTTGACCATGAGCCAGCACTGTGCCCTTGTGGCCAAGAAGGCCAACAGTATCGTGGGGTGCATAAAAGGAGTGTGGCCAGCAGGTCGAGGGAGGTTATCCTCCCCCTCTTCTTCACCCTAGTGAGGCCACATCTGGAGTACTGTGTCCAGTTTTGGGCTCCCCAGTTTAAGAAGGACAGGGAACTGCTTAAGCAAGTCCAACAGAGAGCTACAAAGATGATCAGGGGACTGGAGCATCTCTCTTATGAGGAAAGGCTGAGATACCTGGGTTTGTTTAGCCTGGAGAAGAGAAGACCAAGGGGGAATCTTGTCAATGCTTATAAATATCTGAAGGGTGGGTGTCAAGAGGACAGGGCCAGACTCTTTTTAGTGGTGCCCAACGACAGGACAAGGAGCAATGGGCACAAGTTGGAACACAGGAAGTTCCACCTGAATATGAGGAAAAACTTCTTTACTGTGAGGGTGACAGAGCAGTGGAACAGGCTGCCCAGAGAGGTTGTGGAGTCTCCTCCTCTGGAAATATTCAAAACCCACCTGGATGCAGTCCTGTGCTCCCTGCTCTAGGTGTACTTGCTCAAGCAGGGGGTTGGACGAGATGATCTCCAGAAGTCCCTTCCAACCCCTACCATTCTGTGATTCTGTGAAGGTTATCCAGATGTTTGTTCAACCAAGTGCTGGTATTGATGCTGGGGTCAGTCACAGATATCACCTCTTTTTCTTGAGGAAGGAAGGGTCTGTGTCAGGCACTTACATCGCAGGTGTGCTGAAAGCTATCTGAATCATGGCAAGATATTAAGGCCCTTACTTTATGTGTTGCCAGCTTTCACAAGTAAATAAGAAGAGATTCATAAGGGTGAAAACAGAGTGTGCCAAATGGCCTTGCAGGACTCTGACATCTTGGATATGTGGTTTCTTACCTTGCAGCAAGAACAGTGTATATTTTTCATTAAAAAGAGACTAACTCTGCAAAAAGTTGCATACTGGAGCTTCCAAGAATTATGCAAAGCAGTAGTTATTAACAGATTTTAAGATATAAAAGCAATCTCTAGACAATGCAAACCACAGAACCTTTCCCCAGTACAGATATTGATTTGAACTGCATGTTTTTTTTGTTAAAGACGTCTCAGTAAGATGCTCCAGTTGTTGATGCTTGCACTATTAAAAATACTTATTAACTGTCATGAGACTCTAGATGAAGAGATCAGAGATTAATGTTTACACTACAGACATTTTTATTGATAAGCTTGATGAATCCCACCCTATGTTAAAATATATTTAAAAATAAAATAAATAAAGCGTTAAAACATTATAGATAGTATGAAATCAGTTATTGTCTGACAGTATTTGTGGAATGTGGTATTTCATCTTAGCTTTGTTTTGGATAATCCACATAGGCTGAAGTTCTTTAGGTCTTGCCTGAAGCAAGTTTCATGAATGTGACTATATAACCTCTCTAGAAATTTTTCTTAGTCTTAAACATCCTTCTGAGGTGTTGATTCAAGAACTAAATGCACAATACTAGGAATGACTTCCCTAACATCATGTACTGGTCCTAATTATACCAAATACAAAAGCATAACTTACATATTAATTCTAAGGGTAATTATGTATGAGTATATAATTCTCCTGCTTATCTCTTCAGGGACAGCTAAAACTTCACAAGAGAAGTGCACATTCAGCTGGTTTCCTGGTCCTTGCTGAGTTTGCGTCAGAGCTTTTTGGGATACAGCTCTCCATTTTATAAATAAGAATTCATGCTAATTCTTTAAAATAATACCATTCTAAAATTGAAAAAGGATGGCAGAAACATATTTCTTTCTAACTGAGAGCTGGATAAAATTTTGATCCGAATATGAATTATAAACGATTCACTAGTGCCTACCTGATTTTGCACATGGGGTATAACAAATTGCTGAGTTACGTGTGCTCTAATCCTGAATTACAGTAATTTAAACAGCAGTGTTGCAAACTGTTCCTTATCTCTTTTTTTTCTGTCATCTGCATACATCTACATGTCTATACACACATATATTCATGCATATACATGAGGAAGGTACATTTTAATTGTATTGGTCTCTTCTGGGTGATACCTGTTTTAGTTACTCTAGGGGATACAATAGGTTTGGTGATTTTATTTTCTTCTGTTCAGAATAAGCTTCAGAGATTCTCAGTAATCTCTTGTAAAGTATTTGGCTAATATGCAGTGTCTGTTGACTACTGTTCTAACCTTTGAAAGTTTCTCAAAAACTTATTAGCATCTCCCTTTAGGCACAGAGCATTGCAAATGCCAAAACAACATTAGGATTTCAGTGATGACTTCTGCAAATTAGATTAGGAATCACTGTGCTGCTGCTGAAGTAACATAGAAAAATCTAATATTAGTTTGAATAATGGTGTTATGAGTTCAGCTTCTGGATGCCCATTAGGTATGGACAGGAGAGAGGCCATCTGCTGTCTACTGTGCGCTGTTCTCCGGGTGAGAAGAACTGTGTTGGCAGCTGATGGGAATGCATCAGCTCTCAGAAAGTGAGACTGTTCTGGCAGCAGCCGGGTTGGCTCTTTGTTTTCCCAGGAGATCAGCTATGGGGTAGTTAATGGATGAGAAAGGTGGCTTCCGCAGCTGTAGGTGAGGCTTGTGTTAGCTGGATCATCTGATGTTCTTGATAGACTTGAGTCTGCCATCACCAGAGACTAACTGCAGAGCATTTCTGGAGAGCTGGGCACATTTTTCATCTGAGTAGTGGTAAAGGAAATCTGCTTGGCCAAAGAAATGTTGTTAGAAGCGGTCTTTTCTTTGCAGAAGCATGAGGGGTGGTGGCCTGCCGGGACTGCCTGTTTTTACTAGAGATAACTTCACTTTGAAATGTGATTTATTTCTAGAGCTCTGTCAAAAATAGGTATTCAAAGTATGAAATTGTGCAAGATGATATATGTATACTGCTGTGGAATACAAACTGATCTAGATGGTACAAGTGTTTCCTGTCTCTATTTTTCTGTTCGCATTTTTTTGTTTGATTCTCCTTTCCATAATACCCCATTTTTCTTAGTTCATTTTTCTCTCTTTCACTGTTTCCTTCCTTCTGGAGTAATTTCTTCCACTGAAATCCAATGCTCATTAACCTGACATTATAAACAGGATTTTAGGCAGGATCTTTCTTGTCCCTCCTGCCAGCAGTTGTTCTCTTCTCTTAGACTTGCCTAAAGAAGACTGAAGGTATGAGCTCTTTCACCACATCTGCCCCTTACAGTTCTTATGGGCTCCTACCAGCCTGTTCATAACCCTAACAAAAAAATGCCTAATGCAGTAATCCTACTGGAACAGGTTGCCCAGAGAGGTGGTAGATGCCCCATCCCTGGAAACATTCAAGGTCAGGTCAGACGGGGCTCTGAGCAACCTGATCTATTTGAAGATGTCCCTGCTCACTGCAGGGGGGTTGGACTAGATGGCCTTTAAAGGTCCCTTCCAACCCAAACCATTCTATGATTCTACAACTCTATAAGTGGTGAGTAATTTTCCTGTGTAAAAAATGATGGGTGTGAAGCACTGATGGTGACAAGCCCATCAGCTACCTCATCTCTCTACCAGGTCAGCACAGGGAAAAAAAGGAAATGGCAGCAGATGCCAGCACATTGCTTTATGGCCACAGACCAGATTGCATCTTGAAACAGAAGAGGGAACGTTTTCATGACAGAGCTTGAAGATGAAAATATTCTTCTAAATGAAAATATTCTTCTATAGCCACAACACGCATTGGAGTGAATAAAGAGTTTAATATTTAATTGAAAAATAATAGAAAACTGGAACTATGGTGTATATTTCATTTTATGGTGCTTAAGGAGATTCAGCTTTATTTGTCTTCAAATATATTTTGAAGTTCAAACTCAGGTGAAAGCTGTGGCTTATATTTGAAGTCTACCTCTTGCTTAGGCTATTGAACTCTACTCCCTTTTGTGGCTGTGTGTGTCTTATGTACATTCCAGGTATGTATGTGTGTATATGCACTTTTGTGCCTGCAGCACTACTTTACAAAATTCCATTTATCAGTTTTTGTAGTGAAATTCAGCCGAGCAGTATTGAACCAACTGATCGCATTCTTGTGTGGAAAAGTCCTTGAAGAATAGTATGTATGGTATTGAGATTTCAGGCCTATTGTTAAAAAAAATCAAGTATTAAAGTAACACATCAACTTAGGTGCTTTAGTAGACCACGTGTGAGTTATTGAAGAGTATATTACTGAGCTGCATTAGCTTGCTGTCAGTTACTTCCCTCCTGATAACCAACTCTCACAAAAATTGTTTTGAGGATCATATTTAAGGTGTGGGAAGCCACCTGTGTATTTCTGAGCGCTCTTCCCCTTGTTTTAAAGAACAATGGAAAACCATACTTTTCAAAGCGAGTGATGTTTGCGCAGGCTGGGAATATGTCTGTGTGAATTCGGTGTCGGTTCTGTGAGCAGCATCTTTATCACAACCTCTATTTCGACAGGAGGCTTTCATTTAGCTTTGTATATTCATTTCATAAGAGGCATTTGCATGTAACAGCCAAACTGCATCTAGGAAATTGTGACAGGAGCAATCACACTGTGGATGACTTTACAGGTAAAACAAGCAGCTAGTTGCCAGCAATACAGCTCTGCTCTGAACAAGCGGGGCTGGGAAGGGGAACGTGGAAATTCCCCACGAGGAGAGCAGGGACCAGAAGGGTGTCAGAGGGTTTTTCAGAGGTTTTCACTGACTGGAAGCCAAGTGAAACAAACAGTGAGAGTTGTCTGTCCAAAGTGCTCAAACCAAACCCCTGGACTAGTTAGAAAGGAATAAACAGTCATGTGAGTTTTAGGACGAAAACATTTAAGCAACTCTGGGTCTTAAAGAGCAGGACTTCCGAGGCTTGCGATTCAGGTCAAAGCCAGCCCACCCTTGGGGAAGGCATGGAAGAGACAGCAGTAGGGTGGGCGAGGCAAGAATCCTGTTTGGCCTTTTCTTTCAATACCGAGTAAAACTAAGCTTGTTTATATTAATGATAAAATTTAAGAAAGAAGTAAAACCTGTGAAGAGACTCATTACGGAGTAGCTAATAGCATGGCTCTTGCAGCTGGCTTGTCAACCGCTCCAGCTCTTTGCTCTGTCTGGTTTAGGAAGAATCCTGGGGCTGTGTTCAGATGTAGCTGTAGTAGAAACCACTGTCAGTTTGTACTCAAACTGCCAAGCCTTGGAGGTGTGCAAGGGTCAGAAGTATCCCATCACCCATTTAGATTGGTTTTTATTTTGATGAGGGCCTACAGTTAAAAAAAAAATAAAAATCAGTACAATTCAAAGACTTTTTGGATTTTATTTCACGCTCTCTTTATATATAGTTACATACACGTATACGCATTATATATAAAAACTGTAGTGTGTAGGGTATATATGAAACTCAAATATACATATAAAAATATACTTTTAATGTATATTTAACGATATCGTTCCAGGCGTTTATGTTATATTACCTCAATAATTTTAATAACCTGCTGAAATTTTCATAGAGCTTGTGTTGCCAGCCCCACTAATGTAATGGAACTTTAATGCGGTGTAACATTTTACTGTTTCCTGAGGAAACAAAGATTGTGCAATCACTTTCTGTCTGTCAGTCCTCTGCGTCAGGTTTTGAACTGCTGATCTAGCTCCTGCAACATGGGAAGGAAGTCTTCTGCGAGTTTTTAAGATAATTAAGTTCTTACAAGTTTCATGATGGCCATGGCTCAGTAAAGAGGAAAAACCCAAATCAGTGCCCTACTGAGTGAAAAGCTGTTATATATTCTCCTTGGCAGCAATCAACATATACATACCTAAAGGCTAAGCACAGCAGGTGCTGTCACCTGCCCAGAAGAGATGTCAGAAGGTACGTGTGGTGGGAGAGAAGCTGAAATTATTTTGGTTAAGGGGTGTGAGAGAAGTAGGACTCAAATCTGTAGGAAATAGTGTTTCATTACATCTGTTGGTCACAGAAGAACTTATTACATTTTTTTTTTTCATTTCACCATTCATATTTCAGTTTTCAAGTAATGTAATTACTGAATTCACCAGATACACAGTTTTAGAGATAAGATGCCTCTGAGATGAGAATGAGTGGGAAATTGAGAGTCTTTGCACATTACGCTTAATGCAGCTAAAGCTATTTTGCTTCATGCTTTATCTTTGGAATTATTAGCTATGAGCCATTTTTTGGTTTTGTTCTCTTTCACTAGTCTGACTTGCAGCCTCAGAAATCTTTTTTGCTGGTCTTTGAAGAGATTTGCATTAGTGCGCACTAAAATATGATAAGCATGTTACTCTAGAAGACCATTTAAAAAAGAATCAGATTTCAGTATGGAGTCATAGTGATACTGAATACTTAGTTATTTGTATTCCTTTGAGAGCTAGTAATTTATGTTTCTTATTTTCATTAATATCAATATATTTACTTACTGTATTATATTGACAAAAGGATTTGAGTACTATAAATAATTTCTAAAAACAAAGCATAAAATTAGTTCAGAAGTCTTGCTTTTATAAAGCCTTGGGCATCAAACTAACCAGAACAAAGAAAAGTGGAAAACAAAAATCAAATAATGTGCCCTCTGCGGGCTGAGTGAACAAAATGAGGATGAGGAAAAGGCTGAGGTTCTTAATGCTTTCCTTACCTCAGTCTTCACTAGTAAGACCAGTTGTTCTCTGGGTACCCAGCCCCTTGAGCCTCAAGACAGGGACAGGGAGCAGAATGAGGCCCCCATAATCCAAGGGGAAATGGTTAGCGACCTGCTACACCACTTAGACACACACAAGTCTATGGGGCCAGATGGGATCCACCCAAGAGTCCTGAGGGAGCTGGCAGAAGTGCTCATCAAGCCACTTTCAATCATTTATCAGCAGTCCTGGCTAACCAGGGAGGTCCCAGTTGGCGGGAAGTTAGCACATGTGATGCTCGACTACAAGAAGGGCCAGAAGGAGGATCCAGGAAACTACAGGTCTGTCTGTCTGACCTCAGTGCTGGGGAAGGTTATGGAGCAGATCATCATGAGTCCCATCACACTGCACATACAGGACAACCAGGTGATCAGGCCCAGTCAGCATGGGTTTATGAAAGGCAGGTCCTGCTTGACTAACCTGACCTCCTCCTATGACAAGGTGACCCGCTTAGTGGATGAGGGGAAGGCTGTGGATGGTGTCTACCTAGACTTCAGTAAAGCCTTTGACACCGTTTCCCACAGCATTCTTCTGGAGAAACTGGCTGCTCATGGCTTGAACAGGCAGACTCTTTGCTGGGTTAAAAACTGGCTGGATGGCCAAACCCAAAGAGTTGTGGTGAATGGAGCTAAATCCAGTTGGCAGCCAGTCACGAGCGGTGTTCCCCAGGGCTCGGTTTTGGGGCCAGTCTTGTTTAATATCTTTATCAATGATCTGGATGAGGGGATCGAGTGCACCCTCAGTAAGTTTGCAGATGACACCAAGTTGGGCAGGAGTGTCGATCTGCTCGAGGGTAGGAAGGCTCTGCAGAGGGATCTGGACAGGCTGGATCAATGGGCCGAGGTCAATTGCATGAGATTCAACAAGGCCAAGTGCCAGGTCCTGCATTTGGGTCACAACGTCATGCAACGCTCCAGGCTTGGGGAAGAGTGGCTGGAAAGCTGCCCGGCAGAGAAGGACCTGGGGGTGCTGGTGGACAGCCGGCTGAACATGAGCCAGCAGTGTGCCCAGGTGGCCAAGGTGGCCAACAGCATCCTGGCTTGTATCAGGAATAGTGTGGCCAGCAGGAGTAGGGAAGTGATCGTGCCCCTGTACTCGGCACTGGTAAGGTCACACCTTGAATATTGTGTTCAGTTTTGGGCCCCTCAGTACAAGAAAGACATCGATGTGCTGGAGCGTGTCCAGAGAAGGGCAACAAAGCTGGTGAAGGGTCTGGAGAGCAGGTCTTATGAGGAGAGGTTGAGGGAACTGGGGTTGTTTAATCTGGAAGAAAGGAGGCTCAGGGGAGACCTTACCGCTCTCTACAACCACCTGAAAGGAGGTTGTAGTGAGGTGGCGGTCAGTCTCATCTCCCAAGTAGCAAGTGATAGGATGAGAGGAAATGGCCTCAAGCTGTGCCAGGGGAGGTTTAGATTGGATATTAGGAAAAATTTCTTCACCGAAAGGGTTGTCAAGCATTGGAACAGGCTGCCCAGGGAATTAGTTGAGTCACCATCCCTGGAGGTATTTAAAAGATGTGTAGGTGTGGTGCTTAGGGATGTGGTTTAGTGGTGGACTTGGCAGTGCTAGGTTAGTGGTTAGACTGGATGATCTTAGAAGTCTTTTCCAACCTAAGCAGTTCTATGATTCTATAAAACAGCCTTTCAGAGTGCTATAAGGTTTGCTAAATTTGGCTTCTGACAGGGAGTCAGAGATGCAGGTTCCCAACGTGGGGAGACTTGACTGCCACTGGCCTGCTCTTGTCCTCCTTCAGTCGCCGGTGTGCCAGACAGTTCAGCAGACGGCTGTGGTAAGGTGTGGGACACAGAGAAACTGCTGTTGTACTTAAACCAGAACTAGCTTTCATAAAGAAGTAGAGCAAAGAAGATGACCTAGGAGCAAAAGCAAAGGTAGATGATTTGGCAGCATAAAGGCAGTTAAATTTGAGCATTGTCAAGTGGAAGGAAAGATACAATGGGAAGATTAATTTGAATACTCGCGTGCATTCTTTCAGCAGCAATCATTGCAGAGAGCTGGAAATCATGTTAGACAACTCAGGAAAAATATTTGTTCAATAGACAATAAAAAATAAACATTTGAGTCATAAAGAGTGGAACTGGTTAGACAATACCTTCTTGCTTGAATGTGCTTAGTTCTTCTTCAAAAATATGAACAGGTAGACTTTTTCGAGAAATGTTTTGACACACAGGCTAATTATTTTACAGAGTAATTAGTTGATTAGGACAGTTCATTTTGGAGATGAAATACTTCCGAGGAAGGTATAACTTTCCTTGTTATACAACAAGTATAACATATAATAGTAATAAAAAACAAACAAACAAAAAAAAACAAACAAAAAAAAAAACAAACATGTAACAAGGAGAACTATAATATGGTCAACAGAAGTTGACCATATGTGTATAAAATTCCAGTTATTCTTTCAAATAATACTAAAAAAGAAGTGACATAGTAACAGAATTATAAAAAAGTAATTTAAAATTAATAAAAGGAAAAGTATTTTACTTAATAAATTATGTATTGAAGTCATCAACACAGTATATTATATCTAAAGAGTTTAATAAAATCCCAAAGAACGGTCAGTGATTACTCCCTGAGAGTGGGTAAGAGGGATATATTTCTTTGTGTTTAAGAGCATAAGCTTAGAAAAGGTTGAGGACAAAGGTATCCATTAAGGAAATCCAAGCATTTTTCTCCTTAGTTTCCTACTTGCTGCTCTTGAATAGGATATTGGAGTAGATGAAGCTAATCTCTGGATGCCTACAGTATGTGTGCCATCAGTGCTACACCCTAAAATCCTGGGATCCTAAAATCTAAAATCTTCATCATACGTGCACACTGCAACAGCCCTTATCTGGTAGCCTTTTATGTTAGAGGATCTCCTTAAATACAACACAGCTTCTTTCCAGTCTTCATCTGAAAGGAAGCTGGTGCACCTCGAGAGGAGAGGCGGAGAATAAAAGGCAGTAAAGAGGAGTTATCACACAGGTCTCAACTCAAATCAGGACATAGCTGGAGTGTGGCAGATAATGTCAGCATAGTCATGAAATATGGAAAATCCTACATGTGATCTAATTGCTGTGACGCTTGTCTTTCATAACATCCATTCCATCCTCAGTTCTTGCTATCCTACTCGCTTAATTTATAACTTGTATTGTATGAGCCAGCCTATGCAGTACCACGGCATGTTAGAGATGTCTGATATATTTGTGCCACCAGCGCAGATGTGGGAAAGGCTGTTACATGTAATTGTGATGCAGCAACCACATCAGGTACTGCTCTCTCCCAGCACACTGGGCACAGCTCTACTGCTGCTGCTTCCAGAGCTAGCTGAGTATCTCCGCACAATCCTGCACCGCATGGCATATAGATAAACTTTAAAATCTAGACTGCCACCCTATTTTTTCTTTGTAAAGCATTTGCTTCAAGTTTGGGAGCTACGTAGCAGTGCATATAATTAATGAAATGTTATTCAGTGGTGGTGTGGGGATTTTTTGCTTTTTATTCCATTTGGTTTCTGAAACCTCTAGGATTAACCTTCAGCCTGAATGAGTCTGGCAATTCATTTACGTTCCACCAGCAGCGCCCTGTCTTTTCAGTAACTCAGATATAATTTGTTTTAATACAGTTAATGATGTATGCAATCATATTTTCTGGTGCCGAGCTATATTTTATAGAGCTGAAACGTCATGCAACATGAAAGTGATAAAATGGCCTTTACATCTCCTAGTTTCTGACTCCTGAATACGATGCCCTTTTGTTACGGTTGTTTTGCATGCTCCATGTAGGCAGGGGGAGGTGGTATGATTTGAGATTAACCATTGTAAGTATGTAATGTTGAAACCCATAGATATTTGTGAAGACTAGTTAAAAATGTCTCTTATATGATGGAGACATGGGAAATGGGTATCTCTGAACACTGTGTGCACTGCAGTAGAATCTAGTATTTGCTGGCTGCTCAGAGAGAGGAGAAGAAAGGTAGGAACTCACACTGAGAATTTGGTAGGTTACGTAATAAAAGTGTCTGGAATGTGGACAGAGGATTTGAAATGTGATTTTATGTGAAACTCCTCATCTTATCATCATTGTGCTGAATTCATTTAGAAGGAGAAATCTCTGTCTAGCATAGGGCAAGTGACAGCCAAGAGGCGTAGGCAGAGGTTTTATTATCAGATAATGGTGATGATTTTATTGGACTCTATATGTAAAATGATATACTTTAAATATATATACAGAGAATAATATTGGTCTGAAATAAGAGCAAAAATAAAGAAGTAAAAGGAGAGCATGTTCAGATGATGTAGAGTAAAAAGACAGTAAATGATTCATGTTGTTTTCAAAAGCTGCTGAAGACAATCTATTTGGGTTCTTCAGAATTCATTCTGCTGCAGCTAAATCCAGTTTAAATTATATTACAGAAATTCAAGACACTCTTCCTTGACCACTACTGTTTTCATGGTTGGTGGAAAAAAAGGAGGATACATGCTTCCAAAAAGCCTTGTCTATATTTCAGGCTGAATGCCATGATTGTTTTTTTAAATTTTCAGCGTGCTGAAGAAAGTCTTTGGTCAAAAGAGAACAAATTTCCATAGGGGACTCTGAAGAGGTGCACTGCTTCTTTTAAGCAGATGGGTAGATAGCTTTCAGGAGTCTTGACAAGCTGTGACAAGCTCAGAGCCTTGGAGGTGGCCTCTCTGCATGACGTAAGATAAAAGGGTCTTGAGCCGGATGCAGGCAGGATCCCTTCCAGAAAGATTACAGGGGCTTGGCAGTTTGTTTGTCCATAACTGCTGTGATCAGCTCCTACCCACTCCAGGGGCAAACATCACCAGGACATTTCATAAAATGTGTTCCTGTGTTTCTTCCTTTTCTTCTACAAATTGCAACTGAACACCCAGACACCTAGCCCAGGTCTTTGTCTCTGAAGGAGCTTGTGCAACTGCTTATTGAAGAATGTGAGTAAAGAGGAAAACGTATTTCAAAATCAGGTGGGGAAGACTTGATTCAGCGTTTGGGTTCTGGTCAGACACTTGAATCTTGGCCTTACATATCAGATACAGATTTTGTGACCATCTGTTTGTTATGTATTGGTTTCAAGTGAGCGTGGGTCCACAGGGGATTTTTTCTCCCCCAAATTACTTTCTATAAAAGTTCTTCATTTTACTTGGTAGTCTCCCAGAAGAAAGAAGCCCCTTGGAGAATGTATGATAATGGTGTGATATTGAGGCAAAGTTCTGGCAGGATTTTATTGTTTACTTTTATAATGCTTCTACCTGATTTTCCCATTGTAGGCTTAACAAAGCCAAGACTATCCTAACCTAAGTGTGTCAGTCCTGTTCAGATTCAGTTATTTTCATGATGAAAACTAACATTTTTAAGTGCTTTGTTGGATCAGGGCCTAGATGATTGTTACCTCTTTCAACCGAGTGTTTTAAAGCTTCCTTGATCATCATAATAATGGAATTATACCAATAATTATTAATGAATAGTATTACTTTGTAAATTCCCCTGTGAATCTAACTGCTACAGGAATTAGAGCCTCAGTTCCAGTATTTCATAAATGTGCCATAGCAATCTTAAAGCAATTTACTTACTTTCTTGCCTACTGATAATACATTTATTACTATTTCTGGTAAAGAGATATCCTTTGTGATTTGGAGGTGGACTGTTTTGATCACATGGGATTAGATAATGGATCTTCAAAACTGCCCCTGTTGAAGAAAACAAGACAGTCTGAGTTGTTTTTTAAAAATTTCCCTTGGAAAAGGTAAAATCTCTTCTTTTTCAAATCTAGGAAGAAAAGCAGCAGTGACTGAGAAGTTAGGGACCTAACTAAGGACCTTGGATCTAGGTCTTTGTTTCACTAAGAATGAGAATTTGAGAATAAGAATTACTTTAGTAAGTGACAAAACCAAGACAAGCTTTTCTTACTTTTCTGCAAGCATTTTTACAGCTCTTAGAGGTGAATGTTGAAGAAAAATTGTAGCACAAAACCGCTTGATCCTTCCTGGTCACTTATGCATCATTGATTCTGCATCTCCGTTGTGATGAACGTGCTGGGGAAGATCGTCAGCAAAAATACTGCAGGTGTCTGTTGCTATCAGTGGTGATTTTGAATGCTGAAGCAGTCCAGGTCTTGTTCTGCTTGTGTACAGCTGCATATATATATAATGAAATGCTACTTGGAAGTCTTTTTTTTATTTTATTTTAATAAACTCAGTATTAGGAGAATTGCAGTGAAACTTATGCACATTGGGACCCAGGACAACTCATCCCTTTTCCTCATCCAGTTGGGTGACATGGAGCTGAAGCCCTTTCTCCTAACAGCAGCTTCTGATAAAGTCCATGGCTTGGGTGCCTGCTGTGTCTGTGCTTGCCACAGGTCTGATCACAAGCCCTACCGCTTAGCTTCCCGTACCGGCACTGCTCCCAGTGCAGGGTCAACTGGTGTCCCAGAGGAGAAGCTTGATGCCATGGCTGAAGGGAAGCCAGGAAGGACATGGAAGACATAACTGGAGTCACATGTGAAGTAAATGGCATGTATTGTAGCACCATGCATAGACTGAAGTGGCCGGCAAGTAGGAAACCACAGAAGTCAGAGATGCTACAAGATTTATTTCCTTTTTTTGCATTAAGAATGGTAGGATTCTGAATTCTTAAAGGAAAACCCAGGAAAGTGACCTGGTTTGGTTGAAGGGGAAAGGCTACCACAGAGCAATGTTCCAACTATTTGTACCGCTGTATATGCAGACAGGTTTTTAAAGTATTCTTTTAAAATTAACAGTGTAGGTACTTTCCAGATACCTTGTAGCACTACAAAGAGAGTTATAGAAGCCACGTATTTTCTCCAGTTCGTCTCCAGTGGTTTTGGTCTCTGGTCTTCCTCCGGTTGTGACAAATAAAATTTTGTTCTGTGCCATCTTTGTGACAGGTCCAGCACTGCAGCGGACTTGATACTGTTTATTGGTTTCCTCTAATACCAGTTTCATGCTTCTTTTCTTGGATGAAAATATATATTGAACTAAACAAGCCATCAAGCATACTTATGTCTTGAGAAGCATTCCTTGGTAACAAAAAGATGAACTGAGGAGTCAGAGATGTTTTTCGTTATCCTTTTATGTGATGAGCTTGTGTTTGTTTGGAGAACTGAGGTAACAGAGTTTTATCTTCTTCCTATCTGACAACCTACTCAAGTACACCAAATGGGATTTATAAGATAGGTTTCATTAGGACACAAATTAATAAAGTGGAACAAGTACCTCATTAAATAGGAAAAACTGTAAGTAAAACACATTAAAGTAAAAGGCTTTGAAAACCAGTCACTCCCTCTGTGTCCTTGCAGAGCTGGCTTTTGCCTCCAGTAGAGTGGAGCAAACAGTATGTGGTCCCCTCCGGTTGCCCCTGTTTTTGTAACCACTGAGGGTTGGCTGCAGATCTGTTTGTTACTACAGGGAGGTCCCTGATCCTCAGGGATTTCCTGCTTGCTTTGGGCTGCAGGGTCCCAGCTTGCTGTGCCCCTCCCCAGCAACTAACCCCCCACTGCATGGCAGGCCGCTTCTGGGTGGGTGATGTCCTGGGAGAGAGACTCCCCTGGCAAGGCAGAGGACACTGTGTGAGCTTGCCCAGCTTGGGGAGCAAAGCCTGTGGAGAAGTGGCACTCTTTCTCTCCCTCTGAAGGTTTTCAGTCCCAGACTCCATGTGCCAGGGCAGCACAGGCAGCTGACCCAACTACCTCCTGCCCTCCTGTACAAAATATACCATGCACATTGTTTTTACTGAAAACATACAAATTAAAACATCATACTGTATGTCCTTAGAGGTGGAGATAGAGGCAGTGAAACCTCAGTCGTCAGAGTGTTGTGGAGGGTTTGGTTTTGACACTCTGTTGTCCTTCGTGCAGGCTGTCCCTTACACAGATTTTTGTCAGAACAGCATAGTCACTGCCCATGATGCGGTACAGCATTTACTGCTTGCTGGTGCAAAACCACCTCCTCCATCCAGCCTTAGACAGGTGTGAGCAACAAGTATGTCCCATTTGGTAGCCACAATTAAAGTCATACTGTGTCTTTTAAAGTAACAGTGGCGTTCATTGATATCTCAGCTTGTTCTTATGGAGATAGCAGATGTCTTTGTATGTCTTTGTGATAAACATAACTAATTACTAAGAAACAAACATTTCCTGCACTTGAAGAGCCTTGCGGTCCTGCTGAAGTCAATAGAAACTGTCTGTAGATCTATAAAGCCTGTCGGTTACAAAAAAGTATTTTTCAAACCCTGACCACAGTTCAGAAGCTTGCATGGGTCATTTAAATGTCACTAATTTGTGCTCCATGTTTTGTGCAGCACAGCATCAATTTTGTTTTATATTAGGAAATGAGAGGAAGACTCAGTACTAGCAAATTCAGTGTTCCTATTGCAAAAGATTGCCAGCTTTTTAAGAGGTGATAGCGTATCAGTAGTCTGGAAGTACCCCGGTAAGATCATAATTTAATTGTCCAGAAGAGTCCTCTCCTTCTTTGTTGTCAGGTTGTCCTAGGACCATCTCATTGGGACAAAACTTTTTACATGCTTTTTGGCAGAAAGTACACTGAAAAGAGAGTGAAGAGATGGAATATGGCCAATTGCACTTTTAAGTTCAAGATTAACTTAATTCTTTCCTCTTTAGACAGCACTAATTACATTTATATTTCTTTCTGTAATGGATAAATGCTGTTCTTAGTTTTTAAAGTTGTATGCCTAGAGTTCTCTTATTTTAGATCATCCTCATGCTTGAACAGATAAATACTTTCTACGTGAAATTTGGTGAAACTTCTACACAAAGAACAGGTGGGCTGTATCAATCACATTTGGTTAAATCTTAAGTGACAGATGGTATATTTGCAGTTGTATTTCAGGATCTGATCACAGATTCATTATTTATCAGTACCTTTAGCTTGTACTGCTCTTGCAAGTGTAAGCTCTGTGTATAGAAGGGAGTCCATCACTTTTTGTAAACCCTAAAAATTATAGCCCCCAAGCATACAGTTAAGCTAACATATAATATCTTCTTATATTCCTCAGAAGTTAAAACCTTGACCTGGGGTAACTAGGAGGCTTGAATATTTGGTATTTTGGTAGAGATTCTGCTTTTTATTAATGTTGCTGCTTACTTTCACAGGCGTGTTATGGTGGGTTACTGTAGATGTCCATTAAGCTATTCACTGCACCTTCCTTTCCTTTGAAACATATTTTGCGTTTTTCTCTCAAAGAACTAGTCTCTGTTGCCTGTTAATACTTCAGTGGTAAAATAAATAAAAAAAAGGTTAACTTCTATAAACTCAAAGGCCCAAACAGTTAATTTTCAATTATTTACCTGACTAGTTAGATGGAGAGCTATCAAAAGGCAGTACTGCAACTGCTACTTTTTGCTGTCTTTCAGCTGATGTATCCCATAAAGCACGGTATTTGGTCTTCTAGTTTATATGGAACATATTTCCCATACTTGTGAAGGAGCTACTGTTAGTTTTTGCAGATCTCGGTAATTCAAAGAAGAGCCTTCTGGAAGTTTTCTTCAAGTACTCTTCATAGCACCGTCCACACTGCAGCGAAGCTATGTGAGTGTCTCTACAGGCAGTGGGAGAACATTGCAGTCCTTCAGCCATCCCATCACCTGCCTAAAAAAAAAGTTTGGTCTTGGAACTATGGCAGAAAAAAGAATTAGCCTATGACTAGAAATACTTAATCTACATTAAATTGCTTAGGTTTTTTTAATATATATCTGTGAATTGTTAGCTTAATTTTTGTATATTAAAAACAGTTGGTGAACATTTACATCTGCATACAAAAGATGTGTGTATGATACTATCATCTCATTCAGATTTATTCTTCTGTTTTTTTTGTTTTGATTTTTCTACTAAAATCAAGTAAACTCTGCAACGTTAGTCATTTGACCAAAAAGTATTTTTCTTTCCGAAATAGATGACACCCATTCAAAGGTTTCCTTCATTTGTTGTTCACATACTTAGTATTTACTCATTCCAAGACCATAGTCCCACAGTATATCCCTTACATGACAACATTTCACTTTGGGACTTGAAATTGAACTCCTGCTTCCTCCTTAAAAGACAACTATTTTTTGTCCCAGTTAGGAATTTGGTTGTAGTAACATCATTTTTATTTCTTTTAAAACAAGCAAAACAGCTTGCATAGCCTGTGTAATGTTTGCAACCCTTCATGTTTTGTAGTTCATATCACATGTTGCATTTCTCAGGAAGTGCTGACTGCTATTCTTTTATCTGTTCAGAGAAAGTTTTAGACATTAGTCTGTTCATTCAGGTTCCAGCATCAATGGAAGTATCCTGTTCTCTACATGTTGGTGAAGTCTGCCTTTTGCTGAAAAAAAGATCACATTACAAACCAAAAAGTTTATGCAGATTAGCATTTGGGGAGGAGAGGGTAATCCTAAAAGCACTATAAACTGACTGCATTGGTATAGGTTAGAAAATAAGAGTTAGAGGAAAGAGAGCTTCTCATTTCAAATTTTAAAGGACTGACAATCCTGGTTTAGCTTAGTTTGGGGTTTTCCCCCAAAGTGGTGAAATCTATATATTTAATTGAGTTCCCACTAAATTCTCACTGACAACTCAGTCTTCTACTTCTATTAATGGCTAGGCTCTTCCCCCTGCAAGCTATGATGCATATTTAGCACTGCTCATCTTATATTATCTGTGTGTTTGCAGTTAGTAATTTCTAAGAAGAGAGTGGAGGATTAAAAACATGATTGCTCTTCGACTTGGGAATGGACATTACTGCAGGGGAAGATCCTTCCTGGGAGAACCTGAATGTCTGATTTGTTTTTTTATTTGGAGGAATGCAGTTGTTCACAGGCTAAAAAGAACTGCTTTTGCCATTTGTATTTGTATGTTTATTTTCTCTTTGGTCAGATAGGACTAACGGTGTGTGTTGTGTGGTGGAGCATCTGTTGATTCAGAGAACTGTGAACAAATGGTGATGACAGAGTCAAAAGCCACGCTCTGGCAAAGAGGCGAGAGGGCCGTGTGCTGGTGGTGAGTAGCAGAGGATGATTGTCACTGACAATGCAGGCTGTTGGTGACAGGAATGTAGGAAGGCTTCTGTTTACTTTATGTCACTTGCTTCTTTACTGGCGAGCTACTGATCTAAGTTGACCTGCATTTGAAAACACTGAGTGGTACTGACTGGCAAGTATGTTTGACATGAGGATGAAAATTAAATACTGGTCTCCCACCTCAGTTTTCCTGTGATTTGCATGCAGCCAAATGCTATCCCATGCCGCGTATCAGGGAATACACTGACATTTTCTTCATTCAAAAGTGTACTGTGACATGCAGACCTAGGAGGGAATGGAGTAAAATCAAGCAAGCAAATCATGTATTTCTCTTAGTGTTCAGTGGGTCACTGTGGGAGAAGGCACCTTCGTTTCATCTGTTGGTGTGACGGGAAGGACAGCAGTCTGCTCTGAAAAGTAGCTAGTGCAATGTGCCCTCTCTGAGCAGTCTGCAGATTGAGTAGAAAACAGATAAAAATCCAAATGTGCAGATTACAAAGCTAGCAGGAGAAAAACTCCTCTGACTATTGTGTAGTTTGTTATGAATATTAATTTGCTGCAGGAAATGTAAGTTGGTATCTTCATGGTTTGGCATCTGAAACACTTTTTCAGGGCACAAGGTTAGTACCTGTTGCCATAAGATTTTGCTGAATGGGGACCAGATTGTTCCCCAGGTTTCTGGAGTTGGCTGGGTACTGGGGCCACACCTCTGCAGAGCTGCTGGCTGCAGAGGGGCAGAGTGGGCATGCCAGCACCATCCGTGATTTGTCTCTCCCTTCTGACACGTGCTACAGTCTGGGGATGTCAAGAGCATTTTAAAGGTAGAAAGAATCACCACCATGATCGCCTGAAAACAAGAGGCAAAAGAAAATAAACTGTGAGACGGTTGAATCCTTCTTGCTCCTTGCTTTTAGCCTTGACCACCCTGTTGGCTCTCAGTCCATTGAGCTACCTCCAGGCTGCCACTGAGTCTCTCCCATTGTTCACCTCCACCCAGTTTTATGACACCTCCCTCCCTGGCTTGTCCTTGCCTGTGCAGTGGCCTTCCTCTCACCATTCTGCTGATGTTGTCGATGTTTTGATTGGCTTTTCAATTTCACACCCTTTCCATAGCTTCTGTTCCCATAGCTTTAGACCAAACCTCACATCTCTTTTGCATGTTTCTTTTTACTGCCTTCCCCTCTCGCCAGTCTTCATGGAAAATCTTATCATTTTTCATTCCTGCTCATAGCAGATGTCAGGATCCTGAGTGCACCAGCAGGCTCTGCAGCTCCTTCCGCCTCCAAGGAGTTAGCTGCCAGTGTTCAACCCAACTCTGAAATGGTGGAGCTGTGGAGCCTGGGATCAGATTTGTAGGAAAGCTGTGAGAAGTCTTCTCCTCCTTTCCTCTAGGAGCTGCTTTTGGGGCTGGCCTTGCCTGGGACCTTGCCTGAGCGCTGTTTCAGCTGCACTTACATCTGGCTGAGCACCTTGCTGCCCCTGCCCCATCTTGGCAGGACCTCAGACCTGCCCCGTCGCAATGACCTTGTCTGGTGATCCCGACCCACAACTGCCCTGGTTGCAGTCAGCCCAGCCCCATGCTGCTTGTTCAAGGGCCACAGGCTTGTGCCCCTGGGGTGAGAGGCTGCCCGTGGCCCCCAGCTGCCCGTGCCCCTGCCCTCACGCAGCGACCCCCTCCCGCCCAACCCTTTTCAGAGCAACCCCAGCAAGATCTTTGGATGCTGCAGTTTGTCTCTTGTTTGTATGGTAAGCAGCTTGTAGTTAAAGCATTTCAGTCAACTGGAAACATTCACTGGCTTGAACAGCATGCTTAAAGAGCTGGCAGCCGTGAACTTGTTGCTATGCTCTGCACAGGCAGTGGCCTTGAATTTCTGCTCACACTAATGGATGTTTGGCTTTTTCCACTCCTCACCAAAATACATGATTCAGTTGATTCCTGTGGTGTTCCCTGAATTTTTGTGGGTCTTCTGATGAGGGTATCAGAAGGGTCTGACTTTGAAGTCAGGGAACCCAACAGGGAATTGCTGCTGGGTCAAGTATAAGAGCTTGCTTTGTTTATCCAGTGATGTAAGTTGTTAGCATGATGAGTGAGGACCAATAAACTGAACAAAGAGTTCTCAACTAATGATGGATAGAAAAATCAATCCAGAGGTCAGAAACATCATAGAGGAAGCATGCACGGTAGAGTGCAAAACCAGCAGTAATGAGGATATAGGAAAAGATATCAAACCTATTTTTTGCTAAGCACAAGAGCTCAGAATGTATGCAGAGGTTCAGTGCTGTAGCAGGCTTGGGCTGTAGGCCCAAGCAGAATGATGTGACCAGAAAACCAGGTGAAGAGAAGATCTGAAGAACAGAATTTTCTCATCAATTACTGATAGTCTGTAGAGGGATATACTGCAGCAAGTCATGATGCACTTCATGCTTGTTTTAGAGCAGCAGCAATTTGAAGTAAATCACTCTGTAACTGTGGGAAAGTGTTTCGAGGGAAGTTTTGTGTGTTATCTTCCATACAGCCTTTGTTGCTGTTTGAAGCCAAAGGCCTGGGAGAACATGAAAGTAGTACTCGTTCCAGCTCTGTATGTGTGGCTAGCTCTTGAAAGTCAAATGACATTTTGAGTAATAACTGCCTTATACTGAGGACATCCACAGAAGGAGAAGAAGGGCTTAGACTTCATATAGAACATGTGAACATGCAGAGTGGTATTTTTCTCAGTATATATGGAATCTCTTTTGCACCTGAAATACGGCAGATATATATAGTAGTCTGTAGTCTATTGTAATAATAACTATAGTTATTATATTATTTTATAACTATATATTATGTAGCACAATATTTTAAACCTGTGCTATATAATGGAATACAGTATAACATATGTAGTAGGGACAATTATATTGGCATACAATTTATGTAAATAAATATTTTGATTGTTTCAGAACAGTGATTAAAGAAAGCATTTTCATATAATTATTTAGTATCTTTGATATCTGAGAACACTGGCTTAAACGGTAAAGCAGAACAAGCCGTTGTTTTCTTGGGGAACATGTTTAAGTATTGATAGCAAAGTGGCCCACAGGGGAACAAAATCATGTCTTCAGCTTAAATGACTGAACTGGCATCCTTGATTTTGTTCAGTCTTGTATGACTCCTCTATAGGAACTGTGGGCCGGCACGAATTCTGCTCTTGATTCCCCAGGCTCTATTAGATAAGCCCATTAGATTCCCAGTCTCCTATGCCCTCTGGTACTGTTGATAACTGTAGTCCTGAAAAGCCACAGTCATCAACCAGAGACCCCTTTGAACAAACAAAATAAAAAGTCTGTTCCTCTCCCAGTGAGAATTACTCATAAGTAATTATGAGTGGAAGTATAACATAAAAGGCAAAGACAGATGGGGAATTGCAAAGAAACAGTAAAGAAAATCAGCCATGAGGATAGACAGTGGTCTCAGCTTTCCTGAGCAGCCTACATGCTGTCAAATTTTTGTAATTATCATAGCAAACAAGATTTAAGAAAGGATTTGAAGGAGGGCAATGCAGTGACTTTGCAGGTGTTGCAGAGAGTTCTTCCAAAGCATGGTGTGTAATGGGAGGAAGCACAGAAGTGCTTGACTGAAAATTTAACAAGGGGCTAATGAAGAATAACTTACAGACTAATTGTAAGTTGGCTGTTCAGTACTGAGTGAGAATAATAATGAGAGCAGTCCATGGAAGGGAAGATGAAGTTGCTTGTATTTGAGGTACCAAAAAAGGAAGTGAAGGGATGCAAGGAAAGAGGTCATGCAGTCAGAGTGATGCACCAGAAGAATGGTCTTTGCAACAGCACTCTGATTAGGTGCTGTGTTTGTCCAGGCCAGAGGAAAAGATTTTGTACTAATCTAGTCCTGAGATGATGAGGATCTGGACAAGGGTATTAATTAAGTGCATATTAAAAGATTGTATGAGCAATAATTTGCAGAAAGATTCTGCAAGACTTGATCTGGATTTGACGAGCTGAGGATGATTGGGGTTGGAGATAACGTTTAGGCAGGTATCTTAAATGGTGGGCTAGATGGTGCCACTGTACACAGTGATTCAGGAATGATCTGGCAGGATAAGTTTGTGGGGGCAGGTAATAAAAAACCGAATTTGTCTATGTTGAACTTAAGCTGATATCTGAATTTACAGTTTCAGAAATATTGGCCGAGATACAAATTTGAAAAGAGTGTAGTAGTACTGGAGTAGAGGTGTAGCATCCAAAGAAGAAATGGTAGTTGACACTGTGTTTAGAGATGACATTGCACCAGAGTAAACTTTTAAGAGGAAAAAAGGCCAAATAATTCTCTGCAGAGCATAGAAGAAAGCATGAAGTTGTTCCTTTGAATGACATTCAGAGCAACAGTTGGAGAGATCAGGATAAGACTGTGTCAAGAATGCCAAAACTTCAAAAGTAAAACTGTAGGTCTCCTAACCATGAAAAACATCATTTGTTGTCTGACATCTGTCTGGCATGAGTTGGCATCTCAGGAAGAATGAAGAATGAGTGCAGTTCCTGAGGTCTGGATAACTACAAATGTTAGAGATCTCAAGAGTGGCTGCATTTGAATGGAAAAGGTAAAATGCAGCAGGTAAGGAAGAGAGGGACTTCATGCAGTAGTTTTAAAACTACGTAGAGCTGAAAGAAAGGAAAATGTAATGGTGGCTGCAGAAGCAAATGAGGCTATGGGAAGCAGTAGGGAGTTTTTTCTTTGTGAAAGGAAAAAACTGAGAATGGGAGGAGAATGAAAGCAGATGGGGATGGGGAAATGAGAGTTTCTGGAGGAAATCAGGAAACTGTGAGATGGCTGTGGCTCTAAGGGTGGAACATATAGCAGGACTGAGCACAAGCATTTTCTTTGCTTCAAGGATGAGGTAGGGAAAGAAAGGGAAAGCAAAGGAAGAAAAAATCCTGTTGCTGTTTTGTCAGATTTCTGTTGGAGAAATAGGCATGTGGAAAGAGAAGTAGAGCCAGGAGGATTTGAGAACTGGAGCCAAGGAGGTGACAGTCATTCTAGATGTGATAAATAAACAGTAGAATAAGAGTTGTCTACCTAGAAAATGTGAAGGAGAACAGAATTCATTTGTTGTGGAAGAACAGAGCTTTTGGTCTGTGTAAGAGGGGCAGAAGAGGAAGATGATGATGATGAGCCAAGGCAGGGGTTAGACTACAGTAAGGGAGAACAGCAAAAGAATAATATAAAGAGGTGCAGGAAACAGTGGGATTTGAACAACTAGTTACTGAAATAAAATGAAGATTTGTAAGACATCTGCAAGAAATGGCTTTGTGCTCTCAGTATATACTCTGCTAGAAAGGGGATCCTGTGACTGAGAGTACCTGGCAGTCCACTGTGTAGCACATCTTAAAACCTCCCAGACCCATGAGCACTTTCCCATTTCAAACTGGGTAGAAGTTTCCCAAGTCTGGAGTTTCTACTTTGAAAGGGTAATGTACCGGGAGGGCTGTGAGGCTGCGTGTAGTGTGCTGAAACTGGTACTCATGAGGAAGGATAAATCTTTGTGTTTATGCCTGTGAGCTTCTGATTTCTACCTAGACATAGTAAGAATGTGAATGCCTGATATGATAATTTATATTAGAAGTGTGGAACTGGAGTGATAAAGCAAGGAGAGCAGGGCATTTTCATTACATGTTTTTCATTACTGGTAAATCAGGAAATGCTAAAAAATACAAATAAATACGCAGAGAAGGCTAGTGGATTGTCAGATTTCTTTGGGATACGTGCTGAACTGAGTGAATCTGTAGGCATTACTTCAGTGTGATAAAATGCACCTATAACAAAGACTCGTGTTTGTGTTTGCTAACACCAGTGACTTCAACAAAGGACTAACTTGCCCAGTTGTCAGACCTTGTCCATCTGAATGGTGAACCCTTCATATCTTTGTGACCATCCAAAGAAAGTGGCATCAGTCTCTCTTTTTATTGTCTGTGCTTCTTATGAATGTTTGCTGATGGAGGGAAGACTTACTTTATTCTGCAGAGCTTCTAGTCTTGCTTTGAGGAACCCATCAGATTACACAGAAATTCCAAAATACCATTCAAAAATTGCAGAATTCTAAGAACTTTTTTTCTACATGAAATACCTAAGACTGATTTATTACAATAACAGTGACTTCCATATGGAAGTGTATTCCATTTCGGATTTCAAATGGGAATATCAACTCTGAATTCAATGTGCAATTTACCTTTAGCTCTTAATAAAATGTAGAAATCTAGTTTCTTTCTGAATCAATGATCAAAATTCATATTCTGGACAGAACTGTCCAAAATGGCACTTGTGTTATGGCATTTACATATGAAATCAGTTTTAAGCAATTGCTGAAAAGCTCTGTAGAATCCCAAACATAGCTTGAACAGGCAAAGTAGGAGATGTCAGAGTATACCTAAGTGCCCCAAATTACCATGTCTCCTGCCCTGTGGCAGGGAAATATTCTGTTAAACCACATGCAGGGTGGATACAGTGGCAGACTGAGATGTCTAAACTGAGTGGTCTAGGTGTTGGTATCTACATGTGACCTGCATGTCTGCAGTCTGATCATAATTGGCAGAAACCTAGTTGATACAGTCAATGGAGATGGGAATGATTCAACTCACCCTTAAATAGACCTCAGGAGCTGGACAGCCAAACAGCTTCTAAGAATCTTCCTCCTGTGTAGGCATGCACTGCTAGCTATCCAAATTTAGACATCTTTATCTGGAGCACAATCCCAACATAGCAAGAAGTGGCAGATGTCCACTGTAATGGTAAGCGTAGGATGAGCTAGTCTGCAGTGCCTACATGAGCATTTTTTTCCTCAGTAAACTTCCCACTTATAACTGATTAGAGTAAGATCAGAGTGAGCTCATGGGGATTGTATGACCTGGGGCATGAATCTCATCTCTGTGAGGTTTCTTCCCATTCTAATCTGATTAATTAAGCAGTCAGGTTCACAACATCACGTTTTCTGATATGGCTCCTAACTTCTAGTTTAATGCTTGTCAGAGGTGATCGTGACCCAGCACTCAGGGTACGGTAATGGGTGAAGAATTTGACAACCTAAACTGCTGTATTTGATGTATCACAAAATAGAGGTTAACTGCTGTTATATTACAGCCCTTGTAGCTGTTGAGAAAGGACATACCAGAAAGGCATATGGTAATTCCTTGGCAACACCTTTGCCACCTCACTGAAATGTATGGGCGTGCCTTAGCGTAAGGGAAAACAGTAGATACTGGCTATACTGAAACGTGATTGCTTTGGTGAGAGACAAACTAAGCAAAACTTCTTCCTGATTTTCCTCTGAAAAAGCCTCTATTCATTCTGGTTTCTGGACCATATGCCAAATCCTGCTTACTCCAGACAAGTTTCAGTTAACTCGCTTGGGAGGACTCTGAATGCATACAATTGCGGGAGAGTCGATAGTTTAGCCCAGATTCAGGTTTTCATCAATAAGTGGAGTGTCCCCATTCATGCTGCACTCCCATCAAGGTTTTTTGGTTTAGCCGGTTGTACCTTCTTCAGTCCCAGGAAGAAGTAATTGTTGTAGGTCTTACTAGCCTCTTGAATTGCTTTTCAAATAAACCTCAATAACAGTTCTTTATTTTAGTCATGATGATGTATTTTAGTGATAAAAGATCAGACCCAAACCCCATCAAGAGTAAGGAATAATTCCATGGATTTCAGGAAGCTACAGGTCCACATTCCAGTGACCATGCTGTTTGTGAACACAAGGGTAACCAAAGATTCTTGTTTTATTTTATTTTTAAATATTGCTTTGCAGTTTCAACTCAGTCATGGCTGTAGTATTTTCCTTTTGTCTGTCTTCCCTCTCTCATCTTTTTCTTCTGAAACAGTGGGAGTTGTGGTTTCCCTGTGGATGGAGGGAGAAGCACGTGGCAGTCAAAGGGTGGGGTTGCCCAGAGGCTGCTGGAGACAGGGGCTGAAGATGGGGCTGGTAAACTGTTGCGGAGGCTTGTTGAAATGGCGGGGGTGCAAGGGAGTGTGCTGGAAAGGCTGGAAGGTGTTCAGATCTGTGGGAGGAAGCAGAAACTTTGGGACTTGTTTTAATTGAACTGGCAGATACAAATTATGTGACTTGTGCTAGACAAAAATGATACATATGTGCATCTCTCTTCAGACTGAACATAATATATGCATCGTAATAGAAGGATTCGAGTGCGAGTGGTTTAATCCCCTGGTAAAAACAAGGGGCAGGTGTATATGGGGCAAAGAATGCATCATCAAGCTCTTACAACTGCTCTTTGCTTTTGGGGGTTCACTGTGCTTTGAACATGGGTTAGGAAAGCATACTTGTGTCTCATGCTGCGTAGAGTTAAAAGGAGAAACAGGCTGCAGGGAATACAGACTTCAAATAAAAGGCTTGGATAATGCAGCATTTTTCGAAGGTCAAAGAAATGCAGAGTCCAGATTAAACACTCTGCAATATGTAAATGCCACACCATGTATGTTGGACTTACGCTTGAGTGCTGCAGGGGGGAAGCCTGTCCCTGCATCCCACTTTGGATGGAATATTGTTTGTTGCAGCAAAGCAATTGCCCAGCCCCGATTGTTTTAGTGATGAGCTGATCAATATCCCATTACTGGATATAACAGTTGCTGCAGGAAGTGCACAGAAGATTTTAATGCATGAATTATGCATGCTGTGCTCATTCTTTAGCCTCAGAGCAGAGTGACAGAGATTGTAAAGATGACTGGGGTAGTTTCTTGCATAAAGTGACTGCAGTGAAATGTTTCATATTTTCATGCACACAAGCAGCGTTGAGTGGGACGGCCTATTTAAGAAGATAGAAATCCCCGAGCTTACAGCGCAGAATGCTTGATTTGAAAGCATTGCAGCCATGTACAGAGCCGGTTTTCCTGCTGTCTAACCTGCTTTCTACCGAAGGTTGGCTGAGCGATGCTAACGGCTGTGCTTTGCTCTGAGGTCACAGCTTGAAGTCTTTTTTTTTTTTTTTAATTTGCTTTCTGCCGCAGGAGAGGATCGGTGAAGTTTATTGGTGCAGCCATCCTTGTATTTTTCAAAGATACAAACTTGGAATAGTTATTATGAACAAAAGGATGAGAAGGAATTCACCATCTAAGGTAAAAAAGGGGTATTTTTTATTTGTGGATGTGAGTGCAGAAGGGGGAATATGCTGAGGCAGGATTATGATGATGCAGTGTGGTTACATCGACTCAGATATCTGCGCTGGCATGCAGAGTCAGGATTCTCGGGTGGAGATGGCAGCACAGATCCTACTAGTCTGATTGTTTTAAAAGGGTTGTTTAAATATTGCTGAGAATAAATACTGTTACACTTTTTGAATCCTGCAGTTTGTTCAAGAGTGTGCATTCCTGATCAATTTTTATCTGCTATAGATGACTGCATTGTGGGGAGGGGCAGGACACTCACTGAGATAATCAATATAATAACATGATCTATTTCATTAGAGGTCCTAACTGAATAATGACAATGAAGTTTCATTGACTTTGTTTTCCTCTCTCTGTACATTTTCTGTAACATTTGCAAGCTACAGTAAAATGCGTGTCAGGCAAACAAGTCCCAGAATCTATTGCTTAACTGTCCTGTAAATAACTCAGATGATCAAACTGTTACATTTTGGATAAAAGTCTGAGCTGTCATACAGTGAAGAGAGAAGCCTGTCCTTATTGTCCTTCAAAAAACTATGTACCGTTGGAGATTTTACATACAAAGATGGCTATTTCTAATTCTGTAATTTGCTGGAAATAAAAAAAAAGAAAATATTTTTAAAGCATGTATATTCTTTTCATTTGAACATTTGACAAATTAGGATATATTCAAGTTATTCAATTCAAGGATATGTTCAAGTTTACTATATATCATGTAGATATATAGTAAAGATACCACCTTTTAAAAGAAGAGAAGTTAAATAACATTATTTTTGCTTATTACATGATTTAACACAATAAATGCTTAAAAATTTGTATATCGTTAATATTTTGTACGTTTGTAAATTTTCATGTTTTGGGAAACACTGTATTTTGGAAAATACAGTACAAATGCTGTGGTTTCTGTGATCAGTAACTTGAAGATGTACCCATACTTTCAGAGAGACATATTGTCACAGAGTATTGAGTAACAGCTAGTTTAGTAAACCTGAAAGCTGTGTGCTGTGTGATCTGAAGGAGCCAGGTATTGCCAGTAAGCATTACAGGCAGTCACAACAGCAGTTCTTTGCGCTACCATTCCTTGGGTAAACACCTTTTTATTTTGAGTTTACATCGTTATTTTACATTTACATTTAATAACACCTGATGGCCCAGTTAGGATCCCTGAGTCCTTGTGCCACAGGAACGCACATGGATCCCTGCCTCAGTGAACAGTGTGTGTTTGGTTGTTAATTACCTCATAATCAGCTGGAAAAATCCTGTACCAGAGATGAGGCGTTGTTCATATTGCTTGACTAAGAACATGTGAAGCAATCGTCAGGCTGAAGTGGCGTTTCTGAACGCACCGTTCTGTGTGGGAGCGCGTGCCTTGTTGTACAGCCCCGCAGGTTAGCCGATGCCCTGCCGCCTTGGCAAGCTGCATCCCGCCTGCTCTTGCCAGGGGCACGTCCTTTCATCACCCTGCCTTCCTGCGCTGGGGGAGGCTGGCTCTGTCTTGGGGATAAGGAATATATTCCGGCAGCGGGGAGAGGCCGTGCCGGTTTCTGGGATCCTGAAGGCCTGCTGGATGCTGAGTCACAGAGCAGGTCTGGGAGGTGCTCACCAGCCCCCTGGCTGCAGCCACAGCAGCTCCCGCAGCCAGATGAAGCCTGGGGGAGAAAAATGCATGTATAGGAAAGAGGAGCATCCAGGGGGGGAAAGAGAGGGAGAGGTTAAAAATCCTCCCTGGCAAACACTGCGTCTCATGTGTGGTGAGCGCAAACACACTTCTGGGCGTGCGAACTCCAGGCTGGGAGCCCCGGGGGGGTGGCAGTGACATCAGTGAAGAGCTCGCACAGTAGTAACAACAAAGACCTATACGTTAGCTGGCCGCTTGCAAATGTGCTAGTCATTCTGCATTTGCTGTGGAGGATTGGTTATATTTTCTCTGCCTCTGCCATAAAATATCACCTGAAATGCATAATTTGCAGATTGAGCAGACTTTCAACCATGAAAACAGATATAAAAAGAGAATAACTAAGAGGACAAAAAAATTCATGACCTCCTCTCATTTGATTAATCAGGGAATACCTAACTGTGTATCACAGGAACTAAGTAAAATAATGGAAACCTATTTCTGTGAGAGAGAATGACACATGTATACGGTTAAGGGTTGCACATTCAAATACTGAATTCAGACCATATGTGGTTTACTGAAATACGGTTCATGTCTTTCAGTGCTTTGTACTATTTCCAGATGTAACAGTACATAAACATTACATAGGTTCTTTGACTATCATAAATAAAGAGCATCACAGCTACACTCACAGCGACACGGAGACAAATGTTAATCTTATAACAATATCCTCATTTTTTTCCCCTTTGAAACTGAGGTACTTAAATTACCTGTGTTTCATGAGGAAACAGATATAGTAATAAATGGTAAAGAAGTGGAAATACTAATTTTCTCTAAGAAATAATGGCTGGTATTTTCCAAGGCATTTGAGAGATATATCCAGGGTCCATTGAAATTCACTAGGAACCGTGATCTTTAGTCTCCGTGGCTGAGAGTTTCAGAGGAGCATATATAAATATTTTAGTCACTACAGAGGAAACAGCTTGAATAAAAAGCAAGGAAAACAAAAGCAGCCCGGCAACTATTTGTTGTTAATACAGGTAATTAGAGGAAGAGCAAAATTTTTTGTTGTTGTTGTTTTTCTCCCCAATCTCCTCAGATAACTGGGTAATTACATAATTTAAAATACCAAGAAATAATCCAGGGTACTATACAGAGAAAAGTGTTAAGAAGGGAAGGTCTTGCAAGCATCTTATTAGTAAGGGATATTGTTAGAAAAAAAAGCAGCTTAATATGGACAGAAGTCTCCATTAATAACCTGTTGGAATATTCTCTTTCTCATTCGCGTTATAATGTCAAAGATTTAATTACAGTACTTGATTTTCTCAAATCACGACTTTGCAAATTTTAACCAGCTTGGACTTAATTCTGGAAAATTGCCTTGTAATTAATACATTTGCAGTCAGAGAATTGATGCCTGCTACCAGATCTTATTGATTTTGTTCTTGCTCTGGGCTGCAGAGCAGACCCATTCAGTACAGTTAATAACTGAATGGGTAACTACTTCGGAAAATCAGAAGCTTCAAGAGCTGATGCTTAGGCATTGTGTGAACTGGAATGAACACAAATCTTTTCTCACTCCTTGCTGCCGTAAAGTGGCATTGTCGTACTTTTGAGTTATGCCTCTATGATAAATAAAAGGAAAGGTTTGTTCTTCTGGTCTATATTGGTTTTCATTTGTTACTGGAAAGAGAAAGCAGAATTAATGCATATTAATAAGAGGAATTAATAACAGGAATTAACACATATTAAATGATCGTGCAGTTGGAAATGTTCCAAAAGTGGCAAAATATTAGAATAGCAATAAAGAAATACTCTGGCATATGTCTTTGCTAACAGGAGCATGCTTTTAAGTCATTAATTACACAGTAAAAAATGTTTTTTCCTGTAACTCACTGTGTTATACACTGTTACTAGTCATTTATTTATTTTTGCATTTCCTACTGCAGTGGAGAAGACATCACTGATAATAATCATATTGCTTATGGCTGACTGAATACATCTTCAGAGAGTTAAAAATTGGTAATTGCATAGAATCATTTTAAGCAGGTAACCTATGAATACTTAATCAGTGCTTATTAACAGAAAAATATGTCAGTATGTGTGTGTCTGTATTTAATACCTGCTTACTCAACAGGTCTGCTCCCTGAGCTCTAGTTTTTCAGCAGTAACTAAGAATAGCCATGTTTTCCTTCTGTTAGCATTTCCCTATAAATAACACTGAAGGGATGACAGAGGTGAGTTCTGTTAAACATCACTCATTGATAGCACCAAAAACTCATTTGACTTAGCTGAGCAGCAAGAGAACTGAAACTCCTTTATCCCATTTGCTGAAGACATTATTCACAGTACAGTAACATTGCAGTATGTTGCAAACAAGGTCTTTAATCTCTTAGGAGAAACTGGTAAGAGGAGCCAGTGTCTTAGGATTTCTACTAGTAGCGTTTTTACTAAAAAAAGGGCTGACACACTAAAGATTACTTTATAAAAATAATTATTCACTTGCCTTTTGAGCTGGAAGCTATAAATTCATTGATTAATGTAGCTCAGTGAAACTATTTAGAGTTTTTCAGCTGAGCTTTTTGAACTACATCTCATTTCTTATTTTGAAAATGGGCTTAGTGTCTTAAAGCGTGGATCTGGTACAGGTATTCCTTCTGCCTCCTACAGCAGCAACACACAAGGGGCATATTAACTGGTGGAACAGTGTGGCAGAAAATAAAACAGTGGTAGACAGCAAAGTTTGTTCCTCAAGGTTTAGTGTTTGAGGCAGATAGACTACATTGAGATAATGGCATAGAAATCTGCACATCTTTCAGGATGGGGAGTTCAAACACAGGCTTTTCCTCCGGGTGCCGGAATCCAAGCTGACCACAGTGTTTGTCCCTCTTAAGCCCAGCAACCGATCTCCCATCCTGCATCCTTCTTCAAAGGGGATGGGGACGATGATTTTATTCATTAGACACAAGGCTGTTCCCATTACACCCTGTTACGGGATGAAATTGTCCTCAGGCTGGCTGTTTGTTTCCATGTGGAGAAGCCCAGCAGACTCCAGAAGTCTCGCTAGTGCTCTTGATGTCAGATGAATGCCAGCAGTTTGACATTTTTGTGTCACAAGGTATCATACTGGTTGTTACTGACTGGAAAATGGTGTTAGAAATTAAGTACAAAATTTGATTGGATTAACCGATAGAAATGAAGAACTGTATTAATGAGTGTATGTATCTGGCTACGGTAATGATGATCACTTTGATATCCCAGCAGTCACTTTGGGAAAGCATAGGCCATATTTCCTTATAGGAAAACACTGTCATCTGAATAAATTGAATCTTTTAACTCATGAGACCAGCAAAATAATGAGCTTACATGTTAAAGACCATCACCACAAAGGGCTTTACAAATTTCAGTAACTTGTGTCCAGCCTACGCCAAATTCTAGCTTATGCTCTGTGGGGAAGGTTCAGTTGTTTTTAGGGACCAAAGTACATAGCCTTTCGTGGTAGGGCCGGAACCAGGCTCTTCCCAAACATGCTCTTTATTTAAGTTCCTAGGTCTGGAAGACTGGGCCCTTTTGAAAATGTTCTTAGTGGGGGATGAGCAGGATTTCATAGCTGCAGGGAACAACTGCAGAGCGGTCAGAAATTTGGCCAGTCTTTGTCCTCCTCCTGGGGCAGAGCATGCTGTTCCCTCGTGCTCTTTGATGAGAAGACTTCAGAGACGGCCCTGGGGAGAAGTCTCAGCCGGGAAACAGTCAAGGGCTTTGAGCTGGGAACTGGCAGACTGCTCTCTCCTGCCAAATGGGACAGAGGTATCAGTAGTATTTTTACTTTTTTTACTTCTTTTAGGAAACCTGTTTCTTAGAGTGACTCAAGTTGAGTCCTTTCTGCTGAATTCACGCATAGTTTAATACAATGAAACCAGCAGAAACTTCCATGGACACTGTTTCTGCAGTGACTTTCAGTGGGATGCCGGAGGAAGAAGGTTTGAGATGGAGAATAGGAACCCTTGAGAGGAAAAGCGAGAGCTTCTCCAGACTCCCTCGTGTCTAACCAGGGGATGGTCTGTTTGGAGTGTCTAGAGGATCATTTAGGTTGACGTAGGGTTTGAAGCTCTCGTAAGGAGCCCTATTGTCATGCAATATCTAGATATAGTGAGCCCATTTAGTCACAACACTGCCAACTTTTCATAGTGTTTTAAGATCACAGATAAGGAGTACAGGAGTTTACTGATAGTATTGATAGGGATTTGATGCTGCTGATCAGATATTTGGTTATGCAGAATCACATTTATATAAATTTTTTGATTTCACCAGGCAACCCAAACAATCATATCTTATATGATTATTACATCTCACATGAATTAGACACTTCAAAATGAAGTTCAATATGAACAGAAATCAGAGCACAGAAATGTAAACTCCTCTGCTTCCCTGCACCAGGATTCATAGTGTTGAGTATAAACTGTCAATGGCAGCCTCAATGCAACATGTTGGTTGTTCCCTTCCACAGCTAAGGTTTCAGATAACCCAGCAACCACAGTGCCCATAGAGCCATGCATAGGAGCTGTACCTGAACTGCGTATAAGTTACATACAGCTCAAGATCTTCACATTGGCTACTACTGCCAACACTATGGCTGCTAATTTCTTTTCTTGACTGCAGTAATACCATATTTTGGGAGTTACGCAGGTTTTTTCAAGGAAAGCAGGAGAATTTCTGATGTTAACGTGCATAAAAAAACGCTTTTTATATCTTAGGACCCAAAGAAATCCCCAACTGGCTTTTTAAGCCATCTTTTTTTCTCTCCTGAATGACTCATGACAAAACAAAGGGAGAAGGACAAATGATCTGAACTTATGAGTCATTATTATATTCATAACAAATATGGTAAAGTTTTTATCTTTCTGCCATTTCTGCATCTGTTTGCAGTGTCACAGAGTCGTGTCCACATACAAGTAGTTCCAAATTTGTGTTTCAGGTTCCGCAATATTTTTTCACAGTATAAGAGCTCGGGAATTCCTATTACTAAATTTGTGATGGTAATGTAGTATTGTATTAATCAGAGCTGCATTTGAGGAATTGCTTCTGTACTTTGTTTCATTGCTGGTTTCATACTCGGCTTGAAGCAGTTATGTAGTTCCACTAGTGTTCCAGAAGAAAATAATACTTTTGCTGATTGGATTCAAGTGCTTTGTCTTTTACCAGAAACGTGTGCTGCAATGGAAGTAGGAATGCTCTGCTATCTACCTTTTAGAGCTCCAAACCTGTTCCTTCTATTCTTTCCTTGCTGTTCCCATACCTGATTTGAGGCCTGCAGTTGAAAAGTATCTGAAGAAGGAAAAGAGGACATGTGTGCTGCTAGTGTTATATAAATGCTTGCTAGTTACTACTCATCTTTGTGGCTAAATATGTGCATTGCTAGAGCACCTTGGAACAAGGTGTTTATGCAAGTAAGAGGTGTGTGAACTGTTTTTTCCCCCCATTTTACATCACCTTTACTAGCTAAGCCCTTGATGCTTTCCGGCAGGGCATGCATGGGTCGATTCCCTTTCACCAGCTGGGACAGCCTGCTGCGGGCATGGAAATATGCTCCAGCAGAGCTGAGTCACCAAGAAAAAGCAGCACATCAGTTCCTGCTGGGTCTCTTTCTCCTTCTTCCTTCCTCCTCCTCTCTCAAGTCCTAGTCCTAGAGTTAGCTTGTTCTTCCTGTGCTGTCTCCTCTGCTCCCCTGTTCCAGGGATCATGTAGTGATAATTAACTCCAGCTCAGAAAGCGCCCCAAGCATCAGTGCTGGGGCCGTGGCACTCCATCCCCACTTTCTCCAGGAAATTTCAACCCTTGAGCTTGAGTAGTTCATCCTCTTATATGGCAGCTTCAACACACTGGGTAAGAGTGTTATCCCCTCCTCTCCTCCCTTCCTCCTAGCCTCCAGAGCTACTTTGAAACCTACTGGTAGCTTTCCCATTGGAAAAGTTAGACATAGCTAATTAATAATTTGACACCAGTGATATATGACACTCTCTTGTGTATTCTCTCTTCATGATTTTAGTGGTAAGAAGCATGGAAAAATCCAGAAAGAGAAATTCATCATTCAGTCTATTTTTGGCCTCCCATGGGTTTCACATGTACTATATGAAATTGTAGTCTGTTGGTTAATTCACTAAATATAGGAGAAGAGAACAGGTTCTCATCCTGATGGGAAGGAGCTGGAGGGATACTGTTGCATATCATTGTCACTAAAAGCAGTACTGCAGCACTTTGGAGCAAACTCTTCTAAAATGCACGTGTCTTCAACCTGATGGCAGTGACGCAAGTGGCTGCAACTCATAACACAGCTTCAAAATGGAGACTGGTTAATTTGTGAGGAAATCCATGTAAAGAAAGTTTTTCTATGGAGGTTCACAAGTCCTCTGATGATCCTAGGAAAGCAAGAAAATAACAGCACTTTTCTGCAGTGGGAATTCTCCATGACTAGACATTTCCCCCTGCCAAGAGAAGTTCCATGCCCAGGACTTACCCTAGTTCTGTGAGCAGGGTGTCAGCTATACCTGCAGAGGTTGGGGCAGGATCTGCCTTAAAAATAGCAGCTCACTGCTGAATGCAAGGCACTGAATTCAGCCTTTTCCAGCTGTACTTTGATTAAGTCCTCCAGATTTGTTCAGTTCCCCAGCTTGGACTAACACTAATAACAGCAGAGCATGTGTATATGTACGTTTTACAAAAAGAAACATAATTTTAATGGACTTCTCATGTACTTGAATAGGTGCATTGTCTGTGTACTAACTTTCTGGATCTTACGCACTGTAGCAGTTTCCTCCTGAATTTTACCCATATAGAGCAAATCATTTTCATTTTGCTTTTAGAGTATTTCAGTGTCTGTCTGCTTGCTTATAGCAAGGACCAAAAAGAAATATGTGCTTGATTCATCGTGCATCATTTTCTGTATTCCAGTTGTTCATATCTAGTCATGATTAGTTCTTTGGTACTGCTGAGAAGAGACAGCCTGATGTGACATTACAAGAACTAAGAAACAGAAAGAAATTTGTTGTGAAGTGCAATACCCAGACTCTTCAAAACATATGAAATAGCATAGATGTAAGTGTCTTTAGCCTTGGAAAGAGATGTCTGAGCAGAGTGAGGAGAGCTCTGTAATATTACAAAGGGTGTGCAGAAGGTGAATAGAAATCACTGTTGCTATTTCCTGTAATGATTTCTTTCAAATAGCCCTTGTTCTGTAGTGAGGAAAGGTTCAGAATAAACAAAAGAATGTATTTTTCATGTAAGGAATGGTTAAACTGTTGGTGTTTTTGCTACAGGACATATAGGCACCAAATGTTCTCACACGGCCTGAGTAATGAGACAAATTTACAGAAGAGCAATCCAGCAAAGGCTCTTAGGCAGAAAGGTGCTACCTCCGATTCAGGAAGTCCCCAAATCCCAAAGTTCTGGGAGAAGAGGGTGTTCTGGGGAAGCAGCGGAGTTAAAGCATCCCGGCTGGATTCCCTGGGGCCGTGTCAGGGGCAGGACTACCAGGTCAGATGCCCCATGGTCTTAACCTGCATGGTGGTTCTCAGATTTTAAGGTGGTGGTTGTGCCAGCGGTGTGGCTGGCAGCCAAACAAGCTGCCGTGTGCGGTGCTGTGGAGGCTCTGGGCAGTATAGCTGTCCATATGCAGGTGATCACAGGCCGCTGGGATGCAGCCAGACCCCTCAGGATTTTCTGGGTTATGCCATGAGCCAAGACTACAGCCCAAAATCAGGATGTTACTATCCCTGGCATTGGTGACAGTTTTTTCAGAGGATTTGTACCTTCTGTCACTTATTAGTAGCATTACAATGCAGGTTCACGTTCATCATTTTGGGGTTTGCCTTTTGGGGATTTTTTTTTTTTTTTAATGCTCTGTTTGCTGTAATGTTATAGAAAAAGTAATGAAAACACCTTTCAGACATTGTATATTCTATGAAATAAATGGACAGGTGTTCACACATGGAGTCCGATAAAATAAACCAGCACAAATCGGAACAGACACACACACTTGTGTGCATGGAAGTATAATACTTACATGTACTAGAGGAACTATAGTGAAGCTATATCTAACATTGCATACTAAGAAGATGGAAACACCCTTTTCCCCTCTCTCCCAATGTCTGCTCCTCTGAATCTCCATTTGGGACACATTTAAAAATAAAACAGCCTGCTTTCACCTGAAAATCAGCCTATGTTCACCTGAAATGCAATCAATAATGAGCTAACACATTAAAGAAGGAGATGCCAGACAGTTGAGTACCATCTGGCATAAAGTATAAAACCTTTTTACCTGTTATTTGTGTTAGAAAGATCTGCCTGGGCTACAGCAACCAGAAGTCCATTGGTGGCCTGGTAACTATCCAGACCATGATGGTTTTTTTTGAACGGGCTTTTGTTGAGAAAAAGAGAACTGTGATTTTCCAGAGGCTGGTAAAGAACCTTTTCCAAGGACTAGGTCCAAGTAAGCATTTAGTAGTATTCAGAGAACTGATAACATTGGGTTAGTTTGCTATCATGCTTCCTACAGTGCATCTGTACCTTTATGAGAGCCCAGGACTGGCCCATTGCACGTGCTAATTTGGGTGAAAGTGGATACTGTGCGGAATTGTTGGGTGACATAATGCAAGGCCATAAGGAAGGCCATACTGGACCAGACCTAGTCCAGCATCCTGCCTTGAACGGTCGCTAACAACAAATGCTTCCCCTGCTCCACCTCCCCAGCTTCCAGCCTTCAGCTGCTCAGAGAATCCCTGATCCGGAGCCAGCTGGTGGGTGTTTAATAGCCGCTGATTAACCCGTCCACCAGGGATTTGTTTAATCTCTTTTGGAACTGATTTATCTCTTCAAACGCTCATGAAAGTGTTTTCATGACACTCTTCTCTGCGCTGGTAATATGTTCTCGTTTTCAGCCCGATGGGAGTTTAGACAATCGTGTCAAAACTTTCTCAAACAGGGAAAGTATGAGGATAAAAGAATTTAAAAATGGAAATATTTGGTTTCTCAGAGAAACTTCATTCTCTTAACTACCACAGTGTGTCTTGGATGCTGTAATGTGCTTCCTTTTTGTTCCCCATGGTGAAGATGAATGCTGTGTCTCAGTACTTTTCAAGGTGACTCTTTTAAGAGTTTTTTATTGTCTCTCTGCTGTGCCTGCAGAGGCTTCACAGGTGACTTTGTTTTCTTGGTTCTGGTGTGCATCTTGTCATGAATTACAGACTTCGTTATACTGCCAGCTATTTAAAATGGAGTCCAGAGAAAAAGAAAAAGAGAAGTAAATGTGTATTGTTCACTTCTATACTTGCCATGTTTATTTTCTTTCTTAGCCTGATAGAAGTATGCACAATTGAGGCCTATATAAATGTTACTATTTTGCACTAATTATTCATTTATTAAATTCTGTTAAACTGTGAAAGATAAGACGGGACTTAGAAAAAACAGTAGATATTGTTTTTTCAGGTGTGAAAGGAAAAATGAAATGCAGTAGTTCCCATTTGTAGTTCCCTTTTATCCTTAGCCTCATTTTTGTGCACATCTAAAACCCTTCACTTACATTAGATGAAATTTCAGCCATAACTTCTGATGGAGCAGGTAATTTGAGTAATTAACAGCAGTGGTGCTCAAACTACTGGCAAAATGAAACTGCAACAGGAAAGGTTGCAAGAGGTTATCAGTTGTGAAACTAGACCTATTGCCTGCCCAGTGGCTTGATGCTGTGAGTTGAGTCCTATGATGTAGGTGCCATGTGGCTGTGCAGTGTGATGGCTCCTTCTTGAGTGAGGCTTTGTCATTCAGAGTAAATACAAGGAATTAGCTCTGCAATTAGGTTGCAATGAAGGACAAATCAAAAAGGCTAAGCATTTTGTTTTACCTGAGTTCATCATGTTTAATGTGGGAATAGCAATGCTTCCTTCTTCGCATGTTTATTCATCTTGTTTATTTGGAATAAAAATTCTTGGGGAACTCAATTATATTTTTGTTGTGCCCAGAACAGCAGCTTTTGAGCCTTGGTTGGGAATCTTGAGGCTTTCCGGTAACACAGATGATAAGTGTCCTTGATTTTAATGACTTTCTCCAGGACTGGAAGATGTTGGAAGTCTTTCTGTGAATATTCTGTATATCTTTGTCAGTATTTCTGGCTGTGTGGAGCTCAGCTGGCAAAGGCTGCATATAATCCACTCACTGTACCTAATTATTCAGAGAGATTTCTGCAGTAATGTCTGTGCTGGAACGTACCTGATGGAGTGTATACACCACAGGGTAAGGTGCAGTTGTTCATGGAAGCCAAAAGAACAAGGAATAAGTAAATAACTTATTTACTTATTTATAATAACTTATAAATAACTAATAAGTAAAATAAGAGGGAAAGAGGCGATGTCTTTGGGGCAGTAGACTGAGACGAGGGATTTCTAGGCTAAACTGAAAGCTTGAAAGTGAAGGTTAAATTTCAGGGCGTGGACATTCGTGCTGATTTGATCTGATTTCTGTCCTCTCATAAACGAATAGTTAATAGTTTGATTTGAAAAAAGTTCTGCTGAGCCACTTCATTTTCATCCAGCAGCCACAGGCCAGTTTTGCTTGTTGCCAACTCAATTGGGTGTTCTGTGGAGTCACAGCTGGCAGACAGCTGTGCCCAGTGGTGCCCTCCATCGCTGGAGCGAGGGACTCTGGGAATGCCACCAGGGTCCGGAATGGCCAGAGGATCTGAAAGGTGATGGGATTAACATCCTCTTCATTATCAAACCGTGTAACATGCTTGGGTGTGACTTCTGAGTGAAGAAAAATTCAATTCACCTTCAAGTTGTGTTTGTTTGATTTACATTCCCTTGAAAACACAACTAGAAATTCTTGATAGCTGAGTAGAGAGTGGTGTGGTGTAGAGTCCCTGTCCTTTCTAAAAGTAAATGGTTTATAGGAAAATTCTGTAGGAAAGTGTGCGGCAAACTGGTTCGTCTAAGACCTTTCCCCGTGTTCCAGTCAGATTTTCTTGTTGGTTCATATGTGTTCATAATGGGTAAAAACAGACCAAAAAATAGAAATGTATGAATGGTTTTTCTGTAACAATTCAGAAATGGTTCCAAGTAGATGATAATCGGTTAATTCTAAAATTATTAACACTTTGATAGTTTGGCATAAATTCAGTTTAAAACTTTAAGAGTAGCTTTAAGGTTTTCCCTGCTAATTTCTGTAGAATATATTCTTACTATGTCCAACATCCATACAATGTTGATCAGTCTACTTAAAAATAATATAGTCTGTTGATTTATATAAGTTATTTATGATGAGGCTGAGAACGAAATGCTGAATGTCTTTAAGGCTTTATACCATGAGAATCACAATTTGTGCTCTGTTAATTTCTTTTGATGTATAGTTAATAAAACTTGGGCTGATTTTGTCTTCAGCAAGCAATTATCTTCCTTCTCTCCCAAAAAAGGGTGAAGGATAAGATTTATGCACAGTGCTTCATTTAGACATCCTCTTCTCCAGCACTTAATTTTGAAATTATGTTTAGATTATAAATTCACCTGTTTTTAATAAAAAATTAAGATACTGAAAATAAAATGAAAAGTTTTGTCTAAGAGTAGAGAAGAAAACTTGGTTTGGTCTGAAAAACTAGTTTTCTTGTTTTATCTGAGAAATGGTTAACTATGAATACTGGGGCTTTTCTCAGTTCTTAAATGTACTTTCTGGAAGAGGAATAGCTCTAGATAAATTAATTAACAAGTCCTGCTCATGCACCATTACTTAACTACTTTGCAGTGGCCTAGTATGTCACCTAGATAAATTTTCTGACGGTATGTTACGTTGTCCCACTCGCTTGCTGTAATTAAGATAAATTAGTTCTTTAGAAGATGTTCCAACAGACTGGCTGTGTCCATGTACTCTATATTGCACCAGCATATTGAGAAAGAAAGCCAAAATATTCAGCTGAAAGTAAGGATGTTTATACCACTCTATTTATTATTTTTATCAACTGGTAATCTCAATTATGCTAAATCTCATGGGAATTTTTTCCGAGATAATATTTCTTTATGCCTGCCCCTTATTAACATATGCCAAAAGTGTGTCCTGTGGCTCTGTGTGGGCTGTGCAGCCAGGATTTCTGCTTCCTGGACTGATCCCCCCACACCGAGATTCTCTATGAAAAGACACAGAGGTGAACCTTGCAGAGTTTTCTGTGTCCTGTGTTTCCCACCTGCCAGTTTTACTGCGGGAAGGCACAGTCAGATCCTCATGGCTAATCTTTCATTATGATTATTTGAAGAATGATGGCATTACATTTCATTATTACATGAATAATTTCCTTAAGCCTCTCAAACCTTTGATGTGTGACAGGCTGATCTTAATCTAAAGTTGAACACCTCCATGTAATTACTCAAATAGCAGGTAAGGATGGAGTTTGATGCAGTGATCTGGAAAACAGCGGGTACCTGTGTAAAGGCTTAAGGTAATCAAAGCCCAGAAACATAAACCACTGCTGTATTCAAATTGTGACTTGTTTACTTCTGAAGTCAATTTTTTGAACATGGTATTTTCTAGTGCTTTGTTAGTAATAGATTTATTTAAAAATAGGGGATTGTAGAATAGGGAAAGGCCTTCTGCTGTCAGAAAGCATTGTGTTCTTTAACCTCTTTCAAAAAGATCTCCATTTTTAAGAACAGTTGTTTGCTTCTGCTCCTTCTTTGGAAGCTTGTTCCAGAATCCTCCTCCCTTGACGGCTATAAATTTCATTCTAGGCAAAGCCGATTTATTTTTCTAAAACTAACCCCTGAATCAAATACTTCTCTGAAGAGTTCTCTGTGAAGTCTGGTTTCTAGCAACCATCCCTGCTCTCAACAAGTGCTTGCACACATTTCATTGCCTTTATCATATGCTCAGGAGTGGAAAATTTGCTGCTCTTCAATTTTTTTACTGCCACTAAACATTAAGTCAGAGACATGAAAAGGCAGCATGCCCAGGCATCAGACCAGGTCTTTCCTTCTACCTTGTCTCTCAGACATAGTGTCATTGTCTTCAGGCTCTTCCATGGCTTTGCTGTACACATGTGCAGTACCCACACAGTTTGAATGTGCTCTTACAGATGACTGGGTTTAGTGCAGCATGGCAAGGTTGGTGACTGAGACTTTCTTCAAGTCCTTTCATTGTCCTTCTATCCCTGCCCCTCTATAGGCGCATGGGAGCCTACAGGGGAATTTATTAGGGATAGTGCATCTTTAAAGATTTCAGTTAAGAGAAGTTTTAAGTAACCTTTCTGTCCCACCTTTATTTGTCTAGACCAGAACTAACTCTGCCGAAGTCCTTAGAGTTATATTAGTATAAAACTAGCATCTCTTCTTGCCTTTGTGTTTTACTCTCCCAGCTCTTGGGCCTCATGGAGTCATTTATCCTAAAGCACAAGCAGGGAAACCTCTGGCTTTCACTTGTTGCTCTCGTAGTACGAGGTCGATGGGAGAGCGTGTCGTGAAATGCACCATGCTAATCGCAGATCAACAAAATGTCCTCAAGATAGTGACATCTACTAGAGTATTTGTCAGGTCTAAACTGAGTAAATGTCAGTAAACCATCTCATGGGATACTTTTTGTTAAGGCTTTTCCACTGAGGTTCACCTGACTCCAGTGACATTAGGCAGGTATCAGTAGTGAAGAGGCTTGTGCAAATCTACCTGGTGTCCCATGGCTCTGAAAGCTCATCAAGCATGTAGTGACAAACGGGCAAAAACCCATCTGGTGGAGCACTCTCTGCAGTATTTTGCTTTGTCACAGTTCTGGGTTCAGCACAGACACACCAGAAGGTGCCCTCTGGCCTCTGAGCTGGAGAGGAATTAAAATCCCCTGGGCTACAGATGCCTGTGGAGGCCCTAAGTCTAGGATGGTCTTAAAGTCACTCTTGTTTTATTCCTTTAGAACTGAGCAAGTGCGTCCATTTTGTTTATACCAAAACCTGAAATGACCCAGTACTGTTGGTTTTTTTTTTCCCATTGCAATTTGTTTGCTTCAACCTTCTGAAGATTTCTGTCCAACATGAGTACAACAGTGTTCTTTCCTGGTGCCTGCCTTATTCAAACACCACCGCAGTTCTGTCGTGAAACTCAAGGACGTCCTCCTTTGGTTGATTAGTGAGGCTAACCACTTTCTTATAAAAATCCAGATTTTGCTGCACAACCTTTTTCAGAATAAACAGTTCCAGATTTATATAGAGTTAACTCAGGTCTAGTGGCCTCCTTAGCTGGGCAGGTGTAAAATGAGTGGGACGGGAAACCTGACAGCAGGAAACCTCTTGATTATTTTTCTGTGGGATGCAGAATCCGCTCTCCATTCGAGCACCTTGGCAATGAGATTGGCATGACCCTTCAGTAAGATTTCTCAGGTTATCAGGACTGCTGGCATAGCCAAGCACAGCAGTAATGCACCGTGTTGTGGCCGCAGCAGCAACCCTTATATTTTGGTACAAACAGATGAAGGCTGTAAAAAGCTAATGAGAAAGAAATGGAATTCTTTTTCAGCTTTGAGCTACTTGTTCCTTGCATTCACTTAGAATAAGAGATTAGGAATATGAACAGGAGGTGATTCAACTTCAGTTTTTCTTAAATAAAAGAAAGAAGTATCTGAACTGGGAGGGCTGGAAGAGGTTGTAAGGCAAGACATTGGGGAGTAAATCACAGCATATAGATGGAACTTATTCTGCATTTCAGTTTAAAAAAAGGGGGGGAAAAACTTGAAAATGAACTTTGAAACTTTTTATTGCATGCATTTATCTTTAAAACATTTCCTTTTTGATGCTACTTCTAGCAACCCTAAATTGCAGTGGTCAGAAAGGCTTTTTTGTGGTAACATTTATGCCTAATTAAACATTTATAGAAATACTTATTTACAATAGTGAAGCAAACTAATATACTGATCAGGCTTGAAATAATGAATAAACAATGAATCAGAATCAGAGAACAGGTGAAGCACTTTTTAAATTTTATATTCATCTTCTAGATTTGTGATACTGAAGTATGTGCGTGTATACATATATATATGTATACACACACACACACGTGTGTACATGAGTTTAGAGACTTTGCCATTAATTTTGTATCTTACTTTTTAATGAAGTAGACTAATGAATTAGACTGTTTTAAAGAAGTTCCTAGAACTATAAAATTCTCTTGAGATGTGAGAATAAAATAATTAGGGGTTGAATTATTTTATGTTACACAAATCAGAGCAGTTTACAGAAGTGTTTTTAACTACATCAGCTAAACTCAGAGGCCATATTAAAAACAAAAAAAAAAACCAAACCCTTTGTTATATTTTAAATCATGGGTAAAAAAAAATTTAAAGACCTTTAGGAGGATTTCTGTAGCAAGCCCTAGAATAGAACAAGGTAATAGAGATTAATCTATCATTGAAAGTGCTGCTTAAAAATTTGCCCTGCACCACTCATTGGTAAATATTGCGATAAGCCAAATCTAGCTGGGCTTACTCAAGCAGATTTGTTGGTGAGGAGTCATCAATGTATACATGCGCAGAGTCACAAGTAGAGAGTATGAGGAAAGAAATGGCTAGGGCAGCAGCAAAGAGAAGTTTAATTCAAAACAAATGAGAACGTTAGAGTGCAGCTGCCAGATACTCCGTGCAGGAGCAGGATGAGGCCAGAAATGAGCTTCGGGCATTTGGAACCTCCTCCAATCCATCTGTTTTCTACGAATATTAGCTGGTGCTCAGACATTAAGTATTTAGGGTATGTCTACACCACACATCACAAAATGGCACAGCAGTATACCCAAGTAAGCTGGTGATATGGTGTGGACAGACTCTGTGCCTGTCTTGGTACAGACAGCAGGCTTCAGGGTGCTCGCTGCTCTTCCACGCTGTGGCCTGTGCAGGTTCCCTAGGCTCGAGTCCAGAGGTGCTGTGTCCTAATACTGCAGAGCCTCAAATGGTCTTATGCAAATAGATGTTCAGATGAGGATGTTCTCCCGTGTGATCCCAAGTTATATAGTGCATCAGTATATTATTCTCAAGATTGTAGCTTGAATGGGTTACAAAGTGCTCATAAGACTGATCTATATAGATTCTTTATACTAAAACTTCAGGGAATTAAAAAATGTTACAGAACTTCAATAACTCAAAATTATCCCTACTTCACAATTATGTTAAAGATTAATTTTCTGTATTACACACAAATCTAACAACATTGGCAAAAACACACAGTAAAATATGAAACTAGTAATTAGAAAACTGATAGACTGGAAGTGTTAAGTGCAAAACGGAATCCTTGCAATGATGGGTGTCTCCGAGGTAAATGTCAGTGTATTTGCTGTGTCACCTTTAGACCTTTAGAGGTTGGAACAGTGTACCTGAGATCATATTTGTATCATTTGCCACTAAAAGAAGCAAGAAACAATCCTGGGCCTCTAAAGTTAGCCTCTGAACTCCGTAAAGTTAAATAAAGGTGATCAAGCTTTCAAAAATGCTGACAAGCGAATTCTAATCAACTCCAGATGGATATGTAGATACATGACAGGTATTTTTATTTAAGCCATTTTTATTTAAAAGACCATATGTGAATTTTAAACCTACCTTTAAGAACCCAGGTTTACAAAAACATGATCTACAAATTATACGTGACACTGGATCACGTACGAGCTCTCTTGTTAGGGCACTGCAGGCATTCCCACTTTGCCAGCCCCTGACAGTTCCTTTCCTTAATTCTTTTCTTAAATGATTCCTTCTTAACACAAATGTTTTTACTTCTGGTCTTATTTCAGAGCTGAAATAAGTTTTCATTCTTTAGTAATCACAAGACTGGAAAAATGTAGTTTTTCTTCTTATAAATCTCTGAGTGGTGAAGCAACTGTAGGTGGAACAATAGATTTGGATTCTGAAGGAGTGGATCTCAGCTGAGGAAATGACTTTCAGTGTCCTGGTAAAAAAGGTTTCATTTGATTGACTTACTGGCTTTGAAATTACCTGAGTGAACAGAATTCTTTTGTTTTCCCTCCTCCAACAGACAAAATACATGTCTTAGAAAGATGTTGTCCACAGAAGGCTAATTTCATCGTAAAATATGTACCGAAGGCATGTCCCTCATCAAGGGCATATGTACACCTTCAAATAAACCACATGCCGCCAAAGAATAATTACAGTGGCTTTACAGTGCCTGGCACTATTTGACACATTGTATGCAGCCATCCTTATTCCTATGTTAATGCAGAAGTGCTCGGAGTTCCCTGGTGGGGCGGTGGCTCTGTTGTTCCCAGCTTGATTCTCCCTTTGCCAGAGAGCCTGTGTCATTACAGGTATTTTAACAGGACTGAGCTCTCAAGAGCTGACAGTATGCCACACAGCCAGCGTTTGGTCATGATGCTAGAAGTTTAAGTGTATGGTGAATACACAAGTGTGGACTGAGTTCAGTTGTTCTTGTCATTTTAGCACAGAGTGGCCAGGGGGAGAGTATGAAAATATTCTGTGTTGAAAGGGAATTGACTCTGGAAGAGGGTCTTTGAGCTCTCAGGAAGGAGAAACATATTCTAGTGTGATTGTGGCTAAACCAAGAGGCCTGGTTATCCTGACTTTGCCTGACACTGACATTTGAGTGTTTTACTGTGTATAAACAGGTTTTTTATAGCTATATATAATGGTACATAACTTTTATGCAGTACTTGAGCAAAGTCATACATCTGGCTAAGTAAGGTGGCAGTGCGACATGACAAACTAAAATCAAAGAAGCTGCCTCCAGAAAGGCTCAGATTTTGTAATAGGAAGATGAAGGGAGATGGTAACAAAAAACTTCTGCTTATTTCTTTTGTGTGGAAAGGGAAATGCATGTAAGATTTACTAGTTTGTAAATAGTGAGAATATATGTAAGCAAAATTCTGCATGCAAACAGAAATTACATAACATTCTAAAAGTGGTCCATCTGGCCTAGTATTTTCTCTCCATGAGTTTCAAATAACATATAGTGAGGAAAGAGTAGGAAAAGAGGGAAAAGACTGCATAGTATACTCCTACAATATTCTGTCTGTCCCCAGCAATTTGTTACTCGGGAGTTCCCAAATCACAGCTGCCATCTTTAGGTTTAATCTTATTTTGGAGATTTTGGTATTGCATAGTTGTGTAATTGCTTTTGAATTAATTAAAAAAAAAATTGACATCCTTACATAATTAGCAGTGAGATCCACAGGACACATGTTGCTACCATAGACTGAGCTTTTGATGCCGATCACCAAATTTTCCTCTTTCACTGTAAAGCTGCAGGGAGCACACAAACCTAATTTCTTCTGAAGAAACTGAAGTGGAACTTGTGCTCCACATACGTCTTCATTTTAAACAAAGACTCTCTCTGGGACACATTGCATGAGCAACCTTTTCCTCAAGACACTTTGTAAGCAGGATATACGCACCTTAGCAATATGAAGCGTAATTTATTGCTTAATATATGCAATAGACAGGACTAAAAAGCTACCAGCTACCACTCTCAAAAAGATGTTTGATATGTCCTGCTGTTCCACAGCAGGCATCAGCCACATGGGGAAACCATGAGCCTTCAATGTGCCTTGCATCAGCTTCGATGTTGCTGAGTTGCTATCTCCCGATTCCTGTGGTTGTGTTGTTGTTTTTTTTTTTTTTCTTGGGGTTTTAAACCTTTAAAACCTAATGGTTTTAAACCATTACTTTTCCTCTTGAACCACTGAGCTGCTGTCTTTTACCTTCTCAGCAATTACACTGCTGTCTGTGCTTTTCCTTCTCTTATCTCACATAATTTTAGGTCACAAAGTGTTTCACACTTTCCTAACGCTTTCCATGAATAGACCTGAGCAAAGGTCACACAGCTGGGCTGTGCTAAGCTGGGTCCTGCCCCAGAGGCAGCTGAGTCCCTGTGCTGAGGGGGGGCACTGCCAGCAATGAGGGTTCAGTCCTGGCACCACACTAGAGCTAGGCAGAAGTGAAACACCCAAAGTGCTTGTCGTGTGAGTGTTAGGTCCTCTGTGCCAGTTCCTCCTCACTGCTTCTGGTGTCGATACAGCATCTGTCACCGGTACCCTTCCACCTACAGCGTTTTGGAGAGGAGGAGAATGAAAAGACCAGAACTTTCGCAGTGCCTAAGCTGGGAACATTAGGCGTCTATAGAGTGGCATCGTGACATTTTCTGGTGTGTTTTGTGTCTCTTTCCTAGTAACACTTAGCAAAATTTTTTCACTGTTAATGAGCAATGAGTTGACTTTCTTGTTGGCTCCCTCAAAGAACTCCAGCAGAGCTGGGAGGCATGATTTCCTGCTAAAAAAACCCAACTAATCCTCACTGATGTATCACAATTAACAAATTACAAGAATATGTATGCAGTTTTGAGTTACTATTCCACAGAAGATTTCATTTTTGAAAGAATAATTACTGCTTTTTCTCATAACATACATAAATACCTTAATTTCTTTAATATTTTTAACAAAAAAGGATACCACTACATACTGTGTTCAATTCCTAATAATTAGTTTACTGTTACTAAACATGTAGTATCAATGACTGTAAAAGAATATAGAATACATAAGGAGTATAAAAATGCTGCATTTTTTTAGTCTATGCACAAAGAAATGTTACAGGGAAATATCTCTTACTAAGTCTCAGCTGTGCCTTGACTACTAAACATATTACAGTATAAAATAATATATTTTAATGCATTTGTATTAATTTGTTATGGTAAATTTATTAGACATAATGCATAGAAATGAACTATGGTGTATCAAATCAATTAGTATTCTTAATTGTGAGTCTCAGGTTATTTATTCTGAGCCCAAAAGCAATGCAGTAGATTTTGAGGAGTTTTTACAAAGCTACAGTGTTTTATGGCCTAAGTTTACAAAATACTAAAGAAAACTATTTTTAAAAAATAAAAATCTTTTATATTATTAATTGTAACATTATTGTAATTAAAAACATAAAACTTAAGTGAAAAGCAATAAAACCAAATTATTATCATTTATTTTTCTTCCCCTTCTTCCTTCTGGGGACATCAGAGCAGCTGTAATTACTGTATGCAAGCATTTATGCTTGCCAGAGAAAAGCTAAATACACATAATTGATAGCAACAGCTCGTTTCTCAAGTGAGGAGAATGAGTGCTTGTGCTTATATCCAGTAATTGCATCCAGTTTTCCCTTCCCAGTCCTCAGCAAGTGACCTTGCTGTGGCTGCAATGAAAGTTAGCTGTTCCCTTCTTGGGGGAGTAGAAAACAGATAAATCCAAAAGAATGTGGAGCTTACAGGAATGGGAGTGACCATTTTCTAAATTAGGAAGAAGAAGCTAATGTCGCTAGAGTCTCAATAATATCTCTGCACCCTGAGTTTGCCTTAGACTGTAGCCTGTTGTCCCTCCAAAAGATGGACACCCAGAAGAGTGTGAACTAGATGTAGGGAGAGGATGCCTGCATATGTTATATGGCACATTCTTTCCAGTTTCTGGGAATAGCAAGATGGCAGTATATGTCCTCTTTAAAATCTCTTTTTCAAATTGCACACCAGCAACAACACAGAGCCTTGTTTAGCTTCACTGGTTTGAGAAGGGAAGTTAGAACAGAGAGCCAGAAATGGGGTGCATACCCAGCATGGATCCTCCCTGTGCATCTTTCTGCAAGCAGCGGTTTTAAGGCATTGTGAGCTGGGGGTCGCATCTGAACCATCATTTTCCATAACCACCAAAAGTCTAAACATCTATTTATACTTTTGGCTTCCTCAATATTCAGTGACAGAAGTTCCCTAATTATCTGTTTCTTTAAAATCTGGTGCCTGATGATATCACTGGTTATATTGCAAGATACAGTGAATAATCGCTCTCTTCATTTTCTCTACCTCATTCACAAGGTTATAGACCTCCTAACATTATTGGTCACCGCTTTTATGAAACAAAGAGTACAGGTTTATGCAGTTCTTGTGTGGAAGATGTTCCATGCCCCTAGTTCTCTTTCTTCTCCATCTCTGTAATTACTCAAATTCAGCTTTTTTCCTTCTGAGTATGAGTGGCCACAATGGCAGCTGGATAAAAAAGGTGGGCATGCCACAGACTTACAGAGCAGTATAATGATTTTTTCTATTCTCCTTTTATTAGAATTAGAAACATTAGTCTTAGAGGCTAAATGCAAGCTGAGAGCAGTTGTTTTGAGTTCAACTTCAGTGTTTAAATCAGTTAGACTAGCTGTGAGAGGAAAAGTTTGTAACCTGTGGTGCAAGGTGGGAGTACTTACAGAAAAAGGATGAGATCATTAGTTGTTACGAGAAAGAGAAGCAATTTATTGCCTCAAGAAAGTGGAAGTGTTTGCTAGAAGCTAGCTGTGAATTTAATATAGCCCAAAAAACTAATAACCCTATTGAGCCCAAGATGTTTAGTATATGAGCTTTTATTCTGAGGCTTACCTTTAAAAGGCGTTGGGTAGATCTCCTCAGGTCATCAACACTGACATTTCAGAGAAGAAGCTGTTGCTTTGTAAGATGTGTTCTCCCACTGATGATGGGGTGTTTCTGTCCTTTATCAAGGGTAGAGTTTGTTCTGGTGCAAAATGTTTGTTTAGTGTTAGCCACATAGGCACACGTGATAAGGGCATTTGGTACATTGCATCAGAAGTATCACTGGCCATGCAGATACAGGAGTTTGGATGGTTCTTCTAGGAGCAGCACTTTTGTTTGCTGGTTGTGGAGATGGTCACCAAGCTTTTGCTGCCCTGGCGTGAGCTGGTTCCAGTGGCAGCGTATGCTTGTGTGAGGAAAGTCTGCTCTCAACAAGGAGCTTAAAAAAGCTGAGGGATTGCTTGAGCAGTAGGAGCAGATGTTCTGGAAAAAAAATACATGAAGTAAGATCATTTTTCCATGTGCGTTATCTTTCTTAAATGATTTTTCTGTATAGCTTCCCTGGGGAGGCTGTATGTGGCATCTGTGGATATATGACAGTGTGAGGCTTCTTTCTCCATCAAAGCAAGTTCACACATGGCATTTGGAAAGCTCATTTAAAGCTGTCCATTAAAGTTAGTGTACTTAACACCCCCTATCTGCACAACATGGTGTAACCGCATGACGTAGTTAGGTTGAACTCAAAATTATTGTTCTCAGCTTGTAGTAAGCTTTGAAGGCTGCTGCTACTGCTATGAGCCAAAGAAGAGTCGGAAAGTCTGAATGCTTTTTAGTTTTTTCCACCCATATGAGATACCACTGGTTATGAAACTGCCGTTGCCTCTAGAAGTCATCACAGCTACAACGTGACCAGTAGTATTCCCAAGTCTAATTCCCTTTTTGACCACTGCTGAGAACTGAACTGATACTTTTAGAGACCTTATTCATGCTAAAATGGGGGTGGGGGTGGGGATGGTGTTGGTGTTGAGTGGTAATGACTGATTTAGGCTGTTTTTCTATATGTACAGTTATTTTTCCCAATGTTCAGCACTTTCTGTTATAAGAACTGAATTTCATCTGCTATTTTACCATTTTACCTTCAGTCACTTGGTATCATGAGCTCCTGTAATTCTTCACAGATAGCTTAGATCTTACTGCCTTGAAAAGCATTGTTATCTTCAGCAGTCTTCATCGTGTCTGTGTTCTGCCCCTTTCCCTCTCCTTTATGGATCTGTTGAACAGCAAAATATCTGAGGGATCCCTTTGGTAGCCTTGTTCCATTGTCAAAACAAATTCATTATGCCTACACTTTGTATCCCTTCTTTTAATGCTTATTAATCTACAGAAAGAGATTCTAGGAGGAGAGAATATTTGCCAGGGAACCACCCTGTGAGCTGTGGGTAGAGGCTGCATGCAGGTCTCTAGTATCCATTGCTTTGCTAGTTTCTAGGTTTGGTTTCTTCACAGAGCCAGAGTCAGCAGAGAAGGATGCTTCACTACAGTGCTTATATGACTAGGCTGTTTTTTCCCTTCTTTCTAGATTTGCCACTGGACTAAAACAAATAATCTGAAGGGAATAAAGATACCATTTTCATTATAGCTATATCCCATGTAGGTGAAAGTAAGGTTGTATCATGACTGAATTCTGAAGCAAGATAAGAGTAGGTGCATGAATTTTGGTGGCTTCCAGCTTTAGCTGTTGGGACACATCTAATGCAAAAACTTGCTATTTAGATTTGTGTTAAGTGTGTATCCCATTTTACCTGGCCAGTAAAATCCATGGTGTGGTAATATATGAAGATGCTAGCATACAATAAGGAAATTTTCAAGTCTATGTTGAGTAGACACAAGAGCAAATACCACAGATGATATTCCAGGAGGCGTGGTATACCTACTTTAAAGCAAAACAAAACATGATGTTAGGTTCAGGATAATTGTAGCGGTATGGTTGCTAGCTGTAGAATTATATGTTCTTCCTTCACTTCTTTAGGTGTTATTGAGGCTTACTGAACAACTTCAACTTCTGAAGTAAGTTGGAGAGATGATGGAAGTGAGAAGCAAGCTAAAGAAAAGGGTTAGTGTTCTAACCCCCAGTATATCTAACTCCCAGTACTGCCATTTCCAAGCTCTGTGTAGCCTGATAAATGTATGTGCAGTGGCTTTTCTTTGAAGCACCAGTGACATCCAGCGGTGGCATCCAGTTAGACAACCCCCAATCTGTCAACTCCTAGATTATCCAAAGGTCTTTAATACTGAGCCATTTGAAGTTGGCAACTCAGGATTGTTTTACTTCCTGACCCAATTCATCTTATCTTTGTTTTATTGTTTTCATTTTGGTAGAACAGGATTTCTTTTATTGCTGCATTGACAATGAGGTTCAATGAATGCCTCCAGCTGGCGTTGCCTTTTTTGTTGCTCTGCGTGATACCCTAATTGACAGAGTATTCTGGAATCTGCTTGAGATTATGAACTGTATACTTTGGCAAAAGACTCCAGGATCATTAAGATTGCATAGTTGGCTTCCTGCAGTGCTTATTAGGGATGAATTCATGTTTATTTGTAGTGTTGACAATAGAAGCTGAAACCACGTATCCTTCTACTTTATTTCATTTTTAATACTTCATTGGGAAGTAAAAATAGCTGAGATTTGTAGGAAATAAAATAATATGTAATAGAAATCTTAAATCCCAGCTGGTTACAAACTGTTACTCCTATATTAAATTTCTCTTCAGGTTTGTAATGGGTTGTGCTCAATTTTGTCTCTTGGTATTCAGCATTAGCACAAGACAAATGCAGTTAGGATGTTAATTGTCACACTTACTAGGAGATAATTTAATGGCAATAACACGTCTGGCATTCAGCTGCCCTCTAGATGTATTATATGAATTAGAAGGACTGACTAAATACATACATTTTCAAAAATAATTTTAGCAGCTTGTGGGGTTGCTCTTTCCTGTTGGAGAAGTAAATGAGAGCAGAGTCTATTTCGGTTAAATGCTAGATTCTTTTCTCAGTAATTTAGTGTTGTTGGGTCTGGGTACTTTCAGCAGAACTGAGAATATTGTTTTTTAGTAGGGCTTTTCATATCAAAAAACCTGAAAGTAGGAGCTCAAACAGAAATTACAGGGTTTTATTTGCCTTTTTCCCTGAGATACAGTCTTTCTGAGATATTAATGAAGAGGCCAGTCCTGCAAAGTGAGAAGTCATGTCTTTATTCCCATTTTTCAGCATCATTGTTTTACTGAATGCCCTCTTCTTTGCTGAGGGGGACCATAACTGAGACTATGTAGAGAGGTGCTAAGCATCACAGAAGATGAAACTGAAAACCAGATGCTGTCACTAAGTCAGAAATAGTTTGAGAACTATTTTTCTTTATAAGCTCTTTGTCTTACTCTTTGCAGGTTTGCTCCTAAAAGGAATAGAAGATACAGATCCTATCATTTTTAGTATGGCGAAATGTTAAGAGCTAGGGACCGGGCTCATCACATCTAACTTTATGCATCTAAGTGAGGTGCATGAGCTAGGTGTATGGTCTGCTTTGCCCCTCTAGGAGGGGGCAAGTGAAAGAGGACAATCAGGTACCTACTAAGAGGTTTAGATCTTAGGTAGACCAACATGTTTTCTAGATGGACAGATCTCTGTCCTCCAACTATAGATGGTGTCTTAAATGACTCTGCTCTTATATTTGTCATATCAGGGCTTCAGGATGTACTTCAGAGTATTGGCCTTTGCTTCTAGATTATGCAACCATAAAAACCAATGTATTTGAAAAATCACCCATTAAAATGTGATTTCCCAAGCATTGGCTTGATTAGTTTGTAAAAAAAAAAGAAAAAAAAAAAGCATGTTTAAAACCATTAGCTGTTTTTAATTACATTTTCAAACCACGAATGCTTTTTTCAAATAGATACTTCAACGTAGTGCAGCATTTGTTTTTCTTTTCTGCTGAGTCCATAGGGCATGTAAATAGCTACTATAAACTATAGGATATTACAGCTTCTATAGCAAATCTTGTGGTTTGTGCTCATTGTTTATAGCACAATTATAGTGATAACCAGTGTCCTATATATTTTCTAATGAAGCAGAACAAACACTCCCTGACTAAGAGAACTTTAGGTCTAAACCCCACAAATTAGGACCCTGTAGAGACGTAGGTAGGTGTCTAAATTATTTATCAAACTGTTGGTCTTGTTATCTCTGTTAGTTCTGTTAGATTCAATTGTCTTAACAGTAATAATTTAGTGGAGAAATCTGTTGGCACAGAAAAAAATCAAAGCAAAAATAAGCTAAATGTCTTTACTGATGAAATAAATGTAAGTCATTTGTAACAACACTCAAGTTCTCTCCTATTCCTAATTCCAACATGGCAGAAAAGAAGAACCCAGTACTAATCATAACATCACCTGGGGGAAAAGTCCCAAAGAACAATTTTTAAAATGTCTTTGTCTTCAAATGTGCTAATTTACATTTATTAGCTATTTATATTATATGTATGACTGCAGTGCAAACCCAAGAACCAATACTCCTTTGATTTAATGTAACTTAGTTTGTATGTCTATCTCAATTACATGAAATATTAGAGTGTTTCATTACGTATGAACATATGTAAGGTGAAATACATGAAATTGAAAAAAAAAAAAACCAAAGCCATTTTTGTTAGGAAATCTTACCAAGTTTTCCTCTACTTAAAACATATTCCAACTCCTAACAGGTTAATGCATCACAAGCATTAGTACTCTAATATCTAACTGAGAGAAGACAGTCCTTCTCCACAGCAAGAGTAAAAAATCTCCACTGTAAGAATTTCTAATTCTGTGGGTCTTCTCCTTTTCAGTCCCACGTTATTCTGTCCATTTCAAAACTGCTAAACATTAAAACCTTACATGCAGGCAGCTCCTCCGCAGCACAAAGGCAAGCTCGCTTAACTTTATTAGCAATAAATAGGTTTTGTCTGACATGCCAGGATAAGAGCTGTGGTGTATGAATACAGTACGGGAAGAAAGATGCTGAGTTTCTGGGCATGTGATGGAGATTAAGAATTTATTAATTCTTTCTGGAAATCTGGTAGATTTTTTTCTCAAAAAAGATGTAAAATTTAAAAACAAAATTTGCATACAGAAATTTTAGTTCTAAGGAAAAATTAAAGCACCAGACTCACCAGCAAAGATAGTTTCTTTGAAATTGTCTTTCACCACTTAGGTCAATTAAATGTATTCCTTTAAAGTATCATTTACTATAGCATTTACTCTGTATTTTCATTCATTCACCAAAAGCTCACATTATGGCCAGACATGTTAAAATTAAAGCAATCAAAAATTTACAGTGAGAAGGAACTTAATTTTAAAGTGCTGAACATCTATAACTATTCCTTACACCTGTTGGAATGAAACATCAGATTATGAGTGTCCCTGGAGGTTGCTGTTTGGTAGGAATAGCAGGAGTCCAGCACCCCTCTGGATCAAGCCAATGTCAGGAAAAATTGCATTCTATATTGTATTTTAAAATTTCAGGCTGTCTTCATGAGTAAGGAGTGCACAGTCTCCCAGAGCTTTAGGGAGAAGCCGTGAAATTTGAGTTTGTCCCTCTTTACCTTTAAGCTTCTTCAGCAAGAAGTAAAATGGATTTAACAGGCAATCTATGGCACTTAAGTAATGTTCAGTACGCTATAGGTTGTATAGCATAATGCTTTTTCCACACAAACTGTTAAGGAAATTTCTATTTTATCATAGTTAATTATTGAAATACCTTTTGATAATCTTCAGTCTCATCTCTCTCAAACATTTGCAAAGAGGTAATTGCCCAACAGTTGCACTCTGCTGAAATTACTGTTTGCATCAAAATTATTTACAAGAATAGATGAATGAGTTATTGGATGCTGCTGAGCAATGGCACTAATACAGTTACTGAAAATCAAAGTAATCAAAGAAATGGACTCCATGCTCCTCTCCTGGAACTGTTCATCCTCCAGCTTAAATGAACAAAGCTCTATTCAGATCAATTTAGCTATGACTCAGTGTCCAAAGTCAGTCTAAATGATTATGCGTAAGGATCACTGTAAGGTGCCAATTTTGTGTAACTGTGCCAGTGATAATAAAATAGAATAAAAGTCCAAATGCGAATAGCTATAAATAATTGAAGGGAATAAAGCTGAGGCATGGAAAGATTGGAGGGGCTTTCAGTTAGTTACATAGTGAAGTTCAATACCATTTACCATAGTACATTAGTCTATACCATGTAAATGGAAAGGAGTCCCATCCTAGAAAACACCATTGCAATTGTCTGATGTTGTTGACTACAGAAGATGGCCCACTTTGCCAATGGTCTTCTCTTCTTCAGGAGACATTAAGAGGGGATTAGGGCAGAATTGCCATCAGTGTTCCCTCTACTATTTTTAACCTGCTCAGGACTTGGTTTCTAGTGCTGTCTAGCACATTTCATAAGTTTCCTCTTCATGCTTGCAGTGTGTTTAAAAGCAAAATCTGCTTGTAATTAGCATTGCTAAAGTGGCCTGCAGGTCCACCAAACCCCGGTAGGTGGACATGGGCAGACTTTTGTCATCACTGAACAACTCAACAGAGCAGTGTGGAGAAGTGTGAACTTTGCTGGAGTGCCTGATTATCTTAACCTTAAGGTCCTGCAAAAAGACCATCACCATCATGTCTGATGTACTGTGACATTAAAGAAATGCGCTGCAAAAGCATCACAACTATCTCCCCCTTGGGAAGAGGTAGGTTATACCGCAACAGGTGTATAAGGCATTTTTTGTCCCCTCTTGGATGGCCAGCCTCCTGGGCTTTCTTCCTATAGAAAATGCCCTTTTATGACAACACCCTACATTGGCTCAGGACTGCTGCAATCAATTCCTGGCAGAACAGTGAGAACTGGTCTTCTGGAAGTTAAATATTTGAGGCAGGCACAGGCCACTCAGGGCTTGGCAGCGATGACAGGGTAAGTCTGGTTACTTCACCCTGGAGCTTGTTCTGGTGGTGGGCTAAGGAAATATTTCTTCTTTCTTATTGCCAGAGTTCGGAACAAAACAGACTGTAGGATCTAGCTTCCATCACTAGTGTCTTTTTTGTCTTACTTTTTTGGGTTTGTTTTGGCATTTGTAATGCAGATGATCATCCTGAATAGAATGTTAATTTATCCCTGCAAAAATTACAGCTTGCTTTTGTGAGACAATCTGTGGGTTTGTGTGAATCTTTCCTTGCATTGAAGAAAGGTATATATGTCCTGAGGCAATTTATCTTTGGGAAGTTATGTGACCTTGTACACTTCATGAAATGGATAGAGTTCTGATTTAATCTTGTAATGGCATTTTACTTTAAATTGTAGAGATAGACCTTTTTATTGTGCTTTTGCAAAATAAGCAGTTGCTCTTCTGAGACATTTAAAAGGAAGCATGTGTGGGAAATCCTTCACTACAGACTGAATGACAAAGAAAAATTAGAGGCTTGAGAGGGAACTAAAAGGTCTTGTAACAGTTGTCGATATAGAAATAGGTTTCTTTTTGTTACCTTACCACTAAGTAAAGGTTCATGTTAATGTTGTTACTTTCCTAGTAAAGTAGTTGGCCAGGTCTTCAGGCTTAACCAGTCTGATTTGGTGTCAAAGAGTGACATAATGTTGATGGTGTTACATAGGATGATAATACAAAGAACCTTGAGATACAGAACCATTGCTGCTGAATTGTTAGTTATTCCTAAAAAGACAGGAACTGTAGCAGGATTTTTAAAGTGACATAACATTTTGGAGCAAAATACAGCATAGAGCTGCATGAATATTTTCAGTCGGCCTAAGGCACATTCAAGACATTAGCTTTGGAAGCAAGAAGAGGCAGGACCACTAAATGAATCATCTGCTCCTGAATGACTGTCACTGTGGATGCATATTTTTTCTTGAACTAAGTACTACAAATATTTATAAGCATTTTAAAATTATTTATGAAGTACAAGTATTGTTCTAATTCCTGCAGGTATGGAAAACATAAGATTAGTTGCTAGATAGTGGAACACCTTCTATCAATGTGTACAGAATAATGACAATTAAGTATTGGCAGAACATTATCTAAACAAGTATAGACTTTTCTCACCATCGTTGTTTTCCCTTAATTTTTTTGAACCTGTAAAACAAGAATAATTCTGCATGTTACTATGAGTAAAGATAGAATGTTTTTAGCACTTTCTTTGTCAAATACAATGATGGAATTTTTGCAAGCAAGATTGGCATTGAATAAGCAAAACGGGTATTTTTCATTGCATCTGTTTTATTGTATATATACTCTTGTCTCATATATATACTTTTACAGGCAGTTCAACATTAGAGGTATTGTAGAATGTCATATACTAGCAGCAGGCAACATCAAGTAATGGATATCTCTAAAATTAACTTTTGAACAGCTACCTTTGTGATGAAAATCATCTTCATGTAAATGGTTGGGAGGTCAGCACAGGCTATTGAAGATGACCCATTGCAGAAAGCTAGGAAATAAAGTGTGTGCGTTGGCTTTATTTTGCTGTAACTTACTAAAACTGGGACAAACAAGCTTGGCATTGGGGCATTTGGAACTGAGCAGTTCCCATCTGCTTTCATGACGTAGGAAACTTGCCACCAGACTACAAAAGCATGGATAATGCCTTAGTGATCGTCCTGGAGTTCTTCTCTGGCTCTGCAAATGGAACTTGAAGTTTGGCTGGCAACAAACAGTAATAATCCTCTGGCTGGGTGCTCACACAGAGCACAGCAAAGTTTTAAACTCTTAATTTCATTTTATTTCCTGAAGACATGCGCAGAATGGAGGTGTCTCCTTGATGTGAAAATTAGCTAGTTGTCTTCAGAAAACACCATCTTAACTTAAACGTACTAAACTGTTAGAATCAGTAAATTCGGAATGTCTCTCCATGACCTCATCATATCTGATGCAAATTGTTATGTTCTATAAAAATTACCTATTCTGAGGCTTTTTCCCCCTTGTGTACAAGCTCAGCTCTTTGTTTGCCTTTAGAAGGCAAATCTCTCAGGGCCTGCAAGAGCAGGCTGCTCTGTAGGGGAAGGCACTCCAGGAGCCAAGGCAGGGGCAGTGTACTCAATGAGACCACTGCACCCTTTGTTCTGACCACTTCCCCAGCTTGGACACACACGCATCAACTCGTTACAGTCCCTGTTTACACACAGCCTGCCATAACAACCTTCCCCACTCACCTTTCATACACACACTCAAACATACGAATCCTTTTGTTTCTTATCGCTTAAACCACACTCATGCTCAGATGTACATGTACATAGACATATACCTCTCTGTCTATAACTGAAGAGGAAGAGCGGAGGAGGTCCAGTGATGGAAACTGGGAGCCAGGCTACAGTCCGGGTTGCTAGACAGGTTTGCAGTGATGAGGCAAGTCCAAGGTCAAATCAGCAAGGTAAGGTCAGGGCTGGGCACAGGTGCCAGCAGCATTGCTCAGGCAAGAGCCTAAGCTCAGCATAGCCTCCAAGCCAAGGAGCAGTGCATGCATGTGTGGAGGCACCAGGGAAGGCTTCTCACAGCCCTTTCTCATAATTGGGTTATGAACCCTATGAACTGTGTTCAAATTTGTGTGCAAAAGACAGAAAAACAGGGTAAGAACAGCAAAAGTTACTTTTATGAGGGTAATTCCCACTATCTGTGGTAAGCATCGATTTTTAGCATGGCAGGAATCAGACTAACTCCGTGTGTCTCTGAACAAGTCTCCCTAAGCTTCTTAATGGCAAACTTGGTACAGTAGTCATCTACCAAAGCCTACATTTCATGAGGTCAGTTGAGTCCTCAACCCCCCAGTAAATATTTTATAAATGTAAACTTTATCAGTCAAATCAGTTTTGAGGTTTAAGAGTGGGTATAGTTCTAGTTTTCTTTGATATTAATATTAATACAATCTTTTGAACATTGAGATACATTGCTAAAACAAAATCTTGCATCTTAATATTATAGCTGAAATCAGGTGAATTCAGAATACCAAATATCCTGTATAGACCACATTTATAAAACTAATGTGTGGTTGACTTCTTTCTAAGTAACCTGCAGCCATACAATAAGAACATAATTAATGCTTTTAAGACCATTCTCAGTTTTGATAATATATTATTTATTTTTTGTTAGATAATTTGTTGTTGTTTTTTTTACTGGACTTAGTTCCTCATAGGCTTTCATGCAGTATAATTGTTTCTTCTTCAAAATATACATAAAAAGCGATGAAACTAACATGTTTAAAAGCTTCATTATTCCTCTTCTCTGATACAGGTTCACATTTAATATATAAAATGGTGTAAGAAATATAATTTTGGTTAGATGATAACTAAATTCTTTGGGGAGAGAGACTTTTCTGCTGAAGACCCATGGGGCCGATGTTGTTCTACATCTACATCATTAATTAGGATTTAAATAAAAGTCAATCTATTGATGCAGAGCAAAAAAAAAAAATTGTATGTATGTAATTAATATCGGAGATAAATTCAAAACAATTTCTTACACTTCTGCATAAATTTCCTGGAATTATAGTTCTTCTCCTAACCGTCTCATTGGACTAAGCAGAAAACATCTGTCATGTTAATTTTGGAGAGACCTTTTATGCCTGGTAGTTCTCAACTATGAAATTTTTCCCAAATCGCTGCTTGTGTGGTTTTGCAGTCCAGTACAGTAGCATGGACAGTATTTCACTGTCAAAGTCGTTATCCTTTGAAGTGAAATGGAGATTAGAGAACAGAGAGTTCTGTGCGCAGCAGAATTTATGAAACATGGTTTGCTATGGCTTTGCACACTAAATTTGCATTATCCAGTTCATGGTGAGTGGCCAGCCCCCAACAAGCTTCTCCCGTGGCTGAGATGCCCCTGAGTGACCACTGTCTTGTGCAGGTTCTGTGTTACCATGGCTGTATGTCATTCCTGCTGTTCCCTTAGGGGTGGTGCTTGGCAGGCCTGTCTCCTGCACCCAGGTAGACATTTTCATGACACTTTTAGGAAATTAACTTATTTATGTCCAGCAGACTTCTGTCAACTTTAGTTAAAATACCAAATTTGGTTGAAATATGTTTGGTGAATGTATGAGTTACTTAGGAGGAAGAAACTGTCAGACAGACAGACAGACATGAAAGCAGCTTGATTGCTTACATCTCTTTTCCTTAGGAAACTGGTCTAAAAAGAAGGTAGTATTTCTGCAAAGATTCATTTTTGACAGATGTTCTAGCCAGAGGCTGGTGTAACAGGTCAGCATTTGCTGTGGGCTGAGAACAGATGTGAAACATAGAGCAAAAAGGGGAAGAAACTTGACCAAGAACTTCAGGGTGTCCGTCATGCACAGGAGATTGGGGCTTTACGTTAACTGTACCTGGCATGATGAGCGGAGGAGGAAGTACCAAGACTTCATGGAAAGCTTACATACTGGAAGAATTTTCATGGTACCCAGCAGGCCAAAGTCTGTTAGCAATCTAATCTTTTCTCTCTCTCCCCTTTTCTTTTTCTTTGGCTTGTTCTTCTGGCAGGAGGTCTCATGAGCTCTTGGAATTGGGGTCTGCTTGCTTTCATTACTTATATTTTTGGTGAGCTTGTTCAGTACAAGCTCTTGTTGTTTACCTCTAATAATTTTCTCTATAACAGTTCTGGAGGGCAGACAGAAGCACACCTTTGGATATTGTTATTTCCCTCCATTTTGTGACAATAAGTGAATGCCAGCCCTGTGTTTCCTGTGCTAAAGAATAAGAATACTGATTTAACCTTCTCTTTTTACCTGATACTGAGTTTTAGGGGAAGCTTTTAAAAAGTGTTTTGAGATCTGGTAGAGAGTGGTTTATTTTATTTCTAATGGAATATTTTGAAAAAACCCGGCAGGTTTCTGTGTGGTGGAAAGCAGTATACCAAACGTCTCGGGAGCTGCAAACGTTTAAAGTTGCCTGAGGATATACTTTTGCATAATCTGGGTAATATAAGCCACTTTTTCCTGATAGAAGGTATTTGTGTTATGAATCCCCAAATCTGCTATTATTTACTGTTGGCTGCAAAGGCAGGAAACTCATGTTGCAAGTTGAAGAGCAGGATCCAGAGGAGCTGATGAATATGTTGTCTCAGCTGCCTGTCATCCGACCCTTGCACATACTAGCCTCCACTCGTTCCCTTTTCCAAAGGACTCAGAATTCATACCCAACAAGAAGATAAGCAGCTGACAGAAAATTGGTGATTTTCAATTGTTTCTCTCCACTGCATTTTTACATGTAGATCAAATAAAAACAAATGCCTTATGCTGTGAATTACAAAACCAGCAACACCATAGGTACTGGGGATGTTTTCTGCAAACTCTGAAGGAAAGAAACATGTAGGACTGCCACTCACTATATAGTCTGTAAGTTGGTTTGCTCTAAGCTGTTACATGTGGTGAAATTGCATCTGTGGGAGAGATCTTTGTCATCTGCCCGTCATTGTTCACCCAGCTGAGGTACTGGGGGGCAGTTCATGAGCAAGCTCCAGAGCAGGAGGCGCCACGTACTGAGACTCACTGTTGGGACCGTGCGATAGTCAGCTTTGTCCTAAAGCTGTATCCTTCTACTAAACCCACGTTTTTGGGATAGCAGGAAGCAACTCTCTCATTTGACACAAGGCAGTGTAAAGCAAAGCTTGGGAAACCTTCGCAGGAAATGAACTGTATCTAATCCAGTTTGATATAGTAGGCAGCATATTATTAAGGCAAATCACCATGTTTATCCCTTTTTTCTTTGCAGCCTTGTCCCTGAGGCCAGTACCCTTCCCTCTTCCGGGCAAGCTGTGGAGGGTTTTATAATTGGAGAGATCAGTAAACCTTCCCTCTATCCCCTCCCCTCTTCCACCCGTGCTGCCTCCCAAGTTAATGCAAATACTTACTGCTGAATAAGATGCAGCGCTCCTTTAAAACCTAAATCAGTGAAATAATGAACTGGAATAACTTGCCGGAGGCAAAGTGTGTTTTGTCAAGATACCAGAAAAGATCCAGAGACCAAGTCCACAGGGACCTGCTCTTTGCATTTAGTCCCATCAAATGCAAACGAAAAGAAAGGAAAACAGCTCAACTACCAGAAGGCTATCCTAATTTTATTTTGAGGCTTCTCTTATTTTCAGCATTGAATCCACTTTTCCTTTTGATCTGGTTTGGGGGTTTTTTCTGTCATCTTCTGTCATGTTTCTTCTTCCTTGCATTCCTTTTCAAGTGATACTGGTCAGCTGAAATGGTAATAGGCTCCCTGTCAGGCCAACTCAAGGATTTACAATTTATTTTTGCCTGTCACCTGTTGAAAAAGGACTGGAGTTTCCTTTTCTGCCAACAGAGGAATCCATTAGTAACACAAAAGCAGCAGCTGCATCACAGCGGGGATGCACAATAGTTATATACATCACTTACTCTTTATCTGCTTTGAGACATTAGGACAGATTGTTGCCTTTAATTCTCTACCTGGAAAAAAAAGAGTCCACATAGTGCTTAACATCAGCTGCTCTCTTTTTTAACTCCTGAAATGACATTATTTATCCCACAAAACCTTCTTGAAAAATGATTTAAAAACAAACAGATAATTGTACAGATAAGTCATAGTCCTAGTTCAGTGCTGCATTGCTTCAATTTTTAAGTTGTATAACCTTACCCAGAAGGTGTAGTAACACAGTGGTAAATTAGGTGGCTTCTCGAGACACTTTCAAAATCTGAGATTGACTTAGGCTGACTTGGCTAAGAATTCAGGTTATAGTCTGAAGCCATAATGGTCATATTGATGCAGAAAAAGCAGCAGCAGCCAACATATTGGTCATTTCTTTCCTCATCCTCCACTTGTTATATTGCAGCCAGAAACATTGCAAATATAAATGGTTGCACTGTATTTCAGTTTTCATTAAAAGGAGGGAGAACTAATGAAAATAAAAGCTGTAAGATTTATAAGTTGATTACAGCCAAGAAATCTGAAGAATGCTGTGGTCATTTTTTAAGCTTTTTTATTCTGTTCTTTTTATACAGCATTACACTGACCTCTGGCAGGATACTCCCTATTGAGACAGTGTTTTTGCGATCTGTTAGCCTTCTTTAGCCTTTGCCAAGTGCTGGTAGCGATGGTTTTTAAAAGACACTTTCCAGTGATGGAATTTCATATACCCTTTTCCTTTGCTTTTACTCCTTTCAGAGAAAGTACTTTGTGTCCTGGTAACCTGGTAACATCAGCAGTGCATGCAATGCAGTATGTTGAACTAATTGCCAATTAAGTAATACGGAAGGCCAAGATCTAACAGAAAATCATTGTGCACAGTTCATTAACTGCATTTCACAGAACCAAAATCATGCCACGGGATTTTTAGAAACAGGTTTAAGGAATTAACAGTTTATTCCTTAATAGTGAATAGGCACAATGCAGAGCAGAATGGAAAGATATTCAGACTTGCAGTTCCTGGGGTTTTCAGTGTCGTCCGTGTCCCCCCCCCCCCCGCCCCCAGGTAGATATCTGTACAATTCAGTAATTTCTGTAGATTAGTTTATCTTCTCTATGAGATGAATGGCTTTAAAAAAGACATGGGGAGTCTCGGAATAATCAGTATCTTAGTGCTATGTGTAAATATGCCTTCTCTGATGTTCAATTATAATAAACTAGGAAATGCTAAATAAGATTGAGGAAAACACTGCAGATGCTTTTCAGGCAGATTTTAAAATATCTGAGTGGCTTCACAGAAAAATCGTGAGAATAATGAAAGTATCAGAAAGCATGCCTTATGGTAAGGGGTGCATACCATAGAGTACTTAACTTACAAAAATTCAGCTAATACCAACAAGCAATGGTAAAGTGCTAGAAGAGGAAGCTTTTGTTTAGTAAATAAAGGTATAACAAGGCTGGTTCTTGATGCTACTGGTTCCTGGTGCTGGACAGACTCAGACAAGAAATGGAATGGGTGTGCGTGTGTTCATCTTGAGTAGAGGTAAAAATGAGCAGTGTTTCATCTAGAGCAATGGGGTTTGAAATCTCTGTGCTAAATGCATTGGTGGGAATGGGTAAAATGCTTAGAAAAAAGGAAAGGAGGGCATGTTCAAAATAAAATTTGAAAATTGAAATTTTTATAATAGATCTAAAAGCCAATCTTGAAAATCTTTAACATTTGAAGTATCAAGGTGAAAATTTCTCAAAATAAGCTCTTCGACGTATGGTCTATTGCATAAACTTAAAAAGTACCACGAAGCTTGTTTTTTAAGAGAGAATCAGTAACATCTAGCCATAATACACTGAGACCTATTTTTAATCTTGCTGCTGCTGGAATGCTGAGTGGCTGCTGGTTATAAAGATCTTTTTCTTGCAGGTAGTTTATTTCTATGTGAATGGAATGTCTTTCAAGATAATTCATAATCCAATACCATCTCAAGACCTTTTGTTATTGGTGTAGCTATTATCAAAAAGGTTTTTTACTATCAGTTCTTTCTGTATTTTTGATCTCTTGGTCACAGCTTTGTTTGCAGTTTCCACAGCTGTTTGTAGTATTCAAACATGAAGTAGACTGGAGGGTTTTTGCTTGTTATGAGTGATAAAAATTGCTGCTCACTAAAAAATTATCTATTTTACACCTCACTGGAGCATAGCAATTTAATTTGTGGTCTAACGGTGTCCTTTCCTGAAAGCACTAAAAGGAGGTGCTATAAAATGGTGTAGAACTGTAGGTTCTGGCTTTGGGAACAGGTAGTAAGGTTTGCCAGTCTGAAAACACAGGATCCCACTCTGGGGAAACACTGTGCCAGAACATCATCATCTGCCTTCTTTCTGTAGCTCAAGTTCTTAAAAGGCTTTGAGAACTCAGAGGTAGGTCAGTAAGTTTCAACCAGCTGGCTCAGTGCTTGGTCCAGTACTTTATGCTTTGCAAGAAAGTATTTAGTAGTTACTGAAGACCTCAAGAACTGGAAATGTCACTGTATTTTTTGTATTCTCACTATAGTTCTGTATTTCACCATATATTCTGTGTAAAGCACCCCGGAGTCAATTTCCAGCCTTCTGTTTTTATTATGCCTTTCTCTAATGTCCCTTTTGTCTCCAGTATTTTCAACCCAAACTGATGTCCTGTAGCCAGGATATTCCTCAGTCATCTCCTTGGTATGCCAGATAGGCTGAACAAGGAAAGTTCTTTCCATAAGGCATTTTCTCCACTCCTTTTATATGTATCTGTATATTTTATGTCTCTCCACATTCTTCTATTTTTCAGTCTTTTTTAATAAATATAATCCAGCATCATAATTATTTGCAGTGTTCCAATATGAGTCATGCTTGTTCCAAGCAAATTTGCTTATTTCTAACGAGCAAATTCACGTGATAACTGTACTTCTTCGTCATTTAATCCCAAAGGGTCATGCAGTTCTTTTAGCCACAGCATTGTCCTGGAAACCCCAGTTAAATCGCTTGTCCACTGCATCCCCTAGATGCTTTTCAGAGTTGCTGCTGTCCAGAGTGCACCCATTCTGGTTTATGACCTCCGTAATTTATTCCTTTCTGCACTGAATGCCATGCTTTTCTAAACATTGAAGAACACTGTGGCCGCTTTGTTCTCATTGTTAATTGTGGTTTTATTTTTAAAACCAGACTTTTTTTATTAGCAAGTATAGCAGGAGTGATTTTACATTTACTTCCAAATAACAAATATCATCAAGCTGAACAAGTCAGAAACCTTCTGTGAAATGTAATTTCCTTTTCCATGTCCTTTCTTTGGCGTTATTAGATGGGAAATACCAGAGACTTCAGAGCTTTGGTTATAGAGTGCAGTTGTGTGCCTGCCTGGTAGCACGAACATCAATAAAGTTCTGAAAGGGAAGACATCAGAAAGGAAGTTTCCTGCATCAAAATGACCCTAAAATATTGTCTCAAAAAGATACTCTTTAAAGTGTCTTCTTGAATTGAAGGAAACTTTTACGATGCCTGCTGTAAGAGGCTAACAAAAGCTGTCAGACTTCTTCCACCTGAGTGTTCTTTTAAGATCTACCCTGTGTCTGTTGGGAATTAGGAAGAGCAGTGGGTTATATACCACATAGAAAATGAAAAATGAAATCTGTAAAAACAGTAACAACAGGTTTGTGGTTTAAACACCAAATAACCTTTTAAAACCATCTTCAAGATACAGATTCAATTTTGAAAACAAAGTTATTCAAAATATCTTCAAAATATATACAGATTTTAGTCAAATTCATTACATTGTTTCACAACAGCAGAGAGTCACTTCCGGATATAAAAGAATTGATTACTTGATAATGGGATGCCAATGTGAAGTCTTAACTGATTTGATATTTTAAGTCTAATTTTGACACTAGCTTGTTTATGTAGCTTTGATTTGCATATATATTGCTTTGCTCTTAGTTTAGTATTAATAACTGTAGATTATTGTGGTTTTTACATTTTATTTTAGCTAAATGGTTTAAATCAAATTTATGAGACATAGGATGAATCACATTTATTTTGGAACATAATGGAGACCCAGACCTCTTGGTATTGGTTACTTAGGACTATCACCTGACCATTTCTGTATGTATTTAATTCAAATGCATTTGGTTTTCATTGTAGGGTCACACTCTTTGCAGGATAAATACAAATTGCTAAATGCAAGCATTTGTATTAAAAACACTAATGATGTGTTAGAACAAATAATCTTTAGATGTGCCATGAAGCATAAAATAGTGGTGGGAAAAAAGTATGAGCAATTAATGAAATAATTTGACACATTATATGTTATAGACATAGCACTATATAGTTTTGTGAATAGTAATCTTGTACATTACTAACTGGTTTCATCAAACTATATACTGAAAAACGCACATCAAAACAGAGAAAGATCAATGGTAAACAAAGGAAAGAAAATCTGCTTACTCTGTCTTTTCTCCTCAGTCTAATACCTTTTCTTCTGATAGGACATATTGGCAAGTATAAAGTGTGTTCTCCACATAATTTACTGGAAGAGTATAGCAGTGTGCCTTGAATAATCTCCTCAACTGTAATCTCAAGTGTCAAATATGATAGCATAGATGAAGAGAGTTTTTCTTTTTGTCTATATTAATAAATCTATTCTTGACCATGTTACAGTAGTTACAGGCAAAGGGGTTTTTACCCATGTCAAATGGGAGAAATTTAGTGTTTATTCGTTCTTATGTACAACAAACAGGTAAATTAATGTATGTTATTTATCACTTTATTGCTGATGCTTGGACTGTCATTTGCTCTTTTCCAACCATGATAAATGTCCATAGAGTTCATCTTATAAACAGTTGATTAGTCTGCTCATACCAAGCCAATATGCACTGCAGTACTATAATACAGGAGAAAGCAGGAGGGAAGCTTCAGTGTTAGGGTAAGTTTTTAAAGCTGTCCTTGGTACGCACCGTATTAGGGGAGCTGTTGCCTCCGGGAGTGAAGGTTGCTGCATGTCTTCTGAAGCTCATCTTTTCATGAAAATCACATAACACTTTATTTCCATTGAAAACCTAACACACCTCTCAAACATTTAGCTTTCAACATTTTTTGTGTCCTGGTATCTGATCTTAATTGTATTTCGAATATAAAAAAGTGTAAAGCCGGAGCTAAATTTGAAAAGTAGCAGCATTGAAATGCACGTGTCAAAATGATCACACAGAAATTATTCCTGATTTCCTGGTCCTGAGGTCCTAAACCATCATATTATTTCCTTTGTTCCACTGTGCTTCTACTTAAATCCTTCAGTCCCCTATACTGACAAAGGACTGTATGCTCCTGTCTCTCTTTGTCATCTTGTTGCTGCTTAAGAGGCCAAAGAATGATCTGCAAAAGTTTGGACTTCGGATGCTGTGACAGCTCACAAATGCTAAAATTTTAGCTCTTCAAAATTGCCAGTGCATTTCTGTGATTACCATAAAAGAAAAGCCAGATTACAGCATTAAAATAAACTACCAAATCAAACAGTAGTGTAAGATGCTATCTCTCCATTAAAATAATACTGACATTGTCAAATTTCAGTATCTTAGAAAAGGAATTTTCAGTTATACCATCAGCACAGAAACTATCTGTGCTGTGACCTGAGCTACTCTGTGTTAATGAGAAGAAAAAGGTGATATATAAACTGCATTGCAAAATGCCTGGTGAGTTTAATTATGTATATCAAAGATTTTGCAGGCATTGTCCCCATTAGAAGATTTTTTCTTATTGTTGGTACTGTAACAAGAGTTAGAAAATTTTATTATGAAAAGGAGACCCACAAAGTTCTCAGAATGTTTCAGAACATAATTAATATTACAGTACAAATGTTTACATTCTAAAAATTATTTATTGTAATATTTTGAGAAATAGACCAAATGATCAAATTTGTGTTGCCATAGTGATTCATTTGACAAATGCATTGGCAGACCACAGAATGTGATACTCAGCAGTTTTTGGTAGTTATAAATAACAGCATCTTTTACATTGCCTTTATAAATGTACTAATAATGCATGCCGGACTATGTTCTCGTTGTATCTCCGTAAGTATAAAAGCACAGAGATGCCAATGAAGATTGGCATGAAATTGAATGACGCTATTTCAATTTCTGATATTGGTTACTGTGAGTAACATTTTCTCTGTTCTTCTCTTGTCATTTCAGCTGTATATCAGGGAGGTAATTTTATCAATTTTTTTTTCCAGGTAAATTGAATGTGAAAGGTACCTTACATGCCTCTCCAGTTAAATTATATCAATTGAATATTTGAGGCAATTAAGAAAAGTTGAGTACTTTGGGGAAGAGGTCAGGAAAGAAGGATGAAGGCAAGCACTGTAGAAAGTATGTATAGAAGTTAATAGATTAAAGAATCTATAATTGATTTTCTTTAAAGATGTTAATGTGTGGATGTTCCTAACTTGTAGGTGCACTATCAGCTAAGATATCACAATATATTCTGACTACTTGGCTTTTACTGGGTAGAATAATGGCTGCAGGTGATGATGTGCTTTCCCTTTCCTTACGTAATGAGTATATTACCTTTCAGTTGTGGGGCCAGGCAGTGAAAAATCAGAACAGTTAATATTGTGTAAGTACTTAATAGTACAATTTAAATGACCGACCTTGTTTGTTGAGTACTTTTGGTGATATATAAACCCCAATGACAATGGACATTGTAACGTTTGAACTCTCTTTAGTGCTGAAAAACAGGAGTAGCAAGCACATGAACCCCAACACTACAACATACTATGTCTCATACTTTCAAATTAGAGATTTAATCAAAACAGGTAGGATGCATGTTTTTAAACATACTTCACTGCAGTTTTCATTATACCTGTTTTGTCAGGAACTCCTATGCAGGGAAAGCCCCTGTGTTGGAGACCACGTGTCCCTTGGTGTGACCACTCCAGGTCCGTATCAGAAATGCAGTAAATATAGAATAGCTGTGCAGGACCTGTAGGCAGTTGTTTAACACAGTCTGTAGGGACTCTGTTTTATTGCTTGGAAGAACATGGAGTTGCTGCAAGATGTTATGGCATTACTTTGCAATCAACACTGTCTAAATGAGAAGGTTATTTTGATTTCTTGGCTTATCGCCATAGTGAAATAGCATCTGTGAAAGAATACACTCGTATGTTACGTTCAACAGAACGGTTATCAATGAAAACATATGTAATTATTTGAAAATAGACTATTGGAATGGAATTACTTACTAATGCAACTTTGATAACTAAAGAGAAATGTCTTTTTTTGTGGCTGACTTGCCTAAGCTGTATTTATCTACATATCAAAATGTATTTTTGTCACAACAATATGAAACTTGGAAGAAGATCTCTAAAATGCAGTTTTCTAGGCTTCAGTCCTGCAAACTGATGAGTGCCTCCTGTGATTTTGCTGTATGTATTCATCCTATACTTAAATATTTGCAGACACTTCAGTAGATCAGGCCTTTGGCTCTCATGTACCTGTTTGGTTTTTTATTTAACTTTTTCTCCTTCATATTTAAGAATAAAAAGCAAAGCAGAATGATTTGGATGTATAAAATCAAGTCCTTCTCTCTTTTGGCTTTATTTATAGACCTATTAATTGCTTAGAAGTGATCTTAAATGGTTCTCTGGATTCAGTCATTAAACTGATTAGTCATACATTTTATAATACAATTCTCATGCTTTACTTTCTATACGAATAAACATTATTGTATTACAAAGATAAAATACCAGCATTTTCAGATGTATTCCATTGCAATGATAAAACACTCACGCACTTGTGGAGCCAATCCCGCACATCACTGTAGAAATTCAGGGTGAGATGCATCTCACCAAACTTTCTGGTTGCGTTTGTTGGGGGTTGCCAAATCCGGTCGCCTGAGAGGGGCGAGGCTGCAGCAGCTCCCTGTGCCCGGGGCCAGCCAGCAGCAATGCTGAGCAGCTCGCACAGTGCATGCCTACATCTGTACGTGGCCAGCTGCGTAGATCAACAGACAGAGAGCAACAGCAGTCGCAAACAGGAACAGCCCCAACAGCCTCATCCTGTCTGGCTGATCAGGATGAAAGCCTGTTAGTGCAAAGCATGTGTCCATACGTAAATGTGGACCCCTCCAGTAGCTGGCCTTAGGCACTCAGGCTGTCCTGGAGCTGGCCCTGGATCCCCAGGTGTCCTCAGTTGCTGGCAGCAGCGGCTCCAATACCTGCTCCCAAGCCTCTTACTCTAATTGCTGGCTAGTCTGGCTTGATGTCTGCTGGGGATCATATGCACCCACACCGTACATATCTGCTCCAGTTGCTGCAGTTGCTGGCACCCTGGATACATGGGCCCCTGCGACCTGTGGCCCCTTGTCCAGTTGCCACCACTCAGACCCCTCACACACTCCGGTCTCTCCAGTTGCTGCTGCCACCACAGGCACCTTGGTCCCTTGGGCTCATGGTCACACCACAGTGGTGGCACTTACGCCTCTGTACACAAGCATGCATACAGAATAGGGAACCCCTCACCCAGGAAATTAGTCAGAGGTGGAGTTTAATGAGAAAACAGGACATGTTTTGGTGATCAGGCCAGACAAGTGTACTGACAATCCACTGCTGATACACAAGTGGGCCCTCTTGTCCCCTTACCCGTCCATTTTCCCACCTTTGTTCCTCCCCAATCCACCTTGATTTAATCTAAGTACAATCAGGACATCAGTATTCTTTCTGATCAGCATGGGAAGATGTGATTTCTGGTGTCTCTCAGGTGTCATCCGTTTTGACACAGGGATTCATCCAAAGGCTGTTCTGATGGTACTTATCCATGTGTCCCCCCTTGCTGACTAAGCATTAAGAGATTTCTGTAGATGATGTGCACCTCTGAGGCTATACTGGGGTTGATAGAGAATACATGCATGAAAAGTATCAACTGATAATTAGCAGGCAATAAACTAAGCTTTCAAAAAAAACTTTTTTTTTTTTTTAAATCTGAAGACTACAGAAACAATGCTTTAGTTGTAGGTAATGAAACCAAGAGTAAAGACAATTTGTTTTTTAAAATGTTCAGAACACAACTAAGGCTACCTCATGAGTAAATATCCTTGAAAAGCAGTCTTTAAAACACAGAGGATCTTTGAAATGGTGGATGGCAGCTCAAACCTGTAAAAAATGCCCATGGATCTCACCAATAGCTATTCTGAAATGCGTAAGCTTAAAACCAAAAGGCACAAAACCCGTATTATTCCAAAATCCACCCGCAAATTCTAGTAAACATTGAATTGATTTTCCTTTTTTCTCCTTTTTGCAGCTGCTAGTCTGATTCGAACTGTTTATTCACAGGATGAAAGAGATGTTTTTAAGCATTCTCAACAGTTCCAAGTGATTGATGTAAATTTAAAAAAAGCTACTCTGATTTAAAGAGAGTTGCTAGGAAACATGCAGTTTGAAGATGAAATCTCCCGCTGAGCTTGTCTTTGGCCGTACAATAGGAAGTATATTATAGGGTATCCTGAGTTACAGATTATATGGATAAACTGTTAAATTTTTATGTGTATAAATACATCTGCTACTAACTTATTGAAAACACATTATTCATTCCCGTATCTTCATTTACTGATGAATAACTAAGTTCAAGAAAATGTGAAAATCAGATGGAAAGTGCCAAGAGTGTGATAAAGATTTTCATATAATCATGTTTCATTTTTATGAACCATCAAATTAATTTTATCTTAGAAATGGATCTGTTTAAGATTTATTTTCAAGATGATGTTCTGAGTAGTCTGTTTTTTTCTTTTATAAACTTTAACAAAATTGAAACTCCAAAAAATAACAACAATTATACACTTAATTCTACTGGAGAAGTTAATGGGTTTTGTCCCTTGAAAGTTGTTGGCCAAAGTAACCAAAAAATCCTCTTTATCGTATGCAAGAATGCCCAGTTTTAATAATGGATATTTATATGTATTCATGGCTGATCTTTTTCATGCTGGTTTTAGAGCCTTGGGTGTGTTTGGTTATCTTGCAGCCAAAGTTAAGCTAATTAGGCTTTAAGACACAAACGGAAGCTACTTGTAAGTATAGGAACAGAGTAGTGTGTTGTTCTGTGTGATGCTTGGTGCTTGGAAGGAGGTTTACTGATTTTTGTTTGCTGATTTTTTTTTTTAACCAGGCAATCTTTAAGCAGCATAGCCCTTACAGCACGCTTTCAGAAAAGTGTGAGTAATGCTTGTGAGTTATGGCAGCAGTAAGGGATCTTTTTCTTATTTATTACCATAGAAGAAAGAACAGCCAGTTGCTGATAGAGCAAACGGTGTGAATAGGGACTTGGAGGACTGGCTGCCTGACCCTTTGCTGCTGACATGGTGATTAAAGACAGTGTTTAAGTACCGCTAAGCAACACTTCATTATCTGAAGGTATTTCAAAACAAAACCTTTTTGCAGCTCAATGACTCAAGAAAAGTAACCAAACTGTATTCATAATTAATAGTAAAGCTCAGTTGTTGATCTTTCCACAAATTAGAAGATGCCTAACCTTCCTAAAAAAAATATTTTTGTAATAGCAATACTAGATGACCCTTCGTTACAGAGTCGTTGATTAACTGCAAGATGAGAGAGATGTGTGACCGCTGTAAAACCCTTGTAGGGAAAAGAATTAGTGTTGATTCATAATGAATCTGTGGATGCAAATATGAAAAATAAGACATCTCATTAGTTGCATGAACTATCTGAGAGGGCAAAATAACAGAAAACCAAAAGAAAGAGTGAAAAAAATGAAAATTGGAAGGATGATGTAGCAGTCAAGCAAAGAAAAGTCCCATAGGGCTTCTTAATTGCCTAACAAGCAAAAGTTCCTACTGAGCAACTGACTGAAGAAGTTACTGATTCTCAAGGTCTGAATTCTTTGATGTGTAAATATAAAGGAAGCAGGAGAGTTAAATTCACAGTGTGATTAACTACCAGCATGTTGTCCTACTTGAAAAAGTGGTGCATTAGAAGGTTGCCACGGAAAACAGACATCTTGTAACAGTAAGGTTGCCATTCAGATCCCTGGTACCTTCTGTATCTTATAACAATCTTCTGCAAATATATTTGATGTCTTAGTTTCTTGATATAGGGGCTACGTTTTCTTGCTTTGTAGAATAGGCGCTATTGCTTTCAAGTGCAAAAGATATGGCTCAAAACATGTCTAGAGAAGGAATTTATTGTCTTTTTGGTGCTTGATTCTTGGAGAGAAGTCACAGCTTCCAAAGAAAGGGGGCAGGGAGGGGAAAAAAAGGGTAACTGAGTCAGAGTATATTGTGGATCATCAGTGTGCCAGGACATTAGTTCTTTTAAGCCTATTAACATGAGAGTTTAAGTGGAAAAGAAGGCACAAAGAGGAAATTTATAAATATTTGTAAAAGAATTGAAGTTTTGTGTTGCACTTTAAAGTTACGGTTTCCCATTGAAACGTGGGCCAAGCCTTGTAACAACTCTGGAGTCCTCATCACCTCAGAGACATTGGTTCTTTGTGTTTCCAAGTCACTGTTTATTAAGCAAAAATACAGAGCAGGTTGAATTGTCCACTACTGATATAATCACTTATTCATTTAGCCTGTCTAAATATATTAATGAACTGACCCGGGGGGGGGGGGTGGGGTGGGGGGGGGTGGGGTGTTATTTATTTATTTAGCACCTCTAAGCAGTAGGAAAAATTTTTTTGAGTAATTTGGGGGGGGGGGGGGGGGCGGGGGAATTAGGCTGCTCTTTGCTCCAACTTAGTGGTCGTTTGTTATGTTATTGCATGTTGTCCTTGAAAGTGTAAATTCTGTTTAAGAAGAGTATTTTATTTATGGGCCATCAATGTTGGGCTTTTAGCTGGCTTTCATTCATGTGAAATTGAGAGAGTAGCTATATTCTTTAAATAGGATGATTTGGAAAATACTAGAAGCACGACTGTTGGTGATGGACTCTTTGGGCCAGTGGGCAGTTTTGGGGGCAGTGGATTTGAACTTGTGTTTCCACTTGAACAAATCTGGCAAAAACAAAGAGTATAATTGTAGAAATCAAAGATGATCAAAAGGAAATGAAGCCTTTCTGCAAGTCTTTGTGAAGGGAACTAAAGCCACTTTTGGATTCTAAGAGATAGCCAGCTATCATCAAAAATCTTCTGTAGATGCAGCAGTGCTATAAGAGCAGGGCTGGCTCAGAAGTTTACTTACAGTAATCCCAGACCACTGTAATGAGGTAAATCTGTGCAGTGGTAAGGAACTTGACTGTCACTACCTTTCTGGTAATAGAGGAGACAAGTAAACACCAGTGGCTAAGGTTTCAGAAGTAAATCAAGGGGTTGTGGGTGATAGTTGAGAAGCCAAACTTTTGAATAAGATGTAGCACCCCTTCTAACGGCATAGGCTAACCTAGAATGCCAAAACTTATTGATTGATCACAAAATCAAATTGCGAAGACCAAAATAGTAGAAAAGGACAAAGGGTGATACAATAAAAAATATGCAATGTACATCATTATTTTTGTTAATTCAAATGTTTCTTGGTAATTCTAAATACGGAGCAACTAATAAGATTCATGAGGAGTTAGTTATCGTAGCAAAAAATGCCAGCTCTTTTAAGAAAATCAAGATAACGAGCAATTAGATGCTTACTAAAATCACTAAAAAAGCCTGAAGTAAAAACAAATACAAAACACCGATTAGGCTGAAGTATTGTGTGGCTCCTAAAAGGCTTTGATTATAACTTGCCACTGTGTTAATTTACTAGTGAATTATTGCAATTATATATATTCATGTTTTGAAAAAGGATGTGGAATCAGAGATTTCTTCTAGATTGTTGTATCTATTTATAGTCTAATCTGGATGGAATCTCTACCAATTCTAAAACTTGAATATGTATAATTATCATAATATACCAGGAAATAAGAATCATAACAAGCATCTTGATTGACCTCTCCCAGCTAAGTGTACCAAGCCAGAGCTCCTAAATGATTTCCTTTGCCCTCACTCTGCCCGTTCAGCAGTTGGGGTCCTGAGAGGAGCGCTGAGCAGATGTTGGGGGCTGGTGCAGCGATCATGCTGCTCCCATGCTGAAAGCCTCAGCAGGGGAGGTTCATGGAAGATCTTGCCATAGTAAACATTGAGATTTACTGGCAGAGGTGACTGCTAATCCTCATGTACCTTCATCTACCTCCATCTCCATCGCTTTCCCTCTCTGCCTTTCTTTCTGACTGCCCTATTGGATTGGTTTATTGTTTCCATCCTCCCACACATCATGTTTTGTCCCACATGACATCCCTCCCCGCTGTTACAGTGAGTTCTGCTTCTTTGCTTCCTCTTCACCCCCTTAACATCCCCCACTGTTGCTCTGCTTTCCCTTGTCTATTCCCACTCCTTGATTTCAAATCTAGTAGATTATGTAGCCTATTTGCACGGCTTTTGATCTTATGACCTTTATTCCACTGACTGCCATTACCTGCTGTTTGTAATTTCTTTTTGTGTCTGCGTTATGAATGTTTCATGTCCTTGCAAAGTGATGATGTCATCTGCATGTTTGTATTAAGTAGGGATGTGATCTAAAACACTGGCTATTTTCATAGCTGTAAACCAAGAGTCTTTTCCTTCTTAATAAAGGCCAAAGTGTGTGGTGAAGGCCTGAAGAAAGCCACACAGCATATGGTAGAAAATATAGACATTTTCCTAAAGTGCATTTTGAGAGATTAAAAAAATCCTTAAGATAGGGTAGTATGGAGAGGCAGTCTTCCCTTGTGTCCTGGGAACACCTCTCATCCTAATGAAGCATCATGAGACAGTGCAAGCCTCCAGAAGCGTTCTGGGAGGTCCCCGTGTTCAAAATTGAATATGCTTCCTATTCAGCAGCCAATGTCCCAGTTTCCCCCACCCCCTTTGGGAGGATTGCACTCCAGACAGCTCATCAGAAGTTATCTTGAATCTAGCAAGGAAACGCCTTATAGTGGTGACTGGCCCTTTTGGGAAACTAAATGGTCGAAAGGGACCTACATGTGTTAATGAGCATTAGACAGTAATTAAACTTGACACGGTTGCAGTTAAGGGGCTACTTATTTTATTACAAATTTTAAAAAAGTCTTACTCGTTTGCTAAAATTACGATGCTTTGTTGTGAGAAAAGGAGGGTAGTGTACTTTGCAGACTAAAAGGAGTATGTCCAGGCATGCAGTCACTCTCTGCTTTTACAGGGGAGAAAAGTGCGTCGTACTAATGACTGTTCTTTTGTTTGGGAATGATTTTTACTTAGGCAACAATATCATTCTCACTCTGCAAAGAGAAAAGGTTGAGACCTGTAAAGCAAAAGAGGCAGGAGATAATGCCACGTGAGCATTGCAGCCCACAGTGCTGCCTCCAGCCTGAGTGCGGCTGCCTCAAATAAGCCTGGACTCATCCTTGGCAGCTGGGTGGTATCATCATGTACAGCCATACTACTTCAGACATGCAGATGATAACCCGCATGCAGTCTCATCTCATAGCAGGCAGTTCTGCCAAAATTCAGCAGAACAATGTGAAACAGCCTCACTTCTCATCCACCAGCCGAGATAAATCAGGAGGGATGGATGGGCTCTATATACAGAACTCACTCAGCCAAAAGAAGTGAGAGCAAGGAAAGGATTTTAATCCTGGCAGGGTGGATATTTTTGTATCTGAATAAAATGAGGTATTTATAGCGTTTACTGACATAATTTTATCTACTGTAATTTGAACCAGTGTTCAAACCATTTTTTCCTGAGCCAACAGAAGGGAATTTTTGGAGAGCTAGAGGATGAGGTAACTTTCCAAAATCAAACCTGGATTCTGCAAAAGAGAGGGAGGAGGGATCTTCTGTTTGCAGCGGTGCCTGTAACATCAGAGAGAGAACACAGATTTACTCCTAACAGTTTCATCTATCAATACATTTGAACACAGTTATTATCACCATGAGTTACTGTGTAATTACTGTTGTTCCCAACAGAGTTCATGTTTCATTGCTGTTTAATTATGTGCATTATTTCAGCGTAACTACACAATTTAACTCATGTCACTTGGAAATAAATGTTCCAGGCAAGGCAGTGTCATAACATAAGAAACTTCATCGCCAGGATATAGTTCTTGTAAAAGTATACAAAGTGATTTGTTGATGTAGCCTACCACTGTCTTTTGGAGGAATCATATAGACACAATAGTTCATGCCTTGGTCGTTTAAGGTAGATGCCTGAAAGAGTTGTGAATATCCTCTGTGTGACAGAGGCTGAAGAAACTTCAGTGCCAACAGAAGCAGGAGGGTAAAGACGTTTGGTAAATTCTTCCCCTTGGATCCAGCTACAGTAAGCATATGCATTTGTTGCCAACATAAGAACCTTTTTTCACCAACATAAGAACCTTTTTCCAGGGAATATTTCTAAATAAATCTCAGTTCTGGGGATCACTGTTAGGCTCTTGTATGTGTTTTGCTAAGCACTGTTTTCACATAACAGCCATGATTTTAGGGTCATGGCAACTAACACAGTTTTGACCTGTTTGTTAAAGATCTCATCTGCTAAAAAAAAGGAAGAATGTGAAGTGCAACAGCTCCTGTAATTTCTGAGCCACAAAGATTCTCTTGTGATATTTCTTGCCGTTTTCCTACACTATGAGTTTAATAAAACACCCCATGAAACTCTTCTAAGGAAAGCTCACTATGTGAGGCATGTTCAGATAAACATCTTCTTAGCATTATTCTGAGGAGGAGGGGATGAGTGTAAGGCCCCAATGGCCAAGTTATGTTCCTAGCCACCTTAAGGAGAGACACACACACACTGAGACAGGCCTGTCCAGCAGCAGCTCAGACCAGAGGCTCTCAGTTAATCAGAGCAGGATTTACCCCAAGTATATTTAGGGACACAGGTATGTTTGTACATGTGCTTTGAAATTCAAAACTGCCCGTTTCTTGGTGTTGGAGGTGGGAAACGGGGCACTTTCAAAACATCTAAAACATTTAGATTTTGGAAAAAGAGAAAAATTTAGTAAAAATTTTGACCAGGAAAGAACAAAACTCTCAGTAAAATGTAGAAGCCGCTATCGGAGACGTTGGTACTTGGCATGGGAAGCTAGAAAACAGTACCATCAAGATTACATCTTGCAAAAAGTGACAACGCCATATTAGCATTCAACATGTCCTAGGATGCATGTTACTGAAGGGTATTCAAGTATGTATAAGCATATTTTATAATGAAATAGTAACAAAATGAATATACTGAGAGGAATGAATTATATTGCCATGTGCCTGAGATACAACAATATTCTGTCAGTGATAAGCTAGAAGCATTGCTTTGTGTGAAAGTCTAACTTAGCCAGTGCTACAGCAGAACCAATCAAGAAAAAAAGTACGAGCAAGATGAGCTGGATGTAAAGGATGCATTTATATATTCATAGCAAGAAATCCATTAAACACAATGGAAAATTGCACACTGCAAACATGATGACACACTGCCCTAAAGAAATAGATAACAGCCACCAGCCAGAAAGAAAAAGCTAGCAAAAATTCTGATTGAAAAAAGTAAAAAACATTATAGAAGTAAAGTATTCTGGCAAATGGTATCTAAAGTTTTTAAATATTCAAAAGAAGCTGCATGTTTCTTTACCTTGGTTTTAGTATATATACAGGCAGAGTTTCTCTCATAGGGAAAAGAGAAGACTTCAAATATGACATTGCAATAATGATTATATTCAACATTTAAAAGGAAACTCATAAAAATTAATACTGTGTTTCCAGAGGATCAGGGATTGTATGATAAAACTTTAAAGGGAATGATATGCTAGACAAAATAAATGAATCTTGAAAGAGAGTTGTGTACTTGGGTTTCACTGTAATTTTCTTTTTAAAGATATTGAAATCATTAATTGTAGCGTTTACTGAGATGAAGGAGGATAGAATCTGGACTTTCCTTTTTTTATTGCAAACTATGTAATATTTTAATTTTTTTAATAATGTTTTCACAGAGAGAGGGTCTGGCTTAAGAAGTTTTGATTTAGGAAGATGAGTCTAAAAGAGGATGTTCAGTATTAACATTTACCGTATTACTGTCACCGGAAGATCTGAGTACTCTTAAAACAGTGTGCTTTCTGACTAAAAGAGATAATGAATTTGATCCAGCAAATTTGGTAATGCATTTATTATTCAAAAGACTCTATCCTATATTAACTCTTAAGTATTTATTTTAGACCAATAATATGGCAAGTGAAATGTGATATGAAATAAAGCCTTATGTCAGAATTATTCACTCCTTTTTCTTTCTCTCTAATCAGGTATTTTTAGACTTCTGAATGCTGGTGTTGCAAGGCACAATTCCTTTTAAGATAATCGCTGAACAGAAGATAACCATGTGGCTCTTCATCTGTCATCTTATTACATCCTGTTTCGTCTTCTGCCTGGCAGGTAAGACGAGCTCCCATGTTAATTCATTTAACTAACTGTTGTCAGTTTTATGCATTTCAAGGTCAATCATGCTATTTGTATGGCTTCAATTTATTTGTGCAGATACAATGTATTACTAAATGTGAATAATAAAGCTATAAGGAAACATCCTTACTACAATGGATGTCATAATTAAAAGCTTGAGAAGAAGCAGATCTGGACCTTAAACTTCATTTTGTCTACTCTAGTTATTTCTCTAGATTATAAAAATATATCAACCAGCTATTTGTGCACAGATGATCAGCATAATGAGAAGAACGGAAATATGCCCACATGAAGAGACACTAAACACAAAATTATGTTATAGAGACACCATCTAAAATTCATAAAATCAGCAACATACCAGCACAATGTAGTGGTAGTTTTCATAATACAGTGGGGAAATTACTGACTTTAATTTGAAATTATAAATGGAAAAAACTTTTCATAAATAGAGATGGGACCATGAACATTAAAACTTTCGGGAGTCATATTTCTAGTATCTGAAATTAAAGAGATGTTTGTAACTGAAATTTTGGTTCAGTTCTAAGAGAAGGAGGGAGCTCTTTGCAAAGTAAAAAATCAGAATTAAAATCTAGTTACTGTTCCAACTGTTATGAACAACTTTGAGATTTGTAAAGCCTGTTTCAGACTTCCATGCCAATTTAAATGAATGCTGGTTTTTAGTTGCTATCAGGAATTAGATTGCCAGCATAGGTGAGCTCTTCTCAAGAAAGAAAACATTTTGCTTATATACAGACTGCATGAACTGAGATCTGAGCATGTAAGAACCAGAATAATTAAACTGTGCATACATGAAATATTGACTGAGGTTTGAAAAGTGCAAATATCGTCTATTAAAGATTTGGTTATTTTCAATGTAGGCTGTAGATTCCTCCCTATTTTGAGAAGAAGGTTACCCATAAAGCTAATTCTACTGTGTTTCATAAAATATTCCTGTGTTTCCGGGGAACTACAGGCCTGTCAGCCTAACCTCGGTACTGCAGAAGCTTATGGAGCGATACATCTTGAGTGAGCTCATCAGGCAAGTGCAGGACAACCAGGGGATCAGGCCCAGCCAGCATGGCTTCATGAAAGGCAGGTCCTGCCTGACCAACCTGATCTTCTATGACCAGGTGACCCGCCTAGTAGATGAGGGAAATGCTGTGGATGTTGTCTACCTGGACTTTAGCAAGGCCTTTGACACTGTCTCCCACAGCATCCTCCTAGAGAAGCTGGCAGCTCATGGCTTAGACAGGTGTGCTCCTCACTGGGTTAAAAACTGGCTGGATGGCCAAGCCAGAATTGTGGTGAACGGAGCTAAATCCAGTTGGCAGCCAGTCACGAGCGGTGTTCCCCAGGGCTCGGTTTTGGGGCCAGTCTTGTTTAATATCTTTATCAATGATCTGGATGAGGGGATCGAGTGCACCCTCAGTAAGTTTGCAGATGACACCAAGTTGGGCAGGAGTGTCGATCTGCTCGAGGGTGGGAAGGCCCTGCAGAGGAATCTGGACAGGCTGGATCAATGGGCCGAGGTCAATTGCATGAGATTCAACAAGGCCAAGTGCTGGGTCTTGCACTTGGGTCACAACAACGTCATGCAATGCTCCAGGCTTGGGGAAGAGTGGCTGGAGAGCTGCCCGGCAGAGAAGGACCTGGGGGTGCTGGTTGACAGCCAGCTGAACATGAGCCAGCAGTGTGCCCAGGTGGCCAAGAAGGCCAACGGCATCCTGGCTTGTATCAGAAATAGTGTGGCCAGCAGGAGTAGGGAAGTGATCATCCCCCTGTACTTGACACTGGTGAGGCCACACCTTGAATATTGTGTTCAGTTTTGGGCCCCTCAGTACAAGAAAGACATTGAGGTGCTGGAGCATGTCCAGAGAAGAGCAACAAAGCTGGTGAAGGGTCTGGAGAGCAGGTCTTATGAGGAGAGGTTGAGGGAACTGGGGTTGTTTAATCTGGAAGAAAGGAGGCTCAGGGGAGACCTTACCGCTCTCTACAACCACCTGAAAGGAGGTTGTAGTGAGGTGGCGGTCAGTCTCATCTCCCAAGTAGCAAGTGATAGGACGCGAGGAAATGGCCTCAAGCTGTGCCAGGGGAGGTTTAGATTGGATATTAGGAAAAATTTCTTCAATGTAAGAGTGGTCAGGCATTGGAACAGGCTGCCCAGAGGGGTGTTGGAGTCACCATCCCCGGAGGAGTTCAAAAAATGCGTAGACGTGGCACTTCAGGGCATGGTTTAGGGGACATGGTAGTGTTGGTTTGACGGTTGGACTTGATGATCCTAGAGGTCTTTTCCAACCTTAATGATTCTATGATTCTCTGATTCTCTGGGTTCTTATGTAATTAATGAGTCCCTAATTGAAACAGGCTGTTCATAGTCTTGCTTAATCTGTCCTACCATTTCAGGCATCTCCTTGATTTCGCTGTCATGAGACCATACTGTTTGTATTATTTAGTCAAAAAATCTGATTAATATTGTGGTGTAAGCTCATTGCCTTTAAGAAATTACTCCATAGCTCAGAGGAGTACTTTTTGTTTTAGTGATAACACTGTTTTATTCTATGAAGGGTTTGAACTTAGTTCTTTACTCCATGTCTGAGTTTCTTGGAGGATATACTGATACTTAATAAAAATCAAGACCTTTAAACTGTTGTGATCTCATGCTTACTGTGTATTTATTATGTGTTTCAAGGGTATTTTCTTTGTTAAGATATGAGGGTTGCTGGTGGCACCAAAACTAAAAAATAAAATTAATCACTTTGATTTAACACTGGGCTATTCCTGAAAAAAGAGACCGTTGACTACCATTAGTAATGTTACACATGTGATTTCACTCTGAACATGGTGATATCAAACAAAATCATCAGCTGCAGCATCCAAGCAAGTGCTGGACATCAGTTGATAAAAAAGTTGAGTCAATCACTGAGAACAAACGTTCAGTAATTTCTTGACAGACAAGGGCATATGATTAATGCTATTGCTTGTGTATTACGCACATTGCAGTTGTGCCCAGAAACCAGAAATCTTGGCACCAGAATGCACCTCCTGGCAGGTGTCTTAGAATGACAAGGGAAGATAGTGTGCTATGAGTGTCACGAGTAAGCGACACAAAAAGAACAAAGATGGGTATGATTATATTGCATGCAGTTGGAGTATGCATTCATATATTCATAGCAAAGTTTGTTTGATCTTTTGCTTGACTGTTATTGGCTATGTTAGGCTATTATTCCCTTAAGAAGAACTGGAGGCACTGGTGTGAAGAGTTTTGAATGGGGCCAGGTTCTAGTAGCGCTGTTCCCAGTTCAGAAAAACTGCCTAACTTCTCTTCTGTTAAGGAATAAATCCAGGACTTGCTTGTATTTTTCATCAAAAGCCAAAGATGAGACCTACCACCATCTCTAAAGATATGGCACCATCCTCCAATGTGGAAGACTTGTAGTCTTATACAGTCAGAGGCAGTTCGCTATTACCGGTGTGTTATTGCAAGGCTGAGTAACACAAATTCTCTGCTCTTGGACCTGCTCTACTTTGCACAAATAATTAAATATCCATTTGAGTTGAGAGAAAGTCTGTTTCTGTCATCTAGGGATTAGGGCGCACTTCTGGATTATATAAATCTGATGTTTCAGTTTTTGCTCTGCGTGAGCACTTGAATCTTGCTGGAGGGTTTCTCATTTCAAATGAGTGCTAGAGCTGCTGGCAGTTAGTCTTAGCAAATTTTCCTTTTCAATGTATTTCTTGGCAATGAAAATATCATGGAAACCAGAAAATAGGTAGCTCCAGTAACCAAGATGAAACGTAAGGGGTTCCCTGGGAGTGTTCACAATATGGTTAAAAAGTGAAGGATAGATACTGTGGAGAAAAAAGGAGCACAATTAGGGTTATCACATCAAGTTTTAGGAGGTGTTCTTGCATACACGATACTGTCAAGGGGAATGCTGGCAATGTCAACAGTAATGGAGAATGTGGGAATTTGGGACAGTTTTTGAGTAAAGATCATGAGTTCTCATTTCAGTAACAAGACAGACCAAGGACCAGAGCGAAGAGACAAGTTATCTGGGAGCAGATGTTGAAAGCAGAATATTAAAAAGTTGCTTTAGCACTTTTTAACAAAACATGGGGTTTCTTTGGAAGTATATGTGGCTCATCTTGCCTCCTGTGGTGCTGGACCCTCAGTTCTAGGTGGTTCTACCATGTAAGTTGCCTTTGGGCAAATCGGTCCGTGACTCTGGAGCCACCAGTCAAGGTTTTTGCAATCTGTGGCTCCTAAACAGACCTACTATATTAACTAACTGCTCTGGAGCCAGGAAACTGATAGCTTCCAGGGTCAATGTCCTTTGAGATGTATCACCATATGGCCTGTCCCAAGTTCAAAGGTATCAGCCAAGAAGCCTGAAAGTATTGAGAACCCATGCTTTTGGTTAACCTTTGTGAGCTTCCAGAATTACCCGCTAGAAGTATTTGGGAAACAAGGAGCTAGGAAGCTGAAAACCTGAAAGTTGCACTGACTTGAAATATTCAGAATTTGGCCTGAAAGGTTGACAGTTATTGAGACACTCTGTAAGCTAAGGATTTTTACCTGTTTTCAAATAGATCTTTTTCCTGCTGCAGGAAATAAAGAAGATTTTTTTCTCAAACTGACATACATATTTTTTTAGAAATTTGGAATTTGCCTTGGAATAAAACCCCTGACTTTTAGCCAGTTCTGTTTTGTGGTAATCAAAGGCAGAAGTTGAGAATTGTTACAGTGACTGGCCATTTCCCATCAGTGGGGAATGTGCACTTACTTGACTGAAGGGAAGCAAACATTACACGAATCAGTGCATCAGAAGGTTAGGCAGGGATCATCTTCTGCAATGAGACAGGAGCAATATTTATTTTCCTGGTAAATTAGTGCTTGAAATTTAGTCTTGGAGATATAAATTGATGAAAAAGCCATAAGTAATTTGGTGTTTCACTTACTGATAGAAGAGACAGTTATAATAAGGATTGCTTTTCAGAGTGCACTTTGAGCAGTGCAAGGCAAATGAGAGCAGCAAATCACTCCTCAGGGAACATTGTGATGATTGTCAGTCCCCTGCCAAAAAAAGTTATTTCACGCCTATTACTGGTAATATTTGACTATTCTCTTTCCCCTGACATCTGGCCTCTTGCCAACATACTTCTAAATTGCCTTTGACTTCCTGTTAAATTCACATCCTATGCTAAGTCTGAATTTTAGACTTTTCTTTCATCTAGCACATTGCATATAAATCAATGAACCAAAGTGTATCTTCACTTGGGATAATCTTGCAGCAAAAGAATTAAGAGTCTGTTTCCGCAACAGGCTTGTTTTGCTTCTTCCTCCAAAAGACTACTTAAAAGCTGTAAAGATCCTATATTTTATTGTGCTTAATGATTACATTTGGCTATAAGAGGAATCAATAGCAAAAAGTGTTACTCTGTTCCTCCAAAATTTTATTTCTAATCAAACTGTACTACTTTTTACCTTGGGATTTCATAGTGCAGAGGCAGGCAGTACCTGAGTTTGGGTCAGGTCAGTCCTCAAAAGGCAGCTTGTCACTGTAGCAACTGTTCTGGTTTGTGCAAAATGATCTGAGAGTCCATTTTTGATGAAAAATGTCAAAAGCACTTCTACATTTAGGGAACCTCATGCCTTATTTTCAAAAATCACTAGGACCCCAAGCTTCAGTGAAAGCTAGTAAAGCCAGAAAGCCAGTAATACACAGGGCTTCTCAGTGCAGGGCAGTTATTTTGATGGGTACATGAGGATGTGATTAGACAGTGTGCTGAATTTCTGAGTATGTTGCTGGTAGTTCATATGCTTGGAAGGCTTGTGTGCGGAGATGGTGCAGTGTAGCTTCTGCACTTGACCTTCATTCCTAATTGCTGAGTGCTGGCTTTCCCACACAATCAACATGTTAAGCTCTTAAGTCACTTTTGAAGTAACACTTGTGTTTTTAAGGAAGAATCACTTAAATGATTTAAGTATCTGATAGGCAAATGTGGGTATGTTTAAAAGGACTATAATAGTATTGGTTGGCATTCCTCTTGGCAGAGAAGACAAGCGAACTGTACCCTGTCATTCTTAGGCATAAGTGGAGAAACTTGCTCTGCCAAGGGTTGGAGCTTTCCATACCTGAAACTTGCTATAAAGGATAAACTACATAATTAACTGCGTGGCTCTCAAGGACTTTACTGGCACATGAGATAGGAGTAATTCTCCTGCTCTTTTTGGTCCAGAAAATTAGAGGCAGCCTTCCCAAAGACAATCTAACCCTTCTGTAAAATATGAAGTGGGACTGCTTGAGTGGTTACTGTTTCTGTTTGGGTGCTGACTGGTTCTTGGAAACTGATATCCCTTTAGTATGTTGCTGGCTTAGACTGGTACCTCTTCTCCATCAGGATGACAGAATCTTCCTTATAGACCATGAAATGCTACATCATGAGTTTTGTGGACACAAATGTGTTACTGCTTCAGCACATAAGCCTCCCACGAATGCCAAGTGCAACTTTTCCCACTTGAGTATGAGAGAAGTTAAAAAAACCGAAATCCAACCCTCAAACCTTAAATTATGTATAGCTTGGATTTTCTCTGGAACAGTAGGTTCAGAAATACATGTTATGAACTGAGGGCCAGAATCTACATTATTTAAAGCTTTTTACAAAAGAAACATGACCAGTGGGTCAAGGGAGGTGATTCTCCCTCTCTACTCTACTCTGGTGAGACCCCATCTGGAGTACTGTGTCCTGCTCTGGTGCCCCCAGCACAAGAAAGACATGGACCTGTTGGAGGAAGTCCAGAGGAGGGCCACGAAGATAATCAGAGGGCTGGAGCACCTCTCCTATGAAGACAGGCTGAGAGTGTTGGGGTTGTTCAGCCTGGAGAAGAGAAGGCTCTGGGGAGACCTTATAGCAGCCTGGCAGGGCCTACAAGAAAGCTGCAGAGGGCCTTTTTACAAGGGCATGTTGTGATAGGACAATGAGTCATGGCTTTAAACTGAAAGAGGGTAGATTTAGATCAGATAAAAGGAGGGCATTCTTCCCTATGAGGGTGGTGAGGCACTGGAACAGGTTGCCCAGAGAAGCTGTGGATGCTCCATCCCTGGAAGTGTTCAAGGCCAGGTTGGCTGGGGCTTTCAGCAACCTGGTCTAGTGGAAGGTGTCCCTGCCCATGGCATGGGGGTAGGAACTAGGTGATCTTTAAGGTCCTTTCCAACTCAAACCATTCTATGATTCTATGATTCTGTGTTATGGCATTATTCACAATTGTTAAAGAGAGATATGCGTTTTCTTCTAAAATATAAAGTGGATGAATATACTTGTTTACCTTGCCTGCCATGTCCCTGCTTGGGTCTTAGAAGACCATTTCATGCTTCTACAGAGTGTCTTATATTTGTAAATAATCATTACATGTTTTGAGATCATAATGCTCAGAAACCTGGAATTGCCTTGTTTACCTTCCTATGAGACTGGTAGAGATATTTTGGCTCATTCCCAGACCATCTTGTTTCTGAGCATGGGCTTCTCAGATACTAGTAGGTCTTCATTTCTGCAACATATTGAAAACAGCATGAGATCTACTTCTAAATATCAATTTTTTTCTAGGCTTGTGATGCTGATATGGAGCCTGATAACTTAGTCATAGTTAAGATAATGAATGAGTCCATGGCTCTTCTTTCAGTGTTCATTAGCATTCAAGGTTAATCTAGCCATGTGCCGTGTCAACAGATCTTTGTCCCTCTCTCTTGAAAATATGTAACAGGATACAACAATGTCAGTTAGATCAATACTGATGAGAGTGATACCAAATTACTCTCTCGAGCAGCCACCTTTGCCAATGTTAAATGCAAGGGAAATAGAGAGGTGTACAGGAAGCAGGAACAGAAAGAGAAGGAGACGGCTCATTAGAAAAATAAAGATGCTAATTAAAATAATATTATGTCAGAATGCAGTGGGAGTGATGGGATCTTCAGGTTTTCCACCTTTTTATCATCTTTCTGACATTGACCTTTGGAAAACTTTTCACTGTGATTTGCTATTGATATTCACGTCACAATTTGTGGTGGTTTTAGAATCCAGTTGATTCTTAGCCAGCAGAGGACTTGAACACGTGCTTAACATCACATTCATAAGTAAGCTTGTTGATTTCTCTCAACTTACATGCTTAAATTTTGTGATGGATTGAGTTCCTGAAAGAATATCAGAGACCTTTAATAAACTTAAATCAATGCTGTCTCATTATTTGCTTTAAGCAGACAGTATTACCATTTTACTCTTCTTAAAGGTGAAGTTAAAGATCTTTATATTTTCAGCAGAAGCTCTTGTAGCCATCCCTTAGTAAAACTGTTGCCATCTGTTGTTGCAAATATATTTTAATTACAGTGGAATTTAGGTGTTTATCCATCAAAAAACTACTGCTAGCCTTCTTACAATTATCTTCAAAATTAATTTATTTATGTGCAGACATTCTGAAAGGAAAATTCTTACTGTTTTGCCTTTTCTTTTCAAAGCAAAATGGTAATTTGTTTGTTGATGTAGGCAATCTGTAGGCCTTGAAGAGCATTCAAAGTTTTCTCCCTTTATTTTTAGCACTCCCTTCTCATATACGGAGGTTTGATCTTCTGGTCTTGGAGCTTGGGATTTTTTTACTATGGAATTGAATGCATGTACAGAAGGGTTTGCAGGATTAGGGCCTTAGGTACATCCACTGTAGTTTCTAACATATGGATTCGTAGGCATATACAGACCCACATGTTTTACTGCCAGCCCTTCCCTGTATTTCAGTAATAGCCATCATCATTTCCTCTGCTAGTTTCTTTTGCATATGGTACCTTACACACTAATGTTTTTCTGTTTGACATGTTGTCATGGTTTTAGCTGGGATAGTTGATTTTGCTTCACTGTAGCTAGCAGAGTGCTATGTTTTAGACTTGGTATGTAAATAATGTTGATAACACCCTGGTGTTTTAGTTGTTGCTGGGTAGTGTTTACACTAGTCAAGGACTTTCTAGCTTCCCATGCTCTGCCAGGTGCACAAGAAGCCGGGAGGGGAGGGGATACAACCAGGAGAGCTGATTCAAATTGGCCAGAGGGTATTCCATATCATGTGACGTCATGCCCAGTATATTAACTGGGGGAAATTGGCTGGGGGAGGCAGCGATCGCGGCTCGGGGACCGGCAGCGTCGGTCGGCGGGTGGTGAGCGGTTGCAGCACTTGTTGTTTAGTTTTGGGGTTTTTTTTGGTTTTTTTTTCCCTCTTATTCCAGTGTTTCATCTCTCTCTCGCTCATTATTTTCCTTTTCATTATATTAGTATTATTGCTGTTTTATTCTAATTATTAAACTGTTCTTATCTCAACCCACGAGTTTTCTTACTTTGGCCCTTCCGATTCTCTCCCCCATCCCACAAGGGTGGGGGAGTGAGCGAGTGGCTGTGTGGTGCTTAGTTGCTGACCGGGGCTAAACCACAACACATGTGCAAGTTGTTCCTCCTGAGTAAAGTGCCTTTTAAATGGTGCTGGATCTGGGAGCCCTTCCAGAAACCTGAGTGCCCTAAGTACTAGTTAAGGGAATGTTTGCTCCAATTTGTTTAATCAGCTGTTTCCCATATTAAGATTCAATTACTTCTTTATATTTTTGTGGTTTCATTTAAGGATTAAGTGAGATTAAGGATACAAATAAGGCAAATATACAAATGGACATCGATTAAATATCTCATGCACATGATTCACAGCATGTGAATTTGAATGAAGTGACTTGATCTTACATTTGACTTCCCTTTAAATCTACTTTCCCAGTGAATTGCCACATAACTGTATATCCACCATTTCTGATGAATCCCTTGAAATATATAACTTTTTTAAAAAATTGATAAAGCATTAATAACTTTGTAAATAAGGAATAAGTTAAAAGATTATTTTTACTCCTAAGTGAAGAATATTCCACAGCTCCTGCATGAAAGATAGATTATAACTACCCTATAAGCCAACATGAAAAGGTCTATCTTGTAAAGACTGTAGAAAATGAAGATGTGCTTGAAATCGGTATATCAAATTAGAAAGTGAGAATAAATGTTAATTTATAAAATTTTTGCTTATTCTCATACTAGCCATATGAAGACAGAATGCTGCACAAGTGTCCTAACACGGTTTAGTGACCTGTCTTTGAGAGACATTGTTATAGAAGACTAACTAAAATTACAGTATACTATTCCCTTTGGGAATTTTCTGTTTTCTTCTACTTCTCTGTGTTCAGATTAGATAGACAATTGATTATGCAAAATATGAGGATGAGTGTATTGAAGACAGGTGGCAGTCTGTACAAATAATTTAAATAAATTGCAGGAATGATCCATTTCAGGTTCCCTACAAAATTAACATCTCAGATCAGGTATAAAGTAACTTTCTGTGTACTTGTGGCAACTGTCCATGAGCAGAAAACAGATATGTTTGAATTAGGGTGGTTGTTAAATGTTAACTGTGAAGGAAAGTGTAATTGTTAGTGGCTGCTGGGTTTGCTGTGCTGCAACTTGCTCCTTCAACCTGGTATCCTGGAAAACAATGCACCAGCGGCCGATTCTAGGTGGCCAATTCTCACCTTGCCGGTGCCTATTCAGGAAATTCCTTCCTCTCTGAAGCTATCCCAGTGTAGAACTGGTAGAAAAAAGAGAAGATCATGATTGAACCTAGAAAGAGTCGTTAAAAATTGGTGGTGGTGGTGTTGATGAGTGTGACTCTCTTAAACGAAGTACTACAGCATGAGTAAGATGCCTTACTTCAGCCACGATGTGCCAGCTGCCTGGGGTTACCATTTTCTTGGCTCTATTATAAAATAGAAAATTGCAGAACTCTTGAGCTGTCTTCAGCTTCACACATGCCCATTTGTCATATCTAATGTCATGATTAAACTGAGCGCTAAATTCTGCTTCATTGTCATGGTTTAGCCCCAGTCAGCAACCAAGCACCACCCAGCCACTCACTCACTCCCCCCATCCCAGTGGGATGGGGGAGACAATCAGAAGGGCCAAAGTAAGAAAACTCGTGGGTTGAGATAAGAACAGTTTAATAATTAAAATAAAACAGTAATGGTAATAATAATAATAATATAATGAAAAGGAAAATAACAAGGGGGGGGAGGTGAAACCTCGGGAGGAAAGAAAAAAACAAACCACAAGTGATGCAACCGCTCACCACCTGCTGACCAATGCCGCCAGTCCCTGAGCCGTGATTGCTGCTTCCCCCGGCCAACTCCCCCCAGTTAATATACTGGGCATGACGTCATGTGATACGGAATATCCCTTTGGCCAGTTTGGATCAGCTGTCTTGGCTGTGCCCCCTCCCCTCCCGGCTTCTTGTGCACCTGGCAGAGCATGTGAGGCTGGAAAAGTCCTTGACTAGTACAAGCACTACCTAGCAACAACTAAAAATCCGTGTGTTATCAATATTATTCTCATACTAAGTCCAAAACACAGCACTATACCAGCTACAGTGAAGAATGTTAACTCTATCCCAGCTAAAACCATGACATTCATAAATGGGTTTAGGAAAGCTCTCCAGACTTTACAGTTCCATGAAGGCAGGTACCCAAAGAGACAGTAGTTTTATTCCCAGGAAATTCATAGATTAAGCCTATACTTTGAGATTTATTATCTATAGATCCAAATGCAGTATCTGTCTGGCAGTAAATGATATGTAGAGGTATTGGTAAATGATATCTAGAGGCATTGCATCAAAAAAATGTTTGGAAAGTTTGGAAAAGGAGCTGATGAGATATCTGGTATAATGGAAATTATGTTCCTATATATATTGATAAAATCACTATTTCATACATTTCTGCATAAGGTTCATGGAAAGAATATATATTTTTACGACTTCCACTAGAGGATGTTCAATTTTGGCTAAGAAGGAACAGGTACACTGTTATCTTTGGATATGTGAGGGTGTAAGGACCATAGTATCTCTTCGTGCTTGACCTTCTCCATGTTCTTTGGGTGTCTGAGCCCTGCAGAGCAAGAAGCAGAAAGTGCAGTTGCACTTCTGGTGCTGCAGTGGAATGGAATAATTTCTCTAGGGCAAGGATTGTTTTCTTAGTACTGCCTGACTATGTGCTCCATGACCTTCCACAGAGGTTTCTAGATGCTGCTGCAAAGCAAGTAAAACCAACTGTGTCATAATAGGTCCCTCATCGGTTGTGGGTGTGGGCTGTGCCATCCCTTCTGACTCTTAGCACTTGAAGAAATGGGAGATAAATTTCCATTAGCATTCCTGTTGTTGCTAGTGATGGTGCTACAGCTACATCAGAAGGTTCAGCTCCAGGAGGAGACTTTGGTTCTGGGTCCAGTGGACAGTGGGTTCAGCTGAGAGACTCCAGGTGATGTTGCACAGCTACAGTCAGGTAAATCCAGACTCTTTTATGGGAAGATTCATCGCACTGTATTTTAACCATCTAAGGGTTAAGTATGTGATACAGGTTTCAGCTTTCTCTATAGTTGATGAAGAGAGAATAGGATATCAAAATTACCTGCTGGAAATGCTTGTCTGACCCCTCTAAAGAAAGCTCATATGACAAGTTTGGACAAAATTCCCTGACTTAAAATTGCATGAGATAAATCCCACACAATATCAAGAATCTCACTCCGAATTCACAGTACACAAGAGAATAGACTTAGTAAAAAGAAAGAAAAAAGAAGGAATTACTATTCTTTCTATCACTTCATTTATTGAACTTTATCTCCTCTGTGTCATTTCATTAAGGTTTGAGATATTGGAGTGCTGCAAGCCCAGGTTATCTGCAAGAAAAGCCTTTTAAAGCATTTTATGTTCCATGATTTGCCACAAATACTATAAAACAACCCCGAAAAACATATGCAGTATGTGCAATCTGCAGCTGAGAATGAGTAAGACAAAAGTGAACAATTAGGTTTTATTTAATTTTCCATACTGGAAAAAAATAAGCCTAAGAAAAAGATAAGAACTGCTGTTTTCTTCTATGAACTAAAAAAATCACTAAGTCTTTAATAAACTACATATTTTTAACTTCCCTTTCTGGTTGTGCTCACACACGCAGCAGTTGTCATGATTATAAGCAGCTTTACTTCATGACATTATATTTAATCTGTGAGTAAAATCGATTTTCAAAATAAATTAAATGCATGTAAGGACTGAATTAGCTGATAATAAAATAAATTGATTTGTCTGAAAGTGATTTGGATGACTGCTGTTGAAACAAGCGAACTAACCCAACTTTCTCTTGACAGAGGAATTATTTGCTCAGCACTAACCCACTGAAACTGATGTTTTGAATTCAGGATTTTATATTGTAACAAGTTGGCATAGTTGCTTAATACTATGTAGAATGTAGATATTATATTTATGTTTAAAGACTTCCATTGCACATGAAGAGCAAAATGAGTGGTTGTGTGCAAATACTTTTGGTGCAGTTTTTTATTCATTATTTCTTGCTAACAAGAGGAAAGGCCCAAGTGGCAGGTAAAATACCACAAGATGAAACTCAGATGAAACACAAGACGAAACACAAGATGACCTTTTAGTAAAATTAGAAAGTTCAACAAAAAGATCCAAAACCTGAAGATCTTTAGAAAATAAAATTCATATGTCAAAAAGAAAAGTCTTCTAATTGTAAGCATTGTTAGACATTGGAAAAGATTTGCTAAAATAAATTATGAGGTCTTACTTAGAATCATAGAATGGTTTGGGATGGAAGGTACCTCTAAAGGTCATCTAGTCCAACCTCCCTGCAATGAGCAGGGACATCCCCAACTAGATCGGGTTGCTCAGAGCTCCGTCCAGCCTGACCTTGAGTGCTTCCAGGGATGGGGCATCCACCACCTCTTGGGGCAACATGTTCCAGTGGTGCACCACCCTCATCGTAAAAAATTTCTTCCTTATATCTAGTCTGAATCTACCTTCCTTTAGTTTAAAGCCATTACCCCTTGTCCTATCACAACAGGCCCTACTAAAAAGTCTGTCCCTGTCTTATTTATAAAGTCCACTTTAAGTACTGAAAGGCCACAATAAGGTCTCCCTGGAGCCTTCTCTTCTCCAGGCTGAACAACCCCAACTCTCTCAGCCTTTCCTCATAGGAGAAGTGTTCCATCCCTCGGATCATTTTTGTGGCCCTCCTCTGGACCCACTGCAACAGGCCCTTGTCTTTCCTGTGCTGAGGGCTCCAGAGCTGGACGCAGTACTCCAGGTGGGGTCTCACCAGCGCGGAGTAGGGGAGCAACCCTTATTGGAGGGTTTTTAGAATCAGTCAAAAAGACACCTTTTGAGATTCTTAGGTATGGTAGATTTGGTAAGATCTACCAAGGTCAGGTAGGGAGAAATATCAGGTAGTCAGTCACCCTTTTTTAGTGATTTGTACAACAAAAAAAAATAGCAGGTCATTTCTTGTATTTAAAAGGATTAAAATTCATGTATTCCAGAAAATCAAAAGTGAAAAAATGGAAGACATGTTGCCCTGAATATTAGGAGTACGTATGTCTTGTGTCAAGTCTTGGACAGGCTGGGACCTGGACATGAAAAGTCTAGATAAATAGAAATTTGATAAAAGCATGTTGTCACAATGGGGATAACGCCAAAGCAAGAAAACACAGCTGATAAGGAGTTTTCTGAACAACTAATACAATCATTCAGATATGAAAACACAGCATATTTGTTCAGAGTAGGGTTTTTCAAACATTGTTTAACAGGACTGGATGGGAAAGAAGTTGGGAGGAGAGAAGCTGAGCTCAGTGTGTGTATGTTCATGTGCAGCTGAGCGCTGCTCAACCTTTCCTAAGTGGTGAGAATTTCCTTCACTTTTCCCTTGACCCTATCCACATTTCTGCCAAAAAATCTTGTATTATGATGTCTACGCTGGAGCGTATTTTCCTGGCACCTCATTTAGACCATTTGAAGTTTCCTTTTTCTCTGTTTCAGTTCCTCTGATTCCCTTCCTGGTTGTATCCCAAGCAGTTTTCTAGTTAGGCCATCACCTCTCCCTAGACAGATCTATTTCTTTTCATCATAATGTCCAAGCAGCCCAAGATCACTTTGCCATTCCCACAAAATAGCCTAGCACCTGCATCCTCCCTTTTTCACAGTGTCCCAGACTTCAGCCCTGGGATGATCTTACCATGTATCTTCTCCATGTCTCAGGCTCTTGATCCTCAAATCCCAAACTGACCAAGTGACCATACTCTATCCATACATACTCAACCTTTTTCCTATCTGCAGCAAGCGCATGTAAAAGACGTTTAAAGAAACCCTGTAGTGTCTTGAACGGTGTTTCCCTAAATGTGTTTTTGAACGAAGACCTGTAAGCTAAACCGGAAAGTCAGGTATTTTTAATGTACAATAGCTACATTTGGCTTTGATAAATCAGTCCCTTTCCTTCTTCCTACCAATGTTATGATGCCTTACATCCAGGTCAGCTTTGCTAAAGTCATTCATCTTTCAAAAATCAAGTCAGAATTTGTCTTCTGTGTTGTTAAATTTATGCCAAATTTACCTGACATGAATAAATTAGTGTCAGTGTAGTTACAACAATATATAGAATACATTTATATAGAATTATATTATGAAAATAAACACTAAACTAATGAAATATGCTCTCTAACAATAACAGGCAGTGATTAGGCTTTTGGAAATAAGACAAGAGAAGTGGACCTATATGGTGGCTATATGGAAGAGTTTTGCATTACCTTTATATTTATAGATAAGCATAATTTCCTTATCAAATTGGAGATGGACATGAGAGGGAGAACTAGGAGCAGGGTGCATAGAGGCTGTAAGACCATTTGAGTGGGCAGATATTAGGACATGAAAAGATGTGAGGTGAAGGGAGATCCATGCAGGACTGATACAAAGATGATCAACTACTGATTTGTTTTTTATTTTTCTTTTTATGACCTAAGTAATACAACAGGAGTGTGTATGGGCTGGAAAACCTCTTTGTCTCTACCTTCTTACAGTAGTGCTTACCATGCAAAATTAAGTCAATTGAAAGCTAGTTCATTTTTTAAAAAATAGATTTATATGGAAAAGTTGGACATTTTCTGAATTAAATGTATACACAGTTAGGACGCGCTGAATAAGCCTTTTTATTGTGCCTTTCTTTTCCATCTTCTGATGACATGTCTTGAGATGACTTGAAAATGACTGCCTCAAGTGGTTTCTGATTGTTATTTTCAGACATCCTTTTGGTATCTTTTTGCTGAATGTGTTGGATTTTTTATATTATGATCTCTCACAGGCTTGTGCAGGGACATAAAGGTCCAAAAATATATAATTTTGTAGCTTATCTGCAAATAGTGGTAAGGCTTTCAGATATATCTGTCTTACTTAGGCAGTGGTTCTTTCAGATGGTTCAGTTAATAAAACAGCCTTTTTCCACACAAAAGGTAGAAGCCTATACCCCTGCTCCTGTTCCACCCTTTGCACCAGCACAGGTCTTCATCAATGAACAAATTCACTTCACTAAACCTGCAGAAATCTCACCCAGAAAGCTGGAGGTGAGTAGATTTCCACTCTCTTTAGCTTTAGCAGCTACCTAAGAAGTCAGACAAGCATGAGAGGTGTTGCAGAAATGCCTAGAGGGAGAATGACACTGCCCAGTTGGAGAGTATCGGTTGGAGAAGGGGTGGCAGGGCTACCTTCCAGCAACATCGGTTCTTATACAGGAGCCACGATCTCATCAGCTGTGTAGAGATTCTCTTGACCTTTGCAAAGACTTCCTAATACATTTTAGCACTGTTGGAAAGTCTGAATCTCGCTTGCAGAATTTACTGAAAAATGCCTTAAATAATCAGAATTAGATGATAGCTTTTGCTCCAATTAAAAATATAAATCACAAGAAATGTACCCAGAAAACAGGGCAGTAAGAGTGTTTGAGAAGTCATGAAGTCCATCCTCTTGTCTGAAGCAGGACCAGAACAGATGAAATGTGCTGTTTATCTAATGCATCCAATTTCCTTCTTCCTTTCCCTACTTTTACTTCTCCCCTTTTTCTTGTAAGTACAACTTCAGTCAACTGATCTTTTTCCTTGTACTCTTAGTCTGCCCTTCCTCACTCTCCAAACTTAGTCAAACAGGCATGGTACTTCACTTAAAGTGTAAATGTTTCTTGCCGATCTTTTCACAAACACTTTTTTCTTCTCTTTTCTCCCCCATGCTGTTTACATATCACTAGTCCACACTCAGCTTATGACTGAGAATGAAAGGTTTATTGGTTGCCACACCTGACATGCAATCTGCTCATCTTTTTCTGCTCAACCAGACATCTGAAACCAGATTAATAATAGATTGCAGCAGAAGTGTCATTATAAAGCATACTCTGTAGGTGTGAGAAACAGACGTTCACTCACTATAATGAATAGTGCTGGCAGCATTAAAAATGCATGCCATGAAATGCCTAAGTGGTCTGTAACATCGTTTGAGTCCTAAGGTGGAAAGAGTCAGCTGCATATGATATGGCTGTTCGCTGCTAGAGGCCATTATTATTCTGTATTCATATTTAAGAACCGCACAGAAACTGCCATCAGGTTTGTGGCTCAGTCATTCCAGGCCCTGGGCAAACACACGATTCTTGCTTTTTCAGTCTGAAATGACATATTCTTTTGATCTAGCAATATGTAGGTTTTTACATAGTGTTGTGCTTTAAAATATCAAAGAAAGCAGACCATTTTTCAAAAGTTTTGCCTTTCTTTCTAGTTGCTCTTCTTTGCTTCTTTGAAAGGCTTCTCTTCTCATTATATGAATTAGTTTTCAAAAATGAAGTTGCCTGACCATACTTGTCGCAGCATAACAGTGCCTTCTGGACCTGCTCCTGTCTGTAAGGGAAACAGTGATTTATTTTTTTCCCAAACTTGAAGTGGGAAGGGAATTTACTTTTTATCTGTAACCAGTTTTCTGCTAGTGCTGTAATCCAGCGTCTATCTATGCATATGGAATTTAGGAACAATAAAAAAGATATCTGTGTAAGGATTGTTTTATATATATATGTATGATATTTTAATACTGATGTAATTTACATTCCTTAGTTATATAGATAGATTACTCCTTCCTCTTAGGTTTTATAAAACCTGCCTAAAATGTTTTAAAACCAAAGGCAAGAATTTTAACGGGATCAGTACAAAAGCGTAACTTGATTAGGGACATTAATCTGTTACATTGCCAGTTTATGTCTTGATGTATGAAGATTTTTTTAAATGTAGCATTACAAGGCATGTAGCAGGTTTTTTATGGGCAGTACAGATACTATTGCAAAATGTTAGGATTTTTCCATCCTTAACCATTGCTTTTGGAAATTTTTAAGCTAAAAATATTGAATGGAAAGTGAACCTGAGAGCAATCATGTACTACTTTGTTTTTCCCTTGAGTTCACTTACAAGTGTCCATCCTGTCAGTTCCGTCTCAGTAGAGACCTGTGAGAACAAGACAGCTGTGTTGTCTAAAAAATTTTATCTATACTGAGTGTGCACCATCTTCTCACAGTGCCATTTGAACTTAGGGTGCATATTTGCCGTTTTCACAGAAGAAAACCAGTTACATCCTGGATTTGCTGAGCAGAATCTTCCCATAGTGTTCCATCTTTGCTCCTAGTCTTGCTTTTACAGACCCCAAAGAGCAGTCTAGTACAGTTGGAGGAGATAAAGGAGAAGGGAATGAGGCTGGGATGGGTAGAGCCTGCAACCTTTATAACAGCATCAGCAAATGGAGGATAAAGATTACAAAAAGTAGTCTGTTGTCAAATCCGTTTTACATTTATTCACCTTTAAGTGCCTGACTTTACTAACTTAAATTATTTTCAATATGGGCCTTTTTTAAAATTTTATTTTGGAGGAGAGAGAGTTAACATACACATATACCTAAGTGTGAAAAGAAGGACAGAAATGTGTTCTGGAAACAATGCAATTCTCAGCTGTGATCTCCAACACTAGTTTTGATTTGTCTGATGCAATCAAGATTCTTTCCAAATATATAAAACAGTTGCGGCTGATTAGGTTTTAAGATAAGAAACATTTAATGTTTAGATAGTTGTTTTGCATCTGGACCTGTTTGATGAGAATTTGTTGGCCTCTGTGAAATAAGTTGGTCTCAATGCATTCCTGAATGGCATATCTTCAATTCATAATTAACTTCTTCAAATAATTGATGATGTCAGCAGACAAGGCAGAGAAGGTAGTTTTACAGGAACATAGTTTAAATTACTTTTGTTCTCAGAGGGCAGGAACGAAGCAGGAGTCAGTGAAGGAAGGCCAGTACTTCTGTTATCCATACTGCTTTGGTTTTGTTGATGCATATAACACTTCAATTTGCAAGGTTCACTTTCTAGCCCTCACATTTTGAATGCAGAAGGTGTGATGTAGATTTCATCTTCAGTTTGCCTACTAATTAAAAAGTGATTAATTTCAAACTATGTTTTTCAGAGGAAGGAAACAAAGGTTATGGACCTGTTTTTGAGGAGCAACCCATTGATACCATCTACCCAGAAGAATCTTCAGATGGACAAGTTTCAATGAACTGCAGGGCTCGAGCAATTCCTTTTCCTACTTACAGGTAACCTCCCTTGTTTTGATTTTCAAGTATTATGTATTTTACTTAGTGAGTGTTTCAGGTTGTGGTATGAAATGATTGGCTGTCTTAACAGATTGATACACAGTCTTCAAGGCAGGAAAACATGGAGAGATTTGCAATTTTTGAGTTGATTCAATCTGCCAAAATGTCTAGACAGTGTTGAAAATAGTACATTCCTGTTGTGTTGAAAGTTTTCAGCTTTTGAAAGGAATACTGATCCAGATGCAAAACAAACAAAAAAAAAGTGACCTTTAAAAAATTATTAAGAGTCTATATTTCTAGCTTAGTTTAAGGATGACTGAGGTTCGATTCCTTGTTCTTCTTGGTTCAGAACAGCTTTTTTATCCTATTTTACTCTGAAAGAAGAAGGACTGGCAGTTTAATGTGGATATTCTACATCCTATGTTACTTTTGTGTCCACTGTATTTTAGAGAGACGCTCATGAATGTATCACTTATGCTACTGAAGACATGAAGAACTTTCTTCTGGGAAAACGTTTCAACTAGTTTTAGTAGAGATTCACACATGTGACCTCTTTCACAACAATTATGTTGTTATTAGCAGAGCAATTCTGTTTCATCATGGGAACTTGGGGCATCTGTATGAGTTTATCGGCTATTATCTACTAAGTACAGAGGAATGTACTTACGCTTGTCATTATTAAGACCATGACTAATTTACATCTAGTCATGGGCAGAAAACTACTGTCATCATACTAAGGGCAGACAAAATTTCTTGCCAGCAAAAGAGATCCATTTCATTAAATTATCCTATGATCCTATGATCTGCCCCCAATACCCACTGATGCATCTTCCTAAACTCTGGCTTCTAAGACAGTAAAAGCAGTTGAGTCTGCTGGCCATTCTTTTAAATCTATTGCAATATTGTCGTCAACTATGGTATTCTTCCACCAAAACAGCTTAGGTAGTCTTCATTGCCTTTTTTTTTAACATGCTTACAGGTTGTCTACATACAAAGAACCACCAGTGACTGAAGGATTTGAGGGGAAACTAGAACACCCGTTTTGAATATAATCCCTGGCTCTAGTACCTTTACAAGTTTTTCTACGTGGCATTTTGCTGTTGCACTTGTTTGCTCTCCCCGTGCTTGGAAAAGACTGGAAGTGTGGAGAGATCAGATACACTTAGATTCGGTACCCTTCTGATATACTTACACATCACTTCCAGTCTGTCCAGAGAGTCCCCCACCCTGTCTGCAAGACTATGTAAACATACCATCTATAGAGTGATTACAGGCTCTACAGAAATTTTAGCATTCTTCTTTATCTGTCATGGGCTCTGCAAAATCTGAACTAGTAAAGTCACTCTGGAAGAATTGCCTTACACCTCCAGAGCTCTTCTATTTAGGAACAGATCTGATAATTATTGCTGATAGCTGATGTGATGATAATGGTAATACAGGATAAGGCCAAGTTCCTTATTTCCTGACATCATTATTTTAGTCTACCTCAATATATTGTCTTCATTTTTTAGCCCTCCAACAGTTCATGAGCAAAAATTCTCCTGTTTCAGGGGTAGAGAAGGCCTTCCTTCCACTTTTGTTTTTTCTGACCATTCACCTTCTTAGTCTTCTTTTACAAGGTCTTTATTTTCACTGTTTGTTAAGCATTCATCCACTCTCCCTTCTGTATTTCATGGTCCTTCACCCTTGCTAGAGTTCAAATACTCATCTGAGTTTCTGGGAATCTATTTTTTCCCCAGTCATTGCTGGAGCCTTCAGCACTGCTATGAAAGGCAACATACTTTCACAGGGACAAGATATGAGTCCTTTAGTCCACCGTCCTGTCTGCAAATCATGGACCTCAGATTACTGCGCTGTTTCTCCCAAAATGACCTCTTATGCAAATACACAATGGTGATTACCAGTGATGTTTTTCTATAGCCCTCCATCTTTAGGGATTTCATAGGTCTCTTGGTGGTTCTAGCACTTCTAAGGTTTCTTCAAACACCTTCTCTTTCTGTAGGCTCCCTTGAGATATAACCCCTTGGATTGTTCCTAACTCATCTGTAGATTCCTTTATATGCATATTCCTGCAGTTTTACATCTCAGCTGGAAGACACTCAGAGCAGCCTTGGAAAAAGAGAAGAGAGATAGATAACTACACATTTACTAATACACCTTCCCAAGCTGCTAGGCAGTTTATAGGAAAAAAGTACAAAGATTTGTTCCCAGCTCTGAAGAGACTTCTTTTAAATTCAGTGCGTGTGAGTGGATGTCATGAGGCATCTTACTCTGCATTTTCATGTATGAGAAACACTATACATGTGAGAAGTCCAACTGAACCTGGTGAGAACCGCCCATGTGAATGAAGTTACTCACAAACACAGCTTTTGTGGAACGGAGGAGCTGCCATTTAGGAGGCAAGGTTTGAGCAAGCAGATCACATGACTGCTTCATGTGCGCTCACTTGAACATCTTTGTTAAGGTTAATTTTTTATACTGCAGAGTAACCCTATTTTACAAATTAATATAAATAATGCTGTACTAGAGAAAAAAATGATGATGTATCATAGAAATATGATTGTGTTTTGATTTTTAAATTAATAAATTCAGAAGAAAACAATTTTAATGTGTTTTTTTAATTCTTACTCCTCAGTTACACATTTTGTACAATGTTTTCCTTATCTCTTTGATTGCAGCATAAGCTGTCCTCATGACAGTTATTCCTAGGTATTTCTGAACAGGGGATTTATTATTTGCAACACAGACATATAGTATATCTCACAGGACTGAAGTGATACCTCTAAAATCCTGTAAAACCTAAATGCTATTTACTGCATCTTGAAAATCCTGCCATTTCACTATTTATTTTTTATTTATTTTTTATTAATACCACTTTTATTATTGTTTATTTCTACGACAATTGCAATTTCAGCTTCCAAATGAGTATTCTGTATATTTCAGTACATCTTCAATAAGGAAGGAACACACAGGGTATGAGCTCTCATTTTCAAACACTAATGCCTTTCTTTACCTTGTGGCAAAAAAATGATTTACACTGAAAGAATTGTATAATCTTTAAATGTATTTAAGTTGCATCTTTCCTGTTTGTGCTCAGGAAACACGCAGTTCCTTTGAAAGAAGGTTATGGGCTCCCCCTTGTGGGCGCAGTAATAGGTAGAAATACAGGTATAAATCATTAATATAGGTTCCCACTCCTTGTTGGGTAATTTTGTTGAAATCAGTAGAAGTCAATAAGGGCCAGACCTGGTCCACTGAGTTCCTCTCGTAGTCCCTAAAGTGAAAGCTACTGTGACTCAGTGAACTGGCTGCGGGCTTTTACAGTAATTAGATGGGAGACTCCAGCAATTTTTTTAATGTAGAGGTAGACCTTGCAGTTTTTTGCATAAACTTCACTGGCACGTTAGGCTTTATGAAACATTTTGATCCCCTACAGCAAGTTTGCAAAAATCTCTTAAAACTTTCATTAGTCCATACTTTAAAGGTGCAGAGGGAGTATTTTCTTAGCCAGTTTGGCCTTAGATAACTATTTGAGGATATGTTTATAATCCCAGTGCTTGATCACTAGCTAGCTCACTCATGGCCAGCTCAAGCATCCTTTACTGCATGGCCAGCAATTAGGTTTTAACATATATGTCACATCTCTGAGAAGGCTGAAGCAGACTGAGACTGTTACGTTTAAAAGACCTGTGGAGTTCAAATCTGTGGCCCTTGCTGAAGAAAAACTTAAAAGATATATATTAAGTATATTAATAACTTCCTATATAGTTTATCACAACTTATGAGTTATTTTTCAAATCATATTTCTTACTAGGTTTGTTTTTTTGGGCCAAATCTTACGTCTGGCTTTTCTTTTTTAATAGGTGGAAACTCAACAACTGGGATATTGATTTAACAAAGGATCGCTACAGTATGGTGGGAGGCAGACTTGTTATCAATAATCCAGAGAAATCAAGGGATGCTGGAAAATATGTCTGTGTAGTGTCGAATATCTTTGGAACTGTCAGAAGCAGTGAAGCCACTCTGAGTTTTGGATGTAAGCCGATGTTTACGTCAAAACATAGAAACGTTACGGTTAGCTTGAAATGCCCAGTGTTTTACACTGCAGTGTCTTCTGCTAACATTTGCTATAACTCTGTTACTCTGTGGAAACCATCTTAAGTGCCTTAGTCTGCTGAGATCAACACAAAATAAGTTTTGTAAGCATTTTATATTCTTAACATTCAGCTGATATTCAACCTGCTCAGTGAAGTATTATTAAATTATTAACTGAAGAGACTCATGGAGCCAGATCTTGAGATAATAATGTCCAGACTCTTTTTAAATCATCGTAGCACCTAAGGGGAAATAGTCACAGAAGAAAGACACAAGTGGGGGCATACGGTGATGAGGTGCTGCTGTCATGCAAAGACAACTGGGATGCCTTTAGGAGGAAGGCATGGCACTCGCTAGTAAAGCATGCTGCCTGACTCCTAGACTATGATGAAGACCCTGGTGGAGGACATTTCTGTCAGCTTCTGACAGTCATGAACTAGTCTTGTGAATAAGTGTATATGCACAGACCTGCAGTGTCGACAGATACGTGCTTTGTAAAGAACTGATTTACTACCTGAAGAGTAATGTAGTTACTCTTCTAACTAACTAGTAGTTACTACTAGTTTACTAGTTTACTAGTAACTACTAGTTTAATAACTAACTCTGTAGTTACTAAGAAAAAAAAAAAAAAGGTAAAATTTTACCAACTGAAGACAGAGTTTGGGATTTTTATTTTATTTTGCCTTAAGATGCTTTTTTCCCTGGATATATTTTTTCATCAGAGGACAAAAAAAGGAATCCACAAAAAAAGGAATCTGATGACCGTTCACAAAGCCCTCTGTGCCCTTTAATCCTGACATTAAGTGCTCAGTGCCCCTCCGGTCTTTCAGCAACCTCTGTGAGCAGAATTCACTCCTTACTGTACAAGACCAGAGATGAAGTGAGAAGTTCTGTTTTCTGCTAGTGATTATAATATTGTGGGACCACGTATCTCAAGAAAACTTAAGAGGCTGTACAGAGCTGATGAATTGCATAATAGTTGATCTAGTCTTAGTCTATATTTTCTAGAATTAATAGAAGGCCAGGTTGTTATTTCCTTCTAATGGAGATGGCATCAAAATTCGATTTACAGGATATTTATCTATACCTAAAGCAGGCATCAGTGGTGCCAGTCCTGGACAACCAGTAGGAGAAAAGCTATGACAGTAGCTGTAGCCACTTAAAATGAAATAAATACACATAATAGATGGAAAAAGTAGAATCAAAACAGTCTGAGGCATGTTTTCTGCTTAGCAGCTCACATATTGCATGAGCTGAATGTTGATAGTTAGTGTACTGGACAGTTATAACGAACAGAACCCTACTATGTAATATTTAACTATTTAAATGAAAATAAGGTAAAGAGCAAGGAATAGAAGTGAAAAGATATCTGGAAACTGATAAATAGTTGTTAAAAAATGGTACTGTCATTCTTCTTTACATTCGTGTGTTTGCTCCCCTCTGCTTTTTATGATCATGTGTAAATACATTGCCTTCCACAATCACTGTTTCTAAAAAATTGAATGTAGAGTTCCTAAAATTAATATCGAAAATGTCTGATCTTTAGCTTATGCATAAACTGATTGAAAAATGGCAACAACCATTAGAAGAGTTCAAAAAGTCTTGACCAGCTATACATGAGCGAGACCTTTTATTTTTTTCTTACTGACAGATTTGTTGAAATTATGGAACAAAAGCCACACTGTCTCATAAACTTAATGTCAATTAATCCATCTGAGAACACTGTCTTTAGTAGAACTGGATCTTTTGAGATTCAGTGCTTTAAAACACATTACAGTCTTTTTTAGCTGTTACACATACTCCTGAGGGAAGGAATTTTGTCCTGCAGGAATATTTAGTGGCTTTTTGGTGTGTGCTGAGCAAAATCAGAAGCTGATATATTGTTCTATTTAGTGGGAAACAGTGTCAGAAGAGTAAAGCACAGCAATTTCGTAGCAGAGAGGCTGCAAGAACGACAAGGAAGAGAAATTCCCATACTCACTAGATAATTAACTGTATGCTTATAGGAGTGCAGCAATTATGCTAATTCTTTCATTCTAGCTAAAAATGAATGTCTTCCAATTAAGAGTTCATGGAATCACGCTTATTATAATCATTGAGTAATAACCAAGTAGTGCTTACGCAAAGAAAACATCAAGACCCAATCAGAGTACAGAGCATTTCTTAAGTGGGAAGAAGGTATACAACTACATCTCAATAATTGTATGACTTCCCTGCACCTGGCATAGACTATTCTATTTCAGTACTAGCATAATCTTTTACGTATACAAATTGCCTGTCCTATCCCATGTCTTTAAATTTGTGGTGACTGTCCTAGAGTTTCAGAGATGATTCAGGAACGCTGTAAACAAAATGTCTAGACTTAAAATATAAACTGGAAATAGCTAAAATAACTTAAAAGCAATGATAGGTTTTCTTTTCACCAAGCCCTACACTGCCTGTATGCAAAGCAGTATCAAACTAACAACAGATTTGTTCCAATGACTGTAATTTTTTATTCTCTTGTATTTCTGTAACAGATTTTAAACACTAATCTGTTCCAATGAAGGCAGAAGTGAATAATAGTGGCAAGTTTAAACAATGATCAAAAGGTCTGCAGCAAGGGAAACAGATGTTTTCAGGAAAGATCAGTCAGTATTTTGAAGATAGAAAGTAGTTGTGTAGTTAGGTCCATGCTGACAAATGCAATGGGAATATGTTCAAACTACTTTTTATGAATTAGAGAATGAGATTATATGAATAGAGGTATTCCAATCTATGTGAAGAGCTTTCTTGGCCTCGATTACAAATCCTGTCTGGCCAAATAGCTAATTCTTAAGTCAGTCTGGTATACTTAATTTCTTTTTTATCAAAGAATAATATCCAAAATTAATTGGGAGCTAGTTGTGGAGAACTGAATACATTCATTGTACTAAGGCACAGGCTAAAATTATATTAAATAATAATCAGAAGTCCTTGGAATGGCCTATTACAATGACTACCATGTACTATCTAATTAAAAGATCCAGTCAGTCACTGGAAAGATCTATATTATTTTCTGGTCTGCAAGAAAGATGAGTATTTCAGAAGTTGGGAGAGATGTCTTTCCCTAGACACTGACGTAACCCCCCTAGAGGTTTTTTCCCATGCTTTTGACAAAGTGTAATGACATTTCCATCCTAGATTCTTGTAGTCATTCAGGTTTGACAGCTGTGGTTGGACTTGGAGGAATCCTTTACCTGTACCATGTTCAGTAAATGTAGCAGTTGTTACAAAGTTAAGGAATTAATTATTTTTTAGATAACACAGTGTCTACTGGATCTATCTAACTATACATTGCATTTTACAGTAGTGAATAGTCTCTGTTTTCTACTTAATTTCTTTTTGTATGTAGCTCTGTCCTGATTTTTTTCTTTATTGTTTCTGGCTGTCTGCTCTTGAACTTAAGTTTTAGAGCCAGCCTTGGAAATTTAGTAGACCTGGGCAGCTGCCTGCCATTGAAGAAAGCTGAAGTAATCTGAATGAGGTTAGCTTAGGTGGTTTCTATGGTAGAATATTGCATTCAGAGGCTGTGCACTTGGCTATTACTGATGTACTGTTTACACCACAGTAGCATTTAGAGCAGAACTACAGTCAGGATCTCTACAATCTCACTGTGCTTGGTGACATGAAGAAGCTTCACAAGAGACGATCCGTGCCTCAAGATGTTTGCAGTTTAATTTCGGACTGGGTACACAAAATGAGAGTGAAAAGAATAAGCAAAATGCAATTACTGACCTAGCTGAAGTTACTCATGCAACTGTTGTCTTATCACCGCAGATACCATTACTGTTCTCCCACAGTCTGTGGGATGATATGTAGCTCCATAAAGGACTTGTTTCTTTATCCTTTTACAACAGTCCCTTTACCATGCTGCATGTAAGTTGGTTTGAAGAGCGTCAGCTAAGGTTTCTCCAGGGATCTGTTCCAACCCTCTGGCACAGAAGATGTGTCTGAGCTAACTGTTTACCAGTCCTTGGCTGCTGGACTTGTTAGGGAGGGCAGACAGGTCATTTTAGAGAAGCCATTTTAAGTTACAGTGAAGAATTAAACTTGCATTTTGGAGAAGCCAGTTGAAAAATAACCTAAAATCCTTTTCCTTTCCCTTCCTGGGATTCCTTCTTCAAATGTAGCTCACCTGGTTACTCTTAGGGATACAATCCTCACCATTTCTTTTTTTTTATGGCATTTGCGATTATGATGACTAAAAGATTGTAAAAAAATTCATTGCACTTGATAATGACAAAGTTAAAATGGGCAAAACGCATTATGGGACCACAGGTATCTATCTATCTGCCACATATTGTTGTATTTCTATATTAATCTCTACAGGGCTGAAAATAATAATAAAAAAATATTGTAGTGAAAAACGCAGTTTCCCCCCCCACCCCCCGCCTTTTTTTAAACTAGATCTGGATCCCTTTCCACCTGAGGAACGCTATGAGGTTAAAGTGCGAGAAGGTGTTGGAGCAGTGCTTCTTTGTGAACCCCCTTACCACTATCCAGGTAATTCAGCTCAATGTGCTTCATTTTCAACTGCTGAAGAGTAGAAGAAAAAATAATATTTATTTGTACAAGTTTCCTTTAAGTTTACTTAAATGGTAACTTCTATGCAGCTTGAGAATCACCATTTAGGTTAGGTTTCCATTTTGAATATATGCTTGTAGTTGACCATATGTAAAAGATATTGTTGAGTTTGCAAATAGGTTTTGGTACTACAAATAAAATTACTCACACTAATCTGAATAATAGAGGGGAGACTTGCCCTACCATTCAAAAGACGTGAGTACATGTCACTGTGTTATCCCAGACTTTCTGCTGGCCTTGGACGTTATGAGGGGTGAATTTGGCTGTTAGCATCTCTTCTACCTTGGAAAATGGGATAACGTTTTAGTTTTCATATGCTGTGTCTAAGTATTGCAAGGAACTGACACATATTTCTAGTTAAAATATTCTAAGGTTTTGTCTAAATTGCATGACTGGTGAGGGCTTCCCAGCTTCTCAGTTGCGTGAGGTCAAGACCCAACTGCCCATCTCCTCCCACCCCACTCTGGTTCCTGTAGGAAGGCTGCGCCCAAGGGGAGCCATGCGCACCGTAGCCGGGTACCCAGTAATCTGCACTCATAGCAGCAGTGCCCCGTTGTTCAGTGTAGACAGGTATTAGCTGGCTACTGAGACATGTATATTCTCTCTCACATAGCTGTCTCTCCCGAAGAAAAGATCAATAAGCTAGAAATCAGCATGAAGTAATTTATTTGCAGACAGTATTCCATGGCTTAAGTAGCTGATAGTATTGGTTTTTAATATTGACTAGAAAATATTTTCCTCCAGATGATCTCAGTTATCGCTGGCTTCTAAATGAGTTCCCGGTATTCATTACTTTGGACAAACGACGATTTGTGTCACAGACAAACGGCAACCTCTACATTGCAAATGTAGAAGCATCAGATAAGGGCAATTATTCATGTTTTGTGTCCAGCCCTTCAATAACAAAGAGTGTGTTCAGTAAATTTATTCCACTTATTCCACAGTCCGATCGTAAGTATTTATTGGAAATACTATGTACATCCAGTGTTCTAACTGTTTGTATTTTAATTTTGCTCGTTCATAACAACTTCCAGCTCTGTGAGGAGAATTATTTGGCAAGTTATAATGACTACTGCACAATGTTATTTAGTTTTCCAGGTACAGATGTCCAAATCATTCCCACCCACAATGAAAATTCTCTGAAGGAAATCTCCATGGATTCATTTACAAATTTCCTTTCATATCACTGAGAACAGAGTTCTCATCCTCAGAGTCCCCATCTCTTTTATGTGATAAGCCCCTGTACTCATCCAAAATCTTTAATACCTTTTCTGGTCTTGGCATTGGTTCAGAGGGGTGTGACTATAAAACAGAAACTGTATGTAAAAGTTGATAAACAGATTCAGGAATTAATATTTTTCCCAGGAAATCCCCCGTGAAAATGGAAAATCCTTTTCCCCTGTTGAAATTTCCTATCCAACAGTGGCCTAAGGGCTTTGTGTTTCTTGGCCAATCCCCCAGGACACCTATGTGGCTTTGTGTCACTAGATTATTCTCTGCTGTTTCTTCATGAAAACTGCATGTTTTCCAAATGGTAATCAAGTTCCCTTTTGCCACTTCAGACTGTCAGTCACTGGAGTCTCATAAACTGATTGTCAGGATTTCAGTGCCCCTTTTATCTGTTAAATTTCCCATATTACAGCAAAGAACTGTGATTGAATTTGGGTAATTACAAATCAGTGATCTTTGTCCAAATTTTCCATCACCAATACTCACACTGAGATCTTCATCCAGAAGAACTGCAAGAGGAGTCCTACAGGGACCACCAGTAGGTAGATTTGATTACATTTGCATCCCTGTGCCCTCATTAAGCTCTAGATTTGCTGGCTCTAGCTCTTTCGTACCCTTACTAAGATAATATTGAGCTTAAATTCAGAATAATTCAAAATATTCCATCCAGTAAAAGAATTTGTGGAGACTCAGGCTTTTGTCTACCCACACACGCAGTACATCATCACACTTCAAATGCAAGTAAATGAGTTTATGTTAAAGCATTGTGCGGTAAAAAATGTTAGGCATTACCGTCCAGAGAAAGACAACTAGTCGCTGAGTAAAACAATTCTGCCTTACTATTAAAAGTTCAGTGCTAAATCATATTTCATGAATGGCCAGGCTATTTATTCCCCGTAAAGAAAAATTGTGTCTGGAATTTTAAGAACCGTTTTCTTGAACTGTGGAAGTTTTAATAGCTATATTTGTTTCTGTCATGCCTTTTCAGAGAATCTCTTTTTTCATGTTAGGTGCAAAAGTATATCCTGCTGATATCAAGGTGAAGTTCAAGGACACGTACGCTCTCCTGGGGCAAAATGTGACACTGGAGTGTTTTGCTCTTGGGAAGTAAGTATGTTTTAAAGTTATTGTAGAGCACTGTTTGCTTTCATATTCCAGGGAATGAAAATACATGTTTCATCATCAAACACTTTTTTGTAGTCTGCAATTTAACAGCCAGTTCTTGAACGTGCTGATTTATACTTTACTGTACCTTTTCAAGTCCGGTTCCTGAACTCAGATGGAGTAAATACCTTGAACCCATGCCAGCCACTGCTGAGATAAGCATGTCTGGTGCAGTTCTTAAGATCTTCAATATTCAGTATGAAGATGAAGGACTTTATGAGTGTGAAGCTGAAAACTATAAAGGAAAAGATAAACATCAAGCAAGAATTTATGTACAAGGTAGGTAGAACAATTTTATTCTTCATGATCTATGTTGCTTTTACTTATGTTGGAAGTAGCTGTGTTCTCACACTTGATGTCAGTGCTGACTTGTTGCATCATCCTGACACACTGCTGTTCAAGTTAATAGAGCAAAATGAAAACTCATGCACTGGATGCCAGGCATAACATTTGTGTATGAATTGACAACTACTCAATTTGTCTGGGTATGATAGCTGTATATACACCTTGACAGCAATGTCTGTTAGTATTAATATAATTATGCATAATTATTATTATTATATAAAATTATTATTATTATATAAAAATTAAATACATTTAGAGTACTTAAAGTGAATAAAACAGCCAGGAAGAAGAAGAGACCATTAGATTTGTTATGCTTTCTTGTTTCCTCTTTTCATTTGTCTTTTCTAACTGTCTTAGCTCTCTTGTTACTACAGTCAATTCTTTATTCCTTCAGCCTCTGTCCCTTCCCCTCATGCATGTGGTTAAATGAGGGAACCAAAAAATTGTATCTTATTGCTCATAGTGGAATCATCCCAAGTAATCCCACTCCTTGGCTGAGATTTATGCCACAAAATTGTGACATGAAAAGATCATACATAACATCTGAATTATGTTCAGAAGATTTCTGTCTCTTTTCATTGACTGTACAGATCATTTCCTGAGTTAAGAACCTCAGTTAAGTGCTTGAACTTCAATGGGATAAATACAAAACTGGTGTGGGAAGTTTGTTACAGGTTGTTATAGGTAAAGCTAATAAATAGGTTCGTTTGCTTAGTAAAAGCTGGGACATTTTCAATATTAATTTCTTAAATATCTTCTCTGGACCAAGAGGATATTTTTCATGGAGACTTTCGGTACATAGATGATTTTGCACAATTTCATGTAATTTAATTATCATTTTTATGGTGTTACTGAATAATTTCCACAGGTCAGTGTAAGTAGTAACATCTTATATCTTTGGACATTCATGAAGCGTTATTTCAATTCCATATTTTCTTCTCATAAAAAATAGTTTGAAGTTATTTTGAGTCTATGTGGTAAGACGAAAATACCTTCACTTCATTCTTTCTTGTGCTGGTGTGTTGCTGGGTTATCATCATTGCTTTGTGCGGCCTCTGAAGTATCACGGAAAAAGCAGTGGAATTAGTAGATTGTAATGCTAATTAAATATGCATCTGCTATATTTACAAGGCATCACATTTTTTATTCTCCAGCCTCTCCTGAGTGGGTAGAACATATCAATGACACAGAGAAGGATATAGGCAGTGACCTGTACTGGCCTTGTGTAGCTACAGGCAAGCCTATTCCAACAATTAGATGGTTGAAGAATGGTGTCTCGGTAAGTATATTGCCATAGTTAATGCAGGATTGATTGGTTACCTGATGGAAATGATTTTTTGAAGCATGTGTTATTAAAAGGTTAAAAGAAAATTAATTATGATAGAAATATTTGCTGATTCCACTTGCATTAGGGACGAAAATCTATCTTTTTAAGTTTTATCTCAGTCTTCTCTTCAGTTTTGAAATGCATTTGTTCAGGCTATTTAATATTCAGCTCTGAGTTATGAACTTGCTTTTTTACCACGTTTGGGAGGTGGATATCCCTTTTTCTCCAGGCCTTTATAAGTAAATGCTATGTTCTTCTCCCTGGATAAAAAATGTCTATCAGCTTCTCTCTAAAAATAATCCTTTTTACCACGTTAAACATGAGTGTGTGTAAAAATGTCAGAAAGAATGGAGTCAGCAGAGGCAAGAGAAGAAAGAATAATTTCTAAATTATCAGTGGTGTTCCTATATTATGTACTTTTTCATATTTTTTCTAGCCACAGAATATTGCAAAATTCCATTATTTTAGGTGATGTGAAGTTTAAATGAATACCATTTGATAATTTAAGTTTATTGCATTGGATATTTTGTTTAAACGAAGTAGATTTTCTGTCCAGGCATTTCAACAGTGTATTTAATATCCATTGCTTATGCTGTATGACGAGCCATTAAAGAACAAAGAGAATAGAAGAGGGCACAATGTAATGCTGCATCTGTTGAGCTGTGGTGACACTGGTCTTGGCATGCAAACAAAAAAAGACAATGAGGCAGCATTGTTTTGGATGCGTATCTTAAGAAAAATGTGGGAGGTTGGAGGGAGAACACGGATATCACCATCTGCCATATGGAGATGGCTTAAACCAGAAAAAACAATGCTGTTTTCTAGCTTCTGTACTTACTACAAACAAGTCATTTAGCAAGTGAATTGCTTGATGGTCCCCACTGAACTTGGCTTTCACTGACAAAATCTGCACACTGGATTGCAGAAAGCAGTGTGTAATTCTCCAGTAGTATACCAGATGATTATGCTGTGTGTTAGTATTACGAGATGACTTCCAAATGGAAAACAGCAAAAACATTTAAATGGCCTTGAGAATATAGCTTGTTTCTAAATTAGATAATTTTATATTAGGTATTTCACTTAGCACAAAACAAAGATTTCTTGTAGAAAATCTGATTCAAATGTTTTTCAGTAGAACAGTACAGGAAATATGATTCCTTTAATCTATTCTTTTTTCAGATAAACAGTATTCTTCTGATTGATCTTCCACTACTCTGTGCACTCCAGTTGACTCATATACAAAGTTTAAAGCTTTTCAGATTCATTTTCACAAAAAAGCCAGAATTTATTAACATGATCTTTCAAAAACCGATTTGTAATTTATAAAATCTCACATCACTTTGTGCATTTTCATAGACAGTTTTTTTAGAAATAGATCAAGTACTTAATTTTGATTTACCAAATTTTCTTTTTGTATTAAAACAAAGTAATAGAAAATCGTTTATACTACCTCCCAGAAGAATCTTCTGAAAACTACCTCATTAGGACTTGCTTTGACCTTCTGCTGTTGTAAAACAATGTACATACAATATAATGTACTGAACACTGAGCATGGTGAAACAAAGCTGATGTGCATAAAATGAACTAATTTCTTGTTTCTTATTTCTGAATCAGTAGTGTTTGCATTGGTGTGGTAATATTGGACTGAAGAATAGATGTGTCTAGTGCCACTCAGGAATGAATTTTCCAGAAAAATATCAATCAACACCAAATCTTTCTTTAAAAAACAGAAGGTGAACACATTATCACAAAGACTGAAATGTAACATGGATAAAATAAAATCTCATCAGTGCCTGAATGTTGTGTGAGGGACTCTCTTCTGAACACTGTCACTAAAAAAAAAAACAAAGAAATGTGGATGGGTGTGAATTCTTCAGCATATGTAGTCTATATGAATATCTTGTTTTATTGATTCTGTGTTTTAGTTCCGGAAAGGTGAACTAAGAATGCAAAGTCTGAGCTTTGACGATGCCGGCATGTACCAATGTATAGCAGAAAACACGCATGGAATTATTTATTCAAATGCTGAACTGAAGATTGTGGGTCAGTGGGATTATTTGCTCTATTTACTGTTTCAGGTTTGAGTAAGACAGCAGTTGTATTTGCAAGCATTGTTTGGTAACAGATTCCTGTGAATATAAAGCTAAGAACCCTCACTGAATCTAGGTGAGGTGGGGTTTATTTGAATTCCCTAGCTGGGTTTTGGCAACGACTTGAGGAATCAAGTTACTAATTTATGTGGAATGTTTGCTGTATTATTATTTCTGATGTTTGTTTGCTGCTGTTGCCCCCCAGAGGAAATGGTAGTGCCGAAATTATATGAAGTGCGTAGAGTTGCTGACTACCCTCTCAAGCTTTCAAAACTGGTTGAGAAGTGTTTCCTTTTTGCTCACCTATGCTCACTCCTTTGTGGGGCAAAATCTGCTTATTTAGAAACCATGTTGTAAGTCACCAGGCCTTTGAAGCTCTTCCTCTTCACTCTCCCCTTCTCTTTTGCCTTCTACAACCCATTCAGACCAGCTGCAATGTTTGTGTGCAATATAGCTGACCCATTTGATGGCTGGATATAGATATTAATCCTCTGTGTTTTCCTAAGGAGCACCCTGTTGAAAGTTTGCCTTTCAGATCCACAGTGCTCAGGCTTAAAACAATTTCTGACATTTTTACTGATGTCATTAGAGCAGGTGTACTGGCTGTATGACATGGCTTTCCTAGGAGATTTCCCTGCAGTAGTTACCATTCTTTCCATCTCACACTTGCCTTCAGACTTTCCCAAGAGCTAAACTCTTCTTGACTTTCCTAACACATTGCACAACAATACTTCGTCCTTCACTGTTCTTCCATTACTATGTACTCACTACCAGCCTGGATTACCCAGAAACAAGCACTTTTTGCAGGCACATTTTCAAAATTCAGTGTTGGTAAGACGTGGGTGTTTATCAGAGTTTTCCTCTGTACTGCTGTAATAGCCTTATTTCCTCAACCTGTGCACATACTTGCTGGCATGATTAACAATGATGGTACGCTGAAATGCAAAATAATTAAGAGCATTTTTTCTTTTATTTGGTTACAAATAAAGAGAAAATTAGTAAGCAAAGGTCTGACCTCAGATACATAAGTGTGGTGCTTGCTACAGTTATGTCTCATTACTCTTGTACATCTGGGAGTGCACCTAAGGCCAGTCAGCCGAACAGAAAACTACAAAGAGGATGAAGGGCACAACCTTAAAGTTGCAAGAGGGGGGTTAAAACCACTGAAAAGTAAGCCCAACTATTATTTGAAAGTATGATTGAGTGAGCAACTTTTTACAGAGCTTGGGCTCTACGAATCTGAATTTTATTAGGACTGCTTAAAAGGCCTTTGAAAGGGAGGAACTTTCTATTGATTTCTGGGGACTTTGATCTTGTTAGATTAAACTTAGATGGAAGTTCAGAAATCAGCAGTAAGAAACCTCTGGTGTAACACAGCATAGAACTACATAATGATTTTTTATGGTTTTTTTAGGTCAGCATCTACTTCTTACCACATCTCTGTATCGTTAATACTTTTCTCACTGGTCTGAATAATGGATGCTTGTATACAATTCAACAGTTCTGTCATTTATCTTCATGTTGCAAACAAGTTGTTCTGCGGAAAAATCACTAACAGCAGTACTTGTGTTAATTTTTGCTTCCAGCTTCACCTCCTACTTTTGAACTGAACCCTATGAAGAAGAAAATCCTAGCAGCTAAAGGGGGCCGTGTAATCATTGAATGCAAGCCTAAAGCTGCTCCTAAGCCAAAATTCTCATGGAGCAAAGGAACAGAATTGCTTGTAAATGGGAGCCGGTTAGTATTGACTGTTAGTGGACACCGAATCTTAAAAATTCTGCCTTATGTTTCTGTTTATCCTGTAGGCTAGTTCTCACTTTTGCAGATTTCAGGGGCAGGAGAATGTGTAATTTCAGGAAAGTGATATGCCAAAATGTTACTAGCACTATGGCTCCAAATAGCTAGCAGGGTATCCAACTCTAACCAGTCTGTTTGGTGCTTTTCGCACTTCAGAATTGAATTGGATCACAAAACTGTAAGGAAAATATTTGAATGACTACAAACAAATAAAAGTACACTCTCTTGCTCCAGCAATGTGAGGCATCTAATCATGCCACAGTCTATTTAAATATTTTTTATGATAGGAGTTTTATAAATGCAGTAGTTAGATGAGTGAGCTTCCAAGAGATGTTTGTGGTTTGTCCTTTCACGTACTACAATTCTACTGAAAGTATTGCTTTCCAATATAAAACCCTAATTTCTCTTGATGTATTTTTTGCACTTTCAATAGCATACGTATCTGGGATGATGGGAGCCTGGAAATTATCAATATTACAAAGCTGGATGAAGGTCGCTACACCTGTTTTGCAGAAAATAACCGAGGAAAAGCTAATAGCACTGGTGTTCTAGAAATGACAGGTAAACCTCTAAATTGCATTAGTTTGTTTCAGGTAGAATCGCTTAATTCAATTCACTAATTTTGTTCCAGCATGGCACTACTTTGGCAAGGCATTTTATATCTTTTCTTTCTAATTTAATTGCTCACTAAACAATGAATTGATGCTTTTAAAGCATACTGCTCAGTAGAAACCGGGTATGTTTGCACCAGTTCTGAGACTGTATCTCAATTTTCAGGGTTGATTTTTCCATAAGAGATTATTAAGTCTGATCCATTAAATTGACACTTTTTAATGCATTCATTCAATTTGGTAGCTTAGCACTCAATCTAAGGTGTGATTCTGGGGCCATGACTCAAACAGAGAAATGGGACTTTTGCTGACCTTCCTTAGTTTTTCTTTTCTTTTTCTTTTGGTGGAGCAAGCAAGTTTGAGAGAGCATTGCAGTTAAAGAAACATGCATTAAATTTGTGAGATAGATGCATATAGCTATATGATTGCACTTAAATTTCCTTCCTTTACGGGTATCAGTATTTACTGACTGAGTACTGATATCTTTAACTGTGTATTTTAAATCTGATGTCAAATAAATAAATAGCTATAGAATACAGCCAAGAAAGATGACATTCATGAACAGCTGTGCCTATCAAGTGTCACTGATAGTAGAAGAGTCATTTATCAAATACATTTTTTAATGTCTGTTCCAGAAATCATGCTGGATGTGACAGCTCAATGCCACAGTATTGATGTACTAATTAATCTGTATCATCAGATCATATGAAAGCATTTTTCTGGCTGATTTATACCAAATTCATTGTACCAAATGAATTGTAAGACTTTAGTTTGTTTAATCAGATTTGTTTAATGTTTGCAGTTACTTTTTATCATCTTCTGAAGTTTTATATATCTTAATATTACCCTCAGGCATTTCATTATTTTGAGAGGTTATGTTAATAAACATCCAGCCCCTTAATAGTTCTATCATACTGTCTGAAATCAGGAAGAACATTTGCATACTAAATTCACACAGTGAAACAATTAAACCATATGTTTATAAACCTTATCAACTAGGTATGAAGAATTTTAAAATTCTGGAGAATTCTGCTCTGATTCATCTAAAACTGAAAACCAGAAGACTAAGACATCTCCCTTGCATCACAGCAGAAACAGAAGGGTCAGATGACATATTTCAAAATTATTTTCACATTGTGGACAACAAAGAGGGTTGACAATGCTTTCAAAATAGTATTCCCAAGCACATTGTGTGGCCCATAAAAATTCTCAGACATTGCGCATGACTACAGGAAATTAAAAAGTTAAATCTGAAGCTGACAGGCACTGCAAAGTCTGATGTTTTTCCCAGATGCTGTTTGTTCACTGCCACCACTCTTTCAGCAACTTCTCAGCTGGTAGAGTACTTTATGTAAACATTTAGAAAATCACTGGTGGTAGAACCAAATGCTGAGTGTACAGGCATAACACTAGAATGGAGCAGGTATCCTAAGTGTGTGGCTGTAGCTAGGACTTTAGAGATCAGATGTTAACAGGTTGTTCCGGTGCACTATGAGATACTCCATTCTGCAAAAGCCAGTCGTTGTGCCATTCTCATAGTTTCAGTATTAAGCAGGTTTTAGATTCCTAGAGTAGGGGGAAGGTTTCTCTCCAAGGCAAATGGACAAGAAATGTTGGCTTTATTGAGGAGTTTTTGCTGTTCTGTGTATTGTAGGGTGTAGTCTGCTCCTTGGAGCATGCTCAAACCTAGGTCTTAACTAGTAGCAATAGCTCTTTTCTTATGGCTATTGTCTTCCAGGTTTTGATACCCTACTCCCACTCTCATATTGATGGGAAAGATATTATATGTCATGGCATGAGGAAGATACCCTGTGGCTTTTTGTTTTATGATAATATTTGAAAGAAAAGGAACAGGTCTCAGTGATCCAGTGAGTCCCTTCCAGAACAGCGTTGCTAATTTGCCACGAGTTTGATGCATGTACTGAGATCTTTAACAAGTATCATGAGATCTCTGCCTTTTTTTGATTCTGTAATAATAGAGGCATTTCTGGGGGATATACAGCTTTCTTCCTTTTGTTGTATTATTTTTTCTTCCTTTCCACATATAGCTATTTGCATAGTTCATTATTTATCCATTATATTGTTTCTCAGTAGATAAATTAATATCTCAGTCCCTTCAATGCTCTAATGGAAATCTCACTCAGCCTGACAACTGAGTAGAACTTTCCACTCATTAAAGAGACAGGTTTTAAAGCATAAGAAGTATTACAATTAAAACAAGAAATGCAACACAAGTCACATAAGCTTCATCATCTGTCTTCTTTCTACTCAAGAGATAGTCAATGAATAAAAATAGCTTTACATAGTCAATAATGTGATTCAGAGACTGAAACATAGCCATTTTCAAAGGACAGCTAAATAGAAGTTAGGCATTTCTATTGTAAAAGGTTTCCTTTGTTCTCCTTGGTTTGGTCCTTTGAAATGTAGCTGCATGAATAACATGTAAACTAGATCTTGAGGGAGCAGTTTAATGTATAATCAAACAGTTATGGAGCTGAGCTTACATTTGGATCAACATTTATTTATTGGAATTTTCCATGTTTGCTGTTAACTTCACAGAAGCTACAAGGATTACTTTAGCTCCGTTGAATGTTGATGTCACCGTTGGAGAGAATGCTACCATGCAATGCATTGCATCCCATGATCCCACGTTAGACCTGACATTTATTTGGTCTCTAAATGGCTTTGTAATAGATTTTGAGAAAGAGCATGAACATTATGAAAGGAATGTTATGGTAAGATACTATACATCCTTATTTAATACATGAAAGCCTAGTTTTCTTTATTGTGAAAAGCTGTCTTTTCTCTTTTATTTTTTCTATTGTGTTGGTTCAGGTCTAGAAAAATGCAGTAGGCTAAGAACATAACATAAAATTACAATTTACAGACATGTAGACACTTGCAGGTGAAATCAGATATCTAAACTGACGTAAGTATTTTGGTACCTCAGTTAAATCCCACTCTGATTAATAGTGAATATAGCTGGTAAGTAGGTAACCTGATCAAAAACAGGGTGCAGGTTATCTCGAAAAAGTGTGCATATGCATTCCCTTTTACTTACCCATGTTTTTCTCATCAACATTTCTGGAATTTGGCACAAGACTAGGCCAGATGGTGGGTAGGAGTCAAACAGTCTGTAAACACTGAGCAAGAAGAGTTTGTGTGAAAGCTAAACAAGTTAATACAAAGACACTCATTTTGGCACATAGAAAGAGGAATCATAGATCTTTCGTGTTTGCATCTATGGTTATCTTTTTACAGTCTTCTATCTGGCTTATTCAAAATTAATACCTCAAGTAGAAATCCCTTCTGGTTGTGTCTAATCACACGCTAATTTACCTAGTACTCAACAACAACCTCAGAGTGGTTGCCCACATGTGTATATATTTATTCTGTTGTTCTGGGTTTAAATGATACAAAAATCCACAAATTTAGATACCTTTTTTTTTTTTGTGCTCCCAAGAGGAACTTGGATGTGGAGAGTAAAGGTTGCTAACAGTGTCTGTAGTGACTGGGAACACCAGGGTCCATGTTCAGTTTCAGCTCCGTGTTCAAAATGATGTGCCGTATAACAGTGACTCCTTTGGAGTCTTTCTCCTAGGCTGGCAATATGTTTTGATTTTCCATGGACCAAGAGATTCTTTCTCTCTCTTTCTTTTCCAATGTCTGTTTCAAACATAACTATTTTAGTCTGATTTTGAACAAACCAGTCCTTTGAGGAGTCAGAGTTGCCCCAGCCTGTTCATTTGCTGAGTCGTATACGTCCCTAAGAAGTCATACTGCCCTCTTTCAGTGAGAGAACAAGTCCTTGTCCAACAAACCAGTAGAAGTACGCTAAAATCAGCTGAAAAACGTTGAAACCCAAAGGCATAAAGCCCTTTCTGACATAAACCTCCTGAAAGTCTATGTCCAAACTTAGTAGCAGAGTACTAAGCAGTTTGCAGTATATTTTGTGCTGCCTCGGGAGTTTCAAAACATGTAGATCTATACTAGTACACTGACATCGTTTAAAACATTTCCTGCATGTGGCTATTAAGCCATGCTTTTGAAAGATTTATATTTACACTTTGGTACTAATCAGTGCATAGGAGTACCTTGAAAAAGCTTGAATAACCTGCTAATGGCATTAGTTTCTCCTTAGATAGAGGCTGGAATGAGTTGGAGTGTCTGTGAAAATAAGAGCTTAAAGAGTAAAGCCCCATTAAATATATTCCTTGTTAAAGAACAAATAAAACCGCTCTGTTTTTGTCAAATTTTGTTTAGTTGATTGCTTGTAGCTACCTCACAGAAGTCACAAAAAGAAATTGTGTTCCATGGAGCAGAAAATCAGCTGAAAGTGTTGATGAATCAGTGATTTTGGTGTGGAAGGAAGGTAAAAATGCCTTTACCAGAGGACTTTGTAGTGCAAGAGAAAGGAACCTGTTCTCCATCTGTTGGTCGTATGTTGAAAAAAATTTTTTATATCATTGACCTACACTTTTGAGTTTTCCTCTTAATAATAAAAGTAGAAAGAAACTGGATTTTTTTTTCCTTTAGGACAAATTAATTCTGAAATGTAATCCAAATTTTAGGGCACTTTCTAGCAAAGTGCTTCAAGTGAACAAATCTGGGGCCAAATAAGGGCCTCAGCAAGTGTGTAAGGTGTAATTCTCTGTGAAGATTGTCATAATATTTAGGTTCCCAGCCACCTGTTTCATCTTGCAGATAGCCAGTGGTCCTGGATCTCCTGATCTCAAATTCTGATGAACGCCACAATATTTTAGATACTTTATTGAAGTGTTTTATTTTAAAAACAAATCAGCCTAGCTTTGCTAGGCTAGCTTGGTCTGTACAGACCTTCTATGGTCTGCAGACAGAGAGAAAGAGGTGGTTCACTTCATGTGGGTGTTGCGTCTTGTGCTGGAAGATTCCCTCTTTCAATAGATTATAGAGATGGATACTCCATTGGATGCAGAAGTAGTTGAAGAGGGACTGTCATGGTTTAGCCCCAGTCAGCAACTAAGCACCTCTTAATTCACTTAGACAGTTAAAGTTAAGTAGGTTAGATCCAAACATCAATTAATTTATTTGTCAGTGTGTAACTCCATCTTCTTGAAAGGTATTATTTGGTTTGTTGTGTTCCTTTTGCATTTGATCAATACAGGTAGAAATTTTAGCAGGGGCAGCTTCTTGTTATGCATTCCTAAGCCTTATTTCTGTGCTTTCAAATGCAAAGCAAGTGCAGATAAATCTCTGTTCCTCTTCCAGGGGCAGCTCAGTCTTCATCACTCAGGACAGAGGGGACAGTAGGATTGCATTTGAAGTCTGGAATTTGTAGTTACTCAGCAATTCAGCACTTAAGTCATAAAAAATGCAGAATTTTTAACAAATTCAACTAATCCAATAAAAATATTTATACAGGGCATAATCAAGAGGAATACGCACTTTTGGTATTTGTTTCATTCATGTATTATGGTATTACATTAAGGGTTTTTTTCCTTCCTGTGTCAGCAAAGGGATTTTTTCTTGCCTACCACTTCCATCTCTGGCAGTTCTGAACTCAAGTCACAGGGTGGCAGGTTTGCTCAGGCTTTCTCGGATGCAAAGGGGTGAGCTGTTGTGCATTTGACAGCAGCAGCCCTAACTGCTGGGCTTTAAGCAGTGGAGTCGCATGCTGCCTCCCAACCCTTCACAAACATAAAAAAAAAATATTCCATCATGAATATTAAAAATACTGGATATGTGACACATGCTTTCTGTGCTGTAATTTCCTGTTGATGAAGGATCCTCATCTGTCTTCCTGATAGTATCACTATTAATTTATGTGACAATGCAGATCAACATGCTGAAACTTGATACAGCCACAGTATTTTAGTTCTCAAAATAATACCAATATTGTTGTCACATACACATAATGGAATGCTAATGAAATTTATGTAAATACCTGCATAAGTCTTCTTTCTTTAAATGGAAGCTTCGGTATCTCCATCATTTGCTGAAGGCAAAACTAATTTGCATTGCATTAGTACTAAAACGTATTTATCAAAAGAACATTTGTCAGTGCTGTTTTGATTTCCTATGACAGTGATATTTAAAATGAAAAATATATGTATTAATTGGTTAACTGCCAAGGAGTCAAATGGAGTCTTTGAAATCTTACTATTAAATTGATTGCTTTTGACTCTGTGTGTGGTTGTTCCTCTGACCATTTGATTGAGGAACTAAATATTAACACATCCTTTCAAGTCCCATAGAGATATAGCACTTCAAGTAATCTGGAAAACTATAACATTCAGTCATTTGTTATTTATGGATCTGCTTTTTGTCATGTATGTTTAAAGATTGAAAATTGAAAAGCTTACTTTTAATATATATTTTAAAATATACACTATCCAAATAAGTATATTCTTTTAAGTTTGTTACAAAAAAATCTCTATAATATGTGAAGGTGTGTAACTATTTTTTTAATACTCTTGGAGCCACACTAGTCCATTTGTACAGATAGTCAGGAAGAAGAACTCCATAATTTAACTGATTCAAGTCAGAAACTTGTACATACACTTAGGAAGAGTCCAAATGTAGGCTGTATAGTCTTAGTCACATATAGACATGCATACATTTTAAAATACTTTCCATACCATCAATATTCCTGTGTTTGCTACATCATTTATTAGTTATCTTAAAGAATTCAGTGAACCTGAAGCCATTATATTTTTCTCACTATTTTATCTTTAATAAAAATTGCCATACAAGTCTTCAGGAACTTGGCCTACTTGCAAATAACTTTCTTTTATAAGAGTTAAAAGAAAGAGGAAGTGGTAATGGAAAAATACAGAAAGACCGGACAATAAGTTTTGTCACAGAGACAATTTCCTTGTTGCTTGCTCATGTTTTCTCATATTAGCAGTGAGATTATCAAAAGAACATAAGGAAAAACTGTATTCGGGTACCTGAGACCCTTCCACACCTAACAAAATGCAGGCCCATATCACCCTATCATGTAATATCTGGATCATTTAAAGTACCTTACTGAAGTGGTTTCTAAGTTCTGTTCTTGGCATCCAGTGTGTTTTTTGCTTCCCACACAAGGTTCTATCCTTATTTTTACATCAGATAGCTTCAAGGCTTCAAGCTACTTTGTGATCATAATTTATCAAAAAAAGCATTCCATGGAGGCCCACTCGAGACATCAAGTTCCCCTCTTCTCTGCAAAAACAAAATAAAGCCAGCAAAAAACAGAATTCCAAAATGGTACGTGCAAAATTGGAGTGACCAAGACTATTTATAAGAGAAACTTTCAGCTTGTTGCTTTCTTTTTTTAAGATAAACGGTATTTTTTTTAATTGTGAGAATTTTGGAGTTCTGTTAAAATTTTTTTGGCTTGTCAAAGATTCTTGGTTTCTATTTTGTTTCCTACTTGAGTTTTGTTATGAAATTTACATCTTGCATTTAAAAAATATTGAAAAGTAGAAAGCAATCATTCTGTTCCTATTGTAAAAGGAGAAGAATCAAAGATGAATGCCCTCAAACCCTCTGTGGAGCTTCTCAGTGGTAGGATTAAGATGATTAATGGTTTGAAGCATCTGTCATATGAGGAGAACCCAAGGGAGATGGGATTATTTAGCCTCCAGAAGATAAAGCTCAGGAGGATCTTGTCGATGTGTATAAATACCTGGTGAGAGGGAGCTAAGGAAGATGGAGCCAGACTCTTCTCATTAGCACCCAGTGAGTGGACAGGAGGTGATGGGCAGCAACTGAAAAACAGGAAATTCCAGTTAAAGATAAGGAAAATATTTTCTTTGTGAAGGTGGTCAGACATTGGAACGGGTTGCCTGGAGAGTCTATGGAGTCTCCATCCATCAAGTTATTCAAAATATTTGGACTGAAGAAGGCCCTGAGCAACCCGTTCCAGTTGACCCTGCTTTGAACAGGGAGGTTGGACAAGATGCGTCCAGAGATCTCTTCTGACTTCAACTATTGTGTGATTCTGTGATGGTTTAATATACTTGTGTAAAAAAATAAATGAAATGTGTCAGAGATGGTATTGAGTGTTGAAAACAGACGGCAGCAGTATTTTGCTCAGCCAATATGTTTATATGCTCATGCACAGTTATTTTTCTAATGGGGTATCAGCACCTTTCACCACAAGCAGAAGCTCTGGTGTTTCAAATGAGGAGTTAAGGTATTGGACCAAAGCATGGTACCAGCAAGAATGAGGTAATTTTCGAAAGCATGTCATGGAACTTTATGCTTGTTCTTTCTAATTTCCGTGAAAATAGGAATTTTAACACTCTGAGAACTGGCAGATCATTTCATTTTAACATTTAGGAATTATTTCCTTACCAGCAGCTTTAACGATGGAATTTTTTTTACAGAATTGGTAGGGAATCTTTCCCGGGGAGTTCACAGGACAATAAAGGTGTCCTTACTGACACATTGCATAGCATTGCACCCAACTAAAAAGCTCCCACAGAATGAGAAACATTGTTCAAGATGGTGCTGACACACCTCAGTGTCATGACTGCTACTGTGCAAGAATTAAGACCTGCTGAATCCACAGTGTGCTTTCCAGTGTTCATAGGTTCAGGGGTGTAGCACAAATGTAACCAAACATGTTCAGCACAGAACTTGCAGGGCTCGTAGCTCAGGCTGTATTCAGCTTTGAAGTTGCTTCCGAATCCAAACTGTCTGTGGATAATTTGTTCTGGTGTCCTTGCAGCCATCATACAGTTAACCTTGAATAGTGTGGACTTCACTGTATTGTCAAAAGCTTTTTTTCCTTATGCAAATATTATTCATCTTACTTTATCCTTTTCCAAAGTACAGAAAGCTTTGCAGTATTCTAGGACCGCATTCATAATATTCTGGAGATGCATGGCCAGCCAGTTACTTCACATTAAAGTAAATCACACATGGAAGGGCCTGTTTCTTTGCTTTGACTGTAAAAGGTGGTTAGTTCAGATACCGAAATCCATGCTACAGATGGGTCAAATGAATCCTAGATAGGAGGCAGCATTTGCCAAAAAGGAAAGTTTTCCAAAACAGCTGTTCCTGTAAACCACAGAGAATAAGTTGGACTATAAAAATCCTGTTAGAGGAATATAACTTAATACCTGCTTTGGTTTTGTAAATTATGATAATTTGCAGTTCCTTGGCTGGACATGGTAGACAAAGGTATTTTACTGCATGCTCCTGCTTTAACATATTACTGAGTAGACGCTTAGTTTTATCATATCAATCTCACCTTGCACTTTACAGTTTTCTACAGCAGAAAAGAGACAAAGATTTTAGTTTTAATTTTTCTTCTCTGCTTCCCCTGGTAATCCTCCTTGCAGAATATGGAGTCTAGCCACAGCTGTATGACAGGAAATCAACAGAAACTTCAGGAGGAGAACAGAAAAATTGGAGAAGGATGTTTAGATAGGAAAGCTCAGTCACCCACTGACAAGGAAGAGGAGGCTGTGTATGGATTGGAACAAAACCTGACAGACAGTGTCGTAGTGAGCTCATTCAGTACAATTTGTTGAATATATGGAGGCGGCAGGTGATTGTTCACCAAGTCATCTGAGCTACAGCTTTTTCCAAAAAAGAGTTGCAGGACTCTCCAAAGGCACTGTCTCAATACATTGCTTTCAGTGCCTTGACATATTAGGGAGATGCTTTAGACATGAGTGAGTTGGAAGTCTAATATTTTGGCTAGATTCGGGGTAAAATTTAGAGGCTAGGGCCTAATAGTAAGGTAGTGAGCATGGAATGAGATGGATGGAGTCAGTGGTTAAGAGCAAGGAGGGGAAGGAAAGGACAAGACAGTGCTGAGGGTGAAGCCAACAAGCAGTTAGCTCTGACAGAAGCGTTTGAGGAAACCTATTATTAATCCACAGTGCTATTTCCAGCACAAAGAAATGTAGTCTGTTTAGAAGATCAAGATATGCCAACTTCTGTGCTAAAATTAAAAAAACACACTGCAAAATCAGCTGACTGTAACTTTATGTGCTTGTGAGACTTCACAAACTACCAAAATCCATCTACCATTCCTAGTTAGGCAGCAGGAGCCGAGAAAGCCAGGTGTGAGCACTCCTCAGAGAAATATAGTTTGCAGTGTATTGTGAATTTTTGTCATCAGCCATAAAGTTGTGAGCCGTGAACAAGTACCTAGGCTGTTTCTGCTGTTGGAAATGAAATAATGGTGCATATTTCCACAGGGATGCTGGTACAAAGCACAGTGTCCTCAAGCATTCTCAGCGGTATGCGGAATGGGGAAGAATAATATATTTGTTGGAAATATTTCCCAGTCCACATTTCTGGGGTAGAATTAGCACTGTACTTCCTTTACATATAAATGCAGTTCGATGAAGTAAGAGATTCTTCAGTGGGAATGACTCTGTCATCATTATCCTGCTGGGTTTTTTATTTACCCATAACTTTCATGCCAACCATGACTTAAAAAACAAAGGGAGATAAGCTCTCCTGTGAATAGGATTGAGATGATAGAGCTGCACTGGTGGTGTTGTCCCTGTGTCATCTCTGATCTCAATATCAGGAAAATAGCTCTTGGACTGTGTGTTCTACTTCTATTTATCACATAGCAAATCCTCTACTGGCAGGAACAAAAGAATTCACATGAACTCACTTAGAGTTAATTATTTTAGGTTCAGGTAATAGAAAAAGATGTTTTAAATTATTGCTAACTTTGGAAAAGCTGATCTCATCACTAAGAATCCCATCTCTTCCTCATTACTTCTTATCGATTCTCTTATCATATTACCTCCGCTGTGTATTAAACACTTCTGGAGCTCAGATGTCTAGTTTTCAAACCTGAATTAAAAAAAAAACAAAACCTCTGTCTCTGCTTACCAGGTTCTTCTATTTCTAACCAACAATACTCCATCTTACCCCCTTTATTACAAAGGCCTACCACTCATCAATACTATCAAAATCACCTTATTGACTCTGAGGTCCCAACAGGAGAGGATACTGCTTTCAGTCAAAAAGACTAGATCCCTGTAACACAAAAATTTCACCCACAACCTCACCACATGGCTTTTCATATTAGTGCACTGGCAAAGGTGATAGTCAAAAGAGAACAGTGAGTCTCAGAAATAGGTCATACAATACTATTTTTGACATCACTATTAAAGCATAAATATAGGGCTCATATGATGAAAGTCTTTGCTTGAAACTTGGTAAATAACTGAGTGGTGAACCACAGATACCCTTGGAACATCCCTGAGTACTGCTATCACTGTTTCCAGTCTGTGATTCTGTTTTCTCTGAGTTAAGGAAGGCATTTTTAAACTTAGCCAAGCTGAGGTTTTTGAATGAAAACATACAGTGCATCCATATCTAATTTGTGGACAGAATTTGCTGATGCCCATGCTCTTTATTTGCTTTGTAAGCTCTTCTTTACCACCAAGAACTTAGGCTTCTTCTGAGGTATGGAAAGCTTCATCACCAACTCCATAAAACCTTGCGCCAGGAGAGTTTCTGAACCAGCAAGATACAATACCATATCTATGGGCTGTTAATTTTTAAATTATGTTACATTTTCCCATCTGTTTTTCATCATTCAGTTTTTAAGACCAAGTTCCCATACAGGAAATTAATGTTAGAGCAAGTATATGGGCACATCATTAATAAATATAATAAAGTATTTTAATTAGAGTGCTAACATAGGAATTAATGAGTACTAAGACTATTAAGAATTTGTAATCATTTGCTATTGAAGTCATAATATAAGGATTCTAATTTATGCAGTTTTTCTAAATCTTATTGCTTTGCCCAACCTTGCTTATGTTTATTTGCAGATCAAAGTGCAAGCAATGATCAGAGATTCACAGATGGTGTGTTTCTTTCTAGGATGACATTTAGTATTAATAAACTAAAGGTTTGTACACAGCACTCAAATAGAGAACTGTTTGTCTCTTTTATTAAAACCAAAACCAATAAGAACAAAATGAAAAAAAAAAAAACACCAGGAACTGAAAACTCAAGGAGTTTGAACTTCTGCAGCTTCTTTGTTGTAATTTTTTGGAGGGCAGAGGAGCAGGTAGCCGCCCTCTCTGCTCCCATAGAATTACTGACACTCCCACTGATTTTTCTTCCTGAAAGCCACTGACAGTGTTGCTTAGCCCACTGTAGACAAAAAAAGGCTTACATGTGGCTAGTCAGGCAGCCAGCCAGTGTTCACTTCTGCAGTAATCCCCACAGATTTTTCAAAGGATGCTGTCCTCAAAGGCAGTCACCCTGGAGTTCTCATGAATAAACTGGGAGGGGGCACCTGTACAGAAATGCCACTGTCCAAGACTCACCTCATCTTTGTATCCTGCATGCACTTTGGCAAATTAAATTAAAAGCCGTGTCATATTAGTCTTCAGTGGAAAGCGTGAAAATATATATATATATATACACACATGGACATAGTTTAATAATAACTAAAAGAGAAATGGTCAGAAATATATCAAGAATGTTAGATTGTTCACTGATCCAACTGATCTGTTTGACTTGTGTCATTCCAAAAATGAAAAAGTACAGCGTAACCTGCATTTCTCTCTGACCTTATGAGGCAATCAGCTGAAGTATTGCTAGCCAGAATTAAGCAGCTTCTTTCATGTGTGCTTGATTCTCCTTTTATCCAATCACTGGCTTACATCAGTAATTTCTTAAAGATGTAAATTCTTATGTTGGACAAAAGAAATTGGTGTTAACAGATTTCAGTTTGTGCTGAAATTTTATTCCGGCAGAATTTGAAGCTGGCATCCAAAATCCTCACTGGAGTTTGGAAAGGAAAAGGATAGTTTTATCTGGCTATTTTAATCTCCCCTAAATATAGACTCTAAACTGGCGTTCTAGTTTCAGAACATTTGGAAAAGATTTAACCTTACATTTTCTCCCCCTCCTTTTCAATCAGGAAACATAAGCTGGATGACATAGCTTTATTTCATTTCTTCAGAATGTCTAAATACAGAGACACTAATGACAGTCCATAATATTTGAGATTGTATTGAAGGTCTTTGTTGTTCCCTAGAACCTTCCATGATGATAGCACTAGTTCTTACACCACACTATTTAGTAATTTTTCTTTTTTACGTACCATTTTGTATCTGAGTTCCTTTTGCTCCTGCATGTGAAGGTTTCAGGATTGCAGTGAGTTACCTCAGTGTTTTTGTTTTAGTTTGTTTTTTTTTAATTGTATTTCTGAACAATCTGCAGTGAATTAGGAAGTCTGAACATTGCTCTTTTTGGTATAGTGTGGTATAAATCAATCTCTTAATCTTTTGTAACACTTTGACTTCCATGAAAGCAATCAGATATATTTTGGAGAGAATGTTTGGGGTTTTTTCTGAAATACCTTTAGGACTAACACGTGTATAACCCTGTGATTTAACCTACTAATCTTCCTGGGATAAAATGCAGGATAGATAAGCAAAATATTTCAAGTGTGTTATTTTTAAACGTTTATATAAATGTCAACATAAAATGTGTTTTTCATTAAGAATAGCTGTGGTGTATGTAGAGGTCTCTGTTCTACTCCTTGTTTTACAGGTGCAAATCTAGGTACTCACTGGGTTCACAGAAGTGTCATAGGACAAAACCACTTTATTCATTTTGCCTATCTGTACAACCACAGATAGCAGCAGATAGTGGGTCTTATAGCCATCTGAAAACATAGCTATATATTTTCCCAATAGTCTCGCATTAGAGAAGAGTGTTGAGGAAGGATTAGGTCTGTGATGATGATGAGTGTATGAGCCTCGTTGAACAGTAGATTGCTTCCCTGGAGGTCCTGCTGCCGTTTGCCAGGGAGCAGCGAGAGCTGAGCCAGGGGGTAGCATGGCCGGCAGGGCCCGAGGGAGGGGAGCAGGGCAAGTCTGCTGGTGGCAGCCAGGGCCGGGCACGGCCCAGTGGTGGCTGGCCATGGCCGCCATGAGGAGGCCGCGTCGCGGTCGGGCTGGGAAGTGAGCTGGCAGCTCGGCAGGTCAGGACCGTCAGGGCCCATGGCCAGGCTGGGCTGTGCCGCGGCGGGAGCTGTAGCTCTGGCAGGGCCCGAAAGGCAGCGTTTCAGCTCGACGGCAGCTCCCGCAGCAGGGGTCGGCCCTGTCTGGGGCCTCCCTGCAGCGCTGTCTGCGTGCCCCCCGTCCCAGGTTGCCGAAGGAAGGGGCTGCCCTGGGCTGTGCTGTCTCGGAGCCATCCCAGAGCGCCGGCAGCCCAGCTTCCCCCACGGGGGTTACAGTCACTGCCATCGTCCTGCCCGCCGCCAGCACCACTGCACGGAACGGGGCTGGCCTTTCCTCTAAGGAGCTGTGACATGTGTGGAACGTTATTGTTTCTTCACAGTCACTGCATTTTAGTATCTCTTTGGTGCATCTTTATTTAGGCTGTGATTGTAGCCTCTCTGCAATAAAAACATTTGTACTGCTTTAGGCTTGCAAAGGAAGAGCCAAACAGTATCGTGCTTTGTTAGTAGGACTCCTTGACATGTTATCATACAAACGTGCATAAAAGAGCACGTAATGGTGCAGAAAAATCATCTAACTGGTGTTTATGAAAAAAATTCTTGACTAAATGTCATGTTCAGATATGGGCTTCAAAAAGTAATGGCTTGTAAAAAAACGTTTACTAAGACATATGTTTTTTTCATGTCTGGTAAAGAGCAGCAGCTCATCAGGAAACACAGGACACTTTCAACAGCTGTCATATAAATCAGATGTATCTTTGAGGCAATCCATGTTCAAAGTAAGCACTTGGTTTTTTGGAAATAGCAACCACTGTATATAAGTTGGGAGGGATGTGTACACAGGTATCACATAGCTGTGCAGGGATGTTTACCAGCTTCACTAAGTGCTGTTTTTGTGACAGATTAAATCCAACGGTGAGCTGCTCATTAAAAATGTTCAGCTGCGGCACGCTGGAAGGTACACGTGCACCGCTCAGACGATTGTGGACAACTCCTCAGCTTCGGCTGACCTTGTGGTAAGAGGTAAGGTTCTCCAGGTAAAACAGAAATGTTGCTGGCTTCCGCCTAGCTAGGCAGAGTGTTTCTGGTTGTTTAGACTATTTTGTTTCTCATCAAGAAATGACAGAAATTAAAATGAGAAGTACATGAGCATGAAAAGTTTACTCAGGGTACTGATTCTATTCCAGACATTTAGATGTATAACTGAGCATGTGTTTTCCTGAAAAGCAATAAAGATTTTTTATTATGGGTATTTTTGTTATGTTGAAGTAATTTTTAGATAGTTTAATTCTGTGTTCATTACTAAAAATAGATTTTAGGTATCATTTCAATGTATCCACTGTGTGTATATATATATCTCCAATGTATAACAGTTTTAAGAAGCCACTTCTGTTTTTTTCATAAAGCTTTATGGATTAAATTATTGTGTATAATACTAGACCTACATTAAAAGGATTCCTAGTTTTCAAATTACAGAAACCAGGACATTTGGAGTTAAGGTTGTCCCTCCATTGTTAACTGATTCATGTCTGTTAAGTATCACTGTGGTCTCAAAACTCTTTGCTTGCTCACACGGTACATATCCTACAAGATCTGTTACAATGCGTGGTTTCAATAACGTGAGTTAATTCATGTCCTTTGGGCATTTTACTCTGTTTTGTGCCTCCAGGTATAACATGTTCTAAAGTGCTAACTCTCTGTCATGCTGACAATTCAAAGCAGACATAACTTGTACTTGGAGACACAGTGCTGTCATGTTTTGCCCCATGTTCCAGTTATACTATAGAGCTATATAGCAGCTGAAGTGTAGCTTGTGCCTTGATTGTGAATTTTTGTCATCCGAGGGTGTTGTGGGCTTGAATCTTTCTGTATTTAATTTTCGCTGGATATTAACAGCCAGTGAAATGTTATCAGTTTTGGATGAAATGTCAAAGCAAATATGATAAGTGGTGAAACTGCAGAATACATCTACAAAGAAAAAGAGAAGGGTCTGCTCATGTGCCTTAGTATTATGGCAGGAATTCCTTTTAAAAATAAAAAGACAAGGTGCCTCATCAAGCTTCCGATTCTCCTTCCAACCAAGCAATTACAATTAGAATGATTGCTCTGAGGTTACGTTGTGGAAGAAATTAGCATTCATTTTATGCTCAACATTCAGGTTTTGATACAATGAACTCAGTTCTGCTTAGTGCTGAGGAATTCTCACTACCATTTTTGTCAGTGGAAGACTCAGCATCTTGCAGGGGCAAGGTTAAATATCTGATGAATTATGACAAAGGTGGCATTGTAGTTTCACTGCATTGGTAGGAAGAGGCAGCAGCAAAGTGTGAAAACACAGAGCTAGGTTCCAGAGCTCTCATCCATGAAGCAGTAGAGGATAGCCACTGTTCATGCAAGCACATGGACATACTTTGTCTGTCCACAAAACAATTTAACATTTCATATGGATTGTCCTATGTGATCTTAGGGTATTAAAATTGCCATGGTGTTCAGAAGAATTGCAAGTGATATTAGTGCACTGAAGACTGTCAGGCCCCTGAGTGCACCAGCGGGCCTTAATGGTCCTGACCAGCCTCACCCAGGACACCCACCCATGCAACTGCCCATAGGTCCCAGGAACCCTGTTAAGCTCAGCCCTGGACCTTCAGCCCTGACTCGAGCTATGTTACAGACATGCCTGCTTCCAGCTCTGTCTCTGGCCCTGCTTCCTGGATGGGCTTCAGACCTATGCTGTAGGTAGCTTGTCTCCTGGATGGACTGCTTGGATATATGCAGTGGTTTGTCACCTGGATGCACCTGATTCATTGCTTGCAGTACCTAGGACTGCCATATCAGCACCCGGCTCTGCCCGCTATATTCAGACCCTGGGGGACTGTGCCCCATTGTTGAAGGAACTGCCAACCCTGGGGTTACTCATTGGTCCTGGCTCAGCTTTCCTGAGGGAGCAGCTGGCCCTTGGTGTTCCCTGACACATGCCATTTTCAGAAACCTTGATAGTCAGGTGAGAACCTGTAAGAGATATCGCCTAAAGAATGAAGGGAAGAAAGATCTTTCCATACCTGCAAGCTTGAGGGTTCTGAAGTGAACAGTCTTGCAGGAGAAAGGGTCTCTCAGACCTTATTCACCCAAGTCCTTAGAGCTAGGCTAACAAATATGCATGTTACCAGGGTGGACAGTTGACTAACAACCCTCATCTTAAAAATCAGCTCTTAGCAACAGCTTCTACTTTGTGGATCCTCTCTGAAGAGTAAGAGGCTGTTTCCACATGCAGTGATTTTTTTAGTCCTTACCTTGAAAGGGAGGTCCGAGGAAAGCTAATTAGTAGATTAGTTTTCAATGCAAAGATTTGAATTTTAATAGAAGTTGGTTATGAGTAGTCCAGTAGTCAACTGATGTACATTTTCCCAAGGTTACTAAATGGAAACATTCTTGGATCTTAGGAGAAGAAACAGTCAGGACTTTGATTGTCAAAGTCATAGTCCATAGCCCAATGGATTGTGTAGAGTGGTCACGCTTATTTCTTTTTAAGCAATGGCATACATATTCTTTGAGGAAACAGTCTAAATTTAATACTTTTGGAGTCAGGAATGGAATTGCTTGCTTGTTAGAAGGATAAATTCATTGAAAGCAAGGAACAATATACGGTAGTATATTTGTTTGATTCAGTTAATCTCGTTTGATTCCTTTTGCTCGTATTTTTTGAGAAAATAAAGAGGTCAAGAGCTGAAGATACATTTGGCACACTGAGTGTTTTGATCTGATGTAGAAATCTTGTTCCATTTTCTTTGTTGAGTTGGTTTTGGTTTGGTTTTCTGTGGTTTCTCTGTAGATACTGCAGAGAAATACATCCTGTTATTTCTTGTTGGGTTTTTTTATATGCTCTGGGACTTGTTCAGTCAGATTGTTGGATAATTACCTGAATCATGCTACCATGTTATTATCTCTGAATATGGAATCAGAAAATACTTCTCAATAGTTCTAGTGCATTGTCTCTGTTTTTACACAATAGTTAATAGATATCACATAACTGTGTATCATATAAAACAGAAGCATAATATAAAAATGGAACACTCAATATGAAAAGAATGATCTGAAAATATCTATAGGCCCAGTTTGTAAGTAGGTACTAAGCTTTGGGTTACAGAATTACTGTAAGTTTGAGGGCTTTTAGCACAGCTTACTGAACATTGTGGTGTCTCTTATGGATGAAGAATCCTATACTCACATATGTGTGTGCACCTGCATCACTCTCTTCTTACCTTTTTCATCTATGAAAAAATCACCTGTGCCTGTTGATCCGCACATTTTAGCTTCTCTTCTGGGACCAACGCATAGCACAGCAACAATAAAAAAGTTACCCACACAAAGTAGAGGTGTGGGAGTAGTAGTAATTAGAAGAAAATTTTTAAAATTTAAAAAATGCATTTAGAAAAATGCAAGCATTCACTTCAGTAGCTTTTGTCTGTTATTATTGTTCAGAAATAAACTAGATGAGGTTTGGTGAAGAGATGTAATACCATTTATTAGGTTTAGTGATACACCTGGAAAAATCAGGCACGTTTTAGGAACAGAGGCCTATCTCTTCAGGTCTGAAGTACAACTAACAAACTTAAATACAAATATGGTTTGAGAAAAACTGCTGTTATTTTAACAGCAATTACTGAGCAGAAATACTATTTAATACTTGAAAAGCATAGAGATAAGACTGTGAACTAGTTTAGGACAAGCAACTGCTGCCTGTAAAGATTTAGCTGGGTGTTGGGAGCATAGTAACGTGCCATCAAGCCAACATCTGTGTTTAGTTCATCACTTTTTATATTCACTAGACCTATGAATTTGGAGATTAGTCTTGGCAAGTATCTACTGTTTGGAGAAAAAGAAAATACTCTTTAGAAAGTATTTTATAGGTGCTTCTTGATCAAGACTGAAAGGGCAGATGTGGAATAGTTGTTTTTTGTGAGAAATGTTTTCCCTTTGACAGCTTAGTGCTTCTGTTCCTTATTGATGGTCTTTGTGGGGTTATTCTGGTGCACAGAGGTTGTTCAATTTCACCCATGTAGTTTGCAAGACTGCTTTTAGTTCAGTGGGTGTAGTGGATTACACATTTTGGCATGGATTTTTGAAATTCTTGTGGGAAGGCTTTTAAAGAAGCATCGAGAAACATTGCCTACTTCTGCTTTCACTCAAGTTATATTGGTCTGTAGGAAGGTTGAATCTGATGGTAGGTTTACCACATTGGGGTAATGTGAGGGCCAGGAGAAATGTGGGGAGGTCTACAGAGATATCTTTCAAGGTATGATTTTTCTCCAATATTAGTTACAAGATTTTCCATATAAATTGCAGTCAAAGCCAATATGGTACAAGCAGAAGTGTAGGTTAAAGGTGGGCCACCAATCAGGTCATCATTAGGTGGAATTTAGGAAGGAATATTTTGTGTATTTTTTTCTGACTCCGAGTTCACCATTTGAAAAAAAGAGCAGCAACAGTTTCAAAGTATCATTTTTTTCACTTAAGAAAATCTCAATATTACTACTTAGGCAGGAGCCATGGAAGTTTCATTTGGTAGTTGTTAGATGCAAGAGCACTTACCCTCTGAACAACTCTGTGGAGTATTAAAATGTATATATACATTTTCAATCTGTTCTTAAATAGAAAGTGAGACTCAAAAGCCTTGTATCTGATAAATACAAGTAGGAAAGTTACTGAAATTTCATTTTCAGAATATTTAATTTGTGAATTGAATTACCAATTTTTTTTTTTCCTCAGGTCCTCCAGGCCCTCCTGGAGGTATAAGAGTAGAAGAAATTAGAGACACTGCTGTAGCACTTACCTGGAGTCGTGGAACAGACAATCATAGCCCTATTTCTAAATACACTATCCAGTCAAAAACCTTTCTGTCTGAAGAGTGGAAAGATGCCAAAACAGGTAACTAATGCCAGAAGTAATGAAGTCAATAGGTTTTAAAGTGTTTGGTTGATAGAAAGCGTGGCTGATCAGAAAATAGGCACAATAAAAGAAAACCAGGGATGCTATTAATGTCTGCTACAGGGTTTGGGAGTAGGTACCGTCCTGTCCGTGTGTTGTCAACAGGTTTGTTCCCAGCACTTGGAGGGCCTGAACTGAATATCAAGAAATACAGAAAAGAACAGGCCAGAGTTTTTACCTGGTTTTTGCGTCTTTCCTTGTTGCTTGAAACACTCCACATCAACTACTAGAATCATAAAAATTTTTTTACAGGTTAATTTGGATGACAAACGGGTGTCTTCATTTCTGTATTTGTTATGCAGAAAGTTGGTTAAAATTACCTGCTTTTTCCTGGGAGCCGACTATATTCCAGTTGTGTTAAAACTGGCACCCCTGGTGAAAACATAACTAAGATTATCCTTCTAACCACTGGATGTCATCATTGTGCCACATAATTGCAGTTGAGGAGGCACCTACCTGAAACACAGGACATGCTAATGGGTATTCCTTTGCAAGATTTAACATAAATGCATAAATTATGGAAATATTTTTAAACTACTAATATCTTTGAATGTTTTATGAAGGATAGGATTACCACAAGCTATACAGAATTGTCCTATCAATATAAGTCATTATGCTACCACACTAGATTATAACTTAAGTGCTTTTCTGTGGAATTAGGACATCACGTACTCAGCATTTCTAAGTACTAAGAATATTAACAGTTTTAGATATTGTCTTTCGTTTAAGTTGTCCTTTGAAACTATAGAGATAGAAGTCTAAGAAATAGACTTTAATATTGACCTGAAAAATCTCTGCTACATTTTTATAGTAAAAATTTAAGAATATTAGGCCTACTGCATTAAATCATATTTCTTTTCTAGAATATGTAGTATATATAGCTCTATTGTATATAATTATCTCCAACAGCCAGCACTAGTATTTGACTTATGCTTAAGTAGCTTGGAAAATGAAACTAGAAGGATCCCCAGTCCCTTCCTATGTCTTATATCTTGTTTAATAGTTTCTGTAGAATAGATTTCTTTGAACTGTTCAAATAACTGATGATTTGCTTCAGTGACAACATACACAGGAGGGAGGTTCCTTTTAGACCAGTCTCTGCTTTTTTCAGGATAAATTATATTTTATTTCCTATTCATTTTTTTCTTTTTAATTAAAAAAAAAAAAAAGGAATTAGGAAGAAACGAGGTTATAGGAAGATACAGGAAGAATTTATAAACGGGGAGTGGCAGCTCTGATGTTGCTTCCTTTTGTGCTGTGTGTTACCGGAACTGGAAACATGTTTGTAGGAAATACAAGCGTTGGATTCAGATCTTCGCTCTGTCTGGTTCAGAGCAGACACTTGAACCCATCTCTCTCACTTCTCAGGAAGATTCCCTATTTGCAGTGTTACACGCGTGATGGGATACACTTCTCTGCATCTCTGAGGTTCTGCTTCACAGAATTAATGAGACATGCGGTCAGACTTTGAGTCTTATCCTGTAGCACATTGAGTAGGATTCACATCTTGAGTGGGACAGGGAGGGGAATTTAGTCTGTTAAATCCCTTTTTTAAGGAGCTAGCAAGAAAGATATAAATTATTCATTTCTGAAATGCTGAAACGAACTATTCCAGTGTTCTCAAAATCATTGCTTTTCCATTTGAACCCCACTGAGCAATTTTGATTGATAGATGATTCCCTCAAAAAATAGGTAAAATCACCATAGTAGTCATCACTGGCACCACTGCAAGCTTTTACTTAATTTCCGGGCTCCTCCTGGTTTGGCTTCATGTTCACTTTCATGTGAAAGAAGCATGGTGAACAGTCCAAATTGATCTCTCATCAGTGTTTAGGCTATCATTTAATGCTGCTAATTTTCAATGTGTGGAACAAAAAATGTACTTTGGCATTGCACTTTGGAAATATTGTTGTTATTATTGCTACTACGATTATTCCTAAACTAAATCATTCATCTCAGGTTGCATAATATCTAGTGCGTTTTATGAAAGTGTATTCTACTTCACAGTATGGAAATATGTATGAATGGGTTATGTAATAAGTTGTTTACATTTATGTTGCTCTTTCCAGTTAAGGGGATCAGATTCTCATCGTGTTGAGTATTCATATTTATTCTGGGAATGTGTGGCACAGTAAGATTAAATGAAGAGATTGTAAGTAGCCCAGGAAAATGAATGACAAATTTATATCTTGGCTTGGATGCCATAGGAGGTTTGCAATGGTTCTGTTGACTGGACAGAAAAATGATTTGAGTAAGGGTGAGGGAGAGCGGTGGGCAGGTGGAAAGAATGGCAAGTGTTTTTCTTTCTCCTTCAGGGCCTCACTTTGGAATGAAAATTTGATGATCATTAGATAGAGGAAAGCTGTGTCACCGTTCAGTGCTTACACTGCCATACCTGGGGTTTTTTGCAGCTATTGCGTTCATATTTTAATTCCAAATCAGCTGCCTTCCCAGTGCAGACTATCTCATTTCTCATCTCCCTCTGAGCCCAAGACTCTAATTTGACAAACAATTCTCGGCCCACACAATGAATGAAAATCCTCTGTCTTTCTATAACTGCAGACAGCTATAGAAACAACCTCTAGTGTCTGTGAACTGTAGACGGAGAGTCGTGAGTTACACGTTTTATTTACAGTAAAAAAGCTCACCCTTATGACAATAATAAGTCTTTTCACAGGAATTACAAGAACAGTTACCTTTGTTAGATCAGAACTAGATAGCAAGTTATAACATGCTCTCTAATAAGGTGCATCAAAATATGACCACATTTTATAAACCACTCTTTATCAATTGATCAAGCCCTACATTTGCACGTCTAGCCCTTGCCTATATAATGAATTTTTATTTTACTGTATCTGCATTCCAGATTTCTCATTGCATTTGTCTGTAGGTAAAATGAAATTCTACAACTACAATACGTAATTAGTAAGGATACCTCATAACTACATGTACTTCTTTTGCTAGTTCACACCCTGTTAAAACTTACAAGTCTATAAGGGTTTATCCAAGATAGTGTCATGGTTTCCAAATTCCCAGCCACTGCCGTGAGTTGAGTACTCCTTGTAAAACATGGTATTCCTAATGTACAACATCAAGTTTCCTTCAGTTGGCTACATGTGGTTGCAGAATAGCGGTAGTTTTGCCGAAATCGACCACATTGTTGGCTGACCTTATTGTAAAAATGCTGTTTTCTAAAGCAATTTCTTATTTTTTTTAGAACCATCAGATATTGAAGGAAATATGGAATCTGCTACAGTGATTGATTTAATTCCATGGATGGAATATGAGTTCCGGATAATAGCAACAAACACTTTGGGGACAGGAGAACCTAGTATGCCATCACAGAGAATTAGAACTGAAGGCGCTCGTACGTAAACAGAAAATGTCAAGTTTTTTAATGTGCTTCTTAATGTTCACATTTTTATTAATCAATTTTGTAATTTTGTTTTTTATTTGAAAAAAGCACTTTATAAGATGCAAGTCTAGAAAATATATTTTCAGCCACCCACTACTATAGGTTTTAGTAAGCAAATAGCAAACTATCCAGATGTGATGGCATCAAACAGGATGCTATCCATAGATAGGAAAGAAATGTCATGATACAAACGGCAAATTTGCCTCCATTGCTGAAACAGAATCATACTGTATCTTTCAGAGATCGCCCCCTGTACCTATCAGTCAGGTTGAGTTTGTATGAACATATGTACATGCTTGGGACCAGGGTACAGGACTTAGGAAAAAACATGCATGTGTTTAACAAGAAAAATGTCCATTTGCTCTTTGGTTTGTATTCTAACTAAAGAATATGTGATGATGTGTGTTATAATGGATAATGTCATTTTTCTGTGATTGAAGGTGTGGTCTTGTGTCTTCTTATTCCACGTCAAAGATGTGACATTATCCAACGCAACATATGCCCTTATCAGTCTAATTGCTCAGTGTTAAAATCTCAGAGCGTATTTAAGGATATCCTTTAGGCTCAGGCACATCCTTTTTAAAATGAATTCTCCAAAATGAGGAATTAGATGTTATTATTCAAGATAATACATTCTGGTTTGACTGTACAAAGGAGATAACAGTAGTGCTCTAGGAGGTAATGTATCACTGCACAAAGACTGTATCCAGCAAATCCTGTATACCAGTATATCCTCCTTAATGCATATTAGCACCCATGTGCAACCTAGATATACTTACAGTTGTTGTCCCATAGCTTGAGGTTTAAAACTAAAAATGAAAAACCAAAGTGTAAAAATTAATTTTCGCAGTTGCTCCTGCTAGGTCATTGCTTAGGTTAGATAGTATTTTCAAAATAAAATGTGTTTGCATTGCAAATTTCAAAACATTCATTAGAAACGACCGTTTTAGTCCATCAAAAATTTTGTTGCTTAGGGAGAAAGGAAATACAGATTGGTTAAGTTAGTCTAGACAGGGGAGGAAAAGCCACAGAACTTTAATACTAAAGTAAAAGGAAATTACTGCCTATAAAATTGACTATTAGCATCATATTTTTTATGACTCAACAGCTGTATTTGAAGGCCCAGGAATCTAAATGAGAAATCTGCACGTGCGTCTTGGAGAGCCTGGTGCACAACAGACATTTTTGAAATGTCAGAAAAGAGACAGAAAGGGAGAGGAAATAATGCTCACAGGTGGAATAGTGGTAGAGTCCTGCAGTTTGCAGTGTGCCACGTTCATGGTATTTGTTGTAACCTCCCCAAAAATGAGACATCCTCCAGTTTTGTAACAGGTTGCAATGCTTTTGCAAGAGGTAGTCTGTTTAGTCTGTTGTCTGATTCCCCATGCACAGCACCATTGTCATCTCTGGCAGACTGTGAGACATTTTTGATGAAACAAAGCAAAATGTTAATGTAGTCTTCGTAGGCATCAGTCAGCACTTCTTGCCATGCCAAAAAAGGGTATAAATCAGTAACAATTTGCAGATGAACTTCTGTGCCCAAGTGCATTTTCTGCCACGAGCTGGAATTTGCTATAAGCAGCAACAATAAGATTTGGGTTGCACTGTCAACTTCCAGAGTACTACAGAACCAGTACTGCGTGTGCATTTTCATGTAAATCTGAAGAAAGTAAATGTTCTATTGCACAAACAGCAACCCATATCCACACACTGTAGTTATTTTTAACATTTGTTCTGTGTTAAACAACAACAAGCAGTGCTGCCTCTTTGTTGTACTGCATGAGTGACAAATAATGTCTGTTAGACTCAATGTTATCAGTGTCTTTTTCAGTTTTGAAGTCTCTGTTCTTGTAGATAACTGTAATTTCAGTAACGTTTTTATTAGCATGCTAAGAATGTGTGCTCTGATTTTTCTTTCTAATGAAATCTGCTTGCTTCATCAATAGCACTTACATTTCACAGTGATTTCTTGAAATTCAATGGATCAAAGTCTGCTTTTATGTATTTTAGCTTCTGGATGCCTTAGGGAAATTGCCTAAGTACAGCTGTCTGAATTAGTAACCTAGTCTTAATGGAGAGAGAAACGTGGGTTTAATGGTTGAGAGAATGAGGGGGATTCTTTTGAAAAGGATGATTTGTAAGACATTAGACAGTATTTTTTTTTGTCTTCTCTGGCAGCCTGTGTATCTTTGACTACTTAAGCATTCTAGCAAACCTCTGCTTTTAACTTAGCACTAAAGTTATGTGCTTATAATAGATATGTCACTACTGTATATTTCAATAACAAGGTTGAGTAGTAAGTTCAAGCTTCCTCTTGAATTGTCATGATACATATGTTTAGTCTCATTCTCCACTAATTTGTTTTCTGGAAGGCCAGAAATAAATAATGCAAACCATGCACTGAATGATGATTTCAGTTTCAAATTTATTGTTACATATTTTTATCCTTTCTGAAAACATTAATTCTCTGCTTGGTGTTTCTCCTCAGCTGACCCTCAGAGAAGGCCTCAGCAAACATCTTACTTAAATAGTGGGAGAGCACTTAGGAACTATCCCCTTACTATCTTGTGCCATTCACTCATTAGTGGAGAAAATGCCTGATCATATAAGAATTTTTAATACAAAGAACATGTTCATGTAGATAGGGCATGTAGCTAATGCATGATCGCCTGGGCCATATTTAATGCACTATAGGTAGGCCATCATTTCCTGAGTTTTTAGTGGTACTTTGTGTGTCCTCAGTATTCAGTGACAGCAAATAAATACACAAACACCACAGAGTAAAGCGAAGGAATCATCACACTTAGTGCAGAGTCTTACAGAAATGAGAATACAGGAATGATTTGTAATGGAGTCCCTGACAGTATCCTGCTTTACCACTCAGCTGTGCACTAAAGATAGATCAATAGATTTTATTTCATTACACAGAATATCAGTGTAAAATGCAATTAGTAAATTACTAAGTGCTATGCCTGCTTTGCTTCTGAACATCTACCCATTCTGAACATGCTAATCAGGAAGAGGTGCCACTAATCTAGAATAGGATTAGTATCCCAGTGCTTCAAAGATATATCCATGAGTTTAACTTTATACATTGTGAGTAAATCCATTGAAGTAGATGGAACTAATCACAGTCTGTTAAGGCAAATACATGTGCAAATCCTGGGTGCTTGAGCCCTTGGCATACCAACCTCTGAGGAAGCACAAGAACAATACACAGTGCTTCTCTTAAGACCTATGAGGAGTGTTCCGTTTCTGAATATTCAATTAAATATTTGTAGAAAATATGGTTAAAAAGAAGAATGATTGATTGTTAGCTGTGGTTAGAACTGGCATGTTTCCCGCAGCAGTAGCTATGCATTAGTCTTGGCAAGACCACAGACTCTCACAGCTATTACAGACTATCATTATTTTAATTGTGTGTGCCACGTGTGCTCATTGGCCCTGCTGGTAAAAAGAAAAGTAAATAGTGATATTTTTACTGACTGCATACTTTGTAGTAATTTTTCTTGTCTCTTCTATTTTTCTAGCTCCTAATGTGGCTCCTTCTGACGTTGGAGGAGGGGGTGGAAGCAATCGAGAGCTGACAATAACATGGATGGTAGGTATTGCACTGAGATGGCATGAAACCTTAATTTCCTTGTGTCTGCTCTTGCTTCTCCTGAAACCCATGGATGGTTTGTCACTGGCTCCTGTGAGAGCAGGATTTGTACACAAAATATAGGCTTTCAGACTTTTCTCATAAAAATACATAAAAAGGAATGAGGAAGATGATATTTTAGATGTTCATGTATTGGTCAGCTCTAAAATATAATCTAAAACATTCTCTGAGTATGTTTCAAAGAGATTGAAACATGTATTGACTATGATAATGCACTGATGTAACTGCATTTGAAAATTCTGCATGTTGTATCTTTCGTCAAGGCTTTTGTTAAGTTACAATCTGAATAGCGTGCAGATTTGCTTACTACAACTATAATGGCTTAATTATTAATTTAATGTGCTGTGCACAGATTTACAGGCTTTATTAAAAAACAATACATTACCATTCTATAAACTAGCCTGTCATAATTATTAACTGGAGTTTTAAGGAAATTCTTGTATACTGACTTTTTATAAGTTTTATTTTATGCTAATGTGACTGGTAACGCAGAACAATGTTGCCTCATACCACAATTTAGCCATTCATTGATATCCATGTACTGATGATGTTGTTCTTTTCCTCCAAGCCATTAATTTTTCTTTAATGATTATGTATTAAGCAAAATAAAAAATGGGGAAAGGAACAGAGATAAAATGTTAATCACAAAAATAATGGAATGAAAAGTTAAAAAATATCAGTGTTGCCAAAAAAGCTTTTCAGTAAGCAAAGTCGTTTGAAAATTTCATCTCTCTCATGTACCATAGGTATTCAGTCCATGATATTTTGTCTTTAAAAAGTCCTGCATATATAGCTATACATATAAATGCTGTCTTCATTCTGGTGTTGAAGCAATGGTTTTTAAAATTTACCTATACTGTGGGGGAAAACAAATGCTTCTGAAAACAGAGAAGAAGGGAGAAGAGACAAGAAGATACGAAGAAAGGAAAACCCAGAACAAGAGAGGATAAGAATTTATAAGCAAAGATTTTGTGTAGGCAAAAGTTGCATGGAAGAGAGAGTTGAAGTCTTTTGAAGGGTATTTGGGAAAGCTAGGGAGGAGAAATAAAGCAGAAAAAGGCCTGTCTGATTCGTGTCAGAGCCTATCAGTATCCAGCAAAAACAGAGTTACAGAAGCATTACCTCTGGCAAAGAAAGAAGATCAAATGTTATGCTTGAAAAAATTACCAAGTTTGTCTTGCTATTGACCTTTCTGTTCACCTTCATACGGCTATGAGGCACATAAGGCACATTATGCCATTTGTGTCTTTTGGGGAATAGTTTGTTTCAGTTGAAGCAGCTTATTTACTTCTATGACAAGTGCTTTTTCTTGTGGGAAGTAATATAAAGATGACATAATTCCAACAGCAACTTTGTCATTGTATAGGGATCCTCCTTATGAATATACAAATTTTAATCCATATGCATATTTCCTTCTTTTTGTACGTAAAGTTGATCATACCTCTTTGGAAAAATTCTCAAGTGTGACACAGGAATAGCCAGCCATATGTTTGGGTTAACAGATTTGGGATTTCCTGTTTTGTTTGGTTGTTTTTTTTTTTTTAATTCAGTTCAAAATATTTATTCAGTCTTCTTAAGTATTTTAGCAATGACTTTACCTAAAGAAAAAGTTTCTAAGTTTCTGAAAAAGGAAGATCCACACTTCCATTAAAATATATTGAAAAGGTTATTTCTTAGTTCCACTAACAGTAGGTTAGGAAGTACATGTATCATAACTGGTTTGATTCTGATCTTTATTTATTTTTGAAGAGCAAAAGTCAAATAAGAACACATGTAATGGACAGTTGCACAAGACTTAGATTATTTTATTATTTCTTCACAAGAGCTGTCTTATAAAAACTTTAACAAACTACAGAGCTACTTCTTGCATTACATGTAAGGACCCATACTCGTGGTATTTTCAATACAGTGAAAACTTGGCTGTGACCAAACTAAAAAAAGAAAATTATAACCAGGAGAATAGTGACTAATGCAAGATCTGAAGTACAAGATAATTTCAGTCTTTTCTATACACCCAAGTAGATTTATATTCCAATTATTTCTCTTACCTAATGTTATGATTTTTACATCTGTTCTGTAATGAGTAGCTCATTTAGTCAGACAAATTAAGCATGGCTTCAAATATTTACTTCCCAAGAATCTTCCATACTATGTCTAGCAAGTGTTTTTGAATAGAGGTATTAGATTTACAGAGCCTGTCTGACAGACAACAATATATCTATCTGTAAGGCTAAGTTAAAGGTGTATATTGATTCCCCTAAATGTGCTGACATTTGCATATGCTACTCAAAATAGTCCTTAATTAAGAAGAGAAGAACAAAATGTATGGCAGGTTCACATGTTGCTGCCAACCCCCTTTCAGCTTTTGCTATGATTCATAAGCCCAGGTTGAACGAGACAGCCAGAGATGCAATCAAAGCTCTTCTGAGTTTTGTTTTGAAAGAAGAACTGAGAAAGAGAGCTAGGAGTGGCATGCCTATGCTTCCTCATTTTTCCTCATTTGTCTTCCCCCCTTCCGTTTTGTTTTTCATAGTTTTTAGTGGATACTGCAAACTATTCAGCTACTCATACCCACTTATTTTGTGCAGCCATTGGAGGTCAAGCTGCTTTCAACATTTTATTTAAGACCTTCCAGAATGTAATTTTTAAGTGCCAGTCCTGGCTTTCTAAAGTTTGCTCTGGCTGAAAATCATTCTGAGACTCGGGTCACATCCAGGCTGCTTACTTTGGCATATGAGATAGGATTCTGCTTTATTCTCAGCAGCTACGTAAAATGATAGATTCAGAAGATGAGCTCTCAAAGGTTACCCAGTCCATGAAATCTTCTACTTTTTGAATTGCAAGGTTGCTTATGAATCTAAACTTAGGTTCATGAAGGTACGTTAGCTGTTCTGGGAAACTAGGTATCCATTTTTCACCTGATCTCCTGTCAGACCTGAGGTAGAAAACAAGCTAAGACATGAGTTATACCTCATCAAATATGTACACTCAGAATATGCCTGACATGCAAAAATTAAGCACATAAAATAGATTATCTAGTTGGGGTTTTTTTTGTAGCTGATTTTTAGTTAAACTCTTCACGTGGTGGCTTGTGGTTAGCATCACAACTAGAAACCAAATATCCAGCTCCTTTTTGGCATGAGGGATTTCTTGAATTTTATCTGTTGGCAGTCATATTAATTACCAATTATACTTAAGTCATTCATGTGTTCTCAGAAGTCATGTTCTAGGTAGATGGGTATCATTCCACTGTCTAAAGCTCCAAGATAATTCAGATTTGACATATATCAACATTTCACCTGTGTTCCCCAGAAAAGCCAAAGAAGTTACGTATGTAGAGACCTGCAGTCAGCTGCATCAGTCAGTTGTCTTGTGCGACATGAAGTCACGGTTAGAGTACCCACCCAGGAAGCACAAGGCACTCAGTCCAGAAGATTCTCCATACATATCGCATGTTCTAGAAGGGTGCCCTAACCGTAGTCATGGTGTGCTGAGGCCACTTTCCAGTTTTTGATTGAACTGAGCCACTGTTCTGCTAGCCATGCAGTTAAATATGGGGAAAAAAGAACAGCAAGCAAAAGGAAACCTACTGGTTACTGAACTCTGCAGATAGTAAATCCTGTTGGATTCTGGGCCTTACTCTGACAGCTGGTTTTTGCTTGTATACAGTGATGATCCCATGCTGAAGCACTGGTGTCTAGGCAGCTTCATCTAGAACCAGCTTTCTGTCCTCACCCAGCTGAAGGCTGCCTGCTTTTAATATTGCTGTATTATTATTCTTGTGATTTCAGCACTGATGTTGCAGGGTGATGAATCTTTACAGCAGCAACAGAGACAATGGGAAGCAATGGGATCTGATAGCTGGCACACCCAGGGCAAGTTAGCCTTAAGCTGAGTAAAGTCAGAAGTCCCAGCCTTTGGTCTGATTCTGTACATTTCTCTTGGAAGTTTTGTCATAACAAAAAGAACTTCCATCATTGTTCATATGTCCTTATCAGACATTTTTCAAATTTTGAGTTCCGACATCTGTGTTTGCCTTAATTTTTTTCTTGTTGAATTATGTATATTAGTGTTCTAATCCATGTGTTATGTTTCTGAAGTCAAAACTTAAATGTTTCTATTGTTCTAAAAATTCAATGAGTTTTCAACTAGAGTTTTCTTTCTCAGAGAATCTTTGGAGTTTCATTCTAGCTTCAAACAAATGTGAACACCAAAATTTGTGAGCTAGAGGTTTTTTTTGGCTTGTTCCACTATTAACACTTAAGTTTCATAAATCCTTTGATCAGGATCTCTCCACACGTTAGCTGAAGTGTTACAGTAGTGGGCAAACACCAAAGGAGAATAATTACTCTCTGTTGTAATGCTCCGGGACCTTTGCCTCAGGATAAGCTATTTCATATCTGTGAGGTTTACAGTATGGGAAAAGGTGATGCAGGAAGTTTATTTTCAAAGGATGCTTCTGGTCAGCCTTCAGATGCACTGATGAATGACATGATTTTGGCCTGTTGGGTGCACTGTCTAATAGCTGTGGTAAAGCCTCCGTGGACTGAGGGGGGATCACTGAATGCAGAGCTTTGGTAAATGAAGCAAAATTCATTATAGCAGATGGTCTTCTGTAATTTTGTATTTTCCAGTATTCCTAGGTATAGGAAATCAGCTATAGCTTTAAGAAATATTTTGGGTTTGTACCTTTAATGCTCCTGCTGAAAGTGTCAGTCATTTCACTTAAACTTTTACCAGTTAGAAGCTAGATAGGTAGTCTAAACTGGCAACTGGACCCCCTTTGTCATTACTGAAAAGTGGTAGGATGAATCATTCTTCGAATGTGTCCATCTCTCTTCATCAGCTGTGCAAATTGCCTAGGTGACCAACTTTAGGTAAATTAATATAATTTAGGTGAGCCACATAAATTTTCTCTTCTCTTTCTGTTTCGCAAGAGTATCTATCTCCACACATGCACATGGACTCATAAGTGTATGCATAGCGTGTCTGTGTTACATAGCCACTATCACTTACTCCTTAACAGCTGACAACAGTTTTAGTACACAATCATTCTTGTTTTCTTTCTGTAGGAGATAACATGATGTGTCTTGCACTGAGTTTGGATGAGGAACAAGATTTTAAAATGTTTTTGTAGGAGATATGATACTACTGCAAATCTGCATAATGAAGATGGTGTATTTTTAAAGGGGGGAGAGCAAACCATAGAACCAAACCAGGAGTAAATGGAACTTCAGTTCAGTGTTTTTACAATGAGCATATCGATACTTTCTGTATTATTTATAATTCATTAGAGATCCATTTATTTAGTTGGCTACAAAAAGTAATGTTTTATCTTTTGCCTCTTTAGCCTTTATCAAGAGAATACCACTATGGCAATAACTTTGGTTATATAGTGGCTTTCAAGCCATTTGGTGAGAAAGAATGGAGAAGAGTTACAGTTACTAATCCTGAAATTGGCCGGTATGTCCACAAGGATGAATCAATGCCACCTTCTACCCAGTATCAAGTAAAAGTGAAAGCTTTTAACAACAAAGGGGATGGTCCATTCAGTCTCACTGCTGTCATTTATTCAGCACAAGATGGTGAGTAAAGGTTCCAGATAATTTTTACACTGAGAACCCAGATCAGCACTACCAACATCAGTAGGGAGAACCTGGTTCTTGACACTGATTAATACAGCAACATACACTTTCAGCGAGGAGGGTGTATATTGCTTACACAAAACACTTGCAGTTGTTCTGAATAAACAACTCTGTTTTCGATGCGATGCAGAGCACTTGGCTGTACTTGATGTCTGAATGAGCAATACACAGAAGCATTCAAGATTTTTCTCACAGCTTGTTAAAAGATTTAAGAATTTAAAAAAAAAGAAATTCTGATCTTCATATTTGTTACCTAAAACATTTACATCGTTATCCAGCAGTGTCTCTGTGATCTTAATATACGGATTTGACATATGTATGGGTTTTTTTCTTCTTAACAGACCACACTAAAGCCTATTGTTCAAGTAGAACAGTATCAGAATTTAGCCCAAAACTTGTGAAGGAACAATAGTTCAGTTGTATCTAGTTATATTTCAAGCATGTTCAGAGTCTAATATAAATTGTCACTGCCACATTCTTTATTCTGGTTTCGATGTTAGAGCTATCAAGTGAATAATTTAATGAAAACCTCTTTGACATTTCACTACAATATTTTTCTTAATTCTTGCTGGAATTATTTCACATGCTGTGATCTTTAGGATTCGAGTTTAAATGTCATTTCCAAAGTTAGCAGGAAAGAGAAAGCACTAGAAGAAAGTTTACCTTAAATCAGAAGAAATATATACAACATCCTAATTGCAACATAATCACTCAAGTCTGTTTAAAAAAAAAATGGTTTATTAATTTCTGCCAGAAACCCAAAGAAGAATTGCTCATATTTTTCTTTCCATACAGCAGAATCTCCTTCACAAAGTCAACAGATCCAGACCAAAGAGCCAAAAGGAGGGATATGATAACAAGGCCACATTCTCACACTTCTGACTCTGTTCTTTACCCTGTGTACTTTAAGGGAGATTTATGTTCACGATTCCCATGTGCCCTAATGGGAACTTTGCACACAAATCGCCCACACACAGAGAAAAGATAAAATAGTCCTTTTGATTCTTACAATAATTCAGGATTCAAGCTAGCAACACTTAGCTATCTGAAGAGGTTAATATGAATCCTTTTTCTCAGAAAAGCGTACCTTAGGATATCATCTTCAACAGCTGCCACAGCAACAGAATAGTTGTTTTTGCAATTGTATCAATTAGTAAATAGCTATGGTGTAATAAAAGCCGTACTTGCAAGATATCATTCAGTATCCATCCTTTCTCAGAGACATTATTGACAGCTGACTGATAAGCTCCTGCGTGTTTATGTTAGGATTATACTAACCGTGTCAGGATGGGAGCATGTTTGAATAGCTCTCTAAGTTCAGAGACATGGCAGAGCCTAGTAGCTCCAAAAGACAGAAGAAAAGCAAATGTGCAGTAGTGCCAGCTTCCAGATAAAGAAGTCACTTCAGTGTCTTCTGGTGTTCTAACATATACTTTAGCAAAGTCCAGACACATGATAGAAACACTTGTGGTTAAATGATGCCAGATCCAGACAGCAAAAGGAATAGAAATTCAGTGAACCTACTTCTTCTTTTCTTTGATTTCAAGCATAAGAGTCACCGAAACAGTCAGATTCATGGTGCTCCAAACCTTACCAGCAGTGCTCACAGCTCCTGTGCAGAGCTGTGACCCTGACTACTGACCATATCAAATCCAGGAACTTCAGGCCAGGTTAGAAGCAATTTTTCCAATAGGTGTAATGAAAATCATTCCAAAGAACAATCTGCAGAGTTTTCTGCTGGCATCAGGACTTGTACAAACTCACCTTGGTGCCTTGTAGCATACTTACTGAATGCCAGCCTTAACTTTGTATAGTTACACTTAGAAGACAATTGGGTGATGACCACTATGTTCTCAGTGAAAAGAACATATTGTGAGGCCCATATGATGGCTTCTTTTATTGGTAGAATTACTGAATTAGAAGTCTGGAGAAAAGCAGCTGATGTCATCTTTCTGGCTCAAGAGAAACTGCAAAATATTTATAGAACATAAATGCCAAATAGGGATATAAATTATTTGGAGCTCATAAACAAGCATAAGCAGATGAAATATTGTTTAGAGTATTGTATCAGCAAAATCCCTAGCAGTTGGAACTTTTCAATATTAAACATTTTGGCAAATTCTGTAATTAATACAATGGAGAAGAGTCTGACAGTGATTTGGGAATAGATTAGATGATCACATCTATTCCACCTGTACTTCTGTACCTCTGAATCAGCAAGTGATATTACTACCGTCAGACAACACAACTTCTCAAACGTATTAGTGAGATTTTAAAGCAATATGGTCATACAATATTCCATATGTACTTAAATATAATGGCACCATTTCCACTAAGTTGTGTGTTTTGCAATATATCTATGTGTGTCTAGTTATAATTGTGAGCATCTTTATTCACTTTAGTGACTGGAGAATTTCTGTGTTCCCACATGTTTTAAGCCAAGTTCCATATCTGACGACTACTAGTCATACCTGCCATTGCTAGTAGCGAGTAATGATTGCTAGTAATGAGTGCACAGGCTGCTTGCTTATCTAAATTCCTGTCATTGTGAAAACAATTTTGCAATAATGTATCATTTTTAATTATACATTTGCATTATTAACAGTCATTGAAAGACAATTACAAAAGGTAACTTTGCATATAAGATTATTTTGTTACCTAGGATACTTTTCATGAGAGATGTAACTGATTTTTTTCTTAACAGTGGCTGTTTTGATGCATAGTTGACTGGATGCCCAGTTGGAAGATTAAGTATATGAAAGCTTTCCTCAGCTCAGGCTGCCATGCCTGTCTGTTGCAACTTGTTTCAAAAGATTCGCGACAGAGAACTGTTCTTAGCTTGGAAAACTTTATCTTTTATAGACATTGCTAAGTTTATGCCTTTTTAAATTCCTCACCTCACTTAAAATGCAAACGGCAGTGGAATTAACAGCTTCTCATAATTAAACTAGAACTTAATATTCTAAGCCCTGAATAAAAGCATACCACATTATAATGGTCTGTATTCTGCATTGGCTGGTGTCCAGAACTAAGAACACAAACAAAATCAACTTTGTGATGTATGCCTAACAAAAGGGTGCCCTTGGATTATTTCATACCTGTGTTCAAGTTTATGTGTGCCACTGGCCAGCTCTATATCTAATATCTGGTCTCATAAAAACTTCGTATCATCATGACTAAGTGACATACACATGAATATTTGTGTGTAGCTAGCTTAAAAAATCTGATGTACATAATCTGTGAGCTGCTGTCCAATTTAGTAAAAGATCACTGGATGCTTCATTCTATTTATCAAAGCCTGTTTTTGATTTACACAAATTTCAGCATGGACTCTGTTAGAGCATAAAAATACATAGTCTGAGCCAATAGAATCATTGCTTCATTTTTACAGAGTCATTTCCCATACAGATCATCACTGAATTTAAAGTTTGCTCAAGTAAAAACAGATTAAAGACTAACACACTTGGCCCCCTGATACCAAGAAAATATCACGAAATACAAGCAAGTATAACAGTATCACTGGATGAAATTGGATGTTTAACATGTGTTTCGTCTTCCAGCTCCAACTGAAATACCTACAGATGTGAGCATAAAAGTTTTGTCATCATCTGAAATGTCTGTTTCTTGGCACCATGTTTCTGATAAATCTGTGGAAGGATATCAGGTGAGTTTAGAGGTGACACTATCTTCTCATTCATTTAACTTCAGTAGTTAAATGCAAGGATAATTCCTACTCTAGCATTCTGTCTCTTAGAGTTCACTTCTCTTTAGTTGTCATATGCTGTACAGATTTCACATCCTGAGAAACCTATTATTTTTGGTGCTATGTACGTCATTACTAAAACACATTAGCAAATGTATGTGCTCACTATTCAACTGAAAAAAGGCATCATTATTTCAGAAAAGAATCTTGTTTCTTTATGTTACATAATTGAATGCCTATCTCTACCTTCTCAAAACATATGGAGATTAAGTTTTGGGTGTAACTGTCAACACGGACGTGAAATTGTAGCTAACTCATAGCCCATTTAAATTCTCAGCAGTTATTCATATAATTCACCCACAAATCCTATAGTAAGCGGGACCAGGTTACAAACGCCCAGAATCCAATATAACAGAGACAGTGCTATTGTGCAAGACAACAATGTTTTGTTCATGGTTTCTATTCTCCACATGAAAAAGAGCTTCAAGGTATGTTCATCTGGTCCAAGACTAAGTGGTACTACCAATAAAAATTGTTCTTGTCCTTGTACAAAGATGACAACAGCCACAGGGTGGGTGCAACCAGAAATGGCCACGTAGTACTCCCACAGGGAAGTCTTAACATCATCCACGCACAGTGGATGCTGACGAACTCTGCAGTGTACAGCTGGCTTACTTTGGCTGCACTCCAAAATAGGGAAATGGGCCTTAGTTAGTGACTTGCTTTGTGATTTAAGTTGTTAGCTGCTTGATGGTAGCCTCTGAGTTCCAAAATGAGCACATACAAAGGTGGAGTAACCTCATAGAATGTATTTTTATGACTGAAATCTATGAATAAATGTTCTTTTAATTATTAGTACTTGTTTCTATACTTCCTGATCTCTGTTTCTGTCTCCATGAGATTTATGTAATACTTTTGGGATACTGTTACAAGACCATAGTGTCCCATATAAAGATTGATTCTACGCGGTGCGCACATAAAGTTTTACAATTACAAGCAAAGGACAATGGGGTTTGAAATTAAGACACTGACATCAATGGTGAGTCCTAATTCACTAAAGCAGCCTACTGGTTTGGTTTGGTGTTTCCTAGGGATTGTACAACTAGAATAGGATAGGTGAATTCATGGTCATAACTGAGAGCTGGGTGGAGTGCCCAGATCTGTGAGCTCAAGGCAGCCAGCCATGTAGCAGCGTTGCACTCCTGGGCTGGATAGTCTGCACGGAAACTAGGCATGAAGCCTGCACACCCTGAATAACCAGAACAGACACTTGTCAGGCACACATCGGGGGACTTGTGGGGGTGTGGAGAGAGCAGCAACAAGGAGAGCACTGGAGAGTTTGGGATTGCAGTGGCAATAAAGCATGGCAATGGATGCTGAGAATTGTAATAGGGAAGGGAGTAGGAAGGCTAGAGGTGTGAGGATGACTAGGCAAAGAACATGGTGGGAGAACATTCCCATAGGCAACCCACTTTTGGCTCTTTCTTTAATTTTACTTTATTTTACATAAAGCCATCTGAATTGCTGTCAGGGGACATCAGGGAAAGAAGGGAGGGGAGAGGATTCAGCAGGAAACAACAGGATGCACGGAACAGTCAATAGAAAAAAGGAAGAAAGTTGGAAAGAAGCGTGGAGGATCTTTGGGCTGAGAAGAGAATAAATAACTGCTGTTCTGAAGAAAGGTGGGATAACCTGGGAATGGGTGGAGAGCTCTGTTAGACAGAATATAGAGGTGTGGGATGTGGCCTTATTTTGATAGCTAGAGTGTAACTTTGTCCACTTATTCCTAGAGAGGTACTACACTTCCACAAATCCAGTGTGAACTGGGTGGCTTGAGTATGTAAAGTGAGCAGTGGCATTAGAATGAATTTCTTCTCTTTTTTTCTTTCTTTTCTAAACTAACCTTCTAGTTAGCAGGACTGTGGAAAAAAGTTCCCATCTGCCTATACAATAAACAGACTGATACGCATGAATTACTGCCCCATGGGGCTCAGTAAGGTGTTATTTCTGAGATCTTTTTCTCTAGAGCAATCATCAGCCTCATGCTAGTAGTGGGGAAGGCAGCAAAGGGCAAGCCTGTGCTTCTACACTGAGGGCAAAGTCTTGTGCTCCTGAAGATCACATCTCCCGTCAGTCCTGAAGGAGCCATGGGACAGGGCAAAAATAGAGAGGACTATTCTGGAAGGTCAAGGCTGTAGATAGCTTTTGTGAAGTTAAATACAAGTTGTGGGGCAGGAAGCACTCAAACTACGTTATAAAATTCCAATGAATATGTGTAGAAGGCACTATCTCTATATGCATCAAGAAATAGTCCAATATTTATTTTTTAATTACTGCTCATCTGTAACACAGGTTACCAAAATCCCTCATTCACCAGAACACCTTCTCAGTTTCATTTTGGTCTTTATTATTACCTGAAAATTGCATAATTGACCTTTTAAATGCTGGAGTTTAAGAGGTGGGAGTACCCTGAGTGAAGTACCTGAAGCTATTTCACCTGTGACAAAACGCTTTTCACACCAGGAGGAGTCAGATTTTCTTGACACTAATGCATACTGTCAGGATGACTGCCCTCAAGGTGATGAGTGTGAGCTGATACATTTTGCCATTACAGAGGAGTATCCTCAGCTGACACTTAAAGAAGAGATAAAGTATGAAAACTATTTCCATCCATATAGAGAATTTAAGATTTATGAGTTCTTGCAATAGCCTGCTAAAAGCCACAGCTCTTCAGTGCATGCAATACCAAAGACACTATCTGTATTTCCTGCTGCTTCTATGCAATAGATATATGTTTATTGTATTAAACAAATTTGTCACTACTCACCACTATTGTCCCTTCTTTACTGAAATATGCTATAGGCATTCTTTCTTAATACGACTAAAGTATCTTTTATGTCTCTCCTATGTAAAACTTTCATGAATATGAGAGCTGTTGTTCCATGATACTTAAAAAAACAACTTCTGATGTATTTCAGTATATTAAAATTTGAATAGAGGAGAGAACCACAAAAGAGAGTGTTTTTCCCTTATTTCAGCATGGAGGGCTGCACTAATTCATGATGGCTCAGGCATTCCCTTCCCACAGATCACTGCTGGCTTATCTCCCACAGCAAACTGTAGAGCTGGGGTGAATTACCCTCCTGTGTCCCCCGGGGATTCATTACCTAAGGGTTAGCCTAACAAGGTGAATGCAGAACACCAGGAAAAAACAGACTGTCCGGGATTATTATCCAAGCTCTTTAATAGAAAGAGAGAGGGGCTGCTGAGCAAAGTGGGAAAATGTGGTGTCTTGAAGCAATGGAGCAATTAATTCTAGTATCACTTCCACAGAGGCAAGAGAGTGAAAGAATTTTCCAAGTTATTTCAAGAGACTTTTAAAGTACTTAGATAATAAGTGAAAACAGAAATGTAGGAATAGCATAAAGAAGACAGTATTTTTTCTTAGCTCTCAAGGGAGGCATCTTACTTCAAATTTTTTCTTTTCCAAGAGTAGTTACAATGATCCAAATATGTAGATATGACTGCATATTAAATGAAGACGTAAAGAAGAACATTCTGAGTGTGTGACACACAGCTCACACACTATAGGATTAGTTAAGTCCACAACATTGCTGCCAAGAACAATAGTATTTGGGATTTCAATTTAATTTAATTTTTAAATTATATCACTTCTGCCTGAAATGTAATATGCTGTCAGTGAAGTAATTTACATTTTCATTCATTGTTCTCACTTGTCTTGTTTGATGCTGTATATTACTTGTTATATGACGCCCTTAGCACCACTGTAGTGCAAATGAACTACTAGGATTGTAGAAGGTTTTGCAAGTCAGAGGTATTCAAAGGCTTCCAGCACATGCCCCATGATTAACAAAAGCTTCCCATAAAGTGTGTTTGCCATCTTTAGGTAACGCAGGTACTTAATTAACATAATAGAACATACTAAAAGTGAATTAATTAGTCTTCAATGGTCAGTTAATACCAACAACTAAGCTACCATTGGTCCTGTCGTAGGTAAGAAACTTTTGGCCACCTAGAACTTCACAGACATCCATCCCTTTGCTGCAGTCTAGAAACTTGTTTGAACTTCGGGACAGAGATAGACATGATGTCCTTCAGCTCCAAATGTACACACCCTCTCACACTTGAGTCAGCTGCTCATAGGTAGCAGCTTATGGTATACGGCTGGTTGCGTTCAACAACAGCAGCTTATCTACAACGGTTTGTTAATTATAATCCTATGAAAAATAATCTGACTTGAAGATCGTAATCAGACCTTCAGCTGAAATGGCTGTGACGGTTTCAGATCCACGGCAGTTTGAAACCATCAAGTGGGGGTTACCACCTTGCTGGAGGAGCCTGCAGGATGGATTGGGTGCACATTCCTCACTCATTTTGGGGCAAGGACTGTTGACTCAGTAAAATAGCCACCTTGATAAGTGGGAATTTCATGAGTGTGAGTGCCTAAATCACAGTAAACTGATGTTTAGGGTGCTAGTGGATTAAATGTCCAAAACACTGTGCAGGACATACATTTGTGTAACTAAAAATTACCCATTCGTGCCTGCTGAAAGGGAGGTATGCATGCTGTATTTAAAAATGGGAGCCAGTTTGGCCTGCAGATACAATATGATTCTCTCTACACCAGGAGAGAATAAGAAAAGCCGTTACGATATTGTCACATTTATAATAACCAGAGTATGAGTAACCTCTAACACTGGTGGGCAAGACTGAGGCAATGAACTCTGACAAGAGACTTTAGTATTTAAATCAAAGTAACCTCTGTGTAGTGAGGACTGTTTGACATTTGAAGTAGGTAAAGAGAAGTCCTCTGCTGCATCTCTCCTCATTCAGCCGCAGTACACAGTCTGAGGTAAAACAAATGTTTTTATTAAGCATTTTAGGATAAACCTAAACAGGAGAAAATAAGGCCTTGCCAAGCAACGCTTGTGCCCATAATTTGTGAAGAGAACTGTGATATTAACACCTTGACAAACTATCTGCTTTTGTAACCTATTCCTTAAATGAAGTTTCCAAGGAAAACTAATGTCAGCAGAACAGAAGATTAAAGCAACTGCTCTTTAAAAGATAAAATAACAGGATACCTGATGTCACCAGTCAAATCTTACAAAGCAAGATTTTTCCTAGAGCTTGAAATTACCAACATTAACCTCTTCCTAAAAAGATTTTAAAAGGTCCTCATATAGCATACCCAGAAGTCATTATGAAGACAGGCAGAAGCTGAGCAGAAACGCTGAGAGTAAAAATACTCAAAACCAAGATGTAATAGGCATGGCTTTCCACTCTTTCAGGTTAGTGCAGTAATATAGTCTTATGCAAATGGTTATAAACCAGACAAAACCCGGAGACTGACAGTGTTTTACTTTCATTTGCATCTCACAAGGCCATGCAGAATAGGACCTTGTGTATGTGACACACCTATGGAATGGCATCACTCCATAGGAATTACTCTCTTTTAAACTGCTGCTTTGTAATGTGTAATGAGTTAAAGTAGAATGGAGCAATTTCTTGGAAAAAAAGGCCTCACAGAATTTCTATGTACAGTTAATTGACTTTGGGTTTTAAGATGTTACAAGCTTACATTGATGCTTTTCCCGTAGTTCAAGCTTTTTCAGTTTTTTTTCTCATCTACTTTGACAAATGTCATATGAAACTATGAAATCTGATTGAATTTAGGCAAAGAACTTTAGAAAATGGTTAAGTACACGCATATAGACCTGCACATACAGGTAACATGACTGAATACTTCTCATTCCCTAGACAGAAGTACAAAAGGATTAAATTTGTAAGACATTTTAAACAAAATATTGTGAAAACATTAGCAGAGTTTAGTCTACACCATAGTGTAGGAAAGCAATATTAAAGTTTGGAGTAAAATGTCGAACAAAACAGCAAGAAGAAAATAGTCTTGTTCTCTGAAGGCATTATGCATCTCCCAGACTTCTAATGAGTTAGCTGAGAACAAGTTAAACTACTGTGAGAAAACATTTCATAATAAAATCTGAATTTGTTTCTATTTCTTTATGTCTCTATACAACTTGGTTAAAATCACAGCCTGTAGAAGGAATTCCATGCTATTGCTCTTACATTTCTTTGAGCTTACCTATTACCCAGAGTATGTAGTATAGAAATACCCAGCATACGTAATTTTTTATAAACTTTCTTTTTGATTAAATAAGCTAAATTTAATCATTCAATTTGATTGCTTACAGATTCGTTACTGGGCTGCTCATGATAAAGAAGCAGCTGCACAGCGGGTACAAGTGAGCAATCAAGAATATTCAACCAAACTGGAAAACCTGAAGCCTAATACTCGCTACCATGTAGATGTTTCTGCCTTCAATAGTGCAGGCTATGGACCTCCCAGTAGAACCATCGATATTATTACCAGGAAAGCACGTAAGTAAATGGAGCATTACGGTATGTATAATGTCATGTACTTCATTATTGCTTGCTGCATCACATCCATTGTGTCTTCAGGCTTGGTTTCTCATTCATATACCCAATGTTCTCCCTTTATGTTGTATTGGTTCTTGGTCTGAAAAGTTCTACCAAGGCTCGCCTTCCTCACTTTTGTTGCCATGTACAATGTGGATATCTTATAAAAGATGGTAAGGAGACACAGGTTATAGGCTCATAGGATAATTCAGGCTGGAAGGGACTCAGAAGGACCAAACTTCTGCTCAAAGTAGGGTCAGCTACAAGCTCAGACTGGGTTGCTCAGGGTCTTGATCCAGTCAGGTCTTGAAAACCTCCAGGGATAGAGACTCATGACCTCCCTCCCTGGGAAACCTGTTCCACTCCCTGACTGTTTTACCTAGCATGTAATCTGAGCCTCTTTTAATTGAGTTTGTACCTTTTGTCACTCATCCTCCTGCCATGCACCATTTTGAAGAGCCTGTCTCCATCTTCTTAATAACCTCCCTATAAGAACAGACAAGTGGTTCTTGGGCCCCTTCCAAAGCAGTCCCTTCTCCAGGGCGAACAAGCCCAGCTCTCTCACCCTCCCTTCACAGGGCAAGCGCTCCAGCTCCCCACCAGGTTGGTGTCCTTCTGCTGAACTCACTCCAGATTACCAGTGTCTTTCTTGTACTGGGGGGCCCAGAGCTGGACATGATATTCCAAGTGATGAACAATTCCGATCAGCTATTACTTAGGCAGCTATACCCTGGCTTTCTGTTTAATCAATAGCAAAAAAGTATTATATTCTGACTATTAAAATGTCACCAATTGCCTTTTTCATTAATAGTAGAGGGATCCAGGATCAGGCAGCCTTGAAAAGTGGGTGATCTAAATCACACCCTTGAATTTACATGCCAAAATAGGTTTCTGAATATAGCTCCTGACTTAATGATGATACCTAGCACTAACATATGCTGAGAAATGTTCAATTAAGAAACACATGCTGTGTATTTAAAACACACTTATATGGGCTAAAAATATGTACAACTAATCTGAGGATTTCTGTCAGTAAATAGTGTATTGTGCAACTCGGACCTGCAGGATTCATTTGTGTTGAATAAGACTCCATTTTTATAAGCTTACTGTGTGAAATATATTTAATGGTTTCTCCTGGGGGCTACTCTGATTTCTACGGAGTTAAATGCTGTAGAAATGCCTTTAAATGGTTAGTTAAATATTTAATCTCAGTGAATAAATATTACTTAGGCCACATTTCTGGGAGGTTCTGAAAATAGTTATAGCTGCATGCCAGCACGGCATGCAACATGGTCAGCAACATAGTGAAGGGTAATGCTGGCCACTTCCATTCTGGCAACAAGGAAGGGCAAACCCACAAAGCAGCCACTGAACAAGCCATACAAAATTGCCTGGCTGGAGCTGTAACAGTTCATTCTAGGAAGGAGACTGTCTTTTAATCCTATAAAGATCAGCCATAATTTCCCCTTTTACATTTTTACATGTCTTAATAAAAATGACATTGAATGTTTATGAAATCTCATTTATGTTCACATTATACATATGTTGCTTTTCAGCTCCAAGCCAACGTCCAAGAATTATCAGTTCTGTAAGATCTGGTTCAAGGTACATCATCACCTGGGATCATGTGAAGGCAATGTCAAATGAATCTGCAGTTGAAGGATACAAAGTATGATCTATGAAAATATTTTTTATCTTTGTGTATGCTACATGAGGTATATTTTATAGACAGTATTGAATTTTGGTACCTACTCAGACTTAATCATAGTTGCATGCTAAAGATGAAGGTATCATGCTCAGAGATCATAGGCATCCAGTAGGCTTAGGGCAAAGCCAGTGGGCTTAGTCGATATGTTGAGAAAACTGGAGCACTGAAATTCATTTGGGCAGTGAGCCGTTTTATGGGAAACTTTAGATCAGTGACTGCAGCAACTTGATTTCCCATATGATTACATTTATTGTCTATTTGCTAAAAACAATGCTTAAAAATGTACACTTTAATAGTTTTTCCTTATACCAGTACGCATTGTTCCAGCTTTCCTTTCCCATCTCCATGGGAGCTACAGTTCCTGGAACACAAGTTCTTTAAAGTCTGGGAAGGGAGAGGAAGGGAAGGGACACTTAACCTCGTTAGATGCAATTACTGTATAACTAGAGCAAGCGTAAATACTAACTACAGGGTGTATAGAAAGCTTCAAAAATTAATTCCTGTTTAACTTTGCTGCTTGCTTGTCAGTAAGAAAATTAGCGTCATGTCCTGCATGTAAAAATTTTGCTTGAGGAGTTGAACTGCTTCCTGGGGATTGCTGCAAATGTTTCACAGAGATGATTCCAGAAAGAGTGGAGATCTTTTCTAAAGGTCGCACAAGACATTCCATCGAATCTGCAATAGTTTAACAGCACTGAGAGTTAATAATAAAATTAATAGTTGTTTCATTTATGAAAATGGTAATAAATCTTATGTCAAAAGACCCAGCTGAGTCATGAGATTTTTATTTTATGCTCTTTGCCACACTGCATTATTATGTTCCATCATTTACTTAGGGTCTGAAATTATTTTTCAAAAGGTGGTATAATTTTATAACAGAAAAGCAATGAGGAAACAACCTGTCTAGATTCACCCTACGTAAAAATGGAAGAAGGAGTATCTGCCACTAAGTTTTGCTATATATAAGCTTCAAATATAAATGAAAGCCTAATACTTTTTAATTTACACACTGTATATAATTAGCTGTGTTTTCATGGAAATGTAGCGTTTCAATAACTATACTTACTATGACTTTCCTAGGTACTGTATAGACCAGATGGACAACATGAAGGCAAGTTGTTTTCAACTGGAAAGCACACAATAGAGGTCCCAGTCCCCAGTGATGGTGAATACGTTGTTGAGGTCCGAGCACACAGTGAAGGAGGGGATGGAGAAGTAGCTCAAATAAAAATTTCAGGTGAGCAGATAACTTTCTTTCTTCTTTCCCACACTACTAGGAAATCTTGGACTGAATATTTCCCTCTTGCACACTATCCAGAGATGAGCACACCATTCCCATCTGAAATTGGAGAGGTAGCTCTTCAGCAATGACTGCGCTGAGAATTAGGGTTTATCTTAGAATCTTTCTGAAGACTCGTAATGCATGCAGGACACTTCAGCAGCAGTCCAGCTCAATCCCAGAAGCGCTGCCAATCTTCAAAAAATCACACTGTTTCTACTGGTGCTCCCAGTTAGGCTACCACTTTTAGTTATGTCCTACAAGCATAACTACCTGGTGCAGGCCTCAGGCTCAAGACGTCAGCTTGCAATAATCCTATAGTTCCTAGTACCTGTTGCTTTTGCATCTCATTCCTTTGTCAACTGCCACTAAGAGGAGAGAAAGTAACTGAGAAAAGTAGGTGGTCCACAGTGGTCCACAGACCAATTGCTAGGGGTGTTCCACTTTTCAGAAGACAAGGGAAGCTGTGACACAGTGAATAAGCAATGAGAAATGCAACATGCTCAGCTTTAGAGTTGTCTGGATGATTGGTAAAGAGAGAAAGGGAGCTTGCATGGATCAGGCTGATTCAACTTCAACTCAGTGTTGAATCTACCTATGAGCTCAGACATGGTCTGCACATCTCTTTCTTGTTAGTTTTCCGATTTAAGTACAATTTTCCAATTTAGCACACAGTGTATGAAGCAGAACATATGAATAAACATCAAGGATTTGGATAGTGTCTTTGCAAGGTTATGATTTAAATGGTTTCATTGTATTCTTGTCTTTTTGATTAAAAAATGAACTTGGGGAATAGTAAGGATTAAACATCAAAAGTATTTTTTGTCACACAGTCAGTGCAACCATTATTGTGTCTTTTAAAAGAAGCAATGCCTATACTATATTATTTGTGCACTGTGAGAGAAGCTGCCTATTCCTAAAGGAGTGGACCTCCAATCTGCTGGTTTTCAATAATATGTACAGTTTATATCACCTAGTGTGAACTCATGGTCATCACCATTTTTGTTTGTACAAAGCATCTATTCCAATCTTGATCAAATGGAATCTAAAGGTGGAGGATCCATCATTTGCCAGATGCTTTGTTCTCATGATTAATCACATGCACTGTTGACATTTTTTTGCCTAATTTTTAGTTTGTATTTATTTGATTTTGGGATCTGGCCATTGTTTCCTTTTATAGCCTTTGTCTATATTAAAGAGTCTTTTTGTGCCTGGTATGTTCTCCCCATTAAGAAATGCATATATATATATATCAGTCAAGTGACTGATCAAATGCTAAACAGACTGAGCACCTTGAATTTCTCCATGATAACATTTTCTTCACGTCTTAAATAATTCTGATACCTTTTCTCTTCACCTCTCCAACTTCTGAGAATTCCTTTAGGACTTTAGACACTGTAACTATATCCACTGTTTCAACTCTGCTGTCTGCAGAGATAGTCTCACCTCCCTGCGCTTACTACTCCCAGCATTATTCATGAAAGGCTTTCATTAGCCATTTATTTCCTTGCACTGGGCTATAAAATGGTGTTCATCTTGTTTGTCCAACACGAGCTCTAACTCCTTCCTGGAATTATTGCTTTCCAGGATACAATGTCTCATCCTGATCTGTGTGGCATGCCTCTTCTTTCCCTAACGTATAATTTTGCATGTGGCTGTGACGAAGCACCGTTGGTTTGAATGGCTTAAGTTCCCATGCTCTCTGGATTTCTGTATGAATGTGGTGTTATCATCACTCTTTACTACTTTGCCATTTTGGTTCATGTACACAGTTCCTTAGCTGTTTACTTCTGGTTTTGATTAAAATTATTGGATTGCATTTGGTCTATTACTGTTCACTGTGGAATTACAGTAGAAATGCAGTGACCATTTTTCAATAATTGTGTTTTGAAATCTGCCAGTGACTGAATAGTTAATCCATTTAGCATACACTCTGTTAATTGCATGTACCATTTTCTATGAGAATGTGTTCGAGTACTAAGTCAACCACTTTACAAAAGTTGTAATACATTGCATTATATTATCACACTCTGGGTGAATCACTTTTAACATACTTTATGGGTTGCAAAAAAGCTGAAGCAACTGCTATCTTTAGGACATGTCTTAGGTCATCTTTGTATCATACATATATTATCATCTATCATCAGTGTGGTGCAAAGACCCTTTAGGTAGCAGCAGATAGATTACTTCCCAGACTGGAAGCAGAACCATCACGTCAGTGCAATGTTGAGCCCAAGCTTGCTCAACAGTCATGCCAGTGAGGCCTGCCCCAAGCGTGCCCGTACAGAGTTAGCACCTATGGGAGAGTTTGCACTCTACAAATGCTAGTTGTAGAGTTTTGTATTGCTCCATCTTCCAAACTGCAGCCAAGTTTTCAGCCACAACTTCTACCATACCCCAGCTAGACAGAAAGGAACTGTGCCTCTGGTGGCCTAGATAAAGGCAGCATTCCCTAAAATCAGTTTAGGAAAGGAGATCCAAAAGGCACAGTAATCTCTTTGGAATACACAGTATATAGAGAATTGGGCAAGCATTTCAGGCTATTTTTGGACTCAAGCCATGCTTTTTCCAAAGAGCAGAATGAAGTGTAGTTTTAACACCTACAAATGTCAAATTATGTCTGCTAATTTTTATTCTTAAGGAAATTTTCCAATAGTGCAACAGGTTTTAGAATAATTGCCCAAAAAGGGTGACAGAGTGGTGAGAAGCTTTTAAGTAATGATGTTTTTTTTCAGAGACTTGCAAAGAAGAGAAGACCTAGTTTGATAGGAATGTGTGTTCTGGTGGTCGACTGGCCAAAATGGAACTTAGGTATTTACAGAGAGATGTAAACAATAACTAAGGCAAAACATAAGGCATCTTATCGAATTTAGAGAGGGCCATTGCCTTACTTGACCTTTAGGCATCTGATTCTAGAGTTTGCAAACCAAATTAATTTTCTGCATAAGCGAATGGGGAGAATTAAGCAACTAGGACAGGGGTTCAAAATAGCCTGGATGCTGACGAGGAATCACCAAATCTTAAGCAAACTGGAAGGCTGCACTGAAGAGAGAGGAATGTCTAGAGAACTTACGTGTCTTCCAGATTGGTGTTTTCCTGTTGTTCACTGGGTATCACATCCAAAGTAATCTACATAATGCACCTGAGTTAGGTGTCTAAGCTCCCATTATAATCAGCTGTCATCTAGGGTGTAATTCAAAAGCTTAAACAAACCCTGCAGCATTTGAGATGCCCCAGATTACCAGGGACATCCACACAACGCTGGCAAGCAGGACATGATCTACAGGAGACCTAAGGTCTTCTGGATCAGCAGCTGGAGGCCAGACAGGACACCAGAAGACATCTTTTGGCCTATATTTCAGGCATATGAATTGCACCCTTTTGCAAACCAAAACCATTTCCCTGATTTGTGTGGCTGCTGTTGCTGTGCTAGGCTACCATGTTGTCAGCCTGTTGTAGATGTGCTCTGACCAATAATTAGCACTTGCTGAATTAGGTCTGAATTAGGTTTAAGTACAAGAACATCTAGTTCAGGAACCCTGACTGGCCCTGAGGTCTTAACTTAGGTATTAAAAATACAGCACATTTTAACTAACAAAAGTTACGTTCGAAAGTCAAATGTAAAAGAAACTAGAAATAGATGTTGTTTCTAGCTCAACCCCTTGTCTAAGGGAGAAACTATCTTTCATGTTTTCCTCATCCTTTTCCTTCTCACAGAAAACCCAGGCACATGCTGAAGAGGGAGGCAAACATCCTGCAGCAACTTTGCTCTCATATAACCAGTCAGCTTCCTACAGGATACAGTGGTTTAGTTGAGAATGATGTAAAGGAAGTTTACCAAACACAACCATCTCACATGCATTTCTTTTTAGTGAACATCTTGAAATATAAGTGCTTATCATAAAATCGCTCACTGTATATATGCTGAGCTGCATTTCAGCATACAGCTATAATCAGTATAAAATACAGTCATGAACTGTTGTGTTGTATTGGCCAGTGCCTGTTGTACAGTTAGGGGTTTGGGGATATTTTTCAAGCCCATTGTAGTAAATTAATGACCTACAGAATTTAAAATTCATTCTTGAGATACAACAACCAGTTGAAGGTTGGAACTACTTGTTTAACCAAAGGAGTCCATTTCAGTGGCTAATAAATGGCTTATCTATTTTCTTTGGAATATATTAAAGGCCAAGAGTTTTTTTGTCTCTTGCATGCTTTTTGGATTGCAGTGTATTGTAATAATGCTAATATTAATGTAATCAAAGCAATCTTGCAATCAGTAGGAACTAAAACTATACGGTGCTTGGTTCTTTTCTCACTTCACTTGTGTAAGTGCACTGGCCTCAGTGCAATTAATTTATGCCAGAGTAAGGAAAAATAGAATCAAGCTCTCAAGTTTTAAACTTTCATCCAGGGTGGGAAATAGGAGAGGGTAACTTCTGATTTGGGAAAATACTGTGAAAAAATGGAGATACCATGCACCTTCACCTTCAAGTATGAAATCAAGTTAATGTCGCAGTTTAAATAGTGACATGGACAAAGAACAATTTATGTATTGTATATGCTTATAGCAAGAGAACAAAATTTCAGCTTCTCTGTTCACTGCACACAGATACATAGACATACGAATTCCATTTGCCAGAGGCATGTTTTAGGATCCTGAAAAAGTATTTACTTTGAAGCATAGCTTTTTCAAAGGAAAATGCAAATTTTTTGCCCATAGTAACTCATACAAACATTTTGGTTTAGATTTTAATTTCTTTTTTTCATATTATTTAAAGGGGACATTAATATTTATTGCACATATTAGTACCAAGTAAATCAGGCGATCATTCACTTTTCATGTGGTATAATCAAAATCTTCTGATCATAATTTGAAAACGTCCATCTGTTGCAAAGATGGTTGTATTATTAAGAAAAGAGGAGAACACAGGTAAAAATCATAAGGAATGCTGATGAAAACAGTCCTCTAACTGGCATAACAGTCCTCTGTTACTGATCTTGGAACTTATTATGCATCTATGACAAGAATATAACAAAAAGCTTCTACTGAACTAAAAATACATTTCCAAAAGAGCTCTCCTCTACAAAAACTGTAATTTTCACAATGCATTTGGCTCTTGTCTCATGGCTCAAAAATAAAGTAGAAAATACTCAGAATACCCTCTAACCTGGTACTAAAATAACATACTTGGTTCTCTGGTATTTCTCTTGATTTTCCTTCATCATCACATTTCATTTCATCAGAGTTCTAATTTATTGTTACTGCCTGCTTCCAAGCCTTACTTTGACAACAGAGGTTTGGCAATTCCATGTGTTACAACATATTCAGTGCTAGAACAAGCATTTTCTTGAAAAGTCATATTCCCCTTAATTTCAATTTCTTCTCTTTTTCTTGTATTTGAACTCAACAGTTGGACTGACTGCAGAAATGTTTTCATACCTAGTTATGTTTTCTTAGCCTGCATTACCCTATGATAATCCCAGTGCTGTTTATTTTGTCATTTTTGTTTATTTGTATGGGAAAGCCTGGATAGAACACAACAAAATTTCATTTTTAGCCATGAGACTCATAACTAAGCTGTGCAGTGGTGGTTGACAGGCTTTATAGCTAGAAATTGGATGTTTGTGTACATGGATTTAGAACAACAGAGGTTTAAGAGAACAATATCACCCAAAACAAGAGCAGGATAGGTTACTCATTATCCAAGAATACTGACAAGACAGGAATCCATAGTTGCTAGACATCAGAAAACAGAAAAAGTAGCCACTGTCTTGAAAAGGACCGCATAACTTCCTCCTGCTTTCATCTTCAGTCTGAGTTGCTACATGCCTGTCTGTGTGAGCTTGGGAATTGCCTGCAAAATCCCCACTGAGGGCTATTGCTTGGTCACATGAAGGCATGAGAACCCTGCAGTGCCTTTAAATATTAGCAAAAAAAGACATTTATGGCAACTTCATATACCTTGTTACATGTTTTAACTTGTTACATGTTGGAAATTTTGCTGGCTATCCCCAAGCTTGCAAGAATGCTATAGGAAGGTGTGACTGTCACGGTAAACATACATTCTTGTTGGATCTCAGAAAGTAAATAAAGTGAAGATACTAAAAGATACAAAAGAAAGCATAAAAGTATAGAGAAAATCAGTGAGGGTACCACAGCTATGGATGAGGTGTGTGAGAGAGGCAAGAAGCCTTCAGCTAGAGTAAGGATGGCTAGTAAGGTAGTCATGAACAATAGGAAGAGCTAAGTAAGAGAAGATTATTCACTTCTCTTCACATTATGAGAATGAAGGTACTCAGTAAAATTAGCAGGCAGCAGATAGAAAACTATCAAAGTAATACTCTGCATGGCACAAAGTTAAATTGTGGAACTTCCAGTGACAGACTGTTGTGCGGGACGGAGTTACAGAGGCTTGATCTATCAGCCCTTTTTTAAAACTGTGTCCTATAGTCAAGCTTTAACTCAGGAGCTACTGAACAGAAGCTACAAAGTAGCTCAGGAGCTACTTCAGCACAAGTGGGAAACAGTATAAGAGAAAGTCACACTCTGCATGCCGTGATTTTTTTTTTCCTTCCCACTTCATCTGTTACAGACCCCTGTTGGATCCTGAGTTGGAGTGTATCCTGAGCTAGGTAGGCCTTTGGTCTCACTCACTAAAGCTGACCTTATACTCCCAGCTTCAGGAAAGTGTACTACAAAATGCCTAAATAATATTTAGTTGATGGACAAAGGATTAGTTCTTCTGAAACCCTTAAATACTTTCTTTACTGTCGTCAGCAGTTTGGAGATTACCCACCAAACAAAGACTGACTTTTAAAATGTTTAAGAAGAAGAAAAATAAATTTTAGTTTACTCTGCAGTTAGGAATATGTTTTTTAAGCAAGGTTTTGATTGCCACTGTTTCAGTTGGACCATCTATTCATCAATGAATTAAAGGTCTGACATTCAAATTCAGTTTGGCTGAACTATTCTTCTCCATTAATTTATACAGTTGTTGAGATATATCATACAGGTACTTTCAGTTTTTTATTGCACCAATACAGGAATGCTATACTCCTTCATTTTTATGAAACAAAGTGCTTGGTATTTTATATTCATTGTACTCTACCTTTAGAAGAAGATGGAAAAAATCCAAAAGATAATTATTTAACTCTCTTATGCTTAAATGTAGCAACATAGCAAAAAAGAATATCACAGAAAAAATCAAATAGCTCATAGAGTGAATGCCAAGGTTAGTATTTTGCTTTAATAGTGTAATCCCTTTGATGCATAATGATTTAATTTAATACAAATGCATATTCTGCTCTCACCTTTTGGTAGGACATTTAACTATTGAACTATATTTATACAGTGTTTTTAATTGCTTTGAGAAATCAAAGGCAGCCAAGTAGAGTTTAGAGTGATTTAAAGTAATCTTTGGAAGTCTCATCTCGTTAATTTTTTCCCCTTAATAATCTAGACAGGATTGCAGACGTGATCACAGGGGTGAAGGAATGAAGAAGGGAATACTTTCTAGTCATGACAATTCTTATGTGTTTTCATTTTCAGTAGCACGCCATGGAACTGCATTATTCAAATCCTTGTGGTATTTTTCAGTTCAGTGGTTAACAATCTATCTTACTTTTTATGGGTGCCTTGGAGTGGTGGCGTACTCATGCCTCTCAGTTTTATGCACCTAACCTAGCCAGGCTCCTTTTCTTCTTAGCTAGGAGAGTGATTCAGAAGTCCTAGGTTAGAAATCTGCTTTAACACACCTTTTGATGAAACCTCTCTCTTATGAGAACAAAAGCCAGTTATTCTCTGACAAAGGCAGCAGTGATAGTTTTCCAGTTACTTCATTGGCAAAGTCCAAGGGACTTGAGAAACACTCTTTGGTAGTAAGGAAGGTGCACAGATCTTTTGTTTACTATTAAGAATGCATCACAGAGTCTAGTTCCTTTAATAAACACCAGGGTTTAGTGTGGTGGAGAGGGGTGATTTAACAGAAGTACAGAACTGTATAAAGAGCAGTTACAAAGATGAAGAATCCAAAGTCTTGATAATGGCAGATGATATAATACAGGGCAGTGGCCAGAAATTGCAATTTGGGAGGTTCAGGATGGACATTAGGAAAAATTTCACCCAGAGGGCAGTGCAGCACTGGAGCAGGTTATCTAGAGAGACTGTGCAGTTTTCATCTTCAGAGATTTCTGTGACTCAGCTAGGCAAAGTTGCAGCTGATGACATCCAGTGTTGGCGACAGTCCTGATATGAGTGGGAGGTCAGACTAGACAGCCCCAGAGGTACAACCAGGTACAACCAGGCGTTTAGTGCTCCTGCGAACCTTATCACTTTTGAACTTCAGATCTACTGACAGTACATTAAATGAAAAATGTTTCATTAGAAGCACAATTTCTACTGTGATTATTTGGCAGGTTTGTATTCATGTATAAACAGATGTATTTGTTACTACAGATATAAAGAGCAGATAAAATCACATATTTGCTCACTCAAATACATCTTTTAAGTGCCAGTGACCATATAGGAAATACTTGGGTGTATTTTTGCCTTCTTTACATACATACGTTAAATAGTACATCTTATTACATACTGAAATTCTCTGTGCCTTTGTCAGAATACTTGAAGAACTTCAATGTCAAAATTTGCTTGCCTTTGAAAATTAATACCATATATTTTACTTTCACCATATTTCTGAAGCATGTTCATAGAAGCAATAGATGGAGAGTTGACAACAGAGTTCTTAGAAGTAGGCACTGGAAGAGTGCTACCCGGTGTGTCTTCTGCGCCTGTTCAACAAATTTACATTAAGCCAGTGGGAAGAGAAGGAGGAATATTACTTCTGTCAAAGTAGGAAACATCAGAAGGATCCTTTATCTAAGTTCATGTGAATGTTTCAGGGTATCAAATTTGGTGCTTGTGGCTTGAACTATAGAGTGGCTGAAGTAAGAATTTCATCAGGAGAGAAATTCTAACTGAAGATCAATTTGAAAATTTCTTCTCCCAAAGCAGGAAAATCTGCTTGATTTTTTGCTTTTCAACTCCTGGTGTTTTTAAATCAAGGCTGCGAGCCATTTTAGAAGGTGTGTTGTAGAAAAATCCATCTGCCTGGGCTCAGTACAGGAGAAACTAAGTAAAAGGCTACTTAAATTGTATTGTATGTGAGGCAATATTTAGATTATATAGGATATGTATTAAAAAACATAACGATCCTTTCTGTGCTTGAATTCTGTAGCAGCGTTATTTTCTAATACTGCGGAGCAGAAATAAGTGAAATGTAGACTTTAATGAGGCAGCATAAGTCACTCATCTGAACAGATGAGCAGCTGTATAAAGCTGGGTTTAGGCACTGCTGGCTTATTTAGATATTATCTCTAAAAAAAAGTTTCCCTCATTTACTTGCACATGAGAAGATTTTGTCTCTCTCTCCCTAAAACAAGTAATTCATTAATTTCTAAGTTATTATTTTCTATAATAGAACCCAGTGATGGGTTGTTTCAAATCTTTTTCTGACATTATACAGTATGGAGGTAAAAAGTTTTATCTGGCTTTAAAGGAAGTGTTTGCACTCAGTTACAATGGCTGTTAGTAATTCTGTATCAGGATCCTAAAATATAAAATGATGTGCTCAGCTGGAGGGGAATGTGGTACTAATCACAGCCTTTTATGCATGTACCTGCAAAGTCCTCACAATCTGAAAATTACTTTGTTAGAAAGCCAAATGGTGTTGCCAACAAATGTATCAAACTAGGAACAATTTCTACACTAACTCCCTGCTCTTGTTTTTCTGTCTGTTCGTGCTAGTTTCTACCTTCATCTGTTTCTCCTTTTATTGTACCTTTGTTTGGAACTGGGCAAAATGGAACATTCCCAGTGAAGATTCCGTATTAACCAGTGTACGTTTTCTCTGGTTTATGCAGCCTATGCCGCCCTCTAAGATTATTTATCCTGCCTATTCCTATCTGTCTTCTTTACCAGAGATCCTGCTACCCAGCTACTTTGGAAAATTGTATTGACCTCTCTGGTTTAACAGTACCCAATTCTTCAAAGTATATCCTTATCAGTAAAAGTTACATTATTTTACTCCGGGGAGGCACACACTAGGCCAGCTGATTGCTTTCTTCCTTTCTGCAGTAACTTTCATGCCTGATTTAAGATTTTTTCTGCCTTGCTGAATAGCAAGGCCAAATCTAAGCTGAGCTGGCCTGTTGAACTAACTTATTTTCTTTGCTCCTTCTCAGTCCACTAGTTGATTCTGCTGCATGTTTGCCATATTGCTCCCCAGCCCTGGGTGAGTCCTGTTCCCACTGTTTGTATCCCTGCTCACTGTGCTGCTGTGCTCAGGGAGCAGAGGGAGGGAGGCTGCCCTTCACTTCCCTCTTCCTCAAGGGCTGCACGGTGGTGGGACTTACCTGTACTGTGTAGCACATGGCCAGTTTCATGAGTGTGAGACCTGTGCTGTACTGTACGTACTGTGCAAGTCTTGTCCTGTGCTGCGGAGGGATGGTGGCCTTTCCCTGCAATGAAGCAAGCACTGTCATCCAGCCCATTGAGACTGGGCGCTTCTGCCCTTGTAAAAGCTGAGATCACCCTTCTTCATCTTCTGATGTGTGAGTCAGGATTCCAGGCTGAAAGATTAAGATTTTTAAGACAGGCTTTTAATGTACCTCAGTATTTATACATGCCACATTTGTTCCCAAGAACACAGAAATTCCAGAACTACAGTATTTTTCCCATTAATTCATCACCATTTTGCACCTGAAGAGTTTCTACTGTTCACCCATTGTACCATGTGGTTGTTTAAATGTGGACTATTTGCAAGTGAAAAGGAGTGACACATCTGGTGTATACTTGGGGTGAATTTATTTGTAAAAAATATTCACAATTCCCTATTTTCTTGAACAAGGAGGAGCAGGTTCCTCACTCAGAAATCCCCAGACATGCCAGCTGGCCAAAGAAGAACTGTCTTTTTTCTTCTTTTCAGGGTTACAATGAAACTTTCTCTTCTGGCCTCCCATTTTTTCCCTGAAAAATTATCCCTTTTTGGTGAAAAACCTGTCAGTGACTCTCTCAGAGGATGATCAAATTCCTCTGAATGACTATCAACCATAATTTCTGAGGCAATGCAGAATACATTATGTGGGAACCTTGACAGCCAAGTGTTTTGCCACACCAGACAATCAATCAGTGTAATCACAGATAAGATTTTCTAGAGGGGCGAGCTACCGAAACTTGCTCCAAGCTCCTCCTGCTGCTTCAGCAGGCAGTTTCCAGCAGTGAACACCTTGTCCTAGCAGACCACATGATTCAGCCTTACTTGGCCTGGAAGTACCCCTGGTGCTGCTGGTGAGCCAGTTTGTCTGGAGTGACAGCTCACAACTGGAGAGTCAGGGCAGATGCTGAGAGGTATGACAAGCCTTTAGGACATATAAGCAATCCTGAAACTCACAAAATGCATGTGAAGTACAACTACAACTGTTGCCTGGGTCACAGAAGGACCCCTGTAGATTGTTCTTGCTATTATTTGTTGAGTATACTGCTTTAAAAGAATACATTTAAAAAATATTACCTGTGGTCTTCTACTTAAATCTCCGTGCAACAGAATATGTAATGAACAGTAATATATGTGAAGGGGAAGATGTAACTGAGAAATAATTTGCATTTATTGGTAGCTACATAGTAGCCCACCAACTGAAAATGATCTCATTTTCCTCAGTCCAAGGCATCTTTTCATCTTGGCAGCCCAGCTCTGTAGCAGGGCCAGAGTCAATGGCAAAGAAGCCCCTGCAGCTGCCTGCTGACACTGCCAGCACACCAGAGACCATTGCCAGAACAAAACATTTACTGGGCTCTGGCGTATGGATTTTCAAGTAGGAGAAGATAGACTTAACATCGTGGGGTGGACAAACCACCCAGACCATCAGCAGTCCTTCAAATACATATTTAAAGATGTCTCTTTTTCTTTCCGTAGGTTTAAAGCTGTTCCACAGGTTCACAGCAAACCTTAACACAGCACCAAGCATGGGCAGATGCACAGACAGCATTATTGCCATCCTATACATCCACTCTGTTGCAAAACAGTAATTCACAGGGTTGTGAGTTACTCCATAGCGCCTTTCTTTAAAGGTTTATGGCACAGGGAAAATGCAAATTTCCTCGTGTCCAAGCAAAGGTATTCCTAGACAAGGGAAGGTTGGACCCATGACTTAGCAATTGCACCAGTGGTGCAAGATGAGCATATTCTAATTAGTTCAGTTATTTTCCATTTACCATGAATAGCGATAGCAGAATTTAAATCATGTCAGCTGATATGACCCATTTCTTTTGCAGTAGTCTTTCATGAAAACAGTATTTCCAACCGGGGTAAGTGGAATTTCTTTTCAAAAGCCAGTTGACAGAACTACAAACCCACCCATTTATTTTATGCAGTTTAGTTTAACCTGAAGAAATTACATTTTCTCCCTTCCTGCTTTTCTGTTCTACCTGGGTAGATATGAAAACACTCAAGAAACAGATATTAATGAAGCCTAATATATGCTAAAGAAACTGAAAAAGAGAGCAGGCAAAAATACTGTTTTTTTCAGGTGGATCAATTTTTTTCCCAGAGAAGTAGGTGAGCTTAGTTAGAAGCAAAGAGAAAGAATATGAGAAGGCTTTGCATTTAGTGTTCTTAAAATAAAAAGGAGAACTATAAAAACAGACAGTCCTGATGGAAGATGGGTCTTGGGTCCTGGACCAAAAGGAGAATATTATTTTCAGGAAAATGGGTAGGAGTTTGGCCATTCTTTCAGAAAACAGAAATCTATTTTGCAAAACAGACACAAAGGCAGTCTAATTTCATAACAAGTTACAAAATTTACATTACAAACTTAAATCCTTTATGAATTATATAAAAGACAAGTCCTGGTAAGAAAATTTCTCTTTTCCTTACTCTTACTAAATGTATGACAACTTGCGTAATGAAAAATGTGTTGCAGCGGCTGTATGCTTCATGTAGCCAGTCTGCATCTGCCTGAACAATTTGTGCAGCATGAGAGGAGTGGATCTGTAAAGAGAAACAGTGGTGTTGAGGATCCAGCTCCCCACTGTATGCTCGTGTCAGGTTTTACTCTGGACTACCTCTAATCTGGTCCTGCACAGGGTATCCAAGACAGCTCCACAGTGCAAAATAAACCCCAGTAAAAGGGGCAGCTGTGATACTCATTTAAAAACACACTCCTCAAACTAGAACAGTCATGTAGACATACCCCTCGATGTTCAGTACCTGGAAACTAAGCAAACTGATGTCATTTAATACAAATTAATTCTTGAACAATCTTTCCTGACAACAAAAGCAGAGAAGGAGTTTTGCCACAACAGGATCAGCTCATGGTTAGCCAAGGAATAGCTTGAAGTTTGTGTATGTTGGCAGGGCAAACACTTTCCCACTGAGAAAGAGAAGTTACTCACGTATGACAGCTTCACAGATGACCAGTAACTAATTTCCTGGTTCACAGATCTGATGAAAGTAAGATTTCTAAACAGGCCTCTAGATTTTTTTTTTTTACAATCCAGCATAAAAAGATACTGATATTGGGAAAAGGGCCAAAAATGTCATATCTTAAAGATAAGTAACATTTAAAGAAAATAATGACGTATTTTTAATAACAAATTGTTACAAAGGCTTGGGAAATATATCAAAGTCTGAATTGTTTTAATGCCTGTTTCATTTAGGCATTAAATTGATTTCATTACTTTTGAATATAATTGGAAAAATGTTGCATACTCTTCAAGGTGTCAGTAAAATCTGGGATCTCTATCCAGAAGTGTAAAATATTTCATCCTAGACTTTATGCAATTGAGATGGCAACACTGAATTTAAAATACGAATAGAAAGCTGTGGATTAGTGGGTCCTTACCAGGAGTTCCTGTGATATGTAAAGATCTTGCTGAAGAAAAACCCGTCCAGTAGTTGTTCTCTTCACTTACTCAGATAAACAACCACTTGTGAGAAAGGCTGCTGAGAACAGGAGGCAGGAAAAAAGTTAGGTTAACTGCATGCATCTCATACAAATTGTATTCAATTTTAAGCTACATTCTGAGTAGATGTTTCTGTAGATACTTTAGTCCTAGGCTTAAAAATGTCAACTACAGAAACTCTATATCAGACAGTAGCAAGGTCTCTATGGGAGTATAGCAAGATTTCACACTTCTTTTGCTTGGGGCTGTTGGAAGAAAAACAAACTGGAGGTGTGCTTTCATTGTTTATTTGAAAGAAATGAGGACTCTTGATATGAAGTCCACACATGCTGTATTACAGTGGTAGTTAAGTCATGTGAGAGTGATTTTGTTTTGGCCTTGACTTTGATGACTGCAGTTTGCAATTGCATGCTCACTGGATATGCAAGACGCTGGCTGAGAGGAGAGATCACACATTATAACACTGAGGAGAGAATGAATCTTTAGGTGCTAAATATATCCAGCTCATACCTGGCCAGACTTCAGAAGGAGCTTAATAATCCCTCTGTTTTAATTTACATCCACACATTTATTTGTACACATTCATTAAGTCTTTATCTGGTGTTTCTCTAGTTTTTAAAGATTGTTAAAACTGACAGATCACAATTGCATTACTGTACCAAATTAAATCTTGTAGTCTCTACTCAGGCAAAACTTTCATTAATTTCCATTCATGAGCTGCAGGAGTGTGCTGGCTGTCATGCACTGGTGACTGGAGTTTGAAGTAAAATATGATTCCTGACATGTGGATCAGTAATCTAACGAGAAAAAGGAAGAGATGATCTGTTTAATGTGCGTTTGTCCTCCTAATGTTCTGTTAACGTGCTGTCTAAGGGTAGGATTTGCTTCATTGCAAAGAGCTGTTATACATATCTCTGCAACAGTTCCTAAACCTTGTAAGGAACTGCTGTAATGAGGTGAATTGCTAACTATTAATTCTGGAGCCAGTGAGCACATCTCAACAGAAAGTTTATTATTCCTTTCTCTTTGTAGAATAGTTACATGCAAATAAAAATTTCCTCATACTTGTTCATTATTTAACTTCATTAGAAGCATTCAAAATGTGAGTTCAGTTGTGTCTTTCCAACTGCATTATCCTGGTCTGACAAAAGCAGAATACATTTTCTGTGGATATTCTTAAATATGAAATCTGGATTTTTTTTTTCCTTGGCTGTTATTCATTCACTAAGAACCACTACTTCAATATTAGGGATAAAGACTACAGAAAAGATTAATGTGTCTCATAAATCACTAAAAAGTACAGATAAATATACCCCTGTACTTTCACTGTCACCAAAATGTGCAGTTATGTATGAGAATATATTTGAACATACACTCATGTTCATCTTAAGCATAAAATTCCTGTGTTTATGGATACTTACAAAAGCAATCTTCCAATATTTTCCTTCATTTTATCTTTCACTGAGGTGGATATACTGCTTCCTATGGAAAAATGTACTATTTATAAAAATGTACATTTACAGCTGAATTGAGCTGTTGAAGAAGGATTGGTAGGTCTCTTCTCTTGATTTTCCAAGTGCTTGGGTATCAGAAAGGACTTAGGAAGAAATCTTGACTTCAGACAGCAGTAGGGGAAAGGATGGGAATGGGAGCAAAGAAGAGTTTTGAGGCGCCAGAAGCAAGAGAAAAAGGATGGAGTTTGGTATGGGGGACATGGCAGAGAGTGGAGCAGTAGAAAGACTTCATGTGAGTGAGGACTAGAGTCAGGAGGAGTAGGGTGGTGGACCTAGAAAGAAGGGGAACAATAAAAGGAATACAGCTGAATTTGAAAATAAATTCTGTGGGGAAAGCCCTAAAATTCTGGCTTCGTGGCAGATGCTGTGGATTTTCTCCCTGGTGGGACAATGGAGAAACCAGGATCATGTAAAAATACTTGTTTCCACTTTCTGTGGTAGAAACAGGAGGGGAAATAGCTGTCTTCATCTTGGAGACTGTCTTCTGAACATACCCCTGATGGGGTCTGCATAGAGCTTCATCCATGGGTCAGGAGAGACTGCCTTTCAGAGCTGCGTTTCTAATAGCACTGAAATTCACTACTAAAGGCCAACTGTAAATAAGGCAGGCCTTCTGTTTGCTAGTGGCTTATGGTCCGCTTTTTGTTAAATGATTTGGTAGGTGACAAGCTCTACATACGTGCATATGAACAGCTGTAGGCACATCCCATTGTGTGGTATTTGGTCACCTATAAGCATATTTCTGTTCCTGGGGTGGGGAGGACACGCATTCCTCTAACACCTTCTCTAGAGAGAGAGACTTTGGATGAAAGGTGCCTTTAGGCCCAGCTCTCCCCAGTGATACACATGTACGATAGATCTGGTGGAACATGATTGTTCCCATTGTACCAATGCTCAGGATTTGGTTGGAAAGTATTGTAATAAGCCAGTTACGAGGAAAGAAGACTAAGCACTCTAGTTTGAGATATGCTTCCAACTGGCTTTCCGAACAACTGCCTGAAAACTGCCATTGTTTGGAGTGGGGCTGTTTAAAGCCAAATGAGGAGAGGAGTTAGCGCTATGAACATGGGGAAGTCCAGATGAAGGCTCAATTAAATGACTCTGCAAAGAAGAGAAGCATCCTTAGGCACGACTTGTTTGGGGGACAAAGCTTTCATCTTAGAATTGTAAATAGTACATGTATGGTACATCAGAGAAGACGCTGATCAGAAGGAAGTCAAACCCACAGTGTATTGAGACATATTGTGAAAACCCCATCAGAAAAAATCCCTGCAATTACGTATGTAGGAACCACAAATGACTAAATACTATCACTTCCATGTATCCACAGCTAATTGATGAGCTGGTGAACTCTGGAGTTCTCTGATTTGGACTTAATCCACACATTTTATAAAAAATGTTTTTTCTGTAAGTCAGTTTGATTTCCATCTAGTTTCCTTACTTTCTCCTTATTATTGTGGGTGGGAAATACTGTGAGAAATAAATGCTTGAAGGTAACTTTCAAATATTTATTTGGCCAAATTCTCCCTTCAAACCAGCATTTTTTTTTTGCACGCAGGATCTTGTTTTGCTAACTTATAAGTAATAAAGCACCTTATTAATAGGGGGTTTGAGATAGACACAAAATGAAGAATTAAGCTCTTTATTTATCCTGAAAGATGCAGAAACTTCTGTGGCAGACATGTAAAACCTACACATCTGTCTTTCTAGGAGCCTGCATGGTGCTGGACCAGATGATGTGATTTACTTGTCCTTGCAAGAGGTCTGATGAGAAAATGTGAATGCCTTTTTGGGACCTTAAATTCTATGAAAGGATACTTGAAATTTGTCATACTTTGCCTGTTGTTAGCTAAAACAGGGCTGCCTGCTGAAACCTGTGCTGTTTGGTTCATGTGTTACCTTTTCAGTCTGTTTTTAACTCATTCAGAAGAACATTTGCTGGAGAGCTGTCCAGTGGGTCAGTTCCAGCAGCTCCTCAGGACTGTCACCACCAGCTGCAAGCACTTCTGTCCTTAGTTTGTGTCCAACAGCAAGGCGAGCAGTAAGCTGGGTCCCGCACTGCCCACCTATATGCTAGCAACCTGACTGAGGCGAGCCCAATGAGATGAAGGAACAAACTGTTCTCCAGCTCCTTTGACCTATCTCCAAGGCTGTCAGCCAGGCTGACAGTCACTATCAGTTTGACTGGGTCATTTTCTCATATTGGACCTTCTTAACAGGGAGCTGGACCATGGCAACACAAGCCATTTAACATAATAGCAATTCTTGTGCCTGTTTGCCAGAGCAAGTCATGTAAAGTTTGTAAGCTGTCAATTAATATTTTTTGTCTTAAAATATTGGTTTAAGAAAGACCCTTGTGACTTTAAGAGACATAAATGTGTAAATGCCACACTGCTAGAAGTCAGCCATCTGGACTTTGTAATCTGGCAGGTAAACAAACGGACCAGGCTCTTTGACATCTCTCAGATTATTGCTGATCATAAGAACATTAACATTTCCAAAGGTGCCTCTTTGCTTTGTCACATTTCAAAGACTCCATTAATTTTGTTTTCACATGTTTAAATATTTGTTTTGACCTTTTACCTCCTGGTATAACCTCCTGGCTTGTTCGACCTGCCAAATCAAAATACACTGATGTGTTCTGAATGGCCTTGCTGCTTGTATAAACACGGTGCATAAACAGCTCTTGCAGAACAAAAGAGCGAGCCCTCCGCCGTACTGTAGCAAGTCTCTTTGTCCATTTCAGATTACCCATACAGGTAGGGGATGTGCTGAGATATGCCAGATGGTTTTCCAGCCTTTGTACCCCTCGTCCTCGCTCGCATCCAGGGTTGTTCCCCACCGCCGCGAGTAATACTGAAGTAAGACCAACACTGTGTTGTTATTTGTTCGATGCGCAGGTGCCACCGCTGGAGTACCGACTCTGCTTCTGGTCCTGGTGGTGCCTACCCTGGGTGTCCTTGCCTGCTCGGGATTCTGAATGTAGCTGGATTTACCTTGTCCTCCACCTAACACAAAGGACTCCCTTTGAAGATGAGGACCACGACTCTTTTTGATTCTTGTGGCACCATCCTAAGCCAAATAAATTACACTTTAAAATAAATTACCCTACCGATTTCCTATGAACTTTAAGAGGACTGAGGCATCCAGGAACTCCTTCATGAAGTAAATCAACTTTTGAAAGGCTAAGAAATATTTTTAACTTGTTCCAATATGCCTTATAAAACACTTATGCTGATCTGTGACAGTTGCATGATTCGGTCCAATGGGGCAAGTTACAGTGTTAAAACCCAATAACATAGGCTGTACAGTGAAAGTAAAATCACCATACGTAGGTGCTTTAACTTGAATAACAAATTGTGAAATATAATAGAGATTGAAATGTTGATTGTATGTGGTAAATGTAAGAGTACTACGTCTGTCTGTACTATCCTATATGTTTTGTGTACTGCATATTTTTGAATGGCCCCATCATCATTTATTGGGATTACTGGTTTTTAGAGAGACAGTCAAAGCAAAAACATTTCATTTTTTTAGAGCTATATTTCTTGAGGCTGTTGGATAGAATTTGAAGGACTTGAAATAAAAGTCAGTGACAGGAATTTTTTATTTTAAAGATGTTCAGAACACCCGAAATGTGTAGCATGCTCAGCTTAAAGGCATTTACCTGTATTTCACTGACACAAGTGAAATGTTACCATATTCTTTTCTTAAAACAATTCTGTTGAAAAATTCCGTTATGGTCGTTGTTGCTGATTTTAGGAGTGAAATGTCAGCTTTCAGGGAAGCAGCGTAATGTATTGGTTTTGATTTAGTATTATTATTATTATTATTATTTTATTATTATTATTATTAAAGGTAGCAATATAACACTTAAGAGTTTGGAGATGGAGTCCATGTTAAGATCAGCTGAGTGGACCATGAAATGGTAGGAAATGTATGTTATTTTTTGAAGTGAAAAGATTTAAAATATAAAAAAAGAAAAAGATATACAATAAATGGCAAAAACAGAGTAGCACAGTAAAAAAATTATTATATTTACATTTTTATGCTGCAGATGCCAGGTGTTACCTTCCAGTAGTGAAGGGATACATTTGGGAGAATTATATGCTTTTTCAAGAACTTGATATTATTCTAATGTTCATAATGTTGTAAATAAGAGTTTTAGAGTTCTGAGACCGTCTCCCTATTTGACAGAGTACTGAGTGATCCAACTGTGTGTTAATACATGAAAGTCAGGTCGCAAGAAAGTCAGATCCCAACTGTTAGTCGAATCTCAGTGTTTACTATGGCCTTTGCAAAATGGGAACTCTATTAGAGATAGAGAATGTTTTTGTTCTGACTGTGTCTAGAGTGTTTCAGTGTTGGGTTTTTTGTTGGTTTGTTTGGTTTTTTTTAAGTTGTTAAAGAAATGCACATTCCTTTCATTTTCCATGGTGTGCTGGGAATTAGTCTGAGTGTGAATGTTGAAGAAACACAGTGATATTGAATCAGCTGGCTCAAGTAATAGTGCAATGTCTGATGCTTCAAGAATTACAAGCTTTGAATCATATTTTATTAGCACAACCTTGCTAGCTACTTAGAAATAGATTTTATCTTTTTAGAACTGATACTGTAGAGGTCCGTAATAATAATATTTACATGAAGCAAGAATAGGTCTATTAATAATTTACACCCCTTTCTTTTATTTGTATAATTTTGTACTATATATTTACATGTAAAAGTGTAGAGTCTTCATTAAGAAATATCAATAATACTGTTTTAGTTTAATTTTAACTATTTGTTACAAGATGAAAATTTTTTAAATAGGTGAAAGTGATAACTTCCCTATAGAGGAATGTTGAAGTGTCAAACACTACTGAGTTTCATAAATTGTATAATTATTTGAAAGAGAAATGAGCTGTCTTCATACATAAGAAACTAATACGCTGTAAGCCTTCTGTACAAAAAAATTGTGTTTTATTGTGTTTCATTTGGTTTGGTTCTTTTGCAGTACAACTCATTTTATATAATCTACAACCACGGCTAAATCTTTTGCCAAATGCATGATTGCCTTTTACTTTTCTGATACATGCTGTAAAAAGCAAATCTGTTTAGTTTTTGCATGGAAATGATCTGGGAAGGAAAGCCACTTCTTTTTTTAAATCAGCAACACAGGTCTCAAATACTGATCAGATAGTTGGAGATTTTTCTGTTTCACATAATTGGGTAAATTTGGCTGGGACCTTCAGTTTCAAATTGTTGTCAAGAAAAACTAACTAATGTATCATCTGTTTTAAAATGCAAGGTTCTTAATTAAAGTTTATATAGATAGACATATTTGTTGTTTCTTTATATTTCAGGAAACTTGATATTACTATGATTTGATACTGATGAATATTGAACTGTTTTTTTAGTTACTTTTTATCTTTTTTTTTTTTTCAAATGAGTAGAGCAGGACCGTGCTTTGTCCTTTTTATGAATGAAAAGTAAATTACAATTAAATAAATGTATTAATGTTAATCAAAATATAATAACTGTCTTTTGAATTGGAGCTTTCTAATTTCATAACAGTGATGTAGTCATCTGTGACAGTAAAGTTGTGGATGGAATGAGGTCCTGTGTGTCCCTGCCCTGCCTTCTTGTGAGTTTTGCTGGAGTTAAAGAGCTTTTGTGGGATAAGGGTGGGTGTTTTGCTTTGATTATAGGTGATACAGATAGAAAGATTTTCCTAACGTCAGTGACAGAGAGTCTCCTGAGACTTCTTCAGCATTTTTGGAAGCAAGAGTTAACCAAGCAGAGTATTTTTTTCAGGTAATGTTTCCTACTCCAGTAGATACATTAAAAAGAAAGGTGGCTGAAATGGCAAAACTTCGTATTGATTAAATGTTTTGCATGATCACAATAATTTCAAGAGGTGACATCAAGTATACCTGGCCGAGATACTGCCTGCCTTTGAGGGGTCACATTCAGGCCCTAAAACGCACAAAATGTGGCATATAAGAAGCTGGTGAAGCTGACAGTCATATTGCAGAACTTGGTTTCATTTATCTTTAGAGACAGCAAATGAGAAGAGTCAATGAGAGAATATGTTCCTTGTGCCCTGCACCTGAAAGATTGTCTAGTCAATTGGAGCAGGGCTCAGACCCGGAAAGGAGATTATCACTACTTTGATTAGGTACGTTTTGTATTTTTATCTTGGTCTGTAAAAGAAACAAGGGTTTGAGTCACTGTCTGCCAGTTCTCTGCTAATGATTTCGAACTTATTAGGCAGTGGCAGACAAATCCAACGGCTATCTCACTGAAGAAAATCATAGTCTGAGTAGAAGGTAGAGATTTAGATCAGGAATTTGCATCGAAGGCGGCTGCAGCATGGTCACTGGTCTTACCTGTTCTGTTTGCCCTGGCGGTTGCCTGACCAGCAAATGCCTCAAAGCCAGGTGTGGCTCGCCTTGCTCCTGCCTTACCCAGGGGCTGGACAGCATAGGATGAGTATCAGCTGGGGGGAGGCCTGAGCACATGGCATTGCAAGATACAGAAGCTGAGATCATTGCAGTGACACAGCGAGGAGGGGAGGAATGGGGCATAGAACGTAAACCCATGGGAGAAAAGGTTCATTATTTCCACCCTTCAAAGAACAACTTGGTTTTGTTTGTGAGGTTTCTTTGTTTCCAGACTTCAGAGCCTCTAGCTACAGAAGATGATAAAAAAAAAGGCTTTAAATATTAGTTATCTGGCTGAAGACCAGATCTTCCAGTCTTGATCTGCCTCAGCATTGCATTAAGCTACACTTCCTATTGGAATTAAAAGTAAAATAACAGACATCAGGTAATACTCAAATACATTCCAGTACAGATCTTTAAATAGTTCCAAATGCTATCGTTTGTAGATTTTGTTTATTTAAATACATCACGGAAATGTCTGCCTTTCGGGTTGCAACAGTACAATAGGGGCTAAGGATATTCCTTTGGCAGCAGTATCAATTTCTGTAGCTTCTAGCACTTGTGTATGCTCCATTCTTGCAGATGTCATCCAGTGGAATCTTTTCACGGTGTTAGGATATTTGCACTATGTGGGAACCACCTGCCTTCTGCACAGAGAAGCAAGGTCTTGCAGAGGAAGATTGCCCCTCTCCATTTCTTCCAGAGATGATCCATTTTTCTTTAACTAGTTCCTTTTGTTTTGTCATTTTAACATCCTTCTTATTTCCAAAAAGAGAAGAAAGGATAGAAAGCACGGAAGTCCACGTGAATGGGAAATAAAAAACAATTTTTACATCTCAAACAGAAGTAGCACTGTCTTTTCTTTTGACAGGATAACATATTTTTCTTTTACCTGGATGCCAATTAGCCTAGTCTGCTCTAAAGGATGGCTTGAAAAGACACGTGAAAAGTGTTTCCTTCACCTTAGTTGATCTTGACTCTGGTCTATCCTTTTGATTAATATGGATGACACTGGAAATTATGCCAATTTTAGTTCCCCAAAACACTTAGAAGACTCATGATTTAGCAGGTAACTTCCACAGGCAACCCCAGTGATCACTCATTTTACTGGTCTATATGTAAAAAATCTAATAGTCTCTTTAAAACCTGATGCCTTTGGTCTTCAGTGTGTTATCACAGCCACTAACTATCTGCTTCAGAAAAAGGTATGAAATTGTTTCTTTCCCGAAGGAGGCAGCAGAAAAGGCACAGTGCCTTCTGATTCCTAGAGGGATCCATTTCCAAGGATTTGAACCTACTTGCTGCCCTCTGCTCATGGCAGACCGCAGTGTAGCAATACAGCCCTTCTGTATTTTCATATTAGGCTTGGTCAGCACTAGGGAGTTGTGCCAGAGCCATCCGTCATCTCAGAGAGAAAAGAATCAGACACTGCCTGGCCCAAAATGCTGGGTCAGCAAAGCGTCTGGCATAAATGCAGCTATGCTGGCATAGGGTTAGCTAGTGTTACGTGGGAAAGTGGCCTAATTACTCTGGCAAAAAATGTCTGTCACACAGGCTCTGCACCCGCCAGGAGGAGGCATTTGACAGCCTGGCAGCAGAGGCACCGCACTGAAGGCTGGTTCCCAACAGGAGGTACAGCCCAAGAGCACTGGGAGGGATGGTACAGGTGCACATCCCCAACTGCAGCCATGCTTGTGCCCTGGAGTATTCCCTGCCCTGGACATCACTAATGGATGAGTGCAGAAAGGAGAAAATTAAAGACCTGCTCGACTTCTCCCTCTTGCCCATCCTATTCCACATCCAGTGCTGGTAATGGTTTTCAGAGGGAAATCTTCTCTGCAACCACATGAAACAGCAGCATTTATAACAGACTTAATCTCATCCTATACTAGATGAGTAAATAGGACAGACAAATCACTCCCTTAAATGCGCCTGCCCACTGGCTATGAAGGAGGCATACCTCTAAATGGTAGCTATCTGATGCTGGAGAAGGTAAGTCCCACCCCAGCTGCATTATGACAACATGTAAGATCAGACGCTGGTAAAAAGGCACATCTAAACAGAGAATACAAAGATATTGTCTGGGCATCGTCCCCTCTAGATGGCTGTCATGGCATCACCTCCATCCTTCAGTCATTGGACACCTGCTGAGAGCAGTGCATAGTGAAGTGTTTCTATGGCATTGAGATAGTCCAGTGCCAGCCCTCCCATTCTCCGCTGTCTGCTCAGCTCCAGGCAAATTCAGATCTTCGATGGTGGTCCAGTGGGCACAGGGCTCCAGGTTGGCATGTGCCACGGTCAGCAGGGGTGGATGGCACCATGGGGACATTACCCGGCTGTAGGCTGGTGTTTAAGCCTCTGGGAAATACCTGGTTGGTGTGACCGCAGGACTGTGGAGGGCACACAGGTGAGTGGGGTGGTTGTCCTCAGAGCACCAAACCTCTGGCCAGCCATGGGGAGGGTGCTCTGGCCCCAGAAATTATGCATCAGCACAAGACATTGAATTCTCCTCCCACCCCAACAGGAGAAAAGAGGCAAATATTTTCCTAGATTAAGGCCCACATCATGAGAACGGGGAGGATTTCAGCGCCTGGCAGCCGAGCTGAGCAGGCAGCGCTCCCCTCGCTGGCAAGCCCTGAAGCGAGCAGGCTTTGGGAGCATGCAGCGTCAGCGGCTCAGACCCCCGTGCCAGTAACCAGATTAGCTGTGCGGTGACGTTCATTTCTGATTCTCACAGGGAGAAAGGTATAAAAGCACAAAGTTCCCAGAGGCACTCAGCTCAAGGGATTTATCCTGTCCAGACAGCTCCCTGTGAGCAGCCGCTCTGCAGTGCCTGCAGCACGGTAGCACTCGGGCGCAGCGGCTGATCTGTACTGGTGGCGCCAAATGGTGTTTCCATGCTGCTAAAACCTCGTACTATCCACACCTGGGCTGTTGTATACAAACCGCCCATCAGGCACTGTCCCCAGCCGGCACCTCTCCCAGGACTGGTTTTTGGACGGTGCAGCCCTAAGCCATGTCAGGGCCCCTTGCAACCACTTGGCAGCAGAAGCGTCTGTGTGCTAGGGCTGGCACTACCAGCTGCACAGGTTTTTAGTTTTCTGTTCAAAATTTTCAGGATTACTGTATGTTCTGCAAAAGCTCAGTTCCTACTACTTACTTACCCATATCTGCAATTCAAAGTGGGACGGGGATGTGCGCAGGGCTTTAGGGCAAGGCTGTGTGTGACAAGGCCTTTGCTCATCCACCTCTTACACCTCATCATTAAACCACTGCGATTTGTCTTGTGAGTCCATGTTTAGCCAATAATATTCATGAAATCGTATATCGTTTTCTCTGCTCTTTTGACAAGCCCAGGAGGTTTTTAGCTATAAATGCTGAAACACATACATCAGTTGGAGCTTCTCTATGACAGCATTCCCAAGCAGTTAATTACCAAACTTAATTTAACTCCAATGCATAGCAGGCTTCCTATGGATTGACCTGTAGCTCAAAGAGCTGTCAAAAATCAGCCAGGTCTCCACAAAGCCCCTCTGTGCCTGCCCTGTCAGAGAACCGCAGTATCACTGCAGGCCTCTGAAGCATGTGTCAAGGCCAAGATGATGTCTACTCTGGCATCAAATCCCAAGACCTTTCAGCCATCTTCGGTCCCTGATTTGAACTCCAATAAAAAGTAGGTGATGGAACAATACTAAAGGGTCTGTAAGTGGTGGGTGTGTTCATATAAGTGGGCCTTGTACAAGTAGGTTAAATCATGCATAGGGATTGTAACAGGATCTGACAAAAAATAATACCTTAAGCAAAAAAAAAAAAAAACAGAAACAGATGAGCTCTGCAGTTTTTGTGGCAGCTTTTATACAGACAGTTTAAACTTTTTGCTCCCAGAGCCAAGAAAGAGCACGCAGAATGACTCCACTGGGTTCTGCTCAGCAGAGTTTTCTATCACTAACCTACAGCACTGACTTTTCTGTTATGTTATGTATGTGAGGATTTAGACAGTGGTACAGGAGAAAAGAGGGGAAAATAATTCTGTTTAAACAAGGGAGGAATCAATAATTCAAATGCTCAAGACTGAGCCAAACATGCTAATACAAGTGACCTAGAAAATAGCATAAATTTTCACTGATAGTAACTGCATGTTGGTATACAGCACAATAACCTGCTCCTTTGGGATTTATTGATTCCAGGATGCAGGAAAACAGGATTTTTTTTATATAGAAACAGCATAATTGCTGACTTGGTCTTTTTTTAATCAGTACTGAGCAAGCTAGAAGCCTTCACTTTGTCAGGAACATGGGGTCACAGAGGGCATGAACTTTGTTAGCACAGTTTATTTCCCTATGTTGCTTCTTCCAGAATATCTTTGCTGAGATGTGATAACCTGGTGGGTTCTGGCTAGTGCTCTCCCTGCACTCAGCCCTCAAAGAAACATAAACTAAAATAGTGTTGTGGTTTAAGCCGGCAGGCAGCTAAACACCACACAGCCATTCCTTAACTCCTCCTCAGTGGGATGGGGGAGAGAATCAGAAAAAAGGTAAAACTTGTGGATAAAGACAGTTTAATAGGACAGAAGAGGAAGGAAAAATAATAATAGTGATAAAAGAATATACAAAACAAGTGATGCATAATGCAATTGCTCACCACCTGCTGACTGATGCCCAGCCAGTTTCCAAGCAGGGGCCATGGGCCCAGATCCCCCCAGATTTTTGTTCAGCATGATGTCATATGGTATGCAAAATCCCTTTGGCCAGTTTGGGTCAGCTGCCCTAGTTATGTCCCCTCCCAGCTTCTTGGGCACCTCCAGCCTCCTCGCTGGCAGGGCAGGGTGAGAAGCTCAAAAGTCCTTGACTTAGTGTAAGCACTGTTCGGCAACAACTAAAACATCAGTGTGTTATCAACATTATTCTCATCCTAAATCCAAAATACAGCACTATACCAGGTACTATGAAGAAAATTAACTCTATCCCAGCCAAACCCAGGACAAATAGGTATTTCCAAGATCAAAAATACTTAGCCTTTCTTTCTTTCTGTCTGTCTTTATTTATTTATTTGTTTGTTTGTTTGTTTTTCTTTCTCTCTTTCTCTTTCTCTCTTTCTCTCTTTTTTCCCCCTCTCTTCCTCTCTTTCTTTTCTCAAAAGAAAAACAGAACTAGGAACCTGAACATTGATAATATAAAGCCATCAGCAAAGAATATCATCCCTGGTCAACCTCTGAAGCGAAGCAAAGTCCCTTAAGGACTAGCCATGTATTCAAGACATTTTGCAAGCACTCGTTTTCCCAAACATTTCTGATACAAGATGGAGGTAAAAGCAGCATGACTTTTACTCTTGTCAAGCCCTGCATAGGCTTCTTCCAAAAGCTCTGAATCAGATTTGGAGGATCAAGGATACATTCCAGTGATTTAAAAAGACTTGGCATCAGAGTCATGGATGTCTTAATGGATTTGCAGCCATGTGCTCTGAAAGTTAAGCAAAAATGTATGTGTTGTGCATTACCTGGTGACTAACACACAATTTCTCATCTAATTTCATAATGTAACTGATAGATTGTAGGATGCCAGAATTTATTCCAACATAAAGCATAGCACAATTAGGGGATAAATACATAAATTTTGTTTTTTGTTGGATGGCAGAGTATTTCTTCAATGAAGGATTTACTTGCCATAGCAAACTTCACTCCACCCCAACTCAGGTACCTCCATTACCAACACCATGTATGGGAAGCCAGCCAGGCACTCTTCAATGAGCCCTTCAGGCTGATCACCCTCACCTCTGCTCATTGTGAGTAGAGCTCATCTATGAGAGCTGTGCTCATTGCTGAAGCTAGGTAGGATCCATCTGGATAGCTGCTTAAATTCTATGAGTATAAAGGGAAGCTGAAGGAGGCTGGTGGCCTAATAACAGTGGCCAACATATAGTTTTCTGCAGCAAGATATTGAAATGCTGGAAAACTTAGTTTTATCGCCCATGAAATACTTGAACCTTATTATACCACAAGCAAAATCCTGTGGGATATCTGTTCAATTGAAATTGAATTTGTACCACCCTAGCACAGATGAAACTCAGGGCAACCAAAGTGAAGGAGTTAGGACTGTGAAATATGCCACTGGAGAAATAACAAACAGAGAAGTAAAAAGATTATTTATAATGATATCATTAAAATCAAAGTGTTGTTGATAGTATTAGCTTCTCAGGAATTAATGAACGAGAACCTACTGTGAGAATAATTGCATGTAAACTACAATAATATTGATGTTATGCCAGAAGCTGTGATGTCTATCGAGAATTAATTTATAAAATCAAAACTTAAAGGAAGTTGACTCCATTTATGACCTTTAAAAAATGCAAGTAAAGACAGGATACAAAAAAATCTCACGAGAAAGCGCATTTGTAAAACTAGAATGCAAAACCTTGCATCTAGAACATCCTTTTCCAAAATCACAAATATATGATCAGTATTTGAAGCATTTCCCTTCTCATGTTTATTTCTAGAAAGTGGCAGTGCGGTTTCTGATTTCCATATTCCTAGTCTAGTAACTATTAATTTTTCATCAGGCTAGTGTTCTTTGCTGATTTCTTGGGATAAATATGAAAAAACAAGTTATATACTTCTGTAGCACTTCATCCCATGGGTAGATTGTCCATGGGCATGTTGACAAAGGAGAGATATAATTACCAGGGCAGCCACTGCCCCAACAATGCTGCAGCAGGGCCGGTCTCCAGCTCCCCGCAGCCCTGCCCTGCTGAGCGACGGGCCCTGCTGAGCCTGACCCACCTGCAGGTCCATGTCCCATCCCATCCCCATCCTGTCCCTGTCCTGTTCCCATCCCCAGGGAGGTGCCCGATGCCTGGGGCTGGGGCTCCCCCCAGTGCCCCCAGCTGTCCTGCTCCCTGCATGCCCCGTGGGTCACCAACCCTGCCATGCTCTGCCATTGCCAGCGATGTCTCCTATATCAGTGCCTGAAACTACTCAAGGTATTCAAGAAACTAATGTGGCAAAGCAGCTGAATTTGGCAGATTTGCCATAGACAACCTTAAAAATCCATGTGATTCTGAAATCAAGTAAAATGTACATTCAGTAATAGCATTATTGTGCCTCAGGTATAACACTAACACATCATGGTGGATTGAGAGTGGATCCATGAAAACAAGACCTGTGTGACTGGTAATTGGGCTTTTTTTCTTTTTTTTTTTTTTTATCATTTATGGATTTAACTGAGTGGGAGGTTTTGAAAGAACAACAGGTGGGAAAGAAAAGCATGTCTCAGGATAGCCATCTCTCAGTAAATTCTGCAGACCCGTTCAGCAAACATACTAGATCTATTTCCTTTGAAGGTTTCACCTCTTTTCTTGAGCCAATCTCTACTGGGAAGGATCAAAGGAGAAAATTTAGAGTGAGACATTCCCAGTCCAGAAAAGACTTTTCTTTGCAGTGGACCATAGCTGATCAGGAAGGGATCCAGAGATCTCCTGGGGATGTGAAGCCAGGAGGAGCATGGCAGCCCTGCCCCAGGGCTTGGAGCGAGAGCAGGCAGACAGGATTGCTGTACTAAGCCTCAACAAATGTGCAGCTGCTCTTATGATCACAGACAAGAAAGAAAGATCTCAAGTACATTATGTCTGCGAACATCACATCTGCTGTGTGATTACTGCTGGTGAAGCTAGGAACAGCATGAAGAAAGCAATAAGGAGTACTTCTGAAAGCTTGTATTGCCTTCTGCATCAAAACTAGTAAAGAGTGATATGGAGATTGCAGACCTGCAAAGTGTCAGTGGAGAGCAGAGTAAGAGTACATCCTAGAGTAAGTGGATGCAGTGAGAGGGCATGCCTAAGCTTCATGGATTCACTGGTGAGCAGCAAGGATGGAATAGGTCATGGAGCAGAAGACTTCAAATGAACAAGCCCAAATCATTCACAGGTCGTGGATACAGTTTGTAAGCATTAGGAGAAGTGAATGAATAAAAGCTGTCACTATTGGTACCAACAGCTACCAGAGGACACCTCTTTCTCAAAGAGGGCTGTGAGGTTTGGCTCTGAGCTCTGTTCCACAAAGATGTGGCCAATGCTAGGTGGCCGAGCAGTCTCTTCAGCCATCCTGTGTGAAACAACAGTGCAGTTAGCCGTGTGCCATTGCTCATGGGGGCAGTAATTGAGATTAAGGGGCTATGCAGGATATTTTGTTGACCAGCGACTGGATTGTCTGTGGCTGGCACTCTGACCATCTTCCCCAGTATCTAGTCTCTTGTCTCTAGTTCCTGATCCTGAACTCCTATGAGACATACCAACAGGATCTGTAAGTTATTTGTGTGTCACATCTACTGAAAAAACTGTAAAGGGATTAAACAGTAGCTATATCAAATATGTAATCACCCAGTTTCTCTGTGGTATAACTGCAAGCAAAATCTAGATAATGCAGATGTACACTTGATTAGGGGCACATGAAAAAGCATTATGTTGTTTTGTAAAGATACCCATTAAAGTATCCATCTGTTTGGGCTTTTTACTTCCTTTGGCTCGTAACATGATGCCTCCATTAATTTTCTTTATAAAGCGTGTGCTCAACAAGAAATTAAAAGCAATTCAAGTAAAAAATGTGAAAACAAGTAATATATGTAGAATGAAGATGTTTGAAAAAAATCCTTCAATTATGGATGGTAATGTTTTTGTCCATTAAGCATCAAAAATTAATTTTCTGGAATGGATGTATTAAAATTACCTCTCATTACAAGTTGATGACTGCCAGATGTTAATAAACTATTCCTAAATGCTTATCATTAGGTATAATAATGACTAAGCTCACGAAGTGTTTTGTGCTTATGTGCCTGTAAACCACAGCCTGGAGAGCAATGGCTATATACCCTTTTTTAAATGATAATGCATGATGTAAAAAACAGTTGCTCTCTACCAGACAATAAGAGAAAAAAAAACCTCTCACTTCAGCCCAGAGTAGCCTAAGAGCTACCGTGGGAGCCTTTCCACCACATTTTGTGGCCAGTGTTCCACCTACAGGTAGATTAATTTCTTGGCTAGGGCTACGTCCACTATTTACTTAGTCAATGCCCATATGCTAGATCAACTCTCAGAAAGATCAACCTTTGTAATGATTTGGCTGAAGGGGAAAAGATTTAAACAGCACATTTTTATATTCTTTTTATTGTGTTATCCATTAAAAAACCTCCCCAGAAGGACAGCACCAAACCTGATCCTGCCTAGAGGCGTTTGTGGCAGGTGCTGACTATAACGACTGATAATACTGCAGACTCTAGCTGGGAAGATTGCTTCTGGAGGATGCCTACAGCAGAGGTATAGAAGAATTTCTTTCCTCTCTAAATATTTATTTTCTAAATGTTCTGCTATTTTAATGTATCTCCCACCTTCTTTTGTCCCAGTCTGTGCACTCCTAGCGCTTGCTGGGTAACTTTAAAAGCAACAAAGGAGTTCCTAAATTTTTGTTTTTGCAGCGCCGCACTCCTCAACAACACAGAGGGGTAGGAGATACCCTGAACTAACTTCTCTCCAGTAATGTGTGTTAGGGGAGTTCATCTATCAAATCCCTGTCTATTTAACATTGCACTGAACTCAGCAGAACAGGCTTTCATTCCAGGTTGATTAAATCTAGCCAAGAGCCAAGGTAGTTGTGATCCCAGCCGAAATCTTGCAGAGCCTGACCCACAGGGCTGGGGGAAGCCTTTGCCCTCCCAGGCAGAGCTGATTTGCTGTGTAATTCTTCTGTGCCTCCCTGGCTACCGTTTTGTAGGAAGGGAGAAGCTACAACTGCACAACAGGGAACAAGGCAAGACTGAAGCATCAAGTTGCTATTGCTGCTGGGAGAGAATGGGGTTGTTTTGGCATCTGTTTGTACAGGTAGGGACAGGCACAGCTTTCCTGGGAAATGTTTGCATCTCCCATGCTGGGAACTCTTTCTTGCAGGCAGCAGCAGCAAGCAGGCTCGCTCCGTGGGGCTGTGCCAGCAAAAGAGCCAAAAAGAGAGCGCTCTACTTTCAGCAGGAGGAGAAATAAGCACTAGGGTCTGCTTCCTCCTCGCTGAAACTGCTACCCTTACAACGCATGCATCAGAGGCAGCTCTGCACATCCACAAGGACAGTGACCTCAGGGAACAACTTTCAGCAGCTCAAACTCTCCTTATCATGGTAGCTCAGTGCCTTTCAGTTGTGCTCAGAGATCTTCACTTTTCTCATGTATGATTCATGAGATTTAGCAGCTACACATTGTTGTGGAAAGCATTAAAGCATGTATGGAAAATCTAATTTTCTATACCACTTTGGTTTGCAATGTCTTAAATCAGCTAACAGAGTAAGTGAGTTTTTAGCTGGAAGAATTTCTTAAACCACTGAATTCATTTCAGTGCTGTATTTTCTGTTTACTCCTATGCTGCCATGTAAAATTTCTCTCCTTATTTTTTCTTTGGATGAAGTACAACTGGCTGAGCTTAGCACGTATGCTAAAGACCTGAACAACTTGACTGACTTGTTTAAATCCAGTCCTCAAAGTCTAAAACTCCCAACAGTCTAAAAGCATCGCTCTCCCTCCAGAGAAATACAGGAAAGTAACAGCAAAATGTGGAGGTAGCTCCCTACAGCTACCTCCTTTGCACACACCGCTGGGATTTACTCAGTGCCAGTCAGGTCCCCTGGTCCCTCTGGGAAGATGGGCAGGAGGCTCTGAGCAACAGCTCTGGCCACCGAATGCCAAGCTGCCCCACGCACCACCCTCATGCAGTAACTGGAGATGTGGAATATATGATTTTCCCTATCACCTAGTTGGTAAATGTCCCCCAAATCTGTCACAAGGGCAAGTATGTTTTGGGTTTTTTTTTCTTTAATTGCTCTGGGGCATTTCAGATCATGGCTCTAGCTCCCTGTGGGACTCCGCAGGGCACTGGCAGGACTGTTGCTGTTGTTGTGAGGACTTCAGTAGTGATGAACACCAGCTTTCCCCCTCGGAAAGTCAGCAGCACCAGGAGAAAGGGACATGGAGGGCAACAGGTGCTCACAGCGAAAAAGATACAGTGAGTGAAGAGAAGCAGCCTTCAGGCACTGCTGGGCTGCCATGGGGAGGGTGGCACTGCCCAGACGTGGCTGCTCCACTCCCATGGGGCACAGAGGGTGCACCGCTCTGGCCCAGGCTAAGAAAATGTCACCTTCCCTGTGTGGTCCTTTTCCCCTCCCTCTGTTGTTTCTCTAATTTCCCCCATACTGTAATTCCCTGCTATCTAACTGATTGTGAAGGATTGAATTAGTGGCCCAGAGAAGTGGTGGATGGGAAAAAAACTTCCCAGCTGAGAATGCAGCTGTCAGGAGCCAAAGTCTTTGTGAAAAGGCAATGCTTTCCCCGCCCAAAAATGCTTGCTTCTCTCTGGCTAGGTAGGCATGTCCTCTGCACCTCCACTCGGGGTCCTCTGAGCTGAAAGCCAGCTTTCCCAGCTGTGACATGGTGGGGACCCAGGAGTTTGAACTTGAATAAGGTTTTGAAGCAGCTCATTAGCCTGTGGGATGACGTCAGCAACCCCTGTTTATGCCTACTGACAGAAATTAGACACCTACCAACTGAAGTAACAGCTGAGCAATGTTTTTTTGAAGATATCAGTGGCGCCTAACTGGTGGGATCAGGCACCTACATACCTTTGAGGTACTCGGCCAAGGAGATTAAGTGACTTGCCCACAGTCACACAGGAAATCTATGGCAGAGCCAAGAACTGAAACCAACTTTCAAATGACTTAACCACAAGATTATCATTCTTCCATGTATTAAATTATTAATTCTGATGCTTGTCAGGAAGCCTGAGGCACAGGATGGGTGCTTATTAATTGGAGCCAGACACATAAACATGCACATTGATTTATGTATTCATATATTTAAAACTGGATGAAAGAACTATCTGGTATCTCATTTTGGATCTTACTTTAGTTACTCTCCTCCTGGTTTACATAGAGTTGAGGATGCGCTGGAAAACGACCAGTTTTCTCCCATATATGGAACATTTGCTTATGGGTCTATACATGCTGTAGGATTCATTAGAAGTTGGGAAGGTTGGTTTCACCGTGTATCATCCTAGTCCATCTTTCAGATTTAGACATTGTTGTCACACATTCCTGGCCAGGGCTTGTTTCTCCATTAAGCCAATGTGGCAACAGTATATTTTCACTAGTCTGGGTTTAGTTCAATTGCTTGTAATACCTGTGGTTCTTTCATTATTCTTTGTTCCCTTGAGAAATGAAAAAAGAAAATATCCAGGGAAGCTGGAGGACAGTGACACTGCCAAGGTTTAGGCACTGAACTGGGATGCCTATGTTAGGAAATGAGTCTCCCTCTCCTCCTTTCAGAGTCAGTGGATGAGGGTAACTTTTCTGGGGGTGACTCAGAGAGGAGCCTCGGTTATACGCTCTGACTTGCCCGCTGGGGGAGACACTCTGTCTGCACCGACTGTCAAGGGAGGCCAGGGAGGCAAGGCTGGCAAATGCAGGCATTTAGGCATTTAAATGTATGTGCTTTGAATACACTCCTCGCACCCTGCACATCTCCTACTTATGCTTGAGGTACAGTGGTGAGGACCATGTAAATACTGGATTTTTATTAGATGTACTCTGAGCTGATACGTAACTAGAGAAGGAATAAGCCAGCAAGATTAAACTCATCTGTAATGATGCTAATGTGAATAACCACAGGTACGTTCTGGTTCTGGTGTCAAGAAAAGGAGGATGGTCAAGGCCTTTGCAGCATCTAATCAGAGCCTTTCCGATCCACTCCCAGCAAACGAACTGAATACCAGCCATATGCTGGGCAGGGAAAGGTGGTGGTAGTGGGGGCATCGCTGCATCAGAAAGTTTTAAGGAAAGCAAACTCCAGGAGTGGTGGGACCAGAGCTGAATTTACAGCTTAGACTACAGGGACTGTGAACTTCCATGAGCAGCATTTCTCTGCGTTACATACACCCCGTCTGCTCCATAGCTGCACCTATCCACATGGAGAACATCCTACCAGCCACCAGGAGTTGTACGTAGTCTCTAGGTAACATCAGTCACTGATCTTAAAATATCCTGGGGCAAAATATTTTAGGGTTAGGTTATATTTTCATCAGATTATAACAATCAGATAAGTAGGTTTTGTAAGCTAGGTTGGTGACTTTTAACTTATGTAACTTGGTAACCAGCTACATATCTGGGTATTTCTGATTAGTGTTTTACAACAGTACAGGAGCACTTCACCATGTGTAGCATATTTCACCCTGCAACAATTCAACAATGTAAGTAATTAGTATTACTACTCCTCATAGATAAGGGCCTGAAAGGGTTCAATGCAACTGAATAAAAACGTGCAAGTTATTGCTAAAAGGCAGGGATTATTCATTGTTCTCCCCTCCACAGAAGGCTAAGCTATGAAAAAGTACCTTCTATATATACATAGTACATAGTATCTCTTCCTTCTGCAGCTTGCCAACAAAATGCAACCTGCTCGTGGTTCAGCATTTGGATTATTTGAATAATACCATGTGCTTTAGCATGTCAAACACAAGCATGATATGCTGAAGGACTGAGTAATGGGTAGACACAGTGACAAGTAACATCAAATAGTGACTGAGGAAAAGGCGTTTAATCAGCTTTCCCATTCAAAGCCAGTGTAATCTTGCCTTTTCTGTGTCTGTCTCTCTTACTGGAGTTTGTATTATATACAGTCACAATCAAATAATAATGCTATTGGTCTCAGTGGAATTTACTGGGTGCTTGGCCTTTCTGAAATTTAGGTTATTTACACAGAATCCTAGCTTTTCATTTCTCTTCTAGACATATCTTCATCTAGCTGTTCTGTCATACTAGTAGTATTTTCAGATGACAAATCTGCATATAAATACTCAATCTTAATTTTGGGTATCTGTTCAGACACATTTGGGTGCTAGCTAGCCAGGTGTCTTTAAAAATCTTTTTTTTCCCTCAGCAAGTTTTCCCCATTTCACAAGCAGAGTAAGTCCTGCACCTAGGTGGTATGCCCAGATAAGCCGATATTTGGCAGCGTGCACTCTGCAGGGCCTTGTGCGCAGAGGCAGCCTCCCTACAACCTTCACTTTTGGAGAAGTTTCTAAGTGAGCTCTTTGGAAAGGTGGGAAGGGAAAGGGCTTGGATTAGGGAACTTTTCTGGAAGGAAAGCAGCACAGCTGTCAGAGGGGAACCTGGAAGCTAGTTTCAGGAATGAGATGTCCATGAAAGACAGGCTGTAGAGAAGCACTAGGTTGTGGTCCTGGTTTAGGGGTTTAGCAATAATACTGTGAGACAGAAAGAAGGATATGGAAGGATACAGGCTCTTTAGGAAGGACAGGCAGGGGAGATGAGAAGGGGATGTCGCCCTTTATGTCAGTGACCAGCAAGAGTGCATGGAGCTCTTCCTGGTGATGGATGAGACTACCGAGAGCTTATGGGTCAGGATTAAATGGAGGGCAGGGACAGGTGACATTATAGTGTGGATCTGCTACAGGCCACCCAACCAGGAAGACCGAGTGGATGAAGCCCTCTGTAGACAAAGAGGAGCAGCCTCAGGTTCACAAGCCCTGGTCCTCATGGGGGACTTCAACCACCCCAATATCTGTTGGAGGGACAACACAGCAGGGCATATGCAATCCGGGAGGTTCCTGGAATATGTTGATGATAAATTCCTTCTCCAAGCAATAGAGGAGCCAATGAGGAGAGGTGCTATGCTGGACTTTGTTCACACCCACAAGGAGGGGCTGGTGGGGAAAGTGAAGTTCAAGGGCAGCCTTGGCTGCAGTGACCATGAAATGGTGGAGTTTGAGATCCTTAGGGCACCAAGGAAGGCACACAGCTCACTATCCTGGACTTCAGGAGAGCAGACTTTGGCCTCTTCAGGGATCTGCTTGGTAGAGTACCATGGGATAAAGCCCTGGAGGGAAGAGGGGCCCAACAAAGCTGGTTAATATTCAAGGATCACCTCCTCCAAGCTCAGGAGTGATGCATCCCAGCAAAGAGGAAGTCAGGTAAAAACACCAGGAGGCCTGCATGGATGAACAAGGAGCTCCTGGACAAACTCAAACACAAAAAGGAAGCCTACAGAGTGTGGAAGCAAGGACAAGTAACCTGGGAGGAATACAGAGAAATTGTCCAAGCATCCAGGGAGCAGGTTAGGAAAATTAAAGCCCTGATAGAATTAAATCTGGCCAGGGACATCAAGGGCAACAAGAAAAGCTTCTATAGGTACATCAGTGATAAAAGGAAGACTAGGGAAAATGTAGGCCCTCTCCAGGAGGAAACAGGAGACCTGGTTACACAGGATATGAAGAAGGCTGAGGTATTCAACAACTTTTTTGCCAAGCGACACTGCCTAAGTTGCAGAACGCAAAGGCAGGGACTGGGAGAATGAAGAGCAGCCCACTACAGGAGAAGATCAAGTTTGAGACCGTCTGAGGAATCCAAAGGTGCATCCGCAGGTCTTGAGGGAACTGGTGGATGAAGCGGCTAAGGCACTATCCATCATATTTGAGAAATCATGGCAGTCCAATGAAGTTTCCACTGACTGGAAAAGGGGAAACATAACCCTTATTTTTAAAAAGGTAAAAAAAGGAAGACCTGGTGAACTACAGGCCAGTCAGTCTCACCTCTGTGCCCAGCAAGATCATGGAGCAGATCCTCCTGGAAACTATGCTAAGGTGCATGGAAAATAAGGAGGTGATTGGTGACAGCCAACATGGCTTCACTAAGGGCAAATTGTGCCTGACAAATTTGGTGGCCTTCTACGATGGGGTTACAGCGTTGGGGGATAAGGGAAGAGGAACTGACATCATCTACCTGGACTTGTGCAAAGCATTTGACACTGTTCCACATGACATCCTTGTCTCTAAATTGGAGAGACATGGATTTGACAGATGAACTACTCAGTGGATAAGGAATTGGCTGGATGGTCCCACTCAAAGAGTTGCAATCAACAGCTCGATGTCCAAGCGGAGACCAGTGATGAGTGGCATTCCTCAGGGGTCGGTATTGGGACTGGCACTGTTTAACGTCTTTGCAGGTGACATGGACAGTGGGACTGAGTGCACCCTCAGCAAGTTTGCTGATGACACCAAGTTTGCAGTCGACACGCTGGAAGAAAGGGATGCCGTCCAGAGGGACCTTGACAGGCTTGAGAGGTGGAGCCATGTGAACCTCATGAGGTCCAACAATGCCAAGTGCAAGGTCCTGCACATGGGTTGGGGCAATCCAAGCACAAATACAGGCTGGGCAAAGAATGGATTGAGAGCAGTCCTGCAGAGAAGGACTTGGGGGTACTGGTGGATGAAAAGCTGGACATGAGCCAGCAACGTGCACTTGCAGCCCAGAAAGCCAACCGCATCCTGGGCTGCATCAAAAGAAGCATGACCAGCAGGTCAAGAGAGGTGATTCTCCCTCTCTACTCTGCTCTTGTGAGACCCCACCTGGAGTATTGCATTCAGCTCTGGGGCTCCCAACATAAGAAGGACATGGACCTGTTGGACCGAGTCCAACGAGGCCACAAGGATGATCAGAAGGCTGGAGCACCTCTCCCATGAAGACAGGCTGAGAGAGCTGGGGTTGTTCAGCCTGGAGAAGAGAAGGCTCTGGGGAGACCTTATAGCAGCCTGGCAATACTTAAAGGGGGCCTACAGGAAAGCTGCAGAGGGACTTCTTACAAGAGCGTGTAGTGACAGGACAAGGGGTAATGATAAACTGAAAGAGGGTAGATTTAGATTAGATATAAGGAAGACATTCTTCACTATGAGGGTGGTGAGGCACTGGAACAGGTTGCCCAGAGAAGCTGTGGATGCTCCATCCCTGGAAGTGTTCAAGGCCAGGTTGGCTGGGGCTTTCAGCAACCTGGTCTAGTGGAAGGTGTCCCTGTCCATGGCATGGGGGTTGGAACTAGATGATCTTTAAGGTCCTTTCGAACCCAAACCATTCTATGATTCTATGATTCTATGATGCTGAGGTAGTGGAGAAGCAGGAAATGGCCATCAGGGAAGGGCATAGGCCAAGTTGTCCTTTCTGGAGTAACTTTAATGTTGGTCAGGACCTTGAATGTCTAAATACACCTTCTCTCAATCTAATAATGAAATAATCGTATTCTGGGAGATCCCCATCTTTAACCAATTCATCCAATTCATCAACCAGTTCATCCTCAGCCAGTGTGGCCCTTGAGGAGTCCATGGTTGAAGCTACATGGGCTCAGCATAGTCAAGTCATTATAGCCAGGCCTACATAAGGAGACACTGACAAACCTGGCTTTCCCAATCCCTCAAGGCTGGCCAGACATAAACCATGTTTGGGCTGAGAGCTCTCCCCACAGCTGCCTCTCGGCGTGAGGACACCGCTGTGTTAACACAGCCCTGTAGCACTGGCCTGTGGCTTCATATTGGGTCAGCTTGGACAGCAGAGCTCACATCTGCCCACCCTGCTGGGTAGGCATGCCTTTTGTGTCCTGGTGCTGCGGTGGGTCCCTTTGGAAAAGTCATTCCAAATGTTCAATGACTACACACTTGTTTTTAAATACGCTTCTTATTTCCTCATCTAGTTGTAAAGTCGTTTGGATTTTCTGTGTGTGCATGTGCAGGTTTTTTCTTTCCTTCCTCCATTTCTTGCATTTCCCCTATAAGCATCAACTCTCTTTGTTTATCCTTGCTTGGCTGCTGCCCAAAATGCTGCCGTCAAAACACATCTGTAGAATAAGTGGTGAGTTTTTTAAAGGAATGTAAACAGCCAATAAATTGTTATGGGTTTTGCCCACAGAATCCATGCAGCTTTGATTGTTGGTACTTGTTTTACTTTGTTTAATTTGTTGTTGGAAATGTCTTGGGTTTGTTTGTTTTTGCCAGATAACTGCTGTGAGCCCCACAGAATGAGTATGACAATGTAAGAAACTGTTTTGGGTTACTTTGGGCAAAACTCCAGGGTTGCCAAGAAAGTCCTGAGGGCAGCAAACAGGTTAAGGCAGGCTGACCTCTTGGCTTTAATGTAGGTGACCACAGAGGTGTCACAGCAGACTCGGGCATGTGGATCAGCTGAGGAATCTTGTGGCTTCTTCCACATGGATTTCCATGAACTTGGGGCACTCTGTTACCAAGGGCTATGTTACTGAGAATGGGTTGCCTACCCAAAGGGTGCCAGATAAGGAAAAAAATCCTTAAACCCTGCCAGTGGTGGCTACTGTAAAAGATTGCTTGCAGGTTCCCAGTGAGAAGAGGTGCAGAATGTAAGGAAGGAAGCAGAGGGCACCATAGAGACTCTGGCCATAACCTTCTGCTTAATCCAAAGGGGTCATTTGTGCAGCTGCAGCTGCCACAGGTTCATTTAGCTTCCAGAAATACACCAAGACAAGTGTATGATCTCTTTCTGTATGATTTGTATGATTTTTAAACTGTAAGAGATGCAGTAAAGGCTGTACACTATGGCATAGTAGCATGACCAAACCTGTGCACTGGGCTTGTGCCACAGGCTGTCCACACTCAGTTATATGATCATTGGAGCTGCAGTTTTAAATGTTGTAGTTACCTAGACTGGAAAGTCAGAGGAGAGGCTGAAGGCTAACCATGTCATTCACAGTGTGCCGGTGGCTTCAGAAAATGCCTCGTTAATCACAGTGGTGTGAAGGCTGGGCTGGGCTTCGACTCTGATGCCCCGACTGACAGCACACTACCAGGCCCACGCTAAGCCCCCTCCGCCTGTGCAGAGCAATCCAGGGAGCCTTCATGTGTTCCCTACGGTATATACCTGCTTGGCTAATTGAAAACTATTTCTACATGAGAATCCAGCGAGGAGCATATCTGTGGGAAACTGCTCGCTTCTATCTTAATAATGCTGCTTGTAGGGCTTGGATAATTGACGACTGTGGAGAGTGAGGCGGCAGTATGTCTCTTCTCAGAGACACTTAGGGTAGGACTGGGAATATATGCCCACAGAGAACACTCGATTAGAAAGCTATGGTAAGAATCTTGCTCTGCTCTAACTACAGCCATACCCTTCTAGGAGAAGAGCCAATTTCTTAAATTTCTGTTGACAAGTGGAGGACATTTAGATATGTAATTGAGTACTTTGGGTAACATGTTGAAATAGAAGGGAAGCGGGGGGAAAAAACCCTCCAGAGAATGCACAAAGGTCAAATTTCTGCCACCTCTTGCTCTGCTATGTATGCCCTGTTCCTAACTGGATGTGTACCTGGGGAACTTGAAAAAAAGGGGAGGCGTACGTGAGGTTCGCTGTCACTGCCCTGCTATAGGTCCTTCTTCTCCACCTGACAAGAAATAATGGTGTGTTAGGAATATGTTTGTTTCCAACCAGTTGTTGACATAAAACTTGGTTATTATTTTACTTTTGCTGGTGCCTAAGGGCAAGACAAAGATTGCAACACATGAAGCAGACAGCTAAAACAAGCAGTGACTAAAGAAAGAGGTATCTGGCAGTAAAATCTAGACCACCTAAGTAAGGCACTTAGATTTCTTACTCAAAGAAATATTTCTGCCTTCGAACATTGATCCAGAAAGCTTTACATGTCAAGCAGGGATCAGGACAAAGCAAATCATTAGGATATAGTAGGCATAGGGGTATAGCTAAATCTCCACCACCCTTTGGCCTTGCCATACCTACTTCAGGGCTTTGTTCAGTTCCTTTGTCCACAGTACATGGAGACCTTCACATTCATGACAAGGGTAGTGGCCTTCAACAGGGGCAGAAGTGCTGAGGCTGTCTCCATGGCAGTGGTACCAGCTTGCTCCTCAGACGGGATGCAGCCTTCCTTAAAAGGAGCGTCTGGATAATCCTTGTCTCCCAAGAGATTATAATTCCTGTCTTTAACCACCAGCCAGTAAAACACTCCCAAGGGGAGGCCTGGGGAGGGGACATGTCCCTGTCCTCCTGTCAAACACCAGCCCCTGCCAACAGGAACACAAGAGTCACAGGGCAGGAAAAGAGCAGGAAAAATGGAGTCTGATCCCATAGCTAGGGCCCCTGGTGGGGGGCAGCCTGCTGTCCCTGTCCCTTGGCTGCCCTCCAGCAGAGGGACAGGCAGTGGGACTCCTCTCGAAGGAACCTCCTTCCACCACCGAGGAGTGGGCAGACACCCAGCTGGCAGTGGACACGGTTTCATAGCTCCTTTCTGCAGGAACTGTACGTGAGGGAACTGGCAGCAAGAACCCACTTCTCCTCACCCACAGCTCGAAATGGTAATTACAGTGTGGAAAGAGCCACTCGTTGCACGTGGCCAGTGCCAAACCTATTTCCTACTACATCAAGGAGCTCCCCAAGAGATACCTGTGCTTTCCTCCACACCCAGCCAAGCCCAGATAATTGAGAAATTTTCCATGCACCAGAGAGCACCTGCATAGCTGCACAATCCCTCCTGGGAAGCGGATTCACCTGGACTGGGTTGATAGAGAGGCCAGGACAGGACAGCGGTGAGTCTGACAAAGAGAGGGGACATGAAGGGTGGCTCTGAGTGTGCTGTCCTTTTTGTCCCTGAGGAACAATTGTGCTGTCCTGGGATGACCTCTGAACAGTTTCTGATATCTGCTTGCAGATGGGCTCTCAGAAACCTTTTCGGGGACAGTGATGTAGCTCATGTGGGATTTGTGGGGCTACACGCCATCCTGCCACCCTGCTTTTCTCCTAGTTGGGGCAGAACGGGGAGGCAGATGTAGAGCAATAGGTCTGGGCAGCACAAGAAATGTTTTGCAGAATATCACCTGCTGCAGGGCCAGCATGGGGGCTTTGGGACGTGGCTGAGCAGGCAGAGGCTGCAGGTCTGTGACGTTTCCTGAGTGATGAAATGGTGTCCCTTCTGTGCTTGAGCACAGTGCTGGCCTTCGAGGTGCCCTGTGCCTCCCTGGTGCTATCACAAGCACTGCAGCAACTGTGCCATGTGCTGCTTAACTGATAGCACAATCTGAAAAGACATGGTTCAGCGTGAAGACTGCGAAGTTTATCAGAACTACATTTTCCCTGTCCAGCATTTGAGTATCTGGAGTTCGTGTCTTAAATTCACGGCTTTCTCAACTGGGTGGTGTGCATGCCTAATGCCCTAAGTGGGAAGGAAAAGAAAGATTAAAAAAAGAGGTATAATTAAATATATCAGTGCAATGTATTTAGTGCTCTGCATTATTCACTAGTGAAAGAAGACAGTCTGCATGGAAAGATGTCAGAGAGACCACAGGACTTGTAAAGAGGTCTGTTTCCTCTAACAGCGCAACAAGTGGTTAAAATAAAAAAATGAAACACAGCAGGTGTGATACTGAGTTTAAACAGTAGCAGCAATCTAACAACTCCCCCTCCTGGGGTCCAACCCACCTGGAAATATAAATATTCTGAAATAATCACTGGTTTATTTAATCTGCACCTGGATGGTGTGTTCAGCTTCAGATCTGGCTCTGACATCTTTTGAACTTGGGGATCACTGTTTTTCTGCTTGAACACTTCAGTAAGAGTACTACCAAGTCCTGGACATGAGTTTTTATACTTACTTCAGGAATACCATTGTCTTATTCTTGATTACTTGCCCTGGTAGGGTTGGGCCCACAGGCATTACAGCAATGTAGTTTATTCAGGTAAATAGACTCCTTCAGACATATTTATAAGGACCATCCATCTTGAAAGAATTTTAAAGTACTTTCAGCACTAGGTTTACTTTCCATTTGGTCATATGAAAAAATGTGATATCCCCTCATTTTTTTCTAAGCCATTCCTCATTTTCATTCTTTTGGTTTCAGGATCTGTGTATAATATGACACTTGTTACTGTGATTTATGGCTTTAGGTGAACAATATGCTGTATGTGGTGTTAATTGCACTGGATAGGATCCAGAGGCATTAAAATGCTCGTCTTCTCTCCTCTGTCTAATGAGCTTTGATTTCTAACCTGTCAGCAGGGATTATTTATTAGACCATCATGTTTGTGATTCTCTACAGTAGCTCAAGTGCCAACACTCTCATCCAAGCACCCCTCTATTCCCTCCTCCCAAACATAGCTTTCACACAAGAGAAAAATTCATTTGTGCTGAGACTTGGCTTAGGCAGTGTCTGAATGAATGCTTTGGGCAGTAAGGGTATAATGGGAATAAATACAGGAGTTCAGAAACAGCTACTAAAAGAGGAAATGGTCAGCTTTGGGAAAAATGCACCTTATAATGATATTCCTGATCAGTGAATGAAGATACCAAGTACTTTCTTTGGAGTGGATGGAGTCATTTTGTCTATAGGTTTGAGCAGGTGGTGGTAAATCCAGAGCTCCTAATATCTAATAATAACTCTGAAAGAGTTTCCTTCTTTGGTTTTACAGTAGTCAATCCCCCTATTTAGGTTTTGCATTCCCCAAACAGAGCTAAATGCTTCTCATTTCTCTCAGATAAGAATAAGTTAATTGGTTAACATCCACAGAAGAGACATACTAGATAAAGCTAAGTACCATATTTCATAAGAAATCTCGATTTTCTTCTTAGTTTGTGACAAAAAAAATAGCTTTGACTTTTTCTAATCAGTTTGGGCATTACCTCACACAAGTCTATCTAATGTTTGACAGTATTTCTATCAAACATTTCCATCAAACAGCAAAACAAGTGCATACACTAAAAAGAAACTGAAACCTTACATTAATATGTCAATGTGGTAAGACTTCAAAAATGAAATTATAAGCAGACAGGATGTGTACAAAGAAAATATAACAAATGTAAATTCAGCTGTGAAATGTTTCTTATGATATGCACTTGATATCATCAAATGCAATATGTTCTGCTGCAGATTTAACTGGAAAAACAGGAATAAAAAATATGAATAATCAAGGCAGCTGCAACAGTGTTACATCTGGTTCCTCACACTGTAGTCGATATAAAACTTCAGGACTTTTTTTTTTAATTATCTTGTTAATCCGGTAAGTCTCTCCCATTTTGAAGGCCTGAATGTTTATGTTTCCTACATGTTTTCATTTTTTTAACTTTGTAGTTAAAATGTTGTATTGATATAGTTTTTTATTTAATTGCCATGTTTGTTTTGAATTAAAACCAACCTGTCTGCACTTAATAACACAAACAATTAAATATTCTCAGCAAGATTCTCACTGTGCCAGCTGAGCGTCCTCAGAAGATTTTTTTTTTTAATTGCTTTATATGTTGCTTTTAATTACATTCCTTTCCCAAGCGATTGTATCCTTATATAGGCCCCATTCCTGCAAGCTATCCTGGCACAGAAGCAGAGAGTCAAAGGCAGAAGAGTTCTGGGAAGGACTGCTGGGGGAAAAAGGCCTTTTGGTCAAAACAGAAGGATGCCAGGAAAGCTGTAAGCCTTGCAAAGGCTTCTCTCTGGTGAAAAAGCCAAAGAAAATGTCAAATTGTTTTGGAGGCATGAGGAAGCAGTAGGCTGTAGGTATCCACCTGGAGAATACTGGAAGTTGGCAGGAGGATCTCCTGGAGGACCAGAAGTAGGTATGAAGTACAGGAAGGGTCTTCCTTTTCGGAGAAAAAAGTATAGTGTGCCTGGGGCTGGGCCCCCTGAATTGCTCTTTTAGCACCACAGGCTTAGACCGTGTGTGTTACTTGAGGAGAGAGGTGCAAAGGCAGCATGGTGTCCCCAGGGGAGACTGCAGAGGGGAGCTGTGATGTCCAGGAAGAGCCAGCGTGCAAGACCATGAACTGGAGAGGAAGAAAAGCTGGTAGGGAAAAGTCTACTTCTGGTCACCCAGAGTTTCCTTAGGAAAAAGAAAAATGCTGAAGGAATACATTTTAACAAGTGAAAATGCCTGTAACACACTGGGAAAGGGTGTTTGCACCAACTCTCAGCAACTGCAGGAGTAAATTGTGCAGAGACCAAGTCCCCTTCCATGCCAGGACTAAAAGTGTTATGAATCTTTGCAGGACTTTTCAGGTTACAAGAGTTGGGAGAGGCACAACCATATCTGCAGCTGTCAACTGCCAATACTGATTGATTACCAACTAACACAGATTATGAACTTCTGTTATCCCACCGACTGAAGCCAAGAAACCAAACATGGACAGCTTTAAAACTATAGATTTTTAGCATTAGGACTATCCCAATTTACTGACCATCTACATACATAAGCCAAACCACTTCAACATACCTTTCCTGCACTAGTCTCATTTCTCCAGCTCAGACTGAAGATTGAAACACCTTTGGTGATAAAACTGTGCATCTTACTTCATATTTGAAAGTCTCTTAATTTTAGCTACTCAATCTTGTTATACCTTCTAAAATTAAAATGGTTCTATTGTCTTTATTTGGTGTATAGGCAGCTTGGCAGGTCTAAGCATGATGAGATTTAATTAAAAAAAACAGGGTTCATGTTTTCAGATTTTCTTTCCCCCAGAACTAGACAGCAATATCTTGTGGAGGGTTGTTTCCCTTTTAATGCAAGTTGCATGTCTGACATGATTGCATGATTCCAGGAGGCCAGACAATGGCAGTTGACTATAAAAATTATGGTGGTTTAAAGCAATATATAATTTTTAAAGATTCTCATACATTTCTGCCTTCCAGTTGGAGTTTCTACTTACTCAGTTAGACCTTAGCAACCTAAAGAGTTAATTTCACATTCTGCACAAATGTAGTGGTGGAATCAGGATCAGCATCACATTAGGAATGCACTATTAGTTGCCTGGTAATGATGACCCTTAAATCCTTGATTTGGTTATTGATTTCCAAAATACAGTCACCCTTCTATAACAGTAACCTACATTCTTGATGTCAAGGTTAATGACATTACATTAACTGTATTCACATGCATATTGTTCAAATGAACTCAGCTTATCATGCAATCCAGATTGCTCCCAAGTGTCACCTCTTTATTTAGCAGCTAGCAGTCATAATTGATTTTTTTGTTATATTTTTAAAGCAAAGCTACCTCATAAGTACTAATGTGCTTGGCTGAATGTGTGTATGAGAGAACACAAGGAAAGAGATTATGCAAATTTTAATTCTTTCTTAAATTCTTCCTTTGACTTTTAACAGATGAAAAATAGTTTTTACCAGGTGAGGTGGTGTTGCCTTTATGGAAATAATTCTTGGAGGACCTCTTCGGCATAATTTGGCCACTTCTTAATCAAGTTTTTCAAGGAGTGCAGTCAGTGTTGTGATCTCCACCTCAGGTCTAGTGTCTAGAAGTAAAAAAGAAACAGAAATGAGGTGTGTTTTCTCCTTCTGCAGTGGTTTTCTCCCCACAAAGTCATTCCCACTCATGTCACTTCAGTGAAGAGACTGATGTTTGGCAGCTTTTGATTTCTTCAAGGACTCAGCGCATCTGCTAGAGGAAAGATTACCAAAAGTAAGTGCAGAGCTGCTGTACAATATTAGAAATGGGGAAACAAATTTAATTTCTTTTAGTTGCTTACTATGAGAAAGGAAAGCTGTAGCATGTAAATCTAGGTGTGTACATAGGGTCCTCTGTGCAATCTGGCTCTGAAAGCTGGGGCAATTACACCTCTTCCTATATCCAAAGGTGCAGGAGAACTCAGGCACCCATTCTGGGAGCAGGATGTGAGGGCCAAGGCTATTTTTCTAGTAAAAACTGTTTTTCTGGAGCAGTGACCACCAATAAACTGAGGAGATAGAGGAGAATTGTCCTTATGACAAAATATTTTACAGAAAGAATGTAAAGTCTACCTTTTCCATAAGTGTTGCTGTAATATCAACACAAGAATGCATTATTATTTCTTTCTTATGATACACTAATACATCTTTAAACCAAATATCTTTAGTGGGCATAGATGGAGAGCATAGGTATCTACGTATCTATGTTATGCAGTAGTAGCATATATGTATCTACAAAGAAGAATGCTCTTTATCTGCTTTCCCCATTCCTTTTACCCTTCATCATTGCTATTAGATATATGTGCTGTACACACCAATAAGAAGAGGAAACAAGCTGAGTCATTGCACCCAGCAGGTTTGTACTGCTGCAAGTTCAAAAATGAAGATACTAGAAGTGCAGTAATACTGCATAGAAGCAGCAGAAGCATGAAAGCCAGTATGTACTAAAAATAAGACAGTGATAACTAATTCAGAGAATAAGTTAAGTGTCTGTGTCAAATCATGTATTTAGCGTATATTAATGCTAAAGGAGCCAGAGAAGGAAAAAGCAAGTCCACCTGCATCCACTTATTTTTGTGATCTGCTGAATACAGATGTCCTTTAGCCACATAAAAAAATCGGAATGGGAGATCTTAGGTTTATAGCCTTTGCACTGAGCAGTAGTTGAGATTTTTAATTTTCCTCGTTTGACTATGATTCCCAGACTGAAAAATTTTCCCCTCGTAAATAATTCAGGTTCTTTTCCTGTGACTGCAACACAAGCCTGCTTTTCTACCTGCCAGCACTTACGTGTACAGCACAGTATGTAAAAGAGTGCCCAAATTAAATGATTTATTAAAATTATTGCTATGAGAAACTTAAAATGCTGTGGGTACCATTTCTTTGTTGTAAATGGCCTTCCATGACTTCGTTTTAAAGACACTTTTCTTCCAATACAAATAATCTGTGAGCCTACACAAGAGACGCTAACTGGCACTCTGCTCCTGGCTATCCGGTATTATTCAGAGAGAAAATAAATGCATGCCCAGGGTGGGGACTCCAGGAAAGGGCATTTGGCCATTGAGGTGTAGGGGCTTGCATGTTGCTCTGTGGAAGTGGTGGCATGCCCTTAGAGAGCCCCCCGTAGGTACCCCAGGTTGGGTGCTCATGGCTCCCCCAGCTGTGCCACCAGCCCCCTGATCTTGCATGAGGGGATGGAAGGTGCTGCCAAGGGGCAGTTCAGAAAAAAGCAAGTAGTGGCATTGCAATGAGGATTAGTGATAGCTGCAGCCTCTGCATCAAACCTGAAAAGCACGTGAAATGTCTCAGTAGACGTGATCAGTGTCACAGGTAGGAAGTCTTTCCAAGGACCTGTTGGAGAGCAAGGGGAGATGACTGGACAGTTCAAGTCTTGCGTGCATGTCTTTTTACTACACATAAACTTTTCACTTAATGTTCACAAAACTGTAACGTATGGGTTGATATCTGACAACCTGTGAACAAGAGACATCTCTCCAAAGTGCCACATGGAGAAATTGCCTTTCTTTACTGTAATAAAAGGCAACTCCAATCCCAACTTCCAGTGCCTTCTTTCTGTGGAAGGAGTCAATCCTGCAGGCCACAAATCTTCTCCAGCACACAGAAGTGCTGCAGGGGTGCTGTGAGGGTTGCAGGAGGAAAATGACATGGGATGGGGAGCAATGGGTAACTGCAGTGGGGACACAGCAGCAGCAAGCTTCAGAGGAGTAGTGGCAGTGGCAGTAGTGTTGCAGGGCTGGCTAGTAGGTGATGAAGTAGCAGCAGAGTATTGGTTTGGTGGTGGCAAATGGCTGGGCTGAACTGAAGCCATGGAGAGCATATTTAAAGATGGAGCTACCATGTGGGTCTTGTATCTAGAAACAGAACTGTGAATGTTTTAGCTGAAAGAGATAACAGACCTCATATATTTCATATCCTTTGAAAAAGATATCTACGTGCTAATCCTCCAAGCTTAGGCAGTGAGCTGTGAGTGATGTATAAGCAGGTAGCAGCTAGCTACTGCCTCACTCAGCTGAAAGAGGCATTTCAGGACTATTGCCAACACACCTTGGAACAGGGGTAGTTTCATCTAGTGATAGTTATTCAGATTTTTTAAGCTGATTTTTAAGTTATTATTCTTCCCCAACTCCCACCAAAAAACAAACAAACAAACAAAAACCCCCAAACAAACAACTGTTTACTTAACTCTTTCTTTCTAAATCAATTTTTTGCCACCCAGGAAATACTGCTTGCTCTTAAGCCCCCAATTTGATTTAGTTTCCTACATTTGAGCAGTGTGAGGAAACACTTCAATGTTTCTGATAAGAGTCTCTAGAAAAATGAACCTGGCACATTTGCTGCCTGACACTGCCTGGCATACATTCAGCAGCAAGGACACAAAAGCTTTTGTCCTAGTGTTTGTAAAAGTAGATCTCAGTCCTACATCTAAGTCAGAGCAGACACTGGGATTTGCCCACATGCAGTTATTGGGGAAAAAATGGGGCATATATTATAACAGATCTCTGATAAGACCTCCAATGTTGATGTTAATTGAATTTTTTTTCCAGGATGTATTTTCAATGTTATTTCTCTCTGCTTGTCTAACTTGAATACTCCTGAGAATGGGGAGATGACAAGAATTAATGTCTGCTTCCATTAACCCGAACTTTATTGTTACTTAATTAACCGTGATTAATGTCAGGAGGCAAAGGAGAAGCATCAAGCTATTTTCAACAGCTCTGTGCTGATGAGTTCAGAAAAAAACAAGTAGTGGCATTGCAATGTTGATTACTATAAAATCCAGCCAAAAGATGCATTGTTTTGAAGGCTAGGTTTATTCTTCAGCCTCTGACAACATCCTGGTGAATTGCCAGTGACTGTAACCCCTAGAAACCTCAATTAAGAAGCATGAACCAAAAATACAAACACCCCAAAATTAAAAACAAAGGAGAAAATAGTACCCAGAATTACTCAATAGTCATGAATCTGTGTACACTGTATTTGGGTAATATATTCTCAGTGATTTCAGAGAAACAGAACAGCCCAGTTTTATATTGGCACTATTCCTTATTAATCTCACAAGTTTGATACACAGTCCTGATCCACTGCCAAAAATAATTCCATAGGTTGATTAGGATACCTGCTAGGTCTCGCAGAGTAGACCAAGCAGCTGTAGGCTAGTGGGAAGAGCAATAGATGTGGCAGGCCTGGCATTTTAACTAAGTTGTTAGGAACATCTAAGCTCTCCAAGGGCTCTTTTTCAAATCATTGCAAGGGGAAAAATTAAATAAATGAAAATCAAATTAAGATTGATATTGTAAATTTCCTGAGTTCTTAATTGGGAAACTTGGGACTTGCGACGGCAGGGTGAGTTCCTGGTGGCTGTCTGTGCCAGGTGATGATCTAATCTGAAGAATTAGGATAAAGGGAGTGATTTGGAAATAGACAGAAAACTGATGAATGATTTTCTCCAATGGATGTGACTGTATAATCTTTCTGAAGGTTCAAGGGAAAGCACGCACACCTGTTCTTCTTTTGCTAGAAGGGGATGTTGCTTTTTCTTGCTGTCCTTGTGGCCCTTTTCCTCACATGGCAGGGGTGGGGGGTGGGAAATGAAGTAAGAATTTCTAAGCAGTGAGCTCTTGAATGGAAGCAGCACAAGGCAATGGTTGGGTGGGACGTCTCCTACTTTCCCCTTTCCCACAAGGGTCTTTGCCTTTGTATGTGCTCCTATTCCTACTTTCTTCTGTGGCAGGGAGGAGACCTTAGCTCACAGCTCCTCACTAGCAAAGGAGGAATGGAAAATATGATATAAAATGGAGGAGCCACAGATGAAAAAGGGGAGTGATAGAGAGCTGGGAAGAAGAAGAACCGGGCATATTGAAGACTGGAAGAAAGTCAGTCAGGGACTGGTATAGGGAAAGGCAAAGCAATTATAGGAAAAAGTAAATAAACTGATTAAAACTAAGTAAGGATGAGAAAATGGAGAAGGAATAGAAAAAGTTTGAGTGAGAAAAGGAAAGCAGAAATTTGTAGGTATCATTTTCTGGATCTGTGCTTCTATTCAGCATTTAAAATAGTAGATAAATTTTTTAATGTTGAAAATATTTCCTCATTTTGTTGGGTTTTTTTCTTTTCTACCTTGTCATTTGAGGACTCCCTAGGTGGTCTTGCAGTGCATTGAGAACCGACTCTTCAAAACCAATTTTTGTTTATGGAGAAGATGTTTTTACACACATATTTTCTGCATTTTCATTTTAGCATGGAATAGGGAGCAAAAGCACACACAAACTAATCAGGAAGGCTCATCTAGTCCAGCCAGTGAAACCAGCAGTTTATACTCTCCTTTCGTCCTCATTTGGCCAAATTATTTCATATACAGAGGGAAACTATTCTGCCGAAGACCCATGCTGAGAACATTAATTCTGCTATGAATATGTCCTTCGAGGAATTTTCTTGTTTACTCAAGGAGTGAGAGCTCTGTTTTAGAAAAGCTTTTCCCTGCCTATTCATTTCAATTGGAATTTTATGCAAGGAAAGAAAACCTTTTTCATTACAGTTGAAGTGATAGGAAATGGCTGAAGGAATAAAACTGTCATGGGTAACCACTAACTGATGTCACTCTCCTTGAGCATTCAGCAGAGCAATCATTTTAGGGAGAAACAATTTGCAAGTAGCACCATGTTTTCACTGGACTGCAGCCTTGCCATTTGTAATATCTAGCTATGGTCTTTGGTTGTGAGGTCTAGTGCCCTTGGTGGCTTTTAGTGGAGTCCATTAGGCTAGTTACGTAGGCTTTAAGAGCATTTCAATCTTAGCCACATAATTATAATGTGCTTTGTCATCTGGCCAACCTGGGGAGAGTCGTTAGTGTGAGTCATGTGAATTAGAACTTGATATTTCATAGTATCATTGGTGGTTTTCAAATAAATTTCTCTCTCTCCCTCTTTCTTTCTCTCTGTCTCTCTTTGAACACACTGTCAACTAGTTTCTGTTTTCCTGAAATGAAGGAGTTAAAGCAGTCTGTCATCCACCTCTCAGTCCCCAGCCTGCATGTGGAAACTATTGCACAACACGGTAACAGAGTGAAGAGGTGTCATCTAAGTGTGTGAAATGTCTTTGTGCAATGGCTAAATGCAATAGAAGGACATTTTATTGCTTACTCAACATTTATTTAACTATTTCTAAAATTATATCCTTGGTCAAATGATTTCTGATTTAATAGGAGGAATTATCTTAGAAAATTTTGAACCCTCATTCTAAATAATTATACTGCTGTAAACATGCCCTTTCTTTCTCCAATAAAAAACCTAAATGAAATGTGCATGCAAGAGTTTGGAATAACGAAATAGGACATTTAAAATTTAGCTTTAGCTAACAAATAAACATATTTCCATCTGTAATTTTAAACTGCAGAGCAAAGCTTTGTCCTCAAAGGTTTTAACAGCCTCATTTTTCTTTCCAAAATAGAGCAAACCCTGTTCTCAAGAAACCCAGACCCATCCGGCCAGTCAGACGTATGACTGACCAACACAGAAAACAGGCTGGATTTAATTCAGGACTAATAAACGCAGTGGAAGATAAAGTGTAGCGCTAGCTCTACATTGTAATGTGTCTGCATCTAAACCCACCCAAAATCTGACATACTGAATGGGACAAAACCACTAACTTTCTTTTCCACCTTCCATACATACTTCCATATGTGAATCATACTGACAAAGGTGCAACACTTCCTCTGGGAACTCCAGGGTATTTCTTTTAGTCTACTGCCAAAGCAGATCCTGTCATGAGGGTTCCTAAGGCAGTTATTATGAAGGATAGGAACAACAGTTGTGGACAGATGTTGAGCTGACCACTGGTTGAAAACATAGATACCTAAATATGAAAGAGGAAACTACATATCAGTGACTGGGCAAAGCAATCCTTTGATCCAGTGTACGCATTATTTTTTTTTGGGTGGCAATTAAATTTAGATATTTTTTTGTACCAGTTTACCTTAAAGTGACTGCAAACTTATCTAAAACATAACTTATGGTATTCCTGGGCTGAGATAATCAACTAGGTGTGGAATAAGGCCCAACATGTGATTTCTTCCCAGCTATAAGTTATATAATATCAACAATGCTTTGAATAACATTTGATAATTATTCAAGTATTTGGTTTCTAGATGTTTGTGCAAATGTGTTGTGTTTGCAAACATAACTTTTGCCATAGTTACTGCTGTAAAGTTTGGTACACACATGCCATATGCCAATTCACAGTTATTTCTGGGTGCCTATTCAAACATTGATTAGACTTCATGTGGTTTGCCTCTCAGTTAAAGCAATAAAGAATATTATGGCAGTTTGGCCATTCTGGCTTGATAACTTTTTACTGTGTGCCCATAGTCTCTGTTCCCTTCTTGCCTGTGAAAGCAGCTTGCTTGCTCATCACAAATGATGTACTATTTTTAGAGGGGGAGGTAAAAGAAGACATAATTGCAGAAACCCGAAGAAGAAAGACTATAGACAAAATTTATTTTTACATATTAATAATGTTCTATTTTTAGCCATTAATGTTTGTCTCTAAAGACACATAAGTCATTGTTCATGGTCTTCTTTAGAAAAAGTTCCTCACACGCAGTAGGTTGGGGAGCATGGCTTTGTTCCAAGAAATCAGTGTGCTGTCCAAAGCGCCATGACAGCACATTTGTTCATGACACTGTAGTACAAACTGGATTGGGCATCTGCTGAGGTATAAAGTAACTTTTTTTCAGATCTCTCCTCTCCTCTCCTCTCCTCTCCTCTCCTCTCCTCTCCTCTCCTCTCCTCTCCTCTCCTCTCCTCTCCTCCCTTGTCCTTTGTCCAGAATCCGCTCTAGTACATAAGGAAAATGCCATGTAGCAAATACAGCAATCAGCAGTGGGACCAAAAAGGGAGGAAAGGCCGATACAACACAAGGTGAGATGTGCTTCCACAGCTTCCTATCTAGGTCTCTGCTGTCCCTGCAGGACAGCAAGGATCTCCATGAAAGGAAGAGGGAAGGCCTCTAGAGTGGGAAAGACTACAGCCAGCACAAGATAAGCTGTCCCTGCTCAGGAATCAAGCAGTCAGCAGGAAAATACCTAATATGTAGTTAATAAGAACTGCTGTGCACTGGAATCTGTCTTAAATCTGACACTTAATGCTGCAACTAGTACAACCTGGTTGGCATTTACAGCCAGCAACTCCCTCTTCCAGGTAGGCATCACATACTGTTATTCTTCCTCCATTTCTAGTCACTACTATAGCAATGAGAAAATAAGAGGTTCATTCAGATTTCTCCTCCCAGCTTACACCCGTATGGCTCAGGTCCTTAAAGGGTGCCCTAGCTCCCCATCTGCAAGCTGTTCTATGATCCAGACAAGCTCTCTCCTTCTGTTGAACCTGAAAACAAGGCCAGACAAATCTTACCCTTACTGGAACAAAAAGAGGGATTCACTCTGTCTTTTGCTGATTGAATCACTTACTTGGACAATTCCATTTTATTCAAACAGTCCTGAGAAAAACTAAAACTCCAAGGCACTTGAGGAGCTCTAATATGTAGGGGGATATGAAGAGGTTTGGCACTGCAGCTTTGCACTTGCGTTTATAAACGTACACACATTTGTGTGCTTCTTTCTGGTGTGTAGCCACCTTAGCAGGAGTCTTTCATCATTTCATTAGGAACAAGGGAAACATCTTTCACCAGAGACCCAGTCCTACATCAATGGAAATGGCGGCTCATCCCCATGTTCACGATTGTACGTGACATTTCATGGGCCTTAGCTGTGCTAGAAGCACAGTGGGGAGCTGACCAGGTGATGGCAGGAAAGAAGAGAGAAGTTATAAACCCTTGAGGGTTTGTGATTAGTGAAACCCAACTGCAATGCAAGGCATGGGCCTAATGCCAAGCATAATAGATGTATTGTTGCCTGCAGGGCTCGTCTTAGATGTATAACCCAGATCCTGAAGATTTTTTTATGTTCTGATTCCTATTTTTTTCCCAGCTCAAACTTCCTTAAATGGAAATCAGTCAACTGGGTTTAATGTGAGTGAATGCAATTACTATACTTGTTCCTTTGACTGTACGAATACTATTTATTTCTGCTTCATGGTCCACTCTACATAGCTCCCCACAACTTCTTTGTTTCTGATTCACACTGTGCCTTTATCAAATCTGCCTGCCATATAAAAATGTGGCTTTTTTCTGGGCATCATCCAAAGGCCACTGAAGTCAAGGGGTTCATGAAAGGTTCAGCGCCAATTATCACTACCACTACTTCCAGCCGTGTTCTTTTCATGTAGCATGTTCTGCTTTTATAGCTCTGTTCTCTTTTGCCAGTATTAAAACAAAAGCTCCATCACAGTGCAGTGCAATATATCTAGTATTCAGATTCTTATTTTGCTTTTTGTAAGTAACAGTTTTTTTCATAGCATTCCTTATCTTGCTGGGATGGTATGTGAATCCAGGGAGTCTTAATGATAAATTGCTGAGCGTAAATGGAACTTTAGTTCTCTATGTCAATGAGTAATGTTTTGCTGCTTAAATAAATATTACTGTGAAATGTATCCTTGATTTACTGACCGTGTACTAAAATAGATGAGTAACATTGTTCTGACAGCATTAAAAAAATGTTCAATCCATTCTCTTTTATGGCATGTGGGAAACTGGCATTCAGAGTGAATATTTAAGCATGTTTGGTTCATCCTCACCATTAGACTCCATTTTTTGAAACAGAATTGTAAAAACATTGAGTTAGCTTCATTAAATCAGTAAAGTGATTTCTCCCATGCAAGATTTTTTTTCCTCTTTATTCATTGCATTTAAGCCTAAGAACATAATCCACTGAATGCCTCATTTTGGGTTGCTGTTCAAGCTCCCTATTCATCTTTGCACTCTTCAGCTCCCGTCTGTTACAAGCCATCATGCAAAAAATTCTGCACTTAATAATTTAAAGAAATGAACCATACTTCCCCTGCTCCATTTGAAGGGAAGAGGCCAAACAAGCCCATCTCCTGAATAGCCCGTCAGGCTTCTCCACGTTACCAATATTCCACAACGGCTTCAAAGTTTATGGGACACAGATAATGAAATAGTAGCTCTGTATGTTGCAACACCAGACAGAGAGCCAGAGAGATGCCAGTACTGCAGCACATTACCACTAGCTGCTGTGAGCAAAATCAGTGCCAGCAAGAGCAAGCGTCCATCAGAGGACATCCAAAAGCCTGTGCCCAGAGACCTGAGATCTTCCCATGCTGAACCTGGTTTTGCCTGTAGATCCTTGGGCTCCCACTAAACTCTTCCCCTTTTAAACAAACAGAAATACCACCAGTTCAAAGCTGTGGCATTTTAAAAACACTTTCATCCTTTCTCTGTAGACAAGGAGGCAATAAAGCCCAAAACATTTTAATCTGCTTACTAGCCTTTAATTACACTAACTGCCAATAGGTTCTATTACCAGGCCAAAGCAAATACTGGCTGTTGTGTATTTTTTTTTAACTGTGATTGATGAAGCATATTTGTGTAACATTAGGTCATATTTGTCAGAGTTTAACTTTTTAGTTGGCAACTACACCATTAATTAGCAATATTGCTGATAACCTCTATTTTATATAACCAGCAAGTTGTTTTTCCATACAAGCTGGCAGTGGAAAACAAGAAAAGGGTATTTCAATGGTGCCACAAGTCTGGAGTAGAAATAATCAGAGAAATACACACTACAACATTCTCCGGGATTGCTATCTGTAAAACACGCTTCATTTCTTGACAGGCATTATTTTCTTAGCTGTTCTTATTGTGGCTTCCTTTCTTTTCAGTCTTACAGTATACTCCTTTTAATGTCACAACTCTGTTTTGGATGCCCTCTGAGTTTGCAGCCAGGCCAGTGGCATATTCCTGAGGTTGCACATTTCCTGTTGTAATACCCTGTTTTCAGCTTCTCACAACTCTTCCAAACTTTTTCCATTTGGAACAAAATTTTCCATCTAAATTCTTTTTTTTTTCCAAAGAGTATTTCAGCTAAAGCTGTACTGCTGGTTTTGAGCATGAGGTATGGGATAAAGAATATATTTCTACGTCTCAAAACTGCACATCATCTTTTATATTAAATGTTGTAGTGTCTTCTAAGATTTGGAGCTGGGATATGAAATTTCACTAAAGGATAAAGCTTATATCAGGAGCTTATCTTTTGCCACCATGAAAATTCACCTTTGGCCAAGTGACATCCTTGTGAAATACTGTAGTTCAATACCTCTCAGTAGAAGTGGCTGCAGTTCACCCATTAAAGTCTCCAGAGATGAGACTTCTCCCTGTCCAAGCTCTCAGAGCATAGTGAAGATCCTTGCAGCCCGAGGCGCACGTACACAGTTGGACTTGACATTAGTCATTCTGCACTGCATTTCCAAATCTGAAACATGGGAAAAATACAAAGTCTGTGCCTCCAATGAGCTTTGTGAAATTAGGTCATGAATGACGGTGGAGCATGTACACACTGCAGTGAAAGGCATTGTAAAGAACTCTTGAGAATGTGAATAATCCTACTTTTACAGAACAGCTTCATCAGCGGTGAAGAAAGACTGCTTGGGCCATGCACTGAACAATGGAGAGAAAATAAAATCATCGGCTGTTAGTCATTAATTGAGTACAGTCAGCTTTTTGCTCTTAGAAAGGACCTGTGGGAAGAAAAAAAGGACATGAGCATGTGACGAAAGATGGCATCCTAGGGCACATGCACTCCCTTGCTGCTTAAAAGGTGTGTGGGCATTAGGTCATGCATTTTCTAACTCCTGAGCTCTTAATAATGGTCTTTAACCTAATCTCTGTTGCCTATCTCACAACTGATAGGTGAAGAAGAATGTCTTTGTAGTTGAAGTGCTGACCTGGGACCTGGGGACAGCAGGCTCCTTTCTGGATTCCGCCACATACGTTTTTTGTAGAAACTAAATCAATAAAATGAGTAAAATTTTTAAAAATGCAGTTTATTCGCCCATTGTCTATCACATCTATTTGATGTTTTTCTTTTCAAAACTTTTGGAGACATTCTTGTCTCTTATTCAGTATTTGTCAGTCTCAGCTCAGGCCTCTAGTTGTCATTTTAAGAGAAATAATGACTTGGGGAGCTCTGTTCAAAGCTCACTGAAACTAAATAAAGCTTTTCCAGTGAATACAGTGGCATTTGTGACAGCTGTGGGAGTTTATCTCTGAGCAAACTCCTAAGAACTGCATCTCTGCTCAGAAGGGCTAAAAAACACATGAAGGCAAGAACCTGGCCTTTTTATCTTGAGATGTATTTAAGAGGTTCAAAGTAAATTAGACGCGCAGCCATCAGTGGACTGATTACATCTCCCAAGAGGCAAAATACATTCAGGACATTTGCAAGGGCTCCCAGGTTTGACTGCGAGCCCTTGGGAACCTGCATTCACTGGCGTGAGAGACAGGAGAGGTACCAGGTGGGACATGGTAGGACGTGCAAGTGGCACTAGGGCCCTACATTCAGGCAGCTGGACCGGGTTCTGTGCTTCTAAGATAGGACTGAAAGCATTTAATATGGATCATTTTGTGCATTTCTGATGCACTAATGTAGAGTCTGCTGTGGCTTCGTGGTATAATAATAAGTGTAGCCTTAAAACATTGTCCCAGGGTATAACTCTTTGTACAGGTGCAAAACTCTTTTACCAGTGAAAAAACATGGCAGTCCCAGAGGAAAAATGGCTTATTATACCTCTTAAATTTAATGTTGTAGACCTAAATGAAGTAAAAGTTTCTCCCGCTTTAATAAGTGTTTTTCTGATGTTTACCAAAAGCCTCCCCCCAAATCCCGACTTCAGCAATTCTAGTTGTAAGTAGTGGAGCAAAAAGCAGAAAAAGAGTGTGAACAAGGCAAAGATGGTTATGCAGAGATCCATATTATACTGCCTGACTTTAAGCAAAATTCCCCAGTAACTCCAGCTTGTGCTTAGAAACCAGACCTCTGACAGATACACCAGAAAGGCATTCTTGTAACTTGCAGCACAGCAGTACTTCGAAGGGTGTTTTGTAACGAAAAGCAATGGTATTAAATCACTGAGCCAAGAGAAGGATCTATGTTTTGATTGGGTACACAGCCTTCCTCTGACAGATTTCAAGACCTGCAGTCTAGTAGATGGCACTGTAACAAACACAATTTTATTTCTCTTAGGTCGCCCAAGGAATTCGTTTGGCCACGTGACGTTTTCATGAACCACTGTTTATTTTCTGTCTCGGGTTTTTGCTTAACTCCTTTTACAAGCGGTTCTTTATTCTTCCTCAGGTGCGCTGTTTGTTTGTGCAAGAAGCACGGCCAGGAAGCCACCATCAGCTTTGCTGGCAAGGCAGAGATGGAGCAGGCTGTGGCTGGGGTCACAGGCACCAGCTTGTGCTGAAGCACTGCCAAAGTGTGTGGCGCAGCCACCGCTGCCCAGGGCTGAGCTCCTGGGTGGGCCTCCTCCAGCTGCAGCCCTCACGCCGAGCCCTGCGCTGCCGTGCACGACACCAAACGGGTATTTCAGTGTGCTCTTATACCAGCACCTCTGCATTCAGAATGATGGGGGGATTGCCTGTGGATGGCTGACTCCTTTGGTGTTCTCTGGGTTTTGTTAAATGTTCTTTGAACTTTAAGAGAAAACTTTTGGGTCAACACAGGGAAGAATGCCATCTCCATCTCTCACTGTTTTGATTTTTTTTAGCAACTAATACACATGTTTAAGATTCAGTTGGTACCAAGAAGGCCTTTGATGGATTCCTACAAATGATAGTGAGGATGTAACTGGTGTGATCCCCTTTTAAAAGTAGTAGACCCTTTTCAAAATGTTGAGAGGGTGAAAGTGCCTATAGCAAGGAAAGCTAATAGACGCAAAGCTTCTCTGTGATCTAGAATATAAGCAAAAAGGGAAGTTCAGCTTGAGGTTCCAGTACAGATGAATCTACTGCCAAGTGAATAATGCCATTAGTTTTATTGCAGCAGTATTGTTTTGTTACACTTTTATTGTAAATATGCATTTTAAAAAATTAAATCAATTTGAAAGAGGATACCCTTTTCAGGAGGTATACGGTATGGAAAGGAGAATGATTCGTAGCAAGACAGAAGCAGAGAAACAGCCAGTCTTGGTGTATCTGTCACATCCACTATAAAAATGTTCTGTTGCATGGCAGTCACAGCAGTGCTGCGAGTTACAGGACAAAGAAATAGTAGGTCGTATCTTATCCTCGAACTTTACTACATAAAACTGATGACAGGAGTTCTCTTTTCTTAAATAGGTGAGCCAATAAAAATATGTCCTCTGGTATTCATAGACTATATATTGCAGCAGCAATATAGTGTAATTCATTGATAAGAAGAAAAAGTCTCTGATGAGAAAAATTCCTCTGTTGCTCCCTTTGAGAAAGAGCAGCAAGAAGATGACACTGGATACGCAGAGGTACGGTCCTGTTGACTTCAGCACGAGCTGGCTCATGCCTCTGTGTCAGACCATTTTCTGCCATGACTTGATGGTGCTGAGACACCTCACATAAGCCATCTGAGGACTTCTCACACAGTAATTCTCCACACACAATTCCTCCTTCTGCACACCCTTTCTGCTTTATGTAAGTAGCATTTGTAGGAGCAAAAGGGGCAGAAAGGAGGAGGTATGCCAGCATTCAGCAGCATGTCTTTCATCTTTTGGGGCACAGCTTTGTCAGGGGGCAGTGGGGAGGTGCGCCATGCATCCCAGAGGGATTACGTTTCAAGAAGAAATCGCACCTCTGTGCTTCCCTGATGTGAAGGTGGGGCATACAGGTTTCCCTTAATCCTGGGACAGCCTGGTCTGCCTGCTGCCTGCAATGCACTGCTGATTTTCCACTTGCATGTCTGCCCCGCTGGCATGTGGAGGCAGCCGCCCCAAGCCTGTGAAGGCTTCTGTTGGGGAGGGCACAAATGGCTCTTTTTCCATCCACCTCCACCCAAAGGGCAGGAGCATGTTGGGCTGGTGTTTCTGAATACCTCATTGAAATCCCATTTTAAATCTCCTAGAAACTAAGAAGCCCAGACTTGCTCCAAACAAAATCAATGGCAAATTCCTACAGATGATAAAAGGGAAAACAGCAACCCCTAAACAGGTGTCCATTTTGATTTCCCAAATGAAACGAAAGGTGCAAACTGTATTTGACAGTTTTTCAACTAAAACTAACACTCACTTCAGCTTATGTCTGAATTATTTCAAACGTGATAACATTCCTTTGGTCCATTGTATTCAGACATTCAGGATCCTTGCAAAATATTTATTTTGGATAGTCCCTATATCCAATTCCTCTTTTTATCAATAGAACAATATTTATGGAGATCAGGCTGCCAACTTTGCCAGACAGACGCCCTTTGCGTTAAAAAGAAAACATGATTCATCGCAGGATCAGGATTTCAGCTACAAATTAGACTTTTCTTTGATAGGCTGAAAGATACATGTCAATAAAGGAAAATTCTTGATAGCTGGAAAGGAATGTTTTCTTTGAGGCTGCCAATATTCAGTTCTGATCACTAATATCTTAACTAATGGAAAAGATTTTTTTCCTTTATCTCATTGTATCCCAGGGGCAAGGTTTAAAAGAAACGGAAAGATAGTTCTGAACAATTGTGCTGTGTGAAGATGTCAGCTTATTTTTGCTATCTCTTTGAGACCATGAATATCTTTTCATGTACTTGTGCAGCACACAGGACAAAAGTGCTTTGACCCAAACCTAGGGTTCTCTAGATAATACATATAATTAGCATTAAGCATAGTAAGAACAATAACAGCAATGAAAAAAGTAGAGATAAACTTACAGACTTGTGGCTTGTTATCTTTCAGGGCACAAACCTATCATACACACGAAAATAGACTTACTCAAATAGCCACGGTGCCCAGCAGAGTAGGAAAAATAAGTTGTGTGCTGGGAGAAAAAATCAGATTTAGTGATCCTTGTTTTTCAGGGCTGTTACTCCTGGTCTTTACTGCAGATATCCCACAAAGTTATTTCTCCTCTCTCTCTAAGCAGTACCATTGAAAATACGTAATGGATTTTTCATCATGTACCCTTTTAATGGTAATTAAATATCACAACCCTACCTTTCAACTAATTGCAATGGCCTTGTTATTTTTGGTTTTGCCTGACTATGATTTCAAACTAATGATCATTAGTAACAATAATAGTCCTCTACCCTTTTATCATGCCTTACATCTGTGGGACTCTATGTTAAGCATTACTACGTGCATTACACCAGTGCTTACACTGAGTCACAGAGGTTAATTAACTTATTAAAGATCTCAAAGCACGTCAGTGGCAGAATCAGGAATAATGACACTCAGCTCTGAGCTCTGCTCTCCCTGGCCTTGATGCTCTGACAGTTCTTGCTAAAGGGTTAGCCAGACTTTGCAAAATGCTATTAATCACTAAAAGCTGGACTTCTTTAGGAGAGGATTATTTGTGTGGGAAGGGAAGGAGGGAGTCATTTCATTGCTAAAATGAAGCTGAAAGTGGGACTAATGGAAAGAAAAGCTCCTGCTTGTCTGAATCACACTGCTTGAAGGCAGTGGGTGTTGCAGACGGTTGGTACTATTTGTTAAGGAATCTCAGGATGTGGTGTTCACAAAAACAGTCTGAAGAGTGATGTACTGAAATTCAAAGTTCCCAAACAGTACAAAATCAGATCCAATGACATTTTACTAATCTCACTGATGTCCTCTATGGAGAACCTTGGAATAGTGTAGCTTTTAATATGCAGGCTGCCAAAAGACCATGTTCATCTAACTTTTGCCTCAGAGAAGATTGCCACTTTTGGACCTTGTCCTAGTCAGCAGTGAATGACTGCTTGCTCAAACACACAGCTGGATAAATTCTGATGTTGTAGAGATCAAGAAAACGTGGAAACTTTAAAGTCTAATTACTACAGAAAAAGCTATTTTCTGTGTCTCTCCTCTTCCCTACCACCATGCTGCTTTATTTTAACACAGGAGCCTTTGACAGAAGCTGTTAATGCTGCTTCAGATTCTCATGGGATGGAGACTGGCATCAGTGAATTTAAATTGGCATTTTATGCTGATGGTATATTAATATGTATGATCTAGCAGGGACTTCAGCTTTTATTACAGTTTGAATCATTACTAATTTTGGCAAATTTTCTGGCTTTCAAATGAGCTGTAATAAATTTGAAGCCATGCCTCTGCGTAGACCAGATAACACATTTGCCATCTAGATTTTCCCATTTAAGCTGAAATGTTAAGTTATTCCAAACGTCAGCTTCTGTATCCCCTGATTCTATTTAAAAGAGAAAACCCTGATAGCAAAATATCAAATTAATATAAAACATTTTGCTGTGCCTTGATCCATTTTAAAACATAACCAGGGGTCAAATCTGGCCTATCTGACTTAGGTGGGGAGCCTCTTATAAGTTAACAGCAGACTCTTATACTAAATTATATGTTATTGATCTGATTCTGCTGTGATACAAGCAGAACCTGATGCAGCTATAACACAGCTAGAGGGTGAAGGGAGGCAATGCCACAAAATACATCTGCGTGGGCTGAACACGACAATACTAATAGGTGTGAAGAAAAAGCACATTCATCCTTTCTAAAAGCGCACCTGATTTTGACTACTTTTATCTCCTGTTGATGTCACTGAAGCATCTGGCTGCTCATCATTCGTAAAACTCAGTTTTCTTTCTTGAAAACCCATATAAGTTAAAAAAATAGTGATGAGGTAATACAGCAGGTAGGAGCTGTGTCAGCACTTTGACAAGATACCCCGTAACAAGACTATCAGGCTGTACATGTCAATCCTTAATGCGGGAGGAGGTAGTCATTAGAAAGTTGTGTTAGTACACCAGAGTTAATGTTCATGAATCCATGATGATAGGCAGCTTAGGAACAATGTAGATTTAGCTTGTCTAAATATCCTTTAATGGTGTCATCTCTGATCTTCCAGGTCTGATTGTCTCACAAAAGGATGAGTAGAAATTGTTGGTCAAATTAAAAATATTTTTTAAAAGTTTTCAAGCATCAGAAAATTAATTCTCTCTCTTTTCCATTTTTGGCCTCATTAGGATGAGAACTATTAAACCATGAAGTGGAAAATTGCTAATTCAGCACTCTTGACATTTCCAGAAACTGAAGAGATCAACATCGTCTGTGAACATTCTCCCAGGAGATGTTCAGCTAAACTGCACTCCCTCTAGTACTAAGATAAACAGCCACAGTATCTTTGCTGTGGCTTTACCTGTACAGATTTTTCAGTTGTATTAAACCTATGTCTTAGTTTGGTCTCCTGAGAAAAGGAGACTTGGCATTTGCCTCGTCTGTGGGTATGCATGCCTGTTTGGGTCCCCTCCTTAATTCCTTTTGAACTCCTCATTTCTATCAACCAAAGCTGGAAAATGAGTAGGAGACAGAAAGATCCTAGAAGCTTAATAAAACCTGGCAAACTGCTGGAGGAGAGACCCCTTCCCCTGGGTCTTCCCACTGAAGGACACTGCAACATGAACCCCACCATAGCAGAAAACCTAGCCACCATCCATAACTCTAAGGAAAACTGTGTTCATTAGTTCTGCCAAGGTCCTCTAGCCAACCTGGGTATGCTCTCCACCCACAAGGGTACTGGGAGGACACCTCTTTCCCCTGAAAGCCCCCAAGCAGCACAGTTGCAGGTTCACGGGTGGCCCTCTGCTCGCCTCGGGATGTGAGTGAGGAAAGGGGACATAAAGCATGGAGGCATCAATCACAGAGCCTGGTCCCAGCTCCCTGCAGTCCCTTTAGTGCTGTTCCCTTGCTGATGTTACCCAAAATACTGTAAAAAGCCACCATCTCTCAGAGGAGGTCATGGTTTCCAGCCTCACCGAGGGCAGACAGGGAAGACCCATGTGAAATAACAGCAAATCTCATTCACTTACAAGGAAAAAATCACAAATTGGAGTGGGTTTTGTCTGCTTTTAGTGGGGGTGGTAAATAAGAGATGCTGATAGAAAGAATAATGCCCTAAATATGTTTTTTGGAATAACTAGTCAAGGTGGTCTTCCACACAAGACAAGTAAAATAAATCCTAATTATAAGTAAAATAAAATACAAGCCATTCAGATGGTTTAAGTTTACTTGTGGAATAAGCAATTGTATGTATTTTAATTCAGACTCATTAATAAGTAATTTGTGAAAGCGTAGCTTTAGGAAAATAGAACTCAGAGGAAAAATGAGGCTAAACAGATCAAGAGCTGGAAAAATTACAAAATCCAAAAGCATACTTTCTCACTGCTCATAATATTTCCTCTATATTGTGTTGATATTTTTAAAGATTTACTACTGTAAATCGTTACTCCATATCATTTTTACTGTCAGATGCAAACATGAGATTTTAACATTATAAATCTCTAATGGAGGAAGTGAAGTATATCTAGGAATCATGTTTGCTAGAGCACTAAAATACTTCATTATATGAGGAGATTTCTTTTTTAGCGCTGCATTACTTGTGTTAACATAAGCTGGGTCTCAAAGGGACTGGCCTTGTGGTCAATTAAATATTTGGAGTAAGCATCACAGATTTGATGTGTGAGGAACACCAACAGTGTAAATTGTTCCTTGGCCATTTTTGTTTAACCTGTTTGGCACATGGAGGTAACAGGCATGGGGTTGAAGAGGGCAGTCTAAAGTGCATAAATTACAGTACATGTAACAAACAAATGGATTACGTGAAAGAAACAGAAGCATATTCTTATATGCTGATCTTAAGGCTCATATGAGCATCAAGATATTAATTTTTCTTTTCCCTTTTCTGTCTATTGCTTCCATATTTCTAACCTGTTTTTCTGTACTGCCTCTTGTAAGAGGCTAATAACACTGCATGAAACAGTGTGTGGATTCCTATATTCCCATGCACTGATTGTAATTATATTTTAGCTACCATTTTAAAATGGTTTCTTTCATTTTTGTCTTGTTTTCTTTGACTTACTAATAGCTTTTTCCAATCTGTGTCATGTTAAAATGCATAAAGTAATCAGAATTCTCTGCACACATTTCTCAGGCTGCTCACCTGGCTTAGACTAAGGCCAGCCACATTCTGGTGGCAATGATATTTAAATTTAATTTCAAAGGCTTAAATTCACAGATTTACATAAGAGTTCTAAAAATCCTACTACAAAATTCCCACATTTTTTCTTTTTCATTTGTCATAATTCACTCTGAGCTTTTCATATATGTTATTGAACATGGTTTACTTCTCCCCCTTACCAGTTGATGTGCAAGCTAGTACTATGAAATGTATAGGTAAAGGCCATTTTCTAAAGGCTGTGCGATGTAACATTGGCAAGAGACATGCAAAAGACAGAAGGGTGGTAATACCCTGAAGCATTTCTACTAATCTGAGCAGGTATTAAAGCCTTCACTGAGATCTGCTGAGGTTAGAAACTGAGGTTCTGCTTCTATCTCAGTTTGTGATGTACCTGATTTTACTGATTTTGGGCAAGATGACTGTTGTTCCATGTTTGTTTTTTAAGTAATTTTATTGCCTGAAAAGGAAGCTGTAGGAACTGCCACTACATGCTTGCTGGTTGATCAAGTACTGCAAGGGCAAGAGGACTTAACCCTACTCTGGAGGGACTGTCAGCAGCAATGAGGTGATCCCTTTCCAAACCCATTTGGGCTCTGTCATCTCATATGAGCCTGACAACAGTGAGTGGCTCTGCTCAGTGGCAGCAGCCACTGAGGTTTCATAATGAATCATCCCCTTAGATTTTTTTTCCTTGAGCTAATGGATGCTGAAATAGACGGAAAGCTTTTGGTGTCTGCATACCCTTAGGGAGCAGCTCTGTGCTGAGAGGAGGTATCTGCAGCAGGTGAGTGCATTGTGGATTGGCTCTGCAAGGACAAATTTAGAAACTGGGACATCTGTGGGTTGCAACAGTTGGGTTGGGAAAGGGAAATGAGATAGAAACACCCAAGGCAAGGCTTCCATGTTCCTTTGCATTAATCCCCAGCGCTAGTGCCTTCCGCTTAGGCTGCAGCTGGACCCACGGTTCTGGTTGTGGTGTGAAAGGTGGCGTGGGCAGCACGGGGCAGGGGCTCGGCAGCCAGCACAGTCTGAAGTGAGCTTGTTACCAGGCAGCTGAGCGATGATCCACCCAGCTGCGGGAATGCAGTACAGGCCTGGCAAGCGTGAGAGGTTAACACACTGGCAGACCTGCTTTCTCTCAGTCTGGGTCTCACCTCTTCTCTCTCCTTCTTTCTCGCCATATTAAAAAGTAGCTTTCCTTTAACACTGAACAAGAAAAGAAAAAAAACGAGAATTAAGAAAAAACAGTTTCAACCCTAGAACAAGTGTATCAGTCTGTTTTGTCCTATGGGTCAAGTGTGTAGTCTTCTCCTGCCTCTCCTAGTGCCATTTGCAGTTAGAGATTTAAAGAAGCTCATATTCCCATGCACTCCTGCAATCCAGACACCTGCATTCCCCTTCTCCACCCATTCCTGGGGTCAGAACACCGCTCTCGGATTTCGTTTTGCTCTCCCCATTTGAGCTACTGCCTGCTCTCACTACTGGATTTCCTGACCATCAGAAACTTCTTGGTGAAGGCCCGGTGTATCACACAGACCTGGGCTTCCAGTTCAGGAGGAGGCCTTGCCTTGTCAATAGTCTCCTAAAGAGAAAGAGGAGGGCAGTCCAAGTTCCCAGCTCTGGCACACACTTCCAGTTTGTGTGAGCTATTTTGACCCACCAGTTTAGTTATCTACCTCCTCATCTGTAAAAGAGTGATAACAGCACTTTCTGCCCTCATAGTGGTTTACCGTTAAAATATCCAGTTAAGAAGATGTGGAAAAGTCACCTTTCAGTGCTCATATCTACCTACAGACTCTGTACCACAGGACTTCAAGTAAAAATGTACTGTGCAAAAACAACTGTTCAGCTCCTGGAGGTGTGCAAAGTCAATTGCATCCTTAATTTCCAACAGCTAAGTTCCCAAAAGGCTTAACAGCCATGCTCAGAAGCATTTGGCTTTTATAGCACTGGGCAGCTCGACTCTTAGATCACGCACAAACTCACGGCTCCTTTTCCTCCTCCCTCTGCAAGGCTCAGTCTGCAGGGGGTGACCTCAGAGCACACCTCCCAGGTCAGGCTTCACAGCAAATCCTGGGAGGTGCTTTTACCCACCTCCTGCATTGGAAGGTGCAGACTTTTCTTTTGACTGCCCTAAGGACTGGTGCTTTAATGTGGCGGCTTTGTTAGCGACAGGCATTGTATAGGGACTTCAATCGAGTGCTGTGAATTCTGCTGGGTAGCATTAGCAGTAAGTGAAGTGAAAAGTGAAAAGTAGTTATAGGGCTTCCTTAAGGCCTTTTGGTGGATGAAAGAGGCAGGTCCAAAATCCAGACCTCCCACTTAACTGCTTTGTAAGACTTGTCATATTTCTAGTGGTCTAAGTGGATTGGTGACGATATCAAGCATAATTAAACAGAGACCACATAGTGTCTTTGTGCCAACAAACAATATAGATCAGAAAAGTTTTCTGTGTGTAAACTTCTCTACTGAAAGTCTGCAGTTTTTTGGAAGTTTCTTTCCTTAACTGATGAATGCAAATACTTGTTCAGGTTTCAGCAACTGTGAGCTTTCAGACTTCTTTTTGCTCCTCCGTCTTAGGGATGCTTCCTCAAACTCTCTTAACATGCTGCAATGATAAACTGTGGGGCAGAAAAATTGCTTGCTGACCTGAAAAATAAAGGAAAAAAACCCCACACCCTTTTGAGCGATTCTCTACAATGAAACATGAGTTATATGGACTAACTTTATGCTTGTAATCTTTTCTTTGCGAAGGTGCAATGACATTCATTCTTTCCAGACTTCTGATGATAACAGGTTTTTATAGCAAACGCTCAGGTCTAAGGTCTGCTCTCAGAGTGAAGTTGCTGAGTCCTCCTGGCTCTAAACTAGTTACAGGGTTTTATTAGTGTGACTGGGAAAAGAACCTTCCTTTGAAATCCTACAGATGAATAATAGGGCAAAATGATTATGAAAATGAGGAGAAAAAACAAAAACACATGCTTTATTCCCACATACGTGAGTTGAAAGTTCATCAGATTTTCCCCATTGACTTCAATGGAGCCAGGAGCCTTCCAGTTACATTCAGGATTTCAGAGCAGTAATTCTCATCTCAGGATTCTTTCATCAGAAGATTTGGGGCAGCTGTATAGTTCACACTTTAAACTGCAGATCCTCTTAGGATGAGGCAAGAACTACAGGTAGAAATAACCCTTGATTTTATACTTGCAATAGCTCTTCCTCCCGTCTCTGATGCTCAGGAGCAGCAGGCTTTCTGTGCTGATAAAGAACTCCCTCAGCAGCAGTTACTCCCACCAAATCCTTCCTCAAAGTGTGTGTGTGTGTGTGTGTATGTGTGTGTCTAGATACCTGTGACTAAGAAAGCAAGTGCTTTCCTCTTTTAAATTACTTTTGCTGCTTTACCAGGTAGACCAAAAGGGAATATGGTGGAAACTGTCCACCATATGGGCTGTCCTGGAGACGAGCCACTGCACAACATTTATTTTGTCCATGACTGGGTGCAGTCCTGGCGCGAGCGGCAGAGACGTACAGCGCTATCACAGCCGTGGGCGACGTTCCTGAGGGCACCGCTGTTCCCGTGCTCCTCAGCCTCCCCCTGTCTCATGAAGTCTGCACTTCCATCTTTGACCATCGCAGAAGCCATGGCTGGAATGGCTGTATGAAATCTGGAGCTGTAATTGCTGAGATTGCAGATGAGCAAACAAGGTTATAATTGTGTTGTCTCTTTAAGCACAATTTAGGAAAGTATGAGGATTGTGTTTTTAATTTCCTGATTATATAGGAACTAATAGGACTAATTGTAGGAATAATCCCCATGTAAGCACATCGGTAATGTTTGTATGCGTTTATTCACGCGTACCCATTTCCGTGGAGGTCTGCTATGCAGACAGCTGTTACCTTTAGATGAGTTTTGCACATTTGTCTGTATTACAGGTCCCTGTACCAGAAAATCACTTTTGATATAAACCCAGTTGCCTGTGCTGTCATCCATGCTGACATCTTGGCAAAGAAAGATAGTTTCTTACTCCAGCAGGAACAGAGAAAGGGCACAGCTGCCTGGAACCATTTTGCCAGTGCACTGACATTTCTCCAATGCCCAAGGTGGGCCAGAAAGGACAGGATTTTTTTAAAAGTACGCCTACCATGGGGTTCCTAAACCTTCATTTAGTTAACCACCTGATTAGAAAGAAATCTAAAGGCTCCGAGGCTGAAACCTGGCTGTATCCTCCCTTTGGCTGCATTCATACTGGTAACTAAAATGTGCCAGGGACCCTGGAAGGGCCCACAGCCTCACTCCTAAACCCCCGAAGCAGGACGGTCACCCCAAACTATCTCCTGGGATTGGCCCCTGCAACCCTTGCACCGTGACCAAGCGTGGTTTGGGAGGCTGCTTGCAGGCCTTGGTCAAAACCATTCCAAGCATCACGCCAGCGGATTAACAGAGGCAACAGCAGTTTAACAGACCATGTGCCCAAGTCTGGGCCTGTTTTTTGCCCAGTTTAATTTATGATGTTACTGCCTGCGTTCAGACCTCAGGTTCTGGGCCACATGTAAGGAGGCAAAGAAAATACATTGGGACATTGGGACAGAAGAGATGGTATAAACAAATAATGACTGGAAATTAACAGTTAAATGCAAAGACAGATGAGGAGAATATTATTTTTTAATAATTTTCTATAACATTCAGAATGACACTGATTCTCACCCTATCAGCAAAGCAATTAAAATCAGCGGAAATACTAGGTGATCAAAAAACAGTGTGAATAGCCCAATTAGCTACTCAGGGTATCTGATTTCCTTTTTTATTTGAGAGAATATGATTTTGATCTGCAATGAAATATAGTATAGTGTAGTATAGTGCATTTTCTGGAAGCTGAGAGATTATTTGATGGTGCAATTTATTTATTTATTTTATGGCCATGGCAATCCAACTGAAACTGCGGGTTTCTGTGTGACAAGTCAGAAATGGCAGGTCGGGAACGGTAGGTCGCTGGTGCTTCTAGGTAACATTTGGGTCTGTAGATGTTCTGTGAGGCATTGCCAAATGTTATTGTTTAAAATTGCCGAGAAACTTTTGTTAAGCAAATTATAGGCAGACATAACTAAGATCTGAGGTCCCAGGTACGGTTCTAGGGGCAGGTATGTGCAGGGTTTTCCTTCCTTGTTTTGGGAAAAAGGGGTGTCTCTGTTGCATTGTCCCCATGTTGTCTTCTCAGTCATGGAAAAGAACCATTCAGTACGGGGGTCTCAAGAGCCCTGATGGCTTTCCCAGAGGGATGCTCTTGGGATTCAGAGTTTGAGGCAGGAACTGCAGAACTGGTGAGGACACACCCCGGCTCTGCCTCAGGAGTCTTCGGTCCAGAAAACATCGTAGGATCTGGGGCCGGACAAGCCAAACCTGCCGTCCTTTCCAACAGGGACTGTGTCTGACCCACACGTGAAGGAGCCCACTGAAGAAACCCCTCGGAGTGCTCCACCCCGCTCTCCTTTGGGAGGTTTTCCACAGGGCTGGGTGGGGGGCAGCAATCTGGCCCTGTGTTTTCAATAGTAAAGTTATGTGGGGAATGTGTTGGGGGTTTCACGTTTCAGTGTATGTTGTGGGTTGTGCAGCAATGAAGGGGTAGAATCCAGGCTGGCTGTTGATCCCAACTATGCGTTTCCAGATTTTGCTGCGTTCTAGCTTTTCTTGAAAATGTTGCCTGGACATATGTTGTTGTTTAAGGGAGCTCTACGAACAATTTTGTTATTCTGACCGGTTTTGGTTTTGGTTTTTTTTGGTTTGTTTTTTTTTTTTTTTTTTTTGGTGCGGCAACAAAGAGAGCATCAGTACCGGGGGCTTCAGTTTTCTGTGCCGTGCCGGCTATCCCAAATCAGGAGCGCAAAAGAGGAGCGAGCTTTTCAGAGAGAAATCGAGCGGTCAGACTCACACAGGCGCGTTATTTACCGGCACGTTACGTGCAGCAGCAGCAGCAGCAGCAGCGCCCAAGCGACCCGCTGCTTCGCAGCCCGTCGGCTTCCCACCCCCGCGACCCCAGCCCAACCTCGAGCGGCCGGCGGGGGGCACGGCCCGGCCGCCGGGAGAGTGCCGGCGCCCGGGGGCGGGCGGGGGATCCCCGCGTCGCGCCCCGCCGCGTAGCGAGGATGCCCCGGGAGGGCGGAGGTGGTGCCGGGGCCGGGCGTGGGGCGGGAGCGCCGGCGAGAGGGCGTTAGTGCGGGAGGGTGTGTGTGCGGGGGCGGGGGGGGGAGCCGCTGGGAGCTCAGCTCCGGCCGGGCGCTGCCGCCCGCCTCCCCCGGCGCGGCCCCGCTCCTCCGCCCGCCCCTCGCCGGGAGCGGCTCCAGCGGCGCCGGGGCCGGGCCGGGGCCGCGGCGCCCCGCAACTTCGGCGGTCCCCGGCCGCGCCATGGGCTTCGACCCGTCGCGCTTCGCGGCGCCGGTGGCGGCGGAGCTGCAGTGCAAGCTCTGCGGGCGGGTGCTGGAGGAGCCGCTGTCCACGCCGTGCGGGCACGTCTTCTGCGCCGGCTGCCTGCTGCCCTGGGCGGCGCGGCGGCGGCGCTGCCCGCTCCGCTGCCGGCCGCTGGCGGCCGCCGAGCTGCGCCCCGTCCTGCCCCTCCGCAGCCTCGTCCAGAAGCTGGAGGTCAAGTGCGACTACAGCCCGCGGGGCTGCGGCCGCACCGTGCGGCTGCGGGAGCTGCCCGCCCACCTCGCGGCGTGCCGCTACGGGCCGCCGACCGGCCCCGCCGAGCCGGAGCCGCGGGGCGGGCGCCCCCCCGCCCCCGGCCGCCGGGGGGGCGGCTCCGCGGGGCAGCCGCGGCCACCCGCACCGGGGGCGGCCCCGCGGGCGGGCGGCGGGCACCGCTGCCTGCGGGCGCTGCGGGGCGGCGGCGGCGGGGGGGGCCCGGAGCCGGGGCCCGAGCTGAAGAGGGAGGCCCTGCGCTGGAGCAGGAGGGAGAAGTCTCTGCTGGCGCAGCTCTCGGCGCTGCAGAGCGAGGTGCAGCTGACGGCGCGGCGGTACCAGGCGAAGTTCGGCCAGTACATGAGCCACATCAGCAGCATCGCCCGGGACCTGGCGGGCGGCCAGCCCGGCAAGGTGAGTGCTTGGGCGCCGGGGCCAGCGCGCCCCGGCCCGCTCCCCACCGCCCCGCCCCGCCCCCGGCCGTGCTCTCCCCGGACCCGCTTTCGCCCTGCCCGACTTTGTGAGCGACCGGCCGGTTGAGGTGACGGTGCGACGGGTGTCCCCCGGGGGGGTGGGGGCGGCGGTCAGCCCCAAGTCCGCGCCGGCGCATCCCCCGGGCGGTGCGAGCCGCTTCTGCCCGTCCCTCGCCGCCCCGGGGGGACGGAGCCGCCGGCCCCGACCCGCTTCTCGTTCCGGCGCCCTTCGGTGGCGACGAGGCGGGCGGCGGTGCCCGGTGGCGGCGGGGGCCGAGCGGGGCTTGCCGCTTGCGCGGCCGGAGGGGCTGGGAAGCGGGCGGGAGGGGATGGGAAGCGGGCGGAGGGGATGGGAAGCGGGCGGGAGGGGATGGGAAGCGGCCGGAGGGGATGGGAAGCGGCCGGAGAGGATGGGAAGCGGCCGGAGGGGATGGGACGGGAGGGCTTCGCTCCTCGGCGGCTGGCAGCCGGCAAACGGGTCCCGGTTCCCCCGGGCAGGGTGTCCACATCAGGTCTCCCCGCCTCGCCGGGACCCGGCTGCTGTGGCTGCCCAGCTTGCTCCAGCTGGGACTGGCAGAAGCAGCTCAGGGCCATGGAGCTGGCTTTTAACTTTTAGTTGAGCAGCCGAGAAGTTGTCTTAAGAAACCGGCGCGTAAAATTATCGTCAACTTTGGAAACGATGGTGAAAGGACGGCAAAGTCTGTCTCGTTTGGTGGTAGAACGGAGTAACAGTTGACACTGTTCATAGCAGACGGGTGCAGTGCTTCCCTCTCCTCTCAGGTCTGATGCCATTGCTCGGATAGCGACTTGCTTCCTTTAGGCTGCATAAACCAGCTGAGAGTACTGGTGAGCTGGCTTCGCTCGCTGTAAAGGGAGTTGGGGTTTTTTGAGCGTTGACTCCGGGCTGTGCAGGCGCTGGCACTGCTGCTTGCAGCCGTGGTGAGAATTTTTCATTTTGCCCAAATCTTCACGGACCCTTGGGAAGCAGAATCCCAAGTGGAAAAGGTCTGAGCAGCCAAACTCACTCCCGAAGCAATGTAGTGTGCTGGGCATGGGCATGCAGCATGGGAGATGGGAAAGGGGATGTTGTTCACAGGACACCTGCGTGCCTAGAAACATGGCTCTTTCTGGCATTGAGAAACTTCGTGTTTGGAGATTTGAATATTTAATCTTTTTCTCCTTTTTTTTTTTTTCTTTTTTTTCCTTTTTTTTTTTTTCTGATTTCCATGGGGTTTAGATTGCTGGCTCTGGGAGGTGTGCCCATACATCCGCTTCACCTCTTGGCAGATGGGATAAGGTCATATGAAGGGGGGCAGCAGTGACTCTTAAGGAGTGTGCAAGAAAAGCAGTGACTGTAGAATAGAGGAGAGAGATTTAGATTTTCAGTAAGGAGTTGGCAAGGAGGTGTGGGGATAGGCGTGGAGGCATCACTCGCCTGGGCAGCAGCGGAGCAGCTGCCTTTTCTGAGCACTGCCAGTAGGTGTTGCTGTATGTACTGCCTCTCAGGAATCTCTTTTACAGATGAGACCAGGGTAATGAATAAAACAGGCATTTGGAAGAAAAAACTATCAATAAAGTAAAAATGTACTTCATTAAAATCAAATGTATCATGCGGCAATAAAACATTTCACTGTCACAGTTAATAAAATGTGGGCTTCAGCATTAACTGTTAATATTTTGACTGTTTGGAAAGGTATACCTTATTTAGATGTCAAATTTATATTAATCAACTAATTTGTAGAGACTGGCAAACACAAACACCTAGCAGTGCTGCATGAATACAAGGTTTTTTGTGGGCAATATGGCTCCTGAAATGTAACTTATCATATGTGAACAAGGTAAAATAAGCTAACTTGCTGTGCTAAAGCTTCCAAATACTATTTTGCTTGTATTTTTTTTTTTTTTTTAGAAAACTATTTGCCTGTTCCACTGAAGGAAAAAGTTTCTCTTTTTCATTTTTAACTGTGACTCCATCACTGGTTTTGAATGTTTGCTTTATATTTTAAACTTTGTGTAGAAAAAAATGACTTTTTTACAGACATGGTTTTGGATTCTTTCTATTTGGGAGGAAGTGAAAGGTTGGGATGAAGAGTTGGGTTTCGTTTTCTGTGTGTATCTTCCCTGAAAGTTGCTATGAAATGTGTACTGATATGACTTTGAGGTCTGAAAATTATAACGTTGTATATTTTAACCTATATGTTTAATGTCTGAAATGCTGACACACATAGGGATTTTATATTTTTAGAGACTTCCAGACTTTTGGAGCTCTGACTTTTTTCAGTAGTGCTGAGCATTCCTCCCACCAAAAGCCTGCAGTTTTTTCTGTTCAGCACCGAAGATAACCAGGTGTTACCTGTTACTTTTCAGTGGCACGTGACTTTGCACTGGAAAAAAACCCCAAAGGATTAAGTCTTTCGTTATCTTTTTAGTCTAATTTTCCTTTAAGCCTTATCTTACATATTCTCCAGCTAAAAATGTTTTGTACCGTAGTGCTTTCACTTAAGATCTTCTTTTGGAGACTGTATTCTTTAACAATATTTCACCTCTTGCTTCTTAGGGAGGAGAACCCAAACCATTAACGATCATGCTACACCGAGAAAATGATACTTTGGGATTCAATATTATAGGAGGGCGACCCAATCAGGTAATGAGAAAAGTAACTGTAGGTTATTTTGACCATACTTTCTGTTACTAAATACACTATTAATAATAAAAGAGTTACGTTCAATGACAGTAGATACGGAATCAGCTCCTTAGATAGAACTGTATATTATCAGGTGTGATTGGAGTCATTGTTTTGAAGACATAATCTTGTGAGAATCGGATTATTCTCATTTTCAGGAAAGGTGTTCCTGTTGTTTTTGCTTTAAAACTTTAGGCTGACCTGCACTCAGTTCCCATCTGAGTAATATGTATTCATGCAAACTGTTCAATGGAAATCTCTGGGACTAGTTATAAGAGTCATTGTTGCAGTATTAAGCCACTGGAATTTTTGGAAACAGCTTGCTTTTTTTATTTTTTTTTTTTTATTTGAAGGAGAGATGAAAATTTGCTTCTGTAGCTCAGATAGTTTAAGCACATGTCCTGCTCTCACATGTCTGCTTTCAATTTTTCTTTCTTTGTGAACTAAAACAGAGTTTTCATCGATCTTGTACCTCAAATCAATATAGTCTCATCAGTCTGGGTTTAGAAAGTTCATTGGAAACCATAGAATAGGCATAAGGATCACTAACCCCCCTATAATATGCATAAGGACATGCTGGTTCTTTTTTTACTTCATCCTTCCAAAAGCATTAATCAGGACTGTCATTACATGTGAAGGGTAAAGAAACCTGTTAAACTGGAAAATTAATAGTTGATTAAAAAGGCTTGGTAATAATTATGCACCGATCAGGTTCTTGTTAAGTGGGAGAATTGCAACCTCCTACTATTATTGAGGAGGGGAATGGGACCCTGTAAATGTTTGGCAATCTTCTGCTCTAACACTATATTTAGCGGTGCCAAAGAGTCTGTTCCCATTAGCCTAAGAAATTCACTGTCTGCGCTGCAGAATTACTGTTCCCTGTGGGTAAATATGAAGAGCAGCAGTTACCAAATTTTGGTGCTGTAAATCCAAAGCAAAAGCGTCTTAGATTTTCTAGTGGAAGGATGAGACAACAGGTGGCTATAAGATAAAATACACGCGCTTTGATTATATCCATATTTTGAGTACGCAAGTAACAAAGTCCAGACAGTCTTTAGTTTGGATTGCAGTGTGACTTCTGTTATTTACAGCTGTAGGAAAGCTGCAGGGAAAAGGGAGCATGGTGTTCAGCTTTGTTGGGATGGCAGCTGAGCTTCTCTGAAGTACTTACATGCTGACAGTGCATACTGGAAGAGTTTTTTATATTACAAACTTAGGCTTTTTGAATGAATATTCTGGAAGTTTAAGGAGTAAATGATAAATACATGAAGGTTCACAGCACTGTTTGTGGAGAGAACTGCTGACCGGAGAGAAGGAAATGGTCATGGGCTACGCTGATAGTGGGAGATAAGAGGAGTTGGTGGAGCTGTGAGGCAGAGCTAGGTCTCAGGGGTTTTTGAGTCTTTTTGAGTCTTTGAAGTTTAATTTGGAAATTCTGTTTTGTTTTGTTCTTATTATGATAAATGTGAATACCACAGATGTTTGATTGGCAGTTCCCAGATATCAGTATAAGGTCTCGCACAACATATCTGGAGCCAAAGGAAATAACAGGAAAAAAGGATTGAGTTGGCTCAAATAATGAAAATAAAAAACTCTGCTCAAAAACTTAAATACTGGAACAGGAATTGTTTGGTAACAAGACAAAAAGAGTACATGAAGGTGATCTGTACATTCAGGTTGTTCAGGGAAAAAGTGCCCTTGGATGAAGCGTTGGCTCTTGCAGCAGAAGAGCAGAACAGTGGTGTCATTGCATTAGTCACCTAACGTGGGAATGTGTTCCTTCACCACACGTTATGTGTGTTTTATAAGTACAATGCAGGGTTTTCCCACTGGAAAGCAGGTGACTCTTGGAGACTTCGGGAACGTACATACATACCTTCCATTGGCTGTGTTTCAGTCTATAATAGGCTTCCCCACTGTTCACCTTCTACCTGGAGGGAGGAGGAAAGGAACGACTTACCACAAACTTGTCTTTTATTTTGTCAGGAAAGGACTCATTTCACATAAGCGTGTGTTTCTGGGAGGTGATTCATTATTCTAATGAAGCGAGGCCACTTTGATCCCCACTTTTGTCCTGGGCCCCAGCTCTGGCTGGCTGGGAGGACCGTCCCGTAGAGCAGGCTGTGGAGACTGTCCCCCCTGGGAGGACACCACGGCAAAGCCAGGCTGGAGGGAAGTGTATGCTGCGGGCACAGCTTGGGGCTCCTGCAGTCACCCACAGGCTCTGCTTGAGGTCGGGTAAACCGATCTTCTCTGTAGCTCCTCTCCATCCCTCGCCGCGCAGCCTGTGGGCTGTGTGACAAGGTGCTGGAGCTTGGTATGCCGCGGGCTGGGTTTTCGTGTTGGGACTGCTGGATACCAGCATGTGCTGCCAACGGGGACCACACGCCAGACTGAATTATCCTCTTTCTTACTGGATCATATGTTACTCTTGAAATAGCCAGTGAAATCTCTTATGGAAAAAAATACACTTTTATGTGGGCAAATGTACTGTAATCTAGCCTTTTGTTTTCTTAAGAAAAAACTAAACCCTGTCCTTCATGCATTTTGGTTAATGACTATTAGGCTTCTTTTATCAGAGTTTCATTTCTCACTGCTTACATGGGAACTCAGTGGAGGTCTGTTTGTTCATCATTTCAAAATATTGCTGGAACTTTTAATAAGTTTCCCTTCTGCTTCTTACCTGATGCCTATGAGTCTCTGTGACAAAGGACAAAAACTAGGAGTTTATGAAATCATAGCCTGACTAACATTGTGTTGAACAATTGTTTGTTAACTTGAAGTAGACATGGATTGAGTCTTCATGGGCCAGTTGCCGCACACCATACAGCATGTTTTACAGTGGCTCCATTTCTTGTTATGCCTTTATCATTTTCTTAATAGAAAAAAATATTAAAAAACTTCCCCATGAGTGCGCAGGGGAATAGCATATAGACCTAGAAACCTGGACACATATGAATCATGCTGTTGGTCAGGGATTCAGCAGTCACAGAAGGAAAATAAGCATCATGTAAACTGCTATCCAAAGCATAAATCATCTCGGAAAAGATTCCTTCATTTATTGCTATCTAGGTTATTATTTGTATGAACACTTCAAAATACTTTAAGTAGGCAGTGTCTGCTTGGCATTATTTCATTATTAATAATGATTTTAAACTATTTTAAACTATCATGCAATGAAATTAAGTAATTTTAGTGTGTGCAACATCAGGTATATCGTTCCAGCTGTAGTAGATAACTTATCTGCTTTAAATTTGACCTTCATGTGAGTTGTACTTAGCAATGTGTAGAGATCAACTGGAAGTGGGTTCTCTTTTTGTCCACAGTTGATCTGTATGGATTTCACAGTTGAGCAAATTCTCAATCTCCCATGTGAATAGGATTTATGAGGTTAACCAGTTCCAACCAAATCCTATCACTGTTACATGCCAGCTAACTAATGTCACTTTGTTCCTTGGAGCTTCATTTTCAAATGCAGAAAAAAAGTTTATAAGGAGCAGTACTGCAGGAGCCCTTTCCATCCCGAGGGAAATACTTGTGCATCCATTTTTATGAGTATCTTTCTCTGTGGATTTATATACTAGTCACTGTCTGCTGTGAAGTTTGAGGTCTGCTTTAAATATTTTTGCTGGGATCTGATTACCATTGCATGCTGTGTCTCATTTAGGCTAAAATAACCAGAAGTAAATGGATAATCTTAAAAAAATGCTGAAATGGTTCATTAATTCTGTCCTTTTGATTAATGACTAGTTTGCGTTAAGCAAGTTTAAAAAAAAAAATCCCAAGGAGCTTAATTCTTAGCTAGAAAAGCTAGCTGCATATTTCAGGTGGATTTGCATTTTTCCTTGCTGCTGATTTTAGTACCATCTCATTTCTTGTACTAATGTGGCCCTTTTTGCAACTTCCCTGTCGCCTGGTACAGAACAATCAGGAGGAATCTGCTGAGGGAATTTATGTGTCAAAGATTTTGGAAAATGGACCTGCAGACAAAACAGAAGGCTTGCAAATTCATGACAAGATTATTGAGGTAAGGAAAAAAAAAAAACCCACCAGTGGATTAGTCTGTTATATTATCAGATTAATCAAGGATTTGATGGTTTTTACACTAATTACGTTGTAATTTTCCTCTTTTGCTGTGTCTAAACATGATTTTTGTACACTGAACTGCTTGAACATTTCTCAGATATGAAGACACATGATGGATTTTTCCAACAACTGATAAATGTATTGGTCTCAGGATTAAGCTGATTTAAGCGAGGCAAAGGTGTAGACACTGAAATAACAAGCAAGAGAGGCATTTTGTATTTCTTTTTGTTAACTTGAGAAAGAAGGCGAACGACTCTATGGAAGTTCACAGGTTTAGTGAAATGGATTTTGCCCTCTGTAGGGGGTATTACTGTTGGGACTCTGGGATACTGCTGAGAAGCTGTGCTGGTACACAGTGCTGTGAAACTTCTTAAGCAATTAGAGAAAGTACTTTCTGCTATGTTCTGCTAGAAGTAGATTATCTGTTGTTCTCACCAGGACCAATATAGCTCTTTCTTAGACATGTAATGTGCTAGCATGGATAGTTTAAAGTTTATTCCTGTGTTATATGTAGGTTTTTTTCCCATAAAATAATTAAAAAAAAAAAATCAATAATTCAGTCTGAAGAACGGGTTGCTGCCTAGCCTACATGTGTAACTGTAATTAGCCCTCTAAGAGGTCTTGAAGGAACGGTTTCAGTCACTGAAATAGACTCCTTAGGGTGCTGTCAAAATGGCCTTTCACATCGCAGCTCTAATACAACTCTCTGAATGACAGCACGTACCAGTAGCTTCTGGGTTTGTTTAGGATACATCGCTCCAGCCTTGGGTTCAGGGGAAGCTTAGAAGCATGGGGTGAACTTGCCAGTTGGACAGGGTTTTGAACAGAGACACACGAAACAAGTGGATTGGGAGACAAATGCAGAGTGCTGCTGCTGGCTTCTTGCGTTATATCGCTGTTAAGGACTAGAAACATAAGCCAGGAGTGTTTGAATGCTGGCATTGCTCTTAATGTTGGGAGCCTAGAGCAGTGTGTGAAACCAAATTAATGTATTTTCTTGGAAAAATAAAGCTCATGCTCTTAGCTGGCAGATACATGTACCTCTAGTAGAAACCAAGTTGGCTGAGCAGAACTGAACTTGTAACATAACTCTTACCTTCCCAAGATATACAAAAAGCTTTTGCATCCAGTTTTTTTGTAACAGCAGCCCTGTGCTGACAAACTCTATTTTCTTTTGACATTACTGTTTCACTTACCACTTTGTATTTTCTACAGAGTGATCAGCTATATAGTTTTATGCATTGCTCAACACTTCCTGCTTTATTTTATTGTTCTTTTATAGTGCCTCAATTTTTAAGACAAAATGGAGTGGTTTTGGAGGAAGGAAGAATAAAGTCACAAACCAGCATTTATTAAATGTGAGGTCATTTTTCAAAATGCCACCATAACTGATGCTTGATTTTTATTTGTTGAAAAATTCTGGCTGCATAAAGTCATACTGATATTTAAATTGCCACTGAGAACACACAGATTTCAGTTCTATGTGAAACTATAGATCCAGTCTATCATAAGTATTCATACAGCTCTGAAAGGAGCACCATTTTCACCATATTAATATACAACAGGTTTGTATATAATTTTTTGTATTCAGGGAAGCATTTAAAAATGTTCAGGGTTAGTCCAAATATTCTACTAAATGTTTCAGTGTTTCAAATTTTGTTAGACTAAAATAAAGAGAGGAGGAGAAATGGTAACATTAAGACTTTCTAAATGAAATGCTAATAAGTAATTATTCCTCCATGCTAGATCTAGGAAGCAGCTGGAGTCAAAAAGTTGAATTTTTGCTTGCCCATACATAGCTATCAATGTCTTCTTGCCCGAGGATGCCCTGCCAGCACTTCTGCGGTTTGTGGTGAAGGATCAAAATGAAAGCTTCTGCTGTGAGGAAATAAGTCGGATGGTGTAACTGTTTCAAATATGTTGGCAGATACACAGAATACGAGTTTTGGTGAAAAGTTGATAGGAAGTGTAGACTTACTATTAATGCTTGCTCTTCACTCACTTGATGATCTGATCTAATGGGTGATATTTTATGAGACCATTTTTCAATAATCAAGAGCAGAAGGAACCGACATTGTTTGAAGAGCCTTTAATAGCTTCAGTCAGTTGTTTGGCAATGTGATGCCCGGGGTGTTTCTAGCAATGCGTAGCTAATGGGATAATGGACAGAACTATCCCATTAAACCAGGAGAAAATCTGTTCTCAAAGTGTGTTGCTAAATAAAGAAGGTAATTTGTTTCAGTGCTTTATCAGATGTTTAACAAATGTTAACTGCACGTGGTTGACGACAGTGAGTTGTGCACATTTCAGATGTGACCATGTAGTGGGTAACCTAGTGCAGCAAATGGATTTCACAGTCCTATGGCATTGGCAGCTGGAACTGTGAGCCAAGGCTGGCAGACATAAGTATTGCTGCCTTTTACTTTATATATCATTACCTATGGCAGCAACTTTGCCAAATAATTGTTATGGTATTTGAAAGTGTGCCAAGGGGAGAAATCGGATTTCTTTATTAAGGTATTAAGGTAAGTGTAAAAATGCCACACAAATGACTTGAGTTCTTGGAGGTTTTTGAGATAAATGCGCCCAGAGTATGGGCAATAGAACCTCTTCGACTCTTTAATCTGAAAAATGTTGGTGTTTATGTGGGCTTTACTCTCAAGTGAGTGTATTTTATGCTTGAGGACCTGAAAACTGGAACAGATGCCTGTGGGCAGTGGGTGAGGGTGACAGGGAGAGGTGAAGGGCGACAGCCCCAGGTGCCCTGTGTCAAGGGGCTGCAGCTCTTCACAAGGTACTGTCACAGGACTCTCACTGGTCATTTTCTCTGTTCTGCTGAGGAACAGAAGATTTCAGGCACAGCTTTACCCTTGTTACTCAAGGTTAACTCCTCTGTGAGAAAAGACTTGTTTATGAAGTGTAAAGCTCGCCTGGGACAGTGATGTGCATGAGCAGCACTTTGGCAATGTGTACTTTCAGGAATCTTATTACAAGCCAAAATAATCATTATTTGTTCATCAAGCAGAAACTCTTCCTCATGAATTACTCCTATGTAGCAGGTTCCTCCAGATGTCGTGGTCTTCTGCAGCTTTCAGAAATTTTTATCCAAAAATCTAGCTCCCTAAATTAACACAGTGCAGCATGTATTCCAGGACTAAATACATCACATGCTATAAAAAACATCTCATAAAACTAGATGCAGCATTGATATCTGTGACTCCCAACATGAAAGCCTTGGATACGAGCAGTGATATAAAGCCACCAGACCTCTAACTTTTGGACCTCTGTCTTCCTTTCCATCCTGCCTGTGAATCCCAAGAGGAGGAGAGAAGCAGCAAGCCAGGCACAGAACTGTCTATTAGTCTGTGCTGGTTAAAAGAATTCTCGTTGCTGCTGGGAGAAAATACAAAGTATGTTTAGAATGGATCACAGTTGTATAGCTGTGCATCGTTTCATCTCCCCCTCACTTCATGCAAATTGTTCCTACTGAGTAAGTTCACTGCTCATCTTTGCTAATGGTAATAGCCTTCCTCAAGGCAGTTTAAAACAGCCATGATCCTTGGCAATGTTGCTGATACACAGAAGTATTTTACCTGCTGCTTTTTTTAATACATATTTATAGTTCTGAGCAGTACCACTGGAACTGGCTCTTTCTGTATGGAGGAAAATTTTACTCTCTCAGTTTGCAGGCAGTTTAACTTCAGGTAAGAATGGCACCACCTTGGCCAGAGCTCCAAGTACGCTAGTTAATGCCTAGCCAACAAGCCATTCAGATCTAGTTCTTTATACTTGTTTTGGGTTGTTTTTTCTTCATATAATATTAAATTTTACAAAAATTGGTATGGCATCTTCTCTGGTTTTAAGCCCAACTTTCAGAAAAAAAACGCTGACTGATTTTCTCAAGTTCTCTTTCATTCTGTAAGTCACAATGTCTTGCAAAATACCATTGTATTACTAAAGTGGAATACGCTGATTTTATCTTTTCACTTCAGTGTTGTACATAAAATACATGACCAGGACAGAATTTGCAATCCAGATGGAATTCCTGAATTTTTTTTTTTAAAGAGAAGTATTTCATCAATTTGAGGAAAAAGAGCTACTGTTAATTCACATTGCCTAGGAGACAAAGCCCTATAGTCATGGCTGAACCTTCTGTAGTAGGTTTGCCAAATAACAAAATAGCAGTGAAAAACCTTGTGTGCAAGTAAAAGGGGCTTAGGCTGAAGACCAAAATATTCATATGAGGAACTGTAAGTACGTCATCGTTTGGAAGGCTCAAGTGTTTTTCTGTTCCTTGCACTGCAAGACAAAGGCTTCTGTTCTTCTACTCTCAAGTGAAATGAGAATATTGGCCCTTTTGCATTTTAGTCAGTTGATTCTCATTAATTTGATGGCTGAGAAGCAGGCATGATGGAGAAGAGGGGAAAGAAAAACGTTTTTAGTCTGGAATCTTTAAGTCTTTTTGAAAAATGAGATGGATGGATATATATCGTGACTATATATTTTGTTTATGCAGCCTGAGCTCCATAAGTGTATAATAAATAAGACCTCATCCCTTATTCCACGTTTCCTTTTGTTCTTTTCACTTTTTTGGAGAGTGCACACACAATGGCTTTCAAGCGTGTGTCAGTGAAGCCAGTTTCAATAAAGATGAAGTCTTGAGGCTTATCCTGGCAGAAGTGACTTACATCTGCAAAGCGCCTACACAGAAACTTTCTTAACTATTGCCAGACTGCTGACTGTGCTGTGTGTCAGCCTTGTGATGTTTTATCTTCTTCATGTTTCTGTCATTACACTCACTATGTTGCTCAGGCAAAATCTTTGATACTAGTCATGTTTATTTGGCTAAGAATCTCCACTGTCAGATTATGTCTGTAGAAGTAGTGAGCTTAAAAACTGTCTTGCTGGGATCAGAGCTAGTAGATTTGGGATGGCTTTGAACCAAAGCTGCACGTGATGTGGCTAGTAGGATCTGGGTGGTAGCTGAGGAAACTTTTACAGAGCTGATTTTAGTGGTGTAGATTTCAGTGTACCTAAATATGCCCAAAGTAGCCTAAGGTATATTAAGTTCTCTTAAATCCTTAAAAAATTCATGATATTATGTTGCAGGTAACCAGGTCTGGCACCTGCATTCATTAGATAACTCCTAATTAGTCTGAAAGATCCCTGGCATAATAAATTAGTTATACCATAGGGTTAGAAATGCCTGTAGCATCTTTTCACCTCTCCTTCACCTGTTGAGATACAGGTTTTTGGACACCTGAATTCTTTCATCTGTCTGAAGAAACTTTTAAAAAGTCAGGTGTGACCAGGCCCGTACATAACTTCATTTGAATGGGAGCTACTGCCCCCACTGACTTTTTTACTTAATAGAAAGTCTTAGAGTGCTTCTCCAAGAAGTGAGAGATCTGGGTTGCAGGCTCTGCCCTGCCTGCAAAGAATTGAATTTAGCTATCCAGGTAATTGCCCTCGTTACTAGGGCAGAGGCTACCCTGCCTGAGACCAGCCTCCACCCATCCTCTTCAAACAGGAGCTAGGTGCCAGCAGGCATTTGAGAGTCAGGATTATCCAGTGATAATCTGCTGTGAAATAGATGCTGGTTCCAGGGAGCTGTATCTGGAACACTGGTCCTGCCCTTTTCTAGGTCAGCACTTGTGCCAATACATGAGAGTTTCCCTCTTTCTTGCACAGTTTTGCATCTTATATGATACTTTCTTGAATGATACTTTCATTTCTGACTCCATAGTGTCTTGACTTTGAGAGGGGAGGTAGCAAATGCTGTTAACCAGAATATCCTCTGGCTAGGACACTTTCCTAGATCTGAAAGATGGGGTTCCCTGATTGAATAAATACCAGTAGCTGGGGGTTTCCTCCTCCTGGTCTTTTTTTCTAGCTGCTATGTTATATAAAATGTGGTTACTGTTGCTGATGCCCGCTCTCAGAAGGCTATGCAGGCTGGATCTCATGTAGGTGGAGGAACTTAGTGTTCAATGTACTGTCTGTGCAGGAAGTTGACATCTTGCTGTGGGCATCCTGAATGCCTGAATTTTGTACTTTATTGCCTGAGTTCCTAACTATCAGTAGCCTAAATTTGACTGGACTTGCTATAGGTTTTCGGAGGTGCCTGTGTTCCTCTCTGTTCACTGAACTGAAATGCAAATGTTGTGTTTAGAAAAGCAGGTTATGTTCCTTCTAGAAAGCACTTAAAATTCCAGCATTTTACTGTCTATGTTTTAAAAAGAGAACGTGAGACTTTTGTTTATATGTGACCTAAAATTTCTCTATTTTTATGGTGAAATATGTTAGAGAATGGACTACTGAAATAATACACTTCCATATATAATGTTTTCTTGGAAATCTTAATAAGACTTCACAAAATACTTTCTATCCTAAAGAAAAGGGAGAAATGAAACAAAATGATATTTAAGTGGAGAACTTGGTGTTAATAGGGTAATAGTGAATAATGACTTAGGCTTCTGTGATCAGAAGTTCAGGATTTGATCCCTTAGTTGACTGAATGGAGTCTCACATTCATAAATAGGCAAAACATTGTTTTGATACTTGTGTAAAGCAGCATCATGAAAAAACTTAAAATGCCTTGGCTTTTCACAGTAGTTTCCTTATATTTTAAGATAAGAGGTGGGTTTTTTGGTTGTTTTTTTTTTTTTTTTTTGTTTGTTTGTTTTTTGTTTTTTTCCTTCAATCTGAGGTATAGACTGAGATGTTTCTATCTGCTGAGAACGTGCTGTAGACCAAGCTCTGGAGAGGTGCAAGCCTGTAGGAGGGTTTCTCAGCTGTGTTCATTTGGGCTTGTTCTCACACACAAGCCAGGCATGTGTGCAAGTATAATGCTACATGGTTGATGTGGAAATATATGTGCTCACGGTGCTTTTATCTAAAAAAAAAAAAAAATTATAAAAAAATAGAAATGCCAAACATGTGGTTGGAATATGACCGCCAGATGAACCCTCCAACTAATTTATTTATGGAATTGGTATATTTGAGAGATAAAGCAGTATCGTCCTTTTCAGCAAGTCTCTTCAGCTTGCGAGTCATAGCTCTTTTGAGATGCAGCTAGCTGGTATACTGCACCTTTGTACGTGCTTGCGTGCTCCTCTGCAAGGGGCTCCCAATAAGCAAAGAAAAGGAGATACTAGGGTGGCTGGAACAGGGCACAAGGCAGATGTGGTGGAAGGAGCCGTATGGGAGTATTTCTGAAATGTGACCCAGCATGAAGGGAGTCAAGAGAGCAAGCTAAGTGGAAGTGGTGAAAATCATCTTTTACAATGGGTTTTTATGCTACTCTTACCATGTTGGGCCTTTGTCTAGGTGATTTAGGTTAGGCATGATAGAAGAGGCATCAGGATCTTGCATGCACATGAGTGTGCATAACCCCCTCTCTCCAACGAGATATTTCTGTTTTGCTCTGACTGTGGTGGATCTCTATAGCAGCTGGATCAGTGTAGGAGCAGAAGGGGAAGAGTGAAGGAGAGTAGGTAAGAAAAAAGAAAAACAGGGGAAAGTGAGTTTTACAATTAAAGAGTGCAAAGCACCAACCTTATGTTTCTACAGGAGTGTTTTCCCGTGCTCGCCCATAAATAGGCAGTGTGGGAGAACTGGGGGGATGTAAGAATAGGGGTAACTGAATTGTGGAATAGGATCATCTATACACATTTGCATGAATTCTGATAGGGAAATAAGGTGGAACAGTACTGGAGCAGAACTATGATAACTGTACCATGTCTGCAGAGTGGGGCGGTAGCCAAACTGGCAAGCTAGCGGTGCTGAAAGAGCTGACTAACATAAGACCCTACAAAATCCCATAAACGGTGTTGCTACCATGCACCGCAGATCCCTAGGCACCGTGTGAAGGCCTGATCACACCCACCTCCTTCATAAAGTGTCTAATCTCACCCCTGGGGGATAACGTGTTTGAAACCCGGCAAGTTCAAACTCAGCATCTTCCTAGATGCCCTGTTTGAGCTTGTCTTTGCTTCATGTCATCTCTCTCTTCCTTTCCATGTTTTTTTTTTTTTTAAACTTTAAGGTGAACCTTGCAAAACAATGAAACTTTAGCACAATTCCGTGTCACCCAGCAGCAAGAGAAATGCAGTTTTATATGCAGCTGAGGTAGTAGGTTTGGAGGAAATTTTTGTTTGTATGAGGTTTTAGAGGTGTTCATAAGCACTTTCAGGAATGCATTAAACAACTTGACTAACATCTCTCAAATGCTGCCGCTTTCATCCCCTTCCCAGGAAGAGAAGGGCATGTGCAGGGGAGTGTTTTGTTTAGGAATTTTTCAAATAATTACAAACACACATATTTACATGTTGGTGTTTGTTTATGTTAGGGAAGACAAGGTCATAGAAATGTATCTTTATATTCGTTGCTGAAGGTGCCAAGGTTTTGTGATGAAGACCCTTGCTCTTTGGTCTTTACTCTGGCATGGTCTTGGGTCAGCCCTGAAGAAACTGCTTTCTCTTTGATTGACAAGCCGAATCTCCGTGGCAGTTGGGCTGTAGGTATGATTATGTATCATTGCCTTGCTCTTGGACCAAATCTGTCTTATAGATACGGTGGACTTGGTGGTCGGTGTGGAGCTGGAGTACCCTAACCTGGTGAACTCTGGAAGGTTTGAGAGGAGGAAAGGCATTTTCTGATAACTTTCCTTAACCTTGTTAACAATGTAGTGAATAGTAAAAGTCAGAAGCTTCAGAGAGCACTTCAGGATGGATCAGGGGGAGCTAATCCTTTGAGGCTCATGTGATGAAGACTAGTGGGAATAATTGATGGCAAGGCCAGCCATGGAAAGCTCTGATAAAGTCTGAGACCATGCTGAGTTTGTTGCTTAGAACTGAAGGATGTGTGAGGAAGCCATGCCTCCCACAGCACATGCTGCTGGCACCCCAGAAGCTCTTGGCATTTTTAGAAAGTGAAAAGAGCCTTCTCTAGCCTTTCATGAAGGTTGTTCTTTATTGTGGTTGAGACAACTTCACAGTTAGAGGAGATGACAGCTTACATATGTTGTGTGAATGCAGTGTTTTATCCTCTTAAGTCACTGAATTGATTGTTGCAATCCAAGGATATATGCTCAAAGAGCTTTGATCTCTTCTGCCCTTTTTCTTAACCAGCTAACTATATTTGTAAGGAGTAGCTAATCACTGTTCTCTATAATTGGAGGCTAAGTGAAAAAAGCCATTTGTGTCTGCCAGTGCAGAAATGCCCCAAATGAAGTCATTATTCATGGCTTCACTTAAAAAAAATTAATAACCTAATTTTTAAGGAGCTGTGAAATGCAGCAGTGTGTTGAACGGGAGAAGACTGCTCCTTAGAACTTGTGACTAAGAGTAGTCAGAAGCGTGTACAGCATTGTGCTTTCCAAATGAAAATTGAAGTGATAATGTAAAAAACGTTGTTGTTTGGAAACTTCTCTCCAAAATGCAAAATCCTGCAGCATGTAAAGCCATACTGTAATGGAAAAAATAATTTTCAAATAGGCAAGAGCAGATGTGGTCTCTTCAAACCACCATCAAAGACTATGCTAAGTAGAATCAAATATACTAAGCTAAGTACATTTGTTACTAATACACAGACATTTTAGTAAATATATGTCTTGTTTGGAATTGCAAATCTAATGTAATTTTACAACTTTGTATATAGACCCAACTTGATTGAATCGCTGCTGCAGGAAAGGAACGCAGAATGACTCAACACTGTTTCTTCATTCAAATAATTTTGGAAGGCATTTTCTTTATGAAATGTTGTTGACAAAATAAGTCATGGCTGCTATGTTTATTTACATAGTAAGTTTATGTAAGTTATTTTCAGGATATGATTTACATAATATTTTCTTTGAGGAATTTGTCTTTTCAAGTAGCAAGACTGGGAAGTAGAGAGGGGGAAGGGGAAATTATGGAAAAATTTAATTCATAACTGTTGACATCCTGCTGTTTTCTACTTATTTTTTAAGTATGAAAACCATATTTGAGCATCACTGTATCTTGCACACTTCTTTAAAATTGGATAAATTGTGAATCTGTGTGTCTAGAAGTGGTCATCTAATGTAGGAGAAGGTCCAAAATAGTTTGATATGAGTTGGTTGGGTTTGTTTGTTTTTTTTGTTTTGTTTTTTTTTGTTTGTTTGTTTGGTTTTTTTCCCCCACTTCATCTGTCTTTGCCTGCCCATTTGGAGCATCCAACATTTGAGGGACCCAGTGGTTCAGAGCTTGCCCATCTGTTTCTAAGTACAGTCTTTCAATCTTGCATTTGTTTCTTTAAGTATGCTGATCAAGTGGGTTAATATCTGAAGTCCTTCCAGCAGCTCGCAGGAAGAAGGCATGCTATTTTAAACGGAAGGGATTTGCTGTCTTGCATGAATTAAAACATCTGGATCCCTACACTTCTCTGTTACAGTTTGAGTTGGGCTAGTCTTTGGCACATGGCAAGTATGGAGGAGCCATATGGTCTTCGTGCTGTCAGCAAGCCTTTTCAGCACGTACCTTTGCCTACCCCCAGCCTTCACTGAATGGTAGCTGCTACTGTGGCCTGAAAGATAAATGTTTCAGGAGCTTTCAGGCTGTTTTGCCCTTCTTGAATGAATTAATTGCATTTTCGAGTGGTACAACATCCAGCAGTCTGGAGCAGAAAGTTGAATCCTTCAATTCCCCTGCAGTGCTCGGAGCCCTGATCCAAACTGGACACCTTGTGCTAGTGCCAGATGTGTAGCAGCACTTTCTGACTCACGCTTTATGTCCCTTGCATCTTGTTTTCTTAATGTCTCCATGAAAACTCCAAGTGCTCAGCACAACTGCTTTTTTAGCATGCTCTAGATGTGTGGTTAAATGGAAAACTGACTGTTTTGAGAAGTTTATTAATAGAAATTTACTTTCTAGTGACCAAAGAATGGTGTTAAAGTCATAATGCACTTGCTAGCATTTTTTTTTTTTTTTTTTGAGTGGTGAGCAGGAACCTTTCCTTATGAGAATAAGTATGGTATTTTCTAAAAATATACGGATTCTTCCTTGTTTTCAGATATTTAAAATACTTTAGACACTTGTTTAAATTAATTTTAATATTTTTAATTAGTTCTCTATTTTTCATTTTTATTTAAAAAAAAGAGTAGGAAGAGCATGAGGGACTAGGAAGAGCACTTCTACTTTTTGATATAAAAAGAACCTGTAAGAAACAAAAATAGTTCATATAACTTTTTGTAAAGGACTCTTAGTATTGCCAGAATGTCTCATTAAATAAATGTGGACCACTGTTTTCAGCCTTTTTTTCCGAGTCACTTAAGTACTGTACCCTTCTACTAAGTGTGTGGGATGTTTTTGGGGTTTTTTTTTTCCCCTCCTCCCTGCTATGAGGTAATGGAAATCTAAAGAATCGGCATTCATCACTTAATCCAGAGGTTTTATCTTTTAATTAACACAAATCATGGACAATATTATAAAGATTAAAGAACACATTGACATTTCAGAACACAATTCAGAGAATGAACTGTTCAGAAAGTGCTGTTAATGTCTTAACTTAGCAGAGCAATTTAAGAACAAAGTTTTAATCTGATTGCTTAAACTTGTGTCTTATGTTAGTCAGAGTCTCACAGTCCATTACTGCTGTTCTCCTGATGTGGTGAACAAGTACTTAGGGGAATTCCAGGACAAAATGAAGAATTGTGTGTGTACATTAGCAACTTCTTTCTATGTGTATTGCTTTGCATTTGTCTTTCTCTTTTGTGTTGTGATTGCTGTGATTTTTAAGTTCTGTAGTTCAAGAAGCTACCTCTGTGTATACATTGAAGTATGTATCATATAGGAAACAGCTTATACTAGCCATTAAAGTTATTAATTTGAAAGCCAGCATGTTACTTGTTGGCATGGCTAGTTTAACTACTCTGATTTCAATTCTCAGATCTGCTTTACCAGAGTTATCAGTTTTCTTTTTAATTTGAAAATTTGGGAAAAACTGGTTGGGCTCAGTTCAGATAACCTCGACTCCAACTACAGCCCTTGGGCCACTATTTCCTACTAACTGGCTTTGCAGTGGGGTTGTGGTCCTTCCCAATGAGGTTGTTGGAATGGCAGCTTTCATGTTTTCTTGCAATACAATTTAAAATTACTTTTGCACTGAAAGAAACAGGGAAAAAAAAAAAAATCAAATTGACAATGTTAGAGAGTATTTTCAATGAGATAAATGTTGACAAAATGTAAACCGTATAGTTAGAAATTCCTGTATGTTGTAATATAAATCTTTTAACAGAAGAAAAAGGTTATTTCAATCCCTTGTTTTCTAGACACTTTTATTTTTTGACATATGAATGTTAAACATCGGTGCTTCAGCTTGCTATCCTAGTGTCTTAATCAATGGGGACAAAGGCACAGGTAGAGAAAAATTTGAGGTATTTTAGCTACCATTTACAAGATGCCTTCACATCTGTAGTTTCATGTCCATTTTCATTTAAATACTTTAAAAACAAAAAATATCCCCTCCTGCTCTCTTAACCAGAATGTCTGCTTAGTGTACAAGTACCATCATTGTGCTTCTCCACCATCTTAAAGTATCTGTTGTCTGGCTATGCCATCTCGAGTTATTAAAGACCTGTTCTGGGAGAAGCAGCCTAAATTCCATACCCAGCTGGTAAGTTTTTGCATTGATTCACCACTTGGAGACCTTAGAGGCTAATGGAGTATATAGAGAGAAATGTGTGCTAGACTCTCAAAAAGTAGTGGAGTCTAATTATAAATTACATATGTTATCATTGATTCTTTTTTTTTTCTCTTTCCATTTCTGATTTTTAAGTGAGCTGAGTTTTCCCCAAGTTCATATATTTTACATTTTATCAATAAGTGGCTGGCCAAACCATGATGAATCCATGTTATTAAGTAGGAGGACAATAACAAGTGATGTTAACCAGCCTGTGCCAAACCATCTGCCTGATGTTTACTTTTTTGAGTGCTGATTGTGTGTTCAGCAGTGTACAAAGCCCTGAAAAAAAAGAAATGCCATCTAAAAATAGCATCAGAGAATCTAGAGCACATGGGGCATTTAAGGTGATATTCATCTTGCCTAATACTAAATGTCTTAACGTTTTCTCATTCTGTATTAAAGATGAGTTAGTCACCTGTTTTTAGTAAAGGTGATTAGTTCAGCCTGAGATATTTAACTTAGTGACATCTGAGTTAGGATGAGGTTCATCTGACCCTTCAAAGACAACAGTGGTAGTGATACATCTTAAGCTCTTTGCAAGTTTCATATGAACCAACTTCTTTTTATTGCTTTTTAGTGCTTTTGAGGTTGGATTGTTGGGATAAAAGGCCTCTTTGTACAGAGTTCTTCACTGTAAAGCCAGAACAAAGCTTACTGAATCTTGTGTCATCCAAGAATGAATAAAATTTAAGAGGAAAGAATGTAAGTTGTTTCATTCACCTTCTTGCGTTGCTATTCACATAGGTCTGATATTCCATTGTCCTGGAATTATGTACTTCACTAATTTAAATGGGAGCTTGAATGTACAAGGAATTGGTTTCCATGTTCGTAAGATGTAAAATGCCAGCTTAAATATGAAAAGAGAAACTCAGGTACAAAACTGGGCTTTGAATCCACCTGCTCTGCTGTGGTACTCCTATTTGAGATGGCCTGCTCCAACTCCATAGTCTTAATGACTCTCTGAAATGTTGTATTTTTCATTAAACAAACAAAATATGCATATAACAACAAGATCAAGCCTTATTCCATGTTCCAGATATTTTGATTGCTAAATTTTGAACATTGTTACTCAAAATCTGGCAGGAATTAGCATGGGAAAAGATGCAATTTGAAATGCTCCAGTAAACTCTGCCTGTTTGGAGACTAGTTTTGAAATCATTTAACATATGGTTCCATGTCATATGCAGTCTCATTAATCTGTAGATCTTTGGGATTGGAATAAAATAAACCCAAGTGTGTGAAGGTAATCTGTATCCCCTAAGGGGATGGTCAGTGTACCACTGGTTTAGCTGACTCTGCTGTAGTGGAAGAAATGATATGAACAGCTGTTTCAGCTGAGAGCACTTCCTAGATCTCAGCTTCGACTGTTCTCTGCGCCTTTTTAGAAGTCGGCGACCTCTGGTTTTGGCAGTTTCTAGAGGAATCTGAGTAGCTGTCCTTGAAACCTTGGTGATGGGTTTTAGCGAGTGAAGATGCAGATGTGTGTTTGAAATGGTACAGAGCACCAGCCATCCAAGCAGTGGAGTGATGCTTCATTATTTAGCAGTCTTCAGAGAGATGGAGTTTGCTCAGAGAAACAAACCATACAAAGATTGAGAGAATGGTGACGTTCTGTTGGCTAGAGAACAATATGAATTGTCTCATTGCTCAAAGTAAGAGATTTTAATCTGCACTGTGGTTGCTTTTGGGTTTAGTATTTTGTATGGAGACCTAAGGCACACAAGGGAAGGAAGGCAGTGTCTTTTATCAAACTAAGACAGTTGTAAAAGATGAGCAGGCTTTTGGGCAAAATGTGCTTTCATTAAATCTGGCATAGAAGGCTTTTTTATATATATCTTTAATATAAGGGGGTTTTGTTTGGTTTTTTTGTTTGTTTTCAAACCAGGACTGAGAAGTTAAGAGATGTGAGGGTTGTTTCCTGCAAAATGTTCTTTTCCTGTTCTTAGTCATCTTTATTGGTATGTCTGCATGAGTTTATTCTGGTGCTTCATAGTTGGGTGTTTCCACCCAGTTTCAACAAGCATATTTGTGCACTTGGTGAGCGTATCAGGTTTTAGGATGCACACATGTGAGATGCATTGATTCTGAGGATGCCTCTGTGGGGAGGCATTAAAAGCTGCAGTTGGAAGGATATGTTGGCTGTAGAAATACCTTGAAAGGTTTTGGGTTTTTTTCTTTCTTTCTTTTTTTTTTTTTTTTACATTTGTATTTCAGTCTCCATTTGGTCTTTATTGGTCTATGGCATGCTTGTGACTGCTTCTGAATTTGGTGAAATTTGGGAGATGGGCTGTTGTTTAAATGCTAACGGGGGCTTTTTCAAAGTTTTGTATGGAAGTAGTTGGCTAGCTCTTAGAAAGCTGCTGTACTTTTTCATACATCAGATGAGTGTAGAAGAATGCTTCTGTCCAAAAACCCAAAACAAACCCCACCCCAAAAACAAAAAAACCTCACTCCTGTCCAAGTATACTCTCTCCCTATGTATCTATAGGGTCTGTATATGAAAATACAAATACAGATTTTAAAAAAGGAAAATAGAGTGAGTCTGTGTCTCTGCTATGTAGGACTGTAGTGAATCAGTTATTCTTGCACGTAGTAGTGAACTGGCATTGAGAGACCACAGTGAAGACAGGGAACACTACTGCAGCAGACGCGCAAACACCAATGTAAAGTGTAATCTTTGCCTCGTGAATTTACAATCTAAATAAATGAGTCAGACTGAAAGAAAGTGACAAACATTAATCTTCAGTATAGTGGTTTTCAAAAGCCCTTTCAAAATCCTGGATTTCTTAAAATACTCTTCAGTGGAAAGTTTTGTCGCATTTGCTTTGATACAGTGAAGATAGTAATGTGCTAGGAGGTAAGGCACAAAGGGATAGTATAAAAGGAGCATCTGAAGTTTTATCTATTGAGCAGATTTTTCCAGTCTGGTTTTTTTTTTTTTTTTTCTAACATGGTTTTTGAACTGTGCATTTTGGATATAATTTAACTTTCCCTTGCTACAGTTTTCCAACTCAGCTATTATATGACCATAAAGCTGTGCTTTTGGGATGAGACTTAAAATTTCTTTTTATAATTTGTGAGCTGTGTCTTCCTGTCTTCAGAAGTAAACTACAGTAGTTTCTCAAACTGCTGCTTTACATGTGAGGATTTGGAAGTGATTAAGCTATAAAGCTGCTGTGATTAACAAACTAGAGGCTCTTTTCTCATGGCCTCAAACTGTAATCACTTCAGAGGGTATTTTTTTCAAATGCAAATTGTTTCTATGAATACTACAGTACAGCTTTCAGTCTCCAACCAAGGCACTGTAAAGTTATGTTTTGCAATAAGAAAGATAATTCATCAAGGTGAAGAAAGTGAATGATGACTGCTTTTTCATCCCTCCTGTGTCATGCAGTTCAGAGCAATATTGTTAAAGGATGGGGCGGGGGGCGGTGGGAAAGCAGACAGACTTGCATGCACATACTCATTCCTTCCTCCAGCAGCACTTCAAGAAGTTGTGAGCTTTTTAAACTCACTTGTAGAATCCTGGTAAATCAAAATTTCATGTGTCACTGCTCAAAACTGAGATAGTAGTGCGATGGTTAATACTTTTCTTTTTGTGGATAACAAAGGGACTGGTTCTGAAAGGGCGGTCATTATTATCCCCATTAAGATTGAACAGTCAACACAGATTTTTTTTTTTTATTTTTATTTTTTTGCAGCTGACTCAGCATCTAGAAAAGCCGCTAACAATAAAAGTTGATGGCGCTATATTTTATGAGACATGACTGCAATCTTAGTTCCCTATCTAGGTTCTGAGGTTGTCTGCTGCTTTGTTACTGCTGGGGTGTGTTGGGGCAAATAGGACTTGGTATGGCAAAGTGAATATAGCCATATTGCTGTGGCTATTCTGCCAGCTCCCAGAAGATCTTCCAGGAGTGAATTGTATCTTGTCTTGTCCTGGTTCCCCATCCTCCCTTCCTCTCCATTTGTCCTGCTGAGGAAAGGCTCGTATCCATGCTGTGTGGCGGATCACAGCACCAGCATCTTGCGGTACGCTGCCATCTGTGCCTAGGTAAGTCGTAGTGTGGTTTTATGTCCCTAGTGAAATGAAAAGACCTCTGGCCTTCAGAAGCCATCAACTGGGCAGACAAATTTAATATTAAATGTAAATACCGTGCTTGTCAGCACACACAGGTGGTGTGTGGATGTGTGTGGTGTGTTTTGTATTTGTAAATGGCTTCTCTGAAGAAGCTGCTGTTGATTGGGCTCAGTAATAGTATAAACAAACCTTAAGTGTATGCTTGAGTGATCTAAACTGAAACTGGGTGTAATATGCCGTGTTGAAAGAAGGGTAGCCCTGAAAATCTGTGTCTGACTACTCAATATGGAGCTGCACACAAAGCCAGTTGGTTTCAGGGCTGTACCAAGCCCATTTACCGAGAGCGCATTTATTTTCCTGAAGTTACAGGTCAGTATTTATTGATCTTTGAAAAGTTTCACTGGAGCATCTGTGTAAATTTTGGTGTTCAGGATTATATAGCAAAGCAAACTACAGTAAAGTCAGCTGCAAGTGTGTATCTTGAGGTAAATCATATGCATATTAACATTTTTTAAATATTTCATTTGATATGTCATAATGATCTCTGAATATAAAAAAAAGTGTGTCTATATGTAGCTTTCCAAAATCACGTCTGAACTGATGAAGTTCAGTGTGGCACAAATCTTCGCATTTACTTTTAAAGTTTATGAAAAAATGTTTGAGTCAATTTGCATAATAGCTCAAAGGTTTGGTTTGGTTTTTTTTTTTCCCCAAAAAAAGAGAAGTTGGTGCTTTTTAATCTCAAATAACATTGTTCAGTTAAATACAATGTTCAATACTAATTGAAAGCTTTGAACAAATACAGAGAATAGACTCTTGTGTTGTCTCAGGTATTACTGCAGCTGTATGCACTTGAGTCACAACTGGGAGATCTATCTTAACAACACTTGACAATAAAAACCCATGTCATTAGAAAAGAAAGCAAAAAAGAAATGCTTGTGTCTCTTACTGATTTTAGTGATGTTTATCCAAGAAATTCTGTTTAGATGAGTGATTTCCCCCTGCCCCAGATTAATCATCTTTCCAAACAGTTAATTGTCACATTATATTGGCCTGCCAGGGAGGCCAATAATCATTGTTCTACACGCTGGGATAGCACTTGTATACTAAATAAAAATCATGTCACTTCAATATGCTTATGTTTACAATGCCAAATGTAGCTCAAGACTGTCATGTTTTTTAGGATACAAACTTTTTCTGCCCTTAGAATTGTGTTTATTTATTAGAGGCCATATCTGGCTCTCTTTCTGCCACCTGCTTCAGCAGAGACCTGGTGTAAGTTCTGGACAGAAAAACACCCCACTGGCCTCAGCAGCTAATGGGAAGGTGGTGGAGGGGCTCACAGTCTGGGAGAGGAGTGGGGGCAAGGTGGGAGCAGGATGAACTTGAGGTGCTGAAATACTGCAGTAGGTATGGGGAGCCTGCAATAGAGGAGAAGTGATGGGAGAGGGTAGGGTTTTGAAATGGGAGAAGCTGGGGTATTTTGGAGGGGATGGATTTTAGGGTGAACTTTAGAATGTGGGATGAGTGGGAAAAAACTGGAGCAGAAGAACTTGGGGAATCGAAATAGCTTCTGATGACCAATTTTTGGGGAAGTTACTGTCTTAAACATATTTTTGAGGTTCACTTTCAAATATGTTTTGATGGCTTTCTGTACATTGATGGATTTCCATCTTTCACAACCATAAGTTAGACAGTTAATACCTGAGTTAAAGGTACATTGTTTGATATTCTGAAGTTGGAGACTTTTGTTAAATAAACATGTTTTTGCTTGAAAGTATTTTATTAATTTTTTTCCTTAACAATATAATGACCCATCTGTAGGGTCACAGTTGGCTGTCTTTGTAGAGAAGCACACTACATTTTTTTTTCCATTTCCACATGCTCACAATTTGCAGGAGGAAAAAAGATTTAGGTTTTCCTCTCTATCAGAGAAGGAAGGTATTGCTGAGGAGGCAAGATATTGGAAGATCTTTCGTCTACTGCAATATGAAAAAAGTTGTAGAAATGTATGTGTTTTTCTTCCTTGCCTGTCTGTATTTTAACCCAGCAAAAATGTGCTTGCTTAGTTGTTTTAATTCATCATCATAAGGTAAAAGTGATCTCATACATGAGATAAATCAACAACTTCAGTTTCAGGGAAGTGATTCAAAGCATTGTAAAAACTTTGAAGCACAGCATGCTCCATAAGAAGTAGTTTCTGTGAAATGCAACTTTTAAATGAAAGTGTATCAGGTACTCAGTTCATTGCCTACAGTTGTACTGAAAAGAGACAACTGGTTGTATTCACTTTGGCTCTGCAGGTCTTGTCAGAATGTGTGTCTTGGAACAACAGTTGGCAAAGCCAATAAACAGGTGAAGTCAGCAAGAACTGAAGTGAATAGGCTAAGACTCTGGACAGAAGCTTTTCCCTTCTTATTTCATGATTTTATCTGAAATCTTACTCAAGGAAATATGTCTTACTTGATTTTGCGGATACAGAAAATGGTTTCAGTATTTCCCTGTAAAACCCTGCTGCAAATATTTTGAAAACTTTGCTTCCTTCTTACACACCTGTAATCACTTCTTTGTCACATAGTGCTCAGATCACTGCATGCTAATGGCAGTTAGTTGAACTAAAGAAATAGTGACACTTTCATTGTATCTCCCTTTATCTCCTGGAAAATAACTCTATTTCTGAAAGCAATCTTCTCTACTCTTATTTTTGTTGTATTTTTGCTGCTGTTTGATAATGCTGTTCAAGAAGATATTAAAAATCAAAGGCCAGGTGACTGAAGCCATGAGCTGCTGTCGGTAAGGTCAGTAAGAAGAGGAAGGTGGTTGTGCTCCTGTGTAAAGAACGGGGAAGGAGATGGCAGCAGGGACCGTGCTGCGCAGATGGGAGAAGAGTCGGGCGCTCTCCACTTTTGTTATCTGCAGCTTTTATGTAGTTAATTAATAAGTTTAATTCTTGTCATCTGCTTATCTTCTGTGAGCTTAATTGCTTGGCAAAGACTTTGTTTTACTGTGTATTAACTGCTGGCAGGGTTTTGCATTGAGAACTTGACATTTATTAATGTATTACATTATTGTTTTCTCCCCTGTCTCATAAGCTAAGTCAAAGCACAAGAAGTGAAAAAGGTTTTGCAGCAAAGCCAGGTGGAGGGGTCTTGCTTAGTTCCTGATAATGTTTGAGTCGCACTGTTAGTATAGAGGTGGGTTGGAGAGCAACTGGTAGAGTCTGTGTCCTGTGAACTAATGTAGAGACAATTCTTCTGAAGGAAACCCAACTGACAGGGTTCTGTGCCCAAACAGCTGGAGCTGAAAGGTGGTGGATTTTTTCGTGCTGACTTTGAGATAGTAAATGTCCAGTTTATCCAGGAAAATAAATCTAAGGAATACTTGTTAACATTGCAAACACCTGTATCTTCATAATGACAGTTCATAAAATCTAGCTAATTGCATGAAAAGGACCAAAGTATTACAGTTTAAACTGGTTTCATATGCTCTCTGTACATTCCCATGCAAAGCAGTGACGATGGAATCATAGCCAAGGGCACTTCACAGTGCCTTCAGGTCATTGGGTCCCTTGTGAAAGCAGGAGTTGCTATCTCCCAGTTTATAAACCTGGGAAATGCTGAAATGCAATAAGCTAGAGCTGAGATGAAAGCTATCCAACATGCAGGAGCTGGGAAATAAGAAACTGAGGTCTGCCTTCTTGAACACCCTTTTGTCTTTGAGGCCTCTGGCATGTCAGACCCTCAAGGTAGAGATCTCTGTTACCTGTTAGAAGGTCTGTTAGTTTTAAGTTAGGTACTGTTGTGTGCTCGAGTGCAAGGAGAGGAGGTTTGCTACTCTGTCTAGGTTTGTTAGCCAGGAAAAACTATCACAGTATTGGAAGCCAACTCAAACCACAGCCGAGTCGTTTGCACTGGCTCCCCAAATAGGAGCAAGACTTCCCTTGATTTTCTTACTGGGCTGAATCAATGCGTAATAAATACCACTCTGAAGTAGAGAAGAGGCACAGCTACTACCGTTCAACAAGCTGGGTATTTTATTAGTGATTCTGTCCACAGAATGCTGGTTGTTGAAAAGAGTCACACAACCTTGTTATACTCGAACAGATGCATTAAGAAACAGAGAATATCAACAAGATAAGGGCTGTTGGTTAGGTGTAGGCTCTGCCTCATTTTTCCTTGATACTGTGATATGCACTGCTGCTTAAAGCAACAGTATATTGTATACTCAGAGGCTACCGCTTATACAAATATTTGCAATAGTAGTGGAGATGATCCTATAAAAATTGTTCTTGGTTGGTTGGAGACTTCAAAATTTGAGCTTGCAATAGTGCCTTTGTCTCAGGCAAGCTTGAGAGTATGTTGGGTGGGATTGATTCTGCTTGAGAAATATGAGGCTAATGTGTAATTTTTGTCATCTTTCTTGTAGTCCCAATGACTGAAACTGCTGTGTAATACGGAGATCATAATGGGTCTCACAGCAGAGAGTTGGAAGAACACAGTCTGGAACTAGTAGTGCATAACTTAAAGTCCAGGGGTAAGAAATAAATTCAAATATGGAGATGATGCATTTTATGGAGGATAAGAGTACTTCTGAATAATTTTGCAGTTTAGTGCCTTTATCCTGTGACGTTGTACAGTGAGTAAGGATATTTTATCTAAGCTTTTTGCTATGCTAGAAAACTTATAAAAAGGCTTTAAAAATCCAAAATATTGTCCTGTCCTAATAAAAAAAAGTCACTTAACTCTGGAGTGGTTATTACATGAAGCATTAGTTGACTTGTGATAAAATGCTAAATGGCCATATTAGGACATCTTAATCATTCCATTTCCTCACTCTGAATGATTAAATACTTTATTATTGATGAATGAATTTGCCCTTTCAGTAGGAGGTATTTATACTATGAATAATTTTATTGCCATTAGAAAACTCCAAAGGAAATATTTCTGCAGATATTGCTGTTGATTTTTATTTTTCTATAAATGAAATATGAAATAGGAGTTGTAAGTACATGTATTTTTTTTTTATTGTAGAAGCTTTATTGAATTCAGAGACTTGTTTTGAAAGTGACAGATGTGGAAAAAGCATGTAATTACCTTCAACTTCGGAAAAATATTGTGCATAATTATCTGAATGCATGTATTTATATACACATGCAAGCTGTATCACATACTGCAGGCTTTCATACCAGACTTTCACATAGACTGTCCCGCTCAGTGGGAAGTCTGCTGAATTCTGTGTGGTTTCACACTCGGTGCTGAGTGTTGCAGGTCACTGACCTGTAGGAATTGCCTGTAGGTGTGAAATATCCCAGGTAGTGGTTGTGGTGGTGTGAAAAGCTTCCAGGAACAGCATTAGAGTACCTCTGTGGTTGCTCCCAAGGGACTCGCATGTATGGGGAGAGAAAATTAAAGCGTACAGAAGTATGGTTTTATATATGTAGTGATAACAATAAAAGGAAAGGTGTGGAACAGCATGATTAAACTAGTCTGAACACAGATATGAGACTGATAAAAGAATGTAAAAATGGGGAAACTCAGTTAAATGCACAATGAAATACTGTTTAAATTGTAACGACCTCATGAACAGTGTCCTTGGGTTTCATGTGCTGTGCAGCAGCTGTGAGAACCCAGTGATGATGGTTCTTCTGCCTGGCCTCCCATGCCCAGGCGTGGAGTACAGCTCACCTGCTAAATCTACTAATGGAAATGCTGAAACTGCTCAGGAAGCAGTGCTATGACTTATGCTGTCCTATGACTCTGCTACGGATTAAGTATTGCTGATCTTCGTGTCACATCAGAGCTTTCACTCCATGTATTTTGTCCTTAAAGAATACAGACAGTTTTCAGGAGCAAGATCTACAGGCCGTGGTGCACAACTCTAATTCATCAAGATCATGACTTGCCCATAATGCAGACATGCCTCCTTATCTCCTTCTTTTCGATTTACCTTATTCAATAATGCTAGCTGCCGGTGGCGTTTAATGATGTTTAATTACTGTTTGTTGGTCCTGTCAGGAAGTTTCCTTGGGCTGGTGCAGACATTTCTAATCCAACTGTTTAATATTGGCTCATGGCTGATTAGAATTTTGAAAATATTGTAAGAGCATGGAAAATCCAGATAATGACACTTAATAATAGTTTTAATACTTTAATCAAGCTGAGCATTTTCATTTACATATATTATCTGAAAAGCTAATGTAGGCCAGCACTGATTGGCAGTGACAAGAGTTCCTTTCAGGTCCTAGGGGTCCTTTGAAAATTGTTAAACAATTGACTTCTCTGGGTGTGGACATCCAAAAATCTGGGAGGCAAAGCCCTGCTGTTTAGTCACTCAGTGAATCAGATTTACCTGCTGATAAGAAATGGGTTAATGACTGCTTTAACAAAAAGAACCTTTTGGAGAGCAGGGTGGAAGAACTAATGCTGGTGAGGCAAGACCAATTCCTTGTCGACCTCAGCTGCCTCTGCTCCTGCTACTTCAGCCTGCTATGTCTGAACTCCTCACTGGGTCTCCTGGGGCAGTACCCACAGCATCTAACCTATATGGTTTGCCTGCAATTACCCCTCATTTACAGGCTGTTTTGCAACATAGAAGAGTCCCACTGGCTGGTGGGTTGATCTGTTGCTCCTGGAAAGGGCTGTCAGTTGCTGGGACTATGCAATGTATCCCACCTTTAAATCGTTGCTGTCATTTCACAGAGGAGGCCCTAGAGTGATCATTGCCAAGACTGGGCAGTCAGCTGCTGCCTGCTGCCCTTGGCCTTGTCTGGGGTAGAGGCACATAGTGGTTTTGGGCTTGGACAAATGCTATAGCAATTTCCAAGATCCATGTCAGTGTTTAGCCACAAACAGAAGATGTCTTGAATGATTTTTTTTCTTTTTTTCATGTTTACAAAGCAACCCAAAAGCTTCCTGGACTCCATCTGTGTTTTCACTACCAATGCTGCAATATACAGCAAGAGTGCTGTAGGGTGCATCCAGGTTGACTTGATTATCCTAGCTATAATGGGTATGTGTTGCCTGTGTGCTTTGCAATGTAGCTGTCATATTTATGTTTATACCAACTTTAAAACTTAGGTGGCCTTAATAGATATGCTTCCCAATTTTCACAGCTCATGCATGTAAAGAAAACCTGTTTAGGCCTGGGTAATTATTTGCTGATTCACCAGCCAATACTGACAAAATTACTCTTCTAGTCTTTAGTTCTATAGGAAAATACATGTGTATATATGCAATATGCAGTATATGTATGGGGTACACATATGGGTATGTTATGTATATATAGTGTATTATAAAATGTGTGTATATGTATTTACGTTCATGGATCTCTCATGTAAAGTCACTGTGAAAACCATGCAACATAAAACATGCCATTGTTTATTGGTTAAATGCTGGCCTGTCAATGAGAACAAGAGTTTTGACACTGATTGTAGCTGCTCTGAGACTTCATTCTACATGTGTGGTATCCTGTTTGTTGGTATACCTTTAATCTTGTACATACACATGTAGCTTTTAAAACCAGGTAAGTGTAACTACAGTATTAGGACATGAGCAATCTCAGTATTAAATATTTCCATAAGTTTTTTTTGCAAAATTGGGGCCCCAAGCATCATTACAAATGATCTTATAACGATATACTACCTTAAAGGTGGAAGTATAAAGGTTAAGAAGGAAAAAAAATAGGATTGGTCTTTTTGTTGCTTTTAGGAGATTTATAATGAAGTAAAAGCTTCCGTTCACAGGCAAGCATGTATGTCTGTTCTTTCCATTTGGAAACAGCAATACCTAATCCGTTCTCCTGTGTATTGGAAGACTGGAAGTGTTGTAGACTTTCCTCAATTTTCACTTGAAGTATATGTTTTTATAACTTTTCTTCTTGGTCAGCTTATTCAGAATTTGAACTAAGTGGATATTAATAAAAATATTAAAGATTTCTGGAAGTTTAAAAAACCCACAAACAAACAAAAAAACCAAACCACCTCTTCAATAATTGAATCTGAATACATTATATCTTCATATTTTTTTCTAAAAGTCACTGAGCAAAACAGGGCAGAAGAGAGCTGGTATATTTAAGGTAAAGAAACTCAGAAAATAATTGTACATAGAAAAATCTCTTCAGATCATCTTTACAGATAAGAAAAAAAATAGATGCAATTATTTTTTAATGTGATTTTTACAAATTTCAATTGTGATTAATTTTGATAATCACAATAGGTAGAAGCTTAAGCCCTATATTAACCATTATAGTGAGAAAAACGATTCTTATTAGAATACTTGAAAAACAAGTTGGTATCAACGCATTATGTGTAGGTACCTTTCATAACATGTTTGTTTGACTTTTATAATTGAAACTTAGTTAAATGATTTATAATGTTGTGAACCATTCACAAGGCTATTAATGGCACTTTTGTCTTGTAAAATGAGCCAAAAATCATATATCTGAAATTTGTTTTCTTTTTTATAAATGTCGTGAGAATAGACAATAGCCTGGACCAAAGCAATAATACAGCATGGAGCCAGACAGAATCCTGTGTTTGAGAGTAATATGAAATGTTATTATCCACCCTTTCCTTAATCCTCCTGTACCAGAGAGCGCAGATAAGGCACTTTCAAGCCCTCTTCAATGTATTGAACAGTGGCAGCCATTCATCAGGATCTTGCCATTTACTTGTCAAAATAATGATCTTTCAATACAGTAAGGAAATTCATAGTTTGATGCTTGTGGTTTTGGGTTAACTTTAATTAACTGTGCCAGATTGCTGGGTCAAAAGTTTGACTGACTGACAACATGCTTTTTTTTATAAACATTTGGAGAACCTAAGATAACACAAAGAAAGATTGAAATGGCATTATCTGAATAGCTTGATAAATTTTCTGATAATGCAACAAAGGGAATATGCTGGAATCTTTTTCGTGAAATGACATCTTGTAGCTGCCTGCACGGAAGAATGTGGTTTGGCTTAGGTTCCTAATTAACATGAAAAAGAAGTTATTTGTTTTTCCTCCTGAAATATCTTTGCTTTTATACAAATATGTGTGCAGGCTGCCTTTATCTGGTACGTGAAAGTTGCCATTTCATGACTTATTTGTAAGGATAAGCCCTTGCGGTTAGCAGGGAAACCTAAAAACTTTGCTTATTTTAAAGTATTCCTCAGCCTCAAGCCCTCCAAAGAACATACTCTTTCAGTGTGCATCCAGTGACTCTCCGGAGTAGTTCGTGACATATTTCAGACTGAAATAACTGCTACTGGAGTTGACATCTCAGAGTTTTTCTCATATTGGAATGGAAAAGGATCTAAGGATACACTAGAAATATTATTTGAAAATTTATTTGTTTGAAAAAACAATTTCCAGCCGTTTCCAGACCATTACATTTAAATTGGCAGATGGGATTGTAACCAGCCTGAAAGGAGAGTGTGGGTTACTCCTGTTTATGTCAGTGGTGGTTGAATTTGTGTTTTGAAATGCAAAATTTGGTGTGTGGTGCACATCTGTATTTTGAGGAAAAACATTGTATCCCTGTAGTAAGTAATATAAAATGTTTCCCAGTAATCCTGCAGTTAAATGAAGAAGGATAACTAGGTTTTATTAAGGAAAGTCTGGATTTTCTTTTGCTGTGCATGCAGTGTCAGATGTTACCTGGGAAGTTCCAGCTGGCATTTTCTGGGCCAGAGTCAGAATCTCTGACTCTTTTCTTGTCATTGCCTATTTGTTGTCTTTCACCTGCAGCATTTCTGGAGAAAGGAAACTGCTATGAACACTCCTGCCTGTCCCAAGACAACTTTGTCATGAATGGACAGAAAGTGTTTTACAGTTTTCTGTCTAAGTGTCAAATGATTTATCTCTCTGCCAGAGTCTGCTTGTGTTGGAGATGGCGGCAGTATTTCCTCTGTTCCTTGACTTTGCCTTTGATCAGTGGGTTTAGGGGAGCATTTTTTTTTTTGGTAGCCTAGAAAGATAAATTTTCTTCAAACTCAATATTAAACTGCTGTTTCCAGGGTGGGAGAAGCATAGTCTTTGAAATCACTCTTTATAGATGAAACCTAATAAACTCATATATACAAGGATTAGTCACAATTGGATCCCAATTCTAGTTTGGACAACATGGTATTGTCTAAAGCCACTTTTTTCTCTGTTTTTTTTCCCTTGGGTGCCGAATTCTTCCCAGTTTCCCCATGCTACATTTCTGTGTTGAGCCATTTAATCTGTTATGCAACGAAGGTTTTGAAGTCCTACACCAAACAGTAAAACTTTAACACCCAACCATCAAAGGCTTTGACTAGTGTATAGTTTAAATTTAATTCCGGCATTGTGCAAAACCATCATCATAAAAGACTTAGTACATTTAATGTCACTTGATACAAATTAAAAACAAATCAACAGATGAATGGAGTAAGACACCCTCAAAGACTGTAAACCCCTACTCTAAGCCTCTTCTCAGTAGAAGCTGGGAGAGCACACTGGGGAACCTATGCATTTGCTCTGCTCTGACCTTCTTCCCTCGGCTCTAGGTACTTATCAGCTGCAGAAAGGACCTTGAGCTTGGTGGACCTTTGGCTTCAGGCAGCGTAGTTCTTACAGGAACATTTTGCATTTGGTGGGGTTTTGGTCAAATCACACTCATTAGTAGTCAGAGTCCCACTGCTGCCCAGGGTGGATCTGCACAAGAGCCCGACATCCTACTGCAACAGCCTGGCTTCCTGCTCCAGCTCTGCCTCAACTGTGTGAGCATATTCAAACCCAAATGTCTGTTTTCATTTTGTAACCCTATGATAACCTTGAAACAAATGGTTTTTCTGTAGGCCACTGTTTTCAGTGCCAAAGAACTAAATTTTCCTACTTAATCTCACAGGATGTCTAGGCAGGTGGTTTTTTTTGTTTTTAGTTGGGTAAAAAAAATACAGTTTTCTCTATTGGGATATTACTGTATTCTTTCCCAGTCTGATATGTTTGATATAGACTGCTTTTTAAGACTCACTGATGAAGATATCGTCCTCTTCTGAAGGTGTGGTGTTTTTTTGGTTTTTTTTTGTTGGTTTTTTTTTTTTTTTGGATGAGGTTCCTGTTTTGTGTAGTGTCTGTTTTACGTTATGTTTTTGTAGTGTCCAAAGCCTATTTCAGATAAACCAGGTGCAGTGACTTCCTTCAGTTGGGAAGGCTGCATCCAAATTCTCCTTTACGTTCTACGGAGCCCAATGTGCCTGTACAAAATGTTTTAAAATGTGATTGCTGTTTAACTTCTAAAGCTTCACTGCAGATACTGGTATTAAAGTAAACTGTTTGGTCAACATGTGAGGGAATTTTGCCTGGTAATAACTGGGGAATGGTGAGCAGTGACAAAAATTTTACTATGTAGAACACTTGTTGAGTTTGGAAGCAAACTTTGAAAGAACTGTAATGGTTTTTGTTCCATGTTTGCTGACTTCAACATTCCTATTAAGGCCAACATTTCACTGATAACCATTGACAAAGATTATAGAGGAAGGTGAAAAGCCAAAGGCACTGCTGTCCTGTAGCACTAGATGTTGTGAAGGATGCACTAGGAAAGTTTGTGAACACCCAGCCTCTGTACAAGCAATGCATTTTGCTTGCATGACCAGCTTCCCGTTGACTCACTTATGGGGAGTGATAGCAAAAGAGTAATGGCACTGATTAGCAATGAGGCTGATGTTACTTAGTGTCGTGGGCAGGAGTATAATTTATCTTTAAATACAAAAATCCTGGAGAGCAGTTTATAAATTATGCCCTCAGATTCACTGAAAATGTCATCTTTCTCTATTCCAAAAACCAGGAGTGTTTAATATGTATTATTCTCCCAGTTCATGGTTAAAAATGGTATGTATATGCTGCAGTGAAACGTGAGTATCAAGATCTGGATGGATGGTAGGATGTCTTTTTTACAGAATTAAGAGCACTGTTGTCTGTACTGGGATATCTGAGCTGTAATGTCATGTCAATTAATGTATGAAAAGTTGGACTGATGGGAAAATGGATAGCGAGTCGAAACAGTAAAATATAATTAAGAAGAGACAGGCAAGTAGATGGTTTTAGGGGTGCATATCCTAGCTCACCAGACTGTTAGAGAGTGTTGCCTTCTGTAGGCTTTTGGAATGGTTCAGTAGCCAAATGCATTATTGGATTTATGATGTTTCCTCAAGTTAAAAAACAACATATTGCCATTTTCTAAGCAATAATGAATAACAGCTACATAAGTTAAAGGGTTCTTTGGTTTTCTTTTCCTAAAATAAACTTTTGTGATTATATGTTTTCAAAAAGCAAAAGAGAACACTATATGGAACTGTCATGAGGATAAATACAGTCTGCTTCTACCTCCATTGAAACTCAGGCTAAACTCTACTTGCCTTCAGCTTGGAAGGGACCAGGTTTTTTGTTTGTGGGTATTTTTTTTGGTTGATTGGTATTGGTTGTGGGCTTTTTTGGTTTTTGGTTTTTTTTTTGTTTGTTTCTTTTTTTTGTTTTTGTTTTGGTTTGGTTTTTTTTGTATGGTTGTGGTTTTGGTTTTTTTTGGGTTTGGTTTTTTGGTTTTTTTTTTGTTTTTTTTTTTAAAGACCACTTAAAAATCTTGATTGGTTCAGGGCTGTGGTTTGCAGTTCATAGAATCTACTGAAATCAGAGATGGTTATTTAACCCTATGACAGATGGAGCCAGGATGTCTGTACCATCAAAGAGAGGAAAAATGAAATGTGAGTGTGCACAGAAGTCAGTAAATATGAGAGTAATTGGAGTGGGCATGCTGAGAGGGTAGGGAAGGATACATTGCTGTCACTTTTTTTTTTTTTTCAGCCATCAGCTTTGAAGCCAGCTACTGGTCTGTGTAAGTGACCTCTCCAGCCTAAGCTGAAAAAGGTTAGGGGGTTATATAAATGCATAGGTCTATATAAACCTTTCAGGGACACCTATCCAAAGTGTTTTTCATGATGACAGGGCAGATGTGCTTCTTGCAGATGATGAACTAGATGATCTGAATTTGTCTTTACTTTTGAAGGTATTTTACAGCTTGACCTTGGTTGTAAGCTGAAGTTTTCAATATACTTTGAGGGTTTCCTCTAGCTTCTGTTATTAAGTACAGACAGCTGGTTAGAAAAAAAAAGAGTCTTGATGAAATATATCATTAAATTCTGCATCTTTGAAATGTTGAATGTTACTCATTGTTGGAAACATGACACAGTTAAAACAGCGATGGACTGGACTCAGGCTGTCAGGTTATAATATCCTTTTTACTACTGGAGATCGTTCTTAAAACTAATTACCTAGTCTATAATATTCCCATTACAAAACTGTTCCAGAACCTTGTTTGTGTGCTAGTCATAGATGGTCTACCAGTTTCCAGACTGAGTGATTTTTATAGCCATTCTGTCAGCATTATCCTTTAGCTTAAATGACTCTTGCCTTTCTAGGGTTTATTGCTGCAAAGTGTTTTCTAACCCTCAGAGCTTTTGTTTTGTCAGCTACATTGAACAAGGCGAGTTATTTTGTTTTTCTTGCAAAATTAGGCATTTGGTCTGAGTCTGTCTAGGCAAGGAAATTGAGCTAAGGTAAAGAATAGTGATGAATAAGAGCAGGAACTAGAACAAGCTGAATGAGATGTACTGGGAACTGCCTTGTGGGTAGTTAGTAAAGGCTCTTGTATCATTTACTCAACCTCCCTCTTTTCTGGTGTTTGGAATAAGCAGAAGATTATGAGTCTTTCCATTACATGGATGTCAGTAACTACCTATGAAAGCTGGTAGAGTGTGTTTCTCTCTCTCCTGCTGATTCTGCTAAGCAACCTCCAATTGTCCTGTTACAGCTTGAGTGGGCTTCAGTTTCTTTTTCAACTTTTAATAGAGGAATTTTATACATTGATTATACTGAGAAAAGAAAGGAGGTGCAGAAGTTGAAAACTCAAGTGGCCGGGAGTTAAGGAAGTGTCAGAATCAAGTTTTGTGCGTGAACGTACAGCATAATTTGGCCTTCAGTTATAGGACTACAGCTGTGGAACTGGGGAGGAAAGGCACTGTGTCTTTTTTTCTCCCTTCTCAAATGGCAGTGGTTTGCAGAGTTAGACAGAATATGCTAGGTTTCATTTTCCTTTGGAAAAAAATTATATTAGTGAGCTACTGAATTGGAGCTGTTTTTTTGAGCAGGTGTTGGTCTGTGTTTTTTCTTTTGACTATTTGCTTGTAAGTTTGTACAACATCTTGAGATGGCATAAAATAGGTCTTGAGAAGCATAAGAGGGTAGGTGACATTACTTAATGAAATTACCAAAAGTGATATTTGATGGATTGCATCTTAAACTGAGAAGCTGGAGAGCTGGGTTAAGTTGTCTGCTTCCAGACATCATTTTGAATTTGTTTGTGGGGGAACTGGTTTAATGTAGCTTTGAGGAGAGTACAGGGGATCTGTGGAGTCTCTTTAGGGGAACACTGGTCACAGGTGTAGCATTGAAGGTGTGGTGTACACCGTCAGCAGGTGTCGGACAGCCTCCTGGAGCCATGCTTTAGATTTGGCTGCACCTTTCCAGTTACAGCAAGTTAGCTGGCTTGCCTGCCTTTGAACAACAGCTGTGTGAATGTTTCTAGAGGAGGAGTAGGCAAATTATCTACAGAGATCTGGTAAAGGAGGAAGAAGATTCTGGCAGCAGGTGAGATGTTAGGCTAGCTGGAAATGCTTGCTAAGGAAAAGGTTTTTTTCCCTTCCTATCCTGGCACATTAAAAATATGCAGTGGCCATATGTTGTCTCTGTCCCCATCCTCTGTCCCTCCTAGTAGAAGTGTCCATTTAGTGATATGGGTCTCCTGCCAGGCCTCTGCCCTCCTGGTTTGGGACTAGAGGTGCTAACAGGGGCTCAGTTGACAGGAAGGCTCTCAGTCCTGCAGCTGCATTTCAGCTGCCCATTTGTGCTTGTTTGACTGCTGCTAACAGTATCTTGATTAGCACATGAACATTGCTTAAGATCACAGCTTCCACGTTTAGTTAAAATTGACTACTGCTTCAAGAGCTAGTTAATAAAAGCGGGGGGAATCAGCTGGAAGGCTTGGCTGAACTACATGGCTTTCATATAGATAGCCTTACTCATGGTGAGCAGAAAAAATAGCTCCCCTTTAGGTACGGCGTGAAGGTTTTATTCTTCTTTTCAACTGTCAGTCTTGAACCTTTCAAGTTAGCCTGAAAGAATGTGTTTATTTTTCTTGTAGAACTTGAAATCTGCTGTACTAAACAAACATATTGAACTCGAGGGCACTGCACATCGTGAACTTCTTGAATTATCAGCAGAGCAGTATGAAAGATCTCCATTCCTGCCCTGATAACAGTGATAGATGTGAGAGACCCTACAGAAATGCCCATTATCTATCTTCCTCTTTTTGTCAAAGAAAGAGTGCCCTAAGTCAATTCTGGAAGCTAAGAACAAAGCAAAAAGCAATTAACTATTCATTACTTGTGCTTGAAAAAATAACTTGCAATTTTTTTGGCAGAAGAAAAATGTATTTGAAAACAATGTTCAGAATACAGGACCAGTTGCCATATATTATATTTACTGTTTTGAGTGAGGGAACTGAAGGGGAATATCAACTTTTTCTTGTTGTTTGTGCATACCTGTATGAGTATAGTTATTTCACAGGAAGATTTATTGCCATATAATCTTCCATGAGTCATCATAGGTTTATAAAAATGAAATTAAATAAGTGAGAAGATTTGACTGCCAGAAAAACAGTGAAGTGAGGACCTGGCTATTGAATTCATTACCATTTGAACTTGGAAGATTTATTAAGAAATATCTAGTGTACCTTTTAAATTCTGTGCAAAGTTGCTGATTTTGTACCCACAGTAACATTTTGCAAAAGGCTGAAAATCCAGCCAAGAATTGCTTAAGCTAACAACGTGTGGTTTTTCTGCATGGCAGCAGTAGTATTACTGAACTCATTAAAAAGTTTTCCTCTATCCTTACATGCCATAAGCCACTTCTTGCTTTTTGGTGTTCAGTGTAACTGCAGAATTTATTCCCGACATCCATTTTATTTCAGTTTCAAGTAAGAGTTTTTGAACACTAAAGAGTAAGTAGCACCATCTGGTTGACCTCATTCATGATATAATTTCCATTTCATGCATCTCTCAAAGGATCACAATGTCAGGAAAGTGAAAATTGCATTAAGACCAATCAAATAACACAGCTGCGCTGAACTCCTTAAAAAGCTAGAAGTGCTCGTAAAGGAAAGGTACCCTTAAAGTGATTTGCTGCTGTCTGGTATGTGTTTAACTAGTGCCCCTTTTGAGATAATTTCTTTATCTCTGTTAAATGGAATTTATCACAGCTAACCACTATAAAAAATTGAGTTTTTATGAAAATGAGATAGGATATCTGGCTTTCAAGGATCAGGTGAGACCACACCTTTTGAATTTAAAGAACTAACAACTCACATAGGGATACACTGATAGAAGGCAAGCACGCCAAGACATGTTTAGGTTTAAGAGTATGGATGGTATTTGAACTCTAAACATTTCCCACCCCCTGAGCTGGATACCTCTACTCAGCCGAAATGTTATAAGGTAAGACTAAAGATGGCGCAGATTAGCGAATTCTACTTCACTTTTCAACCCAGCAGACGGTTTTTGCATCTCACCTGGGGAGACCAGCCACTCTGCAGCGATAGCTTGCAGTTGCCTCGCTGTACCAGTGGAAGGGCATGAATAAATTCAGTGTAAGCGATGAGTGATTTTTAGAGCCCTTTAGCTTGCTGTGGACAGTGCAGGTTTATCTTCAACTGTTACCTGGCAGGTTTAATTGTCTATTGTAATGGCAATCTCACTTCTCCACCCCTCCCCCCCCCCTCCACCCCCCCCCCCACCCCCACCCCCCCCCCCCCCCCCCCCCCCGATGCCCTCTTACTTGCACTTTCTACAATCCTCCTTTATGATAATCTTGAAGGCCAGACTTCTGTTGTTGCACTGAGGAGCTCCAGTGGAGCGACTCTGAGATGCATGTAAAAAACATCGATGTTATTCTGGTCCTACAAGACTACGTTCGAATTATTCTTTCCAGTGTTGGAAGAGATCTCCTTAGAGAGCCTGATGTGGATTAGCGCTGTGCATCTGCCCTCAGTGAGGAGAGGAGAGAGACTCAGTGTCTTGCAGTGTCTGAGAGTGCTTTGCCAAACATTCAGACAGTGTAGTGTTGCAGTCCTTACTAATATGTATTTATTTCACATTTGCTAACCATGAGGGGAGAAAAAAGCATCCTGGGCTCGTAAAACTTCAGTAGCTTTAGCAGCACAAAAAAGTCAGGAGAATTTAAATTTCTGAAGCACCACTACCGCTTCTGAAGCTCTGCCCTTCTAATAAAGATTAGTCTGTCAGGGAATCCTGGATATTGCATTCACGGATCTTTAAGTCAGTTAGGCAGTGCTGCAGCTGTGTCTGAGGAACTTTCTCAAAGTGAAATGAAGTCCTTTTTTGTCTTCAGTATATCATAGAGATCTGTCATTCTCATTTCCCCAGAGACTTGCAAGAACCACTTTCCCTGCTAACACGAAATTTTGCCTCCCTAGAACCTTCATTTGTTTGGGGGTGGCTGACTCAAAAACTTTGTGCATACAGTATAGTCGTACTCAGGCTGAGCGGAGGGTGCCCAGGAAGGGAGGGCAGCTCCCCTGGATACAACCTGCTGTAGAGGACACCTTCATAGAGCTTCCATTAATCTGAGCAGCACATACAAACTGTAATTGCAACCAACAGACAAATCCCTTGGATACTGTTGTGGCATGCACAATGTTACATGAATAAAAACCACTAATAAATTGGGTGTGGGAGTAAGAACTGGGGAGAATATGTTTCTGATTTCAAGGGGAGGGAGGGGGCATGGGTATGGGTTATTTGACATAGAAGCAGTGTGCTAATGAGGTGCTAAAATCTCCATAGGCTCTACCCCCTCTTTCTACTAGTAAATTCATGCCTGTGGCAATAATTTGAGAGATCCTGGGATCTTAGCCTGAAAGTGAGCTGCCTTTTCCTATTCTCTCATTACTGACTGTGTTTATGCGCCATTTACCATGAGGGGGAGTGAGATGTCCTGCTATGTCTTGGATCTTTTCATGTATTTGCTTCATATTTGGATGTTTTCAAAGTGTTTTGCTACTTTTGCAACTTTCTTATAACTCAGTGGTGAATTCCTCTTCTGCTGTGCTTGTATGGATAATCAGTTTCTTGATACACCCATAGAAAAGGCTGAGTTATATTTTGGAGTTGATCACTGACCCCTTTTTTTTTTCTTTAGGACTAATCCAGTTCTTTAATCAGTTGCCAGAGGATGTTTTAGGCACTCCTTGTGCCAATTTTTAATAACACCCTGTGTTTCTTTACTTGCGACAGCAAGTATGCCTATCTTTATTAGTCATGAAAAAGTTAGAAGCATCCTAGCAATTAATTCCTACTAATACGCATACTGCCTCTCCACCTTATTGCAGCACGCTGAGCGTGTATATTCAGCCTTAATACTGTACAAGCTGCAAAGACACTAAGGCTACTATATAGTAGCATAGTTATTACCAAAACCTATCTAGAAATAGGAGCGGTTTTGATAGCATTGTAAATGTAACAAAATTCGTATACCAATATTTAGTTTAGCATTGTTTAAATCCTCTTCTCTGCAGCCTCCTGTGCTGTTGTTCCTATATTGCCTGGACATACCTCCATAAAAAAGATGAGAAGCAAACAAAAGATTTCTGTGTCAAAAAAGGAAGGAACCTGTGCATTGTATTTCTGCTCCAACACACGCAATAATGCAACATGAGTTGCAACATGGGATGTAGCCATGCTCCTACCTGTCAGTAGTATGCAGTCATGAATCTATCCATTTATTTTCAACTCTAGAAGTAACAAGTTGAAAAAGATCTTTGAGATTATTGAAGATAAGACAGTCTTATATTTTCATTCTTCTTGTATTGCTGATCAAAAAAGGAGGTGAAGGTCAAAATCTTGTGCGTGAAGCATAGCAGTCAAAAGTGAAGAGTCTCAGCACTGTGGTCAAAAGAGCTTATAGCTCAGCTTTTAGGTATCAGTGTGCCGAGGAGTAATGGTTTGAATACAGAAAGAATTTGCAATAAAAGTACTAGAGAGTGTAAAGGAATCCGTGTAGTCAGCAGTGACATAGTGCTTGCATGTTTCTGGTACTAAGCCTGTCTTAAGGTCAGGGAGTACATTTTCTTCTGTATGCTCTGTTCCTGTTGCAGAAATTCCTAGTTTGTTGTGTTTGGGTGTTTTTTTTTTTTTTTTTTTTTTTTTTTTTTTTTTTTGTGTGTGTTGTTTTTTTTCCTAACTTTACTCTGACACTTGCTAAATCTGTAATGCAGCCTGTTCTTTTTTCATACTTGCTTTGAATTTTTCTGTGCTGCAAAAATTTCCAGGTAAAGGCAGCAGCATGTTGTCCCCCGACAGCCACAGAAAATGCTTTCCAACTTGGGAGAAAAGTTGGTATCCATGACTTGCCATTACTTTTGAAAGTTAAGAGATATTGGCAGGTACTTGTACGGTCTGCTGCAGTTGTTTTTTTTTCCATTTTGCTAAACTCTAGGAGCTTTACCAGGGTGTCCACCAGGACTTTGACCCAGCCCTGCACCCACTGCCATTGCTGTGGCTTTATTTAATACCCGTTACTTCAGTCTCTCTTCTAAAATGCCATCACTGTAATGTTATTTTATGTAGTTTTCTGACCTCATACTGGAAAAATCTATTAATCTCCTGGTTATTATTATGCCCTGCCAGCTGCTAACTCACTGCAATTTAGGGTATTGCTAAACCCTGCTGCTTTACACTCCCTCTGGACTCTTTTGTCTTGTTGTTGACCACTTCTTCTAAAGGTGCTGGCTTCTTTCCCACTCCTCCCTATTTGACCAGCCTGTCATCAATCCTCCTTATTATTGTTATTGCTAGTAGTGTAGGTTGTTTTTGACTTTTTAAAAAGAACAATTGTTACTCTTACATTGGAAGTTAATATTTGAAAATCTGCAGAGCATCTGTAGTCTGTGTAATGCTTTTGTGTTGGTTTTGTGATTCAGTTTCTGCTGTGATATGCAGCAGCACCCTCCGATGTGATGGGGATTCCATGGTGGGTGCATAAAGCAGTGTTTCTGCCAGTCCGTCAGCAAGAGCCCTTCTCTTTCTATATTCTTACAAGATCTTCCTGGCATTTTTTCAATACCCACTAATTAAACAGCTAAACTTTTACTGACCATTGTATGGGAGTGATGAAAAGAATATCCTGAGATGTGAACAAAGAAAGAGGAGTTCCTGGAGCTGCGGGAACAGTTTCACTGTCTTGCCCTCTTTGAGGTTTGCAGTTTGACTCTGAGTGCTGGTGGAACCCAGCAGGTGATCCCAGCTGGGATATGTCAGCTCATGGTACCCTCCTTCTGGCACGAAAATATCTGATCATATTTTTCCTTCTCTGTTCTATTTGTGGGAGCTGGGACATGCCTCTCTTCGAGCCACTTGTTGGGGTTTCCTGCTTTTTGTTAGTTTGTTGTGTGTGTGTGTTTTTAACATGAAGATGCTCAACTAATGCCAATTGCTTTGGACAGAGTACAGCATTTTTGGTGTCAGAGGGGGACACAGCAAAGGAAAGACTTTCTTGGTGTACAGTATGTCACCTGTGGTAAGGACTTGATTTTTGTTCCAGGCATTTTCAGCCGTGTTTGACTGTGTGTGCAGGGGCAACCTCAAGGGAGATTAATAAAACCCTTCATACAGGTAGGTATGGGTAGGCACTGTATCAGTAGCGTGTGTGAGAGCCAGTCATGGTGATAGCCCCCTTCTCCGTGAGACACAGGCAGGCATCGTGCCATGGCGGGGGGACAGTCTCTTCTGTGACTGTGGCTGACAAAGCCACTGCCAGGTGAGCAGGAAGGGCTGGAGCTGGGCTCCTCATGATGGAGGTGCTTAGGCAGTTTGAGAGAAGCCCTCGAGAGAGCAGCAGGGAGGGCCACGGGGGACATGCATCCCTCAGGGAGATGCTCCCTTCTATTCTGCAGGTAATATTAGCTGCTTCCATACAGCACAGGATTTGGAATATTTTTGGAAGTAACTTTTGTTTGTGAAACAATTCATATGGCTGCAGGAGCGTGTCATACTTTTTTCCTCCTCCATGCACTGCTCTGGTCTGTCTGCATTTTGGATGCCAACAGCTGTGGAATGGGCGACTCGCCCTCGGCCCAGACTGGGGCATGGTGGGAGTGCTTGGTCAGGATCTGACACCTGCCCCTTGCTGAGTGATGTCTGTACATGCATGTTTGCACTTGCGATACTTAAATGCATGCAGTGGCCTGAGAAGCAGAGTGCTGGAGCCTCTTCTGCTCTTGCTTTCTCCCTGTTTCCCATAGGGATTTTCAGACTAGTTCTTTCGTCTAATACTGCTCAGACTCTTTAGAAGGAAATCCTACATGGAAATCTCTGATTTTTCTCATGGCCTTTGTGACCTTTCAGGTTATTTTATCTTGAACTAGTCCCCTGTCTTCTGAGGGCTTCCTCACCCACCCTCGTTATTGTCCATTGCTTAGTGCTAACCCTGCACCCTACCTACTTTCCTTCTCACGCTCTCACAAACAGCTTAATGAATTTTAGAAAAACCAAGAATTTCTTAAAAACTCTGATCATTTTATCCAGTTTTAAACTCATGTTTTCTTTTTTTCTTTAAAGCCTTTTGCAATGATAGAGGTGATCATATTAAGAAGTTCTATTTACTTCCAGTGACCTGCTTTTTCCCAAATCTTACTGAACTCCTCAAATATTATTCCCCAGAACAATATAGCAATAAATCTGTGACTTCGGCACCTACCAGGCGAAAATCTCATTGTACTTGAATGAAATAACAAAAGGTCCCTGCGTGACAGGCCAATATTTTTCTCCTGGCAGAGTCTGGAGGCAGACAAACAGGATGCAAGGTCTAGCTTTCTTCAGCAATGCGAAATGAAGCTGTTGGGCTGCTCATGAGAGTAAAGGCTGTCTCACAAGTTTCATTCTTCCCTGGCAGCCTTCTGAGGAGCATTGCTGGTTCAAGCTGGGGACATGGAGGGGCCACAGCTCCAGGCTGTGGCTGGGAAGTGTCCCTGTTGAGTTGCATGTCTCCAACCAAAATGGCCTTTTCTTTATACCTCTATATGGAGGCTGGTTGGCCTCCATGAGCCTTGCCAGTCAGGACAAGGGGAGGGAGACAAAATGATGTGCTATACAGCAGAAATGCTCCTACTTTTAGGGGTCAGTCAGGCACAAGCTGCTCTGCTCAACCTGCATGTACTTGGAACAAACAAGGGTGCGTGTCGGGCTTTGTGTAACCTGGGTCACGTCATCTGGCAAGTAAAGAGCTGAGCTGAGCAATCAGGTTTTCTGCAACTCAGTCCAGCTTTAATCGCTGTTCATCACTGTTCCTTTCATTACTGGCCAAATCTGTAGCTTAATTCCCTGTTGCAGTAGTTCTAGCTCAATTTTAATAACTTTATGTTCCCCTGTGAGTGTGAATCAATGGCCTTGTAGAGGCTTTGAGGCTCTTGCTACAGTCATCTTAAAGCTTAAATCATTATCCTTGCTGCTACAACTAGATATGTTTTTAATCATATATTGAGCAATGTGTCTGAGTCCTCCACATATGTGTTGAGTCCTATATGTGGTATAATGCTGCTCACCATAGTAACTCCAGAACAGCCCTTTACTAACTCCAGGACAGCGGTTGTCTGGGCCCTGGTGAAAGCCTTTGGAAAACAGCGGATTTGGGAACATGTCTTCTCCATCTTTTCTTCTCTCACCCTTGACTTGCCAGCAGCACTGTAGCTTCTGCCTGGGTATCTTTTGAAGTATTCAAACCTGGATGTTTTGTGAAGTTCCGGTTCTTTCCCTCATTGCTGAGATAATTTATTTGCATATCAATCCTTGTGAATTAAGGATCAAGTAATGCTTGGTACTGCTTTATTTAATAGAAGTCTTTAAGGATCAGGGGCTATTTCTAGTACAGTGAGGCTCTTGTGGCTTTACTGCTTTAAGAAAACAGTGCATAATGGGAGCTTTGCTCACTGAAAATGTAATTTCAACATGATTAACTCTCACAGAGTTAATCTTACTGTAACTAAAATGTACTGTTGGTTTTTTTAATCCAAAATAATTTTGCAATTAATAGCATTGACCTCTCTATATATGCAGGTTAAATGAAGGAGAAAAGTGACATAACCAGTATAGAGAAATTGAAAAGAAGCATGGATCCTTTAGAGGGAGAAACAGTAACTCTTGTGCTTGCAGAAAGTGCTTGTTTTGCAATCCACGGCAGAAGGCAGGCTGCAGCTCACAAGGTTAGAGAGCTTGTACAGTCACTGGATATTTCAGCCGCATGGGGGGCTGGCACCGATCCATTTGCTGAAAGATTTTACAGATGTGAGCTAGGCGGGAGTGTTGTTTTAGGCAGCCAGTGTGAAGCAGGAAATGACCTGTACGGAGCAGGCGGTTAATGAAGAAAGATGCGAGCGAGTTGCACCTCTCTGGGACGGCTGAAGGGATGTTGTTCTGAAAGTTAAGCTTATATTGTTCAAGTTTAGCAGATCATCACATCTGGCGTTTGCATATGATACAGCTGAATTCTTGCTAAAAACCTTTGAAAGTTGTCACAAGTGTAACTTTAAGCTGGCTACGAAAAGCTGGATGATGTCATAGCATTTTGATAATGGATACAGAAGTCTTTCTGCAGAGACAGTGATGTGATACGTCTGCATGTATTGTGTTGTACTCATGGTGTAGGGAAAGTTTCACTGTGGTGCTACTAGTCTTTGACTTGGCTTGACACAACTTCTACAAGCTAAAAATATTGTTGCATATGTGTGTATAAATGCTTCAGGATGGAACAGAAAATACAATTTGTATGTGTAGCAGTTTATATAAAATGGTTAAAATAGCTTTAAACAAAGGTAGATCCAATATTAATTTAATTCCTACCACTTCAGGCATTCTTATTTGTTATTTTATGCTGTCAAGTATGTTGAGGTGATGGAGGTAATTTGTGTTAATGAGTGCAGTGTGCACTTTTTTGATGACTGAAGTGGGCTATAGCACACTTGATAAGCAATAGTTAGCTGAAGATCCCAACAGATGAAAGAAAGTTTGTGTTCTGACAGAAAGGCAGAGCATAAACAAAGCAAAGACCACCAATGTTATTGCAAGAGGGGTGTGTGTCTGTTCAGAGTAAAAGAATTTTGGGAAATTTAGCATAAGTGATTACTATAGCATAAAATGATCCTCTGCAAGGTGATTTATATCATGTCAGAGGTAACCCTAACCTGGATTTCATACTGATGTTCATTGGGTAATGGTCAGGAAGTGTTTATGTGTCACAGTTTAAATACAAAACATGTGTCTTACTCATGTGCTTTCACTGAATATTTTGAAACATTTGTTTTAAGTCATGTTGAAGTAAAAATGGTGTTTTGCTATAGGCTTTTTTACTGTTTTGCATTTTCAACTGAGATGGCAAATCTTCCTTTGATCACTTGACGCCAGTAGAAGTGATCTGCTCCAGAGGACCAGATGAGGTGGTAGAATCTCTGTCCTTGTCGCATTTAAAACACAACATAGGCAGATCTTACCTTCATTCATCATTAGTTTGCTAGTAAGAAAAGCTACTAGTAGTGAGAGCATGAAGGCCATAAAAACTTTTATATCTCATGGAGTCCATAAAGCGATGTCAGTTGCTTTAACTAACAGATTTGCTGAGTTTGCTGGTCTGACACAAGTCTTCGGTGTGATCCTTTCACATTCCCACGTTGCAGCATTTAATCTGAACTAGCTGCACAATCTTCACATCAAGTTGTTTTGCCTTTTTTTTTTTTTAAAAAAAAAATTACAGGACAGAGAGAAGTGATCTAAGTTAAAAGTTAAAATTCCTGTACTAATTTGCAAAATGAGAAGGCTAACTAAATGATTTCCTGTGAAGCAAGTAGCAAGTTTTATGCCTTTTGATTCAGTAATCCAAAGTAAACAAGGTATGTGCTACTCCACCTGCATGAATTTAATGGATTTAGCAAAAGTACCTTCAACATTAGGCCACACTCTCTGTACCAGCTTTATGGGTGCTCCCATACTTCAGTGACTGCTTTTCTAGACAACCTCACATGCTGCTTGCTCCTGCTGCAAGGCTTCACTTGGCTAAAGTGTGTCTATCTGATCACTAGCTGTCTGCCTGTTAGTTTTTTGTTGCTGGGCCTTTGTTCCTGAATTTAATTTGTTTCTCTAGATAGAGGTCTCCACAAAGTCAGGATCTGCATACTGTGATGGCAGCTGCTGGAGCTTGGCTTATTATCAGTGCTCTTACCTACACTGTGTATTTTCAAAATAATGGCAGTCAATTAGTTATAGATAGGTCTTGTTAAGTACCCTGAGGAAATGTATCCTGTGTGGCTTTAACTCAGAAACCATAGTGATAAGTTTACTCTTTCATGAGCACTGCAGAAGTATGCTATGAAGACAGCAATAAATTTAACTTTGTTAGCTTACAATTTACTTTTATTAGTCATTCATTTTTACTAATTTATTTTATGCATTTACTACAGGAAAAATGTTGTGGTCCAAATGCATTATGAGTAATTTAAACAGTATTGTTAGTCCAGAGTTGTTAGGTAGTCTCAATTAATCAAGATCCTTTCTTGGCTGAAATATGTGGCTGGGTGGGGTTTTTTTGGTTTAGGGTATTTTTTTTCTTTACACATTTTCAGATGAAACTTGCTCTTAATTCTTAGAAGCAAGTAGAACCTGTGGTAGCAATTTTTTTCCAACTGTATGAAAGAACAACACACTTGTGATTTTTGTATCTTATGGAATTCTATCCACATCAAGGGGCCCTGTTTGTCACCATAGTTTCATATCTCTGAAGTTCAAAGGAAAATGCAGTTAATCAAATCCCAGACCCCTGACTTAGATCTGCTGTGTTTGTTTTCCATCAGTATTCATGGTTATGTCATTTCAGTGGCATAGTGTTTCTTACAGCTATTGCATATTTCCCCAATATTCAGTTACCGCAATGCCAGTGAAGGTCGGCAGATGAGCTTTCACGGATGTTCCGTAAATCAGGAAAACAAATAAGGGAAAGGGTTTCTGTCACTGGAATTGGAACTTGCCAGAATATATTGAATTAATTATACCTTATTTTATAACCTTAATTATGGGATTTGTCTTTTATTAATTTTTAGTGAGACATTCATGGCTATGGTTTTGTAGATACAAGCAAAGTGGTTTAAGAAACCAGGAGTTGGTGCCCTCTTGGGCAGTAAACCTTATGGCCCCATGGTTGGGATGCAGGAACTGGATTTTGCTTTCAGGCTAGATTTAAATGACAGACTCCATGTGTATTTTCAATTCTCTCTTAAGTATTATAGAAGGTTCTTACAGTTATAAAATGGTGCAAAATCCAATGTGAACATTTTTAAAAAGTGTTAACTGAGCTCAAAAATATAATACTCAAACACGCATACACAGAAATATATTTTTTTCTGATTCAGTTCCCTGTGTTTACAGTATTGTACACCACATACACATTTACTGTTTTTATTCATGTGTATCTTCCTCTCTGGACTGATGATTTTGTGCTCAGGAACTTCTGATTCAGTCTTCCCCCCGCCCCGCTTCTGAATTTACTTCTAGCATGTCATTCCACATATGCATAACAGCACATCTGTATTTCCTGGAGTGATCGGAGGGGTAAGGCATGGCCCACATAAACAAACATGCTGCCTCTTCAGTGTCATGGCTATAAGTCATTTTGTCAGCTGTCTTATCTGCTATCTGAACTCACTTGCTCTTTATAGCATATGTTGCCAGAACAAGGGCTGATATTCATGACCAGAAATTGAAGCTGACAGAGTTTGTAAAGGAGCAGCAACACGAACCAGGATAAGCCTCTATAATTTGCTGTATTTGTCAATACTGCCTTTGAAAGAAATACTTTGTGGCCTGGTGACACGGATGATAAATGACTGTTTGCTGCATTGTACCACATAATCTTGATGAACCTACACGTCATTGGGAATTTGTATCCTCAGGGCAAGCTGCTGAGGAAAACAAAGTTGTTGAATGAAAGTGCTCTAGACAGTCAAGACAGTCAAGTCTTTTCATATGTAATTTGAAGGTGTACTAAAAGTGCTGACAAAAATAAAATGATAAAGTGACTGCTGTGTCCCAGTATTTGCGTTCGATGGGTGTGTCTAGAAAGAGTTTTTTCCAAGAGTGTCTGAAGGTGGGAGTAATTACCCCTGTTATGCTAACTGATTTCATCATGGAAAAGCTAATGATAGGAATTCACAGCCAAGTCATTTGAAGTCATTACTGCGAACAGGAGATAACCTATATTAAGAAGCTGCAATGAGTAATGGTATGGTGCTGTTGGAACCCAGCAACAGTCCACCTGATCTTCTGGTTCCTCTTTAGCAATGAGACATATTTGGCGTAAGGTCGCTTCTGTTGGCACGTATTAGCAGGCTTTTTGATTTATTTTTTTTTTTTTCAGTGCATCCATTTTGTTCATTAATATTTTTATTAATATTGCCAGAACTATTGTAATTCTGGTATAGGCAGGAACACCATTGCCTGTAGAAGTATCTGAGTTAACTTAATCAGCATATGCTTATTGATCCTTGCCAGTTTGGAAAAAAATGACTTGGTTTATCAAGTGAAACGCTCAATGTTAAGTAGAACAGATTTTCTTGAGTTATTGCCATTGGCTTTCAAGCTCAGAGGTCCCCAGCAACTTGAAAGTTTTCTATCCAAGCTGAGAAAATGTTAGTAGACAGGTTTTTTGGAGGAGGTTGAGGGCGTTTTCCTCAAAGTAACAGAGGGAGTATGTCTTCTGCTGTGGCTACCAGCCCTGAAGGTTAACCTGAGGTAGCGCAAATATGTGTTTGTGTTGTCCATATCATGCTTTGTTAAGAAAAGCAGTCCTTTCTCTCTTGTGAAGAATATTTTCTATAAACTTTTCCTATAAACTTCATAACTAAATAAAAAATTTGAGAAAATGTTAATTGCATCAGAGGGGTTTTGAAAGCTTTTTTTTCCTGTCTTCTGATTTAGTAAAGGTATAAGAGTTTTGACTAGAGATTTTATGGGTTCTCCCCAGATCTCTAGCTGATTAGCTCTTTGAATCACAGGGTCAAAACCTACCTGCAGCTACCTTTCTTCCCATCCCCTCCCCCCCCCTTTGCAATGCCTCCAGCAGTACTTCAGAACATGCAGCCCACGTCAGAAAAAAAAAATCATCTCCTTGCTTGTGGCTGGTCAGGTAATCATCGAAACTGTGCATCTTTGTCTCATAAGAATACTGAGCACCTCCTCTTCTCAAAAAGGAAAGATCCTAAATCTATCATGTTGACTTTAACTTTTACCAGAAGAAAATATTAATAGAAAGCTGATCTTTTTACTGTAGAAAATCCTGAGGCATACAGACCTTGACTAATGTTAGCACTTTCAGGGATAATAAATATATTAACACTTCCTCATTGTCAATAACAAAACATACCTGCTCAGGCGCATCACAGCTTGTGAGCCCTAGAGCACCTTTCCTGGGAGGATTAAGTATATTGAGTGTGGAGAAACTTGTATTGGTAGCCACTATTTTTGCTATCAAATGTGTGTGTCGGCTTTCTCTTTCTTCCTTCATATTTCATTGGGATGAAGACAAAAAAAAGTTGAGGAAACTTAAGGTTACTAAAAAAATCCAACAACTCCTCTCTATTAAAATTGGACTCTGAAAGCTTCTTCACTGTTGTGTCATGTATGTCCACTTAATGTGAATGAATCTGCTGAAACAAGATTTCCCATGCAGGAAATCTGTGCGTGTTTGGGTTACTCATTGAAATGTCTGAGAACTGTCTGAATGCAACTCTGTCATGATTTTTGATGGAGTCCAACTTGGTGGAAGTCAATTTACATCTTTGTATGTTTTTCTCTATGCAGCAGTTGCTGAACTTCAGAGTAGTCTGTACCTTTCCATAAGAAGAAGCTATAATAGTGTGGCAAATGAGAAGTATTTTTCTTGATTATTAAGGTTGTCTCTGATTTTCATTAGCTAAGACTGAATTGGTGGGGGGAAAAATAGCCTTACATACTATAAAACAAAGGAAAAGCTGTTACTACTTATGATTGTAATGTAGTGGAACTGAATTCATAGTTAACACTTGAGCTGGGCAGTGTTCAAATGAAGAGCAAAAAGATGGTTTCAGCTGTAGCTTGCAATTCAGGTATAAGCCAAATTACAGGGGAATAAAGGTTGGAGCACAATGAAATAGGTCATCAACATAAGCTAGATATCTACATTCTGTTGTTTTTTTAAAAAAAGTTGCTCTACTTTTTCAAAGAAGGGTCTTGAAGAGGCATTTAAAGAAAAACCCAACTGCAGTGGAGTTGAAGAAGCTCTTCTGATGTAAAAAGAAAAGAGAAAGCATATCACATGTCTCAAAATGCAGCAAACAGGGAAATGAGGCTGATGCCATGATTCGTTAGAAACATCATGTTTGACGTAAAACAAGTCTTTGCAAAAAAGGTAGTTCACAAAGTCAAAGGAACTGGCTTGGAAAGTCATTTTCAGCCACATTCCGAGTAGATGTAAACAGGGAAAGGTTGAAATTACTGTTCTGTCTTCCCCCCACCCCTCCTTTGACAGCACACTGGATGTGGGTTTTGGCTGAAAGAGGCCGAATGGGAATGGAAGAGAAAAAGGAGACAGAGGGGTGGGAAGGGAGGAGAACATGATAAATAAAAAGTGAAGAAGGTAGGTAAGAATTTGTTACAATTATTTGGGGAAAAAAAAAAAAAGAAGTTATGTGGGAAAAGTGGAGAAAGAGTGAAGGCACTTCGTATATGTGTGCTGTAAATGGAAGGCTGGAATAGTATATGTAAATATGCTGTAAATGGAAGAAAGCAGGTGAGAAAGTGAGAGCCTTGAGTTTCATATGAAAAGAGTGAGAGTGGGACCAGAGTCCCCATAGGTCGGAGACGAGAGTATGCACTCAATTTGGCATATACTTCTTGACACTTCCAGAGTTGTAAGAGCTTGTGCTCTTGCAAACTGGTTTTGAGGCAACAAGACCTTTTTGTTTATACTTTTAAATATTTAAATCCAGAAGGTATATTAAGTTTTTTAAAACTTTGCAGCTTCAGAACCATGAGTTTAAAAATGGAGGTCTGCCTAGAGTTCCTTCAAAGCTACATTATCACTAACAGCTTCTACCACTTCTCCCCACCTCACAAATATGCACAGATTTAATTTTTTTTTTTTTATTACCTGGCAACTCCTTACAGGTATATAACTTCTCTTGGCTGTCTTCTCTTTTCCTATCATTTATCTTTCATCATCTGATGATGTAGCTTTGCATCTTTGACTGTCTGAGACTTGCAGGAATCATTGCCAGAATCACAAGTCACTCCTCCCTGTTCAGATCTGTTTAAATGATTTCTGTTAGCGCCTTGGAATCACATGACTTAAATATAATCGGTGATGTCTGACATTCACCTGTCCTGTAAAGACTCTCCAGGCTTATCATCGGATTGAACAACTAGTCCTTTCCCTTTTCCAGTCAGAAGATGGTGGCTGAGGTGAACCCAGATCAGAGGCTTGCTCCCAACCAGTGTAAGCATTTGTTCTGAAGCACCCTTTTATGTTGTCACCAGACTCACATACAGGGATGATGAAGCAATCCATGAGGTCAGGCTGGTTGGTTGGTTGGTTTTTTTTTTTTAATTTTTTTTTTCTTAGTAGCACCATTAGATACAGATCTTGAAATGAGGTGGAAGAAGTGGAGGAATGAATTTCTAACAGGAGAAAAAGAATGCAACCTGAAAAAATCTCAGAGATGGTATCTCCCACCCACATATGGTGCAATTAGTAGTCTATTTGAGCACCTAGTTATTCTGCAGAGTAATTGCTTTTTCTGATAGAGGTTGGTGAGGAGATGTGTGAATTGCTAGTCATGGGGTGAAATTAACCTTCAGGGATTTGGTTTGGTGTGTGTGTTTTTTTTTTTTTTTTTTCTCTGCTGAGTTAAAGTTTCCATCCTTAAGGCATTAGAGTGCTTGTGATAAAACATCCAGTACTTCCCTGTTCTTTTTGTTAGAAGACACTTGGGAAATAATGTTTGCCTTGCTTTAAACTGAAATTAACTTTAAACTTACAAGAATATTTTTACTATGTCAGCAAACACTAAACATGCAGTAACTTCAAATAAGTACCTGGTGTGCAGCAAGAGCTTTCAGTGGGCATAGTTCCTTTAGATTAACTGGGCATATTCGGAGTTGGATTTGTGTGAGCAGTAGTATATAGATGTGGGGTCTGTGACACACACATGTGATGATGCGGTAGGCTCTCACTGAAAGTAGCAGCTGCTGTTTTAAGGGTAAAGGTCATTTGACTGTGTTGGTTGCTTTCACTGAGGTGTGGTGGTGAAGTACTACTTTTCATCTTTAGTGTGAATCAATGATCCTTTGGGGTTTTCTGGTTCTGTGGGAGCCAGCTGTTCAGGCGAACTGTCCCGTGCACGGGCCTTGGGTCATCCCAAACCTGAACCAGATTCCACAGTAATTCATAATGGCTTCAAAAGTTCTCCCTTTAGTTTGAAAGAAACTTGAAGTGTCATTAGGAGAAGAATAGTCTGCTGCTTAGAAATAAAGTCAAAAGGTGCTACAGCCAGAAGAGGACAGAGGAAAAATACTGTCTTGATCCATTTACTTTGTTTGCCAGTACTTCTCATGTCATCTGTTTCACCATTTCCCCTGGAGTCAGGCAGCTTCCTCTGCTGTTTGCAGAATAAACATTTCTGCTTCCTATTCATCCGTGAAAAACCTATGGAATCACTTTCCCTCTTTCCCCCTTTCCCCCCTTTCCCCCTTTTTCCCCTTTTTTCTCTTTAAAAAAAAAAAAAAAAAAAAAACAATAATAAGAAGGCTGAGGGATAGAAGCATCATCTGAAGCCACTTTTGACAAAAAAGCCCCTGCAGAATCCTTCTTGATTACTAATCCTTTAAGACAAAGAGAACACTTATTCTGAGAGTCGTGTAACAAAAAAAATCAGAGCTATGTATTTTTCTAAATTGTTTTGAAACGTCTCTTTTACCTTATGGTGGCTGTTGGCAGACGCCTTTCTACAATCTTTCTAGCAGGTCATGTAACTTCCCTGCTTTGTTTTGCACTTTTGTGTCACAACCACAGGATTACACATTGGTTAGCATTGCTATGCTTCTGCCTCCTTTTCTTTACGCTTCCCCACTCTCTATGGAGTTTGTACCAAATAATATCTTTGTTTGATATATGATCAGCTCTTCCTTTATACTTCCAGTTGATAGTGAGCAGTCTATTTTGAGGTTTGAGGCAGGACTGCAAAAATTTTTCTAAAAGGTGATTGAGTGTCTTGCTTCCATGTGTTTTAGAGTTACCTCTTTCCTACAGTTTGCTGTTCTCGGTCTCAAACATACCTTGAAGATAACTTTGTGGAACTGAAAGTCAGCATTTATAATCTTTTCTTGACACAAATTGGTCTTCTGTGCTTGACAACGTTTTCTTTCAGCCTTTGAATATCCCTCAATAGAGATACCTGTTGCCCAGTGAAGTTTTGTTGCTTCATTAATTCATTTTCAATCCTCCTCATTTTTCTTAAGGAGAGTAGTAATTTTTACCTCTCTTCTTTTTGTGGGGGTTTTTTAGCTGCGTTTTTTTTTTTAAATACTTTTCACCATAACCTTTTTTGTATTAGTCAGCTGGCTTATTTAGTTAGACTTCAGACGTTTAGAAACTGTTCTAGTAATTCTAAGTTACAACTTTAAGAGAAGGGCAAAGAAAGAAATAACCTTCCTTAAATGCACTTTTCTTTGAGTAAGCATATTTTTGAGCACTTGAATATGGAAATATGTATCATCTTCAGTACTTTAGTCTTTGTTTCTGCCCTGATCAGATAGTCAGATGCTGGGTGGTCTGGGTGTAAAAATCACTTCTGTTCCTGAGCACAGGTGCCAGAACTGATTATATTTAGGAGCATAGGTTAGACCCAGTTTCATGGGTGAAAATGTCATAGGCAGTTTAGTGGATTTCTCTTTAAATGTGATAGCTCAAATCTCAGTTCAACCAGAAAAGGACAAGAATTCCAACTTGAAATTACATAGCTTTTCTGGAGTTGTTCAATCTTTGTAAGCTTTAGAGAACAAATCCCAAAGTGAGCAAGGCTTTAGCTAGAAAACTCTGTTCCATGGTGCACTGTTTGGATATTATCAGAAAGGCTTATTTGTATTGTTTGTTTGTACATATATGTGTTTTCAGACTTAATTAACCTGCACCTCATTACAAGAACAAAAGAAGAAAATGTAATTTTCCTTGATATCATCAAAATCAAATAACTCTTGCAGCAAATGAAACATGATTACTCAAACATCTTTAATCCACGGTTTTTGCTACAACTTGTTCTAGCTTCATGATTTAAATCTAAGCTGGTCTCTTGTTCTTCCAGTATTGGACCTTGACGCTTGTCTGTATTTTGCTAATACTTAATGAATTTAGCAATACAGGAATGCCTTTTGTATCTTTTTCCTTGAAACCCCTGTATTCTGCTACTCCCAGGAAAAAGAGCTTTGACTGTACAGTAATGTTCAGAGATTCAAGTCTCCATTTTCTTCATGTTCACCAGATCTTATTCCTCACACTTCAAAGATAAATGGTTTTAATTTACAAATATTGATTCTGGTGGTTTTAAGGATAAAGCTAGGTAACTACAGGATGATAAATGCTGTGCTTAAACTTGTGCACTCTTGCTCTTTTAATATGTTAAATATTGCATTAAATTTAAATTTATTCACTCTGGTTTTTTTTATTGGTGAAATACACATTGGATATTTAGAATTTTGAGAATGAAGATAATTAAAAGTTATCACTGGAGTAGCATTAAAATGTATGAAAACCAAACAAAAACAAAAATCCTCGCCTTTTACCTAGAGGTGCATATATATTTTAAAGGGTTGAGGGGGTTTAGAGCATCTGTGTGTATATCTTACTAGATATAAAGTGTATTATAGATGCTGGCAGAGAAGCACTAGCAGCGTGTGCCAAGAGAGGTCAGTGTGGATGCCCCTTTGTGGCCACTGCTGTGTGGCCCCCAAGGGCTGACTTCTGCAGAGGTGGGACGTAACTCTACAGGTACTAAATCAGTCCTTGGCACAGATGTGGACCTGCCGAGCTCCAGGGAGAGAGGTTGCCTGTCTTCACTTACCTGAACTGCGTAAAGGTCTCTGCCACTCCTCCATGCTCAGGGCGGCTGCCTCATCTACATCCACCATAAGATCTGTGGATAATATGGAGTGAGGGAAGTGTTTAGTGAAGGAAGCCTTTGGTTCGTATTTGTGTAACACAAGTCTCATACTGCTGTGTAGGATGGGATGCCTCCCAGGTGGTCAGTTCCTTCTCACTTTTAACCAAGAGGACTGCACTTGGGCTTAGGGGAGCACTGTGAATTTCTCTATTAAAATGCATGAAGATTTTTTTTCTTTGAGCCACGCTACGGTATTTTAAATTGGATATTTAGGCTGGAAATAGTGAAATCTTCAGTTCAATTATTTTTTAAGCTTATAGCATAAAATATCTTCAAATACTTATGTAGTGTAAATCCATATGTCCTTTGTTTACTTTGGATGTCACGTTTAGATCTCTTCTACAAAGTCATCTTTTTTTGAAAATGTAGTTTTTTCCCATCTGGAAGAGATAAGCACTTTCATTTCAGCGGAGAAAGAAGAAAAGGGCAGAATGGCAGGCAGTCATGCTGGCTGTCATCTTGCTGACAAAGGAGGACAGTGGTGGAGTCGGCAAGTTTAGGGTCCAGTTCTGCGTAGGTAATTGAGTGCAAAAGTTAAGTTGGAGTCTCTTAATGAAATTTCCTTGAGAAATCCTTTGCTGGCTCAGCTTGTACTTTGGTATTTTATAAGCAGCTTTCTGACTCTAGAATTCAAATTCAATTTGCAGTCTGAGACTATTTTAAAACCTGAACATGCAGCACACATTACTTAATTTTGCAGCTGAATACAGTAAAATGAATAGGTTGACAAATAAAATTTTGCAAAGTTTAATTCAAATCTAAAAAGATAGATAAACAAGAGCGGAAACAAAACAGCATTAGTTTTCCCATATCTAGCGCAACCTTGTTTACTTCTTAAAGACGTTTAACAGCAAAAGCATGATTATGCAGTTGTGCAGGTAATCCATTAGAGGGCAATCTAATATTACTCTGTTTGGAAAGAAGTCCTCAATGAGGAGACTGAGAGAGCGGTAGATAGACAATAGGTACAAGTTTGATAAAGTTGAACTTAGTTTTCTATTTGAATGAAGCTGTTTTAATTGCAGAGTATATGTTAGCTCAGTAGTAGAACAAACAAAATAATTTATTTGTTCTTGTTATGACATTTTAGTAAATGTAATGGATTTGCATGTTATAATAGAACGTCCTTAAAATCTGCCTAATTTAGAGAAGTGGCAAAAGGATTTGGAAAAGCAAATCCATCTCCTCCACCTAAAGTTTACTTACCATCTGGTTATGGCCAGATTGCTCAGGCAAGAATTTTGTAACCTTTTTGAGGAAAAGCTAAGCATGTAAATTCTCTTTAAATAAGTAACTTTAGGCAACAAATTGTACTGAAATCGGAGCACTTAATATGTATTTTTAAGAACTCAGACATTTAGTACCTTTATTCTTTCAGATTTTAGAAAGTTAGTAAATCATAAAACCTCAGAATGATGTTTCCAATTTTAACACTTAAACAAAATATTATCCCATAAACATACTGCAATAAATGTAGTGTCACTGCCTGCACTGTGGAAGGAAATGGTTTGTGAACTTCATACGTCTTGATCTTTCTGCAATCTCCTGATAACCACTGGAAGTGTGAGAAGGTGTGCCAGCAAAAACACTGCTTTATAGTTTCTCTATTTCCTAAGCATGTGTTAGCAACCCCTGCTGAAAAGAGAACACTGACTTGGCTCAGCTTTTGGTTTGACATGATATGGTGCCTCTTATGCCGAGATGGGCAAACAAAATTCCTGTTTCATATTTTATTACGGACTTGTATTTTTGTTCCTTGACAGATAGGAAAGTGATTTACTTAACTGAATTCAGTGGACTGGGAAGGTTCCTATATAGGGTTCAAAAGTGCAGATGTGATTACCAGACTTCAAAAACAGTTCTGGAGAAGTTTTAGGTTGATAAATTTCCAAAGTGTGAATGTGAATATTTAAAGTGATTTGCAAGGCATCCATTACAATGGAACAGGCCACGGAAAAAGTATAGCACTCACAGTGGTGTACCAATCAATGATAATTGTATCATTTCATATTTCAAGAAAATCTTTTATATTGTAAATTAATACAGATAATAAATTTATGCATTATGCTTAAATGCATCATTTTCCATTTGGAGATTCAGCAAAAATAAACTAACTATGCCTACAAATTTAAAGCTTTCGTATTAAGTTTTCCTTTGCAAATGTGGAATGAAATGGTAGTAGTGATTAATATTATTGTAAGATGAAATGCAGTATAATATGTTCATTTCGGCAGCAAGTGGTGCTTATTCCCTGTGGAGTGAGACTGCAGAGCTGCTTTATTTTGCTCTGAAGTACTGAAATGGAGCTAGGGCATCCATCCAAAACCCATGCTTGAATGATCCAGTCTTTTATTAATTGTACACAGATGAGGAACTCTGGTTTTCCTTTTTTTTTTTTTTTTTTGAGTCTTTTTTTTTTCCTTTTTCCAGAGCTGCACAGAGCCAGCATGTATAAATAGTCCTAAAGCTATTCACTTTCTCATCAGTGCTATTTTTGTCAGTTGCCTCTGGTTGGTGCTGGTTCCATTATGAAAATGTTTGCATGTGTTTCCCAGAGGGTCTACACACTCTGGAAAGGAACATGCAGCTCTAGTGTGCTGCCTCGTAAATATGGCTAAATATCACACCTAAAGGTAAAAGGTGCTTTTTTCTTAATTTTTTTTCCCCCCTTTGCAGGACTGCTCCACAGAAGTGCTTTCTCTGCTGATTTTTTTAGCTTCCCAGTGGACAGTAAAGTCTAGCGAAATGCTCTAAACTGCAGATGGACCTGCTGTGTCCCACAGAGTCTCACCTTTGCTTCCTAGGGGTTTGGGAGAGGGACTGATCCCTTGGGAGTTCATAGCACAGGTGGGAGAGCTGATTTTCAGGGTGAAGGGTACCCTGCAGGGGGTGGGTTTGTTTTGGTTTTGTGGGGTTTTTTTGTTTTTGATTTTGGTTTTTTTTTGGTGCAGCTTCTGTTTAAATGGATGGAGCACGCAGGGGAGGCGGGGAACGTTATGAGCATTCACTTGACTCTTCATGAAAAGATACTCATGACAGAGAATTTTGCCTTAGATTTTTGTTTACCGAGAGACATTTTACAAGGTGTGACTAGCTGTTTTATATGTGATGCACAGAATCTCAGCTTAGAAAGAGAAACAACATTAATAAGCTGCTTAGCTTTTACAGTGGAAAATGCTGTTGTTGGCCAGCTGTCAGGGGTTTCTAGTGTGATCGATGAGCCAGGTTTAAGTAACTGAAAGTTAAAAATCTACTTTGTAAAACATTATCAGTCTTTTTTTTATGACCCATTTTCATTTTCATGAGCCCAGGTAGTACTGAGTTGTGAGCAGTATTTAAAGGCTGCTGCTGAGATTGAACTTGGCGGAGCAGAAGGCTGATCCCACTGCTACCTGCCTTGCATGAGGCTCCAGCGCTTTTCTCTGATACAAATCAGAGAGAAGTACAGGTAGAGCGAGTAACCCAGAAACTGGAGTTTGCTCAGCTGTTTCACTGTAATTCGGTAGTTAACGATTACTCAGTGGAGTGATAATATTGTGAGATATCAAGAAGGAGCTAGATATTAATTGCATATCATATTACCTGTGCCATACGTTCTGGTCTGAAATAGTTCAAAGTGGGTGGCCTCCTTGGCGTGCTACTGGGGCCACCCCTGGGAATGGTTTTCTGAAAAAGTGACTTTCCCAGATGATGAGGAACTGGGGGTGGGGAGAGGAAATCTGTGGGTGAATGACTGGCTCAGGCTCCGACAGGATTGATTGTACTGACATAGATGGTTATCATGTTTAATTGTTTTAGATAGCTGTGGTGGTAATTGTAGCTTACAAGTCTTGGAAAAAAAAATTATAAAATATAAAATCAAAGCTACATCATACAGGATACAACCGAGTTCTCACAGGAGAACACCTCCAGCTTATTATTTAAAGTAACAAAAATGTGTAATACATACAGCAGACTCTTTTTTCTTTGCATTCAATTATTCCCTTCTTCCCCACCCTTTTTCCTTGAAACAACTAAGGGGGAAAGAAAAAAAGGCAATTCTTGCAAAATGCTCTCATGCTTGTTAAGTTTAGCAAACCTGATTTTCCACCCCCTCCCCTCTCCTGGAGATTTGGGAGTGGGAAAATGCAAATTTGACAATGGAGTAACTTCTATAAAGAGTTTCTTATTTACACCATTGCTTTGCTTGGAGGTCTCCACTGATGCCAAAATTGGAAAATGCGTGGGGAAAGGGACAGTTGTTCAGGTTCCTGGTCTACAATAAAACAAACCGAGTGTGCAGCAAATGGTGACAATCTAGCTAAAAGATTAGTCACTACCTATGACAGTCCACTGTAGAGATTTTGTTGATATTGTAGGAGGCAGAAGAAACTATGCTTCTCTAACTACAGAGACACCCATTTCATAGGGGTCATTTCCACCCCCCTTCTTTTTGATAGTTGAAGGTCATTAAAATGTCTCAGGGTAACATTTTCAGGCTGCTAACTGGTTAATGATTGGATCCCCTGGATAGTCTGTTGATGTGAAGCCTTACCTCCTTAGTCACATTGGAAAGGTGGATACTTAATCTAAATTTTAAAATGGTTACAACCAATTTATTAATGTTTGAAGTAGAGCTGCTGCATACTCACCACGTACAACAGTGAAGGGAGGCTGTAACTACCAAATTTTGTTGCTATACATGTTGTCTCTGCAAGACAGATTGCAGTTGGAAGATCAAGGGGTCCAACTCTTGGAGATCATCTGAAAATTGTACTATATAAGCACGACAGAATTTAATAATGTTAATGCTGTCCAGAATAACCATGTGGTTTCTGTCTATGTCAAATAAGTTTCATTATCATTTCCAGTGTAATTCAAAGACAAAAAAGAAGTGCTTTTTGCCTTTTGATAATGGCTGTATGAAGGGAAGTGCCACTTAAAGGGTTTCTTCCTGAAGGACCCATAGCAGAGATTCTGAGTTGGTGGCAGCTGTAGCTTGGGGACAACCCAGTCTGTGTTCCTGAACATGCTCTGCCTTCTGCTGCATGTCCTGCTAGATGGGCATCTCTGATATTCTGCATGCCCCCTGGGAAGCCTGGGCTATATAGTGCACATCTCCCCCTCCCGTGAAACCTCAGAGCTTAGGTAACGCACATCGTAAAACCTTTGGTTCTAAAATTATCTGTATCTTTGCCAACTGAAGGAAGAAAGGGAATGACTTGAATGTGTTTTTCCTCTTTTGAAACTACTTGGTTCAGGCTTTTCGTTCTTGTTTCTGTAGGTCTGCATTGGCCCTCCTTATATCTGGGCAGGTGTGCGAGTGGAATGAATGCAACTTGTCATCATCTGGCTTGTGCACATCTTTTTTAAAAAGTCAGTTGTTCAGTGATTGTAATGTACTGCAGGTGAATAGTAAGCAGGGCAGAGAAATAAATCATAGAATCATAGAATGTCCTGAATTGGAAGGACCCACAAGGATCATCAAGTCCAACTCATTTCCCTGCACCGGACAACCCCAAATTCACACCATGTCTCTGACCGCGTTGTCCAAATGCTTCTTGAATATTGCCAGGCTTGGTGCCGTGACTACCTCCCTGGGGAGCCTGTTCCAGTGCTCCACCACCCTCTGGGTGAAAGAACCTTTTCCTAATATCCAACCTAAACCCCCCTTGGCACATCTTCCTGCCATTCCCTCGGGTCCTATCATTGGTCACCAGAGAGAAGAGATCCACGCCTGTTCCTCCTCCTCCCCTTGTGAGGAAGCTGCAGACAGTGATGAGGTCTCCCCTCAGTCTCCTCTTCTCCAGGCTGAACAAACCAAGTGACTTTAGCCACTCCTCATACAGCTTCCCCTCTAAACCCTTCACCAGCTTCGTTGCCCTCCTCTGGACACTCTCTAGTAGCTTTGTATCCCTAATGTACTGTGGCACCCAAAACTGCACACAGTACTCGAGGTAAGGCTGCACCAGCACAGAGTAAAGTGGGACAATGACCTCCCTCGACCGGCTGCAATGCAGTGCTTGATGCACCCCAGGACATGGTTGGCCCTCTTGGCTGCCAGGGCACACTGTTGGCTCATGTTCAACTTGCTGTCAACCAGAACTCCCAAGTCCCTCTCTGTGGAGCTGCTCTCTAACCTCTCGTTCCCCAGTCTGTATGCACATCCAGGGTTGCCATGCTCCAGGTGCAAAATCTGGCACTTGCCCTTGTCAAACTTCACATGGTTGGTGATTGCCCAGCTCTCTAATTTGTCCAGATCTCTCTGCAGGGCCTCTCTGCCCTTGAGAGTGTCAACAGCTCCTCCCAATTTTGTGTCATCAGCAAACTTAATTAGTAATCCTTCAAGTCCTGCATCCAAGTCATTTATAAAGATATTAAAGAGTACCAGCCCCAAGATGGATCCCTGTGGAACCCTGCTAGTGACTGGCCACCAGCCCGATGTAGCCCCATTTACTGTGACCCTTTGAGCCCGACCCGTCAGCCAGTTGCTCACCCATTGCATTATGTGTTTGTCCAGCTGTATGCTGGACATTTTGCATAAGTACGTCTAAATATATGACTAGATAACTGAATATCAAGGTTCTTTAAGAGATTTTTGTCCTTTTTTCTTCCTTTATTTTTTTTTTCTTTGAATGGCTTAAAAGATTTCCACTTGTTTCACTGTTTGGAGCTTCTATTTATTTTTTTTTGGAGAAATCTGCTTGTGTTTCAAGTCTGCTTGCTAAGATGTAATGACATAAAGACTTATCTAAAACTAACTTTTTACTGTTTCTCAAGTCAGTATCATTTAGTCATTAGCTTGTCTTATAAATAATTCATTCATGTTAACATTCAGCTGTATACAGCAATATGTTAATTCCTATATCATTTGCATCCGCATATCCGAAGGATGGCAAGATGCAGATTAAAATGAAGGATTCCAAACATATATTATAGTTTGTGTTGACATAAGCTATTAACTGCATTATTAAGGGCAATGTGGCAGTACTGATGGAGGTTACCTAAGATTACTTTGCCATTTGCAATGAAATTCTAGGTCACCCTATCCTCTGGGGGCTGCAGAGAAAAGTATACAATATTTAGACAGATCAAGCCAGTGGAGTGGAGAGTAAATGAAAAAGATGGTAATATATACCAGTCCTTTCTCCACAGTGATAGGAAAATTGCCAAGCTTCTAGGCAGTTTACACTGTAGCTTGTGTTTTAGTTTTCTTAGTTGAATAAATTCATGAGTGGTCGGCATTTTTCTCACATGTACTTCTATCGCCCTGTTTGATGATGTATTTGATATCTTACATAGCCAAAGAGAATGTTTGCGATATGTAAGTCTGTAGAAGTTAATAATTACCATTAATGAATAGCATTAAAGACCTTTTTTTCTGAAATATGTTGAATGTCATTCTCCGCTGCTTCCATGGTAATAAATAGAAACTATACTGAGTCTTTTAAGCCTTTGCTTCAGCTAGTGGTTACAACTCAATAATAATTCAATTCAAAAAATGGGAACTCTGGCAATCCTGCAGTAACATTTACTTAATTGGCTCTGGGGTACAGCCACCACTAGAAAGCTGGAACATTGTAAATTACTTCACTGTGCTTCTAAATAATTGGTTTCTCCTCTCTTGAAAATGTAAAGGCTATTCAACTTGGGGTCTTTTTTTTTTTTTTTTTTTTTTTTTTGTATTTATGCTATGCCAATTAGAGCCTTACCCCTTTGGCCCTTGGCTTCCTTTTTCTCATTCCAAACCAGCATCTGTTTTTTGACATTCTCCTAGTTTGACTCTGAATGCCAATTGGCTGTGATTGATCCCATTTACAGACTGTAGCCTGGAACCTGGATCTGTGCTCACCTGCATTTGTTGTTGTGATTAATGAGCATAAATCAGGGGTGATACACTCATGGTTGCGGCTGGAATGTAGGTCATGACTGAAGATGCAGAAGGGTAGGAAGGGTGGGCTTTGCCATCTCCTCTCCAGTTGCACTGGAAACAAACTGGAGATAAAATACATACTCTGAGCCAATTTTTGCAGCCTAATACATCAGATGAGTGTATGTGAAGCACTAATGTTCATCAGTTTGTATTGCTAGGAAGAAATAGAAGTATGTTTGAAAGGTTATTTTAGGAACTTGATCAGCTCTGTTTCTGTCTTTGCTGGGGACTGTGGAAGGTTGAAGGTGAAATGAGTCCCACTCACTCCAGATGTTAGTGTATATAATGTTGGGACAAAACCATGGGATATGGGATATAATCTGATTTCTTTTTAAGAAGGGCTCCAATGGGCTTACTTCTCCTCTCGTGACTGATATTACACATGGATTGATGGAATACTTATGGCAACATTGTTCCAGGGTTTTGTAGGTTGAAGGTCGTCTTAGACTAAAGACCACATTCATTACAATTTTTACAGCTGAGCTTTGTCTGTATGGCTCTTTTAGCTAAGAATTTAAGCTCATTATTTTGCAGTAAGATTGTTTGCTTCCTGACACTATAACCTGATTTACAATGAATGCTCTTACTAGTCTGTTCTTTCTTAATGAATATAATCAGGCTGAAGACACATGAAACACAATTGACAAATGCCATGTATTGATTTTAAGCCTGACCTGATTGACATACTAGAAGAATAACCAACTTGCCAATAATAGGCTGTTTGTCTAGCAAAATAAGTGTTAAATCATGGCAACTATTTGAAATTGCTTTAAGGGGTCACTGCGCTAAGTGCCTCTTAAAGCAGGTCACTTACAAAAATCTATGCATCCCCTTATCACTCATATGCACATCTGTAAACATATAAAGGAACTGTTATAATACATGGAATGAGAGCAGGCGTAGAAGAAAGCATATGTCCATCATAAAAACAGAAATTATGACTGAGTTCTGGCACCATCCTCTTGAAAATCACTTCCAGTATCCAAAATTCATTAGATACTAAAAAGTTTCTATTCTACATTAATCTCAAATGAGGTTTTTCTACAAATAGCATTTCTTTTAAGCTGTTGAAATAATATTTACATAGGAAATTAATTTGATATGCTGTCTTGGCGTTTTTGCCCTGTTTAAAATCAGTAGCTATCATTAATTGCATCTAAATATGAAAGCGTGTTGAAAAAGAGTGGTGAAGTTTACGGAGTGCAGAGGCTCTGCTGCAGCTCCTACCTATGATGTCATGTCTCATAGTTGATTGGGGGTTTCTGCAGTTGTTTTTGCTATGATGGTCTATGCTTTGCTCGCTCAGAATCCCTGCTCCTGAAAGAGTTAATTAATTTGGGGTCCTCTGAAACAGCCCAGGGCAGAGGGGGCTGCCCAAAGGGCCATGGGCAGGGACTGATGACCCAGGCTGGGCTGAAATGGGGTCCTGGGCCATGTGCAGGGTGGGGGAGCCCCCAGGGATGGGGGTCAGGGGTGGTCAGACCCCCTGGTGTCCTCAGGGCCCAGACACAAGCAGAGCCAGCAGTACCTGGGGGGAGATATTCTTACCGCCTGTTAACTGTGTGGATGAATCTTGTCGTATGCTGGAGGCTCACGTATCTCCGATGTATTAAAAAGTCTCTGTGGGAAATGTGTTGTGCACAGTGGTTCTTGGTTTATTTCTGACTTGTCATAAAGGGTCTCACTTGCAGTTCAAAGGGCAGGAAATTCAATAATTTAACATCAGTCACCTAGTGGAAGTGTGGTGCTACTTTTTTTTTTTTTTTTTAAGTTTCCAGAATGAATGTGATCAGTTTGTCTTGAGTGGCACGGGCCACCCCAGTGGGCAAAGTTGCAATTATTTCCCTGGTTAGCAACCTGTTTTTATACTGAACATATTTGCTGACTGCATTTCTTTATCACTTTGAGCTGTATCTGTACAGTTGCTCTTTTTCCCTGTGATGTGTTTTTGTGTAGGTGCCTTTTTTTTTTGTAACCTCTTGTTGCCTACTTGCTCGTGGTGCCTTGAAGTGCAGTTTGAATTAACGCTGACACAAACGCAGGCTCTTGGGACTTGCACAACTTCAGCATATTCCTTTTGAAATACGTTTAAAATGCTGTCTTGCACTTAGCATTTTGTGTAATATTTAAGCTTGGCATTTAAGCAGTCTGTTTCCTTTAAGCCAGCAAGTGAGAGGGGAGCACTCTACAGTTAGAAGTGTCACTTCTCACATTAAATGTAAAACTGAATGGGGGACTCCGGTGGTGATTAGATCAGCAGCTTTCCCTGGACCAGAGGCGTCATCCCCCATATCCTGCCCAGATTCTGGCTTGAGCAGTTGCACTCTGCTCAGCTGCTTATTTCCACTGACTCCAATATTTGAGTCTGCTTTGTCTTTTAAACCCCTGTTGCATTACTCCCCAGTGCAGTTCAACATTTTTTTCCTTTAGTTGGCAGCCTTTCTGAGGGGATATGAAGTAATCACTATGAATAAATGTGTTTATAGCAGATTTGTTAAGTGCCTGGGGTTTCTTGGTGTCAGGTTATTTGTAAAGTATTATGTGTATTCATATTATTTCCTCTTGTAGGATTACATAGGAGTGTGCATATTTACAGGCATGGCCCATAATATTTAATGGTCCATTTTTCTCAATAGACTCTAGTGTTTTAAAAAGTATTAGAAATAACAGGACTATTTTGATGTCATACCTTCACTGACATAGGCAGAAAGATTTGTGTGCCTTTTGGACATTTTTATTAAGTTATAAAGAACCTGTGTGTGCTCAGTCAGTCAACTGAGGACTCTGGTGTCACCTTGATCTTTAACTGACATGTTGCATTCTTCATTGATTATAAATTGTACTATTGCTGCTGCAATGGGGAAAAGTTTGTGTTGGTGGGAGTTTTTTTGTGGTTTTTTTTTTTTTGTTTTGTTTTGTTTTTGTGTCTTTTTTTTTAATCTTAAACTATTTTTTGTAATGAGGAAAGTGCTAAGCCAACAGTTTTTAACAGATCAGCATGCACAGATAGTGGGGTTTTTTCCATATTTCAGTTTAACAAGATTTTGTTAAACAAAACTGCTTACCTTCGCTTTGTGCTCCTCCCTGTCTCACCCAGCCAACTTTCTGATTGAAAATACTCCTGGACAAGTATTTTGCATATTGGTGTGCTCCTTCTTCTCTGGGTGACCCACCTTGCTCCTCATCCTCAGCACCTCTTAGGGCAGTAAGGGAGGCTTGCCTACAGAGGAGGATGTATAACCCCATTGCAGTGACTGCAGTGCTGTAACATCCACAGATATCCCGGAGCTTTCTCCATATGGTTATCTTAGGGTGGCATGTGTGTTATCTCTGCAGCTAAAAGTTACAGCTGTCTTCAGTGCAGCCTGGAAGAATCTGTTCTGAATTGGCTTGCAGATGTGCAGCACTGAATGAACGCCTCAGCCACCTGGGACTGCATGCCTCTAGCTGGGCATCTGGTTGGAGTATGCTGCAGTTGGCCTCTGCTGCCCGTGTCAGCTTTGGAGGGTCATGAGCTAGAAACTAAGCTATTTGAGATTATTACAGTGGTGCTAAAGATTTTAGAACTTGACTAGTATGCAGTTAGGTGGCTGTAGTGGAGTCGCCTTGCTCCTGAAAATCCAGGTGATCCAACTGTACTGTCTTCAAAGGCATAAGGGTGTTTCCTAGTTTTATTTCCAAGATTTCCCCCTCCTTTTTTCTTTTTCCCCTCCTTTCTTTTCTATAAAGTTTTCTCAAACTGGGTTACTTGAAATTTGCTTGAAAAGAATGAAAAGGCTCAGATTCTTGCAAAGTCTCCTGAATCCAGTGCTGGGGTTTTAATTAAAACAAAAACCAGTCCTTCATCCCCTACGGCCCCAGCCCGCTCTGAAGTACCAAAACACTTGGAATAAGATTATAAGAATAAGGAAGCTATTGAAAGCCATGAAGTGACAGTTTATTGCCAAGTCTTTCTAGATTACTTACATATTGAAATGTTTCTTTTATTATTCAAATAACTAACAAACTCAGTTATGCAGGAATTAATGGGACTGATAAAATTTACAGTGTTGATATTATTAGAAGATATTATTATGGTATCATATAAATGATGCATATACCAGAGGAGATCCTGGCAAACAAATATGCCTTCAAAGTATATACAAAACTATGTATTTCACAAGTGACCTGTGTGATGCACAGAATGATTTGTGCATTTTTCATAACTTTATTTGGTGTTTTTGGATTTTAAAAGTACATAATTGTGTATGTGGTGATAAACGGGTTAAAGAGCTGCAGCAAGCCACCAGTTCCCAGCAGATGGCAGGATATCCTAGTCTATCCCATCCAGCCGCATATTGGGTGCAGCCCTGGCTGCCTTGTGTGCATTTATGCTTTTGATATATTATCTGCTTAATGCGGTATACTTCGAACATGTGCAGGCGCCTTGAAGGCTGTGGAGTACTCTTGTATGTTGCTTTTATGAAGCTTTTATGAAGATTGACCCTACTTGGGAATATTCTGAGTCAGAAACCTTTGTATCGGGGTGAGGTGAGGCATTTGGGAGCAGATGGTGCCCAGGTCCCGTTGGTGGAGGAAGGGTGCTCTGTGCAGGTGGGTGGTAATAGGCTTGCCAGGCCTGTTTTGGCTGTGCCAAATCGCACAGGATGGTTGTGAGATGGAAGAGATCCCGCTGCTTGGGATGCTGCTGAGACTTTCCAACAAACTAAGGTCATACCGCAGCTCAGGTTGTGGCAGGGCTGCATCCGTGCTCAGTGCTGGGCAGGCAGCACTCATTAAAGGAAATCAATTTCCCCTTTAACGATTTAAGCAACTCACTGAGTGCGAGGTACAAATTCCTCTTCATACAGGGAGAGAGCGCATTATTTTTAGAAAGACCATTGAGCAAAAGGTGGATATTAGTTAGATATTTTAGTCTGCTGCTAGGATTTCAAGGCAAACAACCCTTCATCTGTTCCAGAGCCAATTATGTTAATGGGTTCATAGATCTAAAAGCTGTGGCCGTATGTCAGGCATAGGCCTCTCACGCAGAATATCTGTGTGCGCGTAAAAGGGCACCTTACATACACTATGTGCACGACACAGATTAAAGTAGCACACTTTCTGTTGGGTCTGTGCTGTGATCTTTCAGTAAATATTAGTAACATATTTTAATGAATAAAAATGAAGTAACAGAGAACTGACTTTTCTTCTGTATTGACAGCAGTTGTTTCAAGTTAAAACGGAATAGTAGAAAGTATAGGGAATAGTAAGATTTAAGCCTTCCAAAAGAGAGCATAGTTTATGAACTGCAGAGTTTTGGCGTTTGTGAGAGCTGATATTTTTTATGGTAATAGTTCAGCTGAATGTGCTCATCTGTTCTATGTGCTGTGGTGTTAAACAATAGTGGTAGAAAAAACCCCGCAACTGTTGCGATACCCTAGTATCTGTAGGGCTATTCCTGTTAACTATGTCCTGTGGAAGGCAATAGAAGTGCTAACATCAGGTCAAGACTCATGTAAAACAATCTAATAATAGGGATGAAGACAAATAGTTCAGCTTGTATCTGTCTATCAATACAGATGACGCTTTTGTGAATAATTGAGTGGGTTTGAGGGCAGGGTGTTGTATTTTAATTTTTTGTAATATTTTTTAGCAAGATGATTTTAATCAGGACTGATGAGCATTGGTGGAGGGGGCCCTCTGTGCTATACACTCATGTTAACTCCAGCTGAGAGAGGAAGAAATGAGCCGTGGCCAGACAGAGAAGCTGAAATAACCCTTGTTTCCTTTCAGCCCCACCTGCATCTGTAGTTGTGCTACTCGGCAGCACCTATGTCAGCTCCTGTAGAAATTAACCTCGCCTTGATCTAGGAAATGAAATTCATCTTAGGGAGCCACTCTGTTAGCAGAAATCTACCCTTGAAGAGGAAAATGTGAACACCACTTTCTAGCTTTGATGGCTTTTTTTTTTAAATCCTTTGTATTGTTTCATCCCTTGGCGCTGCCCGATTCTGGTAGCATTGACTTTTTCCATAGCCTCCTCCAAATATTAAACCACAAAAAATTAAGCGATGAAAATGGAATGATAGCTGTGAGTGAGGATGATCTCTGCAGCCCTTTTGTTTTCATCTCTGTTGAGGTGAACATGTCAACAGCTGTCAGCAATAATGCTTATTCCTCCTACAGCAACATGATGGATTGATATGTATACCAAAATATGTTAGAAATTGAAATAAAATATGCATTTTTTCATAATTTATCAGCATTATGATGGCACAAAAAAGCCAGTCTTATGAATAATACAGAGCTCTGCAGCGGGCATTATGTACTGTAGGTAATAAATGCAACGTCTCTCCTGGACTACCAGGAGAGTTGTAAAGCAGAATGCATTAGTTCTGCTTTGTGATAATAAATCATTTTAGTTTGTCAGAAGGCTCTGGCTAACTTTTACTCCTGAGGTATGAAAGAATGCAGTGCCATACGGCTCTGGATGGTTTCTGAAGTGTTTAGGCTGGCTCTGAATCTCCTGAGTAATGTTTTGAGTGAGCGATATGGTTAGATAACAAGTGGCAGTATTTCTCAGGTATTGATGTTGTGATGCCTCCCGTTGTTTTATTGCCTAGAGTGGCTGATTTTGTCCTAATTGGAACTGTAGCTGTTCTCTGATGTTTTGTGTCTCTATTTGCAATATGGCTCTGTGTCTCTCTGAAGAGCTGTGTGAGAATGCTGAGTGACAAGCTGCTCTGCTGCTTGGGCATCTTTTGGAGGGGGCAAAGAATTCAATTACACTTTCGTTTTCATTTTACATGCCTAAGCACTGGTTTAGGCAGTCACTGTAAAAAGCTACCTTTCCCTAAGCTTCCATGTGTATCAGCCGATCATTGCTGCAAATAGTCCAGATGATGGCAACACAGAGTAGGTAGAAGCAGACCTGGGCTGATTATGAAAGATTAGAGGAAAAACTACTTGTGTAAACTTCACTAAAATATGTGAGTTATCTAAAGTTCATTAATTTCAGTTAAATTTTCAGAGCATTATGTGTTGCAGTGTTCCTAGGAAAGATAGTCCAGTCTTTCTGACCCATGCTTTCCTAATTTGCACAATTTGTTATTTAGCTTTAAAAAGATGGAGTCTTCCCACTTTCTAGCCAAGATTTAACAGCAGAAATTATAGTGAAATGTCTTTATCATCTGTATAAAATATGCTATGGTGTATATACAGCATGTTATGAGGTATTATCAGGAAAAAATAAACTACATTCATCTAAAATGTCTAATATTATGTGGAGTGTTACTGTAACCTCTCTTTTATTTTGTATAAATATATTTGTACTTGAAGAAACCTTTATGAATTACTGTTATTTTTTGTTATACTTACAAAGGTTTAATGGACTTTAGTATCCCAAGTGATAAGAAGACCAGTCCTGTATTTCTGGCTATACCTTGCAGTGTTTTTGAAGGGGTTGACACAAATGAGAATCTTGAAACACCCCGAATAAAGATCACATAATATAGGAGCAGCCCACCAGCTGCTGCAGATGCTCACTTCTGCTATTGGCACTCTCTGACCCTAACTTCCTTTCCCTTTTCTCATCTTTGGTGAGAGGGAGCAAGATTTTCCATCTGCAAACTGTAATGTGCTTTGGCAATGGCAGTGCTGGGTTTCCAGAACTGCCCGTTCCATTTTCCCTTGTCCTTGGATGTGTCCTTTCATGGAATATGAGTCTCCATTGCATAGTTTGCTTTGGAGGCATTGGTACCAAGCCCAAAGAATGGTTTTTATGCACCATCGCTGCTGCCGCATGCCTGGGACACTGCTGAGGGGTGGTGGCACCTGGTACCTGCATGGTGCTCAGTGGCACCCAGTTACTTGTTTGGCCCTGTGTCTGGTGCCACACAGGCATTCTCACTGCTCAGTTGTCAATGGAGACAGCAAGGAGCTTCTGCATGGCCTGCACAGAGCATGAGCTCTTTCTGCTGTCTGTAGAAATGCAAGAGGGGCAGGGAGCTCCCCATGTTTACATGGAGGCTTCATGACTCCTTTTGCCTTGCCCATTGTACCCCAGGAGCTTCCCTGATCTAGGATCTAGGATGCATCTGTGTACCTGATGTATTCCTCAATGTATGTGACCTGTGCAACTGAGTGCATAGGAGTCTCACGGCTCTGTACTGCATGAAGAAGAGCATCTCCCACTTTTTTCTATGGGTTGGTACAACTGAAGGCATTGGTCCATATTCTGGGCTATCTACTGAAAGTACACTGCTCCGTCCTCAGCTGAAGTTTTCCCCACATGACTTTGTGGCTCCTGAGGTACATCCCTTTAGAACAATTGTTCTGTTCTTACAGAGCTCTGGATGGTGTAATTAGTCTCCTATTTATGGTAGCTGATCTCTAAACCTTCCACCTTCAAATAATTTGGTGATGTTTTACTCTAGAATTGTTCATAGAAAGTATTGTGTACTTTAAAGAACAGCAATACCTTTAAAAAGATTCTTTTGCCATTTGAAGTTTTAATGTGATTACTCAACGTTGTGACTAATGTTCTTTCTCTTGTTTAGAAGTTTAATAATAATAAGCAGTTCCATTAGTGTATTTAACAAACAGCAGTGTATTTTGTCTTCCAGAAAAGCAAATAAAATAGGGTGGGTTTTTTTGTTGTTTTAAAGCACTGGTGTGCTGTAACTTTTACTTTGCTTTTCATCCTTTTCAGTTCTGGCAATGTGTTCTTATTCATGTGTCTCCCAACTTAACCCGCAGTCACTGGCTGTTCACCACAGTCCTACATTACAATTTGATTTGTTTTTTAGGAGCTGTGTCCCCAAACTGAAGTTCTCAGTTCTAAATGTTCAATATAATTTTCAGAAGAGTATCTGATGGAATCAATGAAATGTTATAGTCTGTCTTGTCTGATAACATTTTGCACAACAAGCTTTGTTAGTTCTTGGTGTGCGGACCTTCCTCTGAAAATAAAGGGAAGCTGGTGCACAGAAAAATTAAGTGACATAGCATATCAATAACTGTCAATCATTGTTTCCTTCTATTTCAGAAAATATCCCTAAAGACTCTCTGAACAATCCTCTCTTATTTTGATTTATCCTCAGTCCAAATATACACCAGTTTCCTTGTTACTGGAAATGGGAATTGATGAAAGAAGGCTGTATTTAGGTTGGTTAAAAGAACTGCTGTGGCCAAGTCTCCGTCTCTTACATGCAGCAGTCTGGTCTGCTCAGTCCAGTGTGCAAAGGTGCTTGTTGGCAGAGCCTAGATGTCTGATGGCAGTATTGAGGTCCTCCCTGCACCTGCTGGTTCACTGCACGATCACAGCATCGCTGAGTTGGCTTTGAAGCATTCATTCCCTTCCTTAGAAACTTTTGCCACAATATTTTACTTGACAATTTCTGATTTTCCTTTTTGGGATACCTTTTAATGTTTTCTGTACAGCTAACACATTTTGAAGTCTTTGGTTATGGCTGGGGGCTTTTGGTGAAACAAGGATTGATCTTTTAAATCAGTCTGACTTTATCATAACACATCACAAAGTGTAAGAAGTGCTTCATCCCTGCCAGAAAGAAGTTGCTTTGGAAATTACAGGGGAATGTGACACAGACTATTTGATCTAATGGCTGAATGTGCTTTCAACAAAACATGATGTAGACTCTGTTCTTTGATCTCATTTGTCCTCTTAAAACTCATTTCTGGAGTGTTTCATGTCTGTCTGTTCATTTTGTGTGTCATACAGAGTAATGCACTGCTGCAAAAATGAAGCCAGTAACATAAGTTTTAATGCTGAAAAGGGAAGCTGCAGAGTGTTATCGCACGTGAACAGCTTTATCACAGACAGACCTGTTCTTACAGGTGCTCTGTAAAGCTGTTACAGAGAATAAAACACCTGGAATCTTCAGATCAGAGTTTGAAGAGTTTGGCACTTGGACACATTTGGTTTTTCCTGATGCCTATATGCCATTTCAGCTTGCCTTTGTCAGGCTCTAAGTGCTCTACTTGCTAGACGTAGTCTTCACAATAAAACGCAATGCGAGAGGGAAGGAACAAGCACAAATGAAAACAGGGTCTTTCTGTATGTCTCCCTAAGACATCAAGTGTATTTGCTGTCACTGATAAGATTTTTGATTCCAGGAACTGCATTGATGCATTAACCTGCAGAGGCTGCCTTGAAAGCACAAGAAATAACACCTCCTCAAACTTAAGAATATCAGTGTCAGGATAAGTGCTGCCTGGTGGAAAGTTGAGGAGAGGGGTTCAAAGCAAGACATTCAAATACATGCTAATCTTTTGTGAACGTATGGTCTGATGTAAGTGGAAGAAATAGCTAAAATCTTACTCACTGAAGGTTTCTGTTTATGCTTTGTGGGTGAGGGGAGAAGGAAGAGGCATCGGGCAAGGGGGCTGGAGACCAGGATCTGGGTTAGATGGCGTGAGGTGAAACAGAAGAACAGGTTTAAGTCAAAGTGAGGAAGGAAGAAAGAAGACCAGGAGCAGATACATAAAGGCAATAGGAGTAGTGAGAAACAAGAGGGAACTGAGGAAGGCGCAGAGCACGTGAGACGCAGGACCTGAGCTGAGCTCCATTACACCAGGGGCTGCTGCACTCTCCTGCCCTGTGTTGCACAAAGGATGTTGTGACAGGGTCACACACAGAACTTTCTTTACAGGACCCACAGCCGATGAGACAAACTAGCTCTTCGCAATAAAGGTTACTTTGGGTAAAAATAGAAAGAAAGAAAAGAGAAAGAAAACTCTCCCCAGTGGCCAGCTGTACAGAGCAGAGACAGAGTCCCTGGAGCAGCATCTTCCCCTCTTGGGAAGGGTACGGAGGAGGAGTTAAGAGGCCTGTGCAATACAGTGGATAACTTTGACTTTTTCAGAGACTAATGGCAATTCAGAAGACACGGTCAAATTTTTTTTATTCTAATGAGAAGATTTCTTTTAGCAACCCTGCGTACCAGCTCACCAGAACAGAATTTGGGTTCTCCATGGGAAAGATTCTATATAGCAACATATAATTAGAGTCAAACTTTTTAAACAGGAAGTCCATGGATTACTTCCCAAATGACACATATGTTTGCAAGACTGCATTTGGGGCTATGCTTTCAATGGTATTTGCAAATAGCTATTTAAAGGTTTAACCTCTTTTATGTGCAAATATACCAATACTTAAACACTTAGCCGCTTTCATCTGCAAGCTAATTGATAACTTATAGCCCATGATGAGTCTGTTCCAAATGGTGATGGTGATACGGAAAAATGGCTCCACCAGATCCAAGATGGTTCTTGAAATTCTTGTTATGATTGATTGTTACAATATTTCAGGTCCAAACTCTGAATATGAACAACAGACTTGATTAGTCTTTAAAAATGTTGTGTTTCATCTGCTGTTAGTTTACCAGTTCCTTCTTATCTCACTATTATATCTAGCATATTTACGAAGGTGAGTGAATTAAATCACTACACAACTGAAGTATATATTTGGATTTCACTCCGAAATGACTTGCAACATCTGATGGTTTCTGAAGAAGGTCAACCTACAGGGAAAAGCATTAAAGTCAATTTTGGCTTTGAGTTTTCTGGATTCCCATGCAGAAGGACCTTTCTGGAAAAAAAGTTAACAATCTTTTTATGCTCTCTACTATAATTCATTCTTCACATGTTGCTTAACAGTTCTTGTAAAGAGTCATTAATTGCCCCCAGTCCTCTTTTCAAATACATGAGTTAAAAACCTCTGTTCTTCCATTTCTTTTGGTAAAGCCATTCTTAAAGTCTTCAGAATTATTTCAAGATGTGTAAATGTATCATATCACAAAAAACCGCTTACCCTGTAGCTTTGTAATTAATTTCTGCAGCCAACTGTTTTGTTCTTTTGTTTTCTCCTTGTTCCATTTTTCTCTGTATTCTCTTGCTCTGAATTCTTCAAACACCTACAGCACTGCCTTTGTGAAAACACAGTGACCCAACAGACTCACAGCTAGTATTGTTTGTAAGTAGGGAGTAACGGGTATTTCTTAAAGCTTTTCATGATGTGATACCATTAACAATGGAGAATTATTGTTTAAGTATATTTTGTGTTTTGATAATAGAACTTTTTTTGGCTAAAAAATCAGAGTATTTAGACCTAAATGTCTGTGCAAGTATGTTTAAGCAATGCCATGCCCAAGGGATTCATTCTTTCTAGTTTACAGAGTGTGGAGATTTGGAAATGAAGATTGGCAGAAAGCATTATTACAAAAAGGACAATTTTCCACTTAAGACATATGACAAGTATGGACTAGACTTGTTTTCATTTCCTGTACCCATCAAAACATGATCTATCACTTAACTATTGTTTATATTAGAGAAATGCACTGTTCTATAAAGTGTCTTTTCACTTAAGACTTTAATACATTTTATATTTTCATGTGAAAAGAAGACTTTATTCTATGGCGCTTACCATACGTGTAATAACCATTCATTCTAAATTATTTGGTCCTATCTGGTCATAGCTCCAATGTAGATGTGGGCTGCTGAAAGGGTTCAACTGGCTCTTCTGATTAAACCTCCCTGTTGTCCTATTATCCAAACCATTCTTCTGTTAGGAGCTCATTTGTGCCCTCATGACATTTCGGTATCTGCCAGGCCTGCAGCTGTTGAAGTTGGACTCATCATGGCAGGAGTTCAAACTTGCAGAGTTAATTCTGTAACAAAAATCTCTTCTAACAGTGCTCAGCATGGACAGGGACCAGTCATCCAGTGGATCTATTACTAATGCCCACACGACCAATGTGGACATTTTTGCTTAGCCTGGTCCAGCACAACCAGTTCAGTTCAAATGGTTCAGTTCTGCAAGGTAGCCTGAGCCTTAAGTGCACACCTCCTCTGTGCAGAGATGGGGCTTCTTTGTCTTGAAAGATCTGGGAGGAGAAGCTCTGCATACACAAGTTTCAGCTCCAAAGGGCTAAACCAGATAACCACATAGATGATTTCTGGGAATGTAACAAATCAAAAGAATGCATAATTTTGAAGATCGTGATCTCTGGCATTTTTATTTTTTTTTTTAAACTATGCCTATTAGCAGTATTTATCTGATTATTTGTTGTTCTGTTGGATTTGCAACTTAACAATGCATAAGGTCAGCAGTTTTTATTGTTAAAGACCATTTAGGAGCTCTTATTTATTGATATCTTGCATAATTTATATTTTCCATCTCCAGGTAGTAAGCACACAATGTAATAGATAATATTGGTTTCTAATGATGTACTGAATGGGGAAGCTGTGCAGAACAATGGGTTGATATTATGTTAGTAAGTGTAATGACTGGATGCGTATCGTCCTTTAATTGTTGAGCTGTTTGTTGTGACCCGCTGCTGACCTCTTTAAGAACAATTTCCTTTTCATATACATAGAGTTAGCTGGCCTAATACCTTTCCTAGGTAATTATGCTGCATGTAGGCAGTGTCCATGCCAGGCAGATCAATGAATTGTGACTTGACCTGTTTCACTAGTTTCCAAAACCAGCAATCAGTTTCTAGTGATGTTTTATAATTGAAATGGTTCTGTAACTGGAATAGGAGCTTTAGAAAACCTCTAATTAAAATAAAAATCTATTATACATACCTTGTTATATGCAGCATTTGCCTTGGGGAAAACACCAGTAGGTTTCCAGTTTTCACAGCGATCGTTATGATTTCTTTGAAAATGACCCCACAGAAAGATTCCTTTAGCCAGGTGCCATATTAAGAATATGACGGGGGAAAAAAAAAACCAGAACCTGTGAAGAGTTCCCATGAGCATATGCATTAATTTCAGGAGACACATTCAGAAATCTCCATAATTTCTCACCTAGGGGCCACTAAAAAATGGTATTGAATATGTTATGTCTCAGATATTTTGTCAAATTCTCACCATCCACATTAGTAGTCCTAATGAGTTGATTTTGTCCAAACATGTCATTTCGAACCATTGTTTCATGCAAATCTTCCATAACCACTCTTAGAAAGTCTCAAAGAAGAATGGAAATATCTTCTTCGGACAAAGCATTCAAAATGGTGAGAGCTGAATTATGCAGGTTACCAGGCACAGTTTGCTTTTCTTTGTACTGAGAAGGGAAGGTTTGGCAAAAACTAATTTTTAATACATTGAAGTGTCTGAAGGGCTGAGATTTATTTGGACTATTTTGTGCCTGCTTTTAAATGTTGGCTTTCTGCTCAGCCATGAAGTAGATGAATCTTGAAAACATGTTTCTTCCCTTCCTGTTTCTGATGGAAAAAGGAAATTCAGAAGGAAACGGCTGTTGTGACATTTCCTGTTCTGAACCCCCCTGTCAAAGCTGGGAGAGAAAAGCACTTCCATGTGCGTTAACATCCCACTTGAAGGAAGATGCCTCTTGCACATTCATGTCTTGCTGCTTCAGTATCAGTATTTCTGTAGATCAAGCAGAGTGATGACAAAGCCACACACACAAAAAGTAATGCTACAGCTAAGATTGTTACTTTTCATATTTCTTTGGATTAGATCATTCTTTCTTCATGGCCATTGCAGCATCTAAATAGGGTCCTGCACACTGGAATACATCCAATTTGTTGACATGTTTGTAATCTGTCCTCTCACTGTTTCTTGTGTTCTTTTTCACCATGTTAAGCGTATGGTCACAACTTGTGACAAGGTGTACGGATGGCAAATTTTTCCTCTCTGGTCTTCCACAGCCAGCTGGTTGTGTCTGGATTTTGTGTTCACATGGTTCTTGACTCTACCTGCCCCGCCAGGATTTGGTGGGCAGAATGGAGAAAACTGTCCACCAACTGTCAAAACTACTGACCAAATAATCTCCCCTTTTCCTCCCAAGATCCAAGAGGCAATCATATTCACAGTGAGAGGTAAAACACAGAGTGCTGAAGATGGATTCACAGGGGTTTAGCTGAAATAGTTTATTTAAACAGGTAAAAATTTATGTGTAGGTGAAGCCTTCCTAAAACAGAACATTTTATATTGTATTTGGAGGGGTTTGCCTTTCTGTCTGCTCCTATTTAATTTGAAAACTGGTACCTGGGTGCATTGAGAAATCATTACATGGTTATGTACCTTCAGCTTATAGCTTCAGTTTCACTGAAACTGACATTAAGCAGATAAAACTGACACTTTTCTTCTTCCCTTTACATGCTGATGGTTGGCTAGATGGATGTTTTCACTTTTGTGTACTATACAAATTTTTGCACCAAGAAATTCACAACTAACTTAAGGGAGGTTGCTTGTATTTTCATTAAAAGTAGGATCTCTGCAATTTACTGGCCACTACAGGGCCAAACTTACTGTCATACAGTGAAAGAAATGCAGCTTCTGTGCTTTCAATTTATTTCTGTGCTTACGGGAGTTCCTTATTAGTATTAAAACTGTCTTAGTAGTAGAACTACTGTGGTGTATAAAATCCTATATATTAACCTGGTTTAAACCCAAATATGAACAACTTCCAAATCTTGCCCTTGTTTAACTGAAATGTTTTAAAAATCAGTTAAGTCATACCTTTTGGTTAAATCGGCATAACATTACATACAGAAGAATGCTAATACCCTCTTATAATTTCTTCATAAAACATTAAAGAAATTGGGATGTAAGTATGAAGAGAATGTAGAAGAAAAGTGCAATTATCCTCTCCTGTGAATTTTTTCACAAAGTAAATCTGACCTTGTGAATTGACCCATGTCTTTACTCTGCAAATTCTGTCTGAAAATCTAGAACAAAGGCGGCCAGTGAGTATAGGGCGTGTGAAGCAAATTGTCTCAGGATGACAGCAGCCTTCTGAAGATCATCAGCTTGTTTGACATTGTTTTGTGTGTCACTTCACTTGTATATGCTGTCTGCATTTCTTCAGTTGTGCTCACTATTTAATCTGAAATTTAGAAGTTACCCCTGTCCATGGAAATGTTGGCCACCCTTTCTCCGGAATGTGGCTGTGGATTACTGTAAATTTCAGATTGGTGGCTTAATAGAAAATCTGTTCTCTTTTAAGACTGGGATTAATTTTCAAGGGTTTGACTTTATACATCTGTCTGTAGTGGTATACGTGTGGGATTTTGAAATATTATAAAGCCGTGTTGCATTGCAGAGAATGATCAAAATTACCCATGTAATTATTCCTTCATAACTTACAGTTAATGAATTACCTGCATCATACCTGCCAGTACACTTACAGGAGAACGTTCATTTCTTAATCAGAGTTTGTTTTCTATATCATTAATGTTGTTTGCCACTCTTTTACTATCTTTAATATTCTCTACTCAGACAGCAGACAGCTGATTGTTGTTTTTGTCAGGTCTCTACTTGTGCTCTCCTCTTACTCTCACCTCAAATGAAAGCTTTCAAACTCTGTATTGATTAAAACAACTGAAGCTTGAATTGAGTCCAACTTTTGCTAATACTCTGCCAAGTACTTAACCAAGTCAATCTAGAGATTTCTTGATAAGTCAAATCGTATTCTTGAGAACGTATGGGACTGAAAGGCCATATCTTGTTGGCTATTACACAAAGCAAAATCTTGAATCTTTACTAGATCTAGATTATCTTTTGAGGGTATTATCAAATATGCTATGATGTTGGATCAGCCCAAGTCATATTCAAAGTTTAACAAAAAAGTAAAGAAAGTGAAGACAGCATTACACTATAAATGCTCATACTTAAGGGTATATGTGAGTATGGCAGAGGACTCAGCTGGATTTTAAGTATGTGAACTGTCTGTCTGCTGACATATTCTCATTTTTAAGCTGTATTTAACTCCTTGTGAACATAATGTTACTTGATATTGACCTTGGAATGTAATTTTGGAATGCTGTGGGACACATTTCAAATATAAATCTAAAATTTATCTTCTGCTTGTATCACTGAAGGAGGTGATGGGACAGCAGAACTGCATAGGCTCACTTTGAGTAGTCATGTTTAAAATGTTAACCCGATCAGTTCTCCAGCAGCCAGCCCATGAAATTATATGACAAAACCACTTAAAACATTGAAAGAAAATGAACTGCACTTTTAAAATACAGTATACTATTTTTACTTCTGTAGGAAAGGAGGTCAGGGGGTTTTGCTATGGCCTTGATTTCAGAATACAGTGTCTGGTTTGATGGATGAAGCATGTGGGTGTAGAGATCTGCTCATATAAAGCATGTTGAAGGCAGGACCTAGCTGAGCTGCATGTAGGAACAACATTACTTTCTTCACTATAAGCTCTCCAGTGAAAGTCAGTGAGACTTCAAATCCAAAAACAGTGCCCCAAAATAATATTGATACGACTGAAAACAGAAGCAGCTGAAGAGAGGGACAGAGGCAGGTTGTTTGGATGAAAACTTTCCCAATTTTACACACAGATTTGAAACATTTTTCATGGGGAAAAGAAAATAAACCTCAAATGTGTGTCATAAAAGCTCCAGAGAATTACCCCTAAAAATCACCTTTTAAATTATGTTTCATCATATTTCACTGAAGGTAACAATCAGCTAGAGGTTTATTGATTTATTGTCCAATTTCAACTAAGTCAGAAAATAGTGGGATATCGTGGCAGCTGTCATAAATGCATGAAGTTCTTTCCCTCAGTTCCTTGTTCTTCAGTATGTATCAATATTCCCTTTTAAAACTACCCTGATGGGGAAAATTCTTCTCCCCCCTTCCCTGTAAAGAATAATGTTCTTCTGGCAGGTGAACTACTGCTCTTCTTGTGTGGCTAGCACAAGGTCAGTCTTCTGAGCTGTTTGTTCAGAGTACATTTTTATCCACCACAGAACAGATAAACACCCTAACATTTCACTATCAACATATTTATTGTCTGAATGCAGGTATTTAACATAGATATTTTCATCTGGGAAAAAAAAAACCTCAACAGTGCAATGCATGAGGATTTTTCCATAAGCTTTCAGATAAATTTTATGGAAGAGTTCCTTCTGGAAGCTCCAAGCTGATACCCATAAAATGAAAGCCTTTTGTTTAAGTGTAAGGTGAATAGAGAAATGCTGCAAGCAAGCTTCGTTTAATTTCCTTGCTGACTTTGTACTTATTCGCTGTTGAAGGATTTTTGTATATTTTCTTTTGATCCTGCAGTCAAGTCTATTCATTAATTCTTAATGCAGACCAAACCCACAACTCACTTTATCTTCCAGCTAGATTTAACAAGTTGCCACTGTGCTTTCTGGTATGCTCTTGTGCCTAGACAGTGATCCTTTGCAGCTAAAATAGAGTACTGAATTAGCGGTAATTCAAAGATGCACATACAAGTGTGACTTCTATTATCTTGCTTGTTTTTCACTGGCTTGCAGGGATGGGGGGAAAGAAGGAAATTAAGATTATGATAATGACACATATCCAAAGTAAATGAAAGCCTAGTCTAAGAACAACCATAGATACATGACACTATTCTTACTTTTGTGAGATACAAGGACATGAAAGCCCAGAAAAGGCCTCAAGAGTTTATCTCATTCAGGTCTCTTCCAAGGTAGGATAAGACACATCACCATCCTTGACAGATACTCACCAATCTGGAAAATGTCCTGTGATGAGATTTTTCCCAATCTTGCTAGACAAAAAAACATTGAAAGAGTTGTCGTTATAGCTCTGGGTTTGTTTTTTTTTTCTGCAGTCTGCTCTCACAGATTGCAGATTAAGCTGATTGCAACTTGTTGTATTATCAGTGAACACAGAAAACAATTAATTGTCACCTGTCTGCAACAGTTTTGTGTACTGGAAGGCTATTATTGTCTGTCTTCTTTTTCTGGTAAAATGCTATCCCACCAGACTTTTTGTAGTGTTGGTGTCTGGCCAGTTGTTCCCAATATATTTGTATATGTGTGCATTTGTCCGTTTCACAAGGTAATTCTGATTTTTTAAAGTTGTTCTTAAAATTGCATAAAATTTTGTAAGCTCGGTAACATCTGCAGGTTTTATACACATACAAACTATTCTGTCATCCAAGCCACTCATGAGAATGGCAGGTTTTCCAGGACCCAAGACAAATCCTCTCAGATCTCCTTAATATTTTTTTTTCAGCTTGATGGAGAACAACTTAATAACTATCCTTTAAACTGTGCAATTCAATCTTGACCATATTTCCCTCTTCTGCTTCTGGGAACATCACATGTGACAGCATCAACAGCTTTAGTGAAGTCAGGCTATATCACATCTACTGCCTGTCCCTTATCCACTAGACCAGTTGGTCTGTCAGAGAAGGAAATAAGATCGGCCTGAGTGATTTCTTCTTGGAAAATCCGTGTTGTCTGTTCCTTATCACATTATTATCCTTAAGGTCTTTAAAACTGATTGTTTAATAATTTGTTTCAGTATCTTTCCAGTTATTAAAGTAGAGTGACTACTTTTCACTCCTTTCCGACTCCTTTTTCCATTTGTAAGTATAGGAGCTGTGTTTGCCCTACTATCTCAAAGTTCTTCATTCTCCGTAAATTCTCAGTGAATTTCAGTTAGTTCATTATTTACTGTACAGTGACCTTCACCAGGCCTGGCCAACCCGAGAATGTTTAACTTACTAACAAATTCTTTGACTGCTTTTTTTTTTTTTTTTTTCCCCCATGGCAATACAAAATCTGTACAGGTATGTTGGTTTTTTCTTCTTTTGTACCAGTGATCTACTTCCTATTTTGAAGGGGTCGTGTGTGTTTTTAAAAGGAGATTGTCTCTTAGAACTGTTACATTGAAGATGCTTTACTCAGATGCACTGTGAATTGCTACCGAGATAAAACTGACTGTAAATCGAGCTTTCAAACAGTTTAAGTTCTGTTGAGCCATGGTTCCTTTTGCATGACTTCACAAGCCAAATGGAGGCATTATTGTTTTGAAATGTGTTTAAACTAGGCTCCCTGTAAAATCTCTAAGGCAACAGCCATCTCTGCTACAGCACTGTAGTTGAGGTAAACACTAATCTCCAGAGACGCCTGTCTCTCTCCACAGATTAGCTATGAAGTCTAGATGAGTGTGTTGCACCTAAGTGATACAGGTTAGACTGGAGGAATGATTGTCTTTAGGACAGGCGTTTAATGACACTTTGGAACCAAGAGATGCAGATAGGTGCATCTGCAATGCCTGTTTATTTCTTTGTGTCACATGACTTTAAAGCTCTGTTAGATTTCTGCAAGCCCCACTATGACTGTATTAGTGAAACAAATAGGGCTATGGTCTCAGCACTGTGCCGCGATTATGCATGACTTTTATTTGTTGACTGCTACTTCACAGTTACATGGTACAGTTCTTGCCTATGCCAACCAGCGCGGCCACAGACCATCTCAGTCATGAAACAGGGCTTGTTCCAAGTAGGCATGCTTAATCAAGCCACTATTTGGGACTGAAAAAAGTACGCGGTTGCTTGGATCTGAGCTGTGCTATCCATGCCCCTTGCAATAAGGATGAGAAGTGGGTCTGGTTGTGGTTTTTTTGTTTTGTTTTGGGGTTTTTTTTTTTGTGTTTTTGTTTTGGGGTGGGTTTTTTTGAGTGTGTTTCAGATATAGCCAGTGAGGTTGGGTCTTGGATCTGTCTGCTATTCATGCACTTTTGTAAATGCTACCCTTTGTCACAGTGTTGTACAACTAAATAAGTACCTTTGTGATAGAAATTATTTTCTCATTATATAGACTGGCTGGTCTGCCATGTGAAATACCTCTGTATAAAAATCTTGACCTGTATAGCATGCTAATAGCATGGAACATAGTCATTTACTAATTACTAGCTATATTGTTACTGCAAAGTAATGTAAAGAAGGAAAATATGTGAAAGATGTTTATTACTTTGGGTTTCTCCACGGAAAATCAATTTAAAGGTTATTGTTAAATGAGAAGAAAGAAAATGGGAAAAAAATGTGGCATTGGCAATATTTAATGTAGCACAAAAGATTAGTGGTCAGTGAAACCTCTTTGTAACTTGCTCTTTTTAAAGGTATGTATTCAATCTTTACCAGGCCTTCCAGCCTTGCCGAGAAGCATTGGGCTGGAAGGAAATGTTGCTCCATTTGAAACAGCTATCTACAGAGTGTAAGTACATTATAACTGCATTGATAGTTCCATTATCACAGCGTGACTCTATGAGACTCGGTGAGGTTGCTAAGTAATCAGTCAATTGCTGGTCTTAAGGAGTAGGGTTCTGAAAAATACAAGGAATGCTGTATGGAAAAGTATTGCTTTTGGTGTTTATTTCCAGTGGTGGAACTTATTTTAGTAAAATACTGGCATATTTTATTCAGATATGGAACTGCATGGCAAATCCACACTTACAATATTGATGTTTTAATATGAAGCTCTGCCATACTGAATAGCTCTAATGTACAAGGTCACTTCAAGATGCAAAAGAAAAATGGATAAGAAGAAAATAGAGATGCAAATCTGATGGGTATGAGAGAATGATATCTATCACATTTGAAACAGGTCATCTGTAGCAATAAACTGCTAGTTTCAAAACTGATACCCTTAGAGATATAATGAAGGTTCAGAAAATAGTCGCCATATCAGACAGGAGTCGGATTGCCTATTACAGCAACAGCCAGATCACCTTTACAATTGCCTGTTGCAAGGTGTCATTAAAAAGATTAGTTGAATCGTTGGGCAATCTGAACACTGATGGCAACCTGTGAAAAATCCAGTCTAGAGCCATTTTATTTCCCCTGAAGTATTTCCAGTGTTAATATTGCCAGACATTTGCTGTTTGGAAACTTGGCTTTCAAATCTGTCCAGTAAATCTTAATTTCAATAGTTTTTTTAACAGAAATTTTAAAGTATTCTTTTGTGGAGAACTTGATCGTTAAATCTTAAGACAGAAGAAATAGCTGGTAAATCTTTTAGGCCTACTCTTGCTGCCTTAATTCTAGTTTAAGTATCTATACAAGTACAATGTAGACTGAAAGAGCTAGCTAAGTGTAAGGAAAAGGGATCATGAAATATATTTTATTGACAAAGAAAAATCTTAGAATGATATTATTTAGAATATCAGATATTCCGCCCGATAGAACATCTTCAAAATAATGCTAACCTTTTATTTGGGTAGATACATTCTTCCAGGAGAGCCTAAGCTAGTGGACAGTACTTAAGGAATGAGGGGATGCAGGGGATGAAGATTTCTGTGGCCTTGACCTGCTATGATATTTTGAGCCAACTCATTCCATGGTCTGTCCAAGCTACAGTGATATGTATTCATATTACTTACTTACATTGGATATTCACCAAGTGAGATAACTCATTGTAGTTTCTCTCTACAGTGAGTAGATAGAAAGCAACTCCTCCAGAAGATGCATCAGAGCAGCTAAGTTTAGCTCCTTCTCGTTGACTTTTTATGGAGGTCGTTTGGGTCTGAGTGAAAAGGAAGATGTATTTGCTGTTTCAGAAGTGATTGTTATTCCTAGAGTGGGTTATGGGAATAGGTTCTTTGGGGATGGACCTATTTTTGCTATTTGCTATGTTTCTGTAGCATTTGAGTGTGGACTTCTGGAGCAGGACTGTAATTCAGATTTTGGATTCAGAATTGCAGTATTGCCACAACTGGTAGAAAGAACCCAATTTTGAGAGGGCTTTGTGCATCTTTTTCAAGACAGCAAGGTATATGAACAGCTCTGCCTTTCCTTCTCTGACTACACATAACTTTCTTGTAACCCTGCTCCTATATCCTTGTGAGAAAAAATGACAGGAGATACAGCTGCAGCACACTGAGAAGTTGAGGGTATGGTGTAGCACCATGTACACGTTTTGTGCAAAGTTGTTCCTGGAGAATCCAGGGTACTTCTGAGTCTTGAGCTGCATCCCATAGTGCAAGAGTAGACTTGTCAAGAGCATGAGTGTGTGTAGTAAATGTGCTTTTTGGAGTGGATGACATCTGTATCTGTGCATTTATTTACTCTGTGGATATGATGGGATATGCTGGAACTTGCGTGGAGAACACTGACTTAATAAAAGCTGGTCGTGTGATCCCTCCAAGTATCCTTGCAAGGATATTTAAGGGCCTCATGTTCTTAGACAAATACCAAATGAATTACAGTACTAAACTAAAAGCAAAGCCCATATAAAATTTACTACATTTTTTTTCATAATTTAAAAGTCCCAAGAAAATATTGGTGTGCAGCACTGATTGTGGTAGCTTTTGTTTACACATGTGGTCTAAGTTAATTGTGTATATCTATTTTTAATACAGCTCTATAGTAGTGTTTACTGCTTTAAAAAGAAAGGAAAAAAAACCCTGAAATTAAAAATCACTGCTGGAATACATAAAGATAAATGCTGCAATATGGTACCATTTTCAGGGGAGGTAAGTATAAAGATCAACCTTTAAATCCATTTAAGAGTTGTGGAGAAATATGCATATCAGACAACATTGTTATTACTACTACATAAAATTTGGCAGAGATCCTGATACATGTTTCTTGTATAAAAACAGTGCCAGGCAGTTCAAATCATTTGGCTGTTGTATACGAGCAACTTGTAAAATAAGGAAGAGTTCAGATCATTTGCATCCTCTATATTTTATTTGCATCTTTGGTTAGAATCAAGATGTGCATATGTGAAAAGAGGGTTTTCGGGGGATGCTGTCACTTCTAAATTCATTAATAAATAATGATGCATTGATGTTTTATGAATAATCCTTCCCAGTAAATTTTCAGCACAGTATAGGGGAATTGCTTACTCGAGTGTATTATTTTTAAGCAAGAGGCTTAGCAGCCTCCACTTATAATGGCTTAAAGATTTGTTCTAAGATTTTTTTGTAGCAGATGCTGTTAAGTTCCAATAGTTTACAGCCATATGGTAAAGAAGTGAACAAAATGTACTGCAACTTTCTTTTCATGTTCAGCAGCTGCCTCGTAGTGTTTTGCTATCAAATAAGCCTCAAACCTAGAAGAGGCATTCTTCCTATTTTTTTTTTTTTTTTTTTTTTTGGCAAAAATGGCCTATGAATGTCCGTCTCTACCCTTTTGGACTCAAATACTCTGAATGTAAATATGTGTATTATTTCCTTGTAGAGTGTAGTTTTGAACTGTGTCTGTCCTTGTTCTCAGGTGTTTATTTTATCACGAGAGAATCCTTAGCTAGTCAACTTACAGAAGTTATTTTTTCTACTTCTGTGGCCTTAACAGTGAAATAAGCAAACTGACATTTGCATTTCTTTTTGCTGCACTGTAAAGTTTTGATCCACCCCATGGGCATCTGCCCTTTGGGTTGGACTAAAGACATTTCAAAAATCTGTCATAAAAAATAGACTTGCCAAACTCTTGCAGTGAAACATAGAGGTTTCAGTGCGAAATTTTACAATTTTTTATTAGTTTTTCTAATGGTATTAAAAATGCAATTACACACAATAATATAGAACATACTAAAATATGCTGTTTATTGCAAAGTGGATTCCTAAAAAATAAAAATTCACCTTCATCCCTGGCACAAAAGTCTCTATGGCTGCATTGCCAGTACTGGGCAAGTGTTTTGAAGAATTTTGCATGAGTTAAAACCCAGGCAGATGAAAAGAATAATGAATGAGTTAGAGAAGGTAGGCCAGGGAATTTTTGTTTTCCTGTCTCATAATATAACAGCAAAGGAACATCAGAAGGCAGGAAATTAAAGATGAAGATAGGAAACTTTTTTCATGCAGTGTGTATTTTAGCTCTGGAACCCATTTCTTAGGAAACTGTGAAAGAGTTTAACAAAATTCCGCACTTCATTTGTTTTTTAAGTCACTATCCAAAATATCCAAGGTTGCTACTAATTATGACAATATACGCTTGTGGAAGGTATGTTTAAACTATGTGCTATGTCCAACTTGTAACATATATTGGGGTAGGACCAGATGTGGCAATGACTTATCAGCCATACTGCGATTCTATTAGAAGACTTCTTTAAACATCTCGTGCTGTCCCGTTGTAGAGGCAGGGAGCAGATTTAGGAGGATGATGAGATTGCTCCACATGACAGTCCTTATTTCATTTGTGGGTGAATGGGCAACTGCAGACCTGCATAAGACAATGAGACTGTTACTCCAAATCCATTCAGAAATTATTTTTTGCTAATAATGTCAACAAAATTGCTGACATGAATGATTGTCTTGTAGGATGTATACAGACTTAGAAACTAATTTGCTAAAGATTATCAGCTATACATGATTTAGAGTTGAGTATGACCAACAATCTACCTACAGATTTTCTAGTTCTCTAAGCCATTGTTTCCTATAAATAGTTGTAAAATATAAGGAACTGTGTTTGTCATCTTATATATACTTGAGAAACAAAATACATTAACTAAAATATACTATTTTTAGAGTGTATGTATACAATTCATCATGGGTAGAGATTTTTTTTTTAAAAGCTTAGTAATTTAACTCCCAGGAGGGCAGAAGTGGAGTCTTAAATTCAATGGGAGTTTTAATTCTTAAAAAGATTTCCTTACTGCCTCTGCAGCAAAAGAGCAATCTAGTTCTATTTTTAGATTTATCCATAGTAAGGATAGAAACTCTACTCTGTGTGTAACCTTTAAGTGGATTGTTGCCATAAGTGTGTTTAGTAAAACAAATGTAAAAAGCTTGTAAAAAGAGATGAAAGGTGTGGTCAGAAATTTTAGCTAGAAGGCATTTTTAACACTGCAGGGGTTCATTTCCTTTATTGTTGCTGTCTTTTAGGTATTTAGCATTTATAGACATCATACCCTTGTAATTGAACTTGCATGAATCATTTATTTACTAGGCTGCACTTACGGGTAATATATGTCAAGGGAATTCACGTTTTTATTACAGCTGATGTAGCCATTATGATGTCATAATATATACAGGGATAGAGATACAGCTTGAACAGAACTTCTGTCTCTTAACTCTGTGGAAACCCAGTGCTGTCTGCATTTCTATTTTGGAAGCAGAAGTGCAAGACTTGGTGTAGCATTCTGCCAACCCTTGACAACAGCTTTCTGGTCAGGATAAAGAAATATTTTGTCCTAGATATGGCAGTGATAATATCTGCATTTAATTTGTTATTAAAAAAAAAAAAAAAAGACAAAATGTGGAAATTTGCCAAGTACGAGTAACATACGCTGTTTTCCTGTAGGAGTTTAATTGAGAGCATGTATCTTTTAAGGTTCAATTCTAAGAACTGACTTCAACAAAAAATATAAAAATATATGCATTACGTTTGTTAGAATAACTGAGCTGAGTTGCCTGATTTAAAGTCTGATCTTTTGTTTTCATTGGGGATATCACAAAATATCTCATTTCTGTGCCTGCTTCCAAGCTGACTGCTCTTCCAGGTCTGGACAGAGTAGGCCAGCTGGTACAGAATGCCTACTGAAGGCTCCTCTCATGGAGAGATTCCTAATTCTTGGGGTCTTCATGTCTTGGAAAGTCCAGTGTCTGAGTGAAGCTGGTCTCCTGTCAACTGGCTGTCTCTGCTCACTGTGAACTGGTAGTGCACACTGGCTTACCAAACCACAAAAAAACCCTAAATAGATGAGATGATACTTATATATGGCATTCTGAATCCAGGGGTTTCCAAGTGAAACAGAGATATCCCTCTGTTCATCTGGAAATGCTACAATCTCTCGAATAGGTGAGCTGCCACTGTTTAGTAGCCTGTCCTGTCACAACTATAACAGAATCATTTATATTGGGTTTATGTTATGCAACGCAGCGAACATACCGCAGACCTCCGAGCCCCTTGACAGCGTGGGTGGAAGAAAGGGGATGAGCGAGCTCCCCAGCATGGTGATATGAGTGGAAGGTTGTCTGCTATAGACAAAAACCAGCTTGTTGGTCAAGTTTAATGAAATGGAAGTTGTTCAACAGATCACCTCTATGCTTTCATCTCCTATGCTACTATCAAGCAAATACTATGATATGTAATTAGAAGGTGGAGAGTGGACGCTTGAGAAAATAAAGAGCTTTGTCAGCCTGTACCTATAGCTAGAATATTTCAAATATCATTTTGTGGACATAACGAACATAGCTACGTATTTAAAAGCAAAACACTGAAGTAGGAGCAACTTGTTTTTAGAAGGAAGCACACAATGGGTTTTCAGAGGTAAAACCTGGCTTTTGAACACACAGTGTCTTCTGATGCTTTTTACAGTCCAAGAGGGATGGGCTCATGCAGGAGGAGTGAAAGGTTTGGTGCCTAAGACTAATATATTTATGTTAGCCAAATCTCCAAAGAAGCATTTCCCTAAATACAGCATATAAATCTCTAAGAATGCTTTTGAGAAGCTTATTTTAGAGTTGTAGTATCTCTGGTCAGAATGCCCTTTTTCTGAGTAGCCCAATGCTATTTTAATTGCTTAGTCAGATGCATCCTTTCAGCACTCAGACTAAACTGCCAGAAAAAAACCTGTCTGATTTCCATTAGTCTTTGTCTTGTGGAGAATTGGATTTCCTAAGTTAGGGTTTGCTGACTCAAATTTTAAAACATTTTTCTAGACAGGCATACAAGAAAATGTAAATAAGAACTGTCATGAATAAAATAATTTGAATAATCCTAGCTTAGAGCTCCATTTCTTTTTAGGAGAAGGCTTGCTGCTCTGTTTAGTTGTTTATGTGGAAGTCTACATTTCAGTAAAATTTAGAGCTTATTAGGAGCAACCCTTCAATTTAAAACAGAGAAGGTCTGTACCTGTGTTCTTAACAAGCCACAGTGTTCACATCAGTGTATAGGGTGTCTGCGCTGTGTGTTGTTACACAGACATAATATCTAGTTCACCATGCATATAGTGGTAGCATCTTAATGTTTGTTGTAAGCCTATAGTTGTCTAATATCTATTTTATAAAACCTTACATGCTTGCTACTGAATAGTAGCAGAAGTATTATAAGCTTTATATATATGCTTAACGGAGAGTTGTGGAGCAAGTCTAATAGCTGCATCTCCTGAACACTGCTTATGTTGATTCCGTTACATTCCAGAAATGCATCATCTTAGTAAAAATAGTAGGTTTTGAACCAGAAACTGAGCCAGACAACCCTTTTAGAAAGTTTTGATGAAAACAAGTTTTACAAAATTCTAAGTATGTGGAGGCAGATTCTAGTAAGAAAAAGTGTCAGTAAACCTTAGATTTGGAAGAATCTCCTAGGCCTTTCACTTATTTATCATACATATTGCCAGAGCTTGACCCCAATAATTACTTTGAGATAAAAGAAAGATTTGTAGTGCTATTTTAAAAGTGAAAAATCTGAAGAATCTTTCAGCTATGCTTTTTCAGTAATGTCAGGTAACCTACTAGGTACAATGATAGTTTATGAGAAAGGGATTAATATGTCATCTGAGAAGCTGAGGTCAGGTATGTACTTATTTAATTTCTATAGCAGTCAAATCAGGTACATAAGATATTTTATAACCATTATTTAGTTCCCAGTTCAGGTTTGATGATTTGTCACTTCTATTTATGGCAGTTGACTATGCTAAAGGGGAGTTCAGTGTGTCTCAATAAAAAAAAAAAAAAAGGCAGTTTTTCTCCAGAGGAAGGCTAAACCCCATCTAAAATTGAAAACAGATCAATTAGGTGAATCATCAATAAATACATACCATCTTCTGCAGTGCTGCGTGTGACCTGAGGCTTTGGGAAGCATGAGCTCACTCTGAAGTAGACAGACAAATCACAGTTGAGTTATATTCTCTTTTTAAAAGCAAAGATTCTCTTCTAATTTATTGAGGCAAGAGATAATTAATTCTCAGATTCAATACAGGGAGCCAAAGAACTGCATTCCATGTTTCCATCCCAAAATAAGGCTTTAAAGTAGAAGTTGAGAAAGCAAGAGGGTGTATAACAGTAAATTAGTAAAACTGAATTCTGGGGATCATCAGATGGAGAAATCTGTCTGCAGGTGGTCTCTAACTCTCATGTTACCAAAAAAATAAAAATAACAATAAAAAAAAGCTCTCATTCCAATTTTGTTCCATTCTCTAGGGGGAAAGTTTTCTTTTTCGTCCTTCCTTTCAATCTTCTTATGGGGAACTGCAATCTTTTAGGTGATAATACTGCCAAACTGTTTCCACATAGCTGAAGATCTTGATTGCAGAACAGTGCAGCTCTTGTGACTGTGAATCTCACATTTCTCTTTTATCTGTCTTACCCTTTTAAGTGCATCAATGCCATTGCAAACCAGGTTTCTGTGATGGTATGTTCTATCTGCTTAATGGGATAGATAGCAGTGCAGGCCTCTGAATCTTCAGCCTAAAGGTAATTCTCTTCCTTCTGCTGCTATCCTTTTCTGTAAGGTAAGAATAGACAGAGGTTGCTTCTTATTTGTCAGAACTAAGAAGCAGAGACAACTAGCAGATCTATGCTAAACATGCAGTTCTTATTTCACTTTTAGAAGCTTAAAGCACACTATTACACTCTTTTGGAGGCTTTTGTTGCAAAAGAAGGCCTTTCTGACTGTAGATTCTCTTTACACAACACTGGCTGCATGTTTTCAGTGTTATCCATATTCCATTTTGATGGAACAACTGGATGAGGGACAAAACAGGACTCAGGCTGGACTGGAAAAGCAAGGTCAGTAATTCAGGGAAGACATTTGCAGCATTGGTAGAAAACCCTGGAACAGCAAATTGTCTTCTATATAGGGACCCAGATTAGTTGTGCTTTGTTTTGCTGAGATCAGAACTCCTTCTTGCCTCTTCTTTTGGCCTCCTCCGTGTTGATGTGAAGTGTGGGAATAACAGTGTGCCCACAAATTTCTCTCTCTCCAAAATGGCTAACTGCCTGATAATGAACAGGTAATCTGAAAAAACTTATGCAAAACCTCATCATTTCAGTCTAATTTGAAAGGTGTCTTCAAATAGTATGCATAGCCTGAATAGTTTAACATGATTCTGAATTGAGCTTTCTGTGTAGGAACTGAAGTTTCATCAGACTTGTGCATGTTAAGTGCATGTAGATTCTCGTCCCTCTCCCCCATTTTTAATTAAACATCCAATCTTGTTTTCAGCAGTCAATTCTCTGTGTAGTTTATGGTAGTAAATTATATTGGTAGTCATTGTTTTGTTGTGCAATAAGCATTGCTAATTGGCATTTCCTCTTTAATAGACTCTGTTAAGAATGATGTTAAAATAATTGCTGCCAGAAAGCACAATACAGAACTCTTAATTACTGGCTAACAGTTCTGTCCTTCAGATCCTTCCTCCAAGCTATGCTTTCGTAGAGCATGTGCTTTTAATTTGAATTCAGCTCTGTAAAACTCAGGAGAATCTATTGTCTATCAAAGCCAAACTCATAATAACAAAAGAATTTGTCACAGCAGATCAGACCTCAGGTCCCTGTAGTCTGGTGCCATGCCTCTGGCAGTGGCTGTTTCCCGATATTTTAAAAGAAGGTGAATCTTTTCCCAAATTGCTAATGCATCTTATCCATTTGTGTGACACTGCACATTTCTTTCTAAACCTTGCAGTTCATTGTCTTGCACCCTGAAGCATGAGATTTGATTACCCTTATTACCTTAACTTGCATAGCTACAAATGTTATTAGCAGTCATAAAATTATTCAGTTCTTTTTAAAAATGTAGCTATGGTTTTTATCTCAAGGACCTGATCTGGCAGACAGTTCCATTGACTATGTAAAAGAAATGTTTCTTTATATTGTTTCTGCATTTACTGTTCTTTCATCTAAAACTCCTTTTATTTTATGTGATAGAGAAAAGAGAGGAACTTGATCGGATTTTAATATATCCTACCTGTATGAAATTCCCTTTAAGTTGCATATCATTTTGGGTGCTATAAAGTTCTGAACTTTGTTATTTCTTTTATTCCCCTATATTTATTGGTTCAGCCTTAGAACCAATCAATTATTTTTCTGTGATTCCTGCCCCCCCCCCTTTATATTTGTTAACTGGACACACCAATGGATATTAAAATCTACCTGTTGTATGATCTGAGCCTGAAATTTTTTAATTTTATGTCCCTCTACTGGTTTTCATAGCCAAAATTCTTTTGTCGTTTTTCCTCATGATGCAAAGGAATTTAGTAAAAGAAAAAGAAAACATAGTCTGTCTTCTGAATATTTTTATTTCTAAGTTAATGACTGTAGAATAATTACAAATTTAAAACAACTGAAATTGTTGAAAATACTGAAAGACCATCAGATCTTTTGTGTCTGGTAATCAGTATGTGATACGCTTTGGGAATTAGGTAGACTGTTTATGGACTTCTTTTCTAATTTGTATCACCTTGTGTCTGTTTAACCTAAATTTAGCCAGTCATTATGGCAGATGCTTTCTTTTACATATTTACTAGAAAAGAAAAAAAAAAAGGCTACTTGCTATACTTGGTATATCCAAAGGCAGATGGAATGACTGCCTGTTATATAGCATATCTGCAAAAATCTTGCCCACGTTTCATTTTTTGCTTTTGAGAAAACTACTTCACAGTCCCATAGTGTACACTGAGATCTGTTTCCTCATATTTAGCCTCATTTTTCTTAACGAACTTTAATTGTGTTACTTGTTAGTATCATTTTAGTTCTTCAGCTGTTTGAAGCTAGTCATTGTAAAACTTTCTGGTATTTACTTATAAAAAACCAGTAAACTCACACTGCCACAGTTCCTAACTTGCTGTGCGGTTCCATTTCCAAGTCATTAATAAGTAGTGCTTATCTCAGTAGCAGCCCCAGGAGCATTCACTGTTACATTTTCTTCCTTTTGAGGGGCAGCTCTTTGCCATTACTCATTGTTTCCTATCACTTAACATTTTTTGAATCAATTCCAGGACTCTGTCCCTTGCCCCATAATTATTTATTTTCCTTAGTAGACTCTGATGGAGGGAACTTGTGGAAAACTCGTTGAAAACTCATGGAAATTAAGTACGTTGGGTCATTTACTATTGGCAACTTTCAAAAAGACCTCAGGAAGCCTGTCCTTTGTTGTTGTTGTTGTTGTTGTTGTTGAGGACGTTCTGAAGATAACTCCGGGAGTACCCTGTGCCACAAATCTTAATGCCATGTTTGCGTGGCTTGCATCTGGTGTGCTCGTACCCCCTTGGGCGGTGTCCCTGCCCCAAGCAGCGCCCTCCCGGCGCTGTCCGTGGTGCTGAACGGCCGCGCTCCACCCGTGAAGCCGGCCACCCGCGTGTCCTCCTCACCTGCGTGCGGCTTGTGGTCGCGCCTCGCGCTCCGCAGTCCTGCTCAGCGTTTCCTGCGAGCCCACTGGAGAGGAATACGTACGCTTAGTATTCAGGCTGGCGGAAAGGTGGGTTAATAGCAGAGCACTACCTGAAGTTCAGCGAACGTGCCTGTCAGCAGCAATGAAGTTACAAACGAGGTGAGGTTGAGATGAGGGCTGTTACCAGACGGTTACTCATGGAAGTAGTCACTCGTGGGGATGCAAATACTGAATGTGGAATAATTCTGCCTTGGATCAGATTCTGACTCTAAGAAATTCTTTATTTAAGTTATTTGTTTTAAAAAACAGGGCACTGGGTCTTAATAAAATAAAAATCAACATGATAGATGTCTTTCTAAATGCAGATGAACTGATTATTTGCTGATATTTTCTATGTAAAACTCCAGCATCATTTCTGTTTTATCTTTGAATCAGTCTTGCTGCCAAAACTGATGGCTGGAACAATAGACATCATGCTGGAGCAGGAACTTCTCTCAGAATCCAGGTCTTATCGCGGCTTTAACTGGCAAAGACTGCTATTCATACTGTCACTCACTGATGCTGTATAATGGATGGTGTCTGTCTTGCACACCATAGATAACTCACCAGATTAGGAGTTGGATTTAATTCCACACACTCAACTGACCCTCAAACCACCCAACCTCCCCAAACAAAACAAAAAATCCAACAGCAGCAGAAGATAAATCATTGATGATTTAGGATGTCTGAATGTGTGACTTCCTTTTTCACATCGATTGTTACTGGGAATACTAGCATGCCCCCTTTTGATTAAGGCTGTTAAATACTGTTTCCCAGTAAAAATTACGACAATGTAATCTTCTCTATAATTTTCCCACAAGCAAGTAGCATTCAAAACCACAGTCTGTGTTCACTTGCAGTGATTATTTATATTAACATGAAATAATTATTCCTGATTTTATTCCTTTTGTAAGTGTGAAACATGACATAAATTAACAAAATACATGTATGTATTCACTGCCAATAGTGCATGGTATTTAATGGTTTATTATTTTTCATGAGTAGGCCTGTAGAACTCGTCTGAAGGTGGTTTCAACAGTACAACATGTTTTATAGGACACTGACAGGGAAAGTTATACTGACAATAACAGCTGCCATTTGATCACCATCATAATTTTTCAAATTGTTGTCGCTTAACTGATGAAAGATACACTTAAAGTGAATAACAGGCTCTTTTTCTTCTTTATACCTTTAAATAAATAATAAATCATATTCCCTTTGAAATTTTTTTTGTCTCTAAAAGGATTGAAACTAATGTGGGACATGTAAGGAGATGAAGTCCTTCAGTATGTGATTCAGAGCTTCCCCTCTGAGTCATTGGTATTTATTTAATTTTTTTTTCATCAGAAACCAAATTACAAAAGAACTCCAGGGACACCATTTTGTAAGACCAGGGAGATGGAATCTTACCAGCCCTTTTTCTTGTCCTGTTGTCCTGGGAATTGAAGTGTGGGCTGAGAGAGGCTGCATGTAGCTCTCCTTCCAGCTGGGCAGAAGAAGGGGCTGTTGTGATATGCAGCCTTTATTCCCTGCACCTGCCTCAACCTACCAGCTACTAGAAGAAGAGGGAAATACACTGCAGTCTCTATTTATTTGCAGTAAATTACTTCCTTCCTCCATCACAGTAATAGAAAGAATTCTGCATTTGAATCACAGTTCCTTCCTAGGACTCATCCTGGACTGATACTATGGACTGCTTATTGTCTGTCTTGAGTAAAAGAGGCTTATGTTCTCCACTAATTCAGATTGGGGCTATAGGACCTACTTCCTCCGGCAATAAAAATAGTCTACGTGTACATTATCTAACTAAAGGCTTCATATGTATAAAAATGATCAAAAATGGTTTTTATGTGACATGCAAATGGGCATTTCAGATACATGCTTAATAGTTCCCCATTGATCTTGTTAAGTAAGTAATTGCTCCACAGCTAAATAATACAAATTAATTATTTTCTTCTCTGTGTCCAGTTTAGCCAGTGTTTAATCTAACTAGTACAGTGGTCCTGCTTGGTCAGAATGCTGTGTGGTATTCCTATACTTTTTTTTTTTTTTTTTTTTTTTTGTCCTGGTAAATGTGCATTTTATCTACAGGAGTTTAAATGAAGTTGCACTTGCAATTAGTTCCAGTGTCTCTCACCCATGGGAGCACAAACCTCAGCCTTTCCCAGGGGTTACACTGAAGCCTGTTGGGGGAGAATGGCTGCAGCTCATCCTTTCTTTGATAAAAAAAAATCAAAGAGTTGTTTTCTTTGTACACCACTTTGGGCAGCCGTGACTCCCCCTCAGCTCCTCTGTTGCGTTGGCAGAGGCAGCTGGAATTCTCTTTTCTGTTTCAGGCCACTCTAAGTACTATCTCCCAGTATTGTATTATAGCATATTTTTTCCAAAATGTCACATGATAATATTTCCACAGAACCGTCCTGATCAGAAACACTAGTCCATGGTTTGCTCCCTCCTGTTGTTTCCCCTGGGTCACAGTGGCTTAGAGACAGGGTTGTGGCAGTGCAGGGCTTGTCTGTCAGAGAAAATAGTATGTTCTTGAACTGAAAGTGTTTTAACTTCTTTTTTTTTTGGTGTGTTATTTGAGACCTGTGCCTAACAATGTATGCAGTGCAAGATGGGTGAAATACCAAGCCATTTAGACTGGATGGCAGTGTTTCCTTCACCCTTGAAAGCCTAAGGTTTGATCTAAAAGGCATTCTAGATGTCTCTAAGGCTATTGTACACAGCTGAAGGCAGCGAAATATTTAACAGAGTAATAACATAAATCGGCAGTGGTGGTGGGGTGACAAGAGTGTTTTGGTAATGACCTGCAACAACTTCTCATTCTTTGGCATGTCTGACTTCAGAAGGGCTGTCTTTCTCCTTGTTATCAATACCGGATAAAATATCCTCATTGCTTCACTGCAGCCTTCTGAAGTTGAGAGTGCTGAAGATCAAGCAGGCCGGGCGTGTTATGCTGGAGCACGCAATCAGTGTGCAGAGTTCAGTGAACCTTTTAATTGTAAATGGCATATTCATTTTCACCTTCATAACAAAGGTCTGTCTGCTACTTCTCCTTAATTCTTTGTTATTTTTTTAGGTTCTTTGGACTTCTCTGGTACTCCTAAACTCTCCCTGATAAATCCTTTATACAGAGAATTCATTCTTTCCAGTGGTGGCAGTGCAGTGAGTTGCCCAGTAAAACCACTAATTGTTCTAGGTGATCCTAGACTAGATGCATTTTTGACTGGTGAAGATTTTTTTTATTATTTTTTTAATGTCAAAAATGTATTTGCTTTTTTTTTGTTTTGCAAACAATGAGAGGTTGTTACTAGGCAAACAGTAAATGTCCTTGCTGAAGAAATGTGGGTGGATGTGATTTTCAAATTGTGACTACGTTTAATGTAAAAGTATTAAAATATATGTTTCTGTATTTGCCCTTAATGTGATCAGCAAATGAAGGGGAGAAAAAAAACTCTTCCAGATATTAAACTGCTTTCAAGCATTCCTTATTTTTATACAAACTAAAATTGTAATAAGATGAGCTAACTACCTCATTAAAAACACCTACTGGAGAGAAGGTGAAACAGCTCAGAGAGAATTACAAGCGAAAGGGCTATTCAGCTGGGAACCTTACAATCAACTTAACATATTTCTAAGTACAAGGCATTACTTTTCGAAATAAATACTTCCATTCTAAGCTTTTTCTGAAAGGCCGTTATGTGTGTGTGTGTGTGTGTGTGTGTGTGTATACAGATATATAAAGTATATATATATATATATATACACACACACACACATACACACCAAGGATAGTCTTCCTAGGTTCTTTCTTGCTTTGAAGATGGGAGTTGCATTAAAATAAAAATTCCATTTGGGCTATTATCTCCTCAGCTGTCTGTGCAGACCATGGGGTTGGCCTGAGAATATTCTCATTACATGTGCTGAAGCAGTTAGTCAGTGATTGATGCTATATTAATTCACAGCACAGACGCTTTGCCTTTGTTACCGAACATTAGACAAATTAGTTCTCACAAATTCACATCCCACACCCACTGCATCCAAGCTCGCCACTCTGGCTGGTTAGTATTGCTAATAACCTTCATTCAGAGCAAACCAAAGCATTAGGAAGGAGGAGTTTGCTAAAGGAAGGGGCAGAAAATGGGCAACAGCCGCTGGGGTCTAACAATACATTGCAGGGCTCTAGTCGTTTGCTGGAAGAGCTCAGCACGGTAATGACAAATGATCTTTTCATTGTCAGACCCCCCAAATTAATTTTCCCTCCCACTTTTCATGAGGCCACATTCATCACGTAGATTGCGTTAAACGTACTTTTGACAGGACAGAAAAAAATGAGTAGTAAAATAATTTGATTCTAGTAGCTTCTTATCTGGGGAAGTAAAGCAATGGGATGATACCTGTAAGGTAAATATTTCTCTAAATGTTTCTGAGATAAATCTGCATTAAGATTTTTCACAATATCTGAGCATAGGGTGAAGCACAAATGAAGGAGCAAGAAAGCAGTGGAAGAAAGGTGGAGAAACATCTTTAGCTGTTCCTACTGACCTGGGAGTTAAGCCCTGCTTTGTACAGAGGGCACGGCAGCTGAAATGGAGTGTGTACAATTTATGTTTGTAATATGTAGAGAATAAAATTGCTCCTTTTTATTATCTGCTTTGAAGTTAATTAGTCAGAGATGGTTTTCAAGTATGCTTTTATAACTCCTCATTAAGTTTTTGCTGTACATTGTCTCTTTTTGACCATTTAGAAAGATGTAGAAAGTTGTGTTGTATGGAGGATAACCAAGAAATTGTCAAGGTCAGGAGAACCACTGGAGCACAAGGAGGCAGGGGAATCCCAGCGCAATCGAGTTGTCTGAAATATTCTGCTTGTGGCTGGATTGTCACATTAATTGAGCATAAAAGCAGAGTGTTTAGTGCTTAGAGTGCAACTGAGTTGATGTAACGATTCTTGCGCAGCAAAATGCAGAAAGTGTGCTTACTGCAAACTTGTCTCTGATATTTTCAGTATATGAATCTCCCTCTATATTTTGCTTGTGTTTGCTTAAATTAACCTTAATGAACTGAACTGAAAACTACAGCTGTCTGGACGCAGATCATATTCAGCACAAAATGCCTTACTGTTAGCCTAGGTGCTCCACAGATCTAAGACTGTTTGGTGTCGCTTCAGTCCCACCAGCACTGGCCTTTGTTAAAGACAGCCGAAATGTCTTCTACATCTTCCATATTACATTGGCACTTCCTTGATCCACGCAATCTGAACACCTCCAAACATTTTCACATTTTTCAGTTGGCTTCCTGATCTATTGCTGACATGCCACGCAGTGGAGCTGCTTGTTGTTCTCCTGGTATCCTGCTGCTCATTTTCCCTAGGGTCCGATGCTGATTGCACGTGAGCCACGCAGAGCTTCAGGTGTGGTGCAAATGTGAGTTAAATATACAGATGCGCTTTTCTTCAGGGGCATATTGTTCACAGGTTGCACTCTTTCACTCATCTCTCACCACTTCTGCCCCTATGCCTGAATATATCACTTTGGAATTCTTTGGTGTTTAGTGTAATGCGTTGGCAATAACATACTTTAGTAAATTATACATATATATATATAAGATTTCAAATAAAAATGTTGTAATTTATACTTCATCAATTAACTTTGCATTTAATATTATTGACAGTTGTAGCCAGGGTTTGTGTCTCTGGTAAATCTTCTGTGCTTCTTTTCAATAGTGGCAGTTGTGTTGCACGACAGGTGGGAAAAGGTGGAGTAGAAAAGTTCCCATGATTTGTACAGATTGTCTATTAATCAGGAGATTGCTTAGAAAACAAAATCTTCGAACTTTTAATGTTATAGAGATAAAGTTCTAATTTTTATTCAGGTACACGTGGAAGGATTGTGTTTGTTATGAAGGCCATTGTATTTAATGCATAATTTAAAAAGTATGCATATTACAATGCATATTTACAATAGAGATCAAACCCATTTTTTGTTCTCTCTATTTTCTTTTGAAGTTATAGGAAAAAACCTGTTATATTGTCATAGACCGACAAGTATTTCAGCATTATTTCTCTATTGCATTATTTTGCTGATGACAACTAAATAATACCACATTAGTGAATGCAAAACATATGTTTATCTTTATGCATAGCCACAGTATTAAACAATAAGGCTGTGAAGCCAAGGAAATGGAAATGAAAATAGCTTCCAGGCAAAATTAATAAAAGGGTGGCAAAGCAGAATTAGAGTTGCTCACTGGCTTTAAAGGTCATTGCCCATCTTCTTGCCAGAAGAGATACAGGGCAGAAGTGATCACTGCAAAACTTGTCTGGTTTACTTTTCTTTTACTGGGGGGCAGGTGTGTGTCTGTGTGTGTGTATGTTGGGGTGTTTTTAAGGTGGGAGGAAGCATTCTCATGTCTGTCTTGGAGTTCTCCTGTTTACCTTTTTATATAATTAGGCAGACCAGATTGGTGTTTAGTCTTGTTCTGACAACAGTAAATTAGGCTTAACTCTTTAATTACAATAAGAAGGAAATCACCTTTCTGATATCCTTCAATTAGCTCAAACAGCTGTTAAGTTATAATTAAAATTTCACATGGATCATTTGAGTTTTTGGAATGTTTCCATTTAATATAAAAAAAATTTGCATATATGCATTTGATTTTCAACAACCTTTTCTAATCTGTTGGTGGTATACCAGGAATACTGATACTATATTAAGCAATATCTTTCTGGCTTTATGAATAGACAGCTGGTTCTAGGAAAATGAAAAATGGAAATAGAAGAAGTGAACAGAAAATATCAAAGCTCCAAGGTGCACTGGAGCTAGCTCAAAAATAAACTTCCTTTTTTACCATCTTCTTTCTCTTTTCTCACGCTTTTGAAATTCTGATATGATCTTTAAAACAGGGATCAATACTGTTTGGAGATGAACAATAACCTAAACATGTATACCCATTCTTCTATTGCAACCTCTTGCACCTTTTAAGGACCCAGACCTGTAGATATTTTGATTTAAATAACTGTGAAGAAATATTTCACATTCTAAAGAGAATTGTATTCTGTTCTTAAACAAAAATCATAAAATACCACATTTTACTCAGTGGATAAAAATTTGTTTTTGTAGTAGCTCTTGCTGCTGTCTGCATCTAGGTGGTCAGCCAGCGGTGAGGACTTCAGCAGTGTAAAGAAGTGGATTATATCAACAGTGGCAAGCACTGTTAAAACCTTGCAACAAAACATTTTGGGTGTTTGAAAGTGAGTTAACCAGAAACTGAATTGGACTACTCATCATGCTAAGATAAGAAGCAGTCTCCGTACAATTTGTTGCTTTTAAATTTCTTAAAACAGTAAGTTCAGAGAACTTCACAGGTAGGAGAGATTTGCCATGTATGAGAAAAATAGGAAGAATGTCATATGTGCTAGATAGCTCTTTGTTGTTCTCCTTTTTTCTCCTCTCCAGCCCTAGTGCTTCACTAGTGGTCTAGCTTATCGTGACTTGCAGGTACTTTACCACATTCTGAATATAGGTTCTACAAAGGATTCATGGAGTCAGTAATCTCCATCTGTTTTCTAAAGAATAGGCTTTTTACTATTTCACATCTGATATTGGTTTGATTTTTTCACTTTAATTTCTGCTATTTTCACCAAATAATTCGAGAATTAAAACTAGGTTTTGTTCTTTTGTATGTGTGTATGTTGGGGTGTTTTTAAGGTGGGAGGAAGCATTCTCATGTCTGTCTTGGAGATCTCCTGTATACCTTTTTATGTAATTAGGGATGGGAGTGTTGCCCCCAACACACATAAAGCAAAGTTATCTTTGCTTTTTTTTTTTTGGCAGAAGCAAGCTTCTTTTATGTGGCTTCTTCTGAGACTGATTATTTGAAACAGTGGAAGCTCAGGGGTCTGGCAGTATGTGTGATAGCTTGCAGAATTCAGTTGTTATGCACATTGGCAAGGTAAAGGCACACACAAGTCTTAAAGGGTGGAATTACCATAACGTTTCTTCCTTCAGTCAATCGCATCTCCTTTTTTCTTCATCTCTTTCTCTCTTTTCCTGTAGGTAATGCTGAGATTAGTTCTGAGTTAATTTTCTTTGAAGTATTATTGTTCCATTGGGTGCTATTAAGTATTATATACTAAAAATATATTGATGGCTTAGGCCATCACATACCATCAAGAACTTCCAGTTTACCAGAGACAAGTCTTGCTTCTAGAAATTGTGCAGTATGATTTTTAAATTATCAGTTTTATGAACTAGTTGATTCATTAAATCAATAGCTTTTTAAACTGATCTTCAGATTCTTAAAATGGGAGGATGGTGGTCTGTCTTTCTGTGTCTCTGTTGCACTTCTATTTGCATTATAACTGTGATGTCTTCTTTAAAGAGCTGCATTTAGCCAACATGATTCTCTGCTGCTATTAGAAAGCTCCCAAATTTAGTTTTCCAGTTATTTTATTGAAGAGTGTCTCTTAAGACACAATACCTGGATACTTATTTTTCAAGATTATATGTCAGGATTTTAAATTTCTGAATATGTAAGATTTTCTTAGACTCCCGGATTTGTGGGAGCTCTGCAGTGGTGTATATATAAGTGTGTAGATCACTCTGTCACGCTGAGTTGGGGTAGCTGTAGTACAATTTTTGGGGGTGTAGAGGAAGTGTGTGAATAGTTTCCAATGGCATTTTCACCTTGTGGGAGAAGGTCTTTGCATTTTGGAGGTTATCTGTCACCTTTGCTGATACTACGAATTCTTGCTCAATGTCTTTTACCTTTTCTGTGGTGTGACTTCTTTATTTCAGAGCTATTGAAAGATGCAAGGAAAATGACAACTTGTCATTTGGGGTGGCTGCTTTTATGAGCTTTTGCAGTTCATGTTCAAACTTGGACATAGGCTACTGTGTGTTTGTTTACTCGGGTAAAGGAGGGAAGCTGAACTTGGATATAATTGTAGATGTGTTATCTTCAAAGGCAGAATTTCTTTGGTACAAGTTGTGAAGAGCCCATACCTGAACTATAAATGGGTACATTGTTGTGCAGTTACCAGCTGTTATTATTTGGGGAGTAAAAAAAAAACTAGAGTGAAGGCTGGGAGAATAAACATTTATTCAATGAGGCATGAAGCCTTGGCACCCAACTATTTGTTTTATTTATCTGTAGCTCAGTAAGTTTAGATATGGGCAGACATAGCAAATGCAGTAAAAATTTTGCTTGCATTTTCTTCCTTTTTTTTTTTTTTTTTTTTTTTTTTTTTTTTTTTACCCTGGGAGCAGTGACATTTTACATGAACTGCAAGGAGTGCAATGCTAAGTTTAGGCACACTGCTTTCTTAAGTATTCCTTAGAAACTCTGAGTTGATTTAGTTCTTTAAAATTTAAGTTTTGTAATTTTTTCTGTATTAAACAGTAGATTTTTATGTCACCTGGATGTGTCTCCAAAGCTTGTACCACATAAGCTCTTGTGGAAGAGGATGTTGCTGTCATTTTGTCTGAATCAACTTAATAGAGCAATGTTGTTACAGATGTGCAGGCTGGAGTGTAGGCAAGGCCTTCTATTATCATTGACTGCTTAACAGAAGCAAGAAGGTGCTCATTTTCATACGGACAGAGGCTCAGCATTATGTTCCTGGATTTAGATTTTTGATGTTGGTGCATAACATAATACTTTAATATTTGCATATCATCAGTTTTATCATAGTGTAACACCTTTATGACAAATGGCATTAAGCTAGAGAAACACAGTGGAAAGTCAAATGTGATGTATTTTGTCTTATGTAGTACAAAACATGAGTGCTTAAAAAGATATTTATCATTGTAAAATTAAGGGGCATGCACTGGAACTTTGACTTAAGTCCTAACCAGGGGATAGTTGAAAATGGTCTGCATGTATATTGTGTGATTAAAGATTTTTAAATAGACTTTGATTACATCTCAAACCCAGTAAAGATCACAAGTGAGTGTAAAACTGCATATCTTCATTTTCCAGTGCCTACATTGCATTGATTAGCAATACCATTTGCAGTGTGCCACACAAACTGATGCAGCTAAATTGACAGAAAGGAGAAAACAGCATTAGCTGGTGTCTTGCCATGTTCCACCAGGCAAGCTTTTACATTTCTGATGTCCAAAGGCTTAAAATATTTTAATAGAACCCTGGCTTGTAATAAAACTTGAGAGCCAGGCATAAGTAATTATGTCTTATATTTACGTTAAGTCGTTGAAAATGCTAATAAAACATATTTGTGGGTTTTCCCTTTAATGAATATAACAATAAAACAAAATCATTGCACAAGTCCCCCACTAGCTTTAAAACCCTAAAAGAGGAGGTTCATCAGTGTCTTGATATCAAGCTTGTTTGTGTGAATTATGGCCATTTTTTGCAATAAAATTTGGTTTGGTGGAAGAAATGGATGTGCAGCCTGGTTTTATTAGCGTGACTAAATATTGTGGAACTAAAACAAGGAAATTCTTACATACTGTCACAATTTGGGGCCATATGGATCATAAACTCCTCTACGCATATTTCACTCGCTGACTTCAAATGGCATTATCTCATCACAGAGAGGGGAGCAAGGAATACACTTAACTTAAATTTAGAAATTGTTCTCGTTACTGAATGTCAGATAAAGGTGAAGCTTTTAAATAGGAGTCTCCCTGATTTACTACCTTTAATGTGCACAGGAAGGGATGTGCAAAGCACATCATTAGTGTGACAGGGTGAAAGGGGCAACATGTTTCTTCTGTTACAATGGAAAGAGGATGAATCTGGCACAGCTCTGATGTCAGAACCTCCATCACCTTTCTTACAGATGATGTAGATTTTAATTGTACTCCGGGCTGATTCTCATCGCACCAGCTCCTACGTGACATTGAGATAGATGAAGCCATTTGTTGGCATTATCAGAGCCAGCTGTGTGCTTGGCTGCAGCTACAGTAGGCATTATCTCATGCATAATCCTCTCATTGAGAGAGGATCACAAGCATCTGAACCATATGGCAAATAATTTTATTATGATCAAAAAAAGGACTCTTGAAGCTAGTTAAACAGAAGAGTCCTTGAAATTCAATCAGAAGAGGTTTTTATTTTCATGTAGCATTATCATCTTAAATTAATTTTTAGCTCTGCCATCATCTGTGAAATACAGGAATTTTATTTTTTCCTCAAAAGTAAGAAATTAATGTTGTAATTACAAGAAACAGCAAGCAGAATTGCATAGCTTGTTTTTTTTGATGTCTGAAGAGTGCCTTGTAGGTGTTAATGTCTTTTTTCACTAATTACACACTTGTATCACTCAGAAGCCCAAATAGGAAGTAGGAAGTGCCTGAAATTAAAAAAGCTGGGGAAGAGGAAAGAATCGTGCACATTAAGCCATGGGAGTGCTATGTTGATGTCTTAATGCCTCGCTTCCTGAGGGCTGTTACCATTCCTAGAGATGAGAATATACAGCCATAGTAAGAGCTGATAAGCCATTGTTCTTTATACTGGAAAAAAAAAAAAGAAATGATGTTTTAATTAAATCAATGCAAATGGGTGATGAGAAAAAAGAGAGAAGCTTCAGCTCTGCACAGTTACTGCTGGGCAGCCACGAGTAAATATGGGCATCAGAGACAACAGCAGCCAACCTTTTTAGCCTGGGAATAAGTGATAGTAACTCTCAGCAGGAGGAAGGTATTGCTCAGAGGCCTGGTCCTGTTTCCTTTTGAGAATACAAGGAAAAAAATCTTATAGATATCTCTGGCCACCCCTGGACACACCAGCCACCATACCGAGAGGCAGGTACCAGCTCAGGACATGGGTCCGTGGCTGCTGGAGGATGCTTTGTTAACTGAGAGGCAGTGTCTACAAAGCTACAAAGGCAGAAAGCGATAACACGAATGGTGCCTCGTGTGAATAGACTGCTTGCCTACTGGAAAAGACGTGCTATTGAGAACTCGGCCCTGGGGACACAAGCAGTTTCCATGGGGCATCTGGTAATAATGCACATGGCCTATCAGCAACTTTCATGCTGCAAACTTAGGGGACGTCAATAAAGGCTCACCAGAGCCAAATGGCAACAGCTGCCTTATCTGGAGGATACCTTTTTTATTTGGTACTTTATTGACAAATAATAAAGCCTTTAATTGGTCTGTGGGAGGAATATAGCCATGTAATTTACAGGACCTTTAATTTTCTAGTGCTGCATGCCTAAAGCAGATTGGGGTTGTTATCGCAGACTCATGAGTGAAGCAGAGATCCTGACTGAACCACTGAAATACCATGAAATGTGCATCTTTATTCTTGCATTTTAAAAAATTTTTTGTGTGTCTTGGGGGAAGAGGAAGAACAAGGGGAGGAACCCCTGTTTCTTGTGCAGTAACGTGGTGATTAAGAATTGGTGACTTCAGTTACTAAAATGGGAGTCAGGGAAAAGTCCCCAGCCCAGCTATAGCTCCGGAGACTTCCCCTGCAAACTGCCCATCACTCTCAGCAGGATGTGAAGCAGAGCTGTGCTTGCTGAGCAGGCTAACAGGGAAGGATTGCCTTTTGCTGCAGCAGCTGCTGAACTGAGACTTTCTGGATCATGAATGTATGTAAATATGTCCAACTATTTGCCCTTCACACATCTTTGGCAAGTTTGGAGTAAAAAATATTGCACTGCTCCATTAGTTTGCTTGCCTATTACCACAGCAGATGCTGCTAAGAGCACAAGAGATGTGTTTCTAGGCAAGCCTTCCTGTCTAAAATAGGATAAAGAAATAAAGGCTAGAGGGGCCCCAGATAGCATCTTGAAATGGATATAAAGCAAGCTTTGGCAGCAGGGCATACCACAGTGTCCACTGCAGAGACAGGGGGGTGGGTAGCTCTTCAGTCCATTAAGCAAAGCAGAAAATGGTTGTGGCTTCTATGTGGTTGTTCCTTTCTGAACTCTCTCTCCAGCAGAATAACAGCTATTTTGGAGAGTTTGTATGGGTTTGATTCCTGACTGTATCTGCTGAGTGGCTAAAAAGGCTGCATTTGGATGCCAATCTATGCTTCATAGGGATTTCACTGGCAGTGAAGCTTGTGTATAAATAATGGATGAAGAAGGGTGACAGGACCTGAACACTTGGGGCTTGACAGATTATCTTGTGATGTATTACAATTAGATATGCTTCAGTGTCACTTCATTTATTCAACTAGTAAGGGTGCGTAACTCTTAGATCCATTTGGAGGTGGATTTATTAAGAGCCTTAGTCATGTCCTCTCGAAGTTTGGAATTGATTTTTGAACATCCTTAGCAGCTTTCTAAATCACTTTGCTCTTAACATGTATGTGATTTTTTTCTCATCTTTTTTAAGTACTTGGGATTTTATGAGCACATATAATAGATGAGTATATTTATTTTTTAAAATCTGTGGTCTGATTACTTTGCTCAAGGCAAGTAGTTGCTAGACGAGAGACCACTTTGTCAATTAGCTGGTCAACAGATCAAATTGGCCTTTGGGAAGGATTTTTCTGGGTTGTTTGTACAAGAAGCTGGTAGATAATAAGCCCCAGCCACCTCATACTAAATGGTGTTACCTAGAACTGGGACATCTAAATAATAGGATATAAGATTAACAAAAGCGTTGTATGCCTTTTTGCTTTTTAAATAGTGGTAATGAAAAAGCCTGGCATGGAAGGATGCAGAGTAAAATGCTGCAGGAACCGTGAGAGCTCTGATCTGACTGTGTTGCAAATGGAGCCTATTGGATTAAAGCAGGAAGGTGATTAGTGTTACGATTGCTGTAACTTTTACCTGAATGCTTTAACCCTGGTTTTCTTTCAGATCCGTTTCTTTCCATCATAAATGAGGATGTAGAACAACTTGCCTCAAATACCGATGGTTCAGGTGTGTCCAGCCTTTCCAAGCTGCTGTAGGCAGGACCTTTTTTCCTTTGACGTTATCATTTACAAAACAAACTATATTTGTCTGCTTTCTTGGCAAAGGGAGACGGTGTAGGACAACAGGTGGCTGCAGAACCCAGCAGAAGCTACAATTCTCCAAATAATCAACAATGTCCCGGCCCCCCCGCCCCCCCCCCCCACCCCGGCCTCCTGCCCCAGCACGTGCCAACCAACAAACATGCTACTCACTCCATAGCAACATCCTCGTTTTTCAGATAGGAACTTAACATGGTTTGGGGATAAATAACGCTCATAGCAAAGGTGATCCAAGCTAAGAAGGTTTCAGAGCATTTGCTCATTCTTGTAAAAGCTGATGATAATTGATGGACGACTAGCTTGCAGGACCCTGACAGGCTGGTTGCCTGGCCTTTGCACTCTGCCAGTTCAAGCCTTACAAGTGTGAAATAGCCAATTACTGGAATACCTATTGAAAGTAATAGGCCAATGAGCAAATTGCTACTGTGGGATGCGGTGGCGGTGTAGGTGGAAGAACGCCAAGATAAAGTTCTGCTCTGAGCAGCTGCTCCCACCGCAGCTTGGTAATGCTATTGGATGACCAAGTGATGAGAGAAAGGTATTTCCCCATTCGAACTGCAAGTGTCCTGCCTTGTATTGACTTAAAGTTTATGATGCATGATACTGTCTTGTTACCCAGGTCCATAATTTGCAGAAATAAATCCTCCTTTTAAAAGGTAGTTAAATAGGTAATAGGGATAGTCACGGCCATAGATTTTGCGCAAAAGCATTAAATACAATTTTTGCTTGGAATGAAAAGTCATATAGTGTGCAGAGTGTTAATACTTGCCAGCCATTTGCTATTGACAGAACAATTTATCTTGATAAAGGACAGTGAAAAATTCCAATCTATTCACTGACATCACATTATCAGCAGTAATATATGACTGCATCTAAATATAAGGTTCAGATCTGATTCAGCTGAGGGGTTTCTGGTAATTTTCCTGTAAATATATTGTGTACTGGACAATGAAAAAATGTCGGTTTTACCATGTAATTGGATGACCTATTTTTATGTGAGATTTAAAGTTTTACTGTGTTTAATGGGATAGACCATAATGTTTCCTTTTTGGGTAACCTGTTTCTTTTTATAAGACTTTAGCAATAAAATGGTATTACCAGGTTTGACAGAGCAGAAATAGCAGACAAAGAAAAGTAGAAGCTTAAATATTAGTGTGGTGAAAGAAAGATTCTGTGACCACAGAAACTAGCCGGGGGCGGAGGGGGGGAATCTATCTGAAAATATTGTCGTGAAAATGTCTGCTGTCAGTAGTTAGCTTAATGTATATAGCATGTCTTCTTTTTGCTCGGATAGGAATGCTTATTGGTAAGTTTTAGGCATGTGCTTCTTAGCTTTCTTAGCAAAAAGATATGATTCATAATTTTAAATTGTATTAAGAACCTAGCTTATTTAATCCAAAATATATTAAAAAGAAAAGTGGCAAGTGGCAAGTAGCTTTGGAGGAAGAATTTCAAAAGTGGTTGGCAAATTATTTTATGCAGTCCATGATTCTGTGATTGGAAAGCAACCATTGTATAAAGGCCAGAGGTGTAAATGAAGCCAGTGCCAGCGCTCTGTATAATCCATTTTTTCAGTTGCTAGTCACTTGTTTGGTGCTGAAAAGAGAAATGACAAATGGCATCTTGCTGTTTGCTTTGAATCTCCTATTAACAATTACCAAGTCCATTTTAGATGGAAAGAATAGAAGATTGATTCATTTGATATTAAACGCGGATCAGCCTCAAAAATAAGATTATGATTTTAATCAGGGTGAAGTATAAAAAAATATATGTGCTAAAGACAGAGGCATTTTCATCATGATTGCTTTTTTACCTTTAAATGCATAGCATTTTTTTACTCTGTACTTAAAACTCTGAGGGGAAGACTAATTATCCATTTGTATTTTTCACATGGTATTTTCTCCTGAACTTATCTGATTGTAAAACCCCTTTGTGTGGTGCTCTGCAAGAGGAAGAGAGCCTCTCTGCTTATCTCCTGAAAAGGTAGTAGATGTAACTCACCTTGTGAAGATTTCCACCAGAGGCATTTGTACTGTCCTGAGGCTTGAAAAAAATTATTAGGCATGTGCTAGGCAGAGACATAGACTTTCTAATGACTGAAGCAGAGAAAGAGCTTGTTAAGGAAGACTAAATCTGAATAGCTTGTTTCCATATTAAGGAATAAGACAGGTGCAGGAGTTTCTATTAAGTTTTCATTTTTGGACTCCTCTGCATAGCTAAATATTTTCTATACTTTAGCAGACTTGTGATAGTTAGCCCCACAATGGTTCCTGGGAAAGAGGGAAAATGTTATCATTCTCTCCTTCCTCTCTTTCTTCAACCCTAGAGGGTCCTAATATTTTCCTTTCCAAATACTTGGCTACCCTGGGAGGAGAAACAGTCTGGTATTATACCCTAAATCATTTGTCCTTCCCCAGTAATTGTCCCTGCTGAGTGCTGTTTTATTGAGCAAGGCCAATATCCTCAAATTAGAGCAATTCTTCTGCCATTCCCTGGTTTGTTAACTCCTCTCTGTTGCTTCTCTGAGAACTTATGAGGAGGAGCGGAGGTATCACGCTTGCCTGGCTGCAAATCCAGTGGTGAATAGACGCTCACATTGGAAAGGTTGTCTACCCAGGCATGAGAGTAGGGCTTGCTGTCACAGAGGGCATCTATTCCTCAGGAATTGATGGCCTGGCTCTCAGCAAGAAGAGCTTCCTATTCTCCTGTGGCAAATGGGTAACTGGAGTACTCTGGGGATTTAAGGGCCTTTGCTATATATCCTCCTGCTTCTCAATTTGTTAAAACCGTGTGGCAGTTCAGGGTCAATGGCATGACATTCAAGGAAGGAAATAAAGGCTGATCCATGTTAGTAGTCTTGTTCGGTGCTAAGGGCAGAGAGAGAGGATCTCAAGAATTGTTCCAGCTGCTTGAGATCTTTTTGATGAGGACCGTATAATTAGTTTTCATTTTTTAAGCTTCTTGACACAGGCAAGAAAAATGGGCAGTGTACCCCTCAAATGAATGTGCAGGTATGACAAAGCAGAGGCAGTTACTTTTTCCTGGTAAAACTCTGTGTCACCTTCAATGAAGAGACTTTTATGTCTGTCAGGGAGCGAGTTCTGCTATAAATCTATTTGAGGAAATCATGAAGAACAGACAAAATGCTGCAACCAACCCTGCAGGAAAAAAGGTGAAGAATCCTATGGGCATTTTTGACTTGAGGAGGATGATGGACACTGAAATTATTAGACATGGATAAATGTAGAATATCCTGAGTTGTGCATTTATGTGCCTTTAAAGACTTAATACTGAAGTAGTACTAGTAGTCCCGTGCTGGTTTCCCCTGCCATATTATAGTATTTTCTCTCTTCCCCTTCCTGGGTTTTTATACAGTTCATCCAACTTTGACTCGACTTATGTCAGACAATTTTACTCAAAAGATGAAAATATTGCAAAAGGTGAAAGCAGATATGTCATCATTGTGTCCTTATTTCTTCATCTTTCACCAGAAGTGTCCGTTTAATTTTGTAACCTGTAAAACTGCACATTGCAGTGGCGTTTAGACAGTGGGAGAACTTCCCAGCAGGTCTTATTGGCACGACACTGGAGTTACAAAGTGGTGAATCAGACTTCTCATTTTCAGCACACAAATTCACCACACAGATATCCCCCTTATTTCCTAGGTTACCCATTGTGAGTACATGTATCTCATGCATGTTGCACCTGGACTGTCAGCTTCTCCCCTGCCTTCTGTTAGTGTTGCACCACAGTGGCACGTTAATGAGAAGCAACTGCTAATGTGTGAAGAAGTAATATGCTGATGGTTTACTAACAAGCGTACTTCAAGCTGCGGTAAAACGGTCAGCTCGTGCCACTGATGCCTAGTGCATCATGTTTTACAGGAACACAGCAATGGGACAACTTTTCTTTCTGTTGCTGGAAGGTGCTTCTTTGCAAGGAAGCCTGGGCAGGGCAATACAGTGTCTCCCAGGGCCAGGCTTGCTCGGAGGCTGCAGGTATGGTGGTGGCTATGGGGGAAGCTCCCTGCTGCAAGGCTGGTGCTGACTCCCAGTCTTGCTGGAAAGTGCTCCTTTGGCACAGTGTGTTTTTGTGGAATGAGTCTGTCACTTGTGGTTTGCCCCTTGCAGGCACTGTAGAGCCCATTACCAGGCCAGCATCTCTTGATTTCAGCCATCCAATGTAAGGCTCTAGTATAGCCTGTTGGAAATGGAGAGAACAAAAGCGTGAGCGCAAGATACTTTACTTGGGTTGTGCTGGAGACCAAGCAGTCGCCAGGGCACATGGCTGCCTCTGCTGCTGTGGAGGGAACTGTACCACCACACTGTCTTGCATCTATTCTGTCTGCAGCCTGAAGAGCCTTTGTGACTTTGGGAGAAAACAAGTCGCTTTCCATTGGGGAAGCAGATTTAAATTGGGAAGCTTACAACACTGATTTGGATTGTTCTTCTTTTCCAGTTGATTCACCTAATAAGCTCGCAAATAAAAGATGTTTTTCATGATTTTTGACATTGGGGCAATATTCTATTCAAACCTACTTCAGCTGTCTGGTAGGCTGGTTTAAAAAAAAAACCAACCAAACAAACAAAGAAACAAACCCCAGCATTTTCAATTAGTTTATGGTAATTAATGATACTGTGCTGAAATAAATTGTTATTTCTCACTTCTCCTTTTAGCAGTGGATTTCTTGTGCTGAGATAATTTTCAGCTACTGTGTACTGGTTGATGGAATCAATTGAATACAAACAGGAGGAATAATTTGGGTTGATCAGCTACTGCTAAACTGCTGCCTACCTTAATTTTTTTAAGCTACCAAAAGCTTAAGAAGCACCATGCAATATAAATTGAAAAATAAACAAAAAAAAAGTAACCTGAAAAAACTGTTAATGCATATGAATTTTACAGTCTTGTTCCAAACATAAGTAACAAAGTAGAGGAGATATCTGAATGGAGGACATGAGGATTTAGTCCTAGCCAAACAAAAAGCTACTTCAAATCTCTTGATTTATCTAAATCTGTGTAGACCGAGTCAAAAAATACAAACTGTATTTATATCTTGCCTTTCACCCTGATGGCTTACAAACTGCCTTTCAGTCTGTGTAGGTGATCACTCTCAAACTATTGCACTGTAGCTGTTCTAGGGGTCTTGGGTTTGATATTTTTGGAGGAGAAAGGAAGCTCATGTCCTCTATTCAAAAGCCAGAGGCAAGTTTTCAGTGTTTGAAATAGAAAGATACTATTTTATTAAAAAGAAGTGAATGTTGCTTTGATGTGAATGTGCACCAATCCTTCACTAATGGTGACAAATGTGGATTTTTGCACTCACGCACTTCTATTCATTTGGCTCTCTCTTTCAGCAACAATTAATTTGACCATAGCTGGATTTACTCTTATTCTGTATTTTGCCCATATGTTTCATTTCATTCAGTTCCCTTGCATATTTGTGGGTTTGTCTGGTTTTTTTCTTCATGGTGTTTGGGACTTTCCCCGGTGTAGTACTGTCTACTTAGGGCATTAACAGGGAGTTTGTTCCTTTTCCCAATACAAATAAAGATGTCACTTAAAGTGGATAGAATCCCACGATACCTACTCACACTTCTTCTATTGCTTGCTTTGTTTTGTTTTCATGTCTTTTCACCTTCATCCAGTTTCTTCATTGCATGGTGTTCAGGCCAATTTCAAAATATTTTCCAGAGTTTTTTCACACCAGTGTCAGAAGTGAAGAAGATGTGTGTGGGTCCAGCTCCTCCTGGCCCAGGACAGACAGGTCAGGCAGATGATTTCCTCTTCTTCCTTCCAGCCTTTATGTCGGTACATCCTCAAATCCTGTGACGAGGCTCCCCTAGATAAGCAAGAATGACAAAACGATTAGGCTGCATGCTGTATATAGAATTAGAGCAGGTGTTCATCAGCTGTGCCATGGCTGACAGACTGCTGTATCTTTGAATAGAAAGTCTGTCTCCACTTACAAATATTTGTTAATTTTTAATTAAATTAATTGCAAACAGTCACTTGATACAGGATGATATAATTTCGTATTTGTTTGTGTATGCATTCAGATATGTATCACCCCTTACATCAGTCCTTGGCAACTGCCATCTTTTAAGGGGAGAATTGCTATTCTATGAGATTTTTTTCAAAGAAAAATTAAACCTGGAAGAAATGCTTCCTTTTGCATGTGATGAAATACTGTCCTAGTTAGGTAAAGCAGTATTTTCATAAAAAGCCTATCTAAATGTGGCAATTAACTTGGGAAATCTTTGCACACATAAAAGTTTAAATTCGTTAAGCATTTCTGGATGAAATAAAGCTTAAGTCTGCATTCAGTAGCCTGAACCTAAAAGTGGCCTTTTGGGAAAGAGAATGCAAGCAGCATGACTGTGTCGCTAATGGGGTTGGTTTGACTGCCTTTAGGACCGAAGTGATCTTTTTGGAAACTTTCAAGCAAGTATGTGAGTGCCTCCTCTAACTCCAGCAGTGTGTGCATGTATGTTACAGGACCTTTACACTTAAAACTTGCTGGAACCTAGCAATCCTGCACATCTTGCCTAAGCAAAAGAAGACGGTTCAAGAACTAATATACATATCAGAGGTTTGGTTCCTTCTGCAATCAAAGGGAGAAGAGAGGCTTGCAGTAAGAGTTACACAAGGAGGAAAATTAATCTGTTGAGCGGTTAACCAGGCCTTTTCTTTCAACAGAGCCCTTTATTTGGAAGAGCTGGGCATGATAGATCATTAAAGTACAACAGAAGGTACCGAGTAATAAAGAATTAAAAAAGATTAAAGAAATCCAGTAATTCAGCAGTTTGCACATCAGTCACAAAATAGGGGCAGTAAATGTTGAATGGATGAGTAACATTAAAAGCCCTCTTCATGGTCCGAAGTTAATTCAAATAACATTAATTTACAGTTGACAAATTGTGTTTTTTTAGCATTGGTAATCCAAGCATTTATTAAGCTGTAAATGCAATGGTAATTAAGTATTCTTGCCCAGCAATGCTACTATGGTTAGTTACAGCAGGGATGGGTGTGGAATAACTTGCCTTACGACGTTAGGGAGAATACAAATGTTTGCTCTTGTAGGGATGAAGCCAGGAGAGGCATGGTACTGCCCCGTGGTCCTTGCCAGATGCAGCATCTTATTCCTTTTCTTTTACCCACTCAGTCCTTTTGCAGTGGAGTGAGAGGAGCAGGGGGGTACTTTACCTTTTGTTTGCTGCTGAACAGAGTATAACAAAACTGCCAACACCGCTGACTGCCTCCTCCTCTGCTTCATCTCTCTGCTGCCAAAGGGCAATGGGAGCAGACAGCCCTCTCTGGTCATCTTGCCTTGGGTCTTCACCCATTTGTCACTCAAAGGAGGTTGGAAATAAACTCAGAGGGATGCTTGCTCTCCTTCCCCCCACTACTGCCCCAAATGTTGGCCTCTGACACATGGCATCTGCAGCCATGAAGGCACAGTCTTGCCCAGGCATCCCACACTACTTTTCTTACACAAGCAACGATGTGCCCTCCCACCCGCACTGCCTTTCACAAGCATGTCGCCCTGGCCTCCTGGAAATTCAGTCTCCCTTGTGAAAATGAAGTATTTGGGGGACAGTCACAGAGTGAAACCTGCTGGGGCTGGAGGAAGGGGGAGGTGAAGGGAAGGACTTGTGGACACATGTGAGCCTGTTGAACAAGCTGCTGTGCCAGGATGCTGCTGGCCACGTGGTGAGCATGCATTGTCTGAGCTGGGCATGCTGCTAATTTGTCTTGTCTCTGAAATACCTGGGTTTAGCACTGTGTTACCTGACATAGCACTGAACCTGAGCCACAAAGCTCACATTTTTCCTGAAAGGTTCTCAAAAGCAATAGTATTTCAGATGTTAAAAAGTAGTTTTTTAACAAAAGTTTTTGTTAAAACAAGTTTTTTAAAAAGTAGTATTTTAGTAAAAAAGTATTTTGTGATGAGTAGTAAGCATCTTTCTGGAGGAGTTTCAGGTCAGGGCTTGGCTGAACGCACAGGGAGACCCATACCTGAGGGTCCCCCTGCACACTGCAGCCTCTTCTCTGACTGCTGTGTCTGGGGGGAACAAACATTTGTTTTGCTATCAACAAGCAGGAATGACCATCCTCCTGCTTGTTTACGATGACTCTTGTTCACTGAGCTGCTTTGTTTGACCCCAAACGTGATTCCTAAATAGAATTAAAAATTCTGATGTCAACCTGGGTAGTAAAGAAAGTTTTGTAACTGGCATTTATGTCTTCTCCTAACAATTACCCATGGGCTTCATGTGCAGTTTAAAGTGTCAGGGATCAGTATTGTAATATCCATCCCTTTTATGGCAGCGCAGAAGTCCCTGTCTCTCATTAAAATTCTCTGCTTGTCTGCTGCATATTTCTTATACCTCCACCTGTTATGTCACCCAGAGTTCTGATAGAAACTTATTTAGATAATGTCTGCAAGCAAAGAATTTTCCCCGAAAAGGTTGAAGATGGAGACACTCTGTCAGGACCTGACAGGTGTAAATTTCTTAATATATGAGGAGTATATGAAAATGCAAGTCATCACTGAGAGCCAGCCTGAAGCAGACAGAAAAGCTGTCATAAGCAATTTTCAAAAAGTATGAGTTATTTGGTTCTCTTCCAGGAGGAACAGCTCCACAGGCATAAATTCGTGAATGGTACTTGACAAACTTAACAAGTCCTCTTCTCCCAGCACTGAGCATGTGACAGAGATGCAATAGGGACTGTGTGCTCTCCTCTCTTCTCCAGCTGTGGAGGAGCTGATGTGATAATCAGGGGATGAATCCTGCTTTCCCAAACTTGAGGCATTCCTCCACTGAAGCAGATTTCAAGGAACTGATTAGTCTGACAGAGTTAGGCCATACTGAAGCTTATTATTTGCCAAAAGACATTTTATAGATCCCCTTCATTTCTGTTTACTGAGAGCAGTGATGGGAAATAAAATAGTAGATGCCTTGTGACAGGCACCTTGGCTATTTTGTATGCTCCCCGGTTTTGTACATTTTTACTTTGGGCTTGCGGAAAGATCATTGCTAACTGGATGGGCCTATTCACTGGTGTATGGAAATGGGCTTTAAGAAGGGTTGTGCATGATTGGCAAATCGGTTCTAATTGAATAAATGTCAAGGTCAAAACAAACAAGTGATGAAGATGAGAAAGCCCTGGAGTGGTATCTGCTTCAAATCATATTAAAGGCTGTTCAGTAGCAAAGTGCTTCAGGGGGACTATGCGAAATTAAAGAGCAATGAAGTTGCTGCACAGTTTTAAACTAGAAATATCTGTTTCCTCAACCGAAATTGAAAGCTGGCGCTTAGGAAATGTCCTGACTGAGGTGGCAAAATTCATTTCTCTCTTGCATGCCAGTGGACTAGAGCAGATGGGGTGGCAGGTTTCTGACAGGTAGGAGGGCATGTGGCACTCCCCTGTTTAGCACTCTGCACTGGGGGACGGTGGAGTGCCACAGTGGCCTTGTGCGCCTCGCTTCGATCGCAGTGAACTGAATGCGATTAACATGATGAACGTCTTATCATAGTGGTTGTGGACATATATCTAATAACAAAAGCTTGTTACAATGTTTTATGTAACTACAGTCCAGAATCCTAAAAGAATCCTATGTAAGGTTCTAGATTTCATTTTTTTAGGTCATTGTGAAACTTGCGTGTAAATTGGCTACAGGAGACATCCAAAGTTTTTTCTGATTATCTTACCTCCTCATTAATTTTCACTGGTGACTGAGGCTCCCTTGTAAACTAGAAATGTAGGTGAATGTAAAAATGTACGACGCAGAGCCCAACAAGCTCCTTTTGTCAATGTGACTTGCTTTAAATTAGGTGTCATGTGCCACAGTATGTCAATAAGTGCAGACTGTGTGTTTTTCAATGTCAAGTCTAAATATTATAAAGTATCGATATAGCAGCTGCCTTAAATCACTGCAGAGAGGGGACAAGAGCAAACACTGATTTGTTTTAGGTGGAATATAAATTGTCAGTTTAAAGAAGTACTGTAATGTTGTTTACTGAGTTACCATTGTATTTTTTAAGCAACTAATTGTTGTGGTGTGATTTCAAAGTCATTTAGGTGCTTGGAGATATGTTTAAAGTTCAGGAGGAACTGGTCAGGTACTTCAGAAACTTAGAGTATGTTTATGAACCTTTAAGTGCGTAACCTTCTTGCAAAGATTAACTTTCTGGTAACCAAACGGAGGGTCTTTTTTCATGCCTCTATTCTCCAGGTTTTATTCTGGATTCTGGAGGAGGTCATCTACTTAAAGTCACGATACCAAGATCAAATATTTTAAGCATGAATAGTATCAGCAAAATAATGTCTCATTAGTGGTTGATGTTAACAGTAAACCATGCTGCTGTCTTTGGGGCTTTTCCAGCCAAAGTAGAAGAGCTACTTTATATAATTTTGTTGCAATGATGGCAAGTGTGTGAAAAGACCAATCTGCTTCATGTGAACGAAATCAGTCATAGATCTGGTTTCTTGCAGTAGTGAGAGCACCAGTTCAATCTTAACTTAATTGTTTTTAACTTGTTTTTCTGAAGCCAGTTAATCATTTGGGTACCTGTGTCCATATCAGAAAATGAGATGAGTTTTCAGGCATCCAATGATCTGGCTTTAGGATTCTGGTTGACATTATTTTTATCTTTACACAAAATTTTGAAAATGAAATGTCATCACTCAATTTCTGTGTGGCTGTCAAGGCCAGATGAGGTGCCAGAGAAGTAGAACATATCAGTTGTTACGAAAGTATTGAATGCTTTCAGTTGATTACTGAGAAATGCAAATGCCTCCACAACTCTGTAGTCATCCCGAATGTAAGAAATAAAACAGATGTAGGTGACCTGTTTTAAGATATTTTTCCTGTGTGACTCCTGTGTCCTGGTGCACTGAATGCAAACTGCCCTGGGGTGCCTTCTGAACCATCTGAGCGGCTCCTTGTGAAGGACTAGTAGGATTTGTTATTCTTGTGCAGTATTTGCCATTGCACATTGTAATGAACTGTTTCAAAAAATGTACCTGATGACAGGTGTAAACTTGATTTTGAAAATCTTCATGTCAGCACTCTTGTGTGGCACCATAACATGGTGAAGGAAAGCTGCTCACACGAGTAACGATTTGTGAGACTGGTTTCCCCTCTCTCATAGTGATGTTTGGCCTTCGTTAGTCAGAGTCTACTTGTTGCAAGTGTGATGTGGAGAAAAGATTGCCAAGTCTTAACAGTTTAGATACTACTATTATTCAAAGTAGTTTATATTTTCCAACCTGACTGTAAGTTGTTGCACCTATCTTTTTCCTGTTTTCAGATATTTTCATGCCTAATTTAGTCACAAAGGAAAGCTCTGTTTGTTTATCAAATGTGTGAAAATGACTGCTGATCCTACTGTATCTTTTGAAGGTAATTTCTACCACTGTAACAAGCCAGAATCAAAATGACTAATCAGTTATAAGCCAGTCCTCATTAACTTGCACTAAATTATTTTTATTTGGCAGATAAAATAGCCACTTTTCCACCCTTAATTAGAATTTGGTCTAATAGGATTGACAAGTCAAGCTGGGGGGAAAATGCCCTTCTTAATTGCTTTTAGAATGGAGTAATTTTTTTAACAGCAGATTGAATTTGCTATTTGTGTTATACAAAAAATCTGCCTGGTGAGCAAATGTATTCTTTTTGTTTTTAAAGCTTGCTGGGATTGCCCATAGCAAAATAAGCTTAACTAGTGTTATCTTTAAACAAGTGTGTTTATACAGTATTGCACTGTACTAAGACTGTAATCACAATTTTAAAATGGAAGGGTTTGAGGGAAGTAGCCTTTCACTTTCTTCATTCACTTTTCAGTGTCATCATCAAATGAGACCACTTTAAGCGACTTTCAGTGAAGCGAAAAAGGGATCTTGCTTAGCACACGTTTTGCCAACATAGCAGTGTAATTTTTTTTCCACTTACTGCTTCAGGAACACGCTGAATCTCTCTTTTGAAAGCTGTTCTGTATATAATTTTTCTCTGCTAACTTGGCTGAGCATAATCAAATTACTGTTTTCTTTTACATCCTTGAAAATCTTATTCCTAAGAACTTTGCCAAGTGGGGATAGTTGGTGTGTATCTAGCCAGCTCCAGTAACATCCTTCATGCTTCCTTTGGCCCATGAATGGCTGGACCCAGAAGTGCTCATCAAGACAGAAGCAGCATACTCCCTGCTACATGAACCAAAATCGCAAATGTCACAGAGTCTATAAATATTTGGAAGGGTTTTCCATCAGGATACCCTGATGAGTGGCTTGCCACAGTTCTGTTTAATTGTAGCTAAAAATACTGGAGCTGATCCCCTGCTTTCTGGGACACTGACTATGAGGTGCCTGTACTGATTGTGGTTAAAGCTAGTAATTAAGTTAATTCATTACATTGTTTTGTTTCAGTGCTGTACTCTCGTAGACAATTTTTGTAGCATAAATCAATAAAGCAATGACTGTTTCCCTGGAGACTCCACAAATAAGAAATATGCTTATACCAAGGCTTCACAGTTTTTGCTCTTTTCCATTTTTTTTTCTGTACCCACAGTTTGACTCCTTTCTTTTGGCAAACAGTGTTTAAAGACAGTATGAAAAACAAAACAAATACCTTCCCCACCAAAATATTGGTCTTTTGAACTCTAGGGACTTGCTTCCACCTTGAAGTCTTTCAGATATTTTTTTCATGATATGACAATTCATATGAAATAAGAAATTCTTAACAAGAATTTAAATCTTTAAGAAATAGTTGGCTGAAATGCTTATGGTAAGGTGGAGAATTTTTTTTTGTGTCTAGAACAAGTTCAATGAAGTCAGTGATAGCTCGTGTTTCCCTCTGTTACTCATCACTATACATCAGTCCTAAAGTACCTAAAGCTCTTTTGATTGTCATTCAGGAGAACTTACCCAGTCCCCACGTCCGCTCTGTCCTTGGCCTCTTTGCTGACACTGCCAACAAGGTTATTGAATGAAGTGGTGTGATTTAATGATGCAAACACCTGCCCAGTAGGAATTGGACTGAAACTACCAGCTTGTTTCAGATAGACCATTGAACATCTGTCTCATCAAAAGAACGTTCAGTCACTACCAACTGGGGTTGAATTCAAACCTGTGATCTGCTGGTGGAGGGCTTTGTAGCCATTACCTGTGCCTTGAACCATCTAGCCATTTAAACGTCTTCAGAAGGGACATGTTTTGAAAATCTGGTTGGGAATAGAGAAGGGGAGAGGATTTTGACAAAAAACTTGTGACCTTTTCTTCCAGTTAAAAATTTCCTGCATTTGATACTGGTTTTGTATTTGCATGAGAAATTTGAGAAAAGCCAGATGCTATCAATTATATCCATGGGCCAGGCAGGTCGTCACAGTTACGTCACGGTGGTGCTCAGAGGTGGTGCGGTATTATTCCATTAGATACATCCTTTTCAGTGCAGTCTTCACATATTTGAATGTCTCTCCATTTAAAAAGAAGAGTGTATTGACATAGTGTCTTTGTTTCATATAGATCCTGAATCTGCAGTTTTGTAGCAGCTTTCCAGTCCCTATTGTGCATTTAACTTAGATTTAACAGAAACCACAGAATGGTTTTGTAATGGATATTATCTGTGCTCCCGGTCCCTGAAATGCCTTTTGGATGGGCTAATATCAGCAAAATTTTAGTGGGTAGTCAGGGAATTATATAGAAAACATGTAATTGGACTTCATGAGAAATTGTTGACTAATACCCTTCTGACAGTACCTTGGTATCATCTATGGCTGAGTAATCTGTGTAAAGTGATTTGCATCACAGCTGAGTTGGTGTCAAGGGTATACTTTGGACAGAAGGCACACTTTAGAAATTAGGATCTCCATTTTTTTTCCATGTGAAAATACACTACATATGCTCCCTGTTTTTCTCAGGGACTATCACACAGCCCTAAAACATTTACAGCTTTGCTTATGCTAGAAGGAGGGAATGAGAGGAGAGGAAATATGACAGTGGGGGCTGGCGGCAGCGTGAAACTGCAGCTCTCCATGTGCTTTCAGTGCCTTGTTTATTGCTTCGTGCAGCACAGCCTAGATGAGGCTCATCAAGAGCCAACTTTAATTGAAGCTGTCCTATAAAAGTGTTGTTATGAGCAGATGTGGCTGTACCAGGAATATTTTTTTTAATGAACTTAAAAATATTTTAAGACCTAAAATATTTCTGGCCAGAAACAAGATACTTGGCACAGACCGAGCATTTAAGCTTAATCGCAGAAATTTATCTCAATTTTCTCACTCTGTTTCTAGTCCTCAGTTTCTCCTGGGAATCTTGTCATTACTTGCCCCCATTAATGCTGTGTGCTTTAAAAGTTTTTATTTGGTGTGCTTTTCCATCTTGACATAAAACACACCTTTTGGGATAGATTTTTACTGGAGATCAGAGGGAAAAAGTTTCTCACTTGATAAAGATACCAGGGAATATTTGGCATATTTTTAACTTATATTTTCACAGTGGGGCCTTTTTCCAGCTTTCTGAGGTGTACTTTTCCGCCTTCAGCTGTGATAACTTGATGTCTGTTGAAAATACAGTCACATTTCATAACCCTTTTTCCACTCATATATTGCAACTCAAACAATGGCAGCTGAGATGCTGCTCATCTCCACTCAGCATGGGAACAAAGTACAGCAAAATTCAGTGCACAGTGGCCTGCGCAGGGTGAAAAAGGTGGTAACTGTGTATGTGGAAGAGAGTTGCCAACCTGGGCAGCAAAACTCCGGCACATGAGCCTTCCTGGCTGCAGCTTTGTGGTACCTCGCTGCAACCAGCCAGAGCTTCTCGGGCTGTCCTTCAGTAATTGTCTCTCCTGTCATTATCTTTCTGGAAAACTGAACGGTGAATTAAAATGTGGGAGAGTCAGTTTAAGCGAAATAACCTATTATTACCCATAATTTTGGATTCACATCTAATTTGGTTTTTTTTGATTGAAACAGCTTGCTTTGGGAGTCAGAAGCTCGAAGAGAGGTGTTTTCTAGAATGATTAGAAAAGCTGAGCAAATGTGATGGCACTTGAAGAAGCTGAGTAGCTGAGTTTTATTTTAGGCTATTCAGGTTATGTCCTGCTAGTAGAAAAAGGACTCACAAAAAAAGCAGGAGTCATGACTTGAAGGTGAAGAAGGACGATAATTGAAAGAAAAGCTTAAGCAGATATTCCAGAGGTGTAACGCTCTTCTGTGCTTTGCTTTTTGTTTGATCTAAGCCTTTGCAACATGTCTGCTGTGTTGTTTTGATGTGGAGTTGTGGTTCTGTACTCCTTAGGGAGCATTGTTTGTGAATTCCTCCCTGGCAAGGAGGGACACCGCGATGCAGGGACATGTGCGCTGCTCTGGGGAAAGGAGGAGAGAACATAACCATGCTTTGGACTGGGAAGCTACCCATGAATGAAGAAACCATTCGGGACCAAACCCCAATTTATTACAATTTAAAAAAAAAAAAAAAAAAAAAAAGACGTAAAGGAGAAGTTCACTGTATCCCTGCAATAGAATTGGCATGTTGGCAAGAAATTATTTAACCTTTAGCTGTGCAAGGCGATGGCTGATTTGTAAGCGTGGTTCCTCCTAGGCTTTCAGTTGTGTGTCCTGATGCAGAACTTGTGTCCCCCATGGATTTGGCACTGTCAGACCTATTACTTTATCTTATGGGGATCAACATTATCTTGGGCAAAAGCGTCATGCCCTGCCACAGGCAGGGTGCTCTCCTGGAGGGCTCATGGCTGGCAGCGGTGCCTTACCCTGGTTGGTGTTGGAGCAGCCAGCTGGAGTCACGGGCTGGAGAGGCATCAAGGAGATGCTGGATAGGGCCGGGGAGGATAAGGTAGGAAGCAAGGAGCTATTTTGTAGCTGAATTCCGAGCAAAGACTTCTTTGTCATAAGCACTGTCAAACAGCCTCGTTGCTACGGCAACGCCGGCTAGATAACCCATTTGGGAAAATACTTGTAGGACCTAACACTCTATCATCTGTCATTCAATAATTTCATGTTCATAATAACTAGGAAATCAATGGCCATCCTCCGAGACAGTTTGCTGAAAGGGTAAGCGCGCCGCTGCCAGCGCGCAGCCCAGGCTTGTCTCTGCTCACTGGGAGGCTCGTGCTGGCCACGGAGCGTGGGGCAGCACTCGCTTGCATGGACCCACTCAAAGACTAAAGATAGGTTGAGGTTCGTGATCTAATTAAGCAGTGCTGTTGACACCCATAAGAGAGAGAAGCAAATGATATATAAAGCATTTGTTATAGTGTGGGGAAACTAAGGTTTAGGTAGAATTAGCATTTCACATTTTAAAATACTGAGGGAAACTATGTGCTCAAGTTATCACATGGCCAGTGTGAACAAATTCAGTAACTTAAAGGCTTTTTTTCTTATCTTGGCTTTCTAATTAAACTGCTTATCCTCATAATGGCTGTGTTACCTGCATGTTATGTATTGAATATAAAGCAATCATGGAACAGTAATTAAAATTCTTAAACATGCACCCATTGACTTTACATACAATTAGTTTACTGCAGTGTGTCATTTATTAATAGCACAAGTTTTCAGAACTGAGCCCCTGGTTGGCTATGCAGAAAAAGATGTATTTAATAATTACTTTGGCAATTTTTATCTGGTTTAAAAAAATGCACTAATATATATCTCTGGAAAGTAATACTGTAAATAAAAAACATGTTAAATTGAGGCTTGGGGAGAGAGGAGGAGTCCTTGCTGATTGGGGTATTACAGACACGAAGAAAAGGTAATTCTTATCACTCTATTACCAGTATTTGAAAGATGCTCATTCTCATAATTCAGAACAGGAGTTTCTTTTTCCTTTTAAAAATTCTTTTGGAGCACAAATATAAGGTGGCTCTTTTCCAGCTGACTGTTTCAGCATGTTTTAGGTCCAATTAGCAGACAGTGCAGGGCAGACGCATGCAGGGCCACAGGCTGAAGCTTTGGAAACAGTCTTCTTGTTTGTGCTGGGGAATGTGGTGAATGCTCAGGTCAGTTTTTACAGTTTTCTGCAAAGAGGACATGCCTTTTGAGGGGAAATCAGTGGTTCACTCTGCAAATGTAGTAGTCAGTAGCCATGTGAAGTGATACCTTAGATATTAGCATGGGAAATGAGAAGGCATTGCAGTCCTTGTTTTGGTCTCAGAGCTTAAACTAAGAGCTTCCATGGTGATGACTTCAAGCTCTTCATTATTTGATGCCCTGCTGTGGTTTCTTGAGGTAAGCATTTGCTTCTGTGGCTTTTGAAAACTTGTTTGATTACAGCACATCCAATTATAGGCTCAGTGTGTGCTTTCTATGTAAAATGTTTTCAGTTGTTCAAATCAGCAGAAATACCTGCAGGTCCTAATTCCTGTCTCTGAGTTGTGTTAGTTAAGTCTCAGAAGCAGGATGTATTTCACTCATCCACTTGTGGTTCAAGTTTAGAGTGGCTTGAATTCATGTATTATGTCAGGTTTGGAAAAATGGTTTCCTGGAATAGATCTGTTGAAAAGTGGGAGAAGAAACCTGTTCTTTTGATGTTCCCTAACATATTGGGTTCATAGAAGAAGGCAGAGATTCAGGAGGGTGCTGGAGTTGAAGATGTCACAGTCAGCTGTGGAGAAACCCAGAATTCAGTTCGGGCAGAGGAGAGTCAAGATTTCATTGTGAGGGACCTGATGAAGAAGGACTCCCTGAAGGAAATAGATTTAAGGAGATGTATGAATGAGATCCCAGAAGTTGTTTGGCATAGAAGAAATAGAATAGTTATCCCAAATTATAGAGCTTCATAAATAGCAGTAGAGAGGTGCAAGTGGAAGAATTAAGTTGGACGTGGCTGTGGGAACAGGGGCAATGACAGGAGTGCATGACAGATGAGCTCAGACAGGCAGTCTGGGTCTCTGGTGGTGAAGGTGTGCACCTTGATTGGGAAGTGATTAAAAATACATTATATCAGCAAAACTGCTCAAAATGGAAATATTCAATCAACAGCAGGCAGGATTGACAATAGTCAAGATGTGATGTGGCTCAACCTTTCAGGGGAATTTTTTGATTCCATGTGGAAAAACAGCCTGGATGATTTGGAGAAAGCACCAAAGGTGTTAGCAATAGGCCCACCATTGAAGAGAACTGAGAAACTGTCCTCAAGAAAAGCACATCAAGATAACAAGCTAAGAAGGAATAAGAGCAGATGGCTGGAGAGGAGACAAGTAGGTGTTTGAAGGTGACACAAGTAACTTTTCACACCACATCCACGTAGCAATGCTTGTAGCTATCAGTTTTCTATAGGAAATAATCTTCTCACCTGTGTGACAAAATGACAAAGCCTTATTTCTTCACGTGCATGGCTGCTAGGTACCTCCTGTGTGTACACTGCAGGGGCAATGCTCCCATGGCCTCTCTGGCTGCCTCCCTTCACACTGGGGCATTTGGCAAGGGAAAGGCTGTCTTGTGGGGGTGAATGAACATGTTCTGATGTGTTATTAGTTGACAACTTTTATTCAGATTCTTAAAGAAATGCAGGGAAGCAGTATGAAAGTTCATTTATTTGCCTTTATGAATGGAACTGGCAGCTTCCATGACTTCCTATGGGGATTCTCATATTTACTTTGTGTGGACTTGAAGGAAGGAGTTGTAGAGATATGGATGCATTTATTATTTATTGGTTAGGTCTTGTGCTTTCTCCCTGCATTTGTCAGTAACTGCTATTTTCTGTCACCCACTGGAAGATGGAAAGGATGAGAATTCGCAAGAGCGCCGAGGGAGCACGAACTGTGACTGCCTCTTCCATACTTAATGCGAGTGGATAAATACACAACATCAGTTTCCAGTGCTGGTGCTTGCTTCAGCCGTGCAAGTCGTCCTTCCCTCTCCTCCTTCCCCGCCTCTCCTAATAGAACAGGAAAGCCAGGAGGAAGTTGTAACGTGACATTCCCTGTGCGTTGCAGGGGATAAATATTGCCTCCCCTGGTGCTGCTTTGATGAATCTATTTTTAGTCAGGGGTTAGATCAGTAAAGCTTGCACTGGAGAGTGTGAAATAGCATCGATCAGGCTGACTTCTGAAGCAGGGTGAAAGACAAAAAAAAAAATCAATTAAACCTGCAACCCAGGCATCCTGGTTTATTTTGCTGTGCACAGGAAAGCAGGCGTGCAGCTGTTGCTTGTTTTAACACCCAAGCTGCGACTGTCCTGGGGAGCAGCCCCTGCGAGCATGTCTGAGCCCAGCCTGCTTCGGAGGCTTTGGCAGACTCTCCCGTCTACCCACCACTGGGAACAGTCCAAGGAGGTCTCCTCTATGGCCTCCTCCCCAGCAAGAGGGCTTATGTTAGAGTGCAGCTCTTGGGAGGATGCACTTGAGGGAGAACGCTGGGGAAATTTTGAAGCCAAAGGCGAAGGGAAATAAGGTAGAGAAGAGCTGGGAAGGAGCAGGACATGATGGACAAAAGCAGTGTACAGCAGCAGAGGCCTGTTTGGACTCACGAATGGATGAATGGAGAAACAAATGCAGAGTTGTGGTGGGGCACAGAATTTAAGCTGGGCATAGGAAACAAGAAAATACAGAGCGGGATATGCAAAAGTAAAATTTCACCATACAGTAAAGGAAGGAGAAGAGAAAATGAAATAAAACAAAGTGTTGCCAGCTGGAAGCTAGTGCCAATTTTATGTGTGTTCTCTGCAGTTTATTGTAAGAGCTACCTTCAAAGAGTTTTTTGTTTAAGATTGGGTTTAATGTCATACTATTTTTGTTTCTTTGCAAGGTATACAAAGATCTCGAAATGGTTTTGTTATCCAAAACAATTGCTGAAATTCATTAGATGCCATTCTCTGGTGTCTTACTGCTCTGCCATCACCTGCTTGGTGCTGGGTGGCTCCCTCACCACGGAGCTTCTTGGTACTTTCCACACTGGCATTGAATTTTGAAAATTACTTGTCATATTTCAGTATTACACATTGCTACATTTCTGTGTTATTCATGCATTTGTAAAATGGTGATAACATTACCTGACTTTGTGAGGTACTTTGATATCTCTGTATAAAAAATTCTGTATGAAACTTGACTTCTGTTTTTATATAAATAGTTTACTGACATGTAGATTTTTTTGTACGAGTTAAATTTAATGATTTTTAAAATAATCTGTTTTACTTGCTCAGATTTGTTTGCTCTTCTGCTTGTGCCTGAAGGAATGAAAAGTTTTTTCAAACAGAGAATAGACCTTTATACAAATTGGTCTCCTCTTCACGGATAGTACAGAGAGGGCTTAGACAAAGTAGCTGAGGATGACATTTTTTCAAGATCTTTGCTCCCCATCATTACTTTATCATTTAACTTGCCATTAGGATAGCATGTGTTCAGAAAAATCACCTAAGTGATTAATTTTATTAGTTGAATTGTGACCTTTTGTGAAATGTTTATATGATGAACTACAGTAGGAAGTAGAAAGATGGCACAAGCACCTTCTGCATTCCTTCCTAGACATACAGAAACCTGATCATTTCACATGGTGATTTTGATGTGGTCATAGCTGTGTCTGCACCCTGTCGCGGGGTGATCAATATGCAGATCTCTCATAACTTAAAAGAAAGAAGACACCCTGTAATCAGAGAAATTAGCAGCTAAATGAGAGTTTGCGGTCAGCTGGTGCCCCCTTTGAGGTCAACAAGAACACAGCTATGTTTATGAGTTTTGCTAAGAAAGCCAGGAGAAGCTAATTTAATTTGAATTTCTGACAGGTTTCCAGGAGAAGTAATCAGTGAAGTTGTCAGGATTACCATATAAGACTTGTGTAATTTTTGCAGCAAGGATGAGTCCATCCTTGTTTAAGTTCTGAATACCTTGCATCAGGAATGTACCCACACATTCTACTCTCTCTAGTGTTTTGGTCTTTGTGCAGGAGAGCTTTTGGTGCATGCTTATGACTTGTTGACAAAAATAGCTGTTAAGGATGCTTTACTAAATTCTCACTGGGGTTTGCTCCGTTTCTTTAAATGTATCACTGATTTTCTGCCTTAGCAGTTCCAAACACCATAGTGGATGAGAAGTATGCTGAAATCATGGGGTTTTTTTCCCCATGATTTTTATTCCAACCAAAAGTGGGTATGTTTCTTAAAAAACCTCTGTTCTTATATGGTAACTCAGTTCTGAGCAATGTGTAGCATTCAAACTTTTGGGTAGCTGGAATACCTGTATTTTTAGTTCACATTTCTAGCTTGAGACAGGACTCACTCTTGTTTTCCCTGAGCTGACAATGTTGTTGCACATTGTATGATAAAATATATTTCCTAATTTATTTGACCATCACTGTTTGGATCCCTGAAGCATTACAGTAAATCCCTAATGTGTCTGCTGAAGGGGTAGAGAACAACCTTACAGCTTCTGGCTAGTCACTCTAGTGACACGGTGAGGTCACTCTTGAAGGCAGTAACTTTTGAAGAAGACCACAGTGGGACAGAGAAATATGTCCTGTTACATGCAGGTAGTGTTTAACCATAGAAAATTTGTTGTCTTTTGCTAGAAGTCAACGACTCAGAAAACTTGTGATTCAGGAGCTGGGGGAGGAAAGGCATTGTTTGCCATAGCAACCTTAACATCCCCTTACAGTATGTCTGTCAGTTTTCTGAGAGCTAATTTATCATGTAAAGTGTATGCTATGTATGTCACATTTTACTGTCTGTTCATTTGTTTTGATAATCAAGATCTTGACAGATTTGTCCCACATGGTAGGATTTATAGTAAGGATTTTCTTATCACTGAATTAAGTTGATACATATAATCCTAGTGTCCTGCAGAAGAACTGAATAGAAATGAAAGACATTCAGACTATATGTGAAGGTCTTGCAGAAGAAACATACACCCCCCCCATCCATTATTCTTGATTTTTTTCTTTTTTTTTTCTCCTGTGATTTGTTTCATATCTCTACAGAGCAATCACAAAGAAGAGAATAAGCATTGACTTTGAGAAGGTTAAATATTTCCCCTTCTATTAAAATATCGTTGTGTTTTATAAGGTGAGAAGTGTAATTCTGTACAAATGAAACACAAGTGAGTTTTGGAAATGTGCTGCTTTTCCCTCCAGTGTACACGCTCGCATATATACCGCCTGTAGTTTGAAGCCTGATAACTAAATTCATTTTTCACAGATGTCACTTTCTCCCCTGTGGTAAATGAGAGCATCTTTCTCTCCTCTCTGAAGATGACGAGTTGAAAACATGGGGGCCGACTTCTTATGGACAAGTAGAAACATGGACAGATTTAGCCACAGGAGATGCCTACCTGGCCTGAACCCCATTGTTTTCCTTTTGAGGTTAAATGATTCAGTAGTACTGAAATTGTCTCTGGAGTATATGAGATTAGGTTTATCCATTTCTGTATTAGAGCAGAGCACTTGGCAAATGGATGGGTAGGTGTGGGCGCACAGGGAAGGTGTGTGTCTGTGTGTGAGCATCCTTAAAGTATTACAAATGTAAGTACATGATCTGGCTTGCTGGTAGAGCTGAGAAAGGTTGTGCAAGCAGCCTTGAACGTTTTGAGATAGAGAGCTCCAAACAATATCTCCTAAAATATCTATTCTGCAAGGATATAATTCTATTTTATTATTATTTTTAAGAAATAGCATCATTTGCTTTTGATAAAGTATAAGGGTACCAAGGGCACTCACTGCACTATCGGACAAAGCACAGTGGACATTTCCTAGTAAGTAAATACATTCAGATAAATGTAAGGAGACTTCCATTTTCCCAGCCCTAGGACTGGAGAGAACATCAGTGGAGAATTATAAAGCAGAGATTCTTTGAGCAGGAGATTTCTGTTTCATTTCTCATCATATTTCTCTGCTCTAGACTCTGCTTATCTTTATTTATGACTGATATTGACAACTGAAATACACCAGGGAGCTCGGGCATGTATTTCAAGAGGAGCACATTTTGAAATCCAAAATGCAGAACTTCAGGAAGATAGTGTTTTCACTGTGTGAAAGTTTAATTGGGAAGGACTTTCATCGCAGATGAATTGCACTGGTGTTTCTACTATTTCATCTATTAATACTTACCACTGAAGAAGGGTGCTAAGGGGTTAATCTTTAGAACACACTGCAGGTTTTTAACTGCTTCACTCTTGGTGAAGTGAATGAGACCCATGCCGCTACAATTCCTGCTTCCCACCTGAAGGGTTCTTTTAAGTGATTTTGGTGTTTATAGAGTTTCTGGTGGTTTCTGTGCCAAATACTAGTTAAGCACTTTACTGTAATTGGCACCATTCTTTGACTGTAATGTGATTGAATGCTTTTCCTCTACTGTATGTTGTCCTTTGGCTACTTCAGGAAGCTAGAGTCAAAAAGTGTTCTTAATGCCCCTGTCCAGAAGTCACAGAGAAACCAGAAGTCCTGGCATGCTGCAGTAATGCTGAAGTGGAGCCCAGGGGAGGCAGCAGCTGCACAGAGGCTGTATGGCAGAGGTGTCCCTGTGGTCGGGCAGCAAGGGCCAGGCAGGCACCCATTCCCTGAAACCGCTGGCGTGTGACAAATCTCCCCTCTGAAGCTGACAAGCTCTGGGGTTTAACTTTTTGTTCCAGGAGGAAAGAGCAGATTTCAGACTAAGGATCTGAAATGTCCTTCAGAGATAAAGCAGGATTTGCTATGCTAATTTCTTTACCACAGGACGTCAAAATGGAAGAAAAATAGGCATTGTTAATCGGATTTCATTTGTCTCCATCCATGTGGCTCTGCAGGAGTTTTTTCACTCTTTCTGTTGTTTTTCTCCCCAACTCCTTATACGTGAGCTCAGACCTGGCGTTGCTGTTTTATGGTGGCCTGGGTGAGCATTGCAAGGAGTTTGTGGGTGGCGTTCTGGCAAGGCTGAGGTCTGGTGAACTGGGGGGACTCGGGGCATCCCGACGCTGGCGGAGTTGCTGGCACAAGGTCGCAGCGGCGCCAGCATAGGGGCCGGGACCAGGCTTTGCCCAGGCAGCCAGCCGGGTCAGCATCCAGCAGACCCACGCACCTCCCAGACAGCTGGCACGGTAACCAAACACCAGCAATTTTCAGAGAAAGACACATCTAATAACATTAATTTTCTTCTAGAGCAGACGGTAAGGTAACTAAAGCCAGGTTGATTGGGCTTCGTTGGGATTTTTACCTAATGATCTTCTAGAAAGCAGGTGCACTGGCAGTGATTTTAAGCTTTAGAAAGCCCAAACAGTGTACAAAGTAAACCTTTGACGCTGTGGGGATTTTGTAGGAGGGGGAGCTGCATTAGTTTTAGATCATTACAAAGCATTTGCTGACTACAACAGAATTAATGGTGCTTTTATGGTAGTCAGTTAATGACTGTCAACAAACAGAGTTGATTTCAGTTCAAATTGTAATTTTAAATCAAACTAGCCAGCTGTCAGACACTGGAGCGGTGTGGACGGTTTCTCCTGCAGCATCACATGGTGCTGCTCCTGCATCCATCATTCTATCAGGTGTGCGTTGCGAGCCAGATTTGAGATTCTATCACATATACCACCTAATACTAATTTTAGGGTGATGAAGTCATGATTGGTTACACAAAAACAACCGACTCCCCTCTGCCTCACTACTGTAAAGACTTAGGTCATTTCTACATTGAAAAATTATTTTGTACTATAGTAACATGAACTTCTGACAGTTATATTACAACATCTTTATGCTTTGGCAAAGGGGCAAAGCAGCTGCTTTTATGGCCTGATTCGGTACAAGTCGCCTTTTGAGCTTCACATCCATGAAAATCCATTCAAGGCCATGAAAACTTCCCTAATCCCAGGGTGTTTTTCTAGGGTACAGTACGCCATTTATATGGGGCAAGACAGAATAGTCTGTTATATTGCATGTGTGCCTGAACAATTCTTCCATATTGTCAATTGTATGAGCTTTGAAAGTGAACAGTGAAGTGTCTGTATAGGTAAATATATCTCTATAATGGTAGGGCATTATTCATGACAGGCTACTCTTCTCAGCATCTTTACTTCACTTTTGAAATACTCGAATGTGCCCAAACTACTCTCGTAGATGTATCCAACTAATGGCACTTAAACTGGAAAGAAAGCAAAAAGGAAATAGTCCAATCTACCTCTAGCTAGTATATTTTAGCCACTCGGGGATGAAGACATGTTCAGCCATCACCCTGGCCTAAGTATATATCTTGTTTACTTTTTCTGATCCCTAAAATGGCTATGATTGTCATTTTTAGCAAGGGACTTTCTCAAGTCATAAGTAATTTTTTCTTTTGTACTTTTATACTGATTAGCACACCATAAGTACCACTTAAAACTTTTAATTAAGAAACCACACAAGACATTTCAATTACATTTAAGTGCTGGAGACTGCGGTAGCCTCAGCAGAACTTGGATAGGTGTAACAGCCCTCCTCAATGCATTCTTTGAAAAACTCTGAGAAGTCTTAAAAGGTTCATGGAATTAATGCTCTTGCAAGGCAGGTGTTACTTATTTTATAGGAATGTAAAAAGGAAGAGCTTTTCAGGGTGTCAGGGGAAAGAACAGAGCCAAGGAGCTCTGAGCTCACTGCTGCTCTCATCCTCTGAACCAGTTCCTGCTGCTTCAGCATTTGAATTAAGAGTCTTGTACTGTGAGCTCAGTTTCTCATTGAGGCATCTCATTGAGGCATTTCATTGATATTTGCCTTTGTTTGGTCTGGGCCTGAACTTGGCATCTAATAATTCAGTTCTAAATGGTCTTTCTTTCCCACACAAATATAAAAAAAAAAAGCTCAGATTTAATCTTCAGGTGTGGCAAAAAAATCTGTTGTTTTTTTTTTTTTTAACAGATATGGCTTGAAAAGCTTTGAAACCAGTGAGGATAATAAATAATATTAAAATGTACTCTTATAAATATGTTTGAAGTCTAAAGTCATTATGCAATCATTAATAAAGCCTTGTTACGCAGTTGGACTATATGGTGTATAACCAGCTAACGTTAGCTAAGGAACTTTCAGTTTAGTACATATTCTAGCTTTTAGTGCAAGAACTGGTAAATTTGGAGCCTTAGAATTGAATTAGTAAGGGATCATATTGCCAATATTAGATTTCTGAAGAGGCCAACAATAAACACACAGGCAAGCTATCAGCAAGTGGATGCATGGACAGATCTTGCTGCTGTATTCTGTCTCATAGCTCCCAGGAGTCAGTGAATTATGGGCTTCCTAAGCAGGCAGATGTCTGCTGAAGTTATCTGTTGTAAAGTTGTCTAATACTGTTTTGAACCCTTTTCTGCTTTTTGCTTCCAGTGAGTTTTGGTAATGAGTTCCACAGTCAAATTACTTGGAAAAAAAATCCAGACTTCCTTTTGTTGCTTTAAATGTATTGTCTGATTATTTCATTGTGTAATGTGAGAAGGAATGGCTTCCGTACGAGGGAAAAAATTATAGATTAAGATGAAAGATGCAGAGAAAGTGAACTATTACACATCTGTGTTTCTCATCTATTCTTCATAGCTCTTGCATTTCCATTAAATGATTTAGAGACGGAAAGACCGGGACTGCTGGCTGTATTCAAATGTGGGTATTGCTGGGGTTTGTGCAGTTTCATAACTATAGTTTCTCCTCCATTGTCAGTCTTTTCCTAAAATTCCTCACATTCTGCTTGACTTCTTACTGTGGTTAAGCATTGAACCTGTAGTTCAAGGAAACTATCCACAACTCCAGATCTATTTTCTGAGTAGAAATAACTACTTTAGAGACCATGACTCTGGATATTTTAGCAATGTTCCCTAAGTGCATTATTTAATATTTATTGACATGGGACTTCATATCCCAATTTATCTATAATCAGAGGTTTTTTCCGCAACTCTGCTCAGCCATTCTAGGTTTGGCTATCCTGAATAAAATTTTGTCATTTCTTTTAAATCCTTTCAAGCTTATTTACGAGTAATTCTACTCTGTACGCTCCATAGCATTGAAACTTTCTAGTGCAGTAAAGAGCTATCAGTCCAGTTTTACATGATCACATAGTTAAAAAAAAGTAAAGGTGTGCCAGTTAGTTTCCTTATAATTAACTGACGAGGTAGAGAAAGTAAAGAGAAAGTCCACTTTCTTTTAGAATTTGTTAACAAAGTCCTTAGTTTAGAGAAGACTCTTGGGGCCAGCATTGACCAATTTTCTCAGTTTAACTGACACCGTCCACTTGATATCCTAATGTATTCCTAAGGCCTTAAAGGTCAGTATAGGCATTGTTTGATGTTCTGCAACACTTCTGTAATTGATTATGCTAGCAGTTTAAGAAATTATAAGGAAGCCACTCCGAGTAAAAACCTTGGAAAAGAATATCTGGATGAAACTTTGAGAAAGAAAAGAGAAAAAAAGTTATCTGAGCAGTCTTACGTTTGGCCAGTAGGCCTGGTAAAGGAATGGTGCTTTTCACAAAGAAAGCTAGCCAGCCCAGTCACATGAGAGTGGCAGATAAACTGGGGTTCATTTGATTTTTTAGAACAAAAGGGTCAAGTATGTCTCGTGTTGTAGGCAATTGTGATAGAGAAGGTTCCTCATGTTCTTGCTTTCCATTTCTTTCTAGGCGTGTATTTAAATTTTGGACCAGGAATCCCATAGATATGTGTCGATTTAACCATGGATTGAAAATAAATCGGTAGACTGGACCTGGGTCATATGATATTGTAGGTGCTCCCTACCTTCCAGGAGGCACCTGAGCCTAATGGAGGATTCCACTTATGGAGCCCATTTGATTTACAGTCAGGTAGAGCTGGATAGTCTTCAGATAAATTACAGTCCTCCTGGGAAATACAGAACATGGCAATTCCATGTCTTGCCTTTTCTCCTACCACACTTATTCTTGCTGTGACTTTGAGCAGGGTATGAAGTCTTGGTGGCTGTGCTACAGGATATGAGTTTAAACAAGTGTCTTTCCTATGGACATAAATTAATGTTCCTGCAAATATTGCATTTTATTGTAGATACACGTTCTTACTTTTTTTAATCGTGCATTTTGTAAGTCTGTTCTGATGTCTGTGGAAAACGTATAGCGCATTTTTACCTTGAGTTAGATTTTCATGTATCTTTTGTAGGGTTAAATTTTCCAGATTTTAGAGTTCAAGATGGTTAGCTTGTATGCAAATTCTGAGTCTTTGAGTTACATTTACTGAAGCTTTTTAAGTTTTTCTCTGCAATCCTAAATTCCTTGTTTTTCTAATACGCAAACTGACTGATTCATACAATCACTTGATTCCAGCAGCTGAGGCTTTATGAAAATCATTAATTGTCATGATGAACTAAAGGATGTGGCCAGACTGAGTTCAAGCCTTATGAGTTCGAGCCTTTGTTTAGGACAGTGGGGATAAGCAAAGGGTTTCTCCAACTCCCCTTTTTTAATGATATTTTTGTTTTACAGGTATGCAGCCCTAAACCTATAATTTGTATTGCAATCTATTCTGTGAGCTAAATTTCTGGGTATTCTTCAAAATTTATAGAGTAAATGCAGCTGAGTTGGTAAATTCAGGAGGAGAGTGTAAATTCAAGGGCATGCAAAGGAAACTTGGAATTCCACATTTACCTCACTGGGTTTCACCACTTAGTTTGGACCAACAATTTCACTAACCTCACTTAACATGAATGTTATGTTTTATTACATGTCTTTTAGGTGTGTGATAAAGAAGATATAAAGGACTAAGTGGCCTTTAATGTGCAGTGTCATTGCCTTGAATTTTTTGCAATTATAAACTTTCAAGCATGGGTGCCTATAATTAGTCACTTCTATACCTCAATGAGGAAACTATATAGCAAATGTGTAAGTCATCTTCTAGATGCTTAAAATGAATTAGGGGATCTAAACAAGGGCACCTTGTTTGAAAATATTAACAGAAATTTTGCTGTAACTCTCTTGAAATTAAACTCCACCCAGTTGCATTATTGCGTTCCTGGTTTGACCATAAATTATGATTTTAGTCTTTACGGTAACATTAAATTGTAGGTGATGAACATGGAGAACTCCACAATCAAGAATAGCATTGAATTATTTAAATATCTTTGAATTACATGTAGAATAAGAATTACTTGATTGTATTTTAGTACCTTTTTGGTCCCTTTAGCTACAAATTTGATGTTGGAGGGGGATTAAGAGGAGGGGGAGAATGAAGGAAAGAAAGAGATCGCTTTCTCCCCAACATCAAATTCAACTTAACCAAGGCACATCATATATTTCATTTTAGTCATTAATTCAATCAGGTTTTGCCTTGAATGTCATTCTGTGCTGCACAAAGTTTGGTATTTTGACCACATATAAAATCAAAGCAGCATATTTAGATGGAGCTCAAGAACGTGGAAGTACACCTTTCCTTCTCAAATAAATCTATTCAGCCCTGCATACTGTGCCCATTAGTGGCTGCAGAAGCAGAAGACAGAACCCTTTTGCTCTCTGTATGGGCAGAGGGCAGGCACTTGATAAATGAATGGAGAAGCCTATGTCAGCTTCAGAGAAGGAAACAAAAGAACCAGAGGAAGAGCAATGAAAAAAAGAGACTGTCAGGGGAAACTGCTGAAAGATTAACTGTAGTTTTCCGTTGCTTATTTTGTCTGTTGGGTTTTTTTTGTTGTTGTTTTTTTGTTTCTTGTACCTATACAACTGGATCCCTGTAGTAATATATCTTTTTTTCCCCTCTTTTTTTAAGAACTAATTTTAAGGGACTATCAAAAATATGCCAGAGTAAATCACGTCTCCTTTTATGAATGTAGTTTAGTTTTCAGACTGTGTATGTATATGAAGAAGTTGTGTCAGTGGAAGGAGAGAACACTTTCATCGAAAGATGGCATGGTTGTCCTTGCATGACTGTTGTCTGGTTCATTGATCTGACTGTCTTAAGTTCAAAATTTACACATCTGAGAATCCTTCTGCACCTCACAATATAGAAACCTTCAAAGATTGAGTTGATATTTGCTTCATGGGTTTAAACCTCTCAGCATGAACAGCGTTTCATGGGAGTGTGGAGGAGGAGAACAGAGGCTGATTCTTTCTAACAATGATGAACCCACCTCCGCGGTTCAGCTTTGAAACCCTTGGACTTTGGAAAAGTTCAGAACCAAACCTGCCTGCTCAGGTTCTTCCACCAAATAAAAATTAATCTTAATGTTATGTTTCAGAACAGTGGTGGAAGCAGATACGAGAAAAGCTTGCTCTGTTAATGGTCATTATTTGATTCCACCTGACTCTGCTCATTTATTAAAGGAGATGAAATTTAATTTGTAGTCTCAGCCTATCTGTAATTTACATAGAGGTTCTAGCAAACTTTGCTAATATGCAGAGTTCGCTGTAACGGTACAGTTTTTCCTCTAGGTTTGTCTGCTGGCTTTCATCCTGGCTGTTAGGTAAAATTAAGGCCCAGAAAATAGGATTATTACATCCCAAGGGACAGGACTGATAAGCAACAAGATTGTTGATCTGCTTGCTACCCGGTGTTGGTGGTGTTTGAGGTGCTTCTAGATGCAAAGCCAATTTGTTAACAATTAGTGCTCATTAGAATCATTTCCTGTTATCGATTTTAAATGTTTGACAAAGCACTTTTAGAAAACTACACCCCCCAAAAAAAATAGTAGCTGTACATCAGTGCTTAGTAATTACTACTCTTTAGGGCCCAGTGTCAATCTTAACTAACCGGTTTCATTGGTTTCCAAGTAGTTATTTCTGCTTTGGATCCCACCTGCTGTCCCCTCCAGATTAAAGATGCTTTGAAACAAGGGCATAGTTCTTGATTAGCAGAGTTGTTGAGAAAGGGGTGATAAAACAGAAGCAACTTTTTTATTTTCTGTCTTGGTTTGTCATGGCTTGGGCTTTTTATCTTGCATAACTACCAATGGATTACATGATATACAATACAGGAATTAATGTCAGCCTGGAATTCAGTGTGATTTCCATTGGCCTTAACATTTAACATGTGGGTTTAATTTTAAATGCATCCTTGCCTTTATACACACATTGAGAATTGTGGAGCCATTAAAATCTAATTTACAAATGGTAAAATTAGATACAATGGCATGTTATAATAAAAGCTTTGATGTCTAGGAGTCCAAGGGGGTATATCTTTTGAGTTTCTTGGAAATTAGGGCTATAATTACTATTAATCTGTTTTACATGTCAGAAGAGACTTGAAGGAGGCATTATTTAATAAACAGTACAATGTGTGTATGTATGTAAAAAGCACCAGATCAGGAACACCTGCATTTCCACATATACTGGGTATCTATAACAAGTTGTTATAGACTCATGCTTTTTATGAGTACACTGGAATTTTTGGCTAAATTTGGCAGTGTCAAAGGTGAAGCTAGCAGTATAGCCATCTGGGTTAATTTTCTCTCCTTCCTTCTTTGCTTTAAATTTTTAGCAACATCAGCTCAGGTTTCACAACCACTCCCTTAAAATGCTTACAAATATTTCAAATGTATTCCATGATCCCTGTTGCACAAGGTGGAGACCTAACATAAGACTTGACTTGTGCCTTTCCCACCCCCATTCATGAATTAGTCTCACAATTACTGTAAAAATTAAGGCGAGTGTGGGTGAAATACGTGAAGCTTTGTCCCTCTAACCTTAATAAACAGAGCTGGTATTGACACAAGTGAATTTTGTTTAACCACAGTACATTTGCTTCTTAATTAGTGAATATTCATCTGTCATCAGCAGCAGCTATGACACCCCTCCCCACTAACACGTTCTGTCATAAATAATCAATGAGGGGCTATTAATATTCATGAGTGAGAATCTGTGTAGTCATGTGCACTGATGCAGAGACAGGGGGAGTGTTGCCATGAACTGAGTCGAAACTCTGTGTGTGTATACGTGAGTGTAAGATAGTTAGGGAAAGGGAAGAAGAGCATGCTGCTACACACTGCCCTGCCTTGTGCTTCCAGCTAACAGTGGTGTGCCTGTGTTTCGGGGCTGGAGTGACTGATGAAAAACAGTAGTCAAGTCTGGAGGGTGATTCCTTGTCAGTGCATTTGCCTTTCAGTGCTGGGGAAATTAGAGGCTTTGCTCTTGTGTTGCTTATTAGGATGGGCTGCAATCTGTGCACTTTTCAGAAGAGAGAGGAGCACTACAAACTGCTCTATGAAGTTTCACAGGTGAGTGCAGAGGATATTACCAGCATCTCCAGAATAAAAATGTGTGTTCTTTACAGAGTAAGTAGAGATGCTTTTGTTTTGCTTTGCCTTTTTTTTCCATTGCAAAATTGCTAGCTAAGTTGTTTGGGGGGGGGGGAGGGGGGGGTAGTAATTATTAGTATTTTGAGTGCCTGTTGTTTTCTGCTTGTTTGCCACTCCCCCTTCAGATGACTTCCTGTGGGATTCTTTTAACATTTTTGTGCATCTTCTGCCAAGATGTCAGTCATATAGCAGCAGTCTCACTGAACCGTATCGGTGTAGTTTTAAGGGAGCCCTTGGCTTTGGTAATAAGTCTGATTTCAGACAAGTTGCACTGCTGCCTCTGAAAGCATTAGGTCTGTGATCTCAGGTATTTCTAAGTTAAGGAACAAAGTTTTTATGGCATGTCTGTGCTTGCCAAGAAGTATGCTAAATTTTCATAATAATTGATTTTGAAATTTTTCTGAATTGTGCTTGTCACCTTTAAACAGGTACTGAGTAAAACAGGGTTTCCACGGGTGAGGTGTGCTGCTTGTTCATTCATTGTGTGTGTAATTTCTGTTTACTACTAGACAAAGATCTTAATCCCATCTAGATATTTTGGTGTCTCTTTCAGCATTGTAGCAGTGTAGCAGTGTGCTGCTAACGTGTTCCCAGCTCCTTCAGAATAAGATGAGAGAAGATGAAACAAGCACTTACCATAATAGCCTATAATTTTTGCTCTGATCCTATTGAATCAGCATTTGATTTGCAGCTTTTTGTTTGTTTCTTCCTCTTGGCACAGCAGACCCTAGCATACTAAAGTTTAGTGCCTTTCAGCATCTGTTCTCTCCCTCTCTGTAATTTGTCCTGGCTTTGACACATTGCCATTGACGGAGGCTGAACGCTTCCAGTTTTGGACTGTGCTGCTGCTGACAGGCAGCGCGGAGGAGAAAAAACAGCTTACGGTGTTGGTGGTCTATTGGCACAGCAGCAGCTAAGTGCCCATTGCCGACTGGCTCCCTCCGAGTTCCTCCTGATGTTCATTTCACAGTGGGCTAATTACAAAGTGGATTCTCTACACATGAAGCAGCCTCCTCAGTTGCCGTGTTAATGCACATTTTCATGGTAATGTGATCAGAGCCTCATTAGCCAGTTTCCAAAATGATCCTCTGCATTAATTAAATATAAAAATGACTCTTTTTATCACCATAGAGAGGAAGAAGAAGATTAACATTGTTAATTACTACTGGGGGCAGTACCTCTGCATCATTCTTTACCAATGAACTAGCAGGCTTATTCAATCCCAAAAGTGTCCGTTCGCAGGTAACCTGCCCGTTGCCTTGCCTGGTGAAGACAGTCTCTAGGTGGAACACTTCCCTTCAGTTCAATAGTTAGTCATAATCCCATCATCATGTTTTCTTACAGCAATAGCACAGGGAAAAGAGTAGCAGCACATTTCCCTCTCCTCCCTTTCCCCCTCTTCAGGTCTGGATTGCCAAACTGATCTGAAAGTGTAAAATGGAGAGAGTGGAGTAGGTTGGTGTTTGCTTTTCTGTGCCAGGGAATAAGAAATGCAGGTTGTGCTGTGAAGGGGATTAGACATTTCTTAAAGAGCTGCATGTGTGTAGGGGAAGAAAAATGCTGTGCCTGGTTTAGAGCAAAAGCATTTTCAAAATACTCCTTGCAGTAATGTTGCATAGTAGTAAATGCTATTGAAATGATCAGCAAACCCAAAGGTGGGTTTTTTAAGAGCTTCTAGAGGAATTCTTCCCTTTATCTGTTATCTTCTCTGCTGTTGAGTTGGAGTGTCTGTGGATGTGAACAATCAAGGTCCAAAATGAACTAGTGCTTTCACTTTTTACTCTGGTGCTTGCCAGATAAAGTGTAATCCCTGGGAGGATCTGAGCGAGTTTCCTTGGGGAGTTGAAATGCAGTGAGCCTGGTGCTGCATCTTGTGCTGTTAGGGAAATGTCACTGATAAGGTGCAGAAGGAGAGCAAAGAAATGACTTAGTGTGCTTGCTGTCGGATCCTGTGTTCATCTGTAAACTCATCCCTATCTTTGTTTCAGTGTATGCAGGTCAGAGCCCAAAGGATATTGAGCATATTTTTAACCAGGTGTTACAGTAGAGGACAGGTAATATCTCACACCATAACTGCTTCTGTGTACAGTACTGATTTGCTGCTATGCAGGGGAGCAACGGTAGAGTATGATAAATTAAATTAAGCCAAGGCAGGCATTACTGCTTGATTTGCAAATCCCTTTTTAACTCTCCAGTCCTGTAATTCCTATACCACAGCCTTGGCTCTTTCATCTGCATGATTTCTGGAGAGCTTGGGACAAGTTAGCCTGTCAGGGACATGAACTGACTGAGGATGAGCTGTGGCTCACTAGCATATGTGAATCAGATAGATTAATTTATATTCATATAAGGAAGCAATTCTAGCCTCATCTCTCACCTTTCTCGTGCTAGACTACCTGATACTGTGGGTGGTCTGTGCACTCATGTACTTAAAAATACAGTAAACAAAGGAAAGTGTGTTTGCAGAGGAAAACCATGCAAGTGCTTACAGTGAGGCATGTTTTCTGCTACTGTTTGTAGTGAGGTCAGATTCAGCACCAGAGAGCTTTTTGTTGTAGAGCTGCTGGGAAATGAAGACATCGTTAGAATTTGTATAATTCCTTGCTCTTCCCCCCACCCCCTTCCCCCAGGCTCGTTTGCCTTTCACTGAGATAGCAGTTCAGAGGCCCTTTCTGAAAACACCATTTGCTTGTGTGGTGGAGACTTTTATTTTGATAACTGTGTCTTGCACGTGCAGATTGGGATTAAAACAAAAAGTCAAATAGTCATTTTTTAAGAATGAAAGCTTTTGAGATACCACTACTCATTGGTGAAGGACCCTTGTGCTTCTGAGTGCCTCTTCACCTGTCCTCAGGACGTGAGGGTGGCTCAGCTTTAATTCTTGACTTCACCGTGAGAAAGTATGAGGCATAGCACCCCTCCAAGTCCTCTTCTCTTAATGCCTACCAGTGGGGAAATGGAAGGCGTCTCAGTTTGAAATTTATGGCGCTACATGCTACTTCATGGGGCACTTTATTATTATTTCCTGTGTGCTGTATAAGCAGGATTGAGCTAATGAGTGTGCAGCCAGGAAGTCCACATCAACTCACTTAGAGAATGTGGGACCTGGTGTGTGCTCATGTCCATTAGGAGATTGCTCTGCCATTCTCAGCTGATTTTCTCTTGCACTGCTGGGTGAAAGAAGTGAGTTTAAGTCATTTGTTAGCTGCATGATGAGGACTCTTCCCATTTAGCAGAAAGGGTAAGAGAAATATGGCAAGGATTGGAGGGAATGAAACTGAAGCACCATCTGATCAATCATAGGCAGTGATCTTCAATAGCCTTGTGTGAGACTCAAGGAAATGCAAATTTTTCACAGAATTCTATGGATATTATATGGAAATCATTTCTGTTTGCTGGAATTCTTATAGTTTGTTTTCAAAATGTGCAATTAACCCAGAGGAAAAAAAGGGGAGGGAGAGAGAGAACACAGTACTTTTGGAAGTCAACCGAAGACCATTGTGAGCTTCTTTTTTGAATTACATGTTAAGAAGCAGTCCTGGCTCAGGTGAGCTTAGAATTGAAAGGGAGAAAGGAAAAAGCTAGAGAGGAAGACTGAGGCAATCTGGGATGGCTCACAAAGTCAGTGGTGGAGCTGGGATTAAAATTAGAAGGTTGCACGTTTATATCTTACATTTGACCTGAGATGATAGCACAGCCTGCTTGTAGCATTTTTAAATCCTCTGAAGACTGATTATGCAGTTTGCTTCTCCTGTTGGTTTCCATAATTAGCATAAAGCACAAATTTTCATCAGAGTTCTGATTTTATGTTTATTTTGATATCCCTTGGGCTAGTTGAAGTACTGAGTTTTAGTGGTACATCTCTTCAAATTCAAAGGTGTTCACAAGAGAGACATCAAGCCTGCCCACTGAAACAGCAAAGGCACTTCTGTATTTTTAAGGAGATGCTGCTTATAGCTGGCATTGGAATAAGGAAAGAAGACTGGGGGACAAGCAGTGTTCCTTGTCACTGGGACCTGCCTTCTTGGTCTTGATGAAGTTCGGGTTTATTCAGGGGATTAAATAGACTCGGTGATGTGATCCTTGTTTTCCTTCTGAACCAACCTCCAGCCACTAGTATTCATTTTTGGTACTTATGCCATGTGAGGTATTTACATGACAACTCCTCAGTGTGGTGTTTGCCATTAGCGCTCATTCTTTTCTGGAGATATCTGCCGGCAGCTTTTGCATCACCTTTGTTTGCTGTATATCAGTGCCACCTCCAAATGCTCCTCATGAATTTCACCAGCAATGGCAAAGTACTATCTTGTGCTGCATCAGCACAAACACATTTTTGGGTCCATTTATATCTAAGTTTTATTTTTAATAGAAATTGTGTGGCAGGACACTTTTCTCTCTGGAGAATATGAAAGGGGAAAATTCTAAATTTAATTGTCTGGAAATTAGTTGAATCATCTGAGTTGAATTAAGTCAGTAGCAAAAGTAGGTCTATTTTGACTTTACTGCATTTCCTAGCTTTTCCTTCTTGCTCCTCTCTAAATTTTTAAACAAAACAATTGAGAACCCCTGATTCTTATTTTTTCTAAGCAGCTCTTCTGAATATTGATTTATCTGTTTGAAAAGTTTAAAAAGAAATTTTAAGGTGCTGAAGGTGTTTCCTCTCAGTTTAACTGAACAATTTTAGAGCTCTGCTCTATGTAATTCCCCTCAAAGCTGTGCTGTCTCATATTAGTAGAGCAATGTATTTATGGTAAAAATATAATCAAGTAAAGCTTGTCATACATTTCTAGCCATGTCCCAGAAACTTGCTTGGAATTTCCTTAAAGAACCTCTGCTGAACTGAAAAGACTTTAAAAACCGAGTTCATAAAAGTTGACTTCTCCTACAGATAAGAGGTCTTCGTGGTTAGTAGGCATGGCTTTCCTGGTTCTTCTGTTTCCTTGCTTATTTACTTTACATCGATTATTGAGCAGCATTCATCTAAATAACTAATCCCATTGCCAATAATGTTTCTGCAGGCTGTGCTGAAAAAAGAGATACCAGTGTTGTGGCATTGCTAACAACTGAATTCTTGCTCCTGGTGGAGGAGCTTCCTGTCCTATGTTGGGTACTGGTCCATGGACCTAGGGAGCGTTGGCTGCCCAGCAGGAACCGTCCCCAGAGCCCCGGGCACCCGTGCCTCAGCTCTGTGCTCTGAGTCACCACATGCCAATTGCTTAAAAGAGAAAATACGTCCGAAAGGCCACCTCTTGTCTGGATTTAGGTTCTTACCACAGAACTGTGTTTAGGTGTGAAGGCTCTCTGAGGAGTCCTGGAGGATTGTGCCATGGGGATTTGGGTAGGCTGCTTAAAATAACCAGCTCTGGCCACCCAGACAGATGGTGGCTCTAGAGAAGACACCCATGCATACAACTAGGCATGTAAGGAAGTCGTCATCTGATTTCCTAAAAACCTAAGTCTGTTAGCAGGATTTTTGGGATCATTCTTTTGAACATGACACCTGAATTATATGCTGAGTACCTAAGTGTTATTTTGGATCTCACACCAACTGCCTTTGATAAAATGTGCTTTTTTTTTTTTTCCTGATAAAATCCAGGAAACTCTGAAGTGTTGCCACTGACTTCACTGGGGCCAGGCTTTCATTTTCTGTCCTTGTTTACTGTCTTGTAAAAGGCATATAGTTCCTGTGCATACCTCAAGAGGAAGGATAAAGAAAGAGTCCTGAGATAAGAAAGCAGACAATAGTATGTGAGATAAGAATTCAGGGGATGGGTACAACAGACGCAGCTATAAAAAGCCATACTGAGATTATATCAGTAATCTTCAGGGATATGCAATGCCATGAAAATAAAAAAAAGTGGTTGATGTACTGAATAGCATGATTTTCTCTGTCATTTTGCTGTCCCTTGCATCTTGAATTTAACAATGGGGATTAAGGATTCTTCTAATGATCAGATTTTTATACATTTTTTTACAGAGCTATCCTTTCTTGAGGCTTGCTTCCTGATGTGATTTGGTATGGATATAATCCTCAGGCCTAAGGCAAAACGTGTCTTTATGTGAGTGTTATACATCAGTGATGCAATGAAGCCAGTCTTGCTACCTTGAGCATTCACAGACTGATAACTGCCAAAGAAGCATATTTTAGGGGTTCAGTATTTTTGTTTTGTGATTCGTTGAAGGGGAGGGGCATTAAAATGTTAGCCAAACACTCTGCCAAGTATATGTTAAGAGTTAATTGTCAGTAGGTTGTTTCACCAGTTTTCTCTCAAGAGCTAAGAGCTTAATGGAGACATGTACAGCAGGGCTTGGTGATAACCAGCAGTTCTTCCTCCCCTACGGATTTGATGAGGTCTTCTAAAAATAATTTTTAAAAAGAAGCTGAAAAATGCTTGGATCTTTGGCTTTAAGGCTGTTTAACTTCAGAGTGTGTTTGACCTGTTATTTTAAAGGACATGAGTTTTTTTGTAATAGTACTTACTTTTCTGTCCACCCCATAACTTTGAACCCACTCACTAATTTCAACCACAAACATTTTTCACATCTACTAGGTTCATGCAAAGTAGTTTGATGATGCTGTTAGGTAGATCTTTTTTTTTTTTTTTTTCAAGAGCAAGAGGATTTCCTAGTTTGCAGACGTCCCCTCAAAATACCAAGACATGAAAGAATTTAAAAATTTAGATGCAGATTATTCTTTATACACTCACTTTGTGGTTGCAGTGAAGGTAGTTACTTGCTATTTTGTGTGTAATAAGCTTGTCATTTTTTTACTTTGCTGAATAATCATAACAAAAATCAGTCTGTTAAGAGAGGATATTAGATCAGTAACTGTTAACAGGTTATCTATAATTTTTTTATAATAAGCAACAGTTCAGAAAGATAATTTTACAACTACCTCTATGCGATGGACTGAACCTAAAAATGGAATTGCAGCATCTTCATATAATGCACTGCAAACTCTCTCATATAGTTTGCATTTTGTGTTTTAGTTTAAAATACTGGTGTGGACAGGCAGAGGACAGTGTGGCTGTTTGGCCATTTCTATATAATAGGATGATGTAAACTTGCATGACTCTCACTGTTGTGGGTTTTTATTGTTTCACTTTGAGAAAGTTAGGAAATTCTACATATCCTTCTTCTCTCAGGTGGAAAAAATAATTCATTCCTTTTCCTCCAAGAGGAAGGTTGGGGGTTTTTTGTTGTGTGTTTTGTTTTGGTTTTGTTTTTTTGATTTTTTTTTAACCAACAGAAGCAAACCCTGATAATCAGCAAAGTGAAGCAAAACAAACATTGGTTTGCCTTTGTTTTGTGGTCTGATTGTGTAGTAACAGTTTATTCCCTTGAGTTTTTGGCCATGAATTTTGACCTCTGAAACAACATAAGCACAGTGGAATGAGTAATCTTCCAAACTACACATACGTAGAATTCCTGTGCTTCATGTGTATTAATGTCAGAGTTGAACCTGAGAGGAGTCAATCTGCAAAAGTCTACAAGTGTCTTTGTCTACATACAACTTAGTTTTTGTGTTCTTCACCCAGCTGGAGAATTTCTTCTGTTTTGTTTCATATCTCTTAGTATTTGGGGGGTTGTTTGTTTGGGTTTTTTTTCCTAGCTCCCAGAATCATATCATTTTGAAAAAAACACTTTTCATTAAAAGTAGCCTCACTTATGATCAGTGAGAAAAGTTCGCAAATATCAATCAGGTTTAGTTTACAGTTTAGGAAATTTGAAAGGATTTGGGATGAACTTGAAAGATAATGTTTAGAAACAGTCTAAATTCTTGAGGGTTTGGTATTCTTCTGCATGTCTAGGGTAGGCATCATTGCCTGAGAGGTGAGGCTGAGACCCACCCATTTGGGGTTAGCAGCTGTGCATGGCTTTAAGGAGGAGGAAAATGTTTGGCTCTGGACTTTCAGGGCTTGTCCTCCAACACAGGCCAGCCATGACTGTGTCAGTACATCAAGGCATGCTTGAGACCCTGGCTGGTTTCTGGCTAGGATCACAGGTTCTGCCCTGGCATCTGCAGTCGTGCCTTCAGGGACTGACCTACTTGCAAACCTCAGTGCAGCTTCTGTGTCCCTGTGCAGCAAACTGCTAAGGCTCCTGGGAAAGATCCACAAACTTATTAGGTGTTCAGTTGCTCTCTAATGTCAGAAAGATAATGAACTACAGTGCCAGGACCCATGTCTTGAGGACCAAGAGGAGCATGGGAATGGATGAACTTGGCTAAATCCTTATGAGGACTGAACAATTGAAATAATCGGAGAAAAGGATTATCTTTGGTTACCTGTGATATAACAGAACAATTGACTGACCTATTTAATATGTTTGATTGTAATGTGCTCTTTGCATATTATAGTGATGGATTTGCAGGGAAAGCTGCTCAGGGAATAATCATTATTCAAGCCTTCGACTTCCTCATGGCTAGAATGTGAAATATTCAGATTCCTCATGATATCCCTGGGCATATGAACTGTCAGCTCAAAACAAATTTTAATGGCAAGAAGGGATGGAAGAAAGGGTCAATAATTAGTTAAAGTTCAGCATTTGGAATGCTTTCTCAGAGGTCAGGATTAGTAAAAGTGGGGGTGGCATCTCTCATTGCAATATGTTTTTCTGCATTTTTTTAATTTAATTTGTCATGTAGTCTACTATTACAGTCAGGAAAGACACAGATCCATAAGTTTATAAATGGGGAATTCCAGAAAGTGTCTGTGCTGTCTATGTTGTTTTCCCTGAGGAATGTAATTCCATCAAAGTCGAAATGCTTCATAGAAAAATTAAATATTTCATCAAAATGTGGTCTTAGAGGAAAAACATGGGAAAAAAATTTCCAGAAATGTCTGAATATTGCTTATATATCATAATAGTGCAATATTTAGGGTGATTAACTTTTGAAACATCTTATATTCAGTAGTTTTTAAAATGATGTGTTATTTCATATAATATGAAATCTGGAAGCCAAAAGTGAGTCGTGTTCTTCTGTCTTAAAATGTTTTGCTCTTTCCAGAGCTGGGTGTACTGTTTGTGAAATCTCAAACCTTCTCCTGATGTGGAATTTCCATCCTCTTCTGGATTTCCCATTCTGAGATATGTGACTTACTGTGAGGAACTCCTCCCTATGTATAATCTTCTTTACCAGCATACACTTCTTGTAGAGATTTTGTTAGAGAGCAGTCTCATATCTTGTGGGAGGCAAGGAAAGTATATATAGCAAGAAGCGTTTGTGTAAACAGCTTCCAAGAAGGTACTTGTTAGAAAAAGAATACACCATCACCTTCACAGTGTATGTTTTGATGCCAGAAAGGGATGTCACCCTGTATAAGAGAGTGTGCCAAAAGCTGGCTTTTTGCCTTCTGATATCGCATGCCACTGGATGGGTGACTGTGGTGTAGTGAGGCATAGGGCCTATTTAGTGCGGCAGCGGGACTTGGAGGTTTGGCTCTGATTCCTTCTCTCATGGGTATATTTGAAGAGGTTCTGGTTTCTCTTTTCTGGTATTAAGTTCTGTATTATTTAAAGCTTAAAAGATTAATTGTGGAGATCTCAGCTAATGGCTAATGAAGAAACCAGACTAGTATTGCCTAGTAATGATGATGGTGATCACAATAAGCATTGTAAAATGCTAGATCAATCCACTTAGCAATTACTGGTAAAGTTATAACACAAGTGAATCGTTGCAGTAGACTGTAGATGTGTCTGCATTTCCCAGCAGCTCTGCAGTCCCATGCTTCCTCAAAGTCCAGAAAGGGTTTGGTTTGGTTTGTTGGAAGTCTGGTTTTAACTTCGCTGTACGCTGAAGATCAGTTTTGACAGGAATTTTCTTTGCAATTTCCCCGGAACCTCTTGTCAGATAACTAATGGGGCAAGTTGCTTTTTTATTCATATATCTTATTTTATGGTGCAAATTAGAGGCTCTTTAATACGGAGCAATTTATAAATATGATTTTTTTTTTTTTATTGCTTTCTTCAGGTACTAATGGAAATAGGAGGAGTTTGCTACTTTTTCATCAGCAGTGGAGTCCTGTTGCTGTCAATAAGTGTGGCATAGATATAAAGTCTCCTCACTCCTATGGGCATAATATATTTCAAATCTTATGTGTGAATCTTACTAAACCATCTTCTTGATGAAGTAGTTTTAAGTTCCTAATACAGGAGGTTGTTCCCATTTTTCTCCAAATGACCTCTTTGCCTCCAGATTTACGTATTTCCTTGAATTAAAAATGTCATTTGGTCATATTCAGTAGAATGTCTTTGAAAGTCTGACCTGTGCGAACATGATGAATAGTGACAGGGGAAGGATTTTGCCCAGTGAGAATACCAAATCATGTAGCACTGTAGTTTCACTTACTAAATATTGTCCAGGCTCTATTGTTGAACCCTATGCTGCCAGTGTCACTTTGTCAGGATGTTTTCTGTCCTGTGACTAGTAGCTTCAAATGTACTCATCCATCTTCTTGTCCCATTACGTTTCATGTGACTGATGTTCTGCACCCATTAAAATTGATGGGAAAGAACAAAGAGAAGAAAAATGTGCCCTTCAACTGATTATGCCTTTGAAAGAGCAAATGAAACTCTACTGCTATCTAGAGTAAATTGAACAGTTATTTCTGGTTTTAACTATATTACTTAACTTTTATTAATCCTTATTAGCAGTAGATCCCTTATTTTGTTATTTTGACATTATATTGAGAGCAGTAAGTTTATGTCAATGTTTTCTCCTTTAATTTTGTGACAGTAAGTGAACATACAGACTCTTTTAGATGTATCAGCTGCCTCTGGCAATCTTGCCCATGAGATATTGCTAACATGCCTGAATACCCTCTCAGGGAAGGATGGAGGTATGTTTGACAAGCCCAAGCCTTTCCTCTGAGGAAGGACCCACAGGGCTTTGCTCAGCCACAGCTCCCGTGTGCTGGGAGAGCACTTGTATGGGATGTCACAAGGTTCTGCTTGGTGAAAAGTGCTTGCTCACCTTACACTAAGATCTTCAGGGCAATTAATGCGAGACCAGAAATACAAGAGCCTTTGTAGTACTGGCTTTATCTTTATTTCATGGATACAGATGGTTTCCCAAAGTGCTAGTCCAATGTTTCAGAGTTAGATGAGGGCCATTAGCCAGCTGAATGGAGAGGATAGATGTCATATTTACTGACAACCAAAGACAAAACGCAGTGGAAAAGCAAAAGTGAGGCTCCTGAGTGATTAGCATGTCTGCTTATTTATTGCTTATATGACAGCCTTCTCAATACAGCAGCCAACCATTCTTTCCCATCTGTGCATAGTAATGAGACTGTAATTTTTTTTCAAATTTGGGCTTTGACCATGGGCACTTGCATGCCCCTAAAATGCAACTTAATGGGCCCCTTTAGGCTCCCTGATGTTCTTGCAGAGACTTCAGCAAGTGCTGAATGCAGCTGTTCACTTTCCTAGTGGTACTAGTATGCATTAAAGTTTATTTCCATGCAAAGTTCAAATACGTTTTGGTTTTGTAAAACTCTGTGGCAGGAATTTAGGTTTCTTAGACTTTGCCTTGAAATTAGTGCTTTGTTTTGGCAATTTAGGCTTAGTTGGTGCTCTGTCTGAAGTTCCCAAAGTGTGTTTGACTTGGGGAATGGGAAATGCTGTAGAGAGCTCTGAGTCTTGAAAGATTGTTTCCTACAACATTACCTACAGTTATTTGAGATTTCTGATAGGCATCAACGCCTGTTGCTTTGTCCAACATTTTTCTCAGACTGGAGATGGTGTATTATGAAGTGGATAATATTCTCATGTTGGCAGTGGGTTCACTTGGGTTATGATTTACTTATATTTTAAAGACAATTGTTCACATCTATGATTTGTGAAAAGGAGCTTGATTAAGGCACTTGAACAAGTAAGCCCAGAGTAAACAGGGGCATAAACTTTATTTGCAGGGGTATATTGCCACTCTTTTACTCTGTGCTAAAATGACTTGGGGAAAAGGGACTGGTGGCAGAATGCACCCTTTCTTTTATTTAGGACAAAAGTATGCAACAGATAGCTGGTGCTTTGAAATTTGCACCCCTGTAATAGCAATTCTTTCCCAGGTATATATCCTCAGTGACATATGAAAAAGGTGTGAAGTGGGACAGAAATCTCGGCTTACCCTTCTGGATTGCAGTGACTGCAGCAGCTGCTGGGAATAGGTCCCAATGGATAAATTCTGTTGCCAAGCAAAGCCACTTCTTAGCACTATGCAGAAAGGTCATCATTCAAATAATAGTGCTGTTAAATTCTAGTGTGACTTGAGAAGGGATAGGTCTCAGCCTCCCACCTCCCCATACCTCAGGAGACTTTAGCTGGAAGCTGCTCTAAGCCTTGAGTTACAGATTTTCAGAAAAGCTGTTGTTCCCGTGTTTTTGATTTGGAAGATACTGAGAAATGCTTAGCTTTTTATTGTAGTGAGGAAAATCTGAATGCAAGAGGAGGGATGAGAAAATTGGATTTCCTTTTATTGCACAGGAACACTGTACAACACTGACAGAATATTGACTCCTGTCTCTTTCTTCTAATTTGATTCTCTGACTGCCATATCAATCTTTGTTCATTGGTGAAACAAAATTATAAAGTATCATAGGTGTTGCTGCTTGTACCTCAGCAACAACTAAAAGACAGGAAAGAATGAAAGATTTGAGCCATTCTATAAGATTTATTTGCAAATTCATCCACAGTGAAATGTGCCAGGAGTACAAAGTGTTGTGAGATGGCTTCTCCAGCCAGTTCAACCAAAAGGTCTTTTATGGTTCCTTTTTTTCTTCTTCCTCTAGTGAGAGATTGTATATGTACGGTATGGATGTGTTCAATACTAGTAAGTATTGAATTCTGATTGACTGGCTTTCTTTCCACTCCACAGCACATGTATAGTCATCTGAATAATACAAATTGTGCTGGCATTACTAGTATGTTCAGCAATGTGGAGTAAAACTTTACTGTCTGCAGTTAAAATACCGTGAATATTGTTCAGTGGTAGGTTTTTTTTCTAGTGGACAGTTATGTCTTTCACCTTGCTATTAAAGAAGCAAATACAGCATTGCACTGAGGAAGTTTGCCTTGCCTCCCTGTACTGGCATGGTTTTTGTTCAGCCCATGCAGAAGGAGAAGAGGATCGCCCTGGCTGCTGCTGAGCAGGACATGCCACCAGTTGCAGTAACAACAGGGCACTCTCACGATTTTTCTTGTGGGATCTGAGGTTGATCCGTAAGCAAGCTAGTCTTGTGGTCACATTTGTAGAACAGGGCTATATTGGCCATCCCTTTCCAGGTAGGTAAGAGTCAACAGAGTGAAATTAAAGATACATGGCCAAAGTTTCAGGTGCTGTAAGATGTTTTTCCCTTTGTTATTTCAGGTGTCTGTAGAAATGTGCTCACAGAAAACAATGTGCAGAATTAAACCTTTCAGTAAGGACACTTTTATGCTATAAGTGTAGTGGAGATTTGTATTTACTGCAGGAAAAAGTTGTGCTTCCTATAGATTGGCATTACATTGGGCCCACTTGGAGAAGAGAGGTAGAATTCATGTCTAGAGAGTATTTTCCCAGCATGCTGCTGGAAGCACAAGGTACTATTGGTTTCCTATTCTTAGAAACAGGCCTGTAGTTTTAAATCAATTTAGCATTCACCTGACACGCTAAGATCTTTGTTAAGTGTATTATAGGCTGTGTAAATAAATTAGGAAGAAAATAGTGTATTAGGGATAATCTAGTGACTAAAATTACAGGGTGGTGTTTTTGCTAAAACCCCTGTGAAAGTAAATTCATGGGAAATACTTCAAATCTCTCTGTGAGAAGAGCGCTAATTTCTATTTCATTCATAAACAGCTTCTAGAAAATACTATGTGATGCAGATAAATAAAGTCATCAGAATAAGATGATGCTAAAAATTCATAAATATGTTTACACTTGCGAGTGGCAAATGTTACAGCTTTCAGAGCTGAGAGTATATTCAGGAATATTGTCCATATGCCTCTATTGGCTGACAAAGTAATGCAGCTTGCATTACTCTAAATGAACATTCAGAGATTGGAAACTTGCCGTTGTTTGAGAATTTAGACCTTACTTGCACCTGTCTACAGAGTATAAACTTCTGATTATCCTTTACAAATGTTTTAGCCCTAAGAAGCATTTTCTTAAATTACAACTACTTAGCTCTTTCCACATTTGCAGCTAAGTAATCACAATAGCTTGGGTAGTATGGAAATAACAGGGTTAGATTTTCTTCATTTTTGTGAACTGTTCTAAAAAACCCCAAAGTTTAGAGTTGTGGCTGTTTATCCAAGAGTATAAATAAATTTACAGAGCAGGAAACTTCAATTAAATATTACTTTTTATGCCTTGCTGTATGTAACTGATTGATAGTGGGGAACTGAGAATGCCAAGTCCTTCATCACCTAAATCCAGGAATGTGGAGAGAATACTCATTAAATTAACATTAGCTTAAGAAAAATGAAACTTCCGAGCCAATTACAGTTTACTGTTTAGACTGAAACAGAAAAAATTACCTTTGTTACAGAATATGTGAATTGAACAGGCAGTTCCATATAAAATTGAGAAGTTGCAAATGTCCTGCACTTGAGTGATGGTGTGCGTGTGATCTTAGTTCTGCTTCATTAGCCCCAAGTGAATGAGTGGTAAATTTTTCCTATTTATACATCTTCTGTCAGGGGATCATAAACATAGCCTGACTAGTGCATGTTTTCACTGCAGCAATTTCATTTATATATTTTTTGCAGCTTTGATGAATAGTTTATATCCCACTTGAATAAATTTTTCTTCTTTTCAAATATTCAGATAGATATTAGCAGTGGTTAATTATGCACTCAGTACCTTTTCTAATAGAACTATCTGTCACTATGGCAAGCTTTTATGTTGTATTTGAGGGATTCAGACTTCTCAGTAAAATACTGCTTTTGCAGTATGCATGGGAACGCTCAATTTTACTTTCTGCTGATTTGATAATTTTCTACTAAAATTTAATCTTCTGTGCTATGGAGTTTGTGGCCAACTGAAAGATTTTTCCCTCTGCTAATAGAATATCTAATGCTTCAGCTTTTTCCTTCCCATTTCTGTAAGTATGCCTTTCGATTTTTCTGCACTATGGTACATTTATATCTCCTTTTAAGGGTAAGAAATGTGCAGCTGGGTTATGTTTTCTGTGTCATTCACTAATTCAGCATACCAGGGTTGTAAACAATACTTCCTTTTTTCTAGATATTTCACCAACGGTGATGTTTTGCATAGAAGGTACTGTTAGGTAAGCCACTAGACATACTACAGACATAATGAATATTTTATAGGTTGATTAGTAGTTTGTTCTACTCAGCCTTTTTTATACAGGTGCAAATTATGTTGTTGGTCTTGGATAGAATAAGTTCCATGTGGTCCTCTACCCTCTGTATTGTTGATTTTCCTGTTTTCGGTGTTTTTGTCCAGGATTTTCAAAAGCCCGATCAAGGGTTAGGTATTTGTCGCAATTGAATTTCAAGCAGTTTCAGCAGTTTTCTTAGTGTTCTATAGACCCTTCAGTTTTAAACTGTGTTAGATGGAGCCAACCAAGTCTAAGTGGAAAGTGGTATCTTTGAGATACACCTGAGCAAGCTTTCCCAAAGTGCTCCACCAGTCCTATCGCACCACAACCACCTGTAGGTATGAAACATGTTACGTTTCTAGCTCCTGGAGCTGACTGAAGGTGCCAGCAGTCATTTGGCGCTTTTTTTCTGATAATGGTCTATCGGTCCTAGAGGAAGAGCATGAAAAATTGTCTGAGCTTTGGGTGGCCTTATATTCAGTGGTGAATTTTACATGATTGGAATGAGGGAGAGAGAGGACAGAAACTTTGTAAATGACAAGTACTAAAAATACATAGCAGAGCTACCACGGGCATGACTTAAGGGCTTTCTTGTTTTATTATTATTGTAAACGCCTGGATTCTCTGCTACATTAGAACTGCTCTCCTAACCAAAATAAGATAAGATCGTAAATGGGAACAAATTTGATAATAACAGTAGATATTATCATAGAATCACAGAATGCTTTGGGTTGGAAGGGACCTTTAAAGGTCATCTAGTCCAACCCCCCTGCAGTGAGCAGGGACATCCTGAACTGGATCAGGTTGCCCAGAGCCCCGTCCAACCTGACCTTGAATATTTCCAGGGATGGGGCATCTACCACCTCTCTGGGCAACCTGTTCCAGTGGTTCACCACTGTCATTGTAAAAAATTTCTTCCTTAGATCTATGCTGAATCTAGATTCAGCCCGAAAGGCTCGTGGGTCAAGATAAGGACAGGGGGACATCACTCACCAATTACTGTCACAGGCAAACAGAATTGACTGGGGGAAATCAGTTTAATTTATTACCAATAAAATCAGAGTAGGATAATGAGAAATAAAACCAAATCTTTAAAACACCTTCCCCCCACCCCTCACTTCTTCCCAGGCTCAACTTCACTCCCGATTTTCTCCTCCTCCTCCCCTCAGTGGCACAGGGGGATGGGGACTGGGGGTTGTGATCAGTTCATCACATGTTGTCTCTGCCGCTCCTTCCTCCTCTGGGGCAGGACTCCCAACACTCTTCCCCTGCTCCAGCGTGGGTCCCTTCCATGGGGTGCAGTCCTTCAGGAACAGACTGCTCCAGCGTGGGTCCCCCACGGGGTCACAAGTCCTGCCAGCAAACCTGCTCCAGCGTGGGCTCCTCTCTCCACAGGTCCACAGGTCCTGCCAGGGGCCTGCTCCAGCATGGGCTTCCCACAGGGTCACAACCTCCTTCAGGCATCCACCTGCTCTGGTGTGGGATCCTCCACAGGCTGCAGGTGGATATCTGCTCCACTGTTAACCTCCATGGGCTGCAGGGGGACAGCCTTCATCACCATGGTCTTCACCAGGAGCTGCAGGGGAATCTCTGCTCCGGCATCTGGAGCACCTTCTCCCCCTCCTTCTTCACTGACCTTGGTGTCTGCAGAGTTGTTTCTCTCACATATTCTCACTCCTCTTTTCAGCTGCAGTTGCACAGTTTTTCCCCCCTATCCCAGAGACGCTACCGCCATTGCTGATGGGCTCAGCCTTGGCCAGCGACAGGTCCGCCTTGGAGCTGGCTGGCTCTGGCTCTATCGGACATGGGGGAAGCTTCTAGCAGCTTCTCACAGAAGCCACTCCTGTAGCCCCCCCACACACACCAAAACGTTGCCACGAAAACCCAATACATCATTTTTGTGGCCCTCCTCTGGACCCACTCCAACAGTCCCATGTCTTTCCTGTGTTGAGGGCTCCAGAGCTGGACGCAGTACTCCAGGTGGGGTCTCACCAGAGCGGAGTAGAGGGGCAGAATCACCTCCCTTGACCTGCTGGCTACACTTCCTTTGATGCAGCCCAGGATACGGTTTGGCTTTCTGGGCTGCGAGTGCACGTTGCTGGCTCATGTCCAGCTTTTCATCCACCAGTACCCCCAAGTCCTTCTCCGCAGGGCTGCTCTCAGTCCCTTCATCCCTCAACCTGTACTGATACCAGGGGTTGCCCTAACCCAGGTGCAGGACCTTGCTTGCACTTGACCTTGTTGAACCTCATGAGGTTCACATGGGCCCACTTTTCGAGCTTGTCTAGGTCCCTCTGGATGGCATCCCGTCCCTCAGGCGTGTCAGCTGCACCACTCAGCTTGGTGTTGTCTGAGAGTTTCCAATGAAAACTGTCATCTCCTGGTGTTAAATATCTGCTATTTTCTTTGTCACACTGATGAATTCCCAGTATTCCATTCCTCTTTTAGCCTTTGACTTTCACAAATCTTTACTTAATCTCTTTTTTCCAAAAAGGATTTAGAGGAACCTTGCACTTAGTTCATAAACTATCTTTAGGTACATTGCACAGGGTGTGTAATAGTACTACTCCAGGTCTGTTACCCTAACCATAGTATCAAAGTCTAATAGAATAACCTTGATCTGAGACAAGGAAGTATAGTAAACGAAGGTATAAGAGAAAGTTTTGCCCTTTTTTCCTCCCCAAAATAAAGAATAACAGTTCTGCTAAAGATAAATGGAAAAAATACAATTGGGGTTGTTTGAGAATTATACCTCATGATGTTGCGGCAGTTCTTCGGGTAGAGGAAATGTCTCTTGCTTATGTTTTCATGGAAGGGTAGGTACATGTGTAAAAATAATTATGCTTGGATCAGCATATTTGCAGTTTAACAATCAACTGCTGATTATCCGCTGATTCTTGCAAAACAGAAAATCTGTTCTTATACAAACATTAATTATGGAATATCTGACAGAATCATTCCAAACTGGTTTAATTCTACACAGTTTTTATACCCTGTTTAATTGCATTTTCACTGAGGAAAGATCCAGAGCAGCCCTCTTACTAAAGCTCTTTTTGCATCTTTATATTTGCTTTAGAGGTTAAACTGACTGCATTGTCCTGGATGCTTTGCTGTTGTGGTAGACAATTTTTTGAATAGGTCCCCAGCCTCTATTAATTACCACATTGGGATGAGCCTCCTGTATCACATCAAATGGATTGCATCTATTACATCCAAAAAAATTTGCATCTATTACATCCAAAAAAATTTGTGTGTGGCGGTTATTGATGGGGCCTCAACCATCCTGGTTTTATTAAGACCATTTTTACACCTAGTTTACAAGCTAACAGTGCCATTATCTCTCCCCAAAATCCCTTGGCAGTTACTACCGCCAGCAACAGTAGAAATTACAGAGGGATTAATCTCTGGCTACATCCCCCAAAAGCTTTTCTCTGGAGGTACAGAATGATATGTTGAACTGTGTTAAGCGGTGAAAGATTTAATGAAAAAAAAAAGCTCCAAGTGCCTGCCTGCATCAGAGTCGGTGTCTGTCCCTTTCCAAACTTGTCAATACCGTTTTCTGTCTGTGCAGGCCTGTTGGGCTGCTGAGATACGTACGATGTCTTGGGCTGTTTTGTTGCAGTAGTTGTTTTTTTAAAAGCCCAACCCTGCAGAAGGTTCATTGGAGCAGTCGATTTTGGAGGAAAATGAGGAGATGGGGTAGAAGAAGGAGGGGATTACAGATCTCTCAAGAGTCCCTTTCATTGCAAGTCATTCTTCCAGCCGTGGGAGAGGGTCTGGCACGGTGAGCAGAGCAGGGGGAGACAGATCCCATGGATGAGGACAAAGAGCAATGCTGGGCACAAAAGGGTGAGGCAGAGGAGAGGGGAAACAGTGACTTGGCAGGTCACTCCTGCAGCGCCCTGCTCTGCCTGATAAGGGTGGGTTTTACAGTGGGGATGCTGCCATGGACACACCTCCATGCACACTGCAGAGGCACCAGGGTTTGGGGAAGGAACGATAAGGAACACAATGAATAACTGACAAAGCTCATTTGATTAATGCAGTCATTTGCATTACAGTGCCAGATAGCTTCGCTCCTGGTGGATGAACATCATACCCAGCTACAAATATTATTAGTATAATTTCAATGACATCTAAGGGTGACAGTAGACTGTATGGAGGGAGAGGTTGTTAGGAAGTTTCAAATTTTGCAGAAGAAAAGAAAGTCTAGAGAACAGCAAGCCAAGCATCCCTCACTTTTTTTTGGTTTAGGGAAGCTATGGCAGGATTACTAAAATAGTTTTCTTTGAGTTTTGGAGAGTGTATACAAGTAAAGAAAAAATACAAGACAGAATTGACATCATGGTATATATCAAGCCTTCTTGTTTGCATTTTGTGATTAACTTTTTTCATACAAATGTCAGAGGAAATGCATAGTAATCAGTGATAGCTTCTATGCATAGGTAATGTCATCAGGTGCAGTGTCTATACATCAGCAGAGTACTTTTTGTGACTTTCTTGAAGACGCAGTATAAAACGTTAGCACCAATCAGAGATTTCCCTGCGTCTTTTGTTTTGTTTTGTTTTCACTTTCATTCACAATATTTTCTAGTGAAATATAAATGGACACATTTTGTGCTATGTTTTGTTCTTCATACCTCATTCCCTAGGGAAAAAAAATCCATTACTCCTAATGACAGAGAGAGATCATACAGGTAAAGCATATTTCAATCTTTAGGCTAGAACAACCAAAGAATATAAAAATCCATGACCCACAGACAACTGCAGGCTTCAGCATCAACTCAGGTTATGATCTAACACCAGATCCCTGACATGTATCATCTGCTTTTGCAACGTAAAAAAAACACAGGACATATGGGACTTGTATAATATATGGGAATGTTAGTTGCAGAATTTGCATCTGTTTACAATGCATGGTCTTGATCCTCAGACATAGAACAACACCCCTGATTTAATAAATAACCTTTGCCTTCTTTGGTGTCCTTTTTCCTTTCTAGTGTTTGTTTCTCTGGTCATTTCTCCTTGGACATTAAGTGGCCTGAACTCATGCGTATTGCACTGTTTATGTGTCTGTGGTTCATATATGGTTATATGCTCTATATTGCACTAGCCAATAATAGCTAGTGTCAATATAGAAAATGTATGTGCTAAGTGTCAGAAGGTGAAAAGGTGGTAAATATTAGCAAAGCACCTGTGTCACTCATAAGAGGGCTTTAATCTCTTGTTCTGTTTTGGGTACTTCCTTGCTGAGATATTTCTGAACAATTACAAAGAAAGTCATAGAATCACAGAATGCTTTGGGTTGGAAGGGACCTTTAAAGATCATCTAGTCCAACCTCCCTGCAGTGAGCAGGGACATCCTGAACTAGATCAGGTTGCTCAGAGCCTTGTCCAGCCTGACCTTGAATATTTCCAGGGTTGGGGCATCTACCACCTCTCTGGGCAACCTGTTCCAGTGGTTCACCACTGTCATTGTAAAAATTTCTTCCTTATATCCAGTCAGAATCTACCCTCCTTTAGTTTAAAACCATTGCCCCTTGTCCTGTCACAACAGGCTCTGCTAAAAAGTTTCTCCCCATCTTATAAGCCACCTTTAAGTACTGCCAGGCTGCAATAAGGTCTCCCTGGAGCCTTCTCTTCTCCAGGCTGAACAACCCCAACTCTTTCAGCCAGTCCTCATAGGAGAGGTGTTCCATCCCTCGGATCATTTTTTTTGCCCTCCTCTGGATCCACTCCAACAGCCCCATGTCTTTCCTGTGTTGAGGGCTCCAGAGCTGGACGCAGTACTCCAGGTGGGGTCTCACCAGAGCGGAGTAGAGGGGCAGAATCACCTCCCTTGACCTGCTGGCTACGCTTCCTTTGATGCAGCCCAGGATATGGTTGGCTTTCTGGGCTGCGAGTGCACATTGCTGGCTCATGTCCAGCTTTTCATCCACCAGTACCCCCAAGTCCTTCTCCGCAGGGCTGCTCTCAGTCCCTTCATCCCTCAACCTGTACTGATACCAGGGGTTACCCCGTGCCAGGTGCAGGACCTTGCACTTGACCTTGTTGAACCTCATGAGGTTCACATGGGCCCACTTTTCGAGCTTGTCCAGGTCCCTCTGGATGGCATCCCGTCCCTCAAGTGTGTCAACCGCACCACTCATCTTGATGTCGTCTGCAAACCTGCTGAGGGTGCACTCAATCCCACTGTCTATGTCACTGATGAAGATATTAAACAGTACTGGTCCCAGTACGGACCCCTGAGGGACACTGCTTGTCACCATTCTCCATCTGGACATTGAGCTGTTCACCACTACCCTCTGGATGTAACCATTCAGCCAATTCCTCATCCACCAAACAGTCCACCCATCAACTCCACCTCTCTTCAATTTAGAGAGAATGATGTTGTAGCGGACCGTGTCAAAGGCCTTACAGAAGTCCAGATAGATGACATCCGTAGCTCTTTCCTTGTCCACTGATGCAGTCACTCCATCATAGAAGGCCACTAGGTTGGTCAGGCAGGACTTGCCCTTGGTGAAGCCACGCTGGCTGTCTCGAATCACCTCCCTGTCCTCCATGTGCCTTAGCATAGCTTCTAGGAGGATCTGTTCCATGTTCTTCCCAGGCACAAAGGTGAGGCTGACAGGTTGGTAGTTCCCAGGATCATCCTTTGTACCCTTTTTAAAAATGGATGCAGTGTTTCCCTTTTTCCAGTCACCAAGGACTCCACCTGACTGCCGTGACTTTTCAAATATCGTGGAGAGTGGGTTGGCAACCACATCAGCCAAGGCAACTACATCCCTCAGGACTCTGGGATGCATCTCATCAGGTTCTGTAGACTTATGTATGTTCAGGTTCCGCAGGTGGTCACAAACCTGATCTTCTCTTACAGTGGGAGGGACTTTGCTCCCCCAGTCCCTGCCTTGCGGTCTATCCACTCAAGAGGTATGGAAAGAGAGGTTGCCAGCAAAGACTGGCAGTCAACAGAAGTTGAGAGACAGGAGAACCACACTTGAGTAGAGCTAAAATAGTTTAAGAGTCTCAGACCTAAGAACTTTGGGGCTGTCATTCCAGAGAAAGCCAGCAATTGTGGATGATTCCCAGCAGCATGTAAGACAGGAACCTGTTTGCATAGCCTGATGAAATGGCCAAGGTTTGTGTTAACAAGGGCTCCATCAGTGTGTGGGCAACCTACAGCAATGGCCAATCATTCACTGACTTCAGGATCAACATAATCATTTCTGATTCAGGTTTTACTATTGTATGATCATGTTTTGTTATTGCTGCTGTAAAACTTAGTTAATAATTTTCTCCGCTTCTCTTGCAGTTGTGAAATAAAGATACAGAAGAGCAAGGGGGTTTTTGGGTTTGGTTTTTTGGTGTGGGTTTGTGGTTTTTTTGCCAGTGAGAATGTAGATTATGGTTTTGATGTTCAGTTAATGTGTATAAGATACGATCTGAATCCAAGCTAAATCAGTTTTGAAGTTTGGTAGGTATTTGATCAGCCTGCAGAAATACTTAAAGGAAGTAATTGCTGTAGAATTTCAGGATCTTGGAAAGGAAATTGGAAGCCTCTGCAAGAAAACAGAATATGCTTTAAGCCAGTGTTTTGTAATACTGTTATGTCTTTGGATTTTTGCAAGTGCATCTTGCATATACTTTCATTCCAGTGAGTCTCCCAATCCCAACTGGGAGCACAGTAAGGAAATAATAACAAAGCAACGAGAAAAATCTGAGCTATCACAATCCTTTAAGAAACCTTTTGGCTTTGACATAGTTCAGCAAAAATTTCATTCATTAGTAGGAAGCATTTCAGTTAAAAACCTGACTTTGCAATTTCTGTTTCCAGAAGTAATAAAAGGGACTTCTTAATTGACAGAACATTTTCCCCACTGAGATACCAACTTTCCAATCCATAATGGTGTCAGAGGGTTATTGGCTGGAGTCTGAGGAGCCTGACCTCCAGTTGCCATTATTCATGTGAACTGTGACATGTTGTATGCTTTCTGCCTTTAAAAGCCTGTAGTATGTGTAGATTTATTTCCAATTAAATAAATACAATTATGCATGATCTCTGAAAATGTGTTCAGAGGTAGAAAGTTTGCACTCAAAGAGGAAAGAGTATTTATTTAAAGCATTAATCGCTAAATAGGATCAACTTATTTATCTGAAGAGGCTTAACCTGCTGGTAAGCTGTCTGGGGAGCAAATTCCAGTTGTACACTGGTTTGATGCAAAGGGACTGTGGTTCCTGACAGGACCTCCTGCTGTCACCAAAATGTGAATATAACTATAACAACAAAACAAAGCTGTGAGATTATATCTGAACAGCATGCCACCTCTTGCTTTCCATTTCTGTAACTTACTGCTAGCTTTATTGGGACTCTCTTAGAGCTTAACATGCTAAATGCATAGAGGCAGTTTTTCAGTTTGGAGAGTTGTTGAGTGATAACTGGTTTACAGTATTTTTGCAAATAAAACATCATTCTTACAGTTTTCCAAGGTCCTCTACTACTGGAGGCTAATCCATTGTCACTACCTTCAGTTTTCATTCTCACCTCTGTGTGAATGTCCTTTTGTAGTTTAGTCTATTGCCAGTGTCAAACCAAAATTGAGGCATTCTTGCTTATTAATATATTATGAATACAGTACACCGCCAACAGAGCTTAATCTCTCACATTGACTCCTAGTCATCTTTCAGAAGTGTACAGAAAGCGAAAATGGGCCACTTGAAACATTTTAACCTGATTGGAAAAAATCTTTTTTCTCCTTATCCTTGCAGCTCCCCGGTTAAAATTGTGTAGACTGCTGAGCTGAATATGGAAGCACAAAGTGTTGTTCAGATGACCACCTGTCACTTTGTGCTTATTGATAGGCTTTGAACGAGAGTGCCGTGTTACTGACAGATGCAAAGCAGCACACGCTCTGCTTTAAAGTTGGCATTGTCAAAATAGTGAAGTACTCTTGGAGCAAGCCCATTATTGTTAAGGATGTGCGGCATGGCTCAGTGTGTAAAGCATCATAATTTATGTAAGGGGGGAAACAGGGGAGGGAGAAGGAATAAATATGCAAGTAACTGAGAATTACAGGGCTGAAGTCGCATCCAAGGGTTGGCATGAAAGTGAAGCTCAAGGGGTTCGTTATCCTTAGGGATGGGAGAGGTCTGTTTTTTTAAAGTACATATAGGAGTATCTCTTCTCTAGGCCTGTGAAGGGTGAGACAATAAATAACGCACTTAAACTGCAACAGTGTAGGTTTGGGTTGGAGTCCAAGAAAAACCTTCCAAGAGTAAGAAGGATGGCTTGGAGTTGCTAGCACGTGTCTGTTAGTAGCAGGTTTTGAGAATAGATTAAATAAACTCCTCTCAGGTAAATCCTTGACACAGGGGTGGATTAGGTGATCATCTGAGGTCTGTCTAGGTCCATTTGTCGATGATTGTACATTGTGTGTGTGTGTGTGCTGTGCTTGTGTATGTGTGAGGAAGGAGAAAAAGAAGAAGAGAGATGATGATTTTTACTTCATAGGGAACTTGCAAAACATCCGTCCATTCTCTGATCCCTTTCTGCAATTGCATATATTATAGGAGCAAAGGAAAAAATGGACAGGTTTTAAATTTTAGTGAAAGCTGTATCTTCATTTGGTATTCTGTAAAGCGGCGTAGAAGCTTTACAGGCAAAGTGCAGTATAGCATCACTTAGAGGTAGAAAGGGAATTGGAAAGTAGTACATGTATGGCTTCATTTATATGGTTATGCTTATTCAGCCTGAGCAACAAATTCTTCTGATGGGGCAGAACTTCAGGACTGTGGCTTTATTCTGACCAAACTTCTCATGGCCTAGAGCCAGTGATAGGCAGGGAGGTGACCAAGCCCCAGACAGTCCCTTCCCATGGCCTGGTGATCTCCTGTCCGGCTGCAGCCAGATGTGCCAGCAAGCTCCTCGCGCAGGGACCACTGCCCTGCCCTGGGTGTGCGGGTACAGTGTGCTTCAGTTGCCCTCCTCCCTACTCGCCCAGGCGTGCCTGCCCACTGTCTGGGGCAGGGAGCAAACACATTAGCGTCTATGTGACCTTACAGAAGACAACTCCATATGTTTCCCATCTGAAACTTGGCTGAGGGCATCTGGCCCTAGGTTTTCTGTGTCAGGATGATCTTATTGAACCATGAGCAGCATGTTGTTAAAGCATCAGTTTGTCAGAAAAGAGGGATCTCAGTTAATCATTTTACAGTCATCGTAGTCTGTCAGTGATCTGTATTATCTTAGGGATAGAATCCATGAAAAAGGTTGCACATTTAAGTAGGAGTCTTCTCCCTGCCGGTGGACCATACCTATGAAGTTTCTGTGATCACTGTGCAACTGTAAAATACTGGTTTTATGTAGCAGCTGACTGACACTTCACTTGCAACTGTTTTAAACGAATGGGTCTTCTTTTTGCAAAGTATTTTATATATGGTAGTTTTATCCCCACCTGCTGGGTATCATTTATTCTTTTGCACGTGAGTACGTTTATGCTGTGGTTTGAAGGGAAGACAACAGTCTAATTGCTTGTCTTATTAGCCCACTGGAAATAATGGAAGACTATATCATTGAATTGCCATTTAGCTACCATAGCCCTGGGTGTACATAGTCTGTGGCATAGTAGAGTGAAATCATTTATTAACTCCTTAACAACATATATTTAATCAGTTTTCTGGTGCTTCAGACCTTGCAATCAATAAATGCCTTTTACTTCCTTGCCCTTAATTAGTGTATGTTTGTCAAGATTGGCTGATTTGTAAGCCGCAAATGGTACGTGGTTGTGAATTCTTTACATCATTAAATGGGACAGTTGTGAATTTTTGTCAGGATACCCTTGTAAGAGAGAACAAAATGAGTTTCACTGCTTGACATGAATCCAGTGACTTTTTTTTTTTGCTAAACCAGTGAGTGAATTACTAAGACTAAGATTTGCAAGGGAGAAATGTCTTGTAATAAGGCAGGGTTCATGGGTATCATGATAGTTTTGTTTCTCCATGTTTGTAATTAAAACCTGGTGTATTGGCACAGTCATCTATTCATACAGAAGCTTCTGCACAGGTGTAGAGTTTCTTAAGGTAGCACCCATGTTTGCATCCGAAATGATGTCCACTGAGGTCTGAGAGCTGGTTCCTCATTTGGATCAGACAAGAGCATTTGATAAAAGCACACGTGAGCAGACGGATCTTTTACCAAGATCTAATTATGCAATTTTAGTCAAATCTGAAACAGATGCCCTTCTGCTTACCTATTGTTGAAGCCATTTGGTACCACTCTAATATTACACTGACACCAGGCAGGAAGGCCCTTTGTATTCCCCACTGAATCAGACGCCTTGGGTGTTAATTTAATAACTTCACAGTCCCAGGAACCAAAGGCGAGTTTGCAGTACACACGCGTGCACCTCTCCCTACGAGGTGAGCTGGCTGCCATGAGGAAGAAGAAGCATTTGTTTATGTCAGTGGTATATGAAAGGGGAATTGACAAGCAGGAGCACCTTAATGGTTTCAAACTACCTGTTAATGATCGTGGCACTGGTGCCTGCCTGGCAGCCTCAATCTCCAATTAAGCATCTGCCGGAGCTGGAAGCAGGACTCTTAATTGGAAAGAAACAGATTCAAAGCAGGTTGCATTTTCTGCCAAGACAGATTTATCAGTGAAGCCATGCCTTAATCCATTTCATCTCCCTTCCCACCCCCACCTGGCTTTTCTCTCCATGTTCCCCACCACTGCAGGCACAGCCCTAGAGCAGGGCAGGTAGCTCAGCAGCTCGGGTAGGTTTGGTTCTCCCCTTAACCTTTCTCTGACCTGGGACCCAGTGATGGATGCTGTCCTAATTGCTGACTTTTCTTCCCCCAGACCCTCCACGGCACACATACGCCCATTAAGATATATTGTCTAGTACACATTCAGGAGATCTGTTTGCAGCTATCTTTTACATAGAACTGATTGTTTAATTGCAGATTAAAGATTAATGCAAGTATAATGATTCCATGAGGACACTTCAGACAAAAGCATCCTGCATCAGGCAGCCTGCATCCATTTTTCAATTTGGCCATAAATTTGGCTGGGAATTAAATAGTAAGTAGCCGTGATTGCAACACTGGTCTCTGAAGGCACTCACGGGAATGAAAATAAATGAACAGGCTCTCACACAAAGCATGTTTCATTATGGTCATTAGTGGACAGATCCTCAGCAGGGACTGAAGGTGAAATTGTCTACAAGAAATGTTGGCACATGTCTGATGAAATTGAAATAGTAAGGAAGTGAGTATAAAAATGTTCAGGTCACAGAGCCTACAGATGACAAACATTTTCTCTGTGCTGTGGGGGTAAGCCACAAGAGGTGCAGACACAGAAAGACCCCTGGTATGCATTCCAGCATGGCTATATCTTATCTTTTACAGAGTATGAATATATTGGGGGAAACGTTTGCAATGTCATGAATGCATAATTGTGTATGTTATTTATGTACCAGGAGTTACTGCAATTCATTACCCTGGTGATTTTGATAAATTATTAAGGTTTTGCTTTCTGTTATGTTTTTCAGGTAAGGGCCCTTTTATTTTCCTTAAAATGCCCAGATGGCTGGTAAGTTGTTATTTCTCTTCATTTCTCTTCAATGGTGTGATATGCTGTGAACAGAATCATAGATTATTTAGGTTGGAGGGGATGGCTGGAGGCCATCGGGTCCAGCCCCATCCCAGAGCAGGGCCAGTTTTGTGCAGGTTGCTCAGGGCCTTCTCCAAGGATGGAGACTGCACAGCCTCCCTGAGGAACCCATCTCAGTGTCTCACCACCTTCGTGGCAAAGCATTTTTCCTGATGTCTGACTTGTGTCCACTGGCTCTCGTCCTGCTGCTGTGCATTGCTGGGAAGAGCCTGGCTCTGTCCTCTCTGTACCTCCCCATGAGGCTGTTGATGGCATCAGTAAGGTCTCCCTTAGCCTTCTCACAGTGCTGGAACCTGTCTGGTGAGATGGGTCTGAGTTTCAGGCTTCTGGGCATAGAACAAAGCACGGAGGTTACAAATTATTTCAGCTCAGTTTGGTTAAAACAGCTTTCAGGGGACTCCCTGATGTCTTGTGTAGCTCTCAGAAATCTTAGCAGCAGCCACTAATTTTGAGTTATAAAAGCTCCTATTTCTTCTGTGTAAATAGAATTTTCAGTATAATTGATGCTATTTTGAGAATAACTAGCAATCCTAAAGTTAAAATTGTTCTTCTTCTTAAAAAGCAGTATATTATGATAAAATATTTCTTTTTTTTCCCCAGTAACTAAAGGAATCCACTTGGGGTTTACTGAAATGTAACTAAAGGAATCCATTTGGGGATTACTGAAGTGTGTTTGACTCAGCTTGCCAGACTTTCAGTGTAATTAGAATAAAAGTGGTGACATCTTCAAAGATGTTCAGTGTTTTGGGTTTTGTTTTCCATTAGTTGAAGAGTCAGTAGCATTCGTTTAAAAATAAGGTCCAGTTTGCTCCAGTGTTTAGCAACTTTTTTGCCTTTTGTTGCATCCTTGAAGTTGCACTTATTTCTATAACTCGTTAAAGGGGCACTAATTATTGTCTCAAAAACAGAGATATGATTTAACATCAAGAGTAAGTTACAGAATGAGGTGATGACAGAAATAATACGCTGATTAAGCAAATTTCACAGTCTTGTTGTGTTCCTCTTTTTGGTTTATTTTTTTCTGGTTTTTTTGTTTGTTTATATACTGATGTGCAAACTCTTAGGCACAGACTGTTGGTTATGCATTCATACGAAGACAGGGCAGCAGTTTCCTGATAAATCCACCACATTTTATAGCTGTTAGCATGATAATATAATTAATAATGCTAATCTGTGTTTCTTTCTGAACATGTCAGTGGAAATCTACCTGCTGATGCACAGGTCCCTGTCTGTGTACAAGAAAGCAAATACTTTTGGACAGTAGTGTCTGAGTGGCAATGCAAGCACTTATGTTTTGCTGCATTCCCTTAGAAAAGTATAAAAACCAAGGTGGTTGTAGCCACCCACTGTTATCTTACTATCTGTAGCATCAAGAGAGAAGCATGCTTCATTCCTCCTTTACCCATTTCACAGTTTTTGGTAGGGATGTCCTTACCGAGCCCCTGCCTGCCTGCCCAGCTACATGCCTTGTTGGAAGACCTCCTGCTTACCCTGCTCTTAGCAGACTGGTCTGCTCCTGCCCGTGGGATGCTCCACTGTACAAATCCTTCCCGTTCAAGAGCCAAAAGGGCCACTTAGCTCAAGCTGCATCTACTTAACCAGCCCATACAGATCAACTTGAATACAGAAGTAATGTTCATGACTAGGATAAGGCAAGATAAATTAGTACTACCCAGTGCTTCCTCAAAACCCTTCCAAGATCAGGCAAGGAGGACTTTATCAACAGAGAGGATGTCTGCTTCAGTGCTGGGAAAGGCTGTTGTTATGGTTTTACTTGTTCTGGTGAAGGGTTGATTTCAAGCCTTCTTGTATTTTGATATTCCCAGCAACCTTGGTGTGGTCTTTTCTTGGCACTGGCAGCCCCAGTATTGACAGCCCTGACACCAGTGAGTCTGGCTCTTGCACATGCACTAGCAAAACAAGTAGTAAAACATTCACACTTCCCTATGTCTTTACTGGGTCTACAGCATTCGTATTTATTCTGAGTTTAAAAATGCTTGGAAGTCCTGGAGGAACGATGTTACTTCTGTAAGGACAAAGCCCTGAATCACCTAGGAAGACCATGAAATTAGAGCAGTTTATGTGGCAGAGGTGTGCAGGGACTGCTGTTCTGGTGTAAACTGTAGAAGACTCCATAACAATACATGTGATAACAAGGACTCCATCTCTGTAGTGGGATCCACACTGGCACTTATTTGAAGACTCAGAGGTAATGTAGAATAAAGAGAAGGGTGTCTTAAACTGAAGAGACTGGTCTGTGAGTTGAAAGAATGTGAAGCACACTGAGCCTGGGTTATGGTCTGGAGAAGATAAAATAAACAGTGAAATGCAAATGGAAATACTGTGATGAGTTTCTAAGCAATCATCGTTGTGCCCTAGAGAAATGAGAGATTTGTGACTCCTGCTAGAGGATAATGGTGGTCTTCACAGACTGAAACCTGATGTGATTTGGGCGGGAATAAGAATGACTAGTCCTTGTGAGTTCATGTCAAAGTTTATATTTCAGGTACTTGCCAACTTACTCCTGGTCAACCAGGTTAGGGATTTGTCTTTATAACTCAAAATCAGAAAGCCAGCTGCGTAGCCTGGGGAATTAGCCGTTTTGTTTTGTCCTACATGTTCCCTTTTCTATATACAGATGACAGTTCTGGTAAAAACCTTAGGGACCCTCTAGGTCTACCCTAAACTTGGTGGCTTACCTGGTATTTAAAAGTTAGCTTATTCTTCAGTATAGCAAAATAAAGTGGCAAGCAAAGAAAACGTGGAGGAGTAATGCCCCATGGCATGAGGGATATGGCTTATATCCAGCAAACTATTTAGGATCCTGAGTCACTTTTATACTCTGCATTTTCTGTTTCTTTAAGGAATTGGGAGCCTTTGAACCAGAATCCAAGTATTTTCCTTTTGGGGAAGGAATAAGGAGTCTGTTTGCTAAATAAACTACAATGAAATATAGGAAGTCCCTGCGAGATCACAAGCAGATTAATTTCAAAATATAGCTTAGCAAAGCTAGAGTTTCTCAGGTACTGTGTGATCTACCTTACCTCATCAATAAAATTTATATTATTCACTTGTCTTAGCTGAGTTAGGTCACTGTGATATGTCTTACTAGATGACATCACTGCATTCTTCAAGGATTCTGTGCTTATCAAAGTTGCTGGAGTGAAATGCTTTAAAAGGAACAAAAATGCAATGTGTTACCATACCTGGCAATTTTTTATGATGAACTTCTTCAGAGATATAAGTATTTTGGAGCATAAACTTATTAGTAGTCTCTGTTTTGGCAGCTGAGATAATAATGCATGAGGAGGTGCTCTTTTTACTTCAAAAGACCACAAACTCTTTGAATATACTGCCCTTTTGGTTTTAGAAGGTAGCCTTACTATAAATAAGTTAGTGCCATGCTTCTGGTAGTGAATTCAGAAAGAGGAAGAGAGAAAGACAAGATTATTCACCCTAGGCATGTTTTATTTGTCTACGTGATTTATTATAAGAATTTAACGATTCATAGTTGTTAGTAATCTGTTTGTAATTGATCAATAATTCAAGTAGCATAGGGCACAGGCTGTTCCAGTAAGTGTCCATGCCTTTACAACAATCACCTTGTGTAGATGTGCAAATACAACTCTGATAAGGGCTGTTTGCATGGAAGTGCTAGTACTTCATGTACAGTGATGCTGCACTTAGCGATAACTCCGGTGATGCATACATAGGGCGAGCTATTAGCACTGTGAGCAGGCTGAGAAGGCATCTATCTTGTTTAATACAGAACATGAGACTCGCTGAACCAGTTTCAGAAATATCAGTACTCTTTTCCATCCCATTGTTTCTTCAGGAAGCCAGTTTGAATATCCAGTGTGAGCCTTCTATTATTAGTAGGGTATTTCTTTTGTACTGAGCCACAGTGAGATTTTATAGAGAGAGCCATCAATCATAGTCCAGCATTGCTTCAAGATAATTTACTTAGGATGGATTATTAAAGAAAGATTAAGGATGTGTTAAAATAGTTTAGTTTATATTAATAGCACACCTGAAAGATGTGTGGTCATTCCAAAGGGCTCCCATAGGCTATTAATACGAAACAAATGAACTCTGCATAGTACATCCATTATGATCGAACATCTGGAGATACAGAGGTCATGGAGGGAGTTCCTTGGGCAAGAGACAGCGTGTTAGCTGGGGAGAAGGAGACCAAGTTCGGACACAAAGGTGCATAAAAGGAAATATTAAAAAGGTGTGAAACAGAAACAGCTGCAGTTATTCTGTTTCTTTGAATCATTATGTGGAAGGGTGTTGTAGTTTAACCCCAGCCAGCAACTAAGCACCATACAGCTGCTCACTCACTCCGCCCTGGTGGGATGGGGGAGAGAATCAGAACAGTAAAAGTAAGAAAACTCATGGGTTGAGAGGAAGACAGTTTAATAGGTAAAGCAAAAGCCGTGCACAGAAGCAAAGCAAAACAAGGAATTAATTCACTCCTTCCCATGGGCAGGCAGGTGTTCAGCCATCTCCAGGAAAGCAGGGCTCCATCATGCATAACGGTTACTTGGGAAGACAAACGCCATTGCTCCAAATGTCCCCCCTGCCTTCTTCTTCCCCCAGCTTTATATACTGAGCATGACGTCATATGGTATGGGATATCCCTTTGGTAAGTTGGGGTCAGCTGTCGCGGGTGTGTCCCCTCCCAGCTTCTTGTGCACCCAGCAGAGCCTACTTGCTGGTGGGGTGGGGTGAGAAGCTGAAAAGTCCTTGACTCTGTGTAAACACTGCTCAGCAATAACGAAAACATCTCTGTGTTATCAACACTGTTTTCAGCACAAATCCAAAACATAGCCTCATACTAGCTACTATGAAGAAAATTAACTCTACCCCAGCCAAAACCAGCACAAAGGGGAAATCTTCATTAAGAGAACTGAGGAGAGAAATTGTATTTTTGCAGCAGGTGACAGAACATTAGTAGTCCTGCTCTGGGTGGATTGTGCCGGGTGGAAGAGGGCGAGAACAGTGTAGCCCAACAACATGCTCACTTTGGCTGTTGATCAAATCTTTCTAAGCAGGCTCTTCCCTCAGCAGCAGCCTTCACAGTCTGCAGGAACCAAAGGAAATGCTTTTTCGTTGGTGGCATTAAGAATATATTGATGGGTGAGGAGCCATGGAATGAGTAAGAGTAGCTAAAAGATTAGCTGCCCTAGGAGACCCTGCCATGGTATCAACATGTAAACATATAAATAGTGGTTTTCTCCCAGATATTTGTCTCAGTGCTCTAAATGAATTCCTCAAGATGCAGGAAGCAGAACATGACTCCAGTCTGGAATCGTGCTGCTCAGGGGCTGCTGAGAGCAAACTTCCTGTTCACACACAAATTTCCCATGACCTCTTGGTCCAGTAAATTCCCCTTCTGGTGCAAGTGATCGCAGAGAGAGACCAGGAAAGTGGGTTACCCACTCTAGGAACGCCTTTGTGAGACTTCTGGCAGTTTTTAATTCATCATGTGCTGTGTGTAATCAAAACAGAAATTGCTCAGATGCTGAAAGATTGGTACCTGATGAAATTGTGACAGGAAATACTTCTAGCTCTGATCTGGTGTTTGCAATGTGTGAGGGAGAGAAATCTGTTCTTGTGGGGTCTTCTATTCACTCTGCTTTTAAGAGCTGGAACAATCTGTCTCTGTGCTTATTTAATTAATGTGATGTCAACAGTGATAATGTGTTAAATAATATAGAATGAGTTGTAAACAAAGCAGGATTTGAATCTTCCAAATATACTACAACCAGAATTAATTGGCCAACCTCAGGGGAAATTGTAGTGCTGAACCTACTTCTTGGGCTTTGTTTCCTTTTTTATGAACAGTGAATTAGTTTCAGTTTTGAAGCTTCCTGAAATATTACCAGTTTTGCTGTCTCACTTTGAGAAATAGCTCACACTCTTTCTCAAAAAAGAAATGGGGGGAAAAAAAAAAAAGAAAAGAAAAAACAAAAACCCTGTGACTGTTAGAGGCATAAAGCCAGATCCTGAGCTCAGTATCAGTCTGAAGCAAGACTGGAAGCGAACAGTGACAGTATTCAAATTAAGCCATTGAAACACTGGAAGGTGATCTTAATTAGCAGATGTCTGCATCTAGTTAGTAGAATGTAAGTGAAAGTAAGACTCCCTGAATGAAAACTTCTGGTGGCTTGTTAGTGAAGCTATTTTTATTTTATTATACTCTTGCTGGATTTTTTTATTGTGTATTTTCCTCTCTGTGGAGGCCAATGCCCAGTTCCCCACTGGATGAAATCCTAGCTCCTTGCGGTCAGCAGCCAAGCTGTCAAGAAATGAATGAGACTTTAATGGGATTCATCTGCCCTATTTCAGCCATGTGTCTGGACTTGGAAAAAACAAGGTAAGAAACAGGCACCATCAGAGAGCAGCTGACCTCTTCCTTAACAGAGATAAAATGGATCAGATGCATTGGTTTGAAGCTGCTCTCTTCCCCCACTTTGACTTCAAAGGAAGTCTGCAGCCACTATACATATAGCTTTGGATATCTAAAAGGCAGAGGAGGTGGATCCTTCCTCATGTTTGTATGGTAGTATAGGCCTGTGGTAGAATAAACCTGCCAGTCCTCCCGGGTAGGATGGACAGAGTGGCCTGAGGAAACCTCCTTCCCCTCCATGCCTCTCCTATACTTATTTATTCAACCTAAACCCTGCTATTGCCTTAATTACAAGCACTGAGACCTGGCCTCATGTTGAAATGTTCATCTGCTTTTCTGCTTGCATGGGCACATTTGACCTCTGTTTATTTTGCTGTGTTTCTGTTCTGCTGCTCTGAAGCAACTGCAGAGAAGAAAGAAGGGAGAATGGGAAAGCTTCTGTTGTATTTTTCATTAATCTGGTGGTTTATCTATCCTGGCTGTCACTGGAGCAAAAAATGATCTTACATCCTAGAACTCCTGAAGTCTTCAGAAGAAGAAAGAAGGCACCCTTAGCTTTTAATTGTTTTCCTTTTATTTTAAATGAACAGCGACTTTTACTGTGGAAGAGTAGGCAATCCATAAGATTAGTCCAAAAGGTGAGCCAGACCTCAAACAAAGGAAATATGAAAGCCCTCTGTGAGTTTATTTCTTTTGTGGGGTTTTTTCAGATTCCTGCTGTGCCTCAGAGAGTGCAGAAACCCTAACACCTCACTTTCTTAGATAACAGTGGTTGCAACAAAAAGCCTTTTTTTTCTTTTGAGAGTTTAGGTGCAATACGTAGAACTGATGTATGACATGCTGTTCCTTTGTAAAAGTACCAAGAATATTAAAATACTCCCATTATCAGTTCTTAGCCTCAAGCTTCCTTTAATGATCCTACCGCATCTTGTAAGAACTAGAACTAAATTGAGTATGTGATTTCAGAAGGTAGCTACACAGTGACAATTAATGGTTCTTGTCAAAGTCCTGTGCAATCAGTATCCATGAATTATGACATCTAACCACTAGCCCTTTTAATCTCCACTAAAGGTTTTCGGGTTCCTTATTAAAGCATCAATCTGTGGCTCTGATGTGTCCCCTCAAAAGAAAAAATAAACAACTAATCAAGTAGACAGTGTTCTTTGTATTTTAATTCAAAGGCTGCTGTTGTACATATATTGCATTTATATGCTAATATCAGTTCATCAGACATTTAGACATGTATTCTCTTCATCTATATTTTTGTGCCCTCGTTATTATGTCAGTCTGCTGTTGAACTTTCCCCTGTTCTCCATTCAGAGAAAGTGGCTAATACAGTCAGCTAAGCAGATGAAAGAGTTACACAGATAGGAGTTGGATCCTGCTGTTCTTGTTTTACCCACCAATAAAAGTCATGTAACTTTAAAAAAAAAATTAAAATAACTCTTAACAATGATGTGACCAGCAAAAAAGCTTATAAGTGGTCCGTAACAAGAATGAACAAGCTTTGCCTTTCTCTACAGGGTTTCGTTTTTAATGTACGGTATCCAATCCTGGTGCCTTATCTAATTTAGAGAATAACTATAGATGTGCTTGAAACTTGTGAGAATTAAGAGCTGAGATGCATTTATTTCTGGATGTGGTTTGAAGAAGCAAGGCTAGCAGTTCATTTCCCGTTGCCTCACTCTGCCTCATGAGTAGCTCACCATTTTTCTGTGATGTATACTTTTTGTCCATTTTAGCTTGTGGTCCTGCCATTTTCTATCTAAATGTTACCATCTAGACTGGTTCACACCAGCCAACCTTCCGGCTTACAACACTGTCCATGGGATACTATGTGATTCAATACAATATACCAGCTAGGTCATTGCCACCAGGATGGCTGCCTCTAATGTGTGGTGTGCCCTGCATTTTGAGTATTTGTCTTGATCAAAGCTCTGTCATGGCAGGTTTGAAATTTGGAATATTTAACACGGTTTTCCCAAGTGTGACTCATTCTAAAAAAAGAGGCAGCAAATACCTGTCTCTTCTTCTTGACTGAAAAATGGGCTCACTGTGACCCTGAGAGTGGGCAGGTAAAATCAAGTTGAAACCTCTTTCCGCAGCCCACAACTGTCATGAGGTTGCAGCAGATACTGTGGTTGGTTTAGTCTCTTCCCTTTCCATTTTCTCCTCACACTAATCCTTCTTCAGCAACATGATGGTACTTCTAGCCTCGACTCACATTACTGGATCTACTGGTGATTAATTCTGGAGTCTTTCAAGGCCTGGGTTCATATTTCATTATTTTTAGGTTTTTTTTTTAAGAGCAGCCAAAGATTAGTTATGCCCAGTAGTCTCAATAGTGAGCTTCTGTCTTTGGTAGAGGACGTTTGTGTGTGGGGGACAAGCTTCCATGTGCAAGACTTCTGCATAACAGCTGTTTCTAAAAAGCTAACACTTCCTAAGCAGAAAACCTGTAAAGGGTTTGACCTTCAAACAAATCCTAAAAAGCTTTAAATTCCTCATGAGTTCGGGAAACTCAGTTCAATGCTAAATCCAGAAGATCCAAGGCACCTTTGTGATGTGTCTGCTTGTCCAGTTTGAGTGGGTAAATTCCTAAACTAAGACAGGAAATTTCTCAGAAACAGTTTTTCACATAGTGGTTTACAATCCTAGACACACACCAATGGAAAAACCACATTGATAGATCAGAATGGAAAAGATGAATCATTTCTTAAAAAGTAAAAGATGGAAACTCTTTTGCATAAATAAGTGCAGATGAAAGCATTACACCCTTCAATTCCTGAACTAACTTTAGCATTCTGATTAGAGGATTAATTATCTCTGTATACTTCATTCAAGTCTTGCAGTTATTTTCTCTGTTCTTAATTGATGATGTGGTTTGACATTACCTTGTGCCAACGTAGTCAATAGTATTTTAGAATTAGTTAAATCCAGCTTTAATTGGTATTGTTCTGTGATGGCAACAGATAGATTTTGATTTCTTTTTTTTTTTTCCTCCCATTTCTTTTTCACAGAAACTCCGGTTTTGGAGTCTTAGAGAAACAATATTTAATTTTTGATCCATTTTAATGATGGATCCTATCTCCATCAATCAATAAAAAACATTTACTGTGATAACATCTTCTGCAAAGGAAGTAAAATCTGTTCTATGACTGGACCTGCAAACCAGGAAGTTCTGCCTTAGAGACAGACAAATGTCATACCCAAAATCATGAACTAGATAGAGACATTTTGGTATATTATATTATTTTCCCATAATCTACACCTGCGTAAGGTAACCCTTCACTGTTTCAACCTGCTGATTCCTTCTTCCCTCTTTCTGAGTTCTTATTCCTTCCCTACACCACCTCTTGCCCTACATGTGCTAACTACCCTTTGTTAGCCTTTGTGTAATTAATACAGCTCAGTTTAATTCAGAGCAACTGCTGCAGTCCTCGTTTCATTTAAAGTCGCTGTGTCTGTTTTGGATGAGAAGAAAGGCTTGCCTGGCTAAGTTCCTTGTGTAATCCCCAGCTCTCTTGGGCTCTCATTCAGTGATGTAGTAAATGCAGCTCTACAGCTCATAAATACAAGAGAGCACGTTCTGTGACTGCATTGCACTTATCATTGACTGGGTTAAAATTCATCTTCCAGTTTTGTTGAAAAAACGTTGATTGGCTAATTTCCTACCAGCAGGCTTATGCTTAATACCAAATCAGATATCATCTGTCTGCACCATTCTAACTTTATGCTGGTTCAACAGTTGTCTGTTTTCCCAGCGTCATATAATTGGCATTGTACCATAAACTTGCTATCATGCACTCTGGCAATACATTAGAAATGTGATTATAATGCAGGGTGATACAACTGTCCATATATTTAGGATCAGCAAATTGTGGAACCACTGCATGACCTTTTCTTGTACAAGATATATTATCATGTTCTATGTACTTTACTCTGATGTCTTTAGATAATAGTAGCAATAACGGCATGACTAACTCGGTGTTGTGTGTCATTGAAACAGAGAAATGCTCTGTTATTAAGTCGTTTATTGAAAACAATGGAGATGAGATCAAGTCCAACTCCATTTCTTACAGTAGAAATTAGTCATTTTGCATATTCTGATGTTTTCAAAGCCACCTGTTTTGTTTTGATTATTTTTTTTTCAATGTACAGTTGCTCTGGTACCTTCTTGAGCAGATGCTGAAGGTATGCATCAGCACTAGGACGTATGAAGCAGCATTTTGATAATTTTTGCTCATGAATCAGATTGCCATTTTTACTGTTTTGATGCACATTTATTTTTACTAAGCTTGAGGTAGAGAATCTACTCAGAGCAGAATAAATGAATGATTTCTGCTGTGATAATGCCTATGAAAACAAGAGCAATCCAAACTTTTTAATGGTTCCATTTATTAAGCACACCTCTTTCCAGTCTCCTTCTCCATGAAATATGCAGTGGGAAGCAATTGTGTAAAAGAATAGAAGGCAAAACTTGAGGACATACATAGTTAAATGTTATAGATATGAAGATTTCTACCATTTCAGGATGGGGAATATGAGATGTTATTGATACCATATGTAGATGAACATACTGCCTCATCTATCTTTATTGCTCTTCTTACATGCGCAGTTGCTGATCAACACAGATGGTTTTGACTGCTTTGAACTATCACCTTTATCTTCTGATCAGTGCAGCCTAAGGTATTACACTTTGGCAGCAAGTGGCTTGCCGTGGAAGATTCACAGGTGGAAATGAAGGGGTTTATACCTCAAATTCCATGGTTACGGTTTGATTGATTCTCCTCCAACATATATCTTTACTACAAAGCAGTTTCTTCTCTTTACTGTTTATGGAACAAACTGCCTGAGTAAGGCTAACACACACATAGGCTGACATCTTCTAAAAAGAGGGCTGCACAGAAAATACTAGGAAAGCCTGTCATCAAGATGGAGCCCAAATATGAATTGTTGAGTTCTGCATTTTTCTGCGTATTCTTGATGCACACAACCAGCATATGTATTTATGTCTTTATTCCAAAGGTATCCACTATCATATAATTTGAGGATGTCTTGAAGAATAGTGATGATATGTTGGGCAATGGAAAGTGTGCCTAATGAAGTGCAACTAGCAACAGTGAGATCCAACAGAATGAAGGAAATGTGACTGAACACTGAGAATCGTTTGCTGTTAGGGAATGCTAGTTACAGAATAAATATGCAGAGTAAACCTCTTTGCTGTTTCACTTGTAATTAGAGTAGTTTGCAGAATCCTGTTCTAGAGATGTTTTTTCATGGGTAAGAACAAGGCTGAGGGTCTAGCTGAGTATGATTAGGACCTGTTTGCTATGGAGAAAAGCCTAACTGTAACTCTTGGAAGGCAATGAGAGAGTTCTATAGTTAAATGCAATTCCCACTTTTTCCAAAAACTGAAAATTGTTTAAGTGCTATACGTTTTCCAGACAAGGTACAGCTGAGACACAAAGGTGACTTCAGAGCCATGTTTCAACTCTTTGACTAGAGCGCTTCAGTTTTTTGGTGTCCTGTTGAAAGAGCAGGCCATGAAAATGAGGTCCTTGGGAAAGGCTTCCAGAAATCTGTCCGCTGCCAACTTGCACCTTTAAATCTGTGCAACACTCTGAAGAAGATAGTATTTGCGTGGAAGAGCAGGTTTTGATTCCTAGATATGAAAAGAAGCGAATATATCTGTAATAGAGGCACAGAAAGTAGAAGAGAAGACAGTAAAAGAGCACTGCACCATTTGGTTTTCCTACAGGAAAAGTGCTTACAGCCAGTCTTCCCTGTAATGCTATGAAATCTATGCAGCGCAGCTGTACTTGCATGTGTTTAAAGAAAGCAAAGATCTATAAATTTACTGTAGTCCAGTCATAATGACCAGAGGTTGCAGTGTGTGTATATACGTATAATATATATTATAAATGAAGCATCCATTTCCATTTCAACACTAATTCCCAGTAAGCTGGTATTCATCAATATGTTTGCTAGCAGATCAATATCTAATCTGTTTGCCAATTTAATTGTATCAGGAGGGTGCATCAGACTGATAATTTTCTAGTCAGTCTCTTGTGTTAACTGAACAAAAAGGTAAGAAGGTATTTTTACTGTTGCAAATGAATGAAATATTTCAGTGCAGATAAAATGCTTTGCATTCTGATCTACCTAAGCAAGCAGCAAGTCAAAGCTGTTATTAGAACATTAGATATTTTAGGAGCGGAAGATGCATCGTGTTAGATTAATGTAGCTATTTTATTTAAATTTGCATCTACCCAGTAAAGGAGTGGAGATAATTCAGTGCAGGATCACATGAAAAACATGTTACAGCAGCACAACTGGGAATTTGTGTCATATAAATGAAAGGAAGTCTCTAGCAGAAAAGATGCTGCAGCAGCTCTTGGCTTTCACTGTGTGAATAGATGGATGAGTGTTTCTGTGACTCCCAAAGCTGGAAGGTTTATGCTGCATTAATGGGAGTGTTTTCATCTGGTTGCATGGATCAAATCCAGCATTTGGCTAGGGTGGCTAGAGCTGGAAATCTGCCAACTATTATACTCTACTATTTAGGAAAATATGAAAAAGGCTTTTTTTTCAGGTTTTCCATGCAGCTGACATTTTTAAAAGATGACCTGTAAAATTCTCTGAGCTTCTGAGGGAATGGATTGCCAAAAGTAGCTGCCTCACTTGCTCACTCTTAATAGCATTTCCCATTGCCATTGGTGGAAGCAGGATACCTAGGTGGAGGTGGTTGGTCTGAGCCAGTGGGACATTTCTTGCATTCTCTCTGTGGTTCACTGCAAAAGTCAGACTCATTCAAACCTACTGTCACTTTAGATTATTTTTCCTCTTTTGGAGGAATCCAAGGCACTTTGGGGCATCTTTTTCAGAAATTGTTGTTATGACATGACATTTAAATTGATTTCAAAATAGTCTTACATATTTAAAAGGAAAACAACCTGCTTTCTGAAGGTTGGGATTGCAGTGATCTCCTTTCAGCATGGATCTTCTGTACATAAGGCATTCTGCAAATTATATATTCTGTTTCACAGAATTACTATATTTATTACCAGAGGAAAATAGATTATTAATTACAGCCAAAGGCTTCTTTGATTAAATATACAATTAATTAGGTATGCTAAGCCCATCTCAAAGCTCCCAATATTTTCAGCTGGATGGTTTTTCTGGTACTTTTAATTAAAATTGTTCTAAAAAGCCACAAGTTAGCTGCATGTGCACTTAAACTGAAGTTAGCTCTTCAGTGTTTGCTGGTTTCTGTATGTCATCTAATTAATCTGTAGAGATTAAATGTACATAAAATCATCTGAAATACAAGGTAATTTGTACAGATATGGAACAGTGGAAAGCTTTTCCTAGTCCTTGGCATGGTTGTTTTACCTTTGGAAAATAATTTTGAAAGGCCACAGATGATAATTGTTTTGATGAAGCAAGTGTGGAAAACAGCGTACCAATCCAGACACAGTAACAAAAGCAGCAGCAGAAAGTAACTTAGAGAGATGGAGGTGTTCGCTTTTCAGTGTACAGCTTGTCTTTGTTTCTGGAGGTGCACACTCCTTGTCAGCTGTCCTCGAAGTTTGGGAATCTCACCTAAATTCCTCTGTGCTGTCTGGTGGTTTGCATCCCACTCCTGTTTTGATGAACTGACTGTTGTGTGGCTAGGAGGTGGCTTAGAGCTGTGTTTTCCTTCCTGAGTTATGAATAAAGTTAGGGTTGAGTTTTCCGATGGGACCAAGAAAGTGAAGAGCTCCTACAAAAATCGACAGGTTTTGTTTTTCTGTGTGTCATCAGTACTCCTGAAATCTCTCTTTCTCATTACTGCTGAACTACTTTCAGTGGAAATCTCTGAGAAATTAGTTTGTAGATAATGAAACTTTCCTTAAAGGGGACAGGGTGTTTGTATTTTGGAGCCCAAATGCCTGGGATTTTTGGCAGCTCCATGCATGTGTGTGAACGTGCATGGGGGTAAGCAGACCCTTTATGTCATACTAGTGAAAAATTAAAGAAATAAAGACTGGGATTGGGTCGGGTTACGTTGTTACTGGCTGGAGCACATGTCATTCCAGATACTGGAAAGGCAACCCTACAGGTCACGGTGATGAGCAAGGAAGGGATTAGAGCACACGTGTCCAAGTGCACTTTGCTCAGGCAGATGTCTTGTCTTGTGTCCCTCACCAGCCACTTCTGCATTTGTCCTTTTCTTCTAATGGCAGCAGAGCTACCCAGAGCACACAAGCTTATGGCCCTGTGGTTAGAGCAAAGTCCCATAAAGGTTTGAGCCCTCCAGACTGTGGAGGACCTTGGATTCAGATCATCTGTTTCCTGGTGGACACTCCAGCTGTGAGGCTATCATTTTATCACACCTGGGAGCCTCAGGTGGTGTGGTCACTTGCCACAAGGCGTGTGATCACACAGTAACATTCTGTTGCTTTGGTTTTGGTTTTTTTTTTAATTCTCGTTTGTTGTCTTTTGTCTTTGTTTTCTGCGTGGTTCCTCTGAACAAGAGGGGGCAAAGTTACAAGTGATATTTTAAGGGTAAAAATATTTATTAACAAAAAGGTCAGGGAGAAAGTGCAGAGGAGGGAGGTAGAGGCAGCATGGAAGGATATTTGATTTCATAGCGGAAGGTGGAGACAAGCAGTGTGAAGATAACCTCCAATATCCTTTGGTGGAACCTTAGTTTACAATTACACCATCCTGGAATATAAACTGCTCTTCTATCTTATTCGCTCTTTTTCCTTCTCCTCCTGAAGGCAGCAAAATTCTGCTGGACAGCTTCGATGAAGTTGCTGCAGGGTGAAGAAGATAAGAACCAACATAAGGAAGAACTGTGCGTCATAACAAAATGATATATACTGTCTCCAGAAGTGCTGCCTTACCTTTCATAAGGCTTCATTCCTTTTTGTTCTTTTTTACCTGTTGTTAATGCCTTTTGCCAGAAAGAAAGCACACCTTTGTTTGGATTAATGTTAGTGTTCAGAAAGCTTATATTAAATATGCCACAGGAGAAGTAGCAAGTTGATATTCGAGTTCCTAGCTGGCTGCTGGATCATTGCTATCATGTCTCTGCACAGATAGATTGTCAGAGCAGTCTGTGTCCTAATATCTTGTTTTTAATGTATATAAGCCACCAGCTTTTAATGGTACATTAGCTTAATTTGTACTTGGCAAAAATTATGTTCCAGTTTTGCACACCTTCATCTACTTCAGGCAACAATATTCTGGCCTCCCATCAAATATGCCTCTAACTTTTTTCACAAAACGTTTTTTTTTTTAATCGATTAATTTTACATGTCACAAGCCTTGTTTTACATGCATGTTCCAGGGGGCTAGTTAGTGTATGTAACAACATATATTCTAGCTTTTTCTCATTATCCTGAGGACTTCTCCAGTCCATTCTTTTGACACAGAAGGGAATTTCTGAACATGTCAAATGTCCTGTGAACAGTGGTTTAAAAGCCTTTCTCATGCAATGTGACAAAGAACAGACTCCAAGCACAAGCAAGCATATGTTACACGTCACGAGTTAAAAGCAAACCAGTGTAGTAGTGTCCTGACCCAGCTGTATCCATGTGCTACAGTGTGCAAGTTAAGTACACAGAGGCCCCAGTTTTGTGGTTAACTCTGCCTGTCCCCCCTGTTTTACTGAAGCTGAGAGTCAGAAGCCTTGGGGCAGAGCTGTTTCTGGTGCCAGCAGCGTGCCAGCCTGCTGCAGAGGGAATGTGCCGGCGGGAGAGCTGGACAGAGCTGTGCGAAGGGCTCCCAGCTGGGAGATGTTCTTTGCAGCCATCATATTTTCCAGGAGCTGTACCTGCAAGCCATTTACATCTGTGGCACCAACTGTGTATGCCAACTGGTGTCCAGACCTTAAATAGGGTCCTTCAGATGTCAGATAGATTGGAAATGCAGATACTCTGGCACAAGAACAGTCCTATTTCTGCAAACACTGTTCTGTGATTCCCCTCTTTGTAATGCATCCAATACCAGTCTTAAACATTGGTGACGTTTGGAGATACACAAATGAATTGAGGGTCAAATGTCAGTGATAACTTTCGCCTGTTATTGCTTTGTGCTGTTGCTGCAGCTTTTATCAAACTTGAACATCTGTCCTTATTACAATTTGCTTTGCGACTGTGCTCCTTTTTGAGATTCAGAAGTGCCTTGCAAACCTTAACTCAGCTGTGCAGTGTTTCTGAGGTGTAGTGCAACAAGCATGTGTCATATTTGGAGATGGTTCTCTGTGTATATGGCAAAAAAAAAAAATCTTACATTCTGTATCTAAAAAAAATCAATAGTTTATTATTTAAGTCAGAGTAGAACTCTACTGTTTTACCTTCAGTGTAACAACAGGCAGGGAAAAAAGTCAAAATATAGTCAAGTTAAGTGACTCTGCAAAAACAACAGGGCCAAGCCAGTGATAAAGGCAGACCTTGGGCATTCTCAGTCCTGTGCTGACCAATTCACAGCTCTGCTTCCATTTTTTGTAACATAACTTTTAAATGAAAAAAACTCTCATTGACTGAGTGCAAGACCTGGCACAATATGTATCTCCGTCATAGTTGTTCTAGGCTTCAGGATAAATACCTCACACCTTTACAGCCTCTTTCAAACCCAGCTCATTATTATCTTTTGTGTAAATCCTTCTAAATTCACAAATCATTGACAAGACAGGCTCTGAGGGGCTTACAACCAGCTATGTTAGTGAAGCTGCTTTAGAAAGTCTGAGTGCTGAGAAGCCTAATATATTATGGGAGAAAAATAAATGATTGCCCATGCACAGCAAGAGCCATACTAAATGAAATACCTCAGTTGTTTTCTATTTTATTTTTTTACAAAATGCCCAAAGGCAATAATCCACTTTCGGGATTAACAGCCTGTAAAATATTACTCTAAAAAAATAAAACTATCTTTGAGCTAACTTATGGCAACACAGAAGGCATCAAGAAGCAGTGCAGTCTCCGCTGTGTTGTACTTGTGTAACTTGAAACCATGCTGAGTGAACGCTTTTTTCTGCTTTTATAGGACATGGGAAGAATAATTTCTGTCCAAGACTATAAATCAGACCTCATCCTGGGAAATATGTTTACAACACCCTTGAATACTGCTATCTATTAATAGAGATGTTCTCCCTGGATTACCAAAAGCCATAATAAAATATATTTATAATTTTTCAGCATTTAAAAAATCTGTTATCTTCCAGTCTTCACCCATTTCATTTTAATGCCTGATTTTTCGTCTCTAAATTCTCCAAACCTGAGGTCATGCCATTTGGTAAATTAAAAGGATATTCACGCATCATCCAAGGTGCTGAGATTTATAACCAGCTCGTTTCTCTAGACTCCCTGTTGTCTTTGGAGAGAGGTGGCCATTTCCAGAGCGTGATTCAGCTCACTCACAGCCAGTGTACATCTCTGACCCTCCAGTCTCTTGTTTTTGACTATAGGAGAACAGTCGGTTAAATTAGGTGTCTACATCTGGTGGTTTGAGTATCTTCTCCCATGCTGTATATTTCAAATTAAAACTGACAGATTTTTTCTGCATAAATTATGTGAGTAATTTTACTTGTGCAGTAGCTCAAGACCTGTATGTTTTGGCTTGGGTAGGTGTTTGCAGCTATGCACCTAGATAACCCTACCTACCCTCTGTGTATGGAAAAATCTTTATTTCTATATCTCTCTGGGGTTTTCTTCCCCATATCTCCCCAGTTTTTCTGTCTTCCAGCTTTTGCAGGAAGCAGATATACCACTGCTTCCCTTTTCTTCTAGACACCTGTTTTTGATTTAAGTGTGAGTGGATGAGATTGGTCTCCCAGATGGAAAGTCAACATAGTCATCAGCTGGCTGGGTGAGCCATTTGTCTGGTTGCTCTGTAATTTGGTCTAGGTGGTACCACTTAAGTTACCTGAAGGCTGGTATTCCCTAAAGCTTACAAAAACTGCTTTTAGGTTGGTGGAACTGGTAACTTTCACCCATTGACCAGTAGCTGATCCATGTCTTCAGATAGACATGCAGAAAATTAATGGTCAGAATAGGTAACCATGGGTTTTGTGTGAAAGTTAGATGATACAAGGGGAATACAGATTTTTCTTCAGCTTGTGTCAGAGCTGATTGTAGAATCTGGTGAGCAGCTGAAGCATGTTACTGGCAGTATTACAGATGAAACTGAGATGGAAGTGAATGCTGGAGATTTGCTTCTTATTCTCATGCTGCCAATGCTTTGTGATACCAAAGGATGTCCAAAGTGTAGTCCTTGTTGATTTTGTTATGGTGAAGCGCAAGTCTCTCTATTTTTAAAGTTGAGTGTGGTTAAATGGGAAACTCTTAAGGATACTGAAATTCTGTTTGAATTTTCCTGATAGTTGGTGTGCCTCATAGAAGATCATTTGAGGGTTAGTGTCCCAAATTTTAGGTCACTTGAGGCTTCTGAGGTATATTCCCCCAGAAAGGTAAATTTTCTTAAAACTGAAAGGTCACATTACATTTTTTTGTGTGTTCAGGAATCAGAGCTCAGTTTTGATTGTGTTGCGTATGCTTCATCCACTTGATGCCCCATCCTATGCAGGACATGTCTACGAATTGGTGGCAAAATTGAAAACAGCATAAATAGTGATTCTTGCGATATAAACATGAGCCTAATGTAGGTCTGCATCAGAAAAGTTTGGCTGAAAATGCAAGTTGTTTAGTAATAAAGAGTGATTGCTGTCTTCCTCTTCAACCCAAAGACCTGGTTGGCTCCACTGTACACTGCCTATGCCTTGTGTCCAGGTAGTTGCATGAAATACAGCCTATGGAGGCTAGTCATTTTATCACAGTCTGCCCCTTTTGAAGAAGATTTTCTTCCTTTTGGGGAGATACAGTCTGTGTCAAGCAGAAAAGTTTAAAAATCTCTCAGACAGATTTGCACAGGTGCGTGTTTTGAGTGGAGGGGAAAAGCACCTGAAGAGTGAAGGGGTAGCAGAGGGGATTTGAGTGGAACACAAGCAACATGGAGGGAGAAGGCAATTGCCTGTAGGGTAAATAACCCTAGCATTTTAATAAAGGTGATTTCTGAAGTGGGGGTTTTCAGAGATCCAGTTTTTAGCATGGCCTCCAGAAATAGTTATACTGGCATAACTGTGAGGCAAGGGACACCAGTGTTGAGAGAAGTAGTAGCCAGGATGAATAGGGAGGTTTGTTAAACTACTTTAGCACACAGGAGGTGCTGGAATAAAATTAAATGATGCACCTATGCTTAGGATCATTGTGGGATTTGCTAGCCTTCGAGTTCAGCATACACAGTGTGGAAGGTGTTAAAGTACTATTTGAAGGAAAGGATGATTACACATAGAGGAGGCAAAGGGTAAGTGGGATATAATTAATTGCAGACTAAGCAGGGGTAGATGGTTACAAAACCAGGCTAACCTGATAGATTTTCTGATTAGTAAATGCCTTATCTTGATGAAGAGTATGTGGAAGGTCCTCTTTATCTAGACTTCAGATAAACAAAAATATCTGATGTGGTATTATAAGGGAAAATACTAGCTGAAATGGAACAAAAGCAGTTAGATAAGTGGTCGTAAGGAGGATATGGAGTTGACTCTGGAGGAATATCTATCTACATGGAGTGTTAAAAAGGAAAGTGAAAGGCTGGAGAGAGGTTACTGCTGGAGCTCCAGAAGGGTTTGTCTTTGCAATAATCTTGTTTAATACTTTTATTAGTGACCTTTGCAGAAATATCAGCAAACTTCACCCGCCGATTCCTAATGACATGTCTAATGTCTTCTAAAATACCAATGACTTCAGCAGGACTGGGAGGTTTACCTGGGAACCCTAGGGGGGTAAAGGAGGAGGGGAGGAGGGGAGAAGGCTAAATATTGAGGCAAGAAGGTGGAGGAAAAAAAGAGAAATGCCGTAATGAATCATGGTTTAGGGAAGTACGGTAATCAGAATGTAATAACAATAAGAGAGACAGAGACTGAGACTAGACCTGTTATTTCTCTCATTTGCTGCACTACTGGGAGATTTCCAAACATAGCTGCTGTACCCGTTTGACTGGGATGGAAGGAGCATTTCAGAAGAGTAGCCTTCATCTATTCACACTAGCTCCTTAACTCCAGCCCTATTTAATAGCTGGTTTGATGATATTTAATTATGAATTATAGCTTCAGAAAGCAATGTATAATTTCTTGCATTCCAAAATGTCCAGTAACCTGATGGAAAGACTGCCTTGAAGAGTGAAAGACATGATTTCATGCTCAGTTATGCTGAGTTCAGCTTTCCCAATTTCTAGGTGAACGTCTTATTTGTTAGGCTACTGTGTCAATATGCAGCTGCTAGTGCCCCCAATCCTTACTGTCCTCATTTTTTAAGGGAAAGGGAAAGTGGTGTGTTCCATTGGTTTCCATACTTTTAAAGAAGTCTGGCTGACTACCCTGGGCCTGGAGTAAAAGGGAAGACCTGGTGGGAAGAAGTAGCTGCTTAACTGCAAGGCTTCAATGGCAGCTCCAGAAGTGCCTTTTCAGTTTGCTTCCAGCCTGTTGTGCACGGTGGCTCTTCACTTGCCCCATAGACCAGTGCATCTCCTGCTTGACAGCGTCTGAGGGGCTCTGTGCCTCCTCCTACCCAAACAGCACAGGGTAAAATGAGGATACTGAATCCCTTTTGGTACTCATCCACCTCATCTGCTGATCATTCATGAGGATGTCAGATGGGACAGCATTGCACTCTCTGGATCACAGTATCACAAGCTGCTCCAAGTAATCCCTCTCTCGCTCGATAGCGCTGTGTGACATACTGGATGTGATGGCTTGCCTGCATCTCGTTTCCACTGACTGCAGCAGGCATCAGGGGGAAGCTGGAGATTTAGACTGCATGGCTGGGTAGCTGACCCCACCATTTCTGGGTTTTCCTAAGGCTGAGTTTTGGAGGGCGAGGTGGGGAAAAAAATGCATGTTCTAGATATGGGTAAGATAGCACTGGCTACCTTAACTGTGTTTTAGTGAGACTTCTGCACTGACAACTGAGTGTGATGGTATTTTCATTTGGTATTAATGAAAGCACTGGAGACCAGTATGCAAATTATTTCCCACAAAAATATTCTTCTCTGAGAATCTCCATTAAGAGTATATTTGTCTCCTATGTACGTAAATATTGAATTTTCACAGAATTCAAAACCTGCAGTCCCTTTTCTCAGACATTTTGCTTGTTGTCTAACAGGATATCAATAATTATCTGCAAAGTAGTCACAGTGAGAAACAAAACCATGAATATTAACTTGGCAGGTTTGTTTTTAAACTGTCTGCCTGAAAAGCTACTTGTGCCATTCCTGGCTGGAATCTCACCCAATATTTCCTGTCTTCTGTACAAATAGTAATCAAAGAATTTTCTTTATTGTGAGATCTTGGAGGCAGACCTGAAACACAGCAGACAAAATGGTTTATGCTTGGAACAAAGAACAGTACTATGACGGTTGGAGACCTGCGGTCGGGTGGTTCACTGTAAGCTGACCAAATTTCCCCGGTGGCCTGGCCTTTCTGCCACGGTTCCATGTCAGTGACCAAGCCCAACAAGTGTCAGGACAAATTCAAATAGCACAATTGATTGCTGGGCATGATTTATGCCTGTCTGCCTCTCCTCGGGTGGGGAAGGTTTGTTTAAATTTTGCCCTGCCATTTTGAACTGGCTTCAGACATTTCTCAATTTATTGGAAGTCTCTGCTTTTCAGCTGCGGTTCTTTTCACCAATAACTTTATGTTATGACATTTAACTTGGCTAGCTTGTAAAGCCAGCTTACCATGAAAGTTTAAAGGAAGCTGACTTTCTTAAAGAATATTATCTATTAACAGTAACATGAAAGCTACTCTCAAGTCCTGTGTGATGTGGATTTTGAAACAGGAGCCTATTTGATTTTAAATTTAAGGGGAAAAATATGCTTTTCTCCAACTGAGCCTTTCTAAAACACGACCCTTTCAACAAGTTAGCCAAGAAGAAACCCTTGAATTCAGGTACTCTGTGCTGTATTACTGAGCTGTAAGAACTTCTAGAATTCAGACTTGGTTGAAATTTGCACTTCGCCACAATATATCCATCCAGTTGCAAGCCTGTGCTGCTCCTCCGGGCCTGCCTCTTATTTAAAGTACACCTAAAAATTTTACAAGCTGTGGTGTTGCAACATCATATTTTGGTTTCTGTGAGTATAGAATAGAATATTTTAGAATATTTGAGAATATTTGAGAGTATTTGAGACGAGACAAGATGAGATGAGACAAGATGAGTCGAGAAGAGAAAAGAGAAGAGAAGAGAGTAGAATATTTACAGTTGGAAGGGACCTACGATGATCATCTAGTCCAACTGCCTGACCACTTCAGGGCTGACCAAAAGTTAACGCATGTTATTAAGGGCATTTTGCAAATGCCTCTTAAACACTGACAGGCTTGGGGCATCAACCACCTCTTCAAGAAGCCTGTTGCAGTGTTTCACCACCTTCTTGGTAATGAAATGCCTAATGTCCAGTCTAAACCTCCCCTGGTGCAGCTTTGAACCATTCCCACATGTCCTATCACTGGATCCCAGGGAGAAGAGCTCAGCACCTCCCTCTCTACTTCTCCTCCTCAGGAAGCAGTGGAGAGCAATGAGGTCATCCCTCAGCCTCTTTTTCTCCGAACTAGACAAGCCCACAGTCCTCAGCTGCTCCTCACAGGACATGCCTTCCAGACCTTTTACCAGCTTTGTTGCCCTCCTCTGGATGCATTCAGGGACCTTCACATGCTTCTTAAATTGTGGGGCCCAGAACTGCACATAGTACTCAAGGTGAGGCTGCACCAACGCTGAATACAGCAGGATGATCACCTCTCTTGACGGGCTGGTTATGCTGTGTTTGATGCACCCCAGGATGCGGTTTGCCCTCTTGGCTGCCAGGGCACACGGCTGACTTATACTGAGGCTGCTGTCAACCAGCACACCCAGATCCCTTTCTGCAGGGCTGCTTTCCAGCCACTCCTTTCCCAATTTATACTTGCGCCCAGCATAGAAATTCTATATTTTGCCACAGTTTCTTGCCTCCTGCTGAAGAAGGTTGCAAAAGTTAGAGTAAATAAACACTGCAAGGCAGAAGTCATGGTAAGATGTGACATCTTAAAATCTGTCTGTGAGGTTTAATTAAGAAGTTCAGCTGAGAAGTGTTACCTTTCAGTGTTGCTGATTTTGGTGAAATGACTTCATTTCCTGACATCAGGAACTTTATTTTCACTAATACTGTGCTGGTCTTAAAGCTTACTAAAAACATTTCTAGATAGTCAGCTGTTACTGAATCATTCTTTTATAAGCACACATAGAACTTATGTCTCCCATTGTAAAATAATCCTGTGTATATAATTTGTATATTGCCAGCAGGAATTCATGTCCACCTAGCAGTTCTCTTTTAATATATAATGTAAAAATAAAGTACCTTATTTCTTCTTTCAGTGGTATCTACCTTTTTCTTTTATGAAATGCCATATAAATTAAAAAAAGAGAAACACATTTTTAAAAGGACTTTATTCCTGAGACAAAACAAAGATGACATTGCCCTTGTCTTGATATCCCATAGTGTGTCATGGTTAAAGAATTTTCATTGTCTAGGCCATAAACTTTATTTTCAAGCGTGTCTATTTTAATTCATGTCCCCTTATAATTCATCGTCTAAATTATCAGCATAGATGTATAATCATTATTTTTACTGCAGCAATATCTAAAAGGCCTTACTTACTTTGGGGCTCTGTGGTGCTTGATGCTGTATAACCAAAAAGACAGTCCTTGCGCCTAGACATTTTTTTCTGAATACATAAGTATAGGAGGTATAAAGTGTGGACTGCAGTAATCTTTTCAGTGTTTTAATTAAATTGTTCATGCTGCTTTTACATAAGATGATCAAAAGCCTGTCAAATAATCTCATCGCTTATTAAAGGATAACTCTGTTGCTCTCAACAGCAAGAATTACTCTGTTCCTGATGTTAAAAGGTCTTTTCTGCTCTGTATCCTAAACTGTACCATCTGATGTCAGTGCATGGCAATTGAAAGCAGCAAGAACTGCCCACATGTATCCAAATGCCATGTTTTTATCTGAATAGTTAACACAGAGATTCTTCAAAATCTGCTTGGATTTCAGTGATATTTGTAGTATTGCAAGGCAATGGTACAAATCGGATTCATGCAGCATATTCAGCAGCCAGTTGACTGCATAGCCTTGCTACCAGCCATGTGTAAGCTCCCTGCCGTATTTTTCAGCCATTTGGTCCTTAACAGCCTTGCCGTAACTTGAAGAGCTGGAACAGCAGCTCTGACAGAATCTTGCCACATACCCGGAATTGCCTGGGAAAAGGAAACTGATGAGCGTTGTGTGAACTTCCTCAGTAATTGCCCTTTGCTAATTTTTTGAGAGTCCATTGCAGAAATAAGCCAGCTACTTCATTCTCTCCTGAAGCCAGTATGGAGGGGCTTCATGTGTAGACTTCACGCAGGGGAAGATTCCCTTTGCAGGTGTTATGTACTAAAGCCGTACAAGAGTGGCTGCTGCTGACGCTGCATAGACTAAACCCAAGAAGATAAAGGAAGTGAAAGAAGCAAAAGAAAGATAAGAGAGGGAAGCCAAAGAGGCAAATGGAATAAAACAGAGGAAGGAAGTGGTGAGGGAGGGCAGAGATATGGATAGAGGAAGGAGAGAGACACTCCAGAAGGACAAACAGGCATAGAAACACTGGGACAGAAATAGCAGCTGTAATTGATTTTTAGCCAGGAAGGAGCTGGAGCTCTTACTATTGAAGATGTGTACACAGCCATGTGCTGTATAAGATAGAAGTAAGCTGGTCCTAATATTCATATCCCTTACCATTTTTCCTGCTAAAAAGGAACATGACAATTAAACTTGAGAAACAAACAATATAAAATATTTCTATGTTAGTGCAGTAAGCCATCACTCAGTAGAAAAATAAAGTTATCCTACATGACTAAATAGTCTTTAAAGGAGGATGGGAGTAGGAGAAAGAGAAGCAAAAGGGAAGAAACAGACACAAATATGTGTCGCAAGATCCCTTTTCTGTGCATCTACATGTAGGGTTTTTTGTGTTCATTGTGTGTAACTGTGTACAAGCATGCTATCATTAATAGTACCTGCTCTCTTGATGTTCAAATAAAAATTGTTGCTAAGCTTTCCTACGAGCTACTGGGAACTTTCTGGTACAAAAGCATCTGATGGACTTTTGAATGGCAGGTAAGGGCCCATCACTTGCTTTGTTTTATCAAGAGTGGTTCCTCTGAATTCACATTTTCTTCTTCTTTGAAAAAGAGATCAAGGAACTTGGCATATGCCATGTTCTGGAAACAGGATGAAGTTAAACTTCATTGTAATCTATTGCTCTGTCAGCCCCCATGGTTGAGCCACTGTAAATACATGTGAGCTCATGAAAATTATTTTTAAAACATTTAGTCCTGTAAAAAGTTGGAAGGCATTTTTGCAAGTGTTATTATGCCCCAAAAAAAATGCCAATATGCTTCTTCTGGAGTAAAGCCATGAAAATCAATGGAGAACAACAATGTCAAATTAGTGTTGAGGCAGCATGGGAAAAGAATAGAAAAATAATGAAAGGGACGCTCCAATTTTTATTTCAAGAGAGGAGGCTTTTTTATTCCTTCAAGATGACAGTTAAAACAGATACACAGTGAGAAATGCATGTTAAAGTAGAGCAAGTCTGTTGTATGTTCATTAAAGAAAAGCAAGCACAGATTTTGCAAAAGCAAAAGTTGCTGGGAAGCACTCTAACCTTAGCATTTCACGTGATCGGCACCCCAGCAGGACATCGGGTTGGGTTAGAGATGTGGCAGTACCCAGGGCTGGCCAAAGTTACAGTCAGGGGTGTGACAGAGCTCAGCACTCTGATATTGGGTTTAACATCACAGCAAAACACTGGCACATGGAGCACCCTCTTGACTGAGGCAAAATTCTACCTACCAGAGGGACTGGAGGCAACATGCTGTTGGCTGCTCTTCTCTGCAGCTTTTAAGAGCAGCCCAGCGCGCTGGTGCTTGCTGGTGGACGTGCTGGCAGAAACATGCTCCCTTGCTGGGGCGAGGATCATTTTGCATAGGGGAAGCAGGCTTCCAGTACTGGCACCGCAGCTGGGAGCAGGGTGGTGAGACCCGGCGAGCTGCCTGCACTGCTGCTGCCGTCTGTCCTGCTCCTGCACAGCTGGAGCGGAGAGGAGTTAGTCCTCAGCCCTGGGAGAGCTCTAGCTCTTGCTGTGCTACCTTAAATTGGATTTAAAAATAAAAAATAAAATCTGCCTTGTGCTTAACTGCATGCCTTAAATGGGGAATTTTAATAATGTGCCAACAGCAGCAGTTTGGAGTATCTTACTGAGGAAAAGGTCACCATGCCCATAAGTTATCCTAGCATTTGATCAGTGGACTCTTTTCCAAAGAGTTTAAGTCTCATTATTCACTGCTTATAAAGTCACTTGAGATATAAAAAGTCTTTTTATAGTAATGAAAGAACTCCCACAATTAGCCAGAAGGCAGCCATCTATCTTTTTAAACTACTCGCTTCGGAGGAGACCAGGAGTTTCAGGCATCTGTACATGGATGAATTGTTATGACAGTGATAAGTGTAACATTCATGTGGCAATGCCAGCCATGGCTGAATTCATGGAAGGTGGTGCAGGGGTTTAGAGTTAAAAGAGAGACTTTTTTTTGTTAATGAAGTGCAGAATATGATTCTCTGAAAAGGGAAAAAAGTGACTACACATTATTTACAGAGTCCTGAAATCTGTCATTCAGCCCTTTCATTATTCTTTGGCAATTACAGATGATTAAAGAATGTCATTAATTTGGTCTTCTAAAACTTTAATGGCAACTGCCTTTTGAAGTGCCTCTTCTCTGAGAAAAATACATACCCTGGAAGAGAAATTGGAGACTGATCTTGTGGTAGAGCAGAGACACCGTGAAGTTCACAGGAGAATACAGCATTCAGTGCAGGGGCCTAGAGATAAAAATTATTTGTTCTGAGCACACACAGTGGCCTTTGATTGTATTTTTATGCACCATCAAAGAGTTGCTGTATGTGGTAGATCTCGTGAGAGATTGATATAATGTCCTATCCACAAAGAGAAAAAGTTTGCAATGGTTAATGTAATAAATGAAGGTCTAATTATATCAAGAAGTAACTCAACATATTTTATGCATGCCACAGCTAGTTTAGTCTTTATTGCCCTCAGGCAGAATCCTAATATCATCAGAAAAACTGTTTGTCAATATTAAAAGCAATTTACATAGTAAATACACTCCAGCCTTGTTACATCACCATCTGGGTTAGCTGAGCATTCACGTTGGTACCGGGAGGTGCTGGCGAAGGCAGACCTCACGAGTAAGTGTTCAGACTGTCCAGCTGTCACAGTGGGAGGATGACAAGTGCTGGCATTCCCCCTCACGGGAAGGGGACAGGTTCAGTGAGAGGGCAGTGGGAGGTCTTCGAGGAGAAGGGTTTGGGAAAGGAAAGATAGAGGATGCTGGAATTGGGAGGCATAAGATAAAGGAGAGCCCCGGGGAGCAAAGATGGGCCCACACTGAAAGAAAAAGGCAGAGTGAGAAGAGTAAGCAGCCGAAGAGAGAGGAGAGATGAGAGAGACAAGAGGTAGCAAAGCAAGGGAGAGGAGAATGAGACTTGGAATTACAGCTGGAAGAGGATGCAAGAAAGATGGCCACAACAACTAGTAACATGTCTGCCAGGCAAATTGATGGAGTCAGAAAAGGAGAATAGCAGCTGCTCACAAATGCATGCCTACCAGCACTTGTCTCCGGGCAGCTCACTATGAAACTAATGCAGCGATTCTTAAATTTAATTTGATGTTTTCATTTCACTCACAAACCAAAAGAATTGCATATAATAGTACATTACCTCTTTCAAAACTCAAGTGAACCTTTTCTGAGCTGTTGCTGTACTTTCTGAGCTGAGCTTTCCAAGCTGAGCTTTCTGAGCTGTTCTGATGTTGTTAAACATCAGCACTAAAGGACTTGAAAGGCTCCTTGTGAGATGCGCATTGCTCTAACATGCGGTGAGGAGGTGGAGGGGGTATTCTCCCGTTATGCAGACTGCCAGGCCTCATGTTATGAAGTGCAGGAATTCAGGTCACATTTTGGCCACAGATTAGAACTGCTAACTCAGTAGTGCTTTTAAATGGAGCAGGCATAGTTATTCTGGAGGTGTGAATTGTAGCATCCAAGTGTTTTTCTGAAATATGTCTCAAGGTGAGGGTCCAGATCCACAAAAAGAGTTTAGGCATGAAAATGTCAGGTGTCTCCCAGGGTGGACTTTTCCATACACTGTTAGAGGAGATTGAAATGCTCAGAGGCATTTGTGGTGAATGATGGTTGTGCCTAAGGAGGCTGTAAGCATGCATCTAAACCACCATCCTTGTCCTCTACTCAATACATTAAATGTAATTAGGCAGTCAATACATTTGGAATTTAAAACCCCAAACCTCCTCCTAAAGGTGGCGGGGGGGATCTTCAGTGATTTCTTTGCTTACAATGGACTTGACTTTTCTTTCAAAACGTGGAGTATGATTCTGCGCACAAAGTTTTGGAAGACACTTCTTGTAGTAGCAGTTTTGTTTTAGTTAGAGATGACTGGGTAGAGAAGGCAAAATCATGGAGAAAAAATATTAAGCTAGAGTTTGTATTTATTGGAGAATCAAAGTTGCACAAGCACTTCTGTATTAGTTACCTTGCTCGCTAGTTTGCTTTAGTTTACTGCAGATGTGATGAGAACTATTTCTCCATTCCCTGTACATCTACCTGGCACACTTTTTTCAATCCAGTGTAAAAGTCTTTTGAATTCCCAGGGATAGCTCTTTAGACAATACTTCCAGGCAGCATTCAGCTCTTTGCTGGGGTCTTTTGGGGATGTGTCATGTCCTTCATAGAGAGGAGTTGCAGCTGTCAGACCTGCCCACAGATGCACTGATCATGGTGGGCAATTGTGACAAAATGAAGCATTGTCTTGAGGTTAGTTGAAAGAAGGCTGCTTCTGACAGCTGCTGTTTAGATAATCAACATTGCCAAGAAGTCACTGGGTTGTCTCCCTCTGGAAGGAAGCTTTGCAGAGTGGAAAAAGGTATATTTGTATGTTTTCCCACCTTTTGTAGCATTTATTTTGTCTTGCTTAGGTTAAGGTTTAGCCTTAGGCTTTTCAGCAACAGTAGATTTCTGCTAAATACTGGGAAATGGAAGCGGTGCTGGTTACACATAGGAAAATGCACAGAAGACTGCAGTATTGGGCATTGCCTGGGTCTATTCGGTGTTGTTGAACCAGCTACACAAACTATCAAACAGGACAAACCTCGGCTCGGCAGATAATGGAGATGTAGTTCTTGTTACAAGCCTGTGGTTCAGGCTGAGGGAAGCAGCCAGAGCCTGAGCATTCAGCAGCTTGTGTAGATTTTAGGAGAGATGACAAGATTTGGTGGTCAGGGCAACAAAGGATCAAATGGAAACAAGCATCACTTAACTCATCTGGCTAAGGAAGAGGAAGTGTCATTAACAAGCATAATAAAAGTTGTCCCTTTACAGAACTTGCATGAACCCTGACTGAGATAGTGGTATTGGATAATGGCTGAACTTGCTACCTTTCAGGTTAACTTGCTCAAGAGATGCAGCTTAGTACTGAACTGTAACCTAAAAGGTCAGCCTGTCAAATGCCCTTTTGTAGATGAGCTATCACATTTGCGTTAGCAGAAGAGTTGCAGTGTCCCCTCCAGGATGTGCGTCACTGGTAGCTCACATGTCCTGTGCCGCCCTGTCCTGCCCAGGGAACCTCACAGCTGGTGGCCCTCAACACTGGAACTTTTCTAGAGGCTATATGTGCCAAAAGCTCTAAGTCTGGGAGGAAGCTGGTATGTTTTTGCTCTTTTTCTGAGGCTTGTAGTTAGGGCTCAAATTCCTGTCCTAAAGAAGGACTGGTCAAACTAAGGGACAGTGACCCTTTTTGCCAGTTTGCCATCCAAGGATGCACCCAGGGAATGGTAGCCTGGATGTATTTAGGGTGAGGGATTGGAGGTGAAGAGACTGCTGTGATGAGACCAGATTTAGCACCTGTCAGGTCAGAGGCATCTTCTGCACGGGTGTTGAAATCTAGGACAGTGAGCCTTGTGTGAACTCCATCATCATGTCAGACAGCATCTCTGTCATTTTGCTGGGAAACCCTTGTGTCTGGATGTCTCTGCTCTAGCAGGATGCTCTGGTTATTCTTCCCTTTGCTCTTACTGATTAAACAGAAGGTCTCCAAGGATTTTACTTCAGCAGAGCTTATCATAAATTTTAACTTGCATATGCCAGGTGTTTGCTGAGGATAGGAGGTTATCTCATGAGCTGCTAATGTGACACCTTCTGTGATGGTTGCATTCACATGACTATGCATCTTTTTTTTTCTTTTTTTCCCTTTTTCCTTTTTTCTTTTTTCTGTTAATATAAGAGAAGTAAAGACTACAGGAAACTTATCAACATTTCTGGCCCTCTTGATTAAAAAATTCTGGCCAGTGTTAAAAGAAATTTTCAACAGCAGAAAAGTGTTAGAATGCAAGGCTATTTCATTTCTCAGTCACAGGCACTTAAATCCTGGAAGCAGTCTTCACTGGAGGACCAATTTTTCTTTTTTTTCTTTTTCTTTTTTTTTTTTTTTTAGAACTCAAAGCACAGGGATAACAACCATTTGCCTACATGTTTTTATAGACACTGTTTTGCTATTTAGTCCTGTCCCCCGCTTCCTTCTCTGCTGTCCACCTCTGTGTGAGTGGGAATAAGCCCATGTACAGTGGTGCTGGCATTAGAAGTGGCAGTTGGCCAATGTCAGTTGACTTGCTCATGAAAGACAAAGCCCCTTTGCTTGGTTATTTTCTGACGCTGATGAAGTTTTGCATGTGGCTGGATTTAGAGCAAGAATCCAAAGGGGATGGCCAGGATCCAGGCAGTGGCAACCAGTCACTCTAGGGGAGATGTTGACAAGTGGCCCAGACTTTGCAGTGTGTCCAAAACGAGGGGGAGAGTGTTCATTAAACAGAAGCTTAATCAAACAGGGCAGGAGGACGGTTTACATGAGAAAAGATATATTCTTTACTTAACATTCACAACTTGCTTGTGGATTAATTAGCCCATCTGCTACAACAAATGTATTCCCATGTCTTTGTGTTGACTGTTAAAAGTGACTGATTTCTCTATCTACTTAAAATAGTACCCTGGATTCCACTGAAAGTAACCTTTCTGAGGCAAGGAATTTATTTAATCATCCACTAAGAACCTGTAAGTGGCTTGCTGTAAATAAGTGCTCAGCTGTCTACAGCTCCCAGGGTAACTATATGTGAGCGTTAAGTTGGGGGATAACACAGGAGGCAGAAAACCCTTAAAGAAGCTACGTGAAGAGAGCTTCCAACCCCATCTGTAGTATTGGCTTTAGGTTTTAAAATGAATTCTCTCTCCTTCCCAAGTGGGCAGGACAGCTGCCAGCATGGAGTAATTCAGCTATAGATTTTCTTCTGAGAAAGGCAGCATTCATGAATTAGGTGACCTTTATGCAGATCGACAAAATGTGTTGATGAACTTCAAGTGACAATTTAAACAAGTATTGGGTGTCCGAAGTGCATGTTTTTCAAAAGAAACCAACATAAAGGATGGAATGTTTTTAAAGTCTTTAAATTAAATAGGCATTTAAATGAAAATAGATGTCAGACGTAGGTTCCCAGGATAAATGAAAATGTGTATCTTTTGTGATTTTTCACACTCGTGATTTTAAAATATTATTATTATTTTGAAACAAAATTTGCATGTAAATGGCATTGTTGTGAATTTATGTCTGTTTCCTCAGAATAAGTGATAAGTATTGACTGATGTGAATAAAAAGATCTTCTGGTTTTCCAAAAAAATTTAATAATATATTTTGTACACTATCCAAATATCTTTTTGCTTTGCTGATGCGGATCTGTGATAAAATGGTCAGCTTGTGCCAAAAACCGTGTGATTCAGCTGGGATACAGAAGGATTGTGTGTTTTATACTTGTACAGGAGAAAAAATTGGTACAGTACTATGTGGTATTTATTCCCAAGCATTTGCTTTTTGGAGAAACACCATGTAGTTATCTGAAACTTAAAAAGTATTAAAAGGGGGTTGGGAGGCAGAAAAGTAATTTCTCTGTTCCTAGGGCCTTAGGAATGAGGGTTACTCAGAGGTCCTATAGGACGCTCTTGTTACAAAAACTGCAGAAACTGTGGAAAATTGTGTCCTTGATAGGATCTGAGTTAGAAGCAAGAATGAAGCAGAAGCTGGAACTGAAGAGTGACTAGAAGACCCAGGCTTGAAGCTTTATCTCTAATTGCCTCTATTAGAAGGAGCTGAGTCTGAACACCCTGGCAGTATAACTTGCGCTATTAGAGAGGGTTTGCAGAAGCTCACTCCTTGGGGAAATTTATTTTCTTATAACATAACTTGTTCTTTGACTGTTCTGGCCCTTCCTGTTATATACCACTGATGTTCTTCCATGTAATTTAGATTAACGTAATCCAAAGTTATAATTTGATGGATGATAATTTAAATTATAAAATCTTAACATTTTTGGCTTCATCAGAGTCATCAGAGAAACCATACATATGTATTAAACTTAGGTGACCAAGCTAGCTGCTGTTCATATTACTTGATCACAGTCTAGGCTGCAGTGGTATAGTACTTCTGTGGATCCCAGATATTCAGCTCAGGGAGTTTTGAGCTTTTTTAGGTATAGAAATCTGTCCAGATAATTTCTAGCCTTCTCATCACCACATACAGCATTGGGGCTAGCTAGAAGGATCAAGTGACCTTTGCACTGGTGGCCATGCTACGGCGTGGTTATTTTGCATATCCTCGTGAGTAACGTGGCTGTGAAAGTGCTGCTTCTTTGGAAGTTGTATCAGAGGGAAGCTGGTTCTGCCTTGTACTCAAGCGCGTACTCTGTAAATGTATTCAGTTGATACATACAAGTAATTAACGGTCAATGGTATCATAGCCATCCACATAGACAGGACTATGGTTACATGTGTTGCCTCAAATATGACATTTTTAATTGCAAATGCTTCTCCTGACAGGCTTAAAAATGTTACTGAAGGCTGCTGAATGGCTCTTTTATGTTTGCTGGTGTTGTTCTTGTTTGCGTGTTTTTCCTTTTTGACAAGAAAGTTCCAATAATTTCTTGAATGAAAGAGTGATGTGGCAAAGAAATTTTGGTTTCAAACAGTATTTACAGGCATTGAGGAAAAGTCAGTTATGGGCTCTCTCCCATTTCTGGGGAGGTTTTAGTCTTAGTCAAGCAGAAGTTTTATGACTTCATTGTCTATACAACAAATTTAATTTGGGCATGAACTTCCAGTAGAATGCTACTTCTGATTTGCTGCCAGTGTAGAGATTTTCCCAGGGATATAAATTTTAATCAGGTGTTGGAACCCTTCAGATATTCACATTTCTTACTAGAAAATCCTGCCTTTCTACCCCAGCACAGGATCATCTAATCTCCACAGTAGCTCACAACAGCTGGGTCATGTGCAGCAGTCAACAGCAGTCTCCCATTGCTCTGGAAACAGCAGAATGGCATTTTCTGTGTAAGGATGTTGCACAGCCCCTGTGTCCAAGGGCTTAGCAACTGACTGCCATTGACAAATTAGCCCTCACATTTTGTAGTGGGCTGATACTTGGAATTTTTCCCTAAACACCTGTATTCATATGAATTTAGCATCACCCAGCCTTGCAGTTACCTTTTTTAATATCCTAAGGCCTCATCTAGACTGGGAGGAATTTGCTGCTTTGCCTGTAGCAGGGTGAAACCTTCCCACAGTCTTTTAGTTTTGCCAAGCTATGCTGCATTTGCAGCATAATTTTCTCTGGTTTATTATTTGCCTGTTTGTAGCAAATTATTTCTTCAGTTTGTTTGATTTAGATTTCTCTTTCCTTAAAAGAGCAGCAGCTAACTGTGTTAGTCAAATCTTTGTTCTTAATGATTGTATAATGGCCATAGCAGATAAGTGACAAAACATGAAAATTGGCCTTGTTTCTTTTTAGACATCAGAGACATGTTTATTGACATCTGCATTAATAACAATGCTGTGCCAGAAATCCTTTAAAACAGTTGCATGCCACAGAAAATGCTGAAATTGAAAATTAAAGGTACCCTTCCTTTTTCATTTGTATTTTATGAGGTGAATAAGATAGCATGAGAGAAATAATTTTAAATGCCCTTTGTAAATATTGTAGTTTCTTTGCTGTGTTCAGATTCCATTGGGATAGTTACGGAAGAGTTCAAACCATTTCTAATTTCTAGCAAAGATGAAAGAATTTATTTCTCCTCCCAGCTTTATCTTCCTTCTTGCATGGATGCCAAAATACAGTCCAGTCAATGTCAGCATGTGGCTTGATGTACTACACAAATAATTCATCCCCCTATATTTTACAGCCGTATTTTTATGCTGCCTTTTCTCTTGTGAGTAACCTTTGGTATCTTTTTCTGATTTTGTCTAGGTCAATGGGAAGGACCTCTCCAAGGCCACTCACGAAGAGGCAGTGGAAGCTTTTCGCAACGCCAAGGAGCCAATTGTAGTTCAGGTTTTACGACGAGCCCCAGTTAGCAAAGCTCATGGTAGCTCTCAGGATGTTCGGCTTGTGGATGCCAGCACTCAGACTGACATCACTTTTGAGCACATTATGGCTCTGGCCAAACTAAGGCCTTCCACACCGCCAGTTCCTGATATCTGCCCCTTTCTACTTTCAGACAGGTATGGTTTATCTTCTGCTGCTGTTTACCTGTGGGATTAAGGCATTGCAGTGGTAGGCTTGTAGCCTTCTCTTGAAAAAGACTCAAGAGCACTTTAAATAAATTATAAATGTCATTAATAACCACTGTCCCATTCAGGCTTCAGTGACAGTTTTCCTAAACTCTGCTCAGGCATTAGAGCCACCGGAAGGAATCTTGGCCATGTTTACTTTGTGTTTGTGTGTTCGTTCACACAAAGCTAAGCCCTAGTCAAGAAGAAAAACACTTCTGTGTTCCAAAGTACCAAAAAGGCTTCTTCAAACCTAGAAAGAGCTGTGTTGTTGCCTTCCGTTCTTCCAAATTTCTTACCAAAAAAATCGAGGAAACAAATTATTTAATTTAAAGTCTCCTTATCAAAAGCAAACAATTCCAAAAATAGAAATCAAAAGTAAAATTTCACCCGTCATATGGCAAATTATATGAATTAAATTATCCCTCAGATGAGTTCTTTGAAACTGAATTGAATGCAAGCACCAGCAGGTGGTGCTTGTACAAAAATAGGGTGTAGGCTTCTTCCTCTTTAGACTCCACCTCTTGAGTAACATCATCTAGTGGTTGACCCTTGCCCTCTGTAGCCAGCAAAACTATGATAGCCCTAGAGCTTTTCCATTGACTTCCTGGCATGCCATGCATCTCTGCAGAATTGATGCTAATGGAAAACATACCACTTTTGACTTTGATGTAACTCTATTTTTAGAAGTTCTAGGTAAGCTGGGTAGATGATTAACTTAAAGAGAACTTGCCAGCCAAATGCTGGATTGAGCCTACCACTTACTGCTGCACAGCTAGGAACATGATATGCGTATACTTTTGAGTTGTTACTGGATATTACTAAACTGTGTGCTACTGTGATTGCAGTTCCCATGCTCTCAGCATGGGGAAAAGTTTCTTACCTCTGCTAAGATAGATCCACACTGGGTGCTCCGTGGTTGGGATCCAGCCTTGGGTCTAGGGCTGTACCTAAGTGCACATTGTAAAGACCTCATTCTTTGTGCTCCAAGCCCATTTAACAGTGCAGTTTACTGACATTTTTAAGTGTGCTGTTACTCAAATGCACTTAAGCACCCTGTTATCGCTTTAGCAGAAGAGGATAGTGCAAGTTGTTTTTTGCAATTTCTTGAACAATTTGTGAGCCTGCTGTGGGTTGTAGATTGTGGATGTTCAAGACTTTATAACCAGATAATTAATTAGTTGCCCCAGCCATGACGCAGCACGTGAATCTGGAGTTAGGTACCTTTATGAGCATAAGGAATCCCGAAGTGTCACAATTCAGTTCGGCCCAAAACAGACCATTTTAAGAAATCGCCCTGTGTAAATCTGACAAAAGATGAACCCAGCAAAATGAACTCAGCCGGACTACGAGCTTTTGAAAAGAAAACAGGCCATGCTACTTCTTGCTACAGTTCCTTTCGGGCTGTCAGGCCATTCAGAGTAGCATTCCAAAGACGAGAAAAATACAGAGAAGTGGGGGGTTTTTATCAGTTTTTAATTTAAAAAAACCTATTGTCTCATCTACTGTTGTACTGCTTTGTTCCACATAGCTGCCATTCCCTTCACCCAGTGGAGCATGAATTCTATGAAGGTAATGAGTATCTTTCCAGCCTGCCTGCCGATGCAGATAGAGCAGAGGACTTTGAGTATGAGGTAAGATCACTGGCACACTGCAGCCTCTCTTTCTGTTATTACAGATATTGTATTTGCACAGCTGATAGCAGGCTCCTATGAGAAAAATAAGAGTGAGAATACTTCTTAAAAAATCAGCACCAAAGACTATTCTATTTTATACTTGTGTAATGTCACAGGCTTTACTGGGGTTAAGCTACACACATGAGATATGAAAGCAGAATTCTGCAGTGGGTGGCTACATACAAGTCCAGGAGTCTTATTAAACATGTTCCCTCTTTGTGCAGTGGACACTGTAACTCAGATGCTTTTGTAGTTTTAACACTTTAAAGCAAGCCTTTCCAAAATTGAAAATGATAACTGGAAGCTTAATTCCTTTTTTTTTCCTCCCTGATTTTAAGAGTTAATTGGCCTTGTAGCTCATGCCTTTGGGATCAGTCTTTCAGATACTTGGGTGTGTACTTGAGTGTTTGTAAGATCAGGCTACAACTTTGAAAATTAATATAATTTCTATTACTTGTTCTTTGATATTTGACACTAAGTATTGCAATTATAAGAAATTGTGCTCTGTACCACAAATCTCTCTTTGCTGTTAATGCATTGTACTCTCCAGTGACAAGGGTGGATGTGTTTCTGAGTCACTGGAAAATCATTATGTGAGGCTTCCCAAACTAATAACGTGATTGGTGATGCTGCTCTTCATTCAATTTTCATTTCAATATCTAGTCTTCTTGTCAGCTGGTCATTAGCTTTTCATGCTTTCCACTATCATCCAGTAACAAAATATTTGTAGGGACAGGCATAAGAAGCAGATGGTTCTTTTTATTATTAAACAGTGCTGTGTCTTTGCTTAAGTTCAAGATACTGTATTTTAAATAACAGTGATTATAAATAATTAAATATCTTTAATACAAGATTAAAAATATCCTATCCTCCTGTTTGCTCTACCTTGAGAAACCTTTTTAAAGGTTTCATATAACTGGTTGACATTTGGAATGAAATGAGTGGCAAATGCTTTGGCAAATATGCACTGTGTTCACTTTTATCGTGTCTTTAGCAGCTAAGATGGTCTATTGGAACTTCAGCCCATTGTTCTTTTCTTCTAGCAGCCTGGGGAATCTGAAGTTCTTCCCCCAGGAAGCAGAAAAATCACACAACATCTACTTAGTGAATCTCAATCAGAACAAGCAAGGTTTTGTTTGAACTCCACAAAAAATCATTGCTAGGGATTAGTGAAATCATTATTTCTTCCCAGTTGGGTTTTGGTGTGATACCTCACAGCACAAGAATCTTAGAGCTTAAGTTCTGTTTTGACTCCCCATGTGTAATAGAATATTAAATTTCTCTGTCAAGTGTGTTTGTTTATGCTACTTCTTCCTTAAATGTAATCGAAACTATTTTTCTAGTAATATTTAAATAAATTAGTAATGTAAGCATCTAGAAAGAATAGGCAAAAAAATAAGTAGATAAAAATATTTTTCACCATTTAATCAGAATATCAGTGACATATTAAAATATTAACAGTTTTTAAAGAGTCTACCTGGTGGAATCAAGTCATCTTTATGACCATTATTAATCCCTAATAATAGCTGGCATAAGTATTGTGACAACGACAAATGCTTGGGCAGGTTCTCAGTTGCCTGTAATCACTACTAATCACACCATCATAGTCATTAATTTGCTGTCAGCTGTGATTCAGTTGCCCAAGGCAAATTCAGTGAGTGACTGATATAAAGTGTTTCATGTGAAATTTAAATAGGGAAAGAACTGTTTAGCTTCCTTTGAGAAGAATGCTTTCTACTAAATAGGAAAGTTTTGAAGGAGAAACAAGAACATCGCAGAGCCATTAACTAGCAGAGCTCTAAACATGAAAGACATTCCCAGAATTTAAGCCCATATGGTAATACTATGATTTAGGTTACTCATTGGTTATATTTTCTGTTATTTCAGGTCCTTATAAGACATTTTTCAGCTCCCTTGCTGTAACTAGGTAGCTGGAAAAATTGAGAGCATTGTCCCCAGATATATATATCTCCATCCAAAAAAAAGTCTCATAAAGGACAGAGTCAAAAGGGATTTAGTAGCTGCTCTTGCCAATCCAGGGGAGAAGCAGCAGGACACTGAGTGGAGCACAGGCTATGGTCCAATGCTGTCAAGGCCTCTACAACAGTATTGGCTTAGGTGTACTCTGCTGTGACCACTCAGTCCCACCCTTGCCCTGATGTTTTCTGGCCCCTCAGTTACGCCAATGTTACTTTTTTTGAAACAGATGTAAGAATCCAATATTTTTTTAAAAACAAACTTTCAGAAGGCTTGTTTTTAACCTAGCCCAGCTACCTGATCTAATTTCCAACATAGCTTTACAAGTTGCTGTGCTGTGGCAGCAGCATCAGGGAAGGAAAAAATGCTCAAGCACTTGGGAAGACAACAGCTTATAAAATCATCGTTGTCCATCCACCATCTAGGGGTCACAGCAGCAAGAAGAGAGAGTGCAGAAGCTCTGCTCATGCCACCCTGCGGGCTGCGGGCTGGGTGGAAGAAGCACAGAGCATTCTCTATCTCCCACCATTTGATTTCTCCTGCGTTTAGGGGAAAAAGTTTTGCTGTTATTACTGTGCTTTCTGTAGAAGGAGGATTGTACAGTGCTCCCTGATTTTATCATTGTTCTTATTCTTCGTAACAACTTTCCGGTGTGAACCTTAGCTAATCACGCACAGCAAAAAACCTACCGGTTGCCAGGAGTATGGTCCAGTTTCCAAACTGCATGTTAGCATTCCCGCTGTACTAAAAGGATACAGATAAGCGGCTCACATGTCTCCATGGCAAACTTAATAATTTTTACATGGATTCAAAGCCAAACCTGGAGATTTCAGAAGGGGATTGAAACAAGATAGTGAGTAGAAAAAGAACTAGAGCAACACCTCGTTATTTCCTAGAAATGGTTTGTAAGTGAAGAATACATCAGTTCTGAGACACAAATGCAAAATACTCAGCCAAATTAGGAATAAATAAGATGACTAGCAACCGAGGTGCAGTAAACAAGAATGTTTTCCAAGAAAGAGAATGTCCTAGAAAGCTTTGATCTACCTAGAACTTGCTTACAGATATATGCTGGCATTTAAGTACCTGAGTTACCACCATAAGAAACAAACAGGAGGATCACATATCATAGCCAGCACTGGGGATATGGACTTACACTTGCCAGTGGATTTGGTAGGATTAGACACTTACAAGACTCTTCTACTCCATTCGTAAGCTAGAAAAACCCAGTGGGTTGTGCTCAGATTGTCGCAGCACAATAAACTCAAGTATGAGCCAATTGTCTTGGAAGAATGAACACCCTGGGAGGCTCATTAGGCTCCATACAGTACCATACTTTAAACAAATAGCTGGGAAGATGACAAAGCTGGGGGATTGCTAATAGCCAACATGAGCATCCTTATGTTGCTGCTGCAAAACTTGTCCTAAAAGGAATCTGAATTGTTGGTAGATATTGAGACAGGGGTCAGAGCCAGCATCAGTCAAGGTTGGCAGAAAGAGATCAAAAGATTTGCAATTCTGGCATAGCCATATACCCATGAGGACTTTTAAGAGAAAGCAGGAATTGACCGATTTGTACATGCTCAGTTGGACTTGCAGTCAGTATCATTGAAAGAGAGCCAAAGATATTCAGGACAAACCCACCCAATCTGGCTGTGAGTGGCTGTTGTGCTGCTGGAAGTACATCATGTGATGTTAGAGTATGCATCACACTCTCTGGTACCAATGAGGTGAAAGAACTAAAAGCATTACAGCCCCCAGTAAAACTGTATGGCTCTAAAATTTGTCCTTGTAAGAAGAACAGAGGATACTGGTGCTAGAGAAGAGTAAATAAGCTAATGGACATGCACTTCTTTAATAACATTTCTGAACCTACTATCCAGGAGAGAGAAACATCATATACTTGGTTTAGAATGTTGGCAGTAATACAGAAATTAAGGGGATGTCGTGGTTTAACCTCAGTCAGCAACCAAGCACCACGCAGCCGCTCACTCACTCCCCTGTGGTGGGATGGGGGAGAGAATCAGAAGAGTAAAAGCGAGGAAACTCCTGGGTTGAGATAAAGACCATTTAATAGGCAAAGCAAAAGCCGCGCACACAAGCAAAGCAAAACAAGGAATTAATTCACTCCTTCCCATGGGCAGGCAGGTGTTCAGCCATCCCCAGGAAAGCAGGGCTCCATCACGCGTAACGGTTACTTGGGAAGACAAACACCATAACTCCAAACGTCCCCCCCTTCCTTCTTCTTCCCCCAGCTTTATATACTGAGCATGACGTCATATGGTATGGGATATCCCTTTGGTAAGTTGGGGTCAGCTGTCGCGGGTGTGTCCCCTCCCAGCTTCTTGTGCACCCAGCAGCGCATGGGAAGCTGAAAAAGTCCTTGACTACTGTAAGCACTACTTAGCAACAATGAAAACATCTCCACGTTATCAGCACTGTTTTCAGCACAAATCCAAAACATAGCCTCATACTAGCTACTATGAAAAAATTAACTCTATCCCAGCTGAAACCAGGACAGGGGACAAAGTCACTTAAATGGTGGAACAGTGAAAAAATAGGTAAAAATCCCCAAAGAATGTTGTAAAGGCAAAGCTGGACAAAAGAAAGCATCACTGATGTCTGGTCCTATATACTCAGTCTGAGGAGACTGCCTTTCAATAAAAGGGGCAGAAGAAAATAAGATGTTACAAGCAGGTAGCATCATTTAGTCAACCGGTCCTTATCCAAGGGCAGAGACCTTCGTACCATCTATGTACTGAAGTAGCTTTTGAACAAAAGCAAAATGGGAAGTGATTGGTTTCTGCTGTGAGAGCCAATACCTCTGGGGAATTACAGCTTTTAAAATCCTTGAGATACATCTAAGATAAGAAAAGATTCTTATTTCTAGCTGAATGCTTCTTACAAACAGCAAAAGCAGACATTCTTCAGAAGGAATAGCAGTGGGTCAAGGTAACTGTTGTTGCATATACGAGGAAGAGTAGGTTGAAGTTTGCTCTTAGAATTGAGGGGGGTTTTTTGGAGGGAAATTGGGTGTTAGTTGATGTGGATGTGCAAAGGAAACCAGCATAATTACCTAAAAGACTTTTCAGCTCTAGTTGTTCTCATTTTTAGGCAAAGGCACAAGTGATTGCTTCAATACAATGACATAGCTTGCAGGAGCCTGGAAAACCACATCAACAGTCCACCATGCCAGGATTAGCATTTTCAGAGTGAAAAAAGCAGAATGGCAGCCACTGTTTTAGCCTGCCTGTGTCTGATGACTCTGATTTTAATGCATGCAAATGCTAGTGCTGACAGATTGGGGCAGTATTAAGGCCAGTACCTGGGAGAAGTTGCTAAGGGTTGAGTTGACCCTATATGAAATTACGAGGCACTCTGATGCTCTTCACTTAAGGTCTTAGAAACCACTGAGCTTCTTTATTTTACTGTTTTTGCTCAGGACGTTAGTGCATGTCACTAAATCAACAGACAACCACATGAGGCATGTGCAGGTGAAATCTTTCTGTGGACAGATTTTATGAAGCCTTTTGTGTCCAGACAACGAAAGGATCAGAGGTCCTGCAGGGAACAGCAGCCACAAAAGAGCGTAGTATTTCAAGAAAAAGCCATGGGAGATTTTTTCCCACCTGATGCCTCTGTGAAACTTGGAGCATGAGCTAGAAACTGCACACCTGCTGTTTTGATTCCTCCTATGTTCTGGAAAATAGGACTTCTGGAAATTAGAAGATTCATATGAAAGTTGCTTTGCTCCATCATCAGTATCTCCTCCTAAGCAGAGCAACCGATAGTGCCCTGAGGGTTGGTTAATACCTCAGGGCAAAAATGAATACTGTTAAGTTCTTTTTCTGCTTTGTAGACCCAAGGGACAGATTTTCAGACAGAATAAGGAAATAAATGTGCGTGTACGTGTGTTGAATGTAAGTGCTAATTTATGGTTATGCACAGCCGTTCATTTAAATGTTTTGATAAGTATTTGCACTCATAAATCTGTTAACTAAGTGTAGATTAGTCCTTTAAGTTTACCACTGGCCTGATCCAAACCCACTGAAATTGCTAAGGTTTCATATTGACCTGAGCATTTCTGGATCAGATGCTGTCAGCTGTTTTCAGAAATGACTAAAAATGGGCCTTGAAGAGAGAAAAACTAGAGAACTTTGGGAACTGGCCATGAGTAAGGTTTTGAGTAGACATCTTCTCACTGAACAGTTAAAACTCCCATAGGGGAGAATTTTATCCTCTTCTCTTTGTTTCCCTTACCATATCTGAGCATCGCAGCAGATGCAATGCAGCGGTAACACATTGGTTTACTCTTCCAGTAACACTCATCCCGTCGTGATGAGGGAAGGTATTTCAGGCGGAAATTCAAATTTCCCATTTCTGTGACATTTTGCTTTTGGAGTAATCAATTTTATTGGTATTTTTTCCTTAGAACAAAAGAAGGAGTAATTTTGTTCAAATCAGCAGCCTGAGTGAGGCAGTTTATCTGAATAAAGTTACTTGGATGTGTAAGTATTTGTGGGTTGAGGCCCTCATGAGCCACTAAAGTGTCGTCTCCAGTGACTTTCTGAAAGGCCCACCACTGCTGTAATAGGCCAAGAGAGACCTTCTTGCCCTGTGAATTCATATTTAAGGCCTTTTCAACACATGGATTATTTAACCAGTAAACCGAACAGATCTGTCTATCTTCTAAATACATATTTAGGGCTTTTTAACATGAGGATTACTGAGCTGATAGCCTGTAACAGCTCCCTTCAGAGCTGTGATAGCCTGCAAACACCCCTGTGCGAGCATTACAGACACTTGCGGCAATTGAATTGGAGCTCCTGCTTCAATTGCCAACACCTGAATAAACAGTTTTTATGGAAACAGCTTCTGTGCACACACTGCCAGCACTTCCGATTGCTGCAGTCAGGCTATTTTGTTTTGTTACCTGATAAGTGTTTGTGTACAACGAAGCTAACCCAGAAGATGCATGTGTAACCATCAAAATGGAAAACATTTCTTAGATAAGAGTTTTCTAGAAATTCCTTACATGTAGCATGGAATTTCTCTGCACAGCTATTAAGTCATGTTTTTATTTAATAGTATAAAGGGATGAGAGAGCAAGAGAGAGAAACCTTGTTTTTGGCAAGGATCACTCAAGCCAAGTTCCAGCCATGTTCAGGTAGGATGATAGTGATGTGAAGGGCAGAACCACTATAATACCTCTGTGACTTGCTATCGGGTTGTGCTTGTTTCTTCTGTATTTCCTCCTGCAATTGGATTCTTTTTTTCCTGAACTTCTTAAAACTTGGGGTGAATCAAAAAAGAGCCTTTAGCGAATAAAAGGCAGTTTCTGAAATCAGCAACCACCAGATGTAATTTAAAAGAGAAGGCTTCAGGAAATAAGGAACCTAATAAAGACGTAGGTGTTACAGTGTAGAAGAGCTGAAATGGTGGACAAGGTTGTCTCTTTCCATTGTCATTAGACCTGGTGTGTTAAGGGGAATGTGAAAAGGCTTGCTGGTAAGTCTGGTGTAGATTTTCAGTGGAAAAGCAGATACTTCTCACTGTGTGCCTTACATTATGCAGCTCCTGTTGTGGTGGAGGGACTGATCTGACAGCTCAGAGTGGGCTTAGATAAACTGGGACTCACTGTATTATGTTTATTTTCTGACTATCAGTTCGTAACTGCCTAGTGGTTATGGCTGAATCATGGATGCCCCATGGTATAGAGACATTTTACTAACACCATTATTCTGATCTTTTGTGGCAATTCTTAATATTATATAGCATCTGCTGTTCAGAAGTATCGTGAAGGAAATGAACAGGTATGTGTGTGCCTGTAATCTGTGATCTTGGTTGCTTAGGAGAGTGTCTCTGGTTTGTGGGGTCTTGGGGTAGGTTTTTTTTCCATTCCCACCTTTCATATCATACAAATCCAGAGAAAAAAGTGGACTTATTTTAAAGCTATTAATTGAAAATCTTGTGAGGAAGTTTCCTGGACAAGTAAGTAGATTATTAGAGTTGTTTCTGTTGGACCTGAGAAAACACTACAATGATCAGGGCTTCTAAAACCCTCAAGATTTTTTCCTTTTAACTCAAAAGGAGTTCTGAGCTGCTAACACCTGGCCTGTGACCCAGCTGACTGTCACTATGGACTGAAAATGGAAAAGGTCACAGTTAAAATGGAGAAGTAGCACTGGAATATTTTTTTGCTGTAATTCTTTGAATAACACTGTGTAATACTTAAGAGAAGAATCTTTTAGCATGCATTTGGTGTACTACAGCACAAGATCATGTATTTCACTGGCATTTTTATTTTTAAAACGCTTGGGGATTTAAGTCAGCATAATTTACACATAGACAATAATAAATATGTAATTTCTCCCTAACTGTGGCCAATTGTACACTGTAAATGAGCAAAGGAGTGGTAAAAGGAGCAGTCCTTTCCTTTTACTTTTTCATCTGTCTTTTAAGAATTGAAGTCACTTTTCAAGCGTAAATTAATTAGACTTAACACCATTCCACTGAGGTTCTTCAGTGTTACTATGTCCTGTATTGCTACAGGTATTCACAAGCAGGTGAACTAAGGACAGTCGTACTGAGAGACTTGCCAAGTCAGTCAGTGACAGAACTGGCAGTAAAACCCCAGAGTCTTTACTTGTAATGCTTCTCCTTTTTAGCCATTAAATCACTCTTCTTTCTTGCTAGTCATTGGATCATTTAGATGGAAGAGGATGTCAGGGTAGTTTCTGCCACAGTTGTTTGTTAATTTTGTGTGTTACTGTATGTCATCACAAAATTCTGACATTCAAAGCAGATGAAGTTGCTGTCATCTCACCTCCCCTAAGTAATGAATATACCAATTTAGGGATTTGAATTGTGTCCGCAACTACAGAGGATCATGGGAGAGTGGGGAGAAAAAGACACAAAACTGACATGGGCAAATTTATCAAAGTTATTGCCATTTATTACGTTTTAAAATAGGAGGAAGATATATCAAGTCAGTGATATTCATTTTGTTTCATGATTTCATAAAATAAACACAGGGTTACTCCTCATTTCACCTGAAAGCTAATAAAAATTCTTCCTTGTTGTCAGAGCTTATGTTTTTCCAGGAAAATGAAGAAAAGTGAGCTTAGTTCAGCAGCACTTTATTGTTGGGCAACATTACAACATATGGTATGTGTTTTTCACTCAGTGAAGTAAGAGGAAGGTGCTGGCAATATTTTCATATTTATGGAAATCTGTGGATTATAAATCTTCTGTTTTGGAGAAATGCTTTGTTTAGACAGCTTTTATACTCTTATACCACACACTGCCATATATGCTTTACAATGAAAATGTTTCTAAGGGTTTTATTAATGCTATTTTTCATATGCCTTCTGCTTGAAAGTTCGTGTAGTCTGTCTTGGAGACATGGAATTTAGCTATACAGACAAAAGGTGGGAGAAAATAATTTCTTCTACATATTTTTAAAAGAACCTAAGTCACGTTAACCAGGTTATTATAATGTTGCTTGCTATTTTAAAGCTTAGTATCCTAGGAAATTCAAGAGCACAGGAAGCAAGGGCTGAATCCCCCTAGCAGGAGGGAAACTTTTACAAGAAAATGGACTTTAAACAAGGTTTCAATATTATGCATGCTGGGCCTTCAGAGGAGAAATCAAAAAAGCAGGAGAGGTCTCTTCTCTGGAAGTTTGCTTTTTTGTTTAATGAGGCACCTCTTCAAAGAGAATGTGATAGTCATTCCTGGAGGGCATGGTTTGGTAAGGAGGAATACAGGTGAAACTGTATTGTGCATCAAAAAAGCAGATGATGAGTTTGCTTTGTATTTCATCTCATGATTTCATCATTCTATACAAGTATGTGTTTGGGGGTGGAGGACATTTCCATGTGCAACAGAAGTTTGAACAGCTGAAGCTCAGCATGGATATGGTGCCCATAGACCTCATTTTGGTGCCAGGAAAATTAAAATGTGTTTTAAAAGTGATTGCCTATCACTTCATGTGCTTGATTTATAGGCACATGTATGTGATTAAAATTTGCATATTTTAACTATACATATTTTAATATGCATGTATCTCAAAGTAAACAAGAGCATGGATGGGGTGGAATTTTAGCTTAGTGCTTTCTAAGAATTTCTAATTTTATAAGCTCAACTTTAAATTTAGCTTTTACATAGTATTTTGCCTTTACTGTGTCTGAAAGGCATAAACTCAATTACAGGAAGGTATATTTCTCACAGCTGTCTAAAACTGGAAAATTATGTTTTCAGCTTGATTTTAATTAATATTCCAAAATAGCCTTCACACAGTTGTAGATCAAGGCTGTCCAAACATGTGGAATTGTAACTGCTTAGGAGTTTGAATCTACAGCTACATGTTCTGCTGCTCGCTGCAGCAGATGTTGGCACATCTGTTATGCCTCCCCATTTTGATTGGCTGCCTGGGTGTTTAGAAAGTGCTGATGAGGCAGATAAATCTTCTGACATTTCAGGCCCAAAGCAGGCAGGCAGCAGTAATAATGATGTTTACAGAGCCAAGTGCTGGGCAGTAACATTTTGAAATACAGCAAAAATAAAGTATGATTTTACCTGCAATAGCTGACATTTATTGTAAACAGTGAAAGTTAATTATGCCAAGTGATTCTCAGCTGATTTGAACTGCAGCTATGACAAGCCATAAACCTCTGGTCTTTGTGTATCTAAGGTTTGTTGGCTAGAAAAAGGCACTTGCTACAGTTTAGAAAGAGCTCTAAGCTATGAAGAGGCTCTTTAATAAATTTAAGAGAGTTGGGAATTGGGTTTAGAAACAGCTGCAGCATATGTGTTCTTTGGAAGGGGAATCTTCTGGGGGCTTGAAGTTCCTGATCTTATCAGAATTCTTACTTTCAACGGGTTTTCCTCTACCCTTTGAATCATATCAGATTTGAATGTTTTTGTACCATTAGAGTCAGGAAAACTCCAGGCATTGGGGTCGTCTCCTGAGAAGATCCATGATGTATCAGAGAGGACATTCATGGACAGAGAAGGCTGTATCTGACAGTCCCAAGCACTGGTTTCCAAGTATATAGAGCTTTTGCAATGTTGGATCCCTTCCAGACCTTAATCTCCAACACAATGAATGGCAAATAGAAATGTAGGAGAAGTCACTGTAAAGATTTTAGCACTGATGTCATGTGCTAATATTATCCCATTCCCTTCAGTAGATGTCACCACTAAATTTTCCAAGTTGCTTTCAAGTACCACTATTTGAGGTAAGTCCTGAAATTGCAGAGAGAACCTATCGTAGAGGGGCAAAGACATGGATGCTGATTATATAGCTGATATAGTTGATTATGTTTTATAGTGTATAGTATACAGTCTACAACGTCTCTGGACAACTCTTCCAGTGTTTGACTACCCTCATGGTAAGAAGCACTTCCTTAAATTTCTAACTGGAATTTCCTGAGTAGCAACTCATGTCTGTTGTCTAGTGTGGCTGTCACAGTGCACCTCCAGGAAGAGTCTGGGTCTGACTTCTCTGGACTCTTGCATTTGGTACTTGAAGGAAGCAATAAGATCTCCTCATTAAGAAGATATTTCTCTTCAAAAGGCTAACCGAATGCAGTTCTCCAGACTCCCCTCTTAGGACATGTGGCCCAGCCCCCTCATTAGTTAATGGACTTCTAGCCAGACATGGAGTGCTGTATTCCTACCTGATAACCAAGAGAAGGTCCATTATAAAATTTTATGTCAAAGCCATTTTCATTGGAAAACAGATTACAGAGCAAATTCTGGAAAGCCCCAAAGCCAAAGAAATTGGACTGGTAAAGTTTGAGGGGTTTCTCCCCACCACACCTTAAATGGCTCAGACCAGTGTTTCCTTAGCTGTATCTCTTATTTTTCAATGTTGAAAGCCAAAGTGTTTCAATATGGGGGTCAGTATAGGAGCTTTAATGAAAAGTCAGAATTTTTTTCTTCAAATACATGTAATAAAACTCTTTCTTTTATTTTTTGTGAAAAATGTCCAAAAGCAAAGGACTCCTTTGGAAAATAGAGGCTGTGAGCCAATGTGCAGTTCAGTATATTCACCACACTGCACAATGGAATAGTTACTGCTCCAGTCTGCTTATCTCATTTTACCATAAGGTTCAGTTTCTGCCTTGTCTGTGCTGTTCCCACCTACTTTGTTCTATGAGAAAGTGAGAATGTAGAATCTAAGATTAGTGAAAAGGAAACCCTTCGCTGCATATCATCAGCTACTTAATTATACTTTAAACTCTTCTCCTATCCTTGCAACTTCACACTTACATTGAGTGAAAGACCAAAAGTGAGGACCAAAGCTGACTGCTGAGAAATACTATATATAAGGAGCTCATCATGGATCTCTCTGCTCAGAAAGCAAGAATTTGTGGTTTTCTCAAGTGCAGAACATACCAGAAGGGGTGTTGGGTCTCAAGCAGGTGAAAACATATGTGCATATATAACATAGAAAACTATATGTATATAGTTAAGTACTTCTAATAAATTAGGATTCATACTACACGATGGGGAAAGACCAGAAATAAAAAGAATGAATAAGGAGGTGGAAGAATTAGGGTGACAAGTAAGACCATGGCTTGTTTGAAACAGCATAGTATGCTGAGGACATTTTACTTTCCAGTATGTGTTGTCATCCAAACAGGGAAAAAAATGTTTTTTAATAGCGTTTGGGGTACTTTTTGTTTAATACTTCCCATAAGGGTTGATTTTTGGATTTATCTTTTTGACAGAGATCTGAAGATTTGGTATTATGCATGCTAGCTAAGGGGGAAAGCTCAGGTTCAAGTGGACGTTTGTGACTTCTTGGAGGATATAGTGTCAGCTGTTGAGCCTTTTGCAGCCAGGAAGCCTGTAATCTGTAAAGGATTTTTTTTTCCCTCTTTGACTTCCTTATGAGATGCATTCACTGTAAAGTCCACCACGTGTCTTTAAGCTCAGGGCTTAAAATATCCTTTAAAAGCAAGTCAGAAAGGCCACACCAAGCCTGCAAGGCCCCCAGAATTAAAAGTTGTGTTTATCTCATCCCCATATGCTTAGACCCTTCCTCCCACTGCAACACTAAATTTGTTCATAGCGCAGTGATCAAAGGTTTCTCACATTCATAGTCCAGCTCCGTCGTTCATCCAGCCCAACCCGTTCCCCCATCTGTTCTGCGACTGCTATCCGCCCCCTGTCCTCACCCATTGGGAGTCTCAGCTGCCTCTTGGGTGTCTTCCTCCTCCCACTCACAGCCATCAGACTGTTACTGATCATCACACATCAGACTGCTGAATATGCACTGGCAGGCTTGCCATGCCTTAAGTTACTCCATTGTTTGATTTCCTACATAGAAGCGTAGTGCCCACCAAAAATTTTCTCTCCAGAGCTGCAGGGAAAGAGTGAATTCCCATATCCAATGGAGCTTCTTTATTATCGAAGGATTCATCAGCTACAGGGCCAAATCCTGCTCCCACAGTTGTAAGATGGTATTTTATTAATAGGTGCCTATATCTCAGCATATTAATTCTGGTTTTTTTCTGCTACTACTTTTTTTTTTTCTTTCTTTCTTTCTTTTTTAACACTGGTATCATTGTCTACAGCATCCTCCTGTCCCAGGGCATTCTTTGTCTGGACACAAAGCAGCATGTGGCTCTAAGTGTAGCTATAAAGCAGGGATCAGCAGGAAAGTGATTTTGTTTTTTAATATTTCTCTCTCCATGTTGTATTTGCTTTTGGTTTATGCATTTGAGAAATGCTTGCTGATATTTTTCCTTTCTGCTTTGATGTAAATAAATCTTGTGTCCGAGATTCTTAAATCTAAACCAGACTTTAAAAAAACGAGGATTAAATGAGACTTTAGCCTATAAGGTAGAGCCCCCACCCCTTGGACAGAGCATTGTTTTTCCCCACCATGTGGAATGGAGATAACCCTCTGTTCCTTTGTGGTAAGCTACCAACCAAATCCATTCTGGCAAATCTGACACCCAATGTGATTTGTCCTTTTCGATGCTGTTTATGAGAAGTCAGGACAGTCTTCTGTCAAAATTGATAAGTGAGAAGACAGTGGGGAATGCAATTTTATTTGTAACAGCACAGCTGCCAGCAGTTCCAGCTTGTTTACATTTAGGCTGGCTCTGTCTTGCTCCATAGCTTTTCTATTTCCATCCAAATAGCCCCCAAGTACATTGTGGATGTGCCTGTCTGTGTAAAATCTGCATAACAGAACATACTGGGAGCGTTAGAGAGGGGAAAAAAATAACATTTCTTTAGGTTATTTTCACAACTCAAGAATGTCAGTCGCTTTAAAAACAAAATCTTGAACTCCACCAAATCTCCACAGGCATTTACAGAATGGATTCTAAAACTGAAGTATAATCTGCTAAAATCCTGTGATGCTTGTTACCTTCCATGGTGAAGGCACCAGAGGAGTTAAGAGCTTTGCTTTTCTGATGGGAGCATTCTTTTTCAGGTGGAAGTGGTGAGTGCTTGTAAATTAAATCCACTACAAACATTTAAATACAAGTTTATTCGTTGTGAAAAGAATGCAGTAGGACCCTGCAGTGACCTGTGAAGGGGAGGGCAGTTTAATTGCGCTCTGCTTCATGCTGAATACTTCTGCTACATAGCCTACGATTAGCCTGTGTTATGTAGACATTAACGTATTTCCTGGAAAATCCTTTTGACAAGAGAGCACCACTGCTGATGGCGTTAGGATAGTTCTCAGGTCTAGGAAGACTTTGTTTGCCTGCGGTATTACTTGCCTTCAGTCTGGCAGTCCCAGAATCCCAGGTGGTTTCGATCTTTTTTTATTGGCACACTTAAGAAGACTGCAGTGATTGGTGTTTCCTCTATATAGTCTCTCCTGTGAGCTGTTTCTTTACAGTAGCCCTCACTAAACATGCAGTTATCATGGAGGTAAAGTGAGAAAGGGGTTTATGTTCGACTGATCTAGCTTATGACAGAGGAGCTTTTCTAGCAAACTGAAAATTTTTTCCTTTTGCCATTTCTCTTTTTGCAGTTATTAATAAATAATTAGTCTTCTACATGGTTTGTCATTAAAAGGTAGAGTCCAGAGATGGCTGTAAATGTCACTGCTCTGGTTCTGTGAATTGTGGGGTCATCTGACACTTTTGCTTTCTCATTATAAGTATATATCCTGTGTATCACTGTTTTCAAGAGCTGCAGTCATGCTCTTAAATGAATTGTTCGGTGATTGCCAGGGGAGAGTCTTTGCAGTGTAACTGACCTGCCTGCCATGCACTTACACACATATATATACACACTGTATGTACCTATATACTCATATACAGAAATTTACACACATGTACTACCTCCCCTCCATGCACACAGCCACATGTACGCACAGGTAAACAATTAAATATTTAACACCCACACCAAGTCTGAAAACAAAATATCTACCTTAAAATGCAATGACTTTGTTAAATGTACATTGCAGGCACCACAGACTCTGTTCATCTAAACAGAGATAGGTAGCCCACAGGAAAAAAATAATTCATCATATTTAAAATAGATTGTTGTGATGACTTCTATTGACACTAGGATTTACACATCTTTTTTCTGAGTTTTCTCAAATTACTTCTGGTCATTGTTGAAGACATAACTGCTAAACAAAGCCTAGCTAAGAGAATTGAAAATATGATTTGGGTAATGTGAAATATGATACTTGTTTGAAACAGCAAACAGCTGTTTTAAGTGTGTAATCTTACCCATTGTACATACCCTGATCATTTGTACGTGACAGTCACAGCTCCTACTTGCATGGTACAAATTCAGAGATGAAATAAATGGTGTTATAAAAGGAAGTCTAAGGAACACCATTTATTCTGCTGATGATGCCTTTTTGTTGCAAACCCAGCCTGTTGTTTCCTCTGTTTTACACCCATACTCATTTGCAATGTAAGCTTTTATGTAACACGTAATACCTTTCTCATCACTTCTGAATTTGAGATGAATTTTTCTTTTTAGTAGCTTCACTGTTAGCTCTCTATCGTCCTAGGACTTCATCAGATGGAACTGTTTCTGTAAGAAGAGTGAAGGCATAGCTCTGGTTCTGTTTGTATTATTTATTTTTATTTCATGAGCAGAATTACTTGCCAGTGATGACGAGTGTGCGTCATTATGAAGGTTAAATGTTATAGACAGTAGTAATGTAAATGACTGGTGATTTTGCAGCCTGGAAGATGTATATCCTTCCAGTCATGTAGAAGAAGAGACCAAGAAAGTGAATGTGATTAGCAAGATGCTGCCAGGATGCTTGGCTGTTTGGAGCTCTGCCTGATAACCATCCAGGTGCTTACGTCACTCCCAGTGTTGAGATAAGAACTGCAGAGTTAGGATTACTAAACACAATTATGAGGTTGAGAGCAAGCTTTTCTTGGTTTCCATAGTTTACAGAAACCACTAGCAAGAAGCTGGTAAAATTGGTCTGACTTTGCAAGACAACCTTCTTATGGTAACCCTGACAGAAAGTGTGAAGAGCAGCCAAAATTCAGCTATGCATATGAACTGGACGTTGATCTCACTTATAAAGATGCAGAAACAAGATAATATTGAAGAGTGAAACTTAATTTTAAGGTGTGTGTAGTCCCTGTAGTCCCTGTGCACTGTTTGATGCTGCAGAAGAGTGACACTAGCTCAGATGGATGAGGATTTTTTTTTTTCAGTATAACCAGTTTATTAAAATAAATCAGACCTTAATGTACTTTCTCAGTTAATTCTTCATTGAGTTATTCTGTTAGTACTCTGTTCTTGGCCTTTTGTGCTTCATTCATTCAGTTAATCATTCTGTCAATTATACCATTAGCAAGATGAATATTAAAACAGCTTTTCTGCTATTACTACAGGTAAAAAGGAAAGCAAAGATTAAAGTAACTATCCGTTTCTTATTTTGCTTTATTATTTTGGTTCTGTTTCTCTTTTTATTAAAATTTATGGTAAATACTACAGTCCTCCACCTTGGATCATCAGATATTGGGTCCACTCATTGCACTCAATAAGTCTTGATTTCTTCCGAAAGTGCAGTCAAGGCTACAACACAAAATAACTAGCCTGGCACAAAGACACTGGCGTACAAGTGCTTGCAAAAAAAACCAAGGAAAACAAGGATGTAATCATAAAACCTGTCAGATAGACCTTGGTGTATTTTAGCATTTGCAAACTCGTAGGTCATCCCAGCTATGAGGTAAACTGTGTAAAGAGTTTGGAGCTCTGCCTGACAATGGTCCATAAAGCTGTAGAACATAAAGGTGTTTCAGCGCACACCTGGGGTGGTTTCAGAGTATACACATGACCACTTATTTAGTGATGGGCGGTAATTCACTAATTGGTGATAAATGCATTGCTCTGGGTGGCTATGAAGGTAACATTTTATGTTTTGCATTTTTTTTCCCTTGACGTTGCAATAATAACAACTAGTAACAATTCATAATCTGGTTTTGATCCAAAGGGTAGTAATAATCATCCTATGGTACAGAAAAATTGCTGGAGAGACCTCCATAGATGCCTCCATAGACATCTCCATAGACTGCCCCTTTCTGATTTTTTTTGCCTAAGGACATATTACATTACTGTAGGCTTTGTAGATGGAATCTGTCAGCCACCTTAGAGACTTGAGCGAAGATACAGCTCTTTCATACATTTTAGGATGAAGATAAAGCATATCTCAATTGCATTGTTTGTTTCACCACACAATGACTTTTGCAGACTGGCAGCTTTCTATCTTTCTTCTGGTGAAGTAAGAATCCTTCTCCAGTACACTGTGCTGACTTCCTTTTCGAAAAGCTATACATGTAGTGTTGAGTTGGTTCCTAATTTAAAACCTGGCAATTTTGTACTTGTAAATAGCAAAACTTCCCTTCTCCTTCCTGTCTTTTTTTCCCCTATTCAGGAGAGTTGTTCGAAGGGGAAAGGGAAGAAAGCACAGTGTTTTGGTTTTACAGGCTGGGCTATACTGATATATAACCAGCATGAAAAGCTGACATTCTTTTCCTCTAAAGATAATGGAGCAAAATAGGACAAGGTAGAGGCTAGTTAATTCTAAGAAATGAAATAGTTGACTGTATCATAAACAAAACATGTTTAGGATCCTCCGTCTTACCATGTCACAAAAACAGAAACCCTGAACTGTGAATCACAGGTTCTGTTACACTGGAGAGTAACACTAATTAAAATTAATTTGGTATTTGACTATGTCTCGACGGTGAGATGATTTTCTCATTGTAACGAGGACTTAAATGTTAACTGAAATGATCACACACCATCCATTTTGGAAAAATACTGTTGTGTTTTGATTCCATGCTGTCCCTTCTAATGGTGTTAACCAGAGTTCATGGGACCCATTACTCTGATATACTGTACAGGTGAAGGGAACTCAATAGCTATTACAATTTCGATAGTGTCTCTTGGTCCTTTTAGTGGTGTGCAACAATTGCTATAAAGGCAACCAGGGAATATTGGAAGGATGTAGAGTATTTATAATATTTCTACAGTGCCTTTCAAACACCCTGTAATCATTTATTCTTTTATGTCCTTTTACTATGGTGGTGTTTGCATTGTTTTCTGCTTATAGATAAGGAAAACAAGTCACAAAAAGTTACATGAGGTGACTACACCAAAGCAGTTACAATTGAACAGAGAGTAGGGACTTAAAGGCAGAAAACTTCTGGAAACCTGCTAAGAAACTGTATTACGATGCAAGATCTTACTAGTTTTTTTCAAAATTATGATGAATTTGAGAAGGTAGGGAAATTTCCCTTCCTCAGTATAGAGCATCATCCAGGGAATAATCTCAATCATATGCCCAGTAATCTAAAATACACCCAGTGATTTTTCAGAAAATTTAAATCTCTTAATCTTGCAACCAGTTACTTGTATCAATAAGTTCATCCTCTGTCACTTGCAATGGTAGCCTTTTTAAGGTTTCCTTATTAAAGGTTTCTATTCTGGAAAAGGGTCAGTGTGTTTCCCTACACAAATAAATTGCAGAGTGGGTCAGCAAGTTTCCTTGTCAGCATAATCTCGGGAGACTCCCAGTCCTAGGACATCATGGTTAGACATGAGGTAGCCAAGTGAGAGTTTACTTTTGTCATACTATAGAATAATGTTGAATAATTGATTAACTTTTGCTAGTTATACTGGTCTACAGTACATACAGTAAACTAGTATTATTGCATTTCACAACCAGTAAATCATGAGGGGACAAAAATGAAAAATGGACATAGAATAAGACAAGACAATATTATAGTGTCCAGCAACTGGACTCCAAGCCCTTTAGAGCTGGGGCAGTGTTTCTCTCCTTAAACGTGCATTGCACTGGAGCAGCCCAAGAGTTACAGTTCCTTGGAAAGAATTCAATCAATGTCTTTGCTAATTCTGTGAATATAGTAGGTCAAAATCAACAAAAATAATATTACCACAGAGAGCATCAGGGATTCCCTGAACCTGCTTATTCCCTGGCAGTTCCTGGGCAAGGGGCATGTCAGATCTCAAGTTTATTCCGAGTTTCAAAGCCACCCAGTTGCCTCCCAACACTGGAAGCTCTTGGATGGGCTGTGAGTGTCTCCTCCCTTGGGAAAAGGGTAGCTGTTCATCGCAACTAATTTGTATTGAGCTCAGATTTTTTGTTTTCCTTATTTCCCACCAGGACAAAAATTCCTTCTCATCACACAGAAGTGTGAGAAGGCAAGACAAACAAAGGATCGGAGGATGACAGAGAGGAAGGAGAACAAAGTGGCAGTAATAATAGGTTATTTTGGTAGTGCCCATCTGTGTACATGGTTCATATACAGTGAAGTGGTCACTTTAGTAAATGGGACTTCCTGCTTACCAGGCAGTAATTTCTTTACAGATTTCTATAGGTGAGATAACAGGATTGGTTATAAGGTGAGAGTAAAAGGAAGGTGATGCGGGGGCTCTGTGGACATGGGCACTTACTGAGAATGGAAATGTTTGGGGGGAAATGGGAGAAAAGGGTGAGTGAGGTTGCTGTCTGTGAATACAGGTGAAGGGTCTCTTTGGGAAAGAGTGAACTGAGAAGGGCTTTGAAGGTGAGGACAGAAGGATTGTGTTTGTGGAGAAGGGTGCCAGGATGGAATGGTTTGAATGGAGGCAAGAGAGGCTGACAGGCAGCGATGAGGCAGGAGCAGAGCTCAGCCACACTATAAATGGGTTGAACGGTGTTGAACAGGGAGTAGCTAATCCTGACAGAAAGTGGGGAAAGGATTCAAAGGTGTGTATGGCTTAGTAGTGGAGGGAAAATGTGTAGCGTTCAGAGCTCTTTTTGCCCCAAAAAGACTGTTTAAGAACAGTCACTGAAGTCACTGTTTTCTAACAGACCATCAGCTTTACTCTTTGTAATCTAGCTTTTAGTAGAAAGATTCCACCATAGCTGCAAACTGATGCAAACTTTTACAAGGTCTTCTTTAATAGCCCTTAACCTCTTTTCAGCAGTTCTAGAAAGCCAACAGCCTGGTTGATGACATTATAATCTACTTCCCTGCCACTTGAAAGAAATGACAGTATTAACCTAGCCTTCCTTCCCCAAAGAGGTGACAGCTCCTTGTTTGGTCTTATGTCTCCTGAGGCTGACAGCCTGTAAACTGGTTTTCTATCATTGAAGCGAATGGGAGCCAAAGGCTACAGCCACTACTCCATCACTTTAGAGGATGACCAATATAACCAGTTTTCAGTCCTTCAAGAGCATGACTGCCACCTCTTTGCTGTCTTTTCTATGTCTGAAGAAATGAGCTACCTTGGAAATTTGCTTCCCAGTCTTTCAAGACAGGATAGTCCTTATTCTAATTTCCATGTCTGCCTTTTAAACAAATAATTTATGGCAAAACATTTTAAAGTATTGTCATCACTGTGGCAATGCTCTGAATTATTGTTCTGCCCACACAGAGAAAAGAAGCAAGTCAAAGATTTAACAATTTGGCATTGATTTCTGCCACTTGGCAGCAGAATACTGTTCGTGTTGAGAGGTGGCTGCCCCCAGAGTGCCCAAACGAGGGGGAGGCTGTCATCTCCCAAGCTCTCTTCTCAGTCCCTCTCCTTCCACCATCTGTCTGTCAGCACACTTCATGAATCCCCAAATATTGTTCCTCGCGGATTTTTAAAATGCTGAATTTTGAAGACTGTCAGTTCAGTCCCTACATGCACACACACACCACCCAAAGAGGAAGCAACTATATGTGTGTGTGCGCGTGCGTGCATGTATCTAAAGGGATTTCAGAGACAGAAATTCATTACTGCTGCCAAACTTATTGTTTCTTCTGTTAAAGACCAGTTGGGAAAGAAACCACTAAAAAGCATCTGTCGCAAAATGCAATGTCAGATGCTTCTGACCATGATAATCCAGGTTCTCTAGTGTCTCAGTTGCTGCTCTTATTTTGAAGTTGTTTCAGATGTGCTTGTTATATACAGCTAAAGGTCAGACTTCTGGGCTTTTGCTCTGAGAGATGATTTAATATTTTATGCAAAGTGTTTTTAAATTTTCCAAAGATGTTTTGTCAACCCTGATTTGTTTGAATGTGACCAGGATGTATAGCATTTGCTGTAAAGAAGAAGATGCCATGAGGTTAGTAGTGCAGATGTGCAGTGGGAAAAAGGCAGTTATCTGGAATGACTTCCAATGTAAAGCAAGAGACCTCATCCAACTTCTCCCTCACACTGAATGAGGTATTACTTGAGTATGTACTTGAGTCTAGACTGAAAAACATGAACCGTTTATTGGGCCTTTAACACTAAGTACCTGTATCTCAGTCGTAGGTATCTACAGCTTCTAAGTGGCCACAGCAACACACAGTTGTCAGACTGTGCAGTCATCGGACTACAGCTCGTATGGTCATTTAGGAAAGAGGTAGTCCCAAGAGTACTGAGTACAGATCTCTGCTCTAACCTCTGTTACTGGGAGGAGAAATGAAAACTGTGGCAACTCAAGCACAGTGCACAGCCAGGGCTGGTACATCCCAGCCAGAGGATATTAGTCACTGATATTTGTCACCAGCTGGTGCCCAGAGGCAGTTTTAGCAAACCTCTTGGACTCCCAGGATGGAGCCTCTAGGGTCATCCTCATTTTCCTCTGCTCTTTCATGTCCTAAATGGTTAAATTATTCTGCTTACTGAGCCAGCACACTGAAAGGATTCAGTTTGTTTGCAGCCTGAAACATTTGTACAGCTTTGTAGTAACATTTTTAGACAAATTATCCACAAGGACTTCAAGGTCATTCCCAGCCAAAGAAATTATGTTCAGAGCAGTCCTTGGGGCCCCTGTCCAGCCTCAGTGCGGGGAGACAGGAGGTTGTGTCGGCAGGACAATGAAAGTCAATGGATTTCAGCTTGTGCACAGCTCCTCATTTGCCTTGATTTAAAGGTCCCAGTCCCAGTCCTTTATGGTGTATTTAGGCTTCCTTATAGGCCTCCAAGGGACTGCAAGCTTCTTTATTCCTTAAAAGTATACCTTGTTGCTGTAATTGAAGCCGTTTTGTTACTGTAATTTCTCCCTAATATTACAGTTCTAGTCAAGTGTTCTTTCCCTCTGGAGGCATCAATTATTATGGGTTTTGAACAGGCCTCCCTTCAGTACGCATACTTTCACTCCCAATGCCAAAATCGGGTCACTGCAATTCTCTTCCCTAATAAAACACAGTCCCATGTTTCTTCTTTCAAACCCAATGTATAACGTGTACTGGTGACTCATTCCACTTCTTACCACCCTATTTAAAACTCCTGACATATTTAAGAAAAACTAAAGAATACTACAGGTTTCATGGTATTTTCTACATTTTCTTAGTTTTCATTAAGACATTGGATGTCCAAAGTCCAGGGAGAAGTTTGTAGGGTTTATGCAGGTACTGAAACTGTATAGATGTGTGCATTGGTGAGGGAGCGAGCCATAGTAGTGCACTTTGTGAAAGATGTTCAGCTGAAATGAAAATGGCATGGGGTTCATTGGCTAACCCATGTGTGTGAACTGCCGGTTTTTCTGTAAGTTGTGGTATTTCAACACCTGGTTCCCACAACTCAATCGGACTCACTAGTGAGTCCTCACTGCTGTGTGCCCTGTGTCTGTTTATGGATTAATCTGCGTGACATCTCTGGGGATGGGGAGGAACAAGCTCTGTATCACCAACAGACAACTGAAGCGTGGGGTTTTCTCTTTTCTTTTTTTGCACAGCCATGAGAAGCAGAAGCTGTTAAGCTCCAAATGTCACCTGCAGACTCCCTTTAAATACATATATCAACTAAAGTTTCCCATTTGCAACCAAGCTAATACTCTGTGTTATTGGATTCATCGTGCTTTATTACAATTATTTGTTTCACAGTGTTCAAACCAAAAGCAGCTTCGCAGTTTTGTGAATGATTCCCTCATGAAACCCTAAAGATGCTTAACTCAGATGGGTGTATGTAGTACTTATCACTGCACCATCTGCCCTAAAACTTGCACTTTTCGTGAGATGTCACTGCTGGGACATCTGGCACTAAAAATATGTTTTCTGCATCATCTCACAATTGAGGAGGATGCCACGGCTGTTCAGCTCCACAGGAGATTCCTTGAAGCATCCTTCTGTTTTCTAACAGCTTCTGCAATGAAGCTATAGCACTAAACTGGCCAGGGAAGAAATTTTGCTATTAATGGAAGGCTGTGTTTTTGCTTTATGGCTTGGATTGCTGTTAGAAGGGAGTGGCACTTGTGTGATGGATAGACTGATGTTTAGCCAGTCTGTCTTATGTCCTATAAATCAATAGTTGGTGTGATAGGACTAAAATAACTATGTAACATACCGTAAGTCAGCTTCTACTATCCAAAAGCAAAAGAACTGCAAAATCAATGTACAGCCATATTTCTCGAAGTTCAGCATGTCTTACTGTTTCTGTATAGCTTGAACCTGCAATGTAGTGGGATTTCCTTCTTAATTCACAGAATATTTTCCCCCTTAAAGATGCACACAAAATAATGTGTCTCAAGACTGGGCAGTATGAGTAGGTCCTACAGTATGCATATGAGTGTGTCTTACAGTATGAGGGTGTCAACGGGTTGGTGCTCCCTTGTGCTACACAATTTTTTCCATCCTTGGCAGAAGCCACCATACGAGCCTCTGTGTTTTCTTGTAGGAGGTGGAGCTGTGCCGCATTAGCAGCCAGGAGAAGCTGGGGCTGACTGTCTGTTACAGAACCGATGACGAGGAGGACACGGGGATCTATGTTAGTGAGGTAAGGACATGGCAATGGGAGGAGTGCGGGAGATGCTCATGGTGGAGGGCTGAACGTGCCAGGGAATTCAAGAGCAAGTGCTCTGACACCAGAGTGCAGAAGTGTCAGCCATCAGCCAGCACGTGTCATTTTCAATTCATTTAGATTATCAGTTTAAATTATGTTGCCCAAGCAGTGTAATTATTACTACTGATCTTCTTTAATCTGAATGCTTTTAACTACAACATCATAGTTAGGGAAGTACAAAGCAGTGTGAGCATGGTCTGAATTTTGAAAAATCTGCCTTTATGTGGGAAATCAGGCAGAGTTTTTAAGGAGAAAAGCATCTTTTCCACACCCTGCTTGCTTTCTCCCCCTGACATTGCCTTGATAATCATAACAGTGGATAATCATTATTTTATTATTTGTGGTTTTGTTACAGTTGTGGTATGCACAGACATACCACAGGTGGGTGGAGAGAGTAGCTTGGGAAAAAGCTATATGTCAGAAAGACTAATTCTTTTTTTTTTTTGCCATACAAAAAATAGAATACTGAACACTGAGATGGGATGAACCCTCGGTTTTTCATTGGCTTCCCCAGGAAAACATGGCATCCAGCATATGTCACAAGAGTATTAGTGTTTCACAGCATCAGTCCACAATACTTCCAGGCACACTAGCTCCCTTTGAGTCTCCAGCCATTTCAAAGAGGTTTGTTGTTCTGAATAAAGCAGAACTCTTGCGAATCCAAGCTCACTGGTGAGTCCAAGCTCACTGGTGATTATCCTGCGTGAACTATGTTCCCAATTTGTCACTTTTGTGACATGTAGAACCAAATTTGGACATTAGGAAAAGGTTCTTCGCTGAGACAGTGGTCAATCACTGGAACAGGCTTCCCAGAGAAGTGGTCTGGATGATGCTGTTAGTCATATGGTTTAGTTTTAGGCAGTCCTGCGAGGAGCAGGGAGTTGGACTTGATGATCCTTATGGGTCCCTTCCAACTTGAGATATTCTGTGATTCTCTGTTTCTAAATTCTGAGTGAAGCTCATGGACAGAGAGGATCGGTAGAGAGAATTCTCCTACATATCAGCGAACGGGGATGAAGTCAAGATTGCTCATTCACAGGCCAACAATCAAAGAAGCTGAAAAGCACAGCCTTGAAACAAGAACGAGGAATTAACATAAAACTACCCAAGAATAAGTCTTCCACCAGTTGTATAAGTGCTGCTATTAAAGTCTGTTTGACCTTGTGAGGACAAAGAAAGTGCAGGAATCTCTTAATACACTCCAGGATTATATCTGAAATGTGCTGGTTTTCCTACATGGCAGAAATTTCTCAGACCTTTTTAAGTGAAGGTAATTATATTATCTTTTGTACTTGATTAAGCACTTCAGAATCATTCTATGACAATGCACAAGAAGAAAACAATATCTAACAGTTGTAGAGGATGTAACCTGCAAACCAAATGCTCAACTCAAATGTTTGGTTTGAAAAAATAGCTTATGGCATGATGAGGCAAAATAAATGATTTAGGATAACCATCAAGTGAAAGGTGATAGATCAAATCGCCCTGCAGTGAACAGTAGTAGGTCATTGCTCAGGGATGCGCTATAGTGACTTTGATAAACTGTTAATGGAGTTCTAAACATCTATTTAGGTTAAACTAACTTAAAATTAACTGACTCAGACCAGGAACGATATACAGTACCTGTGAGTGATCTATACAATCCTTTTGTATAGAATCTTTGGGGGTTTTTGCTGTTTCCTCATAAGCTGCAAAATTCCAGAGGAAGTAACAGATGGGTAACCAAGACAAGCATTTAATAGTAAATGTTTCCATGAAAGAGAAAGAAACCTGCTTCTTTCCCAAAGGCAAGGCCCATTTGTATAGAGGTATCAACTGCTGCAGAACCACGTCAGACCATAGAGAACTTCCAGAGCAGAGGGGCTCTGTCATTAATTCTTAGTGCTCTGACAGCTGAAGGTTAATGCCTGGTGGTGACATAGGAAAGTATTAATCTGAAAATCATATGCTCCCAACCCTTCCTGTCTTTAGGCTTTTATCTGAAGTGAGCTTATACAATTATTTAGAGAACTGTTGAGTTCATATGACTGTAAAGGAAACTTCAGATTGCCTCTGTACAGAGTAACAATGCTACTTTTTCACATTGTGCAGCTGTTATTGTTTCCAGTAAAAATCTTTCCATGTTCAGTTACTGGATATTGTCCTGTGCAGGTTGATCCAAACAGCATTGCTGCCAGAGATGGCCGGATCCGTGAAGGAGACCGCATTTTGCAAGTATGTGACAATAGACTCTTCCTTAAACTCTTTCTTCAGACAAACGCACAGTGCCCTCTTCTCTGTGGATTGTTAATGAGGGAAGGTAGTTCTCTTTGTTACTGTGATCGATGAGAAAATCCATGTCTGTCTGTTTTTTAACACAATAGCTGGGAGCTAGAGTGCGTGTACTGAAAAATGAGAATGACAAACTCGTTCTGGCTCATGCCCTTATGTCCCATGTCTTTTTTTGCCATATTTATTAGCAAATCTCATTTCCCCTATGTTCATCTCAGTGTCACATTCTAAACAGGGATCCTGCAGACATAAATATGAGTGTCAGAGACTTGCTGATCATTCAACAATTGCATAAATTTGGGTAAAACTCACTCGTGCTGAGCATAGATGGTAAGAGTTTCCATACAGGAGATGTGCTGTTAGTGAAAGATGATCATGAATGTACTTGAGTGGGGGATTCATTAGGCTTTTGTTAATATTTTCTTTCCCCCAGCAATAAAACATCGCTTTTCTGAGTTCTTTTCTAATCCACCATCTTGGCTTTTTTTTCCCCCTTTGTTTCTATTGATCCACTCATTTAAGGAGCTGCCCTGAAGATAGGTTTGTGAGATATGGCATATCCCTGTGGGTAAGCGTGGCTGGCTGCTGGCTCTGGAGGGCGGGCAGTATTCCTGTACGGAGAGGGAAGTAGCTAGAATGGCAGTGGGTTTCCATTTTCAGATGGCAAGGACTAGTTCGTTTTTTGCACTAGTGACAAAATCACAAAACAGCTACCAAAAATCAGTAGACTGGAAAGTCTTTGCTGTATTGTAGCATTTTAGTTCTGGTTCCCAGTCGGTTTCCCTTGTATTTTGACCTTTTTTCACTGAAGCCCCAGAAGTAGTTCTTGGTGTGACAAGACGCTTTTCTGTAACCAGTTCCATAATTGCCCTTCATTATTTTAGGCATGTGAGCTTTCAGGTTGTTACAAGATCAGCCTGTTCCTTCCCTCCAGTCTTTTCATTTCTGCAGGAACTGTCTTTGCTGAAACCTGTTGCTGTATCTCTTACCCTGGTATCAGCTTTGGGAGCCTAGCTAACACAACAGGGTCTACGAGCCGGCTTACCAAAGTAGCCCATCTTTTGGAGAGGAAATAATAAGTTACATTTTAATGTCAGGGGCTGCTGGTTTATTCTCCATGTGGTTGGGAATGTGAAAACATTCACAGGACGGTGTTCTCCTCCAGAAGACACGGACGCTGTGGTGCAAGGGCAGTGAGCCCCTCAGTGGGACTTGGGGTGGCAGGGTGATGGGACCACATCATGGGGTGCAGCTGGGAGCAGACAAGTCTGTGAAAGAAAAACACTGTCTTCTGTGTCTTTCTATAAAATACCTACTAAAGAAAGCAAACAGGTTCTAATAGTATTTTTAACTTTCAAAAATCAGAAAAAACCCTTGTTTATTCAACCAAGTAGAAACAACTTTCATTCCTACTCTATGTGTTTCAAAGTAAGAACGTTGAGGGTAGGTCCATTTTCTGCTCCTTTCCTTGCTTTCTAAAATTTCTGGTTGAAGTGGAGAGCCAATAGCAGTTCAGGCAAATGTTCTCCAGTTCCTAATGAAATTAATTTCAATTGTGAGTAATTTTCCGGGGGCAAAAGAAAAGCATAGGTAATTCTGCTGTCCTTTTGTAGACTGGAGCATTACTTTAATGACAGTGCTGATATATAGCTATGAGTTTGATCATTAAAGTTAACACCCAGAGAGTTATGTGGGGTTTACTTTCATATCTGAAAACACATTGACCCTCTATCTACTCTTATTGATGAGATAACTCAGAGAAATAGAAGGTGACAGTGCTATTATGGAGGGATTACACTGAGGCTGGGAGAGAGCCGGACCCTTGAGTGTGGGTGCATTTTCTGTGGGTGACGGATGGCATCAGTTGAAGCTATGGGGGGACACTCTGTTTTGTGTATTTCTCATGAAATTACAGCAAGTTTCCTTACGTTTTCGGAGCTGAAACTATCCCCTTCTCATCCTTACAAACCTCACACCTGTCCCGTCACCTTCACAGTCTTCTTAAGCGTCCGAGAACAGCCTGAGTATTTTACATCAAATGTTACAAAGCCAAGGGAAGGGTTTTATAAGGAGAGTCCTAGTGAGACTTCCCTAAATTTCTGCTATTTTTAGCTGTGAACCTCCAGGCTGACAAGTGCTGTTGTTCATGGGGGTGAGATGCCGTGGGGCAGGCTGAAGTCCTGATTGTCCCCCACGATGGTGCAGCTGGTGTGGGGTGGGCACCTCTAGGCTGTGCGGGGCCAGCAGGGCTGCTGCCTCTGGGGTCAGAGAGGGGCAGTTGCTTGGCTGATAGGAATCACCGGAGCAGCCACTGCGGCTGGGGGTGTTTTGTACAAACCAGAGATCTGCTCCTGGGCCTCTGTGGCTGCATCTTTGCTTTTCAGGTTAGGGCAGCTCTGCGTTACCAAATGGTTGTCTGGTCTCCCACATACCACAGCTATCCCTTCATGTAAACTTTGAAGGGTCTGACATTTCACTCATTGCCAATTAGGTGAACAGGGTACACTGGGGTTTTCTTTAATCTGAATTAAAGCTGTGGTTTTGAGTCGGGACTTTCAGGCCAAACATACATGCAGAAATGCAACTTTACTTTTCATCCAGAAGTTCCTGCTACTTTGAAATCAAACCGTTATAAGATTTTATTTCCCCAAATATTCAGGTCCTTCTGTCTTCCAGTTTTGTTTTCACCCATTTTCAAATAAACCAAGTATTTTTATTTTTTTTTTTTTGTGGACACAATGAGAATAATCCACTTCCTGTGCTGTGAATTGAACAAACCCAAATATGTATGGAAAATCAGATTTCTATTTGATTACCTCAATAAAGGGCTTTGGACAATGCAAAATGTGTTTGTTACCATGTAGTCATGAACATGGCTGTTTTAATGAGCTGACAGAAAAGGAGAAAGGTAGCTAGAAAAGCACGTTCTCATTGGAGAACCACTTTTATTTTTATTATCCCCTTGTAGGGGGGATACATATGTTTTGTGTGGTTCTGGATACTAAGCTGTCCACACAAATATAAAATGATTAAATGGAGCAGCAATAAGCAGTGGCCTGTAAGTATTGCCTGGTGAGAGATAACACTGTAGCTCTCTAATTGGCTCTCTACCAGCATACAGTGTGACTGATTTCAGCTGTAGCATTACCAGTCTTGCTTCCACCAGCACTATTATCTCAGAGTGACACTTCCATTACTCTGAACGGAGAAAGATGAACGTCACCTGTCAGGGGCTGGTTAATTGTGTTGCTAGATGTATGTTACCAGGGCGCAAGTTGGACATTTATGAACATAACTGCTTCCTCTGATGTCCGCCATCCTTCAACGATCGATACAGCTCTTACAGTAAGCGCATAATTGAGTGAAGGCACTTACCACTGAGGGGCTGAAGATGAGCCCGTTGCATGAGTTTCATTGTCCATACATTCAGCACAAATGAGCTGATATCTGCCCTTTATTGTGTGTTGCTTTGTGGAAATAGAAACTAATGTGCCACTTCCATTTGTTTTCTAGATAAATGGCCAAGATGTCCAGAATCGGGAAGAGGCAGTGGCATTGCTCTCCAGTGAAGAATGCAAGAAAATCGTGTTGCTGGTCGCAAGACCAGAGATGCAGGTGAGGCTAAACAGATGCACTGAGCCAGAACCCGGGTTATACTGTACATTGACTGTCACTGTAAGTAGTGAACTGCTGAGAAATAGTAATGCCAAAGTTCCTGACAAAAGGAGGAAATGGATAATTGCAGAGCTTTGCCCCTGTTTAGCCAACAAAGAAAATAGCATGATATTACTAGGGCTTGTTCTTCCAAAACTAAGCAATTCCTTTCCAGCAGACAGAGTAAGCAGGTATACAAATAAAGCTGACAGCACTAATATGATATTAGTAAAATATGAAGTAAAACTTGAAAACCATGTATTACTTGTTAGACGATTCTTATTTGTTCTGGGGATAGATTTCCCATACTTACCTCTGTCATTTATATGAACTTACACAAAGCTGTAGTTGGTCATTGGTGATGGCTCTTTTTATCCTATGTGCTTATAAGCAGGCATTTAAGCTCATCATTTTTGTACCCATTACGGGACTTTCACTACGATACCATTCAGCAAACCTGGATCTAATTGTTTTCAAAGCACCCTGGTCACAAAAACCTGCTTGTACATTACAAATTGTATCTTGGAAGGTGCATTTTCAAAAGCTTTTAGAAACATTTCTATGGTTTTAAAAATAAAATTATGTCAATCCCAAGAATCTTGCCATGCCAAGAATTTTTTATATCATTGCAGGGGGCAAATGTTAAGTTGATCATCAGACTAAAGGAGAGGTAGAGTGGAAGAAGAGTACTGTTTGTACTTCCCTTTATATGCTGTTTATAGGCCATTGCAAAGCAAAAAGACATTATATTGTCACTGTTCTCTCCATCTGCCAACAATTCAGAGTTGGTTATGTTCACATTTGCCTCTCATGCTATTGATCTGATATCCTCAGTCTCACTAGCTGCATACTCTGTATAAATTAAACTGAGTAAGTGTAATTCAGTGCCACTTGGAATCTCCACTTGAATAAGGTAGTTATAAAAGATTCACAATTTCAGCATTCATTTCCTTTGTTTTTCAGGAATCTAAACAATTCCCATAAAACTGGTGACATAGTACAGCAAAAAAAGGCCATGCATCAATTTATATTGCAAAATTGTAACCCTCACTGGAAGTTGCAGGAGTTTTGAAAGAGTTGTTTCAATATTATTCTTACTATTTTTCACTAAGATTTTGGTTTTCAGCAGGGAATAGAAACCCGCCCACTTATAAAATACATGCCCAGGCAAAGTTCATTCTCTGTATTTGTTCAGATTGGTCAACATGAAAAAGTTACATCAATATGAGATAAGGAATTACTTCGCTGTACTCATATAGCTTCCCATATGGATGCTCCTTTCAAATTATAAAAGTGTGTTTTGGTTCAGGTTTGGGGCTTTGCTGTTGGGGTTTTTTTGTCTAATTTATGTGTTTTAAGAACATATTCATACAAAACTGAAGAAAAAGCCATAGTATGTCAGAAATCAGGCTGTCCACAAACTGATTTCTGCTAGTTGTGTTGCTTTGACTCTGGTAAAAGACAGCAGGATTAAGCAGGCTTTGATTTCTAGATAGAAAATGGTAATGGCAGCATTGAAAACTTGAAAGGTGACTACTGAGCACATTCATTTGATAACGGGGAAGAAAACCTTCTCTGACCATTTATTTGCGCAGTGAATACCAATGAATAATTAAGTTTTGAAACAGAGCACCGGAGGAGTGCACAGCCTGTTCAATATGTAAACAAATGGTACAGGCATGCGCATTCACATGTGTGTATGTGCACACTGTATGTAGTGCATATGTATACTAAGCCATATATTATTGTTATTCTAAAAGCTGTAACATAATGTAAGCATTCCCATTAGTTAGGTACCAGATCTGCCACAATCAAAGCAGCAGATTTGCCCAAGTGAGATTCACCTTTTGTCCTCCAGATTCGTTAATCTCTGCAATCTGTATGAGGGAAATTCAACTGCATCTTTTATGGTCGAGGAAGGCTGTGTTCATGTTTTCCTTGGAAAATAAAAAAGCAAACAAGGCAAGTAAACAAAACTAGTGGCCAGTACCACATGTTTCAGAGAATGGTTTGAAAGTCCCATTAAGGACAAACGTAAAAATTACATGTCCTCAAGAAAAAAAGCCTCCTTCTAATCCCGAGCTGTGAGAGGCTGGCTTTGCCAAGGAAAATGGTGAAAGGCTTATGTTCTTCATAAGAGGAAAGAGTTCATTGACATGGGCAAAACCACATCAGAGTTTGTGAAGGAAACAGTATTCAGCTAGAACTACCAGACAGCATCAATCACTCCTTCTGTAGCTTTGAACTTGCTGGTTTGGTGGGACTTTTCTGACTGGCATCTGTGGCCAGAGCTGTCCTGCCTTTGATGTCGTGGTACTTCTGCTGCTGTAGGCATTGGCCCAGGTTACATTGCTCTTGCTGTATCTGGACATGAATAGTTGGTACTCTTGTAATTGTCTAATGCTGAGACTTTTAGCATCTTTTTGTCACCTTCTTCCTCTGGTTCCTTCACCAGTGACAGAACATTAAGTGTTTCCTTCTGCTACAGTCCTGTGGCCAGGAGTGTCACTGACCAGTGTTTTCCTCTTCCACTCAGTGTGCCATCTGGCAAGGGATTACAGATACAAATGGATGTGTGCCATATGCACAATGAACAACGTGGGAAGAATAGCATCTTCAGCCAGGGGTGCCTGTTTTATCAGTTTAGAAAGATGTGAATGGTGCAAAGCGGGTGCGGGGAGAGGATATACTCACTTGACAGAAAACATAGCATTTCCTCTGGTCCTTTTGCAACACCATCTTCACCAAATGTCAAAGTATTATTTTACACTTGGGGAAAAAACCAAACAAACGGATAAGCCTTCCTTCCAGGCATACTGCGAGAACAAAAATAACCTCCCTTCAAATCACGGCATCTTTCTGTCACCCTATTCTGTTTGTTAGTTTACCTGGAAGATCAATTGGAAAATGGTGACAGAAATGCAACATAAGGTTTCTATTGAGGTGGCGGCAGAAGGGCACAGCACTGGGATGGAGGTTGTTAGAGGAAAGAGCCCGGTTGCCTCCTGGCCCTATTAGTAACGTTGCTGCTCTTTCAGCGCAGGGGCTCTCGGCAGTAATGAACATGACAGCTTCAGGATTATGCGCTGCGCCTTTCATACCTTCTGAAAGGAAATAATGTCTGTGCTGTGCAGTCTCCTTCATTATGAGAGGAAATCAGTCATACTGTTTCAAGAAAGGATAAAAGGCATGAGAGTCCCATTTTTTTTATCCTTCTTTTTCTTCTTCTCTTTTTGAGACGCGAACTCCTACCACCTGGCTTTCTGAAGAGAATCATTAGGATAAAAAGAACTAGTCAAGCATTGCCATTTGGGTTTACCCTGTTATAGCATGTGTCCTTGCTAACATAATATAATGTACTAATGTATTCTTTGCAGCTGGAAGAAGGGTGGCTGGATGATGAAAGGAATGAATTCTTAGAAGAATTAAACTTGGAAATGTTGGAAGAGCAGCATAATGAAGCAATGCAGTACACAGCCAACGAGGTGGAGCAGGTAGGACTGCCACTAAACGTATCATTTGAAATTTTGCTAGGTATACTTTTTTATTAATAGAGAATGAAATGGTATGCTGTAAAATAGAGTCAAAGGCTTTGATAGAATTCTGTCTCTAAAATGCTGTGAACTCCAGCTCACTGTAGGTAAGGAAAAGGAGAACAATAGATGCTTGGGCCCAGTATCACAAGTTAGCAAACAATTTAGGAGGCTGTGATAATTGCAGATTTCTCATTTTTTCTGAACTCTCAGAATAATATTGCTTTCCTTCTTTAATTTTGAAGTGTTTGGGGGTTATTTTGTTAGATTTTATTTCAATTTTTTTTTAATTAATTGTATCAGTGTGGCACCTAGAGTGCCAAGTTGAGATAGATGTCCCCCTTGTTGTATGTATGTGAGGTGTGAGCCAGCCCTTGCACCAGAGAGCTTGCAAAACAAGATGGAAGAGGTGTTTAAAATAAACAACAGGTGTTTTGGTAATACAAGTGTATTTTTCTTACACCGACAGCACACAGCTCGGCATTTGTTTTGTTAATGGAGACAAATAAGCAGATTGTTAGCATAGTCTCAGCTTGCTGCTATCCTGACTTTTACCTGCCCATATGTGCTGTAAGCAGTGTGACTATGGCAAAGATGGATGTGCACCCCCAGCCATACAGTTTCATCAAGGGATGGGTCTTCTCAGTTGTACTTTATTGTGGAAGGCATAAGTGACCTTATCCACACCTGAATCAGATGATCTGTCAGCATGCATACCTGTGTGGAGCCAAGGAAATAAAATCCAACTTCATCTCCTGGCTTCTGTGTATGTGCAGCTGGGGAGAAACTTTTCTCCACCCACAGAAATTTGTGACTTAGAATTTTTTACCCATTCTCAATTGCTTGAAAGCAAAGCCTGAGGAATTTTTCTTTGAAGTGATGAGAGGGAGAAAGACTGTGACAGCCTTTCTTCTTCTGGAAACCAGGGAGCTTATTTGGCTAATGGGAGACCTGGCTTCAGATACCTCACCGCCTGGTCCACACTGGGGCGTGAACAAGCATCTAGCCTGTTCCTTCCTCACCTCCCCTCCAGCCTTGACGCTGGGCAATTGACTGGGTGATAGCTCCTATTAAAGCCATTCTCTGTACATAAATTAAATAATCTTTGGGACAGAGACACTGACACAATAATTAAGTCAATTATCTGGAATATGGTAGATCATATTACAAATCCTTGATCTTACAAGCATTTAATTGTTTACACAAAGTGGAATAACTCCAGGGTCAGAGGTTAAGGGAGCCTTGCAACAGGATTTATACTGGCGTTTTAGTTATGACCCTCTTTTCCAGGCAGTGATCCAAGCCTCAGTTTCCCAGGTTAAATGTGCTACCTACTGCACTGCTAGCTACTTTGAACTGATATTTGGCATCTTGTTTATTTTTTTAACCACAAATTTTATCTTGGATAGCAAAAGATTTCCTGTCAGAAAGAACACTTTCTTCACAAAGCAATTTCCTTTGCATGGTGACATTTTCACACAAACCCCCACTTCTGGAGGAAATTCTTGAGCAGGTCTATCTACAAACCCCTACTAGCCCCTCACACGATGTGCTGGGGCCTCTGAAATCACTTGACAGTTGTGACCTTCCACTCCGAAGTTCTTGCCAAGCTTTGGCTTTTTCACTGAATTTGGGTTGCAGATAGTGTTAATTATTGAACAGTGGTGTTCTGTGAAGTGGTTTCACAGAAACCATTAAGGTTGCTTATTCCCCATTTGGATCATTGGGATCTTATACTAAAGATAGTTTGGTAGTTTTTTTTTCTCTATTGAGATTTTATATTACTGTAGAAGAGAGCTACACTTGAAAAAATTATGGTCACTAGTGCTCTGTCGGTGTCTGACGTTGGGTTGCTTGAAGTAATTCTAGGACAGCCAGACATTTCTTTGCCCTTCTGATGAGTAATTGAATCAACCAAATGCAGCTTGGTGTGTAATGGGGCGTCAGTAATTTGTGACAGCTGCTGTCTCTCTAGACTCTATGTAGTGACTCGGCAAGTCAGAAAACTGGTTCTTTACTCCTTGTTAGGCTGGGAAACCTAGCAGTTTCCTGAGGTGAATCACATAATCCATTGGAGCAATGAAATCGCTCTCATTGCAGCTGCCAGTGGCCAAGCTGAGTATCTTCAAGCTCCCTGGTTGGCCATGGAGATTTCACCCTAACACAAGCCTTGATTTTTGTGAACCAAAACACAGTCCTCTGGTCATCATGAATCTTGCAAGATGCAGGAATGAATACACACTATAGCAGAATATCCTTTCAAATATGAGTCTGTTTACAGAATGCCATTTTAACATTTAGTATGAGGTGTCACAGAAGAACCTGGTACAGTTCGTAACAGAAGAATTAAGTAGGTAGTCATGTCTTTTCTGTATGTTTTTGAGCCACTCTATAGAATTTAATAGAGAATTGTATCTTCTCCATATAGAATAGTCCAATAAACCTTGAGGAAAGATGTAATTCTCCATTTTTTATAACTCACTGTATTCCTTCCCCTTTACAACATCGTGGTTCATTGTGAAGCAGAGATAACTTTCAGAAGAATACCATACATTTGCCATGCAGAAATTCTTATCAATAATCATGGAATATATCAAAACCTATTAAGAAAAGAAAGAATTGGATAAAAAAATTCATTCAAGTTCATTCAAAGCTGAAATGCAGTGAAAATATCTGGGGGAAATTCTTTTTTGGGAGAGGCCTGCTTTAAAAGAACAGCACTGTTTGCAGAAGGGCATTTTCCCTTTAGTGCACCACTGAAATCAATCCCAATCTTCCCTCATGGCTGGAGTACTTCGTGGTTAGCCTGCAACTGGAGTTTGCTCTCACTGTGGTCAGTCTCCCTCTCACTGTCAGAAACAGACCGGAGACCCCAGCAGTTACGTTTACTAAAACCTTTGGCTGAATCTCACTGCCTTCAAACTTTAGTAGCAGCCTGGGTTTTGAGTCCCAAAGTACATCATAAGTTGTAAAATGAGAATAGAACAGTGCCTGCATTCCTGCAAGATTAGCCATTTTATAGGCATGAATGCTTGCTGGAGCTGAAATGCAGAATCCTTTGAGGTTCATTTATTGCTTGATTGTACACACCACCAGGTTTGCCTTCTCATTATCTGAGTTCTCACTGCAAAGATGAGGCCTAAGGAGCCCTTTGGTATTTCAAACAAAAGTAATTGTAAAAGAGATTGACAACATACGTTTGAAAATAAACACTTTGTTTGGAATAGATAATAGATAACAATGACAAAAGCAACACACTGACAATTGGAGACTATCTCTTGTTTTTCAGAAGGGACTTAACCTGGAATTAGGCTTGGTACCTTTCAAATAAAATTAGAATGATCTCATATCGTAAAAGACTGCTCAGTCTGCACATGTTTAGCAGCTCTGGCAAGCATGACAAGTCCAGGACAGAAATGCCAGGGGCTACCTTACTTGAGTCACAGTGGATTTTTTAAAAAATATATCTCAAAAACACACAGTACAATAAATATCTGTATTACTTCCCGTTTTCTTAATTGAACTAGCTGCAAGTATCCACATACTGGGGAAAGATTCAACATGATACGGATGTCTGCTTTAGTTTGAGAAGAATCTGATTGTACAGGCACTTGTTTCTTCCTGACAGGGAGGGGAACCCAAAGCGACTATACATTCAGGTGCCTGTACTATAGACACTTATATTTGGTTAAATCAATCCCACCTATATGATTTCTGTTAGACTGGAAAGATGGGGTTTACTTTGTTTACATCTTTTGTGTGTTAATTATGGATAGTGTAACTTGAGTAGATGGCAGTGTATTATATTCACTCAGTCTAAATCAAGTGGAAATTGAAGGAGCAAAGTTTAAATTGTTGATAAAAGTGGTGTGGAAAACAAGAGTCACTAATTCTGAAAGTGTTGATTGCGTGGGCCTGAACTGTAAAGTCTCTTTCAACACCTATACAAATAGATACATTAAGAGATTTTTCAGAAGTGCTCAAATACATGCTTTTGTGATGTGGCACCATACTGGAGACATCGGAGGAAGCACCACGGAGCTCAGCTCCTGTAAGCTGTATAACTGTCCTAACACAGTATGGATAAGTTCTCTTTAGGTGGTAAGCTGAGTTTAGTCATTTAGTTATTTAGTCAGTTAGTTGTTTAGAGTGTTGTTGGTACTGCTCTTCATATTGCTTCTTCCTGTGACAACAAGATACCCTCGTGTTTTAAGCAGATAAGTAGAAGGATCTGAGAGGATCTCAGATCAGGAAAATATGTATCATTGAATTTTTAAAACTTGCTGAATTTTCATGAAAGTCTGCCTTTGTCCCTTGCAGTTTCAAAATCCAGTCTGTAGAAAATTCTGACCCTACAACATGAAGAAACATTGAACCTTTGCATAATCTTTGAGTAACACTGAATACATTCTGTCCCATGACGTTTAAATTCAAGGGGAAAGTTTCTCCCCATTTGAGGAGAGTGAGCGATAGTAATTGGCACATTGCCGGTGGGGCCATGAAAGCTGCATGAGAATTATACATTTATTGTGCATTTTGTTATCAGCTGCACTTTGTATGTGCAAAAGGATGAGTGTAAAAGGTATGCTATGATTTTGCAAGTCTTGTCTGACAACAACTTGCTAAAACATCTTTTCAGACATTTTTAACTGGTCTGTCACAGACATGGAATTCTGGTGTTGTGTTTCTTTCAGTATTTACTTCATTCCACTATTATATTGCATTCAGGGGGTGGAGGTTATTTTTGTTTTTCTGAGACTAGGCCATTATTTTTTCCTAACAATCGAGGAAAGGAAACCAGCTGAAGGATGTGTGATCATGAGGTGCACATAAAAAGAGGAGAAAGAATGAGATAGGAGACACATTTTCATCCTATTTTACTCTCTGTCAAAGTAGAGAAAAAGGGAATTATGACAGTGGCCTCTTTGAGTTTGTTTCCTTTCACTGGGTGCACTGTACCTTTTTTCTCCCTTGGTTATTACTACCATTATACATAATTATGCAATTATACCTCCTCAAAAAGAAATGGCATTTGGCTGGTACTATGGACACTTAGATATTTGGTGGACAGGCCATATAGATTGCACTCTGCATGATTGCTCTGTAAGGAGAATAGGGGTGAATTCTTTGCTTATCCAGTTTGAAAAACAAAAAGCGTCTGTCTGTTCAGAGAGGTATTATCTCACATTCTTTGTGAATATAAATAGCTTGAGAATATAAATAGGTTAGGTACAATGAGTGGAGTGTGAATTAAAAAACAACAGCCTAAAAGCTTGACATTATGCCCACGGCAAGCACTTAGTGTTGTTCTACGCTTAATGGTAAAAGGCTGTTTTTATTTCTAAGGAACATAAACTCTAACTAGGAAACAAAAATGGTCTCCAGGGATGCAATGGAGAGAGGTCTACTTGAGCAAAATCCTAGAATTCAAAATGAACAGTCTTTTGGAAAAAGACTACTGAAAACAAGAAGTGTGACAGAGGGCCATGGAGGGTGTAGTGGAACAGGCTAGCCCTCGGCAAGCTTCAACCCTGCCCATCTCCATGGAGCAAACAAGGTGTTCACTGGTTAAAAAAAAAAAGCCCCACTGATGAAAGTAGTCTTTTTGCACCCTCTTTGATTATACTAGTCATTGTTTGATTGGCTGCTTGCTCTGTTTTTTTGAAGTGATACCAGTACTGAAGCTTTTTCCCAAGTTTAAGAAGATTTCAGCTCCACCAATCTCTGGCCATAATCCAGAATCAAAAACAGTGCACCATCTGGTGATCATTATCTTTAAGCACTGCAAAGAGATGGCTTAGCTAGAGAGGGAAATATTTCTTTCCGGACTTTAGAAGATATGTCACTAGTGCTGTAATTCATCTACTTCACTCGGTATGGCCACCACAACATGACTGTCAGAAATGTTTAAAAGCTATGAGCACTAGGACTGCTGTTTAGTGATCTGTTTTAATTCGGCTTAAATCCGATCCCAGCTGTTTAAGCAAAACAGAGCTGAAAAATATTCTCATCTACTATGGTCTGCATTTGATAATCATTTTGGTTTGCTCATTTTTTTAGCCAAAGAAACATGAAGAGGAGGATGGCACTACAGACACTGCAACCTCATCGTCCAACAATCATGAGAAGGACAGTGGGGTGGGACCTACAGATGAAAGTCTGCGTAATGATGAGAGTTCAGAGCAAGAAAATGCACCTGAGGAGCAGAACAACACTACCCTGCAGAGCAAACGGGAGCTGGGCCACAGCCAGGATACGTTAGGAAGTGTTGAGCTCCAGTGCAATGAAAGCTTTGTGTCTGGGGAATACATTGAGTCTGATTTCATAGGAAACCCAGAGGAGGAATGTGAAAGGTTTCGGCAGCTGTTGGAACTGAAGTGCAAGATTCGAAACCATGGGGAGTATGACCTGTATTACTCAAGCAGCACAATAGAGTGCAACAGAAGAGAGCAAGATGGAGTGGAGCATGAGCTGCAGCTGCTCAATGAGGAACTGAGGAACATTGAACTCGAATGTCAGAATATTATGCAAGCTCACCGGCTCCAAAAGGTGAGGGATCAGTACGGAGACATTTGGACTTTACATGATGAAGGGTTCAGGAATTATAACACCAGCATAGATGTACAAAGAGGCAAACTGGATGACATCATGGAGCACCCTGAGAAGTCCGACAAGGACAGCTCCAGTGCCTACAACACGGCCGAAAGTTGCAGGAGCACTCCACTGACTGTGGATCGATCCCCTGATAACTCTCTCCAGAGGATGATCAGCATAACCAACAGGAAAAACCTGAGGAGCACAATTGTGGCTAATCAGTCATCCTCAGGACAAAGCAACAGGGAGACAACCTCAGCCAAAACCAAACCCACTGAGCAAAACAGTGCTGCTGAGGATGCAGTGCTGGCATCAGAAAGCGGCAAATTCACAGACCAGGAAAAGCAGAGCAGCGAGCACATTCCCTACCTGTCTCCATATCACAGCTCTTCTTACAGGTATGGGAATATACCTGCTCATGCAAAACATTATCAAAGCTATATGCAACTGATCCAGCAGAAGTCTGCTGTGGAGTACGCCCAAAGCCAGCTCAGCCTGGTGAGCATGTGCAAAGACTCGCAGAAGTGTGCGGAGCCCAAGATGGAATGGAAAGTGAAAATAAGGAGTGACGGGACGAGGTACATCACGAAGAGACCGGTTCGAGACAGAATCCTGAAGGAACGTGCCTTAAAAATTAAAGAGGAGCGCAGTGGAATGACAACAGATGATGATACAATGAGTGAGATGAAGATGGGTCGCTACTGGAGCAAAGAAGAGCGGAAGCAGCATTTGGTGCGAGCTAAGGAGCAGAGGAGGCGGCGGGAGTTCATGATGAGGAGCAGGCTGGAGTGTCTTAAGGAAAGTCCACAGAGTGGCAGTGAGGGCAAAAAGGAAATTAACATTATTGAACTGAGTCACAAAAAGATGATGAAAAAGAGAAACAAGAAAATCTTGGACAACTGGATGACAATCCAAGAACTGATGACACACGGTGCTAAATCTCCAGATGGCACAAGAGTGCACAATGCCTTTTTATCAGTTACTACTGTATGAACACAACTTCTTTGAGAGAGTATACTACCAGTTTAGGTAGAGTACGATTGCCTCGTTCAATGTGGCATTTTTATATATTTTGTGACTGTTTATAGTTTGACCTTTTTTGTAAGCAAAATTACCTGGTGATTTTTCATTTGTTTTTCATATAATGGTACCTTCTTTATCTGGCAGTCTTTCTTTATCTTGCAATATATTCATATTATTCATTTGTAGAAAAAAAAAAAGAAAAAGAAAAGCAAAACAAAAAAAGTGGAAAAGCCAATTAATTTCTTAACCTAATACATATCCTGTAAGTTAAGATCTGGATTTATTTCTCTAGTTTTCTTTTTTTCTACTTTAGTAACAATACAATACCAAAACAAAAATGCTTTATACTGTATCCTTGGCTTAACAAGTTTTAAAGTTTTACATCTTAGATTGCATCTGTTTATAAATCATATGCCACATCCCATCATATAGATAAGAATGACATTTTTCCAACTACACATTGTACAGTACATTTAATCTGTAAATTGCAATTGTATTTGTCCAAGTAAAGTGTAGGTGGGCAATTCTCCTGTGTTATGTAGTGGCATTGGTCATGTAGCTGGGCAGTATGTGATAATTGTGAAGATGAAAGAGAAATAAATTATTGCTTATCTTTAAGAAAAAAAAAAGCCAAGAGTTCTTTGATTTAAATTGAGCATTTGCCTTTAAAGGATGAGTCATTTCACTATGCTTGATATTTACAGCACATAGAGATTTCAAGAACACAGGACACAATTCCATAGACTAGTTCTTATGAATTAGCTTTTCATTTTGCAGAACACATAAGAGTGAGTGGGTCTTTCTGGCTTTCTCTTCCCTGCTATTATTAGTTGATTGAATGATTCATTGATATATTACTGTGTTGTATGCTGTCAGGTAACTACTGTGGGTTCTTTCCCTGGATGAGCTTGCTATTTATTCTACACATACAAAACATAAACAGAGCATATGCCTAACTTTGAGCCAAATCTCATGCAAGAAAAATGAGCAGTGGTTGCCACTGACATTTTCACAGAAGATGAGTTAAGGAAAAATAGAGAAGGAAAGGCAACTAAATGAGTTAAGGGTTTAACTTTATTGTTGAGGAGCATCCAAGTCTTTTAGAAGAGCCCCAGTGGGAGCTGGCTGGGGCTCAGGAGCAAGGGAAACTTGGTGCCTGGGTGCCTGCTGGAGTAAGGCATTGTCTCTCTTTGTCTATCCCTGCAGCAGAGGCACCTCACCTGCCACTGGAGCATCTTCTGAGCTGCTCTGCTGGCAGCCCAGTGAGTTACAGCATGCTGAAATGACTAGTCCTGGGCAGTCAGCAGGGTTGAAGACTTTGCCTCATAGCCCCATTTTCGTTGTCCGTGTGCATGACTCACAGTACTCCCTAACTGATTGAAGTGCTTTTGACGGCAGGATTAGGTGCTGAAGTCACTTGGCATCAGGCTTTAAAAGATACGCTTGAAGATGCAGAAAGGCACATTACAGTATTTCTGAATTACCCAGTTCTGGAAATGAGTCATTTGTTTTCTAACCACTGTTGGCACTAGTGGGCATTGGCAGTGCTCTCTGCATTTCCAGGCACGTAAATACCGTAAGAACACTACTCCCTGAGTGCTTAGGAAAATTATGCCACTGACAGTTCACAGTTTGATAATCAGAAAATTCTCCCTACCGGCCTTGGGGAAACATCATGCTAAATCCTCACTAGACATACAGCTGTTCATGTGCAATGAAGAATACTTCCAGTGTTTCCCATTAAATTAGAAAAAGTGTGGAATCCAAGACCAGAGAGGGTCACGGGGTGATACAGTACTACTTCAGGGGGCCATTACCAGATTGTCTCTCCAACGGAGCCAGAGAATTGTCTTTGACCAACCTAAGTCATCAAAGAAGGTACACATTCTTCTTCTGGAGACATCAAAGCACAGAGATTTGGCTGTTTCCCTCATTGCATTCCAGTGATCACACTCATAAAAACAGGTCTCGTTCCTAAACAGAGATCAGCTGCCATCAGCTCCAGATAATGGCTACTGTTATGCCTTTCCCTTAGACACAGTACTTACTATTTTCTTCCCATTATTAAATCATGGCTCAGAGCTCCTCTCAAACCAACTGTTATGACACCCAAATTCAGAGAACAACCTGAACCTTCAGAAAATGTGATATCATTATTTCATCACTGAGAAATAAAATTAGGAAAACCCATGTCTAATTAGAGAAAAGACCTAATTGGATGGAGGGGTGTATGTGTGTGTAAAGTAATAGAGAATAGTTAGAGAAACAAATAAAGAACTTCTATAGAGATGATATATTAATAGGCTGCAAAGGGCAATGCATCCAAATCTGAGGAGCTCTGTCAAAATCTAGCAAGAGACAAAGAGAAGAGTGAGAGGTGATACAGCAATACTGCTTGTGGCACACCATGGTGTGGTCTCTAGCTCGGCCTATGCCTGCCAGAGCCCAGCCGCCTTCTCCCTCCTTCGTCGCCTGCTGGAATTGGCATGACCCTGCCCAATCCTTAATCTGGGGGTTCTCCACCAGCCTATGGTTTTCTTTCCTTTCTTCGTAACTACAGTTATTAAGTGAGATTTCCTTTCTTCCCTAAGCAGCCTTTGGGAGAAGAAGTGTTGTGTTGTGCCCTGATGAAATGCCTTGATCATTTCTGCTAGCATGGAAAATAAGCACGCGGCCCCAGAGTGGGGCTGTGAGGCTGCCCAGGGTGGTGATGCAGAGGGACTGAATGGCAGGCGAGTGTTTCACTACTCAGTGCTCTCAGCTGTTTTCTCTGCAGGGCAGGACTCAGCGTTGCGCTCCTTCATCCCAGCAGTTCTTCATCGGTGAAATCCAAGGCTGACATCCCACATGCTGTTTATTCCTGCATATACTTTTTCCCAGATGTCATAATTTTTAATGAGGAAAATAACATTTTAAAACAAAGGCAAATTAAAAGAGAAGAAACAAAATACATTTCATATTGTCATAAATCTTTAAAGAAAAAAGACTTGTCTGGTTTTTTTTTTGTATGGAGGAACATAAAAATAAAAATGCTTTCCAACTAGAGCAAGCCCAGATCTTGCCTAAGAGGGTTGCTTGCAGCTCTGAGATAAAGTCAGGGAAGAGGAGCTGCATAGGTGTGTTATCATGGCCTCATCACTGCTGGGGAAGGACTTAATATCCTATTCATACTTCCCCCAACCCCAGTACACAGCTGAGACCAGTGGGATATAATTTTTCCTATGAAGCCAGCAAGATGGCCTTGTAAAAAGAGTTATCTTGTGTCACTTGACAACTGTATTGCCAGCTGATTTAGGAGCATTGCTCACTGTAAGTAAGGTTAAAATCTGTGGGATCCCTGGATCTTCCTCTCCAATATAAGTATCCTTAAAGGGAAAATTATATTTTTGATATGATCATGACAGTAAACTAAACCTACTGCATGATCATTATGTTTTTCAAAAGAAAGAAACTGATAACACTTTCTGAATTGAACGAGAGCAATCGGAGATAAAATCTAGTCTGCTTGATGCATTGCCTTGTAAGAGGGCTACGAGGATATCAGAAGAGATGATACAGCAACTTTAGCATTATGCTTTCTGGACTTGTGGGGATTGAATTATTCATTAATATCATGATGCCTGACTTTTTCTTTTTTTTTCCTTTACCTAATGTTCATTTCCAACCCCCACGTCTGGGTACAAATTATAGAACAGCACCCTTGGTGCATGACATGGCTTTGGTGCTAAAATACTTCCTGACTCAAGGCTGGAATTACTCCAGGTTTTGTTTTACTTGGGTTCTTAACCTTGAAGCTGCTAATCACAAACATGTATGTGCTAAGTGCTCTATTAATATCCATTTTATGGACCTACTGCTTTTTCAGAGCATTAAATGCTCTTGAGGAGCCAGGATAAAACGAATATGATGGGAACTGGCATTTGGCTAAAGCAAAACAGAGCAGCTGTCATAAACCTGGTGGTGTTACTCTCTGAGAGAGGCCGGTTGGCTAATGTCTGCTGGAGGAGAAAGGATATTGCAGAGGGATCGTGAGCAGTTTTTTTTTTCCTTAAATGCCTTTGCTCTGAAGCACATTTCTTTGTTCAAAGAAGAGCATTCCCCTTGGATGGCTGTTGCTGCATTTGAGAGGCTAAGCGCTATGTTCCACTTTTTAGTTATGGCTAACTGCATCGTGTATAGTTTTTGCCCAGGTTTTCAGATGTCATTAAACTTGCCCTAATGTCAACTCCTGCAGGGACAGCTGACTGGCTCTGGATGGCACCTCTGAGATGAGATGCAATCTGTGGAATTGGGATGCACGTGGCATGGCAGCCAGCCCAAATATAGTTCCTGGGCTGTTCTCAGGAGCGAGCGGGTTCCTGTCCTCCTGGGGAAAGGGTCCAGCTCTTGCTGCGGAGCCTTCAGCTACGTGCAGCTTTTCCTGCTCCTTGAGGATCTTGACTCCCCTGGCCCAACTCATCTGTTCTGAGCCAGGAAAAAATTACATTTGTGTAGCAGTTCAAAACATTGATACCAGTGAGGTTAAGAAGTGGAATTACTATAGAATCATAGATTCATAGAATCATTACGGTTGGAAAAGACCTCTAGGATCATCAAGTCCAACCATCATATTCTGTCACAAAGATTGCTTAGATGGTGAAGACTACTTGACAAACAAAAACTGTTTGGCCAGTGAGCCACATTAGATATATATATAGAAATACACTTTCTTCTTTTTTTTCTTTTTTTTTTCTTTTTTCTTTTTTACAAATGATGAAGTGGCTCAAAGGAAGGGATTGTCTCATATACCATTCTTGGTGTGATAGCTGTGAGTAGTGGGGCTGAGCTACAGGCATGATGTTGGCTACTGCTATGAACTGTAAAGTAAAACTGACAGCTGAGTTACATCCAGATGTATGTGCTGCTTTTCACACTCGCTAGACCATGGGGAGGGGCAGAGCACAGGACCCAGTCCTTATTAACTAATTAGTCCATCTCATGCCAATATTCCCTGAAGAAAGCTTCTTTCTTCAGTAAAGGTACAAAGATGTCCCAAAACTATGCTCTGGCATCCTGAAATCTAGAAGTGACAGTGTCATCCAGGAGATCAGGGTTGTCCCAGCATGATGTGTTCTGGGATATACCAGGGAAGGGCTATCAGCAATGTTTCGCAGAGAAAATGTATGCCTGCTCCCACTCCAGACTAGTTCATGCTGTAGGTAGTATGAGCTTCTAACTTTTCTTTTTTGGATTTGGATTTTAAATTTGGTTTAAAATCTGAAATTCCTGGCTCTGTAAGCTCATCTTGCACTTTTAAGTCTCTTTCCTTCCTTCCTTCCTTCCTTCCTTCCTTCCTTCCTTCCTTCCTTCCTTTTCTTTCTATCCTTCTCTTTCCATCTCTCTCCCCCCCTCTTTTAGAAGCAAGACTTTTCTAAACTTGAAAGGTAATAAATATTGGAGGGGGTATTTCACTAAAAGATGCATTTTTTTTTCTCAAAGCTCAGCTTATCAGCACGAATGGAAACCCTTGTCTGTGCAACTGTAGGTTTCCATCTCTAGACAATTTTAGGTGATTTGGTTCATCTGGTACATTTCCTATGCCACTTGAAGCTCATTCTGCTGAAGTGCTGCAAATGTCTTTGGTGACCTCTCTGTACAGAGTACCTTTTTAAGCCTTGGAGGAAGGGGAGACCTTTTAAAACATACATTCCCTGGTTTGTGAGACACACAGTAACATACAAAATGCATATTAACCCAAATGATTTTATAATGAAGAGACTTGCTACAAACAGTAAATTGTGTTTGTTAATCTATGGAGGTATACACAAAGGAACATTTCCCTTTCTGTTGAATTTTAAGGACCTCCATTGCCCAAAATTCAATTTGAGAAGTAAGACTTTGGTTCTACTCTTTTATATATTTTAAACAATTCAGTCCTTAATTTTTCTGCTCTCAGACTGCTGCTAAAGCAGATTAGGAAAGTCTGTTTTGGCCTAGGAACAAAACAGTAAGCTTCAAATATTGCAACAAGTCTTATGTTGGTCATTTATTGAGATCGGGTGTTGGTCATCAACCTCATAGCTTTAATTCTTTGTCTTACTTCACTTGGAAACATCTGCACTGCAATAAGCATTGGACATACTGTAGTACTTGTTCTTCCAATACATTCCCAAAAGTGTTTAACTTATTGCTGAGCGCTAGGAGCAAATCAAAGCTGATGTCTGGCTCCAGTGACAAAAAATCAAGAGCACAGAGAATTTTAAGTATGAAGTGAATATAGGAAACTCTCATCTTGACAGTGGATAAGAAGCTGAAAGAAGAAAATTAAAATTGCATGATGAAAGATGAAACAGTTGAAGTCACTGTTTTGACTACTGGACCTTGCAGAAAAGATATTTGAAGAAAGAATGAAATAGAAAGTTAAGCAGGTGAATATCACATAAAATTTACCACAGATCAAAATATTACTTTTTGCACTTCAAAGGCAACCCTCTTATCTTCATAGGTTATTTAACCCCACTGGCAATCTCTGCAATGCATAAATATTTTTGATGGCATGCAAAGTGTCTTCTTAATGGTGTATATAGACACTATATAGTAAGCAGGTTGAACAGTATAAATATTCATTTCAGCAAAGATGCTGTCAAATTTCTGACTTGACATGATATCAAAAATTAAAATATGAAAAGGATATTCTGTTTTCTTGCCTCCTTTTTCTCCCCAAGTTTGGCACCTGGCTGTATGGTCAGGGCAAAGAAATGCCTCTGGAAGATTATATTTTGGTTCAGGTACAGGGAATTCAAATGAAAGCTCCTCAAACTCGACAGTTTAATTTACTTCTCTTAAGCTCTTTAATACCAAACTTATCAGTTCTCTCTGTTAGGCATTAACTTGTTAAATGAGTCTTAATTATACATAAGCAGATGGAGATTTGAATTAAAATTACCTTACACTCGAGTGGCTTTAGTTCATTATAACATATCTTCCTCTTAATCATTTAGGCAGTCTCATCATCTTTCATATAGAAAGTTATTAAAGTATTCCAATTTCCATATTTCTTCAGATACATCCACTATTAAATGGCACGTAATACACATTAGTTGGTGACTTATACCATGCAAGAGTTAGTGAATTATTCATGTCAGTAACAATTTTTATACTTTTATGTCATCTGTATAATTTTATTTTAAAGGGTTTATATTTACAGAATAGCTCATATTTTAGCTCATCTCAGTTTTCAGTGCAAGGTTGAATGCCTCACCATTTTTGCTGGTGTGAAAAGGAATCATGTCCACTCTAGTTTTTGCACTCACATTAACTAAGGAATGGAAGTGGATCCAAAGTGGCTTCCACTCCCAAACAAGTGGATGTTTACTGGGAGCCTTGGAAAGGTTTCAGAAGGAGATAAAATTTCTAAAGGAAATCACAGTTATTCTCCTTGACTTTTATCTTGCTCTAGCATGCTCATCATCTCTGGATTCTCTAACACCAAGATGCTCCTCAGGATTGGCCTGTCCTCTAAAATTAAAAGAAGGTTTTGCCTAAAAGGAGAAAGTTATTGAATGCTTTTGCAGGCTTCAGTGGGCATCACCTCACCTAACTTTAAAGACCTCAAAGTTGGGATACTAGTTAAATTAGTCATCTAGGTTAAGAGTTTAAATTAGCTCCAGGAATGGAGAGGAGATACCTCCAAAAGACAGATGATTTCCCTCTTTAGGAAAGATGTCCTGTTGGGGACACTTGTCCACCTAATTCAGACTGGGCCTCAGATTTTTACATAGCTTTAAGCTGAGTGAAAAAGTCCGTCTTAAAGTGTGTTAATGCCTTTCAAAAAAAAGATGGACAACAGGTAACTGGGTATGAAAAACTCTTTTTTTCTTGTTTTTAAAGACTCCTGAATGCATGTGCTGAGAGAGTCATGTGTCTCTCTTAGACAGAGAGCAACACCAAGCAATTTAATCAACCTCTGCCATGTACCTCCTGGGTAAAATCGAGAAAGAATTGGACAAAATGTGGCATTTTAGTTCCAGTAAGCAATTTACAGCCATTCAAAAAGGAAAGACCAGTGGGACTTTTCAAAGACAAAAGCATCCAATATTCCCTGCTAAAGGTGGCAGACTATTCTCAGCATCCCTTTAGCTAATATATTAACCAGGTATCTTCAGTGTCAAATAATGGGTCTATAATACAGAACTTACTGTGTTAGCTGGATGATGGAGAATGACAGCTCAGCCAAAAGGCTGAGTCTGCACTGGCAAACGCTGCAACCATCATCAAGCGAAGGGACAGGTCTATGAGAGGCTTTTGCAGAAATAGGGTACTGCCATTTACATGAGTGTGTTTACAAGGCAAATGAACTCACTTCATCCTGGGAACCTTGGCAAGATACTTGGGCCATGTGCCCATTTCAGTCCCCAGCTCCTCAGAAAGCCTTGGTGCACTCTAGGATGTGGATTTAACATGGTTAGACTCAATGAATTCCAGTTTTGCTTCCCTGAGAAAGAGATGATGATGATGCTTGACTTGCAGGGGGTTTATGAGAAAAAAACACCAAAGCTTGTGAGGCCCTGAGGAGTTGGAGATCTTGTCTAAGGGCAACCTGTGAATTCAGTGTGAGGAGTTCCCTGCACTTGCATTAAAAACTGCAAAACCCAGCTTGAATATACAGCTTATTTGAATTTTATGTTGCTTTCTTCACATCCCTGCAAGAACTCTAATGATTAGTAGTATAAAGGTGAGTAGAAAAGCTCAAATGAGTTGTGAAATTAAATGCTGCTCCACTGAGATGTAAGTAATAAGCCAAAAGTGGCTTGTAGTCCTCATTACCAAATCATCTGGTAGGAGCCTGTCATCTCCTCTTGAGGCGTTTCAGAAAATTTTACGAAAAAAGGCAGTGGAAAGTTGCAAAAGGGCGGGGTTTCCTCTCCTGAAGAGCAGTGTGTGTGAGTGTGTGTGTGTGCATGTGTGTGTGCATAAACACGCATTTGTGTGTCTTCGGGGTGGCGTGGGAGTGTAATCTCAGGAAGAAGACATTACGGAGGTTAAGTGAAGCAGTTTCTGCTTTTCTGCTTATCCACCAAAGACCAGGCCAAGGATATGCTGAAGCTTAGGGCACCATGTTCTGCACATGTACTTTTTCCAGTAAAAAGCCATAAAACTATAAACCCCTCTACGAAGTGTGCCTGGGTGTCTGGTTGCTGACACTCACCACATGTCCCTAAAGAGTTCACGCTTTGTACAGGCTAGCTACACATCTGAAGGTCTGGAAGAAGGTGTGTTTAAGCTAGCATAGCTCTTTAAAATCATTAATGCTTCTGGTGGCTGTTGCTGCAGGGCCCTGTTTTCTGGAATACTCCTTCTGTCTAAACAGAAAAGCTTGTGTTCAAATATAATGTCAAACAAGCAAAGGGAGTAAGCTCTGATGTGGCCAATTTAGGAAGCTTAAGATAGGTCCATAATTCCTGTTTTACAGTGTTGCCAAAAAGCTGTTTCCCATGTTGCTTTGCATAATGCATAGCTTGTCTCAATTATTTATGTCCATGCTGTACGGAGTGATACGCATGTCTGCAACTAGGATTTTTGGGGACATCCTTCAGGTTGATAGCACCCATGGAAGGGCCTTGCAAGGAGCTGGTCTGTGGTGGGACACAAGTTTTTGAGAACCATGAGGCAGAAGTAAGTTCATCCCGGCTTCAGCAGGATGCCATAGCACAGAGCTCTTCAGTTATGAATGTGGCAGTGAAACAAAACTGAAACACAAAACTCCTTGTGAACATGGGTTAAGAGCTTTTGATGTGTGACAGCCATGCAGAGAGACAGGGAAAGCCCTCCAAGAACTGCTAAGGTCATGGCATGAGGAGTAAGAAGGTACATGGATGTGGAGGAGCTGTGGATGCTGTGATGGCCTCTCTTCCTCATAGTGATGCTGAAGAATAAACATGGTGCCGTGTCTTGCAACTGGAGGATGGGAGCAGTAACTCTAGCGCTTATGCATGAGGAAGGTGATTTCTCATACCCTTTGCCATAAAGTTGGCCTGCACAGTCTCATATGAAAATGCCAGGTTACAGGAGGTTGTACCTGTACAGAAACTGCACTGCTATCACTATGAGGGTAACGATAGCATAGAATCGCAACCCCTTGCATAGACTCACAGCCACATCAGTGCCTCACCATGCCACAGTGCAGTAACTGCAGTACAGTTTTCTGCTGGTGAGAAAATGTTTTTGGTGATAGCAAAATGCTGGGGAATGTGACAGCACATTGAAGTCCCCATGACACTTGTACTGGGGGGGCTGTTAATTCATATAAGATATTCTGTGCCTGGTTAGTGTTGTGGAGTTTGTTAGGCACAGTAACGTATGGGTGAATTTGATTGAGTTAAAACTTTACACTCTGGGACCTGATAGTTTTGGGGGGCTAGATGTCACTCCCTCAGGTTATGCAAACCACTTGCTTCTGACAACATGGCTGCCTGCTACATGGATCCAAACCTGTGCTTAAACAAGTAAGGAATTTTATTACCTTCTTAAATATACTCAAGGAAAAAACTTAAAAGTAGTGTAATCTGACTTCTCAACTACTAATGAAATGGAAAAAAGTAAGCTTGCTCGTTGTGTATGGTCTAAAAAATGTTAAGACACAAAATGTCGAAGATAAAACCTATCACATATCCTATAAATACATTGCCTTTATGGCCATTGGCAAAATATTATTCAAGGAAAAATGAGCTTCTTTAACCAAACCCCTGTACAATATGGAGAAGGATGTTATTGTATTTATTTATACTCACCTTGAGGGGTGAGCAATCAAGGACACAAAAGCCAGGAAAGAGGAGAGAAGAGGCTGCCTTTGCAGCAGGAGGGTCTTTTCATGAGCCCATTAATAGCACAGCAGAACAACGGACAAGAGGTCCCCTCTGCTTGCAGAGGAAGACCAGTGATGCTGGCTGCACACTTTTTGTCATCCAGTCATACACCTACATGGGTGCATGGACCTGTATAGGTCCCGTGGATTGGGACTTAACAGAGCAGCATAGTCAGCATCCAGGCAGGGAGAGCTCAACTAGATTTGTGACTCTCTGAGAATACAGTGATAGGAGCCATATAATTTCCTTAGACAGTTTTTTTTTACCCCCATCCTCTGTTTAACCTCTTCATTCATGACCTGGCCAATGTGGCAAAGTGCACCCTCAGCAAGTGTGAAATGATGACTTCCAAAAATGGTTAGAGTGGTGACACACCAGCTGGTTGTGCTCCCATTCAGAGGGACTTGGTCAGGCTGGAGAAATGGGCCAACAGGCATCTCCTGAAGGTCAACAGGTTGAACATGAGCCAGCAATGTGCCCTGACCACATCAGTGGAGAGTGCTGTGTCCAGTCTTGGGCTCCCCCACACAAGACAGACATGGACCTGGAATAGGTCTAGTGAAGGGCCCCAAATACAATTAAAATCCTGGAGCACCTGTCATAAGAGGAGAGGCTGAGACAGCTGTGACAATTCAGCCTGGGAAGAGAAGGATCAGGGAGATCTAATCAATGTGTATAAATACCTGATGGGTGGAATAAAGAAGACAGAGCCAGACCCCTTTCAGTGCGGCTCAGCAACAGAATAACAGACAGTGACCAGAAATTGAAATACAGGAAGACCTGTTTAAACAGAAAAATAAGCTTTTTATGGTGTGGGTGGTCAAACACTGGCTCAGGTTGCCCGGAGAGGCTGGGGAGTCTCCAACCTTGGAGGTATTCAAAACCTGACTGAACACATCCCTGAGCAACCTGCTCTAGCTGACCCCACTTTGAGCAGGGTGTTGGACAAGGTGATCTCCAGAGATGCCTTCCAGCCTCTGTGATTCTGTGATCAATGATGAATTACAAGCACAAAGCTTGTGAGTGCAGGGGAAGCCAATGAGAGCAGATCAGTCCTGTGGGCTGTATAAGTCATCAAGTGCTTTGGCTCCTGACTGCAGCTCACAGACACAGAGCTCTTGGAACATTTTATGTATGAAATCCAGCCCATTCCTTCCAAATTATGAAATTCAGCAGTACGCTAAAGGATACCAGCAGCACCATTCCAGAGCACGTGACCTCACCAACACGCAAAGCCCATCTTCCATCATTTCACATCTCCATGATTGTGGTTGGATTAAGTGCCCAAACCCACAGCCCTGGGGGTTTCTAGAACAAAACAATATCTTTTCAGATTCTACACACACACACACACACACCCGGCCACCTGCAATCAGCATGTGAATGTAATGTTAACTTCTGATTGCATCATATTAGCAGTTTGATATTGCATCTTACTAATGCTTGTTTTTCCAGGATATAGTGTAGAAATATAATCACATTAACACTCTGAAAGCAAACAGAGAGGTGGTATAAATTGTTAATGCAATCTTCTTTTAAGCAGCTTGTTTGAACAGTGCATTGGTGTGTGAGAAAATGCTAGCCTTTCAGTCTTTCCAAATAGTGCAGTGCTTGCAGTCCACTGCAGAATAAACATATACATACTGTTTAAGGTAACAGATGTTCATTTGCTGTATGTTCCCATGAGTGCCCAATCTTTCGCCTGCATTCTGCTACCATTTGTCTGAGACCCACCTGTGAGCCAGCGCAGCAGTTTCTTAGACACAAGGTTGCCTCGCTGACATGTCATGTACAAAAATGGTGGGGCTTTGTTGACGTTTATTCCTGTAAGTCTTTCTCTGTTTTTCCTTCTTATGACTGGGACCATTAATTCTTCTGACTTGCATCATCAGACTGAAAATGGCAGCCTCCATGCAAAAATGCTGCATAGCTGTTTGGATTCTTCAAACTCTGAAGATCAGCCTTTAAACCAACTAATTAAGTTTTCTGCTTGCTGCCATTGAAAGCCTCAGTCAGATATAATTAAAACGAGCAGCAGATGACAGCGGTGGCATTTGTCAGAATCATCCAGTGGTTCAAATACCAGTTCTGACAGAAATGTCAGACTGATAACACTCCCATCTTCCCCATGCATGCCAGGAAAAGCAGGAAGAACTTTTATTATAAATGCCTGTCTGATAACCTTTATGAATCCCAGAACACCAAACACAACACACAAAATTTCATTATACTAAGAGGGGATGCTCATTTCCTGTGAAGTAAACCCTGCAGCTCCTTGGGCTTCCTTGTAGTGTCTATGCCTTTTGGGATACCCTTTCAGAAATTCCAAGAGGAAAAAAGCCCTGATCCTAAAGTATGGGTGATTCCAGCCTTGCAGCTGGCTAAGCTGGAAGAGATTCCTTAGAGAGTTAATGAGCTGAAACCAAATCAACATATTCCTCATCTAGAAAGGGTGAAGCCATAACACAGCTTTGTAAGCTATCCTTGAGGTGTACAGAAAGGTGAGACGACAGAGTCCTTTCTGTACAGAGTTTAAATTGAACTGTTATTGCTAAAGATCACAGAAGAGCAGAGTAAACAACAGACACAGCCGAAAACAAATGAATAGGGAAAAATTACTTTTGGAAACATTTTGACATTACATTTGCTGCAGCTTCATATGCAGGTTTTTCCCTACTTTGTCTCATCAGTTTTGCCAGCACATTTATAATATGCTCTTTCTGCCACTGTCTGTCTTGCTTGAGAGTTCGGGTGTTTTCTTCCTTTTTTCTTTTTTTTTTTTTGTTTTAACTGAATGGAGAGCAAATAGGAGAACATGTCGGAAAGGGAATTGGTGGCACTTTGAAGCAGCAGCGGTGTTGATGGCATCTCAAAGTCCCTCAGCTCTGCTTCTGCCTGTAGCAATTACGTGTTGTCTGCATGTTGGCCAGAAAGCAGCCCTCATCACACCAAACCGAAGAGGAGGGGACGTGCCGGTTGTGCCTTTCTGGCAATCCCCAGGGGAAGACCCATGTGGTGGGTGGCTCCGTACTCAGCCTCGGGGCGCTGAGCTGGGGCAGCGGGGTGAGCAGGGTGCAGCACGATTTCTTACAAGTCAGCTGGACTGAGGCAAGTCCTTACAACTCAAGCTGGCTGCGATGGAGGAATACCTTCAGAGCAGAGGTGCATACTGCAAATGCCTGAGTGGGCTACTCAGGATTTTGGCTTATTATAACTGAGCTGCAAATACATGACAAACCATTAAAAACAAGCTTGGCTGCTGCTATTGAGCAATAATTATATCACGGTCACAAAAGAAACCACCAGCCCTAATATACTTTTTTAAATGTTGTATTTGTAGAGGTGAACCTGATCATTTAATCTTCCACTTCACTGCTCTGTCTTATCATCAGGAAAATCATATCTCCTGGCCATAGTCAGACCTGAGGCCATATTTTGCCCTACCTAGCCTGAGAAATTTTCCTGCTGGGGTTGTGCAAATATTTCTACTATATTGCTTTTTTGTATGGCTGGTAAGCCAGTTCCTATCCCATTTACCCACAGTGGTACTTGTATTGCATTATTACCTTAGCTCTGTAGTAGTTTAGGTTTGCAGTTGATGGTCCCTGATCTGTTCAGGATCAGCATTTCTCTTTTGCTGTCAATCTCAGCAGCCCACATCACACTGTACCGTGCACTGAATGCAATGGCACCATCTTCTATCTGAGCTCTTTCCTCTGTAGTAAGAAATCAAGGAACATTTACACTTTCCTTTCTTTTGACCTTTATTAGATAAGTAGGCACCTTAATCGGGATGTTTTGAGGTGAGAGCGAAGGCTGGAAGGATTGTATTCTGGGATGTAAAGGTCTCAGGGATCACCCTTAGTATTTGTGGCAGAACTGCATCAAAATTAACATATTACAACAGAGTGTGTCAGGCTGGATTGCAAACTTTTCTGAAGCAGGATGAGCAGAAAGGTCACATTCCTCATCAGCTCATATATCAGGCGGCGTGATGGTATCCGAAGAGGTTAAATTCTTCTTCCAGGAAATAAAATCAGAGTTTCCTATTTTCAATTTCCAACTGTGCCTCTGAGTTTCCATTTACTTTGAGCAAGGCAGCTAGCTTCATTACGTAGGCATATTATTTTGGCTTCAGAAAGGATCCTTGTTTAAATTATAACATGCCATTAGCAAAGGTCCTTTTGTGGTGACTGCAGTTAATACGGAGTTCTTTCCGTCTTGCTCACCTACACACAAGTGCGTATTGTGCCCTTTGTATTCTGTCAACTGGAGGACCTGTAGAATGATCTTCTGTCCCCAAAACCAATTTAACACCTTTCGCTATTATGCAAATAAAATGGGTAAAATAGTTTCCCAATTTCTTTCGACAGGCTAAAGCTGGCAGCTCAGGACTGCTTACTCAGGTCACAGCATATAATGGGAAATGCCTACACACTGGTGTCTGTCAAGCCGCACAATAGGAGAGCAGCCGAGCGCTGTGGCGCCTGTCCCCATTCAGAGCCAGGATAATGGCACTGCAGCTCAAGTGGAAGGATGAGCTTGCCCCAGCTTCATGCTTCAGCGTGCTATCGAAGTGACAGGCTATTTTCCATTGGTGGTCTGAAAGTCTTTTTATGTTATTAATCCTCTTGTCAAGGAACAAAACCAGAGGTTTCTCTTCTGTTAAACACTGCTGCAAAATCTCAGTGGCTTTGTCTGGGCCCACACTGCTTTTGGGCAGGCCAGGTAAACACATGAGCTCCACTTCCCTTGTGCCTGCCTTCGCCTCCGCATGCCTGGGCCAGCGAGCAATGTCAGCAAGCCAACCATGTCAGGCCACTGGTTTGGAGATGCAGCTTGAGAGAGGCGGCCAGCTTAAATCGTGCAGGGGAGAGGACATGCACGAACATCTGCCATGCTTCATGGCACGGTGAATAAAGCAAGGTTATCACCAAAAAGCCAACGAGTTCTATTCAGAAGATATCTTCTCCCTAGGACATGTCCCACAGAACTAAAGCCCAATCCCAGATAAAATACTGCATTTTAATTTTTTTTCTTTTCATTTCATTTTTTTCTCCATCCTTTTTTTCTTCTTTTTTTTTTTTTTTACAAAAGCATGCTGTCTTTCAATTAACATAGTAATGACCTATTGTCACCTGTTACCATGCTAATCCTGAGCTAGTGTGAAATTACTTTATAATAAACACTATGGAGTTCTGACTTTCAATTAATTTTTCACATGCTGTGCTAAATCAGATTAACTGTACCCCACCCTTTTGACCACAGACATAATTCCTTCCTTATAATGAAATAGAGGATTAATTTATATGAAGCATATCTATACACATTTGCAAATAAATGTAAAGATAGACTTTGTACCATATTTGCATTGCTCGCTGTGTCAGTCTGAATACAGACTTCCTGAGATTATTAATTTTTGTGTTCACTGGGATGGTGAAGGATATTGCTGGGGTTTTTTATTATTATTATTATTATTTTCACTAAATGTCTACAACTAAGAATGGGTAAAAAAATGGACTACTAAGAGGCTGGTACCTTCCACAGGGAATTATGCATAATGCTGTACAGCATTATGATGAACTAAAAAAAATGTAAACACTGCAAAATTAACCCGATCACCATTAATTTACTAAATTGCCTGTCATCTTTCTTGGATGTGCATATTTACAACCTGACCAAATATAATAAATGCAGCTGTTTGGTCTTTTTAATAGCCATTAGCATTATGAAGATGGTTGATAGCTTGGGCAAAGTCTTTCAAACCCTCTATACCAGTATGGGGAAACTGTATAAAACAAGTTTTCTAAAACATTTTCATCTTCATTGCAGAAAAAGCTTCCAAAAAGTCTTTCCATTTTTGGTAACTTCAAGTGCAGTAGACTAATACCTATTGTGCCATTTCATAATCAAAAAGTAATATAAATCCAGAACTGGCCCTTGCTGTTTCTCCATGCACTCTATACCTTAGTTTTGAAGCCTGAAGGTGCAGAATCATTGCAGATATGAATTTTCTCCTTGGAAAAGTAACAAAAATGAAAATGGGGTATTTCTGCAAGCCCATGGATGCTTGTATCTGTTTGTGCTAGTTGCTCCTTTAATTCAATTCAGCATGCTTACCTCGTCCAAAACCTGAAGGTTTTCACCCAGTTACTTGAAGCAACTTAGCTCCTTGAGAATCATATGGGCAAACAGTCTGGCCAAACCCCATTCCAACCAGTTTTGGTTTTTTAGCTTCCTGTGCTGAACTACACAGCTCAGAGCTAGGCTGGAGCACCCCACACCCGGCTGGACTGCTCTGTACCGAGCCACTGGCTCCTTGCATCCGACCTGATGTGCCAGAGCAGCACCAGGGCTATACCAGAGGTTCAGATTTACCTCCCACCCACAAGTCTTCATCTCTGGAGCAGCCTGTAGGCCACTTTTGCTGATCCAGCAGCTAATCCAGGGGAAAAGTCAGATGCACCCTATGCACTAGCAAGGGTGAATTTACTGGCCAGTGGTGTACCTTTGAGACAGCAAGTGATTGACTTCAGGCAGACAAGACCATGTCAGAGAGTCTTTCCAAGAAAGGCCCCAACCTCATCCACCACAGGAGCAGATGGGTTTTACAGATTGCCCAAACTGTGTTTGGAAAAGACAGCCACTGGGAAAGAAAGAAGAGCTTTGCCACTTACCCTCTGCAGATGGGCTCGGCAGCTACAACTCCTGCCCAGGGAGTGGGAACCTTGACTATTAGGCTATTACCGTATCATTTTGGCCCTAAGAAATTTAGAAAAACATGCCCAACTCTTCATTGTAATAGGATCTGATTAAATGTGTGCAATGCTTTTTTTAGTATGCTTTAGACTTACAAGAACAGGACTAGCTGAGATTAAAGACACTTTTCATTTGTGTTTATTGTTGCTTCTTTGAAATAATAGCACTGTTGTACACAAGAAAAAAATTCATCGCATATTCAGTGTTTATTGGCTTAATACTGAAATTTCAATGCACTCCTTTTTATTGCCTTTTTCATACTATTTGTGAAGTCCAAGTGTACAATAATAAAACAGAAAACAATAGGCCTACTTAGAAGGATAAGAAACAGAAAAATGACCCATAGGATGCAAGAGCTGGGTTTTCTTGTCACTGTGGTGCAGGTTGTATCAATAAAGTGAATGTACTGGTATCAGCATTTGGAGTAATACATTCCAGGAACAACAAAGTGAGCTAAACCTAGTTAGATCATGTCAAACAAGCACAATCTCCACAAGGGGATTAAGGTGGTTGGAAGAGACATCAAATTATTTTTTCATTTTTCCTTAGGACTTTCTACTGCACATCTGTAATGAAAGGTCTTATCTCTGGCTTTTATTATGTAGCTTTTTAACTGTACGTATGATCTGACTTGGACTGATTCCAGCTTTGTTATTGAAAATCTGCTTTCAAATGCAAAAATAAAAACACTGAATAGCTGTTATTTTGTGTACAATGACAGTACTAAATGAATGAGTCATTAATAGCTTTTTTCATTTTGTTATTTCAAAATGTTTTTCCAAATTTCCATAAAAAACTTCACCATTACCACCACTTCCACACAACTGCAACTAGTGTATCACTGCATATATAAGCTGATTACAAGCCTTAGCCACATTACTATAATCTGCCACACACATATATTTCTTTCAACCATCTCTTTGCTTTGAAGGAAGCAAAGAGAGGAGAGATCACATAAAATGCTCCTGTCATTATTGCCTGGAGAGAAGAAATGCCTTCAGCTACCCAATTACGGTATTCAAGTCAGCAAAGCTCACTCCAGTTTCCCCATCAGATGTTAAAGTATTGACAGCTCCTGTCTACTCATGCACTGCAAATCAACATGTCCAAAAGTAAATTGGGATATAACAGTAGTCCCCTCACCATGTAAAACAGGTCACCAGCTCTCTTCTCTCATTGTATCGCCCTTCTGCTTTCGCAGAAATAGGAAATTAATGAAGGGGAGCGGGGGGAGTAAAAGTAACAGACTCCTTTTCAGTTTGAAAGGGTTGGTGAGTGCTGATGATCTTCCTTCCTACGCCTGCCTACTTTCTATGTCTTTGATCATGTGATATGGTGTGATGAAGGGTGATGATCCAGGAGCTGCAGTGCTCAGCACCAGGCAGAAGCAATGATGGGCAGCGAGATTTGTGTTCCACTATGCCACCACATTCATCTACCGTAAGGGGCGGAGTTGCCTAACACATATATGGGCCCTTTTGACCAACTATGAATGTCATCAAGTCACTTTCTCCAACCAGACTCTACTGCAGATTTATATTTACTGTGGTTCTTGCACCTGCCTGCCTCTGGGCTCTGCTCTGTCCCCTTTGGAAACACGCTCCAGGCAGAGGGGTGAGGGCACTTAACAGGGGACCTGTCTTCTAGCCATGCAGCACTGAGAGGAGAAGGTAAAAAAGCTCAGCTGCTGTGGACAGAGGAGAAAAGAGAGGGTAGGGGGGACAAATCCTGAGGCTGAATAGAAGAGGTTAAAAATACAGAGACATCTGTAATATAGCTAGAGTGTTGGGGGGAAAAAGAGAAAGAATTGTACTTTCAGAGATGATGGGGTCATGAGTTTTGCTGATGATGGGTAAAGACAAGTTGCTGAGTTTCAAATGTCATGCAGTGCTGCTGTGGGAAATAGGGTAATGTGAAGCATCACTACAGCTCAGATGAAAATGTCCAAAGTAACCTACAAATAACCTTCAAACAGTAGAAGAGGAAGCATCTTCTTGAATAGTCCTCAACTGCAGTATGTAAAATCCATGAAAAAGCAGAAACATACCATTGAACAGTCCCCTGGTGGGTGTTGTACTGTTGGAACAAATTAAATTTTCACTGGGAATATGCAAGTGAAGCAAGAACTGGCTGAACATGGGATCTTTTCCCAGATACCCACAGATAAGCAAGTCTGTCGTTAATGACATGCCAGTGAATACAAAAACATCCTCCCCAACCAGGAGCTGCTGTCAGATGGTGTGCCTCAACAACTGGAGAATCAGTTCATTACAAGCTGTAGAAAATGAATGTGTTTTCTCCTCTCCAGCTCAACATCCAGGACAAACATAATTCAACTGGCAATTTTTGCGCTCAGTGTATTTGAATATAAAAGCAGCTATTCCACTGACACCACTGATGAAGAAGAGCACAGGGGAACAGGTATCTTAAATGAGTTCAAGAAGTAGGTCATTAACAAGAAAGTAACAATGATAGAATTGGTTTCTGCAACAACAGATGGAAGCACAGGTATAACTGGATCCAAAGCTTCATTGCTCATAATCATCAGCAACCACCCTGTGGAAACGTGAATGTCTTTAAACATTATGGGAGCAGTGGTAAAAAAAAGAAAAACTCTGTTAACTCCATTTGAGTCAGAGGCCTTTGAGTTTCAAAGGCTGCTCGATTAAGCTGCTGAAGCTTGTAATGATCTAATTTTGCACACTGAGATGAATGAGACATATGAGCAAAGGTATGGTTTTGCTGGGGCTTTTCCTCTGCTTAAGATCAGAAGTCTTCAAATCAGGAAATGAAAACTCTCTTATGATCCTTGGGAAAAGATGAGTTTTCTCTTCATTTCTCATTTCTGAGTGACTTAGCTACAAGGCAAATGAACATAAAAGTTGCCAGAAAATGGGAGAATATTACTGAGATGCTTCATGCAGTGAGTTCATTCAAAGCTGGCTGAGTGAATAACTCAGAAATAAAGTATTACAGCGTTTCACAGCTGTGTGAGGAACCTTGGAGGACTGTGAAGGCAAAAGTAAATGGAAACACTGAGAGGAATCAGGACTGTTTCACAAAGACAGGTAGGATAGCCCTGTCTTTGACTCCCCTTGAGGCTGGCTGCAGTATGGGTGGCCGTGCAAGAGCAAAAGGGCTGGAGAAGCAGCAAGCAAGCAGGAGCCTCACTCAGTCCCACTTGTCCTTTGTAACACCAGAGCCACACTGTTTTGTGGCAGAGCTCAGGTGGCAGGAGATGGCTCCGGGCTGTGACTCTCTGTCTCAGACATGTAACTCAGGTTTACAAGACAGTGTCAACGTTTCAGGGGGACAGGGTTTGCAGAAAAGCTGCCTCCTCAGCATTCCCAGTGTTGTACTGAGTGTAATCCAGTGTCCTGGCCACCGCAAAAAAATGTAACCGTCCAACTCACCCTGTTCAAGAGAGAGGGCTTATGTGTTTGACCCATCCTTGTAGCTTCAGAGAGCCGTGCCTTGGCTTTTATGTTCTGCACATCTCAGTGCTGAGATACCTGAGACTTTTCCCCAGGTGAGCCTGGCCTGGGGGCAAGGAGATTCACTGCTGTAGGAGATGCACTAGTGACACTGGTGGTGGAGCCTTCTCAAGGCCCACGAGCACCCTAAAGACCCTGCTACACAGTGTTTTGCCATAGTCTGTGATCTCAGCTGGGGCCTCTGAGTAATTGCAATAATTAATTGCACCTCCAAGAATATGGGAAGCTTTGCCAGGACCAGGTCAGAAAGAGGATGCCCTCCTTGCCCTTCAGGGGCCAAAGAAGTCTAGGTAATCAACTCAGGTGGCTTATGGTTCAATGTTATCACCTGACATTGGCAGGTTTTGAGTTTCTACCCCATGGAAAGTTAAGTTCAAATACTCTGATTTAGGTTCAGTAAGGGAGCTGGCGTGGGAGGTTAGGAAGTGTGTCCCAGGTGCCATTATGGGGCAGAGAACACACCTGTATAACCCGGTGGCGTCCTATGTTTTGTGTTCCCATACTCTCCCAGTGACATTGGTGGAGGCCAAAAAGGCTCTGGGAGGTCAGCTTGCCTGAGGTGCAGCTTTACTACAAACAAATCTCCTGACATTTACGGTGAGATAATCTGCTGCAGATGGAGGCACAGCAACAAGCCCTTCCTGCCCCAGCAGTACCTACTGCATTGATTTCCTGACTCCTGCTTTGCTCTCCTGCACTGGAAAGCTGCCTTTCTATAGGAAGTTTTTTCCCCCAGAAAACATTTTGGAGAATAACTCAGCATTTTTGAACCAAGTGAGTTTACCCATTTTACACTGCTGTCTTTCTCCTGTAAATACCTTTTCAACAGCTCTGCTTTTAATTTTCTTACTTCCAGGAGATGGTGAATTCTTAAAATATGGATGCTCTGTGTAGAAGTAATATTTGAAGCAGTTTGCAAAATACATCTAAAATTAATTAGAATTTTAGATGCTAAAATATTTTTTCTGGGAATGACCTGTGCAATTTAAAAGAACCTTTGCTATCTCTGCTGCTTTCATGTGTTGTATTGCATACAGTGGTCCAGTATTTCCTGGCAGAACAGCTACATTTGTCTACTTCTAGAAACCCACAAGTAGAGAGGAAAAGTTGAATCAGTTCTCTATGTGCTGTTGAAAACTGGAAAACTACACAATTATTGTAACAAAAAATAATCTAACAAGCGAACTAACCGTTTTTAATCTAATGGAAGCATTTACATCTGCTAATGTGCCATTTAATGTGCTGTGTAACACAATTCTGCATTCCTAATTGAAGCAAACTTTACTTGTGCTATATCAAATGTCTCATTGGTTGCATTCCAAATGTCTCCCCAAGTCTTTAATTATATTCTTGTGCCCGGGGTTGGTGGTGGTGGGGGGGGGGGGGGGGGGGGAGAAAATAAAAAAAGAGGAAAAGGAATTAGTACTAATTCCTGTTAAGTTGTCTAAAGTGAAATAACCATGACCGTAGGCATGATATGAAATCCCCAGAACCTGAAAGAAAGACTCCTGCTGAGTTCAGTGGGCATTGGCTCAGATCTCATGTAAACACTGTTGTGACCATACCTGTACTCCACATGCATTTTAGAAACAGGTGGAGGGAGTCCAACATATTTTGGAATGCATTGGCCTGAGGGCAATATTAAAAATGCCATAAACATCTGATATTCCCTTCATAGATGTCTCTGGCCTCATGAAAAACAAACTCAGCCTTTGCACAAGCAGGGAGAAGAAACATAGACAGCATGCTTACAAAATATATTAAGGCTATTTAGATTAAAAACTCAAGTAACTGAGCTGTTCGTAGCTGTGAGCAAGATTATTAGATACTGTCAGTTTTAGCAGGAATTTTTTCTTACTGTTTTTCTAGCACACAGCATTCTCAGTGAAACAGCTCTCAAGCAATAGGATTTTCAAAAGGCTTATGCTGAATGCAGCGTGATACATTTTGACTTTGAAACAGGTTGTATTAGTTTATATAGATTTGCCCTTGGTGCAATGAGTTATTCCAGTTATGAGTAAAAAGTGAGTAGGAATCTTTTGTCTGTTCTCTTGTGGTGTATTGCGTTACTGCTAGCACCTTACAAGTCTCTCATACTAGACATCAAAAGAGGTGCTTAGGATGATATGAGTATTATCAAAACATAGTGCAGTTTACCTATATTATGAAGAATCCAAACAGGTAGGCAAAACTTATGGAGACATTTATTTCTCCAAAAAGAGAGGCCCATGCCCAAGTTAGCCTTAATTTCGTACAGTACATTCCCTTGCAGGAATTCTAACCTGAAATGAGGAATTCCTGTCCTTGTGGGCAGTTTCACTGAAATAGAAATCCTGCACTCTGTCCTGCAATCTGCAAACCCTCCTCTTACTTTGACCTTCAGTGGCAGGAGGTTTCTCAGCTGTGGGAGAAGCTGTACCTCATATTTATCTCCAAAACCAGTGATTTTAAAGGAGCTGTTTTCCCAAACAATGTCCTTCTTTCTGAATCCCAGTTTCTATATACCGTGAAAACAAATGCATTGTGGCAGCAGAGATGCGGAGCATTTTGCAGGCGATTTTGATACATTCTGGAATAGAAGAAGAAGACCTAGTCTTCTGAAGAATGAGTCTCACTGTCTGTAAACAAAAAGCCATTCCAAGGAAGGGATGAAAATTAATGGTGGTTAAAATCTTGAGAGGGAAGCTGTAACCTTCACAGAGGCTTTCTTTCCAGCTGTGTTCAAAGGCACTGTAATGACTTCAGAGAACGGCAGTGACTCATTTCAGATGATGACTACATAACTATTCATTTACACTTAATGAGTTTATTCCACCAGGTATAGGACAAATTCTAAACAAATAATGCCACTGAGTCATACACATCAATAAATTTGAGTGCTAAACTGATTCTGGGTAACACAGGTAATGATAAACAGAGAGGAAGAAAAGCTGCCTCCAATTAATGAAAATGCCCTTTGTATTTTCTAATAGCTCAAACATTAATTTGAAAATGGCTTTCTCTGCAATAATTTACAGACAAGCACTTCATAATGGGGAAACAATTCAAATTTATGTGCACTCGAATGGTGATGATCTGATTAACTTATTAAATTCTTGTTGATTCTACAGTCCAGATGAAGTGTACCATTCTTCATGGGTTTCATACCTTGCAGTTTTAAGTTCTCACATTATCAGACTTCAGGCTTCAGTTGCTACTGAAGGTCTTTTCTCTGGGACGTCCTCTGGTGCAGAGTGGACAGAACCAAGATCCCAGGGATTGATTTCATTTGTCTCTTTCCATTAATTTTGAAGATACGTTCTCTTCCACCTTGGAGGAGCACTTGATTAAATTTAGCACTAGAATTCACATAGTCCTCAGCTGCTGTGGAGTGTAATTGAAATGGTGTGAAATATTAGAGACACACAATTCAAGTTAAAGCTGATTCAGTCAGAGGATAGCCATGCTGGATTTAAGTTCAAGAAGCTTAGCTTGAACCCTGTCAAGCTTACTGTCCTTCAAAGGAAGCGAGTTAGCTTTTGAAGCAAGAGGAGATAAAAATTATCCATGGGAAAAGACAAAAGAACACAGTCAAATCAGTCTGCCAAACCTAGTGTCAGTGGCTTTAAACAATGGGCAGTAATACTAATTTATGTGTAATGTATTTGTCAGCTAGAGCTACCCCAGCTTTAATCACCATCCCCTTGTATTTTTGTGCACCCTAGATAATTGTACAGACAGTAAAAAATTGTTCAGACCCTCAGATGCTGTATAGAAAAGACTGCTGAGATGCCATGCACTAGCATAAATTATTGTAAATACAAATGTAGCTATCTCCAGCATCCCTTTCACAATAAAAGAGAGGCTCCCTGTGGTTATGCAGTGTGTCACATTAAATAGTGCAACATAGTGTAACTTGTATCGAGTAAACATGAACCCTAAACCAACTAGCCCTTCATTTACCGCTTTGATTTATGGCTAACTTTGCCACTTATTCCCTGTCCTGTTTTGATCTTGGGCCACTCCAACCTTTCAGGGTGGCATCAGTGGAGTCCACCCTTGTTCAGTCAGGAGGTGGGCTTGAAGTGTAACTGTATTTTTTCAGGGGTGACTTAGGTGTTGTGGCTCTTTCCCGCACACACCCCTGGAGCTGTAAGTGCTAGCTAATATTGTGCTTGCCCATGTTCAAGAAAGAGAGAATTCTTTAGAAACATCGAACTATTTTAGCCTGTCATAATCATATCTTAAACTTCTTCCTCCAAAACAGCCAAGTCTTGTCCAGTATCTGCAAATTCTGAATAAACCTAGTTTGTTTACTGAAGGGGAACATAAATCTTTATCTTTCATTGAACACTTACCTTGCTTTTTTTCAGTGCAACATTCCACCTTTTTCTATTGACTTTATTTATCAGGTAGTATTATCAATATAATATATATAATCTAATTTCCTACTTCTAATCATTCTTACAGCTACTGATCCAGGGACTCTAGGACTCCTCCCCCCTCCAAAAGAAAACCCCTCTCATTCTGGAACCAGGATCTGAAGTCTAGATAAGTCTTTCCTTGAAATTCAGTGAAAACTTTGAGTAGAAAGTTTGAGTCTTTATCTGAGCCTAGTATAAATACAAAGAAGTGTCAGTTTGACGGAAGCATCCAGCTTAACTTGCAAAAGAAGAGTCACCAGCTGTGTTCACTAGGGGTCGTCTGCCCAAGGACACCCAGAGAAGGCTAGGTGGATGAGTTAAATTTGTAAAGTCAGCATTCATACATCAAATATCTTCTAGGATTAAGCCACAGCCAGTTAAGGATATTTCATTTCTCAGTGAAAGCAGGCACATAGTGGTTTAATGTGCTGTAACTTGCTCATATTGACTTCACACCTTTCATTGATTCATTTCAACTTTCCTGAACATTTCCTCTCTTGTCTGTTTGCCCACATGTTCTTTAAAAAATAGAGCCTTTGTGGCTGAGACAAAAAAGGATTTTGGCTTTCTTCATTAAAACTCTTGCCATAGCAAAAGTTAAATTCCTGCCTGAATAATATGGAGAGTTACTCTATGTTTCAGGCAGGGACATTCTTCTAAGTGCACCCCACAAGCCACAGCTAGAAACTGTCCCCACCAAATGAATTAACTAAAGCTGTGAGCACAGATCACTTCTCTGATGTCTCACAAAACCTACATATAGGGAAGACTGTGTTCTCACCTGTTTAAATATATCACCACCACTAATGTTCTTCCAGTCAGCCTTGGACTGGGTTAATGGCAGCTCAGCTTTTTAGTCTAGTGCTCAGTGACTATATTGTCACCACGATGATGATTTTTAACTCTGTTTTAACCTGTTAATCCCCTGCATTGCTGTGAACTCTTACACAAAGGTAGTCCAGCAAAATTTTATCCCTGTCAGCAAAATGCATTCATGTTTTGCACTTGTAGAACTTAAAAAAAAACCCAACTATTTGGGATGGGAAGGCTTAATTTGGTCAAATGAGTCTGCTCATCGGCTCAAATCCTGTAATACAGGTTGCAGCCCAAAGCACGTTTTTATGACCACATTACAGTGTTAAAAAAGATCCCGTGGCCTCTGCAAAATACAGTAGCTATGACTGAAGTGCTGTCATGGTCTTAACTAAAGCAGTATAAATGCATAAATAGAAGGGACAAGGTGGACACCTTCAGGGCATTCCCCTAAAATAGTAACAGGTCTCTAACTAGATATTTAAAGTGAATTTTCCCCTGTTGTGAAACCATATAGCCAAAACTAGTTCTCATTCCAGCCAGGTGACAAAAGTACAGTATCGCCTCACCAGATGATTGAAAGTATCACACAGAGAAGGAGCCAATTTTTGTTTTTTAATCCAGGTTGCAAGCATAAATCTCTGTTTTCCCAGAAAACTTTCTGTAGAGACCTCTGTTCACTTTTTTCCTTGGCAGTTGTGGTTTAGCCCCAGTCAGCAACCAAGCACCACACCGCCACTTGCTCACTCCCCCCAACCCCTGTGGGATGGGGGAGAGAATCGGAAGGGCCAAAGTAAGAAAACTCATGGGCTGAGAGAAGAACAGTTTAATAATTAAAATAAAACAGCAATAATAATAATAATAATATAATGAAAAGGAAAATAATGAGTGAGAGAGAGATGAAACGTTGGAAGAAGGGAAAAAAACCCACCCAAACAACAAGTGCTGTAACCGCTCACCACCCACTGACCGACAGCGCCAGCCCCCGCGCTGCGATCGCTGCTTCCCCCGGCCAACTCCCCCCAGTTAATATACTGGGCATGATGTCACATGATATGGAATATCCCTTTGGCCAATTCGAATCAGCTCTCTTGGCTGTGCCCCCTCCCCTCCCGGCTTCTTGTGCACCTGGCAGAGCATGGGAAGCTAGAAAGTCCTTGACTAGTGTAAGCACTACCTAGCAACAACTAAAACATTAGTGTGTTATCAACATTATTTTCATACTAAGTCTAAAACACAGCACTATACCAGCTACAGTGAAGAAAATTAACTATCCCAGCTAAAACCATGACAGCAGTCCCTGGTGAGTTTTATTTCTGATGGTCAGTGCGGGGCATACACCCTGCTTTCACTGGACGCAACAGAGAAGCCATGGGACTGGTGGTGAGCCTGGGACAGATGTCAGTGGTCAATAAAGCAGTATAACATTATTTCATGGCTAAATGCAGGCCACCAAGTTTGCCCTGGTGACTGTAACAGGTAATTATTAAAAGAATTGCTGTAAATATGATTTAAAAACCTGGACAATGCTACAGGCCCCTAATTATCATTAAAACACTCCACTGTGTCATTAATTTTAGTGCTCTGATCAGACTTTGATTAAGTAGATTGCTAAGCCTCCATTATCCGGTAGTGATGAGGTCTGAGGAACTGCCTCTCATGCGACAGAGGGTGTCACCTGCACACAGACTGGGCATCATCGGGAGCTAAGGTTGTGTCTGCAGGCTATAAATTAATGGTTGCAGCAGCCTGAATTTAGTATTTAAGTTTTAAATAAAGTATTTAGTACTTCAGTAGCCATATGTCAATTTATATCGAAATAGCAATATATCAACGACTGTCTGAGGTGAAGGACGAGAGATAAAAAAGAAAATGGGATCATTTTCTAAACAAAAATAAGGATTGGGCAACTACCAAGTTGCTGATGAGCAGCTTCAGAAGCCAGTGTCTGTTAGCCAGCATTTGATAAAATCAGCCCGGGTCACCCTGTAGGCAAGGGGAGGGAGGGGAAGGGGTGGTGGACATGGGTGCAGCACAGAGAACCCTCAGCTCCAGCAGTTTCTGCTGGCCCCTGGTTTGGCCTGTGCCATGTCATTGAGAGGTAATTAGTTCAGGGTCATTTAAAATGTGTTCATTTGACCAAATGCAGTACATACCTCATCAAAATGAGGGGGATTTACATCAACCTTACCATTTGTATTGAAGTTGACTCTAGCTGTAATGGGAGCTATGGATTTATAACCACCCCCAGAAAGGTTTGCTCTGTCATGTACTGCCTGATAAACAACAGAATGGGATTTTGATACCACATGAAAAGAAGAAAGAGAGAAAAGAGATGAGGAATGTCACTTGACAGACACTGGTAGGTATGTGGTGGGTTGACCCTGGCTGGGCGCCAGGTGCCCACCAAAGCTGCTCTATCACTCCTTCCTCAGCTGGAGAGAAAGAGAAAATAAAACAAAAGGCTCGTGGGTTGAGACAAGGACAGGGAGAGATCATTCAATTACCATCACAGGCCAAACAGACTCAACTGGGGGAAATCAGTTTAATTTATTACAAATCAAATCAGAGTAGGATAATAAGAAATAAAACCAAATCTTAAAAACACCTTCTCCCCACCCCTCCCTTCTTCCAGGGCTTAACTTCACTCCTGATGTTTTCTACCTCCTCCCTCTCAGCAGCACAGGGGGACAGGGACTGGGTGTTGTGGTCAGTTCGTCACACATTGTCTCTGCTGCTCCTTCCTCCTTAGGGGGAGGACTCCTCACACTCTTCCCCTGCTCCAGCGTGGGGTCCCTCCCACAGCAGACAGTCCTCCATGAACTTCTCCAATCTAAGCCCTTCCCACAGGCTACAGTTCTTCACAAACTGCTCCAGCGTGGGTCCCTTCCCTGGGGTGTGGTCCTTCAGGAACAGACTGCTCCAGCGTGGGTTCCCCCATGGAGTCACAAGTCCTGCCAGCAAATCTGCTCCAGCGTGGGCTCCTCTCTCCATGGGTCCACAGGTCCTGCCAGGGGCCTGCTCCAGCACAGGCTTTCCATGGGGTTACAGCCTCCCTTGGGCACATCCACTTGCTCCGGCACGGAGTCCTCCATGGGCTGCAGGTGGATATCTGCTCCACCGTAGTCCTCCATGGGCTGCAGGGGGACAGCCTGCCTCACCATGGTCTTCACCACAGGCTGCAGGGGAATCTCTGCTCTGGCACCCGGAGCACCTCCTCCCCCTCCTTCTTCACTGACCTTGGTGTCTGCAGGGCTGTTCCTCTCACATATTCTCACTCCTCTCTCTGGCTGCAATTGTTGTTGCACAGGTTTTTTTCCCCTTCCTAAATATGTACTCCCAGAGACACTACCACCATCGCTGATGGGCTTGGCCTTGGCCAGCAGTGGATCTGTCTTGGAGCCGGCTGGCATTGGCTCTATCAGACACAGGGGAAGCTTCTAGCAGCTTCTCACAGAAGCCACCCCTGTAGCCCCTCCCCCCTCCCCCCCCCCAAAACCTTGCCACACAAACCCAGTACAAGGTATTTATTCACCACGACCTAATTCACTACTCATTTCTAGAGCCCAGGGCAACGAATAGCATATTAAGTGATATTAATGAGAAAGAGGGTTTCTGCTCCAACAACAATCTTAGGAAATAAACTGCCATTATATGTAAGAAACATACACAATCCGTCCCTTTCTTCCAGAACCTTTTTCACTGTTGCAGACTATAGCAATATGGGTAGTCACATTAATTCTTTTATTTTTATCAACCCCAAAGCCCAGGACTTTTTCTAGTTACCCTGCCAAGCAACCCTATTCCTCTAATTCCACTTCCTTCTGTTTCTGAGCACCCTTCAGCCCTTTTTAGTGTATGAATGAAGGAGGAATATGGCTCACATTTTTATGTCTATCAGCACTTTTAAAGATATTAACCAAAGCTGTTTATCCCATCTCTCTGGAGCAAAGCAGAAGCTTGGAATCACCTCTTTATTTTCTAAAAGCCATGAAACAGGAGTGCATGTTCACAGGTGTATTTGATGTAATATTTTATATCAACATGTTTGTTTCTTTCATGAGAGAAGCAGTAAGCAGATGAAACTGGGAAGCACTAATAAGAAGCAGCAAAAAAAATGTGCATGAAATATGATACAAAATTGCAGTAATGGTATTTATGTTCTTTTATGTACATTCCCATAAAGTATAAATCAGGATAAGGCTGAGATTATACTCCTGCTCCTCTTCAGTGGAAGAAGAAATGCAAATATTCTATACATTAAAATTCATTTCTGGGCACTCTTGGAAACATATGCATCATACAAAGGATTTTTTTATTATGTGACTGACTTTCATCTTGTAGCTGAAAATAAAAACATCTGTACTAAAATAAGGGAAAATGTGTTCATTAACAGAGGGAAACCTCCCAATCTGTACAAACAAACAAACAAATAAATAAATTCTAACAGTTTAATGCCTGTTGAACAAGAAGGCAATGTTCACTGCAGTTTTGCTCAGTGTGAGATGTGTATTTGAGGTGCAAAAAGGTTGCAAAACATCAGCATTTTAAGTAAAAATCTCACTATGTTTCTTAATGAATCTCTGATTTTTTTAAACAGACTTTGTTAATCTGACAGGCTGTTAAACCTGATTGTATTCTGTATCAGCTCCACTAAAGGGAGCTGAGCGGTACTCATCTGGCTTCAGATAAAGATTGTCTGAATCTATCTTACCTGACTGTAAGGTTTTAGGATAGGAGCCTGCTGATCTAAAGGTCTCTGTATTCTCAGTAGAGAGAGATGAGCCTCTCCCAAGCATGAGGTCCCCTCCATCGACTGTGCAGTCTATGCTGGGATCCTGGTCCCTTCTGGCACAGCTGGGCTAGATCCCCACAGGCAGCTGAAGAGAGCCCTGGATGAAGAGTATGGTACCACCGAGGTCCTGCCTTTCTCTGGAGGAAATCTTGGATGCATGGGAAGGAAGAGAGCTAAACCACTTACAATCCCAGAGAGCTTGTATGAATTGCTGGGTGCAAAAACAAAGCTCATCTGTACTGCCACGTAGATCCAGACTGAAGATGAGATGGTGGGATGTGGTTCATTTAAATCAGAGTAAGGCTACCTAAGGCCTGCTTTAGCTCCAGACCCATGCCTGACCCTTCTACATGCCCTTATCAGCAGCTACGTTTGCAAAGCATGTCCTTGCTCACCACCATCAAGTCCTCAGGACACAGAGCTGTGAGCACCGTGCACTGACAGCTGTGCAGGAGATGGGTCCCCTTGCTGTTCAGGCAAAATGCGGTGGTGGTGGCATTTGTCCTTTGCACAGCGGCTTAGTGAATAGAAAGACAAAACTGAACACCACCCCAGGCATAAATACACTGGATATGGCCATGACGGTGTTCTAACCCAGGCTACAAAACTGTTCAAAACTATGGGATATGGGCAAAAGTAAGAAAGGGCTCAATACCACATAAAAATGAGGAAACATGAAAAGATTTACATTTGAGGTTTGAAAAATAACCATGCTAAAAGCAAATCAGTTTAGAATAGCAATTTTTACAGAGACAGAAAATAAAAAGAACCAATGCAAATAATTAAACACTGTAATTGTAGATTATCTTTACTTAATAAAGAGAAAGGTTAGGCACCTCCAGAGCTTTAGAAGTCTGTTCTGTCATTATGTCGCAATTGATCGGAATTCAATTGTTCCACTTGACGATTATGTGCCTCTTCTCCACATGATTATATCCTTTTGGCTCACAAATCAAAATTAGCTATCAGTGAAAGTTACTAATTTCTCTTAAAGAGAGAGTTTTCTTTTGAGTTCTTATGCTGAGACACTGATCTTGATTAACTTTCTCCTGTAATTTATAGAAGATGGCTCAAGTCTCAAATTTACCCAATTTATGTATTGCTTACCACAGGCTAAGGGCTTAATCAATTTCAGAGGCACAAAAACCCTTTAAATTAAAAAATTAAAAATCCCTTCCTTTCTTAGGAAAGGTCACTTGGTTCTAAGAATACAGGAGGTCTCTGTTTAGCTAAAAGTTGGAGGCAAGATAGATGTCCCTAGATAGCTCTAAAAATCTTGAACTTGATGTTCAGATTTGGAATCAGCTGCAATCCACATGCCACCATAGCCTTAGACACTGATGTTCATCATTCTTATTCCAATGGATACAAAGGGAGAAGGACGTCAGCTGTGTTGGATACTGAACCACACTGTCCTGACTTGCATTGTGAATTTTTTGGGGAGCTTGAGTTGGAATGAACACTTATTCAGTAAAGTGATAGTAAAGTAATAAATAGGTAGGAGTATGCAAAAGATAGTAAAGATAGCAAAGTATAGTGATATGGAGTGATACAGTACAGGGAAAGATTTATAGATTTCATTTTTTTATATCTTCCCAGTATAGCATATTTTTCTAATATATTATCATGTTTTCTGCTTTTTGACAATAAGTTAATATGCATCATCTTGCCAGATTTCAATGGCAAATACAAGACTCCTACAATCACACAGAAAGCAACCACCTCTGTGTTTGCTTGAGTATAGGGTTACCTTTGATGTCATGCTCTTCATTTTCCCCCATTGCTATCATGCTTTTTAGCATAATAGAACTAGAATGTTCCTGTGCTTGCCAACTGGTGGCCAGCCATGAGAGCCGATTTAAGCAGTTAGAAAAATCCCCCATCTGGTATCTGGACTTCCAATGTATGTCCTGCACATTAGCACAGCTGAGGCTCCAGCTGAGACCCTCACAGCATTTCCACCAGGTGAGCCAAAATACTAAGCCAGGATGAGCTTTACTAAACTTGTCTCAGCTGGAAGCTGGTTTCTGCAATATTCTTCAGTGCTATTAAATTAGTTCATTCCATTCATAGATTCAGGTGCTATTTTAGAACAGTTTTACTTTTTTCTCCAGGCAACCTGTTTTTTATTATGAGCTATTTTTATATGAATTATATTCTGCAGATATTTTGGAAGGAGGAAAAATGGTCTCTGAGCTTAAGGGGTGCTCCGTGCTATTCACTGATTTATCAAGTGAATTTGACATCACACTTTTTTGCTCTTGTTCAAATCTCATGTTGCTCCCTGAAAGCTTCATTAAAAAGATCAATGCTCAGGAATCACAGCACCTGTATTCTTTATGGAATAGATTGCATGGTTAAAAATTTTTGAAGTATGCTCCTTTTTTCAGAAATGATCTTATTATTGGCTCTGAAGTATTTTCCCTGGCTGAAGACAGACAGTGATAATATCTGTCATGAACACCTGAAATGTCTTTTTGGGTCGCCAGACCATCTCCAGCCTCATCTCTTTATTCTCAATACAGTCTATAGCCAGTTGCTTATGTTACTTGTAGGCCTAATTCCTCGCACCTGATTTTAGAAACATAAAAGTAGCTTCAGGGTCTAATTTAAAAGCATTGTCAATGGGAAGGGATAAATGCCCCCATTTAAGTTTGGGCTTTCTTTCTTTGCTCCTGCCAAAAGATTTTGAACCCACTACCAATTTTGAGCCAAGTCAAGGGAAAATTACATGCCAGAGAGATCTGAACTGATGGTTGTGTAGAGGAAAGGACCTTATTAAGCCCATCACTGAGGGAAGACAGAGAGCGTTCAGCCCTGATGGTTATATTTGGTCTGCCTAGCAGCCAACTGGCTGCCAGCTGTCCATGCACATGGCCAGTCACACCCTGGACTGGGCGTAGTGTGTTCCAGCCTCTGCCCGGCCAGCAAGCAAAGCACATTTGGTAGAAGACATGGGAGATGTCAGCCTCTGCATGCAGGTGCAAGGCATGTAGATTTGGGGTTAAGGGTACTCTAAGCAGGTGAATGTGGTATGGCTCAGAGCTGGGCACACTGAGGGAAATATTGTGGTCACAGGGCAAAGCTAGGTATTGTACAATTAATTCCACTTAAAAATAAGAAAAAAAATTCTTTACTGGGTGGTTAAACACTGACAAAGGTGGCCTAGAGAGGCTGTGGAGTCTCCATCCCTGGAGGTATTCAAAACCCAAGTGGACATGGCCTTAAGCAACCTGTTCTACTTGACCCTGCTTGCTCAGGGGGATTGGACTAGAGACATCCAAAGATCCTTCCAGTCTCTGCAGTTCCATGACTCTGTGAAGCATAAGGGACATGGGAGTGAGCAGAACTTATTCAAGTAGGGACACCAGGAACATGGGACATGCAGGAGAGTATCACTGAAGGGTGTAAGGGACATGAAAAGTGGCTGGGGAAATAAGGGAGGCTGTTGTCAGGGGCTTGTAAGGGTACTGTGGGACTGTAAGTGAAATGGAGGACGACAAGAGTACCACGGGGATTGCAGTGTGGATGGGACTTGAAATACTGGAAAAAGAACATAACAGATGTTGGCGGTAGGATTTGTAAGAACTCAGGGAGCTGAGTTTATTACCGGAGAAGATAAAGAGGATCCCTAGGAAACCTGGCTTGATTAGTTCCATGGCTCCTGAGAGACTCACTGTGCTTCATCATGGTTTCAGTTCTCCAGATGTTTTCAGCTCTTTTGTGCAAAATCTTGGCTGCTAGTTTGGGGGGGGGGTTGTTGGGGTTTTTTCTCCTTAATTTTTGCTTTAATGTCATGCATCTCAGTGAGACCATTTTTCACTTTCTTGAGTTAATTGTAGGCAAGAGGTGGAACCTGCTTACCGTGTGTTACTTTGTTATGTATTCTTTCTTTCTGCACGCTACTCTTTGATACAAATTACTTTGTTGGGCTCTTTTATTGTGGTGACAGGGTGCTAATGCACTTCTAGCATGCCATAGGAGTCATTCATATCAGAAGAGTTTTGCTTTGATCATGCTTTTCTTGTTATCCTTGTTGATTACCACTATTTGCATATTACTTGATTCCCCAGGTTTGTGATCTGTCGTTTGGTCTGGTTCCATCCTCTCAGGTCTCTCCAGGTTCCTTGTTTGCTTTCCTTTCCTGCTTTGCTCTGCTTTGGTGTAAGAGATGTTTTGAAACTAGTTAATTTCAAAGGCAAAGGTTTGTTTTACACATTTGCTTTTTTAACTTTTGGCAGCTTTAATTTATTTCATTACAGATGACACTTTGATATTCACCAGAGACCATGTGGTGAATTGTTTACTATTAAATGCCTGGTTGAAATAAGAAATATAATAAAATGCCAGTGCTTCAAAGAATCAGGCCTGAGCAAACTAGGAAAGCAGTTACTTCAGCATCAAGATTTGGGCAGGGCCAAGTATGCTCCCACATGCATTTTCTGGACAGATGTCATAATTTTCTGCATGAAAATTTGCAGTCAGCTTTCTAAGTTCATACAGTGAGAATGGCCTAGATTTTTACAAGCTGCCTGTGTCTCCTCTGTAAAGACACATTCACTACTGTGTTTTGTGATTTCTATGATGCTTCTTATTTTGTTAAGTGCCTATAAACCTGCATATTGGGTAAATGAGGTGTTGATTTATGAAATGTAAAGACGTATCCAAATGCAAAGTAATACTGCAGATTCCTTGCCTGTGGTTTCCATCCTTCTCTAGTCTACTCCTTATTGCAGAGTGGCTTCATCCATCTGACTGTGTAAACAGTTCTCAAATTTACTTCTCACTCCGCTGCAGTGGCATGCCCTCAGGCTTACATCTCCTTCTCTTTGGTGTTTCACCTTGGGTTGGCTGCCATCACAAACCCCATATCAAACTCTGTATCTCCAGAACTGAATTTTCAAGGTTGTCCCTGAAGCCCTCTCTGCTCCCTTCTCCTCCAGCACTGTCAGTGATATGACTTTGTCTCTCCTTTCTGGGAGATAACTTATTAGCCTCTCTGATGTCTATTCTTCCAGATCAGCCAAAATGTCACTGTCACAACTTCCTGTTGCCTCACCTCTGGGTCTCTTCCTTGGATCCCAAGAATAAATTGAATTCAAAATCCTTGCTTTCAAGTCCCTATATAAAGTTTCCACTTTTATAGTTGTCTATAAGCAGTTTTCACTATCCCTTTCCTCCTTCCAGTGATATTTCTCAATGTGATTATTTATTTAAAGTATAGTTGAATCTGCTCAGTGGCACAGAGTGGATTAGGTTTTCTACAATTTATTTTCTTTCCTTATGCTCACCTATGGCCATGATTATTCAATGGGGTGAAGAGTAAGGTGGGCATAAGCACAGCACCAACCATGACCTGCACCTTTTTATTTTACCTTGTGAAATAGTATTTCAGCTGCTGCTCCAATTCAAATAATCCGTAGTGTGATTGGGATGAGTTAGTGAGACAGATCCAGTCTGATTGAGAAGTCCACAGGTGCTCAGGCTCTGCCCTTCCAGAAAGTCATAGGGGCTGGGGTCCATTATAGATTTGTAAATTACCTGTGCGGGTGGTGAGCAAATAAGGGTCATGTCATAAGTCCCTCTCCTTATTTTCCTCCACAATTCTTTTTTTTATTATCCTTGCAAAATTGGTTTCTCAGTCCTACGCATTCATCCTACTCAGGTTGTTTCTAAAAGTTTACATCCAGAGTGGTAAATATTGAAAGTATGTATTCTGCATTAACTGAAGATGCATTTAGTCTTTTGTACTACCAGTTGGCTTAAACTAAACCAGTCTGTAATATGGGTTGTTCCTCTCCCTTCCTGGGCATCCTCCCATATTCTGTGGGTCCTGCAGATCTTCCAGGCTTCCAGGTCTTCCCAGGCCGGCAGCATGGTGGTGCCTATCATTTCTCTGTGTCAAGATATTTTACACAATGGCCCTATATCATTAAATATCTTGAATCAATCTTTACCAGTGCCAGACCACAAATCCTACTGCCTTCTGTACATCATTGATGGAGATAATGTGGGCACTGAACCAGTTTTAATTTGCCAGACACACTTTGTGCATGCACACACCCTCCCCCTTTTTGTGACTGATCACCATTTTAAATACAATGTTGTATATGACAGCTAGACCTGGGCATAGCTATCTAGCTCCTTATGTCTTCATAAGAAAAAGAGAGAATACTCAGTGCATTCCACAAAAATAGGGGTGGAAAGAACTTAAATATCTATGGATACATAGATACATATGCACACATGCATGTAACATATATATGTAGTGTGTATATGTATTGTATATGTAAAACATATTTATATTTATATATGTGTACATACACAGACACACACACAGAGGCGAAGAATATATGCAGGAATCTTTGAATAATCCTATATTATGGATGCAAAGTGACACTTTGAGGCACAAAATGCACACAAAATGCCAGTTTACTTGTTTACACTTATAAAGTACTCACATAAACTAAAACACAGAGCCATAAATCCTATTACTAGAGAATTTCACTCTGCTTTTGTTATTTCTGTAATTTTTGAGTCTTTCTCCTGAGCCAGCAGGATATCATTTCTTAATGATACAATAATATATTTCCTCAAGCATGAAGTACCTGGTGTTCGTTTATGCAGCTTTATTTCTGCTGGAATCAGGTAGAAAAAGGAACCTGGTGCCTTTCTCTTTAGAAAACACCCACAGTGCACACAGTGAAGCTTAGCATTTTTGGAAGCAATGGGAAATCCTTCAAGTAATCTATGTAGGCATTATCTTTCCTGATGTGGCAGCCTAACATTCTTCTGAGAAACTAAGACAGCCTTTTTCTGGAGCTAGAGACTAGGCCTGAGAGTGTAATCTCAGTACCAAGCTGAGCTGAACAAGTGATTTACACCTTTTGACTTACTTATGTTACTAACACCTGAACAAAACTTTCCTGAATTGAAAGGCCTCCCTGCACATTTTTCATAATTTGGATGACTCCTACATATCATCAAATGCTTGAAAAATCAAAATAAGGGTTTTTTTATCTATTAAAGACTTTGTATAAGTAGTTACTTATTATAACTGAGATGTGGTCGTAGAACTGAAACAAAATGATCAAAATAATCTACTGGTTTGCAAGAAATGTTTACTAGTAATATGAGCTGAGAATTTTCCACACACAATGAATATAATTCCTTTTCAGAGTAATTTTGCAACACAAATGTGAAGTTACAAATATCAAATGTGCTAACATGACTGCACATCCCTCCAATGAGAATTAAGTGTACTGATTCCTTTGGGAAGCTGGGGTCTCCATCTTCTTTTTTGGAGAACTGAGTTTTAACAGGTAGGTCCTTGGGGCCATGGAAGAATTTTTGGGGAATCATGAGAAAATGGGGAAAAAAGAAAAAATAGGAAAAAAAAAGAGAAAAGGAAATTGGTGTCGGGCACGAGGCAGATAAAGGAGAACCTGTTGACTAGGGTCTTCAATTTGCAATGCAAAGTCTGCATTTCCAGAGAAAATGTATTAGACTTATTCCCATATTGAAAGAGATTGAAAAATTGTGTTTTCTGGTCCTGAGTGTTTCCCATAATGTGGTGCTGTGCAACTCAAACTGCCACCGTCTTCATGCTTATCATCCCAGTTTTTTTCTGAAAACTGCAGCATCAGCATTTTGCAAGATTGGGTCATGAGATGTGAAAATTGTTGCTTCATTTCAACAATTTTACTACTTTTTTATATAATCTAATAGTGTGTTATAGCCATAGCATTCCCTGTTGAGTAAGCACAAAACTTTACCATTTGCCTACTTTCTGCATTTTTCTGTTCCTAGCAAGCAAGCAAAATCCATGAATTTTACTAGTTCTTAATAAATACTCAGCAGTGATATGAAGCAGCAGGGGAGATGCAAAAGGAATAATAATTCTATTAAATGAAAAAGAGTAGGATTAAGCCAGTTCATTTATGTTCAGGAAGGAGAAGGAATATGCTTACATATGATAAAAATAAACTGATGAAATTTCTAATATTTATAGAACATTTCTCCAAAGTAATTTCAATGTGAAAAACAAATTGCCTTTAATATTCCCACCTAAGCCAGGCTTACCTTCAAGTCTGCACTCTCACCCCATTTCTTTTGTGGGACCTCCTCCCAGTTTCTGCAGGGGGGAGAAGGCAGGGAATTAGGGGCTCTCTCACCCTTGTGGCTGGAAAGGTATCAGTACAAATTACTTACTCTCCAGTCTAGTTCATTATATCTCTGGAGCTACAGTAGGGAAGCATTTCTTATAAAAATCCCACTTTAAGGGAAAGCCACATGCTACCAGCATGACCCTGGACACTCCTATGGGCAAAACAGGAAATGCTGCTCTCAGGCGATTGCTCACCTGAGGAGCACTGCATGGCTGCACTGAAGAACCAATGAAGACATAGTGAAGACATTTACATTTCATCCACAGTTTAACAATAAAGGGTAATATCCCACTCACTATCAAGCAGAACCAGTCATCGATTGTTTCAATGCCAGCATCACTGTTGTTGGGTCATTTTTTGGGAAGACAGAAGTATGCAGTTCACTGCAAAGTGATCCAGTCCACGGTTATTGTTAGGACTAGTAGAGCATTTCAGCAAACCTGTAAGAAGAGGTTGGATATTCTGAATCCACAGCTCACGTTGTAGCCATTCACCTCTCTTTTGCCACTATTTCAGATGCTGATGGCTGGATAATACCTAACTCCCTCTGTAGCCAGCATAGAAATTTGTCATTTTGCACTGTTTTCCTCCAAAATGTTCATCTGCTGTTCCACTCATCAACACACAGTTAGTTCAGTAGGAAACAGGCTACCTACAGGCATTTGGCCGCGTTTCAGCTCCAGTTTTGTCATTTGTTTTTGGTTAAAAAACATTTCAGTGCTGACTGGAAGGCAAATGCTCAGGAGGAGGAGCTGCTTTCTGCCCTGGCCATACCACTCCCCTCTTCACCATGCCCAGCTCATGCTTGTTCAGCGCTGTTGCCTGTCAAAATCCATGTCCTTCTCTATCCCAGAAACTTTCCTTTCTTACATCTTTTCCATGGTAACAGCCTGGGCACATGCAAAACCTGGTCTTACTTGTCTTGTCTGGCATATTCAAAGGCTGCCTAATCCCTGTTTTAACACTTTTTATTGTGTTTGCTTGTGGGATTGTTGATACGGTCAAGAGCATGAAGCAATTGTCTTCATCACGGGTCCCCAGTTAAGCCCATGGACTGTTAAGCTGATGATCAGAGTTGCTTTTTCCTCATCAGCGCACACACAAAGCTGGGATGGGATGGAGACAAACCTGCACAGCGAGGTAGGCATTACCACGGGGAAGAAGAAAAAAAAAGAAAGGGAAGAGCTGGAGACGGGAATGGAGGAGAAGGAAGAGAAGATTACAGGGTTGCAGTTGGGTTTGGTGCAGCATATAAGGCAGTTGGGAGGCTGTAGGGTGTCACAGCCACTCCTCCCATTGCAAGTCTGTAGGTGGTGACAGAGCAGTTCTTCTCTCAAGTAAAGCTGGTCCATGGAGTTACACAGAGGTCACTTCCCAGCCTCTATCTTTGCAAAAATTCTTCAATGACACAAAGGAAATCTGAACAATGTTTTATAGGACTATGTTATAGTTTATAAAACAAAAATGTCGTTTAGCGTCCAGGAAATCATACTGATGCCTCTGGTGTAGCATCCGATTCTAAACATGGGACTGTCCTCCTCAGCTGGCTACCCGAGCAAAACTGCACTGTCCTCACAGGGGAGGTATTGATATGGCCAACTTAGGCACACTGAAACGGAGTCCACTGCAAATTAAGGCAATAAGTTAAACTGGTCTTTCGGCATCAGGTTAATATGCTCCTAAGCAGTGAAGTCACTGACATATCCCTGTGCTCTAGCAGCTACTATGCACTCAGCTCACCTCTACTTTCCATATCCTAGTGCCTCACTTCAGCTTCCTTAATGTTACATCACTACTGGTCTCTTCAGAGAACAAAAGGATGAGAATTACTCATTTTTCTGTTAAATTACCCTAAGAGAGCAAGAGAAATATCTGTGCTGAAACCTGAAAATTATCCATTCATATACAGTTATGTTCAGGACCTATCACTGGTAATGATTTGATGGTAGTTTGCATCTCTTCTCTAATTTAATTTTTTTAATTGCTTCACCCTCTGTCATCAGTCTCTCATGGCTCATCATTTGCATATTTCCATGCTGCATTCCCCCACTCTGAAAATAGCTCGCTAGATGGAGGGGTATGCATCCAGCACCCTGCCGGGTTCTTCCAATGCCGGCACCTGAACTTGCCAGGGCTGAGATCCTGGGAGGCTGTGCAACTATCCACCCGATCTGCCTTCAAGTGGGCAGGAGTTACATCAAATAGGCAGGAGATCCCCCTGGACTGTGCTTGCCAGCTGTCCAAAACGTCTTCCAGTTGGGCTGCGTTGCTAACTTACAGTGCTGAACAAAGCGTGGGAATAGATGGGGATGACACATGGCAAGGGCAATTCGCTCTTTCCTTCAGAGATGGGGAAGACAAAATGCAGAACACAGCATGCTGCGTATATACACTCCTAGAATATATAATTTGTCAAAATCATGTCCTTTTTAATACCTGATTAGGCTTCCTTGCCAGCCTGAGGCACTAGTAGTTCTTATGGTTAATCGGGACCCCTGGTGCCAGGGTAACTTCTCCTGTCCAGCAGACCCACTCTCCCACTTACATGATGAGTGGAAAAAGCAGCCTGATTTTAAGACGGTTATTTTTATAGGATATCCCTGCTACCTTCTGGAAGAAAATGTGTGAAATACTGAATGTGTTGTGCTACGATTTTAGAGATTATTTAAACATCCTATGGAGACACCTTACAGAAAAATCTGTGCCAGTAACTAAGTAAATAATATATAGAGAGCAGATATAAATTTGGGTCAGAGTGTGAGGAAGGAAGAGTTGGAAAAGAGGGTGAAGCAATGCAAAACCACTCTGATTCAATCTGCTGCAGTCAAACAAAAGCACAATTTTTAGATCCCCATTTGGTAATTTAAATCTGCTGACCTTTAATTCTCACTTTGAATCTATAAAACAATGTGAAATCCACATTTCTGGTAAATATGTGACCTTGTGCCAGAGTCAACTTGGTAAGCTAGAGACTGAGAGGATATGGCAAGGGATAGTCTGTTAAATAAAGCTATGGTATGAAGGACATTCCCTTTAATACAAATATTTCACCTCTTGATATTTACTCTGCAGTCTGTGGCTGTGAAATCCTTCCCTTTGTGCACGGACTTTTTTTGCTGTTCACATTTTCATTTTTCTGTGTGCTCCTATTAAAATTCACATCACACCATAGTTCGGTTCTATTGAAAAAAAAAAAAATCCCACGATATTCTTTATCTGATACATTCCTATGTGCAGTTTTGGTAGCACTTATCTCACCTCCATTGATATTGTTAAAGTTTCATACCAAACCTTCACACTGTTCTGCTTTTGTGTAATTTTTATAGTAATAGGGCTAATTCAATAATATTCACACTGCCAAGTGAAGAAGCCCATAAGGTAAAACTCAATTACCTTTTCTATTCCTTTTCTCAGTTGCTCTTCTGCTGTGCTTAGTCTTTTATCTTTTTCACTGTAAACAGATAGCTTATTTAAATTTAATAGACACCACTGCCTTCCTCGTTTCCTTTTTTTCCCTTGAACCTTCTAGACACTCTCATGAGATGTTCATTCACCTTTGTGTAATACCATAGTAATAGTAATACAGGAAAAAAATCTAATGATTGCATGCAAGCTACAGTGAAGTCCTAATGAACACTGTGTTTATGAAGAATGTCGCTTGGATTCCTAACTGCACTTTGGTAAATTATACAAATTAAATATTCATTACTTTGTACTGCATTAGTTCACATTTGGAACACTTTTTCTTCATTATAATAGCCTGGGGTAAAGGTTTTTTTAATATGGTTTATTCTGTTATTTTTCAGGAACTCTTTAGTTACAATGTTAGAGGAAAGTTGTTTTTATTCCACAACAGCCCAGAACATCCATATATTCCAGAAAGCAAGTATTTTCTCCCACAACAATCTTATGTAGGTTCACTAATTGTCCAGAGTTCTTATTTCAATAACAGAAGTAACTAAATATTTAAACTGATTTTCTCAGTAAGTTTGCTTACTGATCATATCCCAACTCAGAATGAATTGCAGTTTCATTAGCAGGAGCAATATCTGATTAATAGTAAAGCATAAAGCATGTGTTCTGCACTGCTGCCTTGCATCACTTGCTGTTGGCACAGGTTGCGATACCTTTGAGTGGGTTTATTTGGTGCAGGAGGCAGATACTGCTCACCAACCTTGAGACAGTGGAAGGATTTACAAGGGTGGTGGTGGCTGGGGGTCCAGAGGCCCTGGTCCTTCCTGAGGGAAGGTGGCCATGGGATTGCCTCTCCCCCAGAAGACCCTGGCCAGCACACAGATGTTCTTCTTGCTGCTATTTGAAACATTGGAAGGATGTTAACTGAATGAAATCTCTTGGAAGGTTTAGTGCCTCTGATTTGCTTTCCTCACATGTTCCTTCATCCTCAGACAGAGTATCTGGGGGTACAGTCCATCTCCAGACAGATATAGAAAGTCTCCTCACAAGCTGTGCAACATTTGAAAGCAGAAAAGCGTTTTCTGATTGTGTATGGGCGATAAGCCATGTCAGACTTGAAACTAGGGAAGCTGGCAATTTCAGCTGAATTTCAGTCACACTGTGGGGAGGGGGTTCATTAAAATATAACCTCAAAAGAATTTGGTTTTAGCTTGTTGGTTTTCAGTGAGCACACAGTGGATAGATGTAGAGAGATCCCTGACCTAGTGATTAGTAACTACACAAAGAGAAATAATTTGCTCTGTAATTCAGCTGTTGTATTGCTCCTTGCCGGAATAAATAGTCTTTTAATTCTCTTTCCAAGTAGCCCTCAGCAGTAGGATGTGTTTGTATGGGTAGTGGGATGGGGGGATGTGCTGGCCTATTCCTACTCAACCAGTAAGGCTAGAGAGTGCTGAGCTGCATTTTGGATGCTTAAGATCCAATGTAGGGTCAAGTAGGTGTAAAGCAAAGCTGGTGGTGGTTTGGGGAGATCTTCACAAGTCCAGGACTGAAAACCATGGTCCATGCAACTTCTCTCAGGTTACACAGGGAACCTGTGGAAGAACCGTAAAGAATTAGTGCCTTATGATTTCTTGTCCTCTCCATAAATAACACAACTTTTTGTCCACTCTTCTGCCAAAACACTATGTAGAAATAAAGTGTGATGGTTTTAGTCACTGCTATAGGATGCAGTAAAATACCTGTGTTTAAATGAGGCTGTGCCTGCTTTAGGTCTTAATCCTTCCCCAACCAATGGGTATTCTGTACATTTTGGCAAGCCAGCTGTTTTTGTTGTGCCTCTGGCAGTGCAAGTGGAAAGCTGGGGAGAGAATAGGACTTTGCTGAAAAGGAACAGGTGCGTCTGTACTGGGTTAATAAATCAGAAACAGGGAAACACTAAATCTGAACAGTGTCCAGCTTTCTGTGTGCCTGCGTTCTGCTGCATACTAATTCTCTCTTTTGTGAGAACTGCATCAAGCACAGATCAAGTTCTACCTCAGAGACTGCAAGAAAATCAAATCATGTGTGGATGTCATTTTATTTGCTGAGAGCAGACATCTCCAGACCACATTTAGAGCTTCAAGGGGATGTAGCAGAAGTACAAATCAAGGTAAGAAACCTTGTTACCAGTTACTGTTCCTTATACAGGTAGTTGTATTGGAAGTAATAAGCACCCCTTGAAAAGTTTAAGGCAATAGCCAAATATGGATCAGAAGAGCTGCATGCTTGGCCCTGACATATTTTATTAAGCAGCTACGTGGGCCACCAGACAGTTATTTCCTGTTGAGCTGCACAGATTGTTTTGTTAGGACCCAGCCCACTAGATCCACGTAGTCCAAAGCTTCTTTAGCTTAAAAAAGGCTCCTTTTAAAAGATGTGTTACCACATTGTTGGTATCCTTTCACATTGTACACACATGTGCAGACCTGCAGCTTAGGCAGACCTCCCTCACCAACCAGAAAATTCAGTTCCTCCTCCCCTCTGTCCTATGCCTTAATGGGCTGTATCACTCTTTTGTTCCTGGTTGCTTCTTTCTAGACCTTTCGCCCTTAGGACCAATGCCTATTGTCTCATTCACTGAGTAACTTCAGTGCAACACTCTCCAAAATATGTCTGTATTGGTCCCCAGTTAAGTGCTGTGCATCAGTTTGCATTTGCACACATCTGTGTGTGCTTATTGGGGTGAGGACTCTGGCACATGTTATCCTCTCATCTGCGTCCAAGTTTGCTTCCCAACAGACCTACATAGTTTGTTCTGATTCAGAGGCTGTGGATTAGTTTCCAGGCACACAGTGCAATAACTAAGGGGTTCTGGTCCCTTTGGTGGAGTCAACAAGGTTGACCATATGGACATACTCCAGGTTCACAGTTCTTTACTTCAGGAAGATATGACAAAAGCAACATGTGCACAGACACATATCTACACGCAGAATTTGCCCATGCTTCCCAAACGTGCTTCTTCTCAACTGAGCTTTCTTAAAGTGACTGGAGAGCGCTACTTCTCTCTTGCTTCAGCCACCCCTTCCACCCAAGGTCTCTCATCTAATGAGTCCTGCAGAGTCCTGGCCATGTTCCCTTGAGGCTCTTTTGGGAGGACATTTGCCTGAAGTGAGCAGATGGCTCTCTTTACATCCACTGGTGCCGCAGGACTCATCAACATCATGGTACATTGAACACAGACAGATTTTCCCAACAAAGCAGTGGCTAGTTCTGAACTTTGAATAAGTGTGACCAAACACCACTTATGAAGATGGCTTCAATAGTGGAAGTAAGAGGATTATATGTTTAATGCAAGAGACACATAGAAACTATGCTTCCAAGCATAGTGTGCAAATTAACAGGGTCCCAATGTGTAAATAAGAACATCTGATGACCCAAGCATTAACAAAAGAAATTAATATCTTCTGCAAGGCACTTACACAGCTTGAGGCAAAACTCAGGATGGTTAACAAACCCCCTTGTGTGTATTATCCAACAAGAAGACCTGTGTCATCAAATATTTTTATTATTTGCTGAGATTGCCTACACTCTAGAATGCAGCTGTAATTGAGAGCTCCAGTTATGATTCCTATTGCAAGCTCTCCAAATAAAACAAAAGCCTAAAACAAAGCAGCATTTTTGGTAGAGTAAATCATGCACCTGACAGATCTAATACTACAGTTATAGCTCATCCCAGCCATGCACAGCAATATGAATTCTGTGCTTACTTCACGATGATTTTAACATGTTTGAAAATGATGTGGCTTAGGACAGACCTTGTACTTCATCAGGAGCATGCAGGGGAGATGGGAATAATTTGTACATAACAGGCACAATGCTACAAAGATGGCACGGCACCATGAGCTGGAAGGGTTTCACTGTATTTGTTATTAAAAGTCCTTGCATCGCTAATCATCAAATAAATAAATAAATATCAATAGTGCAGACCCATTTAAGGATGCAACAGCATAAAAAAATAGCGCTACATTTTATAGCCATCTCATTGACGACAGCTCGTTTTACTGAAACAGAGTGGAGCATCCTGGCTTCCTGCATATAACTTGTCCTTGAAGAATGTTAATGGTTATCTTGTTCAGTTTGGGTAGTTTTGAGGTCCCAGTAACAGTCAGCTTTGTCACTTTGTGTGGTAAATAGGAAGGGGATAAGAGAGAAGAAATTCACCCTCCCAAACACCCACAGCAGATGTTATTTGGGAAAGTCACAATGTTGTGGGGGCAGAAAGGTATAAAAAAAGGTAACACATGATTAAATAGTCCAAAAATGACCTGTGGTATTTGGTGTTGGCTGGTGCAGGAAGATAAAAAAATGGAGACAGGAGGATACAGCCCCAAAAGGACTTGGGAGTGGCAGCATACCGAGTGCCGGCCTCCAGGGTACATCCCCATGTGCTACTGATGTGTCTCACCTCCCCACGGGCGACCAGCAACATGTGGCTGAGTCTTACTGGCATTCATGAAATCTAAAACACTGCATGGAGACTTGCCTAATTTAGCCAATAGGTGTGCAAAAGATGGGTTTCCTCTTAACACTGACCTTCTCTGAGGTGCAGGTGCTTTGGAGAGGCCATCAGGGAAATGCCTCTGGGCTCTGCTGAGCCTTCTGCTTGACCATGGACCTGTGCCACCCTTGTCCTACAAAACCCAGGTGAAGAAAGTGGTCACCTTTCCTTATGCAATAACTCAGTTCTTGGACATATCCAGAGGAAAAATGTGAGATCGGAGTGCTGCCCAAATTTTCCCACCTGCCACATGTTAATCACCTGCAGTGGGAGATGTGGCCATGTACCCCGTCTCAGGGAGAAGGACACCTGAGCTCCAGGTCAATGATTACAGGGCATTGCAAGACCTTGTATCCACTGACTGAGGAGCAGCCCATGGGAGGCAGGTGATCTGGCTGCCCTTCTGCCTCTGCCACCAGCACACAGCTGAGCACGCCACGCCAAAAGAACAGCCCTGAAACCAACAGTGGGCATTTCCCCCTGTCGACCAAGAAAAACTCACAACGTTAGTAACAAAGTTCTGTACATACAAACTGCATGAATCATTTATAAAGAAAATGTTTAAGGAACTGAATACAGGGTTACTGCTGTCTCACTATATTATACAGCTCTCTAACAAATGCAAAATGGAAATGCAGATACAAATCTATGAAGTTGTAAATACTGTACTGCAGTTACTATGTCTTTCTGCACTCATAGATCTCATGAAAAGATCTCAGTGCTTTTAGGTTGAATTTTATTTTGTTTCCTGAGCCTATGACAACTACTTACAATACCGAGTAAAATAACACTTCAGTTATAGTATTTCAGACACAGAACAAATAAAACATAGTGCTTATTGTCCTGTTTTTGCAAGCCCTTCTGACTAGGATTCTTGTAAAGTGATGATGGATCTCCCCATTTTTTTAATTTCTCTTCACTCCTGAAAAAACATTTCAAAGGCATAAATTAGATGAGGCCAGGGACAGATTTGTAATATCTCATCTTTTCCTGGAAACAATAAGAAATCTGTTAAGTCCCTCAAGCAGAGTGCATTAAAGGTGACAGAACAGAGATCTTGCAGAGACCTCATCAAACACAGACAACATTCAGCATTAATTCAGTGTCCATTTTCATTCATTGCAGTCGGATGGGAAATGAGGCTTGAGTGACAACTTTATTTAGTAAGTCATAGCCTGCTGAAAATTTTATGAAATAGTGCAACATACATGCAAAACAGTGGGGCTTTTTATTAGCAATGTTTGATAAGATACAGTGAAAATGTGAGTAATTTTCATTAGCTATTTGTCAATAAAAGGCATGGCAAATAAATTAGATTAAAATCCTGCCCTGCATAATTCTGCCTTTGTGTTTGCAGAAGAAACCTTATCGCAATACCTTTTAATAATATGAACCATCTATTGCAGTGTTTGTTGTTTTACCCTATTATGCCAGGAATGCTAATTCTTCATTTCATTTTGTCTTCGGCCAAAGCTCCCATTTGTGATTTGGAGCATTATCCTTTCCAATATTCTTACATGAGTGGTGCTTACGAAACATCTGGCAGTTTCATTGCTGTGGTCACTGTCCAAAGGTGCATTTTCAGATATAGACTCCCAACTTCTTTCGGAAAAGCCAGCGTGTGTGCAATGGCTTGTGTCCTGTGCAAGGACAATCATATTGTACCTAATGCTGAATTAAAACCAGCAGAGAGAGTCAGAGATAAAAAAGGTGAGGAGAGTGCACAGCCCCAGGGCACTATAATGAATATCATTCTCATGGAAGGTGTCATTACTGCTGGCATTTGAGATTGAAAATAGGAAAAGTTATATTAAACCTCTCTCATAATAATAGTAATAACAATGCTTTAGAATAATTTTTAAATTAACCTTATTAGTAAACTCATCTAGGTTTAGCTCTTTCCATGACTCCCAGCAGAGGAATTCTTTAGAGGGCTAATGCCAGCTATGTGTTTCCTTCTCTTCTGACAGCTTTCCTTGAACTCTACATGGAAATCAATTTACCTCCTCATTCTTCATACAGGCAGCAGCTTCCACACAGAAATATTCCTTTAAACAGAAGCCAATTAAAGGGCTGGAAAACTGTTTTCAGAAATGAAAGCTGCCTGTTCCAAAGCATTGAACATCAGAGCCAACTACAGAGAAAAAACCCACCAATCTTCTTTTTCCAATTTAAAAGCAAACCTATCCTGGTGCAAGATACTTCTAAGTGACATGGAGCAAAAGGAAGACACCACAGTTAAATATAGAATAATAATAATTTTCCTTGGCTTTCTGTAGTAGCACACAAATATCTGTGAGTAATGCCCCAATGCTACCAGTGAGCAGGGCACTTAATAAAACCCAAACAACTGTCACACATGGGTTATAAGGTCATTTCTCACACATGAGATAAACTGGAAATCCATCCAAAGGATGGAATCTGAGAAAGTGTTATGAAGTTTACTGGAAAATAAAAAATTAGTTTCACATGTTATTTTATTTCTCAAGGGCATTTTGATAAATATATGCATACACTGTCAATGCATAACTTACCCACGAAAAAGGAAAGCAGTCAGTATCATAGGGATTTAAAACAGTAAGTGTCCTTTATTGGCATTTTATATTATTGTTGATTATATAAACACAATAAAAATGTACACTTATACAATGATGCAGTTCACAGTACATTTCAGAGCTGTTTCCTGATTATATTTGAAATACGTATGTAACTGTTATTATTGCCTCATGGAAGATAAAACTGAAACACAGAGCTTAAGGTCAAAGGCCATATTGATTTAACTCCGGTTACCTAAATGAAGCATCAAAATCCAAGCCCAGTGCAGTAAGCAGGTAGCTGGGTTTCAAGAATAATCGGGGTTTCAAGCTGCACTCTTGCAGCTCTGCATGTGGCGTGCCGCCCTTTGAGAGTCAGCGGAGGCTGCAGCTGTTCAGCATCTCTGAAAATCAGAATTTCCCAATTCACCCTTTAGGCAATCAAATTTAAGCCTCTTGTTTTAAATTAGACTCTTAAAATTTACCGGGGGGGGTGGGGGTGGCTGCACAAGTCAGAAGCAGCAAGCCTGCTGCTTTAACTGCTGACCGGAGGGCACGCAGACCAGCCTCCATGCTGAGGGTCCCTCAGTATGCATTTTCCCAGGGGCTACCTTTGACTTCCAGTGACCTAGATCGTAATGGCACTGCCCTGCTGGTAGCTGCCACCATCCAGCTGAACATATGAAGTAAATTTTTCACCAGACTCTTTGGTTTCCTCTTTACTCTTGGCTGCTGTGGGAAATGTTGCCCCTATTCATGACAAAGGCAAATATAGCTTGGGGCCTGGCTGTCTGGGATCCCACCTTCCACATCATGATCTTCCATGGCAACTGGGGTCATGCAGAGTGCTCACGCTAGCAATCCTCATATTTCAGTGGCTCTTCTGCAGCAAAAGCACCCTGTGCATTTGGAAACAACCTGAATTCAGGTGCCTTTCCAGCAGGTGGGATGTGGGATGTTTCCTTTCTCCAAGATGGGGAGAGGGAGTGGCAGGGATCTCCATTCCAATCATCTTTCCATCTTTTGCCTTTGAAAAGAGACAGATCTGTGTGCATTTTATTACATTGCACCAAGATAAGTCAATAGGACACCTTTTGTGAATCTAAAAATAAATAAAATAAAAATTGCTTTTGAGAAGGCTATCAGAATGCCAGCTGTGCATAGATCCAGCTCTAAATAATATTTGGCATGAAGTTATGCAGCGCTGATTTGAAGCTTCTCAGAGGTGACAGAGGGAGACCATGTTAACACATTGCACTCGTTCTGCAGCCCAGTGCAACCAGGCTGCCTCTGGTAGAGGTCTGCTGGGCTCTCCTCCCCACGCTCCTGACTGAGGGTCACTGCAAACCCTGCTGCTGTATCACATCTCACCGTAACACAATGTCCTGGCAACGCAGCACAGAATTCAATAAAGCAAAAGGTTCTGTTGGAGAAAGACTGATGGGCCCACCAGTCACCCTAAAAATGGGAAATGTCGTAGGAGAGGGAGGAGCCCTCAGCTCCACTGCCCACAAGCTCCTGTTTATCCAGCTGCAAATGGAAGACAGATGTCCACAGGAAAAGCAATTTCCTCGTAGGATGAGAAAGTACAATGTGACAAAACTTCCCAAGCATTATTTCAGTGTGTAATGTATGTCTTCAGGAGTGCAAGCAACAGAAAGGGGTGGGGGTGGGGGCAGGAAAAAGGGATACAAGTGTGAAGAGACAGAGACACGTCCCTGCAATGCCCGTGGCCCCACACCTTGCCACAGCTGCTCCGTGCCCTGTACCGTTGATACCTGTAAAACCCTGGAGTGGAAATCAAAGAATGAGTAATCAGGATTTTTTCAGCACTATACCATTTCAGACACCCACATAAAATGCACATTGTGAATGATTGCCTGGATCAGTGAAAAGATCTCGCTGTGGTCCCCATAACCAACAGGGCAGAACGGGAACTTCTTGCGCCCTTGGGAGCTCCCATTTTGATTAAACATCTGAGAAATTTCCCAAAAGACTATTACGCTCAATCAATATGACATTGCTTCAGCTAACGAAATTCTTTTAACATCCAACATCCTTTGAATCATGGATTAGAGAGGGCAGGTTAGTTCAGATTCTGAACTACATTTTAAATTACATAATTATCTAGTAACATCACTGTATATATTAGAACATCTATTTTCAATGGAAAACCCCAATGCTCTTGAAATTCTATTTTAAAAACTGTAAGAACTGTGTATTTTAATATTTTGAAATATTTTGAAAGCTTGAACAAGCTTTCAGGTTTGTTAATGTCATTCAAAGTCAACTGCATGTTCTTTAACATATGAAAATAAATGAATATACCATGTAATTATTGCTGACATCTAAAAATCTTGAAGTTAAGACAGTCAAAAGCATAACTGCTTAAATGACTGTATTTACTGCTGGATTGTGGATGTTTCATTGTCAGTAAAATATTTTTCTATTATACAAAATGCGTATATTTCATTATATAAAAGACATTTCTGAAGGATGTGTTAGATGTGATAGATGAAGGCAAATTAATAAATAAGTTATCCAGTCTTGATTTTCCTTGTTTATATTACCAAAAAACCTTACCTGGGGTTTTGTTACCATACTAACTTTTCACGTATTTAATATTTTTATTCCTTGTGTGACAATTAAAATGTTGTGGTTTGCTGGAATGTCTTAGATATTATACTGATATAACATTGTCAAATTTTTCACAAAATGTCTCATGTAAATACGTGAAATACTTTTTGTATTGTAGCCTACCATAGTTATATTTACAAATGCATTTTATTCCAAGTCCCGCACAACTAATCTTATCTTCGAAACTAGTCGGTTATGTCATTGACTGAGGTACTATCTTTCTACCAAACTGAAATATTTGGGACTAACTGTTTTTTCTGCAGTAAAAGCTTAAAAGGTCTCAGGGTTATGGGACTGGGTTTCTTTTTCTTGGGGGGGGACGAGGGGTTGTGCTTAAAAAAGGAAAACAATGAGAGAGAAGACAAAGAAGCTGAGCCCATTTTTGCAGGTGTGGTGGGTATGGGCATAGGAAGGCCATTTCCCATCACAGTGTTTATATTGTGTCACTGTTTCCTTGCAATCCCTTTTCCATCAGTCATTGTCACCTGCCTCATGTTCAGTAACACCTGCTAACTGTTCACTACTTTTTTCAAACATGCATTATAATGCTGATTTCTTATAAAAACGCATTCACTCAGCTCCCATGAATGCAACCAAAATTCTTACCCTGTCAAATGAAAAATACAATGGTGTTATTATTTTTAAGTGTCTAACCCTTTTTGTTGTAGGTTCTTACAGAAAAGGCTGATGTGTGTTGTATGTATTATGCTGATAGCTAATGAGACTGCCACAGGAAAAAAAGGGAATTTTACCCCAAAATCATGATATTTGCATTTAAATTTCAGGAATTTTTCAGATGAGGTTGAGAACCTCGTCTCGACACATATTTGGTGCTACACCTTACTTTTCAGCTGTGTGCATTCAGTAAAGTAAATTTTATTTCTCTTTTTTTGTAAAATGTATATTTTAGAATGTAACAAAAAAAAGAAAATATTTTCCACATCTATATTACATGGTGTAACTCATGGACTCCCAGCATTTTGTATTACAGCTTCAGCCTCTAAACATGTTCTGAGATGAAATATAGGACATAAATCAGATTGGGATCCAGGTCTACTTTACATATTTGGAAGAACTGTAGAGAAAATGTTAGGAATTGAAAGGCTGATCTGACAACTCTTTTGGGGAAGCTCCCTGAAGAGATGGAGGAAAAGGAAGAGGAAAACTCTTAGATGTCTAAATCAAAGGGATTTTGCTGCCTGAAAAAAGTAAATGTGAGCATACAGATTATTTTCATGAATTAAAATGACTGGAATAACCAATGCAAGCAGACCTGACTGCATCATGAGATCACTGAATTCAAACTTTGTGGCCCTTACATCAAATGAACCACAAAGAAGAAGCAGTCCTTCTTCCCTAATTATAGTTACATCACAACTTGATCACAATTTTTTGTAGGACAGTGTCAGTTATAACTTACCACAAAAAAAAAAAGGGGTAGTCTCTAAAAAGATAATGCAAGTTTGTATCAGGGAATTGTGCAGATCACCACTTGGCTGTCAGCCTAGACGTTATCTATAGATACATCCAATGTTTCTCATGGGAAAGTATTTTATGTCATGTCAGATTTTGGCTGGCCTTGTACAAGGATGGAAGTACAATGCAGGAAGACTGTACTTCAAATCTTGTTTCGTTCACTGAGCTAGGGCAAAGACTAGTTCCCTAGTAAACCACACTCCCCAGCTGGCTTGGACCTTATAGGACCATTGCTGGTCTAACAACCTTGGTTTTGCTTTGCACCAGATTCTTGCTGGACTTTCAGTCAGAGTAGTGTCTCTCCAAGTCCTTGAAAACTGCAGTATGCATGAACCATGAATGTTTATTTTAACAATGAAAAAAATTACTTGCTCCATTTTTACATACTGTAAAAATCTGGGGTAGGGAAGATAGAGGAAGGAAGAACAAAAGAATCATCAGAACAATAAGGTGGTGAAGACATGATAAAATAGATAAAAACATGTAAATAGGAAACAGGCAAATTCTCACAAACTTTTTCAACAAAATCAGTAGCAACATGATCTGCTCATAACAGGAACACAATTATGAAACCTTCACAGGACACTTACCCAGCTGAAATTGAAGGGACATCTCATCGTTGGTTCAGCTCCACAACATGGATTTTGCTAGCATTGTGAAAGACACCTGCAATATGGACACTGTACATACACACTCATGCACATGTACATAAATACACCTCTCCTTTCCTCCACCCAAATTGCCAGTGTCCAAGGCCAAAGTCACTTCTCTGTAGACCATAACTCAGGGGTACTTGAGAAATGTCTTATGCAGGGTGGAGTTGACACAGCAGAAACACAAAAACTCACAAGTCTCAGAGCTTTTGCAGCTCTTCCTTTTAAAAAGCTGCATCACCTTAATTCTGATCATTTCCCTTTCTTATATAAGTTGCCCGTCAAATGCCTCTGATCAATGCCTTTTCCTCCAACAGTGGAGACAGAAACTGTGAAGACTAGGAAAAGTACTGAGATACTAAGCATGATAAAAGACATCTGTTTCTCACTGTTGACTGATGCAAGAGGGTTTGTAGGCATGGACCTGAGATATACTTTAATGCAGGTGGAGTAGGCATGAAGGAAACCAGGGAAGAAGATGAGATAAAAATATCCTGCTTTGCTGCATAGCTGAGTGAAAAATCTCCTGATTAAAACAAATTTCTCCTTATAACACTACAGTTTTCCATTATAAAATTCCTCAGTGACTCAGTTTCCCCAGATGTCATCTCAAGACTTTCAGTTTGCACATGAAAAATGGCTAGTAAATACACCTGAGGAAAAAAGCATCCCTGGAGCTCTAAATAGGCTATCAGGTCACCATTGCTCTGCTGAGAAGGACCTGGGAGTGCTGGTGGACAGCAAGTTGACCCTGAGCCAGCAATGTGCCCTTGTGGACAAGAAGGCCAACAGTATCCTGGGGTGCATAAAAAGGAGTGTGGCCAGCGGGTCGAGGGAGGTTATCCTCCCCCTCTTCTCTGCCCTAGTGAGGCCACATCTGGAGTACTGCATCCAGTTCTGGGCTCCCCAGTTCAAGGACAGGGAACTGCTTGACCAAGTCCAGCAGAGAGCTACAAAGATGATCACGGGACAGGAGCACCTCTCTTACAAGGAAAGGCTGAGAGTCTTGGGTTTGTTCAGCCTGGAGAAGAGAAGACTGAGGGGGGATCTTGTCAATGCTTATAAATATCTGAAGGGTGGGTGTCAAGAGGATGGGGCTGGACTCTCTTCAGTGGTGCCCAACAACAGGACAAGGGGCAATGGGCACAAATGGGAACACAGGAAGTTCCACCTGAATATGAGGAAACTTCTTGATTTTGAGGGTGACAGAGCACTGGAACAGGCTGCCCAGAGAGGTTGTGGAGTCTCCTTCCCTAGAAATATTCAAAACCCACCTGGATGCGGTCCTGTGCACTCTGCTTTAGGTGTACCTGCTCAAGCAGGGGGGTTGAATGAGGTGATCTCCAGAGGCGCCTTCCAACCCCTACCATTCTGTGATTCTGTGATTATGTTTAATTCTTACTTGTTCCTCTCCTCTCAAAATTTCACTTTAAAAGTTTCTATCAGCTGACCAGATTTTTTTTTTTAGTATAATCACTTAATTTATTTAATGTTTATAGTCATTAAGCCTTTTAGTGGAATCATTTTAAAATATGCTTTTGGGGTCACTTCAGCTCTATTAAGCTTTTTAAATAGATTAAATCCAGGGTCTCTGCTTTCTGAATACAAAAGCAGATCCTGCCTGTGAAGCCAAAAACATTTTTAAAACATATGAAATGCAGTAGAATTAATCTGTCCAGAACCCAAAGGAAGACTGTATTTATAGCAGCTGATTTATTTGTTTGATATACAGTATGTGCTCTGGTTTATAATTTTTAAGGTGTGTGAAAAGGGTCACATTATATATTACAAAAATAGCAAGGCAATGATTTACAAGACTTCACATTGTGCCTATTGACCTTCTCAATAAGAAAGGTTGGTGGTTGTAACAGCACTGAAAAATTAAACCCAGGGGAGTCAATTTAATGTAGTATAAACTCTTTAACAACCAGCAAAATAGCCATATCAGCTGTTCCATCTGCAGATTATGTTTCAGTTGTAAAATGCAGTTTTTAATAAAAAGTGCACAAGCTTTCTTTATTCTACAAAGCATGTGTTTCCTCCTCTGTGGAAGCAGCTGCTCCCTACCTTTCGTGTGGCAAGAATGGAAGTATTGTGTTATAACTGGTCCCCTCAGTGGGAGAAGAAAGAAAAGGAAGAAAGAAACTGCTTAACAGCAGTGCAAGTCATTTTGTCCAGTTTCCTTCTGAAAATGAATCTCTGAGCTCTGAAGAAAAGATGTACATCTGTTTGTCCTTTGTTATGGGCAAATACATCAGTCTGTCCACAAGGAAAACAATATTATCCCATGTACAGCTTGAAATAATCAATACCTAGACTTAACAGTTGGGTAATGCTTCCTGTTAACACACTCACTGTGAAAATGAGAGGTTAAGGGCAAGATATCACTTTTAATTATCAGAGCCATGTGTCATGGACATTCCAGAAATAATGGTATCTGAACACATCTAAAGCATTGTCAGGTAAATGAAAGATAAAAAAACATTCGAACTGTGATCTTCCTTATGATTTACCTCATTTTTTGCAGGATTATCTGGCTACCCCAGTACCTTGCACAGATGGAAGCTCGCAAGCAAGATAGAGTCTTTTCGTATCTCTGGTTTATCATCCCTAGGATGCTCATCTCATCCACTTTTTGCAAGGAATCAGACAAAAAGCAGCCTAGAGGTACATAGACATTGCTAAAGCTATGTATTAATAGCCACCATCCTCTAAAACAAAGCAAAAACTAGCAACAAAATGATGCAGCTAACATGCCAAGTATTCTGATTTTGGCTTATACCTTAGGGAGGGCCTTCCAGAGAGCAAGTTAATGGCAGATATTACAGACAGACAACACTGGAAATACAACTAGTACCTTTCGGCTGTTGGAAGAGTTCTGTGCTGTATTTTGGTTTTCTTGACAAAAGAAAGGTTTTTTTATAGCTGTTACTGTAATTATTTGGTAAAATGAGGAAGCTCACTGAAGGTTTGTGCTTCATGTTAGAATTTATTTTCCTGACTAAGGAAGCAAATGGCAAGACAGTTGAGGGCAAGAAGACTGGTGTTTGTGCAGAAGCATACAAGAGACATGAATAAGGAGATTTGCATAATGCATGCTGGTGGGAGTTCTTTTCCAATTTAGCTCATCTATGTGGGAAGTTCATTATGGCATTTCCTTTATAACTTATGTCTCTTCCAGGATAGCAGAATAAAACAATTGATGGTGTGGCAGTAGATATCTTTTTTACATCTTCCTGCGAAAGATTGCTAATCACTCTGTCTCTAATTCTCATTCCAGTAACATATTATATATGAAAAGAACGGGTCTCTTTAGAGTGTATTTTCAGTCATAGTTTGGTGTGCTATGTACTGTAGCAATCTCCACACATACATTTTAAGTCCTACTCAATCTGTTGATTATAATGCCCTGGAGAGACAAAATGGGTTAATATTTCAACACTGTGTTTATTAATGGTTAACAATTTCATCAGAACATGATAGTCCCATATTGAAAAGTAGGTGAGCTGAAGGAAGGGGTTGATTGTATTAGCTTGTCAAAAAGATATAGACATAGTTACTGAAGCTTTGATAATGCTTAGAATTAAGGAAGTACCATAAAATAATAGATGTCTCTTGTGCCTTTCCTGATTCTAAGACATTTGTCGGATCTGAAAAGACCCCATAAAAGACAGGTGAAACTATCTGTTATAGCCAGTGAGTGTTAGCAGCAGGAGGAAAGCAAATCTAGATGAAAAAATTCCCCAGTTTCTAAGACTGTTTTTCAAAAACACACAAGTTCTTGCCCTCCAAGGCTTCTGTTTTCCTTTATTATGGAAACCCAATTGAAGCAAACCTAAGTTAAAATGCTACCAAGGTGGACAGTGGGTTCAGCACCAGGTTTACAGAGGTGTATGTGGCCTTCTTAGAGAAAAGCAGAGAGGAAGCAGTTTCTTAAGTTCTTCACCATACTGTTAAATAGTATTTTAAGACATGGTTATCAAAGAAGCATTTTCCTTCCCCCTTCCCTGTTGTTTGCTCAGAATATTCAAAGTGTTCAAGGGTTATCTGAACCTTTATAAAGCAGAATCAACCAGTAAATCAGCAACATTGTCTGGAGTCAAATGGGCAATGAAAGAGATCCTATTTCTTATTTGATTTGAAAGGAGTGTCTGAATGTATCCAATATCTCCAGAGGTAGGTTTATAACCTTTTGTACCTGAGTTCCCCAGGTTGCAAGCACTTGAATATAACTCCCAAAAACCTATCAGAAAGGCATCCCAAGCATTCAGTCAGAGCTCCTTAGGTAAAAGATTAAAGACAAAAAACAGCGCAAAAGCAACTCCAGAAAGGAATTATATTGAGGGTCCTTGTATTGCCCACCATATGGCTTGCGGAGGTAGAGGACTTCTAATCATTTACTGTCCTGTCACCCCAGGAAGCTCATGCTGGACCTTCTGAAGTATCATAGACCACTGCAGACTCATAATCTTGTGGAAGGTCATATAAGGAAAGTTCAGTAATAAAGCAACTGGGACAGTACCTTGACATTTGTGATATTATCAACAACATCAGCTGGAATTCAGAGAAACATCTGAATTTCACATGTCAAAATTGCTAGTGAGAAGTGTTGGAAAAACTTTTAGACTGACATTTTCCTGGGAGAGGCGATCAGCTCCAGGAATCCTTGTGCCTCAGGCATAATTCAATACCGTCTATATCCTTTGTCTCCTTGATCAGAGAAATTAGAGCTGGAGAAGACTCCCAGGTCACCAGACTGCTACATATTTTCAAGCTTTCCCCAGTGTTCATTTAATGAAAGAAAGTCCAGGCAATGATACTTGTACTATTTCTTTCAGGAGACCATTTCTCATCTTTAAGAGGGGAAAAAAAACCCCTCTTGCACGATTCTTCAATAGCCGCTAACAGCAGTGTCTGGTAATGTAAAGCACTGCTGTACTGAGAGCAGGAAGTAAATTACATCTGCTGTACAATTTCCACTGGTGTAACTTAAGAGCACACAGTGCAGAGTGACATGGAATCTGGCCCCTAAAGTTTCACTTAAGAAAAGTGCTGTAGCAGTTAAATATCTCCATTTTTTTACTTTCTCTTTTTACTTCTGCTATAGATCCTGTCCATCTGTGAAGTCCAAAGCGCTTGCAGGAGTTGTATTCATACACCACATTGGCCATTGTGCAAAAGGAGAAAGGACTGGAGCCTGAGTAGACTGAGATATTTCCAAGAACATAGAACTGGTTTCTTCAATGACTTTGCAAACCTATAAATAAAAACTATAAGCATACAAGAGTGGAAAATCAAATAGAAAAATCACTTTAGATCTACTAATAGCCACCTCCCAGCCTAAAGCAGCAAACCTCCTACTATGGCCAGATAGAGAACTCAGAAAAAGAAGGAAAAAAGAAAAAAACCTGAGGCTTGACATTGTAGCCCATATGCTGAGTGGATTGAGCTCAATAAGTGATATCATGTTTATGTTCTCCAGCATCCACTATATTGCCTGTGTCCCTGAATCCATACACAATTAAGGTTATGGATATGGAAATCCTACTCAAACTTACAAAAAACTTCAATTCTCCTAATTTCAAGGCCTACTTCTTTCTCATGGTTTTTGACAGAAGATGAACCAAATACCAGATATGGACAGATGATCGCAAGCAATTGAGTTTCCATAGCTAGTTTCCATAGGTTGCCATTTGTCATTGAGCTGCAGTGGCTGCCTGTATGTGTGTATGTCACCTAATACATAGGTGGAACCAAAAAGCCTTAGCTTAAATTGCAAAGGTCACATTTGCCGTTTTGTGCAAGTAGCATTGAGATGAGGCTCAGTAAAATGAAATATTTATTTCTGATACAAACCACCTTTATAATTTCAGCTAACACATTTTACTTCTCACTTGTAACAGACAAGGAGCATTCATGCAATTAGGTAGCATAGCTCATCTGACAGCTGGTAACTCTTATGCCTCAGTAATTTGATTGCTAGCAATTGTCCTGTTATATCTATAGTTTGGAAGGAGCAGGAGGCAGGCTTCCCACAGACCGAATGCTATGAAACCTTCCCCAAAAAAGCACATGGAGAATTTCTTACTCCTCTTTACTCTGACACATCTTCCCAGCGCAGTGGTCTCACAGAAGGGCCTGAGTCACACACAAAGCAGGAAGGGTCAGCCAACACCTACATGGCTTTCTCTCACGTAGGTTTACGCCATGAACACTGAGGCATGTCTGGTTTATTTATTTATACATCAGTGAGGGTATGCTAGGTAAGTAATTGGAGCCAAATAAAACCTGCTGGTTTTACAAATTGGGATTACTGGCTGAAGCTTTCTGATGTCACCTCTAAACACTGAGGCAGGTCCCAGGATAGCTTTAGTGATGATTACCAAGCTATAATACAAGCTGTCAAATCTGTTATAATCAGGGGTTAAAATAATACACACTCTGTAATGAATAATTGCTATAAATGCCCTGAGGCGTAAAAATATTGTTTGAGATGTTGTAAATAATGCGGCTGGATTTAACTGCAACTTGACATGTCTGTTCTGGTTTTTTCCATGTAGCCTGGCCCCAAGTGTCTTTTCAGGTCTGCTCTTCAGTCAATGTTAGCCACAAAAGTAACAGTACCTCCGTGTACAGTATACAAACATCTGGGTCAATCTGAGGTCAAAGCTCAACTAAAGGAGGCGGCATGCAATAAATATAAATGAAGTATATTACTATGATAAATAAAAGCAGTCTACATTAATGTGAACAAGCTTGACTGATAGTGAGCACATTTCCAAGACATAGGGTCAAGCTTGGTGCATCTGTGAAGCTGAGGGGCTGAATGAGATGCATTGCTGCAAGCAACTCTGAGACAAAAATCCCCAAATAGTCTATGATCTCATAGAGCAGACTTATCAATTATGGTAATAAAGTCATCCTGACAGTAGACTTTCTGTTACTATTTTCATATCTTTGCTGTCACTGTCAAAGGAAGTGCTAGTTCTTTCCTGTTATAACTTTTTTCCACAAGAGTCTAGAATTGGTAATATGTGTTTGGTTTTACCACTGAGGCTTGCTCTCCCATTTTATTGTTTCCTCTCTGCAATTTTTACTGTCAAGTACATGTTCTTTAAAAAAATATGTGAGTTTCTTTATCTATAGTATACCGATATTTGAAGTTTGTATTTAGAAGACACATCCTCTGGAAAAATACAGCAGAAAGTATTCCTGATGGGAACTTGACTTTTTCTTTAAGTTTAGTACATAGTTTGTATGCAGTGGTGGGCTGAGTTCCGACAAGGACTAAGTCCATATAGTGTAACTTTATGCAGGCAGGGAGCAATTCATCCCTGAGCCTACCTGCTAGGTCGGTTTTCAGGGAGGCTCCCAGGAGTACTGGGAAAACAGAGTCACTGTGCAAAATGCAGGCATAGTTTGTGCTTGAATACTCAGGATCTTGCTGCGGGACTCAGCACTAAGATGAGTAGCCACACTTGCTATGTGGGGGATTACAGTGCAGAGAAGCACAGTGGAAAAAAACGTCTTCATTGGACAAAGACTAGAAAATTAAAAAAAAAAAAAAAAAAACAGGGGCAGTCAAAAGGTTCTGGATAAAGTGCTATAGAAAGGAATGGAGGCACAACTTGTACCATATCTGATTTCCTTTCGCATCATTTAATAGAGGTCTGAAGATTGAGGAAAATGTGATGAAATGTTAAACAGCAACACACAAGTCTTCTGTACTTGGACTGCAAATGACTAGTGACATAGGACGTTCCATTAAATGATGTCCATGAAAAGCAAGCACACAGTGAATCATCCATCCACACAGGCTTGCAATAAGAATGTTGCAGAACTCATCTCTGGGCTGATATTGCTGCTATTTAATGTAGTTTCTAGCAAGCCATTTATCATATTTATGGCTACATCTAACCCTTTTTACTATGTTCTTTTTTCACGAGTTCTCCTAGAGAAAGGCTATTCCACAGCTTTATGAAGCTATGAACTGGAGAATAATGCATGACCTAAAGCAAATGGAGGTGAATGATGCCCACATAATACTGGTTATCCAGATCTGTCAAAGAACTGCCAATACATCAAGCACTGTTGACCAACTTTGCCATGCCTGTACTTTCCAAGATAGGTAACAAAATTGAATCGAAGGTGTGCTTCAAAAGCTCCCATTATGTTATCCTGCATCAAGATTTGCAGCAAATCTCAATACTTGCATGACTTTTTGAAAACTGAATTGTTGTGCTTATCTGTGCCCTACAAATTCCTGGCTTTTCAGCAACAGAATAGGAGCACTGCTTAACCCTTCTGAATAACCATTTCCTCCGAGACCGCACTTTAAAAAAAATATGCAGAGCTTTCAGACTACTTAGTGTCTTCCAAAAATTCAGATTGTTGAAAAAATACAAACACTAAGTAGCAGCTGCTGGACCACACACCATGTGAAAGAAAGAAAACCGTGTTTCTGTTGAGAGGTTTCTCAGGAGCTTCATACCATGCAAATCCTTCTGCTTCAGCTAAATCCCTGGAGTATGTAATCCTGATATAGTTAAACTGTTCTTGGATCATTTACTTCCCAAGAAGCTTACTTTGCTTCATGCTTGGTGTGCAATTACTTATAGAGAAATCCTTGCCCCTTTGCAAAGCAGAAAACAATTCGTGGTAACTCAGTTGACACTTGATCTGCATCTTTTCTTTCTTTTCTTTTTTTTTCCAGAAGTAAAATTCATTGAAATATCACATAGATTCTCTGAGGAGGTACAGAACATGACTTAAGAATGCTTATAATGGGTCAGACCAAGTGTTCATATTCCCCAATATCCTGGCTAAACAGGGAACTATAAGAGCAGGGAAAGAATAGAGTGATGCTTCCTCATGTTCTTAAATTTCCTGAGCCTGAACCACATCTCTGTGGTTAATTAATAGCCTTTCTTTCATTAATGTTTTCAATTGCTTTTAGAACCCATTGATATTTTGTCATCTGCTACATTTTGTGGCAATTAATTTTAGCAAAGAAATGAGCATCTTCAGTTCCCTTTAATGACTGCAAACTTAGAGAAAATTCAAACTTTTCTGGATTGGCTCCTTCGTCTTCCTGTGATTTTTTTTTCCTCTTCTTCAAAATTTGGATATTGATACTTGCTCATCTGTCTCACCGGCATGAGTCATTCTACCAGTTATTTTACTAACATTTGTTAGTGAGACCTGTTGATTCAATAACATGTGTTAATCTGCACTGAAGACATTTAGGCAAGGTGTTACTCATTTCTTGATTTTCTTTTTAATTAAAGCTTGTTCATGACAGCTAAAGTTGTGCAAACTTCTAATACATGTAACTGCATGCCAAACATTTCTTCATGCTGGCCAGTTTCCAAACTTTAATTCAATTGATGAGTCCAATATATTAGTGGAGAGAGAGAGTCAGTGGAAGATGATTTCTTTAAATTATTATATAAACGATATTTTGTTATTAGAAGTTAAGCTTGTTGAAATGCTATTCTACCACCTATACCTTTCTAAGTTTCTGATATCTTTGTTCAACATACTTTTAATATTAGAGACTTGCAAGAGTGTTGTATTCATTATAACTCTCATCTAAATTTTATAGATGCACATGTTTCATACAGCTTAGTCAAAGATCCAGCTGGAATCAAAAATACAGTCATCAAAAATGTTCTGAATGATGGACTGGCAAATAATGAAAGGAAATAAGGGGATTACAAGGACACACTGAGAAAGAGAAAATTATAGTTCATTTCTCCCCAAGAAACTGCTGATAACAGAACTAAAATGGGAAGGCTACTTCCTACTTCTTCACCTCTCCGCATGAGTATGTACAATCTGAAGATTAGATTGGATTGTGTTAACTGCAGAGCTTCTTTGAGTTTAGCAGAAGATCCAAAGAAGGATTTTCTTCCTACAGTCCCATAGCAACATCACCTTATTTAGGCCAAAAGGTGATGGAGTGGAGTCAGGGTTAAACACTGAGAAGATTTAGTTTTGTCCACAGAGCTGCCTAGAGCCAGCCAGTAGGAAAATGCTGAAAGTGATGCAGGGTAGAATTTTATTTTTGTACTAGGTAGTGTTGTAGGCAAAAAAATGACATGGCATATCCTGAAAACGACCATTCATAAAGAGACAAGAGACAGGACCACCAGTTAGAGGGCTGATTATACGTTGTGCTCCTACACACAGACTGTATTGGCTCTGAAAAAGAAGTGACCCTAGAATGTGGATAAAGACCTTGGCTGGAGGAAAGATCCTGGAAGTGGGTGAAGATCCTGGAGATCAGGGAGATGGATGGACATGAATGCCAGGGTCACCCAGAGACCTTGGTGGGTGATGCCTAAGACTGGCAACCAGGAGCAGTAGCACACCGGGAACTGGCCTGACTTTCTGACCAACCTTCCTGGGCCAGCAGAGACCGCCCTGTGGGAAAGGGAGTCAAGACCAAGTGAGCATAACACTGTGGGGAAAGAGTGAGGGTGAGACAGTCAGGTAAGGCAAAAGCTTGAATCTTGCTGGTTCCTAAATAAGCCCCACTATTCAGATCCACCATCAGTTGTTGTTTACTATGTCTTGCCTGTGACAGGACAGCAGAGCACACACAGGTGAACAGAGAGCTCATGTACAGTCATGTCAGCTGGTAATTAGTGGGCAGTTTGATAGGACAACACCCTTTCAAATTAGTTCATGGAGAACAGGCTGCCTCTTATATTTTGTCCTCTTCTGAGGTTCAGACACCACACAGGTGAAAAGAACCTGCACCATAGTTTTCTGTAGGTAGACATCACGAACAGGAGCCTGGCCGTTCTCTTCCAGCACAGCTGGAAAGACAACACATCATCCAACTGCACCTTCTCTTTCCCACAGGGACCTGCCGCTCCGCACAACCTGGGTTGTGGGAGTTGGGGTTAAGCTCCTTCCTACCGCATCTGATTTAGACCTATATCTCCCTGCTCTTGTACGCCTACAGACATCCCCTGTCTGCAGGGAACTGCTCTGCAGTCCTTATGAAACTTCTTCATTTGCAAAAAAAAAAAAAGGCTTCAAAATGTGAGAGCAAGGGAATGAGAAAAAAACCCAAGATGACGTAAGGTAAGTTTATGTGCCAGCCAGTCCTGGTCTGATCTGCCTGCTCATTTTTGTTAGTGGCTGGAGTGGAATTGTAGCTTGGACTTCCTACCACTCAATTAAGAAAAGGGCCTCCCCAAGGTACAGCTATCCTAACTTTCTGACCCAGTCATCTTTGCACTCTTTGCCAAATGATGCGACAGTTTCATCAAGAGAGTTTGAATATACCTTTTACATTACCTACATCGGCTTGTTGATATGTGCTTAGGTAGTGCCTCAGAAACTAAATGAGAAATGATGGCAGTGAGTCCCTAGCTGGAAGACAGCACAGCAGAATCTCTCATCTCCGTTGTCTGGATGAATCCTGGGCATGATTTGAAGGGCAGCACCGTACCCTCTCATATCAGAAGTCCTTTAGAAAGAAAAGGTTGCTGCCTTTTCATTTTCTGTTGTGTCTAATCGGGGGGGGGGGAGAGGGGGGCACACAATAAGCATTTTTATGACTTGCCTGTTTGATGCTTTCAGGAGGTGGGATAGCAGATGCCATATTCTGAGAAATGCTTTGGCCTGTGCCTGTTCCTGGACACCTGAGAAGACATGGCTTCAGGATAGGCATGTGAAAAAACCAAGGAGACATTAAATTCAAAAATTAAGTCATAGTGAGGCACCTCTAGCTCTCTTTAAATCTGCCTTGCAGATTTTGTTCATAACTTCATAATTGTTGTATTACACCTCAATTTATTTCAGGGAGGGTCAGCCCAAACTTTATGTTATACAACATTTTATCAGCGGTGGTATTTTGTTTACTTCTATGCCATTGAATACCATGAGATTCTGTACTGATCTCTGTAAAACACCTCAGGAAACACCTACATTCGCAGACGATTATTGGTGCCAACTTTCACAGATCTGGCTATTAGCCTGACTGTAATCCATTTAATACATATTTCATTGATGCTGTGTGGTGGCATTAATTGTGCCTGGCAGTAATAAGGCAAGTGCCTTACAAAAGCCTGCTTGACCAGAATAGAAGGGTCAACCAAATTGATAATTCCTACACATGTAATTGAGATTATTACAGAATCAAATTTGTTGTCATAATTAACTGAACCTCATCTTCGTTTAGTAGCACTTTGTCTGGGACTGATTGCCTAGAGACTATTTGTGCTAGGGACACCTGGATAACATCACAACTCTTTTAAGATCAGCTTGCTTCCAGCCTCCCAGGATTTTGCTGGTGCTCCGGGCAGAAAACTCTTCAAGTAATTTTTTGGGATTTTTAGGTATAAGTTATCTAGGCCTTCTGATTTGAAACAATTTACCCCCCATACAAGGGCTGGATTTCTTTAATATCTTTCTCAGCTCTTAACTGAGCACTTCATCATCTTCCTGTGAAAGAAGCACTTTCTCTAGTTTCATTTTGAAAACAGAACAGGGATTTATTTATTGTACACTCCTGCATTTCCTGTCTCATTATTAATGGCATTATCATCTCTAGTAATGGCCTTGTATTATTGCTGGGATTTCATTTGTTCCTAATATACTTTTAAAAAGCTCCTTGTTTTATGTTGCTCAGAGACAAATACATGATGTTATTAGCCTCTCTTATCAATTACGTTCACTTCACAAATTATATTGATTATTATCCATTTCTTTCTATTCTCTTGTGTTACATTTTGTTGGATTTCCCCCATTTATGATAGCTTCTTTCCTTTTGCCCCTGCAATAGAAGGACCTAAGGCCAAAGTTGCTTCTCTTTTGACTGTGGACTCAGAGATTTCTTGCCATATAACAAACCTTCTTGAAGAAATCTAAACTGTGTTTTATACCAATGTTTTTTTCTCCAGTTAGTTCTGCACTCTTTGACTCCTTCAAAAATACCCAATGTGTATGTTCCAAATAGGTTCTACCCTACTTTTTGGCCACAATAAATGTAATCGTCACAATTTTGGTCTCTATACAAGCATAATCTTCCAGTCCAGTGATTAATTCATCTTCATCTTCCATAATGAAGCTGAAAACAAATTCATTTTGTAATGGCTTCTGAATTAGAATATTTTTAATTTGTTTTTTTTTTGTTGAAGGAAGCCCTTAGAACACATGTCCCTGCACTAAGAGTCTCTACCACATACCAGCCTTCCTTATTATTCTGCCTCAGTTTAATGCTCTCCTGGCTGCACCATCTAGTCTTTATGCAAAAAAATGATTGCTCTACAGGTGTAAGACTCAGATTATTACACTAGTCTTGGACAGTGGTGGCAAACCTGTGGTGTGGATGGAGGAATGGGCAATGCCACTGTATCAGTAATGCAGTACCTTTCCTCTGCTCCCTTTCCCTACCCAGCCCTGCTCCTGAGAGGGGAGTGGGGTGCGGAGCCGCCTCTGAGGGACCTTGGGGAAGGGAGAGGGGAGGGGAGCTTTGTTATTCCCTGTGAGCTTGTGTGCATACAGAACAATGATCTCTGTAAATATCAAGCACTCCTAACTAGTAAATAATGCAATTAGCCTAAAAGCATTTAAAAATTAAGAGGCCTTATCTATTGCAAGACCTGTGAACTCAATTATCTATGGTTGGTCCACCTTTAGCTGAGGTCACTTTGCGTAGCCTCACAAGAAAGCTTTAGAAGGCTTTGAAGTTTCCTTTTGAACAGGTGAGGGTTTATTTGTTGCATATAATCAGGAAATAAATGCCAGTCTGGCATATTTATTTGTTTTATACCAGGCATTTAAGCAAAAGCTATTAGTGGTGTGGAAGCAAATGTTCTTCTTTGTCTTTGGCCTGAGGCAGGGCAACATGATGATCTTGAAGTCCAAAACTGCATTACTGTCATCTAGATCAGAATTTGGATGATGGTGAGTAAACAAATTATAACATGTAAGTTAAAATCAGCATGTGACGGTATTGGCAGTGGCATGGGAACATAGTCCATCCATTTTTCCCTATAGCTCTGTTGCTTAAAAAAATATTCCACACTGAGATTCAGCTGGCTACAGTATTAGATGTAATACTATCCTGCATTTTTAAGTGCTGCTTCTTGTTAAAAACAGCTTCATTTGGAAGCATAGAGATCAGGATCCTATTCCTGTAGGAGCAAGAAAAAGAAAACAATTCAGCCTTTGTTTTTTTAGCAGCTGTTCATGGATGCTGGACCCTGATTACAACAAGCAGAGAGCAGGCATGGTTTTTGTATGCCTTGAACTGCTGATCCAAATACTACAGTATTAACGAAAATATTTCTGTAAATCTCAGTAGCTTTAGGTCAATCATATGGTCAAACTGTTTGAGTCAAACCTTTCATCCCTTTTCTACCAGTGGCAAAATGTCAGAAGATAGCTGTCTTAAACTGAGCAATAGTCTATAATTGTTACTGCAGCTAAATCTATCTCACATAATGATATTATACCAAAGCAAATAAAAGGTGGTATTTTGTGGGAAGAAGGGAGTGATTTAAGTCTCTAATTCTTGCAGGATTTTTTCTGCTCTCTCTTCATATTGTAACCTCAGAAGTCCTCTCATCTCTATCAGTAGCATTCACCTTTGTAATCTTTAACTATTGTATTAATTACCATGTTGCATTAATTATCACTTTAACCATGAGCCGCCTTCTATATCCACATAAGGATAAAATTTAATTGTCTGCTGGCTTCTGGAAATAGCCAGCACTGAATAAAATTGATCCATTAACTCATCATAATTTCAGTCCCTAAACCAGGGTTGTGGGATGCATATTAGTTCAAGAGATATTCGCTAACATTGGAAGATGCATGTACAATTAAGTGTCTTCTTTATTCAATGGCTGTCTTCTGCTTGCAGTATAGCCTATTATCATTTATATGGGTATTTTATGTAGCTATACAGTTAGATGGAAGTGTAAGTATCACCCTTCTTGCCCAGACTGTCGGTGACATCCCTTGTTTAAAGTATTTTTGAATGCTAATTAGGTTTTCACTGCCCCTGTCTTTAGTGTCTGCTAGAAGGCAGCTCCCATCCAGTAACCACCTTGAAGTTACCATAGATCTTGCTAATTATCTGTTTCCCCATAATTCCAATGGATAAGACCCTGTGCAATCTGTGACAAACGGAGCCTAAATTATGCAGTAAGTGCCCCTGGATTCTGTGGCTTACTAACGCAGCAAACTGAAAATACTGCAGCTTCAGGTAAATTTTTAAAATTGAGATTATTATTGCATTCAATATAAAATGAATAATCCATGAAAGAAATTCCTTGCATTATTTGTCACAGCAAATTAAACTTGTTTTACCCTACACCTGCATTTCTCTTCTGCTTCTAAAATGTACATGAAATGAAGAACTGAAGGGCAAAATATTATCAGGGGCAACTGACAGCAGTTACACTGGCTACAAGATGATTTGGGGTACTAAGGAAGCCATGGGAAATGATTTGAGACTCCGGATTCAGAACTCAGCATGAATGTTTCTGCTTAAAAGATAAGCTTGTAAAAAGCCTAGCTGGTTTACATGTTAAATGGCATGAGAGAAGTGCAATTTCAGTCTGTCTGCACATGGGAAAAGAGTGCTGAGCTGCTCGTAGATGTGCTAAAGAATATTTGGCAGAATATCACTATCCAGAAAGTACACAAGGACCTTAAATGTTGCACTGCCTAAATTTTAGGATGGAAGGGTTTGTCTCAAGTAGTCAAGAGGAAAAACTGAAGAGAGGATATGTCTTAAAGCTGACCCTTCTCCTTACAACAGCACAAGGACAGAGACGGGCCAAGATGCCTCCTGATTCTAGGGCCAGCCAGTGCCTTTGCCTGGGAAATTTTGGTTCTCACCTCAACCACGCTGCCAAAGTCACTGCTCCTGTCACCAGGTTGGTGGCAGCCCCAGGACAGGAGGGAGGAAGAAATACTGTGCCTTGCATGGCATAGCAGCACTCGGTGGCCAAAGGGGACATGTTCCCAACTCCCATCATGAAACTGGGAGGTCCTCTGTTTTCAGTCCACATCAAATAATTCTGTAGCTCGAACTGGCAGCCCAAAACCCTTGCTGCCAGATGATGTGAAATGTCTCTTGTGCTTCAGCTGTCCTCTTCCCACCATAAACACTTGATTCGTTTAGGTGAGGGCAGAGGACAGGCACGCACACAGCCCACCAGTCCCTGCAGCACAGAAGGCTGCGTACCCTTGCTGCTAAAACATTTCTGGAGCAATGTGAGAGCTGTGGCTCCAGGCTCCACTTGAAAATGAGAACAGAGGTGCCCAGGGAATGTGTCTACTACAGAGCTTTTAACCCAAGGCAACGCTGCTTCACTTTCTGCTTGTTTTTGGGGGTCCTGTCTAATTGGTGAGCTCGTGAGCCCACTGGGTCAGACTGCAGGCATGAGACATGCTGTCCTTCATGCATGCTTATTTTGTGGATCAAGATGGGCAAAGGGACATGAGTCCCTTCCTGTTGAGTCCCCTCCAGACAGTTTGCTGCCCTGTTGAGGAAAACTTACTCCATGGCAGATCACCTGAGATTTTTGAGGACTGAAACTTTAAAAGCCTTCAAGGCAACCCTTTGTGGGTCTATCTTAGACCTTGACTGTAATCCTAACCTGTGCCTGTACAGAGCCTGTACAGAGTAATTGCTAACAATGTTTGAACTCAGTTTTAACTGGGGGAGGGGGAGTGCATTCATTTGTTTCTTGAATTAAAACAAATTTGGCCGCTGGAGTGTGATTCTGCAGTGCAGAATGCCGGGGTACAGACATTAAATTATTGATTTATTATGTGAAGTGCAGCTTATTCTAGTACAGATGGTAAAAGCTTTTGACACAAGAGCTGCAGCTTTGATATCACCTCTATAACTCATGGGTGTCTGCAGAGGCAGCTGTTCCTGACCACTTCTGCCATTTGCCCTTTACTCCAGGGGCTCTGGGTGGGACCGGGATGTGCAGGACAGACTTCATTGTTTTTTTGTACCACTACGAAAACCCAGAGCAATGACAAGGTTCTAGCTTGAAAATGGAAGTTTTATAGCCCTGTCACTACAACTGTCTGTCAGACATCCCTCAAATGATGTGTCAGACATATCATCCATAGGTGAGAAGAGCATTTCACAACTTCCAGACATGAAGATGGCACAGCTCTCAAAACTCATATATCTCTTTGCAATTTAAAGCAGGTTAGACATTTTCAAGTTGCTTTTTTCCCCTGTGTTGGGAGGATATCAAGGCCACTGAATTTCACCCAAACAGGTGTGTGACTTCCCCAGCTTCTCAGCCATCACCTGAAAAAACAAACCAGTAGAGGAGTCCATGGGCATTTCCACCTACTGCCTCTCAACAAGTGTTTTGGCAGACTGGTTTGAAAGTGTGTTGCAGACCCCCCAGGTGTCTAGAGCTTTCCAGGGAGGCTGGCAGACTCCCATATTCCCAGGACATTGTCTTGCACAGCAAAAAGTCCGATGGGCAATAAGAATCCCTGGGAAACATCATGGCTGATGTCTCATGATAGGCTACCCCTGGCTGGCTGTCACCCCTGTTTCGCAGATGGCTGGTTCCTCACTGGCCCCCATCCTGGCAGCAAGCTGGCTGCATGGACAGCTTGGCTCCATGTCCATCTGCCTGGCAGATTACAGAAGAGCATGTTGCATTTTGGAGATACTGCAATGTCCCTGCTTGAAAAACATTCTTCTGTTTCCAAAATAAAAGCACTAGAGATTTTTTGCTTCCACTAAGGATCTTAAATATTTGGCTTTTTTTTTTTTTTTTTTGGTCTTGATTACATGCAAAATACTCCAAACAATTACATTTTGGTTTTTGGCCTGCCCTCAAGGACCCACTGGGAAGATGTTCAGAGCCCAGCTACATCCATAGCTTAATTACACTCTACTGGCATTGACTACATAAATAGAAAAGAGGATTGTTTTGTTTCAGACTATCTTCTAGCACTCTCATGCTGTTGGAGCATTAGCTGATACAGGAACAGATGCATAAATCACCTGGGCTGTGTACCCATGTACTGGGGGCTTTTCCAAAGGGATGCATGATCTGGCTTTTTCACAGTCAGTGAGGGTTAACACTGCAAACTCCTTTTGTTCTTCTCCTCAGTTCTGCCCTACATTAAATATGTGAATTGAGGATTACTAGTCCTCTGCTTAAATGATATCTAAAATGGAGGACTACAGCTCATCTCCAACTGAATAAGGAGAAACAGTGTCTGAAGTAATACTCACAGTGAGAAGATTTACTTTTGTCATTCTAGCAGTTCACAGTATTGTTGGTTTGTTCCTTTGTATTAAATCTTTTCCCATTTTTTCTGCTATAGAAATGTAATTTGCATCATATCTTTTTCCCTGGAGGGAGATGCTAGAAACTCCTGAGGAGCTGATTAAGATTTTTCTCACTGAGTTCACATTTGTCTTGTAATGATTTGTGAGTAGCCTGACTTGTTTGAAATACTAATGCTAGAAGTTTGGTTTAATTGACTAAGACCCGGATCTTCTATAAACTTCACAAATTCTTTCCTAATTTCTTTCATTACAATGGCCTGTGCAAGAAGCGGATCAGCAATTGTCATTAAAATGTCATTTATATTCTGCATTACTTCATTCTCCAAACCTCCTATATTTTATACCTGCAAGATAGAATTTTTGTGATAATTTCTGCAAAAGTGACAGGACCATTGCCAAGAGTAAGTAAATGCTGAAGATACAAAGAGCTGTGGTTAACTTTGACTCCAGCCAAAGGGGATTTATAATGGAACCATACCTATTGATCTGATACTTGTGATGTTTTCCCATCATCCATGCAATCCAGGACTCCTCTCTAAATCACTTAATTCAGCTTCTTTTAAGACTTCCTTTGCATCACAGGACAACGGCATACCTTTCATATACTTACACCTCTTCATATATTATCTGTTAATTAATGTCCTTGAAAACAGTTTCTCTGCTCTCCGCTAACTAATCAGGCAGCAGAGAGTCCAACCTATTAGCCAGCACACTGGTGAATATCTCAATATCAATACAGAAAAAGTAGACAGGCCTATGAGAGGAAAAATCAAATTTGCCTTTGTTAGGTTTCAAGTCAATTAAAGATGGGCTTCTATTGATTTTGAAATTTGCTGGGATTCCAGGAAACCAACTTAACAGGGTTGTAAGCCAAACCCTTACTCTGTTTAATGCCTCGGTAAGGCTTTTCTTCCTGCTTTTTTTAGTGTTCTACCATTTCCTCACATATTCCTTCATATTTATTTCTGTTAAGCTTTCCTAGCTGTTTTTCACCCAGGATCTGATTTGCTGAGATGTCAGCTGTTAACCTTGTTGTTTAGTCTGAACTTTTAAAACTTCTTTATCCATCCTAGCAGTTTTGCCTAAATGAGAATAACCGCTTGCAAATGAAACACACTTTGTGATTATGCCTCTGAAGTATACCCTGTTTAACACACCTCAAAATACACCTCTAAATCTAGGAAATGATGATTCCTTCTGTTTTGCTGAAGACAAATGATGGTAATGGAACCATTAGGGTCAAGGAAGGATTTTAAGCTCCTAAAATCTAAGTTCTTCCTAAATTTAGGAAGAGCTTATTCAAAACAATGCAAAGCTGCAATTCTAATAGTCTCTGGGTAAGTATTCCTTGGGTTAAGTAAATTCTTTTTTTTTTCTTATTTACATTAGTATTCAGCTTCTTCCTTCTTTACAGGACTAACTAGCTGGCATATGAGCCAGGTGGCCCACTGCCCAGCCCCTCAGAGGCATGACTGCACAGATACTCTCAGACCATGCTTAACACATACTGACAGAATTACATGTTTCACAAAATAAAGAGAGGTTCCAAACTTTCTTTTATATCAGCAATGACAACAGGAAATCTTTGTGTGTATTGACCTAATGGCTGTCACATTCTTGCAGGAAAAGGGAAGCCTGTCCCACTTCTCCTCCTGCCCGAGAGAATTCAGATCTCCTTCAAATCTCAGGATTTATTGGGCTAGAGAAAAGAAGAAAGAAGGAATGCACCTGTATTCTAAAAGCACCTGCACTTCTTCAGGAGTGAAGGGGCCAGCATTTTAATCACTGCTTCTGGGACCATGACTTTTTAATAGAAAATTGAAAAGCAGTGCTGGGAACAGCACTTTTGGGTTGGGAAAAGTGGGGTTCATATGCCTCAGGTCTCCTAATTTTGTGGGCAGATATGGTTGGACATGATCACCTCTTCTTCCTCTACTCTCACAACTGTCATACTTTTGCAGGGAGAAATGAGCCATGCTTGGTGCTATTGAAAACATGTGTGGGTATCTGTCATGAAGAGCTGGCTACAGGCTCCCAGGTAGCACAGAGGCACTCATGTCCCAGTATGGGTGCATGGCACTCAGCTCCCTTACCTTCAGCAGAAAGCTTCTAGCGCAGTGTCTTGGCTCTTTGGACTTGCCATTTTGTGGCACCTAAGTCCCCATGCTAGGCTTCTTTAGGGTTCTCCCTTCATTTCTGGCATCCTTTATTTCTGAACAGTGCCTTCCTTCTTATTCTGCTGAACTCCATGCTCATTTTTCATAGAAACTAAGTGGGATATATCCTTTTTCACAGTTGAATGATTCCTGTTAAGTGCTCATTTTCTTTTCACTGGTATAGTGTAGTACACAGCACAGTGCAAAAGCCATGGGTGCTAGAGTGAAAGCCCATAGCTGGCTGCAATATGTATGAGCTGCCCACCTACATACACCCAGGAAATTCTCTCTCCCTCCCTCAAGAGTTCCTTTTGCGGGAATTTAACACTTTTTTGAAGTGTTCCTCCTTCTTTATGTCAGTCTGGTCTGGGATTTCTTTCAATCCAGTGTTATTTCTTCTCTCTCAATTCTCCAAATTATCTATTTTTCAGGTCCTTGCTTTCAAGCTCCTGAAGGCTCTTATCTGTATTGGTAACTGTATCTGAATGCTTGTTTAAGCCTGCCTCAACTTCAGTCACTCTACCTTTTATTGTAATTCCCTGAAAGAGGCTTGCATCAAAGCTTCCATTGATGTTAGCTTAGACAGTAATTCTCTAATGTCTGCCAATCTTCCTCTGTTGTACTTTGTTTGCAGCACAACATTAGGCCTCAGGGACCTCCTGGGGTCCCAGTGCTTCTCTCTGGCCACTTGCAAAGGCATTGGTAATATCAGAAGTGCACCTCTGTACAAGCATGCTAGCATCGGGTATCACCAAATATTTTTAGGTGGGGTTTAGGATGTTTTGCATTCTCTAAAAATCATTGAAAAGGACATATCGATGGCTACTTTGGATAACTACTACAGCCTTCAAGACATACCCATTGCTCTGAACAGCCTCTCCTATCCATTTTTTCTTTTAGATTTCTGAACTTTTCAAGCCTTAACAGAGGGTGAGTTCAGCCTCTCTGGTCCAGTTTGGGACATGTCACTCATGGCTGCACCCTCATGGCACTTCTACATGCAGATAATATAGAATTACTGAGGAAGATGCATCACCAGTCCCAACCCCACTTATCATGAAAAAGTAGTCACTCAGCCCCAGGTCTACAGGCTCAAGCTTCTCCTTTTGCCAAGAAGCAAATTCCCTTGATTAAGCTTATTTCTCATTTATGCCTTTCCTGCCATATGAATATGGACAAATACCTAGCCCTGCATTCTGCATTTCTTTGAAGATGGTCTTTGCCTTCATCCTTCCTCCTAGTTCTCATGCTTCTAATACAGAGTAGAAATGCCTTCTTTTTCCTTGCCTTCACTGCCTTCTATCATTGCAAAAGTTACTGGTTAGCTCCTTAAAGCAGTTGTACTCAGTCTGAAATTGTTCTCTCCTCAGCTTCTTGTACAGCCAGTACCTGCCCAGTTTGAAAGCAAATGCCCCATCCAGTGATGAGACTGCCTGATGTGCTTTCCCTGGCTAAAGTGACAAAGTATATGTGTAGTTATCCAATGTTGCCATGCTCAGTAAACCATGATGTAAAATGCGTAATTAGGAAATTCTGAGGAGACAGGTAAATCCTAATTCTTATCTTCCCCTGGGTTTTGCATGTCTCTTTGTGAACTTCTACATGAAGTTCAGAGGGGACTAATTTCCCAAAACACTCATCTGGAGGTAGGTATTCCCTGTTGCCAAGAGCCCACTACAGAGCTTGCTTTTGAAACTGTGCTGGAAAACATCACAGCCGTCATATGCTATAAATTTGTCCTTTGGTGAATGTTACCCCTTGCACTGAAGCAACTCTGACACTAAGAGCAAAAAGCCCAGGAGGGCTTCCACGTAGGACAGAGAAGCTTGTAATATGAGGAGCACTCCACACTGTGCTTTGAGCGTGAGCGCAAACTCACACTCAAATCTCAGCTCACATTGCTTTTTGGATGGTTTGGTAGCTCAGATGTGCACTTCAGCAACACAGAAAAGCAGACTGTGGAAGATGCAAGCACCTCTCTAAGTAGTGTCTGCTGTAGCAGCCTGTTTTGACCCGGTGGAAATACCCTGTGTTTCATGCCAGCCCTGATGTTTATTGCTGCAAAGGCTCTTGCTTTCCCCTGAGCCTGGGTTTATAACAGTACTGCAATGAATCCTACAGCTCCCACGCTCCCCATCACAGGAACTGTAGAGACAGCCTAAAAGACAGAATTCTGCACAGGTGATATTATTCTCCTCTAAATTAAAATGTGGAAACCTCTGTTACTTTCTCTGGAGATGAAGAAATCAATCAGCAATCCTTGCCCTCCAAGAACAGAAATGTATGAAACTCTTTCCTTTGCTTTAATCTACAGGGATATCTGTACATTCTGCTCTTGCTTTTTTTGTGCAGTTCTCTCCTTGCCCAAGATCTCATAACCCTGATTTAGGTGCTAATATGCTGCAGTGCCTTCCCATCCCCAGGCAGCTTCATCATCTCCAAGCTGTGCAGGCTTAAACTCTTAACCTGTCATAATACCGTGATTAAGACCCATCATACACTTGAACAGTTCAAAAGCCCATCTCTGCTTCACTACCGGACACTGTCTCTCGCTCAGTGAAAGGCAAAATCAATTGCCCCCCACATGAAACAGAGGGAAGCCAAGTGGGCAGTTTCCATGGCCTTTTACAGCATTACAGCCCTGCTCCCTGGCCATGTTTATTCTGTACTTCTAGTTCTGCTGTTCCCAACCCTGCTGGTCTTTGTGGATGAAACAGAATAATTTCCTTTTTCTCCTTCATACTGCTGATAATTTGAAATTACTTTAAAAGACTGTAAACTGACATTGCAGTATTACACAGGTCCTTATGACTTTTAGATAACAGTGCAGCATTTTGCATTACTTGTTTTAAAATCCCTAAGTCATGGGTCTTCCCAATACATTATTTGTCACTCGGGTATTTCTAAAATAGCCCCATTTCTAACAGTAATCATAAAGATTGAAATAATACATAGTGTCTAATTTAAGAAGGTAAATGACGGTGAGCCATAAGACCATGAAACCACTAGGAATGTTACAGGTAGCACAGGACCTGCTCACGGAAAGGATTTCTGGCTTTGTGTTGTGCCATCTCAGAGGGTGCATGCATGAGTGTGTTAGTTATCCCCTACTTCCTTGTACAGTAGAATAAAAGCAGTTGAACAGTAGTAAGCCTGGATGCTCACTGCCAGACAAAGGCTTAAATCAAAACAAAAGAGGAAAGCCATGGTTCTGCACTAAGCACAGACGGTAGATATGTTAAAGCAGTATTTACAGGAGCCAAACAAAAATAACTGCATATGTAAAAAGCCTCTCCTTTTTTGCAGTTCATATCAGTCTGATTTCTATCTTGCCTTCAGTGATCAGGAAGAAAAGAGCTCCTATTGTTTGGTGACATTTCCGAATATTTATAGGTCTCTAGTAGTAACCTTTTGTTTGGTAGATAGTGGAGTTTGCACAGCATGCTGAGTATGTCATTAAACATTTGCCTGAAGATCTGAGTGTTAGCATCAATGACAGAGTTTCCTAAACATGTCACATTTTCTTTGGCTGTCATGAAAAATTATAGCTACTGTGACTCACACTTTAATAGCAGCTATTTGTGATATTTTAACCTAATGTGCAGCCCCAGAGGAGAAACAAGAGACACAATAAAGCATCTGCCAGTGACTTGCTCGAACGAAGGGACTCCGAGCATTATTAGGATGCCAAATTAAAGAGAAAAGGCTCTTGTGTCAAATGCCAAAGGGTCTTGGTGTTTGTTAACTTCACTGTAATTTATGCCTTATCTCTGAAAGCATATAAAAAGAAAGAAAATAAATATTTCTTTCTTCTCTATTGTCTCCTCCTCTGTGCTTAGCTGCATATTTCTTTTAATAGGAAGGGTTAAATACTTTAAAAAACACATGGTGAATCATTACACCTTTTATTTTTAATAATTAAAATACTTAACAGGAAAGATTACCTTCTAGTGTATCTTAGTAATGTTATTTTTTTCAATGTAAATTTAAAGAAGTAACACAGAAGTTGAACGATACAGATATTTTGGATGCTATATGGAAAAAATATATGTGTAACATTTCTTCATCTTTTCTCTTAATCATCTTTCTCTTTTCAGTAAGAGAAAATCCTAGAAATGAATATTCCAGGTGTCCATAACAGGAAAACTGCTCTTTTCCTGTTCATCTGTATTCTTTCCCTGTTTTTGCTAAAACTTCTCATGCCATCATTACATACATCAGGAACCTTATCCATGACTTAATTTGTTCATCTGCAAAATGAAAATACAAACACTTGCCTCCTTCCTAGTTAAATTCAGCCTTGTTGGAAGTGTTTTAAGAACTTGGAGGGAAGATGAAATAGTTGCACAAATTATATGTTTTTGTTTTACATACATTCAGACATTTATCCCATATGATTAGGATGACAATGCCAAAAGCTGAGCTCCAAAGGAAACATAAATAACTGCCACTGATAGCAGCCAGTTAACAAATTTTCCTGTGATGGAGCTCTTGAAGCTTATTTTAAAAACATAGATGAATACATCATTCTGGAGCAATACCATCAGCCACCTAGACCTCTCTGCTTTGGAGTAAAGGAGCCACTGTAGGATTTATAACAAAGGACAAAACTGCAGTCCCATGTGTGGCTTCACTATATGTCATTTTCTTTAAAGTATTTGTTTCCCCACAGGAAAAAAAAAATCCATGAAATGTGATGTTGTTTTTGCTTGTCCTCATGGACATTCAGTAAATCAGGCCACATTATAGCAGCTATGTTCACATTTCAACATAAAACTGTGATATCACCTAAGCAGCTTTGTGAAATATGTTCTCAATAAACAGGACTGAAAAGTAAAGTTGCTATCTGAATTAAAGAACAAAACAATCTTAAGGAAACTTAGATTCCCTTTTCAGACCTTATTGTCCAATATGTTGTATCTGTTATGCTGACACCTGCAAATTTATAAGATTTTCTTGAAAATTTGTTGGTTGCACTCTTTAACCAAGATTGGCAGGAAAGGAAAAGTCTAGCTGAGGTCATCTTCCTAATTATGTACAGATTGCTTTTTTATTGTCATTGACTGCATTTACCCTCTGAAACAAACCTCCTGGCTCTAGAAGACCTGTTAGCACAAGTACATCCATCACTATGTGCCTTACCTGTGCATTGTAATGTAACTCTTGATCCTTCCTCTCTGAAACACCAACAGGAATTTCTGCCTGGTAATGGTATATCTGGATGAGCACTGTCATAGACTACTTTTCCTAAGAGGATTATGAAGACAGAGCTGAAGTTTTTTATTATCGTTTGATCACAACGAACATGTATGAATGCTGCATTTCTTTCCTCAAAATTTAAATGGAGTTAGTTACTAGCACTGAAGGACTGAAGCTGTCATAAGATCGCTCAGACACAGAGCCTAAGACTTGGAATCTTACTAAGATTATCCTTTCAAACCAAGACTGCAAAAAAGGAGAGTACAATCTCAGTGGCAGGTCTCTTCAAAACAGGTGTTTCAATACTTAGTAAAAAGATGAAGAACAGAAATTTGGCACCTAGATCTAATGGATACAAAAATAAACATAGAGCCAAGAAAAGCAGAAGCTCTTCTTGTGTAAGACCCTACTTTTTGTCTTGGTCCCACAACAAGTCATATTAGCAGTTACATCAGCAATGCAATCTCTCAAGGGTTATGGCTTAGGCTAGGATGATGTTCATGTCAAGGACTGTAAAAGTTCTTCAGAAGACACTATCAGGATGGCCTTGCACTCACATAGCAGTAAAAACTCACTGGGATTCAGGCAGTTCAGAAACAAAGTTTGGCTAGCTCCAGCCCATAGCTCAGCAGCAAAGTATAGATTCAATGTGAGTTGTTATGGATCAAAAACTTTCTGGGAGTTGGACATTCCCCTGTTTAGAATGAAAAGACAGGTAACACAACATTCAGCCCATTCTATAAACTGTGCTTTTACTTTTATAAAACATTCAAAAGTTGTGAGAATGTATATGTGGAGGTAAGCTGAGTTGCTAGTGAAGGACAGAGGAAGGGGAAGAAGGAGGGAGGGAGGTTACAGAAGGAAAAGCAATCTACAACAAGGTGGAAGAAAGCATAAACCATCCTGATTTATACTTTTTCTCCACCCCTTCTGTTGATTGCTTTTCCTTCTAGACACACATCTTTTCTCTTCTTGTACAAGGTGTGATGTGAAATGATTTACACTGCCTTTCCAACAGATAGTTAACCCACCCTCCTCTTTAAGAAAAAACATTAAAAAATTAATAAACTTTACCTTGTTCAACTAGCTTTATTTGTCTTCACTGGCTGCTTTTTATTTCATGCCAATCAGCTATGTTGGCAATATATAAATATGTAAAACACCATTGAATTTGTTGCAATAATAGTAAGTATGCCTGCATGGGCTTAAATGAGCCACACAGCAGTAGGTACTTGGAAAATGTCAGATGCAAATGAGTCTCGAATTGTTCTGTGCTTAGCAGTATTGTACAGTGCCATGTAGCGGCTGTGCAATGGGCAGAGCTGTGTAACACATAGAGCCCATTTTTGCCCTGTTTAACAACCCGGACAGTACAAATTTCTATAGATTTTTGCAGGAGCCTGTTAGTGAGCAGAGGGGTCAAGAGGCAAAAGGGTCTCACAAAGCTGCCCCAGCCTTGCCTCCACATGGCATTAGGGCAAGAGTGCAAAGGGGGCTATGTGGGCAAAACCGTGTCCTTGCAGGCAACGGTGCCGAGTCCCCTCCTGGAAGAACTGAAGCCAGCCCTGTGATTTACAGTGCAGCCAGGTGGGCAGAGGAAGTGCCCACCTGACGCTTGGCCATGACCTGGGTCTCTAACAAGCTGAACCCTGTAGGATCTCATTTTTGCAAGCGTGAGATTCACTTGCATGTTTGAAACACCGTTTTTCTTTATAACAGACAGTTTACATAACGCTGCATATAAATGCTTCAAAGATATAAGGAGTAGTGACTACTTTGACATATGTGAGAAGGAAGTTTCCAAACTTAAAGACAAAACACTGCATTTGTTGGCAAATAATTCCACAAGGATCACATCTGGAAAATGCTACAAAACAGGACAAAAAAACCATTCCTATATTTTCAACCAAAACTTTTCTGAGAAATTCTTCAGTTGTATAGTAGCTTTTTAATATTGCATAAACTTTTGAGAAGCCCAGATGTTACAAAATGTAAGGCACAGTGAGTCACTGTTTCCAGTAGTGAATTCCAAACAGGATTATTTTCTACTAGAAAATGGTACCCCTCATGGATGGTCCTTGTGCTAACAAGGCCAGTAGGGTTCTTATTTCCCTTCATATCATCTGCCCTCTGCAAGCAACCATTTCCCATTCTCCACCAGCCCCTCTGAGGTTTCAGATCTGACATTAGAGGTGAAGCATAGGGCAGCAACATGCAGGTCCTCTTCTTAGGGCAATGGAAACAGCAATTTCCCATTTACACTGATGTGGCTTCCAGGCTGAGGTTCCTTTTAGCAGGAACCTGCCACCCTACTGCTCTGGGCAGCGATGAAATGGCTTTCCCAACTCTTTGCTCTCTGCTTCCAGACCAATGGCTGCCTTCAGTTTGCTGAGCACTTGCAGATCTTCTGCATTGGACCTTGCCACTTTTCAATCTGCTGAGGGCTCATGTGTTTATATCAGATCCTCTGCCTGTTGCCGATGGTGGAAGAAAGGATCTGGATGGCTCTTATTTCAGTCTCAGAAAGTACAGCAGCGTTTTTCCACATCACCTCCTGTGTCCTGTTGGCCTTTTAATGTGAGGTCCATTCAGGCAGTAACTCTCTGTTACAGAGATTTAATAGACCGCCCAGTTGACAGAGCTGCACTGCCTGCTAGGGGTCTCCAGGAATACTAAGAGCTTAAGAGGAATAGTAAGATTTCACATCTGATGCTCACGTGAAAACAAAGACAGCTTTTCAAAGGTCCCTCTCTACAGCCTGCACCAAAGTGGCCTGTCAGAGTTTCATCTCAAGTTGACATTTTGGCAGTGCGCTTCAGGTAAGAACTGAGAAGCCTGGATTTTGTCAGAACTTGACTTGAAATGATTTTCAACAGTTCTGTTTCTTATTCCCTTCTGGCAAGAAGCAAAAGAAAAGGTTTACATGTGGGAGTCTCATGAAGCAGAAAATCCAGCTTTTATACTACATTCCCTCTTGGCGACAAAGGGCACAAGAGTGACTCAGTCCATATCACGGTCTCAACACCATTCGCATTTAGAAGAAGGGCTGCTCGCTGTCCCTGCAAGAATGCTGTATCATTTCTCAGGGTGTCTTTATATAGATGCTCAGTTCAGTTCTGAGTCTGCCTAAAACTCCTACCTCCACTGTCTAGCACAAACAGCATATTTTTAATACAAAATAGTCCCCTCATCTTTGCCCTTGGGTAAGTGATAGAGTATGAAGCAAATAGGTAATATAACATATCTTTTGTATTTTGTATTATAGCATAAATTCTCAGAAACAATGATTCTGTCACAATAGTACAGACACCTTTGAAAATGGTTTTGTGCTGGCTCACCCACCATATTTTCCTTCCATGGAAGAAAAACACTGTGAAGCCATTTAGGAGGAAATGAGTTCTGGAGGTAGTTAATCATTTGTGCAAGTGCAAGGTGTAGGATGGGAGATAGGATTCGCAGGCAGCAAACAGCAGCAAGACACTGAGAGAATGTGTATTGAGTGCCATTAATTTGCATTGAGTACACAGGGCTAGGAGAAGTGGTCTAGTTAATTAAACCATCTCACTGAAATGGATTCAAAATAGGTTTAGTTTAGCATTAAAAGCAGCTGTAGCCTACATTCCACATGGGTTACATTGAGATAATTTATTCTATACCTCAAGTTCAGATATAGATTATGCAGTACTGCTGTGTTTATAGAGCAGAGTTACTTGTGTAAACATTCCTCAGTATCTGTATGCTGTTCCTCTCATTTCACTCATTTGAAAATGTCAGTACAGACAAAAAATTAAAGGATGAGATTCATGGAAGGCTGATTGTTGCAAGAGACAAAGGTGAAGTGACCCACTGGAAGTCTGTAATAGCTTTTCACCTCCAGATACCTGCAACAAAAAACACTGGAGTTTGATAATGTCTATTAATTCCTTTGTGTTCACCCAGTAAATCACAATGCAAGCCAGTAGGGTTAGCTCAGACTTACAATACTGGGAGTGATGTATGTCTACATTGAAGAACACTGATAAGCCAGGTAGAGGAAGTCAGACTAAAATAACATCTGTTTGATCAGCACCTCTCTCTATTCACTTTTATTATCTTCATCACATTCCCTATACAATAAAATGGGTGTTATTTGCGTAGGTAATACATAAGGGAGAGGAGTCCACTATGTACACAGATGGTAGGCCTTCATCTCAAATTAAAATTATCATCTTTTGCTAGCCCAAAATTTGTTTAAATGAAAGCAATAAAGCCCACAGGAGTGCAAGGAACAACCGTATTGTTATATGGCTACCCTATTTTCTTAGACAATGAAAGATTATCTTTAATTTAAATATTTTTTTAATTTTAATTTCATCTGAGGTTTTACCATCTGTGTGTGCACTGAACTCCTCCCCATGCTCTTACAAAGCTCTTAGTCTTTCAGCTTGGGATCTAGAAATAAGACAAGCTGCAGAGATGTTCAGCAGAACCAATCAAAATTGACTTTAAAAGAAAATTTGAATAACTGGAAAGTTAAAGACCTATTCAATGTGAAGTTGTATACGCTCAAATTTTGTATTTTCTGAAATATTCCACTAAGGAAGAATGAGTACCAGAAATACACTATTTAGTGTATTTGTATACACTAAATACAATATACTTTGCAATAATGCCACGAGTTGTTACATTTAAAGAATATGGTTCACTGAAAGCATTACTGAGCACCTAAAAGCTTGAGCTCACAGTCAGATTTATGGTAAAGGGAATGATCTTCTTTACAGTCCCCAGAACTGCTCTGCTACTGTGACCTGGGAGCATTTGGGAGAATAAGATTAATCTTGTCACTGTTTGTAGGACTGGGTCCTGAGAAACCATAGTCATAGAAGAATTGAAGATGTCCAAACCACGCAACACAAACACAGTTAGTTTTGTATTCATGGAGAGTCTCCATATGAAAGTGTTTTCTCACTTCTGTTATTCAGTGTGTGAGACAGTACAGTGACAAGCAGGAATTAGGCTACTGATGTTAAAAGGGCCTGTTACAGACTATTTGCATTATGTCCTATTCCTGAGCATAACAGCCGCAAGCACAGGGAAGAGCAGACAGCCAGCAACTCATAAGAAATCAAAGTCTGAGACTTTTTAGTAAGTATATCAAATTTTTATCACTCCCTCCACACTTTGTAGTCACCCTGCCACCTAGCATTTCAGCATACTTCACTTTCACCAGTTGTATTCCTACAACATACCCTTTGTAATCAACATGATGTATAAATTACAAACTAGCACAGTCATGGTATCAACACGTCAAACAAGGTTCCAAAACAGGACATGACAAACCAATGTGTGAAAATGGGATATTGTGAAAGAAATTGTCATTCAGATCAGAGAGATTGAAAAGAGGTGATCTATAAAACAATGATTTAAAATGCGTGTTTTAAATTTCCGTCTACCAGTCTCTCCCAAAAGCATGCATTGCCTTTAAATACACAGTTTCAACATGCAATTTCAATGCACATAAAATTCCTAATAAGAAGCCATATACTAATAGAAGACAAGTAAATTCTGATGCAAGTTAGCTGACAGGCCACAAAATGCAAAATGACCAGAAAATAAGCATCTATTTTGTCTCTCTTTGTGATGTTTCCTTCACATGTAATAACTGGTTTTAGTATCCTAAAACAGACAGTAAAATGGATACCTACAAAACCACTGCAGATAGGTGAAGTGACATTAATTAAGCAATAATACCCTTTGAAATCAGTCATTACCAGCAGTTTTTGGTTATGGGCCATTAATATTTTAACTAGCAAGTCATTAATAGTAGTAATAACCAATTCTAAGGGGATTATTGCTTGCATAAACTATTTCTAATGATTTTAAAACTTCTGAAAAGCTTGGTCTGTTTTAACTTTAAATTTTGATCTTTTGTAATGCATCTGCATGAAGAGCTATTTCTGTTCACACAGAAATACAAGCATTGCTACAAGTATACAACACAATCTTGCATCGAATTTGTTCACAAGGCGTATAGCAAAAGGTCTCCCCTGCCTGTATTATTATATCTGTGATGTTGATTCTCAGTCATGGTTTCTCTCATCTGCCTTCTTTCTTTTCTGATGACTGCTCTATAGTTTGCCTTGATCAGGGAGACCTGAGATACTTCAGTCATAGCCTCTAATCCCATCTCTTGCATCAAGCTGTGTTTCTCTTTTGATTTAGCTAGGTACATACAATTACTCTCAGATGAGCTTCTGAGGAGCAAAGAGATATAGTTTAGTCCAGGCAATATTATTTTTGTGCCTGTACACAGAGTAAGCCTAATATTTAGACTCTGTCCCTCTATATCTATTAAAATACTGGAATTTATTTTACAGATATCTCCCCAACAAGGTTAAATCATACAACTCAGGAGAAATAAGTTGACACAAAAATGTATATTTCATGAGAATAGTCCCAGGTCTATATCATCTTCACATGAATATAGCTAGAGATAGGAAAGACAGATAAGAAAGATAAGACATAAAGAGCCTCTTACCCTTCTGGAAAGCAGAGATCACTTTCCCTCAGGAGACACAGTATTTCCTAACTTTGATCCTATCAGGCTAGACAGGAAGGAAATGGTATCTATTTTATGACACTCCAGAATTCCCATCTCTAAACCCCTACTGGAAATCTAACTTTTTAAGCAGTCAACCCTTTCCTTGACTCAGTATATCAAAAAGGCAACAGACAAAATCCTGGCCTCAATACTGTAGACTAGAGGAACAGGGTCCAACACCGTCCAGAAAGCAGAACCAGATGTAGGCAGATCTCATCATGACAAAGTATATCAGATTTTCTCATATTTTCATATTTTCATTTCCTCACCCTTACTAAATCATAGTCTGTCTTTATAAATGGCCATTTTCCCCAGTATATTTACAGAAGTTAAGTCTTTGTAGCAGTCATTTGTTTCTAGAGACATACGACAATGTCACCTTTCAGATTTGACAATTATTTTGAATTGTCAAGAACAATAAGTCTTCTGGTGGGCAGGTTTTCTATTGAGGCTCTATCCCACAATATTTTAATACTAGATGTCTCTTGTGTTGGGCCTGACAATTTCTGAGGGTGGAATTGCTGCCAAACACAACCCAACAGCACCACAGGTGGGACTTCGCCAAGGAGTCAGTTGAGTAATCTCAGTCACTTCAGCATCTCAAGGCAGATAATTTCACACAAAAATGTAAGAATGCATGTGGTCTTTTCCACAAATACTGAATATACAGTAAATTGTCATCATCTGCCCCCCAAAGCACTGCTTGTGTACATTAAGAATGTACTTTCCAAGAAAAAAAACCAAAAGCATGAATTAAATAGTTTATTGGATCTTTTGAAATAGAACTGACATTGAACACACACAATGCAAATGTCTCTACTGGCCCTCTTCATGCTTCCTCAGAAGCCCAGGTAATAGCAATATCTGCCAGTGAATCCACAACTTCATTCATTGTGTCCAGTCTTTGATGCTTTACTTCTTCGTAAAGATACAGAACCCAGAACTTACAGGAGAGGTCTGTTCCCAACTTCTCCCCTTTTGCTCCTTATTCCCAAAGATCATAGTGTGCCTCTTTTTGATTCCTTCTCTAGCTGTCCTTTTTATGCAAATTTTTTGCAAAGATAATAGCTGCATTTTTGTACAGAAACCAATCAGCACATTCATCAGATGATGTACGAGAGGTTTATAAATTAAGAGATAACAATCAGTATCCAGTAGTTATTACAACGGGGGGAAAGGGTGATTTGAGAGACTGGTAATAAGACAAGGAACATCACTTCAAGACCCTTAGTTACAATTCTGCCAAGTCAACAGTGACCGAAGGAAATTACCTTGCCCTGTTTGGACAAGCTGTTTGGTGGCTTGTGCTAAAGTGTTGACAGACAAAGTCAGTGACAGACTTACAGATTTAGAATTGGAAAAAACACAGAGTAATTTCTTCGTTCTTTGCTTTTCTGCTAGGAAATACCAAAGTTCATCCCATTCCTGTACATCTGTTTTTCTGCTTTATGAAAGAAACTACTTTATGGAAAAAAAAAAGCCTTTGTTTTCAGGCCTAGAAACTTAATCGCTGAGAAGGAGCTATGAGTTCTGGATCAATAAGTAGAAGTTTGTCCTTGACATTTCCCATAGGACTGGCCATGGTTTCACTCCATGGTCCTGTGTATGCCTCATTGATATGCTAATCCAAGACTGAGAAAGCCATCATCATAAAGAGTAAATCATAGAATCATAGAATGTCCTGAGTTGGAAGGGACCTGCAAGGATCATCGAGTCCAACTCCTGTCCCTGCGCAGGACAACCCCAAAATTCACACCATATGTCTGAGGGCATTGTCCAAATGCTTCTTGAATATCGCCAGGCTTGGTGCCATGACTACATCCCTGGGGAGCCTGTTCCAGTGCTCCACCACCCTCTGGGTGAAAGAACCTTCTCCTAACATCCAACCTAACCCCTGCCCCAGCTCATCTTCCTGCCATTCCCTCGGGTCCTATCGTTGGTCACCAGAGAGGAGAGATTAGCACCTGCCCCTCCTCTTCCCCTTGTGAGGAAGCTGTAGACCACAATGAGGTCTCCCCTCAGTCTCCTCTTCTCCAGGCTGAATAAACCAAGTGACTTTAGCCGCTCCTCATATGGCTTCCCCTCTGAACCCTTCACCAACTTCGTGGCCCTCCTCTGGACACTCTCTAGTAGCTTTGTATCCCTAATGTACTGTGGCACCCAAAACTGCACACAGTACTCAAGATGAGGCCACACCAGTGCAGGGTAGAGTGGGACAATCACCCCCCTCGACCAGCTAGCAATGCAGTGCTTGATGCACCCCAGGACATGGTTGGCCCTCTTGGCTGCCAGGGCACACTGTTCGCTCATGTTCAACTTGCTGCCAACCAGAACCCCCAGGTCCCTCTCTGTGGAGCTGCTCTCCAGCCTCTCATTCCCCAGTCTGTATGTACATCCAGGGTTGCCATGCCCCAGGTGCAAAATCCGGCACTTGCCCTTGTCAAACTTCATACTGTTGTTGATTGCCCAGCTCTCCAGTCTGTCCAGATCTCTCTGCAGGGCCTCTCTGCCCTTGAAAGTGTCAACAGCTCCTCCCAATTTTGTGTCATCAGCAAACTTAATTAGTAATCCTTCAAGTCATGCATCCAAGTCATTTATGAAGACATTAAAGTGTGCCATCCCCAAGATGGATCCCTGTGGAACCCCGCTACTGACTGGTCGCCAGCTTGACGTAACCCCATTTACTATAACCCTTTGAACCCGACCCGTCAGCTAATTGTTCACCATTGTATTATGCGTTTATCCAGCTATATGCTGGACATTTTGTTCAGGAGGATACTGTGAGAGACAGTATCGAAAGCATTACTGAAATCCAAAAAGATTACATGCAGGTAGCAATTTCAGCAAACATAACACAGTACAGGATCAGAAGCCTCATTGCTGAAGTCCATTCCTTCAGGTTATGGTGGAGCTGGGAACATGTAGGGAATGTGTGAGGCTCTGAAAGCAATTGTACTAAGCCTAAACCTGCTGCACTGGGGGGACAGAAAGAGAGGCCAGGGTAACAGTGAAGTTTGGCTTCTCTCCTCTTTCTGTTTTTGCTGGGTAGAAGAGGATCTTAGTTGCCATGGCTGCCAAGAACCAGTGATGCAACTCACTAAAAATAACTCCCATTGCTCAGAAAGATACAGGTCTTATAGATCAGGCAAAAATGAAGTCATTCTTTCTATTATTTACCCCTTTTGTGGCTTCCTCCTCCAGAAATACTCCCAAAACAAAAGCAGGGCTTTAAAGAAGCAGACGTTTTTGTGATGATTTACACCTGAGCTCCATCAGACACGTGCTTAGATTTGCTTCCTCCCACGCACAGATCCCTGGAAACAGGGCATAACCCTATGACAGATATTTGCAACTCTGAAGTCTAGCCTCAGGAAGTCTTTTTCACCTCACCATATACATTAAGTTTAGTCAGAAAAAGCATTACACATTTGATGGGAAAGGATCAGGATTTACCTCCAGAATAAAAAGGTTGATAAGTAGGGATAAATAAGAAATAAGATTTGAAATGCATATGTGATATAATAGCACCAATGAATTTTGTTCTGTATCAGTCTGCTGAAGGCCACCTTTGCACAGCAACACAACAGCAATGCTAAACATTAACCATTCCTGCAAGATATGTTGAGACCTGCAGAGAAAAGACATGTCTGTTGGTGCAGTGTATTTTCATTATGAGTTTCTCTGTTAGACTGCAGAGGTGGGGCATTCAGTGCATAGTGGTGAAGTAAACAGAATTACCAATCTTCTTTTTAGTTCACCTTTACAATGATGCTGTCATCTGGAAATGAAAAAGGAAGGAGGCAATGAAGCAAGAATATTCAACTACAGCTGAAAAAAGAAAAAGTAAGGGTAAATGCCAGTTGCAGGTACAGAGGAAAAGAGAAGCGCACTTATGAAGGTATCAATGAGAAAAAAAATCAGGGAAGAAAGCAAGCAAGAAAAAGATCTTTTAAAAATAACCAGGCACAAAAAATGCCTGGGAGACTGAAATATACTGTTGGGTTTTAATCTATTTTTTGCAGCAGAATAACAGATAGAAAAGCTGGAGGACTACACAGGCATAAGGCTATGCAGACTTTCCACTAGTAATGAGTATTTGGCTGATGTAGCAGTCTGCACCACAGTTGGGGGGTGACTGTGGGACTGAATATTTTGGAGATAGTACCTAGAAGCCTATCTGTTTGTACATGATTTGAATGTAATCTCTAAGTAAATTGCATTTGTAAAACCTTCATTTACTAAAAAAGGGAAGAGATTACTTAGTAAAAACTTGAGCTATGTTTACTTTGCAAGAGCTAGCAGACAGCTTCAAGTTAAAATTACTGCCTGTCCATGCTACCAGCTGCAGGCCTCAAATTATTCTATATATTTTATGACATAGACCCATTTTATAGAGAGATTATGTAATTTGCTGAGGGCATGTGAATAGGCTGGGGCTTAACAGAAAACTGGATGCATTTTGTTGAAGATGTAAACTAATGATCCATCTACCAGATCACCTGGCCTTTTTTTTTTGCTTCCATCCCACTTTCTTCTTTCTTTTGTGGTTTCAACAGCTTTCAAATTCTGATTCTAATGCTGGTAACTGGAGCAGAAGCAGCTCTCACTGCTGCGTAGTACTTATATTACTTCGTAATTATTCCCTCTTTTCCTCCTATCAATTATTGGTGTAAATATGTGGTGGTATATTTTTTGAGAGAAGAAGTTGCTAAGTACCTATTAACCTTGCATAAAGCATTCTTAGACAGACACATTTTATGCAAAAAAAAGAAAAAACCTGCCACATTCTTTTGCCATAACCTATAGGAACTCTCTGAAGACAATATCTGCAAAAAAAGAAGTTATTTTGCCAGTAAAGGTCCGTGTATGCTTGGATTCTGTGCCACTTAGTGAAGTAACTTTTCAGCCACGTGCTGCCATGCTAGCAAAACTTGTAAATGTAAGCAAAGTCACACACAAACTAGGAATTTCTACCATGCTTCTCACCTCGTACCATGGAAGAACAAGTGTATAGAGGGTGTAAGGTACCCTTAGCATGGTCTAATTAAATCCACACTAAGAACTATCCTCTATACATAAGGAAGAAAAAAAATCACACACTTAACAAAACCAATGAGGAGGCAAAACCTGTTAAACTGTTAAACCGTCACCTATTTCAAGACCAGAGCAGCAGTACTGTGATCTAAAGCAAGCATTACATCAGAGCTGGGTAACAGACCTATGAGATATAACTCATCACTACATTTTATGATATTTCCTAAATTTCTGGGTGTTTGAGGTACAGTCTGTGTCACAGATGTGGATTTTGGTAAACTAGTTATATAGCAAGTTAGCATGCAAACTAGATTTATGTAGAAGTACACAAAGGATGGAACTGGAGATGCTGAAAGGAGAGAGTACTGCTAGACAGGGCAATGCAGAGAGTTTGGGGTGCAGGGGAATGGGATACGGATGGGAAGGGGGATGTGAACAGATACAGAGCCCTATAGTAAGACCAATATTTACTTACCTCCTTTATTAATAATCATGAAGATGGCAGAATAAAACCACATTCATTAAATTTGCAGATGATGCTAAATTGGGAGGTACTATACAAGTCAGGATCAAGAAATGTAATATAAAGCAGCTCAGAGAAATACAGGCTGAGAATAGCAAAATGAGATTCAGCTTGTAAAAATGCAAGCTAATGCATGCCACAGGGGAAGAATAACTTGGGCTGGGGGAAGCCACAAATTCAATAGAAGGCAAAAACCTCAAGGCGACAGTGGGCAACAAATTACACGGGAGCATTCCCTCCAGGACGGGTGCAAAAGGGTAACACAATTGTGGGCTGCGTATGCAGAGGTACTGGCTCATGGACAGAGAGATTCAAGCCATTGGGTTTTATTCAGGATACCAGTTTAGCTTCAAGACAAATATACGTGACATTCCCTTAACTCAGATATATTTGTGGGGGGAAATTTCTACAGATAGCTTCTGGTGTGTAAATCGTCTCTGGTGTTTGGGATACAGAATCTGAAGGCTGGCAAGGTGGAGTGAGCTCACAGAACAACAACAGTGATTCAAGGATGGTAGAAAGTGACAAACAAAGGACACTTACATGAGCTAACAGAGTATGACATAGTGAAGGAAGGTCCTACAAATGCCTGGAAAAGGAGCAATCACATCCTGCAAAAGGAATCACAGATAGTCCTGTTGTCGTCTTGATTAAGATGCAAGAACAAAAAATTATTATTTACTACAGTTGACTAGTTGTAGCCCTGAAAGAGTGGAAAATTTTACTTGTGGGATGCTTTTTCAGTAGGGATGGCTAGCAAAATCACTCAGGAGAAGCAGTCCTGCACTGACAGGGACATGATCATGGAAAAAGCCTTTTCCTTCTTTGATATCTGTTACAGTAAGTTTAGAATATCTGTATTACAGCTGTGTATTCTGATATTTAGTTCTGTGAAGCCAATGGGGATTCAGGGAAATAAAAACAAAAAGCAGCAAGAGAAGAAATTTCTAAAGGCTCAGCATCCAAGCACAAGAACAATGTTTAAAAAAACCCCCAAACCAAAAAAGCTTAATAGAGCCAGTGTTGTTAACAAAAACTGATCTCATAATAAAAATAAAGGTGTGGAACTGCTTCAAAGTTTATTTTGAAGGAAAATCAGAAAGCTTTGGGGAAGGAAACACAAGGGAATGTGATCAAAGATGGATTAATATTGTACATGCCCAAAGGTTACATATGCCATCTCAAAATAGATATGGCAAGAGTGAAAATGGCCACCAGGGATGAAAGGAAAATTATCAAAACAGGAGGGCATTTGGAAGTATAATTTACTCTATATGAAGAACTACATGACAAAATATAGAGGATACTTAATAAACGTTCAGGTCAAGAACATGGGTTAATACAGAATGCTGAATACAAAAATAAACAAGAATGTTTATGAACATCCTTTGGTTTCTAACCAAGCTAATCAGGTACATGACAAGAAGAGAGCATGGTATTTTTTCCTGGACTTCCACGTTTACTCAGGTCAAGAGTTTTAGTGAAGCTAAATAGTGTGAAAAATAGACAAATAGTGTGACAAAAATTATATCTTTGAGTGAGTGTGTTCTTGATTCGTCTGACACTATTTATGCCTTGTCTAACTATTTCTGCATTCAGAAGTACATGGAAACATAACCCACATTATGGAAAAATGTCCCCAAGCAAAGAGCTGGTAAAATTTATCATAAGCATTTTGTCTCAAATATTCTTGGATAGTAGATTTGAAAATTTAATTTGAAAATCCAAACCATTAACATTTCTGGACTCAGTGGAACAAATATGGGAATCTCATAGTTGATTCTTATTATGCATGTGCTTAACTTCATGGCCGGAAAGTAGTCCCATTGCCTTCAGCTCCAAAGGCAACACACTGGAGCTCCTGGCGGTGTGTGAAACTGAGCTGAGGAATGCATCTCTGCGGGATCAGTGTAGGTCCCAGCCTGGCAGTGAGACTGCGCTGGCGCTCTCTGTCCTCAGGCAGATTTCACTGAAGGGTAGGGCCCTTCCAAATGCAGCTCACAATCAAAAGCTGACCCTGGGGGAAGACAAGTCAAGCTTTTATGTATTTTTCAGATAGTCAGAAGCAATTCAGGCCTGTTAAACAACTGCAAGATTTTCTGTAGAACTCATCAAATATGAATACATGACAATGAAGATACAACTGATTTCTAGAGCTTACTTCTTTTTCCCTATTGCTCTCTCTACAGAGTAAGGCAGCAAAGAGCTGTAACCTACAGGGGCTGATACCTTTTGTACATCCTTAGTGAAATATTCACTAAGCTCAGCCGGCTTTACCTGTGGAAAACCACTGACATGAAGAAGACTGCAGGGGTGTCAATGAGAGCACAATCTGAAGCCAGTGTGTTACACAGTCATCTCAAGGGGGCTAATTTGTTCTAAGGTCTTTATTGCTGCTGATGATAGGTGAAATAGAGGGAAGCTAAGGCTGAATAAAAACCCACAGTGAGTTTGCAGGAATGGGAGATTCAATATCCATCTTCATATTTATAAGCTAGGTCTGTTTGATAAAAAGACAATAACGATGGAGCTATTTTTACAAAGTCTTTTTTTTTCAGAACAGAGCTGAATTTAACTACACCTCACACAAAACTCCTGCCAAAATCTTCTGACAGTTTTCAGCTCCTGCCGAGAATCCTTCTGAAGCCAGGTTGTAACTTTTATCCTTCTGGTTATAGCCATGAGTCAGGGTCAGTTATAACTGTGTGAGCTTTAGAGACCCTGCTGCACTGGGATGTAATTTTAAATGGTTTATGGAGAAAAGATAACTGGGAGTTATGATTCAGTAGTTTGATTAGAGGGCCATCCAAAACTTTAGCATAGAGGTACCTGATGAGGCACTGAGACAGGGTGGAAAACATATAGGAGAAGGCACTGCTAGAGGATGTTGCTGCAGGGCAGGGAAGAAGTCATAGAAGCAGGCTGATATTCCTCTCCACACAAGTGGTACATGCTCATGCACATATCCTCTGTAGATAAATACTACCATCCTGATTTTTCATCTAGGGGTTTGTGGTTTACAGACTTTAAGCTCAAGTCTTACAGTATTGAAGCCCAGAAGGTTCCCATACTCAGCTGTGTGCAAACCTGGACTCAGGCTCAGCGTAGACCTCCTGCACATCTCCCTTACTCTGCTCAGAACTCTCCTAGGAAGGACACTGAACTATTTGCTTTGCCTGACATCAGCCACAAATCCTTTACCAGAACGGCTGATATTGTATTTGGAAGTGGGGAGGAGAAAGGCACTAAGTCCCAGGTCCACTTGGCAATTAAGTGTGCCCTTGGGTATTGTATGAAGTACAACATTTAGATGCTCCTAGGCATTTCAGCAGAGTAGCTATAGAGTCAGTTCCAGAGGTATTTCAGCTGGAAAGTCATTAGGTTTGAAATCCAGACCTGGGATGCTCAGTGTATATATGTAAAAATACTAGGTGCTAGTCCAGAGCTACGCCCTGGCTCAGAAGGTCACAATTTCCCTGACCTCCCTTTAAAAAGTGGAGGACCTGGAAGTTATAACTTGGCAGACTCCCTGTCTAACCCCCTCTTATTTTCCATAGTAAGGAATGGGACGGAGAATGCCACAGGCAAGCACAATTCAGCATCTTCCACAGCAGAAAGAGAGGTTCCCATTAGCTTCAAGAGGATCAAGTGTTTTGAGACAGTTTGAGATTAACAAGAGTTCTCTTTATCATTCTAATCTTATGGGTAAATCTATGCATAGTGCTCTAATTCAAGTGCAATTATTGATGCCATGTAAATATGACCTCTACACATTTACATAATTCAGGGAGGGGCAAGTCCTAAGGAAGAAGGACATAATACTGGTTTTTCAATTATTACAATTGCTGTTACTTTTGCTTTCCATGTTATAATTATGATTTTGAATATTACCTTTTTTTATTGATACTTCTTATTGTATATATTTGGAAACAGGAAAAAATTACTGCCATGGTCTCCATGTAAAAGTGCCAGAGGACTGTTGGACATAATGATGAAAAAGTTTTTCTGTTTCTTGGGTGGTTTTTTTAACTATGGCAACACTAGAACACATTGGATGGCACTTGGACCCATAAAAGTAGATTATGACTTATGCAATAAGATAATCCATTAAAACAGAGACAGTAGGAGGGAGAGGGCAAGAGAGGGAGAGAAAATCATGTTCATTCATATTTGAAAGTTACTTCTTTCTTTTTACAATATGACACACCAGAACGAATATCAATCACAGTCGTCTTTCTTCCCAGGCAGTTTTCTGCCTTAATGAAGTGGGTTCATCGTGACTTGCTATGACAATACCTCATTTTTACCCACTGTTCCACTGCTTTTTTGATTCCTTTGATTAAAAGGATCATGCTGCAGTGTCCCACGTGATAGTTATATTAGTTGGGGTAAGTAACTCATCCATTACCACAGGATAATACAGTTCAAAGGCATTTTAATAGGGGCTGGCAGATTTCAATATTATTTGAGGGTCATAGAGTGTCTGACATTTCAATTTGTTATCAGGCCACTCATATCACTAGGGCAATCATTAAACATAGACTTTAATAAGGTTTCTGCTATGTAGGGTCATTCATTATTGACAAGGAGGAGAGAAATAAATACCTTCCCAGGGGCAGCCTCAGCATGCAATACAGTAAAAATCATACAGAGTCTGGAACCATATTTTCTAGATTTGCTGGCAAATCAAGCATTACATTTTCAAATTAAACCAAATGAAAGACTACAGATGAAAACATGAATACTTAAATTCTGTCTTTACATACTGTGAGAACACTCATTGTAATCACATATATAAAAAAATTGATAATTAGATCACAAGTTGGCTTATTTTACCACTGTGATGGGAGCTAATAACCCACTTGTGTCATCTTTGGCTTTATGAGGTCTGTACGCCTGGGACAGACTTTGCATATTACAATTAATCATCATATATAATCTAGCTCCAATAGCTATTTAACAGATAAGCCATCTTCACCTTTCAACTAGGTAGACCTGTGATTTAGCTTGGAAACAAAAGAACTAAATTCTGCATAAAGGCTTATTAATATTTTTCTCCTTAGATTAATGTCTGGTTTATTGGGGATATGCTTTAAAGTTCCTTTTTTAATTTCAGTTTTTCCTTGAATAGCTTTAAGCTCATATACATTTCACACACCTTTTTAAAATTACCTGTGTTGTGCTTTAAAACCAAATTGAGATACAGAAAAAGGAAAAAAAATAGTTTGGAAGAAGGCAAAAGATATTGTTAAAAAACTAAACTAAACTAAAATGATTTGGACAGAGCTATTTAATTCCAGTAATTTAGTTTGGGGGAAAATAAATTTTTATGAAACTTTTTCTCAGTTTCTTGGGAATAAAAATAAATTACACAGAAAATAGGGGCGTTAGAATGCACTTCAGCATTTGCTGAAGAAACAGCAGTGTTGCACTAATGGGTGCGAACCAGAAAGGGCCTAATCCTGCAACTACGTATCGTCTCACATAGTCCCATAGGACTGACCCAGATCCCATTAGAACAACAGAGTTTTTACCATGATTTCTGTATCAGATGGATTGGCCCCAAACAAGCAGTTCAAGAAAGAATCAGGCTCAAGAAAAAATGAGTTATTTTCATTTACTGTTAAAGCTGATGAACTGCAACATCCATGGTAATAGTGAATTAGCTTACAAAATTTCTTCCAGGTTTAATAATATAAGGTGTTATTAATAACTCAGGTAAAACAATGTCTCCCACAACTCAATAAGGTGATCCTGTCTTTTTAATTCATGAGAATAGCCTTAATTGGATCAGAAGAGCAACCAGCAGACAAATAAATTGACAATATAATTTAATTCAGTTAGTGTAGTGAGAAGGAGTCTTTACTGACAGTTATTTATTCAACCTTACTTCATTCCTGGGTACCAGCTTGGTCAACTCCAACACAACAGCTTCTCTCCAGCTCATCTTTGGGAGTCCCCCACAAATAATCATTCAAATCTTAATGATGCAGTACCTTGGCTCAGTGGAGCAAGTTGCTCTCATCAGGTTTCCAAGCTCCCTGATCAGGGAAAGTAACCTTCAGTAAGATAAGCAAGAGATGCTGAACTAAGAAACAGTTCTCCCTCCACCCTGCCACAGCATATTCCAGGAGAAGCAGCAAAGGACAACTGCAGGCAAGATGGCTTGGACACATCTAGAAGGTCTGCATGTGGAGACAAAACAATGCTTAAGTATGAACGAGTAAGAGTCCCTCGACTGAAAGGAATAATTCTTCAGGAATAAATTAAGTTATACAGTGAGAAGCTGAAAGACTGATCATCAGCTTCTAAGATTGTCTAACTTGAAAGCTGAGAAACCTAATAACATTCAGATATATGGAGGTACTTACTTAAAATGGGATAATACTCGTAAATATACTGCTGTCTTCTACAGCCAGCCTATCACAAGGACACCTAATATTCAGCTCACATTTCTGTATAACATTCTGCATTCTATCAGAGACTCATGCAATACCACAAAATGAAGTTTTATGGTATTTATCATGATATAAATTAGGTATTTGGTACCACAATTTTTAAGTTCATTTAGTCACAGTCTTCTTCAAAATAATTTGCTGTATGTCTAATTACTAGGCAACAATGATTATATTGTTGTCTGGGAAAAAATAATTGTCTTTTAATATGATTATCATTGGCAACTTAGGATTATCAGACCTGGACAAGATGAGAAAATTATATTTTAGGAAATTCTTCTTCATGTGAAATACACTAAAGTTAGAGGCAGAAATTTCCATCATTGCAGAATCACATAACCACAGAATAGTTGAAGTTGGAAGGGATCTCTGGAGATCATCTAGTCTCCAAAGATGGAGACTCCATAACCTCTCTGGGCAACCTGTTCCAGTGTTTGACCACACTCACTGTAAAAAAGTTCCTTCTTATGTTGAAATGTAATTTCTTGTATTTCAGTTTGTGCCCATTGCCCCTTGTCCATTAACTGGGCACCAGTGAGAAGAGTCTGGTTCCATCGATTTACACACTCCCATCATGCAAATTATTAAGTAAATAAGATCCCCCTGACCCTTCTCTTCTCCAGGCTGAACAGTCCCATCTTTCTCAGTCTTGAGAGAAACTGTAAAAAAGAAAACACACACATTCACTTGAAAATGTCTTGGAAAATGGGACAATGTGTTTACAAAGACAAAGGAATATAATAATGGTATTGTTAGTAGTTTTCTTGTCCTTGTCCCTTTAGTGGTTGGAAGTCTTGTGAGCAAGTTTAAGAGGGAAACCTGAAAAGTGTTTTTCGGTTGCTCTCTGACAGGACTCAGTCTGAAGGGAGCTGTTGCAGAAACAGGGGGTTTGAAAGTCTGATAATGTCTCTTTCCAGTCAGAAGAGGTAGCATAACTATAGTCAAGTGAGTTCCCACATCTCAGTGTGGCACAGAGAGAAAGGATAGATGAGACAAAGATGGGAGTTTAAGTCAATTTACATTCAAAATCACCAGGAACCCTCTATTGATTTTATTGGAGGCAGGATCAGGCCCATGATGTTTAATCTTCTTGTGTTCCTTTAAGGGAATGTAGTATGAAATGTGCAACTGTTTTTGCAGTCATTAGATTATCTCCCATTTCCTATTTGGTTAGCCAAGAAATGATGATAATACAGAACATTTTCTGTTGAAGTGTGAACGCAGTTTCTATTAACACGGACAATCTAATGGTAGCACCCCACACTCGTTGGAGAGAATATATTTGTCTCCATGAAACATTAATCCAAAGGCACCATGCAAGGGGTAGCTGTCAGATCTCAGCAATAAAAATGAGTACAGCCTCTGCATTTTAGAAATGGGAGAGAATTCTGCAGAAATATTAATATAAATCTATGCGCCTAATTTAATTTACACAAATCAGAAGGAGAATGAACAAGTGGTTAAAATCTTGGCATTAGCTGTCATCTACAGTGCAATTATTGCTATAAAACATAAAATATTGGAGACTGTAAGGATTTTTACATTAGTGGCTACTAATTTAGCAGTAAAAGCAACTTGCTTCAGAGCTGTTAGTTTCAGTTGAAAATACACTATCTCTTCTTACTTGTTGGAGTTATATTTATTTTGTTTAGATATTTCAGAAAGAGAAATTATGTATTTTTATTCATACTGTTATATAGCATTTCCATAGTAGCAGCTGTTCTAAATCTCTAGAATCCCAACAATACCTGAACTAATAAACATCAATACCACTACAGTATCAAAACTGTTAGTTTCATGCCCCGTCCTACATTATTTTCTGTAACCTAACCCATTACACTCCACTTCTGTTGGCCTTCCTTTACCTGTGCCTTTGCCTATATTCTACCCCAGAACCTCTTTCAATAGCAGGGATGCTGCTACCTATAAGTTTCTGTACTCCATCACTGGGGAAAGGAAAGGACTGACAGTGGATTGTGCCTAATTTCCTGGGGTTCTTTCATCCAGCCAAGGGAACTCTTTTTCCTTTCCAAGAGCATGAGGGAGAAGAGCAGCACTACCACCCATCTGTAATCCATGTGGTCTATGGGTCTAAGAAAAATGGTTGAGAAAACTCAGTGCTGGGACTAGTGGTGATACCGGGAGGGGTGATCTGAATGTCCTGGCACAGTATCCTCCACCATGAGCTGAGCTCTCTCACAGTAGTGTATTTGTAAAGGGATAGAAATACCCCACAGCAGGCCAAAATGGCTTAACAGAGTCAATATATTGGAAGGCTTCATGGTCCTTGTTGATGTCTGTCTGTTTCTCAAATTCTGCCAGAATCATCATCTTGGTTTTTATTCATTTAAATATTAACTTCTATAGGAATTTTCTAATCTCCTTATAATAAACAAGAAAATATTTGTTGTACATGCCCATTAGCAATGCTGCATATTTCTCAAAACAATGAAACAAAACACAGCCTGTAAGAGAAATAACATAGCCATAGCAGTTCAACACTTAAACTTTTCTGATGTAAACAGGCAATCATCAAAGATATTCTCAGGAAAAATCCCAGTAGACATGCCAAATACAGCAATGGCCCAAGCTGACCTAAAGGATATTCAGCCTGGGACAGGTATTTAGATCTGTGCAGGTATGGTCTAAGAGGTGTGCACAGGCTCAGTGCCTGAATTCAGCAGGGTCTGGGCACTTAACCAATGCAAGTCAATTCTCTCTACTTCACTGCCAAAATGAATCAAACTGAATTGAATTAGGGCTGTTTTAATGGTGAATAAGAATGTCTATAATGGGGATCAATGTAGTTTAACAAACCCATTTTAACCAATACTGTTAGTTCATTCAGATATACTTTTCTAGCTCTTCCCACACAGTGGAGCTCTCAGGAAATGCTACGTCATTGTCCTGGTTTCAGCTGGGATAGAGTTAATTTTTTTTTCATAGTAGCTAGTGTGGGGCTACATTTTGGATTTACGCTGAAAACAGTGCTGATAACGTGGAGATGTTTTCATTGTTGCTAAGTAGTGCTTACAGTAGTCAAGGACTTTTTCAGCTTCCCATGCTCTGCTGGGTGCACAGGAAGCTGGGAGGGGACACAGCCGCGACAGCTGACCCAAACTGACCAAAGAGATATTCCATACCATATGACATCATGCTCAGTATATAAAGCTGGGGGAAGAAGAAGGAAGTGGGGGGACATTTGGAGTGATGGCGTTTGTCTTCCCAAGTAACCGTTACGCGTGATGGAGCCCTGCTTTCCTGGGGATGGCTGAACACCTGCCTGCCCACGGGAAGCAGTGAATTAATTCCTTCTTTTGCTTTGCTTGCGTGCGTGGCTTTTTCTTTGCCTATTAAACTGTCTTTATCTCAACCCAGGAGTTTCCTCACTTTTACTCTTCTGATTCTCCCCCTCCCCACTGGGCTGGGGGGAGTGAGCGAGCGGCTGTGTGGTGCTTAGTTGCTGACCGGGGCTAAACCACAACAGTCATGAAAACAGTTTAAACCCGATGCCATCAGTGCAGGGTTAGGGAGGGTGGTTAAGTAAAAAACTCTTCCACATGAGTGGTGCACATTAAGGGCTGCTGTCCCAGTATTACGCTTCTATAATACATATTTCAGTGGATCTCCAAAGCAGTCCTTTTGTATTTGAGAGGAATAAATTGGTGCAGACGGCTACTATGCAGTAAAAACCTGCTGTCACACTCACTGCAGTGCCACAACTAGCTGTGGTTGCTGGAGCTGGGATGAAAAACAGTGACATCTGCTCTTCAGGTTTTTTTTCAATTCCCTCACCTCATCCCCACCCACCCAAAGACAGCTTCTAGTCGTGCAAAGTCTGTCACATCTGAGAGGATGTGCAATTTGTTGCTGTAGTAGTACTGTAGCTGTTGCTGAGGACGTGAAGCTGGCTCATGACCATGACTCTCATCCCCTTTCAAAGCTTTACCTTGTGTCTGAGTTGCTGGTTCTTGGACAAAAATGTGAAGAGGGAGAATTCAGAAGTGTGGGAGAACTTGGAAAGATCATGTACTGAGCTCTAACATAACAAAAAACCCAACGTAGAAAAGGCGCTGCAAATAGAAGTCAGTAGACGTTTCTTACTCACAAGTAGGAGAGTCATTTTGGAGATAACAATACCAAAATAGCATGGAGTCAGTTTAGTTTTCTCTACCTGAACAGTATTGACAGTTCTTGATTCCCCACATTAGCTCAGAAGTTAAATATGTCAAGGAAATATGATCAAATGAAGACTTTTACTGCCAGTTTCTGTGGGGGTCAAGTGAGAGATCTGAATTCTGTTGGAGATGCATGGGAAGAAAGATATTGAGTGGCATGCAGAAACTGCTCTGACAACAGAAAAGACCTTTCAATGAACTACAACTATTCAGTACACTTGAATAAAAAGACAGCTCTCTTTCTACACAGCATTCACCTGTGCATCCCATCCACTGGGAGCTCTAATGCACTCATCTATTTACCAGTCTTCTGCTGGTCAAAATGAACGTGTTTCTTCACTCATTTAATCACCAACCACCTTCCCATAACTAACTCTTTACTTATGAGCATCCTAACTAGGGCTGATCAAAGCCGTGAGTAGGAAATGTAATTTTGTTCTCCAATTGCCCTATTCATTATCCTCCTCAGCATTTACATTCTGCACAACATTAGGATGCTGCATATAATGTGATCATTTACTATGTGGCTGTGACTGCCAAATACAATGAATAAAATAGAGTCTTCTGAGAGAGTTATTCTACATACAGGAAAAACATAGCTTGTTTTAATGCGGTTTAAAAGTGATCATGTAGTGCAATGTTTGCATAATACACAGTCTTTGTTATCAGTCCTCTTTTATATATAGAAAGAAGTTGGTTAATATTTACATAAGTCAAATGATTCATGAAGCAACATACCACTTCTCAGACCAGTGTGGGTCAGGATGTAATACTGTACCAAAATGCTTTGTTGTTAATAGATCCAGGGATAGGCAAAAAAGAGGGTGTTTTTCCTCTCCTATTCAGCTAATTTTAGAAGTAAAAGTATTATCAGACTCTAGAGACAGGTGAGACACAAAACTGTTGTGTTTTTTCCAAAAAAAAAGCTGCTTTGATCTGGCCCAGGCAGGAGAGTGAAGGAAGCGTTTGTCTGAAGCAGAAAATGGGATTTCAGATGTCTGGCTTTCCAGAAGGTTCCTTCTGTTGTTCCTTCCCTTCCCTACCTTCTCTCTTCCTCCCCCCCTGCCTCCCTCCTTGCATGGATTGGTGTCAAGATTTAGAAACTTTAAAACCCAGGACTGATTGATGCAATATAGTTTTTCAGAAATGTGGTTTTTCTGAAGAGATCCTTTCATGTGTAAGAGTATGCACAAGGGGACACAGACATGGGACCACAGAGATAAAAGGTCAAAAAAGGTATTTGCAAAAGAGACTGCAATATTTCCCTGAACAGCTACAGTTTTTTCTGCAGTGCCCACCTGCATAACTGAAAGTATACAGAGGAATGAATTATTTTGATGGGGAAAAAAATGCACAATTAAGTTGCTTTGCATGTAAGTGATTTTCCTTCTAAAAATCAGATATTAAATTACCAATGTCATATAAATGGTATAAGACTTATGAGAAATGTAGTTTTCACAGCCTAGTCAGAAGTACTCAATCCTGTACATCACGTACATTTGAATTATTCATCCATTATCTGGCCTTTCATCAGAGGGTTTTTATGCTTTCGAAGCAGTTGCTGTGCAGATCGCCTGTACAACTCTCATGCATGTAGGAGAGGTTACACCCAGTGCCCACAGTTCAAAAGCAAGCAGAAGCTGCTTTGACACAGGCACTGCTCTTCTACAGTGAAGCTCCCACTTCTTACTTGAATGCAGAAGTCATGTAGGAATCTTTAAAATGTACACATTTTAATTAAAAAGTACTTAGCATTTTTTGGAAAAGAGTGAATGTACTCTCAGGGACTATTCCACTAACCTTTGTCTCAACAGATTTTTCAATTTCTTTGGCTACCTATGGACCTATGGATTATGCAAATATATATTGTTGTATTGCCTGTGTAATCACTGCATTGGTGATATTACCATTTTGAAGCACTTTGGATTATCATGGCTATGAAATGTGCTTTGTGGTAAACATAATTTGCAAATCCAACCCTGTTCCAGAACACCAAGTGCAAAACAGATCACAGTTTAGTCAATAATATTCAATACAAAATCATTGATACTGCACTGATACTGCTAGCAGAGTTTCTGGGCACTACAGTAGTATGTATATTTCATAGGAAATAAAAATAATAAAGAATAACATTTCCATATGGATCTTCTTTCAGTATGGAGAGAAGGCTAATCATGGGAAAGGGAAACTTGTTTCTGTGGAGATGTATAGTGGAATATTCTATAAAAATGTGCTGTGGCATGTCAGTAACCAAGGTCTTGTCTATGTGGAATATGTTTTTCCATATAGCCTGAGATAGAGGCTTAATGTGACATTGTTGTGTCAATAGAACAAATTCTCCCCTCACTCTTCTGGACCCATTGGCAGTCTTACTCTGCTATAAGTTTCTTTTGACATGTCTGCTATTTGGGAAGGGGTTGAGTCTCTTGCTCTTGTGCCATGGTAAGACAAGTTGAATTAAGAAATCTTTGTTTGTATAATTATGAAATTAAAACTGATGCCACAGACCCGCACATCCTTTTCCAGATCTGGATGAGGTGGTGAAAAAGAACTCAACCACCAGATCTCTTCACTGCCCACCATAAAGAAGCCACTGCCTCCCCATGTACATAATCTGGTACCAGCTCAGAGTGTTTCTGTATCTGTCTAAGAACAGTCAGGATCATTAGCTCAAACCATCAGTGTACCACATTAACCCAGCTGTCTTTGAAGTGTATGAGGAAGCCTCACCTGAGCCTAGTGAGCTGTGGAAACATCAAAATGAATGGTTATAAGAAGGGAGGGATGTTGCTGTCTCTAACTGATATAACAGTTTGGAAAGGGAACACCAGTTGTCCCAAGATTGAAAAGGATGAGTACAGAACTAAATTTATCTCAGCATGAATTCTTTTAGCACTAAGTTTTCTTGCAGAGACTCCTGGTTTATGAATTTGAAGTACTGATACAGGATATCTTCATGTGCTGGCTGGTTTTCACTTTGAACATGCTGGGGTAAACAGTAATGCTCTCCTGTACAGTGGAAGCTCTTGGAATACGTGCTACATGTAACTCTACACTTGCTTCAGAAAAAGGCTAGATTTAAAATGGTGTTCTATCTTTGACTCTAATGTTTAGAGTCTGCACAGGACTCAGAGCTGAGGAGGAGATAGAGAATTCAGTAATTTTTTTTTTCCCCCATGTGTTTCTGGCTGCAATGCCTCAGTCACACTCCAGCTTTCCAGAAAAATAATTCAATTTATGAAAAGCCTGGAACAATACTGGATAATTAAACTTGAAGAGCCACTGTGCTCTGGACCCTCCCTGACACACGTGGAGTTGGGAGGGAGAGTAACTGCAACTCCAGAATTGGTGTCATCCTGCAAAGTCTAACCCAAAACATACTCAGATTTAGAGGAGGAAAACATAACACACAACTTTAAGGCATGTTGAACTGAACGCCTGTGCCTGCTCTCTACTTCCACCCCCTGGAAATTCTTTTAAACTCTGATCCAGCTCCAGAAGGCTGGAGAGGAGCTCCTCCAGTGGGGAAGGCATGCCATCTGGGGCTGCTGCTGCTAGCAAACACCCACTCTGTGGCTGGTGGCAGGGCAAAGGCAAAGGCTGCCTTGCCAGAGGCAAAAAACCTGTCTCAGAGGCAGACACTGTGTCACAGACATTTCTGTTACTGTGTGGTGGTACTGACATGTGTGAAAAAATCATTTGCAGTGACAGTATCCTGGCTTTGTTAACACTGCCACTAATAGCAGATGAGTATTTTCTTCTCTGAAGAGAGTCTGAGTAGCAATCTATTTCTCTGTCCTAAAAACCAACTTGTGTTTGCAATGGGGTGGATTATCCAGCCTCATGGTCATACCACTGACCCTGTGAAAGCCCACTCCTCTCATTGCTCATCCTCTGTGTAGGTTCAATAAACCTGTGCCTGTCTTTGGCTAATATGTCACCCTGAGGTGCTCGCCACTCCCACAGTGAGGAGGTTTGCTCCCCACAATAGTTATTGCACCTGACACATGTCAGTCTAAGTACAAAGATAAACTGAAGCCCCTGATCCTCACATCCTCACAATTTGCTCCTCATTCTTAATGAATATGGTTCTAGAAAATCACTCCACATCAGTCTTTTTAACAAGAAATAAATTTTCAAAATTTAATTTCCTGGGTGTTATGTAGATTTTGGGGCTGTAACCATGTAGCCATAACTACCTCAGTTTCTCCCAAGTTGTTTTTGGTATGGACTCCCATGCCTATGATTTTTTTAGATGCCTACATCTGTCCCCCATAGACAGCAAGGATATTTCTGCAAAGCAGTTTGTCAGCTTATATTGTCTGGAATAATAAATACCCATGATGTTGGGCCTCAGATACATAGATCTAAACAAATGGATAATTCTTAGTTAAACTGTAAGAAACCATCAGTCCTTGCATAGTGACAGAGAGTGGTAACTCAGCCAGTCAATCAACACCTGAGAGAAAGGATAAGTAAAATGGGTACCCGCTGCCAAAAAAATCCTCCTTTGCACAGATATCCAAACCTAAGCTGGATGTATCACCAGGCAATATGTTGTAATTATAGACAGACAGATTAGCTATTACCAGAAATCTTTTTATCACATATTATTCTGACTCCATGACAAAATCAGCGAGGGGTCACTCAACTCACCCCCCTGCTTTGACTTGACAGTCAGGAGGTGGAATTAAATAGAAAGTCACTTTAATGAATTTGTGGTGGTATCAGTGGGATCAGCAGAATGAGAAGGTAGGAGTGGTGCAGGGGATCACAACTAGGGGAGGCAGGGATGGGAGAAGAAGGCAAAGCAATTAATCTGTGTGCCATGAAAGGGAACGAGTCTAATTAGTTCCATACTGGTGCCACACTCAGAAGAGAACTGAGCCCTGGGTTAGGGAAGCTGTAGTGAGTGGAGGACCGCCACCAGGTACCGAGAGAGGTGAATGGAAAATGTTCTGCCTCACAGGTGATCAAAAGCAGATCCTGCTTTTGCAATAGCGAATCTCTTTTTGCTACTTTACTTACAAGCAGGGCTAATCTCATATAGATATAGATATAGATGATGTAGATGTAGATATAGATATAGATGTAGATATGGATATAGATATATACAGATAGATATAGACATAGATAAAGATTTAGGTATATGTGTATGCATATGTATAGGAATAAGTATAGGTAGATACAGATACAGATATAGATGTGGATACAGATACGGATACAGATACAGATACAGACATAGATACAGATACAGCCCTGCCCTGCCCCCCACGCAGCAACCTGACACACCATCAGCAATAGCTACTAGATTAGCACCCGACAGGGTAGCCTTCTGGAAGCAATAAAGGGAAAAATAAAGCAAAAAGTGGTTAAGCACCAGAGGTAAGTTGGGGTTAGGTCTGTTTGGGGGGTTGGATGAGCAGAAAACTGCAGATCAGAGAGCCAGGAAGGACTGAAGCTGCTGTTCTCTCAGTTCACCCCTCCCGTGTTTTCTTCCCAAGTTTTCACCTTCCTTTTTCTCTTTTGCTCTGTGATGGTGCAATTTTACATTCTGCAGTGAAATGGCTGATTGCAGATGTGCCTTGGGAGAAGCAGCACAGACTTCTTTTCTGAAATGACAAAGAACCAATGAAGATCTGTGAAGTATTGGGAACAAATGCCACTCCTGCTTTTTTTAGTGTGTAAACACACAAGTTTGACTGCAGGTCTTTCTGTTATCAAACTTGTGATCTTTCTCCAATGCCTTTATCTCTCCTTTTCTCTCCTGTGCCTTCTGCCTCTTGGAAAAGATTTACTGGTAGTTGAAACTTTCATTATAAATATATTTAAAAAATTAAATGATTGTCGGTATCAAAGGATTTCTTTAAATATTACATGAATTCACGCGTGGTTAGAAATAGATAAAGAGATAGCAGGACTCCTTAACATTGCATGCAAGTAGCACCTTAGCCCATTCTAATTACTTTCTTTTATCGTGCTTACTCTGATTGCTCTCCAAACACACACACACAGAACATGGAACAGATTGCAAAGTCTGCTTTTGGGGAGAAAACAGTCTAGTTAGAGGCCACCTGGCCTTGAGAGGGATTTAGGGACTTATGCTCAGGGCCGTGCCTACCCACACAAGTACCTCAGCCCATTGCATCTAGTGACAGGAGCATCGTGAGGGTTCTCCAGAGTCCAACATGTGGCATCCCTTCAGGCCTGCTTGTTCACAGCTGTCCCCATGCTTTCATTCTGCTGTCGTCTTGCTGCTCAGGACAGCTTGCCAGCATCATTCTCCTGCCTCCCTCAGTGCAGGCAGACTGCTCGGGGCTAGTACAACTAATTCAGAATCAGCTTTTACCTCTCCCCTTCAAACAGTGGGGTTTAGCAGTTTTTCTCTTATGTGGAAATAAATGTAAAGTTTCCAGATCCTCTTCTGAATGCAATCTCATGTTAGGGAACAATTTCACATATTGATTGTGGAAAACTGTTTTGACTTTCCTGGAAGAAATGGTATTAGCTGGTGTGTAACCTCACAGATAAGGATGAAGCAGCAAGTTCCTAATTGCCTCTTGGTAATTTCACCTAAAACTGAGGAACACATATTGGTAAGACTTACCTTAAAGAGGGGAAGAGGTTGGCTCCAGCAACAAGCAGCAGTATGACAGAAAACAAGGCAAATGGCCAGGCCCCTTCCCCAAGCACACACGACCTGCCCTTCTTATGTCTTTGAAATGAGAGCATTTCAAGTCCTGAACTCTGATGGACAGTCAGTGCTGGCTAGCTGTGAGGAGACCAGTTGGAGCCCTTGTCCTCCAAAACCATGGACAAAGGCTCTGAGCTCATTACATACAATCAAGTTCCTGTGGCTTAGCCAGATGTTGCATGCCCTCTGAGCAATGATATACGACTGGATGTACACTCTTGGGCCACTTCAGTTGCAAAGTAAAATGGATGAACATAAAATCACCACAAAATGAAATGGAAAATCAAACCTAATAATTTCAAAATTTTCCCACAAAAAAGAAAAGCTAGAAATGGATGGATTGTCACAGAGTGTTTCAGTGGAAATTAAACTGGTCTCTGGGAGAAGACTGTTCATCAACATGGTTTTGGCCAGTTCTGTCAAAACAGGCTTTGACAGAAAACGTTCTGCGTTTTTTTTACCCAAAGGCAAATGAAAGTGACAAATGTATGGCTCTCTGACACTAGTGTCTGCCGGATAGCTTCTAATGATTTGTTTGCTCCATCTGGCAAGAACTTAAAAGGCTTATTGTGTGATCACAAATAATATCTAGTGATATTCTTAAATTGTTTAAAATTAGGCCATTGCAGCAGAACCTACTGCCGTATGACCAAATACAAAGAAAAATACCAGATATGGAATAAGGAGCCTGAAAAAATAACCAGGAGGCAAGAAAATTACAACTTTGAAAAACACAGAACAGGAAGAATGTTCTGAATACTTAGTCAGTTATTTAATTAGAGCTTCAAAAATTCCTAAATTAGAAAATATAGCATCTGTGCTTACTTTTTATCTTTACCTTTCAAAGAGTAAGAACACATCATTTTAGAAGAAGAAAACATTTCCCAGTACAATATATCTTTCTTTTTTCAATATTGGTAATAATAACAATGTGTTTATTTTTCTAAAGAACACAAACCAATGAAATTTTTGTGCTGAACAAAAAAGCACTATAACCAGGAAAGTCTCAAAAGGGCAACTTGGCTTCATAATCAAATACCAAAATGATTTTGAAAAATCTAATAATCTACCATCTCCCAACAATAAATAATACATCCAGCAAACACAAACTTAGGAGGAAAAAAGTCTTCAATCACAGTAATAGTTCTCCTGCTGCCCAGTATATCGAATTACCGTTTCCTTTTCAAAACAATATATTTTCCCAATCCCATTTATTCCTATAGCCTCTGGGCTAGGTTCTGATCTCAGATACACTGTTCAAATCCAGAGTAACTAAACTGAAATCATTCCTTTCAAGTGGGACATTTTCTCTGGGTTAAATAGGAATTATTGACCAATGGAGCCGCACAAATAGATTACACTGAGGTAATTTTCGTGTTTCAAAGCATGAACTCTCTATACTGAATGCACCACATAACATCGACTTAACTGAGCATTTGCCTCACCACACCTATTGCAATACTGTTTTAAATGCTGCCTTTCTTTGTGTAGCATAAAGGGTTGTTTTTTTTCCTTGGTTTCAACGCTGTTTAAATACAGAGAGGTGAGACTGAAAGGAAGAGTCTTGTGAAAAGATAAACTCTGTGCAAGAGATCCAACCCTTCCCAGACAGATAATTCTCCGAATCATCCAATAGCCTTCAAAACCCCACCTGATCTGAATGATCACCATGATAAGTCAACCACTCCCATTTCTACCACCAGCCATGCTGTCCTGGCATGGTAACATGCCTCCAGCTGGCCTAGGAGGTGTTGGTGGTCTCCTCCTGCCTACAGTGCTGAGTGCTGTGCTAAGGTACTGGTTCATACTTCCTCTGTTCTCACAGTATTAAGAGGGGAGTTGTAGAAATTTCACATCCTTTCTGGGTAATGTGTTCATTGTTGCAATGTCCTCCTGATGTTTTCCCTAATGTCCAGACTGAACCTTGTGAGCTGCGATTTGTGGCCACTGCCCATATTATATCATTTAGCTATTTCATCGGGAAAGTTTGCATTCCTCATCTTTGAAACTGCCTTTAAGTAGTTTGAGGCAGTTGTTGAATTGCCCGAAGGCCTCTTCTCACCAGACCCAGCAAAGCCTCCCCAGGGCAGATCTAAGAAGGCACTGTGAGATGGCAGTAGCTGAAAAGAGGGAATAAGTGTCTCACAAGGTTTAGAGATGGGAAGCTCCGTGGAGTGGAAAATATGTGATGTTCACTACAGAAGAAGTACATTAAATATATTAAATCAGTGTGCTTTTGGTGTAAAAGGAAATAACTGATGTTTAGTCTACCAGTGCAGCTCCTACTGCTGCCAGTCTTCTTCCTCAGGCACCTTCAAAGAAGTTGTCCTCTCCTTGCCACCTTCAGGTTTAAAAATGAACCAAAGAGGGAGAAGGGAATGCAGAGGGGTTGGCGGGGGAAGGGCATTTATTGAATGAATTGAAGGCAGCATCCAAATCTAGTTCTGATTACAAGTGTCAAGCCTTTTCTGAAATATATTAAAAGAGTGGAAGTCTGGACAGATTTATGAGTGTGCATACTCCACTGGTTTTTATTTTGGAGGTGTATATATATGAGCAAAGATTAAAAGCCAAAACAAATGTCTAAATCATCATATATTGGTGGTACAGTGGGATAAATACAGCACAGACCTCAAGATTCTAAGTAATGATGATTGTAAAAGATAATTTCGTCTTTGCATTCACCTCACTGAGACTCAGGAAAAAATGCCTTAAGAATTATGAGAACAATTTCACCTGTACTATTACCTCCTCTCCATTCTTAAAGTGTTCATTTCCTATTTTGATGTGGATCACATTAAAAAAAGAATGCATTATTGACTTGAAAGTGTTTTTATTTAATACAAGACACCAAGAGAAGCTGGTCATACTGCATGCCAAAAAACCAGAACTTCCTGAAATGGAAATACCACCCCCTAAAAAACATTACCAGTAGTAAAAATACTGCCTTCCATTATTGGAGTCCCTCCCATCTGACAGGTCCAAAACTGGTACATGTACAGGAATAATTTCTCCATTATTAAAATACAGCTGTGATTACTATATTATTGTGTTTGCAAAATACTGCCACAGAGTCTTTTTATGCAGAATGTTGGGAACTAATTTAGAAAATTGTGATTTTGAAAGGTAATGTTAAGGCAGGCCACTTGTAAGGCCAAGGAGAAACTTACATCAGCAGATTTATAAAAAGCGGTCCTTTAGTGGCCACAAATAGTGGGGATCATATTTTACATCTCCTCCAATTGACATAGATTGGATTCATGTATGTACAGAATATCCAAAGTCTGAGGCATCCCTTGTATGAATTATAGGCATAAATAAAATCAGTCAATAACATCCTTCTATCCAGAGAATTAACCCTATAAAATCTGACTTTTTAATCTACTCCTTGCTGACAAAAAAAGATTTAGTGTGCCCATGTGCATTTTAAGCAACTGGATTGGTCAACCTACACACGTACCAACATGTGTGGGGAGTATCAGCACAAGTTTGGCTGGACTTTGTGCAGTTTCATCATACAACAAAAGCAAAAAAAAAAAAAGATGATTCTACAGCTAATCAATATCTGGAGGGGATGTCAGTGATTTGTGATTGTACTAGGATCTCAACAAATATTCCTGAACTTTTCCCCAATCCCAGAGGAAATGCCAAGCATTGATAACATCCAATTTATGACTTCAGCAATTGCCATCAGTGTTTGTTTCCTGCAATCTGGCAGGCACTGTGTATCCTTTGCAAATAACAGTTGTATCTGACTAATCTCCACATGACTGTGCTGAAGTAGTTCTGACCTGATCACATGCCTGTCCATGCATAACTGAAATATTCAAACCAAAGCACTTTATTCCAGATGATAATGCCTATATAGCAAGATCTGGCAGAATCTTTAGACCTTTGCGTGTTCTCTCCATGTAACTGAAGTTTAAAGAAAAGATTATCAAAGCTCCTAGAGTTTGTTTCTTCCCTCAGGATGTGCCCAGTAGAGCTATCAGTTAAGTACGCTCCCTTGTTTTGTACGGTAATACTGATGTACATTTGTAAAATCAGTGGAGTTATATTAACAAATGCTTGATGTGAGAGGATTGAAAAGCATGTACAAAGGAGATTTGGATTTGGTTCTGCTAATCCTGCTTCTGACTGGGGAGCTTGAGAACACAATGTGACCCATTTTTAGGAGTTAGCAGTGTTTTCTAGATCTAATGCATTTCTGACCTCTCTGAAAAGTACAGGCTCTTGTATCAATGCAAGTGGACATCAGTAGAGTCCATGGTTATATAAATTTGTTATTTGGATTCTTTATTATTTAAAAGTGATCTCAGTCAAGGAAAAAGGCGCTTCACTTTTTTGATCAAGAGTTTTATGCAAGTAGAAATGATAAGCAGAAAGTTTCTTCGTTAGGAGTCTAATGCTCTTCTAGTGCTGATTGTGGAACATGAAAGACACACTCTACCTACCTTGCTCAGGACAATAAATCACTAAATTGGAAGCTTCAGTTACCTTACAGATTTTGATAACAACATTAATAGAATTAGCAGCTTATCTGCCTCACCAGAAGATTGTTAAAAACAGAAACAGCAGCAGCAAGAAAAAAAGTAAAAAAAGAGATGGAGAGAGAACTATTTTTATGGACAAACCTGGTTGTATTTCTTATGTTTGACAGTAAGGCAGTAATTGTGTTTTCTCTTGTTCTCCAGTGAAATTATACAACCCTTTTTTAAAACAATGGAAGAAATTCTATCCATTATTGTCTGCCTGTTCAGGTTTCATGCATAATTAAAGCTGAACAAAGGCAGCTCTGATCAGACACTAACAAGCAGAATCGAAAGAGTCCGGCAGCAACCTGGTGCTGATAAACAGGAATTCTGAAGCGCTGATAAGCAGAGAGCCATTGTTATCCAGGAGAGGATTTACTAGCCTCTGTGTGGTTTGTTTGCCGGCTTCAGGGCAGGATCATTTTCTGTAAAAAATATTGAGTTTTAATTGCTCTTCAGTATGCCCAGGTTCAACCAGTCTTGAAGTCAGTCAGATTTCCATCAGTTTCAGTGGGACTGAGATCGCACCAGAGATGTGAGAAAAACCCTACATCTTTCCTCCTTCCAACCCCGCCTTTATGCAGCACTCAAGTGAACTTGAAGTCTGCTCCAAACTGATCTTTGCTTTGCTTTTTCACCCCCTGCCCTTAAAAAAGGAATAGATTTGAATGTTACCATTTTTATGCAAAACCAGAAAGCTCTATGCAGTAAAAAAGATGTCTCTGAAGCTGTTAAGAACTGTGGGTAAAATGGGAACGGGTCCTACCCTCAGTCTGGCTGTGTGAAACCAATGCAGGATTTAGAAGCTCCTACAAAAATAACTCATGCTGGTTCTGTACGTTGAAGTGTGAGGAAGCTTGTGAGAAAGGTGACATTTTCCCCCAGGCTGTACAGAAGCAGCAGCTATTCTGGGACTGATGCAGTATCTCTCACAGTGGATGTGCATCTCCTGACAGCATACAGAACAGTTAGATCAGAATAGCTATGGATGTGCTGCCCCACCCTTATACAATGTCTTTTCTCTTAGTAACAGCACTGTTGCATGAAGCACCCACATATTCCATGTGCATATTCCTAGTATCCAGTGTGTTCCTGCAGCCTCTGCAATTGTCCTCAGCCTAAGACAGACTTCACCTTCTGGGCCCTTGAATACAGAGAAGAACAAGGTTAGGTAACTCAAATAATAGCAAGGTTACTGCTGGTGTTGATGCTCATAGGAACATCTCACATTGCTGATACACTGGACTGGGTGTGGAAGAACTGAAGCCACAAGGCAGGACAAATTGCCTTATAAGACATTTGCACCCAAAACAGACGTTGATGGGCTGATGTGTGCACCTGAACTGAATACAGAAATAACATGCTTTTGAGGGAACACTGTGCCCTTTCTATCTCAGAAAAGTACCCTACAAGTACCGTAAGTACCCTACCCTGTCAAATGAGCAAAAGGCAGGTTCCTGGGAAAGGCACAGGGGGAGCCAAAGCAGAGTTTGGTTGTGCCCTGGGCATGTAAACACCCTCTGAAGTCCCTGGAGACCTAGCCAGGGAGCCTGGGAGCCCAGAGAGCAATTCAGTCTGCCCCAAGGCAGACACTCAAGGCTTGGTTCAGGGGCCATGTAACAGGAACCCAACCCAAAAGAGCCTCTCTAACTCCCTTCCTTGTGCTGACCAGGACTCTCTGTTACCTCTACAAAATGTCTGGTGGTGTCTGAGATGCCCTGGGTTATCCCTGCTCTCCAGAGGTGCAGGTCCCCAGCAGGCACTGTGTCATAGATGCTACCTCGTGCAGATGTCTGTGGTACTCCAGAGCATCTCAAGTAGACACCTGTGATTAGGCAATTGAATTTACTCATGTTTTAGAAACTGAACTCCTGGGAAGAAAAAAAAAAAAAAAAAAACAAAACCACAGAAGCAGCATTTTTTAAGGAGTTTTATTCAGTGCTGGTCTCAGGTACATACCGGAAAAGGACCTTGTGCAGCGAACATTGTCTTTGTAGGAGCAGCAGCAGTAAGAGCACAAACCCAGCTCATTTACAAAAACTGACTTGATGAAATCCCTTGGGACTTCACCTCACAATTGGATGCAGTGGGGAAAGCCTGAAAACCAGACATCTGCCAGACCCAGGAGGCCTCAAGATCTTGACCTTAATGTTCCCTACCACAGGTGCTATCTGTCTTCCAGTCAAACATCTGAAAGAATGGAAACAAAGATCTCTGAACATTAGCTCCACGGAACCAAGTTAGGACAAGGCTGACATACCATAGGTTCCTTTGGAGGGGTGGGAGATTGCCAAGGCAAAGGTTGAAGTTAATAATCTTTTAAGTGATTATATTTAAATGTCTTTGTTTGGGGTTCTGGCTCTCTGGAAGACTCATAAAAGCCTGATTGATTACTCTTGCCATCTCTGATTACAAAATTTCCCCACAGTTTTAAATCAACCTGGGGTAACAAGGGCTTGGAAGTTTACTAGAAAACCATAAAATAAAATTCATTTTTTACCTTGCTGCAAAGACATATGAATAAATCTAATAGACCTATGACAGCTCATAAACTATAGGAGACACCTAATTCATTAAATATTGCTAACTATTAACCTTTGTAACTGCAGGATGTAATGTACATGCAAAAGTAATCTCTGGTGGTCAACATACGGTGTGTTAGTAGTAACAATGCAAGCCCAAACTATGCAGCAGGGACCCTTGCATGTTAGGAGATTTATCCAGAAAAAATCTTTTTAAATAGTTTTCTGCTCCTCTTTAACTTTAGAGTCATTGAACATTAATGGCTGGACAAAAATCAAAGCTTAGAATTAAAATATAAAACCAAAATACATTTCAAAGGTTTTAAGTCTGTGTTCTGAAATATTTTCTCTTTTTTGTAATCATTAAAAATAATTCCTGGAGCTCATTTCACACAGCTCACAGTTCTGTAGAATCCATTCTGTTTTGTTAAAATACAAATTCCCAGTCTATGGAGCGAAATCTTATAATCTGCCTTAGAAGCTTTTCTTCAGCTTGAGGACTCATGTGAGTAAAGCAAGAAGGATTTGGCAATGTTTTTATTTTTAAGTAAAACTACTTGCGGTAAATTTGTTTCTAATGTAGCTTTATTTCTATTCCTGAGTTTTCTACTATCCTCTGCAGATTTCTTAAATAGTATTTGTTATTTTCTGTTATTGTATATTTTTATTATATTAATGCCTAAAGACCTTTACAAGGTTTGCAAACCCATTGTAGTAGATGATGAATAAATAGAAAAAAAAAGATGTGTGCCCTGGAGGCCTTACAGTTGATAAATATTTGCTTAGTTGCTTAGAGAAATCATTTTTTTGCACATGGCTTGTTTGAAGCTATTCATTTCAGCTGTCCACTGCAAGGGTTGCTCTGTGTCCCGCATCACAGGCTACTTATTTTGTTCCCTAACTGGTTGACAAACTTTTAAACACTAGAAAGATGAATGGTGAACAGTAAATAGTACATTTCCTAGAGGAATTTTTGGGCAAATGACCACCTGTGCTAAAAGCAGTGAAAGACTGAGGACTCATAAATATTCACACAAACATTTGACAGTTCTCCAAATGTTTGCAAATTAGTAACATGACTCTACAAATAACGATGACACCATACATTTACTAGGGAAAAAATTAGAATATATAGACACAGTGTTCAACTGAGCATGCTTCCAGGTGCTTCCTGTTTACAAGATCTCCTCCCTTTCAAATGATTTTTTCATATCCCTTCTTAAATAAAGAAATATTGTCACATATGCCACTGTCAAATGTTTTTCTGAAACCAGAGGCAGCACACTTGGCTCAAGATAGAGTTTTCCAGTAACACCACACATTTCAAACAGAGTACCAAGCAGGAGAGATATGGCAGGGCAGCTTCTTTATAGAGATCTCCCATAGAGATGGTCTGGAATGGAAATTCTTCTCAAGAGGGCAATAATTCCAGGAATGTTATCGTAAACCTGCTGATATCCATTGCTATTAAGGAGAAACATGCAGTAAAATTCCTGCCCCTTCTAGAGACATCTGTACACAGATGCCCATTTTTTCTGAACATGTCCAGAAAACAACAGTAGCCAACACAGACCCTTGTGTATCCAAGCAATTAAACCCACTGCAATTAGAAATAGGCCATTTAAGATAATAGCATTTTTCAGAGATGAAGAAAAGCCACAGGTGGTAAATTGTACACTGAAAAGATTTGCTAAACATACCAGAAGACCAAAGATTTGTGATTGCATACTTTGTTGATTGAACAATGGGGATATAAACACATCTTCTTCAAAAGAACTCAACAACAAAAAAGGCAAAGAATAATCTGAGGTGCCAGTCTAAAACAAACCCATCTCTGAATAGAGTGATTCAGCTGAAATTATAAACAGGACAAGTAAAAGAGGAAATATCTTGTGAATCTACAACAATGCATTACTAACCACAACAAAACAGAATTAGTTCCATGAAAAAGAGTCTTATAAGATGTTTCTAAAAAGAGAGGAAAAAATTGAAAAGCAAAATGTTAGCCCTTCCTAATTTTTCTTCCGGCTCAGAAGCAGAATGACTGTTTACTATTTATATGGCACCACAAACATGCATGGCTTCTTTTCTGTGATATATAAGCAATTTCCCACTTTAAAGAGCTCACAGTCTAAGCATCAGATCTGTCAAATGCCACCATCAGTCACAAAGTTTAGTATCCTGAGTACTCCCTTTCTGAAACTAACCTTTAACTCACCTACTGCTCCTGTTCTTCTAGTGTTCATGAAAAAATGACACGCAGAGCATTCTCAGACTGATGCTGTGATTTCACAATGGACACCATTCTGTGCTAGAAATTAAATAATCAATACTGTTCTGGAAGACAGGAGTTAGATTGTCCCATCAGGCTGTTGAAACATATAACAATCACAGCATAGACTAAAATATTAATTGCTTATCTAATGAGCCCTTCAGTAATATTTATTGTTAAATGCACAAGGAGAGCCTTTTTCTCCCCCTACATATTACTGGGAGCTTCTTATCACTTTCATTTTGTAACCGTGGTGTTACCAGAGTGACAAAACCTCTGGTGTATTTCTGAAACAAACCCCTGATGACAGTGCTGCTGGACAGAGAGAGCAGCTCTCCTGTGCTTTACACAAAAGGAAAAATGGGATTTTCCAATGCACTACCAACATGGAAGCTCCCAGTTCAGACTGCTAGCTGTATCAGAAGATGCTGTAAGGTTGCAAAATAGGGAGGGTGAATAAACAGAGAAATGAGTTGAAATTCTTAAAAGTGAAAAAAAAAACAAAGGAACTGAAGGTTGCTGTCAATCAGATATTATTTAAAAATTATAGGTGAACATGACACTGGAAGCTAACTGATTGCACAGAAGGGAAGACCTGCATCTGCAAGCTTTGATGGACTGTTATCACTACCCTTCTTCCCAGCGCTCTTTGGAGGTTTTTCCCATGCTATTTATTCCTTCTTTACCTGCATTTAATTTTCTTCTTTTTTTTTTTCAAGTGAAGTTCCAAATAATTTTGTCTTTGAGAAAGCTTGGTAACTGACATCTTAAAGAAGGACCATTCATGGACATGAGGACATATACCCCAGGGGAGCTGAAAAACAAGCCACCTGAATAAGGATTTGAATTCAGTTCACTTTAGAAGAAATGCTGATATTATCTACTTCTTGAAAAGACTTTTCTGTGCAGACCAGAAAGTGGAGGAAGTAGAAAGCCTTCTGACTACTAAATGTTTCCCATTTATCGTGGTTTCTGTGATATCCTGGCAGAGATTGATTTATAAAGCCAGTGGTCCTTAGTAGTTGCTAGGAAACAGTGCTCTGCACTCCATCTGCACACGAGGGGATGTGCAGCCAGAAAGTGTGGTTTCTAATGGAGTAATTCCTCTGACTTCAACCCTGCACAGTGAAATTTAAGTGTGTGGCTTCCCCAGAACAGCATAAGCAAGTTTTAGACCTGTATGCTAATATTGTGGCTTAAACTAAGCTCAGCTAAACTGAGCTCTTAATAACTTTTTTCCCCAGGTCCAATGACCACCAAGTGCAGAATATACTCATTTTAGATATTTGGGAAAGCCAGGGATAAGCTGGGAGGGAATTCCTGGGTCATATATCCAGTCCTTTGATACTTCTGGCAACCTACAAAATCCCCTTCCTACAGTTAACAAGCTCCATCTTTAAGAAAGACAGGATTTTGTCCACTACAAAGTGCACTGGTAAACAGTAGCCCTCTTTTAATTTCTAGCATAAATTTATTCCTGGGCTTTTGTATGTGTGTGTCAACATTGTCCTTTCAGCTAAACAACTTTCTCCTCCTTGGTTTTACCACCTCAATGCATTTATAGGCAGTAATCCTACCTCCTCTAAGTCTGTTTTTTGTTTGACTAGCCAAACCCAACAAAAGCTCCTTACTCCTGTATGATATGCTCCCTTTTCCTGTTGTATTGTGATGCAGCACTTTGCTGCACTTCTTTGTTTGAATTTTTCTTTCTTGAATGTAGGTGGCCAGAAATGTGCATAGTGGTTCCAAGTAGCATATTACATTGCATAACTGTTTCCCGCTCTGTACTGAAAATAGTTCTCCTGCTACTGCCTAGTATACAATTTCTTTCTTTTTTTTTTTCACACCAATGGCTCAGAGACATCCTGTGACTGACAAATACAAATCCATCTTTTTTTTTTCTTTTTGTCTTCCCATTTTCAATGGGTAGCAACCATTCTTGTTACTGGTTCTTAAAAGCATCACACTGGATTTTGTTCTAGTTCATCTAATCCCACCCTATTATTGCGGGCATTGAGTTAACCAGATTTCTACTGAATTTGCCCTCTTGATATGGGTGCATGTTTCCCAATTTTGTTCCTTTAACAAATTTAATTACTGCATATCCACTTCTTGATCACTAATAAAAGTATTTAAGGAACATCATTTGGAATCTAGTTCTAGAGTGCTAGTCCCCTTCCAGCATAATCCATTACTGCCTGCTCTTTGGGCAGGTCTGTGTACTAATTCTCATCTCACAGAATACCTAGCAATTATGTGAAATATTTTACTAAAGAACAGGTAGGCTACAGCTACTGTGTTACTATGTTTTCCTTGGTTAAAAAAAAAAAAAAGTTACTGAAGAAGCCTGAAACTTGGTCCCCTTTAGTAAGTTGATATTGTATTTTAGGACATCTCCTATTACTCCCCATGTCTTTCATTTTCCCTAAAATCTTGTACATCAAAATGGCTGGCCTATATCCCCAGATTTGCCTCTTAGCATCTTTTTTTTAACTGAAGACATCACACTTACTAGCTTCCATTCAGATGGCCATACCATATTGAAGAGTTCTGGTTCAAATTTCGTGCATCCATTTCCACTCTCCATAATCTTATTCCCCACAAACAGTCCTGCTATCGCATCTGTGTTCCACCTGCTCATCTTCAGAGGCAGAGATAAGGTATTAATTGTTTTGGGGGCCATACATAAAATAGCTTTAAATAGCATCCTTACTTTTTTTTTAGTTCTTTGTTCATCCGGGCTGGAGAATCTTTAACTCTTTCTTGTGATTTCTCAAGGTCTAAGTTATGCCAGGTGTTCACAATTCATATTCTGATCTTTCACTTCCAATACTCCAAGTTCTGTTTTCTTTTTCTGAGCAAATCCATTCTGATTCTTGAAGATTCTTTGGAAAATCTCAACATCCTGTTTAGTAGAATTATTTGTCTAGCAAGGTCCAGAGTTCTCTTGCCTGAGAATATGAATTTCAGACCAGTACTGTACCCCAGTTCAGTGCCTTTGCTCTTCAGACTGCTTCACTATGACATAGTCTGCCCTTTTACAGTTAAAAGCTTTAACGATCCACTTCTCTTTGTATAGACTGCCATTTCATTTAAATTGAAATTTGATTAGTACAGTCATTACTTGATAATGTATTATTTTCTCTACTACTTTCTCTATAATATCTTTGCCACTTGTCCATCATCAACTTAAAATACATAAATCCTTGGAAAAGGAAGTTTTTCAACTTCTAATCTGAGAAATTACTAGATTGTACTGTGGATGTAGCATCTGTTCTCCAGTCTATGACTGTGATTTTTAAGTCTCCCATAATGATACCATCACCTGTTAGCCTGTTATATCTCTCATGATACTAAAGCAAACTCAACTCCAGTGTTCACTGTACAGCCCAATCTCTTTCCCACTACGGTCACTTTCAGAATGCTTTCCTAACACATTTTGACACAAACTGATCCTCTTTTATCCACACTATTCTTTAACATTCCTTTACTGTCAGCCATATTCTTAATATATAATGGTACCACATTATCTTAATTCCTTCTGCATTCCTTTCACAGTGTGCATCCTGCAGTACTTGCACTCCAGTTGCAATTAGTATTCTATCATGTTTCTGTTATCCCTCTAACATCCTGTTTCATGTCATGCACCAATAAGCTTAATTCTTCCATCTTCGCGTGCAGGTTGCTTTGTTGCATCTGTTATTGCCGCCTCACTTCACCTGGTTTCCTAGCTAGGTTAAGTACAGTGTTTGCACTGATTTATTGTCTATCCGGTCTTTGGGGTTTGGTGGCATTTTTTCCCCTGTGTTTCCTGCTATCTGATATTCCTTTATCTTTGGTATATCCTCACTGACTTGATTTTATTTCCTTTGTGTTAAAAGAAGATGATGGTAGTATAGCTGTGTCATGGTTTTAGCTGGGATAGTTGATTTTCTTCACTGTAGCTAGTATAGTGCTGTGTTTTAGACTTAGTATGTAAATAATGTTGATAACACACTAATGTTTTTAGTTGTTGCTGGGTAGTGTTTACACTAGTCAAGGACTTTCTAGCTTCCCATGCTCTGCCAGGTGCACAAGAAGCCGGGTGGGGAGGGGATGCAACCAGGAGAGCTGATTCAAATTGGCCAAAGGGTATTCCATATCATGTGACGTCATGCCCAGTATATTAACTGGGGGGAGTTGGCCGGGGGAGGCAGCGATCGCGGCTCGGGGACCGGCAGCGTCGGTCGGTCGGTGGTGAGCAGTTGCAGCACTTGTTGTTTAGTTTTGGTTTTGGTTTTTTTTTTCCCCCCTCTTCTTCCAGTGTTTCATCTCTCTCTCGCTCATTATTTTCCTTTTCATTATATTAGTATTATTGCTGTTTTATTCTAATTATTAAACTGTTCTTATCTCAACCCACGAGTTTTCTTGCTTTGGCCCTTCCAATTCTCTCCCCCATCCCACAAGGGTGGGGGAGTGAGCGAGCGGCTGTGTGGTGCTTAGTTGCTGACCGGGGCTAAACCACAACAAGCTGTCTCCCCAGTTTCCCTTCTTATTCCCATGCACTGCCTTCTGCAGTTTAAAGCTCTTCCTCTCTATCATGGCAGACTTTGTCCTAGGAGAGCCATGATCCAAGGATTCAGATGGAACAAATCCCTGGAAAAGACTCTTCTTCATGGGAAGGCCCCTTTCTGTAATACTCGTTCTGCCTCTGGTAGTAGATTACTAATTCTGCTATTATTACAATCTTTTTTACTGTGGGGTGTTTTTCTCCTTTAAAACTTTATTTGATAGTACATTAAAAACTTTCTGTCTAAGTATTTATACCATGCTCATCACCTTACGATCTGGCTTTATTTAGGCAACTAGAGTGTTTTATCAGAATATCAACAGCATTGCAAAATGCTTTTCTACATGGCCCTCATCTCAGGCAAAAATAGAGTGCATTTTCTGGGTGCTCCTTGCTTCTTGGTGTATATCTCTGTTTTTCCCATTATAAATACCTGTTTCAGTTACACTATAGATACAGGTACTTTGCTGTAGCTGGGGACACAGGCAGGAGAATTTTGCAGGTTGAGATAATATTTTTATTATGCCAGCTGATACAGTTGGGAAAATTAATCAAGCTTTTCAGCATGAAGGCACATCTTAGGGTCACTTGGTGTCTGAACTGTTAAAAATTTTAATAGATCTTGGTGTCTAAATGGCCCTTGAAGGTAGAGAAATACTATCCTCTTCTTAAATTTAGTGTTTAAGTGACTTGACTGAGTCACAAGGAAGCCTCTGCAGTAGATTCGTGATCAACTAATCTGGGCCTAAAATATGTGCCATTCCTGATGACACTATTAATGATATCTGTAAAGAACAAAACAGAGAAGAAACATGACTTACTACAGAAAATTCATTAAAGAGTATGAATATTTACTATAAGAAAACATCTAGAATATCTACCCACTGTTATATAGTCATCCATTACTTTAAAAAAAAATATGCAAAAAAGGTATAATGTAATCCAAAGAGCTTCCAGAACAAAAAGGAAAGAACAAAGGAACACAGATAACACACCCAGATGCCATGTCCAAACATGATGTGTAACCATGTGCTTCCTGTGGAAGCAGAATGGCAAACAAAGAACCCTATGAGCAGCACAGGGGATACACAGGATAACAACAGGAGCAAGGGCCTGGCCCAAATAGGTCCCAGTTTAAACGTCCCTCCAGTTTTTCACATTTTGTCAAGGGGATGGTCAGTAGCTCCTGTCCCACCTGCAGTAAGCAGCGTACAGTTTTGATGTAAGAATTAAATGACCTTGCAGGGTAATGAAAATGGGGTGATGCCTCGTAGCATTAAGTGCAAGATAGCGCATATAACTGATGTATATAATGGCTAATAACAAGAATTACAGTAATAACATGAACGTACAAGCTGGAAACAACTCAGAAGAAAGTCCAAGTTTATAAGAGAATGAGTAACACCTGGCACTGTGGGAAAGGAAATGCAATTCTAGATAGACCAGATGAATATCTCAGTAGAGACAAAGCAGCCTGAGCTTCACTACCCAGAGCATTGGGAAGATCTCTCTGGCCTGTTGTGTGCCCTTTTGGGGCTCTCAGACAGGAGCAGGTGCACATCATAATAAGGAGAACAGAGAGCCAAGAGCTTGTCTGGTAAGCCTGGGAACAGAAAAGCTGAGAGAGGATATCATGCCTCTCTGTAAACACGTCCAATAAGTAAGCACCAGGGAAAGGAAGAGCTATTTAGTCTAAAAACCAATACTGGCACAAGTACAAATAGACCCAAACTGACAATGAATACATTTATATTGGGAATTAGAAGAAGGTTTCCAATCCCCAGGAGAATGACGTTCTGAAACAGCCACTGAGCAGGCTGTTGGGATGAAAATTTCTGAGTCTCTTCAAGCTGAGATTGGTCAATTCATTAACAGTGATCTAACGTCACTGTTCAAGAGAAGAGAAACTTGACCCAGTGCCTCACAAGGTCAGTCCCGGTCCTACGTTCCTTCCTAAATAATAACACCTAGTAATTACACTACATTGTCTCTTCAAAAACTGACTGCTTAAGTAACCTGTCAACCAATGCTATGATGTCTTCTTGGAAGCGGATATGCTGTGGTGGGAAGCTTCAGCAGCTCAGTCCTGCATCTCATCTCAATGAAAACATTAAACATAAGGTGTTATGATGAAAAAAAATTTGTAAACAACATTGACTTATATTTAGAAGTATCTGTATAACAGCAAGCACATGCCTGTTACCCCTTGCAGCTATTCTAAATAAAGAAAAACTTAAGCATATGTTTACAAGGACTTCAGTGTGTAAGCTCCTCAGGGCAGGGAGTCTGCCTCTACACTCATTATTTTTAAAGCAAAGTACACATCTATACAAGTAACCACAATTTTAGGTTACTGCTGTTGGTGGCCAGTTGAAGTTACTTCATTAACCTCAGATGTGGAAGTGATTACTACCAGATACTCAGACTTTTTTGAACAGTGAGACATCTGAAATATTGTGCACAGGTTCTATTTCTTACATCCACAGTGGGGGTGTAAATATTCACAGGCATTTGAGCACCACTTAAGCAACAGCAATAAAGACCCTGAGCATTTTGTGAGAATTAATGACTGCCTGAGACTGTTAATAGCCTGAGGTGGAACTTTGGGCCATTAACCCCAACTGGTCATTAAACTTCAGTACAGGTCCAAGGCTGAGGTCATTATGGCAGTTATGAATTCTAGGGGGGAAGGTATATTTATATATGTTGATTTAACACTATTTTGTCTGTATTGTTTTAGATCAAAGCTATAGATAGGCTAAAGAAACTCCAGATCTCCAGATGCTGGTAACAACTGTCAAACATTCTTCATCTCCATGGAAAGACTGCAAATAACAACATGTCAGAAAATTCCCAGCCAGGTTGGAAATATTTTCAGCATTTGTAAAACATTCACAAAAGCAGGCAGGTAGTTCCAAAAATTTCATAAAATAAACCCCTGAGAATCAATCCAGGCTGCTCCCATAGGGCCACAGGGCCTGGTATGTATAAGCCCAGATGCAAGGAAGGAAGGTAAGGTGAACCTAGACAGCAAAAGTGGTGCAATTGATCCAGATGCAGGGTCTGGCTCCTCTTGAAGTCCCAGATGAACCTTGATGGTACTAAATTGTATTAATGGTACTCATGGGATTGAGAGCAGCCCTGCGGAGAAGGACTTGGGGGTACTGGTGGATGAAAAGCTGGACATGAGCCAGCAATGTGCACTCGCAGCCCAGAAGGCCAAACCGTATCCTGGGCTGCATCAAAAGAAGCATGACCAGCAGGTCGAGGGAGGTGATTCTGCCCCTCTACTCCACTCTGGTGAGACCACACCTGGAGTACTGTGTCCAGCTCTGGAGCCTTCAACACAGGAAAGACTGTTGCAGAAGATCCAGAGGAGGGCCACAAAAATGCTCAGAGGGATGGAACACCTCTCCTATGAGGACAGGCTGAAAGAGTTGGGGTTGTTCAGCCTGGAGAAGAGAAGGCTGTGGGGAGACCTTATTGTAGCCTTTCAGTACTTAAAGGGGGCTTACAAGAAAGATGGGGACAGACATTTTAGTAGGACCTGTTGTGGTAGGACAAGGGGTAATGGTTTTAAACTAAAAGAGGGTAAATTTAGACTGTATATAAGGAAGAAATTTTTTACAGTGAGGGTGGTGAAACACTGAAACAGGTTGCCCAGAGAGGTGGTAGATGCCCCATCCCTGGAAACATTCAAGGTCAGGTTGGATGGGGCTCTGAGCAACCTACTCTGGTTGAAGATGTCCCTGCTCATTGCAGGGGGGTTGGACTAGATGACCTTTAAAGGTCCCTTCCAACCCAAACCATTCTGTGATTCTATGACTCTATAATAAATGCACAGGCCTCCTCTCAGCCTCTTCACAGACACCTAGTTTACACAGGCTGTGCATTTCTAGCAGTGTGCAGCTTTGCCACACACAGCAGAGAAAGGATGAGGACTCGATGTGCTGCTGAGAGCAGTGGTGACTCCAGCTCAGGGGGTGCCCACTTCATGGGATGCTGCAGATCAGAGGAGACCCAAGAGGAGCAGGGCACTCTGAGAACAAAGCTCAGGGCTTAAGCACTCAGTGTGTAAAGGACACATAGCCAAGGGCATAAAGATACTCCTTACACAAATGAAGGAGCTAAGGGAGGTGAAAATGCCTTGACTTGCAGGAATCATAGAATCATTTAGGTTGGAAAAGACCTTTAAGATCATAGAGTCCAACCACTAACCTAGTACTGCCAGGTCCACCACTAAACCGTGTCTCTAAGCATCACATCTACACTTTCAAGTACCTCCAGGGATGGTGACTTAACCACTTCCCTGGGCAGCCTGCTCCAACGCTTGACAACCCTTTCGGTGAAGAAATTTTTCCTAATATCCAACCCTAACCTCCCCTGGCACAACTTGAGGCCATTTCCTCTTGTCCTATTGCTTGTTACTTGGGAGAACTGACACTCACCTTGTTACAACCTCCTTTCAGGTAGTTGTAGAGAGTGATAAGGTCTTCCCTGAGCCTCCTTTTCTCCAGGATAAACAACACCAGTTCCCTCAGCCGCTCATAAGACTTGTGCTCTAGACCCTTCACCAGCTTCGTGCCCTTCTCTGGACATGCTCCACACCTCAATGTCTTTCTTGTACTGAGGGGCCCAAAACTGAACACAGTATTCGAGGTGCGGCATCACCAGTGCTGAGTACAGGGGCACGATCACTTCCCTACTCCTGCTGGCCACACTGATACAAGCCAGGATGTTGTTGGCCTTCTTGGCCACCTGGACACACTGCTGGCTTATGTTCAGCTGGCTGTCAGCCAGCACCCCCAGGTCCTTTTCCACCAGGCAGCTTTCCAGCCACTCTTCCCCAAGCCTGTAGTGTTGCGTGGGGTTGTTGTGACCCAAGTGCAGGACACAGCACTTGGCCTTGTTAAACCTCACACAACTGACCTCGGCCCATGGATCCAGCCTGTCCAGATCCCTCTGCAGAGCCTTCCTTCCCTCGAGCAGATCGACACTCCCGCCTAACTTGGTGTCATCTGCAAACTTACTGAGGGTGCACTCGATCGCCTTGTCCAGATCCTTGATAAAGATTTTAAACAGAACTGGCCCCAATCCTGAGCCCTGGCGAACACGGCTCATGACCGGCTGCCAACTGGATTTAAATCCATTCACCACAGCTATTTGGGCCTGGCCACCCAGCCAATTTTTACCCAGCAAAGAGTCCATCCATCCAAATCATGAGTAGCCAGTTTCTCCAGAAGAATGCTCTGGGAAATAGTGTCAAAGGCTTTACTAAAGTCTAGGTAGACATCTACAGCCTTTCCCTCATCCACTAAGTGGGTGACCTTGTCATAGAAAGAGATCAGGTTGGTCAGGCAGGACGTGCCTTTCATAAATCCATGCTGACTGGGCCTGATCACCTGGTTGTCCTGTACGTGCAGTGTGATGGCACTCAAGATGATCTGCTCCATAACCTATCCAAGGGAGCCGTTTCATGTGGCAATGGAATTGCCATAATGACTAGATGCCTGTCAGAGAGCATCCCTGCTCCCTGCTTGCTTTTCCTTCACCTCCTGCCTTCATGGCCCTGGCCCTTCTTGACTCCTCGACAAGCCCATTCAGCCCACTAAACTAGCAGAAACCTGGAGGGCAGGGGGGATTGTCTCTTTTCTTGTCTGTTTATTTGGGAATGAGTGGGAGAGCACAGCCTGCAACCAGGAAATGGGGATGAAGGGACACCAGACATTTAGATTGGCTCACCCTAAATGGTACACCATCTCCCACAGCCAAAAAGAAGTACTCAGCTACAATGATTTGAAAAGGTTATCAAACAGGGCAGAAAAATTCCACAGAAAGTCTTGCCCAATGAAAGACAAGGGCAAAATTCCCACCGGTTTCACTGGAGGGAGGAGGTCACAGACATTCTTTGCTACATCTTGCACAAGATTCACTGTTAATTTCTAGTGGAGAACTGAGTAGTACTAAAAAGCTTTAGAAAGACAAATTAAAAAAAGAGCTAAGTAAACATATTACTCTCAGTTCTTTGTAACAATTAAAATGTAGAGACAAGTAGCATTTCAGATACACACATAGGTACTAAAAAGAAAAACTGCTCACAATATATCTAATTCCCCAACTGTTTTTGCCACAGCAGGATTAGATACCAGGCAAAAAGTAGTGTGCTGGCAAGGAGCCAGAGCATTCCTGGATTGCACATATGTTAGATGTGCCTGGCATTTATTACAACAGTGCAAGAGCACCTCTATAGTCAAGGGTCAGTGAGCATTTCCATTATAAACAAAGAAGTTAAGGCTCTAATAGCTTGCTTGTTTCAAAAGTCTCAGTAAAGAATTGCAAAAAAAATCTGTAGAGAAAAGCCTGACAAAAATGCTATCAGACAATTTTAGTCCAGGGATCTTCCAACCCCAATTTTTCCAGAGCCTGGAAAAAAAATAGCCTGTAATATTGTTTTTTAAAGCTTTTAGTTTGCTGGCAGTTCTGGAGGTAGTGCCTGTTTTCTCTCTGTGGATTTGACCCATGCACAGTTGGGGCATCATTACGATCTCTTCCCTTGGGGTTCTCTTCTTATACAGGAATCGCAAAGCACAGCAGCACATTTAGAGCAGGAGGTTATGGCTCACACTTTCTGTAAAGGGACTGGCAAAGGTTAATACACCTGCTAGACACATCCTGCTAGACAAACATTATTTTGCCTTCACAGGTCAGCAAGCTACCTCCCTATCAACCACACTTTGAACTGAGATTGTACAACGCCATGGCAAGCCCACCCAGCCATGGGCAAATGAATATTAGTGTCCTTGGCTGCTTCTAATAAAATCAACATACCCTGCATGAGCCACCATGGCCTGAGGCCCACTCTAACATGTCAGACCCTGCGCCAGGGTCAGCAACCCAACCAGAGCTCTGTATGAGAGTGTGCAGAAATTCTAGTTACTCATTGGATGGCCTCCAGTGTGTGCTGTGCCAAAGGCTTGTTAGAAGCGGGGCTTGCAAAGCACAACTATTTGTTCATGATGAAAGAATGACTTTTGGTGGGTGCTACTTGCACCAAAGGTAACAGATACTTGAGATTATAGCTGTGCCTTGATTTCAGTGGGACTAACCCGTTATTTTCATCTAAAAACTGATCACAGAAGAGCCTCACAGCATTACTTTAGCCAGACATGACTGTGGTGATGACTTTGAAACTGCTGGGGCACCTGCCGGTTTGAAGGAACTAATCAGGATTTTATCATTTACCTTCTTGCTCTCCCCTAATGTGGTAACCCAAATTATTACTAGGAATAGAAAGAATACGCTTGCTTTACTAACGGAATAGTGGTTTGTAAAATAGACTCTCTTGCCTTTGAAGTGAACCCAGATACATCCTTCTTGTAGATCCAGAATTGTGCCACTCAAAAGCCATCCTTTCTGGGGTATTTATGACCTGATTTAAAATACTGACACATCCAATTAAACCGTGGGAATCCATATTTTAAAGAACGAGCCAAATGCTAAAGCATTCACTTTTTTCAGGAGGACAGGAGCAGGACAGTTACTGTGCAGCCTCTTCTATTAGTAAGAGAATGCACCAGTTCCACATGTGTTAAGGGGCATTGCCTTCTGAAGGGCAGGTTTTTAGAATATGTTAGTTAGGTGTACTTAGAAAGAGCCATAGCACACCTTTAAATCCTAGCTGAGACAGGGCAAGCGCATGCTCCCTGAGGACTCGTCATGGCCAGAAGAGAAGGAATGTGTTTGAAAGTCCCCATCTGCCCAGCAGAGACTCATCATGAAGAAAAGCTATAGATAATGGCCTGTGGTTTGCAGTTATCTACTCCTAGTTCTTTACAATCAGGGGAATGCCACATATACCACAAGCTGAGTGCAAGATGAAGCAATTAAACCAGATCCTTAAAAGCAGTCTGAATATACTTTGCTTGGAGCCATCCATTACAACAAGCAATATATCAGACACCCTTCATTATCAGGAATCTGTCCTGCAGGTACTGGAATTTCTCCCGCTTGCTTTATATTGGGCAAGAACCTGAATTTTTCCCTATAGTCCCATACAAAGGTTTTAACACCAGTTCCCACTGAGAGTCATAAGCATATGCCAAGAGACCAGAATCTGAACTTTGAGTAAGATTTATTAATAGGTTTAGGCACTCTAGCTAAGCGTAACAGTGAGTGATCTCATGGGGATAACTAACTACTGTTTTCAGCAACTCTCCCCTTTCTGTTAGCTAGTATCAACTTCTGGTTATCTTCTACCTGGACAATACTGTTAACAGCATATCTTTGGATTCATAGCAGTGTAAGAAGCCACCCAGCACGGTCAAAGAGATATTTGTATCATGTTTGCTTTACTTTGGTCTCCCACATTGCCTCTGATGCAGCACTCACTCCCCCTTTATGTTGGAGTCTCTGACCAAAAGCAGGTGGCAGAGTCTGAGGCTATGACAATCTCTCTGGAGAGTCAGTTTGATTTTCTTCTCTGTGACCTTTCTGTGTTGTAATAAACATAAAGATTCAGAATCTAAATCAGAGGAAATACTATTGTACCAAGACTAAAGCTGGGAAGGTTCAAGACATTGAGTGACCTGTAGTTTGGGGGATTTTTCCATAGATTCTTCAAGAAAAAAAACACCTATTTGCCGTTAAAATACTATTCCTTTCCCAGGTTTTGTGTGTTTCATAGCTAGGACTAAATTCTCTCTGATGAGGTTTATATTCATGCACTAAGAAATATTTCCTTAGCAACTGTAAATTTCATAATAACCTCCATGTTACCAGCCAGAATTTATAGATCCTGCTCAGTCCATTTCCTATTGAACATGCCTTGGTGTATTGGGTTTGTGTGGCAAGGTTTTGGTAGCAGGGGAGGCTACAGGGGTGACTTCCATGAGAAGCTGCTGGAAACTTCCCCTGGTCCAACAGAGCCAGTGCCAGCTGGCTCCAAGAGGGACCTGCCGCTGGCCAAGGCTGAGCCCACCAACGACAGTGGTAGTGCTTCTGGGATAACAGAGTTAAGAAGGGGAAAAAAAAACCTATGCAACAGAAACTGAAGCCAGAGAGAGGAGTGAGAATATGTGAGAGGAACAGCCCTGCAGACACCAAGGTCAGTGAAGAAGGAGGGGGAGGAGGTATTCCAGATGCTGGAGCAGAGATTCCCCTGCAGCCTGTGGCGGAGACCATGGTGAGGCAGGCTGTCCCCATGCAGCCCATGGAGGTTAACAGTGGAGCAGATATCCACCTGCAGCCTGTGGAGGATCCCACACCGGAGCAGGTGGATGCCTGAAGGAGGTTGTGACCCTGTGGGAAGCCCATGCTGGAGCAGGCCCCTGGCAGGACCTGTGGACCCGTGGAGAGAGGAGCCCACGCTGGAGCAGGTTTTCTGGCAGGACTTGTGACCCCGTGGGGAACCCACACTGGAGCAGTCCATTCCTGAAGGACTGCACCCCATGGAAGGGACCCACGCTGGAGCAGTTTGTGAAGAACTGCAGCCCATGGGAAGGATGCACGTTGGAGAAGTTCATGGAGGACTGTCTGCTGTGGAAGGGACCCCACGCTGGAGCAGGAGAAGAGTGTGAGGAGGAAGGAATGGCAGAGACGTGTGATGAACTGACCACAACACCCAGTCCCTGTCCCCCTGTGCTGCTGAAAGGGAGGAGGTAGAAAACATCAGGAGTGAAGTTAAGCCCTGGAAGAAGGGAGGGGTGGGGAGAAGGTGTTTTTAAGATTTGGTTTTATTTCTCATTATCCCACTCTGATTTGATTGGTAATATATCAAACTGATTTCCCCCAGCTGAGTCTGTTTGGCCTGTGATGGTAATTGAATGATCTCGCCCTGTCCTTGTCTCAACCCACGAGCCTTTTGTTATATTTTCTCTCCCCTGTCCAGCTGAGGAGGGGAGTGATAGAGCAGCTTTGGTGGGCACCTGGTGTCCAGCCAAGGTCAACCCACCACACCTGGTTTCCCTTTCCTATTTTAGCTGTGTGCTGCGGGAAGTACAGGAAGGTCTCGTGCAAACTCCAAGTTGGTATATTTAGGAGGGCTTTGGACTGAAAGAAATGGAACAGTCTTTACTTTCCTCTCTACCTTGGTTTACATAATTATTCTTTCTATGACATTTCCCATCCTCAAACCAGGATTAAGTTGGTTCTTTGCATGTGACTCTAGTCCTTAATATTCCTTCCACATCAGTGCATAGGTGGAAGCGTGTGTGTGCGTGTCTAATTAAGGAAGGCTTCTTCATGAAAGCACCATCGCAGAACTGGAGTGCACACACGCACAAGTCTGAGTGCTGGCTCCCCAAGCTCCCCCACTTCAGCAGCACACCCTTCAAAGAACAGCTTCAGCAATACAGAGTAAAAGTTGCTCTGCTCTGGAGCTGGAAGTTTTTAAGTGGTGCCCAGGCTGTGCACTGCTGATTGTTGCTTAGCAATAAAATGTGCAGCACATGGTGATGGTGCAAAGATACTAGAGTATTTTTTTTTAAAGGAAAAAGAAAAGGGGTAAGAAGGTCACACTAATAATCACTGGAGAAATGGGAACATTATCAAATGCAGCATCTAGGGAGGAGGTCATACTCCCCCAGCCTGTCTGTGAAATCTTCCTTCCTCATTTAGTTTCAACATGGAGGGACAAAAGAGGAGGCAAATTCAAAGTGTTTTGCCCCCACTCCTGCCTTACTGCTAGCAATCCCATTCCATTTTAGCACACCGAAATAGGATCTTTTTTTTTTTTCAGAGTAGGCTTGCTCCTGGGTTAAAGGGAAAAAGGCAAAGAATCTGCCACATTACACTGAAATAATGGATTTAGAAAGGAAAACATGTATTAGTGTAGATGAAAACACAAATATTATTTTCAGGCTACAGCGAGGCATCCTATTAATAACGATTTACCAAGGATCCCAGAGGCAGCTAAATAAAATGGAAAGGCTAGGCTGAGCTAGGCAAGTGGCTTATGATTACAGTTACACTACAGCCCCAGTAGAAAAAAAAATTAAAGAAAGAGAACTGACATCCTTCACAAAGTAGAGTACAGAAGAAATGTGACTTGTGGCCTTTTGTTAATACAGTATCAACTTCAACTGAACCTCCCAGATTTGATTCAAGTCAATATATCTGGAGCTTCCTGGAACAATAAATCTTGATGTTAACCACAGTAGAAGACAATCTCTGTCTGATGTATGCTTTGTATTGCATTTGAAATAGAGATATGGTATGTAGATGGTGAATTATCCATACACACAAACTATTAATGAATGAGTCAACATAAGGACAAGATTTGGGACCCTTAATGTTAGAAAAAGGAATTAGCTCCACAGGCACACAGGTTCCCAATGATCCTCTAACACCATGCTCACCTGTATACTCATTCTATTTATTTCTACCAACCTTATCTGAGCCCATTTCTAGGATGAAAATTTGCATTTAAAGTCTTGGAGTTTGGGAATGTGCCTCTCCCATGTTGCACACAATCTCCAGGGATGGACTGAGACCTCTACGTGGCTTGGAGCAAGCTTTGGTTCCCAGAGCTGCCCTGCCTTGGGGGACACCACAACCCCCAGCGTGGCACCAGCTCACCCAACCTCCCCACACCTCTCTCCTTTGTCTGTGTGGCAACAGCAGCAAATCATGGCAGTCCTTGCATCTCCTTGCCACCCCAGGCAGCGGAGCTGAAGCTGTGGATGCTTTCCTCCTGCCTGCCAGCTGTGGGAGGGGAGAAGGCAGACCCAAGGACTGCAGGCACCGTAGCTGCCAAAGGGCAGGCTCATTTTAGATCCTGCAACTTACCTGAGTTTACGGGGCTCACAAATCACAGATACTCCACAAACCATGGTACCAGTGGACATGGCCCTTTGGCTCATCAGATCTGAGAGTGGGAGAGAGCTCACAGGCTGTCTCAGAGGAGACAGGAACTCTGTGATGCTGGGCAAATATGGGCATCCCATGAATGAGTTGTCATTTTATAATGTAGCCTGGTGCCTCAGCATAGCAAATGATTAGCAGCAAAATTAATGGCTATAATTAAACATTTTGAAGTCAAAGAAAGCCTTCCCATTTCCCCTACAATTCCTCTGTGATACACAGCCAATCCAGTCAGTCCCTGCTCTTACATATTGCTAGAGAATATTACACAGAAATCTCTGCCCCCACCTCTCAGGAAAACAAATAGCACTGAAGCCAAATAAAAAGTTGTAATGTTTAAACAATGGTGCAGGAAAAGAAAAAATGAGGAAAAACAGATACAAAAAGATACAAATTTAAGCAACAGGTTACTTGAGAAATCCAGTCACAGTCAATGAGCACAGAAGACATGGGCCAGCCCGTGGCTCTTGGCTGCAAGAAGAAATGTGTAACAACACGTGCAACAAGAACAAGAGATCTGCTTTAAATGAGATATGTCTCCTTTCATTCCTCAGTAAGCACGTATCTTTTCCAATAACATTAAAGGAAGTTAGTAAGCACATCAATAAAAGAATGTGGCAGTGTTTGCCAAGTGTCACTGAGATGTTATTATAAGAAGAGTGTCTTGAGAGATATTTAACCATTTAGCACCGCTCCCCTGCCCCATTCAATCATTGGACTTGATTGTTACTGCTGCCAGATCCTGAACAAACGTCTTGACAGAAGCATCTCCACTGGTACTGCTGTCCAGTCAGTGAGAGTGCTTCATCAAAGAAGAAATAGAATTAGGGATGCAAACTTCATTTCTCAAATGGTAAGAACTTGCCATGGTGAATAGCAGCTGCAAAACTCCACTTCTCAGGCCTTTGCTAGATTTAAATAATCTTTAATAATTTCACCTTAGTACAAATCCTAATTACGTATTCAGGCTGCCTCGATTTTTGTAACATAATCTATTTTTCTGTAATGCAATCTGACCCACTACCTATGTGAAAACTCAATGGTGGAGAAAAATACAGAGACTAAACAGAAGAGGGAAGTCTGTTTTGATTCTTTGAAAGAAGCATTTTGCCAAACCCTAACATTTCCCTGCTCTTTGGTGTGTTAGGCCACTGAACTGGCAGCACAGGGCTGCTTACAGCTTCCTGCAAGTGTCTGTCCATGTAATCCTTGGGTCATCAAAAGCAGCTTTCAAACAAAGGAGCTTTGCTTTTCTCCTCTTCCATCTCCAAAAAGTGCCTGTCAGAAGCTCCCACCACCTCCAGCTTGAGGAACAAAAGATTCATCTGGGTTCTGGGGCAGAGTGTGACGTTGTTCTTGACAGCATCTTACTTGTTTCTGTGTGAAAACCACCTGTTTACTGTTGTCTAGAAGAGTAAAATGTATATGAAGTATTGGAAAATATCTACAAGATAAAGGTCTGGGTCTGCTGCCTAGTCTGCTCCCTTCAGCTGCATTCTAGGCACAGCACTTATATTCCAAGCCTTTCTGGCTTAATTATTCTTCCTGAAATTGCTGGGGAGCAAAAACACTGCTGTGTATCAGCAACCAGACTTCTCTGGGTGTCAGCATAGATGTTCTCTGGTTACACATCTTCTTGATATATGTAGCCACAATGAAGAAAAACATAACCCTTCAAGCAGTTCAACACATCTGATATTTGAGCTTCTCATTTCAGTAATTTGTTGTACTTATTTTTCTCTTAGAAAAAAGAAGGAAGAAAGGACGAGTATCATGTGGTTATGAATTTTGACACAGCACAGACCACCTTCCATCCTGACTACACATCAGCTACCCTACTCAGTACCCTTAAAATTAAACAATTGTCAGTGTCAGCTTCCCAATTCCGAAGTTTTCAGTATCACCTCCAACCATCCTGAAAGCTCTAAGGAGGAAAAAAACCCTCTTCCTTCATGAGTGATTTTCTTATTCCTTAAAAATCCTTTTATCAATAATTCTTGACAAAGCAGTCATTATCAGCAGTCTAGTGTCTTTTCTCAAGGTATTTAAAGCTAACAAGATTTGCCACAGCCTGTTAATGCTCTCACTAACCAGCCATTATTGAGACTAACCACCAGCTTCATGGTTAATATTGTTACTGAAATGTGGAACTTGAATTTTTAGCCATTTGACTTATGGGACTGGTGTATTTGATAAACTCATAAGCAATAGGTTAAAATGAGAGGGACAGGAAACGTTTGCTTTTTCAGGCATGAAGCAGATGTTTAAAAACATTTTGTGCGTTTCTGGGAATATTGGAGCACAGGGCTGCAAGAGATCACACAGATTATCGAGTCAAGTCCCCAGCAATCAGAGATAATATGGAGTAAATGTTTAGTCCACAAAAAATGTATAGCACTATAGAAAGCTTGGGTCCTTCTAGGTCTGCTGTTCCTGGAACATCTGTCTCACAAAGCCCTGCTCACCAGTGACAACAAATTATTCCTCATCACTCTCTGTCAAACTAAAGACTAAAAGACCAGAGGGGTCTGAATACACCAAAAGTAAATACAAGGAGAGATCACCAATAAAGAAATATCTGAAGTCCCAAATAAAGGTCCCTAACCATCCTATGAAGCAGACTGCTGTTGATGAGTAGAAGCATGTGCTAAACAAAAGCAAGACAAAATACTTAGCTATCTCAACCAAGCTGATAATTTTTTTCTGAAAACTCTTAATGTAATGACAACTGCACCTCAAAATACTCTCTGAAAGGTTTTCAGGAGTCAAATATAAAGGGATTTTCCTTTGAAGTTTATCAACACTGCTCATTTTGAGGGATTTGGAAAGTCAATCTGTACTAGAATTATATGGAAGCAGATACCCTACCCTCTGGAAGGCTTTGAAAGGCCCACATTGAAAATCCTCAGCTCCCTATTTAATCAATTGAGAGAGGTAACTACTATGACCAAGCAAAGTATTGACAGTCACAGCCTGACCTCTGTGTCTCTCCTTTGGTTGAGTTAGGGTCTGGCAGCCGCAAGTAGCAGGCTGCCTGAATTGCTCATTGCTCTTCCTAAGACACCATGCTAACTGCCAAGGTCACCCTAGGTGCCACAGTCAGACATGTGAATATCACCTGTTTTCTTTTGGTCCTGGCTCCAGGTTCCTCTTCAGAAATGTTGTGGTTTGTCTATATATCTTTCTAAACCCATCTCTCAGAAGAGGCAGATAGACTGGGGCAGTAACTTGAACTGAATGTTTCTTGCCTGTCTTATACTACATCTTCTGACTGCAATTTTTCAGAAATACCCCAGCATAATCATTCAGGCACTTCGCAAAATGACACCCTCAGTTTTGCCTTGTCAAAACCATGATTTTCTAAACAATAATAACAACAAAAGCAGACAGCACGCTTCATATTCTTTCTGCAGTTCTCCACGTTTTACAGAATTTGGAGGATTTTTCATATCCATTTATACAATATTTCTAAACAAAAAGATTTTTTTTTGGTTGGTGGAATAATCTTTTATTTGAACTTACCAAGTCCCAGAGGACAAGTTTTTTTCTTTCGGTAGCAATAACAGACTCTGTTTGAATTACACAAGTACTGTAGACATACCTCTGGCCTTCTCTGCTGCACCAGTGGGCTAACTCAGGTCACCCTACCCCTCATGGATGAAGCAAGATGCTGACCCTGTACTTTCAGCTCTTGTTTTATTTGTTCATGCTTATCCATGTGAGAATATGGTTATGAATACAGTCTCCACTGGAGTAATAAGAACAAGAGTCATCTTGAGGAGTGCTAAGGCATTTGACCTTTAGGTCACTAGTTGGAATTTAATCCAATCTGGTAGTTACTGAAAATTGTTAGTGTCCAATGGCTTTACTGTGGCCTACTGGTGTGTGATATGAGCTGATGGTTTCCCAGGCTAGATCTTGTTGGTGAGGCTTTTGGAGCCCTGGAAGTAGCTTTGCTGTTGGCAGTCTAAGCAGACCTGTAAAAAACAGCAGAGGTTTGAAATGACTGAACTTCTCCCTCTCCAGCTCAGTCTGGAAAAGGAGACACGTTGGTTGCCTCTTTCAGGGAAATTTAGTTTTCTTGAAAAAGCTAGCTGCAATACCTTGTCAATGGGTTTGCAGAGCAATCTAGCAACACTTCCAAATGTAAATGATGCTTGTGAAAATGTGGTTGCATGCTAGTGACAGCTTGGGGGCTGTGAAAGGAGATTGTAAGCTCCCAAGCTCAGAGTTTTATTTCACTGAGAAATGAGTAGGATGGCAGGATTCTGGCACCCCAGAAGCACATGCCACGTTAGAGCCTGCTGGTACCCTCGTCTGTGTCCCTTGCTCTTTGTTTGGCAATTTTTGTTGATCACTGCCCCCAGCTGAGCTGACAGAGCTCAGGCTGTTAGCTCTCAGCTGGATACAAGGACTGAAGAAACCAGTGAAGCTTCTTCTATGCATTGCAGACAGGCTTTTACCTCTGCTCTTGCATTTTATTTGATTGTGTCATGCAGTCCCTCATAGCATTTCCACCTCTCTCATTGCAGAGAAGAATTAGTTTCCCAGCTGCCTGTGCTGAGCAGCCTGCTGACAGACACAGGTCAGTGGGTGAGATAACTAGCTACCCCTTGCTGAGATGGAGGAAAGGAGAAAGATCTGATGAGGAGCTATGCATATGTATCTACATGCCAGGCATATTATGCCACTCAGTAGGTTTCCTCTTCTAGCCTCTGAGCCTCTCTTTTTGGTTTTGCTGGCATCCACTTCTGCCGTTTCCGTACATCTTGCCTGGAGGTTTGTTGCATAAATGTTTTTACAAATGGGTTGTTAGAAATACTACAATTGCTAATCTAACACTACAAAGCAGTAACGGGCATTTTGTTGAATGTATATTTTCCACCTCTTGACCAGAAAGAAGACCCTTGGATTCCCACGTTGCTGAACAACAATACACATTCACCTTTTGCTCCTCTCCGCAGTGCTTCTTTAGCTTAATTCTTCCCAATATCTACAATTTCCACCTTTCAGAATTTGCTGTTGTCCTGAACTTTCCTTTCTTGGATTTGTGGTGACTGTAACAGCACTTCTGCCCCCATCAGTCTGAAAAAAACTTGTGCCATCCTCAGAAATCAGATATCAGTACAGTTCCACTGGTCTTACAGGTCCCATTTTTTCTTGCCTACAGAGAAGTATAAATGAAGAGTCTTCCTTTCCTACCACAGTCCTCATTATTATTAGTATTACAGAAATGTTCAGCCTGTGATGGGATTGTGTCCATCTACAAATAAAAACAGGATCCCAAAACTTAAAATACCTATGTTACTAATCACAGTTATCTCAGCCAGTGATTAGAAGACCCTCTACGAGTCTGTGCACAGCTTCCGAGGAGCTTGCAAAAGGTGATCAATAAAAAACTAATTTCTACATGCTGTAGAAGGAGCTGTATATGTGAAATGTCTACAAAGGACCACACCTCTACTAAGGTTGCACCTCTAAAGAACTGAAAGCCAGTGCAGGACATGAAGGGAAAAAACATGACACACAAGGGAAGAGTGATGCCTGTTCACAGATATTTTTGATATCTCCTGTATTGAGGAATAATTTCCAATCATAGCATAGTCCAACCAGGATTTAATAATGAAAATTAACTACTCTGTGCCTTCTCACAGACTCCTACCTAGGATTTAACTCCTTTTTAAACAAGACTGCAAATACCCAAATAGAAAATCTCCAGAGCAATCCTGCAGCCACCATCCTCAGATCTCACTCAAGCCACCATGAAAAGATCTTGTGCTTTGGGTGGGACATCCTTTTACCCAGGTCAGTCTTCTGTACCATGATTCAGTCAATACACACAGTTAACTCTCCTTTGGGCACAGCCTGCAATGAACACTACTGTTTCTTTGTTACTAACAAAACCTTTCTGATGGTGGTAAACTATTTGTGAAGACTGCTACCTGCAAATAGTCAACCTACAAATAGTCAACAGCTTAATGCATTAGCAATCAACAAATAGCTGCTGACCTGTTCCATTTTTCAGGCTGAATAGAACTCTTCAAATTCTGTGGTTATTTGCCATACTGTAACTCTGGGCCTTAGAAGAATTGTTACACCTTTAATATAATCAGGGTGAGCTTAACATAAGGTACTGTTATGTATTCTTTGGGGGTTTTGTTGTTGTTACCTTCCCTATAATAAGTCATTTGTAAATACTTTCAATATCCCAAACCAAAAACTGGAAAAGGCATATCTAAAAGATAAGCAGAACCTGAGATGACCCTGACAGGACAGGTGAATGATGCAAAAAGTTTCTTCACTACCTGTTTCATCCTCAGACCAGGCTACCCACAAAGTGTTTCTTGGTTTTGGGACCTCCAGGTTCTTCAAACCCTCTGGATACCCAAAGCATTTCAGTGGTATAATGCCGACTGCTGCCTTGATTAACTAGAAGACTATATATTTCCTAACAGATACATAGCTAGAGCTGGTGATCCATGCATGGGCCTCACATTTCCAGATTGCACTTCAATTCACTCAGCTGAGAATAGTTCAATTTGATAATATCATCTGCTTAGCAGTTTACATGTTAAACTCTTAGATATTGTAGGTTATTTTCCAGAGAGATTAAACACAGTTAGCAAAATCTTCAGAAAATTAAAAGCCACAATGTTAAATGGAAAATTATTTATTAAAGAGTAAAAGATGGACAGTAATATGAGATCTCTATATTGTATACCTAACTAGCTGAAGGAGAGATTATACTATTTGTAATGGAAAATGAGCTCCTGGGCTGGGAATTTTATGCATGAACAAGGCACAGGAAAAAAAGCACACACTGCTAAAATTTGCTGAGACATCCTTTGCAGAAAAGGTCCAGAGTGCAGTGCCATACTTCAGGGACTGCATAACCTTGAAGACTTACGTAATAGAGGGAATCTAATAATAGACGTGAAAGGTCATGCCTGTAAAGATATTCTATTACAGAAAAAGTTTCTGTTAAAAGCTGGAAGCACCCCTATTAGGAATAAGAGAAAAGAGAAAGACCTGGATATGCTAGGTAAATGCATGCTGACAGTGAAGTGCCCATATATTATGGCAATAAAAAGACACAAGAGGAATCTGAGGATATATCAGTATTTCCAGCAGGGTCAAGTTCCAGGAAAGGAAATTCACCCTGGTGGGCTCGCCAGTGCAAGGGTGATCAAAGGACAGAAAGCCCATCTTCTGATAGGTTGTGAAGAAGCCTGGCCTTGGTAGTCTGCTATTGCAAGGCTGAGACATGACATGACTCTTTATAAATCCTTTGAGAAGTAAGAATTATTTCCACAGATACAAGGCTGACCCAGTAACAAATGGGTATGTACTGCCTGAATAAACTTCATACAGAAATTAAAAGGCTTCTATGAGAGGAGTGAATTTCTGATATCACCTCTGAGTAAAATTAATGGAGATAATAAACACCTCAGATATTTTTAAGATTCAATGATCAGTTTTACGGCAGGATTATTCAGAGCTTTGTAAGGTCAGTGATAACGGGGTTAGGCTCAACACCAAATGCTCATCTGTATCATCTGCCCCTTGTTCTATATACATCACGGTACATGCTTATGATTGCTGTCTCCCTCTGCCTTCACTCCTGTTGCACTTGGAACACTCTGCAGAACTAATCCTGTCCTCAAATTCAGGGTTGAGATAGTTTCATCAGCTCTGATTTCCCACAACACCTATGTTCCACCAGAGATATGAAGTCACTGAGAGAGAGAAGAAGAGTCAGAGACACAAAAAAATTAACTTTTGTAGGACTGGATCAGGAGCATGGAACTCACTTGGTGCATCTCCATTAATGTTTAGCTTAGATCAGGAACACATTTATAAAGTGAATCTCCCAATTGCCCCCACTTAACTGTGCTTGTCTTTGTGCAGAGCTACCACACACAAGCACGAACTGGATTTATTTCAGATGAAACTGAATCAGAGAATGGACTCCAGAAGTACACGTGATGATCTCCAACCATTAACCAGTGTTCAGTCCTCAAGTCCAGAAGAGTCTGATCCAAACTAATCTGCAGTAAAGCTCCAAAATGTGAATAGCGTGGTTGTTGGTCCCACAGCACCAACTGATTTGCTTTATAGATCTCTTCCTATTGTGCTACAGCACTCCCTTATGTAGATGAAACTGCTATATTCTTATGAGACAAAAATGACCATGACCCTCAGAACACGTTAAATCAATGTAAAATTCATTTCTTTGGCCTTTTCTTAGCAGTTCTTTACTGTGCTTGCTCCAAATTTCCTGCAAAGTACTAATCGAAGTACTTAGTATCAAGCCAACTGAAAAGCATTCTTTTTGATTTTCTTTCCTGGGAAGAGTTTAGATAAGAAAGCCCAATGCAGCATGTAAACAGGGACTCCACGGGAACAGACTTTTCTCAAATGCTTTTCAAAACCCTCCTCTGGAAACCTCAAGTTCTTATGTGAATTTCAGGTCAGTTTGCAGTCATGTTCAGTTCATGTTCACAGATCTGCTCTTTTGATCTACAAAACCTCTTACCAGACAATGTTGTCTGATTTCTGCTATTTCCTATTTCTGCTTCTAACCATCCTCCTCTTGGAAATGGAAAACCAGAGTTAAAAAAGACCATTTGTTTTATACACTGTTGGCTTTGGAACTTCAGACATATTCTCCCCAGTATCAGTTTCTGTCTGCAGGCGCTGATCCTCCAGCTGATACAGTCTAAAATTAGCCTGAATTCTAAAATGCACAAAATGGGCAAATGTATTTACCCTGGGTCATTTGTTATTTCTGCCTGATGCTGTGGAATCTACAGCAGATGACTACACAGTATGCATTGCTGAATTATGCAGATAACAGATGAATTTTAGGGTAGTGGCTGCCTTAAGCAAACACTATCTTGCTATTATGAATTTAATATTACAACTATTTTGGCACTTGTCTGTGTTTTATCTGCTTATTTTAAAAACAGCAGTATTTGTTTGCAATGGCATTGTAATACCCTCATAATCTTAAACCATAATGCCAATAAACCACCACTGACATTGTAATGGCTCACATTACCATATCATTATAGATGTAAAATTCAGTCCCATATACTTCCTACAACATCAGTATTGGTGAGGCAGCCATTAAGATGTCAGTGGTAGAGCAGAGAATCACCATTATGAGCTTAGTCAAGATAATAAAACATTGCTAAAGGTAGCTACAGGGCCATGTTCAGCAGCTGTTTCCAAATATAAATCTCTCAACAGTTTAAAATAAATTTTAAATTAGCCAAATGCTCGAATCCATATTAAGAACCAATGTTTATGTCAGCAAAAAAAGTCCTATTTAAGACTGTCAGAGATCCAGGTTTTCTTTAATGCCTATTGTGAAAAGGCGTCTTTTTAAAAAATATTTCAGTACACTTTAAATAACTGAAAAATTAAGGGACAAGAATTTTACTCTTGCTTTATCTGTAAATGCCTTGTCCTTTGTTGACAGCAATGGAAATGCCCTGCTTAAAATAAGAACACACCCAGGTTGTATATAACAAGATTTCACTTACTATAGCTGAATCCAGTGGTGAAATACTTTGCACTTATATTCTATAGCACACACAATTGGTTATATTCAGGCCTTTTGTTGCCCTTAGTATAATTCAAAGTCATATCAAATTAATCTTTTGCATGAGATTTTTTAAAGCAATACAATACCAAGGAGACTAATGAAAAGTAGTTAATAAATATTCCAGCAAAAGCAAGAAGTTCCTTTAATTTGGAAACTATAGAGGATTGAGACAGGCAAGCACAAATGGGAGTAAGGGAACATAATGCACACAGCAACCCAAATACACTGAAATAAGAGCATTGACTGCAAGAACAGCTTACATTTATGGACATTGCATTCATGAACCTGTTGAGATTATGTTATACAAACAATCATGCTGCTGGATTTCTTTATATCTTGTACATAAAAATCAGAGATGACTTTACTAAGTGAATTTTAACCACCATAAAATTTAGATAATAGATAAAAAAATGTAACTGGAGACTTTTCTTTCTCTCCATTTATTAACTGGTGTTCAGAAGCAGACAGTGGAGCCCTCACCTTTATTGCTCAGCCTTTATTGAAGCAGAGGACACCTTGTTTTTATTGACAGTTCTTAGATGGGTAAGTACTTGACAGGGCAAAGACGCTCTTGAAATTGGCCCTTCATCTGACAATATGCAATAAGGTAAGTGTGGAGTATCATTAATACACAACTTTCAAGGCTTTGCTTTTGTAAAAGTTGTTGTCAAATGGGGAGTTTGACAAAGCCAACTTTTTTAACAGTCTATCAAAAATCTGCAAAACCAATGGAAATTGTGTTGGAAATACCTTATTTTTTCAAATTATTTTTCCTAAAAATCACTGTGAAACTGGAGTGACTCATTTTCAAATGCCACTTTGGATCGGTCAGTTTTCCAGTGATAAGGCAAGTCTGTGAAGGAAGTGGAGATAACAGAAGTAATTTTGACTCTTTCACTCAGGTGATGTAAATTTTGTGCTTTAGTAAAGTTTGTTGTAACTATTGTTTTCAATGTGATTTATGTTCTATGCAGGTGAATACAGTCATCTCTTCGGATTCATGGTAGTTATGACCTTGACTAGGGATGTAAGAATGGAAGATGATGGTCTTTGATTATGCCTGTATACACGCTTGTGTATGTGACTATCTGTATGGTCATATATGTTGTTGAATGCATATTTAGGAAGAAAGGCAAAACAGAGATCAGGCATAATTATTTGTCTCTAAGAAGTGCAAGGGTTGTATTTGTCAGACATTTAAATGCACTACTTTATTCTTATTATCTTGGAAATAAAATCAAAATTTACATTAACATACGGTGCTCAGAGCAACTTCTACATACAATATTCTCTCTCAACACCAAGCACCTAAAGCTTTATCACTATTGAATTAATGAGTTTCTTAATTCAAGCAGTCCCATCATTGGAGACATTTCAGCATATCCTTTTCCTCCTTCAGTCAGAGATCTTCCTTAGACACAGAGGGCTTTACACACTGCATTGTGAAAGGCAGTTAATCACTGAAGGTCAATTCAAATACAGGGTCCAACTCTTCCATGCGAAAAGATGAAATGTTTAAACACTTTTCACCACTAACTGTTTTGCAAATGTTGTAAGATTTAACAACATAAAGTTCAGGTTTCTGCCAATAGAGTCATAGAATCACAGAATGGTTTGGGTTGGAAGGGACCTTTAAAGGTCATCTAGTCCAACCCCCCTGCAATAAGCAGGGACATCTTCAACCAGAGTAGGTTGCTCAGAGCCCCATCCAACCTGACCTTGAATGTTTCCAGGGATGGGGCATCTACCACCTCTCTGGGCAACCTGTTTCAGTGTTTCACCACCCTCACTGTAAAAAATTTCTTCCTTATATACAGTCTAAATTTACCCTCTTTTAGTTTAAAACCATTACCCCTTGTCCTACCACAACAGGTCCTACTAAAATGTCTGTCCCCATCTTTCTTGTAAGCCCCCTTTAAGTACTGAAAGGCTACAATAAGGTCTCCCCACAGCCTTCTCTTCTCCAGGCTGAACAACCCCAACTCTTTCAGCCTGTCCTCATAGGAGAGGTGTTCCATCCCTCTGAGCATTTTTGTGGCCCTCCTCTGGATCTTCTGCAACAGTCTTTCCTGTGTTGAAGGCTCCAGAGCTGGACACAGTACTCCAGGTGTGGTCTCACCAGAGTGGAGTAGAGGGGCAGAATCACCTCCCTCGACCTGCTGGTCATGCTTCTTTTGATGCAGCCCAGGATACGGTTTGGCCTTCTGGGCTGCGAGTGCACATTGCTGGCTCATGTCCAGCTTTTCATCCACCAGTACCTCCAAGTCCTTCTCCACAGGGCTGCTCTCAATCCCTTCATCCCCCAGCCTGTATTGATATCAGGGGTTGCCCTGACCCAAGTGCAAGACCTTGCACTTGGCCTTGTTGAACCTCATGAGGTTCTCACAGGCCCACCTCTCTAGCTTGTCTAAGCCCTTTGGATGACACTCTGTCCTTCTGGCATGTCAGCTGCACCTCTCAGTTTGATGTCATCTACAAACTTGCTGAGGGTGCACACGATCTTGCTGTCTATGTCATTGATGAAAATATTAAAGAGCACTGGTCCCAGTACGGACCCCTGAGGGATACCACTTGTCAGTGGTCTCCATCTGGACATTGAGACATTGACCACTACCTTGTGAATGTGACCATCCAACAAATTCCTTATCCACCAGACAGTCCACTCATCAAATTCATATCTCCCCAGTTTAGAGAGAAGGATGCTATGGGGAACTGTGTCAAAGGCTTTACAAATGTCCAGATAGATGACATCTGTTGCTTTTCCCTTGTCCACTGGTGCAGTCACAACATCATAGAAAGTCACTAGGTTGGTCAGGCTGGACTTGCCCTTGGTGAAGGCATGCTGGCTGTCTCGAATCACATCCCTGTCCTCCATGTGCCTTAGCATAGCTTCTGGGAGGATCCGTTCCATGATCTTCCCAGGCACAGAGGTGAGGCTGACAGGGCAGTAGTTCCCAGGGTCCTCCTTTCCACCCTTTTTAAAGATGGGCACAATGTTTCTCTTCTTCCAGTCCCCAGGGACTTCACCTGACTGCCATGACTGTTCAAATATCGTGGAGAGTGGCTTGGCAGCTACATCAGCCAATTCCCTCAGAACGCTGGGATGCATCTCATCGGGTTCCATAGACTTGTGCATATTCAGGTTCCTCAGGTGATGACGAACCTGATCTTCCCTTACAGTGGGAGGAGCTTTACCGCCTTGGTCCCCTTTTGTGGTCCATTGACTCAGGAGGGTTGAGGAGAGAGGTTACCAATGAAGACTGAGGCAAAAAAGTTGTTGAATACCTCAGCCTTCTCCTCGTCTGTTGATACCAGGTTGCTATTCTTTTTCATCAGGGGGTACGCTTTCTTTAACCTTCCTTTTCTGGTTGACATACCTGTAGAAGCCCTTCTTGTTATTCTTTGCATCCCTTGCCAAATTCAGCTCCAGCCGTGCCTTGGACCTCCTGATCCCATCCCTACACAACTGGGCAGCATCCCTATACTCCTCCCAGGATACCTGTCCCTGCTTCTACTGCCTGTGCAGTTCCTTCTTGCTCTTTAGTTTGACCAGCATGTCTCGACTCAGCCATGCTGGTCTCTTCCCTTCCTTACTTGATTTCTTACACTTGGGGACTGAGAGCTCTTGCGCTCTACAGAACGTGTCCTAAAGATCTGCCAGCCCTCTTCTGTTCCCTTGTCCCTGAGGACTGTTTCTCAGGGGGTCCTTCTGACTAACTCCAGACTAAGATACCAGGCATAAAACCTCTATTTATAAATTGCCTTCTCTAATGGGCAATCTTTGAAAAGCCAAGAATTCTTTTAAGAATTCATAAAATTGAGACAATTCCAAAAATACAAAAAGAAGGGTTTTTTACGGAATCACAGAATGGTAAGTGTTGAAAGGGACCTCTGGAGATCACATCTTTGATGGGTGGAAGATATGTACTTAGGAAAGAGGCTGCTTTTTAAAGTATTGCTAATTTTTATGTATGAATAGAATACATTATCTGGTATCTCTTAGAAAATTCTGGCATAACTTTTTAGCTGTGCTTCATTAGATGGTTAAATGCTCAGGAAACATGCCCACAAAGCTTGGATAACTGTGGTCATTTCCCAGAGTAGTTAAGAGCATTTAAGACCTTTCAGGAGACATTGCGATGAAATGGTGTAAATTCTGGAACAGCTGTTCCCTAGCTGCCTCTGCCCTGCTAGCTCTGGGGCAGCACAGCACCTTCCTGTTTGTGAATTCTGAGGATGATGAAGGTTTCTGCAGGTCGGCAATGGGTTTAGTTGAGAGGATATAATTGATATGGATCTTGAAAGAAAAATCAGTATAGCTGAGTAAGGTTACAGCAATACAGAGCACCAAGTTCATCTGCACTTCTGTTGCTGGCATTCACCCTGTAATGGCAAAGAGCCCCTTCCCTTCCCTTCCCTTCCCTTCCCTTCCCTTCCCTTCCCTTCCCTTCCCTTCCCTTCCCTTCCCTTCCCTTCCCTTCCCTTCCCTTCCCTTCCCTTCCCTTCCCTTCCCTTCCCTTCCCTTCCCTTCCCTTCCCTTCCCTTCCCTTCCCTTCCCTTCCCTTCCCTTCCCTTCCCTTCCCTTCCCTTCCCTGCTATTTTTTTAACTAGGCAGGATTTTATCAGCTTTTCCACTCTTTAAACATTGTCAGTTAGTGCTAGCCAGACTTCACAGTTAATTGTATTCTAATCTACCCAATTAGTCCCCTATTCCCACAAAGACTTACACATGTGGTTAATTTAAAGTTTAATGCAAGTGTGAAACTCTTCTGTGCCTGAGTCTGCCTCCTTCTAATGAGTCAAAAACCAAATACTTTTCTTCCTCAAATCCCTCCTCGAGAGCCACAGCTTTCTCTTACCCTTTCATCATTAATCTCAGCTCTAGTGTTATGCACTATCTCACCCATGCCTGCTTATTAAACATAATAAAACAAAGTGAAAAACAAATCCAAAATAAAAGCCAAAGGGAATCAAATTACCTGATGGCCATGCTTTGTAAATAATGGCTCTTTCATGAAACAAATTCCCTTTCTTTTGCTTTCTGTTGTTTCCTTTCCTCTTTCACCCCCTCTGTGACCCTTCTTAGCCGATGTCGTAATTTATTGTGTTGTCTGTCTTGTAAGCATCCTAGGGCAGGGACCTTGTCATCTCAGTAGTCTGCACAGCACTACACACCTCCAGAGAAGTGTATAAATGTTAATAAACACATATTCACATTCAATGAAAGCAAAAGCTCTATTTTTCTGAATCAATAACTTGCTCTCTCTAGGTATGAAACAGTAGTAATCCATAGCCATGAGCTTTAATCCTTTTGAAAAGTGCTTTCAAATGGGACTTTCATGAGCAATATGAAAAACACATGCAAACAAATGAAGGTACAGCACAGCCAGTAAAGCACTGGTTTTCTGCATAGGCAGTGTTTATTGATTTCCACCCACAAGGAAGAATGCTGTCACCTGCTGCCCTTCAACGCACTCCCAACGATGTTAAACTCTATGGAAAAAAGTTTTCCTAACTGGCCTCTCCAAACTTTCGGATCCCCTTAGCCTATTGTATCTCCCTTTCTCTGTCATCCTCTTAATGGTGTGAAAATATTCAAAAATGCTAATAAAGTGTTGTGGTTTAGCCCGGGTCAGCAATTAAGCACCACACAGCCGCTCGCTCACTCCCCCACCCTTTTGGGATGGGGGAGAGAATTGGAAGGGCCAAAGCAAGAAAACTCGTGGGTTGAGATAAGAACAGTTTAATAATTAGAATAAAACAGCAATAATACTAATATAATGAAAAGGAAAATAATGAGCGGGAGAGAGATGAAACACTGGAAGAAGAGGAAAAAAAAAAGAAAAAAAAAAAACCAAAACTAAACAACAAGTGCTGCAACCACTCACCACCCGCCGACCGACGCTGCCGGTCCCCGAGCCGCGATCGCTGCCTCCCCCGGCCAACTCCCCCCAGTTAATATACTGGGCATGACGTCACATGATATGGAATACCCTTTGGCCAATTTGAATCAGCTCTCCTGGTTGTATCCCCTCCCCACCCGGCTTCTTGTGCACCTGGCAGAGCATGGGAAGCTAGAAAGTCCTTGACTAGTGTAAACACTACCCAGCAACAAGTAAAACACCAGGGTGTTATCAACATTATTTTCATACCAAGTCTAAAACACAGCACTATACTAGCTACAGTGAAGAAAATCAACTATCCCAGCTAAAACTGTGACATAAAGTAACTGTAAAAATTAGAAAATAAGGATTTTACAGTACTTCTGTGCAACCTCACTTTCTCCTCCCTGCTGCCTGTGCCTCATGACACAAGCTTCGATTGCAAGACCGCACTGTGATTTTTTACAAAAACCCTCCAACTTTAGACAGCCAAGAGGAAGGGCTTTTACAGACCAGTCAACCTGTGAGTGCAGACAAGGTGTTGAAGCTGATGGCGAGGATCATACCTGCATCACAGGATGTCTGGCACGACCAGACTAATGAATGAACTACAACCCTGTTAGGCAACCTGTATATTCTTTCTTGCCTTGATTCACTATTATTCTCTGCACTGCATGGATCCAAGGTCCACTGGAGAAAAACCAGCCTCTGACTGTGTCATTGTTACCCTAAGTAGTTAGCCAATTTTCAAGGGTTTGATGGGTTGTTTCTGTTAGAAGGAGAATAAATTAAAGGAGGAAACAGATATTTGTCTGGTCTAAGTGTCTTTAGCAGGAAAAAACAAGAACATTGTCCTGTTACTATGAATGTATACAAGATCAAATACCTGTTCTAGCTCTCTTTCCACACTTCAATGTGTCCCCTAAATATCACCGTTATTTTTTTACCAGGGTCATGTAGTGTTTTACCAGCTGGCTCTAGCTTGTCTTTTTTTCCATGCAGCAGCATGTCGTACATTGGGTGTACTGGGGTCCATCTATCCCTGCCACAGCCTTGAAACCATTGGTAAACTCTTTCTGTGCCTCACTTTCCCCTGGCACTCAGCAGGGACAGCCCCCACCACAGCCCAAGGCAACTGGAAGTACGCGGCATCTCCAACAGCAGTCCTCAGCAGGACTTTCCTGCTGTTCCCAAAGTTACTTGAGACAGACACGAGCCAACTCAGGCAGGAAAAGCAGCATGTGGGAGAAAGTGAGAAAGTCCCAACACCTTGGCTGTCCTGTGCTTGTGCTGGTGAAGCAAGCAGTGGGAATTTACTGTACGGTTGTGTGCTCCCACCCTCCTTCACGCTAAAGCTGAATGAAGCAGATCTTTCATATTGATCAACAAGTTAAGTAAATGTGTTACAGAGCTGCTGTCCACTTGCGTGTCTGGGCAGTAGACCCCAGGGGAGGTTTTCCTAGTTACCTAAGTACACAAAGATGGCCACAGAGCACCTGCACACAACAGAAAATTAGAAGGCTTTTCGCAGCGTAATGGCCATTTGTTCTGTTTTTGAACATGCAACAACTGAATAGTCTCATCTTCTTAGTATTCTCTTTGCAATGAGTGATCTGTACTGTTCTTATGTTGTATTGTATTGTTGTCCATTACACACAGACACACTCATGAAAGTCTGATACAAAATTTTCTGTTGAGAAAATTGGGCACATCAACTAAAAAACACTGCTTCTATGTAAAGAGCATACATTTTTCCCCCCTTCTCCTATACACCTATTTCCCTAAAACAGTAAACTGTAAAACTGAAAATGCTCTTGAAAGCACAGACTGTTGGCTGATTATTTTCGGTGGTTATTTTCTGGAAATTTTAGCTGGAAAGGATTTGAGGGAAGAAAGAGATTGTTGCATTTGCTAGCCTTCCAGACATGCGGCAACTTATGGGAACACCTACACAGTAGCTTCATCTGACTAACCAGAAATCTGGCAACCCCAGGGTGTGCCAGATTAACGACACGTGCGGTACACAGATGGTTCATGCACATGCAGTAAGTATGATGTGAACTGGAAGTGTCAGAGTAGCTATGCACAGATTTAGTCCATGAAATCCCACAGATATACAGCAGCCTCACCTGAGATCCCCTGGCTCAATGTCTGTGCAAGGTTTGAAGGCAGCTTTAGGCTCCGGGGTACAAAAATATTGTATCCTCTATTTATTCCATAAAGAAACAAGAGCATTTTTGCTACTTATTCTGAATTAATAAGGCTTCAGTGAGGCTTTGCTTGCTCCCAGCATAATACCATTAAATATTTTGTTATACTGTCTTCCCTGAATGAAGCAGCCTGTATGGTGCTGTGTTTTGTATTTGTGGACTTTTTTAGCCATAACACACCAATGTTTTGGCAATTGCTGAGCAGTGCTTGCACAGCACCAAGGCTTTCTCTCTTTCCCACTCTGCCCTCCCATGCCCCTGCAGTGAGGGGGCTGAGGATGGTCAAGAGGTTGGGAGGGGACACAGCTGGGACAGCTGACCCAAACTGGCCAAAGGGATATTCCATGCCATATAATATCACATTCAGAAATAAAACTGGGTTAGAGGAAGAAGGAGGTAGAGCAGCTTTGGCTTCCAAGGTGGCCGTTGCTCAGAGACTGGTTGGGCATTGGTCTGCTGGTGGGAGGTGATCAGTGATTGCCTTTGCATCACTTGGCGTTTCCTCTTTTCTTCACTTATTAAACTGTCTTCACCTTGACCCATGAGTTTTCTTGCTTCTGCTCTTCCTATTCTCTCCCTTGCCCTGCTGGGAGAGGGGGATGAGTGAGCAGCTGTGTGGGTGCTTCGCTGCTGGCCAAGGTCAATCCACAACACATACCAGTCTGTGCACAAGTGGTGTGTTGACTGGGACAACATAGCTTGTATCAGTAACCTTATTTCTCAAATTTCAGGTGGGTTTGAATGTGTAACATCCAACCCAGACTTGTACTTGCTTTAACAGCTAGACTGCCTCCTTCTTCACCCACCAGCCCTTGTGTTTAATGATGCAAACATTAAACTGGTGAGTTTGGCATCTGTGTGCTCGTTGTCCTGTAATACTCAGAGCAGGGTCCTGGGCCCCATCTACTTCCATTTCCTGCTTCCCAAACTCTCATAAACATGCCATTGCCCTGCTATCATCTAGGTGCCCTAGGTTATAGTTACTGTTTTCCTTGCCCTTCCTCCTAATCACCCTTCAGTACCTCATGTGTGTCCCCTCCTTGTCCAGGTGCCTGGCCCCAGGACCTGCTCCTCACAGGGGACCTGGTTCCCACCATCCTACCCCATAGTCTTTCTCTTCCCCAGAGCCAAGCATCAGCACTGGGTGCAGAGAAGCAATGGTCCTGCTCCCCTTCCTGTGCCCAGGAGCACAACCGAAAGCACGTGTTAAATGCTTACTTAAGTGCTTACTTAAGACTTACCTCTAGGTCTGTGACCTGCCAACCATCGCAACTTTATCACTAGTTTTAAAATCTTAGTTCTTCAAGCCACTGATCAAAAATGAATTTCTTATTTCTGTAGAATAACCAAGTTTATAGCACTTTTGGGTGAGGGGGATATTCTGAGCAGGTAACCAAGTGAGTCTGAATAGCTCCAGTGCCAGAAGGTAACTACTTTTAAGGCATGTATTTCCTTACTTTTATAGCTTCCAGAATTTTTAAGCCCATCTCATTTTTTTTGGTGATCTGAATCATGAAATTAGTTTTTATTCAAGATGCTGTCCAGGACCAGTCAAAATGTAGTTTACTAGGAGATTCCTACTGAAACTCTTCGTTTCAGCAGCATTAAACATACCAGCTCTTTTTAGAATAAAATTCAGCCTCTCTGAAGGCAGCAGGAGTTTTGTCATTGATTTTAACAGTATAGCTTTCTGCCTTTTCATATGAAGGAATCACTTACTGCAGAGAGGAGCTGAGATGCTAAAGCTTGGGTTTGGATCCCGATTGATCTCCAAATCCCTTGTGCAATCACCCAGGCAGCTGAGTTCTGCTGCAAGTCCAGGAACAAGGATGAATTCCACTCACCACCCAAATGAGAACAAGGATAAAGCAAATGTTTGGAGGATTTAAAGTCTTTAGGGACAAGAATGGTTCATTCCTCTCATTTCCCTTAGCTGCTATTGTAAATGTTTCCTTCACTGTAAGGTTGATTCAATTGCCATTGAGTGTCACTGGCAAAACTGCAAGTGACTTGAAAGCCAGAATACACTGGAAGGTTATTATTGTTATTACTACAGTATATAGAAATGAATTCTGAAGAACTTTTTGAAAAAGATGTGTTCTCTCTGTACTGTCACCTTGCCTGAAGAAGTTCCAGCATTCAGCAAAACACAGAGAGACAGCTTCAGAAGTGTCTTACTAGCTCCCATTTTAAGGGACATCATTTTTTCCTTGAGTGTGCCTGTTAATACTCCCTGACTTCAGTGAGCTTTGCACATATCCTCCTGGTGATAAAAGCAGTCCTACACCAGTAAGACACCATGGAGACAGCTTAGTGACAGCATGTAGCAGACATTCACTCTTACTAATTAAGCCCACATTTTCAATATTAGGGTCTTGCTGCAGCACCAAGTACATCATAGAACTGTCTGGGGAAAAAAATCTCTAAGAAAAATATTTCATTGGAATTTGCCAAAAAATACCCCAGCATTAAAATTTTTCATAGAATCACTCAAAACCAACAAATTACTGAAGGTTTGCAGTTGTGTGTTCTTGGACAATGGTGCTGGTGCATTGCATGCTGGCAGTCAGTGTGTTAGGGCAACTATTTTACAACTTTCCCTGCCCCATGTCAGTTCAGTGTACATGAAGAAATGGATTTTTGAGGAACATTTTTTAAGTTACTACCGCTCAGAGGCTCCAGAGTAGGAAACTAGCATTGCAAATAGAGACCACACTGATGTTCCCACACCCTACACGCTTACTGTTCATCTTTTCTCATTTGTTAGTTTGCCTGCCAGCCTGAGAGTCACAAATATTTCAGTTACGCTATTTGAAACATTTGCATGCTCAGATTTCTTCATTTCTTCTTGCTGGACAGTGAAGTTCTCTTCCTAAGAAAAGTACACACAAGCCTTTTCCCTCTGGATAAGTGTCCTCATGTGTGACAGAGAGGTCAGCAATCTTATCACTCAATCTTCTAACTCTTGTATTGCATCAAAAGGACAGTCAGCAATCTTCTTGACAGTGGATTAAGAAGCTTAACTAGAGAGTCTCAGAACATAACTTTCAGTGCCCTGCTAGTATGTTTTGAAAGGGATCTCAGTGTACATTTTCAATTATATGTTTTTAAAAATTCAGTACACATGGAGTGGACTGTTTGCCCTTTCCTTACACAAACACGTTTACCTTCTGCTAATGGGAGTAGCAGAGGCATGAACAACATCTGGGTTGTAGGCACTAGGAATCTTCAGAGTCACCAGCACTCCCAGCTGCGTTACTCACAGTTTTAGCACACTGCCAACAAAAACTCAGAGAATATTTCCGTTTCATTCTGCACTTTGCTTTGGAGGTGTAATGAACCTTCTTTCAGTCAAAGCCAAATATTTTACTGTGGATGTAAATTTTTGCTAATGAGTGAATAGCAGACATACATTTTTCATTTGATAAAGACATGCACTTAACGTTGTCATTTAAAAAATGTATATTCATATAGCCATTTAAAAACAACTGGCACCATTGTCATAATTATCTTTTCATATGTTCAGCAGTGCCAGAAATTAACTATGAATGTAAATGTAATCAAGCACGCTACCACACTTTTAATAAATAAGGCAGTTTCTATATCTCTATTGTGCTGAGAATGATCTGTGGTTTGCTCTTGAAGAAGCTAAGGGGAGTCTTTTCCCAGCTAACAAGGGTGTGGGTTCACTAGCATATCACAGTGTAGTGAGTCCGCTGAAACCCATAGGACAGATTAGGTCTGAAAAAAGGCATCCAGCTCCAACTACGGGAAGAAAAAGCAGTATTTGAGTGTGTCCTCTCTCATAGATGTGGGGAGTGGAGGATTGTCTGGAAATAGTGTGTAAGAATGGTTTTCTTTGGGGAGGTACTAAGCAGGTTCTCAAACTTCCCCCTTAGCACAAATGCTCTGTATGTTCCTACATCACACAATGTAATTGCAACCTTTTATTTATATGCCCCTTACCCTGATCACCCTGCTTCAGCCTCCACCTGTCAGATGAGGAATGCTTTTGCTAATGGTCTATATGTTTTAAGAAAAAGTCCTCAAAGTCAAGTGCACAATAGGAAGCATGATATATGATCAAAACACAACTCACCATGACTTTATTATTTCACTTTGGTCTTGCCCCAGCTCCCACCTCTCCTCATCTATCTCATGGTGCTTTTTGCTTCTTTCAGATTCTCACCTCCTTGGAGAGGCAAGTGGCTTTAGTGAAAAAACATACGACTATAGGTCCTCTCAAAAACCCTAAGACGGCTTATCAGCAAAAAGATATCAGAAATATAAAAAGTGAATTGCATAAATGTGATATTTTTTCCTTACTATGTGTTAGAAAAATGCAAATATTTTCTTTCAAAATATATACAGTGCTCTCATGAGATGCCCAGCTGAGAATCCTATCGTCCTTCAGAAAAAGTGTAAGATAACCAAGATTTGGGCAAACAGGCCTGTGCCTCAAAGAAAACATGCTATGGAAGAACTTCCTTCAGGGTTGAAATGGTGTTTTGCTTTCCAGAGGTATTTATGTACTCAGTATTTCAGCTGTGAGAAGGGCATCAGTTAGCAGCCACATTAGCACCTTTCCACTAGAAAAGGGGCTCATTAAACCCAGGCCACTAGACACCTGTCACTTAGTATCTGACCGGATGCTGTGCTGGTTTTTAACCAGTGGCCTGAGGGTAGAAGCACCTCTCAGTCCTAGTTTTAGGTATTATTTCTCATCGATTTGACAGGGAGACTGCTGTCTGTTCTGGCATACAGAAAAGCAAAGACCACACTAAAAGTTTAACCCTTGAATTCATCCCACATTCTAAAGACCAAAGGCACTTGATTAGGTAGGGCTTGCAAGCAAGTTCAGTACAAATCATTGCAAGGAGAAAGTTAAGCAAACCAGTAAGTCCCTTATTATGGAGATACAGATCTCTGTCAGAGAGTTCCAGATAATCACTGATTAAGTTGTTCTTTTTTTTTTTTTTTGTGAGCAGGTTTTGTTTCTTCAGATATATTTACTACCTCATCCACAAGGTCACTGGCAGGTGATGAGGAAGACTTCTCAGCTAGGAGAAAGGCAGCTGGAGACAGATGCCAGAGTTCCTCATAAGTGTCTCCGCCAAATTCAGGCACCAAATTTTTCACAAGGGATTTTTGTTTACACTTGAGGAAAATGGCACCTTGTCAGCACCACCTGGACCAAAGACCTCAACTCAGATTTTTTTTCTTTGTGAAAACAGCACGCAGGCCTCTTTCAAGCACCCCCACACCTCCCATTTTCAATCAGCCCTGGAAGTAGATATGAACATAACAAACACAACTTCTCCATAGCACTACCTCTGTATCAGGAAGAGGAGGAATATATCACATAATGACGACTGAGATAAATATGGACAGATATTTAAACTGAATCCTGTGCTTTTGAGATTAAGGCACTGGCAGTAAAGAATCTGTTCTCATTACCACTGTCCACAAAAACGGTATGGGAGTGATATCTGTCTCTTAAGAAAAAAAAATGCAAGTAACCTAGAAATACTGATTCTACAAGAGGGTATCTTGTTTGGCAAAGAATCCATAGGGAAATAGTGAAGAGTACAGTATCTTTTTTCCTTTAAACTTAGCACTGGTGAAGCGACAAGATACAATATCATTAATATTATTTCCCTTTAATGGTTTTGGATCATTAGTTGTCATCATAGTTGATTACAGTAACTAGCTATGCACTTAAATGTATGTGACTGGAAGCATGATCAGTAAATTTAACTTACTCTTTCCCTAATAGGTTCATTTATGTCTTCAGCTTGGTGAAATCAGTAATAACAGGCAGGACTTGGTTTAAAGCCCATCCAAGTGAGCGCAGGATTGTTTCCTCGATCTCCAGGAAATTTGAGTCAGATCCATGCAGCATGTCCATTTACAGATGTTAAAACGTTTTACTAAAAAATGAAAACTCATTTCTCAGAGGTGTCTTGGTGGACATGTATGTGTACACATGGCATGGTGTATACAGAAGAATGATATTTCATATGTATTAGCCATTAATTTTACTTTCTTAAAGAGGTATGAAGACAAAAATAGTTTCAATGGCTGAGTTCATGTGTGTGCATAAAACAAATTCTTGGCAGAGTAATAGGAATTCTGATAAGGTGTGTTTCCACATGTAATGGGGTACAGTGTAAATTTTATGATTATGCTCTCTGGCACATAAATAATACAAATTCTCCAAAGGGTCTTTGTGGGTATCAGCTGATACTTCGCTGGCTTTGTAGCTTGCAAACGGCTATTCGTTTTGTGCTACTGTTGTAAAAACAGAAAACACTACATGAGCTGCTTTACCTTTTTGCCTATTTTGTCTTTTGTACTGAACAGACATTAGTAACACAGACCGTGTGCAGAACCATTCTGTGTCCTGCTCTAGAGAATGAACAAAATGCATCATACTTTGTCACTTTTTTTTTTCAGTGATGAGGTTCTTAGAACTTCTCTCTGACCAGAAATATAGTATTAAAAAATGTAGCTGTTCTTTAACTAAAAAGTTTTCCACAGATTATCACTACTGAAGAAATGTAATCCTGCTTGATATTCAGTATATATTTTCTCTTGACAGTTTTATGGTACAATTAAATTTCATACTTTCTTTTCTACCACTCTGAATATGCATTAGAAAACCAAGCATCATAATTCTAAGCCAATTGGCTTGATTTGCTTGTTTAAATTCAGATATTGCTTCTTTCTGTGCATTTCAAAGAAAGGCCATGAGCTGTAACAGTGTATTTAGAATCAACACAACACATGGTCACCAGAGGTCTAGCTTGCATCGGAATTGTATTTCTAAACTCAAGTTATGCATTTTACATGAAAAATGAAATAATGTAATTCTAAAATGGTTTATTGGAGTAACAAAATGTACAGAAAAAATAGAGCTAATGGAGGGTTAGGGAGAGAGGCAGATTATGGAACTCATTGTGTATTAGTTGAAAATTATACCGGTATTTAGATGGACTTAATAACTTAATAAGACTCATTTGAATGCAAAAGAATGAACATTGAGTTGATATTAACTTTTAATGTTTGTCATTTTATGTTAATTTATATTTTTAAATTATAGTTGATTTTTTTGTAATCAGACTGGCTAATTATACCTCAAACATGTAAATTTGATGTGATGCCAACACCAAATTAAAAAAAAAATTCAACAAAGTACTTGGTTATAAAGACCTATAACTCACTGAAACTGGATTCTGGCTGAATTCCTCCAACCACACAAAGCATTATGCTTTGTACTAGTAAAATAATTCGGTTTCTCAGAGATTATTTCTTTAGTTTCTTTTCCTAAGGAGACAATACTAATGCACTCTATTTGTGTAACCTTTTCCTGATCATTGATTTGATCACCCTTGGAGAAATCCTTCATCTAGCCTTGGTATCTGCAGATACAGTTTTCAAAGATTCCTTCATGCTAAAAGCATCATTAACAAAGAAATATTTTTATACCACTGAAATGGTCTCAAATCATGAGCTCTGTTCCTTAACAGTACACAGCAAGTTATTCTTGTAAATCCTAAAGGTCTACTATCCTTCTAAAACCAAATGTAAAACTAGTGCCTTACATTTTATATATCTGATTCTCTTTGTGCAATTATTTCTCAACACATACTAAAAAAAGTTACTGTGTCTAAGCATGCCAAATAGGCAGGAGCTTATATGCTACTGGAAGATGAGCACTTTCTTTTCTTAATTTACACACTGGAGTTAGACTTTATTTCATTTCTTTTATCAAGTTTCCAGAATTGAAATCATAAATTCCTTCCGTCAACTCTGAACGGACAGTTTTTTAAGCGGTCATAATTCAGACGTCTTTAAAACAACAATGTCTTTTAGCCTGAATGACCTTGGCCTTCATCAAATTGGGAGATACTGTGCACAAAGTTTTATATACAGTAGAGATGTATTGAGCTGATAACCTTGTTGCACCAGCCCTCTACCCTTTCGAAGGGATTTGTTTGTTTAGCAAGTATTTGTGTAATGCAACCCACCTATTTAATGAAATATTTTTTTGTTTGCATACGGATGAGCAGATGATCTCATTACCATATATAACAAATTGAAAATCCTTACCCCTTCAGTAGGCCATTCTTTCTTCTCCTGGCACCTTCCCTTAGGATCAGGGCTTTACTCATGTTGTCTTTCAGGACACAGACTGTGATGAAATCAGCAAGCTAAATTTTAACATGGCAAATCTTCACTCAAGCAAAACTCTGGTTGATTCAAGAGAGAAGTTTCTCCTAAATAGGAATTTAAAGTTGAACTGCGATTTTGGGGGTAAAAAATGTACAGTTACTCCAAATAACCAGGTTAGGTGAAGTTCCTAGCTCCTCTTCACTTAATTCTGTGGAGATGTCGAAGCCAGGGTCTGCCCCTAGCTTTACGAAGTATTTTAAAAGACCGTCATATTTCCTCCTCACTCAGCTGTGTCTATAGCCGTGCAAAGTCCCTAATGCACAAAACTGTAGGTAATGTCTTTTGCAACATTAAGAAAGATGAGCAGAAATTCTCTGTTCTGCCTTACTATCAGAGCTTTTGAGGACAGCTTTCCAGCAGCAGGTTGTTACGGTGCTGCCCCTGCTAAGGCACTGCAGAGCTTAGGTAAACGTCCTACAAGGTTAGCAGTCCCGTGAGTGCACTGACTGCAGCCACAGAGCTCCAGGGGCAGCAGTTTGGCGTTGGGCTTCCACCACTGTCCACCAGGACAGCAGGAAAACCATTGGCAGCCTGTAAGCAATTCCCCTTCCCACCGGTAGCATAATTATCAGTCTGTGGCAGGAGTTGGGTCTGCTTTATTTTCTCTAACCTTTTTTGTGCGTGTAGGTAGTCAAGCTCACAATTACACCCACAGTTAATTCATAATTACTGAAAATCAGTCTTTGTAACTACCAGCTGAATGTGGTTCCCAATTCTTGTCTGTCCAAGCCCATATTATCAAACTGCTTCTTATTACATTGAGGCTTTCCACTTCCGGCTCCATCCGTATTGTTATTTTACATCCAAAATGTTCAGGTCCATTTTCTGTCATATTTTATCTTTCTTAGTGCTAGAGTCACAGCAGTCTTATTTTGGGTTTTTGTGGTGGGAAGGGAAGGAAAGATTGGAGGGGTTTTGGTTTTACTGACTGGTAAGGGACTCATTCAACAGAAATGGTTCAAACACATGTATAAACGGCCCTGCTCTGGCATCTTTTATCTGGTCTCCAGTTGGACCCACGAAGTGCACATAATAACAGTTACAGAGCACCAAGAAGAGGGTTTAATTGCCCTCAGTGCAGAGCAGTGAAAATAGAAGAATTCTGAAATTTGCAGACCTTCCTTAAGACAACTAAGAACACATCTTTTCAGCAGCTCAGAACTGATTTTCTTTTATTAAAGCATCTTCCATAATAGCTAGTGCATACTTACAATGCTAGTTACTTTCTTGCAATTATGTTATTCAGAAATAATTGGATTTCTGGGTTTAATTGGGCTCTAAATTAGCCAGAGCTTTCATAAAAGCTGTTACAGAGATTTCTAATAGCAGCTTTTCCTGCTATTTAAGCACAGAGTATTTCAATGTGAGTAATTCACCAGTGTAAAAAGTCTTGGCTGCTGTGAACTCTAGCACAGGTTCAGATTAATTATGACAATTTAGGCACCATCCTTTTGTAATTAAACATTTGCTCAAAACATTACCCACAGTGCAAAACTGTGTCAGACAACTGCTTGCCCTTTATTTAGGAAGATATGATTTTGGTTTTCAGCTCTTTGGAAGATGATGAAGCTTTATGATAGGTGGGCTCCTGACAACTGAGTTCAGAGGCAGGGTCAGCATCTGTTTCCTCCCACTGGTTATTTCACCAAGCCAAGCAGGAGGAGGTTTCATGAGGTGTCCTCCTGATGCCTCCTCCCACCTGAGGGATCTTATGCTCGATTTGTCAACCACCCCTGTACATTCACACTTGCGTGCAAATATCCCCCTACTGGGAAAAAACAGAGAAGTAAAAACACAGTCAATTATTTCGGAGAACATTCTGGGGCAGTTTGTCTGACTTTGCTGCAGATGATTGAGGGGTGATGTTGAGATGATTCGGGGTTAAGAGTAACAGACCTGGCCTTTGTGCTTTTCCTTGTTTTCCGTTGGTGGCACAGCTACTCCAGTGCTGCGGTATCTGCAAGCCTCACAATCTTCATCATACCCTGTAGGCTAGGCTGTATTTTAGGCATCACTTTGATTAAGGAAAGGTGTGTTGCCTTATCCTACCAAACAACATAAGTCCTGGACCATAATGATGCCTTCTTTACTTATCTCCTGGCCCAGTGGAGGATAGGGGACAAGAACAGCAATTAATCAGTCGACCACTGATTCTTGCCTACTAACTGGCTCCTGCTTGCCATGTTTGCTCACTAACTGGTTGGGAAAGGCTGAAATTTTGCTCAGTCCTTCCTCATTTAGCCTGAGGTCAAAAATGATAACAAGCTTCTCCCAGACACAAGACTCAAGACTATAAAAATTGTATAATATTGGTCTTGAGGATGAAGGGTGATCTAGCATGTGAAAACTCAGGAAGGATTGGAGAAGGCAGACTAGCTTGGCCTTTGTTTTTTAGAGGACAAGTTAGCAAGTCTCTACTTGGTAGTTTTTGCTTTGGAAAATGGATAATCTAAGAAAATTTAAAATGTATTGTGGTAAATTTGCCTCCTTCTCTGAATCACCCACCCATCTGAAGAAGTCTCCTGCTCCAAGGCTAGAGCTGAGGGAGACGAGCCCCAGTGGTGGAAGTTGGTCTTGTTACTACCTCCTTGCTGGGAAAGTGGGAGCTGGTTAGCTTCAGCGTGTATGTGGCTGCTTGAAATGGAAATATTTTTCCTGGACTTAATTAAAGGCAAAACCATGAGAGCTTCTGATGTCATCATTTGCACTGTCCTACTTGCTCCCAGTAACATTCTGCTCTGTTATTGGAACTATTTTCTGTGCAAAATGGATATGTGTCACACGCAGGTTTTCCTTCCACTCAGCACCTGAGAGAGCAGGTGGATCTGATTACCAGCAATTTTTTGTGGTATTTTTTTCCCCAGACATTCAGGCCCTCCACAGCATTCTTCTCAGGTAGTTCTCTCTTCATGACAGGCAGCCTATGCATAGTTTTTCAGAAAGGTTTAGGTTAAAAATTCGAATATATTTTTAAAATGATCACAGGTAAAACAGAATATTCTTCCACTGATTCACACAACTCTGAAAAATGTTTGCTCCTGTAACAAAAGGTGGGATTTGGCCCCAGATTAAAACATGAGAATTTGAATGCCTACATATACATATCTACACAATAACTACATAGCCAAGCTGCCATCATAGCTCTGCAGTTTTGGTCAATACACTCAAATGAGCATAAGGAGTGATTCAGCCTACTCAAACACAGATGCTTTAGGGCTCAGCCCTGTACCTGAATGTTGGCACTCAGTGCTATCTGAGCAGCCCAGGGGATCCCAGCTGGCTTTTGGGTGTTGATCCTGGAGGGTGCGTGCCTCCCAGGCTTCAAGCATCACAGCAGTAGCCCCATGTCCATGTCTGGGGCACTACAAGTAGCATGAGAATCCTGCATTTATGCAGCTGAATTGATCTCAAAAAGTCAAAACTTTCAAATAACTTTGGACATTCGGGGACTTCATAGGACATCGTAAGGTATCACCATCAAATTCATTCATTTTATTACTATAAAGTCCAAACGACATCTGATCTGAAAGTCATGACAAATTCAAAATTTGCTAAATTTAAATATGAAGGTTGAAGCAATTCAGTTAAACATTTTGCTGTTGAAAATTTTGCCCGAATGTTTTCTTTTCCTACAAAATGCCAGAGACTTAGATGGGGCTGCAGTTTCTGGTGGAAAATTCTCCTACTGACAGGCAGCCCCCTTCACAGGTATAATTCAGGGAAATGGGAACATTTCAGTATCTTGCAGCGTATGCTTTTTGGTTTTGTTTTATCCATAATAGCTTGGAGGATTCTTGGAGATTTACTTCAAGGCTGAAAACATTTTTTGGAAATTCATTTGCTAAAGCACATTTTTTCAACTACCTGAGAAAATTCAAGGTTCTTTTGTGTAAATAGTGGAAAATGGCAACAAAGGAATTGCGTCGGTCAGTTCTCAATCTTTTTCTACTCAACAGGAGCTTTACAATCAACTTCAACAGAAGCAAACTTAAACCTTCTACATCAATATCCCAGTTTGCATGGACTGAGTACAAATAAAACCTTATTAAAATGTAAAAGGAATTTAGTGAATTTAGTCAATTCACTAAGTTAAATGATAAAAAATGAAATCAGAAGAGATATCTTATTAAAAAGCATTATTTAAGTATATGAACTTCTTTTGGGGCCTGTTTCATATAAGCAAAGATTTATCAATATTCATCAATGATATATTCACCTATGATGACTGTGAGTAATGTGATGTTTAATATTCCTTAAATTTTTTAGATAACCTTACTAAAAAGTCATTAATTATAATATTTATCTGTTACTCAAAAAGGAACATGATATAAAATGACAACTCAATTTTCCTCGTTGACATTTCAAATACAACTAGGTCACATTAATCAATCAATAATGTGCTTATCATACACTGTGGTCAATTATACCCCAACTATCAGTGACAGTTTTCTGGCTTGCAATCTGGACACACATATATATGACAACTACATTCTTTTTAGCCCTTTTGTATTTTAAAACCAGTGCTATTGCTTAAGGCACATCATCAATGTGCAAAAAGGGCATCAGATAGTTCATAATCCCAATTCCATTTCTGTGCTATTAGTGTATTTCCAAAGAATAAACTTTCAGTGCACTGAAATCCAAGAAAAATAGTATAAGATCCCCTTCTCTGAAGAGAAAGTTACACAAAAAATAAAACTTGCAGTACTACAAATAGAACATTTGCGTTTGCTGATTGCAAGGTTGCAATTATAGCTCATCATTTTAATGAAGTCATAAACTAGTTGAGCTTACTTTTTTGCTTTATTGCACCATAAGAACCTTTTTTTGGAGTTGTAGCCATATAAACTATAATTATTAATGATATCTCTGTGAAAGACATTATTAATACTGTTTGCCAGGACATTATTTATATTCTGGACTATCTGTAAAGACGAGTCAGTATCTCCCAAATGACCTTTGACACAGTTTTAAATAGAAGTTCTCACCTTCAGGAAAATCATATAAATTTTAACCTTCCTGTTTTTATTAAAATTATTCTGAATGAATGATACAGTTGTAAATCTTATGATGAAGTATTTCTCCATTGGAAAATCCTGGTTAGACAATGATGAAATTGCTTATTTCAACAATACTTCACTCTAATTTCCCTTGAAAAACATTTTCTGGTAAGGAACAACAGAACATTTCAGATTTTTGAAGGGAATATTTAAATTTTTTTTTTAAAAGAACTCCTTTCAAAATATTGAAAGTGAATTGTTAACACAACATTAAGGAAAATTATGGGAGAAACAATTCCAAAACACATTATCCAGAATTTTTATTTTAATTTAATTTCACATTATGAAATCTGAAAACACTTTTTGATACATTTGCCCAGAGTAGGAATTTGTTTTAAATTGTAGAATTTCCCATAAAATAGAATAGGCAGTTTTTATGAGGCCACAGGCTCAGTCAGGCTAAGGACGCAAGCACTGTGATGAACCTTCTCCCTACCGCAGAGGCAATGGCTTCTACAGTACTGTCCTCCATGATTTCCTGAAAACCTGAGAGAAAATGACCCTCCCTATATATTTTTTTCATCTTTCATGGGAAAAGTTCTGTTTATGCCAACTGGCTCATAAATGGAACACTGAGAAGGAAGAAGATGTGTGAGTTTTCAGCCCTTCCAAGTGCATGATGAGATACATTTCACATCTTCCTTCGTTAGTGCCAGCAGCAGAAAATGGAAACAAAATGAGAGCAAATTTGAATATCAGAAGTCATTCTCCAGTTTACCCACTCTTAAAACCTGTCACATCACATTCCCAGCACTAATTAGCTACCCTGTTCCAATTCAGAAGCAACGGCATCTCAGAGGTGGTTGAATGACCCTATCAGTTGCAAACTGTTTATTTATTTAGGATAAAAATGAGGAAAAGGGAAGAAAAAAATTGTTGTACAGATCTAACCATTTGATAATTGCTGTTTGCATGGTTTTATTGTTTTTATATCGTATTTTGATGCTGTTATACTCATTGGGACATTTAGAGGGTAATACAGTAATAATTTATGAAATAAGAGAGTCTGATATGCAACAGTATTCCTAGTGGTGCATTTCATATCATATTAGCAATACAAAAATTGTAAAAAGCTGATGGTGGCAGTGGGTTCCCACTGAGACATACCCTATTACAGTGGTATCCATGTCAGCTTTTTGCTTTTTAATCACAGCTTTGACATTCAGTGACTACAGGGGTTTTCTTTTAAAAATCTTATAGGTCTTCACTCAGGAGCCCAAATCATTTCGATGACATTCCTCCTCCTACATTAAAGCCAATTAATGAAAGGAGTATCCTAAATGCAGCTAACTTCCGTTGATGAAGATTGATGTACTAACAGTATTTGTGTTTGCAGTCTAAAGAAGTCCTTTCTTAACCCATAGCTTGAGCCCTAGTTGGTGCTGCAATGGGGCACAAGAGACACTGGCAAGCATTCCTATGGCAATTTGAAGGTACATTTCTTTCGCTCTCACAAACATTATGTTAAGCTACCAGTGCACAAATATACATAAAAATTGCTAACAAAACCTGGCCTTTCAATATTTACTTGATTTAGTATACCCAAAACAAAGATGGGCAAGACGCAGAAATTTGGAGCTATTCTTACAAAGCTAAGGTGAAAATTTTGGTGAGAGGGGTATGCTGATATGTTGGTCAGCTCAGATAATTGGACTTGATGAAAAATTTTCTTCCAATCCCCAGAAAAAAATCTTAGGAGTTCAATATTTTTCTCTTCAATTGTAAAACTCCCTCTGGTTAAGACTCTAAAAACTTTGCCATTGCCTGAAGTGTGGTCAGACTGCCAGCCACAGCTCTTGCTCTAGGGGGCAGAAAGCTTTCCATATAAAGCCTTGTTTTGATTTTAGCCGTGCTTTGAAAGAGAGACTTTGTATGCCCATAGGATCAAAGCGTAGGACTGGGGCTTTGACAGATAGGCAGTGCGCAGTGGTATTGGCTCTGAATTAGAATTGTCTTTTTTCCCCAACAATGTCTTTAAAATTGAATCATCCTGGATCTACAAAATTATTGACTGTACTGTTGAATCTTCAATTTCATTTTTTATGCCAATCCCAGATTTTTATTATATTATCATCTCCCATCAGAGAGATCATCTTTGTTAGAGTAAACTGAAAATCACTGCTTATGACAACAAAGAATTCCCATTAACAAGTCATCATCTAATCATATTAGGATCTTTGTATCCTATTATCAGCTTTCTTATGAAATACCATTTCTTAATGACAGGGATTTGGCTAATACTGTGTGAACTCTGCTAACATAATTTGAAAGTTACTACCAAGTGTGTATTTATAGAATAAGGTGTCATCTTCTTCATGCTTGCACATAATTCTAGCTTGTGATTTGATCAGATGTGAATGCTGAAAGTTAATTTTCATCAAATTAACTGAGAAAGAAGGAATAGAGTTATCACCACTTTGCACTGGATTGAAGCATACCAGCACTGAATTCAGGGGGGCCTCAAAAGGACTCAGATTTCTGTTCTGTGCCCACAACATTTCTCTTGTGGGTGACAGAGGAAATCCATCTATTTAGCATTTTCCTTCTTTGAGAGCAATGGTGCAGCTCATGTACATGATATGTAACGGTTACTGTATTTTAGCTGATTTCACTGAAGGCTAAGCAGCGGGGAGAGCCCGGGCCCCTTCAGTCCCAGTTTCAAACCCCATGGAGTGAACCCCATGCCCAATTCATTTCTGCCACCTCCCTCACTCTGAAATGCCATGTTTCTTTCCCCATGTTCCCTCTGTTACTAATCCAGTTTGATTTTACCTTAACCTGAGTTGCCTAAGTCAGCTGTCCAGGCTACCCCAAGCCTCAACACAGTTATAACATGTCACCTCATCATTATAAGTCTACACATGAAACCATGTGAAAATGGGGAAGAAATTTATGTCCCCCCCTTTTTCTTCTTTTGTTCCATATGGCTTGCTCCTTGTAGCTCTAACTCAGGGATAAAAAACATGGTGCAATACGTATATATTTAGTAGTTTACTTTCCATCAATCTGAAGATATATTTCTTAGGTAATAGCATAGGAAAAAATGCTTTCCAAGCCAGAAAAACAAATTTATTAATTTTTTTCATAGACTTGAAGGGACAAAAATAGAATTTGATCTCTTTCTTATTGACAATCTTCATATCACCCTTTTCCCCACCTTAAAGGAAAAAAAAATCATCCATTTATTTTTAGAAAAGAAAACCTTCTATGGGAAATAGTCACTTTGGATCTATTGAAAATATATATATACTCTGCTAAAGAGTAGATATCAATACACAAAAATAGAATTTTGCTTTACCTTCTCATAGGTAGACAGAATCCCTGATCCTAAATGAAGAAAACCATTAATTAATTTAGTAGGGTTTTTTCTGTTTGAATTACAAATGTAGATATACCTGTCTGAAATACTATACATAGACCCACAGAGCTTCAGAGAAAAACTTACTATTGACAGACTCTTCATAAGACAGCCTCACACTGGCAAAATGCTGAGCAGGACAGTCAGGGACGGTCCTTTCGGTTTGTGTTTGTACAGCATCTACCACAGGCCCAGATCAATGGATGATGTTCTTAGCTTTACTGTCACATAAACAGCAGTACATTTTTATCAAGTACAATGCTGTAGAGTGAAATAGGTGGTATCATAAATGACAGCAAATAGAGTAAAATTGTCAAAATAAATAAGTTACCTATTGTGCTTCAGTATCCTTGGTATCTTTGTTATGGAAATCCATGTAAGGGGATAATGCAAGCATGGTAACGTCAGTGGAAGTCTTTACTTTGATTTCCATGAGCTTTGCATCATGCTTTTACTTCCTAATTTGCAACATCCAATAATCCACAATACAGCCCATAGAGTTATTAGTTTGAATTAGTGAAGTTCTCCTACCTGATTGGTTTTAAGCCAATTTATATAGGCTTGTCTGTTTAAGCTGTTAATACTGTTGAAGATTACTATGGTATTACTGCAGTCTGCAATATTTCAAAGCTTACAGCACTGTTTCTCACCAAATCCTTGAAATGGATTTGACTTTTTCAGCACCACTTCTAGTTGTCTAAGAGCTATCACTTGTGAAACAAGCCCCTGAAAGCCTGGGCTAACTGCTAAATGTCAGAAAATAGCATTTAGTTTGCCAAAAGAGCTAAAGCAGGAATTCAACTATTCAGCATAAAAACAGAGAATACTTTTTTATTTCATCTGACTTCAGGTAGCCGGATAAACATTTCAGTTAATTAAGCTGTGAAACTGTTTCCTTGATTTAGAGGTTCTGATAGTTTCACTGAGTTCATTGCTTAAACTCAACCTGTATTTTCTTTTGCAATTCATTCATTTTAGTAAAGAATTACCCATTTGAAACAAATACTGGTTTTTGCACACATGAAAAGAATCCCTTAACAAATGTAAGTCAGTGTTCTGCTCTAACTGCACAGGGAAGATAGATTAGTGTTGTACATTAACCCACAAACAGACTTTATGCTTTCTTGCCCCTTAAAACAAAATCAGTGCATGGCTAAGTTTACCATCTCTGAAAATATGTAGCTCCAATTGCTCAGGCAGTGCAGAAAAGATTATTAATAATCCCCAGTCTTGTTTTGAAAGTTTAGCTAATGACAGTCTGTTAGAGAAGAAAGGGAAGCAGAGCACCATCTGCTGTACAGTCGTGCAAAAGTTTCAGAACAAAACCAGCAAAAACTTCAACCCTACCTTAAGCTTTCCAAATAGTTAGGACATATGGAAGGCCATCATCATCCAACATTGCATGACTGTGAGCTTGAGATGGACACAGACTAAAATCAGAGAGAGGCATGAAGAGCCAGGGTTCAGAGTTAGCCATCAAAAGAGGGGCTAATTATTCATTACAGCATCACAAGAGGAGCAAGAATGAAGAGGACAATCTGTGGAGCCTCTCAGGTAGACAGATACGAATGAATTAAATAAGTAGCAGAAGCAGAAGCTGGAAGCAGAGCAACCACACATCTTGATTTCCACACACACACTCTCCCTTCTGCCCCAAACACTCTCTCCATACAGCAAAAGGGGAAATGGACTTCTATCTCCACAGTTCTGTGTCAGGCAGCCCACAATAAAATGAGTGAATTTTGAGAAAGCACAGGAAAAACTCAGTAACCAATCAGGAAGGTCCCTTGGGAAATAAATTGCAGAAGAAGGTCAGGATATTACACACAAGTACAAAATAACCTAATGTAAAGTAAAGACATGAAGCATAGTAAGAGTCAGTTTGGTCAAATCATACCTTCCTCAATGATCTCAAACACAAATAAATGTACAAACAGTGGAAACCAGGTCAAATTATTAGGGATAATGAAGGTAAAAGAAAACAACAAAAATATAACAACTATATCAGAAAAGGATAAACTCACAAAACAAGGATTATAAAAAACAAGAAAGCTGTCCATGGAAATACCTCAGCCAGAAGGGGAAAAGAAAGGCTAATGAGTGGTGCTGAGAAAGATTAAATATCTAACACTTCTTTTTGTTTCAGTCTTCACTTAAAAGGTCACCCAGGTGACACAACTAACACTAGTGCCAAAGAGCTTGCAGGTCAGGTTCAGCTGCCAAACTTGCAGCCTACTTTTTCACACACAATTAGGGCTCAAGACTGTATGAGAGCAGCTGAACATGATCTTTCTGGTTTAAAACAAAAGGAATAAACCCCTTTTCTCTCTCACCATGGCAAGGGTTATGGTGATGTGCATGGGGTGTGATATTGGGTGTCTGCACAGCTGTCCCTCAGTCTGGGTTAGTGAACTGACACTCCTGCTGCTCTAAGAGATACAAGAGACCAGACTCTTGTTTTATCCCAGCATAAGCCAAGAACAACTCTACTTGTAAAGTGGAATGCAAACCTGTAAGTAACCAGTACTAAGACATGGCACAAAATGTTCTGTCTTTTCTTAATGACTCATCATTTTACCATTTTGCATTTTATTTGACTGAATCTTTGGAATCCTGGCCTTAACAGCAATCTTAATGTCAGCAAGTCAGTAACTCCATCAGAGTTTACATCTATACTAAAAAATAAAAGGGACCAGACCCTTCCTCTGTTCCTGCGAGTAACTGAAATGGCACAGGCGAAACCCGCTCTGCTGCGTGCCACCCTGGGAAGTGCTATGGGAACAGGCTCAAACCAAGCAGGGGGACGCTGACAGTGAGGCTGTGCGGGTGTTCACAGGCTTGCTAATCAAATCCTCTTTAAGTTGTGTAGACATACGGCCAGTACAGTGCAGCCAGAGGGGTATGGACTCCAGTCCAAGATTTTTACAGCTTGAGATTTTAAATTCCATTTTCCTGGGGAATTAATACAGTGAATCTCAGTCTCTCATGTGCGCTTGTCTAACTGCTCTCTAATTTAGCACTGGTCCACCAAGAAAGCATACATGACAGTACCAGTGATATTGGTTAGGGCTGACATTAGCAGAGATGCATGCAAAATTATCAGAGCACATTGTCAGAGCTCCTAAAACATTGAGCTGAAATTCCCTTGGGGATCATGGGAGGGAGCTTCTGAAGTGTCAAAGAGAGGAGAGTAGTCAGCAGTGGTTCAGTTGTTCTGCCTGAAGCAGGGGAAGGAGTCATTCTTAGTGCACAGGCAGGAACTTCTTTAGTTTCATCGGGGAACTTCAGATGACTCTTACTTGCTGGCAGCAGCCTAGGACCTTCAGGCTAGAAGAGCAACACCGCAGTAATGGTACTCACAGCTTGTGGCTGCCCCAGGCAGGTCATGCTTTCAAAAAATGAGCCAGAAGAGTGTTACATTTTTAGAGAGATAAAGAAACAGTAAGATCAAAAGTTATAGGTCCTTTATTAGCAGATGAATCCAGAGATAAATCACAAATGCACAGGCTACTCAGACATGCATCTGGAGTATTAGCTCTGAGCAATCAGTAATCCATTGATTTGAGTGAGGAAAGCTCCAGAACCAGAACTACAGACCTGATCACGAAATGACATTTGTTCACCTACCTTTCACAAGCAGCTGATGTACAATATGTCTGGACTGATGTCCAGCACCCTGGCATCATCCAGCTCTACACTTGCCTGACTTCATCATCTGGCAAAGCAGAAGGTGAAACTCCAAGGACAGACGCAGAACCTCCCTGAAAATACAGCCTACCAAGCCAATTTTCTTAACTATTACTGTTTTGCTGTTAGGATTAAGAAAATGAAATTGCCTGTGAAAAGCTGAAGAAACCTATTACAATCATTCTGCCTTATACTTAATTTCACGGCAGGGGGAATTTCCAGCCCTCTACTTCCCAGAACTGCAACAAACATGCAGCCATGCTGCCAGCAGCGGGCAGCCAGATGTGCTGCCTGTTTTCACCCCACAGGTCACCCTCATTGCAGAACCAGTGAACACGGGAGGCTTTATATACAAGCCAATATGCAAGCTCGTATACAAGTTTCATAGCAACACTGTTCCACTTCTTTCATACCTCCGTGACCTGGTGGAAAAGGCAGGCGATGTTCTGCTCACTTCAGCCCTGCAGCTCACTTAGCATGGTTTCAGTGATCCTATGAGAAAGGCTGATTCAACCTTTCCCTACTCTTAAGAGCAGTAGAAATGTTTTGATTGTTTTCACTGAGCACTAAATCAAGTTCTTGATGGGTAAGGGTAGTTTATTGCATTGACCAGCCAGAAGAAATACAAGGCATTTCAGACTCCTACTTTCAGAGGAAAAAGCTGTACTTTGTCACTGTCTGTGTCCTTCCAGAAGCCTCAGTAAATAAGAAATTATTGTTCCTCGCATAACTTATTTCTTATCAATCATTACCAAGCCTGGCAGCTCTAACAATGGCCCAAAGAGCTCTACAACCCACAATTTGGTACAGTTTACAAAAGCAACTGAATAAGACCCCAGAATGAAAAGGTAGTTGCAGTCTGGTCTGGAGGAAACTCTTCACATGATGGAGCTGTGATCACCATCCCAGTTTGGATGGAGCTGCTTTTGAGTCATTACTATTTCATTTGGACTCTGTGGGCTGCTGCTGTGTCAAGATACTATTTGCATGATGGTTGGTTTTATTCAGAATTCATGCCCAGCAGCTGAAATTGTATAAAGCAGTAAAGAGCTGTCTTTTGCCATGAAGAACTGGCAAGCTAGGTTGACAGCAAGGCACAAGGAGAGGCTGAAACAAATGAGGAGCAGAGGGGATGGCAGCAGCCAGGAGGGTTTGCAGCCTCCATCACATCCTCCCACCCTCTGAGCAAGGTCAGGTCGCAGCAGAAATGTTCCCATCGGAGTGACCCAAGGGACAGAATAGTAGGTCTGGGGGCCATGCTGGGGCTGCAGTCATGCACAGAGCACGCTGGGGAAGCCAGGGGTGTAGGGTGAAGGGGCACTCTGCCAGGACAGTCCCCATCATGGGCTGGAAGGGGAGGGACCAGCTCCAAAAGTCCCTGCTGTGGAAGTGGCTCAGTCAGCAGCACCCCAAGTCAGTTGGCAGGGAGAAGGGAATACGCAGTTAAATGCAGAGAGGAGATTAAAAAGAATGGCAGCCTAAGATACACAGTCAAGGGGAGACTAACAGCTAGATTTTACTTTAACATTTAAGCTGTCAGTGGTTGTAGCAAAGATAACTAGAAAAAAAGAAAACTACCAGAAGTAGGCAGATTTCACCCTAACACTGAGACCCCAACATATGAAGGAAGCAGAACATTTCAGCACCCTTCTGTCTCTCCCCCTTCATAGGGCATCTTCATGGCGCTCATTAAGTCCAACAGGGAATACAGGAAAAGCCAGGTTTCTTCCCCAGGGAAGTGCAGCATCGTGACCTTTCACACCTGGATGAAAACTTTATTCTTTTGCTCAGGTAAGCAATTAAAAATATTATAATTTGGTTCATTCTGCAGCTATAGAGGCTAGAGAGGGCTAGAAACTTATTTCTCATAGCTGTTGAATTGCCACTGTTTTCATTTTTCTTAGTTTGTATCACTTTACTGGAGTGACTGACCAGTTGAAACTGCACACCATTTTACCAAATGTTTTCAGAAAGAAAACGATGTGAAAACCTTCTTTAACAAAATGAAGGCTTTGGACTTCAGAAGCATGTCCATGCTTCTTCTGTTTTATGTGTTAATTTCATGAAATAACAGAAACTAATGTTATATAAAATTAATATGTGTTTTCTCAGTAAATTCAAGTTTTGGACCAAGTAACCTCTCTTAAAAATATAGATGAAAAAGGAGTTCTAAGAACACAGCTTGTAGAGTACTCTTAATATAACAAATTTAGAAAGCAAAACAAAGAGCCTGAGATAAACACACATCTGATGCTATTAAAGTTGCAGTTGCACTCTCTTTCCCCTGAGATTCTGCTGAATCTTGGGCTCCTAGATGACTGTAAGCAGTAATGGTCTCTTAAAATTAGGACCAAACGTGAAAGAAATGCAAAGCAGTTCGTGAACTCTTCCTGTCCACGGAACCAATTACATTATTAAAGACTGCCAAAACATTTTGTATTTTAATTGCTGTTCAAGATTTCACTGCATCCTGAAAAATAAAATTCTGTTTCCTTTTCAATTAGTGCTCAAGAGATATTTAAGAACAAAACTGCATAAAACCAGCAATAATTACTAGAAGTTTTATTGCGAAGAGTGCCACTCTAATTTCATGCATTTCCCAAAAGAACATAAGATCTAATTCTTTGCCTATCCCCTGTTCTGTACAATTCACAAAAGTACCCCATTGATTTTCAGTCTGCAGAGTGCAGGGTGAAGATAAACTATAACTTTATGTAGAAAATATTGATTTAAAGCCATTGATTTGAAGCCCTAGGGTATCAAAAGATTAGTTACTTTTAAGGCAAGTACTAAAGGTGACTTTCGTCTACTTCATTATTGTAAAACGCAAAACAAATAAACTCTGCTATTTGAAGCAGCAAGATACCAATGCAGAAGCTGTTACAAAGCAAGTCGGTTTGACACACAACAGACCAACAGAAAGAGACCCAAACAAGGCATTGCTGGCAACTGTTTTAGTGATACAATATAAATGCTACATCTTCCAATGTAAAAAATTCAAAGAACGTTTTTATTGTAACCTCCAGATGAAAAAGGAACGGCACAGAATAAAACTTTGTTGCGATGCGAGATCCCACAAGGATGTCTTCGAGCGTATGATGGACCAGATAAATAGGGCTGCAATCTGGTGGGTACTACTGCTTCCTCCTGAAGTCGCTAGGAGCCAGGGACCCTCAGTACCCACAGCCGTGATTTGCCAGGGTGCCACTACAACCCCCTAAATCCAGGGCTGGTGCTGCTGCGCTGCCTCACAACAGCACGGCCAGGTGGCCCTCACTGGGTGCTGCTGACAGAGCTGGGCTGGCTGGGCGATGCTGCGAGGTCGTCCCGCACGTAATGGAGAGAGGAGCTGGGGCACAAGGCGTGTTGGGTGTGCAGAGCTGCACGGGGACACGTGGCCATATGGCAGGGGACTGCCAGCAGGCAGCGGTTCTGCTGGGGCAGGCGCCGGGTGCCTGAACAGGACTTTGCGCTTGCTAGAGCTGGCCCTGGGGAAAACAAAACACCTTGTCATGGTTTTAGCTGGGATAGTTGATTTTCTTCACTGTAGCTAGCATAGTGCTGTGTTTTAGACTTGGTATGTAAATAATGTTGATAACACCCTGGTGTTTTACTTGTTGCTGGGTAGTGTTTACACTAGTCAAGGACTTTCTAGCTTCCCATGCTCTGCCAGGTGCACAAGAAGCCGGGAGGGGAGGGGATGCAACCAGGAGAGCTGATTCAAATTGGCCAGAGGGTATTCCATATCATGTGACGTCATGCCCAGTATATTAACTGGGGGAAATTGGCTGGGGGAGGCAGCGATCGCGGCTCGGGGACCAGCAGCGTCGGTCGGCGGGTGGTGAGCGGTTGCAGCACTTGTTGTTCAGTTTTGGTTTTGTTTTTTTTTCTTTCCCTCTCCTTCTAGTGTTTCATCTCTCTCTCGCTCATTATTTTCCTTTTCATTATATTAGTATTATTGCTGTTTTATTCTAATTATTAAACTGTTCTTATCTCAACCCACGAGTTTTCTTACTTTGGCCCTTCCGATTCTCTCCCCCATCCCACAAGGGTGGGGGAGTGAGCGAGCGGCTGTGTGGTGCTTAGTTGCTGACCGTAGCTGAACCACAACACACCTGATGGTACTGAAGGGAAAACAATGTTTAATCCACCCATAAACTAATTCTACAATCTCCTTATAAAACTTAGGACTGGAAATAGGGAGGGCTACCATAACTAGACCTTGTATTATTCTTTAACATAGGCATCTGCTTGTTCAGTATTAATGAATCTTGCTTTTGTCAACATTTTCCTTTTTTACGCACATTCTGTTGTCAGAAATAAGTTCCAGATTTCAGCTGCAAAGGGAATCTGTGAGGAGAAGAAAATGACCAGAAGAAAAGCAGCCTGTGGTATAGTGGTAATCTCTTGTCAAGAAGTGCCTTTCATTCAAGTACAGCAATCTCACAGGCATGTGCATCTAGGATTATCCCTAAATGGGTGTTCTTCACAATCTATATGCTGTTTATATTCACATTCACACTGTGCCAAGAGTATAGCTGTGCTTAAACTTGGAGACCTTTAAACATCTCATTCTCCCTGTACATGGTGTAATTCTCTCCCACATGGTATAAACTGGTGGGAGAACCTGTCAACATTGGCCCAAACATAAACAATGCTGAAAGCAAGGTCAGAGAGAGGAGTGGGCAGATGTTGAACATAATTATGCAAAGTGCACTATGAAGATTATACAGTTACTTCTAAGAAACCTTCCTCATCCTCCATCAACTGTCCACATGCAGGTTCATGCTGAGAACAGTGGTCCCGTGGTCATCGGAGCCCTCACCCAGAAAACTGGGGAAAGCAAGATTGGACCAACTTTCTGACTAAAAAAATTTCAGGTGAAAGACTGCGCCCAGATGGCACTCCATCTAGCAGCTTTACAAATCTGGAAGTACATTTACATACAGAGTCTGTGCCAGGTTACAAACATGAACTACAGAAGCAGGTTCTGCCTTTGCTGTACCAGACTGTGCAAGTCTTCATGCCATGATGATTCAGGAGGATGGTCTTAGACACAACCTGCTAATCTCAAAGCCCTTTCTGTGGCAGAAGCAATGACAACTCAGTTTATGGGAGGGAGGAGCCCTTAATCAAGGGATTTTTAATATTTAGTGCATGTACTGTCCTCTACTGGGGACGAACAGAGTTTAGGAAGAATCACAGAAGGACTACCCTTCAGGACAAATACAACCAGGGGTAGAGACTTTATCCTGAAACCTTAACCTAGAAAAACCGGGCATACAGAAGATTAGCCAGAAGAGTCCCTTTAAGCTTTTTAACTCAAGCCTAGAATTCAGATTTATGGTGGTACAGGATTTCTAGATGCAAGAACAGATGCCTTTAAGCAAATGTACTACAGAAGCACCAAAGAAAACCAAAACTGTTTCTACAAGCAGGCATGAAGACAAAAATGACTGCCAAAATAACTTTTACTGAGTTAATGGAGAGGTTCCAGTATTTTAGATTTTTCCATATATCCTAAATCGACATGGTGAAGGTTTCCCTGGGGACAACAGACCCCTGCCCACACACTAACCCCAAAACTTATACCACCTTTTTTTATACGTGTGCACCAAAAAATATCTTTCTTGCTATTTGACACAGATATTTCTCGCTGTGAGTGAACAAATCCACTCTAATTGCCTGGACCATCTTGTTAACTTTTCACAATATGAAGATGCTTGAGTTTCAGGGACAAGACCTTAGAGATTGCTATCAAAAGCTAGAAATTGTGGTGACTGCATACAGGAATGAAGGAAATAGAGGACAGAGAATTTCAATTTCGTGGGCACACAAGGTAATTCAGATGCTTAATTCCTCACCTTCTGTAGTGCCCTCAGGCTCAGAGGGACAGGGTGGAGGCTCCTGCCAGATAGCCTCACCCTGGTATCAGGAAAGTGTCTGAGGGACCTCAAAGACAAGTGCAGACAAAAAGACCTTAACCTCCTAGCTTGCAGGGAAATTGATATGAGGCTATCCCCGTGTGTAAAATGATTTTGCGTTATTACCCATTGATGATCTGATGGTGTAAAACATAAGGCTACCCACTAGGCAATGACTGACAGGAGGGTTTGGCTCCAGCCATGTGGTGTCCAGTGATTCACAGTCTCAAGGAAAATCCTGCAGAGTCACTGTTGAGTTGGATTTGCCATAAGCATAAGTAAGAGCCTTCCACTCTGCTTATATTTTGAGGACATTTATATACAAACATTGATGTATGAGCAATCAAACTTGCTGGGGTTTTAGGTGACTGAAGGGGGCTAATTTTAAACAGCTCAGCTGACCAGAAGAGCATGACTAATAAGTCAAATGGCACTATTTTTACCCATTTTTGCATCATCAAGAATTTTTCAGGATAAGAATGATTTCAAGTCATTAACTTCATTGTTGTCTTCTTGTTTTTCATTTAAAGTTCTTTCAGCTACTTACTCAATAAATCCCTTATATGGCCTTGACATTTACGCTCTTTCAACAAGCTGAAAAAGAGACGTTTACTTCCACAGCTTATTTAATACAAGCTTCTATTCAGCCCTGGATCACAAGACAGTAGGTGGGAAGTAGTGAATACTGTTTCCACAATGCTGAAAATGAATGCAGGTCTTGAATATGACAATTTGGCAGAGAGCTGTTCAAGCTGCTGTCTGCCAGTACTTTACGAGCATACACAGAGCACAAGTGAAAAGAAAGTAACTTTTGGGAACTTCTTAATCAATTTTGTTGGGCTAGATAGATTCCTCCCCAGAAATGAAGACAGAACGGCCCTATACCAGTCTCTGAAGTTCAAACCTTTTATTTTAATCATACAATACCTAAAGGCCTTCTTTTCCCATCAAAATGATATTGGCAAACTGAAACTGGCAGCCAGAATTAGAAATGCTGACTGAGAAGCAGAAATAGAGATAACCATAATTCACATATCAGCCAAAACTTTCAAATCAACAATACCCTACACATGAAATGTGCAGATTCTATAAGTCAATTGACTGAATTTATTTGCTTTAGAATCATAGAATATCTCAAGTTGGAAGGGATCTGTAAGCATCATCAAGTCCAACTCCCTGTTTCTTGCAGGACTACCTAAAACTAAACCATATGACTAAGAGCATCATCCAAATGTTCCTTGAACTCTGACAGGCTTGGTGCTGTGACCACTTCCCTGGGGAGCCTGTTCCAGCAACCGACCACCCTCTCAGTGAAGAACCTTTTCCTAATGTCCAGTCTAAACTTCTTTGATAGTTGTTAGATCACCTTAGAGGTTACTAACAAGAGCAACTAAGACAGAGTAGATTTTTAAGACATATTAGTTAGGAAAAAAAAATTTAGAATTACATTTGTATTTGCATCAGAAACCCTATTACAGGATGTTTTCCTGCTCAGACAGGAAACAGAACATATACCACTTACTATCTAGTGATTTCTTAGTGATTAAGTTATTCAAGCAATAATTTCAAAGAAATATTTTTCAGAAAAACTAACATTCTTTGCTGGACATTAAGTAGTTGGAATGGCAAGGAATAAACCTTAAATGGATCCACCTTTGACTGGGATTCACCTTAGCTCACACTAGGAGTCCGCATTGTGGCACTTGCTTTGGAGCTAACTTCCTAGTCTCTATCAGTAGGGAAAAAACCCTACTTTTAGAGTATAATTTATTTGATTTACGTTATATGTCTACCTTAGGATGAGATGAATCATGTTGCAGAATTCTGGAAATCCCTATTTCCCTCGTTTCATTTAAATGGTGGTCTACCATTATTAGTTCAGAGAAGTCTGATGCTATGAATCCAACATATGTCTTCAGTAAAGGAACTACAACATTTCCTCATGCATGGACTCCTTTGTTATGTAGCACCAAAGAATATTTGAAAAGCAGTACCTGGCATATTGTAGAAATAACAGCCAAAAAAACTTCTCTTCCATTACAAAGTTAAGTGTCAATATTACGGAAGTGAGAAAAAAGAATTGAATGGTAGCTAAATTTCACATGGAAAGAACAGAAATAACTATAGGCTACTTCAGAACAGGTTATCCAATATAACTATACATAGACCATTAGGAATAATTAGATATTTTTGTATCAATACAAGGTTGCAATTTAAAAGGATTGCCATGAAAAAAGTAATCTACAGGCCAGTTCAAGGACACTGCAGACAAAAGCTAGGGCACTCTGATGGAAATAACCCTGACTGTACCATTATCAGGATTTTTTTCTTCACTGCAGCAGAAATATTTGCATGGAAAGAACATCTCCATTCCTTTGACATTCATCTTCTGTTTATTTCCTAATAATTTGCTGAGACATGATAATTAGACTGTTAACTTTTAGGAGAAAATAAACTGCAAGACAAACTGCAGTACCTGCTCTGTTCTGAAGCAGCTACTAGCCTGGCCAGCAAGGTTTCTCCTTGTTGCAGTCTGAAGGGAATGGGCATCGTGCACGCTCTCTGAAGGGTTTGGTTTTCGACAACTTTAATAAGAGACAACAGGCACAAACTGAAACACGGGAGATTCCCTCTGAGTATCAGGAAACACCTTCTTCACTGTGAGGGTGACCAAGCACTGGCACAGCTTGCCCAGGGAGGTGGTGGAGTCTCCCTCCTTGGAGGTATTCAAAAGCCATCTGGACACAGTCCTGGGCAACCGGCTCTAGGTGGCCCTGCCTGAGCAGGACGGTTGGGCCAGATGATCTCCAGAGGTCCCTTCCAACCTCAACCCTTCTGTGATTCTGTGAATTTTTGAAAGTTTTAGGAGCTACTTTGCTTGTTACTATTCCTAACCTGCACTTGGTCTCCGCTTAGGCTCTAAGATATATTTCTTCTTATTCAGTTTACCAGCTATTTTACATCCATGAAAAGTGGGTACAGAATTTGCCAACATCAGTCATTCAAGTCTCAGAAGTTACTTTTTCTCTGTCATGCTTATGTTCAACTAGGTTATTTAAACATTAGAAGCTGGTGTAGGGAGTGTTGTTCTTCCTTGTGTCTTTGCATTGATCATCATTACACGTGTATGATGGTTTTTGCACAAAACAAAGATGACAGGGGTAGGGGGCATTCATTTTTTGTTTGATTTAATACCATGTCACAGCTTCTCTGAACTTTGTAGCATGACTCCAAAGGGAACAAAGGACTGGTGTATCTCCTCTTTTTGACAAGATGTCAGACTCCAACACATCTCCAAGGCATTAGCTCTAAAATGATATTATGGCATCTGCATTTACCAATGTGAGCTGACCTGAAAGGACCATCTACCAGGCAGCACTTCTTTCCACCACCCCACCCCTATGCACATCTCCCTTCCTCCTGCCCACTGACTATAGCAGGCTTGAAATCTGTTGATTCTTCCAGGGGGAATCTCCTGTACCAAGATGGTTAGCCTGCTTCATATTCTCTGTGTGAACACACAAGGTCAAAGACTGGAAGCAAAGTGTTCATGAAAGTTTTGCCAAACCTGGAGGTGAAAAGATGCAGAGAATAACTGCAGATACACCAGCTTTGTCCAGTACTCCATCTGGCAGACAAGCATCATGCAGAGCGACACAAAGAAGATGGTGCCAGGTAAAGTTTCAGCAAGTTAAAAAGAACAAAAGGTAAAAATTAGAAATTAGTAAATTATGTAGGAATTACCATAATGTTCGTATCGCAAAATTGCTAAGTGTTACATCTTGGGGGGAAAAAAAAATCCCTGCAGCTGAGAGACTGAAGGACTAAGAATACAATGCCGTCATTTTTGGAATGAACGAAGAACAAAAGAAATAAAACTAGTTTCACTACTAACAATAATGTTGATAATGCAAAAACATTCAATTAGAGTCTTATGCATTCAGAAATAAAATATATTTGCATCACATAAGGATGTTGAAATAGATCCTTTTCCATTAGCAAACCAGAAGAAAGTTAAACAAACATAGACCAGGTATAAATATTTCAAAATCAGCATATCTAGACGCTTTACAATAGGAAATCATGAAAGAATTTCCTGAAGAATGCTGCTGTTACTAGTTCCAATAAATCTTAGCACTCCCAGAAAATTCCAGAAGATAACCTAAATAATTTTAGTATTATTCAAAAAACTAAGTTACTTCCAGTCAGACTACTACGAGATTATTCCCACACAAAAATAATTACAGAAGTTGCAACACAGTTAACTGGAAGAGAATTAAAAGAAAATACTACAATCAGAAGTAATCAATTTGGTTTCCAGGAAAATAAAGCTTGTCAAAACAAATCTGATATTTATTCCTGAATATATTTTTTTTGTTCCATGAAGTTGAAATTATGCTATGCAGAGAAAAAACAGAAACATCAAAATCATGCAAGATTAACTGGCCACTCTCAAATAAGCTTTTATAGAAAAGCATTCTCAAAGAGCTGTTTCCAGTGATCTTATAAGGGACATAACAAACATTATTAAAAGCTTTCATTGGTGATCTGGAAGTAAGTATAAAATCATGGCTGATGAAGTTTGCAGACGACAATACCTGGCAAGATGATAAACAGTGATAATGACATCAGTTGCACAGGTGAATCTGCACTACTGTGGTGAAATGGCACCAGGCTGAGCTTATATTAACAAAGACAAATGCCACCACATTGAGGAATGTAGATCTTACCCCAGGAATGGAAAGTAAGCTAATATGAACGTTCAATGTATAAATTCAGAAAGGACTAGGCAAATTTTACCTATGTATTAAAATTACCAAGTCCTTAACTATACTGAAATGCTGTATACAGTCCTGGTGCCCATATTTTAAGGATGACTCTGGAAAATTGATGAAGGTAGAAAAAGAGAGGCACAAAACTTGAATGATACATATGTTTTAGTGAGAGAGAGAGTTCATGAGCTTAATTTGTTTGGCTTATCCAAAAGGAAACTGAGAAGTGATTTGATTACAACATTTAAGTATCTCCACGAGGAGAAACTGCAGGATATTAAGGAGCTCTTTACCCTAGTGGAGACAGGCATAAAAAGAATCAATGGCTGGAAGCTAACGCCAGAGAAATTCAAATGAGACACGAGGCACATACGTGTCACTGTGAGAATGATGAACCATTTCAACAAACGGGCAAAAGGGAAGTATTTTCCCTCTTCATGCCTTCAAACCAAGACTGGACATTTCTCTGAAAGGTATGATTTAGCTGGACACAAGTTATGCTTTAGTCAAACAAATTACTGGGTTCAGTACAGAGGTAACAGGGAGAAATTTAATGGCTTCTGATATACAACAGATGAGACTGGATGAACTAACACACACCCCAAGGCTAAACTCTATTAATCAATTTATTGGTGCTTTATGCTGCCATCCATTGCTACGTTATCTGAGCATTTTCATATTAAATCAATAGCAATAGCAAAAGCCCTCGTGGACTTCAAGGAGCTTCTGGAACTTTTGCTTTAGAAGTAAAACTAACTAGGGGAGGATTTCTGAGGTTTTCTAGAGGAGGTCAGAAGGTCTGTATTTATTTTTCTTGTTATAGACTGTATATTACTATATTTCCTTTGTGCTTATATAGTATTTTGAAGCAGTGAGCTAGTGATTTCAGTCAGGCACAGTACAGCTAAATGGTTCTGTTTAATAAACACAGTTACAATTGTCTCCTCTAGCACTTGCAAACATGCCAGCGGGTATCACGACAGAACTGCCTCCGAGCTTTGCTTTTCAGTGTTGTTTAGGGTAACCGACACTTGCTTTGCTGATGCTAAGAAAAAATGTTTGCATCCTCAGAGTCATAATTTAGATGAAAAGGAAGATTAGCAGTAGGCCTAATGCACCATATAATCTAGTCCTTAAAAATTACATATTTTCAGAGACAAGATACCACTATAAGAGGATAACGTGTCTGTTCCACAACAATTCTCATTCCAAAGCAAGTGGATTTTTATACTTAACAGTTATTGTAGACTTATGCTATAGGACGCGGTTTCCTCAAAAATACACGTATTCTGCAAAAAGGTGTTAATTCAACTTAGACTCTAAAAATGATAAAAATAAAGTATTTTTTGTACAAAAGTTCTTCCCAATGTACTATTTGACAAGTGTATATTAACAAAGCAACTTCTAATTAATTTTACACACTGCTTGAGGTCTAAAATACCAAAAATAGAGCAAATTCTCTAGATGTTTCATTTTTCTTACAATTGCAAACTGTTAACACTTTATTCTTCAAGCTAAATCAATTTTAATTCATCCTTCTGGCTAAAGAAAGATCAAGGTAGGTAAACAGGATTACTGCAAAAATACGATATTGATCTATTTTTAAGCAATATCCTATCATTACTTATTTTTGCTGTTTTTTTCATTGCTTTTATGGACCAGTGAAGAAGGTACTTCTCAGAACCCTGTGCATTTCAATGGGCTATTTGCAGCCATTAGCTTTTCAGCTAGAACAATTTTACATACTGTGCACTCTCTACTGCATTCTCTAACTCCTCTAAAACTTTTTTTGGGCTTTTTGAAGTCATAAGTCAATTTTCTCTCTTTGTACGTGCACAGAAAGAAGAGTTCACTGAAGATCGTGTTTCCTTCAGAAGTTGTCCAGCACCTACAGGAACAGGGCAGAGACCAAGCCCCTCGCTGCACACCTGGCTCTTGTCTTTTGTCATGCTGTTCTCCTAAGCTGTGCTGAGCCTGTCTGCCTCAGGCAAGCAGAATGGCTCAGATCACCTCTGTTTAATTGTAATGGCTTCACCAGCCAAGCTTTCTTCCTGAAAGCACGGCTCTAGTAAAAAGCCTGTATCTCAACAGAAAAATAAAGATTACAATTTTGTAATAGTCTACACAAAGCTGAAAGGAAAACTAAGTATGCCCCAAGCTACAGCCAAGAAACACACAGCACTGCTTATGAACTACTTTTGGTCAAGAATATGCTTATGTGCCCAGACACGTGCTCATCCATTAGCTCCATTAGCACTGTGGAGAAAGCAGCATGCCCACTCCAGGGGGGTATTACAGCAAACAGCCCAGTTCTGAAAGCATGTACCTGGTGGCAGAAGCACTATTTGCTATTGGGTGTAATGGCCACCAAGACCCAGAAAGATCATCCTGAGAAGAACAGATAGAGTGACCCCAACCTCTGAAAAAAACAGGCACCAAGGAGAACAGAGGGCTAGTGGAGAAAGGAGACAAGCCAGGAACAGCAAGCAGGAAAGATGAGTGCCCAGGACCCCCAATACATCAAGTTTACCCATTGGACTAGTGGAAAATACCAAGACAAATATAGTATATAACACACCCTGGGTTGCCAAAGTGGTTTTTCTTTCTTGGGCATAAATCTCCAATCTCTGTTTACCATGGATAACACTAATCATGGCATAAAAACTGTAAAACAAAACAATAAAATAAACTGTAGCAGAATATTTTAAAATGAACAAACAGGAGTACCAGTGACTAGTCAGAAACTGCATGACATCATACTTCTGAAGTTTCATGATATCCGACAGGCAAGTGGAGTGCCTCCTAGGCACCAGCTGCTCAGTGAGACACAGTAGGTTAGCATTATAAGGCTAAAACATCAGCTTTAATTAAATTTAATTTCCTAGACTTAAATCAGGAGTTAAAACTGATTATATTGCTTTCATTTTCTTGGAAGCCTAAAAGAACCCCATGCCCTAAACACTCATTAATTCAACCACAAAGATTTGCTGTTTAGGATAACTTCTGCATCTACTTTTCTATTTCAAAGCAATTCATATGAATATTACAAGACTGATGTAATGTGAATGGCTCTAGTAAAATGTGTACACAAATTACTGGCAGAACATTAAGATTCATAAAACATAGATAAAAAAAGGAACCTGTTGTACCCAGATTATAATTCTGAGAATGAGGATATGATATTAAATGACCCAAAGGAAGAACAGGAGAGAAAGTGACCTCCCAGAATATGAAGGCAGTAGAAAATTCATGAGGCTATTCTAATAAATTATTAAACTGAGATGAACGATTTAATACAAACTAGATAAAGTAGAAAGGCCATTTAGGAATACACAAAAACCATTTTTAGAAATCAGTGTTCAATGCTACAAATAAGCGAGGAAATTAAAGACAGTGCAATCTAGCAGCACTTCTCCAAGCAGCAAGGAAGCCACAGGTAGAGTTCCACGTTTGCACTCCATGACCTTATAGAAGTCTGAAGTGCAGAAACGATCGATCTTCACAGTCCCTTTCCTTCCCTAGCAAATTTCTGTTTGGTTTCAAGGGGACTTTTATTAAAGCAAACTCCCAAATTTTTGCTTTGCTCTAAAAAGACAAACAAATCAATAAACTCTGTGGAAAATAGCACAGAGGAAAGAAAGAGGAATTTGAGTGAGAATATTAGTTCAATAGGTACCTTGAAAAGCAGTCACAAATCTTAAGGACTGTGGACTGAAGACTGATTATATTCTTACAGGCTTCTAACGAACTTACTTTGGGAACTTAACACGCCTGTATCTTACAAGTTTGGCACTCTTAAAACAGCAGTAAACTATACCAAACCTCATGAGTCCTGCTCTTGCAGACCCGTTTTGATAAACGGTGCAAGAAAACTGTCTTGACTTTTAATCTATGAGTAAGGCCCACGACCAGTGAAGGCATGTTCCTAAATGAAGGTGTTAAAGTGCCAGGACAAGCCATCAAGTTTATTCTCCTCTGGCTTTGATCCAGATGTAGACAGTTGGTTTTGGGTTTTTGGAATTCTAAAGACAGCGGGGCAGGAACTAACAATGAGATGTGAAGAACTCCATCTTTTCCCCTCCCCCTTCAACACGAGCATTAGAAAACCACTAAAACCAGTATCACTAAATAGCAGCAAGTAGGCAGTTATTACCGGTTTCAGAGTTTAGACAGGGTGATACTGAGGATCTACAGTGATGACTTACGGTTCCTTTCCTTTGAGTTCACAGTAAAAAAGGAACCAGTCTTTTAAGAGATACCTGCCCGTCCCTTGATGGAAGTGGCTGAGAAAGGAAAAGTCAAATGATTTAAATGAACCAAGGATGCTAACTCTTACATCTACCAAATCAGAAGTTAGACTCAAGGACAGAATACTATTTCAAAATTGTTAACTATTTTTTCAGAAATCTGTAGCTCTCTAGGCTGTTGTGAAACACGCTGCATTCCTTGTTACCTCATTATTTTAACCTATGGGTCCAGCTGGAAACAGGGAAATGAAATCAAAGATGGACATCAAAAAGTGGAAACAGACTAGGTCCCTGGTTCGTACAACTAAGGTGGCACCCAGATATGAGATGAGCATTTAAAATCCAGAGCTAGAAGTGAGTCACTGCTTTGATTAAAGGAATTTGCAACCATATAGATCAAGAAGGCAGACAGCAGCCAAGCATCTATCATAAGAGAAGACAGGGATAATATTAATTGATTCAGGGAAGAAACTACCAGATGATCACTCAAGGAACATGACGACTTTACTAAATGCTCAAAAATTCCTCCTACCCAAACATCCTTGAATTGCAATCTGAAGGAAAAAAAAAAATCCAACCACAGTAGGACTACAGATCCTCCTTTAATTACAGATGTCTGCAAAGAGACCTGTAATAATATCTCCCGTAATTTTTATAAGCATTCAAATGAAAGAAGAGCTTAGTGATTATCTTTTAAAAGCAGTGCAGGGGAAAGGGGGAGGGGAGAAGAAAGAAGCCTGGTTGAAATTTGCTAGCAAATATACAGGAAGATGCACATTCATAAGTTTAAATGACGACTCTCTAAAGAATTGAACACAGCTATGCATAAAGCAACAGCAAAACTGAAGAGACACAACTGAACTTCTTCAACCTTCAACACAAGAATTTCTGATTACCTAATATTCCTCCAAGAAACTTAAAATTTTAATAGGCCTACAAAGGCTTAAAAATGCATTGGAGAACCACATATCTTAAATTTTATGACAACCTTGGAGGACAAGCTGTTCTTATATAGATCCAATAAGTGGTTACAAGAGAGAGATTTTGAGAACTACTTTAAAATGTGATTTCCTCCTCACTTCCTGAAGTGGAAAATTCAGTATTATCTCTGCAAACACCTTGTTTTTAAACCTGACTAATAGTTTCTAGCAGTCTACTAGGACTACAAAGCAACTCTGAGGCAACCTGCATTTCTATAGAAAATTATGCTGCATTTAAGATTTGGCAGTTAAATATAGAAAGCAAGTTATAAGTGTTTCTCTGTAGAGCTAAACTTGGATCAAACAACATTTTTCTTCCTTCTAAGGGAACCTAAAGTATATATACTAGTGTTTAATTTTTTTTAAATTTGACTTGCTGGGTTCATGCTTTGCCCACTTGGGCAACTTGAGGAAATAACTTGGCTGTTATTTGTGCAAAACCTTGTAGGAATTTAAGTTATTCTTCTCAACCATCTACAGATAAATTCAGCTGGACAGAACTGAAGTGTGAAAACCAAAACGGAAGAGAAGATATCCAAAAAGATCAGAAACACGACAGAAAAATATTTAAGGTTCTGTTTGAAAAGATACACATTATGACATCACTTCTGAGTGTTTCTGTGCCCAGAAGTGCTCAGACTGACAGCAACAGCCACATAAGACATATCTAAGATCTGCTGCAAGACCCACGGTGATGAGAAGTACCTTCCTGTTACTTCATAGTTCTATTGTCTATGCTACAAAAGAATGCAATTCCTGCTAATAAAGAAAAAGCCACACCCTTACATTATAGTTCTCTGCAATTTACTTTAGTACACAAAATTACTGGAGCTATTCCAAAGTCATCCATTCACAAAACAGTGAAGTGGGCAGGGAATCTATGATAATTATGGTAATCACATTAGATACCACAGCAGAGAACGTAAAAATAATAACTATTCAAAATGGATAATTTATTAAATAAATGGAGATACAAACAGCCTACACATTCATCTAAATGATATAGGAGTATTCCACTTAACCAGATAGTAAAAAAAAATAAATTTATATAGTCAGTAAATGGATATTGTTAAACCTTGTTGACAGTTGAAAATCTTTTAATTATTTTGTAACAGAAACTAGACAATGAAAAAGAACTTAAGACTTCTAAGAAATGGAAATTCTAGATATGTCATGCGTTTGGAGACACCTTTATAGACCAGGTAGGAGAAACCAGAAGTCTAGTGTTTTCTCACAGATAAGCTAAAAAAGTAGCAGACTGATTTTACCCCAGTTTCACCCCATTTAATCCACCACAAATGCCATCACATTCCTAAATGTGAGTAAATAAACAGCGATGTTTCATTCATATTTTCACTCAAAATAAGAGAGCCCAATAATGCACGTATAGAAAATTCATTACGCCTTCAGCTTTGCCGCTTACATGTTCTGCTTCTAAACATTCCAAGCAGATCCAGACTCTTCCCTTCTCCCACCACTACACTGCAGTTATCTCCTTTTCCATGCTGTCTAGATGGGAAGTATAATTTGGGAGGAGGAAAAGAAAGAAGACTGGCTTCTAATCACCCTGTCATGGAAAGTGCACAGATGGAAGTGTGGAAAGCCTGTGTGGTTGGAGTATGTCTAGTATGGACAGAAACCTGGTACAAATTAACAAAAATGTTGACAGTTCAGTTTTCCAAACAACGTTTTGCCTGGAGTTTATAGCTTGACCAAATTTAGGTCAAAACCAGCAAAAGGCAACTCCATATTGCTTTAAAAATCTGTTTAAAATCAGAATAAGGAAAAATAAAATATTTTTCTTCTAAACCTCTTTTCTTAACTTTCTAAATTAAAATCAAAAGCTTACCAAAACCAATTCAACTGGCATTCAACTTCAGTCTGACTTTTGGCAAAACTACAAATAACTGGAAAGACATTTTCATAAGGCTTACACAGCCTTATTAACGGGCAAAGGTACAAGTAGCTTAAATAAGGACATTACGGTCTCATTAAGGGATAGCTGGCTTTTCATACTACCTAGAAAGAGAGAGAGAATTTCATACAAATGAGATAACACATCTTCAAATAAATCTCTTCTACCATGAGACTGTGATCCCTTTAAACAGAGACAGAATAATGGTACCATGGCTATAGAGAAAAATCAAGCATGATGAGGACAGATTTATCTTAATTTAACCTGAATGCACATTTCCTGATGTTTGTATTTTTCTACGAAACTTTACACTTTGTTAGCATTAAATAATTTTATAGTAAATAAATCAGTAAAAATGGTGTTTCTAAAGTTCTATAATGTGTCAGATTCTGTTCTGTTGGTTACTTACTATGTCTGCAGGAAAAGCAATGCTTCTAAAACTAGACAGCAATAAAGATTTGCAGGCTAGATGTAAGTTCCTACACTTATAATGCATACAACCTTACAAATCAGGTATTGAAATGTTTGGGAGTATAACTGGTTCCTATCACACTACTTGGTTTTTCAGTCTTCTTACTGTCTCCAAATGCTTTCTTTGTAAGTCAGATTTTCTAAAGATAGGTCATCTTTCTAAATTTAGAAAGACAGACTGTAGAACTAAAAATTTATTCGAAAAAGAGACAAATACTCTGGAGAGTTACTTACTGGAAGCGACTACACACTTGCTGTTTAAGTTTTCTAAAGTGTTCATGAGTGTTACTTGGGAATGGACAGTTGAGGTGAGCAGTTTAAGTTTATATTAATACAAATTAAAAATATGGCATAAGGCAATATATTCTGCTATTTGTAATATGCTAAGTAAACATCTCTTGAAATAAGCACAAAGTAAGAATTTTTATCCTATGATAAGCTCAATATTAACCCTTTCTGTTCTAATCCCCCCAAAAAAACCTGAAATTTAAGTGGAAATGTTGCTGCTTATGTTCACATTCCACTTTTTTTCTAAAATGGTACATTGGGTTTTAAGCAGTATCTTCACATGCATACAACATACTAAAAATCAATTCAAAACTGAAAGTTTCTGCAAAGAAAAAGCACAAAAAACAGGCCAAAAGAATTTTTAAATACAAACACACAGTACAAGTAAAAAAAAAGCTGAAGACAAATTGATATAAAAATCAGTATTTATGTAAAAAAATAATGCATTGCATATTGTAAAATCAGTCAGTAACAGTATTCACCTTCATACAGATTTTTAGATTTTCAGACCTCAAAAGGTTACACAGCAAGAAAAAGAGACCGTAACATGTGAGGCAGACTGCCTCCTAGTTTCCATCCCGGAAATTTACACCCTGAGCCAGCAGGGAGATTAGGAGCAGAATATAAACTGCTTACAATGGAGTGTGGTTTTGTACTGCTAAAGCATTCGTCCAGCTCACATGGATCTGGGAGTCAGAGCCAGCCTGCCACTGACAAAGAAACAGCCACAAAAATTAAGCTTCTAAAATAGGGTTGGGATGAAGGTGCAAATCAGTGAGTGGATCCTCTATGTTCAACACACAGGAACTCTTCTATAATCCGAAAACTCACTTTATGAAGACTTCATCTCAGTTAGGTTATCCAAGATCAAATATACTTTACAAACACAGTTCATACCATGCAAGTTTAAATAATATTTTACTGTAACACTAGAACTCAGCCTTTTTCTTCATGTTTTTCTCCAAAAAAAAGTTTGTATTACATAAACTGAACTTTTTTTTCCACTAACTAAAGAAAGCCTAATCCTTACCTGTTGTAAATACCATCACCCTATTGACAGTGACGCATTCATGTAATTGAGGATGTGCCCCAAAACTATTTTAAAGCCATGTTATTAAAAAAATATGGTAACAGGATATATTCTCTAAGAAACCCATCTAATATACAGTCTGATGAAGCATCAGAACTCTTATTACAGCTCTTCACTTGTAGGTACTAAATACTCTATAATAATCCTCAGGTAATAATTCTTAGTAAGGAAATACAACAGCAACAGCTTTCCACTGTTGTTTTTTTTTTCCTACTTCCAAAATGCCCTATAAAGCTGCAAAACCATGTAATTTTTAAAAAATATTGTAAGACAGACAACTTCAAACTGAACTTTTGCTAAAAAAACCTCCTCAACTCTGCTCTATCTTTTGGCCATAATGGCTCAACGATGTTGAAACAAATGCCGTATACTAAAAAGTCTGTGTCTACCGACAGAGACAACTAGTATCACATACTAGTTACTAATTTCTCAGAAAATCATATTTATAGTGTGCAGTTTACATCTAAGATAAGTGAAACAAGATTGTCAAAACAGTACTTCAACATGTAAGAGATGAACATACAAAGGCACATACAGATTGTCAAATGATTCTATCACATTTCTTTGAAAACAGAGTATTTTCTGCACTTTTAAACAACTTTGTTTACGTAAAAGCTCACACCTTTAAAGTGAGGTTAGTGCTGCAGACTCAGTTATTGCTACATTCACAGTTTAACAGAATTTTAGACAATATATGAGGTACACTCCCGAACAGAGCCATCTTCTTTTCTTCCTTGTTCATTTGATCATTAGATAACTGAATTATGCAGACTAAAACTACTGACCACAGAAGCCAGTAACACCCAAATCACTGGATCCAAGAAAAACGTTAGCAGTGATTAAACTTCAACAGAGCAAAAAAGTCACCTTTGCAGAAAAAAGTTCCTGTTCTTCATTACATGAATATTTTCTTCATTTTTATGTATGCTAGTAAAGTTTCATCTGGGCACAGTAAGAGCCGATTCAAGCCGTATTAGAAATTTTGCACCTTTTGACCAGTATGTTAATTCAGCCTCTTGATTTAATATCTTGGAGTAAAAATCAGCTTCCCTTTGATCTTCTGGCATACAAGTCTCTTACACTTCTTGTTAGCTGCTTTACGAACACTTTGTATACTTTTCCACAGTAGGTATGCATGGTTTTCCGTAATTCCAGTTCTAGGGGCTGCAACAGGGAATGAACCAGATCATCTCCAAATGAATACTGTGAAGAGGTTAAGAAAAGAAGATTTAAGGTCAATATGGAAGAGAGTCATTATTCAGAGTTAAAGAATTTTATAGAAATGTCTTTGAATATCGTATTTGCTTTCTATAGGCTTATTAGATGTTTTCAAGAACTCGGAGAGCTTCTGAATGCAATATTTGAAAACCATGTCTAAATTACAGACATTCTCTAATGCTTTCAATAAGCCTAACAAATGATTTTTTTTAAAAAAAAAAAACAACCCAAACCATAAGCAAACAAACAAATCCAGACAGGCAAGGAGGAAATTTAAAATTACCTTATTGAAGTAAAAATTTACAAATCTAAAATGATTTCTGGTTATTTGTTTGTTGAACAGTAACTTTCTTGAATGACATATAACTTTCAAAGGAATACAATTCTTACCAAATTATAATGAAACAACAGTATGAAAAGTGGTACTACTGAAGTTTCATTAAACTGAATGATGGTCAAGCACATACGATGTTTAACATGGACATGAAATAAAGAAGTCGTTAATTCAACAGTGCAATATTTTTTATAAACAAATGATAAGCTAAAACAGCATTTCAAAGTAACATAATTTTGTTCATCTTATTACCACTGAACTAACAGTGTTTTACACACTTTCTCTGACATATTCACAAACCAAATGGGATCATAAATAAAAAGAAATAATTTTTTCTTCTGTTTTTGACAATGCTCAAAGGAAACAAAGAAATCATATTTTTATGGAAACACATTCACTTTCCCTGCAATGTATTCTCAGATCCCCAAAAGTACTTTTCTTCATTTTTATATCCATATGACAACACGTAATAAAGCACCATTAAAATATACTATTGATTTTTGAAGGTTATACACACACAATAGCCTGCTACATTAAAATGTGCATCAGTGCTAAATTTTACAGCTCTTCAGTGAGTATACCGATGTAGTGATAAATAGTTTATTAGATGACTTATTTGCAGAATGAAAAGAAGTCACTGTGCTTAGTATTTACAGGAACAGCAACATAATAATACACTGAATCTCTAGAAAAGGTCAAAACATAGTTTAAAAAATATTTTCTACAATCCAAATCTAGCTACAATTAAATGTTAAAATGTTGCAGTAAACACACAAACTTTGGGAATAAGGTTTTTTCCTGCATTTTAAAATCTCAAGAAAAATGAAGCTTCTGGTGATTTCCAAATGCTCATACAAACAGTTTACTAGATGTATTTATTAAAGAAATAGGAATAAAGCCTTTTATATAGACATTGACAACTACAGGCAATGTTTTAGAATCGTAACCCAGACATGGTCTACACCATGTTTCAAAACATGCTCATCACAGAGGGAATACACTGGAATTCTATCCAAGTAGTTAAAAATTCGTGAAACAGTTAACATCACTTAAAAGTGAAAAAAATTACTTTGTTGCAATCCAGGCCACCATCAAAAAAACCTACAAAATACATGCAGCACTGTAGATAAAAATACATTTAAAAAAAACCCCTTTGCACAAGTACAATGCTGAAAACACTTACATTTTTTATTGCTTCATAGACAGCCCTAAAAGTTGGTTGTTTATCATCATGGTAAACACCTCTGTTTCCATGAAGAATAAATATACCTTCTTCTTCAGCTTCCTTACAATTGCTACCATAGATGCAGTGGTCAGGCCGATAATTCCATTGGCAAGGAAAGACATAAAGACTTTCTGTGCAGAAAAATGAGAATTCTGGATTAAGTATCAAAATTGTTTCAGGAGGTACATTAATCTTCTCTTTTTTTCTTAAGGCTGCTTCATAAATTTCTGTACAGTTGTTCTGAAATATAACAGCTAATTACACTATGGCAAGCTCCAGTGCTGTCTCTCAAAGTAAATGCTTTCCAGAAATGAAACAAGTGAAAAGTCCCCTCAACACTTTCACTGAAAAGTCTGCTAAAAGGGTATTTTCCTGGATTTTTGAACATCATAGAAAAGATTAACTTTGTCATGTTAGACTTAGACTCAACGCAGATTTACCTGGATTGTGAAAAAACATAATGTTCAATAGATCCTGATCACCCCATGTTATGTTCAACTTGTACTTCTTCAGCAGTGGCATAAGAATTTCTCCCCACTGTAACCGGACTGGTGTCATATCATTCTATTACACAAAACAAAGCAAAACAACACACATTCAGGACAATTACACTATAAAGAAGAAAATGCCCTAAAGAATGGCAGTAATTTGCTTTCCAAAGTTACAAATCTCAAACGTATAGATGATTTCTTCCTTTTAAACAAATGAGCACTTCTAAGGAAAATAGTTATGGACATTTCCAGTATGCTTTATTTCTCAGTTATTATCTTATAAGGAAAATTATATGCATCTCCTATTTCTATTTAACTGCCACATTGAATTTTTGTCTTCAAGATTTCCCTCAAACATCTTAAACCAAGAGTTCTAAGAAATAGCAAGGATTTTTATACAGCAGTAGGATCTAACACAAAAACTGCATTTAAGTGATGCGTGCAAGTAGATGGGCACTATTTAAATAGCCACACTTCATGCAATTTCTCCGTCTTTATCACAGAGTCATAACATACATAGGTTTTAAAGTTAACTTCAAAAATTCAAAACAGATCAATATAAAATTAAACAGTTTCAAACACATACAGCTAAAAATATTGGCTACAAAGTAGTGTACAAAAATCTGGAAAACCTTCAAAGGTTTTCAAAAGGATTTTCATTGAGTTGAAATCATTCTTTTACTTACTGAACTTGAACTTCCACAGCCAAGGCACAACTTTTCACTAGCAAAAGGCAATAAGACTCTAAACCAACAGCTGTTACTTAATTCCCAAATTCTTGATTTGGCATAATCACTTCAAAGGAAAAGAAGGAGCTCTTCTAAGGTGTTTGCTGAGGAGGTGCTACTTGGACTAAGGTGCCCTACGCTGAACTCCACATTACCAAAGGGATTACCATCTGCAGTGTAACAGGTTGCATATTCTAAAGCTAATTTCTTATCTTTACACCATGTTTAAGCTCTACTAGAACAGAAAAGGAACAAGGCTGCTCACTCTGTACCTTTTACTTCAGCTGGGAGAGTGAGGATGGATTAACAGTAAGTCCCAAAGAAAGAAAATTCCTGAACCAGTACAGGATTGTACCCTTGATTCTTTTAAACCAAGTTGCCAAAAAAAAAAAAAATTAAATTAGAACCCCAATATGGTTTGGGATCTGTATACAGAAACGCCATATTAACAAAGAAAAGATTACCAGGAGCAAAATATTCAGTTTTAGAATTACAGTATCAAAGAATTTCTTCAGCAAGCTTTCCACTGACAAACTAGAAAGTGCAAAAATCAGCAGTTCAGTTTTCAGTCTTTCCTCAAATCATTTCAGCCATCAAATATAAAGGGCTTTCAGAATTGAAGACTAAAAAAGGAAATACTATCAGATATCAGACAAGAATTAATACAAAGAAGATCTATAGCTTATATTATGTAAGAAGTCAAATGGAATATTACAGTCCCCTCTGTCCTAAAAAATTTATGACTATGATTGCTTGCAAGTATTTGATGAGAGCAGGAATAAGAAATGCACAAGAGAAGTCTTCTCTAGCAAGAATTATCATTAGGCTCAGTGCAATGTGCTTAAACAAAAGAAAAACAAAGGCTTAACACCAAGCTAAAACCTTCCAAAAAGCAAATCAATCGGACTGAATCATAGTGGATAAAGATTATTCCCTCACCTAAACTTTGCCATCCATAGAATATTGACCTATGGTTTAAATTTAGACTCAGTGCTAAGAATTAAAAACAGAATTAAATTAGCTCACTGATACAAGGGTAATCATGATAAGAGAATATACAGTAGTAAATAATGTTTTAGAGAAACCCATAGAAATATTACTTTAAATTGTTAAAGTCATTATTTCATATACTTTTCATTTAGCTTGCATAGTTTTAATAGCAGTGAAATTCAGAGTATATCCCAAGGAGATGCAAAACAGGTAACAGCATACATCACATTGCCAGATGTCTAGAAGCAATACTACTTGACAAATAGTGCTATCAGACTTAAGAATTGGAAATTGTAATATTTCAACAACCTTTGCATAAATAGAAGTGAGTTATATATTAATCTATTAACATTGATGTATAATGAAACCAGTGTAGGAATCAGAGAACAAGAGAAACTATTTGAAGAGTTACACAACCTCCTTTAAAATTCTACTGTAGCTTGTAGTGAGTTCAAACAGCATGTTCTTATGCTAGTGATTCAATGCATTGAGTAGAATGCTTAGGTTCAATCAAAACTGATGATAAAATAGCTTTTCAAAAATTACTCATGTAAATATGAGAAAAAACTCTATGGCAACTTAAGGATTTTCAGAATATAAACCTCCTCTCCAATATTCAACAAGTTGCAAAGAAGTAAAGAGGTTTAAGAAAAAAAACCCACAATGGTAGTGGGCATTTCCGTGATGCCATCAAGCTGATACAGACAGGCTCTCATGAACCCTCAAAATTCCAGAGTTTTTTTGAGTGGAAGAAAATGTATAAGAACAAAATATACATAACGACATTAAGATATTATCCTAAATGTTCTTTTCCTAAATGTTTTGGTTTGGTTTTTTGTTTGTTTTTTTTTTTTGTTTTGTTTTTGTGGGGGTTTTTTTGTTGTTGTTTTTTGGTTGGTTGGTTTTTGTTTGTTTTGTTTAGATGCTGTGCTTTAATTAGCTTGGTCACTACTGATTTCTGTCCCAGAAGACTTCTGCCTGGCCAAGGCTGAAGTCAGACTTACAAGAGCTGTCACATTTAGCCTGTAGCAACGTAGTACTACCTCTTTCTGAATTCCAGTAGGAAAATATAAAGTTGAGGAAAATACTCAAATCACACAGCAGTATCTAAAGAAACTGCAGCTGTGTCCCACAAACAATTGACCAACTTAAACTTCGTTAATGCCAAATGAGAGTAAACCCTGTTCCTTCTGGTTACATGAGTATCCTGTTCTTGCATTAACAGTGTAGTGCTAACACTTACTAGATGTTTTTGTGAGCTGATTTACTTCACTAACCCAGCAGAAGGATTTCTTCTTCCTACTGCTACCAAATTTAATTGAATCATAGAAGGGACCAACAAACACCAGAGGCTAGGACAAAGTAAATAAGAAAAGCAGGAAAAAACAGATGGTCAGAGATGGGAACCTTCCTTTTAGAAGCAATTAGCTTTTGCACAGGCTCACCTTGTTTCTTGGAACTATAGCCTCAAGCAATACTGAATGGTAAAAAAAAGTGTATAATGGCTTAGGTCATAGAAACTCTCTGAGCTTGGATCTTTTTTTGTCTAAAGCATACCCATGGACCTCTCTCTCCTTTGCACACACTATCTGGAGTTATTTTGTTTGGGGCTTGTTTGATTTTCTAAGATCTCATTCGTTTCCATGACTGCCCACATCTCAGGCATCACAACAAAGTTTCTTAATTAATTTGATGAAAGTCATTGTTCCCTATTCACAAAGCCTCACGGATCTAGGACTTTTTGTCAAAACACCCTATCCGTGGTATTCGCTACATCTCTTTGAGTTTAAAAGTACCTATGACTATACGGGTATAAAAAAGTCACCTACTATTACTTCCTCCATCTCCTAAATACTCTTGCATGTTTTACATTCCCATTTTCTAACTGCTGCTTAGCAAAGACAACAGGCAGGCACTATCCATCAGAAGCTTCATTACCTATTCTAGTCTTATGTCCAGTTATGCACTGTTCAATGACAACACTATATTCAATAACGTATATGTGCATGCATATGTATCTGTATATATGTATACATGTGTGCATATAGATGTATATATAGAGTGCATATATTTGTACTGTATATATACGCAGCCTCAAAACACACAAGACAAATAAGATAGGACCAGGGGTGACAACTTCCATTAGGCACCATAGATAGCCAAGTAGCTAGGATGCTTGTCTGAAGTGACTAGACCTGACAGTCCTGAGCAGATTGAGGCTTGAATAAATAAGTGCATAAAAGACGACTTAATCCTGGAGCAATACATGGAACTACAAGATTTTCTGCTGCTCATGTGAGCACTATAAGCATTGGCTAAAGTCTCTGGTTCTCCTTTTTACTTACTCATCTTCTGGTTCCTCCTGACTCTTACAAATCAATGTAACAACAGAAGATGCTTAAAAGGTCTCAAGCAGCTCAGCCTGTAATTTCAGGCTGAAGAAACTACAATAGACAGAGAACCCACAGTTTTAAATCCATTGTACTGGAGGAGTATCCTGATCCAAAACCTCCACTGTTAAGACAAGTGCTCTAGCCACTAGGCAGTCATACAAAAAGGTCTACAGGCAGCTTTTTAAATATACAAAACTTCCCAGAAGTTATATACTCCTTTATGAACTTGTTGAGTCTCCTGACTGAATATAAACAAATTCTGAACTTCCTATAAGACAATGAAGCATTTTCTAGTTCTACTGTATTTGACTGGAATAGTTAATGGGACACAACATGGGACAGTACCTGTAAGGTCCAAAAGCATCTGCAGTGTTGCTGGTTGGTTTACCTCTCTTCTAAAGGCTCAAGACTAGTAGCTCCTTCACCATCAGTAACAAGGGAAGCCATGCACTCTCTCAGGCCTATCATGTGCAGTCTCGACTATACTAAACCCTTTTCAAAGTTTTGCTGTGAGGCTTGTCGTTTTTCATACTGACCAATCATCCTTTTAAGACATTCAAGTAACCTGAAGATGAAAACAAAGTCTCTACAAGTCTCCACAAACAGCAGAGTTTCTGTAAGAGAGCCTGTACATCTTAGGGCCCTGCGATGCTCCACCAGCTTGTGGGACCACACTCTAGGTACTAGGGGAGCATCAACTAAATGGTTCCCCTGCTGAGTGGTCTCTAAGCCAAATCTCAATAATCAATATTGTATAAGAGAAACTCATTTCCTGCTTAGTCATTACCCAGGCTGCACTATCTAGCTATAATATGAGACGAGAATGATCAAGCACTATCATTTCTAAGTTTCAGGTAACCTAGTAGCTCTCTGATTAGACATCCTCAAACTGTTCTGACTGGGCTGAGCATGCTACCACAAGCCTGCTACTGCAGGACACTTCTACAGTGTGTCCAATAGGTGTACGGACTAAGTCAGCAGCATGGATCAGAAATCATGAGGTAGTTTCCCATCAGAAACAATTCTGAGCTTTCCAATATCAAAAAGTCTCCACTGGTAAGTATGTTGGTCACTGGCATTAAGGTTTAATGCAGAGTCTTAGCAAGCCAGTCACACTGAAGAAAGTATCCTTCTCTACAAATTCAGAGCTTGAACATGTAACAAATGTTACACTTGTCAGAAACATACAAAGACAGAGGCAAAACACCTGGACGCTCAGCTAGATGCTCAGCATTTGTTATATAAGGGCATGAAAGATACTGGGGCAAGGTTTTAAGTCAAGGAGGGTATCCAAAAAGGGCATTTCAAAATGCTTCAGCTGAACCAGAAAACCCATACATGTCAAAACACCATGCATCCAAACATTTTATCTGTGTTTCTTGCTCAAGAGAATCAGACTGAGAGTCCAGGAAAGGTGTACAGAATGATGAAAGCTGGGAGAAAAGAGATGTAGGAATAGAAAGAAAAAGATGAAATGCAGGCAAGAAATAAATTCTCAGCAACCATGTCAAAAGCTGCATACCCAAAAAAAAGCCCAAACCAAACTCCTCCCAGAACACATACATATACAGAACACACCACCTTTTTTACTTCTTTTTTTTACTTCTTACTATCAAGCAAGAGTGAAAGAGTATTTCTTTATGTGCACCACTGGTCTCACATGTTTGAGGAATAAGCCACAGTGCACACACAAGCATTCCTGGACAAGTATGAAGTTCAGAAGACATGCAAAAGCAAGAGCCAGAAGCATATATGCATCAGACACAGAAGGGGAAGTCTAAGTCTGAAGTGACAGTAAAGCCCTGAGAAGGATACCAAAGAATGATGACTAATGATTAAGGGCAGAAAATGCTGTATTTCTAACATTTAAAACAACTGAAGTGGAGCAGGAGAATGGGTTAATTGCCTTTTTTAATTTTTATTAACTAAAGCCATCAAAAAGGGCTTTCAATCATGTGCTTTGCTATTGGGAAGCTTTGCTATGTTTCTGTCTCCCTTTCTCAAGTGCCCTTTCATAATTCTGAATATTCAGTATGCTTGCACAGCACTGGGTAGCTCAGTCCAATCTCAGTTCCTTTCCCTCAATTGTATGAATGCTAAGCCTGCAACGCATCAAGCAGACTTGCTTAGTACAGTACATACTGAAGAATTTGAGAAAAAGCATTAAGATGAATGTTTTCAGGACAATTCAAGACTTTTTTTGTTCTGATTCCCCATACCAGTTATGACACACAATCTTCCTTACTACAGAAAGAAGTTCTGTGGCCCACTTCGCCAGAAACTGTACATCATGTTAAGTATACTGAAGTTTGCCAGCAGGAACATAAGAAGAGCATATGGATTTGTTCTTGCCCTACAGCTGAGGTCTCACAAATCACACATATTCACCCCCATAATAAAGAGCAATTATAAAAGAAAATCACTTCCTCTAAGGCTGGTTTTGGTTTAGCAATCTGACATGTTTCATTGCATAATAAATATACAACATGGCAACAACAGAAATATGTAGCAGGTTATTTTCAGGATCTGGAAAATACTCCAGCACTCTAGTACCAAGGGAAAGCAGCAATATTCCATTTTGAATTTCAAAATATTCATGAATGATTTCACCTACTTAAATCTGTATATATAGACTTAAAATTTAAGAAACCACTGGTTTTAGGTGTTAAGGAGAAAGCACTATATTGTCCTCTAGAAAACTGAAGTTCATTTGAAAGACAATTTTAGTACCCCACATAATCTGCATATTTTTGAAAATTTTAACTCCAGTTTTAGCAAAAATTCATGAAGTTTCCAACAAATTGATAACCTAAGTTGTACTGAGAAGCCCAAACAGAATTCTGGCACAGTATGAATAAAAGACCAACCTTATCTCAGAGTTTACCACACTAAAAATAATTCACTACATAGAAATGCATTGTCAGAGGTTAAGATACACACAGTTTTCAGTCCCATATTTCTCTTGTTACATTTTTCCAGATGCTATAATCAGGAAAACAAACAAAGTAGACAATGCAAGACTCCACTGATGATACATACAGAGAAGTTTTTTTCTTGGGAAACTATAGCTATATACTATAGCTACCATAACTTTCCACTTTAACTACAACCAAGATAATCCATTCTCCAATATTCCTAAATTCTCTGTACTTCCATAACAAAAATACATAGTGAGAATATTAAGATGAAAGCTAAATCTTTTGTAAATTGGAAATGGGGGAGAAGTAATGTCTACTGCAAGTTTGTTGCCCCTCTTATGGATGCACCTTCCAATAGTTTTTGACTGCGTGATTATTTTTCCCTAATCAAACTTCTCTTAAACAGAGAAGTACTTTTTCCCCTAGCATGATCACATAGCACTGCTTTTGTACTTCTGTTTCAAGTATGCAAGAAAAAACTTCCCATCTGTGAAGCGATGACCATTGCTGCTGCTGCATGCACTGCTTTAAGTACTATCATGATGAACTTATTTCTCAACAAAAACTATGACTTCAAAGTAAATCAAAAGATACTTAAGGTGATAATCACCTGATTATAATGTAAAAGATCAAAATTTGGAAACTGTACAGTTAAAATAACTTACTAAATGTTTTAGCACCACCTCCTGGTCATACTAATACACACATTTTCAAAGTTAGTTTACAGTATACATTAACTGTTTTCTGGGATCTCTACAGTGCAGAAAACACACCAGCATATCTACTGACAAATGTAATTTACAACAGACTGTATCAAGTCACAGGATCTCTCAGAACTAAGAAAAATTAGAACAATCAAGCACACTTCAAATTCAGGAATGCCAAATCTTACAGTGAATGCCACTGAAAAACCTCAAGTTAGATACCATTTTAAACACAGTGTATTTTTAGAGCATGATTCCAATTACAAGAAAAATACTTTGAAAAATACTGTCCCACATGAATTTGAAACAGGATTAGAATTAAAAGATGTAAAACCACAGAAAATGCAATAAAGGCAACACACATACCTTGAAATACTTTCTTCTGATACGCGTCATATTCATTAACATGACTCCAGAATTTATTCCAGTTACTCCATAAAAGGGATGTCTAGCAAAGCGATTATACCACCCGATACGAGGCTCTTCATGTTCTGGTGCCATTGCAGCAATTTGTGTGGAGTTGAACTTTCCCAGAAAAGACCAAATATCATCAACAGGTCTCAAAAACAGGATGTCAGTATCAACATACAGTAGTGAATCCACATTTTTAAGGATTAACTGTGAGGGAAAGAAATTGAAAACCAAACTTTTAGGTTTTAATGAGCTTCTCTTCAAAAAACAGAAGTTGCTGCTATTACACAATAAAGTTTAATACATTTTTCTCATATGCAAATGAATTCACTTCACACTGACAGTTTGCAGCCCATAAATTTGTCATCATTCTCTCTTCTCTCATTTTGGAGAATTTTTGAAGAGTGAAACAGAGGTTTTATATAGAACAGTAATGCAAACGCACTCAGTCTACACGTTATATCTCTGGGCTTCTCAGGAGTAGGTTGCAGGTCAGGTGAAACATTACCATAACAAGAGCTCCTACCTTCCTGCTGTTCCCTTGCTTTCCTATGCATCTAATCAAACAAGGGACTGGTGTGTAAGGGAGCCCCAGAAGAGAGTATTTGGGAGATAGTTGCCACTGCTGTAATTCACCTAGCCTAAAGTATGATTTCTGAAGCATCTTAGATGAGCAAAGAAAAGGCTGCACAAAATACTCTGGCAACACTAGTCAATTTCTTGATTAAGCTTCTCTAACACTTCCCACACGCACGCATGCAGGAAACTTTCCAACTACATGAGGAGATGAGGTGTAATAAATCCTTCTTATCTCTGAGAGGGTGACATGACCTGTACCTCTCACTGAGGATACTGTGCCATAATGTAGCACGTGAGAAAAGTACTTTTATTCCATAGTCGATTAGTGCCACAGAAGAAAGTTAAATTCAGAGGATTTTTTTAAGGATGCCATAAAAGTAACTTTTAGGAGTAGCAGTAGTTCTTAATTTAAAACTAAGCAGAAATTAGATTAACAAGGACAGCTTGATGCTTCATGAGCAGATTTCTGTATTGTCCTATTGCAGAATAACTTACTGGCAAGAATAGCCTTTGTGAAGCGCATGGTTTAAACAATTTCTTCCATTCTGCTGCACTCTCAGTTGGAAATGTTATTGGATATAATGTGTAATTAACTTTTCCTTCATAGGGGAAGTCATCAAGCTATGTGAAAAGAAGAGATCACAAATATTACTTCAGTTCAATTCTATTACAAAAAAGAAATCAATCCCCCATTCAAATTGATAATTGAACACAACTGCAACAGCTCCCTTCCATAACAGAAATCCTTCCTGAACTACAGGAATCTCAACTATTCAAAATAATTGAACAAAAAGTGGCACCTGCAGGCCACTATGAAGAAAACACATCACATTAGATCATATACAAAAGTAAGAGCAAGCAAAATAAGTTAGTATGTACAAAAAGTAAATACATCAAATAAAACTTTTTCTCCTCTTAACTAGTTTCCACAGGAGAAATACCAATGAAGTCTTTCTCAATTTACAATAACCTTACCCAATTTTTGCCACAGTTACTGTTTGCATGACATTAGTGTATATATATTAGTATGTATAACATACTAATGTCATAGTTGGTATGACATTTTAAGCACGAAAATAGTAAAACCCCCCACAGCTATATACTAGTCAGCTTCTAATACTGCTAATCCAGTCATAATGTTATATTCATTAACTTGAATTTACTAAAATTAGACATAACCGTAGCCACCATTTTCAAAGACTGATGTTTCACTTTGTTTAGACAGTGCAAGGCTGACTCATACTGTAAGCACAGGGACACAAAATGACATATCTCTATTTTCTCTTGTAAAACCAACTTTAAATAAGCTCACACAAGATAATTGGTTTGTGTTCAGAACATCAGGTTTGTGTTTAACAGATTCAAGGTGACAAATAAGGAAGTTTTGGTCTGTCTCTATGAAAAGCTTAGGTATCAGCAATTGGCATTTTTCCGCAAGGAAAAAAAGTTCAAAAATCCCCATCCAACATTACGGAAAATTTATGGATTACGTAATTTTTAGACCCCTGCATTTCTACCACTATATGCAATAACTACTATCCAAGAAGCAGAGAAATTGCTATATTTTACTCAAATTGATTAAAGAAATTATTTGGGTACTTACTATGTCTTTGAAACTCTTGTGCAATTGGTCCTCAGCAAAAATATGAAACTGGAGGGGTTTGATGCTGAAAATAATGGCTGATCTCAACATAGTAACAGTCTCCTCCAGTCTTTCACCACAGGCAACCACTGCTAGATGCATTTTCTCAGAAGGATGTGTTTTCATATACTCATATCTGATACAAAAATATTTTTTCATTTGACATTATTTCTAGCACAGGCTTAAAGAAAAGCTCTACTATTTATTGCAACATGTAATTTAACAAAATATCCTTTATCATATTTAAAACAGCAAAGGATAACTCTAAAAGAACATACAAACTACAGCATTACACCTCACATGTAGGCTTACATTTAACCTGAACTATTCTCATATTCACTCCCACCATCCCAGCCTATGAGGGAAAAACAAGGTATGGAAGAGCTATACAGAAACTAAACAAATATTTATTTTCTTAGTAATCTTACTATCCATTACTAGCAAGGAAATCCATCAAAATAGCTATGTTAAAAGAAAGATCACATGAAGTTACATCGCAATGTGAAAGATTGACAGCACATTAAGTCTATGCAGGAGTTCATTTTCTCCCCTTTCCCTGGACTCAGTAGAGAGATAAGTAAACATGATAAATATAGCAGAGTTAAAATCAACAACAAAAGTGAGATAACCCCTACTTTTAACAAGTTCTGTTAAGAACATTGAGTGATCTAGGCATTCTGTCCATTTTCTGCTCCAGTAAGTCCTTTTGTCAAACCCATGCTTCAGGGCTTCTCCTAAGCACTGGCAAAATGCAAAAAGCTTTGTCTTCTCCTTCCATCCTGCAGGAGTACAACCTGGCTTGGAAGCGGGGAGGAAACTAACAGCTCAAATGGCCTGTGTACACTGACCACATGCACTGCCCCTGCCCTTGGGACTAAGTCATTGCAAGGTGGGGGGATTGTCTTCCTCCAGAGGACAGCTGTCCAACAGTTAGGGTGAGAAGTGCCTGGTATGTGTTATACAAGGTACATTTAAAAGTTATATCATTATTTTAATACAATAGGCTAAAATTATCATCGGGTCAATACCACTAGCTTAGTGGCAAAAACAGTGGGCATACTAAATCTAAAACCACATTCTCCTGGATTTCATATATTTAATTAGTCAGAAAAGCTTTCAAAGGTTTTAAACATATGTAAACTCAAAGCCAATCTTGAAAACAATATTCTGCACTTGAGCTATTTACACTGACTATGGGAGAGGGGGGCTGATAAAACTAAGAGTACCTGAAGGTTTAAATTACAAGTTTAATTCCAAGTTATGCAGACAAAAAAAATTCCCAAGTTAGAAAAGATTTTCCCAAACTAGTAACATAGATAAATGCTTGGCATTGGCATTAGTATGCCAACAGTGGGCATGCTAAACCTAAAACCACCCATTCTTAGAAACTTGCCAGAGAGAGACTCAAAACCAGAAATTAACAGATGTGATTCTTAGCACATAATCTCCACCCAATTTACATAACTAAAACATTTAGATGCATACAAGTTTTCCTTTAAATTGACAAAGAGATACTACGTAAATACACTTTTCTTCTTCAAGGCATGGAAGAGCAACACACATTGAGTTTCATGAGGCAAAATATAAGCAAAGATATCACTGTAAAACTGCTGAAGTTTAATGCTATAAATAATGGCTGCATTTAAAATACATTCTGAGTTCTGGAAGAGTTTAGCGCTCTGAAACTAAAAAACTCCAGCATCCCAGGGATTTAAGATTAATAAAATTTTAATTAGAACATGCAGTCAGTCTAAAGTCAAGGTTTGGGGCATTATTAAAAAAAAAAAATCACATGGATCAAAGACCTCACAGGTAGGATTCAGATCCAAAATAGGACGCCTAAATGAAGATGCTGACATACAAGATTGTGTCCAAAGTCTCATTAAGGCCAACAGAGATCTAGTGAGCAGGAGGATATAGAGCACAGACAGCAATTCATCTTATTTCAAAGAAAATACCTAGGGCTTGATTCAATTTTTTAACACAGGTATAATACCATTTAATAAGCTCTAGAATATCCCCACTGACCTCCAGGTGCCAGTCCAAAAGGATGTGGTATCTCAAAGATCATGCTGTATCTACTAGTCCTAAGGAGACATCGCAGATATCCAAGTGCTTCTCAATTAACACCAACCACTTACTTCTCTTAACGGCTAGTCACCTGGATCATTCTTTACACTCTTAATTTTAATGTCTGCTTAAGACCTACTTGACATAGACACCAATATACAGACATCTATATTCAGATGATTTAATCCACAGACTGAAACCTTTTATAGAGTCTTGCAGCAAAACCTGAAAAATCAGTTCAGGTTAACAGGAAAAAAAAATATAAAATAGAATCTTTAAATGTAACCAAGGCATGCCCATTCAGACCTTTATACATAAAGCTAATTTAAACATTACACCATGTAGTAAGTAGCTAATGTAAAAAACACAAAGTGAGCTGAATGTGATGAGGGTAGCTGAAACCCACAAATAAGTACACTGCTGCAGTCTGAACAAGCTGCAAGCAGCAGATTAGCCTCATCACTAATCCACTGAAAAGGGAATTACAATAATTAAACCCTGAAGTCATGAGAGCCTACAGTAATATTGCAAGGTCATGTGATAAATAAGGGCACAACCTACACAAACTACATAGCTGAAAGCCAAGTTCCTGAACCACATGTAACACATGGCTTTCCATGAATAAGGTATGACAAAAATTATGCCAAAGCAACTCTAAAACGCACTGAGATTTAAAGACTGTATTTTATTATTTCTACACCTGGTGACATCTGTGAATAAAAGATTCTAAACTCATGTGTGGTGCTCTCAAGTGTTTTATTTATTTTTACTGTCCCTACCACTCATGTAATTAGTATCCTCAGACAAATTAAGTTCTCTTGTTTGTCCTTAAACACTCAAATCCTGTCACGGCTTCCTGATCAGTATCTTCTGTTGGATTACAGGGGCATTCTTTGCTCTTCCATTTTAATTACCAGAGGGTGTTTTTTCCCTGCAGGAGCTAGGACTCCCACATTATTGGAGATATTTTTTTCTTTAGAAATTAGGGCTGTCAAGTTTTCCTTGTTAGTCTGTCCAATTACTAAAATACAGTTTGTATTTCACTCTTTTGTCACTTTTTCCAGCTTCTCCACCAAGTTCTACCACACCAAAACATCAGGCTACTAGTAATTGGAAATGTGCATATAAAAATCTGCATTTGTATTTTTGTGTTTTCCACGTTGCCTCTGAACATTTTTTGAGACTATCTTCTCTCTTTTGAAAGTGTCTTAACACTTCAGAACCTGGATTTGAGGTTCAATAAGGGTATTGCTCTGATACCAGAGCTTGCTGAGATTCAGCCAAATTCAGTTCTAATAGAATACTTTTTATTTTGCTCACGGTCAAATGAGCTACTGAACTGCTAGGAAAAAAAAAAAATCTGTATTGCTGAAAAATCTTGTGTCATTAGGTCATACCAGACCCAGGGCTGTCTAAATGAACAAGGTTTTCCTTTCCCTGCCTTCTGATGAGGTAGTTGCATGCATGACTAACTGCAGTGGAGAGCAGTGGAGGGAAGATGGGGAAAAGGGTTACAGAGGCTGGAAGGTTCAGGGAAGAGAAGCAGAGAAGGGAGCAGTTGAGGGCAGATAACTTTGAAAGGAATTAGGGGAAGGACCAAAGTCATGTAGACATAGTATTGAAGGGAGCAAGACAAGTCACAGCATAGATAACTGGCTCTGTGGGTGGGGCATGTTAATATTGAAGGTGAGATGGCAGAGCTCGAGCTGATAAGGTCTGCTGGACAACTTAAACTTTATGCTGCTTCTAGCAGAAGGAGGAGGAAAAAGTGATGAAAGATGCTGACAGCAGAGGATTAGCAGAAGAGGTAGGTAGTTAGTGTCCCTGGATGAAGATGGGGCAATGATTTCCCTCTGGGAGTGGAAAGAAATGTCTATGTAGGGACAGGAGCAGCACTGAGGACTGATTATTAAAAAGGAGGCTGTGATTGCCAGTGGTCTGTATGCAGGGAAGTTAAATGCAGCTTATAATCACTAAAGGATGTCTCTTCATGGAGTCTGGAATAAGAACCACATTCTGGAGTCTGATAACTTCTCCTGCTGTAATATGACTCATCCCTTTCTTAGTGGATAGTCCCCAGAGGGAATGGTGGCCTATGCTTTCCAATGGCTTCTTGCTCATCTACTTCAGGGATAAAGCTTTGTGTTGTAGACTTACGGATCTGAGTCCAACTGTTCACGATAGTGTGCTAGAGTTAGAAAACACATTTAAAACAATCCACTTTGACAGTGAGAGGGCAAAAACATATACTTTAACGCATGCTGCCCATCAGCAGCATAAGGCCAGGTACAAGCCTTGCCCTGAAGTATTTCTCTGTTGAAGTGTAGGCCTTCATTCTGTACCGATTAATTCTGCCGTGGGGTTAATAACCTCTGACAGAGGAACATAGCTGGATATGCTCAATGAATCCGCTACAACAAGGTTTTCCACAGCCTGTCTGTCAAGACAGTGCCTTATGTTTAAAGATGTATACCATGACACACTGTATATTAAGTTAGCATTTCTAGGTCAACCAAAATTATGAAGAAATAAATGCAACTGATAAATCATTCCTACAGTTACTAGAAGTAGGATCAAGGTAACTACAGAAATTATCTGGATTTGAAAGTGATGAAAATTCTAGTTTTTACTCAGCTTTGTAACTTTCTATCACTGCGCTGAATTAAAAATACATCATAATCAGAGCTTATTTTGCAAAAGCATGCTAATGATACCAGCATTTTGGTCATATGATGTTCAAATGTCATCTATTCAATTACAAATTCAATTAGCAAATTAGGTTTGAAGTTACAATATATTAGTCATTTAAAAATTGACTATAAAAGTCTGAAGCCTCATCCTCCAATGAGCTAGCTAGTTTAGAGGAGAAGTCCTGTTTTTCAGGACTGTCACAATTCATTTCAATATATCCACACCACCAGGACCTCAATATACTAAAAAAATAGTGAAACTTTTTTTTTTTATAGGCAACGTGAGTAAAACCCACTTAGAAGCAACATCCAACAACTGAAATCAGGCAGGTCAGATAGCCATAGTAATGACCCCTAAGAATTTCTTCTTAATCAGTCACAGTAGGAGATAAGCAGCCATACCAGATAGATGACACTGAGCACCTTGAAAGGCGTACTAGAAAAGTTACGCATCACCTAGATCATGCGAAACCTGAGCCTCATGTTATCTTTATCAGCGTCTTTTAAATTTTTGATAAAATCTGTACCACTGTATGTAAAAGTGATCTCATGCTTCCTCTATCAATGCGAAAGCTAGCAAATATTCTTGTACCAAAAGCACAACACAGGACATTCTGTCTCAATATGTTGATAATCAGAATGGTGATAAAAAATGTGGGGGCAGAAGAGCTCCAAAATCCTTCTCATGTACAGCATAGGCAATAGATCTTACACTGATTAACTTAGAGACAACATCCTTATTATCCATTATTAGAATCAGCAACTGTTCAGAGCTCATCGATTTCAAATGACGTTGAATTAGCTACAACATGAGTCATTCTGAGGTATATATATACACCTTTCTCCTAAAAAATTTCCAGATTCCTCTATAGGTCTCCAACACTTCTATTACACTAACTTGCATCTTACAAATCCACAGAATATTAGTTGTCACTTCATGCTTTATACACCTACAGCTACTCAGAGGAAATGATGTAGCAAGCTGCATTTCAGAAATGTCTATGCCAAGTTCTTTCTCTCATGGATAAACAAATCCCTGTGGTTCTGATATCCAGGAGAAAAAAAGCCAACTGGAATTTCAAGTTAGAAACAGAGAGAAGACAAGCTAAGTTTTTTTCAAAGAAAAGACTTAAAAACCCAAAAGCTGAAGGACTACCTTCCAATGTTTGAAAAACTTCACTGGTAAAGGGAAAGGAGACATTCTAACATTGAGATAAAATTTATGAATCTACTATTGGCAAAGAAATTCTGGCTATATGATCTCTCCTCTGAACAAACTCATTTGGTTAGCTTATTGAAACAGCAAGAATAGAACACCAGAATCGCCATTCACAAACTGATTTATGATCTGAATAAAGAGTGTTGTTCTCTTTTTATGGATTAAACCAGGCCAAATAGAAGATTTAAGATAAGTGTTAGTGCAGTTCAATGAGCAGACTCTGCCATTTCTATTAAAGGCAAACTCATTGAAATCCCCATTATTTTGTTGGCACTTCTACAGGGAGTGGAGTTAGCTATCCGAAGTTTTCAATCAGATATGTAACTCAGGTTTTTCTTATATCCCTCTCCCTATCCCAGTCTCTTCAGAGCCCAACTTTATTCTGCACCTCACCACAACAACTGCACTTAACAAGAACACAAATGCTTAGTCAACCCAGGATCAAACTATTTGGAATAAGACACTATGGTAGAACTCTCACTCCTTTCTGTTTCAAAAGATACCCAATTTAGAACCACAATGTTGCCTCTTCACAGGAAATAGCTTTCAAGAGGCTTTATCTTCATGAAAAATCTTGAAGTGGTCTTACACATACAATCTTAGAAAACAAGAATGCTAGACTTCATTTGCTGTGGTTAATAAGCTTGCATGGAATTAACTTCATTCCTTTTCCTCCAAAAATCTGACTGCAAACTTGTGAACAACTACCAAGTATCACATTCGAAGCATAAGATGATATCAAAGGTCTAAATCTTTCAGCTTCTCAGTGCACCTAGTACAATGCACATATTTTGTTTGCGAGTTAAACAAAATTATAACTCTTATCCAAAGCTGAAAACGAACTGCAACTATCTGCTGTGTTACTCCAGCACATAGAAGGAAATGAGGCTTAGGCAGCAGGTTCAGATGCTGAGCCATTGTAATTGCTTGCTGCTATCCAAAGAGGGAGCACTTTCTCCTCCTCTCTGCCATCTTCCCCACTTCTCTCGCAGAAACTCACTGCAGCTCTCTGAAACCAACCGAACTTATTAAACAGAACAAGAAATAAATAAAGCTTGGGGGAGGCAAGGAGGCCCCCTCTGAAGTCAGAGCATCTCACTGAAGAATTCAACAAGCACCAGAGTCAGCACAACATATGGGGATTAATTTAATAGTAATATATTGAGAAAATAATCAAACTCAATCTGAAATTATTAAGCCAAACACCAAATCCCCTCTACACATTTAAGCAGCTTTTTTTCTTTCAGTTTCAAAATGTATAAACATGAAATTTTGGAAATATTAGGGGTTCACCATGACAATTGTTTCACCATGAAAGAAACTGCACTCGCCCAGTAATGTCGTAATCAATGCATACTTCAACAGACTTGTCTTCACAGCCACATACGGCATTCTTAACAGAATAATACAAGTTGCAGCTTAAGGTATGTGCAAAGGAACTGCATGGGGTTTCTCCGCTTCTGCTTCCAAGGTTCCACTTGCTTTAAACCTAGCAGAAAATCCGCGGGTGAGGGTGTGGGGGTATGAATTGAGTCCATTCAGACAGCTAAATCATCTGCCAAAGGGGAAGTCAGATGAATCCCTGTGGACTGACAGACTGGCTACCAAGGCCAGCAAGAAAGATTCAGCCCTCCCAAATTACAGGTGTGGTTCACTAACAGACTAAGAATCAATCTAAGCCATCTCTAACTCACTTGTTGGCAACTGATGAGCTTAAAAAGCACTGACAGCACACAAGCAGAGAGGAATAGGGGACAGATCTAAAGTCTTTCCCACAATCATAATTTTCAAAAATACATTAAGTCTTGTGAAGCTAAACTTTTTTTTTCCTTTGCTTCCCTAGAAATACTCAAGCTTCAGACTAAGAGGAAGAGAACCATATCAAAGGATGATCAGTACAATTTTAAATACAAGAAAAATTTACTTAAAACTTCAGTTATATACTGAAGAGAACTATGCAGGTCAGATAACATATCTGTCAAGTAGCTTAAGGCTTCTTCCATTTCTTTTCAAGCTACTTCCATAATATGACAGCCTAAAGCATCTGAACAACCACGTCAAAACATTTAAACTTATTGTTAAAGGTGCAACTTTAAGGACACAGTCTATGCTTTAACATACTGTATCTTAAAGCACATTCTGAAATGGTTGTTTCAGTGCTTTTTGATGCAGTACCCTCCTCAAATTCTGTAAAACATGTAACTTGAATAAAAAAACCTCCAAACTCAACTACTAAGCATATCTGCCAGTCTTTATTGCAAGTTACATCGTGGGTATTATCATGCAGCAAGTTTTATTTATCACAAATAATTAATTCATCAGTAACTTTTCCGATTATATTCAGATAGACTTTTTACCAATGTTAGCAAGTCTCTATTTAATGAAGCAACATAACTGCAAAAAAATCTCCTCTTTGTAATAACACTTGAGTCTACAATTTTAAAAACAGAACAGAACAGCAGAAAGCCCAGCTAAAAGCAGCCATAATATAAGCGGGTGAAATGCATCTGAAGCAATCAAAATATTTTGCTTTGTCACCTTGCTAACTAGCCAAAAATACTTATCAGCTACACCTGTCTGCAAGCAAATAATAAAGTACTATTTAATAACAGATCCTACCTAAAAGCAGCTTCCCAAAAGCAGTTCATTCCACAAACATCAGAGGGCAGCATCCAATAGGAATTCCAGAAAGATACAGACAAATTCTTACACCTAACAGGATAAGACAAAAATAACCTATATAAATGTTACTGATTTTATGGCAAAGTTAAATGGATTATTTTCTAGCTCAAACATAACTTGAATAGTTAATTACCTGGCAGAAGACTGGCTATGTAATGGAACTTGGATAATACAAAAGAAGAGGTATTAAGTGCCAACCAGGAGGATTCTTTGAAGGAAGAATGGTCCCTGTCCTTTAGCCTTTCCTCTCTATATTTTCAGAGCAAGAAAAGCAGAGGGATTTTTGAGGGTCATTCTATGTTCTTGGTTTAGTATAACTCCATAGGGAATAGAGTGAATGGCAACACTTACTGCTGGAAAGAACTCCTTCACTTTTGTAATACCTTTGCCTACTTCAAGCAGAGGAGCAAGTAAAACATTTCATTTTCAAAGTTGCATTGTCCTTTTAAACACAATCCCTATTCATCCATGACTCTATTCGATGCAAATCTGCAAAGCTGATTTTTAAGAGAAAATAGGGTTTTGCAGCACCAATGAACTCCACTGTTTCATAACAAAAGGTTAATGCAATACAGAAATAATCACATCTGGCAAGGTTTCCTTCTCCATACTAATGACAAGACTAATAATTTATTGACTTGTACTACACTAACAACTAAAAAAGCAAATCTTACTCGTCCACCACTACATTTTATGCAACAGCAATATAGGAAATATTTAAAAAGAGCAACAGAAGTGTATTTTCAAAGATTCTGGTGAGGAAATCAACATCAAGATTTAAAAATCTTAAATGAGCAAGTAGAATATTGCAAAGCAAGGGGTATACTCTTGAGTGACCTCCTCTGCTCCCTCCTCCTGCCCTGGTGACACAATGCCAGTATTGTTTATCCTCCTTTGAAAGTTGGTACCTGTGAATGAAAGACACATGCAAGAAGAAAACCCACGCAAAAGCTGGATGATGAAAAGGTATTTTAAGAACTACAGCTCAGAACTCTACTGGAAGTTGGCTTTTCAAGTTTGAAATGAATCAGCACCATCTTGGTAGGGTTATCTGGTATCTGTAAAGGCCAATGTTTTGCAAATACCAGATTTAATAGATTAATGTAGTACCAAAAATGGAAGCTGTATAATTTCTTCTCTTTTCAACACTTGTGAAAAATGATGTGATAAACACAGTGTTTCACAAAGCCTCATTAAGTGTTGGGGGGGTGGAGCAGTCCTTTGGTAGAGATAGCAGGAAAACCTCGTATCCTGTAGATACATGTGTTTGCAAGAATTAGTCAAGTAATTCTATCTCATGACTTAAGAATGGTCTCCACAAATAAATATCCAGGTACAAAAAAGGATAATGTAGATTGCGACTGAGATATCTGCACTCCTCTGGAGAAAGTAAATGGTGTAAAACCACAAGTTCCCTCTGCCAGATTCTTTCTTACATTAATCTTTGTGGCTTTTTAAGTTTCTTAAAAACTTCAGGGCACATTAAGACCTTGCGCTTATCTGAAAAACAATCTTTATCATCTCCACTGTGTAGCGTTTTGAAGTAACTGTCTCTCCTTTTAGAATAAATTAATAGACTATGTCTCAAAACCAGTTTTCTGGTTTGGAAGACTGTGATCTTATTATTAGATGGGATTCCTCTTCCAGCTGTCAAGAGCTGTGTTTTCTTAGCTGCCTCAAGCTACTATCCTATCCAGACTACCAACGCAAGAGGCAAGCTTGAATTAATGCCCAAGTCATTTCTCTAACACTTTAGGCCTTTCCAATATCCCATTTAGCACAATGACAAGGTTGTCAGCCTCAGATTAGACTCATAAATTTCATGTTTGAAACAAAAATATTACTAGGATACATATGTATGTAACTTACCTAATGTTAGACTAAGACTTTTCTCCTGCCAACAGAAGTTTCTCTCAACTGACCATAGGCTACCATATTCCACAAAGCTTTCACATACGAAGAATTAAGAGAATGGAATCATTGGACAGCATTTGCTTCTTGCTATTCACAATAAGATCATTCAAAACACCACTCATGAAGATATTTTTTTTACTTGAAATAGAACTTCAGGAAAGCTTAGACTTTAATAATAAATGCCACAAGTGCTTTACAAAGGTAGGGAGATGCATTTTATCTGTTCATCAAACTGGCACAGTCACCATTACCCGAGCGAGGTTACTAGTCCGACAGGAATAGTCACCTTCAGCATTAGGGAGGGATATTTTGCTCACATCTATTACAGGTTATGTGATTAAAGGCCAGTCTCCATAAATAGAAAGCAGAAAGTGTCAGGTGAAGGAAACCCAGCAATCTAACCCAGGCACATGGAGCGCCCTGACCCAGCCCCAATGCAGAACAGTCAGTGTACAGGCCAGGCAGAAGATCTACCCAATGAGACACCAGGAGAGGCTCTCCAGACCACCTTACCGACTGCCTACAGGATTTACTGCCTGCAGGGCTGTGGGGCTCACTGTGGGATCAAGGTGGACTAGGGAGGAATGAGAATGAGAATGCAAAACCAGACAGAAAATAAGTCGGTCCATTCACATGTAAACAGGCTGCCAGTCAGTACCATTGCCCGTGTTGTGTGCCTGATCACCAGCCTCCTTATTAAACTCAATTTCTGTTTTCCTGGGTGACTGGCAGGCAGGGCTCCATTCCACAATTCCACATGCATGTGCGTGCACAGAAGTCAAAGTGCCAGCAAATTAAAAGGTGGCTGCAGATCATAGGGGCCCATGAGCCTGCAGTGCCAGAAAATGGAGACGTGTGCACACAGCGCGTGGGTGTGCATGCTGGTGCACATAATCACAAGCAGGTATCAAGCCAGACTAGCCTGCAAGTAGAACAAGAGGCTCAGGAGCCAGGTGTCAGACAGGCCATAAGGCTGGGCCAGACTCTGCAGCGATCAGAGGGTCTGACCTACTGAAAGAACCTCTCTCTTAACCTAGCCACAAAAGACTAGGGTCTGAGGGATGGCTACTTGAAGGACCAGAAGGTCTAAGCACCAGCCACCAGAGAGGCCCTGGGGTTTGGGGGTTGGCTAACATTAAGGCCATAGGTCTGCACCAGCTATCCGAAAGACCCGTCTGCATGAGGCAATCCTGTGACCAGCTGCCACAAGGCCAAGGACAGTAACTGGAACGATCCAGTGTATTCATCTGTGCATGTGTGTGCATGTCCAAGAGGGTCTGAGTACCAGCAACTGAACTGGAGCTGCAAGTCTCGTGGGTCTGCACGCCCAGGCCAGCAACAGGGGAGGAAACCAGAGGATCAGGAGCCAGTTCCTGGATAGACAGAGTGTCTAAGGCCAGTTACTGGAGGGATCCACACTGTATGCATTAATACATTTTTCACTAAAAGCCTTTCACCCTGATCAGCCAGAGAAGGGAACACGATCAGGCCGCTTGTGTTGTTTGTGGTTGCACAAGCGCTGCTTCCTCTGCGTTGATATCTGTGGCTAGCCCCGTACGTATGCACTGTGGGCATAGGTGCCCATCGGGAATAAACGCTCAGCTTTGCTATGGGCTGGACCCAGGAACATGGAACTGCAGCAGCCTCTCCTCCATCACACTACTGGGCTGGACAACTCCTAACACCAACCACTGTCAAAAATATAAAAACAACGAAATATAAAGTTTTAAAAAACATTAGTATCATAGACATGCATTCTCAAAGGTGTTTGCCAGTTCAAGGTATCTCTTCCTTAGGCAACCAACCATTTCATAACTGCCTTTATCAGGTAATTTAGCCTCAACACCACTGGACAGTAAAAATTTTAGTCTTGCAGACATAGCAAAGGTGTCTATCTTGTGACCTGAAAAGAAGAATACTTTGCAGAATTAAAGGACAACTTTAAATTTGTGTTCAATATACACAGCAATGCACAAGTTGCATTCGTGAAGACTGAGGCCCTGTGCTCAGGCAAGTCAAGTTTTAACCATAAGTAATCCCCCAACAATCAGTGGTAAAAAAAAAAAAAAAAGTCCTTTTGTTAAGTGCACTTAACAAGGTGGGCTTACTATTAATGGAGATCACAGTTTTCAAGTATACTTTTCAGTCCTTGTGGCATCTTTTATATTCCTGTAACTTCACAGCAAATCTAGCAGTATGTCCAAATGGTGAGGGTTGGAGTCATGACTTTTGCCTTCCTGTCAGCACTGCATTAACAACCTAAGTCTAATCAGCTGCCAGAATCAACTAACAGAGACAGACTGGTATCTCTCCTCCAGCACAACCCACAACGTGCAGTGAAACAGGAAGGATGCATTTTTTAGTTCTCTCCTGCTCATAATCACAGGACTAAAAATTTGGGAAGATAAGAGATGCTCAAATCAACGCCCAAACACACTGAGAACTTCCGATTCTTCTGAATAGCTTTTCCTGAACATTTGCAGCAATATCACAAATTTGTTACGAAGTATTTTGTCAGAGAAGCAATGGCTTTATTGGACAGGAGACAGCAGATGTAAGGTTAGACGTCTGACACCTTTTAACTGGAAAAATCCTGATAATTAATTTACAATATTTCTATGTAAAACAACATTTGCTAGGCAATTTAACTGCTTGACAAATTCAGCAGATTTTTTTCAAATGAAGTCTCAACTTCAAATTGTTCAATGTTTCATCCTTTTAAAAGTTTTACTTGTATTTTGAAATGCTTAGACAGTTTCTCGACCAATTTCTTAAGGCACAAGAATAGCTGAGAAGCATACTGGTGAAGCTGCTGGTTAAGTTCTAGCACAGACGAAAACAGCTGCGTACAGCGCAAGGAAAGAACAAACTACCTATTACAACCACCCTCCTCTGCTGTCTAAGCCTCCTACACTTTTCCATGCACTATAATCCACTTAACTCTCCCTTTGCCAGGACAGTTAGAGAGCAAGAGAGATACAATCAGGTATCATTGTCACACAAAACAAAACAGTATGGCTGGCTGCACAAAAATGCTCAACTACAGCATAATGGAAAAATATTTTAATAGGGTCAAATTCATTGACCTCACTGAATTCATGGAACTGACGACATACCGATTCCTGCTCTACTTCTCAAACTTGCCGTTAGGATAGCACTTTTTTTTGGATGTGAATAGAAAAATGAACATTATTTAATTGAAGTAGCAAAACTGATAAAATTAACTGAAGATTCACTTCTCATAAGCACAGTCTGCTAATTAACTGATCTGAGAGCATGTGGAGAAAGACTGGCTTGAAAGAATACTCCACAGACAGATTATAGCACTATTAAATGACATACATGTAGCAAATATGCCTTTATTCACTCTGAGGTTTTTTTCTTTTTCACAGCCACCTTCTTCATCCATAAATCACACTAGCAAAGGAAAAACGGCTGACTACATATACTGGCTTTTGACTGACTTTGTATCTTCTGGAAGTAGGCACTTCAAATATTTTCTGTTTTTTTCAAGTTCAGATCTAGCTATCATTTAGCCATTATATATGACAATACTGAGTATTCATTACTACTTTTCTCACTGGAATGAATAATCAGGAGGACAATTTACCTTCAATGTTAATCTTTCTTCACAGCTAAAACCCAACCTTAGGATTTAGCTAAAAGATTCTTGAAATGTTTTTCAGCTATTTGTATCAAGTTTCAAGATACAAGCCTTCAGTTTCTAGTCATCTTGTTCCTCAGGCTACTCTAGCCTTTGAAACAAACAACTCCTTACCAAAGTGATTACCCAACAAGCACCCCTGAATTATTATGTTTATTGGAGGATCTTGCCCCAACCTGTAATTCTAGTTTCAGTATAGTACTTCCTTTTTAATTAAAGATTTTCTACTTAAAAGCGTCATCACTATTGCAAAATTCTTCCAGGTGTGGTACACTTAAGCTTTATTCAAAGCTTGCAGTTTTCATGTTCGCGTGCTTCTGAAAACTACCAGAAATCTCGACTTCTCTCCCCCCCATCACAGAGTATGATTAAGCTCTTTCTGCCCTTATTAAAACTAGATTATTCAGGCAAAGAAAACCCTTCTTGGCCTAAGAGAAGGGGAAATCACTGCTGAGTGCGTAAATGCCTCCGATGGCAGTTATATTTGCTTTGCCAAACTGTATTTTAAAGCTATCAGTGAAAACAGCTGAAACAATCCATTACTGAAAGTTACTATTAACGCATCTGAAATGTTAAACGTTAAAGAAGAACGTTAAATGTTAAATGTTAAAGAAGTATTAGAAGGTTATCTGAACACAATTTACTCTGTAAAGTTAGGAACCCTTTAGGATATTACATGATCACAAGGTAGTCGGGAGTGGCCACCAGACAGCCATGTGGCTGTCATGCTCAGTCTCCACTAAAGAAACAGCTCAAGTATAAAAAGTGAAAACGCCCGCTACATTCACCAAGATGTGTGTATCAGTTACACCACTGAATGTAACACGATTTAATACTTGAGAATAAATGAAACATTCATCTAAAGGAACATCCAGTGGGACACTTCTTAACTGCCACAGGACAGTTCTTTCCTTTAACAAAAGCCTGTTAGGGACTGTTCCAAGGCACTGACTCGCACCGGAGTTTTGCACGCGCTGTTTGTACAAGCAGCATATAAAACTTCAACCATTTACAACAGGATGATGTTCATCCTGAGCCTTCAGTTTGACAGCAGTTTATAGGTAAAAAATTCCCACAGAGGTGCCAGACAGACACTGATTTTGCAAGGAGATATGCCCCCATGAAACTGTATGCACAAGAAATTATTTACAGCACTTAAGACCTTTGGAAAATAACTTCCTTAGTTCATAAAGCTTTTCCACATCGCACCACAGGACAGATTTATATCACATTCCACCTCACTCCGGCAAGCAAGAAGTTTCTTGCACCTTGTTGGGGTTCTCCCCCATCAGTATCTTTGACTTAAAAACTACACTTTAGTACAAATACTAAAAAAGAAAGAAGTACAGCGTTTAAAATAAACTCGGTTCTTCTTTTGCTAACCAGAAGCATGGTGCACCTGAAAGTAATTTCAATGTTTACTAATACAAATTATTTAGATTATCATCTTTACCCCACAAGTTTTCTTCATGTAAACTGCTTATTTTCTTTAGTCAAATAAATATCATACATATAACTTTTCCCCTCACATTTCTATTTAAAACCGATTCATTAAACCAATGAAATCTTACGTCAAACTGTTAAAGTTAAGTCTTTTATTCCAGTTATGTTCTTTAGAACTAGTAGATTTCAACTTATAACAGTGAGTTTTTAAGCATGAACTAGAAGTGAGGAACAAGCATCCCCACATTTTTTCAAGTCATAATCTGTATTAACGTGAACTAAAGCAAAAGCATGGGGGGGGGGAAACCCCATTCTCTGAAGTAGTTAAACCAGTCAAAAGCTGGGTTTCCCATTTCAGCTGACTCCACCCCTAGCAACTCAGAAAGCTGTTTCATGATATTTTAAGATGATTAAGTCGGAGCTTCTGTCATCCTGCCATCCTCCAAGACTCCCTTGCACCAGTGCCAACACTTTCGTAATTACATGCTGAGCTAATTCAAGGTGCTGAGCTGGCCAAGCACCAGGTAGTTTTCAGGCAGGTCAGCAAACCAGATCAACTCACTTGCCTGATGAGCGGAGCACAAGCAGTGTGTAAGGAATGGGGGGTGCAAGGGCACGTGCAGCACTGGGATGGAGGGACAGCCACCAAACCATCAAACTTATACTGCTTTGAACTGCTGTGGAATCTAAGCAGAGGTAGATGTAGGCTGGCCCCGAGAGGCTGGGCCCTAATTTCTCCTCCAGCTTTAGTGACAGATTTGTTGTCACCCCTCTTTCCCTGGCATTAGCATTCTGGTACCCAGAGGTGAACAGGATCACGAAACTAATCTAAAGGAAAACTAGTATATTTTTCATTCTGTAATCTCACTCACTACTTGACCACATAAAAATTTCTGTTGACAGGAGGCAGTCAACAGAAACACGCAGCTGTGCACAGCGTGAGCCGCTCGGGTTTACACCCCCTTAACTGCGGAGCTGGATTCACAGTTCCCTGTGAGAAGGCTGGCTTTATTGGAGTATCCCATAATAAATATCTTTGCTTAAGTTAAGTTATATTTGACAATCATAAAGTCATCGAGTTTCAGAACAGAGTAACACCCTAAAAGTATCTTGGCTCGGAAGAAGAAAACGCACCCTCCTCACTTCCACCTACCGCGCTGCAAGAAGGCAGCAGGCCGGTGTCGGCAGGGGACGGCTGCTGTCCCGCAACACCGCTTTTTTTTCAAGTTTTCTGCGTTTGTTTTTAAGGCCTTCCCACCCCCCGTTCCCCGGTGACGGCCCGGCGGGGTGCCGGAGCTGCTCGGGAGGGGGGGCACGCCGCCACCCCCGCTCGGCCCGGAGCGCCTTGCCGGCCCCCCGCCGCGGCGGCAGCCTGCCCTCCGCCCCGGCACCCAGCGGCCGGGGGCCCCGCGGGGGGCGGCGGCGGGCGCCGAGCCCCGCTCCGCTCCGCTCCGCCCGCCGCGGGGCGGCCGGCGCGCCCCCGCGCCTCCCCGGCCCCCCCCGCAGGAATGCGGGGCGGGGGGAAACCACCGCCCGCCCCCGGCGCCCCGTACCTGGCGGCCCCCGCCTCGCCTCGGCCCGCGCTCCCCGCCGCCTGCCGCCGGGCGCCGGGCGCGGCGGGGTCTGGGGCCTGCCGCTCCCGGCCGCCGCCGCCGGGCCCCCGCTCCAGGGAGAGGGCCAGCTGGCTGAAGCCGTACAGCAGCGAGCAGACGCCGCAGCCCAGGCACAGCAGCGCCACCCGCGCCAACCGCCGCATCCTCCCGCTCCCGCTCCCGCCCCGGCGGCGGCAGCGCCAGGCGGCGGCCGGGGCCCAACGGACGCGGCGGCGGCGGCGGCGGCGCGAGCCCCGGCATGCGAGGGGCGGGGCCGAGCGGGGGGGGCGGGGCCGAGCCGTGAGGCGCCTGGAGGGAGGTGCCCGGAGGGAGGCGGGAGCGGCCGGCGGGGCGGTGTCGTGGCGGCGGCTGCCGGTAACCGTTTAATTGCCCCACACGTGGGAAAAAGAAAAGCTGAAAGTCCGTTTTCGGCGCCGTGAACCCCCCCGGAGCGGGGCCCGGTCCCCCGCGGAGGGCCCGGGAGGAGCCGGTTGCCGCCAGCGGCGCCCCTGAGGCCAGCCTGGGGAGAAGCCGAGAGAAGAAATGTCCCAGGCAGATGCAGCGACCAGTCTCCACAAAGCAGAAGTCCGCAGGCTCGGCACACGCAGGCTCGTGTCTCGCCTTAAGTTAAGGGCCAAAGCGAGGCTGAACTCCCCTGAAAATGCTTTTTTCCGCACGCTCAGGGTTTCTGTTGGGGTATCTTTGACTTTCCCGTGTAAAAGCTTCACGCCTGCCTCTTCACCAGGATATTCCCTCACGCTCATCGGGCGGCTGGGGTCACGCAGCCGTCCTTTCTCCTTGTACAGACACAACCTGAGCGTGCGAATCGTTTCGGAGTCCAGCGCCCTTCCCTCCTCCGGCCTTGGCACGCAGGCGACGGCGCGGCTCCCTGGCGCGGGGAGCAGGGCCCGCTGGGCGTTGGGCCGGGCGGGTGCTGGGCCGGAGAAGCGCGGTGAGCTCCCGAAGGATTCGCTCGTCGTCACTAGCAAAGAGAGGGTTATCTTGGCGCACCAAGCCATGCTTCTGGAGGGCAAGAAGTAAGTCTGGGAAGCAGCGCACTGGCGAGAAGAAATAATAGGTGTGTGTCCTGCTGGACAGCGGGAGCGGTGGTTGGGTTTCAGCTGAACCCGATACAGTATAACATCCCCTCTCTCTGGCCCAGTCAGCTGAGCAAAGGCCTAACAGCCTAACCCACTATGGCTACGGTAAGCGTTTTAAAGTCATCAGTCAGTGCTTCGCCCTCAGCTCCTGACATTGGTTTCAAATAAAAAAAAAAGACAAATTTGAAATAATTCTGCTTGCATTTTTGTCCTCACGGTGCCCTTGGCTCCCATTTTCTCTACGGACTGGACTTTTTTTCTCTATAGACTTTTCTCATTTTTTTCTCTACAGACTTTTTTAAAATAAGTGATGACATCCCCACTTAATCGCATTAATTCAGGACCCTGCATTTTAAGAAAAATGCCAATATGATTTACAATAAAGCTTAAAAAGATAGTTCTATTGTAGATTCTGGGGTCAGAGGGTGTACGTCGTATGTGAATGCCCACAAAACCCGAGCTGTAGCTTACTGCTGCTCTTGGCTGTGTTTAAAAGAAGGGGGGGAAAAGAATGCCAGCTGGCAACTCTAGTAGCTGGAAGAGAAGTAATAACAAGATTGTCCTGCCATAATTGGCCATCACCTCTTCCTCAAAACAAAAGTAGAAGTGAGGATCAAAGGTGGGTCTCAGAAATACTGGATACTCAGCTACGTTCGCAGTGCAGATAGCAGGATGACTACAAAGAGATACAAACAGGGAAACTGCGACTGAGAAAAGAAGTAGAATCCAAGAGAAGTAAGGAACTAGGGAGGATGAGGAGCGATGATGAGACTTCGGGGCCAATGATGGCAGGGTGATGATAGGAGAGTCATAGATGAAATGGGGGAGGATTTGTAAAAAGGACTCCATGTGCTGGCAGGCATCACAGAAAGAACCAGCCCTGAAAGTGCCACTCAAAGTCTTAGCTGGGCTTTCTCCCCGTTTTCTGTTCCTCCGTGCTTTCTGCCGCAACGGATGAACCCGCCGTCCTGCCAGCTTTCCCGAATTTGTGCTTGTGTTCAAAACCTGGCTTATTGCTCCCATTGCATATCTGCCTGCAGATCAGTGTCGTGAATTTGCTCACTGTCCCATTTCATGACCCCTTACATATACTACCAAGTACACATGGCAGGGAATAAGTAACATCGCAATATGAGAGTCAGAGTGGAGAGATAAACTAGAGTGTTTACTGACAGCGAGCATAAAAGCAAAGACCAGTTAGTCCCTACTGAGGTGTGACACTTGCCTTTTGTATTGAAGAGCGTTCCAGTCAGGGAAAACGAGGTCTGAAGGGTTTTATGGAGGGACCAAGAATGAATGTGGCAGCTGGGCAGCAATAATGCTTTCATGCTTCAGAAGAAAGTATGTTCTTAGATGAGAAAAGAAGAAATCAGGAGTGCTAAGGAGAGATGACAGGGAGAAAAAAAAAGAGTTTTTGGATTATCAATCATACCATTTCCCAAGTAGCATGTTACAGGGTTCTCTTCATTCAGTGCTGTCCAATTAGGCATGAATAATTAATGAGTGAGAATGTACCTGCAATGCTCTAAAAATATAACTGAGGCAAGGTCAGAGAGAAAGTTAGTATCTTTTGTTAAGGTATCCGATGAGAGTGGGGAGAAAAAGAGCAGATAAACTTACACAAGCCTTTTTTCACACCGCAAAATCTGTCCATTTAATCTAACTACCAGTCGGTCTGATAAAAGATAAAATGCTTCTCACTAGAAACTCGGCCTTGTGAATAACAAAGATGAGCAAGAGTGACTGAAATGTCACACCTAGGCTGTATTGCTGAGAAAAAACACTATCAGATGGTATCCAATTAGCTAATTCAGCTTTTAAAATTCTTTAAAGAGAAATAATTATTTATCTTTATTATTCACCATAAACAGTTAATGAACAATATATAACATTTTATGTTATAACATTTGCTAGTCTTTAATAAACTTAAAACATGAAGAGGTACAATTAGATGCAAGGTTCTCTCAATTTATTACCAATTTAAAATCTTGAAATCCTTTTCTTGACTGGAATTTAGTTACTTAGCCATGGTAACTTTTGTATCTTTAGGATTCAGTTCTATTTACTATGATGTCCAGAAAATAGCTGAAATCCAGAAAACAGTAAGCTTAGTGAACTACAGATGTTAAATAAGTAGTCAGGACAACTGATTTTTTTAAAAGAATCAGCATCTTATACTTCTGGAAGCGTGTTCAAGGGTCATAAGAGCGGTTACTGTATGTCAGAAAATGAAACCAAAATTCTAAAACCTCATTAGATCAAGAGATAAATCAGATCAACTGAAAAAAAAAAGAATTATTCACAGTTATGAAAGGGGATTATCTGATGCAACAGAGAGAACAAAGAGAGAAATCAACTTCCACTCCAACTTTCTGCTAATTAAAAAACCCAGTCCTAATCAGATGTATTTGTATCGTTCCTTCTGGTTTTGTTCTTTCAGGAAGTTAAACCATTAGTTAAGCTGGCAAAGCAATAAGAATTTTGTGCTGACAGATTTGTGTCAGTGCTGCCTCATGCGCAGACCAGTTAAGGGTTTTTCAAAGGCAAAGACGCTTTCTTTGATGTTCGCGTGCCCTTTGGTACAACCTGCAGTGTCAACACTTTGCTGTGATAGATTGCAAGGCTGGGTAAGCGAGGGGAAACTGCTTACTACCATGTGTTGTGCATATGGTATCGTTGGACTTCTTGGTGCAACGTTCCTTTTCTGTTGCTGCCAGACATCTTTTTTTTCTCCTTCCAATTCATTTTCAAGACAAGGATTTAGTTTGTAACAACTGCCATCTACTCTTATTGTATCGACTTTGCAAATTGCCCTACATTAGCGTCCAATGTTAAAAATGTTAATAAAAATTCTTAAAATAAATTTTTTATTGATGACCAAAATATTATTACCTTCCCCCATTTCTTTCCTTTCTAGCTGTCATTGTTGTGTGCATTTAACCTATTTAGACTATAAGCAGGACCTTACAATATTTTGCAATTCCTCTTGGTATCAGCAATATACACACCCGAGGACAACAGTACGCAAAATTAAATAAGCTGCATCGTAAGCCGTTTGGGAAGCGGTGTGATACTTTGCAAAATTCCTAGTTTCTTCTAATTTGAATCAATTATTTCTTCATCAGTAGTACAATTTACTGCAAAATTTATCTAAAGGATCCTCTGGGAACAATTATAAGTTATTAAACAGTAGAGAGTCAAAATATTTGTATCGTTCCTCTTAAGAAAGTTCAACTTCCGTGTCCTAAATAAACAAATATGCATCTATATATGTAGACTTGCACAATTTTTAGTGCTTTAGTACATTAAAAAAGCAGAAAGAATACTTTATAGGGGCATAAAGAGAATTTTCTTTTAATCTCTTTTTCTGTATTTCTGTGTCAAAGTTTTTCTTTTTTTCTGTAAAGATTTCTAAATATGGAACTCCAAAACATCACGCCGAAGGGGGTTCTCAGTGTTGGGCTTTTATTTCTTTGCCTCATCTAAAATTCGCCAAGGACCATCCCTGGCACAGGTATTTGTGTTTAAAGTACTCCTGGAAGGAGTCAAAGCAAACTTCTACTTACACAGACATGCACCAGGTACAAAAATATAGAAATAAGGCAAGCAGGCCTGGCTGTCTGTTTGTTTCTATATAACTCTACTCAAGTTTAAAAGTCCTTGTCTTGTCCTGCTGTTGTTTGCTACAGCATCAAGTGCTCTAAGTCCTCTGACACCCAGATCAGGGTCTTTTAAGTTTCTACAATGCAACATCATTTTTTTTCTTGTACCAGAATAAATACTTACTACCAGTAATCAGACACAATAGCAACTTTACATTATGGCTTGAAAGTTCGTTTTTTAGGATGATGGACATCAACTAATCTGAAATTAATCCTGTAAGGTATTTTTGACCTTTTCCACTTTACAGTAACAGAGCAGGCTCTACTTGCTACTTTAATGCTACTTGCAATAAGTATGCTCATCCTAGTCACTTTTTTGAAGACTCTTAGAAGGAATGCATTAGCTCATGAGATCCTCAGACCAAAGACTGAAAACTACTGCTTTTTTTTAGTTTACTTTTTTCGTGTAAAAATTTTATACATTTTATGTATTTATTATTTCCAAGTGCAAAAAGCCTGCATGGCTAGGAGAGTGAAACTGCATCTAGCAAACAGCTAAAACAAAAAAAAAAAAAAAAAGACAACTGCCAGCTGCCCTTACAAGAGGAAATGGAGGTTTAGGAGAGTTGTCAGGGACTCTGAGAGCCACTCAGCGACGCAAGCCAGCTGATACACCGGAGGCAGTGAGCCAGGTAGCCAGTTGCCCCTATTTCGAAACAGAAGCATAGCCTGGAACGGAAAAGATGACAGGCCATCATTCAGTAAGGAGAGGTTCTGGAAAGCTATCAGTCAAACCAGGTGAAGAGTAGATTTACTCTGTCAATTTCTAGCAAGCCCACTTGCTATTTTACCTTTTGTTTATCTCTACCCTGCTTTTGCTCCCTGGTCCTCTTCAAGTAGGGTTTAACATTGTAAACCAATGTAGAGACATGTCAAGGACAGAGAAAGGAAGCCCTAACTTTCACCTCTCCACATCCTTTTCTCTAGGGGTTGCTTTATTTCCATAATTACTAATTCAAAAACCAGATTAGAGCAGTCAAAAGTGCTAGCTGCTTAAAGAATTTAGTGCTTGAATTATCAGGAAGAAGAGGTAAGACATTAACACTTTCTTTTGTACTGACTGCCCCTTTTAAAACTGCATAGGACAGCCACAGGACAGACAAAAGCCCAAGGCACGTAACAGGCTTAGGTACTAAGTACCCTTATACTTGGTCAGCAGTCTTAGTCATGTCTGAAGTTCACAGTAGCAACTGTGGTGAGCAGTCAGCTTACCTTGCACAGTCCCATGCCACTCCCTGGAGTGCGCAGACATTATACTGATTTATCTATTTGTCATTAGAATTGTGTTCTCCAACTATTCCACTGCCCAAGTGGCAGCACAGTCAGCGAGTAGTTGGGGTATTGCGTTGCACAGAACTTAGAGCCTGAAACATCTCAGATACCTTAAAGTGCTGCTGGCTCATGATTGCACTAATACATTACTCAGCCTTCCTTCACCCTTACTTTATCTGTAACTTCAGAAAGATTTTTTTTTTTTACTCTTATTTTCTTTCAGGTCAAGAAAGGGTAAAATAAAATTGGGTACTGTCCTAAGCTATCTCCGGGTGCATAGTGGAATGCTGTGATCTCCCGTGGCTGCCAAAACATTTGTGTGGAATTTAAGAAATTTGTTTTGATCTTCAGACCTGTAATGGCGTAGCAGACTTACTGAACAGTCCACAGAAAAAAGAAATTAATAGAAGGGTGGTAGAAGGGCTTTACAGCTTGCTCTCCTCCTTTGAAGTCTTTCTGTTCTTCTAAAATAGATGAATAAGTAGACTAAATTAGGCTCCCTTAATTAGTGACAATAGCCCCATTCTGGTATCTGATGCCCATTTAGTCTTGCACAAGTCAGTGTTTCTGCTAGCACCAAGCTTGGTAGTTATGTCAACTGTTTGCTACCACGTGCTGCCTGCGCTTCGGGACCTACACCCAACACTTACAGGGTGGCATTGAAAGCATTCTGCGCCTGAGGATGTATCAGCCTCACGCATTGCCTCCTTGGAGTGAGGAGTTCACGTACTCACGGCCAACACTTCAGTCACCCACTGCGCAACTGGGAAACTCTGACTTGTCTCTCTACAAGAGAACCAGCTTCTTTCAAGAATGCCTTGTAGGGTTTTAGCCTCGCACTGCAAAGCAACACAAACGACAAACAATTCAGAGGGAACTGAACTCTAGAACTGTAGGTAACTTGAAGATAACTTGAGACAACCCAAACAGACCATTTTTTTAGAACCTGCTTTAGTAACAAAAAGCATAGCTGTATATACGATGAGATGAAGCCTTCTCAAGCTTCTCACCTCAGTTGTTACTTTAATTTGCAAGCATGGAAACTTGCACGCATGCAAGTTTCTTGCCTCAGAAGCAGTATCCTCAGGAGTATCTCAGCTTCCATCATAGCCAAAAGGAGTAATGAATCACCTGTGCCAGGAAATCAGCAGAGGCCTCTTGGCATTTTGAGATCAAATTCCCCAAGTCCGCTGTTTATCCCCAAATTGCCCGCTTATGTTTCTTGCACTTTTTCCTAGCCAGCACAAATAACACATTCAGAGCATGGTTCTGAACAATTTAATAACTTTATTTACCATTTTTTTTATCATAACACACCCTAAACATCACCACTGCCAGTCAAGACTGAATATAGCGCACCAACAACAGTTTTCACCAAAAATACTTTCTTGTCATATTCTTCACCGGCAAGAAGTATTAATTTATTCCTGGAGAAGGCATTTCAATATGTGTCCCTATTTTGGCCTTTGAACACATCTATTTACGCTCCTCTAAAATCAACTCTATAGTTATTTCACATTGTTTGATAAACATAGAGTTGTCAATTTTAAAACAATGCCATTATTATTATTGTGTGGCATTTATTCTGGAAAAAATATCTTTGCACTGTGATTCCTACTGTTTCTTTCTTTCCAGTCCCCTCCCCTCAGCTTTTCTGCCAAGCTTTCAGAATTTTAAATTGTTTGATATCTTTGAATTGAGGTCAGGAAGAGGTCGTTTTAAGGCAGTGTCCTAATGGGTTACTACACACTTGGCTAAATGCAATGGATCATCATTTTTATTTAAAGTAATGCTTAACTGGAATTGAACATAGTTTATCAGACAGATAGCATCTCACAATGCAAACTGTATTTTCTGACTGCTACAAAGAGACCTTTTAAGTGTAGGCCAATATACTGGTTATGCTTTTCTTTGAATACCTTTGGAATTTTTGTAACAAAACTGTATATATTAAAAAAATTACAACCACACACAATCTTTTGTTCACGGGGATGTTTATTTTTGTCTTCAATGTTTGTAGGGAATACGATTTCACTACAAAAGTGTCTCAGAGAAACTCCATTCAAAGTCTAGGCTTAAGAATGAAGGGAAAATATACTTTCGGCTGTACCAGTCCTGAGCAAAGTTTAAAAAAAAAAATTTAAAAAAAATCCTCTAGAGATAGGAAGCAGCACCAATAAAACCAGAGGGCCTCTTACTGATATCCGCTCATGCTTTCTTTTCTGCTTGAGAATTGGTAAAAACTTAGGTAGGAAGAATTACTTTATTAGAATGTGGACCTAAGATTCACAGTCCCAACCTCTCACCAAATACCATGCATTCTTTTACAGTTCAGGGCCTCAGTTGTACTTTCCATTAAGTAGTCAGGACTGCTAACAGCAAGACCCTTGCCCCCACGGTGTGACATTTTCTCTTACTTAAGCTGGTAAATAAATATTTATTTAATATACTTCTTTTAATAAATATTTATTTCCTATCAATATCAAGTTCCTGAAAAGTTACATTGTTCTTAGAAGTATACTACTCACAGCAGTTATAAAACTTCTGATAACATCAGGTCTCGAAATAATTCAAGTGGCTTACATTCTGTCTCTTGTTCTTTCAGTGAAAGGATTTCAAGCAATTGGTAACACTCAGTACTTAACAGTTGGTTTATCCAGGACATTCAGATTCAATCCGACAAAGTAAATACTTCTAAGAGTCAGAACAGAAAAGGCACTTACTCGTTTTGGGGAAGACACCTGGCAGGTAAGATTTTTATTTTCAAAATAACAAGCCCTTTTTCTGACAATAAAATCTTTACGAACTACTGTTGGATAAACATAAACCCTATGAATAAAACCAACTTATGTACCCCTTCCCAAGAAGGGTACTACTGTCCTTGACTGAGAAACGGAAGCGTGAAAGCATCCAGAAATACTCAGAAGTTTTATTCACTTCTGTGATATTCTGGTAGGCTATCACAGCTGACTAGAAGAAAAAATCTCCAAAGAATGTACGTTTTACAAACTGAAAGCCTTAGAAATTTCTGGACTGTTTCTAATTAGGTACTCGTATCAGCAATAAAATACAAGATTCTAGTGTGTTATAACCAGGAACATCACCTTGGTTACAACCAATAACCCGTGACTCCATCCAGAGGAGTAAATCTTTTATCAAACTTCCTTTCAGTTGAACCATTGCCTCAGTGATGCTCTGTATAAGGCACTTAGTAAATTTTAAGAGCATCTGACAGTGCTGTTTGTAGTTTTGATTTGTCTGTGAGGATGCTCTACCAACGCTTCAAGATTAACGGGCTAAGGTGTGGAATAATCACTGAAAACAGCCATACGAACTACTGCCCACAAAACTCTTTTCAGAAGCCACATCTGTTCAAGTCTAGGTTTCTTATTATCCTTTCCACATAAAGTTATCCTTTTTCTAGTAGTCCAGGAATCAGACCCTTTAAAATTGGGTAGTGTCTAAATGTACAAGAGGAATCTATTTTGTTCCTGACTAGCTCTTTAATCAAAACTACTGCCCTTTCAAGAAATGACCTGTACCCAAGAGAGAAATGTTCATGGCATTTACTATGAAATTCACAAAACCCTACATCTATCTTTAGGCCAAAAGTCACTGAACCAACAGGTATCAAGAATTATAAAGCAACACACACCTACAGGAAATGTGGGATGTTGCCTACTTCCAATACAGTACACAGAGAAAGGAATACTAAACACACATAGAAGTCATTAGAAAGTGGCTTTTCTAGGTATTATTCTGAAAATACATTTTCTTCATTCTTTTCCCCTTTTATCCTCTATCTTTTTGTTGGACTGAGGGTTTTTGAAGGCGTTTGGCATTTTAGAAACAGAAGCTACACAGGATTTCTGTAGGAAAGCTGAGAAACCGCTCAGTACATGTGCGCGCTCCTCAGATCTCTTTCTCCAGCGAGCACCAAGAGCATTTTCTCGCACCTTTCAAAAAGCCTCCAGGTACTGCGAGTTACTTGGCAACATTACGCCTCCATCAGCTGGAAAGCATTTTGCTTATTTTTCCATGTTTGGAAGCCTCCCAGCAACAGAATGAGACCATTTGGAGAAATGCAGATATCGAAGCCAGTAATTGGCATCCCAGAACGCCAACTACCTCGGCCAGAATGCTTGAGTGGTACAGGATTGGTGTAATAAGTTTGCTCAGCAAGAGTCTGTTCAATAAGTCAATTATATAGAAACAAGGACAACGGTGACAATATTGATAGGTGACCTCTAAGCTCCACATACCATTGTTGGTCTTACAGAAACCAAGATATAGTTGAAGAACTGGGAATAGCACTCAAATTCCCTGCTTACAAATGCAGGCATGATAAGTTATTTCAAACTCACTGCATCCACTTATACTATAGATGTACTTTAAAAAACAAAAGGAAAGAGAGAAGGAATCAGAATGTGTTTCCTTCAGAGGTGGGAGTAGTGATACTCAACAAATACATGTAATCTTAAGAGATTTTCCTTGCTGAGATTAATTCATAGCTGAAGGCCGTTACAGTAAGAGATGATCAGTCAGATGGCAGGTTTTCTTGCTCAGAGATCTGTGCCATCAGGAACTGGGCTTGGCATTGAAGCGTTTTGATTTATTCTGTGCAAAGAAGGATCAGCTTGAAATAGATTATTCATGGATGGTAGTTATATATTAGATGCATGTAAGTCGCAAATTAGATCTCTGTATTCCCAAAATGGGTATTCAGAACGTAGAATCGGCCTGACCACTCACTTGTCTTAACTAACAGGTGCTAAGTGACTGAACACCTCCATCCTTTTCTAGTGACTAAGCACCTGCGACTGCCTTTGAGCCAAACAGAATTTGTAGTTTGTAGAATCTAGTGAGCTTGGGAAGGGGGTAAAGAGCCAAATTTTGTTAGCCCTGGTTACATACATTTCCTTCTTCTGTATACTTTTGCTTCTTCATACAGAAGACGGAAATTATGAGCACATGGTTAGCAGGTTATCAAAAAACAGATTAATACTCCCTTTTCCTCAGTTGTATTCTCAATAACTCCACTGTAAGTTAGACCTCTACTGGTCTAAAGCCACATTTCTTAAAATCTTAAGGTTTAAGGGAGCTTGTTCACTTTGCAAGCACTTTGACTAAGATCAATATTTATACACAGAGAACAGCGTAATCAAAGATTACACTTTCCCAGGTGGCATAGATCCTGAAAGTGTAGTCCGGAAGGGCTTCTTGCTCAGATATTGCTACCCCTGTCAAGATATGCCATACTTTCCACAAAACAATTAACATTTTGGAACTATTCTTTAAATTATTGTTACTGGAACAGCATTTTTTTCTGGTGGTAATTTGCTTTTTAAACATATGGGACAAGGAGTGATTAGATAGTGTTACCATTTTTTCTTTTACAGACCCCAAATGGTACAGCAATCTCTTGTGATCATTCCTAGTAATACTCATTTGAGCTATAGAATATGCTTTTGCCCTTCATCTTCCATGTTTGACTCCTTCCTAAAGGAAGCTAAAAGAGCTAAAACTTCCTGTGCACATTAAACTGCCTCCTCTTAGAATCCCGTGTCAGTGGACAGAGCAAGTTCTTTCAGATTACTTTTATCTCTTTCCTATAATAAAAGGGGCAGATTAGAATTGAAAACATCTCCTGAGGGATTAAGTATTATACAGTGGTGGTTCATTTTAATTAATTTTCACCGATACAGTTAAGCAGAAGCTGTCAACAGCTCCTGCATTACTGAGACTCTAGGATCTGAAACTAAATTTGTTTGCTGCATTTTCTTTCTCTGAATCCAATGGTGTAGTTTAGGCAGGGGCGATGACACCTGGACTCCTAGGCCTTGTTCATAGACATACCACAATCTTCTTGTGTAATGTCTTAGGAAAGTCACTTAAACATCACTTGCTGTTGGATAATACCATTTACTAGCAAGTGTGCAGCTATCCATTGCTGTTGCACCATTTACTCCCTTCGTATCCATCTAGGCAGAAAGTTACAATGATTTCTGTAAAGCCTTGATTTGTAATTAATTTGTGAAGTACTTTTCTGATTTTAATTTACTAGTTAAATCTTGATAATTCTTCTTAAAACATGGGTTTTTCTTTAGATGTCAAACTAAGCTCACTATCTGATTGTTGTCTTAAACAAACCTCTTAAAGTATCTTTTAACAAGAAGAGAAAGTTTCTCCTTGTTAAAACTTTGACAGTACAACAGAAAACCAACTCAGCTTCCTCAGTTGGACTGATTTTACTGTATGGCTTTTGCTAGTTTGTGAAGTTTCATCCTTGCAAATTGAGACTGCTTTGACATAAGTCAGGGCATAATTTCAGGTAAGAACAACCTTTGAAAGCTCAAACAGTATTTCCAGCACACCCAAATCTTAACATTGATAGAAGTACACGTTTGCAAATTATCACAGCCAAAACCAGCATTAACCTATCATATTCCTGAGTAAGCACAGGCCAGTTTTACTACAAGTATAGCAGTTGCTGCTGCCTCTGGAGAAATTAAATTAAATTGCATTTCTATTTCCATATAGTTTCTGGTATTTGAAAGGAAGCATACCCAGACTCCCTAGTAGGGAGCAGAGTCAAATAAAGGCATGTGACAGAAAAAAACAAGCAGATACAGTTAAAGAACCCTGGATGTACATATGAAGTACACAATAGACAGTTCCATGCCAAACCCATCCTGTATAACAAAGTATAATCAATTAGCATAACGTAGGAAACTGTCGGGCTTGTGAGACAGGAGAGAGAAAAAATTACAAAGAATCTAAGATGCAAGCCATACACTTGGGTCAAGTTTAGACGACCTGCCTGAACACTATAGCACCCTGGTGGAAACAAATTATAAAAAGTATTCTATCTCACATGGCTACCTAAAAATGTGCTATTCATAATATTAGCAAAATTAAAGTGCACAAATTATAAAATCCAAGAAGATTTTGAGATTTTACAATCTATGCCACAAAACATCAATTATCTAGAGAAACATGTAGTAGGTTAAAACTTCGGTCACAGTCTTAATTTCAAGACTTAAAATTACATTAAAAAAATTAAAATTTCTTGATATTAACTGTCACTTCTGTTAGAGTCAAGATTTTTATATGGCATAATTTAACCTGCTACTAAGTAGAACAACTTTTATCTCCAATATACATACTTAATTTCAGTTAAAAAAAAGGATCATAGTCTACAACTGTGTATTTGTTCTTTTCCTTCTACCACCTGTAACTAGTGGCAAATTTAGGAAGATAAGAGTCTGAATTATTGTACACTTTATCAGCGAACTAATTATACTTCATTTTTTCCCCCATTTCTCCCCTCTTTTCCTTTCTGAAAATGGACAATCAATCAATCAGCACATAAAGGAACTCGTTTACATAGAACACTATCACAATTGTCTTTGTTGGGTCACCATTTCATGAACAACCCAGGATGTATGGCTGTTGAAGACTGGTGCATATATAGAATTTAACAAATAACAGTTCTTATGCAGAGAGCAGTCACAGAGAAAAATAGCTAATCAAAACACATTACAACATTACATTTTCACTTTTTATAAATGGAGTAAAGATGCTTTTAAATATATTTACAGTTAGAAAAAGGACTTAGGATTACTACAAGTCAAAATTATTTAGAAATTATGAAAGTGAAGTTCATTTAAATTATAACATTATGAACAGAGTCAAATGCGATAGTCTACTTAGAATTTGTCTACTCTGCTGTCAGTATTGTCACATCCCTTTAATCACGAACAGGCAAAAATTATCTTAACTTTGTTTAATGCCAAAACAGGCATCATTGCAATGTAAACACTGGCAACGTAACAGTTCAGTTAAAACCACCACAGCTCAGTTTTTAGATCCTAGCTGACTTGGGTTGTATCTGTGGTTAGAAATTGCTTTTCTATGTCTTATTCCATAAAGAGCAATGAGACTTTTCTGCATTCTTTTTGATTATAACCATACTTGTACCACATTTTTGAGATTGTTCTCTAGAGACAGTTGAATCATAGTAAAATCCACTCCATCCTCCCTTCCTTCCAAAGCAAATGGCTACTTATTTCCGAAGATACAAAGAGACCTCTTGTCGGCAGTGCTGGGTGGTTTATTCACATAAAGTTAAATGAAAATACGTTTCCCATTTAGTGAATTACTGGTAATAGACTATTATTTGTTTGCAAGGTATTCTGAAATGTGTTAGTATTCATTACATTTTAATTTAGAAACACATTTCATAAAACATCTTGCGATGAGGTTTGCTATCATTAAACTGCTTACTTTAAACAGTTTCAGCTCTCTCGTAATCCATTACATCAGTATATTCTGCAAATAGTCCCACCTAAAAATAAAATATAAAAAAATAAAGTTGAGAAGCATGTATTTTTCTTTTAAAAACTAGTGTATGTTATTCTGAACACCAGCCCAGCCCCAAAAACATTTAAGAACCTTAAAATGCATTGTTTTACAGATACTAAGATTTGGCCAGGTAATGGCAATGAACAGACATCCTATTTAGTAAGATAAAGCAGAATACATAATAAACAGGTCAGTAGTTATCCATCTGAAATAGCCTATAATTAACATTTGATGTCTAAAAAGTTTAAACAGCAACACCAAGGAATGAGGTATGTATGTTCTCAGATATCACATCAGACTTTCATTTTATGCAACTAACTGTATTTCACAACTAGCATCTTACAAAATAGAACAGTACCATTGTGCCTGTAGAAGTACTGCATTAAAAACAGAAAAATACATTACTACAAGAAACCACCAAACATCACAATTGTCAGGGGCTACAAAAATCCATTGTTTCAGCTGTTAAGAAGACGTATCATATGTTGGTAATAATTTGGGGCTGGATTCACTACCAAGAAGGTCCATCCAACTTTTACATGGGCTTAAAAATATATTTATTTTGAATGAAAAAGAAAAGAATCACAGGAGTGTAAGTGGACTACCTCGCTAAAAGGAGCTAAATGGACTTTTGTACTGAACCTGAATCTATAATTGAAGATCTATACATGGATTGTATGTGTGTATCAAAACACTTATTGGTTGTAAACAAAAATGCAAAATCTGTATTCATAAAAATATTTTATTGGTAATTTTACATAATACCAGATGGGACTGTAAATAGTTCTGCTCTGTATCAGTATATTGCTAAGTGCGTAAATGTTGACAGTTTATGCCATAAAAGTAGGGTACTGAGTTTTTTCATATGATTTATGACATAATCTATTCTAATAGGCCAAATCAAAATTAAAGAAATTGATTCAGGAACAAAAAAAATAATAGTATTGGTATTTCCTTATTTTTGTGCAACATCTGATATTCCTGTAATGAAATGATAAGTGACTATATGACACTAGATAAATCTGGGGCAAGGAAACAGCACTAAGCAGAAATGACAACCGCACTTCTGTTATTTTTAAAGCTTTTCCAAATTTTCATACTTCCAAATGTTAGTTTTTGCCAAACGCATAGTCATCTGAGGCTCCGTATTTGTTACACAACATAGAATACCAGTGTACAGTGACAACGTAGTACTTTACCTGAATTGTAAAGTCAACCAATTATTAGAATGTGTTTTCTATTTTGCTTGTAAACATTACAATAAGTGTTTTAAATGTGAAAAAATATTGATAAAACCATCAACATAACTCAGTAACAGTAATCTAGTAAAATGTGTCAAACATTGGCAAAAATTCATACAAATGTTTTATTTAATAACATTTTTCCTATTTAACCACACCAAGTACCAGCAGGTGTTTTTTAAGAAGATAATTATTATGAAAATTCTGTTGCAGCAATAGTTGATTAAGTTGATCTCTGACTTGCATACATATAACTATGTTTCACAATTCTCAAATAATACATATTTAGGCAGCTTGAACTATGTTATAAAAATTTAAATTCAGTACATGCCAATAGTAGAGACTCCAAGAGTTGTGTTAGAATTCACTAAACTAAAAGTGAAAATGGACTTACCAATAACACTGCATAATGAACATTCAAACCACATTTTCATGGCACCTTTACACATGAAGATTAAAAAGTTGGTCTGAAAATGCTTTGTAAGCATTTGTAGATTGCATTTAAATTATTGTTTCTACCACTGCACTTCTTTTTTAAACAGCATAAATTATGTTCCAGTCAACATACCAATTGTGCATGGATAATCTGTCATGAAAATGTGGTAACGGGTGACAGAAGTTATGTATTTGCATGTTTTGAAGAGAAGAGACTAAAGAAACTGGAGGAAAGAAATTTTAATGAGATTCCCCATTCAGTGATGACGCTTCTCCTCTGGGTGAAGATGACCTGGACATTCCCCTCTCTGTGTTGTCAGAGCTAGAACCGCTCTGACTGTGTTGATCTGCAGAAGCAGCACTGGAAGCAGGTGGTGACTTAGTTTTCTCCTTAAAGTCTGTAATTATGACTGTCAGATCTCCAACGGTAACTTCCAAATGCTGAGCGCTACTTCGATCCACATTTTTCAATCTTGGCCTAAATAAAGCGAATAATCGTATTAAAAGCACACACGCCATCTTATTATCTTGTCTTCCTCCTACTTTTTAGGAGCTCTGGAGAACAGACACGTGTACATAAGACTGCTAAGTGCAACATGTAATACACAGGAAAATAGTGTACCACAAGTATTTATGGTAGAGCATTTCTTAGTATGTTTTACATTAAAATAGCTGAACATAACACATTACCTTCTCCTAAGATTATTTAAAAGTTGACCTTATGAATAACGTAACTGGGCAGCAATATGGATGTGTTGCACATGTGAAGGCTTTTACTTTTAAAAATTAAGTCTTTCTTCACTGTGGCTATAGAAAGTTATAAATTTGATCCAGAGAAGCACCCATTTCCGCAGCAGCCTTAAGCAACAATTCTAAGTAGAGAATGATGTCCAAGAATGAAGATGTTGGTGTCTGTCCTTTGAATTCCACAGCACAGAATAGTGTTAAATTGCAGCAGGTATTACTTCATTTCAAAACCTCTCTAGGACTGCTGCTATACTATTTGAACGGGTCTTTGTGTTCGCAGTGTAGCTCAGGTATTCCTGGCATATGCTGTGATTTAAATTATGCACAGAGCTGAGTATTACACACAGCATTGATAGGGTAAGTCTTTTCATCTAATCTTTCAATTGTTTGATTTTCACAACATAAAGACCAGAGAAGAATACTTTGTCTTATATTCTGCCACTATATTTTTCCTAGTGACAAGCATAAAGTACTTTCAGTTTACTATTTTCCTCTGACTACCATGAAAAACTGTCACCAAGACAGCTGAATTTATACAATCGGTTATGAACAGCATAGCTTTATGCATTTAACTGACTCCACAGCTTTCACTAGCTCAAGCTGCAATAAAATAAATTAATATGACATCACATGTTAGCAGGTGTGCTAACAGCAAAGCCCCAGCCTTTACCCTGTCATCTGACTTTGAAGTAGAATTGGTTCCCAGTCACTTCAGCTGAAACACCTCATGCCTTTCCTCCACTAGAATAGAGATAGGCTTTGACATCTTGTTCCCCTGAGGCTGAAGGAGCATGACTGAAGAATTTAAGAGAAAACTGAAAATCTGCTGCTCTGCTACATGGGAATGGAGAGAAAAATTCAGCATTATCAACCTGCATAACTGCCATGCCTGGAGCTTATTAATCGTATTGAGTGTGCATGCAGATTTTTATGATCATTTCCAGCAATAATACACAAGTTTTCAGGCAAAGAGAAAAGTATACCCTTTTCCCAAAGGATACTGAAGAAATCTGCTTCAACTAATCAAGCATTCTTAACTTGCTATCCTACCCAGCGACTCAATTCTGTGAAAAATTGAACTGTTTGAAGCATTTTAAAAAAAAAAAAGTAGCCTAGTTATTTCAAATAGCAATTCTTAATGCAAATCTCAATACTGGTATTTCAGTCCAAGATTTTAATGTATTTTTTAAATGTTCTCCCTTTTTCCCTACCTCACTTTTGCATTTTTAATGTACTATAGCAATTCAACCATCAATATTTCAATTTATAATATTTAATTAGCTTAATTAAAACTCACTATGTTAACTTCAAATACTTCATAACTGAAGTACTTCAGCTGCATGAGGTAAGCTAGTAAATATGAGTATTAAAAAAAAAAAAAAGAAAAAGAAAAAGAAGGAACATCTCAGTGTCCTTAATCCTAGCCATGACTTTTTTAACAACTGTTCTCTCTTGACTCTCAATCTCTCCCTGGTTCTGATCCTGATGATCCTATTTCAGGCAAAAGAGAAGCATCTGCTACTTCTCTGCATAACTAATTCCAAAGGATCTTCCTTGGCTGGACTACTCTAGAGTGCTTCAAAAAAAAAAAAAAACCAAACCCCACACCACCAAACCCCACCCAGAAAACCCCCAAAATCCAAACCAAACTTTTTGGTACAGCATTCTTGCCACAATAACTTTACGCTTAGACTGTGATGATTTAGGGGTTAAACTTGCTACTTTTGTTTTACAATTTGCACCTTCCTTCCACCTGGTCTTACAGCAAGATCAAGGCTTTTACAACTGCTTGTCTGTACTGTAATATTTCACGTTCTCAGTTCTAAGAGTTCAAGGTTTCCTTCAGCATCCCAGATGTAGCATGGAGATTTTTATCACTAGGTAATATACATGCTTTATCCTGTCACATTAATTTATACCCTAGTTCAGCCCTTCAGAGTTTACTCCAGTTCTGCAAGGATAGCAATAACCATGTTACTTTCCCGCTCTTCTGCAGTCTGGTAGTGCTTCTCTCTCCCCCTGTCCCTTCCCCTCCCGCCCCTTATTATTTTGCATGAAAACAAGTCACTCCTGTCCCCTCTCTTTTCCAGAGGCTGCTATCATCCAGTTGCCTATCTACAGTTTTGTATGGTGTGAGAAATACATCTGCAACCCTTAACAAAAATACACAGGTCTTTCTCTCTACATTCAGCTGGTCTCCATCTTCTGGTCAAAGTTACAAACTGCAGGTTTTCTTCACATTTAGTAGGCATGCTAAACCAATGAAATTTCACAGACAAATATTTAGCCTTATTGTCAAAAGAGTTTGCACAGCACTTACAAAGCAGTAAAATCGCAGAACATTTTCTTATTTTCTTTTTTAAATTATGTTTTACCAATACCACAGAAGTTTCTAAAATTTTTACCTGGTTTTCTTATGACTGTTCTTTTTGCTTGTTGTTTCCTTTTCACTTTTTTCCTTTTCTACTTTGTCTTTTTTCTCTTTCTTTGATTGTGTAGGGGGCACGAATTGCTGAGGAACCTGTTGTGCAACCAGCTGAGAGACAGGTCGAGGTTTCCTGTGTGCACATATATATAGACACGCACAATGCTTAGACTTTACAAGTCTCAAACTTTCTACGCTTCAGTTATTAACATTAACAATCACTATAAAGAGAAATACTGCTAAAACTTACTTTGCTGCTAATACCTCATTTAAATAGCATATCAAATTTAAACCCATTACAGCCTTTTGTTTCACTTATTTGCATTATCAACAAATGAGTTTGGGTTGTTTTGTTTTTTTTTTGTTTTGTTTTGGGGTTTTTTTTTTTGAAGGATTTAGAGACAGGACTTCACAATGTCCCCTCTTCTCCCAGTTGTCATATCCAGACAGAGGCTTACACAGAGTGAACTCCAAAAGATGAAGCTTCCAACAGGAATACTCTACCCCCCAATCCCAGCCCTCTCAAACGATGAAGGGGTCCGTTCTGATTGTACTGCAATCCTGAAGCATACAATCCATATCACAAAAAGGAAAAAGCTGACCTTTCAGGTATCAGAGGTAAAGCCAGTGTTGGCCTTATAGAGTAAAACTTAAGTGTTTTCACCTCAAACAAATTCATTGGAAGCCATGACAAATCCTGTTAAGTTGTGTATCATTTTTATCAAGTTGTTCACTGGAAAAAATATACTGCACTACTAATAGTAGGATATAGCTGTCAGAACATATATACTTCAAAAGCTGGCAACGGAAACTTCAAACCACATTCCATCAGTATACACAGGTTTCTTTTCCAAGTTTCGATCCAAACTAAAAACCAGGGTGAGAAGAGGAACAGCAGGCAAAAGAATTCGAACAGTTTATGATTTTTACATTTCTCTGAAATACTATTTTGAAATGGCTTCATTTTTATTTTATTTTGTATTGGAAAACAAGGATTCTAATGTGAAATGAAACATTTTACTCCTTCCAATACAAGGGTATTTCTTTACTTTGAAATTTTGGAATTCAGAAATTTCAAGTCATGACATATAAAAAGGAAGGTTCTGTGATTCTATTAAGGCTTTGAAGATGCAAATTTCTTCTCCAAAAGAATGTTTACCTGCCAAGCTCTTGGGTTTTGTTAGACGGGTTGTGGTGTTGGGTTTTTTAAATAGAAAAAGCACAAATTATATGCACTGTGATACTCTGAAAATACAAAGCAGTTACTGAAGCAACAGAAGCTATCAGCTTTTACGCATATTTATTTATCCCAACCCACAAGATCATGCTACTGGCACTTCTTGCTTAGGTGAAGTGACGAGTAAAATAACAGAAGCAGAAGATCAAGGCGGCTCCAATTAGCAAGTTGTATTTTCAGTAATGATTGCAATAGTTCGTGTTACAGAGTGAAAGCCAAGTCACAAGAAGCCATACAGTGTGGGAAAGGCAGTTAATATAAAACAGCTGAGATTTCATGAGTCTTCGCAGCAAGTTCTTAATGAATTAAAAAATAAAGACTATTAAAAATGTCAACACAATAGAACGTTGGGGTAAAAACTAGACTACCACATACCCACTCATGAACTAAGCCCACGCTAACTCATGGAGAGACAAAGATCAGCAACAGATCACTTAGTGAAAACTACCCAGCTTGCATCAACTGGCAAATATATGACTACATGCTTTTCAGGACAGCATTGCAGCTAGGACCTTGGAAAACATACAGTAGAAACCAGTATCACTCAAATGAGTCAATGGACTACAATTGTTTACATTAACAGAGTACATCAGACATTTTTAAGAAAGCTTGCCTCAGAATTGTTTCAGCCATTTGTCATAGTAGTTCATAACAAAGCAAGAACCACCAAGGTGTAACTGATGCACCAGCCTATCATTTCAGGTGGAAAACACTTGTGATACATAAACAGAACTGATCGTCTGTCCTGAATTGAAGATTGCTCCAGGAGACAGGGATACAGGGAGTTAATATTCCTAGTGATGGCCAAGTGACAATCCCATCATTACTACATAGTGACCTGAGAGAATAATCTGACATGTTACTTATGAAGTAAGACAGTAGTGAACTTCTTAAAACAGAATAAATTATTGCCCAGGGCTGTGGACAACACCATGATCATGGAAACTTGTTAAAAAGGCGCAGAGAGGGGAAAAAAATTCTTAGCCATGTGTTTTAGGCGTTCTCAATTTGCAATAATTTCAGTTCCTGAGGGCAAACTAGATAATTTCTATTAGAGTACAACTGGGAAATTAGGACTGAGTTCTAAGACTAGGTTTAGAACTTCTTTTTCTAGTACCATAAAACAAATGAGACTGACAAAAAAAGATCTTTGCCACAAGGAACAGAAGTCAGTTAAGACAAAAAAACCCAGAGAAATCCTGTTTGGGAAGGTGCACTAGAAATTAGTCAAGAGGTTCTACATGGTTTTGCTGTGACAAGGAATTCCACTCAGTTATTTTATTTCTCCCAAGTAAACATCCATCTTTTTGTTGTCAATTATTTCTATAGCTGTCTATCAGTTACATCTATGTTCTAAAATTTGTTTTCTGCTTTGTCACTTCCAGATTTCTTAAATAACGCATTCAATGTTTTTATATTTAAAAAAAGTGAGAAAAAAAATCACATCTCTCAACATTAAGAGTGTCTTTCAAGTGTTCAGTTTGTTTTTTTCCAGGTACTCAAAAGGGGCTACTGAACTGCAACCAAGCACTCTGCAAGCCATGCATGCTTCAGGAGGTAACTTTACCACTCATGAAGCTTTGACCTGATAGAATTGTTCATGATTTAGCGGTAGCTGAATCACGTCATTCAAGCATGAAGGAATTCATACAGAGAAGGCTTTCTCGCAGAGAAGATAAGTGTAAGAAAAACTATCCCTGTAACAGGAAATTGATTTTGATGATTTGCCAAAACATGACATTTTAAATTAACTAACTGGTTTTGAACACCAGTAAAGACTCCTTACAATAGGCTGCTACAGATTAAGTAGATACAGACAATATTAATACCACCTTTGATTTCATCAATATATTTATGGCTATTTGCTTTTTGAGCATATTCAAACGCACCTGAGCTAAACCTGGTGTTTAGAAAGAAGCTCTACAAACTTCTGCATTATGATTACAAGCATTTTTGCCTCTACTACTGGGAGTGACTTTACAACCAAACAATCCAGAACTACAGGCAGAAATGTTAATACATACAATATGTATTGCTTAGTCAGCCCCTGAAAACTTTGCATTTTTATCTAATAATTTCACTTCGGTCATTTTAAGTGGAACACTAATCAAGACAGGCATACGCTATTACAAAAGATAAGAGCTATCAATTACTTCCAACAGAGGTGAACTTTATTGTTTAGGCCCTAAGCACTGCAGCTGTACCAACAAACTGATTTACCGACCTTCCAAGAGGTCACTAAACATCACAGTTCCGAATATTACACCTCTCCTTCTCTATCACTCAGTTTTCCTTTTCAGCCAGTGTTATCTTTGTTCAAAGTTAACATCAGCCATACTTCTACCTACATTTCTATTCCAACCTTATCGACTATGGTTTTATTAATTATCTAGTTTCAGTGTTGCTTTCAAGGTCCTGCATACATATACTCACATACTTCATAATCTCCTTTAAAAAATAAGGAAAACTAACTTTTTTTGTTTTTTAAGAAGCTAACAGACAGTAATGCAAACATTCAAATAATTCTGACAGTAATACGGACATTCAAAGACATTTTTTGTCTTCCCTACAATGGCCATTAATGCTAAATGACAAGGATATCATAATTTTAACTCTATTCTTCTTGTGGCAGGATGTGACTACATTTTAACTTACAGGATTTGATCTAGCTGCTGGTTTAGAGGGTGTATTTACAGGGGCTCCAGAGAATTGTCTATTTAGATTTTGTGTGCAGAAACTCATTCAACATGGATGCTCTCAAAGGGAGCAAATATTTAATACTGAGAAGGATGGACTAGTTTGCATTGTTGACATTCTTTAAAAAAAAGCTTTATAGCATAGCAATTTACACGCCTAGTGATGAAAATACTCATTCAAGAATACATGCAGTGCACTAGACGAAATGATATCTGGAACTTTTGCCCCGAGTCATTTCACTCTCCCAGAGCTCAACACAATACCTTCCTGTTCATAAATAGGACATTTTGGATATCTACCAGCAGTACGTGTTTCCTTAATTTCCCTCACCTGGTATTCATAAATAATCTGTGTGAAAAGAATTTTGACCAATTTGGTATCGTGAATAACTTGGTCTCATTACAACAAAGCAGGTCCGTTTTGAAGAGAGAAATAAACAAAAAAATATCTATGTACAATACTAATAATCAACATATGCAGCAGAACTACAGTAAACGCTCAGTCGCCCGAGTTGTGCATCAAACATGCAGACAATCAAGCTGGCTTAATGCTGAAGCATCTTGGGGTCTGGCTGAATTTAATTTATACAGAGCACAACTACATTTGCGCAGCGCTGCTTCTACAGCCATCGCGAGTCCATAAAGCAGTCTAATGTCTCCTGCACTACTCAGAGTATGAGCTCAAATTCTGACAGACCTGAGCTACTTATCTGTCAAACCAGCTCTAGGGTCCATCCACTACAGTCTGGAAACAAAGAGCATCATGTGGACAACTGTGACAGTTTTTCCATGAACCAACCCCAAATCTACCTACATCTCAAGCGAGTCCTGTGTCAGCATGATGCACCTCTGTGTGCAGGGTTCAGAGAAGATTCATCCATTTAGTGCTGCATATCCCGAACATGCAGAGCCAACCAAGTAAGACTGCCAAGCAGCACAGTGCAGCCAAGCAAGCAAGACTGCTGAGAAGCACAGTGCAGAGACATCAACAGCCCAACAGAGCAAGCCAACACCTGAGCTTTAATTCAGTGTGAGCCATGCTGGGTTTGGACTGCTCCACACAGAACTAGTATCCACGGATCTCAGAACATATCCTATGCTTTTCTATATGGAAAGCTAAATGCTATAACTAAATCTCAGTGCTGAATACATACACTTTTTCAACCTGTTGCGGGAAAACTGTATTGTGATCTATAATGCACACTTTGAGACAAACTCAAAGGCACACTCCTGAAGCTACATCTCCTCTGCTTTGTATATTTTACTACTGCAAAAGACCTAAAATTACAATTTCCCAATCTTAACAAAACAGGTTTAAATTAAGGAAATGCTGTCACCTCAGCTTTCAATCAAGCTGAAAGACGCTCTTCCAACAGATGACCTGAATCCAGAATAATATCTGCCAAGCAGAGCTTCCATTCTAATATGATCCTTCCCTTTTCTCTTCTCAAGTCCATCTACCTCCTGGCTTCAGGTCAGACAAAAAGCCCTTGCTAGATGCTTATCCTGTCTGGAGTGGCAAATTATCTATTTTGTAAAGCAAGTGCCACATGCAACATCCCTAAAGACTTTTAGAATACCACATGTTAAGCCAGATATTTAAGCCTGCTGTTGAGCTCTGGTCACTTGCCATACTTTTCCTGCACTAACTAGAGCAATATACTAGTCCCGTTTTACTTACCTACCAATGAGCTGATACAATTCTGTTTTCAAACTCATCTTACTCCCTGGTTTCCTACAAAATTATACACATCTTGCCCGATCCTAGAAATCCAGAAGAAACTGCCTGTGAAACACTATTCCTACAGAAGGATGTTATGTTGTAGCTGCCCAACACGGTATTGATCTATTTTCAGTTCATGCACTCAAGTTTCTCTTCCAGATACTAAGAAGCTACCTTTTGAATGACAGAAGGATTCAATGAAAGAGGTAAGATGTTCATACTATCAAACAGAACAGGTAGCTATTATATACCAGGAATCACTTATTCATCAGAACAGTTTGAGCTTTCAGGCTGGACAGCAATACCTTATCTCCTATCATATTTTTATTCCCAGAAAAGACCAGCTCCTGAGCAAAACAAAGCCTGTGGTATTTCTTCAAAATTCTTCACCTGCTTTTATGCAGAATCTCTACACGGTATCCCATACGTTCCATAATTTCAACTTTGCACACAAATTTTTTTTCCTTTCCTCCACTGTAAAAAGATCATTACTTCTCAAAAAAAACCAAAACAAACAGGTTTCAGACACTTAAAGGTGTTTTACTCAAAGGCACCCCTAGTCCTTAAGCAGTACCATTTATCTAAACTTCTCTTCCCTACAGGGAGACACTGACCTTTTGTTCAAGACAGCAGATTCATCCCTCAAGAAAGAACGGTTAGAAATATCTTGAACAGAAACCTCATTGATTTTGTCTTGCCCTTGGTCACAGAATTCTTTCCTCAGAAATGAAAAGTCCACATTATTCTTTAAATATAAGTATCCTTCACTTTCATGTGATTCAGGAGGACTGAATAAATGTTTCCACATTAGTGGAAGTTCCCAAATCTCCTACTCTACTTCTTGTTGCTTTAAGGCCCTCACTGCACAGGACTCAAGCAATGAGTCTGGTACGTTTTTGAACATCAGCTTCATCACTCACACTTCTGTAACCTGTTCTGTCCCACTAGCAAGGCGTGGCAGACCCATTCCTTGGAAACCAGTAATCTAGTCAATCAGTGCCCTTAATTTCACTCTCCAGGGTTTTTAAAGAATTATCAAAATCACTATAACCAGAAGTTACAAGCAGTAACTAATCCATTTATACATGTCATCTCTGGTCAAACTTGCGAAGCTGATTGCTAAAGAATAGGATTAGTACAAAAAAAAAAAAAAAAAAAGAAAAACAAAAAAATAAGTGCTTTGGCCTTTATACACTCCACACAGGTTTGTGTTTTTTTTTTATGATGTCTCCTTGGGAAAGTCTTGGAGTTTATTCCAAACGCTGCATTATAAACACAGTGTATGCTGATGCACTATGGATTAAACCCAGAGCACTTGTCACAGTTCTGACTAAGGCAGTAGAAACTCTAAAATCAAAGTCGGGCATTCCCAGTGAACTATCTTCAGGCAAAGCATAAGAGAACAAGCTCAGTCAGCTTCTAGGTAAAAATACCTAGAACTAATCACTAGGCATCAGAGAAGGTCAGTCAGCTCCTCAAATCACTGCAAGTTTTCCTGTATCCTACCTTCTTCTTTGTTTACTACTTATGAAGAACACCTGCTTAAAAAGCAACCTACCCAAAATTGCGCACTTCTGACAGTCACAAAGAAATGACTACTACGGTATTGTCATGACAATGCCTCCACTTTCTATCTGATTAATATCCCTTTGATTTTGCCTTCCACGTTATATACAAACTTATGCAACGCCTACTTTAAGTCATGCTGAAATTCATCTGGTTTCTATTTGGATAGCTAGAAATTTTTGTTCAAGCACTCATCCTTACTAATTACAGAAGCTTTTCTTTCATTTACCTATAATTACACTGCTTGCTTCTTCCTTTGACAGCTGTTGTCCCCTGACTTCCATATAAAATGCATCCCATGGATCTACAGAAATATAAATAAAGCATCATGGATAAGCTGATACACAGTAACTAGCTATGTGCACTCTTGAGCCACAGCAAATGCTCAGTAACTTTGGACAGAAAATAACTTTACTGTGGAGCCTTCCAGCAGGCAGTTCTGACAATAAGGTGAAGCACAGAAACACGTTATATTACTGTAACAGTTCAAACAGCATTAAAATTTTAAGATGCTTTTCAGAATTACTGCCAAATGCAAGGAAAGCATTTCACGCATTCTTCTCAAATTCAAAACTAGCACCTTCCCCACAGGTTGATCCTCTAGTCAAGTAATTGTATGAATCTTCTAAGATTAATCATTCTTCCTCTGTTTTTCACAAACCTGCCATGTCCACTAGTATTCATACTTAAAATCTTCTTGGTTTTGCCCAAAGTGATACACTCTTCTGTACTATCCCCAGTCTGTTAAACATCTGATTTTTAAGGTATTCAACCATGCTCCAAGGTTCAGACAGATCAAATATAGATTTACACTACCTACAAGACTGATAAAATTGCTGGATACCTGAGAATAGCATACAACTTACAGTAACAGGTACCATGTTATAAAAAGACTGTTACCATGACACAAGTAATTTCTGCTTTATTTGTACCTTGTTGTCCTCCCTCCAACCCACCCTTTTTTTTTGGGGGGGGGGGGGGGGGGTGCGGGGGGGGTGGGGGGGTGTCTTACTTCTTTTTGAAATGCAAGCTTTTAGAAGCCACTATCAAACTCTTCTAAGCTTACTCTGCATCAAATTAAAAATTTCTCACTTCACAGCAAACCTACAAAAGTTGTGTGTATTTTGTTCACCTAGAAGTTACCAGAGATTTACATCATTATGAAAAAAAATGGTATTTCTCTCTCTAGTGCTTTGCAGACTTGCGTTATCTCCTTTCCACCTACTACCATGAGGCTTCTGTGCGTTTCTGACTGAGCTGACCAAGTTAGGAGACTCAGTATTTTTTCCAAATAGAATTCTAATCTTGATCATGTACTAGTACTTCTCCTCCACCAGCTTTTGCTATTCCCTCATCTAGCGAGGATTTCAGAAATGCCTTGTTAACATGCCTGAGTTTTTCCAACCTTCAATTCTATTAGAATTTGGTAGTAAATTTAATTCTTGTGACAGGAGGTGGACTGAAAGTCTTTAGTTGTCTGTATTTTGTAGTGCATTGCCATTGAAAATAAGAGTAATCCCTGATAAAGAAGGACAGACCTCAAAATTAATTAAATTTAGTCATCCCCTTCTTATAGCTTCAGCCTTTATGCAGCAAACAACAGGATGGGAGCCATTTCTAATGACTATTTTTTAAAGCATGCTACCCTTTTGCTAACAGCAAACACTTATTTTACTTCAGACAAGTCAATACATTCTTGGAAAAGTCACAGCATAATTTTAGTACTGCATCTTGAATACAGGGTTGTATTTCAGATATTTGTACTTAGAATTGCACACTGTTGTGTTACTCAATACTCTGTATCACTCCATTGCTTCTTTACATCTTATCACATATTCCTCACCTCCAGACAACACACAAAGCCAACCTCATGATGATTATGACTGTCTCTTCATCTAAATCATATCAAATCTTACCATTAGATACCTAATCAAATAGTTTCAAAAATATCCCTTCGTAAATATCACTTGACTGGGTAATTTCACAAAGCTGTTAAAAGTAAAGACTCTCACACATTGGCTAGTCTAAAATTCTGCAAAACTACATTAAAAACAACTGGAACAGTTTAAAACACTTCCACGAGTGTTTTCAGAATGCATTTGCAAGACAGTATGAGACCTGATGTATCAGCTCACCAAGAAAAATCACACGTGCTCGTCCCACAGAGCCATGCATCTAATAAGCCTACAGACCACCCTGCTCAACACTTCTTGGAACTGTCACCAAAACCGAAAAGACAAACTCCTGTGAAGCTAGTATTAGAGTACGTACTTGTTCATTTTTTCTTAAATAATTCATCTACTTGAGGAAGAAAGATAACTCTAACATTGTATTGTTTACTCCACTTCAAGTAACTCAATTAACAATATACCATTGTGATCTAAACAAAACTACTGGAAGAAATAAGGTTAGGTTTAACCAAACCCTAATAAAAATCTTGTTCTGCTGATGTTTGTATCATACATGTCTTTTAAAAGTCTAAGCAGAATACAGTTAAGTGCATTAAAATCTTGTTGAGAACAAAGTCAAATCATTTAAATCCTACTCTGTTCTTTCATCACTAGACTGGATCATTTCCCAATACAAATGTACAGGCTTTAAATATCTTATAATTTATTTGAAGATCATTTTCTACTCAAGTCTATCCTAAATATTAATGTCTCAAGAAGCTAATAGAAATCTGATATCCACAGTAATACTCTAATCTCCATATTTCTAGTTCACAGTCATTACTGAAATCTCAAGAAGAGCTTATCTTTGCATACTTTCTACTTAATCATCATATTCTTGCTAGTCCCTACTCCAATCTCCTTCACCACATGTCCTCATTTCTCTAACTACTAAGGTCCACATTCTCAAATATATCTTAACACAGTAATGAGAGCAATTAATTTAAAAAGAGAAAGTTGTTCCTAATCTCCAAAGCAAGGAGATGCATACAGGGAGTCAGCTGGAAAGATGCGTGATTTTACAGTAAACAGCTTTTTAAGCAAACAGACAAAAAGAAGGATATGAAAAAGTGGTTTTAGATAGAAGATTTTCTAAGTGAAAGACTACTCCTGTAAGACATATTGTTAGCAGAATATCTTCACTTAGGTATGAATGTTTCGAGCAATTCTTACAGCATTTATTTCAGTAACTTTTACAGGGTACAGCTATAGTTAATACTGTAACAATATTACAGTATGATACGCTTCCTGTGTGTTTTCAAAAAGACATTAATTACGCAAAGTTTTAACTGTAACTTTGTAATAGAGCTTAGACAGCTTTTTACTCTGAAGATCACAGGACAGGTTACAACCAGCAGCTTTGGGCTGTGACTTTTTCATGAGGGACTGATGATGTAGATTTAGATGCCAGAACGTCTAAATGGCTCCAGAATGAAATATATATTTATTATATATATATTTCAGAATTCAGTTTCTGTAACAAGTAATACAGTACTTTGAAGTAGAAGCTACTAAGAAGTAAAACTTTCCTCCTGTCGGTTCTTTTTAATACAATTATATCCCTCATACACTGATAACTATTTACTTCACAAATATCAAGTAATTAACATTTCCCCTTCCTCGGACATGTTGTCTTTCTTTTTTTAGAAGTCTTTCTGCGAAACAGGTAAAATAATGCCAGCAATTTTTGCATCTATGTCCCTTCCAGAGTCTCTTTTGCCTCCCACTGCAACTGGCTTTAATAATAGCAAATGTAAGCAACTTCAACTAAACAGAGGGAAAAATTAAACATATATGCACCTACCCTAGTCTTCCTTGTTTTTGAGGTGACCTCTGCCTGCAAAGAGTTTAACTTCACAGAGGTTTCTTTTTTTTTTTTAAAAGACTAGGAATCCACAAAAAATGTCGGAAGGCCAAGACCTATATTTATACAGACATTGTAACGGTGTCGGTAGCTTTAAATAAAATAAATGGAACCAAATTTAATTTAGCATCATAATCTTGTTATCACGGCTTACAAACGCACAGGTGAAGAATTTCCTAAGTAACAAATTCTTGACTCTTAAGTTCTTTATAATATAGAAAGAAATCAATAGAACCAAGACACACATCTATCCATTAAGTCATTGCAGTAACTGTCCTCACATAATAATGGAGACAATCAACAGTCAATTTGACACACAGTGAATGGCAGAATCTTACTAAACTTCAAGTGAGAAGGCAAAAGTTTAAGTCTTACATTTTATTAGGCCATTCATTCCAGTTTACACACAAATCCGTTAAGGTTCAAGTACGTGCAATCTGGCTGTACAGAAGCAAAGGAAAAAAGATGCCTATCTTTACCCTATCAATTTCCCTATCTTCTTTACTGATCTTTCTTTGTGCCTCAAGAGGACAATGAATTTTTCAAGTGCTAGTTTGACAGTAAACATTTAAAGCATGAAATATTTTTCAAACTTCAACAGTGGAGGACTATTTTTGTCAAATGCAAAACACTCATTCCCAAATAATTAGAGAGAATTGTCACGCATTTCTACACACAAAACGCACACCAGCTTTAAATATATCCTTTTGCGTATTTGCAGATTAGTAGCTACAATGTTTTGAGACTTTATTTTCTTCCAACAGGCAGTTTTTCAACTAACAAAACATTTTATTTTTTCTAGATTTGATACATAAGCAAAATTTATTTTTTTATCACATTTATCTTTTAATGGACTATCACATCTACTCCACAGCTCTTTGTGCAGCACCTTGTGCAACAAGAGCTTCTAGATTCTGCCAAAATACCAAGGAAACAATATTCCAGAACAAAGGAAACTACTTTTTCAACTTCGCTAAAATCCCAGCAAACACATATGTTCCATTACCATTGCTGATTTTTGTGATCAAGCACAACCAGACTGCAACTTACCTCCTAATACTGAAGAAAGAAAAAAAAAAAAAAAAGAAAAAAGAGGAAAAAAGAATTCATTTCTGCATAAGCACATCAGTGATATTATTTAAAGCAAACAGGAAATCATCAGGAGCACTGTGTATACTAAGTAGTATTGCAAACAGTGTGGTCAATTAGATCTTGCAAACCGTGGTCTACACAGAAGCTAGCAGTTTACGTAATGATGCCACTGATGGTTTTTAGCAGTTAAAGTCACCTTATGGAGAGCAAAAAATATTTCCTATTACCAGTCCTTGTAATGCAAGTATAATAGTTGCTAGCAATTAAATGAAATTACTAGCAGGAGAAGCAGTCTTTGGATTCTGACACAGATCAGCTCACCCTTCTTCAATCATCAGTACTCTATTAAGCTATTCAAAGAATAAAAACTACCAGATTAAACTACGTTTAGCTTGCCGTGTCACATGAATATGCTCACGCTAATCACCACACAAAGCCACCTTGTGAGAAACTAGTCTTTATTTCTACACTGAAGCAGTTCAGGATTAAATGCATCTTCAACATCGATAACTTACGTTGTTATCCAAAATTATTTTTTCTCATTACCATCATTTCTGTCATATCCTAGAGTGTTAGCAGCACATTACACTGCCTCTGCAAATAATACAATGGAATAATTTTGACAGTGCAAACAATGGAGCTACTGGTCTGTATGGGAAAACATAATGCAGATCCATATGCATACTGCAGAGCAACAATGCAATTTCTACACATCCTATGTATATTTGAATTCTAACTTTCAGCCAGCTCTGATTTCCAGTGCCTTCATATTCCTAGCTGTTTTACAGCGTGAATCATTTACTTGGAATTCATCCATTCAGTGCATTTCTAGCAATTCTGTCTTTCAATAAAAGCTGATTCAATTAGAATAGACTTACAAGACCCATATGGTTTTATCAGTCACTGTATAAATGTGCAGAAAACTACCCCTTGAGGCAGTGTCCCTATTTAATCATTCCCTTAAAGGGAATGCCCTATTTTCCAGATGACATTTAACAGATGAGGCCAGCAAGTCTCCTGAAGACAACTGGTACGCCGCACAAGAGTCTGCCCTAAGAAGAAGTATCTGTATCAGGACCTTTAGAAAGCCCAAATTCATCTTCACGGAGAGTTTTTGAAGCAGCCATCAGATGTTACCTTTCCAACAACCAGTTTTAAGGCTTCAACCTCTCGCACACAGTTGTTTAGAAATTCCTCCCCATATGCCACAAACTGTGGTTCACCGATGCTCAGCAAAAGTGACAGCTGTATTGAAAATACCCTGTTTGAGAAACATATGGGTAGCAACCAATTTGTGTTTCCTCGGTGACAATGTGCTACACGTGAGCAGGGGTCAGGAAGCTCAATTTCCTTAACAACATCCCCTGAGGAGGCAGTATTTGGGAGCCTGCAGAGAAGGCAGTGGTTAGTCTTTTAGACCCCTAGAGCCTTGGGATTCATGGGGAAGTGACCTCTCCCAGCTTCCAATCCCACAAAGGATTGGATCCTCCAGACTGCTCCTCTGTCCCCTTCCTGTAGAAACTGTGATACTTCCTGCACCTATGCAAAAAAACACACGCAAAACATGAGCTTCATACCGATGCAGCAGCACAGTTATTGTTGTACAAACCATGATGAATACTCAGCACTTTGGTGATTTGTGTCCAGATATTTGGTGTTTTGGACCAAACAGGAAGGAGCTTGCTTCTGACCCATCTTATCTGTTCTGCACTGTGGGTATGATCTTCCCAGAAGGTTGCAGCATTCTAGAAACAACCTCCATTCAGAGCCAGCCCCACAAAGATGTCCACCTTAAGTAGGGGAAAAGGCTACACACTTTCCCTGATAAATCAAGTCTCCATAATGCTCTTCAGGAAAGATTAATGGAAAAAGATGCCACACAATCATCAGCCCTCATCTTTTCTTTTTCCCTTCTTATTCAATTACAGAACTTCTAGCTCATGACCCTAAATCACAGACATCAAGTATCGCTAAGAAACAATTTTCCTTTCATTGAATGTGTCAAACCAACCTTTTTCCAGCTTTTAGAGTTAGGAACTCTATTTTAAAAATAAAATTTAAACCCCCCAGTAATTCCCACACATTTTTCTACAAAACACTGTCATTTGAACTCTGCCATTCAGATAAAGTATATTCAAGCATTATGGAAAAGTTTAAAGATAAATCCCAAACTTCCAGTAAGTTAGAATGGGAAAATTTTCAATTTTCATTTCCTCTCCCCCCGCCACAACTCCTAAGAAAACAAGAAAAAACTTGTAGCAGATGTCAAGGTTATATCTTGTAGTCTTCAATCTGACTTCTAATGGAAAGTTTGCCAGCCAAAAGCCTACCAACAACATTCTGCAGCTGAACTCTCCAAGTTTAAGCCTGCTCTACATCAACGTACCACATACCAGTGGAATGCACTTCAGAGGGAACAGACAATCCTCAGGATCTCTCTGTCCTACTTAAACCAGGATAAGCTACTGCATGAAAGCATAAAAAAATGAACACTTAATATTTTGTTCCACTAGCCTAGTTTGAAAGTATTTTGTAGCTGACTGTATCAGCCAACAAGACAAGACATCATTTGATACTGTGTGAAAATTTTCTGCAAAGCATACTGTCCTAACTTGACTTCCAAGATGAAAAGTACAGACACTTGTATCAAGTTTTAAACAGGAACAGACATAGTGGGCTGTCACAACAGTAAAGGAAAAATTGTTGTAACAAGTCATGGGGCAGAAAATGCAACTTCTCATCACTCTACAGGCGATATAAGGGCTTTCTTCTTACCAGCTAGACTTCTCTTCTAACATACTTAATCTTATTGTAGGTGCTTATTCAAATCCCAGTAGCTTTTAGACCAGGACAGCTAATTATTTTCCCTAGAAGACACAGTGAGCAGGAATACCACTGGTAGCACTAAAAACAAAGATGATATTTCCACAAAAAAAAAAACCCAAAAAAACACCAAACCCAAAAACCACCACACACAAACCAACAGAAAAAAAAAAAAAAAAAAAACCAAAACAAAAAACTAAACACATCAAAACACACACTACTTATGCCCCAAAGGAAAGTACTTCATCATGGAAATAGAAAGAAAGAAGTATATCCATTATCAAACATGGAAAGAAAGGAAATACCAGATGGCATAAAGGCTTCTTTGCTTCAGTCCCCACACAAAAGTTTAATTCCATACAACCAAATTAAACGAGGGGATATGAGTACAAGTTAAAATAAGAAACAGACCCGGCTACTGAATGTTACATATCACAGTCCACAGCATCTAATGAAATTCACCCTCGGGAACATATTGCTCAGAGAACTACAGGAAGATGGAAGAAGTCATCAAGTACTGCAGAAGAGAAAAAGAAAAAAGGAAAAGTAAAAGAGAAATCACAAGATGGGTAAATAAAAATGCAGGAAGTGGTAGATGACTCGGCCTAACTCAAATTTCAGAAAGATACTAGAACAAAATTATTTAACAACTGGGAGCATTAAAGGATAAAGCCAATTGGCTTGACAGTCTAGTTTCTCTCTTTAATGGACTAATTGTCCTAGTGACTAGGAGAAAAGCAATACATGTCCCAAGTCCTGACTTGCGACACAATCAAAAATCCCACTCAAACTAGACTACAATTGAGACAAGTTCAAAAGAGGGTTCAAAATGAGGGTTTGTTTGTTTGTTTTTAATAGTTCTCAACCACCAGCTGCAGATGTAGGATAGCATTTATAGTGAGGTTCTACAGGTATACTATTTAATATTCTCAATCATGCTTTGGACAAAGGAATGAGGAACAGAAGAAACAAACAGTACCAAGCTGAAAGGTGGTGAGAACAATCTGCCAAGATCATCCTGAGTTAAGATGACTCAAAAATCAAAATGATGAAATCCAAGAAAAACAGCATGAAGCACCACAGGCCCCATGATTGCATAAATAAAAGCCCTCCTTAAGTAACAATGGGACACAAAAGGCACCAGACTGTACTGGAATAAGTAGATCACAAGGCACGGAGAAGCCAACATCATGATACTATTGCACAAAAGGAAAATCTGCATTCAGGGAAGTACCAACATCAGACATCATAATTTAGCAGGATTCTGGAAAAGCACATTCCCACTAAACCTTACACTAGAAATGACTCAGCTGAAGGTTTGTCCTGATTCTGGGCTACTACTATAAGAAACAGCTGTGTCAACTGAAGAGGCAAGAATAAAGAATCGTGACATAAACTGAAGAAAACCGTCACCTATAAGAAAGGGCTGCTGAAATTTTGTTTCTGTAAGAAAGACAGAGAGAGAAAACAGGTGAACATGGAAACTATAACCCAATAACCAAAGAACTACAAATATAGTGGGTAATTCACTGGGGACAGGGGGAGTATAAATCAACTTATCTTACTGAATGGAAAGGTTAGATATCTGGAAAAACATCAAGGGTAAAAAGCACTATAAATAAGCTGTCTAAAGGGGTTACAGTCTCCTTCACTGGCGACTTGTTAGAACAAAGATTATGTTAGAAGTTGCCCAGATTTACTGATCCTCTTCCAATATGGGAGAGCGTCTAACTCACTGGAAGACCTTTTTCATCCTGAGTTCCTAGGGCGACATGGATAAGCCAAATGAGACATGTTAGCCTTCTTAGAACCAACCCTATAATGAACCCAAATGTATTCAAAGCTTTTACTACTTTAGTAACTGTGAAAAACAAATGCTAATCTATTTTGCTTGGCTTTGGTACAATTCAGCTGAACAAGCCATTCTTAACTGGCAGAACCTCCCTCTGACCCTGCAGCACCCATTAACAAAGTCTGCCTTCTGGAGAGCATATCTCTTAAATCCATGATCAGATCCAAGATCTTGGAAACAGAGGGCTCAGAAGTTTTTCTTCCTGTTCAGCAGCTCTGACTTCATTAGTTATCAGAGGAGGGGAAGAGAGAAAGTTTATAGAAAGCAATTGGTTTCTTTCTGCTCCACGTTTGTTTCTTTGATTACATAAGGTATATACACATAGGAGGCCAAGTCACACTGACAGCTACCTAAATTTCTGGCCAAAGATGACTGCTGATATAACTACTATTTTCAATATGATGCAAAAAGACATGGCTAAACTAGGTTTAAATCAACTATCAAAGTTGGATCAAACAGGCCCTACTGGGTCTTAGCCCAATATCAAATGACACACTGTTTGTTTTGTTCTGGGGAGACTGCATGACTGCATTAAAAAAGGGAAGAAAAGGGGTGGGGTGGGGGGAAGCCGAAGCTGTAACAGACATCAGTGAAGAGCTACAGAAAAAACACCCAAACAAACATCAAACCAAAAATACCAAGCTCATCCTTAAAAAAAGAAAAAGCACATTTTTTCAAGAGCTGTTTAGAGTAATGGATTGAGATATCTGTCAGGTTCAAAACTACAAAGATTTAACAACAGAATTAACCTGAAAAAAACCAAACAAACAAAAAAAAACAGCCCAACCAAAAACCAAAACCAACTACTTATGTAGCCTTCCTAAAATATAAGCTTCATCTGCTTTTGATCGGCTGCCCATTGAATTCTCTGTTGCCCATACAAGCTACGCCTATCAACAGCATCTAACAGAGCCACCCAATCAACAAAAATTACTTCGTTGTTTTACATGGAAAACCAAAACCTCATTCAAGTTGATGTGTGCAAAATTCTTCAGTTTCACTACATGTTTCAGGGAAAATAACCCCTAATAAATTCTGAAATAATTCCAAAGGTTACTTTTTAAAACTCTTTTTAAAAGTAAGACTTGAAGTCCAGAATTACTAGATTACCTGATGGCTATCTACAGAGCAAAAGAGAACTATTTATTCATGCTCTTCTTCATAATTCAATATTTAAGCTAAAACATAAAACTTGTCATACAGAGCTTGGTAAAGTATGGATTAGATATGACTTTTCCACTCACTTCATTCCTGCAAATATTTCCTTCTCCAAACTACCACAAGTAATGAACAGCTCTTCAGTCTGTTAAGCTTGATGCAGTCATGTATTTGTAAAATCAGCATGACAGGCGGTTCTTCCTCTTTTTCTCCTTCACAACCTTTCCCTGACACACGCATGCGCATGTGCGCACACAGAGGCTGCATACTGGAAGGCAGAAGAGAGAGTCCTTAACAAGCTGTTGTAAACCAGGCATGTTAAACCAGATAGACAAGATAAGTACCAACTCTCTGTCCTGAGCAGCACTGCATTTCAGCAGAAATACAAATACTAGATTTAGTTAAATGTAACTGATTTGTGCTTATAAACATCCAGATGGTACATGACTAAACAAATTGCACATATTTTCTGAAGAAAAATGACCTTGATATCCAAGTTAAAAAATTAAATGTTTTATTTATGCTTCTCAAAGCATAAAACAAACTCATGACAGCTTCAAGTAGAGACCTGTACCTCATATTTAAGAGACTGTCAGACATGCTTATAAAATACATGCACATACTGAATGGCCACACTCTCAGGCACAATCAAGGAGCACAGATCAAATATCAAGCAAACATACAAAGATGGCATCCCAGTTCCTTATACCTCAGACTCTTCTGTCCAGTATGATTTAAAGTTGGGTTTTCATACCTTAGGCTGGGAGAAAAGGAATGATTCAGTAACTGAGATCAATAGAGCATAGAACACAGAAGCCATGCCCCGTTCAGCTGGTTATATTATGCCTCTACTTCAGCAGTACAGGATGTTAAGAGGTATACATCCCAAGTCCACAGAAATTCATCCTGACTTGAGATGACTTTCTCATTCTGGCTACAAATTTCAGGGGTTGTTTTATGTAAATGATACTGGATATAGCAGCTTGCCCAACATGTGTATCAGAGAGGAATACCTTCAAAAAAAAAAAAAAAAAACCAACAAAAAAAACCAAACCACAACCCAAAAAACCCCACCAAACAACTTCACAGAAGTCACCTGTATTGATCTCCTTATTCTCCCTCCTTCTTTCCCCCGCCAAAAGAAAAATACTTTGGGCTTGAATAGCGTGCACTAAGTCTCATAGATTCATAGGTAAGATTAAGTTTTTACAGAATTCAAAGCAAGCAATAAAAGCAGTTATAAAAAATAAAATACAACCGTAACAAGCATAAAGTAGTTAAATCTTTGTACAACAACCCTTCTCCTATTATTAGCTAGGAGAATACGATCAGTGAAAACATCCTTTGGAATTCTGCCCTTTTTCCTAATTTCAAAAATCACAGAATGTTATCCTCCTGCCCCCTTTTTTCCTTTATTTACACAGCAGAGCATCACACCAAGCATTTCAAAGTTTAAAAAGCCAGATGTGCAGTTCCTCCTGTAGCTCTCACTACACTCCCCTGGATGCTCATCCTTCACACTGAATGGAGAAGCGTTTTGTCATAGCATGGAAGAAAGAATGGGATCCTGCAGCTACAGACCAGGCCGCAATACTCATGCATAAAAACCACATTAAGAAAAGCAAAGAGACAGGTAATTTTAAATCTGGATGCTGTCACTAACTGAATAACAAGAGTGTTAATATGATCTGAGAAAGATGGAGCAGCGAGGCGATGGAGCAGTAACGCAGGCTCCTAGAAGACAGAAAGGAGTAGCAAACGTACATCCTTTTAGAGAGGACGCAAGTCCTTTTGCGTACGTCTTCCCAGCAACACTGCAACTCTGAATCTTCAGCTCTACAACGCATCTAAATTACGATGACTAACCATGTTAGCTGGCAAGGGGAAAAAAAAAAAAAACCAAACACCTACTGAAGGACAGACAAACTGGGAGCAAGTACTTGCTACAGTAAGGTTTGTCCAAGGATCCAGCCCAATTCTTGAAGGTCAACCAGTATTGACGTACTCCTGATTCAGATAGGGCCATGAAGAGCAAAAGGAAGGAAAGGAAAGAAAGAAAAGAAATGGTAGTGTGCCCAGGGAGGCAACTTTATTTTAGCAAAGCAGTAACTGTGTGAGTCAGGCCGAGTTCAGCAACGCCACTTTAACTGCCCTAGGAGCCAAATAATTCCCTTCTGGGTTTTCAGCATAATCTCGTTGCCACTCTTGCTTTTACAGTGATGCCAGTCTGGGCTTTTTTCAGTGTTCTAGCCATTACTTTACTTTTCTGTACAGCAAGAATGGCAGAGGGCGAATGATGATTTTCAAGTGCTTATGTCTCAGCAAAACTTAAACAATTTCATGGGGCAAGGAAATCAAACCACTTATTTAGCCTAAGGACTCTTCCTCTTGCCAAACTTCAATGGCTTTTGCAAACAATAGAGCTTCTCAAAGAGATCATACAAATTCTTTATAATGGAAACTATTAGGCAACCTAAATATAGAGTTCGTTACCAGTTCCCTCTATAACACAGTATGTTAGGGTTCTATTCAGCATTCCTTACTCGTGCTTCTAATGAACTTCAGCAGGAGATTTGTCCAAGTAAGGAACGATTATTACAGCCCTAGGTTCCTTACATTTATACAACATCTTTCATCTAGAAAGACTTCAAAATGTTTTAAAGGTCACACATAGAAAATTACTATATTCAGTACAGTCTCCTGTCAAGAGGAACATAGTAATTTTTCAGTACCCAAGCAACAATACAGAACAATTTAGGTTAAAAAGTAAATAAGAAAGCCATGTCTACAGGGAGAATTTAGATCCTCAGTGACGTTACCAAATTAAAGTCTGGCAATGGTTCTACAGTAAAAGGTACAGGGATTTCCAAGTGGCAGATAGGATCTCAGCTTTACATCTGACTCAGAGCTCATCTAACTGGCACCACGCTGGGGCACTTCTTTGGTGCTAACCCAAAGAAAAGAGTGCCACCTTGGGAATCAGTTACACCACTTCCTGCAGCATCTCGGATTTCTCTTGGACGTCTCCCATCCAAGCACAGCCCAGTTTAGCCATTCAAGGTGATACTGCCATGGACAAAGTTAGTTTAACTCCATGATTCAATCTGCTTTGAAAATTCAGTCTAAAAGTATATTAAAATGTAATCAAGAACTCATAAGAATAAGAGTATTTCCACTAATCATAACAATTCCACCAGTTGTTAAAAGGTCACCGTCCATGTCTAGCTTCTGGCATAAAAGATAATTCTTTCAGAGACAAGAAATTATTCAATGGTGCAAACACCCACAAACCCTATCCTGCACCTGAAAATATTTCTGTAAAGTCAACTGTACATGATTAGTATAAAAAAATACAACTGTTTTAACCAACTTTGCACCTGATTTCCAGTGGCCTTCAAAACCACTAAACTTGACTACGATTGCCTGGTTTTCCATCTGCAAATCTGATCACATGTAGTGAATTTTAACATGCGAAAGCAGATATTAAACCATGCACCATAACAAAACAGATTTCTCCGAGCTAAAAAACCAGTGCTTTACAGTGCCTTAAACGCAAAGCTCTCATCAGTAAAAAAATGCAGTAGAAATTTTGAAGAACCATCAGACACTGAGAATTGTGCTGAGGCATCAACTTAATCTAACATTAAGCTTCAAAATGGAAGACTTTTAAAAAAAAAAAAAGCATTCACAGTGTCATCAAAACACCATAGTGTTGTTATTTGACCAACACTGATGAAAAACATTTTGTTGTATAGGCACTACCAGCAAATATTTTAACAAGGCCCCAATTTGATCTCTTGGACTCCAGCGCCTTAAAAAAAAAAAAAAGAAAAAAAAGAAAAAAAAAGAAAAAATCCACCCACATGGCCTTTTGTGTCTCTTTGGCACCCTAATGATTCTCTCCATAGACACAAACATCTACTTACTAGCTCAAATCTGTTTTCAGAATTGGGGCCTAAAACTGCCTGCCCTTAAACCTCAACCTGTATTTATCTCATGCCATGTGTAAATCCTGGACTTTGCAAACACGTGAAAATGCAACCCATTTAAACCTTACGGGAAAAAGAAACCCATAAACCTACTCAGCTACACATTGTTTCAGAGTTTAAACAGAGAAACAAAAATCAATGTATCAACTAAAGCTCTGCGGACCAGATCACTGTGGGGGAGAAAGTGGAATCAAACAAACAAACAAACAAAAAAAACCAAACAATAAAAAAAAGACATTTTGTTGCTAAAATATTAAAAAAATTATGAAATATTCAAGTGGGGAAAAAAGAAGGCAATGATAATATTGGTTTCTCAGGACCATTTTATTTTCCACACTTTTTTTTTTTTTGTTTTGGGGTTTGTTTTTTTTTTTAAGTTCTAGTGCTTTTATCCAACTGAATTTCCAGTGCAACAAAACATAATTTTAAACTGACTTTGCCTATCAAACCGACTGGAGATTAGAGAGGCTTTATTCATGCTGTTTTAAAGATTTTGCATTCATTATTCCAGCAGTATTATTTTGCTGAATATTACCGATCCGTACACATCTATCTGTGATATAAACACGATGCCATTGTTATAACTGGAAACCACACTGTACGTGACAGATGCAATTCCTCTCAGTGAATTTACCTCACTGATTTCCTTGGTTAAAAGAAAAAATAAAAAACTAGTATTCAAAACTGAAGTTATAAGAAGTCCTTTCAACATTCATTCCAGTTTTCAGAAGTCTGGGAAATCAACTAGAAATAAAGGTGAACCTTTTTTGTCAAGTAATTGGACCTTGCACTTACAATTTCAAACATGTAACATTTGTTGCGAGTCATATTCAGCACTGCTTTGAACGATATCTAGAATGTAATTGCTGCTTTTGATAGGATTGCAACTTTTATTGCCACTTAAACGTCTCTTGCTGATGGGATTAAGCCATAGGTATGATAACTGTAACAAAGGGTTCTTTAGCAATATTCTCTTTGGTTAGCACGCAATGGCTATAAATGCACTCCTCTAGGTTCTATATAAAAAAAAAAACTTCCATCCCCCAAGCACGCACGTTTAGGCCACAGTATTGAAAAACACCGGCGGCCGCAGGAACGGGGTAATCCACCGCAAGCTTTGACGGGTTCGCGGAGACAAGGTCCTCCTGGGAAGTCACAGATACGCGGGGTGGCACTTCCACACGGGCGCGATTCAGCTAATCAACGGCGAAGGGTTATTATCCACCCCTACAGCCCTAGAAACCCGCTGGGTGATGCTCTGTGATAAAAAGCCAATTAAAAACAAAAAAGGCAATAAAAAAGAAAAGGGGGGGGGGCGCGTATTTAGGAGGCAAAGTTAAACTCATAGAAAAAATGAGTTTAAAAGGCAAAAAAAAAACCCAGAATGTTACAGGGTGTCTTAGCAGGCACGCCCCAGGGAACGGCTCTTCTTCCTGCGAGGGGCACGGCCTCTCCGGGGTTTGGATGTGCAGGCAATTATGCCCTTCCTGGTATTTATTATTTCTGTTTCCACACACGCCGGCGCACCGCTCCTCGGGTCGGGTCACGTTTACCGGGGAGCCCCGGGCCGGGGGGTTCCCCCCGGCCCGGGGCTCCCCGGTAAACGTGACCCGATTCCTGTCAGAGCCTCCCTCCCTCACAGCCCCGGGGGCGGCGGGAGGCCGCCCAACGGCGCCGCCCCCGCTTCCCCCTCAGCCGCCGCCGGTGACCCACCGTGTGGAGGTGCCCTTCCTCACGTCGCACATCATGCACTTGAAGGCCTCGGCGCTGTTGCGGAAGGTGCAGACGCTGCAGTCCCAGTAACCCTCGTCCGAGGAGGGTTTCGGCTGCCGCTTCGGCCTGCGGAGACACGCGCGCACACACACACACACAGGGGGGGCAACACCGGGAGCGACGCCCTCACCCCGCCGCCTTCCCCCCCCGCGCCTTCCCCCGGCCGCCATCGCCGCCGGCTCGGCGCACCCGGCCGCCGCGGAGATGGGCCCGGGGAAAGGAGGCGCCGCTGCCCCTACCTGGTCGGGCTCTTCTTGTCTCCCATGCCGGCTCCCAGACGCGTCCCCGGCCCGGCCCTTTGTGTGTTTGTCAATAAGGAGGAGCACGGGGGGTCTCTAACGGGGACCCGGGGAGGAGGAGGAGAAGGAGGAGGAGCCGCCGCCGCAACCTCCAGCTGTCGGGGAAACTCCTGCCGCCGCCGCCGCTGCCCCCTCCTCCCTCACGTGTCCCCCCGCCGCCAACCAGCGGCCGCCCGCAGGCCGCGGCGCCCGGCGGGCCGCGCACGGCGGCAGGTTCGCAACCGCCGGCGGCTCGGGAGCTGCCGGGCGGGCGGGCGGCGGCGGGGCCGGGGCGCCGCGGGGGCTGCTGGGGGCGGCGGGAGGGGAGGGGAAAAGGGCGGGCGGGGGGAGCCGCGGCGGGCCCGGCGCTGAGGTGGGGGGGGCGGCGGCGGCGGGAGGGGGCCGGCGCCGAGGGGCGGCCCCGGTTGGCGGGAGGGCGCCCCGCGGCCATTGTCCCGCCGGCGAGCGGGGACGGGCCGCCCGCGGAGGGGGGGGCATGGCGGGCTGAGGGGCGATCAGGGCCGGGGCCGGGGGAGGCGCTGCCCCGCGGCTCCCCGCCCGGGCGGAGCCGGCGGCCGTGGCCCGCCCGGAGGCCGCGGCGGAGGCAGAGGCAGGGGCAGGCCGCGGGGAGCCGGAGCGGCCTCGGGGGAAGGGCTGCCCCCGGCGGGGGGCGTGAGGCGGCGCTGGGCTGTCCGGGAGCGCGAGGGGGCGGCTCTGCCCTGGGACGCTGCGCCTCTGCTGCCGCCCGGTGCGGCTTGCAGCAGCGCCCAGCTCGCCGCCTTCGCAAAGACATTGCTCCGGGCCGTGCTTTGCAGTAAGAAAGAAACGGGGGAGAAAACTAAACACGAGGTTCTGCTTAGAAACCTTGGTCAAAACCAGCCCGTTAGCCTGAGGCGGGTGGAGAACGTGATGGGTACCGATACCACACCGGGAGAGAGCGGTGGAACCTCGGCCCCGAGCGCACCGCAGTCCTTTTAGACCTTGCAAGTACAACGTGGTTCCCATGCAGCGTAGCAACGTTAAACAAAACACTGGTGATCATTACCTGTATTATCTTAGTGCACGGGAGCCCCGGTCACGGGCTAGGATGCCATTTTGCAAGATGCTGTACAAACAGAACAAAGAGCACATGTCCTAAGTACGTAACAAAAGGCGGCGGTTAGACGCAGGTAGATGGCAGAGTGCAAGCAGACAATGAGGTGATGCTGGTCAGCATCGTAGTGGTCAAAGCTGGTTTTGCTGCGTTGTCTTTGTCAAGAAACGAGGGGATTTCGAGAACAAAATACGCCCGAGGGGAGCTTTACGCAAGTGTCTGAAAAAGCACAACTGAAGGTGTAGACTTCTTTGAAAATTAAGCAAGAGGACATTGGAGAAACTTTCTGTTTCTGAAGGCGAGGTTGTCAAAAAGAATTTCAGCCAGAAGTACTGGGGTATGCCAAAGAAAAGGAAAACGTAGGTAAAGCGCTTGATGTTGTCTTAGGGAAGCAAGGAAAGACCCATTGGTTGGGAACGTTACATTTATGTCAAAGTACTAATACTTTTAAAAGATGCGCAGTTTTCTCTGTCTCTCTAGCAATCCTGTACACCAGCAATTTGAAGCCTGACTAGTATTTCCTACTTGTGGTTGGCCATTTATCCTAAATTCCTTCTGCATTCACATCCTGCTTCCAGTAGTGCAATTTTCCCTGCCTTCTGGGGTTTTTTTCTGTATTTACCTTGCCTTTTCCTTTCTTCCTCTATTGCAATTTTTTTCTTCTCTTTTTATGTCTCTCATAGAGCCTTCTGTAAATTATGAACAAAATGTATGGATTGCACATCGGAGGATGGGCCACGCCAGGCACAGACAGCTGGCCTGGGTTCCTTTTTATGTGGTTAGACATCTGCATGAACTAGGTGCCCAGACCCAACCCTCAGCCCAAACCCCCTCGTTTCTCAGGGGGAAACAAGCCCCTGCTGAAGCTGATTGAGCTGATGCTAAGACAGGCATGCAATTTTCTCGTCTGTGGGGGCCATTTCTCTCCATTGACTATAAAGAGAGCTTTGCACCAGAAGTCCAGCACTGGACATCTACCCTTTGAAATTACAGAACTATATGGCGTGACTCACCTGTGCTTGAACCTCACGCTACGGAGAAATCTCCAGACAGGAAGCAGTGGAGAAACCTGTCTCCTTGTGCCCTTTTCCACAGTGCACTCCCCCTACTGTATAAATAAACATATTCTTTCCCCACTTTCAGAAAGCAATTATTTTGAAACAACCTCTTTCTCTTGACCTTTCCTCTATCGCAGCCTACTTTTTCCATACCAATTGTGAGAAACAAAACAGAACTTCCACTGATGGTTACAAAACGCTGGGATGTATTGTAATCCCGCAGGAACCATTCTTGGAGAGAACTGTTTCTAATCAGCAGGGGGAATGACAACTGCCAGCCACAAACGTTATCCCTAACAGCCAAGTAACCTTTCTGGTTGTTGTGTTCCAGACCTTCTGCTGCATGGCCATCACCCAAACCACTGTGCTGAAAGATCGCGATGTTTTCCCAGCAGCGTTGGGCCCATTTCCTACTGAACTCCCAACTAATTCTTATTTTGGGAACCGAAAGGTGATTCGGACGGTGCATACAAAAGTTCAAGTGGATGGGTGATGGTGCCCTCCGTGTGGTGCCACCCATGGGTCTGTGCAAGGATGGGTCTCGTTCTTGAGTTGACACTGAAGAGGCAAGAAGGGCCGTTTTCCTCACACCTTGTTCTGTCCTTCAAATAGGAGGACAAGAGAGCACCAGTGAAAGCACCGAGCCGTCCCCTGTCATCTCTGCGACTGAAACAGTGGTTTCTCAGAGGACCGAGGGCAAGGAGCATGCAGTGTTCGATTCACAAGAGGTTATGAAGAAAGCCAGGCTGAGCAACTCCAAGCAAATCCTGACCTTAGTCCGGTAACAGGACATTACCCTGGGATGGACAAAAATGTACCACATTGCTGACAAGTCTGGGTGAGAGTACCCGTGTTCCTCGGAGAACTGTCTTTCTTTCTTCTCTGAAAAGTGCTGACTTTTGTCCATTTATGGAATCATGTTTCATTTCTGAAATAGACTGTTTGAGCCAATGATTCCATTTTCAGGAAAACATCTTTTAGCAGCAACGCAGGAATGCACACAGAAGAGGTGGGTGTAAGTCAAATGCTTAATTGAGAGTTTTAGGAGGACTTTGCCACAAACTGACAAAGTTGGGAATTCCATAGCCAGACATTTTGTCATCCAGTGATACCCATGTGAACCCAGAAGACTCATCTGTCTTCTGCTAAATATTTGTATGGCACATGGCCTAGATAGTTTGAATGACAAAATTGATGGCGTCAGTATTAGCAGTCTTTAAAAAACGTTTCAGGGAAAGAAAGGGGATGAATGAACCTTCATTTTGAATTTCCTTAGTTTTAAGTTTGATTTCATCTAGAAGGACAGTTGTTCTGGAATAGTTATTTGCACCCTATTTTAATTCAGCTGAGCTAAAGTAAACACATCTTTCAGACAGAAGGGATGGGCAATATATTTGTCTCTTTGTACATCAGGCATTCACTCTCTAGCTAGTGTTTGGTCTCCTATTATCTTAAAATTGACTTTTTCGTAGCACTGTACTAGGGAAATGCTCATGGCATGATTATGATATTGAATATGATATTATGCTGGTAGCTTTGTGGAAGTTAAAGATCTAATAATATTTTCAATATCTTACAGTGTAAATGTTCTGGCATGCATGACTTCTCAGTTAAAAGTTTATCCATATTAAAGAGGATGTGAAAGGGGATGGTAGCAATTTCTAAGCATTTTTTTGCATGAAAACTCTTGCTGCAGAGAAAATTAGAGTTGTTCTTGAACAAAGTGTTCACATATGAGGTTATTTAAGAATAAGCTGTTGCTGTGTAAATCCATATGAAGACTTGCCATTTAGTCAATACTTGAACCATTGTTGCGTACATCAAACCTATGCCAGTTGCTGCATTACCAGCATCTTGAGCAATTAAGTAATCACCTCATCCCTGCTTGAGTTTAAAAAACTCTTCCTAAAGACGATTATCATTATCTTGTAGATAAACCACCTTTTAATCCCTATTTATAAAAAGGAAAACTACATAAGTATAAAATTGCACTGGAACAAATGCACGCTATTCCAGCATAGTGTATCTGTTTTGCTTGGGTTGCACTGATACAGTAAAATCAACACAATTAAATCCATTAATGGGAATTTGTCTGGTGAGATTTTTTAACATGCTTGGTATAATAAGGCCTGAACCCTGTCTGGGCTTCCATATGCTACTGCACTGCAAAAAAAAAAAAAAAAAAAAAAAAAAAAAAAAAAAGAAAAAAAAAGAAATCCAGAGCTTTTGAAAAGTGAAAGGTACCTGCAGACCCTATAATAAAGACAGTAAGATTGGTGACAGGGAGAACTGCCCCTCCAGCGTGTGTTTGCTCAGCCTTGGGGTCAGCCCAAGCTATCAAAAAAGTATCAGCGGCTCCTGGCAGTCCACACTTTTCCTCTTATTAGCGTGAGGAGGCAGGAGGGTGAAATTTTGCTTTAGAAAGGGCTGGGGCAGAGAGGGACCACATCTAGAGTACGTCATAACATCAGAGAGCCTAAAACATGTTTTAAAAGAGTTTGCACTTGTGTGTAGAAGCCTGACCTGAACAGATAAATTTGCAAATAACATGCAGGAACTACTGCATTCATGAGACTTGGTTCACCACCATGTCCTTCAGGTTTCACACAGTTAGAATGGCCCTGACATCAGCAGGGATATGCTGTCATGAACCTGGAGTAACACAGTGGTGAATACGTCCGGGAGTCTTTCTAGGGCCATAATTTGACTGTATGTTTGTGAGAATTTCGTTCCAAACACAAGACAAAGAGTATTGTACGCACAACACTCACAGGTTGTAGTGCGGCAGCAGTATATAGTTGTCTGTGTAGGTGATCATTAGATCAAGAAGAATTCGACCATGGTGGTTACTTTTTATGTTTGCCCTCTGTGTACTGGAATGAAATTATCAAACCACTTAGTTTCAGGTGCTTGGTAATTATCAGATAATTATTTCGGTTTCTGCCTATTTCTTATTTACTCTACTGGTTTGGGCCCAGCCTTTATCTTTGCAGATTTTGTAGTGAATTTAAAAGATGACAAAAGTTCAGCTCTATAGTCTCTGATAGTCCTCCTCTTTGTCACAGAAAACTCTTAAAGTAGAACTTTTTCCATTCAGCATCTCTCAGAGGTAATCTGAGGTGTGAAGGATCACTGCTGGGAATCAAAGAACATTCTCAACACTCACTAAATATTTCTGGTCCTTTTGCTGAGATTCCCAGGCATGGCGGTACACATGACAGTCTTTTAGACTGAAGATGGTAATTCATTTCAGATAGGTCACTAAAGATTGTTAATAAATAACACCGGTACTTCATTATTCTATCATACCTCTCACAGGAGAGGGGTGCTAAAGCTAGTGAATGCTAGATCGAAGGTATGCCAAGCAATGGCTTCAGACAGCGGAAAGGTGTTTACACAACCTATGTCTGAACCTGAGGAGCCAGTGCAAGTTTCCCTCCTAAGACATGGTGAAAGATTGGCTTCTCCAGGGCAAATGGTTCAAGCTGGGGTCTTGCTTTGAAGCACCTCTAACAGGAGCAGAGGGAGACAAGGCTCACTAGCCTCTGTGAATTTGTGTCTCTGAGGTTAAAGGAACTGGAGTGAAGCTGCCATTATCAACTGTTTAAATCTGGGGCTAAATCTTTCCCTGGCTGCTCCCATCAGGGTGAACTGGGGTAGTGTCCAGCACATCCTCTGCCAAGGGGGATTCATTTGGGCAAAAGCAGAGCCCACTGAGGAGGAATGGGTATGCATTGCAGAGGCTCCTTTAAACAGAAACAATCTCTGTCTTCAGCTGCCAGTTCTTGCTGACATCAGCATAAGATCTAGCTGGTTACAGGGGTGAACACATACATACCTTGATTAGCAAGCCAAGCTCCCTCGGGGCTGTAGGAGAGAAAAAAAATAGTCCACTCTCAATGCTATCTGTTCAGCTCTGCTCCCTGATTTCATCATCTGCTTTATCCCTCCTACTTTGGTCCCTCTTTCCCTCGCTGCTATTTGTCATCTTCCTGGCTGGTTTTTTTTTTTCCCCTTTTCCTTCTCCTCTGTATGTGTTCCTTCAACCTCCTTCCTCTTTTCTTTTCCTCCTTGTCTTTACATCTGACATTTATCTTCCTAGCTGATCTTCTGTACTGCTAATTCTGCCTGCTCCATCCTCCAAGTTCCCTTTCCGTCATCTCACTCTTCTCTTGCTTGCTTTTCACCTTCACTGATGCTCTCTCTTTCAGCAGTTGTTTTAAAGCGTTAAAATCTGGCCAGAGGTTGAGTTTCCTATTTTTGTTGTTGTGCAGGTGGCAGGCTTCCAGTGGAAATAGTGCCAAAGGAAGAACAGCAGCCCAGAGGAGATTTCACACTTTACAGCAGTATTTAAAGCATTCTGAATCTGATTAGGGGGTATGGCTGAAAGTCACATAGCTTCCTGGTCCTACACAGCATTTTTTAAGAGCTGTCAGAGGAAAAAATGAAACAGTGGAACTAAAGCCCCTAAGCAAGTTCCAGCTTCAGTTCAGTATTCCAACATAGTGTCAGTCAGCACGCAAACACCTACTGCAATGGCTGGATTCACAAGTGCTATAAGCCACCTCTGGATCAAAAGTGCCATTCAGTTTTTCTCACTGTAAATCTCTTTTATAAATTCCTCCAGATTTACTTTGCGATCAGAATTTGGCTTACAGGCATTATCTCTGACAAATGAAGGGGAGAGGGTGAACGTGTAGTGCTGTGGCATCAGGAGGAAAAAAGGATATTGCAGATGTACTGCTTTTTTCAGATGTAATAGGAGTAGCGAATGAACAAACCAACTTTCTGTCAGGAAAAAAAAAAAACATACAAAGATGATGAGTCCTTAGGAAGAATGCCTTCTCTGTGTATAACAGAAAGCATATTTCACTGATCATAGCTATATCTACACACATACACACACAGAGACATGGGTACATAAATATTCAAAACAGTTGCAAATTTGTCTTAAAAGGTATTCCATATCAGCTCACTAATTGTCATTATGGAATACTCTGAAGTGAGAGATCTCCATGAGAAATCTCTTGAGTCCCCTTTTCCAAATTTCCAACATGCTATTCTAGGTAAGGAAGAGAAAGATGGATTTAATAAAGGTGCAGCATGCAGGAGTGGTGGTGAGAGACCTCACTTTTTTTTTTTTTTTTTGGCTTGGAATCACTGGCTTTGTCTCAGTTTGGCAAAAGACTATACCCTTTGTGACATAATCTATGTCAGTATCCTCTGCCTCCAGCCCCAGTGTTACACTTTCCATTTTTCCTTTTTTTTCCCTCCTTTTAATTAAATGACTATAAAATATAGCATCTAAACAACAAAAAGGAACAAAAAAAGCACAGGGATCAGATCCAGCTAATAGAACACATCACCGTGTGGGTTCAGAATCAAGGCCAGGCGAGGAAGCCTCTCCCCTGAGGAGAAGACAATTTCCTTGCCATGGTGCTAAGGTTATTGCAATGCCAGCATCCCTAAATAACCAAGCCCTGTGTCTTACTACCCCTTCATCTCTCTCCCCGTCCTTTTGGCTGGACTTGTATTGCTGCCAAGTGCAGTGCTAGACTGTGTAGAGACTCAATATTTGGTAGAAGCTTGTTACAAAGCTTCTTCTTCCACATAAATAACTATAAATGAGAGAGAGAGAAAGAGTAATGAAGTTCTTTAATTAATGTGGAGTGTACCCTCAGGCTTTGCCTGTGGGTTCAGAGCACTGTCTGTAGTGAGCCCATTGCACTGACAGGTGGTCTGGGGCTGGGAGAAGCAGAAATCTCCCAGAGGAACCTGCCAGTCAATGTGGATCGGTGTTGATTCCTCCTCTTCAGTAATTGCTCAAGTAGAAGACTCTCCAAATTGTTCAGAATTCAGGAAGAACTGTTCAAATCTAATCTTGCAGCGATTAGACTATCTAATCTTGCAGCGCTGCTATTTTTAAGGTGATTTAAACCTTAAAAAAAAGGTGCCCTGGAAAAAAATAATGCAATTTTCAAGATGATCGTCACAGATCACCATCCTGGAAGTTGAATGCTGAGGTCAGACGACTTCTTTACGAAGCAGCTGCACTGCACGGTCTCACTGGTGTCTAGCCTGCAAATGACCAGGGAGGCTGTATGGCTACCGCTGCAAAGGCACACCGCTGATGCAAAAGCTCTGCTCTCAAGCTAAACTGCTGCTCTCTGGCTGCTACAAAGGAAAAAGAAATGTAGTCACACAAAAGGGAGTTTGAAAAATTACAAATTTTGATACTTAATTCTGCATTGGAGTTATCATCATCTGTAGCCATTACGTACATTTGACTAACCCTCAGAATGCTCTCTTGCAGCCTTACAAAGAAATCTTCAAAGAAACCCTGGGATCAAGGCAGTGTAAGCATCAGCTTTAAGTCAGCTTTGCGTGACAGCTTCTGATTTATGCTTTCCAACGGACCCACAGATCTCTGCCTCCGTTTGTTAGCTACCACTTGCAAAATACATATGGGCGTGCAGTGCCTTAATATACCTCTCCCAGAAGAATAAAGCCTTTATACATACTCTGTTAAATTAGATGGTTTGGGGAAGAATTATATTTTCCTGAAGGCTGGGTTTATGAAAAAACTATCTAGAAGCTTCTATTTTTAATTAATTGCAAATTCTGTAGCATTCTAGACAACTTTAATGTCCAAATTTGTCCTCACTAGGTCTGTTTAACTATTGCCATTTTCACATAAACATTGATAAATATTGCTAGGAATGAAGTGTTGAGTGTCTTTGTTATAATACCAATGGAGCATACAGTAAAGGCTTTACCATTTCCCTTATCCTTGGGGAAGTACTTAAGCAGATAATGTAATTAATAATGTGAGTTCCTAGCTTATATAGTAACAACAGAATATTTGTTAGCTGTACATGTAAGAAGGCATCAAATAAATTCAGTAGTTCTATCTGTAGTTCAATTCTTTGAAAGAAAAAAAAATCCTATATTGGATTTATTTGTTGAAAAAAGCTATTTCACAGTTAAGGAGGGAGACACGTAGCAGAAACTCTTTAGACAGGTCCCTTATTAGTGTGCAGTAAAATGAGCTAAATACCGTGCTTGGGTTAACCATCATAGCTTTATGCAACCTATTTGACCTGTACACTTAACTCCAGATAAGAATCTGTCCCTGTGTAACTAGAAGATAACAAACTGTGTAGTAGACATAGGAAAAAAGCACCTCAACAAGGCAGTGGCAGGAAATGATTGATCGACTTTGTGTCCATTTGGTAACCTCAGGAGGTCAAATACAAGAGAGGCCATAGAGCTTCTAAGTCTAAAAAGTGCACATTTTCTAAGAGCTGTGTTCTGTCTTCTTAGGAGTTTGCCTGGGACACTAGCCAGAATAGCACTGCAATAGCACCTGACAGATAAAATTAAAGCATGAATCATAATCTCTCTGGTCTGCCAAACTGAGCTTTATTCAAGTTGTACCTTTAAGATAGATTACAGTTTACAATTTGATGGCGTGTCCAAAAGCTAACTATCCCTTAATTTCAAACCATGTTGTGGGAAGGTCGTGTATTTGCACTAGGGTACAAACTTGGGTTTGTGTGATGAGAATTGAGTGAAGGGAGCTCAAAATCATAATGGTTTCTATTGTTTAAATTTAAATGAAATACCAGCTGGACATTTGCCAGGATAAGATATCATTCTGACAGAGCAGAACACTCAAGTATATTGAGTGAGCTCTTTGGATTAGTCTAAAAGAATAAAAGGCATCGTCACACTCTTGCAAGGCAGAGAAAATGTGGAATGCTTCAAAAACAAGCATTCAAAATAATATTGATATAAATTATTTAAATGGAATTTGGAATATGGAATTCTTGATGTTTGATATTCTTTTTCTTAGATATGAGGAAGAAGGCAGGCAGACTAGACCTGGAAGAAAGCCTATTATAGGGTAGAAGGGTATTATTTTCATTAATGCTAGCATTATACATAGGCTAATCTTCCAAAACAAATCTACTTAATCTCTAATCTTTGAAGCTATAGAATTGGTTGGGTACCACAGTAAGTATCATCCTTCCAATTTTCATTTTAGACGCTGTAGCAATCAAAGGATGATGTAGCTTCAAAGAGTAATACAAAGTAGTTTGAAGTTCAATTTATGATGCTGGTAACGGACCAACCACTGGGATTTTTTAGTTGGCTTGACTGGGACAAGGGATGGACATACAGAAGTCTCCAGTCATCAGATTACGTTGATATGCATGACTAAGTGGTCATCTGAATATAGGGTTAGGTAACTAAACACTTTGTAGTTGACAGCAAACTGCCTGCTTTATCAACACCAATAAAAAAGACTAATGCAATCTAATAGTTTTTCTTTCTGTGCCTAGATATGCAGCAGATTTGTATCTCTCAACAAGAGTTGTAATCCATAGATCAAAGGATAAAATAGTATAGAAATAAAACAGACTATTCAATTTATAATTCAAAGCATTCTTACATTAGAGATATCAACTTACAAAAGTAAAATAGCTAGCAGATGTCTGTGCAAGAATACATAGTTACTTTTAGTCTCTTTGGTGGTGTCCATTCAGGACCTGACATTCAGTTCATCAGTTGTGGATACGACCAAACCTGTGAAAAAGGGATCTAGATTTTGATGTGAGTAGCCATCACTAGATGCAGTTCATATCTTTTCTGGGGGTACTTTGCATTAAATTGGTGATACACATTCTCGATATCAACTCCAATTTAACATTGATCTTTGCCTGAGAATTTTTTAAAAGCTTTTTACATACGAACATTTAACAAGAAAATCCAGGAAGAAACCCAATAAGAAGACACAAGAACGGTAGCACAATATCTGCCATAAACTAAAGATGTATATGAAGGATCTTGGCTCAGGTGAAAATGTTATCTGAAGTTTTGAGACAGATTCATCAGTAGGCACTAGTTGCTTTGTGCTGCTACATGGCAATGCAAAGCAAATAAAATATAGTCAGAAGCTAAGCCAGGTCTACAGCTGCTTTGCATTACTGGGGGAACAAACACCAACCAAAAAGACCTTATAAGCCTAATCATTAATTGACTAGCAGCCAGGCACAGAGATCCTTTACAAGAGTGACATTGGGGACCGGGCGGTAATTGTGCGCGCTGTCAGGGAGAGCTATTAACAGATGAGGTCGGTGTCCCCGACTGATTTTGCCCAATTAAACTGAATCATGCAAATCAGTGAGTGAGGAAGGATGATGCTTGGCTTTGTTATCTCCAGTGTTATACATCGAGGTACAGATCTGCACCTGCTTATCGCCTACAGCAGTTTCTATACCAGTTGTTAATAACATACTGTCAATGTATGTCCTCCAGCTGAAGCCTACCTGTGAGATTTCAGGAACTTTAACTCTACAGAAAGTTTGAATGCTCCCATGTTTTCGCATTATTGAACAGAGATGTGGGATAAAAGACTGGCAAATGGCAAATTTCTAAAGTGCCTCGGGTTTTTTTTGTTTTAATTTTTAAGTTAAAAATGAATTGAAACATTTTATCTGTAAATTGTCACAAAAAGTGCTATATCCAAAGCGTAGGTGATGCATCCTATGAAATCCATATCCTAGGTGATGCATCCTACAATCCATACAAAAGGATCTTGAACTTTGATGTGTACAAAGCAAAGAAGTTTTGAGTATTGAACCATTCACTCAGATCTCTATAAAACACATACCACAAACACGCCAGTACTCTATGTTCCTTACAGTACATTCAAGGTCTGGAAATGTGACCAAAAAAAAACCCACCTATGGTGATGATATTACAGATTATACAAGCTTTCTTTGATGTTCAAAAGGTGTAGAAAGGGTTGGCGTAGTAGGCATAGTCAGGATGATCTCTCACAGCATGCTGCCATTTCAGTTTAAAGTCCTCAGGAAAGAGGTTGGAAGAATTATTTCTGGCCAGTCCAATCATAGCGTCTTAGATGTGTTCATGAATGGTGTTCCTATACAAAACCTCCAAGTTCAGAAGCAACCTTGAAATGTCTGTTTCCAGTGCTATCAAAGATGGGAAGTATTGTAAAGCTAATGTTACCCATATACAGATGAACAGCAGGAACGTCAGTGATAATATGAGTGTGCTGCAGCTGTACCTGGACAGTGGGAAAGCCAGGGAGTTAAAAGCAAGAGACAGTCAGTTCCAGAAGATGGTCTGGCTGAAATTTTTCTTTTGTCGTCTGCTGTTTTATTTCATTTTTAATTGGCGAGGAAGAGGGGTCATATTCTGATACCAGGAGCCTTCCAAAAGTCAAGAAATGTCATATACAAAGTAAGTCAGTGTAGTTTTTTATTTTCTTGGAAAAACTGTCTGCTACTAAGTTACTTTATTAGATACACATTTATTTTAAGAAGCAAATGAACATTATACAGAGGGTAACAAACTATGTAATAGCTGGGGTTTTTTTTCTGTTGCACATGAAATATTTTGCACAGGCACTTTCTTTGTGTTTGAAATCAGATAGACATGGGAAGAGTCAGAGCATTTGTAAAAACTCATGATACACCGTGTTTTTTCAGCTGTATCAGGATAACTGCATTGCTGTATTGGGGGAAAAAAAACATTCTTCAGCTGGAAAGCCGAGATACAATACTCCAAGATATCAGTAACCTCTGCAAATGTTTGCACTGAGGTCCCCGTAGAAAGATTAAATTATGTTTTCAGAAAAAGTTATTGCTACTACCTTTTATGTGTCCAGTAACATGCAGTTGTTGTAGCCTCTTGGCGCTTTCAGCAAATGAGCTAAGTTAGGTAAGTTCTTAGAGCTTTCTTTTTTTTTTTTTTTTTTTTTTCCCTTTGGAGGCTGCCCTTGCAACACCTAAATCCCCAGAATGACGGCAATATTCTCCTTTACTCCAGCCTGGCTTCCCGCTTAACTAGCAGCTGAGCACTGGAGCTTAGTGTTCAATACTCCTCCAGTGTCCCAGATGAGGAACCTTCTTTTGGTAGTTAACAGGGTCAAATTTACTGCCTGAATTGATTCACGGACTTTATTTCAAGATAGCATTATGTGTCTACGCTGAAATAAACAGTGGGCACAAGTTCCTTCTTGTTTAAACCTGCTTCCAGGTTGTTTACACGTGTTCCTAACACAGTCTTGGACTAAGATTTTGAATTCTTGTCTGTCTGTCACTGTAAATCTTCAGTGACTGCTTAAATCGAAGCATTCTCTCTGAATTTTGAAGAGGTTTAAATAGATGCAGACTCTTCAGTTTTATCTTGTTTGGATTTTTTCCCTTTCTTTTCCACCTGGGAAATAAAATAAGCAGATGGAATCTCAAGTCTTTTGAGAACAACCGCAGGGAAGAAGTTTTCCGTGGGTGTGCAAAAACAAGCTAGAGGACAATTTGTAATTTATTGCTGCACTGCTGAGTCTGAAGTAATTGTGTCACTTCTGAGCAGTCTGAGAAGGCTGGGTGAAAGCACACATTAACATGGGAACGTTACTACAAAAAAGTGTACTGTCAAACCGGCTAGTTCCCACAAAAATCATTGATGTGGAAATAATAGAAAAATTGTTATTTTTCTGGTTGATGTTAAACTATGTATGGATTAAGCTGTATTAAAAATAAATAAATTTACAGCTTTTCTAGTTAGAAACCTGTGTTAATGGATGCAAATACAACATTAAGGATGATGGGTTTATCGCCAGTCGAAGTATTCTGACATAATTATAGCACTCCATGGTCTTTCTTAATGGATAGTGTTAATTTTGGAGTCTATCTGGGTTTGCAGAAATTACTCACTGTATTAATAGGTGCCAGCTGTGAGATAAGCCACTGACAGCTTCTTAAAAATACTGTTGTTCTTTCACACTGACTTCATGTAAAGCTAATCATTGCACAGTTTTGCATTTGTTGCTGAAAGCTAAAAAGAAAACCGCCACTTCACTTTACTATTGTAAATATTTAACTGATGAAGTGTAAAATATTCTCTGGCTTGCTCTTTTTCTATGCCAGAAGAAATAATCATTTTTAAATGATCGTTCTTTTCTGCTACATTTGTTTGAGGAAAAAAACCCCATAAGGTAAGGTGTCTTTTACTGATTCTGCAGCCTCACAGGGAATTTCTCCTGGAACTTTTTTACATGTAAAATCACCCGAAGAAAAATTTTAATGTAAGTACTTCTCAAGAAGAAAAGGTGACTGATCTTGCAGTTTCACAGTCACTTTATACAAGCTAATTGTAGGCTGCACCCCCAGGGAGTGCTCCTTTTCTCTGCGCAGGCATCCGTCCCTGCCTCCCCCCCTGCCTTGGCCACCGTATGGACAGAGCAGGGCATGGCGAGCTGGATCAGCTTGCCAGGCTGACTGTAACCGCTCTGCTGGGTTTTCTGCAGAGTTTATTTTCTCTGCTCTGACCTGTGAGCTAGTCTGGCTCAGCCCATGGCTGTTTGACTGGAAGCAGCGGGAGCTTGTAACCAGAGGCAAGGAGGAGAGAGCTGGACTGTTCTTTCTAGGCTGCGGCGAGTCAGGCTTCATTGCACACATCACAAGTCAGCAATATAAAAATAGGTAACCAGAGCAATAAGGTTGCACTGAAAATCACTCAAAAAAGAAATTGTCCTAATGTCAAAAAGGACATGAATCTGACCTACGATCAGAAGACAGAAAAGCCTCCAAACAGGGAATTTACTGGGAAGCAAAAAGCTCTTTGTAGATTATCACTTATTTAACAGCAGACATGTAAGCAGTACTTCACAGATACAGCACTTGATTCCTGGCACTCACAGTCTAAACATACATTGCAAGACGGAGGCACAGAGACCAGCCTACATCATGGGGTTGCAGTCCTGAAGGATCAGGCGCTGTATTAAATAATTAAACATGAGAGTGGGAGGATTGACCCAGACAGTGCCTAGACACATCTACATTAATTTACAATAATAAAACTGTACTATCTCACAGCTTGCTGATGTGAGGAGCTAAGGCCCTGCTTTCCCAGGGTTAATCCTGGCCATGTGGCCCCACCTTTTCCCATTTTCTTGCCTCTGGCACTGTCTGACCCATGGGTGAGCCAGGTCAGCTCACTAAACTAGCTTTCTGCCAGCTCAGCCAGCAGATCCAACAAACTGTGGGGCGATGTGAGCAGTAACAAGAAAGCAGAAAGATTGGCAGAGCAGAAACCATCCTTCTGGGGGCAGCCAGGCATCTGATTGCCTCAGCTATAATGGGAACCCTCCCAACAGTCCTCCCAAGTGTTAATTATTTGCAGTCGGTTTATAGCACTAGTCACAGCAAACCTGTAGCTGGTTATTTTTCACTTTAAAAAATCATAGGATCACAGGATAATTCAGGTTGAAAGGGATCTCGGGAGGTCTCTAGTCCAATCTTCAGCTCAAACCAGGGTCAGCTTTCAAGTCAGGCTGGGTTGCTCAGGGCTTTGTCCTTGCCTTGAAAAATCATTCTTTTTATTTGAGAAGTTGCACAGTTTATATAAAGTCTGTGATATTTTCCAGGGAAATTGCCTTTCCTCTGTCACAAAAACATCTATGTAGCTTTAGCAGAGAGCAAAACTATAAAAAATTACCATTGTCCTTCTCCTGTTTGGACTGTTCAGGTGTAGGCAGAAGTCCACTCTGCAAATGTCTCTGTGCAAACAGCACCCTGGCACACTCATAGCCTTCTCTGTTGGGAGGCACCATTTCTTAGGTACCATTCCTTAGGGTCCACTGAGAGAGTTATGGACTCCCACACTGGGACCTGTGACTCTCCCCTAACCATTTCAGTCCCAACGAGGCATGTGAGCGATGCCTCCTGGTTACCCTGTTTAACCTGGAGTGATTTAATTCTGATCTCAGAGGTGGGCAGCGGGCTCTGCCAGTGGGTACCAGGGCACAGGAGTTTTTCTTGGGGAAGGGGCAGGTCACTATGAACCTGCAGGGAGGATAACTCTTCACCCCAACACAGCTGGATCTGGAAAAGGGCATCCATCCATAGCCTGGGACACATACGACACGGTTGTATTTTCTTCTTTAAAATAAACGAGATTTTTTGTAAAAAAGAAGTGAGGAAGATACTTAAGGAGAACTTTCTGTGGGTAGCAAAATCAGCTACCCAAAAGTTAGAAGATGCCAGCTGACTATGCGACCTTGACTTGGTCCCCTGCGCAAAGCGCATTATGCAGTATCAGCACGTATTGTTCCTCCATGGGATCTCTGTCTGGTTCAGTGCAGAATACAGATGAAAAAGGAGTAATAAGGGAATCTTAAACTTGCCACTTTCTAACGTTCAAAAGCTTCACCTTGGACCTTATATCCCAATTAATATTCCTGTAATGTAGAGGGTTACATGCAGTATGAATGATGTGCATAGACACACCTGTATACGCTTTCAACCAGTTTCTCACCTGAAAGAAAAGTAAAAATGCCTTTAAAAAGACTGAAAAATAAAATTGTTAATAATGAGATTTGATTTTATCTCCTTTTACAATTCATGTTAACTTTGGACTTAGAAGGTCATGTTAAACAATTTATATAGGAAATACTAAATCAGCTTATCACAGCAAATGTAAAACAAATATGATCAAGTTTGGATGTGACCGCGTGAACAGTCACATGGGGAGAAAAATCCAGGCAGCTGCCTCCAAATAACCATTAATCCTCCCAAAGGTGAACAGACAAGAGAATGGCTTAAGGCCTCTGAGAGCCAGACCCCAAGCATTTCAGGAGAAGCGACACTGAAGAAGCTGGGATGAGGCAGAAAGCTGAGAGGAGAGTTCACGTACAGTGGCACCATTTGGTACTAATGCCACCTTTTTTCCAACTCTTTTAATTCCTTCAGCTTTTTTTTTTTTTTAGTTTCCTTTTTCTTTCCCGTCCTTCCAGAGTCTGAAGTAAATGCCAGAAGACAATATGTGAATAACATCAGCCACATTAAAAATTTTAGATGTTTAGGAATCAGAGCTATTTTCAGGTAAAATTTCTTATACTCCTTAAAGGTGGGAAATCTCTGCCATTAGTCCCCTAATTCCTATTAAGAAAATGGCGGAATTATAAGATGTTGGTAGCAACCCACGTTGGATGAAAAAGTACAGTGGGAAGGTGAACAGGAGGTTTCCCATTGATTTGGTTTGATCAAGATTTACACCACTGTTTTTTAAACATACATTCATTTCTAAATGTCCATACAATAAAAGGGCCAAAAGGTGCCTGCATTTAATCAGAAAAACACACAAAAAAGAAAATTGTAAAATATGAAAACCCTTTTGACACAAGTAAGATGTCTTTAAAGATACTATTTTAATTCAGATCAAGTGTTTGTCAATTAAGAGCATTAACTGGGGGCACAGTCATCCTAACTGGCATATGCATTCATCCATGGACATAGCCTGGAGGGGTGGTGATCAATTATTCAGCAAGGCATTTTATGCTGCCTCCACCTTTCATAGCACATCATCTGCCAGACTGTGATCAGCAGCAAATATCTGAACAGCAGCAAATGAGAAAACAATATTTCTTGTTTGAAGCTAAGTAAGATTTTAATTTCCTCAGTAAAAACTCTCCTTAGTCACTAGGTTATGGAAGATGCATGAGTCTGGCACCTTCTATTCTCCATAAAGAGATGAGATGGTGGTTTCCTATTCTTCAAATACCCCATATGCTTTAACATTCAAACCCCTCAGAATTCTGCCTCTTCCATCACATTTATTGTCACCTCCTCCTCCCACAGATCTTTGCTGTTGGTCCAGCAGCATACTGATAAGAGAAGAGCTCTCCCTGTGTGCTTTTCCAGTTTTGAAGCTGCCTAAGACTGCAGTCAGAAGCATTGCTCTGGCTAAAACTTATGGAGGTAAAGAGGTCACTGCACCCCACACTCATCAGTTTCTTCCCCATCCTCCCCATCTACCTCCACCTCAGTTCTCTTGGGTCAGTCCAAAGCAAACTGTCCCACCAAAACCCTGTTCATTTTCTATTGGATTAGGGGAGTTGATTCACCCTGAAATTGCATAATCCCTCGATGTGATGCAAGGAAGAGAACAGGGACACACGTGGGAGTGGGGACATGAAGACAGAAAGGCTGCCGTCTTTGGTGGCAGCCCACAGTTGTACCAGATTAAGCGCAGCATGAACCACTCTCAGAGAAGAACATGATGACCAAAATCTCTCTACTGGGGAAAATACAATACTGTAAGGTAACATAAGCTACTTCCCACTTCTTGTGGCTTTATTAGTTTGGCTTCCATTGGCTTGCCCCTCTCAGGAGCTGGAGTCACAGTTTATGCACTTCAGAAATTAGATACATGTAAAAATTCCTTCAGACTAAGTTATTTTTCTGTAAACTATCACTAACACATGCCTGGATAAATCCATGCAGGACTCTTTCCATACTCATTCTCTCACTTTCTAAGTTATTTATGCTTCACGCCCTTGCCTTTTAGCACCAGGTAGGCTCTACATATTTTTTGTATGTAGCAAATACCTTTTTTGCCTCATAATAGGAAAAACATACCAGAGGTCATTATAAAACAATCGAGATCGTTAATCCTATTCTTCTCCTGTGGGAACTGCTTTGTGTTTCTGTTGCTCCAGGGCATCCATCTCTTAGAAGTGCATATTCAGCGTTATCCCCCTTGTATTTTCTGTTGTCATGGGTAATATCAGGTATGGAGTAGGATATGTGGGTGAAATTGCAGTATCTCTTCACCTTTCTCTCTCTCCTAGGAGGTTAGGGATAAGAGCAACGTGACTGGGGAGGCAGGATTTCAGTCGATCTTCCTGTGGGCAATTATTGTATCTGCATTGTCTAGATGCATTTGCTTAGTATCTTGAAAAGGCCCAGCTGATTCTAAACTGAGGTTAATATTTGGAAAAGAAAATGTTTTCTACTATGAAATTAAAAGGAACTGGTGATGCTGGGCAGCTCTGTAAGAAATAAACCATGCAGTTCTTGATTTTGAGTTAATAATCAGACCTCAACCTAAACCTAAATAATCAGACCTATTAGATACCTAAACTATGTTCTGGGTGGAATTAAACACATAACTAAAAAAAGTTATTAATAAGAAAACACCTTGGTCACAAAGGTGCCTCAGTGTGCCTAGTTTTCTCCAAAAAACAGTCACCTAATTTCCAGTATCACTTAAGTCAAATCCATACAATCATTGAAAACTGGCAAAGGTTGGCTCTACGTCCATCCATTGTCAAAACACTTTCTGATGGTAATAAACAGCTCTGGGTTTGTGTGAGATGTGTGAATGTGTCTGCCATCATTTTAAAAATTGTGTCTATGCCTGTTCAGTAGAAAAGGTTTTGGGAGAGAGAGAGCAAGCAAAAACAAAATGCTTAGAAGTAATCTCCCAACCACCAAGGGAGGGGGATGTGACACGGTCTTGATCAAAGCCTCTGAGGTGGGATGGGCCAGAGAAGAGAGCATCTCCGCTGCAGAAAGGTCAGGGTGCAGGATAACTAAGAAGACTGGACAGCCCTGCTGGAAAACCTTGCTGCTTGGCAGCGTGCCCAGAAAATAAGACTTGCCATGAAAAGGAAGCAGAGCACCCGCAGAGGAGATTGTCCCTCATTTCATGCCCCTGTTAGCCTGGGACTTTCTCAAGGGCACCTGGGAACTGAGGAAGTCCTGTTTATCCACTGTCCCCCCATCACTGCTCTCCCAATAATCTGATCAGTGTGGATGGATGCCCAGCTTCAGAGGAGGGGAAGTGCCTCCTACAGAAGAGAGGCTTGGGGCTGTACCACGAAACCCCTGCTGTACTTGGGAACTGCATGTCCCTCCCACACCAACTGCAGTCAAGTCCATTAGGGTACAAAGAAGACATCCCCCAGCACTGGACCATACAATGGTATTCTTAGACTTTTTATAAGCCTTCTGCAAAGCCTTGGTTAGATGCTCCACTGGTTCAAGTTTTTTTTGTTGCCTCTCCTTAGGCACACATGAGGTAATGGCACTGTATTCCTTATCGCTGGCCATTTTGCCAGTGAGGGACTGCTGCCCAGCACCTCCTCTCCAGAGCCTCAGCAAGTCTCTTTCCAGACCCATGTCAGATCACAGCCCTTAAGACTGGAAACAAATGACATTTCTATGGCCTTTGATGGGCTCTACACAGGTGACAGTGCCACTGCTGGCTACTATGGCACTGGAGACCTCTGGTGTAAGGCCAGGTCCAAGGTAAAGGCTGCAGAGACCCAGCTGCAGTACCTGCAGGGAAAGGAAGGACAGGGCTGAGAACAGGTGCTTTGAGGAATCACCCTTGCCTTCAGGCAAAACAGTTATAAGTTGCCAAAGAACTGACCAAGACAAGACTTGAGGATAGATACGGGAGGTCCAGTAAAACTCTAGTGAGAAAAGAAAATATGTGATCTGTCATAAGACGTGCCAGCAAACACCTACCCCGTTTGCAACACTTCACCTTTTGGACTGATTTTATACCCGATCAGTATTTTGTACTATGTAGCTGCAAAGCTGTGTTCAGTTCTGGGCCCCTCACTGCAAGAAAGACACTGAGGTGCTGGAGCGTGTCCAGAGAAGGGCAATGAAGCTGGTGAAGGGTCTGGAGAACAAGTCTTATGAGGAGCAGCTGAGGGAGCTGGGGTTGTTTAGTCTGGAGAAGAGGAGGCTGAGGGGAGACCTTATCGCTCTCTACAGCTGCCTGAAAGGAGGTTGTAGAGGTGGAGGAGGTCGGTCTCTTCTCCCAAGTAACAAGTGATAAGGAACGGCCTCAAGTTGTGCCAGGGGAGGTTTAGATTAGATATTAGAAAAATTTCTTCACTGAAAGGGTTGTCAAGCATTGGAACAGGCTGCCCAGGGAAGTGGTTGAGTCCCCATCCCTGGGGGTATTTAAAAGACATGTAGATGTGGTACTTAGGGACTTGGTTTAGTGGTGGACTTGGCAGTGTTAGGTTTACAGCTGGACTCGATGATCTTAAAGGTCTTTTCCAACCTAAATGATTCTACGATTCTATGAATATTTTAATCGGGTGCAAGGCATTCAAAAGTCAGGCTTGGTGCTTTGCCAGATTATGATCCGCAGCCCTTCAGCCCACAGCGCTATCACATCTGCTAGTACAGAGCAGGACCCAGGGACGGCAGCGTAGACCCACAGCTCTACCTTGCTGCTCTGTAACCACTGTTTGATTTTCTTTCCTGTATCTTCTACAATAAACTGTAAAGCACTGTTGTGAAAGGGGATTATTAAATAAATAAAAGCTGGCGATGAATAGTTTCCTCTTAAGCAGGAAACTGTGTGTCATCAAGCTTCTCGCTTATGTCAGGGAAGAGAGGAGTGAAGGAGAGGTGATAATGACAGGGGCTGCCTCCAGGGAGAGAGGTGGAGACAGCATTGGAGGGGGTGGAGATCTCAGATGGTGGTGAAGGAAGAAAAGGAATACAGTACAGTCAAATGAATATGGTGGAAATAGATAAACGTCAAACAAAAGAAGAATGTATTGGAAGTGAAATAAAGCAGAACCACCAAAACCTTCAGAGCTATAAAAATGAGGAAAGGAGAATAAGTATGAAAACATTCTCATAAAAATTCCTAAAATAGGCACATGTTAGCTCACTTGGAGAAGGAAAAAAAAACAGGGAGACTTCGATCTTGTCTGTCTCTTTCTCTAACCTAGCCAGCAGCGTGCCCACGTTCCCATGCCATGTGACTATAATTATAAGCTGTGATCTATCAAAGCAGGACCTGGAAAATTTCATCTTATTGCCCTGCAAACATATGGGAAGGCTGCAAAATTGTTAAAGCATTGACTCTTCTCATCTAACCACATTGTTATTAAGCACCATGATTCTATACATAAGGAGAGTGGCTGGGTTTCCAGTGAGTAGAGCTTGATAGTATCACACAGTTAGATAAGAAATCTAATGAACATGACCAAAACCTCACCCAGGTTTACCTTATGGTCTCTTGGTGTCTAACAGAAATTGCTTGCAGTTGCCTCCTCTTTAAATGATGATCCCACACAAAGCTCTCTTTCCAATTAACAAAAAGTCTTGAAAGTAAGAACACATTTAAAGTGCCCTTTTTTCAGTTTTGTCACTTATTTGTGCTCAAGCGTCTGTTTCTCATTCTTTCTCCCACATGCTGATAAACTCCATGCTGACAGACTGAAGAGGTTGAACTCAAATGAGCCCTGAAAATTTGTATTTCAGCTTTGGCATTTACTACATTGGCAATGGATGTCTCCCCCTACCACTTCACCAGAGCACCAGCCTCCTGCTGTAAAGGAGTATAAACCCAGACAAAGATAGGATTGCCCTCAATCTAAGAACACTTTAGTATTTTATAAATGTGGTATTTGACCTTGTTAGTGATGCGAGGTTATTGATACTTAGGGGAGCGTCACAGCTAGAGGCATAATGGAGCTTGTTGGGGGCTGTGGGAAATACACTCTATGGCCCCAGGCTTCAACATAGCCTTGACAGACAGAGGACAGTTACTAGCTTTGAAGATCTTACAACTTGCCTCCAAGGAAAACAGTCTTGTTTTGCTAGACAGGGATTTTGAAGATTAAAAAAAACCCAAACAACAAAACGCAAGCCCCAAAACAGACAGTCCCTCTCCCCAAAACAAAAAAAAAACACCCAGCTTTAAAGGATCTCTTCCCGAAATACTAAAGTGCCTGTGAAAACATTACCAGACCTATAATTCTCTGAGAAAGAGATACAGAATCTACTGAAAGCTTAGGTCAGCCAGGAAAAAATGGTCAGGTGTGGGAAACCAGATTTAGGGGTTTCATTCCCATTTTTATCCGGAAAGCTTTTATTACAATATTCTGCCTTGGAGATGTGCTTAGTTGCCATTGTCCCCATAGGACAAAGACACATAAGCCTTGAGCACAGGTCAGTTCGGCTGGTGAGATCGCTGTGATGAGCAGAGGGCAGAAGCCTATGCCAGTGTGGAAGAACCATGGGGAGAAGCAAGGGCTGAGCGGAAGGTGCTCACAGAGGTCATCAGAGGTAACTGATTAGCTCAGGAACAGCCAGGAAAGGAAGAGCTATTCTTATGCCCATTCAATATTCAGCAGTATCAGATGAAAAGCCAAGACAGCTGGCGTTCTACGTGATGCTCGTTATTCACAAGTTTTACAAGCATATTTTCCATTCCACCATCCAAGGTTTTAAAGAGAGTATTGAACAGTATCACATTTGTGACAGATCTCTGCAAAACCCCACTCAGTACATCTCATCAGTTTGTCTGTGAACTACTGAGAGCAGTTTTACCCAAAAATTTTCACTCAGGTTACAGTAGTAGCATTCAGACCATGTTGTTACTATGTCACAATATTACAAATCTTAATGAAGTCAAGATAAATGATATCTACCACCTCTCTTTTACATGTAAAATCTGTACCCATGTACAGAAAGACATCAGATTGATTACAGTCCATATTGATTTTTACTTCTCACCCCTTTGCTCGATAATTTTGTTCCAGGATTTTTTTTTAACCATGGGCCTAAAATTCCCCAGCTCCCATTTTTAAAAACCAGAATCTGAGCGTATACTTGTAAATGCAAATTCTCAGAGACAATTCCTAAAACTGCCTAGGGTCTCTAGGTACTCTGGGAGACCCGGCCATTTTAACAACATATAACTAATGTAAGCATTCCCTACCCCTTTCTTTCCCAGTTGCAGCTTGCACTCTGATAGATGGCTGCTAGCATTAGAGTTGACTTTATTAGTGAGGGCTGATTCCACCAGGGCTGAAATGCCTCTGCCTTTTCAGCTGCTGCACCAAGAACTCCTCCACATTGAAGGGTGGATCAACTTGCTCCCTGGTTTTACCCTTGCTATGAACATACTCCTCTTTTCTTGTTTGATGAGCTGATCTTTTGATTTTTTATCTTCTGTATCCTTGTGCTAATAACACTGAGCAAACTGACCTGGGTTCCCCTTTTCTTTTTCTGTTTTAACAGTGTTGAAGAGTTCATAGTTTAGTTAAGTTGGGCTGTTATTTCACTCCTTATTTTATTCCACTTTGGGGTAGTTTGCAATAACATCTTTATCACAGCTTCTTTTGCTTTTGACTACTTCCCATGAGCTCTGAGTTTTTATCTCTTACTGCTTCAGTTCTGTTGTGACACTTTTGAAAACTAATGGCATCAATAGTACTTTTACTAAGTGAAACTTGACCCACTGCCTCTGGATGAGAAAAAGAGGTTGGGAAACCAGTAAGAGTGAACGATCAGTCGTGAGGGATTTCTCCTCAGCAAGGTGGCTGATTTACTGCGTATGACTTTCCTGTTTCTTAACAAACTGTTCATGCCATGTAAATGATGGCAGGCTACTGAGGCTCCTCTGAGTCTCTCGGTGCCCCCCTGTGATTCTGAGTTGCAATGCAGTTTGCCTAAAACAGTGTTCAGATGTAGTGGTACTAGTAAAAAATATGAACCTTTGGGAACAGCTTGAGTATGGAACTATAGAAATATGAATCAAAATGTGGAATAACCATCTGCTGGTTGGCTTATTCTTATAAGCAAACAGATAATTTTTATTTCTAAATGAATTAACATACAATAAATGAACCGAATAAGCTTAAGACAGTATCTGAAATCATATAAAAATATTACAGATTCCCCACCACAGTTTTCTATTTTAGAAATAAAGATATGATTCTAAAGTGATTATTTTCTGCCAAACGTCAGCAGATTTCCACAGTGAACTCTTAAACCCTTGAAAAGGAGGGGCAAAAGAAGAAAGAAAGAAAAAAATGGAACAGCTAATAAACCTTTTTTAAGATAGCAACAGCAAAAATACTGCCTATCATAATACTGTGGCACAAAATAAATCTTTTAAAACCAGTTGTCAATGAATAATACACTTATCACTCAGACTGGAGGCGTGTATGAAACTCATAGTTGAGTATTCTCCAAAGGAATATGTCTAGACATTTGAAATATAGTTTGTTGGCCTCTCTCATCAGCCGAAGCCTAAGTATGATGCATCTGTCATCAAACATGGCAGCAAACATTAGCCTGTGTGATTCATTGCTGGTTTTGCTATAATTCAGTTAATGATGACCATATATATTTTAATCATCTCACTGAATTCAATTTAACTCATTCATATTATCTCAAGGAACTGCAACAATTACATTGCAAGAAGAGAGAGAAACAGAGATGACAGAGGAAAGTTTCCAGGCAGCAAATTTTGGAATTAATTTCTTGTTCCTTATTCATTATTAATACAAGTAATTTTAGAACAAACCATAGCATGAAATTTTATTATTAGTTGCTCACTTCAGCTTGCTAGGGTTGTGTCCATTTTTAGACATTTTATATTTTTCTGATTAATTAAAAATTAAGAAATACATGGGCTATCCGCTCACATTATTAGCAGTTTACAGAAGGAAAAAGAACCTGAGTAAGTAAAGTCTCCTTCAGTTGTAAACCTAGGCCCCTATTTAGGTATTAAATTAAGTCAATGATAAGAAAAAGTGGAAAATCAATTGGACAGAATAACTAAATGAATGGCATAGCTGGAAAGCAATTTTTTTTTAAAAAAAGCACCTTGCAAGTAAAGTATAGTTACAATGAGACACTCTGAGGCTGGTCTGCAGATTGGATATCAAAGCATAAAACCCACAGAACAGAAATCTCTCCATCTGAGAGAGTCAGAAATCTAGGGAGGAAACCTTCATCATAGGCAGAAGAACAAGGAGCAAGTTATGAATGAGGAAAAAACCCTCAGCATAAATCCGAGCAGTGGTGAAGTGAATAGCGGGGGATTTTGTCATCCAGACAGTTGGAAAAACTGGAGAAAGCTCTAAACAATAACAATCCCATGGGGATGGACAGGAGAGCCAGGAAGTGAGTTTGATAGACACTGCTTTTCCGAAGCATCGTTAGGACTTAGGAGTTGTTTATTGGCTAAAGAGCTCTTGAACAATAACCGGTGACACAAAGGATAGATTGAGAAGCAATTTGTGGCTTTATTTTTCACAAAAAGCTGAGCTGCATCCACCTTTGCCATATTGCTGTGAAGTTTAGCACCTGAGAAAATCAGATGACTGCGTTCAGAGTTAAACGTGAAAAACAAACCTTCACTGCAATATGCAAGATCACTCATTTCCTGTAAAAGCCTTCTTTAAATAGAGAATTAATGTTACAGATGATTGCGTGTGTTGGTTTTTAGTTGACCTTTTTTGCTCCCTCTTGCCCCTTATTCTGATGCTCGTCTGTGCTCTACCAATATTCTCAGTCTCACCCACCAATTTTTTCTTTTTTTTCCACTTCTGAAGCTCTCCCTCCTTTCCTCCCAAGCATAATACATCCTCTTAATTTCCACAAAGCCACTGTGCTGTCTGCATCCAAGCCTCTCATGTCAGAACCTATTTAAATCTAACACCTCTGTAAAAAATGATTTACAATAAATAGTTCTACTAACAGACAGGTGTCGTTGTTCCCCGGGAGAAACCAGTTAAAGCATGAAGATAACTTAACATGAAGATGTAAGATGCAGTGAGTCCCACTTGCATTAATATAATCCACATTGTACTTCTACGCGACTGAAATCAAATGTTTGCGGTTAGAATTTACACCTATGTACTCGAGCCAGCCACATAAATTTAATCCTTATAAATTCTAATCTAAAGTACCGTTAAGAGGGGAATCTGTAGAAAGAAACCTGAAAATGTTTACCATAATTGATATACACTTATTCTGGATGGGCATTTGGCCTACTCATTTCTTTGCCCTGCCTGCCTCCCTCCCTCCTCCTCTGGCTCCCAGACCCTAGAAGCAGTGAAGTTGCATCCAGAGAATGCTGTTATAATAATTACTAATTGCCCTGTCCTCAAAGGAGCAGAGTAATCTGTGTGCAGTGCTCTGACCACATTCAGATCAAGGGAGCTCAGTGCCTTCCCATCAACCAGTTTGCCATTTCAAAGGTTTAATCAATGATTGCACTCATATGAAATCTAAAGGAAGAACACCACACCAAATTTGCAGTAAGTTGGCAGGAGTAATAACATATTGTAGCTTGTACTCTTTTAATATTTTGTGGACATACAACGTGTGCAATATAGTACAAAATCTGCCATCCTAGCACAAATAACAGAAGAGTGAAAAAAAGGTAAAAGTTTTGCAAGGGCTAGTTTGTCCTAAACTCAAGTACTCCATCATGGGTTTGACCTAAATTGTGCAGCAAATGGAGAGAATTCTGGACGTTCTCCAGCAGCTCCAGCTAAATTAAATATGAACATGAATAATGCCCTGGGGCCCTGCATTCTCTGGGATGCCACAGGCATGGGACTCACGGGAGAATCCACCCTTGCTGCAGAACTGTGTTCCAGATTTTAATTAACTCTGAGTTTCCTATGTTAAGCTTTTCCTGTGAAAGCCTCCCACAGTAAAAACACTTCTAGCTGCTGAATTTTCAAAAACTTTCTTTGAAAAAACATAATTTCAGGGACCGCAATCACTCATTCCAGATACACGGTTCATGAACTCAAAACCATCATGTCCAAAGTACTGCATGTTCTCATCTTTCCTAACTGCCATATGCTACTAAGTCATCTCATTTTATATGCACCCTCATGGCTCCAGGCTTCATGGGCAGATGGCTCTTTGCCACCTAATCAAATTCGCACATCAAGGGCATCCCAAGTGAGGTCCTTGGTAGAACTGTATCCTCCTTTAGTTCCTCTCCCTTCCTTGAACATTTGAACATCAGTACAAACTTGTACTACCAAAAGGTTCATAATTTTCAGATATCAGACACTCATCCTTCAATTAAGCGCAACATAGTACAAGCAGTTCTATCCCATTCACTCTAAAAATACAGTTCAGTGCCTTGGAACTTCACAGCATACCCACACACAGTCCTTAATATCCCTTTTGGTTCTATTTTGGGTCTCTCCTTCTTCTATAGCTGCATCTGTTCATTGGGCAGAACGTGTCTACGTCCTCTGCCACCACACACGCAGTTACAATAATGCGTCTTTACTCCTGCAACCAAGTGACAGTTTTTGCCGTACTGCACCAAGCTTGATGCAGCATCTAAATTTGCATGCCTTCTAATTTGCTTTAACTGCATATTGATAAAGCTGAATTTTCATGGATCAGCTCATCTTAACATAGGCTTCTGGCTGTTGCCTTTGATGGACTCATAATCTCAGAGTTGCATTTGTTTCTCTGGAGCATCCTATTAATCAGACAGGAAAGTTCTTGTATTAAACTGTGGTATTTCTTTAAGCCACTGTGATCTATGTTGCCTCACCAGGTTGGTTAGATTTTTCACACATGCTTTTATCACATTTTACTGCCACAGTGTCTGTAACTCTTTACTTGCTGCATTACCTGTCACATCCATTAAATACTTGTATAAGCACACATCTCGTCTGAATGCTCAGCAGGGTCAGGGTTAGCCTGGCACTGACGAAACGTTATTTCACAAACCTGTACAATTCTTCAACTTAAAAAAATATTGCTTTCTTTTACATACAGAATCTCCTCAGCTTATCCCTTCTAGGATACTTCTTACAAACACCAGGATAGATGCAAGAAACAAGGTCATCTATGTTGAGTGTGACTAAACCCTTCACTTTGCACCTTTTTCTCTAAAGAAGGAACAGTGTAGTAATTTTTAATATTGCCATCAACAGCTACAGAAAAAACTCACCCTGTTAAGTTCCGTAAGATAAATAAAGCTGTTTAGTATGAACATTTTAAGGACACCTAAAAACAGTTTTGTAATCTATACTAAAAAGAAGTAATCAGCTATCCAATAGCTGGTTTTTTAAAGATAACACATCTAGAAGAGTGTTATTTGAAGTGTTTTTATAGAAGAGCAATGGTGCAATTGTGCTGGTATGTATTATCATACTGACACTGCAGATGGCAGATAGAACAGAAAGTGGAAACGAAGATGTCTCTATACTAGTTACTTCTAAACATTCATAGTAGCACTTAATAAATCCCGGTTTTAAATATCATGTTTTACATCTAGCTTTTCTAAGCAGTTGGATATTTTGTGCCTCAGAAGACTACAGCCAAAAAAGCACGCACAGCTCACCTTCCCATGCTACAATGTCATCTCTGCAGATTAAAAAAGGGCTATCCCAGAGAACACGGTGACCCAGAAGGCAAAGATGAAGTGTTTACAATTTGTTCCAGACATCACCTATTTAGTTACACATAGTTCTTTATACTTACAGTCCCTTCTATTGCTCTGCTGAGAGTAGTAACCTGAATATGCCAAGAACATAGTGGGAGCCTGCTAAACATGGACTAAGTTTACTCCAGTGTCTCATAGCTGCAATGGTTTAACAAGTGCTGCACAGGCACTGTATGAGTAATACCATTTATAATCAGTTAAGCTAATCATCCTTACCCCCCTTCTGTAGCCCCTTCTTCCCCAAGGACAGATAAAAGTCATCTTCCTTTGAGACACTACTCGGTTAGCCATTTCAATAGACAAAAGATCCCATGCCCCAGAAAGCATTATTTTGACAATTTTCAAGCTGTTTTGAAAATACAAAAGACAAAAGCTAAGAAGCGGATGTTTGCAGAAAGATCCAAGTTTTTGACATTATTTAAAAAAAATAAAAATCTGTCTGCCACCTAATATCATTTTCTCTATAATCAGAGCCACATTATATATACTCTAAAAGTAGCATTTGGCTTGCTAGCCTAAGTTGAGTCCTCAAAGTACTAAAAAAAACCCAAAGCAACACAAAAAACCCCACCCACAAACCCCTGTGGTTTTTCTAACAATAACAGGAAGGTGTTCTACGTGGCAGTTTTTATTCTCTCTTTTGATAACATGGCTACATAGCCTCATCTGTCTGGCCCAGAGCCATGCGGCCACCAAAGCTGTTTTCTGCCTCCTGAGCTGGTGCTGTAAGATACCAAACTCTTACGAAAGCACCAGTCTGTTGCTCAGGTTTTGAAAACAAACTGCATCCTATTGGCCTGGTCTAAATGAGGACCTTCATTAGCACTCCGCCTAGCTTCTCAACACTGATCCGGCTCAGATGGAAACCTGAAGCCATGCTGCTTGGAGTAGGCGAGGCTGGGCACAAACAGGAGCAAATCCTTGGCGTTCAAAGATCAAAAAGGGACGTAGCTGACAAGTTTTGACCTTTTTCCAGAATGAGGCAGCTGCATCAGGGGGTGCTGTAGACAACAATTTTGGATTTAAGCAAGCAGAACAGGTACTGATGCTACCTAACTTAACGGTGATCTAATGTTAGGGTTCCGAATTTCTCAGAGATGCTTCATTATCTTGCCAACAAAGAATAGAAACTGAAAGTGATTCAGGCGACCAAAGTGCAAAAATCCTACTCCTCCAAAGTTCCTCTAGGTCCTGTTTTAGGCACTAGGCGCTTTCTTCTTTACCCTGACTCTAAGCAAAACACTATAAGCACTGCTAATCAATAGAAGTTCAAACTGAGTTAAGAAAACTGTTAACAGAAGATGATTTAAGGTAAGGAATTCTAGATGCCAATTCTGTACAGAGGCGGGCTCATTTTTATGTTTCTTTTCCAATGTCACCTGCCTCAAGTGACTTTATGCTTGGAACAAAGAGCATGGAGGAGCACCACTGGGTCAGTTGTAATAGTCTGGACTGAGCTACTGCTTCATGCTGACAAAAGCAAATCCTATGGGGAAAGCAGTGAGGCAGAAGCAGCAGAGTAGGAAGATATATCAGCATGCCTCAGCTACTGGAACTCTTGAAAAAGTACTGTATTAGGTCAGGATGAAGGTCAGTTTTGTTTTTATTCTTTCTGACAAGACACCAGTAGCAAATATGAAACAGTAAGGTGTATAAGAATAAAACATCCCTAGACTGTTAATATCTCTGTATATTTTACAGTTAGAGATAGTCAGTAATTTAGGATATTTCTGAGTGGCTGCAGACTGTATTTAAACTAGCATTTTTAAATACCATGTTCCATATACAAGTCTAATCCTTTTGACCCTATGACCCGGAGAAAAGTCTCATAGCCGTGAGTTCCACTACTACATTACACAGTGTAATGAAATAAAAGTCTGAAACTTGCTGCCTGATCACTTCATTGAAATCTTAATTCTTATAAGCTATCAAACATTCCCAAATCAAAGTCATGGACAATGTCAAACTGGTCCTCTGTTACATTTTAGTTTTCTTTTTTTTTAAAAGCAGTATTGAACATAGTATTGGAGAAGACGACAAACCCCAATTTTAAGTAGTAGCATAATATTTTTGTTTGTTTCACTCTCAATTTCTTTTTTTGTTTTGCTTTTTATTTTTTGCTTTTACTGCCATTGAGCCCTAAACTAGCATTTGCAGAGAAGCATGCCGGCAGCAAGATTTTCTTCCTTAGCAGAGTTTAGAACTCCTCAGTCTTCATTATTACACACATGATGTACAGGGATTTGCATTTATTACCACTAAGTTACACCTGGCACTTCAGCACTCGGCTATTAAGTATCAAGAAATCTTTCAGAAATTCAGTAAAGAAAGCTTCAGATTTAACATCTGGTACTTTCAGCAGAAAGTCACAAAGTAACTCTTAAAAACATTCTTTGGATTACTGAGTCTAAGACCTTCCTATGTATAAAGCCCAGTATTTCTCCCCATTCTGTGGTTTGAGTAGTTTGTACAGAAAAATCTTTTACTTTTTTACCTTATTCTTGTTTCTGGATTCTTGTGAAAGTAGCAACAGAAGATCCCAGAATGATCTTCTGAATGTGACTGCTTTCTATTAGCTTAAAGGGGATATACGTGTGTGTGTGTGTGTGTGTGTGTGTGTGTGTCCTTGCTTTGCACCCAGTTATATATTTGAATGTAAATTGGTATTAATTAAGAATACCTAATGGTAGATTTGGATTTAAATTTTCAATATTTGGAAGAAAACCAAGTCCTGATGAGCAACAGGAAGAGCTGAAAACAGAAGCAGAGGCCAGCTGGTCTCTTCTTCCAAGTGTGAATGTGTTTTATATTGTGCCTCATAAAAATGAAAAGTCTGACTCCACGAAGTGGCCAATATAAAAAGGTTACCACCATCGCTGTGTGTCTGTGGTTTTGGGAGTGATCACTGCTGCAGGGCTCTGTACTGTTCTCCTAATGTGTCTGTGTGGCTTTTTAGGAGAACGTGACTAGAACTCTGCAGAGATTTAAGGATGGAGACCCTATTTAAAAGATCTGAACAGCTTTAGGTGCAAAACAGGTGCCAACACATTTTGCTTAAAGACCATGACAGTTCCAAGTACACATGAAAGCTGATTTTTAAGCATGCAGGAAACTTTGTCCCTTTTGGATTTTGCTGGCAGGTTCAGATGCCTGAGAACACAGGACTGTGATCCATGTTAGATACAGGCATATTTAAAAACCCGTGCATAACCATAATTACCATGTTAAGCACCCAAACTGCAGTCAGGAGAAACAGTGCAGTATAAATCCTTATCACAGCAAGAGACTTTCAATATCAGATCAAAGCATATTAAAACATATGAACATCCCCATTTTTAAAACATACGGCCATTCCCATTAATGCAAGAGCAATAGAACTATCACTCTTAAAAAAATATTAAGTATGTTTCAAGACTGAACTAATCACCACATCACTTTTAACTTGCATCCCCTATGAAGCCTATATTGTATACAAGCTATCCAGCACTATGAAGTGTACAGCAAGTAACTAAAACTGTGCATAAGACAGAAGATCAACATCTTAATATCCTTTCGGAAGACAGACAGATGTGTTGTTTAGTCTAAAATGATTTCACAGACCAAGCTGATGTGACAGTAATTTATTATATTACTGCATGAAGAGCTAAAAGACTAGTACAATGCTTAAGGCTGAAATTCAACCCTATGCAGAGGAACTAGTGCAAGATTCATATACTACTAAAGTACTACTGAAGCACTGCTTTCAAACAGGCAATAAACAGACCAATACATAAAGCAACAGTGGTGCTAACAGTGATCCTAAAAGGAACTCCTCTTAGGAAAAAAAATCTTGGGAAGTTCTCTTATGAAAGATTTCACTCCCAGGGTTTGGGTCTAGATCGTAACTGCAAGAAGCATTCTCCCAGGTATTTCTCTGGATATAAGTGTAAAATCACATAGTTTCCTTAAGAAGCTGCCTTGAAAGGTAAAGTTTTGAGAGAGAGATATCAAAACATGGGAGGTTCAGGGGGCAGGGTAGAACTACAACATGATTTTCAGTAAGTGTCTTCAACACCAAGACAAACCTGTATTACAGATCACTTTGTAGCACTTTACAAAATGTACACTATATATTATATATGCATATAAACCAGTATTATTTCAATCGCTAAGTTCTTCCTCATCACTGAAATAAGCACTTTTCTTAATCCGTGGACGTTTTGAATCATCTGAAATTGAAGATTCCCCTGCAGTCTGTGTCCATCTTTGTTGTTCTTCCTCAATTTTGGCTTGCTACAATGTAAGAAGGAAAAGCATTAACTAGGATTAAGAAAAATTAAGATGCATTACAAATAATAATGCTAATTATTAATATCCATTGAATTGTTCCATAAGTTAAAGAATTCAAAGGGTTTATCTCAATTTCCAGATAAACTGCGTGACAAATGCACTAGAAAACATTTCTGAAAGTAGTTCCTACATGCAAACAGTAAGTCTTCTACACCAATGCAGCCCACATAGAGTACCCTCTATTTTCAAAGAGAGGAACTTTGCCCATGGCAAACTTACAGAACTATAGAGCAGCTGAAATCTGAAGCAAAGAACGCATCGTGTTTTAAATTGACATTATTGAATCAGCTTTGCTCCACTAACAAGTCTATCTGTTGTCTTTTGCAGTCATTCATTCAGGGAATGAATCTCTTCAGGGATGTAAAGGTTATTCAACTAAAGGTTTAAAGAGATGCTTCCTTTTACTGGGAAATATGCTATCCCAGTTAAAATCTTTGGATGGCAAGAGAAATGGGAATGTTTCCTGGCTTATTTACATTTACAGGTTTTACTTCCAATCGTGGAGTTTTTGGGGTGTGGGGCGGATAATTTTGCATATTTGCATCTTTTTTTGGACGACATCATGTAAAATTTTTGCACTCATTACAGTCATATTCAGGGTAAAGTTATCTTAAAAACTCTTGAGGGTTTTTTTGGGTGGGACAGGGACATACAGGGAACAGGTGAGGACTAGGGAGCTAAGAAATTTGAACATCAGGTCAGGCTTGCTCTGTGTAGTGAAGCAAAAGCCTGTAAAGAAGTATTAAAGAATATAGTAATACAGCTGTCAGACTATCTACCTACCTAACAAAAAAATGCGTTAAATATCTTTTGAGAGAAGAGGTCTATTAGAGACCACGACGGACTGTATTACGCAAAGGAAGCATTCCAGAAGTAGATGTTGTTCAAGGATGTTCTAGTGAGGGCAGAGGATGTACCTGGTCAGTTACATGACTTTTTTTCTGGCTGTTCAGTTAACAGAGTAAAGAGGGATTTGTGGACCAAAAACCTAAGAGAGTATCACAGCAGAGATGACAGGAAACTAAGCAGCAAAGGAGCTTGAAGGAAAAGAAAAAATTGGAACACACAAACACAGCAATAGTGAAACAGTAAAAAACAAACAAACAAAAAAAAAAAAAACCCAAACCAAAAAACCAACCAACCCAAACAAAAAACCCCAACTGAACATGCCTGCAATGTAAAAAACCCAACTAGTCACCAACTACTGCCAGGCAAGAGTGCCCTGAGTGCTACGGAGTGGACAGACCTACGGGTGTATCTCAGAGCTTTCAAAAAGCAGCTAAAAAAAGAAATAGAGTTCCATTTAAATAATAATAAATATGAAATGCTTCATTTTTGTACCTGAACAGCTATGGCTTGGCTGAGGCTATCTAGAGCAGGGTCTTCTCCTTCCTCTTCACTTTCTTCCTCCTCCTCACTTCATTGTGCAGAGAGAGAAAAACATTTTAAGTGTTCAATACGAAAAAGCTTTCTAAAAGAAGTAGTAACATGTAAATAAATATACATACATTTCTTCTGGCTCAACTATTTTCTTTCTCTTCTTCTTTTCTTTTTTTTTTGGTGGCTCCCGCTCTCCTAGCATATTTTTAGGACAAGCGTAACTTAAATGTCCTGCTTCCTTGGAGAAAAAGAAATATTGCTTAACAGAAACCATTACAAACAACTATATGTTGAAACATGTCATGAGGAAAGTTAATGTAAGACAGTTCACGGGGAAAAAAATGGAAGCAATTAGCAAGATAAATGGAATGCTGAATTAGCACACAGAAGACAAACTCTTCTCTATAAGCTTGCCATGGAAACGAAGAGATTGGCGGTGATATGCATGTTTAACCGCAAATTGAGAACAAGCTATGCGCAAAGTAGATTTTCTTTGGCTGCTACAATAGCTGAATATGCTACACCACGGTTTATGTTCAAGTTGAGATATAAACCTCAGCATTAACAGTTTAAGAAACAGGAGTGAGTCAACATTTTTGCTCTAAAAAGCGTTATGAATATAAATCAAGTTTGTATTTGACATTAAATACTATCCAAATCTCAATCTCCTATGTTGTTATGTTCAAGAAAAGTGAGGAACTGCCTACACCTTAAAACACATTTCTGTTTAAAAACAGTTGTTTCCAATATTTGTTTTGCTGCCAACTATATCATGAACATATATAGCAAAAGCAGATATTTTGAAGCAAAGAATAGGAGGTTTTCCTTCTCAACCAGCATTATACTGATACTCAGATCTGTCCGCTCATCAGCGTGTTAAGCAGCAATTACGTGTATGTATTTCCCCCCACCCCCAAAATCCCAAATAAAGGACAAAAGGAGTACTATCATTCTTGAAAATGGTACAACTGCTATGCAAGTTGATAATATCAACAGAAAAAAATGAATTTAACAGCACAGCCAGGATTAGCAATGGCCAAACTAAAGAAACAAGCTAAGGGTTGAAAGATGGAACATATTAGTTCATTTTTGGTTCTACTCACCCCACATTCGTAACACTTCGACTTATCAAAGTAGTTACGCCTGCGAATGAACTCCGCTGCTCTTCCATTATCAATGGCAATACTTGCTTTTATTACTCTTCCAAACAACTAGAGCAAATTGGAAAAAAGGTCAATATTTTGGGACTGGAAACCCAACCCTCCTGCCATAACAACTTTCCACAATTTACCTGTTTGTTATTAAGTGCCCGAGAACAGTTTTGTGCAGATTCTTTATCCAAAAACAAAATAAAGGCAACTCCTTTGCTCTTCCTGGTGTCTTTGTCTTTCATAATAGTAACTCTGAAAACATATAACCGCGTTATTGATACACTAAAATTACTTCAGAGACATTTTTTCCTTAAAGATCTCAGTGGGATCTTCACGTTGCTATATAGCAAAAAGGAAAAAGTATATTTCACAATAGAAATGCTCACTAAACAGAAAGCCAAAGGAACAGCTAACCTGGCCACGTGCTTACAGGTAGAGCAGAGGTGATTTAAAAAAGGTCCACGGGGTCTTTCTGGGTCCAGTATTATTCTTTATTGCCTTGGATGACTCGAAGAACAAAGAACATACTCTTTAGATTTGCAGACAACGCAGCTGGAGGGAACTACACATACTGGAGGCGAAATTAAAATTCAGGACTAATCTCGACCATTGCTATCATTGCTGAAAAACACAGTATATTGAACTGCATCCAAACTGAGAATTCTGTGTTTCTGTAGGACTAACCAGCTAAACAGGTTCACGATAGGAAACGATAAGTATATGCAGGATTGTTCTACAAATATCTCTGACTGGAACCCAAGCAGGTCACGGATGCATGTGTTATTTTACATGACAAAGTTAAATCTTCAGTCTAACATTGGAATCAACAGCTCCAGTAGCACATCGAGAAATTCAAGAAAGATTTAGACCCAGTGAAAAAAACAGACAAAGAAAAAGAATTACAAGAGGTGAAGGAGGGGGAAACCCACATAACCTCAGTTCCTTCAATCTTAACGACAATTGTTTTTAGCTCTTAAAAAAAAACCAAAACAAACCAAAAACCAGTGGGAAACAGGATGCCAATCTGCACATACACATTAAAAAGTAGGGAATAAACTTCTCCCTGGGTCCACCACAGGCAGAACAAGGTTCAGCCATAAGGTAAGCCAAAATTGTAAGAAGCAATAGGACATTTGGGGGGGAAAAAAAAAAACAAACCCCAAACAAACCCCACTTCAATGCAGAAGGCCTACCAGAGAACCTGTGTAAGTAACAGATTACCTACATATTAAAAAGTGTATAAAATAAAAGCTCAGTAAAGAAAGCTCAATTTTCCCCCAAATACATGCACAGAAAGACAGAGCTTAGAACAGTTTTTCTACCAAAGCCTCTTGGACAAGGCTGTGTCCAACTGAATGCACTGAGTTGAAGTGTCAATAAAACTGATTTCAGAACAATTCTATTAATTCTTTTGCCAAATTACTCTTCCAAGAGTTCCAACGGAACCCTAATATGACTGTCAGACTTCTAATTGCAATATTGAATGTACCAGTTAATAACACAAGCATAGAAAGAAACAAGGGTGACAATCTTTAAGAAGTCAGCAACTTCTTGGAGCCCTAGAAAGCCTGATTTGTCATGGAACAAACTGAGCTGAAATCATAAGTCAGGACATACTGGGGCAAGAAATGCAGTATGGAAGAAAAGTCAGCATGATTTTGCTGAGTCAAGACACAATTCAAAAAGAAGTCTATTAAAGCTTATTTAATTAAGTTAAAGCTGACCTATACGACATTGCAGAGCTTTCTGCAAAGCGTTTTAAAGTCCCTGAACAAAGACTCTGCAGAAATCAAGCTAATATTTGAAAAGATTTTTCTTGGGAATTAATAACTAGTTACAAATAGGAAAACTGATACTTGTTAGCCTCAGTTTCACAGTGAAATGGGAATACCGGTAGAATCCCACAGTACCTGCACTGTTTATACTCAGGTCAGCTTGCAAAGGGGTGAAAAGGAAATAAATTTTGCTAGATACAAAAAAAAAAAAACCAAAAAAAACACCACACCAAACAAACAAACAAAACCAATCATGGTAGTATTTTACAATATTTTACACATGGTATTCTGTGGCTTGATGCATTTGGTTTAACTTCTGGCAGTGACTAGACAAAATGTCAGGAAAAATTAGGTATCAGTAAGTGAATTTTTTGCAAAACAATATCTAGGTGGGGGAAAACAGTAACTATGCAGATAGAATTGCAAGTTCTAACTAAATTAGCTACTTTCACACAGGACACAGCACAGGATTTCTTCTGCATAGGCATCTGAAAACACCATTTCTGTTGTCTATGACAGTCAAAAAAAAAAAGCAAATAAAGCACTAGAAACTATTAATAAAGGAAAAGAGAGAATACTGCTATGACACCTTTACAATAAGCTATGCATCATACAGCCAATACTTCACACAATTCTCATCCTCCTATTGAACACGTTCAAAAGCCAAGGCAGCAGGAGGCCCCTACCCCCAAACACACGGAGTATAGGTACATTACTAAATGATAGCAGGGAGGTCAGAAGCGTCAAATTTAGGGAGAACAGGCCCCTCAATGGATATTAAACACCAGCGTTACTACAACCTACACCAGCATTACTACAACCTTTGCTCAGGATTTTTCTAAACCAGTAGTTCAATCAACTAAAACAGACACCCCACCCTGGAAACAATAGAGACAGTAGGTGCCCAGTTGTATTGGTCACTGCACATCTGCCAGAGCCCTACATAAGGGTTTTCCTCTCAGTCAATTTAAAAAATATGCTTTTCTAAAATTGTAGTTTGGCTTTTCCTGCTACTTGTCATCTGAAACACACTCCTGAGACTTCAAAAAGTTTGCATCTCACAGATTATTATGGCAGCTACTAAAAGTTACAGAAGATATTTGCTGGTGTAGAGCTGAACACTGAAGTCTTGAGTCTCGTTATTCTGATCAGTTAAAAAATAAAGAAACAAAACAAAACAGTGGCATTTATTTCTATCATTTGAACATAGAGGCAGGTATTCACAAACATCGTTCTTGAATACCCCACATATTAAAAGCTGTTATTATGCAGCTTTATACCTAACCTTAAATATAATACTAAGCAGTCACAATAACAAGTCTCTCTAGAAGAAAAAATAGAGGAATTCTACATTGCAATTGTGGGAACTGTTTGTGGGAATTGTGACATCTAGTTCACACAAGTAGAAGCTCCCCCTTGTACACTTATCCACTTGTGTCCCAGGCAGCGTTCGGGGGAAGGGGAACAACACTTACTGGAAGAATATTGTTTCGACTATTTCAGAGAAAAGACCATTGGTATACAACAACATTCTGCTTGCTCTTAAGAAGTGGTTAGTAAAGCCTGTCCCCAACACATATATTCTTACATTATGAGTGTAACTCCAAGAACTTCCAGTTGTTAAATTAAATTTATATTTTATTAAAAATGAACAGGACTTTAATACAGTTCCACATTCATACTTAAATTATAAAAAGCACAAGACTTCCAAGTGAAACAGAGACATTAAGTATTTAAAACAAAAGCTACAAAAATAGCAGGCCATATCAGGTCACTTACTTGACAACTTTCCCATACTTCGAAAATATCTGAAATATGAAACAAAATAAAAAGATTTATCAACAGACAATTGCATGTAATTAGTAATCAATTTATCAAGACAAACTTTTCTAAGTAAGAGGTATATATCACTATTGTATTTACACTCAAAATTGTTGTCAGCAAGTTTAATCTGCACAATGCAGCTCTTAAAAACTTACCCTGTATAGATCGTTGTTTGTCAAAGCAAAGGGTAAATTGGACACATACACTGTGCTTTTGCTTGGTGCCAACCCACCACTCATTTTTCTGCTGAAAGGAGAAAGAGAGAAGAGTTAAACTGCATTCAACAGAGCAATCAATTACAAAACAGTTGCAACACTTTTTAGAAGTTGTTTTTCAAACCCAGCCCAGAGGGTCATGATAAAGTTGCAGGAAAGCACAGCTTTCATTTCCCTTTCATCATTTTACGTGAAATTAGTGTTTGCCTTCATGTGCTACAGAAAACATACATTCCTTTCCCCTTCACTGGATCCAAAGCATATTTTTGTTGTACGAGTCAATTTGTAAATCATGAAAAAAACAGACGACAAGTTTGCACTTAAAATAAGCCTCTGCTGATTTGTGCAGTAAAGAAAGGTTTAGGTCCAGAAAGAAACAAGTAATTTCCATTTGTTAAACATTCTGGCCAATATGTGAAATTAATGACCTTTGATCAAGTAGCTGCATGTTCTGATTCTTTATACAAGTTTCAGTTCAGCTGCATTCAACACAGAATAAACCACATTCAGTTAAGGGGAGAAAAAAAAAAACAACCCAAGGTTCCCTAAAGCAGAGTCCTAATTATTTGGGGGGAAGATACTGCACTGGCTTTAAAATGTATCTCAGCTGCTGAAGCAGCAAGTATTTCCCTCTGGTATCTGTTGTTCAGGCTTCTACACTGCTCTGGAACTGCAAGCGTTCGGATCTGATCACAGACAGCATCTACCCTAGAGGCACCTCCCCTCCTCCTGACTGAACAGCTCTATACTGGCAGGAACCAGGGAAATCTGGAAGCCATTGCAATTTCCAATCTCTTTTAAGCTCTTGAAACAAGTAGCCAAGACTATGCACAGAAACAATGAATCAATTCAAAAACCTTGTTATAACTGCATACACATCTTCTAATACTATGTGAAGAGTAACTGAACTAACTTGAGAAAGAACAGCCTATGTTTTTCCTCATGTTTGGACATTTCCCAAAATTTTAAGTCTGTGCAAAACACTTCTTCCCTCCGATCAATTCTGTAGCCATGGCTCAGTCCAAGAGCTAAGCGAGTAAAATTTAAGATCAGGATAAAGCACAACCCTTATGAGAGGGCACACCAAATAGTACAGCAAAAACGTTCCCCTACATAGGCCAATTACTACCTCCTTCTCCCGTTTCCTGCAGCCTTATTCCTGCTTCTTGGCACCTCTAGCCAATTCCTAAATGAGGATCAAGCCATTTCTTCAGCAAGACCAACTCATTTTAAAAATGCAGGCAAAAGCTGATGAAGGGATGAAAGAAACTAAGGTATTAGAAATGAACATCCGTCACAGTACACACAGTTTCTTTGGGGACTTTTCAGGCAGTGAGTTTGAGCAGATTGCTTGGCCAAGTGCCAACAAAGTAACTAATATCACACTCTAATCCGACTGTGGTTATTTTCTGGCATTTCATGATTCAGTCATCTGAAGAGTTGACATTCCCAGAAGACACCGATTATCCAAGTGTTTTGCTTCTCTTTCCTGACATGCTTACTGTATCACAATTCATTTGAGTGGCAGTTTCCAAGTGATTGAATTTTGAGTTCTTCCATGTTCAAAGACTGTGTTTTTTGGCATGAGCAGAAATGGCAACATAAAGGTTAAGCAAATGAAAACAGAATAAATTTGTAATAAAGGCCACACATTGCATCTGGTGTTACGCAGACTGGATTCATTATTCCAAATTCCTTGCTGCTTGGCATTAGTATCCTTGACAAGCCTAACCAGACTGACTTGGCAACATGCCACGCGAATGGATGGCCTGAAGTGCAGTTATCCAGATGTACAGTGGATACAAAGGATATGGCAAGGGCTACCTCAGCGCTGCACTATGCTATGTTGCCAATGCTAATATATTGCAATAGCAGAGGAGAAAGCAGCAGAGGTGAACCTCAGGTGCCTGTAGATAGCAATTTAACTCTGCCTAAAAGACAAGAGAAGCTAGAGCACCTTGTAATAGGAGACCAAGCAGGCCCCGTATTAATGAACAGACGCCAGTGAGCATGGCGTGACTGGAGAGCAGTCAGCTTGTGTATTCCAGAAGGTGATATGTCATATGAAGATTACTACAGGCCTAATAGCTCAGTCAATAGGAAATTATTAATGAACGCTAGCTACAGAACTACCATTTTCAGGTGCACACTACTTTTTCCTGAAGCAAGCTGAACGAATTGCACCCCGGAGCGTTGGCTGCCAGACAGCTGAGGTCGAGCTTTGTTTCTAGTCCCCTGGACAAATTTCAGTGAAACAGTCTTGCTGCTCCGACTGCCCAAATATTCTTGGCAATTTGTATTGTTTAGGACTATCATGCCAGGATTTCTCACTTTTAATGTCTGACTCGCAGGACAGGCACAATTTTAATAAAAAAGGAAGTAAGTATCTGTAAGGCTATCACTATGCTCATGTTCAAGATGGCAAAGGTTCAAATTTGCCACTCCAGGAAAGAGTATTTCCCCAGATATGCAGGAGGGCTTCCTGTTCTAAATACTAAGGGGTCACTGGGATGGTTTATAAATACCTTGGCCAAGTGCCAAGCAGTTACAGACAGGTTCGCAGAATGGCAAGATTTGGGCCACTCATCTCATCTACTTAAAAGCCTCATTGTCCTTACTAAGTCTTCTGCAGAACATTCAAACATGACATTTTACCAAAAGCAATCTCTCAAAAATCTTGAGCATGTGTCGTGGTTTAGCCCCAGTCGGCAACCAAGCACCACCCAGCCACTCGCTCACTCCCCCCACCCCTGTGGGATGGGGGAGAGAATCGGAAGAGCAAAAGCAAGAAAACTCATGGGTTGAGATAAGAACAGTTTAATAATTAAAATAAAACAGCAATAATACATAATAATAATAATATGAAAAGGAAAAATAATGAGTGAGAGAGAGGTGAAACCTCGGGAGGAGGGAAAAAAAAACCCCACCCAAACAACAAGTGCTGTAACCGCTCACCACCCGCTGACCGACAGCGCCAGCCCCCGCGCTGCGATCGCTGCTTCCCCCGGCCAACTCCCCCCAGTTAATATACTGGGCATGATGTCACATGATATGGAATATCCCTTTGGCCAATTCGGATCAGCTCTCTTGGCTGTGCCCCCTCCCCTCCCGGCTTCTTGTACACCTGGCAGAGCATGGGAGGCTGGAAAAGTCCTTGACTAGTACAAGCACTACCTAGCAACGACTAAAACATCAGTGTGTTATCAACATTATTTTCATACTAAGTCCAAAACACAGCACTATACCAGCTACAGTGTAGAAAATTAACTCTATCCCAGCTAAAATCATGACAGGATGTTAAAATGCAGATTTCTGGTTACCTGTTGTGAATACAGTGGTATAAATGCAGCTTTAGATCCAACTACTGGCACAATTCTTCCCACCCTCACAAACGTTACCAAAACATCACACGTGTCAATTTTAATCCTGCCTTAACAAATCCATTAGTCCTTCCCCCCCCCCCCCCCCTTAAACCACCATGAAGCCCCTGTGGGGATGCCAAGTGCCAACATCATATGAATGAATAGCTTTTTTTTTTCCCCCTCCTTCCTTCATTTATGGATGCCAGCCTTGCAATACCAGCTTCACATTTATTGGTCTGATGTTTTCCAGCTTGGGCAGGGGGGTGGGGATGGGCAGTAAAAAAAAGCCAATTCCAGCTTTAAGCTAACTTTCTAGATAAGATGCATCTCATCTGGAGGCTCATCGTTACAAGGCTTAGAGTCCTTTAATTCAGGAATTTTCTAACTTAATAGAACTGTGCAATACAAGTTCGCCATTTTCATCACATTCTTTCTCCTTCATCACCATTCTTTCTGCTTTACAGGTTTTCACTTCACGGGCTGCCAACATAAATAAATAAATAAATAAAAAGCCCCAAACCATCTGTGCTTTCTACCAGCTGCAGGGGACTTGCCTGAGTCTCAGGTACAACCTGGCTTCTATATCCTGCGAGATCTCCCCAAAAATCAAAACATTTCCGTTTTATACAGAATGCTTTTATGGGGCTTCGCTGCTCTTCAGAATATTACCTGGTCACTTAACCCAAAGCTTCAGCTGGAAGCCAGTACATTATCTCCATGGGGTTGAGCACAACTCCCATTAATGTAATAGCCTCTCTGTAATATTAATGCATCCTTCATTTATCATTTTCGCATATTAACTCTCAGGATGGAGTTGTCTCTCATTACTATGACTTCTTGAATTCAGTCTTTTTTTGTTTTTTCCAACAACTTGAACTAAAAGAAGCCATTCTTCTGCTAGAGCCATCTGTCAGCAATGATTAAGTCTCCTGCAAAATATACTGGGTACACGAGTATGTTTTGCTTCAATCCAATATGCTTAATGCAGCACCTGTCACTCATGTTGAGAACATCACAAGAGAAGACAATGATTAATTTCAGTAACTGGCTTTTCTGCTCTGTCCCAGAACACATAAAGACACCACTAAAATAGTTCTGACGCATCTGACGCATCAAAGGGAGTCTGAATTTACCGATATTTTCATGACTTAACATCAACATTTCAACTTAAGCACAAACTTTTTTGTTTGTTTGTTTTTAAGTGCACAGCAGCAAGGTCAGATTTGTGACGTAATCAGTTGGGTATGTATAAATGATTTGTGGGTGAGTTACTCAAGATATGCTCATTCAGGCCAACCAATGTGAGTTCTTCTATCTTGATCCTTAAAACACCATATTTTATTTTCGATTTAACAGTATCCCCAGAGTTTAGACCCAAATCAACAAACCATTAGCTGTGGCAGCAGCTTGGCTCAAGCTTATAAACAAAAGTCTGTGGTAAAGGAGGAAACCAAACACATGTTCTCCTTGGTCCCTGACAAGGGTATTAACCACTTGCTACACTTCCTTCCTACACAACAGGCATGTAATAAACTATCAGAGCAGAATCTGTTTTACCTCTACAGAGTCACTCAAATATTACAAGGCAAATACTGCAGAGGATCAGAATTAGGTAAATAAAGTTGAAGCTCTCAGAAGGAAGAGTGCAAGAGCCCTTCAATCTGCCCAAGCCCAAGATGTACACAAAAAGGAGCCATGGTCTGAATCAAACTACTCTTATGTACTAATCTAGCTACAAAAACTTTAGGACAACAAGACTGGGCAAGCAGGCTGCCAGCAGGAACTACATTCATAACTTTAAGGACAGGTTGTTTTTAAACGCATTTCCAGCATAGTGACGATGCGAGAAGAGTCGCTCGGTACCGTCACGCCTCGTCTCACCCAGAACTCGACCCAGGAGGGGCGGACCCAGGTAACTCACTTCGGGGCGCCCCTTCCTCCTAAAAACCCCCGCCGAGACAAGCGACTCCATCTCGGAGCTCAGTACGTGCAAACCGATATTAAGGCAAGAGAACCACGGGCTCCTCAGGAACTTCCACGCGTGGCGTTAAAGCCTTTCGGTGTAAGTGACATCCCCTCGCGGTTCCTCCACCGCACCGCGGCCCCCACCAGCTGCTGCGCCACGACGAGCCGCTTCTGCCCCGCCTGCGCCCACAAAAGCCAGAAGCTGCAGACAAAGGGCTCCGGCCGCCACCGGACGGCGGGGGCGGAGGGCCGGGGCTCGCCCGCCTCCTCCCGCCCGCCTCCCCCCGCGCCTCGCTCCCCTCGAGGGGACGCGGCCCCGGCCCGGCCCGGCCCGGCCTACCCGTCACGGCGGGGCTCAGCCCGCGCGGGCGCCCATGGCGCGGCGCAACATCGGACACGCCGCGGGACAGACAGACGGACGGACGGACAGAAGCCTCCCGCACCGCTGCTCCAACCGCCTTCCCAACGCGGCGTCGCACTTCCGCTGACGACGGCGGCGACCGGCGCCGTCCCCGTCCCCGACCAATAGGCGGTGGCGATGGTGGAAGGAAGGCGGGTGTTTCCGTCAACGCGTGGGGAGCGCCGGAAGCGGCGGGCGGAGGCGCGGCGCCAGCCCCGGGAGCTGCCCTGCCGCTCGGCGGGAGCCGGAGGGGGAGGCGGGTGAGAGGCGGGGGCGGGCCGGGGCCGGGGGCGCGGGCGGCGGGCGGGCCGCGCCCGCGGGGGTGCTGCGGCGCGGGGTTTCCTCGCCTCCTTCTTCCGCGGAGCGAGGGTGACGCTTCGTCGCGTCAGAGCCGCTCGCGTGGCCCGCACCGTCGGCCCGCGGGTTGGCGGCCGCTCGGCTGCCGCGGGAGGCGGTTGGCGGCGCGGGGCCGGGGGGGGCCGCCTCGCCTCCCCTCCCCTCCCCGCCCCGCCCCTCCCGCCCCGCCGCCGCTAGCGGGCGGGGGGTGGCGGCCGAGGCGCCTGCGGGGCCCGCCCCGGGAGCCCGCACCTCGCGGGGGACACCGGGAGCCGGCATCCCCCTTCCAGCGCCTGCGGGCAGCCCCCGACCGCGGGCGGCAGGCTCCGTTCCCCCGGGTCTCTCGGGAGCGGGGGGCCGCGGGGGTGGGAGGGTAGCCGCCCCCCGGGCAGGCCGCCGCTGCCGCCGCCCCGAGGGCAGCTGCTGTAAACCTTCCCTTCCAATCCTTTCCAAAAGCCGTGCGTGGCGGGAGGTGTTGGTTTGCAGTTTGATTTGCGGTGTTGTCTCGAAGGGAAGGGTATTGCTCCTTCTGCGTACTTAGGAGACTCATTTCCAACTTCACTAACTAGCCGGAGGCTGTGTAAACCCCGTCGCAAACACTTTCAGTGAGGCTTCTTGTGGGTGTGGTGGGGCAGAATCAGTACCTTTTTGTTTCTAGAGAGATAAATAAGGCGTAGGTGTGTCATTTAGCTGATCTCCTTAAAAGTACTAGAACAAATCTGTACACTTAGCCTGACGACAGGGTGTCCTGTACTATATTGAGAGTCTTTATTAGTATCTAAACACTTTAAGTCTGCTCTCCGTGGTTCTTTGTTCTCACTCATACTCCTTAAGTAGGCTCTTTACCACGCATTAGAGGTTTTCCTGGATAGTCTTATAATAATTCTTTGTCTGAAGTGTCTGGGACTAAAAGGGAACAAAGACTCTGTCAGAAATACACACAAAGATGTGGAAACCCACAGAATCTGTGCAAGCAGTGAGTAGGGTTTGATACATTGATTTTCCCTGGGTGAAATGTTCAGGGTTGGTTGGTACTTTGAAGTGTAAATTATGAAAGCATTGTAGTTCTGACCTGTTACGACAGCAGTATGGTGAGCTGACATATTTTGTTGTCAAAATGTTTGTGCTGCAAGACGGAAAGCCACAGTGGAGGCGGTGATCCGTACAGTTGTTTGCGTTGTTGTTGCTAGCATAGCAGCTCCATCGCAGCCTGGCAGAGCGCTCTTCTCGTAGTGTTGACACTGATGAAGGACAGGACGTTGGTAACTGCAGGTGTTCAGGCAAAGATAAGCACTAATACATCAGTCATTGTATTAACATATCTCCCAATACATTGCCTCCATTTCTCTTGCTCCCAGTGATACATTAGCATGATGTGGTAAGAACAGTGAACCAGTTGGATTGTAAAACCTCATCAGAATGCTGCTGCTGTTAATTTTATTCAGCTTGCGCATTTCTGGCTTTTTTCCCTTTTGAGGTGGGAGTTAATTTGACTTTTGTGGTCAGTGCTTTCTTAAATAGGTTTTTTTCTTTTTTGTTTTTTTCTTTTTTTATCTTATTTTAAGTCAAAATTGCTGTGAACAGGTCAGGGAGAAAGACTGGAAGAAAGCCTTTTCCTTCAAGTTATTTGGTATCTAGGTTGAATATGCCTAGACTTATTGCAGTCACGCTTCTAATTGCTTTTGAAAATCTTATGGCCTAATATTGGTTATTAGGAAGAGATGGATTCTTTGTGTATCCCTGTTTTTTCTCAGTGCCTCCCTCACAGTATTTTATGTACTGTCATGGTGGATTTTTTCCCCCGGTGTTACACTTCTGCTTTTTCTTACCAATAGAGGACTATGTCTGTTCAGTGTTTTCTGCCTGTCCCAAGTATGGGGGGAGGAGGAGAAAGTTACTTTTTTTCCCCAAACTCAGTTTTATCTGTCTTGCTTCCTGTCTCAGTAAGAGATACTGGAATACCTTTCAAGCACTATCAAATACAGATTTTAATTGTTGGAAGAAAAAGCATTGTTTTCTATGTTTCTTGACGTCCTCAAAGCAGCAATTGTTGCAAAATTGGCCATGATATTTCTAATAAGTTACAATTCTCTAAGCATCCTTCCTAGGTCTTACTCTTACAAAAGCGTCTAAGCTTTTTTTGAGAGCTTTCCAAAGCAGAGGAAAGACAGAACTGGTCCACATTTGTCAGTCTCTGCTCTTTGTCAAAGCAAGAATATAAAACCAGATATATCCCAGCAGCATCAGAGATACTGCAGCTGTCTGCCTCTGCATTTACAGCGCAGCATTGGTTTTATGCTTTGTTCACATATGGCAAGATGTAGCCATCTGGGTTAGAAGAGCGGCATGTTTTTGAAACAAAAATGCAGATTCTGCAGAAGGTTGATAGCACACGCTGGAAAATTACAGATCCTGAAGAAGTAGATATTTCTAGCCGTGATGAAAATTGATGTTGCAAGTAAGTGTAAACAGACAAGAATCGTGTACAAAATATTGCAGAATACTCGAGTGCTTTTGCAAATGTGTCAGCTTTCTTTTAGCATGTGTTACTTAGAAAGCAAAAAAGAGTAAAAAAATTTAATGATTGATAAAGAAAACCTAGTTGTACAAAAAAATCTAAAGTTTGAGTGACCCATGTAATCTGCTTGATGAAGAAACCCTTTTTGTATTACATCAGTTACACTAGCATAGCGCAAGACATAGTGCTGTGATAATCAGAGCAAAGCCATTCTTGGCACCTGGCCACAGTGGAGCAGCTTGCGCTGTGTTAATAGAATGGCTTCTGCGTGCACTGGAGTGTCTTTATTTGAGAAAATAAAGACCTTGCTTTAGAGAAAACAGTCACCTCTGATCAAAAATAGGAAGAGGTTGTTTAAATTAATATAGCAAGTGATTATATGTCATGATATTAAAGAAATATCAACTACCTTTGCTGTATATGCTAATAGAAAATAGTCAGTGTGAGTGACGGTGGTAGGTGTGAAACAATAATAGTTGGGTTTTTTTTTTTTAATCTTTGTTTTAGAACAACTTTGTACTGAGGGAACAGATGAATCTGAATACAGCGTAGTAAACTTGAGGTTTGATCCTTTGAATCCTTGTTAATGGAATCTTCTCATATTGATCCTAAGAGTTCAGTCTCTTCGTGGTTGTTATTAAAGCTGTGTTAGGTCACATCATTTAAGAAATGGAATTTTTTTTTTTTTCCTACAGAAACAGATGAAATGTGCTCAAGATGCTGGGAAATGCGTTTTCCTCCTTTTCCTCATTCTTTTTTTTCTTCTGGTATTTTCAAATGCACCCTTACTTTATCTCACTGGTCTCAGCTAAAATTTGTCTGTTTAGTCTTCTATATAAAATTGATTTCCTCCTACTTTTTTTCCTTACCAGCATTTTGAGCAATGTTGGTGGTTGATTCTATCTGATTAATTTTCTTCATTTCATTCCTCTAAATGCAAAATATTCTCACTTCTGAGATTTTTCTTCCACCTCCGTACTTACTTCTTGTCTGATGTAATTGTGGGGGGTTTTTTTCTTCAGTCTGTTGGATTTTGTGATAGTATATCTCCACCTTTTTTCCAGCTTGTGTTTTTGTTTTGTCAAAATGCTGGGGATAATTCTTGCTAGTTTCAGTGAGGTTCATCAACAGTGATAAAACCAGGAGTTTTTATCAGCCTTGCTGCCTGATAGCATAACAGAGCGTGTATGTGAATGTCAGTGCCTGCTGCCCGTGATGTGCCTTGGGATGTTGGAGGTGGCTTGACTGACAGAGCAGCATGATGTGAAAGCTTGCACCTAGCTTCAGTGGCACTTATCTGAAATGTGTTGCTTTTTGAACATTGTGTTCAGTTAACAATTTCCGTAACTGCTGCAGGCAGCAGGTCGTGGAAGCTCCTGTATTTGTCAAAATGCAAAAAAACCCACTTGAAAACCTTATCTGAACCCAGGTTCTGATATTTGCTGTTGGTCTAAAAACTGAGTGAGGCTCGCCATCAGGTACCAAAGTCTATGCGCGTGTGCGAGGTGGGTGGGCTGTGTTGGGGCAGGGGTGGGAGCCGGCACTGCAGGAGGCTCAGGCGCTCTCCAGCTGTCAGCGTGTATGGACAGAAGGAGTGGTCCACCTTGGCGCACGGGCTGGGCATGAGGGACCGGCAGCAAAGTGTGTTGAGAAAGAGTGCATGGCACTGCTCCAGTGTAATGATTTTGTCTTGCCTCAGCTAATTCTGTCCCTCGTAGTACTTATAAAACAGGAGTATTCGGGTACTGTTCTAGGTACAAAGAAAAGAGGACTATGGGGACAGTGTAAGAGCAGATAGAGCACCCTCCTGGTGGCATGGGAAGGAGAGGGCACAGGGGTGGCCTAAGAACACTTAGTGCACATGTAGCCCTGCTATGAATTTTTAAGGCTTTAGCGAAAATCCCTGAAGTAGAGAATGAAGAGAAGTTGACGCAGTTACTGTGAAGGTGCCAGGAAGGTGCTTCTGATGGAAACGCCTGCCCAACAAATACAGCAATGTGAGCAACGGTTTCAGAGTTACTAACTGTTACGAGGCAAGGGCAGAGACAGCAGGCCCTCTAGCTCTTACCCTTACCAAAACCAGGACCAACCAAACTGTTGGCTTAGTCAGCTTTTGATTTATTATCTGTGGCTACATCAGACTAGACCTGTGACTTTGGTTATGGAACGTACTTAAGGTCAAGTCTGTTACAAAATGGAACAGACTTTTAAGAAGGTACCTGGTTTGCTCGTGCCAATGGTAGGGTCAAAATCTCTGAACATAAAGGCTTATTACAGTTGAGGAAAGAACTACTTCATCAGGATTTACTATCTATTACCAAAGGAAAAGCATATGTTAAATCAAACTTTTCATTAACCTCTCATCACATGCAACTGAGTCTTATTTTTCTCTACTTAATGATGATGAAAGACAAATATAAGTTAAGTGAATATATTAAATATTTTTCTGAGTGTTTTTAAGAAAGCAGTTACAGTAGTTTCCAAAAGCTTTTGCTAACCAATGGAGGAAAAACTGAGACTTGAGATAGTGAGTAAAAAATGATAAAAGGGAGAGAAATCTCTGGAATTTATTAGGAAAGTGTTGTATCTGTAATAATTTGTCACGGGAAGTTTTTTGATATTATGAATTGGATGAGTAGTTCATATTCTTTCTTAACTGTAGTGAATTACTCTGTACTAATTCAGACAGATCATGGGGGACGCTCAGTCAAAAGATTTAGATTTTAAATGACTGGTTTACTTAAAAGAAAAAATGTACTTATGAATATATATGCATTTTTTTTTGCTAACTTCAGGGTTGGTTTTCTTTGTAGGTAATTGAATGGATCTTCAGAAGCAGAGTTGCTAAAACTGACAGAAGAGTGAGTGTTCGTTGTTTTTCACAACAATATATATCTGACTCAGTGCCGCCTCTGTTTACAGTTAATAAACCCTTTTGTCATGTTGGTTCTTAACATCTGTAATAATCAATGTTTTTATATAGCCTCATAAGTCTATTTCCAGTTAAGTGTTTTTATTTTGTGAACGTAGATGTTACCTATTTCTCCTTCTGAATATGTCCTGCCGTTTCTTTTTCTTACTGATTATTTTTAATAGGTAGAACTACCACTGTGAAGGGAAACTTTGAAAAATATAATTCTAGCAATTTCTTATCTATTTTCAACGATATGTAGTATATAATTTCTCACCTTTATAATTGTCAGAAAGGTTTCAGCTCCTCAAGTTTGTGTTGTCTAAGATAGCATGACTAGAATTTTTTATGGTGATGGCTTATTTCCACCTGTATTTAGTCACTAATTTTGACTTTGAAAGTCACCTTTCTCTGGAAAGAGGAATTTTTGTGTTCTGCTGGCTCCCAATTTAAAACAGGAAAAATCTGCATGTGAAGAATGCGTTTCATCAATGTATTCATACAGTTAGTACAAAGCTCCCTGTTTTGATGTGTTGTGTTTTAACCTCTTTCCAGATGGTTGAGGTGATGAAATAATTCAATTGAACTTGTTATATTATATAAAAAAGTAGAAATCCTTCAATCTAATAAATAAAGTCCTCTGCTTTTAGCAGAGTAATATCAAAACTGCTATAAGGTATGTGTGTATGAATTTATATGTACAGCTGGTATCTGCAATATGCATATATTTCAATAGAGCTGTTTATAGTATCTGTAAGTCCTGTAATTTTCTAATTATACTGATTACTGATACTAGTTTCTAGTTGTTCAGTCCTTGCACATGCTGTGAGTTATTTTTGCTTAAAGTTCATTAATTGCTTGTATAACTAGACAGACTTACTTTTAAAAGGGCTAATTAAAAATAAAAGAGTGTACGTACAGGGCTTGTGCGTAATACATTATACTGGGAGAAGTCCAGGAACCTTTATTTCTGTGCTCACTATCCTTTCGTCTATTCATGATGAGTCTGGTTTTGGCTAATTGGATTTTTATTGTCTTTAGTGGCATATCGAAGAGATGAAATGTGGTCTGAAGGGCGATATGACTATGAAAGAGTTCCAAGAGAACGTCTCCCTCCAAGGATTCATCCTGATGTAAGTGTATAGTATGTTTCTTTAGCGTTATACTCTACCTTTATACCATGACTTGTACCATAAGGGCTGGATTTATGTACATATTTAAGTTCCTGCTATACCCCAAGTTCCCTTCTTTTCTCATTCATATAAGCCAACAATCTAGCAAATGCATCTGCACAGCAATAATAGGATGCCTACAAAATTAAATCTTGGGGGTTTTTTTTCCCCCCAAATCTATTGAAAGTGTTTTAGAATACTTGTATTTTGATAAATTGAATTTTTTTTTTTTTTGGTGTAATTCTTTGTGTTATTAAACACAGGATTTTTAATAACTTCTGGAGAACCAAAGGCCATACTATATTATACTTTTCCCCAGACTTTTTTTTAATGTTAATACATCTTTGAAGTGATTTGAGGTGGAAAAATGATTACTTTCAATATTGTTCTTGTCACTGACGCAGTTATTATGATACTTAAAGAATAGAAGGAAATGCTTATAACAAATGTTGAAAATACATCTTTGCTAAAGAAATTGTGTTTTGGAGCCTTGTAAGGGAAATGCTTATCAAGAAGAGTTTCAATGGAAACCTACTTTGTAGGAATGGAGACTTCTATTGTATGTTATGCTAGTAAAAGCAAATGCAGAAGCTATGCTTACTCTGCTGTAGCATAACTTTAGAATGCTTTTAGAAAATCTCTGTGCTGAAGAGTTGGGTAAAATTATTTGGTTTTTTCTCCTGTATCTGAAATTTCTAAAGAAGAAAGAAAATAGGTTGTAGCTTTGTCTTTTGAGCTATTACACCTTAAACAGAACTTTAAGAATAGTTTTTGATATTTCTATTTACATGCTGTGTATTTGGCAAAATAAAATTTCAGGTACCTATGCCTGTTATTTGGCTTTTCTTTTAATTCTTTTAAATGTTGGAATAACAGCATAGCTGATTTAGCACACTGTCTGGGTTCCCTCTACCATATTTTCAGCTTGTCGTTTTGGAAGCGTACCAGTGTTGGTAACTTCGTAACTGGTTATGTAGAGTCTTCTTTATTGCATAGCTCTAGTGTTTTTAGTGTTCAGCTCCTTTTCATACAGCTCTGCTGATTCAAGATAGTTGTCAGGCGGTTTCTGTCCTTGTAAGCCTGTGCCGTTGCATCTGTTTCCACGTATAGAGGTCTGACTTAATTTTGACAAGTAAAACGCAATTAATCTATTCAATCTGTGAATGTGCTTAGCATTTACTGATAGGTTAGTACGTTGGAACTGAGACATGCCAATGATACAGAATGAAGTATCTTTTGTTTGAGAGAGCAAGAAACTTGTCCTAATCTAAATTGGGTCTAATTATATATTACGTATAGATTGTAGTAGAAACAGATGCTTTCAGCTCCTGGTAGACAACATAAAGTTGCAAGCACTTGGTGCAGTTAACCCTAAGTGAGTACACATTGAGCTTTCATGTAACTACCCTTCTGTATGTCAATACAGTTATGTGGTGGGGACTTCTGGGTGAGGTTAAAGCACAGAGCGGTTTTATTTTAGCTTCAGAGCACATCTTTGTAAGACAGCAAACTAAAAAAAAAAAAAAATACATGTGGAGGATGTTCAATGAGGTAAGGGTAGATCAAGCATTGTGGCCATGTATGAATGTGTGTGTAGTCTCTATTTCGCATCAGTATTGCTGTAGGCTGGCTTTGGATTGCCCTCTAGTGAATTTGTTGGGTGGTCTCTGAAATCAGAACTAACTTTTTTTGCATGACAGTATTTAGCAGTTCGTAAATTTAATGTATTTTTCTAAAAAAAAAGTCAGTGCATTAGATTGTGACTTCAACTACTATTAAAAAAAAATAGTTTGAGTATCTTTCCCCTCCTCCAAATTGCACATGCTAACTCAAGTCTCTGCATTTATAGTTTGTGTTTTTAAGGCCCATAGAAAAAATATCTTGCTAAAGGAAGAAGACTTGAAATACAAGGTCTTGCATTCATGTTTTTGTCTGCTTTTTATTTGCAGTTGGTTTATGTAATACTTGGCTCTAGAAAGTTGAATTTGTATCTTTTGCAACTGTGTAATTTGTCCTTAAAAAAAAAGGAGTTTTTAAATTGGTAAATGGCGTATGACATGTTATTTGAAGGAAATACAGTAAATTAATTTTGCATTCTAGCAAGAAGCTATTCAAAACTTATATTAAAAGAAAACCCAAGAGTGTTAAAAATATCTCTATCACTTGAACCCTCAGATCACCTACTGCATTGTGTTGAGAAGGTGCTTATCTATTCAGATTACGAAGCAAAGACTGTCTTCTCTGTAATCTCCGTAGTGTAGAGGATATTATTGACGTTAAGAAAATTGATAGTATTTTCAAATGGGCTCTTTGTTCTACAGGCATTACAGGTGTAACTTTCTTTATTGCATTCCTAAGTTAACGTAAAAGTCTCTGAGAAATATCTGTAGCTAATGCTTAAAAAAAGAAAGTAGCTGATGCTTAGAAAGTAGCTAATGCTGCTGCTTTAAACTTTCAAAAGGAACTTAAACCACATAGAAAATCTTCCTTCTATAATTAAACTTGTAATGCCTAAGGATTGCATCTGAATGGTGTCCAATTAGATTTAATAAACTGGCATGATTTTTAATGTTTGTTGTTCCCCTGTGCTATTTCAGCTTTAAGATTATTATAGTCCCATATTTAGAAATAACTTGTTGTTTTTACTTTTGTGTATTCACTACAGATTTCCAGCTGTTAAAAGCAATATGATTTTGTTTGTTTTGTGGTTTAGAATGATTACCATAGAGTAGTAAACATTGTGCCCAAGAAACCACCACTCCTTGAAAGACCTGGGGATGGGAATTATGGTCGGTATGATGATTACGGTCACGCTGAGTACAGAGACTATGACGAGGGTCGCAGTTTTGCCCATGACCGAAGAAGTGGCCCTCCACACCGAGGTGTACGTAAGGTGATTCTTCTCACATGTTTATGATGTTTATCTTCTCATTACTGCTTTAATACTGAACAATGAATATACTGTTTCAGACAGAGCATGGATGTTACTGCAGTTCTCATAAACTGAAATAGAATAAATAGAAAAAAAATCCAGGTTTTGATACTTGGTGCTTTTTTGCAGTTGCTGTGCTTCTAAGACTCTTGTGATTATATGGTAATACCTGTTTGCTGCTTCTTATGGTTCCTGACTACTCTGTTGACTTAGAAAAGAGCCCTTGTCCAGCACTGTGGAAAGCTCAGAGTCTGAACTGGGAAAACAAAAGTGTCCAGAAGTCCTCTCTGCAGTGCAGTGTAAAATTACCTGGATGAATAGAAGAATGATTGCAAAATCTTTCTATTTAACAAGTCCTTGCACATGCAACTTGTTGATTGTTGTCTACCTATCCTTCTAGTTCACACAGTTGTTCTCTTATTTAAATTCTGTCATGATGCTGAATGCATTTTTTTTTTTCTTCCCAGTAGCTGCACTTAAGAACAAAATTTATGGTCCCTTTGAAAGGCCATTACTGTTGCCTCATACAAGCCAGCTGTTTTGAAATTCTGTAATTCAAATCTGTAAATCAATTGATTCTGTAAATCAAGCTATTGATGATAATTTACATTTCAGTGAGGAAAGTGTTATTTTTTTAAGTCACTGCCTGTGTATATAGTTTGGAAGTTTTTGTAGTTTTTGTGTTTTGTACAGCATTTCAAAGTTGCTCTCTTTAGTATTGACAGAGGAAGAAAATAAGGGGAATGGGGTAGAGTGAATAAACTGAGAGGAGCCTTGCCGTGAATGATTAATACTTTCTTTTAGCTCATTAAATGCTTTGGTTTTGCAGTAAATAAGTACCATTTGGCAACTAACTGTACCTGACATCTGATGTGGAGATACACGTCACACAATTGTTTTGCGTGTGTGTTTTGCAGGATGAATCAGGATACAGATGGCCAAGGGATGATCATCCTATAAGTCGGCAGCCTGAATACAGGTATTTTATAAGACTTTACAGTAGTGCCATGCATAGGCTGGGACTATTTAGGGCATTTTTCTTTGTTATCAAAACAGTTTGTAGAGCAGAGCAGTGAAATGGCAGGGACGTGGGAAAGGACATCTGTTGAAGTAAAAAATGATAGTGGAAAAGTGGTTTCCAGTTGTATTGTTTGAAATACAAATTAAATAAATAGTATGACATGAAAGTCTCTATTTTGGTATTTGTTTAGTAGGGATAGGAGGCATAATGATAACATCTTTAGGATGTTAGCCTGGGACTGTAAGTAATTTAGTGCATGTCCCTGAGCAGTCACACTTTTTGCATGACTTCAGAGAATTGTTTGGTCTAATATTTGCTTCTGTGACTGCAACACCTTGGGGCCACAGTACAGTGGAAATACACCTGTGCCATTTTTAAGGTTGGTGGGGTGAATAATGGGATTATGAAGTTCACCATAGCCATGTTCTGACCTCCCTGTTTTCTCAGCTGGGCTGACAAGTAGATATTTCCATCATACATTATATTCATTTCTGTGAGCACTTCCTAGTCTGTACCTTCGGTTCCCATCTATGAAATGTAAGGAATAGTATTAAACAGTAGGGCTGTAATATACATATGCCTGCAATGATGTTTGATACGGGATTATTTGATATGATAAATAAAGTGCACAGGATAGTGCTACACTCAATTTATGGACAAGGATGAAACTCACCTTAAATATTCAGACAATTAATTGTTAGTATAACTGAAATATTAACAGTCTAATCTAAGAATGTTGTCTCATGGCTGTACTTTTATATGCCACATCCTGTGTTTCTACTTCTCAAGGTGTCTGCTGTTATACCAGTATTTCTATGTACTGCATCATGGTGTTAGTCATAAATATCTCATTCCACATAGAATAACTCGTTGTTACTGCTATCTATATAAAACTATGGTTGCACCATACAAAGACCAACAAAAGTAAACCCCTGGTCAGTTAGAAAAATTGCTGTTAAACCTGCATGAAGCTTAAAAAAAAGACTTCAGGCAGGTCAGTAAAAGCTCAGACAGAGCAAGCCTGACAAACTTGCTCAAAGCCTCAGTCTTGAGGCCTTGCAAACTCAATATGAAGCTGTTAGTAGCAATGGCAATACAGTGCTACAGGGCTACAGAGTTGCAGTAGTTATCTGTTCCTTTGAATGTGATGATATAGACATAGCCAAACTAGGTTATTACATAACTTCACCATAAAAAAAAGTCCTTTATATACCATAAGGGTCTGTGTGCACTAAACTTCTCTCAAAATTGTGTTCTTGGGGCTAGAAGCAACAGTAAAGGGTTTTGAAAAGTAGTAAATGTTTTATAGAAACTTCTGTAAAAATTCTTGCATCTTTTCCTGCCACTTTAGAAGAATCAGGGTTGTTTAAAGCTGGGGAAAAAAAAAGAAAAGACTGAGAAGACTGAGTTAGTGCCAGGCAGTTTATTTTACACAGAACAAGAGTGGCACCCAGTGGTCAAAAAGATTGTCTTAAATGCATCCTGATTTCTTCCATTTAAAAATGTGAGGATAAAACGTCAGCTCGTTTTGTTGAAGGCTTTAAAATTGTGTTGCGTGGTAGGTGATAGTCCCATCTGAGTCTTTTATTATATATTTCAGAATATCTAACTGTTATGTAACTGCAGTAACACTATGGAAGAACTTTATAAAGATACTTTGTTCAGTTGAGAGTATGGGAATGTATTTGCAATTGAATGATGTCCTACTGATTTATTATATAAATATGCATTAGCATGTCAGAAGTATGATAGTACAGAAGAGCACAGGAATAGTAAATAATCTTGGATATAAAAGATTACTTTAACCAGAAGTACGTTTTAAAAAACTGCATGGAACGTGGCTAAAACATAGTACAAAGTTAGATTTGTGAAGCTAAAGACGCTCAGGAAACTTGTGAAGTTAATGGGTTTTCGTAGTCAGTACAGTGACTATAAATTCTAAAAAGAATAGCTCTTTTATTGACATAAATAATTAGTTTTCTTGAGTATTTTTAAAAACTCATTTAGCAGCTAAAAATGTGCTGTAAGAAGTTGTTGTCAATATTTTGTTCAGCGTTTCCTCTTAATCATTCACATTTTCCTAGTTTGATTTTTTGCAACTTAACTGTCAAAAAGTAGTTTCTGATCTCTTTCTCTTTCCATTTTTGTTCCCTGTATCTTTCTTTGGATTGCTGAAAAATATTACTTGCGATTCTCCCAAAGTAAAAAAAGCTGCGTATTTGGAATATCAAAAATCCTTAAATGATGCAGAATTTTGGGGGCTGGAAGTTTCCTATGTTGAAGAAATCAGCTGTTAGGTTTTTTGGAGTGGGGTTTTTTGTTGTTGTTGCTGCTGCTGTTATTTCGTTTGTGGATTTTTTTTAAACTTCTTGCCTTTTCCTTAAAAATAGGAAGTGCATGCTTACTTAGCAGTTGCATATCTGTGGCTTGAGCTGCGATGCGTCCTCTGACCAGCAGCAATTCTCCATGAGTGACGAGAGGATTGTTGAGGTTCTACCACTTGGCTTAGCTGTCTTTTTTCTTGCCTTCTTCTTATGGAGCTATGCTCCAGTTCCCAAGCAGCTGTCATTTGCTAATAGTCTACCACTGAGCAGAGCACTACAGATCCTTCTGCTCTTTTCTGGACCACTTGATTCTTGACAGTTGTTAGCCCTGTTTTATCCTACACTCAGTGAACAGCTTTCATCCTGACCCTGACTTCTTTATGGTAATATCATATTTTATATGTAAAAAATAAACTAATTCGTACGATGCGCTGGACATAGATTTCAAAATGAATTCCCAGCCCTTTTTCTCTTGCTCTGACGTAAGGGATTCTTGATGGATTTCTGACCTCCAGGAACTGATGTGAATTATTTAACCTTACAGTCATACCTTGGTTTGAAGTGCCTCTTGGTTCGAGCCTAGTTGGCATGTATAAAGAATTGTACATCAAAGAAGAATCTCTTAGCTTGGTGAACAGAGAATTTTCTGCACACATGATGACAGTTTTAATGTCTTGGTCACTGATGCTATGAGAATTATGAAACTTGGAAATTATGAGAGGACTAGAGATCAAATGACACATGACTTCTTTGTACATTTATCTTTTACTGATGTTGATCACTTCTGGGGCTGTGTTGCTACTTGTCTTTAGTGATACATCTCACTCATTTATTCAAAGCACTCGAATTACTTTATGCATGTCAGATTTTTTTTGAAAAGTTGCAGGGAACTATGCTGTTATGTTGAAGAATTCCAATTTTACAGTACTTCTGTATGGGCCTCATAGCAATGGATTTTGCATACAAGTTCATTTTCATAAAGTCAGATGAACTTTTCAGTGTGAAATGCTTTAGAAGATAGTTAGCTGCTGTTCACTTTAGTCATACCGAATTTTAATCCTTTTGAGTGCACCAGAGCATTACTTCATTCTATTTTTTTTCAGCCAAACTGAGTTCATAAGATGTGAAATATGTGAAACTTGGCAACTTACGATGGGTAAGACTCATCTTCAAAGAGAAATTACAAAATGACGCACTTGTAAATCCCAGCTATACGTGCATTAAAATAGATCCTTAAAATTATCCAAGGTCCAGATTTTTGTAAAATAAGGATTGCCATTTTTGTAGACAAAGTACTCTGCATCAGTAGGAATGTTGGTTCATATAATGTACTCCTGAGAAGTGGCTCACGTAGGACATTTTTAATATGTCCTCTCAGGTTGTTGATATGAATGAGTTTTCCTTTGTTAATGAAGGGAGCTTACTGCTACTATGTGTGTTGTTTTGTTTATTAGTTGTTGGGTTTTTTTTTCCCCATGTCCTGTGTGAAATTAGGAAGTAGTCTTAGTCCAGTCTTTAATACTAATGCATTTGTGTATATAAAACAGTTCTGATTATCTGTGGAGTGCACAGGAAATATTTTGTAATAAATAGAAATAATAAAGTAATTTTGATGCTAGAAATGAAAGAAAACTGCCTGGCAAAATGTTGAAACTTAATTTTAAACAATTGGTGATCTGTGAACAGCTACAATTCATCAGTCAGTTCTATATTTCATTTTGGAAATCTTTTAAATCAATAGCACGTTGCCTTTCCTCTGAAAATTTTATGTGGCTTTCTGAACATTAAACTTACAGTTACCTCTTTAGGGTGGTGAAGCATAATATACCCCAGTTTTTGTAGATGCATAAACCTTCACAGTAAGATTGTATTTACTGAAGGCCATGGAGAAAATTGGTAGCAAAGTGGGGGACAGAAGCCCAGCCATCGTGGCTTTCTGATCTCTGCTTGAACTCCCCTTCCATTTGGTGATTAACCTGTTGCAGGTGCAGTATGTGATGACAGGACGTTCTAAAGGAGTGATCTGAAGATTGTATATTAAGAAGAAAATTGTTCTTTGGCAAGAATGGTTATTTTAAACCAAAACCATTGATGAGAGAGTCTCCAGATGGAAGTTAAGGGTCACTGACTCTTCTCTCAATAAAGCAGGATTTAATATTGAGGGTTCAGATGTGTCATAGGCGAAGGCAGTTATCTTTGCATTATCACTGTGCAGTTGCCTTTGAATTACAGCGGGTAGCTTGTTTCTTGTTTTTTTTTCCCCTCCCTGTATGTATTCTTTAACGAATGAAATAGTAAACCTGTTTAAATGTTTTATACTCATTTAAAACAGCGTATTATACTGTGGGAGGTCTTTAGGCTTTGGATTTAAACTTTCTTGTAATGTAAACTGATCTTTGTCTTGCTTATGGAAGAGAAACTTAGCCAAAGGGATTTATGAGATGGTGCTAAAAATGTACATAAGTCTGCTGTTCTGTTGCAATATGTGACAGGTCTTAAGGGACACCGTACAAGAACTTCATTCTTTATTAAAAAATGTGTGGAGGGAAATAAACATGGCAGTCACCCAAAGAAAATGGTCTTGCTTTTGACAGAGATTGATAAGCAGAGTTCTAATCAGACTCATTAGCACATGCCTTTTTCTTTTAATAAATAAATAAAAAAAATCTCTGCCAGAATATTGAACCTCTCAGGTATTCACACGAACTACTAGAGTAACTTGTTTATTCATATACGAAATTACAGTTTCCTTATAATAGGTCATTGTGGTAGATTCATTATACCTGTCTACAACTCCAGGCAAGGACTTGTCTGTTGAAATCTTTAGTTAGAAGACCCATTGTATTAGGCTGCTAACCAAATCAGTTTACCTTGGCTTATGATATTTTGGGGGGTGGGGTGGAGGGAGGATTTAGAACTTTTTGGAACAAGATAATAGGTAATAGATAACTTAGAAGTAGATTCTGGTTTACACTAAATATTTAATGACTTCATATTACACTTCATGTCTTATGCAGCAGTCTTACTGATTCAGTAGTTGCTACATTTTCTTTGAGGGCTGTGTTCTGCTCCACCGCCTCTTTAGCTCTTTTGTGCTTGAGATGACCAATTTGTTTGCAAACTGAATTTATGTTTTATAATTTAATTTTTGTTACTTGGCCAAAATTATGTATGTCTAATTGTATTACTAACGGGTTTTTATTTTGAATGGATTTTAAGAACTCGAATCTTCTCATGCAGATACTGCTTACTGTTTTAAAACTGCCCTGTACTGAAGGCTATATATAATTAAGAACGGTTCAGGACTGTCCACTATTGCAGGCCAATGCAATTGAAAGTAAAAAAGTTTCAATTCAGACAAGTCTGGTTTTGTTGCTGTGATGAATCTCTTTTCTCCACTTAACTTAAAACCCAGAGGCTTAGAACTATGTATGTGAACACTGGCTGTTTTCTTACTAAGAATATTATGTCAAACTGAGTTTCTGCTGTTATTTATGTTGGTGGGACCTGCTTTGTTTATATCTAGAATTATACTAGAAACTTCATTCAAAGCAAGACTGCTGTCCCTCCACTTCTGAAATGTTTGTCACTTCAGAGAATGGGGAGAAAAGGAGAGACTGGTGGACAGTTTTTCAATTGTAGAATTTTTTTGCTCCCACCTTAAAATTTAAAAAAAATTCCTCTTTTTTTTGATTGGATTTTTTTTGCATGTTTCAGCTAATTGTGGGGTTATTCTGTAAGGTGAATGTTCACTGGCAGCTAGTTGTAGTTGTTGAGTGATTGCTTTTAATATTTAAATATTTTTATTTGTATAACTGTTGACCATGATCTTTACTGAAGACCTCTTTTCTTATATTTCTTTGCAGAATCTCTCATTCCAATTCTAAGAAACAGGTTTGCTTTCAAAAATTGCTTACTGATAATTTTGTTCCTTTTAGGGGATGTTGCAGAACTCTGATTTAATTGCTTATGCAATTTCCATCTCAGGTTGAGAGCAAGCAGTTTAAACTTTGAAGTCCTAATATACGCTGTATGGATCATTTAATTTCTTTTTCTCTTAATCGTTTCTCCTGATGAGCTTCTGAGATCAGTGCCAGTATTCCTACCATTCAGCCAGGACCCTGGAACCTCCCACAGGAGTCTGAGCTGTGATTTTTTTTTTATTTTATTTTATTTTTTTTCTTCCGAGTTGATGGGAGACTCCTTTGACTGTTGTTGGTAATAGAGGCGTCTGGCTGTTCTCTTTCATTTCAGAATGATGTCATGGAAGCTTTGTTTTTCTAATCAAAACATTTCAAAGTTTTTCCTATGTGGGAATTGTCAAATTAGCAGAACTTCCCACTACCTGATTTTTTTTTTCCCCTGCTGAGCTTGTAAATATACAGCCTCATGCAGTAGAGCTTACTTTTTCTGTGGAACTTAGAAGGGTTCTAAATCTTGGTTTTAGCTCCTGCTGAGAGCCGTAAGAGAAAACTGGGTAAGATTGTTTTCGAAAAGCATAATTAAAAATGGGTAGTTTCAGTCTGATTTGGTGTATATGGTATTTCTTTTACTTTGGTCCTCTGAAATGTTTTAGCTACATTTAAATATGGTCTTTATGCTGTGACTCTAAAGGATTGACAAAGTATTCTTTGGACTAAAGACAGGTAGTTATAATCTTCTCAAAGAATGTTTTGATATTCTTAAAAACCCAGCCTGAATTATTGTTGAATAAAGAACAGCTAGGTAGTAAACAGACTTGTAAGTATTTATTTGACAACAATTACAGTAAACACACCAAATTTGATAACAAAAAAACCTAGGAATTCTCATCCTGGCAGTTCTCAACTGCTATCATGTGTTTATTCAACTTGCTTTTGATCTAAAGCTATGTTGTGCTTTAAGGATCTATGGCTTTTTATGTGTACAACTGTTTCCCGCTGCAGTTTTTGTACAGTTGTAAATTGTCATATGAAAAATGGTGTCATCATTATATTTTTTTAACAGTGGTTATTGCATGAGAACTGTTTACTACAGCTATTAGTATGTTATGATATACATGTAAGGAAAAATTCAGTAGTGTGTGCAAACTCAGTTAAATTTTGTAAAAACATTGATTTGTTGCTTAAAACTAAGTCACATTCTGGGAAAATGATTATTTTCTTCTTATCAATGATGTTTACCTGATGCTATAAAACTGTAAGGAGATCCTCTGTTTACAACATATGATAGGGCAACATGCCTAAAGATAAGATGAAGTACCTGTACACTGTAAGATCTTGGCTAACACCTCACTTCGAAGAAGACTTTTAAAAAGCAAGCTCGTCTGGTCGAGTTTTATAGCTAGCATTATAATCGGGTGGTAGATGGTATCAAACTAGCAAGTTAACGCTGTATTGGGAAATAATGAGGCAAACTCCCATGGATAGCACTTGATTATTCTGGAAAGGTTTCCTAAAGAATATGTTGAAAAACAGCTAGGTACCGAGAGGCAGTGGGGAAGGAAAGAGAAGGGAGTCTCCCTTTGAGTCCAAACAACTACTGTTAAGGTGGGCATCTAACTAAATCATCTCAACAACCAGCCAATGAATTGGCTTAATGAATGTAGTTGTGGCTTTCTCAGGATGGGGGAGTATTGCCACAGAGGACTTCTGCATAATTTCCCTTAGGAAGATAAATGCTTCAACTGTTAGGTTCCAAGGACTTGTTTGTTATATTTTGAGTATACTAAACATTTCAGGGAATTTAATTCCCATTGAGAGAGGGTGGGAATACTAAGATGAGCTTTGCTTAGATGTTGTTTCTTTACATAAATGCAAGTTGCTTCCCCCACTACCCCTTCCCTCTTAATTGACAAAATGAGATGTACTGTAAATTTCAGCAGAGGAGAGGAAAAAGTTTGGTGTTGTTGACAGTATAGGAATTCTTTTGCTAAGCATTTTGCTGCAAAGAGAAGATTTTTGATATGCCATTTCCAAATACGGCTATGTTTGAGTGTGTAATGATCTACATCTGAGGAAAAATTCATCGTTAAAGCAATTCCATGATCTCATACCATTGGTATTATTTTTAAAAGGTGATGCTATTTTTGCATGCTAACAAATTATTCTTAATGTTAGTCTTGACATTTATTCACAATATATATTTGCATAACCCTATAAGGTTCTTTCCCTTGTATATGAAGCTTTATAGTATTAGTTCGTGAGCTGATAACAAATGCTTTTGTCTATGTGGAACTGAATATTGATGCCATGATATGCAACAGTGTTGTGTCAGCCAGCTGTGTGAATGTCTTTCTCTTCTGAAATCTGATATTTAACAGTTGCATTGTGTTAAATGAAGCCCTACCTTACCTAGTCTAATATGCCTGATTATTTTTGGAAATTATGTTTGTGTTCATGCAATTTGGAAGCAGAATGGAAAAGGTATTCTAACGTGTTGACTTATAGAATCATAGAATGGTTTGGGTTGGAAGGGACCTTTAAAGGTCATCTAGTCCAACCCCCCTGCAATAAGCAGGGACATTTTCAACTAGATCAGGTTGCTCAGAGCCCGTCCAACCTGACCATGAATGTTTCCAGGGATGGGGCATCTACCACCTCTCTGGGCAACCTGTTTCAGTGTTTCACCACCCTCACTGTAAAAAATTTCTTCCTTACATCCAGTCTGAATCTACCCTCTTCTAGTTTAAAACCATTAGCCCTTGTCCTGTCACAACAGGCCCTACTAAAATGTCTGTCCCCATCTTTCTTATAAGCCCCCTTTAAGTACTGAAAGGCTGCAATAAGGTCTCCCCACAGCCTTCTCTTCTCCAGGCTGAACAACCCCAACTCTCTCAGCCTGTCCTCATAGGAGAGGTGTTCCATCCCTCGGATCATTTTGGTGGCCCTCCTCTGGACCCGCTCCAACAGGTCCATGTCCTTCCTGTGCTGGGGGCCTCAGAGCTGGATACAGTGCTCCGGGTGGGGTCTCACCAGAGCAGAGTAGAGGGGCAAACCAATTCAGGTTTGATGAGGTAGTAAACTATGTGTTCTACAATTTTTATTTTACTTGATGCATTTTTTGAAGAATTTTGTGCAAGGATTATCTAAGTAAGGCAAAGGATTATGTTAACAGAGGAGATTGAAACAATAAGCAATGAATTATCTTATTCAAAAACTCTCTCTTCAGCTACTGCTACTTTTATCCCTTACTAAAACTTGTCTCTTAAACAGTATTCTGTTTAAAAATTTATCTTTGAATCTACATTTATTACTTACAGCCAGAATATTGTGTTTTCTGTGTTGCTTAGATATGTATGTCTATCATTTTTAGAAAAAAAAAATACATTCCTTCTTCGAGTCTTACTGATGCTAACTTTAACTACTCTAAAATTCTGCCAAGGGACCTGTTTTATTTATCATAAATAAATAAAAGTCATGAATGCAGTAAGGATACTGATCTTCCTACAGTAAAAATCTATTTCCCCAGCAGTTTAAACCTATGGAAGCTGGTGCCGTTCCAGTCCTTCCCTCTCCCTGGTACTGTTTCAGGTGTTTGTACTCTTCAGTGAGTTGATCCTGCATGCTAGCCCACCACAATCAACTAAATAATTATCTACTAGTTTGATTGCTTGAGAGAAAATATCAATGCCAGGTTAGGCATGGTGTGGGAATATGGATTCAAGGAAGGTTGAGAAGATTAGGATTGTAGCAGCACCACTTTGAATCAGTATGACTTGTCATGGAGGTGCACTCTGAAGTTAACTGTTACTAAATCAGTGAAATAACTGAAATAACTTATTCCTTTAATAAGGAATTTTTCCAGGTAGTGTGGCTTGTCTCTGTGTTAAATATGTTCAAGTAAGTGCTGTTTGTAATATACAGGAAATGGCCTAAAAAAAAAAAAAAAAAAAAGATATATTAATGTATATTATAGTAATTGTAAACTGTAATCAAAGTGAAAGGAAAAAGCAAACTGGAGAAAAACCTGATAAAGCTACATGACGGAATAATTTACAAGAGGAAATGTCTGTCTTAACTCAGGGCTTTCTGATTTTGAACAAACTACATACTTGACAGGAAGGAATGAGATCAAATAAAGAAAAAAACCCTTAAGTACAATACATTTTTTTCTTCATGTACATATAATGTCTTTTATCTTGAGAAATCCAAAAGCAGAGGTAGTTTGCTAACTTTTATTTAAATTGCTATGCAGAAGTCCGTACCACTATTACTACAAAACTTTGGGGCATAAGCAAATGAAACCTATTTGACCTAATTGATTCAAATTTCACTTTTATTTTAAGAAGAAAAACATAGCGATTTGTGGAGCATTATTCTGATATAGAGAAAAATGGAGTGATTTTCTGATTTATAGATGTCATTAAGGGATTTGGAAAGAGAAGAAAAGTAAATATAACGAGGGTATTGTGTGTCAGTATTACTGACATAAGGTATTGCTGCTTACAAACCTGTTCCACAACTTGCTCTTTCCTTTTGCAGCTTTTTATTGATAGTGCTAGAAAGTCAACCACGAGGGTTGATCAAATCAGTATATACTACTACAGTACACTACTTGTTGCATTGTTTTAGGTGTGAATGAACTAATGCCATTCTTCAGCATACCAATGAAAAGCCTTAAGAGCTCCTCTAGCAGATATTTCATAGTTTCTGGCTTCTTCTAGTTACGAGTTTTAAAGTTAGCCTTTGAGAAAAAGGGTAATGGCTTGCTGAACATAAAATTCATTTATGCCCCTAAAAATATAATGCAAGAATATTTCCTTCTTTGTTTCAGGTACTTAGTGTGTATATCAGACAAATGCTTGCCTACGTTGAATTGCTTGGCAAGCATTGACTGTGAAGTAAAAAAACCAAACCACCAAAACCCAAAGAAAACCCCCAAACAACCAAAAAATCCCCCACAAAAAACCAAAATGACAGCCCTCCAAAACCAGTAAAACAAGGAATCCCGGCAAACCCACTGAAAAGAAAAAAAAAAAATCCCCTGCAAAACGTTCTTTTGTTTAGAAATTTGACAACATAAAGTTGTGTTAACTCTAAACAGCGCATATTTTTCTCCAGTCTTGTGTCGTTTCCCACACTAATTTAGAAGATCTTTAAAAAAATAAAATAATTTAAAGATTTCCATAGAACTGCTTACTTGTGTTTCATAGTATGTTACTGTCCACAAATGTTTGTTCTCAATACCTTTATGCTTGCTTTGGGTAGTACTTGGGAATTTTTTCCATCTCTCACCCCATCAACCCTGCACTCTTTGGCACCACAGGGAAACTTTTTAAAGTTCTTTGCCCTGTGCCGGTCTCAATGCCTGGGGCAGGATGACAGTAAATGTGCAAACACCTGCTTAGGAAGGCCTGCCCCATTGGAACCTTCTCTAGAAGCAATAATGATGACCGGTTTCTCTGGTCCGTTACAGCATCAGGAAAAAAAATAAGGGTATGTGAAGAGAGATACCTTATCTTGTTTCCTGTCTTCCTTCCAATTTTAAGCTTGTATATTGAGATACAAGATTTGAATGGTTTCCATTTTGCATTGAGTCTGTTTAGGAATTGATTCAGTTGCTACTATATTGAGAAGTTTATTCCTCAGCATAGTTGTCTGAACTGCTTGACTGCTCTGGGATGATATGCTGCTCCGAAAGTTGAGTAGGAAATCTGGCCCAACAGTAGTGTCTGTCAGTAAATATTTTATCAGTGAAATTCTGAGCTGTTGTAATTGCTGTAGCTGTTAATAGAAATTGTAACTTAGTCCATCACTTTAAGCAAATATGCACTTGAACTTCAGACCTATGATTTATTTTCTATTGTAGAGAAATTGCAGGGAGAAATTCTAAGCCCTCATTTTCGACAAGAAGAGAAGCCAAGATCACATGCATTTGAATGCAGTTATTTTGTCTAATTTGTTCTTGATTTGTCTAATTAACATATTTTGTCTTTATTCTGTATACAATTTATAAAGCTGTTTGCTCTTAATTCTTTGGAACTTAAATTTGTGTTTTTCTGGACTCTAACTCTTTATTTCTTTCTTGTTCTTCTGTCCTAATCTGTATGCTTGACCATAGTTTCTCTGTCAGATAACAGAAAGAGAGTTTGAATTTAAATATATTTTTATTGTGTGGGTTTATCTTCTAGCAAGTTTAATAGAAAAGAGGGTACTCTTTACTAAGGATAAATAGGAGAGTAATCTGATTTTCAGTTTCCAGAAGTGCATAGCTTCACTGTTCAATTAAGGAACATAGCAGGCATTTCTCTCTAATGTTGCTATACTATTCAAGTTGTCTTAGTTTTTATTCCCTGATCTGTCATGACATCCCAAGGGAGCGGGGGCGGAGATGAGTTTAGTAGCTTTCATGTTGAGTGAGGTGGACAAGTGGCATCAATGTGGAGTTTTGGTGTTTGCATATGATGACTTCAGTAGTACTACATGTAGCATAAAAAACATGAAGCATTTATATATTTTTAATTTTTTGTTGTACATTCAGTATATCTAGTTATCCTTCTCTTCATGAGATTTACTACTGTTCTGCAATGCCTGCTTCCTTTTGCCTTCATGCGAAAAGCTGTTAATAAGATTCCATTGACTAGATGTAATTACGTTAATTTCATTTAAAGCAAACGCAAATATCACTTACAAGTCCTGCAGTTACTTGCTAAGTCATAAAACGTTGAAAGCCAGTTGTCATAAGAAATCTGTCATCATTTCAAATGTTCAAATGAAAGCCGATGGAACAAGATGCAATTACTTACATCTACAATGGTGTAATTCAATGTATTGTTTTAGCTTATCAGCATAAAGATCTTTGGACAATAACAAGAGATTATAGTAAGTCTCTGAAGCAGAACTAAAGTAAATTGTTGATTTGTTGCAGAAACATGTACTGCATGCTTCGGAAAGAAAGGGAATGAGTTCTGGGAGAGAGGATGGTGGCTGGAATCTTCCACCACCTATGTTTATTTTGAAGATGTTAAAGTAGAGGTGTTCTTGACTCTTTGTGTTTGCTTTTTGGATGCATAACACCGCAAATCTTTTGAGAAACTTAAAGGCCAGGGGTGTAGTATATTTTATTAAATGTTTTCCATATCATCTGAATCACATTGGTAGCTCTTTTAGCCCCTGCAATGACCTGACATGGAAGGCAAGAGAATGTTTTACTTTTTTTTTTTTTCCTCACTATTCCTCCCCCTTGCCTGTGTATTATGAGACAGAGAAAGTGTATTGAGTTAAGAAGCATGGTTCAAATCTTCACTGTTTTATCTCTGCACTGAAGTCTGGTGCCTTAGAATTTCCTCAATTTATTTATAAAATTGTGTGAGTTACTTTTAGGCAAGGTCAGTAATCAAGCCCAAGCCTACAAATGGAACGACTAACCCCTTTGACAATAGCAATAATCCTTCTCAGATGGAAGGGGTCACATAAACTTCTCTGTTGACTTTTTATCTAGGTGATAGACTGCACTCACCTGTGAGTTACTGAAAAAACCTACAGTTTCTGCTCCACAGCGATAGGCTGTTGAGTTGCCAGTCTCTTCAGTGCAGTGTCAAAAGTGTGAGTTATGTCCTCTATGGCTGGACCACATTGTAGGTTAATGGTTTAGTTGAAAAGATGGATGCCTGTATTGGAATGCAGAAGTCTGAGAGAATAGTAAGCATGAAGTATTGTACACAGTTGCCCAGTAGCATGAATTCAAGAGAGTGAACTAAGGTTCCTTTTACAAACAAAACATTTTCCTGTATTGCATGTGATGTGCTTTCATGTACCCAAGGACACCTTCATTCCAGGCATTTCACATCTAGCAAGTGATTGAATTTTTGCCTTTATGTACTCTTAAAATATAAAACTGACGTACCAGTTTGTGTTAGTCTTTGTTTCACGTAGCTTAAGCTGTACCACTCCCTTTTGTAAACTAGGCGGCTTCCTGTAGCCCTCAGTTTCGCACAACATTGCTGCTGAACGGCTTGCTGGGCTTAAAATGGTAGGGAGGGATGAGACCAAAAGTATTCAGTGTGATAGTGGTAGCTTAGGAAAGGTGGTGTCTCTGATTCTTTGCCAACAGAAAACCTCCCATGTTGTATTCCTTCGGTCTCCTGCTATGCACAAAACCGTATCTTTGCCTATTGTGTATTTGTGTTTTTTCCTCCAGGAAACTGGAACTGATGGTTAACTGATATAACTCTCAGGCTTGTGCTCTTCCCTAAGCTGCCCTTGGTGAATGGTATATCAGGGTATGGCTGTTTACTTACAAAATTTCAGGAGCTCATCCAAGGTTGTCAGCTTTAGTGCGAATTTAATGGTCACATTTTGTGGAGGTTAAAAATGCTAATACTTCCTGTTGCAACACTGCTGAGAGAACTAAACTGTGTTTTCAGGATTAAGTGTGAGATGTGAATACAAAGTATAAAGATAAGAGGGATCCTGTACAAAAGGGATTAACTCTGTGTTTGTTATTAAGGGCAGTAATTCTATTTTAAAGTTACAGCCAAGCACAAAATTTTGCATCTCTATTAAATATTGTCCCTGCTCAATAAACCTTTTGAGTATGTGTTGGAATCTAAAGCATGTGCTTAACTGCTTTGCTGAATTGGGGCCTTCATTACCAAATTGCAGGTGTATGTTAGCATAAGTAAGGGGAAAAAAAAAAGTAAAACAATGCTTATTTTGTTCTGTTCAGTGTAGTTTGTTACATTAATGGAAAACATCAGAAATGGTGTGCTGTTGCTATGCTGTCCGAAACAGATTTAATATAGTTAATGGCTTGAGTGTTCAGTGTGAGATAGGGTCCAGTTAAGAATTACCATGGAGTGATGAAATGAAAATTTAAAAAATGAAAGTGAGATTCTACTTTTTTGTGCATAATATTATTGTAGAATGAGGCTTTAAAATGTTTTCCTGTTTAAAAGTGTGTTTCAATGATATTTTGTAAATTCTTATGTGGATGTTAGCACATTTATTACATGTGTGCAATAGCTGGGGCTCTGTAAACAGTTCCATAATAAACCTCTCTGTATACGAGGGCTTAATAACTTGCTCATAAAAGTGGTGTACTGGTCTGCCAGAAAGCTTGTGCTTTAGAAATAAATAAGATTATTTAAAGAGAGATATTTAGAAGGAAACTGAAGAAAAAGTGTGCTGTACCTAACTCATTCCTGATAAATATTTGATCAATATGTTCTTTAATAAATAAAAAGCCCTCACTTACCTGGACAAAGTAGTTCGGTGCAGAGCTAATCTTTCCAGTATACTTAAAGTCTGAACTTTTGTTTTAAGTCTGTTGCTACATGAAATGGTCATACATGTAATGTAGATAAAGCATTAGTTCCTGATTTTCAGCTACGTCTCATAGGTTTGAGAACTCGCCTGGCTTCTTTAGATTTCGTTTTGCTAAATTTAAGTGGACAAAGGGATGCGAGTGTTTCTTCATTAAATGTGTTTTCTTAGTCTCTGATAATTTCAGTTATTTCTTCCTGGAAAGTCTCCCGTTAATCTATGCATTTCCTAAAGAGTAATGCCCAAAGCTGGGCACATTGCTCTTAGGCCTTTGAAGAAAGCAGGAGGATTATCATTCTGTGTATTCTGGGGTGCTTCATTCTTTGATGTAAGTATCTTACAATGGCTACTGTATAGAGGCTATTAAATAGGTTACTATTTAACAATTCCATAATTGTTTGTTTTGCTGGCTCGCTTGGGGAGAAGAAAGTGTCACAATAAACAGAAGAAGAAAACATGTTTAGAAAGGAAATTAATATTGATTTTTAGCACAACTGTTAGATATAAATCCATCTAACATTGTCTTGTATCAGTTTTGGTATACGGACCTGTAAAATATGCTTTTCTATAAGATACCTATAAAAGGCCTGTGGTCTGTTAACAGTGAAATAGTTACTTAACTGTAAAACCTGGCTTTGCTCCACTGATGTTTTGCTGAAAACCAGGGTGGCTGAGAGCTATTGATTCATACTTCAGTTTCATATGAAAATTTTCAAAATAAAGATTTGTTTTATTTTCCCGATACTTTATTCCATCTGGAATTGGAGAAATAAGCTGAAGGATTGTCTGTATTTTTACTGGCTATGCCCCCAGCCCGATGGCTTTTCTGTTAGAGAACAACCTCAATGTTGCTTGTGGGATGTTTGCACTCTGAAGCAGAACCACTCATGCAGATGTGCTTTCCATGCAAGAAGTAAATCAGCACTGTATAAAACACATCAATGTAATAGGGTTTGTGTTACTGTGCTGCTACCTGTGTAGTTTCAGCAGTGCAAAACACCTTTGGTACACTGAAGTCCTTTGTTACGCGTCACAGATGTGGGCCTGTAACATGCTATAGGAATTGTACACTAGAGGGCTTTTTTTCCTTTTCTCCACAAACATAAAATTAGCTATAGCTACATTGTGCTAAATGAGACCACCAGATCTTTACTCGTCTTTGTGAGACGTTCCCTTACTTAAAATATTGGACTATGGTGAGAAATAGGAGAGGAAAGCAGTGAAATAAGGTACATTCTGGCTTGCTATAAATGCGATGAAGTCTTTATTTTTACTTAGCAATGCTGTGGAGGAGCTGAGAAGTACTTGCTTCTCTTAGCAACGTGCCTTCTGACCAAGGCAAACGTCAAAAGTCTAGATTCAGTAGGTGTTTGCTTGCATGTTTGTTAGCTTTGAGATTCTTTAGGAAAAGTTCAGTTTGATACTGTTTATTTGACCTTTACATATATATGTATATTAATACAATTTGCAGGTAACCAGGACATTTGGGGTATGGTCTGGAGTAACAATATATAAATTTCGTAGAAATTTTGGTGTTTACTAGATTATGGTTTCAAATCGGTTTGGTTACTGTGTGTGTCTGTGGCATTTTACAGTAAAGTTCAAAATGAATATTGTGCATTGTGAAAGACACAGACTTTTTAGTAAGTATAAATCTTCATATTTTCATTCAGGGTTTGACCTTGGGTGGATACAAAGGCATGAGGATAGCCTGCATTTTTCTTTTTGTCCTTGCTGGATATAAACTGAAATCTCTCAATGACATTTCCCATAGGAAGGTGTGTGAATTCAATTGAGGGACATAGTCCCTTGAAAATAAGGGTAAGAGAAAAATAGAGTTGAAAAACAGCCAAACAGTGTGAGCAATATTTGCATATGCATTTTTAGCTATTGTAAATTAAGGCTTAATTTCCAGGTGAAGTGAAATGAATCTGAAGAAATAAAATGTGCAAGTCCCAATTTCTTGAATGTCTCTTTCTCTTATATTTTAGCTGTATTATTGAGAAATAGAAAGGAATTAGCTTCTCACAATGAAGTAGCTGAATGAAATCTGAAAAAAGTTACATACTTATACATATTTTTTCTATTTGTTTTTCATTCATTGCCTAGTACTCTAACAATGCTGAAGATTTCAGATATGTTCTGCAGATCACATCTAACCTAGTTGTATTTACTGGACATAAAATGTTGTCATTGTATTGTCTAGTGCTGTTCCACAAACATTGGAAAGATTACCAAGTAACTTTTATTCTTCTGTTGTCTTCAAAGGGACATCAGAGACGGCTTCAGAAGAAAAAGCTTCTATCCTTCTCATTATGTGAGGGAGCGATCCCCTCATAAGAGGGACTCTCCTTTCTTCAGGGAATCGCCAGGGAGCCGAAGGGATTCTCCACACAGCAGATCTGGCTCTAGTGTCAGCAGCAGGAGCTACTCTCCTGAAAGAAGCAAAGCCTATCCTTTCCACCAGTCCCAGCATAGCAGAAGTATGTCATCTTTACATAAAAGAAATATTTCTTCTCAGCAAGGTAATGCTGGATTAATGATGAGAACTGGTTAGTGAGGTGAAACTGCAACTCACTGTATAAGCCCTTTTTCTCTACGTGCTGTCTTTTACAATGAGAAAACTAGACATTTTGCACCAATTATGTGTTGTCTGTTCTTTGGTTGTTTCATTGTACTCTCTGTTCTCTTATGTATTTCACGTGGGAGATTGTACGTGTTACTTCAGTAGGAGCTCTAGGCTGACTGTAGGAGTTCCAGCTGCACAATTTTTTCTAGTATTGTATGTTATTTTCCTTTTAGCATCAACTGCTTCTGTTACTTCTTTATGTGCTTCATTGGATTCCCTTACAAGAAACTTTGCTGTCATCTATAGCAAATGAAGACTTTTCTTCCTGCAACCAGGGGAAAAGAGGGATTAAAAAAATTGGAGAAATCAAAACACATACTGCTCTTTGTTTCATTTTCTGAAAATGTTCTCAGAACTGTATTATTAGGGTTTTGAAGTTGGTTATTTTTTAGCAATTTCATTTCATTGTCAGATTGTCTCAAATTTTGCTTTCCTCAAAGAAATGTGAAACATACCTCAGTTAAATCTATACTGTATACGTTCTGCTTTTTAAAAACTTGGCTGTTAATCTTTCCTGGAAATCTGATGTACCATCTGTTTTTAAAATATGTAAGTTTTTCTTATTTAAATAATTTGCAAAAAAAAAAAAAAAAAAGGCAAAATTGCTTTTTTTAGTATACTACAATCTTAACCACTGCTGTTTGTACAGCTTATTTAAATTCATCCGATTTGATTTCCCTTTCTGCAGATGCTTTCTAGGGAACTATACAAACCTACTGTTCATTTTGGCAGCTTTGTAAAAATGAATTAGATATTTTTTTAATCACTGATAGGTGTATTGTGTGTTTCCAGAGGGGCACTCTGGTCCATTATGTCGCACTTCTTGCCAAAAAAGATCTTGTGGAGTTTAGTTAATGTTGTTTAAATATTGAGGAATCATTTCATTCCTTGTAGAATACAAACTATCTTTAGCTCATCATTGCAATTCTTTTAACATTTTGTAGCAATACTCAGTGAACATGAATTCCTGTAAGTGTAGGAGCGGAAGAGAAAAATAGGTTATTCAACTAAATTTGTGGAAGTGTTGTAGATGTGCAGATCATAATTACCAGGAACAGGAAAAAACTGTTGTGAGAAACCATATAAAATTTTGGAAAGTTTCAGGTTTTTCCTAAAATTTTGAGCTGTCTTCGATCACATTTGTAGTATATTGGCGGAATTACTCAAAAAATAGTGGAGGTAGCAAAGTAGAAGCAGATATCTTCACAAACCAGGAAAGATGCTGGTTAAGAGAGGAGGTTATGTTTAGGTCTGTGGCTTTGGGGATTTCTTTCCAATTGCGTGGTTAAACACCTCTCCCCATCATCTTTAAATCAATTATAAGAGTCCAGGTGGCTTGTACACTGGACTATTTCTTTATAACTGCCTGTTCCCTGGAAAATAGTAGTACTAAACTGTTCCTCTAGATGACTGAATTAAAATGGCCTATTTGCAAGGTATAAATGGCTTAAATAACGCTTTCAGAATCATGTTTGAATATGATTTGTCTTGGGTAAGCTCATGTATTGCATATTTAAAAGGACCGTAAAGTGGGACATATATATGTCAGCAGTACATTTTAGTCTGTACTTAAATGGATTTACAACATGCGAGGTATATACTATTTCATGCAGAACTTACAATACAGCGTCTTTTTAATTATTGTAATACTGTTTAAAATCATGCTGTCTGCATCGGTTTGGCCTGCTGACTTGCACTGAAAGATGAATATCCCATGCTCTCCAGCCCTTCATAAATTAGGATAAATACAGGATTAGAACAAAGAAAACTGGGGGGACATAAAGAACCTTGGTAAAGGGAGGGAAAGGGCAGGCATTCAGCTGTGGTAGGAGAGCATCGAGAAAAGCAGGGTGGTATTCCTTCACCAGGCCAGTTGGTAAGGGGTCTGTAGGTATGCCGAGGAGATGCAAGTAAGCAAGTAGCAGTACTTGGAAAGTGTCATGTTCGATTGTACAAGTAGGGCTTGTGGGTTCAACATAGCCACACGCATTCAGAAAATACAGCCTAATAATGTTTCCAAATTAAATGGTGGTTTCTCTCTCAGCTTACCTTTGAATAATTTACTGCCATTTGTATCAGCTTTTTCATCTACTCAAGCGCAAACATAATCCACTCAACTGAGACAATCTTTAAAGAATCCAGTGTGATGAAGGAGGCGTGTAGTTACAGTAGTCTGTACATTTAAAAGGAGGTAGCTCATCCATGGGACTGAAAAGCAAGTATCACAGGAGCAAAACTTCTGTGTTTCTTGGTGGTGGTGTCAAGGGAGACATGCTGTGTTTTGGGGAGTGTTGCAGATTAAAGACATGATTATGTCCATCTTCACATTGTTGGTTTTGTCATATACTTTGTATTTATAGGAACTTTTTAGGAACTTTTTATTTTTTCACAGTTTTTCTTTTTGCTATTTCTTTTCATTGTTAAAGAGCTTTTTTAGTTAAAGGTAATTCATAATTCATCTTTTGTTTTATGGCTACTAATAATTCTTAAATAAGACTGCTTGCTATGTTCTTAAGTATGCTCTCCATTTAGCATCATCTTCAAATCGAGGGTTAAAGTGCAGTTTGGAACATTTGCTTTTGCCAGAGTAACTTCCCCAGCTATTTTCAGTAGCATTTTCGAAAGACCCTTCAGTAGTTGTGAAGATTTTTGGATGGATTAGTAGACCTTCAACATCATAGCAGTAATTCACTTGCCTCTAACAATGTGCTGAGATGAGCAGGTGTTTGATCTTTGCTTTGTATTAAGTTGACACTATACATATGGTATGAAAATGTGGGAAAAGAGTAGAAGACCAACTTTTCAAATACCTCTTAAACATTTCCTATTGTTAAAAGTATGCATTTTGCGTAGCCTTTTCCTTACATTTTTTGTGTAGGTAGTGGTATTTTAAAATATGCAACGCAATGCAGTCTTATTTTATGACATTAAGTAAAAAAAGAAAATAGCTCCGCTATTAGGAGTGAGATGCCATGTTTGCTCTTTATTGCTTTGACTCATTAAATTAAAGCCATATTTGTTTATAGTTCTACTGAAATAATTTATATCCCAATTTTTGTAAGTATTTGATAGACTTTTTAATTTATCCCTTCCTTAATTGTATTGGTAGAAATTTAATGGAAGCCAAGGTACGTCTACATTGTTTTCCATTTGTGAAGTCAGCCATTTCCCAGTGAGTGTGAATAGCCTAGTTAATTTAGCCCTACTGACAACGCATTTGCTTTTTGTATTTACCTTTTGCAGAACTCTTAAATGTAATCCATGGACCACAGGTTGAAAACTAGTGGTTTTACGCTGCAACCAGCTCTGCTGCTGCGGGCTGCCTGTAACCGGTCTGTGGCAAGGCTATGCACAGACTGTGATTAGCGCAGTGAATTTGAATTGTCATTTTGCCGATTTTAACTCTTACAAGAAAAACATTGGTAATAGAAAGAGCATCTGGCCTGTGGCTGATACAATACAGGACTGGTTCCCGTGGCAGGGCATGGAAGGACAACATACTGTGTCCTGCTAAACCAGTTCCTACACTGCCTGGTTTCTTGGAGTGATTGACTGGTGTCTAATATTTCACCCATTTATATTATTACAGGAATATTAAAAAGGAAAACCACATCCTCTTGCCAAACCATACTGATAAACCCTTTCAGTTAATGTTGAAAAAAAGACAATGGGTTTTCCTAAATATGTGAAATAATATAGCTATATCTCTTCTCTCTTTGTAAAGAGAAGAAAGCATTATCAATATTTATCAGATGGTGGAGCGTGTAGATTTCATGTCTGACTTGAGTGAATTTCACTGCAATCTGTCTAAGCCAATAAGTATATTTGCAATGTATATCTCTAACATAATTTTACAGTCATTAATTTTTTCCTAATTGTAGGTAAAGACAGGACGTCAGTTCAATCACTGAAAACATCAAGAGATGCATCACCTTCAGGCTCCGCAGCAGCACCCTCGTCAAAGGTGAATTTTCCTTTCGAGTACTTCTCACCATGGTTTCAGATTGCTTATTGTTGTTGTATTTTTTTTCCTCAGTTGGAAGGAGATACTCTATGCAGCTGTTAAGGAAAGGAGCATCTTGAATTGCTCTGCAATCCAGCAGAGGGTGGGTTTCCTTTATCTGGCAGGAAGGTGCTGATAATGCTGTGTATCTAACGATGACACCAACAAACCTTTTTATTCAGTATTCACTGTCTCATTTGAGGAGAAAGGGAGTTTTGTATGTATTTAAAATTGTCATTTTCTGAAGTCCAGAGTGTGCTAGAAAAGGAATGGCAAGGAGAAAAATGGGGAAGCAGTTTTTAGGAACAACAGCCCAATTGGGCAAGCCTGTACTTGCTCTGAACTCCATCCTTCAGTGATTCCTAAGCTGTGACTGGGTTTGGAAACAGTGTGGTGAAGTGTCTGACTGACTGGGAAGACAGTGTGAGTAGCAGAGTTGGCTTGGAAGCAGGGCTGCTCGAGGATGTGGCAAGAATGATAGCGTTTACTTGGGAAGGGAGCCACACTGCAAGATAGTTTGGTGAATGCCATTTTATGTTCTAAATGATGCTGTTTAATTTCCCATCAAAAAAATCTTGTGGGGTGAGCACCAACTACATAATCTTGCTAATTAGTTAAATGGACAGACTAATAAACACTGGTGAACAATCAGCATTCAATATTGTTCTGACTGTCCTGTGGCAGCAAAAACATTTTCACATCACAGACTGCTTGCCTGCAAATTATTTTTGAGGTTAAAATGAACACTTCCACAGGAGTACTTTCTCTAAATTGTTGAGAAATACTTTAATGAGAAATAAAGAAACAATGCATTATATTGTTCTAAGTGAATAAGGTCCTATTAAAAAGTAGCATTCACCTTAAGTAGCGTGGTGTACTAACCTGGTTCTTGAGGTCTTTTTAATAAAAGCAGTGGAATGCTTCAGCAAAAAAAATATTGGAAGAAAGAAAGGTACTTTTTATAGTGAGAAGGTGAGACTGAAGGAAATAATTAGGTGGGGTAAAAAATCAGGCTTTGGTTGTGCTAAGTCATTCTAAGTACTTATCCCTTATGCAGCTCTTTTAGAACTGCTGTGCTAGGCATTAGCTAATTGCCAATGTCCTTAAGGGGGGAGGCAAGCGATATATTTTCAGCGATGTAAATAAGGAAAGTAAGATAAAAGCTGTTACGCACACATTACACTGATTTGGATTATAAAATAAACTTTATAATTAGTTCACCTATTTTGCTTACAGACTCAGCATATTACAGCTTAATACCAAATCCTTGCTTAATAGAAACCTTTCAGAACAAGGAGGCATTGCAAAATCTCTTGCTCTTGTATTCATATGCAGCGTGAGCTTGAACTATGAAGTATTCTTCAAGTGTTTTGCTTTTTTCTTCAGTCAGGTCTGAACTATGCTGTATTGGGTTTTTTGCCAGCAGTTTGCATATATCTGCTGGCACTTGATGTAAGCTACACAAAATGAAACTTTCTGTTTGGAAATAGTTTCCCCAGACAACACAGATATTTATTGGGTATGCATCAGCTGCAGAAACAGAAGCGCTTCAGTGACCTTTTATTGCTTTTCTCTTGAAGTCCCGAAATCTGCGTCTAATGGAATGTCTTGTGTCAGTGGAGCCTCTTGGGGTGATGGCTGGATTACACTGACCAGTCAAGTGATACAAGTGCTTCACTGACATAGAAATATCGACAGAGAAAGTCTTGGCAAAACGTGATGAACATCTCTAGGGCCAGGGTCTTACAATCTACTTAGACTTGAGAAATGAGCATATACTTTATTTTATAGATTAAAGGAGAAAATTTTCAATGCTCTAAGTTATAATTTAGCTTTTAAATACTTATAGAGGTATATGCTTCTGCAGCAATATCTCTTTTCACTGTAGTAACTACATGCAAATCTGAAAAGGTATGCTTATCTGTCTTATAATTAATTTTTTACATATTCATACATGTGAATTAATACATGTTGGGGTTATCTGATCTTAACCACCTGTTTAATTGACTATGGCATGAAATCTTTTGTGTTTCTCTTTAATAGCTGTCTGGACTGCAAGCCTTGGAGGCTGTATCCAACATAATTAGAGCAAAAGGCAGGTGTGTGAGACAGGGAAAGTTTCCCAGTAAAGACAGCAGAAAACTGACACATTTTTGCTGTTCTTATGTTATACATAAGGTAAAAGAAGAAAAAGACACCTCTGTTTTGAGGCAGGGGGGAAGTGTTGTCGTTTTTTATGAGATATGCTAGGTTGTTCATTTCTTGCAAATTTGCAGCCTAAGTAAATATGTTCCTGTTCTTCAGTTGTAGTGTACCTGTGGAAATACCATTACTTTATTCCATAAAATGCACTCAGGATTTTTAAAAACATACTTATTGACATGTGGCCTGTAGAATTAAATTCAGTGAGATTAAACTAAGCAGATTCTTTTTGCTGTGTTCCAGTAGATACTAGAATGGTTAGTTTCTTTTTATGGCTTGTGGAAATATTGCAAGTCATGTGAGATTTTATTTATCTTCATTTCATGCAAAGCTGACTGGTGACAAAGATACTGGTGTTTTCCTTTGTTATTATTGGCCAGAGGAAATTTGAGGAAAGGGAGAGATTCATAATAGTACCACAATACAAGATTTTTTTGGCAGCTAGGGGGAAGTCAGGTTAAAGGTAAAAGTTAGGCATACTATGGGGAATAAGAACATGGGGGGAAAAAAACTTGGCAGCAGATAATTTATAGTGAGACTAGTGTAAGAATAATTGTGTAGTTTGGAAAGGTGAGCTGGGCTAATTATTCTATGAATTATATTAGCCCTTTCTTTTAAAAAACCTCTTCGTACCCCTGCATATTGAACTTTGTCACCTCCTGACTTCGCTGGTTATAATTCTTTACCTTACAATTATAGAAAAGAGGGATTCCTATTTGAAGAGTGTTGCACTTCTCTTCTGGATTCAGATAAAGGTGGTGTCTCTATGACACAGAATCCTGGAAGGGTTCTGTGAATTGTATACTTATGCCATACTACAGCATAAAGAGATGTTTGGATAATATTTTACCTGAGGTAAGCACAAAAGGTCTGAAGATGAAGCAGTCTTACCACAGGTCACACTATTTGCTTCCTCTGGCCATTTATGTAATTTGGAACAAACTAACAATAAGAGGGGGGAGTGTTGGTTTTTTCATTTGTTTTTTTTGTTTGCTTTTTTTGTCCATCTAATCACTAAGATGGAACAGGCATTGGGTAGAAATTGTGCCAACCTTTTTCAGGCAGTAGGATTTTTGTATCTTTTTTAGATATCCACCTTAGTGTTGCAGTGCTTAATACTAGAGTTGTATAGATTCTTGGATAGATGCTTCTGTACATACAGTCGATTCAAATGAAGTACCCACGTAGTGGTAACAAGATTTATAAAGCTCGCTATTCCTGAAATGGTTTTGGTACATGAGTATTTGTCATTGTCTATTTTTTGCTCTCTTAGTAAAAGCCAAATCGTACTCTTAAAGAAAAATCAATTTTTAAATATTATTTATATGAGTATTTCCATCTGAAAAGTTAGATGAAAAGGCCATAAAGCCATGACTGACTCTATTACAAATGATCAACATTCCCCCCAAATAAAAAATAATGAATTTTGGTGGAAGCAGCTCTGATCATTTAAAGTATGCATAAAATACTTTTTGTCCCTAATAAGCTTAGGTTTTACACCTGACAGAGTATTTAGTAGTTTAGTTTGAATTTGTTACAACCTTTTGTGCCTGAAAATCACATTGAATTATTCGATCACGCCACATTTGTATCTGACTTCCTAGTGCCCATTTAATCCATGTCTCTTTAAACACAACTGGTCTCAAATAATTTTTCTGTTATCTCTGTCCTGTGAATTTAATGGAACTGATTCTGAAAGTATGGTGCTTTTTTTAACATTTAACTGAACTTAATTGATTTATCTTTTTTTCTCCCCACCCACTTTCTTTTTAAAGAAAACAGTTAGCAAATGAAATAGCTTCAGTTTCCTTATTTCCTATTTTAAAATGTTTTGGGGATCTGAATAACTTTATTTTTGTTTTGAAGATGTTTTGCCATGTGTAAATATATTTCATGTTAAACCTTGACTATAATGTTTTTATACAGGCTTTGGATAAGAGCAACAGACTATCGGAAAAGGAACTTGCAGAAGCTGCAAGCAAGTGGGCAGCTGAAAAGTCAGAGAAGGCCGATGAAAGCAATTTACCTGAAATAACAGAGTATGATGTAAGACAGGAGTATTAATTGATTTATTTTAAAGTGTTAAAACAATAGACTCTTGTTTTTCTGTACTCTCCTGAAAGGCACATCTTGTAACTTACCCCTGAACTTGTCTGCCTATGCTATTAAATGTTTGTTGAAAGGGAGTGAGAGGGAGACTAAAGCCTTGTGATTATTTGTTTGTTTGTTTATTTAAGACAAAAAAAAAAAACACAAAAGCAGAGTAGGTTTTGTTAGCTCAATTCGAATGCACCTTGAGCTACAACTGACAAAATAAGGCTCCAGCTCTCCCAGGCATTCTCCAAGGAACTCTTGCACTAGTGTAAGTATGTATACCTACTGAACTCATTAAAATAAGCAAGGAACTTCTAAGTTAAAATATGAGTGTTCATGTAAAACATAAGACTAGAAGAGAATTTCTGGTTTATTGAGTTCAGTTCCATGCCATTTCAGCCCGCCATGTCATGTATTCCCTTCCAGAAAGCAGTCCTCCTCTATATTAAAAATTAAGCTTTTACCTTGGTACTGCAGTGGGTAGATATTGTTTCCCCAGAACCTTTATTTCATTAATAATCAACATTAACTGCCAGTTTAGACCCATCTGTTCTTGCCCCTCCTTGTCTTCTACCCCTTGCTATATTGAAGTGTGGTTATAGCCCTTTTCAGTCTTGGTTTTGTTATGCTGCTCTTGGATAGGATGTCTTTTTTTGGATTCTGCTATGTTAGTGGAAGATGTATGTGTCATTTAAAACAAACCAAATGTCGTGTAATGTCTTTTTGTAAAATAGTCTGGTTTAATTCTGTGATCATTTAATCTTCAATTTTCACTTTGTTTCAACTTTAGAGAGACTCTTACAAAAACAAAATAGTACCTACTTTACGAAGTCACGTCTTAAACCTTCTAATTAATGGTTTGTATTTTATATGTGTTCGTAAATAATTTGAGGGAAAATAAAAGCATCTTGGGTAGCATCAGATTTCCTCCTTGTATTTCACACTTGTGGAACCTAAGGACTAGATCAGCGAAATAAAACTCACTGGATCCATATTTATCTGAACTTTTAAGTCCTGTCCATTGATGCAATGGCTGAGTGTATCAACAACGTCTTGATACTGGACAGGAAGATCCCGTGGATAAATAAACTGTTCATTTGCCTCCAGGAAAAAAGAAATTAAAATAATAAAGGGGGGAAGGGGTTGGAGTGAGGAAAAAGAAGCAGCAAACTGATCCAAGCATGAATACCCTATGGAGGTGAATATGCATGAACATTTCTGAGAGGTTCAGGAGGGTAACGGTAAAGAGAAATCTCACTCCTGTTCCTGATGAGAGGAAGGTAATGCAAGGGAGGAAAGAACAGTGGGCCATATGGAGAAGAGTTGTTTAAAGCTTCCTCTGTGCCTCAGAGAAAACTGCAGTGGCAAAAAGATTCAAAATAAAGAAAGATTGAAAATGAAGCAATTGCAGTTGATTATGGCAGAGTCTGAGATGATTTATTGACTACGAAAATGTGCTACAGGAATGTTAATGAAGGAGGTGAGGCATCTCATTCTGAGTCCTGGAAGAAAGGATACTTCTCACCTTGATTAGTAGGCTGTCATGTATAAATTGCAAGAGTTCTTAACTTTTTCCAGTTTATCTTACATAGTGCTTCATAGTTGAACTTTGTTTTGCGCTGAACTTTTTAGCAGCCTTTACTCCCTCTCAGGCATTTCATGATTTACTGCAGTAACAAAATTTGGGGTGTAATCTTAATGGTTTATATTGCTGCTAAGGTTTGAGCAGATGCTCATAGGACCACTTAAGCTTTTTTTTTGTCTAATGCTTTTCACTTTCATCTTAGTGAAGTCTTAAGATTCTCCACCTCTTTATTTTTGATAGTAGAAAATATTTTTATGCATTTTCTTCAATTCTCAAATCTTATTTTAAAAAAAAAATAAATTTACTACGTTCTACAAACCTGTTCCATAATATTAGATTTAAATATGCTGTAGCAATTTCTTCTCTTTATACATCTTCTATATAGACTCCTTGGAGTGGGAGTCTGTTTTCTTTGGGCCAGGGATACTGTCTTAATTTCTGTTTTAGAGGGAAGCTTATAAAATTTTGGTACTTCGGTAAGATTTCTCGTCAGGAATCCTCTAAGCACATGTTTGCCTTTGCTATACAATAGGTATCTCTGTTCCTTTAATATTAAACCTGTGGTCCTGAATGCTGCAAGAGTTCCTTCTGACAGCATTTTGATTTTGTTGATGCCTATTTACCTTTGATTTTATTACTTTTATCCTTTCCCAGAAAATTAATCCCACTTTCATTGTGGATTTTTCTTGCTAGCTGGTGTTATAAATATCATATGTACAAGTTACTTCTCAGTGGAAGGGCAGGTGAAGGTTATCTGACATAATTGTCTTTACACAGTTAAGACTGAGTCACAGATTTTTTTATGATGTCATGTTTTGTACATGTTTAAAATCCATATTTCTGTATCTGTTAGATTGTAGCAATAATACTTCACTAATAGTCTTGATAAGCAAACTCATATCTAGCTGTATTTGGGTTTTTATTTTTGTTTTTGGTCTCACACTTTGAGGTTTTTATTTTGCTCTCAAAACTTTTTTTTTTTTTTTTAAGGCTGGATCTTCAGCTCCATTATACGTCGAACAAACAGAGGAAACAGAAACAAATATAACGGATAGTACAGAATTGTATGAGGATGGCCAGCTTCTTGGCCGCTCAAAAGCAATTGCAACTAAGACAAAGGAGATTGAACAGGTGAGTCCTCTTGGCATTTTGTCACTGATAATAGTACCTGTGTAATGGTTTGATCTGCTAGAAATATGTTGATTTAATTTTTCCTCCTTCTTTGAGCATAATATGAATGTAAACTGATTTTTTGTGATGATGTGATGATAACATCTCATTCTGTTTCATTCTGAAGAAGCATGGCATTTATCTGCACATGAGAATTAGTGGTAGTTTTCTGTAACTTACATGCAACACCTGCTGTTTTGCAAGCCAAGAAAATGACTGCTGCTTTGAATAATTGTTTTAAAATCAAATATAATACAGATAACTTCAAATGTAATTAAAAAGTAAGGCTTTATGTGAGATCAAATTATCAAAAATTACTTTTACACTGTAATTTCCTTAACTTAAATATATACGGTCTGGGATTGAACACTAGAAGCTGCCTGGTGGGGGTTGGTTTTGTTGTTGTTGTGGGGTTTTTGTTTTGTAGGGTTTTTGTGTTTATTTTTTATAAATCAGCTTTGAATCTCAGTGCCTTTGTCGTTCTCTGAAGATTCAGAACCTTCTAAGTTTTGCTTTGACAGTGTTTTTTATCTGGATGAGGGCGGGATATCGTGTTAAAAATTTGTATTCTTTTCTCTTTTGTGTTGAGTACTTGTTTTGTATTAAAGCAATCCCCAAAATTTCTATTACTCGTCTTGTAGCATTGAGTTTTTGAGAAGGTTCAATGGGATTTTATTCATGTATTAGTCTTTAATACCATGTCACCTCACAGTAAGGAAATTGTCTACAATAACCTTCAATTTAATTTGTCATAAACAATCAAAGTGTGTTGTTTCCATATTTTTGTTTCTTTAAATGGAGAGTTTGGAGACTTTTCTGACTTACTTTTTCTGACGTAAATGCAACTATGCCCAACTCTGGAAATTGCATTTAAAGTTTATAATTTGTGTGGGAGAACGAGATGACTTTCTTCAAACTTGCTCTGATTTACAGTGTTTCCAGTGTATGCCTGAGATGAGTGGAAGGGAAATATAGATCACTTTTCCCCCTCATGATTATCTCATAATAACATCTTCAAGAAAATAGGTCTCTCGTCATGTTCGAGATAAGCTTATTCTAGGTCTTCGTTTTCCATCTTAATTCTAGTGGCCTTTGTTCTGTTGCCTGTGAGCCTGTTTCCTGTCCTGTAACACTGTTGTTCCTTTTTTCTTGACAGTTGAAAAACACCTTTCTACTCAAGTGTTTTTGTTTCTCTCTCTTCTCCTCCTCCCCCCCTCCCCCCCCCGCAATGTTGACTTTGCATAATCATGTTCCTAGCAAGCATGGCTTTGCATGTGTGCTGGGTCTGGCTGAGATGGACTTAACCAGAGCATGCTGTAACTACGAGGATCATGATGCAATTTGTTTATCCCTGTATGTCTGACCACCAGGTCATACATGGCCTAAGTCAGCTGCTACCAAATGCGTAAACTTCTGACTATTTAAAATTGACAAACTGAAAAAAATAAAGACTAGGAGCAGATTTTTAAAAAATAGCAATTGTGATTATTTAGCCTGATGCTGATGAATCTGTGGGTTTATTTCCCACAAAGATCTACCCCTTAGTCCTAAGGACAGTCTTATAGTGAAGACAGATAAAAATTTGGGCATAAAACCCAAATGTTGTTTTCAATACCGTCTAATGTGATTATGTTTGGTAATACCGTCTAATGTGATTATGTTTGGTAGAGTTTGCGCTTATCTCTAAGGAAATCTAGATTATGTTCTGTAAACCAGAATACTTTTAGGAACGTAGCTCAGAAAAGCCTGAGGAATAACTTAAAAAGATTTGGATTTCACAGAACCAGTTTATCCTGTTGTTGATTTGAATATTGAAGCTGTTGGCTTCTGAAAAATTAAAATAAGATTTTAGAATTATACTGGAAGCATCTTCAATACATTTTATTCAACTGAAGAAGATTCATATTTTTTTATAAAACCAGGTACTGTGAATTTGTTGAGAGCTAGACAAGCTACCTATTTAATCATTTAAACTTAAGACTGTAAAATGACCTATGTGTTTTTCAGATAAATGTTTAAAAGTAACTTCTGCTTCAGCAATTAAAAACAAAATCCAGACAACTTATTGTTATGATAGTCCTGATGATTTTCATAATTGTGAAATACTGTGAATCTTCCTACTGTGTATGAAAGCAGTCTCTCTGTAGAAATCTGCACACTATTCTGTTGACTTTGAGTTGTCAGCATCTGAAGGTAAATTTGGTTTAATTCTGTGTGGCTTGAGTTCTCTGCTTTTGACAAGGAATGAAAGAGGGAGCGAAGAGTGGAATGGAAACTAAATTTGCAGTCCTGTGGTGAACTGCTTACTAAGGGTTCTTTGGATGAATTTCTGAATATAATTTATACTGGTTTTACTACTGTTTAACTGAAAGTATGTTTCTGTTTTTTGCACAGTAAATTGGTCCTTAACATGCAAATCTAATACTATCGCTAGTCATGCTGTATTTTTTATATAGATGTAACAATTTAAATCTTAAAAGTGAACTGTAGGCTATGATACACTTTAGGAATAGGAAGACTGACTTGATAATGAAATATAGAATACATTTTTAAGAAAGCTTTTATATAATTTGTTTCTGATTATTTGTCTTGAAGACTCAAATAACAGCAGAAAATTTTTTTGTTCTGTGGACTTTTTTCCAGTTCAGGTGTTTAAAATAGCTTCTGAATACCTAGTTTCAATGTAGTATTTCTGGAATGTAAGTTTGTGGAAGAATTACTAAAATAAAATACTTTTTGCAAAGAGTTATGCTGCAAAAATGGTGAAGCTGTAATCCTTCTGCAAAGCAAGATTCCCAAAAGATTGGTTTTCAGTCTTTGCTGGACAGCTATTAAAGTATTTAAAATAAATAAATCAGACAGGGTAGAAATCACTTCTTGTGCCACTGTGTATGTGTCTAAGAATTGGTAAGGGTCCAGCTAGTGCTTGAGAAAGTGAGGCTTGATTAGAAGGCTTGACCCATCAGACCTCTTCTGCTTTCTCCTGGAGCACCATATCTAGTGGTGTTTGCCTTTCAGTTCATATTTATCCTCATCCTGATTCCAGGTATTCTTGCTGTTCCAAACTCCTGATAAAGCCCTCTTTGCTTTGTCCACTCCATATCCATCTGTCTCTAAAGCTCCAGCCAGGAAAGAGAGCAAAATTTTCCAAATACGTACTTTTACTTCATAGTATGCTACTATTTCAGGTAAACCCAGAGGCAAAAAACTGTGCTGACAGAACACATACAGTGTGTCGCAATGAGGAGATTCATTGCTGCACGGCAGAGAAACGGGCAGCCTGATGCCCTGGGCGGTGGTGGTGGGAGCGGCAGCTTGTGATATGGTCTGTTCATAGAATCATAGAATGTCCTGAGTTGGATGGGACCCACAAGGATCATCGAGTCCAACTCCTGTCCCTGCACAGGACAACCTCAAAATTCATACCATGTCTCTGAGGGCATTGTCCAAGTGCTTCTTGAATATCGCCAGGCTTGGTGCCATAACTACATCCCTGGGGAGCCTGTTCCAGTGCTCCACCACCCTCTGAGTGAAGAACCTTCTCCTAATATCCAACCTAAACCTCCCCTGGCACATCTTTCTGCCATTCCCTCGGGTCCTATCGTTGGTCACCAGAGAGAAGAGATCCACGCCTGTCCCTCCTCTTCCCCTTGTGAGGAAGCTGTAGACCACAATGAGGTCTCCCCTCAGTCTCCTCTTCTCCAGGCTGAACAAACCAAGTGACTTTAGCCGCTCCTCATAACGCTTCCCCTCTAAACCCTTCACCAGCTTCGTGGCCCTCCTCTGGACACTCTCTAGTAGCTTTGTATCCTTGATGTACTGTGACACCCAAAACTGCACACAGTACTCAAGATGAGGCCACACCAGTGCAGGGTAGAGTGGGACAATCACTTCCCTTGACCGGCTGCAATGCAGTGCTTGATGCACCCCAGGACATGGTTGGCCCTCTTGGCTGCCAGGGCACACTGTTCGCTCGTGTTTAACTTGCTGTCGACCAGAACCCCCAGGTCCCTCTCTGCGGAGCTGCTCTCAAGCCTCTCGTTCCCCAGTCTGTATGCACATCCAGGGTTGCCATGCCCCAGGTGCAAAATCCGGCACTTGCCCTTGTTAAACTTCAGCAAGTTTCTCTTAAGAAAAAACAACAACAAAAAAATCCCCTAAGCAATTGAATGAAATATTCATACAGGTGTTCTGTTTAAATAAGTCCATCTCTGCATCTTATATATCACTCCTATTGCTCTTTTGTAAAGTTCCCTCTACCTTTCCTCTAAGTTACAATAACACTATTGCCAAATGCAGAATTTTAAATGGAACATGATTGTAAATGGTCGCTCTGGCTCATCAACAAAATATTTGTATATTATTTGTTTGATGGGGGACTTACTGCAAGCATTCATGTAAAATTGTGTAATTTGAAGAAAAAATTCTTTGCATACTGACTATGATAGGACAAAAATTGTCCAATAAGTGCTAGCTGCTGTTTACAATTTTAGTGACTATCTTTTAAGAGTCTGCAGTTGCTTTTCAAGTATTGAGTGACATAAAGTTGATGTAAAGAGAGGAGAATAGAAGTTGTGCTCATGGATGAATGTTTGGAAGAATCTGGACACTGTTTGAACAGAGCCAAGAATTATCTGTGTGACTCCCAAACTAGAAAAACTCCAAAGCATATGTTTAATTTGAAGTCTTGGGAAGGAAGAACATGGTTGAAGATGCATAGGCACTTGAGAACATTGCTGAACTGGGACAGCAGATCCTGGAAGTCTCTGGTCTAATCTTTGAAGTGACAGGCATAGTGACAGTGTCATAGAAATGTCCTGGTTGGATGGGACCCCACCTGGGCCAATCTTCTCTTGAAACCTTAGATCAGGCCTTAGATCAGGTCGTTCAGGGCTCTGTCAAGTTGAGTCCTGAATATTTCCAGTGAGGGAGACTCCCCTATTTCTCTGGACAGCCTCTTTCAGTGTTTCACTGCTCTCTCTCTGAGCTCTGGTGCCATCAGTCCTGCATGCTGTTCTCCAGAACATGCTTTCTTTCCACCACAGACACGGTTTCTGCTCCTTGCTCCTCTTGGCCGTTTCCTGTCCCCATCCTTGAACTGTGGAGTCCCAGCTCCTTGCTGTGGTCCCCTGCTTTTGGCTGGCCTCACCTGGGGAGGTGAGGGACCTGTTCCACCTGGAGTGGGTTCAGCTGCTCTCAGGGGAGGGTTGAGTTCCCAGGACCTGCTGGCTTTGCCACTTTGTGGTTGGTAGAACAGGATCTTTCCTGGCACTTCTGCTCGGCAGGTACTGGGAAAACTGATCCCTTCCATCCTGGTGCATCTTCTTTTCCATCTTTGTACCGCTTTGCGCTGAATGAAAATTCTGCAGCATTAATGTGTGTCTCATGTTTTAATATGTTCTGTGCAGTAGGGTCTAGGTCCATGATCTGGCTTTTGATGTTCTATTTGTAAGCAATCAGAAACTTTGGAGAGTTTTTAAAAGCAAAAATAGTGACATAATTAGCTTTCTGGTTGTTTGGGGGTTTTTTGTAGCTAAGTGTTTCCCTATGCCTTTGAACATGCCTTTCCCTCTTTCCTCCACAATTTTAATTTTGAAATTTGATGTTATATGTTGTCTGAGGATGGTGGGGTAGAAGCCCATTAAATAGGTGTTTAAAAAATTGGTCTGGGTACTTGAAGATAGCAGAGAATTTTGCATTGGCATGTCAAGACCAATGAATATTCATAGGTTGTTGATGTAACATATATTTTTGCATTTAATAACATGCAATATACATAAAAGTATTGTTTTGGATTTGTTTAGTTTCTGTTTTTATATAGTTAAGGATCAGCTTATGCTTTTAGCACATAATGTGCTGAAGTGTGGGTTTTTTTTGGAAGTGATGACAAATACATCCCTGGTGTTAAATTCACAGTTGGAGCAATTCAGTGTTGGTGTTACACAAAAGGCTATCTCTTTGTTGTTCCTTTATGAGCATGAGTAGCAGGGATTCTTGAAATGTCTTATCTTGTCTAGACATCAAGTCTGCAACACTGTATTAATTAGTCGATTATTATGTGTCCCGTTTCTTAAATGTTGCATATGCAAGTTGAAGTGACATGGGTTACCTTTGAAAATCTATTATTTTCTGAAGACAAATTTTGCCAAATGAGCCAAGTATCTTCCTTGATTTTGGCAAAAAATCAAACCTCTAAGTTTCTGAATGAGATTTGACACTCAATTTGTCTATTAGCACAGAGCTCTGGCATGTAAGAAGGAAGTGTAGGAATTAATGCATTCATGAATGCTTTTTTTCTTAATGGAATTACTGGCTGACTGGATGCTTTCAGTTCCACAATATTTTTAAATGTTCAAACATTTGGATTAATCACTTGTTTACTTGACTTTCTAAATTAATATTACTTGTTAACAGCTCTCAGTAGTATTAACAAACTGCTACCCTTATTGGACAGCCTTCTTGCTGGAAAATGCCGAAAATCACAGATTTTTCTAAAGCTTGCATTTGAAACTTCATAGATATAGTGCATAGAAAGAAGGAAAAATTAGTGTGGGGCTGGGTCAACATGCTGTCCGGATTCTGTTTCCAGATCTGCTGTCTAACTGCTTTTTATTTTTAGGTAAATTACTTAAATCTGTGGCCTAGAAGTTGCAGTTAAGTAAGAAAAACAGTTAGGTTATAGCAGTTGTAGTGTGTGTAGTTTCAGAAGAACTGTTTCTTGTTCTCCTGCTTTGTCAGATCTCTTTTCTGGTATGATCTATCTAGCAATAACTGAATTGTCTTTGTGTGTATTTAACAATTTTTAATGGGACTCTGTTCTTTGGCAGTGCTGCTCCGGGAAAAGACTGACAGCTCACAGAGTCAAACTTTACATTGTGAGGATTTAATTAAGAAAGTTTTGGGTTCAATATCAGACCATAAAGAAAATGTACAGGTATTTCTGTCATGATAAAATAGTTACAGTTTCTGTAATGTATGGAAGCGTACTGCATGTCTTCCTCCTCACCCTGTCCCGTGTCCATTGCTAGTTTTGTTTTGCTTCAGACAAAACTGTTTTACAGTGCTTCAGCAGTGTAACAGTGAAAGAGGATGTAAATATGAGGTAGCTTCCACATCCTGGCTAGGAATAAGCTAAAGAGAAATCATGGTAAGTATATCAGAAAAGTTTTTTAAGTTCTGGGTATGTTAGATTAAACATTAGATAGACAGATAGATAACATAGATTAAAATACATAAATTAATAAATTGGACTAATGGGAATCCAGGAAGGAATGAAGGAGGTTTTCTTAGCTGGCCTTGGATGTACCTTTTCTTTTGACTTCAGCTGAGCCAGGGAAACAGGTTACCGTTTCCTTAGATTAGCTTGTTGGTCTGCTTGTGGTGGTGTTCATTTCAGGCAAAATGATCTAGGTTAGAAAAAAATCCCCTAATTACAATATGAGTTAAGAGGTAGGTAAGTTAAGTGAAGCTGAGGGAACTGGAACAGTAGGTAGAGAATGCATTAAAGGATTATTTCTGATTGTGGATGAGGTCAGACATGCTTTGTTTCTGACAGGAGTAGACCAGACAAGAGTAACAGGCCAGATGAGAGTAAAAGATGCGGAAGCTGTAGATTTTGGTTCCCTCCTAGCTTTCCTGTCATACTTCAAACCTTGTATACTTAGGACACAGTAGCAAGACCTTTAATGATGAACTCATCATCGTCAGTCTAATTCGGTTGGTAATATAGCATGTATCAGGCCTCCTCTGAGCTTGCTTATTTTATTTAAATGTAAGATGTAATTAAGTGTGTTAATTTATTTTTTCCCAACCAAGAAAGCATTTGTCTCAAGTTTTGGTATTTTGCTTTAGGCTTCTCAGAAAAATTGATGACGATTCCTTTACTTAATGATATCATCTGCCTGTTATCTTGTTTCATTCTTTTGCAGTTTATTAGTTTCCTTGTATTAGTACCCCTCTCCTTATATACAAGGCAAGTCATTTATTACTTTTTACACATTCTTAGGCACTTTTTCTTCCATATTAATTCTGACTTGCTGATTTTTCTACTACCTTATAATATTTATTCTAGACCTCCCTAATTTTTACCATTGCAAAATCAAATCAATTAAGCTGTTATGCTTATTTGCATTTTTATATAGTTCACACTTGCCTTAAGTCTTTTTTGTGCTGTGATATTTCAGTTTTCTAAATCTGAGCTGTTTGTTAGAAATCTGTGTTTTCATGTTTATTGGGACTGCAAGATGGAGAACGTAAAAGGTTTTAGTCAGTATTCTCATAGTATCATTGATTCTCCTTACAAATACATCTATTTAAAGTAGGATACTTTTAAAAGAATGTGAAAAATTTATTTGCTTTCCTTTTCTTGTGTTTGGGCCACCATGCTTTACAAGTTGCAGTCCTTCCCTTTGCATTTTTTTAGCTGTGTTCTCTTCTTCTTCCATGGACATTAATGGGTTATTTGGTATGTACTGCAGTATTCATAATTACAAACTGCTGCATATGCAAAAACAGTACAACTCCCTCATTTTACTTCAGCACCTGAAGGTATAGTTTAATAAGGAAATGTATTACCACATTTCATCTTTTTGCCAGCAGCCTTTTTCATTGGAAAGCTGATAAAAAGTGAGTGTTATTTAATATGCAACACCATTAGAGCGATACTTCTAAGAGAACTTAACACCATAAATGTATGCATGTATCCAGTAACAGTAGGGTATTTTCGTTCTTAGAGAGACTCAAATACATTAGATAGAATTCACCTTTAGCTTTCTATCATTATCTGTCTATGGAAGATTTTGTGTGTGACAGTTTATTTTGCCTTATTTTTTTTTAATGTAACAGTTTTTGGCCTGTGCTAAGCACATTATTTTGAAGTTGGTGAATGCTGGGGACTCAACCCGTTGACAAATCTAGTCATTGATACAGTTCTTGATGTAGTAGCGCTTCATTTATGTGACCAAGCAGGACTGCAGATTTCAAGATCTCAAAGAGGACTGTTGTTCACTTACAGGCAGTCTTAAAGGGGATCGTTTACAGATGTTAAATTTCATGGCATATCTCTGGAAGACTTAAATGAGAGGGTGTTATTAGTTAGGTACTTGCTAAAATTGCTGGACTTACTTAAAACCAAAGAAAACGTGAAAGAGGGTTGTACCTGTTTTGCTCAGTGCGCAGCTGTTCAAATCTGAAAGACAAGATCACTGTTTGGTCAGATAAAGTGAAAATCTAAGGAGTTGTCCATTAAATAGTATTTTTTCAATCAACAGCTAGCAGTGATTGCTTGATTTAAAATTTCTTGTACTGTCATGAGAAACCGGAAGAACTTAACAACGGAATGAAAGAAGACTTGGAAACTATAATACTGAGTAGACTAGGAAGAAGAAAGATTAGTTTCAAGAGATGATGAGTGTAAACAGGATTGGAAAAGGCATTAGGAAGAGAAGAAACTCTCTAAAAATGTGTGGGCCTTGATATATAATTAGGAACTAATTGTGAGAAATTGCCTACTGAAAAAACTGTCAGAAGTTAAGATGCTTGGAAGGATAAGCAGAACTGACACTGGGGAGCCTCCTGAGAAAGCTGAAGGACAAAACCAGAAGTGATGAGTAGTCTGAGTCTTGATAAAGGCAGTAGTTTCTGTGGGAGTGAGGGTTATTGGCTTTTTTTTTTTTTTTTGTGTGTGTGTGTTTTGTTGGTGGTGGGGTTTTGTTGTTGCTGGTTTTAATAACTTTAATTTAGAGGAGAGAGAGCCTCCTCTCCAATTTTGTCTCCAGCTTATTCTTGCTTTAACAGAAGGGCGTTGGTGGACTTGAGAGGTGGTTTGAGCAGTGTTGTTTGATTTTATTTTTGAACTCTTTTAAGGGTGGAAGATAAAATTCTCTCTTAGTTTGCTCAGTGCACTGAGGTGTAAAGTTTCAACTTTGTAGTATTTTTCTTTCTTATAACCTATTGTCTCTTGAACAAGGCATCTTTTGAATTTTGGAGGAATACTTAAGCATTGTTGCTGGGGAAACCTACTGCTTCCAGGATTGAAAAAGAATGAGAATAGGATGAGTCCCATATACCTAATAATTAGATCCAGAAATTCAAATTGCCTCAGAAATAACCCTAGCTCAAAGAACTACTGTTTAGCATCTATTCCCCCCCCAACACTGATTTCACATCAGTTCTATTAGTACTCCCATATAGTCTGAGCATTGATCTTCTGAAAGAGATGAAACAGGAATCCAAGTAGTGCTTAAAACAGGACGTATGTAGGGCAAACGGAGAACACTGTCATAAGGGAAAGGTTTCATAAAACCATATGTGAGGATGGGAAGGTGGTAACTGAGCGAACATGCAAAAACCCTTGGTAAGTGGCAAAATAAATGTAGTGGCAGGAAGGTAGGTACAGGAGGGACTTGATGTTTGGCATGAAATTTGGTTTCCATTTCTCCTGCACTGACAAGAGCTTTCAGGCCTGAGGAGGTTGGGGTAGACAGTGACAGAAGAGTATCCCACAGACAACCTTGTAGGTAAGGAAGCTCTGCTGAAGCGTGAATCTACAATTTTATGTTTTTTCGTGTGTCTTCTACAGACTGCAGGGCTGCTCTTAATGTAACAGAAACTTGTTTTGTAGATTATGTTTTTGCTGCTGCATGTAGTTTAATCTTCTAATCCATTTGTAATCTGATTTGTATACAACACCAATTTGTGTATAAATATAGGATCATCTGTGACCAAAGACACTTTGGTGACAGGTTGCATTTGTCACTTGGTTCTTAAGTTTCTATTTCTTTTTATATTCTGTATCTCAGTGCCTAGCCTGATGTCTTCTTTCTTCTGGCTGTTGTTTCACTGAGCAGGTTAAACTCAATATGTTTTAAAGATGGGTAGGCTACACTTGTTCTATTAGCTTGTTCTTTTCTGTGACCATTAGTGATTTGACAGCCATTAATTGGATGGCATTTGGAAAGCAAGAAAAAGCTACAATGGACAGAGAACTGTTCTATGGTTTTTGTACAAATTATTTTGAGTGTGTACAATATTTATATGGGTTTATTTATTTTAAAAGCTTGGCCTAGAAAGTATTCATTTGCTATGACCCTTAAAATATAAGGTGATCTTCTAGTTCTTTTTCATGTTGTTTTTTTTTTTTAATTTTTATTTTTAGAAAGATAATTCCAAAAGGCATCAGAATTGGGAACTTAGTTTCCTAAATTATATGGGGAAAAACCTTTTGTTGCATAAGTTGCTTATGCATGTGCTTCTTCTGTAAGTTAAGATGATAAAACCACTATATTTTTATCTTGGGGTGTAAATGACTAATGCACATCATCATGTATCACTGACCCACAAGGATCACTTTCCTGTTTTGTTTGACTCTTACTTGCACTGATGTTGTGACTTTCAGTCCTCAGTGATTGTCTGGACATACACTGGTTTGGATATCACAACTTTTAATGGCCCACTTCACAAAATATGGCAGAAAAACAAGGGCCAAGATTCCCCACAGGACAAAGGTTATAGTGTGTCTGTTTTAGCTTCTTACTTTGACTTTGAAAGGCTAATAGAGTCAACTTGACTTATAAAATCACAGAAGTTGGATACTGACAAAATCAAGTGGGTCATGTTGTTCATGGTTCTTTAGCTTCTCATGCTTCTTGACAAGGACTGTTTTTACATTAATTTTCTGAACTATTGAACCTGAGAGAAGTATTGCTCTGAATGACACTAATAACCTTTAATAGATGGGTTTGATACTGTTTCTCCATGGTTTAATTGGATTGCTAGCAATCTTTCCCCCCCTCCTGCTCCCCAGATAACTTAAGCACTTGGTTTCATTACAACATGAAATGTTGTACTTACGTGGGTACCATGTGTACTTACTTGACCATAATTACTCCCCAGAAGCAGTTCACCACCTTAGTAAAGTAGATAATTTATATATAAACTTTTTTGGTCACGTGCTGCCTAAATAAAAAATCTCCACATAAGCATTTTTAAACACAAAATCAGAATAGATTAGGGTATGCTGACACAAGCTTTTCAGTGATCATCTTCAGCTGGAAATTTGCCCAGTTTATTACTTTTTTTAACTTGGCTTCCTGGAGAAACTAACTTATGCAATTGCAGAGTATCTGTGCTGTGTATCTCTTGACTCTGTTGGCAGGTTTCAACTAAATTCAATTTAGGCATAAACCAAGATGATTAGTTGTTACAAGCTGTATGAAAATAGAAACTACGAGTTCAGTGGAGAAAGACCATAATACGATTGCACCTCATTAGACATCAGAGAGTCCCCTTAAGCAAGTGCTCTAGTTGTTTTCAAAAACAAAACAAAAAAAACCCACTTGTACCATTGCAGACCTCAGCTGCATGTTACAAAGAGTTTGGTAGCAACCATAGTTTAAGAAATTACATCCCTGTGCTGTACTGTTCTGTGCGCTGGCACAGTAGTCTTTGTGGGGCCTGGCTGTGCCATCAGATCAGGAAAAAGAATGAAAAGTTTGCGGGTACCTATTTAACCAATTCTCTTATTCACAGCATGGTTCCTTAAATGTGCCTGCTGCTACAAGTGAGTACCCCCGCTGTGTTGTGTGTCCAGCCACTACCATCTCTGAACATTTAGTATCTTGAAAGCACTGCCTTAGACACGTAAAGGTATTTTAATCATCAGACAGAAATCTATAGAAAAGTCTTTGGTAGTTTTGGCATTTGCACAGTAACTGTTTCTTTTTTGTCACAGGGAAAATAAAACTTCTAAAAATATTTCTCCTTAATTTCTATCTAAAGCTGCCATGACCAGAACTCCCTTCTTCCTTTAGGACACGTCACCATCTTATGACTTCAATAGCCTTGATTCTACATATTTTGGAGAATCTACTCATTTGGGAGCCCTAGTGCCACAGTAGGCACCCTTGTAACAGCTTCTTCAGCTGGCTTGTTGGAGCCAAACTTTGATCTAGTTGTGAACCAAGCTGGTACCCAGCTGCTCCAGCCCCTAAAAGTTCTTGAGCAGATCTTGAGAGGAAAGAGCAGTCACAATAACCAGTATTTTTGGTAGTGAGATAGCTCAAGTTTCATGAACTAAATGGTCCCTTTTAATTAAAACTCTAACCTCTTACAGTTCATTAAAGTATTTGCACTTTTAGGAAAATGAACATCTAAAGATTTCTGAACAGTTTATGTATTTATTGCCTGTCAGCTAATGTGATGAAGAACTGGAAGTGTGTGATTATAGAGGAATGTTCCCACACAAAGGCACAACTTGCTGTGAAGTAAAGCTGAATGCCCTTGTGAATGCATCTGCTATGTGCCAATGAAAGGAAAGTTGCAACAAAGACTCTGTTACGGTTTAAGATAAAGATGTCTCTTTTTTCATCTGGGGGAACCTGTGACCTGGATGCAGCCTCCTTGAAACCTGTAGTTAGATGCACCTCTCCACCCCCAAAAAAATTTCAGTTTTTTTCACACAGCTGAAAGGAGAGAAACCAGTGTCAGCAGGCATGTGAATCTCAAGTTAGGAATCTTCCTGTCAAAGTTCCTTCTCTATGGAGAGAGATGGACCATGCCAAAGGGAAGATGCAAGGAGGACTGGATGCAGGAGAGGATCTGGAAGGCAGGGGCAAAAGGATGCAAGAGTTTCTGAGGAAGAGGCGGAGTGGAACTGTGTCTAGCTGAGGGATGAGATGACCTCTGAATTGGAGGGTGGAGGAAATCTGGAGGAGATGAAAGGATTTGTGGTGACAGGAGAGGTAGGGTTGGGAGGGAATTGGGAGTGTGGGAAGCAATGAATGAGGGTGGGACTAGACATACAGTTGAAAAAAGGAGATTTGTTCCAAGATCAGGAACTGCAGCCAAGAGGGTGGGGAAAAGAAAGAGATGGGGAACAAGAGGAACATGGGTGGAGATGGAAATTAATTTCATAGAAGCTCTGAAGCCTATGGGCAAATGCAGTGGAGTTTCTCCCTGGCTAGAGGGTGGAGACGCTACATCATGCAGGAAAACTCATTGCTATTTCTGGTGCCAGAAACAAGTGGGGAGCAGTCAGGTGCTTCCAGCTTGGTGTCTTCCCCTCTGGATGCCCTCGAGGTGTCTGCAGGAAGCTACAATTGTAAGGCAGGAAATGCAGCGTTCCTGCATCGAGTACCTGAAATTACTTACTGAAGAATTTGATAAACATGTCAGCCACTGCTGATTGGTCTGTTGTCCATTTGGTTAACTTTACTGTATTTCTCACGAACTAAAAATAAAAACAATATGAATATTGTTTTTAATGAAACAATTAATCTGCTTCCCCAAGTGTGGGTCTAGCCATAACTCAAAAATGCCCTGATTAATTTTGAAATACTTTTTTTTCTTTTTTAGTTTTTCTCAAATTTACTATTGGGCATAACTACAGCTCACTGTACAGTTTTCCTTTTTCTTACATTGCTATTGAAGGATGTTTTCTTGCAACTATGTTTTCGCTAAAATCAGGAGCAAAGATAAACTCTGAGACTCTTTTTCCTGTTTCACTGAGGTCAGTTAATGGGTTTTTTTCCTTTGATTTTCTAGTAACAGGATATCGAAATGTTTAACTCTGAGCTCTGGAAAGCTCTCTGACTCACCCTTGATTTGGTTTGGGTTATTGGTTTCTTGAGCCCATGTATAAGTGATTTGTGCTTTTAATAACACACAGTGAAATGTTTCGTAATACATACAACAAAATTCTTGGTCTTGTTATTCTTGCAGTCTCCTATTGGATGGCGAATTACATCTGCATTCCAAATGTGACAATTATCATCTGTACACTAGTAGATATGTAGTAAAATGATTGTAGTATTGAGTCATTAACATACCTAATCCAGTTGTGATTAATCTAAAATTGCAAATTCATATGTGATTTGATAAGACAGACTTCTAAAAAATTAGCTAAATACAGTATGCATTCTGGGTGTGTGAATTTTCTACATCATTTGTCAGCGAGTATTTGGGGAATGTGGGGTGGTCAAAAGAAATCTTGAGTTTAAAGTAATTATATGGTCTCTCATGACCCAGATAAATTATCAAAGAAACTCTGTTTTAGGAGTGTTCCCTTCTATTTTAAGCAGGGTGGACTTTTTGCTACCAAGAAAAGCATGTATCATTATAATGAGCTGGCTCCGGAGCCTTTTAATTTGTGTAGGTGTTACTCATGTCACGGTAGGCGGCAAAAGCAGTGATTCCCAACAGAAGTATCTTGTCTACTGTAAAGATTATTCTCTCCTTGTTCATTTATATTGATCCAAATATATTTTTTTATTGAGGGGGGAAACATAATTTTTGCATGTATGTATTTCTGATAGTGCAGTGAAAATGTAAGGTAACTCCTTGCTTGTCTTAGACCTGTGCTATATGTTGGGGACATCGAGAATGTAACCTCTGCTTTGCAACACAAGCTTCTTTCTTCACTCTGCATGTGGACCAGTTTGTTCACTTTTTTGAATTGTGACATTAATCATAAAAATGATCCTTTCTCCTTTAGAAAAAGCAGTATTCAATCACTTACAACCCTTTTGTTAAAAATGATACTGGTTATTTTTGAAAGTTTAGTGCCTTTATAGTAACGTGGCTCATATCTTATTTCTTTATCTCAGACTTCAGTTTCTCTTCAGTCTGCTGCTTGACTAAGTGTTTCTGTACAGTAAGACTAAGTATTCTTGAAAAATATATGTTTGTATTGCTGAAGAGTTATATTAACATATGCAGAGGTCTGTTAGGGATAAAGTGATGAGCTTGTTTTTGTCCGTTGTGGGTCAACTAAGATTTTAAAAGAGGCGAGATCATTTAAGATGTTAACTGAGTCTGAAAACTCAGTGTCTCGTGTCAGGTAAGGTTTTATGCATATAAGGATACAAGCTTTCAGTGCTATGCTTGCAGTTCATTTCAATATGAATTGCTCAGCATGTATATGTAATGTGTAAGCAAATAGCTTTTTACTGTATTCCTTAAAGCTACTGTATTATATATCTAAAATTAAAGCTCTGAAAGAACATGTGTGCATATGTCCATAATGTAACAGTGGTCAGTGTTTGTTTCTGTTCTTTAAATAATGTTTCCATTTAGTTATGAAACATACCTTTTGTTTATGTTTTTTGTATTTGATAGAAATGCATGAAATGTAAATGCACTTATGTCACAAGGCAATACAGAGATGCTTAGATAATTCAGTTGACGGGAAATATTTTTTCAGTGAATTTCTGGTATTTCAGGGAGCTAGGTTATGTGAGAGCTTGAGTGAAGACCTGTCGAGGGAGTGGGGAAGACATATAAAACTGTGGTGGCAGAAGTGAAGGTAGTCAGAGGTAGTAGCAATTCCTTTATTATGTATGCATTGGCCAACTGCAGTGTCTTTGGAGCAGGAAGAGTGATTTGGCTGAGCAATGCAGAACTAAGGAGAACAGAGAGAAGAGGTGAAAAAGTGAAATAGGTTAATACTAAGTTGAGGAAAGATGAAGTGAGTCAATGGATCATATTAAAACTAAGCAATAGTTCTAAGATCTGGTATTCAATGCATTGTAGCCAACAAATGGAAGGTGTTAGTTGTATTTTCTACATTAAGAGTGTAAGCTACTGACTTACCCTGTAGAAGGCAACTTTTTCATTTTTTTTTAATGAAAGTTACTGTTATCATTCCACGCAGTCCATGGTACTCTTAAAGAAAGAAAGAAAGAAATGAAATAATCCATTGTTTAGCATGTAAATCAATTCTTTGTGGATACTAATCCTTGAAATAACAAAATATCTTACCTGCTGATTCAAAAGTTTGCAATGTTTATACCCTTAGGTGATTTACAAAAAAAGCCCACTGGAATTTCTAAATGAAATGAGAAAATGTCATTAATTTTCATTGTGCTTTTTTATTTAATTTGGCTTGCTCTGTTCTAAATAATTAAATTTTTTCCTCATTTAATTCTGTTTCCAGACAGTGTAGTTCAGCCAGATCTTTACTAGCATGAACTGTTCTGGTTTTTTTTTTGTTTGGGTTTTTTTTTTTTTGGTTTTTTTTTTTTTTTTTAAAGTTCTGGAAGGCTGCATGAAGTGAGGAATGCCTTATTTTTCAGGATATGTTTGTACGAATAACCCCTGTCTATTCTGTATCTTTGAGAGCACATGGTAATCTTGTATGAAGTAAGGTTAAAAGGTAAATGGCATGGTACTGTTTCTTTTGGCTATTGCATTAAAGTGTTTGACCTTTAGCAACCTATTTTTATCTTAGGCAGTAAACTGTTTAGTTCTGCTTATCAAAAGAGACTTCACTGCTCTCTTTCCATGCTGTTCTTATCCAAAACACACTGTATCAATCCAGCATCAGTAGACTTTATCAGCAACAGCTATTATTCTGCTTAGAGATACAGCATAAAAAAGTTTATATTGTAACAGTACATTTTATTCAATAAATACTTCATATATCGGTCTGTGGTTTCCAGTTTCATTTATCTAGTTTAGATCTTTTGTATTACCTCCTTATTAGCTTACTCTTTCCCCAGATTTTAGCTGTTTGACTTGAAATTATTTGTTCTGGTGTCTGCCCTAAAGTGAATTATTTTAGACTATTCAAACAATAGCCTATGTATCTCTAAAGATAAGATTAATATGGCAAAGTAAGTATGTTTGCGGGTATTAACAGATTTCCTGATTATTTGAGAATATCTTCAAATCATCAAGGCATTGGGGATAATTTGAAATTTTATGAAGTGTTTTGTTGAAGAATCAGCCCCCCCATACCTTTAGTTGTCTGTGTGATTTGCCAGAGTGAAGTTCTACACGTTGGAGTGTTGGCTAGAGGCAGAACTTGCTGCATCTCTGAAGTGGCCACAATTCATAATGCTCCTGCTGATACTCAACAAATCTTTAACCTGCAGGAAGCTGATTGAGTTGCTGGGCAGCTGCTAATTTGTTCTAGCTTTAATTTTTTTTTTATTGCCTTGTTAATTTACATGATGCTTTACCATCATTACTAGTAAACAAATACTGGTACCATAATCAGCTTCCCTGTTTTATGGTTAGAATAAATAAGACATTTAATGAACTAAATCCAAAAGGACTGAGTCTAGACCTCTAGTATCCTTGTGCGAGTTTTGTCTCCTGAGTACTAGAAATATCTCTGGTTTTTTTTTTTTTTTACTTAATGAATTAGTTGCATTGCGCTGTTTTCACAATTTATAGATGTCAGGGATCACAGAAGGCTTCTCAAAGCTATCTGAAGAATACAGAGCTAAAGATCTCAAAAAAACAAACCAAAACAACAACAAATGCCCCCCCACAAAACAGTATTTGACAATCCCAGTTTTCTTCTATTGGTCATAAGACTTTTTATAAGGACTGACTGAAGCCAGACTCAAAAACAATCAAAGCTTCTCAGCGGGTGCCAGAATCTGAAGACAAGTGAACACTTCAAAACGTTATAAGTGTGTTCACGTATCTTGCCAAGTTAGTTCCAAATCTGTCCTCTGTCAGTTCACCCTATCAGACAACTTCTGGAAAATGTTCAGTGACACTGGATTGAACAGGGCAGGCATTCCTTTAATGAGTTTGGTAGGTAACAGTTCTTGTGCCGAAATGCTGCAGCACTGCTTAACTATCTCATTAATAAAGGCTTGTAATGAGGAAATAGAAAGCCAATGTTCTTAGTCTCAAAAGATCTTTTAAAATACAAAATAGTCTTGTTTTTCACATGGAAAAATAGTTCACAATTTAAAAATCAGTGATTCCCAAGCTTTTTTGAACCAGCTAATTGCTGTGATTCTTCAATATTACTTACGAGCTGTAACCCAAACTTATCAAATAACTAATTCCAAGTACTATGAGATACAGTCAGTGGTGTATCCAGTGAGTAAATGCAGAACTCCTACTACATTCCCATGGTACCACAATTGGTAATCACTGCCCTAAGACATATGATTTACTAACCATAAAGGACAATCTTTACTCCTCGTGGCTTGCTCTTCGGGGAGAGAGACATGTTTTATATTTTCACCAATTTTTGGATTGGATTTCTGCTTCCAAATTGAAGTAGAAATAGCTAGAATTGTGGGACAGATTCAGAAGAAGAGAGAGTTTGGGTGTTGAATGCTAAAAATACAAAGGAATGAATATATTTGCAGTGAGAAATGAGGCTTCATCATATCCTTTTCTGACCTGCTCCTCCCCCAGCCATTACGCTAGCTTTATGTTCCATTTCTTTATATATGTTTTGTATTTGACTGAAGATACATGCTAAGATCTGTGGATGTTTCAGCATAGATCCTGTGTGCTTTGTCTGTCTAGGTTAGGTTGCAGTTCTGTGAGCAGTCCTGGATGAGCTCAAGGAGACTGGACACACTAGTAAGGCTATAGATAAATGTCCTTTCTAGATGTCATCTACAGCTGCTCGTTGCCCTCTCACCCAGGATAGGTGATGCCTCCCTGCAGCCCAACTGATATGCTAGCGTGTGACCTAATCAGGCTGATTTTGCCTAAAAATGATTTTTAGGAGTAGTCCTGTATATTGCTGGCTCACACAAACAAGTGGGGTGATGACTTCTGGCATGGGGATGGAGACAGCTGGGAAAGGGGAATAGTCTTTTCAGCTGTCACAGCTGCATATGGAAAAAGATATCCATCCACAAGCTAGGGAAAGCTTAGAGAAGTCTTCAAAAACATGGCCTTGATTTACTTTTTCCTTTATTTGATTTTTATATTTGAAATGAGTACTTAAAGTAAATGATGAGAGTGACTATTTAGAGGGTAGAGACAGGACCATGACTCAGACATGAAAAAAAATTTGATCCGTTATTGAGGCACTAATAAAACTGATTTGTGAGGCTAATATAATGTGTGAAGTAATTCTAAACTTTCAGAAACCTTAAGGTTTAACGTAAACTAAGTAATAAAATGTTGGTAATCTAAGTAATTGTTTTTCTTCTTGCAGCTGTTGCTTTTCCTTTCTGAAAAGTTGTCGATTACACACAGTAGTTTACTTATTTTGTGTAGTATTTTCTTTATGCTGTGCGTGATTAAAAAGCCTAGCCTTTGGCATGCATATCCAAACCTGCTTTGGCATTTCTTTTAACCATTAAAGAAGGAAAAAAAAAAAAACAAAACCCAACCAGTTGCTCTTTAGACGGTGATGGTGAGAAAGTCTTCTCATTTAAGGGCTGGTTCTTAAACTCATCAATCCACTAGCTTTGAGTTTATGATAACAATGCTGCTGCCAGTTAATCATGCAACTGATCTACTGGGAGTTGCTCTTAATTGGAAAAGGAAGATTTATTTTTTTTGTTTTCTTCTCTTGCGGCTCATTTACATTGTGCTGTTGAAGAAAATACAGGTGATCCACACCTCAGGATAAAATTCTGTCTTGCCTATTAACAAAAATGAGCCCTCTTAATGCAGAATGTTGGATCTGAGAATATTTGTAGCTGAGGATATTTGTTGGAAGTGTGAAGACTTGTTGAGGGAAAACTAAATCACCACAAGTCACTTTCTGATAAAAGCAAATGCATCATTGCTCATCTTGACTGCAATGCAGTCTATATAATGTGGATTTTAAACTACTGTGTTTTCCATACAAAAATATTTGTGTGTTTTTATGACAAGGAAGATTGGTTTGTCATGTAATTGTTGCCGTTAATATACAGCCCATTCTAATGAAGCTTAAATTAATATCGCTTTCCTTTATGGTCAGGGACATAACTGAAAGCTATTAAAGCATTTTTAACAAGAGAATTAACAGAGTCTTTTGTAGATAAACTTCACCCTTCCTGTTTTGGATGGAGCAATAAGTTTACCATGGAGCAGATTTAGGAAATAGCTTTCCATCAATTCAGTATTTTATAAATAAAAAGTCGCAGGGCGAGGTCCTTCCTTTGGCATAAAGCTGATTATTTCCTGTTTAATCCTGAACTGGTGCATTTCAAGTAATGGGATTTTTTTAGCATCCGTTGGAGAGGAGAGCTTTTAGGATTTTGTTTTCATTTATGGTCCTATGACAATGCAGTATCTAGACTTGAAGATCATTATAGAACAAAGAGAAATTAATAGATATATAAATTGTTGCTCTTTCAGATAATTTTTGGACTTAGCTGCACAGTGGTTTGTAGCTGGGCATTCTTAAACATAGAGCTGGGTATTCTTACATGTGAGCTGAAAAGATGTCAGTGATGTATATTTAAGAGATAGTCAGTACTTCTAGTGAAGTTTAGAAACCGATGAATTGTAATTGCTATGGATTATTTCAATTCAGATTTATCATCTGCTTGCAGAAGGCACACACTTTCTATAAGAAGAATATGTAAGAGGTAGAACTTAAAAATACTGCTGTTTTACCTAAGGATCACACAAGTTAATATATGAAGTAACATTACCCTCATCCAACACATCTGTTGTAAAGGAGCCTATGAAATCTAGGCCACACACAAACTGGTCTCCAAGGGCCTGTAGTTGGTGTTAGAATGCTGTTATTATGTGGTCTGATTGGTTTAGTAAAGAATTATCTCCAGTAAAACCATGTAACATAATAGTCCTTGCTCTCCCACATGGGAGCTACTTTTGCTTGACTGAGCAAGATGTTTCTTGAAGAAGTAATAATGCACTTGCTCTTGCCAAAATGTAACATGAAATTACATGTATCATCATGTACATTTTTTGTATGTATTAATTCTTGTTCATTTAAACATTTGCTTAAAGTCTTCCACTGTAGTATTAAAAATTATTAAAGTAAATATATGGGCTTCCTAGCAATATATTTAAAGTAAACTTCTTGCTTCTTATTGAAAACTTGTTTGTAGTAATTTTAAAGCAATGGGGAACTCTTTGGAAAATATAATTTTTCATAAATGAAAACTCTCTTGCTGAACTTTCCAGATATTAATGTAATTGCCAGGCAGTACAAGTCATAGCAGTTTAAGGTTTATCTTGCACTGTGCTGAATACTTTGTATGGGATGCTTTCCCTGTTGACTTTGACCTGAAAGAGAGCTGAGACAGTTCAATAGTTCATATGAACAGTTTTTTAAATAGTACCAACTTCGTTGGCTTTTGCTATGATTGTTCAGAACTATATAGCCTTGCTCTACAGATTTGTCCTTGTTGTGTAACTGGAGCTGCAAACACTTATTACAATTGTTGAGGACTTGTATTTTTAATTGCCTTTTATTATTTTTTGGCTCTGCTCAACAGTGTCGTACAAAAGCTGTATGTTCCATCTTTAGATTGCCTTATAAGCATTGAGTAAATGCACAAAAATGTGTAATTTTTTGTTTGGATGGTGACAAGAAGAAGAAAGGAGTTGAGGAGGGATGGTGCTTCTCTAATCAGAGATGATGATTAGAAGTATTATTGCTGAGGGGCAGAGCCCTGCACAACAGAGTCATGGGAAGATGAGGCTGTCGTGCTGAAGACAAGGCAGGGTGACTTTGTTCGGGTGCTTCTGCAGCCATTGCACAGCTGAGCCAGTCATAGCTGCAACAGATTCCACCCTGTGCAAACCCCATGACTTCACTGTAATTGCAGAGGTGTGTCACCAGGGGCATGATATGAAGCAAAGGAGTGTCCAGATGATGTCTTGAGCTTAAAGTGGAGGTAATGGTTTCATGCAAGTAAATAATTTGGCCTGCCTGTTTTCTTCCCAGTGTATCACGCAGCATGGAAAAGACCAGAGTTGTGTGTCAGGACCCAAGCCAAATCTTCAGGGTTTTCAGCCTTAAAGTGTATGTGTAAATGCAGCAGAGTTTGTTACTGTAGACATAGACACACACACACACACACACCCCAATTTTACAGAGCATTTTTCATCTCTCTCCGTACTAGAATTCTACTTTAAAATGAAGCCGGAAGCCTTGCAGTGGAATTGTTTTAGACTGCCTCTTCCTCTTGCAAATTAGTTTAATCAAAGTACGAATAAATAAAAACACAGGCAGGAGATGCTGTGACCTAGAAGCAAGATGCTGTAGACCAGCTGAACAGAAACACTGTGGCCCTGTGTGGGGAGCAGCGACCCGCTCCCGGGGCGTTCAGAGCTGGGTGGCCTCAGCTGCCTCTCCCAGGGGCTTCCTCGCAGGCGCTGTGGCTCCCAGCACCCGTCCCCGCTGCACCGTGCTCACGCGCCGCCCCCCACATTGCCCGTCCCCGTCCTTGAGGGCAAAGCAGAGTTCAAATAGGAATTCACACTTCTTTTAAAATGATGGCTGTATCGGTATCTATTCCATATGAGGGACTTCAGCAGACCTTTCAGTCAGGTATTTAGATGCCAGAAGTGGTGGGCTTACATTCTGAAAGCTGATTGAATCTATTAAACCAGGTGCTGGAAGCTTTCAGTGGAAAGGGAGGCAGAATTGCATTTAAGTGCAAATAACTTTAATATTTTGCATATCTTCAGTAAGTAGCAAATTAACATGAAATCATTCATTATTACATAGTAGATTAAATAACTTGTTTCCCCCAATTTGCATTTCAATGAATATCTAATTGGTCTATAAACACATTGATTAATGGGTGCAGAAATTATTACATAGATTCAAGGCAAAATTGTTAGTGCATTTTTAAGAAAGGAATAGAGTAGACTTGTTGATATTTTATAATTAAAAATTGTGTAACACTATTGTAACCAAGTATTAAATTTGTTGTACGTTAATTTAGCTTTTGTAACCATGAGAAATAGTTCATCTTGGTTGAAAACTAATTTTAAATGTCTTGATCATGGGAATTGTCTGCAAGTGGTTTAATGACAGTTCTGAGCATTCTTTGCGCTGTGGAGCTATAAATTTATATATTGTGCTCATAAACATAACAGTACAATTACATTGCTGCTGCAGTAATGAAAATTTCTCTGTACTCTTTCAGTAGAGGATTAGCTTATTGTACTTGAGGAGAGTAAATTTCGGGTAGGTTAATAAAGTCTAATTTGCATGGTTGAGAAAAATTCAAGATAGTATGTAAATAAATTAAAAAGTAGTGATTTGGGGAGAGGTAATAATTCCTTTTAAAAGATGTCTTTGGCAAGGAAAATACTTTGATACCAGCAGTACTGAAGTCATTCAATATATAGTAGTTTCCCAATTTGCTAGAGTTTACTTGCACAATTATAATGCAAAATCTTACTGCATATGCAATCAGCTTAGAGCTAGATCTACATTACAGAATCTTTTAGCATAGCTCCTAGTTAGGAGTACAAGAAAAATTATACCTCCGTAGTCTGTCTACCCATGCCAGAAAACCTGGCATAGATGTGGCTGTGTTAACAGAAGAGTGCTTTGTCAGGCTTATTTTAGGTCTGCTGAGGAGGAGAAATAAGAAGCTGGCTTATACCACCAGAGGGCTATACCAACCCAGCTGTCCTGGTTTAGCTGGGGGAACAAAAGCTGTTACCTCTGTCTGGTGTAGAGGAACCCTGGGGCACCACTGAAGCAAGAGAGATTTCAGGCAGTTTGCTCTTTCATCAATGAGGTGTCTGGAGGGGATGTGGTACGGCTTTCAAACATGTGCTATACTTGTGCTCTGCAAGTTCAAGCTCTACCTTTTGTCAGAAATCAAACAACTACCAGTGAGCATGTTGCTTCTTTCTCCTTGCATGGGGTATTTGATACTTGTGGGAATTGCCCTTAGTAACTGAAAAGTTTCTGTCTTCTGAAAGATAGTATATTAAATTAATACTTGCATGAATCACAGATACAAGATTGTGATTGTTGGGCATGTTGGATCTTCTCAAGGGTGAGTTACTACCTAAGGGTTGCAGGCTGTTTAACATGGTTTCTAAGCCACAACCCTAACTCCTTCCCCCATGCAAACTGAGCCTTGAGGGTCTTTGGCCTTCTGGATGAGGAGCCGAGAACACGCGTCTCTGAGAACTGACTCACAAGCACTGATGGTGGGCTGTATACATAGGATACAGAGCTGCTCAGAGAGCCTAGAGTTGCATCGTGTTGCTGTGAAGGAGGAATGCTGGTGGAGGTGAAAGAGTGTTAGATGAATCTGTAAATGTATGGAACGATAAGAATACTCAAAAATGCAGGAAAGATTGTGATGAAAAAGAGCAAGGAATTGGAAATTACAGATTAAATCATGGGCATCAGTTTCACTTGCTAAATCGTCACATCCACTTTATGAATGTGGTCCTCATGCCTGGTGGTCCTGCTTGTGTTTGTGAGCAGAAGTACCACCTTCTGCATTGAAGGGAATTTGCCCACCTCTTGCCTAAAGCTGCTCGAGCTTTGCATGTCCAAGTCTCTTGATTCCTATTCAAGAGGCTTTTGCATGTGCATAAAGCCAAGAGCATTCAGAGAAAGTGCCACAGTCACATTCATTCAAAACCATAGCTGGAGAAGATAGTTAATGTTGTCTACCTTTATATAAAATAAAGCACATTCGTTAGAACAATTCTTCCGGAAATGAGAAGCGAAGATTCAGTTGAGTCTTTTCTGAGACAGAGGAGGAATTTGCATTTCCCATTTGCTACTCATTTGTACTTTGTACCAGCTGTGGACATGGGAGATACAACTTGTAGCCTGGTGGCATCAATCTTCCTGAGGGTCTTTTGAATTATCAGGGAACTTCTCTCTTGTTTCCCTCTTCTTCAAAGGCTGCTTAGAGCAGAAGCTGTAGTTTTAGCTGTTCTAAATCACCCGGAGCAGTTAAAAAAAGCCTTTCTTTGCACAGACTCTAGGGCTAAGCCAAGGAAACTTGGTGCATGGGTTGAAATAAGGGTTATAAATATATCCATTTTAACTTCTCTGTTTTTTCTGGTGTTATCCCCTTTGAATATTGTGTCTATTCTGGCTGTTGAAATGAAGCTGCTTTTTGGCCAGGTATGCAAGGCTTTGAGACCAGGACAACAAAGTTTCTGACTCTTCTGCAGAAGACTGTAGTCACTTGCAGGGGAGGACGCCTTAAGTTCTGGTTTTTGTTCTCATTACTGTTTATGTTGTCCAACAGCTCTGTTGCACAAAATACACAGGCAGCTCTGGAATAGTTTTGGAGAAGAACGTGGGGCTGTGCTAGGCATGGAAAGTAAAGGATGCGGAGTTTGTCAGTGAGTAGTAGACATGTCATCAGGGTATTCCCTAGCTAGGTATAATTTCATCCATGCCCAGAGTTCAGATGTACAACCAAGTTTTGGTGATGGTGTTTTCAGCTGAGCCATTCAATATGTTTTCTTTGGTTTAAGCCAAGACCATTTTTAGATGATTGTTGCAGGAGGGATATAGCAGTCTAATAAATGAGCAGTTCTCATCTGCTTGCTTCTGCCCCTCTTCTTCCCCACCAGAGGTTAATGTCCCAAAGCCGAGCTAGAAGGATAGAATGTGCAGTAACCTTCATCACTTCTGTGTCAGTGTCATACATTGTAATTTTATTCACTGTTGATGGCGCTTTGAGGTTAACTGTGAAAACTTTTCACAGACGCCGATTAGGGAGTTCTCAAAAGTTTCGTTCTACCTGTTGAGTTCTAGGGCTTGATCACCTCCAACTGGTGATCACCTCCACCCTGAGGGACTAACATCTCCATTGCTCTAGCTAGACCTGGAAGTAAATGTCTTTTCGCTATATTTAAACAGTTCTAACAGTGTAAATTTTGGTTTACTTTTCTCAAATATATGAGGAGTGTCCACTAACATGTTGCAGGTGCATCACACCTTTAGATTTGCATCTAGACAAAGCCTAAGTGTTTATACAGAGAGTAGCACAGTAAGAGTTGATCTCAGCCAGAGCTTCTATGCTAGTATCATGTAAGAACAAAAAAGCTAAAATGCCATGAGAATAATATAAAAGTAAGCATATGTGTGATCCTCTGACCTCATAGATGCCAAATGTGCTGATTTTGGAAAACTCTTCAAAGGGAAGCTGAATTCAGCTCATATACTCCTCATTTGTAGGAAAATCAAGAGTATGTATAGTTTGTGTGTGTGTGTGTATATAACATAAATATAAATATATTTATATATTTGGGAATAGAACAGCTGTTTCTGCTTCTCCTTCATCTGCTTACTAAAGTGTTACATATTCTTTCCATTATGCTGGTGCTGTAGCTTAGGTCAGAGAATAAAAGTATGCTATGGCCTTGGTAAATGATCACCCTATGGCTTTAGCTGTTTTCAGGATTACCTGACGTATATATCAGACAGAATAATCATGTCTTTGGTATCGTTCCCTTTCTTGTTTTTCAGTATAGAAATGTTATTTCTTCTTTCCCCGCACATGGAATCATTTTCAGGTTTTCGTTCCAGATGTTTACAGATGAGCTTTCCATGGTCTGAGCTGAAAGCAGTATCAGCTGAAATTTTAAAGATAGGGGTATTTTCAAACCTTGTTGGGTCACAAGTTCTTCCAGTATTTTTCTCCATCAGAGAGCTTTTTTGCTTGTTTGGAGTCTTTTCTGCAGTTTTGTTTCTTCCTTAAGCATCCCATTCTCAGCTTATTTTCCAGAAGTAGCCTCCTTCTCTTCTGTGGAGAAGATGGATTTTAATATGCCACACCACCATCCTCTTTTTCAAGAGCTTTGAGTTCTTTCACAATTTTTTTCAAATAGTTGATTAAGCAGTATCTGATAGTTTCTGCTCCCTTCAGCAAAGCATAGTAACTTCTCTCTGAGGGTTGTTAGTCGTGCACTGGCCTCAGAGAGAAACTGGTTTATTAAGTTATTTCCACTTCACGACAGTGGCTCACAGTTCTTTCAGTTGTGCTGATGCATCTGGTTTTAGAATTGAATCACTGAATCACATTAATTGGGGGGGAAGTAATTTTAAAAGGGATCATCGCAGTGATGCAATTTACGTCGCAGCTATACAAATAGGTTTATCAGCACAATTGAGGAGGAGGCAGATTGCACCAGGAGGATCAGAATTAGCAGCTGGGGTAGAAATGCTTGTTGAGGGAAAATTGCTCAATTGTTGTTAGAGGAGCTGAGCTGTTTCCTTTGTTTTCTGTTGTTAGAACTGCCTTCCTGCTCCACCTTCGCCCTCTTCCCCTATTTTAGGTCAATTCTATTTTTTTTAAAAGTCTTTTGTCAGAAAGTATTGAAAACGTTCATCTCATGTATGAAGGTGTTTAGTTTCCAGATTGTTGTGACAGCAAAGTGACTTTTGACTCCAGACGCAGTGGCAACAATGGCTCTCTTGATTCTCCTCCAGGTCTTCTTTTGTGACAGTTTTGAAGAAAAATGTCCTTTGATTGAGCTAATATTTATATACTAAGGGTCAGAGAATTTCATCTGGGTTAGCACTTTGTGGTGTGTGAGAGAAATAGCAGATAGCACTATTTGCCATTAATTTGAAGACCAATTAAAAGTAGAGCATTTCCTTCAGTTGTAGCTTTGGGTGCCTTCCCGTGCAGAAGATGGGTTGATGTGTCTGTGATCCCTATTAGAGTCAGGGTTTCGCTCATGCCGGTGTTGCACAGCATCCTCTGAATACTGACAGTTACCAGGTTCATTTACCTGTGGAAGATCATTCACACGTCCTTGGTCTGACCACTTCAAAGGTGATAAAGTAGGTCAAATAGACGTGCAATAAGGAAAAAAAAAAAGTTTTGAACTATTTCCCCCAAAACATAATGGCTCTGGGGAGAAAAAAAAACCTTTCAGAAATCATTCTGTGAAGGTGCTAGCAAGTACTGCTAGTACTTGAAAGGCACAAGTTATCCAAAGTGAAATACCAGCTGTCTGTCATATGTCTAATCAGATACAGCAATTCTTCCTGAGCTTTTTCCTTGGAAAGTCAGAAAAAAAGAAACCGAAATTTGCACTAAGTTCTCTTAGCAAGTACTGTGTTTCACTTGCTGTGGGACATGAACTCTGAGAGTCTGTGTTTCTTGCTGATATTTTACTACCAAAGAACTAAACATACAAAGCAGGAAACAAACCCTCTCTCAGAAAAAATGCCATGTGCACACTGTTTCCACATTATACATGTTTAGCTCCAGTTTGTTTTGGGCTATGCTCTTCCACTCTTCTTTTTGACTTCTTAGTATCTATTGAAAATGAGTTTCTTCCAAAAGGTTTTCTTTTATCTGCCAACCAGTGTTTGAAAAGTGGGTCTTGTTTTAAACTACTATCATAGAATATACTATCAAACATTTGAGAACTGTCTTTATTAAAGGTGTCATGTTAAATCATTGTGTTTCTGAGAATAGTTTAATTCGTGTACAGAATAGGGTTTTTTTTCCTGTTCCTCTGACATGAATATGCTTGACTTGCCCTTGGACTGGTCCTTAGGAATAAAACAGTGTGGTGGTGTTTGGTTGTGTGTGTGGGGGGTTGTTTGGTTTTTTTCTTTTTTTTTTTTACTAATGGGGAATTGCTTACATACAGTTGTATCATTTCTGTCCACAATATAGATAAATGTGGGAGGAAAGGGTCACACATCTCTGTAAAAAGCCAAGGTCTAACACAAGCACCTAACACTAAAAGATAATCATACTTTGAAGAATATCAACATTTTAGCTTTTTTTTTTCTCCTAAAAAATGTACAGAGATATAAAACTGACTTATCTTCATTCAAAAAAAGTGTATTTTCTAAATGGAAATTGGCCAAAGAGGTATGAAAATGAACTGCATCTGGCAGCTGAAACACTTTGACAAGTTTCTTTTTTGGTGGGTGTTTAGATTAATAACCTTAGCTGGAATTAGAAAAAAAAAAAAAAAAAATTTTGAAAGGCCACTGACTCGCTTTGAAAACCACCGAAGAGTATAGTCAGATGTTTGTTTGAACAAAGTTGCAGTGATAATGAGAAGTTACTTCTCCTCAACTGTGGTACATAACTGACTCGCAAAGTCTTCATTCCCAGCAATACTAGATCAGACGGGTTCATGTAAACTCCTGCCAAGAGTTCTGTTATCCTTAGTGGTTGAATCACCAATGCAGTTAAACTGATTAAAGTCGTATTTGTCAAGGACTTCTATGAGAAACAGATATCCAACGAACAGACGTAATTTGGTGAAATTATTTAAATGTAACTTGTATTTAAAGTATTAGGAAAGATTACAGACTAAGTTATTGTTGCTTTGTATAAAGATTGAGACTGCTAGACATGCCACAATAAAATTAATTTTATATATATTTGCAATTAAAAGCTGGTTTAGCATTTGCACTTTGCTGTGCCATTAAGTATTGCTGCAAGAGGAACTTAATCTCTCTTTTTAAGGCATTTCTTCCAATAAGAGTTATTTCTTGTGTCCAGATAGTTCTGAACCAGTTACGTTTGTATTAGCGTAGGTCAGAAGAGAGGAAAAGGCAAATACATCTTACAGTTGAAATTCATGTTAAATCCAGTATTCTTTGTTTGGTTTGGATCTGCAGTAGCACCTAACTCAATGAGGGCTGTTGGTGTGCTAATGTAGAGAGTCTTGCATTTAATCTTCTTCTCAAATGTGTTGTTTCTAGGTCTACAGACAAGACTGTGAAACCTTCGGCATGGTAGTGAAGATGCTAATTGATAAAGATCCATCATTAGAGAAGTCCATTCAGTTTGCCCTGAGGCAGAATTTGCATGAAATAGGTGAGCGATGCATTGAAGAACTGAAACATTTCATTGCTCAGTATGATGCTGCCAATCAAGATCTATCAGAATCCTTCAAAGAGGGCTCATACTAAGGACAAAAATATGCTTTTACATCCTCTGCATTGTGTATGCCATAATACATAAATCTGCTTTTTGCGAGGAAAGAGGAGATCTTGTTTCAGATTTGAACCCAAGGCCTGCACTCCTTCGTAGTAGCTCAGGTGGCTATCTATCTTGTTCACTGTGGTCTCCGCAACTGTATTCTTCCTACCTGTACTTGTTGACATATATTCCTTTGAAAGGATGTTCTTTTAAATAATGCTGTAAAGTGACAAACTATTTTTGAAACCTTTACACAGTTACTTAGGAAAAAATGTTGAGTTCGGTGGATGTACACTTACGTTTTGATGTTTATAAGTGTAACTTCATACACTGTATTTTTTATTAAAGTAACAAGAAGCAGCTCTTCATTCCTCAACTTATGCAGAAATATGTCTTGTTTTCATATATACTATAGGAAGGGAAGACTTGCAAAATTGTTCGCAACTATGATTTAGATTATTTATTATAGTTTAATTTTAAACTTCAGATTCGTTCTGTAAAATTACACTAGGGGTTATCTCTAGACTGCCAGAGCAACTCTAACTACTTGATATAAGAAGTGCTGTATTTTTACTCTAATTGCAGGTTCTGCAAATGCCTTTTAAATTTTGGTGTTTCCCATATCGTGAGTCATTACTAGTAAGCAGTATTACGTAGGATGAACTCCCATTTTTTGTCAATATTTGCAACTAAACATTTCCTGTGTTACGTTTTTGACTACAACTTACGGAGTATAACTGCAGGCAGCCACTGAGCAGAGAAAGGTCCCTTCTACTCTCTTCCTCTCCTCACTTACACCTTCTCACCATTTTTCATGCGTTAGTCTTAACAATTAGGAGGCTGTGTAATCTTTACTTCTGACATCAAGAAGGCACAGGGACTTGGGGTGGCAAGGTGAGGCAAGGCAAGCGAGCAGGACCGTCTCTTTAGTAACTCCATGTTGCTTTGGATGAAGGTGAACCCCAAGGCCCCAAATTCATCATCATTTCAAACCTAGGTGATTCCGTGTAATGTCTGGAGCCACTTTTGACCTGATAGAGCATCTTGTAGTTGGGGAACAGTGGCTGAGGAGAGCCAAGAGGCTGTTAGTGCTACACGATTACTTTTCAGAGATGAAAAATATTTAGGACTCATTGGCGGTATCCTACTATTGGATTGTGTGCAGCTTTACATTTAATAAGGTACTGGGATTTTTTATGGATGTTTTAGGAAAGGAATAATTTGAGTCATAATCACAAAGAGGTAAGTATAAGCCCGATTATTTTGTATACATTTGCATTTAAAAACACATGAAACTCCGTAAAAGGACTAATGACTAAAGCTCACCGTTTCCAAAGTGCAGAGTATTTTTAAATGCAAAAGTCATTGAATTCAGCCCCCTTATCAAGACAGCTTCACAGACTTCATCAGAATGGTTTGCAGAGAAGTAAATGAAATAGCAATGGTTTTGCCTCTACAAGGTACTGTATGTATCACAGCATCTTACACATGCAAATCTTGATATGGTATATTAAATATATATTACATCAGATTCCTGAGATGCCTGATTAGTTTTAATGTCAGTAGGGTGTGGTTTTGCAGTTGCCTTTTGTTGGTTTCTAAGAGTTCACGCTGCTCAAAGGAGATGACCTGCAACTTACCTTGTTAGCACCTAGGACTGTGTGGGCTACACAGTGAGTGGGAATGAGGATGCTAATTTGGGGAGGGAAAGAGGAGAAGAGAGGCAACCTGTTGTGGCACAGTAGCTAGACCTGGCCCGCCCCTTCTGGCAACAACCTGGCTTACCGAGATCAGTCATGAAACCAAGGCAAAGTCTTCTCTGAGGCAGAAGCATAACTACAGCACTTCACTACTTGCCTTCAGGACCGAGAGCCTTCAGGGTGTTACATCAGAGTTTCTGCTTTGGGTTAGAAATGCTAATGAAAAAAATACTGAAATCATGTTTAATATATTTTTGATTAAAAATGTCCATTATTACTGTACAGTTTATTAGGAGTCTCCTTTGTTAGAAGCCTGATTAAATTTACTACGATAAAAGTATCTGCTTTTTCAAGTGTTTTTCTGTAAAGTAAGACATAGGCTTACAATCAGAGAAGCATAGAATATCTTGAGTTGTGGAAGGGACCCATAAGGATCATCGACTCCAAATCCCTGCTCCTCGCAGGACTACCTAAAACTAAACCATATGACTAAGAGCATCATCCAGACGTTCCTTGAACTCTGACAGGCTTGGTGCTGTGACCACTTCCCCAGGGAGCCTGTTCCAGCGACCGAGCACCGTCTCAGTGAAGAACCTTTTCCTAATGTCTAATCTGAACTTCCCCTGATGCAGCTTTGTTCCATTTCCTTGTGTCCTGTTGCTGGTCACCAGAGAGAGGAGATCAGCACCTTCCCCTCTGCTGCCCCCCTTGAGGAAGCAGGACTGCGATGAGGTCATCCCTCGACCTCCTCTGCTCCAAGCTGAACAAGCCAAGTGACCTCTTGGTCAGCTGCTCTTTGTAAGTCTTGCCCTTGAGACCTTTCACCATCTTGGTCGCCCTCCTCTGGACGCATTCCAATAGTTTGATGTCTTTTTTATATTGAGGCACCCAGAACTGCACACAGTACTCAAGGTGGGGCTGCACCAGTGCAGTATAGAGTGGGACAGTCACCTTCCCTGATCGGCCAGCTCTGCTGTGCTTGAGGCACCCTAGGACACGGCTAGCCCTTTTGGCTGCCAGGGCACACTGTTGGCTCATGTTCAACTTGCCATCAAGCCGAACCCCCAGATCTCTTTCTGCAGGGCTGCTCTCCAGCCTCTCATTCCCCCAGTTTGTGCATATAACCAGGATTACTCCATCCCAGGTGGAGAATCCTATTAAATTTCATACGGCTGGAGATTGCTCAGATCTCTAGTCTATTCATCTCTCTCTGCAAGGCCTCTCTACCCTCGACGGGAGTCTACAGCTCCTCCTAGTTTAGTATCATTGGCAGACTTAATGAACATTTGACTCCCGTGTCCATATAATTTATAAAAATATTAAAGAGCACTGGTCCTAAAATTGAGCCATGGGGAACCCCACTGGTGACTGGCTGCCAGCCTGGTGTAACCCCACTTACTCTATAACTCTTTGAGCCTGACCTGCCAGCCAATATTCTTCGTTTTTTTTAAATTAGCTAATAGATCAGTAAGAGCTTTCAAAAGTTTGTTAGGTTGTCCTTAGCTTAATCTGATTTTTTTTTAATGGATTAAATTTTACTCATGTACTAAGGAGCCTCTTGTATTTTTTTATAAGTGCTATTTCTGTGAAAGGTTTAATTCACATTCATGATTGATAGGTAACTGGCTTTCCATTTAATACTTGTCATGTCAAATGTTCACATTTAATCTTTTGTGATGTATGCTTTCTGTTGATGTAAGTAAAATATTATGTCAGTCACTTAACTTAAGCAAGAAACATGGCTTTTAGTCTTGCTTCCTGTAGAAACAAACATATACTTCGGATTTATTTCATATTAATCTAAAAAGTTGTCCTTGGTCTCATGGACAGTCTCGATGAGGGTCCTGGAAAGGAGTAGGAAGAGCATTGGTGGAAGGAACCAGATGCTGTGCTGGAGGAATTTATTTTCTTCATCACCCTAAGAGCTCCTGAAAAAAACCCCCTTACTCCTAGCGCTCATTAATGTGCATTAATGTGTTAAAAGAATAAAAAGGGAAGAGGAAAAGGAAGGAAAGGAGTGTGGAAATTCAGTGCTATCTGCCAAGGCTGGAGTAGTTCTGAGCAACTCTGTAACCTCACTGGGCGAGTTGGCGGCTTTGAGTGACAACATAAGAAGTTAGGGTGAAACTCAGCAATAAAACCACTACAGCTATGGAAGGAGCTAATGCCATGTATCAGAGAAGGACCGGTTCCTTGCGACCCTGTTTTCTCTGCAAGGTTTCCTCTTTTGATGAGGATAGTGTATTGCCCTCACATTTCTCACTATCATGAAGGTTGTACTGGGTTTGGCTGGCATAGAGTTAATTTTCTTCATAGTAGCTAGTATGGGGCTGTGTTTTGGACTTGTGCTGAGAACAGCGTTGATAACACAGGGACGTTTTTGTTACCGCTGAGCAGTGCTTATACAGAGCTAAGGCCTATTCTGCTTCTCCCCCCGCCCCACCAGCGAGTAGGCTGGGGTTGCACAAGAAGCTGGAAGGGGACACAGCCGGGACAGCTGACCAAAGGGACATCCCAGACCATATGGCATCACGCTCAGCAATAAAACTGGGGCATGGAGTTTGCCAAGGCTGCTATTGCTCTGGGATTCACTGGGTATCAGTTGGCTGGTGGTGGGCAACTGGGTTTTTTTTCTATCACTTGGGTTTTTTCATTTGGTTTGGGTTTTTTTGTTTTTGTTTTTGGTTTTTGTTTTTGGTTTTTTTTTTTAATTAAACTGTCTTTATCGCAACCCACAAGTTTTCTCACTTTTACCCTTCTGATTCTCTCCCCCATTCCACCAGGGGGGAGTGAGTGAGTGGCTGTGTAGGGCTTAGGTGCTTACCAGGGTATAAGCTTCACTTGGAATACAGGTACTGTGTCTAATAACACAAAACAGAATTTACAGCTTTGGTGACTGTATGCCGAGTATTGTGCTGGTAGCAGACACGCTATCCCATACCATTCTCTTTATATTTAAGGTGGAATAATCAATTAGAAACATTTCTCATAGGAAGTGATCACAAATAATGAAGTAGAAATCTTTTATGTCAAGCTGAGAAAACTACACAAAGTTGTAGAGCCATCTTTACACTTGGAGTATAATTTTTGAAGTGGATAAAAATACAAGTTAGCCCCTCTTTCATTAAGTGTGGTTACAAGTACCTTGTTATTCTTCCTCTGACATGAATGTCTCTTAGCAGCCTGTCCCTCAGCAAAACAAAGCTTTCTAAATGTTTTCTAATCCTCTTAATTACTTGTGGTCCTGCAGCCCGGCATAGGTAAGGGAGATGTATGTGCCTCAGAGCAGAGGTATCTAAACTAGCTCTGAACAAGCTGCTTAATCACCAGAAGGCAACAACACTGCAGCAGTGCTCCCCTAGGCATCGTGCCTTCCTTGGCTGAGCCTGGTCTTGAGGGAAAACAGGTCAGACCTCCTGCCTCGGGCTGGAAGAACTGCTGCTGTTCAGAGGGAGAACAACGCTATGTACAGGAGGCTTATTATCCCCTTGCACAGGCAAACATGCTTCCAAATTTTTTCTGAGTAAAACTGAGGACAAAGGAAGGGCCTCTACCCACTGCCAAAGCTTCCAGCTGAAAAATAACAATATAAACAGTGGTGGTGGGAGGGGGAAATTGTCATTATTTACATCACGCATTTTGAAGTACCCAGAGCCCTTGCAGGAGTTCACAGTGCCCCAGCAATGACACCTTTTGCCCTAAGTTATCCCTGGGTTTTGGGTAAGGGCATGGGGAAGAGCTACATCTTTCAACTCATTCATTTTGAGCTTTAGAGGAAGGTAACATGAAAGTTAACTCTGAAGGTAGTTTGTAAATGGCACGCTTTAGAGATCTGTGTTGAATAGGTGGGGTTGTTGGTTTTTTTAAAGGAGAAAGTATTAAGAAGCAACTAACAGTCTTTGGAGAACTTTTATCATCCAATATTCCATAAGACATTGCACTTTGGGAGAGTGCATACGCTGTATCTCAGAAGATGGTGTACGATCAGAAGAACTATTGGTGGAGACATTTCTCCATGAGACAGTTACTTCCTCCAAAAAGGACACAGCAGTATCAGCACAGCATTTTGTTTCTGAGTATCCTGGTTCCCTCTATTTGGAAATGCAGGTAAGAATGGAAGGTCCCAATCATTGTTTGAGCATCCCAGGGAAAGTATTAGCAAGTCAGCATCTCTCCTCAAGTCCTCTAAGTCCTGGCAGTCTGGTCGTTGTAATATACTTAAGCACAACAGGCATTTGGCTGCTAGGAAAGCAAATGCTGCCTAAGCCACCACGGCAGCCCGCCAGCTGGAACCATCCCACGAGCCGCCCATTGGCCCATGCAATGTAGCATGGTATTACTTTGATCAGCTTTCATGTACACAAGACTTGTTTGTACTAGAAGAGTGACTTATATGGTGAATACCACCTCTGGGAGGAAAGGATCTTTTGCTTATTTTACCCTGAAAATACAAGCAAGTAACAGCTAGGTTGATTTAGCCTGAGCAACAGCTTCATTTTCTTTGGTGTAAACCAATACTCCTGTGTCCATTCCCTCCCTTACTCCTAGCTGCTTTTATTTCCAAACTTCTGAATCCTCAAGAAGGGCAAGCTTAGTTTAATTCACCAGGCCTTTTTGGTAAGAAGCATCTGTTATGTCATTAATTACCTTTCTTCAGGTGGTCAGAAAGCCAATGGCTTTAGCATTTACTATCTTAATTGGTGGATGTCACTGTTAATTCAACTTACAAATTTCTGCTCTTTATTTAAAACAGTGGAAGAAGTTTATTATAACTTAAAATAGCTCCTGCTCCACATATGAGTTCAAGGCCACTTCTGAGATTACCTGCTACTTTACAGTTTTTTGCCAGCTTGCCTTCTAAAACCACCCAGCATCTCTCTTCCTTTATGTAGGTGAGCTTCAGAAACTGTTTTTGGGAAAGGAGGGGAACAATAATAATAAAAAAAAAAATCCACATCCACAGGAGTTGCATATTTGTTGTACTGATATATTCCAGGCTTGTGTGGTTTTTACATTTATATAGTTTACATTTTGCTTGACCCATAAATAACACTTGCAAGATTAAGAGGGCCATAGTTTAGAGAGTATTTACATAGCCCCACCATGCATACAGAGCTTTTAATACCTAATAGACAAAATCAAGCTGTTTTGCACTAAACATTTTTCAATATCTTTCAACTTAAAACCCCTGACTAAAATACAAGCAATATTTCATCCATAATGCTGCTGTTAAACCCCTAAGAAATCTAGTCTGATATTGTAACAAACTTCTTCAAATTCAGGGATATAAAAATACTCAGCTTTTAAAATTTTAGCTGTACAATATGTACATTAGTATTTGCACTGTTAAATTATGAATACATTTAAGCCTATGAAATACTACATTATAAATATCAATGTTTTTTGATTTAGAATTACAGCTAATACATTTAAAACCTGGATAACGCATTTGAAAAGACACAATTCTGGAGCCTAATCCTTTAAGCCCTTATGAAAGTATTTGTTACGTAAGTAGATTCATTGACTTAAATGGGGTTACATGCCTGAGCAAAGGACTCCAGCAGTTGTACCTCTCTCTTTCACTGCTGGGGGGGGGTTAGGGGCACAGCATAAAAACCATCACCACTCATTGGCAGCTAAGCCCAATTCCAGCAGCTGAATTAATACCTTCCTTTAAACAGGCCCACAAAAAAGGGATGGAATTCTTAAAAAACTGTGGAGGGAAAAAACTTGAAAGTTAAATGTATAAACCATTTACTGCTGCTTTAGGATACATCAAGGCCTCAAGCATTTCAGCGCCCACATTCTGACTTCTGCCTCCCTAGCAGTGGACTCTTTGGAAAAGGAGCATTTTCCTAAATACAAAAATTCCGGTTTATGTAAGGAAACTTGAAGGAGGAAGAGTGAGCTTTATCAGTGAAGAAAGGGCACAGTATAGAGCCTTCTTTTTCTTGGCGGTAAGAGGAAAAAGTCAAAGATGACCCTGTGTGGGTATAGCTACAGCACAGGACTGACAGTTTTATTTACGGATCTTTGTTGAATCCCCTCTCTCAGATAATTCAACATAGGTGAATAGCGAGCATAAAATAAAGTGTCTACAAAACGTCTGTATGAAGAACTGCAGTAATGCTATTTTGACAGCTGAAACATAATGTGTAAACCTAGCAGTATCTGAGCAGATCATCGTTTGGCATGGTGACATTTCTGAATGTTACTTGTACGATGTAAACTCTGGCAGGGTTATCATCATTTACACTGGCAAAGCATTAAGAACCTTAGCAACTTGCCTAAGTACAATTATTAATATAAAAAGATGTGGTTCAAACTGTAGCTACAGAGTTGACTGGTCTTCCCAACTGTTAAGTACAAATTAAGAAATGATGCAATTTTTTCCTTTGTGTCCCCTCTTCTTCTTTGATTTGGTTGTCCTTTGTCCAAACTGAGAACTAGATAATGCAGTAGTTGGACCAGAAAGGTCATCTGTATAATATGGATATCTCAGTGATCGTGGCTGTGGAATTGGCTGTCCTAGAAAATATCCTTCCTCTTCAGAATCGGATGACGAGGATGAAGTTGAACACCAGGAGTCATCTTCCTCACCATACAATCCAAAAAATTTATCAACCACCTGATTCCGCAGTGCATAATCAGACCTAGTATGGGCATATTGTCCATACAGCTCCGCATTTTGAATATATGCCCGAATCTCACGTGAGCTTCTGTTCTGAATAAATTTTTCATGATCCTGAGGCGAGTAATAACGAAATCTCTCTCTTGGAGAGCATCTTCTTTCTGTGGCCAAGTTAAGTGCATTATCTGAACGTGACTTCCTACTTCTTCTACGATGATGAGAAGGCCGATTTCCACGCTCTTCGAAATGGTAAACACGCCTACGAGTCCTTTCACTCATTGGAGGCTGACGTATTTCAACATTCTCGTAACTTCCGTTATCGATAACATCATCTGAAAACTTCACTTGCTGTGGTCTAGACTGGGATTTAGATCTTCTCAGTACAGGCATATGCACTGGCTTTTCCTCTGGTAAGACCTTTTCCTGACACAACTCTGAGCTCAAACTCTTTAAGGACTCTGTGCTCCGGTGGAGCATTGAAGAATTCAGAGTTCCCATGTTGCTCATCTTCTCACAGTCCTCTACCTCCAGTTCTTGGAAAGTTTGCAAAGAATAGAGAGATGGCCGTGGCTTGCCTTCTCCATCCATTGAAGCCCCTGTGGTGGGAGTGGAGAAAAGAGAAGAAGGAAAATGAGAGGACTATGGAAGAGATAAGTATTATGACAAAATATTAAACATTTCAGTAAAGCAGACCTTATTAGTGTTTTTTGGAACTATTACCAAAAGGACTAGCTTCACAGAAGAACAGGCTTTGTTTTGACTTAAAACATTTAAGTATTACCTCTGATTACCAAATAATTAGCTAACATTAGGACACCACGAGTGGAAGAAGTTCAGTGAGTTTAAAATATTTAAACAGCTCTAACATGCATACAGCTAAACCTCTAAGAAAAAAAAAGAATTACTTAAAATGATTTTACAGTCTGTGCTTGCCATTTTTAAGGCTAAAATATTTCATGTTTCTGGTATCACTACATTCAATATTCCAGCTGTTGCTACAGGAAAGCCAGGCTTACTGCCTTGCAAAGAAGGATCCTTACCCTCCAAAAATCATCAGCAGTAAGCTGGCCTGGTTTTCTCCAAGTTTGTGTCCAATGACCCTTCATTCCCACAACAACAGCGTTGTCTGCCCTGTGACGTTCCCAGGTGCAATATCTCTAGTTCCTCCTCCTCCCGTGCCCCCTGAACCAAGCTCCCCTCGTCAGTTCCTTCATTAACTGCTTGGACAATGCAGCACGTGGTCAGTCTTGAGCTACACGAGTAGCCACAATAATTCAGATTACAGAAGGAAAGGAATGGAGAAGAGGATAGGACAACTTTTAAAATGGGTCTCTCATACCTAACTCTCCAGTTTGGGTTTTTTGTAGGGACATAGGAAAGGAAGGTTAACGCACACACATGCACACACAGACACTTTCATATCTGACTTTTATCCTTTTGGCTGATTTCAATGAGATTTGACAAGAAGGTTCACAAGAGTGGATTATCAGTTTCTCTTTAGTCAACGGAGAAAGATAATCTCATCAACCTCACTTCCTAAGGCTAAGAAGGTTACCATCCTTTCAGATTTTCTACATATTTTTACAAGCAGATCAGGGACTTACCTAAAATGTTTTGCAGATTAACTTTAATATTACCCTAGTATATAACACAACTTCTTGTACTTAAGGTACGGAAAAAAAAATAAATCTTCATTTGCTCAAAGCAGTGGTTTGTATATAACAAATGCCTCGTTCAAGACCGTTCTTACTGTTTAACATGGATTTTTTTCTTATAAGCAAAGGAAAAAGACTACAAAAGGAAAGGAGAAGAATTTAAATAGAATTTAAGTAGCAGAAAAGCATCTTGTGGAAGAATATGTGCTTGATAAAAGCTACTGCCTACTTTATATGCATCTCTTGCTACTAAAGCTTTTTAGAAATCACAGATACGAAAAGTCTTAGTTCAAAAAACTCCAACATGCATGCTTTGGTTGACCTCTCCATCAAAACCATTCATTTTCTTCCCCCATTACCTGTTATGTTAGACAAAGCCAAAGAATCCATTGAGTCTCGAACACTTTGTTCTTGCTGTTTCAGGTCAGACAAACATTCAAGTGAACCTCCATACCACGGTGTTTGGTCATGTTTGTATCCTGACGCCCCGTGTTCCATGTCTAGCTCCTGGATTTTCCTGCTGCTGGCAGGGCCTGGGTGGCTGCCATAGGCAGAGTCACCCAAGCCATCTTGTGACTGGGCCCAGTACATGTCTGATTGATACTTCTTACTTGCTAGGCTTGGATTATTTTTTTTCAAGTCCAACTTGCTCTTGACCATGCTATCAGAAATCCAGTGTTCGCTTGATCTAATGTCTACTTCAGCAGGCTGCTGGAAGAGGCTTTTATCACCAAACTTCAGAAGAAGTTGAGTCATGTAGTCTTCGTGTTCAGCCCATTCTTCAGGGTCTTCAGGCATTTCTTGCTCTACTCTTCCTTTCCAGAAGTCTTCATTAACAAACCTTGCCTCTTCCCTTGAAAGGCTTAAATCATCCAGCTTACGAGAAAGAGTATCATCAGCATTGCCTGAAAGGCCAGGAAATTTGTAATTGAGGGCCGGTGACAGGAGGAGAGACTGGCGGCACTGGTCAGCTGACCGGCTGCTTTTTCCCATGCGGACACTCCTCCTGGAATCTCTGGATCGAGCAGACTGAAATGCAGAATCAGAAGAGTCGGAGGCATGAACATCCTCTCCCAAGCTGCAGGTTTTTGAACAGTAAATCTGCCCTTGCTTTGGAAGGAAAGGGCAGCCAAGCAAAGAGGTCTTGCACTGAGCACAAGAAAAGCAAGTCTCTGTGGCATGCCAGTGCTGTCCATCATAGGTCATCTGAGCATGGTCAACACCTGGAAAGGGAGAAAAAAAGCAATGCTTTGGGTTTCTCTAAAAAATCACTTGCACAATCCACACTTCCGGAATGTGAAATAATTTCATAAGTTGGCTTTCCCTTAATTTTTAAATTTAATGCTTAAAAAGAACACACTTACCAATGTGTTCCCCACAGGTCTCACAGTATTCCGCATAGAGAGATTCAAAACAGTTACAGCAGAATGGTCGCCCATCCTTCATGATGTATCTCTGTCCACCCAGGATTGTTTCACACTCGAGGCAACAGAAGTGTTTCATGTGCCAGTGGCGACCTTCGGCTTCTGTACACTCATCAGCAAAAATGATCTTTTCAGAGATAAAAAGTAAACTTTTAGTCAAGTGGCCAAAACCTCACCTTAGGAGTCAGAGCATGCAAAATAGCGTGTGAACTGTACAATTAGGATAAATTTATTTTTATTTAGCTGCCTTTTGAATACAAAGATAGAAACAACTTCTCACAGCAACTGCAGCATTCTGACCTTTTCTATAACAAAAAAAAAGGAAAAACTGTACTTTTTAAAGAAAAAAAAAGAGAATGTAAGAACTCAACTATTAAAGAAACTGCTATCAGGATGACATTTTGGAATATTTGTACAGATCCTTTTTCTAATTCAATCTACAAGATTCAGTTCTAAATACAAACAGGTATGTGCTTTCTAAATACCACCATATTGCTTGTAATATTGCCAATTTGACAAGAAATGGAACACCCCTCAGCCTCCACACACATCTATGCAGCAGAGTCCTGACTTCTTAAATGAATGTATCTGAAGTTACTCATTGCCCAAGTGATGCAGAACAACAGGAGCATAGATTGGCTGTAAAATGTGAATTATTTACCTCATCGCAGGCTGAACATCGAGGTTTGAGAAGTTCAGCGTGGTGTCTACCACAGTGAATTTTTCCATCTTGGTAGAAGTAGATAAGGTCAACGAGCAGCTCGTTACACGTGAAGCACACAAAACACGACGGATGCCAGCACACACCAGGCCCAGCTCTCGAGGCAAAAACTGCAACTTCACCGCCATTTACTTTTGTACCACACTAGGAACAAAACCAGAAAGTGAACACACTTCCCATCCCACACTACTAGCTTCTAGCATTTAAGCTAAGTTAAAACACCAAACCCAATATGCAGGTTTTATTCCAAAATTCTGACAAGAGGGGAAAAAATATTCTGAATTTTGGTCTAGACAAACTCTGTGCATCAACAACCCTTTTGTGAATAGAAGTTTATTTTATACATAATAACACTTTTAAGCATATGCCTGTTTTTCGTTTGTCATTACTTTAGTCTGAGTCAACAACAGGGTTTTTCTGAGCAGGAAATATATCAAAAATTCCGTTCATTCCCAGTATCAAAAGTTCTGTTCTCCTTAAACAAGCACTACCTTCTTTCTATTTACATGCAGTTTCAAAAAACCTATTTTTTCTTTTTTTTTTTTTTTGGTATTCCAACACAGAGATAATTACACGTAATATTGAGATACTGTAGTTCTACATTATTCAGCCCGCTAGTTGGCTTGTGGCACCAGTAGTCTTACCTGTTCACAAACAGCATGCATCACTGCTCTTGAGAGTAGTTTAATAGTGCCTCGGCCGAGTGCCTCCTTTTTGCGCTGAGAACTGAACATCTGCAGTTCCTTCTTTTCTTCTTCACTTAAAGACTGGCAGTATCTCACCTTCCAGTGAAAACACAGAACTTACTTTAGATACTGAGCTTTTAAAGTACCAGATTAGTAAGTAAGTGCATATATGCAAGAAATTCATCAGGCGTGCTGGCAATCATCATTGAACTTTTCCAACTTGTCTTCTCTACCATCGTAATATTTAGCTAATATGGCCTAATACAAAAGTAGTACAGAGAAAGATTTTGTATTACAGAGAAAAAACCGACCATACTAAACTAGAAAGTTGTCTAGGCAAGAAATAAGATTTTAAAAAGCCAAACCAAAACCTGCTGCTATCCTAAAATAATAGAATGAACCTAAATAAACCATAACATTGTCCTTTAGATTTATGATTAAGTGCCCACAACTAAGCATTGCAGTGTACACAAGATCTTAAGTATTGACACCCCCGCCCCCTTTCCTTACAAAGAGCTTGTTTGTTATTTCCACTTCTACTCCAAATTACACTGCATATCTGAGATGCAAACCTTTTACTATCACAAAGCATCCTTTTTCTGTGCTACAATGCAATTCCAGGAATTTGTAGGTTCCTGGTAATTGGTGGGTGGCTGCAAACACTATAAAACCAACTTGTGTTAGGTTTATTGCAGTGACACCAGCTTCCCTAACAAGCAAAGGCAGCGTCCTTCCAGACAGCTCTTATCTGCACACAAGCCAACCGGACAGCTAAACAATGGACTCAGTGTACACACCGTGCTGCTTTATAGGTCAGATGCCACTGCAGGCCACGGTTTAGGCTTGTAATAAATACACAGGTAGGCAATTCTCCCCGTAAAAGCCGCCAGGGAGACCTAAGCCCTGACGATGCATCCTAAATTCTGTATTTACCTCATTATCGTGGGGTGGCAGCTGATAGAGTAGTTGTTTAATTCGGTGTTTCTCTCCGGGGCTGTTAATGTAAGGGACCTTCTCCTCTGGCAAGCAGGCAAAATACAGCTGGACCTGAGCAGGAAGAACGCACAGTTCAGACCAAGGAACACACATCACCCAAGCACTGCAAGCGTCCTTCAGCTACTGTTTTATCTCAGGTCTCATTTACGAGGGAAGAAGGTTACACTCCATTAGACCTGTGACAGGGTTTATGCTGAAAATACGAGACCCAGATGAACCAGCTCAGCAAACTTGAATTGTCTCTGATAAAACTAGCACCCAGCTGCTGAATTGCTTTTCTGGAATGCAATTTGCAGTGACAATTAGGGGGGTATCATAAATTATGCACATTTAATGTTCTCATTATTCTCACCCCCTTCAGGGCTGGTCAACAACCCCGTGGAAATTCCAAGTTTCCCTCTGCAATTTACCACACAAGGCATGAAGCTTTCCAGAAAACAGCCGCTATATAAACAAATTTAATTTGCTCTCTGCATTTTACACATTGTTGAGACAAAAGCTGTTTTGTAGTCTCCTGCTGATCAGGTTCACCCAAAGCATCAGCTTTCATTGCTTCCATGTGGGCTTTGGTTAGAAGGTGGAAACATCCTTCCCTTGGGAGGAGGCTGGATCCAGCCACATTTCAATCAGATGCAAATTTGCTACAAAATTTTCACGGGCTGCAGGTTTTTGATAAAGAAATCAATATTAGGTGTACGCAGCTATCACTCTTCACTTTTTTTTTTTTTTTTTTTTCAGAAGAAAATTATGACAGGAAAGCTGTAACGAACACTATGACAAAGCCTAATGGTAAAAAATGTTTTTGTGGAACAGCTACAGATTTATTGTTTTTCCTGTGCAGTTTCCAGCTTGTCACAAGGCCTGGGGCTGTAAATAAGAGCCGGCTATTGGCAAAAATATTACTTGCCATCCAGATTTAAATAATGCTCAGGTCAACAGCTTATTACTGTGCAAGACAGATGAAAAAGAAGCAGTAATCAGTCACTTGACTCAGGAAGCAAGGGAAAGGTTGTACGACACATGATCTGGTCTTCATTTAACCAAAATTTAAACATCAGAAGTCTACTGTAAGCCCACTTGCTACTGACTGTATTTCAAGAAGTTGTAGGAATAGTTAACAACATGCAGTACAAAGTGAAGTGAAGCTTTAAAGATACTTTACGCCCTTTTCTCAAGTTTCTTGCACCATTCTCAGAATAAGTAATTCTTCTTAGAAAAAAGTCTTTAGTGAGTTTGAGCTAGCTGGATTATGAGGATATTTTACATTTAATTGTTCTGGCAGAATGTGAGCTTGCTGTTCGCCTTAAGGTTCGATTCATCAGGATCCTTACGTATGCTTAAGTAAGTGATAAAAAGAGTTTACCTAAAAATAGCTCATTACTTGCCATTCCTGCTGACTTTTTACTTTTTTCACAATTAAAAATATCTCTGCCGTGCAAAAAGGAGACAACTTCTGCGCCTTTATAACTATGGACTGTATTAGTTTGCCAGCTGAAGGAGGGTTGCTCTGCCTCTATTAACAGATATTACAAAGCCACTCTACCCGTTTAACCCTGGATAACACTGAGTACACAGCTTCAGCACAGTTGCAATATCATCAAGTAAAGGAATATTATGAGAGGTTCATTTTGATCTCAGCTTGCTCATCAATAATTTCACTTTTATTTCCATTACCATGATATTACAAAAGATAAAGAAGAAAGGGGAGAGGGGAAGGAATAGCCCAACCAACCCATGAGTGTCAGCTCTAGAGACCATACAAGAGAAATCCTGGCACGAACAAATGGCAGGCATGCAACTATTCAAACAAGTGGAAAAATACATTACTACCTGTCACAGTGACAGAACACTTTTGTTTATGTGCGCTGTAGTAACATACATGTTCTAGTTGTCAAATGCCTAATTATTTAAAGAGTTGTGCAAGTGCAGTGAAGCACGGGCCAAGTAGCACAATGCCACAAGGTATGCCATGAGCTTTAATTTGGAACATAAAACTCCTCAGTGGTGAGGATTTACGCTCCCTAAACACTGCCTCACTGGAGTAGGAAACAAAACAAGAAGCGTAGAGTTCTACACTAATTTAAGTTTTATATATTATAAGAATTTAATTAGACTTGTAGAAGCAGGGTATCACTCCCTTAGACAGTCCTTACAAGGCGTATTTTAAAAATGCAGAAGCAGAGTTGGTACCTGCTCTGGTCTGAGGCCTGGGGGGACCCAGGCATATTCTTCCAAGGCACAGCCAGAGTCATCGTCAGATGTTGAGCTTCGCTGACACCCAAAAACGAGATTGTTAGCTTTGGGCTCCATCTCCGATGGCGTAAGTGTGAAGCGTTAAATATTTCAGCTGCAGCTCATCAAGCAATTGATCTGGAGGAAGAGATTAACAAAGCTTTAATAATTAGTCGTTGCATGTTCAAATTTATCACTGTAAATTATCTTACAACAGTTTAGTATTCCTTGTGTAGCCCAGAACAATAAATGATTGAAGCATCATTACAACTTGCTACAAGCAATTCAAAAGTGCTTAAAAGAGTTATAAAAATAAAACTACTCAGGAAAAAGAAAACTAGACACACACTACTGCGGTTGGCAACCAACATGTATTTTAATATTATCACTTGTCATCTTTTATACTTCTGCTTGTTTCACATCACAGGTTATATGTAGGTATATCTAGGAAAGACTCACTGAGCAGATATTAACAAAAGGAATGACACGAGCTCTTCCTGAAGTCATTACTACCACCAATCTAGTAACACAAAAGACATAACAACCGCTTGTCAAAAACTAAAGAAACTGTTGGGAAAAGATGATTGTGCAAGTAGCATCCTGTTTCACACAAGGTAGGCACAGAGCAGTGAGCGTTTGCTGGATTCCTCTGAGAACTTTGTTTTAGCTGTATCAGAGCGGAAGGGCGTTGGTCCAGTTAAATATCTGAAATCCAATTATGCCAGATTAGGCTCTGTAAAATACATCATAATTGTTCTGTTAATTTAAAACCCTACAGGGAGATGCTTCTGTTGATTCATGAAGCCTGCAAAGCTTAATATCAGTGGGATCACTTTGAGTCACAACTGGCAAAGGCAGCTCTCACCAACATCCGTAGCATTCTGCAGTAAAAACCTTATTAAGATAAATATCTTGCATTAATTCTAGCAGAAGTTCTCAGGAAATTCAGACCAGGAATTTCAGTGAAATACAGATCACCAAAAGCAGAGAGGATGTATCCCTATCATGATGGACAACCTGACCACTGGGGTTAGAAACAAGCATGCTTTTACAGTACAACATTAGACACGAGCTGTGCCTTCCCTGTGTTAGGCAATTCTTTCACTTATTCATCTAAGCACAGATGCAATTCTGTCAGTGCTAGACCTGAGCTGTAGAAAATTCTAATCTCCTTGACATATAACCTTGCTGGTGGGTCTAAAGGGGAGAGCAATTTTAAAAACTTCTGGTGGGTCCCACATTACATTTCCAGTCTCATAACCACCATATTAGAGAAAATAAGTTGCTGCTAGATCACAGGTGGAAGAAAGATTTAAGACTGTGTTACCCAAGTATTCTGCTAGTTACTCAACAGGAGTTTCTCCTTCTTCAAGCATGAGGCACTGGTTAGTGCCAGGCTCTGTTGATTCAGTATGTAAACCCAAACCTGCTCCATAAAAAGTGGCCACATGCACCCAAAGCCACAAACTCGGAGAAATGACGATATTCGGTATTACACAGTCTATCTACACCCATTTTCAGTAAGTCCATACGTTCCCACTCCCAAAAAAAGGAGATGGAATTACTTAACTCTTCCACTGGGCTAGTGCTCAAAAAATTCAACTTGTTTGTTAACCTTACTCCAAAAAACTTCTGGTTTGAAAACATACGCACTATTTTTGGCACACTGCTAAGATGCCAACACACCTCTATTACACTGCATAGCTGCACTGTAACAAAAGATTCATTTAATATTTGATGGGGCAAGCAGACCTGCCAACCTCCCCTTCGAGAACAAGCTATTTCCACAAGGCTTGTCAGCTGTCAGGCAAATTTCTGAAATCTTACTCTAGCTGAACAACTGAGGGTTAGGAAAACAGCTTCTGAGCTTAGCATCACCATAGTACAACCTCTGTCAAGGACGGCGAGTAAAAGCAAACTCAGTCCTAAAAGCTCAATCCTGTATATTTAAAATATAAAGACAGACATCCTGGTACATGCTAAATCCCCTGAATTAATTTCCTTCAGAAACAGATAATAAGACAAGTGATACAAAACCGTTTCCCCTCTCCACGCACTAGTGGAAGTGAAGTCAACCATCATGTATGGTTTTTGTTATTGTTTGTATAAAACTGGGGGGCCCGGGGAGGAGGGACAGAGGAATACTGAGATGCACTTAAAGAAATCACTGCTAGCAAAAAAGGGAACAGTGCTCACTGTTGCAGACGGATGGGCATGCTCAGGCTGGCAGCTTGTGTCCTGCAACATCTATACCCGAGTAATTCTTAAGTATAAAACCACCACGAGTATCACTGAGAAGCCCAAGTCCTAACAAGATGATCTTAGCAGCAGATGAACTGTTTTACAATTTCCCTTCAGAAAGACGTAGATACCTGGTTTACAATAATGTGCCACTCGCTGATGCCTAAGCTGGTATTTCCAATTCTTAAGGCATTGCATCCTGAGAACCTGTGTTGGCCAGACTGTCACTTTTCAAGAACTGACTCCTGCCCAATAACCCAGGAATAAAAGGAGTCACTAGATGAAACATCTCTGCCAACACTTCATCAGGCAGCCCGACCTCACCAGCACCACAGGAAGCAGATCTGAAATGCAATTTAGGCAAACAGACAGGTTCAGCTCTGCCAGTCCCCGGGCACTGGAGCGGGGTGTACCCCAGCCCGCTCACAGAACACCCAATGCTCCCAGGCACACAGGTAACTCAGTAATTGCTTCATATTGATCGTTCAAAAACCCCTCTCCGTAAGATCAAAGATTAACTTCTCTGATTTACTTATTTCTCTTGAAAGACAAGGAAACAAAACAAAATCCAAATGTATGCAGACTTGTTAACTTTTCTGACGATTTTTGAACACTAAGGATACGTGCTACATCTACACAGCAAAAAGCAGCGCTGGGTCACGTTGGGATTTCAGGTATAGCAAAGGTACGGAAGTGCAGGAGCGTTGCCTAATTCCAGAGGAAGACAAGGCATTGGCACGAGAGAGACCACACTGCTTTTCCACAGAGACCGATCCTGCCTGGGCCACTTTTGACCCATTCATTTCAGACAGCACGCGCTCCAGCTCCAACAGGAGAAAACCACAGACCCACAGGCCCATCTTCCCAGTGATACAGGGCAGGTTGAAAGTATGGCTGGTAGAGAATAAAGGAAAAATACTCCTCACCTCCGACTGTAAAATGCAACTTTGCAGTCAGGGTGCTCCTCCCCAGATAAGGCGACTGGAAATGTTTAAAGGGAGGTTCATAAATCCCAATGAACCGAGATTACTCAAAGGACAGCATTCACTTTAAAAAAAAGAACAAAAAAACCCCCAAAAACCAAAAAACAAACAAAACAAAACAAAGCAAAACCAAAAAACAGCAACAACAAAATGCTACCATAGAGCTAATGCTAAGCCAGCTATAAAATGACTGACAGTACATCGTATATCAGTACAGCCAGGTCACAAATATATTGTGGTGCTGCTGAGAGTGAGGTTTCTAAACCAGCGCAGCTTAACAGCAGGGCATCTGCAGAACTATTTTAGCAATTGCTTGTTTAGGAGTTCTCCTTCCTCTCCCGCTCAAGTGTAATTTGGTTTGCATTTTAAAACTACAGGGTTCTTCCTCCCCACCCCCCAACCGCACTCATCCTTCAAAGTGATCTGTTTAAAATGATTACATCCTAAGGAGGATTCAAATGAATATAAACAACAGCTGAAGAAATAAATGCTTTCCGAGGGATGAGTAGAAAGGTGGTCTTTCTACTCCTGCCATGACACCTACAAAACACAGCAAGGATGTTTTGTTTTGCTTTGCTGAAGTCAGGGGAACATTTTGAGGATTCAGCTCTGTTCAAATACTACCTCTCAAAAAAAGCTTCACAGCCTACAAGGAGGTATTTCACTGGCAGCTTGACAGTAATGTAAGTGAACTAAACAGCTAAATTAGATTTAAAAAGAAAAGCAATTAATACATTTTTTCCACTGATGTATTAGAACGACCGTATTAGGACAAAGTTCTTGGAAGCGAAGACAAACCACACTCCTAATGACAAACCTCTCTGCACACAAAATGTTAGAATATCAAACTCGGACCACAGCTATTGCTGAACCCCATATGAAGGCTATCCCGGTGCTAGGATTTCCAGCTCACTGATTATGTTCACCCCTGACCAGATAGAAGAGGTCAGGATTTGGGAGCACAGTTAGACAAACATCTCCCTGCCCATCCCCTGCTGTTTTACTCTGTCCTGCAGGGCAAATTGTTTAACAACTTTTTTGTTAGAAGGCTTGTTAACAAGGCTATAGGGGATACAAGATGCATATCACATGCATCCATTCACAATGAAGGCTCAACGAGGTAAGATTAGCATGGCCAGCCCATTCACCTGCTTATTTAATCCCCGGTGCATGATAACTACATTAGAAGAGGAAGGGTGTAATACAGCAGCAATAAACCACCATAAAATAACTATTTGTAATTTAAAGACTGTTTCCAATATGCATTAGGCGAGCGATCAGAAAGTCCCACTCCTTAGCTACAGTACAAGTAACGTATTTACAGACAGCTCGCTAGCTCTGTACTTAGGAAATGTGGATCCAGAGCCGACGAGCAGAATTTGTATCAGCACCAGCGCACAGCGACTTCTTCAGCTGTTGAGTCCTTCGAGTAACGCGCTATCCAGAGCAGTGGGGGAAGGAATGAAGCCTGTATTCTTGTCCCTTCACCAGACCTTTAGACGGACCCTAGAAATAACAACTTTTTTTCCCTTTCGTTAGCCAGCGTACAAGGACCGACAGAAGAGTTTACTGCTTTCCTCCTCTAGCATCCGAGCGCAAAGATCGCTTTTCCACCTGGAAGTCGGACGAGCGTTCTCAGGGTATTTTCTTTTGACGGCCCATACTGCAAAGACAGGCTACCTGCATTAACAAAAGGAGGAAGCACCGTGACAAAGCATCGCCCCACGCCAACACGTCTGATTCGGATGCATTACGCTTGGCGCTGCGCAGCGCTGATGGAAACCCCAAGCGCACGCCGCACTTCGGCAAGAACCAAACCTCCAGCCGAGGAAGGGATATTCTCACGGATGCTCCCCCCCCCCCCTTTAAGAGGGTGTACAGATTTAGAAAGAAAGAAATCCTGCCTTTTTACAGTCTCCCATTGATTTCTTTTTTAATTCTATTTTAAACAGCAGCCAGACTTCACTCCAATGCACGTATATACTCAGGTTTCACGCCGTCACCTGTTGGCTCCCGAACAACACCCTTCTTTGTTAGGGCTCACAGCCTTCATTTGAGACAAGTTTCCAGAGAAAACACTTCAAGAGAGTGTTCAATAAGTCACAAGGCCGAAGTTGTAAAAACAAAATTCCGCGCATCGCCCCGTTTATTCTGACGGTCCCGCTGAGCCACGGGCGCTCACGGCAGCGGGGCCGGGAGGATGCCTCCCTCCGAGCTGTCGGAAGGACAGGTGGGGTTTTCCCCCGTCCTGCCCAAATTTCCAGGACGTTACGGTGGGTCAGAGGCGCCCCCAGCCCTCCCCGCTCCCGTCCCCCGCCCCCCGGCACCCACCCAGCCCCTCCGGTCACCCCAAATTACCTCTTCGCGACCCCAGCGGCTGCTGGGGGAGGCGGGAGGGGGGGCGCCGGCGGGGCTCTGCCCGCTGCACACCCGACCCCGCGCCCCCTCCCTCCACTCGCGGTTTCACACCGAGCCCCCCTCCCCGTTGGGGCGCGGGGGGCAGCACCCCCGGCGGCGCGGCTCACCTCGGCCCGGAGCGCGGCCCCGCTCCGCTCCGCAGGCGGCTCCGGAGGAGCGGCCGGCGCTGAGGGAAGGGGCGGCGGGGGGGGGGGTCCTCCTGCCCTGCCCCTGCCGGGCGGGGCCGCCGCCTCCCCTCCTCGTCCCGCCTGCTGGGAGCCCCACCTGCGCCTCCCCCCCCCCCCGGACCCCCCTTCCCTGCAAGCCAGGGAGGGTGGCAGCCTCCCGAGCGCTCCTCCCCAAACGCACCCCGGACCGGCACCGGCAGCGCCTCCCACCTCCCGCCCGCCACCACCCCCCCCGGGGGGCTCCCCCCGACCCCCGGCATCCCCCGCCGGGGCAGGGGGGCGGCCCCGGCGCCCCTCACCGCTCCTCCGTCAGGCGGCGGGAGGAATTTCTCCCACCAGCCATCTTCCCTTCAAAGCGCTGCCCGAGGCGGGGGCGGGAAGGGGGGAGAAGAAGGGGAGCCCCCCCGCCACCGACCCCGAGGCAGGAAGGGTCGCCGGCCCCGCCGCCTTCCTACCCGGGGGGGGGGGGGGGGGGGGGGACGGACGACACACCAAGCGTTTGCAGAAGCAATAAATTTCTCCGCTCAGGACACGACGGACAATGCGGTTCAGCGACCACAAACGCTTTTGTTCGCGTTTGACGCCCGAAATAGATTTCCCACCCCACCCTCCGCCGGGCTCCGGGCTGACCCTGCCCGCCCCCGCCGCCCCGCGCACCGAAGCCCACGGGGGACTCGGAGAAGCGCGGGAAAACGTTTGTTCTGCGAGCGCTGTGTATAAATAAAAATAATAATAACTCAATCCGAAGCTGAGGACCACAGCGAGCGGATATCCAGCGCTGCCTCCCTCGGCACATCCCGAATGAGAAAGAGGCGGCCGAGCCCCGGCTTATGCACAGCAAAGTAACGCCCGGGCTCCTGGGGCACTTTCTAAATGCCCGTGGACAAACCACTTTCACTCCCCCCCGCAGCGTGGGCATAAAAAGCCCCGAGAGGCGGGTGGTTCGGCTTCAAAGGCTGGCGGGCAGCTTCCCCTCCGGCACCGTGAATGTAACCGTGAACACCGCGCTCAGATTTCCCTCTTCCCTCCAGCTCCTCGCCTCCCCTTGGGAAGTCATTATCCAAGGGAATTTATTCGCGCTGCATCTCGGGGTCAAAGCGGCAACACCCCCTTCGCCTCGAGGGGCAGCAACGGGCAGCCGCGACCCCCCGCTCCGGTGTCCACCCCCCCCCCCGAGGTCCCGCCGTCGGGGGCGCCTTATCAGCCCGGGCCCGCCGTGCGGGACGGCGACGGGGCACTTCGCAGACACTTATCGCTTCCCCCAGGAATCGAATTTGCATGAATTTAAATTCAGCTCTTCTAAATTTGAATGACTTTGCCCGCAGGGTGCTAAGGGGAGCTGGTCCTGACGGGTAAAGGCGCGGCGGCTGCCGCGGGCAGAGAAGCATCCCTGTCCCTGTCCCCATCCCTGTCCCTGTCCCCATCCCTGTCCCCCCATCCCTGTCCCCGTCCCCATCAGGCGGTACACGCGAGTTCCAAAGCGAGCCGGGAGGAGCCCCCCCCTCCTCTCCCCGCTCCCGTGTGCTGATTAACCATCGCCAGACGCGGCCAGGGAGAAAGGCAGACTGATGGATCAGGACCAACACCGGGCTATCTGATCTCAAGTGGCAAAGCCCATCCTGGGTTAACGACGTTAAAAAGAGCCCGTCGACTCCAGCCCATCCCCGCCACAAACCGCCTGCGCCCCGAGACATGCCCAGGGACCTCACGGTTACACCGGGGACCACAGGGGGATGAACGAGGTCCCCGCACCGATCTAGCCCCATGAAATCAAAGCCGCAGTCTGTGGCTCCCGCAGTGGAAAAAAACCTGCTGAAACTCCAGCAAACTAACCAGCTCCAATCCTTCCACACCCCATTTCACTTCCATAAGCAGTTTCACTGGTTGTACTACCTCCATTCTTAAACTGCTAAGTTGTTTTGAGGTCAAAGTTGGCATATCACTTGGGCGAACTAGAGATTTTGTCAGAGCTTTTCTCGAGTGCCGGCTTTACAAGACCCAGACTGTTTTCTGTTCTGTTTGTTGGACTGAGCAGACCCCATCTGGTGGCCAGCTGAACATCTGCCAACTCCATTCATCATTAATCAAAAATGGAAATGTCAGGAATAACGTTTACTCTTCCCCACTACACGACTGAATTAAATACCAACAATTTGCATATATTGTCTACTCCTTTTCCAGGGGTGCCTGACCTTTTCTTAGTAGTTCCCTGCAGCGAGGACTCACCGCGTCTGCACAGCACATTGCAAAAAGGAGAATCTCATTTGGGGACTTCTGCAACACAACCAACTCAATGGCTGCGGATAAGTTTGCAAAGTTTCCTGACCTAGAGCCTACCGAAGCCAAAGAAGAGAGGTTCATTTACTTTACTGGGCAGTCAAACTGTCCCCGATCTTGCTAACACTTTCCCTGACACTGAAGTGTTTGTGGACGTACAGAGATAGTTGGCTGCACTGCTCTTTTTTCCCGGACTTTTCTGGCTCGAGCACAGAAACTACTATATTGTTCTGGGCAATGCACTTAAAGATTATCAGGCCAAAAACAACCATTGTGATCTTCTAGCCTGAACTCATGTGGTTGTAAGATTTTCCTAAAATTACTGTCTGCATGAACAAAACATTTGATTTTGATTTAAAAGTACCAGCAATGAAAACCCCACTGCAACTCCTGTTAAATCCACTACAGCCCTTGTTAAATTGTTTCAATTAGTCAATTATTTTAAACAACCTTTTTTTTTTTAAAAAAAAAAAATCTCGGATTGCTGTGCTCCAGTGCTCAAATGCTGCATCCTGGATTGTATCATACACTTGAATGTTAGGCTAAAGAACCAGCTATCATAACTCCCCCTAGGCATTTGCAAATTGTGAAAGTCATTCCTTAACTATCTCTTCTGATTCAGGCTGCTTCCACAGGAACAAATGTGTTGCTAAGATTTTTTTGGTTTATTTTTACACAACAAATAAGGCAGCACACATACTTGTTATCTGAACCATAAACTATGCCACAGAATTTGTCCCCCCCCCCAAAAAAAAAAAAAAAAAAAGCTAAAAAAAGACAGGCAGAAACCGACTTGCCCTTTAAGGCATGTTCCACATTCTTGACTGTGGCTGGGTAGAGCTGATCCTTCAAACAACTGGATGGTTCAAGGGACTTGTAATGGATATGGAACCTTTTGCCCTAAGGTATTAGCACAAATTCAGTCTAGGTAACAACTTACTTTTACTACTGACCAGGCCAGGGATGTTCTCTGGCCTGTAAGAAATTTGCTAAGCGTATCAGTGTGCTTTCCCAGTTCCGCAATTATCCACATCAGGGAACATCCCCTAAGATAACGCTGTAATTGCTACCTTTGTTGGCAGTCACAGAAGAGAGACCAAGGAGCAGAGGATGGATTAACCTCTTGTGCTTCAGAGGCGGCTTCTCCAGGCAGGACAGTGGCATAACACCCACCTCTCAAGCCCCATTAGTTCTGTGGATAAACAGAGGAGTTCACCCTCTACATCATCACCCTTTAATGATCACCACCCCCACTCCAAGAGTTTTAATTAAGCATCATCTCAACTGTTCATTTCAAATAAAATGTTGCGAGTCAGCTATGAAAGGTGAAAGTATGCACTAAGGTGAATGGAAGCTTGAACAAAAAAAAAATCTGTGAGTAATAATTCTTTCAGAGAAGTCAACGGGAAAACTATTCAAAATAAACCCGGTTTCATGTTTTGAAACAAAACAAACCAAGAAAGGTTTTGCATGTTTCTGACAGCACAGGAGGAGTCCATGGAGCAGGAATTACAACTGTTCCCCAAGGGGTTACGCACAAATCAAAGCCCAGGCCTGACACAGGCCGGTATGCCCCTCAGGAATTTTAGGGATGGTGACTCACCATGTATGGTCCTGCCTTGCAGGCTACAGCGCAGGGAGCTCTACAATGCATTTACAGCACCAAGATCCTTTCTACCTTCAGTGGCCCCAGGTCTATGCCCCAAGGGAGAGAAGAGGCCAAAGTAAGGGATGCAGTTCCACCAGGGTCTGAGCTGATCTACGGGAAAACCCAACCCAGTGAAAAAATGCTTGTTTAGTTCCCTGGATCTGCCAGTGTTAGCACAAGGAAAAACCAGGACCAACTCCTACGAGGCTGGACTGTTGTGGAGCTGCAGGCTCAGCTGTCAGCCTTGCTCCCTTTCTCTTCGGGGAAAACGGAGAGTCGTGGGCCTTGCAAACACATGGGCAAGAGGGTATTGCTCAGCTGGTGCATAAACGGTTTGATGGTTAGACTTGATGATCTTAGAGGTCTTTTCCTACCTTAATGATTCTATGATTCTAAACGGCCTGACCTCCAAGACCACTTTACATGACGCTCAAATAAAAGCAAAATTTAACTACGGTCACCTTGATGTGTTCAAAAACCCCTGCGGACATCCATCTGTGTCTCTTGAACGACTTGTCAAACCTCGCCCTAGGCCTCCTCTCACAGGTTAAGAACATGAGCGTGGAAGTATGCCTTCGTAGGTGGGAACAGTTTGCACAATTTTACCACTACTTATGATCACTACCTGACACACTGGACGCCCCTGAAGCAAAGCTGAAGACTTGAAGGACCCAAATGGGCCACCAGAGCAAGGCCACCCTTCTTTGTGCTACTCTGCACCTACAGTCACAGGTGAAACCTCCTTGTGCTCTCCCCATTCAAGGCCGCTTCCTCCTGCCCACCCAAATGGGAGAGTTTGGCACCAACAGCAGATCACCCCGTGCTTCTGGGAATACAAGCCACAAGAGGCAGATTGGTGCCATTACTGGTGTATCGGGGCCTCTTGACTGGGTCACTGACTGGTATCTTCCTGTATTTTCTTTTTTCAGGCTGCAAACAAAGGGCACAGAGGCAGCACCTCATGAGTCTTGATGGCTCCAGAGTCTGAATCTTTGCTATTTTTTAAATAACATTTACACATACAGAGAAAACCAGCTCCATAGAAGACAGCCTGGTAAAAGACAAGAGTTGATATGCAACAGAGACAGGGAGATATGGGGATTAAAAGGAAGCGTGCATACAAAATGCAACAAGTTAAAAAATAAGGAGAAGACAGCAATGCCCCAAACAACTTCTGAAAGTAAGTGAAAACACCCAATGGAAATATTAACATCAGATAACAAAGCAGGAGACAATCAAGTGGCACTACACAAATAAATAAATAAATGAAAGAAACGCTCATTTGTATTTTCACCCACCAGACAATGGCACAGGGAGCTGCTGAGGCATCCAGCAACCAGACATCAAGAAGCTGAACAGCTTGCTATGGAGAGCTGCACCAGCTACTGCTGGCCTAAGGACTGGCCAGCATCAGCCTCTGTGTGTTGGGAATGCATGTCCAAGAGGTTTATTTTACTTCCTTTTCTTAATGCTCTCAGAGTTGAAGACCAACACACCTTTTAAAACCACAATCCTGCTTTGCTTCAGCAGCAAAGAATTAAAGTTTCATTAAAATGCCCTTCCTTGTTGGATCGGGCTAGGACTTGCTCCTGAACCAACAGGTCTGTTGCTGTATCTGGAAACTCTTAACCCCACAGGCTTTTCTGAAGACAGTAATCTTGATTTTATCGTAATTGGCTCCGCGCAGCCCACAGTCACACAGGGCAGGGGTAACCGCCCGGGTGCCCACAATACCGCCGCAACCACCAGCTGACAGGTACGAGTGGGGCTCTCCTACCCCCAACGACACCCTCGGTTAATTAGCACCCCGTTTCCCAGGCTGCACAAGGCACAACAAAGTGCGTTGCAACAACATGTGCCTGCAACGCTTTGTCGGTAGCAGAGGCTGACGCAGGGTGGAATCGCTGCCTGGGCTTTTAATAACACCCCAGCACAAACACCATTATGCAACGGGGTAGGTGTTGCAGGGCCGGTGCTAATGCGCTGTTTGCTTATTGAGGGACTTTTCAGCCAAGTATTGTTCCAAAGCCTATGTGGATGATGAGTGATGTCACTTTTACCTGTGTCAAGCTCCATTCTCAGGCCTTGACTCTGAAGAACTCCTCATAATTTATCTAAATTGGCTTGGAAATTAAAATTAAATTAGATTAAAAAAGGAAATGGTGCAAACTTTGTGTGGCTTGTCCACTATGACCAACACACACACACACACACGAAGGGACACTCACCCCAGGAGCAAGGCATCCAGGTAAAGAAACAAATATTTAAACTAATATTTAAACAAATATTTGAACTACTATTTAAAAACAAATTTCAAACCCTTCGTGAGTACAGTTTTGTTGCATGAGGAATGCTCCAGTCACACCTCAGCCTGCCCTGTCACTGGCGATGCTTTCCAACAGCCTGAACTTTGGAAAAAAACAGGTGACTGAGTTTAAGCGATGGCAAAGTCTGACATGGAGGATTACTACTACTGCTGTGACATTATATCTGGAGAAAACAAAACCCAGTTTTAAGCCAAAGATGACACTTGCAAAGGTTTGTGGTAACCTCCTCTTGCTTAAAATTGTCACGGAGAGGGAAATCTAGCAGTCACTGGAACAGGTATCCAGCAGAGTGCTATGTTGCCATTTTCCATAAGCCATACCCACAGCACACTACACATACAGGGGAGAGAACTATTTTTAGATTAACTATTAGTTTATTTTACCAAATTAATCTCACAGGCCATCCTCAAGGCAGACAGTGATGCAAGGAGGACGTTGAAAAATGTCAGGTGGATAACAAGATGCATTACAACTTTATTAGCTTTCTTTAGTACAGCAGTTGCAAGAGAGAAAGAGAGTCTACCAGATTAATGAGCTGTCAAGACTGAAGGCCACGAAACTCTACCAAAAGGCATCATCAAAAAAAGATAAGTGTTTCAGTCTTTTGCATAGAAAGATCAATGGCTAAATAATTATCCCAGCCAGGTAAGCCTGGGAACAGTCCTCTCACTTTTTGCTCAGCAAACAAAAAAACTCCTGTCTCAAAGCTGGGCAGGCTTCTACCCCAACAGAGGTTCATTGCGCTTCCATATCTGTCCAGTTCATGCCCTCTGCCACTACTGTTACTGTAGCTTTCTTGATTTTTATAAGGTTTCTTTTTCTTCATGCTTAAGAAGGCTTGTCATGGGCTAGTCAGCATCCAAATGACACCCTGACTCCAGTCACTAAGGCACAGTTTTACAATGAGTTTCCATGCTTTAAGTTGTTGCTGCCTTAGAACAGAAATGATACTCAGATCTCCTCCTTACCCTTCTTATTCTCCCTCACCCCCAAAAAAAAATATGAATAAAAGAAAGTCCTCCATCTAACTGAAGTTCCTTCTGTGAGAGCCATGAAGGTTTCCCCCTCACTCCCATGTCTTTCTTGAAAGCGTTACAAATCTTCATAAGCTGGCATCTTGATAAAAAAAAATTCCCACTGTCTTGTTTCCCAATTGAAGTGCTGTAACGTAACCCAGTACCCCAAAATGGGGGCCAAACCAGCCCCCATTTACAAGCCTGGCCAAGTAAAAATCAATGTGAAGTACAAACTTCACCTTACTAACATTAATCTGTGTATGACCAAATAAGATGCAGGGTAAACATGCAGGGTTTATGCTTGCTGTCTCTTTTCCTAGGAGGATTATGATTCAGCACGTTTTCTGGGAGACCCAAACAGGCTTTCTGCTTAACAGAGTGAGGAATGCTGAACTGGGAGGTTACATCCTTTCTTTTTTGTCTTTTTGCTTCCTTTTTTTTTTTTTTTTTCGGACTGAATATGATGAGTTTTTCTCTGCTGGTTTAGCTCCCAGAACTGGTTTACTGCAGGATGAGTTGAGCACAATTGTCAGCATTAGGGAGGGGACAGGAGGAAAGCCCAGAGGGACAGTCCCACTCCTGGTCAGTAGCTAGCTATTATAACTACACCGATACATCAAAACCACATCAAAAGGCAGCCAGGGAAGATGGCTTCACCAGCACTTCCCTCGGTTGCTTGCCAAGTGTCCTTGGGACTATGGACACACAGGTATGAATTGAGGAGAAAGATTAGGCAAGAAGTGCCAGATCAGTAAAAAAACCCAGACACAGTGGAGTCACAGTCCAAAGGCATTCGAAAGAGTCAAACTTCTTCTCCAAGTATTCCCTTCACCACAGAGCTAGATACTTAGGATCTCTGGTTGGAGACATAAAAGTTCTCCTTTCCTTCTCTTCATCTCCACTGCACTTGAAGTTCAGGGCCAAGTGGACAGGCAGTGTCTGTTCAAGATGTGAGTTATGCTTGGTTTTCAGTAGGATAATAGCAAGGATCTCAGTCAAACAAACATTCAAACAGAAATCCAGTTAATTATGTTCCTTAGCTAGCATTCCACACCAATTGGCAAGATATTTATTTGTAACTACAACAAGGAAAAATCCTTTTAAGTCCCCTAAATATCAAGCTTCGCGTCATCACCAACATAGCATTACTATAGACAAGTCTGGAGCCTCCAATACATATGTATTTCCTTAACTGTATTTATAGAAATGTTGCAGACTCCTAAGAATATATGAGCATATTTTCAGAGTAAAAAATTTTAGATTATTCATTATAATGCAAATCCTTATGTATGAATCACACAGTACAAATGAAGATTGCTTTAGGAACGCTAAACTGGTACCCTTGACATGAGTGACCTTTGTGCAAGCATCCATTTATCCTTAAGTCCGTACGGTACTGTCAGCTGCTGAAACAGCAACTGCTTGACAATACCTGACACCTGATATTCAGCTGGCAGCCTCTGAGCTTTAAGCTACACCCACCTGGGCTTGCCAGCATGTCCCAGCTTTTCTTACCAGCTTGCTCAGGAGGATGGATGCATAGTCTTGAAGTAATAATGCCTAGCTTTGAAAGAGTACCAGAATTCAATGGAAGTGAACAAGCACTAATACAATCTATGGCCACAGAGAATGCATGCTTCTAGAATAGACAACCTCCACCCCCATTTTTAAGAATATATTTACATTCAGCCACTATGAAGGGAAGCATTTCACCATTGCTATGGATTCCAACATCGGAGATTGAGGGAATCTGCCCAAGTGTCAGGCCACTTTCACACAGATAGTTCAAGATTAGTTTCTGCAATTCTGCAGTTTCTAAGGAAATAGTTCAATCATTTTCAGGATGAGACAGCAGAAAAACATGCAACCTATCCACTACATAATACTTTGGTATCTTTTAAACAGGTTTTGAAAGCAAATATTTGAGACAGCAATGTGTACTCAAGGCAAAACCCTAAATTTCAACAAATCAGGTTTTGTTAAGTAAAACCTGTGAACATCAGAGCTGCTTGATATGACTTCAGATATATCTGACAGGCAATTTGTCAAGACATGACATTTTTACAGGTCTGAGAAATGGCAATCGTTACATATAGAGTCTAAAAAAGTCCTGACCATATGCATGTATGTTCAGTGTTAGTTTAAGTTTTCGATGATTTTGTACCTTTAAACTTACATTTTTTCCTGACTTGCTTTCTTGTCTACAACAATTATTGCTGAGACAAGATTAACTCTCAGACAATTAGTAAGCAGAGGAAAGATGAGAGTTAAGGTTTCACAACAGCCACATACACATGACTCTCCACCAGCTTGATGTAATCTTTCAGTTTTTGTGTAACACACACATCCCTCCCTCCTCAGTCATCATCAACTTTCTCTTCAGTGGTACTCCTTCATAATTCTCCTTCCCTGATATGCAGTAATGAGTCAGTGATAATTACATTGTTTTTGTAAATGCAATCTATTGACAGCTGGCCTGGACTTTACTTCCAACATCATAACAAGAACTCCAGTCTTCTGAAGGTACTCTGAACCTTGCACTGGGCAAGTTTTAAAGCAAGAAACACTCTTTTTCCAACAAAGAGCAGGGTGAGGATTTGGGCGAGAATAACTTTTTAGGTTTGGATGACTGGCTTTCATGAGCAGATATCCCCCACACACCTCCAGACTGGCGGAAGCTCCATTCCCAGAAAGAGGACCTTAACAGATCACTAATGGGCATGTTAAAGAAAAGAAGAAAAGAGATACGAGGTTAAAAGAAACAATATAGTTAAATTAGCTACAGTTTCATTAGGAAGACTTCAGTTAAAGAATGGAGAATCCTGACCCCATTTTGAGCACTGCCACTGCTTTCTCAACCAACTTGGTGCCATTATGAAGTTGGATTAGAAAGCCCTTCCTTAATTCTTGGCATGCTGATCAGATAATATCTAAAATTTGGCAAGACTTAGTTACAATGCAAAGGTCCAGAGACGTGCTCGCTCAATGGGAGTGAAGCTAGCTCTCGCAGAATTTTATGTAGCTAGTTTGTACCACATTCAACTACAGAAAATAACAAACTCCCATAGCAACCCAGACTGGCTCTGTGTGGGGACCCAGACCCTGAAGTGTTACTCAATTTCCTCTTGTAAATGAGATTAAGGCTGGATTTACTTCTCCACTACACATCACACCAGGAAAGACTATTGGTAGAGAAATCTGCATAGCCAAAACCAGCTTGTAGTGTAGGATCAGAAGCACGCGTTTAGCACTGTCTAAAGTACCCAAGTAGACAATGACTTGTTAAAATTGCAGTTAGAGCAACTCCTGCTTGATACCATTAGACTACACCACTGTAACGGATTGATTCTTCGAGACGTGAATGATCAAGTGGCATCAGCTATGCTACTGGGATGACACCCCTGCGAGAGGGACAGCCAATTTCACAAATGAGGACCAGGAAGAACGCGTGGGGGAAACGGAAGAGGGTGGCTAGTACTTTACAGCCTAGATGCTAAAATAAGACCTTCGTACCTAATTACAATCTTATTACTCACCTGCCACAACTGCAATGGACAGGTTGCCTCCTCTTGATTTCACTGATCTACAGAAGACGGAGCTAATGTAAAAAGGTCAAAAAACTGAATCAATACGCTGATCCTCCCAGCGGTGGATTTTCAATAGAGATCCATTACCACACAGTGAAAATGACTGAGGTAAGTTTAGGAGATGCAGTGATCTGTAGCTTTTCCCCATTAAGCCTTTTAACTCTCTCATTGAGAATTTAAGAGCATAAATACTTCAACTTCTGTGTGAAGTTAGTAACTTCACAAGAGACAGACAGTAGAACACACCATTCACATTTTATACTATCAACAAATAAATGCTGGAGAACGAATTTTTGGATCCAGCTATTACCTCTAATTACACCTATCTCTATGAATAAATGAAAACTAGTTTGAATTTTTTCCCTGATCATTAGCCTCATTTACATAAGTGTTACAAGGCCAGTTCTTTATCCATTAATGTGAATTAAGCGATACCCTGCTGGGGGCAGGACTATTCAGACATGCTGACTGTGGAGCAGCTGCTCTCCTCCTTTGGTATTGAATGTTGATTAGCATCATAGCACATGACACACTGCAGAGTGTATCGTGTGTCACACTATGGCATACAACATTTAATGAGAACCCAAAGCAAATCCCATCGTTTAGAAAGCCAATCTCTGCTCTGAACAGCAAGACAATAATTAAGCACATGGTCTGTCTTGGGAAAGACTGAATCCCTCGAACAGCGGGCATTCGTTTTTTGAGACAATGCTGACTACCTGAGGCAGAGCTGTACATTTTCTTAGTTATTCTGAGCAGTACCAAGTGCACCCACTGCCAAATAATCCAATCTAGTCACATTTGCCAGCAAGACACTTGTACATTACCCTTTCAATTCTGATCTATGAGACAGAACGAAGCTTCCGTGTCATTAGACCTATATAGAACATATAAAGAAAGACACGGCAGCTATGAAAACACAGTGCACAATACAAACTCAACTCCTGGAGTATGGATCAACATTTAGTATCATCTTCCTGTGACTACTAACAGATCTTCAGCAGAACCTTTACATTCTTTGTCAGCTTCCCTCATCTGAAGGATGGGTTCACACTACCTTATCTTACAAAGACTCGTTACTTTGATTTGAACGCTACTTTGGCAATACTGTAAAATAGCGCATCATTGTATCATCAACGTTTCACTACTTTGACACTGTAAAATGGAGGCAAAGAAAAGCTTTTCACAACAGGGGAGAAATTAATGTCACACCATTGAAATTTATGGAGAAACTCTTGTTATTTTACAAGAAAACATGTTTCATGATACGGGGTAATGATGCAAGAATGCTGAAAGCACTCAACTCATCCGCAAAGCAGCATCCATGAAATACTGACAATTAGCTTAGTTTGTTCTGAATAAGTGGAACTTGATTAGTAAAGGTTTCAGCATGCACATCTCTTCTCTAGAAGACCAATGCAGCAACAGAATCCACTTTTCCAGCTAAATAACATGTTTTGCTCTGCACGGCGGTCCCTTGCTTTCTGGGGAGAGCAGGCCAAGTTCAGTCACTGGAGTTGATCTAATTACCATCATAGTTGTAACATCTGTTTCAAAGAGCAGAGCTAGAACCTTCATATGAGAGGAGGAATTAGACATCATTAATCAGAAGAATGATGAAGAAGTGTAAAACAACCTGCTGCTTTTTCCATGCTGTTCACAATACACTTTGTAGGAGAATATCATAGCATTAACACCGAGGGCTAAAAGACATTACATTTAGCTCAGTCCATGGAAACAGCTAAGAAGAGATATACAAGGGACATGTCACCTCTCTATCTTAAAAGATAAAGAAAACAAAAAAATCACAAAAAGTCTCCACACTGCATGCTCTCTTCTTTTTCTCCTCCCTCAAATCCAGGGCACAAAGACATTTTCAGATTTGGTGGAAAGAAGCCACTTCAGAAGCTGGGCTTTGTATCAAAAGGGGTCTTGTCTTTTAAACAGACCTAGGTTAGGCCCGAGATCTTTATAAACTAGGTTCCTGGATTTGATGGCATCAGCCTCCCTCCTCCATGACCTCAGTGAGACTCTCTGCTAGAATGCTTCAGTAAAGAGTTAGAGACAATGCTACCTCTGCAACAGTACTGTAAGGCAGCGGTGCCCAACTTTTTTTTCAGGACAGACCACTGATCTCAATTCAGCCTCAGAAAGGGCTACCCATCATAGCACCTCCTTATCCTGGCTCTTCTTTTAACAGCCTAGGTTAACTTCTCACGCACTGCGTATGCATAATAATCTAAGTGCATCATTACCTTGTAGGTGCAGAATGCTGTTCTGGGGACTCCTGACCCACTGTCCCCTTGGAGAGAGGCAGTCACCAGAAAGGAAGCCCCCAGGAGCAGACTGGATTGGCAGCTGTAGTGTGCAGGTCACACTGAGCACTTTGCTAGAGGACAGTGCTGAGAGCCTTCAGCCCCCAGCCCAGAGGGCACTGGAGAGCACTCATGTTGGAGCATGGGCTGGGAGGACCAGCAAGACATGAGCCATGAGCCTTCAGTGCAGCTGTAGCCTGCACAGTGCCAAATACAGCCAACCACTACAGCCAAGAGGCGCTCAGAGTACCTCAGCCCTCCTTTAACGGGAAGTACACTCCAGCATCTCTGCACCAGTAAATAAAACAGGGCCAGGGCATAAGCTCAAGCACTAGCCTGCTGTCACCTACACCATTTTGCTGGTGGTACGCTCCATGGTGTGGTTTTGAGTAACTGGACACAGCGTGTGGGTTATAGGAAAGGCCACTGACCGTTCCTACCAGGTGGGCCAGAAAAGAGTTGGGGTTGGGTTTCTCTACCCTCCCTCCACAGTCCTCGAGCTCTAGTTCAAAGAGGCTTTGAACCACTCAGCCCACACTTTCATGTAGTACCCCAATGCATGCCACACACCCTCTCCTCCCTGATGAGTATTTCAGAGATGTTGAACAGAAAAAAAGACAATCCAAAGAGCAATGTCTTTACAAACTCTTTTCAAACAGCACATGCGTGGCGGGGTGCACAGCACAGTGCAACTATGGGCAAGGGCTACGCAACATGGGTTTGGGCAGCCTGGCATCTGGTCTCAGGGTCAGGGGACCAGTTACTGCTAAATAAAACGTTGCCCAGACAGACATAGTCTTGGGCTTCTGAGAAGTTTTCCACTAACTTTAATAAACACAGTTAAAATGTAGAATAGCAGAATAACTATTGCCTTCCCTCAATTTTTAGGCTTACATAAATTTCCTTACAAAACAAAGCTTGGGAACTATGATTTACTCCAACCTGAGTGCTGGAAGTAGTTACAAATTTCAATGCAAAACATCTATGTTATAAAATACTTTTAAAAAATCTTCCATTCTTCGGACACTTTTTGATAGAAACCAATTTTTAATAAAAAGAGCTTTTAGCTATACGGATTTGCAAAGCAAATGCAGAAAGACCATTGTGACAAGACTGAAAAGAAAACAAAATTAAAGAGATTTGAAATGACTTTCTGGAGTTAGGATGGTTTTTTTAATGCATCTTACACTTACAAATGAATTCTACTTTAGAGTAAATGCAAAGAAGCAAAGAGATTGTCAATGCCATTCACACAGACATTAATTTCAGAGGATACTTCTGTGTTCAATCATGTTTAACAGTGTTAATTTTTCCTCATTATCAGCAAAACAAAACAAGTACATGCTGAGGCTAAGGAAACAGCTTTGTTTATCTTCAAAATCATGTGCTTACCAGAACTAAAGCATGTATTTGCCATATGTCAGCCCCTGCCCCCCTTCTTTAAATTACATTTATTGGGTCTGGCTGAGATGGAGTTAATTTTCCCCACAGCAACCCTCATAGTTCTGTGCTCTGTATTGGTAGCTAGAAAGGTGTTGATAACCCACCAGTGTTTTGGCTACTGCTGAGCAGTGCTCGCAGCATCAAGGCTGTCTCTCCAACATTCCCCCCTCACCAGCAGGCTGGGTGTGGGCAAGATCTGGAGAGGGGCCATAGGCAGGACAGCGGACCCAAACTGACCAAAGGGATATTCTATACCATATGATGTCCACTCAGCAATAAAAACTAAGAGAAAGGAGGAGAAGGTGGGGTGGCATTCGTTATGACAACATTTGTCTTCCAGAGCAACCCCCACCCATACTGAAGCCCTGCTTCCCAGGAAGTGGCTGGACATCACCTGCTGATGGAAAGTAGAGAATAAATCTTTTGTTTTCCTTCTGCTTCTGTGCATGGCCTTTGCTTTTGCTTTTATTAAAGTACCTTTATATTGACCCAAAAGGGTTTTTTTTTTCTCTTTCTTTTCCATCTCATTTTCTCCCCCCTGCCCCAGTCCAGCTGAGGAGGGAGTGATAGAACAGCCTGGTGGCACCTGGCCTCCAGCCAGGGTCAACCCACCACAGTCCTTTCTGGCGACCAACAACCAACGTGGGGCTCGAGGAATTTGAAAAAAGGATAGTAAGTGGGAAAGGTCACAGTAAAAACATGGACTGAACAATGTTAGAGAAGAGAATGATCATGGGGAATTTCGGTTGTTGTAATTGTGGTGAAGGGACAAGGGCTGGATTGTGTGTAAATTGTCCACTTTCATTTGGTGTTGTGATGATGTTATTTTGATTTTGGCGGGGGAAATTCATTCTTTGTTGATGTGAGTGAAGATTGTGTGATGAATGTGTATTTTAATAATAATTCTTAGTATGTAATTCACAGAGGTTAGGGGTGGAATGTACTGGGTTTGCATGGCAAGGTTTTGGTAGCAGGGGGGGCTACAGGGGTAGCTTCTGTGAGAAGCTGCTAGAAGCTTCCCCTGTGTTCAACAGAGCCAGTGCCAGCTGGCTCCAAGAGGGACCTGCTGCTGGCCAAGGCTGAGCCCACCAGCGACAGTGGTAGTGCTTCTGGGATAACAGAGTTAAGAAGGGGAAAAAAAACCCTGTGCAACAGAAACTGCAGCTGAAGAGAGGAATGAGAATATGTGACAAAACAACCCTGCAGACATCAAGGTCAGTGAAGGAGGAGGGGGAAGAGGTGCTCCAGGCACTGGAGCAAAGATTCCCCTGCAGCCCGTGGCGGAGACCATGGTGAGGCAGGCTGTCCCCATGCAGCCCATGGAGGTTAACAGTGGAGCAGATATCCACCTGCAGCCCATGGAGGGCCCCACACCAGAGCAGGTGGATAATCCCGAAGGAGGTTGTGACCCTGTGGGAAGCCCATGCTGGAGCAGGCTCCTGGCAGGACCTGTGGACCTGCGGAGAGAGGAGCCCATGCTGGAGCAGGTTTGCTGGCAGGACTTGTGACCCCGTGGGGGACCCATGCTGTAGCAGTCTGTTCCTGAAGGACTGCACCCCATGGAAGGGACCCACGCTGGAGCAGTTTGTAAAGAACTGCAGCCTGTGGGAAGGATGCATGTCGGAGATGTTCATGGAGGACTGTATCCCGTGGGAGGGACCCCACGGTGGAGCAGGGGAAGAGTGTGAGGAGTCCTCCACAGAGGAGGAAGGAGCGGCAGAGACAACATGGGATGAAATGACCACAACCCCCATTCCCCATCCCCCTGTGCTGCTGGAGGGGAGGAGGTAGAGAAAATCAGGAGTGAAGTTGAGACCTGGAAGAAGGGAGGGGTGGGGGGAAGGTGTTTTAACATTTAGTTTTTATTTTCTCATTACCTTACTCTGATTTGATTGGTGATAAATTAAACTAAATTTCCCCAAGTTGAGTCTGTTTTGCCCAGGAAGGTAATTTGTGAGTGATCTCTCCCTGTCCTTATCTCGACCCACGAGCTTTTCATTATATTTTCTCTCCCCTGTCCAGCTGAGGAGAGAGTGATAGAGCAGCTTTGGTGGGCACCTGGCATCCAGCCAGGGTCAACCCACCACAGCATCTTACACTTACAAATTAATTGTAGTTTAGAGTAAATGCAAAGAAGCAAAGAGACTGTCAATGTCATTCACACAGACATTAATTTCAGAGGATACTTCTGTGTTCAATCATGTTTAACAGTGTTAATTTTTCCTCATTATCAGCAAAACAAGTACATGCTGAGGCTAAGGAAACAGCTTTGTTTATCTTCAAAATCATGTGCTTACCAGAACTAAAGCATGTATTTGCCATATGTCAGCCCCTGCCCCCCTTCTTTAAAGTACAAATTCATTAATATAGCACAGTGGTGCTATACTGTTAGCAAGGAATAAAGCACATTTTAAAGAGCAATTAAGTGGGATAATACTACTTGGAGAGAAAGGCTTTCCACCGCAACAGTGTCTTAGGGAGACCAAAGGGGAAACCTGACACGAAGGAATGTCAGCCTGAACTTGATGAATTTGTACTCAGAGCAATGTGTTCCATCCCCCCTACAACAGCAGCAGCTTCCCACGTCTCTTCGCAACACCCTTCCTTATAGTTTCCTTTTTTTTCTACAAAACGTACACAAGATGGGATCGATATATTGAATAGAGCCATATCTTCTGTTATTGTTTCAATCTTCAAAACTCAAACCATTTGTATTTGATGTGTGGCCTGCCAGAGACAGCTGCTTTGCCAAAAAGATTGCACGGGCTGAATCTACAATGTCCCAGTCCAGAACACGTGAAGCCGATTCAAATGCTCCCACAGACAAAAGCAGCCTTTCCACAGGACCCATGCTGTGGTTTCCCAGGATGGTCATACTGGGAATACCAATAGTCCAGGACAGGGACACAACAAGGCTCAAAACCAGGTCAAGTCTCAATTTTAGTTTCCTTCTCTTTGCTTTTTTGGTACTGAGATTTGAGACAAGAAATCTTATGGTTCAGTTTTATGGCTTAGAAAGAAAAGCCTTGAAAAGCTTGATCCCTGCTTTAAATGAACACAGATTCCTACCCACACAGAAGTCTAGTACTTAACAGTGCTTTGCGTGCAAACATGGTTATGTTGTTGAGACAAACATTATATTTTTAGAGACAAATGTGTCCATGAGGTTTAATGTAGAAGAGAGCATTTATTTCTACAGTGAAATGAAAACAAAAGTTCGTTAAATATATTTCCTGACTTTTTTTTTTTAAAAAGGTAACAGTGAAAAAAAAACTTTATAACTGTCCTATGAAGATGCTAAGAATATCCTCACAACTCCTCTCCCTTCCCTTGGCAGTTAGGATGCTCAGTCAGGCTCTTAAATCAACGTACGTTTGTTATTTAAGTTATATTGTCAATGCTTCCTTTCTGTTCTGTGAGAGCACGGCATGGCTATTCCTTCCAAGCCTGGAAGCAGCATCTTTAAAGTGTGAATATTACATTACCCACATGCCTACTAGACTAGAGAGAAAATACTTGTGCTGCATAGAAAGACTTGACAACTCTAAACACACTACAATAAAAATCAAGACCTGATAAAAATTCCATTACTTGCTTATCTGGAGGAATTCTTCCCAGTTCAAAGGGTCAATTTCCCAGCAGGGCACCCGCGCTTATCAGCTAGCTCTGCTGAGCCTTTCAACTGCAAAGAGAAGTGTTGCCTCTAACTGGCATGACAATGGCACTATTAAACAGGCACTTCAAAGATATAGATGTTGTAAATGCTTTGATTTTGCCAAGTTCTCTATGCCATCACTATCCAACAGACTTTTTCATGCAGAGGTCAGAGTCTTCACTAGGCAAAAGAAAAGCAGGTAATAAAATAAGTTGTGTGAAATGCAGCAAATCCATCACGTGCCTCTACTCCCAAAGCAGATCCCCATGTTCTCCTAGGTAGAGAGAAGCCCGTACGTGACAGAAACAGGGCTACTGTAGCATTAAGTTCAACTAACCTGCTGCAGCAGGGAGCCAGAGGTAGTAGGGCTTCCTTATATCCCACAAACCTTCAACCCTTCTTCCTGCAGGAGAAAACATGTATTACTGAGGAGAACTTGCAGGAGTGGACATGAGCAGATCTATTGATCAGCTGCTTGTCTGACACATCAGCCTGGGTTCATTTTAAGCTGGCTGCATAGCCAGGAGAACCAGTACTCCCCTGGATGATTAGAGAGACATGGGGTTTGTTTGTTATCTTGCTATATGGAATGAAGTTGAGGAGACTGGGCACAGTCAGCATGGACCAACTGGTCATTCCCCAGTTATCACAGCATCACATGATACAGATCACACACGTTAAGGAGCATACATGGTCATCCAACATCTGCGGTTTGCATCAGCGCTGGATACACGTACCTTTACCTAGATCTTAGACAACCAGCCTCAGCCCTTTCCCAGCATTTGATCTGCGACCTTTCCTCGCACATAAACCATATGTTTTAAGTAAAACTCTCCTGCCCTGAAAGCAAGAAGTTTGCACGTCATTCATCTTTTAAAATTCCTTTTCACTTAACTCTCTCCCTACTTTCTTTGGAGCAACATCTCAGAGTCCCAGCCTTGTTTTTTCAGGCCAACCATCTGCTTGGATGGAGCAGTATCCTTTGGAAAGAACTCAGCAATCGCTTTCGAAAGCCTGCAGTTCCCTTGACCTGTTAGCTCGTAACCCTTGGGACACCGGTAACAAAATGTGCCAGAAAAGATTGCAACAGCAAGAAACTTCATTTTCACATGAATGAGGACATGACAGGAAGCTTTTCAACCCAAAATATTTCCTGTCTGATCAACAGGCCACAGTTTACACATTGGAGTAAACATGTGACCCACAGCAAACCAAGGCCATCTACTCTAAAACACGTCTGTTGAAAGCACAAACAGACTATGATTAAATTAAGTTTTAATTCTAGCAAGCAGTTTAAACTCAGATAGGGGTTAGATTCAATCTTCACTGAAGGAATTACCCTTTTTCTAGTTACTTTAGTTACCTTCAGAAGGGAAAAGGAAACTTTCACTTGGACCTCCCTTGCTTGGCTTATGCAAGCATGGTTAAGAAGGGCATGGGATGCATTATTATATTATTGCACCCCAGCAAGTTACACAATACCAGCAGAGCCCCACTTACTTTCTACCTGTCCCAGCAGCAAAGCTGTAAGAGCAGTTTACACCAACGCATGACACTTTGCAGAGGCTGCAGTTCCCTTGGCTTAGCCAACAGGCAGCAACACAAGTATGCCCCAGTGCATGCCCATAACACAAGGCACATTGTAGTTTTAATAAAACTGACCAGGGCAAAATAAAACCCTAATCTCCACTGTTGATAGGTTGATGTGGATATAACATGCAAGTTATGAACAGCTTTGTCTTAGGGCTTTATTCCATCTTGTCTAACGTATGTTTATACACCCTCTCCTTCCATGCCCCCAGCAGCAAAAAAGTACAGCTTGTGGTTGTGACATGCACACACGTAGTCTCTCTTCCTCTCTTTTGTCCTCTCCCTCCCACCTCCCTTTTACTGCCATTATCTTTCAATTAGTCACAGGAGTACAGCAAAACACACAGTTCTCTAATCTCTTAGACGATATTTTCTCTATAAACATTTGTACCTGCCTTCTCTCTAGGAGGAGCAATCTTTCCAGAAAGAACATGCATTTTAGAGAGAATAAAGAAGACAAACTTGGAGGAATTAGGTAGGAGATGTTTTAAATATTTACAATAGTGACCCCTAACAAAAAAAATGGTCTTATTTCCATCAAATATATTCAGAAAGGACTCTCTCAAAGCTTAAAGGCAAGTCTACCAGGTGAGTACTGGTATGCTTACACAACCAGCATGTAAACCAGCAGCCCCTCCTCTAGAGCTGCCCAGTTTCTTTAGCCCTCAACACTTGAGCATCAGAGGCAACCTGTACAGATAAGTCTTCGTGCCTCTGTAAACACGTTGTTTTAGGTGTACACATGTTGAAACAGAAAGCACTTCAATACCAAGCCACCTACCTTGGCCCCATCAGCTGTACTTCCCCAGCCACCCACTACAGTGCTCTGCCAGAGGAAGCTCTAAACCTGTGCCCAGGGAAGGGTTTAGTACTCCAGCAGTTGCCAGGGACCATCCAGCCATTTCCCTCCGTTAGCAATTAGATGCAACATATTAATCTCTCCCTTTAGAAGAAATTCTAAACCAGTATTACTGAAAAATGATCCATGATCCTTAGGGATCTAACAATGTTTAGTAAGCTTTACAGGAAGAAAAAACCTAAATGTTACGAATTCTAAGTTTACCAAGTCCTACATGCACTCCAGAGCCATGAGTTTCCACCTATATTGCATGTCTCTTTAAAACAAGTAATTTACAGGGCATTTAATCATCATGCCATTATGCACTGGTTTTGGCAAGTTTTATAGTAGAAAACTATGAGGACAGCGGGCTAAGATGCATGTGTGTAATTTTTAACTCAAGGAGAACAGTTAATTTAATGCCACTCTTCCAATGCATACATAAGCAGGGACCTGACAGACAAAACAGCTCTATCGTGAAAAGCTTAGTTAAGATCTCCTCAGTTAATATCTAGATGGCTCTCCTTGACAACACCACTTTAACTGCGCTGCAACCTATCATTTTGTAACTTTACTTGAGGAAAAAGAAACAAAACACTCAAACAAGATTTTTAAATGTTCGACTTATCCCGAAACATCTCTTTATTGGACCAAGATACAGGAATAAGTATTTATTAAAAATACCACATGCCTAAGTTTATAGTGTAACATATAAGCAAGCCAGGATAGCCCTGGCAACTGAATAAAGCAAGATTTGGCTTGCAAAGGTTTATCAGAAACTGATGGATTAGGTTTTCTAAAGTAGTTACTACTGACCTAGAAGAGCCGATCTCTTCATTAATGTCATTATCTTAAGTTACTCCATCATCACCCATTTGGGTTTTCTCATGTTGCTCATCACCTTCTAAGCACGTCTCCCTAAGAAAAGCATTGCTGGAGAGTTCATTTCATGGTGTTAGTTAAGAAGAAAGTTTCACATCCTCCTTTGCATTTGAAGGGTCACAGTTGCCTACTTGTTTCCTGGGAGAGTGCTTCAAAGTGGAAGACCAGGCTAGTCCATGCAAAAGTTTGGAGGGTTCAAAACTTTAGATATGACTCTAAATGGAGTCAGTGAAGAGAGTAAGGCGTTAGGCAACATGCCCTTTGCCATATGGCTCCTGGGCCCCTTGCCAGTCATAGCTCAAGAACCAGTACTTGAAACAGTAAGACACAGAGAGTTACAACTGTCTCAGACCAGACTCCTGAGCACATGAATCTGCAAAGACGTGCATGCCTACACTAAGCAACAGATCAGAAGCAGAGATTCATGAGCTAGTGGAGACTCAAGCTCATAAATCCACATGATGCAGTGCAGCTGGATATTCAGCTTGGGCCAGCAACGATATAGCTGCATTTACACAGCTCTTGTGCCGCTGAACTTGGATGTCTCTATCGCATTCCCCCACAGCTTCTGCTTCCAAGGAAGTGCAGCCAATCTGGGAACACTGGGAACACACATCTGGGGTCTAGAAATACTCCAAGTCAAAGCTGACAGGATGAATCACCGTCTTCCTGCCAGCTAAAGGATGGAAGAGATTTAACAACCAACCTCCTTCCCCATCCCCATCCCCCATCCTAACAAGCAGCTGCAACACCCAGGAGCAGAAGGGGGTGAAAAGGAGAGCTAATGCAGACAGTCTGGATCTGGAAACACATGCTCACCGAAAAAAAAAATACCAAAGAAAAAAGAAAATGTTAGAAGTGCAAAGCTATTTAAGGGTAAATTTCAAATAGGACTTCAGTCCTTGACAAAAATCAGAGTAAACTCAGAAAGAATTGTTGCTTTCAGGTAAACCTTTGAATATTGGTGAGACTATGACAGCTTTAGATGCAAACAGCACTGATCTGCCAAGTAGCCTAAAAATGATACTGAAGCTTTATTTTAATGATGTCCAATGGGATAAATAAGGAGCACAGTCAGCACTGGCAGTGTTGGGAAAAAGCCAACACCAATGCAGCAGATTGAGCCGGGACTCAGAAATTGGGAGGAAAGCTTCTCAGGGAGGCCTGTAGCCCTAGGCCAAAACACAAGTCACTGCTGCACAGAGCAGGGAAGGGAAGGGAAAGGCAACAGAAGACAACGTCCATTAAGCGACATAAATCACTGGAACTACTTACAAGAAGTGAAAAGTACTGGGAAGAGAGGTCTGACCATGCACTGGAGGCTGTTTGAGACTGCTTTCCCTTCCCTTCCCTCTTCTTTCATATTAAATTTGAAGCGATACAACCCCATTTTCTTTGTTTTGCTCACTTGAAGTGCTTTCCTTTTGAGCATAGAGGGCAGGAGACAGAGAAACACCCACCATCCTGTCCTCCCACTTCTGCTCCCCATACCCCGTGGTCCTGGTCTGGAGGATGCTAGTCCCCCAGGCTCCAGCTGTGCCAGGAGTTCCAAGGGCAGGGGAAAGGGACAGCAGGAGCAGGCTCAGTAACAGCATCTGTACTTTCAGAGGCTGCCCTTGCAGTGGAGACACCACTGGAGCAGAGCCACCTTCCCCCAAAAGGCAGAGCCTTCAGAACAGCAACCCAGAAAGCTGTGGAACACTGTGGTTAGAGAGAATGTTCTGCTCAGTGGAGAACGTACTCTGCTTTACATGCAGCCTAGCACCTCCCGCTCACTCCTCTGCCCAGGAATTAGGGATACCAGCACCACCACAGAGTTTTGCGTCAGATTTCTTTCTGCTTAAGACCTAATGGGGCTTCAGCTCTTGACTATTTTATGATGACAACAATATCTCTGCTAGCCTGCCTGGCAAAAGGAGGACCTGCCCCATAACCAGTCTTACTATTCAAAGCGATACATACAGGCCTTATGATTTCTCTCCAAGGCCACTTCGGTTTTTACAGCTTCACTGCAATACTGATCCAGACACACTCCCTCTCTTTCATTTGAAAAAACGTAAAATGAAGTAATCTCAACACTTTGGTTACTATTCTCAGGACAGGACTCAGAAGTGCAGGGAGAGAAGGACCTTGAGCCAGGACAACAGGGAAGCAGAACACACAGACTGTGAGCTACAAAGATACAATCAGCTACATGCTCTTGCTATACATACATACAAGATATATGCTACATGTGTGTATATGTATCTATACACACACACACATAGGCAAGACTATATGCAGGCAAGATGATTCCAGAGCGCTTAAGGACACAACAGTAGACAGGCTGAGACAAGCAAGTAATAACACAATTTAGAAGAGCAAGCTGACAGCTAAAAGATGCAAAGTAGTTTATTCTAAAAAGTACCTCCATCTATTTCATGGTGGAATAATTCATTTTGTATTCAGTAAAATTTGTTTCCAGAGTAATTTATGCTAACAGGCTTCAGATAACTTTCTTAATTATTTGTGTGGGTACAAGATGAGTTTGACCTGAAATAATTTAACTTGAAATCCCTGCCAAGCTTAATGAACCTTAAATTGTTTGGCTTTTTTATCTTTATTTTATTCTATGGCTAGAGCCTAAATAGCTATAACTATAGTTTGTGTAAAGCCATGGCTGCTTTTCTTAAAGACCTAACCTAGCAGCCAGATGACACTGGTCTTCCAGCTGCCTGATTTGCTGCTACTCCAGAGCTCTGAGCCAGACATGGACTGTTGAAGGAGAAACAAATCCTCTTCCACTTGGATCAAGAACCAGCCACAGAACTTACATTTCATAAAGCTTCACCAACAAAGAAGAAAAAGGTTAACGTCTCTCCTTCCCAGCCCCAAAACAGGCTTACTGAGCGTGCAGACTCACGCTCGTTCTGGCGAGCGGCATGAAGATCTGTTTTGTTTCCAACACAACTCTTCCAGGCACTGGAAAGCCTGAATGCAAGCACGTATCTGTGACCACATTTCGCTTCACCAGGGCAAACAAATTGTGGATATTCCACTCCCCAGCAAGAAAAAGATTTCTGGAGCTCATCTTTGGAGTTTTGTCTGTGCTGCATTTCCAGTGCATAGCATTAAGCACATATGAATTAAATTGTCAAGCAAGACTACCTCCCCTACCTCTCAAAACAACCCCTCAAGAAATCTTGCATCTCAAACCACATCCTTATTAAAAAAATTAATAAGTAAATAGTCAGAAGGGTGTGTGCAAGCCACTAAACCGAAATTCCTAAACTCTAATCCTTTCCAGCAATAAAACTTTCTGCTTCTGCCAAACCACTTGGTCCATCTGTTTCACTTTCTTTACTGTAAAAAGGAGAATACGGCTTCCTCCACAAAGTGAAGCAGTCTGTGGACTCGACTGTTTATAGTGTCCTTTTCTGAGTAAGCTTTTCTTCGTTTCAAATCATTTTCATGCTAAAGCTTCAGGTCTTGTCTAACAGAAGTCTCAGGTGATTGTACAAGCATTAGTTCTTGTGCCATTACCATAAACACAGGATTTTCGGCTTTTTGGTGGTGACAAAACAGCTGGAAAAAAATTAGGTTTTGACTTGAATTGTCTTGAGGGTTGGGGGATGGAGAACAGAGCATCTTCCCACACAAAATACCACTGCTCTCTTGAAAAGTCTCAGTTCTGAAGAACCAGAAAAGCAGTTCAGCCAAACTGCTTCCAGGTTTCAGCATTTCATTTGAAAGATCAACTTCTTTCCTGAGAATCTGGAACTTGGAAAAAGTATAAGTATGTCTTTACTCTAATGTCCTCTCATCACAAAGAAAAACCTAATGTAGTAAAAGGAGAATTTCTTTTTAGTTAGTCATTAAAAAACTAATTAATACCTTTTGATACTTCAGTGATGTAAATTTTCAAGAAATTCCACTTCTTGTCCTGTACCTTGGAAAACCTTCAAAAACATGCTGTGGAGAACCTGACCACTAGTCCACCAAGATCTAGGTAACTAATCCAATACCCTTTCCACCTAAGGCAAGAAACAATTATTTAAAGAATATATACCACTTAACTGCAACCATATTTAGGCCTCCTACTTCAAAGCATGAAGCAAAGGTGGCTTGAGAGCAACTTCAAAAACATCTTCTGCAGGCTACCTTCAGAGGAATTGTTCCTGTGGGTGGATATATGTAAATAAGAGTTCCTGCTCCTCAGGGTTTCACATGGAAACATTCACTAAGTTACACCAGCATAAATGGCTGTAAAATCTCAGAACAAACCTTCTTCAACATTAGATACTTCACCTCCGATTTTATTTGTAATTAAAATGCTCCACAGGAAATAATAACCATAGCCTTAATTAGGTAATTAAACCTGTTCTTGAAGACATATGTAATGCAAAAGAACAATCGTGCAGATGGAAAAGTTTAAACCTACTAATTATACGCATGCACAAGTTATAAGAAAAACATTCTTTCTAAAATCTCTTATTTTAACTTTGGCAAAATTACATGTTCAACAACCAGCTGTTGTGCATCTCAAGTGAAGAGCTTACTAACGCAAACCTTCTATATCACAGTGCTGCACTAAAAGCCACACATTAATTCTCAAAGAGTTAGAAGACTCGGAAGAAATAAATCGAAGATTCATGAAAAGCTTAAGTCTGCTTTCTAGATCCTCTTGTGCTTAGATGTGCCAGGAGTTCAGAATAACTTCTCTTTACATGACTGTAGATGTTCCTTCCCCACCTGCCTGTCCCACCCTTCTCTAAGATGAGTGGTAATAAGGATGTCTCAGCTGCTCATAAGGCAGCTGTTAAAACTGTCCTACTTTAGAGCTATAAAAAGTCCAAGGATTAAAGAGGGTGGGGAAAAAAATCAAGGACAATTATTTTTCTTAGCGGATAAGTCTACAGTTGTAAATGAGCTCTGAAAACCTAAGACAAGGATTTGCCTTCTACTGAGCAGCCTTACAGATATTACAGGGTTTTTAAAATGGGTGCTTTTCATTCTCTTTTGCAACTTGTTGCTCAAAATATGTACAGCCCAAGTTGGGATCTGCATCTCAAAATTAACTCTCCTATGATCAGCCTATGGTTTCACGAACACCTGAAAAAAAGATAATTGCAGTTACACCTATTGGTGTAGGAATGCACTTCCCTAAAGCATTTAGATTAGTTTACACCAGTGCCTCATGTAAACAGCCAGTGGTATTTTACAGCAAGTCAGCCAGTTCTCAAAAGCTTTTTAAATAGTCTTGTCTTGCCTCACAGAACTTGGACCACAGAAAGGAAGAAAACATTGGTCTTCCACACAGCTCCCTCTACTGATTAGATCTGCATACTTTGTCACATTGCAAAACATTTACAGAAAACGTTCAGCCATACTGACTTCAAAAGAGGTCAGAAATACCGAGTTTTCTTATATAACTATTTAAGTATCAAGTCTCAGAAAAAAAAACCCCAACCACCATCCAAGTCAGCCTTGTATGCCCAAAAGCTACTCAGTTCCATGAAACCCTTGGGGAAAAAACTACCCCTAAATTCACATATCTCCCAAGCAAAACAAAATTAACCATACCGAAACCTGACAGAGAAGTCCAGCTTTTCAGAAGCTGGGACAATAATAATGCCAAACTTATATTTACTAACCAGGTTTTCCCAGATGTGTTGAATAATTTGAGATACTTATTCCAAGATCACATAGGCATCTTAGTATCAAGAAAATTGCAAATCATCTTGTCTATAAAGGAAGCAGGAAATAAAGAGAAACAGAAAACTAAGCAACTTCCAGAAGTCTTAAATTGAGTCCTATACCTGGAGAACAGATGCTATCCATCACATTGCCATATTTATTGCAACTTTAAAATGCTTATGTTTTTTCATTTTTCAGTAAACTTTGCCTGAGTTTAAATGTACAGGTTTTCATTTATGAACTGAAGGCTGATCTCTCAGCATTAAACAGTGATGAAAATTTCACCAAATACTAAGAAAGAAAAAAAAAAAGTATTGTCCATTTTAAGACAATCTTACATGAATACTTTCAAATACATCATGTGGCATTTTTATGCCTGCAACTTAAGAATCCCGACAAAGACTTCACTTGAAGTCTTAGGGGCTGGAAATCGCAGTTTCCTCCTTTTTCAGTAGCATTTGCTTATACAAAATCTTAGCAACATTTGTTACCAGTAAGAGTACAACTAGACAGAAATCTTCTACTTAAAGAGACCCATATTTGGTGAATACTCTACAGATCTACTGATGTGGGTCTAAATTAAGCAAGTCATCTGCAATGCAACAGAGAAAATAGCACAAGCACAGTAAGAAGTTTTATATTAGCCAATTACCTGGTTTTAATTTGATTTTAGAAAAAAGTAACAGCTAATAACCTACTGCCCATCAGAAAAACACTACGGTTTTCTTCGACCTAAGAAGCTATGACTGTAGACAAGACACCCAGTAGTTACTTCACCTGACCTAATCAGCAAGGATTCACTTGTGCATGTTTAGATGATACAAGAGTATGGTGGTGTAAGAACAGGGATCATCAGCATCTGTATTAATACTTCAAAATCACAATTCGTGGTCAGGTTGTATCTCTTCTTTCAGATGAGTCCTTTAACTATAAAAATCTAGGTATGCCTAACATGCTTCCTTCACATCATAGTTCACTCTCTGTGGCACATAAGATTCGACATGTGCTCTCCTCACTTTTTGCAGCATATTAAACAGACAGCAGTCAACAACTGCTCTTTGAAGATGGTTCTTCCCGAGTATTTGCCCTGCCTTATCAATTTAGTAAAACAGTCTGTGTAACCCACAGCTTATTCCTGCCTGTCTAGTACTGGACCCCTGAGTACCACAAGAGCAGATCAGTAGCCCTCCGTTCTCTCTTACTTCCTGCGAGTGCCACAGACCGAGATACTGGTGGCTTAATGGTATGAGTCCCCTCAGCGTGTACCATAATTATTTTATTCTAAGATCAGTGGAAGTAGCTACTAGGCGTAGCAACACATGCAGAGAAGTAAGAGAACCGTGCTTCACAGCTGCTTATGCTCCAGCCCAAAGGCTGTGTTTCTGGCAGCAAGACAACCACGCGAGTGCTCACCTGGCTTTTGTAGCCAGGCTCTGGTTACCGTAAGGCCTTTATCTTGGCCTTCCACACACCGATCTCCAATTGCAGGCAAGCACGTCTGCATGCATCCATTTTTCTTACTCCAATTCTGTTCAGATTCCTTACCATTCAAGCTTTTCCCTATAGGTGTCCTGAAATTCATGACACAGATGCATAAAATACCAGTTTTAAACACACTCCTCCCAAGGAATACCAATTATCTCTAGCTTCAGAAGTGTTGATGTCCTTTGGGAATGGCTAGACAGAGCCATCTCCTGGCTAGAGAGTAAACAGAACTTCGGTAAATATACACCTTAATGTCTGTGAACAAGCTATTCATCCACTGCAAGAGAAATCCTTTGCGCAGATTCAAGGGTTGATTTCAAAGGATAGTATTTATATCTGCATACTACAGTTCCTCAAAACAATCAGTTAGTAACTAGACAAATGTTGAAGAAAAACCCATCCTGTTTGCTACTAGGTTTTTGGAGAGTATGGACATTAAATTAACAGCAACTCTGGGGAAAAAAAACCCAAACCCTAAATCCCTCCTGCTGGCTTTAGAAACACTGACACGCCAGTAAAGCTTTGTCCATTTGTCCTTAACACAAGTCCCAGAAGAACACCCAGGGTCCAGGAGACAAATCGCACGGAAATCTGATCAGTACTGTGAGGCACCTCACCCTACAATCCTGTCTGATTTCCTTAGGCATAACACAGAGATAATTAAACTCAATTATCTTGATTTTTCATGATCAGTTGGTAAAAACAAGTAATAGCTATGTTTTGGGGGATCTTATTCAGGCTATATGACTAAGTTAGATAGGGTTAAACTCATCATGTTAAGTTTCTAAATACCTCATGTTGTGGATTTGCTTTTAAAAAATCATAGAAATAATAGTATCCTTAGATGGCATTCAGTCTTCTGCTTCAGTAGGTTTCAAAGCTGTAATTATTGCTCCTTAGACAGAAGTCACTATTAGAACTCTTTCTAAAACCACTTCTCTGCACAACGTATCTTCAACCCATATGCAAGAGTAATTTTTCTATTTCTACCAACCTGAAAGAAAGATGTGAGCACAACAAACAAGCTGCCTTCTTTGAACTGAGCATATCTCTAGATTCCTTGTTAAACCAACACTCAGGACTGCTAACAGATGTGAGAGGTTACAAATAAGTGGATTTTGTTCAATTAACAGTCTTTGTTAGTTTCCCTCCCTCCTAAAAAAAGGTATTTCCATCTCTTCTGAATGGTTGCAAACATTGACCCACCTGTAAACATCAACAGTACGAACTCTACACACACTTTAGGGCAGGTAGGGAAAGATGCCACAATCCCTAGGCTGAAGCGTAGCGGCATCATGAATTCAGTGGAATAAAGAACTTGTCATGGCAGTGAGGGCAATCTGCCATCAGTATCTTCTCCACATTGCGAGTGCAAGCAGTAAGCAACTGCAGCCCTTTGAATAACACTTTATTTTATATTGCACCATGTAAGCCCTCACCTCGGAGGGACCGGAGGCTTTTAGATCCTAGTTTTAACTACAGCTGAGCATCTACCCTTCTGTTCCCTTCTTAGAGGCAGATGAGGCTCAGAAGTCTCTTAAAATACACTCTTCAGCCACCACCATGGTGATCTACTGTCCCTATTATCACTTTCAAAAGATTTGTGGTTTTGACCTTGAAGTGAAAATTCAGCTCTCCCTGTGAAATCCCTGTGAATCAATCTCAATACATAAGCTCTTTCATCAAAGGAAACATTCTGAAGAAATATCAAAACACAGGGTTTCCAGGGTCTTGGTTTTCCTGGGTACCACCGTTTGTATGATGGCATGAACAGGCACAGCCATTAGCAACAGGAGCGACTTGGGGCCCTACACCAGCCTGGGCTCCGTTTCAAGCGGATCATGTATATCAGGGTTTGGGGATCTTGGGCTAGAGCAGTGCGTGACCAACGTCGACAAAGTGAAGCAGAGCACTTTGGTCCTGCACTAAGGCTGTGGTCTCGTCCTACACGGGTGCATAAGCAACAGCTAGATCATTGGAAGCATTTCACGTAGGCAGTCTGGCAAGTCACAGATGTCACTTTTAAGAAACACAGACATTATTCATAGCCAGTCACTGCTTGCTATCTACAGATAACTGATTGCATTCAGACCAGATTGGAAACTAGGTTGGCTCAAAAAAAAAAAAAAAAAAAGAGAAAAAAAAGAGCCAGACAATCTGTTCTCTCAGAGCTCCAGCCATTCCTGCGTGCAGAAAGTGGGAAAGACTTCGACAGCCGGGACCCACACTTTAGCACAATAGCTGCTCAAAGTCAAGAATACAGCAAGATAACACATTACTAGCCAAGCGCTGTAGAAACCTCAGCAACTACATTTTGAGTCTGCTTTTTACCGCAGCTGGAGAGTTTATTTTCCAGTCCTTGCCTGGAATTTGTGAACAAATTCTGTAATTGTGTAATTACACAAATCTGTATTTGTGTAACCATTTTTTAAACATCCAGACTTTCTCAACACAGTGTAACACTAGAAGAGATCATGTAACAGTTCAACTGGACACGTGAAGATGCGTGACCCATTTTGCTTTTTTTAATTGCATGAATAAATTTGGTGCTTTTTTCTTCTTAAGATTTATAATCACAAGAGTACACAGGAAAATTTAAACACAGTAAGAACAGCACAGATCGCTGGCAATAAAGAATTTCTACATCAGCTTATAATCACTTAACCATAGGTATCACTTCAAATTAACTGATTTCTACAGCTATTACATTCTTGGCTTCTTTGCTGAAGCACAGTGTGGCCTATTTATTACACAGCTGCAGTCAGGATCTCCCTTATCTAGGAGCAGTATATAATGAAGTAACTTTTGCCAAGTATTTCATAGCCACAACTTGCCTAGGTCAAGTGTAACCTCTGTTTAGTTCACAAATTTATGAAGTTTGTAATCACCAGTTTTTGAGACTCACAATAATGCACTGCAATCAAGAAGCTTGCTCTCTGAAAGAATATACTGTTTTAAAAATGTAGTTGTGTTCACAGTATTTAAAAACACATTGAACTTACTCTATGAATTTTTTGAGAACTTAACCATTAGATCACAAAGCTGAACTACTAACAAAATGTTTTATGCAGATATCTATAAAAATATAAATTCATGTCAGAGCACCATCCTTGAAGTAACAGTTACTTAATTTTAATACTCTATAAAAACTTCCCTTCCTCAAGGAACTCGTCTCTGTCAATACGAAAACCCAGTACTTAGTAAAGCTGAACAAGGAAGCAACATGCATTTTGGCACTGCACTTCTCTACAAGCCCGCAGATGTGGGACCTCCAAAACTCTCATTAAGAGCATAGTAATGGACACACAGTATGAATGTGCTAAACTTTTTTTTAAGCCCTCGTTTTTCTATTTTTGTACACCTGATGTATACAAGAAGCTGTTTATAAACACCAGATGAAAGTTTGCATTTGTGACAGGTCAAGTGATCAAACTAAGGACAGAACACTCAGGAGATGTTTACAAAAGCATACAGCACAATCACACCAGAGAGAGACTAATTTTAGCATTCAAGAACTAGCAAGTTGCAGCAATTTTCAGAGGTTGATGATTACTGTAAAGCATTCCTAAATCTCTTGCCACTGTCCTTTTTGATCCTTACATGATCAAGACCAATATGAGACACAAAGCCAGACTCTCTTCCTTTGGAAAACATAAACTCAAGTGCTGGAGTCTTTTCCCGGCACATTCGGGGGGGGAGGTGGGGAGAAGAAGCAACCAAAACCCCACAAACCAAAATAAGTTATAGTGCCCTAGAAAAAGACTCAAAAGACTGGATGCCAAACTAAGAGCCAAACAAACCACTGACTACATACAAAATATTTTGTTATTTCTTTTTTAATTGGAATTAATTCCATCTCACTGCCTACCACACATTAAAGAAAGGCAATAGGGACAAAAGTTCTTTGATTTTTTTCTACAGGAAAAATGTTAAAAAAAAAAAAGTTTGACGGGTAGGAGACTTCAGCTCTAGTAATTACTTCCCTCATCCTAGACCTAAAAGATCTGAGGATATGCCTTTTTTCCTCAGGGCACGTACTCTTTACCTATCATTTGGGTTTAGACCCATCTTTATCCATGGTTTCCACTGAAAGCGGCCTGAAGTGGCCGAGACCTATGTAACCCACCCTACACTCCACCTCCTCCTCTGGGGAGGGGCAGTAAGTTTTGGCAGAGGCTGGGGGTGACAGCCCTGCTGATGCAGACAAGGCAGGCAAAGGGTTCCAACCCCTAATAATCTTTGTACCACCAAGAACAGTAACCATGGGTAGTAGCGTCCCCAACTATTTTAGCGCATGCCAGCACCTCCAAGAACCATTCCACTACTAGGAAGGTCATAGAAGTGAGCCAAATAAAATGAGCAGAGAGAAGTAGGGCATACCTGCAGCACAAGAAAAAGCAAGGCACACAAGAACTGGATAACTGGGGACTTTTAAGACACAACTTAAACCCATTTCTGTTTGGGATGCTGTAGGTACTCTGCCTTCTTCCTCTGTGCTGACCACACGCAGCCTCCTTGTGCCAGCACTGGCACTCAGCTGACTGCATGGTGGAACTGTGCAGGAACTTAAACAAGCAGAAAGGTAACTCTGCCAAAAGAAAAAGAGAAAAAAGTGAAATTTCCTGTTGATTTGATTCTTTAAACCAGTTCACCATGGGGTCAGACAAGCAGTAATGCCACTGCAAAGGGAAAGACAGACCACAGCAGCCCTTATCTAAACAGCGCTCTAAGCCAGTGGAACCGGGCCCTCTGTGGGCACTTTTCCCTCTGCTGTTCTCAATCCATTATTGTTGTATCTATGCCAAGTGATTCCACTTTCACATTCACAGTGACACCCTGAATCTTATTCTTCTTTTGCATTTGCACATTGGGGTAGGGGAGGAGGAAGACACAAAGATAAATTTACTGCAGGTAGGAATTATCTGTTTGTATTAGTAAAGAGTACTGGACTTTTAAAGTATAATAAATGAACTTCGATGGCCAAAGTATCTGAATACTCGATTTATACAAACAGAATCAAGCAGTGATTAACAACTTGCAGAAAGAATAATAAAATTTTACTTGCTTATCTAGAACAATGTAAACTGAATGAACAGTAATAGACTCACATGCTGGACAGTAACACACAAAAAAGAACATGTTTCCTTCGGAGCTTGGATTTGAGCATCAGTTCAAAACAGTAGAATTCCTTGGAAGGACGTGTTTTCCCTGCACGGCCAACTTACCTACCAGTGCCACCTCACTGCCAATAGGCCTGTTAGGCTTAGATACCTTGAACAGTTCTCTAACCATCCTCAGATGTGCAAGAGAGCCACAGGAATTAATGGATAGTCTCCATGATAATCCCCCCTCCCCCCAATCCAACTTCCACTAGATTGCTGTGGATCATTTTGGGCATCTGCAATTTCAGAGTTTTTCTTGTTCTTTAAAGTGTAGCTATGACTTATCAAACTTCCCCATTACTGCCAAATCACCTGGAAGGAACCCACACTGGTAGAAATTTTGTCTGGAAGAGTACGAACATGCTACTTCAGCTGCTTGCAAGGGAGCACGATGTAGATATGTTGAATATAAAACCAAAACAAACTCAGGTTCAAGTTGAGCTGCGAGATTTCTACTCATTCAGAACGACCAGTTTCTCAGCCTTATTTCATACCATGCAGATTTAGGAGATGATAATCTTAATTGCCTTTTATCTATACTTTCCTCTGGAAGTACTCTAGACTGATGCTCATAAGCAGTTGATTCTGAAGACTTTCCTGATCTTGTAACCGTTTTGAGAACAAATCCTTGACCATTCATGGGCCATGAATATAAGTAGGGTCTGCTGTCCCACAAAATGGCCAAGTCGCCTTAGCATAACAAAGCTCAATGGGCCATCGCTTACAGCATGTCTCTAAACAGCAACATGAAGCCTGTATTTCACGAACACAGCTTCTAAATTGATATTTTAGAAGCTATTTTCAAAAGAAAACCAACTTAGAGCCTAACTGAATCTTAATCACCTCCTAACAGCACTGGAAGATACTGTTACTCAAGTGCCACTTAGACAATCATGCAGCAGCCAGCTACTTCAGCAACACGGCATCCAAGAATGAAGGGAGCCATGCAAACAGGTCAACATACTCTTTGTAACCAATCATGATGCAGTACTGCATGTTCAAAGAATAGCTGCACACACAAGGGAAGGAAAGCTGGACTTTTCTGTTCCCACAGGAAGAATGAGGATGATACATGATTCACTAAAGACATTCTAGTTTATGCAGATAAAATTTGTAGAGACAGTGGCTGTCATGGTTTTGGCTGGGATAGAGTTAATTTTCTTCACTGTAGGTGGGATAGTGCTGTGTTGTAGATTTAGTATAAGAATAATGTTGGTAACACACTGATGTTTTAGTTGTTGCTAGGTAGTGCTTACACTAGTCAAGGACTTTTCCAGCTTCCCATGCTCTGCCGGGTGCACAAGACAGGAGGGGGCACAGCCAAGAGAGCTGATCCAAACTAGCCCAAGGGATATTCCATATCATATGACATCATGCTCGGTATAGTAACTGAGGGGAGTTGGCCAGGGGAAGCAGCGATCACAGCTCCAGGACTGGCAGGATCAGTCACCAGGTGGTAAGTGGTTACATCATTTGTTTGGGTTTCACCCCTCTCTCCCTCTCTTGTTTTCCTTTTCATTATATTATTATTATTACTACTGTTTCATTTTAATTATTAAACGGTTCTTATCTCAACCCATGACTTTTCTTACTTTTGCTCTTCCAATTCGCTCCTCCTTCACACTGGGGGGGGTGGGGGGAGTGAGCAAGTGGCTGTCTGGTGCTTGGTTGCTGACTGGGGCTAAACCACAACACTGGCTTATTTACTGAAAGACCTGCTGCATGCTGCAGAAGTCCAAATGTTGCATTGATGCAGGGTGGTCTAATTCAGTCAACCCTACTTTGAGAGAAGGTTAGATCAAATGGCCTCCTGAGGTTGTTTCCAACCAGAACAATTCTACAAAATCACCTGTACTTTCTCCTGTGGGGAACACAGTGAGTAATTATGCCAGCTCTCACACAGGATTCATATTGGGTTTGACCTGACACAAATAAGTGTGAATGATAAAATAAGTCTAAGGGTCCAAAAGTCCATTTTTCAATGATCCATGGGTGTGAAGATAAATGATAGATGTTTTACAATTGTGATCAAACTCCCCTACCCAGCAGAGTGGCTGCTTCAGTTTGGTGAGAACATGCTTGAAGCACTACAAAACTGTTGTCCTCTATTAAAATGAATTTGTAACATTCTGAGCATGGTGTCCATTGCATTTGCTTTTTAAATCAAACTATAAGCAGTACAGATGTACAACCACTGCTCATACTTCAGTGAATTACAATGGCTTTTGTTTCCTGATTAGTACAACACCCTTATGAAGTTATCCTTTGAAGTGTACAACTCCCACGCAGGTCACAGCTATACTGCCATTTCATTACCAACTGTATTGGGTCACTATAAGCTTGTTTCTATTCAAGGAAGAACTGTTTCAAAAGTAGATAAGATAATTACTTTCTCTCCTCTGTCTCTCCAGATTCTCAATTAGTTGATCTTTACTGATATATGTTAAACCACTGTGTTCCCACGAGTACTATTCTCCTTCTGTAATCATCACTGCACTCAAGTCCTGAGTGGGCGAAGAGTAGATCCAAGTCTGGACCAAGTTAACCATCAGCAGGAAAGAACATATGTGATACTTTAGATGGAAACGAGACTAGTTATGTAATGCTTAGTTTTCTGAATGTCTTCCTGACAGATTCTACTGATAAGAAAAAAGGACTGGGGGGAAAAAAAAGCAGCACATTCACACTTGAAATTCAAGTCTTTAATGGATGCTTTTTTTTTTGCATACAGATGGAAAAATATGCTTTTGGTGGAATAAACACAATCTTGTGTAAATCTGCTAAAGTAATCAATACTTGCCAGATGTCACTCTATCCCAATAATTTAAGGTACTCCATACCAATAGTGCAGTAGCATTTTATGGAACAAGCCAAAAGCAAGTCAGATGAACAGGTGCAGCTTAAGCATAATCTATAAAATAAGTATGAACACTTCAAGAAAAACAATGGATTTTTTTTAAAGTGACTTTTTTTGCCTTCGTTAAGGTACAGATGTTTGATTAAAGATGGATTTGGTCTCAAGGCAGAAGCTTCTAAAGACACTGCCAGTAGTAGTCCAAAGTTGTTAAGTCAGATTATTTTTCATACAAGGTGAATTTGCCCAAGAGTTGCCTTTATGAAACATCAGCTTAGAAGGGTTAAGAACTTCAGGGCTGGACATGCTTCAGAAGATGGCCTTTTTCAGTATTTTAGGTCTTCAATTTGATCTATGAACTAGGTTTCCCCAGCAGTACTACATGCTTCTGTGAAGCATTTTGTCCAGATGCTGCCCTGATGCACGATGTGGTGGTTTTACAGAAGCAGCTCACAAACTAGGTCCAACAAGTGAATTCAGACCTATTAAAAAAAAATCCCAAAAAAACCCAAACAAAAACCAAAACCCAGCTGCCAGTGGCACCAGATCTATACATCCTACAGAAAGGGACAGGGAATATTTCGGGTTTTCATTAAAAAATGGTTTTATGAAACAAAGAGGTGCTGCGTGGAGACGGCAATCACTAGTAGTTATTTATGTAATGTGAGCCCTCTAGTGAATGACCTTGAGCTTCCAGAAGAAACAGTAACACCCTGTTCTTGTTTTTCAATGCATTTGTTCTTATTTCAAGAAACATCTTTGACATTTAGTACAAGCTTCAGTGACGGGGAAGAGCTGTCTACCTTTTTTTTTTAAAGAAACTTTTCACGACTGAAGCAACACTGAGATGAGAACAATTGTATTTACATCACTAGGCTTTCCTTGAGCTCACAATCCTGCCAAGCCTTAGCTTGCTCCGGTCACAGCAGTAACATTGAACTATGGAACATCAACTGCAGACTGTTGCCTGTGTTGTCAATTTTTTGTATTCCTGTACTACTCTTTACACATGGGTGTACAGACAGCATGCTATCCACTCAGAGGCAGAAGAGTTACGTAATCAAGATAAGCTTCCTAAAGTTTAAGCTAGAAGACTTAAGAACGAAAATCCCACACGACCACAGTCTGTCATCCCCTGAAGGCATGCATCACACTGCCAGACATGATTTGAATGCGATAATAAAAGAATTTTAAAAACACTAATGATCATGTACAGGAAGCAGCTTCAGGGTTATGCCTTATCAATCCAATCTACTTCTAGCATTGTAATTAATAAGAAATGGTCAGACAAAACATTCAGGTAGTACTTACAGTGAGACTTATGTATTCTAAGTTCCAGTAAAAGTATCTGTACTTTTAAATGCAAAGCATATTTGTTAAGAAACCTTAGTCTTCCATTAACATTACAAGAAAAACTGTTTAAAATGCAAGCGCCATTTCCATTCCTCTTGTTCTGAAGGTCTCAGTCTATTTGTCATTCTCATTACTGGGCAAAATTATTTCTAGCAATTTGCTATTCACACTCTTTTGGTGTAAAGCATGTGCAACTTTGATCCTTGAAGTCATCTTCTTGAGCAGGTTGCTCAAGATCACAAGATCACAAGCATTACACACTTTATCATTACCTCCTGAATCCTGAAGCGCTCCAACTGCTGCTGATGTTCAAAGGACTGGCATCTCAGATGCAACTACTTTGCTTTTATTACTTCCTCACATTTAAAAAAGTTGTTTTAAAGTTATTGTTCAGGCGTATTTGAAGCTGTGCGTCTGATGAGAACTGAGTGCTAATGGAATAATATTCAAAAATTTGGGGCCTGTTTTCCTTTTTAGAAGCAGTACTGCAGCACTGAGCGCTTCACTATGGCAATTTTGATGCCTCATGATTGCACAATAAAACTAGCACCAGGGCCGAGCAATGGTTCACTCAAAGCAAGCTGTCACTTAAGAGACCTCCCATTTTCTAGAAGCACACAAGGGTTGACCATTTTTACTTTTCAGTGGGGGGCAGTGGTGGTTTGTTTTTACTTACTCACCCTTCGCCACTGGCTAATAAGTACTTCCCAGACTGTGCTCATTTGCACATATTCCACAAGTCCTGTGATTTAGAAATGTACTTTTGAGAGTCTCTCATTAGATGTTGAGTTTCAATCCATTTTAACACTTTATAAGATGCTCACCACCACAGGTCTAAACCCCCATCACCCAATAGCCAAGCTACATACTAGGTAGTGTACATTTCATAGTAGCTCTTGCTTTCACATCCCTATATTGAGCTTTTGCCCAGTCAAGAGGCAACTAGCAACATACTTCTGTTCAAACCCAGAACAGGATGACAACAGCAATAAAAGAAACCTTACAGGAGGCCCAAGAATTGCTTCATTTTTCCAGTATGAGAGAGTGGAACAGCATGTTCCCATCAGCAGCTTATACCTTTAGCAAACCGATAAGCAGGTGTGAACAACATTAGATAGGGACTACTAGAGACACACAATTAAAACCTGACATTTTTGTGCATTTATAGCTTCTTGGGACGGAGGAAACAGTAGCATCACATTGAAATAGCTGTATTTAAAGCCTGCATAGAAATTGAATACATCAGCAATAAGCAACTGGGAGGAAAGGACATGTAAGAGAAAGGCAGAAGGAGGATAGAATTCCTCAGGAGGTTGAACTGCTGCCACACACAAATACCCTGTTAAACACTGACCAACGGTTTGTGTGCCATGTGGGAGAATGTTAATTGTTTACAGGTACTCAAGGCTGGAGGACTTGGATGAATACCAGGAAGCAGCATTGAGAAAGTCCATTGTACAATTAAGAAGGGAGAGGAATCGCTGAAGGAGGCACTTTCATTTAAGCCCATCCTGCTAGTTCCTAACCTAATTATTTACCACTGAGGGTTTCCTTTCCCAAGATTGAATTCAAGGAACAAAAAAAAACATCCCTGAAAGAATGTTTTCTTTCTCTTGTGGGAAGAAGGGTACAAAAGGAGACAGGTCTTGTTTGGTGTAGCCCTAACCAGTATTTGTAGAAGATAAAAAAAAGCCTTCTGGTCTATTTGAGAATGGTGTCAACACCAGCCACTCGGACGATTCATTATTAGCACCTCTGTCTCACAGCCCCATCATAAAGCATATAAAGCTAGTAACACTTTTCACGTTAGCAGGATAATGCTCACAAGGGTTTAGCTAAAAACTCTCAAACCATATGCCTACAGTTCTGAGAAAACCACCGGTTTATTTTTCAACAATATTTTGGTCAAGTTGGCCAGATGCTTGAGTTCTGCAGTGCCAGCAATTTCTCCCCATTTCTTTTCTGCAGAAGATTTTCTGAACACTTAATATTTTGCCCAGGTGTAATTCTTCTGCAGTTAGACTAGTTTAATCCAGGTGGAGGAGTTCACCATGCACGCAGCTCAGGGTTCAGTACATGACAGTTTTTGATCAGCAAATCTTCTGGCCACAGGCTGCATAGGCTGTCACCCTTTCTCTTGTTCGCCCGGTGAACCACGTGCCTCCTGCATTTGATAGTCACCCTGCATCCACGGAAAGAGACAGACACTGTTGTTGGATGGCACAGCCCACCTGAGGTCTCGGTAACCTCCTGAGGTGCCCCTTTTCCTTCCAAGGCCATTAGAGGGAACCTGTGGCAACCGCAGCCTGCATCCCAAGCAGGATTATTCTGCAGGCCTGAATTTAGCACCTGCCCATCCTTCCTTCAAAAGGAGTGCCAACAGTTACTGACCCCAACTGCCTCCTCCTGAGTATCTAATGTTAACAGTATTTGCACAGGAACACATGAACACTTAACCCAACAAAACATTTCTCCTGCGGCCTCAGACAGGCCTATCTTACTCCTGTACCTGCAGGACAGGCTTCAGTGCAAAAGCTCCCCAGGAATGAGGGCGATAAGGAAGCGTTCCTCTGGCTATTCAGCAGAGCCCATTTCTTCCTCCCTCCACTGTCTCCTAGGCCTGGTTAAACTAGTTTGGGCAGCTCACCAGGGGCCTGGAGAGAGACATCAAAGTGCTTGCTTTTCTTCTGTTGTCTCCTGTGTTTGTACAGCAGCTGTTATCGGGCTCCCGTCTCCATTTGCACACTCTGACAGCCAGCAAAACCACTTACACCCTCACGGAGCTGCCACCGCCACGACAGGCGGCACACGTCCTCGTCCTGCCAGAGGGTCTTCTGGGGGAGGAAAGCCTGCAGAGGAAGAGCTTGCTCTCCAGACACAGAGCACCACGGCCTGCCAGGCTCCTGCCATACCCCTCCGGTCAGCCGAGGCAACCCGAGGCCGAAGGCTTCATTTCACTTCATGTTCTCCAGCTCTACCCAAAAAGTCAGCTCTGCCGGCTCCCGACAGAGAAAGTGAAGCGAGGTGTCACCCCACGAGATGTACATCTAAACATCTCCTGGAACACATGGGCTGAGACCTTCAAGTTTGTTTCCTTTTCCTTTGGGTTTCAGTACGATTTTGGAGAGTGGTAAATTAACACAGAGATGCAGCAGGGAGAGGAATGGAAAAAAACCGAAGTCCTCTGCTTTTTGCACTGGCAGATTGCTGTCTGTCCTTCAAATCCATTTATTTCACTCATTTCAAGTGGAATTATAGTAGTTTGAGGGCGGGGGGGAGCACACTTAGTTTGCTCTCTGCATCGCAGCGAACAACTCTTTTTCAACAAGCCCTAAACTTCAGTCTGGAAGTACTGTCAGGCAGAAGCGCTTCGAGCGCCACAAAGCACACCGAAAAAACGCGCGAGCGGTCTCGTTTCCTCGCATCCAGCATTGCTTACAACACCCCCCCCCGCCCCGAGCGCGCCGCACGAGCAGCTTGCCGCCACACCGACCCCGGGCCCTGCGGCGCTGGGGCAGCCCCGGCGGAGCCGCCGCCTGGGCCCCGGCGGGCCCCGGCCTGACCGCCAGCGCACGGGCGCCATCTAGCGGGGGCGGGAGGGGCCGGCCGCCCCCCTTCCCGCCCCGGCGGAGGTGAGCGGGGAAGCGAGGGCGCTGTCACTCACCGGCCTTTCCCTTCAGCTCTAAATGAAGCCGCCGTCACAAGTCACACCAGCTCCCTGGCTGCGACTCCATCGCACCTCTCCCAGGTGAGGAGGTAACAGCACACGACGCTTTTCCACCAGGACCGTGAGGCCCCCACTGCAAGTTAATAGCGGCCAGAGCCCTAACGCCACAGGCTATGAGCTTTCCATACCTCACTAGTACATCTTCTGCCATCACGGAGCCTGTACGTGGGTGTTTGCCTGACCAGACCTGGCTGCTACCCTCCCCGTTCCAACACCCTGCCTCTCAGCCCTTCCCTGGAGTCACCAGCTGCAAGGCAGCCCAGGCGGGCACTATCACACCAGTCCGGTTTTCTTTGCAAAACCAGAAATGTAGTCAGAGCTCAAGCTGCATATTTCAGTATTTAAGTGAAAATGTCCAGGACTGTCATTTATTCTACATATTTTTCATCTATGCAGTTTCAAGATGACTAATGTCAAGCATTTCTCCTGCAGACAGCCAGCACAGCACTGACTTGAGATCCACCTACACCTTCCCAGGCAGGTACGCTCTGCCCTCCATGCTTCCTTCCAGTGCTGGCCCAGCAGCTACAGAAACACCTCAGTTTTGGAGATGCGGATCTCGGGCTTTCTTAGAGAAGTGTGCTTGGTGTGCATCTACTGTTACAGGTGCAGCATGAGCACACGGGCTTACTCACGTGTCTTCTGAGATGTTTTTCTTAAGGACCAAATTCATAGCTGTACCAAGCTGTATGCTTACTTTGGTCAGAAATTTAGATAGTTGTTCTGCAGTGTGTCCTCCTGATACTTATTTTACTCCATAAACTACCGCAGAACAAATGAGTTTGTAGGTGAGGGCTGGAACTGTTCCATGGGAAAGAAAACTGAGGCTACCAGAATGCTGTTCGACATCAACATCACAAAATTGTCTTTAGCAATTTTGGAAGGATGTCAAGAAATGTATCTTTTCTATGCACCCTTCCACAATGTACCAATTTTTAATCATTTTTATCTTCCTTAAACAGGACACAAAGCCAGAAAAAAACGTAAGAGTCTGCTGGTATTGTTTAAAACATTGCTTTACTTTTCTCCCCCTTCATACACACTTGTGTCCTTAACACGTGCATATTCTTCAGGAGATTTAAACACTTTCTTACAGTGTACACCATGACATGGACCCGTAACTGAACAGAAGGATTATTCAAGAGTAATCTATTCACACTCCTGATCCCATACATTTTTGCTTACTGCCACACAAGACATGGGTGCCAAGCATCCATCAGAGGCCTCTTGTCAGAAAGCACTTTTGTGAGAAAAAGCTAGCTTTTAAAGATGCCTGGAATAGGTACATAGTTACCTATTTGGTAGTCATAGTTTTTAGGATACCTACATACAAATCAAAACCGTAAACAAATGGCTCCGGAATTATTTACTGGAAGGACTGCTTCCTAAAATTTACTTTGGGTTTATTGCTACTTCCAAAACAGATTTGCGTCTTGCAGAAGCATTGCACCATCAGCTTTGTATTTTGTGGTGACAACTCCTCTAAACTATCTATAAACAAGTTCAAACTCTGGATCTCCAAATACATCTTCATCTCCTGAGGTCAAGTTTTACGTCACCAGTTTCACAACAGGCAGAAAGTTAGTTAAGTCTTTAGTCTCCAACCTTATTACACGATATTGTCTTTGATCGGTTGTCAATCACTACAATCAAGAGCCAGAAGCATGCTGTTCTATTCCTGTATCTTTTTAAATGGAAGCTGCTTCATCCATGAAACTGACAGGGTGCTTCATATTGCTTGGCAAAGATTTCAGTCTATCTTTAAGTTTGCTTTATATATCAATTTGCATTACAGACTAATCTTCCCCAGAGATTCTCATACTCTAGCCACAGCACCCTTTTGTTTCTCTTGTACCCAAAGATGACTTTTGCACACCAGACCTTATGCTTTGAAAATACCACCAAAAGTAGTTCCTCTTCCAGACATGCATTGCAGCCTCCACAATAACAACTCTCAGAAAAGCTAAAAAAATGCTCTAAAAATGGTATCACAGAATGCGTCTCAAAGCCATCAAATTAAAAATTACTAAAACCTGTCACCAGGAAGCCCACCTGCACATCTCTGCATTCGGAAGGCTGTCACCTACTCTACAACAAGGACTGCTCTACCAGAACAAAGCTGAGAAGCATCCAGCTTCCAGCTGAGAAGAGCTTATTTGATTGACAAACATGTGTATCCCTATCATACACCCTTGTCTGCCCCCACCACTCCTCATGTCAGCTATAGGCAAGCACTACTGCACACGATCACAGCAGTTCACAGCAGCAGTGAACACCACACCCCTCGGTTTAGTCTCCATCTTGCTACCTCACCGTTGGACAACTATACTTCAAAAAAGTCACAGTTAAAGCCACAGTCAATTCACCATGATAAATCTAAAATGCTCAATTTTTCCCATGGTAAGTAGTGCAAAACCTAACAGGGACAAGGGCGAACCTGCCATTGGAATTAATAGCTGTAGTCAAGAGGTCAGAAGCTGACTGTGCACCACCTCTGTGGCTGGGAAGACACACTGAAGATGGAGGTCTGCAACGCTACAGCCCTGTACAGCACAGCAAGCTTCTGAGGCATCTTCTGTCCCTGATACTTCACCGATAAATAAGGCCACCACATACTAGCTAAGCAACCTCTTGACTTTTTGGGGGGCTAGGGGTTTAAAGTTGAAGGGGAAAGCTCAAGGACTGAACAGCACAAGAGGCTAAACACCACAGGGTTTTCACTCTCATCATAATCAAGTTAGAGATAAAATGTAAGTGATACACTAAGCCTACCACATTCAAGTTTAGAGAAACTCCCTTGTAGACACCTGCGATTTGCTACTCAAACAGAAAACAAAAATTCAAATAAGCCAGTAGATCTACTCCAAGTTAGAATACATTAAAAAAATAACATGAAATAGTTGAGTCTTGTAAACTATAAAAAGAGGCAGTCAAAGCAACGTTTCAGTTAGGTAGAGAATGCTGCATTAATTTCAAAAACTAAATAGTGGTAAAGTTGGACTCTGTTGCACTGGTTAATGAATGAGGTGACTGTTTTCAAAGATATCCACACATGTACAGATCATAGCTAGCATGAACAGTTTTTACAGCACTGCTGTATAATCTCATTCAGTTATTTGACTACTGATGGTAATTAAGGACCATAATCCATTGCCAAAAAATAAACAAATGTGAGCAACCACCAAAACTTAGGCAATGGCAGAAATTGTGTGTGGATATTCCAGGTTTATTGCCAAGTACTTAGCTATTCAGAGAAAATTTGAAGTTAAAATAAGTTCTTGAGTATGTACAAAATGTAAGAATGGAGCTGACCACTTTACAAGCACAGGAAAAACAACAATAACCAAGAAAGTTTTGTTTATGTAGAATTGGTATCTTGAACCTGGATAATGAGGAACAAGATTCACAGATTAGATCTACTAAAGCAATAGAAAACCACAAAGAAAGTTTAAGTTGTATGGATAGAGCCAATACAGCTTGCTTTCCTTCGGGACTTGCACAGTAATACAGCTACACCCCAGACTTTTTGTAGGATCTGACCCTAGTAAGGTAAGTACTTTACCATGCATAGTGCTTATTAACTACCAAAATTGATGTAGTAGTACTGAGGTATTAAATCAAAGAAATGTGCATTGTGATTAGGGGTACTAGCTGTAATGTATTATATACGAAAATAAAACATTATGTACGAAGAGAAACAAGCATAGCAACCAATATCTACAAACTAAAGTCACAGTGGCACATTGAACAATTTTAGGTTAACCAGACTCACTTAAAAATAGAAACCAGAGGCTGGGCTCTTCTCTCACCCCATTTTACATGTCTTTACTTCCATTGATTTCAAGTGGAGTTCTTCACAATTTATGCCATTGTGAGAGGAGAATCAAGCCTTGTGTGTTTGAAAGGAAACAGCAGACATGTTTCCCACCAGAGTGCAGGGGGAGATTTTAAAAAAACACAAGTATATGAACTGTGAAACCGATAGAGTACACAAGCAAAGGCAGGCAAAGAGGCTCTAGCTGGGGGGGTGGTGGGGGGTGGTGGGGAACTTGCAGCTTATCCAGGGTTTTTTTTTTGAAGACTTGGGATTGGCATTAAGAATTCAGAAGCCCAGCCATTAAACCAGCTTTAAAATAAAGTTTTAGAATTAAATATTGCATTTTCTTTCCGACAGACATAATTGATTTATGTCCTCCCACAGTTATTCTATAAAACGAGGAGCAGGCTGTTTTCTTTGTGAAGGACACGGACTTTCCATTGCCAGAAACTGGAAAGTGGGCGGGAGGTCTGAACTATTTGCATCACCAGAAACGAAGCCTAACCATCACTCACACCCAAGCTCAAACAGACGAGCTTCCAAAAGCCTTCAGGATCATCCTGACAACTAATATTACCATAGTTAGAAAGAGCAACACTTGTGACTGGAACTCAAGTCAGACAAGTACTAGATGATTTATAGGTGAGAAAACCACTCCATGGTTTGGACCTATGGCACAACAGAAGCTACAGCTTTATGGTCTATTTTTTTGGGTAGCAGCACATGGTTAGGAAGCTCCTCTTTGATGACCCCGTATAGCAACCCTGTGCGCTAACACAATCATTGTACCAGTCTGTATTGATTTGGGAAGGTCACTCAAAACAAAAAAAAGCAAGAAAACCCCCAAACCCACTAACATTCTTAAACCATCTCTACATCCCTGCTCAAGCTGTGCCAGCGCAACTAAGTGACCGTGCAAGGGAAATAGCTTGAGTATTTTACAGAGGGAATACAGACTTATTTCATTATGTCATCAGGTTTCTATACCATAGGAATGCGAGACTGAAGTCATTCATACTCATTCAGAGTCCAACACCGACAGAGTATTACTGTAACTGCCTGTTCGGAAACCTTTTTCCCCCACCTTCACTGGTGGGCACAGCTGGTGTTGCAGCTCACATACTGGTGTTTTAAGTCTCCCCCTGCACTGTAGTAGGAAGACATGCTGGCAAGTTCCTTTTAAAAATAAATCTAGATTCTCTTCTCACAATTGCATTACATATTGGCTGATTTAGTACACGACAAAGCAGAAAGAAGGTAACTGCACAGAATTGCACGAAGGAGGATGACTTCTACATGCTGAAAAAATGTTGCATAATTCAAGATATACCTGCTGATTTTCATGAGACCTATTCTTTCAAAGCATTAGTCTCCTTCCAGAGGCCATGGGAAGATGGAAAGAGGCCCATGAACAAACATATATACCCTTGAATATCCAGCTTCGAGTGTTTTGGAGTTAGTATTTAGATGTTGAACACTGACAAACACAAAGTAAAAAAAAAGCCTTAAATGAACAGGAGCCTGGTATCACTTCAACTCCTAAAACAAGGCCACCAAATATACCTTCGTGCTACTATACCACAGTCAGAGAGTCCTCATCATATCAGTACCTCTTTACAGCATCAGCTTCAGGCTAATAAGACATCAACTAACAGGTCAAAAAGGTTTATAAACAACAACAGCGCAATACAAGACAGACAGGGAGACATTAAAAACTAACCTACCAAAATTACAGCCTAAAAGGTGGCAGATTCAGAACTAGGCAGTAGAGCTCTGAGTGTCAAGGGAGATTTTGCAAAGACATCTCTGAAAAGCAATAAATCTGCGGCAATGAAACAGATGCCTGCTTGTCACTGTGGTCACTTCAGTTCAATCAAATACCTGCACTGCTCAAGTTCAATATATTAACAGCTACTCTAAAACCATAAGAGCTGTTCTCACATGAAATCAACAGTTTTCTAGAACTGGAAAATTATATATTGAGAAAGAAATGGGCTATCAGCCCACTGAACTACAGCTTCACACCACCTGAAATCCCCTGCAAAGACTGTCCAAGCAGATTGTCCGTATCAAAGGTCAGGGGGTAAAGCTTGACGCTTACTGGATTCACAAACAGCTAAATCAACCATTCAGCACACTAGCCTACTCCGCAGCATCCTTCACTGCGAGCGCTTCCACAGCTTTTTGGCAACTCATACTTGAGCACAACAGCACTAGGTAGGGCTCCCTCTTACCATGCGGATGCTCTCTGCAGTCTCACGGCTTGTACACGGCTCCCTTCCCCACAGCCTCCAAAGGGGAGGCCAATGCCCCGCAAAAGGGGACCTGCACTCTGGGATCTGGCTGTGGAGAAGAGCTGCTGTAGCACAGCTGTTTGCTTTTTTTAGGCAGCTCACATTTCTCCTGAATAGTAATGGTACCTCCTAGTAGATGCCTGCTGAAATCCAGACCTACACTGAGCTGCTGAGAGAGCAGAACAAAGCTGCATCCTGGGTAACAACATCCTTACCAGGCTGGAAGTTACGTACTTTTCCGGTACCTCGGCATAGATGAGAGCCTGGTCTGCTTTCTACATGTTTGGCACTACTCCAAGACATTTGCTGGCTATTGGCCTGCAAAGCTGTTTAGGCTTCTAAGTTTCTTTGCACTTGCTTTATACTATTAATTTTGTTACATAAACATATCCTCTGTGTATCTTATTCCCATATTCCATATGCACAGAATGAACTCATTTCAGTCCTAGGATGAATGGGAACTCAATATTTATCACATAGATCCACGATGCTTTGCAAACAAGACTGAAAAACCCCCCTCTCACAATGAAGTTATCCATATGATCTTTCTGATGAGCAAAGCATGAGAAAACAGTTCAAAGCTCTCAGAAAGCCATATGTATACTTATGGAAAAGACATCTGCAATTCACCAGTAAGGTTCTAGACCTAGCATAATTCATTTAGCAGTCTGTATATATAGATGCAAATACACTAGGTTCAGACATTTCTTCAATGCCTTCATAAAATTCATTTTAAAGTATATAAATATTCACACTTTGACTAGTCATTTCAGCTTGTGAAGCTTTTATATTTTCCTACGAAAATACCAACTCCTGCAAGGAAGCTGAAATAAAGTAAAAATATATTAGCCCTAAAGTATGCACACAAACACATGCCATTTCTTTACATAAACACTTTTGAACTTCTGGGTGATTAACTATAACACTTGATTACAAAAAGATCTTTAAAACACATCTTCACTAATCACACGCCAATTTTTAACATACTTGAAAACAAGTCAGCTTTTACCGCTGTTAGACAAGTTGTTCCACACTTGAAAGTGCAAGGCAGCTTTCAATTTGGGCCATGGTTATTGTGTGTTTGTGTCGCTACAGAAATGGGCCATGGGTGAGGGCAGTGTCCAACTCACCCCTGTGCTTGACAGGTTGAGCAAGAGTGCCTGGGTACCTCAGCAGAGCCTCTTGCTGAGCTAGCGCTATCTCTGTCACAGGAATACTTTGTTAATGAAGAGATTAAGGGAGGGTAAAATGGGTAAAGCTGAAAAATTACAGCACTTGTGTCAGAGGTGGTTTACGTTGGAGCAATGAGGAGCATGGGAATACAGAAGAGAAGTGTGCTTTGAGGATTGGTATAGTGGTATCTGTCTAAGTATGTTTAAAGATTCAATTGCACAGTTCTTAACGTGTGTAAGTTTTTCATTTCAGTCTTTTTAAGACTGGTGAGAGAAGATGCAGCTTTCCTACAGAACAAGAGGATGCAAAAGCCCCACCACGCAGCGTGATCCGAAGCCTAGGTTGCTGTATTCATAACTGCATCTATGTTTTTCTTTTTTTTAAAGCACTCAAATACCTCCAGAAATGAAGATGTTTGGACAATGAAGACTCCCTTTAAGAAAAATCTAAGGGACTAACATCACCCTGCCTAAAAAAAAAAATCTGTAAATTTTATTATAAGCATCATGATATTGACATGCAGATTCTTAATCACGCTGGTTGCAATTATACAAATCAGTGATTAAGCCCACTGAGAAGTCAGTTTTCATATACACCACATTAACACAAACATTAGACACGGATTTGGCATGCTGCTGTCAGAGAAGCCTAGTTCTGGAATCATGTAATATTAAGATTGGGGCTACTTGATGCAAGGTTAGAAGGCAACCAGCTCAAAAAGGTGGTTATAAAAACATCACAGGAAACAAATTTTAAATAAAGCAAAGCAATCATATTTCAATATTTGGATGGCAGTTGGAAATGCTTTTTTGGCATGCGGCTGCTCCATGAAGCCAATATTGTGTGTAACTGGAAACGTTTCAAAAACCAGAATTGTTACTAAAGTCAAAGACCGTAATTGCAAGCTGTTGGATCTGTGCTTAGATAAAAGAAGGGCAACTGAATAAAACTGTTATAGATATAAACCTACAAGCACACTCCATAATACTCTTATCACTTTATTGCCAACTCGGTACAACTACAGAGCAAGACAGTAAGGGGCGTTGGGGGGGATGAAGGAAAATGAAGGAGAGAAGCACACAAGGCAGAACAGCAAGAGCTGTCAGGTGCTATAAATCAATGTTTCAAACACAAACCTTAGACAGGAGTACATGACTTTGGTACAGAACAACTGAAATAACACAGTTCCAGCTTTTGTTGATGTGTAACCCACTGGAAATGAAAGGCCTGCCTGAGAGACTGTCTACCCCAGGTTTACTAGCTAGCAAAACACTGAGCTCGAGAGCTTCAAAATTATCTTGAAAAACAACTCACCAATCTTATGGTTATATTTAAGAACTTTTAAGGAGTTAGCCCTCCAGGCAGAGTTCCAAGAAAAGGTAAATTAGCAAAAATCTGTCGTTTACAGATATTTTAAAACTGCTGAAAATGTTTGTATTGGCTCATACATCTTGTTTCCGAGCACTTCACTCATTTTGCACATTTAAAAAAAACCTCCTTGCACAAGAACATGCTTGAGAAGTATTGTCAGTTTGTGCTGAGAAGTCATTTGCTCAGTTTTGCCAAAAAAAGTATAATGTATTTAGCACACAATATAAACAAGCAAGATACAAAGAGGAAGCGTTACAGCAGACCACTTGTGACATTTTCTTCAGTAACTGGAAATATCCTTTGACAACAAACCAGCAGCCAAAGAGCTGTTTCTGTAAAAAAATGCATAATTTTGGCAAATTGTGATTTGATAGTCTATCTGGGAATTTCTGCCAGAAGTGCCACGACTTCAGTGTGCTATTACTTGCAAAACATGTTTCTTCCCATCATTCTTCAGCCATAAGGTGGGAGGGGGAAAGATGAGCCATAGCTGTGCTCTATCCTTCCAAGCTGGCTCTTCCCATTACACAACTCCTAATCCAAACAATTTAAGCACACAAGTAAAAGCTACTCATTTCTGTAAACATTTCCAGGAGCAGGACCTAAGCATGCATGGCTTACACCAAGCATATACTAATGACTAGAGCTAACCTCAAGTTTACTTCTGTTTAAACAGCATAAGGAGAAAACAGTGCTGGTGAAACTGAAGCTTAAGCCTTAATACAACAGGGGGAACTGAATATTGATAAAAGCCACTTGGTCATTATGCATCCATCTCATAATCAAGTATTCTTAATGCAATATCATATCATATGACAGTTTTCCCAGAAAGACAAATGATGCTTTGAAATGATGAAAAAAAAAAGTAATGTTTCAGAGCATGTTTTTATACCCCACCAGCAGGGATCTCTTTACTTTAGGATAAGGTAGTGGTAGAAAACAGAAACAAAACCCAGCTTGTTTGTTTTAGATGGACTTCACCATTGCACATACAATTAACTCTGGAATGCACAAGACATGGCATCCAAGCAAACAGAGGCTTTAAATTTAAGCGCAACTCTCGGTCTGCTCTGTTAGAAGCTGCATAGAGCAGCCGTTAACAACATATTACACAAGATCCATATTACAAAAGGAAAGGACTTTTAGGCTACGGTACAAAGGCTGCAGCATTAGAAAGGGTCAAAGCAATCTGCAGAGACATAATATGAACCAAAGCCATTTAAATTACTCTGTAAAATGTAGACATTCATTAGCATAGAAAAGTTTCACAGGAAAACAATGACAAAGTAAAAGCCATCTGATTTTCATATGCTAATTAATTAAATATGCCAAATGCATTTAATCTCTTATTATAACCATAGGGGGAGACAGACCAAACTCTTGAAGTTCTGAAAAGCCAGGTCATTAGCATGCTGAGTCATTCTTCAGATCTCCTCCTTATACACAAATTTACATTCCCAACTTATTATATAGGTAAGTAAAACCCGCCCCCCCCCCCCGCCCCCTCCATTGCTCCTTCTTTGCAAGACACTTGCTATCTCCCACTCCTGGATTCTGAACATCTTATTAAATATTAGAAAGAACTCGTTTGCTAGGAAAAAGAAAAAAGCACAGAAGCCTTCTTGCCAGAAGCCCAAGTTAAACTCCCCGGTCCCCCTAAGACATAGAATAAGCTAGTTGAAAATGAGGTTAATAACGTTCTTGCACATACAGCTGAAAATCCACACATAGTTTGCAGTCTTTCGCTTTTAAGTTCAGGTGACATTTCTAACCATTTCTTGCCTTTCCAAACAAGAGAAGGGTTCTGATGTTTATGTAAGGTTCTTCTTGCTTAATAAATCTTAAATTGAAACAGATTTTTTTTTTTAAACAATTACCTTCTTCAGAGTTATCATACTACAGGATATTAGGAAAAACCAGACTCTCCTGTTGCTTTTACCCACATCTGACTCCAATCTTAATAGTTTAGCTATTAACCCTGTAAGGTCCCCACACACACACCTTGCCCAGTCGATGTTAAAATTTTTATATGACTGATCTGGGCTTACTCATTACAAAACCTTTTGTTTTACAGAAAGAGAGCAGCTCCGTGGACCTTGATTTACAGGACACAATTAACCGTGCTGTTGGCAGAACTGCACCAGCCCCGCTCATCCGGGGCTCTCTGCGGTGAGAAATGAAAGAATCTGTCACTGCAGTCAGGGTAACTGCTCTCCTTCCCTCCTCTCCCCTTCGGTCCCTTTCCAAGCCCGCTCTGACCTGCTGACGTTTTGGGATGAAAACCCGGCCACTGCGATATACCTGTGCTGTAGAGAGGTAATACAAAGAACAGTATTTCCTCCTAGAAATAATAATAACCAGAGCTAAATGGGGCGAAAACCACATCCTGCTAGAAAATCTCAACAGTCACTCTGAGTTTGCCATGCAAAACCACGCAGTTTAAAGACCTCAGTTACCAGCTAAACAACAAAAACAGGGAACTCCACCGACAGTAATGCTAGCCATTTATTTTTGCCACCTTTTAGGTTTTAGCATGTAGGGAATATGCATTGTTAACCTTTAAATCTTCTGTATAAACATTTTTCAGAGAGCTTGTAAAATATCCCCTGCTGCGTTTCCTGGCTCGCCAGTTGATGGCATTTAGAAACACTGGTACTGGCGGGTGCTTTATTTTGCTTTCCTCGGCCACCCCGCTGGGGTACAATGACAGATTCCTGTCCGAGACCAGACCCGGCCTCCCTAGGCTCGGACCACAGCGAAGGCACCCCTAGGCTCAGCCCAGCCCGGCCGGATGATAGATGGTGACTGCTGGTGGCCAAATCCCACCGTGGGAATAAATATTCTGGGAGAAGGGGCTCGGGGAGCGTCCATCGCCCTTCCAAAGATCTCTTCGTTGAGGAAGGAAAAAAAATAAATGCATACTTCGGCTAGGTCGGTGCTGCCTCTCAGGCACTGTCGGGGCGCGGGGGGACCGGGAGGGTACCCCCCAGTAACACAGCGCGCTCGCAGCGGGGAGCCCGAGAGGTGCCGCCGGGATGGCAGACCGAGGTCGCCCCCCTCCCCGGTCCCCCACTCGGGACAGGAGGGGGCCCAGACGCGGACGCTTCGCCGGGGATAAGGGAGAAGGGGGAGGCTGCCTGCAAGAGGCCAGTTGTCACCCCACTGACAGGCAACAGCTGAGCTCCTGCATCTGGACCCTCGTTCAGAGCGGCGGCCCCGCTCCGCCGGGCGCACCGAGCCGGCGCCGCGCCGCCCCCTCCGCGGGGCTCGGCGGGACCCCCCTCCCCGCTCTCCCGTCCGACAGCTCCCTGCAGGACGGCGCTACTCCAGCGGGGCTGGCCAGGCCCGGCTCCGGGCTCGGGCGGCTCCACGCGGGCACCCCCGGCGGCGCCGAGCCCGGGCGGGGCGCAGGACCCCCGCCGCACCGCGGGACGGGCTCCCGCCACGGCCACCGGCACGATCCCGGCTGCGGACGGCGCCCCGCCAAAGCCGCCGGGCGTCCCGCCGCTTCCTCCTGCTCCCCGCGGCGAGAAGCCACTTACCCTCCCCGCAGCACGACCGAACCACGGCGACGTATTCCCGGGCGGCGAGCGGCGGCGGGGTCCGTCACACCGGCGGCGGGGGGGAAGGACGGGTACCCGGCTCTGCCCCGCGGAGTCAGCGCCGGCGGGAGACGCGCATCTCCGGCAGCGCCGCGGAGGGAGGGAGGGAGCGAGGGACCGCCCGGCCGGAGCCGCCGCCGGTGACCGACCCCCGCGCCCGCTCCCGCCCTAATGGGGCTCCGCCGCGGGGCGGCCGGCGGCTCGGAAAACCCGGCGGGGCGGGGCCGGACGTGGCCACGCCCCTCGACCACGCCCCTCGGCCCGCCGGCGCGGCGGGGCGGGGCGGGGCGGGGGGAGGCGCGCTGCCGTTTGAAGCCCGCGGAGGCACGGCGAAATCCGTGAAATCCCCTTTCCCCCCCCCGGTTTGGGCAGGCCGGGGAGCGGGCGGAGGGCGGGCTCCCCCCTACACACACACACACACACACACACACACTCCGTTTCCCCCGGCCAGACGGAGCTCCGGGGCCGCTTGCGGCGCCCCTCGCCGCCGGCTTTCACCGGGGCAGCGGGAGAGGGAAAGTTAATTAAAAACTTTTCCCGCCGATCCGTGCAGAGGTGGGTGACGGAGCTCGCTCCGGCCGTGGTTGCGGCCCACGGTATTGCCGGTGGGCTGCGCGTACCCGCCGCTTGCACCCGGGGCACTGCCCGGGGGGGACGGGGCGCCGGGCCATCGCTCTCCTCGCCACTCGCCCCTTGGCCCTCGCCACTCGCCCCTTGGCCCTCGCCACTCGCCCTCCCGGGTGCGCGGAGCCGGCAGCCGCCACGCTTAGAAAAGCTCCCTCAGAGCGTTGGCAGGGGCGGGCACTTCCCAAAGCAAAGGTGTTAACGTAAATAAAGCGGCAAAACGAATGCGGCAGGCATTAAAGGGACACTGAGGTAGGCAGGTGTACATTTAAACTCCTTCTCTTATGTTGTTATTGGCACTTTTGGTACCTGTTTAAGCTACTGGAGTTTGCAGCCCTTGTTCCAGTCGCTCGCACCTTTAAGCAACGTGAAGCGAGCTCCTGGTTCTCTAGGGGTCTCGCAGAGTTTAAATCCTCCACGAAAAAAAAATCAAAGAGAAGGATGAGTAACAATGAAGACGTTTAACCAAATGTTATATTTTTTTTCTAGAGATGCAAATTCGAAGGTGAGATAATTTTAGCAGAGGGACTTCTAGGCGATCACAAACTCTCCCCACTTGGTGAAACAAATGTGTTTGGAACCACGAAAACTTAACATGAAGCTGAAATCTGGTCTGTTGTCTGGCAGCCATCTCTCTTGATTCTCTAAACAAGGAATTATTTGAGGTTAGGAAATGGCAATTTTCCCTTTGTGCTCTGAAGCGCATTTGGTTTTCCTGTGTTAGGAGAGTAAGTTTGTTATCTGGAATCCAATCTGGTCAAAATCATCTTTCTGTATCCGAAAAAATAAAAATGTAACACTCACAGGAAGCAACTTTAGATTACAACCCTAGGCTACAACTTTATTACAGGCAAGAGTGTTAAACTTACTTATTACCTTAAAAGTTTCAGCGGCAATCCCAACCCTGGGTGATCCGCTCTGCTGTTTCCCTGCAGCCTGGATGCAGTATCACCATCGCATCACTGAACACTTCCTTTTAAATCTTAACCAAGTCTGAAAATAAACATTTTCAGATTGCATCTGCATGGACGTTTTCAGAGAGAGAGCAAAGACACTTGTACAGACAGGTGAAACCTCGTTAAAAGAAGTCTCCATCAGTTTTTCCATCAGAATGAATTTGGATGTCTCCTATAATTTAAGAAAAAAACCACGAAGGATGAAGTAGAAATGTGAAAAAATGACTACATTCTAAAGGGAATATGAAGAAAAGGATGGCAAAGATGGCAAAAGGGCTGCTTGTAGCCATCTGCTGCTGTAGAGCTGTTGTCCCTTGTCCTGTGCTCTTCCCTGCTGCCTAGTCAAGCATTTCCGTAGCACTTATCACTAAGATCTAAATACGTTTAGACTGTGCTGGCAGGATTGCATGATTTCCGTCATTTACTTCTTCCCACTTCAGGTTCCAAAGGCATAGGAAATAAGATTGCTTGGCTTTTAAATAACCTTGTCAAAGGTGTTTACAGTCATATATTAGCAGATCTGAATCTGGAATGAAAGAATTTATGGCCAATGCACTCTTTTAAGTTGTATATCTGTTTATCTGATCCTCACTTACAAATGCCTCTAATTAAGCTATAAACTCTTAGTTTCTACTTAACCATATGGATAGCCTGGGAAGTTTGCTACAGTAATGTAATTTACCCATTCTACAGCCATGTCTGCAATGCAAATCCAGCGTAACTGCTTTAATAGTGTTACAACCTGCTCTGTTTTCCACAACGTGGACAGAAATAAAGCATGTCCAAGTTACCAACTGTAGTCCTGATGAAACAGCGCAGTCAGTTTTCTCTTTGGACCTACGGGACTTTCTTTGTGTCAGGGAGACAATACGCCCGTAACCCTGCAGACAGTAGGAAATAAGATTAAAAAATTCAATTCACAAATGCAAGTACTGGGCGAGGGGCTATAATATTCTCCATCAATTTTTTTGCATTTTCCATGGGAGCTACTTGGCTCCTCTGTGATTTTGTTGCATTCTACCCCCAGGTAGTGTTCGCAGTTTTTAGTTGCGTGCAATTTTCACTCACTTGAAGTCTGGATAATTTGAGGATGGGGTCTACTCTGCCACTGGCATGGGTTGAGAGAGGGTATAAGGAAAACTTGCACATAAAAAAGGCCCAGAGTTACAATATCTATTTGTATATCTTAAACTTTTATTAAATATTTCAAAAATGTTTACACAAGAAAAAACATATAAACTACTGATATGCAAGTTTAAATGGGGCTTGAGTCCCAGCTTTGTTACCTTCACATAGTAAAAACCCCAACTTCAATGGGACTGTTACCTATTGTATGAAAAAACTGTTCTAAAATATGTTCTATAATTAGGATTTTTCTCTAGAAAGTAGTGCTGACAGAGGTCATGAGTTTCATGTGAGGAATGCAATTTTTGGCCTATGTTGTGGGAGCTTAAAATTTAAAAATGTGAAGTGTGAAAAGTTTTTGTGTGATTTTGAAGTAGGGGGAAAAGCACCCGTACAGTTTCACGCAGGTATGGAAATGCCTAGAGCAGTCCATCAGACTTCCTCTTCCAATCCTACCTCTTCCAGTGAATACTTTAAGTATTTCTTATTATCGTTAAAGTATCCCTTGTTTTCATATTGAAAGGACTAAATAACTCTTGATAGGTGAATGGTTGCATAAAACTGATTTTGTCTAAAACTTATGCATAGAGTTACAACCGCAACTGCAGGTAGATGAACAAAAATAGCTCCTTAGCCAGGTAGTGGAAATACAATCTAGCACTGATGTAACTTTGAGGCTAGCTCTGCTTGGAAGAGATGGCTGGACCAGATGGTCCCCAGAGGTCCCTTCCAGCCTTGATCCTACAATCTAGAGCTGTTGGATTCAGACTGTACAGAAGATACAGGTCAGACTATGCTAATTACTAAAGCAGTTTAAGTATTGGGGAATAGAAAAAGGCCCTGCCTGGAGATGGAGAGTTTGAGTGAAGCACAGTGATCTTTATACTGGCATTAGGCCACCTTACAGGTATCTACCTGGTGTTTTTACTGTATATTTAGAACAAAAAATTGTGTTAGATCAGGGGTGAGATTTAAATTTTTTGCAAGGTCAAATGGGACCCTTTTGTTTTGTTTTCTCTGTGGTGTAAAGCACAGGCCAGCTTCTGGGATCGTTTGGGGATTTTTTGGGAGGAACAATGTTTTAACTTCTGCTGCTCACTTACTACAACACTGCGCATTGAGTTTATACTTTCTCTTTTTATTTCTTAGTCTTTCGTTAGGAATGGAGCCCACAATGGGTACAATGGCCATTATTTTCCTATTTGTACTTCTAAGTAGCACTGGGAATGCCTCAGTTTCCCGCTTTGCATGCAGAGAAAAAAACTGTCATACACCACATGGGCCTTGTAAGGCTTAGTTAATGTTTGTGCAGCACTTGTTTCAGACAGAAGGCTGTATAGAAGCACATCAATGATTAATATCAACACGAGCACCTTGTTCTAGTTCTGCATTGGGTGTTTCTGGGACACTTCAACTGCAATCATGTCATGTGGACTGCAAGAAGCAATTAGGCAAAAATTTTCAAATGCTCATTCTTATAAACCCAACTCTTTTCTTTGACATGTAACAAGCAATACGTTCTTTATCAGTTGTACAGTTTTGGCTTAAAAAAAAACATTCTTAAGAATGAGTTTTCAAAATGCCATTGGTTAAGAGGGTTGCTTTCCCCACTACCTCAGGAGTCTCAACAATCTACATCAAAACTACTCTGAGTGCTGGGTGGTCTTTGTAGGGTACTCAGAAACGTGGCCACCAGTCATTCGAATCACAGATAGACTGAGGAGTACTATGACCCCACCTCAGCATCCAGGTTTCGTTTCTTTTCCCATTCCCTTTACCTGTGTGTAGCATGCATGGAGGGAGGGAACTGCATCCTGATACAGAGTCAGGACAAAGCTGGAATGCATGCTTGCGTTTGGAAGAGAGGATGGCTTCTCAGGTCTTCCAGTTGAAGTATTGTTCCAGGCTACAGGGTCTCTTTTTCTGATTTATTTTTACAATAGTCCTTAATTTTTGTATAGGAGCCCTCCTGCTGATTTTTACGTTTTTTTTGCTTGTTTTGACCTTATCCCTTGGCTCTTTTTCAACTATATGCTCCTTCCTAATCTCCATTTAAAAGTCAGCTGAAACCTTGCACAGCCTGCTAAAAAAGTCCCTTATGGGTTTCCTTCCCAGGCATCTCCCCAGTAACTCTCTCTGCCCTCTCTACCTTGGCTAAAATGTCATCCTTATACAAAGTCTTTGTGCCATGCCTTTGATCACAGCCTTCTCCATTGGTCCTTCTAGCCTAGTTATCTCCTATGGACTAGGATAAAATGGGCAACGTGACTGAGATGAAAAGAACAACATTTGGTTTACAATACAGATAAGTAATCCCAGTCCTGTTTCTGAGATCTGCTGTTGTGCCTCGTGCTCCCTCCCGCCAGAGCTGGAGGCAGTCCTGCTAGCTGCAGTGACATTAGGAGCAGCTCTTGGAAAACATCCTGATGTTTCTGTAGCTATTCCAGCCATGGATGATTGTACTCTGCCTTCTGAGTGGTCTCAGATGAATCTAGTTGTATTCAAGAAACAATGGCAAAACTCCCTACATTTCTGTAGTTCCAGATGAATACTCAGAAACCCAGTGGTCCTTTGCGTATCAATTTCCCAGTTGTACCAGCTGTTAGACTCCTACCTGTATGCCTGTGAGGCTACTGTGGATTTTTCACAGCATTTTCCCCAAGAGTGTGGCCATTTCATTGCCTGGAGGTGTTTCTGTCTGAGCAGGAGACACCAAGATTGAACAACCTTCTGTTGTCCCCACTTTAAGAGGTGAAACAGCTTTGAGAGCATATGCCTGATCCCACATCCACTGAGACACTTGATGTTTAGCCATTTCATAAGATCAACCCAGATTTATAAGTACTACATAGAAAGAACTTGGTAGAAGGCAATAAATATTATTTTGGATAAACAACTGTGATGATTTTAAGAATCCTTTATTCTTATTAAATTCCATTTACTGAAAGATTACACTTTAAGAAGCCAGGGTGTTAGAAGTTAACGATAATCCTCCATACCATTTGTCCTTTTCCTTCTCTATAATGGCACAAGAGTAAATCACAACCCTAACTTGATTAGCTTTTGTTTCACTGTGTTACGGTTTTAACATTATTTAAACACAGTTCGTTATTTAACTGTGCAGAAGATCTTAATCTTTTACTTAAATGTAAATTGCAAAGTACAATCGCTAAACAAATTGATTGAATACCATTGATTATTCATCAAATAATTGTGGCAAATCATGTAATCAATTATTCATCATCCTCAGAGAAGAATAGATGACATGAAGAATAAGCTGCAATTAAGAGAAAACACTATTGGATTCTGTACTGATAATTTCTTTTGAAATTACAATTCTTGCAATTAAATCAAATTGAAATTAAAATGTGAGTAGCCTGATTGAGGCACTGAGTAATGATTGTACAAAAGTGTAATTTGCTAGAGCCTATTCAGGTTTGGGGACACAGATGACATTTGCTGCCTGAAATATTTTCTATTTTTCCCCGTGCATTACTTCTGTCTAATGCAAGGATGCTGATATGATTATAGATTTTAGTCTCCTCCATTATTATGTGACTGGTGCACCAGTGTTACAAAAAGTAAAACACATTCTTAAAAACAAATTAAACATTTAATTCCCATGCTAGATTTATCTTTAGCCTACTTAGTGTTTTTTTCATACTAAGTGCCACCCAGAATCTGGATTCAAAATGAACATGGATAAATTTACATTGCTGTAATAATTTGGTTTTGCAAATCTTATGGAGTTTTGACTGATTAATTGATTTATTATTTCCATGAATACAGAACCTGACCTGCTGGACATTTAAATCAATGGAAAATCTCATTTTGTCTTCCGTCATGTAACATACCTAGAAAAAATATCTCTAGGAAACAGTAAAAACATCAGCGTTGGTCTTCATCGAAAGCACTGTTAATGAAATAATTTCTCTGTCAATTGGACTCAGGTAAAAGTGAAGTTTGATCTTGACAGCAGTCCCCAACATGTGTGAATGCTGTCTTGAAATATTCAGCATTTTTTCACTCTCACGCTAAAAATGAAAGGAATGAAATGGCCTTCCGCCTGAAGAAGTAAACTGGAAGGTCACTAATGTAGCAAATTTGTTTCTTTTTCAAATTCAAAAAAGATTTCAGAAGGATTGATAGGAGATTTTTAACACCAGGGATGAACTGTTCTCTAGAATTAATCACTATTCAAGCTATATAACGCAATGCAGCTATTAGTTGCAAAATAATAACCTCACATGACATTGTTTTGATGCTGATAGGATAAGTGCGGTAATGCACACAGTACAAATATTTAGGCAGATTTGAAATTCATGTACTGGGAACACGCTTTCAGTTATGATTAGGACTATGTTTTAGCTATGAGTTGTCTCGCAATTTTTTAGGACTTTTTGCCTTAGTGACATGCATTGTAACAATCAGTTCAGAAGCCATAAAGGCAAAGTTTGCAGGTAACATACACACACGGAAAAATGTATTCCATTGCCTACACTGCCATTGTTTTGAAAAATGGAAAGGAGGAACAGAATTCAATCGGATTTAAATAACATTTTAGCTAGACCTCTAAAGTGAGGCAGAAATGGTAATGTCATCAGAAGTATTTCCTTTCTCTCTCTGCTAGACAAAATACATTTTATTGGGTCTTTATAATAAGTATCAACAAATGAATGACTTTCAAGCTTTGTTGAAAGTAATTTTGGAAAACAAATGTGAAAAAACCAGACCCAAAACAAAGTAAAAACCAGTCAGATTTATATTTATGAAAGCATGCAATAGATTTGCTTTCTGAATTTTAAATTCACATGAAGTTTTCAGTATTTGATGTTCATTATTTGAATTATTTGTGTTCCCATGTATTAGGCTGCATGATGTTGTTTCTATTTTCTTACTGGGTAAAGGCACTATGCTGCTAGTGTGTGTATTGACAAATTTAAGATTCTCCTTCCTTTAGCAGTTTGAAATGACTTTGAAATGCATTTTCAGAAAACATTTGACTTGTAAAACTTGGTAACATGGGAGTTCACAGAAACATAAAAGCTGTGAGTAAATAAATCAAAAGATGTTTTCTGGAGATGATAAAGAGCCAGAAAACCAACAGAAGGAAAAAGGGATAGCGAGTGGGCAATATTTCTGAAAACCAGAAATGTTTACAGAATTTGAATGCTTGTTCTTTTTTCCCCCCAGTATTTGCCAGATTCAGATATCAAGTATCTTCACTGAAGGTGCAACCCAAACAGTTGATAATTAAGCATTGATCTGTTTTTCAAGTTTATTCTCTTCCATGGAGTGTCACAACACAATTTGCTATAGCCCTGACAGCTCCCTTTAGCACTAAGTCTCTCTCTAGGTCTAGTTAGAGGGGAGTGTTGCCAAATTTTTGTACTTTTTCATTCTCCATCCTGTAAGGTTTGTTGTATATTAATTGCCTCTGTGAAGTGTCAACAATTAAGTAAGCTGAGGTGCTGGATGTAAAAAGGCACCCTTGTTCCTTTGGAGGTGTCATTTTCTCAGGCACTGCCTATCTATCTGTCAAGGTTGACGTGAAAATATGTCAAGTCGCCTGATTTGTCAGCTAAATATGCCTTATATTTCTTTGCTTGTGTTTTATGTAGTTAAACCTGATATAATGGAAACTCCAGAAAGTCAAAACACTGGATTCAGTGAAGGAGGATTTGGCAAACTCACACTGAAATTTTTGGCCAGTTTAAGCTAATTGGGAAGAAAATTTCTCAGGGCTGACTGTATGCTTTAGATTGTTTTGAGATTCTCTATAATCGAGTATGATTTTATTCTGTACACTGTTTAATTTGTTTAGTTGCATCAAAGGAAAGCACCTGAGCCAATGCACTTAAAATTGGGTACAAAAATTACAGAATCGCAACCTTTTGTAAAATATTTCAGCACATTTCCTTCGTACTTAGAAAACAGTATTTTCTTGTGCTTGTGTTAGTTGGGATCCTTTTCATTCTTCTCATTGTACTAATCTGAGTAGTTTTCTCACCCACAAAGATATCTTGCAAAGTCCCTATTCTTTCATCCAGTGGCAAAACTGTATCTTGAAATGTAATCAGTGGGAAATTTGTCAGGATTAGTCAGTACTTGTCAAATCTATGTCAAACCACTGCAATATCACACTGACCCCTAGCTCATGATTTATCAAATGTAGCTAACACACACACACAAAATGAAAACAGATTTTAAAAGGGGAAAAGAGGGAATTCATTCATTAAGTGAAAGCATTTTCTTTTCTAATCTATATAGTTTTGAAGTTAAGACTTGATCAAAGACATTGCAGACATTACCAAGACAGTGAGAAGAGCACTCTCTTTAGAAAATTTATATCTGCACCGGTATTTCCTAAAAGGCAGTTTTGGCTTGGAAAATTAAGGGGGTGCATGGCAGTTGGAAGAAGTTCAGGCCCAGATCCACACAGCTGATGGTGAGAGAGTGATTCCCATCTTTTGTATGTCAGCCTGGTCACCAGAACACTAACCTGAGGCTTGGCTGCCTTCCATCCACAGGTTAAGGGTTAAGGTACATATCTCCTACTTTGCAGAGGAATGACCTGAAAACTGTGCTGGGGAAACAGGGCACAGGGTGCTGGGCAGGAAAGTAACCATTCATCTGACCAGGGAGGTTGTAAGAGGGAGTGGGATCGAGGAGGAGTAAGGAAATACAGCTACAGGAAAACACAACGGGAGACCTGGGATTATGTCCCTTCCCAGCACTGTTTCTTATTTTACTAGTGACCGTTTAATTCCTGCTGTATAGCCATGCTGTAGTTTGAGGTGCGGATCAAAGCCTTGCCCTTGGCTGGGAGCTGCCTGTGCCCCTGGGCAGCACAGCCACACTGTAGTTCGTGTTCGCCCACCCTGGGTCTCGCTCTCCTTCCTGGGTGGTGATACAGCTTTGACAGCAGCACTGAAGAGGTTTGCTCTCCTTTATTCCCTTGTTGTTACTCTACTCAGGGAAGTTACTTCATCCTAGGCCTGTCACTTAGCCAACTGCTTTAAACAAGAAGCTATTAAGTAAATAATGGATAATCACTGCAGGACATATTTAAAATAATGAAGAGTGAGCTACTGAGAGCCAAAGGGATAACTTAAGTGTCTAAATCCAGATGAGGATTCAGGTTGTCATTCATTAAATCCCTTAGACATGTATCTGGGAGCTGATTAGAAGCAAGGTGGGATCTCATTTTTACCTCATTCTATGACACTTGCTATTAGCTTCCCTCCCCTGACATACCATCCCTGTACCTGCTCACTCAGCACCTCTGCTGCTGGCTGTGTCACTGTTGGGAAGTGCCTGCCGGACCAGGGTGCTTGTTTAACAGATTCCATTCCAGGAAGAAAGCATCCAAAAATGAGAGGACCAGTGTGTCCCGAACTGCTTTTATCAATCTGACTCTCATGAGAAAAAATAAGAGCTCTCTGATCTACTGTTCACAGAAATGGAATGGAAGAGAAATGTGCTCTTTTTTTTTTTTTTTTTTTTTTTTGTTTCACAAACAGAAGTGAAATACAGGGTGCAAATTAATATGTAACTGAATATGTATAAAACGTATATGAAGTAGTGGATATGTTTGGTGCATTAGTTTTGACCTGGTAATCCTGGAACACCAGTTTCTCTCTCCTTGATCCACAAAAAATCAAAGGGACAAACTCTGCCCTCAGGCACTCACTCATGACTCTTGCTGAGGTCAGTGAGAATTGGCTGTGTTACTCTGGAAGCAGAATTTTGCCTGGTAAAGAGAATCTAGTAGAAACTGTGGTACCTCTCTCACTATTAGAGATTTGCTGGCCTTGTTTTCTTTAACACCCACCCCTCTCCAATTCAAATGAAAAAAGTTGACCTTGTGTGATCTTGTGCACAGATACTTCTGAGATGCTGCATTACTGTCAGTGTGCAAAATGACCCTTCTTCGATGCAGTAGGCTTGCAGAAGGTGTGGTGGAGGGTGAGAAGAACGCAGTGTACTAGTAAATACATTCAAGGAGCAGGAGATTAAAAAGTTGAGATAAATCTTGAAACAATCATCAAAATCAATCCTATTGTGGGATATTGTTGGAGGTGTTCCACTTTACCTGATTCCTTTGACTGATTCCTGGTTATACATCACTGTGGTGGAGAGCTCTGCTCTCCATGACTCTGCCCCTGAATCTCTGAGATGTGTGTGAGTCTTCATGCCCTGCATGCAAGATCCTAGTTACAGAGAAGTCCTTTAATAGGACTTCAAGAGATGAAAAGATGTAAATAGCTTAATTACAATTTCTTTGACAAGTACAGTAATAACAAAGGATGTAAGGCTGCTAATCCAGTCCCTAGGACCAAGTGATTGAGGAAAATATATAAAGCATAACCTCCAAGATAAAAAGGGTAACCAGAGCCTACTGAGTTCCTCACCATCATCCCATCTTGCCCTATTGCTGCTCCACTCAGCAGTAGCAAACTCTTAACTATTACTCCTATATCATAGACAACCTGTTTCTCCATTTTCTTTCCCTGCCATTTTTCAGGCAGCTGTCTCTGGGTTGCTAGGTTTGCTAACTCTCCTGAGTGTTTCATCCTGATTTCAAGTAGGACTTCCCAATTCTTTGCCCTAAATCTTATGGGGACTTCCACTGCCTGGATGTTCTTCATAATTTCCCAGATACTAAAGTATAGACCGTATACAAGTATAGGACAGACCACTGCAGTCTGGAATACAACAACACTCTTTCCCAGTTATTCCCTCTTCAGCCTTTCTCAATAGGCTGGAACTAGTTTTAAAAATACTTTATGTGGAAGTATTCATTGTGCTTCATAACACTGACTAGGTAGAAGTTATGCTTATAAACAAGTAACCATTCTTCCTCTTTCTTACCTATGCAATGCTGTAATATCAGAAAGTCAGCAGGTTAGCACAAAATAGGTGTAGAGCTGGGTCCGTCGGAAAACGTGAAAAGTCTTTGTCCCATGTTAAGCTCAAACCCAAAGCACACATTCATCTCAAAACTGAATTTCAATGAGGTACATGATCTTTCATGAACCTCTGGGTTTGTCTTAACTCATAACACCCATGTCATCCTGTAGAGTTTTCGTTTAAGGAATTTGATCCACATTCTGTGCCTAAATGCAGGGGTGAAAAATGCATTGTTTTCATTTAGATTTCCTCTTTTTCTCACTGGTGCTGGGGTAACTCCAGTAGCTGGTTATAACTGAACAGTATAACTGCAGTTATACTAAGAACTTCAGTAATCTGTCTCAGAAACCGAGGCCAAACTCCAAGCTTGCCTCTCGTGTGAATGACTGATTAGCCGATTTTACCACTTGAGTATTGAACGGTAAGTGTAACTGATAGCCGCATGTTTAAGTACAGCTTGGTCACTAAAAGTAATGAGAAACAGTGATAAACTGGATATTTTATGAAACGGAGTGCCAGGGAATTTCTAGTGGAAGAGATAAAAGAAGTTGTGGGAAAGTAGCTCTAGACACAACATATCTCCTGCTAGGGTGATTGAATATGAGCAGTCTGACTGGGGCTGCCCAGGGCAGCTGGGAAGAAATAGTGTTTCCCCATTTTAAGGCTTTTTGGTAGTAAGACCATGTCCAACAGACACTGAGGTCCCAGAGGTGTAAGAGGACGCAGCCCTTGCATGCTTTGCAGTCCTGTCTAGCTGCCTCTGCCATGTCCCCAGCAGCCACAGGGAATCCAGCGGGGCTGCTGGGGGCAGCCCACAGGACTCCTTCCCTCTTGTGCATGAGCTAGTGACATTTTCTGTAGGAACGTGGAAGAGAGAGAACCCCATATTAACCCCACAGGAGGGAAGAAGAAGAGGGGATAAGGAAAGGACCCAGCAGTTCAGAAGGACTGTGAGCCTTGCTGCCCCATCCCTGCTCTTCTCATCTTGCCATCTCAGAAGAAGGCATCTGCCAGAGCCTCCATCCCTCTTCAGGACAAGGAGGAGGGGAGGGGGCTGAACCCTCCCTGGACTGACCCCATCAGACGTGGAGCTTCCAAAGCAGCAGAAGGAGCAGGGATGATGCTAGGTCAAGAAACAGATGTGAGGCGGGGGACCGAACTGATCTATAGCTGGAGAGCATGTGCTTGCTTTTGCTCTCTGGGTTGAGCTGCTTGCAAAGTTAAGTTGTAGATGTGGGGATGAATGTCACTGAACTGATGTGAAACTAAAGGAGACATAACGCCCACACAAAGCCACTGTGAGCTGACCACAGGTGGGGCTCCCAAGTGTAGGTCTTGTAAAGAACTTCCAAAAGTATTTGTCAGTATTCTCAATATTTTGGATCTGACAGCACTGTAAATACCATATGGATATCTGGCAAGGGAAGATATGATCTAAAAATATGATCTAAACTTTCTAATGAAAAATGAAAGAGCCAGAAAAAAGCATCTAAGGATTTGGGAGCTCATCACATACTGGCCTGGGGTAGGAGTCATGACTTTTAAGTTCTTGAGGTTGACAGGACTAGGCAAATATTGATTCAAAGCTCCAGGATGTAATGTGACAGACAAATATTCCTTTGAGATCACTAATATACATCCTGGGGAAAGGAACACATGCTATAGCTTTCGGAGAATAAGTGAGAACATCCACTAATTGTGCTTTCCTTCAAGTTCCTGTAGGAATAGGGTTTTTTCTTCTTTTCTTTTTTTCCCCCAGCTGGTTTCTATAGGCAGGCCAGGCATTTTAAATTCTCTGTGTAATCATAATGTAGCAGTAGTTCTGGGAGATAATCACTGAACACACTTTTTTCCTGATATTTCAGTTAGACTGGAAATATTATTTTCTTGCATTGCAAAAAAAAAAAAAATTAAATCCTTGCATATAAGATGTATCATATACAATCTTTGAAATCACAAGGTTTGGGAGAGGAAGCTTAGTTGGAAGACATTCAGCTGAGATGAGAAATAATGTCTGCAATAAATTTTATTCTCAATTTTTCTCAATTTCTCCCTCTTTTCCAACACACAGCTTTGATAAGAAAGGATAGGACATATAATTACCCATTTTCCCTCCCTCTTCTTACATTTATATTTATAAAAGCAGTACATTTTGGAAAGCCTGCAATGTGGGAAAATAATAAAACATTATGTCTGTTTAGCCAGAAAAAGACGATATTAAAAAATCTCTGAATGCTCACATGAATTCTCAGCCTGATCTAAAACAGAACAGAGGGGAAAAAAATCACCAGAGTTTCATAAATTCTAGGTATAGCTTTGACAGAAAATGTGGTATAGGGGCCAGATCATGTGCTTTGCATCACAGAGTCAGCAGTTTCTGGCCATGGTATGGGCATATCTGTTCCTAGAGAGAAAGGGGTGTGCCTGGGATACTCTTCTGGGGACCTGATCCTCTGCCTGCTGTTCTGATCTCGTGTGGCTTAAATAAACCTGGAAGAACATTTTCACAATTAAAAATTACGCTGTTAAAAAAAAGGAGTATTCCCCTTCTGTTTTTTGACCAGCTCTAGCTGTTACTAGCTGATGTAAGGCTAAGCTTGCTGGGTGTGTGGTCTGCAAACGCAGCCAAGGATCTGGCCTCGTGTGTCTGACTCTGGTCTGAGTTACACCGGTGTATGCAGCACAGGACCAAATCCGCTAGCAGAGCTGCAGTAAAGCCGGATCAGACTGCTCTGTGCCAGAGCTTTAAATAGCAGGGGGTTAGAGCAACACGGAGGAATAGCTGCCTCCAACTGCTTGTCCCCACCTGTGGTATGACCAAGAGTAGATGTAGCTCCCTGGGTAGAGTTGCCCTGAGCTCCTGCTCCTGCAGCGTGGGACACAGCTGTCTTTGTCGGTGGGTCATGGTGCTGCAGTTACAAGAGCATCCTCTGTTAAAAGGAGTAATTTCCTCTCTGTTTTGGCTCCTGGGGCTCTTAAGAGTTAATGTCCTGGAATTAGATGAGTTCAAAAAGAACTTGATTGATGAGGGACTTGCACCTTTATGACCCAAAACCAAGCCAGGATTTGGTCTGTGGTCAAATGCTACGTTTATTATGAAAGATTTTTAGTTCTCAGATTCAATCTAACTCTATGCTCCTCAGCTAATACATGGCAGTTCTAAAGCATAGTAATGTATGAGCAAGTTTACAGTCCCAAGCAACCTGAAAATAAGAGCTATATGTTGCAGTAAAATATTGGCATGAAATGTTCTTTTTTTAATAGAGGTTCCAAGTCTTCTGTGTTTAAGGAAGATATATGATACTAGTAGATGCAAAGTATAAAATCTAACAGATTTGTATTAGCTAGAAAGTATGCAAAAAAAGGCAGTACAGAATGCCCATTGAGTACAATGGAAAATCCTCACGATAAAACAATTCCCAGATTTCTTCCTTACTGCTGTTAAGAACAAGTGGTTTCAAAGACCAAGCTCCCCAAAACCCAGTTGGGAAAAAGCCCGTTAAACTAGGGTGGGGAGAAGTGAAATCAATCTCCTCAATTAATCCTCTGTTTGGACTCCTTTTAAAGCTTTAGCACATGTTATTTTTCTTTAAAGGGGGATTTAGTACTTGGGCAAATGTTCCCACATATCAGCAAACGTAAAGTCACTTCTTTACTTTTTCCATAGCCTTTTCTGATTAATGAGGAAAAATATTTTTATTTTGAATAAAGGTCTATTACTTCCTGATAATTTTCATGCTTGAACCTGATCTCTGGTAAACTAATATAAATCAGGGGCAACTTGGTTGAAGCCAGTGAAGTAAGATTAGCATGGGAGCAGAGCTGTACCCATAATAGTATTGCAGTAGATCTCTCTCCTCTCTTAAATTTCTGCAAAAGTATGCAAGCCAACAGCATGAATCAAGTATAATTAAGAGCAGAATTTAGCCCGAAAAGTTGCATGTAAGATGACACGCATTGGTGTGGCAGCAGACTGATGTCACACAAACAGAAGTTTTTGCTTTCTTCCTGCACCAATGAGAAGATCCTTGAGTTGTGAAAAAGAAAGCAATTATTCAGGAGTAAACATTGAAATCAGTGATGGAACAGTATGGAGAATACACAATATTATGAGCAAGTAAATTGCAGTTTATATTACTGCTGCTTTTTGAACCTTTGCTCTGATATGAAACTCTTTCTTCAAGAAAAGTAATATGAAAGACAAAGCTGCAGCAAAGAAAATACATTAACTTTTGCAATGTTTTCATGTGTTTTCTTGCTATCTAAATTTAATGTTTATCTAATAAATAGTATTTCAGTGTTAAACAGTAACTCTCTGTCCCATTTTGAAAGTCAGAGCGTCCTTCAGGAGTTGCTGTGATGCCTGTGAAAGCAGTTTTTCTCTAATGAAAAGACATACTATGTCACTGGAACAGGGTCCCAAGGAAGGCTGCCCACCACTTTCTGCCTCTGGGTAATCTGGCCTCAAACACAACCCTGTGTCAATCTTTCTCACTTGCTCGCTTTCTTCCTGTTCTGGAGTAAACTAAGCACTACCTTGGAAAGAAAGTTTATCAAGACAATGCCATAGTCCAAAGTCAAGCCATTAGTTACTGCATGAATAGGTTTTAAAGAAATGACTGTTTCTTTATTGCTTTTTCTGTGGGGAAAAAATACAAAAGATTTTTCAGACTTTCATGTCTTGCCTACTGAAATATAGTGTGATATTAATTTCTTTACTTCATTAAGGCTACTTACTTGCTTAAAACTATGTGTGTACTTAAGGTTGTTGTTGAATTAGTGCCGTAGGTGGTATCAACCCCCCCAGCCCATAGACAACAACCCTAAAGTAAAATGAAATGACTATTTTGCAACTGTGAAGTTTAAAAACAAGCTTCTCTTCTAATTCTTAAACAGAGGAAATTAAATTCATACTTTCCAGTACAGTTAATCCTGAGCTGTTTGACATATTTGAACATTAGCCATTTGCACTGGGGTATAAACTGAGTGTAGCTTTCAGAAGTGCACTATTCCTGTAGACTGTTGATCCAAGTTGACTGTCAAAAGTTATCCAAAGAATTTCAGCCCCTGACCTGTTTTATCATGGCCACCAGCTGCTAAAAGCTGTAGATGGTGATGGGAGCTTAGGTGAGAGGGAAGAATATGGAGAGAAGCTAAAAGACAGGAGGGCAGAGAAGTTCTGTGAGCTCTGTACGTCTTTGGCCCTCATTTCTTACTCCTTAAAGAGAAATTATGGCTGAGTGATACCTACTGAGCTGGGCCCTTAGGGTGGAGCCATTCAGAGAGAACAGGGAAATTATAAGCTATGATATTTATTTCAAGCAAATAAAATAAAGGTTTGTACACTTCATGCCATGTGTTAAAATCTTCATAATCCAGAAATGATAAGGGTAAAGCTGACTAAACTGTGGTGACTCAGATTGGGATTTGTCTCATGGGACTTTAGTAGATATAACCACGTTTAAGGTAGCCAACAATCACCCTACATAACTAGTGGAGAGAAAGAAACATTAGAGTTAAGATTTACCTGGCCTTCATTAGCTGTGATGCCTATTTATTTCTGTTAACTGTAAAGGGAACACTGATAACTAACTCAGATCCAGTCAGGTATGCTTGATTAGGTGAGCCCTATTCTCTTTGTTTCTAGCTGTGGATTAGGCAAGAAGAGAATAAAGGAGTTAGCTTTTCTAGATTCCCTGGCAGATTTTGATTTGAAGTTCCCAAGTCCCTGTAGTTTGCAAGACTTGTATAGAAGGTCACCTTCACTGCTCACAACACGATTTTTATTACTAGAAAAAGATAATCACTTAGGGCAACAAAAGAGTACCAAAAAAATCTCCAACTGATCCCTTCTTCCACTGCCTCACTCTTCTCCCAAGCTGCATTTTTTATTATCTTGCATAAGACAATGAAGAGCATGAGAATGAATTAAGACAATGAACAACCACTTTGCTAAGCATGTCAGAGATGTGGCAGAATGTTAACATATATTTTCTGTCACCACTGTTTCTTACTCCTCTTGTACACACCAAACAAGGGGAAGGCGGTTGGCTTATCATGGCAATTCTGAAATAAGTCTCCTGATTTATATGATTGTAGCACTGCTCTTTTGCATCATAAAATTCCTGTAGAAATGTGGACAAAACAGGTAAATACTTACTTGTAGCAGTGACAGCTTACTTGTATCTGTTAAATCAAATCAAAAAGTCCTAGAGATAACGGTGACCTGAGCTTTATTTTTATTTTCATGTCGCACAGGGGAGGGGACTGAGCATGGGAATGGGATGGAGGAATTCCTGAGATCTGAACTCTGTTTGGATGCTGAGTCTGTGGCCTCGGGCTAGTCTGGCCTTTCAGTACTTCAGGGGCTGACACCCTATAAATACACAAATAATAGATAGCAACAACTTAGGTCTGGATTTCATCCTGGCCTCAGAAATCATGAGCCCAGGAACTGCAGGCAGTTGTTTCCTGACAATCTGCCTTATGGCCTGTGAGCACAGCACTGAGTGCTGCAGTCACTTTCCATCTTACTCCTAAAATACCTATGAAGCAAGGCTTAGAAATGGTACACCTTCCCTCTGCCCACCTTTCTTCATCAATAAAATAGGCCTCATAGAAATATTTTTCTTTTACCTGTGCTTATTTACAAGTCTGTCAAGATTTAAATCAATGACAAAATAAGCAATAAGCCACTATCTTTTCAAAAGTTCTCCAGAATCAGAAGTGCCAGTGACCAAGAAAACATCACAGGCCAGACTGTGAACACCTTCCATTGCTGAACAGATGCTCACACAAGGGGTTACTTTGACGTCAGCAGAGGTACACACAACTTTTGCTGTTGTGGGTGAGGAGGCCACAGTCTGGTCCTGTATTACTACTGATGTTAGAGCAACATTATATATGAAAGATGTCTAATCAGTACCAAAGAACTGTGAGATTTTAAAAAAACAAAAGAACTATTTAATGACAGATAAAATTGTGAAAGAAATAAAGGAGTGATGTAGGAAAAAAAGGGTTTACTTAAGATATCTAACAAACCACTGCAAGAGGTTTTGCTATAATTATACAGGAGGTTTAATAATACATAAACTCTGAGGTTCTGTTGGAATTAATTGATGTAAAGCATCGGTGTGGATTTCTCCCTCCCTCTCTTGCTGGTACTTGTAATTCAGAAGAATGAAAGGAGCCTGATTACTAATTGGGAAGAGTTCAATAGGTTACATTTTCCGAGAGACTTGTGCTTCCACAAACACTTTGTGGCCAGATCCTCTCATCCCTGCTCAGACAAAATTCCCAACAAAACTCAGCATTAATGTGCTTCAGGATTAGGTCTTGTCTTTGTTACCTGCCTCTGCCTTTGGGGTCACTTAAGGTTGCCTGTAGCCCCAGGTGAATGAGTTACATTTAAATAAGAAGTGTTTCTCTGAAGCTGCAATGCAAAAGGGGATATATAGTGGACTACAATACCCTACACATAGCATAAAATCACCCAGCACATACTAAAAGAGCTGACTGTAAGCTGCAAACCTCAGCCTGAGACTCAAAGTTCACCCAGTCTGGGTAATGTCAGTGCTGAGAGGTCTGATTCTGTGTTGTGTTGCCTACAGAGCATTATGCAGGATGCTCAGCCCCGGGGAAAATCAGGAACAGCTAACCTCATCTCCTCCTGCCATGAGCACATCCCCTGGTACATGAGGGAGGCCCACGGGATGGCACCTCTGGATTTTCTTGTGCCCCTTTCTCCAGGGCAGCAAGGGGCTGCACAGAGCATTGGCATGCAGCTACCCCATGCATGGGTCTGCACAATCTGGCTGGATCTCTCTCAGTCCCGTGGGACCCAATGTCTTCTCATCACCCACACTGTGCACATACAGATTAATCCCTACACTCTCTTACTCCACAGAAAAAAACCAAGCAACACATGATAAAATTGTTCTCTCCACACTCTTGTCAAGCATACATCTGTATCTATTTTGTGGTATGCATTAGGAAGCAAGCTCTGCTGGTGTTTGCAGAACCATGTCCATAGTTCTTATTGCTAGCACAAATCTGCCCTTAATCTGAGAGTTGTATTAGAAGGTCACTGTGACTCCTTTATCTCATATAGCAACATAAAGCAATCACATTGTGGACTTAGGTTCACCCCAGGTTGCTTTGAAGGACCACTTTTAGTCAAACAAATCTCTGGGGCTTATAGATGTAAGTAGTTTCCTTCTGAAAGAAGCAGAGGCCAGAGGCCGAGAAGCTCTGATCCCTTGGGAAGTGAAGGCAGGACATTTGTTTGCCGAAAGGAGGGCTGCTGGTTCACTGTGTTTGATTTGCAGTCTCCTGCTGAGGCAATAAATGTTCAGAACTCCTGGCATCATTATGTGCTGTTGCTCAAAGTATTCACTGTATCAGTAGCCATGCAATGCATCTGAAAAGGTTAACAAAAAAGAGCTTTGCTTCCAGCGAGGACAAGGATAAATAGTAGAAAGAGTTAAAATCTCTAACCTGCTTTCAAATTTTCCAGAAGCTGGTGAGGTAAAATACAGTGGCAAAATATATGGCAGCTGCTAGCTCTGGGTGTGAGAGGGAGGTGAATCTGAGCACAGACAATCGTGTTGCTCTGCAGTGTGCAATGGTGGTCCTACTTCATCCACACTTACACAGAAGGGCTTTCTGGTGCTTGTGCATCCCTGACTCCAGCAGCTGCTTCTTCAGGCATCAGAGGAAGCTTATGAGTCTCTCCACAGGATGGTGACAGTTATTAAGTGAATTTTGCCCTGCACGGTTCAGGAAACGTATGGATAGTAATCACCTACATGTTGTCCAGTACATGCTGAAGTAGAGGTTGGAGTCAAGATACACAGATGATAGGCATAGATGATTCTGAAGATATAGAAGATATGCAGAGATGCAGCAGATATGCTGCTTTAAGCCTTCCAAATTCCACCAGCAATGTTTACTCTGCAGCTGTGGCTTCATGTAGTTGCGGGGGAAAGGGGCTGGTCATACAAATTGCCTTCATAGGAAATTGAGAAAGGTCCATCACTATTCCAAGTGTGCACACCTGAGTAACCCATGTTGCTCATGATTCATCTTCAGGTATGAATGCTGCCAGCTAGAGAGCAAACTTTGGATTTATGCATACTCTTCATAGGTGTAGTTCTACCATATGTGGGAATTATAGGGGCTATTGTAAGAAAAAGCTCATGTCGTGCTTGCTGCAGTGCCTTGAAGTTCACCTGGAGACTGCTATGGTCTTTGTGTAATACCCTGAGTCATTGTAACAGAAGCAGATTTGGGTATAGATTCGCGCTGCATGGCTGAGGCCTTCTTCTGACTTCCCAAGGTTGCTAGAAGGAATAACATGTCAGCTAACCTGCACATCACTTGTGTCTGGCGTTGAAGTACTGTTTCCCCTCTGTGTTATATGTAAAGGAACTGCTAAGCTTAGCATAAAGAGAGAAATGCAGTTATAGCACACATGCCTAACGTTAGAAAATTATTCTTGAGGCTTTCGCTCACCGCAAATTACAAAAAAAACCTCAGGCCCCTGAGACAAACACTTTGATGTAGCTTGGAAAATAACAGAAAAGCTGCTCTGAGTGCTGGGCAACCCACCAAGAGTTCATAAGTTAATAAGACTCAAGAAAGCATTACTGTAAGCAGCATTTCAGTTTTGGGCCTTAAATTAAGCATACATTTTCCATAATGAAGAGAAATGCATGCCTGGGATTTAGAGAGAATGTGAAGAAGGTTATGGGAACAGAACATAGTAGGAAAAACTTCTCTATTATGCCTTGTTCTTCTCTGCATACTAACAACACCAAAACTGTCAACAATAAAAAACAAGATGCTGAATTTGTGTTTCAGCAGCTATGGAAGGCATTTTGTCTGGGGTTGTGACTTATGGTTATTCTAGTGAATAAAATGGACCATGGCCTCTGAGGGCATTGAGTGGTGGCCCTTGGCACTCTGAGGGCAAACAAGGTGGCATGGCTCAAGCCATACTGTTTTTCCCCTCAAAACAGGGTGCTTCCCCCCATGTTGCCAATTAGGAACAATCCTTCATAAGGACTCACCCATATGAGAAGAGTGTGAGCTGTGATGGGCAGAGATCACAGGGAGCTTGCTAACAGCTGAACAGAATTGATGACCATGTGCACGCATATCAGCCCGGTCCTGTTGAAGTTACTAGCATAAACTTGTAAAACTGAGTCCATATGATGGGTCTCCTACAGTCACATTTGGGAGATTTGCTGGTGTGTCCCATGGAAAGTCTTTGCATGACATCCTCAAAAGGGTTTCCTGAGGAGTGGAGTTCACTGACTCCATCTTTTTTGTTCTGTTTATTTTAGGAGTTTGGATTGCTCTGTTATTGGACTACTGAAGTCACCCACACTGTTTAGTGTGGACAGCCTCATAACTTCCTGCTATTATATGAACAAGGAGTTGGATGCAGAGCAGGAATTTGTAGTTAGATTGTCAGAGAAGAATATCTGGAGCATCTTTCTTTGAAATTGGATCACTTTTCCCTGCATTGGTTCATCTTTTTTAGTTCTAGAAAAGGTAAGAATCTATTAACTCCATGGAAATCTCACCAACGTTTCTAAAGAGCATACTTCAATAATTCCCTGGTGATTCAATCTCTGGCTCAGCCAGACAAGCTTGTCTGATATTTTCAACTACTCTAACAAGACAACCATGTTTGAGATGAAATATTTTTAACTGAATTGCCACTAAATCAATAAATATTTCAGAAGAATAACTTTTGAGCATTCTTCTCAATGAGTCAGTACATAATCATACCAAGGTGTGCAGATAAAAGGAATCGTACTGGCACAAACCAGGGACGTATGTCTGAGCAGTGTGGGCACAAGGTAACGTTGGGATTGAAACTGGGTTTAGGTGCAGCCTCAAAACAGCATAATGTGTTTAGAGATTCAGTTACTCTTTCAGATCAAAAGTTTATGTTTTTGCTGAAAATTTTGAGCAAATTGGTCTGTCTGAGAAAATGCTTGTGAATACATATGTTGTGATGTGCTGTTTAGAAGTTCACGTCTTACCCTTGAAAGATGGCAGTGAATGATTCCTATTTCTGTAAATCATTTCTAGATCTACGTAGTCAGTTTTGGGATAAACCACTGCTGTATTCCTGCAAGCTATTTTATTACTTTTTAATTAATTTATTTTCTCAGCTACTTAATCAAATGTTATTTCCAGCCATGAAACAGGATAAGGGTTGGTGGAGGTTCACATTTATTTGACAGATCTAGCTTTTGTGGTTTTCTAGATGACAAATTAGTCTGACTTTTGCAGTGCTCTGGCGACTGTAGTGATCCAAATGTAGTTTTCTGAATTCACAGCGCCTTGTTTTCCTTAATGCTCTTCTTTGTTTGAATCTTTGAGGACATCTGTACATAATCTTTTCTGCAGGTGTTCAGCTGTGGTCTCTTCTGTAGAGAGACCAAAGGAGGATTTGTGTTGAGCTGGTCTGCATCTTATCCATTCACAATATGCTAGAGAACATCTTTAAGAACTTCACTAACTGATATCTACGCCTGATATTTGGACTGATGTAAATGATCTTCCAAAGGCATAAGCAATGCTTTAAGATTCCAGCACTCAGGATGTTATGCTGGCTTTTTGTATCACCAGGGACATCACTAACATGAAATTTAAAAATTACTCATGTTATGCAGCCACTCAAAAGGAGGGGTGTGATAAACAAGGGCATTATACACATTCACTTTTGTTTGATATTGGTCAATGTTTTGTCTTGCATCCCAGCCTTCTGTCACGTACAGCTATTCATAGACTATGGCAGAATTGCCTCCTTCATTAAATTAATCCTGACATTTGTATCTGACAAAGCTGCAAATCTCTTCCAAATTATATTGCGTCATGTATCTTTGAGATTTTTTTCTTCACTGTGTTTCAACATTATTTGTATAGTTCAGTACCTGAATTGTAAAAGCTAGTAGCAGCTTAGTCTCCACGTGTGTCTTAGTGTCTGCTGTCTGCAAACCCAAAATGTAAGTTATGCAAAGAGGGTTCTATAGGGGATTTGTGATGGAGGTTTATGATTAATTTTATATTTTTACATGAATAAGTCATGGTTATCAAAGACATTAAGCATGATTTTAATACTTTTGAAACTAAGAATCCTACTTTTATTTGTTGTCATGATTGGTTTAAATTCTTCAGAGATGAAATATGTCTGACTGTTACTACAAATACTATGAGCTTTTTTAGGTAAACGTTTTGTTATCAAACATTTTTGAGTATTTGATTCCAGTAAAGGAATTGTTTGTAAAGGAACCAAGATTTTAAAGCCCATCTGAAAACCTCTGTGGGTGTGCTCACTAGAAAAAGAAATCTCCCTGAAAGTACAGATATATGAAATGTGTTGCTTAGATGTTTTTATTTATGTTGATTCAGGAATTGCTAGGAATGGAAAGGAAGTCTTTAAAAAATGGTAACTAAATCAAAAGCTACCAACATTTTGTCAGAAGCATGCATTTCTGCTGATCACACAATAATAACGCATTTAAAGTATTTTCTTCAATGGACTTACCCCTTGGGACCAAAAAAACGTTTGGCCTGTGGTCTGTTGTGTACCGAAGACAAACAGACTAAAATGGTTGTTTTGGCCTGATTAAGCCTGTTTCAGAATAAGAATGTGAAATCTATGACTCAGCTACTGATTCTCTGAACAAAAGAGTAGAGGAAAAATACTTAAACCAAAGTGCTCTGCTGTTGTTATGGTGACACATTAAACTATACGGTCATTCTGGTTTGGATCCAGAAGCAAGTAAAGATGTAAGGAAGGTGTGCTCCCATTTTGGAGCAGTTCAAATCAAATTTTCTGTGAGCTGTAGCTGAGAAATATCTTTACAATGAGGATGGAAATTCTTGCAATAAAATAAAATACAAAATCTACATTGAAGTCACTCATAAGCTAGGAAATGACAAAATTAAGGTGCTTGCGCAACCTTACCTCACTTCCTTTGCTGTGCCCTTTATATGTTTTTTTTTTACATGATCGCACACCTCATTTAGCAGATATGCAGTGATCACCAAATGAGCAATTAAAGTGCTCCAAGGAGAGATGACTCTTCCAGGACAATACGAATAATGCAGGGTGGTACCAAATAGTGCCTGAACAGTATAGATAGAGCGCTCTCCCTCACACTCTTTTGGGGGAGTTTCTCTATAGCAGAGCTGCTGAGTGCATGTAGGCACCTGGCACATCTGTGACCTTAAGACATGTGTACGTGTGTGTGCATGTGTGTGTACATAAATACATATTTTTACTTATGAGTTTTCAGTGTAAAATGCCTGAAATATGAAGGCAATGTTTCATGTTGGTGTTTTTATAAGATGATACTGAGGGTATCTGTTGTATGCCTACATGTGAGCATGTACTACGTGGCTTGCTGGGAACCAAACCTCTCGCAGTAAGTAGAAGTTCCTGGAGTAAACTATCCCCAGAACTGCACCCGGCTTTCGCCTTAGGGAGCACCAGTTTTTTCACTTGAAAAATGAACCAACATATAAGCAGCGTGGATAATCGTGGGTCTAAGTGATTTGAGGAATCCTCTGCAATCCCATGAGACCATGCTTATTTCTCATTTCTGATAGTCTAAATGACTGCCCCTGGTGAGTTGGGCATATCTCATTCGACTGAAAAAAACCCTCTGTTTCCCTAGTAAAACTGACTTTTACATGACTAGATCCACCTCTATAAATGTGGTGGTCAAGAAAAATAGTAAAATAACTGACAAATATTTGCATCAGAAACTGTAAGCTGCTCAAGAGCAGAAGGAATCCTATAAGCTGCTCTGTATTTGTGCAGTGCCATGAAGCTTGGGACCACATTCCTGGCTGATTCTGAAGTGTTACTTTATTAAGCATTGTCACTGGGAAATTGTCATAGCAATAAGATGGTAGTGACTCTGGAGGGAGTGACAGTAGAGTGGCTGCCACCATTATTTGTGCTGTAACCACTGTGTGGATGAGCACGGGATTTAAACACTTTCATATGGCATCCTGATGGTAAAAGCATTTCCCTTTTTCAGCACGTACATGAGTTAAAACATTTTTAAATATAAAGTGGAATGTGAGAGGAATCCTTGCAGCTCCCAAGTACAGCACAGCCTACATGGGGAGAAAAATGTGTTAGGGCTCGAGATCCTAGTGGAGTCAGCTCTGGTAATGCAAACCGCATACAGCTTTGGTTTTGCAATTCTGGGCGCAGGTATAGTCTAGATCCTCAAAAATACTGGGAGTAATTTCCATCTAAAATAGAATATTGTGGGGATAAAAAGGGGTTGGTTGCATGGTATGTCTGAAAGTTGGACAACAATCGAAGAAAGAGGGAGACTGAAGAAGCAGACACCCCTGCTAGTCATTCTTACAGTTCTCCTGAAGAAGTAGCCCCATCCTTGACTTTGATAGGTCCAGGGAGGGCTCAAAATCTGTGTTGTGGTCTGATAACATCCCAGCCCAAACACATGTAATTTCCTCATTTAGCCTCATCAGCTCCTCTCTTTTGGGGTTGTATTAAAATATCTGAGAACATGTGCACACGGCTTGGCTGAGCAGGAGCCAGCACTCTCCTCTGCCTGTACAGGGCAGGAGAGGAAGAGGAAGAACAAAGAACCTGCCTGTTGTTGCCTGATGCAGCTCTCTGAGACTGAAGGGAAGGGACAGGACATGGAAAGGGTCACGGTCAGGCAAAGGACTCAGCCTGAGATCCAGCATCTGGCAGAAAGCCTGAGTTTCAAATTTGTGAGAAACTGTCTGGGGGAGAGAAACATCTTTACACTAGATGTGAAACAGGAGGGCCTGAGGGAGGGTTGGAGAGGAGCCCAAGAATGAGCACAGCCTGCTGCAGTCATCGGCTCCAGTCGGGGCCTCCCTTCTTCCACTCGCATGAAACTATTTCTATTGTCATTAAGCCTTAAAAAGCTGTTGTGTATCTGGATGCGCACGTGTGTGTGTGTGCATGTGTTTGCAAAAGTGACATGTTTAATTTCAGATCTGACAACGTGCCTTTGGCTGATTCAATGTAAAAATTAACTTGCTCTGTGCCTTTTTTTTTTTTTTTAAAGAATAAAACAAAACCAGATTGAGCTTTTACACTTAAAGCCCTAAGAAAATCATAAAAGTGAATTATGGGGTGAGAATTACTCTTTAAAGGAAAGCTTTACACTGGAGTAAACTTGGAACATTTATACATAAAATATTACATATAACATTTATGTGTATAAAATCTGCTGAACTGGCCAATTTCTGAGTATTATATAAACTTTATGCATTTGAGAAAGCAGACTTTCTTTCACAAAAAATAATTTGTTCTAGCTTCTATCATAAAATAATAATCCCTCGGTATCAACACTTGATGCTATTGTCACAAGCTGTCTCCTCTGTGAGCTGTTTAGTTGAATAATTTGTCCTTTGTACATTGAGCATAAAGTGCAGTGGTCTAGCAAGCTACAAGCACGATGCAAATGAGGAGGAGAAAAAGGATAAGGTTAGATAGGGAGCACATACTCCAGACAAAGGACACACACAATTTTGGGGTGCAGAACTTGTATCTAAACCACTCCATGTTCAATGTTAGCTTGGAGAGGGAGTCTGGGCCTGGGTAGCTGTACAGATAGTGCGTTCCAAAATTTAATCATCTTGATATAAGACAGAGCCCAGGTTTTATAGCCATCCTTTGAGATACCTCAAAGAAGGAACTGGCAGATGGTCCCCAGGGAAGGCAACAAGCAGCATCACGGAGCCAGCGACCAGAGAAGCGTTGGGAAACCTCTGCCAGGAGAGAGCTTCCAGGGCTGCCGCCTGTGCTCCCGCTCTTCCCTGTGCTTGCTGCCTCGCTTCTGCAAGCACTGAGTGCACTCAGCAGCCTGGGGCTGACATCCTGAGGGATGTCCCAAGGGAGGACTGTGAGCGGCAGCCATACTTCTCCAGCACTTCCCGGTCCATCAGATGAGTACCACCTCCTGGAGCAGTGGGACCTCCTTGGAGATGGTGCATTGACTTTCCAGAGTAATCGGACTCATACAAGTACTGGACACACACTAAGTGAAGGGACCCAGAAAGATAAATGTCCTCCACTGTGTGTAGTGCTGTCCTTATGAGGAAGAAATGACAGAGCATGAAAGAAAATGCAACAGATGTTAATGCTGTCACTTCATTCATGTCTGGATGCGCTCAGATACCATAATGGCAAGGTCTTATAAAAGCCAGTGTGATGCAGAATAGCCTGCAAAAGCATTTATGTGGGATAAGTAGATATTTCTTAGCCTATCTGTAGAAATATTGGCTATTTTTGCAGGTTGTCTAGTGTTGGGCTACTCCACAGCACTTCACGTGAGATCTCTTTCTGCAAATCCACTGTTTGAAAGTAAGACTTGTTCTTGCAGAAGTTATTACAAAATGGTATAAAAAGTAGATGAAAAACGGAGACTGTTCACAGAATTGTAAGCTGTAGAACTGTTAATTTTTTTCTTACTCAAAACTGGAACAGAAACTAAGCATTTCAGTGCCCTCAGAGAAATCCAGCATATATGATCTTCTCTAATTGCCTGCCAGGGAAAAGCTGTGATTATGAAGCAATCACGGATCTGATCCCATAGTAGCTTTTCCTCAGTAAAAATATTCTGTTTTCTTTTCTCTTCTTAAGTATTGCATTGTTTTAAAAATTTCAAAATGTCCTTTTCACAATGAAACAGGCATCAACACTGGATTAACAGAATCAAGGTCTATGTCCTGGAATGATAGGAAGAAAATAGATGAAACATTTAATTGAATTGCAGATGTTATGTCTAGAAAAGCAAAATACTCTAAGAGTAATTGAGTAGGTTGCCATCTATACTAAGCAGAGACTTTTAAAACAGAATACATATGGAGAATGCAAATGTACAGTATGCAAACATCTGTGTTGAATGTTACTTTCCAGTGGTATCAAGGAATACACATGTTTTTCTTAGATTTTAGAACTTAGTGGTATCAGTGGAAATAAAGTAAAATGTCTGATTATGTTGCTGAAGTCAGCAGAGGAGGAATGCAGAAGAATTTTATTCTTCTTCCTGAGAGACATCTATAATAAATCATTAGTGGTATATTAAAAAGTAGATTATAGCCATGGGACTAAGTGTTTTCCCATTCACCAAAGGAATAAAAAAGAAGGATATTGAATTATGAACAGTATCAATTGGCTTTTGTGCTTATTTAGGTGAAATATTAAAACATCGAAATGATCTGTATGATGTTGTTCAGTCCCTTAAACTGTATAGCATTTTAAACAACATTTGGTGGATAGAAAAAGAGAAGAGAATTTTTTAGTGAATATTTGTAGTACAGAAACTATAAATTATGTTTTCAATTTTATAAAACAAGCAGTTATTCTGAACACTGAGAAGGGATGATTGTGTGGAGTTAGAAATACATTATCAAATTTTAGCTTCTCAGGTAAGAAGAAATATAGAATTGTCTTTTCTATTGCAGATGTTATATTAAACCATTCATCTTATCATTCATTTACATTCCAGCTTGCAGCACAGAAGTCTGCATAAATAAGAAGATTTTAATTAAATAAAAGGACAAAGCATGACAATTTAATGACCTGATATGAAATCTCATATGTTTCCATTGGCCCCAGGAGTCTTCCTGAGGAGAAAACAGTAAGAATAAGATTTTCTGATCTATGTGGGCTTGGACAGCCTGTTCCCAAGAGAAATGACTCGGAATTGGGCTTTATTTCTTATTGGTATTCAAACCCCACCCAAACTGCATCAATTCTGGATCAAATAGATACTGCAATTATATTAATTAGGCAAACATCACAAATTAATTATGGAAGTTATCTTCTATGATTGCCTGCAGTAGAACCTTGTTAAGGCCCAGCCGCATTTTCTGTTTATAGAATTTTGAGAGAAAATCAATGTGGCAAGTCTCAGTCTTTTCTGGTTTTGAAAACAAAACAAATGATTATTCATCCCCCTTTTTTTGTTCACAGTGAAACTTGAGCATGTTGCTTTCATGGTTGCACTTCTGCTCTGCATCTCTGTAGTTTCATTCTAGTTTGGGCTGATAACACACCAATCTTCTTGACACACTAAGAGGGAAATGGCGTTTGGATCACTGCTATGGCTTGGCAGGAGCTATTGATGTGATGCCTGCACTTTGTCAGATGGCTCGGGAAATTCCACAGCCAATACTCAAAGCTCTAGTTCAGGCAGGGATTTCCAATCCCTGATAAGTGTGAAGTTCACAAGAAGTTAGCCACCTTACATTTCCTGCATCTGGTGGCTGTGCAAAGGCTTACATGACATACACCGGTGGCCAGAGATCCACTTAATACCAGATAACATTGTGACAGTCAGAGGTGGTGAACTGGTGGACAATTTGACTATACCTTCCTCTTACCAAAATGGAGGTTGAGGCCCCTTGCTAACGGTGGTGTAGCAGCTGAACCTGACGGAGAAAACATACCCCAAATACTAGAATATATGGTTATGTAAGTATTGAAATGACTAATCAGGACATATGAATATGATTCAGAAATTATTTCATAAAATTAATTCATTTGCTCTTCTCTTCAGAAAGAAGTTTTGAAAACATAGGTAATTGGGAAACATTTCAAGAAATGCTTTATTTATTTAAGAAAAAGGAATAACAAGTGGGGACCTTGAAAAGTTTCACTATATGTGAAGTATATGTGGAACTGTTACAATTGAAGACAATGATCAATTGTCCTCTAAAGTAAAGTTTGCCTTAAACTAGCTGAGGTTTCATCAAGAGAATGTAGCTTAGGTAGTAGGAAAACATTTTCAATGATCAGCATATCCTGATTATACAGGAATGGCTATCTGGGGAAGTTTTAGATTCTGTTCTATTAGAAAATTTTAAGAACAAGTTACACAAAATTTTCTCAGACGTGTTCTATGTGTATTAGTTCTTCAGGATGGGAGAAAGTTGGATTCAGACCTTACTTTCCTATTGCTTCAGTATTCTAAAGGAAATGGCCAATATTATCCAGAAGATTATACTGGATGGACATAAACATCCTTTCTACTCTATGAATTTGTTTATATTTTATGAATTTATCCCATACATAAAGACAAGAGTTCAGATCCAATGCTGTTGATTTGAAGAACATTGCATTACTGTATTATTTTATTGGTTTATTCAGCCTCTCACAGTGAATAATTTTCTTAGCTTAAATAAGTCAATCACATCTGGAGCTGGTCAGAATATTTTCAGTGAAATGAAATATGTCACTTCATCAAAGCCAAAATGTTGTATCAACATATCAATTTTGACAAACATTTCTTGAGAAAGTTTTTGCCTGGGGTTCCCTTGTCGCTTACAGCCAGAGGAGAAAGAACTTGAGCTGAAAAGATCAGGTTTTTTATCCAGAAACAGACATTTCATAACAATTTCCATTTGCAAAAATGTTTGAGGGGTTTATTTTCATTCCTCTGAATAGTGAAAACAAATTCTGAAACCTTGAAATTTACAGCAAAATGGAATCCCTGTCCTCTGAACAGATTTAATTACATCTGAGCATACAAAATGCTGATTCAGTAGCTCATATTCAGAGGATTTAGGTATACCAGAAGGCAGAAAATCAGGAAACCATAAGAAAGGTAGCTGTAGCTTGATATTTAGAGTCTTTTTCCTTGAAATAGTATTCATTTACCAAACAGCACGTGAACATCATTGAATTTGGCTCTTGCCATAAAGATATCTCTAAAAAATATGCATGATAGCATGTTCTGTATCTTTCACACCAATGATTAGTGAAGTGCATAGAGAAATCCTTCCTAAATGGTGTAGGGTACAGATTGGGCCCTAGGTGATTAGAGGAACACTAGAAATATGTTTTCTTTAGCTCATTAAAATCTATGTTACTTCAGCTATTCAGTCATGGTTAAAACATTTTGACTGCTCCAAGGGAAAAAACCCAAACCCGCTTGTATCAGCTGGAACACGAGGTTCCAGTGCATCGATGAAGCTCGTTAGCTGCTCGATTGCATCCTGGAAGACATGTGCACTGTACATGACTGTGCAGGAAAATGGAAGGTACAACTGTGGCTGACACTGCCTTTACATTCCCTGTCTGGTATTTTATAGCCATCTTTCTGTAACCCATTTGTAGCAGTTACAAAATGATCTTGCAGAATATGTATTTTAAGCAGTTATTATTAAACAGGGCAACACCTGTGGCTGGAACAGATATAGTGATATTTTCTCAATGAAGGAGACGAAATATTTTAACAAAAGAGACGCTGAAGTTCTACTGTATGAAATTAAGCTTGTAAAGAAAGTGGGTTAAAAAAAGCATTTCTGAAAAATTTCTGCACTGAATCTTGAGAAAGAGCATTTTCTTCAAACATGAAGGAGCCACGTGTCAGTGGAGGAGGCTGAAGTCTGTATTCCAGTTCTCACACGAAATTTTCATAGCAGTCAGTATTCATGGACACGTGTACAGCAGCATACGTGTACTCCCCACATGTACAGACTGGTGTTACCAGTGGTAGACACACCTTCAGAGAAGGCAGCACTGGGGCTGAGACCCACCTTGGTGAGGAGGAGCCTTACCAGAATAGCACAACCACTGCACCTGCCCCATCTTCTTCTCCACAGATGGGTTATACCAAAAACTGCTGAGGGGCAGCAGAACCAGCATGTGAGAAAAAGCTGTTAAGGAAAAAAATATTCAGGAGATACTGATTTCAGGAAAGGGAGTGCTAATGCTGCACAAAGCCAGATGTGTGACCACATACACACATGTGAGATTGTTCCTGCTATTCTCTGAGAGTGGAGTAATACTGCGTATCAGTAGAGCTCATATTGCAATGCAGGCAGTAATTTTTCTGTAGATAATTGGTTTAACCACTTTACAGAAATATTAAAGCATAAAGTGCATTTTTTCCAGTAACCACCTTATCATGAAAAATACTACCGGATGAATTCTCTGCAAAGAAGGAAAAAATCCACAGCTCTGAATTTTGTCCCCTTGCAGTTCACCTTTAACTCAGAAGGTCCAGAATATTTTTCTTAAGCTGTTTTTACAGCAAAAGTTCAGATTTTAAGGAGTCTGGAAGACTCCATTTTATCTGTAGAGCTAATGGCACTATGCTGTGATAAGACTTGAAAGCGAAAGCTGAACAACAGAAAGGAGGCAAGATTAAGGATTTTATTTCAGTTGGTACATGGATTAGTTTCAATGGATTTATGGCTGTTGTTTGCAATTACAGAGCCAACTGTACTGATGCCTGTGTCTCTGATTTAGTGGTACCTATTGCCAAACCACATCACTGAGAGCTCTGCTAAGGCTTCAGAAGCCTTAATAGAGAGTGTGCACACAGTTGGCAGCCTCCACCTAGGAGCCAGAGATAAACTGAGAATAGAAACCGATGTACAGCTTCACCTTCTGGCTCTCCACAAACTGACAACTTTATATCGTGTTTTTGGCCTATCTTCTTAATAAGTGGAAATAAAATCACACCTGTTATTTTGTCTGAGACTTGTAGATCTACTGCTGAGTGAGAGGATAATTCTTATTTCTTACACAAGCCACTGCATTTGTTCTGATTGCTTCTTTTTAAAATAAGTTGCTAAAAATAGATTTATTTTCTGATTCAGTTGCAACAGTGAACAATGTTCATGAAACACTCCTAAAGAGGAAAAAGATAAAATCATGATGCAGCTGGCAGGATATACAAGATAAAGTGTTTTTTAAAAGGAATAATTAAGGAAAAGATCCTATTTGCTAAAATAATTAAATAAAAACCTTTAATACAGATGACAGCCAATGAGTCAGTGAAAAAGGAAACTTGAATTTTAAATATTGAGGATATCATCTATCTTTGCCTCGATCTGGACATTATTGGCGCACTCCATAAATCATCCTCTTTTTAATTTAATATGAGCATCTGTAAGGTCCAGAGATAAATTAATTGCTGCCAGATTTAAATAATACGCTTGGTTTCAGGCATTTCCTGGGGATTAATGACAGGTTAGGGGGAGCCAAGGGCCTAAAGTTCAGCCAGAAACCATTAACCTCAGGTTATCATTAACCTCAGGAAACACCCTACGTCTCAGCCGTGTCTGTTCCTACGGAATGGAAATGAAAAGCACAATGCTACGTATTTCTTTTAGGGGTTGATGCCATTCCAGTTGGTACATATGGAGAATTTTAACAGCCCATGTTCTACCTGGCTAGATGGCATGAATCAAATGTGTCCATCCACTTGGCTTATCACAGCTCCTCCAAAAGGAAGAGTTTAATGCAAATGATATATTGTACGGATGCCTTTTGTTTGGGAGCCAAGTGATAAAGCTGCAGAAGCCCATGGAAACCCAGGTTTGCATTAGCACGGAGTGGGTTGAGACTTTGAGGTCAACATTTGGCTTGGAAATGCACCTTAGTTGGGTGTGCGGAGCCCATATTCTGGTCTCTTCATTGCTGTCCTCAGCTGTTGCGCAGCAGCATTCGGGTGCAGGGAAGGGGGCCTCATGTTTCTTAATTTAAGCAGTACAAAATTGTGTCTGGAGGAAAATTTCAGAGTTCCCAACTTAACTTATTAAGAGCCGAATTTTGACCTACTTTTTTTTTTTTTTTTTTTTGCTGAGACCTCTGGAGACATAGTATCTGGATACAGAAAATAAGAACAATATTTATAGGAAAGTTTTTATACATTTTTCAGCCTGAAGGTTTCCAAGCATTTTACGAGCATTTATTAATTAACACCCACAATATTCTTGTGAGATATCTGTTAGCCCCGCTCTATGCTAGTAATGACATCAGAGATGACACAGGAGGAAATGTGGGGAGGGAGGAAGAAGATGGCACTACACAGGGACAGGGCTCTGAGAATGTCCACTTATCCCTCGTCTCTGCTGTGGACATGGGGCATACTCCAGGCTCTGTCCACATAGACAGGGGGAATTGGGAGCTGAGACTAGTGCTGTATATAAGGGCTTGGAAAAGTATCACTATGAGTTACCATTCTTATGAAAAAGAAGGGAGCAAGTTAATTTAAGCTAATTTCAAAGCACAGCCAGTGCATGCCAGAGAGAGAACAAATTGCTGGTGAGCCTATGGTGGTTTTCAAGCGCTGGTCCAATGAGTACTTGGGCTATGGATAGGTTCTGGTGGACTGTAGCAGCTACTCCTGTGTGCAGTGGGGTTTGCATGTGCCTTTCTAAGCACCGAAGTCCCTTACTTAGTGTTAACCATGTACAAATTGGTGTCTAGCTTGAGCTAGACATTTAGGTTTCTTCTGTAATTAGCATAGACTTTTCCACAGTTTTAAAATAAATGTCTAAAATACTTCCTTTCTTTGGAAGTGGCTGGGTTTTCCCACTGATTTTAGTGTGGAACTCTAAAAGACCAGGTTTTGAACAGCTGAAGTTAGTACGGGTGAATACGTCAGGAGGCCTGGATATTCCCAGTGAAGGGACAGCAAAATGTCCTGCTGGCTATTAACTGCATGAGGACTGTTGGCTTGAGGACTGGACAAATAATCGATATTTACACACAAGCAGACATACACCAGTTTGCCTTAGGCAGCAAAAAGGCCACAGGCTCATGTTGGTTTCATGGAGGGAGATGATGGATGAGTGCAGAGAGATACATTGGGAACAACACTTGCAACACAGATTAATCTTACTGAAACTTGGTATGCTGACAGGGCTGCTCTTTGTTTTCTGGTCTGTTCAACTGTGTTTAGTTCAATGTTCATTTTTTATGATAGACCTTACATGCACAAATCTATAGTATTGTATCTAGCTAGATGGTTTTGTATCTGCTTTTCATTACAATGCAACTTCTCTGTACAACACTAAAATATGTTTTAATATATAAATCTTACCTAGTTTATGTTTTTGTAGCCTACATGTTACTTTTCCTTTTTGCCCTTTCTGTTCAGCTCTTGTTAACACCATATTTTTAAATGCTTCTGCTGCCAGGCTTCTTTAGTTCTGTTAATAGCAAAACCCACAACTTTAAACCTATGGCACTTCCTCAGGTAACTTTTTCATGAATTTCAGTTATTAAAAAGAAATGGCACAACTGTCCTTTAAAGCACGCTAAGTCAAAATTGTGGTCAAATTACAGCAGTGTGCCTGGAAAAAAGAGCTCCTTGGAAGCTGGTAACAGAAGATTTTTTTAAAGAAAGAAAGCTCCAAATATAGAGCACACAGTGTCTTTCCAGAAGCTGGCAGAAAACAAAGGATTAAAATTAACTAATTCTCCTGCTCTTGGTCCACAGTTGGCTGCAAAGAAACTGCATTAGGCCAGCTGTACAACACAACCTAATTCCACACAAAATATAATAGCAGTGTGCTATGGAGAGTTGGAGTCTGACTTTCATGTGGGCCAGTGGGATAAGATATCTCTGGTTTAATAGAGCTTGTGATTCAGAGGCCCTATACATTTGATTTTAGTAAATCTTGCTGTATCTGGGCTTTACTGAATTAAAGGACAAAATATTCACACTGTTTTCTGCTTGCACACAAGGAAAGAATGTGAAATCTTCCAATTATATCAAATACCTTCAGCTCTGCCTGGCCTCTAATGATATTGGAATTGCTCACTTTTGCAGTTCATCCTGGTTTTCACAATACTCATGCAAGTGTCACAGAGGCAGGCGTTACTAATCCAAGACGGATGTCTTCTCCTGCAGCTCCCAGAGTGAGTAATGCCACACTGGTCTCTGTGAAGGTGGTGAGGCTTCTCCCTGGGTTTTGGAGTCCAGACAAAAACTCTGCTGCATAAGCAAGATGAGGATGGAGAGTGAGCAATGAGGCACAAGAGCCCCTGAAGGCAGGGAAGGTTAAATTTTTAATGCTCTTTGGTCACTTTTTTTCCCAGCCCCACATTTGGAAGTAAAGCAATAGCTGTTCAGTGATACCGTCCCTCAGGTGGAGGTGCCAGCCCAGCCTGGTCTGACATTTCTCCCTCGTAATTCCTCCTCACACAGTGGAATGCCCTGATCTGTTTGGCCTTCCAAAAACCCACGCTCTTACAGACCAGGTCAAATAGCCTGTGGGCCGGCAGAGGGTCACGCCTGTGTGATGGTGTGCTGTGGAAAGAATTGGAGCTCCTGCATTCCCAGAGTTACTGTTTTTGAGCTAACAGGGAGAGCAGAGCTACATCTGAATTAATATTTTCTATAGAAAATAGAAATTTGTAAATTAAAGAGAGACACTTCCAATCCAGGATTAGATTCCTAGATCTAAAAGTGGTCTAAATACTGTGGTTATTTTTTGGAGATGATACTTTAGGACTATTTTCATAACTTCTTTCACCTTTTAATATATTTTGCCTAAAATGTGCAATTTATGTCTATATTGTATCCATGCATATATGCTACATACATGCAGTATACATCCACTCTGAAAAGGCACTCTCCAAATCATTCTCAAATCCTATGATAGCAATGCCATACAGACATACAGCGAACTAGTGTATTAGAGAATTTCAAATATACTGATTCACAAAAAGGGAAGATACATTGTCAGTCGCTCCTACCCAGGGCAAGCAAGTTATACAAAGCAGCAAATACAGTTTACAAAATGAGCAAAATGTAAGTAGTCTAATATTCCAGGTTCATCCATCCTTATTTCAATTGTCTAGAAATAAAAGAAAAAGGATACTCTATATCATTAAAAATAAACAGAGGTTATAATTGCTTAAAAGAGTATAGCATAAAATTTGCATGACTGATGTGCTCCAAAATACAAGAGGGATTTGCTATACAGAATTTAATGTTGCTTTGCTTGTAGATGCAGCTTGCATTCAGGCATATCAAGAAATAAGATCATTTAATGGTTTATTCATTCTATTTAACAGAATATATCCATGGCCCATCATTCACATATTCACCTGCTGTCAGCTGCTATTGAGCTCTATAATGAACAGCTGTGGAAAGGGCAAAAACGTACAACAACCTCTGGCTATTTGCATTTAAGATATTTAGTTCTGTGTGAGAAGAATGACATGTAATCAACTAGGCACACGGGTAAAAATAGAAGACTCCAATTCTGCCTACCATTTTCCTCTTCCCTTAGAGATGTTTACAAAATTCATGAATTATTTGCATTTTGACTTTCAGAACAACATGCAATTTTTATGGGGCAAAAGGTTAGGTTCTGTCAGTCTGTTTCTGTGGGGTAACCGCAGAAGGAAAAGACTTCTTGGTGTGCACCATGGGAACAGAGCCTGATCTGTACTGTCAATAGATAAAGTCTCATTAACAGGTCAGTGATAGAGAGTGATGCCTGCACAGCAGGGGCAACACCTTGATAAAGAAGCAGATTTAAATTTTTCAGCATAGTAACCACTGGAGTTGTATGGCACTGGAAATGATCTCCCTTGGAGGAGGTGGGACACCTATTAAAATCTGCAGGAGGTGTTATGCAGTAACTCTCAGAGAATCTCTGCTTGAAATGGCATTGCTGTTCTCTTGTCATGGTAGTGCATTCAGGTTGTCAAAACAGCCCTTGAAAACTATGGACTCAGGCCCGTGAAGGCCCTGAGGGACTTCTGAGAGGCGGAGAGTCCTCCTGGCGCCTAGATTTCAGTGGGAGCTGGGAGCCAAAGCAGGCCACTCCAGAAAGCAGGAAACAGGAGACAGTGAGCGGCTGGATCCTGCCTGCGAGTCCTGCTGCTGGAAGCTGAACAATAAGTAAGCCTGTCCTCAGATAAAATTCTCATAGAAGTTGCCAGGCATCCATCAATTGGGAAAATATGAGGGCTCATTTGATACCAACAGCAGTGTCGTCTGCTATTATCTACTACAGGTTAGAAAATTGTATTTTAAAGGTTATTTACTAGAAACAACAGGGACTTTCAGCTCTCCAGTCATAGTCAGTAAAATGTGGCCAAATGAAATACATCCAAGCTTTTCCAAATAATAAACAAAGATTCTTTAGTTGTGTGCTTTTAAAGTTTCCTCTCAGCTTGAGGGTAGTATGTAATAGATGGAAATAATCGAAAAGATACTGAGAAAGTGGTGTTCCACAAGCCAATTTGCAGGAGACCATGTGACTTTGATGGTTGGAAAAATAATAAGATTACAGTGGAAGCTTGTAAATATTAGGTGTAGTTTCTAAAATCCCTTTTAACCAGTTGAAATGATGACTAAATCATTCTGAGAAACTGGAAAAAAAGTAATCAGATATTATAAAGCATTTATGGCTTTACTAAGTAGAAGAACCAGTCTGATCTGAGAGTTAAAAGCAGCATAAAAAAGGTGGAATAGCCACCTTTCTGAAGTCGCTTACACAAAAATGGCTTCATTTTCAAAATGAAATTTTTAGACACACTTGCAGTATACAGTGAAAATCAAGAACATTATCCATTTGGAAAACAGTTAAAATAATTCTCCGGTCAGTTGTAAAACCAGGTTACTGCGAGCATTTCAGTAAAGAAACTTTTGCAGGCATGTGCAAAACTGCATGGACTGGAAAGCCATTTTCAGAACGAATTGTCCCACACTTACCAGTCTATGATCTGCAAATACAAAAGCCAAAAAGGTTTTTGACATAGAATCACAACTGCAGTGTCTCTTTTCCTCTGTGGCATGATGCTCAGTGGAACTGAGTCATACTGAGCATCACTCGGTACCAGTGGTGCTGAGGAAACAGTGCTAAGAAGGAAGGGGACTGAAAGACAACATCTCACTCAAGACGTGATTTCCTTCCCTTGGGAGGCTCCATGCACAGCATGGGACTGCTGCACTTGCCCACTGCCTCCCCTTCCCATGCACTGAGGATGGTATCCTGCTCACTTCTGAAGCATGGTGCCAACCTGCAGTCTTTCTTCTGCCCGGTGACCTCCTGAGCCAGACACAGCCATCACCAAGTCATGGGCAGAATTGATGTCCTCTGCCTCATTGCCCCATGCTCAAAGGACATGGTCCCAAACTAAAGTCTTAGCATCTGGGTGTCCTCCTCCTGGCACGTGAGCTGACAGATCAGACATGTCCTTCACCATGTGAGGGGACAAGGCATTACCTGGCATGTTAGAAAAACAGATCTACAGAAGGTGTGCAGCAGTGGGGGATAATCAGGAGGAAGATCTGAGGAATAGTTGCTTGATTCTTCTGCAATTTACAGAGCCTGAGAATAGCTCAGCTTGTCTGGATAAGAGAAGAAAGACACAGGCTAGATATTAACTATCTTATATGCAGGAAATAACCACAATGAAATCAAAAGATCTTTTTTAGCGTGAGTAAGGTAACATGAGAGGATCTGGATATAGAAGTGACTTACTCAGAAGCCCCATCAGACCAAACAATTTAAACTTCAGATATACCATGAGATTAGTCTCAAAATATTTCTGGCTACAGAGATGGAAAAACAAAAGAGAAATGGCAAAAAGCTTCTATAAACAGTTTGATATCCAAGTTAACAAAGTGTGCCTGCTAGCTTTATTCCCAAACACTACTGAAACCCAGATCAGAGCTGGGATTTAGGGGGTTTTGCACTGCTTTCTCTACTCCTGTCCCTAGCACAGCCCTCAGGACCCAGGCCCATATTCACAGCCCTGGGCTCAGAGATGGAAGGAGGTAGAGCCTGAATAGTGTTCAGTGACTTGAGAGTCTTTTTCGTTTTGCAAACTAAACCAAAACTAACCTGGCCTCAGATTTGTCTTAGGCTAAGAAACCCACAAAAGCAAAGAAACTAACTCACATGGAAACTGGGACCATATTCCAGCCCCAATAGCTTCTTTGGATGCTTTTCCTTTTATGAGCACAAAGGTCAGGAAATCAGCCTGGATTCCAGCTGCTGCTCAAAATGTCCATGCTCCTGTGGCTTCAGCTCAGACAATTAATGCTGCTTAAATGTCCCTGTCTGAAGGTGGAATTGGTTTCTTGTCTGGATAAGAAATCGGACATGAGCTGTATGCCTGAGCTCCATCAAAGCCATTCTTTTCTCCATTGCCCTTATGTGCAGTGCCTATAGAATTATCAATCAACTGCTAATGGAAAAATAGTCATGCGGGCTGGCCTGCTCCATGCACGGTACTCCCCTTGCATACCCCGTCACGCCCGCCTTTTGTTTAAACATTTGTAGACTGAAACATCCTGTCGAGCCCCGTTCTGTGGGAGAACATATTTGTGAGACAAAGCAATGCTGTGGTCTACCAGGAGGTCTATGACTCTCTCAGTGAATTATTCACTACTTTGCTGTGGTCTACATGCCAGGTCACCCGTGTTCACAGCAGAGAAGGAAGCATTATTCATTATCAAACCTTTGGTTTTCTCTTCAAGGAGGTTCTTCCCCCCACCCCCATTGCCCTTTCAGGTTTTAACAAGACATTGCATTCTTTCAGACTTCCCCTGGGCAGCAGTTTTTTGCACTTGCAGAGGTACGACAATAATAGGTAGAAAGCCAGAGCAGTTGTAAATTGTAGCAGTTAATGTCAAATTGATGGGGCAGTGATCAAATGAAGTTCATAACCACAGAATGCAACCTGGGGGTGGAATGCTGTTTCAAAGATTGCTAATGACAGGGTTATAAAATCATAAAATAGAAGGCTTTTTCCACTGTGAAAGTTTGAAAGAATTTATTTGGCTGACCGAAGGTATTACCAGCTTTAGGGTCAGACTTTTATATGACATTTAGCGCAATTGCTAATCAATGAAGGGACTGACCGGTCTGTTTTGAAAAGGCAATGAGGGAACAACACCTGCATTGTGTTTCTATTCTTGGACACCCCAAGTGCACCTTTAATGATCTTTAGGTCCTCTAGTATGGTGCTGTTTAACGAGAAACTGCTGATACAAAAGGAGAGCAACGCTCGACTAAAAAGAGCAGTTTTGGGGATTTCAGATCTGCCTTTTAACCACCAGCATTCAAGAAACCAAAGCAGTGGGCAATGTCACAATGTTAGCACAAAAGAAACGTTTATAGCTCATCAAAGCTGGACAGTACACAGCTGTATCCCAGCTGTACTGTCCAGCCACAGCGCTAGAAATGTATCAGAGGGGAAAAAAGAGGTTAGATCCATGAAAATATCATAAAATAAATAGGCATGGAAAATATTTAAGACATCCCACTGCAATTTACGTACGGAATTAAGGAATGAACAGTGCAAATGAGGCTTATGCTTTTATAAATGGATCCTTCTGTATTTTCAGATTTATTTATTTATTTGTTTGCCTCAGTTATTGAGAATGATCTGTCATGTGATTTATCATGCTCTCCTTACTCATTTGTGCTTATCTTAGTCAAGAGAGAGCAAAAGCATAAAAAATGTTTAGCTTGGAACTGGCCTTTTCCCCCCTTGTGGCAGAACATGGAAAAGGGGAGAAATCCACTTGTAAAAGCTTCTGAAGCTGGAAGAAATCTCGGAGCTGGTTAGGTGCTGTTTCACCCTGCAGCCCTCTGATCACTTCCTTCCCTGCTCCCAAAAGCTTGGGAGCATCAAATTTCATCTTTTGCAGTTTGTGGCCCTTTGAATTGGATGACAGTCACCTCAGGAAATACACCCTTCAGAAATGTACCTTCCAGTGCTGAGATTCAGGTCTTTAAAGGTTTTCAGGTCTTCAAAGGCATTTAAACAACTTCAGATGCTGCAGACACCCATATGGGCTTTGTATTGCCTAAGCAGTACCCATGATAGCCCATCAGCTCCACAAAGCTCTTTTGCAAATTCCCCCAGATGCTTATTGTTTTAAGTTAGGTCTTCATATAAGGGAAGAAAAACCACAACTCCACTTTCCTTCATTAGTATATAGTATTAGACATCTGGCTGCTGTGTTGAGAGCATAATACAGATGTCCTGCTGTGTAGGTCTACTTGACTGATACATTGCTAGCAACCACTTACGTTGCCTATTAAGAAATCATCATGAGTCAACAAATAACCCAGGGTCAGGTGACATCAGCTGGATGGGAGTGAACAATGTGCCATCACTTGGAACAATATAATCAGTGATAAACTAGTTGTTGGTCAGCTGGTCAATCTGGTATCACTCAGTTTTGTACTGCAGATACCCTGTGGAAGTGGTCTTGGGAGAACCAGTAGGTTGAGAGGCAGAGATATGTAACGTGGTTGTGATTTTTGCAAATAAGAAGGCAGCTGATTCCTTCAAAACCTGGAGAATATTTTCCTTCTGGTAAGTAATTTATACTTCAGCAAAGAATACTTGAGATCCACAGCATCAGTGGCAACAGCGAGCTGCCTGTTGCATCTTTCCACAATATCTGCTACTGCATCCATCAGCTGGTGATGTTTTTACAAAAGTGTCCTGTGAAACAGATTAAAATGCTGATGTATGAAGTAGCATTATGGTCATAACTGATATTCCATTGTTAATATTGCATTGAGATGAATGAGAGCAGGTCACATATATCAAAGCTGTTGTTTTCACACCATTTGCAATGTCAGAGAACTTATATTGGCTACCTGACATTTTCCTCTACTGTTAATTATGCTAATGGTTTTAATATGGTCAAAATGAAAGCTTAGATTTCTGGAGCAGGAATATGTGGCTGATTTAGAAAGAAGAACAATTATGTTGAAACATGAAGTGATAGTGTGGCATTACAAGTGACTCTGTGTCGTGGTTTAACACCAGCTGGCAACTTAGCGCCACCCAGCTGCTCACTCACTCCCCCACAGTGGGAAGGGGGAGAGTATCGGAAGAATAAAAGTGACAAAACTTGTGGGTTGAGATAATGACAGTTTAATAGGTAAAGAAAAGCAAAACAAGGAATTAATTCACTCCTTCCCATCGGCAGGCAGTGTTCAGCCATCTCCAGGAAAACAGGACTCCATCATGTGTAACAGTTACTTGGGAAGACAAACGCCATCACTCTGAACGTCTCCCCCGCCTTCTTCTTCCCCCAGCTTTATATGCTGAGCATGATGTCATATGGTATGGAATATCCCTTTGGTCAGTTGGGGTCAGCTGTGCCCCCTCCCAGCTTCTTGTGCACTCCCAGCCTCCTCTCTGGTGTGGTGGGGTGAGAGGCAGAAAAGGCCTTGACTCTGTGTCAGCACTGCTCAGCAATAATGAGAACATCCCTATATTATCCACAGTTTCCAGCACAAATCCAAAACATAGCCCCGTAATAGCTACTATCAAGAAAATTAAATCTATCCCAGCCAAAACCAGCACACCTGCTAGAAATCCTAAGAAGCAAAGCAATTTCAAATGGAACATGCAGCCCCTGGTTTATTGTGAAGTAAGATATCGGATATAGTGTCTCCAATTTTTTTATGTTTGCTTTTCAAACAAGGTCATCACGTTACATCACGTTATATCACGTTACATCATGTTACATCAGGAGCTGACCTGTTGTTTCTTAAATGCTGGGCTCTGTGAGTAACCTGGGAAGGATTTTATCAAGTCATTTATCTCATGCTTTGTGAACGCAAAATCTGGAGTCTTGCAATCTATCAGTGAAAACCATTTCCTAGAGAACATCCTACTTATTCCTGCTTGCCTGTCATGCACCACTGAAAGGAGCCAGGCTCTTCTCAGTGGTGCCCAGTGACAGGATCAGAGGCACTGGGCACAAACTGAAACACAGGAGGTTCCCTCTGAACATCAGAAAACACTTTTTTGCTGTGAGGGTGACCGAGCGCTGGCACAGCTTGCCCAGGGAGGCTGTGGAGTCTCCATCCTTGGAGATATTCAAAAGCCGTCTGGACATGGTCCTGGGCAACCAGCTCTAGGTGGCTCTGATTGAGCAGGGGGGTTGGACCAGGTGACCTGCAGAGGTCCCTTCCAACCTCAACCCTTCTGTGATTCTGGGATTCTGTCTTTTCCTTCAGGTTGGTTTTCAAGACCCTTTACTACCACAACGTCGATGCCATACTACCAGCTGGTGGAAGGGGCCCAATGATATTACTAGGGTCTCTTGCTTCTCTTCTTAAAAGACCATGTGCCCAAGTCACATTAAGCCAAGATGTCCTGCCATATGACCTTCCTGTTCCCTGCTTCTCCCTTTCAAGCCCTCTTTGTTTGCTTGCACCAACATGTTACATTTTATTTTGAGATCCTAAAGTATTCTGGGAATGACCTATTTCTCAGATTGTGTTTGAACAGCAGGTAGAACTGGGCGCCCATAGTCTGACAAGCTACTGCCAGAAGAGACAGTGCTGTTACTAAATGCCACCCTGCTGGGCATATTCTTGAAACCAAACATCTTCTCTAATTAAATGTAGATCCTCAACATTTTCTCTTTTCCCTTAAAAAAAATAAAAAATGATTAAAAATAATTAACCCAGTCTTTTTGTAAAGGCTTGTGACTCAGCTGCACTAAATTAGGGTCAGGTTTCTGCTTCCCTGCCTCTTAGCCGTGTTACATCAGGAATCACAGGGACAAACAGTTTTTTTCAGGGCTTAGAGGCTATAGGAGCAGTCATAGAGTTTAGAATGAGTAATGAGAGTAAAGCTGTGTTAAAAAGTTCCCTCATGTTATTACTTGGCAGTTCATTAAGATATACCTTGTTTACCTGCTGCAGCCTGCACACCAGATTTAGCTCTCTGCAGGAACCTGAAGGCATTTAATGTGCAGAAGCTGTGAAATGCAATGGAAAACAAAACACTTCTGCTTCATGATTTTATGAAAAGCAGGGTACTTAAACAGTGACTGAGAGCTTGCTCATCCCTTCCAGATTTTTCCCCATGGCAGATACAAGTGTGGAACAGAAAAGTAGAAAAACAGATCTGATGATCTTTTCTTACTGGCAGGCTAGGAAATATGGTACGTTTCCTATTCAGCTATTTGGGCTTTCTGTGAGACGTTATAATCTCCTTTGGCTTGTTAACCACTGCTGAAGCAGGCCAGCATTCATCTGCATTCTTGTGCTGCTCAGTGACCCTCCACTGATGTCAGATAAGAACACTGATTTTTAATTAAAGTCTCAATTTTCAAGTACATTTCACAGTTAATACATGGTGAGAAATTCTGACCAGCTACCTTATTTTGCTAGGCAGTATGGGTTCAGCTGTCTTCTTAATCACCTTTGAAGCAAAAGGTCACAGCTTCACTCCTTGACTCCTGAAAAGTGTGACTTTGCAGAACAATGAATACATGAACTGCCGATCTCCTGTACACCCCAGGAGTTTCCCATTTGGAGGAAACATCAAGTGTGTGAGAACAGGAAAATATCCTGTGTTTAAAGATTTTAAAAGCCCATCATTGTAGTGTGATATAGTGTACAATAAATTGCTATGTAGTATGCAATAAATTGCTGCTTAAGGTGTTCCCATGTTACTTGTTTTACTTGTTCTGGTTTTTTAGGTCTTTATGAGCCCATGACAATAGGCACCCATGAGACATTAGTGACTTTATCATTAGTCCAAGTTCTGTAAGATCTAGGGAAGCATTACCCACCCTGTTATACCGAGGGGCATGAGGTGTCAGGGCCCAGATCTCCAGCTGGTATAGCCGATCCGCAAAGGTGCAGAGACCTCTCACAGACCTACAAGAAATTGCTTCTGCACATCCAGGAAGCAAACAACTCACCTGAGGTTGCACAGAAACACTGTGCCCCAGCTGGGAACCGAATTCACGTCTCTGAATTCCAGGCTCATGTTCAGCCTCCTCACCTGCCCACAGTGCCTATAAATACTATTAAATATTTATTTTGTCCATTCACAAGCCGCTGCACTCTCGGTAAGGATGGTTGGCTGCACACGTCAGCTCCAGCTGGCCGTTCAGGAGCAGGCACAGTGAATGAGGATTTTTCCTGCTCAGCCACCATTCTTCCATTTTTTTGACTGTGTTGTGGTTGACTGCTCCCCCAGCCAATGCTTTTCAACATTTTCGATGATTCAAGAAAAAGCAGTTCCAGACTGCTTGCAACATTTAATTCACCTTGAATCATTTAGTTTCACTTTGGGGCATTGTAAATAAAACCCAAAGGCCAGATCCACAAGAGAATGAGGTAATCCCCTGAAGCTGGTATTAAAGCTGTTCCTCCCTCCTGTGACCTAGATCCCAGTGCTGGACATTCACATCATATGTGGGAAACGCTGGGTCCGATTCCCTCTTTGTTTGGTCCACAGCAGGAATTTTAAACCCAGGCTGCCCTACTCAGAAAATAGCGCAAGTGTTAAGCTGCAGCGTGTGCTGAGGCAGGGGTCTCATGGCTCTTCTGTTGTGGCTGGACCATTTAACAATGAAAACTTAAATATTTATTGGATAAAAAATAGTATACATTTCTCTAAGATGGTGATTAGGTCATTTGACATGGGGAACTTCAGATTTTTAGTTGCTGCTTTAGTGAATGTTTATTTATGAATGAGTGGAAGCATGTCAACAAGAGAGAATAAATGAGCTACATTACCCATTGCCCAGACCCCAGTGCCAAGGAGCTCTTGTGGGAAGTGATGCACTTAGTTATGTTTCTAACCTGATGTTTGTCCTACCTACTGGTCAATACAGTCTTGGAGCAAGAGTGGAGAAAGGGACCATTGGCTTCTTTATGAAATTTTTCCTCTAGGAATTCAAACCAGAATTTGCAAATAATTTTGTTGCATCCAAAACTACAGTTTTGGGGCAGACTAACTAGTCAGCAACAAAAGTCATCATCCACCTCTAGTTATACCATTGCTTTTAAGGCAGAAGGCTGATAGAAAGCAGTAATGTCCACCAGAATGTAACACCCTGAGCTACCTCTGGCCCAGTGTTCAGTTAGGCAAAAATAATCCAGAAACCATCACCCAAACCTGCATGATATGGATGACTGGGAAGGTAATTGTCAAATGTTGAAGGCTACATTTTCCATTTCTTCCCCCTCACCTGCCCTTCCCTGCCAGGGGACTCAGAAAAATGAGGTTTCTAGATTGTAATCTGCAGAGAATTCCTTATAAACCCCTTGGATAGGTTTCAGTTTTTAACATTGTACTGAACCAACTGTTATTCTTCTGAACAAAGAAGCAAAAAAAAATCAAAAGCTTTCAACTAGGTCATGCTAGTATTATCATGAGTGAGTGTGAGTGGTATCATTTCACACATACTGCATCTCTCAATTAAGGAAAATGCCAGACTTCTGTTAGCAAGACAGCTGGTGGTACTCAGTGACTAAATATAGTACTGTCATCACCTAGGAGCACAGCCAGGACATTTTAATTGTTGGGACAACTGATATTTTGGTTTAGCCAAAACAATTTTTAATCATACGCTATTATTTTAAATAACCAGTGTAAGAAATCAGTGAATGAATGAATTTCAAATATATTTTACTGATTTTATTTATTAAGTCAATTTTCAACTAATATGCAACTGATTTTTAAAGAAATTACATGTATTGTATACATTTGAGATAGAAAAAACAGCTAAGTAAATACAGCTGGCATTCAACTGATTCTTTGATTGTCTGTACATTAGAGAGACTAAACTCCTTTAGACAGCCTTTTTATTGTGTGTACAGTCCCTTGATCAGTGGGGAATGGGTCCTCTGGGGAGTGATTATTAGGGATGACTCCATTGCTCAGGAGAGGCAAAGCCACAAGTAAATATATGTAGCTCATCTTAAGCGAAGGCTGATCCAGTTCACCCCGTACTTGATGAAAATGCTTTAATCTGCAATTACAGCTGGATGAGGTCCTAAATTCTGGCAGTTCCCACAGAATTTACCTTCCTGAAAAAGTCTTCCAGGCAGAGGGAAAAAGACTTCTCCATCAATGTCCCAGGCATTTTGCATTTTTGTGTTAGCACTCTTTTTATCTACTGTGGACCAAGCCAAAAAAAGGATACGCAATTAGGTATTCCTAAGGATGAATGGAAACAGCTTTCTGCACATAATGCTGTTGTAACTTTAAGGTCCATGTGCCTGAGCCTGCACATACAAGAACTATGCTCAGGAGTAGCTGAGGCGCAGAAATGAAGTGTCTGTTTCTTTCCTCTTTCCAAAAAAGATTTGGTTTAGGTCTGTTTTAGCTATGACTGAGTAGGTATTTAAAAATATTTATTAACAGTTTTATTGCTTTATTTCTGCTGCCAGTTCTAAACAATAGGGGCCCAGAACATCAGCTTTGTTTGCACTTATATTAATCCACGGTTGTCTGTGGATGTAAAAGCAGAGGTATCCTCTGTAGCCAATGAATTAGAGGATGAGTCGTTAGTCCTGCTACATGTTGAATGTGAGCTGAAAAATTATAATGCTAGAGAGCTTTCTCAAAATGAACTACCAGTGTGAAAACCTGACTGTTTACCTCTGTGCTAACATTAGCGACAGGTTTTTTCGGCGTCTATCCTCTTTCATTACCTTCCTTAGCCAGAGCAATGAAGAGGGGTTTAACATTAAGAATGAGTCTAAATCCTTTTTTTTTGTGATTAGAAAAATGGGATAGAAGCTAGAGAGAGAGAGAGAGAGAGAGAGAGAAAGGCTTTAATACATTGCAGAGTACTTGTAATAGCAAGCTTTTTATCCATGCAGTCAAGATAATGTGGGCAGCAGCAAATTGCCTTCTTGGTCACTTGGCCAGTTTTCCCTCCAGCCTCCCTGCAGCCTTGGCCCTTGCAGGACTGTTTTGCCTTGGACCCATGCTTGGGGGAAGGCTAACTCTGGCAGGGCCACCAGCAGGCAGGCCAGAGCTGATCACTTGTTTCAGTCACTCCTTACTTCAAATGTGAACTGAGAGCCGGTGTGTATCTTGCTGCAGACCACAGTAAAGAGAGTGGTGTGCCTACGCTTTGTTCTGTTGCTGCCACTCACCATATTGTTCGCATCCAGCTGAGGGGGCTCAGCTGAAGAAGGAATAAGCTCATATTTTCCTGAAGGCAAGGAGAGCACTTTGCATTGTGCTTCTGCTGGTAGCTATCAGCACGGCTTCCCTTCCTTAGGCCCTGGGGGAAATCAAAACTGTATCGAGCTTTGTAAGGGAGACAAAGTTCTTCTCTTCGTTGCTCTCTATCAAGGGTTTTTCTCTGATCTGACTCATTATTGGAAAAATAATAATCTGGAGGAAGTAACTTTTTCTGCTGCCCCAGTGCTGTTGTGCTGGCTTTAGGGAAGTGCTGAACTGTACATACAGCTCCTGACATCTGGAAAGCACCCCTGCCCACTTGCAGGAGACAGCCAAAGACCTCGTCTTCTTCTGCTCTTTTCCTCTCTTGCTGTTGCAGCTGAAGAAGATCCTGGAAGATTTAATATCAATGGGGGATAAGTTTTGTTTTTGGATTATTCTCTTGCTTGAATAGTTTTCAGCCAGAAATTTATAGCGAGGACAATAAACATATCCTTCTATAGAAAAGCATTATTTTTTCCCACTCAGTCATTCTTTGTTCATTGGACAGTTTTTGAGTTATTATTACTTTAATAGCTCTATGTTTGTCACAAAACCACAGTACTGTTTGCAAATGATGTAATAATTACAATCATAACCAATAAATCTATCCTTTGAGTGATGCTACTAAGGTTATGACTCTGTTTTTAACCTTACTGGAACTGATAACTTTAAAGCTTTAGTCAGTAAATTATGATAGCCTTTCTGTCTTGATAGAATTTTTTTCGTTACTTCCATGTTAAATTTGTTAATTTAAATAACTTTTTTGAACACAACAGAAAGACATAACTGGGAAGCATTAATTTGTGCTTGAAAGGTATATTTAAATTTTTTCTTTAAAACGAACACACACTGTGACCTAGTTTTTATAAACAGAGAAAGCAATAAATGCCAGATCTGAAAAAGTGGATTTAGCTAGATAGTATTCTAACTTTTAAATTATTTTTTAAATGTAAGAGATGATTTCACCTACTTACATATTGCTAGAGGCTAAGGGGGAAAAACATTCATCCTGAGTTGAGTTCAAAGAGTCTGTTTTGTGAAAAATAAAGCCAAACACATTCATATACAGGCCTTCTCAAAGTCTCAGCAGCATCAGGAATACATTTGAAAGAAGAGGAGCTGGTCTGGTTTGTCAGTCTGGCAAGTACCAATGGAAAAGTCCATCATCTACCAACAAATACGTACCTGCACAGTTGGTCCTACAGCCGTGAAGGGTCTGCACAGCATTTCCACTCCCAGGGGCTGAGCCCCTGTTAGTGCCTGAGCCTGTGTTGGCTTTGCTAGGGAGAAAGGCAGACATAAGAATGCAGAGGTGAAATATACTGCAAAGATGATTTTTCTACATAATATTAAATCTGCTCAGCATAAAATTTTACAAGCATATCCTGGACCACCCAAAAGCTGTAGTGATTAATCCAGAGATCTCCCTTGTCCTTTCATGCTTACTTTTAAATGTTCATTCATTGTGATATACTTTATATTGTTAAACATAGCCACATGGAGTGTGTTTGTAAAATACATGTGCAGTCTAAAGTATCCATGCAATCTAAAGGCTTGCTTCTCTTGTTACAGTAGAGCTCCAGACATAAACTCCTTTTTTCAGGAATTCAACGGTTAGATGAAGAAATGTCTCCAAAGTTGAAAATAAAGAATGATTAATTTAAAAACCTGAGACTTAAATGCAGACTTGTTTTTAATTTACTAGACTAAAAAACACTTAGTTTAGTGTCCACACAGACAGGCATATCTTTACAACTGATTTTTTGGCAGATAATTGGTTAACCCTTGTAACAATGGCCTTTTTGAACACCAGAAAAAGCAACCCATCAAATGGATGTAATTTATTTTATGGGGAGGGGAGAAAACTTTGGTGCATTTTCCAAGAAAAATTCCAAGGCTTAAGCGAATATGTTCGCCTAGTAGTTACTCTGACATGAATCGATATATAAACTCATATGTGTAAGACAGCTATGAGCAGTAAAAGTAACAACTCTGAGCTATTAAGACGTCTAAGTGTGTCTTTACATGAAAGCCTTAAAGAGCTGCACAGGGAGTCATTACAGTGTATTATGTCAGGACCTTACTTACTCAACATGTAGAAGTCGACACTGACACCGTCAGCTGTGATGTAAAATGCTTGGAGGCTAGGTTCACAGGGCAGGCATTTCCAAAGAGTTCAGCACCCACCAGTTCCCACGTAGGCAGCTAAATGAAGTGATGAAACTATAAATGCTCTCAGCTTTTCTGGGAGCTGGTAGATGCTGGATGGATTTAAAAACCTGGCCCTGCTCGTAGACGTAGAAGTCTTTTGAAAAATCCAGCTTTCCCTGGAGTAGCTATGCTGTCTGCTTTGAGTTCCTGGAGGGGTGATGAGGGGGGCCAAGTCAGGCACCAGCAACCTGTGAAGGTGGCTGCTGAGGAGCGGCTCTTCTGAGCTCCCCGGGGGATGTCTAAAGCAGGCTGAAGGAACATCCCTGCTGTATCTGCAATGTCCATGGCACAGCACAGAGTTAAGGAGCTTAATTAAAAAAAGAAAGCTAAGGATTACCTGCTCTGGAAATGTCCTCTCTCAGATCATAACATAACACTGTATTTACCGTGTGAACATGGTATCTGCCATAGCAGACTCTTATTCTGAATGGCTTCAAACCTCCTATTCCAGTACACATGAAAGCCAGCATAATTCACAGAATGCATTTTGTACTCCAGTAATTTTATTTTAAAAAGATGCAAACAAAACAATGTCTTAGATTACGTTCTGGAACTGTTGTTCAGATGTTTTATGCTATTGCTTCAACAATAACAGGAACATTAAACTCCTGAGGCCAGACTGAGTCTAGCCATTTTCGGCACCTCTGGCAGGCTGGAGTGGAGCCGAGGCACCTGGCTGCTGGAGAGCCATTCGAAAGCCTGTCTGTCCCCCACTGTGGATGGCTGGCCCCTCGCTCTGGACCTGCAGGTCCCTTTGAGGAACAAATACCCCTGTCACTGCAGGAGATTGGCTTTGTTCATGATGTTAGAAGTGGAGTCCACAGAAGGAAAAGCCATCAAGGGCTATCAGACAAAAAGACGTCAGCAATTACACTTCAAGGAGGGGCAGGTACAAGGGAAGCATTGCTGTAGGGCTTGCCCTCTTCAAATCCTCCTCAGGCATTGGCTGATGGGTACTGCCCTACTGCTGGAGGCAGGAGAGCAGGTTGGACAGACCAACTGTCTGTCCATGAGTGCACTGTCTTGTTTCTGACACCACGATCCAGATAAGTGAGTGGAGAGGTCCCTAAATGTCACCTAACTCCCTGGAGAGGCCAGTCTGCCAGGCCTGCCCAAAGCACCTGGGCCCTTCAGCGCTTCTCACTTCTTGTTTTTGAAGTGGGCATTGGTATTTTTGGTGGCATGGTACTTCCATGCTCAGCAGTGGAGTGGGCTTTCCAAAAATGAGCGTATGACTTTGCTCCTCCACCCCCAGCTGACCCTCTCAGTGCTCAGCAGAGTCTCCTGATCAGCATTCAGTTCAAATGCTGTTTCAGAGCTAATTAAGCTCATATTTCCTCCTGGTCAAGTGCTTCACCCATTGAATTGTTTTCCCGTCATAAGTCGTGGTGATGAAACTTCCTCCGCTGCCATGCACAGGTAGGTATGTACTATCTAGAGTAAACGCCGAATTTTAGATCCCGAGTGGGCAAAAATATCTATGTGCATTCTTGACTTAATTGCATAGCTGCTGAGGAAACATCACTATGCCTGGCATTTCTGTTGGCTGCATCTAGGTAGTTCCGCGCACAGCATGCAAACATTAAATTGCTCTTTGGTACCAATATGTAATGAAGCCCCAGCAACATTACACTTAATATATCCTTAATTTTGGGACTTTCTAACATCTCTATGCTCTACTTTGCTACTTCAGTGGTCTTATTCTGCAATTTCAGGGGCATATGTAATAGAATGATACCATGTCTGACTGAATTGAGTAATAGATGTGTGATCTGATGCATCTTTCTCCTGTCTAACAGGACATAAAGTCGAGATAATTTTTCAGTATGGTACATTAGGATATTATTTCATGACAGTCTATCACAGAGATTATTCTACATTCTTTGCAAAAAGCCATGGAAAGGTTTCACCCCCTGCAAATTAACTGTGAGATACACAGAGAGAAATGGATCTTCTGTAGGTAAAATAAAAAGAAACACAGGAATGATGACTTGAAAGAAGAATAATTAAAGAAGATAAGGTATTTTATTCCTTCTCAGGCTCTTTCATCTTAACTGACATTCTAAGAAATGGGCAATCTGAAATCTGTGATTTATTACTTTAAAAGTTTTAGGACTTGCCATTTTTTTCTTAAGCTTTGTCAGATTTTAAACTTCCACAAGATTCTGCCTTAAGTCCTTTGAGAATTAATAAGCGAAAGATTCCAGTTGCAGACAGAGACACATTTTTCACGCTTCCCTCCCTCCCAGTGACTTGTTTTCCATGTTCAGCCTCCTCAGAATGAAAGGGGGAAAAATTTGCAGCCAGCAATGTCAGTTCATGTTATTATTCTAGATACAGAAATGCCTTAGCCAGCATTTATGCGAAGCTTGGTAGAGTGTAATAAAAAAAGACTGAATCTCTTATGACTTCCTTATTTTACTTGGTTATTTTCCCAAGTTCAGACAAAAGGTTGAGATTCATCTGACTTATGTTGAACTACATAAAACTTAAGTTTCTCACTAAGCTCTTTGCCTGAGTTGTCCCCACAGTCCCATCTCCCCATAGATGGAGATAAATATCTCTGGATGGTGATTTGTCCCCTTCTGGGACTACTGGGGTGACTTGCACCATGGCAGGGCCATCTCTGCACTGAGTGTAAAGGACCATCTAGCTGACAAGCCTAACTGGTGCCTACATTTGGATGGCTAAAATTTGGTCTGATTCATTCTCCTCTAAGTTTGTTTAGGAAAGCTCAGGGGGGCAGAGTACCTGAAAAGACTGCAGCCTTGGTCACAAAAGCGTCCCTTCCGTTACCAGATTTCCAAGGAGGTGGCCACCATGGTGTTTCCTGTCCCCCCCCCCCCCCCCCCCATATTTTTTCCTGGCCATGGTTGGCCACCATGGTATTGTCTGCATTTATATACATATAAATACTTATGAATACTTATGAATATATATTTTAGATCTGGTCAAATACAGAAAACAAACAAGCAAAAAAATTCAGGAACAAATGGTGGATGAAAATATCTGTGAAAGAATTGAGCTGGTCACTGGTCTATGATTCACTTAGTCAGTCTCTGTACAAATGAGTTGAAATGAATTTCCTGGTATGAATAAATCCCCAAAGTCTCATTAATTTTAGTATGAATGATTCTGAATGCCTTAAAATTCAGGTGGGAAGTGAATTAATCATTCTTCCTTATTTTCTTGTTGACAAAGTCTTCCCTCTTATCCAATCAAGGGGAGGACTACACAGTGGGTTACTAGTTGTGCTCAGTGAATGTTGAGTAGCACCCATCAGCTGAAAGTTTGTCACAGAAAATATTTGGTAGATCCTTGAGTACACAGAATGCATTAGAATGAAATCAGAATTTATTTGCAAGTGATTCACTGACTGCAGAAATGTCTGCATTTATAATGAGCAGTTTAACAGTCTCCACACACATTCATGGTTTATACGGGGCACATCTGTCATTTAATTAAAAAAAGGAAATATGAATTAAGTATATAGATTTGATCAAACCATGTGTATTTTAGTAAGGTATTAGTACAGATGACAGCCCTTGGTACATTGTTCTAGTATGTAACTTACCTGAGGAACGTGGACAAACACTGACATTATTGCTACTTCTAATATGACCAGATTCTGCAGTCTTCACAAATGCACAGTGTATATTAAAGCTCAAGAAAACTTCATATATATTTTTATCGGTATGAGAAGGGGTAAAAACAGACCTATATGTGTGCTTTTGTGTTCACATATGTTAATGAATATATATGCATATTTATCTTCATTGTATTATATAGTATATCCCAGTCCAGTACAGTATGTGTATAATTTTATGATAATATATCTTCCCTGACTGCACAGCAGTTTTCTTCTCTGCTTGAGACTGCATTGAATGGCACACATTTGCTTGAAAAGAAGTCTGGAGTTTGCATAGTCTGAATGCATCTTGAGGAGATTTTGTCCTACCTACATGGTAATCTGAAATGAAATGTGGACAAATGTATTTCCCAAAGAAAGCCAGGTAGGAAAGAGTGGAAGAAATGGCTTCATTCTCTTCCTCTCTTTTATAACATTTACTCACCATTTGGAAGTTGTGAAGTGTTGTGACTATGCATTTTTTTGCATGATACCTTCAGTTCAGTTCTTTTTCTACAGTTACAGTAATGATGCTATTGATACTGATGTCATTGGTAAATTTGTGTAAACCAAATCTTGCTCTGATAATGCAGGCTCTCCTACCTGGCGATCCAGTTCCTGCTGGCAACCCCTTGTCTATGCACCTACCTATGAATGCCAATGTGTGCAAGTGCCTTCTGTACTTGGGCCAGCGTTTATAGGTCAGTGTCAACCTTTGGATAGTCTGGGAAGGCACCTGGTATCTGGTGGCATGATCAGGACCCAGAGCGCAACTGAGCTGCTGTAAGATGAGTATTAGTTCTGCGGTTAGTCTGTAATTACATGGCTGGTTTGTGATGGAAATTACTGGTTACACCAAATGGTTTTGCAGCCACTTGGGACCGTGTTCATGGGGTTACTGTACAGTTCAGGTTCTTTATTTTTGTGTATTAACCAACCTCCTGAAGCTGCTTTGCTGGGGTGGATTATTTGAAGGACATTACATGTCCACAGTATGTGCACGCTCTGTATAATCAAACAATGAACATCCTGGGGGGTTTATACGGAGGACCAAAATCCCCATTGGCACGGCTCCACGGAGTCATTAGTGTTACACAAGTGGGGGAGCTGACCCCAGACCTTGCTCAGTGATTTGGCAGGCCACCTCGCCATAAGGACATTCCAGCACTTCCGGGGATGTGAATTTGGAGCAAAGAATATTTCAGCAGAATGAGGTTGACAATTGTTTGGTTTTTAAAGAGTTACCACATAATGTTAAAATAGTATCTTGCTTTAATGTAAAATCATGATGCGGTGGTATCTTATGATCTTAATCTGGGAAAAAATGTAAACCAAAAGATAATAAATGTAAACAGTGATTAAACCACAAGCATTCCTCAGAGTAAACAATAATATAATTAAATTTGAACTCCACAATGCAGATTCTTTCAGTGCATAATTGAAATAGTGTAAGATGCTTTGGCAATATGTTTAACATTAACTTAAAGCAAGTAATTTTAGGCAATAGGGTCTCATCTTTCTCTTATTGACATCAGCTGTGCAGCTTCTGCAGGCTGTGTCTATAGTGTGGCTTCTTTGTGACGTGCCTCACAGACCCACTCCCAGAGAGTCCCCCTCTGTGTCCTGGCTCCATGCTGGAAGGAGACGGGGCTGTACACCATGTCTCTTCAGAGCTGGGGTCCCTTCAAATGAAATGTGAGCATGCAGGCTGCACAGGGAGCTGCAGCGTAACCTCCTGGTAAAGCCAGGGAGAAGGAGCACCGGGGAGCTGCCCAGCACACCTTCCCACAGCTGGCATGCCCCCCTGGGGACATAAGAGTGGCCATACCATGTTCAACCAGAGGTCCATCTAGCCCTCTTGTCTGTCTCTGATAACAGCTGAAAATGTATTCTTGGGAAGAGTCTAAAAAAAGGGTAAGCATGTAGTATTGCTCCCCCAGGATGTCCTCCTATGTGTCTGCAGCCTTCAGGTTTGGAACTTTGGATCTTCTACTTTCAACTGATGTATCAGTATTCCTTCCTGCTGGCCAGCATCTGTGCCTGGGAAGCAGGACTCGGGCAGTTTTTGCTAGAAAGACCCCCAGCTTTTGCTTGAGGTCTTCAGCTAATGACCAGAAACTCCTGAATTCAAGGAGACTGGATGGCAGTTTAAAGCACCTTCACCTTGCTCCCTGCAGATAGCTTTCTAGACATCTTGGCCAAGGGAAACGCTTTTAAAGCCCACACTTCATATGTTCTTGTTGCCAGCTCGAGGGCGCCAGCATCGCAGGAGCTGCGGTCCCACGCCATCCTCAGGGCAGTGGAGATCAGGCAGGGAGGCTTATCCCATGGGCACTGCTTCATACCTGAGACCCAGTCAGGAAGATGTCTCTGGCTGATTTGCCTGCCTTGCCCCAGCCCCGAATGATGGCTTGAGCCCCTGTGAGGTACATGGAGCAGTCTTAGGACTGCAAGCAAGGGCCCTCCTGGCAAACCTGCACCTGCTATGACTACACTGCAGTTAGGCATGCACTTGGCTCCATAATTAAGAGTAGGAATAGAATAGAATAGAATAGAATAGAATAGAATAGAATAGAATAGAATAGAATAGAATAGGCATTGATGGTAGGTGAGGAAAAACAAGGAAAAAAGAAGACAGGCCCTCACTGAAGAACTCTAGGGACTGACTACCTTGACCTCAGCAACTAAGAACCATCAATAGCCACAGCCAGCACCGCTAACTAAACAGCATCAGTTCCATAGTATTGCATGATTATATAAACATAAATGATAAATAAATATACAAATATAAATAAATATATAAATAATTAAAAATAATTGCTCATAGTTCCTTGCTGTGCTCTGGAATGAGGTTTGTTGGGAAAGCCGTGAATTTGGGGTTTAGTGGGGGTTACAGGGTTGCCAGGCTGTGGTTCCCGGAGCATTTGACAATAGCTCCTGGAGAGCTGGCTGGTCACATGCTAATGGCTCTTCTTCGCTGTTTCCAGCCACTAAATAACAGCCACAAGAACCGAGAGTTATATTAAGTACATTCTTAGCATAGTGGTTCCTCAGGCGCTTCCCATAGTGAGGAGAGACAGTTTCTACAAGGACTTTGTGACTGAGAGTAGCATCCAGGAGATCTCAGCCCATGAAGCAAGCTGGGCATAAAGTTGTGGACCAAACTGTGAAAAATTCTGGAAACTCGCTTAATGCTGGTAGTAGTTCACATGACTGACACTTAGGCAGTAGTGATTTCCCAGAAGTAGGAGCTGGTGGATTTGTGAAGATGGTTCTTTCTGAATCCATCTAAAAAAACATTTTTCTGAGATAAACAAAGGATGTACAAACATTTTTATTGAGATTCTCCTCCTTTCCACACAAACCTGATTTAAACCACTGCTAGACTCATTATAGCACATGCACAGGAACAGATCACAGGTTAAAATAAACAAGCAAGCAAAGGTGAGTATATATACTTCTTCCTTTATCCCTGTCCAGATTCACAGAGTTGGGCTTTGGGAGGACATTTAAGCTGGAGTTCAAAATCCTGGATTTGTCCACAATTGGTTTAAACCTTTTGATAGTTGATATTCAATGTTAGTGTGACCAGTCGGCATGCATAGCAAACAGCTGGCAGCAAGTGCCAGCTAGCTGAACTTGTTTCACTTCCTTGCTATTGTCACTGGCTTGAGAAATACCTTATTTTTGGAAATTATCTTGCTTTTTAAAAGAAGAACCACTGACAGAGTCAGCCAGGGGACAAGAATAAACCAACTCTTTCTGTTAATGTTTTCCAAAATGGAAGTGAAAGTCAGGTAAAACTCTCTAAAGTTTATCTGATTCAGTTTTAAAAAAAACTCAGATTACATATCTTCATAGCACAAATTTAAATTGTTACCAATGCCATCGATCACAGAGGTACAGTTTTGGAGTTCTAATTAAACACAAGGTAAAAAACTTGTAAAAATTCCTTAAGCAATTCATACTCTCCTGATTTTCAGCCACAGACATCTAGTGATCCCTGAGCCTCCGATCCCTCATGGTGTGGTCCAGCATTCAAGCAGGTTAAAATTACACTGTCACAGTTTTGAGAGATAAGCAGTGAATTCTCAGCAAAACTTTTTATTTTGCAAAATACTCATTTATCAGATGCCTTTCTCAATGCGAGCGGATACTTCTTGCTGGAGTATTCTGTGCAAACCCAGAATCGCTGTCAGTGCACTCAGAGCCTGGAAATGGCTGTTTAGGAGGCTTGGCCTGGGGTCCCACATGCCGCAGCGGGTTGCCTTTTCCTCTCTTCTGGGAAGACACTGAATTTCTGCTTTCTGCTGGCCTCCTTAGCTGTTTTCTGGCTGATGTATGCACACAAAGAACTGGATCCTGTTGAGAAAATGGATCTTGAGGAAACTTTAAAGACATCTCTTCTTGAAGAGGTGTTGCAGTAGCATAGCGGCCACCTCAGACACCGCAGGCAGCTGAGGAGCTGCAGCTCGTGCAGCTGTGCTGCCCTTAACCCTGCAAAATGGCTTGTTCTATACTTAGCTCAGAAAGGAGATGACAGGGAATGTGGCTGCTGCGTATGAAATACTGACTGCACCAGGCAAGGTAATTAGGACACTCCATGAGGAGGCAGCAAGAAGTTTAAAGCTGAGAAGAGGCTGCACTTTTTCACATGAGAGGGCATGAATTTGTGGACACAGTGGCATCATGCTGTTAGCGCTCAGATGCTAAAAGGACAGAAATTAGAAGAATTTAATAGTGGGGAAATTTGTAGAGAGAGTGAAAAAGCTAGTCTTTCAGAGAAAATAAGTGTTGGCGAAACAGAAAACGTTCTTGCACTTTCCTTCTTCTGTTTTTTGCTACTTTCCCCCTTCAGAGACTGGATCCCAGATTAGCAGGGTTGCTAATCAGTGCCAGGGTGGCATGTCTTATTTTCCCATGGTGATGTCTGCTAAAATTCAGAATAAGGTTATGCCATTTAACCAAAAAAAATACGTGGGAAAAAAGGTAAAAAATGATGCATCAGTTTGATCGAATACTTACAGATACTATGAGACTGAAAAAACACATACCAACCACATTGCTCTAGCCGTAGTTTCAGCTGCGAATGGTTTTATCTTTCCATTTATAGGAAAGGTCAAGAAAAGTTTGAGTCACCTTTTCATAAGCCTAGGAGACAGCTTTTCTTCTCATACTTCCCAGCCACAGCATTTGTCTGGAGAACCCAGCAGAGGGGCTGCTGAAGGGAAGCTCTCCCTGTCAGTCCATCATGTCTGGGCTGTGCTTTGCCCTGGAGCCCACATTTGTAACCCGGCCATGCTGCAAAGCTTTTTCCTAGGCTTTGGCGGGGCGGGGGGGGGGGGGGGGGGGGGGGGAGGAGAAGGAGGGTGCAGGAGGATGGGGTGCTTGTAACCCAGGTTTGGGGACAGACTGGTTTCCCTACATGGGCACCAATGATGAATGGAAGTGGGTTGTACACGATGCATTATTATTTTGGGGAGTTCATAAAGAACTATCGAGAGCTTGGGATAAACTTCTCTGTTAAATGGTCTCAAAATGCATCTAGGTAAATAAAACTATTTCTATCTTGCAATGTCAGTACCAGAATACGGCAAAGAACCATCATTTCACACTCCTGCTGGACATTTCTGGGCTTTGTAAGCACATTTGCTCCATTCAGAGCAATGTCTCTCTGTGCTGCTGCTTCATAAAAGAAGCATAAAGATGGGAAACATCCCACCCCAATCATGTCATTGCACTGGGGGAAACTCTGACAGCAACTGTTCAAAAGAAAAAGACTAACCATTCAGCTGATCTCTTCCATTTGTATTAGTTTTAGGTACCAGTTGCTATGGCAGTGGAGGAAACTATTTCAAATTGTGTCCTTTTTAAATCTGCAGAATTCTTTTGTATTTCAGCAACACAGACCGTGTTTATAGTTAGTGTCAGGCATATATTGGACATATTTCTTTTGTAGCTGAGCAGTGTCCAGCTTAAGCTTTGTTTTAGATTGGCTGGAGATTTCACTGGATATTTAATTTCTAAGTTATTTCTGCCTTTAAAATGGTATCCTTTAAAAAGGCCAAATTTTAAAATATAGAGATAAAATATATTTTTAAAATATAAAGTATTTCAGACATTTCCATTTTTACTCATTCAAAATATCCATGGAATAAGATCTGACTTTATAAAAGCTGCCAAAATCTGAACTTTTTCAGTGGCTGTTTTAGCTACTAAAAGAATTGAAGAAATTAATTCAGCCATTTGCGTTTTTAAACACAGCTTACTTCTTCAGTCCTTGCTAAAGTGCTGTTCCCACGAAGTTCATTCTAAGTTGTTGTAAAGATATTCTCACCTTTGGGGATTTGCAGGAATCAGTCCAACATGTATGTTTTTAATGTTTTTTTATTATTAATGTCTTACAGTCATTTACCCTTTACTGCCTCCCTCTTTACATAATGATTATTAGGGTCTCACTGAGACATGGTCTCTTAGAAACGACATACAGAAAATAAGGAAAGAGGGCCAGCAACAGAACGCTTAAAGATAACGGTGATGAGGATGCTGAAAAAGAAGTCAGCAAAATAGGAAATGAGGGGATTCGGAGGTCAGTGGAGCGGGAGCGAGCAGGAAATGGAGGGAGGGACTGAGTGTTGGAAGCAGCTGATAGTTTCCTTGACTTGCATTTTTTTAGGGTAATACTTCCTCCATTGATATCAATGGCCAAGGCTGCATTGCCTTGCGTCTTAAACCTCCAGTCTGTGTACTTGACAAACGCTGCCTGGTGACTCTGTGCTTAGATTCCTTTTGCACATCTTAAGCAGGTAAAAATCCTGGTTACTCTATAATAGGGATGTAAAAACATCCAGGGGCTAAAGGAGGGAGAAACATTTGCTTTACTTAGTGACATCTAGAAAATTCAAGTATTTGCTAAAATCAGACCTGTTTATAACAAGCACTGGCCAGCTGAGGTTTAACATTCCTTCTCTCATATATAACTATTTATTTCATAAAATTATGAATCTTTCTGACAAAGGTAAATGGTGAAGGTATATCAATGGGCTACTTCACTGCATACCTTAAAGGCTTTTCATATTTTAGAGAAATTAGGTTTATTTTAAAAGCAGACTTGAAAGAAAGTATCTTATTAGAAAACTAACAATGAACAAAGGATTGAATAAATAAAGCAATGTTTTAGAACATATTAAGTGATTAATTTGCTAAAAGAGGTCATCTGGCAGTGGGTAGAAAATGAACAGTAAGTTTTCAATTTTGCAACATAAACACAGTTTATGCACATTTCATGCACATATACAGTGCACGAAATAGGTGCTAATCAACATTTATTTGGGAATATAACTGCTAAATTAATTTTTCAGAAACTGCTTGGACTGGATCTCATTAAATAGTCTTCCTTTCTGTTCACTGTGGGATACACAAACCATAGCATGTTCTCACAGCTGGTCAAAAGGAGAGTTTATAGGTTTATGCAGTAGTTGTTAACCATGTGCAAAGATCAGCTGTAAAACAATATGTATTGAACTAAATTAGTAAAAGAGCATAACCCTGATCAAACTACATTGTCATATGCTCATCATCCAAAGCACATATAGAATCCATAAAAAAAGGAGCAATAAATAAACTGTAGAGCAACTGGTACCATATTTGCAAATATAGTCTTCACATTGGTTTCCCCCAATACCGTTCACAAAGCTGTATTTAAGAGTGCGCCCAGCCTGGGATGGGCACGCTAGGACCTGGTACTGTGCTAGATGGACCTTTCTTCTGCCTCAAACTCTGATACTCTGATAGTGGCCTTTTGCTTAATAAACTACCTTTAAATGGCTTTTGTTGCCCATTTACAGATTCCTCTGATTCTGACAGGACAGGGTTTGAGGAGCTCCTTGTCCCTCTGCACGCTGTGCCTGGTCCCAGCTCCCCCAATGTCTTCCCCCAGTGCTCACCGTTTTCCCTTGGGGGAGATGTCCTTGTGCTGTCTCTGCCTCCAGCACTGATACTAAGCAATGCATAAATTTATAAAGAATGGCCTCAGCCTGTAATCCTGTGAAAATATTATCACGTTAATTTGTGAAAATATTACCACAGTTATTTGGCAAAATGTATTTTGCATAAATGCACGTTGATTGGAATTTCTTTTATTACCTTATAAAATTTGTTATTAATAGAAACCAACAGTAGCTGTTCCACTGGCTTTGATAGCAGGCTGCGGGGAGTGTGATTGCTCAGGGTGTCTGCTTACACTTCTAATGTATTGTCACAAAGTCAGCTTCCTTTTAATCCTCTGCAATTACTACGTGTTTCAAAACTTACTAGAAATGATGACGAATATTAAAGAGATCCTTGTCTGGCTCTTTTAAAATTTATACACGGGAATTATCTGATTTTGTTGATCTTAAATCTTCATTTGGAATCTGCTGCTTAGCATCCTCTTTAGAAAAGTTTATAATTGGTATGCAAAATATTTTATCATCTATATAAATCTGTCTTTCCCAACCACAAGGCCAGAAATATTTATTAAGTACTTCTGCCCTCTTGTACTAAAACAATTGTTAGGATTTCTTTTTAGTTATACTTAAATTTTGTTTTGTCCTTAACCTTTTTTTGCTATAGATTTTATCTTGTGTCCTGTTTCTTGCCTTATTCACTTCCCACTGTACCATGATATCTGGTGCCGTCAACTTTCTTGCTTTTCCATTTGTTTTAATAATTTTGTGACTTACTTTATTACATTTTTCTTCCAAGTTATTATTATTTTTTTAAAACAAAGCACAACATTGTCTCTGTCTCTCTCAACTGCAGATTTTTGGCACCCGAGAGAGTGTTCTTAAATTCCCAATTAGCATGAGTATTTTATCTCTAGAAGAAAATGTGGGCTTGATGACAGAAGTACTGTTTTGAGATTCATAGGCACGTGATCGGACTAGAGAACCAGAAATGCACTCTCTGGCCTATGTAAGCAGTAGGAAAATTTGGGAGTACTGCACTTGGATCATGAATATAGAGTTGCATATTTGCTTCCTGAGCTTGCATTGATAACATTCCTCTGCAGTTGTTCTAGTAAAGTAGGCTGAGCCCTGTCCAGAAACTTGCATGCCTGCACTGCTTTGAAGTGTAGCTTGTCAGTAAAGGCTTTCTGTTAAGTGTTTCAGACCTCTTCTGTAGGCCTGTGCAAAATGCATGAGTGCATTTTGTCCTATTTTTTATTCCTTTTTCTTTTGCAAATAAGTGTTTATAATATTCTTACACTGAGAATAGCATTTGTTACCTTTCAAAAAGGAACACCGTTTATCTTGGGAGGCTAGATGACTACTGCATAGTTTTTCTCAGCTAAGCCCCACTAATACACAGCTGAAGAGAAAGTCATGACGTCATGAAAACTGGCAGTTGCCAAGTCCAGAACAAATGGAAGGACTCACCTCTTTGTATCCTGCATGGTTAATTCCTAGGTCTTCATGTCACAGAATGCTGTGGATGATATCTTTACAGACCTATTCAAGAAAGGATTTGATGGATTCATGGAATAAAGTCCATTGACGGATACTGGATAGAAAGACATCACCTTTGATTCACAGAGACACTGAACTTTGGGGATATCCTGAGAAAGCACCACTTTCTGCTTGCCCCATGCATATACTGTTCCCTGGGGATCCACTGCTGGGCACTTTTGGAGACTCATGCTGGGGTAGATGGACTTCTGGTTTGACCCGCATGGCTGCCCTCTGCAATTAATCTTATTTGAGTCAACAGAAATAGAAGAACAATTTGGACTGGCAGCAAAGCTTGACCTGCATGGATTTTTGCTGAAGTATTTATAATTCTGATAAACCAAGACTGAAATTAAAAAATAAAGGAAACACAGTAACTCCTCCCCTGGTTCTTCTTATTGTGGTTTCATTCCTTTGTTTCTGGATGTGGATTCCAGAAAATTAATTGAGCATTAAGACCTAAAGAGCAGTACTTTTGGGGCTGATTATTGCACGCTTCAACTGCTGTAATAAGGTATGAGTTAATGACTTTAACCACCTGAAAAGTGCAACAATTTCCCTGTAAATTCAGTGCCTGGGGTTACTTATTGCCTGATAACCTAGTCTGTAGCTCAGGAAAAAGGAGGAATTGAAAAAGCAGAAACATACTGCTGTTGTGCTTAAGCAGTGTTAAACAAAAATAAGTTTAAAAATAAATCCAGATTCTTGCAATTCCTGGACATTATTGTCCTGTGCATGACATACCTGGCAATGAGTCAGCACATTGTGCTCATGTCTGAAGTTTGGAAGCTGTTTCATAACTAAAGAGAAACCTGTGACCAATCTGTAAACGCAGCCAGGCCTGAATCTGACAGGCCCACACATCAAAATATTGGCATTAGATCAGGCTTGGCTGGCATAGGCATTGCTCTCAAGTTGAATTTTGAGCACAGTCCTGCTCAGCTGTGTGTGTGCTTCTTGTAGGACAGTCAGTGCTATCAGTAACTTTCCAACGCAGCTCCATTTGCAGGAAATGAGCAAAACTCCTGTCTGCTTTGAGTGTTTTTTAATACAAGACAGAAAAAATGGTAAGCTGAAATTCAGTGTCCCTTATGTTCCTGGCACCCTGCCTCCCTTGCATAGGAGGTCTACGTGGTTTTTCTCATATAGGCAGCTGCATTTGTAAAACATTGAGTGACTGGCCAGTGAAAATTTCAAGGTTGGACAGGATCATTCCAGCAATGTAAGAGACTGAAAAGCTTATTTTTGGATTTCAGTCTCTTCAAGACAAAGGCCATCCTTTCATCTGTATTTCTACAATGCTTGGAGCAATGGTCTCTGCTACTCATTGGAAACTGTGCCTGCTGTAATACTGTCTGTGTTTATTAATAGCAGTAACAACAAAAGGCGGAAGCTAACGGAGACAAAGGATGGTGAGTTGCAGTAATTTATGTCCTTTTCCCAGCTTCATCACACACTGGCTATGTGACCTTGAAGAAGTTATTTAATCTCTTTCTGTTTTAAAGTTCCTCCGGAGACATAGGATAACAGTGCTTAGCCAGGGTGTCGGGAGGCTTAATTCAGAAGCGCTTGCGAAGCCCGCCAGTCTCCACAGAGGGGACGTGTTCTGTACACGGCACAGATGATTGTCCTGGTGGCAAAGGATCTGCAGAGAATGCGAGCAGGTCATCAAAACAAGAAGTCTCATGTTGAAAAATGTCAGACTGACCCTTTCTGCCACCTCCATATAGTTTGGAGACAGATAAGGCGAAATGAGGGAATTCCTGTCTGAAGCAACACCACAACAGGAAACCTTCCCTTTAAGTAAGCAAAGGGAAAACAGGCACAAAACTTGCAGCAGAGTGGAAGAAAGAGCCTGCCCTGAGTACACAGGCTATTGCAATTGCCAAGAACCAAAGTCTCCTCTCCTTTACATCTGACGGTCTCTCTGCCAGCGGCGCAGCTCTCTCAGCCTTCAGCAAAGGCTGAAACGAGCGCTGCAGTTGGCTTTGACTCAGGCATTCCCAGCCATGCCCAGACCTTCCCCTGCTAATCGCCGCTCACGCAGCTCTTTCAGCGACAGCGGGGTCAGGCGGGCGGCTGGCGAGCTCCCGGAAGCCGGCGTGGCTGCCAGGCCCGGTTATCTCCCAAGGCACGCCTGTGAAGGGAGCTGCCTGGGGATGTGATTTACAGCGTGAGGCTGAATCCCATTCCTTGTTCTGCGAGCGGTGTGGTGGTGGTGAGAAACACCACCTCCTCCAGGAAGGGATGGCTGGAGCCGGGGTCCTGACAGTGAGGGATTAAATCACGAACAGACTTGGATGTGATACAATCAAAACCTCCTTCTTCCCGTAACAAATCTGCAGCTCTGAGGATCTTATTTTAAAGTACCTCTGGGAGATACCGCCCTTCCTTTCTCCAGGCTTATCCCTGCTGCAAAGCCCTGCCGTGCTGTGCCATGCAGACCTGGCCTGCACTTCCTGGCACGCAGAGCTACGCCTTTCCCAATGAACTCCTAAATCATGTCACCACCGTAAATTTTCTTTTATTGCTTTTTAAAAATTTTATTACAGAAGCCTGACCCTTTCGGTTGGAGGCTCTTGCTCGAAGGTACCACACTGCAAACCCTCAGGGAGTCACAGTGCCTCTCCTCTGAAGAGCTACAAACTCTAAAGTCCATGTTTCATTTATGGACAGCCCCTTGTGAGCATGGGGCGGGGTGGGGGGGGAAGAGCTGCCAGAAGTGCACATACGAACATGCACCCAGGTAAGTGAAAAAAGCATCACTTGATCAAGGGAGCAGACCTTGTGAGTGCATTTTACACATTCAGATGGTTCATTTGCTTCCTCAGATTAGTATTAACAAGGAACTGTTTATATAGATGCCATTGAGCCCCTATTTTAACTAGCTCATGACTAACTGCAAACTCTAACACTTGGGAGCATTTTGCGGTTTTGTGACCTTCCTTGTCAAATTTTAGTTTTTCAGATCAATGTCTGGATTACACCTATTCAGAGATCCAGGGCAGTACCAATATATTTAGCATGGGAAATCAGTCTGGAAAGATACAAAAGAAACACAAGCGGCAACAGTTAGCCACTTATATAGAGTAAAAAACTTTCTGAATGTTGTTTATCTTTTTCATGGTGTCCTGTGTCAAAAACACTGCTGAATAGGAATGGCTTGGCTTCATGCGACAAAACAGTTTCAGCATGTTGTAACATTTGGCTTGGCTTTCAGAGAGTAACATGCATGTCACAGAAGGCGTTTTCAGCTGGGGCATATCACTGCTGGATGCACTGGCATTTCATTTCACTGACAGACATGCTATGTGCTGTTGAAATGCTACAAATTTCATTGTGGGTTTTTTTTTTTTTTTTTTTCTGGAACCTAATCCCTTGGTGACAGTAAACATGGCATACGAGAGAATCCAGATCAGAAGTTATTTGTGCATCACTTTACATCACCCAAAACTTGCTGGATATGCTTTGCAAACTGCAGGAAGAGAAAAAGTCGCTATTTTTAAAGTCTACTTCTAATTGCTGCATTTTTCAGTAATGACAAACAAGGATGAAATTTCAGTTTCATGATTCTGGACAATGAATGTATTTAATCACTATAGTTGCTAACTAAGTGACTAAGACTAAGAATGTGATTGACAAGAGAATCAAGAGAAATGCGTTGATTTATTATCCGCTGTAGTAACATTTCAGCTATTTGAGGAAAGGTGGTCCAAATGAAATGAAGAAATAAAGCCTGCAATTTTTATATGAACAAGATGACTATTTCAAGAAACCCATGATCTATCCTGGATCAGCTCTGCTGTATTTTCTTGCTTTTACATTTTTCATATTTCTCTAAAAATTTATTTAATAAAGTTGCATTGAAGTGTTCTGTTTATCATTAGTAAAAAGTAATAAAATTAATTAGAAGTTCAAGAGAGAGTGAAAGCTGTGTGTGCACTGAAAGATGTCTAAGTGACTGGATCACATAGCTAGAAGCCTTTCCTGCAAAAGACTACCTGACCTAAAACTGAATAAAGCAGAAAAGTTCCAGCTTTATTGAGCCTTCTTATGGAAGACTACTTAACCCTAAAAACTTTCTGCCTCCAGTATGCAACCATCCTTACTGACTGGAGAATGAAGACAGCGTAAAAATGTCAGCTGAGTAAAAGTTCATAGAATTAGTTTTTTTATAATGAAAGAAAAAAGAAACCCTCAGTCAGTGTTACTTATGCAAAACAGAATTTCAAAATTATTGTGTGAACTTTGAAATGAGTGCCCTTTCCTTTTTTCCGAAAGCCCTGTTTGGGCTCCTCCAGTGATGGTGTTAAACAGACATTTTCCCTGATCAGCAAATAGTTTTCCTGTCGCTTTGGGAAAGAATGCAGCTCCTTTGCTTGCGGACCAGGCATTTCCAGCCTATTTCAAGGTCTGAATTGTCTTCAAACTCCTGACTGCTTTGTCGAATCTAAGTACACTCTCCTGGATCATCTTTTGGCAGGTTTAATCATTACCTGGCTGAGTTCCAGGATTAAGTATGTGAGGTTATAGAAATCGTTTGATACCTTGAACCTGGGGAGTTTCATTACCTGACTATCACTGCAGTAGAAAGCACTGCACAAGTTCTAAAATTTAATTTCATGCTTCGTTCGTTTTTGTGTCACTGCCTGTTCTGTGACATCCAGATCTGCAGGTCTGTCCTCCCTCCCCTTCACATCAACATGTGGAAAGACAGCAATGTTTTGATAGACATTTTAATCCCAACTTTCCAGCATCTGCTGAAAAACTCAGAATTAATTGTAGTGTGTGGGTCCTTGCCCATCTCCATTACCAGGCAATGAGTAGGTAGCTGAGCGGGGTAGAGCACTCTCCCAGGGAGTGAAAGATGTCCAAATGAGCAATAGGAAGGCTTTCCCACCCCCATCTGTAGCACAGCAGAGTGCAACAAATGTAGCCATGGTTATACTAATCAATACACATTTAATTATTGAACCTTCCCGCCTGATGTTGGCCAATCAGATTAGAGAAGTTTAAAAAAAATTTCTTGTCAAAAACTAGATGGATAAGTTTCCCTCTGGATGGATGGATTGTCCCTAAAACAAGCAGTAATTCAGCCAAAGGGACATACATCATTTTTAATTGACGAAGGCTCGTCCCTGAATGCCATTAATCGAAGCTTAGTGCCAACTAATGAATCTGCAGTGCAATGCCATTGTAGCACTTTGGCTTGAAGTTTGTGCTTCTTAATTACCACTTAATTGTTTCAGTTCATATAATTTGGATTTATGAATAAACATGTATTTTCCTTCGGGCTTTTCTAACCCTTTCTTGCTGTGGTGAACAAAGTAAAATTTCTTTTCAATTTTGGTACTTCCACAGTGTTTTGACTGAAGCACTGCTAGTTTTCTAAATTGTAATAAGAATTTCTCAGGGTAACATCACTGTCACTACAAGGACTCTGTTTGCTGAAATCTGCGATTAAAAGTGCAAATGGAAAATATGATTCAACGTGTTGTTTTTCTTAAACTCCCTGCTGCTTCTACAAGTTTATAATTTAAATCCTGTTAGCTTTATTTGAAAATATTTCTATCCAGAAATATAGTATACAAGAGCATAAAATATTCTTTGCCAGTGAAATCTTTATGACAACTTTTAATTAACTTTAATTAATTAACATTAATATTTTGAACAAAAATTCAAATTACCTAGTAGTTGTCTGTTTATTCTTTCACCACTTTCCTAGGACTTTCTTCTAGACTTCTTTGCAAATTCAGTATCTGAAAAATAAATTATAATTCCAAAATTGTAAGACTAATTTTAAAGATGCAAGCTGTCATGGACTGAGTATGCAAATATCCTTGCTTTGCCCTAAATTGCACATTGACAGGAGAAGGTACACACTAACCAGCTAAGCTTGCAAGTCTCAACTTGTACATTTTAGGTTTTTTTTCTGGATTTTGCAGATTTTGCTATAAAAAGTAAATGAAGAATTGATTTTGAAAATCTTGTTGTGTAGGCGAAAGCTGGTGATGATTTGGGTCATGTTAATTCCAAGAACATCCAAATCATGCATCGGTGTTTTATAAACATCAACAGAGCCATCTGCAACCTTTGGTCCAGGTTGAGAACTCAAAAGCCAAAGGGAGTCTTTTCACAAGCAGCAGGTGAGAAACTGAGCTTCAATTAACTGGGTTTTTAAGTCGATCACTTAATATTATGAATAGAGTCTGGGGGGGAAAAAAAAGAGGTGTGTAAATTTTTTGTACATATACTGCTGAACAGACTTAAATGATGTTTGGCACATCTCTGCTTAGTTTGAAAGCTGAAACTTGGCTTGTGTATTAGAAAAGCATAAAAAATATGGGTGAGTTCATCAATTCATTGTTCATGTGACAGATCTTGGAGATAACCTGTATGTATTAGTCATATTCCTTTATTGAGATGGTATGGATTTGGAATAAAAATATTTGGCAGTAAGTAGAGCCATATGAATCAAAAACCTACATATTGTTAGCGATATTTTTGAGTAAGACTGTGGATTTGAAACCAGTGTTTTTTGCTGGGAAGACACGGTAAAAAGGGAAGTACAGGCACAGGAAAAGGTGGTTTTACATGGACTTGAAGACCATTTTGAGGGTCATTAAAGCAGATGTTCAGTCCTGACAGGGTAGGATATCCTAAAAGTAAAATGACTGGTTTCAATTACAAATGCATACTGTGATTCAGTTAAACTTAGACCGCAAGAAATTGCAGCTGCTTGAAGTAGGATAGCCAACTGCTCCCCAGCCCATCTGCCAACCTCCACTGTTTTCTTTCGGGGATAACACAAAATATACGTGAGATAAAAGAAGTTATTCAAGATAAGGAATGACACAGTTCCTTTTCTAATCAGTCATGGCCGACACCACTTCACCGTGGCTGTCACGGTGTGTAACATATCCCTCTTTCCATCACATCCCCAAGTCATAGGTGTGGGGCCTCTCTCACCAGGAGAGACATGGTTGGCCCCATGGGGACCAGCACTGCAAGGTATTTATTTGCTGTCCTGAATACAGCTGGTGAGATGGCTGCAGCTGTTGTATAATTGTGTTATCTAATATGGGTAAAAAAGAGCATACCTGGACACTCACCCATCCCAAGAGGGTTTTTTTTTTTAGTTTATCTTTTGTCTGGGGTTTGTTTGGGGCTTTTTTGATTGCTTGTTTTCAGTTTTATATGGTTTGTTGATTTTTGTTTTGTTTGGGTTTTTTTTGAGTGTGTGGAAGATATTCTAGTCACTTTATTTATTATAGTTATCTTCTCAAATGGTTTGTCCCACAAAGACTCTTTAGTCTTACTCTGAAGCATGGATAACTATATTTCAGGAATTGCACTAAAAAAAAAATGTGCTGTATGTCAAAGGAAAACTCTTTTTGTGTTTAATGTTGCAAGAACAGTGTTTGCACAGGAGACATTAGCGTGATTTACCAAGGGTGTGCAAACCCTGCACTCATGGAGAATGCATTGCCCAGTCTGTTCATGAGTTGCACTGAATCAGCCCTTGCCTTTTTAAGCAGATATTGCTTATGGGTATACGACTGCAGAAAGGGTCACTACCTCCGCAATGCATATTTGGTTTTCAAGCTCAGAGTGAGGGGGAAGGGAGTTCTTCTACTGCTTGGGATGGACCCACTTCAACCGGCCTCAGAGATTTTCATAATCTTACTGAGGAAGCTCAGGGAGTACTCAGGCTTCCTAATGACCATGTTAAAAAAAAAACAACCAAACCCCAAACCTACCCACAATACAAAGTGCTCTGAAAGGATTTGGGAAGGGGAGGATTTGTGTTACAGCTGGATACCAGAGAACAGTGCTGAAAGGGAAATAGAAAACAGGAGTGACATCGGCATGGGAAGGGCTCAAATTTAAAAGTAGAGAAAAGACTGTGAGAAACATATATATATATATGCGTAATTTAAAAGTGAGAAAGCAGAGGAGTCAGCAACATGTGGAAAACTGTATTTTCCATAAATTAATGTGTCTTGGTGATACTTATTCCAAGAACATTATTAAACATTGTGCATTAAAGTGCACTTCCATGTGTAGAGAGGTATGAGCATGGAGTGTGCAAAAGAACGCAGGAGGGTGTTGCTAGAAACATTGTCTGAACATTTGGAGAAGCTGCTGTTCTGCATCTGTGTTCCCCAGTTAGACTTGTGTAAGAGTCCTAGGTGATTCTTCAGGTTTTCTGACATCCCTGTGACTATACCAATGGCAATGGCGGCGTAGCAGGCAGCTGCGCACTGCTGGTTGGGCAAGTGCATCCCACAGGAGTGTGCAGCTAGTATCCTTCCACACTCCCCAATGAAGACAAGGCGCTAGCACTCACAGCTCATCAGCAAAAAGCACCCAACCCCCAAAACGCCGGAGAACAAACCTCAAGCAGCTGTACAAACAAGGAGCTGACAACCAGCGTCTATAATGGGTGCTGAACTTGGTCGACCTGACCACACAGGCAGGACTACTGAATTCAACACTGACAGTAAGGGTAGAAGGAGCTATTACTGTCACCCTGGCGAATCTGGCTAAAAATGCCAACTAGTTAGATTTATAGATACAATTCAAATGTGCTTTTTAGTCTCCTTCTCAGTTAACCCGAAACACAAAGAATCGACAAAACATTTTCAGCTACACTTTTAAGGATGATTTGACATGAAGGATCAAGGGGATGTCCACTCTTCGAGAACAGTGAAGGTGTTTTCAAACACAGCTTTGCCTGGGGTAGATAGAGCCTTTCAGTACATCAGAAAACAATATTAAAACAGCTGGTTATCAATAGGTTAGGGAGAAACCAGCCACAAAGCTGGTACAGGCAGAAGGTTCTGCACTGCCGAGGGACCTCAGGATGTGGCCTCCAGCCTTGATTCAGATGGATACCTGATAATGGGTGATACCGTTTACTGTAAACAGTCATGTGGTTGTCTGGGGGAGCCGCTGTCTGCAAAACTGTCTACAAGAGCTAATGTATTCTTTATTTGTTTTGTCTCCAGGTTGCGCAACGCATTTTGTGGAACTCATAAAAATCTCTGGACCGTACCTGGTTGTATCACAAAGGTAGTCACCATGGGATGGGAAATGACAGCTAGGCTGTGGGAGCAGGTCTGAGCGCTTTACATGTCTGCCAAGATTCCAAAGGGAAAACAACAGGCAGGCTTTTCAAACTTCTGCCAGCTCCTGCTCTATCAGGTCACTCTGTTTATTTTTCCTTTATAATATCTTCAGTAATTTTAATAAAGCTCTTCTTATGACTAACAGCTTGAAGGGATCAGGATATTAGAGGAAATACAAAGGGAAAGACAATACTAAGTAGGCCACTCCCTTGTTTCAGTGTTGTGTCTCAAATAAATGTATGCAATCTGTGATCTTTTAAATAATTACTTGGTGTTCCATTACCTACTCTGTCTTTCCAAACCTGTTTTTGTGCTCTTGCAAACCTAGATCCCACCCAAATGCTGCGAGGCTCATTCCAGGGTGTAACAATAACTGAAACGCTGAAACAGATTGATGTTAAACTTCCATTGATCACTGTAAGGTGATATATTAAGAATTATTGATACTAACACAAACGAGAATTAAGCATAGAAGAAAGTCCTGAGGACAGAAGGAGAAGGAAGGGAAGGTGACTTTGGGGCTGTATGCATCCATGTGCTCAGAGTGGTGTGGTACATTAATCTACTCATTTCAAAGCGACTAAACTTGTATTAGTGCTTGTGCTTCTCTGCTGTTTTGAATGAAGATGTCATAAACCAACACTAGAATAGCTTTTTGTGCTGTATCTCCATGGATACTAATGTTACACAGGAGGTATAGATTTTTCTAGTTAAAGAAAATTACATTTTTTTCTAGCTAAGTTTAAGCATAAATGTGCAAATGCAAGAGATCCAGTTCATCAAAGGTAGCTTTGTGGTTATGGCTCCTCTGCCCAGGGCTCCTGCTGTACTATGAAAGCACAGTTCCCAAAAACAAATATTCCTGTGTTGCAAATGTGTGTGCTTGGTATGTGAACGGGAATTTAGGAATAGCCACAGATATCTGCAGAAATTGCAGACAGTGAAATCTCTGTGCAGAACCCCACAATTTTTTACTCTAGGTCTTACCTTTAGCTTGGCACAATGTGCATGGCAGCACTGACAGGGAATAATTGGTAATAAATGACCTCTCTCTTCTGGCATACATTTTAGCATGATTTTCACCCCAGAGTTGTGTTTGCAGTGTGAGCAAGATGCATCTCACTGGCTGATGACCCAAACGAACCCTGACCCTCCAACTGCTGACCACACACAGTCCATCTCCCAGCACCGTATTGCATTGCTCAGGTTAGTTCGGGGACAAAAAATCAGCTTCAACCACCTATATATTTGTCTAGAAATGGGACGTGTGGCTGCCACAGGGCTCCCCAGGGCACTGTTTTCAGCCTACTGATGGAGGGACAGAGGCTCTGCATTGCCTGCAGCCTGCTAGCAGTGGTGAAGCCAGGGATGGATGAACCCTCTGGTCTACAGATGCTTGACCCAGGTGACCCAGAGTACAGGAAAGAGAGCTGGGGACTGGCTTCATGAGGGCCAAAGCTGATCCTCTAGGGAAATTTTTGTTGGCACCAGGTGAGTTTTGCCCATGAGGAAGAGCCCTGAGGTCCTTCCCCGTGCTCCTCCCCCAAAGGGTGGGTGCGTGGGACCTGCTCTGCATGGTCTCCTCCACCCCACTTGGCAGGAGGTCAGCAGGAGACACCGCCTCTCAGCAGGGCAGGATGCCACCGATCCGCTGGTGGTAATTTGGGTCAGGAGCACCTGTGTGAGGGCAGTGGTGTGTGAGGCAGGACTGGGACCGGCCTCAGCAGCCCTGGCCGAGGTGGGAAGCTGCAAATGCACTCGTGTGCATCCGCGCTGGGCACTTGGGCTCTGCTGGCTGCCATCTCCCTGCTCTGCTGAAGCCAGGGTCCGGCAGCATCCGGGGTCTCCCCCCTCACTTGCAAACAAGCTGTCACTGACCAGCGAAGGGGATGTATTTTTAGTGTGTTGGAGGCAGTCTCCTAGCTACAGCTTGAAGAGCTCAGCTGAGCAGGGGCTGGCAGTCCTAAGCCTGCACAAAAGCAAACACCACTGATGAATCCTGGTGTTCAGGCCAAATCCTGCCCCAGGTTTGCTGCTGTGTCCCCCACCACCTACCCCTTAGCTTAGCTTTCAGGGTTTGGTAGAAATGTTGCCCAGGTATTCCTGTGGGTTCCTGGAGCACGGCTGGTGACCGGGGTTGTTTACATCCTCTGCTGAGCTAGAAATGGTCTTTTGTTCAAGTACGGAGATGTACGCTCCCTGCTGCCAGGATAAAAGACCAAATACTGTTTATGTTGTATGTAGTAATCTATCTCACATCTGCCAGAGTTTGGCTTTATGTAAAGATGTGAAAGAGCATTCATTAATTCCTCTTTAAGGGCAAGGCTATTAAAAAGTTATTTTAATTTTGGGCACGAATTCAGAATTTCCACTCTTTCTGAAGTTGCTTGTCTTCCTTAAATTGCTATCTGTCTCGGAACTGTTTATGGATAATAAAATGTCTTTAAAGATTCTCTTTTGTTTTGGAAAAACCTTGGAGATAATTTGTCTGGCATCTCCTGGATGTTTCGCAGACACTGCATGGTTGTTGTTGGGCTGTTACTAGGATGACTGGAAGTCAGGCAGGGTTACCTAAGCCTCCAACTTTCTTTGTACTACTGAAACAGGCAACGTAACTGCTGCAAAGAGCAGAGTACTCGTGTAACTCAACAAAAGCCAAGCATTAGAGAAGACTGGGCTTTGAGTCTGATCTTGTTTGCGAGCAAAATGTCTAACTCTGCCTTGAATTAATCAAGTTAATTTATTTTTTTTCCCCATATTGCCTTCCTTTTGCTCTTTGGAAAGCCTGCACTTGCTCTCTGAGAGCTAAATGACTTTTTTCCTAGACTTTACTCTGATATGCCTTATGTAGGAACAATGAAACCTCTTGTTCAACTTTCAGGAAAATTCCCCCGGGGCCTGGACTTCTTTTGCTGCTGCCATTGTTTCCATTTGCCATTTACAATTTCATTTTGTACATGAACAGATCTCATCAACCTTTATTAAAGAGTGGGACAAACTCTGAGTTTGCGCTATTGCAAAAACTTTGGATGGGTGGAACATAATCTCAGACTGGGGGTGATATACGTGTGCTTGTACCGTGGAAGGATTTGGTATGGAACAGGCACCAGTGTTGTAGTCCAAGGAGTTTTTCAGAAAATTATTTTCCTCTATGGTTTCACCAAGCAGTCTTTCCTCTACATTGCAAGGAGCTGTACACCTCCAAGATAAAAAGTGCACATTTACAGGTGTGCTTTAATTGATGCCCATATTACTAAGAAAGAAGAAATGGAAGCCCTCTACAACAAAAATTGGACATGGTTATGCACCTTATATAGGGGCTATTTATAAGCTGATGAGAAAATCTGTTTTGAGGCTTCTGTTTTACATAGCCTAGAAAGAAACAGAGAGTCTTTTCATGTCTTTTATAAGTTCAGGAGTTACTATTAACAAAAAAAAGAAGAAAGAAAATTCCTTCCAGAAAGCTTGCATACGTGATTACAGCGAAGTTCTCTTATAGGATAAATATGGCTATTTCCTGTTCTCCGAGCTGTTTCTTTCTGTTTTGGTGGAAATTAACTGTTATAACTCTTACACTCAAAAAGGGGTATTTTTTCATACGCACTGGAGCAATCCCCAAATTTGCTGCAACTGCTCTAGAGAACACAGTAAGGTCATGGTGCTCTGGCCTATCTAATACCATATCTAATGCTGTAATCTCATATTCCCCCTTTTCTTGAGTAAGCCAAGCCCTAAGGTGTCTTCCATGGAGTCAGCTGAAGAAGGAAATAATTTTTCTTGTGACTGCGGAGAATTTGAAATCAAGCTTCTTGAGATAAACAGAAGTTTTCTGTGACATTCAAACATCTCTACCTTCCTCTAGGCAGAAATGATGGATGAAGGTACTGTAGCTGCCACAAACTAATTTTCAGCCAGGCTGGGTCTTCCCAAATTGCAGTATGTGCACTAGAGTGAAGTAACACATTGCTGGAGTGTCCTGTCCAGCTGGGAGCTGCTGTCATCATCAGCGGTGGCATGCAACCAAGATACATTTGGGAACATTTGAAGCAAGCAATGAATCATGGGCTGTCGTGTATAATTATATGTCACTGGATAACGTAATGTTGCTGTTGGAGTGCATGTGGGCTAGTAAAACTTTGCTGGAATGGATGGGCTGTAACAAGACTCTAAGGGCCAAGAGACCCACTTCTTCCCCTGTTGAAGTTTTCAGACTGAGGCTGGAGGTGCCCCTGGGGAACATACTGCTCTTGCCAACATGTAAGTCATTACTGAATGGAAGGAGAAGCATGAATTTTTATGGCCTGTGCTATGAAGGAAGTAAAACTAGAAGATCTAATAGTCCTTTTCAAAGTTTCAAATCCATGAAAACACGTGTGGTGTCATAAGACCCTCCCTGCTAACAGCAAAGCCTTTTCCCTTCAGTTCAAATGGCAGCAATCAGTTGCTACTTGCTGGCTGTAATGCATTGTTTACCTGTCTCTAGAGGTATGCAACTGATGTATTATTGTGCTTTGTTAATTTTCTTTTCCTTTCATACTGTCACATACATTTTTCCTGAATTGTTTCTTTTACAGCTTTACTAAGTGCTGCTTCTTCTGGGAAATAACTCTGTGTTTGAGGCTCAGCCCTTCAAGGTGTTGAGAGCTCTGGACCTTCTCCAAGAAAGCTCTTAAGAGAATGGTCAACTTTAGGTGTACAAGTAGTCTGGGCTAAGAATCACCGTGTTTTTAGATGGAACCTCCAGAGCATAGTGGCCACTTTGCCAGAAATCAGTTCATTTAAGCATATATAATATCATTATTTTGACACTTATCTATTGAAGGTTCCCTTACAGCATCCCTGAAGTATTAGGGCAGCCATTGACCACTTGTTATGAACACACTATTGATTAGCTATGAGTCTGAAGTGGTCTAGGGAAAAAACAAAAAGAGAGACAAAAGAAAGTCCTGTTCGATAATTCTGCATCCAGATTTTTTTTTCAGAAGGAAAAATTAAAAGCTTAGACTTTGGGTGTTTATCTCCTTTTAGGCATCCACAGAAATCCACATTCCAGCTAAGAGATAAAAAGATATAACAAGAACAAGAGGAGGGGAATAAAGAATGTTTGAAAAGAAACAGAAGAGCCTGGACTGATGCATTTGAGCAAGAGTTGATGTTAGGAATTTCCATGTAGAATAAGCAAAATAAAATGTCATCTCATGGTTTAAATACTGCCAGATGATTCAATATACTTTTCACAGCATTCTTTTACCATGTGATATTCTCTTATGTTTGTTGCAGTCAGGAAATGAGAAACTGCTTGAAAGGGAAAGGTTAGGCCTTGTGTCATTGTGTAATATATGCCCACAAGCCTATTATATTAACAGAGTGGCTTAAGATAATTCAGAATGGAAGATGGAGTTCATTTCTACCACAGTGTATTCTCACTGTGATCTGCTGACAGAAATCAGTGTATCATACACTTGTTAAATTAAGCTTCATGAGGAATAGAACCAATGAGGAAATAATTTTTTTTTCCTGGGAATGTTGACATTTGGAAAAAAGGTTTTAGCTTGAATCAGGATGAAAAATCAAACTCCAACACATGTTCATTCCAGCAATCTATTAAATAGGACATAAAATGTTGATTTGAGTAAATTAAAACATTGTATGTCAATATTTGTAGACTTTTCATTTACATTCTGACTCTCATTTACAGCTTTTACTAGAGTTAGTTTGCAGTTTTGAAAGATTATTTGAACCAAAGATGAATTTTTATATTAAAAATGTTGAAAATTGACATTTTGATAATTTTTTAAATAGGCTTTGGGAGTAAGTAATTTGAGAAAAATGACTATTTGTAACAGACATTTTTCTTTTCAAAGCACAGGTATTTCCTAAAGGAAAAATGTTTTCTCTGAAAAACTCTCAGCCTCCCATAATGTTGAATTAAGCAATACATGTTTTAATTACCTTGCTGTTTACTTCTTCTGTAGTTCCTCAGACTTTAAGGAAACTGTTAAAGCAAGGGTAGAGAGGATTGTCTGTTCTGCTTGCACTCATAAAACTCATATATTGTGGTCTGGTTCAATGTCAGCCTAGTTCAGATGTTCTCCTGCCTGCCATGTTAGAGGCTCAGTTCATGACCAGAGGCACATACAAGGCATTAACATATCAGTATTGCACATAGTCTGCACCATATGTGGGGAGGGCTCAGAATTCAAGGAAGGATCATTCACTAGCTGCATTTCTTCAATTCACATGCTGACTGTCACTTTAGATGAGAAAATCCAGTGAAATTTGGTCAGTTCTTGTTCTGGTTGGTATAAAAAATTGTATCTTTTTCATAAATTCTGTAATGTGTTCAGTTGTCTCCAGGCTTAACAACAATTCTGACCCCCACCTCTAAATTAAAAAGGGTTGAGAGGTGCTGCCTCCTTCTTACTCCTTTGGCCTTAAGATGTAATTCAGAAATTAAATGCTTAACAAGCAGTTTAAAGGAAGAACTTTAAATGCACATGAATGGTCTCTACCGTTAGCAAACGTGAGGTGGAAAATAGCTAGGAATTATAAGTGAAGGGCTTAATAGGATTTTGAAATCAGCCTAACACACACAAACATTTTGAGGCAACACATTATTTAACAAATCCTGCCAGTATGTTTGTTCATTCACCTTGCTTCTGCGTTGGTGTTGCTATAGCTGCCAAGGCAGAAGTTGGCTTGTGGCTGCTTTTCCTGTGCCTGGCAGCCCTTGCTCACGGGTGCTGCTGCCCAGCAGGGGCTGACGCACCCCACACAGGCAGGCACCCCTGCCCTCTCCCATCATCCTGCCCCGGGAAGGGGCTTGGGTCTTCCCCACAGCGGGATCGTAAGTCCCCCTGTCCTTCTGAAAACCTCTCTGTGCCACCCCCAGACCCTGCAGGGGAGCGGGGCAGGAGGAGCTGCACTGGGTTCAACCCCTGGGATTTCACGGCTCTTGGTGTGCTACAGGATGGTCTGTTGAAACCTGCTGAATGCAATCTGGTAAATAACCCTCAGAAAGACCTATACTTCAGTGTGTGCTTTGACTAGCAAAATGTCTCTCCTTTCCCTGAGTATAACCCACAAGCATTAGTACACAGCAAGCAAGAAGATCTGGGTTGGAAATAGGGATTCTACCAGTCTGGACTCATCCACATTTACTTTTTTAACTCTTCTCTGTTGCATTATTCACATCTATGCAAATGTTCTATTCTGTGTTACTGCATTTATCACATCTTTTCTGTGATTTGGCAAGGATGCGGGATGTGCTTACACTTTCCATACAGATATGAAAAACTCTTTCTGTATGCTAACAGGACAAGCTAGCTCAGCTGCTTTCAACGTCAAAGCCCATTCATAATGCAAGAAGACCAACAAGAGGTGTTCCTAAGAGCATTTTGGTTCAGCACACTCCATTTTCTGTCTCAGAGGGACCTGGAAATGCGCAGTTACAGTCCTGCAACTCTTCCTTTACATAAAAATTTCTGCTAGCTGGGGCAGGACACATGGCTTTCTTGTTAGTCTTTGGCTCTCCTACAGGACTAGGACTTCTTCAGGCTTTACACAGCCTTCATACATTCAAAGGGGTGAAAGAGGAGGAACCATTGTAGACTGTGGTCACCTTTGTAACCTTCATTCCAAATACCGGAGAAGATAGCAAAGTCCACAGTTTTTCTATGCTGAGGATTGTAAATAATTCATTAAAAATCTTGGAAATAATCATAATCCATTACATTTTTCCAGAGATGATAGAAGAAGGAAGGGACTTTCAAAGGCATGAATTATGAGCTCATTTCCATGATCTTTTCACCATAAAAGAAGGTGGCATATGTGAAACTTTTGCATCCAGTCTGTCCTCTGTTGGCTGCCCACTGATTTATGCAGGCACATAAATTACTCAGCATCAGAGGACTGTATATTGTACGGCCTCAAGTCAGCAAGACAAACAAGTACATGCCTAATTTTAAGCAGATGAGTTGTTCCAAGAAAAAGGGTTTTCATGAAAAATTAGAATTAAGCATTTTCTACAAAGAACTGAAACTTATACATTGCTTCCAGATGAGCCTCCTTACAGAATCCAAACATCCTGGCATCTGAATATGCTGATGTACCATACTCCATCCCAACCAGATGTAATACAGTTGGCTTTTCAACAGAAATACTGCATACCTAAAGTATGGCGGAACCATTGTCTCAGGGTGGAAGAAGCTGGACTTGCTCACAGGCTTCTGGAGTTTCTATTTTGGAGGGCAGAAAAGCAGCTCTGGGAACAGAATTTATTCAGTTTTCCAAAGCAGTTGACTTCTTCAGATTGTGTTTCAAAAAAAAAGCCTTTTGAGTATTCCTGTCAAAGTCTTGTATTAAAATTTTATTTCTCCTGTCAAAGGCAATAATTCATATGGTAGCAAGCCACAAACACTGCCTTATAAATGGCACTGTGAAAATATGTAGAAAACATTCTACTTTCCTCAAATCAGGCATGCTAAGGACAACAGCTGCTGCCTTTCTAGCTTGGGGAGCAGGTGTTTGACCACCTACAAGCAGGATGTTTTCTCCTTGTATGAAAATCATGCAGGTTTACTCAGTGATGCCAAAGAATCAAGGCAATGCAGTAGTCCAAAAATTAAAATACTGACAGTCTTCCTCTTATTGCATAACTTGGTCCAGTGCCATGGAAAAATACATCAAATTAATAAAAAAGGAACAGAGAGTTTTGTCCTTGTATGTGCTGTTGGAGCTCTATGAAGCCACCTTTCTTGTTGCTGCTGTTTGTTTATTTATTTTGTGGCACTCTGGAAAAGTCTATATGGTGAATAATTAACCTGGGAAATCTTGAGAGCCTGGTATCTCTGAAGAAATACTAATGCCTCTGAGCTTCCTCCCAGTTTAATGGATTCTAAGGAAATTGTTAGAGTTGGTCCACTGACTGAACAGTATTGGCCCAAACCCTTAATTTTGAGTAGCATAAATATATTATCTGGCAAAAAAAGAGATTTTTAATGAAAGTTGTTAAAAACTTATGACAAGAAAATGGTAAATTAAATCTTCTGCCTCAGTAAAACGGTAGGAAACCATAAGAACTACAGGAGAGCGGCAGGAACGGATAGAGGCAGAGTCCAACAGCTGGAGCAAGGAAACATAAAGCATTTTGTAGGCTAGCCTAAGGTGGGAACTGAAACTTGTTCCTCTGTGGCATAGATTGACTAGGGCTTAGGAAAAGGAGTGATGAATCTGCTTTCACATGTTTTCTAGCTGGGAAGGAAAGATATTCGCTAACGACCCTTAGCTTTTTATTTTGGGAACTGAAGGAAGATCAAAATAGACCATATGCTTAGTGCAGACAGTGCCGGTGTTTGATGAAATGGCTGTAAACCTTTCAGAATTTGCTGAGGAAATTAGCAGGAAATGAAAAAAACCTCCTCCAGTTCTATTTTTACCTTTCATGACATTGTATTATATTATCCAGTTTTAGTACAAAGAAATCATGGCTTAAGTATTGAAAAAGGCAGTTCTTGAAGTATCAAGGAAAAAAAGCTTTCTCAAGAGCAGAAAACCTGAAAGAACATTTGATACAGGTGCAGGTGCTCAGAGGAACTTTTTGTTTCACATAATTAAGTCTGTAAAAATCTCAGCCACTTTGCATTTAAAATAACTTTTAACATCTGGTACTGAAAGCCAAAGTTCTGGTGTAATGTAAGGCTGATCCAATGTGCCTTAAAATCAACAAGCTCCTCTTTGTCATTCTTAGCAATCTTTATCTGATATATTTTTGTCTGTATTTGTGTTAGTGCTTCAAAAGGTGTGCTGCTGTTCTAGCAATCATACAACTGAAAATAAGAGAAAGCTGAGAGTTTGCATGTACTAAGCAAAAATGTATAATTGCCTAAAGTACTCTCCTCACCCCAGCCACGAAGGGGACCTAGTGAACTGGTCTGACATGTGGCATCTATGACTCAACACTGGCTCTGATTGAAATAAACACAGTTCTTCTAGAAGATGAGTCAAAGGAAAATGGCAGCTGGGAAGACTTTTCTCAAGGATAAGGCTTGCATCTGCTCAGTGTGACACTTTTCTTCTGACTGCTATTTTGAATGGCCATCTGGTGCAAGTCTGTTCCAGCCACGTACACATTCTGAGCAGTTTCTCCATCTACCTCCAGTACTTTGGAGGCAGAGGCTCCACAGGCCAGTGTAGATATGATCTGGGAAGCAAGCCTAACAATTCTGCAGTTGAACATCACTGCATCTCCAAAGCAGCCAAGAGAACTGGCTGAAGAAGCAGTTTCCAAGACACCAGATGCTGTTGCAAACCAGTCATGCAGAGCTTGTTGTTTTCTTTTCGAGACCTTGTTTCCATCCTCCTGTGAAGGGTAGGCACAGAGTGAGGGATGGCCAAAGTTGGAACTCTGCTCTATGAGAAGTGTACGTACTGTGTTTTGCTCTTCACAAACAAGATATGTCTTGTTCATAACAAACATGAGAGCTCTCTCCACATTTTAATGTTTGTGTCCCCTCCTCTCCTGGAGTCATTGCAGGAAAAAGGTGCCAAAAGTTGTTAATTCTTGTAATGTGACTTTCTAGCAATATGTTTTTAGCTTCAGAGCAGGAGAGTCCCAGTTTCAAAGCTGCCCTTGTATCACGATTCCCTCCTAGTCACTCCTCTCCTTTTATAGTTCACCACTTCTTTCATCACTCTCTCTCCTGTCTCCACCCTACAACCTCCTGTTTATTGTATTATGTTTAACTAGTAACATGGAGCACTACAATGCAATATACACCACACTACTATTCTTGAGGATCTTTGTGGATGTGTAACAGGCTTCTATATCTTCCCAGCTATTTTTTTAAATTAATCCTCATCAAACTAGGGAGTAGCTGCTATTGATGTATAATCTGTTCTTCATCTTCTTCCTAATACTGCACCCAAATTCTTTGGCAGCTTGCAAACACTTAGTGCTTGTTTTGGAATGTCTTTGATCACTGAATTGGGGCCAGGACATGACATTCACAGCTAAGCTGTACCTTCTACTCTTGCCTTTTCTGCATCCACAGTGATGATTTCGATCAGTCTTTAAATTTGGTTTGGTTATGTTGCCCTGAAGCTCTTGATCAGAAAGCCTCATTTCTCTAATATCCAGCAGCAGCCACAGATAGTAATCATCACTGATGGAGGACAAGAGGAGGAATAGTCCATTTTCTATTAAATGAAAGTCTCCAAGTGCTTCTTGGTATTGCACAATAGATTGCAATCCATGATTACAGAGCTTATATGTAAAAAATATTCTTGGAGCAATAGCCTCAGCTGTGCACTCCTGCTTAGTCAGTTTATGTGGGATCAGAAACACAGTAGCTCAAGCTACAGGCTGAATGGAGAATGGGCAGTTAAATACCTGTTTTGTCATTACTGATTCCTCTGCCAGCTTCACTGAATAGGTTTAATTCCGTATTACTCAGAAGAGTTACATATGCATAAAATGAGTTTCTGTGGTTTGGGAATCAATTCCCTGGTTTCTCACAAATCTCCTTAATCAGATACATATTTCTGACGTTATTCTAAATTTGTTTAACCCCATTAAAATGAGGTTAAAGCTGACTTATTTCAAATTTTATTAACATCTAAGAAAAAACCTGTCTTACAATTTTTACAGTCAAGAGTTGCTTAATAGCAAACTAGGTGTAATAGTTAATTATGCACAAGCTATTTTTTTAAAAGTGTTATGCTTCAGCTTTCTTTAAATAGTTTTTTCACTGTAAAATTAATACATAAATTCCCTATGACTTTATGATAATAATTTTTATTTTCCCACTAAACTATGGGAAATCGTATTTTTCTTTTCTGCTGTAGCATTCTTTTTTCCTTCTCATGTATAGCATTTCCAAATAAATATAGCACAACAATCAGTGGATCTTTAGAAAAATTCACAGAGGAGTAAAACACACACGTCAATGAACTGTAGGCCTGTTGGTCTATTTCCGGCTCCACATGATCTTTCTAGCACTCATCAAGCTTTCAAAAGTTAATTGGAAGCCCTAAGTATTTCCCTAATTTTGGATTTCATTCTCCTGATGCAATGAGAAACTAACAACACCGAGAAACTCCACTTGGCTTAGCGCAGTGTTTTGTACAAATGCATGTATTTAAGCAGGTGAACCCTCAACCTCAATGTATTTAAAATCAGTTTTCTTTTAATGCAGTTGCAAACTAGAAACTAAACAAAAGCAAACAGATGCAGTACAAGACACAGCAGTTCTGAGAATGGAGGACTATTGACTCTCTGGCTGTTGGTGGCATTGAGACCTGGAGCTGATGGTATTGTATCCTTAAGCTATTAAAGTTAACTAATAGCAGCAGTATGGCTCTGTAAGGGCCAGGCATTGAAGGAGATGTATCAGACCTCATTAGCCAGGTACACAATGCTGGAGCCTGCAGAAGCTCAGGGGTCTTGAGCCTGGTTTGAAGTTCGGGGGTGCTGTGCTCCTCCACTCCCATCCAACCCCCATGCTCCAGTTCCTGCCCTCTCCCTTGTTCCCTTCACCTCCCTTGTTCCCCTTTCCTTCCAGCACTCCTTGCAAGCCTTTCTGATATGAGGCTGCTTCTTCTTTCTGTTTCAGGCTGCTGGAAGCCATCAGGAAAAGTAGTGGGAGCATACAGGAGGGTTTCCTTGCATGTGGTTTTAGTTGCTGGGTCACACATCCTTGAGTGCCTGCAGGAGTAGTTGCAGAGGAACAAATTCTTGTGCCTTTCTACCCTGTGCTGGAACATGCTAAACAGACAGAGATTCTTGGGGAAAGGCAGGCACCAACATCTAACACATGATCTATTATCAAGGGCAAACTGAGAATTTTCACAGTATTATATTTTAACCAAATTTGGGCAAATTTTGCAAGGAATGACTAAAGACAAATTCCTAATGCCAGGATCTTGTACACACAGCCCTGACATACTTCAGATCCCAGACCCAAATCAGCAAGACATTGGAACTTCTCTGATAAATAATGTTATTTTTAACATGGGTAAAATAACATTATCTCCTTAATGTCATTCTGAAAAATGGGTGAACCCTTTCAGTTGAAACTTTCAAATAAAATTCAGCTTGTGGCAAATGTTTTTAGGCTCTGTTCTAACAATGAAACCTGAGAAAAGTGATAAGGATTTAAAACCCAGCATCTTAAAAATTTAAGAATTGGACATTTTTAATTATAGGCATTTTTACCTTAATTCCTTGTAGCTACATCTCCTGCTCTTGGTTTTAGAATGATAATAATCTTGTCAAAACTCTTGATATACAGAAGGAAAGAGGGTGTTCATACAATAAACACAATAGGTATTTACCCAATAAGTGGCATAGTTACTCATCTTGCAGTGTTTTCACCTTTTCTCCCAGCTGATCTTCCCCTGGCAGGTTAATTCAGAGTACCTTCAACTACTGAGTTACAACTAAGTCCATGCTTCTGCTTCATACCCTGTAACTGTGGGTTAACCCATTCCAGCACATCTGTAAACAGGAAATGCTTGAAGAAGGTTAGAAAATTTTAAATAATATCTTGTTCAGATTGCTGAGAGTTTAAAACTGCATAATAATGCAGAATATAGGACTGCATTCCCCACTTTATTCTTGGAAGGCAGCACAGGAAAGATAGTAGTAGAATTAGCCATCATCTGAAGACTAAAAATTACATTGATCTGAAATATTTGCCATGTGGCAAAGGTGACCTTAGTTGTTGGCTAACAAGCCACCAGCAAGGTTGAAAACTAAAAGCAGGAACATGCTGTGAGCAGCATGTGAATTTACAAGAATGCTACCCAGTATGAATCTCTCCCAAGCAGGTGGGTGAGAGGTTCACTTCTTCATCAGACAGTACCAATGGAGAGAACAATGCCAAAAGCAGCTCAGCTTTACTCTAAAACCTTACCAGAAATGCTTGAATCAGACTGAGTTCGTACTAAAGTACTTGTGAGGTATCTCTCTGTAGTTTCTAGTTACTAATGGTGCTTAGTCACACTTTTTTGCACAATTTTACTTAACAGACTTCAAGAACAGTGAAGTGCTTTTTTTCCCCTATGAATTCCTGCACTGATCATATTTTCACACTTTGTCATTTTGAACAAGTAGTGCACAGCAGCTACCACTTGCCTTAAATTTTATCAGCTGTCAGAGAGTCTTTGACAACATGAACAGAGAGACTATGTGACACATACTGGAAATTTATAGATTACTGTGCAAAGCTGTCTGGATTTTGAAGGATTTTTGTTAAGAAGTAAAATGCGTCCTCTTCTATCCTTCTATTTCCTCCCCACTGTCCTGATCTCTTCATCTCTACTGCTGCTAGTCAGAACCAATCATCTCACCCCAGAGTGTGTAGCGGTACAGTGATTTTGCTAATAGTAGTTACTGCCTGAGAACTGCAGAAGGTGCTTGGAAAGAATCATTGAGAACAAGCAGGTCACACAAATTGCAAGCCAAAAAACCAAGAACTATGGAGGTCCATATTCAAGTCTGCATGATCTGGGTAATCCCAGATAACCTCTCCCGGTGAATTTCTAACAGGCTAGTATTCTTCCCAAGTCTTGCCATTTTACCTGTAAGACAGCGAATTGTTTGAATGGTAAAAATGCTAGTTTTCAGATCCTTCTGTGCTGTCCAAGTCCAACATCATTGACATCAGCACAAAGTTTGGTATCTTTAGTGGCAATGTGCTAAACAGTCTGGTTTTAGCTACAGGAGAGCAACACATCTATCCAGTGGATGACAGGTAAGTTTTTGGCATGAATGTGTGCTCCAGACAGTAAGAATGAAATGGCCAAAAATTTTGAAATCCTGAAGATGTGTCTGCCATTGCATGGGTTGCATGCAGGCAAGGGGCTTACCTTGGCCAACTGGTGTTTGGATGACCCTGAAATCTACAGAAAGAGAGACCAGTTTAGTAACACCTATCATGTCATGATTTTACTGAAGCAGCAACTTTGCCGGTCAATAACTTCAAGGAGCTCACCTAATGCTCTTGGTAATGTTTGATGTGGATTACATTGGCCACCAACAGGAATGACGGTCATTCAGCTTTACAGATTGAAATTACAAAAATTTTCTAAATTGTGCTAAGTTTTGTATGGTATTTTGTTCAGAGCCCAAAAGAATATGTTTGTTGTCATGTTGGGGTCAAGATTAGTGATTCTCAGTAATATGCTAATCCTGATAACGTAATCAGTATGATAACAAATTTTATCATCAATACATACTCCTTTCAACAGTAAACCTCTGAAGAGAAGAAACGTGATTCTTTGTGAAAATATCCCACCAAATTAAGGAACAAAAACAAGAAAGAAAACCTATCAGCTCTTACTAATGAAAATAGAGCACCTAGAAATGACTTCATGAAGTTAAGAAAGCATGTGCCTACTGGTTATTCAATAATCTAGGGATCAAACCAAAAACCAAAATTTCTCTTTGCAAAAAGAACCATTGGACAGTTTTCTAAATATGGAGTAGCATTTCCTAAATATGCATGCATTTTTTCTGACTTCTAGCCTTTGGAGGAAGAGTACAATTTTTTTTTTTTATATATATAATCAAATGTCAGAAACTTAACCTTCAAAGATGACATTGAGGGTAGATCAACTACAGTGTGATATACAACACAAGTAATCAATTTGTTTTGAAAACAATGTTCTTTGCACTTTGCAAATAAAGATTTTCCATGTGGCTGTTTCTCAAAGATAAAAAATACAAGCACTGTTTTTAGAATATCAAGAAACAGCAATAATAATGCATATTCATTCTCTTTTGCAAGTTTATCTGTATCTTCTCCAGTATAACTGCTGACTGTATTGCCATGCCAAACTATCAGAGTATACTCAATACCTCATGGCAAGAAGTTTAACATGTTACATCTTATTCTTCAATTTTATATGTAAACAAATGTAGTACTTCGATTTGGCATCAAGATTCCTCATCAACAGTTTCCTCTTTTTTTATTTGCTAGTGGGGATTGCATTTTCCATAAATTTCCATCGTGTTTGAAAATGAGAATTAAACTGTTTGACTTGTATACTGTATTTTTTACAGTACACTGTGAGGCTGATGCATTGCAAGAAATACTGTTGCTAGATAATTGTCAATGTATTACATTATTAGTGAATATTAACTGCTTTTAACAGTAAATATGTGGTTAGAGAAATGTAAACCTTGTGCCAAGAATAGAAATGTGAACTGTATTAACTAAGCCAATAATAATAATAACTAGCATGAAAGTTTATACCGGTTTTTAAGTACTTTTTACACATATAATAAAGATTAAATTCTTCAGATGTTTAGATGAGGACGTCAGGAGTTATCAAAAAATCTGTCTTTTATATAAAAAAATAAAACTTCCCTAAAGTATTTAAACAAATGTATAGCATGCAACAACTGCTAGAGTAAGCAGCCCAAAAGAAAGTAGCAGTAAAAAGCAGAAGCCCTGTGTAACACAGCACATAGATTATTGAACATGAGTGATATGCAAGGGTAAAACATTTTCCCTCTGACTGCAAAGGAGGCAAAATAACACATTACATTCTTAACAAGAACAAGTGAATGAGATCAAAGTGCCTTTTGTTAACATTTCTGGCAGATTCAGTATTTGGCAGCCATTGTGTCAGTGTTAAAACTAATCTTTAAGAACAAGGAGGGATCACATTCATTTGGAGAGACCTCCCATCCTGAGAGCTGTTCAGGCTCCACCTTGCACTTACAGGACTCTGCTCTGGTGGGCCTGGCATAGTTCCAGTTTGCTACATGAATCTCAGTCAGTTCAAACCGGGGCTGCCTATAAAGTTAATACAGTTATTTACACTGAACGAGCAAGCATAAGCAGCATCACAAAGTAAGGCGCTATCTTCTAAACATACCCTCAGAGAGCGATGGAGAGCCATGGTGGGAATGAAAGTAGTGGGACAGTTTGGGAGACCTCCACCCCTGGTCTGCTCCAGGGGGATTTTCTTGCACACAGCATCTCTCTCTCAGCTTCTGCAGAAAACATTGCTGAGATGAGAGTTCATCTTTCCTACAGATAACAGGCATATCAGCAGAAGTGTGTCTGCTCCCAGGTCTGTAAAAATCAGGGTGAAGATGCTTGAGAGCTTTCCTGCTTCCATGTCTGTTTTCTGCTGTTGTCACTGTGCCCCCTCCTCACCAGCAGCATGGTGGGAGGTTTGGTTTTACTGAGGGATGGATTTAAAAGTACCCCCAACATGTAAACACATTTTCTGCCCAGCTATCTGCACAGTTCTCGTATTGTGCCTGCCTTGGCCCTTTCCCAGGTTTTTCCATCAGAACCCTCAGACTCCCAGTGCCTCAGGTTCAGGGTCTGCAGGTGTTGCCCCCTTACTCTGTGAGTCACCTCTAGCTATGCACTTTCTCTTCCACCTGGAGGGTCACAGGGCTTAGGCCTTTTCTTGATGGTCCAAATCACTCTGGCCCCAAATCTTACATTTGAAATACAATAACCTATGGTGGGCCAAGAGCTCTGAGGTGGCCCCACCAAGTGGCCAGTAACACCTGATGGAGGTCCCACGTGTTGGCTTTGCCTTGCTTTTATTCCTGGCCTGCAGTGCCTCACTGGCTCTGGCTTTTCCAGCCTCCAGGCCCACTTGGCTGAACTTCCCTTTGCTTAGGTGAAGAAACACCTTTGCTGAGCTGGAACAGGATCATCTTATCCAGCATGAGAAAGCCAAAGCCATCCTTAAAGGGGAAATCAGCCACTGCTCTTGCACAGCAGTGGTCCCAGGCTCAGCTGGGGCTTTCCCCTGAACAGAAGTCCTTCATTTAGATTTGCTCCTATGTCTTCCTCACCCTCCATAAACACCCCAGGTCCTGCAGACACAGCTCCTACCACTATGAGTGCACAACCTTCTCCTTCCCCACCATGGGTCCTTCTTTTGGATGCCAATTAAAACCAAAATTAAAACCTTTTCCCTTCTGAGTCAGAGAGATCCCTACACCATGAGCAGGAAGGTGGAGTCATGCTGGGAGAGAGGGGATGACAACAGCAACCCCTAAAAGTCAGGAAAAGAAGCTCCTGACCCTCTGCAAGTGAAGGGAACAGAGACCACTTTCATTTCCCTGTGCTTGGAGTTGCAGCACCTGTGGGTGAATCTAGACTGTCCGTGACATGACTGCATGCCAAAGCCAAGAGGATGGTGAATGTGATCCAGTATAAACAGGGAAGAGGGAAAGGAGGCTGGCAGCTTTCAAAGAGGTGCTGCAAACTGCCAGCGTGCAGGAGGAGGAGTGAGGCAGCCAAACTTGGCATGCAGCTGCTCAGTCCCTGAAGCCAGCCAGCTCTGTGGCTGGGCCAGGAGGGACAAGGGGTGGTCACTGTGAGAATTGGTACAGGCAGCTTTGGATAATCTTTGCATTATATGCTACATGGACATCTCTGTGTCCATTTTCCATGTGCCAGCCAGGTGCCCTCCAGCCAGCCTCCCGGTGATCTGATGGCAGGAAACAAGGAGCACTTTATGGCCAAGCACAGACCTGCTGAGCCTAGAGACCTCACAGCGATCCTGGCTACCTCTCCTCATTCCCATGGCTGAAATCTCTGTAAATAGCTGCACACGCTTGTTCCCAGCACTGAGATAAATTCTCAGACACCCCCCACCCCCCCCCCTTTCAGGCTTCCTTCATTCAACGGGTTAAGTTTCCACCAACGTTTCTGAGGGAAACACTACCTTAGCTCCTTTAAGCCTGGGATGCTGGGGGCTGCCAGAGGAAAGGAGCCCTCACAGTGGAGCGGGGGAACAAAGGAAATACTGGTCTTTGGGCAGAGCTGTTGAGGACTGTGGACCTTGGCTGTCAGTGGTGAAAGCAAGTTGCAAAAAGTAGGACTGAAACCAAGACATGATACAGCAGCCGTTTGTTACTTTCATGAAAAGCAGCAATTTCACTGCACAGCAAACCACAAGCAGAGATTTTGTGGAGAATATTCTGCCAGTTGTCCCTCCTGGATTGCTCCTTCCAAGTCTCACAGGGAAGTGAGAGAGCCACATAGGGAATGGTGGCAGTTGTAGTTTCAGCAAGGCTTCATTTCCTGATCTTCCTCCATCTGCTCCCCCTTGCTGTTGGAAATGCTGTGCAGGACACGTACCAGGCGAGAAGGCCCTGGTGTGAAAGTCAGACTGCAGCATGTCAGTCCAGTCCCTCTTCGAGGACGGCGGAGCACCCGCTCCTCTGCTATCCAGCAAATGCTCAGGTAATAGCAGAGGAGATCCTGGCCATGGCTGAGATACCTAGTGAGGGTTCCTCACCTGCAGGAGGCCAGGGGGATAAACAGCCGTAAATAGCAAGAGAAGAACAATGAAATCATAATGTCTACACAATTTGCCTGCTGGACTTTTTCCATGGCTGTTACCAGGCAAGAACTGTGGAAAGCCGAGGCAGATCAGCCAGAAATGTCAGCAGTAAAGCATTCATGGTGAACCACAGAGGCCTGCAGAATAATAAAAATAAGAAAAAATGCCCCTTCTTATTGACGAAAAATAAGCTGAGTTTAGAGACATTGGTCCACAGATGACTAAAAGAAATAGCAAGAAAAAGTATTCTGACCTCTTCTGTGTCTGTCACAAATGAAAAGAACATGGGGCAAGGACCTTCCAAGTGGCAAATCTCAACTCTTTCTGCACATAATGACACTCTCATGTCAGCCTTGGCAACCAAAAAATGTATAGCAGGGATATTGCCTTTCATTTCCTGCTGTTAGCCTTCATGGCTGTCATTCCCAAATCTGGAGCACCTGTTTTGTTCTTTTTATAGTTGTAGCACTGAAAAGGAGCCAGTCCCTTTGGGGGGATAACTCATAGTTATCACCAGGAAAAAATAATTGGGGAAAACATGTCCTTGTTACTAAGTATCATCCAAACCTCCTGAGATCACCCCTGTGTGCATGTAGTCTCAAATGGTCAGCAGAGATATTCTACCAGGGTTGGTTAAGTTATGTATGGAGAGAATGAACAATTTGCTCTTAAAATGTCAGAGTCCCTAGTGATAAACAGATGTTGCAGTGTTGCAGTTCTTTGGTACCAGAGGAGTTTGGGACTGTTAGAGCTTAAATTTAGTGACGATTCAGAGGCAAGGAAGTGTGAAATGTCACAGAGATGATTCAGTGTTTTCAACAATGCACTGATCTCAGTGATGACATTCCCTTTTTCTGCTCCACAGAGAAGATAGCACATGATATGGAGGGATGGCTAAGGGGAAAATCTCTAAGTCAGTCCTCTTAACACATGAAAAAACTAAGGACCTGTCTCTTGGTTAGTGTGGGACCACTACTGAGGTATGCAGAATGGAACATCTGCTTAGACCACAGCAGGTTAAAGGAGCTTTGTGATAGACAACAAAGATACTACACCTTCAAGATAAGATTTGTGTCCTTTGGGATTGATTTCCAGGTGCATGAAGACCCAATTCAGAAAAGACTAAGTCCTCATAAACTGGTCTCCTGCTGGGTTATGCAGGATCTGAATTAGGCTACCAGTATGGCTTAATGCCCAGCTGGTGTGTTGTGGCAACAGGGCCCTCCTTGCGGCCTTGCTGAGATCTGTAAGCACAGCTCATAATCAGGGCTCATCAAAGAGGATGACACTGGGGTTTTGTTTATCAGACAAATGCATTTAGCCTTTGAGCAGGCAGGTTTCCCATGATAAAACAGCAGCAGATAATTTTGTGCAAGGTGATACTGGATAAAATCAGACAAAACCCAAGACCTGATTATACCCAGAATCAGAGGCTGTGAGTCTGAACCAAAGCATCCTTGAGCTGAAAAACAACAGCCTTGAAAGTCTTTAGGCAGCATGCAGGATATTTTTGTGGTCCTCTGTGCTTCTTCCTTTTGATGTGTATAGAAGGGCTAAAATATTACATGGAAGTTTGATAATATTGACAGTGGTTTTTTGGAATGACTGGAAATGCTGAAATGATTGGGTTTTGAAGGACCATTTTCTCTAAGATTTTGCAGTTGACTTTGACTAGCCCCAGAGGATGTTACAGTTAAGATGAGGTTCAGGCAAGCCTCCACGCTTGTGTCTCCTTTGCCAAATTGACTGCTGGAGCCTCTGCTCACATTCCCCCAGTTTCCTACTGAAACTCATCTTTTCACATATGCTCTCTTCATCCATCTCTGCTCTAGGACCCCATTATACCCTCAACTTACCTCAAGTATGCTGAGTTTCTCTCTTTTTTTCAGCCAGAGAAATAGCTTCTGGCCATTTCAGCGAAATGAACTGTTGCTGAAAATTACTAGTGGAGGTTTCTCCTCATTACCTCAACTAGTATTAGAAATAATTGAACAACCAGCCCATATGGTAGACGTTTTGTCTTATTCAATCCCTTGGCCTGTTCAATACTCTTACCAAAAATAAGTTTCCATGAATAAGACTGTAAATGGTTTTTGTCTGGTTAACATCAGTTTACTCATTTTCATTGGTAATTGATGGATGAAAAGGTGAGTCACAGGAATCTGCTACTGATGGGCAACAGGTCATTTTTCAGAGTAAGCTGAGGTGCTGGAAGCTGATGGTTTGCTGGGTGATGCAGATGGTCCTGCTGTGACGTATGAGGTGAAAATTGGGCTGGCTGAGTGGTAAGCAACCTGAGAGAAGCAGAGAGAAAATAATTTTGGTTGAGGAAGATTGAAATGTTATAAGGGTAAAAGGCTTTAAAATCCATGTTTTACCTTGTAATTCTAAGCACCTTATGCAGTCATCAGTGGTGCCACAGATCAGTTGAGCTAAGTAGACAGAAACAGTGTTCAGGAGAGAATAACAAATGAAAGAATGGCCCAACCTGTGAATTCAAGCACAGATTATTTTATTTATCTGTGATCAGAGCTTGGAATTTTTCTGGAGAGGACAGAATAAATTTGGTAAATTCCATTAGGGACAGGAAGCATTATTTGGAATGAAAAGACATTTTGGAACTGATTTAGCCGCTATAATCAATACCAGGTACAGTGCAAAAAAAAACATAGAAAAGAAAGAATTCACATAACTTGTATTTATCTCATTTACAGTCCTGCCCTAAGAGAGAGATTACTCACAGCTCTTCCACTGTGCGCTACTAAGAGGCCTTCATACAAGGGTTATGGTGCCCAGCTTATCTACATAAAATAGCTTTATTTTTAGATGCATTGGATAACTGTTGTCAAGGAGAGCTTTTGATGCTCAGTATCTCTGAAAATCAAGAAAACTTTGGTTGGTGCACGCTTACGATTTGCAAACCTGCAGTAAGGCTCACAACTTGGGAAAGGCAATGCAGCCAACGTCCATGATTTTAAACGTGATCTCATGATTGGTTTTGTTGCTCTCCAAGCACCACTTTGTGGTAGTCCTTTCAATCAGTGGAGTGTCTCAGCTTTGTTTTTATCTTTTTTTTTTGGGGGAAAGTTCCTGGAGTGATTGGAAAGAAAAATCTCAAAAATGTGACCCCTAATGTTTCAGAAACCAGACTACACATAAGAAGGCTTAAAATGATTATTTTTCTAATCTTATTATTTCAAGGTCAGTATCATGATATCATGACCATGAAAAAAATTTAGGAAGTCTAGAGCTGACACTAACTAAAACATTAACCATAGTTACATCAAAAATTGTTATCCAAAACAGGACGATAAATTATACTACTAAAATGTAAGTACATTCTGCCTTTCAAGAATATGTAACCTAAATTGGACTCTATTTACAATAAAGAAATAAACAGTAAAGTCACATAAAATCCCATTTCTTGCTTTCCTTTTTTTTTTTTTGGGTAAATAGAGGAAAGAGAGTAACCAAGAAGTAGATAAATTGCAATAGATAATACATGAAGAGAGCATTTGTTTAGACTGTCTTGTATTTTGAGACTTTCTTACTTGTTAATAGTTCCAAAGTAAATTTGTCATTGTAAAGTGCCCAGATCAATGAATAAGGTAGATGTGATCTTAAGTGAAATGAAAAAAAGGAGATAAAAAATAATGGAAATTGATTTGAGTAACTGCAGCTGCAAAGGCAACATGTAGAGGAGGAAGACTTTTCTCACTTTAAATGTGAATTAACTGTATCCCAGGGAAGGAAATGGAAAGGTGGAAATCTGCAGCTGAAAAAGGTACGAAAGGGATTTTGACTTTAAGTATGGATGAATTAACTCTAGAATTGTATCTCTACAAATGAGGATAGCATAAGTGGTGGAAAGCAGAAAAATGAGTTGTTTCATTTTAAACATGTTACTCCAAGTTAGGCTCAGATGTCTGGGAATTAGTGAAGGCAACTCCTCCTGAAAGGAACAACATTTCTGAAGAATAAAGTGAGAATTTATTTTAAAAAAACCTTATAAAGAAACATTTTCTCCCACTTGATGCTGAAGGAGTTGGAACTCTTGAAACAATCTTGGATCTTTACCTACACACGGAATTAGCACGTTAGATGTCAGAAATTACATCAACACTAGTAAATTAAACATGCCCAGCAGTGCTCTCACATGTATAGGCCAGCTGGCCAGGAGCGGCCGTGTATGAGATACAAGACTCCTCAGCCACCAAACTGGGGTGACTATGCACAAGCTTCCTCCCAGGAACCAGCCTTGGAAAATGTTGTTGCCAAAACTGTGCCTGGGAATTGCATGACAGAGTGAGACAGCCAAAACTGTGCTGGGGAGGAATATTAGCAGTTCAGCAGTGTGACAATCATGCTCCAGCTCCCAGGCACAGTTAAATTTGCTTGTATGGACATATGCAGGTTGCCCAAAGGCTACATTCAGAAGCCCAGTCTAAGCACTCAGATGGCTTTAGGCATCTAAAAGAGAGGAATTCAGACTGCCTTCTCCCCAGTGCAGTACATCTTCTGGCTCCACATTCAGCTAAAGGAGGGAAACATGCATTATATGCACTGCCCCATTTCAGTGCTTCCTATACCTCAGAAGCCAGAGAGCAGCCCCTGAGAACAGGCTGCCTAAATCTCTCATCACCCTCTTAACAGGAGATGTCACACCTGGTACCTAACTCCATGCACGGCAGGCTGCCTGGCAGCAACCTGTAATAACTACGGTGCCCCCCAGCACTGATGTGGCATGGAAGCCTCATTAGGTAGCAGCAATATGCTTTGGATAGAAGTCCTCCTTTGGTATTTCTGCAACTTTTTGTATTTGCCTCTGAAAAAGAGAGATTGCCCCCTTTCTCTTTCAGATTTTTCGCTTGTTGGCTCTTGAAGCAAAAAAAGGACTGCATGAGGCTATTCTGTAGTTAAATAATTGCTTATATATGTATCCCATTTATTTCCAACATACACAAATGCAGACTAAAGGATGCTATGCTCAGCAGAAGGTTGTTTTCCTCCAAGGACTACTGGCTACTTTGGAGGCAAGGGGTCAGGCACTTGATTAGATGAATTACAACTTAAAGTCCCCTAGTATAAACTATGTCATGCCCCAGGCTTCTCAAAACAAGGCAGTCTATTTTAACTCATAATGGGTAGCTGGATTCAGTAAATGGCCTAATCACAGCAACATAAATATTTATGGGAGAATTTTTCTAATTAAGGTATGAGCTTGTTTAGATGTTATCAGTTAGAAAGGGCTTTCCCAACAAGAAAATGGCTGTTAGGAGACATTAGGAAATGGTTAAACTCCAAGGGATTAAAAGGTCATTGAAGTGGCAACATGCAGAGTCTATTATGGTTGAAATCTAGCTTGCATTCATGTCTTATGTGTCTCCTACATCTGGAATGAAAAGAACATCTTCCATGCAGAAAAACAAAATGGTAATTTTGTTTATTCTTTGAAAAATAAAGTAACATTACAGAAGATTGCCTAAGCTACGTATTTATGATCATTTTAGAAATTAAATGCTCTTGAAAGAAACATGCTTTTTAATTCTTGCTTCATGCTCTGCTCCATGAAAACCTATATTTACCTCAGTAGTGATGTTTGCAAAGTAAAGATCTAATAACAGCTCAAGATCTCAGAATTTGTCCCCAGTATCTCAGCTACAGAGTGACCTTAGATTTAGAATAATTGTCTAACACAGCTGTCCCTTAATGTTGTTGTTCTTTGCTGATGTTGCGAGTGCTGATGGTGTAAACATGGATAATAAATTCAGGGTAAGTGACATTTTGGTAACCATGTTTTTCAGGTCTCCTACTACAAGCATTAACTAACAACATGTAGATCACATTCAGAGCCTTGTTATGCCAGCATAAATCTTACATAACTTCAGTGCCTTCAAGAAAATTGCTCTAGGTTTACTCCAGTGTTAGTATCAGTAGAATTCATCCCTTAAAGTAAAATTGGTAAGTTGTCTTACAGGGAAAGAGGCTACGTGAAGTACAGGCAGAACTATTCCCTGGGGGAAAAAGTATGTAATCTCTGTGGGACTTCATTATTCTGCTGAGAAGTGTGTGTGTGTCTGCTCTATGGTATTTCACTGTGAAGGTATAACTCAAAAGGAAAACTCAGAAAAAGAAAGAGAATGTTCTACAAACCTTCTGCCTTTGAGCAAAATCTATGTATTTTAAAACATTTCAACGAGAAAGTATCAAGTATAGAAATCTAAATGGCATCGACAAGGTTATTAATTATCTCTATCTTTTTGAAGTCAGCATCTGCAAGAAGTTTCAGGACCAGGCACAAGGAGTTAAACATTACTGCTTTCCCGAAATAATAAAGTCTGTACTGTTTGGTAGTTGATATCAGCTGCAACCAAAGTGGACATAAAAGTATAGTTTATCGTGAAGGCAGCTTTGTTCATTTAGAATGCCATCCTAGTCCAAAACATGAAAAATACCTCCTAAATATCACAGCTGTAACCTTGCTGAATGCATCTACACAGCTGAGACCACATGAGCTACTGCTGCAAACCATGAAAAGGCATGTTCAGAGGGTGATGGCATTCAGATGTTGAATAAATCAGATTCTAGGCTTTATCCCTTTCCTTTAACTAACCACATTACTGATGAACACTCCTCTCCTATACACGAGTGCAGTGACTTAGAGGACTGGAGGTTGAGGGCAGCAGTTCAAATGGCACAGATCATTGCAAATGCTCCATGGCACAGAATAATATTTGGAGGAAAGCAGCATGTTATGGGATGGTGTTGATCTTCTGTTTGATTGAGATGGGTCTGAACGTGGCAGAAAAATAAAATGTAAGGAAGCCAAAAGTAGCTGGTTTGAGGGCCTGGGAATTTGGGAAGCTTGTTGGATGCTGTCCCAGCCCTGGTGGCCTCGGTCACAGGAACCTGTGTGGTGCTCATGCTCACACTGCAGCTCCACAGCCATTAGTCGGAGGCCTATGTGCTGACTGATCTCCCAGAAATACAAATTTGATCTGGCTCAAGAATGGGCACATGATCACATTTCTGTCAAATTAACCAGAACACACCATACAGAGCTTACACAGAGTTTATGTTGGCTTTATACCAGCTGAGGGAGGATGGAGGACATTCAGTACAGCTTAAGTTAGAGTGGCGTGGACCAGCAATACCTGGGCTGAGCTGAGGTCTGCTTGATACACATAATCCATTAGCATTTCTGGATGGATTTGCATGGGTGGTATTATGTCCGTATAATAATCCCTTTTGTTTTATGCTTGCAGCATTTCTGATGCAGTAGTAGGAGTTTCAAAGGGTAGATGTACTTCCTGGCTGAACTGCAGTTTCAGTTTTATAGCGGCTCTCCTACAAAGAAATGTGATAGTTTGCTTTCCTTCCTCTTTCTGAAGGACAGTCTTTCTATCGGTAGAGTGGTACCTAATCATTTATGCTGAAAACTACTACTGAGATACCAAAGGTGAATTGAGCCTGGGGCTCCTATCTCCCTGACATCTGCAGTGGTCCCTGATCACAAACAGCTGTGTTAATGGGCAGCTATTGCCCACACTGCTGGAAGTCTATAGATAGGCTTACTGAGTGTCTCTGGGGCATATATATAGGGTGAGTGGTGTTTTTCCCTTCACAGAAAATAGATGTTTGAGTTTTCAAAAAGGTTATCCAGGAAAGGGTCAATGTGTCAAAATAACGATGCCTTATTGTCCAAGTGCAACATGAGAAAAGACAAGAAGAGATATAATACTTGAGGGACAACTATCACAGCACAGGAGTAAAATGTGACATGATATGTGTGCACTTTGTCATATGGCTGTAAGGCCTATATGGGCAGGATCATGTACCTGCAGCTCCCACCCCTTGACTGGATGTGAGTTATATCTTTCCTTAGGTCCAACTCCCACCCTGGCCAGCAGTTTCTCAGAAGAATTCATAGAGGTATTGCTGTGCTTCAGGCATTTTTAAATAAAACCAAACTCTGACTTGAGACCATCTCATTTTGCAAGCCCACTTCATTTTCTAGACATATGGTTCCCATAATGTTTTAGTTTTATGCAGCGTTCCTGTGAGGGCATGTGACTGGGCACATGGATAGTGGGAGGAGGAGGAGGTTGGGCAGGGAGCCAGTCCAACAGGAGTGAGATAGCTTTTACCGCACTGTGCCCACCATATAATGAGAGACAGTCCAACAGTAAACAATTTGCCACTGGAAGATTATTGTTGGTAGCAGGGACTCCCAAAACCTCAGATAACACAATTTCCCTGGGTATGATGGAAGCTATCAGTCATCTTTAGATTGCTCTTGAACTTTATGACAGTCATTTTCTGGGAGTTAGTAATTATACTCTGTTGCAATAATTTATTGCACCTTTAAAAGCACCCAGAGAAGCAGCCTTCCTTCATGACACAAATGTGTGGGACTGTCCCTCCAGGAAAAGAGGGTGCTGCTGTCCACAGCCTCAGCATCAGGCAGCTTCCTGGAAGACTTGTTTGTATGGTGGGTGAAACCTGATGCCATGTTTATTCTGACATCTCCTTGAGACATACCGATTCCTGCCTAAGTTTTTCCAGAAGAACATAAAATGCTAGACCTAGATTTTCAAAAGAAATGTATGATTTTGAGTGTTTCAAGTTTTGCCCAACTTTTACTCATTTCAAGACAATTATAAAGAGTCTGGCTTTCCAATCGGTATTGCTTCCAAACAACTGGAAAAGCCCCACAGACAGAGCTGCCCAGACTTCTTAGTTATATTTAAATATCTTGGGCTCAGTAAACAGCTGCTTTGTCTGAGATTTGAGTTCAAAAGCACAAAAGATTACTATGAAGAGATAGCAGTGGGAACAGCTAAATGATGGTGGTCTAAAGTCCTTCCAGGTGTAAAGCATCCTTATAGGGTAGGTCTTAATATCTATTTAATATTCAGGAATGGATAACTTATCTGAAAATGATGTTGCAAGTGCAGATTTAGATTGTGCCCTGAGTAAGAAAGCTGGAAAGCAGCAGCTTTCTGTGCTAAAATGCATTTCAGATGAAACCTGGAGGAGCAAAACAGCAATTGTGCACAAGGCACATTTTCCCACACTGCATAGCAGCAGAAAATGAGTGAAACAGGAAAAGCAGACTGATCAAAGAGCAGAACATATGTCAGAGTATTAAATTAAATGCAGCATTTCTATTAAGAGAGCAAAGAGAGAAATCAGGAACCTTTTCAAATGTTGGCAGAGGTACGGCCCCTTGAAGACAGTGTGTTTGGGTTTGATGGTATGGTTTACCTTCACAGAGATTGTACCAGGAACCGAGTCTTCTCCTGCCTGGTTGGAGTATGTATGTGGAAGGAACGGTGGCAGCTCCGTCTCTGTGTAAGGGTGAAGGGTGGAATTCTCTGATACTCAGGCATTAGGATGCCTCAGAAAGTCAGGAACCTAGAATTTTGATAGAAGATGTTTATGTGAATGATACAGCAGACCTACAGTTATCAAATTAGCCAGTTAGAGCAGTAGCTGCTGAAAGGAACAGCTGCAGCCCCAATGCAGAGGTATCCTGTGCTCCTGCATGCCCTATGCTTTACCACATAAAAGATTGGTTAGTCATGAAATGTCAATATTTAAAATTAAATCAATTTTTAAAAATTTTTCTCAAAAAGTGACATTTTGACTCTCTTATTTAAATAGCAACCAGTTAATTTTAGCAATATGCTTTTTCCCAGGAACCCTTCCCAGAATTTCTATTGGTGCTTAATCCAAGCCTAAAATGAGAGGCTACGAGTAGTAGCTTCTCTTAACTGTAACAGAGTGAAATGCTCACTGTAATTCATTACATCACACTTGGGTGTGAAAGAACTCACACTACTAACCTTTCCCCCCAGCACCCAATGTGTATTATGCTGATAAAAGCAGTGGAGAGACTTGCACCGCACTGCAATTTCCCAATGCCTTGCTAAACTCCTGAAGATAAGTAGGCATGTGGGGGTCCACCTCCTACGCTGCAAAGGCAAAAGCCCCAGTTTGTAGCCACAGAGACAACTTCACTCTCAGCAGTTTTTCCATTACTTTGTGGAAGTGCTGAGACTTTTCAGTGGAGTATGAAAAAACTGGCTGCTCTAGAAATTATTTACTTTTACACGGCAGATAAACCAGGTTGTCATTTACACCATCCTAACCTGTGGGGAATAAAGCAGAGGCAGAGATAGCTGAATTCATCAATGTTTTCGAAGTGTTTTGAGATCTGCGTTTTGAAGGAGGTGATACACAAATGGAAAAAAACCAAGATCATTTGTGTGATATTACAGGCACATGCAAAATAGGATTTTGTTTTGATGCTAACAGTGATGATGACACAATCCTCTGCCTTGTGTGCTAATTGATCCATCAACAGACTGCACCACACCTCTGCTTTTCGTCCATATGGTGTATTAGTAATTAGGCCATTTGAGTCTATTTTATGGAGGTGGCTCAGTACCTCTAAGTCAATTAAACTGTTTTAATTATTCAAAGACTTCTTATGGATTCACTTTTTATGACACTTTTAAAAGAAAAATATCAACTATATGGAAAATAATTTTGAGGATGATAATGCAATTGTTTATGCTTGGATTAACCTGTCAGTTGGTAAAAAGCAAAACAGCAAAAGAGGATCAGAGGAAGGGTGTAAGTCTTATGCAGATGCTTTTGTCAGAGAAACTCCCAATCTTCTTAACGTGTCAGTCAACTGAAAAATTGGAATGAAAAGCCTTAGTCTCTTTCTTCCTTTCTATTTCTCTCCTGATATCTTAAAGCTGGCAATTCAAGGATTGAAATATTTCTGAGCTCTAGGAATAAAAAAGGGGAGGGGGGGATAAAAAGGACTAAAAATGGTCCTACAATTAATATGTAAATCAGGCTGATAATGTCTGGCTAAGACAACAGCTGCAGTGAACAGAGGAGCTATCACAAGCGTGGCTGCTGTAAGCAGCGTGCCGCTGCCGTGCTGCTGCCGTGCCGGCCTTCAGCAGCCTCCCATCAAAGCTAGAAGACTAAAGCCTCTCAGCAGGCCAAGGACTCATGGCTGTGCTTGTGTCTCTTTTGTCTATGACGGCTTTGCCTTTGGATAAACGCCTTTTTGAGGACCTGGCTGCGGTCCTGGGGACACCCCCGCTGCAGGAGTTGCTGCCTGACACTGATAAGCTGCAAGGAGCCAGAGACCTGGCCCCCAAGCCCGGCTGCCGGCAGCTTGCAGACACCATCCAGCCCCTCTGCAGGTGCCGACTAATTAGCCTTATTAAAGCAACTTCATTTGCCCCTCCAGCAGTTAATATCTCAATTTCAAACCTTCATTACTAGGGGTTAATAACTCAGGCAAAGAAATGCACTTGGGACTTCAGTTTGGTACAACATGGAGACTGTTGTTTCTTCCCAGTTGAAATAAATATTGTGAATGTGAAATCCTATCAGACACAGCCTAAAGTCATCCAAATCCAATCCTGGATACTCACATCTCTCATGGGTGCTGTGGCGGGGAGATGCCTGAATATCATTTGGGGGGGTCACACTCTTGTGTGGGGTATGTATTTTCCTGTGACTTGAAAGGCCATGTTGTTAGCCCTGGAGAAAGCACATTTAAATGAAAAAGCTCATTTCTCTTAGGGGTTACAGGCAATTAGCACCACAACATTTGGATCACATTTCTGACATTTAGAATAACGTACAGAACTCGCAGAAGCTTCATTTCTCTGTACAACTGATTTGGGCTAGGAAAGTGTTTTAAAATGGAAAAATGTTCACTGAAGAAAATCCTCCTGCTATGCCAGCTGTGGCAGGCAGGGCCCGGCTGGTCCCTGCTCCCTGCACTCCCCGCCAGTTGTTTGCAGCAAGGACTAGTTTTGTCGGGAAGGCCCTTTAACATCTGGTGTGCATCTCTCAGGACTGGGGACCCACAGGGTTTCACAACAAGAAGTTTTGAGCCCTTCACAACAAGGAGTAAACCACTATTGAAACTGTGCATGCATTAGCTATTTTCTTTCCACTGGCTCCATTGCTGGAATCAACTCCAAAACAACAGAAATCAAAGACTTCTTTTTATTATTTTTATTTTCTGGCACAATTTTCGCCACCGGTTTAGGCAGGGAACATGTTGTGGAAATTGTCTGCTCCCTGGATCCCACTTCCCTTTTGTTCACTCCCACTGAGTTGGCACGGCTCTCCGGCCACGGGCTCCCGGGGCTGTAGGGGAACGCCGCTCCGCCGACACTCCCCACACTCCCTCTCAAGCCTCTGGAGATGTTTTTGGCCTTTTCAACCCTGGCTTGTTTCTGTCAGTCCAGCCAAGCTGAGGGCAGCTCTCTGATTGCGAAGTTTGCTTTCTGAGTTGTCTTTGGGAATGCTTAGGGCTTGCAATGTACATCACAAAAAAATGGGGCGTGTGGCAGGTTATCCACATAATTACCCTTCAAAATAGGTTGGAAAATAGCAGCTAATAAATATCATGAATGTCTGCAGAAGGATTTCATTTAGACTGTACTTTTGGAAATGAACTTCGAACTTTGGTTTGGTATCTCTCCTTGCAACTGATATTTTGAACAATTCTCTTAGCAGTTTTGTGGCTTACTGGCCCCACACACATGAGGAATATTTGTGACATGGAGCAGCAAAATATGTCTCCAGCTGAGGTGTCAAGAACATCCAGAACTGGAGACACTGCTCACAGGGCTCTGCTGATTTATGTATCCCGTTTTCTCTTGACAGCCACAGATAAAAATGAATTACAAATGACACCAAAATCGCTACAGTTCCTGAAAGAGAAAGAACCCCCTTTCTTCCTTTACCTCACCCTTGCTGTCTGTCACCACCTAGCAGGTGACATTTCTAAGCTGGGAAACAGTCCCTCCTACCACCTTTCCCCAACTCCAGAAAGCAAACAAGGAACAACTCACCTTGCTGCCAGCTCCCCAGTTCTGGGTGGGAAACGGTCTCCTCTCTTCCACAATATCCTGTCACTGCCTGTAATTAGCTCTTACCTTGTTTTTAAACTGCTGCATGCTCTGACAATCTGTTACAACTGGATAACAGATGGGAATCATTTCATGGCTCTATGGTTAATATCTAGCACTGCATCTTGCTTTTTTTGGTGATCAGACCTCACTTCTTTCATGGTGCTTTTCTGTGCTGCAGAGCCTCTGCCAGCAGAAGGAAACCCCACGGTGAAGGTGTGAGCCTTTCCAGCAGCCTGCACTGAGATAGCTGCACCACCACGTCTCTAACAATGGAAAAAATCTGACAAAACCAGCCTGTTGTTATCAGACACGTCTGGAGCAAGGACTTGCTGATATTATGTTGCTGGATAACATGGAGGATCTTGAGGTATCTAGCCGATGTACCATGAGAAAAGTGGTTTTCCACCGGTTGCCAGCAGATTCCCCAGGGATTATCTGTTTCTCAGGCATCCACAAAAGGATGCAAAACAATTTTGCAAGGTCTGTATATAGCACTGATGCAAATTTATAAGGAAGTTAGTGTGTCCCTTGGAGATCTGCAAATGGCAAGAGGTTAGAAGCCGTGGGTGCTGACCAAATGTGCTGTTCTTTGAATGGAAGGCCCATTCCCCTTGAAGGCAGTGGGAACTCAGTGATTTCAGTGGAAGATCCCTCACTCTATAGTTCTTCAGGGGGTATTTCTCATGCTTCAGGGTTGGTAAACTGCTACAAATCCTTGAACACCAAGGGCCTCTGCCTGGTAACTAGGCATTGGGAAGGGGTCTAGGTGAGGTGGCCTCAGCTCTCCCACACACTCTGACAACAAGACTGGAGCCCTTTCTCCCTTCTGTGCTTTTGTTTTTCCCCAGTCTGTTTTCTTAGTGTGGATTATAAACAGTTTCAGGGCAAAGTCTTACTGCAACAGCTAACATGTCTGGTACGAAGAGGGGGCGGCTTCTAAATCCAACTGCATTAGACTATAATGCAGCTGAATACATAATCTGGGAGCCAAAAGAGCCACCAGCATATTTACTTTGTCAAGAATTAGAAAGGAATGGTAGAGATAGTCAAATAGATAGAACAAAGAGTCTTTAAAAAAAGGTGAGAGGAAAAATGCTTCTATGCATTTATGCATGCTTCTTGTGCTCATACCAGTCAAAGAATATCCATATATATATGTATTTTCCAAAGAAAGTCTCCTGTGGTTAATAAAGGTGAGAACATATTGCACTGCTTGGTACACATATGATAAACCATTCCATTCTGCTGGAAGAGGGAGGCGATTCTTTTTTTCTCTTACTGGTTTATTTTGAATCGGACCAATTAAAGCACAAACTTTTTTCTGAAAATCTCACCCTCCTTTGTACATAGCAAAATGATATCATGGTTCACTCTTGCATTATATTACTGCCTCCTCCATTTGTCTTTAAGAGGTAAAGGTGTTTCTCAAACTTACAGGCTTTTACATGAAGAGAACACACTCTGTCTCCACACGTTCTCTCCAGTATCAACAGCAAAATCTTCAGTGTTCCTTTGAATTTCCAGCCATACAAAGGAGTTTCAGACATGGCAAGAAGAAGATCGTGGTGGCTGGTAATGCAAAATTAAAAACAGATTTTGATTCAGAATCTTTATAGGTTTTACTTGATTTTTGGAAATAACACAATGGTGTATTAAGTCAGTGTTTCTAGCTGAATCTTTTAATACATAATGTAATTTGCAACCTTTCAGGTATTCAGCTACTGAAATGGTATGTGGGAGTGTTCTCACTGGGCAGCAAAAAGAGCATGATGGATAATCTCCATCAAGCGTATCATTGCTTCCAGGTGTTGGCTCATTTTTATTAGTTACTCGTGGGCTTACCTACCTTCTCAGAATGTTTTCCTTCTCAAAATGGCAATTCCCAAAAAAGGAGCTACCATCCAAGTCACAGCTAGATCTGCTAAGGTGCTTGTGATACATTGTTTGATTCTGCTTTCCAGGAATAGTCTAGATATGACTTACAAGAAATTCTTGAAAAAAAAACAACTGAAAGTTAGTTTTCTAACTGTATATCTCTTCAAAAAAGTAATAACTGTATTCCTTTTCTCCCACTATTTTCCTTTAATGCATAAGTTAGAGGATAGCTTGGCATTATTTTGTAAATATTTTTAATGATATGCCACTTTTTGTGGAACAGAATAACATTGAAGGCCATTGATTCTGAAAATCCATTTCCTGTCTAGAAAAAACTCTAGCAACTCTAGTTAAAATAGTATCTGAAATTACCATAATTGAAAATTATGAGGAGAATTTTTTTTCCCAACTCACCATCTATGGATTGACAACAGTTTGTGAACAGCCTGTGTCCTGATTTTGCAAGTCACCTTCCCCAGTGATGGATGGATATCAAGGAAACATAAACCCCTCATGAGCATATTAAATATTTGCCTTTGAAAAGATATATTTCTAAAGAACACCATGTTACAAGCCAGAGCTCAAAACAAACCGGTGCTGAACAATTCAAAATAATGAGAGGGAAACTAGGAGTAGAGTTTCTGCTTAAGTGCTTCAAACATTTTGGCACTGCCAAAGCCATTCTGAAAAGCAACCTGAACACATTCATCAGGTTGAATGAAAGATGATGGGATTCATGTACCCTGTGTTCTTGGACAAATTACTCTTTCCAGACCTACAGAAAGTAGCTTCTAGATGGTGGTCTTAAAGTTAAAAGATGAATATTTGATTCTACCTTGGAAATCTGTAGAAAAATGCCTTTAATTAAAAGCACGCAAATTAAAGAAGTTGCAGATAAGTGTTTCAAACACCATAGAGGGTTTTATAAACTCCCTGATTTCATATAGCTATATTTTGGCTGAGGGATTACATTTTAATAACTTCATGCAGAAATATGCTTTGGGCCCACGTCAGGTTATAAAGGCTGTGGAAGGAGACACTGCAAGCATTTTCTGTTATATTCAACACTTGCTTATATTCTGGCAGGGTTTTATTAAGATTTCTTAGGTGGGTGGGCACCTACAGCACCTCAGCTGTGTGCCAGGAGGGAGAGGGACCCTCTGGGTTCACTCTTGGGTTATCAATGTCACGTGATTTTTCTTCTCTACCTTTACAGTTATGCTGTCTGTTGCGGATGTTGTAAATGCATGTTATTACTCATTTTTATCTCCCTCTGGCTTGAGTCAGAGACAATGGCCAGCTGCCTGGCCAACAACTCCATTTCTCTGGATGTGACGATCCTGAACACTGTGATCCTGGGACACTTGTGAACCCCCAGAGCCACAGGCATGTTTCTCGAGGCAGGTCTTGGTGACTGGGGTAGCAATGCAGCAGCCCATGAAGGACAGCAGTTCTGAGAAGGAAGTGTGTCCCAGGGACTGGCCAGTGAGCCAAGAATCCTTGGCCTGCAGCAAACTGGGACAGAGGATGTCCCAACCCAAAGGGAGTTCCACAGCTCCTATTACTTCATCTCTCAAGCCAGGGGTGGTTGGAGCTGAGAACAGCGATTTAATGCAGCTGGGAGGAGTTAGATGTCCTTTACTGCCAGATAATTAAAGCAATTATTTCTTCTTTCTCCTGGTTTCCTGGAGCCACAGGCCCTAAATGTGTGTCATAACATCCTATCAATCATTCAGGCATACGGATTCCTGGACAAATGGGACCAGTATGTGTACACTCTCATCTCTGCTGTACACCTGGGTTAATTCCTGTGGCAGCCCTGAATCTGTAGCCCACACTTTTTGTTCTTCCTCTCCTCATCTCACTGAAACCCCCAACACTGGCGTGACATAGACAGGATTTGCAGAGGCAGAAGGACAAAATGTTGCTGAGAACCAGTTCATTTTCATCCCATGTTTGGGGGTAGGTGGGCCAGAGTTGGTCAGTTTTTTTCTGAGGGTGAGTAAGAGGAATGATTTTGAGATGCTAAAGCTCACCGACAGCCCGTTAGGCAAAGGTAGCCCTTGCCAGGGCCAGTGATTTTCTTTAAAAGTCTACCAGAGCTCAAAACAAATTCCCAGACACTTTCTGGCACTGTAACACACAAACTTCACTTCAAGCTTGCTTTGAATCTACTAAAGCTATGCCAGTTATAAAAGCTGCTGCTAGAGCTGAAGCAAAGTCTTGGCTTTGACATTTTTCACAGCCACAACTGCTTGAGAACAGTGTGACATTCTGTCTTTGGCAAGCGGGAAGAATATCGCGGAAGAAGGGAGGCTGACCTGACAGGTGCCCTCCGCAGCCTCTCCCCTGCTGCAGGCATCTCAGCAAGCCGGGAGGCAGAGAGCTGCAGTTTAGGTGAAATTCAGGAGTGGGACCCAGAAGGGCTGGTGAGAGACCATGTCTTTCACTGTGGCAATGGACAGGTGTCCCAAAAAGTTAAATTTCATCACCCACAGGCTCTGATTATTTTAGAAACCAAAATTAATTGACAACAGCATCAGCTGATGGTTAATGAGAGAAAACCAGTTCTGATTCCATTGATTATGGTGAGAAAGTAACTGAAGAAAGGATATAAGGGTCTGGCCCTCAACAAATATATTCATTCCCTTGTTAGAATGACCCTAAAGGTGCAAACTGCATTAGGAAATTCACCCTCTCATGCATGTCAAGAAGTTTTGCCCAGATAAAAGTTGCAAGACCAGACAAGTTATTTCAAAAATAAAACATGTGGTTTATGTATTTCTTGCAGGGATGCCCTGCTTTATTCAGAAGCAACGTAAAATGCATTTTAATACAAAGATTCACCAGTTAAATACGCAAGACCCAAAGAAGGCTTAACTGCTAGAATTCAAGAGCCTTTCTATCCCTGTGAACTCCCCAAATGAATCATAGCCCTAGGATACATTTCGTTGCATGTATATGTTTAGAATGTAAAAAAATTAACCCTTGGGCTGCTGTTGCTTTGGCAGGCAAAGGCATGCTATGTATGAAGTGGGAGTGCGAACATTTTATGCTTGTTTATTATGGTAGTCAGAGTGTTAAAATGAAAACCACTAACTAAGAGCAGAACAATTACAGCGTTATTTCATTTTGTAAAGAATGTGTTACTTGACACAGGAAGTTCAGATTATAGTACATAGGATGTAGAAAGCAAGAGGCGAGATCTATACAATCAGGATTAGATGAAAGCTTAATGGGGTTCCCAACCCACAATTAACAGAACTACCCCAATTATAGACTCTCTTTTCCAAACCCTCAGGTGAATATGTCCTGTTTCCTTCCCACTTGGTTCTGTATTTTTCTACAAATGCACCAGCCTGATCTGCTGTGCCCTGCTACTGGTGCTGGTAGCCATCAGCTCAGTGCAATGCAGTTACCCCTTCTGCTTCCGGTGCCCAAACTCTCTGTCACTGCTGGCCCATAGTTCAAAGGTCTACAGTCCTTAATCTGACCCCAGGTGAGGCACAGGGCATTGTTTCTAATGGAAAATAATAAACAAGACCATCAAATACTATGGAGCAATTATCTTCTTTTTATCAAAGTTGTCCTTAATGAAAAGAATGCACTTTGGGCAGCTGCTAGGATATCAGGAAGGATGAACTGAGGCATGTATATCCCCAGACATTGGCTTAAACATTTTCCTTCACAGTCTGAAATTCTGTCTTTGTTTTCTATGAATTGCTTCTTTATAGTTCCAGGATATCTAACTGTATGTGAACACCTTCCAGCTCGTGGACACTGTATGTACACTGTATGTACACTGTATGTCATGACAACGTGGTCAGGGTTTTGTGCTGTTGCCCTAGTCCCTCTGGTTGTGGACTGGAAGATAGTACAGGCCAGATCACACGTGCTACAAACTCCACATACCCAAATCACATCAGATATGGATGTGAGGAGTCCCAAGAGGTCACACTACATGACCAACCACAGCCATGTACTATGAAAGCAGGTTTCTGGAGAACAAGGCAGCTGATACGAGCCCTCTCGCTCATGTAAACTGCTGGATAGCCAGGGTGGGGAGACAGAAGACAGTGCCATAAGGTGTCAAGGATGTAGGGGCCTTGGTCAGTCTCTGCAAGGACCATAGCCTTATCGCTAACAGATTCTCAGCAGCAATATCAGAAAGGAGCCACAGAGCTGGCTTAAGGCCATCTTCACCAGAACTGATAAATACTATTGCTTTAGGTTAAAGAAACTGCAACTAGTCTATCTCCAGAGGAGAGACAAGAACCTGCTTTTACTTGCACCTGCCATGAAATGGGCGTTGGAGGGAAGCCCAAGGGCCTCCATGGAGTGAACCGCTCAAGGTGAGGGCTCTTGCCCCAAGATTTGTGTCTCTCTTTTGGCATCTGAGCTCACCAGTCAAAATCTGTTCAGTTACTAATCTTAACAAAACATCTATCTGCATGTTTTGCAGCAGCCCTGTCTGTGTTTCCAGTTAGGAGCACCTCAATGAAGGCATCTGGTTTCCTTTGTGGGGATGAGGGGGAGCAGGAAAGTGGTGACCTCTTGACTTTTAGCTTATCTACAAGTTCCCACTGGCTCCTCACTTGCTGCTTACTTCCCCTGGCAAAGCCTGGGACAAGAGGAAGAGGTACAGGCTTCCTCCCTAAATTTACAAGTCCAGTACCCCTGCTCTGCTCTGGATGTTTTATGCTGCTGTGCACAGACACTGTAGTCATGCTTTTCCAAGGCGGGGTAGGTTGGATTCCCCTGGAGGCAAAAGCTCAGCGGCTTCATTGCAGTGTGGCCTGGAGACCAGCTCTGGGGGGACCTGCTCTCACTCTGGTTTGAATGATGACTGGCTGGTAGTGGTGGGACCAGAAGACAGGCAAGGAGCTGGACAGCCTGTACCCATGCTCACGCCCGTGACAACCTCCTGGGAGCTCTGGCAATGGAAGGAATAGTGAAGTCACACAGTGTCGCTGACCTCTCTAACCAGAGCACCCCTGTCCTCAGTCACTGCCATGGTGTGATCCCAACAGGTCACCATCCGCTGCGGACACCGACTGGAAATCATTTGCTGCTGCTTCACATAAACAGTCCGTCTTTTTCTTTCTGTATTTTAGACTCTCATAAAGCTACTCAACACTGTGCCTCCCTTGTAAAATCAATGGTATTGAGGAATAAAGGCAACTCTAGCCCACTTCCTTTCTTGAGGAGAAAAATCTGCTTATTGTTGAGTATTACCTGGAGATATTTGTGCATTCACAGATGGATGAGTATGCAAATATATGCATGGATATACATATATACATACATACACACACACATCCACATCTTGTGTATGTGCTTTATTCTCATATGCAGGCAAAAAGTATGTATCATGGTATGGATTTATTAGCTATGAAATACAGGTTTATATATCAGATACATATATGACTAGTTTACATTCTTTCTCTTTTCTTTAAAAAACAAAATTAGCTGATGTTGCATGAATGCTGGGAGTTGTAGAGAACTAGCCCAGTTCACTGAGAGCATCAGGAGCATACCTCAGAAACACGCAAAGCTGCAGCACATTAACAAAACAGTCTGATGTGCCAATCTGTCAGGTTTCCTGAGTTTTGAAACTGTTGCTCACAGACATCTGCAGCCATGTCTCCAATAGAACAGGAGACACTGTTGTCTGACAATAGCTCTGTTTTCAATTTGGTACCTCCTTCAGGGTTTATAACTCCAAGAAAAAAAATGCCCATTGTACTGGAAACAAGATTTTCACAATGGCTTGTGCCTTGTCCCATCTCGTATTTGTAGGTGCCAGATTATAGACGTAGAAAGGATGTTCCTTTTGAGACTGCCATTTTGAGGAACTGAGTTATGTTGAATTTTCCTCTTCAGAGTTTCAGCTCTTTTTTCCCCTCACTTAATAGTCTCTGAATGTTCAGACCTTTTTGTCCTCAACCATTAGCCCTCTGAAACATACTGTAAGGTAAGAAGTAGGCAAAATAATACTGAAGTTCCTGTATTTTCCTCCAACCTCCATATTTTCGTTACTTTCAGACTTTTCACTCAGAGATAACCTTTCTTATTTTGCACTATCTGGTCTTTCTTTCTCAGACATAGCTCCAGAAAAAAAAAAAAAAAAGACAAGAAATAAAAAAGCAGTTTGCTAAAGTTCTGCTTAAACGCATGTAGTTGGCTTAGCTAGTGATCTAAATCTGAGATACATTAAATCCTGAGAACATAAAAGTTCTGTTATATATTGCCATGTTTCTTCTAGATGATATAAGGTAAAACCCAGCTTACATCAATTTATGTCCCACTTAGAAGAGCTAAATATTTTCAGTATCACCTTTCTTGACGACCTCTGCCAGATGGGCTTTAACAGAGCCAACAGCACTTTTCAATGACTCCTGTCTGTGCCATGCTCCCATAGGTAAGAGCTCATCTAATTCAAATATGGGTGTCTAAAAATTAGATTTCTGAATCACAATTAATAGCTCTCTGCTCCTTTCATAATCAGCAGAGAGAAAAATACACCTTTGCAGAGAAATGCATCTATTAAACACATATTTTGGAGTGAAATTAGTGACAGGTTTTTTTCAGGTGGCTGTTTCTGTCCAGCGAGGGCTGCCGGATCACACGTTCCTCCACTGATGTACAGCAGGGGCTAGTGTAGGTCTTCTTTGCCTTCCTTCTCTTCCTCGGCTTTAAAAGTAAATCAGTGCTTAAATAAAGGTACACAAAGCCTTCTGCATAATATGGAAGCTTGGTGGAGGGAATTTGATTCAACATAATTATAAAACTATCTAACCTTAAGCAGGCTTTTAAGAAACTTTTAAAATAATTTGTTTATTCTTTGTTTTATACCATCGTTGTTAAACACTACCACTACACAGGAAAACATGCTACTATATGCAAATTGTTGATATGCAACTATCCAGGGAACAGAATAACTCCTCTTAAATGTACACAGTTCTTTCCCACTATGTTTAAGATAAAGCATTACTATAACAGTTTTTTTGTTTTGTTTTGTTGATATGTGCCTTTATCTTAATGGTATTTAAATGCATTTGTGAAATATCCTGGGCGGATATGAGTAGGCAGAGGCCCACTGGCTTGAGCATTTCATTGGCAGGCCAGCATTTGTCCATTTGTATTTACCTGACTTAGCAACAAACTCTGTGAATTTTCAGAAAGAAAACAGAACTCTAGTATAAGGATAGGTCAAAATGAAATGTTAACAGTCTGTTGCAAAGGCAAATGGGACCACTTTGCTGTTTAACCACATTCCTCATTACAAAACATATCTCTACAGAATTTGTGCTAGTAATTAAAAACGTCTGTTTTAGCATTTGATGTGTATTAGGCAAAGTTTCAAGTCATGCAGTCTTCAGCAGAAACGAATGTCCCCCATGATTAAAAAACTCTTTGGATTCTGCGAGAAGAAAAGTGGAGAACATTTAATTAGACATGCTTGCATATTGTCTTGTGAATAAAATAAAAAAAAAAGTCTCTTATACAGGAAGATATTGCTTTACAATATGATATGATTGATGTTGCTCATATATATTCATGTTAGACAGCTATGTAGAAGCTACTAAGCACTGAATGCCAGGAACAGACCACGGGCACAGATTTGTCATAACAGTGCATGGATATGCTTCTGAGACAAATGTGTTAATAATTTACAGCTCCCAGCCAGTTGGAGTTTGGCTCCTGAGGTCTTTCCCGAGGATGGAATCCCATCTCTGGGAGATGTTTGTGTTATCTCAAGTTGCCTCTTGTCTCCCTATTTATATGTTTTAAATTTTTTTCCTATTCTTTTCTCTTTGATTTCCAAGCAGTTCTGTTTCTCACCAACAACCACTGACACTTCCATTTTTCAAAGCCTATTTTAAAAGCATGGTTGGACCTGCCACATCTCAGGGTAAGGAGAATGATACCCTTTTAGCAATGGATAACTATAGTCAAGTTGGAAACAAGGCAGCGCTTCCCAAACTATGGTCAATAGACCACAGAAGGAAAATGATGCAATGCGGGAGACCATAGCTAGTGATCCTACGAGACTGTATGATTTAAATCTTTTCTGTATGGTTTGAAACAAAGCATGATAAGGATAGAGGTGCCTAATGATTGGGGAGAAATCTCAGGGCTGACAAACTTCAAAGAAAAGAAAAAGGGAATTAGTAATGAACTAAAGTATTCATTTGCTGTGCATCACTAATATTTTCCTCAAAATGAATTCTGTGCACTCTGTGGTACTTCCTAAGAAAACAAAGTTATTTTAAGCAGTGTATCTGCATTAAACCACTGTTTACAGGAACTTATATTTAAGTTGACTTGTATAAAATGAACACATCTGCAAAATCATTTGAAAGAAACACTGTCTACATGTACATTCAACTGTGCAGTTAAGGGTTTGATACCTTACATATGCATCTTTGAACTTTTATCTTGATTTGTGGGCCTGTTACCACCAGACTCTTTTTTCACATTAAAGTATTTCAAAGTTAGATGAAACTACGTTCCTCATGTTACCTTGCTTCCAGTATAATGACACCTTTTTGTTAAAGCCACAGACAATTATACAACTCTTTGCTCAAAGAGGAAGTGCATTTCTGCCTAAATGTGCACTTTAAACATGTTAATATTCCTTGCAGGTTTGATCCTGTCTGGAGATAAATAAAAAGTTTAAACTGCATTGCACATGTCCTCTGGGAAAAGTCAAAGCAAGTTCAGTTTATATACAAAAGTTTAAATCTAAGATTGTACATTAACATCGTTTGACTTCGCTGAAATGGAAATTATAACTGCCCCATTACTGCAGGTCTGGGTCATGCCAGGGCCTTTTCTAATATTTAGTAACAGTGCATAGCTGAGCTTTCTAGATGTCTATACAAAATATATTTAATCAGATTTCTTTTTCTCCCCCCCCCCCCCCCCCCCGGGGATATTCCTATCAGTCTTCTTGCAGCCTAATTTGCACTTCCTAGATCAAATTAGGACTAGTGAAGGGATACACTTTAGCTTGAAGATAACCATAAGCAGGAACACAGTGCTTCAGAAGTTCTCCTGAAAGCCGTATTCTCTCTGACAAGTCCTTTCCCCTTCAGAAGCTATTTGAGTCAAATAATATTTCAAAAAACATTTTTAAACCTTTTGGGGCATTTACAGCTGTGGCTGGAACATGCTACTCAGGTACTCAACATAACTTCAGCAGCTGGCTTATGGCCAGATGCAAACAGTGACATTGCATCTTTCCTTTTGCTTCATCAGGTGTGAAACTGCAAGTGCTGACTCAGAGAGGCAGGATGGGGTTAAACTTTGGACTGAGAATCCAAGATGTCCACTCTGAGAGTAAGGCATGATCCTGAGACAGAAGCCGCTCTCTTTTTGCTCTGAATGGGCATTTTGGGGGGAATTTTTACCTAGCAAACAAACTATCAATAGTCAAAGAAGCTTCTCCTGCCTCCCTACTTCTTCACTTCTTGTTCCCTGCTTGAGGTACCAAGGACTATTAATCCTTTCAACATCTTCTGAATTGGACTCAAGTTTAGCATCTGCTGGTGCAGCTCAGTGAGGTGCAGGCAATCCTGTGGATGTTGTCTGTTGCTGCAAGCCAGTCTCAAATCCCTCAGTAGCTGCAGTGATCCACAGTGAAGTTGTTGCTTCATTGATGATTGTGCCTTATTGTCATGGTTAAGCAATGGTGGAATTTCCCTTGTTAGAACTACATCCTCTAAAATGTCTCTATTAGCATACTGAAGCAACAAGAGGGATATGAAAAAATAGCGTAATAGAAGAGTTTTGTAGTAGATAATGACTATTTTAATAGCAACAGGAGGGAGAATGAAAGAGCCTAATTATAGTATATGCAGGAAATGCATATTTTAAAGTGCTGTAGAAAGATGTGTGGGCAGGGAGCTCTTTCAGCTGAGCTTTTGCAGTATGATGTTTCCCCAGTTAGAGGTCTAATGTTAGCCACCAAACACCTGAAATCAAACCCAGGAGATAATCAATCCAAGAAATTCTGGACATTTAAAAGCAGAAAATAATACCTTGGCTACACGTGATCCCAGACTATAGCTGGGTTTCTGAGCATCTGGGACAAACATGGTTTGAACACAGTCAAGTCTAGCTGTTATATTTGCTTGGGTTTCACAGGTGAGGCCAAAGAAAGAAGAAAGTGACAGAGTAGAGCTTTTGGGCTGAATTTTGCCTTTATATATCTCATCTTCATAGTGCTCAACTATTTCAAAAAGATCTGGAACTCCGCTTTCAAATAGAAGTCAACAAGCAAGCCATGGCACTTCAGAAGACATCCAGGGCCATTTTACAGTTTTGGAGAAGTTACAAGAAAGGATAGAGGTAAGAACTGACCAAACATGACAGTTATGCACATGGGTAACACATTCTGGATTCCTGGAAAAATTGGATGTGCAACTAGTGTGAGGCAGACCTCACTGGCGTAAACAGCACTTGCTCAGGAGATCTGTACAGGTGTCATTGCCCTTGGCAGCACTTCAGGGATCGGACTTCCACAGGAAAGTTCTATTGGCTGCTTCTTGGCAAGAAGCCTGTAAACCCAATGTCACCCACCTAGTATGCAGAGATCAGCAAGGGAGGCAAAACATATGCATGGCCATTAAAAACATCTGCAAGTGGCTTCCCACCCAGAATCTTGCTTCAGTTCTTCTGTGCAAGCACGTCTCAGGAAAAGCTGGAGAACTGGGTTTATCATGCTAGCAGGTGATACAGTAAACCTCTCTGAGACCAGAGCATCACATCAGATAGACAGAGAAATGACCTCTCATTTTATTATACACATTAGAAAAGATGAAAAGTTGATGCTGTGAAACTGTTTCACAGCTCTTAGCTTTCTGTCTTTACAGTTATAAAATTTCACAATGTAACTAAATTCCTGAGGAGTTCATGATGCAGTACTAAAAGCCCCTTAAATTGAAGTAGACAAGAACTAAGGCAAGACAGCCATTGAAACAGAATCTTGCTTCTTAAAGTATTTGGCATTCAAAATAAAAAATCAGGGGCTGACTTTGATTTATGCTTTACTACTTTATGTATGTATGACTCCTTTGTTTATGTATTCAGGTTTTTTTCCCTAGAAAAATCAGCATCAAAGTCATGCCTAGAGGACATGTATAAAATTTAAAACCAAGGCAGACAAGAATAAACAAAATCCATGTGTATCTGTGTCAGTCACTTGCAGGATGCTCAGGAGATATTGTCTGTAAATATTCTCTCAGAAGCGGAGTGGGATTTATCCAAAAAGTGGCTAAAGAATATTGCCCTTTATAGAACATTTAGCAAACGGGTATGCTCTGGTCCTTCCTGGCATGAGGTTGGTCGGTCTTGCGAACCTCGGCCCTTACCTCTGAGGCATTCCTCTGTAAATGCTGCTGGGGGAGAATAAACAACAGTTACTTTGAGTCCATTTCTGGCTGGAGCCTGTGTGCTGATACTTTCTGGCACTTCTGGAAGCAGGGCAGCCTTTGGAAGCCCTTGGTGCAGTGGGGCCCTGCCACTGGCAAGGAGGACCCCAATGCCTGGCACTCCTCCAAGCTGGCTTATTTGAAGTCTGTGCTGTTTCTTTTCTCTAGGTAGTGCTTTCACATGAGACAGGAGGCAGGGAGACAATTTCATGCCTGCATCTTTGGATCAAAATATCGCCTTAATATAGATCTGCCCAAAACTGTTCCTTACCAAAACACCAAGAGTGCAATAGCCCAATAAGGCTATTTGCACAGATAGAAGGCTCTGCAGACAACATGGATTGGACCCATAGGATTTATTTTGGATGACTGTATGAAAAGTTTACTGACAAAAAGTCTTTTGTATCTGTACATAATGGCTTTCAACCTACATTTACTTTGCTTTTTAGTCTTGAAACATTTAACTGTCTTTGGGGATAATTATTCTTAAGTAAGTAATAAATAATCTGCAACTCATTGACCAAGAAATTAGTTCTGTTTTGTAGGGAAATTCTTAAAGAGCTCCTGCAGTTACAAAGAAAAGTTTGTACTGCTTTAAAAGAGGGGTAGCATACAGGTAAGGCCTATAAATTTGCCATGTGAAAGCATGCTCAGTCACTTTTCAAACGCAGCTCAGAAAGTTACTGTTCTGCCATTGTCAGGCTTAATTCTGCACTTCACTAGGTCAGCTTTATGACACTGTAAATGCACTGAATTAACAACGGTATGGCGGTGGTACCTCAGCATGACATCAGAGTAAAGGAGTGGAGAGTTACAGGGATAAGACGAGTTTTAACAGATTAGACCAAAGGTCCATCCATAACAGTGTCCCATCTGTGACAGTTTCCAGTGGCAGATGCTTAGAGAAAAGGTAGACAAACCTAGCATGTCTATAGTGAAATTTTTTCCTAGTACATTACTATCTTCCAGCAACCAACTAGCTGGTACTTAGCAGAAAGACATGGTAGTTTTGTATAAACAGCTTTTGAGAGTTTTTCCCTTCCATGGATGTATTTAATCATTTTTTGCACCTATATAGCATCAAGCATTCAAAATACAGACTCTGAAGTCTTACACCATCCACTTTGCAATTTCACTGTCAATGGGAGAATTATAATTTCTGTCTTGTGAAAATAATGTAAGGATATAACATACAGGAAAGTGATAAAATATCTCAACATCATGTTTGGTACAAAACCCCAAATTATTTCCTAAAACAACTTTCTTGAATGGGAGGTGCCTCTTGTCTTTTTGCCCAGTAAAAGAAAGAGGTTAGTAACTTCTAATGCTTCTAAATTTAAGTGAGATGTGACAAAGTAGATCTGGGCATACTGATGATACATATGACATTGGGAGGTGGGGCAGTAAGTCATTGGATCCTTTCTTGCAGACCCCAAAGAGTACACAACTCCTACATCTGACTGCCAACAACAAATGCTGCAGGACGCATTCAGTTCTGGGACATCACATGCTGGCCTAAGGACTCCAATGAAATAGACACATTTCTGGACACTTGTAGCTAGAATTCCTAGCCTATTCTCATGGTAAAGGTGGAGGGCCTGGAGACATCACCCTGGAAGGTGCTAAACCAGGTGCATAAGGCCCGAAAATCTACGACGTGCCCCAGAGCCCTCCAATCACACTCCCAATATCCACATGGACGTGTCCTAGAGGCTTGCGGCTGCACCAAAGGACAGTGGAAGATATTTAGTTGTTGGGTTTCAGCTACATCGTTTCCCACATAGCTGGTTGCTGATTCCTCTGAAGAAAAAGCAGCAGCTGGATCCCCAGCCTAGGGGTAACCCTCAGCAGAGTCATAAACTGTATTTCAGATAACACTCTGTGGAACATTCCAAGTTTTATAGACACTTAGGATCTATCAACTTTATGACTTCCAGCTGAAAGTCTCATCTGGAGGATATCTTTTCTCCCCAGACAGCTTCCTGTTGATTACTTGATATTAGGTAATTGATAACCACATAAGGATGGACAGGATCCTAAGAAGACTGCACATCAACTTATTGTTAAGTACACTATTGTGGTGGCAAGTGCAGAAAGAGGCACCAGCAAAAGTGTGAGGAAAGCAGACAATGAGAATACAATGCAGATTTCCAGAGCAGATAATCGTAAATCATTCAGTTTAATCAGATGTCTACAAGAAGAAACACTTGGAGAGCTGACTTGGATATGAGTGTCTGCAAAGCTGCTTTGTACCATGACTAATAGCAATGCATATCAAGTACTACTTCTGCTATACAAGTGCATGCTTGCTTGCTCTGGAAAGGTGACTAAAACCACCAAACATTTTTTCCCTATGACCTAAGCTGGACAAGGGAACAGGTTTTTGGATTTGGAAGACTGATGTGTTTTTACACACTTTTTTCCTCCTCCCAAGGTAAATGGAAGACAAACCTCATCAGACTAAGAAAGAAAACTGCATAGTGGATGTCGTATCAAGAGAAAAAATCTTGCATCTCACAAAAAGAACAGAAGCAGTTCTGTATTAGTGTTAAATCTAGTGCTAGGATAACTTTGGTTCATCAGAGAAATTAAGAACAGAGCCTAGTGATTGAAGGGGCATGTATTCCACCTTCACCTACAAAGCCCGAGAGACAAGTAACACTTGGCTGAACATAAAGCAAGCTGTTGGGAAATGCAGAAATGCAGAGGGAGAAGATTGTAGTGTGCTTCTTTAGGCTTGTCTTAGATATACAGCTAAACAGACTTCAAGGTTTAATGTCTCAATTTGCACCACTATTGAAATAATATTAAAAAGGGCAAATTAAGAAAAGAACAAGCCTGGAGAAAAATACTGTGACAAAATGTTGGTGATGGGGGAATGAGAACTGAAGCATCTGTGCAGACCTCTTCCAGCAGAACACCCTTACAAAATTAAGTTAATCCTTCTCCGGCCAAAAGAAGTCAGTGGAATAGGTAGAAAGAGGTATGTCTAAGTTTTCTAAAAGTTATCCCATGCGGTCAGAGATAGAGGACCCCAAGAGCTCTGTCAGATGATGCCTGACACAAGAGGAAAAAAATGAAAGCAGTCAAGACTGGGACATAGTCATTATACATGTTGTAACCAATACTATAGTGACTTCGTACAGAAAACAACCTTACTTTTCCCCACAATTGTGAGGGAGATTAGAAGGCAAATAGACAACAACAAACAATTAGGAGGCAAAATATGTGCAAGCAGTTGTGTATTTAAATAATGATGCCTCTCACAGAAAACTAGTGCTGGTTTTAAATAAAAAAAACATGAAAATATGATAATCCTGTAATATGAATGATCAGTGTGGTTGGACAGTTTAACTCCCTTGACAGATATAACTTAACCTATCAACATGTTTAGTTCCCATTTCTGTAATCTTCACAGAAGTCCAGATTCACAGAGTCTAAATTCCACATTATTTTATTGGCTGGGTTTCAGTCTTCAAAGCTGCTTGGATAAGTAGGAAGGAGAGCTTATACGTCATGGTAGGCCATGTGTAGCTGGAGTACAGACTTTTTTTAGTCCAAAAATTCAGTGAACGTAGTGGAATTTTTGGCCTAATATAGAGTTAAAATATGAAAGTGATGGCTCAGGCTTTGCCTACCTTTCCTTGATTGACTGGTTAGAAACTGAATTAATAAAAAAATGTAGAATAAATATTATTGACACAGTACAGCACAATATTATCAGTACAGTACATTTATGCTGGTTAAGCCACTTGAAAACCAGTCACATGTCCGCCAAAAATCAGCTGCCACACTGCATCTTGGCTGCTTAAATTACAGCCCTTGACACAACAAATATTTGTGGGAGCTATCGGAAGAGTTTTTGGTGTGTTTAATAACTTGTGGGCTCAGGCTACAGTTGTATCTGATGAATGGTCCTGAGAGCAGGGACTGGGTCTTTCTGAGCCTGGGGCTGGTCAGGGGCACCGGCAGGACTGGGCAGTGGGAAGTCTCGAGGCACAAGCTCCCAGGCCTGAGCCTGCAGCTGCGGTTCCTGCAGAGGAGAGTGAGCAGCAGCATCCCTGCAGAGTCAGATACTCCAGAGAAATGTCAGCCCTCTGCATGCCAGAAGGAGGTCCTACAGTCCATGCTGCTTCTTTTCAGTGTGGACAGTACCAAATAGATTATTTGGTCCTTGACTTACTCTAACCTTGCTTTGGAGAGTCAGCTGAGTCAGGATGCTGGCTGTCCCATCTGGCCTGCTAGGAGAGGTGGGACTTTCATAAGACAAGTCAGGCCCTCTGACATCTGTTCCCTGCACTAACCCAAAGCCTTGGTTTCTGTGATGAGAAACCGCAGGCTTCAGGATAGCTTGTATTAGTACGTTTGCAGAATTGGCACTTCGTAACCATACAGTACATCTGGGCCTCGTTTTATTTCTCCAAAGGATTTAATATTTTCATGCTTGAAGATAATTATATATATTATATATTATATATAAGGTGTAAGACAGGTGTATACATGTCAGTAAGTACCTTAGAGAAAAGAATTTGTTCGAAGTGTTTTTAACAGAAAGCCTTTTTTTTTTTTACCTCTGTGCACTTGTTTAAGGAATTTACTGGTTTTTAAACAGGTACTTTTGTTTTAAGTATGCACTGTATGAGGTTTTACCTGGTCTATGTGAACATACTTCCACTACATTTTTGGCTTATTATCTTTAACTGTCTTTGGGACAGTTTTTCTTTTGGGTTGTACCCATATAAATACTTTCAGAAAAAACTATACATCGTTGGCTTTCTCTTGTCAATGTGTGGTTTTGCTCAAGCACTTGGGGAATATTTTATTGCTGGTCACTTTCTAAAGGAGATGCATGGCTGTTAAGCTCCACGTCCTCTTCCAGCCCCATCAGGAAGACACTGTGTTGTTTTCCCCAGCACTAACAAGCCCTGCCTCCTACTGCTAACACTGATTTGTCTGGAAGAGAAGAGAGGGCGCTCCCTGTGATAACCCAGTGTTAGACCCTCTGTTCAACAGCTGTGCTAAATGAACCTATACTTGATTACGTATTAAAACCCATCAATCTTGCACAGGGTTTCCAAACCCTCCACAACCTCCTCAGCAGGCATAATGGCAATCACCGTGTTTAAAGGTCATGGTTAGGAGCTTAATTTAAAGCTCTTATAATAATGCAATTTAATTCTGGAAAATGCCATAGTATCACTCTCTGAGGATTCCTGTCAGACAGAAGACACTTACTGGTTGCACACAGCTTTGATTTATTTAATCCTTTGAATAACATCTATGTTGTTATCTTTTTAGCTTACTAATGTTTCCACTTACTAGGTGGTAGGCAGACTTCCATAGCTGCAGTAAATTTCAAATTAAAAACATCAGTTGCATTTTAATTTCTACTGTGGAAAAATGTTGGGGTTTTTTTAAGCAAAAGCGGATAATTTACATGCTGTGTAGCTAAAAAACTGAAGGAATTTGACTCCACAAGTTTTCATCTTGCTTTAAAAAAGACTTTCACATCTAATGAAGCATAAACTCATAATAAATAGATTTGCAACATGTGGTTTATTTTGATAGCAATAACAGCAGCAGAATAAAGCTGAAGAGGTGGTTTAGTGGTGTAAGCACCATGTTTGAAACACCTAGACTCTCTGGAATCACTGGCTTAAATTCCAGCAGGGTTGATTCAGCCCTTCAGCTCCTTTAGGCAGACACTGAGTTTCATGTGTCTGCCACGCAGAGACATGAGACTTTATGAACCAAGGCCCTGGCTCCTATGCACAAAACTTGCATCACTTGTTCTGTCTTCAGTGCCACTGGTGTTAATTGTTCTGCTCCTTATGGGTATGAGGCTTTCTCAGTGCTGGTGGCTGCTGGGCTCTGCTGTACAGCAGTCTGCAGACTGGCAGGGATGTACGCAGCCAGCTTCAATCATCCCGAGACACCTGCAAGACTTGAAACTCTGGACAACAGAAAACAAAACTGATCCTTGACCCAAACTTACCCTTCTTAAGATGAGCTTATTAACTGGGGCACAGTGCTGTGCAGCCTCGGCAGGGCGATGAGGTGCTCCCGGAGCCAGAGGAGCATGAGGCTGACGCCGGAGAACCACCTCGGTGCTTCCGCACAGCTCCTGCATGCATCTTGCCTGTCCAGGGAAAGTGTCCTTCTCCCACAGCAGTCACAGGCCTAAGCTGGCTACATGCCTCTAAGAAGAGCTGAAAGTAGGGTAAGAAACCACTAAGAAACAATGAAAGCAAAAAAGCCCAGTGAATGGGGTTAATCAGAGTTGCTAGGCTTGTCTGTGAGATGCTAGGGCATATATCTGGCTTAGGTTATCATTTATCTTAAACCAGAACAGTTGTCCACAGGTGATGGAAAGCTCACTGTACAACACTCAGGCACAAATTTCTTAGAGCATTCAGGGAAAGCTAGAAGAGTTTGGCACATGCCATTTTATCATGTGAAGGGCTTGAATTTTTCCACAAAGAACTTACCTTTCCTACCTCTCTAATGCATGACATGGAAAAGGGAAGGAAAAACATCAATAAATGCATTCACAGCTAATTAATCAAAGTGAGGAACATAGGGTATAAAAATGCTGAATTTCTAAAAAGATTGTTCTAACTCTGATGTGACATGCCATAAAATCTATTTTCGTTGCACTAATATACTCTGGAGAAAGAGCCAGGTGGCTTTTCATGGGCCTTCAGAAACCTGCCCATTGCAGCAGAGCAAAGTGGCAAGTTACAACACAGTATGGGGGAGAACCAAAATAAGCAGCTCTGGCGCAGAACTGCCAGGCCACCCCCACAGCTTCAGCCGACAGAGTTATTTGAAAGTATATCATTGCATAAAATTCAGAGTAACCAAATTGCTCTGGAGGGCCTCAGAGTGCCCTACCATGGCTCTTTGTTATCCTATTGTGTCCTGTAGTGTTGTTCTACTGGCTTAAAACCAGTGTAAGTGTGCAAAGAGTCAGATCCCATCTTATGCTTATCGAAAAGTAAATACTATTCTTCATTTGATATTCAGAGCCTGACCCAAAGTCCAGTGAAATCTGCGTATCTTCCCATTGACTCCATGGACTTTGGATCACACCCCTAAAGCATAGAGAAGTGCATGAATAATAACAGAGAACCAAGTGCACAAAAACTATCTTTCAAGTAAGTATGTGTTCCCATTTGAATCCCTGAACTCAAATTACAGGGTTTTTAAAGAGCAGTTTTCTTAAAAGCCAGGAACTGAGTATTTATATTAGCTACACTGAAATGAAAAGGGAAACAAACACAAGAAAGCTACACAATTCATTTGCTATTTAAAATTAAAATTACTGTTATTTTAAAAGCTAATATCTGCCTTAGATGTTCCATCTGATTTAAGTAAAAATGCAACATCTTTCAGCATTGAAAAGACATCTTTAAATAAAAGATGTAATAATCATAACACAAAAAGTAAGCAGGAAATGTTGATCTCTAGCTGTACTCAGCTGAGAAGGTGTGGTACAGAGAATAGGAAATCATTTTGTTCTCGCTGATTATAGCTCTTTGTATCAAAATACTAGAGGCTGAAATTAGTGCGATCCACAAGAGCAGGTGTTTTGAATTTTAATCTAAGATATAATTAGAGTCTGTAAAAAACACTGTGTGATGCAGTAATTGAAAGGGCTAATCATGGGATGCTTTATTTTTAAAAATATTTAAAAATAGATGTACAAGCTGTAAAAAAAATCTTATTCCACAAATCTTTATTTTGACTACATATAAAGCTGCAATCCATTATGATTTGAAAGACTTAAACAATTCACTTGTATCTTTAAAACTGATAAGTAATTATCAAGTTCTTTATCTTGCATTTCATGTTGTTTATATAAACATTGTTAAAATCTCTAATGCTTGCACAATCACTCTGTGGGAGTAATTGTCAGGGCCAAATATTGGTTTAAACACCACCTAGATTAAAGGATTATATATAGACGGATCTAGAAGTTTTCCTTTTACTGTTGCTTATTGTTTGCAAATGATATTTCTTTGGACTTCAGATATCTGATCTCTTATTCTAGCGTTTATAGTGAGAGGATGCCAAATTCAGCAGCAATTCTTGTTTATAAAGAAGAGCAGAATACAGTCCTACGGCTTTGCCTGTCACTGTTTTATAGTCAAGGTTGATAACGAAAGGAATTGATGCTGGTAAAAAAGTAATTTGATGGCTCCCATTTTCTTAGCTATTATGTGTGATTTTGAGTTAAAATGGCAATGCAATCAAGCAAGACAGGAAAGAATCAATTAGATAGTGATCACAGTGGAATGAGTGAGTCCTTAACTTTTTAGTGGGCAAACTGAGACAGCCTTAAAGAATTTGCTCATTGAAATAAATCGAAATTGATCATGCTAGTCCTCCAAATTTCTGGGGCTGGTGCAGTACAATTCAAATTAAGCCAGCTGAAATAAGGCTGGCTGAAAGGACTAGTTGCTAAAAAATGCTGGCTGATACAATTGTGATGCACTGTTCTCTCTTTACCTGGAAGCCAGGAAAATTAATATGTGTGGAGCACAACTGCCTGTGGGCCCAGCACTGTTTTGGACTGTATGCCATAGAACTCGTATGATGCTACTTTCTCCTACTGAAGAACCATAAATACAAGTAAGGCCCGTTGTCAACTAATAAGGAGCAAAATCCATATCTGATATTATATTTCTATTATTAAAATATTTTAAGTACTATGAATATTAGCAAACCAAAATACTTCAGAAAGACTGTCTTTTCTGTAATCCTGTTTGTTAAAGTCAGATATAGCAATGAAATTTGTAATACGTTAAACAGTTATCTCCCAGACAGTCTGAATGCCAGAGAAATGTGTGTTTCATTAGTGCAGTGAAATGTTTCACTTCACCTGCAGTTCAGGTGACAACTTGCCTTCAGGTCTTCAGGACTGAGATAATGCCAGTGTTCCTCAGATCTATTGCCAGTATGTCTCGTGGTGGAGCAGGGTCGGAGGACCCATGGGCCTGGTAATTAATGCAATGTCAATCCTGCCATGGGGTCTCTGCCAGAAACCTTACAATGGAACCAGACGGCTCAATCTCTGCGAGACTTTCCCTCTGCTGGAGCATGCTGGAAGGGTTTCTTCACTGTTCAAAGAGAAAACCTTTCATTCTGAAGGTGTTTTGAACTCATTCGAAAGTGCAGATGTTGTTTACATGCTGTGTTACTGGAGAAAATATTTCTTTTTTCATGTTTTCTAAGCTTATTATTGAGGGGGAAAAAAAACTGGGCAAGGTTCAAGTTTGCGAAGTGCCAAATTCTTCAAACTTTGTAATTTAAATCATCATCCCCCGTATGTATTGGAAAGCCAGATGCTTTGTATCCTTTTTATCTCCTGTTCTATCTCTCAGGCACAAAGATTTCTGTGTGTCAGAGAAAGTAAGTGCTGCTTCTCAGCATGGCATTGCAGAGAGAGGGCAAAGAGAGATGTTTTCATTAGACTCCCATTCCCTTGTTCTGACAGCATTTTTGTTTCTGAGCTTCGAGCAAAATTTGTAATAAGAATGCTTTCTATTTTTAGTCTCGAAGGCTTGTTTCTGTTATCACAGTTAGTAGTTACCCATGAGAAATGTGTTAAATGAAATCTCAGTTACTTCAATAGACTTCTAAATCTGATTAATTGCTGAGTGAAGTAGATTTCACCCAGATACATATGTGTGTGCATCCTCCATAGCATTTTCTTCTGCTTTCATAGTATCCTGTCAATACTAGTCACTGACTGACTCAGACTCAAGGCATCTGCTGTAATTGTAAGCTCCCAGACCTCTATTTTCATAACCTAAAAGCTTAACTTTGACCAAACACAGCAATACCAAAAAATGTCTGTTTCAATATTGATATAAAATTACATCTAGTAGATAAGAATTGCTGAATCTTAATTTTCAAAAGATAAATGCTAATAAGTGCAAAATAAAAAATTAAAACTTGCTACAGTTTTTAATGACACGAAGCCATACTACCTTCTCCACAGAAGCTGTGATTCAAAGGAGGAACACAGAACAGACAGTGCTTAATCGATGAGTTTTCAGCCTTGCATTTAAGCATTGCAATTCCATGAAGAGCTCTGTCCTTTACATTATCGGAGGCCTGATCTGAGTAGTAAATTGCTGATTTCCTCAGAGACTTTTCTAACGCTTATAAAAATAATACCTGAGCGATTCATAAGCAATCTTTAATCCTCATCTGTGAATTGTGTTGGCATTATTTGCTCCATTTTGTAAATGCAGTGTTTAAATGTAATATTTTCAAAATTTCCAAGTAATTTTGGGTGCTGAGCAGAAAATCTCTGATTTTTTTTGTGCACATATCTGTTCCAGGCAGAGCTCCTAGTGACTGCAGTGGCAGCTGCAGTCTGAGAATAATTCTGGTTAGAAGGCACCATCTGATCCACCCCCCTGCTCAAAGCAGAGCCAATTTTGAAGTTACACCCAACTTTGAAATCAGTTCAGGTCTCTCAGGGTCATATCTAGTCAAATCTGGACTATCTGCAACAATGGAGATTTCAAAACCATATGACTACTTAATACTTCTGCAAATCAGGACCTGGAAACCCAAACCAAAGCACTCAGAAAATGGGATTCTGCAAGTTGCTGCCACAGAGGGAGCATGGATAACACTGAAAAGACAATCTTCTGTATCTTTCTGAGTAGTGAACCTCATGGTGGTCTTGTGCTGCCAGTAGGTGATGTGTAGTGAAGTCCCCTTTTGGCTCATTTCTTTATGCACAGCCCCCCCAATCTTGCAGCGGCTCAGTTTCTCATAAGCAGGAGGAGACTACACATATCTGCATTTAGTCCAGTGCCCTGGAGGAAATGAGTCTCTGCTAACACTTAAGGGCTTTTAGCAAGTCCCAGGTGTCTTTGAACATTTCTAGGCTCTATAGCCTTGTACTTATCCCCTGTAATGGAGAATATGAGCTGTCTGCAGATGACCAAGGAGAATTGAGCTGCTGCCATCTAACAGTAGGCTGCAGTCCTAAACTCTTTTGTGAGCCCTCCGTCCTGCAGGAGCAATGCCATCCACATCTGAGGGACAGTGCTGGAGAATATTTTAAGAGCTACCATGGCCTTGAAATAAGTCATGGCCTTGTACATATAGGTTCCCTACATTTCTTCATGTGTTCATGGGTTGTGGCTGGCACTGGGGAGACAGAGAGGAGAGAACTGGGGAAGAAGGGGAAGAGCAGCATAGGTTGTGATAAGCTAACTCACAAGTGTCTGTGTGTTTTCAAAGTGTGCTTAATTGCAACGTATGAATGAACAGGCAACATTTTAAGTAATTTGCCCTTTTTCTTCTGTAGTTGAAACATGGAAAAGAAAATGTGCCAGTCATGGCTGCATGGAGTGGCTGGGGAGCTGCATGATGGCTATGAAGCATGCCCTTGGACCAGTTTCTCCGGAATTGTCTTCTCTGAGACAGGGCCTGGCTGCATTCTGCCACAGAGTGCTTGGTCATGAGGCTGCAGTGTGGAGCCCTATGCACCGGTGAGGGGGTTTTGAGTGCACAGCCTCTCACGGCAACACTTCTCAAGCCACAGGACAGTGATGTGGCTTCTCTATCCATCCATGATGCCCCAAGTTGGATGCTGCTGGGTTTTCCAGGGCAGGCAGGAGGCCAGTTGTGGTGCTTGAGGCCCCAGTGGGAGGGAGCTCATTGGGAGCGCTACATTCAAGGAGGGAAATCTGGCAGGTCCGAGACACCAGTGGAAAATTGACAGGGCCACCTGTGTACCCTCCCCTGGGAAAAGATTCCAGTTCTGGGGACCTCCAAGGGTGGTTTGCAAAAAGAAGAGTATAGGAGTGATGGCTTTGCTGGCCTGTGCCATGGTGGCTCCTCAGGTGCCACGGTGCTTCCAGAATCTCATGCAAGTGGGTGCCAGCCAGGGTGAAATGGCACCGGCAGCCGGAGGCACCTTGCAGCAGCCCTGAGTCCACTTCTGCACTACCAGGAGGTTGGATTTCCCTCTTAAATTCAGTGGGGGTATGCAAGAAATGGAAAATACCAACATTAATCGTCCTAAGGATAGTCTAAGCAAACAGTGGCAAAGAACAAAAAAATCAGGTGCCATCGATTCACAGAAGAGAGTCAAGTGTGTTATGCGTAAAGTAACTGCTCAGCAAAAATTTTGTTTTTGTTTTATTTTTAATGTAACATTTCAAAAAAATTCCAAACCTTGAGCTTTCTGTTGGAGAAAAGCAGACCTAATACAGAAGGGTGTGCTACAGGCAGCGGTCCAAGAGCACACAAGAGATTTGTAAAAGTAATGCTTCAGGAAGCTTGGTCCAAAAGCATGTTCCAGCAAATGATTGCACTGAAATTAATCACAAAGGAAAGCTACAGGAGCCAGCTAGTACTTTAACTCTAGCATAAACTGGCATTGCTTTTTTGGAATGACTAGAGCTGTGCTGATTTATACCAGCTGATGATCTGGTCCACAAATGTTTTCTTATTCCAACTTTAATTATTTCCCAGAGTGTAAGGGTGTCTATATCTATCTCTGTTCATTTAAGATTTCCAGATGCTAGTCTGGAAGTATGCTTACAGCAAGCATTAAATTGGTCAGTTTGGATGAGGTACAGGCTTCCTGACATCCTCATTGGATAATTTTATTTCAACTTATGAATGTGCTGGTTGATTATGAGAACCTTTTTTTTCTTTTCTTTTTTGGTATTGAAATTCTCAGTGAACATAAATGAAAAGGGCCTGTTCTCACAATCCATAAGGGCAGGCTATGTTAATGGTAGTTACATGTGTACTTTGAATGTATTTGTACGTGAGGGTGGCTCCTTATATTTAGATTTGCAGTCCTAAGTAAAAAATAGCTCCCTGTTTATAAGCTACCAAAACCTTTGATTTCAAACAATTTAAAGTGGCATTTCTCAAGTCCTGTCTTTATGAATACGCCCTCTGAGTCTTTTTCACCGCACCTGTACAAACAGCAACAAAGAGAAAACATATGAGTGTGAAAAGGGCCTTCAGCTTCTCCCACCTACTTAATGAAACTTCCTTGCTTTTTTGCAAGCAAATGAAAGACAATAAATTACATGAGATGCTTTTTCAATGGCAGCAGGAGTGATAGGAGTGTCCTCATTTGATGCTCTAGGGGATAAGACTTATAAATGGTGCCATAAAAAGTCTTCCCGAGATGTGAAAGCTTGCAGAGAATGAGGCAGTTCAGCAAGCTCTGTAGTTTAATCCAAAGTGTGCTGTGCTTGTCATGTGTCTGATCTGGTTTGTCATGACAAAGAGTCTGCTTAAATTTGTGTAGCTCAACTAGATTCAGCAGAACAACACAGATTTATACCAGCTCAGATTCTGGACAGAAATCTCTGCATTACCATCAGAGTTAGAAGTATTACCAAGAATTCTGCTACTGTTGGAGTCTCCCAGATAGATGACAGTCTGTTTCACCAAATGAACTTTAAACCAGATACAGATCATTCATTTAGATGCAGTTTGGATTATTGCTTGGACACCAGAGAAGTACTGGTTGTACCAGAAACCTTGGATCAAGAAAGATTGACTTGATTAATTTTAAATTAAGTGTAAAGATAAAACCATGTAGTTCTACTTGAAAGTGAAACTACCATTTTCAGTTTAAAAAATGCAGTTCACTGAGCTGGGAAACTCATGGATTTAAATGTAAAAGAGAGCTGGAGTTTCTGAATGACAAAGGTACAGCATTTCTCTGGGACCTCTACTGAAATCAAGGGAAGGGATCTAGACCTAGCTGGATGATTACCCAGCTCAAAAACAACCTATTCAGAATGAGCAGGCATCCTATGAAGAATGGAAAAAGAGAGTAATGTTCAGCTAACACGATTAAGTCTTAGAGGTCAGGAAGTGTATGGATAAAATGAGAATTGCCAAAAGACAAGCTAAGTTGGATTTTTCAAACACAGCTAAATCAAATAGAGATTATTTTAGCCACACAAACAAAAAGATGATTTATAGCCACTGCACAGTGAAGATGGTGATGAAGTTAAGGATAATAGAGATGTGGCCCCAAGATGAATACTTTGGCTCAGTTTTCAACAGGGATGATGATGTTAAACAAGGCTGTGTTGCTAATGGGAATATGAGAATGGAAATGGAATTAACCACATCTAACGTGGACACCCAACTCCAAAGAGATTAATGTGACTGAGTCAGCTTGCAGAGGAGGCACATCCTAGAAGAACTATGAAAGAACTGGTTTAAGAAACTGCAAGTCTGCTAACAAAGATTTTGAATGTGTTTATCAGAGATGATAGCTCTTCCTTGAAAAACTAAGCATTGGATCTAACTTAAATAAAAAAGAAGAAAAGTCTGGGCAACCACAGGTCTGGCTTCAAGAATATGTGAAATTTCTAAATACGCACTGGAGAAAAACAAATAAGGACACGAAAATGGAAATTAAATGTCACTCACTTTAGCAAGTGTAGATTATCTCTGAATAACCTGACAAATTATTTTTATTAGTAAGAAAATGAGATGCAACTTCGTTACCAGGAAAGCTTCTGACACAGTGCTGCATAGGAAATTGCCTGTTAAACTGGAGAAAATTTGGATTAGCAGAAGAATTGTGAGGTGGAAAAAAATGAAAGATCATGTTGAAAGGAGAAATACCAAACTGAAAGGAAGTTACTAGTGGAGTTCTTCCAAGATGTGTCTAGGGACTGATCTTATTTAACATTTTTAACAACTTTGGCAGAAAAAGTAGTACTGTGCTCATGAAATTTTCTGATAATGCAATATGTGGTGTGAATGTGGAGGAGGACAGTATACAGGAAGAATTGGATAAGCTTCAGGACTGGAATAATAGAAATGGGATGAATTTGAATAACCCAAAAGGTGAGGTCAGGCACTTTAGGACTCATAATTTTTCCCCAAGCAGGAAGCTTTGAAAAAAGACCTGGGAACGGACTATTTGATCACCGGATGACACAATATGTGATGTGCCTGTGGAGAATACAAATGTGGTCCTGGAATGTATCATGTGGGGAACCTCCAGCAAAGATAAGTACCAGTGCCATTTTGTGACACAGATTACTTCTACTGGAAATTAGGAGATTTCTAACCAGAAAAGCCATACACTTCTGGAACAGCCATCCATCAACCCAAATATGCTGTTAAGACAGAACCTTATCAGTTTATAGAAACTGGTATAGCGAGGTAGTTGGGGAGGACTGGAGGCAGCAGTCCAGGAGAGCTCTTCCGGATCTAACTTCCTTTATAGCTCACACAGAGCTCAGACACTCAGCCTGGTAGAATCACCCAAAGGCTAGCTTGAGTGTAAATTCTACTTTTGATGAAAAAGTAGGCCGAAATTTGTAAGAAATATCAGTGGCTCTTAATCACTTGACTGACTCAATCCCCAAATACATATTTGTCTCTGCAGTGGCAAATGATCTTCATTAATAATGTATCCCCTATCATCACCTGTAACAAATCCTGTTAGCTAGTGACTCTCTTGATTTTCAGGCAAGTTTGTCAGCGCATCTGGCTGCAGTTAGTACATTTTATTATTAAATCACATTTTTTCTTTTTGTAGGTAATTTTCACCAGACATCCCCCAAAACACGCTGAATAGCTTCTGTGGAATCTTAATCCCTACAATTGTCACGTAGTATTATCAAAATATGAGACATACTTTCAGTAGCTGGGCTTTCCAACTGCTTGCCACTACTTTTGCTCTGCACAGGGGCCTCTGCAGCTCTGACCCATAGACTGGTGAAGGCCAATGGGGAAGGTCTGTGCCCTGTCCCCTACCCCAGGGCCTTGGGAGAGTCTTGTTTGCCAGAATTTTGATTTCTGCTAAACTGATTTCTCTGCAGTTCATAATCAAGACAAAAGAGCCCTCATTTGATAAGTACTCTCTATTTAGCTGTGATGAAGTGCTCAGATGAAGGTTTCTGCTGCGCTCCGCTTAGTGTATGTAGGACTGCTCCATGAACATATTAACTTATTATTTAGACACTGGATGGGCACATTTCCAGTAGATGACTGGATGGTCACATTTTTTATTTGCTAAAGATTTCTTTGACCTTGGTGAAAACCGAAAGAGAGGAAATAGCATTCAAGGAGGCAGAACTTAAAATGAAAAACACATGAAACTGGAACTCCCTGAGGAACGGAGGAATGGAGCACTGGCCGAACTTGGGGGTGTTTGCTGTTCAGCAGCCTTGCCAGGACATATGCAGAGCAATATTTGAACTTTAAATTCTCCATGTGCAAAGGAAAAAAAAAAAAAAACAACACCAATCAAACTAAAAAGTTTAACAATGGAGGTTGCATCTCTGAGCTTCAAACCTTTTCTTCTTTTAATAACAATTAAAAAAATGTGGGCTATTTGGTGGATTCACTAATGGAAGCTGGGTCTACATATGTCTTTCATTTTAAGATACCAAATTAAATTGCAACTGATTTCTATGGTCACCTTATTTTTTATGAGAGTGAGAGGCTGCTTAGTGAAAGGCATGTATTTATGACTAATTTAAAGTATAGAAGATTTGTTACAGTGGCCCACACCTGTCACAGCCATTGATTTATACATGTACTGACTTGCCATGTTTGCCTATGGGTAGCTTAAAATTACAGACCTGGTACACATAGACTACACAATTACAACACCGAAAAATATCATCAGAAAAAAATTAGAATTTTCTACATACCGCAGTCCAAAAAACTTCACAGTGCGGGAGCTTTCAGCTTGAGCTCACATTGCATTTTTGTACAGGCATGTATTTGAGATCCACCTTCTCTGGAATATAAGGCTTATTTAATAAGAGAAAAAAAGTATTTTGCTGACCGGAATAGTGAATATGGTTCTGATTTGCCCCTAACATAGACTCGTCCTTCTGAGGCTCAAACCAATTTCAAGTCAGGAAAGTAAGGTGGTGGAAAAACCTTTTTAAAATCTCTGACAGAACACCCAGAACATGGCTTATCACATTGCAACAGTATAATGGTGTCAGGGTACTGTGGATCAGTTGTCTGCCACTGACTCATGCCCCACAAAGGACCGTCTGCAGAAGACAGTTGATCTCGATCATAAATATTGTCTGTCCATGGTCTTGAAACAAAAACTTTGCCCTTTCAGCAAATAATTTTAACAGTTTTAATTATTTTAATTATTTTTCTGTAAATAATTGTAACTTTAACTTCCTCCAGCTGAAGTAGTTAAGTTTTGCTTCCAGTGGTCCTAGCAGCTCTAAAAGTGTTCAACGTTGGCTATTTTCTATCCTGTGGGGAAGTAAACCTGCAGATCTCATAGTGATGGTAATATGTGAGGCAGAGGGCAGGGATGTGACAGAGCCAGGACTGGAGAGTGGATATGGGGTGTGCAGCCTGACACTGCTGACAACATCCAGTCCAACATCAGGCCCTACTAACTGGAGTTAGTACTACTAACTCCAGTTAGCAGGTAGCACCACTAATGCCCACGATAAATCCTTATATGATGCAACAGAAACCAATCCCACCTCAGTTCTTTGGGGTAGTGGAGTTGAATGCAGAAGATCCACCCCTATCTCCTGCCCCAGCCTCCCTGCTCCCTCCAGGCAGTGGATCCCACAGAGATCCAGGAGCAAATTGCTCCATTCAGTAGGCAACTGGTTGCCTGCCTGGAGACCCACCACCACCAAAGGCAGAAAGTCATTGCTAACACATCTCCCTGAAATGATATTTTTGGAGGGGTTTAATATTAAACACTGATCATCCTGCAGAAGAAGGGTGTAAAATAAATCATTGCATGCAAGTAATAAACCAAAACAAAATAGAAGAAACAATCTTTTTCCCCTAAGAAAATGTGACATCCAGTTGTAATTCTTGCATTTTTACTTATGGATATCAAAAAACCTGTCTTTTTACCAAGCTTTATGGGACTAAATGGACTTAGGGAATATCCCTGACTGACTCAGGGTGCAATTCTGGCTTGTATAACTCCCATGATCTGTCCCTTCTGCTTTTCCCATTCCCCTCTCCATTGCCTTCACCCCTGCATCGTGGACATACAAGGCTCTGGAGACTGGGGTTTCCTTTACTTTTTCTGCAGTAACAAACTCTTATTTTCTTACTCTTCCCTCATCTTCCTAGATGTGGGGTTAGAGGGGAGGAATGCTCAAGGTCTGTGGCAGTTTATTTAGTTCACTCTTAATGGGAAGAATATCTGGGAATAATTTTTCTGGGTTCAGACAATTACCTGTACATCATTTGCAGTTTTCTTGTTGATATGACATGTGTATAACATTTAGTTTTTTTAGACAGTTACATCATGTTATTTGATATATACATAACATTTGTAATGTAATTCATAAAAGAAGCTGTGGCATCTCACATACCTCCATATTTAGTGAATCTCAAAATACAAAGACTTGTTTTTAAAGCCTTGTTTACTTTTGTCTGCATAAAAATTAAGAAAAACCTAGCATGATTCTAGATATTAATACAAAACTTAGATGTGAATAAACACAAAGCAACACCTCTAAGTCTGTATCCACAGTAAAATCTTAAATGTAGCTAAATAAATGAAAAGCAAAACTTTTTTTTATCGTAACTAAAAGTTTCAAATTAAGGAATATTGGATATCTTGTTTGAGTGAGGCTGAAAGCCAGCTAGAACTTTCATTTGAATTTTTTCTTTTGTGTCTCTTCAAAATGTTCTTATTATTGAATATCATATGTCTTGCTGTGTTTCTAAATTCATGCACATTTCCTGCTAAGAACATATGGAAAAGAGTAGATGGTTCAGAGTGAAATCTGGATGACATAATAAACCGTGAGAGAGAAACTTGAAGGATTAATACAGATCCAAAGACTGAAACTATGTCTACTGCTAAGAACACACCACCATTTTTTATAGTACAGACTTTTATGAGGCAGAAATGGGAAAATGTAAAAATCAGACTGTTACAGAATGTTAGGATTTTGTATATGGATATTTTGGATGTGACACCAATTTAGAAATGACAATTCTTTAAACATTTCCTAATTTTAGTCAATTTTAAGAGTGGGCAGAGCCTGTGTATATTTCCAGTGTAATCTTGGTCCATTATCTTCTCTTTCTCTAGAGTTCGGTTTCTTCTTAGCAAATGGACAATTACCAGCACTCCCCCTTGCTAAGGCAAGTGAAAAATGCAACGTGTACAGATTTGCTGCTGACAGCAATGTCAGGTAGGCTAGTCAATAATGCAGCCATAAACATGGGATTAATAAGAGAGGTGGTATTGCTTCTCATTACATTCATGCCTAGAAATACATTTCTGGCCAGACCCTCAACTAGTAGAAAATTTTTGTCTGATTTCCATACAGATGTAGATGTTAACTCTAAAGTAATGGGCCACAGCTCTTCTCACTGTGTGTCTGTGCAGAGTTGGGCTCTGCAGAGGGCTGGCATCGGCTCTCCGCTCAGCCTTCTTCACCCAGCTGCAGTCACTAAGGATGCCACCCTGTCTCCTGGGGTTACTGACAGCCTCTCTTCCAGAAATGTGTAGCATGCAAGCCCATCCTGGTAGAGCTGCACTTAGACCTACCCTTAACCTGACAAATCCATGTCTGTTTTCTGTGATGATGTAGGAAAACCACAAAGGATTCTTCTCAACAAACTAAGGGTATTTCCAAGCTATTCTGCAAGATCCCTACCAGTCACCTTTGGCTCCTTGGATGGTCTACAGAGAGAAGACAATTTTTGTGACCGGTTTTAGACTCCTCTCTTCACCATCAGGAGGTGCCTGTTTCTCTCAATGACTACCAAGGAAGCATAGGGCTAGAAGCCTTGTCCTGATCCAAACCATTCATCTAACTTTCAAACTCCTCATCTAGAAGAAATGAGCCTCACTGAAAGTTTTCCTAAAAGTGTAATATGTATTGAACTGAGTTAAAATGTGCACTAAAAAAAGCTTTTGAATAGAGTACTTTTAAATTTCCTTACTGAGATGGTTCTCATGGTTTTGAGGGCACCTTGCGGCTACACTGTCCTGGCAGAGGATGATGGTAGCAATGGCACCCACTAAGGAGCCAGTGGCTGGTTGTTCCCGAGAAGCAACTCAGGAAGTGCAAGCCCTGCTAGGAAATGCAATGAAGATTTTCTAAGACAAGCTCCTTCCTCAGCTGGAGAGAGAGCAGGCCTTGGAGAAGATGTGATGTGACTTCTTCCCAAGCAGAGCAGAGGAAGCCGTCTGGGAGGGTGCTGTGGGAAAGGCCCGAGGGAGATCAGGAAGGCACAAAAGAGGTAAGCATTTGTCTGGATCATGGTCTGCCAGAAGCTTGAGGATTAAGGGATTAAAATTTGGATGTGCAGAGTAAGCAGGAGAAGAAAAAGGCTTGAGCTATATGAGGCAATTTGGCAATCTGAGTCCTTCTGTGTGAGGACTAGAAGAGTATGGCAGCACCCCATCCCTTCCTTAGCTCAGCTAAGGAAAAGCCCAGGGCTACATGAGCAAAGGTCTACCTAGTTTAGAGAGGGAGAAGAGCTATGGATATGTAAAAGAAGGCTGATTCCCTTTGTCAGAAAGGCTAGACCATCTCGTGCAACCATTGCAGGTGAAATGTAATCTACCGTACGAGGAGAGAAGAGCATGGGTAAGGAGGAAAGCTGAGGCCTTATGTTGAAAGTCAGCTTACACCAGACAGAAATATCTGTACATATTTGAGAGCAAATTCAAATCTGCTCTCAAATGATAATGAGTGGACATTCACTCAGTTTTCTCTATGTTATGTGCTTTAATGCATGTCATCATGTCACTAGGGAAGAAAAGACTGATGTGGCTATTTCATATTGTTGGTCATGGAGTAAGTGGTGTTTAATAGCTCCTCGCTCTAGGAATAGCAATTCAACGTCTGCTGTAAACCTGAGAGATCGAGGCTTTTTAAGTATTTAACTATTCACTTTTTCAAAGGAGAACCAACCAGATATCTTCTTGTAATAAATGCCTTTCTTTCTGTGCACATCCTGGGCTAAGGATAATAAGTTTTCTCACAAGTGAAGGCACTAACAGGCAGAACTTGAAGCTGTTACGAATAATATAGTGGAAAATTTCCCCAGGCAGCTGATCTAATTTTGATTGTAAAAAAAATCTTTGTTCAGCATGAAACCGCCTGTAATTGTAGCCCTAGTGATCTTTTTCACGAGTTATTAAAATGAGTTTTTAGTCACATCATGGTAAAGTTGGCAATAGAGATATTGGAAAGAAGGGGAAAAAAGATCATTCTTATCTGGCCACCTTCTTAGAGTCCCTCAGTCAAATTTTAACACAGTAGCAATAAAAATATTCTATTATTTCCGGCTGGTCGGCAAAAGGAAGCTGTCCTGCAGAATCCGTTTCCTGGCCATCAGAAAACACTGGCATGGAAACACATCTAAGTTTGCACAAGAGAAGATTGATTAGTATTAATCTTTTTGCAGATCACTAGTGTTGCCCAAATCCTTTAGTGAGTGTTGAGGAGTATTTCATGGAGTTGAAGTGTAGAAATAAAATATTAAAAAGTTGGATGTCTTTAATTACCAGTCTATTTTCCTGAATACAGTTATGCATTTTTTTTAACTTCTTTTCCTTGTACCAGAGCTGTGTCAGCATGGACTCAGTCCTCACTGCAGCAAAACATCTGTTTTCTTAAGTGGTCATTTTGCCTGAGGAGGGTCTAAAGGATTGTATCCTTGAAATTGTTTATCTGTGCTGATTACAGTAGAGAAACAAAAAATATCCATAAAACCAGAAGTTAATCTTAGTCAGGAAATAAGTAATATTGACTCATTAAACCTGGCAAAGGTGGCTGTTTAACAGAAGCTATTCTGAGCCAATTCCTGTATATACTCCACTGAAGCATAGCCATGGCATTTAATTTAGGTACAAGTGCCAAATTAAACACTTAATTGACTTTTCTTTTACAATGACTTGTCTTAACTTTGGCTATACATTGCTATAGCTACTGCTATAGATACTATTATGAAGCCCAGACAGTGCTAGTTTCTGTGGGAAGAGAGCACCATTTCAATGCTAGTCTTTCTGCTGTAATAAAAAATAACAAAAATATCCCTTACAGTAAATGTCCACATTGAGAACTTACAGAATTTTTGTTTCTTTTCTATATCCAAGGATGGGAAGTCATACGATATTTGGTTAACTGTCATTGTGGTGAAAATGCTTTCGGAACATAATTTTCTGTTGGGCAATAGACTTTTAAATCTGTTTTAATGTTTTATTCTTGGATGTGTAGACAAATTCTGAGAAGCAAGCCTACTAAACCTTTCATTCCTCTGTCATCCTACTAATGCATCACGGAGAAGTTATTCTCAGCTTTCACTGAAGCCATTGTATTTCTAATCCACTTCAGTGTGGGAAAATAACACCCTGCTTCAATTAAGAGAGCAATGAATGTAAACTGACTTTGGAGGAGAGCTAAACTCTTTCTCCCCTCACTGAAAATTCATATGCTGAGTGATGCGCAGCAGAAATCCCTTATACCTGTCCTGGATGACATGATAACACTGACTTGCTATGAGAGTCTGGTGTTATGGGTGCAACTCCATCGAAGTTCTCTGTGATTTACACACACGACCCCAAGAGGAGAATCTGGTCCCTGGTTTCTCCACTGCTTCCCAACTATTATCACAGAGAATACATTTTGCTAATCTGACATCTCAGTAGCATGAAAAAGGAGATTTTCTGAAAAGTGTGTCCACAAGGTTTACTCTGCTTCTGCAATTTCTATTTGTTTTCTCTGAAGATCTCACAGTATTACAAATAAAATACTGTTCTTAAAATATCTTCGGGGGATAGGAAAGGATATATGCACATTTATTAATCCTCTGAATCCCTATTTGCAACAGGGTAGCTGTGCATTTTGTGAGGCAAAAAGCTGAAGAAGGACACCTAGTAAGGAAAACTTAAGCAGACTTTAGACAGGCAGAATGCAAGTAGAGCATGGCTGGGCCTCTGAAGTTGCTTTCCCTAGTCTTAAAAAATAAACATGCAGAAGTGGTTATGATAGCTGTTTCATGTTTCTCTTGCAAGATGCTTCCAAGAGATCATGGTTTCTTTTATCCCTGTGAGTTTGGTCCAGAAGCATTATGGGCAGCAAAGGCTGTAAACTGAAGCTGGCACAGACCGTGACAGGTCACTTATTAGGGATCAGAGTGCAACAAGAGGCACTCTGTGGAAGGGGAGTGGGTGTTCCTTGGCGTTTTTACAGATACCACTCTCAGGTGTGGCCTCTCTCATCAGAGATGGATGCTGTCTGAGGAGGCAATTCAGGAAAGAAGCCTGGAAGCATGTGGGTGTGATTCCTGCCCCAGGGAAAATGTTGAATTGTTTATTCCAGCAGCAGGAAAAGAGCTGGCTCTCCATTAGGGTTAGGCCATTTATTTCCAACAAATAGATTATTCACTGAAAAATGCAATTTTTGTTGGCCTGAAAATATCCTTGAATTCAATCCACAACTGCAGAGCTGTTTAAGCTGTTTGTTTTTTTCTTTCCTCAGGAGTAGGTGCATATGAATTTATTTCCCCAGGGCTAGGTGTGAGTTTGTGGACAGGATGGCCTCCCCAGTCACCTAGCAATTTGAATGTTCATCGAGTTGAGTCTGTGCAAAACTCGGCTTCAGCACTATCTTCTGCCTGAGGAGATCTGAACATGTCAGTCCCACCAGCATAGTAATCGACTCCAGTGCCATGGTCTAGGGTAGAGATTTCTGCAGTGAGTACCACCCGTAGAACACAAGTTGCTTCAAAGTAAGATGTGCAAAATCTAGTCCAACAGCACATGCCCTGAGAAAGGGTTTTCAGGGTATGTACCCAAGCAAAATCGCCGGGACCAGTGACAAAGGGGCTCCTGGGAAATCGCTGCTCTTGTTATGGGCTCATTTCACAAATAGTCGTCAAGAGAGCATGGCCCAGAGCCTATGGCCAAGGCGTTTGGAGTCCAGGCCTTGTGCTGGTGGCTTTTAAAGTTTTTTCATACAAAATGAAATGGTGACATCAGGATCAGCATGAGCGTTCCCCTCTGGTTTGGGAGCTGGGTGCACTGCTGGAGTGGTGGTTCCCATCCCCCAGGCATGGGAAGGATGCAGTGAACCGGGCAGCGGGGAGGAAGGAGGCTGCTGTCTCGCCTCCTCTATCACAGCTCTGTAGGCTCCCTCAGCCTCAGCCACAGCTTTCCGTTTTATAAAGATGCCTTAAATGAAGCTGGAACAATTTTTAATTGATGTGAAACCACTTTATACTGACATGAAGCGTTATGACATTTTCTTCTTTTTGGTTGATGGGGTTCAAAGTGAAAACCAAACAGTTTTGTTTTAGTTATGAAGTCTGAACTGTCTAATTTGGGGGGGTGTATTTAATTTTATTTGCTTCAGTGGCCAAACCAAAAAAAAAAAAAAATCTCATACCTCTAATCACTGTATGAATTTATTTCCACTAAACAAGCCTTACCCAGACTCCGTCATTTTTGTGCCCTGTTGCACTGAGCCAGCAATCAACTGACTGAGCTTGTGTAACAATATTTTTCTGTAAGGATGTAAGATCTGTGTCTTGTGATTTTTGGCTGCTGGTTGGTTTCTTGGCTGGATGTTAAGGTATTGTTAAGTTCTGCCTTACTGTTTCTTTCAGGTTTTGCTGACATAACGAAACCTGGTGTCACCAGAAGGATGCAAGCATGGGTCCCCTCAGTTTAAAAGAGAGGAAAAGTTTCAAACACAATCTTTTGACCTTTAAAGCATACTACAAAGACTGTCTATTTCCTAAGGCTTTTTGGGAATGAATGGGACAGGATATATTTTACTGCTTTGAATTACTAGCTGGCTAATTTAATTTAATTTTGTTTTGTGTGAGCTCTGTTGTGTTGGATTTGTATTTTAAATAATTGGTAATATGCCAAAAGCTATGGATAGTCATTGTCCTTTGTATTTTAATTGTACTAAATAAAATAAGAACAATGGGAGCAAAAAAACCTAGACATCAATCATAAATAAGCATTATTTGGTTTCTAACAGACACATTTTAGTTTCCCAGTTATAACGGGAGACATAAGCAGGACACTTAAACATGTACTGAACAACTGAGAAACAAATAGTCCTGAGTTCATTACTGCCTGAAATAATTTTTTTTCCTGAACGACTAATAAAAATTAATCTTCAGTGTTCAAGTGATATTTATTTTGTTAATAGAATAAACAAAAGAACTAATGACAAATCAGCAGGGTCTCCAATGAAAACTATTGAAATGTGACAGCTGGTCAACTGAACACAGAGTTATGCTTTGAGCCAGCTCAGAGAAGCAAGCAAGATCATACTATATTTGACACTAGCAGGAAAACAGAGAAAAATCTCAGTGAACCTTCAAAGGAGAACTTGGTTCCGAAAATTTACATTGAGCCAAAGACACTCCTGTGATTGGTATAATGCAATGATTGTGGTAAAACAGCACCATTACCTTCCTTTAAGTTTTGCATCTAAAGCCAAATAGGTTGTGGGGTTGGTTTTAAGTGTTTTCTGAAGGAGAAAATACTAACACTTCCACCTGTCAATACTACCATTTTGTGGGCAAATTTTGTCTGTTCCCATCTGTCATATTCCAATCTCCCAGTAGCCTAGATGCATTACCGGATGCTCCGTCTCCCTCAGATGTACTGTTACCCACAGCCAGCTTGCCCTGACCTCTGTAAAAACCCTGTCAAGTCTGAAAACAGCCTGCAGTACTGGCATCTTCTCCTGTGTTTGTTGTACTTCTTTTTCTCAGAAATTTGTTGCCCAGATCATCTGCTTCATTGAATCCCATCCAAGCTGGTATGGTTTCATAGAGATCAGTTTTCCTGCATTGGCGTGGAGGATCCTTACACAAATTTATTGGTTGCTCGGTCACCTATGGAGAGGACCTCTATGAATCCGTGCCTAGCACCTCTGAGAAACTGCTTTGCACTTCCTAGTGATTTTTATAGCAAACTCTCATGTTATTTGTGGTCTCAAATTGTTTGTGAATAAAATATGAGGACAAACAACCTATTGTGTGGCAGGAATTACGTAGTCTGCATAAATACCCTCAAGTTTTCTGTTGATTCTTTTCATCGGGAGCACCTGTATATTGCTCAACAGCATTAAATCTTCAGCTATTTGCATTTTACCCCCAAAGTCTTCTAATGAGTCTATGCTTTATTTCTACAAACATTTTATAAGCTGCCTGGAGGCTTATATGTGCTGGCAGACATAATTTTTGGTTGAAATCATCTCACATTTCATTAAAAAAATAAAGAAGTTCCCCATTGATATTCTAAGAATGAATTTTTGTCTTTGTTAAATGCCTCATCAGACAAATGGTTCCAATTCTTCAGATTTAATGCTAGACAGATGTAACGTTAGACAGATATTACCACACTTTCTGGAATTCTACATGTTAGAGGATTTATTTTGCAGGCTGTGCTGCACATCAGACAAAAACCTTGTCCAAAAAGATGTAAAATAACACTTCTGAAGCCTTAGTATTCCAAAACAAGAGATGCTATTGCACACTCTTGGTCAAAGTCAAATGGGAAGGCAAGCAGCACACTGGAGCAGTTGAGATTTAAGTTCCTCATTACAAGCTCAGGACTGCAAGTTGATTAGCACTCTGGCCCCAATCCAGAAAAGCACTTAGGCTAAGAAAGTCTATAGGAGTTGGGTGTTTAATTCCTTCAAATCTATTTTGAAAATCTTAGCCTTAAGCATTTACTGCTGTAGGTGTACTCATGTGTCTAAATTAAGCAGGTTGCTGGTAGGGAGCTTGAAGGCTTATCACCATGTAGCTTCAAGTCCCATTCACCAGGCTCCTCTTGCTGTGGAGAGTGCCAGCGATGCTCTATTCAGGCTCAGGGAGGTGACATATCCTGATGACAAGCACTGAGCACAAAGTGACTTTGTGAGAGAAGCAGAGAAGCTGGAAAGCCAAGCAAGTGAAGAGAGGGAACAAGAGCTGCCCAGAGCCAGGACTCACCCTCAGAATTGCACATACCCCCCTGCCTGTCCTGACCTGATTTTGAGACAAGTGCTTTAGCTTCTAATGCTCACCCACACTCTCCAAAACAAGGATGTAATTTCCTTCTCTCTAACTCTTTTTTTTTTGTCTTCAATCAACCCTTATTCCATTGCTGTTTCCTCACATGGATGGAGCTTATCAACTCCGATGCCTTCTAAACTACAAACTTTTGCCCCCACTTACTACGTGTTGACCAGCCCTCAAGGAAATGGGACTCTTGCAGCTCTCATGTTGGTTTGTCCGATGGGTAGAGATAAGGCCAGGATTGGTGGTATATTAATATAAAATTTTGGGGACCTCTGGTCATGGGCCATAGTGCTGCACATGGAAGTCGGTCTTCTCCTACCTGTGAGTGTAGATGCACCCTGAGGGCAAAGTCAATCTTCGGTGTGGTGCAATGCACACAGCACTGTGGGTCCTTTTAATAGTATCCTACTTTTCAGCTGGAAATATATCCCTTGAGAGTATGTCTAGAGAATGTTGCTTGGGTATCACTATGCTATATTGCACTCCACTGAAGCTAATATATTCCTCTTCTCCCTGGGGCTAATTAACTCAGATATCATTCTGAGCTAGCAGAGATGCATAGCTTCCAACTTGACTTAGCTCTTTCACAGGTAGCTCAGGTATCTCTACATGGTGCTGAATTATGCCAGTGAGACGTATTCTGAGATCCTAAGCAATCCTTTTTAAAGAAATTCAAAGCAAAGAAACTACAGCATGCAAATTGTATAAAGTGCTGCATATAGCTGTTGAATTTTGTCTGGATAATTTGGTCCATACCTGGTTCAGTTTTAATAAACTATCGTCTATTTTTGAATTAGTCTCTTTGTGGCTTACAAAATCTGTTCTAAGCTGCAAGATCTTCATGAAACCGAAAATTAAATAAGAAATACCCACAGGAAACCTGCAGGTTTTTGCTAACATCTTAATTAAATCCCACAGGTTGAGGAAAATTAATTGAAGATTTTTACCACTTTCCCCACTAACTTTTCCTACTCCAGGGATTCACATAAATGGAGTTTACAAATTCACCCACTGTTCTGCTTTAAAACTTCATGAAACTTTGCTTTTTAGTAGGAAGTTAATTAGGAATAGTTCTTATTATACCTTTAATGTGGGTAAGACTCCTGAGGCACTGTAAACATTAATTAAGCCCCATAGTACCCTCTGAAGTAGATAGTACTTACCCACAGTTATACTGAAAATAAAGCCTCCCCTCCTCACTTGAACTGATAATGGACTCTATCCCAATATCAGCAAACCTACTTTAAATACAGAGAAGCGAATATGTTGGAAAAAAAGAGGGAAAAGAGTACTACAAAATATTTTGCTACGTTTTCATTTTGCCTGGAGACCATTTTTGAAGGCCACGGAGTTAGGATATTTAGTGCAATGCTATTTGCAACCTACTGTTATTTAGGTCTTCACCGTTCAAAAATTTGTTACCTGTTATGATATTTTATGTGTCTATATAGAATATAACTATACTTCAGAAAAAGGAGTTTGGAATTTTTTCAGCTCACCTGCCAAAAATTATCTTCGATGGTCTAGATATTTTTGGTCAGCAGCTTACAAGCTGAATGTTTCTGGGAATAGAAAGTGTTTGGTCCATTCAGGGATTCTTTGAAGACCTGAGTACAACTGTACCCACATGTCTCTCCTGCTAATATACTTCAGTAGAAACAGGGATGTAATAGTTTAATACATCTGCATCACATTAATATTGTACTGGAATACTGGTACAGCAATGCTGTCGTAACATGATACAATAGACAAATCGCAATGGCTGTAAGACTTTCATATGGTCCTGGTGTATGAAAGCCATTAACGTCAGCTGCGCTTGTAGGGCTGTTGCTTGTGAGCACTAGGGAACAGTGAATACTGCAGTTGGTGCCTTCAAGTGTTGTAAACTGCTGCATTATCAACTGCAGTGCTGCATTCCCCTGATAAGGAAAACAGATCCAGAAATGACTAATCACTTTAAACTCCCACTTTTTCCCTCCTAAAAGTTGCTTCCTTTAAATCTCATCGATTTTTGGCATCTCTTAGACAGTAGCCCACAAATCATTTGTTAAAATGCCTAGTATACCTATATGCTTCAGGTGAGTGTCTTTGCTCCTCACAGAACTGATAGACAATTTTTGTGCTCCTTTAGGATTTCTGTAGCTCCAAACACCAACCTGACTGGGCACAGCAGGCCTGGTCTAAACCCCGTCAACATAAAAGGAAAGACTCCTTTTGCCTTCTGTGGTTTCTCAGCCCATCTTCTGTTTTGCAAACAGTAATAGCATCTAGACTTACAGGCTGCATCTAAACTGGCAAATCAAATGGGGCTTGTGTCCGCACAGGAAAACTCTCTTACCGCAATCTCTCCTCCTCCCAGAGGGGGTGTCCACATGCACACTGCCAGCTAGGTGCAGTCCCTGGCCAGCATTACCTGTGTTCCTGGCACAGCTTGGGCCAAAACCAGCCGGGGCCCCTTCTCCTGGGAATCATTGCACTGCTGTGCCTCAGCCTCTGCCTTGAGTCTGTTCAGTTTAGTAATGAGATGTGCTCTGCATGGGGAGCAAATATAGACACAAGGAGCACATCGCCTGTCAGATACCAAAATCTATGTGTGAGCGAGGAAGAAGAGGAGCACGGCAGGGTCACTTATTGGACGAGCGGCAGAGTTGGGTACCTGGATCCAGATCTCAGGAACCCCAGGCACTGCCTTTGCTGTAAAGTGCATAAGTATATTATTTCATATTCTCTCTCACAGAGTGGGATTTTAGGAACACTTACACATACACTGCAAATAATTTCACCAAAACCAAGCCAGCCAATGGAGGCATTAAAAATCAGATCAGGATTCTTTTTTTTTTTCTGCTGAAAAGTATAGGAATCAAGCTGCAAACTTTGGACCCAAACCTCCCACCCCCTGGCTGTGTTCCACCAGTTATTTTGCAGATCTGCTTCATACTACAGTGCAGCAATAAGAAAGCTAAGCATGTGGGCAGGTTAGTAAAAGAAATTAAGTGTAGCCAAGTGAAAAGTGGGAAACAGCTTGTATAGGATGATTTCAGTTACTTTTAACATATCAATAATAAAAAAAAGTATGTGCCTGCCTTCAGTTATGTATTTATTGCAGTAGATCACACTCATTTATACAAATTATAAATTTTACTCAAACATCATAGCTTTGGCCAAGATTCTCGGAAGATTATGGGACTACAAGAATAACCATAAACTGGATCAGATCAAAGGTCCAGGAGCCTGTATCCAAGACTGTCAAATAGAAGATGATTAAGAAAAAAAACATAAAACCGGGACAAGCATATAACGAAACTACCCCGGCCCAGTCTTGCAGCTTCAGTGATTTGTGGTGCAGGTGCTTCCTGAGCCAGCAGTAGCTTCTTTCTATTTAATAGTGCAAGATGGATTTTTCATCCGTGAATTCATCTAATTTCTTTGTGAACTTGTGTAAGCTGCTACCAGCTGCAATGGCCTGTGGTTGTAAGTGAATGAGAACTATAACCTTTTGTTCAATTTGAATTTACCAGCTAGCTTCACCTGGTCCTTTAGTTTTGTTTGACACCCTGTAGATCTTGCACTGGAAAAGACAGAGAATTTTTTTCCCTCTTAGCCTCCTGCATCTTACCACTGTTTTTGGAGAGCTTTTGCAAAGACGGCATAGGCATTTTCCTGCTCTAATTGCCAGGCTCTGCTGCAGGGCTTTGGCCACATTGCTGCCTTCTTGGAGAGGGCCAGACCCCAGGGCAGATAAGAGCTGGCATTGCCCACCTCACAGGACCCTCTTCCTCCACTACCACCAGACACATGGGGACAGAGATGCCCATCCTCGAGTGCTGCATTGCAGCTACCAGCAGATGTGGCCAGTGGGAACAGCCTCCTGGGCCAGGTGTTACCACTGCTGCTGGTGCCTCAGGTCAGAAACCCAAACTCCGTCCTCCAGATACCCCATTCCCCAAACGACTGTGCTTTTTCCAAAGGGGGAAGCTCTTAATCATCATTGATGGACAAAATCTGGCATAACTGCTAAGGTTGGGCAGTGGCTTACATGAAATGCATTTTTTCCAAAAGCTGTGAAGGTGGTGGGCTTCCATCAGTGAGAGATAAGCAGTGCTTGGCACAGTGTCTCTGCCATGATCTCTGACACAGCTGCAGAAGTGTTTTGCGTTCTGACTGGGAAAAGGTGACCGCTGTACTTATTCTACCCACATCAGCATTCTTCCCTTTCTGCATGTGTACTGCTTAGCCACAGAAAATGACAAAAAATCTCCAGGGTGAGAGGATTTAGCAAAAGTAACACCACCAACAGTCTTTTATCTATGCTGACTGAAAGTTAATCCATATATGCAAGAATCTGATGCTTCAGCTTACCGGGAAAGACAGACACATAATAGAATCTCTTGAGCATTATCGCTTTGCAATAACAGAGCTTTGTCATCTTTTGTCTGGCTCTGGCTTATACAAGCCTTTTGGTGAGGTTAAAATGCCTAGCACAAACTACAGGAATCTACCTCAAAGCTGTTGTAGAAAAATGGATTAGATACAGATAAAAAATCTAAACAGGCTTTGAGGTCTCAGGGAGCCATGCTCATTAATTATTTGAAAGTGATGTTATGCACAGGCTGAAAAATCAAGATTCTGGTTAAGGATGGAGTTTTGCACTAAATAATATATATTTATGTAGAATTGTTGGCTCTTTCTCTCTTCTTTCATTGTAAACCTCATACTTCTTTTTTTATGATACTGGCCAGTGGTAGTTCATTCCAAATTTCTGATTCCTGCTTTTCATTTTGAATATTGGACCCTACCAAATCTATATATACAAAGTGAAACCTGGTGAAATTTCAAATAGCCTGTAGTTTCAGAAAGACACAATGGAAAAGGCAATGAGTCACTGAAGACAGTCTGTAGGCAAAAGGAAAAACAACTTGCTGAGCTTGGGGACAGACAGGGACCCGGTGAAAGTGCTTATCCTAGCTATTGCTGCAATTTTGGAAGATGTACAGTGAAAAGACGCAGACTTTGCTGTGTGGTCTGAGAACACAGAACAAACGAATTCCTGCCATTTTCTGAAATTTCTGTAAAGGGAGGGGACCAGTTAGCCCATCTTGGAAGATAAGAGATTGGAAGGAGAACAGTGACCAAAAGTTTTCCCTCTTCTTGTCCCCAGTTCATCAACATCTGTAAAATATGACTTAAACATTCATTGGAATGGGTCTTCTGATATGCTTAGATACATGCCTGAGATACATTACCTTTCTGAGGAAGCATAAATTGAGCAGACTAGATGGAAAAAATATCTGTGGTTCGTACCTCAGCAGTACTGGAGACTTCTGTCATAAACTATATTGTACTAGTTTCATTTTGACTATTTCTGCCAAAAACTACATTTTCAGCAGTGCCAAAAAGAAATATAGGAAGCCTTAACCAGAGGATTTTGTGTCAAAGAAGATGAACCTACAGATTTTCAAAATCTAGATGAGCAACTCTGGTTAGTTTGAAAACAGCCCTGTGCTGGTTCAAAAATGTGAAATTTTCAATTCCTTTGACCTGTGTTTCAAGTTTGCAGTGAGATCATGTCCTGAAGAACAGCGGATGGTGCTGGGTATTGCCTGTGGCCTTGCAGCAGCCATGCAGACCTCTGGAGTACACCCAATTATGGAGCAAAGGAAGAGGATCTGAAGACCTGAAGGTGTGGTGCTGATGGGCTGGTATGACCTTTTCCATGACACATGACACTTGCCAGACAAAAGTACTCACTAATTTCTGCACTGCGCTCATAACTCTTCTTTGAAGCTCTGTCATTTAGGAAAATGGATGGTCATTGTCTGCAGGAATTTACTCATCCCTGTGCACATTATTCTAGTAGTTAATCACTCTGGCAGCTAAAGTTAAGAGCCTTATTTCTAGACTGAATTTTGTCAACATTCAGCTTCTAGGCATTGGATCTTATTATAGCTTTCTTTCCTGCTAGGTTGAAGACCCGTCACCCATCAGATTCTGCTGGGTATATTACCAAAATTAAGCCTGCTCCAATATTTAGCTCATACCTAATTTCAGTCTTCAAGTCCTACCATGAAGACTGCAGGACTCTGGCAGTACCAGCTTGCTCCTGTCTCACCTGCTCTTTGCAGAGTCTTGCCAGCAAGGCCTCCCTCCTATACTGAGAAGTACAACCTTGAAGGATAGGTTTTTTGTAACTACTTTTACATGAACTTAATTTTTCTAGAACTTTTATGTAACCCAGATGCTGATATGGTTGTTACCTCCTTGCTGTCCCACACATATCTTATAATTAATAAGATAAAATCACTTGTCACAAGACATTCTGATTTCAGGTTAGCGGATATATCATAAAATATAGGAGCTGCCTAAGTGGCCTGAAACAAACAGTCCCCAGTATGTGTTTTATATTAGCTGAGACAAAACTAACTGGTTTTTCTGCATATCTGTGCTCTTATACTCACATCAGCTGTGCCCACAGTGTGCTTTGTGGGAGGCAGTTTCTAAAGCAGCATGTATCAAGCTATCTTTAGTGCCACACTGGATGCAGTGTTGTTTAATGACTATTAAATTATTTATCTCAGTGTCCAAAGAATGGCAATAAAAAATCAGGTACCCAAAGTGAATGCCAGGAAATAGCTGGAGAAAATTTGATCTGAAAAGTGATAAGAGACACCTCAGAGCAGAAACACTGAGGAGAGAGGGAACAAAGATACAAAATAAAATAAATATTAACGCTAAGCTTAGCAATACAGAACAAATCAGTAGTACAAAACTGGATCACCCAGTTCTTCATTGCTTTTGATTGCTACTACAGCACATCCTACCTGGGGGCAGATACAGTTGCTGTCCTTACCTACTTCAGATCTTACCTCTATCAGCTGCTTAGCCTCTCCCTCGTCTTTTGCCACTGATCACTGATCCTACTTTCCTCTGGTGAGATCTACAGCAACAGTGCATTATAATGCTCCAGCTATGCACAATCTGACACAGAATTAATGGGAAATAAAAGGTCTTTTGGATCCCTAATATTTGTTGGAGGTCTGCCCTCTTCCTGGGCAATGTTTTTCCCCCTTTAAAAAAGACACAAATAATCTTTTTCATATTATTTTTCTTTTCTTTCTTCGTAAATGTTAGTGATAGAGAAACAGCCTATTCTTATAAGAATAAACAAAGGCCCAAAACCTAATCTTAAATATCAGCTTGTGTGACTGTGTCATGAATTTGATCTTGGACAGAGTTTGTAATGTTTCAGAATAAAGTAACTGATGATACATATTTTGATCTTGCTTTTTTAAAAGGAATTGAAGCATCTGTCTTGAAAGGATCTTTTGGCAAGGGCAATTAATTTTTCAAATATTAACAATGAGTGCAGCTGGCACTTCTCCAACATGAATAAAATTTCTGAACAACCTTCATTGCCATTCATCTTGAACATTCTTCAGAAAGACTTGGCCTTCCTCTCTAACCCTGCTTTTTAGATATATATCTTTAAGTGTTAAGTGAAGACACAGGACACATTTCTGGGGATGTAGGAGGCGAGATTTATTTTCTGATGGTTTAGTGAAAGACATTGATGGGTTTGTTACTTCTTATTTCAGTAGCTGCTATGCACAGCATACAGAATTAGACAGAATCCAAGATATTAGAGGCCACCTAGTATTTTCACTTTTATAAATTTGCTATTTTCTCTTTGCTTGCTTCAGCTGTCACACAGTGTTTCTTATCTTATTGAAGTTGTTTCTGTCCTTACAAACCTCAGTGATTCAGTTAATAATGCAGTGGTCAACATTAACATATATATAATTACCATTTGCAAGTATTTAAAGTTGCCATGGTACCTTAGCATAGATAATACCATGGTAACTCTAATCAGGCAGAAGGCAAAATTTTATATACCTTAAAGGCAACCACCATAATCGGCATTTTTATAACACTTTTTATTTGTAGGTGCTTACAGACATGAACTGGTTAATCTCTACAACAGCTTTTTGAGATCAGTATCAGAGTCTCACATGGCTCAGCTCAACATTATATACTTGGGGGGAGAGTTGGAAGAAAAATATCATAAAATTAAAGATGTTTTTAAAATGTGATTGACTAAGACATTAATAAGAAGCACTATAAGCCGCAAGCTAAAAATCATTAGTCTGGTTCAAAATTCCTGCAACTGGCATAGGAATCATGATATTAATGAAAATAATTGTGCATGTTTTATTTGCCTCTGGGCTCTTTAGCTGTTAGGGTACGCTTGGGTCTTGTTTCTCACTTCCCTCCCCTACCAAGAAAGCTTGTAGCTTTGCTCTACAAGTAGAAGCTGAAAGACTCACTCATACGTGCCCCAAGGAGTTGATGCTACCGGAAAAACAGCTAATATCACAGGTCTTCCATAAAGCCACAAGAGCTGGCAGCAGTGAGCAAAGCAAGGAAGCTCCCTTTTATGTATTAGCTCCATTTCACAGAAGGACAAAGTTGCAGACATGCTCTCACGTTAGCAAAAAACACTCCACTCCTCCTTTCCCATGCCTGCCCCTTCCTTGAGGTAGAGTATTGAAGAAAACACTGCTGTTCCCTTGCTTCCCACATCTTCCTCATCTCTTAAAGTTTCATACCCTTTTGGGTAGGAACATCACCATTGCAGCATACCTATCTCTACAGAAAAAAATATTTCAGATAAGACAGAGGGCAGGCAATGTGCCTCCAGTTGTTTTCTCCACAGACCATGCCTAAACAGACTGACATTCTCCTAAAAATTTGTGCTGATTCAGCCATAAATTTCTTTCTGTAGCAACAGAAAATCCAAGGGCTAAATGAAGAGAAACAAAACATTTAAACTGACATAAACAATAGCTGTGATACAAATACAAATGCAGCGAAAGCCATATACTTCAGAAGGGATGAAACTTATTCAGATGAGACTAATTTATAGAGTGGCTGAAGTGAAATATTCAGCAATATTTAAAACAAAGTTTCTGTAGTAAGGGAGAGATGAGAAAACAATCTGGATATTGTTGAAATGTTATGTTCTTTATGGTGGGAATAATAAGTAGCATCACCAATTTTTGATAGTTGCATCCCAAGAGAAGTCAGAATGTCTCTTTGGTGGTTTTAACACTTCTAGGAAAACAAACAGTATAGGAAAAAAAAATCAAGCTTTTCTCCTTGAATATGATCTTTAAAGAGGCCTTCTTCAAAGAGGAATTTATTAATGCTCTGAATGCTAGAGTGACACCACCACCAAGAGAAACTTCTCTGCTCAGATGGTCAGCACAGTTGTTAATTACAGCCTTTGCTCTCCCTTGCTGCACAGTGCTCCCTTGGTGTGACCAGGGCTGGCCTCCTGTGGAGGAGGAAGAGCAGAATACCGGGGCAAGAGAGCGGTTGCTTTTCAGTTACACAAGTCAAGACATATGTGGGGCTTTTTAATGCTCCAGACCCAGCTCTGGGATGTTTTTCTGTTTTACATGAGACTACAACTGCATAACCCCGACCCCAGCCAGTTTTGAGATAGGTCTGCCTCTCCTGCCCACCCCAGCTCCTGAGCGAATGCTTGACCTGCCTGCTTGTATCCCCAGGCTCAGACCCTTTCTAACTAGGAGCTGGAAGAGTTTACCAGGGAGACAGTCATGGCTTACCCTCCATGTTCTTCAGATCTTCCCAGGTCATCTACTCCTGGTCAGTGTGTGTGTGATAGAGAGGTATGGTTCAAAATGGCCATCTCTCAGGCGGTGGTGAACTCCTGTAGGCTTTTTCCCAGGTACTGTGCCTGCCCACTGGCCACCCGTGGATAGCATGAGGGCTGGGTGATTCCCTGGGGCACCCTGCACTCTGGCATCAGGAGCATTTGCCAGGAGGGTGGGCATGTGTTGTTCCCCTCCCCAAGCAGAGCCCAGGGCCCATTTCCTGGGTCCAGACCCCAGCTTGCAGCAGGGATTGTGCTGCAGCATTTCATTATGGCATGCTCATCAAGGTCCTTTGAAGAAGGTCATGAAGACTGGCTTTTGGAAACCAGAGACACCTTGAAATTGCTGGTGGTTCCTCATATCCTCAGATGAAGATAAAAGCTTGGAAGGACTGGATCTCCCTTGAAGAGTTCATGAGCTCCTCTGAAGATGGCAGAAATTGAAGAAGCTGAACATGGTGGGATATGTTTTCTGAAGTGCTCTCCTTGCGTAAAGCAAATTTAGATGCAATGAATCACCCCTTTCCTTGCCTCCAATAACCCTGACACAACACGCCTAAAGTATCGGTGAGGTAGACTGGATTCCACCCTCTGCTTTACTCTGTAAACACTCTGACTTGGCTGGCCGAGACCTGTTACTCATTGCCACTGATCACACGAGAAATGAAACAAAAGTCTGTAAGTGTTCACAGGATGGAGTCATTAGAGTGGGAGCGAACACATGATTTACATGAACTTACGTTCTTCCTGAAAAAATGACGTGGGTAGATTAAGTGTTGCAGTTTACTGTAGATCTTCCACATTAGTTTAGTATGTATCTACAGCATCTGTCAAGCTGTTACAGTTTTATTGATCCAGATCATTTTTTCTCCATTAATTTGAGGATTAAAGAGAAAAGGTTGGGATTATGTGATGATTAATCACAGGTTCGATGTTTGCAGTTCGAATGCATAGATAGGATTAGAAAAGTGGTGTCTTATATCCCAGTGCAGTATTTCAATTTGAATAGGGTTTTTTTCATGTCATTATTTCCACCTGTTCCCAGTTAAAAGTGGAGACCTTAATTTTTCTTTTTAAAGCTGATAATGCTGTTGTAATTACAATATGCCAACACTGTGTACATTTGGTCTTAACATACCTTAGTATATCCTTCCTTAGCTAGAAGATAGAAGGTATCTGGAGTGTTTTCTGGAACTGGAAAGAATGTATCCTAAATCATGTAGCTAACTGAAAGAAACTGGAGAAGATAGTCAGGTCGTTTAACATATTGAAATGCTCTTGGTACTGCTATGTTTTTAATTTCAGGGGGAGCCTAGCTGTTGCATGACTTTTGATGATCACTGCTTTGATTTGGGTGGGTTTGTCCTTGGGAAGTGTAATTACATATCTGATATGGATCTGTTCAAACGAGGTAATTCATAGTCTACTTTAGATCCTGCAAAGCTGCCAAATACAGAGATGTCTAAAATTACCCTTTCCTTTTTCTGATCAAGAACATAATAATATGCAGGTTATTTTGTATACAGACCATTGTCTTCTTCCTTCTGAAGAACCAGATGATCTATTATAAGAAAATCTTACTTGACAATCACGGTGGTTTATGCATCAGGTTTTAGAAAGCTGTAAAGCTTTCTTCCTTAACAGTGAAAACACTCAAAAAATTAAGGCTCATGACAGTTTTGTTTTGAATACAAATAAACGTTAAAAGTACTCTAAGACTGCCTTTAAAAAAATCTTTAATCTCTTTTGTTGATAAGAACTTTTCATTCTCATTTGAGTATTGGTCAAATTGTGATTTTCTCAATCACACAGTAACAATTTTTTTTTCCACCATTGGGCCTACTAATATCTATGGGATTACTCATGGTATCAGGCTTTATTTATAGGTATAGGTGTCTCAACCCTGCCTGTGGTGTTTTTCTGGTTTCACACCTTGAGATCGTTCCTTTATCTACTCATCTTTGTCTTCTCTCTTTTTTTTTTCTTCTCTCCCTTTACTTTGGGAACATACACATCTAGCTGGGGACATTTCAGCAGGTGGACAGACTGAAACTTGGATGATTAGTGTAGCATTTTTCAGATTTTGTCTTTGATCCTTTTGTTATTTAAAACTAGCAAATGCTCTCATATTCCTTAAGGGGGTAGTGGGAATCATTTCAATTTGGTCTTAAACAGATAAACTCCAGCTCCAATTAGAGTAATAATAAAAAGAAAGGTTGAATTTTAACTATTACTTTGTTATGACAGGTGGGTCCATAACTGTAAAACAAAGGAGTGCCCCATGCATTGGATTTACATGGCTGATTGACACAGTGCAGTGTCTGCTCTGAAGTCAGACACCAAACTGAGATTTCTATCCGCAGGGACCCCACAGCATCTGCCAGAGAAGAGTCCCTGCTGTTGGGTTGCTCTCATCAGTCTCTGCTCACCCGTAATCTACAGCGTGGCTTAGCATCGGGTCAGTCAGAGAAGCACCCTGACTGCTGATGTTTTCTTTTGCTGCACTAAAAAATCCTGTGAGAATAATTTCAGGTGGCTGTTTCAGACCTTATGGGCCAAAGGATCAGAGTACCTCCCTCCTCCACTTCCCCCAGCGTGAACTTCACCTTCGCTCCCTGCTTCACTGTCCAGCTCTTCCAGTAACAACATCTCTGGGTGATTGCAGCAGCGCAGGATTCATGTATATCTTCCAAGTTTGCTGCTGTGGTTTAGCAGGCTGCCACCAGGGCTGCTTTGATGTTTGAGTCATATTTTGGTGTCCCATATGTTCTCCATCTCATGGCTCCAGCAGCTATATAAACATCATGCAGTTGTTCCTGTGAAAGGGTTGTCAGATCGAAAGCTCAAGATAATGAGGCAAGGACTCCTGGCTCTCCAGCAGGCTCAGCCAGCCCCTTGAAGGCTGCACACTTGCAGCTCTGTCTTGACTTTGGGGCAGACATGATGCCTTGACAATCAGCTGAGGCAGTTGTCTGTATTCCTGTTACATGCACATCTTCTAGAACAAATAATGGAATTTGTTCTTGTTTCCAGCAGTCCTATTGTTCTGAGAAGGAGCTAGTTGATGTACACTAACATCCCAGAGAAAACTATCAGTGTCAGATCTTTGGAGTACAGTCTGCTTTTTTGTTAAACAGGATTATGCACAGTGCAAGCTGACCCTCAGGCATGGCAGGGGGCTGTTTCGCAGTGCCACTGCAGTTTGCACAGTGAGCTGTGGTGGTGGTGGTCTTCCCTGGGTGTGAGCATGAATCCTGGCCTCCTGGAGCATGGCTGCCCTGGATATTTTCCCCCTTCCTTTCCACCTCTGTCCTTTTCTTCTCCATTGACTGACAAGCAGGTGGAGGAAGCCCCGGTATTAATACAGGCTGGGGGATGAAGGGACTGAGGGCAGCCTTGAGGAGAAGGACTTGGGGGTACTGGTGGTTGAAAAGCTGGACATGAGCTGGCAATGTGCACTTGCAGCCCCGAAAGCCAACCATATCCTTGGCTGCATCAAAAGAAGCGTGACCAGGAGGTCAAGGGAGGTGGCTCTGCCCCTCTGCTCTGCTCTGGTGGGATCCCACCTGGAGTACTGCATCCAGCTCTAGAGCCCTCAGCACAGGAAAGACATGGACCTGTTGGAACAGGTCCAGAGGAGGGCCACAAAAATGCTCAGAGGGATGGAACACCTCTCCTATGAGGACAGGCTGAAAGAGTTGGGGTTGTTCAGCTTGGAGAAGAGGAGGTTCCAGGGAGACCTTATTGCAGCCTGGCAGTAAAGGTGGCTTATAATAAAGACGGGGAGAGACTTTTTAGTAGGGCCAGTAGCAATAGGACAAGGGGTAATGGTTTTAAACTAAAAGAAGATAGATTCAGACTAGATATAAGGAAGAAATTTTTTATGATGAGGGTGGTGAAACACTGGCACAGGTTGCCCAGAGAGGTGGTAGATGCCCCATTCCCTAGAAACATTCAAGGTCATGTTGGACGGGGCTCTGAGCAATCTGATCTAGTTGAAGATGTCCCTGCTCATTGCAGGGGGGTTTGGACTAGACGGCCTTTAAAGGTCCCTCCCAACCCAAACTATTCTATGATTCTATGATTTTATTCCCAAAGAGGCCAGTGCTTGTGTTGGTGTCTGGTATATAACTATATTTTGCATTGGCCACAGACAACTTGGAGTTCCACACAATACGTTAAGAGGAAGAGCCCTGGCTTATTTATTTATATGTTTTTAATTTACCTTCTTTTAAAGTCAGCAGAGGGGGAAAGAGGGATCCCTGAAGAGGACAGCTGAGATTGCTGAAGTCAAGTCTTGATGTGAAATTAACCCCCCAAAAAGAAGCCTAGGGAGACGTAGTTTAATTTGGCTAAGGTGGGTATCCTTCTTGCCCTGCTTCACTATGCACAGAAACCTGTCCAGTCTGTTTAGGAACAAAAGGGTACACTTAGGGTACCATATGCACTGGGAGCAGTGCCATCTTGGGGGATCTTTGAATTCTACCAGGTACTATATAAGGAACCTCCCAAGGTGCCGTATGGGGAACATACCTGCCAGAGAGGCATGAGCACACTATGCCTGCAACAAGAACTGGGGAATTAGGCATTCCTGGCCTCTGTGTAGCCCTTCCATCACCATGGCAGCTGCATCTTCTAAATGTAGATAAATATTGACTTGGTCTCAGAAGAATGATAGTTTCACATGATTTTCCAACGCTGCATTAATAAGCAACTTGCAATCCAGTTAGACAAACTGTCAGTAGTGCCAGCCAAGTAATTTACATGGCAACAGCATGTAACAGATTCTAACACAATAAAAATCTTTACTCAAGATCAACAATATAATTTATACACAGATCTGACTGCTTTTATAGAAGCATATGAGGTGTATCTGACCATTCAGGTTACTTTATGATTTTTTGATGCTATTGGGTGTTTTTAAAAAATGAAAGAAATGTAAAGTTTTTATTCAGTTGACATTTTGCCCCTTCTGTCATTAAAAAAAACCCTGGCAATCAACAAGAAATGGTAAAACACTTCTAAGTCTAAAATGAAGATGCAACATAAAATCAATTCCAGGATGAAATACGTAATTATAAATACGAAAAGAGAATTCATAGTGCTTGCAATTTTTTTTTTTTTGCTTGTAAATTTTATACTAAATTAATATCTTGTCTGCAATACATGGAGGAATTATCTGTTCCAAATATATCTCCTAGGGTATCAACTGTCTCAGCTGTTTGAGGACAATGTCTTGAAGCCTTTCCCAAGCTAAATTCCAACTGAATTCAAAAGCATCTGGTTGAAATTTGTCTTGTGAAGTTTTGTTGTATGTTCGTCAGAGGATATGTGCAAACCACCTAACAGGTAAGATAGGTTCCTTATTTTCCTAAGTCCCAGCTAGTGGGGAAAGACTTAGCTCCTACAGAGTGTGGAAGCCTAACTTAGCAATTCTGAATTGCCCCTGACCTGATCCTCCCTGTTGGTAAAAGGAGAAGCCTAGGAGACAAATAAATTAGGTGCTTAAAATTCAGTACAGCTAACAGCCTTGCAATGCATTCACCCCTTGTAAAACACCTTGCACAGCCAAAGGCCAAATTCTGCAGCTTCCAGCAGCACAGAAGCTGCAGAATTTCAGCTTGTGCTTCAGTGGCTGTGATCAGCAACTCAGGGTGGACTTCAGAGCCAGTAACAGCTCCTAGCTGTGCAGGAGATGAAAAGCCTGCAAAGGGGTATCTGTATTGCATGACCCAGGGTGTGCATGCTGCATGTAACGTGGTAATAAGACCACCGAGCCCCTCCAATAAAGCCATATTTGTTTGGATTAACATGTCTTTCAAATATATCTCTCTGCCTCCTGAAGTCAAATTTGAGAGACTTCACAGTTCATGACCATAATGTGCTGTTCTCTGGTCTCCAAGCAAGTGTCTCTGTGCTGGTCTGCTGTGAGATACACTGAGAGATGAATATGAAACATTATATCCCACTAAGATTGACAGAAAAAGCATTATCAAGGTCATAGAAATCACACCAGGAGGTCTGAGTTGAACATCTGACAAAGTATTACAAAAAGTATGTTTTTCCAGGAAACACAACAGAAGAATTTAGGTCAGATTACTGAACTGGAAATCAAAGATCCCAACAATCCCTCAGACTTGGAGAGTCTTGTTGAGACATGATAAAAACAAGAACAAATACATTAACCTTCAAACTAGAATACTCCATGGATGAATGCAACACTGGTTTTAGAGGAGTTGCTGCATGGACATCTGAATGTGCACCATGGTGGCTAGTACTAATGGGCGGTAGCTGAAAAAGCTCCTCAGGCCCACAGTAAATCAGCACTCGGCACTCCCACATCTGCAGGTAGAGGAAAAAATGACTCATACCACGTCTGATGCTATGTGGAGGGATATGGTTTTGGCTTGGACTCACCTGAACTCTGTGGGTTCCAAGCGAACAAATGCAAGTAAACTTCATGAAAGCCTCCACTATTGGTGTGTGGCTTTCACATTTTCTGGAGCCTTAAGACTCCAACTTGGAATGGTTAATTGACACCTTAGCTGCCAAAAATTTCAAAGCAGCATGCTGACTGGATCAGAAATCACCCACTAAAAGGACACTGGCGTCAAAAGAGGAACGCTGACTTTGATAGAAAGCAGCAAATTAATAGAAGATACCCTGGTGGCAGAAAAGAAGAAAATGTCCTAAAAGGTGTTAGAAACCTTGTTCATAGGAAGAGCGAGGACAGTGCGAAACGCATCAGACAACTCAGAAGAGAAGGGATCCTTCCTGTCACTGAGAAAAAAAGTTGCCTTTTTCCCCTTTCACTCAAAATTGTGGGCAGCAGCTGACAACATCAAATCTGCCTGGGAACTCAAGCCAGGAAACTGGGACACAGCCAAGAAATTCTAAAATGCCATCTTTTAATAAAGTTGAAGAAGTTTAAATCAGGAGAACTTTAATTTTACTCATGGAAATTTTATAAATAGCAGAGGCTCAACTGTCATATTCACTGTACATTGTTACTCAGCTTCGGTCTGGAATCATGCAGTGAGCTGAAGCCACAGCAGAAAGTGACAAAATACCTGATTTCCAAGTGTGTTCAGCCTAGTGCAGTCTGTGCTACTTAAAGCTCCTCATGCATGCCATGAAGCCCAGCTAGCCAGTGTCAACAGGAATTTCTCAGGGACCCATAGGCAGAAGGTGTCTGGGGGTTCATTGCTGACACAAGCCCAAAGAGGTCTGCTAAGCAATGATCAGCTGAACAAATTTCTACAGCTAGACATGGGTGCGACTCCATCCACTGTCATTGCTTCACCATCCTGTGGCTGCAGATGCACATTATACAGAGAAGTATCTGGTGTCTACAGGGAGATAAAAATGAGATAACACTACGGGGCACCAGAAGGAGATTTTGCTAACGTGACAGTGCTTATCAAGAAGGGTTTGGGGGGTTGTGTTTGGTAAATAGGAGTGTACTGCTTATCTAAGCTAGTAAAAACCTAAAGGCAGACATTATCATATTGGCAAATACACATCAAACCGTGGCAAGATAGCTTGGTTTGTTTGTGAGAGTGATGAAGGTAGCACAGACATAAAAAAATTTAACCTGATAAGATGCACCTGTACTAAGAGGGATTCTAAACAAGTGTTTTCTAATTTGCACCTTGGCTGAAAGGTGTCTTCCCTGATGCTGGGTTTGTGAACCAGAAGTGACTATACCCCTGAGGATTTTTGCCTCTTAGAAGCATGGATGGTTTCCTATCACAGATTTGTTCCCTGCCTGGATATCTTGTAACTGTAGTTGTTTTTAAATGTTTTCTTGGTATTTATTATATTTATTATTTCTATATATTTGCCTGTGAGGGTGTACCACCCCCAGGGGTTTCTGTGCTGATCTGTTTCTGGGCAGTTCCAGCTCCAAAGGCAGAAGCAATGCTGGGAGGAGCGAGGGGCTCCTGGCTCTCTGCAGCAACAGGTTCCCCTCGCTCCTCCTGCCCGTTAATGGCCTCATGCGAGGGCCTCTCCCCCTTTGCCCGCCTTTCTCCTTCAACATCTGAGTTGTCTGTTTAAAATGGTCTTTCTCTGTAGGAAGTTTCTTGGTGTTACTGAAAAGTGGTAACAAAAATGTGTTATGGACAGTGTTCGTCGAATCTGGCAATAAGAGAGGTTCACTTTTGCTCAGGCTTAGATTTTCCCCTTGGTCTTAACTGTTCCGTTTTCCATTTTCATACCAAAATAATCTTTTCAGAGAGCTGCATTATCCATGCAATTGAATTAAAAGGACTAGGATCTGACTTTCAGTTCATCGCTTAGCCTTGAAGATATTTTACTTTCTGCTGGAAAAATATTCTCTTTCAAACAGTACTTACTTTCAGACTTTCTGACTGAAAGAGTGCCCATAGTTAATCTTCTTATAATTCCTAAGATGCTTTCTCTATATCTTTTGTAGTAATAATAAAAATTAAAAGCTCACTTTTGTAGAAAGCCAGGTTCTCTTATCATAAGCCAAGTGGAGTTTTGGATCTTACTGGCATTTTTTTAAAGATTGCTTATAATTCCTAAAATTATTGAAATTATCTAAATGAAAACCCTCAAATTTGTCAGGATCTGGAGAGCTAGCTAAGCAGTGATCACTGGATACGGAAGTAAAAGCCTTAAATTTACTTTAGATTATAGATAGGAGCATATTTATAAGCTTGCATAAAAATGGCTTTGGTAAGGGAAGAAAGTCAGGGAAGTTGATTCTTGTGGGTTTTGATCCTGTAGCATGCAATTCTCTGTGATCAGGACCAGGCACTTAATGAGACGGAGCATTCCAGGACAAAGGGAGACTAATTGAAAAAATGCCTTGGGCAGAGCACATCCATGTTTGTTTTTAATAGTAAGAAGTTTTGGTGGCCAACATGAATTAGCAGTTATTGCAGACCTACTTTCACTTTGCACTAGAGTCCCTCATTTCATCCTTAACAGTTTATACTTCTGATTTAACAGTTCTTCAGCTTTCTTGCCCAGTATAACGTAAAATTGTCCTTGGGCTTTGGACACCTTTGAGACAGAGTTAGACACTAACAACCTGAAGATGTTCAGAGTTGGAATTCCTATTTATTTTCATACAGAGCTAAAATCCAGCTCCGAGATCATCACAGCAGAAATCAGCTTATAGGTCAGAATACACATGCATGTGTGTGTGCATAAGTGTATAAATACCTCCTTGTAAAAAAAAAGGGGGGGGGGAGAGATTTTCAAAACAGAGTACAGATACAGAAAAGTAGTCTTATATAAAAAGAACAGTCAATTCTGCTAGGAAATTACAGATAGTACACCAGACAGCTAGCCAAAAACAAGACAACCCCCCCCCCCCGCAATGAATCCAGAAAATATACTGAAATAAACAAGCAGAAAGCAAACCCCGGTCCATCTCCAGTTCTTGATATTGGTCACAGAGCAAAGGATGCAACACATGAATTATAGAAGAAAACTGTTATTCGATAGCCAAATTCTTGTAAGTATTAACATTTCCAAGTTGAGTTTACTTCCTGAGATTCAAAATGGAACCTTAGTATGAGGTGAATTTCAGGAATACTTGTCTGAAATGGCTAAATCCTTTTTTTGTTGCTAGTTTTCTGATAAAAAAAGTCATTTTTATAAACATGAATGTTTTATGGGGGTTTGGATGGAAATATAATAATATGAAATGCTTAGAAAAGCAAGATTAGTTTCTTTTTTAAAAAGTGAATACTGAAGAGTTTCTTTTTCATTTGAAAAATTTCATGCAGCACTATGATATATGTTGTGGCAACACAGGGAAGAAAATCAAAATTAATACTTGTCAGGAGTGAATACTAGGAGAGATGAAAGTAAAACTTAACTTCTGTCTTGTTAAAGGGCAGTTCATCGTTTCATCACTTCCTTCATTATGTGATTGCTATCACCTGGTGCTTTGGAACAGCCTTTACTCATTAGTCAAGAAATAATTATTAGCTACACAGAATTTTAATTGTATCCTGTAAACTTTCACCATATTCGAAGGAGGGTGAGCTTCAAACAATCAAAGCTTACAAAATGCCACCATCAGCTTTAAAAGACAGTATGTTCTGTTAATATACTCACTGGGCTCCAGATAATTTTGGGGTATTTGCAGATGAACACTGAAGTGCTATAGATTTAGTAGCATATTTTTTAGCATAAACTACCATCACCATAGGGGTTTTTTTTCATGTAGTTATTCATGCTTTCTAAATTTTCAGGTTCAAAAATTGCCACCTGAATGAAGTGAGGCTGAAAACCTGGCACATAAGCAGTGGAACAAAATTTTGGACAGAATCTTGCTTGATTTGGCAGCTCACTGGCCTCGCATAGATCCAGCGTTAGATTTCCTGAAATATTTCATCTTCTTCAAAGGCACATTTTAGGCATGCACCGGAGCAGTCTGCAATGCATGCATTTACGTTGTCTGTAACGTATTAACTACTGCATATAAAGAAACAGAAACCATTAGCAATTCCCTCTGCAAACATTACAGGAAGATATATACTGATTTTGTGCAGAAGTCTGGGTGTGCAAAGAGAAGCTAGGTTTTTTTTCAAACTTGGGCTCTCTGATGCTTGTACCCTAACCTCAGCTCTGGAATAGGCCCCTAAAGGACAAGGAGGGAAGTGGATAAAATCCACACACCTCATCACTTCCTAATTTAAGGAACATAGACAGAGAGTAGCAACTAGAAAATGTAAACTGGACCTACAGTATATGACAGTGGCCACTGTCTTTTGTTTATATACCCAGGATGCGCTGACCAGAGGCACTGGCCGATCCAGCAGATGATCATGCCCAGTTTCTTTTTGGACTGGTTTTTTTCTTGTGTTTTGGCAGCAAGTTTCTCTGTCAGTCCATATTTGCCTCTATCAAAAGACAGCACCATGTTACAGAGGCAGGTATTTTGTCTCCCCGCTTCTCACAATTACCTGCTGGGTTTTCAAACTCTGTTTATTTCAGATAACGTTCTTCACATTCTTGCATGAGCCATAAGGACCTTGGGAAGAGGAAGATACTTTTATTATTGTTTGTTTGTGGTTATGTTAAAATTATAGGGTCTCATCTCAGGGGTTTAAAGAATTTCCTATATCTGAGTTTATTCAGTCAAACAGAAATTTAAGATTGAACTTCTCTGAATCTTCCCAGGCTCTACATGAGTTTAATCCTGAATCTCATACATGCTCAGAAGAATTCACTGTGTAAATAAGTGTAAGATCAGAAAGGGAATTGTTTCCTTCAGACCCATGCCCTGGACCATGCAACTGTCATTTGTTATTCAAGTAAACTTCATTCAAAAATAATCCAGTTAACAGATTTTCAGGAGTCCGTTTTGGGAACCATCTTGCATCCTTAATAACTGACTACTTTTTTATTGTCAGTAGTAAATATTTACATGCATTTTCTCACAATATCAGCCCAAGTCTGCTTTGAGAGGTTACTGTTTTAGTTATCCTGATGTGGAGTGCTGCCATGATTTTCTCACCTATGCCCACTGACACAAGATACTAAAACCCCTGGGTATTGAAACAAAAGTTTAAGTTTAAGCTCAGCTTAAGTTAAGGGTGACTCTACTGAAGCTAGGCACATGCTTGGCTACCTTGCTGGACTGGAGCCTCATAAATATAGTAATTATTGGCAACATTATATAACTATTTCAGATCTTCAGCTTTATGGACTAAAAGTATAAAGAAGCACCTTGAAACATGATCTCTTTTTGTTGCTTATGTGCTGATGATTTAATTTCCTTAGCCAGTTATCGTGCTCTGTAAAGATAAATATACCTTTAACATATAGTCAGATTTTTAAATCTGGCAGCATGGCAATGCATGGCGGGCCCAATGCTGTCCCTTTTGTAGGAAGTAATTTTCATGTTGTAAGCAGCTAAGATGAAAGCAATGCATAACTCATTTAGGTAGTGCCGCAGACAGACTCAGGTTAACTACAAAGGGCAGCTCAGCATGTCACCCACAGTCTCCCAGATTCCTCCAGCTGCCTGTCTGCAGCTGGAGAGGCTTTGTATACTACGGATAAAAATAGAGACAGACAGTATTCCCAGAGCATTCTATAATGTTTGAAAAGCACTTTAACAATGCTGGGAGGAAAAAAAGAATTATTTTGACCAAAATTGTCTCTGGATAATTATCTCACTCAGTTTGCTCTTTCACTTAAGCTACTTCTAGTCCTCCCCCTTCGAATGATCTCTTCTGGTACAATAGAAATAGTGCCATTTATTTCACAGACCTGGTACGAAACACAAATCCAAGTCATTATAGTTTGAATCTCATTCAAGGTAGTGTTACATGCTAAATTCACTTAACGCAAGAAATATGATGCCAGCTTTAGCGTAGTTTAGCTACATTCCTACTCAATACAGCATATGCTAACCATATATCAAACTTTCTATGGGGCTTTGTGGTAAATACTTACAAATGTACAATTCTTTAGCTATGCATATTTACTGCTACTATTTTAGCAAGAAATGAATTGAAATTTCCTTAAAGAAAAGTAGTTTTTGACAAGTATCTGATAACAAAACTTTCCAGTTCCTCATGCAAGATATGTCTCTCCTGCTGTTGTCACCGTTAATTTAGAGCAAACTTGCGTAGGTTGAGCTCCAACTGCATATTCAGTCAGGCTTATTACACCACAGAGCAGTGAGTCATGACTGGGGCTGATAAAGGCAGATGCTGTACTTTCCTTTCTGTACTGAGACTAGTTTACATTTTAATTATGTTTTGACAGTATAGGTGGCCTTTCATTAGCATTACAGGGCTGCAACATCACCCGAAGGTGAAACCAGCGCACAGTTTCCATCACATGTGGGTTTCCTTTGATACTGCCCTGGCAGTGCTGGAAGGAACCACAGTCTGCATTCAGATCATAAAGGAGCAACCCCATTGGCCTTCACGGGGCTCTGCTTCTGACAGCCGACCGGTACTTCCTCCTTCCCATTAAGGCATAAAGGGATGAAAAATGCAATCTAAGCGTCTGTGGAGATTATTCATAAGTATACCGTGCTGTGGATAGATGCTGGAGTAGTCACTCGCCTTGGCTGCTGAGTGGTGTTGGGTCATCAGGTGCAAAAACTGGTAGAAACTTGCTGATATATGACCAAGAAAACAAGAAGTGAAGCAGAGCTGGTGCAATGGGGAGAACTATTTGCTGTTACAGACAAGTAACTACTTCTTACTCTAGATCCACAGAGTAAGAAGGTATGGTGCTCAGAAACCTTTCCCTCCCTTGACTACTCCTACTGCAATGCTCCTTCATGTTTTTTTCTGGGGGTTGCTTTACCCCTAAATGATCACAGAAGTCCAGCTCTACCAGATCATCCTCACAGACTGCTGCAAAGAGCTCTAAAAGCAGCTTAGGGTTGTTTTCAGAGACAGGAATCATTGCCAGCTTTACAAATCCCAACTAGCTTAATTAATAAAACCCACTCAAAAATCTTGTTCTGTTTTCCACATATTCAATGTAAAGATCTGTACCCTTATACTGTATGGGATTTTCCTGCTGAATAATGCAATTTTTTCATCTTCCAATAAACTTGTTAAATACATAAAACATAGACATTTTTCATAAAGCTCAGGGATTCAGATGGAGATACAAAATGAGGCACAAAATTATTTTCCTTTACATTATACTACAGTTTAAACTACATTTGATTAGATTGGATTTAGAGCCAAATGATATGATTTAAAAATCCACTTTGTGAAAATCACATTCAATGCATCACTCATTCAGGTAAATTTTGCTCTTATGAAATAATCTGCCACCTGTTGGATGCATTATTAATAACTTTGGATTTGGGGTGTGATTTTTAACAGTCAGTTGCAGTGAGTAACATAACAGCAGAAATTCCCCAACACAGCCTAAATTACAAGCTAGACAATGGAAATCTGCATCTAACATTTGTCAAGTTGGACAGGGGCCTTCTATTGTCTGGCTGTCTGTACAAAGTTTGTGCTCGGCATGATTCAAAGCCTGTTTGTTACCCACTAGATTATCTGCAAAACAGATTCTTTTTAAAGTATGCTTAAAATTTAAATAAGAAATGCGACTGAATTGGAAACAACACTGCGTTTGCATGAAAGGTTTGTAACAATGCAAATTACAACCCTTTTCAAAGTGCAGTAATTGCCAATTAAAATAAAAATTCTGTATGCTCAAAAACACCAAATGGTTTTCATTCTGAGAATGAACTGATACATTAAATGAGAGAGAAATTACACAAACAACCTCTGCTCTCCTGAAATCCTGTAAACTAGCTAATGCATAAGAGCTACAAACAGTCTAACATGAAAAAATGCAAGAGGTCAGTGCACTGAAGGCTATACCATGGACCCTTAGCTTCTCCCATCTTGCTCAGTGTTTCTTGTAGGACATTAAAAGGCTGAGTGAGAGGGAGCAGTATGTTGGAAAGAACAAATCTTTTAAATTCACAATGATATATATGTAAGAGAAAAATATTTGGAATACCTCTAAGGAAAATAGGAGATGCATGCTTTTCTTCAGTTGTCAAAAAAGAAGAAGTTGAACAATAGCCCCCTAAAAATGAGGAAAGATGAATTACTGGGGAGGGAGTACCTAATGCTGAAGGGGGAAAGTATCTGCAGGAAAAACCTGTACAATCACAGAAATAAAACCCCACATAATTAGCATGTGCCTTTACTTGGACTTGACACTTGAGACAACATCAAACTCAAAATTAACATGAGAAATCAAAGGCAATCTTGTTGCCAAAAGAGAAAAAAATGTGCACATGAATGACCAGTCAGGTATCAGGAAAACCAGGGAAGATTTTCATCTGTTATTTATGCAAGAGTTAAGAACCAATGACAGATGAAAACTTCAGTGATTTTTTACTCTCTAAAAAAGCTTGTACACTCTTTTCTATACCCACTGCCCCCACACAGAAAACACAGCTAACCCTACTGACAAAATGGGAAGAGAGCCTTCTTCAAAATAACCTGTTGACATATGGAGAATGATGGAAACAAATGCTGCCGAGAAGTAAGCAGAAGGAACATCTGAAATGAATCATTTGAAAGCTGAGCATATGTAGGTGGATCTGGCCAAATTAGACTTTGCTAAAGGGGAAAAAAAACCCTTTGGGAAAATAAAGGAGAAAGCAGAATGAGATAATTGTTAGGAAAGATAGTACCGTAATACTTACGGGGAATGGGAATACTTCAGCTTACAAAGCAAAAGGCAGAATTTGTGTAGGCAGAATAAAATCTTCTGGGCAAAAAATGTACTAACTCTTTCTCTTGATTTAATCACAATTCTATCAGATACTTTTTAAAGCATATCCCAGTTAAGCTTAGGCAGCCTGTTTACAGTATGTATAGACTTATGAAAGGATTTACAAATACACATTGTTTGCCAAAAATGTAAATTCAAAACATTTTGTGTTGTATACAGGAATCATTTAGTCACCTGTGCTATTAGCTTGACTAGGTGATTGCTCATGCAACGCTGCAGCAGTTCCTGGTTGCATATCACAAGTGACCACCAGAATGGCTGAAACGCCCAATGACTTCAGCACCAACACAGCAGTACTGTATTTGACTACGGATAAAAAGATTTCCTTTCTGCAGTAACCTCTGCAATAAATTGCAAGGAAACTGACCTAATTTTAGTTTCTAAAAATTCTTCTTGAGTTATTCTGAGAAAAAAATATTGGCTAAGTGTGTATAGACATGGATATATCGATATGTAGATTTTGTCTGTGCAAAATTTATTTGCAATGTATCAGCTAATATGAAATTTATTAGAAGGCAAGACACAGGATTTTGTAATGTTTTTGTTCCGTGTAACTGAACTGTATCATTTTTTCTTGAAGTTTTATGTAAAGATTAGGCCAGCTTCAAATGAACTCTGCAGAGTAATTTACCGAGCTAAAGTAGCAAATCAGTTCAAATGACAAAAATATATAACCTCGTAAGAATCTAGTTTGAATCACTGCATCTGGTTTCTGGAATAGTGAATTCTGAAGAGCAGTAAGGTTCTCCTTATACTGTTATTTCTCATAAGTTCTCTGAAATTTGTTTAGTAAATTCCTTTCATCTTGGGCCTAAACATTTATGATGTCTGTAATATCACCTGGAAAGCCAGGATCATATTAATCAATGTAATTTCAAAAAGGTTCTGCTTATATCAGATATATGAAATCTTTCCAAAAAGTTAACTAACAAGTCAAAGATGAATAAGTATATTATTTTATTTATCTGTTTAAACATTGGTTGGAAAGCGGCTGCCTTCTAACTTGTTAATAAAAAGTCCTCTGAAAGCTATAAAAAAGACAAGAAATTTAAAAGAGTTATCCAAAAATGTAATTATTTTTTACTCTTGCAGGTTGAGATATATAGGCAGCATATGACACCAGACAAACCCCCCTGAAATCAATGGAATTAACTCTCATTTTCCAGACATGAAGTATCTGCTGCAGCCCTGATCTTTTCTGACATCTTGAAATATAGAATTTTTATCCAGTGGACTCTTGAACTCTGCTATCCGCCAAGAAGAAATTTGGTCCTTCGAGTTTTCTTTCATTCTAGAATAAGATCTCTAGATGTTATCTAGCTAGAATCATATCCTTATCCACCCTTTGGAAATCTGGATAACAGATTTCAGGAAAGTGTCTGGTGCCAATTTTGCTGTTACAATGTGAATTATAACCATCTGAACCATCTGCACCAGTTATAAATCCTAAATATCAGATATTTTCCTTTGAGATTTTTCTTCTACCTGCATCATCTCACAAGCGTAAGGTGCATCAGTTTTGCTGAGCTCTTCTGTGAAATGAAGAAGTTATTCCACACATGCATTAACTCTCACTTCAAAATATCCAGGACTAGTCACACTGCCTAATTTTTTGGCAAAGCGTGAACTGCACTTTTGCAGAGTGTGATAGACTCTGCAAGTGGTTAGTAAGGCCACTTATTAACCCAATAAGTTGGCCCAAACTCTGCAAGTTTGGTAAGTAAGACTTACCAAATGGTGAGACTTATCATCTGGTCTAGACTGTCCACGTCTGATGCAGTCTTTGACCCAATAAAAAATATTGTTCCTTTTGGTGGTCTGCAGTGAGGTTTTCAGAGAACTCCACCTCGTAGCAGCAGTAGGCTTCTACAAAGCTGCAATTAGATCTTGCTCAATATTGTTTGAAATGATTGATTCAGTGTATTTCAAAGTTAGGTTGGCTCCAGTAGGAATGGGTATTCACTCTTCACCAAAATCTCTACAAATGCAGCTTTTTTCCACAGAGGATCATTCAGATGATCATACCTCATTGTCTTGAACAGGTATTATGATCATTAACTTGCTTCTAAACATCTGCATCACACTTTGGTAGATCACAGGAGACAGTGACTACCTAAGTTTGCCGGAACAAACATACTTTCAGATGCACATGATACCAAGGCTTAGGTATTTATTTCCACCTGAAAAATCATTCATGCCTGCAAAACTCCATGCAAAATCAGTAGCACTGTGCAGCCATATAGAAGCATTTTTGAAATGAGAGCAGTATTTTAGGGAATGAGTGAGCAGTAGACAGCAGTCAGACCGAAGTCAGCTCCATGGTGCAATACTTTGTTCAGAAACAGAGATGACAAATAATCAACATATGCTTAAGTAAGATAATGATGTGTCCTATACTACCAAATGGTAGTTTCCAAAACTCCAAACTTACTCTTTTTAAAAAAAAAAAGAAGTGTTCTCTCTTATTTCTTGAACAGGCAACACTGCTTTTCTCTGTCCCAGATGGAGCATTAAGGCATGCAACATGGTGTTGGACTGCTTTGAAAAGGTCTTTTTAACTTGAACAGTATGTCTAAAAACTTTAAGCTCCCCTAAAAATGAGGCAAGAATATAAGTCATATCTGTCCAAGGAAATCCTAACTTGCAAACCAGCTTTGCTTGCAAAATTTTTGTGGGATGATACCCAACGTGTTCACACTGGAATAGAGTTTAGACCAGGGCTGCTCCAAAATTAGTCACCATTAGTGAGGTGAATTCTAAAGACTGGTTTGTCAGTGGTATCTGTTGCATTATTTCTGATGAGCATGGTTTTCCAGAAATATTTACTGTTCTTTTATTAACGTGCTAGGTAAGCATCTCATTTTAAGTCTTCAGAATAAATCTTTATACCTAAGAAATAATTTTCTCTTACTTTTCTCCAGACATCACCAACAGACATTGAGTTTTCCTCATTCAGTATTGTTATTTCTCTTACATATTCATTTGTTCCTTTTGCTATTTTATTACGGAAATACCTCTATACACAGTACATGGCAACAACACCCTGTTATGGTGATTACTGTAAAAATATACTGTCACAATTCTTAATCCAAAGTGGTTTTGATTTAAAAAGGACAAAGGCTGAGAGTAGGAAAGGTTATCTAAGCAATAAAGGTAAACTTCATGCATTGTACACATTTGGATCTGTGGATTGCCAGAATTTCAATGGCTCCTTGTAGTTGCAAGAAAAGAGATGAAGTACATTACACAAGTAAAAACTATGAATCATAGAATCATAGAATCATTTAGGTTGGAAAAGACCTCTATGATCATCAAGTCCAACCATCAACCCAACACTACCATGTCCCCTAACCCATGCCCTGAAGTGCCACGTCTACATGTTTTTTGAACTCCTCCAGGGATGGTGACTCCACCACCTCTCTGGGCAGCCTGTTCCAGTGCCTGACCACTCTTCCAGTGAAGAAATTTTTCCTACTATCCAATCTAAACCTCCCCTGACGCAGCTTGAGGCTGTTTCCTCTCGTCCTATCACTTGTTACTTGGGAGAAGAGACTGTGATCCACCTCGCTACAACCTCCTTTCAGGCAATTGTATAGAGTGATAAGGTCTCCCCTCAGCCTCCTCTTCTCCAGGCTAAACAGCCCCAGTTCCCTCAACCTCTCCTCATAAGACCCGCTCTCCAGACCCTTCACCAGCTTCATTGCCCTTCTCTGGACATGCTCCAGTGTGTCCAGGGACAGAGAAGGCAATTAGGTGCTGGAGAATGGGAAGCAGAGTGGAAAGAGTGAATGAGACTGAGCAGCTGAAAGCTGAGAAGAAACATCCAACAACCAAGGTCAGTGGCACAAATGTTGAAAAAATACGGAGGTTTTTCATGCCCAGAGGCACTAAACTGTGGAGTAGTAATGCAATGCTACATTTGCAATGCAAATGGAAGAATCTTTCAGGTAACATGAACTGACAAAATGTGCAACAAGTGACTGGTAAGCAGAAACATGTCTGTTTATTTTCCACACTGTAGTCTCCATATTGATGCCATCCTTTAGCTCTCTCAGTGGAAGTGCAACCATGCGGCTGATGCTCTGTGTCCTGCATTCTCATGGTTTGTCTGTATCTTGGTAGGATGTTCACCTAAGTTTCTTGCATTTCTTGCAGTTTTTCTTTTGAGACATTGTGCTGTTAATGTTTCATCCAGGAATTATTTTTAAAAATCTCTCACGTACTTTCAGCAAATGCTTGTGTACATTGGCTGGCTTCCTGGAATAGTTTTAAACATGTTCCTTCTGAAGGACATCTCCTTACCACTTAAAATGTGTCTTATAACAATAAAACTGCAATCTCAACTCTGACATTCCTCAAGTATCAAATGTTTATCTCACTTTATTGATGGGTAAATCCCAAAAGGGCAATTCCAGAAGGCCCATCTAGCTCTAGAATTATTTAAGAGGTTGTTAATGTAGCATTGGTTGCTCAGATCTGCCACCTTACTTTCCAATTAAAATGTGTGTTTCATATTTGTTCTTCCTGGTTAGACATAACTGAACTAGTTATTGCATGACAACAACCTGGAAAACTTCCAGCTTTCACTCATCCATTGGAAGACTAATTACATTGTATTAAAAGACATATTTAAGTAATGCAAAATGGGCCCCTATAAAGTCTGTCATTATGAGAGTCCATATTTCATATTAAGTGTTTAACCCATTCCATTGTTTGTCAAAATCAAACACATGAACAAAATGGCCTGCTGTCCAATGATTTATTCCCTTTTAAATTAACCCATTGAAATGCCAGCAAACATCCCTTCTGGTGACAGCCAGCCTCCCCCTGGTATCTCTGCTTTTACTCATCAAATGCTTTGTTCATTCACAGCTTTTTGGACGCAGTTATTTAAATCACACCAACTCGGTTGCCAGTGGGTTGGCAGCTTGTCTGCCTTCTCGCAGAGGTCTGCCAGGCTCACTCCAGGGGAGCCTGGAGAGCAGCCCTTGCCAGAGGCTTTGTGGTATTAACCGCTGGAGGCTTCTGGGGCAAGGCATGGAGCAAGAGGAATCTCCTGCAGGCCAATGGTAGGTTGTCCATAAGGTATCCTGTAGGTGGAAGGCAGCTGAATCATGGCCTGTACTGTGATTATGACTGCTTTCACAGCTGCCTGTACATAAGACTTGAGATATAACCTAAAGATCCCTAGTGGAGATGATCTCTGATGCAGATGCATACAAGTAGACAACCAGAATAATATTACACCTCATTGCAGCCGGGACTTTGGAGCACTCTCAAAATTATCAGACTTACAGCTATGTACTGTCTAGCTCATGTTCCCGTTTCCTGCTTTATTGAGGAGCATCTGGGAAAGTGGCCAGGAACAAGCTGGTTTCTCCAAAAGAGACATTCAAGGAGCTCACTCTGGCTGCCAGCTTCCTCGAGGGCTCCTGAGACGCAGGCAGGAAGAGGGCTGAAGGTTGCATACCTTGCTGCAGCTCTCTCCCACATAACACCTTTCCTGAAGGCTCCTCAACCTCCTCTCACCATCTGTCCAAATGTGCAGTCATCACATTCTTGGGTCGGGTATAGTGGCCCCAGGAAAGATCTGTAGAAGTCCTAAAATGAAACCATTCAGCAGAGGTCTTTTAAAATCCAAATTACATGAAAATAAAAGGGCTGAATCTCAGAAATTCCAAGCCCAAGTGGAAAACATGGAGCTGTTGAGGTTTCAGCCTCCCCTCCAAACCCTTTCCATGGCAGCCCTGTTCATGGGGAAGCTGCATTTCAGCAGACCCCCACATTGCTCTTGCTCCATTTCCCAGGTGGCAGTGAGCGTGGGTGCATACGTGTTTTGGGTTTGCGTGGAAAGGTTTTGGTAGCGGCGGGGGCTACAGGGGTGGCTTCTGTGAGCAGCTGCTGGAAGCTTCCCCTCTGCCCGATAGAGCCAACGCCAGCTGGCTCCAAGACAGACCCGCTGCTGGCCAAGGCCAAGCCCATCAGCAACGGTGGTAGCACCTCTGCGACAACAGATTTAAGAAGGGGAAAAAAAAAAAACACCAGCAAATGCAGCCAGAGAGAGGATTGCGAATACGTGAGAGGAACAACTCTGCAGACACCAAGGTCAGTGAAGAAGGAGGGGGAGGAGGTGCTCCAGACACTGGAGCAAAGATTCCCCTGCAGCCCGTGGTGAAGACCATGGTGAGGCAGGCTGTCCCCCTGCAGCCCATGGAGGTTAATGGTGGAACAGATATCCACCTGCAGCCCATGGAGGACCCCACACCGGAGCAGGTGGATAATCCCGAAGGAGGTTGTGACCCTGTGGGAAGCCCATGCTGGAGCAGGCTCCTGACAGGACCTCTGGACCCATAGAGAGAGGAGCCCATGCTGGAGCAGGTTTGCTGGCAGGATTTGTGACCCCATGGGGGACCCACACTGGAGCAGTCTGTTCCTGAAGGACTGCACCCCATGGAAGGGACCCATGCTGGAGCAGTTCCTGAAGAACTGTAGCCCATGGGAAGGACTGACATTGGAGAAGTTCATGGAGGACTGTCTGCCATGGGAGGGACCTCACACTGGAGCAGGGGAAGAGTGTGAGGAGTCCTCCACAGTGGAGAAAGGAGTGGCAGAGACAACATGGGATGAATTGACCACAACCCCATTCCCCGTCCCCCTGGGCCACTGCGGGGAGCAGGTAGAGAAAATCGGGAGTGAAGTTGAGCCTGGGAAGAAAGGAGGGGTGGGGGGAAGGTGTTTTAACATTTAGTTTTTATTTTCTGATTGCCCTACTATGATTTAATTGTTAATAAATTAATTTCCCCAAGTCGAGTCTGTTTTGCCTGTGACAGTAATTGGTGAATGATCTCTCTCTGTCCTTAGCTCAACCCATGAGCCTTTTGTTATATTTTCTCTCCCCTGTCCAGCTGAGGAAGGGAGTGGTAGAGCAGCTTTGGTGGGCACCTGGCGTCCAGCCGGGGTCAACCCACCACTATATGCACAGCCCAACCGTAGGCAGGAGGAGCTTACCAGACTTCAGCTTTCTTGGCCACACCACCTGCAGGACATCACCTTTGAGGGGAACTCAGGTAAAAGTTAACTTGCAATAAAGTCTGCAGCTACTAATCAATCCCCCACTTCATGTACTCCATTTGTACTTTGTAGGCACACATTTCAGGTCTATTGCAGCTACCAGGATGAAACTTTTTTAAAAAAAGCTGTCAAAAAGCTACCTCTGAATACATTCAAACCTAAAGAAGTATAATAATTGTAAGTGCTTGTTACAGGGCTAAAACACCTCAATCAAGAATAATTCTTTCCTATGTTGAGACCGTGCTTTCAGAGTTTGCCAGCTGCCTTGTCCTGGGAAAAAGCGGCTCCTGGCTAGAAAGGAGTCACTGGAGTACTTGAGCCCGTCAGTGGCTTTGGAAACTATGGCCCAGGTCTCTTACTGGCAGCAGAATGGGGTGGAAGTCACGGCAGTGGCTGCACCACTTCTCATTTATTCACAGCGGCTCCTTCAAACAGAGACAAGTTAATACATTATGCTCATGCTAGAAATCTAGGGTTACTTACAGCAAGGTCTAGTAATGCAGCCCGGGAAGGACACACATGTGGATCTCACTAGCAGGAGGAGGTGAGTTTCCTGCAAGCCTAATCAAAGGAAGAGAAATCACACGATGTAATACTTATTACACTTGTGCTCTGTGAAACAAGAAAACACATATGCTTTGTACTCAGCTTGGAGCATGATGTGTGTGAGCAGAAACAACTGTGCTGCAGCTCCTCGGTGTCTGCTCACCAGGACTCTGTTCAACACGAGATGATAACAAGCTAATAGGTATTTCCTGCTTAACAATTACATGAATAAAAAGCCGAGCAGCACATGCCAGACATCAGCAAAATGTGGCCAGCTCCCAGCCAGGGAAATACACCCTAGCAACAGATCGTAAAACAAACACAGGAGCAGCAACACTGGTGACCAGAAAGAGACAAAAGCTTGGGTAAGTAATGGAGACACTCTGCGTACTTGTGTGACAGTCAACCTTTAAGATGGCAAGTACCTCCTCTGCAGCTATCAAACCAACTGACTGAAAACCAAGCCCAGGAAAACACCCCCCCCCCCCCCTTTTTTTTTTCAGGGAGAAGGATTATTAGGAGGTACTCCAAGTCCAAATGGCTACATATTATATGGGAGAAAATAGCTGTACCAAGAAAAACAAATAGTTTCCTCTCAGACCCAAGCCGACTGGCCTAGCACATGCTGTAATAGCATCCCAGTTCTACCATCGTGATTTGTGTTTTGTATTGTCAGTACATCAAAGAAGTGATTTAAGAGGTAACACTTGCTGGATTGATTGCTGCCAGAAAATGTACTGAGTCCTCTCCCTTGGATTAACACTAACTGAAGCTGTGGCAGAACCTAAAGCAGTATGTTTGAGAGATATGAGTTACCTCCCTTATGGCTGTCCAGTGAAAATGTCTGGGATGTTAAATGTCATTAACTTGTCACTGCTTAAATTCTGCAAAATGGCAGAGGGGAGATGGGTAGGGAGGGAGGACCAGTGTCAACCATCCTGACGCTGCCATGTAGGGAGAAGGGAAAGCTCCTTTCCAGATCTGTGAATAACTTCAGTTGAAAAAGATTGAACATTTTATTTCAAGAGACTAAAAATAAATATTTTGATATTTCATTTTGAAACATCACATTTCCTTTTAAAATCAACCTGTATCTTATAGAAAAAAAAAAAAAAAAGCATATGGAGCACATCAGTAGGAAGCCCAAGCAGTATGAAGCCCAAACAGTATTACAAAATGTTGCACTTTGGGTCTGAAAGAAAAATAATTACTATGTATCTTTTCATTGACATGCATGGAATTATACTGGCTATTAATTTTGCTTGGGAAGAAAAGAAAAAGTCCTGAATATTTTTCAGGTTAAGCTCAAATGGAAAAATTCTTTCAACCATTTCCTTCCAACTTAGCTTAGAAGTCCAGTGTGTCCCTATTTATAATGGAGACCTGAATGACTGAATGTCATCCAGGGTGTGCAGATTTGGAATAGAAATGCTGGTTTTCCCCACTTTTTTTTTGCACCTGATCTTTGCCCAGCAAAATAAAACCCCAGCAGACCTTATGGCCTCCTCAGTGCAATGAGGAAGATGAGGGGTCCCTGGCCAAGCCCAGCGATACGACTCAGTCTGGGGAGCTAAACTCTTCGTCCTCGTCCCTCCTGCCCACACTGCCACCTGGGGCTGGTGCCTGAGCTGGGTGGCCCTGTGCAGGGGGCCCATGAGCAAACAGGGGAGCAGGCCAAGGTGGGGTCAGCCCCCAGCTTCGTTTCTAGGAGCAGACGGAGCAGCAGGTCGCAACGAGGGGGAGCAGTGGCAGCAGGGCACAGCAGGCAGTGAGACTGTGGAGCCACCTTGACATGCCAGGGCTGCACCATCCACCCTGTGTCAGGGCACCTGGGCAGGACTGTGTGTGAAAAGTGAGCTTGATGGACCACCACTATCTTTCCTCCCCCCTCAACAGCTAAAATGGCAATGTTAAAAAGGGCGACAAAGAAAGTATGGACAATAGCAAAATAAGCAAGTAAGAGCAATCAACAATGAGCTGATGTTTTCTGATCAGCCAGGGGGATCCCCAACCACCAGTTCTTCCTCTGCTCTGCATTCACATGTCCAGCTCCTCCTCTTGTGCTCTCTGGTCAGAAATGCAGCCAGTGGGGAGGTCCCCAGTGGGATGGTGCAAGGACATTGCTGAAGTTACCAAAACATGACTTTGGAGACCAGAACCCATCACTGGTTCACTCATAAGCTTATGAGTGGCTGCAGGCAATTTCCCAGGTCTCATTTCATTAAAGTCATTCCCCAGGAGCTGAACTTAATTACTTCAGTGGGATTCACGTATGTTCTTAAGTATTTTCCTGAATCAGGACCTTAATTGCTCTGTGCCTTTGCTCCCCATCTGCAAGATAGGTTTAACATTTGCTTTCTCTTGCTCTCTGACTATTTAGATTCACATTCTTCCAGTCAAAGCCTGTCTCACGGTCCCTGTCTGCACAGCACTTTGTCCGATAAGGCTGCGGTTTCACTCGAGCTATTATTGGACTTTGTCACATTTCACACTTACAGAAGCCACGCTCCAAAACCTGGTGGCATTTGTGCAGCTTTTGTGTCTCTAACAGTAGCAAAATAAGTTGCTTGTTGATTTGGGAGCAAAACAGCAAGCAGTATTTTTTACTTTAACTCCATCACAAATAGAATAATTACATGGCACTTTGAGACAATTTGCTAAAGATGCTCACACATTTCAAGAGGGTAAAATTACTTTATCCAAAGCAATTACAAAATAGCTAATTAGTAAAACTGACTGTGAGCTCTTACAAATGTGTTATGTGAAGATGTTGCTTCTAATGTCAGACAACAAGCCTCCAGTTTATGAGCTGTCTTCAGGTAATGAAGAAACTCTTCCAATGCAATAAATATGTTGTTTTCAACTGAGAGATTTTTAGCTAACATGTGCATAGATCCCCAAATTAAGAAGCCTGTGTTCCTGCCATGTGCCTTCCCTACAGCCTCATCGCACCATAACTTTGTCTTTGTCAGGTGAGTAGCAAGATAATTACTGGAGCTCCTGGGCAGCAGCTTCATGTGAGGAAGGGCAGCCAAGATATGAGCACACTTGTCATAAAACAGACTTCAGGTACCTCCCGGGTGAATGCGCTCGCTGCTGCACTGTCCCCAGAGGAACTTAGCTGCGTACTCCAGGACCAGTGGCCACAGAAAGCAGCTTTGAAAGAGCTTAATAATTCTGATATAAGGATTAATCACCAATTAATTCTTTCTGTCATCTCCCTGCAAGCTGACAAAAAACCCATGGGGGAAAAAGTGGTTATCTTGGCCCAGCTGGTTGTTAGGTGGTTTGCCGTGTAAGACAGTGGGATCTGTGAAAACAGAAGGGACTGCATTTCAGTGATTCATTTTTAGATTCCACTATCTGATAAAAAATGAACAGACTATGGACAGTATGCCTTTCACAAAGCATTTCTTTAAAATTCTATGGGGAGAATAATCACGTGTGAAGAAAAATGCAGTTTCTGGTTTGTTGGAGTTTTTCTTTTATTTTCAGACAAATGGTCTCCATTATGTATGAAGTAATTGTTGCAGGCTGTGAAATTAGTCTTAAACATAAGTGATGGACAGGAGTGACATAGCTTTACAGAGTTAATAAAATACAAACCGGAGATAAAGTGAGTCCCTGGGTTTTTTGTTGGAGAGCTGTTAAAGCAATTGCTGGCAGAACATTACACCTCAGTGTAAATCTAGGGACGTTTTGCAATAAATAACTTTTAGAAAAAAATCCAGACTGTGAATTTAGCATAGAATTTTAAACCATCTGTGCATTGTCACTCTAACACTGAGATCTCACTTATTTGTGTATTTTACCGGTATGATCTGATGTAAGTGGGAATAGGAAGGAAACACTCAAGACTCCATTAAAATCAGAGATAACACAGATAAGCATTTCTTTCTTTGTAGGTATAAAATTTCTTTCATTTCATTTTAAAACCACATCCACTTAGGTTCATATTAAGCTATGTCATAGAAGTTAGAATTTATGTTTATAAAGACAAAATAGCTTAGATATTTTGTACATTAAACTCCACAAAGTGGAGAAACGAACAATTCTATTCCTTCTGCCCATATGACGAGGGAAGAAACTATGCAATATACAGGTGTGTTCTTTAGGTGCAACTTATGTTTTACAAGTTCACTTGTTTTTTGGATTGGTCTTTCTCTTATAAATGAATGAAACAAATAAATCTGTTTCAAAACCAAATGCCTTCATTTGGCAGTCTCTTACTCCACGCAGGTCTTTGATAGCACTGTGTTAATGTCATAAGTGAAATGCAAGAGAATTATGCAAATCTCATATACATACAAGTAATGAACTTACGTTCGTAATAACCAAGGACTCCAAATGTGATCTTCACATTTCTGAATCGCTAAATTTTAAGTAGGTGGTAGATCTGAGATGAATTCAGTGTATGAAAACAGAATGAGACTAACTAAAACCATGGATTGCTAAGCATTACGTGTTAGCCCTCACCAACATCTCCCTTTGCTGGTTCAGCCATTGCTCCAAGCAGTAATATAATAATGTTGCCTCCATTAAAACATTCAGTTACCTTGGATAGACTCTGGACTTGCTTACAGTTTGTATGTCTTAGACCAGAAGGGAATGATTTTTGCAAGTGTTCCTGCTATTTTCATAAAGAAGTCCCCACTCCTTATTTTTAAGTGCATCAAATCGTCTTTTTTTAGTATTTGGCTAATCAATTTATTTAAGACTCCTCAGTCATGATACATGAATAGCTACATATTTCCAGATACACTACTAACCTCTCTTTCAAAATCTTCTGCAAGGAGTTGACCTTCACACCTGTCACAGTTACAGCTGCATTAAGTAGCATAGCTCATCCCTATTGACAGCCATGGCATGATTTCCAAGGAAGACAGGTTGACTGGTAGGCATCAGCAGCAAACTATGGTCTGGAGGATTTTCCTCCCTGTTTTCTTACTGTCTTGGCAGTTTTTTTAACAAGCTGTTGATAAGAAGCAATAAATCTACTCAAGTGCTGACAGGGATAATCCAGACAATTGTTGCTCTCTGACTGAGGTGGAACAGGTTTTCTTTGGTTTGTTTATTTGTCGAACATAATCTAACACTTATCCCCTTCTGCATTTGAGAAATTTATTATGTGTTCCCCTCTGGCAGATGTTTGAGACAATGTCATCCTACATGAAAGCTGTATATTTGGAGATGCAGCAGAGTCCAGACTTGGTAATCACCATTAATCTCTGTGTCAGCCTGTGTTTTATGTGCCTGCTCCAGCATAATGGATACTCTCTCACCCAGATGGGAGGCCCGGGAGGCATTGTGTGTCTAGGAGTCCTCTTAACCCTAGAACATCACTAAATCACAGAGATGCTATACCTGCTAGGTCTTCCCTGTCAGTCCTGGAAAAGATATAGCATATGCTGGTTTCACTAGGCTGGCGTTCCTGACACCCTCTCCATAGCTAAGGCCATTTCTTTCCAACCCCTTTTCAGGTGGCCCCATCATGAGAAGGGTAGCAGGAGAAAGCGTGTCCCTGTGCCTTAGCCCTGGTCAGTAGATGCACACCTTGTGTTCCCTCCTCAACACCCGTATAAAAGCTGGGATTGGCAAAACTCTCAGATTGAATGGTTTACGTTCAATAGGTAAGTCGTTGCAATGGTATATGATCATGCAAGTACTGTATATAATGAGTAAACTTAAAAATTACTTTAAGATTCTGGACATTTTGCATACACCAAAGGTGAATAAAGTTGTTCTCTATTATTTCTAGAGGTGTATATCCATTCTTGTGCTCTTGTGGTCATTATAGTCTCTGATTTGTCAGAATTAAACTTGTTACATTGTGACCGTATGTGAGTTCATTGCCAAACCTGACCATCTTTCTGTCCTTCTGCTGCTCCATCCTGTTTCTGTTTCCCCCTACTCACCAAAATGTGCTACCTTGGGATGCAAAGATCTGAAAATATTTAAGCAATAGTCCCCAAACTGCAATTATCTCTGATAAGATAATTAACTACAATGACAACTGAATGCTGAGGAGAGGCACAAAAATAAAGACGGCAGTCTTTGACTTGTATGGAAAATAAGAAACATTTGCTGCTTTAATATCTAAGGTCTAGAAAACATTCTCAAATATTTTGGAAAGAAAGGCTGTTATTTCTTGGAGGGTGATGTAGTCTCTTCATTTTAGGAGATTCACTGTGCTGGGGGAAATCTCATGGAAGGAAAGACTGCCTAATGGTGAGAAGCCAGCCAGCCAGTAACACCTCACTGCTGGTTATTTAGGTACTTTTAAATCTAAAAATGGGATTTCCCCAAATCATCTGTTGGATACTAACCTCTTCTTTGGTGCCGTCAAAGTGTGTAAGTGTCTGAGTTTTACCAGCAAACCCCAAAGAGTCTGAATTTCCTGCTGCTGCACACAAAGAAATTGCCTGGAGGTGTGACAGCATTGAGAAACCAGGTGGGTGGCCATCTATCTCAGCCTGATGCCTGTTTGAGGTACATCATGCACATCCCCCTTGTACTGGGCAACTGAGCACCGCCAAACTTGTCTCCCAGGACAGAGGACTGCTCCCTTTCCCCATTACATAATACCCTGGATTCAAAGGATTCAAAGAGCATTCACCTGAGGTATAGGAAACACGAAGATTTATTACTTTCTAAGAAAGGCATAAGTATTAATTGGAAGAATCATCAGTATCCAGGTCTCTCGCATCTCTGATAAGAGCTGTCCTCCCAGCTACAGATTTCTGTGGGCTCTGATGCAAAATGGTTATAATGAATGTGTAATTAATCCATGCAAAATGAAAGAGGTTCTACAACCTGCACAGCTGCAGCCCTGCAGTTAGGAGGTGGCAAAAAAGGCAGTGGGGAAGACTGAAGGAAAAGGGAGATTTGAACTTGATTTCTGCTAAGGAAAAGATGGAAATCTAAATTTTTGGGACAGGAGATGGTGAGAGAGATCTTTTCTGGCTGTGCGTGATAAGAAGGGCTTGGCAAGAGGTCTAACCCCTAGGAGAGGCTGCATGTTTGAAAACTTCACTCTGGTGGAGAGATGTGCTTCCCTGGAGGCACATCCCTCAGGGATGTGACTCTCCAGAGCCACTCTGTCCTCCACAGCACTTCCCACTGGAGTGACTAAGAAAGATGACTCCTCCCTGCTCAGCTTGCAAGCGTTCGTGTATTCTGTCTTTGCTGCTAAATCCTCCAGTATGCTCTAAGGCGCCTATGGGTCTAACTTACTCTGTAGATTCCACTGCAAACAGCATATTTAACAACAAGGTGCTGACATACTTCAAATAGCATGCTGAAGTGTTTTTGAGGATCTAGCCCAAAGCATAATTTTGCTCATTTTTCTGGTAGGAATGTCTAGCTTTCCAATACCAAAGATTTTTAGCTTAACTTATTTTTTGAACTAGTGATGCCATCCAAAGCACCATTGATCCAGTCCTACAAAACTGCACAATCAGTAGCAAGGCTTAACCCTTATGCTACGAGTAGCAAAATGTGCACACTATTGCAATAGTTGTTGTCACAGACAAGGCATCTCTTCCTAAGCCAACTTTTTTCTCTGTTTTCTTCTACTGCTTTCTTTCTCTCTCTCTTTGGGGTGTGATAAAGAAAAGAAGAGAGTTAGAGCACCTGTTCTATATATGCTTCTTTCCTTTCTAGTTTAAAACAAGAACAACTATATTTTAACTTTCTTTCTAGCTCAGAATAGCAGCCTCAGGCTCCACCTCTTTGTCAGGCTGCTCTACAGTGGTCAAAATATCACCTAAAACACACAATTATTTTTTAATTATTTTGGAGCTTGAACTTTATTTTAGTAAAGAGTATGGTTTGGCTCCTGTTTTTCCCATAAATCAACTGTTATAAATTCCAAGTTTAGTTTTATTGGGTATTTTTATTTTTGCAAATACCACAGTAAAAGCAGCTCAGATATCAGAAACTGCATTCTGTTTGATCACCTTACAAATGCCAACAGGGCATATGGATGTTCCATAAGCTGCTATCACCAAGACATTCGTCTGTGATGGGTTGCCTTGTAAACACAAGTTGTGTGTATTTTACTTTCTGGAGTCAGGTGAAGTTCTTTCATCTCAATTCAGATGTGATTTACTGTAAATAACTCTGATGTCACTAAGAGACAAATTTCAAAACAAGTCTCAACCACAACAGTGTTAATATTGAAGATCTTAAATAAAGGTGTTAATAGTGTGCAGAAAACAATTTAACATCCTCTCCTAAGGCCAAGTAATTTTTTGAGGGAAGCTGACTTGCCAGCACTGGCAGGTCAGAGGACAGTAGGTCTGACATGTCCCATAGTGTACCTGTTGCACACACCTGAGTGATCCCTGCACTCACAGTAGCTGCTTCTCCATATGTCTAGCAGTGCAGGCTGCTGAAGTTCAGAAAATTGGTGCACTTGAGAGGTCTAGGGAAGGTTATCTTTTTTTACACATAAAAATTGCTTTGATGTTTTCATTGTCTTCAAAGACAAGATTAATCTCACTACTAATCCAGGGGATGAAATAAGGTTGTTCAACATGTAGTATGGAAATCAGACACTGAAAATACAGTGTAAGAGTATGTCTGCTGGAAGAAGAAAAATGCCACTAAAACTTCAAGCTCGGGCATTATACGTTGCTTTTTGGTAAAGAATCTAAAAACAATACTCCCTTATTTTGTCCCTTTCTCCTTTTCCAACACATCTACAACCTTGCTTGACCTTGGAGGGCAAGAAACACAAGGTAAGGGTTAAGGAACCACCTTTGTCTGAGTTAGAATAACAATGTAGATGCTACCCGGGGAGATTCAAACAAACTTTCTAAAGTTGAACTATCAGAAAAGATTAATGGTGAGTAAGAGACACAGTCTGATGGGAAAGAGAAGAAAAAGATGTCAGCTTTTTAGGTGTGTGTGTGAGAGCCTTCAGGTGATACGTGCTTTATCTAACACCATTATAATATGTATTCACTCTTTTTTCATGTATCCATTTAAGTATAATGGAATAATGTATCTTAGTAGTTATTGAATAGCATGGGCGTGGTTCTAAAAGACAGTATTTTAATTAATCTAAAGGTGCTAATTTGTTCTCAAGAGAATGAGAAATTAACTCATCTCTAGGGGTTTGGCATATTGAGGAAGCAGAGCACTGAGAACCGAGGAAGGTTTCCTGAAGTCAGGCTGTGGGCACTCTGAAACTTAAAAAATCCTGATATAACTCCGCTCTTTTTGGAAGTTGTTGTTCGTGCTTGACCTACATTGCAAACATAACCCTCTTCACCCTATTAGTTTCTTCAGAGAGGGTAGAGTTTGAACTTCTAAAAGAAAACAGACATTTTAAAATTAACATTAGTGTTACTGATTGGGCCAGGCAGCTAACGTGGATGCTGGCCAAGGGAGGGTGCAGCTGCAGCCACAAGATCTGGGGGGAGTAGGTTCCCCTGTCGTGAGAACAAACACACGGAAAGGGATATATGGAAGATGAAGGGAGCAAAATGATGAGAAGGAAAAAAATTATAAGAAAGTTATAAACAGGGAAAATGGGAGGATCAGACCACATTGTCATTATTTTAATTACACTGACTATGATAACAATAAAATTAAGTGGCAGTATATGCAGCTCATGGAGTTTGGATCAGCTTATCCCTAGAGAAAATGAAGCAGATGAAGAAAAAAGTACATGTAGTTTTAGAGCGCTCAAATCAGACTACATGAAGTGCCTGAAAATACAGGAGTGGCTGGAAAATTACACCAGCTTTTGCTGCAGCAAGAAACTTCATTTACAGTGTTGTTCCAGTCAGCTGTGAAAAGACAGGAAGTAAATGAACCCAAGTTGTATAATATTGGACAGAGTTGCTCTGAGAGACCTTTCTGAGCTTTGGCAAGCTTTGGTGAGTAGGTACTTCTTGCAGCCTGTTGCCCTCAGTTGTTAGGTGCCAACTAGACTAAGTAGTACTTATGTACACTAGTGTACACAAGTACACTAAGTACTACTATGCCTTGTGTATCCTTCAGCAAGTGCTCCTCCACCATATGAAATGTTCAGGGTGTTTTTGAATGAACAATGTTTCATGATAGTAGCAATAGGAATAAAACTAATTACATCTGTTTGATGGTAGGACCTACTTTGAGATAATTGGCAACAAGGTCCCTAGGGAAGTTTTCCCCTTTGAAGTGCTTCTTACTCCAGGGTTCCCTTTTGAAGTAACTCCCCCTCTGGATTGCTTTTGAAGTGCTACTTTTCCTTTTCTTAGGTCTTCTTTGGGTTCTGCTTTGTTGCACCTTTCACATTGGAGGTTCACAGCTGAAGATTAGTGAGTAGAAAGGAAGACTTTTGATTTAGACCAGTTTCTCTCTCACACCATCAAGAGGAAGGCCTGGCTGCATTTACCCGGAAGCAGCCATACAGGGAACATTAAGAAAGCTACTGCAATTCATTAATCTCTTCACTGGCACCAGCTTCACGTCTAAACTGGCCACCATCCAGACTGAGATGCAGAAACATCTCCAGATGTCTAAAATGCCTGTTTTGCATGAGTGCAGAACAAACCTTTTTTTCTTTCCTTTCTCCCACCAGCTTATATATCTGGCCCTCTCCTCTCCTTTCTTGCATGATATGGACTTCGACCTGCCACCTGGAAAACCCTTAATTCTAAGGGAGTTCATAACGCCATTAGCTGTGATGGACAGTTTGGAAACAACACTTTACTCTGACAGCAAGACATACCCACCACTAGAAAAGTATCAGCTCCCACACCTTCATCCTGACCTGACCGTTTGCAAATGCTGTGAGCAGAGAAACAGGAAGCAAAGTTTTGAGGCTGCAGGAGGTTTTTAGATCGGATAAAGCTGAGATAAGGATGGGGTCAGGAGGCACTCACTAAGCAGGGTTTAGTAGAAACACAAGAAGTTTACCACTGACCCAAGAGAAACTTCTCTATCCCCTCAAAGTGCTCTATCAACACCTCACTACATGCTGTGGCAGTGGCCCACAACATTTACATCACGCTGCATTGAACATCCCACCAACTCCCCTCCCAGCCTTTTGGCCCCAGTGGTTTCCATAAATTGGAAAACACCTTTTTGTCTCCAGGTGAGATGTCCCAGTGTGCAGTTTAGAAGCCTGTACCTACTTGCATCTTGCAGAGTAGCAACCATGCAACGCCACTTCCCCCCATGACCAGAGACTGCTTCTGGCTACCAGGAGCTGACCTGGGGCTGGAAGCAGTTGACACTGCTGCTACCCTGGGGCCAGGGACGAGGGGCATTTTTGATGTGGCCACAGATATTTCTGAGGGAGAATTTATATGCAGTTCCTCACTGCTGTGCTCCCTCCCTAGGTCATACCTGTAAAGAAAGCGCAGGTAAGAAGGCATAGATGCTACAGTGGGATCGATAGTGGGCAACTGTCTCCTCAAGGCATCATTTCCCTTCCTCTTCCCCCAACCCTGTACAGCAGCACTCCTGAGCCATGCCTCCCTCTTCTTAATGTGGGCATCAGCGTGTGGTACTGACCATCTAACGGGGGTAAAGGCCCTGAACCCACAACCATGCACTGTTGTGAGTGCGGGTCTCTTCTGATATTGGTGCAGAAGGGCAAGGTTTACCATGGAAGTGGACCAACACTGCTGACAGCAGGCACTTTGCAAGCTGCCCAGCAAACCAGTCTGAAATAAAAATGCATTTGTAAAAGACAAGCATGTAACTGCTCTGTGAACAAGGAGGTGAACTGACCACCTGGCAAAATGGCAAGTGATTTGGCGAGTCACTAGTAGCACTTTTCCCAAGTAATTTAGGGGATATGAAATCAGGCTCATCAGTCTAGATTGTCAGTGTAATAACATGAAAAGTGCATAGCTGGTTAATGTTAATTTAAGAATGCTGTGCTGTCCAAAGCAGATTTTTAAAACCTAGAAAATGTTTGCTTTTTAACAGGGTCATAATTGAAACAGAAACAAATGTGCCCCATGAGCAAATCGGTCCAAAAGAAATGAGAGTGGGAAATTTTTCTGGCTTTGCAGAAAATCAGGTTAAATTAAATCAGAATAGTTGAAAATACCAAAACAAATGGTGAAGAGAAAGTTTGAGCATTATTTAAAATTATATGAGATCAATAGAAATCCCTCTGAAATACTGTCATTCTCATTGTCATACTAGTAAAATACTATTTATGGAAATACTGAGGCCTTTCAAACATAGAAGGATGTTGACAACACCACATTGTGCCTCAATGTAGGCAGCCTTCCCTTTTTTGCTGTACTCGTATCTTCCATAACTCAGAACTGAGGGTCTTCCAGTTCATCTTGCTAGCGATCGTACTTAGCACCAACATAAAATTGCAGATAAGTTGTAACTTTCTACCACCATAATGCCCGTTTATTAGGTATTTCTGTGGTTGTATGTCATAGAAAGTTTAGTCATTCAGACTCGTGTATTTAAACTCAAGCATTAGTTTCACATTATGCTTTTCCCAATACTAGTGCTAGTGTGAAGAGAGTATTCCCATCCTGTCCCTGTCCCTGTCTCTGTCTTCATGTACCCTCACTAGGCTGAATGAAATGTTTCTGGGTTGACAAGGAGGTGAGTGAAGTGATCTGATGGTTTTGGGTTGGGGGAGTCTGAAAAACATATCACTCAGGCACTGTCGCCAGAGAAAACTTCGTATGAACCCATAGCCTCAGAGATTATTCAACACTTCCCATCGGCATTTGTCAAGCAGGGATACATGTGTGTATTATGAATGAATTATCTATTGATAGTGAAATGATAACACTTTCTGGGCCACCCAGGGTGAGGTAGAGTTTCAAAAGCATTTTTGCATATCAAAAGCTAACATTGTATCAAGCAGCTTTTCACTAGCAAGAAGATCATAAATTGATATCCTAATTAAACTAATTATCAAGTCTTTGGGCTACAGGAAATCCCCAGTGTGGCATTTACACTCAGTCGAATTCCCAGGGAGAGGATGGGTTCACAGGGCTTTGCCCCGAGTATAGGAACTTGACATGAGAGGGACTAGGCTGTTTGGGAGCGCAGTTGCACGCGCCTCTGGGCTGGCACACAGTGTGCTGCACAGGGGGAAGGCAGGCTTCACTATCTTCTGTCCTATGCCCACCACCATGCTCCTCCCCACTCCCTTCCCCAGCCATGGTAACCGCCAGATATCCTGCCGAGCCAAACGACCTCTCTAAAACCTCAGACAACTGTTTACCTCCCTTTCCTCCTTCTGGGATTAGTTTTCTGCTGTTTCAGTGAGTTAAATCAGCTCGTGAAAGGCTTCAGCAAGGTCCAGAGCTGGTGCAAGGGATGCACAGATGAGTGGCCAGGGGCAGGCATGGGGATGGGGTATGTGAGGTCAGAGCAGGATCTGCCCTTTGATTCTTTGCACCTGTTTTCCAAATCTAGCAGGCTTTTAAAAAATGTTTCTAGTGTAGCAGAACAAAACTTGTTTTATTTTTTTACCTCAGCGGGATACCCTATGAAATGCTGGGATGTCACCCTGCACCAGGAGCAATGCACAAAGAGGAATCCCTTTGGGAGTACTTCATACTCCATGCAAGCCCTGGGTATTCGGGGGTTTTCCTGTCACCAAGCTGTGAGGACCTCCTCAGAGGTCTCTAACACTGACAGCCAAGTTGTGGGGAGCAGGGCCTCACTGGGAAGACTTAAACAAACTCAGAGGCATGAAATAAAATGACAGGGATGAGTAGCAACCCCATGAATCCCCAGCAACCCCAACCCCCAGCATCAGAATCCACCTACTCACTTGTGATATCCCCTGCTTAGCTGACAAATTGCTCAAAATACTGCTGTTGGCCGTCTTACATGCTGTCCTTGGTGTTACTAATACAAGTGGTGCTGGAACAGTAACAGCAAAAGGAAGAGTGACCGCAAATCTTTCTGAATTGCTGGATAGGACTCACCACCCCTAATTTGAGCCCATCTGGGGTTAAGCACCTGGTCTGTGCCAGTTGCCTCGGCTCCCCCAAGCCACTGAGCACTGCAGGGCCATGAGCTCTTCCACTAACTGTGCAGGGTTCCTTGGGGGGCAGATCAGCCTAGATATCTGACATAGGTGCCAGAGACCATTTCTAGCTGATTCTCACATGCATTCCCATTCTGCCTCCTCAAAACATCTACACTGCAACACAAGCAAGGATAAGGCAGAACAAACTATGTTTTCTACCTTTTATAATCATTGACACAGAAGCTGAACCAAGTTACGGTCATCACTTGGACGTGGGCAGCTAAGCACTAGACAAAGGTAAAGAGTTTCAAAGCAAAACAAAAAGATCCTGGATCTTTTCCTGATTATGAAATTGTCTGAATTTATGAATTGCAGTTGTCTCACAAAATGGTTCAAATTGTATTTATTATTTGTCTCAAGACATAGTGAATCAGCCAGGAGCTGACACAGACCCTGAGACACATCACTCACCCTGGCCAGAAAAAGCTGCAGAACTAACAGCAGAGCTCGTAAAACATATTCATTGGGCTCCAGCCAAACAGTGACTGTGATAAGGGAGGTGACTGAGTGGGAAAATTAGATTGATTAACTTTATCAGCAGGAAGGTGAGGAGTGGAAAATCCCAAAACAGAAGAACAAAGGGGCAGAGGTGATAGAGCAGTGGTTTGAAGAGCAAGGCGGCTTTGGGCAAAAAGGAGGAACAAAAGCGCACACCTTCACAGAGAGGGCTTTTCTCCTCTGCACCATCAGCCAAGAAACAGAAAACCAGCTGGAGAGGACACTCCAGGGAGAGAGCAGGAGGAGAGTGTCTATGTGCTTCAGGGAAAAAAATCATATGAAGGTTGGGGAGAAAGGGTAGGTAGAGGGAGATGAGGGTTACTGGACTTACTGTTGGCTTTCAACCAAAACATCTTTGGATTTTCCCAGACATGCCCACTTTTCTTCTCTACCCAGAAGCTTTGTCAGGAGAAAGAAAGATTTTTGACATATTAAAGATGTCTGGCCATGCAAAGAGAAGGAGAAAGACAAATAATGATAATGGAGTTGCCAGATTTCCAGAAGTCCCAGACACATGGCCACCACACATGGCAGATGGACTATGCAGCACATAAAACATGTCATTGGGATATCCTAGACACACTAGACTTCTTAAATAGGCCAGGCACAGTTACTCTGAACATGTTCTCACCACCAGCTCAACTCATGCTCCAGCATTGCAGGCATCATGTGCGTTGTCCTGACAGATGTTTGGAAGCTCTTCCAAAGGATGCTCCAGAAAAGTGCAGAATCCCTGGTGTTGCTCTGTTGAGATCTGTTTCTCCCGTGCTGTCTACAGTCAAGTAGAATTGTGCCAGAGTCCTTCGCAGGGCCTGGGTGCCATCACTTCCTTCAAATTGCTTCAAATATCAATCTATTATAAGCTAAACTATAAATTAAAACCCTAATGCTAAATTTCTTGGCAGAGTGTGTTTGCCTACCAAGGGTGCTATGATGGGACTTAGGATGGATAGAGTATTACTGCCCATTTTTATGAGAAGTAAGAGACACAAAGATTGTGCCAAAGAAGTATAAGAGAGGCTAAGAAAAAAGAAAACAAATAGTGCCTCAGTGTATCTGCAGGCATGAGAGCACACAGATCGAGGACTCTCTCAGCAGACAGCAGTCTGACAGATAACTAGGAAGGGAAATTGTTTTATGGCTTAGCTAATTGCTTTTCATCAAGAAATATTAAATATCTCTTCCTACATATGAGGAGACTGAAGCAAAGAACAGGGAACAGACTCCTCCAAGGTGACCCACTAAGCGAAGTGACAGAGATAAGAATAGACTTTGCCTCCCAAATCCTCACACAGATTGGCCTACAAATATCCATCACTTCTGCAATCACCTTAGCAAGGCTAAGGACACCTCAAGGTCACTGCGGGGAACTAAAGGTGACTTAAAGGAGAGCACTGTGGCTATTGAGGCACGAGGCTCAGGGATTTTTTCAGGAATTGCCATGAAAAAGGGCATCCCAGGATAAACATGTGATTAAAACAAGAGTGGACTGTAGTGTATTAGCACAAGAAACAAATAGAAGAATATGGAACAAATGCACTGGAGAGCGTGAATCTCTGTCACGACGACAACCTGCTACAGGGTAAAGCTGGGCACTGCCCAAGGTAAACTGCTGCTCTGACTAAGATGTGCTGTGTCTCAAAGTAACCTTTCCCAGGCAGATTCCTCATCTGAGGGGGACACTAGTATGTGGCCAGTGATGCTGTTGATTTTTTCAGCCAGGTGCCAGGAAAACTTTCTTGTCTTTCACCCTGTAGAAAAGACCACAGCATTGTAGCTACCTCACTTCAGTACTTTTGAAAAGACATTTCACCCCTGAGTAGTTCTTAACTGGCCATGCACGTCTGCCCCAGCTCACATGCTGTTTTCTACAAGCGTAGTTCTGATTATATGGAGAAAAAATTTGTGCTCTGCCACTGCAGAGGATGAATCCTGGCTTTGGAGAGAGTGAGTGCCAGATAATTGGTACAAAGTGTGACAGAGTGAACAGTAAAAGCAAGAATACTTTCAGGACTAAGACAAAAACCAGCAACAAACAGCCAGCAGCGAGCCATAAAGATATGGACAGACACAGTGCTGTCTGCAGTTTACACCTCCGTGTCTCCTGTGGCTGTGTGAAGACACATAAAGCACACTTAGTTGCTCTCTGTTTTTGACGAAATGGATTTTAGACTTAGAGGAATGCAAAAGAACATGAGAAGTGTAAAAGAAAGTCCCAGGTTTAAGCTGGACCTTAAGAGACCAAGGACAGCAGAATGACGGAGACCGTGAGCTCCTCAGGACAAATGAGAAAAGTGAATGACTGGGTGAAGCTGGGGCCTCCATCACCTCAGAGAAGAAGGAGGCAGGGTTTGGAGTCTCCATACTGCTCATCAGATGCAGTGTGCACTGATCTGCAGCCCAGTTCTCTTTCAGTAAACAAATTGCTCAGAAAGATTGCGACCGCTTACTGCAGTAAGGGAGCAGGATCATTTATTCCACCGATGTCATTGCATGCCACCACAAGGATAGTGTTCCTGCAGCACAGTCTCTTTGCAATACCATTCTGTTATCAAGCATCATAAATCTTTTTGATGAAGGGCAAGCTATTAAATGTGTGGAGCTTAGCTAGTAATGCTCTAAAAGTGTATGGGCGGTGTTCACTGCTTCCTGAGCTCTTTCCTGGGATGCCTTGTAACCTTTCCTGGTGTCAGCTTTCCTTGAACCTTGCAGTATCTTAGCAGCAAATAAAATATTGCGGAGTGACTTCATTCATTGCCTTTTACCTCTGGGAGTCTACAGTGAATTTGTTTCGAGTCTTTAAAGGCTGTGTTCTTGGTGGATGGATGGAGAACAGGTGTACTAGACTCACCCTGTTTTCCTTTATGTGCTTTATCCTACAGCTGAAAGTGTTCAGCTTGGAGCTGTATGTCAACATCTCAAACCACGAAAATCTGACAGGTTGGGAATCACACACGCTCCCAGAATAATCAGTTAGCCATAGTGATTATGTATGTGCTGCAGCTGGGAAAGGGACTTACAGGGACAGACTTTGGGAAGCGCAGATGGCCTTCTAGGAATCACTCAAATGCACAGCGTTTTGTTTCAGCTAGCAGAGCTAGCACTGAAGAAGGAAGTAATTTTAATGAAGGCTTTGGCTTCTGAGAACGTGATCAAATAGTGAGTCCAGAGCCTTGGCCCAATGCATCACCTGATTTATTCTGCTTTTGTCCAAGTGAGTACAGAGTTGGGAATAGTCTTACCAAGAAGGATGGCAAAAAATAACTTTAAAATATTTCTTTTAACCTTTCAGCTATCCTTCATTCTTGTGCAAAACCAAATAGACTAGCTTAAAGCACTGGCACTTTCCATTTTAACCTTTTCGGCTTTGTACTGGAATGAAATGGATACAACTGAAAAGTGGGTTCAGAGGAAATTTCTGCCCCTTAGCTATTATTTCCTGAAGTTCAGCACAGCGTTCCATCCACACAGCACACAGGAAGCTCTCCTAGGCAGGCTGGCCCTCACTGATGCTCTGCTCCTGCTCTTTTAGCAGGCATCGTGAGAGCAGGCAGCAGTGTCGGGATTCAGAGGTTTAAGAGTTTATTTGGCTGTGAATCAGCAGCTAAACCAGGGCTTATACAACAGTGTGACCATCCCTTTAGCTTCCAGTGAGTTATGGACATGTGTCATTAACAGGGATTTGTGTGAGAGCGAGCTGGGCTCTTGCAAATGGAAATAGAAATAAACAACTGTAAGTAAATCTTGGCCAAATACAAAATAACACAGCAGTGCTCAGAAAACCCTGCTTAGAGATCATTTGTTTATTTACTGCCCTCAAAACTTAAAAGAGATACAATGAGTCCTTCAGAGAATTTTTTCCCAAATTTAGCTTCAAAATTACTTCACCTGAATTAAAAGGGGTTCTTGCGTTTACAGTGGGCCGGCTCTTGCCTGGCTGCCAGTCAACTGGCTGTGTGGCTCTGAGGGATGGGAAAGGGAAGGAAAACAAAGATGACTCTAAGACTCCAAGATCAGCTCAGCCTTCAGTATAAAACAGAGGAGCCTGTTGTCCTCCCAATCCTGCTCAGGTGATCACCAGGGCATAGAAATCACCGATATTTTTCATCTTGACATTGAGTGAGCTGGCTGTGGGGATGCACTGTATTTGAGGAGAGGCAGAAAGTCATCACTCTTGTGGTATTTAGAGCCCTCTAGTTAAATTTATATTTCTAGATAAAATAATCTAGAGATTTATCTAGAGTAAAATCATCTGTTCATATCTGCTAATGTCACATACATTTGCCTGACACTTCTCTGATCATCAGTTTAGACAGTATATTTGTTTTGAGGGGGAACAATAACAATTTCATTTGGAAGTAGCCATACGTAATGTAAGAATTAATTACTTAAAAATTTTAAATGGGAGCACTTGTATCAAGTACAACAAAATTAAAACAAGCATCAATTCTACCTTCACATAGTTTCAGTGAAATACCTTCATAAGTCATTGAACACAGCCATTGCTCACTTTCCTATTGTGGTCTTGTTCCTGCAAGGTCACAGAGCAGTATGTAGACTTTGGGAGGTACCTGCAGGGAGCCCTGAGTGATGTGAGCTGTCTTGTTTCTTCACCTCCATCTACTTTATAGTCCTTGATTCCAGTTCCAGCCTGTGTTGTATCTTTAATGCAGCTGAGAGCAGGGATTGCAAATTTTTAAATGAAGGGCATTCCAAAATTATTTTTGGTCCATATTTTTCAAATATTAATGAACTCTATCAATACTTTAAAAATCCATACCCTTTCATTATTTGCTTCTTGAATGTTAATTTTCAGCTATGCTGAACTAATATGACAGCATTGCAGCTGTGCAAAAGGAAGATGGTTAAAAATAGCTCTAGCACTATATCTGCAAATAACAACCATTCGCTCATCACCTCCACGTCCAGCATGACAGCGCCAGGCCAACCACATCATTTCAATGCCAGATGCTTTGTGTGAGCACACGCCTGTGCTGAATGAGGAATAGAGTCCCGGAGGAAAGGGAAACCCACAGATGAGGGTGGGAATTGTGCTGCGGGAAGATGAGAGGAGTGATTTGTGCAGGGAAGGTGCCAGTGGGAAAGCAGAGATCAGCGCTTGGCAGAGAGCAAAGACAGACACACAGAGGTGGGGAAGGCAATGTTCACCTACCACAGGCAAGGTCTGACTGGGAAAAGCATGGCCACAGCTGAGGTGCTGGGGTTTTACTGTCCATTCCCATGATAGATGTCGCATGTGCCTCAGGCCTTAGAAAACTTTGGGATGTAAAGCTCCCTGTCGAGGTGGCTCAGTGTCTCACAAGTCTGTGACAGGGGAGGGACATGAAATTGTCCCTCCATAGGCTGAGTCCAATGTCAATAATCACCAGCCCATCCTCCCTCTCTACAAGAGCTAACAGTCATTTCTTGCTTCATAGCACTGTTAAGTAATTGAATTTTTTAGCAGATGTTCACATGCTAGCACCAAGAATGTTCACCTACATGTAGAAACATATACAGATAACACAACTGTGTTCATTACATTGCTTGGATATTACACCCTTTTGATGGGCAAATTATTTGGCTTGAGTTTTGTTTTTGTTTCCTGCCCTTGTTGCTCACTATTCAGGGCATGCCAAAACTACCACAATGTTTAAAATACTAAAACTCTCAGAGCTGCATGCCTTATATCTAATGATCTAGCTAATGATCTAACAAATAGATCATTAAAAAACTCTACTGTACGCATTTGTGTTAAGGAGATGGAAATTGCAGGCATGATCATTTGCATTTTTTGTCTGAATTGAAAGTATTCCCCCTCTTCCCTCCTCCTCCTCTTTAAACACCAAAGGAAAAAACACATATTATTGTCCAGATATCAGAAAGTAAGGGAAGTTAGCTTCTGGTCAAAACCTGCTTAAAAGATTTATGTCATCAAATACATAAAGACGGAGCTTGGGGCAAGAAAATGATGAGTTGTAGGAAAGGGTTGGTTGTAAGAAAGTGTTAACACATTTATTATAGCTCTAGGGAAAGGTGTATTTTACATTCTTATCAGACCAGCTGTTAAACTATAAAGGAACTAAATTTTGCATCTGGTTCTGAAAACCCAGACAGAGTCACATGATTGACGCAATACTGAGTTGATCAGATCTATTTTTTAACTATAAAATGCCTTGTTACATTAGACATAAAACTGAGGAGTCTGGTCATTATGGCCTGCACACAACAGTGGTATTTCGGCTTGTATTAATTTTGTTGTCAAAGATACAGCTGTTGTAGGAAATATTTTGAATTTTTAGTACCATCTGGTGTGCTGAAAGAAGAAGAAATGCTTTAAAACTTGGCATAAATCCATTTTCTAAGTGGGTAATATTGGTGCTTTGAGAAAGGGGCTGTCAGAGCAGGAGATGAGAGGAGTTGTTAATCAGGGCTGTTTTCATCATTCTATCACACTACAAACCCTACCCTACCTCAGTTAAAACAAACATGTTTATGACTCTTGCAGGGTCCTCAGAATGGCTCGTCATTACTAAATACATTTGCATTATAAAACTTTTTTTTCAGGGTTTGACATTTAGCTATGCTGGGAAATGACAGGCTCAGGGATTGCACAAGGCAGGGAGCAGAGGAAGCCAAGACCTTATCCTAAGGCAGTTATAGTAGTTCCCTGTTGGGGTGAATACCTGCTTGATCACCCCTCTGTAGTGTTTGTACCTCTGTTTTCCTCTCCACACTGTCGATGCAAGCAAAAATCTTACTGCTTTAGCCTGCTTTTGTTGTGCAGATAACTGATTGTAAGATTGACCTTTGTCTGAGCTTCTGCAGGAATGTTAGCTGAGTGTCTATAGTTTATGTATAATGTCTCCTTCCCAGGAGTCATTTCCTATTGTAATGGCTTGGGTTAGAGGAGAAGCAACAACTCTGATGCAATAGTGTGTTTCCACATGGGAGTCCTGAAATCTTCATTCACGGAGTCTCCAGCATAACTACAAGCATTAAGACAATCTTAAAACCACAGAAACTGAAGACAACAAAAATTAATTTGTTCCAGGGCAAAAAATGAGATCAGAAGTCCCACACACAAACATTTTCATGCAGTCACCAAAAGTCCTTTTGGAGGCAAAACACAGACCTTGGTATCCGGGTGCTTAAATCTCTAGAGCTGATGTTATAAGTGTCTTTTCAGTAAGGGAGATTTTGCAGTCGCAGGCCATCAGTGTTGCTCAAATCCTACAACAGAGTTTTGGGGAAAAGCTGCTGTAAACCCATGGAGGCCAGGAACCACGTGTGTGGAGACTGCAGCTCCACTGTGGTCACTGCACTGTGTCTGTCCTGGGAGACACTCAGAAGCAGCATCACACAGAGCAAGGGGAGTTACTGAGAGCGTACTGCTTTTCTGCCAAAAAAAAAATCAATGTACATTTTTGGGAGAATCATGCAAAAAGTAATTTTTCCTTTTTCCCATAAACTACTGGTTTTATACAACATCACCTTGTTGCACCACTAATCTTGCCAAACTATTATATTATTTTTTTGCTGAAACAATACTAAAATCTGTTAGTATCATCTCTCGCTACTCCACAAACAACTTTGTGCAGACAACTGGTTTCCTGAGAGACATCAACTTATATCCTGTCTCTCTGCGGGATACTTTCTTCTTCACCAATACTGGGCTGTAAATTAAATTTGAGTCTACGGTACTGAAGACCTTCAACACTTAATGGTGAGCATATATTTTATTTTTCCCTTCTATTTCCCTCCTTTACAAAGCCATACTTTGGATACACATCCTTCTTCTCACACAAATCTCTATGGTGGGGGCAGAGGAGATGTTTTGAATACCACTTTTAGTAAACATTAGAACTGGATGCTCTTACTCTCAGTGCTCAGTACAATTCAAAATCTGCCCAAATGAGAGCTGTATCACCACACTGTAGAGTGGAAATTAAGTCCAGGAACTGAAAACAGGGCTGAGACTCATCATAATTATCTCCCCTTGGAAAAGTACTTGGTTTTGCTCTGGCATTTTGTAGCAGCAGGATACCATCCTGTGATGATACGCCCTTCCACCAACATTATCACTTAATTCCCTTCTTTTTGAAGGTTTTTATAGGGATTGGGTGCAGCTGTTTTTCATCAGTCCCTTCTTGTTAGAGTTTCTAAGAATCCTGATTAATTTAGAGCCTGTTTCAGCTGCTGCTTAAGGAAACTGAACATTTTGCCCTCACCCTTCTCAGTCTGCTTTCCCAATAGCCTTTAAAACGTTATGTGCAGTATTATGAGCTTCCTTCTGTTGTTTATAGGCAAATATATGCATAAATTTCTCTCTCTTGGAGGCACTTGTCTTATTCTCAAGGGCTTAACTGTTTCTTTCTTTTTCCCCATCTTTTAATTTCTTAAAATGTCTCTAATTTTTAGGATAGTACAAAAATGCACGGGAGTACATTTAAGTTCTGAGGAGACTGTTACGTAGCTTGATGCTGGAAGGGGTTGAGTAATGCTAAGCTCTGCCTCTAAGCAGGTGACTCACAGCACCTTGCAGGACTTCCATGGTTCTTCCCTAACTGGTTGCCTGTGAGTTTTCAGGGATTTAGCATGAAAGTTCTTAGGGAAAAGGCTGTCTGCTTTTCCAAATAGTCATTTAGCTATCTTGTAAAGGATTTCAGGCACCTTTTTGCGTTACCTCCCTGCTGAACAGTTTTGATCTCCCTCTTCTTAGAAGTTGCTGTGATTCTGCTTGTTGCTGCGATCGAAACCAACTCTGAGGACTCCCGGTCGCAGGGCAACCACCTGCCGGGGCTGGAGCTTGGGCACGTTCACAGTATTCTGCAAACCTCCTCCTCTTACTCTTGAAGCCAAGGGATTGAGTGGCGGGAAGAGGGACAAGGCACAGGAAGAGGCAGGTTGCTAGAGGCAGAAAGCCACAAGGGGGTGAGTGCGCAGCTGCATTGGGTCACCGGCTTCCAAGGGAGGCTGGTGAATGCTCTCCTACATCTGCACTTCTGGTAGCTTTTCGAGCACACACTGATAGACTCAGGGCAAACCAGAGGGTTTGTGACACAGAGAAAGTAGCTCCAGTGTTACGGGGTTGGAAGAGCAGAGCATGGTGCCTTGAAGACCAGGAGGGCTGTGGCTGAGTGAAAATGCAAAAGGAAAATCTTTGCAAGTGTTGAAGAGATGATCTTAGAAGGCTGGTTCCCTGGAAGCAGGGGCATAAATCCCAGATGAGTCCTCTCTACAGGCTATGAGCATTTCTAAAGCCTCTTTGCTTTAAATGGCAACTAACTGTCCTAAAAAAGAAAGTTGCTTTGTTGATTTCCTGCAGGTAATTACAGGGATAAGGAAAGTCATTTCAGTCTGATAGACTTAAGACTTCTGGTTTGGTCCTGTTTTGGTTTCTTAACCTCATCCCTTAGATATGTTTCAGCAAATGTAATTTCTTTTCTCCAGAAAGAGCCTCCTGATTGCTTAGTATGGCGTGGCCTTGTTCTTGGCATCTTTTACCAATGAGACAAACGCCTCAGGGTTAGCCATCCCATAAAGCCTTTTGGTACATTCTGCCCAGACCTTAAGAAGATGGTTTGAAAGCTAGTTGGCCCCTGAATTGGGTGAATTTTCTCTGAATACAGAGCAAGTTCACTGGTAAAATGCCTAAAGAATTAATTCACCAATGAATTTCAAATTTGTTTCCTTGTAATAAAGTAAACAATATTTCTGCTATTGTTTACTGTGGTGTTGGGGCAATGGGATTTTACAGCAATGATTATGAAGGTAATACAAAACTGTCAGAGAAAAAGGTTGGAGAAATAGCCTAATCATTAGTTAGGTGGTGTGATGGAGCCTATAGGCCTCAATCCAGCTGTCTTCTACTGTATAAATGCTGTATATTATGTAACACTTCTACCAGTTTATTGGGTAAAAAGGGTGAATTAAAGAGGGAACAGTTTTCTTCTTAGATTGCTGAAAACACTATGCAGAGCTATCACAAGATTCTTGTTTTATATACTGTTTATGGTTTCCTTAAGTGATCCATGTATTTAGTAATATCTCAGTTTTATATAGGGTATCTAATCAGTCTTACACAGCAAACGCGTTATACAGAGAACACCCATTGCCTCTAAACTAGAGGATAGGATCATGGAGCTTGAGGTTCTGTAACCTTTTAGGCCACATTTGGGGTTTGTAACTTTTAGTAATCTAATTTCAACCTGCCTTTTCTCACAGGAGTTTACCTCTTTTTTAAAGTGAATGCCCTCAACATCTCAGTATTACTGCAATGCTTTCATTTTCTCATTGGATTGCACCTCCCACTTTCACATTCCTGTGGAGTTTCTGCTAAAAGTCATGGAAACTGAGAAATACTCAATTTAGAGTTACATTTCCAAACCCATCTTGTTAATAGGTCAGAAGTTTGCTAAAGCAAGCCTTATATTTTCCCCTTTCCAAAGGCAGAGTATGACCCTTGAGGACATTATCACATTTGCAGCTAGGATATTCTAGGGAAAAGTCTGCGGTAGGACTTCATTTTCAACAATGGAGTAGTTCAATGAAAAATCCATTTACATATGGCCATTAATTAAAAAAAAAAAACAAACAACAAACAAAAAACAAACCCAGACCTATAATGCTATCACATCTATGCTGTATATTTCCTTGTCTAATCTAATTTCATCCTCAGGTAGTGATTTGGTGCAAGATGTCTGAAGTGACTGGTGAAACTCACTTGCTTAGAAAATCCCAGTCTTGGTTTTAATAAGCAGTCTACAAAGTCGTAGCAGGGAACAGATGATTTTCAGAAGTCACTTTTACAGTTCAGGTTTCCTTGTGACGGAGATACACTTCACAAACTAGTGTCCATAAGCACATACTGACCTCAGCCAATTCCCTTATTTTTGTTTCACTTATTTAGTTGTAGCATAAGAAGTTCTTCATTCATACAGCAGATTAAACCTCTTGAAGAGTCTGGAATGATGATGAGACCAATGGGAAAAGCCTACAAAAGATAGAAAAGACACAAGCATGGCTCATTTTACTAGTACAAAAAGAAACAGTTGAGGAGAGTCTGATGGCAAGTTAAGGGAGGAGAGGGGAAGCTTACTGAGCAAGGCAGAGTTTTTGATTGACTGATGTTTTGCTTAACTGAGCAAATTAATGTACTTTTTAATAAAAGAATTAGTTCTGTTTTAGATACTATCACAATCCAGTAATTTAGTTAAATTGTGTTAGTTAAAAGTTCATTCATAGCTAATTGACTCTGCTGTTTGCAGCAGGAATATGGCTCATTTCCAGTCGGGGTAATGCAGGCAGCAAAAGGGACTTGCAGTGGCACAGCAAACACTGTGAGGTTTGTACTTTGTTGCCGTAACACACTTTCTGCTCCTTACAGGCTTTGGCAGCTAAGGTTGTTAGATGGTATTTATAATGCATGATAAACTTTATTTTTCTATCTGAGTAGCTTTGGATTTTCTGCTGCTAAAAACAAAGACAGACCATAGATGCAGGACTAATTTACTAACTGGATGTTTATTCTCTCTCCATTTTGCTTTACTTTGCTATCAAAACATATTTTGTTTCTGCTAATCTGGAAAATTAAGCTGTAGTAATCTAAGGTTATTTACCCTGAATGAAACTATTCACACAGAGCTTTAATATGCTATAACTTATATAAATTGACTTCACACCTTTAGCTGATTGATTTATTTAACTTTCTTGAGTGACCCTGTGTAGGCAGCCCAAACTGTTTCATTAGTAAAATGAGGAATGCCCTTGAAGATGTATCTCTTACAGCTATTCTCAGCCCCTATCCTGCCCTTTGTCATTACTCTGAAAATTTAAAAGCTTGCAAGGGGCCTGAGGCCAGCTTTAGCTCACTGCTGTGGACTACACTTTGGCCCCAGCTTTCTTTCACCCCCATAGGAGCTTTGCTTCCACCTCTGCTTCTGCAACACCTCGTCCTCCCACCTAAGCAGATTTGCAGTCAGGCCTCCCAGCATAGGGCCCCGGGATATTTCTAACATTACCTACGCACCTCCATTTTTCTTCTTTCCCTTTCTGACAAATTTTCTGCTTCTTTATGGTGTTATGCTAATTTGGTATTTTTCCTGCAACCTTTGTCAACAAGGACTCTCTCAGATACATTTCCTACCAACAGAGTAATTCAAAAGCCCTCATGTAGGAAATGCATGAGTGCCCCCTCTTGTCTACTCTCAAGTAAAACAGCTCCATCATCTTTTCCATGGAGGGAGAGTAGAATAAAGTAATTTTGCTTAATCAGTCCATTGCATTTCTTTACAGACTGTAATGGAATAAAATAGAGACGTTCATGGCCGGACAAATGTAGATGTGTGCACATGCTTGCAGACTGAAAGTCTGTGCTGTTGTTTTTTTGGTGGGGAGAGGGTTCAGAAGTACAGGCACACATATTATTCAATGAGCATTAGGTTTTCTGCCTACTGCACATTCTTCATTGTTTTCTCTGCAGACAGAGAAATGCTTTTGGTATTGCTTTGATCATAGAGATCATAGATAATAAAATATTCTCTTTTTTCTCAGCCCTGCTTGAACGTTGGGATTCACTTTTCCTTGAAACAGGATCTTCAAAATGGTTGTGCCGTGATATGAAGAAGTCTCATTTCCCAGCTAGTCAGACCCATAAATATTAACAGTCTCACAACCCCTCTGGAATAATTTAGGAAAAGAAAATATGTCTAGCCTTTTGAAACATCCTAGGTGATAAGAATGGAAGTGGCAAATGGAGGCCACACAAAAGAGCTACCAGGAGGACGGATCCACCCGTGGTAACTGTGACTGTGCTGTCATCTTCAGGATGTCTGCAGAGCTAAAAGGGCCACTGTCAGGGTGCTGTGCTGTGGGGTGGGTCTGGACAGAGAAGGCTGCAGGGTAGGATCCATTGGGAAGTGGATCCATACAATGCTATGTATGTTCAGGGGCAGCCCCCAGCCAGGAAACCATCAGCTCCTCGCAGTTAGAAGAACATGGAGGGCTTGAACATGAAAATCCTAATCTGTGCGTTTACATATTTCCCCATAAAAAGCCCTGAAAGGTTTTCGTATCTTAAATGGATGGTCTGCGACGCAGCCTTATTTTTTTTTCTCTCTTTGCCTTGTTTTCATTCTCCTGCACAGCTTTTGGTTTGTTGGCTGGAAAGGGACCCCTGGAGACAAAGTTAATCTTATTTCAGGAACTGTGCCCACAAAACAGGGAGATGACTGTTGAGTTCTGGGTAATATTAAAGAAAAACAAAACACAATGCAGCATTAAAGTCCATGTGAAGGCAGTGCTTGCGAGCAGTGCCACGCTGACAGTTACAGAGAATAAAGGCTCTGATTTATCTGGATAACATGCAAGCCAAGTGCTATGTTATCCCGCTAGCACATCTAGATGTCAGGGCTGTGTCTCTACCATCTAATCAATACGGCACTATGCCTGACCTAATTAGCTCCACTTCTTTAATTAGGCCAGGCAGGATGCTATGCTGATGTGGCCACGCTGCTTTGGGTCCTCGGCGAATGTCTCTGCGGGTCACAGCACTGCGCCACAAGGGCCTGTCAGATTGCTGGCATTTGAGATAGCCCCTGCGCTGTGTGGGACGCGGTAGATGTACTGATGGTGTTCGGTCAGCGCTCAGCCCTTGCTGAACCCCCAGAGCTGGTCAATGACTGAGGAGCTTGTGTGCTTTGTTTGTGCTGGAGTCCTCTCCTGGGGAAACGAACGGTCCTGTAGCAGTTGGTGGGCCCTGCTCTGCGGAAAGCATATTTCAGGGTTTTGCCTTATTAATCTCCAAATAATTGACTCCTCAGTCACAGTCTCTCTCTCCTGGGTGGATTCTACTGAGGAGAGAGCTCATGCCTCGCTCCTATTATAACTGAGTTAAAAAGTCAGTCAACCACAAAACATGATTCCACCAGAAACAGGGCTTGATGAGTCCCAGAGGCTGGAGGAAGGATGTCTCTCCCAGGCCTGCCAGCATGCGGGGCGGGCTGACACCATCCTCCTCCTCATCCGTCTTGTCCAAGTCACGGGCTGAGGAGTTTCACTTATCTCTGATCTAGTCCAGTTTTTCATTCAAGCCCTTCAATGCTAACCTATTATTTTTATTTTCTTTACAGCTTCGGGATATTTTCACTTTCCTAGGACGCTGTTCCCAGATGAGACTACACTGTATTGCCTCGGACCTCTGCCAGAAAGAATTACAGATGTTTCAAAGGAAATGTGCAGAAACCATGCAGCTGAAACAGAATAAATTATGCTTAAAATCAAGGAAATGTCCTAATAAGTGAGAAATGCACCAACTTCTCTGAGAGCTTTTTTCCCTGCCTCTACCACCTGTGTTTATTTTTGTTTTTTACTTTACTATGTGGTACAACAGCTGGTTCTTCCACATGAAGAAGTCTGCAGTAAGGCCAATGTTTTAAAGGATTTTTAGAATTTCTGAAATTTTCTAAGTTCAGGGCATTTTAGTAAAATGTGCCTATGTATTTCTTTGTCTGTACGACAAGAAAATGCTGTTCTGGAACAACTGTTAGAATTGCTCACCCTCCCTGACAAACTACAGATCTAACATTTCACCCAGTCACCAAGCAGAGCCCCAAATGTTGGCAGAAGTGTTCCCACCTTGAACCAGCGGAGTGAAATGAGTCCCTACACTCAGCTGGATGACACATCTCATTTTCCATCTGCAACGTGCTGTGTTCAGAGAGGAGCATTGCTAATTTTTTTGTCTCCCCATAGTTGTATCCCACGTGAATCTGCAAACTTGAGTGGCGTGCCTTGCTTTCCACCTCTTTGCTTTCCAGTGAGCTTCTCCCTTACTTAGCAATGCCCATCAGCTGCACATACAACGTACTCCAGCAATGTAAAGTACTTCTGGTCTGCTAATTTTATGCTATTCTTTTTTTACCGGTTTCCCCTTGGAAACACTCAAACAAAAACCCTACTTGAAAAGCCTGGCCCAAAATCTCAGAAAACCTGGTCCAACGGAAGGTACCAGATTTTTACACCTTCCTTGCCAAACCACAGCTGTTAATCAAATATCTGACGGGATCTTCACATAGTCACCTGTTTCAACGCTTGCTCATTCCCTTCAAGTCCTTCTGGAGAAAAGGCACTTCCACCAATTTCAGGCAGGAAAATATCTTTTAGGTTAAAGTTCATCTGAAGATGCAGAAGGTATTTTTATACACAGTTGTACTGTTTGCTGGATTTCCCTCTTCTGTGTTTGGTTTCTTTAATTTACCATATACTCATACTAAGTAACCATACCTGAAGCTCACTGTGTCTTCTGAACTTCCCTGGAGAACTGTGGTAGTCACAGTAGTAACATTCATGAAATGAGATCATCTGGCCTGTTATGGAAGAAATATGTAATTCCACAGGAATTTTATTGCAATTTAGCATGCATTTATGTCTGCTTATTTGAAAGTTTATCTGGATAATGAATTGTATCCCTTAGGCATTCCATAATAGTTGTTATTTTAGTAACAGTATATCTTCAGTGCATTTCTAATACCAAAAAGTCCTTGTCAAGCAAAATGATCAAAACTGAACGTAGTTTCCTCAATGTAATTTAGCCCAAATTTGAATTACTTTCTAGCTATGCATTTTAATTATGCAAACTAGGGACTCAAAATAATTTTCCAGTGTTAATGGAAAGCACAACAGATTTTCCCAATGCTGAAAAATGCAAATCTTCTCAGTATTTGCTCAGCTCCCAGACTTACTGTATTTTGATGCATCTTTGTCCTTAAAGCTCTGTTGTACCAAGTGCATAACACTGCTTCTCACAAAACCAGGATCTCGCTGTCCTGAGTTTCATTTGTAAATATGTACTTTGTTTTTTGTAGTTCTTGAGTAAGCTATAGCCATCATATTGTAACGTGTGATCCCTGGTCGTCTGGTCTGTGTTTAGGAAAAGGTTGAGTTTTTCTCATGGAAGACCAATGTGTTTGAAACCATTGAGTCAAAATGAATCACAAGCCTGTTCTCAATGCTCCCTGTCCGTAGTATAATGCTAACCACTCTGCCCAGTTAGGGCTCTTACTCTGTTGAGATCCGCACGTGACCAGTATTACCCAATGTCACTTCACACACTGCAACCTATTATCTCCCCATGTCCCCCTCTGAGCAGCCACAATCACACCACACGGATTGTTTTCCTTCAGACTCCAATAATAAGTCAATTAGAGCAGGATTAGCCTCTGGGAAATGAAACCAGTTACTCCCCCTCTCCCAGGATGAGGACCTTAAATGATCTGCCTGAACATTTTGATTTCCTTCCTTTGTTTCTCCTGAAATCCAGCAAATCCCTTCTCTTCTAATTAGCTTGCCAGTAGGCATCTATCAAATGTTTCTCTTGTTAACTTATTGCCAGAAGAGTGTTTTGTAGCATCTTGTCAGGGTACAGCCAAATTTGGTGTCTGGTAGGACTGGAAAGCAAACAAACAATCCCCCTACCCACCAAAAATATCTGCCTGACTCTGTGCTGAGTTTCCACGCAGGAACTCATTTTCCTCTCTGGTTGAAGCTCTTGTTTCACTCCACAGGCAATTGGGAAGAATCATGGTGGAGTCCTTTCTTGTAAACACCAGTATGCCAGTGTTTAGACAAGGGGACTACACTTCTGGTCACGGTTTTCATCTCCTGGACTGAGACAGGCAAAAAAATGTGGTTTGCCAATATAAATGAGTTTTGGCTTTGTTCTGTGTTAAAAGGTAAGCGAATTCAAAATATCAGCCAGCCTGCTGTGCCTAGAATTTAATGGATCAGCACCAGCTTCTTGCCATCCCATCCAACACTCACCCCAGCCCCCAGAAAACCCGATCCTCCTCCTGTTGGCCAGGCTGGTCTTGAGGTCTGTTGTCCCTTTGGAGCATCATTTGTTCTGGGAGGCCCTTGGGGTTATGAACTGCCCAAATTCAGTTTCCCACGAACCGCCTGGAGCAGAGCTGAGACCGGGAGCAGCAGCTAAAGCAAAGGCATAGAAAGAGCCAGGGAGGCACTCCAGCTGTGAGCACAGCTGTGCGAGGTCTCCCTGCCTCCCCTGCTGCTGCCCCAAGCCGTGCAGTGGCTTTCCCTTGGTGTTTAGGACTTCTGTACTCACATTACATATGAGATGCATGATGCAGGTTTTGCTGCAGGGCCACAACCATCAGTAAGCAAGAAGAGGAGGCAGAGCATGACAACAAAATCTGCTGGCAAATGAATTTGTTAGGAGCTGTAAGAAAAAACCCGGGAAAGACCCTGGGCCCTGGCTGTGAACCCCTTTTTGGTGATACCTCTGGGCCATAGAAAATGCGCATCTTGTTTCCAAACAAATCACATTAACTGTAGTGCTATAAAAACCTGGCTGTAATGTGGGCCTCAATTTATGCAAAAAGCATAGCAGAATAGTTTTAGATTAAGAGAATCACAGCATGGATTTTTGCAAGCAAGGCTGCTGAGAAATCTATTGGTTCCCAAATTTGGAAATGCAGCTTCTGCTTTTAGCTTTTCTACTTGCTGTCTGCTCCCTGCAAAGATCTTGCAGATTTAGCTGAATGCTCTGGGTGCTTTGCTTGGTATGGTGCTCTGAATTGCACACTCATGAATCTTCCTCTTCTGAACTGCAAAATCTGTCCTATATTTTAAAGTTAATAAAGCAAATATCCGTTACCAGGGAATGAGAGGTTCATGTCAGGTGGAGCCTGTAAGAGAGACAAATGTAGAGGTGCACACACAGAAAACATTCAGGCACTCACCAAGCACCGCTTAATCGACGCCGGTGACAGCTTTGCACATGGCGTTCAGCAGCGCTAGTGCCCAGCGTGGCTATCCCCACCAAAGAGCTCCCAGCCATCCCGGCTGGACTTACTGTGCATCAGGCTCTTCTTGGCATCCTCCTCCTGGCAGCAGGGCAGTGATTAACAGCCTGGCCAAGCTGGGCCAGGGGCCTCTTGATAAATTCAGTGCTTTAGAACAAAGCCATCATTCTCCAGAGCAGTTGAATGTGCCGTAATGAACTGAAATAAGGCAGAATGTAAAGGCAGGGAGATACAGGCACTCTGCTGGAAAGCAAAGTCATTAAAAATAATGAGCAGTCTTTCACTTCCTTCTTTTTATTAACTTTCTGCAGAGGACAACCTGGCACTTTATTTTTAACACAGTCTCCACTTTACTAATATCCGTTAGACAGATGGCTAAAATTTTTCCACAACATGCCCCACAATATTTAGAAAAACAGTAAAAAAAAAAGCAAAACTGAGCCCCCACTCCCCAATTCTTCTTCTCTATATTCCTTAGCCAATTATTTTTTCAATAAACTCTCTGAATTGAACAAATCCTGCCATGTTCTGTGGTGATCACATGAAAAGCGGTGCACAAAGGTGCCATGTCCAGCACACTGTGAAGCATGTGTATACTAACCATCAGTAACAATTAGTGAAAATTTAAATGAATGAAGTTTTGCAAGCTCTTCCTTGGGATGGAGGCATGTCCAAAGCCACTGACAGAGCCCTGGCATCCCCATTCAGGCTGGGTAAATCAGTCCTGCCCTGCGGAGCAGGGGTGATGCACGTGGCAGGACCCACTGAGCGTTGCACAGCTTGGGCTGTTTTCGAAATGGCTGCTCAGGCATGCCTCCCTGGCCCTTAGAAAGGTCTGCTCACCAGAAATGAGGCTGTTAATTGCTCTAGCAGCTCTCTTCCCCTATAACTACAGAAACCTTCGGCTTCTGCTCAGAACCAGAAGGTCTGGTCCTGTCCCTGTTCCCCAGACTAACGCCGCCCTTGGGCTCCTCTGCCCACACCAGCAGCCCAGGCTTGTAACGCAGAGACTGCCCTTTGTAGGCACTGATGTATCAAGTATGGTGAAGATTAAGCTTGGTTACAAGCAACATTAAAATATGCTATTACTATAATCAGACATGTGGCTCAAATCATTGCCCCAGAACTTAAGAGCTGTTGCGTAGGATTTAGGCTTCTAATTTACACTCATAACTTGTCCTCGCTGCAGCTTTAAACTGAATTTTTTATTTATTACTGTTATTCTACCACCCGGGTTGGGGCCTCCTGGGCTCCTAAAACCCAAAGCAGCTCCCCAGGACCCCTTGGGTGAGATGGGTCCCTGCTGCCCCCTGAGCCAGGCTCTCAATTTCTGCCACTTCCCTCCCTGCACCCACACACGGCACCTCTGCACTTGGATTGCAAAAATCTGCAACAAGGCCAGCAATGAAAATTTAAGAAGGGTGTGAGATAAACTGAATGTAGCATCAAAATAAATAAGCAACACATTTGCATCAGGCTTGATGAGGGGGTAGGTGGGGATGGAACTGGCTGGAGATGGAAAGCAATATTGCACATCCCTGCACTACCTGCTGGATACAGCCCGAAGCACTGGGAAAGCCTCAGAGGTTTGGGTATGGGGGGCAAACAGAGCCATGAGCAGCACATCGGCACTCCCCAGGTCTGCTCAGTCATGTACAGCCCCAGCTGAATTTAGCATCAGCAGACTGAACCAGCCGTACACCCAAAGAGCATCTTTTACAAGTGCCACCACAAGCAGTTGCAGGGTGATTCGGGGACTATGGTCTCATGGTCTAACAAGTTTGTACAACTTGCAGAGTCTTTGTGATTTCTCTGGTGCAAGCATTCAGAGAAATGATTGAAATACTGTGCCTGCCCTCAGACTTTGGCCCAAAAGCTGAAGTGGAGTAATTGATGGTAACACTTATCCAGAGGATTTCAGCTATTTTTTATGTCACTTTGACACGTCAGTTCCCCTGTACCTTACAAACCCCAGGTTGTGTCTCACATCAGTGAACTCATGACAAATCACTGGCTACCCTTAGTCTCCCTCTTCTGACACATTTGTGAGCAGACTATGATTTCTGCCCACTCAAAGATATTGCCGGTGCTTAGCAGAAGGAGTAAACCATAATGCAGGAGGAAACAATTTCAAAACCATGGGCTGAGGACGCATCTGCCATGTGCCTTTCTCTGAGGTGTGTTTGTGGCTCGGGCTGCTCAGATTTCCATGTCAGTGGCAGGTCCACACTAAGCAACCCCCTGCCCAGGTCGCATCCCCAACCCAGGACCCCTTGCATGCCTTCACTGGCACCACCAAGAGGTGATGCCAGCTAGGAGCACGTGCTGCTGCCTCCCAGTAGGGCAGAACACAAGGGATGCTGAGACCCTCATCCCCCTAATGATGGTCCATGACATTTCTCAACCTGTTCCGTGGACCTGGCGTGTATATTAAGTATTTATTGTCCTTTTGATCTGTTGTTGCCAGGGAAGTCTTTGGAGCCTGGCAGGAGCCTGAAGGACAGGGCTTTTACAGGCACAGATCAGCTCCTAACAAACCCAAAGCATGTACTGGTTGAGGACAGATCTCCAATCATTGCTTTTCTATTGTTCACCAACATTAAGCCCACGTATTTGTGCAGAAAAATTCCCGGTACTTATCCCAGTGTTTGGTATAAACAAATCAAGTCAACACAGGGTTTTCCTGCACAACTGCAGTGCAGCTCCCTATTATTCATGTTAGCCATGTTAGTCTGGATTTACATGGCTGTCACGATGACCTAGCACAGATCACCTGATAACAGAAAAAATATTTAAGTTTGGGTTGGTTGCAAATATTTGCACTCGAGCTGTGTTTCCCAGTTGTGACTGATAAAATGCATTCTGTCGTTTCTGTCAAGGAAGGTCTGGTGACTTTTTCAGGTTACCTTCCAGTGTGATTTCTCTCTGAGTTTGCTGTCCATACTCTGGCTAGTTTTACAGCCACCACCACCAGCAGCAGCAGAATGGACAAGACCACACACCATCAGTAGGTCTGTATTTTATATGGGACATTCAGTTTTCCAAGTTAAATATTTTTAGAATTTCCTATTCGTATCTGCATTTATACATACAGCTCTGTGTAAAGATTATGTCTGTCCTGGTTGGGACTGAGTCAAATTTCCAAAAATCTTGAACTTTTCATGAACAGCATGAAACAGCAGAGCCTTTGTTTCAGTCAGTTCACTACAGAAGGCCAGAGGAAATTCAATTAAGAGAAAAATATTCATTGTGCTTGCTTATCATCATATATTAGTCTTCTTCCTCCTGTTCTACAAACTGCTGTGGGCTATGCTGGTATACAAGGTATATACCAGCTGAGGATTTGTTTTTTTAAATCTCTTTTGGGTTTGCACTCCAGCAGGGCCCACGCCAGTGACTATCTCTGACAGCCCAGAAGACATGAACTGTAATTGATTGTGCCCCTGAGAGCTTTTCTTCCTATTTCTCTATGTGTGTGTGTGCGCACAAGAGAGAGACCATCTTTTATCTTTTGCCAAAAGTGGCTTTAATCCAGCACTGAGCTTTTCTTCTTCACGCATGTTCCCAAATGCTGCAACATTTTGTGTTTGCAGGGTGGGATCAGCAAAAGGCAGCTTTCAGAGAACATCTTGCTCCAGAAATTTCAGAAAACAGCTTCTTTTTCTTTAGAAGAGAGGCAAGGGAGGTGGCAGAAGTGATGACAGAGCTCAGTTTTGAAGACACAGAGGGAATGGCATTGCCACACCATGCCAGGTCCTCTGCCATGCCAAAGGAAGAAGAGATGAGATTATCCAGCACCCTGTCCAACTGCACCCTGGAAACCTCCAGTGATGGGGACTCTACCACATCCCTGGAGAGGTTATTCCAGTGAATTATTGTTCTCACTGTAAAAACTTTCTTCCCTATATCAAGATGAATCTTCTCCTGGTGCCACTTGTACCCATACTTGTACCCATTGTCCTTTATCTTCTCTATGTGGCTCCTTGTGAAGAGAGCCTCTGTCCTCTTTGTAGCTGCCCTTTAAGTGCTGGAATACTGTGATGAGGTGCCCCCTGAGCCTTCTCTTCTCAGGGAACCTCATCACAGTATTCTCTTCTTATTGGAGAAGAGACCTAACTCCTTCAGTCTTTCCTCAAAGGGCAGGTTCTCCAGCCTCTTGATCATCTTTGTGGCCCTCCTTTGGGCCATGTCCAGTTTATCTGCATGTTTTTTGAATTGTGGGGACCAGAACTGGACACAGTACTCCAGGTGTGGCCTGATAAGTGCTGAGTAGAGTGGGATGATCATGTCTCTATCTTTGCTAGTAATGCTCCTGTGGATTCAGCCCAGGATCCAACACTGTTCTTCACCAGGACGCCAAGGCCCTTTTTAGCATGGCTGCTCCCCAGCCACACAGATCCTAGCCTGTACTGGACTCTTTGGTTATTTTGTCCCAGGTGCAGGATCTCGTAGCTGTCTTTGTTAAATTTCATACTGTTCTTGCTAGCCTACTCTTCCAGATTGTCCAGGTCTGTCTGTAAGATGGTTGTCCCTTCTGACATGTAAACCTCACCACCTAGTTTAGTGTCATCAGCAAATTTGATGACTGTGCTTTCAATTCCATCATCCAGATCATTTATGAAGAGGTTGAACAGGAGTATTAGGAGTTGTTTCCAATGTAGAGAAATATTTGGACTTTGATTTTATTCTGAGGCTAAAGAGACTATTTTGCCTCAGTCCCAGGAAGCTTATGGAACAGATCCCTCTGGATGCCATTTCCAAGGACATAAAAGATGGGAAGGTGCTTGGGAACAGCCAGAGTGTGTTTGCCAGAGGCGATGACCAATGTGATAGCCCTCTGGATGAGATGGCTGGCAGTTGGATAAGGGTAGAGAGCAGGACATATTGTTTACTTTGACTTTAGAAAGGCTTTCTATGGTATCCTTATAGCCAAACTGGTGAGACATGAGCAAGAGAGTTGGACTAAAAGGTGGGTGGAAATTTGCTAGCTGGACAGTGACCAGCAAGACTAAGGATGGTGAGCAGCAGGGCAAAGTCCATCCGGTGTCTGGTTAATAGTGGCATCCCCAGGGATCAACACCAATGCCAGTACAGCTCAACATCTTTATTAAAAATCTGGACAGCAGGATGGGGTGCACTCGTGGTGGTTTTGCAGATATCAAATTACCTTATATTCAGCACTTGTGAAACCAGGTTTGGCATACTTTGTCCAATTTCAGTCCTCTCCGGTACAAGAAAGACATTGACAAAGTGAATCAAGTGCAGCAGAGGGCCACCAAGATGGTCAGGGGCTGGAGCACAAGGCATATAAGGAGAGACTGGGAGAGCTGGGATTGTTCAGTCAAGAGAAGAGGCGGCATTGGGTGGGACCTTTTTGCTGTCTACAAAAATTTAATGGGTGTATAGAGAAGAAGAAACGATACTCTTTTTGAAAATGTGTAAGGCAGCAGACACAAATTGCAACACAGAAAATTCCAATTAGATAGTAAGATATATTTTTTTTTCCCCACTATGAGGGTAGTCAGACACTGGAAGAGGGTGCCCCGAGACTGTGGAATCTCCATTGCTGGAGATGTTAAAAACTCAATTATACGAGGAGATCCTGAGCAACCTGATCTAGCTGGCCTTACAGATGGAAAGCCAACTAAGAATGGAGGGGCGGGTCTCTGCTTTTTCTGTGGCATTTTTCATTCATAGCTTAGTGATTTCTCCCTCTCATTGCCATATAGGGCCAAGAACCAGTCCCTGTGAGGCCTGACTAGAAAAAACAATCATCTGAGGATGTTTTTCCTTCTACAGTTACATTTTTGTTGCTTCTGCTAATGAAAAAAAAACACAATGATTGTGTCAAATGCCCTGCAGAAGCCTAAATAAATGTTATCAGTCTTAAAACCTTTATCAACCGACCCTATTTTGTTAAAACGTCTGTGCTAAAATAGCTTGAAAAATGATACCAGGTGAGTCTGACAAGAGCTGTTTTCCATAAAACCATATCAACTAGCATGGCTGATAGCATTCTGCTGCAAAGAGAACTCTTTATCAGTAACTCTGATGTTTTCCCCGGGATTGATGGCAAGCCCAGAAGCCTTCTTTCAGGTCACTGTATTTATGCCTTTCAAATAATGTCACACAAATGAGCTTTCTTACAGGCCTCTGGAAACATAAACCAAAACTTTCCCAGTTGGGTGCCAAAGACTGCACATTCAAATAATGTCTGCAAAGGCCATGGGAATGGCAGATGCTTAAAATTAGGTCATGTTTATTTATATGTTGAACATGGGTTTAGGCATCTAGCTTCTTATATGAAAATTATACAAGTGTGAATAGCCCACTTCCAGACAAGCATGGTATGCTTGTGATCGTCCACTTTGCTTATATGTAAAAACCTGCTAAAAGTGGGTGTAGACAGCAGGAACTCGTTCAGCGTGGCCATGCCAGCAGGGGAGGGCAGGGTTTCCCCCACTGCCAGGTGTCAAACGCAGCATCAGACAATAGCAGAGGTGTGGAATTATGTACACCATGAAGATGCACCTGCGTGGGAATTTGCCACGGAGAAGGTCTGGGATGGAGGTTTCATGGCATTTGAAGAAAGAGTCACAGAGAGGGAGGGAGAAGGAGAGACGGAGAGAGGGAGAATAACCCTCAAAATTAGAATTAAAGTGGGAAAATGATAAGTCCCTGCAAGTCCTACTAAGATACTGCTGCTGAGGACAGGGCTGTCCCTGAGTTCAAACCACTTTACTTGCCACTGCTTACACTGCCATCAAAGTGCGCTTTTCCAACTGGCTAGATCCCGTCTCCCAGGGAAGGAACTAAATGTTGCCACAATAAATCCAACTGAATCTCATATGTAATATTAAAAATTACAAGTGCATTGCAATCAGCCTGTGTTGGTTGTGGCCAAAATCCATAGGAAAGACATTCACAGCAAATGTGTGCAGTGCTGAGGGCGGGAGGTGAGATTTTGAAGATGATCTATGTACTTGCTTCAGTAGGGCTGATTTTTCTGGGCGGGCTGCCATGCTCACGTGGGTGCACCACTTCTGATAGCCAAACAAGCTTGTTCAGAACATGCTGGGCGTCTCTGCACAGCCCTACTTTATCACACAAGCTTTGCATTTAACATTGGCTCCTGAATGCATAAATCATTTTTATGTGGTACTTCTGGCCAGAAATAGAACATATTTAGACACCAAATTCATATTTAAATCACTGGGAATTAGATGCCTGAACACCTTTGAAAATCTGGTCCTATGGCTTTCAAGTCAGTGTAAGTCTTAGCCAAAGGACTAGTCTGATCTTGCCATCTATTGACAGAAACCCACAGCTACAGCTGGGAATGTATTATTTTCTTTACAGTCTTTTTCAGGCACCTGAAGGGCTGGAGCCATTTAGTCTATGGAAATCAGCTCCTGCCTTCACCAAAATGAAGAGCTAGTATTTACAGGGTTTTATTTCTATTGTCCCTGGACAGGCTAAAAAAAGGCTTTGTCTCCTTTATTGTTTCTAAGATAATAGGACCCAGGGAAGCAGCTGTTTCCAATATTGGACAATATATTTACCCCCAGAAGACAAGCAATTTGTAAAGTGGGACGCCTGCTTGTCTCCAGTGTCCAGTTTGAGGGCACAATTTTCAAGAGGTACGTTCTGCAGTTCAGGGCTCTTTCAAGTTTCTCACCTTGGTTGCCCAAAACAGCAAATAGCCAAAACTGTTCATAGTTAAAAAAAAAAAAAAAAAAGGAGGTGGCTAATAAACTATCTGGGGGTTAAGGGTAGGGGAGGTGATTTCCAGCCATCCTGTGCTTCTGGAGCCTCAGTTCTTCCCAACCGTTTGTTCCCGGCCTTGCCTCTGAAGATCATGTACCTGCTCTACAGTGGCCACCTCTCTTATGCCTAATTTACCAAGCCACTTTTTCATGTTTAATTTAGAAAGGAAAGAGTTTATGGACCATAAGACCTCACACAAAAAAATCACAGAGGGTGGGAGGGGAAGCAGTCTGGCAAAGTGATGGATCAGAAGCAATAAAAGTGCTTTTCCTTCTCCATTATCTAGGGAACTTGTGACTCCTAATGTGGGAGGACTGAAACTCGCTATGTAGTCCTGAAGTTAATTTAAAATATAATCAACAAAGTACTTAAAAGAATGAACATCTGCCAAATGAGTAAGCCATTAAAATATGTCCTAAGTATGTGATATAAGCAGAGTTTAATGCAACTGCATGGTAAGAAAATATTTGGAGTCGCTAAGTCTGTATTTACTACAAATCAAAGTGTTGTGTAATTAGAATTATTTCGTCACCATCTTGTGGGACATTAGGGTAACATCTGGCATACTTCTGATTTCAGCTTGTGGGTCCAATATGTGCTGAAGAAAATGGTAAGGAAGTGATTGCTCTAAATATTACACTGGTGTCAGTGCACACGATACTGTAAAATGAGCATTTTAGAGCTCCTGCAGTTTTACTGTGCTGCTGAGCAAACTTTCCCATTTGCAGGCCAAATATTTCTCCCAAAGGCTCTGTGCAGATTCTTGTAAAAGTTGGCACAAAAAAGGGGGAAGAGAAATCAGATTGCTAACATAAGCAGTTATGTCTTCTCAGAGAATGTCTCTGTTTCAGCCGTCTGATTTCAAATGGTTTCCTTAAGCCCTAATTTATTACTTCAAGTTAAGAAACTGTGCCTAGTCTGAAGATGCTTGAGAAATACACTCCCTCTCTCCACCGGCCCAAGCAGTTGGTGTCTGATGCAAACTTTTCTGGGTAAATGTGAACCAGATGTTCCCCAACCCTGAGTTGTGAAATTCTGTCCCAGGTTTCTACCCTGAGCCAGTGCGAGTCTGTTGGAGATCGGCAAAGCGGCAAGGGTCTGTCTGGGTAAGCGCGCTGCTCCAGACCCCTGTTTGCAGAGCTATCGTAGCGCTCCTCCCTCGCTGCCCACCTCCACCAAAATATGCTCTTTCCAGGGCCACTGTACAGCACCCAGCACAACAAAACAGATCTGTAGCGAACAAACACATCGTGCTGTGAGCTTCTGAGAGAGGTCCCACAGCAATCCCCTTGTGCCAGCTCTGCCCGTGGATGCCTTGCAGCCAGCCCTCCTGTTGCTGCAGTGTTAGCCGAGGGTTGTATCTGAGAGGTCTGTAACAGAGAAATCTGGAGTCAGATTATATCTCCCAACTGCTAATAAAATTTCTCCTGGAATAAAAGTAGAGGAGCTGGCGTCACTTTATGTTATTCAAAACCACAAATTTCCTCTCCCTTGCAATTCGCCAGAGTTACAGACTCTTTTGCAACTTCTTAAAAATTCAAGATGTTTTCCTTAAGTGAGCATCCCCTTTCCTTCCAAAAGCACCCAGGGAAAATTAGTGATCCAATTTAGCATTGCTGCTAATGAGGAGAGGGAAAGGTGATAGCAAACCACATGCTAGCCCAAAGCAAGGGAACACATTATCAAGTGTTTCATCCCTGTATCTTCCCTGCCTGGGGTTGTTAAAGATTTCTGCAGCAAAGGGTAATGTTGATACGAATGATGCTGTTGCGGCCGAGGTGAGGAACATAAGCAATGTATGAGAGGGACAAGGAAGGTCTCTTTGCTCTCAGCCTCAGGGCTGCTCCGGGGATGGTAAATTAAAGAGGACTGGGCATGGGCTGACCTCCGCCTCACTGGCTGTGGCATTGAATTGCCACCACATTTCTTGGTGCTGTTTTGGCCTATACCACTCTCCAGATGGTGTGTGGCACGTTTCGGAGCAGCACGTGCCAGAGGATCCCTGCAGCAAGCAGGGACCCCTGCTTCAGAGCAGGAATTTATACCTATAGACGTATGGAGGTGAACTATGTTGTGCCACTACTTAGTAGGGTAGATCTAGTCATGAAGGTAAGATTTTATGTGATGAATGGCAAGACCTGTTCAAAATTTCTTGCTGGATTGATAGTCACATTTTCTTGTTAAGAAGTACCTTTGACTCTGATGCAGGCATGTTGGGAGCTGGATTGGAAATCATGAAACAGATTATTTCCCAGTTTTTACCAGCGTATGTCACCTTACATCTGTCATTGTTCAGTGTGTTACAGTCCTCCTGCCCTGAGGCCTCTGGTTGTATAGGACATTATAAAATAGTCCACTGATGTCAGTCGGAGCCTGTTGTTATTCCAGTAATGAACTTGTGAAATTTGTTACAGGTAATAAATGTTAAGAACAGCCAAGAACCCTAAACCAGACAATTGGAGATTTGAGGAAGACATCATTCATATTTTATTTGTCTTGCTATTTCCAATGGGCTGAAAGACATGTGGGTTCTGAACTTCAGCAGGACAGGAGATCCGTCCTGAGCGGGACACAGCAGACATCCCAGCGCCGAGCCTCAGAGGTGCCCTGCCATGTGGTGTGAGCCACAGCTGCACACAGGACACCCAGGCTCCTTGATGGCACTTGCAGAAAAAATAGGGCTCAGTTGTAAGATAGATAGAAGGCATTTCTGGGGAATCAGCTACCCACATTGCCTCCAGGAGATGCTAAGGCATGAGCCCTATGCTGACTGCTGAAGTCAACGCTGGAGGGAAGCAGCTCGCCCCTTCGCGGCTCATGGGTGAGCCCTTTCCCGATGACAAAGGATCAGCGCAGTATCACCAGAGCAAGGACTGGGTCAACCAGGTGAGTGAGGAAAACTAAATCACTTCCCAGCTGAACAAGCAGGGGTTTTATATATGCAAGGAAGATTCTTTGATGTGCTCTGTAATTCAGCAATTAGGAGCATGCTCTTTTTTAGGAAGATCTAGGTTTGAGACTATCATCTGCTAGTTGCAGTTATGTAGGGATGACAGCCTGTCTCCTGCATGCCAAGAGATCATTTTAATGTCCTCATATCTAATATTCTGATAATTTTAGCTCATAGCTGGCATGGCACTGATCGCATCGTTTAGCTTTGGCTCATATGGTAAAGGCAGTATGAATTAGCAGCACAGTATACAACTAGACAGATCTTTAAAGCAAAATATGTCCTCAGATTTGCATGAAACTTGTGCTTTCAGAGTAAGTGATTCTTGTGTAGCTGTAGGGAATTTAACTGGCAACATTTCTAAGACGACAGAAATTTTTAATAGCAACTCCTGATTAAAAAAACCCCACAAGAGTTACTGTGTTACACCATTTGTCCTGTATTCCTATCATATTTTGAAAATAATCACGTGCTTTGCCCCGGACAAAATAATAGAGGAACACACATGGCCAGGAACAAATATCCAAAAAACTCCACAGCCTGAGGTCTCAAGCATGGGGAACTGGATCCCTACACTAGATCTGTGCACCAGTGCAGAATTACATGCATATTATTGGAATTCAGTGAAGGGCTAGAAATACACCCTGGTATGGTGACTTGTGGGGTCAGAGCCAGAAGTCTTTTATTGTACTGAATAATGGTCACACAAATTCACATATTTTTTTTTTTTGCAATGTACCACATTGCAAAAAAAACAAAAAACTTTGCCAAGTCGCTTCTGCCAACTTCTGCCTTCTGACAGGGAAAATGCCACTGGCTTGATGAAGAGTCTGTATGTAGGGGGTGGGTAGAAATATTTAAATACATGGTTGTTTGAACGTGTGTTTCTAGGGCAATAACATTAAAATATGATACCTCGCTTTTTTCAGCAAGTAAAGCATAAAGAAAAAATTTTGAAGAACTAATATCTCCAGAAGAAGGTTGTTTTGGTTAGAAAAGTCAGGCTCATCCAAAAGATATGAAACAATGTTTGTGGTGCACAGAACAAAACACAGAGAGAAAAAGACACTGCACAGCATGGAATTGCCTGTAGATATATTTTTTATTAAAATTTTATGATTCTTACAGCTTATATATAATTTATTATGGTAGTAACAACACAGAGCCGATAACAATGGTGGGGTTTTTGTTTGATTATGGGCTAGGTAAGCTTTTCAGGTAGCCAGAAGCTTTTTTCCGTTTTAGAGATAAAGCCCTCCCTGTCCCTCTGATTAGACAGGGGTGTAAGTTACTGCTCGAAACGGTGCTCCAGAGTTTACTTCTTTCACTGCTTTGAAAATATTCTGAACGTTGAATTTCATATGAAGCAATGCTGTCGACAGCTGGCCAGGCAAACACATTGCAGGAGGGTGTACTTCCAAACCAAAGAAAATCTCCCTTTTTTATGCCTGCCTATCTGCATTCTCCATAGATCCGTCTCAAAATAATCCCTCTGAGTAAATATTTGGCAGCATAATACCAAAAATATACCCAGCCACACAAGAAAGAGCAGCAATGAGTCTCTAATCCTGGCATGGAAGAGAGGAATCTAGAAGTAAAATCATTTTTTTTACTGTGCACTTTCTAGTACTGCCTTCGCGTTAGCACACAGGTTGTGTGTTTTCCCTTTGAGGTAACAACTACAAATCTACTCCTGTTTTTCTCCCCTCTCTCAGAGGCTGCAAGCAGGAATTTAGTGAAGGAACTGGGTACAGTATTACTTTTCTGGCAAAAGTAGTAATAAACCTGAGACAGAAAACAAGAATTGCAGGGCAAAAGAATTCTTATCTAAATACCTTGTAAACCCTGATGAAAGGGGCTACTGGTGGCAGCTTTCTTCGCCCTGAGTTGCAGACCTTCCAGGAACACAAATACTAGCAGGGCTGCTGTTTTCTTTACTGAGGTGTTAAATAAATGTTTTTACAAGAAGTCTTTTCTGGAAGACATTTTAAATACAAAGCACTAAAAAGGAACTTTCTGCCCCCTGATTTTACAAGCACAAATTTCAATTTGTTTTCTGTGCAACCACATTTTTAATTATTCCAGCTTCCAGAAGAACATCAAAAAACTCATGGAGAATAATGAACTGACCTCGAATGTCATTACCATGATCAATGAATGACTGCCAGAGACAACTAAAGTGCAAAAAAGGATTTCATCCCACCAGGCATAAATATATGCTGCTGCTGTGAATCACTCTAGCCTTTTGCATATAGGAAATTCATGAGCTCTCCTTGAATATTCCTTGCTTCTGTAAATCAGACTGTAAAATAAGACCATACAGTGATTTCAAAAAGAGTCTTTCAGTATTCATAAATGCGGGCTTTAGCATTCCAAAACAAAATAGTAATGGTGTGCAAGACAGAAATAGCTTGTTTTATTTCAGCTACTCAGAGAGTAGCTCTCTACCATTTACAGCACGGGTTCTCCCTGTTGCATGCTTTGTTTAATTATACAAATAAGATTTGAAAAACATATGTGGACAAGAAAATTGTGTTGCAGGAACAGAGATAAAACACACACACACAGATTAAAGGAGGAAACATTTGTTTATTAAAAAGGAAAAGGTTCTGGATGGCAGCACAGAGTCAGACATGAGACAGATGAATGTATGCACAGCTGTTCATGTTTAAATGCAGAATATAGACATAAATACAGTTAGATCTTTGCTCTGCTCTGCTGCTACAGTATTTTTATACAGTCGATTCAAAGGAATATCTGTCATAAGTGAACACAAGGAGAAATTTATCAGAAACAGAGCACAGATTGCTTCTCTAAAGCCAGGATAAACAAAGCCCAGAAAAGCCTCTCAAGCTATGGCATTGCAAAATAAACTTAATTGTGCAAAAGAAAACCACCTTCTGTGGATGAGAAGATTAAATGTCAGATTCAGCTGCAAGTCAGATAGCTTGTCCTTCTGTTTGAATAAAATGAAGGTAATTTTCCTCTGCTATCATCACAGTTACTGCTCTGTCTGAAGGAAAGCCAGTATTGTGAAGCAGGAATGCACTTTAAAAGCAATACCCTACTTTTTGTATGATTTATTCAGCCTATTTCCAAAGCACATGGGGAGGGAGGGAGAGAGCGAGGCGGGGGCAGGGGGAGAGATAAGGCCACCTCTCAAAGGTTTTTTTTAAATGTATAGATACAATGAGACCATCTTGAAAATTCAGAAAGGCTCAGGAAAAGATGGGCAAGTACTACAGGAGAGCAAAGCAGGCCTTACAAGCGAGGCCATGAGCTGGTCCATAGGATACGAATGCTTTCCCAGGGTTGTCACTCTCTGTCCTGGTGGATGTTATCTCATATTGGTTCTGCCAAGCTGACCTCCGGTCCTACTTTTACCTGCTTTAAGTGAGTGAGATACCATGTAACTGTTCAATACATGGGTAAGTATAAAGGTAGTTAAGTGCAGCCTTTGGCATTTCATGATTAATTTTCTACAATAGTAGAAATATGGAAGTCTATTGTATCACGAAATTTATTTTTGGAAACGGCTCCAGAGGGCTTCTTTGGAGTGCAATTGGAAATTGTTTTAATTTTTAAATAAGGCCAACATAGATTTGCTGCCAACATGAATTACTATGAAATCTCAACTGCAATGTTTATATATAAATGCTCGTTTTAATATTAATTGCCTATTTAAATATTTAATTATCTTGCTTCAAAACTATTTTTGTACATCATTTTCCTGTTCTTTATTTTTTAAGTTAAGGTTAAAATATTACAGCATATTTCTGTTCCCCTTCTAATTCAACTTCAGTTTTGATAGCCACAGAACATAAATTTTCAGGAATCTATTTGTTTCTTTAAGGAAACAATAAAAACCAACCCCTCACACTCTTCACTAATCTTACTTAAAGCCCTGCAAGACATAGAAAGCACTTTCTAGATATTTTGTTTAACATTTTATTCAGATTCTGAATTTCTCAGGGATGTCATGGATTACTAGAACAAAACTGCAAAGACATAAACCCCCTCCTTGTTATGTGTAACTTTTATTTCAAATAGTCAACAAAACTGAGAAGTTGTGATAAGTTATTCTAGGTTACAGGACTGGAAGAAAAACCCCAAAGTTTTCCCTCATCTTTTCGAGTATGTCTTAGATATTATAGCCTTTCAGTTAGTAAGAAAAATACACTGCCATCCATCAGAAACCCGCATAGACACATACACGTGCTGAAATCACACAGTCGCAACTCTTCCTGCGAACGTGGGTTCGGCTGGTTGTACAACACACTTATATGTGTCCTGGATCAAACACCTGGGCGTATTCTGTTCCTCACTATGGGCAGAGTGGCACAACAGACCACATTAGGATAAATTCAGCTAGGATGAAGACATGTTAGTGGACCCACAGCCAGGGGTTCCAGCTCCTCTGCTACCTCCCCAATATCACCTTAGGGGAAATACAGGTAAAAGACATCAAGATGATGTCTTCATCAAGAGATGCCATAGGTACTGCCACATGGCAGTACACCATTTCATAGCATGCTGAGTAACATTCTGTTAGACAAATGTAAGCAACAAGGTTTTTTACATCTAGACCATCTTTGGCTTTCAATATTCAGATAAGCACTATATCTGCATGTGCGTGCATACACACAAGCAAGTAAGTGCAGTTGTGTCACCTAATATTTGATGCTATCATTGATGGGATTGAAAGTGTCCTAGAAGACATCTAACAAAGTATTGTTACAATCATCTAACTATTACCATTTCTTAATTATTATTTTTTCTGTATGGAATAGTGACGGGACAGTTGAGCACTTCATTTCCTAACCATCGACCAAAGCTGGAGAGTTGTGCGTCCGTGACCAGCCATGGGCAGCTCAGCATGCACAGACCCACGAGGTGGAGCTCACAGCGCTCTCATGGAGCACCCTGCTATTCTAGCATGCATCTCGGCTGCCCAGTGCAATGGAAATCCACAGCAATGTCAATTAAAGGAGATGGACACATAATACTGCAAGTACAACCCATGATTTTCATTTTATTGCATGGACCTTCTAACATGTCAGCATCATCATGTCTCCAAATTCACTGGAGCTGATCATCAGGCTCATGTTTTCCTTAAATTGCCCTCAGGATGAAAAGCTAGTAAGTTGAAATTGGGTGATTCATTTTTCTCAAGAAAATCAAAATCCTAACACAAGGAATTCACGAAAGGCCAGAACAGACAAGTACTTTCTCCCTACATCAGGGCTGAAACTCCAAAGCAAGGATAAAAGAAAGAAAAGATGTAAAAAACTACAATACAATACAGTTCTGTTTTATTCAGAAGTTGATGTGGGCCACAGGGTTTGCTCTAATTATAGAAAATACATTTTTACTCAAAAATCGCTACTATTACCCAATAAAAAATGTTGCGCTGAATATTGGATTAAAAGTCACTCTGCTTGGTAGTGGATTTCCAGAGCGATTCTGTGGCAGCAGAGCCGAGTGCTTCCTAGCCCTTAACTGGAGTTTCAGGACTGAAAAGAAAATGGTCGTCCTGGGGATGGAGGCAGACTGCAGTTCCCCTTCTGCCAAAGCAGTTATTTAGGGACCATGCTATAAATGAATTGATCCGAGTTCAGAACAAGGAGGAAGAAATTATTTCAGATTTCTACATTATTTCAGTGAATGGTTTACAGGGCAACCCCCCCAAGAAAGGTACAGGTGAACACGGGGGGATGACTGGAAAGAGCACACAGTCATGGAGTTTGTACCTCTGAAGCAGGATTTGCTTCCATGGAAAATATTCCTGCGACTATAACCTGCTTGTGTGGCAGTTATTCCAGTATAAGTCAATGTATATTACTGTGAAGAGGTATTGAGACTGTAGTTATTCTGTGCATAAACAAGTTGAAATGTTTTTGCAACATTTTGTACAATGTGTTTGACACCAAAAAAAAAGCGAAAGTACTCCAGTACCATTCACACAAGCATATTTATTATATAAATATTTTATAAATTACAAGATTTTAATGATAAATGTAAACATTTCTAGGAAAATAATGTTTTATATTCTTATTAATGTTTACAACTAATATAAGGCACATAGTGCAAAAATACATTTCTGATGCAGAGATCACAAAATAATTACCTACATGTGTTATCTAAAAAGTAGCTGCTTACACTTCTGTGGTACAGTATTGTTTTTAATTAATGCATATTGCTAATTCATGGCTAACTCTTTGTTGGTAAAAATATGATATAGCTGCTATTTGATCTACCAATTGTACTGGCATGCAAAACATTTGGTTTACAGAATGCATATTGTCAGAAAAAGCATGTATAGTTATCTGGTACATAATGTAAGTTATTATGCACGTAGAAAATTTTATTCTGAATACCTGAGAGTTGGCCCTGAAACGCATTATCTTTATATGCATATATTTCTACAGTTCTGGACTGTAAAGTAATAGAAAACAACAAATCAAAGAGCTAGATCATTTTTTAAACCCTGTAATTCTTTCATACACTTTTCTGGAAAGAAATAATTTTAACTAGCAGATGCTAGAATTGTATTTACAAACATTGAAAAATTAAACTGAGTCAAAAGATGAGCATCGAAAACACTGTGGGGCTTGATGCTACCTTTCCCCAGGGTTACTGAAAATTATGTTTAATTGGAATATAAGAGGGACACACACTGCAACCTTTACTAATATGCCATTGGCCAGTATAAAGGAGTAAAGCATATATGGAAATTGTTTAAATAAATACATATTCATACAATCACATACATGATGCTACGGTAAACAGAATACACTGCTTTTACAGTATATTTGGATGAAAGGCAGGGTCCTAAAATCAGATTTCCAAGCAATTTGTTTCCTTATTCTCTTTTCCTGTAACCACAACAAAACTAAGCCTAGATGTTTAACATGTGCTATAGAGACTACAGAGGTTAAACCACACTTTTCAGGATTACTGCTAGTATTTGAGCACTACAAAGAATATAATGAAAGGGATGGGGAAAATATGCTTTTACTGACAGAGGAACACACAGATCTACAGAAACTATCCCAAGTATGTTGGTTTTATACTTTTCAGCTGTAAGTTGTTGACATGTAATTCCTAAAAGGTTTCACAAAACTGGAAGTATTTGAATTTATTACCTGTCTTCTCTATATAGCAATAACGCCTCCTATATTTTAGAATAGTTGATTGAGAAAACCAGTAAAGTATAAATTTTACCAAAAACTGCACTGATTAGTTGCAGGTAAAATATTACAATTATGATACAATTTAGAGTGTTACCCATGGTAGTAACCTCAGTGCAATTTACTTGCTAATATATACTGTACATTGCATTAATGCCTCTCCATTAAAACCTGAAGGTTTATGATTGTGATTTATGCACTTACTAGCCCACAAACAGATAATATATCCCTGAAGAAACACTGAAGAAAACAGGAATTCTTAGCAGTGAGCATTACAGTAATGAGCATTACAGAGGTGAAAGAGTTAAAATATATATATATACACACAGCACCTACAATTTGCACCTAAATGGCAGATGTCCCTTCTTTGATGCTCTTACCACATCAGAGTTCTCACTCTATTTGAAGTTGGAGACCAATAATTGTGTTAGGAATACACTTCCCACAAAATCCTCCACATCTTCCATATATTTTAGTACCATCCTGGGAATTATACAAAGAGAACAGTCAATCAAGAAAAGTGATTGAAATTATAGTTTTACAAAAACCTCCTTGAGGCTTGCACACAACAGACCTTTTGACAAATTGTACCTACAAATACTAAATCAAGAGAATGCATCAAATTAGCAAAATGTGCACAGAGAACATTTATCAGTATCACTGTATACCATCTTTCCTGGCTTACCATCCAATGTTGTCTTAATCTGTGCATGCTTACTGTTCTAGTTCAACTGGTCTTTTGGTTTCCCACATGAATCAAATTGGAGGCAAGCAATCTGTAAGGATCCTCTGTAGTAGGGTATCTTTAAAATGGGGTTTTGGGGTGTTGTGTTTATTTTTTTTTAAAGTATTATTAGGTATCTTCAAAACTTTTAATAAATCTGATTAATATAACAATAGGCTCTTAAAATCAGTAAGAGAAGAATAGGCAGGCAGTGTTGTTCTGGATGAGATTATGGGCACTCCGATTAAACATAGTTTTTGCATTGCATCTGGAAGAAGACTAAGATGGGTCAGAGACCCTGAGCACCATTTTTGATTCACAACTAGCCTTCACTAGAAAGTCATCACTTGCACCTCTGGAGGCATAATATTCCAAGCATAAGAGCAGGTAAAGGAAAACATCAACTTACGTGGGATTTGTGTATGTCAGCAGTTGCATAGTTGCCCTGAGCAATCCACTTAACTGTACTGGATAATCTCAGACCTGTACCAGCCAAATTAATGCTGAACTGTCCCTAACAAAAAAAAAAGTAAAATACAGAGCTGATAAACAGAGTTCAAAACACTAAGACACTTCACATTGGCATATCTGCACATATCACTTAGGTTATATCTAGACAACAAGTACTCAAAGGTGTGTACTTAACCTAGGTTAATTATACTGCATTATGCCCTTTTTTTGGACAGACACAGACACACAAACAAGTTGTTCTGCGGTAAGTAGCACCTGTGCATCAGCTGATCTGTAGCATCTGTCTGCAGAGACTGAATACAGAACTAACATCAGACAATTAAAATTATTTTAACCTCCTTGCCACATATTAAATTTTAGTTTACAAAAAGTATGAACTTGCAACATGCGAGGATGAGACTTGCTTTCTTGAAAGACCTTTTTTTTTTTTTTAAAGTGCCTGAATGTTTTGGAAATAACATGGTCAAAACCTACTGCTATCTGGAAATTACAGACTAGTCACTTCTTAGCCATCTAATTCTCAATTTTTTGCAAGCACACTCTTCAAGCATTATCATTGTATCATCTTCCATTTCTTTTTCAGTATACCAAATAACATAACTGAACATGAACATAAGTGGAGGTTAAAATAAATAAATTTATGGCTAAATGGACGGTTTTGCAATACAAACCATTCAAAACAGTTTATTGATTCCAAAATATTTGCCAATGCAAATACATACTCTGCATACCAGCTTTAAAACAGAGTCAGTTCATATGAGAATAAGGTATATATTAAAAGCAACAAACTGCACTGCCTTGGTAAACAAACTGGGGTACATAAAATGATTAAATTGCATTCACACAGAAGTGCAATATGTTGGAAAGTAGTACTACCCCCACAAATAGCCTAATGGTCAGTTTAGGCAGCACTACAATCAGAAAACTCCTGTACACCTCCATACAATTCACTGAAGGCCCGAATTTCTGTATTCAGACCTAGTTAAAATTTCCTAAATCCTGAGATCAAAGCTTTAGCAAAGATAACATCTCTATTACATATGGTAGTGTCTATATTTTATTGCTTCATATCATCATCATAGTCAGATATATTTTATATATATAAATATTTGTGTGGGTATATGTATATATGCATGCATAAAAATACAGTGTTCAGCCTTTATTCTTGTGATTCACTGAAATTCTTTCATAAAAATTCCATCTTATATTGTTCAGTATGGCAGATTTGTTTTGAGAACACTTCTATGTAAAGTTGCTGTGTTTATAGCACTCAAACTCAGGATGAGCTAACATAAGCTCATATGGATAGGGTAGATTGTTCTTCAAGTGCCCAAGAAGTGGAAGATTTCCATTTAATAAATAAAACATCTGAAGGAAATTCATACAAATGGTGTGGAACACTTTCCAAAATTAACAGGCCCAAAGTAATTTCTTTCACAGCGATATCATTTTGCAAAAATAAATGGGAAGTGCTATGTACAATTATAATCACAGCTTAACAGCTGTCTGTCATGTCATGGAGCATACTCAGGGCCAGGAACAGATTTCAAGGAGTGAGAGTGCAAGAACTGAGGCCTTTTTGCTGCATTAAAAGTGTTAGTTTCAGTGCAGATCTTGTAGGTGGAAATGCATCACTGTAAAACCATGTAAGCAGAATGACTTCCCAAAAGAAGTTACAGATGGCAAATAGATGTGTATTGTATTAAGCCCAAAGAGTTTGCAGATTGAAGATTTCCAATACTGTAATGAACTCCAAACTGTTTTCTTGCCAGGGGTTAAGTCTGCCTAACTCAGCTACTTCATTTGTACCTAAACTGTACGTAAATTGCCTCTAGCTGCCCTTTAATGCATCCACCCACATAGCCTGTCTTAAGTTTAAGCACCTAGGATAGATGGACAACAGGGATTCACCTCCATGCAAGTCTGAGCTAGTCGATCTTAACTCCCTTTATAAGCAGTGAAAAGAAATATGCACTTCCAAAGGATGGTTGACCTCATCCTAAGGTGTCTAATAGGGTAACATTAGCTGAACTGTTTCCTAGGGGATCTCATTTCTGCCAATGGACTCCAAAGGCAGCCTCGGTTGACTAGTTCAGACTAGGGCTATGTCTGCATTAGCAAGAAAGACACTGCAGTATAAGCAGATCTATAGAGTGAAAATGTTGGGCCAGAGAGCCCAATATCTCTATACAGTACTCAGATCACGGTTTTACTGTGGACTAACTCTCATCTATTTCCATAGACTGAACCCTCATTAGCAGTCAGAGTGCATTAAGGCCCTTCTGGAGCTTGTTGTTTGATTTAGTTTTATCCAGAAAGCATTCTGTTCATGTCTTCCAAGACTGCTTTGTGATGTGAACCAACAAACAGTAAACTGGGACAATACAGAGATTCACTTAAAAAGCACCATCCAATCCAGACTAAAACACTAATGTAGACACACCAATGGATGTATAAATTTCAAATTACACTGCTAAATAGGATTGATTTCCTCTGGTAGTCTTTGAAGATATGAAGAGTCAGGAGAGAAACAGAGAGGAGAGAAAAATTCTGCAGGTTTATCGAAAAAGAAAGTCACTGGAGGAGAACAAAGATTGAGAAGGGATTAGTGGAAACAAAGGATACATTACATCCAGAGAGAGGGAGAGCAATATATGAAATGCGTAGAAAGCTGATTATACATACACGGAGCCTAGAGGGAAAGTGTGGAGTAAACAATTAGAGGGAGAAACAGGAAAAAAAAATAATGGTGGAACAGGAGAAAAAGGAATAAGAATAAAACTACTTATTAATTTAATAGATTAGACAGAATTAGTTTAGAACGTTACAGTTCTAAATCAGTCACACAGATTTTTTTTCCCCCCCCCTCTTACATGCACATTTCAAGGAGATAAAAAAATCATAAATACCTGCGGGCATTTGGCAGCACTGTAGCAATCTCCAGCAGTAGCAAATGGAACTGCTCTCCCAAGTATAGTCTGAGCAAAAAGAAAATCTGTGGCTAGAAAACAGAAAATTACTCAACACTGAAACTGCTGCATTAGGTGGTCAGGTGAAAAGAGTGTGAAAAGACATTAACATGGGAGTTTCTTGGCTTGTTTTGGATGGGGGTTTTGTGTTTGTTGTTTGTTTGTGGGGGGTTTTGTGTGTGTTTTGGTTTGGTATTTTACAAACTATGTTTTAATAGTCCATTTCGGTTAATGCAACATCAAACCAACCTATAAGCCCAATTTCTTTTCTGAGATAGGAGGGAGTTAGGAGGAAGATGGATGTGCACTTGGATGCAGCTCTAAGTGAGCTGGAATTCAAACTGAAATTCCCATTGAATTCCTAAAGGAAATAAGAATTTTGTTTGTCCAAAAATGGCATAATTGGATCTATAATTAGATCAAATGACAATTTTGTAATCACGACCAGTGCAATTTCAATAGAATGCTCACATTGACTAAAACTGCCAAAATGCTTACTTTTAATTTGCATGGAGGCTACGTCAAATCTTATTTTGCTAAAAACCGTGAAGCCAGCTGCAAGGTAATCATTTCGACAGGCACAGTCTTGCTTTCTGCTTCCATTGAAAGGACATTCATATGGATTCTGCAACCTAGAGAACAGCAAAGACTTAGTTTTCCTTTTGGCATTTTTCCATAACATAGCATCATAGTGAAAAATAATTGCATTGCACTATGCTGCGTAAAAAATGTTAAACAACAGTTATTGAACGAGAAGCTCAGCTATTAATCTTGGCTCAACTGAAATACTGATTTCTACACTATTTCTTCTAACGTCAGGATAGAAAGTTTTTCTAACCATTTAGTGCAATTAACAAAATTTCAGCCTGGAAGTATCCATATTTCTGCATTTCAGTGTTCATATATCTGGATATTCAGAACAGAAAATCAAGGAAAAAATTTCTACTCATCTGTTCTCACAAAATTAAGTATTATTTTATACTTTTATTTTGGAAGAAATAAATGCACTTCATAAAGTTACAAAGCCACTTTTGTACCTGAATCCATATACTTCAGAAAAGTTGTCTGCTTCACCTTTTACCAATGTCAAATATTCTTTGGGATTCTCTAAGTGCATGCCTGAGCAATAAATCTGCAACAGAAAATACAACCCTTTAGCAAAATCTTAGTTAGAAAAGTATTTTTCCATAAAAATGTGTTCATTAAAAACTCATAAATATTAAGAGTACCTTTATCATCCTTCCCTTAATGTTAAGTAGGTATTCACCATCCTTTGTAATCCCTTTTTTAATCTGGATATCTTTGCAGGTGGTGAAAATTTCACCTTCAAAATGAATGATTAAATCATATTAATATATTTCAAAAAATCATATTAATATATTTCAAAAATAGATCTTAGTTTTAGGACTTACTTTTGCATAATTGTGCTCCAAATAAATTTACAGATTTTGTATAAATAACCTGGGAAAACATTAAGTTCAGCTGAAAATTGCAGCTGTCACTTACATTCTTCCTCACGGCAGACCTTTCTGGCATCAGGTTTTAAATGTGGCAGGCACAAGTCACTGGATAAGCCATTTTCAGTCATACATTCTACGGTTCTCTCTTTTACCCCCACTCCGCAAGACACTGAACACTAGATGTGGATAGCCATCAAGAGTTAGTTTAGACGGTAATAAATAATTAACATAATTATGTCAGCGAATTAGTCTTGCCATTCATTTGTGTTTGAGGCAGCTATCAAAAATGAGCTTGCACATCTGTACTCACCTGGGTCCACCTTCCCACTCTCCAGGTAGCTGCTTGTGAACATCCTTTGACATTACATTTATAAATGTATGGGGATGGCTCTACTGGGCACTCTCGGTACACTACAGTTCGAAGGCCATGGGCGTGCTGATTTTGAACAGAATGGATTCCAACACAGTACGTGATCCTCTGCTGGTAACCAAACCCACAGCTGGCTGAACACTGAAATAAAATCCCCAAGCACAGGCATAATTTCTGTAAAACTGAACCTTTCTGCAGCATTGCAATTACAGATAAGTCTGATCCTCACTTTGGCAAAAGCCTGCAATCCGATGTGTGCTACCTCAGGGCTTGGTACATCAGTGTGCAGAAGTGAAGGTCTACAATAGTTATGCATGCAAGGAGATGGGAAGTCCCATGCTGCCCTTCTCTCAGAGCTCACAGAGGTTCCAGAGCAGTTCCCTCTCAGCTGCAGCACACACAAACACACACAGGTAGGTAGTGCAGGTGTGCAAGGGAAACAAGGCACTGATCCATCACTTCACTGAAATCAAGGAAGAGATTTTTGTTTACTTCAGTGACATCAGCTTGCAAGAGAGTTTTCTGGGAACCAGCAAAGGAACCCTGTGGTAGGGGCAGCTGTCTTCTAGCCGGTGTTCATAGGTCCCAGGGGGGCTACCAGAAGACTGATAACAGTCACAACAATAAATTATGGCTGACTGGAAGGTTCAACGTACAGAAAGTTTAGGCACACATTTTCAGATGAAAATACAGGGTTTTTTCTCTGCACATGTAATGTACGTTTTAGAGCAACATAACATTCTTAAATGTAAAGTTATATAAAAGATGTGCGAGCAGTACAAGTATTTTACCTGTGACAGTTCTCCTGTAAGCACAACATATTTAGAAGGAGCTATTCTGCAGTTCTTGGTTGACGGGGGCTTTGTGGCAGGATCACAGAAGCTTTCATTCACTTGGAGCTGGTTTTCATCCACACACTTAACCTGTCGGTGTATTTCCTTTCTTCTATAGGATGCTGAGCACTGAGTGTGAGAAAAATACAGTTTTTGTACTTAAACTAGACATTTACAGAACAAGGTTATTTGCCAATTGCCACACACCAGTAAAACCCAGACAGCAACAACTTTTATGACATCTGTTATCAGTGTCAGACTGAATTACTCACTTAATCAAAATTCTTTACTTTGTTTTCAAAGTTCAGGTACCTCCAATCAGCTAAAAAGCCAATAGTGTATAATGACATAACACCCTAACTGTTGGGTGAGACTGAGTAGAAAATGAAAATATCAGGCCAAGATGGTAAGTTGAGTAAAAAAGCCCTTCTGTATGAAAAGGAATGAGCCAACAAAGGATTTAAATGAAATATGAAAGAAATAAGTTGGTCTTCAAAACAAAACAAAAAGAATCCCTGGAAGCATGTATGTGATATTACACTGATAAATAAAAGAAAACAAAACTGCATATCAATGAAGCCAGTGGCAGCTTTGGGCAGCAGTATCTGCTGAGCCTGTGCCTTTGCCCTCAGTGCCCTCAGACCTCCTCTCGTGGCAGGCTGGTGGGATGGAAAGTCATCGCAGTTCCACCAGGACAGGGTAAAACACTTGCTGCTACTAGAATCCAGGGAAGTGGAGGTACGGGCTAAGTAATACATGTCAACAGCATGTCCCCAGCTACAGGTGCCTAAACTAACCCGTTTGAACTTGCTGTGACAAAGAAGGAAGGCTTAAATACACAAACTCCAGTCTCAGCAGAGGCAATAATCAATAACACCACCTACTACAGTCAGACCTGAACCTAACTTAATACTAATCTGGACCTAACAACAGTCAATTAGAAGACTCCTCAAGGTGTGCTACACAGATCAAGCCTATTGTTCAAATTTTATTATTATTAACTCAAAGAGGCAACTTGAAGTGCAAAAAACAGATGCGGTATGGTAAAACAGCTCTGCTAGAGGAAAACTCTATTAAGCCAGATCTTGAAAACCTCAAAAGAATGGAAACTGCACAAATTGCCTGGGCAGACCATTCAACTGCCTGAACTGTCCTCATGCAGTAAAAGCTTTTCATACCATCCGGTTGGAACCTCTCTGGCTTCACCTTACTCCTGTTGCCTCTTGGCTTCCCACCATGTGACACTGTGGAGAGCCTGGCTCCGTCCTCTTGGTAACTTCCTTGCTGTGGACTTCGATCAGGGGATGGAGTGTGGATACAGTTGGCTTACAGAAACACCTGATCTTTTAATGGCATGGAGCAGCTCAGAATATTAGGCACATAAGGAATAACCCAGTCATGAGCTAATAGGGACAGGCAGAAGACGACTTCTCATTATGCTTTATACATTAGTCTTGTAGATATTCTTCTGCGTATTTGGTAGAAGGATGCTGGCTGCTGCTATCAGCCAGCCTCCCAGCTGCAAGCTAGAGAAATGCTGGATCTGGACATTTTTCTGCTATGCTGTGGCTGGTGAGGTGAGGAAATGACACACGAGCACTCATAGCTGAGACAGCTGGGCAAAACATTGCGAGTTCGGTAGAGAACGGACTGCACTGGGAGTGGAATACAGATGGATAAATACTTGAACTACTATTAATACTAGATGTGCAGGGCTATATATCAATCTGGTGAGAGAAGGGAACTGAACGCAGGAATTTCAAGCAAACAGCAATATCCATGTGGAAGAAGTTATGAACTAGCCGGAATATGTAGTGAAACACAATGCATTTGCAGTGGAGAGCTCCACTCCACCCAGCTGGAATATACAAATGTTTGATGGGAAAGGAAAATTCACCTTCAGTCTCTGAAAGTTTATATTTGTGCTAAAAAGATATTCTGAGTCATTTCCACTAATTCCTGATTTTAACAGTGTCATATGAGGAAAGAACACTTGGAAGAAACATATATTATCAGCTTTCCTTCAATATAGCTTAACAGAAGAATATGTATATCCAAACTGCATTAATACAATCCACGTTTTTCAGAGCACAAACTAATTATTTATATATTAACAGCAGTCACTTCTACAGCGTTGTGACCCTGAGAATTCCGAGTCTTCATATTCAAAGTTTCAGGCGGTATACCCCCTAAAAAAAATTAACTGTGCAGATTATTAAGATGCTACAACTGCACAAACTGGGTTTTTGTTTAATGTTACAGTAAGAGACAGGCTCTTCTGTACACCATTTCAGGTATTATACATAATTGGTTTTCTCTCCCCCTCTCTCTTTATATGTTTGTATGTCTGCATACATGGATACAAAAGTTATTAAATTTTAACATGTGATGACTATTTTCTACATCTTTAAAAATGACAGCTCTCTCCTGAAGGTATCTTTAGATTTTCTTAAATATGAAAATGCATATTTGGTAGGAGAATGCTGAGTTTTACTTTGCTTCTTATCTTTTCTGGTAAGTCTTCCATACAGATCTTCTTGAAAAAACTGTTGTTGCCAGGTTTTACCTCTGAGATTTTTACTTCCAGCTGACATTTCATTTGTATTTCTAGTCTTAAAAAGTTATTTTTTTATGATATTTCATAATGAAATTTTATTACACATTTTATGGACTATGTAGGGAAGTTTGTATTCAAATTACACAGTTCTATCAATAGGCACCTGCTCAGAGGTCCACCAGAGCTTTTGTCTACAACAGTAGACATGCAAATCCTGTATAACAGAGTAAACAAAGCCTTTGACATTTTTTGTCACTCTTTTTAGTTTTGCAAACTTGACCTTCACAATTTCTAGCGTGGTCACTTGTTATTCTGCAACATAACAGCTATCAGAAAGGTATCCAAATTGTGTGTGTGTGGGGGGGGGGGGAACTTAATGGCATCACTCAGTTAATTCATAAAAGTTGAAAGCCTTACTTACATCTTCCCATTCATCTGCCAACCACTGGTACTGCAGGCAGGCAGGCAGCCAGCAATACCTCTTGCTAGCGGGCCGGGTATCACGATTACACATTGCTTCACTCACTTGACCCAGGCCCTTCAGCTGACAGTAGATGTCCCTTTGCTGAATCCCCACTCCACAGGATACGGAACACTAAAATTGATCAAAATTAGTTATGTCAGTGTGAAATGAGACAGTCCCCAGGAGCTGGTATAGTTATTACAAGTTCTTAGGATATTATTTAAAATATACTTCACAGCCCCCACCATACTAGTGTTTCATTGTATCTGAAGACATTTATGCTTAAAATTTAAAACTACAATTAAAATCAAAATTTGTAAGAAATATGGAAAATAAATGCATCCAAGTTATCTAGACTGATCTTTCTGCCTACCTTAATTCACAGGAGGAACAATCACTATAGGCACATGCAAAGCAAAAGTTTACATTTTTGCAAGATCAAACAGTTTAAGTTCTGAGTTTACATCATTCCTTTATTAGAGACTGCCAGTCTTGTCCATTGCTTTAAAATGGAAACATTAAGACAAAAGAAAAAATCGCAGTATTTCAGGTTACAAAACTCTTGCAAATGGTGCCGTATTTTGAGGATACTTCTCTTTCTTTTGCAGGTAGTGCTGAGGATTTTGAATCCTGAGGAGCTTAAAAAGGTTCAAATCCTTCCTGCCAAAATACCTCTTTTCCTCCTTCCTCGTCAAAGGTATTTCACTGCAACACTAAGGTTTGCTGAGTTAGACAGCCTTCTTTTACCCCAGCCAGAAGCACTATTAGGTTCCAAAGCCTACTTAAGGACTCAAGCCTAGTCATAAAGTAGATATTGCTCTATCAAGTGTGGCCAAATTGTGGGGAGTGGTAATGTGTCTTTATCAATGTGGGGAATTATATTTTGAAAGAGTGAGTGAAATGCAAAATATTGCCATATATTGCCATATGTGGTTACACACAAAATTTCACAACAAGGTAAGAGATCTTTTCAAGACCAAACCACGGAAAAGGCCAGTATTTGTGCCCACAAACCCTTTTTCTTGTCCTTCCCCCACAAACCCAGCTTCACTTCAGTATTCAGACTATGACAGCAATTACAGTGACACCACTGAATTCATCACTGAAGGTAAAAAAAGAAGTAAACTTTAAAAATTTACTTTTATTTTGGATTTACAAGGTAAGTTGAGGAAAGTCGTAAGTACCTATCCAGTCCAAGGTTCAGATTACCAAATACTTTCAGTTTTCACAAATATTTACTTTTAATTACTCTTAAAAGAAAAAGAAACTATAACAAACTACTTGCTAATTTGTAGATTTCATTGCAATACGCATATAAAAAAGCTTCCTGACAATTGTTTCCATTGAAGCAGTGTGTCGTGAATATGATCTCGTCTTGCACTCTCAAAGAGAACATAATTATAGCAGATTTTACATACCTCTTTCCATCTGTGGGCCTTCCAAGCAGGACATCTTCCAGCTCTGCATATTTTGTACGTCCGTGGTTTTTTCAAATGTTTGCAGTTTCCTTCTTCAATTTTGGCTTGAAAGCTATTAAAACAATGCACATCACGAAACTTCAAACCTTTTCCACAGGAAACAGAACACTGAAAAGAGAAGTGTATTTCATTACTTTACTAAAAATCTCAAAGTAATAAGAAAACCAGAAGAAGCTGTGGCCTCACCCAAAATGGACGCTACAATTATAGGAATAAGTTTCTGTATCATGACACAACAATTTCTACTGTACGTATCTGAAATTTCCACGTAAGGTCTCTCATACTGAGCGTTACTGATCAGATGCCAAATAACTCTCACGTCTTGTTCATTCATTGATGTCATCGACAAATACATGAGCTCAGCCATCCGTACCCATGCACGAGACAGCTTGATATTACAATCTCACAAAAACATGCCCTAGCAGCCTTCTGTTTCCAGTACATATGTTGCTATTTTCATGTAAGCATGATGCTTATCATAAGTATTAAAGAAAGGAAAATGCAAAGTCGTGGGTATGCATGTTTCACCTATTAGGCTATAAACTCATGTTTGCTCTGGCACCTCCCTTCCATGAGCTTTGGGTATCTTGCTGTGTGTGACAAAGAGGCAAGAGAAGAGGTATAAAGTAGACACAATAGGTTATGGTGCAGCCTTTGGAGGCATGGCTGCCCCGGTGTTCTGATTCCTCCAGAAAGTTGCTATGGTATACATGACTGGGTTTAGGGCCTGCCTCCCTCCCTCCAACATAAAACCAATGGAGCTGCAGATGCATTTTGTGAAACCCACCCTGGCAGTACACACCAGCCATGATTAGATCATGTCTGACAGATCAGTCTCTTCCGGAGAAAGGGCCATTCCTCTGCTAAATTGCTGGACTGCTGTGAGAATTTAGTGAGGTTTGAATTTAATTCTTCAAATCAGGGCTGTCCTATTCACTTGCAGAGCAGAGCTGCAGGTCCTAGGGAACTTTCAGTCAAACAAGGAACATCTGAAGCACTTCCAAATTAGGGCTACTCAGCTGACTTATCTTGGGCCATAAGCATTGTGAATGTAAGCACTTAAGTCTTTTTTTTTTTTTAAATCTTGTAATTAATATTCCTATTTTACATCATCCTATCAAAAAGTTTTGATCCATGGAGACAATTCCTTTTCTGTCTGGAAAGAGAACATGCTTAATTTGTTCTAGGATTTCCTCCATACTTTATTTTACACCTGGACAAACATTTCCTACACAATCAGGTAAAGAATTAATATTCAAATCAAAATTTAATTTCTAAGTGGATGTGAAAGAAAGGATTTAAATATAGACTTTCTTCAAATGCACCGAAGATATTTCCCTTCCTTTTATGGTACATCGTCATTTATGTCACTAGCATTACACACTAACTTAACCAAGCACTTTTTAAACCCATGTATCTTGTATTTTCTGTAAATGAAGTTCAGATCATACAGCTTTCAGTACAAAACCTGGCAAATATTTGCCTAAGAACAACAGCTGGAGAAAAGCTTTTAAAATATATAAAAATCAACTACAATAAATTAACCTGCTAGGTAAGAAACATTTTTCACAATGACAATAACTACACTTTGTTAAATAGAATCTCAGCTGATTCACTCGTCCCCAATACCAGAGGGATTCCTTTGCGTCCTTAAACATTTATATGTGTAATCTTAAAGGTTTAGTTGAAACTGCCCATGTGTTTAAAATTAAATCTTTGCAGAATAAAGCAATAAATTTAATTTATCACAGAATACAATGGATAGCATGTTTCTCTTATGCAACTATAATTATATTAGCAAAAAGAGAAGAGTACTGATTTGGCCACTACTTGCCTTTTACGTCTGCTATACAATTCCAGTAAATAAGAATGTTTGTTTCTAAATTAAATCATTTTGCTCTCAGCAAAACCTTTCATTTTATCATTTTAGAATACTGTTCTTGTATTACAATTTATGTTTCATTAAATTAGAAACTATTTTAAGACAGCAAGATAACAAAAATTACCTGAAACTTTTATCTATGAATAATATAGGTCAGAAAACTTAAAAGCCTGCAAGCCATATCATTATAAAAGCCATTCAGAAAACTCAGCTCTGAATTCAGAGGATTTAATTATCAAAGCAAGCAAGATAACATGTACACATGAAAACTAAAATACTGATATTATCTTGATAATTGATTCTGTTCTTCCTTAAATCTTTTTTTCAGGAACTTCAATCATAAAATGTAGATATAAAGGATCCCTAAACTCTGAAGATTCTTCCTTTTTATTCTTCAGTAGTATGTAAGTGAAGCACAGCACGGAATTATTTAACTTCCTCCTATGATGTGTTCGGAAAATAACACATGCCCCTCCTTCCTCAATGGCTTTCCCCTCTGAAGCATCAATTAGGCTCCAGAGGGCTAGCAGCCAGAGCCCTTCTAGTCCTTGTGGGGATGGCGTTCCAGACTCAGAACTGCAGCCAAAGAAGGTGTCCTAAGAAGTCTCCGCTTCAGGAGGTGAGGCTACCACAGCACAGAATAATCTCACACTTCAATTTCTCATTGCCTCAACATTAAGTATTAAGACAACACTTTTCAGCATATATACATATCTGTTTATACAGCCTGTGCAGATATTTTTTTATTCAACAAAAAACAGATTTATTGTATAGGGCTAATGGCTCCTAATAGCAATAGAATGTGCAAAGAAATCTCTTACCCTCCATCTCAGTCTCCTAAAGATCTTTCAGTAATATCTGTACCCACTAGATACAACATCACATGTTTACTTCTACACAGGTTAGAATCTGGTCTGCGTTTTGGTTTTTTTTTTTTTTTTTTTTTTGTTGGGTGGGGTTCCCCCCCCCCTTCACTGGTCCAGACTCAACTGAGTTACATCTGTTTTATATTTAAATGCCCTAACTAATCTTTATAATTTGTGCTATTCTTTCTTCTAAAGAAAGAAATTGAAGATTTGTGTGTTAAGTTAGCCTATTATAAGCTATTTGTAGTAGTTACAGAGCAATGCCTGTATAAAGAGATTATTTGCCATTCTTTTTCATAAAGATGTTCTACTGAATTTTGTAATTAGAGTACAATTGTACAGGAATTAAGAGAATCCACATCTGTTTTTCAATCATATTAGATGCGAAGCTGAAGAGGGAGTTCAGAAAGGAAAATACCAGTTTGGATGTTAAGAATAACAGAGGCTTTATGAACAGTTATTTCAAATACTACTTAAACTTTCTTTCACTCAAATACTGTTTAGCTTTGATGACTCAAGCTAGCTGAAACTTATTGTTATCTTAATGTTAAATGAAGGGACACAAATGAAAGATGCTTAAAATATGTAGGTAGAAATTATTTTCAATTATTTTAAAATATTTTTTTATTTAAAAAAATTAATTTAATTATAAGGAATGTAATTTAACTTTCCAGTAATGTAACTTTGGATAAGTCATCTGATTTTTTTTTTCTTGCTGTAAGAGACAATAAGTTAGAGTGTTGCCGACTCATACCAAGAAAATATCCACCTTTAAATAACTTTTTCCAGGGAGTTTTTTCACTCCACGTTAATTTATTGTTATCTTCAACAACTTAAAAAGACATGTTCAACAGGTTGGAATTATGTTGAAAAATCTTAAATGCATTAAATCCTTACAAAGTGTAAGTTTTCCAGAAATACAAAGACAGCATTTCTATATGTAGATTTACTACCTTATTCTTTCACATATTCATCAAGCTACAGATCGGATCCTGTGTTTCCATGTAGCCAAACCTCCTGTTGAATAGATCTTACACTGAAAAAAGAAACTTCACTGTGCAAGAGGTAATTCACTAGTGTCCTAATATTACAGGTTTCAACTTATGAGCTTTTTAGGTTGGGATTTTTTTTTGTTGTTTTGCAGGATTTGGTGTTTTTTTTTACTTGTCATGAAAGCACACTGAGGTTTAATTCAGTAGGTTAATGTGTGCTTGTTGTTTCCCTGAACGAATGAAAGATCCTGATACTTTTAAAGGCTAAAAAACCCCCAGACATTAAGCAGCTGCACATCTCTGCTTAAATACGATTGCCCAAACTTAAAAACAAGTAAACTGCCAAACTAGGAAGTACCTCCAAGCAGCTTTGTTTGAATCAGGTGCTTGGGGTACTGCATCTCCTGGAATTGTGTGGAGCAGCTCCTGTCTGTTTCAGCGTGGTTCCACAGGACCAAATTCTTCTATCTGCTGCAGTGAGCATTTCCCACCAACTCCAGTGTGAGGAAGGGAAACCTAAATATCTCTAAGGATCAGACCCTTTACAATTTCAATGGGATCTTGATAAAATTTAGCCAACTAATTCCAGGACTGTTATTCTTAAAGCCTTGCATACATATCAGTTACAGAAGCACGTAGGCTCCCCTGAGCCACAGCCAAAGACCTTAAAATGTTCCTTTGGTGCTGAACAGTCTGATTCTACAAGCATGTGCAATCCTTTTAACAGACTGACCAGCTCAGCGCTTTACATGCCCATAAGGACGCTCAGCATCCTGAAAACAGATTTTCCTCTATTTTCACTAACAAATTAAAAAAAGAAAGCAATTGCTCTAAGAGTACACTGAGCGCACAGCAGGTGAATGAGCCACATTACAGAACAGTGATAGACGATATTTATAGTGCAACCAAAGAAAGAAAAATGTTCCTAATTTTTTTTTTTTTTTTAGCACATGAAAAAGCTAACGCACTCACCCTGGATGTAGATGATCCAGGATCATCAACGGAAAGTTCAAGATGGCTTGTTATTCTGTAGGTACAATATTCTCCTGAAACGGACATATTCTAACTTCATTCCTTAGATAATACATAAAAATAGTTCTTAAAGGGACCGTTTCCCCCCAGAATGCCTTGGCATCAGATGCAGGCAGGCTCAGCTGTGTTCTTTACTGGATAGTGCCCACCTTCAGCAAGAGGAACGAAGACTATTCCTGTCCAATACAGCTTCTCACTGAAGACTCCTGACACATAGATAAGGGTTGCCTGTCCTCCAGCACAGAGAATGAATACCAAAGAAAGGAAACTGGGTCTCTCAGATGCTGAATCAAAAGCTTTAATTAATATAAAGCGGGGATGCCTCTTAACTTTTCTGTAAGAGCAGAGCATAGCTCCTGCTCAGTTCTTTGAATGAAAAATATAGGTTCCATAGAAGATCCGCCATGGGACTCCCAAGTGGCTAAAGGCATCTAAATACAGCTTACAGGGAGGTGTCTTGCATTGAGCTCCATCCCCACCACCAGTGTTTTTCTTAGGGCTGCATATTGCACACACTGACCTAAGACACCTGCCTGACTAGCTTCCTTTCAGCTTTGTATCATCAGTAAGAAGCATCAAATTCTCACTTATACAGGAGCAAGGCCTTGTTTTGTGCTCTGGAAGCCACTCATGTCCTTTTAGTGCATCTAGCTTATAGCACATTCTTACAAGGCTGAATTTTGCCCTTCAAAAGCCTGTGTTCTCCTTCTTATAGCTCCTAATGCATTATTACATGCTATCTGTGGAATATGGTCCCCTCATTGCTTGGTGCCCACTCTGTTGTGTGAGGTGCTCTGGCAGCGATCTTCCCAAGGCTTGACTCTCCTGATTTGTGAAAGTATAACTGCACTTAACTCTTACTGCTTGACCTCCTTCCTTTCAAACTTGAACATGGTCAAGAACAACGTAGTCCTTATGGCTCAACACATCTATAGTGTGGCTTCACCTGTATGACATTCCACACAACTGGAGGCTTACGGAGAGTATATATTTCATATATTTTCTGCAGATTGCATGTGTAGGAAAAAAAATCCTTAAGAACTTTACATCTCAAAAGAAATGCGAGCATTTCTTTAAAAAAATGCAAGTTGAAAAAACCATCCTGTAACTATTTTACCCAGAAATTCTAGTACTTGTCTCAACATTGGCTAAAGTAATATTTCCCATATGTCAGGTTCTTTTAAAAACATAAAACTACAGTAAAAAGCTGGACTTGATTACTATTGTTCAAAGTCATTCCACAATGCTGGTAACTAGGATTCATCTGTTTGGGGTTTTTTTCATAGCAATAAAGTTCTGTGAGGATCAGCCCAGTAGAACTCCTGGTGCTTTCTGTGGCACAGACGGACTCTCAGACAGGCATGCCATCATCAGTTCCTACCAAATTAAGGCTCTTTGTGCAACTGACATGCAGAGCTTCACTAAAAGCTTTTTGATGCTTCTGCTATTGTTATTATTTCATTGAAAAGTTGAAGACGTTGGATTATTTGGTGGATTTTGTTCTAAATTTTCTTAAACTTTTCTTTAAAGGGAGCATTTTATGTAGCTTAGCTGGTAGCTCAGTGGGCTTCTGGGTACTGAAAAACAGACCAGTAAATGCAAAGCGTATAGCAGTTTCTCTTTATATTCACATTAGCTATAAAGAGACTTAATATGAAATGTGACTGTGACTAAAAGTAGTACCGGAACTGTACCGGTTTTGGCTGGGATAGAGTTAATTTTCTTCATAGTAGCTAGTACGGTGCAAGGTTTTGGATTTGTGACTAAAACAGTGTTGATAACATGTGGATAATTTATTTATCTTTGAACAGTGCTTATACAGCATCAAGGCCTCTTATGCCTCTCACACTGCCCCGCCAGCAAGTAGGGCGGGGGTGCACAAGAGGTTTGGAGGTGACGTGGATGGGACAGCTGACCCCAACTGACCAAAAGGATATCCCACACCATATGACATTGTGTTCAGCAATAAAAGCTGGGGGAAAGAAGGAGGAAGGGGAATGTTTGGAGTGATGGTGTTTGTCTTTCCAAGTAACTGTTACACATGATGGAGCCCTGCTTTCCTGGAGATGGCTGAACACCTGCCTGCCGATGGGAGGTAATGAATTAATTCCTTATTTTGCTTTGCTTGTTGGTGCAGCTTTTGCTTTATCTATTAAAATGACTTTATCTTAACCCATGAGTTTTCTCACTTCTATCCCTCCAATTCTCTCCCCTATCCCACTGTGGGGGAGTCAGCAAGCAGCTGTGTGGGGCTCAGCTGCCTACCAGGGTTAAGCCACGACAGTAGTGCTGAAAAAAGATAAAATATATTACAATTTTTAAAAGGTATTTTCTTATTTTCTTCCTCTGTCTTTTTTTTTTTTTTTTGGTCAGGCACTTCTGTGACTAGACAGGAAGATCAGTTTAAAAAAATGACAAATTTATATAATGGATCAGAATGATGAAAAACCTACAGGGTTAAACACAGTAGTTGCTTGACTTGTCTGACAATCTACAGTTTGATGATGTCTGGTTGGCCAAAAGACTGTTTGGGCTCTTTTAAAACTATGCTAGAAGTAGACTGGGACCACTACTGCACAAGACACTAGTAAAACATTACTTTGAGCATTACTTAGTTGTGAGTTACTTCAACTTTTCATTTGCCATACTAGAACTAGCTCTTCTTGTGCCTGCCTCCTCCCTGTTAGTTGCATCTCCCTAGGGGTCCTTGCAATGCTTGAGCATGAAATAGGCATTTTTCAGCTAAGAGCATTCAAAAAGTTCTTTCCTTTAAGTACATAGACTACTGTTAAGAAGTAACAGACTCTGTAATTAGGTCCTAGTGAATCCTTTGATTCAGAGTCAGTAATTTTTCACTAAAACAAGTACAAACACTTGTGCCATTAGCTCAAGCACTCAGGAAGGACCACAGTCGCAGTAGATCGAACATTCCATCACTCCTGAGAAAGAGTGGATTGAACTCCAAGAGGTATGTGTATGATTTACTGTTACATCTAAGTTACACCTATGTTAACTACAGAAGTTACACTGAAGATATCTTTAAGTCACTTCATTGAGTATAGCTTCATTTCAAAAGTTCAGTGTTATATCACGTTCCTCTGGTGTTCGGAAAATGTCCTGATTTGATGAAGTCCTCCTTGCAGCTGCAGCCTGTACGTCTGCTTTGCCACATTTCTCAGTGTGCTTTTGCAGCTGTAGCAATGGAAGGGGGTAAGGCTAGGCTAAGAAGGACTCAGAGCTCATCTAATCCATCATACTGCTCAGAGTTTGGGCCAGCTATACCTGCATCCTTCCTGACAGCAGTTCATTAGTCTTGTCTTCAATGACAGGGATGCTACAGCCTCCTTTGCATACATTTTTCCACTGTATAACCATCCTTCTAACTAGAAAAATTATCTTAGGATTTAATGACAGTCTCTCTTACTGTTAATTAAGATGGTTACTTCTCATTCTACCCTTAGCAGACTCAGAAACACTCACCTTTTTACAACGACTGATTGTGTGTTGGAAGAACACCTCATTCAGTCCATTCTTCTATAGACTTGGTCTTGAAAAAATACAGCTACCCCAGCCTTTCCTCATTCATCACTTTGTCCAAGTCTCTTACCATTCACATTGCTGTCCTCTGAACACTCCAACTGTCTGCGTGTTTTTTACAAGGAGATATCCAAGGCTGTATGCCGTGCATCAACTGAAGCACTAGAGTTAAAATATGCCATGACAAAAACCATATACCCAACAAGCATTTACCCAGTACTATCTTCTTTGTTCAAGTTCTTTGTGGCCTTCCCACTTTGCAGAGTTCCAGATGACATTTGGAAGATAAGATCTAGAATGAAAACTACTTTCTGCAGTAATATTTGCAATCATATTGCAAATGTCACTTTGATGTAAATGAATAATAAATGCACTTCCCTCCTGTAAGTGTGAATGACATTCCCACTAGGGCTACAATGCTGCCCTCTGATCCAAACACTACCTAGATGACATTCCTACCACACAATTTGACTCGATCTCTAAGCTCAGTAACATTTTTTTTTTTAAAACAAGCAAGACTATTTCTAATGGCCAAATGCACAGCCAGCTGAGCCCAGTGAGTTCCAACAGGTCCCTTTCTCTCAAGCTGATGAATTACTGCTGAGTGATATCTACTTGTAGAATACTCCAAAGAGCCTCCACAGTTACTGCAAATTCCTCCCTGTCTGTTGCCTTTGTACGAGGAAATATAGCACCCCTTGGATCTGTTTGATCTCTCGTGTATCAGAATGTGAAAGGTAAGAAACTAGCACTTCCCATGTTTCAGTAAGATGCAACACAAGCATCATCCCGAAAACACTTTGCAAAGTTCAGTCCACAGCACAGCTTTGGCTCCCAGGACACTGACAGACGGTCCCCCAAGGTTGGTGACACAGGGTAAATTTCCATATTCCTACTGCTGGACTTGCCAAAACCATTTGCAAAGCGTGCCATGAAGTACTGTAGCACATCTGAAAACCAAACCAGGTCTAGACAACCCAGCAATGCATGCTCCAATCACACATCTCTAAGCCAAACAGGTAATCATGATGTTTAACTGTTGTTCTTTCCCAGGCTTTAGGCAGAGAGGTCAAAAATATGGATATTCTTCTGTTCAAGCTCTACAGTGAGACTTCACAGTACAAGTTGCCAGTTCTACAGAACGAAAAAGCCACAATTTTTAGCTGTTGCAACTACTACCACCTACAAAAATACAAATTTGGATTAGCTGTCCAAGACTGAATCCTCCATGAACTTGTTAGAGCTGCCTAAAGTCCTTTCTGATTCTTGCTAGGCCTGGATGGCCCACGATTATACAACCACCTTCCCTCACCTAAAATATTGAGAAAATTTATTTCCTCTGAAATGAAGCTTTATCCCCAAATCCTTCTCCAATATAAGCAACAATACTGCTGTGACTTGTAGGGATATTTTTATGAGTAGACAGGTAGGTATGCTTGAGAGTCTCAGAGCCTCTTTATTCTAACACGTGAAGAAAGCCATCCACCTTCCTCTGTGACTGGATCCTCCAAAAATACCCCAGTATTTCAACTGCAATACTTCACACCTGAGTTACTATAGCTAGATTCTGCAGATAATGTTTTTCTAGTTAACATTGAGATAAACTTAATCCAGAAAATATATTTGATATTATTTTTATACATAAATCAGTTTTCATCAAAATTACAGTACTTATGAGAACACCTTGTCTGTATTCCAATAGCTTTCAAGTAACAGTACTGTTCTGAGTTAAACTTATTTGCAGCGTTACGACAAAATCTTCAATTTGAAGACCATTTTTCCTCCCAACAATTTCACCTCAATTACTTATCATTAATAAAAAATTGGTACATTTGAAGAAGAAATACATGATAGATTTTTACAAAGAAAACTATTATTAAAGGTCAGTTTCCTCATAATTTTTCATGACAGTAAATTTGCCTTTCAGAAGCTGTTCTCCTCAACACAGAAGATCAGGAAGGATGACCCTCATGCAAAGTAACTGCTATTACCTACTGCTCCCAGTGCAATGGAAACCAGAGAACAATCTGCTCCAAGTATCATCTGCAGCCCGTATCATCATCTAATATTGGAATTTCTTAACTTCACTCCTCTCAACAAAACGAGGCAGTAATAATTTTCTCTAAGGTCAGCCCAAGAAGCACTTCCACATTTTGGTCTGGCTATATACTCTGACTGCATAACTGGCTGTGAACCAGACACACACCACATTTCCATTGTTCATATGTTGGTTTCCAGGGCTTCCAGGTACGTATCGTGGATGTGAACAGCAGTGCTCTCCAAACCAACCCCAGCATGGGTGTAGGAGACTCTGGAGTGCATTGCAGTATGACCTAACAGCTAGTCTGCATGTGGCAGCTGAGAACAGTGAGAGACAGCAGCGACTCTTCTGAGGTCATCTAACCTGTCCGCTGTCCATAGCCATGCCTTTTCTGACAGGATTGAGTACTCTACGCACCATAAAAAGGCAGCTTTTGTCAGATTCTTTTCAAGATAATAATTTTGTTTCAGCTTTCATCTGAAGGATAACAGAAAACAACTGAATAATTATTTTCCAAGCACGCTGAAGCATATCTGTTTAGTAAGTGGACATAAATGAGAAACTACGTGTATACATAGAAAAAGTAGGAATGAAGAAGAAATAAAGAGGATTAAAGACAGATTTTAGGACTGATGTGGATAACATGAAGGTAAAACTGCTCTGAGAGGATATATATGGCATTTACTGGGAAAGTGTTAATGTATTCCTCTTAAAAAATAAAGACATTCTGACTAAAACAAACAACCCAAACAAACCCTTCCATTATATTAAAGTCAGAACCATCAGGACAGACCTTGAAGGTAAGATGATTTCGTGTCTGCAGAAGTCAAACTCTACTGATGATGCTACAGAGGAATTTTAGACAATATTTAAAGTTGCCACCACATGGTCTGAATTTTTTTGTGCTGTGCAGCTGGCAGTAGCCTTAATGAGGGAGACCTCTCAGCAAAACAGCAATCTGCCTGGATGGCAGATGAACTACCATACTTTTTGCAGCTGTTGGAAAAATCAAAACCAGAACTCTTCTAATCCCACTTAATGATCATCCATAGAACTTCTTTTATTCACTCTAGTTAGATTTGTGAATAAGTCTTTTAATTTTGCCTCTCTCTCTCTGACATCTCAAAGCATTATCCATTACCTCAAGCTTAGTACAACTAAAACAGACGACCTAGTCCTCCCTTGAAAGCCCTGTCATATCTTTCCCCCTCACGATGAACAGTACCATTGTGCTCATCACTGCATAAAGCCTGGCATCCTTTTTGATGCCAACTACAGAGCATTTGAAAAACAGGCTGTTACCATGCTCAGCTCCCCACCTACTGTGATACTCAGCCAGGCTTCACTGTGCCATGTACTCCCAACCTGCCTACATACATCTCATAATGAGACCATGAGCTTCTCCAGTCAGCAATCTTCTCTTTGTTTTACCTATGTAGCACATAGCACAATTAGATCTTCAAACAAGCTTTTAGGTATTACAATAACACAAGAACAACAGAAATGCCAAAACAGCTGCAACATTATTTTAGCAATTGTAGGATTTGGCTTTTACACTACCTATAACTTTAGATCCTGGTGGACATTCAGTTATATCCAAGTGCTTTTCAAGGGCACGCTCAGATAATAATACAGTGCCCAAAGAACTGTACTTCACAGGTGCTACTTTAGCTGTCCTCATTAAAGCAAAAAACTTTCAGACACTTTTTTCTGTACATGACTGATCATACTTTACACATTATATAACTACTACTCCTGCATTTTCTGGGTTTTCTTTCTAAAACTTTTAAAGTCTTATTACTCTTCATTTTAAGAAATAAATTCATTTACAACTTACAAGACACAAGATTTTGTTTCTAGACAAAGTTCTATCCTTTTTCTTTCAAAAGAAAAGCGTTGTCTGGCTTGTTTAGAGGTGACTCCAGTGCTCTGCTGCTATAAAGAGTGAAAATTCCTGATGCCACATAAAAATCTCAAGCTTTAGGGGGACTGAGAACTGATAAATAAAACAAAAGCCTTTCATAAAAGTCCACTGTAAAGCCTAGAAAATACTAATCACAAAATTCAGAAAGGAAAATCTGGACTCAAGCCATATTCAAGTCTAAGCTTCATAATAAGGAACCAAATTTGACTCAAATTTTGGACAAGAATAAGTCAACATGGCATACAGGGAGGAGACTACCATCTTCCCATTTTCCCTGAGTATAATCCATGGCAGCAGAGAACAATTATGTTGTATTCCATGTTGTGGCAAAGCCATTTCACACAAATTATGGAGATACTAGTGTGGGTGTTGATGGAAGGTTGTGTAGCACAGTGGAAGGAGGGAAATAAAACAAGACGAACACAACAGTGGCAAAAAATACAAGAAAAACTAGAAAAAGAGGTAAATTCTTCACAGAAAATTAATATCATGCTTTACTGGACCCAAACATGAATAGTTCAGTCAAAGTCCAAAATCAGACTCAGTTGTCATGACCTGCCTCCCAGATATTACTTTCTTTTAGGTTTCAGCTTCCCTGGAATAAGAGCTCACTGTGAGACACAACAGTAACCTAAGAGAGAACCACCTACCAGTGACTGGCATACTAACGCTGCTACATGACAGCATCAGTGGAAGGCAAAAACAAGCCTTGCGCCAACTGAAGATATTTTGTGTTTCTGTTAACGTCTGCTTGATATTTTTGAAAATTTAAAAATAATAATCACTGTTTCATGAGTTGATGATTAATAAGTTCTTCAACAGTAATGACATATCACATTCGGTATCTCATTTAACACTACCTTTCTAGGTTCCATTTCATCTCTCAATTACAGTAAAAATTGAATTGTATAGTTATTCTTCCTGCCTTACTTGCTCTTGATTTGAATCTGTTGCATCTGGTTACCACCTGAGAATAAGAAAAACAATAGGTATTTCTGCCTCCTTTCAGCAGCCATTTGGCAGGCTCTGCTACCTCATGTGCAGGTCTTAAGTGTCACTGAAGGGTCTCTGCATGTACCTCTGCTAAGAGCTTCACCATCAGCCCTCATTCAAGCAACATTATCACTGTAATTAATGACAGTATATATTAAAACAATGAGAAGTATGATCAGCTTATTAATTGCTGGGAAGGAGGGAACAGATAAACTACATTGCTCAGCCAGCATTCCTGCAACATATCTGGTACGTGTACTTAACTTTTATCAACTTTCAGCTGAATGCTATACACAAGAGACAGACGGCTGAGGCAAATCACAATTAAAAATACAGAAACATTGGTAAATTAAAAAAAAAAAACCAACAGGCAATTCTGCCTTACCTCTCCTTTTGAAATCAGTGGCAAACAGGAACAGAGCTAGACCCTCACTAGGTCTTTCTGAAAATCTTAATCTACAAGTATAAATTTGTGTCAAATTTACAAGACTGAACAGTAATCCTGCTCTTTGCCTTCGATACCTCCTAGAAAGTATTTGGTACAGACACTTCTACCATTACACCATTGCTGATGTCAAATTGCTGACTTGGCCAGACTTCAGCAAGTCTCATCTTTCTTGATTCCACAGTCATGTAGCACTAGTAACACCTTTAAGCAATTACATGAAGGCAGCAACACTGGAGACAAACAGTGAGTCAAGAAAGAAGGGTGGCAGAAATGGAGGTAGGAGACACGAGGGAAATCCAGTGTGAGCAAAAGAAATGCAGGGCTTTTTTCTGTTTCCAATGAATGGGTAAATTTCCGGACACATTTTACAAATGGAGAACAACAGATATATCTATGTCCACCCAGCAGTTGTGTTCACAAACCTCCATGAAAAACAAACAGCAACCCAAAGTGAACCCATTGTTGCTTCCAACAACTAGCACAATTTAACAGACTGCATCACAGGGAGGATAGCCTCCTGCCTCTTGTGAAGCTCGGGAAAATTGAACAAATGCATGGGAATGACATAATTCACATTCTCACTGAAAAGTAATGTTCACTGCTTGAGAGTGACATTTTATTCAGAGGTCTTCATGATAAAAGTTGGACCATATTTTTAACACGATGGAGGATCTCTGGTGTGGAAGCTACATTTGCACAATCAAAGGGGTTGTGCAAAAAAAGCATTGGTTTATATATTTTTCACAATTTAAAACTTCATTTTATGGATTCTTTTTATCTTCAGAGATAGGGTCCTTTCAATTAACCAATTACAAAAGTAACTAGAGATAATACAGTCCTACAATGGTAGACCAAGTTGTTTTAGTTGAGTTTGCAAAAACCTAAACATGAGCAGAAGAAACACTGGACCCCAGCAACTGCAATCTCCAATTTATCATTTTTAATCATGTTAGCAGCAGCAAAACAGTAGCTCAGAAATTAAAGGAATAACAAGTACATGAGCTCTATATGTCTGTCTGTTCTATAAAAAGTACCACTTCACTTTTTTCATCTGATTTAAAACTAAGGTTTTGTATTTGAACTTTAAAGAAAACTGGAAATACAAAGCAATATATACTGAAACGATACAGTACTGTCAGAAATTTTTCAAACTTTTTAGAAGCATACAAAAATATAACTCTTTCTATGGCACTTAACTAAAGATCAGCTAAAGAATTAAGAAAAATAACACAAATTATTTTAAATATTAATTGGGCACAAAAATACATTTATGAGTATATTTTAGATAATAAGAAATACAACATTTTACCTACCTTCACATGTTAAATTCCCATTTTCAACCTAAGCCACTCTTCTGTGTATTTTCATTTTACTTACAGATCAATCTTTCCAACATTACAGTCATGTGCATAAATGTAAGCATGCATGCAAGCCTCTGAAGGACTGATTCAGCAGGAAATCTAAGTGCTCGATCCTGCTCTTACTGAAGTGACAGGGCCATAGATGGATGCACACTAGAACATACACTGATCAGTACAGCGGTCTGTCTTAGTGGAGTCACCAGACTCCCACAATTACCACTTTTCAAAGAAAGGACTAGGGACTCCCATAATAGAGAACTATGGAACATTTTGTTCATTTCCTAACCCATGCCAGGTAAAAAAGTAACCAAAATATTTGTGTATGAACCTTCATAAATGTTAGGAAATCCTAATGCTTCATTATATGTTTAAGAACTTTTAAATGTGGGCCTCAAAACCACTTTGAACCAATATTTATGAGATGTGGCTGGGGTTTTCAAAACTGCTGCATATATACAGGCAGCTCAGAATGATTTTCACATGGATCTGACCACCCAGAACCCTTCAGCTTTTCTGAAAGTTCTATCTCTTCAAAAAAGAAATATATACATCAGTAGCTTCACATTCCTTTCATTGTCATTAAATGGCTATATGTATTTAGGAATAGTATTAAGGACCACTTGCTTTTTTTCCGCTTCCATGATATTTTGGTTTTTTGTTGGGGTGTTTTTTGGTTTTTTTTTTTACTTTGACTCTGCTCCCCTCTTACTTGTCCTCTTTCTAAATGGAGGCTCTGAAAGTTCTGCAAACCTCCTCATGCAAAAGTGTTCTAGGAATGTAAAAAATTATGTCTTTGAGATTAAGAGTTGAGCATTATGTTACGATCCTCAGTTTTCTATGTCTTTTTTTCACTGACTAAGTGGGAGCAGGACTGGGCCATAAAATTACAACTGAAGCAAAAGATTCAACAGCTAGTACCTTTAAGCTTTATCATCAAAGACCATGTGCCAGCTACCTATTCCAGTCCAGTTGTCCAATGGCATGAATTGCTGCTTTTATCAGTAACAATGTTTATATATATTTTTTTTCTGTTCAAGAGTTTCCCCCATGAAAACAATGACACTAAAATATCATCTGAAGTTCATTGCAACAAAGATTACTCAATGGTAAAAACCCCCTCACTTTCAACAAAAGTGGTTAGTTCCCATCCCTCCCCCCTTGTTTTTTATTTTCTTTTAAGGACTTTAAACATTTGCATTCCTTAACAAAGGACACATTAAATGTAAACACAAAGCCACACAACATGCATAAAAAAGAAGGGTTAAAATGCAACTGTATTTCACAGACATAAGTCACAGTCATTAAATTAAATTATCACACATACATTATAACTTATTTATTATTTCAAGCTATACAGGCAACATAGCACCAAAATGGAGAAATTTCCTCTTAACTCGATGAAAAGTACACAAATATTTGTTTTTGAATTTTGGAAACAAGTATTTTCTTTCATTTTTATCAGAATTACCCTAAATGAAATCCACTATCCCAAGTCTGTTTTATGACATTATTTGGGTAGTGACATATGTTACCAGTTATCTCTGAAAAGGCACCCCCCATTTCCAAAGTTTTAAAAAATGAATAGCATATGCTAACATTAAGATTTCAGCCAGTGGGATATTAAATAAATGTGCTGTATTGGTAATGAGGTATTCTGAAGTTCAACATTAGGCAGCAGCAGAAGTAGAGGTAAAAGACTGAAGCTGGTTTTGAAAACCAACTTCACTGATTCTGAATTCCCTTTTAATATAAAAGATTATCTTTAAAGATATAAATACTTTTTACACATTAGAAAAAGTGAATGAAGGCACTTATCATACATAGCAAGATTTTTTGCATTAAAATGAAGACAAATAAGTATTTTACTTAAGCAAATTTGGGCTGCTTCTGCTCCTGCAGAAGTCAATGGGATGCCTGGCAGTAACAACACTGGAAGGGGACTGGGATGTCAATTCTTAGAAAATAAATTTATATTCATTAAAAGTAATAACAGATTTCTTCCACTAGTGCAAAGACAGAATTACACTGAAATTATTCTGGAGCAATTAAAAAGAAAACTGAAGAACTAGAAAAACAGCCACGTTAAAGAATATTACATTATGTGTCTGAAAGGCAGTAAATAATAGCAGTAAGATACTTCTGACACTTAAAAGTAACTTAAAGAAAACTTCAAGAGAAATCTCTTTCTCTTAAAGAAGAAAATCTTTATTTTATTAACAATTCAGACAAAATATAATTACCTTCTGTAAGGATCAAATCTTGCCTCTATCACTGACCATAAAGACACCTCAGCACAATCAGATTTAGACTGTTCCTAAAGAACTCAGAAAAACTAATATTCTTAAACTGTAGTTTTGTGGGACTTCTTTTTTAATATAATTTGAACAGTTAGTGAACCACTTGCCTGTGATACTTAATTACTTGACTAATAACAAAGTACAATTGACATGACTAGTTTGTTGTCAGTGTTTTCTTCTTTTAATAGTGTTAGAACAGCTTAAAAACACTTTGCACAAGTACTATTCTTGGGAAAGTTGTGTCTATCCACTTTTAATCTAAGGTCCCTTTAATTACAGAAAGTATCTGTAAGAACTTTAAGAAAAGAATTCTACTCTTATTGTCTGACTTCACAACTGGTATATGGTAAAATTTTAGGACCAGCTCTTCGTAAATCTTAACTTTGAAAAGAACTGGGTGTATCCTATCTCAACTCACAATTTAAATGTGAAGTAGAAGAGCATGAAGCCCAACATGCTAAGAAAACAAATATAAGAAAACAAAGTGCTAATGACTGCACTACAGTCAACTCACACTAGAGAGTATAAATGCTCTTCCATTAGTATTCAAAGAAGATTCCAAATGTAGATTTTTTCACGAAAATCTAACAGAAAATAAAAACCTCAAGATGGACCTTGACTTTGCTGTGCTCTGAACCATAACTGGCAGTGCTCAGCAACTGTCATGGTTTTGGCTGGGATAGAGTTAACATTCTTCACTGTAGCTGGTATAGTGCTGTGTTTTGGATTTAGTATGAGAATAATATTGATAACACACTGATGTTTTAGTTGTTGCTAGGTAGTGCTTGTACTAGTCAAGGACTTTTCCAGCCTCCCGTGCTCTGTCAGGGGCACAAGAAGCTGGGAGGGGAGGGGACACATCCAAGAGAGCTGATCCAAACTGGCCAAAGGGATATTCCATATTATATGACGTCATCCCCAGTATATTAACTGGGGGAGTTGGCCGGGGGAGGCAGCGATCGCAGCTCGGGGACCAGCAACGTCAGTTCACAGGTGGTGAGTGGTTGCAGCACTTGTTTGGTTTTTTCCCCCCCTTCTCCCAAGGTTTCACCTCTCTTTCTCTCATTATTTTCCTTTTCAGTGTATTATTATTATTACTACTATTACTGTTTTATTTTAATTATTAAACTGTTCTTATGTCAACCCACGAGTTTTCTTACTTTGGCCCTTCTGATCCTCTCCCCCATCCCACAGGGGTGGGGGGAGTGAGTAAGCAGCTGGGTGGTGCTTAGTTGCTGACTGGGGCTAAACCATGACAGCAACAAAGCTGTAAAATGACTATATTTGAAACTGTTCAGATGAGGAAACTGGAACACCTCAAAAAGACTGATTGTTTGAGGTAAAACTGAGGATGGTACAGAGCAAAGGCATAACTTCGTTTTTGTGGCAATACTCATTACCTTCAAGTTACAGCAGCTTCCTATGCTGCACCTGCTCAGGTAAGACATGGGCACAGTAAGTTATCTGGTTCAAATGTGCCATGAAGATTTACCAATAATAAACTACCGCAACAACCTTTAGGTAACACACAGTTACAATCTGGATTCAGTAATCCAGCTATGTATTCTTTCTAAAGAAATGAGAAAGGATGAGAAACAAACATATATTTTAAGTTTACCTCGTTAAAATATCTCTGATAAAATTTAGGTTCCTATCCACACTCGTACAAGAATGAAAGCCCTAATGAAATGTAAAGCTTCCAAGGTAACATCAACTGCTACCACCAATTGCCTAAGCAGGAACCTTGCTGTCTAGCTACCTGGCTCTCCAAGGGTTTTGGTAAGCACTGAAAAGCTATGGGGGACCAAAAATAAAATCAAACTACTAAATATATCAAAATTCTTGTCATCCAAAAGCACAAACTTTCCTCACTATGTGAAGCTGGAAGGTATTGTCTTCCCATATATGAATAGCCTGTTTTATTCCCGCAGTGTAATTCCTCCTCACACTCCATAAAACCTTTAAGAAAATGTATAAAATGAAAGGTACACAGCACAGTAAAAGCATAAATGTATCAGGAATTTTGAGAAACCTAGACTTGTTTTCTATTGTGCAGCAACAACCTAGGAGGCATAGACGAGACTAGAAAGGAAGATATAACTCTAACTAAGAGATAAATACCAAATCTTAAAAGAAACTGAGATAAAAAGGGGAAACTTCAGTTAGTAGTCAAATACAACCCTTCAAGTGAAAGCACCATAAAAAACCTCCATTAAGAACAGCATACTAAATAAGTAGAAGAGTTATCACCTGTTGAACAGCAGAAGGAAGGGTAAAACAAAACGTATGTTCACATTACACATTTTGCCCAGGTACAAGGCCAGGGCTTGGCACTGGAAGTCTACTAACTTGCTACTGTGTGTCAAATTATTTCCCAGCCAACTACTGCTAAAAATAATATTTTATTCTCTAGTATAGCTACTTTACACTGGTGCTATACAGGAAAGCTTTGCAAGATTGTATATGTATCTGCACTATGCATCTGAAGGTTTGTTGTGTCTAAACATAACCATTGATCCAACTAACAGTTGATTTGATTATATTCCCACAAATTTTTGTCAGGTAACAGACGATTGCTTGGCTAAGAATACTAAAGCATGTGGATGTGGGAAATGCTGTTCAAAGGCAAAAAAGCTTAGTGTTGAAACTAACAAAGCAGCATTCTCAAACTCAGTTAAGATTGATTATTCTACATCTCTTATAGCACACAATTGTTAAATCTAGTCATTATGGTTCGGTTTTAAAACCTTATGGTATCTTTGTGAATTTGTAATCCTCTCTCTTTTCATGCTTTAAGTAAAAACCAACTTCTTGTCATTAGGGTCAGAAAACCTGAACCACTCTGATGAAAATAAATACAATAAACCAGAAGTCTTACTGCATGAACTAAGTACAAAAACCCAATAATGCACTATGGAAAAAAGGGATACAATAAAAATATATACTAGAACAAAGTACTCTTAGCCAGCTGTCAGAATGCTATGGAATTTTTCTTGACATTATCTAATGTGACATATGGTTTCCATACTTTTTAGCTTGTAATTTATTAATTCTTTCATGAAGTTTTGGATCATTGCTTCAAACCCTTCACCAATGAAACCAGAGTAGTCTAAAAGAAAAATATCCAAGATACATGGGCCAAATTTACTGGTGGTGCAACTCCATTAAAATAAGCAGCTATATTTACCTCAAGTATCATTTAACTTATAAATACATTATAAATATGTATATATCAAAATATATACATATCATAATTTAATATCAAAAAAGAGGTAGTGTACTTAGATACATGTGAATTAGGCAATGAAATCTTGAAAACAAATGTTTCAAATTTTGAAACACTTGAATTTAGGAATGTTTGTATAATATTTATCAACCTCATTTACATTGACACCAATATTCTTTGAAAACAAGGTAGAGTCCCTCAAGATGCATGGACTGGGTGTAAGCTCACTCCATTTCCTTTGGGTTTTAATACAAATGCAGAAAAAAAAAAGGAAGGGAAAAAAATTAGCATGATTCAGTTCTTACTAAAGAAATTTCCCTTAGAAACTTACACAAAACTAAGCGGGTGGAAGACGTAAGCTACATTCTAAAATTATCATTGTCAGAATCTTTCAATGACCTCCAGATCAAACAAATTCAACTTACAGACAAAAGGATGTGTTTCCTAGCCATCCTCCCTATAAAACTTCAGAGTGTCTTTCTGGCTTGGATACCATGATATGAAAATTCTGGACCAAATTAAAGTTTCAAAGATTCAAAGAATCGAAGTTTCTGAATATGCATAATATGTCTGAAAAAGTGTCCTGGAGTGGTATATTTTTTAGAATTTGAGATTTACTTGCCTCACATCCTTTAGACAACTGCAGAAACTGGCAATGGGGGAAGTACATAGCCTTTAAGCTTTGTAGCGGTCGGCTCTGGTAGCCACAGACAGACATTATAAAGTGTAACAGCCCATAGCTGCTAAACTGCAGAAAGCATCAACCTGAATTCTGGCTACAAATCACAAACAGAGCCTTCCTTGCAACTGCCCCATTATGCATTTACAAGATATGTTTTATTTTAATTACATTGTGTGAAATGAAGCAAAAACTGAAAGAAATGTACTTACAAGGCATATTGCTAAAAGTCTTCTATCCTCAAATATATAGTGAGAGCTAGTGGAAGAAGTTAGAATGCCCCAATATGGAAGATAGCATAGAAAACACTGACAACTGATAAACTAGAACAGTCCTACCTGATGGATCAGGTTCTTGAGTCAGGATTCTTAATTAGTCTTAGCTAATTTCACATTTTCTGAATCTACTTCTGCTGGAATCTAAAATCCAAGAGGAAACTATCTGGCTATGTAACAGCTGGAATAATCTGTGAGCAAAGCTTTTAGTTCAGACATGGTTTAGACAAAACTACATCAGAATGAGAAACAGGTTTTTTACACAATTTTGATACCCCGTTTCTGAACTGGCTGAGCCGGAGACAGGGCGACATTCAAGGAGGTCAAGGAGTTGTTCCAGGTAAACCAATTGCTCAGAAATTCCCTTCCTTCTACTCACCCTCTCCATGTATTACATCTGTGCCACGCATGCCAGAAATAAAAGACGGCAGAATCTATTATGACAAATTACACCACACATGTGGGAAGTCTCACATTTCAGTTTCTACTTAAGTTTTAACATTGGAATCTCACTAGGAGATATAAAAGTGTAATGCATTGCTGTCCAGATACATAAATATTACTCAATACTTCTATCAAAAATACAAATAGTATTTTATCTGGTTCCTGCTGTCTTTATAGAGAAGGGAATAAGTGTAGATGTGACATACTTGATCACTCCAGCCTCCAGAGAGTGTCCAGTCATTAACAGTCCCCTATATTAGAGCATACTGTACGCCAAAAAGGCCTAAGATAGGCAGAGCCGTGATCTATTGCTGAACTATCACATCGCTAGACAACCACCCATAGCTGAAGGCTAAACAATGCTGTTTGTGCTAGGCTACAAGACTTTCTGCAACTAAAGCTTTTACTGCTCTTTCATAACAGTGGTCCTCAATGAATAAATTTTGCTCTGTTTAAACAGCAACAAAAATTAACTGAAGTTTGTGCATTGGTAGCTAAATTACTAAAAAGTGACAGCATATTTCATGTAAGCCTGCTTTTATTTTCTGAATCTGCTGTGTTTGTTTCTGCACAACACCATGTGACAGTGTGATGAAATTAAAACTATTACTGAATAACCATAGAGCTTGCATCTTATATAAAACAAGCCACAAATTCTCTGATAACTAGATTCCATTCTAAACTTGTTTTTGAAAGATTAAAATGGCTTTTTATATCAATCGAGATACAAACCAACATGAAAATCTTTGCAAAACTAAGCCATTTGTAACCCTTACAATACATTATGATAGCTTACAGGTAACCTATTAATGCAGGACAAACTGCATCACTCAGGGAACGAACAGGCTGTGAATAACTCCATCTAAAAGGAAAACAAACATTGAGTTCAAAGGCAACAGTGTGCTGAATGCCCTTGTTGTTTTCTCAGCACCTGAACTACATACATTAATTAAGCATCAGCAAGTCACCACTAATTAGTTGGCTAATGGCTAAATAAGATACTCTGGTGTCCATTAAACACAAACCCAAAACTCTGTTTTGCACAGTGGAAGAAAGAGATAGCTGTGGTAAGTTATTAATTCAAACTTTCATTTTAAAGTCTATTTGCAATAAATTAGAACAGATTATATAAACATTAATAAATTATTTAAAGTTGAAATTGGACAATATTTTTAAAAATATTGCCATGTTAATTCAAAGAACAAAATTACATGATTTTATTAATTTAAAAAACAAACAAAACAAAAAACCAAACCAAACCAAAACAAAACAACCTGTTGTCCCAGCCCATTTCCCAGGGATGTTAATGACAGGTTTTTAACTGATTTCAATGGAACCAGAACTGGATCCAACCTCCTTTGATTGCCATTATTCTCCTTAGAATTGAGCATAATAAATATTGTTATCAAATTCACAGCTTCGGAAATATAACATACTCTATATTGTAGAGCTTGCTATGATTACTTCTGTATGTTAATAATCTGCTAGTGGCAATTTTAAAGATTAATGGTGATTACTGTAGGCATTTTTACACATTAATAGACAGTGACATATAGACAATAACATATTATAGTTACATACATAATTATACAAAGACAGCTTTAATTAGTCACCGTTTTAAAACCACAAATATACTTTTATACACAAATGTACACGTAATACGGAGTAAAATGTTTGATGACAGAGTGTAATATACATGTGCGTGAGTTCTTTTATACTTAAATATACTATTAGAAAAAAGTTATGCACTAAAAAGCTTTTTTTTACAAATATAAATATGTAGATAATACTACAGTATAAATTACAGCATATACTTTTAATTTTAAACACAGATCAAATCATAATCCTTCAAAATAGAACAACCTATTAGGTATTGCTATTAGCTATGATGATTTCTGGTAATTTTCAAAATATTCCCTACGATCTTTTACAGAGCATGATACTGTTCCCACTGAAGTAAATGGCTGTTTCCCATTTAATTCAGTGACTGTAGGAACAACTGCTAAATGAAACTACCTAGACTATATTCCACATGCATTATTATTTCACTGTTATCAAATAAAATAATAACAATTTTTAAAAGGCAAGGGAAATAGAGTGACAGAAAGAACAAGAAAGCGAAAAATATTAGTGAATGCTATCGTACCGATTTCCACGGTCCCCGATGCCATGAAACATCACCAGGGCAAGAATGCACATTACATTGTGCCATATTAGGTGGCTTGTCTAGAATTTCACAGTTTTGATCACCCAACATTTGGCCAGTAGGAAGCTGACAAATCACCAGTCTTGTCTTTATTCCATCTCCACAAGTTTGAGTACACTGAAATACAGAATTTTATATGCAATATTTTTGTTAAGAGTCATCACATACCATTAAACCAAAAAGATATAGCAATAATCAGTACAAGTTAGTATTTACTATGTCTACATTAATATTCCCTGTCTAATCTCATATAATGAAAAAACTATTCTCTCACCAAAATGTTTATAGTTTTCAAGTGATTTTCTACAAAAAGTCTCAGTTAGAGAATCTACTCTATCAAGGAGAAGTAACCATCTGTGAGAATAAATGTGCATATATATCTCTCTTTGACAGGAGGAAAAGATGGAAACTGGTCCTAAAAATAGCTTTCCCTGCCAGAAATGAGAAAACTTAGACACTGGGCACACTTTCTCATAGTCTAACTTATATAGACTAAGTGTAAAGTACCTATAGGATGTGTTTTCTGGGTTTCACTTTTCCTATAATTCTGCAATACCAGACAAAAATACTAATACTCATTTCTAATGAGCTATTAAAAACAATCTGATCAAAACCGAGCATGTTCCAATAGTTTATAGCTTTTTATAGAATCAGAGGATTCTAAATTAGACAAACTGCAGCATCTGCATTAACTGGATACCAAGTCTGCATCTATGGACAGAAAAAAACATGGCACTCAGACTGGCCTTGAGAACTAAATGGCTAGAGCTGGCCAAAATGAGGGGAAAAAAGAAAAATAAAAAAGTCACTCGAACAGTTTTTCTTCTATTCCCGACTCTAGATATTGATGTATCAAGAATAAGAAAAGAGGGCAGGAATCACAAGAATGAATGCCAAACCAAGCAGCTTTAAGTCTTTCTGTAGTGTTTGAGCAAGAATGCATGGTCAAGATATGACATTACATGGCATGGAGAAACCACTCTTTGTCCAATAATGTATAATGTTTCATCAAAACATTCTAACGCAGGCACACCTTTTAGATGCATGATCCTATCTTCATACTTTTAGTTTGTAACTACAACCCAAGTAGATACTACTACTTGCAGTTATTCTAGTCAGTATGTACGAAATTTGATGTAATACCATTTCTTTAGAGCTTCTTGTGCTCATTTTTTTCTTACAGTAGCTATTGCATTGAGGTTTTTCCGCTTACAATTCTTCTTGTAACAGAAAATAATTTTGTATGTCTCAAGATTCAACATGCTACTGCAACACTTGTGTTGTACACCCTTAGCCTCACACAATACTTACCTCTTTTGAATGTATATTGATACTGCTCATATTTACACTACAGTTCTGGATTTGATCAAAGAAGAAAGTTTAGATAAACAGATTGAAACGCATTCTTTTTAAATAACTAAAAAAAAGTGTTCAGTTCCATTCACAGTCAATTAATTACGTTACTATTTCTAAGCTCATGTGGTAAATAATGTTTCCCTTTGAAAGTGAAATGATCTTACTTCTCCCCAGTTGCCATAGTTCCATCGTGGGCAGGGTCCAGAATCACAGTGTCTTGCCTCTGGAGGTTTTGTTGCCTCATCACAATAACTAGCACTTCTTCCCTCCTCATCTTGACATACTACAACTCGACGGTGAAATCCACCTGCACAAGTACTAGAGCACTACCAAAACATATAAATGTATGTATCACCATTGCATATTAAGAAAAATGTAAAATACGTTGGTTAAAACAACTTAAAATTATTTTTAATGTTAACTTTCAAAACTGAAATTTGCCAATAAAAAATTACTATGTAGAAATATTTGAAAGTTGAAATCGCAGAAAAAATAGATTTTGAATTTACTATATTCTTAATAAATAATAAATAATAATAATAATGTTTTTTAAAGTAAATGTGCTTCTTTTTTGACCAAATCTGTACTGCAATAACATTTCTAGAAAAGTTACACATGTGAGAAAATAAATTAATGTATTAAAAAAAATTCTTACTGCTCCCCAGGGTCCAGTTCTCCATTGATATCCTCCCACAGAGGGACGGTTCCACTGGTTTATATTGTCTTGTGGGTGGTGTATTGGAAGGTAACCTATTTCTGGAAAATGGCTTGGATGGTCATGTATTTTCAGAATATGATGATAAACTGGTGGACATGGTGGCATATTACATTCTTGTTCTTTGGAAGGTCGGCCTTCAGGATCACAGTAATTCTCGTTGATTTGTTGATGATAGTTGACACAGATAACTTGTCTTGTTACTATTCCACTATCACACGTAACTGTGCACTGACCAAAAATTAACCCAACATTTGTGACAGAACATTGATAATTAATAACCAAAGACATTTATATTTACTTTTGACAATAAGAAACATACACTTTGTTTTTTCAAGGGATGCAATTTCAATCACACTTGCACAGAACATGAAGTCCCAATTTCTAACCGGAGACTTTGGCCAATAACCTAAACAGACACATTAAAAAAAATTACTAAATTGCAATTAATACTTACAGGGGACCAATTTCCAACTTGCCACTCTCCACATGGGCTAAAGCAGCTTGAAATTTCAGCTGGTCGTGGTAAGTGAGCACAGAAAGATTCATCTGCTATTCCTCCATGGGCATCTCTACAACTCACATAGCGAGCACGATCACCCTTCCCACAGGATGCAGAGCACTGTCAGAGAACAATCCAAGCTCATCGCACTTTAGGAGACCAAAACAAGATCATGCAAGCATCTAAAATACTAACATAGCTTAGTATCAGCTTGACTTTAGAATTAAACACTGAGAACCAGATTTCCATCTCACACTGATAGGGCCATGCATTCAGGAAGGAAAGTGAAATATTGCTGGATGGTTTAGGCCTTAAGAATTCTTGTTGGCTTGGAACTGAATTGCATGGCCTTAATTCTTGTGAAGCAATTCAGCATATCTGAACAGGTAGCATTTCAACTATAACATGGAATCATTATACAGTCACAAAGGCAATTTTTTATTTATTAACAATAGAAACATGAGAGTAACTTCCAGGACAATTAGTTATTACACAGTGATGCAATATTTACATCAACTGATGTGACAAAAACTGATATTCAAAATCCATTTGCCATTCTACTTTATATTAGTCATATTCCATTGAGCCCCTTCTGATGCCTTCATAGCTGAGAATTTCAAGGTAAATTTAGTGAAGAGTTTGAGTAACCTCAGACTATGCACTCTTTACTGCTACTTAGTTAAAACAGTTGTGCAAAGATATAATTGTGTTATGTGCTTTGTTAAGAACCTCAAGGGATTAACAAACACCCCCACATTTTTATAGATAATTTTAAATTTTCACATCACTGTCAATTAAAACTAATTTTCAACATTATCAAAATCAAAAACTCTTCCATTAAACAAAGTTTGTGTAGAAACCATTTTTGCAATGCTTATTTTACAAGTTATGTAAAATAAGACCTTTAAAGTCCCAAACTGTTTAATAATGCTATTCACATAAAAGATTTAAATCATATTTTAGAATGAAAGACATTCTCCATACTCAGAAACTAGTTAATTATGTTTAAAAAACACTTCCTTGCACACTCTCAATCATATGAAAACCATTTTGCTCAGAATTCTGGTTTTTTTCTCCTCCTTATTTTCCCTGGCTAGATTTGAAGTACACAGAATTTGCTGGGAGTGTCTAGCTCCTCCTTAAACAGGTTCTTAAAAAATTAGAATTCCCTTAAAATTTACCCCAAGCAGATTTCAGTCCGAAAAATATATTAATGAGAGCTTTATGGAAAAATGGGTGAAGGAATGGAGGACTGCTCTGCAAGATGTGACCACTATTACATTACATACTGGGGTCCATGATCCATATCTCCATTGGGTCACCTTCCCCACATGAACTAGAGGAAGCGATGTAGTCAATAATTTTGTATTTTCTGGACAAGAGGGCAATTCACATTCCTGTGGGGGTGAGAGAAAAAAAATATCTTTCAAAATATACATTTTGGAAGAGCCAAATATAAAGCAAATGGCTCCCACAGAGATAAACCCTACCATTACAATAAGCCAGCATGAATTAACAAGTAAATACCATCTTCGAGCTTTTCTCTGGTGTTATTCAAAGGTTTTTCATTGAATTGTTTTGTTTCAAATCAAGAGGCAAAGAACATTTACTTGATGTTAAAACTATATTAGTAATAGCTAATAATATTTGCACTGAGAAAGAACTGTGTTGGGCAGCTTGCTGGAGACAAGAGGCATAGACGTTACTGTGTCCTGTTTCATAGCCACATGCAGTACAGAACTGAGTCAAGATAGTGGCTGTGCTGTCCTGTCAGTGTACCTTCACCTACTGAGAACACAACGTTGCCCAGTTTCAGTCAACAGCAGAAGAGGTACCACAATTCAAAGCACAAAGCATACTCAAACCCAATGTTTTCACATGTAAGTGGAAATTAATTTATACCAATTACTTCGCTTTTTTGTTTGGAAATCTTATTCAAGAAGCCATCAGAGGGGTGGTAACTTGTGACTGGTTTACTCTAGACCATTGAATCTTTTTTTTACTTCTCCTTGAGACAGAAGCAGAGTATGCCCTCAAGGACGCATGTGGTTACCAGCAGAGCTGGATATAAATGAGATGTATCAATCTGGTGGCCAGATCAATGTATTAACACATAGCACCTAAGATACCAATTGCTTTTAAAGGTAAACCCACTGACTGTATTAAAAATACTTCTTCCGAAAAATGATAGATTTAAATTAAGGGAAGTGATGAAGTAAGTAAACTGAGACAAGAAGTAAAGGTAAAGAACCATATTAATACCATATTGAATCATAATTCATGTCTACACAGTTTTGAATTACTATTATTTCAACAACTGAAGCTTTCTTCAAGTAGCCATGTTGTTCTTTTAAGAAATATATACAAGCAGAATTTTAGAGAATACCAAGCCAGATAGGTGCTCTTATTAAGCATCATGGCAAGCACTCTCCTTACAATATTCTACATATTGGAGTTTCCCTCCTCCCAAATAATCAAAGGCCTTTGGACCCCTTCAATAATATACCAAATTTTCCAATCTCCAAATTACTCTTCTTTTACTTAATTCCCTAGGCCAAAATTGAAGTTCAGGAAAAAAGCAGATAGTTTCAGTATTTTTTTTTCTCGTTTTAGAACTTGTTTCCTGCAAGTTCTTTCAAAGAGTCAGTAGACAACACTTGTATTTAGATGCTTTTAACTAAAAAGTACAATCAACTGAAAGGTATTTTTTAACTTACTTGGTTATCTCTAGGACGAGTAGCAGCATTACATTCCCTGTCATCATCCAAAATAACCCTGTAAGTCCCAGTAACACATTTGACTGCACGCATCTGGTATCCGCGTCCACATGTTACAGCACACTGTTAAAGTCAATAATTTCACACACTTGAAATAGCACTATTTATAATAAAATTTAATTTTAAATTACATTTTCTATTCTAAAACTCTTTCTAGAATGAATAGGAATGACTACTGGGATGGTGTTAACTTTCTTCATGGCAGACCATATGGTGCTTAAACAGTGTCCATAACACACCAGTGTTTTGGCTATTGCTGAACACTGCTTCTGCAGGATAAAGGCTTTCTCTTTTTCCCCTTTCTACCCCCTGCAGTGAGTAGGCTGGAGGTGGGCAGGAGACTGGGAGGCAACACAGCCAGGATAGCTGACCCAAACTGATCAAAGGGACAATCTGTGCTATATAATGTCATGCTCAGCAATAAAAACTAGGATAGAGGAAGTGAGGGGGGAGGGAGGAAGGGGTGGCTTCCAAATGAATCACCAGCTGCAGCTGTTAAATGTCTTTTTCTTCACTATAGTGTTTGACAGGAGCACACTCAAAGAAGGCACCTAAAATGTTAGATGGCTGAAAATTTTATGACATGAATCCCATCCTATAAAAGTTGTGGTTCAAGCACAAATACTGGTAAAAGCTCAGGTCACGAATAGCTACTACCAGATGGTACAGTGGAAAAACTGCAATGGAAAGCTCTGCTCCAGTGACATGAATTGGTAAATTGCTCATACAAACAATTCCAGCAGGGCCATAAACAGTGATTTTTTTATTCAGAAGAATTATATCATGGGGCTGAATGTATTTATTTCATTTTTGCATTTAGCTCGTAGGAATGGAAAGCTAGCACCTGGTGATCAAAAGATTACTCAAAAGGAATCCAACATTATGTTAGACAATGGTGTGGTTATCTCTAACATGAAAAAATATTACATGAAAAAAGTTCTATACAAAAGAAGTATTAAAAACAGACTTAATTTCCAAAGGTATACTTATTCTGTATTTTACTAACAGGTTATACGTAAAAAAAAATCAGCTGCTATTCTATTATGAATTCTCGCTAAAATCCAAGAAACACTGAATAATCCAACACTTCTGTTGGTGTGAGTAACCTGATCTTATGAAAGTTCCATGAAATTTAATACCTTATTATTTTTTAATTAATTCTCATCTATTTGGTGACAAAAGTTTCCTCTGCACGTGAATTCACTTTTTTCCATAATTTTGAAGCCACTCTGGTATACATTAGATGAGCATCATTACACAGAGGAACATATTTTTCAACAGCACTTTCACATAGAGATAGCAGATCTTTTATCACTGAAGGTCCAAACAAAACATAACAACAAAATACTAAGTCTTTTTGCCTACTATTATTAGCGTATACACTTCTATGATCTTAAAGCTACCACTTAAATATGCCCACAAACCTATAAATATCTGGTCTTTTACCTGTCCCATTCATCTGAATGGTTTGCTATCTACATTTTCATTATTCTGGAGATGTAATACATTCATGTATAAAAGTATCCTTGATATTAAGGCTCAGGGTCAATGACTATTTTAGGCATTTAACTTATGTGTGGGTGTTCATTAATTACAGGTTAGACAGTCAATAGGAGCAAACAAACGTGAATCAATTCAACTAAAGTAACTGCTTAAGAGCCAATTAAAATGTTTAAAAGGTATTGTTTTGTGATCACTCATAGTTTGAACTAGAAAACAAGAAGTCAGGAATCCTTATGTACTCACTGATCCCCAAGGCCCTACTTGCCAAGATGCACATTCATGAAGTTCACATGGTGTTATTGACTCTGGTCTATCATTCGGATTACAGAAATCATCTCTCAGATGTTCATCATTGAGTTGGCACCATACTTGACGATGCTTTATTCCTTTGCCACATGTCATAGGACACTGTAAAATTATTAGTCATCAGTTTGTAAAGATACTACTCTGTGGTAATGGCTTCACTTTCTTTTTGTGATCTGTTGGACCACATAAATAACAAAAATATTCCACGAATACAAGTGGCCTAGGAAAACTGGTTCTTTAATGAAGTCTCCATTTCCTGTAAACATCAACCCAAATGCTAATACAAAGGAATTACTATTAAGTTTCTAAAGCTACAAAAATATAAGAACAATGTACAGAGCATTAATTTCCATTAGAATAAAGAATACTTGTTTAAAATATGAGTGCACATATCACAGCTTTCACAAGATGTTTAAACTATCCATAATAAAACAGATGTAATTTTGTTCTTCAGTTGGCTGAATGGTTCTCATTGCTTCATAAAAAAGGTATGCATATTGCTGTAGATAGATTTACTTTAAGTAGCTTCACTACCTCATTTTAATGTAACAAAATTTCAGAGAAAAATAAATCCTAGGTGTGTTTTTCAGAAGTTCTTATGGCATTTGTACATCTGGGATGTGTATCAGCCAAATCCTAGGACTTCAGAGTTTTCATTATCGTGTGCCACAAAATAGCCAGAACAAAACCCCCAAATGCTTAAAGCAACTTATTTTAATATTAATGACCAGGACCAAAGGTGTCTTAAGTTTTACATGGTTCATTACCTCGCTCCACTCACTAACAGACCAGCTTGGACACAAGAATTCATTGCAACTCTGTGTTACAACTCTTGGAAGCTCCTGGCATTCTCTGTCAGGAAGATGACGGCCCAAATTGTTCATACAAAAAGCTTCTCTGGTTCTCACACCTCTTTCACAGCTCCTGGAACACTGCGGTGTATAGACAATATTATGAAACAGGAAACACAACATGATAAAACCAGGTCAAAATACATTATTAGTCTTCAAGGCAAAAGACCTTAATGATTGTGTTAAGACAAATGTATCCTACGTTTAAACCACAGACCGATATGTTCATGTGAGATAAATTTGGCACTTCGTTTAGTAGTTCTAAGATAAAACTCTTTAATGAAGATTGAAGCTGAAACTGTACTTATTCCTTTTCTCCAAAATACTCTCAGAACTACATTATTAAGCCTGTAAATAAAATATACACCTTTAATCACCAGATCTCCTCTGCTGACTTCCAAAACCAGGCTGCAAACAATTTAGCTACAGTTTCTTACAAAAATATGAGGAAGTTGCTGAAATACAAAGATTGGTATTTGCTCCTCCTCCAACTCTGCATTTGTCAAACATAATTTTCTTTTAGTTACTTAAACTGAAAAAATTGATACAGAAATAAAAATTTCATATGAATGCTAACCAGAACCATAATGGTACAATTACAAGGTTTTGAATTTGTACCTCTGACCATTCTGTGTAGTGCCAACTTGTTAACATACAGTCACCATGGCAGGGCTCTCTGGTTGGTGGTTTCTGCTGATCAGCACAGTACTTATCATCCACTGGAGCACTGAGTCCTTTTGAAATAGAGTACTTCATGCAGTGGATCTCTATAGACCGATACCCTGGGCCACACTTTGATGTGCAGTCACTTTTGCCAACGTTGTGCCACCTACAAGGATAAAATGTAGGTGAATAAAGCACGCAGAGAATGTACCAGGAATTGCCATGTAAATATAGATATGCATTTTAGGAAACAGATAAAACTGTAAAATCTATCTCATGACTGGAATTTTCAAAGCAATATAAAAGAATTTGACTCATAGGCTTGAAAACATCTTTTTAAATTTAAAGGATCTTTTGTTTTAATCTCCTAGGTGACTTTGAAAAATGTAAGCTATAATTCTAACTGTTCATCCTTTGAACACTTCAGCATGGGCTTTCTTGGAGTGCAAAAATACAAGTCTGTTTCAAATTAGTTCCAGTTGTGGGTACAATTCTGGTGAAATATGTATTCTGCCCAGCAATACAAGTTTTTGTGCCAGGATATATAGAACAGATGCACAATCCTAACAAAAGACTTTGTACTTTACCAATAAAAATTAGATAAGTATGCTAGTTCTACTTAGATTCAGAGGTGTAAACCCATTATACCAATAGATTTGGGGAAAGGAGGGGGAGACAGGAGGGCTGAGGGAGGCGGAGAGAGGTGGAGGGACAGAGGTGTCATGGTTTAGCCCCAGTCAACAACTAAGCACCACAGCCGCTCACAGAACTATACCAGCTACAGTGAAAAAAATTAACTCTATCCCAGCTAAAACCATGACAAGAGGTTAAAGCAATCTCAATTATTTTGGTTCAATCTATGAACAACAACATGTAAGACCACAATAGCTCCATCAGTAGGAACCTCTTTTTACCTTAATTCACACTCTGTATTACACTCTTCAAAGACATCTGGTACAGTGGGTATAAGTTCACATCTTTGATCAGACACTACCACATGATCACTTTTACGTATGCATGTCATTCTTCTTCTTCGAATACCTTGAAAAAGAACCAAAAAAAAAGGAATAAATGGCCAAAATAAGAGTGCCTTTCTACACTAATGGACTCCATTCATCATTTCAGAATTTAACTGAGATACCCCACTAACACTAATCTTTGTATACAGCAGATTCCGTACGAACATGCTGCTTTGTGCAGCTGACTACATTCCAGGTGGAGAACAACCTGGTTCCAGTCTCCCCTGCCATCTCCCAGCTGTACTACAGTGATCTCCTGACAAGGTCAACTTCCAGAAAACTGCAAAAGTGTAACAGTCCATTTTCTCATCACGCTAAGTATTCCAAATGCATCATGTCTGTCCTTTGCTAATTACCAAATTACCAAACCACCGTGTTAACTTAGAGGTTGTGATCCTTTTCTTTAAGGAAGCAGAAAACTTGATCACAAGGTACCTAAAAGATCTGGAGTGCGGGGAGAAGTATCAGAGTTGACAGATGTGCTGCTTTTCTAGCACGTGAGCATGTCTACTGCCTGACTCAAAACCAGAAGAAACACAATCACCTACACCTCAACTTCAGGCATTTCTACCACCTGCTAATAGAAGTATCTATCAAAATTCTGTGTACATACACTTTACATATCCAGTTCACACATATCGTGATTTTATTTCTACACTGGAATGGTCTATAAATAACAAAATTGTAAAAAATTGTAAAAAATATCTTCAAATAGTTTCACCCCAAGTAGCAGATAACCAAAGAAGACAAATATATATAAAAGATACTAGACAGATCAATCAGTGACCATCTGGAAATATGATAATGGAAGCCTAATACATATTAGTAGATACACAATACTGCTTTCTAAAGGATGCTTTAGACTTCATTCAACTTTTTTTTTTTATAAACCACTCCTATGGCTACAAAAGAAAGGAACACAAATGTAGTTTTGAATATAGAACTGCATTGCATAAATACTGAAAATAGCAAAACAAAATCAGAAGCCATTCTGCCCTTAAAGGCTCTGTGTATCTGAAGTTTACTGAGAGTGCTGTTTCTTTCTTACAAGTAGGGGTGAAAAATCTGAGTACTTAAGATTACTCCCCTTCCTAAATGCCATCAGGTCTTTGGTTTTGGTGACAAAAGAATTCACAGTACCTTGGCACATCCTGCTGCACTCTTGCCAGGGTCCGTAAGGATCCCACGTAAACAGATCACTTCCGTCTTCTATTGGGATATTGAATGAATAACGCACATCAGGGTTGTATAAATTCCCTACACACAAAACCTTAATTGAGATAAAATGATAGCTGTTTTTCAGTGGATTTGAACATAAAGTTATGAACATAATTATCATGTAGCAATTTTTCAAACTTATGAAAAAAGTAAACATGCACCTGTAAGGTTAGCTCTTCTTCGATTCTATCAGTGCTGTTAATTCGTTCTATCGTATTGTTTGAACCACTGTACTCAAAAATGGCTCCTTGTATATTGATTTCTCTTTTTGACATGCTTACAACAAAATTTCCATTCAAGATAAAATTTCCATGAATATCAGATAAAGCTATAAGTAAAATAAAATATTGGAAATAAAGCATCTATTTTAATTAAAAGGTTCTATCAAAAAAAGTTCTTAATAATGTATCTTCTCATCAACACTTATCTTTATTTTAGTCCATGTATAATACTTTAAAGTTACAGCAAACAATTTCCAATGCATGAATACAATCCCAACCATCAGCAACTTTCACCTGAGCAGTTGTCGTGGATTTTCTCTGCATTAACAACGTAACTTTAATAATTGTTCTGCTGAAAGGTTGACTGCACTTATCACTTTTACATTTGATTAGGTTTTGCTACGGTAGAAGGAAGTAATTATTTATCTATATTTCTGGCCCATTCTAGAGCCCACATTCCTGTATTTGCTAGAGCTGCTTCTAGTGAAGTGGCTTTTCAAAGTAAATTTTAAAGTAAAAATAAAGTAAATTATTAAGTATTTCTAATAATAATTTAATAGAACCAATTTATTATAAAGATTAATAACAAGGTAATAATTAAATTTAAAAATAAAGTAAAATTTTTAGTAAAAACATGCTTTTCAGATATTACTACATTTGAAATGGTAGCTAGTGTCAGGGGGTGAGGGTTGTTTCTGTGTCCTGCGAGATGCATGTGCAGCAACAGGGCAACAGGTGGCAAGGAAAACATTCTGAATACTCTGAAGTTTGTTGAGTAGGATGGTTATGGAAGAAGAGACAGAAGGAAAATATGCACCGATATTCACTCAGGCACTTCAGATAAGTACTGTGAAACAGAACCACCAAGATTTTTGGTACAATGTGCTTGTGAATTCTTTGTTCCTCTCACACTTGCAAATCTATCAACACGTGATCTTTATACTCAGGATAGAAAAAGAGAAATGTGAGACAACTGCTAAGTTTCCTGAAGGTCAGACTGCTTCATTTATAAACAAAATGTATGCCTCCAAGATTTAAAAACCACAAATACCTGCATTATTCCTGAGTTCACTTGTGGAGTTTTAATTAATTTTGCCACAACCAAGTCAAAAATTGACAAAATGATGCAGTGTGCTACAATTCTTACTCTCTGACAAGTGAACATACGTTTAAGAATTAGAAACCTAACAGCATCTTACTCATTTTTCCTAACACTAATATCTACAGAGAGACTCAGGCAAGTGATGAAACAGTGTAATTAGATATTTGCTCTAAAGACTATATAAGACTTATGACAATACACATCTAGAGCAGACCTCTGGCAAGAGCACAAAAACTATCCAATGTTATACACAGGAGGCTTTTACCAAGGTAGTTGTCATCTTCTGGTTTCCCTGAGTAGCTGTGCTGCTGAATATCAATGTTTGTTGCTCCTTTGGGAATATTTACTACAACATTGTAACCTGCAATGTAATTAGTCACAAATTTATTATATACAAAAATAGTCAAATACTAATAAACGTGAACATACATTTAACTAGTTTTATTCACAAAACCCTACAGTGCACCGGTGACAACCATTGCTGAATGCCCTCATGTTTTAGGAATGAAATGTGAATATCTTAATGCATATTACATTTCTTTGTTGATGGTTTTTGTTTTGTTTTTTTAATCAGTTGAACTGAACTTTTATTTTCATAACTCATTAAAATTCTGTTTTAAAAAGCTGTTTCTCACAGATGCTAATCACAAATTCAAAAGGATGCTTATGTCTTAGAAAAACTGGAAACAAATAAAAACACAAACGTGCAATCTGAAGCATTAATATAATCTTTGATAACTTTTCATCTTATTTTGCTGTGTTTAATCCCAGTCTTGCTGGGATTTAACTTGTCAGTTGACTCACCCCTGTGGGTGAAAATTTAAATGGCAATATCCTTTTCAATTTTGTAATTCATTAACTTCCCAGTGCTTTTAATCTATTAAAACTATGCCATGCATTTAAATGAACATTTAATCCAATCGGAGGTCCATCACATTTACCAGCTGGGGGCAGCACTGCAATTGCAAATTGACAGGCTGCGTGCTTGGGATAAAAATACACAGCATTTGGTCAATCCTCCAACATACTGGGAAGAAAACCAAAACACACTCAAAAAAGCCCCTCACCTCACACGCTGAAGACCTTGTGGTAATAGAATGAAAGAAGACAAAATATGGGAGTAAACTATAAACAAAACTGCATAGCATGTTGTCAGGGGTACACAGGAGACTAGATCATGTACTAAGGTACTGAGAATGAATATTTTCCAGGAAATCCTCAGGTACTCTGGTTTGATGCAATAATCATAGCTAACATAATAATTACGTGTATAAAATTAGATTACCATTTCCTAAATTGGGAGCTAAGGAAGTTAGCATTCCATTGTAATGGATTTCTGATGATTGTTTCACTACTATCTAAACACTAAGGACAACATTATAACTGTATGAATACAAGGACACACCACAGGCTGCTATTGCGCAATTCCAAATTCTGCCTTAGTAACATGGCTCGTGTCACTATGGGAGGGGACCAGGTGGAGTTAAAAGTTGACCACCAAGCATACAGACTTTGGCATACTTACCTTGTGATGCATAACTAATAACTCTTTGGAAAAGAACGTTTCCCCAGTGTTTTCAGTCATTAGCCTAGGGATGTCGTAGGCCTCCCACAGACACTGAAGTTTTAGTGATCAGCTAGCTACAACCTCGTTTGCATTGCTGCACTCCTACCTGAGCGCAGCTGAGTAATAATCCCAAATGTTTAGCATACTGTTCAGTAGTATAGTTCAGTATCACCTTTTATATGCTATAATTCCAAGAATTCAAACATCATTCAACTAAGTCTAAAATCAAAATAATAAACTAAGATTTCCTCATCCCAAAAAAGTTTTTTTGCTCTGACTTCATTCAGTTAGGAGCAAATAAGTCTATGATGATACAGAGCTGATAAAGAGCAGTGACAGTCTCAACCACATTTGTATAATGGCAATTTCAGTGTAATGGTCACTTGTATCGTGTATTTGTGATATAATGCATGTGCTACCTATAAGCAAAAAGAACTTTCAGAGTAGTGGAAAACAAGGACAGTCCTTTACTCAGAATTATCAAAACAATACATTCTTTTCCTTCAGTGTTTTGACCACATGTTCAGAAATCCCATCTCTAATACGAATAGTTGATTGTGTCTTCTTCCAACATCTCAGGACAGACACATGCAAAAAAAGTTACATCATTTGTATGGGAAGGGTAGCTGTATCCCACCTTTTAAGTTTTTTGGTACTTTTTGCTTGGCACAAGTCCTCTGCTAGGAAAAAAAATCCAGCAGGATACTGGGCATACTTTCCTCTTTGACCAGCAATTCCTTTGTTCTATGAAGTTCCTATTTGGCAGCTCTCCAGGTATAATTTTCACTTCGCCTGTGGTCTCTTTCGACCAGTGAAGCAGCATGAGGAAGCCTTTGGGAATCTGATATTAACCTGGAGACTTCTGTCCTTATGTTCTATGCTCTAACTACTGAACTGCACTGCTACATGCAATAGTCTCTCCATGCTTCCCAGAAAGGACTACATATAGAAGAACTATCAGTAGCTTTTTTAGAGAAACTAAATCAAAGAAATAGAAATCACCAGAGTTATTCAGGAAAGTTTCTCACTCACTACATGTCAATGAAGAGGAAAGAACATAAATGTTGCTGCCCATGATCTCTGGAAAGAGAAGGCTCACATTTCACAGGCTATCTTTTTCACTATAGGAAAAAAGGGACCTCATCAGCTGCTCACACCACAGACTTCTCGCTATCTCTTTACACATCCAAAAGGAGATGTTGGAGTAAGTTCTTCAGCTGCATAGTTTCAGATAAGAGAATGCAAAGTGCAAAGAAAGAAGCATTCTTTCTTTTAAAGTACTTTTTACCCTCATTGTATCTTTTATTCGTGCCTTTTGTTTTGACCTTAGAGCAGATTGATTTCCCGCCCCCCCCCCTTGAACGGGTCAGGGTGTCACAGTGTTTGCCTCCGCATCCTTGAGAGGGCACAGGTGACTGAAAATCGGACATGTTCTGTGTTGGAAGAGGCCCTAAAGAACATACACTGAAATCCCACTTCCTCAAATAGAAAACAATTTCTAAGCCATACGGAAATATACATTAATATTTAAAGAAAGAAAAAAAAAACAAACCCAGAAAAAAACCAAAACAAACAAACATACCATAATGAGCACTGTTGAAAGTACCTGCAAGAGTCTTACATGAAGAATTATCACCACCACAAATTCCACATTTGTCTCTCCTTGCCTTGGAATTCAAAATGTGATCACAGCCTGCTTGCTACAAAAAAAAATACAATAGCCCTGTGTCATTCAGCCCAATGGAAAACAATAAAAAAATGTAAGCTTCCCAATCCCCCAAAATATTCCTTTTTACTATATATATATGGTCTTCCTCGGCAATTCATGAAAAGCGTTCTATCGTTCTGGGTGCTGTGGTGTAAGGGCAAAACACAATAGTGCTGTTGTACTAACAATGTACAATCTAAATACACTTAATATGTCAAGAACTGTGTATAAATACATAACAGTATGTAAAGATTTTGTATAAAAATACCAACATAGTGCATAAATTTTAAGTTATATTTACATTAAAAAATCTTGGAATCCTAAAAGCAGTATGTATGTTTACACGGTCATCAATTCTTTTAAAGTCTGTCACTACTGCAAAATAAGCAAAGGAATACACATAGACTATGCTGGTTAAACTAGCATAAGCACAATTTTTGTTTATATATCTCTAAACTTTCTTTTTTTCTTTAAATTATTATAAACAGGACAATTTTCTGGCATTTCCTCTTTCCTCTTCATTCAACATTATAAAAAAAGTCTACATTTCCTCCTCATCCTGAATTTACTTAGTTTCACTGCAATCAGCAAAACCACCTGGGCTTGACAAAGAGAGTTTTGAGTTTTTATAACATATCAACTTGCTTCTCACAACAAAAACTTGTGGTATTTCCTTAATTGCTATTGAGCACATAATGCTGAAATTACTCCTTTCAGGGATCAGTTCCTCCTGATTTTGCAATGAAATAATAAATACGTAATATAGCTACCCCTGGATTTTCTACTTTTTCACTTCCTTGATAGCAGAAATATGACAGCAATAAACACACGGCATGCTTCTTTCCTCCCTTTATGCCAATTTTGGATCAGCTTCTCTCTACTCACTTGGACAATATTAACTCTCTCACATATCAGGCTTAATGAAGAAAGACTGCAGGTCTTCAGAATCAGCTGCACGTTCTTCACTTAATTGCCTCCATTTCCAGATCTTTAATTTGGTACTGATTAAAATTAACTTAAGTAAATTAAAGACATCTTGCTTTACATATTTTCAGTAATGGTTATTTGGATGAATATTTACTATCTACTTTACCATCTGTTAAAATTGATTTTAATAATTAATAAGTTTAGATTTAAATACCCTGCATAAGCCTTGAACACAAAGGTCATTGGTTTCTGCTCCACAGGGAGTACCATCAGCAACTCTGTCCTTCAGCTGATAGTAGGAAGTTGTTCCAGAAACTCGGCAAAAAAGTTTACAGCGATCTTTCATAGAAACTGGAAAGAAAATCCAACAGGTTTCTTGTCTGTTTTAACACTTTAATTAAAGTAACATTTTTTATTTCATTAATTGAAAAAATTTATAATTACTTACTACCACTGTATTTTGGAAGCCAGCGAACAGCAGACGTAAGACCGTTGATGTTAAAGTGTTTGCCATCAAATTCAGAGCACTGTTGCTCCCGGAAATCTTTTTTGCCTTTTGGACATGAATCAGTATTACATGATCGAAATTTCATTCTGCGGCCAACACAGTACTTTCCTCCATTTCTTGGTCTAACAAAAATAGGTAAATGTAAAACACACTCGGTTTCTAAAATTGCTGCTTGCATGAGACGTGGCTTGAGCCACTGATCCGAACGTGAAAACCTCACACAGCATTCTGCCATCTTTTATTGACTTTCTCACACACGTTCTTGTCTTCTATTGCACTGTGCATACATTTATACCCATGTGAAGAAAATAAAATTCCATGTAAAATATTACTTCCAAGGAAGTTGGTAATCAATCTACTGATGTTTATTAATGTCTATTACATCTTATTTCTCTTACACTGAATTATTTTGCCTAGGAAAAAGCATTATTAACTTTAATGCTTTCATCACCTTAGCTGGGATTACAGGCCTGTTTTTACAGAAGCAGAACGTCCCTCTATAATTTGAAATTATTATTTCACAAAGTGACAGAGAAAGGAGACAGAGTGAGGAGCTGACACAGTCTTTTCTGTAGTCCTAATATCGGTTTTAGTTGGGGGATCAAAAAAATTAAGAAGGGAAAATTGTGGAAAGCAGCCCATTTCCTAACTGTTATAAACCCTGCTATGCAATACTTCAGTATTAGCGGGTTCTTGGGGAGGAAAAGAAAGAATAAATCAACGGCACATTAATACTATCAGTTACTACAGACTGACAGAGGCATATCTAATGGGAATCTAGTCTACTGCCCCTTACTCAGAGAAAATAAAATAACCTGGGGTTGTCTGATTGAGGTTCATTTATCCCACTGATAATATCAGGATGACATGACTTCCTAGAAAAACCCTGAAACTACCCAGGCTGGAGCTATGGTTCTGCTTCTGGAAAAGTTAAGGGTAAAGTTCTCACTGACTTTTATTACAGAGAATAAAATCCACATTGAATTATACAGTCAATAGAAGTTTCTCACTATAAAGGTAAGTTGTAAATGACTCGGCTGTAACCAGTTTTCCTTGTGGGCATTATTGGTGGTGGTGATGTGAAAAAGCCTCAAATCAAAGCAAACCAAGCGTTTCACTAAAAAGACAACCAGGGAATACATCTATTTCTCTCTGCAGCTTTTACTCCAAAGAAAGCATCTCAATGTTTAAAGAAACTATCAGCATTTAGAGTAAAACTAGGAAAAAAGACCCTACCAAAATCAGTCTTCAGAAATACCTATATTTATAAGTGATGTAGTGGAGACGAGTAATTTAAAAGTTCTCTGCATATGAGAGTCTGTAGACTTATCTCTCTTTTTAAACATGGCCAAAACAAGCACTTATTTTATTGGTGCTTCTAACTAATTTGTGCAACCCACAATACTTTCATTTTATTTTGAACCAATCCATTATGTCATAATATCTTCATTATGCACTAATGTAAACCACAATAAAAAAACATACTCTGGTCTATTACACAGCCTGGTGGTGCTCTTGATTCCACCTCCACAAGTTCTTGAACATGAGCTATAAGGTCCCCATGGTCCCCATTCTCCATCTACAGGACGCGCCTCCATTTCTCTGCTCACACAGATTCCATGGCGGCAGTGCTGCACAGTTGACAAACAAAATAAAATTTATAAGTCAAGGAAAAGGTTACTGTATATGTTAGGCATAGAAAGAACAAAATTTAAGAGCTCACTGCTCTTAATCTGCATCTGGACATTTTCTAAAATATATGTTTTCTTTAAGATACCTTACCCAGTAGTCATATTTTCAAAAATGCTGTCTAGAGTTCTTTGCTCTCTGTGAAAGGTACTGGACACTGAATATATCTTTAGGTCTTGTCACTTTATTCAAATGCCTATATAAGAATCTCAAAATCCTGATCTTGAATTCCTGGTATGTTTTCTTGCACAAACTTCAATAACAGATTTACAGTCATCTTGCACGTATGAGATTCTTCCAGTTTAATTTGGAAATTCAGGCTGATACAAAAAGTGAAAAGGTATAACAAAAAACCACCAAGAAATTCAGTGTCTTTTGAGCATCCCAAAAACTAAAAAAGCTAGTGGGATTGTTTGGGAAAACACACAAGTTTTCAAGCATATAAGACCTTGTTTATACTAAAGCAAGATGACGCTATAGATTCAAGCCTAAACTCAGACTTTCACACCTATAACGATGGGTGTGAAGTATTTTTTTTATTTATTTATATTTTTCAATAATTTTATATTTACTACTAATTTAACAAATATACTGTTACCATTAAAACTGAATATTTAAAGAAATAATAATTATTAGAGCAAGATACTACATTGCAATGGCTATTGCGTTACTTCAGATTTTATTCCTGCTGAAGACCTACCTATTTTCAACTAAAAACTTACATAAATGCGCAAGTTTAATTTCATTTGCTGGGATTAACATTATTAAGACACAGATTGCAAAACTATTCTGTTGTGGTCATGTCAGTTATGAGACTTCACCACCTCATATCTGTAAACTGTTCTTATTTATAGAAAGTTGTAATTACCAGCTATATTTTTTTCAGAAGAATCAAGTGATCAGTCTCTTGCTTGTAAGTATTTACTATCTAATTCCCTGACTCTGCAAATATTTATCCACTTCAGTGGTTACTCAAAAAGTACATGACTAAAAAGTCTAAATGAGAATCTTATTATTGGTTCATGTGTAACTTTTTCCAAAGAACCTGCAGGAATAACCAGCACTAATCCTATTGCTGACTTACAGCAGTTGGAATTCTAATTCACTTGTAACACTGTAGAAAATCCCAAGTGGTATATTTGATCACAACACAGTGGAATGGTTTACATACTCAAATGGAATATTTAGAAGATACTATAATGTCAGCACTATGCCTCCTGCTGACTTCTATGTGGAAAAGGTGTCCTCAACTTTGTCCTTGACTCCAAACACCCTCTGAAGCATCACAGACTGCCCACATCTGGAGACAAGACACTGGTAGGATGGACTACATGGGGTCAGCGCTCATACACAACAGAGAATTCTTTATTTTAGATGGCTGTTTGCAGACTCAGGATTAGACTATTCATTAGGTTTGTTGTCAGGAGGGATTCTCCTAGTTGTATTGACAGGGAATAGCATATTCCATCTTTCCCTGCAGTACATACATGGATCAATCACTAGAATCACCAGAACAGATTATACCAGCTCAACTGCTTGTTATTTCTGAGGCTTAGGCTTTGCCTCTCTGCTCTCTGTGACACAAAAGAGCTTCAAATTACCTTAAAGTCTAGAGGGGTTTTGGTAACTAAAATCTCTGGCACATAATACAATTTAAGAACCTCCGATACACAGAAGATAAAATTCTGTGTAAGATAAATATTCAAGGATTCCACCCCTTTTTAAAACTATTTTAAATGTTACATAGAATTTCAAGAATTATGTTACAAATTTATTGTAGGAACTATCAATTAACAGATTTTGCTGAACACAAAAAAATCATGCATGCAATCTTTCTGAATATACCTGACTGACACAAAACTCAAATGTTTTTCAGTGGTTTTACCACTGCATAAAATAATTCATAGAAGCATTTTTTCCTGATTAGAATATGCTTTTATTATATTGATATTTATGCTCATATGCTCACAATCACTTTGCTCTCAGAATAGAAATTTGTCACAGAATCAGATCCTCCTTTGAGTTCTGCCCAAGTTCCTAATCCAACTTGCCAATAAAATTGCCTGCCTGTATAATTCTTCATCACACTGACTCTTGCACATGAGCCATATCTTTTAAGCCCTGAATGCCTTCCTCTAAGAATATGACCATTCAAGGTGATTTTCAAGCCCAAAGCAAACACAGAACAAATGTTAAATCTATCTTGTCATACAATCAGTTAAATGATCCAGCAGACTGGCCAGATCATCACTCGCTTGATGCTAAGACTAATGCTTTAGCTTAACACCAAGATGACACCTTTATTTCACTGTATATCTGCATATGATTTATCACTGCAGTGCTTACTGTTAGTTTTTATTACTTTTGTCAAGATGCCCTTAGGGTACCTGTGTACACAAACCTTCTAGTACCTAGCATCTAATACCTAGCAATAAAAGATATACTTTTACATAGTGCAGCGATAAGGTAAATATGAGGAAACATTAAGATCTTGCCTTTCTAAGATTTGTCATTAGCATTTTAGGAAATATTTTTTCTACTGTAGGCTGAAGATTTTAAATCCCCTTTCACAAAATGAATACTGCATCCAAATATGGAACAGTGACCTAGAGTTTATGTTCTTTCATCCACAAAAACATTTACAATAACTTGAAGGGAGATTTCAGGAAAAGACAGAGTTGTAAAATGGAATTTTATACCCACAACAGCATTATTTTGATCCATAAAAATGCAAAGCACATGTTCACATCTGGGTTTTTAATAGTTTATTCAACAAACTTGTCTCAGCTATTATTCTGCTACATTCTTACAGAAGCAACATGATGAAGTCACAGTAGAAAACTCCAGCACCAGACGCATTCCAGATGTTCCTCTGTGCTTGCTTCACTGAGAATAATATGGTATACAGAACTTTCATAAACTTATATATAATGGCTAACAATTTTTTCCTACATTTTTTATGGCAAATATAATGTATGCATCATGTATAGTGGGTAGCACTTGTAATTCCAAACATACCAATTGCGGCAAGTGACAATTCTGCTCTACCCAAGGTCAACTGTTGGTTTTCTGTCAGAGAGGCAGAAATTCTGACCCAAATCCACACGTAATTATTATATCTTCAGAGATAAAAAGGAGGGTTAATAGTTCAAATTTGGGATCAATGAACCTACAGTTACCCAGATTTGTATTTATTAATCACCTGCTTACAATAAGCAGTTTGACTCTTGCTTCTGGATTAAACTATGATTTGATAAACTGATTCAGGTACTTCCAACTTATCTCATACCTTATCAAACTTGCTAAATTTCCAGAAAAGCAATTTTGAAAGAAAATATTAAAGCATTAATTGCCAGGCTATGTTCAATTTCGACTGAATCAAGGAGAGTGATAGATGCACGCAGAACAGGACTAGAGATCTTCTGAAATCAAGTACTTCATACACAGCCCAGTACAACTCACAGCAGGAAAAGGACCCCAAGTTCACTCTTACTGCCTATATTTTCCAGGCTACTCCCAGAGATACACATGGTTTTTGAAGATCTTGGGGCAAAGATTGAAACATTGATGCTCCATGTACGAGGACATAGTTTCATGCATCAAAGCCCTGCGTAGCCTTGCAGAAAAGGAGGCTTAGGAAAAAATATTGATCTATTTCCAGACACCAACACATTTCCATGGATGTTGTTGGTAGCTGCTGGTGCTTCTAAAAGGAAAGATGACTGTTTAATCATCTGTGAAGACAAGCACGAGGAGAAAATGAAATGGACAAAGCATTACAGAAGTGGACACAATGGTCTGTATTTTGCCTTCCAAATATCCAAATTTATTGTTCTGATTTCTTTTTGCCTTATAAAATTTCTTCACTCCTGATAACCAGACAGAGCCCTGATAATCACTATCAGCCAGAGAATAGCACAGGAAGAAAAAGTTGTAGTGGATTGAATGCCGGAAAGGAAAGTGGGCATAGCTGGTGCCACAAACCAGATAAGCGCTAAACGCAGTGCTGCAGCACAAGACCAGTTCACTATAAAGCATCTGGCCTGTAGCTGAGGTCTGAGCAGAAATTGTCTCAAAGTAGATTCCAATCACATAGGGCTGTGAAAGGAGTATGACTCTTAGAAGTTACATAGATTCGGCACATAAGCCCATGAGCAGAGAGTGAAGATAAGAACACCCACTCAGATGAATGCCAAAGTCCACAGATCTCAGAGCTGTTGTTTCTGGCTGTATTTATGTCTATGGGGTGTTCCCATTCATTCCCTTGAATGAATGTACTGCTACAGACCGCTCTGTCTTGTCTGCTGCAGGTAGATATAAGGAAACATTTTGCTGCACATTAGACCTATGCCTGCTCTCCACCTTCTTCCTACAATACACACAGTCAGGAAAGCATATTGCTCAAAGAACCAAGGTGAGAAGTAGGGCCTAGAGCATATAACAGTGAAAACAGAGCAGTTAATAACATGAGTATACAAGACAGAAGAAATGGAGGTTGGAGAAATGTGTAACTGAAGTTGTAACTATGTCACCTCAGGTCTCTACCTCTGTAGTATGCATTCTTAGACAAGCCTACATTTATTACTCAGATTGCATTAATTATCTATAAACCCATAATATGTGAATAAATTTTTCAACATTTTCAAATTTTTCTTGCCAAAAATCTACACACTTTATTTCTTCCTTGATATATTCCCACAGAAAACTCAATTTTTCTGAAATCACATCCCATCAGAAAAGTAATTTACAAAAATCCCAGTTTATAGCAAAAATTCTTGGTTTGAGCCCTTAAATACACTTTACTCTGTTTTTACAGTTCAAAAGATCAGATCTGCTGCTGCTTCCCAGATGGCTCCCTATCACCCAACTCTTAAAATCCATCTGAATTTTTTATACTTACTTTACATATAGATACATATAATGAATTATTCTTTCAGATTAACTATCTTCATGTATTACATTCATGAGGTATTCAAGCAATGCAATGATATTTAAAAGAAATCAATATATGGGTAGTAACCTACAACTGAAGAGCAGCAAACATACCTCAGAATCAGAGACTGCTACTTTTACTGATCAAAGCAATCCTTTGTTGGTCTGCATCCACAGTCTCAATTGTCCCTGCATCTCTCTCCTTATGAGGCTATAAAGGGACTAGGATGAAATCTTAATTCACTCGATAGCTATTCCAGATATTTTTTAGAGACACTAGCTCTACGTACAATATATGTCTGCAGTGAACAGAAGTAATAAACATTCCTCTCAGACACAAAAGGCACATGCTTTTCAATCAAACTCTTATTTGTATCATGTGGACTCCTCCTTGCTGTTAAACAGCTTTTTCCAGACTTCTGACATTTGTTTTTTCAGTGGTGTTTAAGTAGCAAAACTGCCATTATGCAGAACACTGGTTCAGCACTGGGACATGGAAAAGTCTGGGTCAGAATCACATAGCTACCTCCTACCTCTCCCTTCTAATGTCCAAAGAATCAGTGGAATACGGGCATTTGTATACTGCTCAGAAATCCAGAGGGGATCAGAGTGCAACCCTTCTGAGTGCCTCAAAAATAATAATGAAAGACAAGACTTTATTGGGGTTTTTTTGCTGTTACTTTCACAGCAAAAAAAGACTTGTTCTGACAATGCCACTCCCAGAAGATAGATCATATCACCATTTTATTTGATTCTTCTTTGGAGGTGGGTTTTTTGGCTCAGATGTGCATCACCAACTCCAACAGATGAGTCACCATTACTGCAATATCATGTAAACTACACTGCTAAAAACTGCATCACTTCATTACACAGAAGCCATGATTCTGAGCCAGGTGTAAGGTGGAGACGGATGTGTAAGGAGAGTTTATCAGTTGGCTTGTAACCAATCTGGTTACACATAACAGTGTAAATATTTCTTTTCCATAATACTACTAGCTTAATACTCCTTTTAATTAGGTCCTCCATAAAATGGGATTAAGTATTTTCTGTGAATGACATCAACCATACCGTGAAAACTGGTACCCTGTAGATTTAGAATTATGAACAAATCCAGTGAATCTAAGGATTCTACCTACTGACTTTTTTTAAATCTGAACAAAACACAAAATAAAGATATTCAACATGCCAAAACCTGAATCACTACCCAAACTCACTTCTTTTCTGGAATTTCAAAAAGAAAGGAAAAAACACCCCAAAACATCTTATACTCGAGGAGAAATCTTTTGTCCTATCCCAGAGTACAAATGCAAGTAAATTCCTCACTAAAGAAACCATTCAATAAAGTAGTCTCCCAAAAAATAAAATAAATGGATAGTAAAAGAAAAGAAATAGAAAACATAATTCAAACAGATAATACCAAGAGCCTGCTGGTCTGCAGAAATTTCAAAGCACAAAGATTTCTGACTAAAATGCAACAAGAAAACCTAATAGGAAGCGGGGCAAAGAGGTCTACTCTAAGTTGTTCACATTTCCTAAACATCCATCAAATTAGCTCCTACCTGGAACCTGATGGCAACAAGAATTATGATGGTTAAGAGAAGGAAACCAGGCCAATTAAAGCATTCCAGTTTCTGTCCTAATAGAAAATAACTCTCTCGTACATCTTGTAATACATAGGGGCCTCATCTGGTATCTCGGTCCTCAATGCAGCATATAAATACTTTATTGTGATTTATTATGTTTTTAATTTGTACTTTTAGCTTATATCATAGCAACAAAAATTACAACTGTGTATATGAAATTCATTGTGGCATCCACTGAGCAGGCTACCTCTACCTAATCATACAGCATAGTTCCTAATTCTGAAGGTAATCCCATGGTAACTTGGTTTACAGAGACAAGACATGAAAAAGCACTAATCATTTAATATTTTTCATGCCATTGTGCCTCATTACACAATAAGAATAACATTTTAATAGAAACTTTATGCTCTTCTTATATCATATAATTGTGTTTAAGAAGATGATCCAGGAATGTATACCTTTGTATTTAATAATCTCTCTCAAAGAAAAACACCAGAAACACTTTCAAGCAATAACTAATACAGTCCTATGGTGTATAGAAATTCACCACTGCAAAACTAGTAAGTGTTTCATATGGCATGTCTAGGTATGTTTACTATCATTTTGTCTCTGAAGTACCAATTAGGCCAAAGAATAAAGGCTGTGTCCTCTGCTTCAGGGAAGGTCTGTCTGACATGAGAAGAGCTAGCAGAAGTTTAGATTTCCTATGGATCTTTGTGAAGCCTGTTTGGCAAACAAAAAGCAACTGAACTGATGAGACACAATGTGAATATCAATGGAGTGAGAAACTGTTCTCAGACACAGCAGAATCGCTACCTATAGGCTACTGTCAGACTTAAGCACTCAGTATGTATAAAAAGAGCTGAAGAGAAATTTTCAGATACTTCAGCAGAAGCCCAACAACCAAATAATTCATTTTTGCAGGTAACTCTAGGATGAACTAAGTACAGTTTGATTGGCTCAAAGAAATTTGACTAGACAGCAAATTGAAGTAAAAGTTTTCTATTTTAGTAATATTAATTCTAGATAATTAATATTAAATCTATTGGAATTTATAAAGGAAACATTCAAATTCCTAAGAAAATATTTTCTTTATTCTCTGTAAGACACTGAAATATTAGGCTGCATTTTCCCTTTAACGTTTTAAGAAAGTGCTACCTGTACCTACTACTAATATTATATACATTAATAAGTCACTGAGCTCTAGAGGTGTGTGCACCATGAGACATACAAAACAATTCTCTTTCACAATGCATGCATGCTCATAGATTGCATATGGCAAGAAAATATTCCATTAGGAAGTGCAGGCACACAGGAAAAGCTGTTTGTTCATTCTCTTGAGAGTCTCTGATATTATTAGATTTCCATCTTCTTGTATTTTGGGGAAGGAAAGATAGAAGGACTGTTAGAGCAGTCCATAGAGCAAGATCCACTAATCCGACACACAACCTGAAGAAAAACTAAAGATTATTGTGAAAATAAACTCACACGTCAAATTAAGCTTAAAAAGTTGATACTAAAATTAAATGCCTTAAATGGATCTTTTCTGTATTCATCACAGCAATAATACTGCAAATGCCAAATATAAATTCATTTAGCTTGCCAGCAAATATTAATTACAATAACTAGTTGCCATGTCTTATTCCCATTAACATCAATAGAAACTTGCTGTCTGAGCTTGAAAGGAGCTGTCCCTTAGACAAGAACAGATGACAATTTGTCAGATTAATTGCTGTTCTTTCTTACATCTTTCAGAGGTAATGACTGCAATTAGCTCTTCACTTCCTAGAGAAAACTGGTTTCACTGCAGTAATTGCATAAAATAGGTTTTTGTATTCTTATATAAAAGAAGTCCTCTGATGTTGGCAAATTAGAGTCAAGTCAATTGAACTAAAGATTACACATGAAGTTCATATAAAAGATGAACTTCCTTTCTCATCAGTGACTGACTGAAAAATGGGTTAAACATAACACCAGCTGCATGCATAGGATTTAATCAAAGCTTCCACTGCAACCTTCAAATAACTTTTCCTATTCTTGCAAGAGGGAAAGAAACTATTTGAGACAGTTTACCCACTAAATTGTTATCCATTAAGACAGTATTTTCAAATTCCTCACTACTGTCTTACCAAATACAGAAAAAGGAAAAAAAAACCCACCAAAAAAACCCCAAACAATCTGTAAAGAGTAAAAGTTCTTGGGGGAAATTTAGTAATAACTGAGTGAAATGTAGCAGCCTATTATACATAGAAATTAGACCAGATATTTTTTAGTCAGCTTTGAACCTATAAACCTATCAAAAGTTAAAAAAAACAACATTGCTCCCACAACCCCTGAAGCTGCCAAAGCACACTACTGTTAAAAGCAGCTCAACATAATAAACCAGCCATACTTAAGATAATCACTGTCATATCTGAACATGTTGAAAAAATCCCCGAAATATTTATTCTCACAATCCCCTGACAGGTACAAAAATACTTTTATTTGCTGGTGGTGGACTGAGACACAGAGAAGGCAAACCTAGATCAAAGAACTTAAGCACCTCACTTCTATTCACTTCCCAAACTACATACAAATCCAAAACTAAACCCCTCAAATCTTCTGTGATAACTCTGGATTCAACTAGCCTCAACTACTTCTGTTTCTATCCAGGTTCTGTAAGTGCCTTGACTATATCTAATAATTAAATATTCATGATCCCTATGGACAGCCCAAGAAAGGTTATATTGTCAGAGGATGCAGACCAAGATCTGCACTCAAAAACAGCCTGCTGGATGAGGCAGTAGTGAGCTGACCTCTCATCACCCAAACACTCTTTACCAAACAAACCAATGAGCAGGGTGTATGAAGTCCAGCTTCCATTCTTTCTTTTTTATGTGTCAAAGCATTTAATTCATACCTCATACAGCCAGATAGAGTCCTACACATTAGGGTATAAGTGAAATAGAGCTCCTAGTTTCTAGCACTGAACACATCCAAGTATCCTGAATTATGTTAAAACAGGCAAGACAGAATACCAGTGAGAGTTATGTGTGGCTAAGGCACTTCCTGGAGTAGATGAAGAGGTACTGATAAATGCTTTCATAGAATCATAGAATATCTCAAAAGCAGTAAGTTGGAAGGGACCCATAAGGATCATCGAGTCCAACTCCCTGCTCCTCGCAGGATGACCTAAAACTAAACCATATGTGTAAGAGCATTGTCCAGACACTCCTTGAACTCTGACAGGGTTGGTGTCATGATCACTTCCCTGGGGAGCCTGTTCCAGTGACCAACCAGCCTCTCAGTGAAGAACCCTTTCCTAACACCAATCTGAATTTCCGATGACAGTTGCACACCATTCATACTTTGTCTGAAACAGATACAATGCACAAATATCTACTGCAACCAGGATACTAATCCAAAGACTCCCTCTTTCCAAAGGAGTGTACTCCCGTATCTAAGTCACTCGTACTTAGTTTGTTTTGGTTCAGTGAAACAGCCTCAGCAACGCAAACTGGGGGAAACACACTTTTGGGATATCTTGTTTCCTGGAAATTCATCTTTGGAGCACTACTGATGAGGAAAACCCAACCTGTTATGAATTATCTGAAGTTTTCAAACAGAAGGGAGATGGCAACTTTCCCCTGAGGTCTTTCACCTCTTTAAAAAGAGAGTTGCATCTGTAATCTTTTATCATTATACTGATCAGACAACCTATGCTATTTATGTCACAACATTACAGGACTTAGAGAAACTGCAAGTAAAATCGGGTAGATACTGTTTACACAATCAATATGCTACAGGTGCAGTATTGCCACACAGCAAGCACTGATCTTTCTTATCTACAACGATTTTGCCATACAAAAGTACTGACTGAGAAATATGTGAAGGCTTACCATTCCCACACCACAAACTGTTCCATCAGCCAAAGGCATATGCTGAGTACGACAACCCTTATGAACACCTTCTGTGCTTGTGCACCATAAGCGTTTGCATTGTTTCTAAAAAGAAAACAAGATTAATGTTGTTGTACCTGTAACACCATTTTAGACATTAGTTGGTATATTTATACTGTTTTCTCATACTATGCGAGTTCAGTGTTTGCTATTAGCACTACGATTTTTCACAGATAAAACCCAACAAAAAAATTTGAAAAAATGGATTTTGCATAAGGCCAGGCAGGAGTGTGGAGTATTTGCAACTGATGTCATTAGAAGTAATAGGTAACCTTGTTTTCTAATTCAGTAGATAATTTAATAAAAAAGCATGAGAGAGATTACGGCTGATACTACGGAGCACAGTTTGAGTATAATCCCCAGATAAAGATGCTAACTGGAATTATTTTTAAAAATACACTGACTAGAAAATTAAGAAGAAAGATACCTTTTAAATTGTTAGAAGACTCTTAATGGACAAATAACATTTATGGATTACAAGATTTACAAAGCAGTCTTCAGTAACACCATCTTCAGGTCTTTGAATCCCCCTTTACTTTTCTATAATATTCCAATAAAGCCTGACTCCTCCTAAACAACACTTTACCTCACCAACAGCTTCTCTTAATCCAGTCTGAATCTGAACTTAAACTCTCTCCTTTAAACAGCTCCAACAAGCCATGCAATAGTAGTAGAGGTATTTCACAAGTTGGTCCAAAATCTAACTGTGTGACATCAACAGTAATGATGTCATAATATTATATTCCTATTTATTTTATATTGCACTGGCCACAATAAGCTTTCAAAATACAACTGAAGTTCATTAATCAAAGTTTTCTTTCCAGATCCCAGTTTTGCTTTAAATAAATGTTTGGTTAAGTATAGAAAATGTACACTTTAACAGCCTTGAAAAGATTTTCTGACACTTTGACAAAGTAGAGGGATTCTACACTTTGGACCAAACATTTGGAACACACATTTGAATTCATATATATTGATTTTAAAGTTATAAGTTGGTAAAAAGCACTAAAAGAGGCATATAAGAAAGATCCATTAATGTAAGATAAGGGCTATAATGTGAAAACATTCGTAAAAAGTGTTGAATTCCCTTTCAGGAGTTGCAGGAAGCCTTAATTTATGCAGCTTTAGTTCTTTTAAAGGAATAATAATCACATTCGTAGGTGTGCAAATCAAAATGAATTAATCCTACTTTTTAATTCTATATATTTCTAGCATATGGAGCTGCAATGCTCTCCACTGAGCTCCTCCCCCTTCAACAAAATAGAACTTTGACATATTTCAGGATAAAATTCTTCCTAAACCAGAAGTCCTAAGATTTCATTTCTAAACCTACCTTTCACTAATTTTTTAGTACGGGTTGAGCATGACTGTATGTGTTGTTCACTCACCAGATATGGGCACACTTGTGACCCAAGACCAAACATAAGCTCACACTGCTTGTTGACATCATACATTGACCCAGGCAGCTGAGAGGAAAGATCATATATTCTTCCACTCGGTTTGTCTAGGAGACATTCACCATAACCAGTACTGTTGTAAAAACAGGAACAAAATGTGACTAAATCACTCCTAATCAAGTCATTGGGAGCTTACTCACACAACACTTACACCTGCATATTTCAGTGCAGTTACAGGTTTGCATGCCTACCTGCCTATATAATGACTTTAAATCAAATTAATAAAATCAACTAGGTCACTTGATTTTCCTTTATTGGATTTTACATTATATCCACTAAACAAAGCTTAAGGGTTTTTTTGCTTTATGGCTGCCATTTCTCATTCTCACATTCCTGCAGGAAAAAAATATGGTACTGCCTAAGTTATACCTACCACTTTATTTTAGGAAGTTTTTATTTAAAAAGTAAGTTTGTCTGTTCTGACCTACTAAAATCATACTAAAGAGTTTATAATTAACCAACATCACTACAGTAAAAAAAAGACTTCTTAGCTTTACGTGTTGAATGCAACTTTAACAAAGTTAATCATCCGAAGTGACTCATCCAAAGATGACTCTTCTGGAGGACTGAGACCTTACAAATCAGTGGTTAAACTTCACAACAGCACAAAATTGGTATTTAAGCAATACTTTTAAAATAATTCTCAGAAAGACATGAAATTAAAAAAAATATATATAGCATTATATTGATACTTACTCAAGAAATTCAGTGATATATTTTTGACTGCATTTTGACCAGGTCCATGGACTTGTATGGTAATTTAAAGTTGGAGCCATCACATGGTATTGAGGTTTAATTCCAGCTTCTTTACATTTAAAGCTGTCATCATGAGGCACATTAAATCTAAGAAGCAAAACAGACAAACTCCAAAACAAATTCAGCAATAATTGAAACTCTTTGTTGTAGCAGCAAAATGCTTGAGTTCTGAGTTTGAAAATGCCTTAAAATTTAATGGGACTCAATACGACTATCTGATGTTATGACAATAGATATTTCAAAAATGCCTTACAAAATTCTCTTTCTCTAAAATGCTCCTAATTATATGATGCTGGGCACAGTGAGAATTTTACAATTACATAGTCCTTTAGCCCACCAGAAAAATTCCAGTGTTTTGGGAGTATGCCACTTTATTTGAACAACTCATCTCCTCAACTGAATGTACAGGCCTTCGCTAGACTCTCCATAACCCACTACCCCGATATTCACATCATAACTCTTACTGTTCAGTAACAAAAACAAACTACAGAGCACTTCAACATCATATTTATGCAACTAACACATTGTCTTATTTTATGTCTCAGTTTAATTACCATGACAAATGGCATGTATCTAAATGAACTCCAGGCACATGAAAATCAACAAGCTAGCTACTGAGCTCTAACGTCGTCGTTACCTACACTGTGGATCTAGAGTATAGCACCTTTCTGCCATCACTGATGAGGTATGCTTCATAAAATAAAATGCTGTCATCTCCTCTTATTTTTCTGTGTAAAGTATTTCTCTGTGTTACTCTATTGTATTCTGAAAGGATCAAACACAAGGAAGAATATTTCTGCGTTACATTAACAATTGTCTTTTCTTAAAGATAAATCCCTATCAGGGCTAGAATGCAGTTGGAGTTAACAGGACATGGTGCACATCTAAGATATCTGTCCCAGTGTCCCAACCAGTTCATATGACAAAAGGACAGAATACAGCTGTACGGCCAGTATTTCCCATAATTCAGGATACCAACCAGGTTATAAAATTCACAATTTCTCTACTTCCAGGTGGTGGGCAAAGCTGGCTCACTGCAAGGGGCAAAAATAATGACTCTTCTAAAAGGGTGTAGCAGACTGCACCCTCTTAGAAATGTAGAACCCATCACTGGAAATTGTCATTTTCAAAAAGAAATAAAAAAATTTACCTGCCAGAAAATAGGTACTTACACATGTCCAAGCTCATGCGCTATAGTAAAAGCAGCACTCAATCCATTTTCTTCGCTTATAGAGCAGCTGCGTAGTGGGTCACACATTGTACCTAGCTCTGCTAAACCTGCAAAATTGAATCCTTATATAAAAGCTTAACAGAACGAATGTTCATGTAGAAGGAGTGACTCTATAAATGAATACTACGGCACCCGAGTTGAAAGTCCTGCCTCAACTACACAGCAAGTTTACACATAACAAAAAACCACCTGGCACCACAGTACATGCCAGGGCAGAACAGCATTGAGAAGTTGATTTTTTTTGTCTGTGTGATTAAATTTTGCATCTATTTTCTGATTTATTCCTAACTGATTTTTCTCCCTATGGTGAAATTCTCTTATATATTTTGTTATAAAATCATACTGATTAAAAAAGAATAACTCACCAAGAGTATCACACTTCTCTCTAGCTCTGCAGATATCTTCCCTTGAACGAAAAGATTTATTTAAAATTATTACAGCAAATAAATTAACGTTTAAGTATTTCACTGTTACTATATTAATTACAGCAACTGCAAATCTGATTCTCAATTTTTAATCTTACAGTCCATTCAAACAATTTGCATTCTAGTGAAAGAAGTAATTTAAATTCACCAGACTAAGCTCACAGTATTGCTTTTTATCTAGCCTGCAAAGAATAAAAATTCAAATACTATGTTATTTCTCTACAATGCAGAAGGTAGTTCAAGCATGAAATGCTGCTGAAAAAAGTGCAGATTGCAGTATACTTGAAACTACTTTAAGTAGTGGACCATCTGACAAAATAACAACATAAAATTCAGGACAAATATCAAACAGTTTGAAGTGCTGGAGTGTGTCCAACTTGAACACTGGGGGAAAAATAATGGAAAAGAACAGCAAAAGAGAATATATTTCAGTGAACGAACAACAGAACCTTTACTGAGGTAATCGGTGTACAGGAAGAATATATACTAATATTTAAATGTTTTTCATTTGTAAGCTTTTGGTAGTTCTAATTATGCCTGGGCTATCAGGAGCTGACCATCACTGCATCCTTCAGCTGATTCCATTATGAACACCACATCCCTATCGCATATATGTACAATGGTTAAAGTCTTCATTTCCTTGTAACAATTTCAGATCTAAGTAATTTCCATCATCTTTAATGAAAGGTTCATCAGATGGTTAGCTACCAACATAGCACTCAGTAATTGCTCATGTATTGATAATCAGTGGTTTGGGAAGTGCAAGATAGATAATTGAAGTGAGTAAAGACTAAGAACAATATCAGTGGAATGGTTAAAAAATGATGTTGCAAAAAAGAAACCGAAGCATTTGTCTCACTTAGCTGAGTAGTTATGGCTATTTCAGATACTGTACCTAGTGATAAGAACAGCAGTATCATGATGAGAAGGGTGAGCATCATCCAAAGTGTTTTGTGCTTGCTGCCATAAGCAAAAATTACGAAGAGTGGTAGCTGCATTAAAAGTGATAGCTGGTCCTTCCTAAGCAAGAAATGGCCAAAAAATCCAAATAAGGGTTTTAATATTCACTTGCACTTATTACTTTGTCGTCTGTGCCCCTAATCTGCAGAACAATGACTGTGCATGGAAAGGAAGTCAGCAAGACTCTACGTAGGTTCACTGACACAGATTTATTTGTAGGATCAGGTCTTAATTTAGCTACAAGTCATCAGTTACAAGAACCCATTATTTTAATCAATGTGTGTGAGCATGCACCACGTGTTAAATATTAAAAAAAGGTGACAAGACATTTGTGATAAATACAAAAACATGTATTTGAAGAGTGTATACTTCTTACAATCTTAAAATATTACAGTTGTTAGGGCTGAAAATCCTCCATCAAAACCCTCAATAAAAGTTGTCATTTCCCTGTCATGTTTCCATGCATATAAACACACTTTAGGTAGTTATGCCATAAGCTTTCATATAGTATCTGATTTATGTCCATCTAGGTCAACAGGAGGTGCTAATAGAGAGAGGGGGAAACAACACAGGCATTAAATAAAGGCTCTGAAGTTAACCTCATATTTGACATCTCCTATTTGAAAACCAAATTTTACAGTTAAAGAAAATATTTTGTATTTAAAACTAAAAAATTGTAAACTTTGGAATTACAATGGAAATTCATGTACTTTGTTTCTTCTATTAGAAATAAATCTTTAATATTTATTTTTCCTACCTGTTCATTGTGAATTACGATTAACTTTACAATAACTATATTTATAAGATTTCCAATACTTGGATCTTTATAGATTGCTGCAACCTAAAGAGAAAAAAAGTCAGAAGATTAGAATATTAAACTCATCTGATAAACCATATATCTTTTTGTCATGCAAACAAGTTATCTAGGAAAAACAAGTTTCTACACAATAGACTTCTCACGTATCCATCTGTACCTTTCTACCCAAGAATATGGTGACAAAGCCAAATTAGTTGCCCAGTTTTTAATATCCAAATAGCTTTAGTTTTATATTCATTTCCAAACACTCAGACACCATGTTGAAATGCTAGTGTAAAAGTACACCTGTTATACACTGTAAAACCTGTAGTTTATTTATAAAATATTGAAGGAACAAAACTGCGACAGTCAGACATAAGCTGGTTTATGCAGATGATTTGTAGAATCAATACCTAGACTATTAGAGGGTTTTAGAAAGCAATTTTGAACCAATAAGTTTTTGCCCTTTCTTTTAATGGAAGCCGGACTGAGTTGTAAACCTGTATTGAAAATATACATGACACATGAAAAGGCTTCCTTCTTCATTCATAAAATTCATATTTACATACCCAACCAGCATTTTTATACATAATTTTGCAGCCAGATAGTAAAAATCATGAGTCAGTTTCATATACCAAAGTGAACCACTTTGAAAGTTATTCTTCATAAAAGCAGTAAAAAAGTTTATTCATCCTTAATAATAGCTTCAGACATCCCATCCATATGGATTCTACAATTTGACTTAACACAGTTGTTGAATGACAGCCTTATCTAAGCAAGAGTTACCACCAAACACAGAAGTACTGGCTTTCCTCCCTTCTTGCTTGTGCTAAGGCTGCAAGGCTACAGAAGTAACAGGATCAAGGAACTAATCCAGCTGCAAAGTAATATGTTTTTATTTTCTTTTTTTTGTATCATGTAATGTTGATCAACATGATCTCATTCCTGGTGCAGCCCTTTGGACACAAGTGCTAACAGAGGGAAAGGTGCAGAACAACAGACTTCTTTCAAAAGTAGCCTACACTTGAACTGGCTCAAATTGCTTGTGAAACCACAGCCTTGCTATGTATCAATCCTACGTACCTGAGACCAAGTAATTCTGCTAGAAGTTGGAACTGACAGAGCACTGGCTCCCACTGAATCATACTCTCCCTCTAAACTGAAGAGAGCGCAATGTGCAGCGTTGTCCTTCATTATTTGTTCATACACAAGGTAGAAATAGAGGATTTGATAAGGGCAGGGGAGGAGCCCGAGTTATGGAATCCATATGGAGAACACATTTCAGAGCAGCACAGCTATTGTCTGCTTCCTTCCATATGGACTCCATTCTTGGTTACTAACCAGCAAGTGCCCAACTATTCTGAGATGGGAATAAGGAGCATCTCTCAAGCACTCACTAAAGAGTTCAATTAGGCATAGACACATTCCGAATACCTTTATCAAAGAAAAGGTGCCTGTAAAGGCTCAAGCACTATTTAGGCAGAAGAGATCATCTGAATTTGAATGAAACTACCATTTTGCTACTATCTAAACTACTTTTAAATGACCACAAACTGTCAATTAGTATAAGAACACTCATAATGTGTTCTCACAGTTTGAGATCCACTTTGATAAACCTAGAAAGGATATTTCTGGATATTTATCCTCCCCATGAAATATCACAAACAGTCATGGTATGTTCCTGAATGAATTGGTGTCTTAGAAGAACAACAAAAACACAGTTATCACATTCATCTCAGTTCATGTAACTAACAGTAAGCAAGCTGTCTAAATTCCTTCAACAGTCAATGAAGAAGGAGAAAGGACCAAGTGTTGTGTAGATTTGACTGTCTGAAGACACATATTTAGATATATGTATTTTCACACAAGACAGTAAGATAAGTTATTTCAATTCTTTATCACTTTAATATGGAGGGAGACAAGATGTCTAATTTTCAGATGTATGAGGCTAGGGGAGATTAATTCCAGCCCAACTATTTCAAGTTTTATTTCTTTTTAGCAAAGAAGAAACAGAAGATGGGTTCATATAGCATTCCAAAATCATGTCAGAGAGGAATCTGAAATGAGATCTGTGAGGATCTTTGGTTTATAATGTGAAAATGCTTGTCCCAAGGATTAACTCTCCTACCACATAAGCTGATATAAGAACCACTTACAACAGAATGTTACAGCATAAACCTATACAAGAAGATTACACACATAGAGTTAGCAGAAACATCTTTTATGGAACAAGTAACAAACTGTTTCACATCTAGATTATAACATTGAAACAGGCACTGCTATAGAAATACAGTAAACAGAATTCTAGAATGATTTGGGTTGGAAGGGACCCTTAAAGATCATCTAGTCCAACCCTCCTGGCCACAGGCAGGGACATTTTTCACTAGATCAGGTTGCTCAAACCCCCATCCAACCCGACCTTCAACTCTTCCAAGGATGGGGCACATCCACAACTTCTCTGGACAACCTGTTCCAGTGTATCACTACCCTCACCATAAAAAAATTCTTCCTTATATCCAATCTAAACCTACCCTCTTCCAGTTTAAAACTGTTATCCCTTGTTCTGTCAACCACAGGCCTCAGTAAAAAGACTCTCTTGATCTTATGAGTCCTCTTTATACACTGAAAGGCTGCAATCAGGTCTCCTCAGAGCCTTCTTTTCTCTAGCCTGAACAACTGCAATTCTCTCATCCTTTCCTTATAGGAGAGGTGTTCCAGCTCTCTGATCATTTTTGTGGCTCTCCTCTGGACCCACTCCAACAGGTCCATGTCTTTCTTGTACTGGGTGCCCCAGTGCTGGATGCAGTGCTCCAGGTGGGGCCTCATGAGAGTGAAGTAGAGGGAGAGAATCATCTCCCTCAATGTGCTGGCCGTGCTTCTTTTTCGAAGCCCAGGATACCATTGGCCTTCTGGGCTGCAAGTGCACATTGCTGGCTCATGTCCAATTTTTCAGCCACCAATATCCCCAAGTCCTTTTCCACAGGGCTGCTCTCAATCCATTCATCTTCCAGTCTGTATCAATACTGGGAATTGCCCTGACCCACCTGCAAGACCTTGCACATGGCCCTGTTGATCTTGGTGAGGTTCACATGGGCCCATTCCCCAAGCCTGTCAAGGTCCCTCTGGGTGGCATCCCTTCCCTCAAGCAAATCAACCGAATCACTCAGCTTGGTGCCATCTGCAAACTTGCTGAGGGTACATTCAATCCCACTGTATTTCATTGCTGAAGATCTTAAATAGTATTGGTCCCAATACGGACCCTTGAGAGACATCACTCATTACTGGTTTCCACTTGGACATTGAGCCATTGACTAACTCTTTGGACATGGCCATCCAGCCAATTTCTTATTCATCTAACAGTCCACCCCTCGAATCCATCTCTCCAATTTGGCAGCCAGAATGTTGTGGGGGACTGTATCAAAGGCCTTACAGAAGTCCAGGTAGATGACATCCATAGCTCTTCCCTTGTCCACTGATGCAGCCAATCCATCACAGAAGGCCACTAAATTAGTCAGAAATATCTTTCTATTAACTTGTAAATCAGTCTAGTTAATGTCTTGTTCTGAAATTCAGGGAACAGCTGCATTTCACTGGCTGTCAAGTAAAATGCATGCAGGTCATCTGAGGTAGTGACACTTGGCACAGGAGACAAACCAGTATAGGATTTGTCCAGTTCTACAAGGTTATATATCAGGTAGAATAGGCAAAGGGATTGAGAACTGGATGGGGGGGTTAATTAGGTTCAGCTAACACCAAAATACCACGAGTGCCTAAACTGCAACTATGAATCTTCAGTGCAACATTACCCCTCAATTTCTTAAAGGCCTCCTGTACCATAGTATGTAAAAGGAAGACTCATTTCTGATCCTGGGTGATTAGAATGATCTGGGCAAGGAGTCCAAGCTGGAGCCGTCTTGGGACTAGAATTTAGTATTTCTTGCTCTTGTTTATGGTTATTACTGTAGTTGATGGATGTTCCCTCATGTACATTAATAGTCCCTTTAAAAAAAAAATCTGTTACTGTTGTGCAAGCGCTGTCTTTTGAGGTTATCTGCTCACAAAATCTGAAAACAGATGAGGCAAAGAAACCAACACAAAACCCAGAGTCAGGTGTCCTCCTTCCTGCCTGTTGACACAATGTCCATTTAAAATATTTGAGCATAAGTATTTCTTCAAAACCCAATACAAGTTACTCATACCTCAGAGGAGATGCATTAGACTGAGCAGGTATGAGAGAAGAATATCTCATTGCACACCTGAAGAGAATCTGTTGCAGGACCTTCAACACCATATCCATGCACCATCTGAATTATCTACTGGCTCTGTCTGTAGACCAGCTGAGACCTGAAATCATGTCACTTAGATGCCCAAGGCCAGCAATTCTTGCCAGAATCTGAAGCAGACTTTCTCTCACACTGGAGACAGATAAGCTCCTGCTAAACATAAAAGTAACACTGTTCTCATTAACCCTACATTTGAGTCAAAGTATGGATCCTTTGTCCCATAGGCACTTTCAGAGCCTCCAAAATTTAGTTACTACCACTGCTTAAGAAAGATCAAAGAGCAAGACTCTGTGCTGATAATGAGTTGCCCTTACAAGTGAAGTAAAGTATATTCTGCAGCCTGGCTGAACACATGTGTGAAGAGAAAAGTCCTGAGAGTTGAAAACCACAAACCAAACCTGAAGATTTACCTAGGGAACTGTACAGGCTAAAATCATCAACTGAGACTTGAAATGATAGGTCACTGCAGGGAAGTATCAAAGATCCGGAATATGAGATTCTTATTTTTAGTTAAAAAATAAAGGGATAAGTACTCCTTGCTCCTGTATTCTAAGGATACATCTTTCAATGCTCTCTTATTAGAAGCATTCATGAAAAAGGATGATGAAATGGGATAGGAATTTGACAGAATACACCATTTCTTTACAATTTCCAGATCTACTTGCTTTACAGTGATCTAAATCCAGGCTTCACAGAAGTAGGAGGTAATAGCCAAGACAAAAGGAAATTAGTTTCAAGAGATTTTTTCAGACTCTTAACACCAGCATCCACACCACAGAACAGTTCAGATGGCACAGCAACAAAGAAAAAAAGAAAATATATATAATATATATAAATAAAGCTAGTTACCCTTCAGTGGAAGGATCACAGCTTTCATTTTCAAGAAATTCTCAAAGATTAAGTCAGGTCTCACCATCACCACAGCTGTGGCTGCCAGGTGACTGGAAGCAACTTGGTCACAACAAAGTTTAGTTTCTCTTGATACCCCTGTTGTAACTGCCCATTAAACTCAGACTATGAATTGTGGAAAATGCCCTATTTAGAAAAAGGGTTGTAAACAAGCAAGTACATCTAGAGGCTGAAAGATAAGTAAATGATATATCCAAATCAAATTGGACTTCTTCAGCTCTTTTTTCCTAAATGTTGTATCACAAGACCTCTTTTTGTTTCCTCTTGTCTGTTACACACAACCATGGTACTAGGAGAATACAAACATTCATATCCCTTGAAAGAAACACAGTATCACTTCTTAGCTCACATGTTTTGCAGGCTCCAACAATCTCTTATTTATCACTGTAGTGCTGAAAGGATGTAAGATATCCAGGATCTGGAAGATTTCTCCTTCACCTCTTCCATTGTCACATCCTGATTCTGTCATATATTTCATATGACCCCAGAATTGTCTGAAGTCATGAGATAAAGAAGTCACCACAGCATTTATTGCTTCACTGAGAGAATGAGAAAGAGCTTATTTATTGTTATTTCTGCTGGTGTTATCCCTATTCTGTTCCATCCTTATTTCTCAAACTTGTGATTTCACCGGTAGAACCTAATGCCAGCAGAGACTTCTCATGCAAACTTGCACAAGTATACCTACACACCTCAGTTACCATTTTTTTCCCCCCTATGAGTTTTAGGTCATCTCCTATATCCTCATCCAAGTCCTCTTCAATCTACCATACCCTGAGTTAACCAAGTAGATGTTCCAGATGACTCCCTATGGTGCTCTAGTGGAGGCAAAAAGAGAAAAGATATCCCTTTTAAAAGGCTGAGTCACCCTGCCAGGAATGCCTGTGCTCTTACCTCTAACTTGGGACTGAGATGGTTGCAAAGATATCCCTTTAATATTTCAATAACTCAGTAAATGATGACTTATCTACAGTCTTCTGACGAAAACATGTACCAAGGCTATAATTGGATAAATGCTATCATGTAGAGCTCAGATGTCAAAGCATCCTTCCTTTCAGTATCTCAAAGAAACTACCTGAAAAGATCATTTTACAAGGCACAGCCATAGCCAGGCTTCTCTAGCCATTAGAAGCTACTGAGAAAGACATATGAGTGTTGCTCGGCAAAAGGTCTCCTCCTTGTACACAAGATGAGTCCCAGGTAGCTTAGAGCAAGGCCTTTGTCATAATTAAACAGTACCAAGGCTTCACCATAGGGACAGACCTTGAACCCTGTACTACTGAGGAGAAAGTCAGAGACAAGTACTAGTTTAATCATTAGATATCTAATTAACAACAACCACCACCACCTAGGTAACAGTAGTAGTAAATAGCACTAACAGCAGTGAAGTGTAAAGATGGGCAAGTATGTGCCTGCCTACATACTACAAAATTTCATAGAATCACTTCGGTTGGAAAAGACCTTTAAGATCATTGAGTCCCACTGTAAACCTAACACTGCCAAATCCACCACTAAACCATGTCTCTAAGCACATCTCCATGTCTTTTGAACACCCCCAGGGATGGTGACTTCACCACTTCCCTGGGCAGCCTGTTCCTGTGCTTGACAACCCTTTCAGTGAAGAAATTTTGCCTAGTATCGAATCTAAATCTTCCCTAGCACAATTTGAGGCCATTTCCTCTTGTCCTATCACTTGTTACTTGGGAGAAGAGACCAACACCCACCTTGCTACAACCTCCTTTCAGGTAGTTGTAGAGAGCGATAAGGTCTCCCCTCAGCCTCCTCTTCTCCAGACTAAACAACCCCAGCTCCCTCAGCCGCTCCTCATAAGACTTGTTCTCCAGACCCTTCACCAGCTTCATTGCCCTTCTCTGGACACGCTCCAGCACCTCAATGTCTGTCTTGTACTGAGGAGCCCAAAACTGAACACAGCATTCCAGACACAGCCTCACCAGTGCCAAGTAGAGGGGGAGAAATCACTTCCCTACTCCTGCTGGCCACGCTATTCCTGATACAAGCCAGGATGCTGTTGGTTTTCTTAGCCACCTGGGCACACAGCTGGCTCTAATACCTCTGTATTAGCTGCTGGACCTTAAGATTTAGAAAGGTATGAGGCATTATGACATTTAATATACAGGCACCCTGGAACTGGAATTCAAGGACAGTCACAATTTAAAAAAGAGTAGGCTTTTTTTAAAACCCATGTAGATATCCATATGTCAAGGTAACCAACAAGTCTAGCTCAGAGAATTTTATATGAATGATACTTTGGAAATAATTGTTTCCAATTATTCATTGGTATATTCACTGGTGTATAATCAAATGTCCATTTTCATTTTAACCACATCAAAGTGCACAGGATCTTGTGGTTTTATATATACAGAAGAAACATGATAAGGTATAGAGCTTAAGCAAGAAACAAATGACACTGTGCTGGCTCTCCAGATTTCACTGAGAGATAAAAAAAGCACTGAACATTCCTGCAGCATTAGTAGTAATACACTGATCTGAGTGAAAAAGGGATAATACACAAGCACAGCTGTCTAAGTAGCAGATGCAAGGAGCAATATACTTATCACTACATTTTGAATTTAAAAATATTTATTGCCTTTCAGATGCTAGTCATACAAATGAAATAATTAACCTACAAATTATTCAATCTTCTGCCTATTTTCAAATGACTATATGGGCAGAATCAGTAATGTCAAATACTCTTAAATGCTAGTATGCATCTATGTTTTCCCAGAGTGTTATGGAAAGATGAACTGTTAACAGTTGTATGGTATGAACTGCAAAAAAAGTATAAAAGCATGCTTTAAATTCATCTCATATATATATTACGACAAAATAATTTGGCTCTTTTTAATGACAGAGGCAGCACTCTGGTGCATGGGATCTTTCCACACAGATAATATTTCATGATCAATGTTGATGATTAGCTGTCAGAATGGCAAAAAAAAAGTATAAAAAAAGACTATAACTAGAAAAATTTTTTGCTATGAAGACCTGTTACTTACTGCCTTACATTTTACATCTCAGTAAATTATGGTAGCCACAAAACATTACTAAAATGACAGTAACTCTTTCAAGGTACTTCAATGGCAGCTTGATTTGCACAGATCTGAAAGACTACACGAAAAACCAAAACAATGGAGAGTCAAAACCATTTATGTGCAGTCCAAGTTCAGAACCTGTCTAGTGACAATTAAAAATACCAGCTTTTAACACCATTTTATAATGGTATTATTTTACCATTATATAATGACATTTTATGATTCCACAGTCTCGCTGTAAGTTAAATGATCTAAATTGATGCTGTCTCAATCCTCTCCTTGAATGCATGGCTGTCCCCCTCCCATGCTCCAATCCTAGCACTCACATGACTAGGCAGTCAGCCAAGTTCACCATCTGAGCTGGCCAACATAGCCCAACCACAGGTGGTTTTACATGTCAAATTTTCTTTTCAGAAAGGCAAGATTACAAAGTTCTTGCTGCAAGCAGACTAAGAACAGACCACCAAAACTAACTATATAAGCAGTGCATTTCTTAAAAATATGTCAGTAATCAGGTTCCTGATTCAGAAAGTGAGGACAGTACCTCAGAATATATCATGGAACCAGATTTGATGATCTTTTGGTGCTTTTACAGTACACTCCAGTGTCTTAACGAATTATTTCAGTTGCTGAGATCAAGCCTTAGTGTTAAGGACCTCAAATTGTCGCAACATAATGTGCCTAAGATAGAGTCCTCCAGCTACTAAATCTATTAAGGCTGTATCTACTGCCTGGCTCTGCCAATGCAATGCTTGGAGGAACAAGAATGAACGTTGCGAGTTAAGCAATCACAGATATCTATTTTATTTATCATTCTACATTAAATAACACCACTCTTTATCAAAGCTTTTGTACTAAAATACAATAATGTCCTATGGTAAAGGTTTTCCTTGTACTTTTAAATACATATTTCAATCAGAACTAGTAAGTATTTCCAAGACATAGCGTAAATACTGTGAATACTCATCTTGCCAAGATTTATGCAATTTTAAAGACATGAGAAAATGCATTCCAGTTCCAGTTCAATGGGATTACTTGCATGCTGAGAGTTAAGCCTTTTCAGGTTGAATTGGATGAGTGACAAGACACTTAAAACCCTAAAAATATTTAGCAGTATATTTCAGTTCTTATTTTCCACTCATAAAACAGTATCCTATAGCAGCAAGTTTACTTTAGTGGCTTTGTTGATGCTAAAAAAAAGAAAAGAAAAATGGGCCAGGATTTCAAAGGTTCTTTTGGGACCTAGATGTCTTTTTCATTAAAATTTAATGGTATTTATATGCTTAAACTTTTTAGGTTTCTTTAAAATCCAAGCCAAAACTGAATATCCTTAAGTTTTAGAATTATTATAAGAGTAGAGTATAATGCTTGATTCATTTAAAATGTCAGCAACTTGACAATTTCCTGTAACAGGAGAAGTCACTTGACCAGACACAAGTACCGGTTAAATTTAATAATCAAAGCTATCTGTATAATGGCAGAAAGGATAAAATTTAATAGTTTCATTTCTTCCCTTTATGGGTAATGAAATAAGACTAATAATGGTTCTATTTCAAACACTAATAGGCTGTGGGTCAAGAAATGACCCACCTGCATACTGATGAATTCTAATACAGATTACATAGCAAAGAATGGTAGTCATCTCTTTTCCTATTCTTCACATTTATTACTAGCTTACTGAAAAACAACTATTATGGGGAAGGAGAAGAGGAAAGAGACTGAATACTGTATCATATGCACTACTTTGTTTGACAAAGCAATATACATATACATACACACACATATATATATATATAGAGAGTAGAGGCTTGGACCAGATGACTTCTAAAGGCCCCTTACAACTTAAATTTTTCTGGGATTCTATGACATCATTGAAATGCTTCAAGGAGAAGGGATATGAGCTGGGATGTGTATTCTTGGAGGGGTGAGGATGAAATTGACTGGACTGTGAAGAAAATCTTTCAGAATTAAGATCTGATTTTATATTTAAGAAAATCTGCATTTATAAAAGCTAAGCATTTCTAGAAATAAAGTCTTAAACTTTTGTTTCAAGATTACCTTCAGAAGTAGCAGATGTACATGTGGAAAAAGAACTGCTAGAAGATGCCAGCTATAGATCTTACTACCTACTGTGGTATTCAAAGATATTAAATTCTCCTTAAAGATGTACTGTTTTATTATATGTCATTACCTCAAAGCCAGCAATAAGTGCCCTAAGCCCTAGTTTTACAGTATAGATAGGTAAGCAGAAGAATGCAATCACAAGCTTTGTAACAAAGAACTGGTATTCTTTCACTCATACATGTATATGTTAAATGCTAGATCTTAAAAACAGTTCATATAGACTCCTTCAGCAGCGATTGTACAATGTATATCCTATTTACCTAGTAGAAGTCCAATTACATAAGTAAAAAGACACAAGAAACATTGCACTGTAAGGAACAGTGGCTGAATGTACAACATCTACAGATGCAGGAACAATGTTCTTAAAAAAGAAGATCAGGAATTGTATTAACTATAATCACAACAGCACCTCATGAAAATTATACAATAAATGTTCCATTTCATCTTTTTGTAAATTTGTGAAAAACAGCTTCCATCTTAAAACAATATTTTTTACCACTTCATTTTGGTTCTTAGTACAGCTCGGTATTAAAAAAGTAACTTCATAAAAAATGGCATCTTTGGGATCACTTGTTTCTGAAAGAATTCCAAGTTGTGTCTGTACTATAAGTTGAAGAAAAAAATCAACCTTTCAATACTGATTTTTTTAATACATGAACTTTCAGACCTTCACACCACTGCCAGCAGAAGAATTCAGAATACTATAAAATTAAAGCCAACTAATCACCCTTAAAATTTCACTATTTTTCTTATAAACCAGTTAAAGAAAATTCCATCTTTTAAATTTAGGTGCTTACATCTGTGTAGTATGTTTCAGCACTTCTATTACCATCAGCTAGAGATCTAGACATTAGAGCGAGCAGAATTCAGTTCGGTTGCCTAACTAGACATTATCTAGCATCACTTCAGATGCTATAGGTTATCAGACACCTATACAGAACTGGTAGATACAACACATGACCTACAGGAGGCTTGCACACCTTTGTGAAGCAGCAGCTGAGGCCAAGTCAGATGTCCTATCTGACAGGCCATCTTAAATGGCACTGGACATTCCATGAAGTGAATTAATTGACTGGAGTGGCAACTACAGAGCTATTCTGTTCATCCAAAAGTAGGTGTCTACAACTGGAAAGAATTACCATGCAGAATATTTTAGCACACCTTTTCCTAAAATGGTTCAACAGATGTCATGGTTAACCTTTTGATTTTACAGAGCTTATTGTACGAGATCCTGAATCAATACAAGAAGTGACTTTTGGTTCAAGAAAGAATTAACCACAGAAAGAGCTCAACTAAATGATGCTAACTCAAAGTCTGACCCATATTAATTTGAAATTACTTGAAAAACTAGAATTACTATAACCAAGCATTTTTTCACAATGCCTTTTAACCTCTCTGTCTGCTGTCATTAATCCATATGTTTAACTCACTGAAGCTTAAGAATTCTTCTAATGCAGCAGCAAATCAGGAAATAGGTCACAGCATTTCACCTACACACCTTACTGCATTAAACTGAAAAGATCCATGATCTGAAGTTTTTGCCCTACTTTTTTGTTTATGGAGTCTTTCTTTTAATGCAGAATTCAGTCAAACCAGAAGACTGGGAAGTTGCAGAAGAGAAAACAGAAGAGAAATAAGTTCATAAGTATTAGCAATTTCAGTTAAGTTTACTTACTATTGACATCAGTGTCAGTATGTAGTGCTGTAAATTCTGCCCATGGTGACGAACCATTTTGGTGTCAGCTGTAACCATCACTTCTACATATCTTGGATAGGAAAGAAAACGTTTTTTCCTGGAATGTGGATTGCCAGCATCCTCTATGGATAGGTTATTTAAAGAATACTCTAAACTGAGAGACTTCTGTAAAACATTGCTCTCTTCCTTTAAACTGCTGAAAGTTGGATGTAGTAAAGTGCTCTTCAATTCTTTTTCTGTAAAGTAAAAAAAGATTCTGCTGAATGCAGTTTCTAAATTTAGAGAGAAACAGGAGAAAAGCTGCCCAAAAGACAAAGTGAACTTATATTTGTGATCTTATTTCCAAAAGAACCAGTGCAAGAATTAAAAAATATATTAAACATGGAAGGCCGTAATAGGAACATAGAACTGGACGTCTTTTACATTACCATATAGTTCTATCATATACGTATTCATTGTTAAAAATTAGTTAAGAGATAGCAGTATTATACAGTTCCTAGAACACAGTATAATCCAAACAGGCAGGCTGGAAGGAGATAAGCACTACAGCTTAAGCAGTGCAACAAAGGAATGAAGTTAAACAAAACACATTTTTACATGCAAACCTTTGACACCAACAGAACCAATCAAAACAAACCATAACAAAGACCAGGCCCGAGTCCTGAATTCAAGGCCCTACTGACTTTCATTTATACAACATTTTATTTATATGAGTATGGGGTTTATTTCATAAGTAAGTAGGCATTGAAAGCCTTCAGTGACTTGCTTAACAGCTTTGTTAATATTCATTACGTAGGGTCAGGTTCTAAAGGAAATATAGAACCCTATAGATAAAGTAGTCGCCTTGACAACAGCGCACATAAAACCAAAAATACTTAACTGAGAAGCCTATCTGAATTCTCGCTACTCTCCAGAACTTAAGCACCCAACTGGACAGTTCAGCCCCCTCAGAACAAACCTCCACTGTCTTTCTGGAAGCTAGATTTCCTCTTAAGAAATAGCTGCCAAAAGATATGTCTCCTAATCCTTTTATTCTAACAACTTAGTGACTACAGCACTGACTCAAGAATTCAGAGATCCCAACTCTGTCACCCTCAAGAGGATTTAAATCTATGCAGTCCATATTTCAAAGGAAGAGCCCTCATCCATAAACTTTAAGCTACTTTTGACAGGTCAATAGCCTGCCCTCTTTAAAGTTAGGGCACAATACAGCCAGAAAACAGCAGAGGAAAAACAGCAAGCACCTTAGTCTGCTGAGTAATTGTCTAAAAGTCAGTCACAAAATATAGGTATAATTGCAAAAACTATTGGCACTAACAATAACAAGCAGAGAATTTGGGGACTGGCTTTGAAAAGGAACTTGTTCATGAGTACCTACACATTAGATGTGTTCAGACTGACTGAGTTTGATGTGCTGAAGAGAACTGGCTGAAGCAATCTCATATGGACATTATCTTCACTAGGTCACAGAAGGTGTCTGAGATTTCAGAGTACTGGCAAAATGGGAAACAGCATCTATATTTAAAGTGGGAGTTTAAAGACAACCTAAATTTATGGATCAGCTAAGACAAATTCAATACTAGAACAGATCAAATTTTGTTTATAAATACCAGAAATCAGCAAGTGGCTGAGTAATAACTATCACATTTATCAAAAACATTACGGCAAACTCAGATGAGTTTCCCTGTATTAAGGAAACAGGATTTATGGATAGAGGAAATGTAGCAGATGTCCTATCCTGACTTAATTTTTCATTAGCAAGTTAGTTTAGAAGAAACCAGTACAAAACAAGGAAAGATTAGTTAGACAATTTTAGAAGTAATTATTACAGTCTAATTTCAAACTAAAAATGTACTGAATGCTATGCCCCTCCATATCCTCTGTCAAGGTTCACTTATTAAAGAGAAACTCTCATCATCACAAGTATTGCTAGATATGCTCTAGATCAATAAAGTGACACCCTCCTTTATGGGAGAATGTGAACAACCAGGCAAGACTAGCATTAAAGGAGAGAAATCTCTTCTTCAGAAGGACAGAAATACAGCACAAGGTTTTTCTCCATTAACATTTCTGTAACTTTGCTCCCCCAAAAGTGACAGTAATCCCTGGCTCATGATCTTTTGTAGTTGCTCCAATGAATGAAAAACGGGAAAGATGCTTGGAGCCTTTTCCTCACACTAGGTTGCTTATATTAATAGAACTCTCATACACAACAGAAAAAACCAAACCACCCAAACTGAAAGACCTCTACTTTGGTTCAGTACATATTATTCATCATTAAAAAAAGAATTAGGAATAACACTTGCTTGATTTTCAAACAAAGCACTAACTCCTTGTACTGCAATGACAATCAGTGAATAGATAGCATCAGCTTCCTAAAACAGAGCTGAAGAAAAGAAATACCTTTCACTAGAATTTGTTGAATGCAAGATGATCATAATGGTTGCTTTCTGGTCTTAGTATCTACGGAAAAGCAGAGTTCTCAACATATTGTTTCTGAGTGTAAAATATGCTTTAAGAATTTTCCAAAATTAAAAACACTAGCCACCCAAGCTACACCATCATTTCTGCAATTTATGTTTTCAAACACCTGGACAGATATTCCTTAAGAAAATAAAGTTGAAATGTTATTATTTTGCTTCTCTTCAGATAGTCATGTTTATGCACTCAGCCTTGCTTAAAACATTCCTGAAGTGCAAGTACATTCAAAATGCATAAATGCAGATTTCAATCTCATGAAAGGTGTAGACCTTTAATTAGACAGGATGTTTCTAAATGCCAAGCTGAACCAAATATAAGCTGCTTTCTCCTACAGTGAATCTCCACCCATTTGTGTTTTGTCTGAAGCCCAATAAAGTCAATATGCTTCTATGAAAAGCAAAAGAAAAGCATTTATATCACTAGGCTTACAAAAAGCGTTTCCAACAAAAATATTTTTTAAATGGCACTAGTATAATAGTAAAGTGCATTGCTCAGACAGGATCTTCAAAGGCTTCTACATAATTATATCCCAAAGCAGATAGTATCTCAGTGTTTAGAATGAGTCGATGGATACCTACAATTTCAAATAAATTATTTCTAATCCCGCTCTTTTGTCTAGTTTTTGTACTCTGATGGTAGCTGCAGGTGTCATTCTCACATCATACTATTTTCCAACTACGAAGATGCATGCATAACTGAAAAACTACTGAAAGTTTTCTGCCCCACTAAAAACATATTAAAGCACAGTGCTTTCTACTCGCTGCTTCATAGTATTAATAAAGCTTTTTTCTTTCTTAGTCACTTTCACTGCATACGTTCTCGCTCTGAAGTTACTGCACTTAAGGCCTAACCTAGATACTGTGAAGCTATGAAAGTACAACCATTCACTTGTCACATATCCTAATGGTATGCTTGTAAATTACTCCCCTTTATTTTAAATAAAACTAAATATTATGAATATGTAGTATGAATAAATTATTAAAATACTCCTAAGGACAAAAATCTACATTAATTAGATACTTCCATTATTAAGGAAGACAGATGTCTTGTATTAGATGTATATTAGACAGATGTATTATATTAGACTTGCAATAAGTTCATTATCTTTTGTGAATATAAGCAACAAAAAGTCCTGAGGATCTACTCTTTAAATGTTTATGTATGGGACAATGTAGATATAAAAGTAAACCCACAGAAAACCTCTTGCAGCGTTACGAATTTTATTTTGTGTCGGTTTTTTTACATGCACATTTTGTCCTACATTTTTTCCTGCCAGTGGCTAATTCAAAAGAAATGGCTGCCAAGCCTATGTGAAAGAAATGTGTAGGTTCTAATGGAACAATCCGGAGATAAATAGTATTTATGAAAATTAAGATCTCGCTTTTTTTTAACAACTGACATTTGAAAAAGTGACATTGAAATTTAAAGTATGACTATACCTGAAACTTCACAAGGTTTATGGGGTTTCTGATACTTTTTTTTAAGTTCTTCATGCCTGTATATAAGATGTGGTTTGTTATGCTCGTCTTCATGTTCACCTCCATCCGCTTTCATCAGAGGTTCTAAAAAATATTCACCATCATGTGCCTTAAAGGTGCCCATCTGAAAGTAAGAGAAGTAATTGATTTATTTTCCTCTAAAAATACTGATATAAAAATAATTTGCATTGGAATAGTAAACTATTTATAATATTTTGAAATTAATGGAAGTAAATTTGCATGTGAGACAGAGGAAACTTGAGTGGAAGCTGGAGATGGAAGCTTGAAGGTAAGGCAAACAAGTTTGCTTTCAGAGTCTTGTCCCACCAGAATAAGTCTCAACAGACTACCTTGCGTATTAACAGTCTATCACAGGTAATCACTCTACAGATTTAATGAAACAAAGGAGATCACAAAAGTAAAGAGAATCTAGGTATAACCAAACAGGACCAGCTGGGAACTGTGCAAAGGAGAGCAGAGGCCATCAAGAAATTTAGGATTTGAGTGTTGTCCAAGTTCTATTCTGTTTGTTGCCTTCTGTCCTTTACATAATTTACGTAATATTTTTCTTCTGAAATTGCATTTTGCCCATGGATTAGAAACAGTGTTAACCTGATACTCTTTTTAAAGATTTTTGAAACAAGTTCCAGGAATTTAAAGTTGGCGGTTTCATTAACGTGTTTTTCTCCCCAATTTTTTCCCCCCTCTATAGCAGGCACACATGGGTAACTATGTAATGGGAACCAAAGGAACCTGATTACAAACAAAATCACTAGCACATATAAAAGACAAAAAATTAAGCTCCTTTCCCCAACCCCCCACCCCATAATCCATTCAATTACAAAATCTTAAAATAGAATCTCTTCTTTCTCTGCGCACTCCTAACCAAATTCATAGGTACCCATGGCTTAAGCACCTTATTTCAGGAGACTGTGAGGAGGAAAAAACATGTAAGAATTTAATCAAATTATTTTCAGACTTTTTGGCAACTTCCCCACTATAGCAAATGAAACCCCTAGAGTGAGCAGGTGCAGTACATCCTGTTGCCTGTTTTGCTGTATTAGCGAGGCATGTTGACCAATAAGAGAATAGTGATAATCTACATAATATGGTTTAAGAGATTAAGTGTTCATGTCAACCTTGAAACTCAGGCTTATAGAGGGAGTGGCAGAGCAAGATACACATGAATAAAAGTGAGAACAGGTTTTTTTCCAAGCAACCTACAAATAGTCTTAAAATCTGCTGCAGACTACCTTAGTGTCCAGGGTATTGTACTGGAATTATGATATGCCCTTGAATTTGGGATCCTTCTAACAGTTACCAGTTTTCTATGTTTAAGAATCTGTTAGGCTTCAGGCATATGTCAGACTATCTGTAATCTTGCCTGATAGATAGCATATGTATCATCCAAAAATCACAATTACTTTAAATCCACTGTGGCTAGATCCTCTTTTCATTCTGCAACAAAGGTGATGCAAAGACTCAGCTAAATACTATTTTCCTTTCAAGACTATTTAAACCTAACTTGGAGAAACACTTTTCCCCCCTCAGTTTCATTTAAATTCTTTACAAGTAGTCTTCATGCCGGATCCTTTACGTGTTCACTTCAGCCTTCTCGCATCCAGTGTTTCCAGGGCATGTGATTTGTAGAGGACGGCAGATCAAGCATACTGAGAACGCTATGTGCTTCCCTGGAAAGGGCCTCATGAAAACAGATATGCCACAGCTTGTCGGTTAGTCCTAAGTAGGTGCAACCTTCTGGGCAAAATGACAGGGACAGACAAGAAGACCCTGTCACTCAGGGTCAAAGCAGCAAGAACTGATGCTAAGATTAATGCTGATTTTTTTTTATATAAATTATTAAAGTCCCAATTACCAAAACATGATAAATTTGACTACAAACTATTTGTGAACACTAACATGCTAATTAATTTTTTCTCCTGACATACAGTAAACCTTATTTCTAGATGAGACATTTAAAAATGTTATTTTAGATTTAAGCAAAAGCTTTACTGCTACTGCTTTATCCCACTCATACATTTTACTTCCCTCCTACTCCTTCTAATATCTAGAGTGGGTATTCTGAATTTGTTTCTTCATTGACTTTTCTAACAGGCTTTCAGATTTTACAAAGAAATGGTTTCAGCTACAACAAACTTACTGGTTATGGGAATAGCAGCACAGAACTAATAAGAGTTTGCGCTACATTTTAAACCAAACTCATCTTCCAGAATATCAGACTTTCAGTGGAAAAGATGAATTGCAAAAACAAGGCTATATTTTTCTACCATTTCATACTGAAAAAAAAATCAGTAAGACATACATTTTTGAGTAAGTTTAATCAGTGTGAAAATTCCAGTCAGACCCCTGACCCCATACTCTGACAACCAAGGTCTACCACAGGAAAAATCCTATCTAGAAATTCAAAACCATATTTTATGCACCATTACCCTATCCAGTGGATTGGGAAAATTCAACAAGAGGCAATGTAGGATTGCTGATACTCCAAAAGAGGTATTCCTGCCTTGCCCCTCCTCTAGATGTACACTCGCACACTTTTTTGTTTAAGCACTAGCAATGGAAGTCACATACACTGTATACCAACTCCTCCGGGAAGTTAAAAAACTATGCCTCATACCAAAGAAAGGTATTTTAAAGACATCTTTCAACTGAAATAGCAAGGGTCACCTGGAACAGAGAATCATTTTTCCTGGCAAAAAAGCAACTTCATAGCAGCAAGAGCTTACTGTAAAACCAGACCATCAAGGAACTCGAATGGTGCTCCAAAGCCTGCACATCAACCTGAGCCTAACAATTAACACACCATATAAAATGCCCGGCAACATCTGTGGCTTAACTTTCTCTACTCTATAGTCTAAGTACCTCAATCAGAACTGATACATGTATCCTAACTGAAATCCAGAATCCTGTGCTGAAAATAGACAATGAAGTCAGAGGGGGGGAGGGAGGGAGAGGGGAAGAAAAGAAAAAAGCTGGCAATTCTCCCTCTTTTACAAGACACTCAGAAGTAGCAGTAACAGTGCTCATTTTCACAGTAAATTATTAGAGAAATTGCCTAGAAAATAAAGGAATGAAATCTCCTTTATTATACCCAAGAAAATACAAAACACATCATAAAATTATAGCCCAAAAAGTAAGGACAGACAGCTAGAAGTGAAGAATCCTATATTATGTTTCATGACCTCAGAATTATTCTTAGTTTTTTGTTTTAAATCAAAAGATTAATACATGCATACACAATAGTGTCCCTAAGACTGAAGATTCTACCCTTCAGATACTTGGGTGTCCACAACATTGGGCTATTTTAGAAAAATGGAGGTAGGCTTCCTCTGACTTGCACACTCTCTGGCCCACTGATTCTTGCACAGTATCCCAGCAGCGACTGACTGTTTAGATATGGAAGAAATAGCTGATCAAAAACCTACAATGCAACAAACTTTCATTCTTTCCTCAAGGAATTCTCTCCTCTTCAACAGTGTACAGATAAACAAGTAATTACTGCCACTGACTAGTTAGAAAGACCTCCCACCAGCAGTCTATGATAAACTTTTTGCACATCCCCTATCCAAGTTAAGAACTCATTATATTGTATGCAAGAAAAACCAAAGGATAAGAGACGAAAACATTGCTCAACCTTAAGAATGGTATACGATACCTGTCATTTTAAACCCAAGCAGACATTGAGCTTGAAGCCAGTGATTCCAACTCTAACTTCTCTATGAAGACTAAAGCTGGATTTTCATTAGCTACACATGGTTACCTCCTCATTTTCCTAACACACAGGTCTACAAAACTTCAGTCACCAGCTACACTGTTTTAGAGTCCTTCATTCACAAAAAAGCAATACTTAACCTGGTGACAGACTCTGCTGATACAAATGGAGCTATTAGTGTGAGTTAGGTGCACAACAAAAAGGGCTGTGAGATCCAAATGAAAAATACTTTTGGTAAAACCAAATAAACCAAAGTCACTTAGATGTACACAAGCAGGTTGCTGAAACAGGAGCCCAAGCATTTGCAGGAAATTAAATCAGAAATGAACTGGATTTACTTATCATCTACAGATGCCTCTCAAATCATATAACAAGAAATCTGCCTGAAATGTTCTATTTCTGTTCTCAGATAAAGAGGTAAAAGTACATTTAAAAAGATCTCTTCAGTAGAAACAGAGTAAAAAATTGAAAACAGCCTCTTGCACATCATAAATAAGTGGTCCAAAGAGGAAGTGCTATCCAGGACCATGGATATGCATAGATTTGAGGAAATTTATGAGAAAACACACATGAGAAAGATAAATTATTTCTTGGATTTAAAATACTCTGGATGAGGTAGACACTTTATATTAAATCAAGGTTCAATGTATCAACACAGCTACTCACTATATATGGTATGTCTTAGTGGTTTAAAGTGGCTTAAAACTGCATAGTCTTAATCAATGTATTTGCTCTATTCCAAGAGAAGTAGAAATAAATGCTGCAGAATTTATGGTTGAAGTATGTACACCATGCTCATATACAAATTACATCCTTGTGTATAATGGCAACTTCACAAAACACATGGAAAACATACGGGATATACAGCAGGTTTCAGAAACATGGGATTAATCTTAATATGTCCAACAGTAAAACTGGAGAGGTTTCAGAAAAATGCTAGGAACAACTGAAGTTCTGGAAAACATAACTCTAAACTGGCAGACTCCCTCTCAGGTAAGCTCCACTCCTGCACTCAAATTTTTCATGCCCTCATAGTATGGCTTCTTAACTCAAACTCAAAAACCTGCATGTAGTTTATAGCAAGACTACTTGCATGGTCAAAGTAAACTACAAAATCCCTTCCTTTTATATTATTCCCTTCCCTCCCTCCCCCTTGTGTTAATTCAAAGCTCTTCTGAATGATGTGAGAAGGCCTTCATCCTTTTCTTCTTGCTCCACTATTACAATGTTTTCTAGATGAAAGACTTAAGCATAGCTTAATTAGTTCACTGAAGAAAAAAGTATTAGATCTTAGTATTATCTGATCAGGGTACACTGCCAACATCTGGAAAAAAATATTTTTACTAGAGATAATTCAGCTACAAACACAAGAGGTAGTGGTTGCAAGCTAATGTATTAATTAAAACTAGAGCTAATATAATAGAAGAAAATAGTAATAAAATAATAAGTAATACACCAGCTAAGCAACAGAGAAGAAATATCTAGCAACAAGTATGTGTTTTCTGGTAGAACACCCTTTTAGAAGTGACTGGAAACAACATCATATGAAGTTCTTAGAGAAAAATAGAATAAAATGCTAAAGGTTTATTACAGGGAAAAAACCCTTCCATTGTAAGTTTAACTATGATCTAACTACATCTCCTTACAAATTCTGTGATGTTAAGATTTCATAAGCAGATAGTAATCACACCTTTAGCACACTTAATCACACCTTGAACAGAACTAATGAGGCATCCACCTATGCTCAGAAGTGTCCCGGTCTGGAAAGGCACCTAATCACTGGTTAAACACAATTACACAATTCCAGATTGGAATTTAAATTCCATGTAAACCCCTAAAGGGCTCTTACCTATTTGTATGTTTAGATCACACCTGATCTAACCATGCTGATAACCATAGCACTGGATCCAATGTCCTTACTGCCAAGTTACTTTCACTCAAACAAAAAAAAAAAGGTATTTCCATTTTGCATAATGCATAGGAGAAAGAATACTCTTACAGGAAGTGTAAATCCTGGCTCTAGGTACCTTGAACATCACTTTCTAAGGCTATTCCAGGCAAGAAAGTCTGGCTGAAGCCTAGTAAAAATGGTATTCCAGGAGTTTCTAAATAAAATCTGTAACAACAGACTAGCTAAATCACAGAGACTTCAGAGAATGTTACAATAATCTCAAAGGCAGCTGGAAAGAGCTGGGATTGTGGCAATTAACAAGATTCATTGGAGTGGAAGGAAGAGACAGGGGCTATTTATTTATTTTAACCTTCATATATAATTCACAGTGAACAAGCTAGACAAGTCAATTAAAAATTATGCATAACAGCTTTAGTCATAGATATATACATGGAGATTTCATTATGGAAAAGCAGCTATTCTTTAATACCTGTTGAAACTAGTAATGAAACAAAATGTGTATATATATATGAAAGGGTTTCTTTTGTTTGGTTGGGGATTTTTTTGGGGGGAGGGGTGTTGGCTTTGATTTGTTTTTTGGGGTTTTGTTTAACACATAACTAATCATCAAGCTAAGTATTCCCGTAGAACACCAACCTAGGGGATCCGTACACTTAATATTGGAGGAAACGCCATTATATAATTTTGTCTGTCTCAGTAAACGTCAAGCAAATGTACATTTGCAACTTATCTCTGTTTAAAGAGAACTTCCTAGCTTTGATGTTTTTAAGTGCATGCAGAACCACCTTTTTCTCTCACTGGGAGATGAATAGCCCCAAAAAGTCCTTTCAGCCTCATATGTGCCATCAGGCAGTTATCACTCAGGTACACGCAAGGCATGTCTAGATTTTCACTTGTTTTAGTCAACCACACAGTAAATTACCTTGAGTACTTTTGTCAATACATATATACCCAGCAGGTATGACCTGTTCTCACAGCATCTGACTTTGCTACCATAACCTTGCCATTTTCTACACAAGGGTACATCTGAAACAGAACGACAACTGAGACTACTGCAGATACGTTCTCACATGGGAAGCCTCTCTATTCCCCAAGAATACAAAGTTTTCCGAGATACATGACAGCTAGCTGTTGACTGCCACCTGGGGCTGGAAGCATTAAAGACAAGAAAACCCAGAACTGTTTTGCACACCATTTCTGTAATTTAGCTCACCTAGTGACAGCAAAGGGACATATATTGTTTCCCCTCCCCTTCCCTGACATCCCTATCACTTATATTCACGCACAGTACTCTGTGTACTTTCTGGAAGTTTAACGAACATGTGCATATTTATATACATATAAGTAAACCCATCCTCCTGTGGCTGCCCACAGCTTTGCAGCAAATTCACCTGTGTCACATAAACCCAAAATGATGAAAAAAGAGATTGTGGATCTCCCATCAAAGCAGCAGTTAAAGGCCAGGCTGCAGCCATGAGAACAATTTGTCTGGCAAATAGAATGTGCTCAAGCAGCTGCCAGGGAAGAAGGCTACCAGACACAGGATGTGGGCGAAAGGCAGGCCAGCGACAGCTGATCACCTTTGATACAAAATGTTAAACAGACTGGGACATGCCTACGTAAAGGACAATTCATGCGGAATTGCTGGTGAAAAGGCAGTCACATACTCAGATCCTACTGCTTCGGATATACATTTTCTGTGACAGACCTTCAGCTGCACAATTTGCAACCCCACATATTTTCTCAGTTTAAAATTGCAATTGCCACCTGTATTTGCTGCTCTGTGCTGGTCCATGTGTAAAAGCGTAGCATCTGTGGAAATATTTTCAGGAAAAGCAGAGATGTAGAGAGCTTGGGGAAAATGTACTGGGGATGTTTCAGGTTTGTTTTTTAACAGCTGCAGGGGGGACCTAAGCTGTCTTACTATTTTATAACAAACTGTGTGATGAATAGAGATTTTGCCAAAGCAGGCAGGCAGAAATTGACTCTGGGATACAGAATCATACTCAAGTAAATTCAAGTGTTATGGTCCACACTCAGATGTATGTGAAAAAAACCATCTAGTGTCTACAAAGCTAAAAAGAGATGAAAGAGCAATAGTAAAAAGGTATGTGCCATTCATCCTGGGGATGCTGGTCTTACCAGAGCAAGACTGGGAAGACTTCAGGCAACTACAGTCATTAAAACAGACTGTTGTTGAAAAATTCTAGATCAAGTATCACAGAAGTGGAAATATTTAAAAGTTGGTCCTGCTTCTGAGAATACATATTAGGGAAAAGCTAATAGGGAGAAAAGCCAAAGTAAATGAGATAAAAATAGTAAATGAAATTAAATCAAGAGCAGAGAAGAAAGCAGCAAAAAATCAAACTAAAAATTCAAATGAAGCAATAAAGTACAAAAAAACCCCTTTATCTAGACCTTTTTAATGTAGAAAAGGTAGAGTTTAGTCTACTTCCTGATCATTTTTTGTTCTGTTTAGCTATAAAAGCAATAGCCAAAAAGAAAAAGAACATTTTATCTTTTACTTGCAAAGCCAATCATTGTACTTGAAACCATTTTGTGCTGGTGAGACAGAACAAATGCACAGGGTGATAACAGAAGCACTGAAATTTGACTGTTGTATTGCAGAGATTCAGGGCTTGTATACCTATGACAAGTGAAACCAGAACTGTTAAGTGGAAGTCATCACATCAGTCAGGCAGCAGCAATAACTTAGTTTGTCCAAAACAAGAATTGATTGTCTTGAGTTGACATTTTAATGATTTTTTCCTAGTTTATGATGGAATCTTTAGATTAACATAAAATCTATAAAAACTAATATGTGGCTTATTGATGCTCATAGGTTTATAAATAACCTGAATGTTGAAAACTATGCTGAAAAAATCTGAAAACACCTTTCAGATTTAGAAGGTAACTTTATTGAAGTGACAGCCCGTAAGTTAAAGCATTAAGTTATGTCAAGGTAAGCATATCTTCATTACAAGTGTTCAACTACATTGGTTTTCCAAAGAAAAAGCTTTAACTCATTGAAGTTTAGTACCAAGCAGCACAAAACTGGGGAGCAAACATCTGGAGTCTTGTTACCCACACTAGATCTCCACAAGAAACCAGATGCTGGCTATGGTAGCACTAGCTTCTGGCAAGTTTTTGGGATTTGTCTGGAGGTTTTTGTTTGTTTTTAAAACCAAACTATTAAAAATTACATTTCTTTAAAATAAATTCCAGGACTGCCTACTTTTCCTGAAAAGGAACCACTGCACTCATCCATAACAGCAGACAGAATTGTTTTCAAAAACTCTCAGAACAGTGATCTGCTGACCCATATTAGTAAAAAAATAAATACAATCTCTTGTACTGAAGAGTACAAATTCTGAAGATCCACGCTTAGGTTCATCTTTCTGCCATTCTCCAGACAAAAGTAAGCTTGATGTGCGGTAAAGGAGCATTACCAAAGGAATTTGTCATGCAGACCTTCAGAACTCCAGAAGCTACATTATAACAAATCAGTCCTGCCTTCCTAGACTGAAGAAAGCCGATAGCTAGCAAATCCACGCAAGAGATTCACGTGTACTTTCCTACTCCTAACTTTTGCCAGTCAGTGAGCATGTGAAATTGTGCTATACACCAGAGACTGTACACCCAAGAAGATGTACATTTCCTCCGTTCTTACCTTTCCCTCTCTCACAGTAGAGTCACATAAAACACCTTTAGCACTGAGGCATTCTCCCAGCTCACAAAAACTGATTTTAACTATCCTGAGCATCAGTCAACACATTCGTCACCTCCACAAAAGAACACCAGGCTTCTCAAAGGACTAAAATTGTTTTTTAGCATTCATTCAGGATTAAAACAAAAAAATAAAGCTCCTTTCTTCAGACAGGAGCCTCCTAGGAATTGAAGGTTTGTTCTAGTTATAAATGGTGATAGCTCCCTCATTTTAAGATACTTTATTCACTGGTATTTGCTCGTATTTGTCAATAAACTTGTAAGACATACGTTCTCGAAAGTTAAATGATTTTTTTTTTTTACCTCTGATTTTGCTGTCTTGATAATGTTTGAGAGGTCTCTTTAGTCTACATGCATCCACGGACATCCTCAGCAAATCTTGGTTTCCCATGTTTGTAGTAAGCTAAAATTGACCAATGCAGTAAAAGTAAAAAAAAGATACAGAACTTAAGAAAAGAAAGTCAAATAAAGTGTGACATTTCAAAAATTACTCTAAAGATGCAACAAGTATGCCTGTATGTGATCAGATGTTCAACTAGGCACCCAGGCCATCACTCCAAATGACCTTCTGCCTTTGACGGCATCCCAAACTTCCCTAATTACACACTCCCTCCTTACAATTACTACAGACTCCCCACTGACCTTCTAACCTCCCTTTGCATCCCTGAACCCAGGGCATGCTCTGAAACGTAACACAACAAAACTACATACAGGGTGTCAGGAGCCATTAAGCAATGCTCCATGGGTACTCAGGGTTGTACAGGCTCATGGCACACTCAGAAAAAGGCTTAACTGAGGGTGAAAAGGGAAAGCATAGCTTGAGGGGGAGAACGCATTCAGCTTGAGAATGCAAAACAGAAAAGAAGGAACTTGGGAAGCAGGAGTGAAGCTGTGAATGAAGGCAGTGTAGAACCGGGGGATAGATGCCTTCAGGAGAAAGTGAACTCAGGTACCTGGTTTAACTTCAGATCACTCAGACACATCTTCAGAGCAATTTTTAAAATTCCATTAAGATTTCCTGTACCTTTTTATTTAAGTCCATGTCCTTTTTTCCTCCCTAGCTTTTACAGCATTGGTCTACAGCAATTGCCTTATATATGGAAGGCTGGAAGATAAAATTATACCTAATAGTTCAAAGGAATCTCTTCTATTTTAGTTTCCATACACCAAGCTCAAGTTCAGCATTGAAGAAAATGGATCCTACAAAGAGAAGGGATTTTACTTAAAATAAATATAATACAGGGCTACCAAGTCACTAGTCTGGTTTTTACTGTCCCACTCACAATAAATAGTATCTTACCTCAGCAGCAGTCCCACTTAAATCTTTGCATGTATTCCTGAAGCATGGTACTGTTCATTGAAAGAGCAGTAAGCAACTAGCTTATTTTTGCAGGTATGTTTGTTGAATGCACAAAGTTATGGAACTTTAAAAACCTTGAGGAAAAAATGTCTTTTTACTAACTTTTGACGCTAGCCCCACCTGGGAGTGGGGAACGTATTCAGGGAGGACAAGATCTCACAGGAAAATTCCACCTGGCCTCTTTCCCCCTCCTTCCACATCCATTCTTCTCTTGACTCCAAAAAAGTTGTCTCCCCTGACCATCACATGAAGAGCATAACATTTACTTTGAATCCATGAGGATGAGGAAGAACATTAGGCTGAAGGCTCTGAGTCAGGCTAGAGGATACTCTGTGCAGATATAGGCTACCAGCCGGTTATGATCGCCTCTTCGTCCTCACACAATCTCTCCCTGGGAAGCTACAGGCATGTCCTAGAAGAAGTGCACCAGCACCCACACAAGGCTCTGCTTCCTCTTCTGAAAACCTCACCAGCTTCATTAGTGAGGGGAAAGCAGCCACAACACTGGATGTGGTACACACCCTCCACGAGGCTGTCTGCCTGGGCAGAAGATGAAATGAACGGTGAGAGAAGGTCTCGAGCGCACCGGGACAGCAAGGCCTTTGCCTGGCTGACAGAGTGCCTAGTCTGAGCCACCAGCAGTGACTGAAGACATGAAGTCCAGCTGGAAACTGCAGTGAAAGTTCACAAGGCTCATCTAGAAGAGGCAAAGGCTCAGTTTAAAGTCACTCTATGATTTCTGAGTATAAGGATATGTGATGCAGACTGTAGTGTACCAGCCAAGTAGGGAGAGAGAGACATTCAAATTATTACAGAGAAGAAGAGGCTCTTGGGCTGAAGAGTTTGAGAACTGCTAAATAATAGGTAGTTGCGACAACTTTTAAATGCATTAGGTACACATTTTCCAGAAATATTATTTTCAGTGCACGTAGTCCCTTCAAGTAATGAAAAGAGATGGTTTGCAGGGGCAGAATTAAAACAGGCAACAGAAGTTATGAAAAGAGGTTTTAAGACTTCTCGTATTTATTCCATATAGAGTATGACGCTATTCTCAATGCCATGGTATATGAGCATCTATTAGAACATGAAATAACACGGAAACAAAAAAATCGATATTTGCGATTCCTCCTCTTTCCTACTCCCTCTGTGAGTTAGGAGTGCAACATATCAGGGGTTTGGTATAGGTTTGAATTGAGTTTTGTATAATGCAGGCAAGGATGAATGACAGCTGTTTGTAAAGCAAGATGCATAGGCAAAACTTCGATGAATACAGAATTACTGTTTTTGAAAGCTTGCTTCTCCAGTAATTTCCAAGGACTAGCCCAAGCCTATAGTCCTCAACCCAAAGACAATGTGGCATATATCCACATATCCAAGAACAAGCACTAGACAACGGAGGTGTCTCTCAAGTACCAATTCTTTCTGAGCCTCTTTTGCATCATGCACATCACCTTTTAATACGCATTACACCCTCCTGCACGCATGCAGCCAACTCCATTTTATTTTCTATCAGCTACTAGAAAGAGACTAGAAGACAAAGCTGGATTTTTTTCAGTTCCCAAAACCAAGAGTCTTGCACCTTTACTTTTCCGAGCGACTGCAAAAAACATGGAACAACCTCAACTGAAAGTCACAGTAACGTTTACAACATCATATTTCTACAGTGTGCATGTCACACATACCTGTCCCCAGCAATTCAATAAACACCGATGCAGTAAAGCACTAGGTAGCAGTCGTCTTTTGCCTAGACACAGAACTCTAAAATTTAGCAACACAGTACAACTGCTTTGGCAGACTGTTTTGTGATATTATTTTTTCCATTATCACTTTGGAAGACATAAGTAATGCTACCAAGGGATAAGTAAGGAATGTATATCGATGGAGTTTTGATTTGTTTGCTCAATTCAGTTCTTAAGAAGCATTTTATAGGCACGCTCCCACTGAAGTTAGTAGGAAGCTTCCCATTCACTTTTAACAGAAATGTGATCAGAGAGCGCTGCTGCACACCTATTAGAACACAACACACCTCTGCGGCATTGCTGAAAGGAGAACAAAAATATCAATGCCCGTTCTTCTCTTGTAATCTCAAGTACCATTAGTCCTCACCCATAACCACACAGTATCTGTAAAGCCACAAGCACAACTGATGCCAACTAACAGCATCATTTTTCCAAAACAATAGCTTACTGTGTTTCCGAGGCATGCGTTTTCCTCTGTTACAATGCTCTTGGTGTCAGGAGTTACATCAACCAATTCTATTACAGGCCAGCAATAGATCCTTTGAAAGCAGCATTTGTATATCCCGCCAAAAAAGTATCATCATGACTGCAAGCTGCCGATGCCAAGACATTTCATGACCAACTACTTGGAACAATGCCTGAGAATTTCCAGCTCAGCTCTGCGGCAAAGGCATCCCACTACATTTCTTTCAGGGAGGAGAAGAATATGAATGGAGACAGGAGGCAGTAACCAATATGCTTACCAAGCCACCACAGATGCTGAAGACAGCCATGTGAGACTCCTGTGCGTTGACATGCCCACGGTAGAAACAGTGGCGCAAATCAGGGGAGGACCGCTTCTGCGGGGCCCCTACGTGCACCACAGCGTACTGAGCAGCAACGAAGCCCGCATCGGCACTCAGGTTGAGCTGGAAGACCTGCCCATACGCACTGAGCTGGTAATGTGTTCGGAAAGCAGCGGGCTCCAGCGGCGCCTCCAAGCTCCTTCTCCTCCTGCTGAAGTGATGCGTGTGAGGGAAAACTTCTCCGAATTCGTTCACTCGGACAGGTGTGATGATTTCATAGGAGGAGAGCTGCTTCACTAAAGTCTCTGCAACAGACAGAGCAAGGGACTCAGCCCGACGCAACGGCACAGGAGCGACCTTCGCTCGCACGCAGGCGGCTCCCGGCGCCGGCCAGGGGTCCAGTGACAGGAGCGGGGGGCTGCCTCCAGCACAGGCCCCGGCCCCGTCCCGCGCGGCTGCCGGCGGGCGCCCCCACGGCCGCGCCCCCCGCACCCCGCCCGCGGCCAGGGGCGCGGCGGCTGCCCCGCGGGGCACCCCGCGACCCCGCCGCCTTTGTTGCCGCTTGTTTACCTTGTCCCGGGTGGAAGCGGACTCCCCGCGCGCCGGTGAGGAGCAGCGAGAGGGGGCACAGCAGACCCGCCAGCCACCTCGCCACCCGCATGGCTCGCTCCGCGGCGGGCCGTGCCCGCAGCGCCCCCGGGCCGCCGCCTCAGCGGCCGCCGGCCGCCCCCGCACCGCGGGGCTCCTCCATGCTCCCCGCGCGCCGCCTCGCCTCGCCGCCCCGCTCCCCTCACGCGCCCGCTCCCGCGGGAAGCCGCCCCGCGACCGCGCTCCCTCTCCCCTCCTCTGCTCTGCTCCCCCAGCTCGCTCTCCGCCGCCGGGTGGGCGACGGCGGCCCGGCCCTGCCCGGCCCGGCCCTGCCCGTCCCGTCCCTTCCTCCGCCTCCCCGTGCCCCGCCGCCGGCGGGGAGGCGAGGAGACGCCCGGCTGCCTTCAGGCGGCGGCCATCCCCGCACCCGCACTTCAAAGCGGGCCCCGCGGCCCGCCCCGCCCCCGGGGCGGGAGCCGCCCAATGGCGGCGGGCAGCCCCCGCGCGCGGCCGCCGCGCGGCACCTCCCCCTCAGGCACCGCCCACCCCGCCCCGCCCGGTCCCTCGGCACCCCCGGGGCGGGCGGGGTGGCCCGGCGGGCCCCGCCGCCCCCGCCCGCCACCCCCCCCCCCCCCCGCGTCGCCTGGCGCGGCTGGCGTTAGAGCCCCGGAGGGGCGTCATTTAAGGAGAAAAAAGGTCTTTTTGAGAAGCCTGGCAATGCCCAATTCGCCCCGAGGAGGGCAAAGGCAGCGCTGTGAGGCGCGGGGGTGTCCCCTCGGGTGCGGTGTCGCCCACGCGTCGTCCGAGAGGCGAGTCCGTCGCCCGGTGTGCCACGGGTCGATAACCACACGCTCAGGAGAGACGTCGCTGATTTACCGCAGGGCCGCGCGAGCCTGGGTGCTCGCAGGTTTTCCACAGGTCAAGGACACTGAAGCCGGCTACCTCATTAGACTTATGCAATACATCCATACATATTCTGCCTATGTAGTAAATATTCATTCTAATCTGCGTAGGTTGCGTAACGGCATTAAGTCACTCCTCTCGGCTCCACTTTGGATCCTTCTGCGCATGCCTTCCTCTCTTTGGGGGTCCTTGGTGGTCTTTACAGATGAAGTGCCCTAACCCTTTTTATCCATATATATGGTCGCGTGTCACCTAAGGACAATTCAAGGCTATTTTCTCTTGCCAAGTCTCCTTTATTTTCTTCCAAAAGGAACGTCTGTCCTTGATTAAATGGATAATGCTGATGGCCGAGATATCCCGGCCCTAAGCTTAGGTTAAATATTAAAACATCAAACAATGCTTGATCAAAAAGAAAGGACTCTAAATTCACGCTAATTAAACATAGACAATACCTTTTCTTTCCAAGGGGTGGTTGTTCTCACACACATGCAGCCCACCGATCACCTTCCCCTTCATGTCAGCTCCGGGGTGAAGAGGTTTCCCCACGCAGCTTCGAAGGAAGGAGTTCTCAAGGCAGAGCCTGACACCGTAGTGTCGACAGACTGGACTTGTTTTCTTTTAACACCAGGTCCCCAGCTTAGATTATTCTGTCCAGGCAAAGTCTTTGTAAAACTTCTTGTACCAGCATTCAGGGAGCCCTGCATCCCTTACATGGAGCCTGTGGATTTTCAACCTTCCTGAAAGCAGGTTGTCTGAAGGCCATACTCTGGCAATTGCTGTACAAGTACAATGGCTCATTTTCAGGAAAAGTAGGCAGTTCTGGAAACTGTTTTAATGAAATGTAATTTTTAGTTGTTTGGTCCTCAAATCTATTTCTTGTAGCTGTGATTAAACCTACATCTTCGGATGAGGGGGAGGGCGGGAATCTAGCCTTGAACTAAAAATTCCCCAAGTTGGAGAACCCATTTAGTTGATGACTAATCACTGTTAAAGATGGGGGAATCATTTTCAGCATCATAAATCTAAATGAAAACATCTACAATGCAGATGCCTATGGTGAGCCAGGTTTCTAAGCTGCATGGGGTCTAGTCAATACAGGCGGTGAAGTCTGTCTACTCAGCCACCAATGCTCTCCAGAAAATGTGCAATGTACGTACAACATTTTTTCAAAGATTCCTTTTGTCTTCTCTTTATTAAGTGCTTTGTTTCAATCTTTTCTTGCCTGCTTCAACAAAAAGTAAGTCAGATAAAGGGTTTAAACACAGCTGTTTATCATCTGGGTAAGTACTATGTTCAGTGCATTTGTTCGTCGGGGCACTGGTGGCCAAGAGAGCGCAAACAACTTCAGGAGTGATAACCTGCTTATTGTATGACTGGAGATGTCAGTGCACAGATGGAACTGAGCTCATCCAGCCTCTTCCTCTGTTCTTACTGGGGAACAAGAGCAGTCAATAACCGTTCTGTCAAAGGCAAGATGTCCTCAAGGATGGCCTTTGGGCTTGAAGTGCCGTTTATGTCTTAAGGCTGTTTTGTGGCCTCACTCCCCTGTTATTTTAGGAATCTTGTAAGGTAGAAATGGAGTTGGAGGACATGTTGTCTTCTCCTGAAATGAGGGAATGAGCTGATCGGGCTTTGAATGAAGGTGAGTAGTACTGGAAGAAGCTTCAGTGATAAAGTCAGATTTCACTTGTCAGAGTCCAGGATTGTAGAAGGAGTGGCTGGATTGTTCCAAAGTATATTGGTATCCAGCATCATCTTGAGAATATTGAGTCTTGTTGGGAGTACTGAGTTGTCTTCCTGAATAATCTGAAGATGGCAGCTCTCAGATGCATATCAAACTGTTTTCTCTATGTAGGTCACTGATAAGAACTGTCATATGACAAGAAACAAATATTTAAAATCTGAAGACTTCCGCAAGTGAGAACAAACAGAAAGCCTATGTCTCCAAATACCATGAATATCAAAGTAATCCAACAACGAAACAAGACTTCCAAACTATTTCTTTTAAACTGCTTAGACTGGAGAAGACTGATCATGAAATGTAAACAAAACTCCAGTTCTGAGTATTGGGTGGTGAGAAAGAATAGGAGGTGGGTGGAGAAAGCTCCATCCTTACCATCACAGAAGCATGAAGATACAAGTCTTATTTCATATCCCGAGATGTTCCATTGCAAAAAGCTAACACATGGGGTGCTCACATAGTCGTAGAACAAAGTTTAAGGATGAATGCTTCGATTTTACTGACTGTTGTAAAATGCATGAAAAATGGGAAAAAATTGAATTCAGAGGAGCAATTGTTGTACGTGCCTTTGCACATCTCCAGCAAGTGAGAATTTGCCACATTGTTGAACTCACTCATTGAAATAGTAGTCAGAGTACAGCGAGTTATCTCCTTCCTTAGTTAACTTAAACAGTCATCAGTGATGAAGTAAATGGGCATTATTTCATTAAGCGTAACCAAATTCCCACTGATTAAGATGTGATGTTTCACTTGTTTATGATTTGCAGAATTATTTTTTCTAAAGATTAACAGAACATTAAGCACCAGGGAAGTCAGTGTTCTCACTTCAAGCATGAAGCTTCGTTGTAGCCATTTCAAAGCAAAAACAAGTGGATGACTCAATTTTTTAACAATTTTAATTTTAACAAATTGGAACACAGGAAGTTCCACCTGAATATGAGGAAAAACTTCTTTACTGTGAGGGTGACAGAGCAGTGGAACAGGCTGCCCAGAGAGGTTGTGGAGTCTCCCTCTCTGGAAATATTCAAAACCCACCTGGATGCGGTCCTGTGCACCCTGATCTAGGTGTACCTGCTCAAACAAGGGGTTTGGACAAGATGTACTCCGGAGGTCCCTTCCAACCCCTACCATTCTGTGATTCTGTGAATGTATGTATGCATTTATATATGTATTTCCAATATTTTAAAAAAGGCAATGTTTACTTCAAAATGTGAATAATTTAAAAACAATAAGATCACTTTTCTTAAATCTCATTTTAATGTGCTTAACTTTCCCCGTATTCTCCATTAGAATGGAACACCAGTAAATTCTTCTATAGGAAACATCGAAGGTCCATCTCAGTCTAAAGACTGACTGTTTAGAGCAATTTAAAATTGACAATATCTCTTTAGATTGCCAGTATTGTTCCAGTGGCTCCTGGCAGTGCCATGGGACTACTGCTCAAAATCCAGTGCCAACTGAGCCAATTTTTCCCATTGTTTTTCAAATTTTCATCCTAAACACAGAGTAAACTTCCAAATGTGAATCTGGTGATTCAGGCAATGTCAGGCATTCAAATCAAACACCTCTTTATACTTAGCAGCCACTACGCTTTCAGAGACCACTGAAGCTCTACAGGTATTAGGCACAAGTCTGATTTTCAAATGCAAGATGGGTTAGCTGTGCAGGAGCAAAGGAGAATAAGAGGGGGTTTTATGCAGTTCTAGTAGTATTCATGTTACCTGAATGGTTTTGGGCAATAAGCTGCGGTCATTCAAGCTGACCTCTACCCATATGGCATCAGTTTGAATCTTGTGAGAAGTAGATATAACCCTGTATATCAAAGGAAGGGGTGTATTTCTATTATGAAGAAATAGAAATACATCAGAAAATTCAGAAAGCATGGAAATAGTATGTTTGCTACAACTTTAAGAAGTAAAAGGGTAGAGACAGGCACAAGGATGAAACGAAGCTGGAGAATCGTGGAAGCTGTTTACAGGAGCAGAACTGCAAAAATACATAATGAAATATTAAAGATAAAAATTCGAATGAGGTGTTGAGCACTGGAACAAGGACACAGAGAGGTTGTGCAGTCTCCATCCTTGTAGTTACTTAAAACTCGACTGGACAAGGAAGCCCTGAGCAACCTGAGCTAACTTGGAAATGAGCTGTGCTTTGAGCAGGAGGTTGGCCTAGATAACCTCCAGAGGTTCCCTCCAGCCCAGATTATTCTGTGTTTCTATGAAACAAAGAAAAAAAGGTTCCTGGAGAAAGCTGAAGGGGTGGAAGTGGAGAGGAATAAGAGAATCATTAGACCTACTAAAGGAACAGAGATGGGGGGGCGGGGGGGAAACAGGAGAAAATAGTCTTAGGCTACAGAAGAGGAAGAAAGGAGAAGCAACTGCAAATATTTGATAAGACTTTTCAGGGCTAGAAGTTATAGACTGGTAAAGCTCCAGCTAAGGCAGTGGAACTATGCTGGTTTACATCTGCAGATACAGCCCTCAGTGATGTAATGTATTCTGACTTCATTAAATCTGCTTTGACATTAAAGCTTGCTGTTGAACAGTTGCCTTTAAAATGCTTCCTACATTAGTGAAATAAATCCATCTATTTACATTGTTTATTCTTTTCACTTATCTCTTTCAGCAGATATGTTTGGAATGAAGTATGGTGTGCCAATTTTTCTGCAAGTGAATGAAATACAAGGCTATTCTGTGCTCACTGAAACCGCTTGCCTTCCTTGGGGTTTCGCTAGGATTGCGTGGACAAACTGAATTGCAATTATGTCATGATTATTCAAATATTTGTATTGTACACTTCACATGCTGCAGTAGATAAGGCTAACCAGATAAAATAGTAGAATTTGTAAAAATGAACATTGGGTAGTTAATGAATTTCTTCCTTAGGTCCAGTACAACCTACCACAGATTAGCTGTTAAATCCTTTAACTTGTTTTTGCCTCCATTTTTTTAAAGTGGTTTTGACTGAACATCACAAAGTGGAAAATAGTAGCAGTATAAAAGTCAGTTGCTCTGAAAAGGCAAATGCCTTTAAGTAAGTGAAATTGTTGTAAAAAGTAAGACTTGTGAATGAATTTTAGTTGGAGAAGGAGACTATATGAAGTATACATTTTACTTCCTTATTATTATATCTTGGCATTTTTCTCTCTTGTAGAATACAATTTAAATCAATCCTTCAGGCTCTTTATTTATTGTTCTTGTCAGGACACTAAATCCATTGCACAAATCTGCCCAGTCTTCAGTCACTTCTCTTATACATCACCTTTACTGATGCTTATCCCAACAAGTCCCAGAGGTTATATTTATGCTTATATATTTATGTTTATATATATATACACACAAACACACACACCATGGAGCCACCTGACCCCTGGCACCAGGTCAAGAGTGGCTTGAGTCCCTGTTGATCAAGGCTACTGTTGTCTGGAGCAGGCTGGCCTTGCCCAGATGTTGAGCCTCACAGCAAGCCTGGCTCGATGCCTGTCCCATGGCCCTTCCCATATGTGCCCCGCCATACCTCCTGCACTACTCCATCTGCAGTCAGCAGCTGAAGCTGGGGCTGTTGGAGGGAGATGGCTGGCTGGATCGCTGCGTGCAGGTGAATTGGTACTCCGTGTGTGGTGGCAGCCAGGCTGTTCCTGCATGCCCAGCCACTGCCACTGCAGGCAGCTTTGGCTTTTCTCATGAAACTCGGGGCCAGCAGCATCATCCATCAAAACACTATTGGAGACTGCCTTTCAGCAAGGACTCCGGGCATACTCCAAATAACTTAAAGCTGACGTAGGTCCAATGTTGTTTGCCCCATCCCCCACCCCGCTCTCTTCTCCTTCGTCTTACCCCACACCATCCTGCCCAGTCCTCAGCTTCCCTCCCAGAGTCCCTGTCCGCCCACCAGCCCAACTGCAGCTCCAGGGGCTGGTCGGGGAGGGGAAGACCTAGCCATGAAACCCCCACAGTACACAAGGACAGCATATATGTTTCAATTAAACATAAATATATTGTCACCAACACAAGTGAAATAGAAGCTAAATGACCACAGGGTCCAAATAAAGGACATTTAAAATAAAATTATCACTGGTCAAGTATGAAGGAAAAAAACCCCACTGGATAACACTGTTCTAAGGTCTCCTCTAGTCTTGAGAGCAGGATGGGAAGGTCTGTGAGTGTTGGAGTAGTGTATAAAGAAGGGTGAAGGTGTGAGGACAGCAGGGATGCTGTGGGAAATGCTCTTGGGTGAGCTGGGAAGTTAACCCTGGCATGGTCTCATCCACCCTCGCTGGCTGGAGCTGGAGTAGACTGTCACTTCAACCAGCCCGGTCACTCCAGACGGAGCCCAGGAGCACAACAGTGTGCGTGCAGTGTGGATACTGAGCAGCCCAGGGCACAGGGGAGCAACTCAAAGTGACCCTGTAGGTGAGCCCATGAACCCACAGAATTTTAAGGGAGTGAAATCAGTGAAACTTTAGAGAAGCCAGTAGAAATCCATAGGCATTATGAACCATATTATAAATTGATCCAACAGTTTGATATAATGATCTTTTTCATTCTCAGGCTGATTCAAAAGCTCTTCTGAAAAAAAAAAAAATTTAAGGTTTTTTCCCTAGAGTATGTATACATTTATGCTACTATCTGCATTCACACTATAATAGCTTTTGAGCAATGGTGACTTTCTCTAAGGTTAATTTCTGCACATTTACTCTTTCCTTAATCAAAGGTAACTGAAAGTTCATTACTTCTATATTATTTAACATGAAGTCTTTTGCCAAGTTTTATCTGGTGAAACATAGGCTAACATAGAGACTGAAAGGTACTGCATACCATACCATGTAACTGGAACTTGCTTCCCTTAGTTTTTATTGAGATCCTGCACTCTTTTCGATCTGAATAATTTTGCAGTATTGTCTATGAAATACTAACTTACTGGCAAAAAGTATTATTTACAAACAGTTAAATAGATGCCAGGCAGTCATAGCTACTAATTTAAGGAGCTTACAATTAATTAGAGTGATTTCTTTGGTTATAAGTGAAGACAGGCACTTTGATATCATTACAAATCCCCTGGGAAGGAAAGCAAAGAGCATATGCCAGCTACAAGGTATTACAACCAGCATTGGGCAAGCACAATGGATGTACCAGGGCTCGGTGTCCCAGGACAGAAGCTGGCAGACTGCTCTGTGCTTTCTGTGAACCCTGGGGCAGGAATCCCGCTCTGAACTTCACCCCATCTTTGTGCTCCATCGGCACAGTGCACCTGTTCTCTCAGCCGGGGGAATTTCAGCTTTCAAGAGGAGGCAAGCAGAGGTCACCGCATACTCTTAAAGAGTGCATAAGAAAAAAAACCCTCTAACCTGAGATGTACAAGTGACCTCATACAAATCATTCAGAAAAATAAGAGTTACTGTTCTGCGAAGACAAAGGCATGTGCACTCACTCTGCCAAAAAAGCAAGCTTTTTTTTCTTTTTTAAGTCACAAGCACACTGCAGCTGTTACTTTGGCTCGAGAGAAAGTATTCCCTGCAGTAAAGAGACATAGGGCCCAATTCATCTCTCATATCAACCCTGTTAGTTATGCCAGGGATAATTTGGCTCACATAGCACTCTCCTAGCTACCAGCCTTTTCTAGAGTCCCTCTCTGGGTAGTACCCTAAAATTACTCCACAAGAGAATGTAAATTTAACATTGCAAGACACAGACAACAGTCATAAAATGTGAGCAACAGATTGTTAACAGTAAGTGGCTCCTAATTGTGCTAACTCAAATCTGTGTTTACCCAGTGGTATCCTACACTGTTTGGAAATGCTAGCTCTAGCAGGAATGAAACATCTTAAGTCCAGAAATTTGTATTAAAGTATATGTCCATACAAGTGAGCTGCAAAAAGACTAGAAGGATCCAGAAGCATCCAAACCTCATTCACTTCACTATGTGTGGCTGTATAAGTGATAAAAAAGATTACTAAGAGCACAACACCAGCATCATGAGACATCCTCATATCACAACGTTGTGTTTCAGAGGAGGTGTGAGCTTGTTTTGCACTAATTTCACTGTTCTGACATTATAGTCATGTTATCTGAATGCAGGAACATCACAAATTCATGGATATTTGTAGTATCTCACTGTGCAAGATATTCATTATTAGAATACCATTCGTATATTAGAATTCATAACTCTGACTATGCACTTGCTGAAGACAAAAGGAGAGTTAAATCATGTGTAGCATTAACAGGCTGTTCCTGGAGAGAGTATATGCTTCACATCTTGCAAGAAACTTCTAGGAAAAGAGTTGTCAGCTTTCTGCCAGCTGATAGTCACTGAATTAGCACACCAGAAGCTACCATCTTTGTCCTGTTTTTTCAAATACTTGATTTTTTGAATCTTCCTTCATACAAGACTTTTCCCAGCTGGGACACTCACAAGAAAAATACCAAACTGACCACCAGGACAAAGGATGGATGAGGGCTTCCATGGCAAAGCAATACAAAGCTGTATGTAAAGAACTGTGCTTATTGTACCAGGCCTGTATAAGCTCAACTTTCAAAGTCATGGGTGGAAGAACCTTGAGCATCTCTTTTTCAGTGTTTTTTTTCTTCAATAAATCATATATTATTTTGACACTTTTTAGATCCAGTTTATATAATCCTAAAAAATAACCAAAAATTAATTAATTTCAGTTATATTTTCAACCTGTTTTGGAATCCATTATTCCGTAAGGCTTGGAAATGTTGTACCTCTGTCTTTATTAAATCTCAAAGATTATCTCCTGATAGCCAGATTGTGCATGCTGACTTTGCAGAAAGTAGCAATGCCCTAACTTGCCTAATCAATTGCATCTTTAAGGAGAATACAGCAAAATTTTTATTTTGATAAATAAATCCAAAGTCACTAGATGATTTTGGTTGAATTTAGTTTTAGATTTACAAAACTAATGAAGGAGGACAGCTGTTTTATCCCAACCAGCACTTACAGAATTTATCCAGAAGAAAACCTATGTTTAATCCTATTTCTTCCAAAGGAGATTTGATCTTGGTTCCGTTAGCTTTTCAGTAGAGTAAGCTGGGCATGCTTGTCACCCATTTTCTTGATGATGTTCCACTATATATTACATACTTTCCATTTCCCTAGCGGAAAATCTGTCACAGTATAGCACTTAGATCAGCTTTCTGTTGCATGGTTTCATATCTCTTTAAGGCAGCAACAAAAAATAAACTCAAGGATCCCGCATCATTCTTGTTGAGGTCTCTAAGCCAGGGTTACTGGGCAGAAGTTTTTTCCTTATCACTGGTGTAGTCTCCTCTGCTTTTCTTTTGGCAGCTTGAAAGAAATGGCATCAAAGTGGAAGCTTTTCCAGTTTTCCCTTTTACATTCTCTGGTCAAGAATTATGGGGAAAATTATTTCGATTAGGTCCGAACAAAGGAACTGAAATAAAAATTTGGTTCAGCCACTGAACAAAAAGGTAATAGCTTTATATAGCGCCAAGCAGGACCCAAAACATATGCCTTGAATATTTATGGTCCTGAACAGATCTGAAGATAAGACTGCTGACTGGACAGGTCACCAAGTGTACTAAATTTCTAAGTGGTGGGAGTTTGGTATAGACGTAGAAGGATACTTCCCTCAGTGCTTCAAAAACTGATTTAATAAAAGCTTACAATATTTTCCTGAGATGCCACTGTTCCACTTCATATAGGACTTACAAAGTCACTTCCAGTGAGAGGTACAAACCCGAGGCATTTGGCTAAAACCAGTATTCAGAGAGAGTGTTTGTGCTTTCTGTAACCTAGGACACAAACTTTAATGTTACTAGCAAAATCCAAATAACTATTAGTGACAATCCTAAAACTTTTGTGCCAAGCAAATGGTGTTGTGTTGTGGACCCTGTTTGCCAAGCCCTGAAGCAAAATCATCAGGTCATTTGATTTAAGAACTTAGAGAGTCATAAAACAGACAATATTTGAATAACAGTACTTTGAATTTGAGCCAATAACACATTTTCATTCCCTCTTTTTTCTTCCTGAGACTAGTTCCATCTTCTTTTAATCATTTTCATTTCTAAAGCCAGAGAAATATTAAGCTTCTGTACTCAATAATGCATTTGTTACTAAAGAATGAGAAAACCTTAGTTCCACTGTAATTTTAACATTACTCTCCCACACATGCGTAACGATAAGCTCTTTCATTACACTTTGAGACAATAATGAGCGCTTTTATTCAATACTTAATAAAATTATAAGACTGTTCCCTACTCACGGAATTACCTAGAGGCCTGAAAGGGACTTCAGTGGCACGCAGTTCACTTATAGGGAAATGTACTTTGCTCACACGCACACTTCCTGCTGAAAACTGCTGCTACAAAGCATGGAACTACAGATAAGTATACAGTGAGTTACCTGGAAATTAGCCATTCTTTAAGACTGGCCACATCCAATCAGTACTCACAGGGAGAAATTACACGTGGTTCTGTCATGTTGGCATTCCTGTGAAACTGTTCAGGCAAAAAAAGCAGTTATGGTAATTTCTGAATGGCTGCCTGTTTCTGTTTCTAGAATACATGGACAGTCTACATCCTAATTTATACAAAATGAGATTTTATTATTAGAGATATTATGCTATCCTCCGTGGCTTGGCATCTTATAGCAAATTAACGCTAAACAAATTCTTAAAACCTGAGTCATCACATTCTGACTTTTTTCATTCATAATTGTAACATTTTGAAGTAGCTAAAATTAACAGATTATTCCCAGAGAAACCCTTAGATTAAAATACACGTTACAGAAACAGTTACGGTCACCAGCGTGTAAAAACATCAGCTGAATTCCAGCTCTGTTCCATACAGCAGGTGGTAGGAGGAAATAGTTCCTTATCTGATACAACGATCCCAAGTCAGCAGGTGGGGGCATCAGTCAGGCTTTTCATAAAAAGCAAAACAGCCTCATCAGAAAGATTAAGACTAAATTGAGGAAAACACCATTCCTCCTTAACATGCATTTCAGTGAGTCATTTCACAAATAATTTAACTAGTTATGGTGACTCAAAAATACATAAGCGAGGGAGCCATCTTAATTCATAGGGTTAAGTCACTGTACAGATCAGTGTTGTTTGCTTACTTTCTTTAGGATTTTTTGTTTAATACTCAATCTATAGTTTGCTCTTTAAAATGAATGTAAAATGTCCATTACCCTGTGATCCTTCTGTCATTTTCTTAGTGGATCTGTCTGTGCCTGCAAAATTCTCTGCTCTCAGATTGCCATGAATGACCATGCTGGTTACTCTCCTCTTCCTACATGCACTGCTCTCCATGCTGGCAATAAGAAAATGTTACTTTAAAATATGCAATCATATTTTTTTGATGAAGTAATGTCATGTGCTCTGTTATTTCCCTTTTCTAAACAGTATTTTCATTTATAGAGTTTATGATTTTTTTCTCCTTTCTTGCAGTTCATTTGCTAAGACACATATTCAGTACATATTCCTACAAAGAAACAGATTTTTAAAATGCAGTAGGTATACCTGTAAGAGTTCTTTACGTATAATGCATTTTCTAAAAAATACAACTTTGTTTTCAATAATGAAGTTCCTTTAAAATTCTGTTTCTAAAGGATTTTGCTGGTAAATGTACTCTTTTTTTAACAAATATACACACACACATTGTTCTCATAGCTGGCTCAAGGCTCCTCACTGTGTTTAGCATTAGGGTTTTTTTACACTCATAAATTGTGGTCATTAGACACAGTCTTTCTGATTCTGAAGCATTTTGCATGCAATTTTCTCAAAAGCATGCTAGGGAGAATTACGTTCTCTAGTTGCTAAAGAATAATTTTTGATAATACATGGTAACTTTTCCTACAGATTTTAGCAGTCTACTTGGACACACATAGCTTGCATTAGTGAATGCCCTAACAATATGCTCTTGTCTGCACTCAGTAATGCATTATATAATACTTCAGGCACAGCAAAAGACTCACTCAGAAATATGGCAAGAACATTTTCTAACTGGAAGTAGAAACTAACCCGTGTTGCTTACATAATACTACTATTATTACTGTATCTTGTTCCTCTTTGGAAAATAATTATCTCCTTCCACATTTAGAGAACACCCAGGATGAAACTTTACTGTGAATTGCACCTTATGTGCCCAGTGAACTCAGCCAGCTTTGGTATCTCTTCATTGTCATTTACAGGCAGACACCTAACACCTTGCAGAGGGACACTTAAATATAATTATCTGTAACTTTACTACAGTGTCTTAGAGATGAAAACTATTAGCTGCAAAGACAATCGGAAATCTACCTTACTCAGGTCATTCCTTCAAATAAGTGATAAAATAGCTAGAACCTGATCTCTATAACCACAGGAAAAAGCCTACAGGACAACAGATACATTCCTTTCTTGATGTACTAAATCTGAATGTATTAGAAAGACCTCTTATAGTCTAGTAATTTATAAGAACTGTTCATCACACGTAGAGAAGACAGTCCTATCAGCATAGTATTATGGATCATGTTGCTTCAGCTTTGTTCAACTTATGCCCTCTGGTTTTCCATTTTCTCTTAGAAAATCTTCTACTGTCTAAAAATGCTTCTGCCTGTACACTTGCAAGTTACATTCACCACAGACAGTATATCCAATTTTGTATCGTAATGTTTTTAGATTCATGTAATGCATCACAGTATAAAATAAACCACAAAACTTCTATGAAAAAAGTAAATTATGTTGAATTTCTTTCTAAACTAGAGTAGTAGTAAACTAGTAAACTAGAGTAGTAGTAAACTAGGTAGTAGTACTGTGTTAAGTACTCTGGACTTTGGTTTATATACTTGTCATATAAGTGGATGTCATAAAAATGGAGGCAGCAGCAGAAAGCTTCAAATTTAAATGAAAGAGAAAGGTCCTAAAGTTAGAGAATTAGAAAATGGTGCCCTCTTACAAGAGGTTTAAAAGTAAAAGTAGGCCAAATGTCACATATCCAACACAGGTTCTTGCCAAGAAAATAGCCTGGCAGGAGATTAGAGGGAAGATCACCTTCTCGTAGCTCTTTCCCCAGTAACCTGAGAGAAGCCCAGTAAGGTGGATTGACATGATGTCAATGGGTGGAGGTGAAAACCAGGCACAGAGCCACTGGCCATCCATGTCAGAGACAAGAGGGCGGGAGGCCAGGCAGGACCACAGAATACTTTCCTTACCCTTATTAGAAAGCCCAGTAGGCTAAATGCAGCAAACATTTACTTCCAAATTCTCAGGTACTTGGGGCTGATGCATGCTCTTTCTTCTTATTTGGAACTTACTTGATTTGCTGCTGGCAAATATGCAGAAAGGTAAGCTCCTCCTGGTGAAATCCTTTGTGCAAATTAAAGGAGCTATAAGCACTCATGTAAGAAAATACTCAGAAGTATTTTTGCCCTGAAAAACTCCTGCTGGCATTTTGAAAGCTCGCTGTCCTTAGAGATCAAGATAGAGGAGTGGCATGTAACTGTTTGTACTGGGAGCAGTTGATTCCCTCTCAGACAGTCATGCCAAACCCAAGGGCTCTCTGTTCCCCTCTCATATATTCCCCCATATGCCCAGAAACAGGGAGGGCAAGCACTCATGTTGGGGGACCTACAGGCTGGTATCGCCAAAGAGAGCAGCAACCAGAACAAATGCAGTATGGCATATTCCTCTCAGTGGAGGGAAAGGCACTACGGACATTAAGCTGTAGGGCCAACTAAAAGGAGTGACAGTGAGCAACAGCTTCAGGATCCAGCCAGAAAGGGATATGTTGTTTAATAGAGTCTGTTTTAGGTGGCACGTAAGAGTCATGACTCACAGCACAATTAAAGAACACTCCTTATGTTTCCATCAGATACTCTGCAGGAGTCATACCGCAATGACAACAGATTGTCCTCAGCATCCGATAGTAGAACTATTGACTAGATGATCTTCACATGATGTGAACAAATATATTTTCCTGTATCACTGCTTGGCTTTTTAAATTGTAAACTCTCAATCCCTAAAGATAGCTACATCATATAAAACAGAAACGCAGAGCAAACAGTTCATTCTTTCTGAAAGTTGACATTAAACAGCTGTTTTATTAATATCTGCTTTTATCTAGCCTTTTTTAGTGCAAGGAGGGAGATTATCTTGATTGCTATAGATTTGGTAGTGGCTTGGCTGTATCAAAATCTGACCTGCAGGCCAAGTCTGTTCCTGCTAGGATATGCCAAAAAGCACTTTAATAAGAGGAGATGAACGACGAATGTTAGGAATTAAACTTTTCAGCAAAAACTGCCACACACTAAACAGTACAAAAGCAAGAATGATTAAATGTGAAACTGCAACTCTGATGAGAGTGGGCAGTGGGGGAGGACAGCAAGGAGCTCCCATCTCTTTTTGGGTGGCCTGCTAGATACCCAGGCAACACTGCGTCCCTCCCTCGAGAGCCCAGGCTCACTTCTTGTCTCCTCTAAGGACTCCCGATCACCTAACTGGACAGACATATCCCATTTCACTCTCTGCTTGTGCTTCCCAGAGCAAGCAGGAACTATAAATAGGTGTTACAGCAAGCCTCACCCCTTGCTCTGGACTTTCGGTAGTGGGACAGATCCAGCCGCACAAGACAAAACTTTATAGGCTCAGTGCTGCTCCTGGTGACATCGGTGGGAGTTCTGCAACTAACAGTGACAATGGGCTTGAATTAAGTGTGAAATAATCCTAAAAGCACTCAAGTGTTTTTCAGATTAATAATGGATTTTTGCTTGAACACAAATAGTGTCAAATGTACCAGTTAATATAAGTAGGCATAGTTTATCCGAAGCAGTAAATTTGGATCGTTTTAAAATTAACTCTATCCTTGCTAACTACATTACATTTACTTCTACTACAAATTTTAAAAATAGAAGTGTTTCAGGCTCTTACAAAGACGTGACATTGGTTATTAGGAAGTAAATGTAATTCTTAAAAAATGTACATCAGGAACAACCTAAAGACATTCTACTGGCTTAAATATTAAATACAGAGGACAAATTTTATTACTTGGAGATTTTTTGAAGGAGTGGAAATTGATACCAATTTACGAAAATTGGTATTTTAAAAATCTCAACAGGATTTGGGGATGCAACATTTTTCCATGAAAGCCATAGCACCTTGCAGCACCAGGCTCAAAGTGTGAACATTTGTGATGGTGTCCATACATGTCGAAGTCATATAAGAGCTTAAGCCACTTTTCAAATCTGATTAAACTTTTTGGGAGGAAGAGCTACCGCCATAGCTATTTGTTAAAACAGCATACAGATGTTGCACAGGGCTTGTACAAACCTGTGCTCATGAACAAATTAAAAGCTTTTAAGATCACAGAGAAGTTTTTGAAGTCAAAAATTAGCCATGATTACATACACCATAACCTGTCACTTCTTTTACACTTCTGTAAAATAAAACACTGTCAAGAAGAAATAAAAGCGTCCTGAAGAAATGCCAGAACATAACTTTACACTTGCTTAAAACGTGCTTCCCAATCTGCTAAAAGCTGGTGATTCAAGTGCATCTCCTATTTAAAAAGAGCTATTTGTTGTAATTTTGATTGACAAAAAAAAGTTGTGTAAGACACAAATTTACCTGCAGCACTGTAGGAAAGATGAAATTATACAACCTATTTTTTTACTTATGGCCCCCATATAATGCTAGTTTTCATGAACATCTAGTAACGTTAAAATATACTAAGATAAATGCACAACAGCATTCACTACAAGTATTCTGCTTTTTTAAGTGTGACTAAATATTTAATTAGTGGAATGTACTTTATTCTGATCTGCTTGCTTTATTTATTTATTTTTCTGGTTCTCCTGGAGCGAAGTCAAAGACAGCTCAAAGGTTTTTAGCATTGCAAAGCAAAATTGAATTTTGCTGCCTGGAAAGCCCAGAGAAAGCTTGCTTGTGTCTTGGGAAAGGGCAAAGGAGGGAAAGGAAAGGAGGAAGAATTTCAGGGGAGAGCCAGAGAAAGAACTCCAGAGAGCCAAGGTTCCTGCACCAGGCGCTGCCAGTGGCTAACAGGGAACCACACTGCCATTGGGGACTGCTCCTTTGGTGCCTCATAGCTGCTGTCTCCTATGCTCTGATGCCTGGTTTCAGACTCCTTAACAGAGGCAGGGCATATATGGTTGCTTTCGTCATCCCTAGCAGTGCATGGCCTTAGGCACCTTCGTCCGTATCTTCAGCTGAGCCTGCAGAAAGTCTGCACTGGATGCTGAGGTTTACAAATGGCTGTAAAAGACTGCTCTTGACTTGTAAGGCCTTTGAATCATGAGAGAGATGGTGGAAATAGGGATCAAACAGCATTCCCCATCCATGTGCTCATGCAAGAGGTCTATACGCTAGAAAGAGGTTGCTGATCTCTGTGACAGAGGATATAGCTATTTAACTTGATTGAATCCAGTTTGCTGGATAAATACCGAGCCAGCTGCTCCTTGCTCCAAGGAGCAGACCCAAACGACGTCACCCCACACCAGCCTGCCTGGGGTTTGCACAGCCAAGTGGAGTAGAAACCAGGACTGGGAAAAAATCTCTCCACGGTGAGGAGAGAATTTCTTACAGAGATTCCAATTTAAATTGATAACTCCTAACAGATCGGATTTTTTTTCTGTTTAAAAAAAAAGTTAGCATTTTCCAACTTACTTATTATTGTGCACTGTAATAAACCAAGTGCCAGAAGGAGTCATCTGGCATCCTTTTAGGAAAAGTGAGGATGGTGTATATGCAATCTGATCCGCACAGTAGCTGCAAGGGAATAAAGCAAATTCCATTTGGAGAAAACCTATAGTGGATCTAGCTCGTAAATTGTGGAAGTCCCAGGTGCAGTTTGAATTTTCAGAAGTTTATAATTTGCCAAAATTTGGGAGCATGCAAAGGCCAATCCACTATCATATATACACTGTATTTGCTCCAAGAAACTCTTTTAGGTGAGCAGCATTTTTTCAGCAAGTACAAAGCAACTTACTTTTCATATAATCTAATTATCAGAGATGGCTACAATGTTTTATCTGCAATTTTTCAAATATAATCAACCCAAAGTCTGGTAAAATTATGAACAATGAGAACATGATCCTGCAAAGGTTGCCTTGTACAATCTCAGTTCTAAGCAATCATAGAAGTCCAACCTACCATAGCTCCTTACATTACTGGAACGTAAGTAAATAAGTATTTGATACTTTGGAACTTTATACTAACAGATGCTTTAGGGGAAAAAAAAAAGACATGGCTGTATTATTTTCTTAAACGTGTGCTAGCTGGTTCTTTCTCACTTCTCACTAGAGGACATAAAAGCCAGACCTGTCTCTTTTTTACCTCCACAAACCAAAAGACTGATACGATCTGTCAAGATCGAGACACTGAAAAGCTGCATACATCAGTGTCAGTCTGGCTGCTGAGATTGACCTTCCTCTGCTAAGACTCTACCAAAGCAACAAAGTAGATGTAGGGTGTATGAACAAAAGACCATGCTAGTGAGCAAGCTAACGTTGCTGAAGCATGTGATGTGGAAACAACTTGTGAATACAACAACAAAAAAAAAAATCTTCATGGTAGAAACATCCTTATTTGAAAATATCCAGCCCTTAAAACAAGCAAGCTACAGGAACACATTTATCCTTGTCTATACAAGTGAGAATTAGACTTGTGGCCAAAATAAGTTTTAGAATTTGCAGCCCAAATTTCACCTGTCAGTATGTAAATCTCATCTGGTTTACAGCAGCCACATTCAGAAATACTTGGGTGGTAAACATACTGAATTTCTCTGTAGTAACTTCTTAACACAAAAATTATGAGCTATAATCACATTCTGTTTTCATTTACACAAAAGTTATCCTGGATGCCTTTGATTACTTATAAGAAATTGAATAACAGGGGTGAAGAATATTTTTCAACTCACTTGCTCAGATTCCAGCTGGATAAACCGGCATAATCTTACTGACTTTAACTGGGGAGAAACTATGGTCACCTGTGTCAGTGGTGTACAGTTACAATTCTCCATAATTTAGGACTGGGTCCACAGAGAATATTATCCTTACTACAGTTCTAGACAACAGTTTGTGGAAACAAGACTCTTTGGTGCAGCTAAGCTACTCTGGAGAACAGACAAGGGGTTGAGAGCCAAAATAATCAGATGCTCCTTTCTGAGCCCCACAAGGCTGAGGGTGAGTGGGGGAACGCTTGGTCCCGAATAGAGCCTGGAGAGACTCAGGGCTGCTGTGTGTTGGGCAAAGTTGCGGGTGCCTGCAAAGGCATCATATAAGGATGACAAATCACAGCCCTGCTCTAACCATGCTTCCTTTCCACTTCCAGAAAGTTGGAGCAAAATTAGTGTAGTGCCAAGACATCCATGGACTGAGAGATACTCACCTTCTAAGGAAAATCCTAAGGGACGCACACCCTATGGATGGGCTGGGGCAAAACAGCCAGAGGATCAAGATTTAGGACTGCTAGCTCTCACAACAGCTGTAGTTTGGAATCTACTGTATAAAAGATTTAGCATGTCTTATTTGTACTTTATTTATTTCAGTGTTACCCTTAAGTGTTTAATATATTCCCATGGCAGATGCCCATGTATTTTTAGTCATCCAAATGTATGTGTGTGTGTTATATTTTCCATCCCCTTAGGTAAGGAGAATATACTTCTTCATTATGAAATAGATAACTGAATTTGGATCTTAAACTATTTTTAACAAAGCAGCAGTTCATGGTGGTGATTACTACACATGCATACTAGAAGCCAAGTGCCAAATACTGCTGCTCAATTTCCCTAACAGCTGAAAGAAATCATTTTTTTAAATATTCTGATAACAGCTGAATGGCTTTCCCTCAAACTTCTGGGTTAAGGTAGATATGTAAGTTTGCAGCCCAAGATAAACAAGATAATCCACTGTAAACAAAGACTTAAGATATAAAGTGGTATTTAAACTACAACTGTAGCATGCCCTGAGAGTAAATAAATTAGCCAGTTACAACAGTAATAATACTGCATATTTATATAGCAAGTTCGATCCAGAGACTTCAAAATGCATCAATGAAATATTAATCATCACAACCTTCCTGATGAACAGTTGTCATTATCCTAATTTCAGAGATCAAAACACTGGAACATGTCATTATTTAAATGACTTGCTAGCTTCACTCAAGAATCCATGGCAGAGCCATGAGACATGCCCAGATATGAGGACTTCACATTTTAAACTGTCAGTCTAAAGTCTTACACTTTAAATGCAATATGCTTTTGTATTTGATCTTCGTCCAGAACTTCAAGCTTCATTTAAACTTAGTTTAAAGTCTTACCATTTGTATGCTATGTGGCCCACAAGAAAATGCTGATAACGTAGTTGGAGACTTTGTCTGAACATAAGATGAGCATACCTTTCCCACAAATGTCTTTAGCTAAATCATCAACACCTTGTTATTATATCACTTACCACAGTATGCATGGATCTCAGAAATGGTGTTAAAGTGAAGAGAGAGTGAAGTATGTGACTTTACATTCTTTAGAGAGCTATATTAGTTTGTACTTCCAATCTGAGCGAGACCACTTTCACACCCCTCTTTGAATGCACCAGGGGTTATGTGAGGTATGCGCTACAAGGAAGAATGTGCTTCAGTGAGATCCAAAACTGTGATTTTAATGGTTGTAATTCTGTGCTCCAGTATGACAGGTACAAATTTAGTTATGTCTCCACTTCCCTTCCAAATGTGGAAGATAAAAATGATAGCAAGACAGCTCTTTTAATCCTGAAGTGTTTCTGTTGAAAAATACCCAAGATAATCCAATTGTCATGCTTGCTAGGCACAAGGAGGAATCATAGTGTGCTCCTTTTTTTCTTTCCTGAGTACCAATGCACTTGTTTTCCTAGAAATAGGCATGTGTAATAGAAATGTTCTTGAATTATCAGACCCTGAGATGATGTGTTTTATTTAGTGACTTTCAGAACAAACTTGAGTTTCCAGTCCTGGAAGCACATTGTCTGAATTCTGTTCAGCAGAGTAGCTGCTTTCATAAGGAAAGGGAAAACCTTAAGAGATTCTGAAATGCTGAGGACTGAAATGGAAGAGACTAAAACATAGGAAAAATAGACAAACAAGTGCAACTCTGGTGGAACATCCACCTTTTTAGCACAGCAAGTTTTGCAGCAGGAAACAGTAACGGCAGATAAACTCAGAAAGTTGAATAACTGATAACATTTGAATGTGTTTGATTCATTGCATGGCATTATATGCAGTGACTACACAAACCATCATGACTTAAGATGGCACTTCTTGGTAGTCTAACAACCTTCCTCTCTCGACCTTGACAAAAAAAAGGAGTTCTGAAAATTGTGTCAGAAGCTGTTATTGATAGATTTGCACAACAATGAGTAGACAAAAACATTTCCCAATTTTTTCCTACATGCAGGCACTGACAACTAATGAACAAATCATCAGAGGGGACTACAGAGAATGTGCTTATCATATCCCATTAAAAATATCCCAGCTGGAAAACCAGTTTTGTGTATGAGTGCCACAGTCAAAAGATGAATATTTAATTCCACTGCAACTCAAAAGGAAGGACTGCAAATTTGATGGTGGACATGGCACACTAATAGGCAGTCATAATAGTGCCACTGTCCACAGAGGAAAAGTTTTTGGGTGAAGCCAGTCCAAACCTAAAGAAGATGGGGACAATATCCCGCTTCCATAGGACTTCCTGTACCAAGATTCTGAAGAACAGCTGCTGGGGATTACACAGGAACGCAGAGTGTCACAGAATTTCTTTAGTTTACATGTATTTCTCCCTAGTCTGGTCACTGCAGATTTGAGTTTCTTCCAAAAGGCAAGCTCTCACAAAGTCAACAGATGGCAGAAATGAAGGCTCATCTAGCAGTAATTCTAAGTAGAAGACAGGTCTAGTTCTGGATACTATTTGTACCAAATGTGGGGTTTCTCTTAGATGTGCTCTTGGATGAATTCTAGCTTTCCAAGAAGGTGACAAATGGTCCTGGGTAGAAGTGACTTGAACACCAACACTGAGCAAGATCCCAAACTGCCTATGGGATTACTGCACTGCGCAGCACAGTGAATGCGTGGATGGCTGATGCCATCGGACAGTTATTCACTGGCAGTAACTGACGTATCACCCCTTTGGGAACAGAGGTTTGCTGTTAGAGATTTATAACATAGACATACAAGATACTTGTCCACTACAGCGATCTCTTCAAGCACACAAGCTTAGGGGGGTCCTCAAGAGGCCCCCTGCGGAGGCCTTTTGGCACTATCTCTTGAGGGCATCTCCGAAGAAGCTGCGCGCATCTATGTTTATAGGCTCAACACAACAGCCCTGCTGGTCTCTGGGGTCTCCTTGGTTGTGCTGGTAACATTTGACAATCATTGAACTTCTTTCTTCCCCGTAAACGCAAGGAAGGGGAAATCCCAACATCCTGCAACTGAAAGAAAATAGCAAACTAATTCCGATATGCTCATGAGCACTAAAAGGCCCCTTGTCTGCTGACCCACAGTTCTTGTCATCACCCTTTATGTGTTGAAACTATGGGCCCTCTGTAGGCCCTACTATTTTGAATGAAATTTGTCTACAAGGGCATAACGCTTTACTGTTATGTACAGAAAATATAACTATGGCCGTACAGAACAGCAAACTGTAACGCTGCATGCCCTTTCTGGCTGGCAGTTGTTGGCAGAACAAAACTATTTGCAATCTTTTCCACAGCTGCAAAGTAGCCTTTGTGTATTCATTTCTCCTGGATGTAATGCTATTCAAAAGGATGAATTAATTTTTAATTTAAATGATTGTATATTTTGGACCATTAATTTGACTGTTGAAATATATCATCAGTTACCTAAGCAATAAGATGTAGCAGGCATATGCACCTTTTCAAGGGTTAATTTTCAGATTGTTTCAATTTATTCTGTATGTGTACTGCTGTAGAAAGCATGCATGACATTTGGATTATTTCAAATGGCATTAAATTATTTGGCCATAACCTGCAGAATTGTGTGCAAGCCAGAAAGGTTGTGATTTACTGAGAGAAAATTGAGGTCACAAATGTTCTTGAAGACTGGAATGCTTCAGCTTGAGACTGAGATTCCCTGCCTTCCTATTATCCCAGAACTGTAACATTTGGGAATTCAAAGTGCCTGACGTAGTGTACAACACAATGTGGCATACAAATATCCCGTGTGAAAAAATCCCTCTAACATCAGCCTCTTTACTGCCATCCAGAGGCAGTAGAGAACCAATATTAATAATATTTACTTGTAAACACCACCACAGAGACAGAAAAAATTTGAATAAGCTTGAATAAGTTTGAATAAGTTTGAATAGCGAAGGACTTTCAGCCAATCAGAAATCAAACAGAAATGATGGAAGGTGTTGCACATATAGAACTTGCATTCCAACAGTAAATGGCTGAAAAGGCAATGATAAATTTGAAACAAGATTAAAGGTTGTGTGATATTAAGATTTTACCAGCACGAATTTGGGATTTATACCAGCTCACAGGAATGAAGCAAAAAAGGAATTTGAAAGGTATTTCAATCATGTGCCAGTAAGAGCTTCACGTCATACTACATGGATCATTTTATTCCTTTATGTTTAAGCATTACCATCAGTAATATCTGCATACTACCCTACAATATAATGTGTGGTGTTTAGTGTCCCCTCCAAAAGCTCAGCTTGGGGAGAAAAATCCACTGAGTTTAATTTCTGCCAAAACAGAAGAAAGTTTTACAAATTAGTAAGACAGTGAAAATATAGTTTTGCCTTGGACATATACTGGAAGCCCACACATTTGCAAGGGACATGGCTGCCACTGCCTGATAAATTTCCATATGAGCTGAGCAACAATGATGCACTGTGGGTGCTTTCTTGCACCATGGCAGATATAAAAACATCATTTATTAGTTCTTTCACACTGTATTTTTTAACCATCTACTTTGAAAAACAGCAAATTTTCAAAAATTTACTTTATTCTCTGTACTTATTGTCTCTTCTCACCTACATGGAAATTTAATTCATTCCTACTTTCCAAGCCTCCATCTTTCCAAGCAACCAAATGGACAGCAATAGAAATATTTATAATATTTTTATGTTTCTGCTTGTGAAACTGAACTCACCATTTGCTATTCAGTAACCTATTTACAGAAACTGCTTCTTCACCCGCACAGTGCACCCCCTTTCCCAGCCCCAGCCTCTGCTTGTGTGGTCCAGCCAGCTGCTACACTTGCTTTTTAAATCTTTTCACTCTAAAAGACTGACCAGAAATTTCTCCATCCTTCCAGCAGCAGCCTTCACACAGACATAAGCGAGGCTGAAAAGATGAAGTTAGCCTTACACAGGCTTTTTGTACTGGGTCAATTCAGCAGTTATTGATTTCTCTGACCTTTCCACAGAATTTCATAAACTTTGCTTCTCCTGCCTAACCTACAATATAATATGGCATTAAAGTAGCTTTCTCTGAAGAAGCAGTTCAAATGTACTAAACTGACAATAAAAACAACCAACAATATCATAAACATGGTTTGGGAGTTAAATTAAAGCTAAAACATTGCACAGATGTTGAAGTAAATAACTGCTGCTTTTAGCAAGAAGGTCAGCATTTTTATCTGATACTAAGTTACAGGTTAATAATTTGGACAAAAAATGTATCTTAAAGTTGAAATTAGACTCCATTTTGGTATTGATAGTTCCCATATTGCCTTATCTTAGTCCTAGAAGTGAAAAATACAAATTCAACAGCTTAGGGTCATCTAAAGCTCAGGTGTTTTGCATTCAGCAAAGTAAGTTCTGGCTCAAACAGGGAGTTGTCCACCCTGTAAGCATGAACCGGGGGTGTGAGAGTGCCTGGGGAGGGGCAGGCATGGGGGCCTCCACCCATGCCATCAATGCTCAACAGGTTTGGCAGGGCTCACCTGTTTCAAGGCAGCACTGAGGAATTGGGGACCGGACTGACACCCCATGCCAGAGGAGGCTGAAAACCTTGTAAGTGAGACAAATCCAGAAAAGACATAACCACACCCCCCAGGGAAGTCCACAATGACAGAGGTGTTGCACAGTGCCGGGCTCAGTTTTGGCTATTGAGATGAATCTCAGCTGAAGCTGAACTGCTAGCAGCACCTAGGACCACAAATTTAAAACTATCCTGTTCTGTCTAAAGATGTCTCTCCTGCGAGTGCTGTGCAGAGATCTAGGCCTGTCACACCAGGAGGGATGCTGGAGCTGAGTAAGGCAGCCCGATCTGCTCCCCGTCTAACAACCAGTGCAACTTAGAAAAGGCGAGGGGTGATAGTATTAGGTGACTCTCTTCTGAGAGGTACGGAGGCACCCATTTGCTGACCTGATGCACTCTCTAGAGAGGTGTGCTTCTTACTGGGGGCTCATATCAGGGCCGTCACCAAGAGACTACCAAGCCTCATACAGTCCACTGACTATTATCCGCTGCTGTTGTTTCACGTGGGCACCAGTGATACAGCCAGGAGCAGTCTGAGGAGTATCAAGAAGGATTACAGAGCCCTGGGAGTAGCAGTAACGGACTCTGGAGCACAGGTAGTTTTTTCAACTATCCTCTCAGTCAAAGGGAGACCGTTTGAAATGGCCAGTCAAATCTGGCGAATCAACAAATGGTTACAGGACTGGTGCCACAGCCAGGGGTTCGGCTACTTAGACCATGGGACTCGTTTTGAAAACCTGGTCTGCTGGGGGCTGATGGGTCCATCTGTCACAGAAGAAGAAGGCCATCTTTGGTCATAGGCTTGCCAAGCTGGTGAAGAGGGCTTTAAACTAAAGTTGCTGGGGAAGGGAAATCTCAATCCATCCCACTCCTACCAGTTTGATGCCAGTGCCAGCAAGAGATGGCCAGAGCCTGGAGAAGCCAGGACCTCAGCAGGAGAGCACCACAAGAGCAGCACGAAGGAATTCCATCCACTCCAGCCAGTAAGTCAGCTTCATCAGGGGCCCAACTTAAATGCCTCTATGCAAATGCACGTAGCATGAGGAATAAACAAGAGGAGTTAGAGATGTGCACATACCTGCAGGGCTTTGGTATTATGGGCATCATGGGGATGTGGTGGGATGGCTCCTATGACTGAGTGTTGGAATGGCGGGATACCAGTTCTTTAGGAAGGACAGGCTGGGGACACGAGGAGGGGGTGTCACCCTCTATGTCAATGATCAGCTGGAGTGCATGGAGCTCCACCTGGGGATGGATGAAGGGCCGACCGAGAGCTCAAGGGTCAGGATTAAAGGGAGGGCAGGGACAAAGTCCTGCACATGGGTTGGGGCAATCCAAGCACAAATAAAAGTTGGGTGGAGAATGGATTGAGAGCAGCCCTGTGGAGAAGGACTTGGGGGTACCGGTGGATGAAAAGCTGGATATGAACCAGCAATGTGCACTCGCAGCCCAGAAAGCCAACCGTATCCTGGGTTGCATCAAAAGAAGCGTGGCCAGCAGGTCGAGGGAGGTGATTCTGCCCCTCTACTCCGCTCTCGTGAGACCCCACCTGGAGTACTGCGTCCAGCTCTGGAGCCCTCAACACAGGAAAGACATGGACCTGTTGGAGCGAGTCCAGAGGAGGGCCATGAAGATGATCAGAGGGCTGGAGTACCTCTGCTCTGAAGGCAGGCTGAGAGAGTTGGGGTTGTTCAGCCTAGGGAAGAGAAGGCTGCAGGGAGACCTTGTAGCAGCCTTCCAGTACCTGAAGGGGGCCTACAAGAAAGCTGGAGAGTGACTTTTTACAAGGGCATGTAGTGATAAGACAAGGGGTCATGGCTTTAAACTGAAAGAGAGTAGATTCAGATGAGATATAAGGATGAAATTCTTCCCTATGAGGGTGGCAAGGCACTGGAACAGGTTGCCCAGAGAAGCTGTGGATGCCCCATCCCTGGAAGTGTTCAAGGCCAGGTTGGCTGGGGCTTTGAGCAACCTGGTCTAGTGGAAGGTGTCCCTGTCCATGGCAGGGGAGTTGGAACTACATGATCTTTAAGGTCCTTTCGAACCCAAACCATTCTGTGATCCCTTATGTTGTGTAAGGGGCTATTTAAATTGCTGAAGTTACATGCACACTTATATGCTTGTGGGATGGTAGTCCATGATAGTATCTCACTTTTAAATATGTTGGTGTAAGGCATGAGTCAGATACAAAATTGTTTGCAAATAAATGGGGAAAGAAAATCATATGTACAAAATAGGTATGTGAGAACCTGTTCTTCAAAGCTTGTATGAACATTAGTTGTTCTCATAGGTTAAAGAAAAGATTATGAGCAAACTGAGAGTTCAGAATTTAAATGGTTGACATATGATGTTCAATACATATACTAAGGCTTTATTTTAAACTGCTGATGGTAAAAGTGTGAGGGAAAGAGTATTTTTGTTTTACCTATTTGCCTTTTCCATATTCCTTGTAGTAACAACACATAGGTATAAGAAATGCATACAGCTATGATAATGATATGGTGTAAACCTGTGAAAACAAAGAAACTAATATTACTGAAAATCTCTTTCAGCACACTCTGTTGAGCCCTAATAGTGGCAGCAAAGACTCCTAAACAAGGGTAATCTTTCTTGTCTGATTACTACAATGCTTAGTTATGAGGAGATGAGTTAGAGAGTCTTTTGTAGTGTTAGCCTTCATAATATCTACCTCTTCAGGGTTGAGTAAAACCATTCAGATTTTCCAAAGACAGTTCTGATGCCTTAATTGCTATCTTTTTTTCTGGGCTAATTAACATCAGTTTGCAAAAATCTCCTGCTAGACATTGTAAAACATCACTTGTTAAAGAGGTTGTGGGGCTTGCTCTTGACAAATGTGAAGTGACATTCTGCCGGTGTCTTTTGTAAGATCATATAAAGGAGCTGGTTCATCTACCAGAAAATGAAAAAAAACTCACCAGGAACCAGTGAAAAAGACAATACTCATCATACAGAGTCGCAGGGCTAAGTAAATGGTTCACACGTCTTGCTCGCATGAGATGAAAGGGAATGAATCTGAATTCATTTTACATTTGATCACAGACAAGGAATTCTCCAGATCAAAGTGTGCCATAATAATGGGGACTAACTAAATGCAACTAGATCTAAAAACATCTGTCAGGGGTTTGATGTCTAAAAATGGAAATCCTTTATATTAATGTATTATTACATAACCACATGAGAACTGAAAGACTCTTGAAGTCTTATTTTGTTTTTGTGTATTGTGGTTGAGAAAATTCAACTAACATACCCCCCCCCCCAAATAAATCTAACACATTGAGAGAAAAGAGTAAAATATAATGATGAGTCTTCAACCTCTGTTCTCTTTGTGTATGAACAGACACTATTTTAAAAAAGGCTAACTGCAGAAGTGCTGGTGACCTGAATAAAATATATCAGCAGCATAGGAAATGAGTTTGATGGTTGTAATCCAATTTTCAGTGGACAAGGGTGCACATCACAAAAACCTTCTCTACAATTAGCACTAATTGGCAACTTTTTTGGCAGTCTCTTTACAGAGGCCAAAAATTGAATGTACATGGAGATTAAACTGTCCTTTCACTCCTAGGAGTACTCTGAGCAACAGCTGAGATTTATTGGTACAGCAACGTGGCAAAAAAAGCAGCGGTTCTGACTGTGTTGTACCTGTTCTAGGGATGAGCAGACTTCATTCTTCAGGGTTTAAGGCAACATTAATACGTTAATTAAATTACAGCAGAAGAGTGAAAACTTTTTTTAACTCTTGAGCTGAAAGTGCTTAAAACCTAATAAATATTTGAAGGTGTAGCGAAAATGTGCAGAAACTCAAGCTCTGCAGAAGTGAACAAAAATGGGTTTGTCTTTTTTTGATGGGAGAGGTATGTGTGTGCAGAATGCAGCATTGTTTCCTTCCCTTTTTCCTCTGGGATCACTGATGTACTGTTTTAGTGTAGTAGAGATGCATCTTCTTGAGCAGTCTGGATGCTCAGAAAGACTGATGCCCTTTCCACATTGTATTTAGGTTACCGAATTTCAAGCTGAATTTGATCACATAGCTGGACGCACATTGTTCCACAGAGGAGGAGGCATGTTTTGCTGCAGCCACCCTTGCTCCTGAAAAGCTTTTGGAAGTTGTCGGGCAGCTCTTGGCTCTGCAGTAGTTGGGACTTGTACTGGCATAGAAGTGACCCTCGTATTTCTGGGTGAGTGAAGCTACAGTGCAGCAGAGACTTTGATCCGTTACACTGTAGTGCAGTTTGCAAAGAAAATCAGGGGACAGAGCAGAGTCCTGTTTCTGACAGGTTACAAAACCTACCCACTCTGGGCTCTCTTTATTGTTGCCATATCCAAGAAATTGTCTTTCTTATCCCCAGGCCTCACAGATCTCTGCCGTTTCAAAGAAATGCATGCAGCTCTACTTCTGTTGACATCAGTTTCTGTTCTGCTAGCATTATTGTGATTTAGAGTGTGGTGTCTGTTTACTGCTGACCTAAAGGAACTTAGATTGCTGTTATGTTGGTGTAGTTTAACAGTACTAATTTCTGGAAACAGCACTTAGTACTTCCCGAGAGCTGGGTTTTTTCATGGGGATTGCTGAACTTTACAACTTTTGTGTCATTCAGTTTTGCCAGCTCGATCTTTCATCCCTCTGATAGATTAAAATTCTCTTCTGTTCTTGACTGAAATTATTAAGCTCTAAAAGAATATTCAGAGGAGGCCCCAAATACTGTTTGTGCTTCTCCTGCAAGAGTTTATTGTCTTCAGAAGACACAGGATAGGTGAGCCGAGAGGATATCACTAGAATTTCTGTTTCTTGTCAACTGTCAATGCTACCATTGCATTTTTGTGGAAGAAACAACCCTCCTGGAATGGACTGAAAAGCATGGGAGGCGATGGCTTGTCAGAAGTGGTTGGTTGTCTCTTGCAAGTCGGATGTGCAGCTCTTCTTGAGATGTTCACTCTTTTCAGTGATTTGATATTCACTTACATATTGCGAAGAAATATATGTAAGTATCATTATAGGACAGAATCAATGAGATAGCAAGCTAGCAAGTGCTAGCTTGTACAGTAGTAATAACAAGAGGTTACATAGTATTAATGTTTGCCAAACAGTGTCCTAAGAGTTTGGTTATGAACCAAAGCCTGTGTGAGGGATAGGATAACAGAGGGCTGTTAACTTGAAAGACAGCAGCTCTCACTGAACAGCCTACAGATCTTTTACATAAAGCAAGATGCAATAATGTTTGATCTACCCTGACAAAACTTGCCTTTTAACTTTTTTACACTCTCAGGTTTCTTTCAATTATTCTTTTTCAAGGGCTTGTTATTTTAATGGGAGATAGACAAGAAAGGATTTTTCCATGTTCTTTATTCGTATTTTTACCAAATTTTTCAAAGAAGAGTGAAAAAAGGATATACAGCTGCCTACAATGAAATGGCAAAATATGCTGCATGCAGTAACAAAAGTTTCCATACTTTTCACCGTAGTCTGTTTTCAAATACCAATCTGATTCTGCTGATGCTGTTCACATTCAGTACTCCCTTGCTTCACGTATACTGTAGGTAACAAAAATCAGTGGTGATCAGTTCTTCACCCTGAGCAGATCTGCTAAAGTAAACCAGAGCTGAACTATTAGTGAAGAACAGCATTGCAGATAAAGATGCCTGGGATGGTTTCCAAGCTTTAAACTTCAAGTATGACTGAAATGCCAGTTTCTGGAAGTGGATGTTTGTATTTCTTTGACTGAGTGAGCAATTTTTTATATGCACATTGTTTCAATTTAACAAAGTTGTTAACTAAATTCTTTATTGTTCCATGGATGAGTATTAGATATACTAGTACTCCAGGCAAGTATAAAAAAATACTTTAATGAACACAGCTTTGTATGCTAACAACAGTTTCCAGACTTCTGGGGGTTTGGGTCATTCTGTTTGACAGTGTTTGCAGTGCATTTTTAGTGTCTTCTGACAGTAAGTTACGCCATTTATTATTAAAAAATGAGATGAGCTGTTATTTAGAGCAGATTATATTCTTAAATCAAAATAAGCTGTTTTATTAAATTGCTGGATCAGTTAAAAAGCATAAGGAAAAAGAAAAGGAAGATTTCCTATCCCTGTTATTTATTAATTTTAACTTGTATTACACTAAGACTTATTCTGACCCCTGTGGCAGTAAATTAATTATCCTTATATAATGCTTCCATAAGAGAACATGAGGATGAAAAATTCCGGCTCCACGAATTCACCAGGGATTTTGTCATTTCAGCAAAGCCAGGATTTGACCTAAAATGTCTACTGGTACACAGATGATCCTGTTTTGTCAGGGAGGCTACTCTGAGGAATGATGTGGCTTTACATACATTGTGCTCTGTTGTGCATTTGGTCACCACACTCCATGAGTTCTCCCCTCCTAGAAGGGCTATCAGGGCTAACTGTAGGGAAGGGTGGGACCCAAGGGAGCAGCTCTGACAAGACCACAAAACAAAAACATCTTCTCTTGCATAGCTCTGTGCCCAAGTGTCTGAGGAAGGGAAACAAACCTGAGGCAATTGCTGTTCTCACCCCATGACTTCAAAACCCAAAGGCAGAAATGTCCTGGTGATTTCAAAGGGGCTAGACTGGATTATAACAAAAAATTAACCAGAAAGACCCATAATGAAAGCATCACTGTGGAACACACCTGTGACCTACCAGCCACCTTTCAGGTCAACAGTTTGAGGGAGATCTGGTTTGGCTGGAAATCTCCTGGGCCTACCTCTTGGTGACCTTCAGGAGGGGTTTTATTGGGACCATCTTGTTGTAGAAGGGCTGACTGAAGAACAATGATGAGTCTCCCAGTCATTTCCTACTATTCCAAGCATCTTCCTTCTGGCTTTGCTCTGAGAAATTCCTTCTCCAGTCCTTCTGTCTCTCCTCCATTTTATCCTCAGCTGCTGTTTCTGCCTCCCACAGATTGTTCCCAAAGTCCCGTGCTCCGGCATGAGACTCTAGACTCTTCCTTTTTCCATTCAGGTTCAGAAAATTCCTGCTTCCAATTAATTTTCTGTAATGTTTCTATAAATGGGTGACTAGTGGAGCTTTTGTCTCCACATTGCTGTAATTCAGCAGATAGCATTTTAAAAAGAGCAGCCTGGTGAACGAGATGCCAGAATTAGCGATGTTGCAATTACCAGCCAGCATCCTTGGAAACTTTTGGTGGTTACTGCCACGACTACTAACACAACGTTAGCTCAATACCTGTAGTATTGCTAAGGCATGCCCTTTTCAAAGACATATAAATAGTGAATATTTCAAATACTGAAACAACATCACATAGGGAAATAATTAGGAACTGCGTTATCAGTGTCACATCTCTCACTCATATTCAATTTACATTTTCTGCATAAGTAAGCAAGCAGTTTCAAAGGAGTAATTCTAACAATAACAATAACAGAGTTCAAATAAATCAAGGAAATTATATACGATGTACTGAACTTGGTTTTAATTCAGGGCTCCAAGCTGCCTAGATAGCTCCTATGCTTGTTTCACATTACTGTCTGAGCATAGCTGAGCTTGCTCTGAAAGTAAAAAATGAGAACTAATTCATAGTGAAGTCAAAGAGATATCATGCAATATAAACATCAGAATCTACTTTTGTTTTGGCTGAGCTTCTGTAGCGTCTTATGCCAAATCAGATCATTATACAAGGGAATTTCAATTCTGGAAATTTTATGGGCTGAGTCTTAATTCTAGGGTCTTTGAAGGGTTTTGATAGACAGATAGGCACTGACATTGCCTATTTATCTGTTACAGCACACTTCATGGAGCAACCAATTCTATCATTTATTGTCTTTTTCCTAACCTTTATAATGCAGTTCTCTATGTTTAACTTTTTATCAAGGTGAACTAAAAAATTTTTAAGACAAATTCTTTAAATTTATTGAAAATTTTTACAACATATGCTCTGCATGAGTCTTTTAGCTCTGATATTTATTTATTGAAATCTCAGCAGATTTACTGTGATATCTAGAAATCCTTGCTCTGTAGATCCCTTTAGTGTTGTGCATTGATAGAATAAATTTTTTTCTGGAAACCAAGTGTTTTTTCTTGGTGTCTTATCCTGCCAGTTAATTTAAATAACAAATAAATATGACAGTGAAAATCCAAAAGTCACTGAATTACTCTTTTCATTAGTATTTCTACAGTGACTTATATTATGTTTATTAACAATTATTATAAAGCCAAAATACAATACTTAGCTCTTTTTACTCTGAAGGGCTACATTTTATGTAATAAATCCAGTAAAATTACTCATTCCACTAGTAGACTTATGGCTTCTCTTCTAAAGACAAAGTTGTTTATACAGACACACTGGGGTGCAAAACATGCTCAAGAAGCAACTTCTGAGAAGCAAAGGATACAGACTCTCGAGTAATAATATTTGAGGCTTGCTGATTTAGAAAGAATACTGATCTTGGCATTTTTTACTTTGTTTTTCTAACTTAGAACCTTTTTATTTCACTCTTAAAAACTAAAGATTTTCAAGTTTCATTTAATTAATTTGGAAAGCATCATTGGTTTCATTCCTCTCTTAAAAATTTCTGTTTTGTGTCTTGAAAAATATCTATAATGTACGTGGAGCAATATGTGATCATATCAAATCCTACACTGATAGCTTTCATTTTTAATGGGCCTCCAACCTCCATCTTCTGAAGATGCAATTAACTGAGTTCAAACACTAACATAAAAATTGCCCCTACATCTGTGATGCTGAGACTCTTCATCTGCCTTTCACCTGTACTTCAGGCAGTCATTGGTGCTCTCAGGATGGCTGGTTTTTAAATCTTCCCCTTAGTAGTTTCTGCCTTTGCAGATTCAATGACTCAGAATCTGTTCTCAACTCCATCTAATATAATTTTAAAAAATGCACACTCCTGTTATTACTTAGCCTCAGTATTTACTGTTTTCCTAGCATGAAACCAATAGCCTTTTTAAGTCCTAGTGGATCAAGGGTTGAATCTACGTCTTTAACCTATGTCATTGCACCTTAGTTGTTTTGAAGGATCACTCTGAAATTCAGCATTTATAACAACCTCTGATTCCACTGTTCAGTATCTTCTTAGAGCAACAGTGCAAGACCTGATCCTGCAACTATTTCCGATAAGGAATAGTTCTATTTATCCCACTAACTTCATGTTCTGCTTGACTTTTTCACCTGATAGGCAGTAACTGGTTGCAGAGTCAACATGAAAAACATTTTAAAGATTTTTATATTTTAGTAAAAGCTACTCTATGACAAAGAAAAAAATAATTTTTTAGAAGGCCACCAATATTATATATTTTAGAATTTTAAACTCTGAAATGTATACATCATGATCTAGGAAAGATCAGACCTGGTTCTTGACTGTTGGTACTTTGAAGTCAGTTTGGATTTTGTCAGTTAGTGGTTTTGTTTGCCTATTCCTCCCCAGGTACACCAACTATTGTATCTTTTTCTTTTGAAAAGCAAACCTTCCTCCAGTAATGGTTTACATATGACTTTTGGGGCCCGTAGATTCTCCCCACAGGATGGTGACCACATCATTAACAGCGGCTACATCCTGCCCAGGAGGCAGGAGGAGCGGCTCCCTTGGCCGCTGTAACATGGTCTGTCCCTGGGGTCCCTGGGGTTTGCATAACCCAGAAATCAAACCACCCAGCAGGACCATGTTCTCCCATGAGGTCAAAGCCACACAGCTGGGCAGTGGTCAGTATTCCCTCATTAAGGCTAATGACCCTGTATGAGCCTGCTCTGCATACACATGTGCCTCCTCTCCAGCTATGCTCCATTGATTGAAAGGGTATTGATTCCTTCCCGATGCTTATTTTTTCTCACTCCACCTAAGACAGTACTGCAGGATCAGATTTGTAGCCATGATGTCTGAATTTCATACTGCCAGCATGACCCACGGGCCCTGAATCTCCCTTCTCCCTCTCTCTCCAAGCTCTTCACCCACCGCGTGCAGGGCCATGCCACAGTCACACCTCCCTCACAGCCTTGCTTCCTGGGGCACGAATTTTGTGGTCTGTCTGTCCCAGAGGGTCTGAGAAACCTGGTTTAAAGCCTGGAGTTAGGCACTGGCTTTTGGCTGTTACTCAGAAATTAAATCCTCCCGCAGCCCCACTACCAGCTGGAGCTGAAAAAGGCTGTATACCCAGGCATGGAGCATCAGGACAGCAAACTTCACTTCGTCTGCTGTAATTTCAGCAGGTTTATGTGGTAGGTTGCTTTCTTCAGCATATATCTCAACTGGCCCCTGTCAGCAGCTGAAAATATAAATTGTGCTGTTCTGCTGGTACCTCAGGCCAGGGCAAGGAGCTCTTTGGGTCATGCACTCACAGTTCTTTAGTGGTGTCCTTAAGACTCCATCACATTTTAACAAATTCTCCTATTTTTTTACAGCATGATCCATAACTGTTAAATACATCATACTTGTTTTGGCTACTCTACTGGCCTGGTCCTCACTACCTACAGGGTGTCTAGGTTAACCACAAGACTGGAAGCCTTGGAGTGACTTGAAGGGAGGGAATGCAGTAGCCTGGAGTTTGAAGCTTCTTTTCCTAAAGCAGGAGAAAAATAAAAGATGATTGCTTCCCTTTGGAAAGCACCTCCACATCTCCTTCAGTGTTTTTTTATGGCATTCTGCTGCTTCAGTGGTGCAGGTGGTACCCTGACGTTCTTCAGCTCTTTTGGGAATAGCAATCTGCATTTCCTTCATCAGCTTGGAAGCTGCTCTCCAGATCCCTTTAGGGAGAGAGAGAAGAAAATCTGCTTCCATAATTATATTTCAACCACAGAAACAAGGCACTGCTAGGTTTGAGGAGAAGGGTCACATCATCCTTTGAATCTCTGTTCTGGTACCTAAGGAGAACAAAATAAGGTCCATAGGGTTTTCCTTCTTGGGTAGGATCCTCTTCTACTGTGAAAATAAGCGTTTCAGGTCCAGCTTCTTCAGGTACATCTTCAGACAGACTCTAGACCCCCATCCACTGCCCAATCACCTTATATTATAGGAGGGAGCACTGGGGCACATTTTGGGTTTATCTGGACATCTCTCTAGCCACGGACTCTTCTAGCCCTTTCTTAAATCTTTTTAATCCCAGCAGCTACGTTTTCTCTTGGTTTTGCCTCTGGGCTAGCAGCTCCCAACATAAGAGACCATGTTTTCCTTAGTCTGCAGGACAGATTCTGATCTCAGTCATGACTTTGTAAAGGACAATACTCATTCAATGAAGGTTAAAGTCCACCCCATCATCTTCTTAGAGTGTTCTGCCAGAGATGATGTTCGGGTATTTTGACCAGTTCTCCAAAGTGAGACTTCCCTCAACTCCAGAGAGAGTTGAAGGCTACCAGCACATTGTATGCATAGGGTCTCAAACAAATTTCTATTTAAAGAAAAAAGAGAGAAACATTCACTGCTGAAATTTAACAATGTTTTAGCTGTGACAGAAGTTAAAAGTGAACATTTATAAGCATTTGTACAGCAGGAAGTTCTGTGTATCCCCAGCATAAACAGAATTCAGAAAAAATCAGGAAGAATTAAGCCTGTTCAGTATTGACCTACTCAGGTCTTTTCTTTATGGAACATTTGACGCACACATCTCAAAAATAGATCTGACATACTGATTTCCATTGCAGGAATATTTGCCAGGGTCAAATGCACATGACACTTAAGATTTTGCTGAGTCAAGCTGATTCAATCACTGGGAGAGCTCAGAAGCAATTTTTAACATTGTATTAAAATTTTTATTATAGCATATTTTAATTTAGGCTTTTCTTCTTAAAATCTGACTTTGTACACCTTCAGCCTGTATTCAAGTTTGTAGTCTGTCTTTAAGTGGCTGTTTCCTCCAGAAAGAGACAAAATGAGGAGAAAGGCTGAATGCAATTGCCAGGCTGGGTTACATCCTGTTTACTCATCAATAGATTACATGCCCACAGGAAACTCAATTTACTCAGGTACAATGAGAATGAGAGTGAAGAGATGCACACAGTAAGGTCTAGCAACACTTTCATTTAGTTAAAATCACTTTTCCAAAAATCCTTTTCCAGTATAAGAAGGCTGCAAACAGATTTATTTTTAATCTTGAGAAAGACTAAATTCCTAATAGCTACTGAGAGGAAAACAGAGGATTCCAGTCATATATGAAGTTACTTCTGACACAAAGTATCTTGTTCTCCAGATGATAATAGAATAAATAAGAATCTATCCATGCCCACTGCTGGATTTGTCTACCACCCTCATTTAACATACAAACACATTCTTTGTCTTTCAGAAAGTGATTGAAACATTCTTGCTGCCCTGAAATTTTTAAGTACTTCTATTACTAAATATAGGAATTGTTTTTACCATTTTTCTAATGCTTTCCTTTACTACTTTCTTTTTTTACAATAGTGTAAGATGGGAGATCCCTCACTTGAAGATTTCAGAGTTAATGGATGTGATTTGCCACTTTGCTGCAAACAGTCGAATCATCCCTCCATGCAGGGTCTGGAGAGCAGCTGATTTTATCTTCTCTTACAATAACAGAACCTGACATATTCTGAATAAAACTTTTAATAGTCACATTGGAGGTATTAAAGGTGCTTGCAGTTGGCAAACTATTACAACCCGCTAGTAAGTGAAATCTGCAGCTCCACTTCAAAACTCCACTTTTGCTAAATGGAAGAAAAAAGCCTGCTTTTTAAAATTTTGCCTTGTTGTCCAATAAAGTTGCTCTGAGGCCTGGCCTTAAAGCCTATGGTGTTCTTTACAGCTCCAGCTGCAGTTTTGTGGCAATGTTTCAGCATTGTACAGGATAAAAAGAGTTCTCTGATTCAAGCATGTGGAAAGGAGATACACAATGTAAACCCACAACATATCTACCGCGCACCAAAGGGGGTTGCCACATGATAGCAGCAGTCTGCCAAATCCTCTGAACTTTTGGCATCTAATAATAGGGACGGTGCAATAAAAGAAAATCAAGGAAGGAAATTATTAGGGAGCTGGGAAAAGGGTAGGACTTATGTCACTTTTTGCAGGGCAAACTCTTTATCCCACTTCATTAATGCAATGATGATTGGATTGATAAAGGCTTAGCTCAGAGTACATCTGTTGGACAATAGCTGCTCTTTATTTATCTCTGTTCTGTGTATCAAAAAGTATAAAGAGAAGTTTACACTCTTCCTACACTCCAACCTCTCACCCCAGTCCCAGAGTCTGGAATTTTCTTTCCCACTGTTTTGTTTCAATTAAAAAGAATATGCTCAAATATCGCCTTTGTTCCCACTTCAGAGAGATGGTCTCTAGGACCTGCAGTAACCTCCAGCAAGAAAGACAAATTGAGCATGGTAACCCTCAGGGCACTACTGATCCCAAAAGAAAAACATGGGAAAAGCACACATGAAAATCTTTTATGAGTAGTATTTTTAAAAAAGGTGAAGAAAAAAGTAGTTTATACCTTAAAATGTAAGTGTATATAACTAGTTGGGTGATAATTGATTTATAAATACATATTTACTACATGTATATTTTATTGCTCTACTAACATAATTAATAAAAAATTGTCAGACTTGGGCTTATTTTTTTATATTTTTACCAGTTTTTTCAAGAAAATATACCTCTTAGGATGATGAAAGTACCAAAAAGAATGGTTTGAATACTTACTCTGAACCAACCTCATGTCTTTATGAGACTAATCCCAAAATAACATGGCACAGAAAATGATTACTACTGGCACTGACTCAACTTACTTCACTAAATTCTGCTCTCGGTTTACATGGCTGCATATCCAATGAATTGCAGGGGAGTCATCTGACTTTCCTGACGTTTTTTAATTTGAAAACTGTTACATGGAGAGCAAATGATGTCAATAGAATCAGCTCAGACTTATTTAAGTGATGGCAGAATGTGCCATTATAAATAAAAGCTTTCATCATGTTGCATGAAACTATGATCTCTAACTACCTCAGAACATGTGGCTTAATCTCCTTTATTCATTTGTATTTTTATTTTCCATGTCTTCTCTCTGAGAAGTCTTCCAGATATTTGCACAGTAATTTTCACGTCCTGCTCTCCCTTTAGCTCATTCTCTGAGTTAATTTCCTTTGTATGTCACTCCATTCCTGAACATCGGTGTTAATTTTTTCCCCATCTTCTCTTTCTCTGAGTTCAATCTCTTGGGTTTGTTTTTTGCCTTTTTTTTAAAATCTTTTTTCACCTTACCAGGTGAAATGCTTTCCCCCAGAACTCTTGTCAAAATGACTGTTTCTGCATCAGTTGTAACGTCAGGAGCAAGCAATTCCTCCTGGACCAGAATTATCACGCCACAGCATTTTATTTTGAGAGAGTGAAGTTTGAGGAGAGAAAGGACAACATCTGCTAGTTGAGAGGAAAGCACATTATCAAACCACACTAACTAGCCACCCAGCATGTTCTCAGGCACTAATTCTACCAGGATTGGTCCGGACCGGTTAAACCCAGTTCTGTAATGGAGGCAAACAGCAGACGTGTGTGAACTTCAATAACTTCACTCTCTTCATTGTTTAGAAATACTTTGAGCTAGTCTTATGCCAGTTATTGCAGTTAGACGAGAGAAAGTCAGCTGGAATTAATTGATTTGATTTATCCGTTTATGAATAATGTCAAAGAAAACCCATTAACTGTAGTATTCTGCTGGTTCTCTCTAAGGGAAAATCTCAGTAACAACAAGCATATCACCCAGGCGGTTGTGAACTATTCAGAAACCAGCAGAGAGGAAAGAAAATAAAACTATTTTGACAAGAACTTGTGGAAAATTGCTGGAGATTGGAAACAAGACTTATGCAGTTTAATGGGAAGAGTCATTAACTAACAACTATAAAAAACCACCAGGAAGGCATTCAATATATGTGTCATCTTATGGCTTCTTTTGAGCAAGATGTTAGAAATACAAAGGAATTATTCGTAAATATTTTGCCATGAAGAAAGCTCTGCTAAAAGGAAGGTAATTATCGAATAACTTTGCTTATCCATCAGAGGTGGTAATGCATTCTCAGAAAGCTAGACATGGATTACACGTGGCAAGAGGTAAGCTCGTTCCAGCCATGTAATTCTTTCCCAACTTTTCAGCAACTGGGTACTGGAGATTAAGAATCTAATTTCAGCAACCACTCTCCAGTACATCACTGGTGTTAGGTCAAGTTTCTGACCTCAGTAAATCAAATGAACAAAAAATTTTACTGATGAAATTTTAAAGTTTCCAAAGGTTCAGAATGTGGAGTTCTTCTCAGACATCAGGGATGTTTTCTGGAGCATTGCAATCTTTCCTGGGACCCTTTAACAATCCTGCAAGTATCTTTGAGATGCGTCATATTTCAGAATGTTATTTCTGTTAAAGGTGTGGCTATGGCTTATTTTTTGTATTTTTTTGAGAAGCAAGAGCCCTGCCTGAACCTACGCCTGCCCTCCACCCGCCATGCAGGGTAGGCACCAGAAATTCACGATAAAACATTGATTTCTCCCCAGAAATCTCCTACTTGAAGAGAAGAGACAAACAAAGAATAGGAGACTACTATCATAATTACATTTTACAGATGGAAAATAGATTTTAAGTAGGAGTCTTTTCACCAGACATCTTATTTTCAAAAGTCCAATGCTAAGTAGAACCGTATCACCTTAGAGTTCCTCCATAGCTAATGGAGATAAATAAGCACCATCACAAAGCAGTTCATCTGGCCTGTTCTAGCTGTCTATGTTAGGAGAAAATCAATCTGTACCTATAAAGAGAGCCCACTTCATATTAGCAGTCTGTCAGTGACTCACTCGGATTTAAAAGCCTATCTTTTGATGCCTGTTAGGGCCAATTACTCTTGTCCCTGGTCACTTGACAGGCTGTACAGCAAGTCTAAATCAGAGCCACAAACTGAAAACAGATTTCTGTTGTGTCAAGCCAAAGCCTCAACTGTGAGGGCAATCTCTAAATGGCAATTTAGAAAAATAAATTATAATCTCTGGGCTAGAGAAAGAAAAAGTGAATATCTAAATAGGCAAGGATGAGGAACTGCTTCCTGATTTATACCTTTCCATTTCAGAAAACTGCTTTCCTTTTGTCAGGCTGGCATGTGCGTTGCTTCTTTTGTACCAAGCAAGAATTTTCAGAGAGTTCAGAACATAAATGAAAGGTCACAGAAGTATAGTTTGCTTGCACTAAATCTTCAAAGCAAAGAGGCTGCTAATCACCAAGGATGAAGTCTAGCATAGCAGAAAAGCTTGAAACAGCTTCTTCAGAGAATGTTTTAACAATCAGACCCTTTTCAGGGAGGGGCGGAAAGTAAGCACACAATTGCAACCTTTATCTAATAATCACTACCAGCGGCTGCAACACCACCTTTTCCTCACAGACGTGATATATCAATATTTAGAGGCAATATCGGAGGGGGAGAACATCAACATTATTCAAAACTGAGTCTGTTCTTTGATTTCCAACATTTATCATTTGTGGAAATAATAAATCGTTAGTTTTTTTTTCCTCTTAAGATAATGCAGTTCTTTGTATTTTTTTGCGATACTTCATATCTGGAACATTTACAAAAAAGAGAGTTAAACATGGAAATAGTTCAAAAGGCTTTAAGGCCAGCCAACCTCCCCCTCCCCATCCTTTGCTAAGCAGGCTGCATGAGATACATCAAAGCTTCCGTCGATGAATGTGGTAACTGTTACCCCGCGCTGTACATGCTAAGAGAGAGCTGGATCCAAAAAGGAACTTGGGCACTGAAATATGTTAAAAATTCTCAGTGCTAACTTCACCATCGCTAGCTTTCAGCATCTGGTCCCCAGAGTGGGCTCCAGGGCAATGAGTTAGGCCCTTGGCCCTCTCGGAGGCAGCGCAGAGGAACATCAGAACACCCAACTGGTGCCCCAGTCCCACCACTGCCTGGCTCCCCGGCCCTTAGCCCCAGGTGTGCCAGGGGCACTCCAGAGCCACCACCCTGGTGTTTCTGATGCAGATATTCTATACGTTCCTAAGGTAGGGGAGGGGAGTTAGTCTTTTCTTAAGAATTAAAAAAAAAAGCCATAACAGGGGTGTTCATGGCCTTCTTTTATATGGTATCTTGGTGCACAATCTTTAAAATTATGGGTTAGAGCCTTTCAACAAGGGAATTGGAAAGTTTAATTTAATTTCTGCTGAACTATAGAAACAAATATTAGGGATTTTATAATTTACTATTTTATTGTTTATTGTTTTACTGTATTAGTTTAAGTTTTTATTTTAATGTTGATTACAAAATTTAATTGCAATGAAGTAAAATATATAACTGAAAACACAGTAAAAGTAAATTATGATGTTTTATTACTAGCAACAGCTCACTTCCTTTGGAACAGATGACTGAGAAGCAGTTGTAAATACCAACTGGAAATTTCTTTATACTGGTTAGAAAGCAACTAATTATTTTTTATAACAAAAACAGCAGCTGAATGCCTTTGTGGAGGGGCAGGAAAAGGGAGTAGAACTCCTTTCTTCTTAGATATTTAGATGTGCAGCAAATAATAACAGCTAATTTTCGTTTTCCTGATGAAAGTCAGCAGTCAAAGACAATTAGCTCTGCTCAGACTAGACTGAAATGAAAAAGGGTCAGAGAAGAATAACAAGGATCTTCAAAGATGTTAAGCAACTTTCCTATGGGAAACAACTAAGCAGACAAAAACTTTCAGACTGGACATGACCAAGGATTGATATGGAAGTGGACTACAAAACACTAAGTGGCCTGGGTAAGGCGAATAGGGAATTACTGTTTACTGCTTTTTCTACTACAGAACTACGGGGCCTCAAATGAGGGAGGGAGACTCACAGCAAACAAGGAGGCCATTCTTCACACCGCTTATAGCTGTGTGAAGCTGTAGGACCTGGTGCCACAAGATGTTGTTGCTGATGAAAGTCCAACTGCTCTAGGGAAAGAGAACAAACGAAACATATCTCAATTGAGACAAATAAAGAAAAAAGTATCTTTGGCTTGGGATGTCCCTGTGCCACAAATTGTTGGGGCCAGCAAAATATGCTGGGGAGTTATTACTGCATCCTTAGCTTGTTTCTAACCTCCTTGGGCATTTGCTACTGTTGGAGGTAGACTATTGGGCCAGATGAGCCTGAGGTCTAACTTGGCATGGTTCCTGTGGTTTTGTGGATGAAAGCTGTAAATTGTTCTTGGCAATAAGAACAGAATCCAGATCTCCTTTACTGCCCTACAAATGTCTTAGATGCTGAGTGCGGAACCTTGGTCACTCTTGCCGGTCTCAAATGTATATTGACGTGTGGTCCTGATATCTTGAGCAAGCAAAGATCATAGATGAGTGACTATCTTTAAGCATATGGAAAAGAAGGCAGATTTTTAAAAATATCTTGCTCATGTCAGATCTTTAAGTGTCTTGCTAAATAGAGTTTAAGATAAATGCAACATTTCTAGAGAACCTCATTCCTAAATTGGAAAGAACTTTTAGTGACAGTAAATTAATGCTACCATCTGCTAGAAAGGCACTCCAAGAACTTATTCAATAGAATCAATAGCTTTTCTAAGGCTTAATACTCCAGTGTCACAATGTGTTAAAAAGTGGTTTTGTAAGAACTATATTACAGCTGACAATATAGTTCCCATAAGATAATTTAACATAATTTCATCATGAATATTAACTATTGTTTCAGCCACTAACATAATCAGTCACACTTGGGAAAACATAGACATACTAGTTTTGTTTATCATCAAAACAATTGAAAAAATTCTTCCCCTGATTTTGGCATCTTGACTATGCTGGTCATTTAAAAAAATTAATCTATTTTTCATAATGCTTGTGATACAATTATGAAATGTTTTTATCAAGAACTCTATACGACCAGCTTCTGGAATTTTGATTTCTCTTTTGATATAATCTCCTTTCCATACTGCTTTAATAAAATTAAAAACTCAATGAAAAGTTTTAAAGACCATTAAAGTTCTTGAAATTTTAGAGAGAGAGCTGCAGAAAAAAATCTAGTCTATTGGAAGATCACTATATATAAAAGAAAACTAACCCCAGTGAACTCATTCAAAGTCATTCTGCCTGAGAAAAAGAGACTTTTTTTTTTCCTCAAAGAAGAGCTGCCACCAGTTTTCATTGCCTGTGGTAGCATAGATACATAGGCAGTGTCTCTGATGCTTTTGCTACCAGCGGAGTATTTCTTAACTAAACTAGGTGGCAGCACATCCCATGCAACAACATTCCTGCTGTAGGTTGAAGAACTGGAAGAAGACAGAGCACATTCCCAGGTGGAAGACCTGGAAGAGAGACACAATCATAGGTATGATGCAGGTAAATACCTGCAGCAGGAGTTCAGGGCACACTTTGGCATCCAAGGCTGATCACGTTCGCAGGAGTTTGCCCTTATTCTCTAAGTTACACAAAAAAGATTTTGCAAATTAGAGATGCTGATCAGGGACAATCCCATAGTCTCTCAAAAGACATTACACATATAATCTGAAGAACCTATGCTATGAGAATATATACATATTCTGAAAATTCATTATCTTCCTTCATACATTGTGCTGAGGAAGGCAACTGTGTGCTTTCACACTAGATAAAAACCTACTTTCTGAAGGCATAAAACTGTCTCTTTTCAGCAAATCCATTGACAATTACAGACCAAGGATGCAAGGACAATAAAAAGAAATAATAATGGGACAAAAAATAGTGTAGCGTTACTGTAAGTAAACAGATACAGAAGAAAGATCATTATATTTAATCAACTTTCTGAAGTTTGTGGCAAAGAAAATTCATCCGAAGGGAGGATTTTGGAGAGGAAAAAATGGTCTAAGTCCACAATGACTTCAAGATTACCGACATGAGAGCAAAATCAAGGCCTAAGCTAAGAACAATCTTCTCAATTAGAGATAAAGGACAAGCAGAACTTTCTGCCCCAGTGCAGACATCAGTCTTTGAAACATTGAAAGCCAAGATATTTTGGGCTAGCAAAGTGGAGTGCCAACTTACCCCCTCCTTGCAGATCAAGTTGGGCTCCACCTAAACCAATGTGATACATTAAGTGAAAGGGAGCAATGCTCTGCTCTGCTCCGTTCCAGCATCAGAATACAGCAATGGCTGTGCAAGAGGCTGAACTGGGAATTAATAACAAGGATAAAAGGAGATGGAGGTCTAATGGAGGATTCCATGACGCATCTGAGCTACCAAAATGGGTAGCTTTTGTGAGGTCTTAAAGGTACAAAAAAGATATTAAACTTTGACATCATGAACATAAACTGACTGAAACTCTCTCCAGCTCTCTGTAGAATTTGAATGTATTTTCCCAGTTTCTGGTTTAGAAATCTCTTTTCTTCACAGCTGCCTGCAATATTTGCTCATCATCTCTGCCATCTGATAGTTTTAATCTTTCTGAGATTTTCGTGGTTCTCTCTAAAAGAATTCTATTGTTATTGTATTTCCCATTCTGTTTCTGCTGGAATAGTTTGCATGTGCACATCTTTCAGCAGTTTTTCAAGGCTGTTCTTTTGCATCCATAATTAAATCCAAAACTGTTACAAGAAATTGCTCCACAAGCAGGTCACTTTCCACATGTACATCATAGCTCTGTGGGTGGCTGTTTAAAGTCCACAGTTGCTTTATCTTGCAATCTAGAAATCTCATTCCATGTCCTCAGCAGCAGTGTAATATCCTTATATCCCTTTATAATTTCAGCAATGTCAGTCCTCTGCTATGTACTCCTACAATGTTTTTCCTGCAATTTCTGGCTTCAGTATCTATCTTGTCTCGGAACCTTTGTACACTAAATCGCACAAGCTCAGATGCAAATGTAGCCTTTCAGAGCCAGATCCTAGAATTTAAATTCAGACATAAGAGGTCATAGTCATCTTTGTGGCGCCCAGGTTCTCTGACTGCTGGGTTCATACTCATTTCCTTGACAGATGCTAGGACGCGAGGACTTCTTATTGGTGTCACTACCATATTGCCCTGATAATGGATGTGGTGGCCTGAAACCAAAGCCAAAGGCTGACTTTAGCTACAAAGCAAGACCTTTTATCAGCTACCTACTGCAATACTGGCAGGAAGACAGTGTCAAAAGAGTTTCTGTTGAAGCATGTCTTTGATATGGGCTTAGCCCAGGCTAAAAAGTGTGCTGATGTTGTGGCAGGTGCCCTGGCAGCCTGGTATTAGCTGACTGCCAGGCACTGGAAGCCCACTGCTTTATTTGAAAATAATAATTCCTCCAATAATGCAGCACCATTGTCAATGTCATAAAAATAACGAGGGTTTTGTGCTAATAAAAAAATCTTAATATGCCATTCCTATCATCTCGTTTTAAGTTTACATGGGAATAGAGCTTACTAGCCTTTAACCTACGCCTACTCCCTCCACATAATAATGGGTTCACATAAGTAAATGCCAAAGAAAACTGACTTCTAACATCTTTCTGACCAGATGATGATTTATTTTTTATTCCTAAGTTTACTTCCTAAGTTTTCTTTTGCATTATTTTGTCTCTTTTTAATCCTCTCTGATGATAAAATAGTCCGTTCCCATCATTGCGGCTAACCAAGACATCAAACCAGTGACCTGTCCTTATTCTGATAGTTCCCATCCTCTTGCTTTTTTTCCCACACTAACCATATGATAATAAATTTTGTTTGTAATTAAATAATCCCTGAGTGAAATCCATAAGCAATCTTTTTAGCAGGTATCTTCTCTTCCAGAGGTTATCTCGTCATTAAAATACAGGACTGTGCTCACTCTTGCTGCCATCTGTTACTACAATGAATCACAAATCCTTTATTAGCAGAGTGGCACTGCTTGACAAAGAGATATAGAGGACAAATCCATCCCAGGATAACTAGGAGATGGGAGATCTGGGACTGAATGCTCTCAAACTGAGGAGGATAAATACGCCAGGTCATTTGTCTTCTGCAACTGTGTTTTTAAAGAAAGGAATGGCTGATCCACAAGTTTTGAAGAAACCATGTAGGCACCTGACAGCAGAAGTTACACAGAGTATAGACAACAAATTCCAGCCCAGCAAGTGTCACTTTACAGCCCCAAATCAGGTACCAAAGGACATGGGTCTTCGAAACACCTCTAGCTTTTGCCTTTCATGGCATTCTTGCCATGGCAAGTGGATTGGCACATCTCACTGGAGATGCTCAGTTCTCCTCAGGCAGTGCACAAGGTGCTCCAAGGGCTTGCTCAGGCACATGGGCTCCATGTTGAGAGCCACACGTCTTAGCATTAGGTATTCCTAGGTGAACATCACATTGGCTATGTTAGTTACGAAGCCAGGCCTTAATTTTTTTTATTTGCTCTTGTTTAATAACACAAAGTTTCTTCTTTTGAAATACATTCAAATGTAAGAATAATCATGTTGTGCAGTCCAGCACTGCTCACCATTGTCTGTATTACTTTTAATAATTAAAAAATGGAAAACAGTATCAATTTATTGTCAAATTAATGCAAGACTATCCATCACATAAAAAATACTTCGCATTAACAAACTAATTTGTCAAGCACCAGTCAAGTCTGTTCCTTATCTTCTGAGCCACGTATATTAAGATATGCAGCTTACTGTATCACCCACTTTTGAGTCAGGGGCTTGCTCAGTTGGCCACCGTTTCCTTCTTCAAAAAGTGGCAAAGTGCTGTCTGCAGATCTAACTGCCTATGAACCAGAGAAGTGACTAAAATAATCATTGACTGTCAGGCTGGCATTCAATATTTTGCCCTTCCTCTCCTTTTTCTTTCTTTTCACTGGTGATTACTGTTATTTTGACTTTCCTCTTCAAAATGACCACCTTAAGCAAACCAGAGAGTCTGTGGTTTGAGCTCTTCTTAACACTAAATGGACTGAGGTGTCATGTTGATCCTATATCCCACCTTTTCCTCAGTGTGAAGAGAACAGACTTCCTATTACCTCCAAAACATAAGAAGGAAACACAGGCACTAAAGGATTAAATGCTGGGCACTGAGAGGTATTGAGGAGAGCTGCCAAAGGTCACAGCAGTAATGCTTGGGAGTCTGCATCTGCTAATCCCCAGTCCAAAGCCATCACTGCAGTTCATCCTTTCTGCTTCTCACAGGAGAATAGGATGGGTTTCAAAGACGGCTACACCAGGGCAACCTGACACCCTGCTGCAGGCTGGGTTATAACCTGGGGTCAGCCTTCCAGGGGTTCAACCACTTGAAATGATTCCTCTCTGGATATTTCAGAAAATCCTTTTGAATGAAAGGTGCTACAGCCCCAGAAATAAGACAGCAGTGCTATTGCTGATTTAAATGAAAATCATTGTGCTGTCAGTGTGCATAGTTACCTGGTTTATTACTTTGAGTTTTGGCCTTCCCTTTCCATTTCCAGGAATATCTTTGATCTCAGTTAATACCTCCATTTGAAGATTTAGACAGCTGTAGTGTAAATACAAGGGATGGCATTGTTTTCATAATGATGGGGGTTTCCTGACCTGCTGTTTCATTTTATCTCATAATTCAGTTAAATCAGGTGTTCTTATTTTCTTGAATCACCTTCTGCTTGACAAAGCCACAATGTGGATCAAAAGAGCAAGGGCAAAGTGTTTTCACCTTCAGAATTCTGCATTTAGCTCCAACTGCTCCTGTCAGTCACTTTCATTCAATTATCTCTTGTAATTAAAAGCTCATCTAAACAGATACTGCAGGTGGCTAGAAAATTAGCAACCAGTGGAAAAATACAGAAATTTCAGGGTATTTGTTTGAAATTATGCCCAAATTGGCAGCAAATGAAAGTCACCATCTGATGACTGCACGTTTCTTTGCCTGAGATAACGACTATATACATTCAGACAAATTAAACTGTGAACTGAAGGCCACATCATAGCATTCAGCTCCATCACCTTTTGTGGACAAATGTGATACATACGCTGATGTCAGTGATGATTAGATCAGGTTCTCAGACTATCTCTGAATAACAAATGCTTGTTAAATCAAAATAAATTACTCCTTTGGGGCTACTTCTGAAAAGAGAGCATATATGCAAAACAGTTGTAGTATCCAGTTGCCTCAGGATCTGTTTTATTTATTTGTTAAAGCTGTATGACTATCAGTGCCAGCATATAACAATCTTGTATAGAAAAAGCTGCATCAGAAATGTTAAGGTCAAGCAGGCAGAGTTAGAAAATGCCACTAAATGCAATCGTAACGATATGTTAGGAAATAACTTTAATAATATTGTTATATCGTGTGTTTCCATGGGTCTGCAGTCTCACCCGAGGGATAGAATAGCCACGAACACTGGACAGGCAGCAATGGAAAGTGTCCTTTGACATTCAGGATTCAGTGCACAGCTCTAGGCTCCATGTAAGAGTTCAAACCCTGCTCTGAAGAGATTTATTGATTTCCTCATGGGCATTTCATTATATTATAGTACCATCCATGCCTCATAAACAATAAATAATGTTTCACAAAAACTTCTGAAAATCCAAGAATCGTTTATCTCCAGATGGGGAAGCAGAAATTAAAGGAAACATTCTCCATTGACTTTAGGTGCAAAATCTGATCCTTACAGTTGAATTTTCACAGAAAGGAAAGCCAAGGTATCTTTACTTTCAATTTCAGATCATGGCTCAGCACTTTGCAGATCAGATCCCATGGTCTCAAAAAAGCTTAACTTAAAAGCGAGGACACATTTGTAAAAAGTCTGTGGGTAAATGCCTTGACAAATATTACACAGGAATTCTGTGCTGGAGGCAAGGACAGAATCTAGTCCCACAACACTCAGCTGCTGCAATTCCACATTTTACAATTCTGTATTCAACTGCCTGAAACAAAAGACCATTTTTCCTTTCTCTATAGACCCCTCCATCATAAGTAGAGATCACAAGACAAAGCCTCTTTCACTACACAATTCTTAGTCTTCCTCAGAACTCTATCCATCCTTCACATTTTCCTGTGGGAAAAATAATTAATAAAGGGCTGTATAATAACATAGACACAGAAGAAGATTGAACTGAGGTTGGACAGGGAATCTCAGTTTCAGTGTTTTTCTCCTTGCTACCATAATATTCTTTTAATGCACTTTCTAGGCAGTGATTTCCTAGGCTTTTAAGAAAAGCATGCACAAACCCCCAAAATTCTTTAATGTGGAATTGCGAATTATGTCTACACATAACCTCCCTACATACACAGCGAGGTCAAGAGCAGGCTCAAGGCTGGGAAAGCCACGCCTGGTCTGCCCACATTATTGACTATGGACTGTTGTAGCTCAGCTGAGAACATTAAAACTGCTTAGAAAAAGCCAGCCTCAGGGTATCTACTAGTGGATGGGGCTGTAAATGTGCTTGGCTCAGGATATTCCTGACCCACACGAGCTGGGTAAAAAAGAGCTTGGCTCCCCGCTAAAACATCTAGAACATCCAAACCTTCTCCTTTGGGAAGTCTCTGCAGCCAGCATCACGTAAGGCTTCCGGGCAGGCCTGATTTACAGAGGCAATTCTAAAATATCAGGAACACCTCAGGAAAGTATTCACTATTTTCTCTATTCCTCCCAGGTTTTTGCCCTGGGAACTTATCCTTTATCCTCTAAATTATATCATATCTAAGGCCCCATAAAATAGTCTTTTGCCCATTTCCTGCCAATCTCAATACTAAAATGTACCACAATAATCTAGTAAGGTCTAGTAAACTCTATTTAATCTATTGTGCATGCTAACTGATGCAAAAGTAACATCTACAGAATGGAGTTGTATGATGTGCTAATTGTGAACCCCATGAAGCGGCATATTCATTTCAGAGTCCATTAATACAGATTTGGTTTTATTTTTAACTCTGTATAACTCTGTTTTTAAATAGGTAATTAAGCCGTAAAAAGGGAAAAACAGCAGTAAATTGTGCCCACATTCTGATTCCTATTAGACTCTGTCATGCAAATTGTTATACTCCAGTAGAAGAATAATCTGTATGTGGCTGAGATAAGCAGCTCCACATGAATGTGGGGATCCAATGCCGAGATCTTGCCATGAAAAGCCAGCAAAGAGCCCTGGAAAAGCCCTTCTGCCTCAGATGTTCTGGGGAACCAGAAATGGGGCAAAGGATTCTCTGAAGTGTGCATCTGCACTTGTGTCTGTATGTGCAGTCTCTACTGGAATCTGATTCATATGAATTGTATCAATCTGGGGTTCTAGAAATAAGGAATGCATATCAAATTATTTTATAGCAAGCATGTGTCAAATGTGCTTTTTAAAACACAGAACACAAGGAATGTGACCCTTCACTATTTTCACAGTTTCTCCTCCATACACATATCTCTCGAAAGCAGCAATTCTTTTGACTGAACACCTTGTTTCAGTGCACTTCATGCCTATGTGGGTCTCTCTTGTAACCTTTGTGGTTAGACTCCGTGGCATGTAAAATCAAATGCCCTTCCCACACACATACTTTTGGTGAATTTGTCTGTCTGGGTCTGATTTTACCTCAGCATTCCTACACAGCCACATGATGGTCTTTCATCAAGAACCTCAGCACAATATGCTGTTTTATTCTTTACTCGCCCGTTAAAAATATGACAGTCTGGAGATCTCCTGTTTAATGCCTAAAAGCAGTTTTAATCCCAGAATCAAATTTCTTGTGATGTTTTTACCTCGGATGGACAATTATGCTGATAATAAACTGAATTATGAATTGTTTCACCTGCACAATTTGTCTGTCTGAAAACTGGAATGTTAGAAGACACAGCAAATTGCTCCTATATTACAATGGAGAACATAAAAGGGGGTAGTAAATACCAGTGTTTCAGAAGATGGCAGAAGTTCTGACAGTAGAAACACTGATCGGTTCTTTTCATGTATCCTTTCTCAGCATTATAACATTGGAAGAAAATGATGTTAAAAAGTAAAGATTGCATGTGACAAAATGATACAATATTTTTACAATTCTTTCCTGATGTTAGCTTAAGAGACCACAGCATAAAACATAGTTGTCCCACACAGTAAGGGATTTACCTTCCACATCTGCAATGCTTTAATATACGGGGCAGGAGGGAGAAGTTTTCAAGGATGAAAAGTTTTCACATTCACCTGATTCTCATTTTTCAATTCATTAGAATATTTTATATTCTGAACAGAGTGCCACTTTTTAATGCATTTTAGGAATAGCACTTCATCTGTTTGCTCAACTAAACTTTAAAAGCACTAAAGGCAGACCTGTCCTTTGAAGATGACAAATCACTTCACAGTTCCTGATCAGAATCAGCATCAAAAAGGTCCTCAGAGAAAAACTATCAGCTGTAGGCCAGCTGCTTTGCCAAAGCCAACATACCAGCCTTCTGCAAGCTTATTTTTCTTGTGTTTGTTAAGGTCTTTGTTGTGTAAATTCAAGTAGAACAAGCTCTGGGTGCTGCTGGGTCTCCCCTTGCTCTGTCTGACACCCTCGAGCCTGTACTGGAGAGCTCTCAAGGGTTGAAGGGCTGAGCTCAGTAAGAAAATGAGGCGATGACTTTCTGAACCTACGCCCCTACCATGAAATTGAACCTCTGTCCTGCAGTTTTACTTTACACAGCCCTTTCCATACTGGCGAGATGGGAAAGGGATACCAGCACAGCTATGCAAAACTGAATGGCAGTCCTAGGGCAGGAGTGGCAGGGATGGAGGTTGAAGGAGCATGGCAGGTTCTCTGACTGGAATGGTTAACATTAAAAGGTCACATTTTTAGCTTAGTAGGGCACAAGTTATTTGCTGCTCCTAAGATGAAGACGCTTCTCAGCATGTAAGAGACAGGAAAGGCTTTAAATGGGAGGTGAAATGAAGAAGTCAGGGTTAACTAAAAGAGCAAAATACCACAAAAATGCATAATGTGGGGAGGACAGAAGAAGGGGGAAGGGTGTGATATAATGTTTTTCTCCTATTTACTGATTAAAATTACTAAAAAGCAGCCATAAATTAACAGCAGGACACAACCTTTGGCTTCTTTTGAAAAAAAGTGGCATAAAGTAAAACCATAGAGTCCATTTTAAGCTGGGAATACCATAATCACACTGGGGCTGCACTTGCAGTGAGATAGACCAAAATCACGCTTTTCCTCCATTAGATTGCCTTTTATTTTAAACTGCCCTTTAATCAGCATGTCCCTTGACAGCCCACACCCCACTGTACTATATATTCCCTGCAGTATCTCAACTGGCTCCTGTCAGTCAAGCTGACAAGGATCTGACCCCAGGTCCTGATTGCAGCCAGTCAGCTCCTGTGCCCACAAGAGCATACTTCCAGACTTGCACAGTCACTCACCCTTCAGTGCCACAGCTGCAAAACTATCTCTTATCTCGTCTGTTTTGGAATAGGGGTAAAAGCCTGCATAAATTGCAAGACAGCATCAGATCAAGCCCATAAGTATATTTTTCTAAGTACTGTTGATTTCATTACTCCGCTCTACCCCAGCTTTTAACAGAACTGCTATTTCAGAAACTGGTTTCCTTCTTCCAAGCAAAGGCAACAGTGGGTCAATACAAGTCACACTCTGAAGTGATGTACGTGTACACAGAAATATTGAGGTAAATGGGGCTATGTCAATTTACACAAGCAGATCTAATTGTTTGTCTCTTACTGACTTTCTCCTCCCATATTATTCACTTCCCAATATCATTCTTTTACAAACACTGCTTCCTTCTCAGATCATCTCTCTCTCCATTCCTGCCTTTCTCAACACCACTCCACAGAGTATCAATCTTATCAATAGCCCCTTTTGATATAGCAGTCATCCCAGCCTCCAAAATCATCTCCTCTTCACAATTCTCTTAAACTAGTTGTCGAAAGCATCCACCCCAAAAGTTTCGTTTTTCATCTAGAAAATGATCTTACGCTGTTTTACGCACCCTGAGATGTATTTCCCCAGCTTGGCTGTGAGAGGCTGCCTGAGTAAAAGAGAGGTGGAGGACTCTCTATCTTTAAGAAAGCTTTTAAATTTGATGGAGTATATTGGGTTTTTCCTCTTGGGAAAAAACAAAGAGATGAGAGTTCATTTACAGTAACATTATACCATATATCATACGCTATTCTGGGAGAATAAGTAACTAGTGGGCTGCTTAAGGCATTGCTAAAATGCCTGAGTGTGTGTTTATGCGAAAATGTTGTGAAACAGAAAACTACTCTTTCCCTTGGACACGCTGGTAGGAGATAAGCACTATCTGTATCAGGTGTCTAGCCAAGAATTAGGGCTTACAGCTAGTGTGAGATTGTGAACTCTGCCCTGTAGTTTTCCAGGATTTTTTTGAGTAACACAGTTTAATAATTTGTCAACCATTTAGCTAACAAGCATTATTTGCAAGGTGTAAAAGAAAGTGGCTTTACAAAGGAAGTGTTGGGATTAATTATAGGGTCTGGTTGCAGCATGTATCATATACATATCTGTATGCATGCTGCAACCAGAGTTTTATGAAGAATATTTTTTGAGTGAGAGGTTCTGTCAGGGGGCCATGCCACGGCCACAGCCCATCCCACCACCCCAGCCAGGAGCAGGGTAGCCGGGGGCTGTCGGTGCCCTCAGGACCTGGAGAGATTCAGTTCTTATTCCTAGCAGAAGGGCTCGATGCCTCCCTCCTGAAACTCCTTCCCCAGGGGAAAAAATTGTACCTTTTTAGCTGCCTTCATGGGATGGTTGTCAGTCCGGCTATGTATCCCAGGGAAGATGCTAGATAATTTGACCAGAAATGCCTGGCTTTACACAGCATCTGATGCATCCACTGGCAGGTTAGGGTGGAGGTAGGTATCGCCTTCACCAGTAATTTTAACCTGTGGTAAGGAAGAGGGGTGTGTGCATTGCTCCAGGGGGCAATTCCACATGTTTTGGCATGTTGTATCTGGCCTTCAGGTATAAATTTAGGATTAAAAAAATGCATCCTTAACTAATATAGTTAAGTTCAAACTTATAGCTCAAACTTTGAAAAGTGACATGTTGATTTAGGTGCTTAACTTGGTTTTCTATGAGAAATTGTCTCTAAGGCTTGGGTTCTCAGCAGTGGTTAGGTATTAACAACATTCCCAAATGTCTTATTTAGCATGTGCAAATCCTTGAGGAGTCTGAATTCCTTCACCAGCTCATTTCTGCTGCTGGGCACATAGGAACTGAACTAAATACTTCCTTGTTTTCCCATCCCAAACCTCTGATGCTCAGAAGCAAGATTCTCATCAGGGACAATCTTTCCCATGTCTCACCACTAGGACCTGTTAACACTGAGCATGGGCATGTAGCTGTGTCAGTCTCTTATTGCAGAATAATCTGATGACTACAGCACACAGATTCAAAGTCTTCTCCACCTGAATTAGAACTTGACCTTTTGTCTTGCATATTGAAATTTCAAGAAAGTCTTCCTCTTACTTTCAGTCAAAAATGTCATACTTTGACACTACCTTCATTAACAGTTACTTTTACAGGCTATAACTGTGGTTAACAGGCTATGATGAAATATGGATTCAAATATCTGCTTTGAACTAAGCAGAGTACAGATCCAAACAAAGATCTTTCAAAACCCATGAGCATTTTAATGAGCCTAAAAAATGCCCTAAGCTGGCATGTCTTCTTCAGTGTATTTCTCATACCTTCAACTCAACTTCAGATTACTGGTAACAACAGTACGCATTTTCTGCAGTTATTCTATGATATAGTAGATATCTAAGCTATTTAATTATATAACTGTAAATTATATACTGCATAAAGGGAATGAAAGAATGAGAGGAGATGCAAGCCTATAAGCCAGAGAACTGTAACGAGCAAATCTATTATAGGATAGAAGTAGTGGACACTTGAAGAATTATGATCTACTGGGGAAGAGCTGATGTGGCTTCTGTAAAGCATTGCCTTACAGCCTCCCTGGAGTTCTGTGGAGAGGTTAAGAGCTGCAAGGAAATGCAGCATGGAAATGCCCACTGCAGTGGAGGTAGTGCACTTGAGCTCCCAGAAGGCACTTGACAAAGTCTGTCACCAAGCACCTTTAAGCAGTTACTGCTGGAGGGCCCTGGAATGCAGTTCAGTGTGTGCATTAAGGGGTGGAGCACAGAGGTGACTGAGACTGATGATGACACTGAGTTACTCAGGGTAACAAAGATAAGGGTAGAGTGTGAAGAACTGCAGATAATCCTTATGATGCTAAGGACAGGGCAATACAACCACAGATGACATTTGGAGTCTAGACACATGCGAAGTGACTCACAGACAAAACAATTCCCAACTTCACACATAAAATAATGACCTGACTCCAGGGTGAAATCACCACTCTGGGGTGGAATCTTGGGGTTACGATACCCAGTTCCAAGAATACCTTGCTTCAACTTCAACGCTTGGGGAAGAAAGGTGTGTCAAAAAGGAAATCACATGTTGGGAGAGGTACAGGACAAAATAAGCATCACTATATCAGCGGAGAAATCCATGGTATAAATATGGAACTGTGTGCAGTTCTAGATCCCTCATCTCCAAAAGGGTGTATTAAAAACCAGGAAAAGCTCACAGAAGGACAACGAGTATGATAAGTATGGAATAGCTTCTGTAGGAGCAGAGACTGCATAGCTGCTCAGTTGTGGTAAGCAACTGATTTAGGGGTTGCATATGGGAAACATACAAACAGATGGGTACCAAGAGGATGCATGGGGATGAAGTCTCTACTATCCCTTGTATTGAAATACAAGAGCCAAGGATCATCAAATGAAGTCAGAAGGAGGCAGTTTAAAAAACCCAAAAGGTGGATCTTCATACAACAGGTAGCAAACATGGAACTCTGGGAAGGGGTTGAACACATTCAAGGGAAGATGAGAAATACCTGGGAAAGAAATCCATTGAGAGTTATTAAGCAGCAAAACTAGTCAGGCTCAGGAAATCACCTGAACTGAAAATAGCTGGAGAATACATATCATATATGCTTCCTTCACTTTACTCTTTCCTACATGTCCACTTACAGAAACTGTTGCAGACAGGATGAGGCCTGAGCCTTGATCAAAACCATTGTAGTTGTAGAGCGCTAAATCCAAATCCAGTTTAATTCTATGGATTTGTTGCTATATAATATCAATACAAAAATCACTAAATGATTCCTGTTGTGCTTTCACAAGTGAATAGTTTGGCCATGTATTATTACAGTTCTTTTTATGCAGAGTTCTGAAATTTGGCTTATGAGCTCAGCCCAGATATTAATGATTTCAGTAGAGATGTGAATAGAGATGTGAAGGTAAAAAGACAAAGTGCCTTTTGCTGGGGGTGGGAGAGGGTGACCTGGGTTTTTAAGTGCAGGAACATTCTGAAAGTCAGACAGAATCCATTTTTTATATCAGTCACTTCTAAAGCTAGTTAAAAACCTTACTGTTCTAAGCAGGTAGGAGCATTTGTGGATAAGCTGAAAATGTATTTAAACTACTGTAATATAAGATTCTGACTTCTGCTGAGCAGAATGAAGTAACTTCAGATGGTGCAAACATCTGACTTCATTGATTCTGCCTCCCTTGCAAACACAACGTTCTCAGACAATGTCTACATGAGCAAGCTTTTTGGTGTGACAGAAAGAGATGAACATACTGGGAGCACTGAAGTCCCTGTACTTACACCACATGTGGTTCAGTGGTTTTACTTTAGGCTAAATGTTGTCTAGGCTCCACAACAGAACACACCCATCTACAGGGTGTGAAGCTGTCCAAATGACCAACCTCTTGTTTGGATCCTTGTTACTCCATTTGGACGCAGAGTGTGCTTGGCATGCAGCTGGAGCTCACTTTCTGGTTTCATTTCCTCTAAAAGGAATCTAAATCTGAACCAATGGGCTGCAAGGCATGACTGCGGACTGAAAGAAAGGAAAGTGTTAATAGTTTCTCAGCTTTTTCCCTTGACCTTTTATTACAGGCAGAAGTTCTGCAAGAGAAAGGAAAAGAGGTTTGTGCTCATCAGCTGGGTGTAAGAGGTCAAAGCACCAGCTGACAGGCACTGACACTAAGAGAGGAGTTAATGGAGTTTTAATGAGTGAGCTGGGCCAATAATCACAAATCTACCTGGCTTCTGAACTGCCTTTATGATAAGAATGTGATTTAAACCATCTCATTCTGAAAGATCTGAAAATTTGTACATTCTCACTGAGCATAATACTAGTTGTCAAATTTGTAATGAATTAAAAGTAACAGGATTTCACAGATTAAGAACATTTGCATTTTTCCCATTCAAATGCCCAATTATCTATCATCTATGCTGAAAAAATCAACTGGCCATTGAACTTAAAACCCCTTTTGTTAGAAACAGAATCAGAGACCTGTCTTCATTAGTATTAGCAAAGTGCTTTAAGGCTTATCAGAAAAGGATGGTACCAATAGAAGTGCTTAGTAAGATGAGAGATGACCAACACATCAATCTTTCCCTTACACTCAGATCAGTGCACAATGATTATCTTCTTTTCTAAACGCAGGGGCACAGATGTTTTGCTTACATAGATTATACTTAGGGATCTAAGTATTGCACTCATACAAACTCTGAATTCAACTGTTCACGTACATAATCCTGCAAAATAGCTGCTAAGAGAATGAATCACAAATAAATGCCCACTGAAATACGAAGGATGTTTACCATATAAATGCTCTAATAGCCAACCTGACTTTTCCCTAGTAGAACATTTCTACTATAGGAATTTAACGCATGGACACACGTAATTAGCTCTTTCACCTTGAAGTTGCTGAAAGAATGATTTGCTTAAGAAGATTAGTCCTTTTAGTGTTCAATAGAAGTACTGACAAATGAGCCTAAAATGATTATAGGGGAACTCTTTTAACACCATCTTCTGATCTTTTATTTTAAAATAGCATGCCTTTCAGTCAGAAACCTTTTAATCTGACCTTTTGTATTTTTTCAAATCAAGGCTCAACTTTTAATACTTTATGTATTCAAATCTTGTACGTGATGAGATGGTTTTCAAGGCTGTTTTGAGCCACATTGAAGACGACCACAATAGTCTCTTTAAATGGAACTTCAGTGCTAATTTATTTCTTCTGGTCATTGCATGCAGCTTCCTGTATGCACTGGAGCACTTTACGTTAGTGGTGACAGGACAACTCTTTGAGCTGTGCTGTATGAAAATGACTTGAGTTAAAAATAATTTTCCAGAAGAGGGGTACTTTTAAGGGCAGGTAGAAGACAGAAGAGGTGATACTGAAAAGCAAAGACAGGAACAAAGCTGTCTCAGATGGGTCAGGGCAGGGAAATAGATTTTTCAACCAGTTTGGCTGTATACCATACACTTGAGGTGTAGAGTAAGCACTGTAATAGAGCAAGCATTTTAAGTCACCTACAGCGGCTCTGTAGCTATTGTTTCCACAACAGTCTATTTTCCCTTATAAAAGCAAAGGGTCAAATTTTGAATTATTTATACAGACTTACAGAGTAATCCTCTTATTTAAGGCAGTGAATTATCTGGATCCTTCATTGCTACACAGTTTTGTACCAGTATTGGGATCATGTGAATTGTATTTCTATATTTCTATTTTTCCTACTTCTATAATTCTAGGTCTATTTATCAGCTTTGGGAGATTTATTTTACTCAGCCGTTAGCAACAACTGAAAGACTGATGCCATAAATAGAATTCAGTTTATATTATTAATTCTCTCTCAGTAAAAATGAGTACAGTTTTCCATTTTAGTTTTAAGTCATACTGCCATCTACAGATTGAATAAGCACTTGCAATGCTCTGTTTAGGATAACAGGGTAATCCAGGTTGGAAGAGGCCTCTGGTCTCTAGTCCAACGGCCTCCACAAAACAGGGTTGCCTCTGAGCTCAGACCAAGTTGCTTGGAGCTTTATCCCGTTGGGTCTTGGAAAACTCCTCCGATGGAGACTGCACAGCCTGTCTGGGCAGCCTGTTCCACTGCCTGGCTGTCATCACAGGGGAAAAATATTTCCTTTTAACCAGTCTGAATCTCTCATTTAAATTTATGCTCATTGTCTTTTGTTCTGCCATGCATCACTATGAAGAGCCTGGCTCCATCTTCTTGCTAACCTCCCTATAGGTACTAGGGAGCTGCTGTTGGTTCCCGCCCAAGCCATCTCTTCTCCAGGTTGAAGAAGCCCAGTTCCTTCAGCCTTTCCTCAAATGGCAAGTGCTCCAGTCTCCAGATAGCCTGGAGGCCCTTCGCTGAACTTGCTCCAGTTTTTTCATGTCTTTCTTGTGCAGGGGATCAAAACTCAATGTGGTAGTTAAATGTGGTCTAACACGTGCTGAAAAATGAGACATAATCCCTTCCCTCGATGTACTGGCTGTGTCCCTGCTAACACATCCCAGGAGGCTGCTGGTCATCCTTGCTGACAAGGCACACGGCTGGCCCATGTTCAGCTGCCCACTGGGCCCCCAGGGCCATTCCTGCAGAGCTGCTCCCCAGCCTGTTCCTCCCCAGCCTGGGCTGCTGCAGGGGTGCTTCCTTCCCAGGGGTAGCACTTTGCGTTTGTCCTTGCTGAATGTCATTCAGGTTCCTGTTGGCCTGTCCCTCCAGCATGTCCAGGTTGCCCTGAATAGCAGCCTGATCCTCCAGAGTATCCATTTGTCCCCTTACTTTGATGTCATCTGCAAATTCGATGAGGGTGAACTCCATCCCCTCCTCCAGGTTACTGACAAAGACATGAAACAGGATGGGGCCCAGGAAAGACCGCTGTGGTACTCACTCACTTGCTCCAGGTAGGGTATGACCCATTAACCACTATTCTCTGAGCCTCATCATCCAATTGCTTTTTTTACCTATCTGGTTGTCCACCCATCCAGACCATAAGGTCCTAACTTGTTTTCAAGAATATGGAGGGACAGTGTCAAAAGCCTTGCTAAAGTCAAGGTAAATGGCATTTTCTGCTCTCCCCTTTTCCACAAATCCACTCATTTTATCACAGTTAACTTTTTTTAATTAAGAGAAAAAAATATAAAAGCTTTTTTCCAAGGATGGTTCCATTAACATTTTTTTTTGCCACCCTAAGGCTTTACAGTAGTAGGAATAAAGTCTGCATCTTGTAAACAATAAAACAGGGTTTTGGTTTTATTATAAATGGATTTGCAGTTATGTTAATTACTCACCTCATCTTGATGAGCTTACTTGAATAAGCACTAACTAACAGCTATGCAGTACTTAATCCTGGAGTCCTTAGCATTAACTGAAGATGGGGGATTCATCAAATGTCTGATAGTATCAGATGACTTGTCATTGTTGACTCCTGACTTTTTTACCTTTTAACACTTGGTGCCTGAACACAATGAAAACACAATGTATTTAGTGAACCTCAGTACAGCAACTTTTCAGTTAGGTACCTGTAGGCTGCAAGCTTGTAACATTATTGCTTGAACAGCATTTAGTATAAATCATTTTTAAAAAAAATAATTATGAATGAAAGATACATTTGTTTGCTGCAAATGTTTTTCCAGGAATTAACTTTGCAAGTCAGATGTCTATGCAAATATGAAATTCATGCTTGCAGCCCATGGCTTCTTTAAGTTCTGTTAAACCCACCTGGCATAACAGATAGCTTTATTCCAATGGATCCAAGGGTTTGCATTTAGGGTTTGGAATGTTTTTGGAACATTCAAAAGGGTTTTGGTGGGTTTTTTTCCTAACCAGTATGAAGCTCAATCTACAAATTTTTCCTGTTTCTGGCTTGAACCTGTTCTTCTCCCTTATTTTGCTGGCATTATACATAAAATATCACCATTGTATAATATTCCTGCAAACTTTCATTAACTGGAATCTTAAAAGTCACATTTCATTATTTCTCTCAGACAGACTGTTGCATAACATGAAGGGTCAAGGTCAAATGATATATGAAGAGAGACTTTTGATTCCTTCAGACGGTTGTCTTCAATTTCAATTCCTTTTTCACTACCTTCCAAAAAATATGACAGATTCTGAACATTTTTCAAAATGGGTCTGTAGCATCCGGGTATATTGAGCTGTAATGGAGACACTCTGAATTTGCACATCTGCAGCTCATCCTCAGAAAGCCTTTCACGGTACCATTGCCCAACTTTATTACTGGGATACTTGATACTATGTCCCACCATTGGAAGAACCACCTTCAAAGAAAAAAACAAAACAACAAACATATTTGAAATAAAGCCCACCAATTCCCCTTTAAATAAATGTGATTACAATTTTAAATGTGTCTAAATCTTGGGTTTTGGGACCTGCAATAGTAAACCAGCAGCTTCTCTTGTGAAGTGAAGCTGTGCAAGGCAGGTATCTCGGATGTAATTAAAGCAGATAAAATAATAAATGTATCAGGATTCCTAAAACAAGACTAGAAATATACTAACATGAATTTCCTTGCTTGTTGGGAAAGATACAGCAATAAAGAGACTAAGTTGCCTATGTAAGACTTCACAACTATGCACTCTGAACCTTCAAAAATTAGAACGTCAACAGCTCTTGAATGTTTTTCCAAGCAGACTGAAAAAATTTTCAAAGTATCTACATTCAGCTTCAAGATAAATATTGCCATACTGCAAATGACACTGTACTTATTTCCATTACAAAGTAAATATTCTTTCCTCCTGTTTGTTATGAGTGGAGATTAGTTCACATGTGTTTTCTTTAATGTGCAATCTGGCAAGGAAGAAGACTGCACCAGTTAACTTAGTCACATTATTTTTAAAACAAAACATTTTAATCAAATAAAGAGATCAACAACTCAGAATTTTTCAAACAGACTTACTTGGTTTATAGAGTATTTGTTAGCTGATTCTTCTGGAGCAGTGACTACATGAACCTGACACGACATTTAAGAAGTTAAGAAAAAAACTTTTTTAAACATAAAACATACACTTTATTTTAGGAATTATGCACTGTACTCCCAAACCCATAAAGGATTCTAAGGTTATTTGACTACTACAAGGACAATAATCTATTTCAGGTATGACAAATAGTAGAGATGCTTAATATAAAGTAATCTGTTTACTGGTAAATGGCATTGCATTAAATATTTACTGATGCTAGCTACCACTAATTAGCAAACTATCACTACAAACTCATATTCTTTGAGTTTGAAGTTAACTGTGCCAATGCCATCTTGTGCTACCTCAGCAAAAGCAAAAATACCAAGAAAAATGTTTTATAATAAATAGAAATATATCTGTATAAAACTCAGTAACTCAATACTGAATTTGATACCTCCGCTTTCCATTTTATTTGATCTACTTGTTTTATTAACGATCACTCTCAAAAATATTGTTGAAGAAAAATTACAGTGGAAACGGAAGCCACTCTACAGGGGCTGGAGGTTATTCAGTAACCTTCCAAGTGTTCTTGCTTTCAAATTTGTAAGATGTTCCCCCAAAAGAAATGAGATACATTCTGCCTATGCACACACCTGTTTATTATCCAGTAAAACACTGCAAAATTCTATGCTTTATCTGATGATCAGGAGAAAGTCAGAATCATAGAACCATTTATGTTGGAAAAGACCCTTAGGATCATAGAATCCAGCCATAAACCTAACACTGCCAAGCCCACCACTAAACCATGTCCCTAAGCGCCACGTGTACACCTCTTTTAAATACCTCCAGGGACGGGGACTCAACCACTTCCCTGGGCAGCCTGTTCCAATGCTTGGCAACCCTATCAGTGAAGAAATTTCTCCTAATATCTAATGTAAACCTCCCCTGGCACAACTTGAGGCCATTTCCTCTTGTCCTATCACTTGTTACTTGGGAGAAGAGACCCAGCTGCTTCCACAATAAGAAAAAGGTATGCTAACTCTGAAAGAAGAGATGACTTCAGAATGGGCTTTAGCATGCCCAGACCTACGACCAGCATACACTCCACTGCTGGCTTCTGCTCGTTGGCTCACCCATGGCTCCGCGCACAGCACCCAGGCTGTGCTGTGGGTGAGCAGAAGCACTCCCTTGCCCTCTACTACTTTCCCAAGAAGACTGCTGCATTTTTTGAACAACTGCTAACAGTTTAGACCCACTGTCAACCTGTTTTAATTGCCTGAGTAAGTGAAATTGTGCTACACATGCTTTGACTGTGTAGCTGCAATGAGATTACCAGTTCAGTCTGAGGCCACCTTTCACCATGGGCTTACATTCATTAATACATAGGGAAGGTCTGACCTCGAGAGCAAGACTCAGATCTGCGCTGGCTGGTAATACAGGCACACCCAGAGTCCACTCTGAAGGTTTTCCCCAGTCAGATCCTAAGAGCATTATATAGCATGCAGGCTAAATTCTTACATGTATCAACTCTGACATTCTGTTCCTTCTTTTCTTTTTAATAAAATGAACAGTCAGAACAGATAAAAGCTGCTAATATACATCTAGCTTATATGCCTATTTAAGGTAAATCAAAAAAAGCTACATCACTTTTTTCAGCTTTGTCACTAATGTTAAATATTTTCATGAATGAACCAAAATAAAAGCATTAGAGTATGTCTGAGTATGTATTCAAGTGCATTAAGCTATTTTCTTTACAAGAACTGTTTTGTGAAGACTCACCTTGTCATTCAGGGAAACACTTTCAGCATTTTCTTCTGAGAGGACAAGATCACCCTCAACAACTTTTGAACCATAGATCTTCAGCCTATATGATGCTGCTTCATTCCAAATTTTACTGCAATAAGCATGGACATAGAATATGCGCATGGAATGAGGAATATTGAGCCATCCTTTGGTACAACCTTCATGATTTACACCATAGCGATTTAAAGCTCGTAGCAACATCTTCTCTCTCACTTTAAATTCTGGCAGCATCACCAGTGCACCCTTTGCATCTTCTGATATAAACAAAAATAACCATATAAGTAATCCCTGATTTTTCAAATATTACCTGTTAGGAAAAAATACACTTGAGAAGATGAAATAATCAGGTAGGGAAAAATGGTGTCAGTCTAACCTCTTTATGCTGGCTTTTAGGTTATTATTCCCTTTCCTTCAGTGTGGCATGTTAGACAAATTTCATTTTAGATGCCTATCAACACAGTCCCAAGAATTCTATTCTATTTCATGCAGTATGAACTAAACTAGCTGTTTAGTTCAGTTATTCAGCCTAGTTTGCATTTTTTTTTCTTTTTTTAGGAACTTACTTCATCACTCCAAAGGCTTTTTTAGATCAGGTAACTGAAAGTAAAAACCAAGCTATAGAAGTACATTAAAACTCTCCTTTATGTCATTTGAGAACATATTTCATAGGGGGTAAAAACCATGTCTTTATTTTAAAGGTACAATTTGCATTGGCCACTGGGAAGTCTGAGCCTCAACCAAGATTAAAATATATTCAATCACATTTGTACTACATTATATAAATGCTGTATATTTAAAATTTTATGGTTTACATATTTTCTTATCACGTGATCATCTGATGAAGCCTTTTGCAAAGCCTTTTACCTTTTGCTTTCAGGAAAAGGCAAGCAGCTGCATCATACAGCAACGTACAGCGCAGAATGATTCATCGTATCTTTTTTGTGAAATGAAACATATGTGTCTCTTGAAGCTATATACCATAGTTGTTCTGTCAATCTACAGTGATAAGCAGGCTAACAGACATGGAATATTTGAAGAGAATAAAAAAATTACATAATTTTAATATAATAAGAAAATATATTTGAAGTTGAGAGCACCTCCAAATTTTTAGTTTTGGAGAGAAAGTTAGGTTGAATGGTAAAACCAATAAATATGACAAACAAAGCATTTTACCCAGCACATTTCTGCCTTTGACATATTTTGTTGATTTTAGTTCAAGACAGAAAGAAGGTAGATCACAGGAAAGCGTGGAAGAGATACATAATTAAAGAGATGTAAAAGCAAAGCCCAAAGGTGCAAAAACCAAGAGCTAAAATTGTTATAGAAATCTCACAAAATTAGATGCCCACACGTGATACGTGCTGAGTATAAGTTCAGTGTCTCATTCCTGTATACTTTCTTTATTAGGGAGGAGAAGTTTATGTTCCAAAAGCACACAGAAGGAAGGAGGCTAAAACTGCTTTGATAAAATTATCTTAGTCTTTTCCACCTTTATGCTATACAGTGTTTGTTTCTGTACTGTCTTGCACATGAAGTACATCAGTTTTCCACTCTTTTGCATATTTAGGGCCTCACCCTCATCTAATTTTTAACTGTGCAACTCTACTGAGTTCTACAGAATAAGCTATTAAGTGGTACAAAGCAGCAGCAAAATAAAAAGTATCTCTCTGTGCAGCAACACCTTATTCCCTCACAATACCAACCCTGAATAAATATACAGACATTTAACTGGACATACCAGATTGAAGAAAGTATCTTTTTGCGTTGTTTACAGGGTCATCAGTATCTTCGGGTGTGAAGAATAACTTCACAGCTTTCACCTTTAAAGAACAATATTAAGAATTTTTTTTTTGCATAACTATGTGTCAACCAAACAGACAATCATGCACCCAATTCTGTGTTAACATACTCTGCAACCTCTCAAATTATACAAGTTCTTTAAGGTCAATGTCAAATTCTCTCTTTCACAGAAGATGCCATGAACGGCAAACCAATGCGGCTGTGTTCCCTCTCAGATTAAAGAAAGGTTTTAGTCACACAGAAGACACAAGACAGCTTTCAAAGCTCTATGGGAAATCAGTCACTCTTCTTGAACATCCCGTTAGAACTCCTCCACTTTGTAATGCCATCGTTCTATCCTTAACAGGAAGGTTCCCTCTTTCCCTTTTGCATGTTTCATGCAAAATTTAGACTGAACACTTTCCACAGTTTCAAACAGAGGGACAACAATCTTTCTTTTTTTTATACTGATCTGTATTAGGTTAGATGACACTGTGAGAGAGAAGAAACTATGCCAACCTCTGCTACTTGTAACATCAGTGGAGCCACACAGTTTGCTAGCACTTATACCAACCTGTGACATCTTGTTCTTGTCCTCCTCTGTATTAGACTGCGCAAGCACATACTGGCACATTTTTAATATAAATGGTAGTTCCTACATGTTTTAAATTAAAAAGTACCTGTGTTAAGACTAGAGATTTAAATCATTACTCTTCAGGGACTGGCACCTGGTACCAACTGATAGTGTACCAGAATTCAAAATGTCAGATAGATAACTTTTATGGGCTGACCTCAAATCTTGATTCTGCTTATGTTTGGAGGATAAGTTTTCCTGACTTTTCTCAGAATCAAAACAAGGTTAGAAGAAAAGGATACTCAAGTATTCATTTGACTTTGTAGTGTCTGATTCTGTTTTAGACTTGTGCCAAGTACTATGCCATATACACTGAAAAGTATATGACTCTTATCTTATGAATTATGACTTAAGAAATAAGTTCTCCTTAGCTTACATGGGAGCAATTGCTCAGAACTAAGAGTTTGGGAAAGCCGCCAAGGAATAATGGAAAGCAGCAATCTCTTCTATATAGCAGATAAATTACTGTGGTATTGAAAAAGCAAATCTTTTCATATGATCCTACGTAATATCTTGTGACATTTTTAAGAAGTATATAGACCCCCAGCAGGATAGAGAGGCTACAAGTCAGGAGGCAATCAGGACCATGAATAAACATTGTATAAAGGCTGCTTCATTTTAGTGTTCAAACCTTGTATGGAATGCAGGCACTTTCCTGCCAAGTGGCACGATGACAATCACAATCACATACCATTCATGGACAGAAAAATCACTTCCTGAACTACTTAAAGCTGCACCTGCTGTTTAAAAAAGATTTTTTGTTTCAGTATAAAGACCTTCATGCTTATGTTGTTGTCAAAACTGATCTGGCAATTACTTCCAGCACACACATGGGTTTATCTCATAAATGAAATTATTCACTGGGAAGGTCAACTCCAGTGCTAGACATTGCAACAGTAACGTGAAATTAACCTGACAGTAACTATTTAGATTAAAAAATGAAAATACCATTTTTTCATTCAGTAAAGCCAATCCTATTTGATCTGTCTGAACATTCTGTCCTTGTCCAAATCGCTGAGGTCCGTAGTAATTCACAAAACCTTTTGTCTAGAATGATAAAGAACACGTATGTTAAAAGCATGGAAGTACCAGGTACAATTAGTAAGACCAAGCATACAACACACATACATCTACATTGACATCCAAAACGCATACAAACTGTTTTTTAATCAGAAATAATACGTAACAAAATTGTAACTTACAATCCATTACAATATTTTAGCACCTGATTTAGAATAATCTAAAAAGACAAACAAGTTCTCTCATTGTCTTCACTTTCATAAAAAAATAGGTAAATGAAACGAAACTACTTCCATATAGTTAATTATTATAAATGCAACTACAGGTCAAGTCAAAGTAATCAAGCTTTTTACATGCGCCAAATTGTGAAATCTCTACTCAAGCAAACGCGACATAGCACAGGTAATGAAGAGAAACCACTGTTGGATATTTTTTCTTAAAAATAATCTTTTTTCACATGAGATCATTCCTATTATTATTACAATAGTAAAGACCAAGAGTGAGCATTCCTGCTAATTGGGATTTTAAGTCTCCTGATAAGTTCTAGGTCACACGTGGGCAGTAAAATCACAGCCATGTGACCTGATGAGAACGTCCTTTTCTAGAAAATAATAAGTATGCATGGAGTAGACAAGCAAAAACATACAGTATTTGTTTTGGAAATGGTTATTCAGTTCAAATTATATAACCCTGCTTTGGACATCCTTAGGTCCCGTACGCGATTTTGTTTTCATGGAAGATGAAAAATCCATATTTTGGATTAACACACATGCTGTTTTTGTCATTCATCATCTGACCAGTCACCTAAATCTAATGAAGCAAGACACACAATCATAGGAATTTGTGTTCATTTTCCAAACAGCCAAACAAAAACTGGTCAGATGGAGCAGAGAGAGAGAGAAAAGCATTAAAGTACCAGTTAAATGTTTTTTTCAATAATAAAATTAATTTCCAAAATACACGTAATGTATTTTGCTTTTGCACACTGGGTAGTCTTCATTCCAGCCTTTATTCCTGGATTAATCTTAAAGTAATTTGTACTACGGTTATTACTTAGAAAGACAGGGCATGAAAATTACTGCTGTACAAAACACCTGAAGTTTTTTTTTTCCCATTATTTTCTTTTACTTTTCGCAGTGATTTAAGAATGTCTGAAGATGGGGTTTTCTTCAGCGACTAAGGATAACAGCAACCAAAATCCACTGAATTCCAGGAGATCTTCCTTCCCTGCTATGGACGTTTCACATGTATTTATGCCATGAAAGTATGCGGTTTTTCACCTGAGCCAACCACGCATGTTCCTCACATAACCAAAAAAAGACAACCAGTTGATATGTGTAACTATATTCTTTCATGCTGCCAGCCGCCACAGTGAAACACATCACTTTTGTTGGCCGTAGGTGTGTGAGGCAATAGCTCATACATCCATACTCATTTGCTACCAAATTTCCCATCTGCCTTGCTGCACCACTCTGGGGTCTGCAGTCTGTAACACAGAATGAATTCACTTATGGTCCCTCCTTGGAAGGCAGCTTTACTCCTGTGATTCCTTAGGTAATGCAGGAAAGCCGTAAAATAGCAAAAACCATCAAAACTGGGAAATAGTGTCATTATTGGGCTATTACAAGCATGTCCTTTAAAAGTACTTCTTTTTTTACAGCACAGAATTAAAACTCTGTTCATTATTGGCAACCATGAGGCTTTGTTACCTTAACATTTTCCATTGCTTCAGATATTCTCTCTTTCAAATCTACAGAAGAATCATGACTGTGGTGTTTGAGATCTCTCACAACTATATCAAAGTGATTGCCCTTCAGCTGACCAAGTCTCAGGTGCTGGCACGCTGAATGTATATTGTGTATTCTCATGCCCTTTTTTTCCACTTTGCTTCCAATTTCTTTCAACCTGCATAAATAATTGAGAGAAATTATGAACCGTCCTCTACTAAAGCTATCCAACTTCTAATAAATGTCTTTTTCACCTTTGCAACTGGAATTAAAAACTCTTAAAAATATAAAAAGGGATTTAAAATAGATTATTATGAGAAAACCAAATCAAATGCAGGGATAGAAGTCTTAAAATTTAGTTATAGTCCAGAAATACTTTCTAAATGTTTGCTTCATTTGCACTTATATTCTGTAGCTCGACAGATATTGGAATGAAGCCATTCACTGAACTTTCTCAAGGCAACTGAACTGAGTTTTGCATTTTTTTATTGAAAAACAAGTAATTTACTCTTCAGTCCTACAAATCTGCTTTTCATTAAAAAAAAAAAAAAAAAAGAAAAAGTAATGTGCTCTAGCAGACTCCAAAACACAATTGCTCTTTCTTGGTCAGCCTTAACAAAAACAAACTCGGCACACTGATTCTCTGGGTATGCTTGCACATGCTTGTAATTGGAAACACAGCTGACAGTTCAAATATTTGCCCTTTAAAGTATCCACTCAATCTCTTTGTTCTTATGTGTAAGTATTAGTCATTCAAATCAAAGGAAACTTTCAGCATAAGAGCTTACATTCTAACCAATATTTTAATAACTTCATAGATTATTTATTTATAAAAATTATTTATTGTCCCTATTATGATAGTGGCTTGGAAGCATTTAACTGTTTTGCTTAATCATTTAAACGTTAATGCAAAGTTTTGCTAATTTTCTCTTGAACAACTGGCCTTACAGCCCAGTTTGCAGTGGAATTTTACTATTGATATATATTTTTGTTAATAATAAATCCTAAAAACATAAATTCTATTTTCCTTTATTTGCAAAGTATACTTTGTTGCCAAGACCAAAAACTACTAGAAAGTTAAAGCTGAGGAAGAAATAAGGTACAGTTTTGACTCCAGCATTTTTACTGTTACTATGGCAGAACTTATATATTTTTTACCCACTGAGCTGGCTACAGAGAGTTACAAAAATGAGGAATGGAAAGGCACGTCTGGTATTATTGACACGTTATTCAGAATGTATTTTCTGTGCTTAGGCTTGGTGATATCTTCTTTACTTAGGCTCATGTTTCTAAACTGGACAATGCAATAGAAGTTGACACTGAACACTCAAAGACAGCATCTGTCCAAAGGATATTTGTAATTATTTACTTCAGTTTTGTAGCCATATAAAGCTTTTAAGTTGTTGCCTGTGGACCACAAGACAATACTTCAATAGTATGTGGAAATCTGTTGCGTCATGTAATGTAGGCTTCTTCTCGGTTCCAGCTAGTGGATGGTATTTAAGAAATTATAAAGTTGGATCCCATGAGCATGAATTCGAAGGATACTGTCCCAGAAGATACAGTATATTTGTATTATGAAAAATACAAAGAAAGGCAAGTCTTTTTTTTGAATTCCAACAGTGGAAGGCGGCTTCAGCGCTAAGCTGTATATTCCCTAAAGCCACAAAATATTAAAGCCATTTCCACTGGGCTCTAGTATAGGAGAAGAGAAGACACATCAATAAGAACATTTCAGAAGATCGTACCACCTTGATACTTATTAACATATACAAATATGTGCTAAATTTAATGCACCCGGATTGCTAATACCTCTCAGGAGTCACCTTCTTCACAACCATAGGTTGGTAAGTAATAGCCTTCTTATCTTTGATGCCAGTGTAACTGAAGTCTGAAGGAAGAACACCAAGTTCAGCAGCCAAGAAGCCGATTGCTTCTAGTGTTTCTAGATTCTCTTTCTGAAGGGTGAAAGCTGAAACAATCATCTCAGAATTATTAGGAATTTCTACTTTTCACTTCTAAATCATACAGGTGTTCTGCTATGACAGATGGGCAGGTTCCTCCCTTCGAACGATAATAGCAGGGAAACTGCAAAGAAACAGTCCTCACACCCCACAAAACTAAAGGAAAAGGGACTTTTTCAGTATTGAAAGATTGAAATAAAGACACAGTAAAGAAAACTCTTGGAACAACCAGAAACCCCTGCTGCCTTTAAAAATAGTACCTGAAAAAATGCAACACAATTCAATGAACATGTATTGACTTATTGCTAGAAACATTCTCTGTAACAGAAACCAACTGCTTTAAGGAATGAGATCATAAATCAAATTTGACCTTACTAACTTGTCCAGCATCTAGATCCATCTTCTAAAATCCCCCAATTACTTTCAAGGGAAAGCTAGCACAGAGTTAGTGCTATAACCACAAGAACTGTAACCATTATCACTGAAAAATGTAAAATCATTTTAGCAAATTGATTCATCCATCTCATTCTCCAGTGATGTAACTACACTGCATTAATAATTATTTATTTCAGCATAAACAATGGGTCAACCAGGCCCATATATCATCTAAAAACGATTCTGAGTCTCAATCTCACTAAAGAACACCATAATACCTGATACTTTCACTAAAAATGTAGTATTTACCTGTATAAAGCTCTTGTTTTTCCTGGAAACCACCAGCAGACCTTTTTCTGGACCAACTTTTTTCTCGAAATCTTACCATTATTGACATATTTGGCTGATCATTGACATCTGTTACAGTAAAAGACTTCGTTTCTAGAAGTTTTCCAAATTTTCTATTGATAAAGTGGTGAACTACTTTTCTGTGCTCTTTGTTTCCATCAGGCTCAAAAGAAAACGTAGAATTTTCTAGCTTTGCATCTAAAAATTTAAAGAAATCACTGGTTTCCTTTTCAGTCACTAACTGACAAAGTTCTCTGTAGTCAGCATTTCCTTTTACAATCATTTCATTGTCTTTTGTAACAGTGACTAGAAAGGGGAATTTCTGCCTAACCGCGCTGTGTAAATCAGCTCGATTTTTCTTGTCCAGTACCGGTCCCAGCGAGATCTCCCTAGTGCCAGCATCGGTGTTATTTTCCAAGCCCCACGCATCCCTAAGATCACAAGCAAATTTATTAAGCAGTTCGCTCATGGGTTCGCCCAGTAAGGAATCCAACGTACTGGCTTCCTCGAGGCCAGGCTTCGCGTCGGGTTCAGCCTCATGCCGGTTTTTGTCAGGGGTCGCGGAACGGCGGCCTCCCACCCGCCTCGGGTCACGCTCCAAAGGACTGGGCGCGCCACCATGACAGCCCTCGACACGGGGACCGGGAGGCTCCGTTCTCAGCTTTTTGGGGTGCTGCAAGCACGGGCTACTTTGTTCCAGCGGCGCTTCGCTGGTTTTCTGAAGCGATTCGGCCCGGGCGCCCCTAAGTAAGCGCTCGGGCATCTCGATTTCCGTCACTATGAAGTCACTCGGTGAGTTTTTGATAGTGCCGCGGAAGCCGGGGTGATCAGTCACGTAACCGAAGGAAGGCAGCATGGCTCCCTGCCGTCCCGCGCCCCCGCCACGCTCCAGGGCACCGGCCAGAGCAGAACGTACAGAAGGGCTGGGGGAGAATTAAAAATACCAAGTACTGAAGAAAAGGCCGCTGAGAGGCGGGCGGGGGGCGGGGGGGCGGGAGGGAGGGAGGAAAGGCCGCCGGCCCCACGCCCGTCCCGAACGGCCGTTACGGGCCTGCTCACCGCCACCGCCACCGCCACGCGGGGCGGCGCCGCGCGCCGCCAGGGGGCGCCACCACCACTTCCCCCCCCCGCCCCAGTCCCCACGGGGAAGGGGCTCAAGGGCGGTACCAACTCCTCCAGGCGCGCGGGGAAAGGGAGCGAGGGGGGCGGGACATCTCCAGGGCAGCCTATGGGAAGGCCGCGTGGGAAGTGAGCGCTTCCGCTTTCTCCTCACCCAGCCGCCGTCACCGTCCCAGTGACGCTGACGTCGTCAGAGGTTGAATCACTCCCTCTTAAAGGGGAAGTGATGCCGTAGGAACGCCTGACGTGAAGCAAGGCGGGCGGGGCGGGACAGGGAGTGGGCGCCGCCGGCAGCGGGCGACGGGGGTCGGCGGTGAGGTGAGGTGAGGTGAGGTGAGATGAGGTGAGGTGAGGTGAGGTGACGTGAGGTGAGGTGGCTCGGTTGGGGGCGGGGGAGCCGCTCGCCTGCCGGGGAGGGCGGGAGCTGCGTGGCGGGGGGCGGCCCCGGGCGGGGGCGGATCCCTGTGGGGGGCCGGGGAGCGGCTGGCGGAGCCGTGGCGGGGGGCGGCTGTCGGGGAGGGCGCGAAGCAGCTGCGGTGTCGGGTCTGAGGCGTTACTGGTGTGCGGCGACCGCGGGGAGCCTCGTGGGTGACGGCGCCGTTTGTGTTCCTCAGGAGCTGTCAGGATGAGCAAGCCCGTAACGAGGTCAACGTACGTCCGCTGCATTAGCTACGGGCTCATGAGGCAGCTGGCAGACTTCATCGATCCGCAAGAAGGGTGGAAGAAATTAGCAGTTGATATAACCAACCCCTCCGGCGAAAGCAGATACAACCAAATGCATATAAGGTCCTATATAGAAGTCACGTAACGTAATCTTGTTTATTACCTGTTTAACATAAATAGCGTTGTCCATCCCATACCGTTGTCCATCCCATTGCTGTAACTCGTTGCAGCCTGTGTGCCAACAGGTACTTACGAACTCATCTTACAGTACCATTTCCATAGGGAACTCAAGGTAATTACTCTTAATTGCTCTGTAGTTCAGTTTTCAGACAAGCTATAGCCAAAGAATATTGACTAAGGAAATTAGAATTAATTAGGGCTACGGACATATGTGTTTTTAGCGATACAGCGTTGGCTGTGTAACTTTGTGTGCCCCAGAGACTAGTAAACATTGACTTCATCGTGCATCTTCGCACAAGAACAGCACAAGAGATAATGGGACTGTAACTTCACATTCACTGTTCCCAAGAAAATGTCCAACAAATGTGGGGAGCCCAAGGCCTAAAATTAACAAGTTTAATTTAGAAGTAATGTCAGCAGTATTTTATGAACACCTTGTTGCTTGAAGGGTTTGTTAAATCCTTAAGCTATTTCAAAGGTTATGAGATTTTAAATACCCTATGTATCATCTTGGGTTTCCAGTCTTTCTAGTGATGTTAGCATTACATCTTCGTTTGTCTTTCTGTAATAATAATAAATCAGTCAGAATAATGGATCTCAATTTCTGCTCAAAATAATCACAATGAAGTGTGAATGCCAAATGGATGGAAAACACTTAAATTTTTTTCTGTTTGGTCTGGCTCTGACTTGCCCTCTGTCTTCCGCTGACATTCTCTTCTCTGTTAGTCCTACGTGCCGATGCATTATGGGTCCTGGACAGAATGGTGAAGCCATGTATGCGTGTTTTTCCCCTTAGTTTTTTTCATATTTTGCATATTTTGCCCATGAGTTTTAATTTCTTTCGGTTTTTTAGCTGCATTTTCAGAAGATTTGCAAATAACTGTACAGTTCAGTACATCCAGATTTTACTTTTGTTTTTGATCATTTACCTTTAATCTCTTTCCCTTTTTCGTGATTCTTGAGGTCACTTTTTTTTTAATGTCCGTCTTAACTTATCTTTTAAGGAGATTTGAGGCGTTTGTACAAATGGGAAAGAGCCCCACGTGTGAATTACTTTATGACTGGGGAACAACAAACTGTACTGTTGGTGATCTTGTGGATCTGCTGATTAGGAATCAGTTCTTAGCACCAGCAAGCCTTTTGCTTCCAGGTAACTGTTACTCTTGTACATTTTGTACTGTGTTCTCAGTTTTCTGAGATGCTAAAGAGCTTCACAGTAACTTGAAAATCAGAAAGGATTAGGTCAAAATAACCAAAAGTGGATATATTTTCCATTATTTGTAATAACAGTTTAAGTTAGAGTTTCAAGTTTAAATAAGAGTCCTGCAGCTTACACATGGTGGCAGAATATAACCTTCTTATGATGCTTATGTGTCTCTTCGTCTTGGTTAATACTGGTATTAATGTTATTTGTTTTTTCTAATTCCTAACGTAGTTAACACTTGTTCTAAATTCCATTTTCAGAAGCTGTAAGGATGGCACAAGAAGTTACATTGCCTCTTTCTTCACAGGAAACCTTGCTTATACATGAGAAACAACTGCCTATACAGGAAAAAGAAGTGGCATCTGTAAAGCCTGTTTTAGCTCAGAGTACTGAGAAGCAATGTTCAGCTCCTCTTTACTTAAGTCAAGAAAATAGCAGCTCACAGCCTGGTAACACAGGTAGGCGCTTAGTTTGGTAGAATTAAGTACAGTCTTTTTTGCTGATCTGTCCTTTACCCCATGTGAAACAAATCATAGCCATGCATTAGAGTAACGACTATATCCCTATTATCGTGCATCTATGGAAAACGGCATCTTGCTTTTGCTCTTGTTCTGTGTGGCTGTGAATTTAGCTTGGATAATAAGAAGTCTGAATATGAGATGCACCTTGCCAACAAGGCGGCTACTCTGATGGAAGGCTTGACTGTTAATTAAATTGCACTTTATTTTCTGCTACATATAATCCTGTTGCCCTTTTTCAATACTGATTTTGTAGAATGTTTAGCATCTTGTATTTTAAAGCTGGATTTTACGTGTCAGAAATGACTAAGAATGTTGGAGAAAAGATGACTGAAGAAAGTATTCTAGGAAAGTATATGGTTAGTCTCTTCCTTCCTAAAGGTCTGCTTTTGGATTACTGCCAGAAACATGATGTGATCTAGATATATTTTTACATCGGATGCAGTGTGGCTCTCTCTGCGATCTGCTGCACAATTAATTTCTATTACCTGTATTATGACTATTAACAAAAAATACAATCAGAAGGCTGCTACAGTACTAGTTGTGAAGAAAATTATGCATAGCTGATTATATATATATTTATCTGCATTTCACATTTTTTTTCCTGGTATCTTCCTCACAAAGCCAGAAGTAGGGCTCTACTATGTCAGGATTTGCACGGTAGCAAGTTTTTGGTTTAATAAAACTGAAGCAGAGAACCTATTCAATACACTTGTTCTTAAGTTAAAACATGGTTGTGCTAAATGTCAAATACGTCTTTCAGATTTTCATAATTTTTGGTTTCACGACTTGGAAAGTGTTACGAATAATTTTGATGCACGACCAGAATCAGCTGGAGGTAATAAACTGGGAGAAGGTGGCTTTGGCGTTGTGTTCAAAGGCTACATCAATGGCAGAAATGTGGCTGTCAAGAAGCTCGTTGCTGTGAGTTATCCTGGGCATTTCTCTTTTTAATGACCGTGTACTTTATAGTATATTAGTATATATAGTATATTAGTCTGTGGAAAGTGTTGAATGATACACTTCAAAAAGTGTCACCATGTTAAATGTTAGTTGGGTTGAGAACCTCATCCTATAGTCCCATGAGTGGTGTGAGTTGGCACAGTCACCAGAGATGAAGTCTAGCCCTTTCTGTAGCTCTCCTTTGAGTGGCTCGAGCAAGGGGTCTGCAAGAGCAGAGTGCTCCCACAGTTCCCCTCCCTCCCCTGCACACAGGAAGTGGCAGAAGGGAGGGGGTGCTAGGGAGGTTTCCCTTTCAGAATCAGATGGAACAATTCACAAGCTAAATAGGCATTGCCACAGAATTTTAGCCTTCATAACCAATGGTTTGTGTGAATACTTAATTTTGTAATGAGTAAGTGCTCTTAGTGGGTAACTGCAGTGAAATAAAATGGGGAAGTTGGTGACTGTGCTGAAACTGGATCCATTGTCCAATAATATTGTGTTCCGTGGAATTAAAAATCATGTGCTGATACTTTAGTTTTGAGTTGAGTGAAAAAAAATTGTAAACAGTTAAGTAGTTGTTACATGTCACTAATCTAAAGAAAGGTTTACAATTCCAATTTTTTTTTTTTAATGAACAACTGTGCATTTTAATATGGCCGGCGATATTAATGTCAAATACTTCCTTTTGTAGATGGTTGATGTTAGTGTTCAGGACTTGAAACAGCAATTTGATCAAGAAATAAAAATGATGGCAAAGTGAGTACAGTGTTAGACGATGTCATTATATCCTTTTATGGGAATCTAAGTTGGCAGATAACATGTTAGCTAGTGTGATTGATCCCTTATTTTTGTCTTTCTAGCATAACTTGATGATTTTCATGCTAAGTGACAATGTTTCATATACAACATGACTGTATTTTGTTAGTTTTAAAGCACCACTGCAGAAACCTGGCTATGTGCAGTAGGGCTAAAACAAGTAGCTGGGGATTAAGTTCCCTCTGGCTTGCATTTTCCTCAAATGTTGGGAGACTTTCAGAGCATCTATGCACAGAATTTTTTTGCTATAGGTGTCAGCATGAGAATCTAGTAGAATTACTTGGTTTCTCAAGTGATGGTGCTCAGCCATGTCTGGTGTACGAATACATGCCCAACGGTTCATTGCTTGACAGACTTGCTTGTCTGGTAAGTAAAATCTTTTCTAGCTTCCAGCTGTCTTACTTGGCTGAAGTATAGATATCTATGAAATACCTTTGAAACAGTACTGAACTGTAACGGCCAAAGGATGTTCTACTGCTTAATTCTGTGTTCTAGAAGACAAACATGATAACAAGTATTCTTCCAATAATGTTTTATACAAATGTTGTAGACATATTAAAGTCAAAGCAGTGTGAGAATACAATGTCATGTACTAGAACCTGAAGTGGCACAGGAGCTTGGGCTTGCTATGCCTGTGTGGAGCAGAGCAGAGGGTGCTGCAGTATTTTCCTGGTTCTGACGTTGGCATGTTCTCGGCTAGTTTTTGAGATTCTACATTGTGAAATTGTCCTTTGTTCATTGCCCTTGTGATAGTGGGTATAACACAATGTTCGTAGTCTGCATAGCTCTTTCTGAACTGCCTAAATAAATGGGAAATACATTTTTTAATTAGTATTTTGTGTAAATGCAATGTTTTCTTATGATTTAATCAAATGACATATCTTCTAGCCTTGGCCTTTAATAAATAGTAAGTTGCTTTGGTTTTGGTGAGGCAGCTCTGTGTGTGAAGGGCAAACAGTTGCTTATTAGAGTGATACCAACAGTAAGCCAGACTTAACCTAGTAGATGAGTGTCCATGTTAGTTTGTTGAAGGAGTTAAAAAATCGGCTTTATACTAAGCAAATGCAGCTTCTGAGGTTGTAAACTGGTGCTACGTCAGCCCTCCATGCCCCCAGGCCTAAAAATGTTGGTTTGCTTTTTTCTGCACTGATCTTCCTGTTGTACTGGCTCAAGCATTTAGTAGTTGGAGAAAGACCTGGGCTAGGGAACTGATCAGACCAAAAAAATATTCAGTGAAAAAAATCTTTGATTTTACTTCTAAGAGATGTTTCCTCTGCAAGGCTGCAAAAATACTTCTGCCCCAACAGGGAAGAAGTGGTGTTAGGGTGAGAATGAGTAGCAGTGGCTGGGGAAAGGACTGGATGTGTTTGGTAGCACTGCTGTCTCAGATTGGTTTGGTTGATTTGCTTGCACACACTTATACATTTGCAATTTTTTTTACTTTCTTTAAACTGAGTCAGTGCAGGAGAGAGACCAAGTTTTACTTAAGGCAGTGCAAGTTTATCTGTAGAAATGAGCAGTGCTTGACAAGGATGTACATGAAAATGTTCATTCTTGTAACTTGGCCATTATCATCAAGTGAGCTACTTGATAAGCAACTACTTCACAAAAGATTGGTGGTAATTGAAAGCTGAAGTAGAAATAACTGAGGCCCTTGCAAGGAAGAGACAAACTTATGATATAAATCATAAAGAATCTAAATCAGAATCTATAAATCAGGAAGAATCTTCTTCTGATAAAGTTGAAAGAATCTTCCGATGAAGCTGAATAGGTGAGGAATGTGCATACTGAATGTGTGTTCTTGCTGATGACTTAATTTTGTGACTTCACTGGCTGTGTTTGAGGCACAGACTCTTGCTTACGTCATCTTGTCTGGGCTTTGAGGAGCAGGCGAGAGAGGTGGTAGAATGATGAGATACTCTAACCCTCTTCCCTTGGCCGCTGACAAGATTAAGAAGTGGTTTTGAAATGTAGGTGTCCTCACTTCTAAGGTCTAGTTAGTAACATGAATCGAGCTAAACTCTTGGGAACTGGTAAATCTAAAAACACTGGAAGATTAATTTCTCATTGTTAGTAAAAACTGTTGATTGCTTTGAATGATTTGCTTTGGGTTAAAAGGCTCCAGTATCAGTGCCAGTACAAAGTGGAAGATGCGGTAGATACAGGTAGTTCTTTGCAGTGCAGCTGGCCTTGTAAGGTCAGAGTCTAACATTAATCAAGAACACTTTTTGCAACGGGTGAATTAATGTAAGGCAAAATGCAGGGGAAAGAACTGAATGTGACAAATGTGTGTATTTCTGCCCAAGTAAATTAAGAAATGTATGCTATTAGTCTTAGTGATGTACTTGAAAACCACAAAACATTACAAGAAGTCGGGTTTGGTTTGTGGGGTTTTTGTACATTTTGCTTTGTTTTATGTGAGCATATATATATATTAGATTTTCACCTTTCTACTTGCCTTTCTCCCTTCTTATTCAAGGATGACACTCCACCAATTTCTTGGAATACAAGATGTAAAATTGTTCAAGGTACAGCAAATGGCATCAACTTTTTGCATGAAAATAATCATATTCACAGAGATATTAAGAGGTAAAAGTTGCTGATTATTGCTGGCTGCATTTTCCCTTTTTCCTTTTTTTTTTTTTTTACTTCTTTTTTCTTCTTCCCCCTGTTAAAGTCATTTTAGAGAGAACAAACTGCAAGAAGCATTGCTTCAGTCAAGGGCACACAATCTTTTCTGCAAGTGGCATCCATCACCATAATCTTGTCTGTGCCACAAGGACATGACCAGTACAGACTTCTAAGATAATTATGAGGCTATTGTAATCTGTTACTATCAAATAGTTATTTGAGTGCTGCGAGGACACCCAGAAGTTCTGTTCTTTCACAACTGCTGCTAATGAAAAAGCTGCTGTTAGAGAACATAATGACTTTTAAATGGGGAATTTTTCAGATGAAAATCCACCTTTTTTTTTTTCTTTTTCCTAGAACTTTTCCTCAGAGTGTCTCCTTTGATTTACTGCTATTTATTATGAAGACAGTAAAATTACTTCAGTCAGGTTTATGAATTTCAGGGTACTTCAAGGATAATCTATGTTGACTTGTTTGTTATACCAGAAATTTTTCCAGGGACATCAGAGCTCAGAAAATGTGGGGGTTTTGTTGTAGGGTTTGGGGATTTTTTCCTGGGTTTTTTCTTCTTTGTTTTTTTGCCTTCCTTCCTACAGTTTGTGTTGTTTGTTTTTTTTTTTTTTAAATACCAAAGAAGTCTAAATCTTTGAAGAAAAGCCCCAGATGCCTTACTCTTTCTGTGGGATAAGAAGGAACAACTGACTGATTGGGTGTCATGGATGAATGCTTCAATAGCTTTTCGCCTTCTGGCAACTCTGCTCCATGTAGGCCACTTTGGTTTTGTGACCTTCCAGCTTGTGAGGAACAAGTTTTTTCAGCTGCCTCACAAAATGTGCTTGCTGCTTTGACAATTTGTGTTTCTTCTTTCTTCCCTGCTTAAGCCTCTGGACAAGTGTAATGACTGGAAGGGACGCATTTTTTACCTTATGCTGCTCTACCCTTCTAACTGCTGTGAGTTGATCGTATTACAGGATTGGGTTTTGGTTTGGTTTGGTTTTTCTTTTGTTTGGATTCCATTTTGCAACCTCTTGCTCTTGCAGTGCAAATAGTTCAATAAATTTGGTTGGTGTTATTAATAGCGCTGCCACTCCCAGGTAAAACTTAGATGAAGAGACATCTAACAAGGTTTCCTTCGATCTTCATTTCACTATGACGTGTGGAGACAGTTCGTAACCACACAGGCACTACAACAGCTTCTCTGTAGGCTGAGGGGACATGACTGAATGGTGTTCTCAGAGCTGTCTATAGCGTTTTGGCTTGGCTGTGCCCAGGCAATAGTTCATTTATCTCCTGAAGCTTGACAGTTGCAGTAAAACTTGCTTCTGTTGTGTCCTTTGTGGGGTACCAAAAAAGTGACCGCTCTTTGGGCTTGACTCAAGTTGATAGGAAGCTCAGATTTATGAAGTTGTGATCCTGTTCTTCCTACATTTAGAAGTTGAGCTTTAAATATGAAACCAGCTGGTGGATGGTGCCTGGACTAGTGTTTGGCCTTTTGCAGTGGTCTTTTATTTAACACTATCTACAGCAGTTCTAATACCAAGCGATCCATTGTAACTTACAGCTGTGTTAATTTTGTTGAGAAGGTTTGGTGAACAAGAAGGGGAAGTTAAGAAATATAAGTTTCTAGGAAGTGTTACATGTTTCTGGCTATGTGGTTTTCTTATGGTTCCATTAAGGGGGTCAGAAAATGAGGATTTTGGAACCATTTTAAAATATTTAACATTTCTCTGTGCTACAAGTTTAAAAAGAAGGTAGAAGATTTATGCTGTAATTCCACTGAGTATTTTATGAAAATGTTAAGGTCTTTTAGATCAGCTTTGTTCTTCAGGGTTGGTTTTTTTTTTTTAATGGGAGTAAAAGCTGGAGATCATGTGGAAACACAGCACATACATTATTCCAGCATTAATAAGTTTTCTGTTTCTCTTCCAGGAGAAGAATAAGAGTATTAGTATTAATTTGGCATGTGCATTTGTAATGGTTGACATAGTATTAAACAATAGGTATAAAGACCTGCTTTTGTTAGTTCTTAGTAGAGATTTAGACAGTTAAGAATCGTACTGTGATCCAGTACCGGCTGATCAGAGCCAAGTATTCTCCATTATCCTTCTTAAAGAATGAATATTCAGATCCAAAACATGGGTGTAACATAATTGGTATCTTAAAAGAAATTTTTGTATTTGTAGGATTTGGGGGTAGGGGAGGTGTTTGGTTTTTGTTTTTTTCGCCTTTTTTTTTTTTTTTTTTTTTTTTTTTAAATGCATGCATGCATGCACAAGAAAAACCGTAGATGGATCCTGGCAGCCAGTTCTTGATTTATTTAGAGCAATTAATTTTGAAATCAAGCAATTTCTAACAAAAGTAACTCTTACATTTCTTGTTACATGAATAATGAATAAATAACTTAGATTTCAAGAAACAATCAAAATAGCAGTTTGCATTTGGTTGTTAAAGAGTTATTAGTCTGTTTATAAAACCTAATTTCTGTACTGGTTTGGAAAATTCTCTTTTCTTTTTTTTTTTTTCTCTCCCCTCTCCCCCAGTGCAAATATCTTATTAACTGATACATATATGCCCAAAATTTCTGACTTTGGACTTGCAAGAGCATCTGTAACATTCACACAAACAATCATGACTGAAAGAATTGTTGGAACAGCAGCCTATATGGCACCTGAAGCTCTGCGAGGAGAGATAACACCTAAGTCGGATATCTTCAGTTTTGGAGTAGTAAGTAGAATGGGGGAAGCAGTATATGACTTTTTTCATAAATGATAAAAGCATACAAAATCAAGAAGATCTGAAATTAAATAATCTCCTCTGATCGATCAATTCTCCTTTTCGCAATAGATGTGCTCTTAAGATAGTGTTTCTAAACTTTGATTGGTTTAAAATCATTTGAATATTTTGTTTAAAACACTGAATTTGCTAATGGTTACAATAATTATGCTAAAATGTAAATTTGCATGTGAAAAAATGGAGTAAAATAACATTCCAAGTTCTAGCTAAATATAGTTTGAAGTAATGTGGAACATTGTTTCTTCTTGCATACTATTGCACAAAATTGTAACTCAGGCTGGAAAAAAACATGTTAAAGAAAATGTTCCAAAATTAATTGTGTTTTACTATTTTTTAAGCACCAGAAGTATGCTGTCTGTGTGGGATATGCTTTAAAGCCCAGTACTAAAAAGACACGAGCTTAATATTTGGGAGAACAATGAATCCATTCTGAATAGATCCAAGACCCTAATTGCTATTGACCACTTCCTCCGTGGCATTTAGTTTCATGGGGAGGTTGGCCAGATACTGTTAATGAATACTTTAGAAATCCTTCTATCTTGCTTTGATGCACCACAATGTAGGGTGAGAAGAACTTGCGTTGAAATTTATAAACCACACTGCTAATAACAGCTAATGGAAATAAAGGTAGGAACAACAGAGCAACAACAATCAGTTGTGTAGAGAGCTATCTTTAGACAAATACAGATCGGTGAGCATTTGGGGGTCATGCCCCTTTTTGCAAATGGTATATGAGCTAAGGGTTATTCTATGCTTCGTTTTCTCTTCTGATTTTTTTTCTCGTAGGTGTTACTAGAAATAATAACGGGTCTTCCTCCAGTAGATGAAAAGCGGGAGCCACAGTTACTGGTATGTTCCTTTTGCTTTCTCTTCCCCTCCCACTGCTCCAAGATCACTTTTTATGCAATCCTAGTCAGTTAACAGGTTCTGAATGGTTATGAAAACAGCTCTTGTGTCAATGTTTGTCTTGGAGGTGAGGCTGAAACTTTTGTGTGTTGGCTGGTAGAAGACTGTTCAGTCCCCAAGGTCCTTCCGATCTGATACTGTGATTCTCTTTTTGGTACTGCTTTTTATTGTAATCCCATTATGCTTTATCAGCGTACTCCTGTTACACCCAGATACGCTGACAGTTCTCATTCACCAGAACATCTTAAACTATTCATCTCAGTTGTTTCTTTGTGGTTCTCTATACTTCTTACCATTTCTGTATCCGTTTTCATCCTCTTCAACTTTACTAATAATTTGCAAATACCTTGTGTTTTTAACCTTAGGGAAGTTTGGAATGTGAGGGCTTTTTTGCAGGGTGAGGGGTAGGTTAAATTTTGGGGTTTTTTTTTACTATTCAATGAGTAATTCGGTCTACTGATTAGGAAACTAATGTCTGAGAGTTCACTCCCTTGAATTAAAATCTTACAAGGCTGTTCTTAATTTAGCCTTTCACTTAGCTTAAAATTAAATTCTGAACTACGTAACCCAACGCTTTCCTAGAATATTTTTTACATAAAGACTTACTTTTTTACTAAGTATGAAATAGCATTGAGGTTTGGATTGGTTTTGTTCCATACTGTTTGATAGCAGATCACTTTCTTCACATCTTTAGGAATACCTGTGTACTATGAATAGAATTTTCTTTCCTCTAAGCTGTATATTCTGGAGTGGTATAATACTCATCCTATTGAGCGCTGTAAAGACCTTGGAGAACTCAGTCCCTGTCAAACTGAATCTTGAGGATTTGGGGTATTTTTGAAGCAGGCTTTTTTTTTCAGAGATAGGATCTGAAAAGGAATATAAAGTATGATTTGACTGGTACAGTTTGTCTTTGTCATGGACTTTTGGGAGCATAAAGAGAATGGTCAGTGCAAGATCATGTGGCATCCTTAGCTTTGAAAATTGTGGGGTAGTTGAATGTTAGCCAGCAATTTCAGACTGGCCTATAGAGGAAGGCAGAAGACCTGCCTTTACTCACTGAGATTTTATTTCTTACTTGATTTGCCATACTGACTTGTCTGAGGTATTCCTCAAACAGTATTTGTGATTACAGATAAGGCATTTCAAGTGTGGTGGAGCTGGAGAGCTTTGGACTAAAACATTCAGATTTAAAAATTTGTTTCAGACTAGAAGTTTTCTTTAGAGAATAGATATAGCCGCCACTGAGGCTGGTGACAGAAGGCATTAGTTTACAGAAAGTGGCTTTATAAAGTTGACAAAAAAAGAAATTATTCACACTTAAGCTTGCATATTTGTGGGTTACTAAATAAACATAAATACTTCATGTTGGTCATGCTGCTTCTCTTAAAAAAAGAGGCAAAACTAAGAAACTGAGCTTTGAACTGGGAGAAACTTAAAGCTGTATGATGCAGCTAAAAGAAAATTGCTTTACAATTTTGTGTTAACTCAATTAGAAGTAATTTGTAATAACAAGGTGTAGTCCATTTATAGTCTCGTAGGCTGTTTCTGCAGATATTGATGAATAATTATGCTGCTGAACCACTATCATCATTCTTTGTCCAGAAAAGTGGTTGAGAAAAGAAATGAACGCTCAAAAGCAAGTTTTCAAAATGTTAGTGCAGAACACCTGATGTTCAGACGCTTACAATGTTACCTGCTCATTGGTTCAAACTCTCTTGTAGTTAAGTATCAAAGATGAGATTGAGGATGAGGAAGCAACTATTGAGGATTATGTTGATGAAAAGATGAGCGACTGGGATGCACCTTCAGTTCATAAAATGTATTCAGTTGCTCATCAGTGTCTGAATGAGAAAAAAACCAGAAGGCCGGACATTAAGATGGTACGTTGCCTTTCAGATAAAAAGCTTATTTTGAGAGTGTGTGTGTGGTTACGGTATCAGTTATTTATATTTCTGTCTGTTCTCTTGCAGGTCCAACAGCACCTGCAGGAGATAAAAACTTGATACGCGTTTCTTCTGATACCCAAATGGTTTTGAAATGGAGGAGACATCAGTAGCAAATATCTTATTAGTATTTAGTATGACATTATCAGCTTTTTCTGCTTTCCAGAACTTTCTGGTCTGTGTGTAAGGTGTGCTGTTAGCCTGTCACCACCGCGCTGTTCTTGTTAACCGAGCAGCCTTTTCACAGCTCCTTAGCCACTGGGCCCTCAACATGAGCAAGCTTTTTCTTGTATTAACACCTTGCAGTCCTGGTGCATCTTCTCTACAGCTTCTACAATGCATTTCCATATTAGAATCTATTTGATTCTTTTGATTTCCAAGTATCAATTATGTCTGCTGCAAAGGCATATGACAGTAACAGGGTAGAATGTTTTTTCTGCAAATTGCTTTCTTGATCAGGTGTACTAGACCTTTTTCTACTGAGGACAACATTTAATAGATACAAACGGCTCTTACGTGGTCTTTGGGGAAAAGACAGTAGCTGTACCCATTTAAAACAAACTTTATTTAGTGTTTTAACTGGAGAGTTCATATAGCGTGAATGGACCTGTAGTGTTCGTGAATGGGACTATTTTTCAAAAAGTCTTCTCAGGGTTAGTTTTAGTCAAATAAATGCTGCAAGACAGATTCTAGGTTGTTTTTTGGTTTCAAGGATTCACAAGCAAAACAGTTATGTTGCAGTACTCTTCTATTACACCTGCAAGAACACATCGAGCTTTCTTCCAGTGAACTCTGTGTGATGACAAACCATTTAATTTTTGTTCATAAGATGACTCTTAGCTACTTTGACTATTTTACATTTTAGGAGAAGATTCCATATGGATTATAATACAGATGGTATATTTTGGTAAAGGGACCAGAAGAATAATTCTGAGACCAATTCTGCATTTTCCTTAGCCAAATAATGAGCTCTTTTTTTAAATATATATTAATAAGTAAATATTAAAATACACTTTTAAAAAAGCGACATGGAAAGCTTTCTAAAATAGATTGACAGATTCAGTCTGATTGACACATCAAAGCAGCCTAAAAATGGCATGAAAGTGACTAGTAAGACTCCAGGTACCTTGGACTAAGTAGGTATCAAAATACTGCCATTGTAAATGAAAGAGGTTATTTTCATCTCACCCTTTTTCGCACCTCATGAACTTTTTCTTGACAGCTTAGGGCTAGGAAAATAGTCTGGCTTACAGCTAAATTTGAAATTCTATGATTATCAAAGAAAAAGGAAACACTGAGAAATAATCTCTGTAGAACGCATGTGATTTCTAACGCTTGTACGTATATCATTAGATCTCTATTGACTCATTCTGTATTGCCTTTTAAAACTGAGAGTTTAATTTAGAAGAAGGTATCCACCTAAACAGCTTCTAGTTTTATTGAGCATAAACTGTAAAAGGCTGTTAACATAAATAAAAACTCTGCGTCGTCATTGCAGATGATTATTCCTGCTATTAAACTTTGAGCCTTGGAAACAGTAGTCATCTTACGTTGCCTGCATTTCTGATAATGATGTTACAGTAACCTCACTGCCTGGAATAAAGCTGTACGGCTCTGAACCTGGGCTTGTGGAGAAAAAGCTGCTGTAAAGCTAAATCAGAATAAAATCTGCTTAAACTATTCTTCAGTTTTAAACATCTCCTCCAGCTGTTATGTGACGGTTTCTTATGAGACCACATTTGCTGTGCTAACCCCCCTGTCAGCGCTGTTCACCTCTGCTGTGGCAGAACCATTTTGTTCGTGCACCAGCCATGATGCTCTCGGTACGAGGAGACTCTTAGCTACAAGCATGTGAGTTCCTGTCCTTGTGTTGTAGTAGACCATGACTATTTGCTGTGCTGCTGGCACCACCTCCGTTTTGTCAGTAGTTTTCCCTCGCTCACTGAAAATAAAGCATGTTAGCTACCTTCTCGTAAAATAAACTTTTTTTTTTTTTAACTCATTTCATATTATTCCAGTGAGGAACAAAAATGTGAGGTGTTAGGTAAAACTAGCTAACTTATACGGAAACTTTTTAAATTTTTTTACAAATACACAGGGTGCAAGAGAAGGAACTCCCCTCCCCTCCCCCCCCCCCAACATTTTTTTTTTTTTTGAGGTCTTCCTACAGTAAAGTCAGCACCTATAGATGCCAACAGGGGCTAAGAGTAGCTGACCTCTGTTTCATTTATTCCCTACAGAAACATGAACCTATCCCAGGATCCCTGGGAGATGTTCCTGGGATAGAGAGAGGGCTAATAGGGCTGGCCTAGGTCCTGTCGCAGTGGGAGGGTGCCATGGAGGGCACCCGCAGATCACCATCCTCAGTGAAAGAGCCAACCTTTTGTGTGTTAAGGATCTAGAGAACTGTAACATAAAGCAATTTAGTCACCCCCAGAAGGAAGGATGAACAACAAATCGCAAGACTGATTTATTGCAATTCCAACTAAGACTCTAGAAAGAAGCAGCAGGATAAAAGCAAATGCTAACGAGCCATAGAAAATTGCTCTTACGGAAGCCTCTTATGAAGGCTCCCCTTCGTAAATTCATCGGTTCTCCCCTCGGATTGAGCAGGAGGTAACAGAATGGCTGTTGTGCGTCAGACCAGAGGTGTCTGCGCAGCCCTGGGGCCAGGACATGAATTGTTAGTGGAAACTGCTGAGGAAAGAGTGCAAGAACAGGACACGTCTGCAGTGATACTGCATCGGAATATGATGGCTCTGTACAGTCTGCGGCTCATTAGCTGTGAAAAGGATGCAGTTTTATTTTAACTGCTGAAGACCTCGCTTCTGCTATTCCTGGTCACACTGAAGCCTAGCCTGTTCCCTCCTTGTAGCTTGCTCCTGCTCCTCTTACAGGAATAGCTTTCTTCCTGTATAGCATTTTGCATTAAAATTGTTCTCTTAAATCCTAGTTCAACACATCTTCGAATTTCCTTCTTTCAACTGCAAAATTGCCATATTACTGATTTTCCCACGGGGATGTTAAGAGAAATGCCAAACCACTAAATGTTCTTTTCAGCTTGAATTTTGAGAACAGTAAGAAGACTTCAAGCAAACTACTTTCAGTTTAGACAAAAACACATTAATGGAACAACATCATTTAAGTAGTTTAATTATGCTACCTCATGCTGAGCCAGTAACAACAGATAGAACTGTTAAATTACTAATCAACTACTTCAGCATTTTAAAAGGATAGAACTTTTTGAAGGGGCTTATTATTGAAAGCATAAAAACCTCAAGAGATGAACACACTTGGATCCTGCTACGGAGGCCTCTGTGCTGCTTCCGTAAGGCAACAGGAAAGTTTCAAACATACCAGTTTTTCTCCAATCGCAAAAGCCAGGAATTCTGTTTCTGCTCACCTCCCTTCTTACCCTGCAATCCCTTTTTCTATACTGCCTTCTAGTCCCATGGGCACTGCCTGTTACTTACACATCATGATGTTAGAATATCCATCTTTGTTAAAGAGATTATGCAATGATTCAGACAACACCAAACTAAAGCGTCAATCTTTATTTATAAAGTAAATTACAAAATAGATAAGGTAAATTTAGTTATTTTTAGGATCTGAAGGTGGTTTTCATTGAATATACAGATACCGTAAATCAAAAGTTTCCTTGATCAATGTGTTCATCCAAGTAACAGAGCAATTATTACCTTGATTAGTTTCACAACCCTCTGATAGGAGTGCTTTAAAACATGAAATTCTCCCTACCTTGCAACATAAGCATTTAAAAAATAATTACCTGTCATGTTAATTAACAACTGTTGACTAGTTTGTGAGTTAACTGCAAGCAGCTGCATTGCTTCTGGGCTTTGTGAAGGCCAACAACAATTCTGAGTGGACACTTTCAATAATAAATGATCAGAGACAGGAAAGGAGTAACTTTCATTAATGCCCTCATTTTGTGCTGGCTCTGAACATTCATTAACAGCAGTAGCGTTATGTGAGGCAACTACACAGATGTAAACGTGACAGATCTTACTAAAAGATCAGATGCTTCTTATTGCTTTGTCAGGAGAATAGCTACGAGAGGCCTGGAGAGGCAGTCGGCAGTGCAAGTGTTCACACAGTTCACTTTTAGGGGGAAGGTGAGAGGGAAAATAAGCTCAGGACATGACTCTGCCGGCTGGTCAGGGATCTGTACACCCACATAGAATATTTTCAAGTAAGGTAACTTATAATGTCTGGTTTGGGCCAAACTCCAAAGCAGCTCATTATAAACTCCCTCGCATGATCACTTAACCAGCTCTCACCATCCTCCAGATTAAGCTTTCTACCTCCTACCCTCATCTACCTGGGGCAGGATTAGGAGAACAAAAAAAAACCAAAACCCCCAACACACAATACGCACACAATCATATTGGGTCAAACTGTCCATTATTTAAAACATTTGGTGTTGAAAAGCTGAACTTCACTGCCTCAAATAAGTGTAAGAATGTATGTGCACTCTTGGTATGGCTGACAGCGGGCAGGAATACTAAGTTCAAACAAAACACCCCCTAGAAGTACTTTAACTGCTACACTCAAACGTTTTCCTTAAAAGAAAAAAAAAAAAAAACCAACCACCCAAAACCAAAAACCGAAGTGAATTAGGTGTGCTGAAAAGATTCAGAGTTCAGCTAGAAATACATTTAATTACCGTGCACAATGAGCCGTGCGCACATTAGCCACGTTTGAAAAACGATGACACTCGCCTGACAGGTGGCACATAGAAGAAACTCGCCAAAGACCAGCTCCTTGCCCTCGGGGGAGAAGGCAAGAGGCAGAAAAAGAACACAGTAGCTAAGGGCAAGCAGGATATTAGCTGAGGATCAAGAGCTATTGAATTGATGTAGTGTGTAAGATTAAATGAAAAAAGCTGAGGTGTTGGATTTCTACTGCATATAAAAAAAACACAGTAAAACCAACAACTATTGCAATCTTCACATCGTATAGTGCAATCTCAGATGTCAATAATAAACTAGTATCTCCAAACAAAATAATAGATAAGATAAAATTTATCAGGAACTAGTAGTGTCAAAGCATTATTTCCCTACAAAACTAGGTTAAAATCTATCTTCCACCAGGTAAACACGGGATTCGGCTATGTGACGTGTGCACCCAGCCCCTATGATAACACACAGTGAACTGAGACTTGCAACTCCCACGTGGCTTTAACAAAACAAAACAAATTTCAAAAACCACAAAGCTCACATACAAGACACTAAAAAGCAAGTCCCCACTGGGGAATATAATCTGCCCACTAGAATTTGCCTCATTACACAACTTTAAATATTTAAGGTCATCCAATACTTGATTTCCACATCTAATTCTTCTTTATCTTTCACTTATTAAAATAATCTAATTTTCCTCTTCCTGTTAAACACATTACTCACGGTTCAATAAAGTTTAGACTGATCTGGCTGGTTTTAGTGTTTTGGAGAAGAAAAAAAAAAAAAAAAGACAAAATCCTTACCAGGTGCTGCCAGCAGTTGTTCCAGACCTAGTCGGATTTTGTTACAGATTTAAGTTACTATTAAAGTTCAAACATTTAGGAAAAGTCATTTTCAGAATACCTTGAAAGTTAAAATTGCAGTTGATACTGCAAACGCACTAGGATCTCAGGAATAACTCACTGTTATGAGGCAAGTCTATTTTAATTTTTACTGAATTTACAGAGTTTTAGATTCAGGTGCACAGATAATCACTTATTTATGAGAAACTTTAAGCATATGGCTTTGGAAGCAGCTCCATAATCTACTGAGTATACTAACTCACGCACTTCCAATCACCTTTTACTTGGTCATTCAGTACTTCAGACGTAATTACAAGTGGTATAGAAGTCTGGAAAAGCTCTAGTGGTTTTATGTCAGATTTCTTTAAAAGACAATTGCACAAAATTAGTTATAAATTTGAAATGACCATGCTTTTGCATGGAAGAATATCCAGCTATTCCTGAACACTTACATTAATTGATGGATAACTGATTTTAGTTTATCTTTTCTATTAAACAAAACGACAACAAAAAACTCAACAATGCATCATGTCAAAACCAGGAGAAAACCCGTTGTACTACTGTCCATACGAGCTACAAGGAAAAATAAAGATTTATCTGGGACGATGCTATATAGTCCTTTAGCTCTCCTCACATGGTAGGTCTTAGGGCTCCTCATAAGAATACAGGTTTGTTACCTGAGCATACACCTGCAACCTACCCACAGAATACATGGCCTTAATAGTCGTATGTCTGCAAAGTTTATGATCACATGTGCAGCTATTAAATAATGGATTTGAATTTAAAATAAAGGGGTACTAGCTTAGTTTTCCTCTTCTAGCTTTAAAATAATTCGCTCTTCCACATGTCATAAAACATGGTCAACAGAAATATAATCATGTAACAATATAAAAAGCGTTGAGGTCAAAAGAGTAAAAAGAGCTTTTTTTTTCCTTAGCGTCTATGAATGGAATGATTTCAGTTCGTTACGAAAAGCCAGAATTTCATTTCTTACTGTAAGACTTTATAACAAATGCAAGCGACACTTCCTAATCACTAGGTGTTTCAGTCTCTGCTGGACCTCTAATCAGTCTTCGTATTCCTCTCTTCCCCGCAGGGCCTTTTGGTTTGGCAAAGGTTTGTTTGTGAGCGTGTTGTTTTGGATGAACCTCTTCATAAAGAAAGTCAGCAGTTAACTCATCACCGTTATCTATTTCAATCTGGGGAAAAAAACCAACATTTATCACATTCATCTTAAAGACATATTTTAAAACATTTAGAAATTTTGCTGAAGCTCTAAATACTACAATAAAACAATAAGTGCAATAATGTTCAGAGTTTAGCATGAAATGTCCTCCAATTTGTGCCTAATGCCCTCAGCAATCTTCGCTAGCTTTTCTGAGAATCCACTATACTCTTATCAGTATTAAATGTGACTTAACTTAATTATTTTTCCTGAAACATAAGCACAGCTACACAGTACATATGCCAAGAAACTTCCTCTGTCCCAAGCTTTAGCATAGTGTACCTGCGGACAGACTTCTTAACAGGGCCTGTTGCAATAGGACAAGGGCTAATGGTTTTAAACTAGAAGAGGGTAGGTTCAGACTGGATATAAGGAAGAAATTTTTTACAATGAGGATGGTGAAACACTGAAACAGGTTGCCCAGAGAGGTGGTAGATGCCCCATCCCTGGAAACATTCAAGGTCGGGTTGGACGGGGCTCTGAGCAACCTGCTCTAGTTGAAGATGTCCCTGCTCATTGCAGGGAGGTTGGACTAGATGATCTCTAAAGGTCCCTTCCTACCCAAACCATTCTATGATTCTAACACTAACTAGGAGTACACATTCCATGTGGAAACAAGTGCTTATTTACTCCTCTGTAAAGTAACTTTCTTAATAACAAATAAGAAAGCGGCATGCAATCTTTCAGGACTACAATTTCCTTTCTTTATTCTCTCCTCTAAAATAGAAACTTCTCATTATTCCAACATAATCTCCACATTTTAGGAATGCAAATTATTTTTCACCAGAACGTGCTTTAAACACTAACTGTAGAAGCAATGTGCATTATGTCTTGCTGTCTCCTGAGATAGAAGGGGAGGAGTACAAACAGCTTATACGATTAGCTGGCTACTGCAACTCATCCAGTATTCAAACCAGGGAAAAGCTAAAATAAATTTAATGAACAAAAGGAGCGGTTATTTTGGTTTTTAAAATTTAGGCATATAAACCTGAATGGAAAGAAAGTACTGTTCAAGCCAAACCCCACTGTTTTGAATTGCAGGAATTTAGAAATCAGAGAAATGCTTTGGCCCTGCTCTGCTGAGCATTCAGCACTTCATGGCCTGCCAACCATAGCACTTGACAGACCTGCCAGCCATGCTATGCTGTTACAAGTACATGCTTCAGAAACACGTCTATGGGAATTTCAGGAGTCACATTGTACATTTATTTCATTGGAGAAAGGAAATGTCTGAGAAATAATTACATAAAAAAACACGTAGTGATAATCTACTTAAGTCATGTCACCACAGTAAAAATGGTTAGTGTTAGCTCTGCTATTTCTTAGGTAGACATAATGCCCACAGAAACCAAGCCTCAAAGTTCTTCTAAATTTACAGCACAAGTGTTAAGAACGTAACCATAGGTCACATATTCCACAAACGGACCACTCCTATGATCTCTGCTCTGGAGGCGAGAAGCAACTTACTCTTTATGCGTAGTAGTAAAATCTATACAATGTGAAAAGATCAGCTTACTTGCAAATCCTTGTTTGCCCCATCAAGGACTCCTAAGAGAGCAGTTTAAGTTCAGGAACTGCAGCTTGACATTGTTTTTAAAATCCTTAAATAACCTTGGCTTTAAAAGGAATTTAGTGTTCAACAACAGCAATGTGCTGTGGCCCAAAATATGACAGGCCTTTTAGTAAGAAATCATGTTACTTCTAACTAGTCCTTCAAAGTACTCTCAGATACTCCCTTGATGCACAAGGATGTGTTTATTAGAGCTATGAAAGTACAGAATTTATGAACCCAAGAAAAGCTTTCATGACTTAACTTTGTATCTGAAACTTTATCAACAAGTGTTTCTTGTTCCGGACAAGCTTTAATAGTTATACAGAACTTTCCATTGTTTACAAAAGGTGGTGGCAGAGACACTTACAGTTAGGTATTAAGAAGAGAATTGTGGGATGGAGAAAATACCAGTATACCCAGTGTACTTACCTTTCTAATTATCTGCATCCACAACTGTCTTTCCACAATTTCTAACAGTGGACTTTTGCAGCTAGAGTAGAGCATTCGTTCTCGTATACTGCAGGTATACCCTGGCATAGAGTAGATGAAAACTGCAGAAGAAAACCCACAAATCAGACCATAACTACACTCCATCAAAACCTGCATCATAAAATCATTTACAGCAGAGAGGCATTGCAAATTAACTGAAAGGGAAAAAATGTAACACCATTCCGGATCTTTTTTCCTTCAGCAAGTGTTTCATTTCAAATGGGGGAATCGGAGAATGACCACTATCTTCATGTTTTCACATGACTGATTTATGCGTGTTCATAATCAAAAGGGAGAGCTTCTGGACATAAGGACTCCTCAGAAGTCAGTTTCACAACCAAGTGACTCTGAAATTTACGCTTATGCTGATAGACAGATTACTTTTATGACACATCTTTCTCTCCGCCTCGAAATTACTAAAGGACTTGAAACAAGCCAATGAAATTTCATATTGAGAAATTTTCTCATACCTATGGATTCCAAATAGTCTCCTTCATGGGCATGCTTGTACAGGAAAAAGTGGTAACGTGCAGCATCCTTTGGAATTCTTTTTGGCAAGTCCTTGAGTTCAGTATGAAGTGTGTTGGCCAAAATAATAGTTTCATTTTTCATATCAATTTGCTGTTAACAAAGCAAACCTGAATATAGTTAACACACAGAAAGCAAACCAGAGAACATGACAGGATGGAAAAGAAACCTGAATTAATCTAAATAGTTAAAGCATTTTATACTTGCCAGTTGTACATAATTCAGTTTCTTATTTTTCAATTTCTCCAAAGCCTGAATAGCTTCTTTAGCAATAGGGAATGCTACTCCTTGCAATGTTTGATGCTTTGTATCTATGCCAACGTCCGTCTGTACCTGGAACAGAAGTCAGCTGAGATGTAAACAGAAACCTTTACAAGCATTTGTTTGGTTTCATCCAATACCTGACAATGCACTGCATATGATTACACAGAGCTACCAGTAGCTACTCCAAGAATAAACTACACTAAAACATCATCCCCATATACAACAGATTTGCATTTTTTAATTCACAGGTCATGTTTGCTTGCTTTCCTGAGAACAGATTCATATCTCTGAAACAGCTAGCTTTGCAGAGCCAACAGAATCATCAGAGGGAGAACTGGCTCAAATGTCAGTGAAGAAGTTCCAAGTTAAATTCTGGTATAGAGATACAACAAGCCAGGAGGCAAAAACTTGATTTTCATATGCTATGTTATACTTTTGAACTGACAATATTGCTTATAAACTGTGTTGTATCTTGAAAAATTTTAGATCACAACATAAAAATGTCATTTCCAGGGATTCAAAATTTTCAGAGGAAGAGAAAGAAATTTTATCTTATAGGACAAAGTGATCTTGAAGAAAAAGCAAAGCAACTTCCCTCCCTCCTGCTTTAATACCCTCCCCCCAAAAGCCTTTACCGAAAAGAAAGCAAACAAATCAAACAATCAAAAACTTAATTTTTGACTTCTAGAAGGTCTAGCACAAAGTAAAAAAAATCCAGGGCAACTGCAAGCTAGACAATTGTTCATAATCCAGTTGTGTTAGTCACAAATTATTTGAGATAAAAAAACAATTATTTTAAAGCCATTTTTCAAGAATTTGTTTAACATTCACGCAGTTTCTCTCAAGATGAGCTCTGCCCTCCAGTTTTCCCAAGTCTGAACTTATTGTCTAAGCAGCTTTTCAGTATATTGACTTCCTTTTATAATTTCACAAGTACATTTAACATTGGTGATGAAGCAGCAAAAGTCAGAAAAATGTACAAAATGGAAAGCGTGGGTCTTAGATCTATCAACTAAAAGATGTTCAGCTTTAATTAAAGAGATGCTAATGAAATATAACTCTAAAGTAACAAAACCAAACTGATAAAAAATAAAAAACAAAGATACTTGGGGCAACACTAAATTATACTCCATTTTTTGAGAACAACATGTGAGCAACAAGGAAAGAGGAGAAGAAAGCAGGTGGAAGAGCTTACTTTTCTATAAAGATTGATAAATTTATGAAGAAGGTTATATAAAAAATTTGCAAAATATATCTGCATAAAAGCCTGATAAACATAAAATAGGCATCACGAAAATAATAAACCATAATAAAATACCATACTATATAAACCATATTAAAATACAAGTAGAAAAAAACCCCAAACATAAAAACCAGCTGTGAAGTGTGGGAACAGGCAAGGGAAGACAGTAACCCAGCATAACTTCAGAATTAAGAAAAGGAACAAAATCTACTTGTCCATACTGCAATATATTTCAGACCATTAATGCAAAATAAAAACACCTAAATCACTTAAAAATATTTAAATTCACACCATAAGATTTGTTAGTGATGGTTGCTGAGTGGTGGATAAAATGGCAGATGAAATTTCCTGTGAATAAATGTAAAGTAACGCACGCAGAAGGGAAAAAAACCCCCTCTATTCTACCTGTATGGGGATGGGGCTGAGCTAGCTACTTCCATTCAGGAGCAAGATCTTGCAGGTCACACTGAGTATCTCAGAAAACATAAACCCAGTGACCAGTCTTGGCAAAAAAAACCCAAACAGAACCAAAAAAACCCAATACTCCCCACCCACAAATGAAATATGAATTGTTAGAAAAAGAGTAGGGAACAGCACACATCATTACGCACTGTAGATATCAGTAACATGCCTGTATCTTGAATACCACATGCAGTTCTGCCTTCCCATTCCCTCCATCTCATAAATTATATAGCAGAACAGGAAAAACTGCAGAGAAAAGCAAAAGATCAGAAATACGGAGTGCCTTCTTCAGGAGGAAGAACAACCTAGATTAGGACTTTTCAGCCCAGAAGAGATAACTGATAAGGAATACAACAGAGCTCCATGGATACAGAATCATAAAATAGTTTGGGTTGGAAGGGACCTTTAAAGGTCACCTAGTCCAACCTCCCTGCAATGAGCAGGGACATCTTCAACTAGAGCAGGTTGCTCAGAGCCCGTCCAACCCGACCTTGAATGTTTCCAGGGATGGGGCATCTACCACCTCTCTGGGCAACCTGTTTCAGTGTTTCACCATCCTCATTGTAAAAAATTTCTTCCTTACATCCAGTCTGAATCTACCCTCTTCTAGTTTAAAACCATTAGCCCTTGTCCTGTCACAACAGGCCCTACTAAAATGTCTGTCCCCATCTTTCTTATAAGCCCCCTTCAGGTACTGAAAGGCTGCAATAAGGTCTCCCCAGAGCCTCCTCTTCTCCAGGCTGAACAACCCCAACTCTGTCAGCCTGTCCTCATAGGAGAGGTGTTCCACCCCTTGGATCATTTTGGTGGCCCTCCTCTGGACCCACTCCAACAGGTCCATGTCCTTCTGGTGCTGAGGACTCCAGAGCTGGAGGCAGCACTTCAGGTGGGGTCTCACCAGAGCTGAGTAGAGAGGGAGAACTGCCTCCCTTGACCTGCTGGCCATGCTTCTTTTGATGCAGCCCAGGATATGGTTGGCTTTCTGGCATATGGTTGGTTTTATCAAAGGGAAGGAGGAAACTGAGGAATGATTTAATGACTTTTCCTTCCCCACACAATCTGTAGGGATATGAGAATCAACTAGTAGCAGGCAGTGGTTCTTCACATAGTAGTTTGTCAAGCTGTGGAATACACTGCCATAGGATCTGTGGCCAAAAACTTTATGTGGATTTAGAAAAATGACAAGATTAGAGGACGGATGAAAACCCCATTAAGAACAATTATATAGTAAGACATCATCTCTTGCTCAGGAAGATCCCTACCTGCAAATGTTGAGCCAACAGAAGAGTGTTCAAGGGACTTATCATGGCCGTCTTGCCCTGCTCTCATACCCTTCCTAGGTTTCTGCTGTTGCTCACTCAGGGACTTGACGGCAGACCAGGTGATCCTTTGATTTGACCCAGTAAGATATTTCTTAGGGTAATTATGAAAGAATATATATATGGAAAGCTCATTTTTTTTTTCTTTAAATCCGAAAGCTTTTAGTTTTCTGAGTCTAATTACAGGCTTCGTAATGGTGGAAACAATGAAGAGAGAAATGTCTTAAGGTAGTCTGAAGCATCGCGAGATGCTTCAAACACAGCCAAAATGGCAGCTATCTACAGTTTATGTATCTCTGAAAAGCATGGCTGCTGAAGTTTCATAATACCACATAAGGTTTTAGTTTGCATGAATCAGCTGTTAAGCACAATGTATGTAGTGCATAAGAGATAATACTGAAACCAGAAGAGATCATCGATACCACAGAAGTTTTACATTCATTAGTGGCTTTTTTTTTTAAAGCTGTTAAAGTAAAATGCAGTGTTTGATGATGATAAGTGCATTTCTATATTGGATTAATCAAAATTAGACAAGGAAAATAACAAAAGACACCACTGAAAAAAAGTCAGTAAACAACAAAGCTGCAGCAAAAGCACGGTAGAGTGAAAACATCAGAGAAGACACAGAGCTGCATTTAACACAACGGTTTGCTGGCATTCAGCTGCAGAAACAAACCATATTTCTAACACGTGTACCATGGCTGTAAAATACAAGCCTAAAGAACTAATAAGATCAGCACATGACCTATTTTAATACATGTCTGAACACAAATAGTGATCAAGTGAAAAAAAAAATGCGAAAAAAGCATTCTCTGAGAAAAGAATCCTCTGAAACTTTTCAGTCGCTAGCTGGCTATCATCAAATTATTTGGTTAAAGGCATCTGTTAGAAGTTTTTCTATAAAGCATTTGTAGCAAAAGCAAATCAGTCTCTTAAAAGGACTAGCTACTTGTTTTGGATTTCTATTTTATTTTTATTGGAATTCCATTCACTTCCTCTCAGTCTTAAAGACAAATACAGTGGTGCTGGAAGTTAAGCACATTTCCTTTAGGGGTAAGGCTGCTGAAATACCCCTGGCAATAATTCACTGCAACAGTTGCTATTTTGTGTTTTCTCTGCTATTTCTACCACCATGGGAAGTGTATGTAGGCCATCACAGAAGGGTTGAGATTGGAAGTCACCTCCGAAGGTCATCCTGCTCAACCCCCCTGCTCAAGCAGGGCCACCTAGAAGCAGTTGCCCAGGTTGCTGTCCAGACGGCTTTTGACTATCTCCAAGATGGAGACTCCACAACCCCTCTGGGCAACCTGTGCCAGTGCTCGGTCACCTTTCACAATGAAGCGCATCCAGTGATATTAGAAGTGTGTTAAGGGCCAAAATTGCAACAATTAAGCTCTGCAGTAGCGAGGCGTCTGACTCGGAGACTAGGCCTTGCAAACTCAGGAGAATCATACCACTTCAACTCCAGCCATCGTCATCCTGCAATCTCAACTCACTGAGAGATAAATTTATATTCTCATCCACTCAAACTTTCTGAAACTTTCCATTTTCTGTTCTGCCCTTTTTTAACCTAGGAAGACCTTTTCTCTACGTTTAGAATGCTGCACCCAGTTTCCCACCCATGCTCAAAGACACTGTAGGTACCTCATTAATCTTAATTTGTCGAAGTTCCTCTTCTGCTGCAGTCAAAGGTGCGGGGGAGGACTGTGATACCAAATATTTTTTATATCCATTCAGTGAAACATCATCCTGAAAGCACAATATCAATATTGATCATTTTTGATGGAGACAGAAATGCCTTAGGACAGGGAGTAAGCACATGATACTGCAAATAGTTTAGGATGCAATGTCACAGAAGTGATGAATTCTGATAACCACTTTGGGGAATTCGTTGATACTCAGTGTCAGTTTTGGCCCTCCCCAAAGAGGCTGATACCAGCGACAGATACTGTTGTGTTTTTACAATTAAGGTGGCCACCCAGAAAAGGGCAGGACGTTATGCAATCCTATGAATGTGATTTTATACTCAAGTTCTGAGAGGAAAGAGAAAGCTCCTTCTTAGCTTCTCCCTTTCTGAAAGAGACGGACCTTCCCAAATACAACTTCCAGGGCCAATATTCCATTATGTCTTGTTTCAGGAGCCCAGAGGTATCGAGGTTAATACATGTGAAGTAGCAGGTGGGACCATAACCAGGTTCCACCAGGATAACAGAGCAGGTTGCAACTAAACCATCCTTGTGTCCAATGAAATAAAGACAGAGCAACCCACTGGATGCTGACGATCAAGATTCTGAGTGAGGTTTGCAACTTGAATACTTCGAAGAAGCTGTGATTTTCACACATATGAACATTAGAGGCCAGCTGCAATTAAGAAACTTAAAGACACTAAACCCAACAATTTAGAGAGATATTAAGCCATAACATAATAAGCTTGGAAAAAGTGAGTTACATTGACTTCAACCTCTAAGTGCCCCAAATATATTCTGAAATAACAGTAATGGACAAATGCAATGCTCCTTCCTTACAACTGAGATAGAAGCTCAGACTTGCGTCTAGCCCTAGAACTCAGAGCCCAGATTCTACATATTACATAGACTGCTAATGGTTTGGTGCAAGCGGCGGTGAGAGATTAGTTGATTGAACGGGCAAGAAAAAAAAATAACATGACCTCTACCAGTAAACCCTCTTAACAACTCCATTATCTACTGCTCTAAAATACTGCCTCTCCAGAGAGGCTTCTTAGTGTGTCTGTTAGGATAACGAAGCCTCTATCACAGGTTAATGCTGAATATAACGAATTATTTACTTGGTGAGCAGCAGAATTATTAGCCTTGTGCCCTTATGGACTTGTCTGTTCACCACAACAGCCCATGTCTCTTCCACAGTTTTTTCCCCACTACAGTATCCTCTGTTCTTCCCCAAATCTCCAACTCCTTCCCTTCCTTCAGCACCAGCTCCCTGTGTCAATAGCGGCAGTGCTTTGGTTCAGATTTGTGCATACGACAAACAAATTAACAGGCCAAACAGAAGATAACTGCTGCACTCTGTCTTTGCTGAAGGAAGAAAAAGGGAGTGATAATTTCAATCTCTAAATAATCATCAGTTTTCATGAAAGTTATAGGAATTCTGTATCTTTGAGAACTCTAACTTGTATTTCTTTAAAACTGGCAATGGATTAAAAAGTCAAGACTGTCTGATGTCGGCCTGACAAACAGGCTGACATCACAACCATGCAAGACTTATTTCCCAAAGAAACCAGGGTAACAAAATAACCTCTTACTTCCTTACAAGCTCAGCACTTGCAGGCTTTTTAACATCCCTTAGGAACTTGTTAGATTTCACACATGCACCTTCCCATCATCTTACCAGAAGTGAACAGTCAACTATTGGTATTTTCATTGAACAAATCAGTAGCTACTAAAGTTCTGTTTCCATAAGTTAAGATGGCAGCCATGGACTTGAGTTACATTTTATGGTCAAATTCTAAAGAACTGACAGCTTAATATCCTTGGTGTAAGACAAAAACATTTGTTTTCAGACGTTAACGGATTGGAGACAGCTGTTCTAGCCCACTTCTGATACAGAACCATACATCCAAAATGGCTTGTGTATACAATTGGTCTGAAAGTTAGTGTTACAGCTTTTTGAGGATTCACATACATGCAGCGAGATGAAGAGATGCTCCTGTTATTCCTAGATTATTTAGTTTTCATAGCCATTTGAAACAAGGACGACTTAGCCTGAAATTGTTAAATATACTTAGTTACTTGTTCAAGTGAGAGCAATTACATTTTAACTTCAGAATAATACATATAGCTTTTAACTCTTTTTCCTTAATCTAAAAAGAGCAGAAACACCACAAATGCATACCAGTAACATCAGCTACTATGTTTAGTATTTAAACTCAGCGTGCTGACTTTAGAAAGAAAAACATACCTGTACCGTTCCAAATACTTCATCCTTAATATGACCACCTCCAAATTCTTTCTTAAGTGTTGCTCGGGTTGCTGCATACAACATTTTTTGACGAACCTAGCATATCATAAAACAGTGTTGTTTTGGTTCTTTTTTTTTTTTTCTTTGGTGTACATAGAGAATCTAGCACGTTGGTGTACCAAGTCCATTAACAAACATCTTAAATATTTTAAGTGTTGAAACTGCATTTTGAAGTTGTAATTCTTAATAAAGAATAAATTCCATGGAATGAGCTCTGGACCATGATACTAAAACACACTATTAAATTCTCAAGGGCACGATAATATGCATTATTATTATTATCAAAGTAACTCCAAAACTAAATTGCAGCCTTAGTAAGAGTATGAGCTTTTTTTAAAACAGAAAAAAAAATGTCAACATAATCTTTACTAATTTTAAATGGGAAAAACCACAACTGTTTAGATCTTTTGTCACTGGTCTGTGTACTAATGGATACAACAGGTAGAGAAAGAGCAGACTGCAAATAGCTCATAATTATTTTTTATTTGATAGTGATTCCAGATAGTTTTGGTTCAGCTACAGAATGGAAAACCAAAGTTTTCTGGGAGCAGAAGATCTAATGATGTTTGCTCCCTATCAACTCATGTCTAGTCACTTATTCCTCTCTCAACAGTCCCAACTTCCCACCTTATTTCACCGTCATGCTGTCCTCACTACAATACCTCACCTTTTCCACCTAATCCCTTCTATGTATTCCAGCTCTTGGTCTCTTACTATTTCCTAACTGCTAGTGGAAGTAGTAGGAATATGGGAATAGTTTTACCTTCTGTCTTCCCTTATCTCACATTCCCAGAACCTGTACACAGTATCCTAGTTTGTCCTAGAAATCCTTAACTGTACCCTCAGTTCCCTCCCATGTTCTCCAAGATGTTCGAAAGATGTTCTTTCATCTTGTGTCTCATGATGTTTCCCGCAGTTTTCTTGGGGAAAAGTGAGCGGAGGTTGGGGAATGCTTCATTCCTCAAATCCTCTTCCTTCATATTTAAGATTCAGATCAAATGGCACTGCTGAAAAATCATTAACGGCATGAAGCCTCTGATGACTGTTACTTACAGGAGAGTGATCAGGTGACCATGCAATGAAGATCCATTCATATCCTTGAGCATTCTGAGAATCTAATCTGTATAAGATATAACATGGTTGCTTGTCTTCAAGAAGGGGAAGGACAAAGGCATCATAATCCTTTTCCCATGATCCAGCTGGCCTCCTAGAGGATCCCACAACAAGCTGCTCTATAACCAATAACCAAAGCTACAGGTTAGCCACAATACAGTTAATACTGTTTTTCAAAATTAGCAGTACAATAAACAGTTAATCAGATACTTCATCTTTCATAATTATGTCCACAAGAACAGCCAGTGCAAAAGTGGGTGAATTCCTACAAAAGCTGTGTATGTCCAAACCCTAACTTACTTTAACCCAAATAAAAATAATTGAGAAGTAATATGCTGGTTGTCATCAAATTCTTTGATCTGAAGGGATAAGACTGATGTTAGTGTTTTTAGCATAATGTACACAGAAGGGAAATAAAAACTGTCTTCTGCCAGTTAGTTTATTTTTAAATTGGAATACTTAAGTAGAAACAAGATGAGAGTAAGCTTTTAAATTTTGGAATTAGAATTACTGATGTTCTTGCTATAACGTATTAGTGTTTGTACTCAAAGTAAGAAGTCAATAACTCAGTTACACAGTGAAGAGAGTTCGAAATGAATAGACTTGCACTAATCCCTTTAACTTGACTATGTAAGTAGATAAACCTCTTTCTAGGCCATAGCTTCATAATATGGTCTCTTGAAATGACTGAAGTTGTTTATTATGTATAATTGCCTTAAGTCTGTATGGAATACTTCAGATGAGATTTAATTATGTGAACAGCTGTAGCAACAAGATTTCTTCTCTTATTTATAAATCACATCTCAGCTTCCAAAGGAAAGTATAGTGTCTTTCGAAACATTTATTAACTTCCCAATAAATACTAGCCGCCACAACCAAAACAGAAATACCTTGTTTAAATGGGATCCTACAACAGTTTGAGGACCATCACAGTAGCTAGTAAACAAAATATCTTTTGAGAGTCTAGGACCTAACTTCTACAACATCAGACAAAAGTACAACAGGATACAAATGCCTCTACAGCACTGCTTTCGGAGCAAGGCACTCTCCCACAGTAAGTCACAGAACATGAACAGCTCAGGGAGGGGGTGTTTGGCCCTTCTCTGAATTAGATGCAAAGTACCTGAAGTACGTTTCGAATACTCTGGTCTGTAACTTGCCAATTCTGAACTCTAGGTGGCTTCATACTCACTTGGATTTAAGACAAAAAAATACAATCAGAGGAACTCTATTGCTCAGCAGCAAACCTCTTCTCTTACTAACTCAGAAGAGCAGAACTCAATTTGACTGTTATCTGTTGACTAAGGACAGTTGCTGAAAGCTCCTGCAGACAGATGAGGCAACTGTCCCTCTTCCAGTATTCTGGGAATTTTAGGTTTGTTTTTGAACTGCGGAAAACAGTATCAAAGACTGGATTCTGCTTCTACATATAGACAGAATACATATATATACACACACACAAACACATACACAGAAAAAAATAGGGAATGTTTTCCATTTGTACCTTATTTCTAGGCTTCATTTAATATTGAAAAGTAGCATACATACAAAAGCATATTGTTTTACCTTGCCTAATAGGAAAAAAAATTCAATGCTATGCCAGCATTTGCTACCTTGTGCTGGTGAGACTTAACCACAGTGACCTGCCTATAGTACTACTATTGCCACTTCCTTAAGGAAAGCAATATTAAAATGTCAGAAGACTTCCTAAGAAAAGCAAACACAAAGAAGGTAACAGTAGGTTATTTACGTAACAATAAAAGTATATATGTGTATGTACATGTATGCACATGTACATACATGTACCTTTCTTCAGCTAACAGGTGTTTCAGTGTACTGTAAATGAATGAACTCTAGAAAGAACAAAAAACTCAAGGTGGGCATTTGATGTACTTGAAAAGATATACCCATGAAGCGTCTTATACAGAGAACCAGCACTGCTATTAAAAAAAAAAAACAACCCACAACAAAACACCTATGCATTCTATCTTGCAATGTTTGCAGCCTTGATCACTTGCCAAGAAGTTCAAAGATCAAACTCAAGTTCTGCAAGAAATTATATAGTTTTATATTTATACATATATGTGAGATTTAAGGAACGGTTTCAGCTTTGAAAATTTGTACAAATAGAAAATATCTTTTAAAATCTCTTACATGTGGCCAGATTACTACTTAAACATCTGTTTTAATAGAACTTTCTACATGCAGCTGCTCCAAGTGTAAAAGGCAGATAACATTTATACTTCATCTAAAGTGACTAGCTGCTGTGTAAGAATCTCTCTGTCTAATGAAAGTAACCGAAGTGCCAAAACACTACAGTGTGGAATTTTTTTTTCCTCTACCCTTTCTTTAGTAAGATAAGAAAAAGTTCATTTGTATTATCCATATGAAATACACAGCAGTTCTTGGTAAAATATGAAATGACATTTGGAAGAAAAATTCAAATGCAAAAATAAAGTAGCATTGTACTTAAAAGCTTAGCATCACCAGAACTTAAATCTTACCTTCTGTATATGAAAGGCCTTAGGAACATCAAGTTTTGCAGAGTTTTGTTTTTAAAAATTTCTACATGTATGTCACTACAACAACTAGCAAAATATCTAAAAGAATCAGACAAAAAGATTAAAATTTGACTAACCATTGTCAATGACTATTTTTAAAAGCCTGTATTGTCCATTTCTGGCTCCAACAAAGGTGTCTTTAACACTTCCACTAGCTGAAAAAGAGAAAATAAAAGTAACCAAGTTAATGTATTTCACTTCCCTAGGACAAAGAATATTCACGAAGATAAGAACGACACTGGAAAAGTGTACAACTGGCCCTTCGCTACAAAGTTGGACTGAAAAAGGAACACAGGAGTGATGTTCCCTCTCTGCTGCCTACTGTTCCAGCCACCGGCACGCCACAAAAAGATGACAGGCAACACTACAAAATAGCCCTGCTTTCTAGCATACCATATGATTTTCGATATTGTGAAAATTAAAGGTGAAAACACATCATCACTCTCAGGTTTCAGAGTTAACACAGCAACACAATAAAAACATGACACATCTCAAATTACAATAGCTTCATGAAGTCTGCAGGCTGAGTACAAACTTTCAGACAGAAACTTTATGCCTGCCAGGAAACTGTTAGAGCTTGCCTGGCAAAAGTGCTGGTCTTTTCCTGATGACACCTCTCTGAAGAGTGCCAGTGACGGCTGCCACCGATTGCTCATCTTTCGTATCACCTTATCTCCTTGTATGTATCTTGATGACCTATTGCAACAGGATAGCTTTATAACGAATTTACAAAGAAGTAACTAAAAATATTTTTAAGTGTCCGTAATTCACATTGACGCTACACTGCAAACATGATAGACTCACTTCCCTAAGCATGCTGAAGAACTGTGCTTGAGTCACGTGAAGATCATTCTTACCTCAACTGGTCTGCTAAATAATCTGAGTGCAAATCAGTTTATTTATACCACAGACAGGGGGTTGTACAGCATTTATTGCAAGCTGGTCCTTCAAGCAGTCCCACAGCATACAGCATAGCACCAGCAAAACAAACATCAAACCAGGAAAAAAATAAAAAGGATTATTTACAGGATTGTTTATAGCCAGGTTGAGGCCAACTGAACAGCTGGTCAGATGGTATCCAGCAACATTACTGCCCATACTCAAAACATTTTCAGTTTATGCCCATTGAAGTTATGACCAGGCCCATCCTGAAATTCCAAAATGGCGTGGGAGGGGAAGGGGGCGTTAAACAAACCAAACTGCATAGGGTTACCAAGTCCAACCCAAGCTTCATCCCAGTTAGCAACTTCCCACTAACCAGTGCAGACCCTCACTGTAATTTGCTGCCAGCTTTTCTAATTGTCTCTGCAGATCCTCACCATTCCATTCCATTCAGCACACAAACACTGCACCACTTTCTAGACCTTCCAGTTCCCCCAGGACTTTTTTTGTCCTCTTCTTGTCTATTAGCTTTGTTCTTTTTTCTCTCATTTCAACCCTACACACTGAAACAAGACCAAAATACAGCAGTCCCTGCACCAATACCAGAGCTGTGACAGCTCCTGAAGTAACATTTTGAGACAAGATGTTTGAGAAACCATCTCATTATCAAGTGATCGATGCTTTTTTTGTCATAAAGGTTTTAAAATTCACAACAGAGTGATATTATTTTCTGCACAGCAGAGACCTACAAAATTAAACTTTGTGGTTATTCCACAAATATTTTACAGGGAATATTATTTAAAGATTATTTAGAAGACTGAACATATTCTAGTGTATTTTCCCCACAGCTCCATGCATTCTGCGACTTCCTACGCTATGTATCTGCACTGGCCTGTTTGAAAGCCCAGTCCTTTTTGCAACCGCCTGGTACAGTTCACTGTCCCCATGACTTCATTTCTGTTTCCAGAAAAGAGCAGCCCATGCTGTCAAATCTTGCAATTGTTTATGAGTGACAGTAGCCTGTTTGTAGCTAAAGCCAGCAATGGCAAAACAAGTGCTATTCCTCTTCCAAATTGCAGAAGCGGATGCTTTGCTGCAAACAGGACCCCCGATTAGTGCCTGCCAAGGCAGGATCCGTGCGGGAAAGCTGCCGAGTTCCCTACAGCTCTCCTCAGAGGACAAAAGAATCTGAAAGACATGAAGGAGAGCAGCAAAAGAGGCTTAGCCACTCTTCTTGCTTGTGGTAAGCAACAGGATATTCTTCTGCTCCTCCCTCCAGCATTGCCAGGGGAGAGAACAAGGGAATGAAGAGCCACTACAACAGTTTTCCCCAGCCTGGAAAAAAGCTATCCCAGATGCACCCCTAGCCTGAGCGGGGTTGAAGAACTTAAAACAAGAACCAGCAAAAAAGAACAAAGATTGGCATGCAAGGGAAGGAAAAGGAGAGAGACGGAAGGGTGCAGACCAAATGCAGCCGGCGGACAAAAAAGGGAATAGAAGAGCAGTTAAGAGCTGCCGTGGCTGGGACAAAAGTCACCTTCAACAATAAATACGGGAGAGCAGGCAAAGTACGCGGCACTAGTCACCGAACAGCAGACTGCAGAAATCGAGACAGTAAAACCCGACGCCCCATAACGCCTACAGTACAGTCCCTGCTCAGCAGTTCTGTGGTTCGGCGGGACCTGGTCACAATGAGGAACAACACGCCGTCTTCTTCCAATTGCTCCTCGCGCCCTCCAAGGCCTGGAAACACGGGGAAGAAGAGGTTCCCCCACACCTTCCCCCTCCGTGGCCTTCAGTGATGGGCTTTTTAGTGGGCTGCCCTACCCCGCGGCTCCTGGCTCTCCCCAGGGCTCCCGCCACAACGTCCCCGGCAGCGACCCCCGGCACTGCCGGCGCCTGGCCGACCCTTCCCACACCCGCCGCGGGGCCCCCGAGCAAGCGACAGCCTCTGCCAACGCCGTGAGGGGCCGGGGGAGGTGCCCGGGGAGCCCCCGCAGCCCCGGCCGCCGCCTCGGCCGCCCCCCGCCGCCGCGGGACGACCCGCGCTCAGGGGAGTTACCTGAGCCAAGAGGCAGGAGAGGGGGGGCTCCGGGCCGTCTGCGGGTTTCTGCAGCGATTAGCTCTCTCCGGCGGGCTCCCGCCGCTCTCAGGCGGGCAGGCGCGGTGATAAACACCGCAAGGCTTCGCCTGGCTGGGGCCGAAGCTCAGGGTTCGACCCAGAGGAGCGGCGGCCGCCCGGGGCCGAAGCCCGGCGCAGTTTCCCCCCGCTCAGCTCAGCTCAGCTCGCCTCGCCTCCCCCGCCATCCCGCGGCGGGAAGGACGGGCTCCTCCAGCAGCGAACAAAGAGCGCGGCAGGGGAGAAAATTCCGCCGGGAACGGCCCGTTAAGCGGCCACACGGCCGCCTCCCGCCGCGCCCCGCGGGGAAAGGCGCTCTGCCGCCCGGCTGGCAGGGCGAGAGGCGGGCAGCGGGGCCCGGCTGTCACCGCGGGCAGGTGGGCACCGCGGTGCGGAGGCGGCGGGGGGCGCGGGCGGGGGGCGCGGGCGGGGGGGGGGGGGGTAAGAGCCGCGCGAGTACCTTGGATACCGGTCTGGTGGGACATGTCGCACCGCCGCGGCGCGCCCGGGACGGGAGAGCCCAGCCGCCCGCTCCGGTCCGGTCCGGCACGGCACGGCACGGCACGGCACGGCCGCCCACACGTGACGCGCCGCCGCCACTCAGCGGCCGGGAGGGAGGGAGCGACCGCGGCGCCTTCCGGGCCGCGGCGGCCCGGGCCGGCGGCGGGGCCCCGGCGGCGGTGCTGCCCCCTGCGGCCCCGCTGGGTGCTGCTTTAACGGGGGGCCGCGGGGCCGCCCTCTCCTCTCCTCTCCCGCCCTGCGGCCCCCTTCACCTGCCGCCCCCGAGCGTGCGGCGCGACCTGCAGCCGGCCCCGCGCCTGCCGTCACCCTCCGTGGCAGAAGGGGACAAGTGCCCCGCAGCGCTGCTTCTTGGCCGAAGCACTCAAAAATAACCGAGGTGAAGGTGGTCGGTCTCTGGGAGTCCGTCGTGGAGACCTCCCGCTCTTGCTTGGAGCAGCAGGGAAGGAGCCGCAAGGTGGGACGCCAGGCTGCTTGCATGTACTGTGACTTTTTGCGTTAAACAGTCACCTGATAGAGCCAAAAAATCAGGGGCAGAGCCCAGAACCATGGCTCTTTCAGCTCAAGCCCTTGCCCCTGACAAGGCACTCTTTCTCTGTTAATTTTGCTTTATGTGCTACGTGGTGGCACTGCATCAACAGAAATAGTGAAGACGACTTCTCTTTCAGCATGGATCTGGCGGTTGAGATGCTCATCTGCGTTGGCAAGGCATGGATCCAGGCAGAGAAAGGGCGTACCTGCTTCTCAGCAAGTGGCCTATCCATATGCTGAAAGGCTTTTACGCCTTCTCAACCTGTGCTGATAAAGTTTCCCTAAACTTTTTCTTTTAAAATTCCCAGTGAAGGAGAGTCCTGCATCATGAATTTAAGCATGCTCTGAAGGTAGGTTTGCTTTTGCTAGCCATCTTTCACAGACACATCGGTCTACAGGTTGAGAAGAAGCATCCTCTAAGAACAAAAAGATGGCTACTGTCTCTTCTTTAAAAACAGCTTCTGTGTCCTGTAGTCAGCGTTTTTCATCTGTGCTGTGGTCTGGATTAGACTACACAGGTGAAACGTGCAGGCAATTGTAGATGTAATGGGGCTGTGGGCACATAATGTAATGTCCTGATGCTGACGATTCCTTCAGATTCCTGGGAGTTAGCAGGGGTTTTATGGGTCACTATTCAACCTGAGAACATAAGACATGCTGTAAGAGGGCATACCAAATATCTAGCCCAGTGGACCAGGCAAGAATAGAAGAGTAAGGCAAGCGCATGGTAATCCTCTCCTGGCTCACCTTCCCAGCTGCCAGAGTGCTGCAGCTCAGGAATTTCTGAAGTCAGCTGTGCTGATAGATGTGGGTGCCTGCGCTTTGTCAGATCCCTGGTTTAAAGACATCGGGTGAGGGATTTAGTGTCCTATTTGGGAAATGTGAAATAGCACTGGAACTGTAGTATGTGAGCTGTGCTGTGTAATGCTAGTCCGGCAAATACAAAGTCACTATGGAGACACGTCACTAGATAGTGAGGTGGGACTAACTGAGGACTGCAGCAGCCAGGGAAATGGAGAAGCTGGAGTTTATCTTTCTTCTGGTGTTTATCTTTCTTCTAGGAAGAAGGCTGAAAGAGACAGGGAAAAGACTTTAAGTGAAACCAAGAAATGAGAGACAGGAGGTGTCTCCCAGGTACCTAGAGGTCAGCTGTAATTCCTCTATTATAAGCCTCCAGGAGAATAGAGGTTATAAAAAAATAAAGCAACTCTTGGAGAAGAGCTTTTCCAAGCGGAAAGGAGTGCTAGAGACCCAGCCAGAGCGGTGACCAAAGATGTGGTGCTATCACTATTACTTAAAATCATTTGAGCTTAAGTCTGCCATGGGTCCTATGTTCTTGGTTCCTCCCCTGTCTTGGTGTTAGTGTTTGTAAAGGATGGATTTGCCTGAAAATTTACGAGGGAAAAGGAAATGTTCCTTGATTGGCAGATGTCCCAAGAAGACAGATCAGTTCCTTGATCCAGTTAGTCAAGTGTCCCCAGGAGCACTACTGTTGGCACAATGTGATAACAAGGATGCATAGCTAAGACTGTGGAACTGTGCTTTCAATGGAAACCCATGCTTAGACTGGAAATATTAGAGCGATATGAGACTATAATATCTGTCACCATATTGACATCACCTTGACTATCTGATGTCACATCACATCAATTCCCACCAATCTGTCAAAAGGCTCTAAAGTACAGAAGTGGGATCTTAACATCTGTTTCATATGAAACAAGGTTGGTACACATTGGCTTTTCATAGCACCTTTTTGGCAAAAAGACAAACTGAAAGTCTCTAAAGTATTTTTTTAAAATCTCAGTATCACAAATATTTTTCCTGTATTACAGTGTTTGATGTTTGACAAAGAAGAGACATTGCACAGAAACAAGCACAAGCAAGTAAGGATTTTAAGTCTATTGAAGATGCCTAAACTTCTGAATTTTAGTGTGCTTCGGAGCCTTCGTAAAATGTTTTTGATGATTAAAGTCCTATCCAAATCATAAGAGTGTCAGGATAACAATAGAGAGGTTTATTTGTTAGCATATGCGTTAAGTAACTTTTTTCTTTTTATTAGTTATATTTTCTTCCCTGTACTTGAATTAATTTTTTCCAGTATACATTAGGTTTTGCATGTAATTAAGGCTGTTTTGGTAGGAGACCATATTGCAGTTTCCCAAATTTTAATAAGATTCTTTTAACTGAATAATAAATGACATTTTAAAAAAGGAAATAATTTTAATACACTTTGATACAGCATTTTCTATGTGACTTCTGGGTCTTGTTTTCATTTTCAGTGTCTTTATCGTCTTTCCCTATGGATTTACTTCTTCATCGATTTAACAATGCTCTGTTCACTTATGCTAGTTTATTAAATGCTGTGGTTATAATCCCTGTGGAATCCTCAGTTAATTGTGTTCATATCTCTGATGGTGTGCAAACATTTTCCTCCTATTGTGATGTTGCCAGGAAGGCCTGTTCCAGCTTTGACTATAATTGTCCACCTGACAATGGAAATGAATGTTTTTTTTTTACATTCAGTTTTTATGACTGCAGTTCATACCTATCTTGAGGTGACACTTCAAACACTAAACACATTTCCAACAGCTGAAGAGTGAAAACCTTTTTACTGGGCAATATTGTTTTTCTTGCTGTGGAGCTCCATTGCCTGAAGATCTCTATCCTGACAGACTTCAAAGTTTCAGTTCAGATTGTTCTTTTCCCTTATCAGCATGTTCTTCAAAAGTAATCGTATTCTTATAAGATAATTATAGTATTAGAGAGTTAGTCCATCAGCAAGATGAGCTTTCTTCAACATAGAATAAGAAGGAATGTCAACTACTTCCTTCAGAAATACGTGAAAACTTCATTTCTTCAACTCTGCTTCCAGTAATCTCCATTCCCATACATCCATAGGTAGCTAAACAAAGAAATCAGAAATCACAGTACTCCTAGAGTGAGGTTTGCTTGTAACTTTCAGGATATGTGTGAAAGGTGTTCCTAGCAAAATGGACTTTGATTCCTGAGCATGCCAGTGTTACCTGTTGTGAGTCTCAGCGTATGTAGCTCTAATCAACCAACACACTATGTCCAAGTCAAATAAAAAGGTATTTCTTTGTGATGGCTACAGCTTAAGGATAGTCTGCTCTTAAGAAGTATTGCTATAAGATCTCATCTCTCTCTTGCCATTATAACAACTGGTTTTTATTATAGTATGGACAGCTCTCACTTTGTGTTCATTGGTAAGTCTTTATAGCAGTATAAATATATCTCAATTTCTTTATGCTCTGAGGTATTTCTGTTTATTTCTCATAAATGAGCAAATAAAACATCTAACTCCTGTCTCTTAATATTCATAATCTGAGGGGCTTTTCTTTCTGGCTGCTTAAACAGCTGACACAGTAGGCGTTGTCTGTGGGTGGCCAGGAACGTGCTGGATAGACAACTATTTTAAACTGAATTACAGTATGGTAGGTAGCCATGTTTGAGGTACTGGGATGTTCCTACCCACTGCCATAGACAAAAACAGATTTGCAGCAATAGGTTTTGCTGTCCTAAAAGTTGTAGACAACTGATTCTTGTCACGTTTTGGTATGCGTTGATAATAAGAAGAAAATGTCCTGTGAAATAAACTGAACAAAGCACAATTGGTGGGAATTCCCATATTTCTTACATCTTTCTGTTCTGTTAAGTGCTTCCAGACATTATTAAGGAGTTGATTCTGAATATGGTTTGTTGATATCTTTGTCCAGTTCTAGCCCTGATCCTGCTCTAGTAAACCTGTAGATAGACACTAGACATGGCATCTCTACATTTTCTATGCACAGCGTAATGGGCAACATGATGGTCAAATTGTTTCATGCTCTCAGTGATTTTTAAATTCCAAAATTTCTCAAATGTTGTTTGTTCTTTCATGTACTGTCCTAATAGTAGTGATTAACTAACATGTAAATGCCACTGCAAAATCATTGTGCAAAATGAAAGTCACCCTTCCAGCTGCTCTTTTCAGATTTCTCTTCTGCCTCCCTGGTGTGTTGTTTGAATGCATTTCTGAAGTGCATTAAAGAGTATGACTGATATCTCTGTGGTTCTCAATTTTGCCTTTTCTCTCCAGTAGGAAAAATTATTTTAATTATTTAAAATCTATGTTTGCTTTGTCAGTGATTGATGACAAGTTCCAAGAAGCCTCCTTGTGTGTAGAGCACCCAAGAGCTTTTTAGAAATCATCTTACGTGATGTTCAAAGTGATTCTTGGGTGAAAGAAAGTAAGAAAAACTTTGTAAAGGCCTGGACAGCTCCCTTAGGCCTTTGGGATAGTCACAATTTCCATTTTAAGCTATCAGGGCTAAGCTAGTGCATGTGTACCTTCTTCCCAGACCACCATATGCCTGACTATAAATACCAAGATTTTAAATTTGACTGGATTTTAGGAGAAGACTGCACAGAAGACAGGAGCAGGACACTATCTGCTCCAGTAGGGTGAGTGGCTAAAGAGGTGTACTAATAATTTATAGCAAGGTGTATTACATTGCTGTAGCCCAGATCGAAGATGATAACAAAGCAGTAACTGAAGCCATATTGTTATCTTCATTCAACAGGAATTAAGTCTTCTTGCCACCAAGAAAAAGCACCACTTAAATAACACTTATATTAAAAATGAACATCTTGTGTTGCAAAAAACTCCAAGGCAAACATGAGCTGCTCTTTGTGTTCATGTAAAACTTCCCTCTGTATCTCAATCTAGAAAAATTGTTCCAATATCCATTTATTTTTTAAAAGACTGGGTACATTCGATGTCTTTTAGCAGCCTCTCCTTTCACCTTTTCATGTCAATTAGGGCTACTCTACCTTTCACTCCGTTGGATTCGCTAGCTATTTCTTGATGAGAAAGAAAATGTGCTTGGGATTGTTTCAGTCCCATTTGGATGATCATACTGACAGTCCAGCACATGGTGACTGTAGAAGGACCCCTTTTAGAAAGCTAGTGAGTCCTGGCGAAGAGCCACCAAACATAATGCTGTCCAGATTTAGAGTAGACCTTATCTGCCAAGACTGGTAATTACCTCCTGCAGGTGGGTGGCTTGTCTGGCCAGTAGTCACCTCTGAGCATAGAGCAGTATTCAAAGTTTGCATGATCTAATGAGCTGGTAGGTAGTTTTGAGTACTCTGGAAAATAGTAATTTTCTCAACAATTGCCTCACTCAAATATTCCTGTTATGACAAAAATTTAAAAAATAATAACAAGGCAGATACAATTATGAGGTGAAAATGCATATTACAAAAATTAGAGATTATACTTCTTTTTTTCCTAATGTTGCATGGAGGATATCATGACCCTACTGAAATCGTGAAGAATTCTGTCACTGACTTTGGTACAGACAGAACTCTACTAGTAGGGAGTATATGAACTGCTTTTAATGGCAGATGATCTAGGTTGATACACTGGTGTAGCACTAGCATAGACCCAGTAGTTTTCCTGGTGAACTGAAAAGAGAGATGCTGGGCAACATTCCTTCTATACCTATTTCCACTTTCTTTTAACATCACTTTAGATGAGTGCACTGAGTCATTGTGAAATACTATCAGCTGAAACACCAGCACTATGCTGATTATGTGCAGTTGTTTATCTTGTTTTCCATCACTACAGAGATGGCGGTTCCTCTCTTGATGAGGTACTGTTAGTACAAACTAACGCCAGATGAAGCAAATGCGACTCTGGCCAAGGCATTGTTTGCACTCTGTATTGAAGACACAAAGTCCTAAGTCACTTCCTCTCTTAATTAGGGTGTTGCAGAGCCTCTGGGCAGTGCTAAGACTGTTTACCTTGTAGCCTAGGAGTATCAATATTTGAGAATTTCAGTTTTTTGACTTATGTTTTCTTTGACATTTTGCCTATCCTTCCTGAGATCCCAGGTTTCTGCCTGTTGCTCCATGGCATGTATGGCTGTGGACATATTAGATCTAATAGAATCATAGAATAGCTTGGGTTGGGAGGGACCTTTAAAGGTCATCTAGTCCAACGCCCCTGCAATGAGCAGGGACATCTTCAACTAGAGCAGGTTGCTCAGAGCCCCATCCAACTTGACCTTGAGTGTTTCCACAGATGGGGCATCTACCACCTCTCTGGGCAACCTGTTTCAGTGTTTCACTACTCTCATCATAAAAAATTTCTTCCTGTATCTAGTCTGAATCTACCCTTTTTTAGTTTAAAACCAATACCCTTTGCCCTATCGCTGCAGGCCCTGCTAAAAAGTGTGTTCCCACCTTTCTTATAACACCTTTTAAGTACTAAAAGGCTGCAGTCAGGTTTCCCTGGAGCCTCCTCTTCTCCAGGCTGAACAACCCCAACTCTGTCAGCCTGTCCTCATAGGAGAGGTGTTCCACCCCTTGGATCATTTTGGTGGCCCTCCTCTGGACCCACTCCAACAGTTCCATGTCCTTCTGGTGCTGAGGACTCCAGAGCTGGAGGCAGCCCTCCAGGTGGGGTCTCACCAGAGCTGAGTAGAGGGGGAGAATCGCCTCCCTTGACCTGCTGGCCACGCTTCTTTTGATGCAGGCCAGGGTACGGTTGGCACCTGGGCTGCAAGTGCACATTGCTGGCTCATGTTCAGCTTTTCATCCACCAGTTCCCCCAAGTCCTTCTCCACAGGGCCGCTCTCAATCCCTTCATCCCCCGCCTGTATTGATACTGGGGTTTGCCATGATCCAGGTGCAGAACCTTGCACTTGGCCTTGTTGAACCTCATGAGGTTCACATGGGCCCACTTCTCAAGCTTGTCCAGGTCCCTCTGGATGGCATCCCATCCCTCATGTGTCTCAAGTGCACCACTCAGTTTGCTGTCATCTGCCAACTTGCTAAGGGTGCACTCAATCCCACTATGTCATTGATGAAGATATTAAAAAGTACTGGTCCCAATACGGACCCCTGAGAGACACCACTCATCACTGAGCTCCATCCGGACGTTGAGCCGGTGACCACTACCCTCTGGATGCAACCATCCAACCAATTCCTTATCCACCAAATATCAGGTTCCCTCGAATGGCTCCTTGTACATTTCTCATTGCTGTTTTACGGTCTTATCCAAATTTCTGAAGAAATTAAGAAGAGGTTCAAACTGTTGTTAGACAATTCCACTTTTTGATGTAGGTATCATGAGGACAGCAAAGACCTTCTGAGAGATGGGGTGGAAGAATGGGAGGACCTGGGACAAAGGATTCCTCCTACTGATGGGGTCCCGCTTGCAGGAGAGGTATTCAGTCAGAGAGGCCTTTCTCCTGAGTCACTCACAAGTGACACCCAGTTTCTACCCATGCATTACTATTAAAAAATAGTAGCAAGAAAACATGGGAAGTTTATCCCAAAAGGTCTACATGAGGCCAGTTAGGGATTTTATGAAAAATTGTTTGCAGAAAGCATTCTGAGATGTGACAGAATACCATAGATCCTTACTCTGCAGTGCTTACTGTTTAAATAGACAAAAGTGCAGAGGAAGGGTAGGAGAAGGACTTGGAGTGAAACCTGAAGTAGTTGCTTTGTTCCCTTCTAGCATTTAAGACTGCTCTGTTAGTGCTCAGCTCCTTGCACTTAGTTTCCAGCAGAATGAGACCCTCACAGGCACACGCAAACCCAGATGTATGCTATGTCTCAGCATAAGCTGAAGGTCTCCTGTACTTCATTTTAGTTCCAGAAGATTCTACAGTGCACTCACTGCTCTTCTTATAAATGAAAGGAAATTCAATAAACAAACAAAGGACATTTGGACTGCACTGTACATTCTTACTTGTTCACTTGGGCACTTATTCAAAGTGCCTGTCCACTTTCAATGGATTTCCAGCTGCTAAATAAATTATTATGTTTATCACTGTATTTTTTTTTTTGTAACTATGCTTTTTCACAGTGCATTAGTATGAGCTAAAAATAATAGGCATTTGTCACAGGCTATTCTTTGGTCATTGAAAAAATGTCTGTAGACATAATAGATGGGATACTGCATATCCCAATATATGATGAGAAGAAGCTTTAAAGAAAGGTCACAAAGCTCAGTCTTCTCATCACTTGTGCAGAACTAAAAATCTGACAGCAATAAACCCGCTCTAGGTGTAGTGTATTTATGATTCCCTTTTAATTATCTTCAGACTATGATTGGCTCTCTCATGTTTAATACTGGTACAATTGATTATTTTCAGTGAGATTATAGTTCTGATTCACTAAGTGCTACCATTTGGACAGTCACATTGAAGTGGTTAACAAGCGTAGTTCACTTGTGCTCTTGGGGTGTGATCCATTACTTGGACAAACCATGTTCTGCACAAGACACCTGTATGTCCCTACTTCATCAGGGACAGATTTGCTCCTCAGTTCTATTAGCGTAGTGTCTGCTTTGCCATAGCCTCTATCGACATACCCTCATAGTACTCCCTGCCCTGGCTGTGTTTCTGTTCCCCTCATCCAGTCAGCTGAATATGACTGCACGATCAGCTCCTAGAATCCTTTTAATTGTATTAGGTAACACAGTCCCATTTCAAGTATGCAGAGATTGGAAAAGAAAGTAATTTAGTTTTTTGAGTTATCACACTGTGCTTGAGTTTAAAAGCAGTATTTTGTCAAGATGCAAAATTTTTATGTTGTGCTACACCTATTTTTGTTTTAATAGAAATAGGATCAAGACACAGGGAGTTTATATGACAACACAGTAAAGCATTCAGATTTTTTTTACAAAGGCAATGTCTTGTTATACTGTAGTTGTACAAAGTACAGCTGTTCACTGCACTTTCAAAGAACAACTTGAAAACACAAGACTTTTTTTAGTTGTATGTTTTTCCATGAGGTTAAGAAATTACCCCTCATTATTTTTAATCAAATTTTTCTTTAATATTGAATAAACCAACAAAGCTTAAATTATTTTCATGTCAAATAGTAATGTGAGTCCTGCTTATATAAAAAGAATATAAAGCTCGTACTAAACAAAACATGCAATGTTATATTTTTCTTACTAGAGTTCAGCAACATTAGAGTATATTTTCCCAAAAACCTTCTGTTACCATTTATTGTTTTTCTGAACTTTTGTCTTCCAGGTTTAATCCTACCTTTCTGAAATCTTCTTTTACCGTTGCAATGAGCTTGGAGAATGTGGTTAAGCAGTATCCATGGAAGGCTAAACTCAGATTCCACTTTTTCTTAATTTGTGTTTTCTCTAATTCTGTATATGCACGCTGATTTTTCCTCTTTTCCTAGTACAGAAGTCACATCTGGTTGTTCTATTAGTTGAAAGCATCCATATGGCCAGCAGATGCACTTAAAAGTTACTTAATTAGTGGTGTAAGTTCACCTCACTAGACAGATCTTCAGCGATTTTATCTAGGCTAGGTGTGTGCTGGTTGTCTGTTGAAATCAATGTGATTATTTGAAGTAGAATGATGCTTACCTGGACTAAATTTGGTCAGGATGAACAGAATTAAGTACTTTATTCAAGTGTAAGTTTTGTTTATCATTTGACTATCATCTTCAAAACTTCCAGTACAGCTTCTGCTTTAACCTTGGTAAGCCCTTTATCGTTTGACTCCAGGATTGAAGTTCTGTTTCATCATATGTAAAAGGTAACTTAAAGTTCTGGCTCCACAGTTTTCCTACAGCTTTTTGTCCAAGTTCCATTAGTACTGCAAAATTAGATATATGTATTAAAGTCAGCTCAAAATTTTATTTTTGTGGTTTAACCTATCAACAATGATGAAACCACCCCTTAACTTCAACTTGGTAAAGTAAAACTTGCTTGACAAGGACCAAAAAGCACATATTAATCCACTACCATTTTTAGCCAGAACATCAATTATATTTGTTAAAATCTATATCCAAGCTCTTTTTTAATTTTTTTTCTGCCTTATAGAAACAGCAGGTATAATTTGTTCTTATTCGCATTTATATTTGGTTTGAAATGTTTTGGATTGCACCCAACAAGTCAAGCAGTCCAGAGGTTTCACATCAGAGATGCGTCCTTTTGCCATTATTTTTATTTTCCCTCATCTTAGGTAATTTGCAGTCTCTTTCTTGTTTCATCGATGAAAAATGTTAAATAGAACCAGAAATAAGGCCCTTTACGATGACTCGGAAGCCTATTAGTTCATCTGTGTATTGCGTATAACGTTGATTTCATGCCATTCTTGTTATTTCATTGACACGTCAGTAGGCATCTGATCACATAAATACTTTGAGGAGTTCGGGTATGTATTGGTACTGACCTAACCGAACAAATGCATTATCTCCGAAAGTGACATCAGGACAGGGTGTGTGGGTGTGGGTGTGTGTGGGTGTGTGTGTGTGTGGCACAGCCAGCTCCACTGTCTTCTGTTTGGTTATTCCGGTTCTTCACCCTTTCACTTCTTTCAGTAATTGAGACCTGAACCTGCCTTTCCCATATATTTGCCCATGCTTGCTGTCAGCCTGGGAAGCCTGTAATTAGGTTGGTCATCCTATTTACCTTTTATATATTGTTACAACATTAACTTTCTTCTAGTTCTATCTAATTTCCTCAGCATTTCAGAAGTTGTTAGGAAACAAATTTAATGATTAACATTGCTGTCTATCATGTCTTAATTTATTTTTCTAATAACTCTTCAACCTGCCATTTAAAAATAAATGTTTAAGTTGCTGCTGTTTACTGTCCTTTCATGTTATTGATTTAATGGAAAGTATTTCAATGTTATATAATGTGAAAGCACTGTTTGTGTTTTCCAAATATGCAATAGAAATATTTCTTCTGTTCCACATCCTGTTAGACAATTATATTTTTCACATCTAGTAGTAAAGCAGTACTAGTATTTGCAATGTCTTGTCTCTGATTAATTTAACATTCTTACTTTCCATGGGATATATATTTTTGCCTTTCCTTTCTTCAAAATTCTTAAATTATTTAACTCTTTAGTTATACACTGACTGTTGTCAGCTTTTGGTTTTTCTCCATTTGTTTCATGTTTTAACGTGTTGCTTTTTCTTCTTTTAGACAGTAGAAACAAGCTGGGGATGCAGATAACAAATAGATCTTAAGTAGTATAGCTGAGGCGGGTTGCCATAACCGTGACTCTGAAATTTCAGAGGGGGAAATCTTTTGTTCCAAGGATGTTTTTTGCAAGTGTACTGGATCTGGCCTGGGATGGAGGTAGGTGCTGCTGCGTTTTGGGTTTGTGGCTAAAACAGTGTTGAAAACACACTGATGTTTTGGCTATTACTGAGCAAGCACTTGAACAGAGTCAAGGCTGTCTCTCCCACTAACCCACACTCCCATCCCAGCAAGTGGGCTGGGGGTGGGCAGGAAGCTGGGAGGGAACACAGCCGGGACGGCAGACCCCAACTGACCAAAGGGGTACTCCATGCCACATGACATCAAGCCCAGCAATAAAACAGGGTAGAGGAAAAGGGCAGGATAGGGGTTGGCTTCAAAGCTGGCTATCAGAGACTGACCAGGCATCGGTCTGCTTGTGGGCCTCAGTGAGTGATTGCCTTAGCATCACTTCTTTAATCCTCACTTACTACATTTTATTAGGTCTCGCTTTGTTTTCCTCACTTATTCAGCCATCTTTATCTCGAACCATGAGTTTTCTCTTTTTCTCCTATTCTCTCCCCTGTCCTGCTGGGAAGGAGGCAGGGGGAGTGAGCTAGCAGCTGCATGGGTGCTTACCTGCTGGCCGGGGTCAACCCACAACAGGATGGAAGAAAAATACCTTAGGAGCACAGTCCCTGAGTAATGGGGTTTTGAGGTTTGAGGGAGTGAAGTAACTTTTTCCAAGCAGCAAGCCAGGGAAGAAGTTTTTGTGCAACCACAGATGAAAGGAGTGGGAGGACAGGCTGAGAGAGCTGGGACTGTTTAACCCTCAGAAGAGGAGGCTCAGGGGAGAGGATCTTCACGATGTTATCTAAAATCCCGATAGTGGGGGTAAAGAAGATGAAGCCAGACTCTTCTCAGAGGCAATGGGCACAAACGGAAATATAGGAAGTTCCATTTAACAGATGAAAAAAACTTTTTACTGTGAGGGTGGTCAAACATTGGAACAGATTGCCCAGGGAGGTTGTGGAGTCTCCAACCTTGGATATACTCAAAACCTAACTGGACACAACCCTGCTCTGAGCATGGGGCTGAACTAGAGGATCTCCAGAGGTTGCTTGCAGCCTCAGCTATGATGTGACTGTGAAATTTCGTGGGTGTTAAGTGACCCGCAATTTTATGGATCAAGCAGCCAAGCACATAGTCGACATAGATAACATGGGGTATCAGAGAGCTTTCTCAGAGGAAGCTGTAGCGTTTTTTTTTTCCAATCTCCAGAATTACCTTTCAGTCCTGGATACACAGGATTTTATAATGAGTTGCATTTTCTTTTTTTTTTTTTTCTTAATAGAGTGATTACACAAGTCTTTTTAGTTTGGACCTGCAGCCTTTTCACTGACAAAACTAGCATTTTTGCTTTGGCATAGAAAAGCAAAGAAACCTGTCTCTTAGTACAGCCTCTTTATTTTGGAACATACTGTAGCTCAGCGCGTGTTCCTGCACCAGAGAGAGTTGTCTGAGGCAGCAGAGTCTTCTAAGAGAACCTTCCAGTTACAGACTAACATGCAGAAGGCTGATGCCTCATATTTGAGTGACTCCCCAGAAACTGATACTGCAGTACGATATATATATATATATATGGTTAGTTCAATACTCTCAGCTCTCTGCTGGAAACCAAGTTAAAAAGGATAGCCTTTACACAAGCACTATTTTATAGTAGGAGTGCTGGTAAAATAGTTTCATTCACAAGTATCAAAACTAGCATTTCAAGATGAGTCATCCTGATTCAACCTGCTTTTTACGTTCAACTTACTGGTTTTACTGCTGGCCTGTTCAGTTGCTGACAATTTCGTAGATAAAGAGTTTGTTCATATTCTTCTGTTGCTGGCAGTTCCTGGTTTTTAGTGAGTGGGCCTGATTAGTCTTGTCTACTTAGATTATTTGTTAATTGTTGCTATTCAGGTATGTATTTCATCAACTGAATCTTGACTGCTTGATTAAAAAAAGGAATAGGAGTGGTCCAGCTTTTTTTTTTATATATATATATGAGTGAAATATTACACTTTTTGAAAAAAATATTGGCTTTCTCAAAGAAAACAATTGCAGCATGAAATTTGGGGGAGGTATATGGCACACTTACGCTTTTGGTTACTTTAATAGAAAAGTAGATGATTGCAGTTTGATTGACTTAGTGGCTTCAGAAACTTGCTCACTGATTTATTATCTGAAAAAATGTGCATGAACACTCTGTGTTGTAGCATGGGTTTCCATCTGAGCTAAAGAGAATTTTTTTAGTGTGTAGGTGCGTGAAGAGTGTGATCTCTTGTGGTGGGTGCTGCCTCCTTCTCTGTGGATTCTCATTTGTTGAACAGGAGGAGACTGATTTCTGCAAGTGTAGCAGCACACACAGAATTATTGCATGAACGAGCAGTGCTGTACGCTGTATTTCTGTACTGTCTCGTTGCACATGATTTTTTTTTGTCTCTGAATATTTTAAATTTCTCTTTACTGTAAAGATAGCTTGAGGGGGGTTAGTGTTAAATATTGATTGTTGCATCTTTCTGCCTAAAACTGGGGGTCTCATAGGTTATTCCACTGAGGAAGATAATGTGGTGATTATGTCAGATACCTTCAGTACAGTTATGTTTACTTACAAAAATATATACAACTGTATTGCCGTAAGTACAGAAGGGATTCACAAGTCTTCACCTGGTGCTTGTTCTGGTGGTGCCGGTCTTTCACAACATGGCTCACCTAAAGACCCCTCCGCATTCCTCAGCGGACCTTGGCCACATCCCTCCGTACCTCGGCCTGAGGCAGCCAAACGTATACCGGTGCTTTAAGTCAGATGCCATGTTTCAGTTGCCTTCTCCAACGGAGTTACCGGACTTTTCACAACAATACACTGAGGCCGTGTCTCAGCTTCACGTTGGTTTCACCTGCCTTCAGCGATGAGCAGAACTCCGTGCGTATTGCATTAAGACCCAGTCGTAATGCAATGCTAAGAGCATCCTGTAAACGGTTTCCTGGGATGTCAGCAATACCAGCGCACCGGCGCTAGGGACCACATCCCACATAAAAAGGCTTGGGTAAACAATTCGGCTGAAGTGCAATGTCAACAACTCCGTCAGGCTGCACAGGGGCGTTTTGCCCGACGCAGTGAGGATGCTGATGGTGGATGCACGCCGGCGACTGGCCCTGGCCTCGCGACGGCCCCCTCCCCTGTCAGCAGAATGGGTATCGACCTCCCTCCCCTCCCAAACGGGAGGGTTTGCCTAAATCTTCCCGAGCGAGCTGGCTGTTATTGCCGACCCTGTGTTTTTGCTCGGGGGTAATACGCCTCCAGATTTGACCCCGTGTTTCCCATATTTGTCATTTTCTACAGGTAATTTCCTTAATGCTGAAGTCTGACCGGTGGGAATCGAGTGTCGCTCCGGTTTCCTTCCCCTCCCCTGGCTGGATGAGCCCCCGTGCCTCCCAGACCACCATTTTCCGGGGCGGGGGATAAAGACACCGGCGGGAATAACGCGCGGGTTTCGGGTCCTTGCTGCCGGGCTCCGGGGGAGGGAGAGGCGGGGGCGGCCCGGGACCCTGCCGCAGCGGCTGCGGCACTGCCGGCCCCGGCGGGGCCGCCCCCCCTCCCCCGGGGCTCGCCCGGGAGCGGGGCGGAGAGGTGAGGAGCGGAGAGGCAGGGCACCGCCGCCGCAGCCGCTCCCTCCCGCGGCGGCGGGGGGGGGGGGGGGGGGGGGGGCGGGACGCCGCCGCAGCGCCAGCGCCGCCCTCAGCGCCCGAGGGGCTGGGGGGGGGGGGGGGGGGGAAGGGCCGCCGGCGCCGAGCGGCGGAGCGGGGCGGAGGGGCGCGGGGCGGAGCGGGGCGGGGCGGAGGGGCGCGGAGCGGGGCGGAGCGGGGCGGAGGGGCGCGGAGCGGGGCCGCCCGGTGCGCAGAGCCGCACCGCGGCGGGCGCCGAGCAGCGCCGCAGCAGCAGCAGCAGCAGCAGCGCCGCGCCCGCGGAGCCGGATCCCCCCCGTCGCGGTGAGTGGGGCGGCGGCGGGGAGCGGGTCGCTTGAACAGGTTGCGGTGGGCGCCTGGTGCGCGGTTTTCCGGGCACGCTCGGCTTGGGCGGCGGGGGAGCCGGGAGCGGGCTTTTTATTAGCGATTTGGCACGGCTGCTGTTTCACGTATGGGCTTCTTGCGCTACGGAGCGCTTCCTGGGGAGCTGCGCCTTCAGCTGGGTGCCTGATAACTCTCTGGCATCCGGCAGCTGCCAAAAATGTCGGGACGTATAGTTGTTTATCTCCAGCCGGGCTTTGAGATGGTTCATACCCATAAGGAAATACCAAAACTTTTCTTCCCGTTAAAATAGCTTTGGGCATCCTTTGGATCTAAAGGCAGTTTAATCTCCCCAAATTGGTATTTTCTTAGGCTGCTGGGCCAATGACCCTTGCTTTAAATCACTTTATTCATAAAGTTTTTAAAGGGCTGACGCTTCCTTGTGCCAACTTCTTAACTCTCTAATGTGCTTTTTTTTTTTCCTTTTTCATATGCAGTTTATGCATAATGGGACATTATTTATTTTTATTATTTACTGAATGCATTGTCTGAATCTGCTGAGAGGTTCCTTTATCCTTTCGATTTAATGGGTATAGGGTTCCTTGTAATTTTACAAACATAGATTGGATTATAGAGTTAAATAATTTTGAAGGGACTACCTAAAGGGAGACATTGTAATTCAAGCTGTTTCTAAGTTTGCAAAGTGATACTTAGTCAGAAGTCCAAGAAGGGATGAGTAATTGATTGGATTTTTTTAGGTCTTTTGCTGCAATTTGGGTTTGGGTTTTTTTTCCTGCAGGGCATTTGACATTTGCAAAATTCTGTACTGTTCAATTAAGTGCGCTGTATCCTTCAAGGATCATGCTGGAATAAACAAGCAGTATTATTTGATACTCTTTTTTCTTTTTTTTTTCTTCCTACACTCTGTGTCCCTTGAATAATTGCGGTGTTCCACGACACAAAGGCCTTGTATCTTTGTGCATACAAAGGGGTTCAGCAGGATGAAACAACTAATTTGTTGTGAATAAAAGAAAAATAAATCAAATGGCAAACAACTGAAATGTTGCCCCTGCTCAGTTGCATTTTTCCGTAGCAGTACTTCCTAAGTAGGCAAGTTTCAAAATACTATTTTTGTGTTTGTACAAACCAGTCTGTGCCCAGGGCACTCTTATTTTCCGGTTTTGAAAGTATACTTAATTATAGGTGTACTTCTTGAAGTCAACGAAAAGATTTCCATAGACTTGCCTGACCTGCAAGGATTAATTCCAGCGACTTTTCCATCACTTTATTGATTCATATAAACATAAGTTTCTGATGTTGCTGGGGTATACGCTTGTAAGCTTCCAGGAGATGAGGCAGTAGAAGACCTCACTGGACTTATGGGCTTGTTCCATCCTTCTCCTGTAAGGAGAAAGATTCGATTTAGGCTTAGCATGAACATTTATGAAATCCGTGTTGTGTTTTTTGGAATGTGGCTGGAAAGCACCCTGAGTTCCATGTAGCCTGTCATGTCCTTACCTGCTGTATTTTCATGCCCCATTCTGGAGCTGTAATTTTAAAGAGATAGTATAGAAATGTTTGAGACCAAAAATCCTGTGCTATAATTTATATATGTTTGATTGTTGTTTTTACATTGGAATAGGCAGAAAACTCCATTTTTCTCTACCTGGATCCAACAGTATCATTTGATTGAATCTTTCATTGCTGATCAAGTCTGAAGTGTTAAAAATTACTGATGGCAAGGTTACAGTGATTTGATTTTTGTAATGTGCAGGTATCTCGTAAGCTCTGAGAATTCTGGGTATATATAACATTGCGCATTTGTGTCTTTACATACAGGCAAAGAACAGTTCTGCAGTATCTGAGGATGGAAAAAGACTTCCGCTACTACTTCCAGCACCCGTGGTCTCGCTTAGTTGTGGCTTACTTAGTGATCTTCTTTAACTTCTTAATATTTGCTGAGGACCCAGTATCTCACAGTCAGACAGAAGCCAATGTTATTGTTGTTGGTAATTGTTTCTCCTTTGTAACAAATAAATACCCCGAAGGAGGAGGCTGGAGGTTTTTGAAGGTGTTTCTGTGGCTGCTTGCCATTCTCACAGGACTGATAGCTGGGAAATTTCTCTTCCATCAGCGCCTCTTTGGTAAGTTACATGATGTACCTGCTGACTTCCTGGTGATGGCTTTCTGACTTCTTCTCTTAGCTTTCTGCCCATTGCAATTTTGTGAGCTTTGCTATTAATTGCTTGAACTGTTTGAACCTGTGTAGAACTCAGTACATCAAAGCTTCCATCATAATGGAAATTAATGCCATGTCTACTTACATGAGCATAATTCACAATGATTTCATTCAAAAAAGGCTAAAAATAGTGAAAGCTGACATATTTTAAATACTTGAGAGGTCAGTGATTTTCAATATTATAGAAATACTCCTTTGTGTCTTCAGGCTGATTTTTAAATCTTATTATATAATTTTCTCAGCAATTTGCGGAAAAGACATTGTTCCTTGGGGTGGCGACACTACATGTCTTGTCAAAAGTCACGTAAGTGGAAGCAGAGGCTGTTGTTAGTATCAGCAGAACTGTGCTGAAGAGCTCCCACATGAAAACAGGAATTCTAGAGAGGCAGGACTTGGCTGTCTCTTAGTACAAGAGCGAGCCAGTGAAATGGAAAGGTAGGAAAAGGAAAAAAAAACATGACAGTAAATGCCTTTGTACACAAGATATGACTAAACTGGGCAACTTACTGCGGATGGACTGACTGAAGGGAATGGAATGACCCCAGATTAAATTCTGAGACTGAGAACTTAGATGTAAATATGTAGAGGTATAGAGAGACAAAAATATCTATCACTGTCTTAACTGAGTCATGTAGTTACTGCAGAAGATGTTGCATCTCAGGGCTCAAGGCTGTCTCTAAGTTTTAGAGATAAGTAGAAATCATGGAAAAGATTACTTCAGTCCTGCCAGCTGCACCGTTCTTTGAAACATCGGATTCTAGGTGTGTCATCACTGGTCTAGATGGTCTAGTCCTATATTCTTATACTGGTAGGACTGCAGGATGAATGGTTACTGGAACACCTTGAAGCACATGAGCAATAGGCCATTTCCTTAGACTGTCTTATTCTATTAAGATAGAAAGAGAGCCACTATTGTTTCAATAAATCAAATGTAAAGCTGTTATGTCAAGGAATGAACAAGAAAAGCCACATTAAGAGACTTCTCTTAATAAGGACTTCTCGTGAAGCACTTATTCTGAAAAATAGTTGAGCATCTTGATGGCTGTTTGGTAGACATTTTACTTTAATGTAATGATAAACATAGAATGTCCTCATAAAGAGGACATTTTATCTTAATTCCTAGGCCCTGGAGCAAGCACTGTCACAATAATGTTTTCCATTCTGGCTTCCACAATTGAGGAATGATTTTGTTAAATTGGAGAAGATCAGGGAAAAGTAATGAAACTGGTGATAAAATTGGAAAATAAGCCCTACAGTGAGAGGATTGAGAGGATAAAGGAAAGATTAGACGGTGACTTGCTCAAATTTGACTTGAAGGACAGAACCTTCAGCCCAGCAAATATATTGCAATGTCCGGTGTTTGGAAGTGGCAAATAGCCAGCACTTTTTTTTTTTTCTTTTTTTAACTGAAAGGCTAGACAATCAGTGGGACAAGTTGTTATGGGATGCGGCTTCATCAAGATGGGAATTTTTCTTTTTGGGAATATGTTCTAGTCTGACTACAGAGTAATTCTCTGCCTTCTATCTGGGTAGGTTATTATGATAATCCCTTCTGGATTTGTAAGTGTATATCATAGACAGGACATAGCTTAACTTATATTGTAAAGTGGCTTCAATCAGCATTACTGCCAAAAGGAGAAGGTCTGCCCAGCCTTCAGTGTCTGCTGCTTTGTGCTTTTGTGCAGTTGCTCAATGAAATGGATAGGGATCTTACCCACATTAGCAGTACCCATCTTTTATTTCTGTGAGGATCATGTCTCTGATCACACCGATGTTTGTGGCAGCAGAAGGAAGGGATGAGCATTGGGAGGAAAGTGACAGGCAAGAGATTCCTACCCCGATGGAAGTGCTGGCTCATGGACATTCACAGTTACGGTCTGGGTGAGCAGTATGGATGTAGATGCAATCTGATCTGGGGCTAGTTGCTGCATGTTGAGTTTCATGGCAATCTGAGCCAATGTAGGTCTGCCACAGTCCCACCCTCCTAACCCCAGCCACATCGTTTCGGTGCCTCCCTTGAGCCAGCGCTGCTCTTGCCGTAATGGAGCAGCGAGCTAGCTCAGGCATCTGATCCCATGGAAAACCAGTTGCTTCTGCTGTTGTCTGCAGTAGCTCCTTGAACTGATGCGATCGCTTGGGTGCCAGTGCCGATGCAATGGCCAAGGACTGTGCAGCCAGGATAGCCGGGGGCCATGGCAGCCCTGCCTTGTGTTGGCTCGAGTGCTGTGGGACTGCACCCACGCAGCGTGTCAGTGGAAATATGCTGTTGCTCGTGATACACTGCGAGCAGATGGCAGTCTGTGTGACTGAGGATCTGACTGTATTGCTGACTGATGTGGCCATGCTAGCTGTAAACTAGCTAGTGTGGATAGCGATCGCATCGGTGAGATGATGATGTGGGTTTACAGCTTGAGTGTATCTCTGGGTCTTCAGAAGATTTGTACAGCCCATGCTGAAATCTTTCCTGCCAGTTATTTGCCACTATTTTAATGTCTTCACTGCCTAGAAGTCCCTCCTTTTATTGCGATCCATATTGAATATGCCCTCTGGATCTTCTGGCATCAAGCACTTAATGAATTCACCTCTTTATTGTTTTTAATTTCCCTAGTCTATCCTTTTTAGTAGCTGCTGCTTCTGATTTTTTTTTCCTATTTAATAATTGATTGGAACCATCCTTTTTTTCTTTTCTTTTTTTTTTTTTTTAAATCCTTGTTTATTTTCCTCCGCTAAATTCTGTTTGTAGATGAAATTGTGACTGGTTGTTTCTTATGACCTGTGTATAACTTCCTGCAGTCAGGAAACCAAATAGCACCAGTCAATCTTCCCCTGTCAGATTTTGGCTCACAGTGTATTCTGCAAATTGAAATTGAGAAGGATTAGTCTGCACATCTCACTTCAGATGAAGAGGAGTGGAAGGGATTTTCTTTCTCTATGCCCTTCCTGCTCTATTGTCCCTTGTCTTGCTGCTGAGTTTGCATATGAACTAGAAAAATAGTGTAGCTAGAACTATGTCGTAATGCAGTTTACCATCTGTGACAGACACTGTCTGATAGCCATGGCTGTCATGAACTATAAAAATAATAGAAATAAGTTCAAGCATGTTACATTTCTAAAAGTGGAAGGAGAATGGTGCTGGAAACATTATTTAGGCTTCATCTCCCTTAGTTTATAGAGAGATAAGGGAGTAGGTAAACTATATTGTTGAGAAATAGAGATCTCAACTAGAGAACATTGTGAGATGTTTTCTGTTGATAACATTCATTGCAACTTTTGAACAGTAACCTCTTCAGGGACTTCCTCAAGACACTGCTCATGACTTAAAACAAGATTAGAAAACAATTACAGTTCTTGCACTTCAGTCAAGAACTAACTTACTTCAGTTGATAAACATCTCCCGTGATAAATATTTTCAAGGAAGACAGCCTTTATCTAGTATATTCTTTATATCTTCATGGCATATGGTCAGAACAAATGGAAATTTAAAACTGCCTTTTGGCTGTTATCCACTATATTCTTTTGCTTCATCACTAAGCATATCTTCTATTTGGTTAGGTATTGTGTTCTGATATGCTTTTTATTTTGCAATGGAAAATGAAAGGTCATAGATGAATATTGGAAATTCAGGGAAATAAAAAATAAAGATGTATACCCCTGTTATTTTTTGTTCTGCATGGAGAGTTACTTGAGGCGGGGAAAAGTGGTATCTTATTTGCACTGTCTTAGAGATTTCTTGATTTATTTTCTGCTTTATTAAAAGCAGAAGGAGCTTACAAGCTGACTCCATTTGATGACACTATGCATTCAGAAAATGCATTCAAATCTTAAATCCTGACTTAAATTCCCAAATAAGCTCTTGCACATTTTTCATATTACTTTGGGGTGCTGTCTGGAAAATAACACAGTGTTTAGTGTGGAGAAAGTATGTGTTTTAATAGGCACCTTCTTAGCATATGCATAGTTGCAGTTCTGTGTTCCAACCTCAGATCCAGATTCTGAGTTCAGTGGGAGATTTTCTGGCCCAAATTTCAGGCTGTGCATGTTGCTTCAGTGTATATAAAACTGATCTGTCATGTAAATCTAAAATCATCTTTCATTTAAATAGACTTTTAGCATTGTGGATAAATGGGCAGTATACTTGCAAAGAATATCTTAATTTTTTCAGTCAGGCATCTTCACTTTGACTGCATATGGAGTGCATTGGGTTCTAAAAACATGCTTACTACGAAATGTGTATGTGTCTACCTGCCCGTTTTTCTGATTCTAAGTGATTATAAAGACGTATTTAAATCTGATTAAAAGCTTGTGATTACAGAGACTGGATTTTATTCAATTGCCAGTGAGTGTGCCTAGATTTACATTTGTAAGTTCCTTTCTAAATCATGTGGATGGAAACTAAATACTTAACATGTTATAACAAATTATGGAAAACAAGATATATAGAACTAAAGCCGTATTTCTTAAAACAGGGGAAGCGTCATAATGCTGCAAGCAAATCAAAGCAGTTGAATAAACGTTGAATTTAATGGGCTGCTCTCTTACAAATGTTCACGGTAGGCAGTTTCTTTAGAATTAAATGATAATCTGAGCTTCGTAGGCACTGGAGTGAATAAATAAAGCAGTCATTTTAGGAATTGCACTGAGCTGTGGGTATACACACTAACGTTGCACATTTTTTAATGGACAGTAGTGCCATGCTGGGAGCAATTTCATGAGAGACAGTTTCAAACAAAACACCCACTGATGGCCTGTTGTCTGAAAGCATTACTTTCTTTGTCAAACATCTTATCTGGAAGGCTGTGAAAGATATTGAAAACCTATTATAAACAGACTCTTCAGGGTCTGCTTTTATGTTGAAAGTTAAAGTGTGTATCAACTGAAGCAATGAACGTATGCAGATTGCCAGAGGAAATTAGGCAGAATGGGATTTAGTTAGGATGATAATGCACTACATGTGAGAAAACTGAATCTGTTAACAGGCGTAGGATAAATTTGTACAATAGTATGTATATGATTAATTAGTATCCTGATATATTAAGGATCATGTTAGTGTAAAATCTGGGCTGTGGTATTGCTGCTAGTGTTGCTGTGGCATATCACTTTCATACTGGTGCTTGCACAATAGCTAAATAGCTAACCAAATATGATCTGTTTTGTAAAAAAAAAAAAAAGAAAAAGCAATAAGATTTTTGCATGGCTGTTGTTTAGCCAGATTGTTTCCCATTCTTGTTTGATAGTAGTAACGTGAACAGTTGTACCACCATCTGTAGGAACAAGTGATGGGTGTATGGCAGTACTTGCATCAAATTATAACCTAACTGATAGAGCATATTCTTTTCTGTTGTCAGCTCTGTATCTTACATTACAATAAGATCTGTCACTTAATACCCAGCAACTTTGTTCTTGCTTTTTCTTTTCCATTGATGACTTCAGCCTAATAGAAAGCAACTAATGTGGTAGCTGGTAAAAAAATACTGTCTTCCAGAGCCTGTTCAGTATGAATTTCAATAATGATGATCAAGTTAATGCTGTTGAAGGCATTCAAGGTCTACTGTGATTGCTTCACAGTCAGTTCACCTCTTTTGTTTCCAGTAAAATGTTGAAGTGATACAATAAGATTATTTTGGTCCTATAAAATGTGAGCCAAGGGACCAATCTAACAGTTTGCTAACAATACTGCACAAATTACTGTGAGCAAGCATTTTTGAGAGCCAGAATCCTCAAAAGAAAAAACATAAAAAGGAAGAAGCTTGCAGCCAGCCACTGAATGAGTGCAGGCTCGTCAGATTCCAGCTCTGGCACGTTGTCAGTAATTAAGATGTCAGTTTAAAATAAACTTTACATCATTCATGAGGGAGACCACAAGTGACCTTTGAAATATAAATGAAAAGCATGCAAGCAACCTCCTAATTTCTTCTTTTACTCTTGTATTTTTAGAAGAGCCGTAACATCTTACTTCCTCTCGTCAGGCTCAATGAGAAGACTGCCATCATCTGCTCTTAGCATTAGTTGTGGAATCAGTCTGATACCGTATTACCTCTGGGTAGTAAATTATAGAGTTTAATTGGAGATGTACTGGCAGTAGCTACAAAAAGATTATTCTCTCTTCAGTGAAAGCTTTGCTTCTACTGAAGGCTCATCTCCCATTCCCCAAGCAACAGCATGAGACTGTGAGAAGAGCTACATGTGTCAGATTATCCGTAATGGGAAGGCTCTAGAGAATATTTAGCATCCAGTGACTGAGAACTAAAAATAAGTTCACTGCTACTTAATATTGATGTGTCAACTCTGTGTTTTGATCTTCTTGACGTGACTTTCAGATTTTTCTTTCCATTTGAGACTGGGAGTGAGTTTGGAATGATGCCTGCCACTTAGAAGAATAATATGTCTCCGTTCCCCGATTTCCAGAAATAGAAGTGAGTTTATTCCTAGCAGGAGCAGCCTGATGGGCGTAGTGCAGGAGCAACCTAGTGCAGGGGCAAATGTCTTCTATCCTTATTCTATACAGTGAGATGATGGAGAGGGTGTTAGTGTGGAACATCAGCTCGCCGTGTGCCTGATGGAGAGCCCCAAGGAGAACATGACCTCCATGGTCATGCTGTGCCCTTTCAAAGATCCCCTTGGGCTGTCAGAGTGACATGAAGGTCCTTCGCATACCAGACAACGTTTCTCTTAGTGTGATCCTGCTGGGACTCCAAATCAGACAGTGTGACTGCTTTATGAAGTTATATATTTACTTTAAAAAAAATCCAAAATGAAAAAAAACCCCAACATTCTGGACTTTAAAAAAATTGAATACGTTCTCAGGATTTAAGAACTATTTAGCAAATGGTAAGTGTGGTTTATACATTTCTTAAAGATATTTTGCATATGGCAAAATTAAAAAATTTGTAAATGTACTGACTAACCAGAGTGACTTTTGAGGAGGTGGGATCAGTAATTGTTCCCTATGAGACAGGTAGGGCAGTAACACCGTATTTCTAAATGTGATTCCTGAGACAGATGAGGCACATAACCCTGCTTCAGGTGCTGGTGAACAGTTTTCTGCTTTCTTTTTTCTCTCTCTTCATCAGAAGGGGCAGCACGCTGTTCCCCACTGGGTGGCCCATGCCAGAGGATGGCAGGAATAGCAGAGACTTTTCCGCTTTGAGGATTCACACTCTCCCTGGTGCCTCCAGGTGGGAAAGGAGTCTCCCGGGGCAGACTGGGAGGCTAGACTGGGTGGCTGGGTAGAGGTAGCAGCAGAGCCTCAGGGCAAGGTGAGCTGAGGCAAGAACAGTACATGTTGAGTAACTCATTGTAAGAAGCAATGATCTTGTGAAGCTTTTACAAGGGCTTCTCAGCCAAATTTTCTGAAAGCTTGATTCAGATAAAGCATTATAATTTCCTTTGTTCTCTAAGTAAGGTGAGATGTTCTCACCCATCTACCATGTTTCACTCCAGAGACAGCTGCATTTTACTTCTAAGTAGAGTCAGTTCCACCATATATTACATAGCTACCTTTTAGGAATGCTTTGGTATTTAAGTCACAAATAGCCCTCACTGGTTATTGCCCAATCACCAGCACATTATGGTTCCTTGGTGCCATTATGAAGGCCGCATTAGAACTGACTTTCACTTTGTGTAGTTATGCAGCTGCCCAATCTCTGCAGCACAGCATAAGAGCGGATGACCACATAGGTGTCTTTGGGAGCAAGGCTCTTCTGAAATTTTCAAGTAAAAATGCTGATGGTAATTTAATGACGGTTGTGATGGTATTTTAATGATGACAATGGTAATTAGAAGAACATTGAGTGTTTTCCCATTTGATATAAATGTCCAAAAACATTTAAAATGTTTAAAATGGTTGTTCTCCCTTAAGCTTAGCAAAGCAGGAGTTTAAGATTTCTGAGATTACATAACTAAACAAAGATGCAGAAAAATCATTTATTAAGACACAAGTTAAAAATTGCAAGCAACAATCATGTTTTCCTGTTTTCCACATTGCCTTATCTGCCTGTTCCATGTCTAACATAGTAGCTTCTGACTTTTCCTTTGTATTATGCATCTATCACTTAATTACCTAAAATGATAAAAATTAATATCTTTTGCATATTCAAATTGACCATTGAATAAGTTATGGCAAAGTAGCTGATTTAAATGTGATTGTCACCTATTTATTTTTATGATTTATAAGACTTCAGAACATTAAAAACTTTGTGGGTTAATCCAGTGATGCTTCTGGCTCAGTATCTGACAGTAGTGCACTGTGGATGCCAAGATAAAGTGTAGGAATAGGAAAGACTCTACTGATAACTCCCAGAATAGTTTCTCAGCTTCCAACAATTTGTTCAGAATTCAGACAAAAATATGTCTATTTTTAGATGCCTTTGACAGTCATTCTGAAGACAAATAATAAAGGTAGTAGTTAGCAGTAGTCTTTGTTCCTGCCTACCTGTTACTAAGAAGCAAGTCCTTCTCAAATTTTCACATGTACTCATAAACCCACAAATTTATCAAGTCCTTCATCCTCCTACTTCTGTTAAGATACTGGGAAACTTGTTGGGTTTGGCCATTTATCTGAAGTCCAGAGAAGCTGAAAATTTAAAAACAAACTGTCAGTTTAAAAGAGGCAGAATCTTCCGCTGAGGTCGTCCAGTCTTTTAAATTGCCTTGAATTCATCTTTCATTTGCAACACTGGAGTATGATCTTTTAATGTGGACAGCTGCTTAGGGCTTTGTAGGCTCAGTTACGCACATGCTAAATAATGTTTTCTATTTCTGGGACGCTGATGCAATGTGTGTCTACTAAGAAGCACACTTTCATTTAATACTAAAGCAAAGAAGAGACTAAATTTGAACAACATTCAGTCAAAGTCAAACATGCTAAACAAATAATGAAAATGAGCTATTATGGCAGAGAGGGCATAAAGAGATAAGGCAGGATCGAGGAAAATGTTCCTAGAGAGTCACAGCAGCAACAATATTTAATATTAGTTTAGTTGAAAGAAAGGGAACAAGACCTAAAATTTAAAAGATCTCAGCTTTAATTAACAAAAACCTACAAATACCCTAGCTCTCTTTGTAATCTGTGGTCATAGATGTCAGTGACAAAAAATATGGATCTTAATTCACTCTTAACGGTGTAATGTGTTGGAATTTCATGAGGTATAGGAAGTGAAGAAGAAACTAAAACCTTGTATTTTTTGTGGAGCTTCTGTTGAGTTCCTGATCAGCTACTCCAGATGACTTTTCTTTGGAACAGTTACCCATTTGCTGCAGAGCACAGGCTCTTCACTCACCTTCTCCTGTGGGTAGTGCCCTGGAAATCAGATTGACACCTGATATAATTACATTACAAGACAAAAATCAAGGGTAGGAATTCTCATGTTACTTACATTGAGGTATGTTCAATGTAAGTCTATATTCAATCCCTCTTTTTCATTGTTATAGTTACAAACCTTACCCTGAAGAGACATGCCATAAAACCATCTCACACGTCTTGTTGAGGGAAGCAGGTTAAGCCTTTTCTAGCTGTTTCCTTGGTGTGACGTATTATGGAAAGGTGAAGTTCTTCAAAGACCCCTTCCTCAGAGATGGAAGAGCATGTGTATTCCTAAGTATGTCAGTGTCACTTAGGTGTCTTTGGCACTATGAAAGGCACTATTCATTTTGTGACTGAATAATTCATATTATTTGAAATGGAACCCCTTTATAACTAGACCTCTCAAGGAGTCTCAGTGGATACTTTGTGACCATTGTAAATGCCTCGACAAAATTTATGGTTATTTTTCAATACATACGAGATGCGTTGAATGTAGTCTAACAAGATATTCCTAAAATAACTACTACTTCAAAATAAGCGAAGACGTTTTTGACTCTGTTGAAGAGGTTTGAATTCCTTACTCTGAGAGGGAAGGAATCTTCCTCTGAAAGAGTGGAAATGTTCAGCAGCAGAGCTGAGAAAGTGCCCCATAACCTCAAGGGAACAAGTGCCATGTATTGTTTGCTGTGCCTGTTTCTTTTCTTGTTAAGACACTAGTGTCTCAATGTGAGAGCTCTTTTTTGGCTATTTGAAGGTTAAGATGCTGCACACTATCATGCTGCACATAAAGCATTCGGGACCTGAAAGCTGCATCATTGACATGTCTTTATTATTTCTCTTTCTTTTAGATCCTGAACTGTGTAAATTATCTTCCATCTAAAAGTTGGACAGATGCACCTTTAGAGGTGGAATCCTTTTCTCTAGTACTATCAGATTTCCCAGTGAACAGCCTTTTGCCATAATAACATACAGAGGTGGATGGAAAAGGCTTTCTTCCCGAACAGTTCACCAGCACCTTTCTCCTTTGATTATTTCAGTTTTGATCATACAGAGCTGTCTGGTGAATCAAACTCTATTTGAGTAGCCTCTAAGCTTAGTTAGTTTGCTGCTTGCAACAGGCTCTGCAAAGTGCTCCAGTGGAGGATTATACTGTGCTTGCTTCCCTTGTGATGCTGAAATTTGGGAAAGGCCACGTGCAAGTCTCCTCACCAGCCGGAAGCTTCTCCCTGGGCGCTGACCTTAGTTTTTAATGTTTTAAACTATTTGAACTGCATGGTGACTTTCTTCCTTTACCATCTCTCAGTGAAAATGCGTTTCTAGTGACTGTTGTCTAAGCTGAAAGAGCTGATGAAATCCAGGCTCTCAAAGTATGCCCAGACATTGCATTCCTTAGTAGTCACTTTTAGACTTCATCCAAAGTCAGAATCTCACCTTAGCCCATCAGACCATCCTCATTTCCCCTTTTCTTTCCCAGTTCTCACCAAAATCGTACCCAATTCCAGATGACATAAAATGCTTCAGACATTGTGTAGGCTGAAGTTTTTTATTAGAAAAATTGTAATTATTTCAGCTCTCAGTTAAGGTTTTTATTGTATATGTGACGAGCTTACAGAGACAGAATGTGTGTACCCAGAGGTTAATCAGAATGCCTTTCTGGGTGTCAAATTAAATCTTAACTTGGTTGAGGCTCATATAAGGTTGTGTATGAAATATGAGTTATTGATCCTTGGATTTCTGGATGCAGTTTGATGTCCTGATACTGTTGGTGTGGAATTGGTGTAGATCATATGCTTACATTTGTATGGTTGTCTTATAGCTTTTTTTTATCTTGGACTCTCCTTGTGCCTTCAGACTTCACTCAAGTGTGCAGATGTCTCTCTGGGGAAGCATTCTGCCCTAAGTTACTCCAGGAATGGGTTTTTTCTAACCTTACAGAAACTGTGGCTCTTTACAAGGCATCAGCTCCACCACGGTTTCCACACCTCACCTTCCAGCAAAACTAACTGCTCAGCTGGGATTCAGATTTATCAAGAAAATGAGTGATAACAGATCTGTTATTCTCATGCTGTGGTAATGGCTATGGTATATGAGGTCCTGCTGTTGTATAACAGGGGTGGTTGTTGCAATTACAGTCTATGTAGACAACTGGCCAGAACCACACGTATCAGAGGAAGATTAGCTTTGAGAAGCAATTCAGGCAGAAATAATTATCTTTCAACAGAGGAGCACCTTCTAGTGGTATCGAGTGAATATGGCAGCTAGTTATAAATAGTTATTTTCTCTATATAAGGAGACGTAAATATGCTAGATGAAGAATAGTAATGCATGTTTTTTTAAACTATTTTTGTGATTAACTTGATGATTAATTTAAAAACAAAGGAAGAAACAAACCTGAGTGGGGAAAACATGTATTTGAAAAAAAAAACCAACATTTTTCAATTACAGCACCCCCCCACCAATCTATTATCTTACTAGCTTTTTATGCACTTACCATTAAATAGTATTTTTATGTGTTCTGCTGTGGAACATATCCACCCTTTGGCTTTTTTTAGTAATGAAAATTTCATTTCATTATATATCTGATTTAGCTCCAAAGGAAATTTGCTGTAGAACTTTTATTTTGTCCAAAGTTTCGCTGATAACACAGTTTGTCCATCCAGTTCATTTCTAGCAAAGATATACTTCTCTGTATAGTATTTGCCATGGTTACTTACTTTTGCAAATAACGTAGTATCAAAATTTAAAATTAATTTTTTCCAAAGTTACTCCTAAATGTAGTGGATATGGTGATTTAGCTGATGTTGTGGATTTCTACTCTTTCAATGTAGCAAATAATCCTTTTTGGACACCATTACATAGTGTACATAATAAAAATGAACAATGTGCTATCTCTAGAAAGGCAAATTAGGATTAATGAGCAATGCTTAATATTATGTTATTGCAAGAGATTTGTTTTGTGCATTGGTGGAAGCTCTCTGTGTGAAATATATTCATACCTAGATTTTCACTGGGTTCCTTTGTGAAAAAATGTTGAATATATAAAGTTTGATTTGCAGGTGGTTAAAAGAAGACATATCTTCAGTTCCACTTTTTAATTCTGTAAACATAATCTTGTTGTCAAAGTAGAGAACTTGACCTTTTTTCCTGAAGAACTTTTTTGGTGTCTGGAAACTTCAGCCCAAAGTTAAAATAGGTCCTGCAAACTTTTTAACCAGTGAAAGCTCATTCCATATCCCTTGTTCTGGGTGTGCCATTATAAAATAGATTTGTTGAAATAACTAGTATTTTTGCATCCTCTATCCCATGGTAGGAGGACAAAGGGGTGGTAAGACAACTGGGAACCCGGGGCAAAGTTAATGGAGCTGGGGCTTTGTCTAGTGCTTCTGTAACAGTGGGCATAGAATTCTCCAAAGTATGGGAAGTGCCACGTAGTCACTTGTTAGAAGTGCAACTGCCTGACCCTTAGGCTGTTTTGAGTCTGGTAGAATAATAATCAGCTTCCCTGCAGTAAGATCTGCGCCGCTTGCAGCACATACTAATATTGATGTAGGGCTTGATTAACTGATTTTATCCCTTTTTAATGCTCAGTGTCTGTCTGGGCACATGTACAGATGCTAGTTGAGAATTATATAGCTTATGGAACAATAGTTTTCACCAAGTCTGAAAACTCTCAGATCTAAGCGCGTGCCCCTGTATTTCATTGTAGGCTAGAGAGCCATCTTGGTTGTCATTGGAATATACTTTCTCTTGGTCCCACAACATCAATTCTCCACTTGTGCATTTGAAATGCAAACACACTCTGTAACCCTTGGGGTTCCTGTTTGTGAGATTTAGTCACAGTGTCCAAACCAGACAGCATAGTTGCGAATATTTATTGAAGATAAGAAATAAAACAAGACCCGTGCTTAACCTGTACATACTGAAATTAAATCAGAAAGCTGTCTCTGGTCAGGGTTTCTTTTTTTCTGCATACTTTGCACCTTCAATTAGAACTGGAGAGGGGGAACCTTCTGCGTGGGAGCTCTCATCTGCTGAGGGGTCTAGACAAAAAATAGTGTACTCTGTTCTTGACCAGGAGGGAGTCTAGCTCGTATTTTTTTTTGTTTTTGTTTTGTTTTGTTTTTAATTGAGCAATCAAAATTAGCATAGTTTCGCTCCCTTTGATAAATAAATTCTTTTTGTTAGAACAGGTGCTCTCTCCTGTATTTGACTGACCAAGTGACTACTTTTTTGCCTCAAGAAAATGTAAATCTCAGGTTTTTTGTTCTGCTCTCAGCCAGTCTTTGATGGCTCAGCACACATGCTTGGTAGTGACCCTGACATTCCCTCCTCTGAGTCCCAGAGACAGCGTTGCTTGCCTTAGTCCTGTAGAAAATCTCTGGCAAAGCTCGTGGTCAAATCTAAATCTCTTCTGAGTTCCAGTTCAGCACTGAGGTTAGTTGTGGGTGGCTGTTTTCTGTCGACCTCCTCTGCATGTGTTTGACAGAAAGGGACATTGCTCATTCAAATCACACTAAAGGTTTATTATGCATACTTGCTATTATTTAAATATATTATTTAAACATATTAAACTATTTACATATAAACATATTAAACTATGTTTGTATTTTTATATGTTTATATTAAAATCAAGTTTGTAATTTACTGCACCATAATACTGCATTTTGGACCACTTACTGCAGTGACCATTTGTAAACCTGTAGGTGCTCCTAGGTAAGTGGGAATGAAATCTGCTTTTGTCTTCTGACTCAAAAAATGCTTTATAAATGTTTATTTTAAAAGGCTGGATAATAGATTGTAAACAACTCCATTTATTGTTAAAAATAAGCTTGCGAATCAGTTTCAGTGCAGTTTCAGGAGAAAAGAGCAAACAGTTTAGATACATTGAAATAATTATTTGGACAAGTTGTTACAGAATATCACTGAACTGGTACTGAAAAACAGAGATTTCAGCACTGCCCTTCAGGGTTCAACATCAGCATTATATGGGATACAAATACTGCTATGTTTCTTTTACCTACTGTGAAATTTGGATTCCAATGAATTCAAAGAAGGAAAATGTAGTTTCTATTAGGCACTACAGATAAGATGCTGAAACATTGTAGCTCTAAAATGAGAAAAAGGAGTATCATGGAATTACTTTTATAGGTCTGGCAGTTAAAAAAAAAAACAGCAGGTTCCTAAAAATGCCAAAAATTCTTAAAGAATAAAGAGTGCAAAAATGTGATTAATACTTATATGCCCTCTAGCTAACTTTTCTTTTGTGATGCAGTAAGGGCATCTAAAGAAAGGAAATTTTTTTACCACATTCATTTTATAACCTGGGGTACAGTCACATAGAATTAAAAAATCTGCACCTCAAGAACAAATGTGTTAGCATTTTCTGTTGCTAATGCAGGTTTTTAAGTTGCTTCCGTACTAAAAAATGTTCTAAAACATTATAGGAAATCAATATCTGTTTTTACAGATTTCCTTTTAGCTGCATCAGCACAATTGTCTAAACCTGAAGTGATAACATCAGTAAGAGTAAAGTCTCTAAGTAAAATTATATGTTAAATCTGTATAATGGAAATTGACAGATGCAGAAAAATTCTGGATTAAACCTGCCTACACACTGTAATTCTGGCCTGGCTTTAAGTCTTCCCATATTATCTGCATTTTACAGCTTTTCTCACAACAGCAGCTCAAGGTATTGCATCTAGGTAATAGTAATGACATTAATGTAAAGCAAAGAGGGAGATGTGGTGCCTTTATGAATCCCCTGTGGCGTTTAGTATAGCAGATGGCACTGACCATTACCACCCTGCTCGCTGTTGCCTTTGGGTAATCCACTAAGGAAAAGAAAATGTCAGCCCTTTCCTTGCAGCAGCAAAAGTCCATTTTCCTACTCTTATTTTTTTGTTAAAAGATGAATGTACATTCTTATGAACATCTGTATTTCTGTTCTTTTTTCTTTGACAAATAGCAAGCAGTCTTTAAATGCCACTGTGTGGCATTTTAGAGGAAGGCAGAGTGCTATATATTTCACCTGCATTTGCTCACCTGCAGTTTTTAGTTCATGCCAGGCCCTTGAGACTACCCAAATCGGGTACGACAGGCTGCACAGGAAGCCTAATGGAAAGGTGTCTGGCTATTGATGTCGGTCTTCTGACCGACATTGGCTGGACTGGTGGGAAACGGGAGATCCTAGGTTTCCATTGCCCTAGCACACAATGTACTTTACGAGAACATCGCTTTTCTAGCTAGGTCAGAAGCTGAGACCTTGAATATGTACGTTTTGTGACATTAGGCTGCATTTTGCCTTAGACTGCAAAAGCTGAGAACTGCAGTGCTCACTGATTAAGGTTCACCTTTCCCAGCCAGAGGAAGCCTTATCCATGCTGAGTCATGTGAAGAGGAAGGGACTGAGCTGGTGAGTGGTAAGTTGGGAGATGGCCTGAAAAAGAGAGCTTGGGGGGCTGTAGAGGTGGTAGGTCCCTTCCCAGGGGCCAGCATGTCCCATCACCTCTGACTGCGGGCTCCAGGCATAGCATGGGGAGACTTGGCAGCCCTGAGATGCAGATGTTTATCTAAGGCAGGAGCAGAGAAGCTATGGTTCCCTGCGAGGTGGACTTAGCCATATTACCTGCCTCTGCCATGGTTCTTCCAGCTCTAGAATCAATCTAGACATATTTTTTCTTCTGCCTAAAGAGCTTTGGCTTTCACTGATAAAAGCAGTGTACAAGGGTGAAGTATTTTAACTGTCTCATGGTACTGTTTGTCATAGCTTTTTGACAAGTGAGGTGTTTCTGAGGCATGGAAAAGAAAAGGTTTTATATCAGAATACATTCATTTATGTATATTGAAGAGAAGACCAAACTTGCAGAAACATTTCAACATTTTTATTTAAAAAAGGTAAGCTCATGTCGTAGTAAGTGTGAAAATTTCAGGTAGTTTGACTGTGAGATAAAAGTATTACAAAGACAAATGGAGAACAGTGAATGCATGAAGATGGCTTTCCTTAGAAAGCAGCTTTGGGACATTTGTAGCAAAATTGACCTCTTCAACTTAAAGGTTTTTGTTTTAGCAATTTTTGCTTCCAAAACAATGCTGAATTCACAGTAGTAAATGAGAAAGTTGTTTCTCTGACCACAGCTGACCACATACATAAACAGTCAAATCTTTCGGGCCCTGGTCTATCTTGTATTCATCTAGTATATTACAAAGATGTCCATCGTAGTATCTCAGTCTAGCTATGGTACATGAAAGCTACCCATACCTTACAGTCAGTTTTGTAGGCTAATACATTATTACAACATTCAATAATGTGAGCAAACTCATTATAACAGTTGGGCATTTAATTGGATACCACGTGCTCAGATTTAATCCAAACAAAGATCTGTGAGAAACCAGTATTGCAACATACTTGTCATAGTAGGTGATGTTGACTTTGCCTCTTAGCTGTTTGGTTTATCATTCACTTATTGTAGCAAAATGGAATAAACTTATTGAATTTTTTTTTTTGTTTATGTCATTCTATCTGGGGAATATTATAATAAAACATTTTAGGAGCATGTATTTCCAAATAAAAAATATGACCAAGTAAATATGAACAGATGTCTCATGCCTTGTAACTCTTATTTTGTAGAAAACCTTTGATTTCACTCAGGAAAACATTAGCATTAGTTCAGCCTAGTTGAACAAAAACGCTTTGAAAAAGTGTGTTTAACTGATTATAGAGTCACTTATGAACAGGCAAACAAATGTCTAGAGCCTTGTCAGCTACTAGGGTGTATTCACAGCTGAGTATCATGAGGAACATGAATAGCTGACGGTAAGAGAGGGAAGGCTTTTTCATGAGTTTTGTTTCCTGGAGATGATTTTTAAAGATTATGCAGTGCCTTTAGACTCAGCCCAGCACAAGGCATGTTCTGTGAGATGCCCAGGCTGGTAGAACAGACAACAGAGGCACTGTGGCACAGATACTTTTTGTAGGAATTCTCCTGTCTTCTTTTTTCCCTTCTGTTCCTCATTATTTGGGGTTGGTTAGGAATAATCTTTTCAGAAGCATAAGGTGGTTTCTTTGCTTTTCCTTCCCGTTTTTCTCTTCTGTGTGTGAGTACCTTGGGACCTCTGTCATAGATGGCTTTATTGATAGAAAATTAATGAGCTTTATAGGATTGTGTGGACCATGTAGGATTGCATCCAGCTACAGAAACAGACATGGAGGCAAGGATTTACTTTTGTAACACAGTTTATTCCATATTTTTCTTTCAGTGGGATACAAAAAGGAGCAATGCAGAAAAACAGGATTTACTAGAGTTTCAGAGTCCAAACGGTTTGTCCCTTGTTCTGCAGGTGAGCCCAGAACAGTGAGCTGAGGAGCTAGGACACCCACATTACTCCATCCTACATAAGTGAACTGGAGGAACCTCCAGCTTGCTCCTGCTTGTCCCCAGGAAAGAGTTTAGAGCAGGGCTACCATCCATGCTGCCTGTATCTCTTGCTCATATTCTGGGGGATCAGTGAGGATCAAAGGATATGCAGCAGAAATCAATATCGTCTTGATACATACTATTTCATGGCAATTTTTTATCTTCTGAGTTGGCCGAGATCTGGATTCTCCCCTGGAAAAGCAGGTCCCTGCCTGTTTGCTTCCCCAGTCCTTCCCTGGTCACTGGCACAGTGCAGTAAGCACTCCTCGATACTTTCCCAGGCCCATGTTGGCAGTTGCTGGCATTGTTCCATCTTGTGTGCCCTGGGCCATGCAGCTCTTTGGTAGGGTGATGCTGACAGAAAGTAAAAAGCATCTCATTTTGCATCTTTCTATGTGAGTATACTGCATAGTTCAGTCACACTGAGAATATAAAGGTCATTCTTGTTCAATTAAATGCATTTTATGTTCAGATTACCTGACCAGAATGGAATTTCTCCCTAGCTTTTTTTTGAGTCATACTCTCACCTTGACTTCAAAGCATTTCCTTACTGTTGTCTTAGTTTTTCTTTTTACATGCTGAAACACAGGCAGAGGGACTTTGCTTGAGAATCTCTGTAATCCATGTTAATTCTGCTTGCAAAAGACATTGCATATGAGTTGTGGGAGGGTGATCTGTGAAGATTTTAAATTGTTGTATTTGTCTTGAGCTCACTGGAGGCTTTCAAGCCAATCTTTAAATGAAATTTGAATTTTTTTCTTGCCAACTTTGGGTACTTGTGAGCACAGGCTGCATTTATAGGTGTTATAAAGGCAGCACTTCAAGAGGAAACAATTCCAATTTTTTCCAAAACAAAGAAGTGACTTTGATAATGTTTTTCCCAGTTACTTCTGAACTGAATGCTTCTTTCCTCATTAAAAACAAAAGATCTTTCTAATGATACTTGCTTAATATGTAATTGTAACATTAACATCTATATGTAGTAGGTATTATGCAGTGAGAATAAAATGATCTGTCTGAACAGAAAAACAACTGTTTTGCTATTAAAAATCACTACAAAATTTAGAGAAGGTGGTGGTCTAAGTCATTGTTTCCTCTCCTGAAAAAGCTCACAAATTAGAAGTCCAGGCAGGTAAAACCTGAGAATCTCTGCTTCCCAGGGGTGTGAAGTTATCTTTTCTAGCCTAGGACTACAGTGAGTTTTCATGTTTAATTTTGTGTCCAGAAAAGCATATTTTGATTTCACATTGAACTTTACCCAGCCTGAACACAGACAAATTAACTTGCTGAAAAGCAATACTGAGGTGGAGAAAGGAGAAAGAAACAATGTACCTTTAAAGATAAATTGAAAGATAAAAATGGCAAGTGTTTGATTTTGGAAATAGCTTACTGTTTACAATCTTGGGTGCAATCCGGTGGGGGCGATAAAGTAATTTAGCCCAGAGCTTCACACTTATCTCTCCTGTTCTATCCTTTTTCATGCTGAGAGCACCTTTGTCACTAAATGGCATTGACATTGTTTCTTTATCAGTCTGAGATGTGAGTGTGTATTATAGTAGGTAATTGCTGATGGGTGCCCATGGACTAACAAGCTCTCTTTCTTAAGGAAGCCAACGCATTGTTAATAACCCTGTCATATGTCCAATAGACAATTGACATGTTAAAAAAAAAGGTAAATAGTTTTCTTTTAAAGTAAGATAAAATTAAGGATTAAGAAGTCATCAAAGGAAAAAAGCAGCACTTACAGTGAGGTGAGTACATAACTCCGCTAAACAGAATATAGGCATGCGATTTTGCTATGAGATCCTGTGAGATTGCTAGTACATCTGAACACATGTAAAGTGTTTCAAGTTATCAGGACCTGGTTCTTCATTTCATGTCACAGTTATAGACAGTTAAAAAAACATTGTTCTAAGTATTATATATACATCTACATTTCCTCCATACAACTGAAACATAAAACAAGAGAGATTTAATACCAATGTAGAATAGAATTATTTTTATGTAGAGACACGTGAGGACAAAAAGATATTAAAACTCTGGAAATTAAAGAATTAAGACACTGTACAAGGTATATTAAAAAGTACTTTGTCATAGCAACTTCTGAAAATAAAGTTAATTTGCTCACTGGTATATGGGCTTTTATAATTAGCAAGGTAGTTTGTGAGACTTGGCAAGAAAGCAGGTCAGCAGGTGGTTGATTATGGAACATGATTATTTTGCCCATACAATGTGTTGAGAGAGCACATATTTAACGACTCTTGAAGGCGGATGTTCTTTGATGACTATACATCGTGCTGTTTTAATTATTAAAGTGCACTGTAGACTAATTACCTTAGACTGTCCTGAAACTGTGATGCTAAGACCCTAAATGAACAGGAGAAGCACTCCTGTGTAGCAGTGTTTCTTGCTCTTCTTGCAGCTCAGCCACCTCTGTATTTCAAAACTTCCTGTGCACACTTCTTCCTGTTGATGAGTTCAGAGTTCATGGCAGAACAATATGCTCCCCTGAAGCAGAACAGTTAGGAGAAACAGCTGTAATTGCCGAGGGTTTGGGGGGCACCACCCGTGTGCCCTGCCTGTCGGTTTGGAACCACTGCTGCCTGGGGCAAGATTTAACAAAGCTCTTCGATCAGTGCTCATTTGCTTCATGAGCAGATTCCTCGGGGACTTTATCTTATTATTTATTTGTTGGTTGTTTGTTTTCGGAAATGTGCTGCACTTAGCCGGGCTAATGAAGTTCCACTGGCAGTGTCAGTGGAACTCTAGTGCAAGCAGCATTAAAATGAAGTACTTGTAGAAAGCTTCTCTGCAAGTGCTCTAGAAGTTCAGCTGTAAGCATCATGATTGTTACTAATTGCATAGTCCAATCACAGCAGCACTTACAAACTTATGAAAAAATAATTAACAGAAACTCTGAGAAGTTTCCTCAACACTGTGTGCTCTTATCTTACTGTATTTTTCTGGCTAAGAATTAAAGTAGCTACTTAAAACTTTTCTTCATTGTTCATTCCATATTGCATGTACATACAGGTAAGAAGTGTTATTTCAGAATAAATTAAGGAATATTTATGACAAGAATATTTAAAATGCCAGTTTTGTAAAGCTAGGAGTTGCTAGTGTGTCTTTCCTAGTAGATGTACACGTTAAGTTTTACTCCGTATTGCTGTCTGTTCTTCTTACTCAGGAGACTGCTATACAATAGAGGAGACTAAATTTTAAATGGGTCTGATGACATGAAGCCAAATGGGCAGTGGGAGATGCGTGTCTTTGTAGACTGGTGTTTACGTCATTGTTCTTGGGGACAGAGTGATGTCCCTTACCCTTTCTGTCAGACAACAGCAGCACTGGCATTTGGGATGACATTTTACACTTTTAATTCTTTGATAGAATGTCTTATTTGCTGCCGTAAAAATGGTTGGGTCAAGGCAACTATTGATGCTGCAGATGATCTCTGTGACTTTATAAATGGCACTTAATGTGCTTGTGGTCCCACAGGGTAGTTGACAATTAATTCTGTAAATTAATATCACCATCATCATAACATGATGAGGTATGAAAGAAACAGGAAATAGAACCATAGCGGCTGAAATCAGAAACAGAGGTCTAACAAGTCTATTCTTTCTTTGTTGATGTTTACTGAGTTGTAGTGATGCTTTCAGAGTCAACATAGAGCACATAAAGATGACTGTGACTGGAATTAGGAATCTTAGTACAATCTTTGAGACTGTAAAGGTCTTTCAGTGCCAACCAAGGTATCTGTGGTGTCACATTGTCTTCCAGCTGCAACTGTGTAGTAGATCTCGGGCATTGATGCAGTTACTATGAAGATCCATGCTGCAATGGTACAAAACACAGCCTTTCCTTTGTCCCACCATGTTAGTGAAGTGATAGGATGGACAGCACCTACACATGTGTCAAAACTGATGAGTATCAGGAAATAGAAACTTCCGTAGATATTAACACTAAAAAATAGTCTTATGATCTGATAAAATGCTTGACTGGAGTGGACAGCTAACTCCTGGAGACTATAGTATACTGAAAAATGTGCCATGAGAGTCCAAGTAAAGTCACACAGCGCCAGATTAAAGAGATATATGGTATTGGTAGTCCATGTCTTTATGTGGTACACGTAATGTTGTAGTGCAGGTATATTGCCTAGAAGTCATGCTAATAAAGAGAAAAGGCAAACCAGAATCAGCAAATAACAGTACCACTCAGCTTAGCATTTCTGTTGCAAATGAAAATAGCGCAGGTACCGTTCATCATCTTTCCATGGAGTAAGCCTGAAGGGAAAAGAGAGACCAATAGCTTTTAAAGTAAAAGCTGAATTAGATGTATTGAATTTACAATTCAAAACTTTTAACTTAAATCCAGTATGTTCAAACTGGCAAAAGAATTCAGAATATGGTATGATGTACAAGCTCTCCTCTATCTGAAAAAAAAGTAAATTCCAAGTAGGTAACACTGAAACCTTACTCTACAACACCTGCACAGGCAGATCTTCATGAACTTTTATCCAAACCTTTATATTCTTTCCTCTCTAATATTTACTGTAGTGTATGATAGATGAGAGAAAAAAAGCATGCACCCTCAGTAACAGCAGCATCTCCTTGCCCGCTAATGTATGTGTGTGTCTTTGGAAGAAGCAGAGGAAAGGACAGGAGGACAGTAACTGCCTGTGCTCATTCTGTCCTTGCTTTGATTGCCTTGAGTATCCATACTGGGCCTAGAGGCATGTGTAATGTGGGCAGCTGTGCAGTGGGCTGTGACTGAGATCCAGAAGACAGCATCAAAATAAATCAGGATGATATCCTGCTTGTGGTGAAGGCCACAGCAACCCTTCCATCTAAAGCGCTGGACAAACTGTTGGTTTTTTTTTTTTCTTTTTCTTTGACTTCAGTAAATGATTGTCCCAGGCCAAAAACATTGTGCTTATGGTAGGATTAGAGAGAATTCATTTTGTCTCACTCTATGGCCCAGTTTGTATCAATGCCCATTATGGTATATCTGGAATATAGGTCTCACTGTATTTTTCAAAGCAAGGTTTTTATGCTTTTGAAGTCTTACATTTAATCCCAATGATTTTTTACTCCTAATAAAAACAAAATAAAGGCTGGAATATGCTGCCAGAATGAGCTGTCACCAACTTCAGTTTGTCACGTTCTAGAACCTCTCTCCAAATGATGCAGCAGATGCCAAAGTGTAAGGTCTGTCCAAGTAGGAGCTTTGTATGAGGGTCATCCAACTAGCCGTTTATAGATCAGAGTCCACTAGAGTGCTTGATAAGAAGACAGGATAAAATTTTGCTTGGTACAAACCACACTTTGAATGGAAGAAAGGACTTTTTCAAAATGTTACTGATTCCTTGAAAATTTTCAAACAGCTTCAACGGTTAAGTGGATAGTAGTGGTTTTTCTGAACGTAACGTTTTGCTTTCATGTCAACCTTAATACAGTATGACTTTTCCAAAGGTATATTCACAGACACAGGTCAAAATATAACAAGCACGAGCTACAGTGAAGACCTGCTGAATAGAGACTGCATTATTGTGCTTTGCAAATTTATAGTTCACCCAGGCAGTGAATGGACAAAAAGCTAGTTCAGACTGTACTGAAGGAAATTAAGAAGGAAAGTTGTTTCTCTAGAAGCTCAGCAACAAAAGCAGTCAAATGACTTTCCAGAAGGTGAATATGGATAGAAAGCCATCTGTTCTACTCACAGTGTATTTCACAGGTGGGGAATGTTTGCTCTCTAAGTGTATTTTGTTAAATGTTGAAGCACTGTACTTTAACCTAGGGTAGCTGTACTCTTTCCCTACCCTTCTCCATAGCCTTTGCAAATATAAAAAATTCCACAAACTTTGTGTAATTTTTTTCTTCAGCTGAATTTTATAAGATATCCGTGTAAATTCTTTAAAATGTAGCCACCCTAATAGGTACAACACAATCAAGTAACATTTTCTTATTAAGTGTTCAAAGGGGTTTGAATATGTATAGGAAAGTTATCTTTTCCTAAAATCCTTTTGGCTATAGGTCACGTGTGCTTTGAATTAAATTTTATTTCCTACCTCTCTGCCTTCCTTTTCAATAATTATGAGCGAGGGCACTAAGCACTTGATTCCAAGTTGTTCTGGCAGGATAAATAAGCCCTGAAGTGGCTACAAACAGCATGGCCACAGCTGCATGATGGCATTGTAAGGCCAGATTCCTGATCTCATCAAGCTCCTGGAAAAGGCCTATAAGTAGGTCTACACGGAGGGAGGCAGACAGCTGTGCCACCTGCTCCATTTTGCTGTAAGTTGGCTGGATAAAGCCTGGATGTACAGCCTTGTAACTACGTTAGGGCAACTACAGACCTGAACTAATGAATCCCCTGTCCCCTTCATCACCTTTGGTTTACTGGACTGCGCGCAGAGTTGAGCTATATGAGGTGATGTTGCTGGGGGTGGCTGGAACTGCGCAGCTGGGTAAGGTGCATTTGGAGCTCAGAGAGTCATTAGCAAATATGTCTGTGTTTGTGTAGGCATTTTCCATGTGTCTACCTTAGGATTCATATTTGGAATTTCTAAAATATTCTTACTGTCTCCTATTAATTCTTTGTATTATAGTAGAGCTTAGAGGCTGTAACCAAGACTAGATTCTTGAATCAGTGTGCTTTGTGATTGGTGTGAGCAACTTAAAGGGTGGACACAGGGGAACGGGTGCAGAGGTAGAAAGAACCTTTCTTGAGGTAACATAATAAGCAAGAGAACAACACAAGGGGTCCAACCCCCAGTTTGGTGCTGTAACATGAACTCCTAGTCTTCCATCAGAAGAATTTGAAGACTCTTCTGTAATCAGGCCATGAGCATTAAATGGACAGAAAGAGCAATCACATGATGGGGCATCCAAAATTGAAGAAGTACCTCTGATTTTATGAAGGGCTTGATATTAGAATACTACACATGCCCAGGAAAGCATTGAAGTTTATGGGCTCCATCACTCATAATTAAGACAAGAAAGCACGCTAAATTCATGGGTAGGCATTTTATGTTTCTCCTGTAAGAAGCAGTCTAATGAATCCAACCTTCTTACGGGTTGTGGATCTAAAGATGCTAGAAGAGTTTTAAAGAGACCTGCTTGATTGACTCAGTTTTTGTACCTGCTTATTGGGCTGTCTCTTCTCCTGGACCTGAAAGAAGTACGGCTTACATCTGTGACTCTCTGACAATGAGTATCTACAAGCTCATCTGTCATTGTCCCCGGCGCTGTCTGCACACTGTTAGAGAAAGTCAAGAGGGTTTCAGCTGATGAGCTGATTTACTGCCTGGTTTGTTGCAGGGCCCTAAATCCTGAAGTCTCTACTCCCGTGTCCCCCTTGTACCTGTGATCTGGCCTCCAAAGTCTTGGAGTAGATGGAAGACCTTGTTTCAGTAAAAAACTACTTTTTGAGGAAACTTCTTTTGGAGTGAAGAAACATTGTGTCACTGAAAAGAATCTTGATTTGTGTATATAGCTTATTGTAGCTCACAGTTTATCACTGGTAGTCATTCATATGGCATTTGAACTTGTATTTACAAAGTTCCATTAGGTTTAGCACGTTGGTTGATTTAAAAAATATCTAATATTTTATGTGTAAATATATCCTAGGAACTGTATTCTTCCCTGTCATACCTATGGGTTTTTTTGACATTTCTGACAAGGTCATAATAAGCAATTAATTTGGCCTGAAGTAAAAAAAAAAAGATTAAGCTGAGTTAACAGTTTATTTTGTGTAATTTTATTCCTTATTTACTCTCTTTGCTCCTTGCTCCTTTTTGCTTGTTCTTCTTTATAGTAGAAGCCCTGATTTTACATGAACTGTTTTATTTGTTGGGATTACTCTGAGAATTTTGTTTCCCTGTTTGCAACTGTATTTGAAGCTAGTACAAATCTATTCCAGTTACCCGATAGGTTTTCCACATTTCTGACCATTCGTACACCAATTTATTTCTGTTACACATGCTCTCAAAGCGTACCCTTTTAGCTCATCTTATCAAATTAATAAAGCATTTTACAGGGAGTCCTAGGTTTTGTTATAAAAATACGAAGCATTATTTGCAGTATTTATTTTAACATCTTACCTGTTAGGTAATCATCTCATGCATTCGCTTTTTCTGTTCAACTGAACTGATACGACACGATATAACACAATGTGAGTATTAAGTGGAGCATTTCACATATTTTAGTTCAACTGCATTTAGCATATTACACATACTAGTACAATGGGAACAATAAGTAATATACAGCAGTATTTGTATGCAGTTAGGTAAGTAGATTGTGCTAATAGCAAATTCCCTTCTTCTTAATGACTCAGTCTGTATTGTGATTAAGCTACTATTTCTTTCGTTAAAAAATGGTGTTCATCTGCTTACTTGAGAGTTAATGAAGTCCTATAGGGCAAACATAAGCTACAGTAGAAGGATAGTTAAGGTGTAAGAATTTACCTATGGAAGACAATATTTGTGAAAAAGTACTTTAAAAAAAAAAGAAATTTATACATATGTGTATGTATTATTCAGTGTGTAATAGCTAAATAGGGAAAAATACATTGCTTTGCAGAATACAAGTGCTATTAATACTTAATAAATATGTTTCATACCTGTTTTAGAAAGGTTAGAATTATCTATTTTACAGAAGTCTAGATTCCTGTGTTTTTCCACTCCATTAATCTGGACCTTCTAAAATCACAACTCTATTTTGCGAGTACTGTTTTTAATCCAAGGTTTCAGTAATATTCCATATGCAATGGCAGCTCTTCAGAAAGCAGGTGTCGAACTGCAAGGGAGATATCTTTTATCATTAAGCCCCTCCCCTCAGTATTTTGGGATAAATTCTCATTGTTTTAGCAGCCTCTGCTTGCTTTTTAGGGAAGGACAGACTTATTGCACATCACAGTCTAGACAGGCCTGGGGCTGTCATTGTTTCCAGCAGCGAAAGAGAAGAAGAGTGCAGGGGCTTGGGGCACGTAAATGTGTATTTGCACTGCCCCTTTCTTCCCCCTTCTTAACTGCCAGAATGACTCCTTGTTGCTGCCTTACTACTGGACTGGTCTGTGGACCTATGTTGCTCTCGCCCCATCACAGAACTTGGTTCACCCTCACCTACCTACCTATCACTTCTACTGCCCCAAATTCCCACCTCGTTGCAAAATCCCAGCCCTGTCAGATAACTCTCATCCTCCAACCCTGCTTATTGCAGAGCTCAAATCCTACCTAGCACTTTAGCCCATAGCCCAGGTCTGCTCCAGGTCCTCCAGTCTTCTTGCCCCAAACTTGCATCTCCAGTCTTCAGCAGCACACACCAGCCCTGGGATCTTCCTGTTTCATTTGCTGAATGAACACCTCATATTTCTTATTAATTTCTCCCACATTATAGCTTCACCATGTGTCCAGCCCTAATCCATGCTGAAACTGGACTTATCATCCCACAAGTCCCCCTTCCCCAGCTTCTCTCCTGAGTATTTTACAGCTTCTAACCTAATCCCATCTCCTCAGCAACCTATGCCAGGGCATCAGAGGGTCTGTTTCCCTTCTTCCAGGCTAGAGTGCCCATTTCTCTACCCTACAATTACCAAAGGCTTCATGCCCTCAAGTCCATCCAGGTCTGTTCAAGAGCTCTGACTTCCTAATTAAGACGTTACATTTCCCAACCCTTTCCAGTCTCACTGTTACCTTCTCATCAACCCATACTGGAAGCTTAGCACCTCAGTTCCCTCAGGGTTTCTACCCTAGATTTTGCAGTTCAACAACAGCTCCCAGAGATTGCCTTCATCCCAGACCATTCCACTTCTCAGTCTGCTCTATCACCTCTCTTGATACTTCCTGTCCAGCTCCTCATCTTCCTTCTCTTTTCCCTATTTTGACATCTTCTAGTACCTGACTGCATTATCTCCTCATTAGATGCTGTCCTTCACCTTACTGCTTGAATTATTGGTTGTCTTCCTTACCCCCCTTGGCTTCTGCTGTTGGCACCCTCTGCCTTGCAAAAGCAGATTCCCATCTCTTGCACTGGTGAGGTTTTCAATACTCCAGACAATCAACAAACATGTTAAAAAATCCACCTGGTTTTAGGAAATAAAAAATTCTGTCTGGAAAAAGGATAGACCATCTGTGGTAACCCATGATAAAACAATGATACTCTGTTAGTTATAGGGGCATGCAAGTATGAGAGATGGTGAGCTTCACAAACTATCTACTAAAATCAGTAGAGGTCAAAGGAAAGCTACTAGAGGACAGACATGTGAACACGAAAGGAGGTCAAGATGTCAAGAAGAGTATGAACAACTGGCCTGAGGTGCGTGACACTCACCCAGATGAGGAAAAATTAGTATGGCTGAGCTTTAATAAGAAAGTGGTGATTAGAAATTCTGGTAAGAACAGCTCAAGGGGCTGTACTGGACTTGTAGAGGTCCAGGAGAAAAAAAATGCCAGACAGTGAATAAACAGTGTGCCTAAAGAGTGCAGAGATGAAAGACAAAAATGTGATAGGGTATTCTTGCAGAAGCAAGTATAGAAGCTATTACAATGCTAAAAACCTAGATATGTTTGTTTTAGGAAAGGAGTGGGCTGGACGAGACAGATTCAGAAGAGGAAAAGAGGGATGAGATTAGACATAAAGAAGATCTGGAAATTGGGTAGAATGAAATTGTATGGGCAGGTGAAAAGAGTGAAGGGCTACAGGAAACAAAGAGGGGAGAAACTCCTGTGTTTATGGTCGTGAAGAAGAACAAAGAGAAAAAGGTAAGAGGAGAAGACAGAGAAGGAATCTAGTTCCGGAAAAATATGTTCCTGAAGAAAACATGACAAAAGTTTCACCTATCACCAATAGTGAGAGCAAGCAGGGCTTCTTTTCAAGGGCCAAGACATACCAGAATGCTTTGAAAAAGGCATTCTCTGCAAGATAAAGTATAACACTTCACATGATTAGGGTGCTTAGGTCTAAGAAAAACACACAATACAAGATTCTACACAGACTCATAATTTGATTTCCTAATGAAATTAGGGAAGCATATAATGTACGTCAGGGGGCATACTTCTACTTCAGGTATTTCACATGAGAAAAACTTTCTTAGACATGAAAAGGAAAATGATGTACAAGTCAGTAACCTTTTTTTAGCATTTGAAATGAATTGTAATGGCCTGTAATCTTTCTCAGCATCTCTTAAAAATACCGTTACTAATAGTAAATTACTGTTGCATTCTTTTTTTTTTTTTTTCCCTTTGGACTTCATATTCAGTGTGTAACATTTGAAAATAGGATACAGAAAAAATGTGCACAAGGAACTGAGATTTTTCTTTATGTATGAATGTGAAGAAATATTAAGACTGCAGGAGCCTATTTTGTAATATCGCAGTGAGGCATTGTAACTCAGCATTTGAGAAATTTTAGTTTGATAAACTGCTTGGTAGTTGATCAGTCTTTCTGATGTTACCTTGACAATAAAAATTACCACTGTTGCAACTATGTTGCTATTAAACATGTTAAATATTATCTGTTGGTACAAAGCCCTTTTGAAATCCCATCTGGGATGTTAGGTGTTGTTTTTGCTGGGAGTCAAGCACTGAAAAAAATATTTCTACACCTTTCCACCATCATTCACCCAATCATATATACATCATTAATCACTGCAAATAAATAGTCTTTGAAAAAATGGGAACCATTAAAACCAAGTATAAACTATGAAAAGCAGGATGGGGAGAGTGTTGTATTGCAGTAAGACTTTTGGGGATAGGACAATAAAATCAATCTTTCTCTGGCAAATTTGTAATATTACATTTGCGAAATGGCAAGAATGTTACCATGAGGAACAATCATAGCTCAAATACTCTAGGGAATGTTTAGTTCTCTGTGATACAGTGACAACATTTGGTGTACATATCTGACTTGGAAATTAATAGTAATTACATGACAAGTATGGCTGTAAGCTCTATTTTCTTTTGTGGTATGATTTTTTTTTTTTTTTTTTTATGTTACCACTTACAGGTTTAATCAGTTTGTGGCCTTGTGATATAATGCAGCAAAAGGCTGCATTGTAAGAAAAAGAATAATAATATTCTTCACCTTTGTGGATCAAGGACTTGAGCGTAGAGAGTAAATGATTTGCAGACAAGAACGTGGCAGCCTTGTACTACCTCACAAAATAGAGGAGCAATGAGAATGCACAGTATTGTTATCTCAATTTTACTGAGAGGATGGGTGATTATTTGCTTATTACTAACCATGTATTCTTGTGTACTTTTGGGCTTAAGCAACAGTCGTCTTTGGCTCAAGGGATGGCTTTTCCTCTGATACATGGAATTTCCCTCTAGTCCAGGCAATTTCTTTCATCCTCAACTGGTTCTGCAGTCACCCTCTCACAAAAGCATTTAATCTCTTTCTCTCATAAGCCTAAATGTTCTGAATCCTCAATTCTATGCCATGTTTGTGTTTTTCACGAGCTAGACAAACACATACGATGAGATCACTATTATCATGTCATATGATATGTGACCTGATGTTCTTTATAGTCAGTGGAAAGAGACAGGCAACCATGAAGATTTAATGGCTCTTTTATTACTGATCAATAAATAACTGACAGCAAATAATGGAACTCACACAGCCTGAGGTACTTAATGACACTTCACAATTTATAAATAGACTTGTTTCTCAAAACATTGTGCAAATACCACTTACACATGGCTCTTGCCTTGAGGTCTAGACTAATTCCATGAGATTTTCCCTGCTATGGTGTTTGTTTTAGTGTTAGGATGTAGCAGCTTCTAGAAAATGGGATGGCTTAGGCAGTTGCCCTTCCAATCCATCAATCTTTCCCGTTTTCACACAGATATGCAGCACTACTGTTCATTGAGCCTCAAGGTCAGTGGGTGACGGAACTAATTCAAATGGAAAAAAAATATGGTAAATTAACTTTTTTCTAGATGCGTCAGTTTCTCACTCTAGTTTGCTTGCACATGGCTGCTCAGCTTGCTGTGCCAGCATGAGAGCAGAGTGGGTAGAGATGTTAACAGGGGAAGCAGCAAGGGCTGCTTAACCAGCATGGGAATCACATGTAGTGTGTGTAAAACCACAGCCACAGTCTAACCAAGTACCACAGACGTGATGTGGACTCCTTGAGACCTTCAGCTCAGTGATTTTGGTTGTAAGAGCCCAACCCAGTTTTTCATCAGTTTGTGGGAAGCAACCTTGTAATTTTGTAGGAATAATATCTGTTCATGCTGAACTACAGAGGAGCTGTTTAGTTGCACGATACTAAATCTGCCTTCCCCCCACACAGTGGAATAATTGGATATAAGAAGTACAGTTTAGTACTCTATTTTGGTTTTGTTATCATGTAAACGTGTTTACTGACTGACTAAAATATGCTTTCTCATAATATTCATACCACAGGTCAGTTGCTCCGTCTGAAAATGTTTCGAGAGGACCACGGGTCTTGGATGACGATGTTCTTCAGTACCATCCTCTTCCTCTTCATTTTTTCTCATATTTATAATCTGTTCCTCATTATGGCAGGGAATATGAGGTAGGTTACAGAGTTTCTTCTTGTCTCCTTTGCTGTAGAATACGTTCTACTGGAAGATTTTCATATTATGCTGCTTTACAGTGAACAAGAGCTTACCAAAATGTAAACCTACTAGTATTCACTATCTCTTTTTATTCCTCTGCTTTCTAAATTTAGGTAGAATGGTAATTTAATTGGTTAATTAGCCAAGAGGATTAAAGTATCAGTTATAAAAGTGGGCTCCTAAACTAATGATAGCAACTCTTACATCAGGTTACTAATGAACATTATATCTGTTTTTTTTAAATTTAAAATTATAGCTCAACAAATTTGATTTGAAGTTGGGGCTGAGTAGTTTAGAAGTATAAGCATTACTATTGTGCATACTCGGGAAATTCAGAGTTAAAAGAAATTGAAACATCCAAACCTGAGGAAGCTTACACTCAAAACACAAACATTAAATGGATAGCATAGTGCTATTTTGGTTATGTAAAATAATATTTGCTGATCCAGTTTGTCAAAAGTATTCTTAAAAATCTTTTTTTTTCTCATAAGGTGCTCTGACAGGGCAAAGTTATGGTTGGCTGAGAGATGAACAACTATCTTTTAATTTTGTCTGGATTTATTTTAAATGGAGCTTTTTATATTAATTTTCTTGCTTAAGAAGACTTGCTTTCTCCTATTATCTCTAAATTAATATCCCTTTCATGTTGATTTTCCTGAGAAAACCTACATTGGTATCTAATACATACAAAATGAGTTCATTGGACAAAAATACACAGTCATGTTGTTTATGAAAGGCAAGATAGCATCTGAAGAGTTTCTAGGAAGGAATAAGAAACAAAATGTATATATGAGTTGAACAACAGTGCAAATAATTGAATGGCTTGTTCTCAGCAGAATATCAGAGCCATACCAACAGTCTGATGAAGAGTTATTTAATTGACCCTGGTGTGCTGTGTTACAGATACTAAGTGTGTCAACAAAAATACACAGCATATAAAGTCCTGTTAACAATGTGACATAAAACAAAAGGTGAGTAGGGGGTAGACTGGGTGTCACCCGAGTGAACGTAAGTGCAGACTAGCTGCGATAATCATGAGATTGTGGCATGAAGACTAAATGTATTGATTTGAGCAAGGCAGGTAAAGTGGCAGAATCACTGAGTGTTTTAGGAAACGATCATGGTAATGATATGCTAAATATGAATAGATGCCCCATAAGAAGCAGAATAATCATCCCTGAAATGAGGAGGGTGGGAGCACTGCAGGTTTCTGGCTTCTCTAGTTACATAGCCATACTACTATTGGTATTATGTTGAGATTTATATTTGGTATTTCTAATGCTCCGTAAACTATAACTAGCTGTTAGACAAAGCATTAATGATTTTGAAAGCTTGACTCATGTCTGGAAATCAGAGTTCATTCGTCCTTGTCAACATTCCTGCTCCCCATATCTGTTACAAGTTTCCGTTAGCTGCACTGAAGAGATTGCATGGCAACCAGCATCCACGTTCATGGAAATAGACACAGCCTACTACTAAAATAGCTGGTGTCAGTCAATCTGCCCTCTTGCTTTCTGTGGGGTGAAACTTCTCCTTTCCTGGAGCTTATGACCCAGCCCTAGATTTGTTGTGATCATTTTGGGAAGCTGACCATGCTGTGCTTTTTCGAAGTGGACTGAAGGCTTGTTACAGCTGTTTTGGGTGTCCATTCCAGCAAAAAGGCAGCAAGTGGATATGGAACAAACAGTTTCAGTCTCAAGCTGCACAACGTAAACCATCAGTCCTCTCAAAGTCGAGGTAGAACCATGTGTAGTACTTTTGAGAAGAGGGTTTCTGCAATGAACATCATCAAGACCAACTACTTCATGTTACCATAATAAAATGTTTCAAGGAGTAGACTATTTTTTCCCGAGTGAATGTAATCCTTATGAAAGCTATTTGCTTCACGGTTTGTACTTCTATGCAAAGGAACGCTTCTGTCTGCACCTTTTGCTGCAGTGCCTTACTGCAGTGGCTGACACCAGAGGGACTGGCTTCCAGGATAAAGGTCAGAGTCTGCCTGCATGGAGGTTACAGTCTTTGTAGAGACATGCTGACCTTCGTGCCTATGGACTCCTATGAAACACAAGCATCCAGAATACACATCTTTCCAATACAAGGGCTACGAAAGCCTTACAATTACTGTCTACAAGGCTGAGTGAAAAACATTCTTTTTTTGGCATGTGTTTGCTCTTTGCCCTGTCTCTGATTCAGCTTGCCTTGTGTGCTGGCAGGAGAGTGATTCTGACAAGTTTCTTAATGTCAGATGTTTGGTCTCATCAATGAAAATCCCTTCGTCTGTCATGAGTAGGAGAATCATACGTCTTGCATGTGCATGCCAGTGTGGATGGTCACAGCAGAAACAGAATCCTGTTGAGGGCTTGAGAAACCTGTGCCAGGAGAGCTTTAAAGTTCTGTCATGTTGCCATCTCTAAGAAGGCATATTTTACAGCTGCCAAGATTTGTTTGTTTTTTTTTTTTTTTAAAGACAATTCACATGTGTCTTAGTGTGGCAAACCTAAAATTGTGAATGTACCCCTTAAAAAAGGGGAGCAGCAGGGGCTGTAGTTTGCTGGGTAGAGCAAAAGCTGAACAAGTTGCTGGTATTTGAATGTGTATTATAGAGCTGTTTGCTGGGTGAAAGTATGACTATTTGAACTGAAAATTTTGTGACAGATTGGAATGTATCTTTTAAAATATTAAGTCCCTGTTCTTTTTTCAGTGACATTTTCTCTTAGGGACTTCACAGTTCATGGCACTGACCCACTGTACGTTAGGTCATTGCTCTTATAGTCAGAGCTGAACAGCTGGTGAGGAAACATGTCTGAAAAGCTGTCGGAGAATGGTCTGCAGCTGTTATTTCTTACTGCTTCTCATCCCTGAAAACAGTAAGCAGATGCCGAGCTGGGCCCAGGGCCCACGTCAGGCCCAGCTTGTGTAACCGCCTAAAGGCCTAGCAGGGTTGAGGCACAGGCTTCAGGAACGAGGTGTTTGGTCTAGCTGGTCCTTCTCTGCAAGGAAGATGTGGAATAGAGAGGATAAATGTGAAAATGATCCAGAGGTAGGAAAGGTTCAGCCATTATTCAGGTTTAGGCTCAGAGACCTGGGGAGCGTAGCGGGGAGAGTCAGTCAGAACCGAGCAGCAGCCATTAGAGAGCAAGGCTGGTCAAGGCTGCTGAGAGAATAACGCAGAAAAAGCTGTTCCTGCAAAAGTCAGAGTAACCTTAAGTAGTGCTTTATGCTCAAATAAGGAGGGATTTATTTTGGAATAGTTGTAATACTTGGAGAACAGTAAAACCAATTGTAGAGGATCAGAAGAAATATTATCTTGTGTGATGCCAGGGGCTGAACTGTGCAGTGGGAATGAGGCTGTTGAATTTCCTCTGTAATTCGGGATTTTAAGTTTCTGAAGTAGCAAGAAGGGCACTGCCAATTACATCTGCCCATTACATCTTCTCAATGGGTGTGGGTCTACGTTAGCCAGTGATACGGTACATTGCGAGGGGGGCTCTGATGCAACACGATGTGACGTACGTTGGCCTGGGGATCTGCCGTTCATGCCATGAGTCTTGCGGTGGTTTTGTGCACACGAGCAGAAGTACAGTGTCTGTCACATTGCAGTCCATCACGCTTGTGCACAACGGTCCATCACACATGTACACAACGGTCCTCTGCACAGCGAGCCCAGGCATCCTTGGGAAGAGGCGAGCTGCCATATAAAGTGGCCCTGTGTGTCAAATCTGTCACTGTCACTTTGCCTGCTCTGCACTATTCTTTGCCCTCACATGGCTGAAAATATCCCTCCTTCCTTTATCCATCTTACAACAGCTGTAGGAGCCTGTTTGGAGGTCTTAATTGGTACTCAGCACTATTTCCATCAACACAGGCCTGCATATAGTGAATGGAAGGTTTTTTCTATGATTCTAGACAATAAGAAGATAGCGGCTGCTCTTTTGTGGCACTCAGCTTCTGCTTTGCTGATTTTTCTTCTGCAGAAGTGTCTATCAACTCCTGCCACTTCATCGTAACATTTTCTTTGACCACTGCTCTAAAGGGGGGAAATCAGTTTGCTTGGAAGCTGAACCAGAGCATTGCCAGTGGTCACTGGGTGAGGCTGAGGGGCGTGAACTGGTGGCAGCACATGGTGATCAGAAGTGACGATGAACGGTGGCTGCACAATTTTTGGGTGCCACCCAGTCACACAGTTAGGGCTACGAGTGCACCGCAAGGTGGCCGGGTGGCTATCTGTCTGTCCAGGGAGGGCACAAGCCCTCTGCAAACATTGTGTGCCACTGGCCACATCTAGGGTCCCCCCACCCAGTCTTGAACAGTATCGTCCTGTTAATAGGGTCCTGAGCAGGAGATCGTTCTCCAAGTACCTTAATGGTCTTTGAAGATGTGAATTGGGTCCTTTAAGTGCTTATAATACCTTGTGCTGGACATTATTGAAAACACACAGTTATTGGACAAGATCAATAATATTGGCCAAGGCCAAGGTTTCTGTCAGAAGCAGTAAAATTTAATAAGCAGGAGTGCTGTTGAACATTTGCAGCAAACTCAAATCTAGTATGTGCGAAAATAGCTCAGAGCCCAGTGTGCCGAAGTAAAGCCTTCAGAGGATTAAACAGGCAAATCATTTTGCAGATGGAAGTTCTAGAAAGCTAGGGCCAGCATTGAAGAATTTCTTAAAACATTTTAAAAACAGTAGTTCATGTAATGAATGGTAACAAGGACAATGTGAGAATAACATAATTTTATGATAATGTTTTACAGTATTGCATGGTTTTAAAAAAAAAAAGGACACCCCATCAGAATCCTCTGTCTGCTGCTTGGAGGAAATGAGAGCAGTGTTGGGCTATTGAATTCTTAGGAGTTTCCCAGTGATTCCCAATTCACAGCATACATATCCAGTTAGGTGCCACGCTCCACAGTATTCTCCCATCTGAAGACCTCTGTAGTTCCTTGTAACAGATCCTCTGTGCTACCTTGCCAGGTATCTGATTTCTGCCCTTGTGTTTGGACTCATGGCCTTCATTTTTCAAAGTACAGTGTGGCAATGGTATTCAAATCTTGGGTAGGTAAGTTAACTGGCTGGCAACTTTTGCATAGTGCCGGTGAGCACACTCAAGTCTTCTTCCCCTTTGTAGAAGATGCCTGGAAGGCGCTGTCTCAAGGTACTCCAGTGGCACTTTGACTCCTATATTTGGCCATTTCTGATTGCTATTTTGGAGCTTGAGTTGAAAGACTCTAAAAAGTAGATCAGGATTTCATTAAAAATTAAGGGTTGTAATGTGCTGGTGAGAGCTGTTAGGATTTTGAAAATGATGACTCTGTGAAAGGATCTTGGCTTTCAAAGCACATGCAGGTCTGTCTCAGTCAAAAAGCCAAAAACAGTGTAAAGAGAGTAGTTCCCTCCTCTAATCTTTTATTGTCTTTTGTGTGGTAGAGTGTCCAAATCTGTAGATGTTTCCAGCGTCCTCTTCTTGCATGTGCCCACAGCCACTGCTGGGGGACTGATCAGTATCGTTGTGACCTACTCCATGTTTCAGTACTGTACGTCCCCATTGCCAATGGCATCTTGCATGCTGCAAGGCTTGCTGATATGCAGTTCCAGCATGGTTCCACAGGAAAGGGGGCTATTTTCTGCATATTAAAGATTCATATAAATGTGCTAAGTATAAACCTGGTGTGCAGATGTTGTGTCCAGGGCCCAGAGCTGTGACACTTCTCAACACTTTTCAGATCAAGGGCATATATTTAATTTGTAATGCCTGTGTCACCTGCCCAGCAGCCTGGAGCCATCTTATATCAGAGCACCATCTATTTGAATCATAATCATTACCTATATACATGCGGTTCAGGCCTTATGTACTCTAATATAAGTACTGTCCTGGCAGCAATCAAGTAACTCTGGCTATTGCGTGAAGTCCTGTCTAGCTCCCAACCCGGTGAGCTCTTGCAACAACGATTAACTTTGTGGTATCTGAACAGGTAGGATGAAGTGCAGGTGTTGTATGTGTTTTATCAAAGTACTATTGGATACTGTTTAAAAAGTGAGGGACTTGTGTGTTTATTTGTTAACTAAAGTAATTTCGATTCTTGAACTTCAGCAGTGATTTTGAGCTGTGTAACACGTAACAGATAAGGAACAGAGCTGATTTATTTAAGGCTGTATTTGAAACATAAATGAAAGGAGGAAACCTTTTTTTTTTTAATCAAATGGGAAACACCGGGATTGCACAGGGATGGAAAAAGTATTACTGGTGTTCATTCCTAGTGCGTTGTGGCAAGGCCCACGCGGTGGCAGCAAAGGGCACATTTTAACGGTAGTAAAGCTAAATCCAGTGGAAGTATACAGGGATCCTTTCTATCAGACTTCTCTGGATTTTTCTGCACCACAAGGAAATTCACAGTCCTTAATTTGTCGTGTCTTTCTTTAAAGGAATTCTGGATCTTGAACTGTCCAGGGGCTGTCCCATATTTTTGTTGTTTATATGTGACTTTTGTATGCCCAACATACTGTGATAAGCGAAGTCAGTACCTACATGTACTGAAGTTTTTCCAATTTTACTGCTTTTAAGTGGAGAATATATTGCCTAAAGGAAACCCATTCTCTGCTTTAGGAGCCTCCATCAGTAAACAATGCTTTGATATTTAAAATGACGATACAGTGATGTATTTTTCACATGACATCCAGAAATGAGAGTTGTGACTGTCTCACAAATGTCGGCTGTCTTGTCTTAGATGAAGCGATTTTCGGTGGACCAAAGGATGTTCAGTTGTATCATTATTCAACATTGTAAAGTGTCATTAAAATTGTAGACACAAACCATTTTCTCTTTTCATGCTAATTATCACATTACTATAGCAATAACACAAGTTGTTGGGATTGTCTTCTCTGAGTGCTGAATGTGTCAGGAGAGGGTTTGGAGTGAATTTATTACCTGTGCTGTCGAAGGGTTTCAGTTATTTTTATAAAGCAGTAGGAGAGAGTACGTTTTTTGATGTACTTTTGTCTTCTCTTATTGCTTATTTCTTTCACAGAAAAAGTGTGAATTACAGCACAGTTTACATTAATAGCAGAAATTCCTTAGGAATAAAAAATATTCTTTTAATTAATTTTAATTAAGGTTCATTTTGAAGAGGACTCTGTCTAAGTGATTTAATGAATTGGGACCCAATTACAATCTGCAGTTGACAAATGCATATAGAGGGTTTGCATTTAGTTTAATAAGCTGAAACAAGGAAACATTCCATATATACATACATTAACATGGTATGTTAATGTACAATGCATACGTATACATTACAAATATATACATTTTTAAAAACCACAATAATAGCTTTCTATTAAATACTTTACCTTTATCCAAATTAGTTACTTTTCCTTTTCCTTTTTCCCCAGTTGTGGCTACATACAGATTATTGTGTCCCTGGAAATTTGTATTTACTGAAGACTTTACACCACATCTTATTCAGGATTCCGTGTTTTAGTTCATTTGATTGCTTTTTAATGAGTCAAGGATTAGTCTTCATCAGCATAATCTTTAGAGCAAGTTTGAGGAACAAACAGGAATGTGTTTTCCTAACCACTGTTACTGTTCTACAGAACTGCAGGGTCCACAGTGGGTCTGTATTACCCCTCCAAACTGCCTTCATAGCTGTGTCTACCCAGCCATATGTTTCATGAGCTTTATGTTGATGTATCCTTTGCATATATCTGTTTTAGGTATGTATTTATACCGTTGTCATGCCACGAGGCAAATCCTAAATTGTTATTGTTTTTTTTTTTTTTTGTTCAAGCTCTCAGCTAGAAAAAAGGGCTTAATATTTGTCCCTACTCACTTGGCAAAGATAATTATGTTACACTGTTAGCTTCAGATAGTTCAAGCTTTTGTGAACTGGTGGAAGGAAAGGTTTCAAATCCGTAAGTCCTCTTGCCATTCTCAGAGACTAATCCTTTGGGGCCATCATGAGTCTTTCCCAAACAGTATGTAGAAAACAGGGACTCCCTTAGAATACATGTAGGTTCTAAACAGCATGGGCTGTGACAGGCTTACAGTATGTAATGTAAATAGAGGGCAGAAAGTTTAACAGATTTGTAAGAATTATGGTTGTAAAATATTGCTCTAAGAATGCAGAAGGCTGCAGCCTTTAAGTGGTCTTCAAGTGAGGCTTTTTATTGCAGGTTGTCATCCCAGCTCGGATCCTAAGGCACAGGTGTCTAGTGAGATCACATCAGCAAAAGAAACCATGTTTTCCAAGTAATTGCGATTGAAGAGGCCCTTGAGCCAGCATTACTACTTGAAAATTAAAGTTCACTTAAGAATTACCAAGGTAGTTCAAGGTGTTTCAACCTTTATAGCTAAACATACTCTCAGTCATATCACCTGGTGAAAAAGTACCTCTTGGTTCCATGTGCTAAATCTGCTGTATCGGTTCTATCTTCTGCAAAGTAGACTTCAAGCAAGCTTTTCCTTATCCTAAGCCAAGAAATGGCAAAGCAAAGAAAATGCTTAGTTTGGATGCAGTTGAAAGATGATGATTCTAAAATCCCAAACCCTTTAAAGGCTAGGAAGTTCATTCCCCAAACCATGCTCTCTGTGCAGACAGAGGACAAAGTAGAATATCACAGAACAACTGCCATAGAATCATCATAGATCCCAGGGTGGGTGGATGTAGACAGGATACCAAAGAGATCCTTTATCCATAAAGACATCTCAGGAGTACTTTTTCTATTTCATACCACTCTGGATTGAATTGACATGTAGACACCAAGGGTGTTTTCCCTTAATCACACTATGATATTGTCACTGTGGCATTGTCTGTTAGGATTATATGTGCTCTGTCAGCCCTCTTGCCAGTTCAGGAACCAAGCATTGCTACTGCCTATGTGTCTTGTTTTCTTTGACCATGACACACATGAGTTCAGCCTCCTGAAGACTGAAAAATCCTTTGCTCTAACCCAGACTGTTGAGTTCCAAGAGGAAAAATAACCTGGGCTAAAGTTAGTGGGCTACCCAGCCGTGAGATTGTGTTTGCAGCTCATGATGTGGGGCCATATGGCTAATCATAAGGTAGGAGGCTGGAAGTCCAAAGATGCTTCCTGGGGCCTGTTAGGATATAGGTCTGTCAGGATGATCTGGGTAGAGTACAGTGTCTTCTTGTACAGGAAATCAGGTCCTCAGGTCATCTCTTCTCACCATAAATTAGGAAATCTGTAAAGCTGTAACCTGGACTATTAAGAGGTTTTTCCTTTGGCAGGGGTGAAACTAGAATTGGGGTATATCTTCTGCAGGGCAGTCTGAGGGGAACTACTGCCAGTTTCCAGTAGCTGAGGAGCCGGTCCATTGCTGTCTCTTTCTTTCTCCCATTTGCTTTTAGCTCATAGGAGGACATTCAGATAAACGCAAATAAAGTTTTAATAAATGGGAATTTAATAATGAGCACTTCCATAAAAAGCAGGTTTTTAAGAAGGAAAATGCTTCTTGGCACTTTTCATCTTTCTTCATTTTGGCTGAAAACCCTGAAGATATCAAGTACCTGGAATGGAACAACATGTAGCGCAGCTGCCACCCTAGCAAGACATTTGCTTGCTCTAGGTACTGCTGCTGTATTCTCTTTTTATCATCCTAGCAGAACTGGGGAGAAGAAAGCCCACCTGTCCCTAGCATCTACGCCAGTAATGAGGTAGGTGGGAGCAGCAGATGGGTAGGCAGCCTATTCCCCAGCCTTGTTAGGCTGCTGGAGTGGAGGGTGCAGTTATGATTGAAACCGCTGAACATGAAAGCCATGGCAGAGAAGAGAAAGAATTGGAAAGTGCAGGAAGAAATTCTATAGGCACTCGCTTTCCTCTGGAGGCAGCCGTAGCAGCAGCTGATATGATCAGACAAATTTGGCCCATGTCATGCTTTCAGCTCCCACAGGATAACACCTGGGGTAATAGTCTCTTGTAGTGCCCTTCCGATGGCCCTGACTGCATTTAATGGCTCACCTTTGAATGTGACTACTTGTGTAGTCACACTACTTGTGTAGTCAGCTCCGCAGAATGGGACCTGGGGGTTCTGGCTGACAGCAAGTTGAACATGAGCCAACAGTGTGCCCTGGCAGCCAAGAGGGCCAACCGTGTCCTGAGGTGAATCAAGCACTGCATTGCAGCTGGTCGAGGGAGGTGATTGTCCCGCTCTACCCTGAGCTGGTGTGACCTCACCTTGAGTACTGTGTGCAGTTTTGGGTGTCACAGTACATCAAGGATATAAAGCTACTAGAGAGTGTCCAGAGGAGGGCCACAAAGTTGGTGAAGGGTTTAGAGGAGAAACTGTACGAGGAGTGGCTGAAGTCACTTGGTTTGTTCAACCTGGAGAAGAGGAGACTGAGGGGAGACCTCATCACGGTCTACAGCTTCCTCACAAGGGGAGGAGGAGGGACAGACGTGTATCTCTTCTCTCTGGTGACCAACGATAGGACCCGAGGGAATGGCAGGAAGATGTGCCAGGGGAGGTTTAGGTTGGATATTAGGAGAAGGTTCTTCACCCAGAGGGTGGTGGAGCACTGGAACAGGCTCCCCAGGGAGGCAGTCATGGCACCAAGCCTGATGATATTCAAGAAGCATTTGGACAACACCCTCAGTCATATGGTGTGAATTTTGGGGTTGTCCAGTGCAGGGACAGGAGGTGGATTCGATGACCCTTGCAGGTCTGTTCCAGCTGAGGACATTCTGTGATTCTATGTGTGAATGAAGTGGAGCACCTGAGGTAGTCCTTGCCAGATTATGGCCCTAATGCTGGTGGTTAAACTGCTCTTACTAGAGAGGGCAATCTAAATTATCTGTTTTCTTCATCGTTGAGTAGTACAAAAGAACATGGAAGAAAATGAAAGACCAGATTTACTTTCAGAGAAAATATGACTTGAGTTTATTTAAGAATTCATGTTTGCAATCCCCCCCCAAAGTACATGCATTTGTAAAACATATTTTGTTGTCATCTTGAAAAATCAGAGCACAGAAGTTTTTGTAGAAATGTCTGAGTTTAGCAAGTGATAATACATGTCTCCCTATTGCATTATCCGATGTTATAACCATCAATCACCCTAAAACCACAACTGAAACAAAAATAAGCTGTTCATTTAAAAAATATTTACCTGCATTTTTCAGCAATTACATGTGTTCTAGGCCTCTTTAAAGAGAATCTGTATATGTGAGGTAAATAAAAGTGTGCTTTAATGATTAATTTGCAGGATTACTGCAGCTTTTTAAAACAGGGTATATGGTTTACAGGTGACACCTGTTCATTAATATGTTCATACCTCTACAAATCATCAGATTAAGTGCTTGTACCTGTGAACTTTTGAATGTTTCATTCAATTTAACAATAATTGACTACTTTTTTATAATGTAGAAATTAGATCTCTCTATAAACTAGAGTATTTTAGCATTTTGACTGTGAAATGGAAACCGTGAACAGTTTTTGAGTTTTAAGAAAAAGCAGGTATATTTCGGTAAAAGAAAATCTACTTAGAATCATAGAACCGTTCAGGTTGGAAAAGACCTTTAAGATCATCAAGTCCAACAATTAACCTAGCACTGCCAAGTCCACCACTAAACCATGGCCCTAAGCATCACATCTACATGTCTTTTAAATAACTCCAGGGATGGGGACTCAACCACTTCCTGTGACTTGCATTATTTTAATTGAACTTCCCTGAGTATTTTTACTATGGACCTGGACTTGAATCCTCAGTCTTTTCTAAGCAATACTCATAATGTTGAGAAACCTTCATCTCTAGTCTCCCAACAGGAAAAAAGACAATAAATTTGGGGAGGGAGGAGAGATTTTCAAGATTTGATAAAGGTAGTTTACTCTACAAAAAATACTGAGGAGGTAAAAGGCTTTCTTGCTTTATTTCATTTCTTTTTTTGGTTGATTACTCAGATACATTTGCTGTTTCTTCTCTTTGTGAGTCTTTGTGCCACATCTTGAGTTATTTAGTCAGAATACCCACTGGATGATCCAGGATTTTTGCTTGGTAATAGCTGCAACATTCTGCTTTCTTTTAATGGTAAATGACAAATAGTGTCTTGGAATTTCTTCAGCCTTCTGTGCAGAAATACATTTTAAGCTTTTTTCCCAGTACAGTCACCTACAGGTTTTGAAACAAATGTTTTTATTTGCTGCGCAGCACCAGTATGCAAAGCTTTGAGACAGGACTTACTACTTTTTTTAAATTTTTTTGTATTTGCACCCAAACTGTGTATTACGTAGGTTCAGCACCCGAAGGAACTTCACACTCAAATAAGTAGCCAAAACACCAATTCCAGCAAACTGATGCAGTTATTATTTTGAATGAAACATTGAATGCTTGTTATAAAAAGTTAACGATCAGTCCAAAATTCTTCAAGAATTCAAAGGTCATTTTGAATAATGTACCAATAACTATTTATGGCTGCATCAGATGGCAGAAAAATTGCTAAATTAATGAAAAGAACTTTTTATAATAATGTACCCACACCTTTTTCCATGTTACCGTTGTTCAATTAAATTTATAATTAAAGCATTATAATTGACAGGAAATCTTCAGTATTATTCAGACAAAATGCAGTTACATCCACTGAGATATTTACCTTGTCCATTCTGTGGGGATATTCTGTGAAAGAAGGAATGGACAGTGTATTTAAGAGTGTCTTTGTTGTGTTTGTGTGTGTTTGTGAATGAGTGCCTATATAGATGTAGAGACTGAGGAATTTTAGTGATATATGGCTATTTGTGAAAAAATGAAAAGACTCTTTTATATTCTAAAGATGTATGCTTTTGACTAAAGGCATTACTGGGAGTCTCTTATTTCAAGATATTTTATAATTTTTTTTTTAAAATAAGTAAAAATTTTAATGCAATTCACCAATCTAGGAATGAATGAGCTTTAAAATACCTGAGTACAAAATTCCGAAATCCCATGCTGAAATGGTATTCATATATGCATGCAAAAAGATTAATGTAAGTTAGGATACAAACATTTTCCAATACAAAAATTTTTTATGCGAAGATTTCTTACAGAAAATTCTTGAGTGGTGTGCAGATAGATTAGAAATATTTTGCCTCTTACCAATGCTCACCTAGCAAAGTGTAGGTTGGGAATTTATTTTTAGAGACATTTTTACTGTGAAAGAATCAGCATGACTGTGATGGAGAGCACCGCTGGTCGTAAAAGCTATAATGAAACATTGAAAATGACACGGTTAGAACCTATCTAAATGGAATCAACCTGTAAAAAGAATTGTGATAAAATTATTTTCAGTGACACATGCTCTGAAAAGTAGAGTAAAGGTACACAATAGGTTCTGCTTCTTTCAGGTGACCCATTGTAATACCTCCAGTCTATCTAACACATAATGGTAAATGAGAATAGAAATTGATACTAGGTAACAGCAGCATTTGACACCTACAATTAGTTCTCCAGTAATGAATAAATGATAATAGAATCAAAAGAACCTTTTTCTAGCCTTAAAATGCTTGTGAGGCTAAGAAAGGGAATATTCCTTTAGCACTTAGCTGTCTGAAGTAACAGGAGGATGACACCCTGCTCTGTATAAAGCACAATGGGGGAACTTGCACAGGGCTTTTGTTCTTGTTTTAGAGGAGTGAAGGCCAGTACCATGCAAACTCCCCAGTGCTTCCCTGTACAGGAGGTCTGCTCCTGAGCATTGTGGCAGTAGTGGTAGAAACCTGCTGTTTTGGTTCTGTGACAGCAGCTGTTAATGACCTGCGTGTACTCTGCTTCTTGAGCTTAGTACTGAGGCTTGCAAGACTGGCTCAGGGACAGGAAAAAAGAAACCTTACATTATAGTCTTCAGAAACATGTGTTCCAAAAGCCTGGAAGTTTCCAGGGCTGAAAATATTTCTCTTAGTCTCTGGTCATACAGAGCAAAATGTAGCACTTGAGGTCACAAAGGCATCTTTTAGTCTTTTTGAGAGTTATATTGTTGATAGTTAAAAATGGCTTTCTCACAAAATCTACCCACTAGAAGCATTCCTTGCTGAAATGGTTTTCATATATGGATGCAAAAAGGTGAATGTAAGTTAGGATGGAAAAAATGCAGCAAAAAATTCCTGCCAGTAAGTTGAAACCAAAATTCAATAAGCTAGAGCATAACACCACCACAACCAATCCACCTATGATCAGTTCTTGTGACTCAGAAACATCCATCTTTTTAGATATTTCAGTTTGGGGGTTTTTTCCAAGTAAGGATTCTCTGCCTCATCCAAGAAATGGAAAGTAAATGCTCAGTTCTCATATTGGCAGGGTTGAGGAGGAAAACCTTATTTTAATCTATTGCTGAAAGCATCCTGTGTCCAGGAGACAGGACATACCCCAGATATTTCCACACAGGGGATATTAAGATCCAGGTTCTCCCTGTTCTGCTTTGCCTTATGTTGCAGCTGCATAAATGAAGTGATTCACAGGCAGTAAATAAGTAGAGTGCATACAGTGTCAGGGAGATTGCTTGAATTCTGTAGCGATGAACATTGCGTATGATTGTATGTGCCCATCTGGTATTACTGGTTCCAGCTGCTTTTCATTTTAAAATGAGAACAGAGTGAAAATGGCTGTAAATAAATATTTTTTTTGTTTACCACAAACTTCTGCTCAGGATTTATACATTGAAAATTATAGTAGGCTGGGATAGAAAATTTAAAATGCTGCTAGGACCTCTGCAATTCTTAACCTAGGCTTTCCAATTCCACCTTTCCTTGCAGTAAATTTTTGCTGTTTCAAAGAAAAACACAGGGGTTGGGGAATGGGGAGGCTTCATGTCTCTTGAGGGTGCCCTGGGAATGCCTAAGGATCTGGTTGGAGATCCCTAAGTCCCAGTAGGAGGCTTGAGATCACCAGAGTGGTTCATTTTAAAGCAGACTCCACGGTATTTGAACCAGCCTATATTATGGTTGCTACCTTCTAGTTAGATTCTATTCCAGAGCTTACAGACTGATCTGAGAATTGCATGAGTGTCCCTAATACCATGTATCATGGTTTAACCTGGCAGGCAGCTAACCACCACACAGCCACTTGCTCACTTCCCCCACAGTGGGATGGGGGAATCATAAAAAAGGTAAAACTCGTGGGTTGAGATAAAGACAATTTAATAGGACAGAAAAAGAAGGGAAAATAGTAATAATGATAAAAGAATATACAAAACAAGTGATGCAGAATGCAATTGCTCACCACCTGCTGACCGATGCCCAACCAGTTCCCGAGCAGCGGCCATGCCTCCCCAGCCAAGTCCCCCCAGTTTTCCGTTCAGCATGATGTCATATAGTATGGAAAATCCCTTTGGCCAGTTGGGGTCAGCTGTCCTGGCTGTGCCCCCCCCAGCTTCTTGTGCACCTCCAGACTCCTCACTGGCAGGGCAGGATGAGAAGCTGAAAAGTCCTTGACTTAGTGTAAGCACTGCTCAGCAACAACTAAAACATCAGTGTGTTATCAACATTATTCTCATCTTAAATCCAAAACACAGCACTGTACCAGCTACTAGAAAGAAAATTAATTCTAACCCAACCAAAACCAGGACACCATGATCAATCAGGACTGTTTCTACTGAAGTGATCAAGATTTGTCTCCTAAAATGAGACAAATACCTCCTAACAATTGAGGAAAAGGAAAAGTCCTGGAAGTAAAATTCAAAAATACACAAATTATAGAGTCAAATAATAAATCAAAAGGAGTATTTTTTTTTTATTTAAGGGCTTGGATACTCTGCCAGTATGTCATCCTTCTGGCTCTATGCAAGAGCTGCAAACAGTCTCAGAATACCAGAGGGCCAGGAAGAAGCAAATGGTGCCTCAGTAGAGCTCCTTGTTCTCCACAGTGAGCAGGAAATCCCAGCACTTTTTATCAAAAGGAGGTTGAGGAGATAAGTAATGCTGGCAGCAGTCCTGCATATCTTTGCAGAGCATGGTTTAGGGTGGTCAGCAGGATGCCTATACCACATGTATGCCACTTTCCAAAGAAAATTTCTTGAGGCGAAGAAACCAGGAGAGTCATGTTCAGACTTTGGGCAGTTGGCCCATATTCACGATACTCCTTGTTGCCTTGTGACACTTACAGGCAAAACTGTGTAGTTGCCAGGGTTATTCAGGGTTTTGCTATTAACTTTAATAGTAGCAAGCTTCCTCTCTAGATTGAAGGTTACTGCCTGTCACCCTCCTTTGCTGGATTAACATCAGTATAGCTCCACATCAATCTAGTTTATATTATTTATTATATTTTATATTATTATATTATTTATTTTTAATACTAAGTTATATTTGCATGAAATCAGAAATTATACTTTGCTAACATTTTGATTTCTCTGTTCAGTTCTTAATTTTAACCTTTATTTTCATTGCTGTTTGTATCATTATAAAGTAAGCATCTCTTTTGTTAATGGAAACTTGACACTTAGTTGAACATATATAACTGTGGAGCCAGTGAAGAACAATGTAGTACCAACTGTGAACATCTCTTATCTGTTGACTTATGCCAAGAGATAAGGGATTTTAAACAGAGCCCTATCTGGAGGCTAAGATTTGAGTTTTCTCAGCTGTGGGTTTTTTTGTGAAGAGACTGAGTGAATTTGAAGGAACAGTGCATGTTGTGGAGAGAGGCTACCCATGATCACATGTTAGAGGAAGACTGGGCTGGGAAAAGAAAGGCAGGGAAGGGACTTTGCCTTGTCCAAAGCACTGGCCAGTCTTCAGGCTTACAGAAGGAATAAGGGCACACTGCTGAAGAGGGTTCATTGCAGAATAGTTTAGACAGATCTTTATTTTGGAAAGATCTGCAGTTGTCTGGTGTTTTTAGAAACAAAAGTGACTATAGTTAAAAAATGCCTTGTATGCAACTCATCTTGCCCATTAAAGGTTAACAAAGAAGCTAAGTGTATCTTGTTACATGGAATGCAGTTGTGAAGGAGTGTTTTAGTAACACACCAAATATATCAGGTTTAGTAGGTTTTTGGAGGCTATGGTTTAAGAGGTCTTAAGCCTGCAAAATCTAGGTCTCAAGAGAAGGGAGGAGGAAGAGAAAAACAAGTGTCCATCAGACAGTGTTCCTGAAAGACGCAGAGTTTGAAAAGCGAGCCAGCACTTCCCTAAGCCAGTTGGGTTAGGAAAATACGTGATAAACTGCTTGTATCTGTTTGCAACTGACTGGTGTCATCCAAGAAGAGGATGGCACATTCCTGGACTTCACATTTTATCTAACAGCCTACCTTTTCAGGTCAGCCCAGATCTGCTGATGTTTACTGGTGCTTTCTGATTCAAAACAGACGGTGTAGATTGCACACAAAAGTAAAAAGTAGTGCAAGGTAGAACCCCATTCTTTCTGTTGAGGTTGTTTGGGTCCTGATAAAACATTGAATCAGTTTTTACTTTCTTTAGACTGGTGTCCTGATCTCTACTTTTCAGGCTGGGAAATTCAATAAGAAAAATACCTTTAATTCGTTGGATGTTAGAGAAACGCTTCTTTTGGGGATGGGGTGGGTAGGTCATCATGATAAGGAAAACCAGGTAGATGGATCACAGGTAGCGATGCCTGTAGTATCTCTAGTGGAGATGTGGATTCATTTTGTACTGGTATAAAGCTGGTGGTTCATCCAGGGATTTTTTTGCTTCTGTGTATGGAAAACTATATTTAAATTATAAAACTGGAATTAAGGCAGCTAGAGGGCACTGTGGCTAAACATTTGCAATCTGCCTTTTAACTAGACCTGATTTACTTGCCAGACATAAGTTATAGTTTGGAATTAACAATAGCTTTAAAGTTACCCCTCATGTCTTGCCATTTCTAGAATGCATCAAAATTACTATAAAAAAACATTTGAAAGATATGATGTTTCCATCTTTCATGAGCTTTTGAATGAAGAGCCAAAAATAGACAGAACAGGGTATTATGGAATTCCCACAAAAGAATATATTAACTATAAACTATACACATATTTACAGTGCCATCTGCACATTTTCAGATGTTGAAATCTTCTGTCAGTTGCTCACATTTGTCCAATTAATAAGTAATTGTCAAGGGAAGTTGTTATCTATGTGTTGTACTAGGATCTTTATGTATGTAGATAAGTGACAGATGAGCTACTCCTATATATGTCAAAAGTTGCTTCTCTGATCAGGGATTCAGTGCAGTGCATAAAATATTACTTTGTGAGTTTGTGTGGTCTTTACTCTTAATGTTTGGGAAACTGAGTAAAACAAAAATAGGTTTCTGTAACCTGATCAGTTTCTTCACAAATAACTAGCAATATTTCATCTGTGAAATGAAATTTTTCCTGAAGAAAGATTCCAGACTTTGACTTACTGAGAATGGCAGCTTCTGAACATGCAAGGTTGGATTTAGGGTCAGATGTTGTTGTATAGATTTCCCCAAGGAATGCCTTAGCCCTCCTGTGACCTCATTTAAACCAGTAGAACAACCTATTGTGAATTGGTACTCGTGAGCAAAGTACACCGAGTCTGTCCATAAGTAAACTGCTGTGAATTAATGTCAGGTGCCAGATAACTTAAATCACAACGTTATCTTTGCTGGATATGTGATACATGCATAGCTAATGGAGAAAAAAGATAGGCTTTACAAATCTGCCTTTAAATGTATACAGAATAGTACATTGAGAGACTTAGGTCTATGGTGCAATTTAAAATAAGTGATTCAGAGTGTTGCCTGTATAAAAATGGTGATAATCAAATGAAATACTACATTATTTTTCATGATTCCAGAGTTCTTGGCTTAATATTTCATCAGGATGCAACCTGGCTATGTGTACTGTTCTTTAATGCAAAGTTTACAACTGACGTGGCTGAATCTACATAAATCTCATACCAATTAACTACTGTTTTTTAATTACACCTTCTATTTGATGGAATCATTTATTAATCCCACCTAATTTGGTGTGTGCTGGTAACTGTTCACAATTGTGCAGTTCAGCTGGGATTAGTTTCATGCTGCAAGTTGCAGCTGCACCATGACTCAACTCTTCTCTTTTGTCTCTGTTTTATTGAGGAAGGTGACAATATAGGTAACAACTGAGCCAGTTATCAGTCTTGAGTTTATTGGTGGATTGACTGCATGCTCTGGGCAAAGATTTCTGTCCTTAGGGAGTGGGATTTTTCCTTTTCAGGCTGCTTATGATTGAGCCTATTCTTCCTGATTTTTGGCCTTGTTATTTTCCAGTGTTGTTGAAAAATATATAGCTGCACCAGTGCAGCAGCACTAAGTATATCCTGTAAAACATCTGAACAGTAAATATAGATATTGAATTTTTGTCACCCTACCAATAGCTATTCTACCTCTGTGAATATTACACAAAGTATATTTTTGAAAATGTTAATGGCACCTGCTGTGCTGACTTAAACAAATGGTTGCACTAAGTGTATTAAATTCATTATTTGGAAGATCTGTTACCAGCTTAACCTTCAGTATTTTTAATTAAAGGCAACTGATTTTTATCAGTTCGGTTGTTCTTTACTTTCAAGGAACAAACTGCTATAATAAACCACCAAAACCAGATGAAAGTTTATTGGGGTAGGTATGAAAAGAATCAAACTGACCTGCTAGAACCTTGGATTACAGGGAAACTACCCAGGGTAATTGATTCCTCTCATGGAAACTCAGAGTCTCAATGTGAAAGTAAACTCTCTACACTAACGCTTTGTCAATTCTGAGGTATGTTTGAGGCAACCGAACATGCAATGGACTGCTTTTGTCTCTTTTCCCTTCCTCTGTCCAACAGAAGACTTGTCTGAGTCCCTTCTGTCTTGTGGTACAAAGATCAAAGCTAGAGTAACTCAGAGATTCAGTACAGTGCGTGTTTTAAGTAGGAGTCGTCCTAGCAGTTCATTCTGCAAAACACCTATTTTATAAGTTTAATATTGTATAATCTCAGAATTCCACAGAGAACTGCTTTTTCTTTATTATTTATAAAAATTAATGTAACCCAGGAGAAGTATTGCTCTTCACCAATGTTTTGTGACTACTTAAACTGTGATTTCGTATACCTGTAATGAAACCTGAAAACTGCTTTTATTCTGTTCGGTTGATAATCCTTTAAGCCCAGTGAGCAGTTTTGGTCCCCATAACAATTCTTTGTCGTTGTTGACAATGTACTGTACATCTAGGTATTATAAGACCAAACACAGAGAAATATCTTCTCTGGCACCTGTTCTTTTCTTGTTCATGCATCATAGTCAAATAGATGGCTAGAAAGGCAGGATGGGCCCAAGTCTAATTTATACTGATAAAAGCCTTTCTCAGATAAATGAAGATGGACAGGGATTGATTAAGGGTCAGGCTGTATTTTTACTAATGAAATGTTAGAAGAGGATAGTGTATATTCAGTTCCCTGCTTCTCGTGTACCTGGCATTTATGTGGGTACAAGTGGATACACAGAGTTCTTGCTATATTGCAGCCTGTGATTCAGGTGAAACCCCTCCCTTAACCTGCTCTTAGGGACGAGCTTACTTCTCAGTCCTCCAAGCTTTGTCAGTGAGGATGGTATTTTCCCTTTATCCACTCTGCCTACCTGTGTATTGGGGAGCATTAAATATCATCTATTTTTGAACATTAATGAGTTTAACAGGGCTTGGATATGCTACCCCAGAGGCTCCTGCCCTCTGTTGGTAACATGCACTAGGATATATACACTCTGCGGTCTCATGGAGGAGAATCTGCAGCTCTAAAATCTTCTCGATCTGAAGAACTAAATATATCAATGGACAGTGAATCTGCTGCTTCTTTTGGTAAGCTGTTCTGAGAACTCTTGTGCTTCTTTTCCAGTGTGAAAAATTTCCAGCTCTGACTCCTGATGGTATTATACCTTTCCATAATAGATTAAAGAGTCTTTCTGTCCCCAGTGCTTTCTTTTTTTTTCCTGTGAAGGTATGTATATTCTGTGACCAGGTCACCTCTTAGTCCTATTTTAATCAGTTAAACAGGACAGTTTTAGAACTCATTGTATGTCTTTTCTCCAGTCTTTTTTTTTTTACACAGTTTTTCAACATGCTTTAAAAATGTGGGCTCCAGAACTGTATGCTGCATTTTGGTATCAGTCTTACCAATGCTGTGTATAAAGGTAAAATGATTTCTGTTCTTCTGCATTGTGCTTCTGTTATTGAAGCAAATTAGCCACACATTTCCCTAAATCTTTTGGCCTTCATCCCTCTTCTAGTGAAGTTTGTCGTTCATATCCACCCCTCAATTAGCTAACATTGCTCCTGGTATGAGCAGTGTATGAGACCATTTGAATATACGCTTTGATTTTTCTCTCACTACCTGTGGTTATTTGGGAAAGCACTGAAAAAAGCCCTAATAAATACTGCATTACACAGACTTTTTGAATAAAAAGACCAGTTGCTACTAATGGTCATGTTTCACTGTTTCTTTTCTAAACTGCTCCCCATATAGAGGCAATTGACCCTATCATGGCTAATACCTGTTGCTGTTTATTCCTTTAGACACTTTTGAGTACAGTGCTGCACTTCGCAGTACACAGGACAACCTACCTCTTAGAGCTTATACTGAAGGTTATGTTGGCAGCATCTAAGGCAATTGCCACATCGATAACAAACTACATTGCTCCAGAACAACTTCCCGCAGCCTGTGCTGGCAACCTGAGTGAAACAATGAGATATCTTGACACCACATATATGAGGAGGTAGGTGCAAAATACAACACTTACCCCTAGTCACACAGAAGAAGTATTGGAGCCATCAGAGGTACTGAAAGAAAAGGTGCTTGGGGCACCTGGAACCCTTAGTATTTTGATGACTTCCATCAGTGCTCATCCAACAGTTGAGTTTGCACTGGTGAATGCCAGGATACACCTCGCACTGTGCAACTTTATTCCTTTCTTCTTTTTTTTCTGCAGTCAGATGGACTTCCAGTTTAAACCTCTTCTGGCCTCTGTAACAGAGGTGCCTGTGTTTTGAAGGAGAATGAGCGTCATCTGTGTACTGCTAGAGCATGTATGTCATGAGCTACTCCTGGAGCTTCAGGAAAGAGGTGGGAGATGGGAGTAGGGAGAATAATGAACCTAGCAGGCTGCATAGATGAGTGCCATGGAGGCAGAGTATAGTAGTTGTCTCCTTGTGACTCACTTTAATATGTGATAGAGCAAATACTGAAATTAGTGCATTGCAAATCAAATGCTTTCAGTGCCCAGCAGCTGACTGTCTTCACAGAATCACAGAACGGTAGGGGTTGGAAGGGACCTCAGGAGATCATCTTGTCCAACCCCCCTGCTCAAGCAGGTACACCTAGAGCAGGGTGCACAGGACTGCGTCCAGGCAGCTTTTGAATGTCTCCAGGGAAGGAGACTCCACAACCTCTCTAGGCAGCCTGTTCCACTGCTCTTGTCACCCTCACAGTAAAGAATTTTTTTCTCATGTTTAAGTAGAACTTCCTGTGTTCCAACTTGTGCCCATTGCCCCTTGTCCTGTCTTTGGGCACCACTGAAAAGAGTCCAGTCCCATCCTCTTGACACCCACCCTTTTTTTAAGCATTGATAAGATCCCCCCTCAGTCTTCTCTTCTCCAGGCTGAACAAACCCAGGGGTCTCAGCCTTTCCTCATAAGGGAGATGCTCCAGTCCCGTGATCATCTTTGTAGCTATCTGCTGGACTTGCTCAAGCAGTTTCCTGTCCTTCTTAAACTGGGGGGGCCCAAAACTGGACAAAGTACAAAAGGTACACCTTCAGAAGAAAAGTGTAAAATTTCATCTCTAACATTACACTAGGCAGGCTGGCAGTTTCACAGATGGAGTATACTTTGAAATAACAGTAAATGATACTAAAATGCAGAGTAGCGCTTTCCAAAACTTCTGAAAAGGTTCTGGAGAGTTGGGCCATGTAGTTCCTGGATTTTTGTCCATTTTACCAAGCATGCTTTGGAGAGGGGGTATGTTGCTATAGTTGAAAAAGTTTTGTGGTGCACAGTTTGAAAGTCAAACTAACCTAGAATTTCAGTAGAAACATAAACTTTTGTGCACTTTTGCAGTTATTCCTTTATAATATGCTTGGGGCAAACTGGGAAACCCTAGGTGCAGAGGTCTGATATCCCTACTGGACAAGTTGGTAGGATCAATGATCTGTAAACAAATATGCTGTATTAAAGATGACTAAAAGAATCCTTCTGTAGGGGGATGTTATGCCTTACAAAAATCAGTAAGAGTTCTTAAGGCATCACTGAATATTTAGACTAATAAATCCATCTGGTATAACTTCCTTGAATTTCCCAGTCTTTTGACATGACTCTCATCTAAGTCTTCAAGAATCCTGGTCAGTATTAGAGTGAAGAGGTGTTCAGAGGTGAACAGTTTGTTAAAAGCCAGGAGGCAAAGGGTAGAAATAAATGGTCAGTTTTAAGAATGAAGGGAGATTATTAGTAATGTGTTAAAGGGATCTGTGCTGGTCCCTGTACTGCTTGGTATTTGCAGAAGTGTATTGGAAAGGAGAGTAAGGAGTGGAATAGCCAAGGTTTTGATGGTACTGCATTATTCAGTGTAGCAAAAATGAAAGCTCACTGCAAAGAGCTACAGAAGGATTTCACAACACCAAGTTAGTAGATGACAATGTGGCAGATGACAAGCTATTGCCTCTCAGGCAACACGACTTGGAGTTAATATAGGTAGTTGTATAAAAATGTCAGTGCAAAGGTGAGCAGAGGGCAAGGGAGAGAATGTAAGGAATTACTAGGAAGAGAGCAGAGAAAAACGAGCTGAGTTTAGAACAAGGAACAGAAATCATTGTGCCACTGTTCATACGTGTAATGCTCCTGCAACTTCAGTAATATACACAGTTCTGTTCTCCCATCAGAAAGTAACATGAAGAACTCGAGATTACATAAAGAAAGGCAACAAGGATGATAAAAGGAACACCTTCCATATAAGAAGCTGTTAAGTAGACTAGAGTTTATGAAAAGGTCTATAAGTGGGTGGGACAGAGAAAATTAACTAAGAACAGTTTTTCACTGTTTCTCATGCTATGAAATTTAGGTATTATCAAATAGTATCAAGTGATAGGATGAAAATAAAAGGAGGTACTTCTTTACACAACACATGCTGTGGAACTCATTGCCACAGAATATTGCAGATGTCTGTGTAAATGCAAAAGTATTCATAAACTCATGGAACAAAAGTATATTGGAGTTTTACACACAGTGATATCACCTTTGGCTGAGAAAGCCCTTGAGCCTCAGATTGCTGACAGCTGGGAGTCTGTGATGGGGAGGTATCACCTATAGAGCTTCTCGGTTCTAATCCTTTCCTTTGTCATCTGTCAGAGGTGAAATATTGGGACAGACAGATGTTTGATCTGGCAAAGTACAACCATTATTATATCCCTATTGTTCTGGTTGCATATGTTTCTTAAAAGTAGATCATAATAAAAGAGATATTTCAAAAAGTGTCATGTTTGTATTAAGCCATATGAAATACATACTGAAGAGCGTTAAGGTCTCATCCCCAACATGACCATTCTACCATTCTCTAGACAGAAAAATTATTTTTGAGGCTTCCTCTAAGTAATCTCATGAAAGATAGAAATTATCTTCCAGATACATGAACTGCTGATAAGGTCATGAGCGATGACCTTAGAAATCTGGAGATGCTTTGGCACTGAAAAGAAACTTAGCAAGAAAGAAATGGGACAAAAGTGAAAAGTGAAAAAAGTAACGTTTCCTCTTTGATGACTCATGTATATAGACTTACAAATGGGAAGATTTGTTGGAAATGCTGGCCTGTGTTTATTTACCCATCTGAGATTCTGGTAATGTGTCTAATTTTATTTGGAATTCTGTTTGTGTACTATTCTATTTGGAATAGTAGCATTTGTTTCAGTATATATTATTTAAGACCTACAGCAAGTGTGGGGCTTTTGTATCAAAATTAACTAAATATCCATCAGAGAATGAATATTTTCTCATTCTCACAATGCTGCTAAACACATACGAAGGATCATAATGCAAAATCTATCAATGTTGCAAAGAGTAAGTGAGATTATGAATTACTAAAGTGTTTTGTGAGAAATAGATGAAAGATTGGTGAATGCTATGTAAGCATACTTCAGTTCTACCAACAAGCTTATGAGCTGACTTCTATCAGCCTGTTTACTATTCTTTTATTATAAAATCTTCTCCTTTCCTTAAAAAGAGACTGCGGATGAAAGAAACATGCGAAACATAGATATGAGAAAATGAAAATGGAAAGGTATTTTGAAAGCCTTTTGTGGTACAGCAGAGATAACATTGTAAATTCCTTGGGGTACACTGTGTGTTCTAGTTCTGTCCAAATCCTTCTGTTTGTTAACAAATCCATACTAAAGACAAACTGCCTATTTCATTCAGTCAGTCTCCAGTTCATTCATTCACTTCATACAGCACCTATCAGACACTGGACTCAATATATTCCATCAAATGTTTTCCCTACAGTCCTAAAACATTAGCTAAATAAGCAGTCAGTAACCTGACCCTAAGAGTGACATCTTGTTATAAATATCCAAAGAAGGAAACATTTGAAAGCCTGACAGGATAAATCAGCTCCTCTCAGTCTCTCTGACACCCACACTTACACATGTGCATGTGTCATGCAACATATTAAACATTCAAACCTTTCAATTATTTCAGATTCTGTCCTCATATTTGCAATTTTCATACTTCTAATCACCACAAGTGTACACGTCTTATGGTTTCCTTTTCACAAATCATGTAGATAACACATTTTTGTTGCATGTCACTAGAATAATTTTGTTTTTGTCGGCAGACTGCTAAGTGACAGTGAAGTGCCTGTAGTGTGCATAAAGCAGCATCTTGTAATACACTGCAGGTCCCATGTGAGAACTTAAACTGAATACGTTTAAATTTACAGCAGCAGTATAGCCTGAAAAATTGCCAGCAATCATTTGATTGTGATGTGTGCATGCATTTCTTTTTGGCATGCCTGTATGCATGTCAGTGTAAATCTTCCGTTAAGATCAGTGACAGTATTATGAACTCAAGTTAGTGGCCCAACCTTTTACTTAACTAAATGATGTTAGTTCACAGAGAGAATATCAATAGTTGTGCCTCTTCTGTAGAGCGTGTAGAAAACTTGATCGTCTTGAAAGGCAGTATTTCAGTATCACTAGTAATATGTACCTATGTATTCAGAAACCAGTTGCTAAGTCTGAAGGATTTCCTGAGCAGGAATACAATGCAGGACAATAGATTAAATTTTAGCTACAGTCGTATAGTATAAACACAGAGGATTAGTAAAATATTACAGCAGTGCAGATGAAATAAATGATTTTTGTTCACTTATACTATAAAGTCAGGGAGCTTTTTGCAATACTTTTCTTAAAAATGCAGGTTTTAGAACTGAGGCATATGGGAAGCACCTCTCTCCACTGCCATAAATTCTACTGGCTTGCGTCATGTATAATTCATAGACTTTTAAAGTCAGGGCATTTCAAAGATTAATTATTTTAACAGCTAAACATTTCTACCTTGTTTCTATTTTGTGTTGTTTAACTTAAATCTTTCCACCATTCATTGTTGTTACTTGATTTTTGGCTGGATTAAAGAGCTCTCTACTATCAACCATCTCCCATGTAGGTACTTGTATAGTGTAATCAAGTCCCCTCTTAATCTTCGCTTTGATCAGATAGACACAAATTCTTAAGTCTGTCATTGGAAGGCAGGATTTACAGTCCTCTGATTATCTAGTGGTTCCTGTATAAGTATTTTCCTTTTTTCTGGTGTTTTCCATCAGAGCATCAGAACTTGAAACAGCACTCTGAAAATACACATACTGTCCATAAATACCTCCATACCTAGGAGTAATACCATCATTGCAGTCTTGATAGGTATTTCTTTGCTTATATTCCCAAGGATGTTGTTATTGATTAGCTGTAGTACTGTATTGGGACCTTGTGTTTTGTTAGCTGTAATGATGCTCATAGTATGCTTTCTCAGATGATATCCCCCATGTTTTACAGATCAGCACTGTTTTATTGAATATTAAAATGTTATTTGAATTACACAATGTAATAGATGATCCAGATTACATAATTGTGCCTGTGATTTGCAGTATAACTGCATCACCTGCAATTTTATTAATGGTAAACTGGTAGTGTTTTCAGATCAGTGACAACTGGTCTTGTAGGACCCAGGACAAGTATGTACAGAACTGCATCATGTAACGCAGAAGGATTCACTGCCTATTCTTTCAAATCTCAGTTCTGAAGGATTGGTTTGTTTCAGCATTCAGACAACATGATGGTTTGGAAGGGTTGTATTCTGTTGCTGCTACACATGCTGTACATGTTTGAAAGATGGCTTCTATTTGGTAGGACTTTTAAACTGGAATTTTTGAGAAGACTCACCTGCATGAGTATTTTGAGAATACTTACTTACATGGAGTCTATCATATGGTGAAACGGTACTTTTCAGGTTGTTAATGATAATCAGTGGCGTGAAATGATGATGAGTGAAAAGTCTTTGGCAGTGATTTCAAAATATGGATCCTATTTCTTTTGTTAAAAAGTTTATTCAGCTGTTTATGCATAAAGCAACTTTTTTAAAGAGAATCAAATCCTATAGGCAGTATCCTTGCAGGTTGGTTGTGAAAGGTGCAGTCTTTTTCAGCTCCTCAAAAACTCACCTTTCCCATTACTGAAATCAGTGGAGCTATGTAAATTTTTATCAGCTAAGGTTCTGGCTTAGCTTATGTAGTAAGTTTGGAATTCACACAGTCAAATGTTTTGATGTCAACCTTTCAAGAAAAAAAATTGTTGCTTTGGAGATATGTCTCTGCTTTATCCTTCTTCCTCCCACTACCTCCAAAAATACTCCGCTCGCTCTCCCAGAGCGGGTGAAGTTTCACAGAACATTAGGAGGAAAACAGAGCTGTCCTTTCCTGGGTGCTGCAGTGATGATGATGCCCTTTTTCTGAGCGGTATGCTCCACTGCTGTAATCTCTCTTCTCCCAGACGGTTTTTTCCAAACTCAGATGCCCTTACTGCAAAGAATATTTTCTGCCCTGAACAACCGTTAAACTTGTTTTCAGACATATATTTTAACAATTTGGAGTTAGACACCTGGCAGCCTGTTGTTAGGGACCAAGTTCTGCATAATGTCAGGCTGAACTCACAGTGACAATTAAGTGATTTTACTGCTACCGTGGTACAGGAGAAACTATATTTGGAATTTGGTTTTCCTTTCAGTGAAACACCGGTGACTGCTGAAGTCTGCAGGCATGAAATACTTGTCTTATAAGAGTGTTTTCTTCTTGCTACCATCTGTGAAAATTTGAAGCTTTAAACATTTGTCTCATGCATTTATGTGTGGGAGGTGTGATACTTTCAGTTTAATAAATGAGTCTTAGCTTGTTTACAATATATCAGAATTGACTATAGTTTGGACAGTGTGCATCTGTTCTGGAAAATGTCTAGTGTACTTACTTTATAATGGAGTGTGATTATGTTTATACTTAATTTCTCCTGCACAATGAACCATAATTAAAATTTAATTTGTAATCCTTCGGTAATACAGTATGAAGCTGCTGTCAATTAATTGGAAGCAATTAATTCATTAGATAGAAATGAAAGTACCGCAGGAACAATGAGCATAGATAGCAGGGCAGTGACAACATCTGTGGGGGACGGACAAACGTAGTTCAAGTCTCCAGGCCACAGATTTCCTTCAGCAGTATTAGTAATCCATTTGCTACAAAAAGATATGTCTGTACCTGTTTTTTAAATCTGTTTTTGCTTCATAAACTCCTTGGAGTCTGAATTAATTTGTGTGTGAGTTGCCATTTTGTATTTAGAAATCTGCTTCAGACTGATGAGCATGGTTTGACCATTGCCCTGCCATTTAGGGAGGCGGGTGCTTGAGAGAGGATTCAGGGAAGGTGCAGGGGCGGGCTAGCCACTGGGTAGTTCTTGATAACTCAGTTACTTCAGGAAACACTTTTTTCGTTCCTGGCTAGAGGTGAGTTTTCCAGCCTGGAAAATGGAAAAAAAGATTCAAAGAGGGGAAGGAGCAGAGTCTGAGAAGCGGAGCCCTCTGCCACCACCTCCTAAAAGTTAGGCAGAAGAGTTGAATGGAAGTAGCCAGACTACAGACCTGCATGTCTTAGGACCAGACAAGGCACAAATTCTTCACATAGATCAATTTGCTCACCACCTCAAGATAGGAGGGGATTTAAGATGTTTCTTACGTACTTAAATAGTAAAGGACTTCATATGACTCACTTGGCATGCATTAAATCTGTCTAATTTCTTAAATATGGAAATGCTGGACTTTCTTCCCATGGTCTGACTTCTATTCTGGGGCCACCTCTGGGCCACCAGTTATAGTCTCTTCTCCTTGTCAATGTTGCAGCAAAAAAGAAGCTCACATCAGTTACTGTCTATACGTCTTCCACATGAACAACCTAATTAATTGGTGTGCTCTGGCCTGTGTTAGCTTCAGGGGACCACTTTAACTGACACAGTCAAAAGTACTCTGGTCAGTCTTGTTCCTTCTTGTTACTTATTTGATGGAGTTTCTCTTTCTGCTTCCCCAAATCTGTTTGCATCTCCCAGAAGACCAGCTCTTAGACTGGTTCCCTGTCCTGCTGTGTTTGTACATCATGGGCTCAACATAGCATGGGTAAGCCCTACCACTCCTGAAGAGCTGGCTCTTACTGTGACACCCACTCTGAAAATTTACCTTCTGATATGGTATGTATTTTGTGAGCTTGGATATCGAAACCTTTTTTACTGTTGAGAGCCTACACCTAGTCTAAAATAGCTTTGCCCAGTTCATTTTCTCAGATCAAAATTCGCCCTTGCATGGAAAAGGAACAGGCGTGGAGTGTAACCTCTTTCACAGTTAGATATAATCTTAAGTGACAAGAATAGGCTTTCTGCTAAAGTAGGACTAACTTCTAACCTTCTCAAAAGGGTAAGATAAATACAGGCTCATCTTGCTTCCAGCTAGGCAAGCAGAACCTGCGCAGCCTCTATCTATGTTAACAAGTTGTGTGGCAAAACAAGAGTGGAACTGTAAAGCAAAAAAACTGGTGCTGAGGGCTGAGCATCCTCACTATGTGCAGTTTGGGGTGTGCGAGGGAGTTACTTCAGCCTAGCACTAGTCTGGTCCTGGTGTGAGCACCAGTGCCACTGCAGGAGCATAGGAGATGGAATACGAGTAGGAAGCTGGGACCTCAGTAGTGTGCAGCCTTCGCTTTAAGTTTAATATTTTTCATATTGCTTTCTATATTCCTCACCACTGGGAGGCAGCTTATGTCCAGGATCCAAACCAGCACTATCCTGCAAAGCAAAGAAATGGTTTGCATTTTGGATAAACAGGTGCTTTGTAGGGGATGTAGAACAGCATCTGATCAGGTGAAATGAAAGCTCCAGTTTTGTTCTGTCTCAGAATAAATGGGGAAGCTCATTGCTTCCAGGCCACTAGGCTGGTTGTAATAATTTCCTTTTGTGCGATTTCTCTAAAGTTCTGGTCATCACTAAAATGAGATGTCTGGAAACCAGTGATTCTCTGGATGCAATACTGTGAAGGAGAAGAATGGGCTAAACTGAGATAACAGAATTTTAATTCCTGTATACTTAGAGTGTGTGTTTTTTATCGAAGTATCTTTTGCTCAATAGATGCACCAAGTTATGATTGCCTATTGGTATTGTACACCAAAGGCCATTACACCTTCAGAGGGACCAACTTATACTGCTGTTCTCTTGGGAAAAAAGAGTTCTTTAGAAAGGAGAGTTGCTGGTGAAATTTGCTGTGGTTAAAATATGCACAGTGGTACCACAGAGTGTTAAAAAGAGTTCTGGAGCTGTCTGCACTTCAGACAAACAGTGGTTAGCTGCTCTACGAGGTTTTCCAAAGTGCCCTTGGATTAAATTATGTTGTATCAGAAGAAACACTAAGACATGAGTAAATTATTTGTCAATGTTGTTGCCAGCATATACATAAATAAAACACTTGTTGCTGTATGTCAGTTTTCACTAGGACCCAGCAGCAACAAAAAACTTCTGTGGTGATACTTTTTTTTCCACCCCAGTTTAAACCTATGTAGAGGATCTTCTGAAAGTAGCATGCCAACACATTTCTTATAGCTGTTTGCACACATCAAAGAAGTTATTTTTTGTTTAGTTTTATGACCTGTGGATATCTGTCATCTCATAAGAATATAAGAAAGGTGGTAATGTGTCAGACTGCTCATCTAACTTTTACAAACATCCTATTTCTGACAGTGTCAGATGTCTGGGAAAGGAGCACAGGAGAAGGATACATTGGTGCTTCTCCCAGTGTACCCTCACCATTTCCACCAGTGCAGTGCTTAGGAGTTGTCTGACCTAGATGATGTACCCATATATTAGTAGCCGTTAATAGGCTTTCTTCAATGAATTTATAATATCACTTTTTCAGATTACCTACATTTTTTGCTACTACACTACCCAGCAAAAAGAATTCTAAGCTTATATTATGCACTCTGTGGAAAATACTTGCTTCTTTTAAGATCCCAGTAATGACATTGGCTATTTCCTAATTTTTGTGTTAGGGGGCAAAATTAATAATATTGTCTGTTCATATTGTTTCTCTTTTTATATTTGGGTCCTGTGTATGTCTTCTGCTGATGTTTATTTTCTTTTCTCTGAAATGCCCAATTTGAGCTTCAAAAATGGCATTATCTTCAGTGGTAGCAAACAAACAGAAATGGGGACTAATTTGTTTAAAAAAAAAAAGCAGAGGGAGGACAAAGGCCATCTTGAATTAATGACATTGTTCATGCAGGGTCATCACCAGGTGAAATTTCAGTTTACAGTGAAGGAAGAATCTCATGAGAGACTACAAATGAAATGGAATTTACTTTCTGAGACATACAAAAGAAAGAAAAAAACCACCATAAAGGGAAATTCATACACTTGAGATAGATGAATTCCCTAAATTGTCACGGTCTGCATTTCCTTCCCTTTGTTACATGTGCATGCAGGTAACTCCCTTAGAATTCCTCATTGCTCCTTACGTATAAGTGCAGCAGTGTAGCTGGCGCCAGACACCTTGTAAAAGAAAACTAACTTTCTCCTTACTGCTGTTGATAAAAGGTTTGTTATTACACCCAAAGAGTAGTGAAGTGGAGCAGAGAGAATGATTTTTTTTGCACAATATCTCCTATATTCAGCCTTTGTTTCATCATGACTAAAATGGTGTTATTGTATTTGCTAGACAACAATGTTTTGGCTGAGGAAGGAATGCTCCTATTGAAAACAGTGCTTCAAAGAATGTTTTGTCTGCTTTTCATCTATTGTACTGGCATTTCTAACTCTTAATATACAAAGGTGACATATACTTTGGATTGGTGCTTCTTTTCAAGACAGTTAAAAAACATTTTGTCAATCTGTGTTTGTCAATAGAAGGGGTATTATTAAGCCTGTGGGACCAAAATTTGACCTGTTTTTTATGGTTTGCACTTTGGAGATGTGTACACTGAAAGCTTTCCCCCCCACACTTATATCATTACAGAGCATTCATTTTAAAGAATTTGATCTTTCTGTCTGCAGGTGAAACAAGTTAAAGACAACAAGAAACCTTGACGAATAAATGACTTGAACTACTGTACAAGGCAGCAAAATTCAGGGGTAACACTGTGCTGCTGTTACCATTTTGAAACTGAAATAGTTCAGAGTGTGATAGAGTAAAAATACACTATTATCTTTTTATTAGGTTGGTGATGAGTTCTGCTGAGATGTGCAAGCACATCAGATGACTGAGTTGCATAACAAAGCATTCATTTTGCATGGTATTTCCTCTCCAGAAGTTTTGCAATGTGACTTGAAGAGCTTTATTCTATCTACTGCTCATTATTGAAGGCTTTGAAAGAGATAATTTGATTGAAAATGCTTCCATTCCAAGGATATCTTCCTGCCTGTGGACCACTGAGAAAAAGAAAAGAAACAGCATGGAGAAGTTGGGATAGGAGACAGTATCTGTCTGTGGGTTTATAAATTCAGGAGAGAGAACAGGAGGAGGGAACGTACGCTTATTTCTATTTGTGGACATTGCTGAGATTCTTACTAGTGTTGTATGTACATACAGTTTTGACATCAACAGTTGCAAAACTGGAGTAAACCTAGAAAGCTTCTTGAGAAGCTTCAGACACTGGGAACTAGGAGAGTGATAACTGAGCAAGGCCAAGAACGAAGAGAGGTGAAATGGAAATAGCAAGGTATAAATATTTCCAGATGGGGTTTCATGTAATAGAATTTCCTCATAGGTCCTTCTAGATACACATGGAAGTCCGTGTTCAAAACTCCTCATTTTCTGCCTTTGATTTCTTCCATTTTGACTTCACCATTGCAGCAGAAAAAGAACGAGATTAGCTCTGCTTATGGCTTCTTACCGAGACTTTAATAATGAGACCTTATAGTGTCTTAAAGTAATTCTAAGGCCTTAATAAATAAACCAACTTTGTTATAATAACAGTAATGCTCTTTAGCACTTACATAATTTTTTTAATCTACGAGATTTGCATTCATTATATAGTTGTATCTTCTATCAGCCACTAAATCTACTGGAGAAAATATGGCAGAGAACTTAAGTGATGTCTGTACTTACAAAAGTTACTATTTTCATCTGTGGGTTGAAACTCTTGAACTACTGGTTTTCAGCACTGCTGAAGTATTTCATTAAAAATGTTTCCACATTGTCATTCTTGAAGTCTTTCCCCAGATTTGTTCTGCGTATGTTTCTGATTTCCCTGAGGCAGATTTTTCTTGACATCTGCTGTCAAGATAACTGTAGCTAGACTTAGGTGGAATATGCTCTGGCTCTTCAAGTGTGCTGCTTGACCAAAGACTGGCACTACAGATAGACCCAGCAGGGGAAAAAAAAAAAAACAACCAACCCTCATAAATTTTTATTACAACTGCATAAAACTTTTAAGCCAGAATTTTCTACAGAAAATGTGTTTTCTGCCAAATAGAGAATTCCAACAGGACAGTGTTTGCTTTACTTTTTTTTTGCTTGTAAGGAAAGGTGGTGTAAAATGTTGGCTTTTAAAAGAGTTTTCCATTACTCTTTGCATGAATCTAAATCACTGTGGTGGTTTATAGGATTATAGGAAGTATGGTCTGTATAACTTGTGTCTTCGTACTTACCTGTCGCCAGTGTTCAACAGCCAGACTGTACCTCTCATGATGTACTGTATCTTCTCTGGTAGAGGGATGGATAGTCCACAGTACAGCATAGGAGATGTGTCTGCAAAAGGACACTTTGGAACTGAATGTTTTCAGAATTCATCTTTCCTCAAAAAGTTTTCCTGTATCAACATTTTGCCCCAATTTCAGAGAAAAACGAGTATTGAAACAATGAATTTATCCAGAACTTGAAAGTTTGTTTTTTTTGTCAGCTTAAACATGCATATATAATTAACCTTTTCCAACTAATACAGGATTTTTTTCGGCCACCTACTTGTTCTTCATTTAAATGAAAGACAAAAAATAATATCCTTGGGAACCTTGGAATAAAATACAGAGTATTTTACATATTTGGCCTATATAATATGGACTAGGAATAGTACAATAATGGGATGTAGCAAGTGTAACAACTTTTTTACAAAATGCATGCTTTATATATTAGTAGTTGGAATGCTTTCAGTTTGAGATGTGTTTATATGGAAAGGAATAATTATAAGGAATAATTGTACAGGAATGAAAAATCTTTAACTCCTTAGAGCAGGTATTTCAGATGAATTAAGTATATATAATTGCAAATACAATATGATGTTATGATTGATGCTGAATTCTTTTAAATTTTTCAAGTTCAACAGTTACAAACATTGCTGTACTTCCCATTAGTCATTCAGGTTGTGCAAAAGAATATTCTCCATGGTCTCCACTCGCCTGAGAACCATCGCCAGAAGGAATGTGGCGACCCAGACAGAGCCCCCACACAAACACGCAGCTGTCCAGGTCTCCAGCTGCAGGGAGCACCTGAGCCTGGCACTCATACCGGCGGGCGGCAGGGACAGCAGCTGTCTGCGGTGTGACTAGGTGGACGATCTACTCTGCCTGGTGGCAGAGTGAGGGAGGTATGGAAAGGTTAAGGAGCATCAGGGAGTGTGAGAGGGAGAGAGATTGGTGGAGCCACACCCTGCCATCCCTGGGGCCAAGGCAGCTGATGGAGGCTCCACAAGAATCAGAGGATCCTCTACCCTCTTGCCACCAAGCAGAAGGAAGGGACCTATGAGATGGGGGGGAATGGAAACAGGTCCCTGCTCGGGGCGGCAGGCGAATCCCCTCCCGGCCTCCCTCACCTTCCCAGCTGCCCGTACACAAAGGATATGGGGCTCTGGAAATTGAGGGCCAGGCAAGTGAGGACATAGGTGAAGGTCCATCCGGAGGGTTGCCCAGGGAGAGTCGGTCAGCCCCATGCACTAAGACCACCTCTGTCAAGAAGAAAAGGAGGGTAATTGTTGTAGGCGATTCCCTTCTGAGGGGACAGAGGGCCCAATATGCCAACCAGACCCATCCCACAGGGAAGCCTGCGGCCTCCCTCGGGCCGGGGTCAGAGATGTTACTAAGAAACTCCCTGGTCTGGTATGGGTCTCTGATTACTACCCGCTACTGGTAGTGATGAGATTACGGAGAGAAGCCCAAGAGCAATCAAAAGGGACTTCAGGGCACTGGGGCGGCTGGTTGAAGGATCGGGAGCGCAGGTAGTGGCAGGGATGAAGAATACCAATAGGAACAGGAAAACTCATCTGATTAACATGTGGCTCAGAGGCTGGTGCCATCGGAGGAATTTTGGTTTTTTGTTCATGGGGAGGTTTACATGGCGCCAGGTCTGCTGCCGGCAGATGGAGTTCACCTGTCTGAAAGGGGGAAAAGGATTCTTGCACATGAGTCGACGGGGCTCATCGAGAGGGCTTTAAACTAGGTTCGAAGGGGGAAGAGGATGTAGCCAGGCCCACTCGAGAGGAGCCTAGGGGTAGCGTGCCGAGTTTGGGGGTGAAATCGATAGCCCAGCTCAAGTGCATCTACACCAATGCACGCAGTATGGGCAACAAAGAGGAGGAGCTGGAAGCCATTGTGCAGCGGGATAGCTATGACTTAGTTGCCATCCCAGAGACATCGTGGGATGACTCTTACGACTGGAGTGCTGCAGTGGACGGCTGTAATATCTTCAGAAGGGATAGGCAAGGCAGGAGAGGCGGTGGGGTGGCTCTATATGTTAGGGAGTGTTTCGATTGCATAGAGCTTAGCGATTGTGTTGATAAGGTTGAGTGCTTATGGGTAAGGATGAGGGGGAAGGTCAACAAGGCAAATATCCTGCTTGGTGTCTGTTATAGACCACCCAACCAGGATGAAGAGGTAGACGAAGTGTTTTACAAGCAGCTGGCGGAAGTATCACAATTGGTTGCCCTTGTTCTGGTGGGGAACTTCAATCTACCAGATTTCTGCTGGAAACACAACACAGCAGAGAAGAAACAGTCTAGGATGTTCCTGGAGTGTGTGGAAGATAACTTCCTGATGCAGCTGGTAAGCGAGCCTACCAGGGGAGGTGCCTCGCTTGACCTGCTGTTCACAAACAGAGAAGCTCTGGTGGGATGCGTGGTGGTCAGAGGCCATCTTGGGCTTAGCGACCACGATATGATTGAGTTCTCAATTCATGGCGAGGTAAGAAGGGGGGTCAGCAGAACCACTACCATGGACTTCCGGAAGGCAGACTTTGGCCTGTTCAGGGCACTGGTTGGGAGAGTGCCTTGCGAGGAAGTCCTGAAGGGCAAAGGAGTCCAGGAAGGCTGGGCTTTCTTCAAGAGGGAAGTCTTAAAGGTGCAGGAGCAGGCTATCCCCGCGTGCTGTATGACAAACCAGTGGGGAAGATGACCGGCCTGGCTGAAACGGGAGCTTTTGCTGGCACTCAGAAAAAAAAAGGAGAGTTTACCACTTTTGGAGGAAGGGGCAGGCATCTCAAGAAGAGTACAGAGACCTCGTTAGGTCTTGCAGACAGAAAATCAGACAAGCAAAAGCCCAGCTAGAACTCAACCTGGCAACTGTTGTAAGGGATAACAAAAAATGCTTTTACAAATACATTAACAACAAAAAGAGAACCAAAGAGAATCTCCATCCTCTATTGGATGTGGAAGGGAACATCGCCACTGAGGATGAGGAGAAGGCTGAGGTGCTTAATGCCTTCTTTGCCTCAGTGTTTAACCATCAGACCAGTTATCTCCAGGGTATTCAGCCTCCTGAGCTGGAAGGCAGGGATGGGGAGCAGAATAAACTGCCCATAGTCCAGGAGGAAGCAGTTTACTACCTGCTGAGCCGCCTGGACACTCACAAGTCTATGAGGCCGGATGGGATCCACCTGAGAGTACTAAGGGAGCTGGCAGAGGAGCTTGCCAAGTCACTGTCCATCATTTATCAGCAGTCCTGGTTAACAGGGGAGGTCCCAGATGGTTGGAGGCTTGCTGATGTGACGCCCATCTACAAGAAGGACCGGAAGGAGGATCCGGGGAACTACAGGCCTGTCAGTCTGACCTCAGTAATGAGGAAGATTATGGAGCAGTTCATCTTGAGTACACTCACCAGGCATGTGCAGGACAACCAGGGGATCAAGCCCAGCCAGCATTGGTTCATGAAAGGCAGGTCCTGCCTGACCAACCTGATCTCCTTCTATGACCAGGTGACCCGCCTAATAGATGAGGGAAAGGCTGTGGATGTTGTCTTCCTGGACTTCAGCAAGGCTTTTGACAGTCTCCCACAGCATCCTCCTAGAGAAGCTGGTGGCTCATGGCTTAGACATGTGTACTCTTCGCTGAGTTAAAAACTGGCTGGATGTCCAAGCCCAGAGAGTTGTGGTGAATGGAGCTAAATCCAGTTGGCAGCCAGTCACGAGCGGTGTTCCCCAGGGCTCAGTTTTGGGGCCATTCTTGTTTAATATCTTTATCAGTGATCTGGATGAGGGGATCGAGTGCACCCTCAGTAAGTTTGCAGACGACACCAAGTTGGGTGGGAGTGTCAATATGCTTAAGGGTAGGAAGGCTTTACAGAGGAATCTGGACAGGCTGGATCGATGGGCCAAGGTCAATTGTATGAGGTTTAACAAGGCCAAATGCCAGTTCTTGCAATTCGGTCACAAGAACCCCATGCAACGCCACAGGCTTGGGGAAGAGTGGCTGGAGAGCTGCCCTGCAGAAAAGGACCTGGGGGTGTTGTTTGACAGCTGGCTGAATATGAGCCAGCAGTGTGCCCAGGTGGTCAAGAAGGCCAACGGCATCCTGGCTTGTGTGAGAAATAGCGTGGCCAGCAGGAGTAGGGCAGTGATCGTGCCCCTGTACTCGGCACTGATGAGTACCTCTTGAATACTGTGTTCAGTTTTGGGCCCCTCAGTACAAGAAGGACACTGAGGTGCTGGTGCATGTCCAGAGAAGGGCAACGAAGCTGGTGAAGGGTCTGGAGAGCAGGTCTTATGAGGAGAGGTTGAGGGAACTGGGGTTGTTTAGCCTGGAGAAGAGGAGGCTGAGGGGAGACCTTATCGCTCTCTACAACTCCCTGAAAGGAAGTTATAGCGAGGTGAGTGTTGGTCTCTTCTCCCAAGTAACAAGTGATAGGACAAGAGGAAACAGCCTCAAGCTGCATCAGGGGAGGTTTAGATTGGATATTAGGAAAAATTTCTTCACTGGAAGAGTGGTCAGGCACTGGAACAGGCTGCCCAGAGAGGTGGTGGAGTCACCATCCCTGGAGGAGTTCAGAAAACGCGTAGACGTGGCACTTCAGGGCATGGGTTAGGGGACATGGTAGTGTTGGGTTGACAGTTGGACTTGATGATCCTAGAGGTCTTTTCCAACCTAAATGATTCTATGATTCTATGATTCAGGGATGTACCCTTCGAAATAGTGAGAACGAGCCTTTTGGAGGCAAAAATAACATCAAAGCAGCTGTAGGAAGGTACAGCAGGGCATGCACTGGCTTGTTAAAAATAGGCACAACCAGGAAATTGGGGTCAAGTTCAGCCCCTTAAACATTTCCACAGGAGGACTAGTCATCTTTAAGCTATAGACCGTTTATATAATCAGACTTTTAAAGTGCTGTCAGATCTGCTGTATAAGTGCCGTATATAACCTATCAGGGATCAACAGGAGATACTTTTTACCTACTAACTGGTAACTACAGAATGTAAAAACATCCTTACCATGAGACACTATGGCAAGTTCCTGGGGAGATAACAAATAGAAAATATCTGCTATACTTGTCAGGAACAAAGGTTTAATATTCTTAACCTGCTGCAAGCAGTGCAAACAGTTCATTAACACAGTTGCTTATATGTGGCATGTCTGTATTTTGTTCCTTATTTTTTATTGTCAGTGGCTCTGAAGCTAAACGTTTATATAAACAAAAATGTGGGAAAGACCTCTGGGTTACCTTTTTTGCATTACCAAAAAAATTGAACATGGGCTGGCAATAGGCGCTTGCAGCCCAGAAAACCAGTCGTGTCCTGAGCTGCATAAAAAGCAGCGTGACCAGCAGGTCAAGGGAGGTGATAACCCGCCTCTGCTTAACTCTTGTGAAGACCCCACCTGGAGTACTGCATTCAGCTCTGAGGCCCCCAGTACAGGAAAGACATGGGCCTGTTGCAGTGGGTCCAGAGGAGGGCCACCAAAATGATTGGAGGGATGGAGCATCTCTCCTATGAAGACAGGCTGAGAGAGTTGGGGTTGTTCAGCCTGGAGAAGAGAAGGCTGCAGGGAGACCTTGTAGCAGCCTTTCAGTACTTAAAGGGGGCTTATAAGAAAGGTGGGGACAGACTTTTTAGCAGGGCCTGTTGCGATAGGACAAAGGACAAGGATTTTAAACTAAAATGATTAGATATAAGGAAGAAATTTTTTACAATGATGGTGGTGAGACACTGGAACAGGTCTCCACAGAGAAGCTGTGGATGCCCCATCCTTGAAAGAGTTCAAGGCCAGGTTGGTTGGGGCTTTGAGCAACCTGATGTAGTGAAAGATGTCCCTGCCTGTGGCAGGGGGGTTGGACTAGATGATCTTTAAAGGTCCCTTCCAACCCAAACCATTCCATGATTCTCTGATTCTCTGAAGTGTTCCCAAATGCCCAGTTACATCTGACCTTTGGTTTAGTTTTGCTCTTTTTCTTTGGATGGAGAAACACAGGGCAGTCATTTATTGGAAGTAAAAAAATGTATTATCCCAACAATGCATAAATTCTTTTATGTCATCAGAGTTAGTTTGGAATTTATAGAAATATAAGGAACAACCTGAACTGTGCTGAGATAAACACATCAAATTCTACATCCTATTCTGATGTAGAATTTGATTAGAACTGCACCTTTGTGCTGATCTGTACAGACCCAACTTCTTTCTTTTTTCTGTAGCTTTAGGATTCATTTAAAATGCCATCTGTTAAATTGCTTAACTGTGTTCAGTGCTTTTATGAGAGCGAATGTTTGTCTACTAGGAGTTAAAGTAAATTATTTCTATTTATGTTTGTAACCTTGAAATGTAAGTGGGAATGTCAGTCCTTCTGATTTTGGTATTCTCTTGAGCAAGGCAAGTGATTCCAGCAGCATAATCTTATTTATCTCTTGTCAGCTCCAGGTAGTTTCCTTGGTCTATATCTGGGATATTCATTCTTAACAGAATTATTTCCTCCTCAGCCAAGCAGATTTGCAGTGTCAGCATCTCTTACTTCACACTCTAGTACTGTAATCCACAATCTAAGCAGACAAGATGAATGTTGGCATAAGGAGAAATAACAGAAAACCAAAAGACTGAGTTGACAGAACAAAGCAAGTAAATAAAAGGTGTAGATAAAGATTCAGGAATGGGAATGTGAGTAAGGGAATCAGATAATTTCCCCCACACTTAAATATTAATACCAGACAGAAATTTGTACACAGTGCCAGTCACTGTAAAATGCTATAAAATAGGGTAAATGAAAATGCAGTTATGTTTATAGGTCTGAGTCAAAAAAGCTCAGAAGTATATGTGTTTAATTCTGAGCTGTGAGGAATTACCATAAGTTAAATGTGCCCTGAAGTACTTTGCTGATGATGCTGTTTCAGCGGAGCAAATTCAAACATGTAATAGGCACAAATTTGTAGATAATTCATTCTTAATTTTACAGCAGTTTTCTTAAGTATTATTATTTGAGCCTTCTATTATATGTTAATGCTAGTATTTGGTGAAATCAATCTCTGTGCAATGTAACAACAAGGTAATATGCACTGTTAATGACCATCATCTATCTCATCTTGAGATTCTTATTTTATTTCCTTTCTGGATAATCACCATCATTAATGTATCTTAATGAAATGAGATAAATGTGAAAGGTAGGGTCAGCTCATCAGTGGATGTAAAACAGTGCAGTCTAATTGATACCTATGAGCTCACACCTATTTACAGCTTTCCATAACCTTGTGCAGAGTTTCAGAATTACAGTTAAATACTTGATGTTCTTTTTGCTTGTAAACTTGACTCATAAAGCTAACGAGTAGCTGTAGTTCAATTAATAAGTGCAAAATGCATTTGTATAACAATGAATAATGTGAAATTTTATTTTGAAACTGGCAATTCCAAATAGAACGACAGCTATGCCTAACTATTCATTTAATAATTTATTTGACATCTGCTTTTAGTAGTGAATCAACCAGGAACAGATGCTGTTTCGTAATGATCTCTTGCATTTACTTACTGGTCTACTTCATGAATTAATTTTGAAAGTAATTACTGAAAACTTGTGAAAAATTTGTGCTGGTATTCTGAATTTTGCATTTTTTAATTTTACTCTTTGTGCTGCTTCAGAAATAGTTAGTTTAGTACCTGATTCACTAGGTGAAAGCTTTTAGAAATGCACTTTTGAATTTAGAAGCCCATATTCAGCCTTAGCTCTTTTTGTTCAAATTGGCTTTGTTGTTTATTTTCAACTTACATGACCCTGAAAATGTAAAGAATCCACTTAAAATAGGGCCAGCTGAGATGAAACCATGAGTTGTTTAAATTTGTGAATCCCAGGCACTATGCTGCTTTCATTAGCTGACTGTCTGCTCCGGTGTTTTTAACTTGTAGTCACATTTGTCTTTTCTTCAAGCAAGTCTCTACATGGCTATCTTGACATGAATAGGTGATGTTATATTCTACTTAGTTACAATTAATGACATCCAATTATAGATTATTTCTGATTTTATATGTTCCTAACATGGTTACATCTTGTGACTTGGTCTTAGCTTGTATTGTTTAGGTATGTTTATAATGAGTTATTACCCAGTTTCCTCATAGTAGTCCAGTCGTCTGCCAAAGCAAATATATACCATTTTCCTTAGTAACTTTATATTTCACTTTATGGGAAGCATTGCATACATCCCACAAAATAGTGGAGAACTAGACCTGCAATGCCTGTAGTTTTATAACAGTAATTTAAAAATCTTTCTGATAGTCTGTATATTCCCTTTTGTTTTTATTCACTTTTCCTGTGTGAATGTTAAAGACACTCTGCAGGCTGTATCATCTAAACCAGCTGAGAAACATCTGCTGTATAGTGACTGATAAGAAAAGATCACTGTTTCCCCAGAATTATTATGTTGCTTCCAGAGAACTTGGTTTTACCAGGATACTCTGGTTCAGCAAACCACTTAGCAACATGCTTAATTTAAGTGCACACTTTCTGACGTCAATAACTTTAATAATGTACCTGAAGGTAAGTGTCCAGCTGTACCAGACTACAGCGGCCAGCATGCAGCAGAATTTATTACCAAAACTAAAAAGATATTTCAGTACCTAATTGCTAGTAACATACCTAAATTCTCCCTTTCTCTCTGGTAGCCACATGAATGTAGGGGACAGTCACGTGTTTCACTCCTTCTGTGCTGCATCTTGTACTTTGACATATCATTTCATTAGATCCCAGCTGCATCATTTTGTCCCAATACTTGTTCTTAATTGTAATTAATAAACCAGTGGAAATACCATAGTCCCTGGGATATTGTTTTCTTTGGATGTGATATGGTTTTGTTAAGATATTGAGTGTTGGTCACAAAGGTTACAAATGTATCCTGATAGTTCTAAAAAAGCATCTTAAACTTGGAACTTATTTGTATGATAGCATTGATTTGAAGCTGTTAAATTGAGCTTCTAGAATTATTGACTATTACCAGTTTGAAAGTAAATTATTCCCAATGGGACCTATTTCAAGGCTGGAATGGATCCAAGATACAAGCCCTCTGGCTGAGTATACTCATAAATCCCTAATCTCATTGAACAGGTTATTTTAGGGAAGCCTAGCAGATTAGTAACGTGATGCCTTGCAATTCCATTAATGAAATCTTGTCAGAATAAGCTAATGAATAACATACTGGTATTTTAGCTTATTTTATGGCAGTGTAATGCAGTTGTTTAAGAACTCATTGCACAAACCATTTTAAGTGTTGTTGATGTTAAATAGTAACCCATGCTGTTACTATGTTAATCTTTCATTTTAACAGTAGTATTGATTTGGTGAAAAGCAGAATTTACAAAACTCTTTTCCGATAAATGTGGCTATATATGACTAAGGTTGCAATCCTACTAGTACATGAACAATGTGAGTTCTGTGCAAGATTGGCTTAAAGGAACTTGTGTTTTGATTTGAGATTTTGAGAACTATTAATTTTGATTCATAGTAGTTTTTCCGTCCAGAAATGTTATAACAAAAGCCTATTTGGATTATATCAATCAGGAATGAACTTAAATGCCTCTGTGCAGAAGTGCATCCTTTCTGTATCTACCTATATTAATTTTTATTTATTAATACAATTTAATATTTAGCATTGTAAAGGGAATGAAAATGCAAGGTAGTCAACATCATTAAAGAAGATTGTTAAAAATATTTCAGGAAGAGGGAAGGGACCAATGCCATCGAACAGGAATCACTTGGTCTTGTTTCCAGAAAAAAATGAAATAAAATCAGGCTCAGAATACCTCATACATGCTGACGTTTGAACCGAAGTGTGAACATTATTCAGGTGTTTAAACGTGTGCTTGCCCCACTTTTGGTTTAACTTTACCAGTCCATCCTTAGTGTGGAGTCTCTTTAGATTACCATGTGAGTCGTCTCCTTTACATTGCTCAAGACTCTAAGAAAGCTAATGAAGACAGAAAGAGTTGGACCTCAGGAGGGGACTTAATGAACAGCAGAGTTTAAGCATGTTTGCTTTTAGAACCTGAAAACAAATGAAGTAAATAGTCAAGGCTCTGAAAACTGGTGATCATGATATCTGCTACTAGTATTTGCACCTGCTGTTTGGACTGTGGTGAATCTATTTTCTGCTGCTTTAAATATTCTTTTCCATTATTTTTTTTATTACCGCTGTGAGTTTGTACTGCAGTCAGAAGAGCTTGGTTCTTGAAGCTCTTCTCCAATCAAAAGTTGAATCCTCATCTGTTTTAGTAAGAAGCAGCTGTTTTAAACCAAAGCAAGTCAGCTTACACCACCTACATTCTCAGAGGCAGCTTCACTTCACTACTTCACGCTTTTACCTTCAGGATCTTAGTTTTTCAAAAATTCTGTGATGGGGGCTAGAAGTGTTGCAGATTGGTGTTCCACTGTGGTGAAACTGTTGCCCCCACCTGCAGAGCCCATATTCCTCTTCTTGACTGAATTCCTCTTCTTGACTGAAATGGCAGTTTGATCTGGGAAATTAGCAATCTGGTATGCTAACCTTTTTTACTTTTGGTCTGTTCTCCCAGCACTGATCTTTAAGAAATTTTTTCACTTTGTTCCCCAAAACTTCCATTTTTCAAGTTCTCAGTCCCCTCTTCCTGTTTAATGGGTTAATGACTGTAATCAAGAGTTTTTTTTTAACCGTAAATCAGAATTGGGCTGATTGAGGATATTTGAGGTTTCTGGTTGCAGAAAGGAGAGAAACATCCACATTATGTCTCTCTTAAAAATGCCTCTAAAATCAGTGCAAAAAGGGGGGAAAATTCTTTGGTAATGTTTGTTAGGCATATGTGTATATTGAACATGTAAATGTGTTAGGAAGAGTCATATCCCAGATCATTCTGTGACTTTGATCTGTTCTTGCTACTTGTTTCCTTTGTAAGGTTTGATTTTGTTCAGGGACTAAGTTTGCAAGGACTGTAGAACTAATTGTTTCAGGGAAGTCGGGTGGCTTCTTAATGTTTTCATCCAAATTGCAGCAATTACTATAAAGCTTTTCAAACCTCAGAAACAAGTTTGGTGGGATCGAGGTCAGCTATAATAACCTATTTTTTTTGTTGACTTTGAAGAAGGAAGAAAGTTAGCAAAATGGAAAGAGCCAAGTGCTTCACTTTCTTCACAGTTTTAGAAGAGAAATAGGTGACAGTTTTTTCCTTCATCCTATGAGAAAGGAGCAGCCAATTTTAATAATAAAAACACATAAACTCACCTTCCTCCTACCTCTGATGAAAGAAATTAATTAATCAAAACAATTACCCAAAAGCAAAAATTTGAGAACTTTAATTTTGCTCATTAAGAACAATGAATCCTTATATCTCAGACATCCATCCAAACACAAGCCTCTATTTCTGTTGAGCTCTTATCTGTGTTATAGGGGTGCAAGTGCTTGCACAGGTATGTGCACAGTACCTGAATAACATTGTAGATGGTTTCAACAGAATTGGCACATTCAAAAATGAGTACTTGCACCAGCAAAACACTCTTCTGCTACTACACTACTCCAGATAAAGCAATGCTAGCTTTTATTTTGTGCATGGCTAGTGTAATGTTATGATATACACTACAATGAATTTCACGTTTTTTTTAAATCTTGACCAGATGAGTTAGTGTTGGAACTTGGATATACAAAAAGGAATTTCTTCCCTGAAATAAGGAGATATGAATACAATGTCATACAGATTCCACATGAAAATTCATGAGAATTTAAAAAATCCCACAAAACCTTAAGAATAACTCGAAGCAAAAAAAGCATGCTTTGTGGTTTAAGACTACTTGGTTTATACAACAGTAGGTCATGAGGAACTTGCATGAAGCCTTTAATTACTGAGATGGAAGATAAGATTTTTGGTAATAGAGTAGTTTAGCAAAGGTGTAAAAGATGCAGTAGGTGAAAGCAAAATCTGGACAAATTCAGAGGAGGAATAAAGTGCAGATATTTCACAGTAAGATTAAGTAACTATTGGAAAAATCAGGTGATGTGTACATTCTCTGTAAGTATGCTTAGAGTACTGAAATCGAGACTTTCTAATGGACGTAGCCTCATCTAGAAAGAGTCCATTTCTGCTAAGAATTACTATATAGAATTTTATGACCTGGATTGTGCAGATCAGAGTGGTTTATTGTGTTTTACAGTTTACGGCCTTTAAATCTGTGATTTCACAAGTTAACTACTCTGTTAACCATCACATACCTCATTTTTAAATAGAAAATTAAATACTTTAGTCACAACATTATAAATAAAAAATTTAAAAGTTGAAATATGAAAGAAATTCACCTCAAATGGACAGCATGCAGCTAAGGGCAAAACTACGTAAGCAGCGTCTGCAAGGAAGTAGTAGTCAGAGCCTGAAAATCATACTGCAAAACTCAAGGTGAATGACCATTCCTTTTTCTCCAGTTATAAACATACCAACTATGAGTAGTTTCACTCCATTAAGAAAAGACTGATGAGCGAGACTAGAGGCCACACAAAGCCTGAAATTACAAATATACCACAATTCCTCTCTTTCAATATCACTTTTTTTGGCACTTGCCATGCTAGTGTTTCATGGCTCTTATTCCAGTAAATAGTAGTCACTTACTCGCTCAGCCTGCCTTAAACATAAATTTCTTTCTGCAGCCATGGGCATCAGCCCTTGAAAGAACTACCTATTAATAGTGAAGGCCTCTGTTGTGGCAAAAATCTCTCTCCAGTAAGAAAGCTCACCATAGTGCCTCCATTGCCCAAGGGAAGAGACTGATGACAAACTTTTTCATTACCATTTTTTTCTAATTGCTGTTGTCTTCTGTATCAGGTCAGATTCTTTTGCTTTATTGCAGCCCTGGCCAGAGGAACTTCAGGATGAAGTATGTTGAATATGGACCCAACTTTTACCTTCTACTTCTTATATATTTTATTCAAACTGACCATAGTGCTTATAATTATTTGAAAATGTCTCAGAAAAAGTATTCAAGAATTCTTAAAAAATGAACGAGTTTTTATCTTACAACAATAAGAATGCAAAGTGTCAGCATTCCAAATTTGGCCTGTCAAACATGTGGCATCGTATATTACTTCCCTTTCTCATCTTTTGGGGAATTTATCCCCAGTCTATCTGTGGGAACAAATGCTCCCAGTAACATAAAACCCATTCCACTTTCTAGTCTGTCTCTGCCCTGGAGGTCATCCGGGAATATTGAAAGCTAATATTTGTCCCAAATTGGCACTGCTGGTGGCATCAAGAAAATGGTATTCTCTTGATTACTTTCTCTCTTGAAGGAGTTAAAACATGAGTGTCTCCGCAGTCCATTCAGCTTTTAGAGAAATAGGATCAACTTCTTAGTCACATTCCAAAAGCAATCTTTTCTGTCTTCATTGTTTTGAAATAAACTGTTTGCTTTTGTTTACTGAGGATACAGTTCTGCTACAAAATTTCCGTAAGGGAAACATGATCTTTTTTAATGAAAACAAATCCCTGATAAGGGAGTGCATTCAAAGCATAGCTGTTTTGTATTGTGCCTGTCTGGCCAAATCATTTGGGGTTTCTTTATTTCCACATTGACTCAAAGAACAATCATCTATGTTGTGACTAGATAAAATCTTACTACTCATTTACCTAGTTCAATGTCATCCCTATAAACAGTAATTATTGAATCACAGGTTTCAATGGAAAAAGATTTTCTCCTTGTGTTAAGCAGATGAAAAGGCTTTAAAACTATATTCTATATAGCTAAAAGGGCAGCAATTAAAACGTAATAGAGAAAAATAAAGCAGTACAGTGCTACATAGCTTAAGTTTAATGAACATCTATTTTGCAGGCAAAAAGGCTCATTTCTATATTTTTTATAAATAGATTTTCATTTGAAATTTCAGTTTTGTCTCATGGTAGTCATATAACATTTTGTGAGAAATGGAAATGCTGTTAAGTAAATCTTACCTGAAAGACATAGAGATATGCATGTAACGACAAGCTGAGTGTTAGGACTGTGGTAAACAAAGGGTAATAAGAAAAGGGATATAAAACCCTCAGAAAACTTCTGTTGGTGAGGCTGTTTCTCTTCCATACTGAAGGCATGATACCAGCAGAGTTCATGTACTTATTTTCCAAACCCTAACCTACTCCTCTGGAAAAAGCCATATGGCTTGTGCTGTCTTCCCACAGGTACTTTTGCATAACAAGGCAGCACTGTACTTGTGGTTATAGCCAGCCATACTAGTTACAGTATGGATATGGGGCTGTGCCAGACATTGTGAAGCCTGCAACAGGTTAGAGAGAACACGGGGTGAAACAGTATGTAGGAAAAGTAATGGAAATGTATCATATCCACAGCACATGAAGAACCCAATTGTCCTGTGGAGGAGCCCTGTATGTTCCTCACCTGTGGTATGGTTTCTTTCACTCCTGAGTGGTATGCTTGTAAGAAAGAGTTCTCTTAGCCTTAGAAATGCTTCCCAACAGTGTGATGAATTAATGCCTAAGTCTTGTTTTCCTTTAAGGAAATAGAAAAAAGAAATATTTTAAAAATTGCTAATTACCCTCTATTTCAGCAGTCCAGTTAAACACCAAAGCCAGCCCAGTGAAGATGCCTTCTTAACTGTCCAAATGTATAACCATTTCTTTATCATTGTATTGGTAAATCCTTGTTTAACAAGAAATCTTTGTAGGCTTTTCAGTCCAAAACCAGTTAACACATTTGTTTTTACTTTGCACTGTGTTTTTCTTTATGTAACAACGTGATTACTGCCAAGATGAATGTAGTTCATCTGAAATTTTCAAAAATTGAATGCACTTTTTCATCGGTTCAGAATGCTTATCAGAAAAAAAACTTAAAACTAAGCAGAATGGTACATTTCTGGCAAAAATAATGAGGTAACTTTCACTTAAAATTTAGATGAGCAGAGTGCTTGTCTTCTTTCCAAATCTGATCAGTTGAAATGTATTTAATGTAATTAAATCAGCAGAACACAGAGTAAACTTTCCTTTTGGAGTGCTTGCTGCTGTCAGTCTTCCTGAAATGGGTCATCCAATCTGCCAAAGAGGGCAGGGATATTTATACTGTTATCTTAATAAAAACCTAAGCAGTTTCCCAAGTGGCATCTTCAGCATAGCGGTAGCTATCCTTTGTGCTGCTCCTCTCTTCTGAGTCTGAAACTTCAGTAGCACTCTGGGCTGTGCTCTACTTCTGACGGAAGATCTCGACTTCCCTCAACCTAATCAGGTTGAAACCAGCCCTGCCTTGAACAGGAGTTTGGATTAGGTGATCTTATTCTGTGTTTTCCTGAGAAGTATAAAAATATGAAAGTATGTAAAATTTATTATTTTGCACTGTTACTTGCCTGGTTTTTTATTTGGAATAAAGAATCACCTGTAGAACAGTCTAATTCTGGTCAGTACAGAAAAGAGTAAAAAGCCATCAGCTTGAAGTGCTGGCAAATGACCACCCTCTAGTATAACAGGAAATGTGAAAACTGGATGTGAAAAAGTGGAACTGGATTCCTGCAAGGGAAAGATCACCTGCCGGCTCTGAGATACAACCTTTGGGGAAATTAAAGAGACAACTCAGTGTAATGCACAGTGTGCGTGTGCAACCAGTAAATCAAAAGGGACAGGGTCACAATCCATTCTTTTTTCTCTTATCTAGCAGGGGATTTTGTTTTCATTTGCAGTACAGAACAAGAAATGGAATTCCAGTTCACAAATGTGACAGACTACTGACTGAACAATCTTCAAATGAAGACAAGAAAATGTTCTTTAAACGTTACAGGAGATAAACTCACAAACATGGGGATACTTCTTTTTTAGGTTTTTCATAGATTGTCTTCATTGTCCTGTTGATGTTGAGATTTCTCATTAAGTCGATACATTTATCATAAATATAAGTATATGATCTTGTGAAGGCTTCTGCTTCATACCGTTTGAACTGAAGACCTAAAGCTTATAAATGTCCCAGACAGTGGCCAAAAGTGGATGATATAAGGTTGATCTATAAATAGGAATGCAGTACTTCTATCTAGATTAAGGTGAGGTGAACAGAATGTGAAAAAGGAGTTTTATGGAGCTGTTGGTATTGGTTTTGTAAATAAGTGATGTTAGCAAATTATGATCACTTACTTTTTTGAAATCTCTGATTGTATTTATTTTAACAGTATGTTATTGAGAGCTAAATATGATGAATGTAGGTGCTGGGCCTCTCTGAAGATCCTATCAGAAGTTTTGCATTGTGATTCATATTTGAAATGTTGCTTCAGTAATATTTAAAGTAATATTAAAATGAAATCGAAGTACTACTTGACCAGCTGTGAACCCTTTTTGCTACTAGAAAGTCAGCATGAACATAATACATTGTGGAGGGCTGACCTTGGCTGGCTGCCAGACCCCCACCCAGTCACTCACTCCCACTCCTCAGCAGGACAGGGGAAGAAAATAAGATGGACAAGCTCGTGGGTTGAAGTAAAAGCAGTTTAATAAGAAAAGCAAAAACCACACGTAGAAGGGAAGCCAAAAAGAGGAAATTTGTTCACTACTACTCACCAGCATGCAGATGTCCAGCGACTTCCTGGGAAGCAGGACTTCAGTACACATAGCAGCTGCTTCAGAAGACAAACTCCATAATCACAAATGTCCCTCCCTCCTCCTTTCCCCCCTACCATTATTGCTGAATATGACACCATATAATATGGGATAGCCCTTGGGTCAGTTCAGATCAGGTGTTCTGGCTGTGTCCCCTCCCAACCTTTTGCCCCTGCTGGACTTTTGAGTGGTGGGTTGGAGAGACAGCCGTGAGGCTGCGCGAGCGCTGCTCAGCAATTGCCAAAACATTGGTGTGTTATCAACACCATTGTAGCTACAAATGCAAAGCGCAGCACTATATGGACTGCTCTAAAGAAAAAAAGTCCATCCCAGCCAGACCCAATGCATATATCAAAAGATGTGCAGTATTATGTTTGATTTAAAGCTGTGACCTGTCTTTAGATACTTCAGATATTTTTTTTGTTCATGTGAGCATTTGAAAAAGACATTTGAAAAAACACAAAGTGGGCATTATATCTGACACATAGCTAATTAAATATTTATTTTGAAAAATAATAAAAGTTTAAAGAAATATGTATTTAAATTTTAATTACAAATGGGATTTAAGAGTCACGAAATATGATAATTTATTCGTACCCTACCTCTAGCCAGTAGTTTCTATTGATTAGGTCTCACAGTATTTTACTGCCTTCTACCTTCATAGTGGTGTGTCCATTACTGCTTGAAAGTGAGCTGTTTATTATCTTTATCTTCTTTAAAAAACAAAATGTTGTTATAGAAGGCTTAAAAGATATGTTTTTAACTGAAGAATTACTTTTTGTCATGTCTGCTTCAGAGCAGTCACTTCTAACCATTCTCACATCCTCAGTTGGTTTCAGAATGCAGGGAGAATTTTTGCAGTGGTTGTTCCTCAGCAGAGAGAAGGGTTTATAATTGCTTTGCAGAGCCATCCGGCAATCTTCTATTTCTTCCATTCATCAATGTAGAATATGTTTAATTACAAAACCTCCCACATAATCAATAAGTAAACTAAGGAAATACTTACCATAAAATACATTGGCATTGTTCCTGAAGCTTTGCGTGCCTCCAATATAAAGATCTCAAGGTATTCTTATTAATGACACTATTTGCTTCAGCTAGTAACATGTGGATGATAACCTTCAAACAGTATAAAACTATCTCTGGATTAGATTGTCATTGAACAGAACAGTAGTGCTTTGAAATGTTTTCCACAATGAGCATCAAAGATAGAATATTTACTCCATAGTTTATTTAATTCTAGTTATATCTGTCCTGCTAACCATCTGTTCAACTTTAGATTTAACTTACTATTTTAATGAAATCTGAATTGCAGTTTACTCATTCTTGTGAAGGTTTCTTACTGACAATGTTTTATCATGTAATCTTTTACACAATTTGGAAATGTCTTTTTCAACCTTATATATAAATAAAAGGTAAGTTTTTTCAGTTAGAATGGTATTTTCACAAACTGCGTATTTTATCTTTAGTATCTCACTGGTTTTAGTTGCAGTTCGGGATGTGTGTAGATTTGCAAGGACATTTTATGGATGTTAGACCTTCAGTCTAATAATCTAAACCATGCCAGACTTAAAACATAAAAATCCATATTTTGTCATACCTCATAGTTTAACAATTAAATAAAGATGAGTTTAAAGGTAACCAACTACTTCTACATTTAACTGAGCTGAAATCTCCAGAAGATGATACCTCTGATTCAGAGATGTTCTTGCAGATTGACCTCGGTAGGCAGCATTAGTGTGTTATCAACACTGTTTTGGTCACAAATCTAAAACACAGCACTATATGAGCTGCAATAAAGAAAATTAACTCAATCCCAGCCAGACCCGGTGCCGATAAGTCAGATGAATTACATGTGTAAAGTGCTTATTTTCCTTCACTGACTGTGGAGAGAAATGGACTCTTTTACAGGATCCTAGAATTACTAGCTGAAATTGAGACTTTTTTTTTTTTTTTTTTTTCACATCTGTAGTTGAGATGAAACCCAGTATTTGTAACTAACTGACCTTAAAAATATAGCCAAAACTGTCAAAGTTCAGCGCCTGGGTTTTTAAAAATGCATGTGCATACATCTCTCTCTCCTTTGTTTGATGATGTGCTACTCTTTTACTTGGGAAAAATAAGGAGAATATTCTTTTTGAGGATGAAGTTCACACCAGAATTTGTATGTTTTCTCCATTTTTGTGTCTTAAAGTTGTACTACATGTGATAGTGCCTGAGCAAACACTTGCAGTTTGTGGTTCTGACGTGTCTGTCTTCTGATAAACTCGTTTTCAAGTCATTAAAAGAAGACTGTATTTTAAAATGGACAGTCTGCAATAGAGTTATGTTGATTTGAGGATAGAATCCTCAAACAACTTCTGACAATTTTCCCCCTTTATTTCAATGCTAATTTTATTTAAAATGCCAAGTAGTGTAAGGACCAGAAAATATAGCAGTCAGTACAATATAGAGCACATTTGTAGCAGTACCAGTGTTGGACTCTTTCAGATTATAACTGCCATTGGGTGGTCAGGTAGTCCTGATAAAGGTGTTTGCTTTGTCAGTCAAGGAATGGAAGAACAGGCTGTCTTCTTCCCTGAGTTCTCCATGTAAAATTCTCTGCCACGATTATATGCCAGCTCTTGTCAGATGATGGGCCTTAGACCCAGTTGTTCTTTATATACTGTTTTCAAGTAATACAGTAAAGAAGCAATCTCGTCGATTTGTTAATTTGTACGTTGCTTGAAGTCTAGTTCTTTTCCATCTGCTCTGCAATCTGCTGCTGTTATTACATATGAGAGAAGCCAACCAAATCCTCAGACCAGCCTCCTGAGTTGTCATGCCACATTTTCCTTCCGTTTCTTCTCAAAGTTACCTGTGACCATGGTAGATCATTGTTTCTTAACAACTCCAGCAGTTTCTATATCTCAGTCTGGTTTTGTAGACTGCAGCAAGATGGATGTACACCAGTCATCTTCAACAGATACAAAACCAAACATACGTAACAGAAAAATACTTCCTGTGCTTTTGCACCCATAAGTAGCTTTAAAGAGTAACTTTTTCTCATATGAGAGTTTCCTAATTCATTTTGATTCATTGACAGAGTATTGGCTATGTGTATGCAGACTGTAGAACTTGGATAATGTTTTAGAACAAATCATTTGCAGAGGAAGTGCTTCAGAAGGTTCTTATTTAGGGCTTATTTGTGGCTATATCAGATTATGGTATCCATTCTCCATCTGAATAAACTCTTGTTTTTTTGGGCTAAATTATTGTTTCTGCTGACATGGTTCTTTAAAAAGCCTGGTAAGGCTGACACGCTAATCCCATTTTCGGTCTTCATAAGACCCCAGTGCTGTTATTTGTGCCATTGCACACTGATGTTCCAGGCTGGTATATGCTCTCAATTCCTTGAACAAACTGCAGTTTCAGTCTCCTTTTGTCTGCACACACCCTAATACAGCAAAGCATCTGTAAGCAGCTATAAGCACTAAAATAACATTATAGAAAGCTTGAACCTATTCCATTGTTTGAAATTAGGATTTTAACTGCGTGCTTTTCAAGGAAGGAAGCATTTCTCTGTTTTTCCTCTTGCAGTGAGACTTACTCTACAATGCTGAGATTCTAGGTAGTTGAATCTTTACAAAAGAAATAGCAAGATACAGCCAAATCTAAACACTTTCCCTATAATCATTTGAGGATTGTGACCACATCCATTCCATTCTGGGCTCTGACCTTTCTTCCTTTTCAAGTCTTTTGTATTTGAAATTTAATTCTGCATTTCTGTGTATATTCATCTTGTCATTTCCCTTCCATCATCTTTGTCAGTCCAGTTTCCCAGTTCTCCTACCCTTCTTCCTTCTTTTAAGGATTTTTTAATATTCTGTTTTCCCTATTGCATATGATTTTCTCTGTTTTTGGCTGATTGATGGTCTCCCTGTGGCCCTTGTCAAATTCAGCATTCGATAACTTGGCATGCTGAGGGATCCCAGCACCCACTGGTGGAATCCATGGAGTAGGTGTGAGAGCCATTAGTGTTCATGAAAGAAGCAACTGAGCAGAGATTCTCCAAGGGCCTTTGCTCCACCTTTTTTAGGCTTTGCCTATATACAACCAAAGATCTCATAGGAAACAGAGTTTATATTTTAGTTTAACTTTACTGTTAGCATTTTGGCTTGTTCTGTCAGTGTCGAAAAAATTAACTTATATTCTGTACAAGCTATATATGCCTGTGTGTATGGTTAACTTTTGTATTGTTTATGTTAATATAGAATACTTACATTTGTCTTATTTTGTGGAGGATATTTAACAAATACTAAACTACGTAATGATATGGAGTTAAAAATGAAGTGCTGTCTTCCTTCTTCAAACTGTTCAGGGCGATGTATAGCAGCATATACTTTATTTTATTGAACTCTAATGCCAGGATAGGAAGAGGGAAATCTTGGCTGTTTGCATAGAAATATTCTGTGCCAAATCCTTGACTGCTTTAGTACTGTGTTAAATGGATGAGGTCTTGGCATAATTGAAAGAGACCACTTGAACTAGAAATCCGGAGCAGTCACTTGTAAAGTGCACTCATTCCCTAGTGTCCTTTTAAATTTTGTTCAGACTTTTGAGTAATGTTAGCTTTGCTTTTGATAAAGTATTTAAGTTTAAATAAATAAGTTTAAATAAATATAACTTAAAATTAACAATATTTAAGCATAAATAAGGCCTTGAGTGATCTGATCTAATGCCAGTTAGCCCTGCTTAGCATGAGGGGTTGGATGAGTTAATCCCTTGATTCCCTTCCAACCTATTTTTTTCTGTGATTTTACCTGCTTTATTTAATTATTACTAATTGCTTATTTGATGGATCTGTCAATAATCTAATACTTAAGAAAATCTTAAGAAATTTTCATCTTATCCTCAAACTTCTATTAAGTCCGGTCTCCTTTCTACTCATTCAGCAAACATCCCACAAGCTCCAGGGCAGGTATTGCTTAGTCACTCTTCCTTTTTTAGTAAATTTATACTTCTGCAATGCAAAGTAGCAGGACTCTACCCCACCATCTATCCATTCAGTCTCAGGTGTTATCACCAACTGGTCTTGTTCCTGACTCATTAATTTCAAATATTTCTTGTCCTTATAGAGAGTAATTCAAAGAAATACTTGTATAAAGAAGATCAGTTTAGCTGAATCACCTGTTCTACAACCTTGACACTTCTGTAGTATTTTTTACAATTTGAACAATCATGATACAAAGTCCCAGATTGGTTTGGATGATTTAAAATAGTTATTACAGAACCTACACATGCATTTTCTCACAACTTTGCTTGCTGTCGTGGTTTAACCCCAGCTGCCAGCTAAGCCCTACCCAGCCGCTCACTCACTCCCCCCCAGTGGGATGGGGGAGAGAATCGGAAGAGTAAAAGTGAGAAAACTCATGGGTTGAGATAAAGACACTTTAATAGGTAAAGCAAAAGCCATGCTCGCAAGCAAAGCAAAACAAGGAATTCATTCACTCCTTCCCATCGTCAGGCAGGTGTTCAGCCACCTCCAGGAAAGCAGGGCTCCATCATGCGTAATGGTTACTTGGGAAGACAAACGCCATCAATCTGAGTGTCCTCCTCTCCCTTCTTCTTCCCCCAGTTTTATATACTGAGCATGACATCGTATGGTGTGGAATATCCCTTTGGCCAGTCGGGCTCGCTGGTGTGGTGGGGTGAGAAGCAGAAAAGGCCTTGGCTCAATGTAGGCACTGCTCAGCAATAATGAAAACATCCCTGTATTATCAACACTGTTTTCAGCACAAATCCAAAACATAGCCCCATACGAGGTACTATGAAGAAAATTAACTCTATCCCAACCAAAATCAGCACACTTACATACTGTGGACTTGGTTCATAAGAAAACACGAGAAGTTTCTTGTGAAACAATAATATTTAAATAGAAACCGGAAAACTGGTAAATTGATTTTGATACTATTCAGATGTAATTAAGCCTTAAATTACCTTACTGTTGAAAGATTAATGTTTTCATATCTGTAGCTAAACTTTGAATCCTCTAAAGGAATATCTGACATTATTCTGTATTGTAGTTTGAGGTAGAAATACATTTTTCTGAAAGAAAAAACTTGCACAATAAATGCTAATCTGAAGTGATTTGGACATGAAACATTTTTTGGTCTCCCAAGAATTTTTGCAGATTAGAAGAATTTCCTGTCCCAAAGCAACAAAAGGAATTAAAATAATGAAAATGCTGATGATATGCAGATTTGGAAAGAAAGCTGGAATGATCGTAGAAACAGGTTAAAAAAATCAAGCTAAATATTTCTAAGTATAATTAACTCAATTTTTAAATCAAACTGCAAGATTATTTTCAGTTTGAGAACTGGCAATTTTTTTTGCATTTTGTAAATATGTTCATATTTTCATATTTTTAATTTTATCCCTGTCTATTAAAAGCAATATGTTCCTTGAAGAAATTGCAGACTCTGCATGACCTACCATTTCATAATAATAGTAAAAGGCTCCTGACCATTTTTTACTCCTGATAACTTTGAAGAAAGAGACAGAGGTACCTCAGCACTGGCAGTACAAGCACAGAACCCCAATTGAATATCTTCATATCTTACGTAAAAGGAAATGTGAGTGGATTTGAAATTGTCATTTAAAGCCTGTGGGTTAGGGAAATCACCTTCTAGCCCATAAAAGGTGACATCTTTGCTTCAGGTACTCTGACATATCTCTGCAGCAAAACTCTGGAAACAAAAATGTCAAAATTAAAATTTAGAACACTGTACTGCCGTAGCAAAAAAAAAATCATTTAAACCTATTTAGCAGCAATTACATTCCTCCACCACACGTTTGCATACTTTGATGCAAATTTTAAGGTGAGTCATATGTCAGTCTTCGCTGCTTTAAAAATGGGCATCCATATGCAGGTTGCACTCATCTGTATTTCCAATTACTTCTCAAATTCAGACGCCGTCTAAGAGGTTCAAATACTGGTCCAACATTTGCTGTGGTGAAGCATCTCACCTCGTTCCAGTCACAAATATATAGGTTCTTGCAATGTCTTCCAGTGTTCAGTAAAACACTAGAAGTCCCCTGGTCCATGCTGAAAGGACAATCCTTTGGCCACGTGTCATTCAGCTGCAAGGTATCAGTGGTTCCTGAAAATGAAATGTTAAAAGAAGTCTCATGGTCCTTGCTTCACCCAACCACTACAATAGACCCTTGAAATTCAAACTAGTATTAGCCTTTATAAAGCCTTAAAACATTGTCATTAAATAAGGAAAAAAATCTACTTTGTTTATAATAAATTATTAAAAAAATAAACTCATAAGAAATTTTCAGTTTTATTTTACCTTATGGGCTTACAATTTTTTTCAGAGCCAGCTCAAATTCTTTTCAGTTATGATTGCTGAGAATCTGTCAGTGGAGATTCTGTGCCGGCATGTCTTTGTTCCCTCAGTTCCAATTCATTAAATTAGGACATGGTGTTTGTAGTTTTCTGGCATGTCATTATTTTAATTTATAAGAAAAATCTGTTTATCAATGGTTCAGGGAAGTTTAATAAGTTAAAGAATGATTAATATATAAAGGTGCTTTATCTGCTAATACTTACAAGTTTCTACTAAAATTTGCTAAAATACATTTCTGCTTTTACTTTCCCAGTTGGGCTGCTACTTACAGAGTCCATTCAGTGTTTTGTACCAACTGCAATTCTTCTAATTTCCCCTCTCTGAATAGCAATAATAATGTATTTAGTAGTTTATTCAGCATTATAGTAATGCATTTAAACTTCTCTGCCATCCCTAGAACTGAAACGAATAGAAAATACATTTTTTGCTGGAATTCACAGAAGTTTTAAATGTTATCAAAGCACTTGGTCAAAGTGGTAAAATTCCAACTACATAATTTCATTTTGTTTATATTCTGGCAATGATATGAGCAGTTCTTTTTTTTTTTTAAGTGAATAATTTTTTTCTTGCACCTGCCAGTTCTGACAATATTGCTGCACATCTATCCTTATCCCTTCTTAGCTGCACTGAAATGCCAACACCGGGAAAGGATGTGTAAGCCATGTCCCATTCTGAAGAGTTCAGCCAGTGCAGCATCGTCAAAGCCATTCTTACCATTATCTCACCAAGTTTAAAAACAAAGCAAGTATTTATTTAAAAGAAAATGTTTTACTGAGTCTGTCTCTTGCTATATTAGTTACCTAATTTAACCCTCCTAAATGTGTTGCCTGCTATATTCCTTAGTTTCTGTTATTTTCAGATTTGTTAATGTTATTTTCAAATTTTAGTAGCTATTTTTTAAATGTCACTAGCTAAACAAATTGTCTATATTCTAAGATAAGCAAATCTGCAACATTTAACAAAATGTTAAATGTGAAAAAAAGCCCCAAAAACAGTTTACAGCATTTTTTTAAAGTTTAGAAACTCTGAGCATACATTTTTCTTTAATGTACATGTGTATAATTTAGCTTGCTGTTTAGCAACTTGTTGAAAATCAGCACTCATTATCCTTCTCTGGATGCGTACGGCAAGGGCTGAGACTGCAAACTTGTATGTCTGCAGAGTGTGTTACAGTATGATGAGTCAAGATCCTCTTTAAACCCTCAAAATGGATATACCCAAGGCCCCTTGTCCTATTTGTGTCCCTGTGCACCTGTGCTAGCATTTTGGATTTTTTTACTGTAAAACTATTTTGATATCATAGTATATAGGCAAATGGAGTGAATCAAATAAGGCATGTAAGGTACCAGCTTGTACTACAGTCTTGTGAATTGGTTGCAGAATTTTACTAGCCTATTAAAAGGGATGCTAGAAAGTGAAACGGTTCTCTTAACTTGTTTGATTGTCTACTAAAACAATTTTCAATAAACAATTCACTCAGCAGTAAGTAAACATCTTAATCCTCTCCTGTAGTATCAGGCATGTAAGAGGCAACCCTTTATTTCATTGCTTCAGTAAAAACAACTTACGTGGTGGTTATAGAGTTTAAGTGGAAGCTGCACAGCTGCAGTGCTTGTGTCTGTGCAAGTGCATGGTGGGGGCTGGTAAGTCTGTGCTATGGATATTTAGGTGAGCATTCATCTGTTAGCACAACAGCATTAGAAGTGTTTCAGGCAACCTGTCCTTGGCTGAGTAGTGTAACCTTGATTTGCTGCAGAAAGATGCTAAATGCACTCTGCAGCCTTTGTTTTCCTTTTGTCTGACTAAACAGAATATACATGTGATGATGGACATTGCACAAGAATAGCAAAAATCTGGAAAATTTGGAAAAGATATCTCATGGATATAATAAATTTGAAAAATCAAAAATTTGTTGAATTCTTTTGTCAAGCACCTTTTATGCTTTTTCCCAGACTACCCTGTCCATAGGAAGTGCTTTGTAGCAGTGTCTGTAGGGGTAGTACAGCATTTTCATCGAAGTACTTACATAATGATGGAGAAAGTTGCTTATCTGAGAGGGGAGAAATGTGGGTTCAATTCCCAACTCAGCCCCTGGTTGTCTCTGATTTTATTTATGTCGTTTAAAGTTTGACATAAAAAAAATGTAGGTGTAGCAAATTCTATCATTTAAACTTGCTGGGAGTATGTGCCAGCACTCACCAAAGTTTACCTTTAGCCCAGGGAGGCTTCATTCCTCCCATAGTGGAGGTCCTTAACACTTTTGAATTTGCAGATCCCTAAGATTTTCCCAGCAGAGATGCAGACTCTCGCATCCCCTGGCAGTAGCCCTGCCATTATGAATTACCTTTTGCAAATCCTTTAGAAGTAAGCTGTTGGCCCTTCATGATGCCTTACATGAAAATCATCTAAATTAACATCTTGCTCTGAATTGTTGTCAAATCCATTGATTATGGAGACAGCCTAGGAAGACTAGCATCATTAGGCAAAAGTTAATCTGTTTGAATACCACCTGGTCCCTAAAGAGAAGTCCAGACTTTACTGGGCATCAAGTGCTTGAGGGTTGTTGGCATAGGATCCACAAAAACCTACACAGGGAACAAGAAACTCCTACAATTTGAAATAAAGAAGCTATATTAAGGACAGGAATGTATTTAAAATGCTGTCCCAACTCGCTTGAAGCACCTTAATTAGGACTGTACTTGTGATCTAATCCAAACTCCTATCCTGACCAGTGGCATCCATTCCATTTCTCTAAAAGTGAAGGAAGGGGAATGTCTGTCTTGTATGTGAAACATAGTACTTGTACAAGACATGGAATATACAGATTCAGTTACCCCTCACCTAAAGGAGGCTGAAACACACATTTCTCGTCCTCTTGGAGAGTGCCATATACAAAAAACCTACTGTCCTAATAGGAGCTGGTGATCACATTTTCTTTTCTTATTTAGAATGACAGTGAGATGCAATTCTGTAACTTTGAAAGGCATTGAACCAGTGTCTCTTGGAATAGGGATTGGGTCTCATGTGTTCCCTACCATTAAGTTACGTGCATATACCTCTTCTACTTTAACAGATAGAAATGCAATTGCTGCATTTTTCAGTGGGCCTTGTCTTATAGGCAGGCTTGCAAAACACTTCACAGATGGAGCTCTGCAGGCAAACCAAGTGGAGGAATAACCACTTTATGGATATCAATCAATATAGGATGTAAGCTGGGAGCCAAATGGCTTATTCCTGCAGAGAGTGAGCAGCTCCTGTACATGCCTAGCAGCAGAACTTTAAATGGCTTGGAAGCTTTAAAAGCCAAGTCCCCAGAGTAAGTTAGGCAGCCCTCAGGCCTGTAGACTGATGAGCAGAAGTTATCAGAATCACAGTTCTGTTGCCTGATTTAAAAAAAAGCGTGTATAAATAAGTTACCAACCAGCAGTGCTCAGTTACAGCATCAGTCCATCAGTCACAGGTGTTCTGCACTGTGCCATGGATCTGTCTTGCTATGGCCAGCCATTTTTGCGTCCTAGTTTTGTTGTGTCTTAGAGATTAGCCTGCTGAGCCTCTTGTGGCTGTTATCTCTTTGATGTCTTGTCAAGCAAAATCCCTGGTTCTGTGCCTCTTCATCCTCTCTGTTCTGGTGTCACAGAAAAAGTCTCATCTGTACCTTGAAAGTGTGCACTGGGGATGGTTAGGGTCTGTATGACTAGCTGTTGTGCTCTCTGTACTCTTTGCAGGTGGCTATGCATTATGGCATTCTCATTATGATATGCCAATTTATAGGACATCAGGTCTTGCTGTCTCTGTGCATCTTCCAGTTCCCTGTGTCTCTGACTTCAACTTCAGGTCCTAGCAGTAGAGGGATAGCTTTTCAGCTAAGCAAAGTGCTACCAAGTGTCTCATTTACCATTCTGTCATGTTAGAGTGACAAATATGGATCAGGAATTGTATTTGCAGTCTTTTATGTATGTTTTCAGTTATTCTGACACTCTTTGCCTCTGCTAAATTAAGAGTAATGGAAGCTTGTGGTGCCACGTCTAAACACATACTTCTTTGCAGCCTGCGTGAACTCCCATGCCATCACTTGTTGGCTATTGTCAAGGCATTTAGCTTTGTCAGGTGCACCAAGGAAGATGAGTTCCATATAGATAATCAGCTACTTAGGGGGAATGCCAGATAATAAAACTGCCTCAGAAAAGCACGTATCAGACTACAGAACATGTACAGACTTTTTATCACTCAGCATAAAAGATATCTAGGCCTCCCCTCCTTTTCGAAGAGCCTTAAGTTACCACTGTCTATGGCTGCAGTTCTTGAAGACTGTACAGAACGTGCCTTGTATGCTCTCTGCTAGCACAGTGCCATAGATAATCAAGAGTGTATAAAGAGACAGCTGAAGTGTAGTCAAGATGCATCAAGGTCGCTGAAATGGCATTAAAAGGCAGCTAAAGTCTCCCCAAAGTGTCTGTGGTCTCACCGCAGTCCATGGAGACCTAGGGTTCAGTTCAGGTGCGTCTGGGTTGTCAGGTGTGTCACAGTCCTTGCAAGAGATCCAGATCTCTTTGGATTATCATCTGGAGACCAGGATATGTCACAGCACCTGGGATTATTTAGTCATGTAGGTTTAGCAATGCCTTTTGATAGATGAATATACAATTTTGACATACTAGCCATCCTGCAGTAATGTAAGACAAACAAATCCTTCACCCAGCATGTCTACGGTAACATAAGTACGAACCATGCTCTAATCTGCATTTACTATTCTGACTAGGCTCCACTGAGAGTTTGGATCCCTGGCTTACACTTAAATTTCAGTGTCTAAATTCAAGATATATCCCAGTTTTAGATTCTTATGATGGTCAAGAAAACACCATCTCAGCACTGGGTTTCAGCCATGACTTTTATTCCAGTGCCTAGAGCAATGTTGATAGCACCCCAGTGGCTCGTACATCTTTATCCAACTTAAAAATGTTCCATTTGCTTTCCGACTGTTCGTCATTTTGGCCGCTGCTGAAGTGTCATCCTTCTTTGAAAAAATGCTCTGATATCTTCCTTTGAACAATTTCTCTGGGCTAGTGCTGTTTCCCTCTTTGTCTGTTCTATGCACACTCTGCTGCTAACTCCAGAAAAGCGATCAAATACATTGGGCTCATACATATTTTTACTGACTCACTGTCATTAACTTACCTTTTGCAACAACATGGATGTAGGCAGCACCTTATGATGGGGTTTTTTGGACCCTGTTTTAGAACTATGTGTGTCAAGTCTCTTTTGTCTTTTCGTTCCTCTGTTTTGTCCTGTTCTGTGGTCTACCTTCCATAGGCTTTGGCCTGCAAAGAGCAATTTCTCTGACTTTGCAGCTTCCAGTTTTACTGTCAAAGTTTAATAGTGGGTTTGTCCCAAATCCCAATCACAAATGTGTCCTTTATCTATAACATTCACAAGTATTGACTTCTCAGCCTATAGTTATTTACACTTATCCTGTCCCTATCTGAAGAGCTTTTTACTCTGTTAAGAGCTTTAACTGCTGTGTTTTTCCACTCTGTTTTCTTAAATTGTGCTATTCATGCAATATGAATGTATCTTGCTACAGAATACAAGTACGGCAAAGCAAACAGAAGGCTTTTAACAAACTACAGAAAATCTGGGCTGACCATGACAGTTAACTGGAACCCAACAGCTATTAACCCTCCTGCAAGGTGCAGTCCTACCCAGGAGGCAGAGTAACCAGTTAATGAAAACTGTTCTAATCACTAGCTAAAGCTAGAAAAAAATGGGGATTTGTCTACAACAGAATTAATTTTACTTTTGGTACTGTTAAAATATATATCCTGGTAACATCATCAGGCAAGCATGGCTTTTTTGAAAATGTCAGCTTCTCTCATTTATATTTAAACTAAAACCTGAAAATTAAAAATGGAGGATTGTTTCATTTTTAGCAGCCAAAAATCCATATTTTAAAAAAGTCAATTTCTCTTTGTGTTTTGAAATGGAAATAATACTGCAGAGAGCATAAAATACATGGGATGTAATGCTAATAGTTAATAAAATAGTTAATAAAATAGCAGCATATTTCATTACTAATTCTAATAAGATAATGATAGTGCTAAAAATATTCTCCCTGTTCCATAAAAAGTTGTAGCTGTTTTTTAATCAGTAAATGGACTTAAAATATGCACAGAGTATGTTCTTATGCGTTTCTTTATAATAACATGCTATTTTAACTCTAACTGCAGATTTGTCAATTTATATTTTTTAATTTAGGCATTAATTACTTATAGACTACGATGCACAATTTATACTAGGCTTCTTGGACACTTTCATGTTTCAAATTACAAAAAGGGCTGTTAGGATGATCTTGTGCTTTCAAGGCCTTTCTGTGTATTTAAGTATTGTATCCAGCTCATGTGACCTTATTATAAGCCTTCAGGTACTTTTAAGATTCGTAAAAACAAGTGACTACATGGAGAATTTCAACTTCCATTAAAAAAAAAACTTATGTCTGGTTTGATATCATCATTCAGTGATCAGTGACCTCTCAGCCTTTTTGGATAACCCATCTTGCGTACATCAGCCTGCCATGGGTGGCTGTGCAGGCCCACTATATGTGATGAGCTATAGGAGTTACCCAAGTGGCCCTTTTTTCAGGAGTGTTGTGCAAGTGTTCATTTAGTTTCTGTACACCTGTAATCATGTATAATGCATATGAGAAATGGGAATAAAAAAGGTGAGAACTGTGGGGTTTTTGTATGTGTTTCACAATGATGAAAAACATAAAGATATGGTTTGCTTTTGGGGGCCAGTCCTTACAACTGACATTTATTGTCATGCCACCTTTGTTAATGAGACACCTTCTTAAGGGATGCAGACTTGATAATTTTTCATTTTCACAGATGCTACAAGAACGGCATACCCAAGGTGCAGAAAAAAAAACAGAATTCCAAATGTTTCCCAGTTATGAAGAGGCTGGGAGAATGTATCTGGGAGGGGCCTGTTCTCGCAGTCTTCCCTAGGTATCTGCTGTTGCCCTCTCTTGGAGACGGGGCATTGGAAGAGAGAGACTTTAGGCTGACCCAGTAGAACTGTTCTTGTGTTCTTACATCCTTAATTACAACACAATAAATTTAGAATATTGATGATCTTATTAACTACATGGAATGTAATTAAAAATAGCTTGGAAAAAAAAGTGGGTTTTTTTTTAATTCCAGCAGAAAATTTGAGCCAGTGTTTATATGCTGTTCAAGAGAGGGAATAAAAAAAGGGATGGTATTTTTGTTAGTGACATATTAGCTGCAAGGTTACAAATTGTGTATAAGGAAAAGAGCCGTTAGGGTATGCCATTTTACGTGTCATGAAACTATACAATGGCATTAATATTTCTACTCCAGGACATATTAACTTTTATCTAAGAAGTGATACAGTGCTGTGCATGGATTTGTGCTAGCAATATCCTCTATCCTGATCAAATATTTAGATTTTAATAGGACCCCCCCCGAAAGTGGGATTAGCTTGCACTGATCCAGTTGCAGGGATATGGTCCATTAGCTCATAGATGTTACAACATTTGGTATATAATAATGGTAGGATTTAAATAATGGATAACACAATGTTCAAGGAAGTTGTTACATGCAACTGGGTCACCCTTAAATAGGCCTAACATTATATAAGCAATGTTTGCAGGTATCTTGAAAACACAGATATCACTTGGGAAGTTAAAATATAATTGCTATCATTACTCAATGTGTTAGCTCCTGAGGAGAGTCATCTCTTCTTAAACACTATAGAAGTCTTTTAGCAAAGGATATGAGTATATTAAACGCTATGATTTTTTCATAAAGGTTTTAATCCAGCACAAGTGACTTTTCCTTCTTAATTGTCCTTATAGCATCTTGATGAACTTGAAAGTAGAGGTCAGATTATTGCGTGAGGTTATAAATCCTATCTGTTGCATTATTTAAGCAGAATGGAAATGCTTCTTTTGGATTTAAGTAAAATATATCTATGAAAATACATTGTATAAATCAAGAAAAAGCAACATCTCACTGAAATTCTGCAAAGCTTGCTTGCACTGTTGTGTTAAAAAAAACATGGTTATGTAACTGGTAGAGTGAAAAGTCAAGTGGCTCAATTATCTTTTTAAAGAGAACTTAAAGCTTTTCATTTTTCTTCATAAAGACTTTGCAAAGTCACCAATTCCAAAAATGTTGCAATTTCATTTGTGTAAAGGAAGAGGTAAAAAGTGTAAAATAGTTTATATTTCCAGAAGGCTTATGTAATCCTAAAGCTTTTGCCTATCATTATTTTAGCACCTTCAAAAGAGACATGGGCTGTAAAATCAGAATCACATTTCCATTTCTAATTGGAATTGACCCATCCTGTCTCTGTCAAGACTGAGATCTAGCAGAAGAAGTGATTATCAAAGAAATGGGAAATCTTTCACAGCTAATCATAAATTTTGTCATTAAAGCAAGTTCTTTATGACTACATTAAGGAAACTTGTATAGCTTACAGTCTGTGTTCTTGTTTCCACAGTGCATACATTATAACAGACTTCATGGGCATCAGGAATGAAAATTTTATGAAGGTAGCTGCAGTTGGGACTTGGATGGGAGATTTTGTCACAGCATGGATGGTAAGAAACATAATATTTTAAAAGAAAAGAAAAGGAATATGTTTGTTGGTTTCAAGGGAAAGAGGAGAGGAGAAGAGAAAAAACTCAATTTCTTGAAGTATTTAAGTTCAACCCAGACAACTAGAAAGTTAACAAAGACAAAGTAGCATAATGGCAGGGTATTTAATTAGCTGGGAGTCCAGAAGAGTTTCAGTTAAAATGTATCAGAGCAATATTTCATTTCTTCTGCTCTAAGTGGGAATTTTGCCGTTGGCATCTGTGAGGACAGCATGGTGGCCCTTCTTTGCTGTGAGATAACATCGTGACTTGCTATCTGATGATAGTGGATGTGGATAGTGGTGATATCTGGTGCTAGACAGTGGATAATCACACACAGCAGTGAATAATGGCTAGAGATAAACAAGTCTAATGAAAAGGATTAAAAAAGAAGAAAAATTAACTGAAAGGTTTGACAAAGAGTGATGGAGATCAAAGAAAGCAAGCAAGCCAGTTACATCCCAGAATTTGAAGGTAGCCTGTTTGATGTGAATCTATCAGATTAAGTTTGTCTCTAATTTAGGATTTAGAAGAATAAAATTTTCACCTGGATTATAATTGTTATAAAGGTTGTCTCCTGAAATGTGGGCAACCCAAAGATCAGCTTACTGAAAGAGACCAGAAAATGACAGCTAACTGGGAACAAAATGAAGCATGTGCGCTTGTTTTTATTGTTCAGGAAAAGCATTTCTTAAAGTGATAAAAAGTTAATTCCTTTTTTTCTTTATTTTTAGTAAGATTAGGTTTTTTATGGTTAGTGTAGGTAAGAATTTTAGCAATTATGACTATGACATTCATTTAAATCGGAGAAAGAAGTCCATGATTTTTAAGTTTGCAGAACTGGTTTTAATAAATCTAAATTTTTTTCCTGCTAATGGTTCATTGATACCTCTGATACCTCAAAAGAATCAACATAATTTTAGGGGAATTCATTAACACAGGGAACATTGCCTGATGGTGAATGTTTATCCCATATCACATAAACGTGGATGGAAAAGATCTCAGCATTGTATGTAGCTAGTGTGACTGCAATAATTTCTCACGTAAGCAAAGAAACAAACCAAGGTGGATAAATTTTAGGACTGTGGTATATGTTAGGAGAAAATACTATGGGAATAGTTTCAAGCACAAATGACTGTAAGATGCTAAGACTATAGTCTATTAAACTGTAGGAATAGTCTTAGAAGGGTCATCTGAGTTTCAATCAACTTGTCTTCTATCCTGCACATATTTGGAACATACTGTACAACAGACAGAAGAAAAAAAAAGCGTCAAGGATTTTTTCAGCATATTGTTCAGTATGTGTCAGTGGTTTGTCTGAGACAAATTATGCTCTGTGAAATGGTGGCCATGAAAAGCAAGTACAGAGCAAATTGTCTGTACATACATTACAGTAAGGACATTGCAGAATTAGTGCATTGACTGATGTTGACAATTAATGAGGATTTCTTGTGAATCGGTAATAAAATTCATGGCTACTTCTGAATACTTTTTTTTTTTTTTTTTTAATGCCTTCCACAGCTTTATCCCACTATGGAAGGAAAGATGATGCATAAGATAAGCTGAATTGAGAGGGGTCACGTTCATCATACATATATGACTTAGAGCTCCATTGATAGATTACATACAAGTTACACTACATTAGGTAGCGTTCGATTTTTTCAGTCTCTCTTTTCCCATTTCCTTGAAAAAAGCTGTTACATGCAGCACTATATAAAGCATGGAAATGGCTGGATTCAGGAGGCATAAGAATCCTGATCCCCTTCTGTGTACTCAGTGCCCTCTCAGGTCTTTTCAGCAATGGAGGCACAATTAGATTGTGCCACAGCAGATTCCAGTGGTGGATGGAGTTATCACTGAAGAATAGAGAGAGACTGGGAGAGACTGTAGAGGCAGTTTGGAAAAGGGAGGCTGTTTGTAAACTAGGCTGGTTCAGGAAAAGCAGAGAGCATGGGACTGGAGGGTCAATATGTTTTAGGACATGATTTTATTGCACTAGGAAAATTAGGGGGTGTGGTGATTGGTGTTTAGATCTTCAGAGTGAGAGAGAGTAGTGACATTGCTTCTGCAATGCAAATCTCTAGGCAAAGTGTATGAATCAGTCAATGGAAATTACAGTGTTTAAGGGCAGCTAAGCCTGGGAACATCAGAAAAAGCTACAATGTCGGGTAGCAACATATTAGTAACAGAGGAGAGTGGACATGTACATTGATGCATGTTCATGTACATTGGTGCAAACTGCCCACACAGCCTAACTTTAGCAATCTTATTCTATATGAACAGAAATTATCATGTTGTTTACAATATTTGAATTTGCTTGACTTTCTGCATGTCAAGCCCAGCATGGAATTGATATCAAAGTGGCATGAGTCTTCTGTGGGATTATTATATTTTATGAAGTTCTCCAATCCTATTTGGAAACAGGAGAGAAAAAACAAACCTGTAAAGGAACCTTTGCACATCTTCCCATTCACAGCAGTACTTATATTTTCTAATATTTAAGAAGTTTCTCTAAAGAAGCCATCCATCCTTAGACTACAAAGGAGAAGATGAAAAAGGAGATGTAGCCTTCACTTCAGTGTATTTGAACCATACTGGAATTAAGATCTTATTCCCTTTTTAACTGGAAACTTTGGAAATAAGCAGGAATAAAGCAGAACAGATGGGATTCTATTTTAAAAATGAGTAATCAATAAACAATAATATTGCCCTAGTCCAGCAAGGAGAGGCTTATTAAATCAGAAAAGTGATTGAAATGGGAAAATGTGGTTTGGATTGCTGTTTGGTTTGGATTTAAAAGGCGGAAGTGAGCCTTCCCACTCAACACTTCCTAGCTCACTGACTAGTTTGGTGACAGGGTCTGACTCAATTCCTAATAAAATCAGCAATATTCTTTCCATTGTGTGTAATGAGAATGGGGCCTTGTTATGGGTGCACAGGAGCTTCTCCTTTGTATCTCCAGACAGGAACTTCTGCTACTAATAATCATCTTTGCTGAAATCTGTACGGTGTTAGATGTACTAAATAAGTCTGTGAAGAGGCGAATGGGTTTAATACACTAACCGTTTCTCTGCACTTCTTCCTCTTTGAAGCCAGGGAAGTATATTCTGCACCTGCTTTGACATGCTCTCCTGCTCTCATAAAATGTGCATTCTGTTCTCATGGCGAGTGCTTTTGAGACACCACAGGATTTGGCACAGTAGGACAGCTTTGAAAAAAAGTTTGGATTCCACCCCGACAAGCCTATAAACTAGCAATTATGGCCGCCTTCTGGGAGAGTGTGAACAGGCTGAGGAAGGAGCTGATTCCAGGGCAGAATCTCTGATGATTAGAGTCAGGTGGCCTCCTGACCCTTTCTGTAAAAATGAGCAACCTGCTGCAGCTGTGTTTTTGTGAGGGACGCAGTCCTGAGCATGTGTGGTAAGGCATGTGCAGAGTATAGCTATAGGAGTGGATGGCATTGAACATTGACACAGAGGGCAGAGTACAACCAGAAACTCCTTTCTTTCTGTACAGTTTTTTAAGTTCTTTACAGCCTCCTGGTGAGGTGGAACAGCCTGCTTTCCTCATTCTTTCCAGACACTGTTGGCTTTTAGACTGTCAAAACTGTTGTTCTCCACTTCGCGTGATGGCTTTTTGGGCTCCCCAAAGATTACATATTGGCCTGCACTATGAATGATACTAGTATCACATTGAGAGATTTGCATACCAACTGCCATTGCCATCTACATTAAAGACATATCCTGCCTACAAAGCATGCATATGTGTGTGAAAGAGTCTAAACAGCAGAAGCTTGTCACATCTTCCTTTGACCTTGCTTGCTAGGATTATCAGAAGCTGAAGCAGTCAACTTCAGCCAGAGGCTGGCGCTAATCTCTATGAATGTATCAGGGGCTGATCCTCTTCACAAGGTCCTATTCCCATGTACCTTCCTTCTGAAAGGTAATTTAATTGAGATTCTCTTTTCCCTCATTAATTGCTAGAGGGAGCTGAGAACGTTTGAGAGATCACTGAGCAGCAGAGATTCTGCTGGCTCACATCATCAGAAACAATGATAAACTCAAGGGGCGGTTGAGTTTATTATTCATCAAACTAGTATTTACCAAATCTGTACCAGCATGTTCTTTTTAACAAGGGGAAGCCAACACTTCTCTCAGCACTGTGCTTTAGCACAGTACTTGGCACAATGTATTAGAGTGTAAGCTGAATCATTGTCACAATTCCTGGCTGTTCTTTCTGACACCTTCACTTGACTCCAGTTTGACTATTCCCTCGCTTGGGACCGTGAAGACTCACAGGATGATTTCTGTCTTTCGTCATCTTAGCAGAGGAATTAGTAGAAAGTTAGGAAGCAGTACTTCCAGCATAGTCTGGATGGAAGGGTGATAGGTCACCACGTGTTCCACTGACCCATTATCCAGGACTGACATAGACACATCCTACCCACTTGGATGGATGGATATGGAGGTGGAGACCTTCCACCTAAGAATTCTTCTCAGGACATAGTATTGGGATTTCAAAAGGTTATTACTGAGTGATGAATCCACACCTACCTTTCCTCATTAGTGGAACTGAATAATGATCCCCATAGACACAAGTTGCCTGGGCTTCTGTGAAGTTTCTCAGGCAAAAGAGTCACATCACTAGGTGATCATGTCTACACATCACAATATAACTTGTGGTGGAATGCTGCTCCCCTTGATAAAGCTTGCCTGTTCTTCTGTGACAAGGATTTTCTGTCCTCTGACATTTTCAGTGCTTGTCTGGCCAAGTGGACCAGGTTTTCAGACTTATAATTCCAGAGGACAAATCTCACACCATTATGTGTTCTGGCTTTGCTAGTTGTGAAAGAAATCGATTTTATTCTGTTCTTTTAATTCACATTTCTCTATTAGGCATTTTTTGTCTTCATCCTCTGGTGAAGGAGGCTTCTGTATTTTCCCACTTTATGAGACTAACATGTCTTAAAATGTAGCTAGTAGAGGGGCCTGTGGCTGGTTCATAAAGTACACTCTAGAGGGTTGAAGCCTGTCCATGTGGTCCTTGATGCTGTTAACATCAACAGCTGACAGGTTTAAGTGAAGGGTTATTGCTATGCAAGCAGACAGTAAATCTATAGACTCCTAAACCAGAACTTCTTTCTATCATGTGCACCGTGTTAGAACTCAGGCTACATCTGTAAGAACATAACAGTTGTACCTGGTCAGACCAAAAATCCATCCAACGTAGTATCCTGCCTCAAACTGTGACTATGAGCAGAAGCCTACCAGGAGAGTAAGAACAAGCCAATCATATATGGTAGTGTCCTCTAATACTCTCTCCAACTGCATGCAGTTTTGTGTATATAATAACTCTTGTTGGATGTCTCTTCCCTGTTCTTGCCCAATCTCACCTTTAGCCCAAGTACTTTTTTTAGCATCCACAGAATTATTTGGAAACAAGTTCCAGAGGTCGCTGTATAAGAAATCACCTCCTTTTGTTTGTTTTAACTTGTTTCCTATTAACCTAATTTGATGTCTTTAGTTCTTTACTGAAAAGACAACAAACACTTCATCCCTGTACACTTTCTCCCTAATGTTTATGATTTTATAGACATATATCATAGTTACTCCAATTTATCCCTTCTTCAGGCTGATGATCTCTAGCCTCGTAAGTTGTTTCTCATACACAAGCTGTTCCATGTATTTGGTTATCTTTATTTCCATTCTTTGCAATTTCTCCAGTTTTGCTATGTGCTTCTTCATAGGGAGATCACAACTGCCCACAGTATTCAAGGTGTGAATGAACTATAGGTTTTACAGTGATATAATGATGTTCCCTGATTTTCTATTCCTTTCCTAATAGTTCCTAACACTGGTGGCTGTGAGTTGTTGACAATATGGGGCACTAAGAGCATGTTTTCATGGTGCTATATTATCATAACCCCAAGATCTTTCTCCGGAGCTATAATGGTCAGCTGAGGGCCAATTGTTTCATAAACGATCCTGGAATTGTTTTGCCCCTATGCGTCACTTTGCATTCATCTACAAAGAATTTCATCTGCCGTTTTATTGCCTAGGGACTTATTTCCGTAAGGACCTTTCTCAGTTCTTCACAGTCAGCAAGCCATCATCCTTATTACTGTGCATAACTTAATATTATTATAAAACCTTCTCACCTCACTGCTCACCCATTTTACCAGGTTGCTTAGGAATATGATGAATGACTGCATCCCCTGCACAAATCCCTGTGGAACTCCACTAATGACCTCCTCCATTGCAAGAGCTGTCTGGCTAACCTACTTACCTTCTGTTCCCTGTCTTTTAACCAGTTATTTATCAACATAAAGACCTTCCCTAAAGCTCTGACTGTTGGGTTTCCATAGAAGCCTTTGATGAGGGATTTTTCAAAAGCCTTTTCGAAAATTCGGGTTAGGCTATTTCAACCACATCTCCTTTATCCATGTGCTTTCTTGACCTCATTCAGTAATCCTGTTCTGAAATATCCCCATTCCTGATATTTACAGAGCCAGCCACTTAGCACTCCTTTCACAGCCTCAGTGTTCCCTGCCGCCATTAAAGACATATTCAGACAATGTTGACTGGCCCTGAAAGTGCTGTTTGCATGAAAGACAAAAGTCCCAGCTCAAGAGCTATGAATGTGTGGAACAGTATGGAGCCATCTTCATATGGTTTATCAGTGAAAGACAGTGAGCTTATTTCCTAGCAGTTAAACTTTGTATGTTCATTTTACCTCATTTTCCTTCATTTTCTCTGACCTTTTCCCTCAATACCCATTTGTCTTATGGTCTGGGCGCCATTTTGCAGGTGAACAAAAATTAAGGTGGGAATATTTTGTTTTGTATGTTCTTGCACATAGCAGAAGGGTCAAGAGTCTGAACGTGGCTGTTAATGTTAACCTGAAGACAGAAACGTCTCTGCTTGTGGGAAGACCTATATTCTGAATATGTGCATGGATTACATGTTTCAGAGAACATCAACCATAGATACATAACCTCTCTTTCCTGAAAACTTACATAGTCTGTGGATCTCTTAGGCTGCACAGGGAGGGTCTTAACAAGTTTTTGTTATTTTCATAGTTAGGTGAAATTTTTTAATCATAATTTTGGACACAGGAACCTGTGTCTGCTAGTTATTCTTTAAATGTGGGCCCCTCTTGACCTTCTTGCTGAGAAACAATTTTTTCCTTCCCTGATATACAGGCAGTTGACACAATCTAATTGCTGTAGTTTGGGATAAAAGTGTTCAACTGCCCCAAATGTATACTTGCTTAGTTCCTCATTTTGATGTTGTGAATGCTGGGGTGGTCTTTCTCTATAAATTTGAAGCATAATGGTCTACAGTGTAGGGTGAAGTAATGTAGTACATCCATTACACTTTAATAATACACTTGATTTTATCAAGAAGATAACACTTGATGTTATCTTTTGTTAGATAGCTGGTACCTGTAGATTATGCTCTGTCTACTTTATTAATTTTTGTAATAAGAATAGGTGTTTACTTATTGCCATTAAAACATTTTTGATGGCTTGCAAGCGGTTGGCAAGAGTTTTAACAGTATTTGGAGATACTTACTTTTGACTGTTGACATTGTGATCCTGAAAAACAGCATTTATTTGTGGAATAAGGGAACAAACTATTGAATGGTTTTGAAGTGCTTCCCTTGTGTTCATTAAGAAAGAAGATTATTCTTGTCCTTGTTTGCTCTGAGACGTAACTGTCTAATGGACATCCTAGAGGAATGAAGGATTCATTGCCACTGTGCAGAATCTAGGTTGATTTACCTCTTTATTTCATCTCATAATGTGTATGTGTTGTTAGGGCGTGTTCAAACAAAGTAAGCAACCTTGATGCTGCAAATACTATCATGTTGCTGAAAATAGCAGGCATACTAAACTATTGCAGTGCAAATAGGTAGAAAATAAAATACTAATATGAATAAAAAATGAAATCTTCTTTAGTACGGGGAAGGACACCAGTATAAAAAACACGCTGAAAGAAAATGTAACATCATCATTAAAAATCATAAAGTTTCTAGGATTTTGTATGTAACTTCTTAACTAAAAGAGTAGCCACAAATGTTGACTCTTAAATTTATGTGAATCTTAAAAAGTAATTCTTCTGTCCAGGAAATTCTATTCAGCAAAGCATAGCATATTGTTTTATTTGCAAGCTGTGAAGAATCCGCCATTTTGATGCACATTCCAAGGTAGTTTGGAGAGTCAGGATTCTTGAATGACTGACACCTTTTCTAACTCATACCTCTGTCAAGGATTGGGCATGACAATTCAGATTATGATCAGTGTCAATCTTCTTGATTGATTCTATCCCACTGACATACCAAATGACAAAATAAAACTGTAATTGAATTTGCAGTGGCATCTGAAATACTGTGTAGCTAACAACTCTGCTGTACTTCAGTAGTGGAAATGAAATTAAACTATGAAGCATGAAGTGGAAGGAGCAAAGTGGATGACACATTACTAAACTCACTTGCCAGGACTGCACAGGAATGTGACTAATAACATCATTGGTGGCAACATGTTTCTTTCCATTCAGAGAAGCAGGCACAATGCCGGTTGCCCTTTTTGTTCATCTGTGTTTCTTGTTTTGTTTTTCTTTCCTCTTCTTAAGGGCCAGTCCAGTTGCAGAGCCATTCTGTAGCTAGTGGTTCTATCTCCAGGTGATAACCCACGTGTAAATTCATCAACACAATGGCTGTTCATACATCCAGTTGTACGAGACCTGCTAATTTTGTATTTTCAGTTTTGTAGGGCATGAATATGCTCACATCCTGCTCTGCTTCATGGCTGGTACTTAGTTATATAAGGTGGAGTGTGCCTGGTGTCATCTGAGTTCATCCAATCAACCCATCAAGTCAGATTGCACTATTATTTATTCATTGATTGATGGTGTAGCCATCTGTTCATATGCTCTAGCTTATAATCATCTGCCTTTTCAAGCTTGGTCTTTTTTTGTATTCCCCTGTTACCTTGTCATTTGAATTCTGACCAGGCATTGCCAGAGGTGTTACTTCATCCCTGTCTATTTCACAGCCGGTGAGTTCCTTCAACTCATTTTCACCGGAGGTATCTTTATTGATAACCATTTTCTGGGCTTTAAAACATGCACTTGGTATATCTGTCAGTAAAACCCTCAGGATTTTCTTCTGAAGAAGGTCACAGCCAGCTCTACCTCAGAGCTCAAGAGTAAGAACTGGAAGGCCCAAAGTTGGGCCCCAAAATTTATCCTAAAGTTTCTCCAAAGCAGCTGCTGACAGCTTTCTATGACAAGCAAAAATGGTTCTAAGAGGTCTTTCAAATAGGTGGGAAATTTCTGCCACTATTTTTTTTTACGGATTGTGAAGTCATACACACATTTTTGTGACCTTGTATGCACATTTCTGTACTGTCTGAATCCCTATCTCAAAAGTAATGTCAGATCTTCTGCTTCTGGACCAGGCAGTGTGGTTGATGATGAATGGTCTTACCACAAGAACAGAGATGTTTCATGCTGGCTAGAGAGGTTCTGTTCATTATCAGAAAAGCAGCCCAAGTTCTCAGCCCTGTTCTCAGTCAGGTTCTTCACCCCATTTTCAGATCTCAGTCCTGATGATGTGGGGTTTCCTACTGGAGCCAAAAGTCTGCAGATGGTCAGTGAAGGTTCACCTGGCAGCAGTCTTGACCCAATAATCTTTAGTGGGTGAGCAATGAGTTTCTTCTACTCTACTGTACTTAGTGTACTGATGGAACTAATTAAAATGCTCTCCATTGGAAGGATCTAGTTCTCAGGGTGACTTGAACTGGGTGCTGAAGCCTCCTGTGGGCCCAGTGTTTCAGCCTTGTGACTTGTTCACTGCTGCAACTTTTGATGGAAGTATCTTTCTTGGATAGTTCTTCAGCAAAGTATATGAGATACCAGTATAGATGGATGTTTCTTTTCTCCAGTAGGGGTATTCTTCCTGGATGATACCTCTACAAAACAATCTTAAATTCTTTGCACTTTCAGTTTCCAAATTCTGCAACAGTCAAAGGAATTGACATACTTGTTATTCCCCCCTTCATCTCATGTCTTTGGACTGAGCCATCAAGATGGATGTCTCTTTTTTAAGTTGACAACACCAGAAATCCCCACAATGATTTTGAAGAGTTGACAAATCCAAAGAGTTAGACCCTGCTTGCTGAGACTGACCATGGTAACTGATCATGGTGACAGCAAGCTGCCTCTTACAAGATTGCTGTGGAGCTTCTTTCCATCATTGGAGCACATTTCAATTACAGCTCAAGGTACATTCCAGATGGAAATTGTCTCTGCTTCTAGCATTGGCCAAATGACTATGAAAAGCTATCGATATTCTTTCATAAAGCTGTATGCCATATACAGGTGCCCATAATTGATGTGGTAGTTAGTTGGGTAGTCTCACTGTTTCTGTATGTGCTACTTTACTGCCCAGCCACAACCACAGTCCAAGTAAAAAAATAACTGAGGCTAAAAAGAGATTTTCTGGTAACTGGAGATCTTTAAGATGCATGGGCCTTGTGTTCATTCATTATCCACACTTATTCTTACCTCTCTTATAACTGTTTCATCTTGTGTTTGCAGATGATATAGATGTTATTTAAACAATACCTATTTGTGGTGTCCTGCAGGCAAAGAGAAAGTAAATGGAACTGTACTGAAGAGCAGTGTACTCCTTCACAAGTGTCTGCTCTTTTGCACTGCCATGCTCATGTAGCAATAGTGCAAGTTCACATATGAACTGAATGTTTTGAATAGTCAGGTGGCTGGTTATTAACCTGTTTTTACTCTTTAGAAGCTGTAGTTGTTTATATAAAAACAACACTTAGTCCAACAAGATTTCCTTGTTCTAAAGAGGAGTTAATAAAAGGCCAGAAATGTTCTTAAGTAGAGAGGATGGAGGTTATCCTCCAGAAATGGAAATAATTTTCCATTAGTTTCCTGGTTGTTGGAAAAGAGGAAGAGATACATTTTTAGCATTAGTTTTCTAATTAGCCTAAGACAACATATACATGTTATCTGTATGCACAATGTTCTTCCGTAGTTCTGGGTGCAGGGTCATGGAAAAAAATCCAACTAAGTACCCTGTTCAAATGAGTTCAAGGAATTCAGTATTGGAGAATACCACTCATTCGTCCTATCTACTGTCCTGCATCCTGCAGTGGTCAGTGTGAGATGCTCACAGTGAAATGTAATGTGGTGCCCTCGTAGACTCTCTGGGAGGGTGAAGACAGGAAGTAAGAGAGGGTGGAGAGGTACATTTTCCATGAAGCCTTCAACAGCTAGAGCCCCAGCTACTCTCGGTGGGGGCCACTGCAGATCTTGCTTGCTCCAGCTGCCTAGCTGAGCTTTTCATGATCAAAGCAAGGAAAAAGTTTCCTCCTGGGAAGGGACAGAGGCAAAAAGTAAATCAGGTAGGAACAGCGCATATCTGTTCTCACTGGGGAGAGTGGAGCACTTCCGCTGGGAGTAAGTGGAGCACAGGAAGAATGGAGGAGGCTCAGGAGATGCAGGAAAGTGAAACAGAAATGGAAAACTGTTTAGATGCTACAGGTTTTGTATTGAATGCCCTGACATACACTGCATTCTTCCTGAGAATTTGGAAATTTGTCTGGTTGGAAAAGTGAAATGGAATCTCTTTTCTCTTTTGATGTCATTTATTGTATGGTTTTCTGATACTATAAAATTGAAACCAGTGCTATCTCTTGTGAGGACTTTTGGGATAACTTAGTGCTTAATAAGATTCTGTCTTTGTTAATGCGTTGTAGTTGATTTCACTATTAAAACACAGAAATCCTATTTCTTATTTAATTATTGCAGTGCTCCTTTATACCCTCCAAAACCCCTTAAAAACTAAATAATGCAAAAAGTAGATTCATCAGACGGATAAGAATGCTGCAAAAGTGGTCAAAACATGCATGGCACCTTGCCCAGGGAGCCTGTGTGGGCTCGGCATGCCTCACTGATTTCACTAGCCAGTGATGGTTCAGCGATGGCTTTTTCCATGTTGCACATATGCCTGTGTGTACGGCATGAGGTACTGGACTATTCCAGACAGAGGGGGAATGTGAGCTAGCAAGCCAAGAACTGTCCACCTAGGCAATGGTATAGTGGTGTGTTTAGAAGTTGATGACCATCTTCTGACTGTGACAAACATGAAACTGGGGCCTAATAGTTGCTTCCTTTTTATCTCAGACTTATCTGTGCATTTTATTCTGATGACAAAGTTTCTTTCAATTCCAGAACAGTGATGATATCTGTTCTGAAATCTCTGGTATTCTGAGATGCTTTAAAAATGCGTGAAGGATCGTGTAAAATATTAATGGGAGCTATTCTGTTCTCCAAATGTTGTAGGTGAAAGATATGGCTCCATCATTTTCAAAAGACAAGGTGTAAGGGAGAAGATACATTTTTCTGCAACTCAAATCTTGTCCACTTGATTTGTTTTGTAGCTCCAATTAGCCATACAGTTATAAATCAGCGAGACTCAGGGTCCTGTATTTTCTTTTCCTCTTTATCATAGTCTCCTTTGCTCTTTTTCATGTAGAACTGTATTTGCTTCTTGATGGTATTTATGCAGCAGATCTTGATATATCCTGGTTACATGTATTTAGAAACTCAAGTCAGAGTACCATATAAATTAAAGTAACTATGCAGCAATTCTGCATTCTGACATGATGTACTCCTTAGAAATGGTGTGAATGAGTGGGTGTCAGAAGTGCTGCAGAAGTGGGACTCTAGAAATAACATGTTCTTACTGAAGATCTTTGAGTACAGATGGCAAATGTGTAAACTGTTGGAGTCTCTAAGATGGACACTTCCTCTCTGGAACAGTCTGGTTCTGTATGAGATTGCAAGCATAAACCTTTTTCACTGACTGGCAGAAGAAAAAGAATTTTCTTGCTGGAACTGAAAGTGAAGCCATTACCTCAATAAATCTGCCAAGATGTGCAATGAGAAGCTCTATAACGGACTGGGAAGAGGTTGTTTCATAAGTATTATAAAAGAAATATTGAACTGACCATGCAAATTCAGCTGAAGATCTTTAGTGGATTAAATATATGGTGAAATAAGACCTTCTGTATCCACAGGGAGAGATTAGCAGCAGATGGCAGTGGTACACAACAAAGCATTTCTTTAATTCTGAATTCCTTCAGGGTCTGTAGGAAGAACTATCAGAAACTCTGTAAAGGGAAAAGAGGAAGGAAGGATGTTTTATTATGAAAAAGCATATCACAGCACTCTTGCCTAACACAATGATGTATAAAATCTGTACTTTTCTACAAGGAGAGCGTGGTTGAAACTGGTAAACTAAGAAAGAAGACACTATTGCTAGTCTTAAACTGCATTATTTTGAGGCATGGGTGTTCAGCTGAGAAACTTTATTACGAGGTTGGAAGCAGCTGCAGATGCATCTGGTGTCTGTTTCCCTTCTGTATAGACTTATGTCTTCTCTTTTTATGCTTTTCATTTCACATTCCCTAGAGTGTAATCATCATAACTGAAATCAATGATAAATTCCTATTGTCTGGATTTCATCTCGGATGCTGTTTTGTAGAGAAAATATATTTAGACGATGGTCAGAAAGAAATGGTTTAAATGTCCAGGTTACCAGAATACCATTCATTTTGTGTTGAATTATGCCTAAGAATAAAAGAAGGTTATTCTCACAAGAGCTACAGTACCTTAAAAATGGTATCCCATGTTGCCATAGGTCAACTCAACCCACACGTTCTGAAGATCAATACAATATATCAGAAGAACAAGTAAGCAACTGCTTGTGTAAATACAGTGCAGAATTAAGTTTCCTCTGTGATACTGCATAATATATGAATTTGTTGTAATGCGGTGTGTGAAGTCTTCTTTTAATCCACCCTGCTAAGAACTCTGCATCAAATTGAGTGAGGATTCCTGACTTGTAAGTGAAATCACAAACTCCACCCTGTATGTATGGAAGATGACAGTAAAGCTGAGCCTAAAATGGAGAAATCTTAGGAACTGTCAAACTTAGACTTATGATACTCTAGCCAGAAGGTCATTTTTTCAATATCCGTACTTCTGATTGTGCTCAAGAAACACTGAAAATTCAACATGTTCAAACACAATTTCTACAGAAAAAAATCAGAAAGGTCAGCTTCTAAAAGATCTTTGTTGCCAAAACCCAACTTTGGTGCAATTCTGCTGACTACAGCAGACTTAAAATACACAATTGCTTCTTAAAAACTGAGATATTAAAATAAAGAGTTTCAATGGATTAGAATTAAAATTCATTATAAACCTTCATTTAATAAAAGGTACTCGGTAAGATGAGTCTAATCTTGTCTTGGTCTCTTTTTATTGTTATTTTACATTACTTGAAATGGGAACTTGAAGTACTTTTTTAAATGGATAGAAAGATTGTTGAGTTTCACTTAAACTTTTGTAAGTACCTTTAAAACCTCCATTAAAAAGCTATTTTTGTAATTTCATACAGTACTACGCTTCTCCAAATCACAAAAGAAATCACTGCCTCCTACACTGGCAATAATAAAAAAGGTTTTGCATTTTGCAGACATTAGGGATTGATCTTTATAGCAACTCATGGTGATAGGTATGCTAATATCCCTGTTTTACAACAGAGAACTGAAGCAAAGGAAAAGGGAAGAAGTTAAGCTTTTTGAGGCCGAATTAATCAGGCGTTGCCCACAGCTTCCAAGAAAGTTACACTGACCTTTATATTAGTGTAAATAATGACAAGAAGATTTATTTTGGGCAGCAGATTCTCGGTCCTTACATCTTGCAGTTGAAAATGCTTTGGTGCTTGTCTGGGTCATGTAGGGAATTGGCAATGGAGCTGAAACAAGAGCCTGCTCTCAGCTTTGTATTTGTCCCATCACTTTTTTCCTCACATCTTTAAGGGATATTGTTTTCTCTATCTTCATTGATGGCAGCGTTCCAATGTATCTAAAAGGTGTCTCTCTGCAAAGATACTGAATAATTTCTTTTATGGAAAATTGAAATGGCATGTACGTGCACTGGGGATACATAAAGGTAAAGAGCTGCTCTGGGTTTTTATTCTAGCTGGTTATTAAAGTATATTATAAGGTTTCTCCTCACCTCTATGTAGGTGAAGGGATGCTTCCAAGTGGTAGATGCCCTGGACTGCGCTTCCCTTTCTCCTGGCTTCAGCTGTGTGTGAACCACAGAATACACATTTTTTTTTCTATGAAGGTTTGTTCTGTGCCCATTTCTGGAGAACTCTGGCCTGTCTTCTCTTCTGCTTTGCACTCCTTTTATGCCTATGTAATTCTACCAGAGTGATGGAGTTTGTACTAATGTCTGATTGTGGAGAATCAGAGTGCATATTCTAGTTCTCTTAACTTGAAATTAGGTGGATCTTTGCTTAAATTTTGGGCTCATCATATGATGCCACAAAAATTAGTTTTACCACCCAACACCCCGATTTTACAGTAAAGAGACAACTGAAGTAGAGTTATTAGACAACATAATCTACTTCATAATAGACAGAGCGCTGTCAGAAGGATTATCAGAATGAGGACAAATCATGTAGGTGTGATTACATCAGTGTGCCGCTGGCAAAGGTCCAGCACTAGTGCAAGGTACAGCCCAAGTTACAACACTTAAGGAAGTGTTGTATTAGGCAGGCCCATACTTTTCAAGGCTGCAAGCATATTTTGCATACACTTCTTTTATATATCTTTATATATCTTTTATAGGCCTCCAGAATATCCACAGCAGATGAGGAACAGGCTTTATACCTGTATGGCTTTACATCATCTAACAATAAAGTCCCAAGTTATCCATTTGCCACATGGTCTTCACTATAGAATTGTGAAGTTGAGATATCTGTGTTTTGCTTGGGTTAATACTTGACCCAGAAAATTAAGGTAGGATTTGTGCGACCAAATCGTGGTTTGGTCATAGAAGTGGTATGATTTACGTTTGGACAGCTACAGATTTTGACCTTTTAATCTGAGCTGATTTTCTGGGCTATATTAATAATTGATGGAGATAAAAAGGCCTGCTAAGTCATAGGAGTATAGTTGACATCTGAAATGATGCAAATTAATCACATTGTAAAACTACTTATTTCTCTCTACTGGTAGTAAAGGAATTGTAGGGTGACACAGATTTAGATGTTTACAATCAGGGTATTAAAATTGTGTGTCTGGATACAGTGGTTACGGACATACCAGAAGTTGTCCCATAAACTAGCAGAGTTAAAGCATGGCAATGTTTATTGTCAAAAACCCCTTGGGAACTAAGGAAGGTAAAGGAATACTTACGGAGTGGCAAGGTTTCCTGGTAAAACATTAAGAGAAGTTCACATAAAGTCTGAGGCTCATGCAGCAGTGAATAAATTAAACTACAATGCAAATAAAACATAAAGAATTCACATACAACAGCGGTGTGAAATTGAGGATTGTATGGACGGTAATGGGAACAAGCATGACTGTGTATCCTCCAGAATTTTAAATTTTACCTTGAAGTTAGCAAGACTGTTAAGAAGAAATGTTATTTAAGTTATCTAAATTTCAGGACTCATTTCGAAGAAGGTCTCTGGGCATTTATAGATAAAAATGTGTGTGTGTGTGCACAGATTCAGTACTGTGCCTAAGAAACAGCCTTTTTGTGTTGTTTCATTATTAATACAAAACAGCCTTAATCTTTATGAGGCAACTGAATATTATTAATACCAAAGTGTCCTAATCTTGTATAAGGCAAAAAAATACATGTTATTTATTACTAAGCTGGTCTGTAACCACAGAAAGCCTCAGCTCATTGATTTCTCCTGAATCTCCTATCCTGCAGGGATTTCCAGGCATCTTCTTCTCATTGGCATGACCAAAGCCAGCCTGGGCCTATGCCACCTACAATGGTTTTTCATGCTTTGCTAACCTATTATTTGTATTCATTTAACTTATTTCCGAGGTTATCTTATGCTATTTAGTAGACTAAGATCTATTAAATGAGTTGAGGTAGGATGAAAGGCCTGAATCAGCTACCTGATGCTCCAAGCCAGATATTTGGGAATGACTTCAGGACAGACACCGACAGTGTTTGATTATTCCTCTGCGAGGGCATACCTCTGACTTCTTGTCAGGTCAACTGTACATTTTATTTGACCTTTGGAAGGGCATAGAGATTGGGAAGATGAAGATCTGGTACGGTGGGAGCTGCATGCCACTCTAACATTGAAGGTTAAGTGCTGCTGCTGTGTTGGGTTATTGAAGGCTTGTTTGGTACTCAGTGGAATGAAGCCTTGTACTGCTAGAATGAAACTTGAATTACTAACAAGTACTACAAAATTCCAGTTATTTGGCAAGAAGGGATAACAAGGAGGGTACTGAGAAGTTAGCTGTAATGTGGTGTTATGGTTTTAGCTGGGATAGAGTTAATTCTCTTCACTGTACCTGGTATAGTGCTCTGTTTTGGATTTAAGATGAGAATAATGTTGATAACGCACTGATGTTTTAGTTGTTGCTAAGTAGTGCTTGCACTAGTCAAGGACTTTTCCAGCCTCTCATGCTCTGCCAGGGGCACAAGAAGCTGGGAGGGGAGGGGGCACAGCCAAGAGCTGATCCAAACTGGCCAAAGGGATATTCCATATCATATGCCGTCATGCCCCATATATTAATTAGGGGGAGTTGGCCAGGGGAGGCAGCAATTGCAGCCCGGGGACTGGTGGCATCAGTCAGTGGGTGGTGAGTGGTTGCAGCACTTGTTTGTTTGGTTTTTTCCCCCTCCCCAGTTTTCATCTCTCTATCCTCTCTCTTTCATTATTTTCCTTTTCATTATATTATTATTGTTATTATTACTATTACTATTACTGTTTTATTTTAATAATTAAACTGTTCTTATCTCAACCCACAAGTTTTCTTACTTTTGCTCTTCCAGTTCTCTCCCCCATCCCACTGGGCTGGGGGGAGTTGAGCAAGCGGCTGTGTGGTGCTTGGTTGCTGTCTGGGGCTAAACCACAACGTGAGTTTTGTATCAAAAGCTCTTAAATCTAGCCATTGAATGATGCTGTCATAATCTGTTACCTCAGAAATTAGCTTTTTCCTCTTAGGTTTCTTTTTTGAACTCATCCCTTGTCATTCATTTCAAACTGTAGCTGCAAAAAAGATTGTCTTTTTTTACTCTTACGTCTGTATGTCAGTATTCTGGGATATTCCTAGTGGTTCCCAAATATCTTTTATTTCAAGTTCTGCCTGTCTCACTTCCTGCCATCCTCCTTTCTGTGCACCACACAGTGGTATTTCAAACTCTTCAGATTTCTTTCTGCCCTTGTCATTTGTTCATTCTAAGTCTCTTGCCCAGTATTTTTAGACTGAACAGCCTCTCAGTACACATTGAACTCCAGTTCTTTCACATGAAATTAAAAATCTGCCCACTTAATTTATGATTACTTCATCTATTTTATTTCTATCTTCTGTGTTTCATTTTCTCTGACACCTCTATGCTGTAAAAAAGGCACTGACTGTGTCTTTCACTGGCTGGGTTTTTTGTTTGGGGTTTGGTTTTTTTTTGCAAGCTGTACAATGCTAAGGGTATGCTGTAATAATAATTATAAATATTACTGCTGGTTGAATTTCTTAGCATTTGTGCAATAGCTTTGCTCTCCTTTTATATATCCAGTCAGCCTCACCTCTATCTCCAGAAAGGTGATGGAACCGTTCATTCTGGAGGTCATCTCCAGGCATGTAGAGGAAAAGAAGGTTATCAGAAGTAGTCAACATGGATTCATGAAGGGGAGATCATGAATGACCAACCTGATAGCCTTCTATGATGGCATGACTGGTTGGGTAGATGAAGGGAGAGCAGTGAATGTTGTTTACCTCAACTTCAGCAAGGCTTTTGGACACTGTCTCCCATAACATCCTCATAGGTAAGCTTAGGAAGTGGGGGTTAGATGAGAGGACAGTGAGGTGGATAGAGAACTGGCTGAAAGGCAGAGCTCAGAGGGTCATGATCAACGGGGCAGAGTCTGGTTGGAGGCCTATAACTAGTGGTGTTCCCCAGGGTTCTGTGCTGGCTCCAGTCCTGTTCAATATATTCATCAATGACCTGAACAAAGGCACAGAGTGTGCCCTCAGCAAGTTTGCTGATGATACAAAACTGAGAGGAGTGGCTGATACACCAGAAGGCTGTGCTGCCATCCAACGAGACCTGGACAGGATGGAAAGCTGGGCCAAGGGGAACCTCATGAAATTCAACAAAAGCAAGTGTAAGGTCCTGCTCCTGGGGAGGAACAACCCCATGCACCAGTACAGGTTGGGGGCTGACCAGCTAGAAAGCAGCTCCACTGAGAAGGACCTCGGAGTGCTGGAGGACAGCAGGCTGATCATGAGCCAGCAATGTGCCCTTGTGGCCAAGAAGGCCAACGGTATCCTGGGGTGCATAAAAGGAATGGGGCCAGCAGGTCGAGGGAGGTTATCCTCCCCCTCTACTCCATCCTAGTGAGGCCACATCTGGAGTACTGTGTCCAGTTCTGGGCTCCCCAGTTCAAGAAAGACAGGGAACTACTGGAGAGGGTCCAGCAGAGAGCTACAAAGATGGTCAGGGGACTGGAGCACCTCTCTTATGCGGAAAGGCTGAGAGACCTGGGTTTGTTCAGCCTGGAGAAGAGAAGACTGAGGGGGAACCTTATCAATGCTTATAAATATCTGAAGGGTGGGTGTCAAAAGGATGGGGCCAGACTGTTTTCAGTGGTGCCCAACGACAGGACAAGGGGCAATGGGCACAAGTTGGAACACAGGAAGTTCCACCTGAATATGAGGAAAAAATTCTTTACTGTGAGGGTGACAGAGCAGTGGAACAGGCTGCCCAGAGAGGTTGTGGAGTCTTCTTCTCTGGAGATATTCAAAACCCGCCTGGATGCGATCCTGTGCTCCCTGCTCTAGGTGTACCTGCTTGAGCAGGGGGTTGGACAAGAAGATCTCCAGAGGTCCCTTCCAACCCCTACCATTCTGTGATTCTGTGATTCTGTGGTTATGGGCAATGGAGTAAGTCCTGCACCCCCATGCATGTTGTTGTTTCTGTTGCAATGATGTAGTTTGTTTTGATGCTCAGAAGGGACAGTGTACAAGCTTACAGGTCTCACTGGCACTGAGGACCATGCTTGCTGTGCAGTACTGGTGCAAATTATCTGATATCTATGTGCACCTCTTCAGCCCAGGAGAGACCTCTCTGTCAAATGTGTCATTGAAATGTAAATGGTTGAATACCTTTTACTGAGGTTTTAATCAAAGTGGCCCACAAGACTGTATAAAAGAAACTGAAATTGGGAGGTTGACGGGAATACAGCAGGGGCATGACCACAGCAATGCACTAGCCAGTTATAATGGCTATAATTTCACAATAGTATTAAAGGAAATTACAGAAGACACAGTGAGGTGAATTAACCCTAGCGACAACTGTTGTCTTTTACAGAGTTGCACGAGGTTAGACTTGGTGAATGTGGTCTTTTCTCTGCAGTTAAACTATGTCTTTACACCTGCTATTAGTAATGATGCACAGACGCTGACTGAAATACATTGACTGTATCACTCTGATGTAGGGCAGACTTTTCAGAGAAAACCTAGATTGGCATTAGATATTTTGATTCATTAAATAAAATTAATTGCTAAAAATAGAATGTGTTTCAGAATCAAGTGTACAATTGCTGCAAATGCTCCGTTCATTTTTGGAAGACAAACAGATTGAATCACTTGTATTTAAGTAAAAACAAGTTCTAAAATATAGTAGTAGCACAGGAAAAATGTATTCACTTCACTGCATTAGCCTGTGTACAATTCACAAATGACATTACCAGGCAGCGGAACAACATGGCTCCCTTACAGAAGCAGTCAGCGTGCCATCCATGGGGCTATAGCTTGTGAACATCTGTGCAGTGTCCTAACTATCAGCAGTAGTACTGATAAAGTCAGAAAAACCCTTCTATTGTAGCCACAGGTTAAAAGCACTGATGAAGTTAGAACCAAGATATTTTTAAAAGAAAAGAGAAGGTTGAACCAACACACATGTTTATACTAATACAACTGCACCCTTATCAAAATTGGTTTGACTACATGAGAACGATCATCCCCTAACTGATACCATTGTACTTACCGGTATAAAAAGCAGTGTATAGATCAAGCCCACACACCAGGGAATAAGGAGGAGCCCCTTAAAAGTTTTAAGAGAGCTTCCACTCCTTCTAGGCTGTAGCACTACTACAGCTGCTGCTCCAGTTTCACTTATAAATGTTGAATCCAGCCCCCAGCATCATTTCACTGAGGTCACTTGAGCAAAAAAATTGAATTATTCATTGTGTTTTTAAAAGTTTTTGAACTTCAGATGTTGAAGAGTTCACAGTCTGTTTTATATAAAATACTGAATGACTTCAGAAAGCAATGTTGATTTTGCTCTTGGGGCTCTGCTGCTGTCCGTAAAGCATTCAGGCAATGTTCTTGTAGTTTATCATGTCAGAAGTGTAATCCCTTGAGTGAATTATATATATTTGTATTCATGCCAGGTCATCTTATTACCCTAAGGTTTATAGACAGTCCAGTTGCTTCCACCAGCTGGCAGGTTTTTAAAGTCTGGGCAGCACTTTTCTTCAGTAGCACCCATATCTCAGGTAAGGGTAAAGTCCCAGGCCTTAAGAGTGACATCATGATAGTATGAGAAGAGTGTTAAAAGTTCAGGCCTGTTCCATCTGATCCTAATAAATGTTTATGACAGCCTGCGCCCTTTTACTTTCAGATGATAACAACTCTTGTTAAAGTGGGTATAATTTTTCTGAGACTGAATCTTCCTGTCCTTTTTCAAAAATACTCAAGAGGAAATTTTTCTGTCCATCTCAAGCACTATACTGTTTAAAATACAGCACTTCTAAGCACACTGCTTTGAATTGCCTATCAATGTTAAGCAGTTCCCCAAAGTAAAAGAAAAAGCTCTTTATGGGAGAAGGAGAGAGAAGTATCTTTGCTGGTGGTAAGGACCATTGTCTTTCTAGGGAAAGAACTTAATTTGTAATTACCAATAATTCTAATTCATCAAACAAGGAATTGGGAAGAATGACTTGAAACTCAGTTTTCAATTATTTTCATTGGTCTCAATATAAAACAGACTTGTGATAGAGTAAATAGGTAGTCTTCTAGACTTTTTACCTAGTCTAGGGGCAACACATTAAGAGCAATTATGAAGCTATATTACTCATCCTACTATTTATGTCTGTTTTGTATTTACATCTGGCAATGATTATACATCGATGGCTGGTATCCAATCCATCCATCCATTTTGCAGGGTATGTTTGGGTGGGAAGGAAACTTTTGGGGGAAGGTAAGCTAAAGGTCTGAGAGTTGCAGCTGGTAAGATTTAGTCATTGCCCTCCCTTCTGAGTGGTAGTGCTCTCACCAAAATTTAGCTTCTGTAAAGTTAGGTCTTCTGCATTACTGAGATTCTTCCCTTGGCTGACAGTTTTATTGTTCCAAGGGAACACAGCTGTCAGAGAAGGTCATCGCTGCAGAGGGAATGGCAGCCTCTCAAGTACCTAAGGCCAGTCCCACAGAGAGTTTTGAGGACCATGGCAGTGACCTTCACCTGGACTCTGAAATCAGGGGGGAGTTTGCACAGAGACCAGCGTGCCAGGACGATGTGTTCATAGTGGCTTACGTTGCTAAGCAGACTGGCAGCTGCTTTTTGTAGCAGCGGGAGTTTTTTCATGATCTATATTTTTCATTCTTGGATACAATGAGAAGCAGTAATCAAGCCTGGAGGTCATACATTTGTGGATCCTTGCTGCCAAGTCTGTGTCTGATAGATGCTGGAGAGAAGTATGTTTTTCAGTACTTCATACAGCAAAATGTTGATGTTTAGTAAGGTGGCAGATTTTCTTCATTTCTTTGTTCTCTTCATTGTGAATGAAAAGGAAGAAGTAGTGGTTAGACAGGATGTAGGAGTAGTTCTTGCACCCTGTGCATCCTGTACATCCTCGGGATGCAGTCTCCGTGCATACAGATTGAGGTTTATGTGTTCCCCAGTTTGCTCATAGGGTGGCAGTTGTTGACTAGATGATGAAGAATGTCCTGTTAAGAACTACAGTTCAAATTTAGCTCTATATTCATGACTGCATAACTAAGGAACAACAGCCCATCTGTAGTCTGATTGTTTTCCTTGCTTATCCGGTGTTTTCTTTAGCTTTTAATTTGTTTGAAAATAACAATAAAAAAGTATTTCCATTGAACTAATCAGTGCTTTAAGAAAAAATGTGCATATTCCTTTCCTAAATGTAAAAAGAGGAGACTTGGTGCTCACAAGTGTGTCTGACAGCTAGACTAACTCCTCTGTACAATTTTCATGTCATACTCTACATATACATAGAGCAGCTAACAAGACCTTGAAGGATTACTCAAAACTATGTTTCTGTTAAGCATGTATTGCCACACACAGGCACTGAAAAAAAGGAAGAAAACCCACTACTACTACCACTAACTTTACTGTAGTATTTTGTGGATGTTCCTGCACTGGCTTATGTTGGTGGCAATAAGCAAATAACTTATTTTTAAGTATTTGTGCACCTTACTGACTTCTATAGGCAGCCTGACAACCCTTCATTCATCATACATATTAAAAACCAGGAGACGGAACTTTTTGTGAAGAATGCTGGCCAGAAAGGGCTTGGAACTTGGAAGCAAGGAATCCATCTCCTGCTGCTGTGTTTAGCAAGCCACGTTGCTAACTTAAGCACTTAACTGCAGCACCTATGTGCAAAGCATCACCACCTTTGTCCCTCTCTCTAGACAGTGGAGAGAGACTGCTGCCAGTCTCTGATCAGGGGCCAGTTCAGTTTTTCCAAGAGCTGAGTGTCCTCTGAAGGTGTCTGCCTTTTCACCTTGGTTATGGAGTCATCAAAGACAGCAATTAAGCTTCTAAAGTTATGTGAGAGAAATCAAGGCTTTTGTGTGCATTATTGGTAAGTAAGAAAATGTTCAAGACATATCAAAGTCTATAATTTTCTTTCTAAAAGAAGAGAATGCTGAGCATGCCCAAGAGGAGAATTAGCATGCACATGCCCTCACGCTGTCTGCCAGGGATGCTAGGTACTACAGGACAGGGCTGAACCCAGAAGAAGAAATAGATGGTTTGTACTTTTTTCTTTTCTTCTGATGTTAATCTCAGTCATTGCATTCTGTCTGGCTTCTGAGGTTAATCTGTCAGAAGCTAAGTAATTTAAATGCATGTACTGAAGGGAAACATTATTCTTTTTTACATCATATATTCCTTGTGCTTGTACTGGTTTTTATTAAATTATCTGAGAGCTTAAATCCCCTTTGTGCTGTACAGATGTTGCAGTTTATTAGGACATCTCCATGTGTTGGTAGAATTAAGGAATGCTCAGTTTTCGCATACTGATTTTCTACACTAGCCAGACCCCACTTAAAAAAGAAAATCTTTTGTCGTTGATCCAAATAGTTCTTTCATCTTTTCTACTGAGTGGAAACAATGTCATCATCCCTCCCGGAATTATTTTTTTTGTAACACCAGGGCAATTTTAGTTTAGTAATTTGCCCTGAGGTGGCTAAGGAAAACCCTGACTGTTTGAGAGTAGATACATGTCTGATGCAGTAGTAGGTGCCTACCTTCCTCCCTCCTTCCTTCCCTTCTTCCAGAGCTAGTACAAGGAATCACATTGGCTACTTGTCCCTTCACCAGTGGCAAGGTAGCTCTAAGCAAGTCAGAGTCCCATTTTAGTCCCGTAGCCTACTGAGGACTGGAATGGGCAGCTGCCTACCAGAAGTGATGCAAAGGAAAGGGGATTGCTCTGGTTCCACGGGGGCCATCTGACTGGCAAACTGGATCCATGATCAATTCTTTCTGTAAGATGAATAAAAGCCTGTTGTCCTGATGGGGTCGTCCAGAGCAAGTCTTCCAACAGTGAAACAACTTCTGTTAGTTCTCTGGTGGTACAGAACAATACTGGGCATTTTTATTCCCCAGTTCTCTAAGTTCAATTATAGGTTTTTATTTTAACATAAATGGAAACTTAGAAAGGAGTCCAAGATTTGGCTTGTGTTGATAAGATGAACATAATTGCTGTACATGTAATTTTACTGAATTTACAGGTCTGTGCAGTTAACATTCTCAGAAAAAGTATTTCTAGATGACATCTAGCAGAGATTGTCTCTGTTGGCCTTAAAATAGACAAATGCACCGTATTTTGATTGTATTAAAAATGTCTGTCTGGAAAAATTGTTAGTCTGACAGGGAAAATTTTAGGACTGCTCCCAGGCTTAATTTAGTCCAAGAATGTAATGCTTTGGGGAAAAAAAAAAAGCTATTATAAAACCTAAAATAAAAGGCCATATTTAATCTGCTAGAAATTTTTAATATTTATTTAGAAACTGTTGAGATGTTCAGTTTATTAGTACAGAAAAAACAGACATCTGGTAGAGTCTTTTTTCATCATTCAATATAGACCCAATAAAGATAAAATGAAGTCCGAGTTTTGAACCAAAACATTATTTTAACACTAATAATAACTACTACCTGTGTTACTAACTAAAAGCTGTTACAAGCAACGCAGGTAGCTTTTTTTCCTTTGATCTGGTAACATGCGACAAGTATATTTTGAAAAACAGGAACATGGAAGTAAGAAAACCTAGCCAGGACACAGCTGTGTGTGTTGAATGAGAGTTATCAAAGTCACCTCATCGCATCTTGGTATCATGTTATATTTCTGCTGCATTCTCTTGGCTTGTCTAGAAGAGTGAAGCTTGGAGACAGTTAACTACAACTACTGAGGAGTTCAGTAATAAGCCCAGAAGAATAATAAAACTGTGTTTAAGTCAATAGCTTAAAGGAAACAGCTGTGCAAGAACAATGGCTTTTGAAACAGAGTGTATCTTGACAGAAGCTCAGATTCCCTGTATTTCAGCCTTGTTCATTTGTCAACATAAAGGCAAGAAAAAGTCTTGTGGGATTAAGTAAACTCCATAGCTAGAAATATAGTTTGACACTTCTTGTAGACACATGACAAGTCTACACAAAGAATATATTGGTATTCTTTTCAGCTATAAAAGAATATGTTTTTAAGAGAGGGTGAATACTTTTATTGAATTTAGATTCAAGCAGTGTAGCATTAGTACCTTCAAATAATTTTAACCAGATGTTGTTACGTTTTTCTTCTTCTCAAGTTTTACAAATACAGATGGTAAGGAAATCATGTGTGAGATATTTCTAAATAGAACCTTTAACTAATATTTAGAAACTATTCTGCAGTTGGTATGATTTCTAAAACTGTTTATCTAATTTCTTAAACTGTATGCCATAATTAGAATTGAATAATTTTCTTAATTTTGTTCAGTGAATGCAGAATTTTTGTCATTTTAAGTTCTGTATTTCATATGTACTTTCCAGCAACTTTATTGCATACCTGTTCCTAAACTGACCATACCATCCACACTGATGCTAATTGTGCTGTATGCATTACATACTGTTCATGAGGAACAAGTGACAGACACCAAGAGTGTCAGATATGTAATTTACATCAAACAGTTCTTGTGAGAGTGTAATAAACTGTGACAGAAAAGTCTGACTGCCTTGTGAAGCACCAGAATGCAAGAAGAACAGGGGAGTCTTTAGGCTAAACTCTGTTCTCTTTCAGGTGATTATAAAATAATGAACCTTCTTGCCATACATTCACATAAACGGACTTGTCTTAAAGTTTACAGCTGTGTAATGGAGAGCAGAATTTAGCCCTTTCATCCTTTTTCAGAGTAATTTTCCACTGTTTTTGGCAAGACAAATATCCTGAGTCCGAACTGCTGTTAACCTTCAGAAATGAGCAGAAGGTATTTTTGGATCCCTTGTGAATCATAAACGCCTCCATCTTTGTTTTGGTTTGGCAAACCCATTCCTATTGCCATGTGTAGAACAGCTGAGGTTTTTCTTCCACATCAGACATCACAAGGTTAACTTTGCAAAGGGCAGTTCCACAGAAATATATTATACTTTTCATGCATGGGCAGCCTCTTGGATTTTTTGTGGGAAGTGTCTCACACCAGCTCACCCTCCAGGAGATATCTGGATGGTCCCAAGCCATACTTCCATTATGTACTGTATTTGCAGCATCTTGTTATTAACATCCCAATAAGGAGAAGAAAAGAAGTCGTCCTCAGCTACACCTCATCAATCCAGGTGTGTGAACCTCACTGCTTCTAGAGGAGTGAGGTATCTACAATGAAGTCTGCATGTTTATAGCTGGTGCTACAGGTGTTATAGGTCACACCCTTTGCCTGGCTTGTTGATGGGAAATTAGTACGATGATGATGATGCCTTGAGGAGGTGGGCAAACAACATTCATAAGTTTAACAGTCTGAACACTAAGAGCTGAGTCAGAGCTTGAAGAGCTTTAGGAGCAGAAAGGTGCAGATGTGATTTGAAGCTTTTACTGTCCTCTCATGCCCAAGTCTCAAACTAGGGATCTGGGCCAAGAAATACTGCTATCTTAGAAACTTATTTAAAATGCAAGTCATGTTGGACGGGTTTTCACATGGAAGACAAAAGTCATGTGTCTGCAAAGACAGCTCCAGAAAAAATGTCTAAAATGTGCCCATAACTTTATATTTAATGTGATGAAAAAATGCTGAAATCTCCAGTAGAGCAAAGAGGCACAGCTGTCTGAGCAAGTTCATTTGAACTCAAAGAGCTACAGTTAATGGGTTTTGTTCATTTGCCTTCCTTAACATTTCCATATGGTTGGCACCATTTGTCTGGTTATTTTTTTGTATCCTACAGGAGCTACAAAGCAGCATGTTCTTATTGACATGACAATGTTGGGGTCAAACAAAAGTGTGGAAATGAAGATGGTCATGGCCATGCAGAGCTTGAAGTGGCTTCTTCAGTCTTTTTCTACCAGCTGGATCTTAAGACCATACACACGAGTCAGCAGAATGGCTCACATGAACCCTCTCCATGCACTTCAGTGCAAAGTCAGAGGGCTTAACATGCTGCCAAAGCCTTCATTATTTTGATCTGAGAAAGCTAACAACAGATTTTAAACTCCCCAACTTCATTCATAAGTGGAAAAGGTCACAAACCAATATAAGCCATAGGGATCTGCTGCTAGTCATATTCCAGTTGACAACTTAATCTATTCCTAATCATTTTTTCCATAATATTTATTGGTGGGCTTCTAATTTGTAGTGCAATTAGTGAGAAAGAAGTGTAGTCAGAAACCACAGGACTTATTTTCAAGCTGGAATTTTGTTGCTGTCACACTAATAACAAGAAAGAAAAAAATCTTTGCAAGTTACTTATCTATAAAACTTTTAAAAAACTGCTAAAATAATTATCATTAATAGATTTTCTCTGAAGTGGAACACATTTGTACAATGTATGCTAATAAAAATACTGCAAAAACTAAAAAGCCAAAAACTTCTTGGATCAGAAAAATATAAAGAATCTAGAATGTGAAAGAAGACAGAGACAGAAAAAAAGATAATTTGGAGATTCATTCATAGCAATTCAGGATTTCTCACTCTAAAATTTAGATTAAAAAACCTCACACTCAAACTAATTAAATAGTTAAGTGCCAGTTACAAAACCAAGAATGAGCAGAGGCAAAATGTATTTGAACTCCATTTAATATCTTCCCACAGCAGAATTAGTGTTGTAAAAGAATTTAGTGAGCAACCATACATATGCTGTCTGTGCTGATTGCGCATTCTGCTGTAAAATAGTATGGATGTCTACATACCATATATTTAGGATGTCTTATAAGAATTTTGGCACATAAATGCCCTTCATAAATAGCACCCTTCAGAAATATCCTTTTCAGGGCTCAGATGAGAACTTTTGTGATGATATAGCTAAAACCATGTATGTAATATGCCTTACTTGTTTCGCTGGGGTATGCACTTAAACCTGATATTAATTCATCCGTTTGAAGTAGTTCATTCTTTGCTTTTGTAACACTTCTGTAGCAACATAGCATCTTCAGCTCTGCTTCATTCTCCTTTCTAGAAGCAGTTTCTCGCTGCCCATTTTTGTTTCCTAGCATTTTGATATTGAAATTTTGTTACTAATAATTGATTGACAGTGTGGAGGCAATGCAGATTACCAGAAAGTTGGCATACTTTGAGCTTTCTCATTGATCCCCAAAGAACACATTTAGATCATTTTGTGTAATCAGAAGAATCAATGGAGAATATCCCTTTGGAGTGATGGAAGACAAAATTAATCCCTGAGCTTGTACAAAAAAAAGTAGAATCCTTGAGCCTTGAGATCATTTGTTTATTTATTAGACAATATTATTTCATTATAGGAATGGGAAGATACCCAATGAGACTAGTGCGAGGATGGCGTGCTATTGGGAGGCAGGTGGCAATAAAGAGGGTCATTCAGTAAAAGAGTGGTAGATAGTCCACTATAATAGACTTCCCTGCTTTGGAGACTGGGACAAGAGCTTGAGCCTGGCATTGTTGAATGCATTTGACTTTGCAGTCTGTAAACTTCTGCTCATACGAAAGTCTTTGTGGAACTGGGTCCTAAGTGCATTTTTCAGGCTGTTAGTTTCTGCCAGTCTGATCTTAGGAGCACTCTGTTCAGGCCAGAAAGGCATATGTGTGTGAAATATTTAATCCTATGTTTATGCATAGGAAACATGCATAGACAAAAATGCATGGAAAAATGCAAAACAAAAAATGCAAATGCACCTATCATTTATGTATAAACTTATTTTCTTGTACTAGCATGACACTTGTGACTACCACTTTTTAGTGCACTATTAAAAAATTCACCATTAAAAATAAATTAATTGCTAATGTCATTTTACAAATTTTAATCCCTCAAGTCATTTATTTTTCCAAAAGCCTACATCCCCCTTTTTCTACTTGTAAGAGCATTTAATATAAGTACCTCCGTGACACAGGAAATCAAACACTCATTTGCTGTTTTACGCTACATTGGTCATTGTACTGAAATACCTAGCAAATTCTCATTTTCCTGATCATTTTCATAAATTCTGTGCACCAGATCACAAGTAACAGCTCCAAATATGTCCTGTTTACCATCAGTGGTAATTGCCAGCATATTTTTGGTAATTTTGTAGTCAGAAATGGAAAAACCAATTTTACTAAAAACGGCAGAAATGTTACTTTCCAATATTGACTGTGAGTGTCGTGCTGTGGTGGAAGAACTGAGACCGAGGAACATGATTCTGCAGTCAGTCCTTCCATTGCCTGATCACTAACTTGCCTGCAAAATCTGTGTGCAAATCATTTCCAGGATTGTCCCAGATCTTTCACAGCCTCATTTTTCTAGTGGAAATGATTGACAGTAGACACATTTGTGTGGAAATCCAGGGATAGGTAGCTTTACAACACAGGATTCAAAAGCTGTTCAAATTTACGTCCTACATTATTGGAACCCAAAAGTTTCATGGTTGCTGGGATGGGTCTAGGCTTGGTGAGGATACAGTGTTGGAGGTATCTGGCACAGAGAACCTACATTCAACAGTGCTAATCAACCTCCCATTTGTACTACTAGTACAGAAGAAGCCCCAGTGAATCAACATTTGATAGATCATCAATCAGAGCAAAGAGAAAACTCAAAATTCTTCTCACGCTAAACTAAATTTAATTGCTGTCTGCTGAATACAGGTTTACAACATGATTTAACCTGTTAGCCTATTAGCTGTACTGAAAAATTCACCAAAATTCACATCATGAATCAGTTTAACTTCATTACATTTGTCAACTGGAAAAAAAATAGAAAAAGTACGGCCTAAATCCAAATCCATATGTGCAAATCTCAGCATAAGAGGTACAAGGATGTGCAATGGATAGATGTCAGGCTTGGGTTGTAAGAACAAAAGCTGTGTTTTGTGGTACTACATCAAAGTTAATATGCCTGCCTCTCAGGAGGCCAAGGCATTTTAGGTCTGCTGTCTGTGCACTGAAGTTAAGTACACGCAGATGGCATTGTGGTCCACTGAGAAGACATGCTGGCTTGTATTGATGCTAGTTTAGAGATCTCTTTGCTGCATTCCAACATTGCTGCATTGCGGACCAAAGGTGCTCAAAGACTCATATGAAGTCTGTTCACATATTTATCAAATGAGATAGTAAAGCTTATAAATTACTAAACAATTATTCCATTGTTTCTCTAGCGGATGTCAAAGAGATTCACATGACAACTCTGGATTCCATGTGTTTTTAAGGTATCTTAATTACTCATGAAAGTGCAAATTCTAGAGACTACTCTAATTAGGAGTAGCTTCCTAATTAAGAACTTTAGGTAGTAACTATTTTCTGCCTGTCTCTCAAGCACATGATAACACTGGGGTCTTAGACCTGAACTTTCTGCTCCCAGTTGTGTCTTTAGTCTGTCTTGGCTTGGTTCTTGTCTTGTGGGTTGATCTCTTGTAGTCTGTGAACAGCTGTTTGGATTCTCTTGAACACTTCAGGATCAAACGGTCGATCTGAAATGTCATAGGAAGTATTCTAAAATCTAGCTTAAAGCAGCAGCTTTCTCTAATCTAGGGATAATCTACCTGTCAGTATCAACCTTCATTTCTGTTGAAGGAAGTGTAGACAAGGACTTTTACACTCTGAACGGGATCTCCATTCATTAGTAGTCCATTTACTGAGCTCATTTCAACCTCATGCTCTCATTTTTAGTATTTTATCATTTCCACACTTCTCTCTCCCTGTCTTCCATCAAGGTCACTCTCTTTTTAGAACTTCTTTCAGTCATCTCTGAATGTCTGTTTTCTTGTTTCATTTTCCCATCAAAAATGATCAGATTTTTCAAAGCTGATAAAGGTCTTTATTAAACTTTGGTTTTCTGTGCGTAGGATTCAGGAGGTCCTATTACAAACTAAAAATGCCTGTATATACTGTATTTTTACCTGAGAAATACTTCATACTAGTCCTAAGGTCATACCAATTTTAGCTAATCTGGAGCTGTAATCATATTTCATTCTTCATCTGTTATAAAACGTTTTTGCCAATATAAACAGGGGAGTGCAATTTCAATAAAAGTGTTTACAGATATTAACGGGTTTTCAAGTGTATATAGATTTATGTTTATATGCTTTTATAAATAAACCTAAAAATTCTGTTCCAATTTTTCAGCCAACTGACATAGACATTTTCTTGAGATTCTTATTTATGTGGCAAAATAAATCAGGGAATCTAAATTCCAGCTTTATGCATTATATGTATGCTGAGCATTACCACTTACATTTGTTATTTATGCTCAAGGTTTTACCACATTAGCTCTGCTAGATAGCAGTTAAGCCAGCAGTATACCTCCTAGGTTAATAGGTACCTAGGTTAAAATGCAAGTGCATCAGCACTAGTTTGGGTTTTCCACAGATTGTCTTTCAAACTGGAGGTGGAAAGGAGTTTTCAGGTACAATGTCACAGTGCTCTCATACAATCATGCTACTCAGTCCTGGGTTGAGTAATTTTAAAATGCATTTTTCTGCACAAGGACTTACGATTAAAAATGGGAACTCAGAGGCATTGAAACTGGAGTCTAGGGACTGGTTCAAGGATGACCTGTCATAGTCAAGGCAGGGAGGATGAGACATTAGTAAAGCAGAAAGTATATGTTTGAAGTAGAGGTGATATAACTTAAAGTAACTGTAAATATGTATTTGCCTATTGCAATAGTGTGCAACAGTAAATATAGTATCTTTATGTTTTCCCAGATAAAGTGAATTTTGTTGTCTCATACACCTTGAGAATATGCAGTTATTGTTTGAGAACACTAATGATCTAACTGAATTTTTACCTTCTCTTTACAGTTATAAGGCAAAGGTATTTTATTTTATTTTAAGTCCTTCTGTTTATGCTTAGTCATTGGAGAGCTTTTTGTTTCTCATTTATCAATAAACATTTCTAGAAGGTATTGAGACAATGTGATCTGGGCTCTGGAGGGGGGACTTACATTTTCCGAAATTATGATGTTTCCCTCCTTGTGCTAAGAGAGCAAGGCAACGAGCTGGAGCTCGGCCAAATGGTCTACTCAGAAAAGCCAAAATGAGAATGCTCCTGGGTTATGTTAATATCATAAGGGAAACATATATAAACATAGGCAGGATGAATGAAATAAAGGTGACTTTAAATTGTACATTATAGCTAATTCAAGCATGTAAATACAATCTGCATTCAATTTCCTGAGAAGTCTGGGGGAAAATGCAGAATTACTATGTCCAAAAAAAATTACCAAACACCTGATCTGGCTGAAGAAAAGGGGTGACTTGATAAAACAGTCAGAAGAGAAGGGATAAATACAATACTAAAACTAGTTTGGTTTGTTTGTTTTTTTTTTTTTTAGTTAGAGGCAAAAAGGTCAAAGCTTAGGGCAAAATAAGGCAGTCCCGTTAAATATTCTCCGTGGCATTATACTAAATGTAAAACACCTTACCAGCTTCGTTGGAAGCTGCTTACCAACGTTGTTAGTACAGAATTTTGCAATGATTATAGAACATTCATTATTGCTTTGTAAAGAAGAAAGAATTTAAGATACTGATTATAAACCCTTCAAAAATTATGGAATAAGAAATGGCCAAAGCCTAAGTAAGACATTGAGAAGTCAACTGGTTTTCAACTAAATACCAGCCAGACAATTTTCAACAGAAGGTGTACAATCTTATGCAAAACACTGATTAAAATGCTTAATCAAGTAAGCTGAGATGACAAACAAGACCAGCTGTAGAGCAAAGATTGTACCGTATCAGCTGTGCACACAGTATGGCTCAGCCTTGAGAAATGTCCACATGAGAAGTAATAATTGACCAAAACCTGTTGTTCAAAAGAGAATCTGATAAAAAAATCTGCTTTACACCATGTTGATAAAGCAGCATTTTTTAATTTGTAACATCTGAACTTTTAAGAAAATCAGCTTTCCCTTTCATGTAAAGTTGGTCTCCTTGAGATTTTTCTCCTTTGTTCTTTTTTAAAAATATGTTGGTTTTCTCTACAGTGTGTCTTATGAATATGTATAAGATAAAAGTATGTTTTATTGAGTGACCATTAGCCGACTTCATATGGCTTTGTGTGTAGACAGTAGATAAGAATAAACATGTCAAACAAATGGCGAATAACTGTGCAACCATGATCTAATGTTATTTGCTTTCTTCTAAATGATATCAATTCTGCTTCCCCATGGGGCAAATGTTTGCAGATGGATAGTGATGCATATGAAGCCAGGAAAGAAAATTTGAAAAAATCTTGATTCTTTGTTTATATAAGAAATTCTCAATTTCTAATGAAAGTATAGCATGGGCACAGACTTTATAATATAGATGGCTGAATAACAACTGTATATTAAGAATTGTGTTCTCAAGTGTGCCTAAAAGTGGAACAAATTTCATTCCATTCTCTTTGAATGTTCTGTTTGCCCAGAGGTCCTGGCATTCTTTTACTCCTTATTGAACGAAAGTAACAAAAATACAAAGTTCTACCTATGCTCAGGTAACTAAGCATTTTGGTTAAACACGGCTATTTTCTATAGCCAAGGGGGTGTGAGAAAGCAATGTTACTACCAATCATTTCTAGCCATCCTTGACTTCCCAGCCTGAAAAACCAGGTATCTACTTACTGTCAAATTTGCTGTGGAATATCTTTCAGCACAAGTCCAGAAGGAAGTGTAAAATCCTGTCCCTAGAGTTCCAGTAATTTCTCTCAGCTCTCATCTTGCTGTACCTCCTTTTCCAAAGTACCCTCTAGCAACGCAACTAGTACTTAAGAATTCTTCACAAACCAATATCCCCTGTGTATCTTCAATGTTATTCTCAAACAAGGAGCAGTATGAAACATTTTCAGTTGTATCCATTAATGTTTAATAACCAGCTTTCCCCTTTGGTGTTTATTATACAAAAAGATATCAATATTCTTAGTTATTAAAAATTGTAATATTTTGTCTTGACTCTGCAGTAGCAGGAATCTTATCTGAAAGACAAAGTTTGGAGTTCTGTGTGACTATAAGGGTGTCTTATATTCCACTTCATTTCAAGGCGTCATATTTGGTGAGAAGTATTTGAAAACACAGACCTTAAAACCTGAATGCAAATAAAAGGAAACTTAATTATATTATCTTTCTTAATTTGGTATATCTGAGCAGAGCCAATCACATCATTTTAAGGGAATAGCAATATTACTATGCTTGGAACACTAAAGGCCTCCAATATTATAATTTTTTAATAGAGACAACTTAAGTGATGATCTGTTTTCTGAATAATTAATCCCAACAAAAGTTCCCTATTCAGGGAATAGGGACATACTTCATTTTGTGTTCCTCTTTCAACACTGAGAATACCTTGAACAATCCTGATACAGTTTAAGAGTGATCAACATTTCTGAAAAGACACTACATTTGTTTTGTGCAATTTTTGATGGGTATTTTTAAATTTTTAATTATAATTTGAGGTGTTAAAATTGACTGTCTGAATGTTCTTAAAGAGCACAATCTGATGCAAAAAATAGTTGGTTGACTTTTTCAAAGCAAAATATTTTTTATTCAGAATAGCAAATGACTTTGCAGCAGAGTCTGGAGTTTTTCCTCTGTTGAAGTGGAACCGGTACTAACCACCTTCCACCAAGTACCTTCCATGTACACTCTTTATTCAGGATTAAGACCAAAGTAATTTTTTTTTTAAAGGGGATTGAAGAAAATTCTGACCATGCTTGCACCTCAGGTAAAGAATTGCCCAGGAAATGTGGACAAATAGAAGGATTTCTAAATTGTTGATGGATTATGTTCTTAATGTGGTTGTAGCTTCAATATAAAAGGGTAATTAAAACCAATTAATTATGTTGCCCATAAATCTGGCAAAGGACCAGGACCTGAGCAGAAAAATCTTTTAGTGGTATAATCCACTGCAGTATGATAAAGAAAATATCATAAAAAGAGCCATGGGAAGGTTTTTCAGAAGTACTTCATGAATTTTTACAGTTTGTTTTCTGTTAACAGTTTTCATTTCAAGTTAGTATTTCTAGAAACCGTGAGAAATTTGTTTTGTGAAGAATTGTTCTCATTCTCTACTTAGAGAGAAAATATAGTCATATGGTAGCTGTGTTTGCTATGTGCAGAACAGGAAAGGCCATGTAAAGGAAATTTCAAGTTTCCATTTACTTATTTTGAAGCTACAGCTCCTGTGCCAGTCACTGTAGAGAAGTGAAATGGATTGAAACCACTCTGAGCTGTCAGTACATCGCAGCTCTGAATCAACTGGGAAAGCAGCACAGTGTCAGCAGTGTAGACATGGATTTTTGTTTAATTAGGCTCTTTGTTCTGGCAAAAGGAAGCAGGCGGGTGTCGCAGCACAGTGGCCTGTGTGTCTCCTGCACATCGCTGGGGACCTCCCGGTGTTTAGATGGTTCTTCTTTGGCTTACGTGCCTGGGTGTGAGAGAGTGGTGAAAGGCAGAGTGCAAACATCAGAGCTTCATTTTTACGAGGTTCTGCATGTTGTAAACACCCAACAGAGAATTTTGAAACATGTACTTATGCTGCTTATATTTACTCTAGCTAACTTATGCTTTTATCTAGAACACGTTGTGTAAAGTGAAAATAAATCCCTACAATCACGTGGCAAAACACACCCATTATATCTCATATTCACTCAGCCTTTTCCACAAGAAAATACTTCCTCAATGGTCACTAAGTGGAAGTTAGAGAAGGAAACAGCAAGCTCCCCAAATTATTCATTAGTAATTTGCTATTGTCACAAATTGTTGTCACAAATGTTTCTTCTTTCCCTCCCTCACCTGCAATAGAATCACCCTAACTATGTCCTCACTGCAAGTGTTGCCTGTACTTTTGTTGGGCTTCTCTCATCCATTAGCTCACCAAATATAATTAAAAAGTATTAGTGGGAAAGGGAAGGGCAGTTGAAAAGGCACCAAGTAAGTGGCACATGGGTTGTCATTTATGGACACCAAAATTTTTCTGAAGAGCAAGAACTTCAAAACTACAATTGTTGGAACAGCAAATGATGACCTTCTGACATGTCAAAACACAAACTACATAGAAATTGCATTGACAGTTTACAAGTCTAACTCTGAGGGTCTGAGGGTGTAATGACACAAATACAAATAATGGTGCTACCCGAGAATAATAGTTAATGCCCCACTCAGAAAGCTGTCTGCATCTGTCATAGCACATGAATACATGCAACTCTTAATGAGAAAGTTGGTAGATGTTGAAAGAAGATAGGCCTGAAATTAAATTGGATCAATAGAAACCTTTGTCTTGTGAACATGTCTTCCATTGGACTGCTTCGTGTCTTGGGAACTGACATGTGTCTTTAAACACATGCCTAGGCTGGTAGCATGATACACAGCAGGTGCTGTGGTAAGCTTCCTGTTTGCAAAGTCCAGGAGAACTGTGTATTGGTTTTGTGTGGCAAAGTTTTAGTAGCAGGGAGGCTACAGGGGTGGCTTCTGTGAGCAGCTGCTAGAAGCTTCCCCTGTGTCCGATAGAGCCAATGCCAGCCAGCTCCAAGACAGACCCACTGCTGGCCAAGGCCGAGCCCATCAGCAATGGTGGTAGCACCTCTGGGATAACAGATTTAAGGTGGGGAAGAAGAAAACCTGTGCAACAGCAGCAGCAGTTGGAAGAGAGAGAAGTGAGGATGTGTGAGAGGAACAGCTCTGCAGACACCAAGGTCAGTGAAGAAGGAGGGGGAGGAGGTGCTCCAGGTGCCAGAGCAGAGATTCCCCTGCAGCCCATGGTGAAGACCATGGTGAGGCAGGCTGTCCCCCTGCAGCCCATGGAGGACCACGGTGGAGCAGATATCCACCTGCAGCCCATGGAGGACCCCAGCCCGGAGCAGGTGGATGCACCCGAAGGAGTCTGTGGATGCTGTGACCCCGTGGGAAGCCCATGCTGGAGCAGGCTCCTGGTAGGACCTGTGGACCCATGGAGGACCCACGCTGGAGCAGTTCATGAAGAACTGCAGCCTGTGGGAAGGGCTCAGATTGGAGAAGTTCATGGAGGACTGTCTCCCGTGGGAGGGACCCCACGCTGGAGCAGGGGAAGAGTGTGAGGAGTCCTCCCCTGAGGAGGAGGGAGCAGCAGAGACAACGTGTGGTGAACTGAGCACAACCCTCATTCCCCATCCCCCTGTGCCACTGGAGGAGGAGGTAGAGAAAATTGTGAATGAAGTTAAGCCTGGGAAGAACGGAGGGGTGGGGGGAAGGTGTTTTTAAGATTTGGTTTTTATTTCTCATTACCCTACTCAGATTTGGTTCTTAATAAATTAAACTAATTTCCCTAAGTGAGTCTGTTTTGCCCATTAATTGGTGAATGATCTCTCTCTGTCCTTACCTAGACCCACGAGCCTTTTGTTATATTTTCTCCCCTGTCCAGCTGAGGACAGAGCGGCTTTGGTGGGCACCTGGTGTCCAGCCAGGGTCAACCCACCACAAACTGTCTTTAAAGACATAAGTATTCCTTGTGGATATATCCAGACTGTTGGAAATCTATCGTGAACAGCTCAGCATCTATGTCATAGCTTAGCCAAATCAAACCTGTTTTTTTCCCAGTTTTTCATTGCTGCTGATAGTGACCTTGTGTACTTTATGAGATCGGTCAATTGATCTTGTTTTCTGTGACTTGCAGGCACATGCAGACATGAAAATTTTGCTTAGGTTAAGACACTCTCAGAGAATGAATCACACATTAATTACTATGTGCCACCATTTGGTGTATAGTTTCATATATGCTAAGACAAAGACTGCTATGTTTATGTGATGTGACTATACAGCTGGGAGCCTGGAACCTGTATGTACATTGTTGTAGTTCGGAGGTAAATGGGGAAATGCTCACATTCCTGTATTATTACAAGATACTATAGATCCCACCCTAACTTAAAAACTACTACTTGCATTTTGCATAAAAATTCCCTTTCAGTGTGATCGCATTTTGAACCTTCTGTCCTTTCCATCAAGGTAGCGGAGGCTAGCTATATGCTAATCACATGCTGGCTCAATTCTTTCTTCAGTGCTTTGCTTTGTAGCTAGGTGTACAAGATTCATAGGCTGAGACAAAGGACAAATTGCGTAAGAGTCTGATTCTGTAGCTACAGGAGATGGAGAATCCTGGAGGCTGATTCTTGGCCTAGGCACTTGGTGTGCCTTTTGCATTAAACTCAATGGGTAAAGCCTATAACACTGGTTAAACTGAAAGAACTGAGAGACCAGAGAATAGAAATGGGCACTCCCATTTGATTGCTTTAATCAATAGTCCACTATGCAAAAGTGGCATCGTTCCCTAGAGAGCTCTGCATTTTTGGTCTCAAAAATACAGAAACAAATCCTGTGGAAATCTGAGTCAAGCACCTAGTCAAGTACCTCTGTATCTGGTATTTGCATTGGCTGACTCTGCTCACCAGATTGGATCACCCTTGTGTGATATGACCCATCCATGCTCTACAATCCTTTGGCTGTGCATACTCCTCTCCAGGACCTGCCCAAGGAACTTGGATTCTATAAGTTAGTTTGAATCAGCCTGCTGAAGGCGAAAGCCTAATTTTTAGGCATAGGATGTGTGAATATGGCCCTTTGCCTATGATGAACCCTCATCCTTTATAAGCCATCACGTATTTCATTAACTGAGTTAATGACACTTTGATGAGAAACACTAAGAAATATAGAAAACTAGGTGGGATTCATGTCACCAGACTTCCAGTGTCAGCAGTGTGAACATCTGAGCAGGTCCCATTTTAGAGTGAAAAGAAATAGGTACAGAACCTATTTTGAAATTAATTGCACCCCAGAAATGCCTTTTTCTTTTCACTGACTATAAAAAGAATCTACATCGGTCTAGATGCATATGGCATATGGGCAGCAAACGTGGCATGACTTCTACCTCTGGCCTTTTACCAAAACCACCAACCTCCCTAAACGAGTAAAGCAAGCTCTCCTGCCATATCAGCCTAAGATGGAACTGAGTTGAATGCCTTAAATAAAAGTCATGGTGTACCTTTATGTCTCACACTTTGTTTGTAATACGTGATATTACCCAGACCTCTGCTTCTGCATCTGTAACACTAATAAGGAAGTAGTAAAGAAAGAAAAAAATTCTTCTGAAACATGGTGTCAGTGGTTATATAAACAGCAAGTACTTGCCACATGGCAGCCAGTATATTTTGTTGCATATATACAGTGATTTGTGTGCACAGCAGGGACTTGAAACATGGTAGGAAATGAGATGGTGCAGCTTAGAATTTTTTTGCAGAAGCCCTACTTCAATTGTACAGTTGTTCCTAAACAGTTATTTATATTTATGAAGTGTCAAGGAATTTCCAGTTAAAAGAAAATTATTCTTCTTTTTTGTTGGTTTTAGATTTTTTTTAAGAAAACCAAAATTTATTCAGGAATTATTTCTGCTGGTATTGAAATACAAAGTATAATTTCCAGAATAACTTGAATGGACATAAAATAACTGCAGACCAGATTTCTCCCTAACTCAACCTTTTGATATCTAAAGAAGTCTTCCGCCTCAAATTGTTTGTGGGCTAGACACTGGCTTTATGGAGCATTCTGTCCCAACTCAATTTGGAAATTGAAAGGAAGTGCTGGCAGGGGTGACTTTTCTAAAGTTGAGCCTAAAGCATATATATTTTTAGTTGCTCTTGTCTTGTTGAGTTCTTATCCCTGCATGGATTGTGACTATGGCAGAAACTGCTATGATATTATTCAAAAACTAAATCAAGATCTGTTGGCTCAAAAAGAAGAGGCTTCCTGCTTCCTCAGTGGGTGAAGAAATAAATTTGCATGGATCAGTAAAGATGACAATAATTAATGTAAGCCCCTTCAGTGTTTGTACAAAAGAAGTTCTTTAACTGGTTTTGGTAGAAATTCAGATGTAAGACTGCACGTGAGCAAAAGCTGTGGATCAGGAGAATAATAGCTTGTAAGAGCAACACTCTGGAAACATTTTGTTGGTGGGAAATGTGCAAATGCACAAAATAATACTGGGGGCTGTTGCGGAAGCAACAAAAGTGAACCATAGCTTTATTTATCTTTCATATTGATCACTGAATTGTGACAGCAAATTAATGTTGTTTTTCAGGACTTACCTATTGCTAAAACAATATGTGTTGGTAAGACAAGAACAATGTGCTTGCTCTGATTAAAATGAGAAAACAATTAAAGAGTAGATTGAAGGGGCCGTAATTTGTCTCTGTGATTGCTGTTGCTTTGGAAATGCAAATATAAAAATAATTTCTTGCAATTAAATTGAAGGAGAAATAGCCTACCACGAGCTTGATTATTTTCAGGATAGGAATGAAACTACATTAGGAATGTTTGAAAATGTAGAAAGCAGACAAAACTACTTTAAAATCTAGCAATGTATTTACAGCTGACTATTAATATTTAGATTGAAAAATATCATCCCCCTTATAGATCAGTAAGCCTAAGTACAAATATTTGTTACATTTGTTTTTCAAACATTTACACATTTTGAATATTCCAAAATGCAGCAGGGTGGATTAAAATAAATTACCAGTTATTTCTGAAGGATGTGTAACAAAGTTTTCGACACTTCAGGTCAACTGCCAAAACAATTTCATAATTAAAAGAGGTATTTCATATTATCATTGTGTAAGCCATGGCAGTATGTCGTGGTATAGCCCCAGTCAGCAACCAAGCACCACACAGCCGCTCGCTCACTCCCCACTCCGCAGTGGGATGGGGGAGAGAATCTGAAGAACAAAAGTAAGAAAACTCATGGGTTGAGATAAGAACAGTTTAATAATTACGATAAAATAGTAATAGTAATAATGGTAGTGATAATAATAATTATTATGATGATAATAATAATAATAATATGATGATGATGATGAAGAAGAAGAAAAGGAAAATAACGAGGAAGAGAGAAATGAAACCCAGGGAAAAATAAAGAAGTGATGCAACCGCTCACCACCTGCTGACCAACACTGCCAGTCCCCAAACCACGATCGCTGTTTCCCCCGGCCAACTCCCCCCCCAGTTAATATACTGGGCATGACATCATATAATATGGAATATCCCTTTGGCCAGTTTGGATCAGCTGTCTTGGCTGTGCCCCCTCCCCTCCTGGCTTCTTGTGCCCCTGGCAGAGCACGGGAGGCTGGAAAAGTCCTTGACTAGTACAAGCACTACCTAGCAACAACTAAAACATCAGTGTGTTATCAATATTATTCTCACACTAAATCCAAGACACAGCACTATACCAGCTACTAGAAAGAAAATTAACTCTATCCCAGCCAAAACCATGACAAAGTGTTAAGGTATGATCCACAGAAGACAGTTTTCTCCCTAACACCCAGATGAAAGAAGCATAAAAGCATTTTCCATATAGGTTACTTTTGTACATCAAGTGAACAGCTCTGCAATTTTTAAATCTCTCAAAGAAGATGAAAACAAAAATGATGGATAGAAGCTTTTAATGACTGAATACTAAATGTTTCCCTGGTTTGGTATATGATTACCATGATGTAGGATAGTACTTTGAAGACTGAGATATGATAAAGAATTGATGTGTAGTTAGTGGAACACCTATATATAGCTCCTACCTAAAAGCACATAACAGCAAAGCAAGGGGAGTATATGCACTCAGCGGTATACATTAGCTCTCATTGACTCCACACTTTGACTTCAGGAAACATAATTATTTTAGCCTGATTTAGCCCCACTCTCTAGAAAAAAAAATGCGTACACTTCAGAAACACATAAGTGGTGTTGAGGCTTTGCAAAAGATGTCAATGGGTTCTTTTGATGAGGAAGGTTGTGCTGCACAAAACCAAGCAACATGTATGCACCTACCCTGGCAAACTGCCCTTGGGCCTGCCCCGATGCTATGGCATCCTTGTAATTTCTGAAATTTCTGAAAACCTTTAGAATTTATGATGCTCATTCTCATCAATTAAATTCCTCAGTTGCAGGACTGAAAATAATGTTTGTGTAAAGAGTTCGGGGAGAGTGGAAAAGTGCTACTTATGAACTATTTAAAGGCTGAGTTTCAAATTAAATTAGTTTAGTGCTACTTATGAAGAGGTTTATTATTTAAAATAAGATGTTTTGAAATTGTAAAATGATAAAAACAGAAGAAATTAACACTTACCATACTTGAGTTAGGTACTTGACAGTGGTAGAAATATGTATTTTGCCAAATTCAGAATTATTCAGGCTACTCCATTTTCCAGCAATAGCACCGTGATGTCTTGTCCTGCTGCCTGAGTAGTTGCACATGAACAGATTCTTTACTGATATAAGATGTTGGAGTCCTACTGTCCATTAGACTTTTCACTGCTTATTGCTGTATCAAAATAATAAAAAAGATTTCAGAGTTCACCATTTGGTTTGTATTTCCAGGCTTTTCCTGTGGACCTTGGCTTCTTCTACATCCTGTTAAAATCTGGTGGGCTGCTCTTACCATGTTTTGATGATTTATCCGAGTGTGAATAAAGCAATGAAAATTCTCCACTGAGGGTTGGTCTCTACTTAATGAGTGTTACATCATGGAATACATCTAGAGAGCTTGTCCAGAATCCATTTCTCTTTCAGGATACAGTTTCTGCAGTTTCTTATGTGGAGAAGTGCTACTATGAAACTATTCGAGGTACTTGTATACTTCTAGGTTTCTAAAATGCAATTTGGCAGATGAAAACAGCTTGGCCAGCAGCCCATGCCACATTAGTTCTCCAGGAATGATGAGTTTGTGCTCTGAAGATGAGAGCATAGTTCCTACTAGTGAAGAATTTGGAAGACACTTTGAAGGCATGACCAAAATATTAGGTCATTTTCTTCTTTTTTTAAAAGAAAGTTTTACTTGCAAATTAGCTTATTAACAGAGGAGATACTTAGCCTTACCTGAAACTCCCGCTGCAGACGTTGCCTCTTCTGGGAGGGATCCTGTGACGTACAACATAGCATTGTTTGACATGATTGTATAGGGAGGAGAGACCTGAAGTATGTGCTGACCATCCTGAGCAATACGCTCAAAGAGCAACTACACATAAGAAGTAAATGATCCTTAAGGTGTTTTACTGTTCCACTTAGTATATCTCAGGTATCTTACTGTTTTGTTGGGGGTTTTTGAGTTTTTATAATTTTGCCGTCTGCACTTGTTGTTCATGTAAGTTACTTGCTCTGAACATGACTTTGAATCCCAGGTTCTTTCTTCTATATGGTATGACATCATTTTTCAAATTGTGGTAGTATATGAGATCAAAAGGAACGTTTTAATTTTCTGTAACAAAAATTGTGAATTGTGACATTTTGCTATAAATTTAATGATAGTATTATTCCTTTTTAAAAGCATTATAAGTTATCTTCGTAGTTAATGTGAAGTGACTAATATGAAGAGTCAATAAAGTCATACTTTTATTTAGCAAAGTGAAATTTAAGATTCTGTAATATATGCAAGGCATACTAATTTTTTTATGAAAATATTTTGCTGTGGCATGTGTGTCACTTAAAAAGTAAGATCATGTGTATTATGCAGGGGTTTTGTGTGCACATTAATACAGTGTAACCATTTGTCTCATGAGGCACTAAACAAAATGAAAGACTATACAGTCATTATATGTAGGGGCCATTTCTTTCTGAATTGAAGCAGTGTAATTAATTGATTAAAGTATACCACATCTCTTTGTTCAAGAAAAAAATACATTACTCAATTACTTTGTAAGTGGCTTTCCCTGTTTTATCTTGATTATGTAGGATGCATGCATACATAAAATTACTGAAGTGTTCAATTATTTTTTATTCTTGAGTGTCTGCAGTGTTTTCAAATATAGTCCAGTAAAACAGAGAGAATTGTTTGCTGGCCATTAATTGCATTGTGAAATGCAAAGAGAGAGAAAAAAATACACACTCATGCATCTCTTTATACTAGGTTGTGCAAATCAAATTAAAATTTATATTTTTTCTTTTTCTAAAAACATCATTCTAACAGCAGCAATGAGGTTTTGATGTTGCTATCTAAAACTTATTTGCACTATGACAGTGTTGAGTGCTTTTCTCCTGTGAGCTGTTTTCCACAGTGACTGTCCTTGACCAAACCAGAAAATGAATTTGATTTCTCTAATGCAAAAGGTAATTGGATTTCTCTTTATGGAATGCATCCCTTTAATGACTGTCTCTGCTTCAGCCAATTTAGCTGCAACCGACCTGACATTGATCTGGTGATATGACTTTAAATAAATGCCAAAGCGGGAGATGAAAGACCAACTGTCTGATATCAGAAAGAACATTTCCTGTCTCGTCTTGCCATTTTCTTCAGAAAATGTCTTCTTCTTGAATGTCATTCTTATGAAACATGCTACTCTCATAATTGGTCATAAAGCAGCAGATTGCATCCTTCCACCAAATAGAATAAGTATTTCCCAGAAAGTGTCTGGAGAAAATATTTTGAAAATTGAATAAAGCCTCTTGAAATATCTGTTCTTCTTTGCAAATTTTCATTACTGTGAAGACTCTTCCTAAGAGAAAAGGATATTACTAAAGTAGTGGATTAAATCTTTACAGAGGTCTTGTTCAGCATTAAATATTTATTAAAATATTTATTTAGATAACAGGCATCTTATTAAAAAGTATCATAGCATGCTGATCTGAGAAAAGATTTACTACATAAAACAATTAGTAAAGATGGTATTTTGAGATATAACCTGTTCTTTCTCCAGGCTAGGCTTAATGGAGTCATAAAATCCTATAATGTTTTTCTATTTTTTAACATATTCATTATCCTTTGGACCCAGCCGTTCAGGATAGTGTGCTGAGCACTTTTAACCCCAAATGGACTTGGAACCAAAATTTAGAAGTTGAATGTAGTTTATATGTAGTTTTAATTTAATAATGGGCCATGTGTTCTTTTTGATAAACACTGTTAATGTTGTTGATTTAAAGTGGTAGCTCACACTCTGGATGGTAAACTGGGTTTTAAAAACTCTGTATGTCAAAATAAATGTAGTGGAAAATAAAAACAAGAAATCTTGACTTCAGTTTGAACTTATCTGCTTCTGAAATCTCAATAACAGTTATTTGCAGACTAATCAAAACACTTAGTATTTTTCCACTGTGTACTGATACCCCAATGGTGGATAGTAAGAATTTGTTTTACTTATCTGTATTCTGAAGCAGGTGCTCACCCCTATTTCCTTTATCTGTTCAGTTATTTCTTAATCTTTACATATGGGTAGGTTTTCCATTCTTCTGGATCTTTTGCACAATGGAATTGATGAGTTCACTGTAATGTAACTTTCAGTGCTTTTTAGTACAGTTAACTTCAAGTAAATGAATATGAAAACACAGATTCCCAAAGGTGCAAGTGCCTGAGGGGTATTCACCTCCCTCATTTAGCTGAAAGTAATTTTTAATACTTTTGTGTTCTACCCAGAAGTAGTGCATGCATATGAGTCTCTGGACAGAGAAACAGATGGTCTTTTTAGATAGGAATTATGAAAATGAGAATAAATATTTCATACTTTTTAAATTTCGTGCAAGTTTTAAGGGATTTTCCTGTCTCTAGTCCCAAGTGTGCTTTTCTTACTGATACCAGGAAGCGAGAGGAGATTGTAAATGGCATGTAGTGCTTAATTCACATGCTTGCACTCCCTGGCTACAGTTCTGATTTCAGGAGTGGAAATTCTGCTGATGCTGCTCTCAGGGAAGTGAGTCCCCACTCCCAGGCTGGACTGGAAAGCTTCGCAGTCATAGGGGAACACAGCTTATGCACTGTAGGTTGCTGTAACTTTTAGACTAGTTCCTCTCCCCTTCTTATCTTTGGATTTCCACAGGTTTCCTTGTTTCTCAAGGAGTTGCATGCACTTCTAGGGGCAGAATATGTAGGCCAGTATACTTTATCTTGAGTGCAAGTAACACTAGAGATACTATTTTTCTACTGCCTAACTATTAAAATTATCAGAACTGAAGCAGGCATGTCATACATAAAAGAAGGTGTTCATAAAGTCCGTGTTAGTACTTTCTTTTGTGACACCAGTTTAACTGCATTATTTCTTCTTTCCCTGTAGGTCACTGATATGATGCTTCAGGACAAACCCTACCCAGACTGGGGAAAGTCTGCGAGAGCTTTCTGGAAGAAAGGAAATATTAGGATCATTTTATTCTGGTAGGAAAATAGTCAGATCAAATAATTGTAAATGAACCTTTTATAGAAAAATATATCTTCTAATTGTCTGTGGCAGGAAGAGATTTAAACAGAATGTATAGGTGGAAAAAAATAAAACTTGGTCTAACAAAAAATTAGACTTTACAAAAGCTGTGCAAGAGTGAACAATTCCTAATCAAAATAGTTGATGTAAAAATATAATTTCAGAATTGATTTATACTGTTTCTTTTATTATATCTTTGATGCTGTTTATAACTGAGTTGCAAAATTATTGCTATATGCAATAATATTTAGATGTCCCATTGTCAGACCTTGTAATTAAGGTAAGTAGATATGTGAGTGTCCCTTTGTGGCCTTGAAGTTAATTTTAGTAATTCTTTGAATTAACACATGAATGGGATTTCAAATGGCGATTCAGCTTCAGATTATTATGAAAAATATTTAAAAATGAATGGGAAAAATCACGAGGGGTAAGCATTTGTTTGACCCAAATGTAACCTCTTCCAGGTAAATTGTAACTGTTAAAACAGAAAACAAATTGTGGCAGGAAAAATGAAAGATGGAAAATGTATAGTCTAAGAGGTGGTCTGAAGACCTTATAGCTGAAGATAAAGAAACTGTAAAGACTTTTTTCAACTACATCAGAAGCAGAAAATCTCATGAAAATATTAACAGACCTGCTGTTTTTTAAAGAGTAGATTTAGAAGGAACTGTAACAGAGAAGCTGAAAGATTTATTTACATGGATTCTGCTACAAAAAGTGCAAAGAAATATCTATGCTTTTAGAGTAGTAAAAATTAGATATTATATTAAATTGAGGCAATTAAAGGAAATAAGAGGAAATTTAAAGACTAAAAAGAAAGCAGAATCAGATGGTTGATTGGCTACAAACAAGTTTTATAAGAACTGAAGGGGCTGAGCTGATGCAAATTTTATTAGCACTTAATTGCCTATTGAAAAACTGAATGTTAAATTTGGCTATTGTTTTGGTTTTCTTGCTTTTTTTCAACAAACTGGAATTAACCTACTGCCTGTAAGTCTGAATTCAGTATTAACTAAATGGCTTGAATACATCATGAATAATAGAATTATGAGCAAAACTCTAGATTAAATTTTGCTAAAAGAAGCTAGGTTAGCTTTGCTAAAAGAAAACCTTCTCTGATCTGTTAGAACTCTACAAACATGCCATCAAAATAATGGATGAGAAAAAACTGCTTGATCTAATTTACTTGGACTTTCAAAAGGTTTTTGACAAAGTTCTTTACTGAAGGCAATTAATAAAACTAGTAATCCCCATGGAGTGTGCTGAAGATCTAGGAATCATCTCAGAAATGTGCAATGAAAGGTATAAATAAAATAGTAATTTTCTGCTACATTGATAAGACAGGGGAGTCCCATTATTTAATGTTGGAAGTAGTATTCATTATTTGTATACATCACATATATTAGTGACATGACAGAATTTAAACATGAAGTGAATAATTTGACAAATGCTAGCATGGAAGAGCGATCTTAGAAAGCTAAGTGAAAAAAATAATGATTGAAAAGTTTGAGTTATGGAGCGAGTGGGTGGGGACTCAAACAGCTCCTTGTCATCATTGTGGGATGTGCAGAGGAAGATTCTGTCTCCGTGTGCTGGGGTGGGCAAAAAGGTAAAGCAAATGACTAAAAAAATGCTCAGATAGGTAACAAGTGGGCTAGCGATGATTACAGTGCCATTTGGTTAAGTCAGCAAAAAGCTCAGTCTAGAACGTCATTGATTTTTTTTATCCCTGTCTGAAGAACAGCCTTGTCTGAAAGACTGGAAACGAGATTAATTAAGAGTCAAGAACAAACTTAATTACACAAAAAGACTGGAAAAACAGAAAAAAGGGTTAAAAGCAAGGTGACATGATAGGGAGATTTCAAATCTACATGCCAGACAGGGAAAACAATAAAACTATTAAAAGTACTTAAAAATTGTTGTGAAAGATGTTTTGACTTCTTGCAGTCTGAAATGTTATAAATCCATATTTTCTTTCAAATAATATTCACATTAACAAATCCTACCAAAAGCTTAAAATGGAGATAAAGTAAAAAATAATGGGTTTTTTCATGCATGATTCTCATACTAAAGAGTACGCTTAATGGGGATTTCAAAACCTGACATAAATGCTTTTATTTTTAGCTTTAAGCAGTGAAATAAAATAGCCCTGGGCAACGGCCTACATTCTGTAGAGGCATTATTTAGATAGTGCACTTTAGACATTAGTAAAAGTAGACTTTTTTTTTCCCTAATAAGTAGGAAAAATAGAAGGGAGAGTTAAAGTATTGATAATCCTATGTATGATAATGTAAAGTAGTTGTACTTCATTTATTGTTGCTTAAGCAGTGTGATGTGAGCGGCCTCATTTATGCAATGTCCTAAATGAAGCATCCTCAATCGTATGTCCTACACAGATACTGGTATGCCAGAATCCATTTACTCAGGACATTTCCTAGTGGCACACCTGTTTAGCAGAGATACTGTAATACAGTGCACTGTATTTTAATTATTCTGAATACTAGATATGTGATGCACAGTTTAAAGTGGTTGATGAAACAAAAATTTTAGATGCACACTGGACTTGTTTTTCTGTTAGCATTTTTTTATTTTTAGGTTTACTTTGTAAAATTAGAAAATGTCTATAAACATCCCATAGACAGATGGATTGTCATGGGGATGAAGGCACCATCTACTTGTTTCTAACAATTGATCACGTGACCGCTTTGTGTTTCTCATTTAGAAATGTTTTCAGCTCTCCAATGCAACTAGTTAGCAAAGGTTTTGATTTAGCTTATCATCTCCTGTTTTAAATCATTCCCTGGAAACACTGTCAGCAACTGGTTGTTGGTTGCTCCTGAGCATTCTGTCTGCCTTTTGAATGTCTTCACAATATAATTCTTCCACAAACAGCTCAGCTAGCTCAAAAATGTGCATTTGCTATTTGCTTTTGTCTAACCCATCACTAAGAAGTGCATTGAAGTTCTTTCTACTTTTTTTTTATGTCAGGGTTTTTTTGATAGAAAGGACACAATTTTTGTCATTTCAAGCTCTGCTAAAAGGCTTCTTCCACCATCCAGAGGTCCCTTAATATAACGCTGTTACAGTCTGTGTTATATTGCGTAGCGATACAATGCAAATACAAGCACACTTTCTTACAGATTTAAGGAAGTGTATCATCAAGATGGCTTTTAAAAAGCAATGTTTAAAAAACAATGAAGTATCTGGAACCCTGGTGGAATTACTGGGATGGTGCAGATATGTTTGTGGGTTACAAACAAAAGATACCCGCAGGGACTTAAATATCTGCAGTCAGATGAGGCTGCAGTAGAGAGACAACTGTCTCCAGTGCTCTGTGGTTACTGTCAGTATTGTGAAGTTATAAGCGCGAATGGAAATAGGCTGATTTATATTTTTGGCTATGCTGATAATTTGAGTGTTTTAGGAGAGACAAATTATATGTGACATGAGAGGATTGGCATTTGAAAGAAGTAACAAGAAAAAAGATTGTTAAATTAAGCCGAATAAAGATCTTGGACAAGACTGACGACAAGCCAATAGCAGTAGCTAGTGATAAGTTAAACAAATAGGACAGTATAGAACAGAGTTGTTTTTAACGTTGGCTATTAGAGAAAGCAGAGAGAGAAGTACCATGTGAGAAGACTGGTTATTTTGCATATAATTTTTTATTCCTCCAGAACACTGAAAAAGTCCAACCTATACTATAGGTCTTTTTTTATAAGGAAACCACTTGTTAAGAAAGAAGAAAGACAAATAAATACATGAAAGATGAACTACAAGTGGAAGAGAATAATGTTAAGAGAGTTCATGAAAAATTACTTAAAACTAATTTAGTAAATGGTTTTTATAGTATTTATAGTATTTCTCCAAGTGAACAAAGCTGTGCAATATTGAGCTTTCTAGATGGTACCCTGAGGTTTGGTGAGAGCTTTATGCTTTTACACGTCTGCACAGGAGCAAGCTCTCACAAGCAGTACATACAGGTGGCATTGCTAAAGGCAGTGCATACTAATGCCACAGTATGTGCTCAGGTTATATACTCATCACCCGTATTAACATACGGGTCTCTGCCACCAAGGCCTGTTGTTAACCTCTGCCTAATTTGTGCCTGAAATCACTATGTACTCATCACAATGTGTTCCGCAGTGGTGCGCCACATCCTGTGAAGAATCAAGTGTAGTAGTGAGAATAAAATCACCAGAGCATGTCTGGGCTGTGCGTGTGGTTTGGTTAATAGAGGCAAGACCCAAACACCCTTTCCTGACAAACTGTCACAGTATTAACTGTCCTTGACAATTTCCTAACAGAGGAAGGGGGGGATTATAATGAGCAAGATATAAAGAGGTCTTCATGTGAACCTTTAGCTATAAGGAAAAACAAACACCAACAAAAAGAAACGAGATTACTGTGTACCGGGTTTGTGTGGCAAGGTTTTAGTAACAGGGGGGGCTACAGGGGTGGCTTCTGTGAGCAGCTGCTAGAAGCTTCCCCTGTGTCTGATAGAGCCAATGCCAGCCGGCTCCAAGACAGACCCACTGCTGGCCAAGGCCGAGCCCATCAGCAATGGTGGTAGCACCTCTGGGATAACAGATTTAAGGTGGGGAAGAAGAAAACCTGTGCAACAGCAGCAGCAGTTGGAAGAGAGAGAAGTGAGGATGTGTGAGAGGAACAGCTCTGCAGACACCAAGGTCAGTGAAGAAGGAGGGGGAGGAGGTGCTCCAGGTGCCAGAGCAGAGATTCCCCTGCAGCCCATGGTGAAGACCATGGTGAGGCAGGCTGTCCCCCTGCAGCCCATGGAGGACCACGGTGGAGCAGATATCCACCTGCAGCCCATGGAGGACCCCAGCCCGGAGCAGGTGGATGCACCCGAAGGAGTCTGTGGATGCTGTGACCCCGTGGGAAGCCCATGCTGGAGCAGGCTCCTGGTAGGACCTGTGGACCCATGGAGGACCCACGCTGGAGCAGTTCATGAAGAACTGCAGCCTGTGGGAAGGGCTCAGATTGGAGAAGTTCATGGAGGACTGTCTCCCGTGGGAGGGACCCCACGCTGGAGCAGGGGAAGAGTGTGAGGAGTCCTCCCCTGAGGAGGAGGGAGCAGCAGAGACAACGTGTGGTGAACTGAGCACAACCCTCATTCCCCATCCCCCTGTGCCACTGGAGGAGGAGGTAGAGAAAATTGTGAGTGAAGTTAAGCCCAGGGGAAGGGAGGGGTGGGGGGAAGGTGTTTTTAAGATTTGGTTTTGTTTCTCAGTACCCTACTCAGATTTGATTGGCAATAAATTAAACTAATTTCCCCTAGTTAAGTCTGGTTTGCCCATGAAGGTAATTGGTGAATGATGTCTCTCTGTCCTTACCTGGACCCATGAGTCTTTTGTTATATTTCTTTCCCCTGTCCAGCTGAGGAGGGGACTGATAGAGTGGCTTTGGTGGGCACCTGGTGTCCAGCCAGGGTCAACCCACCACAAACTGGAAGACAGGAAAAGAGCTGCTGAGGTCTGTGTAACTAGGGAAGAGAAAATTGATATTCAAAGGTAGATTATTAAGATGGGGGAGTGTAGCGATAACAGTGGATTGTGCAGCTGAATATTGATTGCAGGCAGGGTGACAGAATAACATATACAAGCTGAACATTTGAATATGCAAGTACGGACTGGAATCCATCTCCATGGTGTCCCTGGCTAGACATTCATTGTACGTGTACACAATGATCAGACTTCATTAGTGCAATAATGTGTCTTTGACATAGGACTCTTGTCTGAAATAATACAAATCACATACCAACATGGAGAAAAAATACAGTAATATGGAGAAATGTAAATTTGTGATCCCCTATGTTTGCTGTGTTTGACTTTGCAAACTAAATAATCTTCTTTTAGTATGTATTTCCATAATCTCTCTCTAGCTTTCTTTAATAAAAAACAAAACTGCACATGTTCAGAAACATATGTTAGTAGTCACAGTACTTTGATTCAGCAAGTTAGTAATGTAGGTTTAAAAGCTTTTATTCAAATTAATTGTTCTGAATTGCTACAGAGTACTAATTCTTGTACATATGTTATATTTATAGAGGATTGTGTTGAACATGGGTTTGTGTAGGATTCTTAATTGGACAATATTTTGTACCGTGGAAGTAAAGGAAGCTTCCTTATGAGATAGATAGCCATGTCTTCCACACAGAAATAAACCATATTTTCTTTAAGAGATTTTCTATTATGCACCTATTTGAGTGTTTGGTTTGATAAGTTATATTTCCATATTCTGTGCTTTCATAATCAAGCTGATAAATGCATACTGGACAGTTATGGTTTTTTCACACACATGAACGTAGTTCACACATTTGTTTCAAAAGACAGCTTCTTAAAACATCCATTCTTTTCATTATAATCTGCACTGAGAAAAACTAATTAGACGTTATAGCTTTGTCAACCTAAATTATATATTAACACAAACAAAAGAAACCTTTCATTAAGTTTGGTTAAACATTTTTGTGATGCAGTCCCACAAATACAACTGCACGAAAGAACAACATAATTATATATATAATATACATGCATATAGATACACATACATTATTCTCTCCCTATATTGGAGGTTTTTAAGTTCATCCATTCATTCTTTCATATTTAAATAATTTGTCTTGGGGTAAGATACTGACTAGTGAACTGAAACCTGGAATCATCTAGAAGGAGAGGCAGATTTCCTGCTAAATAGTATAGATAGTATAAATAGCATAAATATAAAGAACATACAAATATTTGACAATATTATTGCTTCTAGTAAATCTTTTATTCTCATGCTATAACCAAAGTGAATAACTTCTATTTGCAATCTGGATAAGCAAGACAATAAATAAATTCCTTACTATTTCCTTTTTGTCTCAATACAAAATATTCACTAAGGTCCTCCATAGAGGATTTATACTGAGTAATCTGACTTCTGATCTGGACAGACATTCTCAAATATATTCTGTGAGGATAAAACTGTCTATGAATAGTAATTGTTTCATTTAGTCTGGCAGTCAAGAAGTAACACATGATTACCATTTGTCAAGAGATGACTAAAATGGTTTTGATAGCATTTTTCTAATTTCTGTCCTGGGTATTATTGGTAAACTAGGCTGTAAGATTACAATTAATTAACATGAAAAAATATTGAAAATAAATCATCATAAACCAGACCAGTTGACTTCATTTCATAGAAATGGTAGTTCTTTAAGGTTTCTACCTATTTTTAGTTTTCGTTTAACCATCCAATACTATTTTATCTGAAAATATTAAATTATATAAAATATTCATACAGAAGTTTTTTGTTCAAACCTACGTTTGATCCCGTACAACCTCTCTGGTTCATATCCTACAGAATATTTTTCCATTTTGATAGCAAAGTGCTTTTACACTGTCTAGCATGGAAAAGTAACAGTGGTCAAGTCTCAGCAGAATGGTTCAAGCTTGACAACCACGAGTCAGACCCATTTTTGGGACCTCATTCTCTGATGCCTTCCCTACAGTCCTTAGTGCATGAAGACACAGAGTCAGTAATTCAGGGTTCTCCCATCAATCTGCTCTCCCCCAAAAGCACTTGTTTTCAGCTGGAAACGTTACTCAGTCCTCTTCTAAGATGCTTCTGCCTCCCCACTGATTTCCAGTGCAAGCAATAACTCCAGTCCCTAGCAGAACACATCTGGGAAGCTCAGTCAGTCCATGGGCCACCCATGTGGCCACATGGGGCATGTTATTCAAGGACTAGTAATGCACTGCAAGAGAGGTAGATGCTTTGCATGACATTACTTATATATGAGCAGAGAGAACATATCCATATGTGAGGGAGGGTGTGTGAAAGTCTCCCATCTGTCTCACCTATCAAGGAAGAAATTTGTATCTTGCCTATGCCAGTCTATATCTGGAAAGGCTGTATCATGCATTTCCCCCACTCTATTTGTGATAGGAAGAATGGTGAAGAAATCAGTCCTCATCTCACTTTCCTTCTCAGAAGGAAAAGCATTCGAGGGAGACAAAATCAAGCTTAGGGAGCTTTGAGATCTCAGATTAAAAAAAGATACTATCATTGTGAGATCACTTTAGCATGAAGATTAGGTTTGTTATTTGTCTTGTTCAAGTTACATAAAGGGGTCCCATCCTATTTATTTTTTTCTGATGGAGACTCCTACAGATCAAACAAAACCGTGTTGTTTCTTACGTGTATTTACATGAACAAGAGAAGGGTTGGCAGAGAGGGAGAGTGAGTGTAGTGTGGCAGCTTTCATCTCGTATGCATGCACATCCACATCCACACACACAACCACACACTCGAGACAGCAGTAGAGGTGAGGGAGGGAGCTCCTAACACCCCTGCACAAACACCGTTCCCCTGGGAACTTCTAGTGTGGAAGCATTTAATGTCCTGGGTGGTAAAAAAACATTCATAGGGCAATCTGGCTGATAGTTATATTGAAGAGAGAAAAGGATCATCTATTAGCCTCAGTGGGGTTCAGGATTGGGCCCATAGCCTTGAGTTTCACCTTTGATTTGGCTTTAAATTCTTTGAACTTCTGTAGTACGTATGTATTTTACAGCGTATCTTTTCAGTTCCTCAGCCTGTTTAAGATTTTTGAGTTATATTTGGTATCTACTTGCAGTTCAATAGCTGATAGCCTGTTAAAAGAGAGGCTGTTTTTATTCCTACATAATTGCTAGATCCCTAAGTATAGCACTCATAATTGGATGGATATGGCAAACCATCTTCACCTCTTTTAAAAAGTGCATTTTATTCTATCCCTGTTAGTGAGCAAGAAGTATATCATGAACAATTACTAAAAATATTAAAAACATTTTATCCAATGTGTAGCCTTAATAAAACTTCTTAAAGTGCAGTGTCTGCAGTGTTTCAGTAATAATGGTCCTTCCAAATGAAAATACTTCCACAAAATCACATTCTATGCCAAAAACTTGGAAAGCTCTAATTCTTAGATGAAGATTTTCCTTAGCGGGTTTCAGAAGTTCTATTTCTTTGAAATAGGCAGATGCAATCCTCAGTTCAGGCACAGGGCCAGTGTAGAAGGGATGTTGCAGCAAGTCCTCTTTTAACACCTTCTCTGTGCTTTCCATAGTTTTTTGCTGAGCAGGGGACACCTCTGCCTCCACTCAGGCCCCATGGAAGATTTTCTGGGAGAAGAGCAGAATCACTGATGTGGCTACTTGTTCTGTCAGTGCCCTCTTTCTGGTTAAGTGCTTTCCCTTCCTTCCTCCTCCACAGTATAAATCCATTTGTTATTAGCACAACCATCTTTTTCTATCTTTAGTATTCACAGCTAGCCTAGGCCTCATTCTAGGTCCAGTCTAAAAGTAGGATGAGTATAGCTGTCACATAATATGCATTATGTGATCATTTAGGCAGAAAAAAAAATGCTGAAAGTTGAGTTATAACTATATAATTGGATAATTGTGACAGCCACCCCAAGACAGAAGTTCCAAGTATTGCAATTAGATTAGCATGCACACTGTGGACTGTTATTCATACAGCAGAAGGATACATTTCAGATCAAGGTAGGAATTCATTGTCTTGCATCCTTGCTTCAGCGTGCAGAGGTCTGGTAAAATCATAGCCCAAAATGTGGTCTGGTCGACTTGAACTCAAATCTCTTTGTGGAAGCTTTAAAGAATCCATCACACACAGACATGCTGCATGGAGAAGATGCAGCCTTAGCCAATGGTTTTGTGCAAGACATGCACTCTGAAAGCTGACAGAGTTCAATGGAGATCAGAAAATTAGTGCTTCAGCTGCTGCTGCTCTTGCTCACAGCCGGAGTCCACAGGCTTTGTCATGGCTGGATTCCAAAAATCAATTCAGTTTTGTAAAATAAATGTGATGATTAAAGCAATTAAATTATTTCCCTTCCTGGAATGCTGGAGTACTTTTTTTAAACTGTATTTCTCCATAATGGCATGTTTAAATTTGTGCCCTGGAATTTGCTGATGTACTTAGCTGAACTCCTGACTCATCATCTTTCTCATATTCCCATATTTCCTGTAAATATTGAGTATTACACATTCTAGCCTGGAAAGCCCATAGGAATACACAAAACTACAAACGTTTTTTGTGATGGCAAAGACTGCAAGAAATGCTGATCATATCAAGTGTTCTTTGGCTTTCAGATCCATGTGAAGAAGCCATTCTGAAACTGATTTGTGCCCAGTGAAAATCAGTTTGGAAACTATCTGGTTTTAGGGCCTGTGGATTTCATGTGTAACTGGAAGCACTAACACAGTGAAACTGTTCCACCAATGTTAGTTAATGGGATTGTTTAACAGTGGGGGCTGACAATGCTGTCCCTCGGGACACCGTGGATGAGTTATAAGTCTTCCACTGTTTCAGGAGGATATAGCAGTTGTCATTCAGATGACAACTTCAGATTCTTATACCCCATAGCCAATATCAAAATAGAGCTATTTCAATAAAAATTAAAACTTCATTAAAACTAATGTTTCAGGATGTGCTTAACACAACTATAAATATGAATGTACACATGATTAATTAGTCCTTGTATAAAACCTCCATTTAGATGTAAGTTACATTTCTTTTGTTTCTTACTTGATTTTCTACTTTAAAAAAATCAATAGGGTTGTAAAATTAAAAGAATTTGCTGACAGCTATTTTAATCAAGACATTCAACTTTAGAACATCTTTTTTAGGTTGGATAACATAATGAGAATATTGTAGCTGTATTTTTATTTCAAATAATTGCATGTTGTCTGTCTGTAATTGTGACAGGAGAAAAAGCAACGCCTAAAACAAAGGGTAGATTAAATTGTCAATAAAATCACAACAAAAGGTTCCCTGCAGGGCTCTTGGTTTCATAATGTATGTTTTGACACTTTTAGCGTCTTTTCTGGATATTTTTTTAACAACATAAAAAAATGAGCAGTTAGGTCCTCAGAATAACAGATACCAGTTAAATTTCAGACCATGCATATTTGAGGTACTTTGTCTAGCCGGAAATTATCCTGATGAACCTAATGAATTTGTCATACTGACACATGACAATCAAAGTCAAGAGCTTCAGTAAACGGTGTGTAAACAAAAATACTATTAAAACAGTACTAAACATTTTCCATCTTTTCAGATTCTTTACCTACTGAAATGAATGATCTTTTCTTTGAAGAAAAAACACCTTGACTGCAGTTACTGTTGTTTGCTTTGTATTACTGATTATGTTGGTACGCGGATGAGCACAGTGCTGCTCCTCATGCAGACAAAGAGTAAATCTTTCTGAATTTCAATGGAAAGGGCGTCAGCCCGTCTTGTCTGTGATGGCTGAAGGGGTAAGGCAAAGCCAGTGACAACAGTTGGAAAAAAATCTACTTAGCCTTGGGAAAGGCCCGTATTTTTGGAAGCGTTGTTCCTCATACTCTAGTTCACTACTTCCCCATTTCTTTTTACACACCCTACCAGAATCCACTAGTTCTGCTGCAGAGTAATTTGAATTTAATTTCATTAGGTAAAGAATATCTTACAATTGGGAAGGTAGAGGACAAAGGCCAAGAAATTGTCAAAATATTAGATTAAAATGGAGGAGGTTTTCATTTCAGTTTCATGACTTGCTATGGGAGTTTTAGTTTATTCAAAGATATGCTGAAAATAAAAAGAGATACTTCTTGTTTTAAAGATACTACACACAGCTTTCACCCAGTGCTGAACAAACATTCTCTTTGAGATTGTGCGACTGTGTTAGCTCCAGTGCAAGCTCCTGGGCCTTTCTGCTTTTTCATACATTGGGAAACTGCATTATGTGTAAAATGTGCAGGATATTTTTTTCTTTTTCTTTTCTTTCTTGTTCTGGTTGGTTAGTTACTTTTCATTTAGATGGGTTGGTTTTAATTTTTATTTGAATTTATACATAATTGTTGGAACTTCAGATAATGAAGTGCCCTAAGGTATCTCTAGTATAAACCGAAACAAATAATAAATTTATAACTTTTAGTAAATTAATGTCCTATAAACAACCACCCGTGGCCATTATTTCAAAACAAACAGCTATTAAAAATGCTCTCATCTGGGCCCTCCATTGTATTGGTGTTGCACAGTCCAAGAACAAGTGAACTCTCTGCCCCAGGGAGTTTACTGTCTGGAATTCCAATTTTAAAAAGAAACATGGCACAGAGATGTGCTAAATCCCTCATCTACAAATGTATATTTGCTGCTCACAAAAGTAGTGTGTCAGTAAAAATGGCCCTTGACACATGCTCAGCTTCCAGTTATTTGCATGCTTTGACCTGACCTCATTTACTAAAATATTCAAGGCCTATTGGCATAGTGCGGGAAGCATAGGTCTTGGGCGAGAAAATAGTGAGGCATGTTTTCAATGACAGTAAACAAGCTGGAAATATCGTATTTGACTTTTAAATGATATATTAGGTTGAAAGAGTTAGAATTTAAGTGGGAAACAATCATCTTTAAATTGAATAAATTTCATTTGGAGAATCTGGTGGAAGACAGCACATGCAATGGCAATGTCATTTTTAGTGCATTAGTTCTCAGGATGAAACTTCTCTCAACAGCAGGCCCAGATTTCTTGTCTAAGCTTCTCTGCAGTAGTCTGTCACATGAAGACTAACATACTCATGCTTCTAAACTTTATAAATAAAGTATAATATGAATTTAAGTGTTATGCAGGGATTCTTCCAATGTGTGACACAAGCTTGACCAAGCTACATGAACATACCTGTTATAAGGAAGTGTATTACTAGTGTACCCATTTTTCATTCAAACTGTGATACGATTGATTTTAGTTTTGATGTCTTAAGTACTAAGGGTTTAAGACTGTCCATAGTTTTCAGGTTAACCCAGAAGCCAGGCAGTGCTTATGGAGGTCTTCAGGATTGTTTCATCAGGGTGGCTTACTTAAGATTTGAGCTGCTGCAATTTAATCATACTTATATTTAATAACTTGAACAGCAAAAGTTTTGGTTCATAGTAGCATAATTTACATTTTACAACATTAGCTTGGTTTGAATAAGACCTTAAAAACATTTAGTTCTTCCCCTTGTGTGCAGCTGAACTGATAAAATTACCTGAACTTCAGTTTTATTTTTATGGAATGTAAAAATTTATACTTTCTCCCAAAGCAAATTAATTTATAAGATGCAAGAACAGGCAAAAGCATCTGGTATGTAATAACAATATTTCAAAGAAAGATTGTGTTATGTTTCAGAAGGTGGGGCTTTGTACCTAGAATTAAACTTCTGTTTAAAGTGTTGTTTAGCAGACTTTTTCAACCCATTGTATAATTTCCAGTTTTTCCTACCTGAAAGGTTTCTGTGAAGCAGTGTTTTGGTATCTTCAGTTAGAAGTACCACTTTTTTCTTGTGCCACAAGATATATCAGTGACTACAATATATTTTGGCTGGTTTCAAGAAGCATACACTCTCTTTTAATCTATACACAACATCAATTAGTGTTCAGGTCAGTAAGTGGGAAGACATTTATGGAATCAATCATTTTGGGTTAAGGAGTACACATACTGCAAGCGTACTAATGGAATGGAAATAATGTCTGGAACATCTCCAGAACAGTCACAGTCTCAATGGAGCAATTAAATATGTATGAAGAATGTTTACAGTGAAGTTCAAACACATCAGCCTGAGGCTTATATTTTTGGTTTAATTTATTCACAGCCTTTCTGCGTAGTGCTGCTTGATGGTCCAAAAACACTTCTGCACACTGCCTCCTGCATCATCTATGTATCCACTGACTGATAGAAACAGTGACAGTTGCTATTTTTAATCACCATCTCAGGAGCAAGGATTAGACTCTGTAGTAGAAAAGTGCAGTGTTAGTATTCGGGTTAACAGTTTTTATTCATTAATAGATTTGGCATCATTCATGGTATAGGAGGTAGTCTTCAGAATTAATTCAGATAGTGTTGGAGTATTTAGCAAAACTTCTTAGCCCAAATATGCTGGCATTATTAGGTCTTCAAATTAGAGTATTGCATGATATGGCCAGTATTCTATATCTTCATGTGACTGCTTTTATCTTTCACGAAAGAGATGCTTGTACTGTAGCTAGAGGCTGCTTTTTTATATCATCATGAATGCCAGAGCTCTTTAGAAAGTTAGTGGTTATATTTCCTGATAATTATCATTCTTTGCAAAATGTATAAAAGAACACATGCTATTTTCAGGATCAGTATTTCTTTGCTCTCTCTACTATTTTCAGTAATAAATAAAACCAAACTATTTGGGCTTTGTAAAAAGAGTTTGAGTTTTTTGATGAGTATCGGTTCTGCAATTTGTCACTGATCAAAGAGCACCAGCATATTAGCTGGTTCATCTGTTACCAATTCATATACTATGAATAAGTGGAATTGTCATATAACCAAGCGTAGAGCTATTGGCAAAGCAGCTGAGCAAAGACAGCCTTTTAAAAGGATTACTGGTAATGTAATTACTTGTGGAAGATGTATGGATATCTCCTGTATGAAAACGCCAGCATCTTAATATGTTGTTTAAGCAATAGTTAAATCTATAACTGCTAATAATATCAACAATGTTTATGAAAAATATGTGGATCCCTATTACTGGAGATGACAGCGATATGTCATGGGAGTACCCTCAAATCATATCATTTTCTAGAGAAGCAGAATTAATTTAGGACCTTCAACTCAGGCATAGGGTAAGCAATCTTGGTAATGTTGCAAAATTAAGGAAACCTCTGGGCTTGTGAACAGTTGTGGTCGATGGCTTTTGATATTCACTTTAACCATCAGGATGATTGACTTTTCCAAGTGAAAAAGAACATCCGCATAAGTATATTGAAATAAGCACCTGACCTTCATCTTTTTGAAATCAATGGTAAAAGCCCAGTAGTCTTCAATGAAACTCTAATACTCTTTTAGGTATTGGCAGCTTTTTTTAGTTAGTTGTAGGGGACATTTTTCCCTGCAGTATTTAATAAGCTCCACGGCATCCAAAAAAAATAGATTTCTGAAGCATACAATGACAGGTATGCTGCTTGATTAGTTAAGTCTTAAACACTTTCTTTCCTCACCTTTGATAATATTTCCCTCTTGCAACTTCTATATTTCTTTCTTCACAGTGTTGATTCATATCTTGCCATTATTCAGTAAGCAAAATTCTGGTGCTGGGTGTATGTTTCTCTCTGTGTTTTTTTTTTTTTGTTTCCACTTCATCAGGCTCCTTTTTCCATCCATTTATTGAGTTTTGCTGTTGGCTTGTTGTTTTTCTTAAAGGCTTATTTTTCTGATTTTGAGTAATAATAATATTCTTAAGATTTATATCCTTATGATTTTTGCATCAGAAACCTGACTGGGTTATTTCTTTTGATATATGGGCAAATAATCTGGTTTTAAGAGTGTGAGAAGAAGTCGCATGCTTACCTTTTGTAGCATGGCATTCTAAACTGTAATGTGCCTTGTGACAGCAGGTTATGCCTCACGATGGCAAGATCAGATTAATAAAGGAAGCTGACACTAAGATCTAGGTATGTGTACTCAGAAAGTGATGCATATGAAAAATGCTTTACCCTTCCAGGAAAATGAGTCATAGCCAAAATATTCATACCTTAACCATCTGAATTTGCTATCCTATATTTATATTTTAAGCATCTAAATATATAAAAGTGTTCCTTGAATTTGACCAAATGAGATTTGTGGGGCTAGCAGTACTCCAGAAAATCAGGCCATTTAAATATAATTCCCTGGCTATGGATTTAGGATCCCAGCTTAAGACACAAGATAAAGTTGTATCATAAGTTCTTTCCCTGGACCATGTGGAAATTTCACATATTTTAACTATCTGTTCGTCTTGTCAGGCCTTCTTAGTATGTTTATTTTTGTGTTTTCTGATCAGTTTGGAAATAGAGGTTAAACAATTTTAGGAGGCCTGAAGCACTACTTTATAACACAATTACAGTTACTTTGTAATTCAATTTACCTCCTCAGTTTTATCATTTTCATTTTTAAGATCCTCAGCTTTATGATTTTAATTTTTAAGATCATTTATGCTATTTGGATATCTGCAGTGAGGTGACTTGCTGTGATTGAGGTAATTCCCAGCACAAGGACAAAACCAGAGCTGCTTGAACTCAGGGAGGCAGGATTCAACTTTGGTGTCTCTCCCTGGATAAGTAGAAAGAGAAAGAAGATATTATCATACCATTTGCAAAGTCTGATTGTATGGACATGGTATAGATGATGCTATCTAAGGTCTGGGCTTTGGATTATTTCAGAAACCTTTTGGCTTTATGACACAGCTGTGCTTATTAGGACACCCACTGCCTATTAGAGCTCAGTTTTATCATTCTCTTTGCAACATGAGCAAACTGGATGAGCATTAATAAGACTCTGCTTTGGCAGTAGGTGTGACTATATTATAAAATAGCCCAAAAATTAAAGAAGCATTTCAATTTGCTGCATTTTATTAAATTTTTCAGTAATAAATCAACTAAAACTAAACAATCACTAGCAGGCCTTGGGTTACGAAAAGAACAGGCTTAACAAATCATTGCTCTGCAATACAAAATGTGGTAACATAAGTAGAAAGCTCTTGGAAATGTTTTTAAACATTTCATTTTTAAAGAGCTCCTAGGGCTGAGCTATCTTGGATGAAATTTATGGCAAGGTCCATGGTGGGACAATCTGTCAACACAGCAGGCACACATCGCCAGCACAGTATGTTAAGCAGAAGCTGAGATTTTAAGCTTCTCTCATCTGTGTAAAGGTAATAGTTCATTCCAAACTTCTTGACATTGTGAGTTGTTCTGTTATCATCTTTCTAAAAAAGATTTGAGGGCATTTGTCCACATGGTGAGTCCAGTTTGGAAATAGTCTTGATACTTCAAACTGAATGAAGAAAACTTTTTTTTTCCTTACAAAACAAGTGATCTATACACTGTCTTTGAATTATGCCTTGTAACCAAAAACCTTCATATGCTCAGTTGCTCCCATTTGAGCAACAGAGCCTTTGCTAGTGTCAGTCATTACAGAGCCACACACGCTGTCTCTTAAACCAATGTGATGCAAATGTAATTCCAGAAATCTAAATAGAATTAAACATGTTTTGTCCCAGCATTTAGATTTATGCAAATTCAGGGAAACTATCATTTGATTGACAGAGAAATTGGTAACAGCATTATTCAGTGGAAGCATTGTTTAGATTTATTCTATGATGCAGCATTTTCTCAAGAACATGTGGGCTATAGAAGATCCCACACTGAATGCAGCTATGGACATCTTGCTTTGAGGGGAGCTGGCTGCAGAGGAGATGTGACATTCTGCAATTACTGTTCATAGCACAACTGGTGGTTACCCCAGTCCTGTATAGTCCATCTCTGAAGACACCTTTAAATGTTGAATGATGTGCATATATAAGCAGTCATTGGTTATAAGGTTTGTAAACACTTTTCAAACTCAAAAAAGAGCTGGTGCAGTGTAGTATTTCACAATATTTAGGGAGTTTTAAATGTAAAGTCCATTCCTCCCTAAATAGAGCATCAAAATACCCAACCGCAAAGTGAAGACCTGCTTTAACTTAGTGAAGGTAGCCACTGCCTTAGACAAAGTAGATTTCCTTTTTTTAGTAGACATTGATGGGGTTATCAACCCAGAAGTCTCTGTGATAGATTGCCAGTAATAGTTGGAAAGGTCCAGGAATGATCAGTCACAGTCATCTTTCAAGGCCTCCTAGCTAGAGATGACAGTTATTTTCAAGGCTCCCAGGAAGAACATAAAGCCAAAAAACTCAGTGAAGAACTGGCCAAATTCATTTGATATCATCTCTGTACAATGACTGAATGATCTAGGAGAAAACTGAAGACAATGCTAACAAAGTTAATCAAAATCAAAACAACTAAACAAGGCTTTCTGAGACACTATATCCAGCCCCAAAAGCTGTCCTCCATTTTACAGCCATTGTGAAATGGATGCAGTTATTTGCTCTGCAGAGGTCTAAAAATTTGGCTGATTCTAGTCTCTCAAGCAGTTGTTGACCAAAGAAGCCAAGTGCATCCATCTATTCCAAATGCTGATTTGTTTCAAACTCTCATCAGCAATACAAAGGTTCCCTGTTTTGACAGAAAATGAGGCACTGCAAAATATAGCCCTTCCAAAAGTATTCCTCTAGCTGCTCTCTGTAGGTGCTTGCTGGAGACTGATTGAGCAATCCTGTAAATGATGGGGAGACAGCCTGTAGGCTTTTATGCTTGCCAAACATGCACGTTGAAGTATTTTACAGGAAGAAAAGGATCATATAGCTGTAAAACTGGAGGGGACTCAATCACCATTGAGTAAAGTGTTTAGCAGAATATTAAACACAGAATATATATTTAACAAAATTCAGGTCAGCACAATGTCTATTAAATTCAGGGTCTCTTTAGCACTACCTAAGCTGTTTTGAGCTCGGTGTAATCATGGAGGCAAAGCAAAAGTTGATGTAGTATGTGAGTCTCTGGAAGGTAAACTGGGAGGATACCTAAACTGACCTAAATGTGGCCCCTTGTTCTGACAGCTCACCTATTCCTTGGGCAAGAGAAAAGGGCTGTCCCCAGCTTGTAGCCTGGCTCTGGTGAAAGAACTACCTTGTTGGATAGGCCTAAGAGGTGGGATGTTGATTGTCTACTCTTTAATATTTTCTGCAAGATGGTTATAACCCTAAAGGAGATCCACAAGAGAAGACTGCAGGAGAAGCAACAAATGCCACTGATGGTACCCCAGAAGAAATGAAAACCGATGCCTTTTTCCATTTGCTGTCAATCCTCACTGCCTGAACTCTGCAGTGTCATCCAGCATTGGGCTGTGCCCCTGCCTTAGAACCTGCTAAAGTGACCTTAGTTATTTGCATGAATCCTAGATCACCAAACCACTGTCAAATCTTAGTGCCAGGGAGGCCATATTACAGGTTATAGACCACATTGAAATTCATGCAAAACTGAAATCAGGTCAAGTGGAGAGGTCAGGAGGAAGAAGCAGGTCTAAGACCAAACAGGGAAGAGATAGAAAATGACAGCAAACCACAAGAGTATTAACTGCCAAGTGAGAATATCAGCTACAAGCAAATGGTAGGACAGCAGCTTTTTTTTAATGTACGATTACATGGGACTGAGCTGGCAAATTCCGAGTATCTTCACATCTGAGTCTTACTTGTTAGGACTTTAGAAGTTGAAGAGACCGAGGCTGGAAAATAAAGGATGACAAATTATTTCAGGAGGAGGGGTACTTTTGCTTACACCTTGTTGGGTGTTACACCTTTTTTTTTTTTTTTTTTTTTTTTTTTTTGAGAAAATTGAAACATTCAGAAATGCATCACTTTTCATTAAACTTTCATCAAGAAATGTTTCTCATCTGTGGGAAGGAATTTCTGATCAAAACTAGTGAGAGACTCAGTCTCCTCAGAGTAGCCAGTAGCATGGTGATCAAATCCACATGGATGCACATTAATCTGAGTCCCTGCACTTCTCAAGAGGGGGACTTGGGAGGAGAAGGCTCAGTGTGGGTTTGCTGCACCTTTGCAGAGTTCCCTGAATATTGCTGTTTCTTCCAGGATTTATTTGTTTTCTGGCTTCTGTCTACCATAACAAGCTGGAAAAGAGTGCAGATTAGTCTCAGGATAGAACACAGAGCTTTATCCAGTTGGGTCACAAAAACCTGCGGGGATGGAGACTGCACAGCCTTTCTGGGCAGCCTTTTCCACTGCTTGATGGTCTTCATTGGAAATAGTTTTTCCTTATACCAGTCTAAATCTCATTTCAACATATGCCTTGTCTCTTGTCATCCTGTCATTCACTGCTCTGAAGAGGAACTGGGGGGTACCTGTTAGGTGCTCCCAAAGCCACCCTTTCTCCAGCCTGAACTTGCCCACATCCCTCAGCCTCTCCTCACAGGATAAGTGCTTCAACCCCCAACCAGCTTGGGGACCTCCACTTTAGGTTATTGGTTGTGATATTCTGGATATGGTCTAATAAATGTGGAGTAGAGGGAAATAATAATTTCCCTTGATGTACTGGCCGTGCTTCTGTTAGTACAGCCCCAGACACTGTTGGGACCTCTTTGCTGCCAGTGCACATGTCCAGCTCATGCTCAGCTTGCTGTCTACTAATGCCCTTTACTTACTAAGGTAAGATTGATATTCTGTGGAAGATTTTTGACATAAAAATGCATTGCTCAGGAGGCAAGATTAAAGCTTTTTGGATTTTTTTTTTTTTTTTTTTTTTGTGTTGGAATTGTTTTGGAAATACATTTAATCAAAATATAATCAACTTGTTAGATGAAAGAGCCTGCATTTATTCAAAGTGCTTTGGAAAAAAACACTAAAGAGCAGTTCAAAACAATTGTAATTATATTTTACTTCGACAGGGTTTGCACAAATGTAATTTTAAAAGGCATAACATCTTGATGAATGAGAAGTTATATCCCATAGATACTGTGGTGTATGAAACCTAAAATAATGAGAAATTTCTTATTCCATCAAACTACTATATAGCTAAAATATACAGCTAATCTAGTCCAGAATATAGAAAGCTATTAAACTATTATGATTAGCTTATTCTAAATTCAAACTGTATTTTTTAATTTTGGTTGTGAATATAATATGTTGTCTGAAAAGCCATGAGAATACAAGTGTATACTGTACAGCCCTCCCACGTACTCCTATCAAAAGCTTTGTTTAAGAGCAGCAGTATGACAGCATCTGGGCAAGGACAACATGCTCCATATGTTCTACGTAGATAAAATCAGACTCTGGTTTTATCCTTAATGCTTTGTAACTCATATTCACAAAGACAGTGGGAAATTTTATGGGTTTTGTTCTTGCTTTTCCCAAAAACTTGCAAGGATATTTTTAAGACTCTCCAACATCAAAGTGCTTTGCAAAGTCATTTCAGTTTTCTAAAATGTGTTTTAAAAAGCGAATAAACCCCAACTTTTCAGCGGCATTTTTCACTTGACAGTTTCTAAATAGAACTTTTCCATTATTTTATTCAAAGATGAGTTTTGACAATTCCTAAATAAAATGTATTTGTTTTTCAATTCAAGGAGGCTTTTCACTATGTTCTTGAAAGAAATTAAAACACTGAAAGCTGACTTCAGTTTTGAGATTCAGCTCTGGATTCGGGTGCCTGTTACATCTTGTTTATGGCTATTGACATGCCAGCTCCTACTACAGCTGATGGAGTTCTGACCAATGCAGATGACGGTCATTCAGCTGTCCCTAAGTAGAAACTTGCATTTAGTTGCCTGAATCATTTTCTAGGCTCCACCAACTGAATAAAGGTGGGATTAAGGTGCCTAAACGTAGGCACTGACTAAATTTGAAATGTGTTAGGGTATTGAAAAAGTGCACGGGCCTAGTAGATTTGACACAGGACTCAGAGGATGCCTTCTGCTGCAGGGTCTGGAGGCCAACCAAGGTACTCCACAGTGTCCCAAATCACAATATACACGTATGTTTAGGCGATCAAATCTGACACTACATCTCTGTCGACTGTAAGAGAGATTAGATATGTTAGCTCACATGTAGATTTGTACAAAAAAACACCTACGGTTAAGTTTCTGGCTGAATCTGAATTCCTTATAAAATGTTTTAATTGTACTGAACTAAACCATATGTAAAAATACTCTATGTTAAAAAAAATTAATGACCAGTTGTTCACTTGGCTCTAGCCAAAATGTAGCAGACTTCACATGTGATTTGGGAAAAAATTTGAATAATTTAAATGCAGAAAAGAAATATGAGTCTATAATATCCTGAAGAAGACATTCAGAGCGTTGTCTATGTAGTAAAACTTTGATCAGGGTTAAAATTTCATTAATTATGAAATAAATTGTGAATACAAAAATGCTAGTAAATTCAATAATTGGGAAATAATGAATAAAATTATTTATTAATTAAAGAATTGGTTTATTAATTCATTGATTTTTACCACTTTTCTGACTTACATGTTGTTAATTGCGTCTTCTGAAAATCAATCAGTTTGTCTTAAATCTACTATCTAGAAATCCAGATAACCCAGATCATAGGTAGACTTGCAAATGTAGTGTTAAATCCACACTTATGCTCTTGTTTGTTTCTAAAACTGGAATTTAATAACATGTTTCAACTCAGGAAAGTCAAGTAGGTGTTGGGATATACCTCCAGCTCCTGCTATAGATCTTCAGAGCCTGATTTTAGGCTCTTAAAGTAGTATTTCAATTACCATCTAAATGCATTTGAAGTGGGAGTTGCCTTCTAAATGTAAAAACATATGTTTTTTCCACTTCAAAAGCTTTTTCCTGTTCTACATTGCAAATGAATTTTAGACTTTACTGATTACTTCGTAATGACTGAGAAGAGGAGGCCAAGAATGTTTTCTTCTCATAGCCATTTTCTGTGACAGTTACTGGGGATGCTGGAAACAAGCAAAACCAAAGTCTCTGTTCTGGATCTTTGGGAATATGATCAATCCCATGTCTACCCCACAAGTTGAATAGCAAGCCTTTACCTCACTCTTACATCAGGAACTGAGAATAACATAAAGACTTAATAACTAGCCGCTAAGACGCTCAGTTAGGGTGTGGGAAATCTGTGTCCAGAGAGTTGTACTAATGTTGACTTGTTTATATAAAGTAGAGCAGCTCCAGCTAGAGAGGTTGAACAAAGAGCACCCTGTAGCATCCAAAAGCCTGGTTATTATGGCATTCAGCTGGTATGTTTCAGACTGGTATTCAAATGCCTGGTCTGAATCACACAGAACAGGTATTTGCCCCTGGTCTGTTTGCCTCGTCTTGTGCAGCTGAGATGCTGCCCTAACTGCTGGCTCTTCGAATGCAGCGAGGTGCAGGAATCATGCCCAGTTCTGACACAGCTTCCCTCACATTACAGAAATCAGCCCTTTCGCAGGAAAATCCCATGTATTGATGGACTGCCCTTGTCTGAATATACACTCTTTTCACTGAAAAATTGCCGAGCAGGTCTATCCTAAGGCACATTCAATGCTCTGAAAACATTTTTGAAAATCTTGTTTCTGTTGTTTCTTGAGCCAGCTGTCTTCCATCCCCCAATCTGTTGATAGAGTAAGTGATGTATCCATCTGAGAGTAAAACAGAAAAAAGGCTTCCCCTTACTTTATATAGAATTGGGGGGCAGGGTTCCAAATGCTTTCTGCTGGAGTTAGGTAAACTTCTAACTTTGGAAGTTGAACGTGGAGTAGAGTTCCTTGGATATAACTCATGTGAGTCCTGTACTACCTTGTGTATCATAGGTGTTGATTGAAAATGTTTTTTACAAGCAAGACCATGAACCTTCTTAAACTGTTTTTCCTTTTCTGTGTCACAGATAGGAAATGGCATTTGAATCTTAAAGCTTACAGCTGATGAGTTTAATTTAAATGAGCTGCTGTTTGAAATAGATAACATTTTCATTTTAGTAAATTAATGGTGTGGCAAAAGGAAACTCAAAGATGCTTCTACCTATAATGAAAAAAAGAAAAAAAGATGCTCTCTAGAATTCTAATATTTCACCATGTGATTACATTACCTAATCTTACTCATTTTAGTACATGAAACATAGTAAAATATTTCCTCTATGCATTAACATAAATGTAATTTCAGGCTTTATACAAATCTTTGTGCAAAAATCCCAAATAGCTCTGGACTCATATTGATACACTCTAATAAAATTGCAACTGTCACAATCACAGGATAGAAATAAGGCAAGGTTTGTGGGAGAGGTAATATCCTTTCTTTGAGAAACTGATATAACTGGAAAAAATAAACTAGTGCTGCTTACATTCACAAAAATGTTTTTCATTTTTCTAAAAGTAAAACAAATGTATAAAAATGCAGAATAAACAATTCTAGTTTTGCAAAACTGGAGCCTCCTTTATCCTCCGCAGTGTCCGGTTTCTTCCGCTCACCAGGCAGAACGACGACAAGCATAGACTAGAAGACTTAACTGGGAATGCAAGGTTCTCAAAATGTGCGGTATCTGCTCTTGATAAGCATTTGTAAGCCAGTCCCAACATAGTGTTCCCTTTGCTATTCCCTATTTGAAACAGAGAGTATTTCAGAACTTGCAGTTTCAGAACAGATATTTTGGAACTGGCAGTTACTGGCAAATATGGAATTACTTACCCATTACTTCTTACTGTAGGACAGAAGTCAGAAATACACTATTGTGATGATAAGTTTTTTAAAAAGATAATGCAATTCAAAGTTGGAATTAAAAACCATTTTCTTCTAATTGGTATTTAACTTCAGATAATTGAGTCTTTTTCATGGTAATCTACATTAATGTGCTTTCTCCCACTTATTTATGCCTGCAGAGCATGCCATGGGGGGTGTGGTGCTCTGAAATCTGGCAGTGGTATTATTCCATATCTCTACCACATATTTGTCCCCATCAGAGGACCAAGCACCGTATTTTAACAAAAGGCATCCAGTGTAATTAATTTTCCAGATATTCGTAGATATTGTTGCGTGTGACTTCTTCTAGAGTGTGTCTGTATTAGCAGTTCACTTCAGTAGCACACTTCTGAAGTGGATCTCCGAGTCATCTCTCCACCCAGCCTGGACTGATCATGGGGTGCACAAGTACGATTTCTTCTGGGTGCAGCTGAAGTGGAAGCTGCTCTCTGGGATCTCTCCTAGCAAGCTGTAGTTATGGATGGGTGCTCAGTTCAGCCTACAAGACGCAAACACTGTGAATATGGGTTCCTCAGCACCAACTGTGTCACTCTATGGCACTGCACTACTGTCCTGGTTTTGGCTGGGATGGTGTTAGTTTTCTTTGTAGTAGCTGGTACAGCGCTGTGTTTTGGATTTAGGATGAGAATAATGTTGACAACACACTGATGTTTTAGTTGTTGCTGAGCAGTGCTTACACTAAGTCAAGGACTTCTTCAGCTCCCATGCTCTGCCGGGTGCACAAGAAGCTGGGAGGGTACACAGCCAGGACAGCTGACCCAATTGACCAAAGGGATATTCCATACCATATGACGACATACTGAGTATATAAACTGTGTGGAGCTGACTGGGTGGGATTGCTGCTCGGGGACTGGCTGGGTGTTGGTCAGCGGGTGGTGAGCGGTTGCATTACTTGTTTTTCCTGGGTTTTGTTTCTCTCTGTCTCTCTCGTTGTTTTCCTTTTCATTACATTATTATTATTAGTAGTAGTAGTAGTAGTAGTAGTATTTTAATTACTAAACTGTTCTTATCTCAACCCATGAGTTTTCTTGCTTTTGCTCTTCAGATTCTCTCCCCCATCCCACTGCAGTGGGGGAGGGTGAGCGAGCGGCTGTGTGGTGCTTGGTTGCTGACTGGGGCTAAACCACAACAACTACCCCTTTGTACTGCAGTAGCTGCTGATAAAGGCAAAGCTCTCGAGTCCCTGCTCCCTCTCCTTTCAGAGTACTGTCCCACCAGGGCAGAAGAGCAGTGGCCAGCTGGAGGCATGAATCCATGCTGCTCCAGAGAACTCAGATGCTTTTCACCAGCAGAGCATCTGTCCCTTGCACTTGCTTAATTGCAGAAGCACTGCTGACACCAAGCAACAGGCAGACTAAATATTTTATATTAAATGGTTTTAGAGTTGCTGTTTTTGGCAGATTTAATAACAGAACCCTTCTTAATTAAAACAAGTGAAATAAAAAGTGTTGGCATTTACATATGAACATCTGCAGTAGCATTGTTCTTTATAGTTATTGTACACTGTGGGATGGTATGTTTGGCCAGTGCTGATTCTGGGATTAAAAATTATGGGGAGTGTTTAACTTGATGGATGATCTTCCTTTCCTGAGGACTGGAAAGCATTTTTAAATATCAAGAGCTGTAAAATTTGTTCCTCCCTTTCTCAATCTGTTTTCACAGGGTGTTTTTAACTATTTTGGCACATTCATGAAAAACTGACATTATAAACCACTGCGATTGAAAACATAAATAGTAATTTATAAAACATTGATTAGAATTGCATTTCTGTTTCCTGCAACACCATTTGAAGCTGAAAGTTTTGATGAATGCTGATTAACTGCTAGGTGGTTTTATTTAGAGTTTAAATACACCTAGACTATATGCTAGTTAAGTTTCTTTATTTAGTAAGTTCACATATATATTTTATTAAGTATATATGCTCATTTCCTTAATGAACAATAATAGGAATACAGAATTTATGATCTCATTTCTTTGTTAATGTGTCCTTCTGTTCCAAATGTACACAGTATTAAGCAATACCTGGAATGCTTATTAGTGATGTTTAACAGTTTTTAAATAACCTAGTTAGTGGCAATTATGTGTGAAAGCGTGATGAAAAGTTCTCAAAATGCTATGTCAACAAATCTAAGAGATACTTTTGCCTAAGCACAGGTAGGGTTTTTTTTCTGGAAAAGGTGTTGTCAAAGGGCAAGATACTGCTTTTTGCCTCTTGGAAAAGACGAAATGAGGATGAGGAAAATAGCCAAAGTTTGTCTTTCATCTCTTTGGTCGATGTTAGCAGAACTCTTGCTATCTGATCATCAAAGCTGTAGCTTCATAAAAGATTTGGCAGAGGGTCATGCAAGACGAAAAAATTCTAAATAGCTCTAACAATGAGCAGCTCAAAGTTGCTAGTAAATTGAAGGTAATATTATCTTCCCGTTATGTATAGTTGTGCAAGAATTGTATTTGATACTTGAGCAGTGAAAAACTTCACTTTCGCTATGTGATGGTTTGAGAAATAAGGTCCCATCACAGACCAGAATTTGGTTTTGGTACACTTTGCCCTGCTGATTTAGACATGAAGAATCAGGAAACTCATATTGGAAATGGTTCTTGTTTCCAACATTAAATGTTTTGTGAAGTTGTATACTTTTCTTAGCTTCTTTTTATCTTTCCAGGGACAAATTCTGTTTTGTTCAGTTTTCAACTCAGTACAGACAAATAGCACAGACTTTGCTGAAGATGTGGCTGGATGGAGTCAAAAGTACTTCTGGCACAGGTCAGGAGGGATGTGCTATGAATGGTTTTGTGGTACTGCATTGGGGCTGCAAGAGGATGAGTCAGGACCTCATGGACTCTGCCTAGGGAATTCCTGATGTGGGAGGTAGGACATGCAAAACAGCAGAAGAGGGTGTCTCTAAGCAGCCAGGACCTAAGATCACTGCAGTACATTGTGTCTTCTCTCAGGAAAAACTTCTGAGAATATCAGTAACTTCATGCTTGGCATATTGATTTAGCAAAGGGGCATAGGCAAGCCAGCCTTCTAGTTTGAACTGCCTTTGTCATGGCCCATAATGTTACTGAGCAATTAGAATATGTGCACTTGCATGGGCGGTTTACAGATATAGCCAGGAAAACCTTTTACTAGGAGGGCTGGTGGCAGTGCTGTTATTTTGGAATTAAAACAAAATTAAATGGTGTGTCCCTCCCTCCCCCTGAAATAAAGCCAGAAATTCTTAAGTTTGCATCAATGCTTGACGTTGGTTGTAGTAAATTGCAAACTGTGAGTATTCCCTTCCTCTCCCTTCCTGGCTTAGTCTTTCACAGCTCTTCCTCGAGAGCCCAACTTTGTGTTTCAGAGAAGTCCATTTGCTGCTCTTGCACACAGTGCTCTCTCAAGGCACGGACTGCACAGGCATGGGATGGCACTTGTGGCATTTCATATGGCAGTGGTGTGATATCCCTTTGGGCAGACAGACTGCAAACCCCAGTATGGCAGTCAGTCTGTGCACTAAGCTGCAGAGACTCAACTGTGATGTTCCCTGCCACAATCTTCAAAAAGAAGTTTCCAAATTATTGGCTTATGATGGAAGAAAGTCTTTATTTCTTGCTAGTTATGAATCTAGAGAATGATTGATATATCCGATGCAGTTACACATTCAAAGAACAACAACTGCATTGCAGATCCCAGGAATAAGTGGTTTTTTTCTTTTCTCCACAGACAAATTTGGGCTCATCCCATTCATAAAGAACTTGCAGTTCATAAGCTCAGGATTGTGCAGGTGCAAGACAAAGGGAGAAGAATGATGGACCAGTCAGCCAGGGCAAGAACAATGTCTGCAGTAGGATGAGGGCACTGGCAAAACAGCAGTGTAAGGGAGTCTGCAGAGTCTGGAGAGTCTTTAGCGCCAGTCTGAGTTTACAAAACTCCTTTGGTAATTAACTTGTTAACACAGTTAAGTCCAGCATGCAGTGTGGCAGCTCCTGCTCATATCCCAGGCAGTTGAGTATCTCAGGTTGTCCCTACCACTGGGAAATGGAAACAAGCCAGGCTTGCTTGGAAGAAATGGGAAAAGTAATCTTTACTTTTGCCACTGTTGAGTGATGTCACCCATGAAGCAGCCCAGAGTGTAGGAATGGAAACATCTGGAGAAAGATTCTGGCAAAGAATCCTACAAAAAAAATTTAGGTCCTCACAGCACTGGATGGATTAGTCACTCCACCGGCTTTTGTGACTTTTGCTTTCTTTCACTGAACATTTAGGATTTATCTTAGAATTCTGGAAGAGCTTTTTAGGAAATCCCACCCTACCATCAATATTTTGGAGTGGATGAAGGTAGGTAGCCCTGGCACTTTAACTATAGAGTATTGTCTGCTGTAGAAGGGCACAGCTTTGCTCACCCAAATACACACTATTCTAATTTTATTTTCTAGGGAATGTGTTGGCCTCAGCTGGCCCTATCCTGCTTCCATTACTTTTCCTTCATGTGATGTTGCATTGCCTTTGTGTCCTTGCTGTTTGTGTCCAGGTTATTTTTTTCATTACACTTTGTAAGTATGTCTTGTTTATTTAATGTACCTGTGCTTCTGGTTTAAGTTTTCTCAGTTCTTGTTCACCCTCGGGCCACAGCTGTGCCAGAGTGTGGCATGCAGGGCATCTGGGCACTGGGACACTGGCAGAGAAATTTCTCAGCCCCATGAGAAGAGCTTTTCTCAGAGGATGAGGGAAGACCACTAGCAAGGGAGGGATGGTGAAAAGCTACTTTCCTGTACAACAGGATTTTTATTTGAAGAATCAGTAGAAAAGTCCAGCCTGATCTCTGGTCATCGCATGCCAAGTGACAGCTCAGGCATTGTATGCAAGGGGCAGAGAGACAGAAAGTCTGGAAAGAATTTTTTGGTTATTTTTGAAAGAGCAAGAGGTGTTTAAGAGAAGGGTGTGATATTTTTAGCCCAACAGGCAGAAATAGGGCTGAGATAATATGCATGATGGCAATTGCATGTGTGGGCAATGTCGGTATGTATGAACTCTCACAGCGAAATGAAGCCCAATATTCCAGTGATGTCCCTGTTAGCAGAGTTCCTTCTTTAGCAGAAGCTATGCAGTGCACTCTTTACCAGCTTCATGTGCACAGAGTTTAGGAAACTTGTATCTAGGTGAACAAATGAAGTCTGTGATCTCATAGCAAAGCAGCCCAGTGCAAGCTCCATGAGCGTGCTGTGAAATTTATGGGCGAATACAAAAAAAATTACGGACTGATATTCCCCAGAGACCGCAGGGAATATGCAGCACTTCCTACAGTGCAGGTCAGTACCTGCATACCGTACTGCCCTGAATCAAAGATGCCCTGTTTTCTAAACATTTCATGCAAACCTGTTATCCACCAGGGTTTCATTATGCTGCAGTGACAGCCTTTTTCTATTCACATACTATGACCTCCACTGAGCAAACGGAAGATTCATGTGTGACCAGCATCTCAGACTTTTTCAAAGTTCAAGAGATCACACAGAGCAAAGCTGTGGATGACACCTGTGATGGGAGTGTGTGACTGGTGAAATAACATATCAGCTCTGAATTTCCCCACCTCTAAGTGCTTTCCAAACAACTTGTCAACGGTTGGGTTGTCCAGACTTCAGAGGATGATGGCTATGTTCTTGAACACTAGGACAGCAGTGTGGAGACTTTGTAGGTAAATTAATGCCAGTTACTTGGCATAGTTTGTTGAAGATGGCCCATTGCATGTGGATGTTCTGTACTTACTGCTGATTGTAGTAGTGTAGAGGAAAATGAGGTGTCACGTCCTTTCTCCGCCAGAAACAGCATTTCTGCATGATAGAGACTGCAGGGTTGAGGTTATGACTCTGTCTGCCATGAGGGATTGTCTGCAGCCACCACCAATGACAAAAACCTGCTCAAGCTTCTGGCTCATGTTGTACATAACCTCTCATAGTGTATAATATGCTGGGTGATAGATGCTAAGTGGTTGGTCAGCTTGGTCAAAGCTTATGGTCCAAGAAACTGCTGTTGTGAGAAGGTGCAGAACCTAAAGACATCTGGTTTGGCCCTTGCTAAGTGTGTGAGGACAAAATTAATGTTCTGTTGGCAAATGAGGGCCAACAGTGTAGATTCAGTTTGGCATGAATTACTTGGTTTGACAAATTCAAGGCCAAACTCAGTCCTGCCTATCAAAGATTATAGAGACCCAGTCTAAAAAAATTACCTGCTTCTTGAGGGGTTCCTGGCAGTAAAAAGTTCCTCTCTTCAAGCTTTCCCTCAGTTCGGTGTGGAACTGGGGATTTTAGATCATCACTGGCAGTGATAAACATGGTACTGACTTTTCTGGACCTACCTAATTAATTTTAACTTCTCAGTATGCAATTCACCTGGACAGTGTTTTTTTGCAGATTCTTTTTTTATTTTTATTCTTCATAGAAACCTTGTACCTTGAAGACTATGGGTTAGGTTGTAAAATGTGTGTTATTGTAGCTGAATAGGTGCCCAGGGCACATAATCATTCAATACAGCAAGCTAGAATTAGAAGTGAAATATAAAAGTGTATTTTCTCTGTGAAGTAGAGAAAGAAGTTGCATTTCTTAATGTTTGGTACAGAGGAGAGTCAATCCCCTCTTGCCTTTTCCCTCACGGCCCTTCTGTAAGCAGAAGACAGAGAGGTCCTGCCAGCACTGCTGTGAAGAGTTTGATGACATAGCTCTTTCTCAGTAATGTACACTGCAGAATAAAGGACAAACTACATTGGCCTAAATATTGCAGGGTAGCTCACATTGGTTCCTCTGATACAAGTTATGTCAAGTTAAATGAAATCCTCAGCTGCTTCTCTTAATCCCCAGGACACTGAGGCAATGCTGTACTTTCATAAGAAGTGAACTGAACTCTAACCCAGACAAACTCAGTTTATAACTCCAAAAGCATGTATTGAATATCTTGCTGTGTTCCAGTATCATAGGTTAAAAATACAAGTAAGTGCTAATTATGCTGTTTAATGCAACCATTTCAAAAGTATATTTCTAACCTTTTTTGTTGGTTACACATTTTCTTATACTATTGGCAGCTCCCTTCCCTTCCTATGTGACATTTCAGAATGAATAACAACGCAATTTTTTAAGTGCATATGCATTTCCTCAAGGAAATCAGGGCTTGAGCACACACATTGGTCTTTGCATGCATGCCAATGAAGCATGCATAAAAATATGTCTGCCTTTGCTTGCATACAGGCCAAAGTCTGACCTTCAATGCTTTGAACTCTTGCTCCAAAATGCAAATGCATAATTCAAGAGGACTGAGGCAGAATAGTGTTGCACCTAACTTCTGGATACGTGGTTCCCATAGCAAACTACACAGACCTGAATTACATTTCTAAACTGTCCATACACCAGGAGATGTGGGTTCCTCAGCATGAGGATGATGAAAATCAGTGTGCCCAAAGGCCAGGGCAGGCTACACAGGCTGGCAGACAAGCACCGAGGACTGTGTTCTTTCTGGAGAACTTCTCAGCTAAAAGGAGAACATTTATGTCTGTGTGAATTTCGGATATGAGGGCAAAATAGGTGGGAAAAAACACTTTTGTGGGTCTCAAGAGACTATATGCATGAGAGAAGCACCGTAATGAATCGCCTTTCCGAAGTAAGCAATTCTGGGTATGTGCCAAAGTGGAGCCTGTAGAAAAGTCTGTCAGGTTCAGGTACTGACAGGTGAGGTAGTAGCTAAGCAAATGTTTTGGGGATAAGCAGACTTGAATATTGCTTAGGTCTAATTAAGTCTAATATGACTCATTCATTTCTTTCTGGCCCAGATGCTGGTAGTACACTCAAGGGATACTGTTACGGTGCCAACTACAGTGTTGAATATAACTGAATTTATTTATTAAGAATAAAAATAAATGCTCAAAGGTAAAGGTGGTAGCAATCAAGTAATTTTGTGTCTCATAATGTTGTGAAGAAACGCAGCCCATTGTGCCACAGAAGAATGATGTTTAGGAGTCCAATACTGCTTATGTGCGTATTTGTTTTCCCTTGCTACACAGACACAGCCAAGGCTGATTTATAAAAAGAAATGCCTACAGACTGGTAGCCTGTGACTACTGGTGTACAGATTTTTCTTTTATTCTTCTGAGCATTTGTCCCATGTGGAAGTGTCATGGGAAATATTCTTCACATTGTTTTACAGCCCTCGGTTGCTGAAAAAAATGATACTTTATTGCTGTAGAAAAAAACTCCACCCTGCCACAATTATTTAGCCATGTCCATGCATTCAGATGTTGATATGCCCCTGTTATAGCACAGATTTACTGACAGCTATGGCTACTGGGGAAAGCCTTGCTCCCCCTCAAATTATCAGCTAAATTTGCCTTCTTCCACGGAACCAGGAATTCAATCAGTCATCGCTGCCAGCTCTGAAAGATATCACCAAAGTGCTGCTGGAAATGATGCAGAGCTATTTTGAGAGGATAGCTTAGAAAGATATTTTCTTAAATACCATATTGCAAAATCATATGAATTAGCCAAATGTGTCTTCTAGAATTCTCATAGCATTCATATGGAGGCTTTATTACTTTTGTAATTCACTCTTCACTGACTTCTTAGAAATGCCTTAAGATGTGTTGAAAACTTGTACAAAGGACATCTTAGGAGACACAAAGCAAAATCTTTCTACAACCACCAGAATTTACTAAAGATTAATATAGTGCAATGAAAATTTCTTTCTTACAGTTGTGTTTCTGTATAAAAATTAGACTTCACAGTTGGTGTCTTATAGCTCCTACAGCTGAGAAAAGAATTTTCAAAGGTTGTAATGTCTTTGGTGCCTTAGAAAATGTTCTCTCAAACTGTTCATTTGAATTTGGCCTAGATCATACAGTCCCTGGTACATTATTATAGTTTACTTCTTTCCTACTTTACTTAATCGGGTTGCATCTTCAGTGAAAAATATGGAATGAAGAAGAAGAGTGATACACTCCAGCCTAATTTTGCAACATGCTTATTACTAGCTACTGAATTTCTTTTTACTAAGGATACAACTGACTGCTTTCCTATTTTGAATTAAATGATTTGTTTGTACACTTAATTTTCTTCAATCTCTCCATCAGTGGAAAAGTGCTGATAAAGCATTAGTTGACCGTTAGAAGACACATAAAATAGAATGATGCATCTTCATTACTATCATATTCTCTCTGAGCGATTTTTTTTCCCTTGCAGGACGGTTCTGTTTACTCTGACCTCTGTAGTTGTGCTTGTCATCACTACTGACTGGATCAGCTGGGACAAGCTGAATCGTGGATTTCTGCCAAGTGACGAGGTCTCAAGAGCCTTCTTGGCGTCTTTCATCTTGGTGTTTGACCTTCTTATTGTCATGCAGGTATACTCTCCTAATGTTTCATTCAAGCTGCTGAGGCTGCCTAGTCACTCTATTTCCTCTAGAGCAAATGGTGTTTAGATAAGACTACATAAAGGTAAATAAATGTTTAGTTTGCAATTGCTATTAGTAGCGGCATTTTATAACACCATTCTCAGTGACTTAGCAAAAAGCCCACTGGCCTTTTATTGTGAGAACACTGCTGATTTCTCTTCTTAGACTACCAGGTAAGAACTGCATGACTTTCCAGATTAGAAGGTGTTTTCTGCAAAAATGACATCAGAAAAAGAAACGGAAGCTAGTTGTTTTGTAAATTCAAAGCTTCTATTAGGAAGATGAGAGAAATTCAGCCAAACAAGAAATAAATACTTCCATATTTCAGGCATTTAGAATATTAGGTATCCACACATTATAGCATTTTCATAGATGAAAATTAGTATTTGCTATTAAGATTCCACTTTCCACATTCAGATGAAGGTTTCTTTACTTTGATGACAGGTCCTTGTACTGTAATGCCTTCTGCCAGCAAGGTTAACTGGGGAGATGATTCCCTATGGTCTGCCTGATGTCTGCTTCTTTGAATCTAGCTGTTAAGAAAGGAATCTGGGTCAGACGTATGTGGCCAAAAACCTCCTTCATGTGATGCTGTGCTCTACCCTTTGCATTTGTTTGTGGTTTGAGCCTTGTGTGAATAACTCACCCAATGCTCTGTGAAGGATTAGGTGGTTTGGGCTGAGGCAAGGAAAAGGAGCATCAAAGGCCTCAGTGACTTTTGCTATTAGTCCTAGACATGTTAGGCTGATCTGAAGTTTAGCAAAGAATATGAGAACTGATGGGTCCTTTCTCTTCAGTACATTACTAACTAACTCTGCTAGCAAAGACTGTTTCTGTGACGCTTAGTTCTCTTTAATGAGATATCTATTGCTTGAGTAATTATCATAGAGGTGCCACTGTGGTGGCACTCAGAATTTATCACTGCTGTACTAGGACATTAAAGCTGCATAAAGTCCTATAGCTGAGTTTTATTTTCCAATGTCCACCACTGTTCAGTGCTCACTGCTGTTCATGGTTAGAACAAGGATAAGAAATACTGTTTTTCTCGTAAGATTTCTGGTGCTTTCTTTTCTCTCCCTTCGGATGTTACATTTTGTTTGCTGTTTCAAAAAGATTCAAGAGAATGTATAATAAATGATTGTACTTCACAGGGCTGTAATGAAAGCGTGAATGAAAATACACGATGTATCAAGCTATATTGAAATTGATATTGTATGCAGGGTAGAGAAACAGAGTTGTCTTCAGACCAAATAATTATTAAATCATCCTTTCGACTTTGAAAAATGAAGTTCCAGTACTTTGGCTGTGGAGTTGCTGAATGTAGGGAAGAATTTTATTCGAAACAACCTGTCCCAAGTACTATTTCATATTTTTACAACACAAAGCAAGAGGCTGTTTTTAATTGCATTTTTGACTGATGTTTGTGTGATGGAGTTATTTATTTATTTAAAGTTATTTGGACTGTGCAACTAAGCTGGCATGTTTTATTTACAGTGTAGCTCTAGCATCATTGCATTGCTACTGCAATAAAGTCAAGTTGAGACAGCAAGGTATTAAATCACAAGTGAAGATCATGATCCTTTGACTGAAGTGTGCTTTAGAATTACATGTTTCTAGAAATTCTTTTTAATAGTGTTGTCTGTTTCACAGATTTTTTTCCTAACTTAACAAGCTTTAGTAACAAACTGGTAAAACTAGAAAAAAAGAAAAAAAACCACTTAGTATTAAGCAATTTCTGTTTAAGGTTGGTGCTAACTAAGAGCACAGATGAAGTCTCATCTAATTTTGAGTACAGGCTTTTTCTGTCCCTCTGAATGATAGCATTAATACTGTGTTTATCAACAAGAGAAAGCCAATTGAGTTTGGAAACCTGTTCTCAATGCTGTGAAAAATAATCATGTAGTTGTAAAGGACGGCTTTGCCTTCTTGGTGTTATTATAATTTAATATTTATCTAAGCCCTATGTAGAGCATAAGAAAGAAATAAAGGACTGAGCAGTGCCTGCCCTGAAGAGCTACCTTTTTTCAGTTAGACATAACCCAGACAGACATGTGAAGAGAACACAGACAGCTGAACCTTATATAGACAGTTATACATGAGTGATGCTAAAGGGTACATGCGCTTTTTAGCTTTGGTTTCCATTCTGCAATAAACCCTGGCTGCCTCCCAGCTCCACTCTCCTTCTAGTGTGCAAAGGCTCCTCCAATCCAAGTGATTCACCAAATATTCGGGGGACGGGTCAGGGAGAAGGGCACAGGTGAGAGACAGAGTAGAAGACAGAGACTTGTCTCTGAAATGTAAACGTGAAAGTTATGACTGCAGAAATGTTAAGAATCTGAGAAAACACATCATGGAGAAGGTTGCAGGACTACAACAGGACCTCATGGATAGTGTGGCTGGCTTCTGGCTCAGGCTGTATTCCTACCTCTTCTGCCAACCTCACTGTGACACATCACCACATCCACCCTCCTTGGAGTGAAAAAAAGGGACCCTAAGTGCCTGTTATATCTGCTGTGTACACATCTCCACCTGATTTTAATCACTGTGTCTTTATAGTCAATGGAGGGATAGAGGTATAGTTGGGGTGCTTCTAAACACCTACAGTAGGATGAGAAGCATCAGGTCCTAGAGGTGCATGTTTCTCTCCACAGAGAATAAACAGACCCAACATGACAAGCTGAGAGGAACCATTCCTTAAGCCAGACTTGAAAGAAACACTATGAGGGTGGCGTAGCTTGAGTCCAGAGCTGCAGCTCTGCAAGGATCCTGCTCAGCTATTTCCACAGCTGGTCAAAGGGCCAAAGTAGCATTTCTCTGCCAGTGTTTCATCAATGAGACCTCTTTAGAACATGTCTGACTCTTGCAAGCAGGGTGATCTCCACTTCTCCCAGTGCTGCCTCAGTGCATCTAGGACAGCGTATCAGAGACAATACCCATTCTAGGCTGTTTGAGAGGTGGCACAGAGATCTCTATTCCAGTCCTGGTTGTCAGGATGTTTTATCCAATGTAAATACAAACACTGTTTTTTTTAAATGTAGAGTTTGCATATTTTCTCACTGAAAAACAACAGATCAAATTCAGTCTAATGCAGGTGAGCATTAGTTCATTTTAAAGGACATGTGCTTGCTTATAGTAAGAAAATAAATACAGGTTTGTTATTTTTTCCACAGTACAGAGTTGAAGAAATTAGTAATTTTCACAATGTGTTTGATTATGCCTGCCCAGGCATAATTAAATTCTCAATAATTGAGATGGCAAGATGCCAACATATCTATATTTCTGGCACCTATAGCATTCACTGCTGTACATGGGCATCATTATATTTTTAGCCTTAGTTTCAGACTGAGTGCAAGACCACACATACTAAAGCTGGATATATAGTAATGGTGTTATCACGTAATAGAACTTTTTACTATTTTAATGAAAAATTCACATATTTAGTTCTCTTTCTCAGAGATGTAATGGAAAAGCTGTTAATTAAAGGAGTAAATATGAAAAATTAAAGTATAATCCCACATTCTGAATAGCTCTATTTGAGCAAGTAGACAGTAACTCATGCATTAGCCTATATACTGCTTTTTCTTTTTTTTTCTTTTTGGTGTTATGTTCTTAGTGACTTTGCTAATGGGTAGGAGCCTGTGGTGACTGGATTATTAAACCTTGTGTGTCCAGGGGAGATGAACTGTTTTACCTCTGTAGTGTCTTTTGTGAGCGTTTACAGGTTTCTCCAGACTTCTGAAAGACTGTGGAGTATTTCAGCATCACTGTGGAGTTGCACGCTGTAGCCACCTTGCTGAGCACTTTGCAAGTCCCATCATGCAAATTCTTGCAACCCTTATGACTTACAGCAACTTTTTATCTGACAGTACAATCAGATACAATGTATGAGTGATTTAAAAGCTACCTGAAAATAGTATTTGATTCCAAAAGCAGAATTTATTCTTCAATAAACAAGGAATTTTGTAGCTGTTGAGTGGAATAAACAGAAGCCAGGAAGCGCTTATGTCTAAGATTCTTTGAGAAGGCTCTTGTATGTGAATCTTTAACCAAACTAGCAAAATAATCCCATTAATACCAAATGGGAATACTCTCATAAATAAAGAGAATAGAATTTTGTCCTTCTGGGTAACTTGAAAGAAATGAAGGTCAAAGAGAGTTAGATAATTAACAACATTCTGTATGACTAGTGCTGGATCTCTGCTTATGTAGGTATTAGGATATGAGAAGACAGATTTTTTTTAATAATAACCATTTTTCAAATGCATTTTTCGTAATATATTTGTATGTAAATTGCTTAAATATGTAACTGTAGATCACTCCTTGCTACTGCAGTTGAAAATCAACATATTTAATGGGTGGCCTGTCACTTCTTTTTTTGTTTTTTTTTTTCTGCAGAATGTCTGGTGTTCTGACTTTCGTAGAGTTTTAATAAGAGAATTAGAAGGTTAACAGAATGAAGAAAATCTGTATTTAGGCTCTCCTGTGTTTTTTCTTCTAGTTCTTCATAATTCCCTGAAAAAAAGTAGTGAATTTAGCTACTTTGTAAAGTTATTTATGTTTTGTGTATGTCATTATTAAACAATAGCGCAGGAACATTATCAGCAAAATGGAACAGACTCTGGTCTTGTTAACAAATACATAAAGCGGGGACAGTTCCATTTATTTTCAGTTTTACACTGATGGAGAGGCTGTTTTGATGAAAATCTAGTATGATGTGTGAGCACATTAAGAAACACCACCCACAACATCAAGTGCATAGAAGAAGATAATTTGCTTGAATAGTTAAGGTAAAGATAGAGTGGAAATATGGTCTTGTCCACACAAAGTGGGTAGAGACTTGATTTTTAGAGGGGTTTGGGTTTTTTTTTTTAGAAAATCTATTTAACTTTGCAAACATAATTTGATTGTGACTTTTAACTGGATTGACACTCAATAATTTGATAGAATTAATTTGCCCTTATACAATCGAGAGGAGAATCCTGATTTACAATTTAAGCAGAATACATGGGTATAGTAGTTTTTCTTTGAAATGATGAGCAAGAAATGATTTGGTGTTCATAGACAAAGCAGGATATACAAAATAATTTCTCATACCTGTCAGAGTAGATCCTCTCAGCTGTACATTTGATTCAAGAGTGGTATATAAATTTTTTTGTTTCCTAACAAGCAACAGCAAAAAGTGCCGATGTATAGTTTGTTCCCAAGGAAGTTACCAAACTTTGAATGAAAATGTCCTTCTAAAAGCCTCCCATTCAGCACAACAGCTTCTGAAGAAGCAAGCGCTTGAATGTCAAAGTACTTTCTATCATACCTTTGCTGGGTTTTGTAACATTTGAAAACACAATAATAAAATACAAGTCAAAACCCATGAGAAACATCTGTGTTAGTGAAGTTAGCAAACAACTTTTGCGTTTCTGACATTCAGGATTTCTGTATGTGAGGGGTCACTATGGTTTTTCATTCACGTACTACTTGCCCTTTCAAGATGGGAACCTAGCCATAAGGGCGGGTGACCAGTGACAGGTTTTCCAGAGGAGTCAGGATAGATGGGAATTCACCTTTAATAAAACTGATGGCAGATCCAGCTCCATTACTGGTGTCCCCGGCCATTACCATGTGGCAAGATTTTACAGAGCCGTATACCCTGGACTACTTTTTTCAGATATTATGTGGAGTGTTCCATTCTGCTCAGAGTACATTGCCCTTCACTAGTAGAGTTTAGGCATGCCTGTCAAACAGCATTTCAAAAATGGGTAAGCATTTTGAACACACGCTTCTACTCAGCTAATTGTGCAATGTCTGCTGAAGAAGCCTACTGTGAGGGTTGGCTCTGCGGTATTATACCTCCCATGGACTGCAGATCTCTGAAGGAGGAGGGGACAAGTTCAAGTGAGGTAACTTTGGGAGAAACCTTTCTGTAGCAACTAATAGATTTTCCTTCCTGCAAAGCTCCTCACATAGAGACTTTTGTCCTTTCTACATCCTCATCCTTCTATGGATCGTGGAAATGTTCCTTATTAGCACTGATGTAAAACATTCAAAAATAACCCTGACAAATAAAAGTGAATTAGAAGGACTAGAAGGGAATAACTCTTGTCCTACAGCTTCGCTTTATTTGTACTTACTTTGAATTCAAGTGACAGACCTGAGTACATTCCTAAACACCATTTAACCAACAAAATGATAACGTTTCTCATGCCGTTATTGGCACCATGGCATTTCTTTCTGTTGGGTCAGACACATTTCTTTCTTGCCTATCCTAGAATTGTTCCTTTTCATGAATTTGACTCCACAGCTGCTACTCATGGATTTATATCTGCACTGAATTTCTCAGTCCCAAAGTGCTTTGTTTTATTTCTCTGAGAGTCACTGGTTTGAGGGCTATCAAGTCTTTTTCCTTTCTATTTTGAACACAGAACAGTATCTCTCCTGAGCTCCACTTTTGTCTATCCCCTCAGATGTTAGCTTTCCTGTATCTTCTGTCTGTGGCTGTCATCAAGGGAGTGGGTTATTTCCTAGCTATCGCGTACAGAGAGGGACAAGTTAGTGTGCTCCCAGAAAGGACCTGTTTGGCAGCTCAGGAACAAACAGCTAGAAATGGAGTCAGCATCCCACGGAGTGAAATGTCCCTGTCCTCTCCTGGTAGGGAAGTGAGGCTCTGAGGAACCGGTGCATGGACCCTCCACTCCTCCTCCACATTGTTGTTTTCTGTGCACAAGGCAAAGAGAATGGAAATGTACTATACTTATAGATCAGAGAATAAAACAATGCATTTGAAATCCACTGCTTTTATTTTGAAGGTAAACACCTTTTGAGTTTGATGGAAGTGTAGGTAGTGTTTATCTAAAAGGATGATGAGGGGGGAAAAGTACAGCATTGTTATGTGTAATTAAAATCCAGAAGTTTCTGTTGGAGTATTTTCGAGATCCAGCTAGATATATAAATTCCTTTTGAAAAATCCCTGAAACAGTCTTTTGCCCCCTTGCCAGAACCCACTGTAAAGTGCACTTTATTTCTTCAACTCTTTCAGTTACTTTGGGAGTAAGAAAATGATAAGCAAAATTATTTCCTCCTAAGAAAAGGTGGGTGTATCTTGTCCCTTATTGTGCATTATGTACCCTACCTTTTTAATGAGCTGTCTGGTTTATATTGCAATGTTTTCATTGTGTGCTTGTCTAGTTTGATAACTGGCACCATCATTTTATGCTGTGGATTTTGTCAAACAAGGCATGTGAAGTACGGTATTTTTAAGTACATTTCATCCTTTACACTGGTTGCCGCATGGTTAAATCTTACTTGGATGCATTGTATTTGTCTCAGGCATTATAGATTCAACTCCAGGGTTTGCTTCAGCTGCTGTAACTTGGTGTATTTGTGCTGACCTGAATCCTGTTGTGCCAATTTATACTGGCTGAGGGCTGGGCCCTTTTTTTAGCTCTGTGACTCAGTTCCTCATTCACTGAAAAGGAACAACTGTAGTTCTTTTCTTTCACTAGTTGTCTGATTGTCTGCTTAGCCCCTAAGGTGCTCAGAGAAGGATGCTGTCTGACTTGGTACAGCTTCTAGTATAATCAGGCACCAGTCCCAGCTGGAGCCTCTTGGCTCTGAGATGACTACACACAAAATGAATTAGCTGAAAAAGCTTCTCATTTGTCACAGTCGTTCCCTTTTACCCTGACAACGGGTACGTGCCATACGTGTGACACTGAGGCCCTTGTTTTGCAGTGCAGGTATTTGCCTGACATAATGAAGCAGTACTCCAAAAGCAGACCTAGCATTTTTACACACTGCCCTCTGAAACCACCATATCCGGCCCAAATGCACAAAAACTGGGGAATTCTAGGAACAAGAAAAGCTGGAAATAGTTTGCAAGTCTTTCACAGGACTATTTTCATCTTTAGTTGCAAGGAGAGTCTTTTCACAGATTCTGCTATAATCTGTGTGTGATAGGCTTTGTTGTTGTGAGATGTATGTCTGATGAGTGGCATTGCTTAAGATTATATTGCAGTGATATATAATGATAAAACAGTAATGGTGACATTCAGATAATTTCAACTATCCACAGCAGTGCTCCGGATTGTATTATTTGTAGAAATATGCTTTGTAATGAACTTTGTTACACATGTTTTTATCTAAAAATGAAAAATCTGAGATGAGATTGAACTGGTTCAGCTGTTTTCTAAGTGATAGAATTGCATGCAATTTGTAAATGCAACCATGTGAGTTAAAAAAAGAAAGATAAACCTCAGTTTGCCATCACTAGATAGAGTGTTGCCTTAAGACAAGTTTTATGCCTATCCATATCTTACATTTAGCTACATGGCATCCTGAATTTACAGGACTTAGTGACAGGTCCTTGGGCATACAGATCCACCTAGCAGCAATACTGAGTTCAAGTAAGGAGAAGGAGCAAAACCAGCTTGGTTGCTCTTAATCAAACCATAGAGGGGAAGGGAAACAAGAATATGCCTGATATTGCTGGTCTAACTGCATTATTTCTGCAAAGCTGATTGAATGGTATTTGTTATACTTCCTTGGAAAGTTTGAAGCCTGTTATATGAGACATTAACAAAAAGACAGGCTTACTTTTATTGCCTTTGAGTTCTTCTAACATGCTATAAAGCTGCTGCTTTTCTTTGTGTAACAAAAGGGACGTATGTAGTTAATCTCTGAGTGTCTTGAGATACTGAGCGCAACAGATATTTTTGCGTCTGTTAGAATCAGGCTTTATTGAACCCATCAATAAGTAATTCATTCTCATATGTATAGAGGAGGGGATGTATTCCCTAGTGCTTTAGTGATTTGAAATTATAGTTGCAATGGTTTCTGATTTTGAACTAACATTTAATTACTCAGCTGTATTGTGTTTGGCGTCCTATCCCTGTGGGTCATAGGTGTTGTGTAAGTGTGGCCTTAAGTCAACCCTTAAGTCAACCAGGTTTCTAGTCTCCTACAGGTCAGAAGCTAAAAAGTTTTTCTTTTCTGGAATCTGACCATGTTTGCCTGCCTGTCCTGTAATGTTCATGAGGGAGAAGAGATTCCCCAGCATAACATTTACCAGATCTGACAGATAGACTGGGGACCAGCATTGCATGACACTGTGTGAATCTGTGTTTCCCACTGGAGCAGCGAAGCAACTAAATCAACATGCCTATAGAGTCTCCCAAATAGTCTCAGTGGTGCACTGCAGCTGACTTTGGACTATACTATGTTTCAGCTCGTCCCCAAATAATTAACCTCTTATATGTCTCTTCCTAGTACCTAGATAGTATTTGCAATATAATTTTTCATTAAGATTCCTTAGAGCTCTGCATAAGCCAACAGGTGCTGTAGGTGCATTAACACATTGTCACTATTGTTGAAATGGTAGGAACAGAGACAAAAAGTGATGTTAATCAAACTGGGAAAGAGCTATATTTTTCACCTCCCTCCCCCAACACTTGTTTGATTGCTGCAGTAGCCAGTAATGCTGAACTTGTCTTGATACCTCTGATGCCAGAATGACACAGCCTCAGGTAGCATGTGATGACTACAGCTGGCTCCCCATGCCTTCATCTCCCACTTCATTAGCAGGAAGGGCAGCCGCAGGTGTGGAGGTGACTATCCATCATCAACCAATGCAAGGTGGACCTTTCAGGGCTTCTGAACTTGGTTATACCAGGTGCTGAATCAGTTTCTTCCTGGATGAAGATAGGTGAATTAAAGAGCCGCTTTCAGGACTGGCTCTGAACAAGGCAGCTTGTGTCCTAAGGCAGCAGGTTACTGGGAGCGGTTTGAAGCACTCAGGAGGGTCGTAAGGGAGGGAAGGGCCCAGGCCCCGTAGCCACAGCTGCAGCTCCATGCCTAGCCACCTCCAGCTTGAAGCAACTGTTTGCAAGTAGTTCCCTGCCTCTGAAGAAAGACCATGGTGGTAGCCAGCTGGTCCTGCCATGCTGGGCAGCATGGCAGCAGGGAGGGGGACTTGAAACTGGCTTGATCCTCTGAAATCCTCTCCCTCCATCCAGCAACGCTGTATGGTGCACCAGTGGCACAGAGGTAGGCACTGAGCAAAGGCAGATGTTGGTGGTGGAGCCCTACTCCCGGGATGAAGTACTCATGTGGTTTCAGTGACCCAAACCTGGCAGCGCTGCTTTTCTGCTGCAGCCAGCCAAATTTGGCTTGCACCTTCAAGAAGCTGTTATTCTGTTCCGGCAAACTCTTTTTCCATCTCTTTTTCAACAACTGTAGAAGCCTATGGAGCATTGTGTTTCTCAGTGCATTTATGGCTTGCACCCCCACCAGCATTACTTATGTGATACAGTAATCCAGAAGTCTGCACTGTAGCTGTTCTGGCTGGTACTGGTCATTTGGGGCTGTGATTTTATTTCACCTTTCAGGAGAGACATTGTAGCTCTTCCTGTCATACAAAACCAGCTTTGATTTCACTCTCCATCAGTTCTCAGTGAGCTCTGCTATGATGTTGTTTCCCACATCAGGTACCACACGAGGAATTAAATGCTGGAAATTTGTGGCTAGGTAATCCATTTTATCACCTGTAGATAAAAATGAGAAAACAGTGTACATCTCTTTCTAATGTATCTTGCTATGGATTTAAGGATATAATCCTATAATCCTCCTTGGATAGCTTTTTGCTTTTAGCTTCCCTCAGGTGGTCTTTGGGCTTGACTACATATACAATGTGCAGCATGCATTACCTTTATAATGAAATTTCATTCCACTTCAGAACTGTGTGTCCAAAGTGGAGAAACAAGCAATCCTCAACAGCAGCAGCAATCCCATGTACAGCACGCGATCTGTTTAGGAATAGGTGGTAGAAAAGAAGTGACTAATTGATCTGCTTTATCAGGCAGCCAGAGTTAGAGGAAGCCAAAGGGACCGTTGTCCCATCTCGAGTCCACAAGTGTACTTTTTGATGGACCTGATTCAGCCTGGTTTCTGCAGTCTGTGTGTTGGAGAAGGCTGCTCAGACTGTCCGGACTGTGCCCCGTAGCATTTCTGAAGGCAGCCTGCTTGGTGCTTGGTGTCGCACCAGCCACCTGCAGCTGCCACCTCCCAGGCGAGAGCTGCAGCATGTTGTCTTGGCTGCAAGTTGGTACTTTTGTCCTGACCTTAAGTTGCAAAGCAACAGCTACGTCTTCTGAATGAATGTTAAATACCCTTGGGGATGTTTCTGGCATCTGGGCCAAACGATTACTGCACTAATCTAAATTATACAAACTCCTACTATTCCTCAAGGTCAGGCTGCAAAGATTTGCATATCTGGACAAAGTATTCCAAATACAGGGGATGAGAGAAAGAAAAGCATCACACAAACAAGCCTAATATCAGAAATGAACAGATGATGATTTAAGAAACACAAATATAGTTACAGATAAAAAATGGTGTTAAAAATGAGACAGCATTACTGAGGCTGCAGAGTCATGCATTCAGAAGTTAGGAGATGCCAGAATTAAGGTCACCGGTATAAACTTTTCACCCCTATTGTATGTATGCATTATGATACAATCTTTAATTATCTATTCACATCCCATTTTTCCACAGGACCTCTGTCTCGCTTGCTGGACTGGATGAATGGTGTGCACTTAATGAGAAGCTATTCAATATTTTGGTTTACCCCTTCTGTGCAGCGTGTGGCCGCAGGCCTTCCTTACTGCTCACTGTTGAAACTTTGATAAGAAGATGAAATCATTCATTTCCTCGTGGGCCTTTTTGTGACACTCATCGCTGTACTTCCTAAGGGCTTCTCAAGAATTAATGTATTTATCTTCACAATAGCCTTCACAATAGGAGTATTATTGTCCATTATTGTCCACATTTTATACTGAGGCACAAAGAAATTAAAGTCAAAGGGTCTCTAATTTGAGATGTCTGAGGACATTATTATGAAAATTTATATTATTGCCCATCTTTTAGCTGAGCAGTTGCCTAATTGGGGGAGGAGGATCTAGCACATTATTTCATTAGGAGCAGACACAGCCACATATTTACTTAATGTAATCTTATATATTATTATACTGACAGCCCTAATTCCCTTGTAGAATTCAAATGGTTGTAAAAGCAGTTTCTTTGGTTGTTTTGAGTGATGGCTATAACTGTGTCATATGTTTGGCTCCGTAAAAAAGACTGGTTACTTTTTACGCTGATCTTAAAGGAGTACAGGGCACTCCTATCTAGGTAGTGCTAGGCACTATAGGACTCTTGCTATCCCTATGGATATTTTGTCAACCCTTTTTCTTCTCACCAGGGGCGATATATTCAGGTCCAGCTCTTGTTGATTTCAATAGCAGCGATGGGCACTTGTCACTTGAACAAATCTAAGCTTAGGTGGGATGTGGAGGCAATCACACAGAAAAAAAAAAATGGCAAACAGTTTATAACTGCTTGGGAATCATTTGGTTTTAGAATGATTCACTTAGTCTCTCCCAGATGTGTCATGGCAGAATTGGCCGAATTCAGTTCCTTCTGACAGCAGTGACCCCCGTAGCAAGAGGTAAATGTTTTCGCATCTCCTGCTGTCTCTTGCATTTGCACCCTTCTTCCCACACACCTTCCAGCTTGTGCAGCCGATGCAGAGCGCAGGAGAACTACAGGGGTCTCTGTCACTATGTATTCCCACCTCACAATCTCAAGTTAGATTAATGAAAAAGGGTCGTGTCCTCTGGAACAAACAGTGTGTGATCATGTAACTAAGGATTGTACTATGCATACACATGCAGTGCAGATAGCCTTAGCCTGACATCTCCTAGTTCATGACTCTTAACTGTTGAAACCTCCAGACAGTTCTCTTAATGTAGGACTCTCTGTGTGCATATATCCTCACAAAAGTCATCCTACATATGTCTTCACAAAAAGATAGGAACCTCCAAATCAGAAGTCTGCCATATGAATCTGATGTGTCTTATCAGGGTACTGGAACTGTTAGCTCCCCTGCATGGATGTTTGCCATGTGAGCTACCTGCTAATTGCAGCGTGTGTTTTTTCTTCCCATGAGCTGCTTCAGAAGGAAGAGGAGACACATACTTTGCCTCTGGGCTTCACATATGTTTGTTAACAGCAGAGGGTAGTGATAACTGGAGTCATGGTGACCAGTCCAAACTCCAGAGCCAAAGAGGCACTGACACTTTCTGACCATTTCCCCAGACTGGGCTTTTTCCTTCCTGTCACTTCCAAACCCTCTCTCCCTGTCTCCCTCTCTGCCCCCGTCCTGAGTCCTCCTCATCCCGGGTTCTGTGACATATCCCATTACTTTTATACAATTCCAGTTTTCAGTCTTTAAGTCTCTCATTTCTAGCTTCCACATCCAGTGAATCCTAATCATTCACCCTGAGCCTGCTGTCCAAATCAAAATCTCTCCTTTTCTCCCTTCCCTCTCTCCCCAGCTCACTCCCTTTTCCTTAGCCAGCCAGTCCCAACCTCCTGCTCCCATCCCCACCATCCTTTCTAACACCCCACCTTCTTGCCCAAGTCTCTCCCCTCCTCCCACTCCTTTTGTGTAGCCTACTCTGATTTTCCTATCAAACCTTTCTCTCTCTGCTCTCATTTCCCTTCACAGTGTGGCCCAGGTGGACACAGCATTCATTTAACCATGTGGCTGCACATAGATATGCCAGTCCTTCTGCTCGGCCTCTTAGAGGGGGCTGGTGGGGAGGAGGAGGACAGGGCTTGGGCCACTGCATACCTGCTAGACTTAGACCCAGAGCCGGGAGCACTCCTGCCCCCATCTTCCCTCAGCTCCAGGTGCCTGGCTCCATCTGCATGCAGAGTGCTTGGGATCAGTAATTACAGGAAAGCTGGCTCTCCGTCCCTCAGCTGCTGTGCGGAGCCAGCTCAGTCCCTGTTTGAAAGCAGCTCAGAGTCCTGCCAGCAACCGCAATGGGGGTGGGAGGCAAAGGGGGAATGGAGAATGCTCTGTCTCTCTTCTGAGAGTGGCATAGTCTGATGAGCTCTAGGAGCTGAGAGACACTTTGGCATGCTGAGTGATGCACAGTTTGTGAAGATACTTGTTTCTGAACCTTTAGCTAAATTCTTGCAAGTATGAAAATTATTGACTTTTCAAAGGTACCTTAAACTCTTCCAGTTTGGGGCAGATATTCACAGGGAAGCAAAAGGCACATCTCTGACACAAAGACACTCCCTTGCTAAACTGTATGTCTCTACTTCAAAGCATGAGGCATTTTTACAAAGCAAAGCAGCTTATTTTCTCTTTGGTCTCAGTCTCAGAAGTGTTTGAATGGTGCTAGCTGAAAATGTCAAAACCCTAAAACAGAAACATAGAACCAAACAGAAGAAAAAACAGCCTGAGGCAGACACCTGGCATGGGCTGTGTTCAACCCAAGCAGATAAATTTGGAAAAGTTATAAGCAAATGAAATCAGTATATTGTACACAGGCAGGCACACTTGAATGGTAAGAAGAAGTGCTGTGATTTCTGTCTGTTCTATATGGCACCTGCTGCAGTAGTAGCTGGGTGCCCTTGTGGTATGGCTTGTATGAGTTTCTCTAGTGCCATTTCAATAGCAAAATAAACCCAAAAAGGCTCTCTTCTCATAGTGCAGACAGTTTGTTGCATTTCTTTCTTTTGCTTTTATAAAACTACACCTAAGATCTGAGAAGGGCAAAAATCACCAGTGTTTCCCATAGAGTTTTCTCACTCTGTCACTCTGTGGTTGGGAGGGGTCCAGAAGGAAGAACAGCCTCTGCCCCCTTCACCTGCTGAATTTCACATCAACAGAGGTGAGGCTCTTCCCAGCTCTACAGGACTGTGCTCCAGCATCCTGGCTCCATTTTTAGCCTTCACTCAGATGGTGGCTCCAATATGACACAACTGTATTAATTTGCAGGTGAAACGCCTAGTTCATACTGGTGATGCTCAGAGTCTCAGCAGAGTTGTTAGATAGCCACTTCCGTTTAATCATTCCTCAACCTCATATTCATTTTTGTAGCGATAATACTCTTTCTTTTCCTTTACATGGCACTTGTAAGTATAAGCAACTTCGAACACTGAAATGATCTGAAAAATAAAGTTTTCATTCCCCATACAGAGCTGGTCCATAAATTTCTACAGTGTGTCCCAATGCAAATATACACAGTTATGATATTTCTTCTATAAAGAATGCCTCAGTGAGTATTGCTGAAGGGACTACCTGTCAGGACAATATTATCCATCAAATGCAATTATTTTCTCTATTGATTACAAGTATTCTTAGTTTATAAGACACAGATTGCTATTGGAAATGCAGAAAAGTAGTGAGAGCCTTAAAAGAAAATGAAACAGAGATTCCCTTGGGGATGGGATACCCATGTCTGTATAGTCACACAGAACCAAACTGGCATACAGGCTACATGGGCCTCCAGGTTGTATAAGAAAATTAAATAAAATTACTGCTATATTTGATGGGGAAATTATAGATTTGTGTAACATTAAAGTCAGAATGAGAACATGAACTCAATTTTCCTTAGTGATCTAGTTCTAAAAGGTAACACATTCTGGTAGAAATCCTTGTGCAGAATCATAGTCATAAAAAAAGAAATTCGGAGATCAGATATGGGATTGGTAATCAACTTTATGTCACAGAAATCAGTGAAAGCTTTTGTTGTTGTTTTCAGGGAAGTAGAATCTTGTCATTAGTGCCAATTAAGTAGCAAGCCTTGAATAACTCTGTTTTCTGTCAAAGAAACTGTTTCATGGGGCTTTGCTTTTTTTTATTAACATAAGGATTTCCCTGTATCTAGAAAGGATCCATAGAAAACAATTAAGACTTTAGAAATAGGTGTGAGACAGTATATACTGGAACTGTATATGTTTATCAAGAAGGAATTAGTACTGCTTGCTTCTTAAATGGTTGCTCCAAAATACACAAGAGTGACATGAGTGATATTGTCCTTGTATTTTGACTCAGCATTTAAAACAAGAAGTTTGGCAGCTGACTGCAGGAAAACTCAGAGGAGAAGTTGGGAAATGCAGATAAGATGAGAAGGGGAATGTCAGGAACATTTTAGGAAGGAGCAATTAATTCCTACCTATTTCATGAACTTGTTATTTTGAGTTTCTTATGAAAGGTTTGGTCATTCTAAGTAATTGTTAAGGAGTAGTCGATACTTTGATCAACCTTTATATTGATCAGATTACAAGAAGATAGGGAAATGTTATGATGAACTTTTTGTCCTCAAGCCTCATGGATTCTCTGTGCTGTGTTACTATAGGAGCTTCTAATCTTCCACCACACTCACCTGAGCCATGATTAAAAAAATTTCTGTTCTGGTCAGTGTTTTTTGTAGCCCAGATCAGGGGCATCTGTCTTTTATGAATATCTGATTTGCAATGGAAAGACTATGAGATGGAGCTCTCAGATCCTTTCAGCATCTGCAAGGTCTACCAGGGTCTTTGCCAAAGTACATTAGCAAATGTCTGAGGACACATGACAGCAATAGCCTCTTGTTTTCTTTTAAAAACATGGCAGCAAGCATATTGCTCTTTGGGCTTTAAGCGGATTTACATATTTAACAGCCAATAGCCATCATATGGTACATAGCACTGCTACAGACCAGCACGCCCCTAAATATATTTTGTAGTGCATATCTCATACACCTAAACGGCTACATTTTAGTGTGCAGTTTTTATCTATTTGTTGTTTTGGTAAATGTAGATTGCCCAGGACCCTCCAATGTATAATTATATGTTTGAATGAGCACAGCAACTTTACTAGCAGACATTTGTTCTGTAGACATGCTAGGAGAATTATAATTGATGCCTTTTTTATCACTGAATGAAAAAAGATAAAAGTGCTGCTAGAAACTGGAAGTTGAAATAAATTATGTAAAATACATAATTCGCATAATGACTGTCCCTTTATAAATGTTCATATTAAGTAACCATATCATTTGGGATAATTCCTCCTTGAGGAATGCTGTGACAGAACAGCTCATTCATTATTCTGACTTGCTGAATTGCTCTAAAACAGCTCCTCTGATGAGAAAATTGATTTAGCATTTCTTTAAACAATTGAAAATAATGCCTGAATTCTATATTTTCCTGTCCAGAAAGTTTCAGTAACTGTCTGCATTATATGGCTTTGACTAGTTAAACTGGAACTCCCGCCAAAACACATGCATCTACCTCTCTACATGCATGTACGTATGCAGAACCTTGCTTTAAACCTCCACTGGGTCTATTAATCACACTGAGAGAGTCATCACTCAGCTGCTGTAATGTAGCTCCCTTGATTCATTGATGACAGTAATTAAAAGTTTTGGAGTCATACTTGGAAGTTTGGAAGCCACGCATTTATCTACAGGCAGCACACTGCATCTGCTTACTGCCCTCGTAACAGCGTCTCGGAGAACAGACAACATGTCATTTCCCAAAACTTTTGTCAGGAAAGTTCTTGAAATTTAATATATGAACTACTGAACTACTGAAGTCTATGACTTGTAGATGTTAAAGAGAAAGTTAAGGAAGAAAATACAGTAAGGGAAAAACACCTAAGTACTATTGTTAGTGGCAGAGATTACAGAGATGTAAGGTTATGTGGGTAGGTGAAAGAGAGCCAAATTTCTGAAACAATAGATGGTGGAAGAGACCATCTTCACCTCCAAAATGAGGGACTCATGGGACACTTACAACTGACCCCAAAGAAAATTCTCTGTGGAAGGAAATTAGCAAATTGTCTTGCATTGGCAAGTAGCATTGGCAGTGACAAAGAAAAGGGATTTCTTGCAGATCAGAAGTAAAGACTGAGTAGAAGGGTTGCAGGAGGGCATTCTTCAGAAGGGTCTGTTAGTTTGGATAAGCTTCTGCCAAGTTCTCTGTGTGTGGTTTCTTATCTATGCTGAATTTCCAAACCTTTTGAGGTTGTCCACCCTGTCTCATCTGTCATTTTTTTTTAAATTATAATTCAGCCTTTCCTTGTGATCAGCATAGTTGCTATATTTAGATTCAAATCTTGCTAGGAGAACACTTTCATTCATTCAAGGCACAGCACCTGCCTCTGATTTTTGAGATTCAGAAAGACACCTTAATAACATTCTCTCTTCTCCCAAGGATTTTGATGGGAACAGTTTTGAAATTCAAACCAAACTGTTTTGTTTGTCAAGACCAGGATGAGTTTGTGCAATTAGAACTTGGTTCACTGTGTTTTTGACAAGTTCTCCCAGGAGGTTTCTAAACATTGAAAACCTTTTAGAATGAAGTTCATGTTTTCTGCTTGTGCTTGGCAAAGGCAGATATATTGCTCTGGCATAAAAAGCTGAAATTGCAGTTTTCCTCTCTCATGCTCAGGAAGTGAGCTTTTGCATTGGGGTCAGAGAGGAGGCTGTAGAGTTATCTTCCCTAATTTTTATTCACATTGGAGGCTATATCTTCGGGTTTATGATTTTGTTCATTCTTTAAGGCATGTAATTTATGTATGCATAACATACATACTGGCAGTGTTTCCCCAAGGGATAAGAAAATGAATGGACTTTTGGAGAGGGGAGGACAGATGGGAAGGGCAGAGCTTAGGTAAATAATTTCTGCAATTATTAAGTGACACCGTCTGCAATAAAAGGATATTTCATGTCACTGAACTGCAGTGAATGACTAATGTAATGCTGTTGTCTATATGGAAGATTGTATAATAATCCAAGCAGCACACTAGTTGTATATAGCCTCTTATTATTACTGAAAATAATAAAGCTAGTAGACCCGTACTTATGTAGGGAGACTCTTGTTTTCTTATTTTTCTCAAAGTCCCTTTAGTCAAATGATAGACTATACAATGAAATAGGTATCTTATGACAAAGATCCTATAGTGGTTCTTAGCAACTGGATTGTCCTATAATTTTGCTTCTTTGTGTTGATGAAGACGAGTATGTTTGGTGTCTGGTACAGTAAATTGCTTTGTGTTTAAAGAATGTCTTATTTTAGAAATTGGGAAACTATTTAAGATAATAGAATTTAATACACTTATAAAAACACACTGCACATCACTTTGAGGCCTTGATCCGGTGCCAAGTTCTGCACTCACCAGAAATTGTCTGAGATGGGATCGCTACCAGTGTGAGAACTTCGCATTTTATCTTTCACAGTGTCTTGTGTTAAACTGGGGTGGGGGGCACCTTTGTGTTCCTATCCCTTTTTCCTTGTCTAAATGGTTGGTGAAGACCCAGTTGCTGTTCAGCATCTCAGTCTCTGAGGGGACACTGTAAGGCAGAAAACCCTCTGGGCACCACAAGCTGCTGAGGACTCTGAGCTAGCAGTTTTAGTTCTCTGGTCAAACATAGTTTCCTGGGTCCGTTGTTACTGGATTTGGCAGTCTGTATCTCATGCACCGGACTGAGTCTGTATTTCATACCAGCACAGTTAAGAAGGCTCTTTCCTTTTGTTTTCATGGATTTGTACTTCCCAGGAACTTTTGTAGTCCATTTCTATCAGAAGAGTGGGCCATTCCATTCAAATTTTGTTGAAATAGGTAATGGTTTGTACTGAATTTTAATTCAGGGGGCGAAGGGAGATGCTCCCATTTGATGAGGCTGCACCTCACCAGTGCAGCTTGGTGAGCATTCTGGTGTTTAGCTTCCTGACCTGGTGAGGGAGTGAAGAGAAACTGTCTCATATGATTATTAAAATTATTATGATTCATGGAAAAAAGTAAGTAGATATGACAAACACAGAAAAGGTAATCAGAGGTCATTAGACCAGCCAGTTAGGGCTTATGTACTCTGAAGAACTTCAGTGTAGTATGTACTGAGGAGCTGTGAGTGGCTCATCAGGCTTCTGGTACGGAACTCAGCTGACACACCCCAAGTGTGATTCAGCTTGAAGCTCAGGACCTGTAATAGTTGTATGCTAGTTCCCATCCTGGTGAATGGCAATCTAATCCACACAATACATGTTAGAGGCTGATTTGGTGGCATGTATAATGCAAATAAGAACAGACTAAATAAACACCCATATAACATACATCCATTTTCACTTGTGTTCTAGATTGTTGATGACAGTTTGAAAACACATTCCAGAGACACTGATATGCAAGCGAAGCTGATTTTATTTTTACGTGCACGCCTCCTAAGCTTTATGCGTTTCCTTATATCCTCTTTTGCTACCCAGACGTGTTTACATAATGCCTATGCAAACATAATTTATGCATTTCCTACAGCCACCCCAACTGATACCAAACAAGCCAGTGTTACTTCTGGAACACATGTGCCTAATGGCCACACTGCAGCTTTTGAAGATAAAACTGGGGGGTAGAGGGGGAACGTGGAGAAGGAGTTGAGGAAAGGGATGCGTTGCCTTCAAGAAATGTACATTCACAAGTACAGTATGCTGCCGCTGCTAATCCTATTAGCAGGGTAAAACTCAGGACACAGAAAATTATTTTAACTTCAACTAAAAAACAAGACAGGGAGCTGGGAACACCATATATATTCCATATTGTTGTTGTCCCTGAAACAAAAACTTAAGTGCAGATAGCCACGTTGTGTGAAGTCAGCCTTTCTTCTTTCAATATTTGCACACAGTTTCCTTTTCCTTTCCTTATATATTAAAACTAATAATTAATTAGCACAAGTTATGAGGAGGAAAATAATTTTGGAAAAGGGTTATTACTAATTTTTTTAATGGAAAGGGAACTTGCACTGACTCGTTTGCAAACCCCACATTTCAATTTATGAGACACATTTCTCCCTGCATTCCATATGCATCCAGTGTTTTTACTTTCTGCCATCTTCTTAAATGCTATTAATTTTCTCAGTATCAGTCAAATGCAGCATGTAATCCCATTTTTTTCTTCAATAGAAAAATCATATTGCTGTTTCACTACCTTAACTAGGGCAAGTTGAACCCTGCCCAAGCACATGTGTAATTTACAGTTACAGCTAAACTAAAACAAGTTGGATGAAAGTTTCAAACTGAGACCATTGGTCCAAACCTGCCACTTCAGATCATGCTTAATACCAAAAGCAAGTTTATAGTTTTGTTTGTAACTGGCCCCAAATTTTTTCAGGACAGGTGATGGTAAAACTCTTCAGAGCATGTATGATCTGAAGGAATTTTGTCCAGAACAGAATGGCTCCTCAGTCACCCATTTCTAACATTGAGGCAGCTGATTTACTTTCCATCTACAGTGAACAACACATAGTAATCCCCTTGCTCCAGATACTCTTCATTTCTGTAACACCATTTTTATTATGTTGCAAAGCTCATAGTGAGGAAAATATCTGCTCAGGTATTTTACTGCAAATCTATCTTTCTGGATTTAGGCAACACTAAAAAAAACACGGTTAAGATATGAATATCAGGCAACAAGGAAATTCATGTATGAGGGTATTTGGAAAGAGAAAGGGACAATATACTTTCTAATGCAGCTGAAATTAGCTGGAGACAGTTGCCTTAATGCAAAATGACTTCAGAACTCTAAGTAGAGCTTACTGATCTCAAATAGGTACAAATGGCATTAGCAGTCTTTACAAATCCTGAAATGCTCCAGATTTCATATTACTGTTGAACTGCAATGTGGGTAAATTTTCCACAACACCATGGTATGTGTATTAGTGCATATGTACTCATATCGTTGAAGAGGATTACATAGCAATGTGTTCAAAATTTATTTTTATTCCCCACATTGTAGTCAGATATTTGGTTTTCTAGTGTACCAGAAAGATTGACTGCTCTGTCGTAAGTGATTTCCCTTGACAGCAAGCTGTATTGTCAGTAAATCTGTAAATATAAGTATTGCATATTATTAGTGAATGTTCTTTTCTCCTATTCACCACAGAAATGGCTTTCATAAAGTGTGTCACTGAGGTAGTTAGAAAAAACATTAAGACTGACTTTCTGGTGATTTAGGGAAGTTTCATGTAGGGAACAAGACACAGTTGCTTTGCAGGAGCTTCTTTCTTTGTCTCTTACAGGTACATGATATTGTAAAATTACCACTTTATTTAGCAGCTTGTCACACTCAAGAATTAACTGGAAAAGCTCACACTGGTGTTTCTCGTCCAGATGAATTACCTGATCGCTGTTTAGCTCAACCAAAGTCAGGCATGAGCGAGACAGTAAAGCAAGAGTAAAAGCTTGCAAAAATTGGAGAAACTCAGAGACAAAATAAAAGAACATTTACTTTTGAGCAGCTTTTTTCTAATCAGCACTTTCAGCAGTTGTGAATACCTAATCAACAGGCAAGAGTTACAAAGAAAAGGAACGAGCATCAGTGTCACTGAGATACATAAGACCTCACATTTGCCTGATGGAAAAAGTGGTGGACTTGCTCCTAGCATAAGAGAACAATGAAGAATAGACATTCAGTATCCTTGAAGAAGGGCTGAGAAACTGATAAAAGGGAAAACTCTCGCCTCAGCTGGGTGAGAAAGTATGAAGTCAGTATCTTTTAACCAAGGACATTCCGGGGCAATTAGAACTTAGAGAGAACAACTAATCAGAAGTTTTATTTAACTAACCAGGTTGTTTTATGTATGTTGCGAACTTGGTAAGAACTAAGTGTCCTTTGAGTGCACTATCCCTATTATAATATTAAAAATCATGCCCATGGGTCAGAAAGCCCACTACTCAAATAAGGCCCTTACTCTCTGAGCATGCATAGTGAATTTAAAAGGATCTGTACCTTTAAGATGAAGTAAAAAAGAGACTAGCCAATGATTAGTTGGGGTGTGAATATTAGCTGATTACTAATGCATTTATCTTTATAAATACCCTGTAGTTTCTTGGTTCAATGTGCTTGATTTGTGGAAAACCACCGAGCACCCAGGCTTGTACAACCCTGAAATAAATTAGCGATGACTTTCCTGAGTGTGTGATTATTGACTCGTTGGACACCAGGCGATGAACCCGCTTTTTGGACAGCACTAGGACATCCTGGGTGTGCGTGCACAGAGGGTGTGCTTAGTGATGTCTGCTGTACCTCTGGCATGGCTAAAGTTGTTTCACCTTGCTCCTCTTTGACTCTCATGAGTAGGATATTCCTAAAGGGTAGCTGTAAGAACAGTCCTTGCCCTCAGAGGGAAGTGGTGATTACTGTTGTTCCTGGACACTAAACATCTCTAGATGTGAGACCTTCTAGTGTCCATCCTTCCTTGTGCACTGGCTTGTTTTCAAACACAATTTCTTCCTAATATAACAGAAAGAATGGATAGCCATTAATTCTTCACACTACTAGCAATATTTGTCCTATCAAGGAACTAGCAATGGTCATCAAGGCCTGGGGCAGTATTGTGCTAGACAATGCTCAAAGACAACCAAAATACAACTTGAGTCCTAGAGCATTCCATTGCTAACGAAAAGCCAAGACTTATGGTTGGTTAAACAGGCGGGTATAAGCAGTAGTGACTTCATTGGTCAGGATGCCAGGTAATCTAGGACACCTAATGGATAACATCATCATGTTTTCTCATAGCAAAGAAGAATTATAAAGGAGAATGAGAAAGGAGAAAGCTCTGCAGCTGATAGGGAACTGCAGAGGGGAAAGTTTCTTTTTCCTGCATGAGAAAAGATTCATAGCCTGAATTTATAGACTGATTGAAGAAGCAGCTGTCATATAGACAGTCCACACCTAGGGTAGTGAAAGATCTGAAGAGATTTGAATATGAAAGCAAGTGGACTATATTTTATTTGATCAAAGAAAAGAGTGACTTGGTCAAAGCAAACCAGGAGAATGATCTTTGCAGCAGCATTTCTGTATCGGTGGAGAACAGCTGCACTTGTGAAGGCCAGAGGGAAGGATGATGATGTAACTGAACAGCAGATGATGAGAACCTTGATAAAAATTTTAGCTGTGGGGTTTGATAGGAATTGTCATATCTGTGATATGTTATACAGAACAGATCTACAGTATCAAGGCACTACCAGGTTGTGAGGAGTGAACAGAAGATGATACCCAAGCTATATTCACAGGGGAGAGAGAGGGAGTGCCGCCTCTCACAAATCAGGCATCTGCCAGTGAATATAGGCATGGATACATGTGAAATGTGAAATGCAAGCATTTCTTATTTTAGGTGGTCTGAAATGTTGAGATTACTTTGTGCTTGCTATGGAAAAGCTAAATACCAATTCGGACATTTCAGTAACAAGGGTCGCTGTTTTGAGGACATGTGCATACACAGCTTTATCTAGGCTCAAAATGCATTAATGTGTAAATTCAAAGTGCAGAGACCCAGGGCTTGTTTGGGACCTGGGTGGCCTGGGAATTGTTGCTTTTAAATAAGCAGAAATGGATAATAGACTAAAGGACTCAGTAATGATTTTTTAATGGAAGGGGTCATTCAAGGGCAAGCACACACAAAAAAAGAGGCTGAATTGCTGCTTTAACTCTCAAGGAGGGAGTTATTGCTGTCTTATTATCATTTTCTCAAATAAGGGAGAAAATGAGCAAGACTTGCAGTAGTGGTTCTAGAGAAAGGCCAGGAGCTTGAAGAAGCTAAGCAAAGACTGAGGAGAAGAGCACAAAGATAATGACAATGACACCAAGGTTGTGGGTATGTCCATGCTTTACATTGCCATATAGTGCAGGGATAGCCTTTCTATACCAGTGTCTGGTCCTGGAATTCTTCTGTCCCAGCAGCTTGGAGCTCAACTGAAGCAGTTACTCCACTGTAAACGAAGGTGTAGCTGTGTCTGCAATTAGGGACTTCGTGCCACAGTTCCTGATGGGGTTTTGTGATTGTTATTGCCAATAACAATCCAAGCAGGTGAAGCCAACACAGGTGAGCAGATCAAATAAAACTTTATGGACTTGAAAACTATTAATAGATTAGCACTGATAGTACCAACATGAGGCAGGAGGTCTTTTGAAGAATAGTATGTCATCTTTCACTGTGGGAGCTAAGTAGCCTCACTGAAGCCGTACAAGTATACAGGTGGTAACATTAAGAGCAAAGGTATATTTTTTTGTTTAGTGAGGGCTAAAAACCACAATGTCTATTAAACTTTCTTCCTGTTTAAATAAGGCATTGGCAAAGAACAGAAGGCCAGAAACTGAGCAGTAGATTTGATCTCACAGGCATGAAAGTGAGTTCTAGTCATGGCTGCTGATTTCACTTCTTATGTAAGTTTGAATGAAATATTAAAATGATGTTTGTACTTTAGCAGCTCACAGCTGCAGAGATCTCTGCTGCAGAGATCACTGCAAGTTGCAGCACTGCAATGAAGTTAGAGATAACCACAGAGGAGTTGGGCCTTTGTCTCTGAATTCCGGCTGTTCATTTCTTACTTCAAACACTTGCAAAACTATATAGCTATTGCCTCTCATTAAATTTCCTCTAGCTGTCTGCCTGCCATGCTCTGAGAGTTGAAACAAAGCTAAGAGATGCAAAGATACCTGAAAATGCACAGTCTTTAACTTCATAAGTTAAAGGGATTTTAATAAATTAAATAAAAATTGCTGTAGACAGTTTCTGGAACAAGCACACATATACATATCCATATATATGCATTTTCTCAGTTCCTCCCCTCTATTTTTATTTATTATTCTGAGGGGGTTAAAGTACAAATGTGTTCCTAGCATTAAATGTAGCATATATCATCACTAGTTAAAGCACAAATATATAGTGGGCATTTGCCCTCTTTCATGATTATGTCTGAACGCTGTTTATATTATTTTTAATGTTATTCCATATTTACTGTGTACCAAACATCCTATGAGCTTCATTCAGACAGGAGGAGAGATGAAAGCATAGCACATTTGTTTACCATTAATTGTTACTGGTTTTTAATCCAAGCCCCACCTTCTCTGTGGCAGTTTTCCCTGGGTAGAAGGGGGCTGGTGGCTGAGGGACATAAGGTCATGTGTGCATGAAGCATGGGATGCGGTCTGCTGAGGGCTAGCTTCGCCCTCCGAGGCAGCTTATGATCCTTGCTGAATCCTGCTGGCACCTGCTCCCAGTCCTCTGGGGTTGGGAGACACAGCCCAGAGCCCGCAATAAAAACCACCAAGCAGCAGCATTGTTTGGCATGGGGAACTAGAAGCAAGGGAAAGAAAATCAAAATACTATAGTCTCCTTTTTTTGCAGCATCCAGTTTTGTCTGTGCTTCTGGCTTTAATGAGGTAGCTGATGGAAATCAGAGGTGCTCCCTTTGCCCATTGCAACACTAGGATGAACCCCTCAGTAATCTTAAATTCATCCTCTGGCTGCCCTTTCCTCATGACTAGAGTGAAATGAGGCAATAAGCTCATTTGATTTGCACATCCCACAAAACTTGCCAGTGAGGTTAGAGACCTCTGTGCAGCTGATTTAAGCCTGCTGGTTCTGGGTCGGTTTCTTCTTCATAAACTGCGTAGCAGTACGCTGCAGACCCCCCAGATTGGAAACCACTAAAGTAGATTAATATTAGAAATTTGATGCTGATGGATTTAAAAAAGAAACAATCTGTTCATGCAGTATGAAAGATACAAATATGAGCTAACAGTATGGCTGTATGGCTTTATTTTTCAAACTCTGCAAGTAGAGGTACAGGCACCTCAGTAATAAGGACTAAAGCTAATCAAGTGAACTTTGCATAATTATGAGCTAAGAACTTAAAGAACATAGCATATGTCACTCATGTCCCAGAGGTGAGCACAGACCGATAGCACAGACTGGTATCAGATTATCACAGAGAGAAAATACCGTGTATGAAAGCACGGTGCAGACCTGAGCTGTGTTCCAGAGAGGGAAGCGGTTAGATTTATTGGCTTGTACATTTGTGCTATTAGTGTACCTATTAACAAATGAGGTAGTTCATTCCGACTATGCACCTTGGATTTCTTGGAAAAATGGTTTTATGGATATTGCCGAAATTAAGATGTCTTTTTGCTTGTCAGTAAGGAAAAAAATTATAGAGTTAAAAGATTTTGGACAACATTTTCTTAGAATCTAGATACTAAAATGGCCACTTTGTTGGGTTTGGATTTGACAACCTGATATTGGCATTAGCCCGAGAAGTTAATAGTCATCTGCTCTTCTCCTGCACAAAAATAATACTACAGCTATGTGTCCACAGGTGATAATGTCACTATATGTACAGTAAATGTTCACACTTACCAAAGCTGTGAGCCAAATGAAGCCCCAAAGGCTATTTAATCACCTAAATTGAAGCTTCATTTTCCTAAGTGCTGTGGCTGTAGTGACTTTCATGGAAGTCAGTAGGTTTAACTCATTATTTTAGTTTCTTTTTTTAATATTGCTTTCAAATACATTTTATTGTGTTTTGTTTTATTTTGTTGTCTGTATTTCCAGTGGGGCTGTTCTTAAATAACAGATTTTTATAATCATAACAATAAAGGTGTTACATTCAAAACATTATTTATGGGCGAAGAAGAAACACCTTATATATAAAGCCAAGAATTTATTATTAGTATCATTTGAATTTTAACAGTGTAATCCAGGAATCATTATTAGTTGAGATCTAATTATTACAGAAAATAATATTTCTGTACAGGAAAAAGTTTCAGTAATAATAATAATAATGTCAAAATTGTTACACACACACTTCTTAGCTTCTACTGCTGGTGTTTTGTCCACCCTCCCCCTGCTCCTGCGGGTCCTGAAATGGGCAGTTTCAGTTGGTGGTGGTCGGTGGGGGCATTGCAGCGTGTCATTGGATATGATGTTCATCACAATGGTTTCTTTTTCCTCACTCTAGGATCTACTTGGGAGCGTTTTTATGTTTGCTAACACACTTTTAGACCTTGCTTGTTTCTTCACTGATCTGAAGCTCCACATTACAGCTGGGTTTACTATACACAGTGCCTTTCATGTATGCTAGATACTTCTTTGTTCTCCTTGTTACCCCTAAAAGCAGTTTTGTCCAGACCCAGATCTGCATTTCTTTAGCTGAGCACAGGTGAGTTGTTTATAGCTGTGAGGTCTCCAGTGCCAGACTGTGCCCATCTCTCTAGCAATGGCAATACCATATTATGAGGCTACAGGGTAACAGAGATCATGATACAATTAAGGCATGCTTCATAGAGTATGGGTATATATGTAGAAAATGTGAAATAATGTACACGTGAAAGGTAGCTGTAGTTTGGAGTGTCAAATATGTATTTTTCTAAGGGGCTCTCCACTCACCTGTCTGTTATAATGTAAACAGTAGCACACTGTTGGGGTGTTTTGCTTTTGTTTCATGAAATATTTTCATTTGTTTGCTGAGACAGATAATACAGTAAATTGCACATCTGACAGAGCTGGCATTCTAGTTATTCATTATCAGGTAATATTCATACATATCAGAAAAAATGCTGAACTTTTTTATAAAACTCAGATGCAAAGACACAGTCCAATACAAAATTCCGTACAGTGGAATTTTATCTGTAAATCAACAAAAGGCACAGTAGGAGCACTAGGGCAAGGCAAGAGCAGGAGACTGGATTTATACTCCCGTGTTTACTGATTTCTAATGCAGAGTCCACAGCTCTCCGTTCATTTATCTTCAGGAATATGTAATGCATTTCTTCCTATTTATTCCTGGGTGACAGTATGTATGACTTAACATGAGACACCAGTCCAGAGACATGTATTAGATACTGTGAACTGAGAGTGTACACCCATAAAATTTTTATCTTTGGGCACTTGTCTACTGCCTGCAAGGGAATGGTTGCAGATGCAGTGTAAAGGATTGGGCAGCTGGGCAGTTATTACCATACCTCGTGACCAGGAGTGCATGTGTTGCATTAGTGATAAGGCAAAAGGAGAGCATCCTTATTTCTCTTATCTTCTGCATCTGTAAAGTGACACTTTTTGTATCGCTGTGAACATTAAGAACCAGGAGGATGAGGTTTTCTCCTTGTTTGTACTCCTGTTAATCCATTTAACTTAGTATCACAAACAGCACAAATTAGCTGCTGGTAGTGTTTTGGCCATGCTATTCCCTGCTGATAAAACTCTTCCATTTCCCTTCCACTGTAAAAAATGTTGGAGTGCTTAGCAACTCTTGGAATTTAAGTTATATATAGTGATTTATCTTTCAGAGATGATTCTGAGTTTTGAATATTTTTTTTTCATTACCCTGGTAGTAAACTTTCCAGCCTTATAAAATTGGGAAAAAAAGAGAAAAGAATTGGTTCTCCTGGGGAGGCGGCTGCACTGGAATGGTTTTCATGTGAAGGAAGTACAAGTTACTCACAGAGCACCTCACGTTTCAGATTCCTTTATCTTTCTTTTAGTAATTCAAGTGCTTATTGCACTAACTTGTGGGATACAGATCCAGGGGTATGCATGGGAACAGGGCCAGTATGTTTTTAACAGCAGATCACCAACAGTCTGCAGTGCACAGGGTAACCACTCTGGCAGTAATCGTACTGATTCTAGCACTATTGCTAGACTTTCAATTTTGGCTCTAACGAGCCATGCAATCATGCCCATTTACAAGTGACTGATGGTGGGTGCAGATAACCAAGCGAAAAATTCCTTTAAATGCAGCTCCTCCTCCTGCATGCTACCAAAATATGCATAATGATAGGTAAGAGCCTCCACATTTCCGGCATTACCTTGTCAGCTGAAATACAGCAGTGGAGAAAACTGTGCTTGGATTGATTCAGGCAGATTATGCTGAAGGGCCTGCACTTGCAGGGAGTGTTTATTTAGATGTATTAAGACCAAATACAGAAAACACCCTGTGATTTTAACAAGTAAAATACAGTTATATGATATGCTTGAAAGGGTCAGGCCTTCTTTGCCGATTTCTAACCTGTGAACTGTTTGCCAAATTAGTAACAGAAGTTGTAACTAGTATTGCAAGGTTGCTATATATGTATTTATATGCTTTGACTATTTTGTACTATCAGCTGGTGCAGTAGGTTCAATATTGTCATTCTGAAGTGAATTTTTAAACATATAATTACATGAAGCTGAAGTAAAAATCATATTGTAATATCTAATATAAACAAGGTATTCTATTTCAAGTGGTTCAGTCAAACTTAAAGTAAGAAAATCCAGTAATGGGAGGTTTAAAAATAGAACCTTTCCCTTTTATTAATTTAAGCCATTTTAAAGGGCAAAAATATACCGTGAAAGCTTATATTTAGGCTCTTACTTTTCTGTTTTTAACAGGACTGGGAGTTTCCACATTTTATGGGTGATGTTGAAGTGAATCTCCCAGGCTTGCCATCAGCACACATGCAGTTCAAAGTACCTTATTTCCAAAAGATCTTCAAAGAGGAATATCACATACATATAACAGGTATGTAATCTTAAAGATTGTGACACAGTCACACAGTGAACTGCTTCGGTGTAGTTCTGTAGATTCTGTAATAGGTTCATGCTAACATGTTCTGAAGCACATACTTTTGTGTGTGTGTGTGTCCCAGATTACGATTTTTCTATCTATCTGTCCATATCCATATCATCCATGTATAAACATCTCGGGAGATGAGGAACCTGTATCTTTCAAATCAGAGAGACCTGCTGTTTTTCATGGATTTCAGCAACTTCTTGTGACACTAAGTAATACCTAATGTAGCTTCAGAGATCTTTTATCTAAATTTACTCTCCAGGGGAATTAGCGGCTTATTTCATTTTCAAATCTCTTATGCTTTGCTATGCCTTTGCTATGATTTATGCTAATATCTTTTCATAACTTCAGTCATTCTCATCTGGCAAAGGCCACTCATAACCGTACTTCCATCAGTCATCTAACCGGAAGCAGACAGTTAAATAACCTCAAATAAAATAGAGTTGCAGTTATTCAAATGGATGGTACATATAGATAAAAAGTATCTGATCCTTGCATACTGTGAGACAGTATTTTAATAACAGTAGGGAATGAAAAAAAGAAGGTTGAATAGGGATAAATATTTTGTTTTTACCTTCAAGCTATGCAGAAGGAGCATAGCTCCTCTCTCTACATTGGGAAGAGGTGGATAATAATGGATAGCAAAAGAATTCAGGTATGAATTGACAGGGGTCTTTAACTGCTAATATAAACAATCACAGCACCTGATACTGTACAGAAATAAGATAGATGAGGGCATCCAATGACACAGCCATATGAAACTCCTGCAGAGCAGGGACAAAAGGAACTTTCAGATATGAAACAAAGATAAGGCCAAGAGCTAGCAGGTGAGTCACAAGCTCACCAGGCAGCAAAAGCCAAGGGAAGAAAATGTGCCGAGGAGGAAAGAATGGTAAACTCAGGACTTAGTCAAGATAGGCTGCATGAGGCCTCAGAAAAGGCATTTTAAGTAGAGAAGGTAGAAATCTGAGTGATTGGATTAAAAACCAGAAAAGAAGAGAAAAATGAGTGCAAAAATTACCTGCTGGCTATTGAATGAGGGAAGGCAAACGAGCCAGTAGGAAGTACAGATGGAGGGATGGAAAGTTTTTCAAAATTGGATGTAGGTGCCCTGCTGGAATACTGGGAGAGAGCAGACAACCAGCAAGAAGAAAAAAGGGCTGGGGCATGTCTGAGTGAGACTATTTGAGCCACTAGTGGTTTATGGAACAGAATGAAGTAAATGATCTCATGGTCAGTGACTAGAAGGTGTAGGGTGAGGGAAGATGGGATGTGTACATGATGAACATATTTTTCTCTCCCAAGTGAGCAAAAAGGGAAAGGAGAGGGAAAAAAAGAGTATAAGCATCAAATATTTGATTGAAGGATAGTGAAAAAGATTTTTTTCTGCTTCTCAAGACTAGAGCATGAATTTGGATGTGCTCCGTCCCACAAGGCTCCCAGATGCCCTGCAGTTATTCCATCGTATAAGAAGTAGTAGAATGGGTGCACAGAGGAGCATGAACAATGACTGAGGCATGGTAGGGTGGGCTGCACCATCAGATACAGAAACTCAGGAAATAATTAATGTAGATGAAAAACAATGGGTGGTAGAAGAGGGACTGAAGAGCAAAGAACAGCTTTGCATTGTAGAAGAGACAGGGATATTGATGATAATCAGGGAAGAACAAAGAGTAAGCAACAGCAAAGAACATATATTAGGGATCAGAAATACAACTGCTAGCAGTGCTGCTGTTTGAAAACAGACCAACCGAGAGAAACCAATATTTATGCATTGTAGAGTCTTCTGCAGAGAGGACTGGAGGCCTTTCTGATTTTCTGGCAAGAAGGTGTCCTTTTAATGAGGATGAGCTAATGAATAGGGGCTGAGGAATATTTTTCCCTGCTCAGCATTAACAAGATCCATTTATTAGATTCACTAGACAAATCAATCCATTTGACTGCACATCACGTACTCTGTCTACTGAGTGCCTGTTTTATCTCGGTGCTACACCACCCTTTAGGAGTTCTAATAAACAGCCATAACACGTGGCACAAGAACCTCCCTTTGGGTAAGTTTTGCTTGAACCATCTGTTCTTGCCATCAGTTCTTGTCTTAGGTTAGGTTATCATCTTGGATTATTTTCAAGCTCTAGTTGTTGTGTGGATGTGTAGATATTTGTAATTTTCTACTCCAGTCAAGGAGCTAATAAAAGAAAGAACTGGTTCAATATATATATATATAAGAAGATGAATGTAATCCAGTCTGAAATGAGGGTAGAGAGTGATGCACATGAATGCAACAGCAGCAGATGACTTGGGGGTAGGACACTGATAATGGCAGGAAGCCTGCTGTATTAAGCCCCGTTTAATACATGGGATCCGGGATGTTAAATTTAACCATAGGACTTCTTTTTAGTTACAAGCAGGAAAAGAAGCCTAAGGCTTGAATATTGTTTGTTTTAGTACTTGCTATAGAATCATAGAATGTCCTGAGCTGGAAGGGACCCACAAGGATCATTGAGTCGAACTCATTTCCCTGCACCGGACAACCCCAAATTCAGACTATATGACTGAGGGCCTTGTCCAAGTGCTTCTTGAATGTCATCAGGCTTGGTGCCATGACTGCCTCCCTGGGGAGCCTGTTCCAGTGCTCCACCACCCTCTGGGTGAAGAACCTTCTCCTAATATCCAACCTAAACCTCCCCTGGCACACCTTCCTGCCATTCCCTTGGGTCCTATCGTTGGTCGCCAGAGAGAAGAGATCCACGCCTGCCCCTCCTCCTCCCCTTGTGAGGAAGCTGTAGACCGCGATGAGGTCTCCCCTCAGTCTCCTCTTCTCTAGGCTGAACAAACCAAGTGACTTTAGCCATTCCTCATATCGTTTCTCCTCTAAACCCTTCACCAACTTCGTGGCCCTCCTCTGGACACTCTCTAGAAGCTTTATATCCTTGATGTACTGTGGCACCCAAAACTGCACACAGTACTCAAGGTGAGGATGCACCAGTGCAGGGTAGAGCGGGACAATCACCTCCCTCAACCGGCTGCAATGCAGTGCTTGATGTAACCCAGGACATGGTTGGCCCTCTTGACTGCCAGGGCACACTGTTGGCTCATGTTCAACTTGCCATCAACCAGAACCCCCAGGTCCCTCTCTGTGGAGCTGCTCTCTAACCTCTCATTCCCCAGTCTGTATGTACATCCAGGGTTGCCATGCTCCAGGTGCAAAATCCGTCACTTGCTCTTGTTAAACTTCATGCGGTTGGTGATTGCCCAGCTCTCTAATTTGTCTAGATCTCTCTGCAGGGCCTCTCTGCCTTTGAGAGTGTCAACAGCTCCTCCCAATTTTGTGTCATCAGCGAAGTTAATTAGTAATTCTTCAAGTCCTGCATCCAAGTCATTTATAAAGAGATTAAAGAGTACCAGCCCCAAGATGGATCCCTGTGGAACCCCGCTAGTGACTGGCCGCCAGCCCGATGTAACCCCATTTACTATAGCCCTTTCAGCCCGACCCGTCAGCCAATTGCTCACCCATTGCATTATGTGTTTGTCCAGCTGTTTGCTGGACCTTTTTGTCCAGGAGGATACTGTGAGAGACAGTATCAAAAGCTCTACTGAAATCCAAAAAGATCACATCGACTGGCTTCCTTGGTCAACTAGGTGGGTAACCTTGTCATAGAAGGAAATTAAGTTTGTTAGGCAGGACTTTCCCCTTGTGAACCCGTGCTGGCTGGGACCAATGACTCCATTGTCTTTCAGGTGTTTTTCAATAACTCCCAGAATAATCTTCTGCATAATTTTACCAGGCACGGAAGTGAGACTGATGGGCCTGTAGTTACTGGGGTCATCCCTGTTGCCCTTCTTGAAGACTGGAACAACATTTGCCAGCTTCCAGTCAACTGGCACCTCTCCAGATTCCCAAGAGCATTGAAAAATCATTGAGAGAGGTCTCGTTATGACATCAGCCAGCTCTTTAAGTACCCTCAGATGAATCCCATCAGGCCCCATTGACTTACAGGGATCTAGCTGGAGCAGCAAGTCCTGCACAAGTTCAGGGTTTATTTGGAGTTTATCATTCCCACAGTCATGGTTCTCTAGCCTAGGGCTCTGGGAGTCCCTGAGCCTACCATCGGTGTTGAAGACCGAGGCGAAGAAAGCATTAAACATCTCTGCCTTATCTATGTCCCTGCTTGTGAGGTGACCATTCTCATCAAGCAACGGGCCAATGTTATTTCTGGCCTGCCTTTTGCCATTAATGTATTTAAAAAGCCCTTCTTATTGTCCTTCACAGTACTGGCCAGCTTCAACTCTAATTGAGCTTTGGCTGCACAAATTTCCTCCCTGCAGTGGTGAACAGCATCCCTATAGTCCTCCCATGTCGCCTGACCTAGCTTCCACCAGCCATATACTTTCTTTTTTCTCCTTATTTCTAGAAGAAGATCCCTGGTCAGCTAAGCCGGCCTTTTGCCTCGCCTGCTTGGCTTCCTACACTTTGGAATTGCCTGCTCCTGTGCTTTTAGGAGGTGGTACTTAAAAAGCGACCAGCACTGATGGACCCCAGCACCTTCAAAAGCTTTTCCCAGGGGACCTTACTAAGCAGTCCCCTGAGCAATCTGAATTCTGCTCTCCTCATGTCCAGGGTTGAGGTCTTGCTGGCAGCTTTCCTCCTGTCACCACAGATTTTAAACTTCACTGTTTCATGGTTGCTGTGGCCAAGTCGGCCACCAATCTCCACTTCACCCACAAGGCTCTCTCTGTTAATAAGCAACAAGTCGAGGAGGGCACCCTTCCTGGTCGGTTCCCTTATTACCTGTACCAAGAAGTTGTCATCCAGATGGTTTAGGAATCTTCTGGACCTGTTTGTCTCAGCCGTGTGGTATTCCCAGTTGACATCTGGCAAGTTGAAGTCCTCCATAAGGACAAGGGCAGATGACTAGAGGCATCACTTAGTTCCTTAAAGAATAACTCATCAGTGTCATCCTCCTGGCTGGGTGGCCTATAGTAGACTCCCACAACAACATCTGCTTTATTTGTCTGTCCCTTAATCCTTACCCAGAGGCTCTCAACTGTGCCATCACCAACTGGAAGCTCCATGCATTCCAGCTCCTCCACTGCATACAGAGCCACCCCACCGCCTCGCCTGCCCTGCCTATCCCTCCTGAAGAGCCTGTAACCATCCATCATGGCACGCCAGTCACAGGACTCATCCCACCAGGTTTTGCTTATGCGAAATAGGGATATAGGGATAAAGTCAGGTTGTAAATCTATGACCTGTGCACTGCTTTGTAGAAACTAGAATCCCTTTTCTCCCAAGTAGCAAGGAGAAAGAAAGCATGACTGAAATAACATTCACCATCTTTTTCCTGGCAAATTTTATTCACCATAAATTCTTTTACAGTCTGTTTTGCTCACTGTTGATTGATATAAATAAAAGCAGCCCTAGGACTCCCCTGAGCAGCCCTATTCGGTGCTCGGTTGCTCTAATGAGCAACGGTCCCACATAGAAGCAGCTCTAAGTAAAGGGGCATTCAGAGGAGTAAAGGACTTCAAACCACCTTTCTGTTGGTGTGTGCTTAATGGCTTCATGCAAGTTCTGTACAGATGAAGGATTTCAGTTACATGCTCTGTGTTGCCAACTCTCCTGATTTTATCACAAGTCTTAAGACGGTTGCTTTTTTTTTTTTTTTTGCTATTTTGTCTTAAAGTCTTAAGTACTCCTGAATTCAGTTTCAGTGACTACATGAGAATTTCAGCTTTCATAAAAGCTCATGATTGCAGAGAAAAAAAAGAAATGTTGCTTGTGCATAATTCCATGTCTAAAAAAGCAGATAAATAAAACAGTACTAAGTGTATTATTTTTAACCCATCTTGTTACTTTAAACTAATAACATGCTTTCTTAGGCCTGACTTGTGATTTCTGAATGTCGTAAGCTGGCAGTAATATTGAGTTAACATCTGCAGCCTGTAGCTGATATGCTTCAGTGTAATTTTAAATTTACTGTCAAAAGCATATCTTATTTTTACCAGTAACTGAGTACCTCATTTTGCTCAAATTCTTCACATTTAGGAACTCCTAGCAAGCATCTACTCAGTATTAAATATTTTTGTCCTGTTTTGATAGGTGCTTTTGTCTATGAACATCAAAAATAACTTGAAATCCTGCATCAGCTTAACTCATCTGGATTTCCCTTGACAGATGGTTCGTTGCAAAGTGTGTGTTTTTCTTCTTGGGCTGCTGTTTATGAAAATACATAGTCTATCCTAGTTTCTATAATACCCAGGGAAATTTGTAAAACTTAAAAGTAAATTTTGTTACTTCAGATTCTTTCATGCTTAAAAGGCACTAGGGGGCCTGGCTGGTACCCTTTAATAGCAACACTGGAGATCCAAGAGCATGTGCTGTCAAGTATGTGGATAAATTTCAAATAGGAAATGTTAAAGCTTGGGTATCAAAACAGATGTGAGATTTTTCTGGCTGTTTATAAACGTGTTTCTGAGTGCTGATCTAGCCAGACTGCCCTTCCACCCAAAGGAGAAATCATCACCTTCATGGCTGGCAAGTGTGTAGCATCGCTGGCTTGTGGAGTTAAACCAAAAGTGTGTCTAGATTCAGGCCAAGCATTGCCTACACAGGGAAAGCTGAGGGAGCCCATGGGCAAAAATAGAAAGGTTAGAGGTAAAAACAAAGTTGGCCATGCACACAAATGTGAAAAAACCTCAGAGGATTTGTGGCTTAGTTCAGCTGTGAGTGGTCTGTATGCATGTATCTAGCTAATACAAGTAACGTGACAGAAGATATGAAGAATGTTTCAAAGATACCTGAATGTTTTACAGAGGTGACTGGATGGTTTTAGACACAAATTGCAATTGAGATAAGAGTCTAAAGTCAACATTTCCTACTCTAGGCTCTGGCTGTGGTTGCACAGCATGAGGCCACTTGAGTCTAGCCTTAATAAGTGGAACTTTCACATTTCCTCTTGGCATCAGGAGGGATGCTGAGGACTGGCTTCTACACAAGACCTCTTTTTTAGGACATGACTCTTCTGTTACAGAGTGGACATGCAAAACTAAAAATACTTCAGAATCAGCAGCTGTTTTGGAATATTTGGACCTGCAGGATCTGCCTCAATTGCCAAATAAATCAGTTGCCTGTGGGATTATGGACTGGTTGCTGAACCTGTCATAGACCTTATCAGCCTCTTAAAAAATGAGCACTGCTCAAACATCTTGTTCAGCTGGCAAAAATAGGTGCCTTTCTGAAAAAAGGAAGAAGAAAAATCCATACCTCTTTCACCATGAGAAAACCCCTGGCATTCACATGCAGTGCACAGTTGTTCAGCTTCAGCAGGAAGGGGAAAGTGTTTCTAAGCAGAGTCCCATATAGGCTCGTGTTCAGAGCATGGTCCTGTGATGCAGGTCCAAACTGCCATAAGTGGAGATTGTTCTAGGGTCAAGATTTCCCTTCTGGTGAGTGCCCTAGCCATGAGCATACAATCCTCCTCAACAGCTATGCTTTCTCAGAAAACAGGGATTAAGTTATCATCCCCAAATAGTGGTCATAGGCTACAATGCCTAGAAAAACGTTTCGTATTTTGCATCACAGCTTCACAAGGACACCCGGTGCATGCTCTTGGCTAGCTACATACCTCCAGTTTTTCTTTTTGGGAATCTTTACTGCACCAAATTTCAATATTGCACTGTGTCTCCAAATATACCAAACCAGATTCCTGACTCTCCAAATGTCATGTGTAACATGTAAGGATGTCAGCGCTGTGGAAACCAGTTATCAACCAGGTCTTTTTTAGGTAGTGCATGGCTGAATGACACAGCCTATTTTACCACCTGATTTTCTTCACTGTAACTTCACTGGAGAGTCTGGGTATAAGTCTTCGCAGTTTCCTGAACTTCCAGTCTTGAGAGCTGATCTTGCTAAATGCTTCCATTTCAGATTGTGTCTATGAAGAAAATCCACCTGCTCCAAGAAGTGCTAAATGGTGCCCAGTGTAGGCCAGTATTCTTGGTCACACAGACCTCTCTGGAGTAGAACCAACCCTAGAGCAATTGTGGTACTGATCCTACAGAAATTGGTTAAGAGACAAATTAAATTACTTCATAGTGTGGGACTCCATTTTCCCTTACCACATTTCATCTGTAATGAAATGTGAAGCATTCTAAAAGAAATTTTATATATATATTAAGGAAATTAGTATTTATAGCTTCATAATATATTTATTCTGACTTTTTGCAAAACTATAAGCTTGAGCTTGTTTATGTGTAAGGTGACAGGTCAAGAGTGACTTCTAATTTACCAAGCTTATTTCCTATATAAGCTTGACATATGACTTAAAGTTTGCTATAAAAAACATTAAGCTAAAATTAAGTTGCAATAGACGATCATTTCATATACATAGATTATGTATGTGTATAATGTTAAAGATTGGTCAGTATAATAAGTCTCAAAAAGTAATTGTCATGGGGAATTATCATCAAATGGATGTTTGTGAGTGGAGACTGTCAGGCCTCTTGGTTCAGTCCGTTTCAATACATTTATCACTGATCTAGAAGGATTGCTTGGTAAACTGGGCTTATTTGGCTATCACGCCTGCTAGTACCGCAGTAAAGTACATGTCTTGGAAGAGGGATAGACAGCACAGGACACTGTGTTCTAGACAGAGGCAAATACTTTCTGTAAGTAACCAAGACAGCACTAACTCCCAGTCATTTTGTGTCTAAGGAGATGAACGCAGCCCTTGGCTACAGGGAATACTGAGTAGGAGTAAGAAGATGTCATTGTGTTCATATATGGTTATAGTGAGACTGTTACTCATATACAGTGTTTGATTCCGGTGACAACAGTTTTTAAAAGAAAAGGAAAAATCATAGAGCTCATCAAGCATGACAGTGATGCAGAAGATGGAAAAAATGTCTAGAAATGAGAAATTTAAGGAGTTTTGAGGAGATCCACTGTAGAACAGAAGCAGGTCTCAGGCAACTAGCTGCCACTTAGACATACATGTCACGATTCATCTTAGTTAACTGGGGTTTCTGCATCTAAGCTGTTTGTCTGAGCACACTTTATAGTCCACACTGACCCAATGATCCCAACAGTAGAGCTTAGGGCTGTGCTCCTGCCTGCCTAACTCTGTCTAGGAGCTGAGTGAGGGAGTTTCAAGTTCATGCTTTTTATGAAACAGGAATAATTGAAATGCATATCTCTCTTAGATCAGGTGAGCACTCAAATTCTTAACATAAGAAGGGTGGAACCTTTTTTAGACAGATCCATCTTAGAAGAGATTCACAATTATGAAACTACAGTGTAGGATAGATACTATATGAAGCCTGAGATCAAGCAACCTGGCTACCTCTATTCAGCATTTTCAGTGTTTTCTTCTAGCTTCTTAGTCAACTTCTTCACCAGCAGCAGGCTGCCGTCTCAGGTCTTACTCCTTAGGTGGCTTGCTCTACACATGTCGCATTTAGGACAATGTAGTCACACAGGTGATTGCTGTGAAATCCACTGGGTGCCATCATGCCTAAAGAGGAGGTAGGTCATAGCTCAGCATTGCAATGTCTAAGATTTCTTTGTCAGTCATACCTGAAACCTACAATCAAGAAAACCATAACAGTGTATTTTGGCCTTTAAAAAGGCCATCTCAATAATGTCCCCATTTCATTATGCTTCGTATTTTGATCTTTCAGCTGTCTGTTTTGTCCCTACACATCTTCACTCTTGCCACGTCTAGCTGAAGGGAAAGAGCAATACTGGTCCTACATGAGTTTTTCCCCTTCCTAGGGTCTAGCAGATCTCTCTGGAACGTCACCTGTCTTGGCTCTGCAGAAACACGAAGTACCACAGATAATATTTTGATGAAGCCAATAACAAAAGAAGTGGAAGATTTTTTTGGATGGGCTTATGATGCATTTTCCTGGGAAAAGAATATGGCTTAAGGAATTAACTTTGGGGCAAGACAGCAAGGAGTTGCTTTCTGGTTGAAACACAGAGTAATATTTGATGACATTATTGTTTCAAAAAGTGTCCAAGTGAACAACCATAACAGAGAAAGGAAGTTTAGAATGCAGCAAATCGTGTTTTCTTTCAAACTGGTCATAGATAAACAGATAATGGTTCTAATATTTGTTTCATTGTCATTTGTGTTTAGCCTGTTTTCCTCACGAAATGAGAATTTTGTGACCACGTTCTCTGTGTGGGCTGGTCTCACTCTTTCTCTGCTAAGCAGAGCATCAGCTCAGCATCAAATAACTTTTGAACCCACAGCCAGTTTCAAAAACATTTTTCAGAGGGTGGGGATCTGAAAAATAGTGATATTATCATTGTGTCCTATCAAATGGTGGTTAGGTAAAGGAGAATCATCTAAGTTAGTGCCCAGCTGAGGAAAAAGCAGGGAGAAGTCAGCCATTATATTCTCTTTGACAGCAGCCAATTGATCAGTGAATATGGGTGTCCCAGACAGCCCATCAACACACACTATGCAAGATATATTCTGTCTCTGTCTGTTGAAAGGTCATACGTGATGGGGAAGCTAGGATTATTCTGATGGAGAGAAACACATGAAATACAGGGCAAAAATCCACAGGAAACAGCATTAAACTAGATTATATTGTTTGTTATAATATTTCATATTTTAGCATTTATTTTCAGTGTCTTGGTGTTGATTTAAGAAAATTAAATATTATAAAATGTGGTGATAATCTTCTAAAACCATAATTTTCTTTAACAGGTCAATTATAATTTTGATAAAAACCCAGAAAAAAAGATACAGAAGTTATTCAGGAATTATGTGAACATGATTGGCTGCAAGGTCTTTCCAGTGCAGTTTGATTTCTGGATAGTAACAATAACACAAGAGAATGAACATTCTTGTTCATTTTCAGTCTAAATATAATCTAGACTGAAGAGGACTATTAAACACAATTGCTGAAATACAAGGAGTTACTCTCCTTACCCTCCTGGAGCATTCTGGTCGTACAATTTGACCTCACAGACTTTCAGGAACTGGAATCCATTTATTCTTTACAAGCCAATGGCATAAGTAATTTGATAGATACTCTGATATGTTCATTTTCTTTTTCACTTGAAACACTTAAATATGATTCCAGCATAGACCAATATCATTCATCACTAGCAGGAACATTCCTCCAGGAATGTCCTTTCACATAATGGTGACATGTAGATTTGCTGGTTTCTTGGGTGCTGCCAGTCATCACTGCACAGGTAAGAGCTTAACATATGTACAGCTACAATATAAGAGATGCTTTGACTATGAAAAGAGTATAATTTATTTTGTATATTCATAGAATAATTTAGGTTAGAAGGGACAGCTGGAGTGTTCCAACACCCAACTCAAAGCACGGCCAACTTTGCAATTGCATAAAGTTATCTTTAATGTCTGTTGGATGTCTGGAGGAAGCATGCAAAAGAGCAGTTTTAAATTATAAAAGGAGAAAGGTTTCCTCCTCCAGTATTGCACGAGCTTAATGTTAGACTATGAGTCACTCCTTGGAGGAGTTTCTCACTACACGGACTATAGGAAAAGCTAAGCTGACTAGCCTCCCAAGACTACAGTCAGCCCTTTCTATTTCTCAAGGGTGTAATATCTCTAAATCCCAGTTTATCCAATTGCCCCCACCTGAATATGTCTGCGTACCATTGTTGGTGTATCAAACAATATATGTATATACTCTTAAAATTTACATAATTACCAACCCCAAAATCGTCAGTCGCTTCAGTGATTCCTGGCATATAAACAGTTCTGTCAAATATGGCCTTTTCATGGAAATTTCCATATGAATATTTTTTAAGCCATTGAATTAGTGCTTTTTCAGATTTATTGATATATACCACATCGCCTAGTGGTCTAATCAACAGGTCACCTACCAAATGTAATGTGAATTCAATTGATACACTGCTGTGCTGGTGTTACAAGATTATTTTATTATGTGTCCAGACCTAATTGTGAAATACTAGGAGATACTCAGCATAAATCTGACTATGGTGGAAATTTTATTACAATTTTGCTTAACAGATTAATAAAAAAGGTCGTTTTTTTTTTTCTCTGAGTAGCTTTTGCATATGACTGCATTTGTACTGCTTCTAAAATAGATATATCAGATGACAGAACTTTCTTTTTCCAAACAGGCAAATGGTTTAACTATGGAATTATCTTCCTTGTTTTAATCTTGGATCTGAATATGTGGAAGAACCAAATATTTTACAAACCTCATGAATATGGTCAATATATTGGTCCTGGACAGAAGATCTACACAGTGAAGGACTCAGAAAGCTTGAAAGACCTTAATAGAACTAAGTTATCTTGGGAGTGGAGATCCAATAACACTAACCCATTGACCAACCGGACCTATGCTGAAGGAGACATGTTCTTGCACAGCAGATTCACAGGCTCTAGCCTTGATGTCAAATGCCTGGCTTTTATTCCAAGTTTGCTGGCTTTTGCTTTGTTTGGTTTCTTCATCTGGTTCTTTGGGAGATTTCAGAAAACTGACCAAGGCATGGAGAATTTAGACAAATCATACACAAGAATGAAACGAAAGTCACCGTCAGATATGGGAATGACACGAGAAAATACACAGGTGTTAGTAGAAGAACCATTAAGTTTTCAAGAACCACATCTCGTATCCATAAAATCAGACTTAAGTGAAATAGTTTTTAATTCTTCCCTCCTAACTTCTGAAAACTTGAATGCACAACTCAATGAACAAGATAGCCCTTTACAGCCAGTACCAGAGTCCTCTGTCCCTAAGAGTAATCCTGTGACATAGAGGCAAATACCCAGGAAGATCAGTTTAAATAAGCAGTTACTATAAGATTTCAGTTTTAGCTTTTGTAAGTTAAGATTTACATAGTGTTTAGAATAAGAAACTCAACCTATACCAAAAGGTGCTCAGCATGCTTTTTCTAGGAATTTTGTTTTTTATTTGTATTATAGTACGTGCCTACTGTATATCAACATTCCTTTATAGATTGCTTCCCAAAATTGCACAAGCTATTTATTAATACATTACCTTAACTGTATAATAGTGTATTAGATGATTACTTGCAGGTATAAAACTCTACCGTGGTGGTGCCTTGAGACATTAAACTGTTTTTTAACTCAACACCAGATGTATAGCACAGTTCTTCTAATCTATTTTGCAAAGCTTTTTGTATATGGTTATTTCAAGTATCATTTGATGTCTTGACAGAGGAGATAAATATAGTTATCCCAAAAGAAGGGTTTCTGTTAGGACATCACAACTTGACTTTGTTACTTACTCATCCATGAAGCCAGTGACTTTGATGACCGGACTGCAGAGAAGCATGTTGATTACCTTTTCATTTTTGCTGGCTAGCTGCCAAACACAAACACAGATTCATTATGCGGTAAACAGCAGAGTGATAATACAGCATGGGTCACTACTTGTGAAAATACTACTTTCTCCATCAGTAATATCAATTAGGTGATAATGCCTAATTATATTTTTCCTAATTAAAGATTAACTGCTCCTTGATTAAAAGTTTTGCCCTTCACCTTTTAGAAACAGAGGTGAAAATACATGGTTGAAGCAACTGTTTCCATCATCACACCAAACCTATGCAACATCAAAGAGCCAATGGAGTGATTACAGTAAAGGACACAAAGCCCGTTAAATCCGGTATTTGTGTGGTTCGCTGCAGATATGGTCTGGGCGTATGTAAAACATACACAGAAACACACCACATAATAGACAGTCTAACTTCTCCAAATACTGAAGAAATGTTTGGGGGTTTTAATTAAAATAGAATAGTAATTGAATTTTATTGTACCCTTTTTTTTCCTCCATTCATTAGCCAAGAGTAAGTGTAACCTGGAAGCAGGAACATAGAAAAAGTGGGTTTTTTTGCTTTTTTGAAGGAGACTTTGTAATGTGTATTCCTCTGCTGTATGATCAAACTATATGCACTAGAGAAACTGCATATCTAAAACATCAGAAAGACTCTGATTTGCCTCTAATTTAGTTCTATAAATTGTTGTTACAAGTTACTAAATAATAAGTCATTTTTAAGTCTGAATTATTTTCCTGTTATTTACTGGTGTTGCTGTATTTTGTCTTTGTGACTTTTTTATCTCCGTTGTTTTGATCTCTTTGCTTTTAAGTTTTCGGAATGCTGAATTTAGCATGCATAATAGAACTATGCATTTATTAACTGTCACTTGAGAGCCAATTTTAATAAACATCATTCAACAATTGTTTATTATGAGGCAGGAACATATTCTGTTAGTTTTGCAATTTTTTAAACATTTTACCCATGCATTGTCCTATTTAAAATCGTAAATATTTCTGACACTAAAAAAGACAGGCAGTATCACAGTAATGTCAAAATCAAATATTTTGCTTATGGAACATTTAATATGTCATCAGGAGAAAGTTCACTTTATAATCAGGCTAAATTTTTATCCACTAAAAATTATGACTAAAAATAAATCTATTAGCTTTTGCCTACTGCAGCCTATAAACTTATTTAATTGACTTAAGATACAGTCAAAGAAAAGCCATTAATTACTAATGGTAAAACACTGTGAGATCCTGCTTGTATTATACAAGATATGTTATATGGTATATATACTATATAAGATAACGTATTGATGTTTGACTTTCAAACAGCATTTGATTCTTAAGTAGTTACAGAAATAGCTGATTAATTTTGCAGACACATGCTTCTCTTGATGTTTTGCATACTGTGAACCCAAGTACTGAAAATCTCCCGTTAACTCATTTCTCCTTTTCATGCATGGGAGTGGTTACAGCCATTAATATGTTGGCAGAAAATGAAAGAATTACTTGAGCCTTACAGCCTGCATGATTACATGACTCTGAGAAAACTGTTATTAAGCAACTGATCCGCAGCTAAAATAATTCTGTGACCTCACATTGAGTTAATGCTTTTAAGGTCATTATAAGCCTGCATGAAAGAGAGAAAAGCATCAAGTAATCCTAGATTTTGTATGAGTATTTAAATTAATGGTCAAGCAGAGAGACTGCTTATATCACAAATTCATAAGAAGTTAAAAGTTTCAGTGTAGCCACTCACTATGGTCAATTCATCAATTTAATTAAAGGAGTTGTGTGGGAGTCTCATTTGTAAACACAGACACAGATGGGAGAAGAGAGTATTTCCACTCTCCACTTCCAGTGTCTAGTTTGAGAAGCCTGAGTTAGGTGGCCTCTTTATTCTACATTGCTCCATGAGTTACTTACTCCAGGTTGCTTCACCTCCTCTGCCTCCACTTCTATTGCCTAGAAAATACAAAACCAAAAACAAACATTTAATTGCACTATCTGCTTCCTCAGATTACATTTTTGTCTAATTTATGCAGAAAGTAGATCTGTTGCGTTTTAAAATATTTCTGTCCTCTCCAACTAGTATTATCATACTCTGGGCTATTGCACTGTATTACAGTATGTATTAAATTATTGCTTTTCCTGTGGTGAATTGCCTCCATCATGACAACCACCTGGAAACAAAGAGCAGACACCTCTCAAAGACTGGAAAGGCAGCAGTTCAGGTACTAGACTGGCAAGCTCATTTTCCCACAAGTGAACAGGTTATGACTCACCAGTAAAAGGTGTAACAGATTTTTAATACACTGCCCTTAATTTTAACAACCTCCTAGGAGGGGCTCAGTGGGAGAGGACTTTTTATCTCAGGCCATAAAATTGAAATAGTTACTGTCCTGCAAGCAGAGTGTTACAGCTTTTTAGGTTGCATTTAAAAGTAACCAGCTTAAACTTTGAGCAGATTGCAAGAACCATAAAAATTAGACAGACCAAACTGTGAATAAGAACATAAAGTTGATTCACTTGTAGCTGCCTGGTGCAGGATATAGACAAAACACACATTTATCAGATGTAGAGTAACCTGTGCTTGGGATTACGGACAGTGACATGCAAAGATTCAAACTGTATTTATTAACAAACAGTTGCAGTCACTTTATCAACGGAAATGCCACTGCAAACACCAGACAGACCACCTCTTCTACCATACAGTCTCTCTCCTGTCCATCCACTCTAAGCCACAAATGACAAAGGGATTGTTCATTTCCCTGTACACTCAAAACTGTTCTGTGGGGAGCCTGGGCTCCCTGAATGTGATGTGGCATGTCATTGCGATGCCTAACACACAAATTCCAAGTAGGACAACCAAGGACAGGCAAAAGGAGGAAGTCTGGTCTGTGAGTTCCACAGCCTTGAGTTAAAGAAGAATGGCTTATGTGACCATTTCAGAGGGAAATCAATATAAATTGAAGTCCTGTTTCATAGGAGCACGAGGGGACAAATGGAGAGACAGCAAATCGCTAGAAATCCTTTCCATCCCCTTCAGATATTCAAACAGAAGCAGCAAGTCCCTGTTCCCAAATGCTCGCAAACCATTCTCAGCTTCCAGATGACTTCTGGGTGAGTAGCTCTTCTGGGTGACTAGGTTTTAACACCATCTTATTTCGCTCCTACCACTTCCTCTGCACGGGGGATGTCAGCGGCTTTTCACTGTTTGGGGGAAAGGGGTAGTTTTCTGAATGGGAAGTAGGGAAGAAACTTATGAAGGAGAAACCCCATGAGGCTGGTACTCTCCACACTCTCCTTACTGCAGAGAGGAAAAGCCTGAATCCAGCTGCTTTGCAAAGAGGAGGGAAGTAGCATCAAATCCTTTTAGAAATATGCGTTATAACAGCAGCACAGTCACAGAGATACTTCTAATCTCATGCTTTTCCTTTGATGTGTAGCAACTGGGGTCTGCGGAAGAGCAGCTTATCTGATTCCTGCAGGCAGGTTATAGACCTGGGTCTCATGCTGCTTTGTGACATCTGGAGCACTTCTCTTCATGCTGAATTCCTTCTTCTCTTCCTTTTTTTCTCTGCCCCCCCCCCCCCCCCCCAAGTCTGTTTCATTCTTCTGGTTTTATTTCCAATAAATCTTTATTGTTAGTGACCTAAACCACAAATCACCCACCAAAGGCCCATAATTGCTGTTATTGACGCAGTACCATCTGTACACAGGCTCTGCCCAGCCAAAGAGATTCTGCCAAAGCAGCAACAGGTACCTTTTCTAAGGCTCTGTCACAACCTAAGGACAGATCTAGTGCGAACGTGGTTATTGCAATACTGTATGGTACATCCAGAAATGTTTTGCGTCGTTCTGACCAGGTCCCTCCATGGAGCATTACAAAGGAATGTTTACAGAGTTATTTTTATGACTTGATGTATTTATTCAAGAAGACGCATAACTGTGTAACTTCTTTAAAACAACCAGAGCCCCCTCTCCTGTTGCAAGTAACCTGCCTTGCTCTCAGCTACATTCAAAGGAGACATGAGCCACATGAACATAATAGATGTTTTCCTCAAGTCTGCCTTTGTTCTAGCTCTTCAGTTCCTGGGGAAAAGGGGCTTTCAGCCTGCTCATGCACAGAGCCCCAGTGTGTCCTGCCTGGCATAGCTTCAAGGCTGGGGATTTTAAGAAAGAGCAGGCTCCTTTCTTCTCCTCAGACGGACAAGTACTGCTAGTGTGGCTGTCTGTGGTGTAATTCCTACCTATTGTCAGGAAAATGAGAAAGATGAAAGGAGTCATAATAGTCAAAATTGAAATGCAATATTTGTTTCTAAAAGGTCAATATTGGCTGCATGACGAGTGACACAGTGTGAAGCCAAAGCTATCAAGATGTGAGCATGGCTCTGTTCAGGTACACTCTGTCCTGTGGGAGTGAATCCACACCAGCTCTCACTAGGTGCTACACAGGCATAACTGAAAGCAGAAAATGGCATGCAAGCACTGAAGAAAATCAAGACAGTTTCTTTGTGATGCTGAAGTTATTGTAATTACATTTCATACTGATATAACTGGTATGTTTATTGCCTGGTACTGTATTTGCATACTGAAGAAGTCAGTTATCTCTTCTATTTGCAATCCTTTGCTCGTGTAATCAATTACCCTGAGTGAATGTTTAAAATTACTCACGAAAGAGTCATGCTTTATTATATTTCATCCAGAAGAACCAGTAGCTCCCATTAATAGAATGGATTATTACATTTTTGGAAAACCTGTTTGGAGTGGTCAGTAGGAATCAAATTGAATAGCTGAATTTATGCATTGCCTGAGTCATTAAGCTATACAACTATACTGTGATCTTTATTAACTGAAAAATCATTTAGATTAACTGAAAAAAAGACTTCTTTCTTCTCGGACTTCCATTCATATTGATTTTCCATTACTGGCCTCGTGTATGTCTGCACACACAAGAGTGTTAGGACTAGTCTCCAAAAGGAAAAACAGATTAGAAAACAATGCTTGCATGTAATGTGGATGAAGGCTAGGCTGGTCAGGGGTTTGTTTTGTTTTAATTAAGGTCTAGCTAGTGCAACTAAGGAGCTCTTCCCTCCCAGCAAGTCTAGCAGAGGCAATCAGAAGAAAGCTGGCCCTATTCAAGTTCTTGTCTGGGAAGGTGGCAGATTACTTAAATGTGAAAGGGAGACTGACAGCTTTGAAGAGAAGCAGGAGGTTTGAGCAGTAAAGGAGAGGATGAATATACAAAGATCAAACAAATCAATATGATTTAATCCACATTTGTGTCTTAAAGCAGTAGCTTATCTGAAGAGCCTGTGTAATTTTAAAGGATAGAAAGACAAGGGCAGAGGAACTAGGTAATAAGAGACTATCTTACTCAAAAACAGCTTTTAAAAAAAGTATTGAAGGACTCTCCCTCCCTTTAAATAGAGATAAATGTCAATGGTGACTACTTCTGAGACACTGCATGCCTTGCTGACCTTTCCTTTGAGAGATTTAAGGGGATATAAAGGGAGTTGATGTGCTGGTGGCTACTAAGTCTTTTGGACTATGAAACACATACTCAGACATGGACACAGTTTCAGTATTTAATCATTCATAAAATCATTTGCTGAAAGCAGGTATAGCTTGAGCCAACAGCAGCTACAGTTAATATATTCCAGAACTGCAGTGGGTCCAGCTGCTCCAGGTGTTCGAAGACCTTTGTGAGGTTCATTCCCTGTCAGCTGTGGCAGCCTTGCCAGGTAACACTGCTGAGGATGCATGCATGGCTTAACTTCTGTGTCATCCAGCGATAACACAAACCTGATCCCACAAGTACAGATAATTTCCAGTAATCATTGTTTCTATGTTTCCATGGTTACTGGAAAGAAAAATTTCCATTTTTGTTTCGTGAAACTATACAAAAATGGAACATTTTCCAAAATCTGTGCAAGGTTAAAATTAAATTGTGAGCAGACAATATAGCCATTTTCCCTTCATGTGTGCCATCTCTTTACTCTCTTTCCACCCTTTCCATTACTTCTGACCTGCACAAATCCCACCAGCTCCACAGCAAAGCTACTCCTCAGAAATAATCCCAAAGAGGGCAGAGATCAAACTCTTTCCTATGGAGTCCTGGAGAGTCTTCAGGCATCGTTCGTTCAAAAGGAAAAAAAAGAAAAAAGAATATTGATTCCAAGGTCTAAAAAGTTTATATAAATGCAGCTAGAGCAGATGTGTCAGAAGTCAACAGTAACCTCCTGCTCCATTTTCACAGCAAGTCTGCCTACGAGGGCCAAAATAATTATTTGTTGAAGCTATCAACTACAGCTAGGCTTAGTATGCAGTATTTAATGAAACCTCCATGGAAATGTGTGTTGTTGCACCTAAAAGTGTTAGGGGTGGTGTTTGGTTTTCAAGCCCAGGTGATACCTATATCACATAAGAGACCCCAGTGACAGGTTGTTAGTTAGCAACCAGTCTGAGCTAACAGGTTCATGAAATTCGCAGGGCCCTCCAAAGGTACGAGCTCAGGTCCACATGAGCTATACAACTGTTTTAGGTCACTGCACCTGAACAGTTAGCCCTATTGCTCTAAGGACTGTTACAAAGACACAGTGTAATACTGGTCAGACTAGACTTCAAAGGTATCTAGTTCATTTGGGTGTATTTTAGTGCCTTGCAAAAGCCGAATAAAGGAATAAACGTAGCTAGCCCAAATGTCCCTCCTAGTATTTTGATGGCTCCAACTTTATACCACAAAAATCCACCATCTCTTTGGAGAAGTGAAACAGGCAGTTGACAAGACCTATCCTAGAGACCTCTCTGCTCCATCTTCTGTGTTCTGCTGGGAAAATGTACTTTACTCAAACTACCCACTCATCATATTGCTCTTGTTACTATTTATACGACAGTAGCATGTAAGTGCCTTAGACAAGTAAGACTATAAATATTGGAAGGGAACTGCTTGAAGAATTTGCAATACAAAAAACATGCAAAAGGTAGAAAGGAAAATTAAAATGCTAAGTCACAAAATCACTTGCCCAAGTTCACAGAAGTCAAGTGTCCCACTGCTTGTCTATTTTATTAGGACTTGGGCCTTTCTAGTTTGTTGCTGTCAAACGTTTTATTTGCTTCATGAGATTCACACACACACAGAGACACTGCGTGAAACATTCCACGAACAGGATTAGGTGTATTTCACCCTGGCATATATTCCATCTGGAGAAATGAAACTTTTGAAATCAGAAGGCAGTTTTGCTAGCATCAGACACCCATTGTGTCCTGCCATGAAAATGCCTGCAGGGTGATCATAATGAAAAGTGGAAATACCTTACTTTTTCCTCAACTGCCTTCCTGAGTTTGCTGATCTCTAGTCTGGGTTCAGACATTGTGAGTCTGGAAAACAGTGCTTCAAATCACAGCAAGTAACACGCAAAGAAGTTACAAAGCCGCTTCTTTATACCCCCAAATGTTGACATCCTATTGTTTCTTTGCAAACAATATTTTGCAAAAAGGAAGTGGTTAAATTCCTTTTCATAGTAAATGCCAGGACTGCCAGTGTTTATGTGGTGGCAACTTCAGAATTTATACTGTGTTTTTTTCCTTCAGCTTTATCAAGTGTCACTGAGAAGAGATGCTGGAAGTCCAAAAGACAAGCAGTGAAAAATATTCTTCTAACATGTTCCTGGCACGTACACTGTGAGTGCATTAATTTTTGCTTGAATGATGAAACAGGGAGACCTGTAAAACAACAATCTATTTGTAATGGGATTCTGCATGTAGCATCCTGATATACAGTCTCGTCTGAGATGTGCAAGGGCCCTGCCAGCGTCAGCGTGATAAATACTATATTTAGGGACAAGATGAGGAGAAACATTAGCCCAGTGAGAGCACGTGTGAGCAGCAAAACGTGACAAGTGCTGTGCTATGTCTCAGCATGCGCACAGCCAGGCTGGGGTGTTTTGCCAATCAAGGTCAATCTATGCACACACAGGGAATGGTGAAAGACAGGTAGTGGGAGAAACGCTGCGCTCCCTCGATGTGTCATGCCACATGGCACCAGCCATGTGCTTGGGCAGCTATGGAGATAGCTGTGGATATTGAAAACCCTGGGCTGGGGCTGCCTGTCAGTCTGCTGCCAAAAGCATATGTAAATCACCACTAACAGACTTGCTGCTGCTGTAAATTAATTTGGTCAGTGTAATCTCATTTCTAGGCATTCTCCAGAGGTGGGAGGAGAAAGCTGGGGCTCTCTGCAAGTGAGGAGCCTGGCCACAGAGCAGCAAGACATCTCTCCCAACAGCGAGTGCCTGGCACCAGGAGAGGTGGCATCACTCCATGCCATGGCCCCACTCTGGTGATGGGGCAAGAAAGTGGAGTGGGGCTGCACCCTGTGTCTTCTATCCCATTAGAAGGGGTTAGCTTTATGGGGCACAGACAAAAAAGTTTCTTTTGCCCATGCATTTCATCTGTGAAACCTCTGTCTCCTGCTGGTGTCAGCGTACTTCAACTGAGATGCAGCATCTCCTGGCATGGGGCCCCCAGTGCAGTAAGAGCGAGATGCCAGCATGGCTCCTTTGCTCCCAGCCTGGCTGGCAATGGCTATTCTGGTCTGGAGTCCAGGAAAGGACTTTGGATTGTGCCAAAGATGGCATACCAGAAGGCAATGGTGCAAAAGCACAGGGGGTGGGCTGGAGGTGGGGGGTGCTGAGGTGCATGCAGGTATTTAGTGGGGCCGAGCCATAGGGATGAATGGTGGGTTCTTGGTCCTATAAGGGCCACTGGGTACAGGAACAGATGTTGGGAAGGGGGCCCAGGGTCACCCACTGGTCTTCAGCTTATCTCCTCACAACCCTTCCCATGGAACAAAATGTGGAGATGCAGGAGTGTAGGACTGGAGGTGCTGCTTGCGTGTGGGTGTTAGTTGAGGCCACGTCTGTGCAGGTAGGTGAGTCCCACCAGATGATGGCTGCAAGAGCCCTGCTGTGGGATTGTGGTTGTGCCAAGGGCGACGGAGGCCAGCTTCCCTGCACATGCCCCCAGAGAGCCTGGGTACGCGAGCAGGGCAGCTCTCCCTGGGTGGCACCAACTGGGGCAAACCACAGCAACAGCCTGCCACAGGGCAAAGCTGCTTAGCTCACATGGCTTAAATCACATCAGGATCAGAGTCATTTATTCAACAGCACCTAACTAGCCAGCAATCAGTGGACTTTTTGTTCAGGTTCGATATCAGCAATACAGTAGATAACTGCATTACTAGACACTTAGCAAATATTAATAAACACCAATAAAAACCTAAACACCCTTCTAACCCCAAAACCTTCAGGTCACCTACACTGACATTGTACACGCATGTGTGGTTGCAGCGTGGGCTACAGGCACATCATGTCCCCAGGACCAGCTGCTTCTCTGGCCTGCCCCGGTCCCTCTGCTTGTCTTGATGACCACGTGCTGTCTCAGCCTACCCCCAGCACCACACAACCTGCAGCTCGCTGAGGGTATGCTCTGCATGGAGCTGACCCACAGTTCCACCTGCGGGTGACAGTGGAGCCGAGCTGGTGGCTGATCTTTGCCTCTCATTGCAGGGGCAATGCTGGGTAATGGTTGCTTTCTCAGCCTGATGCCCTCCCCCTGCCTCAGCAGCCACAGATCCTGCATGTCCCTTAGCTGCCTGGCTGCCCTCCTCAGCCCAGGGGTCTCCCAGGCCCTCCAGTCACCCACCCTGCCATGCTGAGGGCAGCTTCCGCAGGTTCCCTTGCGGCAAGCAGTCTGCCTGCTGCCAGGCACCTGGCTCACCTCGCAGCTGGCTTTCAAACAGCTTGTGCTGCACTCCCACCAGTGCCTGCATGTTTGCCTCATACTTTTAGATAAGGCTGGGTTGGGCTGTTTTCCTAGGGACAGGAGCATCCTGTGGGCCTGCAAAGTGTCCCCTCTCTGCCTAGGCCACTGCTGAGTCTCCTGCCCTTCCTTATCCAGTTATCAGGAGTCCGTTTAACAGAATTACAGGCTCCACTTATGTGTCTTCCTGACCTTGGGCTTTGGCTAGCTTTACTCCTCTTATTTTGGGGATCACTGGAGCATCTCTGCAAAAGCAGGCTTCTCCTATGAAAGCATGCAACTAGTGTGTGTGGATTTTGCAGGAAAATCTTTTATTCTGTGGATCTGCTGGCAATTGCTCCTGGGTCAGTCTCAGAAATGTCTCTGTGAAGGCTCACCCCCTTTGAGATATCACCTTCATTTTCAGCAGTCATAGTGTTCTGCTCCACAGAGAAATGCTCCAGTGTGACTGCTATGAAGATGAGCACCCTGCCCACAATGGTGAATGTGGTACAAGGAAGGCCAGAGGTGCCTACCAGCTCATACCTGAATGCCATGATTTTATTTCCATAAGAGTGCTGGTGACAGTCATGGGTTTTGGCAGAGCCAGCACACTGGTAACTCTCGTGGCCTCAAAGGGAACCATGTCTGTCCAGCACTCCAACCTCATCACTTCGCTTTGGTCTTCCAAGGAGCATTGTTCTCCCCTGCTGCTAAAGCCGCTCTACAGGACAATGCAGTGATGACCTTTCTAAATACTTGCATGTCCTGTTGGCAATATCTGTCATGAAGAAAATGGTGTCACCAGGGCAAAATACATTTTTCTCCAGGGAAATCCAAAGGATCACAGAGCCATGATTGAAGCAGCAGAAATAAACTACATCATTCCTAGCTTCCACCACCAGTGGGGCCTGCATGGAGAGGGTGAGTGGAAAGGCAAAGCATGGTGAGTTCTTGTTGCTGGATATGGGGTCATTCCCAGACACCACATGCGTAAAGTCCTAACGCAACTGCTCAGGCTGCTCAACTCTCCCCACAAGCCCGACCATTAACCCAGAGGACAGTCTTCCTCGCTGCACCAAATGTGACATGGCTGAATTATCACAGTCCTCCTGAGCATCTGTGCAAAGAATGCATGCATGCACATGTAAACATTGTCACCTTTAGCTATCCGTACCCAAATTTAGAGGAAGGCCACAAAATTATTAGAATCATCATGTTCTAGCTGTCTTGATGACCTTTGACTGACTGTCCCAGTCTAGGTAGAGTTCAGTAAAAAGTGCACCTCCTATTTGGTGATGCTTGCCCAAGGCGTAGACTCCAAAGCAAGAGAATAACCTCCCTTTTCCCTCATCCTGGACCTCAAAGCATTCCTTACATGTCACTCTTGAAGTCTTACAGTGCACCTTGTATGCTAAAAAAGAAACATCTTGGTGCAAGCCCTAGGACAAAGATGGTAGAAGATACTGAAGTGTCATCTGAATGCTAAAAGGAGGAAGCTCAGAGCTAAAAGTTTGTGGACACTCAGTAGTAAGCAGTTACAGCTCTGGATCAGAACACGGTAGGTCTGTGTGATTCCAACTCAGAGAGCTTGTTTCCCTTACCATGTCTTTGACATGTCTTCTGTGGTCACCAGCAGTTCCTTGCAACAGTAAACATCTCTCCCCTTCAGCTAAGACAATTTGGTGGCTGCAGCAAGTCCCTTGAACAAAGATACAGCCAATTTTGCTGGTGAATGTGGAGGGAATACTTGGAGGAAAGCTGAAGTGGAAGTCAAACGTGTGGACCCCAGAATCCAGCCAGCCATCTGAAAGCCAAACAACACCCTGCTATCAGAAGCCTTTTAAATATTTAGGATGTTTGTACCTTATGGAAACCTTGATGTTGCTCCCAGGATCCAAGCTGTCCTTACCATTTGGTATTGCACCCAAAATGCTGTAAAAGCATGGTATGAGGTGGACTGTGCATCGCCTCTGCAGGTCAGCTGCTGGATGTATGGACCTCTACTAGTTGGCAGACTTGAGAACTGCTAATCTGCCTCATTTTAACACAAGGTCAGCAAATCTGCAGCTCCTCACAAACTCTTTAGGATTTTCACTTATGAAAATGGAGTGCCACAGACTTTTAACTTTCCAAATAAGCACTAATAGGCTTTTTGGGAGTAAAGCGGTGTAATAACTCACACTCTTCTTTTATCATTTTCTACAGCACCTGTGCATATGATCTGAAACTTTTGTTTCACCTGTGCAAAAGACCCCACTCACAAAAAAAAAAGTAAGATTTGACACCTTCTCTGCACAATTGTGAGACAGGAAAATGATGATGCGTTCCTTCAAATGTCTTTGCTTCTGTGCCACTTAATCAAATTCAGTTTTGTGTGGGTGAGGTCCCACTGCCTGTAATGAAAAACTATCCCACCTATGCAAGGATAAGTTTGGCCTCTTCTGGCCAGATAAGACCAGCTCTTAACTCTTTTCTTCATCCAAGACCTATTTCTTTTAAACACATGTATCTGCTGTCAGTTTATCATCCAGACTTAAGCTTTCCTTCCTCATAGTAGCTTGTGCCAAAACTTCACTTTGAACAGCAAAATTAGGGGATACGAGACTGCTAGATTTTTTTCCTGCTGACTGCATCCTTTTGCAGATGAATTCAACGATGCCTCGAGTTTTAATAATCTAAACTGGATATTCTTGTTGGCAGAAAAGCCTGGATATTGTTTCCTCACAGCATGGGAGATTTACCAGATGGCATAACAGCATTTTCAATCAATCAGGGTTGTAACTCTGAAGAAAAAAAGAAATGCCTAAAACAATCTGAAAGGGAGGAAACTAAAATTCATCAGCCTCTTAGATAACTGCAATATAAGAAAGTCATATTCTCTATTCTGACAGTTTGTAGAAACCTGATATTCCCAGGGCCTTATCTCACACGACATTGTCTTTAAGTTATTTTGGCAATGTTCTTGTTTTGGTAGAAGGAAGGCCTTTGAACTGTGAGCATATCTGCAACTTAACCTTGAAAGAAATCAGTGTTCCCCTCCTGTAATGATCTGCAGTTGGGCCCTGGTGTGAGTGGTCTGTTTTGCAGCCCCAGCACAGTGTGGGGATTTACTGAAAGAGTTCAAATTTCTCAGTCCCTGCTGCAGGTGTGGCCTGAGAGCCTGGCTTCGTATGCAGGGCTGAAGTAGGCCCTGTGGTGCAAAAAAGCTTGCAGATAACTTACTTCCTTCTACGTACAGCTTTAATCCCACTTTCTCTGGTTTGTTTTGCATCACTTCTAAAGAGACTTCTTTGAATTGTGCCCACTTGCTAAGCTGTGCTCAACTTTCCACACAGGCCCTCGGACTCAAAAGGACAGTGGCCTTAAACAATGTCCCTGAATTCACCCTGGAAGCGAAGGTGCACTTGCTTTTCCTGGCTCCCCATGGCTGCTGGATGTGAGCCCTGTTGCACAGGAGCACCTGCCCTCTACGTGGACTCCAGAAGCCTTGTTCCCCTGAAACCATGCAACAAAATTAATTACACTGCAGAAAGTTTCCCAGCAGCTGCAGGGGTGGGAGAGCACTCCCAAGAGTTAGCTCCCCAGAGACACCTGGGAATACCACGCATCTGGGTGTCCAGCAGAACCTGGGCACTTCAGTCACACCAGAAAATCTGAGTCTATTCCAGATAATTTACTGTGTTATCTAATTCAAAAAGTGCTCCATCTTGTATTTCCCAGAAAGGGAGATGATGGCTGCAGCTGTGGGGAAAATGCAAAGAGGCTGCTGGTAGGAGTGACTTGAGGGGTGACCCTTCTATGAAGGACACAAGGGATTTCCTGGGGTGTGTTTGATGGTGCACAGCAGTGCCTGAAGACTTTCAAACTGCCTGTAGTGTTGTGAGCTCCTGCCTCTGGTTTGCTCCGACTGGGGGGTTTCTGCTGGTGATAAGGATGGTAACACTGGAACTCATCTTTTTCTTTTCTGGATCTAATTATCCTAGACCTGTTACCAGTCATATTCGATGACTGCCAGCAGTCAGTTCCTCCAGCAGTCTTTATCTCATAGAGAGACAATATTGAGTTTCTTGTGCAGTGGCGGGGCTTACCAGGGTTAAAAAGAAATCTGTCAGCAGGCACCTGGATCCATGTATATACACTTCTTACAGAGACATCAGATGTGACCCAAGGAGGGCATGTGGTAAGATCAAATACGAGATAGTAACATGCTATCAAGAGCATATTAGCAGCTGAGTGTCAAAAGCTGACACAGGCAGCAATCTGTTCAAACATACATTCCTTGTATGCCAACATCAGTGGGGGGCACAGAGTATTTGGGGTAAGAAGGGTCAGGTCTGTATCTTCTTTCATGTTTTAAAATGGCTTTCTCGGACTTGTTAGAGCACTTCTGCAGAGATGTAATCAATGCTGGAAAAGGAGGAAAAAGAGTGAGTTACAGTAGCAAAAATCTGTTATTAAACTCTCCTGCATTGGCAAGTCTTGATGGATGTGGGTGCTCAGCTCTTTTGAAAACAGGAATATACGTGTAGATGGCAGAATATGGATTCAAGTGTGTCTTTAAGCAACATCAATTTGAACTTTAGCTGAAAAGATCTAGAACTGAGGTGCTTTACAGGTACTTGTTCTTATAATGGCAAAAATAATTTTTCCAACACTCAATCTTTCTCCCTCTTTTCTGTCAGGGCTGTAACATCTGGTAGCCTACAGGAATATGTCAAGGGTAAGACTCTAATGCATGTGTAAGGGGAAAATGACCTTTGGATGAGGTAGAGCCTTCAAGTCTGGGAGGAAATTAAGCCTGACCACTGCAGGTCGTAGCTCAAAAGCACAGTTTCCACATGTTGGCACAGTCTAACTTTAGTACTAAACTAATCTAGGGCAGTGACCATCTATGATCTGTAGACTAAATTTTTAGGATTCCCAACAGGGCCCAAGAAAGAGGAGCTGAGAAAGGGGAGTGCACCTCCTAGGAGGCTTCCAATTGCTTTAAGCACCCCCTGGAATAATTCACTGTTTTAGGTGGTCATTACATCTCACTGACTTTAGTCTTTTTAATAAAGCTGTACATTTTAATAGTTATCTCTGCATTTATGTGTGTGCACATTTGGGGTATATATTATCTGAAAGGAAGGTGAAAGAAGATGGAGCCAGGCTCTTTTCAGTGAGAGGACAAGAGGCAACAGGCACAAACTGAAACACAGGAGGCTCCCTCTGAACATCAGGAAACACTTTCTCACTGTGAAGCAGGTTGCCCTGAGAGGTTGTGGAGTCTCCTTCCTTTGAGAAATTGAAAAGCCATCTGGATATGGTCCTGGGCAACTGGCTCTAGGTGGCCCTGCTTGAGCAGGGGGGTTGGACCAGATGACCTGAGAGTTCCCTTCCAATCTCAACCATCCTGTGATTCTGTGATTCAGTGAAATAATCACATTTTTTGCAGGTGTTTTCAGTATATGTCTCACATTTTTCTTGTCTCTCAGTAAAGATACAGCAGTATCTCTAATAACACCTTTACTGTAGTTGCAAATATAACAAAGGCTGTATACCCAGTGGATACTTGCTGGCACATAAGTCAACAAGAATGCTGAAGGTAAGCATTTTAGATGACCAAAGAATGCTTCAGTGATGTGCTTCTGACTAAAGGTTTCCTACCTGCTGTTAGAAAGGTTGTGATAGGTTTCTGTGCAACAAATGTTCACTTCACAGATACAGCCACCAACTCGTGGGGTACTGCTCCTACTCTCAAATACTGCTGATTGTACCAGAATGCTACTGTTCATCATGAAGCCCTGACTGCCACATAATGTAGTGAAAAGGAGTATGCTATGGGATAGAAACAGAGCACATGGACATTGGCAAAAGGAAGATTTTCTCCCCATTGGAAAAGGTCTGACCCCAGCTTCCCTAGCCCAACACTAAGATGCTGTTCAGTTAACCAGCACCTCATTCCAGTGTTTTACTCTCTATTTGGAAATTCTTAGCTTTGGAGATGTAGACAGCCTGGTTGGAGCAAGCCTTACTCTTGTCACAGTCCAGTTCAGGATTATCCTCCTCAAGCCGACTCAGGAAGCCTCTTCGCATGAGCTCCACCTTCACGACAGGGTCCAGCAGGGTACTCCTGAGGTTCAGAACCAGTTGGCTGTCTATGCTGGAGCTGGCCAAATGTACCTCAGTCTCAGGCAGCACCAAGTCAATTGCTGTCACTGTTGACATGAGGGAAGAGTGAGAGCTGGGTGCTGCTGAGATCCAAAGGTTGGATTGTGAGGTAGTCTTCTCCAACCCCACCCCATGACACTGTGGTTTGTAAGCTCACAACATGGGGGACAGGACTCCGAGCTATGCTGGAGGGGACTGGAGACATTTATCTGATTATTAGCAGCACCTAACTAACTGGCAAACATTCAACTACACATTTAGGAATGGTATTGGCAACACAGCAGATAAACCACAATTCAAGACACTTAGCAAATGCTGATAAACACACCGAAATTTCTAAGCACACTTTCCATGAGTAATCCCCAAAACTTCTAAGCATGCACACATACACACACATGCATGGTTATGTGTACCTTCCTCCTCTGGGGTGCTGGTTCCCCAACTCATGTACCTCTCCTTGGAGAGGCATGTGTCCTCTATGTGCACTCTACCCACTAATCCATCCACCAGTGAGAACACACGCCACAAAGCTCCCCACACCCCGCAGTGCTGCACCCCATCAGCACCAGCATGCTGGCTGCTCACACCATCTGGACACGGTGGGCTGCTGCTGGCAGCGCCAGCCTTGGCTTTGGTGGCTGTCTTTTCCCTTGTCCTACTGCCCAGGTCTTGTCCCCAGTCACAACTTCTCACACTTTGTTGAAATTTCTTTCCAGGCTGACTCTCTACTCTCTTAAACCTCCTGGTAATCCCCTGTCTACTGTTTAATTCAGCTGATGGTTGCCTCAAGTAAACGTCATCATTCCTACTTTCCGCATGGTGTTACCAGTTTTGAGCAGCCACCTTTCCAGAATGCAGAGTTTTGTGTATTTTGTTCACAACCACTGTGCACATTCACCTCACTACCACTTCAGCCATTGTTATCTGGGCATGCTACCAAGAGGGAGCTGTGCAAACTTCCCCACAGCAAACTACTAGCAGTGGGCAGTCGATGTGGCTGATATTGCCAGGATAAGCAGTGGCCAGAAGACTATAGCACATGCCAGTGAGATCTGAGGACAGCAGAGCAGGCGAGTGGCCACCACACCACCCCTCTGGGCAGTGAGGTCCTGTGGATCTGGCTGAAGCCAGCAGGCTTTCGCTCACCAGTGCAGCACAATTAGCAAGATTTTACTGTAATGTAGGAGGCTTTGGCGAACGTGGCTAAAGGCAAGGGACTGAGATGAAGCTCAGCCCTCTTGTCTCCTGAACTCCTCTTTGTCATATCAGAGCAATTCCAGCTAGCTGGAGCTGCTGCAACTCAATTAAAATATTAAGGGGAAAGACATATTCCTTCCAAAAAACACCCCAAAACACTGTAAGGCTGATCTGAGATAGACCTCAGATGCTATTGAACACTTGGACTGAATGGGTGTGCCATGCTCTGACCCACATAGATGTGGGAAAGGAAGAAAAAGGATGCAGCATGGGAGATCACCAAGACATCTTCAGCCAGGGGAGCAGGGATGAAGACAGCTACAGCGAGGATCACGTCTGTGGTTCATGCCAGCAGACATCTGTGAGCCACTGATGAGTTGTGAGCCCAGAGTGAAAGCGCTGGCACCTGCTCTGCAGAACCTAATTCCAGAGGCAATGTTCTCAGCTGCAGTTTAAGGATGAGGGCACATGCTGAGAAATGCTGAAAATTAACGGATCAAGACGGCCAACAGTTTAGGAAACAAGTCACAGCAGCACGTTGAACTTTAAGCCTTTCCTCCTCCACACTAATTAGTCACGTGTTCCAAAGCTGTCAAGATTCTCCCTCACAGCATCTGTACCCCATCCTTGCATACAGTGTTTTCAGGTGTTTCTTTTTTTAAGGAAGAAAAAGCATTGAATTAACATGTTGACTGCAAACTGTCACTCAGTCTCAATTCTTGGCTGCTGCATCTTGTTCTCTGAGCCTCTGCTTGCCTTGCCTTGTTAAACTCTTTGGGAAAGGAACTGTTCAATGCCCTGGGCTGTAGTGAGAAGGGACAGTTTGTCAACTGGGCATAGAATTACCAGTAAGAAAAATATCCTTTTTCTTATTTACGTTTGGCAGTTTTCAGCAGTCATTGCCTTGTGCACAAGTTGTGTGGTTATGGGTGGAAAAAATAGCTTATAGCTACTTGCATGAGTGATGATGTATCATCAAGTAAAAAATTATAATTACTGATAATATATGAATTTAATGCTAGATTCCCATGGTTTGGTGCTCAGGCACTGATTTATGCTTTACAAAAATAGCTTATAGCTATGATCTCTATGCTGCCATTACACCAAACCAATATTTCATCTCAATCTGTACATCCCCTGAGAATTTTAAGTGCAATCTGAGCATGCAATCAACCAGAAAAGGAGAAACCATTGCTTTTATGTCATGGTTTGTGCTTCTTCCTTAACTCCAATTTCTGTCTTGAAGTTAGACCAGCTAAAAGTGAGTTGTGCGAATGTTGTTTCTTTGCACTTCGTGATGTCTCTGACAAAATGATCTTTAAATTCCTTTTCCAGAAGAACAGTACACTATAGTTTTAACAAAAGTAAGCTTCAAAAGGTACAGTAGAGGGCATTATATTCGGTCCTTGCCTATGTTAACATGTGATGTCATTGACTTTGAGCTTTCAATCGATATCAGCCAAAACAGAACCTTTTGTCTGAATAAGTTACACTTAGAAGTTATAAATTAAAGGAAAGTGGACACCACACCTCACTATATTTAATTTTGCAAACCAAAAGCTGGCTTCCATAGCTTCATCTCATTCATTTTAGAAGATTTATGCAGTCCCACTACGTTTCATAGTTTTGCTCAGGCATCAGGGAGGACTGTGTCATTGTTTGCTCCTGATTTCATTCTCTGAGCCTTACATGAACATTGCCTTAGGTTTGAGCCTCCTGGTTTCACTTTAAAATTTTAAACCTGAACACTCAAGGGGAAATGAAGGGCTTACAGTGAGCTTACAGTGTTGCGCTGTGATAAAACTCGTCAGTGTAGGATTGTGGTTGTGTCGATGAGGCCCCAGAGTAACCAAACTCAGCCCAGGGCGGGCTGTTTGTCACTCTGGGTCTGCACAAGGACTGGCTTCCCCAGAGACCTCAAGGTCTGAAGGAACTGGATATGGCAAAGCAGAGGGAAGACCCAGGATGAGCTCTTTGGTTCATCATAAAACCTGGACGGGTCTGAACTTTAGGAGGTTTTAATATAAAAATGTTGCACAGATCTCATTTGTATTCTTCTGCTTCCCACCAGTACATGAAGGGCCTGTATTTGCACAAGAATTCCCTTTGTGAGTTGAGCTGCCTCTGTAGCTCTCCTGACGGTGACATGTGGAAAATGGAGTACCTGCATTTGAATTTTGAATTTCTTGTATTACAGGGGCATTAGGCCGTACTGAGAGTGCTTTAGATGCACTAAATGCTAACGCTAACTTTCTTGAAGCCAACTTCATAACCATCTCATAGGCAGTGACATAACTATGAAGAAACTGTCATGGAGGACTCTTCGTACACTCAGCTCCTGTTAATACAGAGGTTTTACAGAAGACCATGAATCAGGCAAATGACTGCAGTTTCTTTTTGCCAAGCAGTGTCTCTCTATGGAAAAAAAATAATGTGTAATAAGCACTGTGAGTCTGTGAGTGGGATGGCCAACTAGAGCTAAATGGATAATTCTCATTTGGCATTCCCATACAAAGAGTGATTCACTTGGCAATCACAAGGTCCAATTATCTTTTAATACTCTTTTTTGGATGTGATTATGATATATTGTGTGTAAAAGTAGAAAATCAATGCTTTCACTAATAATGTTTTTAATTTTATTAGTGAGTTCATGACAAAAATCTAACTTTTTTCAGCTCTCTTCTAACTTTGAAGATTTTTTTTTATACCAATATTGGTATTCTCCCTAATCCTGATATTAAAAATTACCTGTTATTTTAATGTGTTCCATGACATCCACAGAGCAGGAAAACACATTGTTTCTGCTGCCAGTTGGTTCTCCACCAACTTGTTCTGCAACAGATATAAAGAGCAGTGCCATACAGGGAAACTAATTTCATCAGAGGGCACAGAAGTGTAGTTGCCAGGTTTTTGTAAGCCAAAAGCTCATGACACCTTTTTTTTGTGAGGATCAGCATAAGTCAGGCTGACTGTAAATTCAGAGCATATCCTTTATTCCTTGGATAATCTCAATGTTTAGCGAGATGCAAAAGTAAAAACCACTTTAAGAATTTATAACTGTACTTGGCAGTTGGGGGAGGGGTAAGAAATACAGCAGAGCCAGCAAGACTTTAAAGCTCTATCCTGATAGATCTTACCTGGAGAAAGCACTGCAAAGCTGTCAATAGCTGCTTGTAAACAGTAGAGCTTGAAATAGGGAAAACATGTTTTTTCCCTGTCAGAATGGCACAAAGCCTTGGCTGAAGCCCTTGCCTGGCCTATCCATCTGGCTGATGTGAGAAATGAGATATTGATTTTTCTTATACCTTACGATCAGAAACTTAGAGGAGTCACAAAGCTAGGAAACAACACACAGTTTATTAAACTCTAAGTGAGATGTTGGAAAACTTTTGCAACACGCATCTTTCTATTTACCAAATGGAATTTAATTCACATTATTAACCAAAGAAATATAGAACACACACTGCTAGGTTTGCTTTTGGTGAAAATTGATGTAGCTAGGAACTGACATGCTGCAGCTTTCCATGTTACAGATGATTTGTTCACTAAAAGGAAATAATTCCTTTGTTAAAAATAAGCTGCAAGTCTGTGATTTTTCATAATCACTCCATTAAATTAGAAACACAGTTGCTGCTCGCTTCAAGGAAATGTGTGCATCCAGATCCATTCTGTATCCTTGAAATTATCGATCTAAGCACCCAGAATGATCTCTTATCCAGAAAATAGTATACAAGAGAAAATCAGATCAGAAAATTTCGTATCTTATAATTAAGAAATTACAAGGTAAAGTCAAGAATACCATAGGTACTTGCAAGAAATTAAGATTTCAATATACAACAACATAAGATATTTCATTTTTTCTGCTCAAAGTCATTTACGTACAAGAGCCAAAATGGAGAAGTCTGAAGATCCAGAAACATTAACGGGAACAAGAAAGACATGCTGCTAGCTACAATATTTGGCACCAGCAGCAAGTTTGCATTATTTTCTAAGTTTTATTTTTTTATTTTATTTATTATTTATTTTAAATTAATTTTTTTGTTTTATTTATTTTTATATTACTCATTATTTTTTATAATACTTATATTGTTATTCTGCTAGAGAGACACAGTAGTTCAAAACTTTCTTAATAAGCCAAAAAGTTCCAGAGGGCTGCAGTATCCCGTAGGAGGTCTTTTAATGATAGACCAGCACTCACGTCCTAAGCATCTGTTCTGCTGACTGCCATTACTTTAAATAACCACTCCATCTGTCTGCATTTAGAGAAGCAAGTGGATAAATAGGCCTATTTCAATTTCAGAAAGTGTTACCAGTAAGATGGACAGAACACCAGCGGGACGGCCACAGCGAAAGGCACAAGCCCAGGAGGAGCTGCAATGCCCCCGGCCCACAGACCTTGTCCATCTCAGGTGCTGCAGGCTGTGAGTGGCTTTGGTAGGAGCACAGGGGAAAATGCAGTGCTGTTCCTGACAAGCGGCTTTCTGGGGTTTGTTTCAAAGCCAGCCAGCTCAGAAGTGGGAACGTTCCTCAGTATTCCCCCAAAAAGTGAACAGAAACATGGAGTGAACCTGACTCTGCAATCCTAATGAGAGGAGATAAAACAAGTGAAACCCAAACCCAGCAATTAACATAAACAACTCTCATAACAAAAGCACAAGAAACAAGTCTGTTCATCTATACAGGTATCTAATGTGAGGAAAACATAAAAGACAGAGTCCAACCCTTGGCCAGCACTAAGCTGAGCCTGTGGAGTGTGTGCAACCCTCTTTTCTGTGCACCAGAGATTTTTGGTCAGGGCTGTGTACCCCACGCCGGGGCCTGTGCTACCTAACCAGGGTCTGTGTGTACCTCCTGGGCGCATCATGCAAAGAGCTTCCCTCCCCAGCAATGTTGTCAGAAAGTCCACCGTCCCTTCAAACCCTGTGTCCTTTCGTGCTGGACCACACAGGTCCAGATTTGTTCTGTGCCCTGTGAAGGCAGATGGGGACTCCCCATGCCTGTACCACCCTGGGAATATCCCCCCATCTCCGCAGCAGTTCACAGATGGGCACAGGGGCTGAGGTGCCTCTTGTTAGCTGGATTGCACAGTTGGGTTGTCTTTTTTGGAGGTATGTCCTCCTGCCAAGATCAAGGAGGAGTGAGGGATTTCCCAGGAAAAAAGGGATAGAGCTTCTCCATTTTTTGCCTGAAATACTGTGTCCAAAACACTCGCTGCATTGATGAATAGCCCTTCCACTCTGTTTTGCTGTCCAGGCGAGCTACGACCTGTTCTGTCCTGGAAAGCTTCACAGGACCTGACACCATCTTCATTCTACTGAAACATTTCCATTCCACTTTGAATACCCATTACCTCAATGAGACATGCATAAGAATGTCTTCTCTGGCTAATTTTCAGTGCCATTCTTTGTCAATACAGAGTTTATTGCAACTGACTTCCAACAAGAGCTCTTTGCTCCAGAATGCCCTACGGGATATAGCCACTATAACTGTGTGAGTTCCAGTTGGAAGTCCCTCTGAGCCAACAGTCACCCAGTGTGCTCTTGGATAGGGGACAGTAGGGAGTGTTGGGTTACATGACAAAAGCTGCACACACACACACCACACCCCAAGAGCACCTCAGCTGCGGGAAACCCAATATCCCCCTGCTCAGCTCCTCTTGGGGCCCCTCAGGAGCCACCAGCCCATGAAAGGCTCATCCCCACAGCCTTGAAGGCTGGGGGGACCCCAATGCCCCAGTCAGGGACAGGAGACCCCGCTCGACCCAGAGCTTTCCCAGCACCATGGGCCGGGGGACACTCAGCACCAGGAGTCAGCAGGGAGACTCTCTGGGTCACCCCACAGGCTGGGAGCACTGCCCAAGGGTACAGGGCTTGCTCTGGGGTTCAGAGAAGAGCATTTAGGGACTGTACAGGGATGTTTAGGGGAGGTAAGCAAAGGGAGGGATCACAGTGGTTTGAGGAGGAATACGCATGGGAAAACAGAGGGAGAAGGGGAGAAAAGGAGCTGGTTGTGTGCAAAGAGGCACTGACCAGGAGGCAGTCAGTCCCAGCTTTTGACTAAACTCCATGTCTAGTAATTTTCCAGAGTACAGGCCTCTCTGGGCTGTGCGCCTATGTGTATGGGGGGGCTGAGTGCTGGGGTGGACCAGGGGTGGGAGTCCCATGTGGTTGTGGTGCCAGCATGCGGCATGATGAGGGTGCACTGTCAGTGCATGGCCCTGGCTAGCCCCAAGCTGGACCAGCTGGTGAGTGGGGCACAGTAGCCCGGGGGTCCAGGGGGGACATCTCTGGGAGCAGGGCAGGGCACCTGGATGCATGGTCCGCTGTTGCAGCCTTCCCCCTCTCAGGCTGCTGGATTCAGCAACCTTCTAACAGAGAGGGCTGATTCCAGCCCTTGCTTTTGAGAGCTGAGCAAAGACATTTTCTGAGCACATAGATCAGGTCAGACATAACTGATCAGATGTTTGTTTTGGCTCCCATCAAGGCTTCAGCAGCAGCTAGGTGCTGAGCTGTCTAGCACATCTAGTTTGACACAAGTTAAACCCAGTCTATTTGTTTGGGATGTATGTATGTGTTTGCATGTGTCTCAGCTGTACATCCAAACAGCATATTAAAAAATATATCAGGACGGCACAGTTTCAAATGAACACTTCAAACAATGTAAAGAAAGCCAAAAGCCTTACACCTCCCATGTCTTGTGGTCCAATGAAGACATGCCAGGAAGATTTCTCACTATTTAGGGAGCCTGTATTCCCTAGTCTGGTGTTGCCCACTTCTATTGATTTGTGATGCTGTTTTTTTCTCTTTTAGCTTTCAGATTCAGGCCTAGAAGTGTATTTGTTCATCTAGGTTTGGGTCATAAATAATTGAAATGCACCAAGAAGTGGTAGTTTTGGTTGGCTGATTTATATAGTGAGGAGCGTAAAGTGGTTGTGACCTTCTGGCTCTATCTTTGACAAGCATATAACTGGGAGACAAGAAAGAAGCTCAAAAGCATGCCACTACATGGAAAAGGAGCCACTTTTGCTTATGAAGACATGAGGTTGTTCTTCTAAATTGCCTCTCATTCATGCAATGCATAGTCTATATATTAATCTTTTAACAGCCCTGTTGGCTTTTCCAGACATGCTGGATATTCCTCAGTGTCTTGTTTGGTTAGGTTTGGTTTTAGTGGTCAGAGAATATGAAAGCAATACAAGCCTCATGAATGACATCATTGTGCATACAGTGCCAGGAACCTCAGCAGATAAACCCCAGGAACACAGAAAAGCAAGAGCAGGTAAAGGAAAAGGGAGGAGGAAAAATGCCCGGCCTAAGCCTTTGGTTTGTTTTTCTGTCCTACTAATGGCCCTCAAAGAAAGGTGAAAAGACCTTCACACAAGAAGTGAAGAGAATAAGTTCCCTTGGTTTAAATGTGGTGCAGAATCAGCTCCTTTCTTGGTCACTTGTGTTGCCTGTGTGAGTTCATGCCCTATGTGGTATTCACTGACTTTAATTCTTCCATGTCAATGTAAATCACTTGTGATCAGAAAGGGAGGACCACATTCCTTGCCTATCTGTTATCACCTAAACGTGGGAGGGACTCTAGTGTACCATAATACAAGCCACTAGGATGCCACTGTTTCTGCTCATAGGCACTGATGCAGTGCTTTCAAACAGTTTATTATTTATGGAGAAAATTTTTGTTCTAGTGTAAAATTTATTGTTCTTTTTGAAAAATCAAACCACAGTATATTAAGCATGAATTGTATGGAATTTTTTATATTGTTAGCCCTTGATGCATATGAAGAAACGCACTCTGCATCAGTCCTTGCAGCCTTTAGTGTCAATTTTTTATTAATGCTTCCTTTGTAATTCTGTATTTGCTTTTAGTATAGATGGGGAATAAAATGGGAGCTCTCCAGTGACTAATACGACATCTTTGAATTTTCGTGGATGTTAACAAAACACTGTGCAGTCCAGTGAATAAAAGCTACTTAGTAAGTTAAAAATGACACTGTATCCCATGTGGATTTTTTTTTTATTAAAAATCATTCATTAAATGCTTGTTATTTTCCTGTAAGACAGTATTTCCAAAAAGATTTAACAGTCCATAAATGAAATGGGCAGGTTCATGATCAGTTGTCATTCTGTTATTTGATTAGCTCTAAATCTGTGTGGGTTGTGAGTGCTGACAACCTATTATCACTGGGCCCTTGGTCTGCAGCATTCAGCTTTCTGTCTCTTAAAAGGCACTCACTAAAGGACATTTGAAAGCCCAAACCGCAGGGCTTGGGGGGCACGTTGGTGGTGGGTCCTTCCTCTTGCCCACCCCATGCCTTGCAGTAACTGGACATCCAGGAGTGCAAGTATCCTGGGCAAAAAAGAGACCAAGCTAAAGGCAGCATGGCTAGGCTTAAGGCTACGGCACTCAGCTAGGAGAATAGATGGCTTTTTTAATTGGATTAAAAAAGAAGCATAGGAAAAAGGTGGGGATCGGATCAAAAGGGTGCAGGGGCTAATGGCTGGGCACTTGCTTCCTGGGCAAGTGAAGAAGGAAGCAGAGAAGGGACTGACTGACTTACACTCTAGGTTCCTCCATCCCAGAAAAGCACTGAGACATGCCGCTGCGATGCAGCTCAGCTGGGTACAGCTTTTATTTAGGCGAGTAATTCTAGCTTGTCCCAAGGAGCCCTTGAAATCAAGCATTCACCTGATTCATTACTGCTTTCTGAAAATTTACAGTGTTGAAGCAAATATTTCAGCAAAAAAATTCTCAAGTTCTGTTCAATTCTTCAGGCTAAACATTTTCTGATATATATCTTACAAATTCAGGTCGTGATTAATGGCATTCTTTAAAGACAGGCTTTGGTTTGATATATTATGTCATCGTCCCACATCAAAACCATCGCCAGTTCTAACAATACACATTATCTGGTGAGCTTCTATACCTATTTTCATTAAATACATTGAGAAAATGTTTGTTGCTTTAATAAGGGACATAGGTAAAACTATAGCATAGGCCAAGTATGAAAGAAATACAGATTTGAAGAACTGCTACTGTGCAGAACTAAAGGTGAAAGTGATTAAGGAGAAGAAATTGTATTCAGAGATAAAAAGCAGTTTTGTTCCAGAATAAATATACATGAGCTTTCCGCTGCTTCAGGATTTTGGTTTGGTGGGGATTTTTGTTTTTTTGTTTTGTTTTGGTTTGGTTTGGTTTTTTGTTTTGGTTTGGTTTGGTTTGGTTTTGTTTTTTTGTTTTTGGTTTTGGTTTGGTTTGGTTTGGTTTGGTTTGGTTTGGTTTGGTTTGGTTTGGTTTGGTTTTTTTTTGTCTGGGTTTGAAGCTATTATTCTGACCATAAAGGAGGGAGGGAAATTATATGCAGTAGTACAAATAGGATCAAAAATTTGTTCCATTTGAACTTTAGCCTATGAACTAAATAGGATGCAGATTAGCTCAGGCTGCAAATCTAACAGAGTTAGGAAATGTCAGCTATGTTAATGAGCAAGCAGACATTTATCAGGGAACGACTGTGAAAGTAATCTTCTTGCTAAGCCATTGAAGATATACCAACAGGTTGCATCTGTAATTGGGGGCACCAAGGCGCACAATTGCACAGACAGGACCCCTCTTTTCACAGCCATGGTGTTTCAGTCACATGTCTGCAAGTCTTTCTGGTTCTTTGTGTCTGTAATTTTTTGCATCACTGCCCCTAATTGTGCACCCTTTGAAAAGCTGCCCTGTATCGAATGGATCCTTTCCTTTGTGACACTTCAAGGGACACAGCCAGGGCCTTCCCGATGTTACCAACCCCAGCTCCCTCTCGGAAACCAGAGTAGCTTTAAAACAGATTTGACTTTTTTTTCTTTTTGCCTCAGACAAACAAAATAGACTAACTTTATTTCTAGTCGACATAATTTTCAGGTTTATATATATTTATAGCCTCTTTGAACTTCATCCCTGCAGAGAAAGTGATGGAAGAGCATGTCTGCACCATGCCAGATATGATGTGTAAGTGCTCCAACCCTACCAAAAACCATGGGTTAATAGCACTCTTTCATTCAGCAGGTGCATAAATATTTCAGGGCCTGGGTCCTAAGATGAGCAAAAATCTCTGCTGACTTCTTGGGGCCTTGGCTCCACTCCCTGATGTCTGTTTGTTTTCTCCTTGGCCAGAGGTCATCTCCCCTCAGGACAGCGAGCTAATGGTTGGCAGCCTCTTTGCCAGCTCTCCTAATGCTGCAAGGTCTCCATGACAGGAGGTTTCTTTCAAAACTAGGTGCATTTAACCTGAACCAGTACTAAGGGTATGGCTGGACAGCCACAAGCAGTGACAGTAATACAGGTTGACCACCTCCTGAACACCTTCAGCTACAGCACAGTAGCTGTCATGTGTGTGCTCCTAACCCACTGTAAGGGGAGCTACAGAGGATTTAGTTCTGCCAGAGCAGAGACGAGGTGACAGCATCCCAAAACTGCTCCTCCATCACCATCTGACCACATGTTCAGGTGCCTTTAATCAGTTGTGCAACGTGTCTAAAGCTGAGCACCAGAAGTTTTTCAGTCCAGGACAGTTTTTCATCCCAAGGAAATTTTCTAACAGCTGACCAGCATCTGCACTATTCAGTTAGTGTCGTTTCAGGATTTTCTGGTGTAGAGCAGTACAGCACTCGGGAAATACACTATAAATTCACATCTAAGTTTTCCTCTGATCTTGCTTTCTCTAAACCTGGGAAAAATTTATTACCTAATGCAATTGAAACCAATCTGTATATTTAGTTTTGTACATGAAAAGCATTTTGGTTACAGTGAAATCTATGCATCTCTATATTATTACAAATGTCCATGTGTTTTAAACTTTGATTCACACCGTGCAGGCAATGGCTGCAGTTGACCTTATACTGACTGATTGTTCAGAAATCCAGGTTTATACTTATAAACTTGATTAATGCAAAACTGCTGGAACACAGCTGAAGAACACAATAAAACATAGAAACTATTTCATACACTAAATCAAACACAAGTTTGGCTTCACTGTTATGCAACAAATTCAGCTCTCTGTAGGATTTGCCTCTGCTGACCAGGTGTACGTAAGGATATATTTTATATATGAATCTTAAAATCTAATAGCTCAAGAAAGCTAAATGCAACAGCTAAGAAGCTTTAAGTGCAAATAGATATTACCCACAAGAAGCAACTCAAATACATGAAGCATGCAAAAATCATTTGGAAGTTACACAAATGACAAAAACTTGCTACGTAAGAAATAAGAAGATCACTTAAATGGAATGTATAAATGTCTGATTGTCTACACCTTTGCTGGGAATTGATGAAGCATTTTAAATTTTGGTGTAAGGTGATTAAAGAATTTAGACCTGTGAGTGTGGTAGTGCAAATTGGCCTTCTGGGCTGCAGATTTTGCAAGCTGTTTCTGTTAAAAAAAAAAACAAAAAAAACCCCAAAAAAACCCACAAAGAACCCAGATCCTTGGTTTGCTTTAATCCTTATTCAGAAGAAAAACAAAGATAATTAGGATTTCAGCAATTGCTTTCTTAGTCTGTTTCAAGTCCCAAAGCAATAGGAAATACAGATGAGTCTGAACTGTGAAAATTGGGACTAAAGTAAGAATTTGACTCCAGATTTATCCAAATTCAGTGACGTTAATTGTACAGCTTCTTAGGAACATAGAAAATGCTCAGTGGGCATGTATACATTTTAGTTTTTGTAAAGGGATGTTTAACACTGGCTGAAACCTCTAAAGCAACACGAGTGATCTCTAGCCCAAGGAGCAATAAATTCCGTGTAAGAAAGCTTGAAGACATGGTAGAATAAAATGATCTGTTATGGGAGCCATCAATGTCATGCTGAGATAGGCCACGACTGAAAGTGGTCTGCCAGGTCTGCCAGGTATTGGTGCCCATGGAGGAGACATTGGTGGGAGCAGCACATCATTTTCTGACTAAAATACCGAGTAGGGGGTAATGTAGTTGCAAGACCCAGTATGTTGCCCTTTCCCCACTCTGTTTCCAGTCAGAGGAAGCTAACCCCACAGCTTTGTGGTGAAGGAGTTAACTTGTTGTGACAGAGATGGATGTTAAAAGCAAGTGCTCTTGCTGCTGAGGCTGGAGGGCACACGCTGCCAGGAGCAGGCAGGGACGGGGTCTAGGTGCAATGTGTGTTTCTGCTGAGCTGTGCTGGTTTCGGTGGGATCACAGGCTCTGTAGGTTGTATCTCTCCTCCTTTGAAGGCAGCAGTAGCTGAGCAGCCTCTCAAGTTTACCAAATGAGGAAAGTGAATTATTTCCTTCTCGCCTGCTGTGTTCTTCACAGGAGCATCAGGACCCATCAGATGTAATTATTACCCAATGGAAACTTAAAAAGGCAAAACAGACTAATTAAAAAAGATCATTTAAACAGTATCAGTATTACCCCCTCACCTTGCCGCCGGCAACGTCTGCAAGGCCAAATTTTCACACCATCTGCATTAGCTGGGCTTTGACATCCATTTGTCACCAGCCAACCCGGCTGGGCAGGGGAAGAGGGGCTGCCCAGCCCATGCCATGCAGGCACCAGCTGCAAAGCAGCATCCACAGGCATCTCCCCAAAAAGGTCCTGCGGAAGGAAAGGTGGCTGCAGGAGGGAGCTCTCTCTCAGTTGCCTGGGGGTAACTTCTACAGAGCCATGTGACCACAAAACATGAAAGCAGCGAGAGGACTGCACTTTGAGGGATGTTTGTGAGCACCCACATTTTGTCCACGGCCAGTGTGGATGAGATGAACAAAGGATATTTTTCCTAGGAAAGCAAATAAAGGGCTTGGTTTCTTGCCTTTTCCCAGGGAACAATATTTTTCAGACAATAAGAACTTTTTATTCCTGGCTTGAAGGCAGACCTTGGCTTTCCTGGGCTGTGGGCTGCACATGTTGGGGTTGTATGGGAGCTCTGGAGACAGTCCCAGTCCTACCCCTGCATCCCTCTGCACTGACAAACCACTTGACTTGCAAAAATCCATGTATGGCAGCCAAAAGTGGGGGGCGGGGGAGGGGGTTGCCTTGCAAGGTTGCAAAAGGAACCAGTTTGAGCTGGGTCATTCTTGTCACAGCTCATGGAGGACCCAACTGCACATAGCTAATGAAATAGCAGAGCTGCACAAAGACACCTTTAGCTAGGGTGCTGCTCCCCCCACCCGCCGGACTAGTGCCCACAGCTTGCCTGGGGACAGGATGCTCCAGCTGTTGTGCAGTGCCTGACTTTGAAGTGGGCCAGTCCCAACCTTGGGAAAAAATTGTTTGCATTGTGATGGTCCTAAGCATTTTTTACATTTTTACCAAAGGCACTAAGAAAATAAACAAGAAAGGGCTGTGGCCCGCTCAGTCAGATGAAATATTCAAAAGCAGCATCAGCTGAGGAGCTTCTTACAAGAACTAAGGTAGCCATGCAAACACTGCATCCCTCTTGTTCAGATCAGCAGTCATTAAAAGAGGGACAGGACAGAGTTAGCATTGGTGGGATTGTTGGTTGTTTTTCTCTTTTGTTCCCCTCTCCCTTCAGTGAAATTGCCCTCCCTCCCCGCCACAAAATTGCACTTGAGTCAGTACTTTTTTTCCTGCTGTTCTACTTAAACAGATGCTCTAGCTGTGGTGATGCAGTTCTAGTTATTTTGGTTTTCAAATATGACTCAGTCCTAAAATAAGCCCTTAAACAATTTTATTTTACAGTTCCAAGCAATACTGCTGATACATAAATGACATCTTGGGAGTTACATTTGAAGTCTAGAATGCTAAAATGAGATTACTGATAATAACAGATTTTAAGATGAAGCATAGTAATTGAGTTTGGCTCTCTTATGGGTGAAATATTATGTGATCAATAGATTATTATGGTTTGTAGTAGTTAAAGTTTCATGTTATAGAAATAATCTATGAACAGATTAGTAGAATATAGAGTTGCAAATCTCATGTTATAGTAAACAATGCCTATTTGGTGTTTTACAGACTGTGCAAACTCTGGCAATAAGAAAATACTGATTAGTGTAGACCTAGATGAGTAATTGATTTTAACAATTGATTTTTTTTTTTTTTTTTTATCATTTTGCATTAGCACCATACTGACAAAAACAAAAAGGTGAAACACACTGACACGCTAGTGGCCGTTCACATGGCTGATGAACAGCCAGGGCACAGAGATCTGAGAAATGGGGTTTGCAACACCGTCTTTTTCTTTTCAGGCCCTCTCTAAAATGCTGCTTCTTACTCAAACATCCAGTGGTATGCTTTGTCTTTTCTCCCTGGACAGAGATTTGGCCACCATGCTAAAGCAACAAGATGTTTTAAATTTTTAATTAGAAGTTAAAATAGCAACAGAAGAGATGGCCAGCACTGTGACTTGGCGAATATGGCTGTGACTTGGGCAGAAGATATGATTGCAGTGGGCTTTACCGGTGCGCTTTAGAAGAGATGCTTCTCCACGAGTCACCCCCTCAGCTGCTCTAGTCTTCGTGCTTGGATTTTCTTTATGTAGTTGGCAAAAGCTATCTGGTGGTTTTTAACTTAAATTATTAACCGGTTTGGGGACAAGTTAAACTGCATTTGCCTGTAAGTAAGTTTCACCATTAAAAAATAACTAGCTGAGCCCTACTTTAAAGCTGCTGCTATTTTTATCTGAGAAATCAAGGGAGTCCCCAGCTGCTGAGAGGCCATGTGAGCTGAGCACTGTCACTATGCTGCAGTGGAGCCACACGCTTTGGAGGAGACCCATAAGTGCTGTCTGGCCCACGCATCCTGCCCCTCAGCGGAGCACTTCCCCACAGCAGAGACACAGGCGACCCATTCAAGGTGAGACTCACTGTGTCCGTGGAGGAGGAGATGCCACCCCATACACATCCTGCATTTGAATGTCAGCAGGATACAAGATCTGGGCTCTGTGGCTCAGAAGTTTGTGCTTCTCTGAGGTGCCCCAGGGTGAATCTGCTGTAGCCCAACACAGTTAATGGCAAGACCCTATGGTGGCACTAAAGGAGGGCACTTTTACAGCACTCTCTGCATAAATATCCACTTCTAGGCACCCTAGAAAAAAGCAATGGCTAGTATTCCAGCTATGACTTAATGACCATATTTCACCAGTTGCACTGTTAAAGGTGGAGCTCTCACAGAAGGCGATGACATGCTTAGCCATAAGGAGGACTGAGGCAGCCAGCCCGTGTTCTTGCCCATGGTAAATCTGTGAGTACCAGAAATTTGCATCTGCAGTTAGCTCGCTTTTCCACAGTTTACAACACTGCTGCTTTTTGTCAACTTGTTTCACCATAGCATTGAATTCAGCATTGTAACTGAAGACATCTCTGCCTTTGTATCTGTAGGTCTATTAACTTAGGGCAATTACTCTGCAGAGAGTTGACAATTCCTTTATGGAAGTTATCGAATTCTGGTACTGCAAACACTGCAAACAGTGCATCAATAATGAAAGGCCAGTAAGAGAGCACAACGTACCTGTGTCGTTCAGAAATATAATTTTTTTTTATGGACTATATTGTCTGACAGATAATTTAGGCCTGGAAATTAAACATCAATTTTTAATAATATTTGAATTTACTTTTCAAGGAAAATTAAAAACATGAGCTACTAATTACTGGCTTGACTGAACAGGAGGGAGGTGGGGAAGAGGGGGTGAAAGGGAAGAAAACAAGGGTCACTGAGATGACTCATTGGAGTTTGCTGACCTTTAGAAGAACTCCCAACTGATTAGTAACCTTGAACATTGATAAATTAGATAATATTCACTCAACCCATTCTCATATTTTATTTAGCAGAGAATTCCAGCTTTGTTCAGCAGTATGACTTCTGCTCTTTACATACATGTAACACTGACTGTCTCTCCAAGGATTTGATTTCAAGGTTTACCTATTGTGTTGTCTCAATTCTTGGCTTCTTAGCCTGTTTCATAGTGTATTGCGCTGTGCTTCACGAACATACAATAGCAGAAAGATCCTACAACACTCAGGTCAGGGTAGGTAACAAAATGAGAGACATGCTTGTTTTCCACATACACACCATTTTAGTTTTGATTAAAAGCTGGGATTAAACACCATTATTACTCTGCCTTCAAGAAAGGACTGAGAAAAAATTTGGAGACAATTTTCCTTCAAGTTTTCCTATCTGTTACAGGTCTAAATCTAATGTCAGTGGATGCACTGAACCAGATTAAGGGCAGGAACACTTGCCTCACCCATAACTCATCTATCCATGGACCCAAAATAGGGATGCTTACAACTGTTCTGTGGGTATCTGCCCTTCTCTCTACCAGTGCCACTGCTTTCCTTCAGAGCTTTCTACAGCCTCTGACAGAACCAGAGGATTTTGCCCTTGAAAAATGTTAGCTCTATTCAAAAAACCAAGTCTGGTCTTCATGCATTTCCTATGTCTCTTACACCTATTCTTGAATGAAGTTGAAATGCAATTCTTAGTAACACTTTGGCTAAACCTTCTCGCAGAAATAGGCATGCAGCTGAAACTGAAATCCACTGGAGATGTGCCTTGGTGTCCAAAGTGAAAACATGACCTCCTGACAATTACTAGCAGGCAAGAAAGCATTGTACAGAAAGCAGCTTCTTTTTCAAGGAGCTAACACTCTTCTTTAAAAACTTTGATTGCAGCTCACCAGGAACTGGACAATACAGTAAAACCCTTGAGTACCTGTTATTTATGGACTAGGTGAGGAAAAAGGTTTATTTGGTCTGAAAATCTTCATAGCTTTAACAGTCCAATGTAGACTACGAATTCGGGGTTTTTTGCATTTTTTTTTTTTTTTTCAGATTTTTAGTTTCTTGGTTTTGTTTATTTGCATTCAGTGGCCAAGCATCTCTTGTATTCCCTGCTCCAAAAACATCCAGTGCTCAGCAGACACTAGGGCTCAGGGGAACACCTACCAGATACAGGCAGTTGCATGGCATTCCTTTGATCTCCTGCTCTACATGAAACACTGTGAAGCTGCATCTGTTTGCAGGAAAATAATTCTGTTTTGTGAAAAACATATACATGGACTTCCTTTGTAACTTAATAATACACAGGGGTAGTATTAATGGAAGCGTTGCCTGTCCAGGTTGCAGGACAATCCACCAAACTGGTAAGAGAGATGCTGAAGAGAAGGAAGGCACTTTGAAAAGAACATGACTACTGGAGCAGTATTTAAAGGCTGCTGTCATCTTGGGCAGTTCTTCCTCTCCTGTTGTGCCTCCACTGCTTGAGATGCATTCCTTACAAATTTAGCCTTTTCAGCCTGCAATTTGTAAGCACTGCTTTGTTCTTTTTTTCTCTCCCAGAATAACATGGCTTTAGTCATGTAGCCTCTTTTATCTATTGTCCCAACAGCACAGTAGTGAAAATAGGGTTTGCATATTTAAGTGATCCTCATGCATTAAGATACTTTACACAAACAACTAAAACAGCTGTGGAGCTTACAGAAAGACAAACCAACCCACGGCAGCCGGAAAGAGGAGGAATCAGGAGAAGATCCCCTGTAAATCTGAACAGATGCAAGTCACGCACAAATGGTCTGTACCCACCCTGGGTGACAGCATCCCGCTGGCACGTAGGGTCTGATCTTTAGGCACATGAATTGTTCTGTTCAATCCACTGCAGTGGCTCAGATGTATGAAGTTATTTATGTATTCCCAGAAGAATAACCAAGGTAAGAAATGATAGGCATATGGTTGTGCTGGGCAGAAACTCCCATATGTAGAGAAGCTAGACCGGCGATACTCCACATGTATTGCCCAGCTGCCTAGGCATGCTGGCAAAGAAGGAGCAGTAACAACACGCAGGAAAATGACATCCCTGAAAAGGAAAGATGGCACAAACAGAAACTAAGGTAAGAGAAATATTTATTTAAATTTGCACAATAACAAGCTTATACTGAACAAATTCAATCAAGAAATAATAGTAAGTGCAGTAAAACAAGGAAATATTGATGACTTTTTCCATCAGAAAACATTAAGAAGCCATGCCTGTGCATCACGGTTTTTCTTTTGGGGTTTTTTTTTTTTGGTTTTTTTTTTTGTTTTGTTTTGCTTTGTTTTTACAATAACTTCTATCTTTTTTTTTCAGCGCACATACTGTACATATCACATCTTAGCTGCTAGGTTCTTTATTCCTGAAGGCTTCATCCTTTTACTTAAACATCTGCTAAATTCTGCAGTGAGCAAACACATTTGTGCAGATCCAAATATGATCAGGTAAAAATCTCTGCATCTGGTCAAGTGTTGGACTCTCAAAGCTTCGGAAGACCCTGTAAGAGTTCCTAGTTGATTTTGGATCTTGACATCGTTATGTACAGCATTACAATGTGTCACTTTACACTAACCTAAATATTCTGCATAATGATGTCAGACAAATAGCCAGAAGACTTGAGCCTAACCTCATACAAAGGTTTACACATCTGAGCTTGAGTCCCATAAATTTCACTCTGACTCAGGTAACTGAGTTCATCACATATCTGCACTTCAGATGGACAAAACCAATCTAAATTTAGTTTTAATTTTGTACAATTTTTGGTCTAAAGGTCTTTTTTGTGAAGGAAAATTCTTTAACCAGAAACTGCTTGTGAGAGATGGTTGTTGGTATCACAGTTCCTGAAGGCACTGTGGGTCCACTGAGCAACAGACGTGGCCATTCTAAAGGAAGGAAAAACAAAAAGAAGAATTGAAACAATTAGCATTTTGTACAAACCAAGTCAATTTATCAAGCTCGGCCATTTGCAGACACACATCAGATTTGAATGTACATATTTGTAAAACACACGATATCTATAGGTTTTGGTTGGATTCATGACATTGTCATCATGTCCTTCCCTTGCTCAAGGGAACGGGATATTATGATTCCTCTAATTGCTTGGTTTGCTGTGGTCTGCATCCCAGAGCTACAACACTCAAACTGAAAGAAGCTGGGATCAGTGAAAGAAATCTCCCGACGTAAAGGTATCAGGCATCTGCTCAAGTACACAAAGCTGTTGAACAAGACAGGGCACTTGGGAGTTTTATTTAGATCAGGCAGAAGGGACTCTGGGTTTTATTTAGTCCTGAATGCTTCAATACATCCTGGTTGTAACACCAGCAAACGTTAATCCATAAAGTTTTTCCTGGGAGTCCACACATTCTTCTGAGAATATTAGCGATTAAGGGAATAGATTGCCTATGGACATCATTCAAGCACTGAAGAAATTGTTTTCTGCATCTCTACTACTTCTTCTCTTAAGCCTGATTCTTACAATGCAAATAAAAAGTGTGTATTATTTTTAAATTACTCCAAGTACATTCAGTTAACTAAACTCCCAGGACTGATTAAAGACCAAAGTCTTTATGAAGTTAATCATTCAAACATTTTCTTTTGCTCCTTCTGTTACAGGAGGTTAGACAATCCTACTGTCCCCCTTCTTTACTTGTGATTTGAAATGGTTTTGTGGCTAAGTCAGCTTTAGCTGATGCCAAGGCTTCTGAATTCTTAAAGGATTTGTGTAAACCTATTTTGCTATAGCTTGCTTAGAGAGGCTTAGACTGGAGCTTTGCCCTTCCATGTGATGCTCTGCAAGAAGAGTGGGGTGACACAGGACAAATGAGACAGAGAACTATACAAATTGGCCACAGAATTAACCTGATCTGGAGGGAGTGGGCTGCTTGCATGCAGTACTAGAACATTAAAATGCTGCCAATACAAGCAGATAGTGTATTTCAAAAAGAAAACTGCTCTGTAAAGAGAACCGAGTAAGAATTGGCTTGCTGAGGGACAAAGTGGTACATCTTCACTGTTACACAGATTCACACCTGAGCTGCATTAAATCTATGGGGTTTGGCAGAGTATCTGTTTTAATCTTATATAAAAGTTCACAATGCAGCAATGGATTTTATTAGTCTATGTATGTGTTTACACGGAATACAAATTAGTTGACACTTAAGGTTCAGTCTTTGCTTAAGAGAAAAGGGCAGATGGGAGCAGCACACAGGTGGCCATCAGCAGAACTGATACACGGCTTCTGCATTGCCGTTGATTGGCAGTACAACAGTGAGAACACGTTTCCCATCACTGAATCTCAAAAGTGCTTTAGAGAAGGATCACACACAATTATTTGTTTTACAGATGGGGAAACCGAGGCACATAAAACTCAGCAATTTGTCCAAGCAAGAAGTAACTTCTAGCATTGGAGTTGGTGTATGCCACCAGCTACAGACCCCAAAAGTGCAGGTGTCTGCATGTAAGTCTGTTTTAACATCCTTTGGGCAGCAGCTGGCTTTCTAACCATTAGCCACTCTTTCAGATCACATCATTTTCTTCTAACCACCAACCTGTTTTGACATCAAGACAAATGCCTACGCTTACTTGGCACATACCACTTAACTTGTAAAAGGACTATGCCTCGACAGCAGCAACTGCTGTTGCACACAGTATTGTGTCAGGCAAGGTGGAGGAAGAAGGTGCTACTTGACAGCTTCTGCTACATGATCAGTTACTCCCCATCTCTCCCAGAAGGAGGTGTTGAAGTTAGATTATTTTTTATGAGCACCTTTTCAAAGTAATTAATTGTACCATGTACTAGAGTTTGGGAAGTATCTTGCTTGGGAAGGACATATAATACAGACCAAAATCAACTGTGGATTTAGTAATAAGTACAGATCTATGGATGAATCCTGCTCTCTCTCTCTCTGGCTACTGTGGAAACGTTCCTTGTCGTTCTTCAGTATTGGCTAGTGGAAAATACCATTCACCTTACAGGCTTATTTTGAATAGAAAAATTTATTTTAATATCCTTTTCTTTTGCATCTCTAAAAAGAGATGCCAGAATTCACATAAGCCCATAGTCATTAATTTTCATTCTCAGACAATTAATTCCTTTTCCTACAAAAACTATTAAATGTTTTAAACATTATGTTGATTCTACTATTAATTTTAAAGCAAGAAAGCTATGTAACCATATAACAAGTCCTTTTATTCTCAAAACAATTACTACTCTCAAAAAGCAATTCAATCAGTTCTGATAACACTATAGCATCACACAAAACAAATTTCTTGTGTGAAGTCTTGTCTTACATACCTATTTGTTACTGTATGTGTTTCCAAGATAGCATGGAGCTGTATGGTAAGAACTGCGATCAAACTTGAATTGAGCTATCCTGGTGGAAAAGTCAAGCCCAGAACTTGTCCACATCACACTGCAGCATTGGCTGTTGTTCTGCTTCTGTCCTGCTAGCACATTAAACCATCTTTCTAACATATGCAAGAGTGAAGTTAGCGAAGTTGAACACTTGTAATGTAATCTATGCTGCTCTAAAACAAGTGCAGACACCAACTACCCACTGACCAGACGTGGTGCATTAATATTTATATGCCACAAAAGAAGATGGGAAAGAGGCATCTCAGCTTAATTTTTACGGTCCTTACCTTGCACTGGCAGAGGGTGCACTCTGTGCCATGCTTAATCCAAGATGATCCAGTGAAGCGAATGACATTGGTTTCATCCAGGCAGGTTTTAGTGATGTCATTGCGAATGGTGTCCGCTTGGCAGGGGTCAGTGACACAGCGCGGGCAGCACTCATTCTCGGGGAGGACACTGAATTCACAATCCACCTCCGGGCATGGCAAGGGCCAGCAGTCAACTTCGCCTTGCTGTTTACAAATATTATGAGAACAAGAGACAATTATTAGCTCTTACTTTGTTTCATTACCCATTCCTCTGACTCAGCATTATGTTTCTTAACTGGCTAATTTTATCCATCTGGTCCTATTCAGAAGTCAGTGCAGAGAACACTGATATCCACTGCCTGTGGGAGATGCAGCAAGTTGGGCGCTTTTCTCTGCATGCTGTTCAAGAAGTGTATTAGGTTTAACTTATTTCAACATACTCTGCATGAAGTTGCAGCTGAAAATTCTCCACAAATGTCACTCAATACAGAATATGGATCTGCCCTTGTGAAGTCCTACTTCTGCAAGTGACAGGAACCACAACAGGGCTGTACTGCAAAAGTGCTTCGAAATCTCCTGTTTCACCTAGTTCTTACTTCTATTCGCACTGATGGTTAACCATAAAAAGCCCTCAAATTCAGCTCTGGATGGGCTAGAGTTTATCTTTGCCACAGTTACAAATGCATTGGCTGAACTACAGGTGCCAAGCTACCAGCAGCCCAATATAGCAGGGAACACCAGTGCATTTTCAGTGAGAGGACCTCCACCCACTTACCATCCATTTGGGATGTTACGATCAGAATACCTGAACTTCCAAAATTCATCATGCTTTCTCCATGATGGGTTGAGTTCAGTCTGGGTGTGAAAATGTCAGAAGAGAGACTTGCATTGGGCCAGAGTATTCTCAGGGGAAGTTGCTGTATGCCTGTACACAAATCTAAAGATGTCTAATTATTCACTTCAGCTACTAGAAGCTGGGGTCAGGTTCCCTGCAACTCTGGACAAGGGTCAAATTTCAGATCTATTGGTCAAAGAAAAGATTTCACTGAAGTCATTAATGCATATTTCTTTTGGAGCAGGTCCATCTCTGATCTCCAGCTTACTCAGCTCATTTGAAACACAGATTGAGTAGTCTAGATTTAAAGGCGGCAAAGAGAATAGCATTTGGCCCTAGGGAAGGAATTTATTCACAAAAACTGTATCTAAGGCTCTGAGAATGATGAGTTCAATATCTTCAGAGCAAAAGCTGAAAAAAATTCCCAGGGATTTGCCATAGCTCCATATTTACTCCTTCTCTTGCACAAAGTATTGTGAAGTTACTCTTTTACAAAATTTTCATCTGGGTCAATTTTCCTCTTTTTGAATCATATGATGGTAAGAATGAAAGCAATCTTAAAAAAAGGTCACTAATCTCTGTATTTCCATTTATTTTTTGTAGTGATGGACAGTACAAGTAGACAATATGTTGTCACCCAAAAAAAATCCCTGAAAACTGAAAGAAAGCTGGCTTTAGTTACAGAAGTAGCATCTTGGAAAAAAAAAAAGAAACATCTATTGAGATCCCAAACTGCAGGTTGTTTTGTTTTGCTTTTAAGACATTTAATGAAGCACCTGGGAATCTATTTCATTGGATTTTAGCAGCAGTAACACTAAAAGCACAATGCCCATAGAAATTGGATTCTGGCTGTTATTCATGATACCCTGACAAGGGAAAGCTGCTAGATGGACTAGGCTTTACATTTGGAGATAACCTGTGATGAAAGCTAGTTGTTTTTATCTCGGGATTTTTTCTGTCACAGAAACTTCCTGAGCAGCATTATGCAGAATAGTTTTTGCTCAGACTCTGAAATACATGCCTAGGAGAAAGATCACAAGCTTTAAAAGATTTTTTTTTTCAAAACTCATTTCACTATTTTGAAAAATGCATCAAGTCTTGTTATTTTTTCTGTTACTCAGAATGTCTGAATGAATAAACAAATTTTAGTCTATTGGCATCTTTGAAATTATCAACCGTGATAAATACGTATTTAGAATTTCCTTATACAGGTACATTGGTCTTTGAATGAGTGAACACATGAGTGTTGCTGTGTAGGTCCCATATCCAAATGACTTCCACTCTTTGATAAAACAACCCTCATGATTAAATAATTTCTATTATATCTATTGTGGCAAGATGTATTTTTGACTGGAACTTGACAATACTGACAAATACCCATGAAAACCACATTTCGATTATTCACATACTCCAGAGGAAATTAAATGGATGCTAATGCATGAAAATTAACTAATCACAGATCGGAATATCTCATATCCTTTTTCCCTCCTGTCTCTGCTGTAATCAGAAGCCTTACCAAACAGCGACACTGCTGACAGTTCTGTATCCAGGAGTCACCGCTGTTGTAGGAAAGCTCCCCGCTCTGATGTAAACATTGGCTGCTGAGCCTTGGGTCACATTCAGGACAGCAAAATAGGTCAACAGTGGGATTTTCACAGTCACAGACCATTCGCCGGCACATCACATATCCACTCTGTTGTTGGAAGACAGGCATAGAGCGATGGCAGAAATGTGACCAACTCCAGCAGAACTTGTACCAAAATTTGATTTTTTTTTGCATGATTCTAAGCCACTAGCAGCTCACAAATTTTTCCACTATACAATATCTTTGCCAAAATACAATTCAAACAGAGGCAGAAAGCACAATACACACTCAATAGCTACCAAAAAGTTCCCCTGATGTCTTATATATGTCCTTCATACAACCAACCTTCAGACAGCTCTCACCGAAGTTGCTGAAACCCAAGGGTGTTTTTCCAAAGGGTCAAATTTTAATGGATTACACTAAGTTTATGTCATTCTCATACTGATTCTAGACGAGTCTTGCTTTAAACTTCAAAATCAGTCCCTCTATTCTGTAATTATTCACATAAGGAAGATGATAGGTAGTCCGAAATTAAATTCATGCTCATGAAACTTGAGTTGGTGAAATGCTCAGGACTTTGTCAGCAGTGTATTGGGCCTTCATTCTCCATCAGCATTTAGCTTGGGATCAAGGTTCCCACAGAAAACATTTGAGAAAGCTAAGCTGAATTACTCTGCAGATACAGAACCTACTTCTATTTATAGCCATCTGCTAGAGATACTGGCGTCAGTCACCAATGCCAATATGTGTCTAGACAGACAGTTTCTTTGCATGAAGATGTCGTTACTCCCACCCAGAAAACACAGGTGGCATCTCTGCTAAGAAAATAGTACTATTGTCCTTCTCCCAGTATCATATAATAAGCCTCCCATGGAAGCTCTGCTCATGCAGATTGCAGAGAGAAGCTCTCCCCAAAACCATATAAAATATATATAATTCCATTTTTCTGTAGCACCACACGCATGCCTGAGAAGGTAGCTAAAACAGGAATTTCACTTCAGTCACGATATCTTCCCTTCAGCCCTACCACCATCTTGTAGAAACAGCTAGTTCTATTTCTACTGACCTGGCATGAGCAGACAGAGCATCTGTCATTCTCCAGCACCCAAATCTGACCATTGTGCTTGATTTTGCCTTCATGGATACAGTCTCCTGTGCAGTTCTTGCCATGGGGACATCGACAGTCGTACCCACCATCCAAGTTAAAGCAAACAGTGTCATTGGCACAGCTATGCCTTCCAGTTCCACATTCATCAATGTCTGCAAAAACATGCCATGCAATGCTCTTAGACCACATTCAATTAACAAAAATGTTCTTGCGGCAATCTATATAAATGATTCTTGACCATTAAAGCCTTCAGCTGAAAATTAATTTGCACTTCACCAGAATGGGGAGAAATAGCTAACAAGTTCACAAAAAATATTTTCCAAGTCACATCAACTTTTAAAACATGGTATTTTGAGTTTTCCTATACATCTTTCTAAGTGAATGCTGTTGAGTAAGGTTGTTAGAATGAAGACATCACAGGAAACATATGAACAAAAATAATTCTCAGCTCCCTAAAGAGCAGTAGTTTGTGGCAACCATTCATGAGACATGCAGTTAAACAAGAAAAGCTGCAGAATTTGTTTTCAAAACCTTTTGTTGGCTCTAGCACATTTGAGTTCACTTGCTGAGAAGTTAATGTGAAAGGTGACGTCTGAGCTGTAAGCTCATTTAAGCAAGCACACCATGCTTTAAGTTGCATCATTTATTAGGGTGTGCAAACTAGAATATTTTAATTCTTCAAGTTGCAGTGACATCTGCAGCCCCTGTGTCTAGCATAGAAAATAAAGAAGAAAAATTAATGTCTCCAGTGAATACAGGTAAATGACTTCAAAACAATCATATCTCAAAGAATTCAAGAGTACTGTTAAAGGCCTGCTTCATCAAGGTACACACAATTATTTTGCAAGGGCAAACTAGCAGCACACTCTGCCTTCTACTTGAATAGTCTTTATTTAGCTTTTTCAGCTGTCCATATGGAGAAAAGTTATTTGGGAAAAAAAGCTTTGAAAGCGCATGAAGTAAACAGCTATATGCAATAAAACGTGGAAAACACTAGAGGAGTTCAATTCTAGATACAATTTTACAACAGTCTGGCCCAAGCTTTTAATTAGAGTTCATTGAAAAGTAGCATTGTGATATTGAACCGTCCAACAGAACAGTACAAGACAAAATAAGCAATTTGGTCATGAATGTATCTTTCACCATCAGCATAAAAATTTAATAAAACACTTTCCTTTGGGTTCAACAATGAAAATGAAACCTCCAATTCACCTTAAGCACATTCAGTTTAAAGCAAAATAACTCAATTACAATTTCAATTCCAAGTGTGGCTGCAGTCAAAAAAAAAAGTAAACAAGTTGCTAGCATGAATATGAATTGGGATGAAAAACAGCAGGGAAATTATTAGAATTCCATTGTATAAATAAGCGGCATCGTGGGTTTCCTTCAAATACTGTGTGCAATAACAGTGGCACCAACTCAAAAAAAGTATTGCAAAATTACTAGGGCTTCTGGGAAGGATGAGGAAAATGTCATTTGAGAAGAACTGAAAAGAAATGGACTGTTCATCTCTAAAAGAACATCAGCAAGCAGGAATATAACCAAAAAAATAATGAATACTCCAGAGAAGACATGTTGAGAGCTTTTGCTCTCATATTGACTAACACACAAGACAGAGGACAGTGAATGAAACTGAAAGACAAGAAATTGAAGTCTGATAAAAGGAAATAATTTTTCATATAATACATAAACAAACCGTGACACTCACTGCCACAGAGTGGTAAGAGGGAAAAAATAGTGTAGCCAAAAGTGTAGAGAGCTAGCAAGAGTATTTATAGAATTCATAGAATGGTTTGGGTTAGAAGGGACCTTAAAGATCATTTAGTTCCAACCCCCCTGCCATGGGCAGAGGTATCTTCCACTAGTTCAGACTGCTCAAACTCAATTTGCAATGCTAACAGATTTTGGAAGAGAGATTACATTTCATGCATTAGGGTTTATGGTCCCCTTATTTATGTATCAGATAATCCAGAACAGGCAAATCATCTCAGATCTCCACATCTTCCACCTCGCTATCTTCTGAAGCATATGGAGTCAGCCACTGTTGCAATAGTGCAGAAGACAGCTGGGATCATGAACCTAATTCAGTGTGGCTGTTCGCAAGGCCCTGAGCAGCTGAAACATCATAGGCACATCAGACAGGGAAACCCATCTGAACAGTAAGGTCCATAATTCATGGAACAGATGGCCCTGTGGCTGTGCAGTCTCCAGCCTTGAAGGTTTTTAGACAAGTAGCTAACAGGAATGGTTTGAGTGATGCTGATATGGGCAGAGCAGAGGGATGGAAGAGCTACTCTCTCCTTCCTCTATTTTCTCTTCAATCCATATTGAAAGTAATACAATCTGGCAATTTAAGATCTCCATATACTCAGTCTAATTGGTTTTAAGTTATGCAATAAGGAGAACAAATACAAATCCTATTTAAATATAGTGATTAACAGAAAGATTCTCTTTATCATTGAAGTCATTTTTAATAAATGACTTTCCGTCACTTGTGTTCATTTGTTTAAAACACTCTTTTGCACAAAGCTTTCACATAGCTGGTGTCATAAATGAATAATAACACTTCTCAACAACCTGGCCACTTAACTGAAAGTAGCTGTATTTAATGAGACACTTGGACGAAGTTCAGCTGTCATGTAAACAAGAACACTTTCCTTTAAACAACAAATGGTGACCCTATAAACACTAAGTCTGCATTTGGCACTTTTGTACAAGTGTATTTCACAATTTTCCCATGAGGAAAAGGCTTCTGGGGTTTGTTTTTCAACATGGTAACGGTTAGTGCACTGTCACTGAAAATAATTGAGGTTTCATCATTGACTCTGGTATTGAGCCGAGCTTATCCAACACTGAGAACTTATGAAAAATCCCAACCTTGTTTTTTCAGTTGTTTGATTAATGAAAATAAATATTCTGGATAGGGCAATTTAAATATCCCTGGTCAAAGCAGGAGCTATTTAGGTTTTGATTCTAACCTAATCAGAAACAGCAGTGTGTTTATAACACAGCAAGAGAAACACAAACTTTGCATGCATGAAATTCTCATCTGCATTATTCATCCACCTCAAACTTCAGGCATTATCTACAAAGAACTTGCACACGAATCATCCATACTAAGCAAAACTTTGTTCAGTTTTTTTACTTTGGATTTATAATGGATGGTGAACTATGTTACTGACATTTTGTGTACAGCCATAATCAGCTCTCCAATTTCCATAACCATATGGACAGGGTACACTAGCCCCTGCATCTTTTGTGTCTGAAAAAGGCAGAGGGGAGGATCACAGGTTGCATATTTCCAGTATTTCCAGCCACAGTGGCATGTTATTATCTCTCCCATATTGTTTAAAAAAAACAAAAACAAAAACAAAAACAAAACACAACAACAACCAACAAATAATTCACTTCAGGCTATTTACAACACACTGCTTAGGAATCAAGCAGCTTCAATGTTATGACATTAGAATGTTAAGTCTCAAAAGACTTGGAGGTTTGCCTCAGAAGAAAACAGAAACAAAGTGTAACTGGTTATCTAGTGCTAAACTGAGGACCAGTTCTTACTCATCTAATCTGCACTAAAAATTGCAGCGGCTTTGATCTGGCACACTTTTCAGGATTTTCCTTTTCTTACCATCATCCCTGGGTACAACTTAATGTTGCAATTGCAAAGCAGTACCATGGATGAAGAAATAGTGATTGTGTTAAAGTGTTAAAGAAAGCTAGGAGTTAATTGTATCACAAGTAATTTCATGCCTACACAGGAAAAATACTGGACTAAAGCTATACAAAATGGTGACAGTACCTGGAATGACTAAATTCCATTTGTATATCTCACAGGCTGCAAGGGCAGAAAACTCCAGAAATATGTGAATTTCAATTGCCCCACCAAGTTGTGACCCAAGGCTGTATTTAACAGATTTACTGACTGTTTCTTGGAACAGATAGTCAAAGAATCCCAAAGGGACAACGCACCATTTGACTTGGCCCTGAGCAGTGCGCAAGCTCTGATTCAAAATGTCTCTACTGAACAGCTACTCTGTATTGATTACCAACAGTGACCACAGTGTGCGCAAGTTCAACATCCTTAAAGAAATTTAAAAGGCTGCACAAAATCTCTGTGGTAGTGCTTTTATTTTCAAAGGGGGAATTATGTTAAAATGATGAAGTTTTAAAGATTAATTAAAACTAGTGGCCAAAAGGATAAAATGTTTTCAGATAGAAAGAAGATTGTTTAAAGATACTATATTATAGATTCAGAGTAAATGTATACTATATTAATGAAAAAGACTTTAAAGGGGGGATACATTTCATACAATGTACTATTTTTATTTGAAAACTTCATGAGCTCCTTTGCAAAATACACACTCTTAAAGGAACTATGTGTCATGGAATAAAAGAGGTCATTGACGCACAGACTAAGAGCAGATTAATTAGTAAGTAATAAAAGGCAGGAACAAATGGTCAGGCTGTCACAACAGAGAGCTGTCCCAGGGAAGCTCCCCAAGAATCTGTGCCAGAACATGTGCTGCCCAATACACTTAGTCATCTAGAGGAATGGATGAACAGCAAGATGAAAAAGGCTGTTGATTAGAAAGTATTAAAAACAAAAAAATTGTCAGTGAAATATAGAAGTATTTCATGATATTGACGAGTAAACAATAATATGTCAGATGAGATTCAATTGTAAGGTGTGTGGGGACATACCCATTCAAAAATCAAATCAGTCTTTTAGATCTGTTCTGGAAAGAGATCTTGGAGCTATTGTGGATAGCTCTAAATAATAACAGCTCAATAGTATTTTGGGCAAAAATCCACAAATACAATATTGATAATGACAGATGAGAAAACTCGCAGTAAACTCAAAAGGAACATGAACAAGGCACAATTAGAAAATAACCTATGTACACCTTGCTTGGTAGTGACAAAGGGCTCAGAGATGCATTCTGATATAGCTGATGGAAAGTTCCAGCGTTGCCTTCTCTGACGAGCTATCCAGACTTATGTGCAGGACGATCACATAAAGCCCCAAGAGGTCTCCCTCCGACATGATTTTTTACCAGAATCATTCTGATATCAGAGTGTCATCTATGTAAAGAAAAGATGAACATTTGTATCGCTGAGAAACATGCTGTTGGAAGAGATGGGTTGGGAGAGTGGACAGTTCCTTTGCCCTGAAGCAACTGAAGTTTCTTAGTTACCTTAGCTCTGAGGAGTAGCATTAGCTCAGCAAGGTGACAACATGAGGATACCTGAATACTTTTTGCTTGAGGCAAAACAGGAAGGAGTGCATTTGATAGGGAGCCCAAGCTCTTTGGAGCAGATAGTTTGGTTTCTGTTCTTCTTTGTCCTAAGTAAATCTATTGACTGATGTAATCATTCTTCAAAGAGCAAGTGAATTGTAAATAATTTATTCGTGACTTCATGCAAGCCAGCTGTCAGAGTGCTTAGCAGATGTGGAAAATGAAGAGCTGAGACTTCAGATGCCAGTAACATCAACTTTGCAGGAATATTGTTTCCTGATACAGTAAATGTGTTCAAATTACTGTCTTATAAAGTGTAGCGGTCGAGTTTCTGTTTTGTTAGTCCGTTTATAAAAGATGAGAAACCATGCCAGTCTTGTACTCTGCCCACACTCCAGAATATTTAAATACTAATGTGTCTCCATATCTGCCTTCTGTCTGGTGATGTTTAAGTTGCATTCCCCAAAGTCAATAATGAAGCCTTAATGACTATAGCTCTTTTTGGCATGGATGGAAAAAAAGTCACTTTATGGTTTTATTTGTTGACCTTTTATGATCATGAATAAAAGCAAAAGGATTTCGATGGAGGTTTGTGAGTGCTAGTAAGATTTCCTGCTGAAGAGTAGTGATTCTTTATCTCCTGTCTCCTTAAGTGCTATCAATAACAAAGCTTGTGTTAAACATTACCAGTGCTATAGAAAGATCTAAGTGTGGGACTCTGAACTGACAGCAGTTTTTCGACTGCAAGAAATTTCATGTACTAGTTAAACTGCTAGCTGTACTGTGAGATAAATTCAGACATCCTGACAGTCAGCAATTCCTCTGCCTTCCAGATTCAGAAACACAGATGCTGAAGTGACCATTTTGGACTTTGTTCATTCAATAAGGCTGGGGGGCATCCTGAGGCTTGAAATATGCCTCCACCCCTCATTATCCTGGATTGTGGAAAATATTGTTCAAGTAGAGCCCCAGTCCTCTGTCTTCCCAGGCAGCCTGCTCTGTCACACAGAGAAGGAAGTCATTCTACCTCTGCAAGTGGGACGGCAGAAGAACATAATGACATCTCAGAACATACACATACAAATAAACCCTTGTGACTGAAAAGATTGTTTTTGAATTGGGCATTGTGGATTGATGCTTTCTAATCCCTTCATTTGCACTTGTCTCATTTAAAGAATGTGGTACCTGCTGAGAGTAAGGGTATCTTGATCTCATATTCTGTATCAACAACAGCTGGTACCTGCCAGATACTCTTGGTAAGTCCTAAGGGGCTGCATTAATTAGGTGAGCTATTCTTTGGATGTGGAAGTGTGCAAAATGTCCAACATCTGATGCAGTATAACCCACACTGTTCTGGTACAAACCAATACAGCTCCTCTCTTCAGCTGATTCTGGAAGCTTTTAGACATTGCAGGGGACAAATTCAAAGGAATCAGGATCTTACACAGAACTGCAGAGAAAATATTAACTGGGCCTGAATGTTCTTATTTTAGGATTTTGCCCTCAGTGGTTCCAGTTTTTTAATGCAATGAAGCTTGAGGCTGCAATATCTGCTATCTTAGCCTAGCTCTCTTTTATGAAATGGCAAATGAGAGATACCTTCAGAGCACCAAAAAGACTGTGTAAAGAAACTCTAAAGAAAAGCTGTAAGGGGGCAAAGAGGAAGGTACCAAGTAATATACCATGCTGAATGCTATATTTACATATATATAAAATTTAAGACTTCCCAAACCCATGCAGTTCTCAAAGACTACGCGGCTGATCTTTCGCCACTTTTCTGGATATAAGATGATGCATAACATAATTCTATTTCCAAGGGAAAAGGAGCAAGTGCTGCTTGTGAAGCCCTACAGCTGCATTTCCCATCATTTCTCTCAGTAATTGTTATAGAGACCACAGGTCTACCCAGGAGTAGAATGTGAAGCAAAACTAATAGCAACGGAATCTCTAGGTCTTCCATTGCCTGTAGGTACAATAAAATGGGATTATGAATTTCTGTGTTCAAGAACATTAGTCAAAATACTCAATATTCTCAGTCGTGCCAGAGAGAAGAAAGTAAGCAAAGAAGTACCAGTAGCCAAGGTCAATACATGTGTAAAACAGGCAATTCAGCAACTATTATTTCATTATCAAGCACTGACAAAGTCTAATGCTACTAAGGAGTCCACCTCTAGCTAGGAATTTTTAGTACAATGTCCTAATGGGACCATTTCCTGCAAAAGGGGTAGGTGCAGTTTTGGTATTCTGTTAAAATAAGGTTTTTCAGGAAATGCTCCTGTACTTCTGTGATCTTAACAGAGTTGTTTCCACCTGAATCTTAAAAATGGGAACATTTGCTGAAGGAAACAAGTTTCTAACTAACACTGATCACAGAAATGCTTTCCGTAGTACTATCAGCACACGTCCAGGGGACACAGACAGACCCAGATTTGTGGCAGACCATATAGAAAAATCAAGAAAGGAAAGATTTGAACCCACACCTCCTTGGCTTTCGAAGGTTTTCTTCACTGAAAGAGGGAACTTTCCTCAAAGCAACTAAAACTTAAAAAAGATGAGCGAAAGACAAGCCTATTATGCACTCCATATAAACACTACTTTGAAGTAGTCCTCTAAGAAAGCAAAATGGACAAGCCCTCAGAGAATATTTCTTAAACCCCATGAGGTTTAAATTCTTTGTTCCCCCAAGAAAGAAATCAAGGCAGGCCCAGCTTCTCTTTGGAGTGACTCAGCACTGTTCGTTCTACAGTTCTGCAAGCTGTAGCACCTGCACAAGCCAGAAAGGTTCAGAGGATACTGGCCCCAGATGCATCCCATACGGCTGCAAGTGGGAACTGGAGAACTGAGATTTGAAATCTGAGACTAGTATAGCCTGGAAGCTGCTTCCCCATTACAGTCAGCATCTAAAAGACCATCCACCAACAGCTTGATCTGATCACCTCTAAGTAGGGGATACTGAAGAAGTGACAAAAGAAATCCATTTTCTTATGTCTTTAAAACCAGTAGGGGAATCTCTCATGGTGAAAGATCTGACAGCAGAGAAACCAATTGCTCAATTTGCGCTACTGCGCTCTGCTACTGGAAGTTTAACTTTCCATACTGCAATGGATTTTAGGCTGTCCTTCACACCTTTTTCAGGTTTTATCTTCTGTCTGAGACACAATGTCACAGGCTTCTATCCAATAAAAAGTGATGTAGTAAGACTAATAAAATATCTAACCCTACTCCCCATCCCAAGTTGCTATGTATTCCAAAATTTGGAGCTGCAATCAATCAAATTGAAAGTGTTCCGCTGCTACTGACTAGGCTTATCAGCAATGAAGATAGTTTCCTGGCATCTGTGATTTAATTCTAATTACTTGTTATCCTCTGTGTATGTTTAATAAAGAGCTGCTGGTGCTTTGTAGAAAAGGTCAAAACATTCTAATAATTGCCACTTCTGCATACATGTAGCAAACCCCATATTTTTTCCTTGGCTTTTAATTTGCTTAGAAATTGCTGCTTAATTGCTGCTTGTTTGCACACATCTTAACAGAGTCACTTTGTATCACTTATATCTCTTGAGATAGCACGTGCCAAACCACTATCTTCAACCCATGAGACAAATGTTATATCAACACTGAAGATAAAACTTGAGGTATTGAGAATATTTCTATAAATGCCTGGCTAGAGTATTACCTGTGCCGCAAGTGACAGAGGAGCAACGTTATAACCAGAGGGATCACAACTTCTCCTTTGCACCTTCTTGTCCTAACACCTGGCCAGCTAACACTGACATTTAGTTAGTTCTTGACAAAGAAAGCTCAACTTATGAAAGCAGTGGCTGACTCAAATCGCTGATTCCTCCTGGGAATACAGGCTTTCAGCTGTGGTGAAAATGTGTTGAAATAAACTATTGATGATGGGGATATCAGAAAGGTCATTCCCGCTCCTGGAGAACTGTCTGTGTGTCTGCCTTAGTGAAATTAATTCAATTGTTTCCCTTTGGGACCGATGCAGCCCACCAACATGAGTTTAAACAGCAAGGTAGGAAAGCTTACACTGTGTGAGCACTGAATATTTCAGTACTCAGACACAGAAGGGAGAAAGACTCCTAATTTTGCCCTAAGTAGTCCATGGCAAAACAGACTAGTTTGTTCTCTTATTTAAGAGCAGCAGCATGCAATATCTTAAGAGATGAATAACATTCCATACTAAGACATCTGCATCTGAAAATAACTGTGTTCTTACTAACCTGCTGTTCTCTCTAACATCATTCATAAAAAAATAAAACCTTCCCATATCCTTGTCCCCCCGTCACTGTCCTGTGCCCTGCACCTTGCCCCAGCCCTATGTCCACTGAGCTTTCCAGTTTGTACGGTGGTTCTTCAAACTGCAACTTTCTGCAAGCAGCTAGCCTATGCTCAGGAGAAGCACTGCAGTATTAACCCAGGTATGGGTAAGGGTGTCAGGGCTGCATAATCATTCTTTGCAAGGAAAATATTTTCATCAAGGACTGTTCCAGCATATGAGGAATGAAGTGGAGAAACTGAGGTTCTGGACTGAGGCCCATTTCTACAAATAGAGAATCTGACGTATAAACGGGTTACTGTGGAGTGACAGATTACAGTGCATGCTGTCAGCCCACGGGAAATCACTTATGCAAGGACCATGCACAGAAGCAGATGTGGGGCCAGAGAACCTGTTTTAAGCACCATGCCTGACTTCACATATTATCTTAGCAAACCATAGAAATGACCACTAATGCTCCACCTATATTAGGAATATTCATACTTTATTTTCTTTTGCCTTTTGTTTATGACGCTTATTTAGACTACGATTGCTTTGGGTCAAGGTTTAACTTTCATTGATACAGTGTCCAAGACAATACTTGACCAATACAGTCAAAGATACTAGACATTACTGTAATGCAAGTCATAACACTACCCCACCTTTTTTAGATACTGACCTTCACAGGATTCTCCACTTGGTGAAAACATCCCATTGTCATGGTAGCCGTCTCTGCATTCGCAGTGGTACCAACCAGGCAGGTTAATGCAGTTAGCACGGCTGTCACACTGAACAAAGCCATCTGAGCATTCATCAATGTCTGTTTAGTAGGAACAACAAAAAAAGCAAAAATTCACACAGAGGAAATAGCTATATTCATCTGATGGAAGAACAAGGTCTCTGGTATTTCTGGGTTTCAAAGAAGTATTTTGATTACCGACACTTGAATTTCTAGATTTATCCAGAGAAAAAGTTTTGAATCATTTCCATAAAAGGACTTTTGCTAATGGCATTGGCCCTGCTAGCAGTGGAGGTTCTGCTAATCCCAATTTACTGTTTACATATTAGCAACTCATTTTATCACAATACATGATAGGTAATCTGACATCTGTGGAAGTTGCCCACACTATGAAGAAAGGAATTGGATCCCAGTTCAAATAATAAGATGTTAACCCTTTGAGTAGTGCAGGCTGCCTGATAAACAAAGATTGTTTCTAGGGGCATGTCAAAATATTAAATACTCACTCTGGTCCTTGCTTATGCTCTTGGTGACACTGACTTTATGCTAGTAGGGCTTCTCTATCTCGTGGAGTTCCTGTTGACTTAACTAATATTAAGTTAATCTTAATGTCTTTTAAGATTAGCTTAATGTTAATTTCTCATTAACAGCATAACTACTGTTAACATTAGTTAGCATATATAAGATAATATAATAATTGTATTATCAGCATAGCTAACTGCAGTCTCCTCTCTCACCATCAAAAAGAGCATCTGGGATTCCAGCTTAGACGCTAAAGATGACAGTCTCCTCCTCCTGATAATTCCTTTGGGATGTGTGTTTCTTAAAAGAACAACTTCCACTGACTAAACTTGACAGTAACAACTTGCCATATAATGGATTTCTGGATGCACTTGCTAGATCCAAAATCCACCAAAGCATGTTCTGCAGACACCTGAACTCATGGACTCAGCAAAGATGCAGACAACTTTGTGACATGTTCGTTTCCAGTGCCTTCAGTCATGCAGCAAGCATATTAAGGAATAGGTCCCAGAGTGTAAGTGTTGTTAACAGTTAGGGAATATCAGGAGTATGGAGTCAAACAGGGATAGAAATATGTCCTTCCTTATCAGATTCATTGCATTATCACTGTGTTTTATACCAGGGGTAGCATATCTATCTGAGCAGCAAGTTGATCAAGAGGTACCTATGGAACTGGCGCAGAGGGAGACACAACACGCACAAACTGCCTTCAGAAACAAAAAGCTCTAACCTCCCCACCCCCTGCCATGAGTTTGAATAATTAATAAACCCTTAATGTACTGGCCATTCTGGTCAAACTAAAATAACAAATTAAGACTCAAACTCTTAAAAGTACCTCAGCAGTTGATCTAGTATCCTCCAGGATGTGGATATGAAGAAGAGGTGTGATGTGACCACTGAGATATATGTAAAATATGTCAAAATTTTGCCCACAGTCCCTGTTAGCTCCCATTTATGTCATCTGTTATTTTCATAGGAGAAAGAGTAAACTGGCTAAGAAAATCAGTTGTGAGCTGCAATAAGGAAACAAATCTCTTCTGAGAATACTAATATGTGCATAGATAAATATATACTCTAGTCTCTTATGAAATCTATTCAAACACAAACTTTAAAAAAACCCAAGGCTTCCTTATCCATCAAAAACTCTTTGAAGGTAAGAAAATTATTAAGTATGTGAGGGACACCTGCATAAACTATAAGGTATCACTCAGTCACCCACATTTGGTTTTGAGTTGCATTTTTCTTATACATGCCAGGGGGTAGGTGGGATGTGCTCTGTGTATTTTATTTATATGCCGAATAACATCTCTTTGAAATCTCTTTGGAATAAATGTACTACTGTATCATGAGTGTATTGGTTTTTAAAAGCTTTACAGATTCTTGATCAAATTTCATTAGAAATTTTCATTACTACGTCTCAGTCTGATTTTCTATCAACAGTCTCTATGGTCGCACCTGGTGTACATTACCAGTATTTATGATGATGAAAATTACCAGTAATCCTGCTGGAATACTGCACCAAGTATATATTTTGCCACTTTGTGTAGCAGAAATTAAGTCATAAGTCTCTATTGGTTTAAAACAAAGAATTTTCAACTCCACTATGAATTCCAGGATAATCATCTAAGTAGTCCTGCTGCAGGACTGAGAAATGCCAAACCTTTACAACCTTCCGCTGTTCAGTGTGACTCTCTCTAAATCAGTATAAACTCTGGCCTTTTTCTTGTGAGCAGCCAGGAGCCAGTGAGACCTCAGAGATGTTTGAGAGATCAGAGGAAGATCAATGAAAATTATGTTACTGAAGTGAGAAAAGGTTGGTTTGCAGTCCGTGCCTTATCTACTGCTATTCACTCACGTACCCACAGATTACTTAAGAAAAAGGAAAGTAAAAGAAGAAAGGACTACAATCTAGAAGTTCCCTTACCACGGGGAATATACCGCTGAGGAGACAGGTTGCCTGGCAGAACAGAATCTAAGTGACCGTGCTAAACACTTGGGATCACCTGGTCAGTACAAGATAACTTGTTGGGCTTGGCCAAAGCTACAAGCCCTAGAGAATCAATGAAGCATGTAAACTCAGAGGCTGAAAGAGAAAAGCTGTTGTTCAGACCCAATATGAATCTTCATACTTGTTACTTAATAACATGCATTAAGACACTGGATGGCATATATTTCTTCTTTGGGGAAGTGGAATGTATTTATTGGTGATGAGGTGGAGAAAAGAGTGTTTTTTAGGTCAAAGTAACAGATACGAATTAAAGAAAGCCTGTGTTCCTCTCTTCAGAACAATTTATTTGTGAATCTGTAAGCCTTATAATTATAAGCACAGTATTACAGGCACCGGCTGACTGCATTCTGATGAATTCACCGACTGATTATTCGGGAAAAACAAACCTTGAGTGTCACGTCAGTATTGGTAAACTGACAACAAAAGCAGCTTTTCTTTATTTATTTGTAAACTAGCTGACAAACCTATATCACAAGAAATATTACTTGGGATGAAATGCTTTTATACATTCTTCTGGTTTTGTTACGGCTGCATGCAAAGTCGAGTAGAGTTATGTAAGAAAGCCTATCGTAAAAAGCGTGGACAGGAGACACTGTTGGTCTTTATGAGATGTCCTATTCTTGACATATTGTTTGCCTGAAACCATTGCATTGGAACACCATTGCTGCACCAATGCTGAACAATCCATTACTCCTTATGTGATTTTGCAGCAAACAAAAGAAATTCAAAATAATTCTCCTCACCACTAACTTTTTAGGCAAATAACATTTTACAGCACACACCAGTGCATTTCAGAATATAGATGTTCCTTATGCACAGAATTTTGTTCTAAATCTCCCAGCTAATGCTGATCATTAATTCTAGTAGAGACTTGGTCTGCAATGGGACAAAATATAACTGTCGCAACTTTGTTAAACAAGAAAACGCAGCAGAAATCTGTTTTACTGAACCAAAGCACTGATTTCATGGAAAATTTTCTTGACATTTGGATAAAAGGATTTCTATTTTCATATGGGCATAGCATGGCTCAGGAAGTGCTGCAAAAGTATCTACCACTGAAATTATCTTATTAGTATGGGAAAAGCAGCCAGAAATAATTTTTCTCTGTCCTATGGTGAAACATTCTCTGATGAATCATCTTGCAGCTGCTCAGTCAGAGGTGTGAGCTGACAAGAGAAGAAAAACTGATTGAAGTTTTGCTTGGCCAGTGGCTATGGTGTATCAGTGGGCTATATGGAACATTAACAGCACTAATGAAGTCCTGTTTGATGCTGTACTAGAAAGGCACAAAAAATGAAATATTACTCTATAGAAGGAAGTTACTGAAAGGCTTTATATTTTCACTTATGAAAAACATTAAAATGTTTAAGTACAAGGAAAGGAGGGATGTATTTTTTTCAATAGTAGGTAATGACAATTTTAAGCAAATAGACAAGACAGACATCTTATTCTGAGTATGCAAGTTCTGCCCTTTAACTGGCTATAAGAAGCTGCAGCAAAGCAGGGGGAGAAGAAGGAAATAAAAAAAAAAGGAAAGCATCCCCATCCAGGAAGTAAAATAGAGTCTTATATGTGTGATGGTCCAGAGCAAATGGCCTAATTCTGGCCCTGCTTCAATTTATGGCAGAACTCCCATTGACTACCATGGAAGTGGCATTTTCTCCATTTTTCTCTTTCCTTTTCAAATAAACAGCACAATTGCACATACCAAATCTGCCACCCACTGATACAAGTGACCAGGTTTGAAACAGAAACTAATACCAAGACAGTCACTGAAGTAACCTTCACCCCAGCTGGAGAGCAGCTACACCGCTGTATCAAAGCACTTCAGCTCCACCTGCTCTAGCTGTGCTTCCACCCTATGGCATTTGCATGGCAGAAGATTTGCAATTTCGGCTCTTGAAACACTGTGGCTGGAGAACACGCACCTGTGAGACGGATGAGCTCACAAAACACCAGGAATATGAAGACTCTCTCTACCCTGTAATTCATGGACGCACACGTGGCAATACCGTACATACCCTATTGCCACAAAACAGGATAACTGATTATTACGCACTTGTGTTGCACATGATCTGCTCTTCAAATATTCCTGTGTGTTTTTCTTAAACTGAAATCAGTCAGCCTGGTTATTTCCATATTTTGTTACCCATTTTTCAACTGGAAAAACCTTCAATTTTTTTTTTTTGCTAACTGAAGCCCCACTCTAATAAAATAGACACACAGTCACAGGCATTTTGAAAGTAAGTACTTTATACATTTAGCTCCCCTTGACATGAAAAAAACTTGCTCTCCCAAATCACCTTCTTTATACCTCAGAATCACTCATTTCCTGAACTGTGGCAACAGTTTCAGCTATTAGACCCCTTGCTCTTGGGGAGACTGAGAAAATTCTGCTCCCTGAAGAGTAAAATAAGATCATTAGCAAATTATCCACTGGTACACTACGAAAAAAGGAAAGCTAGCTGTCTGATGAATATTATTAGAGAATTTCTGTATAATAAGAGCTTTTGAAGATTGAAACTGGTATAAAATTGCCAATTTGAAAGACAGCAGTGCTCTTTCATCCAGCAATAGGACCAAGCTCTCTAATGTGGTCAAGCTGCACTCAGCAAAGAACCCTGGCATGGGGGAAAAGGCGGGGGGGTTACACCATTTTGTATTACTCACTTCAAGACTGAAATATTAATCATCAAATCCTCCTCTCAGAAAAGCCTGTATGCCACCATCAAGCACAAAGTTACAGACACACAGAGTACAACTTAGTCCGAAAAGCCTTTCTTTCATAAACTGCTTTATCCAGGTTGATACAAACCAAAGCCCCGCTAGCCCTCTCCTGTCAAGAAAGCAACACCACAGATTGGCAGCTGTGAATACTTAGAATTTAGTTGTTTCCATTCTGGCAGTTTTTCTGGGACAGTACAATACATGGCACTTAGCTAAGACTGCCAATTAATAGAGACTCCCAATTGCAATAATCTGACGCAGTGCTAATTGGGTTACTATCACTGGATATATTTATAAAGATTAATGAGCAGCCAGCAACTTCCGTAATGTTCACTCACTACTGACTTAGGCTAAATTTGAGATCTCATTTCAAAGGCAACAGCCTTTCCAGCCCAATGCTAACCTCCAGAGCCACCCACATCCCAGCCCCATATACATTATAAATAAAGCGCAAACACTGGAAGAAAAATAATTTCAGAAACAGATCACTGAAGAAGTGGTTTAGGGGACTATGCAGCTGTTTGAAAAGATAAATCTTCAACTTTTTTTTCCTGGATACATTTGGAACAGTCAGACTCTGATATGTTTTTGCATATGTCAATACATTTTCAAGGATGTTATGTCTGGCTTGGATATAAAAGACCATGTCCCAACTATTCAGGCTTAGGTTCAGATAATAGAATGCCCAGTAGTATTAAGATGATGTCTGGGTTATCTGATTTTAGTAAATATGTATGCAAGGGGGAAAAGGCCTTATTCAGTAGGACAAAATGAAAGTTCACTGTACTGCATAATGTATCTGCTGTCAAAACTCAATTTTGTGGAGTAGCTTTGAAAAGGGTTCATTATCTCTGCTGCAAGTTCAAGAGTCCCATCTCTCGCATTTAAGAAGAGAAAAGTGTTTGTGTTGGGTTTCATGTGACAGCAGATTTCTAATATGATGATACTTGAGAAGACCCTGCTGTTCAATCAGACCTTTGATTTGAGATCTTACTCAAAAACCAGGTCCCAGTGGAGAAATATAAGAGCCTGAAACTAGTTCAATATACTGGAGCTATCTTGTTGTTAAAACAAAATATCAGCTTTTGGGATTGCCATCCCACTACATTCCCATATACCACATGCATATAAATATCATACAGAGGAATAAAAAAAGACAATAGAGAAGCTGAGACTGCTGAAATAAACCAGGAAGGTATCAGTTATGCCAGAAAACCAAAGCTGTTTGGAATGTCTTTTAAATCTGCTTTGTAAAGTCTGACCAGCTCCTTTTTTCTAACACTGCTGCTGATTCCCAAAGGAACTTTCTTCCTTGGTCAATAAAAGTCATAGAGCGTGATTTTGTTTACAATCTCACTCTGATTGGTTTGGCTTCCAGTAGCTCTTTAAAGATACAATGTCATATTGCAGAGTACTAGGACATGCTTTTCACTCTGTGGGTTCTCATATCAAAGTCCCCATTAAATCACAGAATATTCTTGATTTTAACTGCATTTGCATCCCAACATTTCATTCAGTTACAAGTTTAAATCATGAAGGACCAGATTACAGCTGGCCTGCGGGGCACAGCAAAGAGGAGTCACCCACAATTTTATCCTAGCGTAACATAGTTTCGTGAGCAAAAGGACTTTCTCTACACAGCATTAGAAACATCAGTTATCTCAGACGCAGCCTTCTGAGAAGAGTGGAGACCATGGCCTTTCCTTTTCCTGCTCCCCTGGATAATGAATTAGGCCCGTGTCGGAAAAAATGCATTTTGAATGCCTTTGGAGTTGCTCCTTCTATCTCTACACCTCTCAGAACTAGTGGAAATTCTGGCTGAGTCAACCTAAAACCATGATCTGGCTCAAAAGGCAGGAAACTAGCTGGGGCTAAAAATGTCATGTTAAAAATTGCTTCAACAGGTTGAGTCAGTGCTGCAGATATGTTCTTCACTAAAAATTTCCATCATGTTGCATGAAAAAGTAACTACTGTTAGAACAGGTCTTTTTTTTTTTTTTTTTTTTTTTTTTTTGTTTAAATCCTAGCAAGAGCATGATTGCATTTTTTAAAGTACCCTGTCCATGGAAAACTAATTTAGTTCCATTAATGAAAAGGAAGCAAAATGTGATTGAGGATATAATATGGAATTATAGTTCATTAATTCTTCAAGTATGTAATTTTCCAGACTCCTGATCCCCCATTGATTTCTGCACACTCCCATAGGTCCTGCTAAATGCCAGCAAAAAGAAATTCAATCGTGTTGTTATTTCATGTGTGGCAGTGGCGGCCCTCCAAAATTAGACAGAAACATTATGAAAGGGAATTTTCCACTGACTGCTTCACCATACAGCCCTGTTAACAATTCTTTGTTGTCAAAAATTGATCAGTCAGAGACCCCAACGATAACTGAAACTAAGACAGTCTCTCCTTACACACCCAATATCATCAAAGGATGTGATATTTGTAACAATTGAAAATGATAATTCATAATTAGGTGTTCCTAATTAGCCATGATGAACTAGGTGCATCCATGAATAATGTAAATAAAAAGAATGTATTTTTTAACAGGATTCTGTGAAACCAATTGTGCCAATCCCCATTAGAAAGACTAATTGGGAAGTATTGGGCCTCTATTTCTAGTCATTGAAAAAGATGTGATTTTGCTTTCTCTTTGTCCATTATTCTCAGTACAGCATCCCATCTTAACTGTAACACATGCTTCTGATTCCTCGTTAGCCCTATCTTGAAAAAGTGATTATTTTCTTCAAGATAGCAAAAGCACTTTTATACCTTGAAATACACTGACAAACCCATTTTAGACACCTACTAGCGTTTGAAAGTTACATAGCTCCATTTGCACGTTAGAAATAGGACTAACACACTGCTGCTATCACTAAATGTGTCAGTTGTTGGGTAACAGTAGCCGGGTCCTAAGCAAAAGAGAATTAATTTATCTGAAAACAGAAGAGCTAGTTTGGCCAGCTGTTATCTCTTTTCTAACGGGTGGGAAGGACAGCTTTACTTGCACAGTGTACTGACCAAAGATCTTGAGTTTCCTCCAGTGAGAAGTCAAGTCAGTCATAACCATGAGTTACAACTTTTACATATTTGAACCAAGGATGCAGCCAGCACATTCTCAGCTTACTTTAGGTTCAGCTTTGCAAAAAGTTGTTTCAGATCAGCTCTGGTATGAATTACAGTAAATTTCCAATGAATCAGTTCAGAGGCTATTTAAGGAAAACAGAAGAACCCACAAAGCAACTCAAACAAAGTTTTCGCTAGGAATTGATTTGAGACCCTGATCTGAACTTGGTCTTCTGCTATGGTCTTCTACCCTTTGGTCAGGGTACCACACATATTATACGTGTGCTTAAGTTTAAAAAATTCTTGCCCGTTTTCTTACCAGTGACTTGTTACCATGACTCTCAGTCCATATACCAGCGACCATTAATTCATGTTGCTGCTCCTGAAGTGTAAATTCATGTAGAGATTGTACAAAATTGCTGAAGTGCAGAAAAGGAACAAACCGCACTATTCCTTTGTTTGGGCTATAAACATATCATTGGCATATATCTACAGAAACTGCAGACTCCCTCATGTTGACAGCAAGAGGAAGGACTCCACAGGGATATGGGGCAATGATTTGCAGTGTTGTAGATTTTAATTCCACTAATAGTTGAACGGCTCGTAATTCATAAAAGAGAGAGCTTACAGTGAGTGATGAAGGTCATCCCTATCTCCCTTACATAACAGAAGGAAATTCTATTATAATGCTGCCCAGCTGCACTATTCACATTCTATTTATAGCCCACTGGATTTTAAGAACCTAACTGAAATTTTAATTTTCATGTTTAGTAACGGAGGTTCTTTCCTGTAGCAAATAATAGCTAAGTAGTCAGTGCATTTTGATGTTCTTAACAAATAACAAAAAATCCCATTTCCTCAAAGCTCTTTTGTAGCACTCTGCTTCTCTGGTTTCTCTTTTTTTTTTTTTTTTTTTAAGCTGCTACATATAGGATTGCAGTGTTGCAACAAGCTAAAGAAAATATAAGGAGAAAAAGATAAGTACTAGTATTTGGCTCTTCAGCAGAGAAAAAATCTTGTGTTATTTAAAACTGACAAGGACTCTGAGGGAGGAAAGAAACAAAATGCATACAAGAAACTCTGTCAGGCAAGGAAAAAGAAGGGAGAAAAAGACACAGAAGGAAGAAGCAGCAAAGCATCTTAAGCTACAAAACAGAAAGGATGAGGTAAGTAGGGTTCATGCCCAAATCCAGAATGCTCACCAAACTCAATATAGGCATTTTTTGTTTAATTTATGTCAAAGATTTACTTTGTGAATAAATATAAGTAAAAACGTAAAGCAAAGTAAAAATTCTCAAGCTTCTGAAGTCACCAGTCCTTGTCTCACTGCTCATTTTTGAGTTTGTTTTTCATATCTGAGAAAAATTCAGGTGATAGCAGGGATTACGGTGACCTCCCTTCCAGACACTGCAGCCAAGCAAAAAGCATCTCATCCGCAGAATGCCGGCTTTCCTCTTGGCTTGCTGCAGATCTCATTGTTTACTCTCATAGACAACTTTTAAACCTTTTTCTGCAATCTAATGAGCTAACAATTTTAGAATATGTCATTTTTGAAAGGAAAAGTATTTTCTTAGGTTTTATGAACTGGCTGCACTTCCCACTCGGAAAAAAATATGATATAAACCCCACCACGTCTTCTCTCAGATACTGATGTATTTGAACAGAGGAGCAAGGGGAGCAGAAATTAGATGACCTGTATCTTATCTGGACTTTTGCCGCTGCCGCCTTATGCAAACGTTGTCACCTACTCTACTTTCCCCATGTGTCTTGATTTCTACATCTGTAAAATGGGGAGAAAATGCTTATACCAGCTCTGGTTTTTTGTACATGAAGAACTCTGGGTGAGTAACAGTGCTGATTCAGTAAATACCACATGTGATGATGCCAAGGCATGGTTTGGGGAACAATAACACACCGAGGAACAGGAACTACAGAAGAGGCCAACATGTTTAGGGGAGAGTTGAGAGGAAAAGCAATGAGCTGTAGAGATGAAAGCTGCACCCCTGCCTTTACTCCCCTGCCTGCTTTATTTGGTAGCACAGACAGATCATAGAGGTCACAAGGACACTCACTGATAGTAATTTAAGTCTTGCATTATTTGTTTCAAATAGATCTCACAACGTAGACCACAAGTGTTGTTTTTTGTAAAAATACAAGTCTCCTGTACAGTTCTGCTACACTCTAAGCATCTTTGGTTTTTATGGATATTTGAAAGAGTGGTTGAATATAGCACCAGCACATGTAATTAACTTCATATTATTATATGTGTTCAGGGGAAATATTTGGAGAAAGGGAGGAGCAGTAAGGTATTTTGTACACCAGCATGCTGAATTTCAGAAACTCACTTACAAAGAGCTTATCTATATCATATATGCCACGTTTGCAACCCATCTGCTGACTGCATATGTGTATTTTTCTGTAGCCTGAATTAGCACTTGGAGCATTGTTAAAATGGAGCATTCCTTGCAGGAATGCAGGGGTTAGCTGAGCACCTCTCTAACTACAGTTTCTGAGGTGCCAATCATGTTTTCTTTTTCTGATTCAAACTTCCTTGTAGTAGTAAATATGAAGACTTGGCTTTTACAGGCACATAGTTAGCTGAAATCTGATGGAATTATTAAGTATAATAATTCAAAAGATTCATTAATTCTTTGCTAGATTTTTATCAGAACTGTGGAATATGTAGCATTATTTCTCTTCTCAGCCACAGTCCTTTCTGAGTCTGAAGTTACACTTAGACTGTAAACATCACATGCCAAAGATTCATAAGCTTATTTATGACTAAAATCCTTCAAATCCATTAACTTTTTGCCTGAGAAAAAAAAAACAACCCTCATGCAGAGGCTCTTGGAGAAGAGTTTCTGCAGAAACTGTGCTAGAGTTTCTTGTTCTTCTCTCTGAAAGGATCTTCCAAATTCTTTTGGGCTGGGGGAGGAAAAAGAAACTTTAGCCACTTTACACCCTTTATACAAATGAATGGAGAAATCTCAGACAAGTCAAAGGGGACAGAGATGTGATGGCAGCCTGGACAACCCGCATTTGTAAGTTAATTCCTACCAGATTATTGCTCAGACTCCACGTAGGGTTTATAGTTTACCATTTTCCCAACTGATTAAGATCCCCATCAAATCTGGGTTGTTCCTCCCACAGAATGTAATACTTTGTAAGCTTTTATCTTGCATCTGGATTAATTCTCCCCCTTCCTTCAACCTTCCCCTCTTCATTTAAGCATATTTGTTTTAGAGGGAATGAGGGACATGCCCTTTGCCACCCACAATCCCTGGGAGCAAAGCTGCTACTGCATCATGCATTCCACATACTGCTCTCTCCCTGCCTCCATGGGACATTGACATTAAAGAAGATGCCAGTTAAAAGAGAAGTACAGTCAGGAGAGAGTTAAAACCTTTGCCTCTACTTAGTTTCTGCCAGTGTTTGCTCTTGCTCTTATGAACATAAGCAGACAGACAACTGAAGCCCAATTAAAAAAGTGGAAATTGCAGTATTTGCCTCTTTAGTGCTCAGCATTCCTTAATCTGTAATATATCAAATGCTTTGCAGTGACTTTAGACTTATGAAAGTCAACATATTTTTCAAGAACTCATTTAAATAGCTTAGAAAAATGCATCACACTTGGGATCCTTACCGGAGTAAAGCCTCTTTTGAAATCAACCCTATCTTGACTTTTTTCAAACCACAGGACACCTATTACTTGTAAAGGTACAAACATTACTAGCAACTTGTTTTATTTTTACACACGTTGGACTGGACAGCTATTCATCTAGAATACTAATTAGTTGTGGGGGAGACAGATGATTTATGAATAAAGCTATGAATGCATTGCATGTTATAGGTCCTTCAGCTAGACTCTAACTTAATAGGATTCCTGCTCACTCAAGGCCTGACTTCAGAAATATACTATAGAGTGAGCATTACAACAGCATGCTTCACAGTTCTTGTTTTCCTCAGGATTGGTCAGAGATGCCAAAATGGTCTTGAGCATCAATGGCAAAGAGTCATTTTTGCATCCGCACAAATGGATATTTTAGAATGACTCTTTACAGCTTGTTATTATTGTTCCTTAATAAAAATAAACAAGAGAGCCTGGATCATACACAACGGCAGCTCATTAAAAGCACATAGCCCTGCATGCCAAGAGAACTGTATCGATTTATATCAGTTGAATACAAGGCCCAGTTTTGGTGACATGAAAGCACAAGAAGGAGATCAGTTAGAAAAAGTGACTTTTATCAGTTTTGCCTAGAAATTAATCAGATGATGAGTATGGCAAAAAATAAACACAAAAGAGTCATTAATTTTGAATTACTGGAAGATGGTTCAAAAATATAATACTCTATACTTTTAATACAATACTTTTGGCTGACTACAGAAGACTGTAACTAAGGAAAATAAAACATTTCATCAGTAGAATGCTACAGGACTTTCAGTACCAGCTTTTCAGTAATACCCATACAGCTTCAAGCTGTGAGGTACAGAAATAAATCCCTCCCCTCTGCCCTGCTCAGCCTTGGGGAGCTGAAAATGCACAAATATCAAGGCCATCATTTGCTTTCTTTCTTTTCCTCCTAGGTTTCACCACATGTATCATATGAACAAAGCTCCTGACCAGAAGAGAAGCTGTGAAGATGATGGCTCCTAACCTCGCGATTTTATGTAAAGCGTATCACAGGAGTGCAAGAATAAAAATACAGGATTAAAAAGTTACTTTACATTCTCTGCTCTAGAGCAGCCAAACAAGATTTTTCAGAGACTTTCTAGGAATTTCAGATTTGACAGTATAAATTAGGCCTGTCTTCCTGGAACAGTCACCCTCTATTACTGAGGATATTTCTCGCTATTAATCACCAGTCAGAAGCAGATACAATATATTGTGCCTTAAGCAGTACATCAGAAAACTATATTAACCAAACAAAACAATGCAGAAGCATGTAAGCAATGTGGAGGTCAAAATTCCTAGAATTACTGTTCTGAAAAACTATTTATGGATATACTTTCCAAGTACTGAAGGGACTTGGGGACACCACCAAGGTAATGGATTAGATGGTTCACTGGGGCACAGTTCAGCATTTGAATCATTGCTTTTAGGCACTATTTGCCTAGAGTAGCTCAGAAGGTAAAATTTAATAGCTTTCAACCTCGGCAACAGGAAAATTACATTAAGTTGGCCATGCAAATTACTGTGTCCATTTTAGCCTACTCCTTACTAGTGCTTGTTCAAATCTCAAAAGTCACCTTATATTTTGACATCAAAAGATTCTGCAGACACAAGAAGAGCAGAAATGTTGCCAATCAGATGACTGATATACTGGTATGGCTTTGTAAGGAAAAACTCATATAGTCATTTCCTGCTAACTTCTCAAGTTACCAAAAAAATTCTGCATGAAGATGTTTGTTTCACATTGCATAACTGTAGTTCAGCAGGACTGCAAAACACAAATTATGTATTTCAAAATTCATTACTAGGGTTCTGTATCAATATATCAAAAAATTATCACAGTGACATATCAGTCTTTTTAAGTAGAATTAGCTGTTATGTTTAAAGAAGACATAGAAGATGACGTTATAGGATGCTTCCCATAATTTGTCCATCATTTTACTATCTGCTTTTCCTAAAGTAAGAGAGCACTTAAAATGGAATAATAAAAATAAATTGTAATGAAAAACAACAGAGAGAGGAAAAAAAAAAAAAAAAAAAAAAAAAACAGGAAAAACAAGTGATGCAACTGCTCACCACCTGCTGAGCAACACCCCACCAGTCCCCGAGCAACGGTCGCTGCCTCCCAGCCAACTCCCCACAGTTTATATACTGAGCATGACATCATATGATATGGAATATCCCTTTGGCCAGTTTGGGTCAGCTGTCCTGGCTGTGCCCCCTCCCAGCTTCTTGTGCACCTCCTCACTGGCAGAGCACGGGAAGCTGAAAAGTGTAAGCACTAAGTCTTTGACTTAGTGTAAGCACTGCTCAGTAACAACTAAAACATCAGTGTGTTATCAACATTATTCTCATGCTAAATCCAAAACACAGCACTATACCAGCTACTAGAAATAAAATTAACTCTATCCCAGCTGAAACCAGGACAATAGCAAAGATGTAAGTTATAAAGCAAGATGTTTCAACATCCTCAGTAAAATCATTACATTATTTTTAGCAGCTGGGTCCCATCTCTTTCTGCTGAAATGGAAACTACAGAAAATATTAATCAATGCAGGTGCATGCAGTAATTCAGAAGTGGTTTCATTTCAGAGATTCAGCTCCTGCAAATAGAAAGTACAGTTAGATATTTACTGTTACAAGTTTAAGTTAAACCAGTTTAAATGGGATACTGAGAACTGTATGTCTCCATCTACATTTGAGCTATGGTTGGAAATGCCAAACTTCCCAACCCAACATGCTGCATACGAAAATTTCCACAGGGCAGGAAGCCAGGAGACTTGCCAAGGAAATGGGGAGCACTTGGAATGACCCCAAGAGGAGAAATGGCAGACACCCAATGGCTAAGTCTGGTGATGAGCTGGGCACATCAACTCCAGCATCTCTCCTCGCTCACCTCCTCCCACAGCCACAGGGTTACACAGGGACCTGACACCACAGCCTCGGTGCAGCTGCAGGGCTAGAGGAGCATGCAGCCCAGCATGCAAGCCATATCTTAACTGCTTGAGGCCACAATTTAGGTTCTTTGGGTTTTGTCCTGGGTGATTTTTTTTTTTTTGCTTGCACCAAGGGAAAAGTTTTTAATAGCCTACGAACTTTGAAAATTACTGAAGTGGAAATGCTAGACTCGAGTGACTCCAAAAGGCCTGATTTTCAGAATATGATGAATTCCTACTGCACCCTGGGATCTATTAAGACGTTTTACACTGCAAATCATACTCACGTACTATTTGCATTCAAAAATTTTATCCAGGCTTTATAGATTACCTCAACATTTTTCTATATCTGTGAATTGAAGTCAGCCCTTTAATGTAATTAAAACATTTCCTGCCGAAAGTATCCTCTAAGTCTCAAACTTAGGAGCCTCCCCAAGAACGGGAGCCTGAATCCCCAGGAACCTGGGATCCAAGCAAGCCAGGTGGGCTATGAAAACTAATGAACTATGGGAGGCATCCCTTCTTCTTACAGCTATTGCTCTGGACAGTCCATGCCTGTGCTACCTTCATTTTCGGTTCACCACTTCCCTCTCGCTCCCTTCTTTTGTTTCCTCCTTCATTAAAAAGCCCAGCAACCCCTTAAGGATTTCAGAGAATAAAATGATTAACCCTAATATGCTTTCTGCTCAAGGAGTTTGTATGTTATACTCATTTATCCCAGCATGCAACCGGCTTCCCCTGGTTAGACTATGATCTGTTGAAGGGCACTCCTATCGCTCTAGGTTTGTGCAGGACCTTGCATACTTGTACCACAAATTTGAGCCTTTTAGTGTTATTGTTGTAAATCCCAATCCGACTATCAGTAATTTGAATCTTCATTGTAAAAATAAAACTGAGCAAATGGCAGATTCCTGAGTTGTTGCTAAAGTTTTGACTGTGATACTTTCATACCTTACAGAGAGTTTTCATTGGACCTGGGACAAGAATATTTAAGAGTTCTGCCAAAAGTAATTCCAGCTCTTACAGACTTGGTTCAATGCTCTATGGGCTTCAAATGCCACCTCTGTCACAGTTTTAGCTTCAGAGCCTACCTGGCCACAAGCTGATTGTGGTTGTTTCAGCTGAACACCAGGGATCAAGGGCTTAAATATAAGCAGTTCTCTTGTGATGCTAAAAGTACTAAAATACTTCATTTTTGCAAAATCAGCAAAGTTAACAAGCTTTCTCGTTAATTTGACAAAGCATTCTATTCCAATACCAGTAAAATTATTTTCCTAATAACTGGGGTATCAGAATTGAAAAATTTTTGCAAGCTTCCTTTGGAACAGGAATAATAAGTCTTCAATAATCTGAAGCCTGCTATTATTATGGCCAGCACACATGAACAAATTCATTTGGATTTGCTGAAAAGAGCAACAGCCAAGCATGTTAATAATTCAGCTTATATAGAAAGTGGCACAAAACTCTAAAGAGATCTGGTCTATAACAATTATTTACCCAAATCACTTTTCTGAGTTGTATTTCAGTATTTTGAGCTACAAAGGTTAAGCACAAAGTTGCAAAAATTTGTTTTGGTGACATCAAAATTTTTTTCCTTCTCCATGAAGTACTTGCAACACTTAAGCTATTTTTGTTTGAGTTTTCCATAGTTGGAAAAAAAAAGTGAAAAAATACAGAGAAGAGCCAAATAATATGTTTTCCTTGGATTTGGCTATTTCTGAGAAGAGATCCGATAAGAGAGGGTGATCTCACATACCTGATACTCACCATTTTTTTCATAAATTCAGTTACATTTTTAATTAAGCCAACTGTTAATAATAATAATGTATGGCTGAATGAATGTAGAATCTGTGAGTTAAACTTTTTCTCAACAGTTCCTTTCAAAGGTAACAGCTTTGTGTGCCAGTTTATTTTCAGCAGTTTGCCATGGATTGTTTAATAACAGGTGGACAAGAGTCCTTTGATATCCAAGGAAAGTTCATTATCAGGAAATGCAAGTTACAGCCAATCATCCATAAAAAAGCCACATACTTCCAGCCAACCTGTTAACAAAAACTACATCAAAACACTGCTAGTAGAGAAACTCTGTTATTTGATCTCATGCATAATTAAAAGTGGTCCAGGGGAATACTCAAAGCACAAAATGAGTGTGGGAACTCAACAAAGAAGCTGAGAAGCAGCAAAAACACAGTAATCTTGTATACATGCACTAGCAGATACACATATATAGGAGAACAAATCCACTCTTAAAGCGCTGTCATCAAATTAAAGGGGAGCTACAGTAACATCAAGCAGATCTAACAAAGTCATCTTGTACTGGACTCTAAAACAAAACACTTTCCAAATACAATTTAAGATAGCATTTAAAAATGCCCATTGAAGAATTCATAACTTTGCAATCAAACAAGACAGTATTCAGTCAGGTATTTTGAAAAAGTTTAACAGGCACAAATATTTTTAGATTCCCTTGGCAGTCTCAGCTCTCTACACTGCAGAAGGCTGCTCTGAGTTAACTACTGCTGTGCCTTGTAAGACTTGAAAATCTTTCAACACATATATGCCACCTCCCTAAGCCAACAAATGCAACCCCAGCATTAACAATGCTTCAACCCACATCCTTTGGGAAGAGAAACGGGAGTTCTCCCATGTCTCATCTTTATGTTCTATTACCAATTAAAAAGAAGTGGTGGAGGTTGAAATATCTGCACATCATTCTTACATCTGCTTCCTCATTCCACTGATCCGTTTCCACAGGGCACAGGCCATGATTCATCTAAAAGGCTTCCGACAGATCATTCTAAGGCATTGCAATAGCTCTGTTAACTGCAAGGCTCTCCGCAGTGAATACCTCTTCTCATGGGAATACCTGACTAGCAGTATTAGTTGATTCTCCTTCTTATGTTTGCAAGAGAGATGTGGCTCCCACTGACAACCCAGAAGCACCCATTTGGAAGTCAAAAATTTTATGAATCCCATTACAGCACTTAATTACACAGCGCTTCACTTCCCTTTGCAAAAGCTGCACTGAGTTTAGGAATCTGACATAGCCTTTCCATGGCAGCTGACAGGTTAAAAGAGTTATAGCTGTGCCTGTAAACACAAGCAAGCTTCTGGTGCTAATCCACCAGAACTAGGAAAGCCGCTTTGAGTTCAGGATTAATGGGTTTGCCCTGAAACCATGTTTCAATCTCAGGATAATTTTATCAGAAGACTTCTGACCTCTCCCATTAGAAGCAGGCTGTCTGTGTCCTTCTCTGCGGTGCCCTATCAGTCACTGCCTCTGCTCCTCTCCAACCCCATTGGAAGGCTTGGAGGAGCTGTTAGTCCCATCACGTGGAACAGTACCTCTCCCCAACCAACACAGGCACCAAGGAAACAGTAGACAGCCTCATCAAAAATTTAGGGGTATGCTCTGGACACCAACAATCCCAGCTATTTCAGCTCTGGTTTATTCTTGTTCTTGGCCAATGGCCTGTTCTACAACACCAGCCTGGCTCCATAGGCAGGACCTAAGCATGACAGCATCATCCCTATCAGGCTTTGGGAGGAATATAGAGACACTGATCAAGTGTGCAGAGATGGGGTTTGGAAAGAACATGGAAAACGGTGAGGTACTCAATGCCTTCTTCACCTTGCTCTTTACTAGTAAGATTTAGCCTTCAGGAGTCGCAGGTTGCCAAGACCAGTGGGAAAGTCTGGAGCAAGAAAAATTTACCCTTGGTGGAGGAGGATCGATATCTAAATACATTGGAAAAAACATAGGTGGATCAAACCTGATGGGATGCACCCAGGACTGCTGAGGGAGCTGGCTGATGTCATTGCAAAGCCAATTTCAATTATCTTTGAAAGGTCATGGGGACTGAGAGAAGCTCCTGAGAACTGGAAGAAAGCAACTGTCCCCCCTGTCTTTGAGAAGGGCAGGGATCCAGGGAGCTACAGATCAGTCAGCCTCACCTCCATTCCTGGGAAGCTGATGGTATCCTCCTGAATACCATTTTGAACATATTAATGACAAGAAGGTGATTTGGAATAGTCAGCATTGATTTATGAAGAAATCATGCCTGACCAACCTGACAGCCTTCTAAAATAAGATGACTAGGTTGGTGAATGGGAGGAGATCAGTGGATGTTGTTTATCTTGACTTTGGTAAGGCTTTTGATACTCTCATTACATCCTCAGGCAAGCTAAAAAGTGCAGGCTAAATGAATGGACAGTGAGGTGGATTGAAAACTTGCTGAACAGCTGGGCTCAGAAGGCTGTGATCAGCCGTACAAAGTCCAGCTGGAGGCTAGTCATTTAGCAGTGTACGCCTGGGTAAATACTGGGTACTGGGCCAGTACTGTTTAACATCTGGACAATGAGGCAGAGTGCACCCTCAGCACTTTTGCAAATGATACAAAATCTGGAGGAGGGGTTGCTACACTAGGTAGTTGTGCAACATTCAGAGGGACCTCAACAGGCTGGAGAAATGGGCTAGCAGGAACGTCATCAAGTTTACACGGAAATGACAAGTCCTACAGCTATTAGGGATCAACCCCAGGCACCAGTACAGGTTGGGGACTGGCCAGTGGGAGAGCAGCTTTGGAGAAAAGGATCTGGAGGTCCCAGTGGACACCCATTTGAACATAAGCCAGCACTGTGCCCTTGCAGCAAAGGCCAACAGCCTCCTGGGCTGCATTAGGAAAAGCATTGCCAGCAGGTCAAGGAATGTGATCCTTCCTCTCTATTTCATGCTGTTGAGATCACATCTGGGGTGCTGGGTCTGGTGCTGGGCTGCCCAGTACAAGAGAGACATGGAGCAAATCCAGTGCAGTGCTGTGAAGATGATTAAGGGACCAGAGCATCTGCAGAGGCTGATAGAGCGGAGATGTCCATCCTGGAAATGAAAAGGCTGAGGGGGATCTTATCAATGTGTATAAATACCTGACGGTGTTGGGGGAAGCCAGACACTTCTCAGTCATGCCCAGGAAAGGGACTAGGGGGATGGGAAATTGCATTTGAACGTAACAAAAATATTTTTTTTTTTTTTCTGTGAGAGTGATTGAACACTGGAATTGGTTGCCCAGAGAGCTTGTGGAGTCTCCAACCCTGAAAACACTCCAAATCCAACTGGGTGCAGTCCTGAGAAACCAGCTCTATTTGACCCTGCTCTGAGAAGGGGGATTAGACAAGATGATCTGCAGAGGTCCCTTCCAACCTCATCCTTTCTATGATTCAGAGAAATTATTTAAACAGAGCTATTAAGCCACCTTTTACAGAAGGAAACAGTAAAAACTGCTGATTGTATTTTTCTACGTTATTGCTGGGGTGTGGATTCAATCTCCTGTTAATTAATTCATAGGTTCAGCAGATGCTGACAATTTCTGTATAACTATGTTTTATTTTAAGTTAAAAATGCCAAGATTCTTCATTATGCAGTTTTTAAATAGATGTAGCATAAACAGAAATAAGTAACAGGTGATTAAAAAATAGATTTGGCATCTTTACATCAATCCTTGTCCTCCCTTGTATGTGATCGCAACTAAAGATGTCTGCCTAGAAAAGATTACATCATCTTTGTAGATAAAGTGACTGTTCAAAAAGGGAAGCTTCTAGCATAAATTATTTGTAGTATGAATATCTTGAATCACTTCAAGCCTAAGGAGAAGTACCTTCAGGAAACTGTTGCCTTCACTGGGAGTGAATATGTACTGTGTGAAGCTCAGGTTTTCTTTTATGGCTGTATACGCACCATTTTTCTGACAATGCAGTCTCAGAATGAACCAGCTTTTGCTCTTTATTGACAGGATAGCTCTTCCATTTGCCACTCTGACAGTATTTCAGACCGTATGTTTCAAAGCCATGTGCAAGTAGATTACAATCCTACGCTTCCACATTAATATCCAAATGAGGTGACCAGACCTGTACCCCTGTGGCTGATCTCTAGCATTACGTATTTCAACAGTAAGAAAAAACGTTATGTCCAGTGAAGGTCCACCAGGACAGAGAGGCTTCTCCTTGCAAAACTGATCTATGAAACTGGTTTGGGGCTGGCAAACTGGCTCTAAATCCTAACAAACAGTATCACTAGCTCTGAGATATCAGGTGAAAACTACCATACTAACCTTATGTTAAATATTTGGGAGCAGATATTTAGAAAGGCATTCAGATCTGGTCTAAGTCTCTGACTGTGCTCCTATATGTTTCCTGAAGGGCAGGACAGATACGCAGTTAGGCCAGCAGTCCGGCTGCTTTCGAAGGACATTTGGGGCTGAATGCACGTAAGCTAACTTAAGCTAAGTTACCTTAAGGTGCCTGAACTTTCTGACCTGGGAACAGAGTGTCCCTGGGTTCTCCTCTAAAGAAGGGAGCAGAGACAGGACTTCTAGGGGCAATTCAGAAAAGCCAGTAAGATCTCTCTTTGATAGTGGCTATTAATATTGACTATACAAGGAGACTAAAGTAAATATGCTTCTAGTCTACACACTTCAGAGAGGAGTATAAAGCTGGAAAAGATGAATGTGGGCCTTGGAACTATACACGTTATATTTAGTTGGTAACAGCAGAATGCTGCAAGGAGCATATAAGACAAATGTTACTAAAACAGAGTAACTGTTTTAATACTTGAGCACTATCTTAGCATGCAAACCATTCCAAGCAAAAACACAACACTGTTACACTGAAGAGACTCTGATATCCTGTACCACATTATCTGTAGTCTGTGAAACAGTGAGGAATACTTGAAAACTTGCTCTTTTGACATTTTTCTAGAAATAGATGAACAATCAGGATACTGCTTTTCACACAGCATGCTGCTTCTGCACTGTGGTAATATCCGCTCAAATACAGAAGAATGAAAACAATCATATTTCTCACCTCTCAAATGGACCAGATAATACAGAATTCAGATCAGTCTGTGTTTTTCATTAAACCGGACATGTTTACAAGTCAGATGAAAGCAATACTTGCTCAAATGTCCTCCTTTCCTCTGTTTGGAAGATTTATTGAAGGCAATATAGAACCGCAACAATAGTCAATCATAGGTGGCAGACTGCCCTTTTATTAGGCACACTGAAGCCAATTAATCTAAGTGAGCTTTCTCTCTTTACCTCCCGGAGGCATGTATGGTTAGAATGCATTTAAAAATGCTGCAATAAATAAAGGTGCTGAAACTATTCATTTGAACTTTGAGAAATTATTTACAGGCACTTGAGATGCTAAGTATTAACATTCTACATACTCTGCTGGGCAATGTAATTTGACTAGATTCAAGACTTAAAAAATAAAGTTCTAAAACAAGGCTTTGTGGTACTGGTATCCTCAGGGGTAGCAGGAAGAGAAAGGAATGACTGTGAAAGGAGGTAAAAGCAGTAGGAACACTGAAACCTGCCTTAACACTGAGTCAGAACACGGAGTTAATCAGAAGTCATCAAATAAGGTTGCCAGGGCCTTCCCTAGGCTACCGAACCAGTCACACATTTACAGCACAGAAGTAATCAATTATTGGAATTTATTTCTAGATGTCAGATTATCTGCCATTTATAGGAGATACCAAAGGCCATTTGAGGGGAAAAGCAAGTCTATAATAATCTTATTAATTACGATACATCAAAACCCAAGATGTCTTAATTCATGTTCTCATTTTTGCAGTTCACGTGCTTCTAATTAGAACTGCTGCAATATATTCGCTTGGGAGGCATATAAGAAAAGCGAGTAATGTTTTAGTAGCAGCTTCCTCTTTCAGGGCACACACTTAAATAATCCTTTATTCTTGGATTACCTCAAACATCCTCCTTGGATTACTTTCATTGTAAATTCAATTATAATCTTACCAGTTTCACAGCTGGGCCCAGTGAAGCCTTGTGGGCAGGCACACACATTGGAAGCAATACAGGCTCCTCCGTTCCTACACCCATCTTTGCAAAAGGCTGCAAAATGCAAAATCACAATATAAGGTTAAGAAAGAATTAACATAACTACACTCAGCAACCATGTAGGTGGCCACAGGCTGCTGGCAGGCTGGCACAAAATGCCATCCCTGCAGCATGGAGTGCAGAGACTGCCTTCTCCAAAAGATAGAGGTCACGAAGGGATGGTTTATAGCCCCCCTGCCTCACTGGCCAGATGGGCTGACAAGCTACAGAAAGAGATTAGAGTAAATCATCTGAAGACAACAGCTCACATATGCGCTCCTTCGCATGCACTGGGAAGCAGTAAGAAGCAGCATCTTCCCCAGGCACAGACTCTTCCTAGGGCAATGCTGGTCTTCTCCGCTGCCCAAATAAAGGCCTGGGCATAATAGGCACAACTGAACACTAAATCATCTGGCTACCTTACTCCTTGATTAAGCAATTAGACTGAAACAATAAAAATAGTAATTTTTTCTCAAGGGGTTCTGAAGAACTTAAAAACTTTTACCATTTACAGTTTGAAGTCGATCCCTGGATTTGTTCTTTGGCACGCTGCAATCTGAGAAGCTGTGCTCCCACATTTAGGTGCAGCATTCTCCAGACACAGTTGCAAATATGTGTATGCATTAAAGAGACCCTTTTGCAGACACAGAAACGCAACCAGCTCTGATAGAAAACACAGCAGCTGTTAATTGCTCTGATTGTATCCGCAATATGGAATCAGAAATGCTCTGGTCACAAGAAACTGTAGGTGAAATTAGGAAGATGGAGGTTTTCACCAACATAGAAGTTGCTCCGGGGCACTGGTCTGGCCCTGCACTTGTAACCAGCCACTGGAGATGCCAGGCTTTGGTTTGCAGCTGCTTGATGTAAGCACCACTGATGAGGCCTTAAGGCTCATCTGAGAGGGAACATGAGTGTTATCGATTTGAGCTTTCCAGCTCTCAGTTTCCAGGCTCCAGCCATGTGGTCTGAGACCCCTGGCACTGAGTGAGACATCTAAGCTTCCCAGTGCAGGATGACACAGTCCATGGGAGCACAGCTGGCAGCAGAGTGCGTGAAAAGCTGCCAAACCTATGAGGACAAGAGGCACATCCTGGTCTCTCTGAAGGACGCTGGCATCCAAGCCAGGGCTGCAGAGAAGTACATTTCTCAGATTGGGATACACAGGCCCAGAGTCTCCTCCTGCATACTGTCTTTTCAGTATTGAAAAGGGAGGGAGGGAAGGAGGCATGCACTTTTCTTTCACAGTGGGGCCAGGTGCCCTCTGAAATGTCAGACCTGAAGTCAGAGCTCTTATTCAGGGAACAGAAGAGCCAAACGTGGTGCTCTAGGGTTATGCACCTTCTCTTTGACCCAAAGAAATCTCAATTACCTTTCTGGAAGCTGACACACCCCCAGGAGAAGGATTGGGGAATACTCCCAAGCACAGCACAGGAGTGAGCTGCGCAGAGCTCTTTTCTGAGAGGAGCAGCTCTGGGTTTGAACCTCCTCAGGCTAAGACTTTTTTCCCATTCCCCAGAGGAGGGAGCCCAGCATAAAAGGCCGTGTTTGCTGACATCTCTCCCTCTACCCATGTGTTTGACTGGAAGTGGACTAGGCTGCCATGTTTTACAAAGAGCTCGTTTATGTTAGGAATACTTAGAAAAATCATACTGTGACTCAGGTGAAGGAATAACTAGTGCCAAGATCTTAATCAGGCTTAGCAATTTTAAGAAATTCTGGGTTGCTTAGCCTTGATAATACACAGCAGCAGAATGTACCTATGGGGTATCACCAATGTTAATTCAGGCCCCTCCGATTCTGGCACCTAACAGATCAAGACGACTGAGGCACAATTTCAAGGAACACTGGGTATGCTATTGTTGCAGCTAGACCACTTCTTGTGTCTGAGCCAGTTCCTCTACAGTTACACTACTTTTATTTTCAAGCAACCTCTAAATCCTGTGCTCAAAGCCTGAGGACTTCCAAGGATTTGGGCCCAAGTACCAATTATCACCTCTGATGTGAAATGCAACACAAATAAAAGCAGCATTGTATCCCTGGGAAAGCATCTTTCTAAGACTAGTAATATAACTTCTTATGTTTACCAGTGAATGAGAATGTTAGAAAACAAGGCACTATCTCATGTGTAGCGAAGTTTTTGTGCATGCATGTCTATTGCTTTTCTCATTTACAATAAAAAGACACAGCGTACCAAACAACGTTCAGTTCATCCAAGCAATATAGCAAGTGATTGACCGTGGACAATGTAGATCTGACAATGTTTTCACAGCTGTAACTTTGTTGGTAACTGTGGGCTTTCTTGAATGGTGTAGCATATATAGAAACTGTTAACTTGAGACAGAAATGAAACACAATTACTTCAAATTTTAGAGCACACTTACTTATGTATGCATCGTCCTAAAATTAAGTGAAGTCTGCCAAACAAAAAGTCAGTGAATATCTGCCTGTGAAGATCTTACAGGTGCAGGACCTAAATGCCTAGCCTAGCATTTTGTCTGTCTTCTTCAAGGTACATGAACGGATTTGCATCAACTATGACAAAGCATCTCATCCAGTTCAAAGACTGCAGTACCCCCAGGTTTTCAGTGGCTTACCTTTGCAGATGGTACCATTTCCCGTGTAACCCGGCTTGCAGACACAGTTGTGCCCACCCACGGTGTTGAAACAGAGCGCATTTTCATCACAGTTGTGCTGGTTTGTTACACATTCGTCATGCTCTGAAAAGGGAAAGAAGAATGGGATGGTCCTGAATTTTTAAAACACAACAAAATAAAAGCTTTGTCTAGGTTTCCGCATTAAAAAGAGATAAACACGGTAGTAGTTACTGCCAATAGGGCTATGTGAACATGTAACTGTGGGATAGCCAGGGAATATATTTTTAGCACATACTAGCATGTGATATCCGCGCTGCAGCATAGCTCCAGTTTCATTAACAGGGAGCCACCATCATTATACTTTCCATGTGGGCTATAGTGTTCTTGTAAACATTTGCCAAAGAGCTGGCTAACATACTGAAAATCCATATGCTAGTTCTACTGTATAATTTATTCATGCAGGTTTATCTTATGCGGGATTCATAGGGTTTCCTTCAGAAAGCTGACTCATGGTGCGAGACACACGCTCCAAACTGCGAAAGATATGGTTAGCAGAAGGCAGGACTTCAAAATGTAGCCCATGTTTTCGTTCTCTTCAGTGCGTACACAGCACTTTATTTAGATGAAGTAACTAACCCGAAAACAAAGGTCTGCCTGCTGTTCAAGGGACTTTTGAGCACTGTGTGTCCTCGCACCGGAGTGCGATGGACGAGACTCCTTAGTCTGGTGACTCGACTTAGACATACTGGGAAATACACCTTTTGGGAATAAATGAAAATTCTGTACAATATGATTTTGTGTTAACTTGCAATGCACTGATTAATCTGAAACAAAAAAGTATTGTGTAAGTGTTCAGGTTACTGAGCATTTTAATGTTTTAGTTTGTGATTTTTAAGAAATGGAAAATACACTTTCAAAATAAGATGCTCTGAAATATCACTTCAAGATGCTACATGAAATGCTGTACTATTTTCACAATGCAATATCTTAGTCTGTAGGCATCAGAATGAAATGTTTCCATCTTCTGGAAATATTCCTTGCATTTTCTTTAAATCAACAGTATTCATCTATCCATAAATAATTTCAGACCCCTGAAATTTTAATTTCATGAAAACCAGCTGTTCAGGGAACATAAAGGCACCTAATTTCAATCAGCACACATGGACTAACCTGCATGTGAGGTTTTCATAGCCATCATTCTGCCCAAGTTTTAACAAATTTCATCAGTGCAGCTTATGCCAGATCTGGCTATCTGACACAAGTCTTAAATCTGGAATCGGATGCTCTTTCTTCCCCAGTTTTGGGTATGTCACAGTGCTCTGAATCTTCCCTTTTATAAATAAAGAGCTGAAGTCTGCACATACACCATGGAGTTGTCAGGAAAATTGATTTCCTAACACTTGCAAATCACTGTGGAAATATTCAACTTGCTATTTCAATACTGGCCATAAACTGTAAGAGTATAAAATTGGCAGAATTGCACATGTCTAATCCATCAGTAGATGTAAATTGTCTTCTAGTCATGGCAAGTACCTGGTGTTAAAAAGGGGGAAAAAAATTCACCACAATGTAACTAATCAATTTTAAACACTACACAGGTTTTGACATTTTTTTTTTTTTGGGTGGGTTTGTTATTGTTTTTGTTGTTGAGTGTTTATTTGTTTGGTTTTTAATAACACTAACCTAATATCCCTCTTCTAAAAAATGACTTATGTGTCTCTTATATCACCAACAACGCTCTCCTCAACCCCCAGCACCGAAGCACCAGCACTTACCGAGCTGAGTACCTCGCTGGACACAGCAAATCACAGGTTGCAGGCCTCTGCCCTGAAGCATCAGATTTAATTACTTTGCTCTCATCATGAATAACTAAAACTGTTATTGTTCACCAGATGATCCAGCCCCTTTAAAATCCAGTTACAATATTTGACTCCGACCCCCTAACACAGTGAAATCTCTCATGCTGGCTGGAACAGTATTTACGCTAAATCCATAAAAGTCCATAAAATAAAAGAAAAATAAAGTAACGGCCATGCAAATTACGTAAAAAGTGCTATCTGTACTGTAATAATATCCTGGCTTTCTTGGTTTGTGTTAATATTGTGATATTATTTAAATATGGTACACTATTTAAATATTAAATATATACAATTTTCTCATTTTTAAAGGTTCTGTATAACATAAAACAGGAAAATAACTATGGAAATCTGCAAAACATTATGCACTCAGCACTCAAAATATCTTGCAAAGCCATTATCTTGGAATCTCAGGAGGTAGGGTCTATACAACGATACATCACACTGATAAACTCAGCTCAAACCACTGAACTTGACAAATTAAGTATCATCCCCAATGAGGAAGTGTAGCCATCCACCCCATGCCTTAGGAATGCAAAAGCCTCCCTGGCACATACGGCAGCTCTTTACTACGGATAAGAGTATCTTAGAGGAAAGCAGGTGATCACAGACTGTCACACTAAGCAGGACGGCTCTACACACATGGCTGGACCAGATCTGAAAGCCCATCAAGGCACCCACAGGCAGGGCAAACACTGTGGCCTCTATGCCAAGCAAACTTGCTATTGGTATTCCAGTACCACAAGGTATTAACCATATTTATAACACCAACTTGCTGTACCGGGGCCTTGAAAACCATTTGTAAATATGTATGTCCTTCATATAAAAAGATGACTGTCACACTTAAGCGTGCCTTCCCAACATTTACTCTCTGGGCTAACAAAAACCACTGAGTCTTTTAAGATAGATTTTTCTTAAAGCATTCAGTATCAATAAAATTAACTTTCGGTCAGCTAAGTAAAGGAGCTTAGATTCAAAGCTAATATGCTTGGTTTCCTGCTTTTGCTGTAAGAAACTTCAGTGTTTCCTGTCCTCCTGTAAGAAAGTTCATGGAGGACGCTTGCTAACATTTCAGGAGGAGGGTCCAGCACATAACAAAGACTGTAACAAAACAGCCATCACTTCAACTTCTGTGGTACCTGTTCAAACTTCAGGTCTATTTTTATTTAAATCAAATATTAGCGACTCATGAAAAATTCATGGATATGATAAATGACTCTTGGATTGAAGTTTACCTGTCATTTTTTAGGAGGAAAATGTGTCAGAGTAAGAGGAAATTTTGTGATTCAATTAAAGGAGCAGAGATTTTAAAATGATAGGAGTGGAAAAAGTCAGGAGAAAAAAAGAATCAGGATGTTTTACAATCCATCTAGATTTGTTGCTCTGTATCATCTGAGCTTAGCTTCAGTAACACACTCAAAACCGTTTAAACACAGTACTTCTTCGTATTCCTTCTTACAGTGGTACCTAACAGAGCAGTCAGCCTAGAATTCAGGACTGGCTCTTTTATGGACTGATTACAAATGGTTAAACTACAACTGAAAAAATCCTGTACATAAAGCATCTTACTACATTCACTCTTCCAGGACATGGCACACTATCCACACCAATTTAAAGACACCATCAGAAACAGCTTCTTCCAGAATTCTCTATTAATAACAAGGCAGACTGTCCAGCTTTATTAAAGATAGAAATACTTATGTGTAATAAAAAGGGTGGGGTTCTGTTGATAATTCTTCATTAATTTATGCTTATCACTTTGGTTTCTTTTTTTAATCAAACACTTGGAAAGTCACCTTAAATAAGGAGGACATTGCAGAGACTGAGTTCAGCAATCTTAAATATCAAACCAGGAACTGTAGAAGCAGGCAGGACTGTGCATTACAAAGAACCAAAAAAACAATTTATAAAAGGACCATTTAAAGAGAACCATTAATACGGTTTTTAAGTTCAAAAACCAGTATAGCAACATTATTTGCATTATTTAGCAACTTCAGTAGTGCCCAAATATATTTCTGATGGTGCAAGAAGCAACACTGAAGCCATTTATTTCAAACATCTTTAGAAATCATGTGACACATTTAACGAAAGTCCTGTACTTATTTCACTGCACACCATAATAATGATGGGGACAGGCCAGGTACAACAGTATTACAGAGGCAAGGAAATAAAAATTACTTTTGCAAAGAGATATTAATGATTAACACACGTGAATTTGCATAAACATATTCTATAAAGACCAAATGTACTGGTTTCAATTATTACTTCTGAAGCTTTATTATCTAATATATCCAAATTCCATTTTGCACTGTTCAGGACTCTATGCTCAATGGTGTTAAAATTCATAAAATCTCTGTTCTGAGTGAGAATCAACCAAAGTTTTAAATACAGTATTTATACAGACTAAAGTATGTCTGGAATGAAGTCTTTCTAGATAGAAAAAAAATTTCAACTCTAAGCTTTGCTGTTGCTCCACAGTAATAACAATAGCAACAGTAAGTGCGTATGAATGTCCCATTAAATAGTTCTTATGAAACAGATGACTTAGAGATGCAAAAAATTATGTGACAATGAAATTAATTCTCATGAGCATTTGGGTGTGCAGCAAACAGATTATATACACACGTGTACACATGTCACACAAATATGTGTATGTATACACATATGTACATACATATATACATGTACAGTAAAGGCAATGTACTTTATTTCACTTTGGTTCATTTTGAAATAGTACTCTAGAATATTCCATATGGGTTGCTTGACAAAAATGTTATTACTTCAGGATGTCGAGGGTGAAGTACTGTAGCCTAGTACTACACCCAGTACATCCTAGAGACTGCTGGCATAAAGTGATCAGGACCCACTAGATCCTGTGATGTATGACAGTGCAATAACAGCTGGGGGATCTGTCTTACCAAGCTTATTATCTGTGCAGAGATTCTTGCAGAGCTTAGTAAAATTTAACATACAATCTACAAGGTGTGTCACCTACCTCCTCCTCCTTTTATTCTCCTAGCACTATGAAACATCATCCCTATCCTTCCTACTGTGTATTTCATTATTAAAAATCAACAAAAAAATCTGTAGAGCTTTTCCCACTTGTATACTGCAAGTTTTCCCAATATTTGCCTTGCACGTCCAAATTCTGCAAATGTCTAAGAAAAAAAATAAACATCAAACAGAATCCGATCCAGCAGCAAAAAGGGATGATGACTGAGTTGCATCAATTACTTATGGGTAAAGAATATTATGCTGGCAGTTTTCCTGAATCATCCATTACCAACACTGGAAAATAAGAGCTGAGATCACACTTAAGGCACAGAAATGCATAAAAGTTCCCAAATATATAAATAAAATACACCCCTCCAACTGTAATCCTGTAACACTATGCAAAAGGTATTAATTTCTGAGTGAGGAACTTGTGGACTAGGATTAAATTAATCAAAATAAAGACAATATATTAGCTATTTTCTCCTTTCAGTGCCTCTGAATTCTTGAACTCAAATTACTTTCGGCCTCCTGTCTCCTTCCCATTGATTTGGTATAGATCTATAGAGCCTTGGTGACCAGCTGGCAATCTGACATGACAGTGACAACAGTCACAGCAGTGACAACAGATAAGAGTTACTTGAATTATCAATAGCCGACACACTTAAATGCCCACTTACAGTTTATCTTAATTACAAGCTTTTTTCCTTCATATAGTTCATGTACAAGACAAAAATTAGTACTAATTATATGGGTAGTTTGGAAGACTTATTCCATTAAGATCATTTGGGAAATGACAGATGGTTAATTTCTTTAAGACTTCATATTAGCTAGCTTAAACTCTAACTGGCAGGGTTATTTAAAGTCTCAGTATATGCACACTATTTTTAAAGAGCAAATGCTGTAAATTCCTTGATGATTATGCTATGTTTTCCATATATTTATGGTAAGTTTTTGTATTGAGATTCTGCAATTCAAGTATGCCCCAATTCATTTTTCTATAGATATTCCCTAATTCAAATGCAAAATGGAACCCATGCTTTAATTACACCTAGAGTTACCATCACACAGTTTACCCTTAGTTAACGCTGAAGTCATTAATCATTAATTAATGACCACCAGCAGCTGTCCTCAGTTCAAAGCTAGGGATATGAAAAGCTAGGTCTCCCTACAATAGTCTATTCACTGCTAATCCTGTTACTTGATTGATTTTCACCTTCATCCACTCCCACAGATCCATGCTGCTCTTGGTCCTCATTTTCTAATTCTTTCTTCAGTGCAGCCATAAACAACAATTTCTGGAGATCTGTGTCCAGAATTTTCCTACTTTTTTCTCTTAATTATGTTGATAATAAAAACAGCTCTGGCATGTGCATGTTCTATTTTCAAGGTTTGTTCAGAGACCATCCTGCTTTCTGAAATGCTGTTTCTGTCTGTAATTACTTAGTCCACTGCTGTTCTTCAGGGAGAACAGCTGCCATCGTCTCATCCAGATGTCTACTTCTCTATCTATCAGCTTATTTACTTATTCTATACTTGGTTTTAATATGATAAAAAAGGAAAAACAAGAAAATCATAATGAAACCTTACGAAGAAAATCTACCTGGGGATATGGCCAAAATGCAGTGTTCCTTTTCATATCCATTACGAGAAAGATCCAGGACTGCATCATAGTTACACTACTACGAAGATATAATGGGGAACTTATATTAATGGTAATTATTGACGAAGGATTAAAAGCAGCTGAAAAACACTTGATCAAAGAGATGGCATTACTAAGAACACACACCCATTCTCCTTGCGTCTGCCTAGGAGTGCTTTGGAGAAAGCTCCAAGGTGGCTGTAGCTCTAGGGAAACTCGAGACAGGCATGGACTGAGCTGGATTTTTGGAACTGGTATAATTTAATATATTATAAAATTATTATATAAATTTAACATAATAATTTATATATTGATATATTATAAATTTATTATAATATAAAAAGATAAATCCTGAAACTTAATGTAATGATGAAATCCATCCCTAAAATACCTCCCACTTCCAATCATGAAGTTCTTTTCTCTCTAGGAGAACCAAAACTTTTAATGTGTGCCCTGTCCTTTACCACTGTGGAGAACACAAGACAGAACCTTGGACCAGAAAAATCCTAGAGTAATACTGCATATTTAGAGGCAAATATAACTTCAAAAAATACGGGATATTCTAATTCTAGTAAACACTAGTTTTTTGAAAACATATTCTAAGAAGATTTTCAGTTTTATGTTTTATTTCACAACATACTTTCATCTAAAGAAAACTTTCACACACCAAAGCCTGCAAGAGGCATATACTTTTTTTCCTACCCTCTTACTTTGACTTTAAGACTTTTTTGTTTACACAAAATCTCTTTTCTTTATTTTTGGCTATTCCCTTTCTGGGTTTTCCTCTGTATTACTTATGAAGGAATACATAACTCTCAGCTCTAAGTCCCTTTAAATTGTCCACTAGTAATCCCAAATCCTGTAGCTCTAATAATGCATTTTATGGCTCTACGCAGGGTGTACTCTCCCTCAGGACTCAGCTTGAAAAGCCTGACACATGAGTTGAATGTTGACTAGTCCACCCTTCCTGTGGTATCTGCACACCAAGAAGTCCATGCCAAGATCTCCTGGAACTCAGGGAAGAAAAAGATATTCTTGGTCTCAGCCACAACAGACAGGTTGATGGGTAAAATCCATATTTCAAGGCAGGCCTACCATTACTCCCTCCATCTTCCTCCACAGCTCTTGAGCAACTCATTCAAACCTTCTTAAACCCACCTAAGTTTCCTCATCTTCAAAATGTGTGTTATAATTGTGTTTTCTGATTTCAAGGAACAAGACATATTTTTGCAAAATACTCACACTCCTCTCATGGAGGCTTCTACTGTAATATTAATCAGTGTTACTTCATGTAACATCCTGTGAATTTTTACACTTTTCAACCAGTTAGGCAGAGGAAATATATTGAAGAATATTTAGTATGACAGCTAAAGTTAGATAAGCTTTAATTTATCTCCACTTTCCTTCCTGTCTGCCATTTTCTATACTCCTTCTTGAACAGAAAAGTTTAAGGGAAGGATTTTCTAAAGCACTTAGCATAGGCCTAACTGTTTCCCCTAAAGGGAAATCTGTAACTCCCACTGATTTCAATGGCAGGACTGTAATGCAAAGGCAAAGTGATTTAGAAAATCCCACCTTAAGAGATTTCAGTCTAGACATAAGGTCTGTGACCTTGTCACCCACCTCTTTCTTGCCTTAATTCAAACTGATCTCTTAATATCTTGTCTCTTTTACCATTGACATTTTAAAATAAGGTTCCCATCTTTTAAAAGGTATTTCATCATTTAGACTTTCTCCATAGATTAATTTTATTATTTTATTTTTTTTATCTAGCCACATGCATTATTTGTTCCTAGGTAAATCTTTTTAAATTCCAACTTGTATTGTACACGAAACCTCCCAGGCACTTATGATAAACTGATGTTTTCAAAATCTTCTATTATGTCGTCAAAAGTGACAATGATAGCAAATTCTGCATCTACAGTAGTGCTCCCTACTTTATTGCTCATAGAATAGCCAGACTACAGCTGTAAATATTATACTCCAATTTCCTCAGCCAATTGAAAAATGTTTATTTTACTTCTTCTCCTAATGCCAACCCTTTTAATTTACTGTTTCCTTACTAAAAGGCTCCATGTTATACAAGTCTACCACCAGCAACAGATATGTATATTGGATAGTTGGCTTCCATCCTACACATATTTCTGTTATACAAAGAAAGCAGAATAGAGGCTCTCCAACTGCTGCTGAGGCTCCTAACTTGCTGCCTGTTCTGGTATTTCACTAGTTACAACTTACAGACCCTCTACATAACCAGAAGGCTTCACAAAAACACCTGTGAGCAACACTGCTTTTCAGCACGGAGATAAGAGAAGGATGGGTATACAAGGGGACAGGAGAAAGATGTCTCAGCAATCGAGTACTGGCCAAAGTTGGTTTAATAAATTATCGATGTACTGAAGGCTCTCTGGAGACAGCTGGTGCCCCTCTTCTATTTTTTTTTTGGGGTACATCGTGACCAGAGTTTGCCAACTTATTGTTTGGGGGGCTCCTGGGAAAATTACAGCTACAACATACAGCACCATTACCAAGGACAGTTCTTGACAGGGGAAGAAAATGAGAGGCATCACCGTGGTGGATGAAATGCTGCTGTTGCTTTGATCCTGCCCTTGTCCGCAGGAATCTGGAGCAACTTACCTAACCATAAATATTAGGGAACAAAAGTTTTTTCTGTCCTTTTATGCAGCAGGGAGATTTCTTAATGCATGAGATGGTTCCTTTTATTTCCCTGGTGGTACTGTGACACAGGGACTCAGATGAGTCACTGGATATCAAGTAGGACAGTACTATTTTTGACAAAACAACTGTAGTGCTTGAGCTCTATGGGGAGAGGAGGCCTTCCTTCAGTGTTGCTCACCTGATTTTGAAGAGGGTTCTCTACTTGAAAATGGGGACAGATATATGCTTCGGTGATGGTAAAGCACAACAATATTGATGTTTTGCCCTTAAATCAGCCTTGATACCATCTCTAGTGATACTCCCAATTTTCTCTAAGGCACATCCTCCCAATAGTTTATGGAGGTGCACCAAAACAGCACAGCAAATGTATCCTTCACGAACACTGCACCTAAGCTGGCTCCCCTAGAAACAAAAGCACTTGGGGAGAACGGTACAGCCAGTTCTCACCTTAGCATAGTGTCAGGGAAGAGCTAACACACATACTCAGCCTTGGAAGCCAGGAAGTGCTCCTGGCTTCTGCAATTCAGACATAGCCCTTGATGCCAGGAGATACCCTGCAGAGCCGTCTGCACTGCTTCTAACAAAAACCAGCACAGCATAGTAATGGAGATGCAATGAAACTAGCTTTCATCTTCCTTCCCCCCCCTGCAATTGTATGAAACTTGACACTGGTGAACTTATTTTTCATGGGTAGATTTTCTAGCCCACACCATGCTTTTGTTGCCACAGTTCAGCTGCTAGTGCCAATCAAGCTTACAAATAATTATTTCTGTACTTACATATACAGATACAGTGCATTTTCTATTGATAAATATTTGCATAAGCACATCTTAGCAAACTTTACATATTTGAAAAAATCTGCCATCAAACCTGCTGTCGTATTTAAGAACACCGTGAATTGCTCTAATAAGCAGAACCACAGATGACATTAATTCTTCAGTATTGTTCACGTCTCAAATACTTATATGTGAATTTAGAATCAAATCACAGCGTTAAGAAAAAACAAAACCTTGACCAGATATTCCTTTCTCCTAATACTACCGTTATCCCAGGATGACTTCCCCTTTGTAATCCTACTTCCTTTACATGTTTCCTCTTTGGAAAAGTTAGGATTTAAGCTGAGATGCTGTGAACAACTTTGGAGGACTTCAAACTAAGATGAAGCCCACTCCATGGAAGGTGTGCTAAGTGAATAAACACAAGGTATTCAGAGCAGATTGCAATATCTGTTCAGGCTACCACCAACTACAATCTCTATTTACCTCCCAAACATTAAAACGATGTACAAAGAAATTAAGTTGAATTCCACATCCATTTCCAGCTTCCGAAGAGCTAGGAACAAGGTATTAAATTCTTCTTACCAAGCACGTGCACACTCCAAACTTACCAAAAACACAGAAAAATAATTAAAACAGATTACTCTTGATGGACCCCCACCTTTCCAGAAATCAGTCCTCTTATCTTGCAAAGAACTGGTCACTTACACTCACTTTGAACAGTGTGAAACCTTTGTCTTCTTTTTTTTAAATGCACTGTCATTAAAAGATTTTACTACAGGTTTCCAAACCCTGAATATCAAAGTTAACACTGTGTGACAGCTGGTATGTTCAAAACTCATCACTTTTAGTGGTCTGTAACAGGGTAAATGACACAATTACCTGCTGTAACTACTGTTGCTGACAATATATTTTCTTTCCCTGATGATTGGTCTGTGTGACTCAGAGCTGCTTATCTTTGTCAGTCCAGTCCAAATCTCCATTTACATGTGACTTGGACATTAACTTAGGAAGTATTTACAATTTAGTTCCAATATCTGCCAAGAGAGATATTTGGGATAGTATAAATTCATCTTTTATTGCATGATTAAACAGTCTACCACTCTAATATTATTTTGCATTAGAAAATAAGTATTCACAATTAAATTGTGTTCCCCATTTAAATCAAACGCTCATTTCTTTTGTTAATATATTAGAAGGGAAACAGAGTGCAACAGGTAAATAAAATGAAGGAATGAAATGCAAGTAAGTACATTGACATTTTCAGAAAATGCTGATTCCCAAAGCAAAACATGAGGTAAAATGCTTACGTGATAAAGCATTAATATACTTAATTCTCATTGCCTTCCTGTGACAATTTTAAAGAACAACTACAGAAGGCAACAGTGACTTTTGATTTAGAGCCACATGAGTTACACACTAATCAAGCCAGCCAACTGTAGCATTTCCCTGGAATACCTTGCACTTTTAAAATATAAAATAGAAACAATGCCTTGCACCATTTCTCCTAAGAATATACTTCAGATGATGTGAAAAGACTGCAGCTTATAACAACAGTAGGAAACAGATATGGTCTTTTCAAGATGATTTGAAAGCTTGTCAGAAAGAAAAAACACTCCTACAAAAACTCCTACAAACCATTTAGGTAGAGCAGCCTCCTATTTTATTGCTAAGCTTGTTGACAGAGCTTTTGGTTCTCAAGAGAAACATCAAGATTTTCAGAGTTTTTTGTTATTTGATGGGGAGGGCCTCAATTTTTGCACATCCGACTACATACATTGTAAAGGGGAATGATTTCAAGAAAGTAAATTGATTACCATTTCTGAAATAATTTCTGTTTTCAGTTTTCTAGTTCAGTCTTGAAGATGCCTCAGAAAACACTAGTGTTTTCTTAAAAAAAAAAAAAGACAGAACAGTTCTGTATATTGAGAATGTCCTCAGGAAAAATATCAAGTATCTTTTATAGACACAGTACTTTCAGAAACACTGCCTCGCAATATGTATCTTCACTAGCAAAAGTGAAATGTCACCCAAGAACTTTAGGATTAAGTTGTACAGGAGCACAGTGTAGACAGCGATGCTTCCCTTTGTATCAATGTGGCTTTTCAAATTAATGATGCTGATTTGGCCACTCTTCCTTGAGGCATCGGCAGAACAAAACCCTACAGATGGGTTCCAATATATTTTCTCAGTGGGTGGTATTTGTTCCTTCTTGTTGGCCCACTCTTTCTGACTGCCACAGAGAGGTCCTGCCAATCACTTCTTTGTTCATTTCGGTGAACTGGAAAACACAGACTGAGCAAATTCTGGAACTGAAACCAGTTTTAGACAGAATTAGGAGGGCAGAAAAAGTGCCAGTTTAGCTTCTACACTATGTGTTCATGCAGGACCAACCACAGCCTGCCTGCAGAATCAGCAGCACATTTCAGTGTGAATCAGAAGTTATATGCAGAACTAAAAATATAAGCCTTTCTTTGGGATTACGCACAGGAACAGACACCAGATGAGTCAGTGAAGTGGATAAGCCCAATATGTTTACTTTGTGCACCAACACATTTCAGAGCAGATTTCAGCAGAATTCTAAATGCAATGAAGGACTAGCAAGTACACAACTGCTGTGGTCAAGGGGTTTGTACCACAAGCACACAGCTGGAAGAGAGGGTTGTAACCCAAAAGGCTATTTCTGAATTATTCTGGCTGTAGAAATGAATTTCCGATTTGCAGAAGCATTTGATGCAGCGAAGTACATTTGTTTTTGTAAGTCCAGACTCGTCAGTCCAAAAGACTGACAAAAGGGAGTAATATTGATAAAGATTTATCGCAGAGACAAACCTAGGAAGGATTTGTCAAAGAAGATGACAAATACTAATTTATAATGACTGACAGTATAAAGCATGAGTTAAGGAAACAGTTTGCCATTTAGCATAAAGCAGGTTAATCTCTTATAAACATTACATGAAAAACAAAGGACACAGTTGTTTCAGGAGTCACTCATTACTGGACATGCCATGTAGCATGCAGTGGGAATCAAATTATAAAGAATTAAAAGTTTTCATGCTCACAGATTGTCTGAACAGGAATAATTCAGGGATACATATCCGTCCAAACATGAAAATTCCATGTTCATTTAAAGAAAAAACTTGCAGCTATAATATTAAAAGAAAAGGCTTCTGAAGCCCTGGACAATATTGAAAAATCTTATGTCTCCTCTTACGAGTTTTGACAGTTATATTTCTTACCCTCTGCCTCTTCTCACAACTGTGTTATCTTAAGATTGGAAATGTTTTTCAACAGTAGAATGCCAACAGACTGACAGACATTATAACCATATATTGCCAGCTGTATCTACTAGCCTCAAAACCTGGATAATTTATATCATGGCTATAGTCACCTTGATTTTACTGTGAATGTGCAGAAAACTGCTGACTTCACTATAGCATGACCACATAACCTTAAATGACTCCACTGTTCCTTTTTTAAAAACTGCCTTGCTTCATACAGCAGCTCCAGTCTCTCACTGACCTTGGCTGGAGTCCCTCTGAGAACAGGTTATGCTCTCTCGGCATGAGGCAATCACCAGCTGGCTCAGACATGATAGATGTGAGCTATCCAACTTCCTTCACTTCTGGCTCACTCAACAAGACAGCAGCAGACTCCCATCTCCTGAGCCAGAAAGATCCTTATGACTTCAAAGAAACTGTCCTCAAGGCTACCCACTGTGCTTCCTGATCTTCGAAGTCTATCTTTCATAGTCTGTGATCATTCACAGAAGGATGGGCCAGGGGAGGTCCGGCTGTGAGAGGATATCATGTTGCGGTTAATTAATACCGGTCATCCTCTTGCTACCTTCATCCTAATTCCCACAGTCCACAACTACCATCCAGTACTGGGATGAACAGATGAAGAAGTTTTGACCAGGCAATACCGTATGTACTCTTCAGTCTCTTGTATTTAAACTCTTCTAAAGAAAACCCCACTGCAGCTGTTTGGTTGCTGGTAATTCTGGGTGCAATTCAGCTCCAGATTAAGGTATCTAAATTCAGGTGTCTACATGCATGTTACTGGGCAGGGTTCCACTGCATAAACAGACGTCTAGCTAAAAAGTGACACCTAGCCTGGCACCTCCTGGGTATCCAAGACATCGGTGAAGGTTGTCAGGTGTAACACAAGGCTCTGCAGGAAGACTGTAACAGCAGTCGGAGACCAAGGAGGACATGCTACAGCACCTAAAAAGGCACTAGACCTATGACTGGGTAACCAGATCGTGCTATAAACATCTAAGTTCCTACTTCTGCCAGTGCAACCTAGAGAACTGAACAAGTGTAAAACAGATACCTAAGATGGGAATGAGTTGCCCACATCTAAGGGGCTCAAACGCATGGAGAGGGGCAACTTACTCTGCTTGCATGCAGCTGTCGCTCAGAGGAGCGCAAGACCTACATGGCCTAATCCCTTGATGTCAACTGCCATCATCATCAAAAATAGCAGCAGGAACCTGTAAGTAGACATCTGAGTTGGGTCCAGCTGAATCCTTGACCTCTGTTGATTACAATGAGAGCTTAGATGAAGACATCTACTTGGGATGTCTTAATTGCAAACTGAATTCCACCTCCTGTGTCAACATCAGTAAAACTGCAACATGAAGAGTCAATGTAATTAGCTATGGAAATGAATAATTCATCCAGTGCTGTATGGTTTGTTAGATTGTCTATTTTTACAATACACCTTGTTAATTTCACTATATCCCTCATCTCTAACTTCCAATCATATTGTACTGACACAGCACATAAATGCATTGTAGAAGCTGTCAAGGGACGCTGGGTGCTTGGAAGCTGCAGAGGGTTCAGAACACTGAGAAGTGGGATGTACACTGGATGTCTGTCATAATACTGTGAGATAAATATTAAGCAATGTTAATGTTTGAAAATATTGTAATTTCAGAATTTTTACTTTAATGAAAGATCTCACTCTTTCCTGATTCACTGTTTCAGACTGAGTATATTCTCAAGTCAACACCTGTACCTCCTTTTATATATTGAAAACTTCCTCATCACCCTAAGAATGCAAAATATAATCCTTGTAAAACAAAATAATCAGTTCTGATTCCTGCTTCTGCAGACAGATTTTAAACAGTATACAGAAACTGTAGAAATGCAAAATAGTTAGACAATTGCTTTCGATATAATACCTTTGCCATCCTCTATTCCTAAGGCCAATAGGGAATCCAGCTCTCTGACACATTGGTGCATGTATATCTATATATATATATACACACACTCCCCAAATATACCAAATGTATATATATATATTTGGTAAAAGAATGATTTCTGTAAAAGAATTAAGTATCCAGTACTGAAGATCATACATTCATATCTTTGTCAAGGGAATAAATTTTCTACTTATCAACTCAAATCATATTCTGCCAAAGACCCTTTAAAAACGTGATGGATTTTGATCAGCTGAGAAATCAATCCTGCTATAATTACATAGCCAGATGAACAGTTGTCATGAACTGGGTCAGTAATCAAGGAGGAAATGGGACCTAAAAAGTATCCTCTAGAAAGGAAAAAAAAGGTCTCATTCCAAGTTAAAACAGCCTCCAAACTAAGTTGTCAATGATAACCCGATTCAATTAAAATAAAGCATAAATGAGTTCTGTTGTATAAGATATAGCAGATATATATAAAAATGACTTGTGTTGTTATCTTAGTAATGCAGTCGCATAGCAACAAGCTCAGTCTGAATGATCATTCCTTTATTAGCTTTGTGAATTATCTTACAGCTGGAAAGTGAATATTGGATAAAATTTATCCTGGAAGAGGACTGAGAGCTTCATGTAGGCTGACATATTATGAAGCAGAATGGAAACTGGGCCAAGTAATGGAAATCAAAGTCAAATAGGTTTTGAGTTAAAAATGCTCTGTGCACACAAGCTGACTTCTAGAGTTTTTATTACTAACAGTACCCTGACAGTATCGCTGGACACCATCACCTCAGTGGAGTTTGGATTACACTATGTGATAACGCATGTGCATGCACAGTACTTCTAATATAATTGGCAGGGGCGGGGGGGGATGTCACCAAAATCACACATGGAAGAGACAGATGATTCATCTTGCCCACATCATTATAAATCCAGAACTGCATGTTTTCTCTGGTGCTTTGCTGACTACATTTCCTTACTCAAGCCATAGTATGTCACTGCAGTGATGTTACAACAAGCCTCTGTCAGGATGCTTGTTTATTGCTCTGTCCCTTGCACCATACTGCGCAATTATTCTGTCTTTATTTAAGCACAGGCAATGAGCTCAGCTGTTGTACAAGCTGCAGAACTTGAGGAAAACTTGAAATGTTGCTGAATTCATCAAAATAAGTTAAGGGAAATAAACAGGAAGAAATTAGCTTTTATTGTCAACACATCTCACATTACTGAACTCTCAAGTAACAAAGCTGGTATACTATAAGCATATGACTAATCTGAGGTCACAGACTTTTTTCTTCTTTGCAGCAGCAAAGAGTAAAGGGTACACAGCAGTGCTGAATAAAGTTGCATCTTGTGGCCATATTAGTCACTTATTAAAATGTGGCCTCATTTGCCAATATACTAAGCACTATCAGCTCTTATTATCTTCAGGAATACTTGTGGATGCTCTTGTGTGTCTGAAAAAGCAGGCCAATTTAATTAACCACTGTTAATTAACTGAGGACAAGCATGCAGCTTTAAAAACAGAAGCTGGATGACTTCATTCAACTCTGGATTACATCAGTCTTACAGTAGCTTTCCTCCATGGAAACCGAGGCAACTATACCACTCTTAGAAGAGGTTGGTGCAGGTGCTAAAACATAGCCCACATTCCTCGCATGTAAGCTAGATTTTATTCTTCATTTTAAATAAGGAGAGGCATTCCCTTTCAGTTCTCAGAAACCATTTATGGGAACTGAATGTACAGTTGGAACAAAAATAACTAGTAATACATACTTGTAAGATAGCCACACTTTACAGCTAGCTGGAGTCTATCTCCTACCAATGTATACTGGTGCAAACCCATTTCCAGCCCCACCTCAGAAGCCATCAATTAACTTTTCCTGAATATCTGGAAGGAATGTATTGCAATTCTGGGATTTTACCTGGCCTATTCCCTAGGGATTAAAGATGGATTTTACCTTCAGCATCCTCACAAGCAATTCAACAAAACTTTTTCTTAAGTATCCCTTCTGCTGCACAGTATAGGAAAAGAAGAGATTTCTCAGACTGCTGATGTCCCAAACAATTGATGGATTTACAAGTCAAAAATAAACCAGTGAAATCCACACAAAAGCCCACAGGCAGATGCGCTTTTATGAACTTGAGTTTCTAGATGCCAGGAGGAATCATTCATCCAAAGTGTGTCAGAGTACTACGGTAACAAATAAAACATGTGACAGGGAGTCTATTCCCCCCTCAAAAATAGCTGTGTCTTGCAAGAAGCAGAGGGTAACAACTGGGCAGCCTGCAAAACCCCTGATAATCTGGGGATCTGAATCATAAACAGTATTTGAGCTGCGTTATTTCAACAAAATCACAGGTCCCTGTTACTGACATTTCAAGTTCATCCAGATACCAGGCTGATGGTTCCTGTAGCGGGGGCATCTGTGCTTGGGGGATGAGGATGGGCTCCATTAGCACTGCAAAGGTGCTGCCTCTGTTTCCTCATAAGCATCCTCAGAAGACTTATATTGTAAACAAAGCTTTAATGAAGGAAAAGGAGGCAAGACCCAACCTTTGGCTGTACACTACACCAAAAAAACCCCAGATGTGTTTATTTCCTGGCTGATAGGATAGTGAAAACTGGGCACTGCCACATATAAAACAGATTTTTTTATCAGATGTACAAAACTAATACTGAGACTTCCAAAGACGGGGAGAGAAGAGAAGCCTCTAAAGGTAACTTCAATTTCTACTGAGGACTATATCTTTAACACTTCATGTTCAAAAGTAGTGGAGGAAATTTGCCAGTTCTAAAAGAAAACAGTTTCCTACTCTATGGAGAATATCATTAGCCCGTCATCTCCTGATCCAGTGCCAGCATGGGAACAGCAGTATTCCAGAGATATATGTTTAAGATCCTTTTTCATACACAACACACACATATAAACACGCACTCAGAAACTCCATGATGTATCAATGCTTAGCAAAATACCAAACCAACAGGTATCTTTCTTAAGTGGGGACATTGCCAGTGGCATTAGCTGAAATCCAAGCAGATATAAGACACAGCTATCTACAAGAATGGAACCAAATGGGAGGGCTTAGGAAGAACACAACTTTGATCACTGTGGGCAAAGCAAATGTAAAATAAATCACAATGGTGTGGCCTGTCAGAAAACCAAAATGAAAAAACATTAATGGCTGCATGGGGAAAAAAAGCACAAAGATAGGTGAAATAGATTAAGATGCACTGAAGAGCACTGAACAGGCTAAATGTGACGATCTGTTTCCTATACGTTATGAGGAGGTGCATTTGTTTCAAAGTCATCCCACAATATCATTCAAGAGCAGAGTATATGGCTCAGACATAAAAAAATTAATGTCAAAAACTACAGGCCACTGATCTGCAGTGGTGCAGGCCTTTCCACTACATTTTTCCCTTTACTGTTGACAACCCTCAAGTAATTATTAATTAGTATTATTGTTATCATAATTCCTACTTTTTGCACATTCATCATCATTAGGCAGCTAAATGTGTAGTTTTCTCCTTAAATCTTTCCCATATGTCAAGTCAATCTCCCCAGACCCTTAATTATTTTAATGCTGGTCTTGGAATTCCTTTCCAATTTGCAACAGATTTGTGATTTAACTTGATTTGAAAAATATGCAGAGCTCCCAGTATTCCAAAAAATTAACATTTCAGGTGTCACTCAACTTGCTACTGCCATGCTTCTTGGCAATTTATGCAGAAACAATTACTAGACTTCAGTTTACTGTGAGAGACTATTGAAAAAAAAATTTAAATGTTGCTGAATGCATTGACGGCATTTTGTGAAAACTGTTAGAAAAATCTCCCGAGACTCATAAAGGCTTAGATATGCTGGGGTGGAGGGGAGGAGGCCTAGCAAGGTCCAGCTGGATACACCCAGTTAAAGTCCACTGAGTCCAACACATATTTCATTGCTTTGAGTAGGCCTTCCATATGGTGAAGTCAAAATGCCCAAAGACCAAAGCCATCCATCAATTCCATCCATTCCTTTCATTTCTGAAGAAGTACTTCATCCCTTCCATCTGTTTAGACCCTGCAAGCATGCCTCACTGAAGAACAATAAACCCCGCAAATGTTCCCACCACAATCATGGTATGTTATACAAAAATCCTTCATGATTTTCCTTAGAAGTCAAAAAACAAACCCAGGAACACAAACATGGCAGTACCAGGCTGTAATGCGCAATAACAGCCTCACAGACTTAGAATCTCCACCTATTTTGCCATCTCCTTTGGCTCCTAAGTTACTTCTTTCTAAGAGCAAGCAGCAGCAAAAAATCAGCATGCCTTGGCTTAAGTGAAAATGAAAAGGAAATACAAAATTCTCTGGAATGGATTTAGCAAAATGGTTATGAAAGAAATTACAAGGTCTGCACGCATTTAAAACATGGATATGAGCGCCTAGCTCCACACATGGGAGCGGTGCCACACAGCTCAGCACTGCTGCAGGAATGGACATTACTGGTCATGTGGCCGGACCGTGCTTAGAAGTAGGCCATGATTTGCAACACGCCTAATATGCTTTTAATAATTAATCAGTTAAGAATTCACATGTATTTCCTGCCAAAGTAAGGTGCAATTGTAAAACTTCACTGGTGTCAGGATACAGAATTGTAGGTCACTCACTTCTCTCTCTCTCTCTCAAAAAAAAAGAAAAAAAGGGAAAAAAAAAGAAACACGTAGCAGATAATATACTAAACACCACAGATGACAGCATGTACAAACATTAATTCCAACAGTCTGGTTTATATACTAACACAGTCCATACTTCATATGTCCGCCTTACATTTAGTCATTTATCTTACCCAGACCACATGTACAGGGAGAGTCAACTGAAGATACTGTCCTAGGGTACTTATGGAGAGCCCCAACACCTCCCTCTCCACTACCACTAAGTGTGAAACACAAAACAGCCCCCAGGGAGGAATTCTCTGGGAGGGTAACACCAGCTGCGTTACCTTCCCCACGTCACCTCAGGGACTCCCACCCACAGGAGAGACTGAGCACACTACCAGCACTTCCATCAGAGTCACTGCCCCCTTTTATGCCAACTGGAAAGCAAACAAATTAAGAGAAGGTGGTCCATGAAATTGCACAGAAACAGAGCCTTAAACATTGTCTGGGGCTCAGAAAATCCATGGCTTCTCCAGGCCATCGCATGCATCTTCCTCTGCCTTCATAAGATCTAGGGAGGATGCACTAAATCCCACAGGGTCTTCTTTCTTCTGTTCCATTTTTGATGGGTCACTTAAGTGAGTGGTCCTGAGGCAGGAAACTAGAGACTTCTGTTCAGACTAAACATGATTAACCATCCACTGTGGCTAGTCAGAACTCCTCACTGTTAGAGCCAAGTGGGAAAAAGAGAGAGCTCTCATGTCTCATTTCCTAACTTCTCCCTTTTCCATTTAAAAAAAAAAAAATGGTGCAGGAAAGGACATGTATTGTGCTGTTCAGAGCACTGCTAGGAGCTGCGGGTTATACAGCAGCCTGAAAGACTAGAGGTGACACTGGCTGCATCCTTGTTTCTAGAAGGAAAACTTTCTTTTTTCCAGTCAAGAAAACAGCCCATGCATTTTTGTAATCCCTGGCAGAGTAAGGATGTAAGTGTCACTATTCCAGAAAAATACTAAGGTGTTCAGATTTAATCATATCTAACAGCGATGGTGGAGCATACCACTACACATATAAAATTAGCCCAGCAGAGGCACATGCCATTTTTTGCCTTCCTTCCGCCAGCAAAACACCATTACATTTCAGGTTCTGTGAAGCAAAGTGGAAGGGGAATGAGATGGTACCAAAGTAGAGAAAGCATGGTAACCTAGGGCATATTTTTTATGCCTTTAATTTGCAGTTTGTGCACCCATTTGGCATACGGGTGCAGCTTAGGACTCATCTCCCCTTCTCATAGCTATGACTGATTTCTGAACAAAAAACCAGTCACGAACAACAGATTTCTGTGTAAATATGGTTGTGAGTAACTCAATCTAACCCTGCAAATCTTGCTTCCAAGATGAATACAAATAACAAAATCTGAAATTGATGTCTTCATTACATCCTTTGTTGTGAAAATCAAAATGTAATTCAGATCTATTGTAAAACTTGCAATAAACATGCCAGGAAGAAAGAGACTGGAGCTGTTTTGGAAGCAGCTATATGCTGTCTAAATCAGTCTTCTGTGCCCAGGACTCTGACAGAGATAGATAGCACAGATTTCTTTTCAAATGTCTCATACAGGAGAAAAACCCTTCAATGTCACTGATTTTATGTCTCTTTTCTATTTTGATCAATGATTGCTAAATTATATATGTGTGCATAGAATGGAACAATAAGGCAAGCTGCGTGGACATCACTCACATCATAACCTGCCTAATCAAGGTTCAGGTATAATTTTTCAACATCTCCTTCCCGTGCAAACAATGACATATGAATGCCAAGCTACAGAACATTTTCTTCCTGCTTAGTAACATTCCCAAGGATGTGCTACCAGAGCTTCTGGTCCAGCTTACATTAAGTCAGCTATTTTACACACAGCTTTGGTTTCCACAACTGGATTCGATTACACAGCATTACAGAGACCACTGTGATCTGCAATATATTTTAAGAATTTAACATTTAATAACACACAGCATCAGTTGTCGCTTGTTTGCCCTATTCTTGTTATTCCTGAACTGGATTAAAAATCTGCCTCCTCTTCAGTTTCATTGATAATTCAGCCAGCAAGTTAAGCCCAATGAGGCAAACAGACTTGCCAAAAACTTTAAATTCTGCAGAAGACAAAAGAGGGTTGAATGAATAAATTTAGTTGCAAACATTGGCAAAAACCAAAGTGCGACGGACTCTGTGTACACAAGCACTTAGAGATTTGAACAAAATTGCATACTATAAAACCACACCAACGTAAGTCCTGGAGCCTGGGCCTTTGGCAGTTTTTGTAGTATGCTTGCAGTAGCAAGGTGCCCCTAAGATACTCAGGATTGCTTTTGCGGACAAGATTGCTTTTGTGTCTGTATGAGGCTTCTGCAGCATGGCTCTCACAAGTAGCGGGCAACAGACATCCTCAGAATATCCTTCTGCAGTAGCTGAGAACTGACACTATCAAAGCCAATGCTTCCAGCTACCTCGATGAAAAAAGGAGCAATGCAGAAATGAGGCTGTACAACGCCCACTTTCTGCATGAATTACATAGAACAGAGTCAATCCAATGGTATGAATGTAAAGGTATTTCACATACCAGTGTCTGAATTGGTTTTAAAATATCATTTCTTTTACAGACTTCTTTCCCACTTTTCATTTCTGCCAGACATAAACACCAGTTTTTTGTACAGACTATGGAACACATGAACACGTGCAGCTTCTACAATAAATCTGATTATTAGTAAAAAAAAGAAATACAGAAAACCCAGAAAATTCTCTTAAGGACAGTGCACAGCCTTACTTTCACAGATATGCCAAGTTAAACAGGGTACTCTTCACACAACCTTTCAAAAATATGTCCTTAATTTGCAGAGCTCTGTCTCTCTGGTCTATCATGATTGCTTTTCTCCTTACTGTCCTGCTTTTATGCCAGATAAAAAGGCTTAATTTATGCACTTAACTTCAAGAACTAGCACCATCATAACAAGAAAATTGAGCTTAACCAAAATAATTCCCAGCTGCAGTGAATGGGTCATGAGCTCATGATGCACGGTGAGGTGTGCTGGGCATGGACAAGTTGGTATCTGGATCCTCAAAGTTCAAAGATTTCTACTTGCTGCTTTCTACAATCATAAAAGGCAGATTAAATTGATGGATTTAAATAGAGCAAATGCAAGCGTGGATGAGACAGGCTGAGATCTCTAACACACTTTACTGCCTTGATTCTCTAAACAAAACATATTTGGAAAATACGTTTCCTTCTCAAGTCCTAGATATCATTTGTTTAGCTGAATGTCATTAAGGCTTCACTTAAATTAAAAACAAACAAATAAACAAACCAAAAAAAGGCAATATAGGGAAGTATAAGTAGTTTTTCTTGTAAACTACTTGCTTTAAAATACCACAGTATGCTGTAAGAGAAAATCATGCTTATGGAAAGTCAGCTATACCCAAGCATAACAGCCTAGACTAAACCTGTTGGTCTGCCTGCAGGACAGCAAAGTACTGTCATTAGCATCATAAACTTCTTCCCACTGTTATTTTGCACTGATTTATTAACATACACATCTTTCAGCAATGTTCTGTAAACACGGTCACTGTTTCTACTACACTGAGCTTTTGCTGGTTCTTGGAACACAGCGAGTTTCTTCAGGAGAGACAATGCTAAGCAATCTAGCAGTTTAAAAACTTCCATAGACTCCATGTTAAAGCCACAGCAATGTACCCTCCCTACTTGTGTTCATTTTACCTCTTAGATTTATATCTGGGCAAATGGGTTCACATGGAAGTCTTCGAAATCAGGAGCTTTAATAGATGGCAAAACCAGCAAAGAGCAAAGAATATGCTAAGGGGTGAAAAACCTACAGCAGTCTCATGTACAGAAATATATGCTTGCTACCTGCTTTAATACAGTGCTATAATGTAAATGTTCTCAGGGTCACTCGTATAGACTAAAACAAGCACAAAACTGCCATTTACTGAACAAAGCATATGACTTTAAATATATCCTGTGTTTTCTTCAATTTTTAAAACATAATTCACCTTTCACTCGCTAGTTGTTTGGCAGAGATGTCATGCAAGAGTCTCATAAATCTACATACTTCAGAAAATGAGCAGTGCCTCCCCCAGAGGTGGTCACACTAGTTGTGGAACCAGAAAAAAAATGCAGTTATTGTGTGATGTATACATTTAATGATGTTAGGCTTACATTTGTTAAAATTCTACCACCCAACAGGCACTGCATCCTCATGTTTGCCTCTCAGTATCCAAAATTCACTATAATTTAACTCTAGAAAAACTCCAGGTCCCAAATGACAGTGAGTGGCATTGCTCAGACATACAGAAAGTCACTGTGTGACTTACAGTCCACTTGGCCAAGCAAGTCTTAAGATTTGAAATCTTACAAAACTATTTCATCCCTTTTGCTTCCTTTGGCATTAATTTTTCCCAGCTTGATCAAGGGAAAGGTGGAAAAGAAATCATTCATTTTTGTCACCCATCAGGCTGATTTCACAGGAAACTATTATTTACAAACATGGAGCCAAACTCAGTTTGGAATGTGAGATCTGTAATGGATTTCCAGCGACTTTTACACCAGTTTGACTGTCTAGAGCTCTTGAGCTACACTGAGTTTCACAACAGTACGTTTCAGCAAATATGAGGAATGCAATGTGCAGAGTACCGAGAAATACCTTTATTATGTTTTTTGGCACCGAATGCCCCGTGAAGTTGTTTGCAATGGTTTACCATTTGCAGAGTTCAATCAGAACAGCAAGTTAAGGGAAGCAAAGCGGAAAAAGTATCACAATAGTTTAGATGAAGTCAGTCCTAAAATAATCCCAACATTTTTCCCTGGAAATATTCAAAACCCAGCTGGACACAGTCCTGTGCACCCTGCTCTAGGTGTACCTGCTCAAGCAGGGGGGTTGGACGAGATGATCTCCAGAGGTCCCTTCCAACCCCTACCGTTCTGTGATTCTGTGATTCACACTCGGTAGGTAATGAAACAATTGCTTTACTCAGCTGAGAGTGTGGAAACATGAGAGACTGATCAGAAACATACTGTTTGCTTCAGAAAGGACCTGCTGCAAGCAGCCTATAACTTGGTCCTTCAAGCACTGAGCTTACTGCAGTAAAATAGTGCTTGCCAATGTATGCGAGAAAAATGTCAAGTACTGTTAAGATGGTACACACAAAAATTCCATGTATGTCATTTCAAATCCATGTCCCTGAGTGTTGTGCATATTTGGGCAAGCAAATTATGACAGTTTCTGAAGAAGCTGCTTCTGTACCAAAACACTTCATTGATGCTAAAAAATGCCAAGACATAATGGACAGAATTAAATAAATTTAGAAATGAATTTCACAGTGCTATCTCCACATTCTGAATACTCTCACCCATTTATAGCCAGCTTTACTGTTAGATAATATGAACTCCAAGAAAGTTTTACTGAACAAATACATCCGCTTACAGAAAGAGCTAATGCGTTCCCCTGTGCACACAAAACAGCAGTACTATTTTGTTCACACGTTTTTCTTCACTGAGAGAATGTGCCACATCTTCGAATCATATTTGCTTTATCTGTCTAGTAGGAAAAAATACATTCCTCCCAGGAACACTTACAGTCAGCCTGGCTCTGATACAGAAGGCTGTTTTAAATGTTCAGTGTTCATTCCATAACCCTAAAATACCTTGCAATAAAAGACTGGAAGACAGAAAGTCAGTATGAACCAAACAACTCCTCTAGAGCATCCACTGGCAGTAGAGCAAAGAGGGAAGACAGAGAGATAAGACGGACCATGTTGTCCAGTGGCTCAGGGCAGGCAGAGCTCCTGCCCTCTGAACTCAGGATTTTGCTGGGGAACCTCCCCGATGGAGAAGAATTCAAAATGAGGATAAAGCTACTTCTAATATGCAGCAAATTTAACTCCATCAAAAGTTTGCAGAAGAGTCATTATACTCCAAGTGAAGTTGTACTGGTACGCCACATGGAATCTGAGTAACCCATAGCACTATTTTTGCTCTCTTATTTTTCCCTTCAGCCTCCTCCCGTCACGTTTCTATCAGGACCCAAAGTCATGCAGACCTATAAGACAATCCAGATTGCCTTACAATTTCAGGCAAACAATACAACAGACACATAATCTGTAAAATGCATTAGCTCTTCTGCACTCTATCCTTGTAATTGTTTTGGTGTTTATTCTGTTTAACATTTCATGTAGACATTTTGTGACTCTGACAAAGATTAACTTTAGAAGAATTATATCAGTGCTCCTAAATACCATTATCCTGTTATTCCCTTTCACAAATACACAGGCCTTACCTGTACATGAATAATCATCAATGCGTATATATCCTGTTTTGCAGATGCACATAAAAGATCCTGGTGTATTTACGCACATGGTATTCTCACGACAGTAGTGCCGTCCTTCAGCACACTCATCAATATCTGTGAATAAGGCAAAGAGGAACACGAGTCAAATTCAGTGGCATTCTTTACAATCTCTTGATACACCGCTATTCAATTCCATCAGTAGTGGGTTAGACTAAAAAGTTACTTGAGCAGCAATGCATTTTGGAAAGATTTTTGGCTTTCTCCTTTAAAACAACTGCTTGAAGTGTTCGAACAAGAGAAGTAGCATGAGCTTTCTGTGAACAGCTGTTAATGGAGTTACAAAGAAGATTGCATTGGCTTACATCTTTCCTTTTGAAATGCCTATGATGTTATTCCCATTATTTAAATAAGAGCAAAGGAAATAACTGAGGTCCCATACAGCAGACCAACTGCCTCAGCACTGCAATGTCATCCATCACTGTACCTGTATAGTCATCAGTATATAAAAACACTACTATATGCATACTATATGCCTTTAGTCTAACAGGTATTGTTGTTTGGGAAGGAACTGTAAGAAACGTGGTAAGATCTGAAAAGACACCAGAATTTATTATAAATTTCTCTTAGAACTATAAAGTAGCCAAACAGTAATTTCAATATATATAAACACATATATCTTTATCTATACATATCTACATACACATGTGTATAGATACATATATGCACACCATATCTGAAAGGAACCTGAAAGAATCTGATTTATATAGAGACCTCTGATAGAAAAAATTGCAACTTGATAAAATACTTGTTGGGGTAGAATACCTGCTGCAGTATTAAGTCCTAGAGCAAACTCCAGACATAAATCACTGTAGGCATGGACTTCAAAACCTGATTGGTTTTGGTACTTCCTTGGGCTGCAAAATTAGATGTATTTCTTGTAGCAGATTATACTACAGTGGTAAAACAGAGAAAGCACCACAAGTAACAAAAAAAATCCTTCTGTGCACTATTATTATGATGCAAAGAAGAAAAGCTATATTAATTTGGAAGTGATTAGTAGCACGCTGTTCCTGTAATACTAAAGATAAAGACAACATTACTGAGATGCTCTGTACGTCCAGTTATATTATCATGCAATGTGCCACTGAACCTTGCTACAAAAGAATGTTAAAAATCAAACAGGTGGATTGTTGGCTTGGTTTTTTTTCCTGCTCATCAGTTTTGATTTCCTACCTGTTTTCAATGATGTTTACAGCTTTCAGAGTTGAAAATAACATCTCTGGATGGAAAACAGTGTTCCAGAGTCTGATGATAGTTCGAAAAACCAGACTGGATATATAAACTCAAATCAGGGTTGACTTCTTAATGCTGTGATGCTAAATGTCAACAGTGTTAACTCCTGTACTTTACTCCTGTTTAGGTCGTATGCTTATCTTCCAATTCTTCCTCCTCTTCCCAGCATCTTTAAATCAATAGCTACTTACCAACTGCACTCATTGTCTGTTTTTTCCCCCCATTTCCATTCCCAGAAGAAAATTTGCCTTCCAGTACAAAACAATGCAACACACTGAATATTAGCGATTCTGTCATCATTTCCTAGTTTCATTCAGTTTTGAAAAAAACTTCTATTCTCCCCAGTTTCTCCACCCAGTGCAACTGTCCTGCTGGATTCTGCTGGAGAAGCTGGGGCAGTTGGCTACAAAACATAAAGGTTTCAACTGCGAATGCTCAGGGTGGTGAGCCCAACCTGCTTTGCACAAATTCAGTTCCTAAGAGTTTCATGGCCAATATACTTCAGCTGGTTTCCTTCCCTTCCTTCCCCTGTAAGATCTGCAGGCATGGAAGAATCATACCTCTATTAGGGTATTGGTCTTGAAAAGCTCATTTTGTAATTTTCATGGACATACATATATACAGAAATAAGTGTGCATTTACAGTGAGCATACTAAGGCTCAAAACACATTTTATGCAAGTCAGCTAAGAAAGTAAAAAAAAAAGTGAAGTTATCACAAGACTACCACAGAGGCAGCTGGTTTTTCATGGGAAGTGGAAAATGGCACAGATCTGATGTACAGATGTTCTGCAGAAACATAAATGTGCAGTTCACAAAACCAGCCAGCAGTTACAACATATGCCTCAGCTACTACCACAAATGATGCAACTTGTGTCTTTCATAGTTCCAGCTCACAACTCCATATTAAATTAATGGTGTTGATTTGTATTTAAGTAACAACATCAGTCTTTGAGTAATTAGAGCCCTTATGCTCTTGGCATCAACAGACCGCCTAGGAGCTGGCTTTGGCACCCTCAGAAAATTCTACTTAAAGATCCAAAGCCTCAAAAATATTAAATAGAACTTTCTGAAAACTATATTAATGATTGCTTTGGCAGGCAAATAGCCACAGGAGACCCAAAACACTAATGGTTTCCATTTTGCAGTGAAAAACTTAAAGCCAGAGCTGCTTTGATTCAAACCTCCTAATTTAAAAGTGTTCTAAATAAAAGCTTTCATTTTGCCAACATACCACATACTGAGGTTTTGCAAAATGTTTTATTTATAATGGCCTTTATTTCAAACCTTGCTTGTTCAATTGTTACAAAAAAAACCCCACAACTGCTCAGGGTAACTTTGGATTGAAGTGTTTTGTTTGAACAAATGTTATTATTTTTTTTTTCAAACTGATTTGCAAAGATGCTGTCCACATTTTTAAACACTCACTGAAAAACAAAACTCTTTCCCACCTAGCTCACTAGAGAGCGTATACAGAATGCAAAGGAAATAAAGTCATTACTATTGCTACTATCCCACTATTATATTACATTGGCACCTAAAGACCCTAATCAAGTGTCAAAACTCCATTGTTCTACACCATGGATGCACAGCTGATAAGAAGCTGCTTTTACAAACAGTTTGCAACTTTAGCACTAAATTACATCACCACTGGACACAAAGGATAATTAATACAAAAAGAATAAAGTAACAGTCAAATGACAACTAGTCACACAGAGACAAACCACACTAAAACCATGCGATTCCATTCCCCCTATAGCACTGCATATGCAAGCTTTGTATATGTTAGGTTAAGGTATTACAGATTAAGGAAGACTGAACTAGGGCAGGGAAAGTGCCCAACATCTGTTCTCTTTCAAAGCTACCAAAATAAAAGCCTCTTCATCCTGCTTACTGGTTAAAACACTGGTATAGCCTTTTATTCACCTTCAGACACAAATGCACTAAGTACAACAGAAAACCTGATGCATTTCAGTATCTAAGAAAGCCTACAACATTTATCTTAATTTTTCCCTGCCAAAAAGTCTCGTTAGCATATTAATACACATTAATGTCTTACTGTTTAGCCAGTAAGATGCTGAAGTCAGTCAGTTCAATAGGATGAATGCACCACTCCAATGGCTCTACACATTCAACAATAAAGACTTGTGTGCTTCAAGTCTGTGATGTGATACTGAGCCACCAGCTGTGACGGACTGACAATAATGTAGTCATGGAGATCATCAACCTGCTCTATTCCCAGTGGAACACATAAAAGAGGCATCTCTGGGAAAACTGGTTAATGCAAAAGTGTTTGGAATCTGCACTTCAATGATTTATTTATACTTGCAAAAACATCAAAACCAAAAAAACCTGCCTTTCTTTATCCCCCCGCTCCAAGCACTCAAACAAAATTTATGCAGAATATATTACCCAGGAAAAGTTTCCCTGTATCTCTTCCTCCTGTACCCTAATGAGTTTGCATCCCCAGAGTGAAACTCCCAGTTATGTTTTACAATCCCATTAATAAGAAGAGAACTTGACCTGCAATCTATAAATCCTTGCTGACCAAAGCCTCATGCTAACAAACAAAGCTTTTCCTTAGGCCTCACTATCCATCATTGCCTTTATCCACCACAAAAGCCTGCCAGAACAAATGAGTCTGGTACTAAGTCAGTAAATCTGGGCTGTAAAGAGAGGAGGCTATTTCCAGAACTGAGGATCCTTTATGGATAGTGTCCTGCCTCCAGCCATTTCCTTTAAAACTCAATGGTGTCTAGCATCAGTGATCTCCCTGGTCACACTTACAGAGGCATATGGTGGGCAGGGAGATGCTCTTGCAGGATTTTTGCAACAAATAATATTAAGAGAGCAAACAGGAGCATAAAAAGCTTTATTTATAAACATTTATTTCATAAGTGCATCAAAAATTACCCTGAACACAAGAGCAGATTAGACCCACAATTTAAAAAAAAAAAACTACAACAACAAAAAAAAACACAAAACCCCATGTTTTTTGTGTTAATGAAAGGTTCTGTCTTCACAGCCCATAAATATGAAGCCACACGTTTACCTGTTGGAGAGGGTAATGCTTTTTCACCCTTCCCACACAACTTCATCAGCAAACTTCCATCCTGACCTGAAGGCTCCACAGCCAAGAACAAGGGCATCATTTACCCACCATTCCTGCAAATCGTGGGCCTCTCTGCTGAGAATCCCAAGGATGGATGCCAGTAATGATGGTCACCATAAAGGGCCTTCAGGCCCTTATTTTTATCACTAATGACCTGACTCATACAGAAATAGACAACCTGGGAAACGTTGTGACTTTCTCATCTGGTCCCTGACCTAGAAAAAGAGCATCACAAATCAGCAGATGTTACTCAACAATCAAGGACCTATGAAAGAGGAGAATGAAGAGTGACCAATCACAGCAACCAACACCATTGAAAAAGGTAAACATGGATTTAAAACCATCACAACCTGTCCTGCATGCTGGACAGGGTCACAAAGAAAAAAAAAGTTCTGTTCTTTTTCTTTCCTTTGTCTTCCCCCCACCAACAATAGCGCTTCTTTTCTCACCTTCTACCTCTGACATCAAGCTTCTCTGCTGTTTTCCTCCCTCACCCACCTTCTGCCTAAGTGAGTTCAGTCCTGTCTCCAGATCTTGCTCACTTTGTCTCTCCTCCTGTCTTCAACCCATCCCCTCACCTGCTCCTCCTCCTTAAAAGAAAAATGATAGGCCATAACTTCCTTAACTTTGAAGCAAGCTCTCACCAGCTACCCACCTGTGAAAGTACTGGGGTTTTTTCTTTCACCACCAAACACACTAACTCATCCTCAAACTTTTTCTTCCAACTTTCTTGAGTGTTTAGTACATTAAAACTTTCCAGTCCATTGCTCTAATAAACATGCTCTTAGTAGGGTCTCTCCCACTTCCCCCGACCATATTTCCAAGCTCCTTTTCTCTCCAGGCTCCCTTCATTTTCAGCTACAACCTGGTTTCAGTATCCCACATGCTTTGGTTTTGACAACACTATGCTCCTATGTGTCTCTTCTTCATATACCTTTTCTCATCCACTAAGAGGACAAAGCATCCCAGGGCTCTGGCACAGCCCTTGCTCCTTCTCCTCCCTCTACTCTTTCTAGGCTCTTCATCACCAGGCAAGCCAATGGTTTAACTACTACTGTTACTCCAGTCAGTCACAAACTGTTTTGCTTTGCTCTACCAAACCCAGCACAGCAGTTTTTTCAACTGACATAATTCTATATAGGATGTTAACATCAACGTCAATCAAAATTGTGTATTTTCTCACAATCTCCCACATTATTTATCCCAGCTGACTGCACCACCACAGTTGTCAGCACTCTTACCCTCTGTAGATAATCTTTGACTTTGTCCTCTCCCTATGTATATAGCCCTGTGCCTTTGGTGTTACCAACAGGCAGTAAAAGGCCTAGCTCCAACAACAAGATTACCAAGTGGTCATGCATACGTGATCTAGCTCTGAAATGGGGTTTTTCTGTTGTTGAGATTTTTTATTATTTTTATTTTTGCCTCCCTTTCTGCAGTTGTGCATCTCTCCGCCTCCAGAAGAGAAAACCACTAAAACCTAAGGAATCACAATATAACTAACCTTGTGAACCAACTACAAGAACATACCCCATATATTGAGTTAAAACATACAAAAATAACCTCAAGCATACACAAAAAGCAAGGATAAAAAATAAAATAACCTTCCACCATCCCCAGCATGCTGCTCCCAGCAAAAAACCTGGGTCACTGTCAATTCACTGTAGCAATGCATAGGGAGGGTATAAGGGACTGAAAGAGTTAATGTCTCAAACATTTTTGTAAAGTGGGATGTAGCGAACTGCAGGAGGGAAAGTGATGGACACAGGGCATAGGGGGCACATCTGAGGATGTGCAGTCCCAGGTTCTGCTGGGCCTCACATAGAAACTTGCAGAGGTCATACAAAGTTTATTTGAGGAAGGGGCTTATGACTGCCCGAAAGACCCCTCACGACCACGCCTCACAATGGCACCTGCACAGAAGATCACAAAACGTCCGGAACAAGAACCATATGAGCTCACAGGAGGCATACCTGAATGTGGGGCTTAGACTATAAAAGACACTACAACAAAAAGACTGGGGCATGCCCACCACAGGAGGATCATCATGTCTGTCATCATCAGCGCTGGATCCAAGGGTGATGATATCTCCCTGTCTTTCCCTCTCTCTCTCTCTCTTTTTCCTCTCTCTCTTCCCCCTGCCCCATTTTCTTTTCCTCTTCTTCTTTTACAAATATTCTTAATAAGAACCCTCACCATCAACGCTTTTCCATGTTTTCAAGTTCAAGTTGCCTTTTCAAGTTCAAGTTACTTCTGCATTGAAATAAAATGTTTAGTTGATCGTTTGGTTTCGTTTCACTTTAATTTAGTCCGAGGGGATCATTAGAACCTTGGTCACTCTCCCTCCTCCTCACAGGTTGGGAAGCGACAGAGGGTAAGAGGAAATGGGCAGCTACTTGCGACTATTGATTTTTATTGAATTATTACCATTAAGAGAAACTGGGTGAGTTGGATTATAAGCGTTAGCACTGTTGTAATTGAACTAATAAGAGGTTGCTATATCTTAACTAGCCTGCTAAAGCATCAATTAGACTAAAAATAAATTCTAATTATTGGATCCTTACACAAGGTGTCTTCTTTCCTCGCCTATAATTAAACTACATTGGTAACACATACACACATCATACACATCTCGGTGCTTTTCCCTTCATGTTATTTTAAATCTCTGATCTTTGCTTAAGTTCATGATTTCTCTGTCCATCTCCTGCAGCCTGAGAGGGGGCTATTAGGACAGAAAATACGCTTAAAATAAAGGCAAAGTCACTCAAAGTCTACATTCCTTGACAGAAGCTCTATATAGCTTTGAAAGGACACAATACAACATTACAGCATTTCAGAAGTATCATTTCTAACAGTACAAAGAGTTGTTTTTATTTCAACTTGCCCCAGTTTTTGGAAAGGAAGACAGACTTCTGAGATAAAACTGTCCTTGTTAAACATGCAGTAGGAGATATTGTTCAACATCTACCCGTGCAAGTGAGACTCTTGGAAGAAAATGAAATCATCCTCTCAGTCTCATGAAAATATCACTGGACTCCACATATATTATGTAGTTTAAAAAAATATATATCACACAGAAAATTTTTGAAAACAAATATTGTCTGCCATCATGTAATGTTTTACTTGGCAAACTGCATCTTCTTACTATTTAATATCTTATAATTAATTCATATGGTAGTGTATACATGATAAAACAAGTAATTATATATAGTTATATGTCAGACATGAAAGCATCCCCAGGGGCCTTTCCTTAGGCACCAAATAACTAGTCTGATGTAGCTGCACACTGAGAATAAAAAGGATGTTGTATATGATTAATTAGTGAATTCCAAATATCAGAACAACTTACTGAGACTCCAGTTTATGATCCATCCCCCTTCAGCATTATACTCAGTTAGAAATTGGTCTTTAAATTTGAATTGCAAAATAATCTTTTTCTTTTTTTTTAAAGTATGACAGCTTCTCATCATTTTGAACTGTGAATATCAAGAATTTAGAAATATTTGCCACTGGTAGTGTTTTTGTTTTCCCCTATTTTAAAAGGGGAATAAGGAGCATTAATATTTTTATACAGAAACTATAAATATATATCAGATCATTCTCAGGAAGAGACAGCACAGATTGTACTGCACATGTGTATTTTATAACTCCTTGTCGGAAGACAGATGCACGCGCAACAGGATAGTACCTGTAAGCTGTGGTAAGGCCCCTGTGGGTGGGTTAGGCTGTATTTAGGAGTCTGAGGAGGAGATAGACTGGTGGAACCATGCTCTGCCCTCCCTGAGACAGAAACAGGAACAGCCACCAGAAAAAAAACAAGATCAAGGGGATCCTGTATCCTCCGCGCACCAGGCTGAAGGCAGCAGCTTAAAAGAAAGGAGTGCATGGAAGCAAGTCCACGCTCAGGGCAGCAGGCAAACCCCCTCCTTGCCCACCTCGCCTTCCCAGGTGCCTCTGTACAACAGTTATGGGGCTCTGGAGGTGGAAGGCCAAGCAACAGATGATGTGGATGATGGTCCATCTGCACCAGAGGCATTGCCAAGGTCAGAAAGGCCTACCCCAACCCCCCCACCCCCCCTGTATCACGACCACCTCCATGAGGAAGAAAAGACGGGTTATAGTTGTAGGCGACTCCTGCCTGAGGGGGACAGAGGGTCCAATATGCCAGACAGACCCTCCTCTTAGGGAAGTCTGCTGCCTCCCTGGGGCCTGGGTTAAGGACATCACTAGGAAACTTCCTAGCCTGGTACAGCCCTCAGACTATTAGCCGTTACTGCTCCTCCATGTGGGTGGCAATGGAGCCGCAACATGTAGTCCAAGGGTGGTTAAAAGAGACTTCAGGGCCTTGGGATGGTTGGTAAGGAAATCTCGAGCACAGGTTATTTTTTCCCTCTCTCCTTCCAGTTGCAGGCAGCGACATCGGAAGAAACAGACAGACCCAGTCCATTAATACACGGCTCCGTGGCTGGTGTCACCACCTCAATTTTGGGCTTTTCAATAATGGGACGGCCTACACAGCACCAGGCCTGCTGGCATCCAATGGGATTCACCTTTCTCAAAGGGGGAAGAAGGTCTTTGCTCACAAGCTATTGGGGCTCATTGACAGAGCTTTAAACTAAGCTTGAAGGGAGAGGGGGATAATATCAGGTTTGCCCATGACAAGCTGTGGGATGACACACCAAGGTTAGAGGGACAGGGTACTAGCAAGGGCCCACAGCCTGTTGCTCTGAGACCTGCTGGCTACACTGCAGCACACTTGAAGTCTTATGGAGATGAGCCAGGCACACCTGAGGTAATAGGAGCCAAGAGGGAAACACCAGGGAAATACCTCAAAGGAATTAAGGGGTGTTCCTCTAAGAAGGTGACATGGCCGACAGCCCAGCTGAAGTGCCTCTACACCAATGCAGGCAGCATGGGGAACAAACAGGAGGAGTTGGGAGCCACCGTGCTGCTAGAAAGCTATGACCTGGTTGCCATTACTGAAATTTGGTGGACAAATCCCATGACTGAAGTGCAGCTATCGAAGGCTACGAGCTGTTCAGAAGCGATAGGCATGGAAGGAGGGGTAGAGGGGTTGCCCTCTACATCAAAAAATGGATAGACTGTGAAGAGCTGTCTCTGAAGAACAGCCACAAGCAGGCTGAAAGGTTATGGGTGAGAATTAGAGACCGAGGAAAGAAAGGGAACCTTGTGGTTGGTGTCTACTACAGGCTGCCTGATCAAGGGGAGCCTATTGACGAAGCCTTCTTGCTCCAACTACAGGAGGCATCACACTCACAGGCTCTCATCCTGCTGGGGGACTTCAACCACCCCAACATCTGGTGGAAAAGTAGCACGGTGAGCTGTAGGCAATCCAGGAGACTCCTGGAATACACTGAGGATAACTTCTTAAGCCAGTCCTTCTTAATAGACAGTCCTACCAAAGGGAATGTGATACTGGTCCTGTTGGTCACCAATGCAAGTGAGCTAATCGGTGACGTCAAGATTGGAGGCAGACTGGGCTGCAGTGATCATGCACTGGTGGAGTTCACAGTCCTGAGATTTATGAGTCGGCCAAAGAGTAAAGGCAGGACCCTGAATTTTAGGAAAGCAAAATTCCAGCTGTTCAAGGAGTTAGTCAATAGGACCCCCTGGGGAACTTCCCTCAGGGTCAAGGCAGCAGAACAGAACTGGCAGAACTTTAAGGATACTTTCCATAGAGTGCAAGACCTCTGGATACACAGGTGTTAGAAATCAGGAAAGGACAGCAAGAGACTGGCATGGTTGAGTTGAGACCTGCTGGTCAAACTAAAGGGCAAGAAGGAAATGCACAGACAGTGGAAGCAGGAACAGCTATCCTGAGAAGAGTATAAGGATCCTGCCTGGTTGTGTAGGGATGGGGTCAGGAAGGCCAAGGCGCAGCTGGAGCTGAACTTGGCAAGGGATGCAAAGAATAATAAGAAAGGCTTCTAAAGGTATGTCAGCCAGAAAAGGAAGGTCAAAGAAAACATACACCCTCAATGAACAAGACTGGCAAACTGGTAACAACAGATGAGGAGAAGGCTGAGGCATTCGACAACTTTTTTGCCTCAGTCTTCACCAACAACCTCTCTTCCTACACCTCTCAAGTGGATGGACCGCAAGACAGGGACTGGGGGAGCAAAGTCCCTCCCACTGTTAGAGAAGGTCAGGTTCATTACCACCTGAGGAATCTGAACATACACAAGTCTATGGAACCTGATGAGATGCATCCCAGAGTCCTGAGGAAATTTGCTGATGTAGTTGCCAAGCCACCTTCCATGATATTTGAAAAGTCACGTCAGTCAGATGAAGTCCCTGGGGACTAGAAGAAGGAAAACATTACACCCATTTTTAAAAGGGGTGGAAAGGAGGACCCTGGGAACTACTGACCTGTCAGCCTCACCTCTGTGCCTGGGAAAATCATGGAACAGATCCTCCTAGAAGCTATGCTAAGGCACATGGAGGACAGGGAGGTCATTCAAGACAGCCATCTTGGCTTCACCAAGGGCAAGTCCTGCCTGACCAGCCTTGGGGCTTTCTATGATGGAGTGACTCTATATCAGTAGACAAGCGAAGAGCTACAGATGCTGTCTATACGAACTTCTGTAAGGCCTTTCACATGGTCCCCTACAACAGCCTTCTCTTTAAATTGGAGAGATATGGATTTGAGGGGTAGACTGTTTGGTGGATGAGAATTGGTTGGATGGTCGCATTCACAGGGTAGTGGTCAATGGCTCAATGTCCAGATGGAGATCAGTGACGAGTGGTGTCCCTCAGGGATCCGTATTAGGACCAGTACTGTTTAATTATCTTCATCAGTGACACAGACACTGGGATCGAGTGCACCGTTAGCAAGTTGGCAGATGACACCAAGCTGAGTGGTGCAGTTGACACACATGAGGGATGGGATGCCATCAAGAGGGACCTGGACAAGCTTGAGAAGTGGGCCCATGTGAACCTCATGAGGTTCAACAAGGCCAAGTGCAAGGTCCTGCACCTGGGTCGGGGCAACCCCCACTATCAATACAGGTTGAGGAATGAAGGGATTGAGAGCAGCCTTGCAGAGAAGGACTAGGGGTTACAGTACTGGTGGATGAAAAGCTGGATATGAGCCAGCAATGAGCGCTCGCAGCCCAGAAAGCCAACCATATCCTGGGCTGCATAAAAAGAAGCATGACCAGCAGGTCGAGGGAGGTGATTCTGCCCCTCTACTCTGCTCTGGTGGGATCCCACCTGGAGTACTGCGTCCAGCTCTGGGGCTCTCAGTACAGGAAAGACATGGGCCTGTTGCAGTGGGTCCAGAGGAGGGCCAGCAAAAGGATCAGAGGGATGGAGCACCTCTCCTATGAGGACAGGCTGAAAGCGTTGGGGTTGTTCAGCCTGGAGAAGAGAAGGCTGCAGGGAGACCTTATTGCAGCCTTTCAGTACTTAAAGGGGGCTTATAAGAAAGATGGGGACAAACTTTTTAGCAGGGCCTGTTGCGATAGGACAAGGGCTAATGGTTTTAAACTAAAGGAAGGTAGATTCAGACTAGATATAAGGAAGAAATTTTTTACAATGAGGGTGGTGAAACACTGGCACAGGTTGCCCAGAGAGGTGGTAGATGCCCCATTCCCTAGAAACATTCAAGGTCAGGTTGGACGGGGCTCTGAGCAACCCGATCTAGTTGAAGATGTCCCTGCTTATTGCAGGGAGGTTGGACTAGATGACCTTTAAAGGTCCCTCCCAACCCAAACTATTCTATGATTTTATTCAGGGTTTGTGTAGGGTCTAAAACATGCAGCACATTCCTGCAAGCTATCCAGAAGATTACTACCTGTTCTACAGAAACAAGTAGCGATACCACAACTCAGCTGTCTCTCAAACAATGCCACACTAGTCAGAGTACCATAACAGATAGAATCACTGTAGCTGCTATTGTTCTGCACTCTTCATAAAAGAATATTTATTTTAAATTCAGTTTGGTTTAATGCCAGGCATTTCTGTGTCTTTGTTAGATCTTGGGGATCCAGCCTCTATGTATTATTAAGATGTGTCACACTTTTAGACTGAGGTTTTAAAAGTTATGTAAGAAAACCAACCAGCTGGCTGTGGGTACTTGTCAGCACAGTGACAGCATCTAATTCTTTTAGTAGTCATCTCCCAGCTACCAGTGAACACTGGAGAGAAAGGAAAACAAGAACAAAATGAAGGCTTTATTTTATTTTCTCTTTTGCTTTGAGGATGCAGATTTAAGCAATTTGTGTGAAAACTTACACCTTAATTTCTCATTTAAAAACAAAACGCAACATATGTTTTTATTGCTGGTGGAAGAGGACTGCTCTCAGTACAATAAAGCATCTCCTTACCAGACACTGCTAATACAGAAGGCTTTAAAATAGTTTCCAAGAGGCTCCCTTTATATGATTAGTTTCAGCTTTTTTTTTAATCTTAATAACATCACTGTCAGTCCTGGCTATGGGTGGATGACAGAATCAGTCTGAACGTTCTCCCTGTAGAAGTAATTAAAATCAAATAACACTGAATCACACCCTGTGTGCAATTTGTACATGTACAAACCATTCCACTGCTACAGGCAGTGGGACTATCTGTACCCCAGTATGCACCGCACTTTATGAACTGGTGTCAGGGACACTACTTGTACACTTTAAGTTAGGAATTTGCTTTATTATCTTCCTGAGTAAGAGCCATGGCAGACAAGAAGGATTTGGCCCACTCTGACACACTGACACATTAGAACTGGCCTGATAATTCTTCATATTTAGATTTCTCAGTAACATAATGATGGAAATAAGATGACACTTACTGCCTTTGCTGAGAAAAAATATTAATAATTGATAATATGTTAATAGTGTTTAATATTAATGTTATAATTTTGATATTAATAATGTTTAATTATTTTATAATAGATTTGGAAATAACATTCTGCCCTCCTGGAGTGACAGTTTTTCTTTCTGCTTGATTAGTTTTCCAACGCAACCCAAAATGACAAGGTAATGACTCAAACATTGCCAGTTGATGGAGATTGAAATCTTTCTTTCTTAGCTATATGTGATACTATTGCCACATGTCACTTACCAAAAAAAATTATGTATGAAGAGAGAAGCTTGGGTAACCTTCCCAGTTCCACAAAACTGACAGTACTGCAGAGCTCCTAAGTAACACTCTCACCCAAAGAAGACAGTGCATACTGTGAAGACAGCAAAGCTAGCAAACAGCCCAATATTGGTTATGGAAGACCCAGAGGACTTAATAGAATATATTTTAATACATGGATTTATCTCCATTACTGACATCTCTATCTTACTTATGCTCTTCTCAATATTACATTTGGCAAAATAAAAAATGTGTTGTTGTTTACTGCACTTGGCCAATATGATGCAACACGTATCCTACTGCCATTTGATTATTACTCTTTATCTTTTGTAAGATTTCTTCTCTTCACTGCAATCTGTACTTTATTTTTGTAATCCAGTGGCCAAAAACAAGACTAACAGTAAGATTAGCAACAGATGGTACTAATTAGGTAAGTGAAGAAGTGTAATGTTTTTGTTGTTGGGGAAGAGGGTTGAATAATGCATTAGTATTTTTACCCAAACACAGGGATAAATAAGTAAATCCTTCTAAGCAGAATGAGAACATACAGCTCTGAGCTAAGGGAAACCTGATGAGGTCCAACCGAGTGGCACTTCTGACGTGCTTCAGACATGTTTCTACTCTGGAAAGAGACAAATCATCCTCTAAGACTGCTTACTTCCCTCCTCTCACGATGACTCAAAGCCAGTTTATTGAAAAGCAGATTTCTAAACTGAAGACCTCCCCTCGAGGGACAATCATCAGTGAAGCTGATGCAACCCTCAAATGTAGACAAAGTCACACAGTCTTTGGTCTCATTCCAGCTACTGCACTTGAAACTGGGACAAACATGGCAACAGCAGAGAAACTAGGAGAGTAACTGAGGAAAAAGGATAAACTAGAATAAAAATGGAAAATGGTTTCACAAAAATTTGTTTAATAATATTAAATGATCCCAAATGGTTAAGATAAGGTAGCTACATTGTGTACTGCACAACTTGTACAACTAAATTCCCAAATATCAGAACATAAACATTATGGTCCACACCCCCATAAGGTAAATTTGTGATGTGTGGAGGGTTGACCCTGGTCAGCAATTCAGCACCCACCAGCCGCTTGCTCGCTTCCCACTCCAGTGGGAGGGGGGGAGGGAATCAAAAGAGCAAAAGTGAGAAAAAACTCATGGGTTGAGATAAAGACCATTTAATAAGTGAAGGGGAAAAAGGCGTGGGGGGGAACTATTCAAAGGCAATCACTCTCCAGCTCCTATCAGCAGACTGATGCCCAGCCAGCCTTTGAGGAACAGCCACTTTAGAAAGAGTACCCCCATTTTTACTGCTAAGGACGATGTCATATGGTCTGGGATATCCCTTTGGTCAGTTGGGGTCACCTGTCCCGGCTGTGTCCCCTCCCAACTTCTTGCCCACCCCCAGCCTACTGGCTGCGGGGTTAGTGAGAAACAGAGATGGCCTTGACACTGTGCAAGCACTGTTCAGCAATAGCTAAAACAACCCTGTGTTATCAACAGTCTTCTAGTCACAAATCTAAAACACAGCACCATACAGGCTGCTATGAAGAAAACTAACTCCACCCTGGCCAAAATCAGTACATGATGTAAAACGGCCTTTGCATCAGCAGAAATCCTCTTGATAAAGAAGCAAATAACCTGTTTTTCTCAGATCATGTTCAGTCCTGGTGCTTACAAAAGATTACTGCATTCTCCTGTCTTCTTTCTTGAGCCTACTCCCCTCTCTATTTAATCAGCAATCCCTGGCATCACTTCTGAAGTGAAATCAGACTTTGCACGGAGATAGCTGAGCACTATTATTAAATCAGAAAATTGGACTTCAAGCAATCCTTCCAAGTGCAGTCTCCACAGGGTACAAGTAACACCTCTTCCCCAAGCACATCTTTTGAGGACCACCAAAAGTGCATGTCACAGTGCATGAAAACAGCTTATGTTCAAGGATCTGAGAACACCACCTAAACCTGCCACCAGCAGACTATTTGCAAACCCGTCTTATTTGAAATATGGGTATATTTCACTCCTCTAGATGCATCAGAATATCTTGATAGCCAAGAGTCACAAACTTTATGCTCAAAAACTTTTTCAGCATAACTCTGCCACCACAAATGTAGTGGGCATTGAACACTATTTGAAATATAATCTGGAGGGCAATCACCAGTTTGGGAGCACTGCAGGTGTTGCTTTGGGAATACTAATTACACTTCATCAGAAGATCTGTGTTTATAAAGCATTGATGTTAGGTAGGCTATACACCAAGGATGCTATATTCAAAAGCACCTACACCTGGGCAGCACAGCATAATCCATACCCAACCTGCCCCCACGGTATGTCAAACTGCATAATAACCTGAGGCAGAAAATAGATTTCAGAGTATTTGGAATAAGGCTTACAGCACATAAATGAAGAAATCCCAGCTCTTTAAGTATTGCTTTAAACAGTCCTCCAAGGGAAAGTTAAATGTGGCATAATAACAAATATCATTATTATAGAACAGAAAGGTATCCACCATAACAGTATCTAGAGACATCACACAGCTTTGGAAAAGCACCAGTTCTTTCTAGGACAGAAGCCAAACTCTTCCATCATTCAGATGAAATTTATGCAGCTTTTCCAGACCCACACTGAAACCAGCTTTGAATATTTTTATTTTTCTTCTTCTACCTTAAGGGGAAGTTCTGCCAATGGAAGCATCATTACTTCTGTTTATTCTTTGAATTTTGACAGTGCTGAGGCGCAAATCAGGATTGTATTTAGTGAAGTTTGGCTCTAACACAGAATCAACGACATCCAATTTTGCAGTATACCCAAAGTTTGTGAAGTGCAAACATAGAAACAGCTATCATACCCATGGGCTCCAGCCATTACAAAAAGCCTTCTCTGAAAGGCTTTGTGTTAACTTGACATTTCTACACTTGGCATTGCTCGTAATTAAAGCCACAATAATGGCACAGTGAAGAAAGGGTATATGCTGAGAAAGGGAGGTTGGGACCATTTCAGCCTTTCAAGATGAGGGACAGGACTCTGAAGAGACTTGGTGTTACACTAATGCTATTGTGCCCTTTGCTATTACATTGTTTAATATTAAGGTAAGAGTCTCTTTCCAGAAATAAAAAACTCAGTGCTCGAAGAGACCTTTGGGCTGGAAAAAGGGATACAATACTAAAAACACAACTCTGAAGAAACATGGGTATTTCAGTCCCCTGCCCCTCCTCTTCCACAAAAACAATCCTAAAGTTTCCATCTGTAACCTTATTTCCCCTCCTTCCAGCATATGACTCAGTCAGGGATGGCCAGACAAGGCCAGTTTTAGACTCGTGTACCAAGTGTGCCTAATTCAAGTGTGGTGCCTACACTGCAGCTACGGTACATAACTAGCAGCAAAGCTAGGCTATTTTGCCTGCTGAATTGGCTTCGCCCTTGGCTGGGAGAACCTCAAGTGGCAGGGACCCAATCTCATGAGCTTTGCTCACATGGGCGCATCTTCCTAATGCGACGTACTCCCGCTGTCTTCAATGTGAGCAAGTGTTCCTGTATTAGGCCCTAAATCACACACATTTTTAAGAGAGAATTTAATGCATCCAAACATAGTAATACAATTATTATTTTTATGTAAATAATGTGTTCCAACCTTTTATTCACTTATGCAAGTTTTTTGAAAGCACTTAAGCAGATTGATAATTACTACCCAGAAACAATGTCTTTCACGCATACAGAAGCAATTGGGCCAAGAAATCTTCTCAAAAAATCATCAGGCTGAATTCAGGTACTGCACAAACTGGTAAATCCACTTATATACAAATGCATCAGTCTCACATATGATAATCTACTGTGTACTCATCTAAACATTTCACCACCAATGCTGATCAAAAAGCTTCTTTTGCTTTTGCTTATGACATGCCTGGCAAGTTTCACACATAGCGACAGACTAATTTGAGTGATGTGGAGATCACTAAGACAGCATAACTCGTTTTTCTGCTTTCATTCAGCAGAGTTAACAATAGAACCTCAGAAAAAACCCTTCTGAAAGCACCTGATTTCACCATAACTCCATTGTTGCAGTGACCCCCTCAAAAAGGAAGTGGCTGATCAGTTCCCAGAAATGCAGATCCGCAGCCAAAGCCTCGGCATATTCTCCAGGGACTATGGGATAAAAAGTAGCTGATGCTGCAACACAGAACAAGCTATACAGCAGGTCCTGATGTCAGATGCCTGCTGGGACATGATGAGGGGCAAGGGATTTGTTTCTGCATGATTTTTAGTTCTACTTCTCAAAGCAGGCTTCCATCAGAAGGCTTACCATAAACATTAAGCAGAGGTATGCGAAGCTGAATTAATTATACACTCCTTTCCTGAAAACAGTCATGAATTCTCAAATCTAAATACACAGATGAGCATTCCCACTGACGTTAATGCAGCTACTAACTCAAGTAAGCTACAGGCATTAACTTTTGCAGAGTTGAGCCAAAGGAACAGTCTTAAAAGGCCTTGATTCATCCCATTTAATTATGCATCGCCAGAGACCAATCCAGGTATTAGGTGGGATTGCAGAGTACCTAAGACTCTACTCACAGATGCTTAACTTGCAATTTAGCAGGCTAAATCTAAACCAAATTGCTTATTAGTCAAAGGCCATCCAACACTTTAGCTTTATGGTAAGAATGGCCTTATAGTACGTTAGTATTATGTGTTTGCAGAATCAGGGTTTTCATGAGGAAAAGCAACAGTTAGCACACAAGCTAAGAGATTGTGCAGAGGACTTTGGCTTTCGCTGCTGGAGTGGGGATGGGGTTTTTTCACAGGATTATGCTAGACTGTAAAGACAAAAATTATAGAGGCTTTTCTTCTGATTAAGTAGCTTATTGCTCCCTGATACCAAAAGAGCAGCTCAAATAATAAATCATAACTCAGTATGATTAATACTAGTATCTTGTCTATAGTATTTACTTACTTCCTGGGGAGAGAGAATGGGAACAGGCAGCAGTGAAAAGAGAAACTAAATGTTATACTAATATGCTACTCAAATGGCTGACTTCTAGGTTGCCTGAATATCTGAATACTGTGTAAAAAAAAAGGAAAACTTTCTTATGGAATCATGATTCTAATTCAAGACCTCAGCCATACTAACTTGCAACTTCCAACACTGATCAGAAATTTATTTTTTTTTTTAAAGAACTTAATTGGACAGATAATTATTTTAGTTTATTAATATGCTACGTATCTAATTCATTGCATTTAATAGGCCTATCCCTTTGACAAGTCGTGAATCAATACGTTCTTCCCACAGTAATTTATAGAGCGGAGCTATGCATCTTTACAAGGTATTACCTTCACAGTAGGCATTGTCCTCCCGAAGGGCTCGGAAGCCATCTCGGCAGCTGCAGACAGCTCTGTCATCTAGGTTTCGGCAGACAGAATGCTCCATACAGTTATGTCCTTCAGTGCAAAAGTCATGGCCTGTACAGAAACAAATATGATTGAGGGTTAAAAAGAATCCAGAGATTATAAAACATCCCTGTCAAAGACAGTCCTATCTTTTTTTCAGTTAGGTCAAAGAATACCTTTCTATTGTCCATGAGATATAGAAAAATAAATTGTACCAAGCATGAAACAGATGAAAGGAGTAGTAAAGACCACAAGAACAGACTGTCTCTAGGTCTTCGATTCAATTTCAGGTTATGGCATTGGTCTAAGGCAGCTGGATAGGAGGCTTGCTTAAATCCCCTTACTGTCTCCTTGTCATTGTTAAATATTTTTACAAGACACTTCTTGATTCACTTTCTTTTTTTCTGTTTGGACATTTATAAAAGAGCTCAACAGCTTAGACACTCAATAGCTCATTTACTAGTGGTATTACATTTTTTCCTAGCACTTTTTGTTCCCAGGTGTGTTTATATAATCCTTCCACATTTAACCGAAAGTCTTTGATTAACATTGATTTGTTTTGCTCTTCTCTTCCCTTATCTCTTTCTCTCAAGCTCCACTGACTGAATACTCTTCCCTGATTGCATCATCCTTTCCATTTCAGAGAAATTTTTTTCTCTGAAAAAAAAATTTATTTTTAAAAACTCACATTTTAGCCATTCCTATTTCCTATTTTCCTATTTTTTCCCTTCCATTTTTCCTCAGTGTGACTGTTTTCCATTGCACCTTAATTACAAGCTTTTAAGGTTCTGAAGTTCTTTTCCAGGCTGGAAAATTTAGATTGAACCTTTCCCCTCTAGTTTTTTTTAAATTCCTTCTGTTTGCTCTCATTAAATCTAATGCTGCTATGTTGCTGAACACCATTAAATCATCCTTCAGTACACTGAATTCAAGCTGGTTGTAGTAACTGACTTGAAGCTTCCACAATTTCCACATCTGTCTATAAAAGTGTGGAGCTTGTCTCCTTCATTGCTTTCTCAATAATTTCATTTGTTTAAAGTTTTCTTCTTTAACTGAAGCATTAGAACTGATCAAGCAGCAGAAGTTCACTGTTGTTTTCCAGTAACTCTTTTCCTGTCTCAAAATCTCCCACAGGAGAATTGGGGAATGTGGGTCAGGCTCAGGTGACCAGGACTGGTGTAACAGCAACAGCTCCAGAATGCAAGCTGGAATCAGGCTGCAACACAGGCCTCTTACAAAATAACAAACAAGTATTTGTTGGCAGTAGAGATTATTATTTTTACCACTCCACCTGGCTTCTGCTTCATAATTTGCTATGAAAGAGCTTTTACCCCTAACTTCACAGAAGCGAAGTTAAATGAGCACTTCAAGCAGGACAACAGCAGAGAGGTGTTTTGCACCTGGGCAGCTCATGAACAGTGTGAAGCAACACAAACCAAGTAAAACAAGACAAGAGAAACAGAAGAGCCCGTAAAGGCAGACTGCTTTAGTACCAAGACCCAGTGAAGTGACATGGTCATGATGCAAACATGACAGTCCTACTACGAATGAGAGGCAGATGTCTTTCTCTCTTTCCTGCTGTGGATTGTCTCCCTGTAACCTAGAGACACGTTTAGGTAATGTTACATAAATATTATAATTCACCGTAGCTACCACAGTGCTGTTATTTAACATAGGACATTAAGAAGTTAAAAGCTCTACACTTCTACTAGCATTAGAGTGTCTTCAATACTCATTGATGACAGCAGAAATGTGTCTGTCAAGAGCAACCTCTAGCTAGGGCGACATTACTCTTTGCCTTTTTGTTGTCGTCCTCATTGAAGCCTGAGTTAATGACAAACCAATAGTCTTATTTTTGGATTTCTTGGCCTGGATTGGCTGTATCAGACTTTGGCATTAAGTAATCAAGAATGTACGTGTTATCCAGAAAGGGTGACGGCTTTTATACTGATTTATACTGATTTTTTGTTTTTCTTAAGATTCTTAACACTTACCTATCAGCTGTATTAATAAACAAAATACATGCTGCTGAATAATAGCATACAGCAGCTTCTTATTTAAAGAATAAGCTCCATAGCTCATGAGGGGCCAAGCTAGCATGATTCAAGTAGGATTTATTATGTTCAGAAAGCACTCATCTGACATATATTAACATTTTCTGGCTATATCAGGCACAAGACACACAATTCTATTCTCTAAGCCACTGAAGATTTTAAAGAAAATTAACATTAAAAAATCCTTTTTGACTGTGATAGACTTCAAGACCTATCAACTTTTCTTAAGTTCTTTTCTTTTATTTTATCTCTCTGCTTGATGTCATTAATCATATGCTTCGTGTTTGTGCCAAGTAGCACAGAAACAAGTATAGCTGCACTCTTCTTTTCACTGAAGTATACCTAAAATCAGCCCAAGAGTCTAACATCTTCTTTCATGCCCAGTATCAATTTATCATTATTTAGCTATAGAAGAAACAGACGTAGCCACTTGAAGATGCAATTGCTCATAGCTTTGAAGATACCAGTATTAGTCCAGATCAAAAGAGTGGGCTTAAGACACAGAGCACTTCGTGCATCTGTCCTCTTTAGTAAGGATCAGTCTGGATGTAACACACAAAGGTACATAGCATACAAAAATATTCCCCAAAGCTTCTACTTCTAGATGCAGACTAAAACCCCAAACAGCTAAACAAGTTACTCCAGTCTTCAAACAACTGCAGAGCATGAACAGTTCTCTAAAAGAGACATCTCAAAGCATCTCAGAAAGGTGTTGGGGAACATGGACATTTCTCCAGTCCTATTTTGTTTGGACACAGGAGTGGGTGAAGGGTAGAAAATCACTAATTATATATATGATTTCTTTGACTCTCCACCCACTTTTGGCTAGAATGAAAAACTCAAGTGTCAGTAAACATTTCACAGAATTTACGCTTAGAAATTTTACAAACAATTTTCAGATGTCACAATGCAGATGTTATCTATTCAGCTTCCCAAGATGTATAGTGATTATCATGCGTAGGAGTGTCCTATTCAAAATTATAAGAAAAAAGTCAATATAACCTATAAGAATGGAAAATTACACTGAGCTTTTATATATCCAGCTATTACCTTACCTTTACAGATTTTGCAGCAACTGTGAGATAAGGGGATCCGTTCAGATTCTGGGCAGTTCAAAGCTGTACAGCTGTCTTTTGGAACACGCTGCATTTTGTGGTCCTGTTAAATTGAGGTAATTGATTAATATTGTGAGAGAAAACATAATCTATAACTTTAGTGGGGTTTTAGCAGTATAATGTACAAACAAAAAACTGCCTACAACAAACTCCAGGTGCCTTCAAAAACCATTTGAAAGGACAATGAGGACAATGTAGCACAATAAAAGCATCAAGAACTCCCTTATACTAAATCTTCTCAAGCAAGCAAAAGTGTGGCAACAGCTCTCATTCTTCTCGTCTTAGCTGTCAAACAACTTGCCTCAGAAGTTTCTTAAAATTATGCCTGAAAGAGTAATAATTATTTCTCAAAAACTGAGGCAGCAGATTCCAGAATCAAGAGTCCTCATAATGAACACTCTAGAGCAGCTTGTTATTTATACAGCAAGTAAAATAAAACGTGAACATCTCTGATCTCAGTGCTGTGGTAGTAACGCTGAAGGAAACCAGCATTGGTTCCCTATTAGGAAAGAGAGGGTTTCTCAGCTAAGTTTGGATCAGGCATCTGGAAATGTCCAATGCCAAGATGATATCTGAAAATCTTCAGGCACTTAGTGCAGGTCGCACGCAATCATTGCAGTATGACCACATGAAACACCTGCCTTAGCAATCTGGCTGCTGCAAATGTACCACCTCTAGGCTCCCTCGGGCCCTAATTAATGTGTCTTGCAGTGTTCTAGTCATGATATGGTAAAGACAGAAAACAAGGCAAACAATAACACGTTCCTGAGAGGCATCTACCTTAAAATCAGCAATCTGGTTAAAATACGAGCTCACTGAACTCAGGACCCTGCATTTCTGCATGCAAGAAAATTGCCTAAAATCATGAATATGCCATTGCATGTATTATTATTATGGGTCTAGCATTTAATTTTAAATCCTCTTTAAGCATGAAATATAAAGATGAAACATGAACACAATGGCCAATATTAAAATTACTGCTCAAACTTGACCTTAAACAATCTTGACAGAGAAACCAACCCTAACCTGATAATACAGTAAAGCAAAACAGCCACAGATGTGTTGTATGCCAGTACAAGTGAAACCCAGCAATCCCACAAAATAAAGAAAAAAATCCCTTTGATAGAAATAATATCAGAATAGTCTGGATTGCCTTTAATTCTTTTACAAATTCCAATTTGGAAGATAATTTTTCATTCATTTGTTTTATAATATTCAAACAGGCACAACTGCAGCACCAAACAAAACAAAAAAATGATGATTAGAATTACATGCAGACAAAAAGAAATTCCCTACATTGCCCTGATAACTTCACTATAAGCCTTCAAGCATGAAATCAGTACATGTGCCATTCCTATTAAGTCTCTCTTGAGCTGGAGTCATTAATTATATCGTTTTAGAAGAACTCTCGTAGTAATAAAATAGTACCCACCTATGACTTCCTAACTGACCAACACAGTTTACAGTATGTGGATTTTCTGCTCTGAATTATCATTCACAAGGCTGTTCAGCAGAAACTGTATGTACTTCGGTCCTTGAAAAAGCAGCATTTGAATCAGCCAGAGTTGCTGCTTAATATTTCTACCAGAACAGTCAGGCAGCCCACCAGCAAACAAGTATAATCAACAAAATTGATTATAGCCCAGCTTAGCACAGCCAACAGAGGCATTTTGTTCATACAGTATCACACTTGCCAGCTGCAAGAAACACGAGGCAACATCACATAACTTTTGATGGTTATTAATTATATCCATTGACTAATCGCAGAATTCATGTCCCAGGTGTCATGTTGAAAATACAAGCTTGCAGTCCTGAAAAGCGTATGACTGAATCCAAAATTATTTCTGGCTAGCTTCTCCTTTCCTTTCTCAAAAGGGTTTCAAAGCACCTACTCCAGGAACTAAGCTCACAAAGATTAAAATCAACAGCAGTAAGACAACAGTCCCCAGTTCTACTTTGTAAAACATACTTTTTCACAACTGTATGAAAATGTTTTGAGATTTCCAGAAACTGGTCCAATAGATAGCTGCAGCGTGGCCAGAGGAGCTGCTCCCCTCTCCTTCTCTGCCCTAGAAATGTGCACTCAGGTTTTTGACTCCACGCCACAGCATGCAGCTCTCTAACTGGAGGGAATTCTTTCCCATCTGTCCCCTGGAGAGGGAACATAGGACCTACTGCAGCAGTCTGTGTAATTCTCAACCCGCAGCTGTCCCTGGGGTATATTTCGCCCTTAAAGTGTATTTGTGCCCTGAAGAGCAACTCTGTTCATGCAGCAGGACAAGACTGACTCAGCATCAGACATGTTCTGTTTATAAATAAAACTACGACCCTACCCCATTTCCATCACTAGAAACACCAGACATCTGGTGTGCCAGCTCTTCTCCTTCTTTTTCATCTAGTTTTTCCTCTAAGAATTATCCTGAATTCCAAATTATGCCCCCATCACATTCATGCATCTCTCGTACCTAAGCATATAACTTTGAACAATAACACTACCCATGTGTCAATGGAAACATACAGTAGTCTGCTGATTTTTTATTACCAATGATGGAGGTAAGAATGCAGCTTGATTGTCAAGCTGCGTAATCAAAGCTTGCAGCTACGCAAAATAAATTTATTTGCAAAATTTCATGTGGAACTCAGTAAGACAAAATAAACACAGAAACCTTTAAATGCCTTTTCTGTTGCCACTTCCTAAGGTAGACGTGTCTGTATTTCAACAGCTTCTTTCAGTGGGATTTTGATATTTCTAACATGCAAGAATTTTTTTTCGCCAACAGTATTCTTACCTTGCATTCAAACAGAACACAGTCCCCTGAGCTTGAATACACAGTTTCTCTTTGCCCTTCAAAGTAGGTTCTGCCTTCAAATATGCACACCGCTTTAGGAGAAAATAAATAAAAAAAATAATCACAATGATTTTGTAAAAAAGTGTTAGTACTCTGCTTATAGAACTGATACATTTTCTTAAAGATAACTGCATTTCAAAACGGAAAGATTGAATCAGCTGCAAAAATATTCTAAACCCACATGAAGGAGTCTGGATATCACAAGAAAAAAAATCAGAGGAGAAAAAAAAAACACGAAAGAACCAGAAAAGCACACATAAGTTGAAGGTGAAGGATGTTGAAGCACTATGGAGTACTGATGGCTACCAAGAGGGCAGAAGAGGCACATCTCAGGTCATGGCAAGGAAGCTATGACTGCCTGCAACACAGCTCAGGAGTGAAAAGGAAAAGGGAGCTGTGAGAGCAGTGCGAGTGGCATTAATAGATAATCAGTTTCTTGAAAGGGAATGCTGTATGATGGAGAGTGATCACTGAAGCCACGTATTTATTTGTTATCATAGGCCTTTGATGTTTCATCACCCCACACAGGTAATTATGTATCTTGATTATCCGGTTATTTACCACTACTGCTGAAGTATATTAGAGTATATGAATTTTATTGTACAGGAACTAACCTTCAGTGACTGTCTTTTTTTTTTCCCAGCAGAAGTAGGATCAAGTCTCTGATGATCAAATGACAGAATGACCCCCCCAGGCTCGGTGTTTGTTACACCACGACCTGGCCCGGTGCCACTCCTGCACCCTGGCAGTACTGGGTTTTACAGCAGCATGCTGACAGAGCTCATGCTGGATTGCTCACTAAAGTTCTTATTCAGTATTTAAGGGTTACATAAAATATCTTGACAGCAAACTGTCTTCCTTTTTTTAAATGGGTCTGTTACCACAATTACATTATGCAAAGTATAAAGGCTAAGTAATGTAACTTCTAGGTATAAAAAATAGGATGTCTGTCTCTGTTGCTTAGGACACAGTCAAGGCTCTTCAAGTAAGCATACTCATGAAATAACTGCAGTAGGTTACCACTTTCAAGTTCCAGATTACATGTTAGAGGCCTAATTTGCTAATCATTGGTTTGGAGCTGTAAATCAATTATACTCCTATTCAGTCACAGAGAGATTTATCTGTTCTGTTTAAACAGACTACAGTTTGTAGACAATTTTAAAATATCTAAAAGTTCAAGAGTTTTTATTGCATGACCTATATTAATTATCATTACTGCTGTTATTTTCAATTGTCCTTTACTTTTTTTTTTAACATGCAGCTCCTTGATTTTACAAACTTCTTACTACTTTGTCAGCATGTAAAAAGTCAACTCTTGGAATTGACGTTGAAAAATAAGCGATGGGCATAGTGACAAATAAGGGTTTTCTCAAATTCCAAAATATGAGTTATAATATCTTATAAAATATAAAGTATCTTGTGTGATATACACCTGCACAGCACTTTCAAGAAGTAATATCACAGCACATTGCAACACCCCAAATCCCATGAATGGCAGAGTTTGCAGTCAGACTTAATAAAAGAAGTACAGAAAAGAGCCACAGGAGAGAGTCCAGGGGAGAGTTCTATGGCTAACAGAAGGAGAAAGTTTGTACAACATCCACAAAGAAAGGTCACAAAGAGTCAAAAAAGCTCAATACATGCCTCTTTCCTCTCCCAGAAAACAAGATCTTCTAGAAGGAAGTATGTGAAAAAAATTTTATATAAATCTTTACTGGGGACTAGCAGATCTTGAGTCCAGACAGGACAAGGCAATCATCCAGTCATATATATCACCTTCTATATATTACAGGCCATGACACTAAACTGAAATACTCATATATTAAGCCCTTTCCCTTGTCGCACACATTTTAAGCTTCAAAGAACTACATGTGACAGGAAAAGATGAAGTATAGCAATGCCCGAGGACCACACAATGGCAAAGGACTGATAACTTAACACATCCTCATGTTTCCAAAAGGCAGACTATGCCTGTTCACAGGAAAAGCAAAAGACATCAAGATCACTGTCATTCTGTCCTGGAAGAAAACACTCTCCTGAAGCCAAAATACTCTTAACATATAAGACCACCAAGGCATCTTAAAAAAAAAAAAAGTATATCCATACTTTCATAGTATGGATACTATCATGTAGCATAGTCCACTGAATCCAGTCTCCTTATCAATGATAACAAACCTCTGAATCTTCAGAGAAACTTAGAAAATAACGTACATTACAAAAACATCAAAAGAACACAGCCAGCCTAGTGTGAAATCAGGACGTTATTTCTTGATTCCACCAACAGCCCTCTGAAGTCTTGGCATATGAAATTACCATAAGGTAGTGATTCAGTATCGCAAACCCTTGCTTTCTGCAAGAAAATCAACTCTTCTCCATAAAGCCTTGAAAAAAAGAAAAACTTAAAAATTCTGGGGCTGTAAGAGATCACTCTGCCCAGAGAGCTCTTGCCCCTTCATACACTCAAAGATTGCTGCCACTTTCTAGCCTTTGAGAAACAGAGTGCATGTTTCAAGACACTTGCTTGTGTGGGTCCTAGAAATTTCAAGCAGTGCTGACTTCCCCACCTCCACACCTTCATATGTCAACACAACACCTGGCCATCATGCAGCTGAGAAAATTACATCTCATTTATCGAATCCCCCTAAATAAACATTTCCAACTATTGGATTTTGCTGTGGCTTTGTCAGCAAGGTTATAAAGCCCCCAGGTATCAGGGACCTGCCTACACAGAGTGACCAAACTATGTTTAAGAAAAGGGAAAAATTGAAACTAAATTGAAAACCTCTTAACCTGAAAAATCTGAACACAAGCCCAAGCACGTCTTCTTATGAACTGCTGCTCTCACTGACTATGTTCAAAAGGGACATTTCTTCTTGAAATCATCAAAATCAACTTTACCTGGATTATTTCTATCCTACTAGTGAACTCTCAAACCTGAAGGATTCCACCATACCTTGACAGTTCCTTCCATTAAAAAGCAGCAAGAACTAAGATACACTCTGAAGCTCTAATTCAGAGCACTATCACTTAGTTTTTCTCTCCTCACCTATGCTAAACTAGCCAAATGAGCTTACAAAAAACACATGGGCACTTCATCTACACCTGTACCATTGGCCCCATGTTTATTTAACAAGACAGATACCAGTGGGTTTAGTGATGGTCCAAGTCTGCCAGTGCACACTGTCTTTTCTTGTCCAATCCTCCCATAAATGTTTGTCTCTTCCTGTTCTCTTGTCAGCCCATGGAGGAGGCGTCCTGCCAGACAGCAAAGGGCAGGTTTTCATCAAGCTACCTGAAAGGCTTCTAAAAACTTTACTCTAAGGTTGTCTGGTTAGGTGAGCATTGAGCACACTTGGAAAGATTTCTAGTAAGACACAGCTAACTTTCTTCTGCCCGACTCTCCTCCTAAGACAGCAGGACCCACGTCCCAGGCAGTGTGGAACAGAACGTTTCTCCTGCCTCCTGCCAGCAACTGTCACAGCCAGTACACATCCCATGATGGCAGTGTTTCATGTCTCTATTTTCCTTCAGAAATAAAAATATTTCAACAACATGAACATCTGGACTAGAACTGTGTAATTGGAAAGTCCAGTGAAGATTTAATTTCTGCTTGGCTAGATGCTTCCCAGGATAACGTGATTAGTTTGTGATTGGTATCTCTCTGGGGAAACATATCATCTTTCATCTCCCTAAGTCCTTTCATTAGACAGACTGAGGCACAGTCAAGAAATTAGCTGATGATTAGTTGTTCCAGAACTTGATAGTTATTGCCTTTGTAGGATTTCATCCACAGCTGAATTACGTCAACCATTTCCTCTTGCCATCAAACTTCCATATGCCCCCCAGTACCTAAACCAATGTACATTATTCAAAGCACGGTTTTCTAAGAAGATGTAAGAAGCCTACAAAACCCACTAGGAAGTTTGACTACTCTTGATATCTTTGTATACAGAAGGTGATCAAATATTATAATGACAGGCATCAGTACAGGGTCTAAAAAATTATTAGCAAGGTCTGCTTATATCCCCACCACTAATTTACACAGGTGTAGTGATAATACAACCATTCCCAGTAGTACCATTTAGCACATTGTGATAACATGGCATCTTCTCCATATTCATCCAGCAAAATGAATCTTTCAGGAACCTGCTGGCTGTTGCGTTCTCTCAGTGAATTATCAACAGTTTGTCAAACCATCACTTCTCTTTCACAACTCTTTTTTCTTCCCACTGGCCTCCAAATGACACTTTCCTTCTGCATTTCTTAAAATGTCCATGCAAAATCCATGACCCAGCTAACTCCTGCTTTCCGTTCACTGAGTTCACAGGATGTCATTTAGTACATTTTCTCACTTCTTTATTTATCACCTTTGCTATCTAGATTGTGTATGCCTTCCTCTGAAGAATGCATGCTTCCCCATGGTATCTGAGCTGATTTTGATTCAGACTTAGCACCAAGTGAAAGCAAAAAGCTTAGGACATTGGTGAACTCCTCAAACCACTTTATTTTCTTGTATTCATAATTGCCCAATGAGTGGCAGATGTGACTCAAAGTTTTGTGAAATATGTCAGTAATTACAAATGTAACTTTAAATCTGGTAATTAATCCTATGTTGCTGCATTCTGTGTTCACATATGCTGGTTTGGAGGGGGAAGGAGGGGAAACACCCAAAATTAGCATACAAAAAAAAAAACCCTGTCTTGTTCATTTAATTTGCCAGCCTCCTCCTTGGAATCTCCTTGATTACATTTTCCACTGTTCAGAGATCAAGGCTTAGGCATTGTGTAAGTCCCATTAATCCTACTTTGCAAGCTTACATAGTGCAAAACCTCTGTGTGGCTTTATCCTTAGAAATACACACAGAGATAACGGTCACCTTTCATTAATTTCTTTCTCTCGACTGCCACGCCATTACTAGGCACTGCTCTCACCCCTTTCTCATTTATCTTTGTAGGGGTTCAGGTGTTATTTCTTCTTTGCTCATTTTGTGGAGAGCCCAAGTTCCTCTGTTACTGCAGTCAGTGAGACTGGAGACTTCATCTCATTCCATCTCCCTCAACAGTTCAAAATGATTCCAGATTTCAAGCTGGAAAATATATTGCTACTTTTTCAGTCAATCGCTGTTGAAAAGCTGCATGCATATGCTTCAGCTTCCTCAGCTGAAAAAAGAAGATACGATTTGAAATTTCCTAATGATAAGGAATCAGTTCCTATCTGTATCTTATTTCTTGTTAACTGGAAAAGCTAAATCTCTCTGTTACACTGAAAACACAAAGTTGTTGTTCTACAGTACTTTTACAATCATTTAAGAGCATCTGTGGTGTGAGCCACCTCCAACAACACTAACAGGCTGTTCAGTCACATTGGCAAGGAGACAATCTAAAATTATAAATTCTTTCACCTACTTCTCATGTTTCCTATATTTCCATCAACTACTATGGGGAAATGACATAATTCATCCATCCCATGTGTTCTTGCTGGGAAGTAGTCTGTAGAATTCATCTGAGCTCTAGAATGAGGGCTCCTTGAGGCATCCTTCAAGACTAAAAAAGCAATCTGAACACCGAAAAAGCACACCAAACTGTGACTAAAAACTCTGTTGATAGCAGTTCAGCTGAGGCAAAGAGACCTGACAGATGAAGCAAAACTTTTAAAGTAGGCTGCAGGACAGGGAGTCTGGGAAAGAGTTTGCGATCAGTCAAAGCCAATGGATATCACATAGCACAAAGTGAGCATGTGGCTGTCTCCAGTTAAGCAAAGATCCTATCTGGACAACTTATTTGATATCAGCTTCTCTTGAAAATAGCATTATTGCTACCCACACTGCGACTCTAGCTTGGTTAAATATGGCAGCCAAAATATTTCTACTGACAGACATACACAACTTTGGCTTTAGAGCAATGGACTATATTCTGCTTGTCAAACAGAACTGGCATATTTTGGACTCTAAACATAGGATTTTGAAAACTTGGGCATGACTAATGCAATCAAAATGTCCATCCATTTTTTGCCGAATTAATTACGTTGGCAATCCAACACTCAAACAACTTTGCAGAAAAATGTCAAACAATAAAATCAAATGCCTTAGAGGGTGTCAAGAGAAGAAAAGCAATTAAGGTTAATATTAATTATATGACTACTGTATTACAATTATATTAAAGGTTTATAAATAGCACAACAGTCTGCAAGACCAAAAGAACTCCAATGTAAACATTACATGCCCGCTTAATCCTCATAAAAGCGGGATTAGACATTATCTGACAGACTCCTTATGTAAGCTATTTGCAATAGTAGTGACATAGTTGTATCTTAGTAAAGGTGCAAATAGATATTTTATCAAATGCTGACAGCTACTAATGACAGGGAAATTTCTGCTTCAGTCCCACCTTCTCTCAGCTGGACTGCTGGGCTAACTGTAAAAGGTGCTTTTCTGAAAACTTCACAGGGATCCATATGCAAGATTAAATCTGATTAATTGATTAGGACTGAGTCTTGGGAATTTCTGAAAGTAATGAAGAACTGCATGCTTTTGAGTCACTATTTTAAATCTGAAAGATAAACAGTTATGACCCATCAGCATTAATTTACTATATAAAAAGCAGGTTGCGTTCTCCATCGCCATGTCACAAGTTAGGACCACTCAGGAACGTGACAAGGGAGGATACCTACTCCTGCAATGGCCCTTACATGGGGTAACTGTTACTCTGCTCCACAGACACTTCAAATAGGGTGGGGGAGACATAAAGCATATTGGGATACTACCCTCATTTTTGCCCAGATTTGCCATGAAAAAATAGCGTGCACCAATTATGCATAAGTTTCAAAGACATTTTTGCACATGACTAGTGAGATCATTGCTTTCTGCAGCCTTGTGGACACAGATCATGTGAGCATATTCAGTAACAGGCAAGCACCTCTGAAAAGCAGCACCTTCAGAGATTTTGACAGTGTTTCATTTGACAGCATTGGAAAAACATCCTACGCAAATGGCAAAACTACCCGGTTCACCACAAAATAATAAATCTAGCATTTATTTGGGTGAAAATAACTTGGAAGTGACATTTTCATGCTCCCAAGCCATAGAGGATCCAAACAGCTTCTGCTCAAAAAATTTGCCACATTATTTAAGCACCCACAGACTACACCCATATCTGAGTGACTATCAGGGACCCTTCTGATGCTCCCATTCTCAACCAGACTCTCCTTGGCCCAGAACAATTTCCACAGACACTTTAGCTAGAAATTCTCCACTGTGACTTTGCTGCAGGCACCTCCCTGGCAAAGGCACGACTTCTTGTGATCCGGCATCACGTAGCTCCATTTCACTGTATTTACTTTCCTCCCAAATCGAAGTGCTTTCACTTCCCCTACAAATGGCAGCCCCTTGTTAACTTGGATATTACAGTAATAATCACGTATGCCTTATTTGCATAATGGCACAGGCCAGTCTAATGTGTTTAGACGTTTCCAGGAGTGGATTAGTGCACAGATGGAGCACCATATCTATAGCTGTTGTTAGATCTCTGTTCTTTCAAAGCACTTGCGTCTACGTCTGTACAGGAACTGAACAGGATTTCACGCTCCCAACTCTTCCTCCACCCATTTTTTTTGTTGCCGCATAAGGAATCTGCCCATCCTTCTGTCCTCTTCTGAGATCCATCATCTTCCTCCCTCACTTCAGCCAGAATGACGGGATTAGTAGGCATAATCACAAACACCCCAGAGAACTCTACTTAACGTTCTTAAGCTAAGTCCTTAGCATTAGTTCAGCAAAAGGATTTTAACACAGACAGCAAGGTAAACACATTTTTGGAAATCTTGATTAAAGTCAGTTATGCAAAACGGCTTTCCAAATTTGTTACATACTCACTCTCAACATTCATTATCAAATAGCATTTAATCAAAAACTAATCTAAAAAATCCAGGTGCTACCAATGGAGTTGGAAATTTTCAAAAGACAACTTTAAATAGGAAACCTATGTACACCTAACATCACGCCCCTGTTTCTCAAGGCTGCCAGAAGTTACTATTATCCATTGTGCATTCCCAAACAATACAGTACTTCATGTCTAAAGTCAGTTCAGGATTTGAAATAATTAAAAATGTAAAAGTAGCTGGAACAGATGTTCACAGATTCTGCTTTGTCATAGCTAATTTCTCCAGAGTGCTTCTGTTGATGCTCCAAGTCACAGAAAAACAGTAAGCTGGAGTTCATAGCAAGCGTTAATGGGACCATTCCTTTTCTGTTTGAGAACTACATCAATGAGGGAAAGCCTTAGAGTCACTGATAATACAAAAAAAATTATATATTATATCTATGTTAACACTCCTATTGTCTTCAGGGAGACCTTTCCAGACATTAGATTTCGCACGCTTGTGCAACCAGGTGTGTTTGTCTATATGGGGCTGTAGTGTATGCCAGTCTCTAGGAGAGCTGCAATATTTTCATCTTACTGATGTGTCAGCCAACTCACTTTTCCTTTTCTTTGTCTACCACTACCTTTGTATGGAAACCAAAAATCAGAAAGTACAGTTAAAAAAAAAATTTTATTTTTAATTATCGACGATTAGCATCAAACCTGCACAAGGCAAAGTACAATTCTGCAATTTCAATGGCACAGAAAAGAAATACGTACACCTTTAAATGTAATTAATTTCATTAACAAGAATCTCAGAAATTACTGGAATGGATTAAATAGCATTAAGACAAAATGCTTAATGAATTTTATGAAACCTGTTCTCAGTGTTTTGTTTTTTTTTTTCAAGCTCTTGAAAACTTGAAGAAAAAAATACCAGTTTGCATTGACAAATTCTTGAATTTGTTTTCAAAATATTATTAGCAAGACCTTGTTTTCATTAGCTGCAGAGATCTAGTACAGATATTTAGCAGAATTATGAAGGAACAGTGGACTTATGATGATCAAACTTGACTGATAAGAATTTTTGGGTGTTGCCCTGGCAAGAACAATTACTGTCTTTCCTGTGGAACAATGTAGTTTTGTTAGACGGAACTTTATTAGGACTGAGAAAACAAATCCACCTGTGATTACATCACCTCAGTACATGGGGAATACTTCAGTATTTCCACAGGAAGTGTAAGGAGCAAATAATCATAATGCTAGAAACGTGCTTTGAAGACATCAGATAACTTTATTACAATACTGAATTATAAAGTCAAATTAGTTTCTCCTTCCCCCTCTCTCTAAATTCTGTTGGTCTAAAACAATGAGAGCACATATCTTGAAAGAAAGAAGAAAGAAAAATTTTGCCCTCAAATCTTGAATAAATGTCAGTAACTCAGTATGTACTTTTCCTGCAGGACACAATCCTGACTATGAAGACAAGACATAGCCCACAGTGCCAACAGCTCCAGGTCAGAGCTCATGAACATCTAGACAGAAGTGCACAGACACACCTGAGAGAGAAGCCTGACAGGACAATGACTCATTTTAGTTCTCCCTTACTCTCCCCACCTCTTTGGCTCTATATCCAGTGTCTTATCTCTTTTCTTATACTTAAATTGTCAAATCCTGCAGAACAGAGGACTGTCTTTTGTGTGTACAGTAACTAGACTGATGGCTCTTCATAACAGCAGGGTTTTAAAGGTACCTTGATACAAATAATTAATAGTGATAACAAGTAGAACTACCTAAATAAATTTGCTCACTGCATCTACCTACTCCCAAATCAACCATGGTCTGCTAAGAACTGCACTCTAAACAGCAGCATCCAGTTTGTTTTGCAATATGACCTTAAAACTTTTTTTTTTTTTTTTTTTGGGGGGGGGGGGGGCAGAATTCAAAGGGCTATCATTCTCCAAGGGAGAGAGTTTCTTCTGTTCCACAAAATATTTTATTTCAACAACCACCTTAGGATTTTATTTAACAGACCTTGATATCTGTCCATATAAGTTTAGAAGAGGTTAGGATTCAAAACAAGGAATTTTATTAGAAAGAACAAAGAACAGGGCTCTTGCTGTCCATGATCAATTGTCAGCAATAAAGAAGAACGATTCGGACTGGCTTTAAACAGTACTGGTAAATAGCTTCCCAGATGATGAAAGATGCAAGGTACACACAGACCAGTTTCAGAGCACAGCAGAAGCCAAGGTGAAGATTTTTAATCTGTTTGCCCACACAATAAGAATCAACCTGTTATTTCCATTGAGTTTCCACAGGACTCAAGATGTCACACTGGAAACAGGAACAAAGGTACAAATGTGTGAATCAAAACGGTTGAACTGATGTACAAAAATGAGGATATGATCCCTTTATTTATTTAGATGTCTATTTTTATTTTCTATTTTTTTAAATGTATTCACTTATTCCCGCATTTCTTCATAGCAACTCTGAAGCAAAACACTGCAAAAGTAGTAAAATGAAAAATTTGCGGTTAGGTGCTTAAACCATACTACCAACTCTACACATACAGAGCCACAGAAGACCATGGACAAGATTTAAGCATTCTGAAGTCATATTCTACTACTATTAAGAAGCCTGCCTGAGAACTTCACAACAACCATATGCAAGATTGTTGTGTCTTCTATGCTATACTCAGATTTGATTTCTCATTTAGGTGCCTTGAGGATCTAACAAAACTTCTGGATATAGCATGATGGAAATATCTACAAAACAAACTCCCTCTTCACAAGCCTGTAAAATGTGCCTAGAGAGGATGCTGCACTTCGATGAATATGAATATAACCTGAAGAAACATCTTAAGGAAATAATACCTGAATTTACATCTCTCTGTCAAAGTAATAATGATACAGGGAGAATCACGCCAGTTCATCTTCCCTACCCTCAAAGTATTTGAAGTACTCCTACTAGAAAAAACAGGTATGTGCCTATTTTCCAGATGAGTTAAGCATAATTTCTTGCTTTGCTTTCAGGATAGGGGGGGAAAAAAATCTGATAATCAAAACCAGGCATTTTCTGCCCCAATTTATTACATCAAACAATGATGTCACTGTAATACCCTTGTAACACTACTATATATAAGTATATACTTGCCATCAGAAATAAGCAAGATAAAAAATGCTCTTCACCATAACAGCTTATGACAATGCAAAATGACAAACCTAATAATATATTCAGATTTTATTCAGCTGTTAGGGGGGGTACAAAAAATCCATCTTAAATAAATTTAAGGAATTTTAACCAAATGTCATCCATTGTAAATAAAATTAAATCTGGGAAACCAGTCAAAATTACACTTGAAAAAAAGTTTATATAAACCTTTTCTCAAAAGCAACCAGGGAAGTATCAGAATTTTCATTTCCAAGCAGAAAGTTACAAAAATCATTTCAACTAGTAATAGGAAAAAAAATACTAGTCAGCTACTCTGCACAGGAAGGCTTAGGATGGTCAACTACCCTCCCAAACAAATGGACAGAGCTTTCTTCTTAGGGGAAACTGGTACCAAATAAAACCCCCCAAAAAAGGCAAAAATTAGTAAAAACGCTCTCTATATTGGCAAAGATGCAGAACAGTGATACAAAAACATGAGAATCGCTGCAGATGCAGTGCTGTGTCCAGTACAGTGCAGAAAGCAAGTAGCAGAAACTCTTCAAATAGAGAGGACTGCAATGACTGTTCTGAAAGGAACAGATGAGGCACGTATGAGAAAGGACTGTTACACCATATCTGCTGAGATTTCAATTTTAAAGTTGTGTCTCACGTGGGACAAAGTGACCATTATTGAAGCCAAACATATTTTATGAGCCGACAGATGTAGAAACAGTGATCAATAACAGCCTGGAGGTCTATACATCACACTTCAGATATCTGCAAGTGATGGCTAAGAGAATTAACCAAGCAGTAGAAGGCTTTATTTCCTACACGTTTCCACTGAAAAAAATTCAAACTTCTGCAGTCCAAAAGACTGAAAGCCACTGGTTTAAATCATTATCTTTACAAAAAGACAAATAAAGGATAACAGGATATATCATTTTATATTAATCTCACTGACTCAACTTCACTCATATTTTACCATCCCTTCCTTAGACTGCCAGGAAAATAAGATCACATTATTGACAGTTTTGTGGTGGAGTTTTTTTAGTATTTTATTTATTGAGTTTCAGTCTTCACAACCTTCCCATTTTTCACATGGCATAGGCACTGTCAGAAAACAGTGTGTGCCTTCTGTTACACTCCCATGGCTCCTGCCAGTGTCTCCCCTAGGCCAGCTTTCCATCCAGATGACCCTTGTCAATGTGGCAATCCTGTTATGAGTAAGAGTACATCGGGTGCTAACTGGTGTTCAAAAACTGCACGGGTCTCAACAAGCCAGGAATCTCATTTGCTTGGTTGGTTGGGTTTTGCTATTTTGCTCTATCCAGCTCCATGAAGTGCTCTCTGCCTCCAACTTGTTCCTTTTCTGTGACCTTGTCCAAAACTGCAGTTTTGGGGTTTTCAGCTAAAGCCAAGTTCTGCTCTTTTCAGAACACATGTCCATTAAAGATCATTGTTACTGGTACTACAGAAATTTGCAAGTATCTACAGAGGAAAAGCTCTAGGCTGTACCTAGTACATCAGGCACAAGCTGCTGATTTGGCAATGTGCTCCTGGTTATAGGACCAGAAAAAAGAAAAATCCCAAACAAAAAAAACAAACAAAAAACCCACACTCCAATGATGCAGGTGAAGAGTGACATTAGCATATCACTGGTGAGAACAAACATATCGAAATCAACACATAGCCATGTGAACACCCACATATCCTAGGTGAATTTTGTAATTATAAATAGAACCAGAATTTTTTAAATTATTATTTCATAGCCACCTGACTAAGCAAATTCTGGTGAAATCAGCATTACTAAAGTCAGGGTAGTAACTTATTAGAGACTGGAACACTGCCAATCTGTCCACTCCCAGCTGTCTGAAAGCCAAAATATTCATATCTAACATATGTTAATGTTTTATTTGCACTGGAAATAAACTAAAATAATAATACACTGCAGGTATTTTATATTTTGTGAACTCCCTGGTAAGAACATAATGAAAAAGGAATGGAAAAGAATAGGTTCTTTTCCCAGAGACCCTCGACAAAATAGGTTATAAGAGCAGCAGGGGAGAGCAGAGCACAGCCTATAGCAAAATTTGCCATGTAAAAAAACATTTTTAATTCTGTAACAATAAAATTATCAATATTATGTTTCCAATTTCTTCTTTAGTGCAAATTGCTATACATTCAGTGTAACGTATTTTAATGAATAAGGATTTTCTTAACCATACTTTAGTTTATAATTCATTCTTCAGGCACACAGTAAGACTAAAACTAGATCACTTTACCATTAACTGGAATTCTTCTCATCTACTGGTACATTGCCTCCAGATCTAGAGTCTTCCAATGGAGCTCCATAATGCATGGGGTCCAGAATAGCTAAAAAGCCACTCGCCTAGGAGAGAGCTGCACTTTGATGCATGAAAAGTCTGACTGAGGCACAGTGAAGCGAATCCCCCAGTCCTCCTCTGCTAACACGGAACAATGAAATTCAAAGGACGTGGAGAAGGAGGAAAGGAAACATAGAAGCAAAATATTCTGAGAAGTCCAATTACTGTAAGCTGTATTTTAATTTACACAGAACAACAGACATAGGAGTGAGTTTCCTGCTCAGAAGGGAACTGCGAGTGAAAAGACTCAGCATTTCCCTTTTGACGGAGGTATACTGCTCAGCTTACAAAGAACAAAGGTCATTGGAGACTACAAGCTCTACAGCAAAAAGCCCCTGACAATTCTGCCATTGGATATATAACAGATATAAACCAAATATATTGCTATGGTATAAGAATAGTTTGAAAATTTCTGTAGCTTTACCATGGAAAACAGAGCAGAGTCTGAGCAGCTAGGGTCAAGGGTGAGATTGGCCCTGCCTACCAAAGCCCAGGGGATTCTTTCCACTGCCTTCAGCTGGCTTTGAATTCAGCACAGGAAAGGCCCCACAACATTCTTAGAGTGTCTCAATGCTCAGCTTCCTGAGATGTTACGCTTCCCGGAGAAGAGAAGGATCTGAGGAGATCATCCCAATGTGTGCAAACACCTGATGGAAGGGAATGAAGAGGAGGGAGCCAGACTGTCCTCAGTGGTGCCCAGTGACAGGACAAGAGGCAATGGGCATGAATTAACACACATGAAGTTCCATTTGGACACAAGAAATCACTTTTTCACTGTGAGGGTGACCGAGCACTGGCACAGGTTGCCCAGAGAGGTTCTGGAGTCTCCATCTGTGTAGATATTTAAAAGCCGTCTGGACAAAGTATTGGGCAACCCACTCTAGGTGGCCCTGCTTGAGCTGGGGGGTTGGACCAGATGACCTCCAGAGGTGCCTTCCAACCTCAGCCATCCTGTGAGACTCAGATTGTAGGAGCTATGGTGGATTCACAAACGATACATGCATCAATCATGCTTTTTCACTATAGCTTTGTAAATCCAAAATAGCTCCACTGATTTTATTGACCTACATGAGTTCAAGGATACATGTTTTCCCTTCAAAAATATTTCTTTAGAAAAACTATTTGTGTCCTATTTCTAAATGAATAAAACTACTGCCTTTCTTTTGAAGACACAGAGTCGCCAAAGTAATAAAATGTAAAGTGTAAACATGCAGCAAAGTACAGCGTAATTCATCTCTGTAGTACAAGTGTGTATATAATACTTTTTATCTGTCATTATAATGTGATACTATCATTTTATGTGATTCAAAAGCCTGAGAAATAAGGTCGATGGTTGAAAATCCAGAAAGCAGAGGCTGAATGGACACTATTCTGCTAAATGCTAAATAAAATTCAGAAGTTCTGCATGCTGACTACAGGAGGTTATAATAAATAACATTGCTCTAGGAAATAATCCAGTGCAGGCTTTATTCCAGATATCTTTGAGTACTATTCTATAGTAGGCTAATTTATCTCATTTTTCATATTTAAAAAAAACTCAAAATAACAGAATTTATGCTCTATTTGCACTTGTATCTTTAAAAAGCCACATATAAATATTTATAATCAAAATGCGACTAATCTTTCACATTAGCCAGAATGTTGCTTCTTCTTTATATCCTAAAGCATGCATTTTTTAAAAAAGCTATAATAAATGACTAATCATTGCTTCACTGCTAAAAACTGCCTCTTCTTCCTCCAGTACCAATGCCTGCTCTGTAGCCCTGAGCCTGCTGGCTGCCCCACAGCCCTCAGATTCATGCCATGCTGGAGCTGCTCTTTGGTTTCCACACTGCCCCTTCTTCCGATTTAGTGTGAGGATAAGATGGTCTGTTCAGTCAGCACTCACTAATCCCGTTGTTCAATCATTTTGGAGTTGCAGTCTCTTGTCTGGGCCACACTGAATGCAGGAGAAGCTTCTCCAGCACTTGGATGAACAGTGGGGACTGGCACGCCACGCTGCCACCAATGCATCTCACCTAAGGCAAGACGGTGCCACTCCTTCAGCCTGGAATAAAGGTGGCAATTTTGTGAAAAGATGAAACAGTGAGCAGCACAGGCTTAAGGCCATAATGCTTCAATCCACCTGGATAAATGATGAATTTCAGAGGAAGCTTAATCAATATTGCTTAAGTTTCTAGATAAAAATTTTGCACACTCTTGCTGATGGTCAATTGCTGTGCAAATGAGAAACAGACGGGCTTTCACAGCTCCTTCTCTCCATGTCAGTAGGGCTACAAATGTTGTAGCTTGCAGAAGAGTGCGTAGCTTTGGGGAAAAACCAATGCATCATGAAGAGCAAAAGGGAGACTCTTCTTAATTTTAATTATAAAATTAAAAGTTTCTGTAAGCTAGCAAGACAGATCACTGCATCAGAAATCTATGCATGTTGTAAGAGCTACCATGTCCATATTTGTGTTTTAATTATTTAGTTCAAAAATCCTTCCCAAGTTATATAACCCCTTTATATGCTCTCTCTCCATGCCTGCTAGCAACAGAAGTGTGAGCTGATCCAATACAGCCCTGTGCTTCTCACCGTTGCTTAAAATACTTGTGTTAGAGTGTGGATTTGGCTACAGTGCACCAGAAAACCAACAAATGTCCTGTTCCAGAAAAAAACAAGTGCATGGAAAAAAAATCACAGCCTGCAGATTTGAACATAACGACTCAGATTTTACCTCCACTGAATCTGTTGGGATAAATGTGAATAGTTTGGGATTAGGTCTATAAGTATCTGCAGTGTCACTAGGAGGAGGACAGTGATGAAAAGAGAGCAATTGGTTCCTGGAGATCAGTCTTTGATGATGGGAATTATTACTGCGCCAGGTAATGGTATGAATATCACTTTGGGCCTTAAAAAAATTAAAATCAGCTGGTTTGTTAAAAATACACTGGCTCCATTTAAAAAAGTACATATATCACATAGCTAATGTAAGTGATGCCTGTTAATACACCGACTAATAAAAAAGTTACCATAAAAAGATTTGCTGACCAAGTAGCAATTGTCTCAGCTACTAAGACATTGGCAGTCCTTCCATGATTCACTTAAAATAAATGAACTCGTCTTTGTACTTCTTAAGCCAAGTCCGTGGTCTAAAGCAATACTTTATAGGGTCAGTACGAGAGCTTAATCTCTCCCCGATTGATATCAGTGCCTATCACCACACAATGCATTCGTCTCTGCAGAGGAGAAAAGAATTTAATGATCTCTTGCACATATCTTCTTGGATAGGTTTAAAATTGCATTGGGAATAGAAAAGAAAGTGGTGTCTGCTTTCCAGCTCCAGACAATTCTCCATAGGAAGCTCCCATTGATCTAAGACGTATGCTGTGGTAGCTTGACTGAATTTTCTGTTGAATAGCTTGTCTGTAGCTGACACATACATCCAACACATTGGCCAATTTATGTGCCCTGGAAGATCATTGCTTCTTTTAGCCCATTACAGCTAATGGAAAACACAGTGATAATTTGCATGCATTGCCGTTCCTCATGCTAGCAGCATCGACCTTCAAATAAGACAAAACAGAACAAGTTGTCTGAATGTCCTCAAACAAAGGTATGGAGTTAGGGGAGAAGGTCAGGATTTGTTACTGTTGTTTTCTTTTGGCTCACACGAAGAACCACAGTCAAAGCAATATTGGTACAAAAAAAAAAAAAAACACAAACAAAAAAAAAAAAAAAAAAAACCAAAAAAAACCCACAAACCAAAACCACCAAAACAACACACACCAAAAAAAAACCAAAAAAAACACCAAACACCAAAAAAACACCACCAAAACAAAACACAAACCCTACAATGTTCCTTACTAAGTGTTTTTCCCTGAACTAAATATTTAAGAAAAAACATGAAGCGTCAGTTTTGCTGAAATTTCTCAAGTGTTGAAAATGTCATCAAACAAGATACAACAAAGCTGCACAATCCAATATTTAAATGCTGGGCTGGGCTGAAGCTCATGTCCTAAATATAAGGAAGAAATTTTTTACAGTGAGAGTGGTGAAACACTGGAACAGGTTGCCCAGAGAGGTGGTAGATCCGCATTCCTGGAAACATTCAAGGTCAGGTTGGACAGGGGCTCTGAGCAACCCTATCTAGCTGAAGATGCCCCTGCTCACTGCAGGGAGGTTGGACTAGATGACCTTTAAAGGTCCCTTCCAATCCAAACCACTCTATGCTTCTATGATTCTATGTTCTGTCTTGAAACAAATAGCAAACTCTGCTAAAGAACAGTATTAGGTATCACTTTTTCTCAGCATTTATGATTGATCGTTCAATACTAAGGATAGAGGCGCCTTAAGCAACACAGCCTAACCAGCTGCTTTCCCAATTATAAACCATCTGTGTTTGCTCTACATAATCTAGCCAGATGCCACATCTCCTGATGTTGTTCTAAGAATTGAGAACAAAAAAGTTATTCTCAGAACCTATCCAAATGGAGGAACTCAGCTTTGACCCCTCGAGCAAGAACTGTGGTCAATGATCACACTGACCTCAATCAGCTCAGACCTTGAGCTGAAGACACCAAGAAGACAGTGTACAGCTGGCACATATATATGAACTTGGTGACAACTCAGCAGTTCCACCAAACTGGCCTGGAGAGTAAGTGAGGGTCCTGCAGGCTCCATTGCCTCTAGCTTCCACTGTTTACACTCTTCCACTGGAATTTAAGTACCTTGTCAATGGGACTCCAACTTACACTATCCATCCTTTGGTTCCAGGGAGTTTGGCACTTAAGAAGTTGGGTTTTTTTTAAAATGGTACTTTAAATAACCTAGATGAAATTAGGAATAATTTTTCAAAATAAATTTTTATTTTTATTTTTTGATCATTTTTCTGGTATTTGTCAAGAGAGTTATATGTGTGCATATTAGTTACAAGTTGAATTATGTACTGGCATCAAATTAACACCACTGGAAGCTAAAAGGCTTTCAATAATATTAAGAATATCAAAAAGGCAATATCAGAGTAAACTTCACAGTACGCTATACCAGAACTGTATCTTAATTGGAAGGAGGGGTAGTAATGCTGTATGACAAGGTCAGTGTCCATATGCTCATTCACATTTTTTGACTTTTGCCAAGACTCCCAAGAAAAACAACTTCTTATGAAGTCTTATGATGTGAGCACTTCCCTGTTAACATCTGGATGGAAAATTCCCAACTCAACTCACAGGCAGTACATTACAAAAAACATACTTCAGAGGATCAGGTTTCCAACTCTGCCAACAGTCAAAGATTCAAAAAGAGGCTTGAAGTCCACACATGTCACATCCCTGACTTACCAATTCCCTAAGCCATCTAATATGCATGGACATTCTGTATAGCTGGTTAAAAAAGTATTTGAATTCTCATTTCCTCTCAATTAGAATTAATCTACTCGAGTAAGTTAATAAGGTTTCATAAAAAGGGATGGTTTGTGTAACTTCTAACAATTAAATATTAATAAATTCCTGTGGGAGCAAGATCAATGGAGTACAAAACATCTTCCTGAATTTTATCTTACAACGTGTCATTTTAAACAGTTATATATTTCTCTGTACTCTGTAAGAAGTTTTATACAGCACCAGAAGAGTGATGAAACCACACAGAAAAATCTCAACATTTACAGAATAAAGCATGTGCATTTCATGCTCAATTTCAAGAATGGATTCCACCACAGCCTAAAATAAATAACCATCACATATGCAATACATGTCCATAATCAACCTGAAATATTATATACACTCCATCTAGATAGTGATTAACCTAAAATCCCCCTTCTCTGGCCCTATTTGCAACACAACCAAAATGCTATAAAACCACAAGCTAATCACCTATCTTAAGTGACAATATTAAATTACCTCTATCCAGTTCCCTGTATAATTCTGCCTGACCTTTTGTGAAGAATATTTCTAGGTGTCTGGTTTTTGTTGGTCTCTTGGGTCTAGTATGAGTTTTCTCTTCCCTTAATTACAGAAGAAGAATCATAAATCTGAACCTCCATTTCTATCACTACAACATAAGGTTGAAAGTACATTCTTCTTGCGATAGAGGTGTTAGAAACACTGGTCAAAGCAAACACCAGGCAATCGTTCTTGAATTTCTAGCAGTTTGGTCTAAAAGATAGACTATGAAAGTCAGCAGAAAGTTTTTAAAATAACTTTAAAAACATTGATAAGAAATATTTATGTTTAAAAAAAAAAAACCCAAACACAACTAAAATAAAAAAATACCTGCAACTGAAAAATGACAACTCTCTGGTTATCAATTTCCCAAAACATTTCAGAGAAGTCTAAATTCCCTCATTCCTTAACCCAAATATTTCATTCCTTGACCAGTTCTTTCGCTGACACGTTTACAGAACGGTTAATTTTCTTTACAGATTTCAAAATATTCATTAGAAGGAAGCACTGCAGTAAAACTTACATTGACATTCTTTGCAGCACTTGCCATCCACATACGCCAGGGCAGAGTTAAGCGGGCAGTCAGAGAGGGGGCAAATCAAAGCCTCGCACTGCACAGTACCATTCTAGAAGAATAAAAGGTGCTTAACTGGTAGTTATATTTAGCAAGAGCAGAGATGTTCTCAAACACAGGAACTTAAAATCTATTTTTAAATGCAATGAACTCTCTAAAAATGCCCAAAAAAGACATTTTAACGTGGTTCTTTTAATAACTACAAGAACAGAAACTATACCTTTAGAATATCATCCATGCAATCTTTCAGACATGTATGATGTGTTCTTTGAGATGATAATGATCTAAGATTTTTTTAGAGGCAAATCTATTTGGAGATAAAACATTCTGCCAATCAGCAGCAAACTGACAGATTACCGTGAAATAACAACCTCACAGAACAATACTCTACCTTCTGACTTTTACACAAGAGACAATACATTTCTAAAAGGTAATATCATAGCTGCAAGAAAAACCTGAGACAAAAATGCATAATGTATTTAACACTAAATTCAAAACATTTTAAATAGCTATCAGCCAGATTTAATACCATGGACTAAGTCCTTTTCTCATCAACCACAGAACTCTAAAAGCAAAACTAACATCCCTCCAGAAATATAAAGATCAAAATCATACTAAGCTTAAGGAGAATCATTTAGTGAATTATAGATAGCAGCAAATCAATCTAAGGTGCAGTACAGACAACAACGGCCTTTTCACCAATTTCTAATGGCTTTCAGATTAGGCATGAGTTCAAATGGAATTAATGAGTTTTAAATGAACTGACAATAACAAAGACACCATGGTTTGGTACCTGAAAGGATACTTGCAATTGCTTCTGGAGTTGTGATACCTTTGGGGATCTTCCATTCACCTAACAAATCTTCTTCATTTGTGATATAACAGATCATGCATATGACCCTGACATTTTACTCTTTATTACTTATTGAGATGTAACCAAAGGCAACTAAAGCGAATCAGGCACAAGGGATCTATTAAATCATTTGCTAAGGAAAAGGCTGTGTTTATAGTGATAAAAAGCAGGGAATTAATTACCCAGAGAAACCATTTGCAACTCAGTGCATGGGAATAACATGACAGTTAAGTATATTGCATAGCATCTGCCTTTGGTGACATGAATTATAGGAGAGCTACACATGCTGGCATTCCTGAAACAATAGGAAAATGTATTTATTAATATTATTCCTTCGATTTAGAACAGGTTTTCTAGCACTTTGTTGTTACTACCTAGCATACATCTGGAAGTTTCCTCATTATTTGCCTCAGTAAAACTGTAATCAGAGGAAGCACTAGAGTTCCTGAGCCTCCACTCAAACTGTAGCCATACCATGCAAGTGCAGTTCTTACAGCCATCTGTCCAGGATTCAAACTCTCGGTAAGTCATGCCTTTCATTGTGCAGGTCCTTTCACAGTAGCACTGATCCAACTTGTTCATCCTCTGCTCAGCTTGGGACAACTGTATTTACATTTCACAAAAAAGTTTTGAATTTTTAAGTGGTTTCCACATTAGTATTAACATGATTGAAACTGTCCCCCTTATCATCAAACATGCAGATGAGAGAATACATGCAGGAAAATGCAGTCAAAGATAACAAAACAATTATTGTCAAATACAACATCGTTAAACCACCAGTCATTCGGAGATGGAAACTAAGAAGCAAGACACAATGCATTTCAGCTTTCTCTAACATTAGGGACCATCATGAAACAAAGGGATTAGGTCAAGATGGGTATGGCCTCCAATTTCCGATATTTGTATGTGGGAACTGACCAAGAATCTTTCTCTCCATAAACTACTTGCAGATACTAGGTTGTGCACAAAAGACCTGAATCTGAGTAGAGAGGCAAAATTGGAGATAAAGCTCAAAACCAACATGTTAGCAATTGTTTCTCCACTTCAGCCAAGGCGTTTTTAACATTTGTGTATCAAATCAGCCAGGTAACAGCATTCCTGCAGACACCTAAAGAGCTAACATTTAAAACCAGAAGACTAGTCTATGTTCACTGGCAGACGTGAATGATTTTGGTGTGATATTCTAAGGAAAAAAAAAAAAGACAGACAATGCTGCTTTGGGTTCTTAATTCCTTGTCTTGCATATATTTTGTCTGAACATGCCTTTGGCAGCTCAGGTCTAGAAAAGTCTTGGACCAATAAGTCTTGCTGCAATAAGCACTATAAGCACAATAACCTACTTCATTCTAGGTTTATTGACTTGTTAGCCTAATAGATAGAGCCTGAATATCAATGAGTCCTTTCTTGCTCAGGAATTTGGATTCTGTTCACTATTAAAAGATACGATTCTATAAAAATATTAAAACACAAGAAACCTCTCTGAACTGGGAATTTGTATGTATAGACACTAGGCACAGACATATAAATACATATAAAAATACCATGCAGGCGTGTTCTGCACACACCCACGTGCACATCCCCACATATGCACATATAATCTAAAAAGACAGCAATTAAAGCATCAGAGTCCTCGTTTCTCCCATGTCATGACTCCTAGTAAACATTACCTTAGCTGATGTTTTGGCTAAAATGTCTTGCAGTTCCATAATTTTCTGCACAAGCCCGTGGAAGTCATTACAAGTTGGGCATGCTAGAATAACAAAATATGTATATTAATTAAAAAAAAACCCCGTGTATTCACAATAGGTTCAATCATGTCAAAGTTGACAGCCAATACACTGAAACTCAAGGTTTTGAAAAAGCTTGTAGGTCAGAAAGTAGATACAAAGCACACCTTTCATTTTATGGTATAAGAATTAATAGACTTACTGCGATTAAGATCTGGGCATTGAGAAATAAATCCTTGAGGCATGACAAGTAATTGCACATCTTGCATTATGCCCTATGTGTAAGTGGAGAGAAAAAAAGGATACATTATTTTTACCTGTCAAAATTATGTTTTCCATTCACCATGTAAAACATTAAAGCTCACACAGAAAAATTGCCCGATAAAAACAATACTTATGAATACACAGCTTCTTGCCTGGACCCAATGTAGAGATTGAAGAATAAAGAAGAAGTAAAATAGATAGATGTACAAATACAGACATACTGAATCATTTTTAAAGACATAATAACTGAATCGTTTTTAAAGACATAAGATTAAATGTCAAGATGTAATTATGTGGAAAGAGTTTGGTTGGTTTGAATTCTTTGTTATTTTTAGTTAGCCATTGCAAAAAAGCTTGAAAATGACCTTTAAAAGTAATTTGAGAAACAGTTACAGTTTCGGTTACTTTGAAACACTCTTAAATAAAATGCAAATTTTTCACTAAGCTATAACTGTCACACAGAAGTGAAGATTAAAGAAACTTGAGTCAGGAAAAAACACATTCATGCAAACCCTTTAAGATTTCGATGGGGATCTTTTCATAAAGCATGCAGAATGCTGAGAAACTACATGTCTGTTACACAGTCACATGCTGGCAAGAACTTTGGGGAAGGGGAAGTTTAGCATGAAATTCAACTATGCCATCTGGAAAGGGTCAGTTTCACCCAGAAGAATAGATCCCATGCTTGTAGGCAGACTTTACCTACGTCCTTAGTCATTAAGATATAATTAGCAGCCACTTTGCTGCTCTCCAAAAGCAAAGGCCAAATAACAATTTCAAAGTGAGCCATCCTATCATATTCGCTCCAGATGTCCCTTTCATCCATGACTCCCTCCCTGCATCTCCAAAACCCCTTCTTAGGAGAAAGAGCAAAATAATTACAAGATGCTTCCACATGTTTTCGAAGGGAACGTTTCATGACACTAAGAACACAATGCAAACTAAATGCAAAAGTCCACATTTCATCCACATACACAGGGCATTCAATACAGATGTTGCAAAGTCAAAGAAACAGCATTTTGACCTCAAGTGAATGACACAGGTTGACTCAGCAACCTAAGTGACCTACAGAGAAGAGCAGGGTCACTGGAGGGCAACTGAGAGGGTATGTAAGTACCATGCCTACCTTTCTCCCTTAACAACAAAGCTACAACCTAGGACAACTGGACGGTCTCCAATGCTGCACGAGGAGCTGCAGCAATTAGCTAACAGTGAAAAAATAGGCATGCCTGAGACAGGGCTCCACATCAGGACCTCCCACAGCACATGTTCTGGAAGTCAGGAGTAAAGACCTCTTTGAGGAGCACACCAAAAAGCTCACTGTATTAATTTCTCTGCCCTTCCTTCCTCAGTGTCATCAACTTCAAACTCATGTCGACCCAAGTTATGGCATTTTCATGCAAAGGAGGAATGGCAGGGTCCAATCCATTCAAGTTTGAAACACTCTTCACTGAACACACAGGCAAGTATTGATATTTAGCTATTAACCAACAGCAAAGCTCCTCCAACTATTTGAGGAGCTTTATTCATCATACACCAACTGTGATATGAGCTGAGTCTGCCATTCACCAGGAATTCAGGTTCCTTCTCATTCTCCCAAAGTAACAACAAGGAGCTGTGACACCTAGCCCACCTAGGCTCCCAAATCAGGACCTCCTGCCAGTATATGAGAGGCTTTGCACAGGCTCCTAAAGAAACCAGGGGTTCAAATTAACGCACTGCTGGATGCTAGGTACTGAGACAAGTTACATGGTACCAGAAATCAGATAGCCAGATTTGCGCTCTCAGACTTCAGACCTTAAAGTGAAACAGGTACAAATATATCCCAGTGTAAATATGCCTACTGGCACGTTGGTTTAGTGCAGCAATATTAGGTTCAAAATCAAATACAGCCAAATAAAATCTTTTTCAGAGTCACTAACGATTTTGAATACCTTGACCCCTCTAGACAATCCATTTAATCCACTCCAAGCAGCCTGATTTTCAGAAATAGCTAAGCACCTGGACCTCAAAATCAGATCAGCAGGAGTTGTCCCGCAGTGAGTGTCTAAAAATATAGACTCTCCAAAACACTAAGCAGCACCGAAAGTCCTTATCTTCTAAACTGATGAATTTCCTGTACAACAGTATCATTTTCAGATGCAGTTTGACCACTGGTATTCTATTATGCTAGAGAAATCACTTAGCACAGTATATTTTGGTTATATCGATGCTCTTTTAACAGCTATCCATTTTTGTATTTCTGTTAAGCTGGTTTATATTTGTAACTGAGGCAAAATTCTCCATGTATTTTGTTTAATTTTATCTTTCTTGAAAAGAAAGAAATGAAAAAAATATATATAGTCCACTACTGGAGTATTTATTTTTCTACACCTAATGAGCTGCTTCACAGTGGCTATGATTTGGCAAAAAGAAGAATACAATCGAGCCAAAAACTGAGCAGGCACAAAAAAAATAAAAGCTATATTTAAAAAGTATTAATTATAAATATGTAGAATAAATGAAGTGTATCTGAGATCAGTTTAAGCAATGCGTTAAATATTTTCTGATTTAATTCTTGGAATTAACTGTTTATTTAAGCCAGAAATATAATTTTGCTGCTTGTTTAGCAGATATCCTCATAGTCTTCTGGAGGAAACACATATTGAATTGAAAAATAAAGTCATGGTTCAGCTTTCACATCTGAGTGCCCCACTGGACCTCTGTACTTCATAGACAACACAGATATAAATTAGCATTTAAGTACAGCAAACAGTATTTCAACACCCAAAATCTGATTGCTGTGAAAACCATAGTCAAAGTGTTTTACGCTGAAAAAAGATTTAGCAGGCCATATTTTAAAAAGTGATTGGGTCTGTGATCAACATCATCAATTTTGTTTTACAGCTCAAGCAAAAAGATGCCTACTGGGAGAAAAATCAGACTGCCATGTGGAAAGCATCCACAGGGATGCCATCATTTGTTAAAGCAGCTCCAGAGAAGACCGAGGCCGAACCACAGATAGTGGCTGTGACCAATGAGTGCTATCTAATGGACTCAGAGGAATCAAAATTTACACTCCAGTTCAACATAGCATTCACTTTTTCAATCTTGCTATACACCAGGTGCTTGCTATATATACACACGTTAAAGCAGAAGCAGTAAGCAAAAAACATGCACAAATGTTATTCCTCTGGAGGAAAAAGCTTTCTCTTCACTGATGCTAGTCATCTCATTTATTTCTGAGCCGAGAAGTTATTGTGATGAAATCTAAATCCTACAGAAGCAATGAAACTGGAGTTTCCTAGACTGTAGTGTTCTGTGACACACAAAAAATGCATCTAGCTATGAAACAGACAATCATCTGACCATTCATTTCCTGGAATTCTGTTGCACTTGGCCATTTACCTTTCCCTGTATTAGGCTGCTGTTGGCTGTGCCATTTGGTGACACTGAGCCCTATGCATCCGGCTCTGCGACTTTATTTGGTGAAGTCCGGTTTGATGGAAACACAGCTCACTGCATCAGATATGCTGATACACAACACATGGCCCCAAGAATTGTGTTATGATTACAGAAGCACAGGCTAGTTGAGGTTGGGAGTCATATCCCGAGATCATCTTCTCCAACTGCCCTGCTCAAGCAGGATCAGCCACAGCAGGTTGCCCAGGACTGTGTCTGAATGGCTTTTGAATATCTCCATAGTAGTCTTACTCTGACCAACCTCACAGTAGAACTGTTTTCTTATGTTCAGATGGAATTTCAGGTGTTTCAGTTTTTGCCCATTGCTTCTTGGCCTGTCAATGGGCACTACTAAGAAGAGTCTGGATCCCTCATCTTCATTTCCCCCACACATTCAGGTATTTACACGTATTGAGAAGACCCCCCCCAAGCCTTCTCTTCTCTAGGCTGAACAATCCCAGCTCTCTCAGCCTCTCCTCACATGAAAGATGCTCCAATCCCATCATCATTTTTATTTAAGTTCACTCTTTTCCTTTCAGGGAATGCATACCTTAAAATAACCATGTGCATTATTCCTCTGTCCCAGCCAGAAGGTTGTACCCAGAGGTAAGTCCATGAAGGGCTTCTCCACAACTCTTTCATAAATTCTGAAAAGGAAGGGAAAAATAAAGTCCCAAGTGGTTATAATTTCATTTACACAGAGCTGGAATGCTCCAAATATAACAACTTCTGATAAAACAACACTCTTTACTTACTTATTGCAGTCCACATGTAAAATCAAGTGAGAGGCACTGATTGCTAAGGAAAGCCTGTGCCATTTATCATCTGCCAAAATGTATGGGAATACTTCTGTGTGGGAGCGATGACTGCCTGAACGATAATGCAACCTGATTTCATTTCGATGACCACTGCTTTCCAGCTCCAGGTACCTGTACCATAAATGCACCATCATGTCATGAACCATTCTTATCAGCACAGCAATATTTTACATAACAACTCATTATCATGCAGGAACTATTTAAAAGTGGGGGAAAGACAAGCAAGGGGATACAAAGATGAAGATAGACACTTTCCAGAATTGCACTGCATTCTTCTTCTCAATAACACATAATAACAGGTTCCAACTTTCATGTAAGCACACAAGATCCCAAGCCAAATATTTTTTCTTCTAGCAACACTATTTTCCATAACATGGTCTGATTGGAAATATAATTACCCTATTATGAATAAATGCCTCATATCCTGAAAGCACAGTAAGGATACTCGGAAGGCATGAATGCACAAAAGACAACATCAAGTTTTGCAATAGGGACATCATTAGCCATTACCAGCCAGGGAAGTAAGCAAGAACTGAGACTGGACACTGCTTTGTTTGCTTTTGGATGTACTGTTAACATCTCCTTTCTTTTTTTGTAATGAAATTTCTCCAAAGAAATACAAAAATAAGAAGTGCTAACTCTTCAGAACAATTTATATATGTGTACATATTTGCTCTGTTAAATAATTATGTGTATTTGTGGTGTGTGTGTATATATATACACACATGTATGTATATGTATGCACATATATGTATATACACAGTAAAAAAACAGTATTGCAGCTGTACCAAGATAAGTGCACCATACAAGAGATTTGCAGATTGCAAACACAAGCTTTGCTGGTAAAATTCCAGCAGATCAATTTAAAAAGCACCCCATAACCAAACTTGGTACTTAGTCAGACAGGCCTATTTCTTGCATATCGGATCTCTTCTGGGAACAAGCTTGACAAACCATTTGTCTTCTAAGTACTAAGCGTCTCAATTTAAAGTCGTGTGTGTCCCGCCCCCCCCCCCCCCCCGAAAGCTTTTAAAACAGGAAAGAAAAACAGAAATGGGGATTCTCTAATAACCATATGCAACCTACAGCTAAAAAGCAAGGGAAATAACATAGTATGCGGTGAGATGCACAACAACTGGGAGAAAAATAGACAAATTTTTGTCTATTTTTGCTGCTACATCTGCAATCAGGCATGACAGTGGTTTGTAATCTGAGTGCACACGTATTTTAGGGTGATGTCGTTTATTTTAACAGGCTATCTATATTAAAGAACAGACAAGACAACGACTGCAGTTTTCAAGAGTGAAGATGAGACCAAATCAAAACCATCTTGTACAATCATTATCCCTAGGAGGAGGTTGGGCTCACTGCACATCTTTCCTTCCTTCAGATTGTTTCACGGTGGAGCATGCCTAGCAACAGCACAAAAACAATTACCCTTTTGCAAAACTGGCAAAGGGCAATTTCTTCCCAAGTATTAACAAAGCAGTTAACTAGAGTCAGCAGTAAATTTTAGAATCTGAGATAATTTACCTCCTCATAGCCCAAAAATGATTTTTGCATTGGCAAGAAGTGTAAATTAATTGAAGGCCTGGCTGGAAAAAAATTGGGCAATAGTGATAGGGCATCAGTCAACTTAATAATCTCTTTCATAACTCAAGCTTCAAGAATAAAAATAAGGTCACTCTCAACCTAACAGAGAAGGGGAACATTGCAGAACTGGACTCCTCCAGCAACTTTCAAGTGTCTCCACCCAGTTGCAGATACAATCTGGAAAAAGAAAGGGATGGATATGTTGAAACATTCTATCCTGGCAGAACCAACAGCTAGCTCCTACTCTCTTAAAAGTCAATGGCAGAACTGACGCCAGCACACAGAGATACAGGCAGGCAGGGAACAAACTACAACAGCAGACATACAGTCAGTACAGAAGGTATAAAATGAACACTCATATTGCCCCTTATGCAGGTGAGATAATGAAATCTGAGGCTGAAACATGGATTTCCCAATAAATAGAAGACATGACGATAAAAAATTTCAGGAATTAACAACTGCTGAGAGAGGATGCTGACATTTGATGACACTGCAATAAGCAAGGAGATCTTCCTACACAAAGCTGTGCAAAAATTGTGGACACTTGGGGTTTTGTTTTAACTGTCATTGCCTGTGGATCTCAAAAGAATTAATCTCTTTTGTTCTTCCATTTAGTAAACTAACAAATACATCTGCCTTCTAAAGGCTTGATGATTGTTAGAGAAAACATGCATTGAAATGAAAAAAGAAATAATAGCCATTAGGAGAATTATTAGGAGAATAATTTATGGTTTACTAATAATCTGTAGAGGCAGCAGAAAAACACAATTAGAAAAGCAAGTAGAATGACAGCTGGAACAATATTCCCTTCAGCTTGAACTAATGCCATGACACTGAAACACAGGGAAGTGAAAGTTAATCACTTTCACTTCATTTTTTACAAAATACTGTGCTTGCTATTCCACTTTTCTGTATTTACTTAACTACCTGGACTTAAACAGCTTTGGCTCAGTCTCATGAGCTTCAGAAGATGGGACAAGTCTCAGCACTGACAAACAGCTATGGGTGGAAATGCAAAGTCTGCCTGCAGTGAGGCTTCTTGCGCTGTCTGTGAGACTGTGACAAAGCACAGACTTGGGTACGCACTTTCCAAAGGCTTGGTAGAGTCTTTGAAAAAGTAAGCTAAGCATTAACAAATAAATCTGGATTTTAAAAACTCTTTTCTAGTTACAAAAATAGTCTTCCAGTGACAAAATTTCTCTGAATGCTCAGAATTACTAATCTTATGAGCGAGAAAAGAGGGTGATCTTGTTTCCTAAAGAACTTACTCCCAAAGGAAACAATAACTGCATCATACTGCAGTCTTCTCCTAACCAAGAAACTCATTACTGAAAAAGTTTTAGAGGAACCTCATCGGCTGAATTACTGGTTTCTTGTCCACACCAGCCCAGTCCGGCCCACCCATCGCAGGGATAGCGTCACCCAAAGAATTCCCATTACTAACGTCATTACTACTTCTCCCAGCATCTCCAAGGAGCTCATCTATGCTGTGAAAGGCAAACAGCTCTAAGTAAAAAATAAACTGCAATGAGAAACACAGTACAACAGGAAAACCTGCTTCCCCTTTACTAATGTCCATGATCTCTGTGGTTGTTTAATCAATACCAGCCTACACGCTTTGGGCCAAATGGATTTAACTTAGTAGAGAGATGATACGTGCTTAGGTTTACTATGTTTGCCATATGGAGAAGAAAATAACAACCTGAAAAAAGGTTGTTACATCTCCGCAGATCACTCCGAGCATGCACAATCATTACAAAGGCAACAGCTACGGCCACTGTAAGATCACTCGCTCTGCTTGGAAACCAGCCAGGCAGCGATCCCTTATGTACTGACTAAGGCTGAGCCTATTTTCGTAAGAGGAAGAAATTTGTCTCAAATGCCCTAGAGGAATTCGAGACAGAAAACAGCAATGTTTTATCTGCTGCCCAGCACTGATCCATCATAACTGCTGGATTAGAGTTGAGAGTCAGCAGATCTGCTCAGCTGCGGAGCTGCTACTGCTCGTCCCAGTGAAGGGCACGTGGTCTGCACAACCCTGCGCAGGACCTGCTCTTCAGGCTGCAACAGACCACCATGGGAGAGACTGTGGAAGTAGAAGTCAGGATGTATAGCAAAAAGGTGGATATTTAGGAGGTGAAACACCAGGTGGTCCTGGTGTATGCAGTAGTTGTCTTTGAGAAGAGAGAGGTATGGCCCTTCCATTGGTAACACCAAGTCTTTGATGGCTCACTCGCTCACATTTGGCACCCTTGCTCACACAGCAAACACACTGTAGCTGCCCACTCTTACTCCAGGCAACTAATAAAAATCAACTTCAATTTACAGCATGTAGACAAATATTTTAGAAGCTAAAGGCAAGATATCATGCCTGCTGCTTATGAGTTTATTACAGGGTAGGGGTTTTTTTTAAGCTTTTACTACTCACATTTATAGGTATAATGTTAAAAGAGTTCTTCATGGCTCTTATCTACGCTAAGAAGAAAAGGAAAACCAATAAAATTAAAGAGGAGTGTGAATTTAAGAAAAATTAAAATCCTTATCTCCATTACTTATAAAAATCCTTATCTGAAGATTTTTTGATACAAAAGTTCTGGCTTTTTTGTTAGGTATAATTACATAAAACATTAAAAAAAAAGATCCTACTCAGTAGACCCTATTCATTGCAAGCTATGGCTACAATAGCAGTAAGCAATTCTGCTGGGTGTAGATTATGAAGATGTAAAAGCAATTCACACTGCACAGCCACCACATTCAGCAACGTGTTATTTGCTGGTTTTCATGGTACAATGACTGGGCAGTCAGGAGTGTGAGCCTTACTTTTCTATTTGGAAGTAACACTTAAAGTGTTCTGAAACATTAATGAGGAGTTTTTACTGCTTGGTGCACACCCTAGAACAATATGGCATTAAAATATCCCCAGATGGATTCTAAATGCCAAGTGGCAACTACACTATACCTGCAAAAACCTAGTCCCCACCTCTCACTTACACTACTGCTTGGTCTTACTGGCTTTGCCCTTTTCCCGACCCTCTACAGCTCTACATAAGCAAGAGATGACTGGTGATTTTGCCAGGGAGTGATAAATAAAAAAAAAAAAAGGTATTTTTCTGGATAAGTTGGTAGCACTTAGAGCAAGTGCACAGTGGGCAGAAAAGCCACCAATTCAGTTTCTGTCCCTTTCTTTTGCTGAATACAGATTTAGAGCCAGACAAGAATTTTCTGACATACAACAATTTTTGTTCAAAAATGCTGATCCATTCATTAAAACCAAATCTTTTGACAGAAACAAACATTCTCGCAGCAAGGCTTGTGGGGTCCAGGATGAAATGCTTGTTAAAATGAGAGACAGAGAGAGCAAATCTAAGGCGCTCTGACTTTTTCAAATATTCCTAATGCCATAGTTATTACCTATTTGAAAGCAGAGATCCCAAGGAAAGAGAGGTCAAAATCAGAAGAGGGTATTTCCCTTATCAAAACAGACTCCACAAACAGTGGGACAGTAAAACCAGTCTCTCAGGTCAACCTGATGAGGCTTTTCCATTGCATAATATTCATCAATCAAAAAGAGTAAGTCATGTACAAGAGCAAGTTGATTTCAAGTCCTATGGCTATACTAATAAATAAAGCCAGCAAGGCCCATCCCATGGCCCTGAAGACAAATATTAACAGTGGTGCTCCACTACAAGTAACACCCATATGGGTGGTCTCTCCCACTTCTTCCCTAAAATGGGTGGGTTTTTCCACACTGCCTGTGGGGAACAGTCCCTGGCCAATGCTACTCCACAAACCCTGCCCTGACATCATCTGCAAGGGTGCTAACTGCAGGAGACAAAAGCATGCCAAGGAAGATGCTAACAATTATGCAAAATGGACAACAGCAGGCCAGTGTTCCAGCCTGGTCCTGGGCACTGTTTGGTTTACTAGCATAGCCCTGGCCAGGAACTGCCAACAAAGCTTTTTACTGCATTGAGTGGGGAGAAAAAAAAGAAAGAAAAAAAAAAAAAAGAGAATGACACTCCTCAGGACACTTGTCTCAGATGGAAAAGAACCAAGTTCAAGTCCATGCTCCAAGTCAGACAGAGCAGAGATTAACGGTGCGAGGAAAATGCCTCTGAAGTACCCCAGCCAGCGAGCTACTGATCATTCTGGCATTTACATCTCTTCTGCTGTTTATTTTCTTCTACCACAAAAAAGGTCAACCATTTCAGCTTCGTTCCAGCATGACTGCTTATCACACTGGATAGCTATGGAGGACAGCTGGAGAGGAAGAAGGTGCATTACTGATGTGCACAGAAGACGGAGCCCTATGCTGGGACATGCAGCAAGGAACACCCTCCACATCGGGATGGTCATGGGAGAGAACAGCCAAGCAACAGATGACTGGAAGGGCAGAGAGACACCATGTCTGTACCTGACTCAAACTAACAAAGCATGTGGGAGAAAAATATATGTCAATAAGATCTTGTTTCTATCAACATCTTGCAGCCCCTCATCTGACTTCAGTGGGGCTGCTGTGATTTGGAAGACTTTGCTGGCTTTGAAGGCAAGAACTTGCCTCTCACCTGAGAGATCTCTCTGCTCACCTCCCACACTTTGAGCTCAGCTATGCCCTTAAATCAGCGTAGCAAAATCTTGCCTTCCCCACCTGCAGAGTCTGCATAGCTTCTGCTGGGCTTAGTGCAATGATCCAAGAACCCCAGGTCATCACAGGAGCAAGATATCCTGGACCCTCTAATTTACTGCTGATGACAAGGCAGCACTCCCAGCCAGCCTTCCCGCAGAGCTTGCGGGAGCTCAGCAGGGGCTAGAAGCAAGAGCTGAGGTCCCACCAAGCTCCCTGAAGCACTCTGAGAAGAACTATTCACCCAAAAGGTGCTGGCTTGGCCTTGCAAAAAATCAAAGCTGGTGTTACGGCACATTGTCCATGCTGTTCCTGTTCGAGCTGTGAATATGAAATCAAATTCCCAAACCAGGAAATACTTTTTGAAACACAATTCTTGCCTTTAAGCAATTGCTCTCATGCCTCCCATCTCTCTCACTAAACCCATTTATCAATATATTTATTCCCATTTTGTTCTATCACACGGCCCTGTTACTACCAATTTTGCCTATCTGAAGCTTCCTTTCCTGCTAAAAACCAAGGCGGGAAGAAACTTTCCCAGATCAAACACTATAAAAACAAATGGCATAAACGATCCCTTTCACTCCTTTTCTTGACAAAGCTTCTCCATGGAGAGCAAGAGAACTGCAAATACAATAAACAACTTTCTGATATATATATATATATATATAAAAGTAAAAGCAAAAGCCAGTTTCAAGCTAACTCTTCCCGTTTCCCACCCTGACAGAATACAGATTTGTTATTTATTTGTTAATAGAAGCATTTTCAAACAATAGGAGAAGAATAACAGTATCTGTCAAAACTCACATTTCAACTATTTCAGTGGTGGTTTTCAGCATCATAGGCAGGGACAAATCTTTTGCCTTAGTCCAGAAGGTCTTGTCACTAGTCTCAACTCAAACTCCAGGCTCGTATGAGCATTTTGTAACAAGTTCTCAACGAAATCACCCTGGATTAGTTGGCACTGCTATGATTTACATCAGCAGACAGGCTAACCTGACTTGATTCAACAAAAGTTACAGTAAGGTGGTTTTAAGGCGGGTGCATTACAATAATTTACATCCTATTGGCAATTTTTTTTTTCTTTTTGTCGGTCACGAAGGGTAAACTAAACTGAAGCAAAAAAATCCAGGCAATAGTGACAAGGCATCAATCAATTTAATAACAACCTTTATAACCAACACTTAAAGAAACGGGTCATTTCCCATGTTATGGAGACATTAAGCTGAGTATAACACAATTGCTGCTTTACAAATATTTCCCTCCAACCAACCACGCACTCGGGGATAGAAGTTAATCTCCCACACCAACAGAAATAAGGAACCTTTCTCTTTTGGGGTCGAGGCAAGAGCCCAGCCAAACAGCCAGTGGTTATACAGAGAATCCTTTGTCCCACAGAATCTTCTCACGCACTAGAAAAGCAGTGAATGAATGTAAGAAAAATACCTTTTTTTGACACCTGTGATGAAACATGCAAACTGCATCAAAAGAAAAGGTGGCTGACACCAGAGGAGATTTAAATCGCTAGAGAAAGTCAATTCAAAAGCGATTATTATGAACAAAATTTAAAGGGTCCATAATTATTGTCAGAATAGTAAGAAACAGCAACTAAGATTTACTACCAAAAAAAAAATAAAATACAGAACGTTACAACCCTCCACTCTTTCCAAATAGCACAAAGTGGTTTAAAAGCAGAAATAAGCTATTACTTCTTTTGGCACAGGGAACAACCACATACAGATTTAATGCTTGAAAATTAATCCCATGTTATTCTTACCTAACATCTACTCTGCAAGTTATTGATGGAGAGGGGGAGAGCACCCCTCAAAACAAAACCAATATAACTCTACAGTATTGGCTTGAGTGGTAAATACTGAAAGTTTTTCCTCAGTGTAATGTGTTTGCAGCAGATTTTGTGCTGTTGGAGAGGGGACTTCACACTGCAGTCAGAAATACAGATACTCATACATCAAAAGCAGGGAACATACAGTTCCACCTCTATTTTAATACAACGGTCAAATGATAGAGCAAAATTCATGCATCAGGAGTTCACCTCTGGCAACTTATCTCCTTGTACAGCTAAATCTGTAAGAGAGAGAAATTGTCACAGATAATTTCCTCCTAGACACCTAAAGAGGTCTGAAACTGCTGTGCAGTACAGCCCATTTGACAGCAGACCATCATAAGACACCAACAGCTGTGAAAACAAATGCTAAGTAAGGCAGAAATTGAATAAATTAGTAGAGTTACACAATTAAGTGTAGGGAATGCCTGTCCACAATATTCTATTGTTTTCAGTGCTCCATTTCGGGATAGAAAAAGCATTAACTGAAGGAAAGAATAGTTAAACTACAATCCAGTGAATTCATCCCTTAAGGGCCCTAAAACACAGTATCTCAAGAGATATGAATATAATATTTGTTCCATAAAGCCATCTAACCATGAAGGGAGGAAAAAGCTTTATTACATCACTCCACTGTTGCCAATTAAATGAAAATATATGATGGAATAGTGAGACCTAACATATATTACAACCCCGTCACAGATTAAAATCAGCTCTCTACTGATTCCTCCATCAAGTAGAAGCTGAGACAAATTCAGAAGTGAAACGAGGAGGATAATTCAGCTTAAACTGAAGGCTGAGAGCCAAGTACACAGCAATCAGTGTTTAACAGTGCTTCCACTCGGACTAAAGGCATCAATTCATTAACAGCATTCAAAATATTTACCTTGGTATTGCAAAGTACAATGCATTTTAGGCAGGGCACTCTATGTGGTCAAGGTGATCCTCTTAAGAAAACATTTGTAACTTCTGCCTTTCAGATATATGCCATACATAAATCTGTATTCAGCTGCCTGAAACTCATCTGAACAATTACTGATGTGCAATTTGGATCCCCTGACACCAAGAGTTTTCTTGAGAGTACCACTTCCAAGTTGTAATCGAAACTACCACTGCCTGAACTCCTCGGCTGCTCTAGTCAGTGGGGGAAAAAGCAATCTCTGTGGAAGAATATGATTATATTAGAAAGGGATAGTTACAGGTACTGTTTCAGATTCTTTCACTTTAAGATCAGTTTTAAAGGATTTGAATATATTAAACACTAGAGAAAAACATAATCATTATAAAAGGGGAAGGTGGCTTTGATACTCAAGCAGGAAAAGAAAAATAAAAGCATTTAATAGAGTAGAAAAAGATTACTGTATCTGCAGAAAATCCTTTCAGGAGCTACTTTTCGTGGTGACAGCAACAGCCCAGCCTCAGCACATGCCCAAGCCTCTGATTTACATGGAGAACTTCTGCATCTATCTGATAGCCCAGGAAGAGCATTCACCACATGACGTTAGAGAGGAAACTTTGGGAGAGCAGTCTTGTCAACTTCTTAAGACCCAAAGCCTTAAGTAGTTGCATGACCGTATCTCAGTGGATGTATTCATTTTTGATGTTCCTCAAAAGGGAACCAGGAAAAAAAAGAACACAGGCGGATGGCATGGATGAACCAGATTCAAATGAGATAAGCAGCATTATGGTTGTACGGCCATGCGACCTGGACACCAGCACTGCTCTAACCTTTCCTTTTCTTTGCTATGGCTGGATAGAATCAATTTAATGCATTCTTGTTCCCATAAGACCAACAGCGGGTCTACTTGCCCAGCCTTACTCACTTCAAGAATTAATTATTTTCCCAAACAATGCCTCAAATTCTTCTGCAACTCTTGAATTCAAGTTCATTACACTTTTTTTTTTTTTTTTTGTACTTTTAACACTCTTTATGTGCACTGAGTGGCAGTGTTTCCTCCCACTTGGCCACTCTCCAAGATAACATTTGTCGAGTTTTGCTCTGTTGTACACTATATATTTTTTTGATCTTCTATGGCATGTCTCTCTTTCTTCATGCCATTCCTGAAGCCAGGAAAGGTTTTCTAGCAAACATTGCCGCCTTTCAAAAGGCTATGGTTATCCTCTTTTCCAGAGTCTGAGAGTTTCACATTGGTGACCTCTTTGCCCACCTCTGCAACTATTTTGGCACATGAAGGTTTCATCTCTCATTTTAAAATTTCAGATATAGTTGTGTTAGCCCTATCAGTACCCCAACCAATCCATGTTTTTCCTACAAATGCAGAAACAAGCTTTGTCAGAGCACAGCTGGCCCTGCAGATCTACTTTCTCATTTGAGACGGAATAAACTTTTCCATCTGGGATGATTTGCACATATGGTGGTACAGTCTGAGTTTGAAACTCAATAATCACAGCCGCCCAGCTCTGCCCCTCGCACAGTGCTCACTCCTGCAGATGAGAAGTAGGTAACAGTTAACAGAGAAGCCCCTTCACTCTTCTATGATATAACATCAGTAAACATCGTCCAGGAGACATTCAAACACCCCCCTGCAACATTTAAAGATGCTTTTATAAACTTAGTGCAATGATTCATAGGAATGTTTTTCCCTTCTTTTTCTTGCGGTTGGTGGGGTTTTTTGTTTGTCTGTTTGAATAGGTGAATCGCAGAAGATGGGGCCTCTGGGAAATAGAAAAAAAAGTAGATTTGGACCATCTTCCAGCACAAAATAATTTTGATGCCATGCCTGCTCATGAGAACTTGTACACTCATGAAAAAGGAACAGATATTTTGCTTTGCCTGAACATCTCTCTTGACCTTCTCTTTGTTTTTTTTCCTCTTTTGTAGTTAGAGTGTCAAGAAAGAAATATGGGATTGTACACAGGAAAATAAAAAGGACTATGAACCTAAAGCAGAGATCATCTGTTGCTTCTGTTAATGACTGCTTAGAAAGTGCACATTTTAAAACTGTTTTATTCTGTCACAGAATCATAGGGCAGTTATCTTTAACAGCCATTACTCAGACAGATATATAAATAATATCTTATTTCTCTAGCAGTTGTTATCCTATCAAAGGAATAATCCTTAAATACTCCATGTCATTCCCTTTAGTTTTTTAAGGCTGACGACATTTTGAGTAAAATGCTCTGCCATCCATGGGAGGTGTAAGTCCATAACTGGAGAATATTTTTGCTTTTTTTTAAACTGCTTGCAGCGTTAAAAACCAACTGGTGAAGAGGGCCAGGCTTTGTGAATCAGTGCAGCTATATTGACATGACAGCTTTACTCCAGCTGAGCATCTGGTCCTTACGGTTATGAACGACAAGAGAGAACTGGCTTTTCATGCCTTCGTGGCAAGAGACATTTAAAGAGTAACAGCTGTTCCACTTTCCCTTGGCCAATTTGGACTTGTGATTTTTTTATGGATCTGCACAATATGCCTACCCAAACACTATAAATATTTGCAAATTACCTGCTGGACAACAATTTTGCCCCAATTCATGTTCAAATTTTTACTGCATAAATACATCTACTTTCATTAACTAGCATACAGGTAGCAGTACTTACCTGTGATCTAAATGATGGATTGAGAGAATAACCCCTGAATTCAAATGGGCTTGTTTTAAGGTCACCAGGATTGTGAATTCATATTTATTTCTTAATTTCTGAAAAAAGATTTCAGCTGTTTCTGGAGATGCCTTTACACTTCTTGAAGTATCTAAAAAAAAAAAACAAACCCATAACAGAAAAACACTCAGTATAAAATCTTATTTTACTTTACATCCTCAACTCAAAGAGTTTACAGAAATCACAAGCTACTTCTGAGGAGCACAACTGAACACACAGGCAGAAGCAGGGACCAAAGTATTTTAAACACCAGCTTCTACATGCAATGGGAGCCATTTCAATGAAAGAGAGCACATTTTCCAGGACACCCATTCCATTCTGGGTGGGGGGGTTTCATTTTGTTTTTAAGACAAGGTCGTAACTCTTTTACTTTCTCCATGGATGGCCAGATGGTACCTTTAATGTCTCATCCAAAATACGGACTCACTAGCAGTGAAGCACAGAGTGACAACATTGGATACAAGCCTAAGCTGTGAAGTGCAACCTGAGCAACTTTTTAATGACTTCTTCAAAAACGTTATGCTTAATAGCTATGCACAATTAATTAAAAAAAAAAAAAAACAGCATCTCTTTAGGGACAATTTACTCAGCTTTAAGTAATAGTTATAAATTAACTTATAAACTCACCCTCTTTCAAAATATATTGTCGCTAATTAATCACTATATAGTCCAGTTATGCAGAATGCTGCTGCTGCTTCTTGCACAGGATGTCATGAACATTTGTTAGAGTAATTGCACACACACAATAAAGATTTTAAAAACCCACACCCAACCAAGACTGAAGTAATGTTTCTGCTGACTTTGCATAGAACATGCATAGAAAATAAAAAGGCCCGACCTTAAGCCCTTTGAGAGATAATTTACAAAATAAGATGTCAAATGCTAGAAAAACAATTCCCAAGGTTTTCCATTTTACATTAACTAGAAAAAAATTAAAATATATTTTTAATGCACAAAATCAATTCATTAGCGTGTGTAAGCAACTGTGTAAGAACTAAATCAATTCACAAGCTCCTTGTCATTGCAATTTGACCATCCTGCTCCTACTCAGGGACGCTAATTCAGGGACAGCAACAGCAGCAGAGAGCTAGCTGCAATAGAAATTGTGATTTCTTTTGGCAGCACTGGAGCTGAGTCCTCAAATAAGCTTACACTGCTGTTCTTAAAAACAGGTTTATTCTTTAAGCTGTACCTATGAAGATGCTACTCTGTACTAACAGCAAACAGTTTGCTGTGGTTTATGGACCAGGAATACTGTTTAATATGTGTTTAAGAAATGCAACAACCTGTTCAACCCTGAAGTCCTAACCAAGCTCCTGCACAGTGTCACATCAGGCTGAATTTGATTAATCTTTTACAAAGGGGAATCCAGAAGACCAAAAAAACGGAGGGGGGGGGGGGAAGAAAAGGTCGTTTAAAGCTTTTTGTGAAACTTCACATCTTTTCTACTCTAACTCCCTCACTCTAGCAGACATCCATGGTATTTTAATGGAATTGTTAATAAATCATAAGGCAACTCAAATACAATTACATCAAAGCATTCATTTTTAGCCAAGGGACACTAACAGAGTGGAATGACATAGGTTTGCATGCTGGGAGATAGTTTAACTGCATTAACAATTTCTAGCAATATAAACAATCTACTCCCAAAGAGACAGAGCAGAGGAAGGACACACAAGGAACATACTCTCTAATCACGATCACAGGATCCTCATGCACTGCAGCTCTCAGCAGCAGCTTTCCTACCAGGATACAGAGGAACATGGGAAAATACAGGTGTGGAACTCACTTAAAAGCCTGTAGAGTCCGATTCCTAGATGCAAAGCACATCCTCCAACCCCATTTGCCATTGGGGTGGGGAGCTGGGTTTCTCAGCTTCGAAAGCCCAGCCAACATCCTCTTCTACTGCAGGTTCACTATCATTAGAGCATCTACAGAGTCTGCTTTTGGGCCCACAAACCTATTACGTGTTTACAATGAAATGAGAACAATCTCATTTTGATTAATGACAGATGATCCAACAAAGTATAATCAAACTCTATTTGTGTGCTTGTGCACATAGTCAAAGGAGTGTCTGCCTTGAGGGGCAGAGCTCCCCTGCCTGAAGGGCTTGCAGCCTCAGTCAGGACAAGCAGGGCAACAAACTAAATAAAAGTGGGAGAGCAAAACCCAGAGCAAGCCGAGACCACTGGAATCTGGGAAGTCATCTTGCTTACATATTAATAATTGTTCCTACTTCGTAACAACATTCTTGTCCCTCCAATGGCCTTTTATACTCCTTTTAAACTTTACTGGTAAAGATATTTCACTTTGACTTCAGTAGGCTATGAGACTACAGAAACCAAGCCTATAGAGTATATACCATGAACACCCCATGCTTTTTCAGCCACATTAATTCAGGCTAATTTCCCCTCACCTGAAACATTGCAGGAGCTGCTAGGAGAAAAGGGAGGGGTAGAGAAAAAGGGCTATGTGGCTAATCAAGATGATTGCCACATCATCATCTCTCACCTCCCTGCCATTTATACAGGCCTGATAAAGTACACATCCACGTGAATGTGACAGTGAAGAAGCTGCACAGGTCCTTCATCCAACAGCTTCTCTGTCTGGTCACTTCAGTCTCACTCCGATTTAGAGAGTGAGCACACAAGAATCTATAAAGGCATTGAGGTACTGAATAGATACTATCAATTTCCATGGATGTATATTGGAGTTGGACACACTATGGTTTGATATGGCAGCAGGAAAAGATAGGAGGTATACATATCAAATGTGAATTCGATGGGAAGACAGGAGATAGGAGGAAGAGGGTTGGAGGGAAAAAAGGTCAAGCAAGACAAAAAAGAGAAAGTCATGTCAGAATTATGGGAAACAGCAGAATTGCAGAAAGGTCCCTGGCTGTTCTGGTTCTGATCCCATTGTCTCCAATGGATTTCTTTCAGGTTTCCCTCAAAATAATGAAATGGTAGTAAGAAGGCAGATGAGAAAACTGCCTTTTTCCAAGAATCCAGATTTTCCCTGTGCAGGTCTGAACCCTGGAAGACACTAGAGTGCCTCTTGGTCCCAGTTACCCTCCTCTGGCTTACCCCTCTACATCGTTCCTGGTTTTAACTACTAGCACACCCTACCAGTGGAAATCATAAATGCTCTATGCTGGAAGTGGAAAACAGCCCATGGAGACTATGCTTACTTAATAAAAATAAAATCCACAACTTTTCAATTAGAAAGAAATATTAATTTCTACCAAATTCCTATGATATTCTCATTAGCAACTGATGAAAGAAAAATATATGCGTAACACCCCTACCATTATACAAGGTCAGTTCCAATCACACATAAATAATTATCCTCCCCTCCTACAGGCACTTCTACTCTAATCGGAGCTATTGGGATGCAAACACCGTTCTACAGATGGCCTGTGCTTTAGCAAGAAAACAAACCCTCGCTGTCAAGTGGAGCTCTCCAGAGCCCTCCCAGTCCTCATTGCTGTGCTGAGAGAGGAGGGGGAAACATGGAGCTGCCTCTACACCCATAAGAGATGAATCTTTTTTGAAGTCTATTCATGTCACCCCTGTGAATCATTACCCAATCACTAGGCTGGACAAGAGTTTTCCATCCTTTTATCTATAAAACCTTATCTGGGTACCCTATAATCATTCATCATGGCCTTACACTACCTTCTTATATACAGACAAAAGTATCAAGATCTGATCAGAGCATGCTGGGAGCCTATATATTAAGATTATCATCACATTAACTGCTAGAGTATTAAATTGCCGAAACACATGGCCACTCGCTTTTGGTATTGCAAATAGGTCAGTTCATTCATGCTTGCTGTACCAAAGAGCTACACAGATTTTTGAATTATTACTACTCTGATGAAGCACTGCACCCTTCGCTCAGGGCAGGCATCAGGTAGATTTCTTAAGGAAAGACCACTGAAAGGTCCTTGATCCATTAGATTCATTCTTTTTACACTAACACAACAGTGCAAATCCCTCATTCCAACTGACTTTGAACACTAGCGGTAGGTGCTTGATAGATCACCAACTGTGCTCAATAAATACTGATTCAGGCTTGTTCTTGACATTTGGCTTCCAGTAATCATTTTAAGACCCGAGTAAAATACTTTACTGGAACTGGACTTCTTCCGTAATAGCTTGGAAAATCAAACTGGTATATCTCAGATAATAATTTGTGGTTTCTCAACAGTTACATAAAAAACTCATACTATGAATATTTCTAAGACACAAAACCAAAGGCATAAATCTTTTGATATTAGAGTGCAGAAATAAGGAGAGAACTATTAGTTTGAATGAGAAATTTGTCCCTAGCCATGATACCTACATATTGGGTTTACTTTCCTAGAGTATTGCATGTGCTTGGTTTGACCACACCATGACAACTCACAAACCCATAGTGCCAACAATCCATCTTTAATTTATACAAGAATGAAGTGCAAAGTGACAATGAAAGAAACAAAAATCCAAACTCAAAGCATGTCACATTCCTTTTTCAAGTCAAAAGTTACAGCATGGAAATGCCTTTAGAAGGAATAATAATGCTCATGTGGTAACACATGCAGCTGGTTTGAGACATGCAAGTCAGCAAAAGTACTAAAAACAACACAACAGACAGGAGGAAGGAGGCTGGAGGAAGGAAGAATTAACTCATACCGTGGTTGGCAATGATAACAATTTACAAGGACACAGACAAACAGTCATGGTGGTCAACCTTCAGCTGCAACATCTAGTTATGAGGTTATCAGCTGGCCACAGGCGCAGAAAACCAAGTCTTTTAAGATCTAACACTGCAAAGCAATCTGAAAACCCTCTGAAGAAAACCATTGACCATAAGACCTGCAGGAACTCAGCCCTTCAGAAGACAAACTTAGTGGCTGCCTCTACCCTGTGCTTGCAACAGCCATCACAACTGGGACACATTTTCCCCATCAGAGACAATCTGCAGTCAGAGCTTTGCAGCAAACACCAAAGCCACACAAGTGTCTCCTGGAGGTGTCAAGTGTAGACATTGTTATTTCAGTCATGCTCATGAGATGATAATTGCTACGCTATAAGTCTAACTTTCAACAGCACTCACTCCATGGGTCCAAAGGCACTTCCACCAGTCTAAACTGGTGCTGCAGAAAGAGGCAGTTCTACCCTTCGCTCTGCCACCATCCTTTAATTCTTTCTCCTCATCCCTATGGTGACAACTTCATTCATGCGAACATACAAGGAACCATCTCAGGGAACCGATCCAGCTATTACTAGCTGAGCCCTCCCGCCCCACTGAAAAGAACAAAAAAAGTGTTGGAAGCAGCCAGGAACAAGTTACTAGAGATAAGCAGGAAAAATTCCATACACAGCACCAGCAGCGTACTAAATTGCACACTGAAAAGTCTACATGCAAATACAGTTTAGGACAAGCCATTCATTACAGATGTTTTCCAGTCCAGAATAAAAACAAACAGTTATTAAACGGAATGGTTAACTTGTCTTAGCAAAGGGTGTGCTCTTGAGTTTTTGAAGTGCATCTAAAGCTAAACATACAGTATGAACTTAATTATAAAACAAACTCCTGCAGAAGAGTCTTTGAAGGAGGCATTCTAATTAATTGAGCTCCACAGTTTGTTTCGTGTGCACATAATCAGCTTTTAATAGCAGCATCTATAAATCAATTCTGCATCTGACTGTAGGTTTGCTGAACTACCCAAATTGAATTCTAGTGGTTTGTGAGAAAAAGGAGAAGGACTGCAGGCTAAAAGAGAGTCTGAAAAATATAATAAGGCTAGCTCATTTTTGTTTCATTTTCCTATACTAGTTGGGATCCGTGTCACAGGCATATATTCACATCATGTCACTTCCCCATATTAAAATTTTTGGCTAATCTTTTTCTTAACTAGGGATTTCACACAGCCTACAAAGGGCAACAATATCTGAGACTGTTTACTTTATATTGTTCTTTTATTGAAGTAACCAACATAGGCTAAGCTGCTCTCGGCAAATGGGGCAGCACACAAAGCCAATCCAAAAGCAGAATCTTTACAAGGTTGAAAGGGTACAGCAGGTTTTTAAGTGGAGCACGGTGCATTCAAATTCAGGAGTTGCATTCCTGTAATGAAAACTGAAGACAGAAAGAAGTAAAACAACCTTTATTAGAACAAAACCCTGCTAGACATGTTATGCTTCTGGGAAGGTTGATTGGTTTGCCCTTTTTTTTTGTTAATACACCTGACTCTTTATTTGAGCTGATACATAAGATACTGGTTGATAAAACACTGAGCTACTTCTATACATTTGTTCATTCCCTTCTCATAGATTCCCAGTTGTTTCAGGGAGAATAGCAAAACAGAAGCAGCTACAGTTTTTAAAACCCACACGAACCTAAGTTGGTTTCTCGAAGGCTGTAGGAATGAGCTCTGCAGGAGTCTCGGGAAGGTGTTGCAGTTCTACCTCAAGTTTAAAAGACTACAAGATACAGGGTAAACACTGACCCTGTAAGACTCCCACTGGAGCCAGTCCCAAAGGGCGTGTGTGACCTGCAGGGCCCAGGAGCACTGCCCAGTTCCCAAGTCTGGGTGAATACTGGGACTCCAATCTAATCGTACATCAGGATCCAACCAGGTACATCTAGACTTTTAGGCACCCAAGTGCTCCTTATAAACTGGGGACAAGCTGGTCTCACCAGAACAAAAACACGAATGCTGGGAGCAAGGACTCTAGTAAATCTCCCAAGTTGAATGATCAGGTCCTTGGGACACCCTACAGACTGTTTAGTAGGGGATACCCCACAAACTGCCCTGGTAGTTTAGACACCACTACAGTGACCACCAATTCTGTGTGCTTCCCTTCTTATTTCTATTAAAGAAATGGCTCAACAAGGATGCATGCAGAAAGAACTGCAATGGATGGGAAGGAGAAAAGGAGGAGAGCAAAATGCACTTCAGCTGAAACTAAACAATCGAAACAAAAACTGACTTGAAGCCAAATCATTACATCAAATAAAAAACAAGGGGAAAAATGTCACAGTTTGTTCTTGCAGCATTTGGGGACGTTCCAGGTGCCTTTGCTTTGTAGCTTTCTCCATTCTGAATGTCCGCTACAGCTTTGGTGTGTCATCCAGCAAGGGCTTTCCTCCAGCTCAAACCACACACCAAGTCCCAGGAGTCTCAACAGCCTGACACAGGAGATTACAAGGACCTGTCTCAACACACACATTTTTCCCCAAATTATATTGGCTGTTCATACCTATATCCTAAAAAAATGTTAATCATACCGCTTCTGGACAAAAATTTTGGCTCACCTACAAGCTACATATTTGTGTGTTTAAACTCATTTTGGCATAGCTGAGAACACAAATCCACTGTGGGGCAAGAGGGGGAAAAGGTACCGAGAACCTGGACACATACGCTTGAATACAGCTGCAATATTTCTGATCCGAAATAACCAAACCACTATTAAGGACCTAACTTGCTTGGGTAATTGGGAGTAGTTTGTGCATTTGCATAAGCAATCATGATTTCAAAGTGCTTTATTTGTAATGTTTTGTTCTCCATGGTCAAAGTCCCAAGGGAATTTTTGCATGGTTTGTTAAGATTGTTTGCTTTTTTAACTTTTTTTTTTAACCAAAGGTACATTAAAAATTGTCAACTATGCAAATGAAATTAAAATAGAACATATTTAATACCGGGAAAACCCTCTACCCAATATGCCAGAATGGGATAATTGAGTTGCAGCAAGCTCTCAACCATTTCTGCCAGCTCCTGGCACTGACTTGGATGACTCTTTAGGAAAAGTTTGCAAATCCAAGGCTCTCTGGGGCAAACTATGGCTATAATATATTGTGCATTCACTGTAAATTGACAATTATACCACCAAAAATCTGTTTCTGTCTAGGAGCATTCTACAAAAGAAATTATATAATACTAGTGTGAGAGTGATTATACTGGGTGGGTGGGTGGGTTAAGCCTCTGACCTTACATACTGGCTGCTTCCAGAAACCAAGGAAAGTCACATCAAGCTGAACCTTTCCGTAGTGCTAAGCTTACCTTCCCACAACCGAACTACTGACTTCCCCTGCTGAAACAGCCTCCTTTGCGTCCTGTGAGTCTACAAAACCATTGTTCAGGTACTAGCCACTAAAATACAATCACATTCTTTCAAAACACGGCCAAACCCCTGAGATGGTCTTGAGATTTCGGCTGTGAAAGAGTTCTTTGTGGCACACGCCTAACTTAACTAGATCACATTGTGTGGAATGGGAAAGGTGGATCTTTCCTTCCAGCCCAGCCACCTACTACACAAGCAGAATCCAGCTGCATTGGTGAAGCTGCCAAATGAACGGTGCAGCTGCTTGGCATGACTCCCCACCTGCATTACAGATCAGGGAAATGTCCTTTCAATGGTGGTGTGCCTCAGTGTGTCAGCAGCACAATACAAACAGCCATAGGTAGCACCTTTGCTTGGTTAGTAGATCCGTACAACACAGGGAAATAGATGCAGAGAGAACAAGCAGTGGATTTACACCACCATAAACACCCATTTGAACATCAGGACTAGGTATCACAGCTCTCTCAGTCTCAGGCTTAATTTGCCAGACCACAATGCTGACACTTAGACATCTCTCATCCTCTCTTTGGCTGCACTCCCTTCGGCAAAGAAGGAATTTACACCAGGATTACAAGTGGGAGCCATTTACTGTAAGGTAAAGCAGCCCAGCTGCACCACAAGTCAGATGCGCTCTTTCAAAAATACGTAGGGTCCATGACCGAGGGTTTCATGACTTTTGGAATCAGTAGGCAAAAAGTAAAGAAGTAAATAAATACAGTAAAGGTTCTAGTGACTGTATCTACAATAGCATATTTCTGACAATTTTTCAAACCTTTTGCAAATGAAAGGATAAGAAACCTAACTGTAGGAAAACCTGGTCTTTAAATGTGTAGGGCTCCAGATTAGAAGTCTGTATTCTTAGCACAGGAGGCTGAAACAGCTGATTTAATTAATAAACAATACTGATCCTACCACACTAGATTGTTACTAAAACAACTCCCACCAAACTGGCGAAGAAAATGTAAACGTGTGCTCCTGAACATTTCTGAAAGGAATATAAGGAATGTGCACATCAGTGCAGGGGGAAGCACCACACAAAAGTACTATCAGGAATTTTTAAATGCATACATGATACAGAAAACCAGTGTTCCTTGCCCACAAGAAACTACCCCTTTCACTGTAACTATGTCATCACGCAAGATACTATCACCAGGAGAGAGGGTGCTACTTAGTGGGAACCTATTACATGACAACAAAGTGACAAAGACAGAAGAAAACCTCTGCTCTCGTTATAGAAATTCCACTTGTAAGAAATTAAAATGTGTGCTGTATGGTATGATCTGCCCCAGGTATTTATTATTGTAATGCTTTCCGGTGATTGATAGGTTCCGGGTTACCAATTACATGATGAAACAGCATTTTGTGATTACTAGTTTTCCCTAGTCTATATTCCAACACTATTCTCAATTCCTCTTTAAATTCTAAAGACTCTTGTATTCTCTCCCTCATAGGTAGTATCAAGGGCTGCTACTTAAAATGATGCTGTTTACATTTTTCATGGCCAATACCACTATAAAACCTTTTATGTTCGAACAAGGACACAGAGGTAGCATAGAGTGGGATTTCTGTCTGCTTCTTCATTTCAAGACAGGTTCAAGCTGCATTTAAAAGGTTGCAGCTACCATAGCTGTATAAATATGTATGTGTATATGTACATGCACATGCTTACACCCCTTCAGGCACAATGCAGTCTTCTAGAAGCTGCTTTGAGAACACCTTGAAACCTGGAGAAAATCAAGCCTGTCTTGTTTTCCTTGCTGCTGCCGTCTGTGGCATATGCACCTAGTTCTGCTTGGCTGCTTACTGTCACATGAGCACTTTGTGTCAAGCTGACCTAACAACAAAGAAAAATATCACACCAAGAAATGCTGCTAACACTGGGACACAGACTGAAGAGCATAAGAAAAATAATGCATTGCCTTCCAGCCCTACTGGTACTGTTATAAGGGCATGGCACACATGAGAACTGCTACAAGACTGAATTTATTTCCAGTCCCTAGTCATATAGAATGGTCAGGATTTTAAAAGTTACTCAAGTCACGGTGAGGGGGAGGACTAGAGGAGGAAGCAGTGTTGTCAGCCTTTTCCAAATGAAAAAACAGGCTACCAAAAGTAAACAAAGTCTAATCAATTAAAAAAAATAAAGTACAAACTTAACAGCAATAATAAACCACACAAGCAGATTATGCTAGGTGTAGATCAAGCTGGATTACATGAATAACCCTTCTCCCAGAAGATATGAGGCAATTCGGGCTTCTCAAATACATCATATTCCAGCAGTGAACTGGGTCATACAATGACAGACTGCAGAAGACGGGCACCCACCATGGCACCTCGGGATCAAGATCATGCTGGGTGTAGATACTCCTATATCCTCTGAGCAATAAACCACATCTCTCCCTCACTTGGTTCTCACTGTGCAAGTGTCAGTAAGACCTACTCATCATCTCTGCTTGGTCATTTTCTCTCAATAGCTCCTTTCCCTGTGACCTGTACACTGCTCCTGAGGACCTACCACCTGCAGCCTCTGTTTCACAGAATCATGTAAGCTGGAAGGGACCTCCTGGCATCATCTAGACCAACTACAATCATTTGTGGATGCCCTGGAGGGTTTAGCTTCCCCCTCCCCCCCTCTTAAGAATCTGTTTCTCCCTCTTTACAATGGCTGCATCTCATCCGAGCTTTTCTTCACCTCTGGCTTTCTGGGGTATAATTGGTTTTATACCCACGTTAGGGTTAATTGCCTTCAGCTCACCAAACTTCTAATTGTTAAGGCTGATTTATTTTCATACAACACAATGGTGAGCTTAAGAAAGCATTAATACAAGATCCGACTTAATTTCCCAGATGACCACGATGATGCAGTCTGCATGAAAGATTAACTTCTGACACAAAAGAATTGTCAATAGTCACCAACTTAGCTCCAGAAAACCCAAACCTTCATCCCAACAGCAAAAGCAGCTCACTTGATATCTGTTTTAATGCCAGGAAAAGAAAAGGTTAGAAGGATTTTGAATTGGGAACATCAAAGAGAAGGGATATCAAGGCATACCATACACACAGCTCAGCTATGAGCAGGGCAGACAGACAGAAGTACAAGGGGGATTCAAGCTACTCTTGCCAGAGGTCCCAAGGAAGCTGAGGAAGACCAGAGTTCAGATTCGCCTGCAAGAAAATTTCTTTTAAATCAGGTGTTAATGGAGTCCATGCTTCTATGAATGTGTCTGTAAGCCTCAGTGAATCAGCTACAGGTTTTAAACACATACCCAATTTACAAGCTTGGATGAGTTGAAATTAGAAATGCTTCCAAACTCTTATTTCCTGACTCTTGCAGGCTTGTTTTAACCAAGTACCACTGAAATATACTTAAATGCACTAAAGAACAGTTTTAGGGAGTATGCAAAGGCACCAGTTTGATTTTAATGAGTATTAGGTGTTCAATGCCCCTTTGTGTCTTTGAAAATCCCTCCCTATACTAGAACAATTCCACCAACACTCCAGATTTGCAGAGTACAGAAAGACTTACAGGCTCATCCACCCCATCCTTAGCATATTAACTGAACATTACTACAACGTAGCTAATGTTCCCTAGATTTTTTGTTTCAAGCTATCTTCTACAATATCAAAAGTCTGGAGATTTCTCCCACTTCCTTTCAGTAGCTATTCCACAATGTAAACTAGTTCACTGTGAAAGCCTCCTTTTATCTTAAATCCTCTCCATTTATAATATCATTACATTACTCTTACCTCTTGCTCTTTGAATACTAACTAATTCTTTCATTTTGAACCTCTAAGAATCTTCTAATACTAGACACTTATCATACAACAGTTTTGTCATTGCTTGGACAAGCTGTACATACTCAATCAAGTTCTTTAAAAGCTTTCTTAGTAAGCCAGTCCTTTCTACTGTATAATCAGGTTTGCTGTTGTTCTCTTCACTCTCTGCAATTCATTGATATTTTTCTGAAATTGAAATCCAGAGTGCATGCAGTAACCTAGACACAATCTCAGTTTAAAAAAAAAATTTAATCTCCCAGATCCCTTACTACAGTACAGATTGCTTATACTTTAAACTAATGGTGAATGCAGGGATTCTTAAAAAGAGCATCACTGACCAGGGTACACAAGGTTTTCCTCAGGTCTACCCCACTCCTTGAACGGTGCTGAGCAAAGCTGGGACTATTTCAAGATCAAGGGACATTAGCCAATGTTACAGGAAATCTTAAGAGTGCCTTTGGAACAGCCATGGCCCAATAGACAAATGCCTATTTGGGGAGTTATTAAAACCCAGATTGACTTAAAAACCACAAAAGTTCCTTTGGAACCCTTCTGGAACATTATGCAGCTGTATTTACAGACTGGTAGACTTCCAGCCATGGAGTCAAGGCTCACGCACGTCTTGTCTTGATAGGATAAACAGTATTGATGTTACCACCATCTAATTATACTTAAATAAGCATTTATGCTGGGGAAACCTTATAAATGTTGCTCTGTCTAACAGAGAGAACAGCTCTACAACTGGAGGTCTTTTTCTTATTATACCCCCTCTACATTTTTACAGAGGGAAATTGCCACTCAAATTCCACTAAAAGAGTTCTCAGATATGGATCGCTAGCAGTATTGATTGTAATGGCTCCTTTGGAAACATTACATTCTATCATAGCAATGTTGTTGCTGCTGCAAATATGTTAATCTGCTAAAACTCTTTTGAACACTGTCTTCAGAAGACTTTCTTAGTCTGCTCGTCCTTTTACACCATGGCCATTGCTTCAGCACCTTGCAACAGCACAGAGTTGAGCAGCATCTCCCAAGACAGCTCAACATAAAAGTCAGTTTTCTAAGCTCTGATTTCCCTCTGAAGTCATCAGGATCACACACCCACAAAAAAGTATGCATCAAAAAAAGAGAAGCAAACAAAATGTTGTTTAACAGAGTAACGAGAAATTTTTGCTGTAACATTCTTCCATGTTGAAAATGGCGACAGCAATTTTTCCACCCAAACATGGTTTAAAGAAAAGTGGAAAAAGAAAAAAAATGTACTCCCTAAATGGGACCATAACTTAAATAGCATATTTGCTACAAGTTTGTTTTAAGTTTTTAAAGTTCAGTAACAGCTACCTGAAATATCTGAGTGAACATTCATAATAGGTATTTAATGCAGAAAACATGAATAGGCAAAAAAATTAAAAACTGAAGTACTCTTTCTTATCATATATCTCCTCAGATTTTCCTGAGAAGAAATCTTTTGGACAACACTGAGATGGAAAAATTATTATTCCTTAAATATTGAGACAAAATTAGAGGAATTTAGCCAAAACAGAGGGACAGAAAAAATTCAGTGAAAAATAATTTTTCACCCCTTATTCAGCTCTACCTCAGCAGTGCAGGTAGGAGAGGAGAATATAGCTGCTCTGTGGATCTGCGCCTTGGCACATGACCAAATGGGACAAAATACAGGGAACTGAAGAGCACCTACACAGAAGTACAGTTTCCCGTGACAGCTATATATAATCTCCAGCTCTTATCCACTGGTTTTAAATAACTTACAAGCTCAGTTCTGTACCTCCCTTAAGACTCAGTAGAAGCAGTGAAGTTAACCATTCTTGGAGTTATTTTTCCAAGCCAGCACCTATATGCCCTGGAGGATACAGACTGGGAGAATGGAAGCAAGGGGGTGAGAGTAGGAAACCTATTTCCCAGATCTTATAAGCAAACAGAAAAAGGGTGGGGGAGAACAACAGACATTAAAACTGATCTAGATGAAGGGATGTGTAGGAAATTCTGCTGTCCTCTCTGAAATCTCACTGGAGAACAAACCCTGCTGGGGCGGAGACAAAAAAAAATCCATTAACCTAGCTAGTCTCAGCCACGCTTTGCGACTACAGAACTATGTCATAGCAAAAGCAATTACATAAGGGTAGCAAGACCTCGTTTTCGCACGTCACTACCTCTTGCTAATGCAATCCTCCTCTAGCAATATGGAAAGATGTGCTTGACAGCTAGCCAGAAGAGTCACTGTCCTCCCTTCTCAGGGCACACATGCTGCAGGTGCTGGGTTCTCTCTGGCATGCAGGACAGATGCTGTCCTGCTGTCAACATCACACCTTTGAGTTCAACCAAGACCACCGCACCCTGCTACACTGCCAGGAGAGGCTATCTGGTGAGTAGCCATCTATGCTTGGCTGATCCTGATGGGGATGTCAACATGGAGAAAGGCCTCCTTGGCCTCCACCTTTCTGACCATCCTCACCCTTCTCCTGCCACCAACTAGGGCTCTGCCCCACATCATGATACCAACACCATCTTCATGTATTTTCCTTCCATATATACCCAGAGCTGCACAACATACTCATTTTCAGCTTTCCAACAAATACGCCAGGTTAAGCCCTGAGATAATACTAGCCTGAGCAAGTGTTCTGTACTTGCAATATTTTAAAGAGGCATGACTGCAAAGGTAGGAACAAGCAAATGCAATTCTTTCTGTTATTCATCAGTATGAATTGTTTTGGGCAATACTGAATGTAGAAATGGAGCATTGTTATTTGAATTAACCTGAACAATCAAACTCTCATTAAAAAAAAAAGTCTTAAACACTCAGCACTGTCCCAGTAGAAAACAGATCCCCATGGAGTTCAATTTATTGCAGATAGTAGATGCAACCTGGCTGTGAAAAGCAGCAGGTCAAAGCCATGAGAACACAATAAAATGTGACATTCCTCTAGAATCAAACCCTCGCTGATTAACAAATGCAGGTACTAATTCACTGCAAAGGTTGAAGTAGCAGAGGCTAGAGGCGTTAGCTGTCCCACCAAGCCCAGGCAAAGCTGCAGAAGCCATGCTGCTTGGCACCATCTCCCAAGGGGATCTGGGCAGGTAGGGCACAGTGCCTACACCAGCAAGCAGGTATCTTTTCTCTTCCTGTGCTGTAGCTTTTTCCAGAATCCATGCTCTTAAGAATTTAACAGCCTGAAAGGTGACAAGAGCCTATAGCAAGACACATAGCAAGAGATGCAAGTACAAAAAAAACTCAAACAAAACATAAAACCCAAAGGCTATGGAGGGAATATTTAATTTCTGCTTATTTCCTTTCCCTCTCCCCAAAAAGCCCATTGTAGAAAAACAAAAAAAAAAGATACAAGACAGAAAAATGAAAGTTTTATGTAAAATACCTTTTCTTGCAATGAACAATGATATTATTTTTAAAGCCATACTTAAAATAACTTTATTGCTCTACACTTATGCCTTTGTGACGCTTTATATGCCTAATACACACCCTCAGCAACATTATTTATTTGAAACTTTCAGCATTAAGACAGTTACAATCCCCAAATGCTACAGGCCAGGTTTTCTGTCATTCCTTAACATTAGTTTATATCAACTCTGCTCTAGTGACCTACATGGAGGGACTACAAGCTTTTCTTCCCCAGAAACCTGAGTTTTCTTGATATCTCTAGTATATTAGGTCCCCATTCACTTTCCATTTCCCAGTTCTACCCTCCGCTGTGCCATTACAAGCATCAATCACAAGTCAATAATATTTGAGTTTTTTTCTTCCCATAACTTTTTCCCCTTCTATTTTACAGATAAGCCAGCATGGCACTAGTTAGCAAGCAACGCAGTCTCCAATAATAGGTATATTCATGATTGTTCAGCAGTGTATGTTGTGCAGCAGGTAAGTGCATCCTAGTTCTCCATGCATGGTAAATCAGCATGGTTCAGGATGGGAACTGGATGCAGGATCCTCACATACTACCTCCTACTTTTTCGGAGCAGGCTCTTCAAGCAGCAGATGCTTCCCAAATACCTCCTCTTGCTAACACTGCTGACGGGAGGAGGGGGATGCTGAATAGTCAGCTCGTCTGGAGCAGGGGGATCCCTCACAGCAGCAGTCCCCACTCTGCAGGCCCCAGCAGAAGCAGTCCAGCTCTTCAGGGCTCTCCCACATCCATCCCGGCTCCCTGGCAGCACCGATCACAACCCTGGCAGTGACATACCACAACGGTTACTGTTTGCACGGGTGCAAAGGTGACTTTGGGATGTGCCAGAGGTGGAAGGAGATGGGGGCAGCAGGGGGAAGCCATATGCTGTTGTTCCAGGTACACCAAAATCTGGGTATCTCTGGCTACCTCATTGTCATAGAGTAATTGCTTATACTGGGCATTTCTAACACTGAAAAACACTCTAGAACTTACTGAAATTAAACTCGATTTCAGCCTTCCCGAAAACTAAGGGGTAAGAGGTTTTCTTTCTCTCACCAAAAAAATCTGGGAATTTTTATTATCTACAGATGATCTCTATGCTGGAGGTCCCACATTTTGAGGATTCAGTGATTCTGAGGGAGAAACCAGCTTGCTTTCAAGACCAAAAAAAGCTTCAAATAGGTATTCACTCTGCAGTCAGGCATGCCAGTTGACAACATTAGCATCCTCTCCCCCAGCTGTCTGTTACTGTTCCTCTGGGAGATGATTCAGGTCTCAAGTACAGCTGGAGAAAGAGGATTTTATGGGACTCTAATCCATGTCATTGCAGTCAGCCAGGTTCACTTCTGAAGCTGGCTGACTTTGCCATCAGCAGACCTGGGAACGCTCATATGATCTCTTGCTTTGGAAAAGTTGTTGGGACAGTAACCTCTAGCTCCTGGGCTGTGACGAGCAGCTGGGAACAGTAATATTTTCAGCAGGCTCAGCTGGAACCTGGAGAAAGCATCTGTCCATAATTTCAATACAGGTGGCAAGGAAAAAAGGCATAGGCAACATAAATCCTACTCCTATAATGAAAGAAAGTTTACTTGCATCTAGTTTTAAAGCTTTGGTTTTAGCTCCTTAATTTAGTAATGTCCAGAGATGATGTTATGGGCCAAAACCAGATCTTTCCAAAGGGATACAAGATATATATTTTTTTATATATATATAGTAATATTCTCTTGCTAGCATTTTAAAGTAGTGGGCTAACGATCGAGTCACACAGCAATATGTAACAAATCATTTACACCAAGAGGCCTATTTTAGGGTTGGGTTTTTTTTTTCTGCCAGCAGTTTGTGCCAGCAAGCCCCAATTCAAAGAACAGTACTGCCGAGTCCTTTCATGCATCACACAGACAGATTAAATCCTTTCTTTGGTGTTTTATAGCACATCTTGTTCCCCATCAGAACATATCATATTTTGCCTCTAGAACTGTGCCTCCTCATCAGAAATATCCAAATATTGTTTATAACCATATTAAGAGTTACATATCCTAACTAGCAGAGAAAAAACTTATCCTCTGAATGAGTTCCAAGTTCTGCATTCAGATACACAAGCTCCCACATTTTTGTGACTGCCATGCCCTTTTTATCTTTTCCTTAAATACATGTTCCTGTGCCTGTAACATCTGACTTCACTCTTCTGCCCACCCTTTAGCTTCCTCTTTGAGGCATGTATACACCTTTTGATAGGCATACTTATAAATGTGTATACATTTATATACATTCAGTCTTTATTTAGATTCTCACACCTCAGAACACCATTTCCTGTTGCAAGTTGAAATACCCGGCTTCATTGGGACCTTGCATGTGCTTAATGTTAAGCAAGTCTCCTGAGCATAGAAATAAGTCAGATACGTTTGACCCATTCAAAACCCTCAACACCTTCCAAGCCTCTCTTGCTGGTGGTTTTGTCTGCCTTTTCAAATTTCCATGCAGTTACATATGCAACAAGTGCTCTTGCAGCAATATGATGTTCATGTTTGCATAGGAAAATGGCCACATCAACTTTCATCTCTACTGATTTCCTCAAATTGTATTAATGCAGTATATTTACAAAGAAACAATTATAGAAATGACAATTGGTATTTCTCCAAAAGCCTTATTCAAATACATTAATTACACTTCAATCCACCCACCTTATTTGGGCTTTACCTTTAGTGTCATCCCTGTTTGGCAAAGGGAAAACTAAGGTATTGCAAATTTCACCGACTTATGTCAGTGTAATTTCACCGATTTATGTCAGTCACCAACAGAGAAGTTTGTGGTATAGATATTCTGACTTCTGTTCTGCTGCTCTGACCAGAAGAGGAATAATTTTCATCTCAACATATTTTGATATTATTATATCTGCTGTTGGCTAGGAAGTGCTGGCAGATGTTCACATATAGCAACACTAACATTTTGGAAAACTTCCTCCTGTTTTCTATTCGTAATTGTATCTTCCCACAAGCCATACTGGAACATTTTACAATTACTTTGCAAATCACATATTTCCAGAAAGAGAAGTCCCTGCAGCTAACTAGAGCCAGATTACAGTGACATTCAGGTGCTACCATCCGCTACAACCAAGGAGCATCAGGCACCTAAAAACCTTTAAGATTCAAGACCACAGCATCTAAACCTGCTGATGTCATAAAATCATAGAATTCTTCAGCTTGGAAAAGACCTTTAAGATCATCAAGTCCAACTGTTAACCTAGCACTGCCAAGTCCACCACTAAACCATGTCCCTAAGCACCACATCTACACCTCTTTTAAATACCTCCAGGGATGGGGACTCAACCACTTCCCTGAATGCTTGACAAGTCTTTCAGTGAAGAAATTTTTCCTAATATCCAATCTAAACCTCCCCTGGCAAAATTTGAGGTCATTTCCTCTCATCCTATCCCTTGTTACTTGGGAGAAGAGACCAACACCCACCTCGCTACAACCTCCTTTCAGGCAGTTGTAGAGAGTGATAAGGTCTCCCCTGAGCCTCCTCTTCTCCAGACTAAACAACCCCAGCTCCCTCAGCTGCTCCTCATAAGACTTGTGCTCTAGACCCTTCACCAGCTTCATTGCTCTTCTTTGGACACATTCCAGCATCTCAATGTCTTTCTTGTACTGAGGGGCCCAAAACTGAACACAGTATTCAAGATGTACTCACCAGTGCCGAGTACAGGGGCACGATCACTTCCCTACTCCTGCTGGCCACGCTATTTCTCACACAAGCCAGGATGCCGTTGGCCTTCTTGACCACCTGGGCACACTGCTGGCTCATATTCAGCCAGCTGTCAAACAACACCCCCAGGTCCTTTTCCAGTGGGCAGCTCTCCAGCCACTCTTCCCCAAGCCTGTAGCGTTGCACGGGGTTGTTGTGACCCAAGTGCAGGACCCGGCACTGAGCCTTGTTGAACCTCATACAACTGACCTCAGCTCAAGTCAGTGGGAAGAGTTCTGTTTCCCAAGTCTGATACTTTCTATAAGATTTGTACAGTGACAGAGCAGATTGGTACACAAAAAGAAAGCCCAAGTGGCTGCAAACTTTGAATGGCTAGAATTATTTCTAAATCAGGAACCACATAAGAAGCAATCTGAATGCTCCTGAATAGACTATAACAGACTAAAACTACCTTCGGAGAGTAACTGCTTACTCTGTTCTATGGCCTAGAAATAGAAGTACCTTTGAAAATCAATTATGCAAAGAATGTCAGAACAGCCAATTAGATGCTAAAACCCTTGTATTGAAAATTGATGCTACATTTAATTAAGCAGTCAAAACTGACTTTTTGCCTAGAAACAGAAGGAAAGAGGCTATTCTGCTTTAGCTGTATGTACACATTTCCCATCATATACCTTTAATTGTCTGTTACCTGTTGGCAGTTCAATCTGCCACTTCATAATTTCTTTCTAAAATAAAGAACAGCATTTACACATTTTGTATGTTTAAGTAAGGCTTTACACCAGTTGAGAATGTGGTCTATCAAAAAAGGCAACATACTAAAGTGTCATAAATATGCATATGGTACAAGAAAAGATTCAATATCTGAAGAAACCAAAAGGCAAAGGATCACAAATTAAAGCTTCCAGAGTAAGTTCACAGATCACTTGAAGTCATTTGTGTCTTTTTCACAAAATCACAGAGGCAAAAACCAAATTTAAAGTCAGCACATACATATATTTGAAATCCACATACTGCAAATACATACGTTAAGAGGCACACATTGGAGCAATGTTCCTACAGCATCAGCAAAAAGAGCAGAACAAAAATGACTAAGTGGACCCAGTGGTCTGATCAAGGAAGGAAATTTCTAAATGCAAGTTTGAAAATGAAAATCTGTCTGCTCAGTAAGGACCCCATTCAATCAGCAGTCATCTCATGCAGTAGCAGGAAAAATACCTCCAGTCCTGCAGGGTGCTGAAGCCTTCCCAAGGGACACTGAGTGACTTCAACCACCATTTAGACCCAAGTGTTTTCATCCTTGTTATTCCCCCAATTCTTCTCAAAAAAAAAATAAAAAGGTCAGTGGGAAAGTCTAAACTCCTGTCTCCTTTTGTTACAACTAAACTGGTAACCCATTGGGGAACTACGTACACTCATAATTACAAAGGAAGAGGGAACAACTTGAAAAAATTCTTTAGTAATGCAGCATTTTTTTTGTCCTGACACTGGGAAAATATACAATAAAAAGACTTATGCTTACAAACCTCTAACTGCGTTACCGCTGAAGTCAAAGGGAGTTTTGACTTCCCCCTCACCCCGACTCATTATAGCGCAACGGGGCCTCAACTCAGAACCATACCTTAAAAATTGCAGCTATTTTAGGACACCAACCCCACAGCCACACAAACATATTGACACCCTAAGCAGTCACCCCCTTCACGGAGGACCCTGTTCTGCAGCCGCAAGCCCACCACGGGTGTTTAAAACCAGCATGTACCAGTGTTTCTGAAGGCACATGCCCTTGCATCTCCACATTAATGTCCATAGTGACACACGCTGGCTGTGCCGGGGAAGAACACCGCTAGAGAGATCACCTTAAAAAAAAAAAAAAAAAAGCAGCCTTTGGCAACTATTAGCTTCTGATAAATTATCTCATTAATGCAAACATGAAAAAGAAATTCCCTTTCCAGATCTTATCTCCCTTGAATTATAACTCTTCTGTATGGGAATCACAGCCTCTTGCCTGTTGCACTAGCCAGGCTTTCAGATCCGAGCTGAAACTCCTGGTGTGACACAAGAAGCCAGCAATCAAGTCCCCCTATTTTAAAACTACAGGCTGATGCAGATATTTACTCTTCCTCCACCAGATGTTGAGCCATATTTCTTGCTCCTGTTTAGTCATGTTCCCAAGAAGCAGTTCATCATCTTTCAGAAAAGAGACTTGCTTTTGAAGGCCATTTTAAGGCTTTTTTTTAAATTAAGGTACAGTTTTTTCCTGAAAGCATTCCTGACTCCAGCTTCATTTAAGGTATCAGTACATTATTAACGTGTAATTCAAAAATACTCTGATAATGAGCAAGTGTAGGCAGTGTAACCTATGCCAATAAATTCAACTGGCCATTGAGAGTTATTTTACAGTTCTTTACGAATTACAGTATAAGGAAGTTTAACTATTTTTTAATAAACCTCCTAAATGCATTTTTGGAAGATGGAACAAAACTATTTTATTTCTATTCCCAATATGAATAAAAAAAAAAAAAAAGAAAACCACAATCACAAGCACTAAGAGAGATCAGAAATTCTTTGTTTCTTACAAGGGGTGGTATGACATAAAAGCTCACAAGGGCCACTTTCCCGTGATAAAAAAGGGTCGTCTTCTTTTCAGCCATCTGCCTCACTCCTCCGGAGCACTTCATTTCAGCATTTTGCTCGATTCTCATGAAACTTTCCGTGAGCACTTCCTTAGCTGGAACTGGGGTATGTTGAGCGTTTCCCAAGTAAAGCAGAAGAGTGGGTGGTGCTATTATTCATCACTGCACCCCACGACTCGCAAAATAAGCCACCTGCCATACCCCTTCCCGCTGGACTTTAATTAAGCGTCTACCGGTCAAAGAAAAAAAGGGGTGAGAGAGGGGGAAAAAAATAAAAGCGGGGGTGGGGGGGAGGAGGAGAAGAGTGGAAGCAAAAGGAGCGGGAAGGGGAGGGAAAGGACCCCGGGTGCTTCCGAGCGGGGAAACCCCTCGCTGCGGGGGGTGCGAGCCCCCCGTGGGCGGCGGGCTTGCGCGGGGCCGGCCGGGCGGGCGGCGGCCGTACCTGGGAAGAGGAAGGCTTTGCTCCCGTTGTGCAGCCCCGGCACCTGGCGCACGCCCTCCGCGGAGCCTCCCAGCTGGAGCTCGGACAGCACGTCGATCTGCAGCGAGGGGTCCACGCCAAATCCTACAACTGACCCAGAAAGTGCCGTTAAGCCACCCGCCGGCGCTGCAACTTTCCGAGCACGCACACACAGAGCCCCCCTCGGCCGCCGCCGCCACCGCGCCCCGCACCTGCGGCCGCCCGGGGACCGGGGCATCGCCGCCGCCAAGCTCCCCCGGCCCCGCCGCCGGGTCCGGCATCCGCCTACCTGGCCCCAGGCAGAGGAGAAGGCAGAGCGTGCTCAAGCGAATGCCCGACTCCATGGTACACCGATGCGCTCAGTCCATAGTCCCCCTCCTCCGACTGCTGCGGGTGAAGAAAACCTCCGGGGCAGAGGCTGGGTGCCTCCCCGCCTCTCACCGGGAGGAGCGGACCCCCCGCCGCCCCGCAGCGCGCATCCCGGTGGGCGCCGCGCCGCCCCGCCGCCGGCCGGAGCACACAAAGGCGAGGGCGGGGGACGGGCGGGCAGCGCAGCCCTCCGCCCGCGGGCAGACAATGCGGGGAGCCGGGGGGAGCCCGCCGGAGCCCACCGCCGCTGCCGTGCGAGCGAGGCCGCGGCAGCCGGGAGGAGGAGAAGGAAGGAAGGAGGAGGAGGAGGAGAAGGAGGAGGAGGCGGCGCGCCCCTGCCCCGCAGCTCCCCGCCCCGCCGCTGCCACCGGGCGCAGCCCCTCGGCTGGAAAACCGAAGCCGCAGCCGCCGCCCGGCTCCCACGGGAGCGCCGGTCTCCCCCCACCGTCCGGCCGGGAGGGGCCGCCGGTTTATGCCGCGGCCGCAGGAGCCGCCCACCGCCTCCGCCGGGCCGGGCAGGGCCGGGCAGGGCCGAGGGAGGCGCCGCCCCGCCGCCCCGTCCGCCGCGGGGAGAGGGGAGCCGGGCCCGCCGTCGGGGCGGGGGGGCGCCGGGCCGGGAAGTTGGAGGGGAGCCGCCGGGGAGCGTCGCCGCGGGAGGGCCGGGGGCGGCGGGGAGGGAGGGCCGGGGGCGGCGGAGGGGAGGGCCGGGGCGCGCAGCGGCCGGGCGGCGCTTGCGGTGAGCCCTCGGGGCGCTCACCGGGCTCCCGGCGGGGTGGCCTCCGCGCTCTGTTGTTCTCCGCCCGCGTCGAAGTCATCGCTTGAATTCCCATCCCCAGGGGATGCCGTCCAGGCTCCGGCGAAACCTCAGCCTGATCTTTGAGCACGAATAAAAACAATTGGGGGGGGGGGGGGGGGGGCGGAAAGAAACCAGGACGTTTCCAGTGGTTGAGTTAAGATGGGAGCGTGCGGAGGCAGAGCCGCTCTGGCAGCTCCAGGTGCCCGTTTGCCCTGTCGTGAAGGACGGTTTTACAGTAACACAGCGGTCCTGGCCTCGGTCCCTGAACAAACACACACCCCCGTCTTCCCAGCAAGTGACATTTCTGTGCCTTACTTTGTGTGCTCGTAAAGGGGGCTAAGAATAGCCTTATTCTTCCCTTCCCTTTCATAGACTCTCAATGTGCAAGGCAGAAATGTCTTGTTGCCAGTTTGTCAAATTCTGCAGAATAAAGGATGGGGTTTTTTAAATTTTTTTCTAGTTTCACATGCATGTCAGTAAGACCCTGATGTCAGCTGGTGATTCCAGTATTGCTTATTGACCTCCCCCAAATTCATCCTCTACGATCTTTACAAGTAATAAAATCTTTACAAGTAACCTTTAGAAATCTTTCCCAATAATAATTCCAAAGGCTAAAAGGAAGAGGGGTTTTTCCCCTTTCTTTTTTTTTTTCAAAGGTGACCACGGGAGTCAATGGTAAATGTCCTTTCCAGGCCAGATTAACCAACTGAGATCCTGAGCAACATACAAAGCAAACACCTTCTTTCCTATAAGAAAAAAAGGAGGGAGGAGTGTCTAAAGACGAAAGCAGGAAAATGCAATCCATCCCTCAACCCAAATCCACAACACGGGCATTAGAATGCCGCTCCAGTGTGCCCCACCACCCGTGTCAGCCTTGGAAGAGCTGCAGGCTTTTCCTCCAGGTGGTGGAGCAAGTCCAGCCCCATGAGAGGTACTTCTACAGCTGCTTCCCCTTGCAACTCATCTGAAAAGCAAAAAAGGAGTCCTGCTGCTGGTACCAGCTGTGTAACTGGTCACACGGTGTCCCTGGTGTTATACCTTGCATAGGCAGAGGAGATAATGACATCCCACCCCCATCCTAATCAGCCGAGCCCCTCTTCTGCACCAAAGCTTTGTCTCCAGCCTGTCCGTGAGGTGGAACTGTGCTTCCGAACTCATGAAATCCGCTGGCTGCCAGAGCAGTCTAACGGACGATGTGTTTCCTTGGGGGAGTTAATGGACAACGGCCACACGTCCATGATTGTTTTCATGCTAGTTCAATCACATTGGTTACAGATAACTGAACCAGAAGCAATTAATTTGAGATTAAATAGGTTCAAAATCTAGAGCTATAATGGTGCATAATGAGCCCTACTGCCAGTTGAGTCAGGCACGCAAGTGAACAAACCAAAAGAGGCAAACATCTGCCTTGAATTCTTTGCATCTGTCAGCAGCCACTAACAATTTCCATTACCTGGGGCTGCCAGAGTGGAGTAAGCACGTAAATCAGGTGGAGTCCGCCTCTTTGATAATCCATTTCTCTCTCAATAGATCTCCGGGGAGTGGCCGCTCATCTTCATGTCACATACATGAAAAATGGCTCAAAATGCCATCCATCCTGCTTTATCTATTCCTTCTTATCCATGTGGAGCCGTGGGCAGACGTTATACACATTACATGGAGCTGCGTTTCTGCTATGTGAGATATCAATAGTGACATATTTCAGCTATCCAAGAAGCAAGTGAACAGCATAAATGAGAACTTCTACCAATACAAGGAATACAATATTGATGATCAGCTCTTTCAAATAGTTGGCTAAACCTAATATGTATTTCTGCCTATGGAATCACTTTCTGATCACTCTAGAAACATACGGCTTTGCAGTCTTTCTGTGCATGTCTTTACTCAAATCTGGATATATGGAAATATCTAAAAGAAAATGGGTTTCATGCCTTCAGTTGGCTGGAATGCTCTTCCCTTCGATGGAAACCATGTCTTTTAGCCAAGAGATCTACATACACATCATACTGAGGCTCACCACAACCTACTCCACACATGGCAAAGGCTGACAGACCTGCGAAACTGGTACAGCATGTAAGAACCACACATTGGTGAAAGTACAATATTCCAGTGCTTTCTATTAAGCAAGGTCTCTGTCTAAAGCAGCCCATTCCAGATATTAACCTTCAAGGCTCTCAGCAAGTTTCAAGGCTCTCCAGAATCCAGATGTCTCAGAGGTATCTTTTTTTAATTTTTGTGAGTGTTGCGGAGGTGAGCTAAGATAGTTCTCATACCTACTGAGAAAGTCTGATCTCTAAAAACATTAGAAGTAAGACTGATTGCTCAAGGAAACATCTGTAGGAGACTAGGCTCATCTTTGCGCTCACTATACGACTTCTCCCGTGAGTTTCTTCAGAATACCACCTGGTAATAGGTATTACCACATCTACAGTGCAACAGCCTTCTCTTTACAAAACCTCTACGATGAAATGACATCCTGAAATTCCACAGCAATGGATATGTTGACAGTACCACACGTACAGTTTGTCCAAGTTAAAAGGCTTTCTGAGGAGCTGACTTATGAACAGTCTTCTGGTCATCAGTGTTTCAATTTCAGTGAGGTTTTGGGATTAAATAGATATCATGATATTGACACACACACACCCACCAAAACCCCTACTAGGTCCTAAAAAATAAGTAGATCTTCTGAAAAATTACTAATATTCACAACAATTTTCATGCCCAATGAAGAGTTAAGGGCTGTGTTACAAGCCCCAAATTCATGAATGATTTCATTGGGTTGTGGTTTAACCCTAGCCACCAACTAAGCACCACACCGCCACTTGCTCACTCCCCCCACCCCAGTGGGATGGGGGAGAGAATCGGAAGGGCAAAAGTAAGAAAACTTGTGGGTTGAGATAAGAACAGTTTAATAATTAAAATAAAATATTATTATAATAAAAATAATGATGATGATCATGATGATCATGATCATCATCATCATCATCATCATGATGTAATGAAAAGGAAAACAACAAGAGAGAGAGAGAGAAGCAAAACCCAGGTCAAAAACAAGTAATGCAACTGCTCACCACCCACCGACACCCTGCCAGTCCCTGAGCCACGATTGCTGCCCCCTCATGGTGAACTCCCCCTAGTTACTGAACTGGGCATGACGTCACATGGCATGGAATATCCCTTGGGCCAGTTTGGATCAGCTGTCCTGGCTGTGCCCCCTCCCCTCCGAGCTTCCCGTGCCCCTGGCAGAGCATGGGAAGCTGGAAAAGTCCTTGATTAGTGTAAGCACTACTTAGCAACGACTAAAACATCAGTGTGTTATCAACATTATTCTCACACTAAATCCAAAACACAGCACTATACCAGCTACTAGAAAGAAAATTAACTCTATCCCAGCCAAAACCAGGATGATTGCAAAGGGAATCTCATATAAATTATGCTTATATTAATTATATGCTAATAAACTGAACTAAGTAAAGCTCTTAAAGCATGGAGATGAAAATCCTCCACTGGGAAAGCATTACCTCTCTTACTGCAGCTTATGTGGGTCTATTTATTTTTAAAGAAAAACATGAATATTTTATTCACAGTAGTTTTACCCTTGTATTCCGATGCCGGAACCTGGAGAGTCCATGTGAATTTAAGAAATACATAAGGAATTGCCACTGACCTACTTATAAAACACTGATGTGACTTCTTTTCTGAGAGTATAGAAAACGGTCTTCCTTATATCGCAAAATACACATAGCTGTTTACTCAACATTACAGTGCTTTAATGCAGCATTTATACAGAAAAATATTTGTAAAACATGATGTTCCATAATTGATACTTTTTGAAGTGGAACAAGGAGAATAGTCTGTTGTTAAAGAGAAGCAGCTTTTTAATTTGAGTAAATTTGATACTGCTGGGTATGAGGGCTTTTATTACTTACAGACAGGGAAAATGTAGGCAAATTATGCTGCTGCAGTTTCTGTTAATACCCTTCAGTGTGGACTTCTGTTTGCACCATTATATCATTATGATCCAGATTTTCCTTCTATGAAAACAGTCGTGTGTAAAGACCGTACTGTGTAAAATGCCATGTGGGACTAAGGTGAGACCACCAAACTCATTTTCACTTGTTTTCTAAATGATGGCTTCAACAGCAAGGAGCAAAGCTCAGATGCTATTCTCGAATAAACCTCAGGTGTTTATTAGAAAGCTTTTTCTTGCCAGCCTCCTGACCAGATCTGGGAACTTCTCCTGTGCCACCCTCTCCCTCCAACAAGTACACACATCTATTTGTTTCTATAAAGCAGGAGATTTATTTTTGCTGCTTTGTTAGCCTCCTCACAGCTCCCCCCTTGCATAGTCTTCTCTTCCTGCTTCCCCAAATGCTTTCTCCCCTTTAGCAGCTTTCCCTCACACAGGTGCTCTCTCTCTTTCCCCCTTTCTCACAAACAAATGTGCGTGCACACCCACTCCTTTGCTTATTGTCTCTTTGCAATTTGTCAGTCTTGCAGCCTCCCCTAGGTGAGAGCTGGTATCTGTATTAGCGTCCTGCACGCTGCAGGTTTCCCATCTCTGAAATGCACTCTGCCTTTCTGACCAGGAAAGCCTCGAAGAACTTGGGGTTTAAATACAACACTTGGCTAAGACCCAGCAGAGACTGTCAAAATGACTAAGCTACACACCCGACCATGACAGTACCAGCCCAGTTAAAATGCCTTGGCATCAAAGGCGTACCTCTCAAGCATGCATCAGCTGAAGAGACATCACCCATTTTAGTTACAGTTATGAATGTTTCATACAGATTTGATATTGCCCCACTTGTAATTGCAAAAATTACTTACCATCAGAAAATAGAGCTGTGAAACAAAGGCTATTTAAGGAACACACTTCACGTCTCTTAAAGTTTCAGGTCTTCCTGGTTTTTCATACCGTCTTCATTTGAGGATACTTCACGTCTTGCGCCTGATGTTGCAGCTTTGGCAAGCGGTGAAGTCAGCAGTGGAGAAGCAGCACCAGGAGTGGTGGAAATTACAAGGTTGTTGTTACAGCCACATTCTTCTGGGCACAGAAAGAGAAATGGAGGCAATTACATTAATGTGAAGTAGAGATGAAGGTATTTTTCAGAAGTTTTCCCAAAGGTTCTTGTTTGATTCAAGGGCAAGGAAGAAAGGCTGAAAGTGCAGGCTGCGCTTTCTTCTTCCCAAATTTGAACCTTGTGTCTTCGAAGTTGCAAGGTGCCCATATTAACCTTCCTTGCCAGAGTCTCATTTTTTATACTAGCTTTATTTTCTTCCTCCAAGAGGGAGCACATCCCTTTGATGTAAGGTGGAAGTGATAGACTGCCCTGCTGGCAGCCTTCACACATTATGATGCCTAAAAATGTCTTTTCACAGAAAATGTCAGCTAGGAGTGCTGGCGTTGTATTTGGCATGTGGAACCATATGAAGTAAGCAAGAGGATAGTTCATGATCAGGATTTAATTATCTCAGTTTTGTCAGTCCAGACCACAATAACAATTAGGCAAGATTAGAGTTAAATTACCTTGACCTAAGTGTGCTCTGTGTTTTGATCATTTTGCCATCTGAAGTATTATCCCCTATTTAAAAATGGATTAGCATATCCATCACAAATATTTATGATAACAAAGCTGGCATGGAAAGACTTTAATCTGGTATGTTTCACTCTTTTAATACAGAAAAAATTTCTATGCAGCCCACACTGGAGCCAGACACTGACTGGAGTATGGGTCCCTGAAAGGGCGTGGGTGCAATTTTTTCTTCTTCCACCACCTAATGTAGTATGGTAATTCCGTCTGCAAGGACCAAAGTAGAGAGAGGATTTCTGACAGTAGAAGTCTCTCCACTGTAGAAAACAAAGGGAAAACAAAATCCAGTAGCTGAGAATCAAATCAGAACAAAGCCATACTTGACAGCAGAATTTGTTAATGACCACAAGGGGCTCGATGAATTCTCCAGGCTTTATTTTCATTAAAAGCAAATGCCATTTGAGAGAACATGCTGTTCGTACAGGTTTGACACAGGCATTAGGGGATGACACTTACAACTTGTTGTGGTGGTTGGAGTCAGTGGAGAGATTCCAGGCAACTTTGGATCAGGGACCAGATCCAGACCCCATCCCCAGACTCTGCTCACCCAGAAAGCATGGCAGACACTGGTGGTACTGGTCTCTGCTTTCCTTCTCGTGTGCACAGGCTGCCATATCAATAAATTCCCCCAATCCAGCACAGATAATTCCAAAGAAATCCAGTCTGTCTGGTGTGTCATGAGTGGGACTGCAGTGGAACAGAATATTAATACCTGTCATACATCCATTTAGTTTTCAGCTGAGCAAAGCCAGATTTGGGCTCTTGCATTGTAGAGGGAGGAAAAAAAAAACAGCTTAAAACATGCTTGTGACCTCAAAGGTACAAATTTAATTATTTCTTCAATATCTGGAGAGAAAGTATCACAGGATCTCTTCCACATCCTGACAAATAATAGGCCTTTCAAATTTGATCTGTACAGTTTTCATACCCAAAGGCATATTTATTGGGCAAACTGGAATAGCTTCAATGATTCTGTCAGCCTATCAGATAATTAAGAAGGCCTTTAAGTAGCGTAGCATTGTGTAGTAGCATTAACACATCATCAAACTCCAATTCTTAGAGGACCTTGGATTTCTACTGCCTAAAGAGAAAAATGTAGAAAAAAGGCAAGAACCTGGGTGGTGAGCGGCCTGTCTACACTTTGGTGCAGACATAGTGAGCCATACCAGCCTCCTTTGCTGGGAGATCTGTAAAGACTTGTTAGCTTAGATGCTGTGGTGCTGGGACATGGTGGGTGGCTTCTGTACCTGAGGAGGCAAGTTTGAACAGCGCTGTGCTCTGGCATGTCGATGACTGGGGATTTCTGAACCCTGCTTCACTGCACAGAATAAACATGCCCAGTGCCAGTCTCACCACATCTTCCTGCAGCTGAAGGGAGACCTCCTGACTTGCATCATCAGGAAGAAGAAATGCATGCTGCGCCTTGGACCACACTTCATTGGCTTAGTCCTACAGATGTAATAAAAGAAACCGCAATTCCAAAGAGTCAGAACCAACAGTCTAGTAATACATTTGGTCGGCAATTCCAGAGTGTACATGTACATCATGTATTTTAAAATTTGTATCATTTTAGCATTACTTTTTAAGCCACAAAATTAAAATTCTCCATTAATTAATATAGCTAAATCATTACTGAACACGATACTAAATAAATTCCATTATTCCCTTTTTTGAACAAATGAAAGGAAAAGAAAGGTTTGGGCCCATATTTTCTCAAAAATTAGCATCTATAGACAATTTCTAACACATATTTTAGATTCCACTCCTTGTCCTCCTAATAGCAAAAAAGCACGTAGGGATAGGAGGACCAGGTTCAAGTACCTGCTTTGTCTGATTACAACATATGCTTCATCCTGGCTTATCTCTATTGCTAGTGAGCACCCAATTCTTGAGTTATTTCTAGCTGAAAATTATTTCACTGGAAAATGCTTAATTAGTCCTAATCTAAGTGGTCTGTTTCTCAAAAGTCTGAGCACTAGACATTTCTTACGAACATCGCTTGCAGTTTTAGTCTTTACTTGTTCAAGCACATGTAAAGCTAGACATCCTGTATTTTGACATACCTGCTTGGCTACGGGAGTTGGACTGTTAATGGGGTCAGGTGGCAGTCAATAGCTTCAGTACCTAACCACTGATGGAAAAACAATTTTGGAAGCTGGGAATTCCTTACATTCTTGGTTTTGAATTCTAACAACTCTGTAGCCTTGAGAATAAATTAAACATCCAAAATAACATCAGTGGTTTCTTCTTGGATGGGGAGGGGGATTCAGGAGCCAGGCATGCTAAATCACAGGTGTGTAAGTAAAAGAAAGGTACAGAGATACAGGAGGGGAGGGTTAGTGATCATTGAGAAACCAGTACCAAGTTGGGAATAAATGAAGCAACTGTGAATAAGTAACTTTTATTAGAAGGGAATATAAAAAGACGCTGAATGATGATCAGTTTTTTTAGAGGAGGATAAAGGTAGGAGTTGAAGTGTGCCACTTAAACCATTGAGGGGGACTCAGGGTGTGTAGGAGAAACTGACTGTTAGCACACAAATTCTAGATCCTAGAAAAACATATCGAGGGCTGTAAACATACCACATACCTGTGGATCAAAATGAGTAAGCATGAAGAAATACTATATATAGTGGAGTTCATTATAGGGTTTGGTACAGAGAGTGTGGTCCCAAGTACAATAATTAAGAGGAGAATAATTATGATATCCCTATTTACATAAATATTTCCCTTGAAGCTGATATAATTACAAATATGGGTGAATGGAATCACATTCAGGCTAAATAATTTAAGCTATATGCAAATATCAGCATTTTCAAAATAAAATATCAGTATTTAAAGCAGGACTTTTTCTTCCAGAGAAATAATTATTTTTAAAAAATGTGATTCATAACTTTAAAATGGAAGCTATTTATAACCTGTGCTTTAGCAGATCTCCACAGTTCATTCAGAACAAAGAAATAAGGGAAGGCACAGGATAATTAAATGGTAAACTTCAAGGATTAATTTTGATCTCCAAAGCATCTTTCAGGAATGTATACCCAGTTAAAGGAGTGCAAATAAAATAGAAGATTTGGCAGGCAAGATACAACTCATACAGTAAGATGAGGCTGAGAAAGTATACAAACACAGTCAAATACATGACGACAAATAGTAAATGATGCAAGTAAATCACATATGGAAAGCTAACTATTATATGCAGGCTTACTAGACTGCTAAGTGTAAAAGAAGAAAGCACCGGGTGAGAAAAGATTGCAGTGAGGGTAAATGATTTATTTGGTTGTCAGAAAAGAAGGGCTGGGGGTGAATCTTTACTCTGAAGTTACATGTAATGATGTGAAAGCCCTGTTGGATAAAAGATATTAAAAATATCAGTGGTGTAGCAACTCCAGAAATATATGTTCCAATAATTCATGCTACCAAATGGAATTCATCGGAGATTCTGAGGAAATCCTAAGAATGAAGCACAATTCCAGCCTACCATAATTTATCATTAAAGATATGTAATTCATCATTAAAACAGCCACTCAGCTGGGTAACTGGAAAATAGCCAACATTGTAGCAATCTTCACAAAGTAGCTCTTAAGACTGACCCTCAGAACTGAAAGCCAGAGACTCTTACATTAATGGGGAAAATAGTTGAGAAAATCTTTTAAAACAGTTATAAAACACCTACAGGTGATATGTAGGACAGAGAGAAAAAATCAGGATGAATAAATTGCAAGTCAGCACAGATCAGCAGAGATAAATTGATATATGAATCAGTGAGGATAAATTGTGCTTTCCTAACCTGTTCAAATGTTATAAAGAGTTAGCAAAATATTGACTAAAAGAGAATCATGGGATATGCATTTACAGAGACATTTGGTAATATCATTCACATGAGGCTTTTAAGGAAACTCAATAACCCTGGGGTAGGAGATAAGGTCTTTCTTACAGGTTAAAGAAAGAGAAAAGTATAGGGATGAATGGCAGATGATTGGGATGAAAGGGTGGTAAGAGTGTGATGCCACAGGGACTGTACCAGACAGTCACTGCCAGGATTAATTCCACTCTTTCTCTGGACCCATCTATTTATTAATGACCAGAAAGAGAGGGAATACAATGAGATGGCAAAACTGCTGACAACACAAAGCTGTTAAATTAGATAAAACTAAGTTGTCTGTAAATAACTCTTGGGACTTGTTGCAAGGCTAGCAACAGGAAAGGAAATGATGTTCAGCATAAGCAACTGCAGGGATATGGCCATAAAACAAACTGCTTAAACTGCTTATACTCATTAATGAGGTCTGAACGAATTATGGGAGAGCCTTGCTGATTCACATTTGGGAGAGGAGAATAACTATGTTTTGCTGCTTATTTACAACTAGAGCAATTGTTTTAAAAGAGCTGATAGTACAAAGTATTTTCTGTTCATCTATTTAAATTGTTTGGGTTTCATTTTATCTGAACCCTTCCTAATCTCTGAGTAGTGCTCGATACATACGGTGACATACCACCGCTGAGAAGGGCAGTGTCTGCCTCTCTCTTCATAGCTGAGAAATCTTGGCAAGCAGATGGCTCTGAACGGTGGGGCCAGTGAAGCAGTCTGTCATAGCCTCATGCCTTCACCCAGTCTCAGAGCCAGAGGACTCCTGCTGCAGGAGCTTTTATATCTCTTCATAAAAAAGACCGACGACATGCTAAAGATAGCCTCTGCTTACACAGGGTGAGCCAGACTGTGCACAGAGGAAAATGAACAGCCTGTCCTTATTGCAAGATATTTTTCACAGATTACAGTGCTGATGGGAGGGGATTTGCTGAAAGCTCCCGTTGACCTATCCACTGAAGCATTTCATTTCCTCCTTCTTACCCCAAATGGGTCCAGAAAACATGAAAGGCAGAAAGAAAAGGAGGAAAATGCCAGAGGTGCACTGAAAACCTTAAGCTGAGCTTGAACCTCTTTTTTTCCTTGCACTGATGTAAATGCAGAGCAACTCGGCAAAGTCCAGCAAAGAGATGACTCAGCAATAGGACTGCGAGAGAGAGCAGCATGGGGGTGGGCCAGCCCTTGGGTACCACGCTGTCGTTGGTGGTACCCAGCCCCACAGTGTGGATGCTGCTGGCATCTCCATCACTCCTGCTGAGCCCTGTGGGTCAGTTCAGCCCTGAGCAGGTGAAGAGCATACAGGAGACAGGCACAGGCTGCTTTCCCAGGACTACGGGAAGGCTCTACATGCTTGCCTTAACATCCTACTGTAGCCAACCTCTAATGAATGAAAGGAAGGTAAACATTTCCCCTTCCCCCATAATGCAGTTATATATCAGTGGAAAGGGGGATTCACTTCTTCACCTGCTCGGGTGACTGGAATATCCCTTAGGGGATGGGAATAACTCAATAAGGACAACATAAACACAGAGCAGCAAATCTTGTATGAAAGCCTGGGGAGAGGGAGGAGAATGAAGGGCACACAATACAGAAATGGTAATCACTGCTACCCCGTCTGACCTTTCCTACTCATACCTACCTGCCTTTCTCTGCATTTGTTACAATTTAAAGTATCTTTTGAACACAGGTGAGCAGAAACACATATGATCTTCTGAGCCCAATACCTTCTACCCCGCTACTAATTCCTTCCCAAGTCTGCTGTAAATTCTCACCAGGTACATTTTGGAGCATCATTAGCTGTTTTCAGAGCCATATAGCACAGAGGAGCTCATGGCCATCCTATGGTCAATCAGTTTGTTCATCTCTCCTTCCTCCGGTTCATGAACCTCATTCCTACAGCAAAAGTTCTGGTGATTAGTCTTCAAGGGCATGATTTTGCACTTCGGATTATTAAATTTCATGCTGTTTGTATTCTGCTGTTCCACAAGGTCATCTAATTTTTCCTGCATAATAATCAAGTCTTCCTCTGGTCTGTATTAGCTGTACATACCAGCTTTGTGTCATGTGCAGATTTTGTAAGCACACGCCTAGTTCTTGCACCAAGGTCACGAAGGAAAATATCAAACCAGACTGAGCCCAAGGCTGCCCTCACAAGGAAAGTAACTATTGCTCTCTACTCCTGTAATCCAGAAACCTCCTCTGTTTTACAATGTCAGAATTAATCCTCTGTCATCTCTTAGTCAAATATTAGTTCTTGTGAGGCACACCCTGTCTCAACACTTTCCTTAAACCTAGATAGATTCAGTCCACTTTTTATTTGCTTTTTCATCTTATTTATTCCCTAAAATCTTTTTTGGTGTTCACATAGGACAAAATCCAACTGAGCTGTGATTATATATATATCCCTTTTTTTTCTTTTGCTCATGCCATGAAGCAGCATGTTTCTCCCTGGAGGTGGCAGGAGGAGAGGTGCCAGCAGAAGACAAGCACTCTGTCAGCATCTCCTGGGGAGCAGGTGAAGTGTCAGGACAGAGAGAAGTAATGGGACATGACCCAGTCCTACTTTTGGTTTTGGGATTTTTTTTCCAGTAAATCTTTAATAGGTTTAACAAATGTGCAAGTTCAATAGTATTGGGGGCTTTTCTTTCAAAGACCCTGCGAGACTCTTACTGAAGGGAAAGAGTGTTCAGAAAAATCTCCCTGTACTGGCAAGGACTCCATATAGATCCTGACTGTCTTTGCAGCTTTTCCAAAACAAATGAATTCTGGGGCACGGGTGGGAGGGTTCTTGGGAAAGGCAGGGCTAAAGGCCACACCATGCCCGAAGCTGAGTAAAACTGCAGCCTGAGGAAGGACTTAGAGAGCAGAGAGGGCAGGACTGCTAAGCAATCACAACAGATATGCTCATCCACCAAAAAATGAGCAGGAGCAGCTCAAAGGGTCCGGCTCCCATATCGGTTAGCTAGACGAGGGAGCCGACTGGGTTGCCTTTTAGATACAAGTGCAGGGTTCTGACAGCTCAGGACTTGTGGAGTTTTTAGTATATATGCAGCTGCCTTAGTTTCTATAGAGCAGGGAAGCATCAGCTCTCCAGGTCCTCACTTCCCCATTTTATGTATCAGCCTGGCAGCCAGCGAGCACTTCTCACCTCACCCAACACTTGGCGGTGGAGGAGAAGATATGGTCAGGACTATTGTCAGTAAATTATTTGAAGTGCTTGCCCTGCTCATGGCAGATTGCTCAGGTTTCCCCTCTCAATATGTTTAAACCCTACAATAAAATTTCTGTTGCTTAGGGCCATCTGCCTAACTCGCAGTTTGGGAGAGGGGAAGTGTCACTCACTGGTTGCCCAGACTAGAACCAAGTTTCTCGCATATCCAAGTGGGCGATGAAGCCAGCCTTACTTCAGGTTTTTACTAAAGATGGCTCGAAACTGGATGAGGTCTTTCAAGCTGCCAGTCAGTGCTGGGTAGAAGGGCTGTATGGAAGCTATGTTTGCTTTTCCACAGTCACACGCCTTGGCAGTTAGCAGGGCATACATACATTGGGCATGTTAGCTCGCTGCCAGCACTGCACTGATGCAGCTCGGCAGTGCCTGTTCCAGAGCTGGCTCCCACCTGGCCAGGTCACAGCAGCGGCAGAGCTGCTTCACACCTGACTGCAACATGCTGTGCGAATGTGCCCTCCATTTTGCTTTTGGCTCAGGAAAGGATGACTTCCATCACCGTGCCATCGTCATTCACTTCCCAGCACTATCCCCTTCCCAGATCCTGGGAACGGGATTCATTCACTCTGTGGCCATACCCGGATTAACTTTTCATTACTGTCAGTCAGCAGTTCCCACACTTCTTGCCTTCTTGAACTCTTTTTATTTCAGAGGATATAGTATCTCCTGCTTTTTATTTTAATTTTCTTCATGAGGTGCAGTTCAGCAAGGATTTTGAATGTGTTTGGTTTATCTCTGCATTTTCTGACCTTTGAGACCTACCTCTCCTAACTGTCAGTTCCTTTTCCATTAGAGGCAGGTTTCTCTCACTCTTAAACATTTTCTGTGGGTGCTTATTTTTGCCAGGCAGGTCAAGTTTCCTTTCCTACTATCTTCCCCTTGTGCTTGCAATACACAAGAAAACTCTTAAATAATACACACTTCTGACTTTAACTCCAAACCTCCTTCATATTAAAATTTTTGAGCTCCTTACTCCACTGAGCCTTATTTCATACACACAAAAAATTGCCAGTCTGAATCCAAAACCTTAGTTACAGACCTGTCTTAACTGATTTATAATCACCTGATCAAAGATGATTTTTGACAGCCAGTTTCTTTGTAACTCTGTAAGGATCTGAGTTTAAAGCAGAATCATCTCTGGTTGATATAGTGATCCTATAGCAGAACATGCAGACCTTCTCATCCAAGAATACCAGGACTTTACAGTTACTGCTAGCATAACTTTCCAATCTATATATACACGTTAAAAACTCCTACCAACAGATAATTCTTCCATCATCTTACAGACATCTCCACCCGTATCCACAGCTGAGCCTGGGGAGATCCACAACAGATGGCTCTGACAGAAACATATTTTCTACTCTGTGCCTTCTGTTCATCAGAAAGCTTCTGTTCCTGTACCTCTTATTGCCACCATAAAGCCCTGCACGACTTACTAACACCTTTTCTTGCCCTTCATGATTATGCAGTTTCCCCATAAAAAGCCTAAAAAGCAGAGGAGTTTTGATGGCTAGCTCAGCAACACTCATATTTTACTTTGACTCTTGGGTTGTTTGCTGTTTTTCTGAAAGACGCAGCTAGCAGCAAGCAGTTGCATGAGACTATCAGCTTTCATTAAAGAAAAAAAAAGAAAAAAGAAAAGTGTTCGTCACTCATGTTCGTAGATAAAAGCTTGAAATTATGACTCACATGCACCTAAACACTCTGAAGCTAGAAAGGGAATGAGGAGATACCTGAAATTAATTTTTTAAAGATCCCAATGTAAGCAGTATCCAGAATTTTGGAGTCTGAGCCATGGTTTTTGAGTGTTGAGCTTGGTGGCAATACCATGCTAAATGGAGGGAGAGAGAACGGGAGCTGGCTCGATGCCTGTGTGCACTGTGGAAGAGAAAGGGGAACTGTGCACAGAATGGACCTGCAGACTCACAATTCTTGTATTAAAATTGCACATATCCTTCTATCATTGCCACCAGGAACCATGAGGTGAGGCAGATTCATAACCTGAAAGTCTTCTCAAGCAGCCAGGAAAGTGGTACAGCACATACTTTCACATATAATAGACTTTAAAATACTTTATTACAGATGCAATGATGTAGAAAATGGTTTAATCAACTACTATATGCTCCTTATCTAGGGAATGTTTACCATACTGTTAAGATACTTCAAATAAGCAACATGGACCATGTCATCCTAATAGTGAAATTGCTGGAATAGCCCAAACTATAAAGCAGATATATAGTAGAAGGAAAACCTTTCTTCCCTTGATCTCAAAGCTCTCTTTGATACACTGTATTTGGAGAAGTACAGGCAATACAAAATCTGCAGTGTTGATTTTTGTGTGTATTAAATAACTCCAAATAAATTCCGTTAGAAAAAGACACATTAGTGTACAGTGGGTGTTACAATAGAAGCATGTGAACTTCTGACAATTAAATGAATTATACAAATAGATCTTTAAAACCTTGGCAACTAAGAAAGAGCTCATCCAAACACATAGCAGTAACAGTCTTCCTTTAATTTCTGACCTAATTTTGAAAATGTACTTTCTCTCCTTGGTTCCTGCTTTTTATTGTTTTTCCCATCCTTGGATGTTAATAATACACTTGTGTCATTTTTCAGCTGGATGTAGAGACCATGTGGATGTTCTCTCATCTTACTGTTGTGTCTGTGCTGCAGCAGGTATAACTCTGAAGGGATTGTGGCCCAAGGATAAGTCCATGCTGGAGAAGGTACACCTCGAAGCATCTGTGGTTGTAGATGAGTTCATGCTGCAGGAGGTACACCTTGAAGCATCAGTGGCTGTGCATGAGGTCATTTAAATGACCTTTAAATTGCTGTAACCCATTATTTGAGTTGCATGTTACAGGAATTATTACAGCAGGAACCACCTGAACCAATGGAGGACAAGCCTTACGAGAAGCAGTGCAAGTGCAGCAGTGACCTGACCTGAGCCAGCTTTGGTGCCCAATAACTCCATGCAACACACCAACTCTTCTGTCCTGAGTGACCACCATAACAGATGGAGCCCAAAGTTGTGGACTAAATGAACTCAATGGACATTTTACAGACATTTTACAGGGGTGGTCCATAGACTAAGGGAATGGTATCTGCGTATTATATCAAAGGATGGGAAGGGGGGTGATCATTAATGAGGCTGTATTGGATGGTGTGGGAACTAAGCATGATGTAAATGGTATGGAGTAAGGGGTGGAGAATGTGCTGGTTTTAGCTGGGATAGAGTTAATTTTCTTCATAGTAGCTTGTATGGGGCTATGTTTTGGATTTGTGCTGAAAACAGTGTTGATAACACAGGGATGTTTTTGTTACTGCTGAGCAGTGTTTACACAGAGTCAAGGACTTTGCTGCTTCTCACCCCACCCCACCACTGAGAAGGCTGGGGGTGCACAAGGTTGGGAGCTGACACAGCAGGACAGCTGACCCCAACTGACCAAAAGGATATGCCATACCATATGACGTCATGCTCAGCATACGAAGGTGGGGGAAAAAGAAGGAAGGGCCGTACATTTGGAGTGATGGCGTTTGTCTTCCCAAGTAACTGTTACATGTGATGGAGCCCTGCTTTCCTGGGGATGGCTGAACACCTGCCTGCTGATGGGAAGGAGTGAATGAATTCCTTGTTATGGTTTGCTTGCACGTGTGGCTTTTGCTTTATCTATTAAAGAGTCTTTATCTCAACCCACGAGTTTTCTCACTTTTATTCTTCTGATTCTCTCCCCCATCCCACTGTGGGGGCATGAGTGAGCAGCTCTGTGGTGCTTAGCTGGCAGCTGGGGTTAAACCATGACACTGTTCACAAGGTTATCGTAAATAAAACAACATAGAACATTAATAAAGAGCAGAATAACATGTAATGCAATTTTGAAGAATTCACACCACTGTTATTCATCTTCTGTGACCATTTAATAGAGGAAGTGTCTGAAAGGACAGATGGGAATTGAAAGCAATGCACTTAGAAGAAAATGGAGATTATAACTATCCCTCCAATAATTTGAAACTGATTCTCAAGCTTCTGCAAAAATAAATGCAGAGCTCAAGGTCAGAAAATACATTACTTAGAATCAACCATTAGAATGCAGAAGACCCCTATAGCAGATCTTGCTGTCTGCAGTTATCCTACATTCGTCTTCATCAGTAGTGTAGTATCCAGGTTACTGCAAGTGTCTTGGAGTACCAGGCTCAAGTAGTTTATTGATTGCAATGTACAAGTAGCTATGCAGTGATAGCAAAACTGCAAACACCCTGTCCACCACACACCAGGTCACACATACCACTGCTGATGGATTCTGTAGGTCTGCCCCGCTGTTTGGTAAGCCACATCTGTAAGTGCTAGCCAACAATACAGTGGGGAAATGTTTCCATGACAATAAGCATCACTCCTTCCTCTCCCCTCCACTCCGACTTCCTACCTCCTCCTGGCTTGCGCTCATGATAGATTGCTCTGCAACAAATCAGTAGCACATTGAAGATGCTTTTGGATACTAGCCTATAAGACACAATAACTCTGCTCTCCGGGTGACATGCTGTGGGGGAGGTAGGCAACCATGGAGAATCTCTAGTCCTCTTGGAGAAAGTAGCCAAGATGACACTACTGTAATGACTGAGCTCAGAAAAGTGGGGAATGAACTTCTAGCTCTCCAACTCATAGTCAGCCCACAGTTCAATATAATTCAGAATATAATTTTTTAACAGCTTACTACACAGCCTTGCTGTGGTTTTAGGAGAGAAACTTGTCTTCTTTTGGATTGCTCAGCACATTTCTGTCTTGTACTGATCTGTCATCTGTGTTTCTGACCAGCAGTAGTCTCTTTCTTACAGCTCTGTGGAAGCAGATGGCAGATCTAAAGTTTCAGCTGCCCCCAAATTGTATTATCTCCTGTGGGAGAGGGATAGACTGGGGGAGAATTTGCATTTCCACTGCAGTTGCTTGTACGAACCTAGCAGCAGCTTCCTTGGCAGAGGGTCTCCCCTAGCAGTGAGACACCTTGACACTGAATGTAGAAATGGGAATAGGCAGCAGCAGCTTTTCTAGTCCTACTTCTGCCTTTTTAACAACATGCAGCACTACACAGTGACCAGATGCATAAGAAAAAGGCAAAAGTCAGGGATGCATTTTGCTCCGTGTAAGTCTCTCCTCGCACACTCTTGACCAGCTGCGCCGTCTCCCCCACCTCCTCCCGCCTCTGCTGTGTCACTGCCTCACAGCCCAAGTCCAGCTGCTCGCTGCTGATTGTGAGGGAGGTACAGAGAGGCAGCATCAATGCTGGGAGACTTAGCAGAGCAGCTCCAGTAAAGTGTGAAGAGGAGGAGAGGGTGAGCGTGGGGAGACGGATTATGCCTGTGTCCCTTTCAACAGGGGGAAGACAGACCCCATAGGGGCTGTTTAAAGAAACTGGAGAACCATTGCTCTAGGATTAAACAAAGCAACTAGATGGGATGCCAGGACTGTCTACTATTGCTTGGCCCAGAATACCTGCCCCATTTCAGCCTTCCCCCATGCCCTGGGCAGTAGCTGCCTTTACTATTTAGACTTAGGGTCTCTAAAGGTGGAAAGGGAAAGGTGGCCGGATGTAATGCCAGCCACATCACTTCTTTCAATGTTGCTGGTCATAATTGCATGGCTTGACCACAGTAGCCTGCTGGGCCACCTAGGTGCAGGAGGATCTCTGGAGTACACATACAGTTCAGGGTCCAGAGAAATGTTAATTTCCAATCAAAAGACCCCAAAAGGTGAGGTCTTGAGGATCACAAGCTGTTGCAGGGACATTTAAATTATTTTATGGCTCTAATCCCAGCTTTCTCCTATGTAACTCCAGGACTCATTTCCTGCGCTCAGGTGGGATGGACACCAAAGGATGCAGCTCAGCTCCAGCTATTTTATGGGTCTCTGACACTAGCTGGTGTGCAGCAGCCTCTCTGAATATGAAGGATTCTTCCTCTTCTTCTTCTTCTTCTTCTTTTCTTCTTCTTCTTCTTCTTCTTCTTCTTCTTCCTCTTCTTCTTCTTCTTCTTCTTTTCTTCTTCTTCTTCTTCTTCTTCTTCTTCTTCTTCTTCTTCTTCTTCTTCCTCTTCTTCTTCTTCTTCTTCTTCTTCTTCTTCTTCTTCTTCTTCTTCTTCTTCTTCTTCTTCTTCTTCTTCTTCTTCATATGAAGGATCATATTCATTCATCTGGGTGACCTTTAAAATTTCAGCCTTGATCCCCCAGTACTTCATCAGACTAGCTCTATCAATTGTGTGTCTTTCCAAACACGGCCCACTGAGATAGCTCTAGAAAGGAGCCAAACCTAGAACAGGCATATGAAAGTCAAAAAAAGAGAGCCTCGAGAGGTACTGAACAGAATAGCAGCAGACCATAATGCCAGGGAAAACAAAAATACCTCAAAATTGAGTTGCTTTTGGAGGATATGCCTAACTTACCCATTTCTTACAACTTTACTAAATAGCTCACGCTGTAAGAAAACAAAAATCAAGACGTTCTTCTAGAAACTAGTGGGTGTGAAGAACAGAGCCCTAGTGTCATTCTGTGTAGCAGTTACACTGAAGAAAGCTGTTACTGAAATAAATATGGGGCCATATCCTGCTGGTCTTATTTATTTTGGCAGTCTCATGAAAGTTGATGGTTCATGTGAATAAATGAGAAGGATTTAGCTTGAGGTGACAGGAGGTAAGCCCTCAAGCAATGGGAGATTGGAAGTGAGACTGCCCAAGATTAGAAATCTAATGTTCTCCCTAGATTAATCTAAATAGAGAAGACTGAAGCTGTGTGGTGTTCAGCCTACTTTACAACAATCCATCATTAAAAATAGAAGAGGCGGAGAAGAAAACTAAAATGAGAAAAAAGTAAGATCCCTCTGCAGATAGGTTTCTAAAAGGTACATTTCTCTTAAAAAAAGGCTGCAAGGATTGCATTTGCATATTTAATCATTGCTTTTTAAAGATCTTTCCACTTCTTTGAAATTTCAAAGCATAAGATTTTATTAGTAAAATGACATTTTTTATTGAATTTGAATATATTATAGCTTTGATGATAACCTTTACACAACAAAAAAGATTTTTTTGGATGTACTCTCATTTAAAATTAATAGATATACATTCTGTGCAGCCAAATGTTTAATTTGCTACAAGGACTGCTGCTATTTTATTTCCTGTAAAAAGTCTTTAGAAATATGCAGACACAGCATGGTCACCTTTGTTAATCTTTTTACAAATAAGCAGTCTTGTTTCATGTAAATTTTTAAAGGAAATTTGGTCTTGCACAATAAACATTTCGGGGAAGAGATGGACTGTCACAAAGACTTCAGTTCACTGGTCCACACCACACCAATACCTCTAAAATATGTGTGAAAATCTGTAAAGAGACCTGTGATTTTCCTGCAATAGTTCACCACATTACAAATAAAATGTTTAGGGATGATGTTCTATAAAGGGCAAGGGAACTAGTTTTAGATACCTTATGGTACCTTTACATGGAACAACTGAGCCACCTTGTAGCCTGTCAGATTCATTTCAAGTGTGCATAGTGTAAATTATACTTTTCCCTTTTGCTATCTATTCCCTATAGTCATGGCAGGAACAGCTTGCACCAAAACTGTCAGTTTTATAGTAAAAATCTGTCAACATGCAATGCATATTCTGTGCAAAAATGTCAGGGTGCATTTTCCTGATGTGCATGTCATGCATCATTTTCATCAATCTTTTATTTTTAGGAGAGCAGGAAGAAAAGCTCTTTTTTCCTTTGCAGAAGAGAAAAAAGGAAAGCAAGAACAATTTAGTTAACATTCCACATGACTTCTATTTTCTTCAGGAAGGCAGAGCTTTGTTTCATCTTCTAGTAAGTATTCTACCCACTGTACACTTGTTTCTAAAAATATTAAGAAAACCACATCACAGTATCTCCTGAATGTCCAGAGTTTTGCATCTTAGATCTTCTGTCTGACAGCTAAGTGTCTATAAAATTATCCATTGTTTGTGCCAGCTTTCTACTTGCTTAGCCTTCTGAGTCATACAAATGCTGCATGTGAGAAAAGAGAATAGGTATGTGCCTTGGAAAATGATACAGAACTGATTAAAAACCTGGGGGGAAACTTAGTGTTTTTGTGTAAGACTATAATGTTTCATATCAGATTATAATCACTGCATGCAACGGGGTGATGGGTACCAGAGTGCCACAGTGGCACTCCTTGAAAGTTGAAATAGGTAGACTGGCCCTTCATTCGTATGAGTATGGGGTGAATAGGTTACATATAGAAACAAGTGGGTGACAGACGTTATTCCTCCCAGAAGGCAGGAATATTTCCCCAGTTGCAATTGACAAATAGCACACTGTATTTTGATATCAGCTCTCATTCAGATTTACTTCCCATTGATGAGAATAAGGCAGGTATGGATTTATTGGATGGAGAGAAGGGAAAGTTTAGAGGGGCTGTAACCACCCTACTTCACCATCAACATGACCTACTATAGCACATAAGTCCCTCATCCCAGGGTGTAAGATATTGTGACATAACACATCCCCCCAGTCTGCACTTGATTGGATTGTGGCTTTATCTCCCTATGGAGGAAGGCATCTCATTTTCTTCAGTTTTTCTCTTGTTATGGAAGAGCTGATAATGTGACTAGATTTTTGTTAATATGGACCACAATTAACAATACAACAAGGTATCTTTCAGGATAAACTGTATCATGCTTCTTGCAGAAAATAATTTAAGATATCTGAGATTTGAACACCCTAGAGAATTAAGATCTCATTGCTTTGACAATCTGGACCAATAGAACTAAATAAATTAGAAGTAAGGCAGGGATTGAATTCTTCTTGAGAAAGCTTCTCAGTCTTCTACAGGACAGTCCAGGAAAGAAAGGTGGATAGGTAGATTCATTTCACCTCACTTGAGACATTTGCAATACAAATGCTTCCCTCTGAGTTTATCACGCTAAATTCCCTTAATCTGAAGGACACAATTCTAGGTGTTGATTCATCTGACCCATTTTAGACATTGCCTTCAGGGTGAGATTAATAAAATCATAGAAGACCCCATTTCTCTTTATAAAGGAAGTCTAGATGACCAGCTCAGACCTAGATGCGTACCAATTCATCATCAGGCAGAGCAAGTTCTTCACAGCACAAAGCAAGTTAGAAAATTGATCCAGGTTCTACCACCAGCTTTGCCTTATGCAATGAGACACCTGTACTTGCCAGAGGTATATGGGTCTGTTCTGACTTAGTCTTTTTAAAGGGCTTAAATGGAACCTTTATCAAGCACGCTGAACTGTCATAAGAAATAGTATTTCCTTAAACTGAGGTCAACGAGCAGTAAGTACTAAGTTTCATTTCCAAGTATCAACTTCTGTTCTCTCCCTGGAGTTTGGGTAACAAGTGATAGTTCAAAAAGATCCTCTATGAGAGCTTATTCTGTTCAGTTTTGCCCCATGATCTGGACAGTCACTTCAGCAGCACAGTTACTCTTGTTAAACCATTCTCTCTGTCTTTCTTAACGTGATATCTCCAAAGTTTTCCAGGCAAACTAAAGGATTAAAATCCCTGAAGCCCTAGAGAAGATAAAGTGAAACTAGATGTCTTTCACTATACACTGATGCATCTCCAAAAGCTCTACTTTCTCAAAGAAGTCCTCTTAGAAATAAATAAGAAATCATAGCTCACAAAGGATATGTCCATGGCATGTCAGAGATGAAATGGCAGAACTTTTAGTTGAACCCAAGGCAACATTAATCTGGCTACACAGAGCACTGTAGAAGCAAGACTCAGCAAAGAAGGTGAGAAAGACAAATCTTTTAAACTTGAGCACATACATACTGCACTTTTAAGACAGGTCATCAGGAGACCTCAGCTGCTTCTAACCCAACTTGCTAAAGCCTCTGCCAGAGCCTGCATCTTCTCTTAGCACTGGGTGGTGATGCACTGAGAAGCCTTTTGGGTCATGGACCAACCAGGAGGTTGTGCATCATACTGCTGATGGAGAAGGTTTGCTAAAGCTTCTTGTAATCTGACTTAAAAGCCACCTCCCACAAACTGTTTGCTTTTCTGGGGGCTGCAGAGCATATGTTCACCTTGGAAGGAGGTTGCTGCAGCAGAGAGAGCAGCTTCTCCACCAGTCCTTCAGGCTTACACCCACGAGTCCCTGCTTTTTGCCACGCTCCATGATCCCTTCCCCCACACCGGCTTTTTTTATTCCACTGAAAATATCAGCTGTGAACTAACTAGGCCCATTTCCAGAAGAGCTCCTTTCCCACATAAATGGTAACAGATACTGTACCTAAACACTTATAATTCATTCAGTGAAGGACTCTCAGCTGCGATGGTGAAAGGCCCCAAATGATAAATCAAATTGTCAGCTGAACTCATGTCATAATTTTTAATATACTCTTTGAATTCTTTGCCTTCTGGTGTATTTACTTTGACTGATTTGTACTCTTGCAGCTGCCTTTTCCTTCTATACTTGTGCTCATTCCAGTCATTTTGGGTTTTATGCATCTCCTAGTGTATCTCAAACGGAGATGGGGGAAGAGAGTAGTTGAAGAAAAGAAACAGTGAAGTGGTGCAGAAAAGGAAAAGGTAAGTGGTCAGATGTGTTTTCTCCAGCTTTTGGCTTTTGCCTTAAATCATTCTGATGGTTAACCATGAGCCTAGTTTTGTTCTGCTGCCCTGATGCAAGGAGAGGGCTTGTAGATGTGGATTTTGCTTTTTTTTTAAACCAACTTCAGCAAAAGCAAAGCAGAAGTCAGTATGTGTTTCTCCAATATGCTGGCGAACATGCTCTTCTTTATAACTCCCTCCTATTTGAAAAAAAAGCTCTATGTGTTAATTGCTGGATTCCCAAGTATTGTATAATCACCAAGGATTTTGTGACTGCATTTTCCAGGCTTCTATTAGCAGGGGTGACCACAGCCTGTGCTGCAGCAATGTAATTACTCTGGTTCAGGGAGGAAAGATGCAATTCCTCAGAATTTAATTGGCTGAGCTGAATTAATGACATTCCTGGACTTAATCAGAAAAAATGCAAAGAAAAATTAAAGCAAGAATTATCCATTTCCTGCAAAATCTGTCCAAATGATGCAAACACGGTCATTAATTGCTGCAGCCATTTTATGACTGGACAAAAATAAATAAAACACTCCTGTAATTTTAGAAATATTTACTCACTGTCTCTGCATGTTTGTATCATAGTACCAGAAGCTCCTGGTAAAAAGTTCATCTGCCAGCACAGAAGGTGCTCACAGGTGAGAGAAGCAATAACAACCTGACACAGGTCACTGAGTGTGAATTTTCAGCCTCCAGTCATAATAACCTTGTTTAATGTAGGTTTAGGGCTATAGGAACTATGTTTTCTTAAGCAGAGATTGACAAGAAACAAAATGGAACAAGAGCTTTTCAGGCACTTCTTAATCTGCGTGGCTCCAGTGACACAGAGCTGTGTTGAAAGAGGACAAGGTTTCATAGGTGGCATCACAGTTTACAGCCCAGGCTGGTCAGTAAAGGAGGAGAAGACAAAAGCCCGCTAACTAGTAAGGATCATCATATCACATGCATGAGGGTGGTCTGGGCCCTGGTGAACTTATCGTTATTGCTTGGTAAATATTTAGTAGAAGCATAAGGGAAGAAAAGTCATTAGTGAAAACAAATGCACATTATTTAAATCAAATGCTTTTCTCTGCAGGTGTTTTCATGCACAGTAACCAGATATTTTCAAAGCTTAGTAAGTTTCTGAATAGGACAATTCTTTACACCTGCTTATATTCAATCCTCTGCATATAATGTATACGCACAGGGGATTTTTTAGAAAATCACAGAGCAATCTGAGGAGAGGTGTATTTGGGATGCCTGGATGTTGATTCAAAGGCCTGACAAGGAACTTCAGGTTGGTTGAGGAGGCATGAGGTGCTGCCAAGCATCCATGGGCAGTTCATATGCAGCATGCACTGATCCGTGCATCCTACAAATCCTGTAGAAGAAAATGTCAGAAAGGGGGGACAAGTCTCAGAAAACACAGGTAACACCGTTTTAAAGTGATTTGTAGCAACTGATACTTCAGGAACGGAAAAGTCAGAGTACCTGTAGACTGAAGAAAGCACAGAGAAAGCTATGAAGATGAGGAGAGGAAATGCCATAAGCAACCTCATACCTTGGGGTAAGACTCCTGGAGCTTGGATCCAAATTTTCCCTTTTCTGTCAGGTGTGAGGACATGTGAGCTCACCAAAGAACAAGGTTTCCAGTTCTGGTAGGGATAGGACTGTATTTTGTGAAATGAGCTGGATAAAAATCAGGGCCATAGGAAACTTCTTGATGCCCCAGCCAAAACATAAAGCAGATCATTGAGTGGAAACTGTGCCAGACAGAAAAGAGCTTGTGCTCTGAAAACCAGTTCCTAAACATCTCAGAAACAGTGGGTATTTTTGTGTTTAAGCTTTTATGCTTAAAGTCTTCATCCGAGGAAGAGGATCCTGGTTACCCCACACACGTCTCACAGGACTTCTGTGAAGATCGCTTTGCATGTATAGGACATTCTGACAGAATAAAAGCCAAGATGGAAATGAATAATTGTTTTCCAAGAAGCGTTCAGAGTGTGCAGGAAATCAGGTATTAGACCGCATCTGCACGTATGTATTTCTCCCTCCCTGATTAAGAATTCCTTCCCTAACCTGAGAAACCTCTCCTCTGGAGTATGGTATTTACGTTCTTGTTTTAAAAAAAAGAAAAAGGGGGAAATAAGTATTTTGCAACAAACACGTGTACATTAGAAAATTAGTAACAAGTTTCAGGTGACATTCTAAAGATGTTCGCTGTTAATCTTAAGATTCCCTTTCCAGCATAGAGGGATATATGACCTTCATTGACCATTTCCTCCAAGCTTGCTTCTGAGCAGTTGCTTTCCTGTCCTCATCCTCAGACTATTTCTCTTCCAGCTCTTCACTAACAAGTGTAAATGCTTTTGCTATTTCTGTAGCTCTTTCTAATTTGCTCTCAAGATTCTTTATCAGTCTCTCTGCTCTCCATTCAGCACAATCATATTTTCTCTTATAGAAAATCTGTATTTCCACATCTCAAGTTTCTTATCTTAGTGCTAATTCTCCTTCCCAAAGAGTCCAGTCTTCAATTTCTCTCCAGCCTGTCTCCTCCTGCCACGTAATACCCAGTCTCAGTCTCCACATTAGAGTCATCCAGACTTTTCATCATGTCCTTGTCCAGTGACTTCCTGCTTCCTCCCCAGACTCTGGCCTCCTTCTCAGGCTGCTGGGCAAAACAATTTCTTTCTCAATGAATGGCTGGGCTACTTTAGCTGAAACTGTTAAAATAATTTTGCTGAGAGGCTATAATCTCAGTGTGGAGAATTTCAAACAAAACAGACTTTAGCTTGATCATAACAATTGGTTAAAATGGTCTTTTATAATCAGACAGGCTTAGTGGTATGTAGTGCTACAGGCCCCAGATATACTGAAGAGTCAGTTCTCTCAAATTACTGAAGCAATGTAATCTATTAAAAGTGATATACTGCACCGGATACACTTATTCCAATTTATAAAACAGAAAGTTTCATGGTCAATATTAATTTTCTTTTGCTACAACACACAGTTTTATTTCATGCTTCATTAACAAGTGTAGGTGTTCTTGACACTAGCTCAGCTCTTTCCAACTAGGTCTCATGCATTCATGCTCTTCCTTATACAGTGCAAAACAGGGCGACAAGGTGACCATTAAGAAAAAAGGGGCATCATTTATTATTTGTAAGCCTGATAATTTTTAGTTTCTATTTACAAATACACCATTCCCAACTTGGCAATTCCCTTAAGGTGGAGATGGTCAGCCTCCAGCCAACCAACCCAGCATGTCCAGCAACTAAATCCCTCCTCCTTCCAGACCCTCCTTGGATGCTCCCCAGCAGCTGTCCCAGACCAAACACCTTGTTCTGGAGGCAGCGCTGGGTCTCTGCCTCTCCTGAGACTTGTCTGCCCCGCGTCCTGTCCATCTCCTGTTGTGGCATAGGGCCCCCAGGAAGGCACAGCCGAACCAACTCATCCAGCCCACAGCCTCCAACCTGCCCAAACCGGTGGACTGGGGAAAGCTGGGAAGGAACCCTATGATTATTCTGCCACTAACAGGTCACTGCTGTCTGTCTCCTTTGCAAGGGTCAGACTCGTGGCAGCAGCTAGGGTTTACCTGCACATACCCACAGTGGATCCAGAAGCAGTGAACGCTGCACCGGGCAGCTGTAGGGCATATGTCAAGGAGATGGAAGTAGACCACAGGGCAGGGACTGTGGTGTCTGGCCCTTGCAAGCCAGTAAAGGCAGCTTTGCGGCCTGCTTGCCTGGAAAGATTTAAACTAGAAAAAAATGTGGCTGTCATGCACCACCAGTGCATTATTTTTACAAACAAAGAGATAAACTTTATGAAAGCAATTCCCCAGAAGCTGAACTGTTTCATCAGTTATAGAGCATGTAGTAGACTGCAATCCTCCATGCACGTCACCATAGCTGCTGTTAACCCCACTTACACCTGTCCTGACTGTTGATAGTAACTCAGCTAAATAAAAAGTCTGTTTGTAACACTTTATGCTGCCAGGGAAATGTGGTGGTGTTAGAGAAAAATGGTGAGTTGATGTATTCGGGGTGGGGCCAGAATCTCCATATTAGCAAGCACCTAAATAAGGACAGTGTGTAACACCATACTGGTATAATAAATCCATGAGAAAATGCCTTTTCTAACACAAAATTGCCAAGTCGCGCCCAGGTTTAATTCTTACAATGATAGTGCATTTAATTACAGTGTTAGGTGTATAACAGTAGTAGCTGGAAGATACAATTTAGTCGAGTAAATTCTGCAAATGTAGAGAAACAGAAGCATTTAAAGTGCTTATGTTCAAAATAGGTGGGATATCCAGTTGAGAAAGCAGGGATGAATTGCAATTCTGCTTTCAGAGATGAGGACTGAGACATCGAGAGAAAAAGTACTCTCCCTGTTCTTCTCTGCATCTCCTTGACTCCAAGGTCACGCAGCAGCACGGCAGTGAGCAGAATTGCACTCAGCTGCTTTTGAGTGCCAAGCACAGACTTTAACCATGTCCTACCTAGAGCAGGTTTTGCAAGTCAATGCAACAACAAAGATGAGACATTTTGGCATATCTTATTATACTTAATTAGACAAATTTGTGTCTGCTTAATTGCCTTTATTATACGCTGATTATATACTCATGGCAGGCATTGTGTTTTAAATGCTTAACAACAAAGCAGGTTTTTAAGTTAACCTTTTCAAACTAGCTTTGAGTACCTTTGGCTGTACGTAAAAAGAATGGAAAAATCCTTCAAGGAACTTTCCAAATCATACAGCTTACCATAGCTCTCTAAAGGAAGCACGTGGAAGAGTGAACTCTGGTCCTTGGCTCATCTTATTTTCTTACCTTGTCATCTTTGATTCATTCTCTGAGCTGGGATTCTTCATTTCTTCACAGAATTTACCCCAGCCGGTACCTAGATGGAAACTTCTGGGCCATTGACAAAAGAAAAATAAAACCCAACAATGCTCTTGCAGTTAATTTTACACTGCGGCAGGGAGGTTGGGGAAGCTAAGGAAGTGCCAGACGTCAAGCTAGAAAGTGGTCTAGGATCTTGTTTCCGCAAAGCACTTAGGCACACTGAGATCCAACTTTCTTCCAGGCAGCAGGAGATTGCATTTAGGTACACGCAAAAGAAATGTACTGTAATAAGCCATCCGTATATTGCAGCCATCTGGGATGCATATAAAGTGTATCACCACAAAACCCCCCATTTGCTGTGCAAATCTATTTGATGGAACTAGTTTTATGTGCCCAATAATTAAACAGCAGTTGTGTGTGTTCAGGCATAGGGGGAATTATTTTGGCCATAACTGTGAATAGTAACAGTTAAAACAACTATCATGCCCTTTTTCCTTAAACTCTAAAAGCTGTTGGAAACAGTCTCTTCAAAGCGTTGTTTTGTGTGGATGTTCTGAAAGCTTGTGTCTAGAAAGAGAAAATAAACTTTGTCACCGTCCCTTGTTATTATCTAAAGGATTGCAGTGCCATCGTGTGGCAGAAAAATCCATTTAAAATTGCCAGTAGGCTACCTTTTGTGGCTAAGAGCGAAATTAAATGAAAAGCCTTAAAAATTAAACAGAGGAGCTGATTTAAGGAATAACTATCCTATGCTAGAGGTTTTCTAAAAAGGGGTAGAAGGTAGTAATTCTCTCCACTCTTTGCCACATTTCTACTAAGGGTTTCCCAAGTACTTAGAGGTGGTCTCTTCTTGGCAAGAGCTTCTTCCATTGAGCTGTGATGTCAAACCCACCAATAAAAGATCTTCAATACTTCAAGCAGTGGAAACATACAAACTTCTTGACAATATCAGTAGCTTGAGGTACCATCTCCTAAACCAACAGTTCCAACTTCACATCTTCAGGGTGCTTTTGGAATTCATGGCACCCTCAGAAAAACCTGGCTGCTTTCAGAGCCCCATAAGCAACCCCATATGTGCCCAGCATGTGATATCTGTCCCTGACACTAGCCCAGAATCTCCACAGTGTCTTTTTCCGTGTGATGATCCTGACACCAGCCTGTCTTCATGCCTTAGCCCCAGCATTTCCACATCCCTCTCCCTCACACAGATGCAGATACATGCATTGGTTTAGGTAGGTTATGTTGATGATATGCTTAAGTTCCATGATATTTTCATAATGTATATCTCATAGAGTTGCTTGCACAGAATGTTATGCAAAGAACCACGAAAAATTGACTATTATATTCTAGTTGCATTTCCTGCTAGTAAGAATGCTTAGTTTTGCTGAATAAGCATTTTCTCCATTTCAGAAATACCGCTACAACAGCTACCACTTGAACCTACCCTGGCACCAAGAAGAAATCTGGAAACCTTTCCCTGTGAATCCTTAGTTTAGAGGCCCTCACATCCCTCTCATTAATAGAGTCAGGCTCTGGAAATCCCTGCTGAGCTCCCCTAGCATGAATACTTAATCATAATGGGCTAGAAAATTTCATATATGCTGGTATGTCATATAAGCATTTCAATAAACAGTCATCATTCTGCAGATATTCTCAACAAGAGTCAGACCCAACAAGACAGAAAGCAAGCAAAAATCACTTATTTGTTGGCACAGACTATTAGTTCTGATGCATAAAGTGGAAAAAATCATTAAAGCAAGTTGTTGAATCCTTTGGTTTAAAGGATTATGAATTTTCTTTACATACTCAGTGGCTATTATTCAGAGAGCTGGAGACATTGTGCATTTTTTGAGTGTTCCAAACAGTGAGAGCTGCCCAGCCCATTATGGTTAGTAACAATTTTCAAAGGCAGAGACAAAGTATGCAGAGCAGATCAGGTTCAACTCATATTTGTGATAATCTGAGAACATCTAATTGCTGTCAGATCTAATTCTAACAGCCCACAACCAGTCAAAAAGCATTATACAATAAGTTAGTTGTTTAGATCAGTCTTAGTTCCTCTTACAGGTACTTAATGAAAGAAGATGGCATATGTGAGGATGCTGGCTAAACACAGAGAGATATTTGCAGTACCTGATAATGAAAATGAAAAAAGGAAGAAGAGAAGAAACAAAACAAAGGTAGGAAATGTGGAAAACGTGAAAACTAAGTGTAACATTGCAGGACTAGACTAACATGGATTGGCCAAGAGGATAAAATTCCTGATACCATGGACTTGGGAGATGTAGGGCATATCATCTGGTCATGGAATAGAAGTATGCTTGGATTAATGAAAGCTTTGAGTAGGTCAGAATTAAAACATCAGCAATCCAGAAAGCTTGTTAATGACAAAATATGTCTAGAAAAAGAACAGACTAAAACTGAAATTTGAGGAAATAACAGGTGGACAAACAAGGTAATAACAAAGTTGAGAGGCTCTCCTGGGAAGCTTTCTTTCATTATAAATTTTCTCATAACCAACAGTGGTCTAAAGACTCATGCTCTGATATCCAGTTGGTCCAACAGAAATCAAAGACAATGAGTAAAGCTCCAGCCCTTCAAATATTTACATATATCCCTAACACTATGCATAATTCAAGGAGACAACTATCAGACCAAAGTAAATAAAACTGAATGTCTTAATGGAAATACAGCTTTTGGGGGAAAAAAGTTCTGCTCTAAATTTTCTGGAGGTTTTTTTCCAAATGAAAAAATAGCCTTTTTCCCTTTCTTTTCTATTTATTTTTAGAGGAAGAATGAGAGAAAAGAGGAATGAAATGTGATACTCTTCACTGTTCACCTCCGCAAAGAAAAAAGCCTCAACATTAAAGAAAGAAGGGTTTGTTTGTTCAGGACATTGCGTTTTTTTCTTTACTTTGGGATATAATGTACTTTTACCACCCTGTGTTAACTATCTACATATGTCTTTACAAGCAGGAGGCATAAATTTGCAGTGAAGCAGCTCCTGAAGTCATGACCCTTTTCCCAGCAGCCATCTTGCTTCAACTGCTATAGCCAAAACCTCAATTTCTCCTTTACCTTTCTGCCTTTAAAAATACATTCTCAGTAACATGCTAGACATGTAGGTCACACCTCCAAAAGGCCCTCACCAGGACCTCTGCATTCATATCTGAATAAAAAGCAAGTGCTGACATTTAGCTCCTTGATTGCAAACACAAGTGTTGCCTGTGACCACAATGCAGAGTTAGATATCAAAATGCTGTTTCTTTTGCCACTTGGCTGAACTGAAACATGAGCACTGAACTGTTTAAGAAATTTCTTCCTCTAGAAACATTTCACATGATTTACAGCTTGTAATAATACTGTCTGGAAATATTTTAAAGTATTTCACAATTTTTCCCCTATTACACACATTGCTAGAAAAGCTGCCCCCCCCCCAACCTGACATTTTCCAGTGAATGACAGATTATAGAGTTGATAAGGAAAGAAAGTGTGGAGTTTTGTGAGGTTTTTAGGAAGCTGCAAAATATTGTCTTCAGTAACCGCCTTATTACTGTAAATATAATTTTAAATATTTTTCCTAATTGAATAAATGCTAAACTCTTCTAACAATAAGTGTTTATTTTAAAGTAATTCTTCACCTCCATACCTTTTACATTTCTATGAAAAAAAAAAGGTGTGTTTATGTATATATATATATATACTTGGCACGTTTACATTCAGTTGAGGGCCCATTGTTTGAATGGCTTTTTGCTTTTGCCAGATGAATCTTTAAATGTTCAGAAATCAAACCAATCTATTCTCTCCTTTGCATCAGGAAACTGCCACATTTATCTGGGTTTGATTTATTCCTCCCAGAAGGACTGAAAAATGATTTTGCTTTCAGCTGTTGAATTCCATGTAATTTCAGTTAACTTTACACTTGTATTAATGTCATGCAACTTTCACCAAAGCGGATGGCCTACTGACTTCAGCAAGCCAAAACAAACATTATCTGTCCATCTCTAGTAATTCTGCCACCCTCAGTGACCCACTCTGCTCATAAGTGAGCTAGCCCTGCGCTTTTCTTCTCCATTTGCTCTCTCTTAATAGTGCTCTTCTCCCCAACACAGTCCACAAATACCCTCACAAATTGACTGAATGGCCCCATCTTCCTTCCTTGGGTTTCCATTGAATCATGTCCCCTCCATTCACTTACCAGAGACCATGCTGAGGAGATCTGCCTGTATTCCTGTCCTGTGTCAGGGCATCCTGATTGCTAAACAGTGCCACAGGACAGTCAGTCACACTGTTCCCCAGGGCTGGTCATACTTTGTAATCCTCCCTTCCCCATTCCCACCATAGTTTTCTGCATCTCTTTGTTATTGATCTTCCTGATGCTGCCTTTCATCAGCTTCAGTGTCACTGTATCCATTAAGTTGCTCAGTACTGACACCAGATTCATCAGGGACACTTTGTCATCACCTTCAGCCTTGCCATCCCGGTCCTTGATCCTCCTTAAACTCTTCAAATTGAGTGTAAAATGCTACGCCACCACTTTTTGCCCCCAGAGGCAAGAGCTGACTGGGGTGTGGATAACAGCAGGCTGGTATTTAGCTGCTACCTAATACCTAGCCATAGCTCTGTGAAAGTACTGCTTCTGCTGTCCGACACCCACCTTGCTCAGTTCACTGATCTCCCCCTTGATTTTCTCTTTTCAAAAGTGTTATGGAATATTTATCTGTAGAAGAGAGAAAGAAACTCTAATCTGCAAGGCAAAAGTATCCAACTTTTCTGTTAGAGTTGGAAGATCCACTGCTATAAGTAAGCAAACACAGCCCCACGGAGGTCAGTGATGCTGTGTCAAATAACTATGATAAAAAACTGAACCAACAGCATAGGCAACACATGAAGCATGTTTGCTTTTGGAAAAAAAATCTAGTTGTAACAAGATAAACCACTAATACTATACCGCCTTTGGATTTATTGCTTATAATTTACTTGAGTTTGGTGGCCTTTAGTAGCCTTTAATTCAAATCAACTTCACTTTGTCATGTAACTGACAAATACCACAAATCACGACAAAAGCAGTAAGGCCATCATCCAACGTCAAAGGATGACTAAAAATTAATTAAGTATAAAACTAAAATTCCCCATTGCCTAACTAGAGGCTACTGCTGTGGGTCAAAATTAAGGTGAATTTACAGAGCAATGGAGAAAAATCTGTGTTGTGACCTCCTTCCCTTCAAGACAGAATAAACCCCAGTAAAGGTCATCCTTATTTAACCTTGCATTATCAAGTGACTCATTTGATGCCTCCTAATCATTGAAAATCTACCACATGATAAGGACACCAGTCAAAAATTAGTTCCACACGTGTTCATGCTTGAAGCACACTTTTAATGATTTGAATTGTATGAGTCAAATATTTGCTAATGGGCAAAGACAAAATATTAACTTGTTAAACAATAGACTGAACTTCTCAGACAATATTTACATATTACCTAAAAAACAATTAAAGAGAACATTTTCAAAGACCCTGACTCCAGCTCCCACTGACTTTCCCATCTCTTTGCTCTTCTGTTTTTCTGTCCCTTTGAAAAATCATCCAATAAATGTCAGACTACTTAGGCAACAATGTGACTCCAAAACACAGATCTCTCCCATTAAAGGATGTGCAATGCACATTATAGAAAATAGCAGATCAGCCTATTCACTAGCACTGTAGACTTTAATAATCCTCATTCTAGTTAATATTATTTGTCACATCACTGGTATTATAAATAGTCATTACTTCAAATGAAGAACTCCTTTAAAATCTCACCCGGAGTTAGTTTTATATTACCTCTGGATGTGAATGAGAATCCCAAGTAAAAGGAAAATCTTAGCTGTGAGTATTTATTTTCAGCTGCCATTTCCTAAAATATCAGAGGTGGTTCTCCAGAGCTTCCTTGTTGCTATCAGTCCTTCACACCACCATATTGGGCCTGGATTCTCCGCAGCTGCAGAAGGTCTTATCTGGCTCTACCCCTTAAGATTTCAGGCTTCAATTCCAAAAGGTATTCAGGTATAACTTTGAGCAGTCCTGCAGCTGTGAGACTGACCAGTCCAACTAGCATACATTCATAGTCACACATATATTTTCATATTCCGCAGAGGTGATGTTTTTGTATTTGTTTTCTTTGAGAGTTTTTCCCTTCTAAAGACATACTCCACTACTGACAAAGAAACAGACAACCACAACATTTTAATTACATTATTTCAGGCTTACATATACTGCTATGCAAGCAAATAGTCACTATAACTCAGTATGGCTACTTAATCTCACACTTAGTGCCTTGTACACTTACATACATTTACATGATAGACCTGAGAGTGGGAGATAGAGAGGAAAATATTAATGCCACATTAGGAGAGAAGAATGATGAAATAGCTATAGTTCAAAATCTATACACTTTAAAAAAAAAAAAAAAAACAGAACTGTTCTTGCTAAGCTTTGGATTTGTAGTATGATGATTAATGGCCTCATTTAAATAAGAAAGATGGTGTGACAATGTACTTCCCTGTAAAAGTCTCCTAGTATTTGGTTCAGTAATTCTAAACCAAATACATTCTTGGCAATTAAGTTTCACTGTCAACATATTCTGTCTGTAGTTTAAAGAAATGAGCATTTGCTAATGAGTCTGCCTGTAATGGTTCCTTCAGGGTTCACATGTTCCACTACAAAGTCTAGGACAATTTTTCACTGATAGAAATTGTCAGTTCTTAAAGACCATTGATAGCTGGTGACACCTGATTATAACTTATTTCTTAATGCCACATACAGTTTTGTACATGATCATGTGATGGTTCATTCCTTTATTTACAAACATGAACTAAAATACCTGCATACCTAAGAAAAATGGAAATCTCCCACAACACATCCATTGGACAATGCTGAAAAAAGCATATGTTGGGTTTTCTTCTCTCTTTTTCTTCCTATAAAAATCTTTTCACCTGAGATTTTAAAAAAAAAATCAACACCATTAACAATCTACCTGTAAAGGAAATGGGAAAGGTAAATCAGAAGGGATGGGAACACAAAGCTTTCTCTGGCCTGTCTCACAGCTGAGGAAAACTTTGCTCACTCTTCTCACTTGCTGAGTGATAGACCAGTCTGTGCATTGAGCTTGAAATGCTGAATATTTTACACCCCCCTGGGATCTTCCTCCTTTCACCAGGGTAGCTAGCCCTCAGAATTGTTTCCCTTCCTATTTCTCCCATTCCTTCCAGGCTTCACATTTTTCTTTGTCATTGCAGGGTAAAGCAATTAGAGCTATTTTTGCAGGAAAGTCCATTAGTTCCTTCCAGCTGGACTTATGTTTTTTTGTAACACTGTTTACTTTTTTCTTCTCAGATTTTCTCTTAACCCAAGCCAATTTTTTCCAGACCATTTCTTCCACTTTTTTCCTTCTTTCAACACCATATACTTTACCACGTTGGACACTCAATAAGAAAAGAGCTAGGTGTTACTCGGATATGCCTTAAGACTACTGAACAGCCAGTCACCTAAACCTAAGACAGACTTATGAACCCCTCAGAAAGGGTTGCTGCTGAGTAGAGTGGTCAGACTGCATGCCACACAACACCACAAGACCGGTTGGGCTTGGACCCCTATAACATCATGGAGTTAATCAGAAACACAAACCATTACACTCCATTTCCTTGGTCACTTTGTCTCTGCTCACATCGTTCTTCCTTCTATGCCGTCTTGTGGTCAGGGAGATCAGAGAGGAGTTAAGAGGAAAAGTCTTCTCCATGCCAGTGTTGCACTTTGCTGTGGACTGCCTGAAGCTGCAATTCCCCTTTCTTCTGATAGTCTCTACCCTGCCTGCTTGCAGCTGGAACAACTCATCCCTGGCAGCGGATATGAACTAAGAGGTGATAGGGTGTCTGGTATATAAATCAGGGACGTCAGCAGGCATTTCTGGAAACATTTTCTGGGTAAGAACTCTTTTCATCACTTGTGATTTAAACTCTGTCGTTCAAATAACACTAGCTCCTGACAGGACCAGGCACACCAATATGCTTGGGGCCCTCACGCCAATGGAGCATGAGGAGCACCAGATGAGGACAGTGCACAGGAAAGAGCAGTGCTTGGCCTCCTGCTCCCATTGCATCCTGGACTTGGCTGGAGCAGGAAGGGCTGCTCCCAAGAGCTGTGGAGATCTTGGCAAGTGACACGCTGGTCCCCACAGCACAGTCCAGAAAAACCCTGCAGTTGCACAGATCCTATGGTTCCAGCATGGAGTGTAGTAAAGGTGATTACTCCTCTCAGAAACACAAGAAGATGAGGAGAGCAGATTGGAAGAATCTTGTGCTCCTGCCCAGTTATCCTTGGTTCATGGTAGGAGGATTTTTACTTCTCTGCACTTCCTTCACACAAAGGTCAGTTACAGCAGATACGCAGGGGAAAGCAAATTCTACCTTGCATGACTGCTTCTCCTTTCTGGAAGGATATTCTGGCCACCCATTTTAAATAAATCCTGTCCTGGGAACACACAGTATTATTAGGAAACACTGAAATGAAGCCTTAACTTGCATTACAGTAATTTGGTATTTAATGATTTCCTTTGGCATGAGTTAAATGTAAACATATGAGCATGATAATTATATAAATACACACAATTACTCATTCCAATTTGTTTTATTATAAGTATGTCATTTTTCATCCTTGTCAACTACAACACACAACAGGACCAGTGCGTTCTTAACATTTGGTGGGGGGTTGAATTTTTCCAAGGAGTTTTGACAGAGACACGTGAAAGACAGACACACATTCCATGTGACAGTAAACAAACTTAGAGACAGCAGCCTCTATAAATAATCTATGTTCATCAAATTACATAAGAAAGTGGAAGTTTAGCCACTTCTTCCAATCTATTAAATGGTTTGCAGCAGTTTGGTAAGAAAACCTGCAGGCTTTCTCACTATCGTTATGCTGTCACGTGGCTGCAGTCAGGGAATGACAGAAGAATAAAGCCCATAAGCATGTGAATATAAATGGAAGTACAAGTCAGTGATTTGGAAACACACAAAAAAACCTCTAGAAAAACAACATTAAGAGAACAAGAAGGAGCAATTTTTCTTTTCTGATTCTGAATAATTTGTCACTTTATACAATATTTATTAAAAAGCTACAAGAGTATAATTTAGAACTTCCTACAGATCCCAGAACATAAATGTCAGAAGCATATGCACCAATCCTGCCTCAGCAAGGAGCACCCAGTCTCTTTAGGGAAGGATTCCTGAGGCTAGAGTGCAGGAACTGACAGGCAGGGATTTTAGTTCTAGCCAGGAAAACTTGCATCACCTTGAATAAACCACTTTTCCACTCAGTGTTTCTTTCATCTGTAAATAATCAAAAAACACCCCCTCACACCTCAGTGGGATAATGCACACCATCAGTACTTCTTATGAGAAAGAGATCTGGTTCTCAGCCTCCCCCGAGACCTGAGTACTGCTGGTATGGTGAGCAGGGACTAGAAAAGCCATTGAGCTAGGGGAACAGAATTTGTTCAGCAGAAATCACATACAGGGCAGCTACAAGATATAAGCTGTCCTGTGCAAGTTTCCTGTAAGCTTCAGGACAGGGAGTCTTAGCAGTAATGCAAATCCAGAAAAAACATTTATCAAGGTGTCACGGTTTTAGCTGGGATAGAGTTAAATTTTCTTCACTGTAGCTGGTATAGTGCTGCGTTTTGGACTTAGTATGAAAATAATGTTGATAGCGCACTGATGTTTTAGTTGTTGCTGGGTAATGCTTACACTAGTCAAGGACTTTTCCAGCTTCCCATGCTCTGCCAGGGGCACGGGAAGCTGGGAGGGTAGGGGGCATATCCAAGAGAGCTGATCTGAAGTGGTCAAAGGGATATTCCATATCATGTGACATCATGCCCAGTATATTAACTGGGGGGAGTTGGCTGGGGGGTGCAGCGATCGCGGCTCGGGGACTGGTGGTGTCGGTCAGCAGGTGGTGAGCGGTTGCAGCACTTGTGTTTTTTTCCTTTTCCCTTTTTTCCCTGGGTTTCATTCCTCTCTCTCGTTATTTTCTTTTTTTTATTATATTATCATTATCATTATTATTATCATAATCATTATTGCTATCATTACCATTTTTACTATCACTATTTTATTGTAATTATTAAACTGTTCTTATCTCAACCCATGAGTTTTCTTGCTTTTGCTCTTCCGATTCTCCCCCTTCCCACAGGGGTGGGGGGAGTGAGCGAGCGGCTATGTGGTGCTTAGTTGCTGACTGGGGCTAAACCATGACACAAGGAAAATAGGAAAGACTGTTCCTGACACATACACAGTTATGGACGCCTGGCTAGTCTACCTATGTTGGGGAAAATTTAAAAAAAAAAAAAAAAAAAAAAGTCAGTTTTCTCCTTGGTTTTCATTTTGCAGGTATAAAGGGGCCAGCTGCCTGCTACCTCACTTGCATTCCTCCTTGGAATTGGAGAACATGAAAGAGGAAATTGTTTCTGCACCTTGTTTTCACTCCATCCATGCTCACTGGCCCACATACTGGCATCTTAGCGGAACTAAATAAGAAAATACCGCTCATGGAAGCAGCTCAGAAAATCCTCAACCACCCTTCCTTAAACAAAGGAAAAGTGGGGCAGGTGTAATGACTGAAGAGCATCTTGGATACACAGCCTTCAAAGATGATTAGGGAATTGCATATTAAAAATTACTTCTCATCTTTTTCTGTTATTTTTTTTATTGCAATCTAGGCAGAAAGCAGTGTGTATCACAAAGGAGGCTACCTACTTTCCTGGTTCCTGATTCCTTATAATCTCCCAAGCCTTGCTTTTTTAGGTTCAAATTATCAAAATTCAGGATCTACTGAAGGTTTATTGATTTTCTGAAAGATTTCAGCCTGAATTGTTGGGCCTGTTTCCAACTAAAGAGATGGGGGGAGAAGGGTTGTTTTGTTTATGTTCCAACAAGATTGGGCAACATTTGCTTTATGAAATTCCGGTACCCTCCTTTCAGACTCCTCTTTCAAAGCAGAGATTGGACGCACGGTATCAGGAGTTGGTTTCCTGTCTGGGATAGGTATTTTTTATTCTTATGCAAATCCACCCTAACATGGCCAAAATGTAACCCTTTGGAAAAGGAAAACACTTTTTATACATGCAATATAACCTTCTTTGTGTTACCTGCAAAGTTTCCAAGCAATCCCACCTCCACTCAGCAGTCTTCATCACAGAGATGGTGCAGCTCTAAGCTACTACAGGATTAAAGACCTTGGCCACGACACTTGAATTCAGAGTATGCAACATCTCATCTGCATTGCCTCTCCCTCCATGCTGTGCTGTGAAACCCTGAAGAGGAATTTGCCCAGTTCAAATACAGAGAGGATAGGGACCAGTCTCATGTAGAGCAGTTTGCAAAGCACAGGTGGAGGAAAGCAGGACCTGAATTTGTCCTACTACACTTCAGGTATGTCTTACCAAGCTTCAGGCCTGACTAGGAAGAAGACACATAGAATGGGGCAAAAAGTCCAGTGCAAGGAAGGGAATGAAGACTAGGGGTTAATGAAGACACGTTATGGGGCAGACAGGATAACTAGAAGCTAAGTTTGAGGAGCTGACTTCTAGAAGAGGTAGGAAGAAAGGATGCAACAGGTTGAACAGGTATCTCAAGACAAGAAGGCATGAGAGAACTGGGGAAAATATTCAGATACGAGGCATAGTTGGTCATATTGTGTCTGTGTCTCAGTACCAAAGGGACAAGACTGAAATGGAGATCAGTTGTATCCAACTACAGCACAGCCCCTTTACAACTTGAGATGGAACAAAATGTTCCCAGGTGTCACTAAGCTCTTAACATCAGCAAATATCTTTATCCTTTCCCCATAAATAGATGACAACTTACCACTGCTATCAATTTCTTACCTTAAAAGAAAAAAGTCTGAAATCAGACCTCAGGGTTCCAAGCAGAGCTGGGTGAAGCTACATATTTTTCCCCTCTGGTAGGGAGAAAAAGAAAGGATCTTGAGAACAGCAGAGCTAGGACCTAAACAAAAGATTTTTGTATCTGAATTCAGTAAGGTGGTACTTCTATACGAAGTTTTTCATAAGCTGATATGAAGTTATTTCTCAAGTACTAATCATGTCCTTTGCATCGCAAATTGACTATCCAAATGAGTACATAATTTCACTGTGCCTCTTCACTTATCTGTAAAATGGGCGTGATAGCATGCCCTCACCTCAGGAATATGCTGTGATAATAAACCAATGCTCGCAAACAGCCAGATATTCAAGAGCAATAGAGAGAATCCATGAGGAAAATTATTATGTATTCAAAATGGGTTTGAATGGTGTGCAGTAAATAAGGTACGGGAGGACCACACAGCGAACAAGAGAAAAACAAAACCGAATAGCTGCTTATTCAGCTGAATACAGTATACTAAACCAAGCAGAAACCTTGTGAAAAAAATACTCTTCAGTCATGTCATTAAAGGCTATTATGCTTGTATGCACGAGGAGTGTGAAGGAAGATTCCACATCCCACTTAGTATTTTCAGCTGCTATAAGGAACATTTTATAGTAAGAAATTTCTTTATAATATTTGAGAATATGAAAATAATGTAGCAGAAATTACAAAGTATTTGACAAAATGGAGTACTCGTATATTTATGCCATTTTGCCCATGAGTCCTGCTATAAAAAAGCAAAGCTTGAGATCTTGCCAACTACTCTATGCTGTAAAATATTATTATGCCAGTGGGGAAGACACAGCTTGGAAACACCTGACATTAGCCAGATGTTAAATGAACTGTAGTTAACTTACGTCCATACTACACTCGTAAAAAACTTGGACCTTTGGTACCTCTGACATGTTTCTCTTCTACAATGATGATTTCAATATGGTGGCAGATGGGGAGTCACAATTTAAATGAAGCATCATCTCAAATCTATGGACAGTCCTGAAAAAACAAACTGTGCATAAGGTAATGCCAGTGTCTTCTTTCCTACTTAACTAAATGCTCTAAATAATTTGATTTCCTAAACAGAGGACATAGCATGTATTTTCTCCAGATGGGTATTACAGAACTAACCCCGGGGTTACAGTTCATTTTCAACTGTGCATACTTACCAATAATACAGACTCAGGACCTGAACCCTGTCTCTGTAACACCAGTGTGAACCAAAATTAAATTCCTCAAAGTTAGTGGAGCCATACCAGCATGATGGTCTAACCCAGCGTTTACTAGAGTCAGCCAAAGCCTGCTAGAGTTTCAGTAGGCACCAGCGTATTGCCTTGAGATTGCCTCCAGTGTATGATGGAGATACCTTTATTTCCTTAAAAATCTCAGATCTGGGGTAATGGCCTTGCCTGAAATTTATCTCCAAATCATTTCTGATCATGAGCTAAAGAATACATTTTTTTTTATGCACTTGCAAACATTAAATGCATAATTTTATCTTTATGTTCAAAAAAGGTTACTCCAAATACAAGTCCATCTCCTTTAAAATTTAACATACCTCTTTATTATGCTACTACTGATCCTACTGACACAGCAGTGACACTTTTCATACCAAAAGAAACATGGCTAAGATTGAAATATTTAGTATAGTTACAGAACATCAGAGGTACTATACAGACTGTCCTATATGGACACTGTAAGGAATAGAAAGGATGGTGATGCACTTTTATAGTTAGGGTGCAGCTTGTTTTGAGAAGACTGGCTTTTTTTATAGTGGTTTAGAGGAAAATGAAGTAGCACTGAAACACTTCACAAAATCCGGAGCTGGTAAAATATGTCATCTCATCTCTCTGTGTCTTTCTCAGTCAATAAGATCATTTGCAGATATTCAAAGGGTAGGATAAAATCATGTCTTTCTCTTTCTAAAATCTACTTTTATTTTATTTTAATTTTATATTTTAGAAATCTCTTATAAGTCAGTGCATTCTTCAATGGAATTATACATCCCAGAGTGCAGAGCTTATTTTCTCCTAATGTTTTGTTGTCTAAATAATATTAAATATTTTAATTATAGGTTCTACCTTTTGTGTTCAAATTCAGTAGTTTGTTTCTCCAGGCCATATTCAAGTGTTGCAAAATTAAAATATACAATATATAATGCAAAATATATACTTTAAAATTGAATTAATTAAATTTCACTCCAAAAAAAAGTGTAGAATAGGATCAGAAATTCAAATTCAAAGTCAAGAACCCATAGGGGATATTACCCTTTCAAGTTTCCGTGAAGATAACCATTTTTATAGAACCTACCTTTCCCTGTCATTGGATTAGTCCCTCCAAATCATTAATAGTAAGTAAATCTACTATCAGGTAGAACTAAATTCACACATCACAAGCAATCCCACTGAAGTCAACAGCGATGAGAATAGAAATGTTCTCCTCTTAAAAAATAAACTGAAACAATATCCAAAAGAAACATCACTTCATAAATAAAACACTAAGAGATTGATTTTCCCGCTTGACTTGTGTGATGCTTAGTATGGTGGAAATCATTGATTTACAGTAATATCTCTTTAGCATGGCAATTTTTGGCTCAGATACTCCACATAGACCCCAATCCATCTTTACACAATTGATTCTACCTCCTTAGCAGGATATATAATGAAGGGCTCCAAACTTAAAGTACACGAATTTGTAACTGGGGTTTTATTTTCAATTTTACTTAATCTTTATGTGCATACAGTTCTTCCCTAACATAGCACAGCAGTTCATTCTGATGAGTAGTCAGCAGATCAGCTAAGGAATTAATCTTCTCCAGAGAGTTGGAATAGCGCAGATATTTCAAAAAACGTGTTTCTCTCTACTTGTGTGCTACCGTCCCTGTCACAAATAGTAAGAGGGATGTTTTCCTGGCTGTTAAGGACAATCTTTGTAGCCCTGGAGAAGGCAAACATGCAACATCTGTAACAGGCTGTCCAGGAGAGGAGTAGCAGGAGAAGAAGCACTCCTGCTCCACTTGACCTGTCAAGCACATGGTCCACCAGCTCCTAGTCTACATACACAAACAGAAAATGAGATTACTCTGCCCTAACTTAGTCTATACTCATCACTCTAAGCTCGCCTGGCAACCAACAGACAAAACCAGGCACCACCAGAGATTAGTGATGGGCACCTGTCTCCAGATGAACCTCAGAAAGTGCCCGTTTCTAAACTCTAGATGCCTAAAATTGGAGGAGGGAAATCCTATCCTGAATGACTGGAAAAGAATCACATTGCATGCTCTGAACACACATTTCTCTTCAGTGTTTTGCAAATGAAGGATAAGATCCTTCTCTCTAGAAGTTTGTCCCATAAAAGCCTGGTCCTCCCCAGGAAAAATTCTTCTTTCTATACCTGGTTTTCCAGAGTGCTGAAAGGAGGATCAGATCTTTTATGGATGTTATTCCTTGGGTCAGAGTAAGGCCATAAGCAAGAGAATGCAGGAGAGAACAAGGTGGGACTGTGGAAGGAGAGCTGACAGTGCTACACTTGATTCTGTTGAACCATCTTCCCCAAAGTAACATGGTGAATGCATAAAGTGGCTCCAGCAGCCTAGGCCCAACCAAAATCCCTTTCAGGAATACCAGGGACCTGAGGCATCAGCATACATACCAAACACACACACATCTCCAGTTCAAGCTCTCTGAGGTGCACAAAGAATCAAAACAAAATGCTTTATAGAGAAGAAAAAAAAAGAGAAGCTGTGGTCTCCTTTAGCTCTTTTACGTTTGAGGTTAAAGCCAAGCACCCAAAAGCACATGTTGAAGAGGCAAGTTGAGATTTCTGTCTAGACATGAGACCAACCAATATGGAGCAGGAAGGCAGGCCTCCAAGTGGCAGTAAGAAGCAGTAGCTGAATTTTTGCTTTTGATGATGAGATTGTAAAAGGTAAGAGAGAATCCCGTAAAGCCTTCACATAAAACTGGAGAAAAGATGTGGAGGGTTCTTTGTGTAAGAAATTACAGAAGCAGCAGGAGAAACAGTAAAGAGTAAAGCTGTAGAAGCCAAGAGAGGACAAGGAAAGCAGGAAGCTTTACAGGAGATCACAACTGAGAGCTTTGATTATAAAAAAGTCATTGTAGATATAAACAAAAGCAGATTCAGTGGAGATCAGAACAGAGGAACATGACTGAAAAGAGCATAAAAGGGAGAGAAATCTATTTGATGAATGTAAATAAATTCTCAGTGAGTGAAGAGTTATTCAAAGAGATGAAGGGTGGAGAAGAATTTTGCCCAGAGAGACGAATGGAGTCAAGGACTGTTGTTTTAGGATGAGGGGATGAAGGAATGTTTATTTTGTAAAGAAAGACAGAGGAGTAGGAGAAGAAAGATATAAAGGCAAGAAATATACAACCAAGAGCAAGACAAGGTTTGCTAAAAATTCATTTTAAAAAAATGGATAGTTGGGCAAATGGACAATTTTCAGATTCACTCTGACAAAGGTCATGTTTGCCCGAAAGCTTGTTTCCATTTTTTCCAGCTCAACCAATTGATCCAATGAAAAATAATATCTGCTCCTACTTACCTTGTATTATCTATGTCTTTGGATTTTCAAGGCTGCAACAATCAAAAGTAATCCAAACCAAGGCAAACCCAGTAAGTTTAGTGATTAGTATATGACTGCACTGTGGGAGAGAAGAGCAGAGAAATTAGAAGTGAGAAGAGAAAAGCAAACACTTCTACATGAAGTGGTAAAATCAGAAATGTGCCTTTTTCTTTACAGAACTAGGAAAAAACATAGTCTGTAATCCAGCCTTCAGAAAATGGCTGACTCCTTCAAGTGGGTAGTCAGCTCTTTTTCCATTTCACTTCTAAGATCCAGTTTATCCAGCGGTTTTTTTGCTTTCAGAGCAAAAGCATGTGACTTGCCCTTTCTTGTGCCATAATATGTGCCTGTTGCTATGTTATAGGAAAACAGCAAATCAACAGTGGACAGTATTTCGTTGAAACAAACCTTTTCATTTCAGCTTTTACTCCTTTGTGATGTAAATTTAGGAGTGATTTCAAATTCATAATGAACTCCAGTTGATCTGTAAAACTATAGTTGACTATAAAACTTTGGCAGGCTGGAAGGAGGAGAGGTCTGATGTTGCTCACTCACCCTCTTGCTCATGGCAGGATGAACACCACTGCTGACTGTCTGAAAACTGTTGAAAAGTTTATAAGAAAGGTTCGATAATGATGGAGATTTCACGGTGTCCCTGAGAAATCTGTTCCAGTCCTTAACTCTCCTAACCATTAAGAAGTTCTTTCTAATGTCTAATTTAAATCTCCCTTATTGCAGTTTAATCCCATTATATCTTGCATCCATAATGAATGTGCTGAATAATTGATTCCCTTCCTCTTTGCTGCTACCTTCTGCACACCTGAAAACTGTGTCCTTCCCTCGGCTTTCCCTGCTAGAGAGGAAACAACCCTGCTTCCTTCAGTCTTTCCTTGTAGGCCATGGTGGGTTTTTTAACTTCTGATCATTCTTGTTTTTCTCTCTGGGCTCTTTCCGTCTGGCTTATATCTCTCTTGAAAAGGGATGTCCAACACTGAACACAGTATTCTAGTGGAGGCCTGACAAATGCAAGGTATGGCAGAAGAACTCTTCTTCAAAGAACATACCCCAGACTGCAGAACAAATGAATAAATAAACAATGCAGAGCAAGAGTAAGATACTACTGACTTAGGTTCAGCTTGTTATTTCTTACAAGTCGTGATCCCCTTCTGTGCAACTGCTGCCTCATTCTGTATTTGGGCAGTCTAAGTTCCTGTCTAAATACAGCACTTTGCATTTTTATTTACTGAACCGTACCCTACTTTCTTCAGACCATTTCTCTAATTTGCAAGATCACGTTAAATTCTAAAATGCAAGTGACTTCTTCTGGTTTGGTGTCATCTACAAACTTAAAATATCAGTGAAGAGCCAGGAAAAACAATTCCTTGAACATTGATATATCACTGGTTAAGAAAACATCGTTCAATTTAGAAACTGGAGCCTTAAATAAAACTTCAGAATTTACTGTGGATTCTTTCCTCTAAGTTGTACTGCATTTTTTGCTGTGCAAGTCATTTACATTTTACACAGCACAAGTTCACAGCTTCTTCATAACTCAAAAATTGTCTTAACATTTTAAGGCACCTTTTCTAGGATAAGATTTGCATTTGTCAGGATTTCTCCTAGACATGTAAAAACCAAAAAAAAAACGGTTATTGGCCAATAAAAATGTCACCAATCTACGTACTTCCCATAGGCACACTACCAGTGTTTTTCAGATCCTGCATAATTGCTCATTTTCTGATAGCTATCAGAAATAATACTAATATTCCAAGTTGGACCACAAGCCAGAAGTATTTTATCAGCTACCAAAGAGCTCAGAGCTATTGCCAAGGCTTCCTGTATGATCCCTGTTCAGAATTGGTTCAGCAGTTCTAATTACTGACATTAAGAGCATTGTTTTATTCATTAGAGGTAAAGCAGAGGTAAGAGAATGAGAACCACCTCTGCTGAATAGTGTAGATCATTAGACACATCTTGATGAACTGCTTTTAAAATTAATTTTAGAAATTACGAAAAATGAGGGATAAAAATTATCTTATGGACCCATGGTGCTATCAAACTTTAGAAGTGTCTTAGAGGAATTTTAGAGAAGTGAGTTTGGTCTGTTGGATTCAGAGAGGTACTGGTTTGAAGGGCTGGCTAAGCCGTAGAGGCTGAGGAGCTTGTAGACTAGCTCAGTACTGAGATTTCTAGTCTTTGCTTATATTGATCCAAGTCTGTTAAGAAAAAAGTAAATTCCTTTCGGAGATTGCACTCACTTAACTAAATCAAATCTAGCTAGCTCAGCGCACATCGTGGCGAGACAAGTTCCCTGGAATGACACAAGATGTGTTGGTAGCTCTCAGAGAGGAATAACTTCCCTTTGAGATGTCTGAATGAATGAAGGCAATGTAGATTTTGTGAGAAAGACATTTGAATATTCCTTCTCATGTGCTATCTTTTCAATCTTCCTTTGGGCAAAAGGAAATCTAAATCTCTTTTGTTAACAAGATAGATTTTTAAGTAGGAAAAAAGAGCCAAATCCTTAAACAGATGCAAACGAGGACAACAGAATGCAGGCAGAGAGCACAAGCAGGCAAATGGGGGCTCCTACTTAGCAGTGACTTCTGCTGGCATTTTCAGCACTGAAGGTCTTCACTTGTCAATGTTTTGAATTTGTGCATCTCCCAAAATGTGTCAGCTTTGACAGGCCTTTGAGTTCAGTGAATAGCCATGCAGACACCTACTCGGAGTCTAGAAACTGACATCTAACTCCTTGGAGAAACTCTTGTTTTCAAAATGTGAATCCTTTGGAAATGCCACTTGACTTCATGCAGAATGCAGTGGCAGGTGACAATTTTAAGATTTGGCTAGAGAAGTAGCTGCCTCTACTTGTTTTCTACCAATTTTTTAGCATCCGCACAGACTACAGGTGACCAAGGTTATTTCCTCCTTGGCCGAGAGCTAGTCAAACTCATGTCTCCCATCTCCAGAAGGGGTCCTAGCCACCCAGCTGTCCTTAAAAGGTGGGGGATAGGGATGTCCTTCATCATTCTGATGGAGGTATGGTCATTCCATTTTCCATAAAGGAAATGGGGATTCGGGGGCTAGAAAACAGATGCATGACTCTAGCATAGCACCTGGGGTAGTCACAGCAGAAAGATGACAATTTCATGTCAGATGTTTCTCATTTCTAAGCAGACTGCTCCTTTGACAGTGAAAAAACTTCAGCAAGAAGGGCAGAGCTGACTCATTCTCCATGTCATAAGAGCCACCAGTCTCTATGGCAGTCCCCATCCAACCTCAGCTTTGAATACCCACAGGCAGAGAAGGTGCCTGATTCCGGCCCTACCACACCCTGAGCTGTTCCCATTGAATTCCAAGGGGCAGGGTGCCAAAACCCAGAAAACACAGCAGAAAGGCCCTGTGCTCAGGTTCCCCTGTTGGTCAGCTTGAAGCAGCTTCTAGTTTGACGTGTCAGTTGTAAGCCTTGTGACAAACATCTGAACTTTCCTCATATGTCTTGCACGGTTGCTGAGGATCTCACACTCATAAATTGAGGACAGCAACTGAGTCTGTAGGACTTGCACCCCTTTGGGGATCCTGATCTGAGTGCTTTGCTGTGTTACTCCCTTAACCTTTTAGCCATGTGGGGCACCACCAACCGTCTTCGGGCGCGCTTGCACCACCACGCGTGCAGCCACCAGCTATCTCACCTGCAGTGGTCTTACTCTGGCCAGCTGCTAGGGAGCAGGGAAAGTAGATCTGGCCTTAACCATGTGATTAGAAGAGATGGTTGAGAGATGAATGTCATGAGGCCAGGCTTCTCCCCTACCCCTCATGTTGCCCATTGCCGTCCTTGTATACACCCCCCATTACCACTGACAAGATTCGTTCATTCGCCTGGTCTCGGTTCTCGCCTCCTTTCCCGCTCCGACGGCAGCGGTCATGCTGGGAGAGACCCGGCCACGCCGCTCGCCTGCGGGCGCCAGGAGCCGCCGCTCTGCCCACGGCGGGGGCTGTGACACCGACGCCGGGGCAGCCCTGGCCCCACGCCGCCCCTGTCCCTGCCGTGTCCTGCGCGTTGCCGGCGGCGGGGGGGACGGGGACTGGTCCCGTCGCTGCGGGGGACGCTCCCGCCCGCCCGCCGAGCCGGGAGCCCCGCTCCGGGCGCCTTGCGCACGGCGGCCGCGGGCTGCGCACGGCAGGGAGCGACCCGTCGTGACCGGGAGATTCCCCCCGCCCCCGCCACGCACATCCCCACCCGGCATATATAGGGGACGCGGGGGAAACGCCGGCGCCGGCCGATGCCAGCCGCTCCGCGCCGGGTAGCGGGCTCTGCTTCGCCATGGCCTCCGCCCGGGCGGCGGGGCGAGCAGGTGAGGGAGGGAGGGAGAGGGAGAAGAGGAGAAGGAGGAGAGGAGAGGAGAAGGGGAAGGAGGAGAGGAGAGGAGAAGGGGAAGGAGGAGAGGAGAGGAGAAGGGGAAGGAGGAGAGGAGAGGAGAAGGGGAAGGAGAAGAGGAGAGGAGAAGGGGAAGGAGAAGAGGAGAGGAGAAGGGGAAGGAGAAGAGGAGAGGAGAAGGGGAAGGAGAAGAGGAGAGGAGAAGGGGAAGGAGAAGAGGAGAGGAGAAGGGGAAGGAGAAGAGGAGAGGAGAAGGGGAAGGAGAAGAGGAGAGGAGAAGGGGAAGGAGAAGAGGAGAGGAGAAGGGGAAGGAGAAGAGGAGAAGGGGAAGGAGAAGAGGAGAGGAGAAGGGGAAGGAGAAGAGGAGAGGAGAAGGGGAAGGAGAAGAGGAGAGGAGAAGGGGAAGGAGAAGAGGAGAGGAGAAGGGGAAGGAGAAGGAGAAGAGGAGAAGAGAGAGGAGAGGAGAGGAGAAGGGGAAGGAGAAGGAGAAGAGGAGAAGAGAGAGGAGAGGAGAGGGAGGAGGAGAAGGAGGAGAAGAGAGGAGAGGGGGAGGAGAAGGAGGAGAAGAGAGGAGAGGGGAAGGAGAAGGAGAAGAGAGAGGAGAGGAGAGGGAGGAGGAGAAGAGGAGAAGAGAGAGGAGAGGAGAGGGAGGAGGAGAAGGAGGAGAGGAGAGGAGAGGGGAGGGGGAAGGAGAAGGGGAAGGAGAAGGAAGGAGAGGAGAGGAGCGGAGCGGGCGGCCCCCCGACGCCCCGCGCCCCCCGACGCCGCCGGCCTCTCCGCAGGTGCCGCCGTGGCGCTGGCGCTGCTGGCGCTGCTGCTCTGCGCCGCGGGGGACGCCGGCTGCCGCCTCCTGACCGTGGCCGATCTCTTCGACCGGGTGATCCGGCACTCGGGCAGGATCCACAGCCTGTCCACGGCGCTCTACGCCGAGCTGGTGAGTGCCGGGCCGGCCCCGCCGCCCCGGGAGCGGCTGCCGGCGGGGCGGGCCGGGGCGGGGGGTGCTCTCCGTGTCTCTTTAGGTGTTCTTCCCCCACAGGAAAAACACTTTCCTCCCCGTGACAACGAGCTGGGGAAACCCGCTCGGAAGTGCCACACGTCGGGGATGTTGACCCCCAACGGCAAAGAATACGCCCAAAAAATCCCGGTAAGGCTGGACGGCGGGCGAGGATGGGGCGGGAGGGGGGCATCGCGGGCCCCCGCGGGGTTGGGGGGCAGGGAGGGGGCTCCGTGGGTCACGCGGCCTCCTCTCCCCCGCCTGAAGAAAGGGGAAATACCCCCCATCCCCTCAGAGCCCCCACATGTCTCACCTGTCGCGCTGCAGTTGTCCCCCACCCCAGTCAGTCTGGAGCTAGGCAGAGAGGTTTTTATGCCTCAGGTGCTTCGTCAACAGCTGCACTGAAGAAGCTGATAAGTTTTGACCTCAAACAGGTGCACATCACAGAGGTATGGCATAGGAATCATTAGTTCATTCTGTTAAAAAAGCTGTATATGGTTCCATATGCTTAAATCGTATTTATTAATTATAACAGAGGTATTGCTGTGGTACTTCATCCAAATGACTGACAGACAGACATCCTTTTGATTTTCTTGTGGCAGTCTCTGTGGAACAGAAACTTAGAAAACTGTGGACGTGACAGATAAATTAATCGGTGTCACTGGAAAGTGCAAAAGCAATCAGGAGAAAGAAATAACAGTCATTATCGCCGAATTGGTAGTTAGGTAAGGAGAAAAGAACAGCAAATTATTTTAGACAGATATAATGGCAAAGAGAAAAAAAATCGTTATTAGTTTAGAGAAGAGCAGGAAGAGTTTCCTTAGAGAAAAAGGAGACTGTAAAGTCGAGGATACAGTGGCGGGAGAAACTCCTCTAGGAGGAGGCAGACGGAGACAAATGTTCATGTTTTGCTCTTTGGTTGTGATGGAGTGAGGAGCTTCCCCCAAGACATTTAGAAAAACACTTTCCTCCCTTGAAGGGCAATTGGGAAATGAGACCCTGCCCGCTTTAGAAAGCTTTAACGAGTCAACTGTATTTCTGAACTTATATTGCAAGGGAGGTCTTACGGCCACGGAGTTTCTGTTAGAGAAGCAACCGTCCTGACCACCGGGCACCTTCTTGGAAGTGTGTCTGCACCAAAGCTCTAACCGGCACAGCTGTAACCACGGCAGGTGTGAGGAAACACCTGCACTTGCATACCAACAAACAGAGATGTCTGGATGAGGCTCCCTGGGCTCTTGAGACATCTAGGAGTTCCTGAAAACATTTTCAGTACCAAGTAAGTTTGACAGGAATGCCACCGTTTTGCTAGTGCTGTTCCACAGTTTTAGGTATTACAGAGCTTAGGAGTCTAAGAAAGCTGAAAACAAGACCAATATAACTTTCAGGTGTTGCTTACATCTAAGCAAATAACCAGAGACAGAGTAGCCCTTAAGTTCTGAATATTTGAAAACTACTGAATTGCAGGTGTAAGTCTTAATCCCGCTGAGATTTCACCGCGAGGCTGTCTAACAGTGTTCATGTGAGCTGCTGCAAACTAACAGAGACATTCTTTACTGTTTTAATTTATAAGAGAGAAGAACTAACTCACTTGATACTGAAACTTTTGCAAGCTTGGAAAGAACCACTTTCTCACTTTAACCAGCATATTGAGCACCATCAAGAGCTACCTGATGACAGCCTTAGCAAAGCTAAGCAAATTAGCAATATGGTACATGAGCTGAAGACTGGAGTTGAAAAAGTAACAGAAAAGGCAAGATTTTCCATGTAGCTTTTATTTATACCAGTCACGTGGTGTGAGTGACTTTTGGCGGGGGCGATGCCTGCTCTCACTCGGGCTATAGCCTCAACGCCAACAGAGGCTCTGATCCAGCAACGGTGGACTTTGTTACAAATCCAGCAATTTTTCAGCCCAAGGATGTGACTTACTTTATGGACAGGCAGATACATAGATGGCATTAGATATGTCCATATGTGTAGAACAATATTTTATTATATGAAATATGTGAAAGAAAGACACAAGTACAAGGACTAGAGCCTTTTACAGCTTCATATATGAGCCAGTAATGACTCAACTTTTCTAGGGCAGTAGAGGAGATGTGGGTAGATAGTGACAAATACTCAATTATTGTTTTCAGTTTTATTTGGATTTACATTCTAACTAATTCAAGTATGACTGCTGTCTGCTGCAAAGAGCTTTTTCCTAAGGCAACAATTTTATGCTGGGATAAGTTCTTCAAGACAACCGTGGCATTGCTTAAGTCAGATACCACTCACAAAGCAATTTCAAAACTCCATTCCAAATTCTGGCAGATCATATATAAATTATTGGATGTAATTTTTTGTTATTTCCATTTCTGTCTTCTCATTACTAGCTAGAAGTCCTGATCTTTGTATTTCTTGTGCATTCATATTTAAACTTCTTTGTAGTTTTGGCTAAACGAATGAGGGCTGTGTGTCCATTCTCTGAAATGGCTACGCTGCCAAAGTGTCTGTTTTACTAAAAAAGTGAATAATAAACTGATACCTTACACAATAGATCACCTTTCAGCTTTATGAACAGAGGTGGGGAATACAGATTTTAAAAAGATAAGCAGCTCACCACTAGAGCAGGATGAATTGTACCCTGCTCTGATGCATGCTCTGATGCATGCAGCCCTGATTAGGGTGATTCAGGGTTACAAATAAAAAGTCCATCTTCCAGGCGCAGCCATGATTCTGGGTTAAAATGGCCTTCGAGTTCAGAGGTATTCAACCTCAAAGCTTGACCTTTGCTTCATTCTGTAACTGAAGCAAGCCCTCAAACTCTAAACTAGCTACACACTTCATGGTATATTTACCTGATTTTATTTTTCTAAAACACCTTTGAAGGAATTACTAAGAAGGAAAGCTTGGAAGTTTTGACCTCTCTGTACTATGGACATACCACACAGTAGAAATACCATTTTTAAAAAGAAGCAAACAATGCAAATGCATCCCATTATTTTGTAGCTGTGTTTTTCTGCCAGACAGTAATTCTAAGCTTGTTGTGAGGCTCCTACCTCTGAGAGGTGATAACAGCCTTCAGAGTTCACCAGGTTAAACAGCACTGCGAGTGCTCACGTTAGAAGCTTCCCTTGACAGAACTCATTAAAATAAATGGCTACAAATCTCAAGGCTGATTTGCTATACTAGTTCAAGAGGAAATAACGATTACCAAACAGGGGTTCCTCTACTTAAATTTAGATGGAGTTATACTCCAGTATTGTTGCATTACTAGTATATCAGATCATTTCAGGCTAGTCTTTAGGCTGTATAGGCACCGTTAAGATAAAGAGGCAACGTGATTCTCTGTAAGGGAGCTTTACACATATCGTCAATATGTACGTGAAAGGTCTGGTGTTGAACAGCCCAATATAGCGACCCCTCAGTTGGTTTCTGCACTAGTATTTTAAAGATTTGTTATATGTGTAGTTACGAGTTGTACTTCTTTTCCTGTTTTCAATACAGATGCAGTCAATGGGGATCATCAGCAATTCATTAAATGGAATGGCATCTTCTGAAACCGCTGATTTATCAATTAGTAATGAAGCAAACATGATGAGTGACTCCGACTTTATTCACTGTTTCAGGAGAGACTCCAATAAAGTACAAAGCTACTTAAAAATTCTTAAATGTAGGATTATGCCAGAAAATAGTTGCTGAGTTGTAATCTCTTCACAAGTAGTCTTCAGCATGTTGTTTATAAAGATGGAGAAATATAATTTATAAATTATCACATTTACAGTAATTTTAATAGGAAAGTGGTTTTGAAATTCATTGACAGCTACTTGACACAGATGACCTATGCAGCTGAAATATTAAATAAAGCATCATATGTGTATGTGGGTTAATGCACCAGATAAAAAGGAGTACTCTAGCAGTAGATAAATAAACGTCCATGCACATTACACTGTGACAGATTATATTATGGCTGATTCACACAGTTTATACACATAGTAGAAAGTGAAATTTGGTTTGTTTAACCTTGGTACAAACACATCTATGTACTATAAATAAAGTATATTTTTATGTAAAAAAAAATGTTTCCCCCCATCTCTACATACATACATACCTGCAGAACGTTGCTTAACACTGAGCAGTGGTATTGCTCTCGATCAGTTTGTGTAACTGCAGGGCCCGTGGAGACTTTTATGTTCACCTCAGACTTCTTACCGATTTCTACAGGCTTTTACATGTGCCCCGTAAGTTCTAGTTTCAGACACTTTTATTCATTTTGAATGCTCTTTTATACCTTAAATGGCTTCACTGATTTCAGTGGAAACACCCAAAGAATAAGTTCCTATATGAAAGGTAAGCCAGAATTCTGGGCCAAATACCATTTCAGTCCGAGGGCTGATGTAGCAATAAGTCTCTTTCCCATAACGCATGCTGACCCAGGGCTTGGGTTTTACGGTAATGATGACAAACTCCACAGCAAATAAAAATCTGAAAGCTGTTAGATATTTTATAGCAATCACATTTTCCTAGCAGTGGGGTGGTGCTGATAGCTGTTCATAGAGCAAAACATCTTTGCCTTCAGATCCTAAATGAGACATTTGAATGAGCATTTATAATCAACATGGATTTATCTGTAATATTCTTGACTATTCCATCCCTGAATGCTCTTCTCTGGCCTCCCCTGATCTTGATGGTTGTTGACAGTAGCTGGAGCTTGGGCTGCCAAGAATGGAGAGTAAAATGCTGATGATTATTTAATAATGATACTGGATTTGGGCTTGGGAAACTCAGCAGGAAAAGTTTCAAAGAAATATTTATGCAGAACAGAGGAACAACCTTTTCAGTTACATCTCCGTAACTGCCAATATCTTCAGGTATCTACGGTCCAGTAGACAGCTGATGTACTTTCTCAGCTAGAAGCTGTGAGTGTTCACAGTTCACATCTGGTCCCTGTTGTGCCAGGTATGGTAGAAATGCAAGGGGTTATACAGTGCCTGCCCTGAAGAAGTTACAAGCTGCAATTCCTTAAGCAGTAAGATACTACAAACACATAAGAAAATAGCAGCATTCATGTGCAAATTTTGAAGAGGTGCTGGAAACAAAACACAGCTCCAAAGAGAGTAAAGGAAGGCTCCTCTGAGCAAATGGTTAGAGAGAAGCAGAGAGGGTTGCCTACTCTGCCTTCATCTCTCCGCTGTCAGAGAAGATGTAGTAGCGATTAATGGTTATAGTATTTATCCTGTCTCCTAGTGTGGCCGCAGCCCCAGAGTACAGCAGCACGCTGATGTGTGTCTCCTGTGCCAGCAAGGGATTATTCCCGTCTCTGAAATGCTGAAACTGGGCAAGTGTGCATTAAGGAGAAAAACGGTGTTAGGGTGCAATCCCTCTACATCCCAGCAAAGACGGCGTTGTGCCCAGCAGATCCACCCCAGCCATCCTACGCCAGAAAGGAAAGGTGACAGACATGGGAGGGGTTACTGGGCCAAACGAGGCTGACAGAAGGATGCTCCCTCCAGGACCAGCAGTGTCCCCTCCTGTCCCCCGGGTCCCCTGGGCCCCCCAGCCAGGGCTGCTGTGCTGCACCCCACGCTGCCACAGGGGTGCCCCGCGGCGAGTGGTGGCCGTGGCCCCGCGGGTGGGGAGCTTGGTGGATCTCGGAGGGAGTTGCAAGGCGACTCAGAAATCAACCGTAATGGCTACTAGGAGCTTCCGCAGCTGGGAAGACACCCCAGGGGTTGCAGACGAGGGTCAGGTGGAAAACATGTTGCAAATGGAGCAGATCATGAAAATTATTCTCATCTCCTTCAAAGAGCAAAACCCTGGGAACATTTTGCTATAGAGAAACGCAAAAATAGAGAAAATGAGGAAGCAGGTGCCACAGGAGGAACAGCAATGCACCGAAGTATTACCCACAGTCATTCATACTCATTAGATTTGCCTTTGGCTGAAGCGAGGCGTGTTGGTAAAACAAAAGCATTCCTATAATGTCGACATCACCTTGCTTCCTCATTTGATTGAGAAAACAACTGAGCAGTTGGCTGGAAAGGGCATGTTTTTCTCTGTGGCCACTGATGCCTCAAACAGAGATACCAGGGATGGTTGCTTTTTACACAGGGGAATACTTCAGCTCCTGCAGGATCTCTCTCCAAGACAGCAGCAAAACTAGTTAGGGATATTTGAAAATGTAACATTGTGCACTACAATAAAATGATTTGGAGTTTGAGAATGCATCATTTGCAAATTAAAGGAAAATCAGAAAATCAGGATTGACTTCCAGTTAAGCGCTGGGCTTATGTGCAACAATCTGTAACCACGTATGTTACAGGTAAGCGATGGTGTAATTTCAGTTTGTGGAACAACATGTTTCTGTTAACTTTCCTTGTTAGCCAAACAAATTTAAGAATTAAAAATATCTCCACTGTTCTTCAGATTTATTACATGAAATATTCCAGGATAGCCCCAGAATACTGACATTTTTGTATAGTCCCATTCATTTTTCCAGTTATTAGAAGTTGCTCTTGTACATTAAGAGATTTCCTTGTCATAACTTTTCCATTTTTTTTTTAAGGATGATGAAGGATATGATAGAGACACTCTCAGTGACTGAAAATTCATTTTGTTTCTTTCATAATGTGCTAAATGGCTTTGATAGTGTATCTTAAATTTAGGCTGAATCTGATAAGTGCTGAAGTTTGCATGATAGATTAAGTGACAGATGTCACAAGGGAGACTTGTAGTTTAACTCTTATCTAAAACTATGATAGTAAAACAAAACCAAATGGAAACAGACAGCTTTGAATGATATGCATTAACTTTCAGCTACCTCGTATCACATTCAAATGTTGACACGCAAAGAAAAAATGACTTGGAAAAATTTAAGAATTCCTGAAGGGCTGGATGTTTATAAAAGGCGAGATGTCTGTGCGTTTGGCTGAGTGCTGGAGGATCACTGTTGAGACGCTGCCTTGTGACATCCCCATCCACCATGCCCGGCTTCATTCCTTAGAAATACAACCAGTATCTATAGGAAACCAAGGAGTGGGAGTTGCTGTTTTCCAGCAGCTAATTCAGGTGCAAGCCCACATGAGAAGCATCTCAGATCCAGGCTTACGTCCCTCAGTTTATCTTGCACGGCAGCAATCATCAGGCACGTAACTCAGAAGCACGGTCATTGAAGACTTCTGCAGTCAATGGCAATTCCATCCACTGTGAACCTTTCTCTGCAGGGGCCTTTTGGTCTCCCCGTGGTCCAAAACTAAGTCTCAAGTTAATTGGGCCCTAATTTCTCTCCGGGCATTTCTTAGGGCACCAAATTTACAGCTAACTTGCTTGAAATTGGTTTTTCTCCCCTTCTAGTTTGTGAAAATCAGTAACAGTCTTGTTGGCAAGAGGGTGCTGAAGCATGTCAATGTACTTAATTTATGTCGGTCTTTTGACTGTGGAACATATATTCGTCAGAGAAGCTGTGTGGCTACAGTGATGGCAACCAGTATTTAAAACCCAGTACTAGTAAATCACAGCGGATAAAACAAATCTGATGTATTACTGCAGCTCAGTAGTGACATTTGACCGTTGTACTATTGTTCTGACACTGAAGTTAGCAATGCAGTTTTGTGCCTTAAAGCAGTCTTGTTCTCCTAAGCAGATCGTAAAATTAATTCCTGTTTGGCAAAGAATCAATAAAAACAAGAGAACTTTTAGACAATTATTTTATACTATAAATCTGTACAACCAAAGTCTAAGTGCTAGCACAGGTGTGGTCAGCAAATCCAGCTTTTAGCCATGTTATATGAGGTCCGTGGAGGAGCTAGCTGGCCTCTCACGTTCACAGTCGTTTACATGCAATAAAACATGACTGCGGCTGTGCCTGATGTAGACTGGCATAATCTGCATCATTTGTGATACCTTTTAAATGACCAAGAGCCAGACCTAGAATAGGAAATCGGCACCTTCTTGTTAGCTATCAGAGAAGCTCCTTGGAGTGCCTGACCTTAAGAACAGACTTTCAAGATCCACATTCAGACCCATCTGGAGGATCTCCAATAGGTGGGATGGGAAAAGCCTCTCCTGTTCCTGAGGCTGCTGGGTTGTGCAGCAAGATCCCTGTGTCAGCAGCACAGCCTGAGGGCACGGGAGTCTGCAGCATTGGTAACTTGCCAGACTAAACAGAGAGGTGCCCAGCGAGTATAAGTATCTGCATCATTAATGGCCTCTGAAGAGCATTTTCTTTCAACTGTGGTTTGGAATTTGAGGTACCTGAACTCTGCCCAGCCCCAGGATCCCAACAAATGTTCTTCATTATATTCTACAGCCTGGAACTATAGCCTCAAAATGCCACATATAGGAAATACCTCAGACAGATACTTACAACCATGCTGCAAGGTCATCCACCAGATCGTGTATTTGAAGTCAAAGTGATGTGTTGCTGGTTTTAACTGTGAGGTGCCATGGGTATCTCTCACGTCACTCTGTAATACCAGATGCATTCTATGCCGTACACCTCTGCAGTGTGCCCGTTACAAAGCACTTCGAACACCTGCTGGGGATTTTGTCTGTAATTTGTGCTTTGTTCTTTTATGACTAGTGTGCATACATTATTTGAAGAAAATGAATACTTACTACTTGATCCTTCACACAGAAAAGACTGGCACTGTAAGTATATAATATTTTTGTATTCATACTGGGTGCTGTTTCTCACTTACCAAGTTTTCACAGTATGGACTAAAGGGAAACTTCTCCTTTAACTAGCTTAAAATGAAAGGAATCGAGGTTGTATGTGCATGGGCCTAAATACATTTCGACTAATTGAAACAGACTATTTTAGGTATAATACAAAATTCACAATTATACTTCTAGGGTTATTAAGAAAGCTTGATCAGCATTTTCAAGTAAAGAATGTTTTATCTGGCATATTGAAACTTGATTCTGGCTGTGGATTAAGAATACTGGTAGGAGGCGTTAAGAGATTTGCAGGGCTGTGAAATGGTGTAAGTTTTAATAGGCTACAGTGAAACCCGAACTTCCTCAATTTAAAACACATATAACATTGTAACTGTGAAAGCAATTCTGCATGAGCCTGCTTGATCTTTGCCTCAGTGAGACATCCTTCAGATGTATTCTGTTCAGCGCATCAGCTCAGGGTTTTGACAGCAGTTCACATTCGGTACTTGCAACACCATCAACTGAAAGAATTTCCCAGGGAGCACTCAGAATCCCATCTCCTCTCTCCAGAAGTGTTGCTTCTAACACTCGCGCTTGAGTGACTTGCAGTAAAAGAATATGAGCAGCTGTGAAAGCTGCTTGAAAGGTGAGAGGGGAAACCCCCAATCACCCCCACCATGCACTGATTTCCTCCAAAATGGGAAGCACTGATGAATATACACACACACACACACCTCCACTTGATCATTTGATGGTAATTTAGAAATACCTGCATGCCTTTCATTGTAGGCAGGCACTAGCAAATGCCATTTCAGAAGAATCTGGGCCACCAACACTTGCTGCTCCTTCAGGTAGGAGTTAGTCAAACAGGGCAGGCCTACGACTTCAACAGGACAAGTAGAGAGTAAATTCATCCCCATGTGTATGCAATCTGTCCGTCCACCCCTAAAGGTTTCAGGCAGAATATGAGTTGGTTCTGGGATTTCAGTTGCAGGATAGGAATAAACTTCTCACGTTACTTACTAGCATATAACGCATGGCATACTAATTCAAGTGCTTTCAGGGTAGGTATCTAGGCGAGTTATGCTAATGAAGGTTTGTGGTTTTGTAACCATGGGAAGACATGACTTTTTAATTTTTCTGTAATTTCTTTTTTTCTTTAAAACCAGCACAGGAAATCACAGGCAAAGAATGACATGTAGTGCAAGACCAGGACTGCACAGTTGGCCACTCAGAAGGCAGGACATGCACAAGGCGGGATACAAAACACCTGATCATGCATAAAGTTTATGATACCAGCTTCATCACTGCAACCTCAAGTTGTTTAGCTGCAAATGGATCTAAACTTCACCTCCCAGATAATACAATGTAACAAGGGGAATAGTAGATCACGTACCAAAAAGTAAAACGTTGAGTAACAACTGTACGGCTTTTTGAAAGATGTACAATACAGTTCAAAAAGCTCTGGAGCTCAAGGAAGAATAATTAGAAACATTCATGGCATGCATGATGAGGAAAGCCAGGCTAGATGATCATAATCATCTCTTTTGACTATAAAATATATGAATCTGCCAGAAATGAAATAGTCCCTATAAAACCATAACATTCTCCAAAACGTGCCTGTTATGCCTGTAACATAAATACCCTTAGTCTTTCTTCTCAACAAATGCATTCATAAATGTATGATAAAGAAAAAAAAGTTCTGCTCCCATTTTGAGCCATAAAGCCTTGCAAATAAACAAATAATGATACTTAAATTCATAGAGTGATTTCCTTAAAGTGGATGAAGCAAGCAAATCATTTTAAGTAAAGCAGTTTTAATAATATTATTTCAGGCTACTTGTATTACACAGAATTATGTCCTGTCTTTGATACAGACATATGCTAATGTGAACTTGTTGGCACCAGTTTAAATAGGAATAAGTCAGAAATAAGGCTATTACGGTATGCCGCCTCCGTAAGTACTTCTCTGAGATGGCTGTAGTGGCAGTTTTTCCAATTATAGTTCTGTTGCTTAGTGCATTTGGGCTACAGTTCTGCGTATTGCCATTACAGTTTCAAAATACAGAAGAGATTACAAGAGATTGCACTAACAGACTGACAAAAGCCACTGAAATTCAGAGTAAAGAATGCTGGAAGGTTCATCCACAAGAGAAAAGACAGGAGTTAGTGAACTGCGTTTCCCAGTACGCATTCAAACCAAAGTGATTTAAACATGGAATATTTTATAGGGTTGACTGGCTGTCTTTTACTATTGCACACTTTACTAGGGTTATCAGCTGACCTGTGACCATGTTATTTAAAACTAACTGAACACTGATATAGGTGAGATGGAGAAAACATATTAAAAATGCTTGTTTGTCTAATATGAACCTGTTGTGTCATTTAATGAATTTCAAAAAGAACCCAAAGCAACTTGCTACTTTGAGGGAAACAGGGTTACTCTTATCTCATGCACAAAAGAAATTAATTGGTCTGACTGCAATGAGAGATAAAAGTGATCCTCTATCAGTGTGTTTTTAACTAATACCGTATACAGCACAGATGTATAAATCCGAGCACAACTTCAGCTTCATGCTCTTCACTTCATTTCACTTACCATCAGTTCCTATTTCACTTTTAAGGTCAGTACAAGACTGGAAAAGACACAAGAAAAGACTGAGTATTGAAGAATACTTCTTAAATCATTAGTTGTTTGTCATTTTAATGGTGTTAGACTTTAGCAAATTTATGAGGCATAAACTAGTTAGCTTTACAATGTCCAAATATTGTTAGTCTTAGAAGACCGCTCATTCGAAGCCTGTGCTCTCCACTCAATTTACAAACTGCCCCTATTTCCTTAGGCTGATGATGTAACTGCCTTATTTGCAGTGTCTTGGTCAGGATACAAATACGGTGGGCTCTGCAATGAATCTGCTCTTGGAGGTGGTTGTGTACTAGTCAGTCTTTCCGAATTTCCTGGAGAATTCTCCCTCCACCTTGGACTTGCCTGCTCCTGAGACACTTCCCACACAGATGGGCACGAGGAGGTAAAATTCATGGTGGATCGTGAGAGGTAGTTCTCCTGAAGACCTTCTTCTTGGAGGCACCTGTTTGAAAGCACTTCTTTTTCTTTGGAGTTTCGCCATTTCATCCTTCGATTCTGAAACCAAATTTTCACCTGTTTGCAAGTTAATGAGAGTTTATTATCATTCTTTTCTTTAAACAACTTTGCCCTAACAATGCTTTTCCTTTCGATCCCTTTAGTTTCATATTCCTTCCTTATTCATTGTTATAGGAGATCCAGTGAAACTGACTGATTGACGTTATCTGAGGATTTTTCCATCACTATTTACTATACTACAGCTTGGCCAAATACTCTCCTTGACACCTCAAACAGGTGATTATTCGACTTAGACTGGAAAAAGGACAGCCCAGTGGCTAGGGATAGAGCAACTTCCTATAGCAACATCCTTCTTGACAGAAAAGGGTTCTTAGAGTAAGTTAGCATTGTCATTAACAAAACTAAGTGATATTACTGGCGATGGAAACTATGACTGTCCCATTCAGAAGCATAGCTAAAAACAGCTTGGCTATATAGCTTCAAAATGTGTATTATGACATATGACACAGTAGCGAAGATTTAAAGACATTTTGCCTGCCTGACTACAGTTTTCCAGGAGCTGCCTAGAATCCATGTGCTTTTGAGGTAAAATCCATTTTTAAAAAACTTCTAGTTGCAAAGCTTGATCATGAGCGTTCAAAGGCATTTATGAAATGCTGGGAAAAGCTCGGGGAAATATACATCTAGGAACTAGTTTTACATAAAGAGAAGAAATGGGGGAGTGTCAATCAAATTGTTCAGATTGTGTTCTATTTCCCTTAAATATTTACATTTAGTTCTAGTAATCAGATACTTGATATGAAGACAAAGGGTCTATGCTTTCAAAGGTTTGAGAATCATTGCCTTAGATGATGGCAGGTACTGTTCCTCCAGCACAACTGGTCAGAAAATTGAAGAAGTAACCTTCACAGCAACTGCTCTTCCTTTCAGAAGGAAAAAAAAAAAAAAAAAAGACACAGATATCATCTGGTCTATCATTATCATGAAATTATTTTCCTGTGGTAGTAACTGTTACCTATGTGTCATTTCATTATTTTTTACTCACCCGGGCTCTCTTGAATATCAAGAACACAGAAGAAAAACTTAAGGAAATAATTGTAATATTAGGAATTTGCCTACGTATTGGGAAATTTGTAAGCAGCACACTGGCGAGTAAAACTGAACATTTTCATTGAAATAATTTATCCTGCAGAGATTACAGCTCTGTTCATCACACTGAGAAATACCATGCTGTGCTGCTTCTTTTGCTTATAGTTGCAGTGCTTGCGATGGAGTCAGAGTCATTCAGGTTGCAAGGAACCACCACAGACCACAAGACCTAACATCCCACGCAAAGTGGAGCCAACTGCAAAGTTGGATAAGATTGTTGAGGGTCTTGTCAAGTTCAGAAAAATCTCGAAGATAAAGATGATGAGAGCTCCCATCACCATTGCCAGGCTTTTCTGCCCCAAGACAGCTTCTGCCATACATATCTTAAGCACTTTCACTCCTGCTGTGTGCAAAGAAATAAAATTGTACCGTCACACTCTCACTCTCTTTTAGCTCTACTCTAGAGATCTGCATCTAGGTCAGGGCCCTGAGATTCCAGATTGGGCTACTGCCACTTGGCACCACCATTAACATACTTGTTCAGTTAGAACAGCTCACTGGAGGTATTAGACCCTCAGCTAAACTCTGAATTCCTGCAGTAGGCCAACGCATGCTCATGTGAAAAATCCAATGAAATGTGAATTGGTAAGTAAAGCGGGAGCATTTTAGAAGGTGACCCTGCAAAATTTTTCCTTCTAGAGTTTCTCTCAGCTCCAAGGATCTCTTTCCTTGTGAAGCTAAGTTTGTTTCTGTAGGGATGGTTGCCTGTCTCTTGGGGCAGAATGGTTTCAGAGCAGTGCTGCTGATTACATCGTCACTAGCTGTTCATCTGCGAGTGCAAAGGGTGCTCAGAGGAATGCAGGAGAGCTCCATGCTATGCTGTTTTCTGCCTGGATCACTGCCTGATAGGCAGCATAGTTTCCTACCCCAAAGCTCCTGAGGGGGTTCTGTCAGACAGCAAAATGGGAGTTGAAAATGAAATGCAGAGGTCATGTTTCTCCCACTTTGTGTGAAAATGGAGCAAACAACTTTTGAATGTACACCTTCAGGAAACAAACTAGTACCCTGTCCAAGCATTCCTTGGTTAAAACTGCCATTGATTTAGTGAGGTCTTTGCTCCGTGAAGGAGCTCAGGGCTGCCCCTGTGCTGCTGAATTTTCTTCCTTCAAAGCCATTTTTAAGATTTTTCCTCAAAAAGACAGAACATCACAGATGTTCTGTCATTCCTTACCTGAGACTCCTTTAGACCCAGGTTAATAGCCAGTTTCTTCCTGTCTGTTTTACTGATATACTTCTGCTTCTGAAACATTTTCTCCAAAGCTTTCCTCTGGTCTTCAGAAAACACAGCTCTTCTTAATATACCTCTCCGGGCTTTGGAGTTAGACTCCTGGGTCAGAAGAGGCAGGACACTTTCCTCTCCTAGTGGAAATGGATGAGAGTTTCACATAATGTCTAAACATATCAGAGAAATATTAAGTGCTGTTCATTATAACACTAGCAGACTATTGTCCCACTTTTGATTTGTTGGTGTTGTAAGTGTGTCGTCATGCTTCAGTCATGTTCATTAAGGACTAAATCCTCACTTGGATCTAGAGGTGTTGTCAGTGGTCAAAAGTCTCCCCTTGACATGGTAAAAAGTAAATCAGATGAGTTCATAGAGGAACATTAACACAGGGCCCATACTACTGCAAAATTCAAATATAGTCAGGGAGAAACTTTTCCACTTTCCTTTGCACGTTATCATCACTGAGTAAACTGCAGTAAGTTTTCCTAGGAGTTTATTTTCTCCTTGTGTGAAATGTAGAACCAGATAAAAGTGGTCTGATTCAAAGAAACTAAATAGACTTTCTTTAGTTTTGTTTACTAACGAAAGGCTTTCAGAGTGAACTATTTCTCAGAAAATCCCTGGCCATTCACTTACTCATTCTGGAAACCGCAGCAATTTCTTTATTACAGGATTTAGGGAGTACTTGAACTTACTCCTTTCAGCATGGTTTCTAATCCTTTGACATCTCATAGCAAGTCCTGGGAGGGCAGTTTTCAATGAATCCAATCACATCCCCTTGATCCATGCTTAGAGGGAAACCTACCCGGGAAAACAGCCTTAAAGTTGGGAGGAAGACCTGCTGTGGAGAAGTAGAAGTGTTGGCATTGTCCCTTCATTGGCCTCACACAGAGAACAAAAAACTCAAATCCAGATAAATCTCTCACCTTCCTCATGCCTAATAAAGCCTAAAGCCATAGTGCTTTCCCATGCTCCCTCTCCCCTAGAAGGATGTGGTGTATGGGAGCAGTCCCTGTTGAGGCTTGGTACGCCTCCAGCACTCCTGGCTTCCCCAGATGCTCACCGAGGGAGCAGTACCAGAGGCCAGGTGAACAGGGCCTGTCACCAAGTGTTGGATGTGATAATTGCACAGAGCAGTTGCAGGCAGGCCAGGAAAGAGCTGCCCTTTGATTCAGAAACCTGTGATATGGCTATATAGCCACTGACACCTACAATCTTCCTGTGAGAGAGCAGCCAGAACGATAGCTTCGGTGTGTACTGCATGCAAGTTAGGACTCTACAGGTGCAAGCTGTGCTCCTGTTGTCCACCCTCCCATGTACATGGGCCAAGACTGCCATCCCAGTTTATAGTTACAGCAGCTGCAAAGGTGTGCTGCTGTTTGATTTCGGTCAAGGATCATTTTCATATCGAATCCAATGGCAAAATTCCCATGTAAAGCAGATTTTCTAAAAGATTGCACGTTCTTTCATGAAAAAGTCTATCTATTCTAGTCAGCTGTAGCGGGGCGGGGGCGGTGTGAATACATTTGTTCAACAGATATAATGCTCTTGAAAATACTAATTAAGTCCAGATGCAGCTTTCACAAACTGTTCCCTGGGGCTACACCACATTTCAACTTCTGTATATTATACCTATATACACATGGGTATGTGTATCTTTAAACACCCACAGAGAAACAAACAAACATATACTAAGGATACTGTAGAACTGTGTATGTATAATGATGAGAAACTAAAGTGTATTATGCGTAAGTCTTCCAAATTTGACTAAATACTTTTGTGGCGCATGTGTGACTGGTTTGATATTACATACCTTACCCCCATATCCTGCCTCCAGCTGTGACCAGTAGAGGAAGAATATCAGAAGCCGAGCAAGTGTACAATGACCCTTCCCTAAAATACACTGCCGCTGTCAAACATTACTGATTTAGGGACCATTGCATTCTGCTAGACATGCCTTTCTTGAATTTTTCTACACATTAAGAACCCATCTTTATATTTGTCCCCCTTAACAGCCTGTGGCAAAAAGCAATTATTATGATTTAAAATGTTACAGTATAAGTAAGTCTAAATTTATACAGATGTATTTCAATTTTCAAAATTATATCTGAGACCAGATACAAAAATCATAACCTACTCATTACTATCCTGATATTTATGACACAGTGAGACACAGTCAGACTCCATCCAAACCAAAATAAACTATCTGCAGAACAAAAGTCAAAATGCCACAATGGAGGTTTCTGCAAAGGGCAAGCCAGGTTCATATTTCTCTGAGGAGTGCATAGCCCCCTCACAATCTCCACCCCTACCTCCCATCCTGCCCACAAAGCTGGGGGCAAACACTGGCCCTTTTTCCTCAAGCATGTTTTCTCTCCATCTTGCTCGAATTTGGTGAATTTAGGTAACTTTTTCCAAGCAGCCTCTGAGCAGTTTCTGATGAATCATCAGCCATTCTCAAGTTTACTGGAAGGTATAGTCTGACAGCAGAAGAGCTGGTACCTCCTCTCATCCCCACCGTGGGATGAGAGATACCAGCGAGGGAAGAGGCATAACAGGGCTCGTCCTTGCCTCCTGGCCTCCATTCCACAATGGAGTTGTCAGCCAAGGACAGAGGATGCCAGATTATGTGACCCTTTAAAATTTGTCTTGCCTGGCTGGTTGTTAACAGTCAATCAGCAAAGAAACAACCCCCTGCTGGAGCCCTGAGGTGCCAGTTAATTCCAGTACAGGCAGTATGTAGGGTACAGCTTAACACCTGTGTTAGACTAACTTAATAGTGAAGAGTTGACACACTCTAAGGCACAATATGTGACTGATTTTAAAAGATTAACTAATCAAAATGAGCAGAATGCTCACAAGCATTAGCAAACAGCCACTGGGTCAAAAAATTTGAAACTCGTGTTTGCGATAATCAATACTCACCCTCAATTGACTAGCCTAGAGAATTTTTTTAAGAATACCCCATATTCCAAAGTGCATTCTGACTGTTCACACAAAACCTAAATTTTGGTCTGTGGATTAAAGGACTTTTCAGTATGTCAGGATAGGCAGTTGTTCATACATTACAACAGTTCTACCAAAATGAAATAAGTCAGTTTGCAGCCTGTCGCTCTGAATGCGCGTGAAAAGGTTTAGTGCTCTGCTGACATAAATGTGAATCTGTTACCAACTATCTCCTATGGTGCTGGTTTGATTTTCGTCTTGCTTTGGGTTTTTTTTAAGTCTTTCCTTTGTATCCTAATATATAGTGATAAATGTCCTCTTAATCTGTGGAACAATCTTCATTTGCCTTCATGGCAGAGACCACCTTGAAGGAGCAAGTAAAAGCTTTAGTCATGGTTTCCATTTTTTCATTTGAATTCAATACATTCTAGTTAAATGGACAATTAATAGGTCACTTCCAAAATAGTAGTGTATCAGTCCTGGTTAATAAACAATCCCCACAGTTGATAATGGGCCTATGTATTCAGCAAGTCCCTGTATACACTCAGCTCATCCACTAAATCCCTTTTCAGGTAGACAGGGTTATATGGGAAGATGAGCTAGAATGAGTCTATAAAAGTCAGTTTCATTCACTGCTTTATTTTTCAGTCAAGTGCTTTAAATAGTGTCCAGAAAATCTCTTGGAATGTGAGACAGGAGAAAAGACTGGCACATAGAGTATTGCTTTATGGCCATACAAAAGGGCAACTGACCCTTGCCCAGGCCTTTTCAATGTGAAATGGTTCCTAAAGTTCATCTGCACAGTGAAAAATTGTGGTGAGGTCGCGTGTGGATGAGTAAAGTGAAAGTGGTGATTGGTCATGGTGCTGTCAGCCATTGTGGGAGAGCCGGGGCCATGTAAAATGCTCTGTGGGAAAGTGTCAGCCCCCTAAAGAGGTGCTCAGAAACTTGCAGCTCATTAAACTGCCAGCATTTGCTGCCTCACTTGTCAAGAATCATTCAACTTAGCAACTGCCCTTCTGAAACATTCATAAAACGCATGCACATAGTCAGGAAGGGATTGAATGCAACTGTGATAAAAAAGTATATGCTAGAGCATGCATAAGCTCCAATCTTCCTTTGGATTTGCACAGTGATCTGTGCTTTTTCTCCATTTTGAAGGACTAGGAAATGCCTCTTCTGTTTGCATTCTTGAGCCATAAACACAAAAAATCATGAATATCCATTCTTACACCATGGCACATAAACTTCACAATCAAAGCTAAATTTAGATTTGCATTAAATGGAAGTGTGTGCCAGGTCTTATCCTAAACGTACAGTGTATACTGGCCAAAATTCTCTTCAACTTACTTCTTCAGTTTTTTACATTATAATTAAAAAACAAATTAAACATGTGCATGCATTTGACTGCTACAAAAAGAATGACTGTTTTATTTAAATAATGCTAGGGCTTCCTGAATCATAATTTATCCCTAACAGACATTAAAATGCAGCATCCATTTTAAGATCTTTCAGCTCTTTTCCTATTTGCAAATGTTTATTGAGACAGATTTTTGAGAGAGTTACTGATTTTAAAGAATCCTTTCTAGCAAACTGAAAACAAGGAGCTTTCCTAGGTTAGCTCTGTCTGGGTGTCTCAATGCCATTAGAAACCTCTCACAATTGCTCAGTGTACTTAAGTTTGATAAATCTTTGGAAACCCTCTGAATAGGATTGCTGTGATTTTACTAAGGAATTAGCTGCTGCCATTGCATCACCAATTAGTTTTCCAGAACACATTAAATCCTGCTGCTTTGGTTTACAGAATAACTCAAGCATTACTGATGAAGCATAAAAACTTACTTGGAAAAGCAGTGGGGGATGCAGGGTGCTGACAGGACCCACCGCAGCATGCTGAGTAGAATGGTGGGGCTCGGAGAAAAAAGTGTTTGGAAAGAGCTGCAAAGAAAGCATAGATCTAATTGATTATCCATTGAGCTTAGGTGATATTCATAACAACAGTCCTCCAAAAAGTCAGTGTGTAAAGCCCTGCCCCACAAGTTCTTTTTCCTTTTTTCAAGACGGTGATATTTTTGAGGCAAACAATGATAAACCAAGTAATTGCTCTTTAATTTAGCAAGGTTATTTTACATGTGTAGCTTCAATATAATATGCAAAACTCTCAATGTATTTATCGTAAGAATGAAACTCTGCAGATTTTAAATCTACTTCTGTAATTGCTGCAATTATGATGGGGTTTTTTAAATATTGGGATTAATCACGTTGTTTAAATAATATATTGTCAAAATAATGAGTAAAATGCTTCTGAAAAAGTTATTTTAAATAACTCTAGTAAGCATGATATCCTAGAAAAACAGAATCTAAAAGTGAATCCTGTCTCTTCTGCTTGTACTCCAATGCTGTTATTAGTACTCAAACCAATAAGGACTTAAAAAAATAAGAAACCTTTACGAATAAATTCTATGAAATGCAGTAAGCTGAGCTCTACAGGCACAAACTACGGGGCCTGATTCTGCTATCCTGATAGTAAACTCATTCTTGCTGGGAAAGTGCTCTAAATTTAAATAAACCACTTGCTGAAGAAGGTTCTGCTTAATACAATAAAAAAATTGCAACATCATCCCACAGAATTAGGTAATATTTGGTAAAATTTCTATGGAATTTTTTGAACCAATGAATCCTAAGTATCTGTTATGTCTAAAAAGTGCTTCCAAATCTTAGAAAGGTCTTCATTATCTAATAATCCCTTAATTTTTTTCTATATAGCTCGTGGGCTTTTCCATTAATCTTAATTACCTTTTAATTTCTGCTTGTACTAGTCAACTATGAAACTTGGAATATTTTTTTCTTTTGAAAATAGATACATCATGCTTGGTAGAGCTGTATGCTTGTAAAATGCAATCAGCATCGAAACCTCTATGTCACTTTCCTGTTTCGGTTTAGGTGGAAAATAAACAGGTCTATACCCTGTACTGTAGTTTGTCTAAAACTCTAGAAATAACCAGATTAATTTAAAAAAAAAAAAAGTAACTGCACACTTAGATTAAAAAAATTAAGAAATCAATAATCAGGAAGAAAGATAAATAGATAAATGTATCTAAGCCACATTGTTAATTTTTAAAGGTTTTTCAACTGGAATTAAAAACAAAGATCACTCAAAATTGGGTTCCTGAGTACATTTTATGGCATCGTAATAAGTTTTCTGACTGTCAAATCTGCTGATCTTCCAAAGCAACAAACTACTGCTGTAGAAGGCTAACATTTTTAAAATATTTACCTCTATTTTTTTCTGAATACATACAAGCTTAGGTGAAAATTTCTTCAACTGTAATTACAAATTGATAAGCATTTTATTACTACAGCTTTTCATCAGCACTTTGCTGTTTCTAATGAAATATAAATATACTCCAAAAGAACTAATTGCCTATATTTGAGGTTTATCCTTGCAAAACATTTACAAAGAGGAATGATTTACACCAGGCATTAGTATTCTAAAGCTTCTCTTCCACACAAGACCATCAAATGTGGAACTATGCCCTAAGGAGCTTATAAGACTCAAGAACGTGCATCCAAATAAAACCTATCTTACCTATCCAAGGGGCTTCAATGCAACTGGTGGGGTGTATAAATTGGAAAGGATTTGACTAACTGGAGAAGCACAGGAGATGGAGAAGGTAAAGACCTGCCAGATAATCTCAGCTATCCTCCTGAACATGAGAACTTGTTCTTGACAATATCTTTTATCTGCTGTAGTTCCCAAACTCCCAGGTGATGAGCTTTTCCTCCCTTCCTTGGGAGCCACATTCCTCATGCCATTATCAAATTTCTCTTACAGTTCAGTAAAATTTTCCACTTTTAAAAACACAACTTAGGATACAAAAGGTGCCACACTCAATTCCTTTGCCTCCTTTTCACACATCTCAAATATTCTTTGGCTGCCATAATGCCCTATTCCCTTTAACCATTGCTCCAGCACCTTATTCATGCCATACAATTTTTGTCAGACATGTTAGCCTGTCCTTGATATTCCCTATGGTGTTTTCTTAACTCTCTCCTGTTGCTTGCTCTTTTTTGATAATGTGGTGCTCATAATGATACGTGATACAGCCAGGAGATATCTGGATAAATCAGAATTGAATAAGCTATTGCTTCAGATAGATAGCATGCTCCTGCAAATAAAGATAGAGGAATAGGAAAGGATAGGTTTTCTCCATTCACTAAACCTCTCAACAAGCAAGTTGCAAGCATAAAGGTCAGGAGATGGATCAGGGTCAAAACTTGAGACATTTTGCTTAAGGAAACTTCAAACGAGCCACGTATTTCCATGGGTGTTGCTGGCAATGATTTAATGCACTAGCACAGTACCATGACGCAAACAGTAGAGATCTTGGCACCAATTCTGCTCAAGTCGATGGAAATCATGCGTCTGGCTCTCTTGGGCATTTTACTTAATTCCTTCAACCAACTGCTGTCTTTTCTACCTGCGTGGCACATATCCCTTTAAGGCAGAGGATTTGCTTAAGAAATAAGATGCAGGTGATATCCTCATATAACTCTGAACCAAGTGGTTCCTGAGACCATTTCTCAAGACTGATTTATTCTAGATCCTGTGGAATAAACAATAGCGTTCTGTCTCCCCAAGCCTATAGCCAACGCGTATGTCTAGTTTATAAACGTCTTTAATGTGCACAAGTGAATTCTATGTTAAGTATATCAAACCACATCCCCAGGTCATGTCTACTGAAGCCGTTGCACTCAAACCAACGTGTAGCAGTTACATAGAGTTACATCAGTAAAAAAAATCTGGCATAATACAGGGATACTCAACTCTACCTTGGGAGCACTATGTAGAGAAAAACGTTAATGTTGCAACCTAACACACCCAAGTGTATTTTTTATCTTTGACAGAAACAACAGAGAATATTCATTGCATTAAACGGCTTCCACTGTCTGCATGAAAAGGCATTAACAGAATGAAAACTGCTCAGAGAAAAATTATATATTTAATGTGTATGTATTTCAGAATTATACTGTGATTGCACCCGTAGGAATGACACAACACGTATCAGTGTTGAGGACAATATACAGAAAGCATTGCCTATGCTTTTATTTTCTGTTCACATATATCATGGCCACTCTACCAATATTTGTTGGTCAAGTAATCTGAAGCAAACATTGTTCACTGTTCACGTAAGGCTGAAAATTGCTGAAATGTCAGAACATTAGGTCTGTATTCACTGGCCAGAATGAAGTACACAGTAACCAAAAGATAGCTGTTGCTTCCAGCCATGTGGAGTGCACGTTAACCAGGGAGCAAATCCTAATAATTCATATTCAAGATGCTTAATTCTTTTTCTGCTTTGCATTCCCATTTCATAAAAACAGAGACTGTGTGGAACTAAGCGTTTCACAAGAGTCAGATTTTACAAGTTTAGCTTCACAGATGCATGAAAATTAAATACCAGAGTATGGTATAGGTGTCTTTTGGCACTCCAAAAATTGTATTACATGCTTTAAAAGAAAATTGATCCTGTCATAAATATAAAAGGATGAAATATCTAAAATTAAATAATTTATTTTTATTTTTCACAAAAGATAAATTCTTTTGACAGTGTTGCTACATGCAAAATTTTAGTAATAATGCTCATTTACATTCAGCTTTGTGAATAGAAAGCATTTTACAAACAGACAATAAAATGATACTAAACATGCAAATAGACCTCAAGCCCTTCTAGAGCTAAAACTCAGACATTAGTTCAGATACTGATATTTTAAAATCCACTGCCAGCTTTGAAGATATTCTAAATTCAATAGCCCTCCCATACTAAAAAGTCATGCTGACAGTGAGGCCAGAATTTTTCCTTCCAACTGCCCACCATTTTGAGAGAAAGGTTCCTAAGTACAATTCAGTTCAAATGGATATGTAATTTTAACATGACCTATTATTAAAGACACTGTTTGCTTTTCCTAATCCTAGTGCTGTGAAATGACTCAGGAAATAGTGTAGGGCACTAGCCAGCAGGAAAGGGGGAAGGGGTGAAGGAAAAATGGGTACTGAGGAAAAGTGAACTGATGATAAACTGGTATCACCCATACAAGCCTCTTTCACTATACATGCTTAGTCTGTTGGGTTTCTTTAAAGCTCACTGATAAAAATGTGGTTTAAACCTGTGAAGAGGACTGAAACACCTCCAAAGAACGATTCAGAAAGCTGCCTAGAGCCAGCTAACATAGAAGAGTAAGCACAGGAACAGACAGACCTCAAGCTGCATGAACACTTTAATTCTCCAAGTATTGCTAAGCCCACATGAACTGCATTCCACAGTGATGCCCACACTCCAGCCCTGGCAAGCAAATTAAAAATATTATAAGTAAAATGATCCCATCTCATCTGAAAACCTTGGATGGTTTGTGCCCATGAAGTGGGCACAAGTAAAACTGCAATTTCCTACCTACATCCATTCTTGGCAATGACTAAAGCAGGCTTTTGTAAAGCTGCAGGAAAGTTTCATGTCATGAAGAGCTCCCTGCAAAGAGTCCAGCAGCAGCTCTGCCAGGTTAGTGGTCCAGCTGAGCCACATGGCACCATTTCTGATCCTGAACCACAAGCCCTGGGTCTCACAATGAACCATGGCTCTGTCCCCAGCAGTTACTGCGTTTAGAGTGCAACATTCCAGCAGCAGTTGTGCGCCCCCACAGCATTTCAGCCAGCTGAAGGGATCCCCTGGCCATGAGAAGGAAGCAACAGCCACTGCCATATGCCACCGAAGGCAGTCACCACCACATGGACCTGGCAAAACTTACTGCAAGAGCCTACAGTACAGCATCCCTCAGAGCTGGCTTTCCTGCACTCCCAAAGTGACTGTCTGTTTGCTTCCCATTCATTCCTGTAAAACACAACTGCATGAATGCTCAAAGGAAGTCAAGCCAAAAGGGCAGACCTGAGCAGCATATGCAGATCAATTTTAAAATATTGGCAAATGTCCATAGAAGGTGTTTTAAAGTTGTAAATATATATTTTTAAATCCTCCACAAAAGGCGGATGTGAGAGGTGGGCTTGCGTTTTTATGTTGGGTCTCGGTGGGGCTTTCAACAATTAGCAGAGTAGTCACACCAAAAAGGGCTTGAAATGTGCTAACAGCATGACCATCGCTTCCTTACATCTATAGCAATGTAGTAGCTACCAGAGTCACACTGTGGATTTGCTGAGATCACGTGAATTGCTGTCAATTTTCAGAGGCATCACTCACATGCCTTATTATTATGGCATGATTTGCGGTACATGTATGATTGCTTTTTCTCTGTCTGAGGAAACACGGGTGCCTCAGGCTGGTGACAACGCATGTCAGATTTCACCTCCATGACAATCCCAAAGCAACAACCAAGCCCCACACCATTTGCCAAAGACTCCACAGGTCTCCTGGTGTCAGCAGTAAAGGTTGCTTCCACCTCCTTCACGCCTTGTACACAGCCTTGCTATTGAGAAGGAAAATGAGGATCTGGAAAGCTGTGGATTTACCAGCTTTGTCTCTGGTTTTGTCCTCCTGAAGGAGATGCCTATGCGCTAGCGTGCCCCAGCACTTTCTGCTTACCAGTTCTTGTCAAAAGGGGCATTACTGTCACTTCTCTGTCTAGAAGTTCAGTGTGTTGTCTAAGCTCCTTGTCTGGGCCTCCTGTACAGTCAATGAGAAGAGATAAGTAGCTCTATATAATGATTCATCACCTTAAAATAGACGTCTAAGAAGATAAATTGCGTCATCCTCTGGAGGCATCTCTCTGAATTGACTATGGATTAGAGAAGGTATTTAGACAACTAGATTAGACAGGACACCTATTTTTTTATTAAACAGCTGAATTACTATGACATTCTTATCCTTCATAGGTAACGTCAAAAGAATACAATCCTCTTTACAGCCATAAAGACACTGTAAAGAATTATAAAATTCAGCCATAAAGGCACTAAAGTTATTTGATTTTAAACATACTACAATTTGTGTAGAAATAATTTCCTCAAACAAGGCAAAATTTAGGGTCATATGCTGCAAGAAGACAATCCACTGTTTTTTCATTGTTGCAGCCCTAATTAGAAATCTTACCATAGGCCAAAATGCACCATTTATTGCAGTGGTATGCACTAATTAGCTAAAATTTCCTGCCTGGACCAATCTTTACTTGTTGCAGTATTGCCAGCTCCAACCAGACAAAAATCTCAAGATTGGCTAAACATTGTTAGAATGAAAAAATAACAAACAGCGAATTCTTCTTTTTTTTTAAAGAAATGAAGTTTTTGGTCTTTTTACATTTCTACAGGGAAATACTTTTTCAAGTTGAAATCTAAGATAATCACATAGTCACAAGATTCCAGGGGTGGGGACTTTAAAAACACCAAATTGTCCAAGATTCATGCAGAGGAGGTAAAATCCTCAACATACATACAAAACACCTCAACAGAATTACGTGGTATAACTTCAGAAAAAGGCAGCCTCTCAAGGGAAACTTTCATGAGCTTTTCAGCACAAAGCAAAGGCCACTTATCCTCCAACGTGATGACTCACGTTAAAGAAACACAGCCTGTGTTACTGAAAATATTTAGGTGCCTAACTTTAGAAGGATCAGGGTCTACATATCTGACATTTGAAACAGCCTCCTACTGCTTTACATATCTGCACTTGTTTTCATTTTGAAAAAATTACCTACCCAATTCTACTGTGGGTCATGACTGACCACAGAAGTACCATTTAGAAAAATTAGAGTAAGAGTTATTTTGCAGAGCTGCATTATATAAGAATGCATAATGCCTTCAGTGGGCAATGGAGGCAGAGAACTTGCCTTCCAAAGTTCAAGGCAGTTTGTTAATGAAAAAAAAAAAAAAAAATCACAGTACAATGAAACCTGAAATCTGCACTCAAGTAGAGAACTTGCCTGATGAGATTAATCCTTATCACATTCATGTGTCTTCTAAAAACATGAAGAATATACTACAAGATTTCAGAAGACCAGCTCATTCTGCAATACAAAACACATTTTACCTCAGTTAATTCACTAGCTGAAGGCGTGACTGATTCCACCGTTTCCCCTCGGTGAACTGGTTTTCTACAAACCCCCACCACCAGTCTTCCTAGCGCAGCTTTGAGATCTTCTGGCAGGGCTTAAACCTTACTAAGGACCAAATTCGGGATCCTCGTCCTTTCTCAGAGACGGCACAGCAAGGGTTGCCAGAGGCAAGAGCACTGCCCAGACAATGCTCATATGCCCTGCTAAGCCCAGGCTGCCAGTGGCGGCAAGGTCGGAGTGTAGCTGGCACTAGTCTGGCTCTGGCAACCTTACAATGAGAACAAAGATTTGTCCTTTAAAAGCCATTTTGCAGCCACTTTTTTAAGGTATGCTGGGCACTCCAACACAATTCTATTAAATGGCTCACAGAGTTAACTGGAAGCAGGAAAAGATGCTGCACAGTCTGTGATTTCTGACACTTACAGAAACTTCTCTATCTCCAAAGACAAACTTTTAAAACAATGAAGGTGTCTCAGTGCTCCTGGCAATAAGGGCATAAAAAAAGATGCCAAATACATCTCCCCACCCTAAAGAAATTTTCTATCCCCAGAAAACTCCAACAGAACAGGAAAATCCTGAGACTTGTTAGTCAACTTGTTGCCTGAGTGAGGGCAGCACTTCCCAGAGGCTAGTGCAAGCCTAGAGGGAGCTGAGCTAAAACACTCGGCTCTTTTCGGCCTCTTATTTTACTGAAAGTTAGTGTTACATGTCGCTTGAGGACACCCTCTGGCTGCCAGTTGGTTTGAAATCAATAATTAATAAGCATTTATTCACTAAGAGGGGGTCCAAAAAGAAGGAAAAAAACCTGCTTAATTTCAGTAAGTCAAGTATCTCCTGGTTGTCAGAAAGAAACACGAGAGATTTTAGTAAAAATGGGCAATAAGGCATACTGATTAAAATAAGAGCGTTGCAGGATAGAATTACTGTCATCACCTGAGGGGGAAAATACTGACACCGGTCCAAAGAGTTAGTCTGCAGAGGAAGGCTTGGTTTTATTTCCCTGCAATGCTACCGGTTTCCTGTATTGCCTTAGGCAAGTCACCTCACTTCCTTTTGCTCCAGCTCCTCCTCCTCGCAGTAGAAATCTCTCCTATCTCACTGGCTCATTGTGATGATAAATGCATTAAAATATAAAGTACTCAAATGTTACAGAAAGAAAAGCTACATCTATATCACAGAATGGATGTTAATGATTCTAAGTCCAATTTATGTTTATGATACTTGTTCTAATTGCTTTCTTTTGTGTTACATTTACTGTACTTTATTCTGCTCTATTGTATTCTGATGCTTTAGGCAAAAGTCCCACAAGCTCAATTTTTCAGCAAGTTTTGCAATGGAAGTATCTCACTGTTATATTTATTTGTTCCATTGCACTTCTCAGCTTCCCTTCTCCGTTAATCTATCAAAATGCCAAGATTAAAGCAGAAAGCCAGAATCTTGCCACATATGACCACATTCACGATCATACCACTAATGACCACATTCACGCTGTAAAGCACTTACTGTCATCCTCCTCCAGGGCAAATTACTTGAGGAGAGCAGAGATTTTCAGAAAATAATTTCAGGTAGCAGAGTAACTTTGCATTTCTCAAGGAGGTGACTCTGACCTGGTGTCAGCCAATACTTCTGGAAACCAAGTCTTGAGGAAAGATGTGGAGTGGAGCTCTTTAAAGCACCTGTGCTACAACAGACTGCATCTCAGCATCCTCCAGACAATGTTCCTATGTTAGAAAACACTGAGGAAAACTGTCAAGTCTTCTAATTTATCCAGAAGATAATGACAGGACTGGAGTACGAGGAGAGGGACCAAATCCCAGATCAGCAAGCAGAAATTGAGGACTTCCTCCACACTTAAGAGTTTGCTCAGAACTTTTATCTGGAGCTTCCCTCATCCTTTAAGAGGCAGTGCAAGTATAAGCTGCATAGCTGTAATATGTTTCACTGAGAAACGCTGCTTTACAACAGCGCACTTTTAAAAGTTTTTAGCCAGGAAGAACACAGTCTGGGCATCCAGTGTTTAAAACGCAGAACCAGATTTTGCACTGCTTTACCTTGTGAGGGCTACAAATACACACTGTACGCAAAGTCCCCACAAAGCAAAAGACAGCATTACGCATTTATTTTATCAAGGCAAAAGGTCTTAAAAGAGAGAAATCAGGCCCGTAGCATGCAGATTAGGAGAAATACAGTTCAGCTAGACAGAAACAGCGCTCACCATGCCTGCTGGAGCCAGTGAGCCCAGTTCAGTGTTTCATCACCAGCACTGGGGCTTCAGAGCAAGATGCCAGAAAGCCTGCGGGAATCCTAAGCTGGTATAAACCAGTGTAGCATTGCAGAAGGCAAGTGAGTTTATCATCTAGCAATAATGCTCCTTCTGCTTTTCGTTCTTAAGTTTTATGTAATATGCTGCTTGTTCATGCAGTTGTACTCTTAAGTCAAAATAAACTAAATTAATTTTAAAAACCTATGATTTGATTACATTTCATTTTTCAAAATCAGTGTAGCAATGGAAAGTGATGATTTTAATCTTTTACAGACAACATAAATATATTTCTTTCAAGCCCACTCATTAGATTATGTATCTCACGGTATGATACTTTGAGAGCACTTTCTCAGTTTTTCATTTAGGATAATTCTGGAGGAGAACTCAAAATACATATGCAGATAAGCACTTTAAATGGTCAAACTAAATCCTTTGAAGCCTGTAAATTATGGGAATGGAAAACTTGCTGATAAAACTCTGCTGCTGAGGAGTTACAAAGAGAAAAGCTACCATGACCAGATGTCACAAATCAAGAGTGTCATCTCACTCAGCCTCCTTTGCAGCCACGGATAAGAGTACAGAATGAATACAGGATTTTCATTCTTCAGCACTTTTATGGAGTGTTAAAAGGTACCCTAAAATGGAGTGCTTTCTTCATGTCTTTCCCTGATAGGTGCTGTGGATACATGTTGGTTTTGGAACTGTAAAAAGGTTCAGCTTGTTCAGTGCAGTCCCTGGTGTGCTTTTATATTCCTTCCTTTCTGAGAACATTTGGTGACCTCACCAGAATTTGGGACTACATGAGCAATACAGACTACTGATTCCAAAAAATCTGGTATTTTTCAATAGCATTTCAATAACATCTTTTCTATAGCTTCTTTTTATTATTTTTAAAATCCTGGATTGTGCCAAGGTAGTTTGTTAGAGCACTTTTAGTCTCTGCACGATCTATAAAGCACTTGCTAGTTCAGAAAGATTAAAAAAACCCTTTCCTTTATCATGTTCTATAGTCTTATTAAAGACTTAGACCAAGATTTTTTAAAATGGCATGTGATTTGAGAGGTGCAAATAGGAAAGAGTTTATTCCATGAAAAACTCAAAAAAATCAGTAAATTAAAAAACCCTACCTAGTACAAATTCCCTAGTTCAAATACCTTCATTAGTCCCTGAAGGCTAAGATTCTTATCCTGCCAAAACACTCTTTTGCCCCATCACTGCATAAACAAAAAACATAACACACAGTCTGACCACCCAAGCCTTACTCACAAATGCAAGTGTCCAGTCTGAACAGTTCCCTCAGCGTATGCCTACACTAGAGCAAAAAGACTCCTTAGAAACCACAAAACCTGGCTCAGCAGGACAGTTCCAATCTAATTTACATTTATGAAAGTTCAGACGCCTACAAGCCCTCACCATTTTAAGACATCTAAGTCACATCAGAATCAACAGATCCCTGTTAAAATATATACATCTTTGTTGTACATCTACATTCACAGGAGACTTTTTCTGAGTGCAAAATGCATGAGGAAACCTAGTGTTTCTCACTGCTCAAATATAAGTGCCTGGTGCTTTTGCCCAAAGCTCCCTCTGAAATCCCTGGGAGCTGTGGGATCAGAAGAAACGTGGGATTGGACTCCAAATCACTAGGCAGACCTGCAACCCTTTGCTAGGTTCATGAGTACCACTGTAGGCCGATCAAGGAAAGAACTAATCCTGGAAGCAAGCATTTGAAAAATTCAGTATTCAGGAACTTCTGTAATACTTAGAAAAAGTTTAGCTATAGCGATGAGTGCTGGGCCATCTGCTACCTCCCCTTTTACATGTACTCTGTACACATAAATGTAGCATTTTCTCTAGAGCTTTTTTTTGGGGGGAGTGGAAGAATATGCACCTAATTCCAAAAAGACGATACTTGTCCTGTTTCCTGGTCTGGCCTATAGTTAAAATAAACATGTTTAAATAAGTGACATGTCTAAGATAACACTTACAGCAGCTGAGGTCTGGAATACTCAGAAATGTTAACGTACACTTTGACTCTCTCCTGCCTACCTTTAAAGTACATCACGCTAAAGGATCAGAAACTGTTTTGCATTTTGCAGAACAGTTTGTAGGATTTAACTGAAGTAAAATTATGCTTGAAAAGAAAACAACTGTTATTAATTCTGGTTCTAAAACAAGCCTTTTGGCTTCATACCCTAAAGCCTTACTTCAATAAATATGATTCTCTTTGTCTGATTTTTAAGTACATTTAAAACTGCATGATCCTATACGAAAATTCTGAAGATGGCACACAGGGCTGAAATAAACTGATATATTATAACGGAAAGGCAAAACACATTATACATGGTGAGTCTAACACCGAATTTGATGAAGTAACTTTGAACCCAACTTCAAACAGCTCCACGACTGACAAAGTGCGCATTCCTAAAAATGCTTTAAAAGGCTATTCATGTCCAGACAAAATATATTTCTAGGAAAATGGGCAGATCCCAGAAACAAAACCTGTTTTGTAGAACTACTTGTCTCCAGCGCAGGGGTGCAGCTTCCCGCGGGCCTGCCCGACAGAGTCGCAGCCACCCCCGCGACAGCCACCCAGCAAAGCCACGGCTTCTCCTGCGACACCGGACCGAACGGCTAATTACGGACCTTTTACACAGCTTTAAAGATTTTGTTGGGGTTTTTTTTTGGGTTTTTTTTTTTTTTTCGCCCCTGTTTTTGTCAAAACTTCCAGAAAATGGCCTGCTTCGCTTGAATTAATTTTCCTTTCGGTAGGAAGAGCCCGGTCCCTCACGCCCCGCTGCCTCCCGAGCTATCGCTGACCGAGGGGGTCGGGACCGCTCGCCTTCCTCCCAAAACTAGGAATTGCAGACCCTCCCGGAGCGCCTGTTCACGGTGACGCTCCTGTACCACCCCCTCAGGCTGCGAAGCACTCGCACACCCCGAAGAACCGCGACGACGGGCACTGAAAGGCACTCGTCGCTGCCGGCGCGAGGCTTTGCCGCCCTCCCCGCACCCACAGGTGCGCCGGCCCGCGCAGTCTGAAGCCGCCGCCCGGCTGCCCCGACCCGCCGCCGCCGGAGCGGCACCCAGCGGGGCTCGCCGTGCCCCCGCCGCCGGGCTCCGGAGGGGGACGGCCGCCCCTCTCCCCGCCGTGGGGAGCCCCCTCTGTGCCGTCTCCCCGGCGGCGGGACGGGGGAAGGGGCCGGCGCTCACCTGTGGCTGCCGGCGGGAAGACGCCGCCTCTCTCCGCCGCCGGAGCCCTCGCTGGCAGGCGGCCGCCGTCCGCCGCGGAGGGGTTAAGCACTTGAAAAGCCCATCTCGTCGGGTAGGGACCCCCTGAGGGGCTGATTTGTTCCGCCGCGGGGCACAGCTTGAGAGGGACGGGGCTGGCGGGGAGGGGACGGAGCTGGGCAGGGCTCGGCGGCGCCCCGGCCCGCAGCAAGTTCTCGATGAGGAAACTTTTGCCCAGGTTGCCGAAGCCCGGCGCCGCCGGCAGGTTGAGGAGAGCCGAGGAGCCCACCAGGTCCCAGTACAGGGCGCTGGGCAGCATAGCGAGGGCTCTCACCCCGCCTCGCTCTGCCCGGCCCGGCCCGGCCCAGCCCAGCCCGGCCGCCGCGGCCCCTCACTGGGCTGGGACGGGGCGCCGGGCTATGGGGCCGGGCGGGTTTGCGGGGCGCCTCCCCGAGGGCTGAGGGGAACAGAGCGAAGAGCTCGGCGGGGTTCTCCGTGGAGACGCGGCGCGCCTCTTCGCTGGGCTGGAAGGTGTGTCCAAGCGCATTCATTATGTCAGCCGCGGACGGGGAGTGATAGACGCGGCCAACAATGCCGCCTTGCCCGGCAGCCCCCCGGGGGAAGGGGGGGTAGGGCGGGGACCTGAGCGCTCCTGGCGCGGGGGTGGCTGCCCCGCACTTCCCGCCCGCCCCGGGCCCGCCGCCATGTCGGGAGGCCGGGGGCGCCCCCTGAGGGGCGACATGGCGGCGGGCCCGCGCCTCCTGCTGCGGGGCTGCACCTGTGCGGAGGGGAAGGGAATGGCCTCCGGCCTCCGTCCCGGTGGGGAGGTGGCTTCGGCGCTGGCCGCGGCGAGATCATGTCGACCTAATGATCCCATGAGGTAATGGGAAGATAGTCATTAGCTCACTCCCTCTGGGCATTTTTATCTGGCCTTCTTTTTTTTCTTCCTTCTTTAGTTACCCCCGACACACACACACATACGCTGGATTTTCAACATTTGTCTCAATAAATCTGATTAAGATCAGCACAGCACTGTTAATCATGTTTTCCTCGAGGTGTGGGACGATGCTTTCTGTTGGCATAAACATCCTTTGGGAGGGATGGCTCTGTCCTTTTCTACTTCCTTGCGTGTATTCTTAGTTATTTTCCTACAAACCGTGTAATGTGGCAAAGTTGTCTCATTTTCCAGTTCAAACATGCAGAAAGTTAAAATTGGATGCTGTTCCCAAAGACCTGAAAGCATCTCTCTGTTTTGCAGAGAAATCCTTTTATTTCCAAGCAGCTGTTCGCCAGTCTCATCTCGGGGATATTCCCTGCAAAATCCTCTGGAGCAGGTGTGTCCCTTATTTTTTTATAGCAGTAGGGGCATAACACCTTGGACATTAGGGTAGTTCATAGCTAAAACCAGATGGAGAAGTGGAATCATCTGTGTCCTCAGACAGCAGACAGGAAGGGTGGTTTAACTGCTACGGTACTAAGTAATACCTCGGGAGATGTGACTCAAGCGCTGGGACGTCCCAAGCTTTCCTTCACATCCTTGGGTAGATTGGTCCTGCCAGAGTCTGGGCACTTACTCCACTGGCACCAAGATGTTGTTACAGGAACCGAAGAGTTGATAAGGATGCTTCACACCAGGGGCCCATGTGGTCTGACCTTCTGTCTTCAGCAGAGGAAGAATAAGAACAAGACAAGCGTATCTGGTCGTTTTGCCCTGATGCACTCCCATTCTCTAACTGTTCTCAGCTTAAAGGATTTTCACAGCTTAAGCACTTACATTTACAGATCCGAAGGCCTTCGTTTTTGTAAACTCAAGCTATTAATCCAAGTATTTTACCTGTGAGCATTTTGAGACTGGAGTTGCCTCTTGCCATAGAAAAGGACAGAATCTAGCCTGGTGGATCCCAGAGTACATCTGAAGGTAATATGCATCATTGTAATATTAAGCTGCAGAAGTATAGATTTATCATGTTTTTAAGGGAAAGAAGTGAGTCTTCCCAGGAGGGCACCTGCTTCTCAGCATTGCAAGTAGCTGCCTTTCCAATTACCCCTCATAAATTTATTCATACTTAAGGATTTATTCTGTCTTTCCTTTCACTGACCAAGTTCTCACAGAGTTCCCAAGGGCCTGAGACACTGAAAACCATAATTCAACACTTGGGAAAGTGCAGTTAGTCCATCCAGCTGTGCTTCATGAATAAAAGGTATTCACCAAGGAAAAGACAGTTGTCAAAGATGGTAACCTTCAAAGACAGGCTTGGTGTTTGGTTTCCTCCAAGCCCTTTCTCATGCCAAAGTGGCTACTATTGTGTTAATCTCAGTGGTGTAGTTCAGTAAAGTATCACAAGCAAGTTGCCCATTTTCGTGAAATATAAACCCAACACACGTAGCATTTGACAGTTTGCTCTGCTCCATGGAAGAGTGTGATCGGTTGCTACATGATGGGTTAACAGTTCATGTCAGGTTTCATCTGTAGTTCCAGGGTTCAACCCATTCATTGCAATGTGTTTTTAAGCAGTTCTCTTCCCCTCTCCTGTTTTCATCTATTAGTGGCCTCTCACTCACATTCTGGCTCCGCTCTCATAGCTGTACCAACAAAGCACTGTGAATGAGATCGGAGAACTCATCCAGGTTTTAAATAAGACAGTCAGAAAATATTATTTTTCAAGAGCTTCCCAGTGCAGACCTAAAACTGGTTGTGTGAGCTTAAGTAAGAGTGGTAGAGTAGAATAGCTGAATGAGCTCATTAAACCAGGGCAGGCTCTGAACGCTTTGTCTCTGGGACACATGGCCGTAGCCCTGCTGAGCAGTAGCTAGCAAATTCTGTTTATCCTCTGGGCATCTGATAATCGGGTACATTCAGGCCCAAGAAATGTTACCTGTCAAAAGCTGGAGAGCACAGTACAAGAAAGTGTAGGTTCCTTGTTCAGATCTGGAGTATGAACGGATTTGAGTGTAAAACCAAGTGGCATCCCTAATCCCAGATCCTTTCAATGAATGCAGTCTGGAAATGTGTGACAAACAGATCCTTAGCCAAGGACCTGGAAAGACATTGCATATGTATTACCTGGATACGTACAGTAAGTAGAGATGGTATTCACATGGTGAATAGCTCTCATTTCTTTTTTTCTGCAAACTTGGAAGGTATTTACTCTATATTTGGATTTTGCCAATTTATTAACGTACCTTCACCTGACTAAAGGAGAAGAAAGTTTGCCTTAACTGGCTATCTTGGCTTGCATCAGGTGATTGGAAGACATGAAGATAGACTTCTCGGGTTGCAGAGCTTAAAAAATGGGGTACATAGAATATAGAAGAAATGCTCAGCACTCTCTGTTATGCCTTCCCCACTGGGACTCCTGGGTACAGTCTTACTGCCAAAGCAGACAATTTATTTAATATACCAAGCACAAGATCTGGTCAACTAAATCAAAGTCTCCCTAATGATCACTCTTCTGCATCAGCTCTGCACTTTCTCAGGTGGCATTTCCATCCTTGAGCTGGGGAATCTCTCCCTTGCAGCTTCTTCCCTGTAGCAATTCACGTTAAGCCAAATCCTGCCTCTAGTTCAAACTTTTCTTGCAGACCTTCCCACTGCTTAACAGGACGCATGCATATTAGCTGTCAGATGTTCCTCTTAACTTACTTTTCAGTAATTTCTCACTAACTTGTTGACATTTTACTTACTTTCTTCTAAAGCTGCCAAATATATGGCTAGTCATAAGCTGCAGCAGTCAACCACAAAATCCAAATAACAGAAACAATTCTTTATTCATTTCTTTATTTTACACTCTACCAGATTCAATCAGCATCTACATTATTTGCCAGATTTACAAACATTTAATTTTCCTGCGAGCCCTTTTTGACAAGGAGAACCTTCCTGGCTAAGACAGCTTCTTAAGGATTAAGGAGCTAAGATTTAGGTCTGCACTCCAGTAAATTACTCCAAGGTATTCAAAGGATAATGGGGACGCTCTTTTATTTTACTATGTAGGCTATGTTGGAAACCAGTAGGTATCTCAGGAGAAGATGTATTTTCCAGGACCTTGTGACAGCAGCAGCTGAAAAGCCTTATAATTCAAAAGAAGCGTGTAAATAGGGGAAAAGTCCTACCTAGCCCAGGGCAAATTCACGCTGCGCTGTTCCTGACTAAGAGTTTTCCCAAAGGCATCTCCAATCAGCATGGATAAAATGCCTAAAATCAATTTAAGAAGATAAATTAGTCATTTAAATGCTCTTTACATTCTGTTAAAATCAGATACTCAAAAACTTCAGCACACCTGCTATTTCTGGGCATGAAGACCTCAAATGGTTTGAGCCGTCTGCCTCCATGCTTCCAAACAATGTTCTTTGGCAGCCTGAGATGCTCAAATTGTATTACTGCCATTTTATTCCATATAGCCAAGAATGGGGGTCTTGATATAGAAACAGATGCACGCTTGCAGGAGACAGAGATGAGGTAATTGAATACAGGTCTTTTCTAATGCTCTCTTTGCTTAGGTGTGCTAAAGGCAGCTCTACTCAGTTGTAAGTTCACTGGAGTCTGTGCATGACACTTTAGAGACATCTATTTGAACTCACTTATTAATTATTTCCAACTTTGCTTTTCCAGCAAAAATAATGCCATACTCTCTCTACTTTTCTGCTTGTAAGCTTTGGAGTGACATATTCTAGCCAAAAGAATAATACACGAACCCTACCAGAGTGTACATGCACTTCTTGAGATTGATCCTGAAGTCCTCTGGCAAAAAATGCCCTGGACTTAGGCATCAAAATGCTCTTCTGATAACATAATTGTCTTCCATTTTCTAAGTTAGATGCATTTTCCACACTCATGGAGATAGGCGTCTCACACTGTTTCACCTAACCTGAGCATGGTAGACAACAGTCTGCAAAAGTACGTTCTTCAAAATAATACCAAGCTTGGCAAGCCCAGGCTGGGTAATGTCATCACTGCAGAGCTGCTGTAGGCTTTTAAGCAAATTTTACTCTAAATTTCCCCTCCCCACTCAAAAATGGCTCCATTGACATTTTGGTGATAATATATGTGGAGGCTGAGTGTCCTGACCCGAGAAAACAACTCACTGTCAGGTTATGCTAATCTGGCTACAAACCACTCTGGAGAGCTCCAACCCAGAGACACCACAGAACAGTGACAGAAGTAGCACAGGTACACAGCAAACTATGAGCAAAGCTGCTGCTCTGCAGGAGGGATTTAAGTTTTGACTGTAAGTTTATTTCTACATTCTTGTAGCATCCCAAACTATTCTGGCTTACACCTGCTGCTTTGTGTACCATGAAGCTTAGGGCACAGTTCAAATAAAAAGTATGGCACCTGCACAATGTAAGGCATGAACCTGTTATAAACTTACTTCTTAAGCATAGCTTGCACCAAAAAAATGTTGTGGTGACTTGCACTGTGCAGACTTTTGCTGGACAAGTGTTAACCTGCACCACTTTATGACTGGGTCTTTCACAGGCAGCCTGGAGAAGCCTTTGGCACCTCTTTCCAGGAGAGGGCAGGGTGTGGAAGGAGAGGATAATTAGATTTGTGCACTCTGGCCAGAGTTTGCGTGCAGCAGCAAGGGGCAGCCTCGAGGAGAGCCTGGGTGGGCTTGTGTTGGATAGGGGCTTCAGCTGTAGCTGCCCACACAAGCCACTTGCAAGCCTCCCAAACCTTGCCAGCTGCCTTATGAGGGAGGAGCAAAACTGGCATGCAGCCCACAACATTAGAAGATTTGGGGCACCCTGTTGTTGCCATTTTAATTTCTGAGGAAGCAGTTTGCCTTGACACTAACTTCTCTTCCTACCTCCTGCTGTTTTTTTTTTTTTTACAGTCCTGACATCCTGAAAGCAATATAAACTTTGCCAGGTTAGTCAGGCTTTTGAGAAGTCTAGATTTAGCTAAAGCATTTCACAGCACTCCCGGCTGAACTTAACCATTCACCAGGAAACTCTGCTCTGCTTAGGAATCACCATCATTCTGAACAAACACAGATGGAATTAGCATTCTTTCAATCCAGTTCCATAAAAAGCTTCAAGAGCTCAGTTTCAAATGACTGAAGTCATTTCCGCCAAATCTGGCTTGGCATTAGATCTCGGCAAGTTGCAAAAAAATACACAGAAGTGAAATGTTGAAGTGTGAAAAGAAATTGATTCCCTGTCAAGTTATGTTGCAGATGTGCACAAATTCTTACTGCAGCATGACTTTCATGCATGATTTCAACACATGTTGAAAGCTAGCTATATGGATGTGGCTCAAGCTTTTAAAACTATGCTGCTTCCTACAGAAACCACAATACAGGAAACTTCAGTGCTAAGGATTTTACTTGGAAATTTCATTTTCATAGTTTGGAATTTTTTTTCACCTCTGTGACATACCAGGAATAAAGAGGAGCGTGTGAAAGAGAGCTTATATAATAGAACTTGTAATTCACATTTAATTAGACAGTAGCAGGATCTACTGCTCCTACTCTGATACAAAGGATTCAGAAGGCAGTATATAAAACATACAGTGATTTCTCAGAAGATGACTTATATTCCTAAGAATAAATCATATTTACAACTCTGCTGATGTGAAATACAGAGCTTGTATGACAGTCTGTCCAGCATCGTCTTCTATACCTCGGTATGATTTACAGCAGTGTTGATACTTCAGGCATCTGGAGATATAAAAAACAGAGAAAGGTGTTTTCTGAATGTCTTGGGTATTTCACACAACTTCTATTGTGTACCTTTGTCCTCTTGGGAAAGTGATGGTGTTAGACTTTTGTAATTGTTTTAAGGAATGTTTCTCAATATTGGATTAACCAGCTGCAATCCATGTAGTGCTGAAAAGTACCAGCTATTTCTGTGGTCAGAGCACTGTGATCCTCTCAAATCATAGTTTCAGGCTGTATTTTTAGCAAAGGACTAAATTATTAAATGTCCTTGTAACAATTTATAGATTTAAGTAGTTTAAGGAAGGTGAAAGGGTCACAGTTTTCTTTATTTCCCCTCTCTTTCCAGGAGGCTTCCTCTGCCCATTCTCACCCATGATCCATCTTCCCCCTATTTCCTATTTTAGAGCTGCTGCCACAGTTTCCAAAGCTTTAACATCTTCAGGTCAGAGGGTACAGCATGCTGCTGCACTGCTCCAGCATGGGTCAGTCTGTCTCAAAATAACTGGGACAGACAGACAGTCTTTTTCTACTCCCTCATATGTTTCAATTAATGTACTAGTTTCTTTACTGTACCTAGGAGGGCCCTACAATACCTCACATGCAGATAATGCTATTAAAAGATAAATCAGTCACCATCATATTATCAGAAGGTGTATACCCTCCTCATGCTTACTTTGAAAAGAACAAATTCAGTAATTTTTTTAAACCTTTTTCCTTAAACATTAGAAATAATTGTTTCCAAAATAATAGCAGAGAATCAAGGAGGTGGGGAGTGTATGAAAAAGAGAGTATTTGCCCACTTATCGACCTAACTAATTTTGTTTAAACTTTGTAAGGTAATGCAGGGGAGCATGTGAGGTGGGTTACTGCGTTCAGAAGCATTCTACCCTCAGAGGTGAAGGTTCACAATTTGGTTAGGTCCCAAATGGCTGACTTGGATGACTCTGGCACTTCCTAACTGAAGTGTTAGGTAGTATAATGAAATTTCAAGGCAAAGAAAAACACAAATAGCTTCTGCAGTTGTGAAAGAAGTAAAATCTTGACAGCTAGGTCTCAACCCAACATTTACAATACAATTGTGTGGTCCATTAGTCAAGCAAGAGTCCTGCTCAGGTAACACAGCGTAGAAAGGACTGGACTAGTTTCCTGTGGCAGTTTCTCTTCACTGCGCACCATCATAACATCATGGAGATTTTATTTTTTTCACCAAGAGAAGCAAGGCTGTTACTGGAATAACAGAAAAGAAATCTAAATTCAGAGCAAAGAGAACAATGTGGACTGAGCTGGACATGCTTTTTACAACATATCTGCAAATAGTGCACAAGAAATAGGTTTGGCCACGTTTTGCTGAATAACAAGCAATTACGTAAACCAGCATTGTTGTTGAACATAGCCATTCTTTTATCCAAGGACACCATCTTTTCTCTTTCTGCAGGAGGAATGACTGTAATCTCTTTTCAAAGGAAGAATGGTGCAACTGCCAGTTTGATATTAGTAATTGAGCACTTTGCCGGCACAATTCAGGGACCATCTTTTGTGTAGGTCTAGCCAAGGTGTTACTGAAGAAAATAGTAGTATTTCAGTGTGGTGTTCGAGCCTACCTGATCCAGCTAGCTGAAGGGTTACATGCCATGCTGATCATGGTAGCTGAGCACCACTAAAGTCAAGATGACCATTCATATTACTTAGGCTTTTGGAGAACTGGGCCTTATAATTTCCCAAAGGAATCTCACTATTTAGCTATCAGAGCTTTGCTGTGTTGTGGCAATTTTTCTGCTCACAAAGGAACCTTTCATTGTGATGATAAACAATAACAGATCGAAGCAAAACCCCCAAATATCCTGCTTCTTAGGAAACAAGTGTAAATGCTTCACAAACAATTTGGGAGGCGGGGGTAGAGAAGAAAAGGTCTGCAAAGCTGCGGTAGGGGTTATGGTGCAGCAGGAGAGTAGGTGGGGAATCTTGCGTGGCTGCTGACTGCCGGACAAAGCTTTTATTGCTACGAGCAGCATAGGGACTGGGCAGCCTGACTGAGCACACTGACCCAAAGGAAAGCAGGATTTCTGCAAGCAAAGAGAATAGGACTCAAACCTACCCACCCTAATTTCTCCTAGTGGCTTTAGTGGGGCAAACTGAGAGACTGAGGCAAGGATCCTGCTAAATAATCTCCAAAATTGTATTTTGCATTTCAGTAGTAGTTTCTGGGAAAATCTGCCCTATGTAGTACACGCCTTTTTTGGTTTGGCGTTTTACTTTGTTTTTCCCATACATGTGACATGTGTCCTTTTTGACATGCATGGGGGCACCGTGCCATGTGTGTTCACATCTTTCCTGCACATGATCTGTAGGTCTGTCAAATTCCCCTGTTTTGCACAGGAAGAGATAGTAATCCAGTAAAATCCAGTACAAGCAGGATTGGAAAAGTCTTTCAAGACTAAATACACTTTAGAGTTTAAATAAACTTTATAGTTTATTTAAAATTAAATAACCTCATTTCTGGGAATTATTTTAATAAACTAGAGCTATCACAGAAAACCATTAGCATTTATTAAAATTCCTCTGGAAATTTTTTGTTCACCAGACTATGGAAAAAAAATATTTTTCAGCTGGTTCCTCATACGAATAACAGAAAAGATGCATTTACTTCTGTGTACCAACTTCTTACCAACAGTGCTCTCCTCCGTTGTTTCCAGAGCCCAAGATACCTGAACGTTTAAGCGCTTATCTATATGACTTCAGCCTTGTCTCATGTGAACGTCTGCCAGGCAGGAACTGGGCTGTCAGCTTCATCCCATCAAAAAGCCTTCCAGTGCCATGAGCTGAAGGCAGGTTCCAATTGTTAAGTCATTCTGGCCCGGGCTGAATTTAAAGGCAGGCTCCTGTAGCTAGCGGAAGTTGCTGAAGGCAACGGCTCAGCAAAAGGCATTAAAATCATATGTCTCATAATTATTCTTTTGACTCAATTACCCATTTACTCTTTATTTTTATATCCAGTGGAACCTGAGGGCAGCAAATACTGCATAAGGGGAACAAATCCTGTATAATAGTTCTTGTTTTGGTACATTCACTTAGTGGTGATTTATTAAGGGCTGCTGAATAAGCCTGATTAAAATGCATAAACAGTTCTGAACAGTAAACAACCATGTCTAAGGATGAAAAAATGGGACCCACATGCTGTGCATGGAAATTGCCCTTAACAACATGGCCTATTGTTGAACAGATAGGAAGCCAAAGGTTGCTTGTAATCAAATTTGAAGTTTCCCATCACTTATAAAAGCAACACTTCCTTGTGCAAACGTTTCAATTTGTTGCTGTTAAAAACTGCTTCCTGACTTAATCCCTACAGGAACCCACAATTTCTTTGATTGTCAGGTAGAAAGACTATTTCAGATAAAGTAACTTTTAGATTTAGATGAAGTAAAATAAATACGCTTAGCCCAAGCGTTCCCGCAGCAATTAAACCTGCATAGTTTCCTAAGATTAATTAGAAAAAACAACCTGTTGCATCAGTTTAATCTCTTCTGAAAATTTCCTCTGTTCTTGCAATTAAAATAATGCAAAGTAGCAGATATATAGAGCACAGTTACTCAGTTATAGTACAGCAGTACTAGCCCTCCTAACTTTGTATGGCAGCTAGAAGTTCCCTGCAGATTTTTTGTTTTTCCTGTGATTAACCAGATTAATTAATTACAGAAATTTTCATATATTTACTACAAATCTGATCTAATGTACACTAAAAAATTACAGTCTTTCATTGTCAGGGAGCACTGAGTCATGCTTAGAGCAAACATAGGTACGTTTCAAAAAATATAAGTTGCTTTTGATTACTTTGACAAATACAGCTTCAGAGCAAGGAAACCCGAGTCCTAGCTGAACTATGAATGCCATTACATTTCCCTCTGGACGCAACGGGAGCTTTGCCAGGGGCTTCCAGGGAGCCAAGATTTCACCCACTGTTTTTGAGGTCTCTGAACAAAATGATGTCTCCCTAACATTGTTAAAACATTTTTTTTCCTGTAACAAATAGGAGCAAATTGTATTTAACTGTGTCCTCATGTATAAAACATGATTCTCTATTATCTGTCGTCTTTGAAAGGTCCTAGAGACTTAGAGGTCATTAACAAGCGGAGAAAGGCAAATGTTGCACCCATCCCCAAAAAGGATAGGCAGGGGAACCACAGGAACTAAGGGGACCTTGTGAGATTCAGCAAGGACAAACGCAAAGTGCTGTCGCCAGGAGGGCAGCACCCCTGCAGCAGTCCAGGCCAGGGAGGGGCAGGCTGGGGAGCAGCTCTGTGGGAATGGCCCGCTCTATGGGAATGGCCCTCCCTGGGGGCCTGGTAGGCAGCTGTGAGCCCTGGCAGCAAGGACAGCCACCTGCCTCAGGTATGAACAGGGATGCAGCCTCTGGACTTGGGGGAAGCGATAGTTCCCCATTTCCCAGCACTTGTTAGACCACATCTAGACATTGCGTCCAATTTTGAGCCCACTGATGCAAGAAAGAGATTGACAAACCGGAGTGAGTCAAGCAGAGACCCTCAAGCTGATTGGGGACTGGAGCACTTGCCCAGTGAGGAGAAACTGAAGGAACTGGGCTTGTTCAGCCTGAAACAGACACAGCTTCAGGGGGCAACAAACAGCCCCCCAGTACCTATGGGGAGGTTAGCAAGGAGATTGATTCAGGCTCTTCACAGCAGAGCATGGAGAGAGAACAAGAGGCAACAGGCATAAATTGAAACAAGAGGGATTCAAACTGGATAAAAGGAAAAACTTTTTTCTCATGAGGACAGTCGGGCCGTAGAAGAGGCTGCCCAGAGAGGCTATGCAGTCTTCATCCCTGGAGGTTTTCAAGACCCAACTGGATAAAGCCCTGAGCAATCTGGTCTGAGCTCAGAAGTAACCCTACTTTGAGCAGGGAGTTGGACTAGTGACCTCCTGAGGTCTTTCCAGCCTGAATTATCCTATGAGCCAATTCTAGTATTCAGGAACAAAGTTCCTGATGACAGGTCTGCGTGAACTATACTGCAACATCAAACCAATTTTTAATAATGTTGTAATTGGGAATTTTCCATGTAATAGGCTTTACAATGTATATTGGACCTTGGGAGAGAGCTGCGTGAGCTGAGAGAAGGTGGTGAAGAAAGAATATTGCTGGATCTTTCTGGAGAACCTCTACGGGCCTTACTTACGGTTCCTTATACTGGGATAAAATTAGGATCCATAAAACCTCAAGTCCTTCTGTATTTAGACATCTTCTGGTTTAAGATTATAAGCTTCTATTTTTGCACATACTCTTGTTTAGACCAAAATACTGCTATTTTTGTTTCATGTAACACAGGTCATGTCACTTAAGCTGAGCACAGTGAGGAGTAGGAGGTCTGTGGGGCTGGAGAGAAGGCATTAAGAAAAGCTCCACTCTGCGATCTGGGGACAAGTCCTTGCCTTCTGCTGCGGGATTGCTTCTCTACGTTTTGCATAAGCTGGCCCAAGGCAGCCTAGCTGTATACCTGGCTAAAGCATAAAAAATGGGTATCACTTTTGTCACTGAATGTATTTTGGCTAAAAGAGGCCCTAACTACTGTATTTAATCTTAAGGTTTTCCATCCATTGTACACACCCGGATTCTGCTGAACAAAATGAGCCCTTCCAGGGATGTCAGCAAACCAAACCTAGGTGTGGGCTCCAGTGAAGGTTTAGACATGGGACAGACACTGGGGTGCCGACCTCTGTCTTGGGGGGTGACTGACTCCCGTGGGCCATGGGAGAACTCGGAGCCCATGGGGTGTTTAACTCTTGAAAATACAGATACTGTAGTTGCCCAAAAGCTGGCAAGAAGTCTGATTGGGCCAATGTCATAGACACAGGGGCCTGTAATCATACTTCAAAGGTTATATCTGATAAGGGTCTGATTGAAAGCATATTATTAAAATTTCCAAGGGTTTCTCTTGGAGCTAATCGTAGCTAGAATGATGATAGTCGGTAGGAGGGTACTTATGTCTTTGGAAATTAACTATTTTATAAGCAGTATGAACAAGCAATAGTATTTTTCCTCCTAACCACAGAGTTACTCAATGTTTATGAAGTCAAATATAAAAATGAAAGTTCTGTCTCGCCTTTGTTTTGGGTCTCACCTAATTTGGGCATTTGACTTAGAAAATTCCTAAGTCAAAATTAGTGAAAAGATCTTTATCTATTTTAGGAATATTTCTTTTCAAATTAGAATAGTGTTCATTGTCTTGGTTTACTGATGGCTTTTTCCTGACACGGAACACTATTTCAAGCATGTGTTAATACTGTTAAGCTTTCACTTAAGATTAAGGTTATACCTTAAATATTTTAAGAGTGATGGGATTCAGAGTATCATGGGGTGCAAGGCTGTATGCATAAAACTGTGCTGTGGTGAAAATACAGGACTGCATATAAGAAATCCTTTTTTTCTTCTTTTTGTACTTTACAGCTGGGCATGAAAAGAATTGTTGTTTCTGTACATTAGAAGCTCCTCAGATGTGAGATATGATCTGTTATTACCTGCAGTCAGTGTCTTTTGCATTCTTCACTTGTCTGCTTTTAATGTGCTGCCAATCTAGCATACCAAGCTGTAGATGTTCATTTACGTTTTGGTCTCCAAGCAAACAAATAGCAAAGAAGTTATTTCCTTTCCCAGATTTTTATAAGTATCAAGCGATGTATTTGAATTTCTGTTATTACTCTAAAAACCTTTTTCTGATTATTTTCACAGAAATGCGAGAATAAATTTTGACAATAAATGTGATCTAAGATTCCTTACCTTAAAATATCTATCTTTTCCAATACTTTCAACCATTCATTTTCTTTCTCTTCACTAAAATTCAGCCTTATGATTTTTTTCTGCTTTGCAGAAATGCACATCTGTTACAGAGTGTTTATATATTACTGGAAAAAAAGCTATACCTAATTACAATTCTTATGACGTCCCTCAATTTATATCCATTTAATACAGCTCTCTTATTTCATTTAAGGAACCATTTTTCCCCACTGTAAAATGTCACCATCAATACTGCATTTGATGATGTTACATATCAGTCTTCTATGTGATTCTAAATCAAAAAGCCTCTTTGTAGTCAACTTTGGATGTCTCCTACCTCACACCTGTCAGTTTTTATTGTCTTTCCCATGAAGAAGTTAATCACGTTAGTTAAACACACTTTTCCCTTTATATATCCACGCTGACTAGTGCGTATCTGTTCATATGTTTCCCAGTTATCTTTCCAAATAATTACTGAAACAATTTTTGTGTTTTGGTTTTTTTTACTATAACAAATCATACCTAGGTAGCATGTATTTGGGAGGAGATCAGTTAACTGAGACACTGGGCCAACAGCGAGAACTTGTTTAGGGGATACCCTAAGGTTACAAAGAGATGTAATTGCCAGGGAATGGCCCTCTGACATGTTTACCATGTGTTATTTAACCTATCACTGTTTGTCAGTCTGTCTGTCCTATGTACATAAACTTTGATTCTGCATTAACCATCTATAAGCACATTACTGCACCCAGTAACCCCTGTTTAACCCCTCTTCTCAGGTCATTGAAAGAGAAGTCAAAAGAATATGATCAATTACTCAATTAAGGCAGATTGTAATCTAGCCAGGTATTTGCATAGCATCTACTCCGTTGTATTCAATTATTTCTTCTTTCTTCCCCACACACTCGTGTAATTTAAATGTCTTATTTTTTTTACTCTGCGGGAGAATGAATAACATCTCAGTGGTACCATGTAAGAATCATTCGCTTTTCGTTATTAAAGTCATTCCAGCTAGTCAAAGACTTGCTGACAAAATGTTTTTGGCTGGAAAACACTAATTTGAAAACACTAAGATCATTTTTGTCTAGAAGTTCATTAACAAAACTGAAAACTTACATTTTGTTACTACTGGCACGTGGTTTTGATGATAAAATACCAAGTAATGGCTCTCATAAAAATGAAACAGTAAAATAATCTACATTTTTCGGGGGCAACAGTTACCTGAGATTTCGCTTTGTAGGAAATGCTAATGTCCCAAGTTGTTATTCTAGTTGGGAATGCAATTTCAAAAGGTTAGAAGTGATCATGAAATAGATTACTTGCAGGGTTTATGGCTATGTGGTTTTCTGACTGCCCTCATGCCAGCCTCAACGGGAGGGCTGTTTTTTATTCTCAAGCTGCTTGAAATATAATATTGCCAGTCACCACCACAGGATCGTCTCTCTGACACTTACAGGCAATACCTCATCAGCTGCTGACAATGAGGGTTTTTTCTTACCGTTGTGTCTAACTTACAAAAATGTTACTGTGTTTTGATTCAAAGTCCAGTTACCTCTTTGGTTTTTTCCTAGATATCAAACCCATAGCTGTACTTTAGTATGCTTTCATAACTCTGCTTGAAGACGCATCTGTAATATCCTAGCATCATCTGGCCGTATTAGACCCCTGCCCAACCTTTGCACCTCCTACAATAAATCTCTCCTTCTTTTCAGATCTTACACAATCACCCTTTTCTTTGGTCTCAGTTAAACCCGCCTTTATGATTTTTTGGCCATTTGATACCACTTTAGAAGGCCTACTACTCTTACAGCGTTGTATGGGATCATACTGTTGTAGGGGGTTCTGTTGAATTTCATGTATGATCCTTTATAGGTGCTGTACATCTGGATTATTTTAATGAAGGTAACACTGGGAAGCATCAATTTGTTTTACACCTATTCTAGTTGTCCTATCAGTTATCCTAATTACTATATTATACTTACTATATTATATGACTTTTACATTATTAGTGGTAATATAATTGGAAACTCTAAAGTCAGCTATTCATGGTCCATAAAAATCAGTATGAGTTTTATTTAGCCATAGGTACATGGTAGCTTTGTATGCTACAGATAAAGACATATTTTTATGCCTTTAGACATAGGTACATCTAGCACATAGGACATGACTAGTCACTGGTAGCACTTAGAAACCTTGATTTCTATTTCAAGTAAGTCTGAAGAAAACTTTGATGTTGACCAGTACTATCAGATAAAGCATGGACCCTTGAAACACAGCAGTGAGGGTACCATGCTATTTGTAAGATTTTAATACATTATTACTTTATTTCTTGCACCTGTAGTGGTGTGCAGCAGACACTCATTTTTAGCTTCTCCCCTCTCACCAAGGACTTGTCCCTATGCACTTGGGAGTGAAATTCTGGTGAACGCCACAGAACCCATAGTAAAGATGTAGCTTATTCCAAGTAACGATTTCATGTAATATAAAAATACTATCCTGAAAAATGATGAAAGAATAATGTTACACACAGCCTCTGCCTGTTTAAGAATGCCAATAAATCCATACAGGAAACATTAAAATCGTCAATGAGCTACTGCTGATTCTTATGCTACAATTTATCTACCAAGCCTTCAAGCCATATAATTTTGCTGTTAAAGAGCAATGACTTTTAGTGGACTCGGTTCAATTAACTGCTGACTTAAGTTTTCCTCTGCGTTGTAATTAAAAACAACGGCAGCTGGAAGAAGAGTTTCTGCATTTGTTTGTTTGCGCTGCTTCTGAGAGAACAAAGTGAAAATCCCAGATTATCGATGTGATAGCTTCAGGGGCCTTCCTGTTTACAGTGTCTTGACCATGTCTCAGATTAAATATATTTGGAGGCCAAAGGCCAAAATCCTAGGCCACAATCAGACGTTCACTGTAGAAATGACAGTGCTTGTTTAAATGCCGCTGCCCCCCCACACACCCTTTCTCTGCATCCCCAAAGCAGAGATACCAAAATAGATTGGGTAAGTGACGCTGCATCTTCCTGAATCCAAATATCAGCACTATCAGGTAAATTTAATTGTCTGTGAAAAGCTGTTTAGGATAAACTTGGTGACTTTGCAATGAAGACGGTATAAGTCCTCACATGAGCCACTTCGGACATGCTGCTGTTTGAGGCTGTGTTGAAATTGCTGTTAACTGGCTTCATGTTTTGTCCTTTGGCCCTCCCACTTGTCGAAGGTACTGGGAAGTTGTAGGTGGCTGCTATCTTCAAAAATTCCCCATTTGTACTGCATGTGACCCAGACAACCAGTGGTTCCTTCCCTTTTCTACCACCTCACCTAATTGCAACCTTCTCAGCATCTCCCTTCACTCTTTTATTTGCCTTTGAATGAGGCACAAAATTTTCCATTGGCCTCTTCCTCCCCCCTGTAATTCCTTTCAAAATTATATTAACTATTTTGGCTTAGTTAAAGGTAAGCAGAGATGAAACAATTGGGGGCTGGAGCTGCAAGAGTTGTAATCTTAAGAGTCGAGGCAATTATATGGAGATGGCATAGGAACTAAAAAATAACCAAACTGTGGCTGTGGAAGTCCCAGGGCTTTCCTTTGTAACGACTCTCCAAGGCTTCTCTATGTTAGGCAGTGATCGTGAATAAACCACACCTGATTTGCCAGGCAGGGTTCATTGACCAAGAATTGACTATGAACTTATTTGTCAGCAAATGTACAGCATTCCTGCAGTGTCCCCGTGACCCAAATCCATTCTGGTGAGTCTGAAGGGATATGACATTTCCTTAGCAGATTATTTTGTTTGTATTTATCTTACCTTGTATCCACTGATGGCACCAAATTGACTTACAGGGTAGCTCTTTTTAAAGTAGAAAAATTCCAAATTGACTAACAAAACTAGTTTTGCTCACAGTGAAGAAATACAGGTGTCATGCAGTGCTACTTTTGTGTTGCTGTTATATTAAAACAGAATAACAGATACTTGCCATATGTTTCTCCTCTGATTTCATAGCGTAATGTATATCAACAGAAGGGAATAACAGGAATACCCCACCTAGATGCCATTTTTGTGCAAACAACAATTTTCCTACTTCCGCTTCTCACACCTGGCCAAACCCAAAGCTGTAGTTATTTTAATGTGAGTTGCCCTTAGAGCAAAACCTCGCACAGTGAATGTGGGAAATGGCCAGGAATCTAAATCGGTTCTCCTGATGGAAAGACACCATATTGAGAAATATTAAAAGGAATCTTTGCCAGACAAAATTATCAACACGTTTTCCTGTTTCCCTGAAAAATAAAAGCCCTTAGGGTTTGATGTAAAGTGGGTCCCTTTGGTTTGCAAATCCGTTGTTACTGTCTTTACAGAAAGTGTGGAAATTCTGAAAATGATACTGAAGGCTGCCGCCTGGCGAGCTGCCTGCTGCTGCCCAAGGCAATGAGCACCAGCTTTCAAAGAAAGCAAGTGATTTAAAAATCAGTACTTTGGGTTTTCATGTTAGAGCCTTAAATACAAAAAAAACCCAGTTAAAATATGGTCGAGACACTACCTACATCGTTGTGCTCAGAGGCTTAATGCTGCAAAAGCCTTAATGATCCAGTGTCTTATATAGGGAGATATTTTACACTGAACCCAAAGCCATAGTGATCTGTGTTATCGTCCACTAATGGCACACAGGATATTTGCCGAAGATGCTGACACTTTGTAGAGACAGGTAGACAGATGGACCATGGCCCAAGAGGAGCAAACTTCTTGTGTTAATGGCAGAAGAGCAGTTCTTTATTCTTATCTTGGTTAGGATCAGATTCTGACAGCCTTCTGCAGCTTTTGTAGTGCCTTACTCCTTCAGTAACCCCACTGCAATTCAGGAGAAAAGGAGCATTATTCAAGGCAGGTAAACAGAGCAGAACCTGGCCCTCGGTCAATAAGTGATTTGCAGAAAGGTCTTTTAAAAAGTACTGTGAATGACTGTTTACTTGCCTTGAGGCAGCAAACAAATCCCACTACAGCAATTGGCAAGTGTAATACTACCCAGCGTATTTCAGTTCATTTCAAACACACTGTCCTAAGTGAAACGGGAATTTCAAGGAAGCAAAGTTAAAAGATGCTGGCAAATGAATCTCTGCTACAAAGGCTGAAATGGGGGATTACAAATGAGCGATCCCTTTAGTTAGCCTGCTAAATTGGTGTGCAGGCCTGGAAAAAGAGAACAATGAACACCTCCTGACACCAGGCTGTTTGTCTGGTGAGTATCCCTCAGTGCAAATGTTGGTACTGTGTGAGTATTTTTTGTTGTTTCTATAAAGTCCTAATGAGCTCCTTGGGTGAGAGTGAAACCCTTTGCTTTTTCACACTGTGCTCAAGACCCTTAAACTTCATGGGGTCAGGCCTAAAGAAAGGGTAATGGACCATGAGGTCCAGCTTAATAGACCCGATATTAACACAGCAGCAAGAATGTCACCAAATGCAAAGTTTAGGGCAGGCAATGAATGAAGTATTTGTTACACTTAAATAATATACAAAGATTATAACAGAGTAGTAGCACTATATCAATGTCATCACGCGGGACTTTGAAAATCCCCCATGTATGAAATAACTTTGCAATGCATCCTTGTATTATAAACACCACAATTTACCTACATGCCCTAAATGATTAATTACATTAATGTGTTTTAAATGTCATATCCAGCCAATAATATTCATCAAATCTTCTCATTAATCTTGGACCTTGAAAAACCTATGTGTAAGAAAACCTCTCTAATCTAGCGGATCGCAGTAAGAGAATATTTGCATATGAGAAGCAAAGAGTTTATTCATTCAGTGGCTGAGATTCCAGTACTGGCAGATCAACGATTTTATTGGAAAGTGAATGAGGTTTGTCACTTCTAGTTTGGCCCTGAAATGCTTATTTGTGCAAATAATGTTTCATCTGACTAATGAAGTTAATTGATAACTCATGCTAAATTATGAACCAATGTGGGGCCTGAGCCTTTTTGACTCTAACGTTCATTTTAATATGAAACAATAAAGTAGCATCTACCAATGAAAGCCCTAATTAAAGCAAAGGAATAAATACAGTTCTTTAGGAACACCAGGGATCAGCAATCCAACAGCTTATTTAATAATTATTTCACCTCATTTCAGAAGCATACATTTGTAAGCCCAGAACTGTTTAACGCTATAATTGAAATAGACCTACATTAAACTTCATTTGTAGATAAGGAGTTTTTATTATTGTCTCCACTTTGTATTGTTAGAAGAATTAAAATGTAGATATAAATAGTGATTTGGTGAGCTTTCTGCAAGTGGCAAAAAGCCATTCCTAAAAAAAACCATATTTCATTGGGCAGAGTTTACTTTCTCTTTTAATGACTAACTGAAAGCAAAATACTTTCCAATAATACACTTCAAGGAGCAGCTACTCTATGAGGAGTGTGCCTTGTCCCTTTGAAATAAGGCCCCACACAGATGTATGGTGCTTGAAATGGGAAACAGAAAAATTAAGCAAAACAAATATTGGTAAAGTTAGTAACTATATTTAATTTGACAAAAATAAAAAATTCTTTTTACTTTGAAAAAAAAGAAAATTTCCCACGTGTAGATGCCTGACGTCATTGTGACCTGGCATTTACCAGTACGTGCTTGGAGGTGATGGGGACGAAGAATGGTCCCGACCTGCCTGGGGACTCCAGAGGGACAGGAGGGCTGGTCTCTTCTCTTGGTGAGCAAATGAAAATAATGGAGCAGTATTGCCTGCTTTTTCTGCCATAGGACAGTTGCAAACAGGTTATCTAAAATACAGATTTTTTTCTTCCTTCCGAGGTTAATTAAAGGTTGATGGGTTGATGGAGAACAGGGCGTCTTCTAGGGGTGCCCTTCTTCCCACAGGGACTTTGTGTAGAAACTCTCACGCTGCTGAACGTTCCCTGAGTTGGCCAGGGCAATGGCCGGAGATACTGAGCTGGGCGGGCCCAACATCCAGAGGTGGCAGCAGAAACTGGACAAAAACCCTGAGCCAACAGCCGTTGTGTTTCGGAAGCCAACTGATGAGCCTGTCTGCGTTTCCAGACCTCTCAGGCCTGGACAGCAAGCCAGGCTGTACAATGGAGGAGGAGGCCATGAAAAGCAAAGACACAAATTGCTTCACTGACCTCTCTCTCCTGACTGCTTGTCCTGGTTTCAGCTGGTTAAACCACAACACTGCTAGAGAAAGATGGGGAACTGAGGTAATTGCCAAGGCACCCAAAGAGGGTTAATATTACTGACTATACTATTTGTTGCCTCTCTCAGAAGTATTCGGTGCTCATCCTCCATTTTTGAAAGTTAGTTAGTGGTTTGTCATTCCATTTAATCATTAAAGCATCATAAAACATAATAATCCTTTAAATATTAATCATTATTCTTAAAATATTTTGAAAAAAAAAAAGGTTCACTGTGTTTTAAAACTTTGAACTCAATGTTCTTGAGTAGGGAAGGAAAGCTTGTTGAACTCATGTATTCTAATATAATGTCCCAAACTTTGGTATAGCTCAAGGCTTTGCATGGAGAAGCCCTACCTGGCTGAACCTGGCACTTTCCAGTAGCAGCACTGCTGGCAAGTTACCTCAAGAACAAGGCCACCAAAATTATTGTTAAGAAGGTGAGGCTCTGCTAGACCACCATGCTAGATGGAAATGCAGCTCTAGTGCAGGAGTATGCATGTCTGCATGAATTATGAGCTTAAATTTTATTAATACTGAGTGAAATTAAAGTAACATCTTCCCTGACTTGGGACTCTGTTCCATTTTGAATTTGACTCGGGCACTTAAAAAAACAACTTCCTCCATCTGTCAACGAGGACTTACTCAGAGATCCAGGACAATAGGTGCCTTTTTCCCCACTGCAATGTGAGCAAAGTGACCAGAGACGCTCAGATCAGAAGGAGAACGAAGTGACTTTCAAGTTTATCATCTGAGGTTACTTCATACCATCCACGGTTGGTGAACATATGTTGCAACCTTGAAAGAAAACAACAACTCTGCAGGATTTTAAGCTTTTCATCAATTATGAACCCAGCAATTCAAAGTTAATTAAAATCTGAACCAAACTATTCTAACTTTAGGAAAACTAACTACAATGAAACAATCCAGTTATGAATCAAGATTAATGAGAATCAAAGTAATTATTGTATACATAAAATGTTATGAAGTCACAAATTATTTTGAGCAGCAGGTGAAATCATCAAGGAGAGACTGCGTGCATTAAATCGTGAGTTTATGTAACACAAACTCAGAGGAGGACTTGAAATCTGCTCTCTCAGTTCTTGAACAAGTGGTATGTGGAGTACTGAAATATGAGTATATACGAGTATATGAAATATGCCTTAGCTAAAGAAGCAAGTAGGGGGGTTAGGCTTTTCTGTCTTGTGTTTTCCACTGGTTAAGCTTAGACAGCTTCCTGCTCATCATTTAGGTCTTCTAGATCACATTTCAGGTGTGATTTCAGGTAGCGGGTTTGAGATGCACTGATCAAATGAGGAGCTTTGCTCTTATTTTTGACAATCTGGCTCAGACCACATGTCTCATGAAGTCTGGTGTAGATGATGCAGTAGTCAAGGAAAAAGATATCTTCAGATTGCACGGTCTTTGGAGCATGAGGGTTAGAGCTGTGGTCAGCCAATTTCATTTCTGTTTGATATTTCATATTGTGCAGTTTACTTAAATCATGAGGCTTCTCAGGCTAGCATGGTATGTGGCTTCTTGCTGAAGAAGCCATTTGGCCTGAAGACATTGGTGTTTCCCAGAGAAAACCATGTGTGCCAGGTTTTCTAACTCAATAAGAAAGTACAATCCATGCTCAGAGGCACATACTCAACTGGACATCAGTCTAGCATGCAGCAGACTTGCACTCAAAATATAAAAACCATGACTCCAAAAGAGGTGACTCCAGGTATTGTTTTGTCTGTCACCCAGCTTCTCTGGGAGGAATAAAAATCCCTTCTAAGGAATAAGAACAATCTGCACGTATGTGTATCTATATTTATAAAAAAATATAAAAAATACAGCACATTTAGAAAAAATAATAAACCTTGCAAATACAGGAGTCTGAAGTTTATACGTGGTAAGTTTTATTCCAGTCTATATCTCTCCACCTGGATATGAGGTCTTGACCTGTGTGTCTGTGCAAGTTTTGAAAAGGAACTAGTTATTCTGCAAATCTACTATGTTATGCAGGGCTCTGAAGAGCAGGGGTATAAACACACCCAGAGTCTCTTACGGAACAGAAGCAGAAAGTCACATTTGTAGGCAAGGAATGTGCTTTTATAATGCTTTTTCTCTCTCAGGAGCTGTGTAACTTCTGAATTATATTCTAACAGTACTACTACTACTACTATTAATAAAATAAGTCACTTGGCCAGATGCTGCTCTATCTTGCTGTACCGTAAATCAAAACAACCTATTGTTTACCCGGGTTTACACTGTTATAAAAAAACAGAGATCTAGCAAACTGAGCGACTGAAGCAAACTCTCCAGAACATGCATTGCTGCATACCTTGAATCTTGAAGTCTCTTTTATTTACATTATAAGTATTAATTTCAATAATGTATTCAGCTTTTAGCTGAAGTATTTCTCACTCTCAGCAGTCAAAGGAACACTATAGCTGCTCACAGTGTCCAGAACAGGTCTTGTCGGTGGTGGTATATCCCACTTCTGGTGATGGAGAGAACAGAAACGGGATGCAAAAGCCAGAAGCACACAAAATTCTAGCTTTGTAGGAAGCCTTCCTTTGGAATGATGTAGTGTCTAATACATGTTCTCATATTAATATACTTAGACATGCCATTTTGCAATAATCTGACAGCAAACATAGTACAATCTCCCTGACAAAGATGACAGAAGAAAAATATAGCGATAACCTGTTATCGTGTTACATTCCTTTGCCACGACAGAGGTCGGTAAATGCATTTCCAGTAACAGCCTTCGCACAAGGCTGCGCACTAGCGCCAGCAGACGAGTCAGCTGGCAAACAGCCATTCAGGGGTTGGTGGCAACCCAGCTGCTGCCGAAATCCTGGACTGCATCTGCGTGGGTATGGTAAGGCTAACTCGACTTACTTCAAACTCAACTCATAATAGTCAAGAATACGAGCAGGCGTGACTCCAAACCAAAAGGCTTGCATCTCCTGAAAGTTATAGTGTAAACAATGAAATTAGCAATACCATTCATTTTCTGGAAATCTGGAATCTGGTTTTTTCATCATGAAAAAACACCATTTTTCAGTATAGGAATGGTAGCAAGAGCTCTGCCCACAAAATATTTCCAAGAGTGTAGGTAACTGGGGCGGGGCGGGGGGGGAAGCCTGCCTGTTCAGCAGTCAGTGTCCTGGACTTAGATTGCCTCTCCAGTACTTGTAAACTAACAGTTGTTTGCTTAGACAGAATTAAAGCAAAACCAATGACAAAATGAAGAATAAATACTCCAATCTCAAACCTAGGCAAACCCTCAAAACTTTACACTCGAATGATCCGAATAATGGATCTTCTTTTCCTAGTGTGAAGGTGCAAAATGTGTAACAACAAATATTTTCCGATCCAGTTAAATACAGAAAGGTCTCTTATTTCTATGCTTGAAGTAGAATCACGGCAATATCTCTGGTTTGTATTGTGCTAGAGGGAAACCTTGCAAGGAATCTGAGAGACAACATAGGACATGTGAGCACCACTAACTTTCCTCTTTTTTTTATAGCCCGTAATTTCCCTTGTAGGCAAACTCAAACATCTGAATCACTCCTGCATAATGGTTGCATCCTGTCTGAATTTGTTTGTTTACAAATAGATTTGTAGTCTAGTGAGTCAGATTAAGTACCGGGTCTGCCACAGTGAAAACAGAGATAATGCACTTCTTGTGGTTAAGAGTACAGGAAGACTGTAAAATACAAACATTTTGAATACAGTTCAAACATGAGCACACAGAACTTTGGGAGGTTACTTTCACAGCGAAATGGGATCCCATAGTGGGTCCTATAGGGACCCCATTTTTTCTGCTAATTAAAGCAACTGCTTCTACTTAAGTGTTTGGCAAAGAAGGGAATGCTGGATAAGGATAACCTCCATTTTGGATACTTTCTTGGGGGAAAAATAGTGCCCCTTGCAGACAGAGACAGAGGAAAATACAGTAGACTGCAAACGTAGTAAATACACAGCCTCTAAGTGCCACTCTCAACAAAAAAACACCAGCACACGGGACTCATGGTCAGAACTCAGTTTTTGCATTTGAAAGCAAACAAATGAGCAAAACCCCCAAATGTTATTTCGTAGTCCTGCTTCTTATCTGTTGCTAAAGGAAACTTCCTGTAGTTCATCTGCCATTACTTTAACTCGGTGTCTCTCCGTACTGGAGGTCCCCTCCCTCCCTGTAAAATCAACCTACACTGAGAGCCAGCTGGTGGAAGCAGCTACTTTTCTGTCTGCCCCTGAGGTTTCCTTGCTGAAGAGGGGGAAATGGGCACGTGTGGGTCGAGGAAGGAGCTTACCAGGGACTGAGAGTCACTGGACACGGCAAACTGGAACTTCACCGCTTCTGTTTTTCCACTGAGGGGAGGTCGAGGCACACCTTGCTTCAGCAGGACAAGACAGGACATGCCTGTCTCTGAACAGGAGTTTCTAACAGCGTTAAGTGAATGAAACTCAAGGAATTACTATAGGCTCCATGGGAGCTTCTCCTTTACCCTCCTTCTCCTACTCAGCTGTATTGAATGAAACTTAGAGTGGCCCAGCTGAAAAAAAACAATGTATTTTTTAAAAACCTATTGGGCAATGACTTTTTCTCTTTGGTGGGGTGGATTAGGTGGGCTAAGGATGGAAAGGGAAGAAGGTAAATCTAAAAAAAAAATTCAAAGTTGACTGAAATGTTCAGGATTTCACTCTTGATTTTCCCTTTGTTAAATTTTGCTTGTTTTTTAAGTCTTGGTATGAGGATCAGCAGGAGGAGGGGATAGAAACTCCATGAGTACACTGCACCAGGGCAGTTTCTCCTTGTTGCAAACTCGTTTCCAGTACACAGATGTCACGAAAGGACTCCCTGGGACCAACACCACCTATTTTGGGGAACAATTTTCCAGAAATCAATTTCTCAGATTCTCGTGCCGTGAACAGCACCACTGTTCCATGTCGCACCCCACAGGCTGGGTTTGCAAACCTAGTATTTCAGTACTCCAGGTTCATTTGTGCAAGTGAAGGCTTTTCTTTCCTTTGAACTATCATCTACCAGGCACTGAAATAAGTAACTGGGAGCCAAAATCTGACCAGCACTTGTGTATTTTCTTGTGTATTGATCCTTTGCAGGGGGAAAAAATATCAAAGAATTCTTATTCGGTGTAAGTTATGAGTTAAATCCTGTTTACTAAAGGAACTTACCACGGGGGAAATAAATCAGTATATTCAAATACAGAGTGCACACATGAGGACATGAACCATACAAAATCTTTTCCGCCTTACATTGTGTGTGGTCAAATTTACATTAAAATGCCAACAAACGTCTAATATTTTTTAATTGTTAAAAGGCCTCCAGAGCTTTAAAACAATAATGAAATACATATTTTTATTTTCCTACAAAAACATCACCTGACCTGGTCTGTTGAATAACATTTAAAAGGTCCAACCTCTTAGTATAACAAGCCTCTTTTTTTATTTTCTTCTTTTTTCTTTTTTTCTCTTTCTCTTTTCTTTTTTTTCTTTTTCTTTTCCTTTTTTTCTTTTCCTTTTTTCCCTTTTTTATTTTTTTTAATTTTTTTTCGGTAACTGCTGCCACTTCCCTGTCAGTGGCAGTGGACTAGCTCTGTTACAGCTGTGGTCTGAGGTGGTAAATGAGAGCATGCTGCCACCAGGAGGCTGACTGGCTTGCTCTGGGTTTCACTCCAGCGCTTGCCTTCTGCTTCAGAGGTAGCTATAAACAATCCCCAGCTCTTTCACAAAGCTCGTGGGTATATAAATAGCAATGAGAGAGAACTAACGAGCTACCCTAGGGCTGCATATAAATTATGGCTGAAAGTGACGTTAGTTAAGTGGCTATTAGTGCCTATGCTGGGCATGCATGAGTGAACGTGTGTTTAATTGCACTAACATGACTGCCACATATTGCTAAATACAGGAGTGGAAATCACTCCACTCTAGCAGTGACTTTTTCAAACAAGGAACAGGAAACTAAGAAGTGCCCAGATGACATAACTATGTACTCTTTCTTATAAGATCATGACAATTTGATATTTTTAATCTTATTAGTAAAACATTGTATTAGGATTTTTTTTCAGTTACTCTCAGTAGCAATTTAAGTATATTTCTAGATTACAGAATACTACTGGGCAGGTGTAAGTCTCCTAATGCAATTGGAGCCACTGGAGCTACATCAATATATATCAGTTGAAGAGCTTTCCCTAAGAATTTCCCTGTAAAAAAATGCTGGTACTACAGCTACATGCTGCCCTCACAGTCTCTGATAATGTATTTAAGGTTATTTGTGGAAAAAATTATACATCAAAAAAAGATTTTATCCAAACCTAATGAGGAGTTTTCATTTTTCTAGAGAATGTAACTATCCAGTCCTGGACTATTCAGCTAACCTTTTCCATAAAGATCCATTTTTATAGACAGGCACAAGCACTCTGTAAATAAAACACACTTGTCTTTACCAGCCTGTGAGTCTGGATTCTTTCCTTAGCAATTCCTTGGTCTATCAATGATTTCTCCTGTGATCTTGAGAGAGTTTCTTAGCCTGGTACTGTCTTGTAATCCTTAGATCAAGATCAGTTAAATAATCGTTCGGAATTATTAACCTCTGTGGTATTGGAGAGGAGTTCTGAAGCATAATGGCATTTCCCTCCAGCCGAAATGCCTAATGGCATCCCTTCCCCTGGAGAGTGCAGTAACATCTGCTGAGGCTTTCTAGTAACAGCTTGCTTCCAACAGTGGTGAGCGACATTATAGGGGTGAAGCAGCTTACAAATGCCATTTTCACACATACCATCTCAGTACCATTTTATAGATCCTAATGAACACTAGTTAATAAAGTACCTGTGTTTCCATGAAAAGCCATCCCAGGTATGACTGGCGAAAGGGCTCGGTTATAGTTCTGATTAGCAATATGATTCATCTAGACCCCTTAAAAACCCCAAATATCCATAATACCAGGTAGACAGTTGGCTCCTTCACTGAACACTGAGACTATCTGAAGGTGGCTGATGTGGCAGCAGGAAATGGGGACAGCTGCATAATATTCCTATGTGCTGGCCGGCACAGCTGAAGGGTCCCAAGCTCCTGAAAGCAGCCAGAAGACATGGTCTGCCTGTGCCCATCACTCTGTCTTCCCATGCCCTTCCCAAAAGCCACACAGATCCCGGCAGTTTGGTTTACTTGATGGGAACCTCTCCTAAAGAGGCAACTTCTCGGTGTCCAGTCCCTAACATTTGTATGGCCATACACATTTCAAAATGTAAATAGGAACAGCCAAATTTCAAGGGCCACTCTATTTTCTCTAAAACAATCACCTATTTTCTAGTTTTATTAGGAGCTAATGAGCAGCCTTTTTTTTCTCTTGTACCGGTGGAATTTATTCTGAGAATATTTCCTCTACTAAGCTGTTCTCCTATTCACAGGAGAGAGCAGCTCTCCTTTGAATTTGTGAGTGCATTGTACCACTGGCCATAACTAAAGCTGCCAGAACCATCCGGTAATTCATTCTTAATGAAAGCGTATGCTTAGAAAATTATCATTTTGCTTTGTTTTCTGTCTGTACGCTGTTGGTGTCAGCATCCTCTTCCCATATTCTGCACTTCAAAAATTATAAACACACTTTAAATACTAAACCTAGCCTGGATTTTCAGGGATGAGTGCAACTATGGAAAGTTTCAAACGGTTCTAGGAAATGAGAATTCACTAAAGAACTAACTAGTCTCACCAGGCTCAGGCTAACAAATGCACAAACACACTTCACAGGAGCTGCTGCTCGTCTGTGCTTCCAGGCTTGAGCTTCCTACCTACTTTCACTTTAATACAATTTCCCCTGGTGACTCATTTTGTCTGCACAAATTTCTGAAGGCTTTCTGCTACAACTACCCTTTTCTTTTTTATAAATCATGGTGTATGGAGTCTCTTTAAACTTGACCAGTTGAGTCAAAAGGATGCTCCACAGGTACTGGCCCTTTGGCCTCACAAGAAAAGAAGATTTTTCTCATCTGAGGATGGTATGAGGAAGCTTTGCAGATTATGTAGGAAGAGGCTTTCCTCAAGGAAGCCCAAGCTACTCTACAGGTGAGAAACCCACCAAAGAAGGTGAATCTAATGCTCAAACTCAGTTAGACCTAATGGCTGACCTTCCATGATGCTTCCATGACCCACTCTAGCTCCTTGTGGGACCAGAAGAAAACTCTATTCCTGGAGTTCAAGGCTCCAAGTGCTACTCAAAGCAAATTAGTCTGGAAGCAGCATTACAGTAAGAGGCAGAAGGAGGTTCCTCCAGGCTGACCGAGGTTGGAGCAGCTGCGTGAGACACCCTGCTCCTGCCGGCTAGGTAGGGCATGTCTCTGTGAAGAGGTGCTGCCGATGCCCGCTTGATCTCGCTTAGCTTGGTGTGAAAGTAGGGGAGGAGAGGTGTGGTTGTTCTAGTTGAGGTACGAAACAAGCGCAGGCTATAATGACATTTATCTCTTGCTCTTGTTACTGTCATATTAATTATTCATGGCATAGTACATTGAAGGAGTTTCACTTTTTTTAAATAGTTAAAATTTAATTTTCTCACCTTTAATATCATTTTTACTTTTTTTAAAAGTGGTTACAATGTTTTTAAATGGTTACAATTTCAATTCCCCTTGGCCTGGCAGGACCTTGGCTGCCCCAGCCCACCTCCCACACAGAACCTGCTGGAACAGCAGCAAGATTCTGGGAAGAGGTGCTTTTCATTTTTGGGTACAAACTGCTATTCAGTGTCTGGAGTCTTACTGGAAGTTTCCTTCAGGAAGAAAAACTGATGTTGAAGTCAGATCTTTTTCTGACTTTTGTCCTTTTTACATACAAAGGCTAAAAACAAAGTTATCAAAAAAGGGCAAGCACTTTCTTCTCAATTTCAAGATTCCTTCAGCAGAGTTGCCACGGAAAGTCGTCTCCGGCTATAGACTTTTTATGAGGCCAGTACCTAATGCTTGCTCTGGTTATCTCCTTGCTTTTCTGATGTTTCTGTATCAGCCTGCACTAGTTTTGTTGCTTCTCTTCACGTCTAGTTCCATCAAACAGTGCCCACACCTCTGCATTTGTATTCAGCCCAAAGAAAACCTTCTCTTTCATCTGGGATTCTTACAATGGTGTATATTGCTGTGTTCTTGGCAATAGCTCTTTCTGTTTCAGCTATCTAATTCCACGAAGGAGCTTTACTGTTTCTTACATTTTATTCTGAATGAAAAACAGCTGTTAGGACCAACTGCTACAAAGAGATTTTGTCCAAGCCCTAGCCTAATACACCCCCACTGAAACCATCTTTCAGAATGAAGTTTTAAGATTTGACCTTCACAAAGGTCTGAGGTTCCTAGAGAAAACTTCTTGCACTAATTGGATATATCAAAGTTGAAAGTTCAGACTATAGAGTCAGAAATGTTCTTCTTCAACGGAAAGAAATATAAAACCAAACCAAAATACTGTATCATGTCACTGCAAGGCAGACATTGCAGCCGGTCTGGGAATTCCAGGTGTATAGCTGGGGGTAGCTCAGCACCTCAGTTTGTTCCCATCATGACCACAGGAGGCTCTTGTCTTAGACTGGGCTCCTTCTGCCATCAGCCTACCCATCAGTGCGCCAGTCTCAGCTCACAACCATGTGTGCCTGGCTATAATTTTAAAGAGCAGTGCTGTTGGATGTCCCTTAGTGTGGCAGCACACTCAGATGTCTCTTGCATGTCACAGAACATCACTGTTCCTTATCCCTGGAAGGCCTCAGCAGGAGAATGATCCCCAGGAACATCTGGGAAAAAGCATGTTTAGGGCCTTTCGTGGGACTGGGTGAGGTGTATCTCCAAGGGCAGAAGCACCACAAACACATGAAGGATCTCTAGGGCCCTAACCAGAGAGGCATGCACAGAAGGGATGAAAAGGGACCGGATTTCCCTTACACCAGCATAGAGGTGAGCCCCACCAAGGGCTGCCCCCGCTCCCCTACCCCTGCTAACAGACCGATGGATGGATTCCCACATTCCCCAGGAATGGGGTGGGAAGGTTTAAAATCCTCATCTCCTCCCTGAAACACTGGAGTGCTGTTCACAGTCCTCCAGACTAGAGCAATGGGATGTTCTCCTTCTGGCTGATACAACCTTCTGTGTTTTAAACCAAGCCCAAACAAATGGAATCAAAATCCATTTTGTCAGTGCTCAGGTGGACTGGAGACTGTGTCAGGGTTCAGCAGGAGCTTCTTGTTGCAAACACAAAGGGTAGGTCAGTGCCAAGGCAGCCCACTGCTGGTCCGTGTGCCTGGCTAAAATGCCATGTCCTCCTTCTCTAATGCATGACCTTGTGTTAAAAAAGTCTTACCAACCATCAAAACATAAACATGCGTTGGCAAACACGAGGGAAATTAATAGCGCTGCATCCGCAGATAGCTGCAGCATGTGTACATTGTTCGATGAGACTTCTCAAGAGCTGCTGGTCACATTTAGAAGCAGAAAAGTCACCATGCAGATGCAACCAAGTCCAGCGTGGAGCAAGACATTTATATTTAGTGACTGAGAATAAAGCTGGATACAATATATCCTGTGGCATTTTAGTGGCAGAGATCCATCACTCTCAGACAGGATCAAGGAAATTATTTTATAGATACTATATTTTTTCTCTGTTGAAAATGATGCAAATACTGTATGGACAATATAAACTGGTTTGTATTACACAGAGACAAGGACTGCTGTTGAAAAAACTTGGAAGTTTTAAGATCAGGGATCTCCAGGTTAGAAAAGGCTTTTGCAACTGCCATTCTGACACTAATTGCAGTTACATTACAAATACTATTTTCACCACAGAAGCCTTGCTTCACCCATCGGACAGAAAGTAGGACCCACTCAAAGAAAAAACCATTTGGCGTTTTGCTTTAGCCACGCTATCCTGTGTCTACCATGGTCCATGTGCAGGGCTCTGTTCAACTAAATTTCCTATGGGCTCTGCTCTGACGCTCCTCTGAAGTGAGTCTGTCACAAGCACTTATTCATAAGGCTTCCCATTGCAGGGCTCTAAGATTATCTTATTTTAGCTAGCTAAGGCTCCATTCCTGAGCACTAGTTATTATGTGGACCTTTTTGTACACATAATAATTATGTGTAATTACATTGTTATTATTACTGTTGTTATCATTATTTTTTCCTATACGACTTATGGGAAAAAAGTAACTTCATGCTGTTTTATGGACTGTAAACTAAAGTACCTGAACTGGGTAAACCCACTAAGGGTGTGCTGACAGCCAGCATTTTGGCATTTCCTACATTCTTCTCAATTAATATCGCAGCCATTTCATGTTGTTCAATTATTTTTAATGTCATTTTAGAAAGAGTGGCAAACAGAGTAGTTTGACATGCCACATTCCTACAGCCAAGACAAATTGCTCCTGCTTAAATAACTGCACCAGAAAATACTGGATTATTGAAAACAATTTTAGCAGAAATTAACTTTAACAGAATTAATATTAGTCTTGCCCAGTTAAAGAAGGGAAGTTAAGAGAAACTGATGTTTGCAGTTTAGGCATGGATAATTAGAAAGAAAGTAATCTCCTAGCAGAGAAGTAAATAAAGGTTAGTGAGCCAGGCCTAATATTAGGCTGCTGGAACAGTTCATGTACAGGGCAATTGGAGCGTATGGCCAACAAAAAAATCACCAAAAGTGAACACAACCCCTTGGGGGGTCTTGAGGTGTAGGGAAGGGTCCAATTCTCATTGCAACCTACCCATGGTAAGATGAAGGCTATGCTGCAGTATTTCCACAGAATTTACTGTATCTGTTTAGAAACTGAACTTCATAATTGATGCAATACAAAAATAGGGTGGTGGAATTGCAAATAAGTAGGCAGTGAAGGTGCAGATAGATGTTTCTGAAGGGAACTTGCAAGTTAATGTAAGCAGAGTTGATTTTCTTCTCGCTAACATAGCAGTAAAAGGCTGTAACTCTATCCATGACTCTGCAGGGTATGCACAAAATTGATCAATGCAGAGGTGAACTCTTCACTTGAGCTGTGGTTACTGAAAACCATAGGCTGCTTTCAGGGGAATCAAAGTTGCTGATGGCAATACAAATATAGTAAAAGCATCCTGGGTGTTCTGAGGGGATATCGCATAACAGGGAACCGACCGATTGTTCAACAGTAGCTTCCACAAATGCGTTGCTGGGAGAGTTAGCGTGATTTAAGGGGCTATCCAGCATGGAGGGAGCGTGCCCCAAACAACCTGAATTTAACGAACTGATTCCCTTTAAACTGGTTTTGAAAGGGCCACAGCAATCGTATAATTTCGTTGCTGCATACTTCAGTATAATGTGGGAAATAATATGCAGGGCTATTTTAGGTTGCAAGGGCATATTGGCTTAGAGAGAGATAGCAACACGTCAGGCATGCTACCGTGTTTATGTAGCTTCTGGACGGGCTGGCTGGCATCTAGTCAGCTCATAGCTTGGGCAAAATAAGCTCAAATCTGTTCACACCCTTCTGTGCATTGGCAGTGATGTGTCTCCACTTGCATCGCCATAAAGAAACATCAAGTTTAACAGAAAATATTCTTGTGGTATTTGACTTTGGATTTACTATTTCCCTAATAATTTTCCTTCAGAATGGAAGGTTAGGAAAAGTAACAATGAAGAAGCAAGAGCTATAGAGATTTGGTGTCTCAGACCCACATTTGAGAACGGTCACATCTGTAAATGGGGAGGAAGATTTCATGCTTTGAAACATTAATTTCCAGTTGCAACAAGCAGAGTTGCTGTTCACAAAGCAAGCACCATGGCTTCAAATTGCAGATCTGGAAAACTGCTGCAAAGTGTTAAATAGATTTTCTGGTACTCTGCAGTATCATGGTGTAGCCTTGGTCACTTTGTGATCTATCAGTTCATCAGCATCCTGGACCCCGTGGTTAGGCACCTTGTTTCTGTAAGCAACTAGATGGGTATAGCACCTTTCAGAAGGAAACTAGCCTTGAGATGGAAGGGGAATGGTGACAACCTTTACCTGGAAAAGTTCAAGCCACAGAAGAGCATTATGTATTTGCTGTATTTCCCCTGGCCTGAATACAATACCTGATGTGAGGATGTTTCGGCTGCAGCCTATGTGGTCACAGCAGAGAGAAGCTTCAGGTCTTCATGCACCAGCCTGAGGAACATTTCTGGTTTTCCTTAGAGGAAGTCAACAAGTTCCTCATCTGCATGGTTAGCCTTTGATCCTACAGTGCTTGAACCCAACTAGCTGATTTCAGGAACCTGAGAGTCAGGAAAAATGCTTGTGCTATTTCTTGCACTTTTTTCCACAACCAGCCCCAGGCCATCTCTGCGTGCAGGACATTGGCACAGTCATACCTTTAGTTTGAGCAGCTACTGCTGGTTTTCACCTCAACCATCAGGTGAGTGCTTTCAAAGGCTTTTATTTCTTGTTCGTGGAATTTTATGTGCCTGCACTTGGGGGAGAATAAGGTTCCGTTTTATTCCTGTTTATTTCACTCTTGAGTTTCTCTGGGCTGGCAATAAGTCAGAGGCAAGTTGTTTGTAAGATGTCATTTCACAGCCCAGTTCTGAGCATGGTCACATAAAGCCACATTCTGCCCTTGTTTACACTCTGCAGCTCCAGTGGTTTCACTGGGGATTTGATGGAGGAAATAAGGTCAGGATGCAGCTCTTTGAGTCCAGTCCCACCGAACTTACTCTAGCAAAAAAAGCTTGTGGGTTTCCTCCTCCTAATACCCAGTGCAATAGAAGGAAACATATTCTCCTCCAAGTGACCATGGAAACTGCTGCCTGGGTTTCCAAGGTGATTTTCTGGCACAGCTGAAGGAGGAAGCGGTAACAAAACAGGATCCTGGGCAGCAGAAAGCATCCACATTCCTGGCGGTGCAGCAGCCTGCCCTGAGGAGGCCGAAGCCACAGAGACAAACAGAGCAAACTCCTCACTTTAAAACCACCGTAGATATCAAAGACATGGCAAAGGATGGGTAACTCAGTCTGTGGTCCCAGCTTCCTTGCACATCTATCTGTTTCCTTTCCTGCTTCTATCTGGTGACTGATATCGGCCTTATCCAACTGACATCTTAAGGCCATATAAGCTCGCTTTGGATAGAAAATAAAAGAGCAAAATGACACAGGGAGAGAAGAAAGAAGCTGCTTAAAACTGACACTTACGTTGAGGTTAGGAAATTCTCACACTTTGTAGAGATAGATTTTTTTTTTTTTTAATGCTTCATAGTAGTAAATATCTACCTTGCATTTTGCAAGGCATGGAATATATGTGAAAAAGGATCAATTTATCTTCCAGGTGCAATAAAAGCGCTTTGCAGAGCATATCAGTATTCCTCCTGGGGCTCCAAACCAGCATACAGCAGAACCCCTCCTTCCACATCTTTCAGGAGGACCAGGACTCTCCCTATCTGCCTGTCAGCATAATTCCTTCTTGGAGTAAAGTTGAAATACACTGAGGTGTAACATGGCACAATGAAGTGGAGGAGGAGGAAGGACTGGTGACAGACCATTTCCTATTGCAGTAGAGAGGAAGAGGAGTTGATACACACAGACATATGTGCTCCTCCAACTCCTGCACAACCATTAAAGCCTGTCACAGAATGCTTTCACATCATGAATTGTGGAGTCTAGTGATGTACACCAGTTACATGACCACAAGCAAGTACAGACATAGCATCTAACAGCAGAATGACTCAGTAACAGGGATGTTACTGAAGATTAGATGACGGACTGTTGCAAATTAAGACCAGCCCCAACAGGAGAGCTATCCATCCTGATATGAAAAGTCTGATCTGGAAATAGTAGAAAGCTGTTTCCTTTCTGCTGGAAGAGAAGGAGCCAAAGGAGTTTGAAGCTTCCCTCTACCTGTCTGGAGGAACTGCTGAGTATCAAAATCACAAACATGAATCAAACTGTTGCTAAGTGTTTTCTTGTGCATTTACATTCACGCTTTCAGCTATAAGTAAAGCCTTATGAAGCTTGATTGCCAGGTTTTTCATTAAAGCCAGAAGGTCCTGTTGTATCCCTGCAGAATACAGTTATTGACAAGTTATTTTAATATTGTTTCATGGCCACAGGATAGAACCAAATTATCCTTAAAAGTCCTGTGAAGTATTTTGACATTAAGTCTTCACTTACCTAATTGTGGGATTGATTTCAGAATTCCTCTTTCTTCCCCTCTCTTCAACTTCTAATGGAAAATCTATGCTTGCAAGTGGTGGGGGAGATGTACAACAGCAGACACTGAAAGCACTTTGCTTACCACAAACACAGACCCTTTCTGAAAGCACGCAGAGGGAGCACTTGCTAATCCCACTGGAAGTACAGTAAAAATGAACACTAGCTGCAGTGTGGAATGCATTGGCCACCACAACCCTTTCTGACCTTATCATCAGTGAACTCCCATATTTGTCACAAGGTAAGTTCAGGTTTTTACTCTGAGAATATATATATATCCCACTGACAGCACTGCCCAGTGTAGTCTGAACACTCAGTTATACAACATGGTTGTGTGGACTCCTCTCCTTTACTTTTCCATCCAGGCTGTACCTGCACTTGGACACGGTAACGCTGCACTACACTACTCAAATTAGTTTAACAATTGCCATGGGATTCAGGTCGGTACTAAATGTAGTTCTTTGCATCTTCTCAGAGCGGTAAGTCAGCATTTGCAGTCTCACAAATGTGGGACATACCTTCTCCATCAGTTGAACATGATGCCCAGAAACCACAGCTAATTCTGAGCAGCTTGGTATATCCCCATGCAAAGGGCAGCAACAGGCAGAGGTACTAGCACTGACTTTGAAAGGACTAGTCATGTTAGTAAGGTACCGTACCTGAACTAACTAACCCATGCGGGTGACTTTGCCTTCCATACCACCTACCTATAGTCAGGTTTGTAGTTTACTGTGCACTTGCAGGGTAAGGCAGGATAACTGAGAACATGCTCTCTCCTGAAGAATGAGTAAGATTTGCTACAGACTTTTCCTGGGACTTAGGGATATCCAGACAGATATAGGACTAAATTGGTTTTTTGTAAGTACAATTAAAATATCATAAAACTAGTATAGTGCATTGCAAATGAAACAATTGCATGTGATTGACTGTAATTCATGTGGTGAAATAACCCCATTGACTCCCTGAAATACAAATATTCTGAACTATTTGAGTTCAAACGTTTGTGTTAGAAAAATAAAACTATTTGAACTCTGAGTCTATTGTTCTAAGATATACATTGGCCATGTATAGACCTTTCCTAAGAATTAAAAGCTTTGATTTACACACATTGAAAATATTAGACAAAAAGTTTGCCAATTACCATGTCTACATCCTATGCTAAGGACAGCTAGTGAAAGAAGGTAAAATGAACGCATAGGTAGGAGCCAGCAGAAGACTTGGCAGCATTTATGAGGCTTCTACATAAAGTAATTACACATGCCACTGGTCTGAGATCAATTATTTATATCCTCTTTCATATATTGTGGCTCACATTTTATTGGCAATTGTTATTACCAATTCACTTCAATAGAGGGCAAAAGAGACTGAAGCTGTCATCTCAGACTGGAGGTTGCATGCAAGAGTGAGAATTAAGAAATCTGGGAGGATTACATACAGTTGGAAACATGACCAAAGTAAAATACTAGAGCTGTACAGGGTTTGGGTAATTTTAATTTCCCTTAATGCTTCACTGCTCTCCCTATCTGTGAATCATATTGAAATAAACACAAGAGCTTGTTGAAACAAAATTAACTCCAAACTCTTCACAGTCATTTTTCTCTAGTCTTGAACAGATTGTAAGCACTAACTTAACAGTACCAGGAAAAAATGTATGGTTTGGTGAACTGGAAGTGCATTCTGCTACATTTTCTTTTACTGACTTTTAATGCAGCAAATTTCTGAATAATTTGGTGCACTTAAGGGAATTTCTTGTGATGAATGACTGTTTTATTTGTTTTCATTTTCTCTCTGATTTTATGTCTCCATTAGAACAGGGCCTTTGCAGGCTATCTAACAGAGCATTTCAAATGGTCTCTTTTCTGTTCCTGAGTTTCAAACTCTTTCAGTAATGCTTTAAAATTCACCTGCTTTCAGACACAAAGGCACAATATCCCAGCAGTTAATAAAAAGTCTGATGTTTTATGAAATGTGAAATAATAGACTTTGTTTGGTCTCCAGGATAATTACTTCCTTCATTCCACCTAAGAATGCGGAACAGAAAGACGGCTGTTCTCCATGCTGCAATGAATCCCATGATGATGGACCACTTTGACCTTCATATCCTTAAAGATTTCCTCACACAGTGATACTTGTCTCCTGCTATTCTTCCCAAATTTTATCTGCACTGATATAATTTGCTGTAGTGGCCTTAATACAGTAACTTTCAATAATTGATAGCTTTCCCACAAAACTCTTTCCCTCCAAGTTTTTTTTTAAGTGCACTTGACCTACCAGTCCTCCACATTTGCTGACTGTTTGCTTTCTTGAAGCTCATGGTCTTTATTCTGGTAGGACTACGGTTTAAGCAGTATGGATTTAGTCCCCTAGCAGTTTGCAAGCACTGTGAAAGACAACATTTGAATTCAAAATTATCTTGACAAATGAGAAAGAGTTGATCAAATGAGGAAATATAATAAAAACAAGGGAAAAAATGTCCACTTAGGAGCAGAAAATCAAATAGGGAAATATAAAATGGGAAATAGCCTGGCAAAGAACTCAACTGCAGAAATTAATGTAAGACATTGCAGAATGCAATAGAAATATGAGTTGACAACTGCTGCAAAAAATAGGTAATTGTCACTCTGGGATATGTTAGAAGGAGCATCAAATTCAAAATGGTACAGCAATCATATACACTGTGGGTGAGTTCTTACCTGGAATACAGTATTTGTTGTTGGGCGCTACACCTTAAAATAAAGGGTTAGGCAATGAAAGAAGGTGTACTGAGGTACTGACTTGCAATGGACATATTAAGATGGCAGAAATGAAGTATGAATGGATATAGTTGCATAAGCATGACAACAATGTAAAAAATGGACTATATTCATAAACAAGGACATAGTGCACGATAGTAAGATCAAGGACTATTGCCTGTGTTAAGCCCAGGAGGCCTGCACTCCAGTAAAGCCAGACCACAGATTGCCTGTCAGCAGAAGACCCTACCCTCTAACAAGAAGAAGATGGGAAGGAGGTAACAGCACATCACATATATGCCATTCCTTTTCCTTTCAGCCCAGCTAGAATACTGACTATGGCCTTAAGGAACTTGGAGCAGACTTGCCTAAAATTTATGGAGATGGAAGTAAACAAAATTCTGATGCACAAGAATCATGCCATAGCAATTTTTGGCTCTTCAGTATAAAAGACCTGTCAAAAAATTAGTTTGTCATTACTTAACAGATGTGATGAAGACCTGATAGCTGGTGTCCCTTCACAGAATCATGGGATGGCTGAGGGTGGAAGGCACCTCTGGAGGTCATCTGGTCCAACCCCCCTGCTCAAGCAGGGCCACCCAGAGCTGGTTGCCCAGGGCTGTGTCCGGGTGGCTTTTGAATATCTACACAGATGGAGCCTCCACAGCCCCCTTGTCCTCTGTGTTGGACACAAGTGACCCTGGCCAGACCACCTGAACACTTACATCTTGGTCCTTCTAAGTATGTGGGTGTGAGAGTGTAAGTGGATTAAATCATTGAGAAAATAACTGTGAGCGGGTAAAGCCAATGTACTTAGAGATTTTGTAAAATAGTATCACCTTCTCCTTCCATAGAGTCTCACACTGAGTTTTTTACACTAACTTAGCAGAGAGGAAAGCACAGACAGCAATACATGCTGGAAGGCTGAAACACCTGGGTTTGTGCAGTCTGGATGAGAAAAGCTTCAGAGCAATTAAGGTGATAGTTTTCTATATATCATATGTTATTATTAAGAGGACAACAACCAGCTGTTCTCATGGATGCTGGGAGAAGGTCAAGATGAAAACAGCTTCAATTGCTGCAAAATTATTTTGGCTGAGTATCCACAGGAGTGAAACCGTGGGAAGAGCTTACCTGGATACCTCACGGACCCTTCACCGGAAACTGCGAAGTCCACGACCAGCAAATATTTGTCACCAATGTCTGGATACATTCAAACCTGTCTTACTGCTGGGGGCTGGACCAGACCAGCGGTCGACAGCGCATTTCTGATGCTCAGTGCCAGATTTATTGCCGAAGGCCCTGTGACTCAGAGACCCTGGTGCCAGCCCAGATCCATGTCAGTTAGAGACCTGCTGCCTGCGCCAAAGTTTTGTCACCACTGGACTAAACAATCTCTTTTAGTCTCTTCCTGACCTATGTTGTTATGGTTGCTATGAAACCCTTACTCATGGAAGCAATTTTTCCACTGGCTCCGTGGACTTCTGCTCGTTTCTCACTAGCAGGAATGTTAAAACATTTTTATTTCTTCTTCAATAAAATTGAAAACAGCCATGCTTGAACTCGGGAGGGGGTGAAGAATTTGTTTTAGCCTAACTTTTTAATTTCAGATGACTTTTGAAAAACTCTCATTTGTCGACTAGAGGTTGCACAACTGCAGTTCTTTGAGTGGATCTTTTGTTATTATCTGTCTGACAAAGAGATGGCAGCAGGGTGGTGCTGTTGCATTTTTCTCTTCATTTGCTATTTTTTTAATCTCTGTTTTTCAGGAGTAAGAAAACGGAGCTTCTGAAGCTTTGGTGCTTTACCAAAAGTACACATGGAAATATTTGCATCAGGTATAAAGTTAAAAAACAAATAGCTATGCATTTTCAAAAAGTTTTATGGGAATTTTAGACACAATACTCCCATTGCCTTTTCAGATAACTGCAAAACTCAGCTCTGAAGTAATCTATGAAATTGAACATTCAGGTATTGAAGGCTGAATGACAGCTACAAAATCTTCTTGTTCTGTAATTGCTGGGAGAAATCTTACAGTGAGAGCAGGACTGAAGAGGTAGAGCCTCTACCTGTATTTTTAGTAGGATCAAGTTAAAAAAACCACATTTTGTGTATAGCCTGGTTTTGAAATGCTCTTTTGTACAACTTTTTTTTGCACTTTGCAGCTTTTTGATTACATTTTCGTTCATGAAATGTGAAAATGGGAGGTACGTAACCCAGGTAACGATGATGTCCCTGGTTTGTATCCGAGAGCGCACAGATCTCATGTCACAGTCCTAAGCCAAGCTGTACCTTGTCTGTAACAATCCCTGCTGTCCTGCCCTCGTTTACGGAATAAGATCTCACCAGTGGACCACATTTTGGTGAGGACTCACAAGGAAGGGAGGCAGCTGAGTATTACACAATACAGGCATATAAAGATGTTGCTGTAACTGTCTGCTGGACACATGGAAACCATGCGGTGCCTGTGGCTGAGTCAGCCTGGAGTAAACTCTCCTGGCACAGAGCGGTGTAATTCACTCTGTCTTTGTAACCTCACTAAATGCGAAACCTGACAAGTCGTCCTGACAGTAAGGCACATGCTGAGATGGTCAGAGGCAGACTGGCTGTGCCACAGGACAGCACACCAGATTTCTAACTTGGGACACAGGAAAACACCTCTTACTATGCATCATTACTCTCTACTGGGTCTCTCCCCATTGTATTGCCCTCCTTCTCCAGTTCAGCTCTGTGAGGCTTTCTTTGTCTAAGAGGGTGAGGGAAAAAACTCAGTGTCAGATGGCGCAGATAACACTCATTTGCTAATACCGGTGCTGGCATCAGTAAGGTCGAGAAAGGTAGTTTCTGTTCCAATGATTTCACTTATGCCCTTGCAGACCACTTCTCTCTTCAAGTGATTAATGTGAGGGGGTCTTTGCTAAGCAGAGCTGCTCCAAAACTTCCCAGTTAAATTTCTCAACACGTTTTTGTCTGAAAGTCCTTGCACTTAGACTTGCTGTAAAGCCAGGCCCTGCTGTGACTCTAACCCACAGCTGCTTGACAACGTATAACCATATAAGCAAGTGACAAGCCTATCTGACAAATGGGATTTCGTCCAGATTCTTGTTTGTATGCTTTAGACATCCTGGGTCCTGTGGGCCATTTTGCTATCAGCAATAGACTAGAGATTGGAAATAGATTGCTTATAGGGTATTTATTTCTTCATACAGGAAGGAAAAAAAAAAAAAAAAAAAAGGTTATCTTGCTCTTTTCTCCTTTCCCCAAACAGGACTCCCTCATTTCTTCAATTCATTTTTCCAGCCTTATTTCCATTTCTGCTCAGCCCAATTCCTCTCTGGGCATCCCTCCAGATGTCTTTCCCTTTGAGGAACCCTCTACTTTCCCCCTGGAACCAACATATATGAGTAGATTAGTATATTGCTGAGCACTCAAATCCCTCTTCTTTTTATGGGTACTTCTGCCTCCTCAGCAATTTTGCATAGTGACAATTCTGCATCCCCTGTGTTGCAAGATTCTCCTGGTGTGTATCTGCAGACTAAGATGGAGATGAGGACAGCCTCTCACCTGTGAAACGTCCACATCAGCAGAGCTCCAAAGATGAACTGTTTATTCAGTCCTTGAGCCTTCCCCCTCCAACTTCTGCTACCTTCTCCAAATAACTCTACCAATGCTTACAGGTTTGGGGTTTTTTCATGTATGTGGGCTTCCCATTTTCAGAAGTATTTAGCAATGGTGAGTTCTTCAATGCCTGGGTGCATAATCTGACATATTGTAAAAAGATCTAGGGGTTTCGCTCCTGACCCAGTTTTCAAAAGGTAAACATATGGACGAAACCAGAGAAATCTTTGTCAAATCTTCACCCTGGATCCTGTTAAGAAAAACCGTTCCCTAATTAGTTTTAAGACGGCATTTGATGAGCTTATGATATGAGCACGTATATGAATTCTATGACACGGCCAACCGCAAAAAACGGAACCAAGCGCACCGTGATCAATATAACGTTTTCCCAGCTTCCCCCTTTTTATCATTCAGGAGGCTATTAATGAAGTACGTAAATGTGCCTGCTTACAGAGCACGATTTTGACGTCTCTGCCCCTCTCTGCCCGAAGACCAGCGAGCGCCTTCCCCCCAGGTCCGACACCTCCAGCAAGTTGCGCGCTAGCAGGTGACAACGGTGTAAGGACTGAGGCACCACGCTGCCCCCCCGCCGGAATCCCGCCTAGAGCTCACCTCCCCCGGCGTTCAGCGCTCCCGGGCGGGAGCGGCGCACGGCTGCCGGCCGCGGGACGCGCTCGGAGCGGCGGCGGGGGCTCCTCGCCGCCGCCCCCCGCCGCCGCCGCCCCCCACCGCCGCCCCCCGCCGCCGCCCCGCCTCCGGGGCAGGGAGGGCTCGGGGCGGCCTCGCCTCCCCGGCGGCGGGAGAGCGGGCGCGGGGGGCCGCAACTTCGGGAGGATGAATGCGGAGAATCAAGATGTGCTGCTGGATCTGGAGGGGGAGGAGGAGGAGGAAGAGGAGGAGGAGGAAGATGATGATGATGATGGGGACACCGGTGAGCAGGGGGCTGGCGCGGGGAGGGTGTCCCCCGCCCGGGAGAGCGGGGGAAGCGCCGCGGCGGGGCGGGGGGCGAGCGTGGGGGCTGCAGCCTGGGGAAGGCGCTGGCGGGGCCGCGGGCGGGCTTGTCGCGGGGCCGGCGGGGGGGCTGGCAGGCAGGGTGCTTGCACGGCGGCTCACCTCCTTCTGCTACAACTTCGGATGGTTTTCCCGGGGAAAATACGGGATCTCTTCCTCCGTGCTGGCGGCCGGTGCCAGGTGGGGCTTCCTCGCGAAGCGGCGTTGCTGCGCTCCTGCTTTCCCAGCATCAGCACAGGCTAGTTTTTCGGAGAAGCACCAAAAACTTTACCTCTTCCTTTCCCTCCCCTGGGAGGAAGACGCGGGAGGTGGCACAGAAGCAGCGCTTCGCAGTTAAGCGCGACGCCGGAGACCTTTGGTGTCGCAGTGATCCCCCAGCCTAGGCACAGCCTGTGCCCGGGTGCCTCGCTCCCTTGGAAAACGCAAAGAATGCCATCGCCTCCGCACCCCCCCGGGCATGCTGCAGCCCCCAGGGCCGAGCCCTACGGCTGGCAGCAGCTTCCAGCTCCCCTCGTACCGCCAGACTTGCGTGCCTGCCTTTGACAGCCAAGGAAAAGAGAGGGAAAATTACCCCACCCCCCCCAAAAAAAAAAAAAAAAAACGAAAGGGAGAAAATTGGCGAAGCATAGAAAGATAGTAATTTGGCTGGAAAAAAAAAATGCATGTTGTGTCTGCCAGAAATGCAGCCAGTAAAATGACCAGCGAGTTTTAAATTCAAAGACAGTGTATGCAGCCCAGGACAATAACATTTGTATTTACTGTGGGAACGAATTCTATTAAAGTGTTTCCAGAAAACAGCCCAAAAGGGGTTGGTTCTCAGCTGGTTCAGACTGAAGGGGTCTATTCATTTCACTATAGAGCCGCAGATTTACTTCAGTTCAGAAGCTGTTTTCAGCTGCAGTGCCCAAGATACTCTGAAGTCTTTTATTTCTACTTAACTCATTAAAATGGATCTAACAAACAAGAAATGCAGGCTAATGTCAATTAGACAAGCAACTAGAAGATAGATTTGTGCATATAAATTTTATCAAATAAAAGGGGTTCCTGCTCATTATTGTTCAAAAGCTAGTGAATGTTTTTGCTGAGAAGTACAAAATTTTGATTTTTTTTTTAATGTTGGGACTGAATTTCTGCATTTGTAAAAAGTTCTAGCAACATTCTCTCTCTCTGATACTTTTGTTGCCTAAGTAGTCATCCTTAATAATGGCCAATACAGTTTGCCTCACTTCAGCTAGCTCACTCCAAAAGTGTATAAAGTTTGAGCCTCACCCAATGTCTGTGGAAATCAGGGAATGTCTTTCCTCCAACATTACTAGCCTTTGTTTCAGATGCTGTGGGAGTATCCCTTGCTTTACAGTAATAGTGCAAAGACAAATTCAGTTTTCCGTATGAAGTGAGGCAGAGGAATTGTTTGACTCTACTCCCCAAATTAAAGGGTGGATCAGCACTGCAATGTATTAATCAACACATGCCTTTTTCTTTCCATTCTTCACCCCAGAGAACAACTACATTGTTTCCTACCCATGACTCTGTCAAATTTGGGGTTAGTTCAGCTCCCAGAGCCAGCAAATCATGAGCTGCATGTTCTGCTTGCAGGATACAGCATTTTGGACAAAACACATGCTATGTGGCAAAATTGACTAAAAACTGAGCAGTGATGATTTCATGAGTTGTTATGCAAAGCCTGTTACGCAGTGCCCAGCTCCGTCACGTTTGCTATTCTGCCTTGCAAAGTGCACGCCTAACAGTCCTGAGGTTTTTACGTTAGGTATGATTACATGAGCGCTGTTTTATTAGTCTGAGAAACTTGTAAATCATCCATTTACATCCAGTTTTATTGTACCACTTGCATCTGCATTTTTTTCCCAAGAAAGCCATTCCTGCTTTAGCAAGTAAGCAGGACTTGCTAAAGCAGGACTTCTGAACTCCTTCCAGTTCTATTCAAGATCAATCCCAAGTGTTTATAGCTCATCAGGAAAGCATTATTATGGCATATCAAAGTTGTAGTCATGGCACATAAAGGGAGTGCTCTGGCTCATATTGGCATACAGTTGCTTTTGGTTATCCACGCTGGTGACTAGCAAACCGCTCACGTCAGAAGCAGACTTAGGCAGGAGTCCAGAGAAACAGCTGGACTTACGAGTCCCAATCCACAGGAAGGTACCACAACTGCACTGGAGCCATACATAGCTTTGAAATGGGTTGTTTCGGTCAGACTTGTGCTTAAGGAAGAAAGTCTTGTCCTATGGTTAGGCTTTTTTGACAAGTTGAAACCCTTTTTTTCCAATGCTTAAACAAGATGGACAACTTCTGGAGTCAGACTGTTTTCAAGAGGGTTGTTACATTAGTGGCATCAATTTGTTTCTGAGGTATCTTGTTACCAGGCAGAAATGATGGGAAGGACATTGACCTGCGGTTGGCACAGCATTTAAAATTCTCCAAACCCATTATTTTCTGCCTAGAAACTGTCAGACAGTTCCATAAACTGTAAGGTTTTTCTTTCCCTGGTGCCAAACCTCATACCATATCTAAATTAGTTTGCTTATGTTTTGGGATTTACAGAATATCTGAGTGTGCTTTCCAGAAAAATTAACTTCTGCAGACAATGTCCAGAGGCACCCACTCTGACTAACCATTCTGCATGAAATACTTTTCTCTTCAATGGAATATGTTAGCATCTTGCTCACTCTTTCTTGTCTTGGTTTTGCTCAAATACATCTCCTAGATGTTCCTTGAGCCTTGAGTGTACAACATTTTCCCATCTTTTGACACTGCTGCAGTAAGTAATCATCAAGCCATGCTTTAGAGATGACCAAGAAATGGATGTTCCTATGTTAACCTTTTTCTTGTCACGCAATGTAGATACTGTGCTGATGAGGGTTCCAGCTCTTCTTTCTGAAAAGGATTTCATGCTGTTGTTTAAGCACATGTTTTTACCAACTAGAATAAAAATGTACGACAGTACTGGCTTATTCAAGCAACATTATTTGTGGAGTTGCAGCCTAAAATAACCAGTTTTGTGCAGCCCGCTGTACAACTGGAACCCTGTCCTAAGAGGTGACATTGTAATCCAAATGGCGAAGAGCAGGCATAGCTATTCTTCACCTCCTTACTTTTGCTCACTGTTCTGTTCTCTGCTTGTTTCCTCATGGCATATACTGAATTTTATCATATTGCCTGCCTAGAGCTTCTGTTTTTTCCTATTCCATAGCTTCATTACCTTGACCTGCTTCTCCTATGACCCTACAAATATCATTGATACAATATACTGTACTTCAGTATGAATGTACAGTATACCAACAGTGTTCTACAAATTACTCCAGTGTTTGCCTTCATGATGCTGTGAAATGGTCAATTCTCTGTGGAAGTCTTCTAAAGGCAGTGGGAATTCTGAACAGTTAGATTCCTTGATTGAAAAATGTGGCTTTGCCCTGCAGTTTATTAACTGTAATCCCCACACTGTGGGAAATTTAAAAGTGGTCTACTTGGCAGCAGGTGCAGGGATCAGATCTGATAATTTTATAACACGCAAGGCTTTATAAGCAGATTCTGTAAAAAAATGTAGTTCTGTTCCTGAAAGGACAATTATCTTGCTTTTCAGTCCGCCTACAGCAGGGAGTAAGACTGCCCCAGTCCACTGGTTTTCTTCTCCTTTTCTTCTCTGTCTTGTAATCAACCTAAAAATTATTGGGGCACATTTCAGTCACCCACTGTCCTGAAGAAGACTCTGGGATGGGTACGTCTGATGAGCTGAGAATCAAGAATTTCTGCTCCCCGATTCTGTGCTCTGTTTGCAACACCATTCTTGTACATGTGCTTCTAGGAGACGAGGAACAGGAACAAGCAGGAATGTAGACATATGTCTCATTTATTCTGGTTTGCTATCAAGGCAGCGAGAGACTCTTCATGGTGAACTGGGACTTGCACAGGTCCAGGAAACACTGCCCCGTGATACTGCTCAAAATTTAAACTACCTCTCATGCTTTCATGTCCTTCCTCTTATAGCTGTTACCCTGATGGTTTACCTACATTTCTTCCTCTCTTCATACTTCAGTAAGTTTATTTTTGACTTTCTGCCCGCTTCACTTTCACCGAATCCAAGCCATGCAGGAGTAACAGCCTTGTCACCAAATACGGTTGCATTTGAACAGTACACTGCTGATACCACTCACTTTTTAGTTCTGATTTAATGATTTTTCTACAAAACTACTAAAAAACACATAGTGAGAGTATAAATATTTAACTACAATATAATTACTGTTTTGCAGCTATTTATAATTCATAAACTCTGGAGGAGATCAGAGTATTTCAAGAATCAGGCAGAAATTTAGGAAACTGGTATACTTCACAAATTCAGCAGATCTTTCTCTTTGTAAAGTTTTTCTACTATAACAGAATTCTCAGCTGTCCATTAGAAACTTCCTGTGCTTAGAAAGTATTCTTCATGCCTGTATTTTAGATTTAGCTGTACTGAACATGTGAGTGTGGTTTACAGATAAGTCTGCAATCTGTAGGATGGACTTGTTATCTGCCATTGTATCAACTTGTGCCACTTGCACTACTTTAACAGTAGTAGTTTTGTTTCTTTCCCTGGTTAAGTCATTAATTCTATGTCAGATATTTATCACAAGTGATTCCTTAGTTTTTCCCCTGTGTAGTTTCCTACACAGCCCAAAAATTTCTTTCAAAAGGAAAAATACCCTATACACAATTATGCCCAACATCTTACATTTTTTTAATTGACTTTTCAAGCATTATCATTTGTAAAAAAGAAAACTGATTAAAATTGATATATGGGAAACAACCAGGCTTGTGTTACATGGTATAGAACTCCAGCAATTCCGTAGTGTTACAGTTATTGAAAGTAATGCAGTCAAAAACTCACAAAAAATGTCTTAGTATCAGCTGATTTGCAGCTTAGGCAGTATAGCAAATTGCAGGTAGAGAGCCTGAATTTCAGGAGACCGGAGACGTGGAAGGGGTGATCTATGCATGCCATAACAGATGTCGTGTCAGTCTGTGCCTCACACAAATGGACCTTTCAAAAGTAGTTAAAGATGGGTTATGAATAAGATCTGTTACTGTACGCATGGCAAATTCAACGAAGTAGTTATCATTTAAATCACCTCATCCTAGTATTTCTTGGTACCTGCCATTTCCTAGGAAATGATGGATTGCATGCTGTGGAATTGAGGTCTAGTTTGCCACTAGACATGTGGCAAACCCCAAGGGAGAACTGATACTAAAACTGATGTTGTCTGCTGTGGTTAAAAAAAAAAAAAAAGTAACAAACACAAGGATACTTTTGTATGAGAGCAATTACCTGTCATAAATTAAACAGTCTTTGTAATGCCTTCCAGCTTATCCCTTATAAAGAACAATGGATTTTTTTTCTTTTATTGGGTTTTTTTTTTTTAGTTTGAGATACTACATTCTTGTACCCCCCTAAAAACGTAAAATAAAAAAGCATTAACCTAAGTTTCGGATTAGCCAGGGTAGGTCAGGAAACAGGGTTGCTCATTTTTGTGCTTTATAAATAATGCACAAATAAAACAACTAAATATCCTGTGCTTGACATGAGAAGACCTTTGAAAAAGGTGTTGCAGGCCTGAAGCATCTGGAGCCTGTTGCAGGTGTTTGCTGAGCTCTGTATCCTAATGAATAGAAAAAATCAGCTTGCTTTTGCTGGACTGTCACTATTGCTTCAGTGCATGTCTCTAGTGTGGTCCTTTCTACAGTCTGAAGTATTGCTCTATAGAATAGATATGTTATTAAACTGATATTTGATTGATGTTTTTAATATAAGATTAAAAAATAATTTCACCAAGGCGTGGGACTTATATTGTTTGTGACTTTTTGAGGGTTTTTTATTCAAATCCAGGCTCACTGTGAGTGTAGGTAGAACAGTTTTGCCACTGAGGAGCGTTATGTGCTCATCTGCTGCTCTGGCTGTGATGAGTACCCACTAGGACATTGTTAACATTTTGTGTTAGGGTTCAGGTCTGATGAATCTGGAAGATGAAATGAAAGCCGTAGGCCGTAATGTCACAAACATGTCAAGCCAGCATAAATTGGCTTGGCTACCAAAAGAAGTATTCTCCCCACAACCACCTTACAGCTGCAGCTTAAGTCTTCGTGACATTTTGGCCTTATTTTTCATTGCAGTATGTCAGTGGCAGCGTGGTAGGAATGCAAGGCTGTAAAGAAGGACACTGTACCCTTTATCTTATTACTGCCAGTGTCTTCTGTGGGAAATGGAAACTGGCAGTCATGCCAATTGTCATCGAACAATAGATTTTGTTTGATAGTCTAAGAATGCAAACATCTGACCACAGAACCCTTTGTCTTCTCCACCCATCACCATACTCAGGCACCCCACATCTCTCTGAAAACTTCACAACAGTAGGAGTGTCTTGATTGCTTCCTGAGGAATTAAAACGGCATCTGAAATACTTTTTTTGCTTGCTTCAGTTGAATTATCTCTAACTATTGTTCTCATATATCCCAAACTCAAGCATTTGCTAACAGCAATGTAGTCATGATTCCGTCCATGGACTTCAGAAGTGAGATCCTGAAGCATCACTAGAGCTAATTAAAAAAAAGTCCTCAACCTCAAGATGGCTTGGTTTAATCTTTGAAGAGTCCCTACTCCTCTGCGGGATTCAGAATCACTCCCCAGCCTCCTTATGTACACATGGGGTACCTTCCCCAAGGAAGTCAAGAGGTGTGCTCAGGCCCCACATTTGTGTATGCATGATTTTGTACTCTGCCTATGCAAAGAAAACTCACCTAAAGCAGTTGTTGATTTATTAGGGATGGGCTGCTGAGTGACAAAGGGTAGGGAATAGCGAAGATTTACTCTTTCATTAGCATGAGGCAGATAGTCTTCCATTGCATGATACCATCGAATGGGAGTGTAATCCCTTTTTCCCATTCCTATCCTGCATCCATGTCAAAGCAGCTTCCTCTTCACAAGCCTTCAGTTCCAAACCTTATCAATATAGATGGTCCACCTCCTCTGCAGCGATTGACCTGATGAAGGGCATAATGTTACTGAATGCAAAATAGGCAGAGCCTAGATAGTTTTGCTAATGAAAATAGCCATATTAATAAAATGTCTGTGTTATCTTTGTAAAAGGGTAAGATTCAGACCGGCATAGACCCCATTAGCAGGAAGAACCAGGAAGACCAAATGGTTTTGGAAAAAGACTATGTTTAAACATCTTTAATTCAGACTGGAAAATTAACCAAAATGTATTAAAACACAAAGTGACTGAACTTTAAGCAGTGTAGTTACAAGTCTGCTGGAGCATAAACATTCTTTAAGTGATTTTATGCCTCATGTGGTAGAAATTGCAGCTTAGTTTCAAAATATTGTATAAAGGCTGAATAAGATTGAACCCTTCAGTTTAGTGTTTACATTAAATAATTTCCAGCTAAACCACTAATTATTAATATTCTTTAGACATAACTGAAAATCAAAGTTTTGTATGAACTGCCAACAACGGCAGATTTTGCTTTGCTTTTGTAGTTTCCTTTCCTTTCAGTTCTTTGTTGATGGATTTCCCCTGACCCCATTAATCTGGTTAGTCAGGTTCTCCAGCATTTTTTAGGTGTGATTTATCATGGGACATTAAACATTTGCATAGGAGGCTGCTTACAGTACAGTCATCAGAATGAGCTGCTGCACCAGTGTGGTTGTGTAGGGAACAGCCACCACCTCTGTTCTGTTCAAGTGCAGTTTGAGAGCAGTTGCTGCAGCAGGCTAAATGTCTGAACTTGACTGTCCATGGTGTGTTTCGATCCTGTGGGCTTCTAGCTTGGGTGGATCTTTTGCTAAGTAATTTGACTTTCAGAGTGTCTACAGGAAGATCTTGGTTCTTGGTCCACTGCTGCAGCAGGGAGCCATGACCTGTCCTTCAACCTTTATTACTTTGGGAAATTACAGTCAGATGCTGAATCTTCACTGGGTAGGGAAGAGAATTTGGAATGAAGAGTGGGAACAAGAAGCACTTGTGATCAGATGCGCTGAGTCACCTGTGTTGTGGTGCTGTCAGAGCTAATGTGTTTTGGTCAGGAGAAGGGAATGAGATTAGTGACTTTTTGGTGGGTGAAAGACTGTATGTTCTTTCCTTCCTTTGTGGGAGGAATATTTAACTGAGAAAATGTCATCTGGATTGCAGATCAGGGTGGAAAATATGAGAGCCAATTATAAAATGTTGTCGGTGTAGCAACCCTGCTAAAGTTGCTGGGAACTGATGTTAGTAATCCAAGGACATGCTGCTGTGATCTGGCACAATGGAGGAGTTGAAAAGCCACGTCCTGCCTGTGGAGAAGCTGGGGTCTGTTGCTGTCAGTGGAGGGAGCCTGAGATAAGCACCAAAGACTAGAACTTACATCAGTGGAGAGACTCCTGTAGCACAGAGTGGGGTCTTGACCAAAGGGTCTGGTAAAATAAGGAGTGTCAAAGAGATGCAAAGAGTAAGGAGATGAATGGAAGTAAAGGCAAAACATCCATTGAGGCCTGGGTACAGACTAAGAGAGAAAGTAAGTAAAAGGGGAAGAGGAAGAACTCTGACAGTGTTCATAAGGGTAAAGCCGACCAGTGCAGCTTTTCACATATCTATCTGGTCAGGAACTCATAAACAGTGGCATAAAGATTCTTCCAAGTCAGTTCATCAGGAAAATAAGCTATGGCACGGAACTAAGATAATATAAAATATAACCGTGGGTGCAGTGAATTGAAGTAATTCATCTGTGGCATTTTCATGCATATTTTAATCTATAGTAAAAATCGCAATGTGTTCATAGGTAATTTATCCAGCAGGAAAAAAAGACTGTATTTATACCATTAATTATTTGCAAAAAATTTCCACTGCCCTAGGTTTGACACTGCAGTTAGAGATAATAACATTTAACAAAACAAGACTGACATGATGATCCAGAGGGCTCTAGCATTGCCAGAGTTTTATTAGTTTGTGTGCAATATTACTAAAATTATTAGTGTTCTCTTTCCATGTGTTTTTTCCTTAAGTAGTCTAATGGAGTTTTTATAGGCATTAATGAACAAGGATGAGGTCAAACAATGCACGCTTTATAAACCCTTGTGAGCAGTCCCATCGACTAGAGTGGGAACAGCATTATTTTTATAAATGCTATTCATAGTAGGGAATGCAGAACTAGTCCCTAATGGAGGAAATATCTTTATTAAATCTTCCATCATCTCCATATATACTGATTTATTCTAGGAAAAATAATTAAATTCATTTAATTATTCTGCTGTCTATAAAAGAAGAGAAGGAATCTGCACAAAAGGACAGTTTAATCTATAAACTGATGGCTGTGCTTAAGACAAACAGCCCAGCAAAAACTCCTACAATATTTGGTAAGACTTAAACATGTAATGTATTATTTAAAAAAAAAAAATCAATATGACTTGGAGAATAAATGAGTCAATGCTGGATTTTTTTGTAACTTGTTCCTTGCTGATAATAAAGTGAGGAGAGAAGAAGCTTCAGGGGCAATGCAGTCTGGCCAAATAGAGCTCCAGATGTTTTTGTAAGTTTATTGGTGTTTGCAAGAAGGGCAAAGCTCTCTTTTAGACCTCTTATGCACAGAAGAAGGTGGCTTTAGGTAGAAGTAGGTTATTAAGCTGCAGCTGTTAGAAGAAGAATCTGAAGAGTCCTTCAATTGCTAAAACTGCGAAGTATTTCCTGATTAGGAAACAAAAGTATACAATTTATTTCTAAACTCTGGGTCCAACACTGGGAATGCTTACAGACACGACCATTTGCACCTACACACACAAAGTAGCTCAAAAATGCCTGTAGGTTTTGACTTTAAACTTAATATTTTCATAGTCAAAGTAATTAAAAGTATCTTTTTGAGACCCTCCTGTAAACACACTGTATAACAGCTGAGTGTAGGAAATACTTTAAAGCAAACATTCTGAGAAACTCATTACAGAAATTCAAATATATCTCCTTGGAGACATGTAAATTTAAGAGCAATGGGTATAATTTTATGAACATATTTCAAATTTAAGATTTCTAATTAGGTAACTCATTGATCCATAGGCATTGAAATCTAACCAAACAGCGATTTGCAATTACAATTTTGGTTAATCATTTCAGTTCCCAGTGAAGAGGCTCCACAGCTGCCTGGAGGCTTGACATTGGTGAGGAACACCATGGGATCAGCTTGGCTGCTAAAAAAGCTGTGTTTGTAGCTTGGGGCAACTGCTGCACATGGGCTGCCCTCCTCTAAAACACACTGAAGGCAAGGTATACTCGTTCCCCATGTGACTGGGCAGTAATTTTGACAGTATGCTTGGGGTTGATCTTGGCAAGTCTATCTCATGGCAAAAGCAGCTTGTCTCCTTTGTATTTCCTGCCTAACGACAGCTGATTTGGGTTAGTTGCTCTGCGATAGGAAAAAAACCCAACCTCACATTATTTTAGGCAATGAAGAGAACACCTTCAGGTTCAAGAAGGCACTCGGGGACTGGCAGAAGTCCAGGTGCATTTGTGCAATGATGTGCTTCAGTGCTGGAGCAGGTGAAAAAACAGCTTATCATACTCTTGGCCAGAGGGTTAATTCTACAGTCCCCACCGAAGCGTTAGGTCACAGTCCTTCAGCAAATCAGCCTTCAGAGATAGGCATGTTTATTAGGCCAGGTTCTGGGCACGCATGTGATTTAGGCAGGAAAGGTGGGGTGCTTGCACAAAAATGATGAATAGCTTACGCTGCTTCTTGGTTTTATCCATTGTACCTCTTAAAATATCAGCAATATTATGGTTTAACAATGCTGATTTAAGTCAGATCTCACTAACAACTCATCTGAAATTTCTCAGGGAAAGAAAACACATATAAACAATGGCATTTTATGGTGTTTGGAACCAAATAGTGTAGTGCTTCTGGTAGCTGTTACCTTGCCAAAATTTCACATACTCCTCTCAGCCGATGTTAGGAATCCTGATTTTTACAGCATTAGCTGCAGTTTGCTCCTATAGTCCTCACACAACAGCATATACTTCTGAGGTAGCAGGCTGCTGCTCACCTCTGCGCACCAGTCTGTGTAGGGACGTATTACAAGCCAAACATGACACAAACATGAGAACAATCCTTTTGAGTTAAGTGGAACTGTCAGCATCCATAAAGTTATTTAAATGTGTAAATGTTGCAGTCTCAGCCCCCAGAGACTGTATGTTGCTGTTGAGAGTGGGTTTTTTTCAGTGTTTTTTTTCAGTGGCTCATCTTCCAAAGCTCTTGATGGTGGAAGGATAAATCTCTCTAAACAATGGACTCCATTTATCAGTTGTGGCTGGTGTATCCTCATCTTTCTTTTTTGTTTGTTTTCTCTGCATTTAATTAACGTTTGGGGGATAGATGTTTATCCTGCACTCTAAGATAAGACCAAATATGTCTGTCAGAGGAGTTTCTGCATCTCTCACTGCGTACAGTTCACTGAGCAAACCCAGTGACCATTCTCCTCACCAGGGTGTTCCTCAGGAACACCTTGCATGCAAAAATAAGCTCTGGAGAAATCGTGTTTCATTTCAGGAGAAGTCTTTCGGTTCTTTTTCATCCACTTCACTATTTTCTTCACCGTTGTATTTTGTTACCTTTAGGGTCAGTGATTCTCTTGGCCTCTTCATAGTGCTGAGTTTGACTCCATATGAGCAGATCTGGCTCATGCAGAAGAGGAACGTCACTCAGAAGTGACGTAAGGTGCTCTCAGGGTCCAGACTGCACCAGATAGCCAAAGTGCCAACGTGTAGCAAACAGGGACAGAGGAGTCATGCGGTGATTTCATGTTTCAAGGACTGCTCCACTTTGCAGATACTAAACTAAACCAAAGTCTGTGGCTACAGGAAAGGTGGCCATTGAAATCCAGCTGTGTGGGTTCAGCATGAACATATTCCATCAGTGCTATGTGCAGCAGGGGATTGATACAGCAAGTACCTACAACCTTTAAGGTTTTGTCTATGTAGAATACAGGTCAAAAACATAATAAATAAGATTACAAAGCTTTTCTTTTACATGAGCAGGCAGCTTTCTAACTGTGCTAGTGTAGGGAACTGAAGTTTACAGAAGTGAGAAAATGTATATTTGATATTAAAAAAACTCCTTGCAGCCTAGTGAACAAAGTTTACTTTCAGAGAGGTTAAAATGTTGAATTGTACGTGTTTCTGGGGATCAGCACATTGCTTTTTCTCTTTGTCTCTGAAAGTGTGTGAGCAGAATTTTCCACTTTTTTTTTTAACTGAACATGTTTGATTCATGTCATAATGCAAGGGAAATGAAAGTGCCAGTACTTTTCTAAATGTGGGGTTTTCCATATCTGTGGACCCTCACCTAACATGTCACCTTGACATGGGACAGTAAGAAGTCAGACAAGACAAATCTCAGCTAAAGGTTTCGGTCTCAAAGGTATATCCCTGCTCTTTAGAATGTATATTACTATTAAAATCAGTGGAGATGTTTTGCATTGTTCATTCTAGGCACAAAAATATGGCTTGGAGTTTAGCTTTCCCACCTGAAATATTCCTCAAGTGTGTGATATTTTTGTTTTTCATTAAAGGCCAGGTTGTGCCTCTTGCAAAGAGCTCAAGAGGTGAGGCCTCCAGAGACACTGTGCCTGGGACTGCCCCCTCAGTCCCCTCAGTGTGCATTACAGAATGGCTGGCACAACTAACACTGTCATCTCCTTGCTGTCTCTTTTTGGTGTTTGCTACTCCTGAAGCCCTCTCCTCCTCCTCCTTCTCTGTCCCACCTCCACCATGGGACGGGAGAGCAGCAGATTGATTCATGTGCTGCAACATCTCCATCAACCTGTTACTCTAAGGACTTTCAAGAAAACTAATAACCAGTTAGAAGGGCTGAGTGCTAAATCCCTCCAAAATGGAGTTTGCATTTAAACTTAGAGCTCTAAATATAATGTCACTGTGAGTTTTGGTTTATAAGTACAGTTAAGCCTAAAAAAAACTAGTATAGAGAAAGTGGATATTGGTTTGTCTTTGTATTCTTCTGTTTCTATATGTTTGCTTGCAGCATTTGTTTCACAGCTTGTGTAGTTTTTCAGTGAGTTATAAACGAGTATGTCCATATGTCAAGCTATTGATATGTGAAGTCCATATTTAGGGTAAAGTGTAAAGAGAAAATTTTCTTGATGGATTTACTGGATCCTAATTTGTTGTCTGTTTCAAGAGACCTACTTGATCAGTCTGCAATTCAGTAAAATCTTTGGAACTGAGACATTTATTCGCCTTCAACCATAAGTTGGAGTTGTCACAAGAGATAGGAGGTAAAATCCGCTGGCTTGGGCTGCAGGGATCAGACTGGGTGACCTCATTGGTACCTTCTTGCCTTACAGTCTGTGAGCTGGATTCACACATTTCGAAAGGTCATTTTTCTTCGCCTCCACGCAAAAAATAGAATCTGCAGTAAAGCCACTGTGGTCTCCTCTTAAAAATAAAACAAAACTCAGCATAGCCAATGTCAAGGGATTATGACTAGCCTCCTAACAGCCCATCACACTTGCTTTTTCCCTACTCTTATAATAAGATGTGTAAGCAATCTTACCTAAGCTTAAATGAAAAACAACTCTGTAGAGGCTGCTTGGTTTTTTTCATCTGAAAACTGATTTTCTACATCCTCTCACTTCCACAGTTTCGATGAAATGGTTTAGAATCTCAGTGGAAATGAGCTTGTAAAGAGGGGTATGGCTGGGTCTCTCAGCACGGGTTGTACTTTCATGAAGCTCTGTAACGTTGTATGAAATGAGCAAACCCTGTGTAACTGCCATCTGGTATGTTCATAACATCGTAAAACAGTTTAGCAGGACTCTTTATAGACACCAAAGTAAAATGTCTTTCCACGCTTTCCAAAGCAAAGCTTGCATCTCCTCTCGTGGGCTTTTTTTTTAAGATTTTCGTGGAATTATACTGTGGTATAAGTGAGATAGGAGGAGAAGAAGAGTATTTCTGTTTGGCTTTTTCCTCCTTATTATTCTTGCTGCTTGGTTTTGTTACAGCTGAACGGTACCTAAAATTCAAAGCCAGTCATTTTTCATCAGCATCATTAGTGTATAGTCCTGACTAATTTTTGCTTCCTCCTGAGATAAGCAATCAAAATGCCTGTTTTCCACATTTTTATGCTACCTGCCAATCAAAAGGAGACTTGTACTTTAAAATTCGCCTGCATTCTTTCCTGACAAGTTCTTAGACTGAATTTACTCACTCTGGGATGGCTAATCTTCTAGGAAGGTGCAGCAATTGTTAGAGAAATCTAGAAATGGCACTTTACACCATACTATCATGTGCTTTGGTAGGTCTAAAGCTGCCTTCAGTGTTCCTGCTCTGAAAGACCTGTTCACAATGGTTGGTGGGTGACCACGCTGAAATCCAAAGTACGACATTACCCAGGGAATGACCTTTCTGTATGTATTGGTGATAAGCACAAATCTTAGGGTGACATAATATCTAGATACCCAATACATTATTAACATCGTTGCACATCAAGCACTCAAAAAGCTCTCACTATCTCATGGGCAGCACTGCTGATACTTTTCCTTAGGTATCTATGGTGTCTGCCTCAGAGTGTGTAGTAATGCATGCTATATCTGAGAAGATTTCTACTGTGCCACCTCATGGAGTGGAAGGGAATCAAAACTTACGGGTCCTAACTCTTCCCAGTGCCAAGAAATGTAAGCAACAGTTGCAGGTTCAAAAGGTGTAGAGAGAAATTAATGAATTAAAAAGCCATGAGATGATCTAAAACAAAAAGATACTGCTTCTGTCTGATCGTATGTCATGGGAGCTTCCCTGCCTCTGTGCCCTCATCTTACACTTCAGAACGTTGAGTGGTGGTTTTGACCCAGAGCACCATTGGCCACTCTTGGGGACAGGAGACTGTGCTAGGCAGACCATTGAGATGATCCATAAGCACATTCTTGTGTTCTTATGTCCCCTTGTTCTTCTTTGACTGCAGACACGTTCTGTTTCTTAAAAATCTTGTGCAAAACTGGTGAACAGCCTTACAGTCAAAAGGCAAGGCAAGAACATGGACAGAAGGCAAGCTATAGGCCAAAGACTCCATTATAACGTAAGGTTGAGGACTGGGGGCAGGCAGTCTGTCCAAGGACAAAAGCCAGGAGCTAGCACTAAGGCCTGCAGCTGGATGACACAGGCAAGTTGTGAGTTTCCTTCTTATATCTGATAGATAGGACAAGCCACCAATCAGGCTCACAAGCCAGGTCACAGATCACCCATCCCCACAAGAGGCTGATTGCAGCCAAAGGTGTGGTCTGATGGTGTGGCATTACCTTGGGAAGCTTGTAGCATTACGATGCCTGCCTAAGCTCAAGGCTTGGTCTGGTAAATGTGCAATGCCTGATTTGTGCATTCATGTCACCTAGCCAGGATATTCAGCATGGCATTCTCTCTCCAGAGGAATCCACTGCATTTTTCATTCCTTGTCTTGTAAGAGGACTGTAATGACTGTTGAGATCTTACCTTCTTCTACTTCCAGGTTCTCAAAGTCCAGGGAAAAATGTTTGTGATCACTCTGGAGTTTGTTTTTATTGCCTTCATATTTTCCAGATGTGTTTGTGTATAGGTTTCTTGAGTTGGTATTTTTACATGCATCTATTTATTTTTCTTTAGTTTTCTAGTGGACTTTTCAATGCCAGGCAGAGAGAGGATATTCTTATTGTCCATCAGTCTGCCCACGTTACTGTTACTAGAAAGCTGTGTGCACACATGCATCCTTCTTTTTAATGCCTCTTTTCCCAGAAAGTAATTTAGAAACCTCTGTGTCTTCAAAGCCGCAGCTGTTTGGCATGAAGCTGTCAGACCTTGCCCAGCTGTAGTTGGTGGGCATGATGAATTGAATTGTCAGCAGAATCCAGAACTTTTTATTCACAGTGACTCCAATAAGCTAAAACACAGACCGGATTGGGTTTTTTTTTTCTATCATGGTACCGAATTTACACTAATTACATTATTCTGAACTGACTTTTAAAACTTAATAAATTTGATATGCGAGTTGCTAAGGAAAAGTGTCCATAGTTATTATGATTACTTTTGCTTACAGTGCATTTTGAAATTACTCAGCAGCAGCGCAGAGTGCTCCTACACATGGGCCACTAACCAAATTGTCTGATTAGGTGAAATTCTAGACTTTCAGCAAAATTTCCTCACACCAAATTGCAGTAATAATTGTTCTATCGCTTCTGCTCAAGGGAATCTCTCAAAAGCTTCAGATATAATTTCATTTCTAAACTGACTGTATAATTAAATAATACAGTATAGCCAGCAGTAATTGTTCTCCATATTTAAATGTAAATATCACTGGTTACCAACAGGAGCCATAGCATCCCTAATTGGCTGCGGCTAGTTATATATTACATCTAAAAATGTTAACATTAAGGTTGTGAAGTCAAGCACTTAGAAGTTGGGCAATGTCAGCATTAACGTTGCCCAGGCAACTTCAATTTTTCTGCCATTTCTTTGCATACATGTTACAGTTTTTAATTACACAATCCTACCGTTCTTTTTTTCCTCTTAACTCCACTGCCTCGTTCAGTAAACTGGTAGTAATTGCAGATCTCCTTTTATCTTCCTCATTAAGAGCATGGCTCCAAGCCTTGTTTAACTGAAATTATCCAAGCCTTGCACAGCATACATTTTCATTCCTTTCCTCCTCTGTGTTTCTGTGGTGCTTTTACCACATCTGAGCCCTATATCCAACAGGGATGCAAGTGTCAGGTTGCCTAACTCCCTTTTTAGGGAGAGCTGGAGTTTCAGGAATCCAGACCCCCATGATAGGAATGCAGGCTGCTGAAGTGATAAGATGTGGGGAATGTAAAACACTTGTGGATGCCTTGTGCAAAGACAAGGCACTGAACAGAGACGCCCGCATCCCACCAGCAGGACTCCCTAGAACTCATCTACTGGAGGGCCACAAAAAAATAATTCATTTTCGAGCACTTTTGTAGAATCAGGTATTAACACCATTCTGGATTTATGGCTGATAAACTCTCTGTGTTTCATACAAAGTTGTCCAAAAAATGCTCAGCAATCACAAATGCTTTGGGACTGATTTTTTCAGCAATAAGGGCATTTCCAATCTTGCTATTTAAAGTACTGCGCTTCTCCAGCTAACTTAGTGATAAATGCCCAGCTCTGCTGTAAAAGTGCTGAGGTTCCCAGCTGTAACAGCCTGGGCACTTAGCTTGAAATCTCTGCTGTGAAAAGCTGGGCAACACTTTGTTCAAACAGCTTACACAGTATCACGTGTATTAGATGCCGAAGCTGGGGCTTATGCCACTTCTCCAAGGCTGAACACAAATTCTTTGACAATCAGAAAATCTTTCTTCCTTTCAGTCTTCCTGCAGTCTCTATATCCTATCCATCTTTTGCAAAAACAAGTTAAAGGTCTAGATGGACAAGTCCTCCTTCTTAACCAAACCTGGACTCATCCTCATTGCAACCCCATCTTGTATGCAAAAGGAGGTGGGGTCCTGAAGGAAAAAGAATAACAATTTGGGTTCCATAATGAAAAATTGCTTCCTTTGCTTTAAAATCCACCAGCATCTCCTGCACTAGATGAAGTGGTATTGCTGTATACCTTTTACCTTTTATGTAGTAAGAACCACTTCTGAAATGGGAAGACCAGGATCCAATCCCTTCCTTTGTCTTCTTTAAAATAAGCATCAGTGATGACAGGCAGTCCTGAACCAGCACTATTTCAGTGTTTGTGAGTTTGAGTTTGGAGTCTTAGTGATCTGCTGACTTTCCACATTTGGCTGTAAATTTCTGGATTTTTTAAGAGCCCTGAAAACCAGATTCTACCATGTAGAGCAGTATCAACCAAGGTGAACTCACTGAAGTTAGTGATTTAATTTACAGGTCGTAATAAGCGGTAACCTGTATACAGTTTTGAATCATGTTTTCAATTATTATTTCAAAGGCTTTCTAAGAGAAAGAGGTTTTTCTTGTTGATTGATAGAGCAGCTAAGACAGTAAAACCATTGTGTTCTGCTGAATAATGAATGACATTGCTGAAGGCACCACAGGGCCTACATCTAGCCTGGTCCTTGGTGACGCCCAGGGGAAATACCCGCAGTGCGTGACAGTGAGGCAGGGAGGCTCCTGTTAGCCAGCAGCTGCACAGCTGCGGTCCCGGCTTGTACTTCTGGACCTGAATGTTTGGGTTACTCCCAAATCCTGTTTTAGGTGCCTGCATCCTTTCTTTAATTCCATTCATTTCAGCAGGTATATAGCTCAGTGCACACTTTCTCTGATTGTTATGTTGAATGAGTTCTTTCTTATCTACTAGATAATAACTGTTTACTCTGAATTCATATTTAGATGCATTTTGTGGGTAAGTAGAATTAATAAACCATGGAGAAAAACAACATGCAAAAATGTTTATTAGTTATCTTAAATATGCTGTATACATAAGAAGAAAGTACATTTATAAAACATTTTGCATTTAAAATAATTTATTAAGCAAGGGAAACATTAACTGTAGTTAATGAAATTGATGGATCGATTCATGAAATTGATGGGTTGATTCTGGTCACTAATGGCCATACGGTATGTTTGATATAATTTGGCATAAAAACTGTCAATCTGCTCAGACACTTTTGAATACCTCGGCAGGAATTTATCTGTAACTTTATATGCCTAACACCTTCTGTCCTAATGTCCTTTGGGTTTGTGGGTTTTTAGCATTAGTGGAGTTCATTCCCTGCCACCTGGATTATATTCACTGCAAGAGAAAAAACAGCAGCCTGTTCTTCGTGATCCCTTTTTCAGTCTAAAACAGATTATTCCAAGTAAAGAAAATTTTCTCTCAGAACCTTCTGAAAAAAATAAAAATCAGAGTTGTCTGTAAGCTGATGCTGGACTCAGTGACCCAGCTGATCCCTTACATCTTACGGTCTTAATGGGACTGAGGTAGTTATTTTTCTTCACCCTAGAAACTAAGAACTTGCATTTTTGACAACAGGAATGACAATGTTTGAACTATTGTTAAATATGAAAGAAATAAAGTATGTGTGTATGTGTGCTTCAGTATGTAACAATGTGACATAGTTTGGGTCTAATGAAACAGGCTTATTTGACAGGCAGCATTACAGCAGTTTTCTACCTGGTTCCATATATAATTAAAACAAATCAGGCCCTGATTGAAAAATTTAAGAAGGCTCATCTGTTGCATCAGTTTAATATATTTAAATTACTTAATAGATTATGAGAAGGTATATGTGGATGAGAATGATTGAAGCCCATATTCCAACCTGAGATTAATGCCTAAAAAGATTATCAGTTTGAAGCCTTCTGACTTAATCAGTTTATTCCATTATTTTATTCTCTGACGAAGCGAGCTAGCTATTTGACATGTATGCTTCCAGTGTACAAGCAAAAAGCATACGAAATAGTGTTTAAAATTATAGCAGGTAGGCATGTTAATATATTCTAAAACCAAAAATTGTTTCCGTATCTATATATCGCTTATTGACAGATGAGGGCCAAAATAATTCTTTCTGACAGCCATTTCAGCTGAAGGTGGGTAAATTGTTTAGCTTCAGAAAAAGTGTTTAGAATAGCAACTGAATTTCTGCAGTGATTTGCAGTCAACTGGTGTCTGATGTGCAGACTGGATGCAGACAGGTTGGTTCTGGTGTGCATTGTAGCAGTGGAAACCAGGAGCCAGGATTTACGTTTCTGTGGATTACTCTGGATTCACAGAATTGTAACTAAAAAGTCATTAGCCCAGTGTTTGTTTTCAAAACTGAAGTTGGGGCTCGTCCAGGTCTCGTTGAAATGGTTTAGGATTTTTGCCACAGGTTTTGGGCGAGTGTCCCACTTTGAGCTCTGGACACGTAAGATCTGTTTGACAGTTCGGTTACTGAGCCCCTTAAATCTTCCAACTCAGTGCCTCTTAAATATGTAGGCACTGCTATCAGCAGAATCATTTCTACAAAGTCTGATTTCTTGTTCTGTAACTGCCTGATAATTTATTATTTTTTGTGAGCTACCCCAACTCTGAGCTGGCTGTTTCAGGACATGAGATGTTAGACTAGCAATACTCAGTAATATATTCCCAACTGAATGTTTTCCTGTTTAGAGTTAGTCATGAAAGAGTATTTATTTTTGAAAGTCATACCACATGTTCCCAATCCTTTGTTTGCACAGCTGTAAGAGAAGATAACTTAGTGGAAAGAATAGTCTTTCAAACAAGAAAGAATCATCTTCCAAGACAGCCATTTCACTTCCTTTGTGATCCAGCAGAATCTATATCTTCGTATTGGGTATGCTTGGGCATCTGAAACTGAAATCAATGTTTTTCTTATTATGTGGCATAGATTAGGTTTTGGGTTGGTGATACCTGCAGATCTGCTCTGTGTGAGTGCACAAAGAACGTAATTTATTGACAGCTTGGAAAGCCATTTTGGCATTACTAATTGTCATTGGTTTTCTCATGTGCTGCAAGACTGCAGGCGACCACAGGAAGAAGACAAGACTTTCACATGGAAGGCAGCAGTATAGATCTCTTATTAACTATAAACAATAGGTTATAAAGTATAGTTTGTTATAAAAATAATTAGATTTCGCTTCAAGTACATGAATTCTCGAAAAGGAAAGAATATTGGGTTTAGTAGCATGTGCTCTTCAAATAAGGTCTACAGGTATAAAATAAAACTAATTTAAACACATTCCAATAAAATAACTGAACTTAAAGAAATGAATGCTACTAAGTGCAAGCCAGTAGTATTTTGCTGGAATGAGGTGAAACCATTGATAATTTGGGATCATAATGGCTACGCTCGTAAGTGAGTGGAGATGAGACTGTATGCCAGAGAAGAGCTAATCTGGAAAAGTCGCTTCAACCCAGACAGACCTTTAACCATCGAAAAGATCCCAATAATAACGTCTCCACCTAGCAAGGAGCAAGGTAAAAAGATCAGACCTACATTTTGGAAGGATAACCTAAGACATTCTTTTCTCGACTCTATGTGTTTATTCATTTACTTTGTGAAGTGAAAGAAATTAGATGATGCATTATCCTAGCTAAGGAGGATTTGATGGGGTTTTTTTTGTTTAGAATTCTTTAGGTGTTTAAACAAAACTATTTTATGTGTGGCTTGATATATAAGGATCAAGACCATCAAGGATATTTTACATTTGAGACTGATTTTTTTAACAAAGGAAGTAGCTCAAGGAAGTTAACGGCCTTGATTAATTTTGTTTTATAGCTATGGATCTCATTGTCTCTTTCTTTCTTTGATTCATAGATTTAAAAAGGAAAATATATATTCTTGCTTTTTCGACTCCTAAATACTTTCTTAGCTCTGAGAGTACTCCTGTGCAATGAACTGGACATAGGAAATAAGCTACAATAAAGAAATATTCTGCATCAGCAAGGGACATCGTTAGTGTCAAAAAAACAGTATATCAGTCCAACAGTTTCTGTTTCCAGAAAAATTTGACGTGTGCAATGGTTTTACTTCACTTCAGATTTCAGCAAGTATTACGTATGGCTTGAATAGTTTACAAGTAACTGAAAAAAATCTTTGTTCTATGATCAGCCCTTAAAACAGGTTGTTATCTGTTCTGATAGGGTTTTTTAAGTAATAACTATTAAATTATTTTTAATTTCATATATACCTATATAAAAATTACTACGATAATATATTAATTTTATACATATATAATTGATATATTAATATATAATCTGATATAAATTAACAGGAAGGAAAGTAGTTGTTTTGTCTAATCTAAATAGCATATATTCAAAGTTTTCTTTGTTCATAGCCCCAGAGCTTGTAGTCAGGTTTATAACAATATCGTCACTTTCTGGGTAAGTGTTAAGATTTGGAAAAGTAAAGTCTTTGCTCAGTAGAGAAACTGCTTTGTATTGTCCGTTCTTCATCTTTTTGATCTTGTGGTGCATTTAAAACAACATGGCATAAATTTGTCCCTCTCTTCTCCCTGTTCTTCCCCTAAAAGCCAGGACAGAATCTTATACTTCAGTACCATAATTTTATTATTTTTGGACCAAGAGGCAGAGGGCTGGATGTTCTTAAGGAAGCTGCCATCTACATAAAGTCCTTTTTAGGACAGTGCCTTTACTGCAGTCGCCAGCTGGTATTCAGGGATGACTCCAGATCTTTAGACTGAGTCACCTGAAAATGATGCTCTCCTCTCATTATTATTTCCTCAGTTTTGATACAGTCAGTGATTGCCATTTCCTTACATGGTACCCTGTCTTGGATGTGTCTATACTCATCCATTTTGAGAAGAAGAATCTCTCTGAAACATCATTTTTATTCCAGGCAGCTGTAGTTTGTTCTTTTTTATGAGATAAAGTGAAAGTAATTTGACTTGATTATATGATGGGCTTCAAAGTAGTTTTCATTCATTCCAGGACTCAGTTCATATCAAGTATTTTACCTCATGCTTCCTTGTGGCTTCTGAGACAGTACCTGTGAGATGGGGCTTTTTGCTTGGTTTCCTCTTGGGCGCCGTGCATGAAGGTGTCACGAAATTGATCTTCTGCTAGCACGACTGCAGCCTGCCGAGATGAGGAGACACTACCACAACATTGGTCTGTTTTCTGAGGAGCTGTGTGATGCAGGATCAGCTCTGTTTAGAAAGCAGTATCTGGGCAAAGCCCACTGTCTTTGCATCTTCTTGTTTATCCTAGCAGATGGGAACAATCTGACTCCATCCAGAACTCTGAGCCTCAGGGTGGCAAACCTGATATGATCTTTTCATTTGATTTTCATTAGGACAAATAGACTTCACTAATTACTAGTTTTTTCTGTTCAAATATGGTGATAGGGCTGTCCAACAAACATTTTGGGGAATGTGTCAATTCAGATAAAAATTGCATGTAAATATTTCCTGATATTTTCCAGTCGGTAAAATATTTTGTTATTATATTAATTTTCTTTGCAATCTATTTGGGTCTAAAAGACCTAAGTGTGTCTATGTTTATACGTTTTTATATGCAGTAAAGGTTGTTGTCTGAGGCACAGCTACACGAAGGCAGTACTGTGAGCTAAGGTAGCGTGTGGTTTTGAAGCACGCCATCTATTCAGTGTTCTCCTTCAGTAGACACCTGCTACCCTTTCCTCCCATGCTTTCCACCTCGATTTGCTGTGGGACAGCATTGTGCGTGCAGCCAGGTAGTACAGATAAGTTGATGTGCCCCAGCACTGCAGTCTAGCTTTGCAACAACTTGTTTTCTGTAACTGCACTGTAAACTTTCCTGCTTATGGAAGAGGTACCCTATGCAGCAGGCAAATCCCACCAAGGCAATGAGCAGATATTCTTGAGCACATCAGTTTTGTACTTAGGAGAGCATAATATTCTGTTAATTTATTTTTCCCCCTGTAAGAATGGGATTTGGAATTTGTGCTTTTTAAAATTTCTGTGACAGACAGTGAGTACTCTTATATAATACTCTGAGGGAAATGAGGGGTGATACAATATCTATAGCAAAGCAACAATGCCTGGGGACCTTGGAGGATCCCAGACCGCTTCCTGGCTTTACATTCATGATTGCTTATGAGGTACCGTGTTCAGTGCCAGGGCTGAGATCGTGCCTTTTGCAATGTCTCACAGGTCTGTTGAGGGAACGGAAGTACCAGGTACTATGAGTTTGGTGTTGTAAAACCTTTTTGGTTTCTCAGAATGATTCTGTGCCTATTAGTTTGGCTTATGTAGGTGATTTACAAACTTAAAGAGTCCTGCTGCCCTTTTTCACCTTTGATTATTTCCATTACAGAGGAAATCAATGATAGCCAAGAATTTCTTTGGCACAAAAAATTCGGCAACTTCAGGCATGTTTGGCAATGTTCTTGCTTGTAGAGCCAAGCCCAGTGGTCTTTTCAGACATCAGCTTATCCAATATCTTTGTGGCTTTCTTGTAATTAATGGTGTTTTGGACAGCATCTTTCTTTTCATTTCTGGATACTGCTTTTTTTTCCATTCTCAGGCCTCTTAATTTACAGTCTCAAAGAGACTGTTTCATCCCTACTGCCTGTGCTTTGGGCAGCTTCTATTATTTCACTATTCAGACTCCAAGGGAAGTTTTAATTCTTATTTATATTTATTCCAAAAGGAGAGCAGCTTCCATGCCTGCCAGTGTGCCATAGCCTCTCACCTCTGCCTTAGCAATAGGTAGAAATTGCTGCTAGTAATGTTCATGAAAGCCTTTAAAAATTCAGTTACTCAATGGGAAGATCATTGGACTTCCAAAACCATTCACTGTCAATATCAATTAACTAATAGAAAGAATAGACATTTTACATTGGTTCTCAAGGTATTTCAGGACCTTTATTCAATCCAGTCAGAAATGCTGGCCAACCTGTGAGAAAGCAAAGCCATAGAGAAAACTCATAAAACAAATCACTTGTAGAATCAACAGCGGGATTCCTCTCCCATGGCCTGGCCCAAAGTGTGGGATGTACACAGGTTATAAAGAAGCAGCATGGGATTAACATAGACTTCTTAATATTTGTGTATAGGCATGTTTGAGCTAAGGTGTGAAATACTGACAGTGCAATTCAGCGTCCTGCATTGCAGAATCTCCAGGCAGCTGGAAACACCACTGATATATTGGCAGCTCAGATACCACTGCGATGTTCTTGTCAAGCAGCATGCATAGATTCAATACTTAAAATTTTGCAAGAGCATCTTTTCTAAGGACTAGATCAAAGACCAACTGGTATCACTGAGCAGGAACTCAAAAATCTAGGATTACAATCCAAAGAAATTTGATTAAATATTCTGACAAAAGCATATGTTGCCAGGATTGCTTGAAGGTAGAACTTGATGTATCAGTCAATTAAAATCAGAGCACACCAACACAAATGCAGTAGATCTCTTTGCTCCCTTACACCTTCTTTGCTTTACTTGGCTAAGTGGTAGAGCATAAGCATCTACACTTGATGTGCTCTGACCCAAACATTAACAGGAGTGATAATGCCTCTGAAGAAGAAAGAGGTAAGCAGGAGTATTATTTTAATATAAAATCTCAGCATGGTGGTCTTTTTTGGCCATGACTATGAGAACACTACAGCCAGACTTACACTCAGAGGAAACTGGGTCTGGAAAGGACCTCAAAAGCTCATCTAGGCCGTTCTCCTAAGGTTCATGCCTGGTTCAACTTGGCCTAGATTGTTGAAGCTTATTTAATTAATCTGCACTGAAGCATCTGTGATGTTGAAAACCTCATATGACCTTACCTGCCTCCCAGACAGTCTCTTCTTCTAACTCACTGTTAGAAAGTTTTTCTAATGTCCAGCCCCAAACTTCTGGGCTGCAATTTTCTTTCCTGTCCTCTCTACTTCAAACTGACCTTACTATAAATGCTGGAGGGGAAGTGGGAGAAATACATTAAGTGATTTTGGGGGTAGGAAAAGCACTTTGTGTGGGTGCAGCTTTTTCTGGCAACGCTGAGTTTTTGCAGGTACCATTTCTGTCTCTCTGAGAGACTAGAAGGGTCTCTTCCAGCTAAAAACTGCACACTTTGGCACATCTGTCCTTGCAAACCACTGCTAGAACAAATCTGACCTAAGTACACATTCAGGTAGTGTCAAGGCTCTGTATTTTTGGCTTCATGCAAACATTAATCTGTATTTAATTTTAGAGAAGCTCTGGGTTGATGTCCCAGAAGAATTGAGTATGGCAGGTCCCTTTTGCATGCGTCCTTTCATTGGATCAATGGTCCAGGGACTGTACTGAGTGGTATTTCAAGTTAAAATGTGTTAGGGTGATAAATACTGATTAAATGATAAAGTGTGCATGACACTTACCATATCATGGGGAAGATATGCTGGCCAGAGACACTGAGGCTGAAGCAAATTGTAGTCGTATAAATTTTTACAGAGAATGTTCCTGGCCAATCCCAGATCCATCAGGATTTGGGAGAACTGAAGTTATCCTTCCTGCTGTGAATGCCATGTGTCCCCCTTCTCTTCAGTTGGGGCTGAAGGGATTTCTAGACAGCACTGATGAGGAGTGTGTATTACACATCGTGAGAACTTCGCAAAAAGGCCATTTTAACTCCTAATTCTCGTTACTGCAGTTCAGTGGCTGGCAGAAGTCTTCACGTCTGTGTCCACATCTGCTTTTTTCAAGTAATGGTACACCGAGTTTCAGAGCAGATGTTTATATTTCAAAGCACGATGCTTATATTTCTCCGTCATCCTGCCCATTATATGTGGGCAGAAACATTCCCTCTTCTGTGGGCTTTCAGAAGCACTTTGTATCTGGGTATCTTTGTGTCCAGATAGAGAATAAAGAATGTCCTAAGGAATGTAGGGTGATGCCCATTACACTGACATCAAGGATATGTATTTGCCCTTCTCACACTAGTCTGAGCTGAACCCATTAAAATATAATGATGCACATAGACAGCAATCTTGTAGTAGCTGCTGAGATATGCTCATGTTTTCGGAGTCCTCATATGATGGTCTCAGCATGTGATGTTTGTGTGCTGCACTAGTCCACATTTTCCTGCTCTTTTTTTAAATGCTGGGAAACATTTCTAAAGACATTAATGTTTTCGAGAGCTCATGGACTTTGATTATTCAACTGGGCCAACCTTTGGGTTATGACTCAAATGTTTCTGAAGCAATGTTGATGGAAAAATTCATGGGCTTGCTTTTGTCTCCTCCCTAGAGTGTACACTATCACCACAGTAGATATCTGGAAACTGAGAGCTCAACATCTGGAACAAAGTCCTTACCAAACTCTGTGAAAGAATATTCAAACCAGAGAATTCAGCTGCTTAGAGGCCATGAGAGAATCTGTTGATTCATAAAGAGTGGTCTTGTTGTACTCTGTTTCTAAGTGTTTTGACATATCTTCAGCTGGTTTAAATGAGCATCATCAGTGAGAAAAAGCCTCTTAAAAATTACTGAGAATTTGGCCACATATCAGTGAAGTTTTTAAGCCAAAAAAAAACCCAAACCAGACATATCAGTTATGTTTGTCCTGGCATTGTATCTAATGGGCGTTTAGCTAGCCCTCTAAGAGTGCTGTAAATGAGATTATTTTAGAGTTTGAGGATTTTCTTTCAGTATTATAGTATTTTTTGATAAGTTGAGGCTATCCTTTCCTGACAACACTGGTATTTAGGTAACATTGATATCCATGATCCTTTCCTCAGTGGAGGACCGACTTTGCTAAGACACTTCTCTATTTTAAGGATCTAAAAATAACACATGGGGTCCATCTGCCTGCCACGCATAGGCAGAAAGCATCCTTCTCCCTTCAGCCAGCTGATGTTATCTTCAGCCTCAGGATGGTATCTGACTTCTTCTTAAGACCCAAAAATATTTGTTAAGAAACTAAAACCAATACCTTGCAGCGATTGTAGAGCTTCTGTAACTTATTTCCAGCAGCTTTATTAGGATGAATTTGTGTGTTATCCACACACAGTGCTTTATCTTGTGGCCAGTTTTCCCAGTGTGCTTGATAATGCTATCACAGAGCAGCATACTTCACAAGATCATTTTTATTTTATGCTGTATTTTCAGGAAAGCAATTTATTTTGCAGGTTGTTGGTTTTTAATAGGTATTGGGGAAATGGGCGAGGAGTCACTGCAGCATCAATACACATTGAACTTGTAGGTATGTTATTAGGTTATGTGAAAATCATTCTTGTTATAGAGTGAACGTTACTTGAAAGTGGCTTCTCCACAAATTATTAATAAAATTTAAAAAAACCCCACACCTACCACACAAAATGCTAAAATGTTTTAATTTTTTATGTTTATTTTTTAGTCTTGGAACTGAACCAGGTGATTATTCCCACTTATGGAACTGTGCCAGATCAGCAAAACCTCCATACTCCTGAATGGGTGGGTACTTCTGTACTTCAACTATGACTACCTGTAATTTTTTCCCATATAGATATGCAACAGTCAGTAGCTGTTCCAGAAGACTAGCATTCCTTTGCATTTGCAGCACATGCAGTTCATCTGTGTGACTGAATCTGAGTTGCTGTATCTCTGTTTCCCTGAGGGTACCTGAAGTCATTGACTAAGACATGAAAGTGCAAGTTGACACAGGCACTGGACTTAATTAAAAGTGACCAATATATATTCACTATAAACTGATACACACACATACACATGTACATGCATGTATAGGATTTCTGTGTGTTCATACAAGGATAAATAGTTATGAACACACCCCACATATAAATACACATACCCTATAGATTCATACACACCTAGGTATTAGTTGGCTGACATGTGAGTGCAGGGTTTGTTTTTACAGAAAGCTTGAAGACACCAGGAAATTCCTTACTCCAATACAAGACTGAAGCGGCAAGAAGAAAAAAGACCCAGAGGTGTTCATTCCCTTTATCCAAAGTTCAAGTTCCCCAGCTCACCTAATGTTTTTTGCAGCTAACAGGCTTCTGGCTCTAGCTCAAGATTCCCTGCCGCAGATCTCATTTATCTCTAAGGGCTGGCCAGCTGACCCCAACGAGCCCTGCCATGGCACATGCTTTGCCAACCTGATGCCCAACTGGCATGCTGATAAGTCCAATTTTATTTTTTTCCCCTAGAATGGTACAAGTGTGGTCTGCAGTTGCACAAGGAGATAGCTATAAGCCTAGATTAAAAAAGGTGTAAAATCATATACTTATCCCAAAGCTAATAGAGCAACTCCATACAAATCCAAAAAAAGTCTGTTCTGTGTTTCATTACTCTAATGACAGAGGTTAGTGTCAACTGGCTTTGGGTGTGTATAGGTCGCCTTTTCTAGTCAAGCTACCTATACAAGTGGATCAGTGTTACAGGAGAACAAGGCATAAAGAAACAGGTTCAACAGTGTCATGCATTGCTCAGTGGACCAATTAATTTTGAGCATCTAAGAGCTTCAGGATGGCTTTCACATAGGGAAATTGTTCAAGAAAGTACTGTAATGGTGCCACCGAGTAATGAGAGCTGGAGCTGGCTCCCAGTCAGCCCTGTCCAAGGCATTGACATTTAAACTATCAGCTATTTACAAATAACTGAACGTGCCTGTGCGTTTCTTTATAGCTGTCTACCATATCCTACTCCAGGAATGACAGCCTGCTACCGCTGCTACCAGTTATCCCTTTAGCTTGCACAGAGGAGGTCTGTTCTGACTGTGGAGGTCCAGGTCTTACTGAATTCTCTGCCTATAAGGAAATATGTTGTTTTCTTTATATGACTAGGAGAACATACAATACAATGAAAAATGAGCTAAAAAGTTAAAAGAATCAAATCAAGCATTCAAATTCAGGGGGTTGAATTAAGCCTGCCCTGTCTTATATGTAGATATTATGTCTGGAGCTGTTTAGATAATTTATTTTTCAGCCTGGCCACCAAACTGAAAGCTATTTTGATTCATACCAAACTGAAATGGGAAACAGAATCATAAAAGAAAGAGACAAAGGATTTCCGTAGTGGTAGTGCATTTCAGAAGCAGTGTAAATGAAGGGATAGATTCAGTCTTCATTGCACCAAGGTGCACTAGAACCTTGGGGAGCTGCTCTGGCAGCTTAGCTGGCAAAGTACTTGTCATAGTTATGGGTTGGGGGGAGGGGTGAGGTGTTGTTCCTGCTTCTGCTGTAAGAAACAAATACCCAAACTACCAGGAAATTAGTTTGCTTCTGGGAGCTGGATACCTTCACCTCCCCTGCCCCTGCCCCAGCATTTGAAGCTGCTTCAGCCTCTGGAAAAAGAATTAAACATTTTTTGGAGCATGATGTGGAACCAAGAGCTTCCATTTATCAACTGAGTACCCTGATTAGGATGTTATAAAAATCCTTCTTGGACCCTCCTTGTGGTTCAATGAAAATTTTTTTATTTATTTATATGAAGTGAAATAGCATCAGAATGTCATATACCTTGTGGTTAGAACAGTCTCCTCTGAGAAGTCTTGGTAGAATTTATTTTTATTTCTACTGAAAATCAACTGTCAGAATCAATTTTTATTTTTGGTTACTCATGTTTACCAGCAGTTGTGATTTCTGCTCGGTTTTAGCAGGATCTTTTCTGCACTGCTCCTTCCATGTCAGGTCCTCCTTGTTGGCCACTGGAGGGGCCAGAAAGACAAAACTGAGGTCTGCTGAGCCTGTCTGTGAAATGGGTGAGTGCTAACTGGAGCTAGAAATGGAAACTGAATAGGAAACGTAACCTTAAGTGATTGAATAGTAGGGAGGTACTGTGCCTGTTGTCTAAACTTAGATCATGCTTTGCGGCTGGAATTATTCTGGAAATTTGATTTGATTTTGCAAGTCATCCTGAGTAGCCAAAACTGAGTAAGTTATTGGCTAATAGAAATGGTCCTGTTCTTCTGGTGCTGTCTCTATTTATAGGATCACATGCTAAGTTTGCCACAAGATCCCTGCCTCATTCAGTACGAGTAGGACATTAATCTCCAAAAAAGCCCAAATTCTGTGAGGATGTTGTTTGTAGTACTTCAGCAAGGTGTAAAAGTGGCAGGAAATTGTAGGGAAAAAATGAACGGTTCTTATGACTAGAGAAACTGAGTGCAGTCCTAGATAATTGGATTTTATCCCTGCTTCTGCTATAGGGTTTCTGTGCAAGACTTGCAAAGTCACATCCAGCTTTTGTTTATTTCCTGAGTGTCAAAGGGGAACATCTGTGACCCTGTTTGCATTACATGAAAATAGTCACATGCGGACCTGAAAGTGAGTGTATTGCTCTTTGAAGAGAAAGAATTGCTGAGCTCTCTGGAAAGATGTCGCTGTCCTGGTGTCTCAAGCTAGAACTCCAAATTTAGGAGACAGTCAACAGGTTTTGCCATTGATCTCTAGGCGCCTGATGTGATCACCATTAAAATGAGGGTTATACTGTTACTTTCTCTCCAGGGGGATCTTGTAAAATTAAATTTCTCAACATTTGTAGAACGCTGAGATTCTATGAGGAGAGTGCCACAGGCATAGTCATAAGAAAATACCTATTTTAAGCATTCGGGCTATTTAGATGAGGTGTAACAAAAAAAAGACATTGAATAAAGAAGATAATAAGGAGTATTCCATAACCACTACAAGGAGGGTAGAAATATGGCATGTGGTTGTGCAGTTAAGTCACGTATCATAAACACTATGTACAAGGAAGACAAAACTGCACAGTCAGCATTAATTCAAGCCTTTTCCAGCTCTTAGGTGTTTCATTTTGCAGTCTTACCTGCTTTATAGGTACATAGTTTGAACTTGAATGTAACAGTAAGATTTTTTTTTTGAGAGTCAACATCTGCAGAGGGGAGGCTAACTTCTTCAAATTGTCTATTACTGCTGCCCCTCAAATACAATTTCTGCAGTGAGAAGGTTTCAGGGAAGTCCAGGAGGGTGAATTTCCCAGCTCCTGCATCCCAAGAAAGATGGGAGGTGCTGAAAAGCTGGTTTTCAGCAGAGTACTGTCTTCACCTTTCTTTAAAAGTAAGGCCGTTTGGTCTCTCTCTAATCAGGAGTGACTGGAATTCCTCCTGCAGCCAGCAGCAACGTGACGCTCAGACAGGAAGTCAAGTGGGTGTCTGGTCCAAACTTAGCTCAGGGGACAAGGCATCCCAATGCCTGGCCGGTTACCAACCGCTTTCTGCTGACAGACATGTAAGACTGTAATAATGCCCCGCATTTTCCTGCTTTGTCTTTAGTCTCAGTATATTTCAGTTTGTTACATATCAAAAATTTCTTTGCATGTTGAAGAAATGAAAAAAAAACCCCTTCTTCTGATTAAGTGCTTGCTAATAATCTCATTGTTGCTAAAAACAGAACTGAAACAGTCCTTTTGTTATTAGCCAATATATATTCACAAGGAAAAATGTTAAAGGCACAACCATTTTATGGCCCTACGGAAACAGACCAACGTTAGTAAGTGGTATGCAAATAAACTCGTATCTTCCTGAAGTATCTTATGTATTATATTTATCTTACGTCTTCCAGAAGTAAATGCTTGTGTTGGCCTTAATGTCAGAAAGTTGTCTCTAATGGTCACTTAGAACATAAAGTAATAAAAGATCTTGTTATATAGCTGTGATAGTAAGAAGAACTTTATATTTCTGTAACATTTTCTTCAGATGATCTCAAACCACTTTACAACTAATTATGTTTCATGATATCCTGGTAATATAATTTGTTTCCTTTTTATTTACTTGATTTGAAGTTTCCTGAGGCCTGTAGAGAGAAATAACTGTGCTCCTAAACAGGCACTCTGAAATTTTCACCTACATAAAACCCACAACTGAAGTGTAACCTGCAGGCCCCCGGCAAGACTGTCGCCATACTCCAGCCGGAGGATTTTTTGCAGGTGCCTGTCAGCAGAGGCGATGTTACACAGGCTCTGCTCTGCTCTCTTGTTTGCCAGTACTGATTTATTCCCTGGCATGCTGCAGGAAGCTGTTTTGAAGCATATCTGAAAATTATGTGAGGTTGCAGACAAGTAGTTTATCCCTCCAGTAATGATTACATTTGGTGCTATTGACAGTCACGCCAAAGGCTCATGCAGACAAAATAAAGCACTTCTTTTATCCTTCCAGTTAGATATGTCATTCCTGCAGAATCTCTTGTTATTTAAAAAAAATCAGCTTACAATACTGTGCTTGTTCAGGGTGTAGTAAACAATAAATAACTGCAATTCCTGTGCACATATTTTTCTTCATGATTGTCTCCGTGCTGCCCTTCCCATCATTATCCCCACTGAATGCTTAACAATATAATGCCCAGAGAAGCCTGGAAAAGTGAAGATGGGTTTCTTTGTAACGCCACCATTTTTTCTCCCCTGGCATGGAGCGTCACTGTTGCTGAAAGGAGCTTCCCACTTGAGTGGTCTCCTTTCACCTTCTGCTGCAGGCATCACATGTAGCCATGACTACAGGAACGGTGTCAAGAGTGAGACAGTGCGACACAGCAGCTCCCCTTAGATACTGGCAAACCTCATTATACATGAGGAGCAGCACATGGTAATCTCCCTCCTGAGGAGCTCTGAGTCAAGGGGCTGAGGGTGGGTTCTATGATGTGGTCACTTGGAGCCAAACCGGTTACCTCAGCCTTTACAGCCCTGTGTGGAGGGCAAGCTTGTCTTCATGTCCCACTTGTCCCTTCTGCAAGTGCCGCTCTGTCCCAAGGGCTGGGAGAGCAGATGCTGTTTACCAACGACTGCTTGTGTTAGATTAGCAAAGTGCGCAGGAAGCTCCTTATTCCTTTGCCACTGGAGTCGGGGAGGATTAAGAGAAGGTGTGTAGGCAGGGGGGTGTGCCTGGCAGAGGGCTGCTCGGGGCTGGCTGGGGACCTTCAGTGTAATTGCATCACTGCAGCATTTCCCAACTCCGGCAGGATCCCACCATCTGTGCGTACGTCATCTGGTAGTGAGGACCCAGGCAGTGGGTCTGTACAACAAGGCATTTCGTGCTGAGGAGGTGGTGGCTGCATTATACACATTTTTGGGCTTTTTGTTACTGCCGGCTACCTCCAGTCTCATTCCTTGGAGTGAAAAGCCACTGAGGCTCACCTGATCTGACCCTGCTCTGAGCTGAAACACAGAGGTACACCCACATCAACGTGGCCATGCTGCCTCTAGGCTAGCCCATGTAGGTATACCCTGAGTGTTTCAAAAAGCTTTCTCCACGACCTGGCCCTCCCCTCCTTCAGATTCCTTCTGTTAATAAAGCAGCTAATAGTTCGCCGTCTCTCAGTGGTAGGCAAGGGGTTGATTGTATAGCACTTGGAGAGTTCAGAAGCGCTGCGGAGTATGTGCTAAATATAATTAGTATTTTACAGCTAAATGTATTACATTTTTTTTATTTATTAATTATATTAATCAATATTAACCTGCTGTCCACTAGGGTATTATTATGACATTAGAGTGCACAACCTATTGCCTCCGTCAGTACTTAAAATGTGATTATGCTGAGGCTAAGAAAATTAGAAAGTGCAGTAAATAGACCATGCGTTTGTTTCTTCCAAAACAAAGAGGTATCAATGGGCCTGTTCATTATTTTGGGTTATAATTTGCTACTGATACTCAAGAAAAATTATGTATTGGAATTTCAGCCCCATTAACTTATCCGTCTATGCACACAAGCGTGTGTGCATTTGTATGATAGTAACATTTTTAATACTGTCAAATAATATTACATATTTTTAAAAAAACAAACATTGTCTCAAAGGAATTATTAACTTCAGAGTACAGCACATCTTTTTGGTTTCCAGTCTCGTTTTTCCCCTGGTAATTATGTTGAATAATATATGATTTTTCCTTGCAAACTTTCCAGTAGGGATTACAAGATTCACCACACATCTCAGTTAATGTCAGTTAATATCGGAACCTTAACTATTACATTCCCATTTGCATTTTACTTCTTACTTTTAATAGAGCAACACTTAGCATTACATGACAATTTATTTGTGTGGGTCTTAATCTTGATCTCTTAAGTATTCAGGCTTAATGAGTCAATTCTTTATTATTTTATTGATATAAAAATCGTCTATGGATAGGTCAGTTGAACAATGCCTTCGTGATTAAAAGCAATAGAGATTACATTTAAGAAGTTAGCTTCGTAAGTATGAACTTCTGTGTATCTGGATTCAGGCAGTCCAATATTGATTAATCTTTCAGCTATATTCCATTATATATATGCATAGTTTGAGATATATATATATAAAAAAAAATATATATAAAGGTGTATGTATATGGTTACATGTATATACTCATGTGAATGAAATCATATATGTAAGTAAATTCATGAGTCAAAATACTCATTAACAGGCAGTCTTTGCATCTGGTTATTGACAATCCACTTAAGCCAGTTATTGCTAAGCTACATACTAGCTTTATAAGCTCAAAGGAGATGACGTTTGAAGGAAAATTATTTAAACAGTGAAGTTATGCAATCACAAATTATGATAAAAACTTAATCTGATGTTTCCTGTCTGCCATTTCTTTCTTTGCTATCCTGTGGATAGGTCATATAGGAAAAAGAGTTAAAAGCTGTAGTGAAAAAACTTCAAAGCTATTACTGCTTTTATGCTTTTATGCTTGAATTTCACAACTAAACTCTGTCTCTTTAAACAGAAGTTACTATAATGCTGTTTCTAAGAGTCAAAATACGAAGAAGCCCAATTAAAAAACCTGGTTTATGCAGTGGCAACATTTCCCCTCCTTATTCATTATCACAAGGTTTGGGCTCTGTGTTTCCAGCATTGCAACATGGAGCAATTTTAGCCCTGGCCAGAGTCCATTGGTGTCCTGGGGGAGAGCAGAGGTTGCAGGGCTGGGCTCTGTGCCTGGCTGGGCTCAGCTCCCCACACCCTTTCTTCTGCTGCTGCCCCAGCACCTACCATCCTGTCTCCCAACAGGGGCTGTTGGCTGTGGTCGATGCTTTCCTCCCGATGGGAAGCTAGTCAACATGAAAACATCATGATTATGTTTTAAATGAGCCTGGAAATGGTCACAGCAAAGCTGCATTTTGCACCCATGGCTAGTCCTCAGCGGGACAAAATCTTGTTAGGGTCAAGTCTGATTGCTTGATGGGACTATGCCGACTCTAGCTCTCAAGAATGTAGAAATTCACATCTGTGGCTTGCTTTGGGTGATAGAGATACTCAGTGTCATTGTGGTCTGGTGATGCCATCTGAAAGTTTAATGCATTTTTTTTTCCTAAAACTTTATTCACAGTGTGCAGTTGTATGTTGATTTGGTCACTACCTAGGTAGTTTCTGAATCCTTGGCCAGGTTGTGAAACTAACGTAGAATATATGTGTATATTGGCTGTATGTCAGCATGTATATTTATATATATGCATGTATGCATATCAGCAGCTGCTTGCTGTCAAGTTTGTCACAAATCTTTTGGCACAGGTGGGATTCAAAGAGAATTGGTTCTAACCAAGAATCTGCTCAGACTGTTTGAAGCAACTAGGTTAACAGGACCTCTTTGCAGCAGAGCCTAGCCTTTGCACATACAACGTAAAAAAAATAGTGAGTTTAAACTCCCCTGAGTTTACTCAAAATATGGAAATTTTGTCATAATTATGGGGAGACACATCTTGGTCAACTGTTTTGAGTCAGCCAATAAACAGTAACAAAATAGTCTACAGGGAGAGGTTTAGAATAAAACTCCAGGGAAATTTTGTTTTGGAAACACTGACACATGTGATTCCTAAAACACTATGCTCCCTGGAACTGGGGTGCTCCTGACTGAAGACTGGGCATTCTCCTCAGTTTTATCACAGTTGAATAACAACCATTTCAGTCTGCACCTAAGGGGTCTCTGACATCTTTCCATGCCACATTTCCGTGTGCCTTTCTGTGGACCAGACATCCCAGAGCTCCCAAAACTGTACCTGGCATCCCTCATGAAGTTTGGTCTGCACTGACAGGGATATTTCAGGGATAGGACATCTGGGAATCTTTTCCGTGTCCCCAAAGGCACATGATGTTCAAGAGATTATTCTGGGTCATTTTGCCTGGCCTGATCCTGCCCTGGGCCACCCTGCATGCCCAGCCATCTGGAAGCCAGAGCTCCTCTGTGGTTCTGTGTGGGAGTCCTGACGGCTTTGGAGATCTTACCATCTCTAATGCAATGCTGAGTCCCATTTCAGACATTTGATATCTACCAGCTTCAGTGGCACCGCCCTCATTAACACCATGGATGGATTTGGCCAAGTACCTGAGAGTTTGGTGCTCATTACATGACAATGCTGGTAATATTACAGCTATATATTACCTGAAAGGAGGGGTTGTTACATGTGATAGTGCCCTCAGAGTACTCTAGGAAACTGCAAAATCATTACTTGAGGATTCAGGTTCCCCTGTCCTCAATGTGTCTGTATCATTTCACACATGAAATAACACATTAAGATGTTATTAGTGGATATGACAATCTATCCTACTTTCCTCCGGGGACTAGATAATGGCTTATGGATATATTTATCCTTTTGATTTTGGCATATATTATAGTGTGATGGATGTGTGACATACAACAATGTTTTTTGCTTGGTGAGATGTTGCAAATAAAAAGAGAAATAAATCCACATAAGATGTGTCCATTTTGAGAGTTCATCTGCAGTGTGGTCATGTTCTTTGTTCTCTTGGCAATGGTGGGTTTGGGTAGTAGGGTGCATGAAACTACTGAGCTTTTTGTTTTGGTTTTTTTTTAATTGCAGAGATGCTTAAACTTCTGGCAGGTAAGGGGACAGATGGGAATGCACTAATTCTGAGACTCCCATCAGGCAACAACATATCTTGTAGACAGACTATCTAACATATCCATGACGGCATGCGAATTACTTGACAGATATGTTATTCGGGAATGGTGCTGTGTCCCAGTGCTAATCCCATTGCCAAAAGCTAATATGCTATTTTTAAAGAACAAAATTAGGTCAAAGTTCTGCTGTTCTTATGTCATTCAGAGACTTCCCATACTTCTTTTTCTCCATTCACGTCCGTGCTACTTTTGTTGTCACTTTGGTCTTTGTGTTATATGAGTCTGATGCGTTGAATTTCTCTATTCACTGAAATACTCTGTAACAGGGTATTAAGGCAAGTAAGGAAACGATGACTAAAGCTCTTCATGTTAACCTGTCCTACCTGCCTTCTAGGCTGATTTTGATGGTAAGCCTGATTCCTTGTTCTTCAGCGATGGGCAGCGAAGAATTGACTTTGTTTTGGTGTATGAAGATGAAAGCAAAAAAATGACTCGTAAGAGGAGTAATCGTAAGAAGCAAAAGGTAAGTTATTTTTAGTATAAATCTGAATCATCTCTTGGATGTTAGAGCAGTGGGCAGAAAGGACAGTGCCCTCACCCAGAACAGCAATTGCATTGCCCTGTCCTAGGAGTGCTCTTGGGAGCTGGGAGACTGAAGCCCATCAAACTGAGCAAGGAACACAGGCAGAAAGGACAGTGCCCTCACCCAGAACAGCAATTGCATTGCCCTGTCCTAGGAGTGCTCTTGGGAGCTGGGAGACTGAAGCCCATCAAACTGAGCTCCAGCCAGTAGACTGCTGTATAAATGGGCATAGCACTGCAAATTGTCTCTGTCGGTGTGTGCTAGGTGACCTCAGAGCATCCTCCTGGGAAGGAACCCTTCAGGAGATGTGAGCAGAAAAATGCTGCTATCAGGTTCCTTGTTAGAATTAGACACCAAGATCATCAGGCTAGGGCAATTTTCTGTACCTACAGTGATTTAATTAGGCCCTTAGTGGACTTTGGTATTAAAATCTGGGTATTCAGAGGAACCCATAGAAGGAGGCAGCTGACCAGATGCTCCAGATCACAATTATGAACATAGCTGCTGACATTCTGCCCAATGAAGTACCTAAGTCATTTATGGGAAATACCTGTACATCGCTTTGCCACCAGAATTTCTCTCTGTACCACTCCTTCACTTGACACTTCAACAGCTTGGCCCTCCATAGGGACCTTGCAAAAAATTTCTGACTCAAGCCAGGGACTGCTTGATGCTCCTTAGCAGCTATGAATGACAATCATAGATTATTTTTAACTATTGGTTTTTAATTATTTCAGTAGTTCTATCAGTGGACTACATTCATTATGATACCCAGGGCCACAAAAACAAGCTCAGCCATGCAGCTGAGCTATTTTAATTGTGAACTACCTGAGAACTATCCATCCATGGGACTGTAGTCCCCTTGGCATTTGTGCTCTCCTACCCACCCACTTCCTTCTCTGATTTAGCAACTCCATGTTCCAGCAGCACCCTCTGGTAGAGACAAGCAATGACAAAGATATCACTGAAAGCAGCTCATATACAAATAATGGTTTGCAGTTAGGAAAGAAGAGAGTAGGAGTAAAAAAGCCTGTAGCTAAGTTGGTTGGTATTCATTACACAGTGTTGTTGTTGGCATTAACGGGGCAGCCATAAGGAATGTCGTTAGTAGGGTTTGAGGGAGTCCTGCAGTGGGTGGATGTTGCATTACATGTGATCACAGGATCAGCAATAAAAATTAATTGAAAGAGGTAATTAGAAACAAAAAGCTGCCCCTTTGGAAACAATTGTTTTTATCAATTAGCATTTTACATTTATGTTTGTAATATTTGGCGATTGCTCAAATGTACTTAAAAATATAATGAGTGTCTTTTCCAAACAGTGATGGAAATTAAATGTGAGCAATGGAGTAGTATTTTTAGTGCAGCATTAATGGTAGGACATTAGCCAGAACGGAACTATGAATAATTAGACCAGGAGATTGTGGGTAATGTGCTAGATGCTTGCAAAAGATCTCAGTCCTACAGAGGTCTGCAGCCACACTGAATCTGTGGTGTACTGAGGAAGAGGAAGCAGTCTACTTACATGCAACAAATGTGAGAACAAGAGTATGTTAGAGTAACGATCAGATAAGGTGAAGACTGAGTGGCTAAGGAGCAGCTCTGTGGAAGAGACCCTCATGGTCTTGGTGGACAGCAAGCTGAACAAGAGCCAGCTGTGTGGCCTGGCAGCAAAGTGGCCAACAAAGGCTGTATGGGCAGAAGATTGGCTAGGAGGTTGAGACACGTGATTGGGGTGATGTGGATGTGCCAGATGGAAGCTGAAAACAGTGCTGATAGCAGTAGTTTTCAGAGCCAGGATTTCTATGGACAGGGAGAATCTGAAGCTGTAGGGGTACTGTGGAAGGCATAGGCAAGAATTTTGATAGTGGGAACACATGTGTTGCTGAAAAGGCAGTAGAAAGCATAGAAAGAGACAAGGATGAAGAAGTGGCAGTTATGGAAGACTTCCAAGGACAAGAACAAAGGTTACAAATGTGATGACACTGAGCTGGAGAACTAATGAAAAAATCCAAAGCTGACCATGAAACAGACAAAATGTTACACATAGGGTAAAGTACCAGAGGGCACTGAAAGGTGGAGGAAGCAGAAGAGGGAGTGAAGAGATGATTTTGTTCAGTGAGTCTGTCACATAAGCTGAAATGAGTCACCCGGTCGTAACCAAACTCCTGTGATACAACTCAGAAGTACTGGCTCCCTCCCTCTAATGCCTCACATACAGGTGTCATCAGTTTAGAAAGGCATTTCCTTTATCTATTGTTGGAGGAACAGGCTCTTAAGATGTGAATAGATGTAAGCTTTCTGGCTTTTTAGGATGGGATAGGTGCAGGTCAGCTCCAAGCACACAAGCATTTTAGTCACCTCAAAGACAGAGAGGTCCTTTGTCTCACTTGAGATCACTTACTATGCAAGTGGAGGAAGCTGTATGTGCTGCAAATCTTCGTTCCCTAAGCAAGTGCTGCGCAGACATTGGCAACATTTTTCTTCCTGTACCTTCTCCCAAGCGGGATGCAGGACACTGCCTTGGGACCTACCTCACAGTCATACTAGGAGTGAAAGGAGAGAAACTGAGAAGGAAAAAAAGAAATAAATGTGAACAGAGTATTTGAAAAGAAGAAATGAAACATATACCTTATGCCTGAGATGGAAAGGAAAATGACATTTATGGTGCAGTTTTGCATCCTTGGAATTCCAGGGAGAGAATTAACATTTTGGCCTACCACAGTTCCCAGAAAGGTGCGGAGATAGTGCTGCCCAGGATAAGATACATAAGTGTTGATCAGTGTTGGCACAAAACCTAGTTGATAGCTTGTCTTTGCTGACACGTGTTTTTTTATTTGTTCATAGTTTTTTTCTGGGGCAAATGACTTCTACCCTTGTGATGATATACAGGATACCAAAATGAGGAGTCTTGCCATTTACTGTTGGCTTTAAATACCACATACGTCACTGTATGTCTCTGATCAATGATTAACTGAAAATGCCAAATTTTATATGCGGTATCTTCTGTAATTCAAGGTGCTTTAAGCCTGAATAGGTTCCTTGCTCATACTACTCTTTCTGTGACAGTCCTGACAATTTTATAGAGCTATTATCCTGAGGTTTATTGTTCACAGAATTTGGAAACTCCAGCTTATTAAAGAATAGCAGATCCAGTGAAGTCTGTTCTTGCAGGGTGAAATCCTCACCTCACTGAGGTCAGTGGCAAGGTCTCCACTGGCCATGCACAACGTTACAGGTCTGTGAAATGTAGGGACCAGGAGTGTAGTCACTGGGACAGATGCTGTCTGACATGCATTGCACCCCACCTGGTTGCATGACATGGAAGTCAGGGCAGAATTTAACTTGTTAGTGGACATCTATAGATCTACATTTTTGAAGGTGAAAGTTTTGGATGCTGCACTGGGTAGTTTTGTGTGATACTGACAGCGGAGGAGTCCCCAGTCACTTACTGAATTTAGTGGGGAGGGTTTGAAAATCAGACCTCAACCTAGATAACCAATTTACTGGATTCAGAGAAAGAGGGTACAGATCCCTCTATTCTTCTGCAGCAAGAGAAGAATCAAGTCCTGGGGCCATCATTATATTTGATTTGAATTGCTTTCTGTCTGTTTTCAAAAGAGTTGCATGAGTATAACTGAGAAAGTGGCCCAGCATTAATATATATTAATTAGCAGTATTCTTGGGAAAATATCTCAGAGGAGAGAAGGAAATAACTAAAAACATGGGGGTGATTTGGACAGAAGGAACAAAAATATGGGGTTCTGAAGCACTTGGAGATGTGCAGTGGTGCTGTGCTTCCCTCACTTTCATGTGTTTCTGAAATTTGATTTAAAGGAAGCAAAGTCAAACTACTGAAATGACATCTTCATGGAAATTTCTAACATAGTTTACAGATTCAAAAGTTAGCAGGTAAGGTTCATATATGCAACTCGGTTCAAACTCCAAATCTTTTTAAGTTGGTATTCCATTAATTTTTCAAGCACTAGCAAAAATCAAACTGTCAGAAGCAGATTCCACAGCAAGCAATTGAAATTCCTGCCCAAAGCATGTTTTTTAAACCTACAATTTATGTACCTTATTTGCCAGGATAGGTTACCATCAGAATAGAACTTAAATTATCACCAGTCTTTCCAGGAATGCTCCAAAATGCCAGTTTTATCTGTTGGGGTCATCAAGGAGCTCATTGTTGAAAGTTAACGGGTCAGTGCCAGAAAGGCGAATTAAAAATAGATCGATGCAGAATGTCATTCTAGATCATCTGCTTCCCCCAACAGAAATAAACAGAAAGACTCTCAGTAATTTAAGTAGTAATGTGGGCAAAACCTTCATTTCCAGCCATGAAGTAATCTGTGCTTCACCAAAATAGACAGTTGGGTTTTTTTTTTCAAATTAAATGAAAACTATAATTCACAGAGAATATTACACACATCTTTTTTTTAAGTACAGTGTTACTGAGAACTTCAGCAGGGCTAGAGAAGTTTGTCTTCATAAGCAAACAATGAGCAGTTCCTGCCTCTAGACTTGTTTAGTTTAGATAACCAACAAACAAAAAGCTTGGATAACTTAAAAAACTAATTGTACTTCTCCCACTGTTTAGCATGCGGTCACACCTGCGGTGACAGAACAATACTTGGGTTTACAGAAAGAGGGGTACCTCGGTGCAATTTTATGCGGTATTTGAGGCAGTAGAGGATGACAGGCTCTACATGCCCACGGTGTGCCCAGCCAACCTACCCAGGAAGTCTGATAACAAGGACAAAAGGGACCTTTGAAACTGGGCGGAGGGCAACCACACCTGCCCTGGTCCCTGCTGGATGGACTGGTTTTGAAGCAGGAACTCACTGAAATAGAATCTCTGTTCATGAAGCAACCTTAAACCCAAATTTTATTTCTTTGCCTAGTGGATGGAAGGAAGGATGACAGAAGGATGGGAAGACAAATGGAAGGAGGGAGTTACTCTGAAGTTACTGCACACATTCATAGAACCAGAAAAGGGTCTTTCCAAATAGGGTGACTAGAAGCCACTGTTGAGAGCAGGGCTAGACCGCAGTATTGCCAGTTCTGTGTGGTCATGAATCAGGTTTCAGAAAATCACAAGGCTGGCTTAAAATCAGAGGGTATCTCAGAAAATATGTATTTGGAGTTCTTTGGGTTTACTTTTTTTGTGTCAGCCTTTATAGCACATTCTGCTTCACATTTTTATGATTACCTTCAAACATAAGGGAAAGAAGCTTACAGAAGCAGACCTTCTCAATCAATTAATTTCCTGATGCTGACAGCTGGGACTTTCAGAAAAGTTTCCAAGTATCATCAAAGAAACTGTGAGAGTTGGCAGCTAATATTGATACAGTGATCCTCTCCACTCCCTTTAGCTGATTTCCGTGGGGGGAGGCTTTGGGCCTCATGCTCTTTCTATTATTGACTGTGATTTATCTGTTGCCTGTCAGGTAAGGCAGAGGTGGCTATTCAAGCACTCCTTCCTTGTTAGGATTTTTCCGCTGATGCCACATAGATATTGCTGTGGGGAACTTTTCTCTTTGCGCAAAAGAAACTAAACAAAGATATAAGTTGGCATTCTTCTGTCACTGTAATCAAAGCAAGTGCTCCCTACCATTTACAAAACACAGAGAAAAAAACTGCTAGTGGTCTGCTACCAATTTCCACACCCACAATCTTGTTAGTCTCCTCAGCTTGGCAAGACAATCACCAGACATTGAAAGCATTATGGTGAAAAAGCAGCTCCCAAGAGCTAACCCTTCTACATGCCTGTCATACTTGGCATTTACTTACACTATGCTTTCGTTTTCTTAAGATTGTATATGATTATGCATCCTGTAGTGTCTTAGTCTATTGGCTAGCCATTCAATCATCAAAATCTATGTCAGGTTTGGATCAGCAGCATTACCATGATTACATTATTATTACAGCTTAGCCTTGCAGGTAGCTGAGCAAAATGCCAGATACTAAAATAAACTGTGGCCAGTCTCTACCTTCCAGCCTAATAAGCTGTCATATCTTTATGCTGAATTCCCCAGTCAATGCAAAACCACTATAGACTCCTCTGGGTAAAAGTCTAGCTCCTCAATAGATCATCATACGCATAATTCAATCATTTATGTAAAATAGCAAAGCCCCTAATTAGCAAAGCCTCCCAGGGGCTTTGTTTCTCACTACTTGCATTAATGCCTTGTTAGAAACCTTAATATTGTCAACATTCCTCTAAGATTTTGAGGGCAAAATTAATTTGAGGAACTCCCTGCCATAATAAATTATTAAAGCAATCTGAATGGCAAGATTAAAAAAAAAAAAAGTAGTAGACTTCTACAGATGAGGATTGCCCTGCATCCATCTTTGTGCTATTTAGGAAGATAAGAAACAGGTATTTAGCCCTCTGCCTTTTTTATTTGCTGAAATGAAGCAAAACTTGGGTTGAAGTATTTTCATGATTCAGTATTATTCACCTTACAAAGACCCATGTGAATATGGAAGAAGCAAAGAGGTAGGATGAAATGGCAGAAGAGTTAATAGTGGAGTAACAAACAACCCCTGTGTTGTGTACTACATAGATTAATGATCTGGTAAGGGAATTGAGTTATGATATAACAAAAATTACAGAGGAAATAATTACGTAGTTTACTCAGAAGCCAAGATGACTGTGAACCTTTAGTTTTGAAGGAGAATGGAGAGCGCTATTACCTATGAAACATTGAAAAACAGAAGGAAATACATTACTGCAAGGGAAAAACTCATTCACATTTGCAATTGTAAGTTAGCGCTGTTAGTACAAGGAAGAGACTTAGATGTCACAGGAAATAGCTGGATTAAGTGTCCTCTTCAGGGTTCAGCTACCATCAAAATTCTAGATAATAGAAAGTATTAGATATATGCATTATATTATAAATGTGTTTATTACATATATATATATACAGTGTTATTTACACAATAAAAAATATAAAGAGCATTATATTGTCACCAATAAACAAGTGGATTAATGGGACATGGAGAGATACCTCCATGAAGAGTGCTGTTAAAGTTTGAGATTGTGGTTTTATTCTGAGAAAAAGAGGAATAAGGAGAAATGTGATAAGTATTGATGAAAGAGGAAAACAGATTGAAAGATTTGGCTCTTCATGTCACTAACCCAAGAAGACGGTGATATTCACTGGAATAAAAAGGCAGAAAACCCAAGACAGAAATACCTTTTAACAAAACATGAAATTAGTCCGTCATGACCATTGCCACATGCAGGTGCTGCAGCTGAGAACTAACAAAGTATAAATGGGGTAGGCTGTTTATATTATTATTCGGTTTTATAATTATTAATTCCAAGACTTGCTAGAGTTTTGGAAAAATAGGTTTTTTTCTGCCTTGGGGAACTTACAACAGTCTTTAAACATTAAAGAACTGGATGAAACTTAGGTGGAGATACAACTGACCTGTTCCTGTGAAACTCCTGAAGATTTTTGCCCTTTTTGCTGAAGCATCTGGTTTTTGCCCCCTAGAGTGAGTAGGTCTTGGGTCTAGTCCTGAAGACCAGTTTCCATGTACCTGTCAAAGTTCCTAAGACTTTATCTAAAGGATCATTCATTGACTCTGGTCCTTCACAGTAGCAACAGGCCAGGATCTTAAGCACAGATCTTAAAGCAGTTAGTCTAGCTATAGAGAACCAGGTGTCAGAAACTGTTGGACCATTCTTCTTTTAAGTTCCTGTAGTAGTAAGTGCCAAATCCTTTAAGCACAGGGCATATAAACAACTGAAAAAATGGCCAGTGGCATGAAAGCAATCTGGGAGTAAGAAGGTAGTATCACCAAGCCACTCTGAGAAGTTTGCATGCCTAGCCTAGCATAAAGCCATCAGTCCCCAGTGCGTTAATGTCATCTCCTTCTGGCAAACTGCTCACAGAAGCACCACCCTGGCCCCAGCTGCCTACAGGTGCTCCCCCTTACCCATGCTGGTATTTTGACATGCAGTCTGTAGGCCAGGGAGAGCTGGCTACCCTTGACTTATATAAACCAATAGCTCATTGGGGAACTATCCAGTTGATGCAGATAGCTTTCAGATTGGATTGCTTCACATGAAGTTTCAAAATTTCTTATAAATCCCTTATGCAGTTGTGTATTTTGTATTTTGAGGGGAGAAGGGCGGCTTGTATCTGTGTTTTTTGAGGAGAAGTCATGCGTGTGGAGAAACAAATTCAAGATTGCAAAGACATTTCCTATTTTTTGTAACTCACTACCTGCCAAGTGCTAGTAACTGTGAAGTGAAATTAAAAATGATCCATGAATTTCATCTTTAATGAGGAAAACTTGTCATGCCCTTCTGGGGACATTGAATGCTCCTAGAAGAGCACCACTGACTCTACAAGTGCTACAGCTCTCGACTTCTTCCTTTGGGCATGCTTATCCATGGGCTAAAATGTAGAGGGCTACTACAGTTTGAACCACTCTGTGAACTCATATGATTACTGTGAAAGAAGAATATAGTTACAGGTTGCTGGAAGGAAAATTGAATGGAAAGCCCTTGAGATGAAGACTTTCTAAAGGGCAGATTAATGGAGGGCGGGAGGCTGCGGTCAGTAGTTCAATTAGTGACTAAAGGTGAAGGAGATCACAAGTTTCAGGGGTAGTTGCTCTCAAAATTTGGGGCACATTTTTACCTCTGTAATGTACCAGAAACTGAGAGGGTGAATTCTCCACATTGAGGGCAATATTGCATATCAGACAAAAAAAGCCTGATCTGGATTAGTAGGTAAGACTACCTATCACCACAGTAGCTGTCAAGTGGGCTGTAGAGATAACGACCCAACAGTTCTTTGTTTTGGGAGGCAATTCCATTCTTCTATGTGTACATATTTGTGAAATTTGGAACAGATGTTTTACAGTGTTTAATATCTTTTAACAGAGGAAGAGACAAGTATACGAATCAAAACTGATAGACAATGGCTTGCAACTTGAAGCAACAAGATCGGTGAGTGTTCTCTGTGTGATAGGCTGTGTCTGAGAGCAAAGCTGCCCCTATGGGAATAAGGAAACTGGATATATGAATTTATTGAAACTTTTCTCTCCTCTCAGGAGAAAAAGGCCCGCCTTTTCTCCATCAATAGCATCTCTGTGATCTGATGCGAAATCTTTTAAACTTTGTGTCTGTTCCTTCCTCTGCAAAGTAAAAGATGGGAAGCGGGGAGATTAAATAGGTTGTGTTTGCTTAGTGCTTGGAAGATAAAAATTACTGCTACAGTCTGAGGAGAGGTTTTTCCCCTCTTCTGGCTGTGTAGGATGTATGGGAAGCCAGTGGGTGTCTGAGGCAGAATTCCCCTGCCAGGAGAGCAGCACAGGGCTCCTGCATGTGACCCTGCTCCTCGCAGGGCCTGGCACAGTGCAAACAGTTGTAACCATCATGCTTTGTATATTTTGGGCTATGAAGACGCCTGTGGGCAGTTCACGAGCACTGTGATAATGCACACCAGCTGCCAGAGCTGCTGTCTCTTGCAGGAAGGGTTAAAGCCCCTCAGAGCCCCTTTTCTTCTTGCCCTGCAGGGCTGCTGCGATCCATCTGGGTCTCCCTGTCCAGGACAATCACTTCCAGTCTAAAATTACAGTTGTTTGTTAGCCTATAGTGGACTCCAGAAAAGGTCATTTTTGCCCTTCCTCCCAAATTAGACTCAGAATCCATGGCATCATGGTACTTATTTGATTCCTGCAGTAAGAGCTCCTGCTGCACATTCAAGGATGCAGTCTGGCTATTCACATTCATAAGAAAGTGAACTGCTTGCTGGAAGTCTGACACAGACCTGTTGCTATACTTACATTTTGCATTTTTCAATAATTCTGCTGCGATCATGACTGAAGAAATTTTGAGACTGGAAGTTTCCCCAGGCTAGATCAGATATCTACCAATGTTCCTGAGCCAATGAGCTGCATAATGTAATTTTGTGTGGCTGAGGCTCACTAATGTAGGGCATCAATAGAAAGCCTAGAGGCAATGTGTAGACAGGAGCCAAGAGTGGCTTTCAGGGTTCCCCCTGCATACTGGTGCTAGTTTGGGCAAGCATCTGGGAGCAAATGTGCCCCATGCTGTCTTTCTCAGTAGTCTTGGCTGATTCCCCTTTCCCTCTCCCCATTCTCCCTACAAAGCTGGGAATTCATGTTGCCCAGGAGCACCCATGGGTGCCTAGCCTGCTTCCATCAAGTCACGTCGCCCTGGAGTTGTACTTGAACTGCTGGGGAGTCACTGGCAGCTCTAAAGCCACAGCTGCCCTGCCAGGCTACAAGTACAAACACTCCTAATTAACCCGTATGGGGAAGTTTTGTTAAACTTAAATTGCTTTGTAAAATACTTTGCAGAGATGTAAACATTAAGCATTAAGGGAACATTTAGCTGTCTTTTTTATATATCTTTATATGCCTTTGTATGCCCAAGTGTTTCCACCTCATGTCAGTGCTTTTACAAAGCTAATGATACATTCACCGAGATGGACAAAGAATGCAACTTTGAATAGGTCATCTGTGAGCTGTAAAGAGAAAGAAAATTCTGGATAGTTTAAGAAGTGTTATGAAAAATCCTTCACTTTCATTTTCTTACACACATATTTTTAATATTCTTCCATTTTAGGTTTTGGATGAAAAACTTATTTTTGTGAAAGTGCATGCACCTTGGGAAGTGCTGTGCACATACGCTGAGGTTATGCACATCAAATTGCCTCTGCAACCCAATGACCTGAAAACTCGAGACCCAGCTTTCAACTGGTTTAGTAGACTCTTCAGAGTGGATGAAAATATCATCAAACCTGAGCAAGAGTTTTTCACTGCCCCTTTTCAAAAGGAACATTTGTCCAACTTTTATATTCAAGACAAAGACACTTTTTTCAATCCTGCCACTAGAAGCCGAATTGTAAGTCCATGGAGTATTTCGAGCATTTAATCTTAAAAACAAAAGATTCCTGTAATCAAATCAGTGCAATTACCTTCATGAAAGCATCTTGAAAAATTAGAAATATTTGGGATGCAGTAGTCCTGTGTCATTTATGAAACAGCCTGGACAGTCCAGAAGGAAAACATTCCTTACATTTGTCCCATTTCTGTTCCACATGAATTTAAAGAGGGATTTGAATGGTTCATATAGCCTGTGCAATTAATTTTGCCTGCACTGCTTACTCTTTCCTAACTTGATTATATGCTGAAACAGGTATAGCTGTGTATGATGACTTTCAGGTTGCAAGAGACACAAAAATATTTTATAAATTTCAGGTTCATTTTATCCTGTCCCGTGTGGAATATACAACCAAAAACAATGTGAAAAAGTTTGGCATTAACAAGTTACTGGACACTGGAATCTACAAAGCGGCATTTCCCCTTCATGACGTAAGTCCAGTGCTTGTAACTAAAATGTATTTTGAACTAGAGGTCTCAACTATAACTGTGGGATTTCTATCAAAACATACAAGCACTATTGATTGCCTTACTCCTTGACTGGTTATTGTATCCACAGAGTAGAATAGGACGTAGTTTGGCTAAAGAGATTTTCTTCCAATGTGCTGTTGGTTAAAAATCTAGCTCCATAACTGAAAAACAACATGTTTCATTTAGGAGGTGTTAACCTTGTATTCTCTGGGACATGTAGTTCAGTGAAGTGCCTGGCCTGAGTGATAGTTCCGATGGCGCACTGTATCATCAGTTCTAAATCAATTTTAATATTGTTCCTTTTGTTAGTATTCAGGTTTTCAGTATTAAAATTCATATCAAACATGAACTTTTTTAATAAAGCTGTAGGATACAAATCACCTCGTAGGATGCGTGGCAGTCTCACACAGTGAGAAACATTCCCACAGTTCCCAAACATTGTGACATACGTGCAGGGAAACTCAGTTTATGCAGGAAGGCTCTGTCCGGCCAGTCCAACGCCTCACAGGTGATGTCAGAGTCATGCAGACTGGGTTGAATTTCATCTTGCAATGATAAGAAATCCAGCTTTTGTGTCTACGCTTCTGAAGATTTTGAAAGTATATCATTTAAGGAAGCAAGTTATACTGAAAATTGTTTTGCATACAAAGGGTAGCAATAGCACAGAAAAAGAAAATGAAGGAGAAAAAAAATTTCAGAGTCTTTGACTAAGGAAAAACTCCATGTGAGGCTGCAAATAGGATACAGTAAGCAAAGACTGAGGGCTGATTTTCTGCATTATATCTATTATATACCCACACCTTCACACCTTCTACCCATCCGAGCCGTGTCCGAGATGTGTTCTGTTGAGAAGACACTGAGAACACTGGAGGTCAGAACTGCTTCAGCCGTTTGGACTCTGCTTAAAATATTCAGGAGGCCTCTAAGCATTTCAAAGAAATCTTTAAGGCAGAATCAAGACAAATCATGTTTCTTGTAAGTAACCCAAAGCTTTACAGGATAGAATTAATATAATTTGTGACTATCCATTTTTAAGGTTTCCTTTTAAAGATTTAAAACCTGCCTTGCAGGCTATTTCTATCATGGCATGGGGAATTTGGACTCAGTATGCCTCATAATTAATGACTGTCTTTTCATACAATTAAAATTATATATCACAGCTACTCTGAAAACCAAAAGTAGCCTATAGATTTCTACAAATGTCACTTGTCTTCTTGCATCACAGATATAGAATGGAAAATTCCCTCAAATAAGATACGCTTTACTGAAATAGGTTTTCAAATAACCTCGTAAAAAACACGAGGATTATCTCCATGTGAACTTTCTTTTAAATTTAAAACAGAGGCTAGAAGCCCTGTATTTATCCTTCAGACTTTCTAGCCTTCATTGCAGTACAATATTATTTTGAAGCAAAGCATGTTAGCATGTTAGAGCTACTTAAAATCCATTTTAATTCAGTCCTTTTCTCTAATTACAATGGATCCTTTTCTGTTTTCTATTCCTAAGTGCCAAGACGCTGACATGTGATTAGATTTAAGTTCATGATGAGTCTCTGTTATTTTCAACTCACATATGTAAAGCATTTGCTTTTAGCACTCGGTGCCTTTCTGACAACCTTCTATCCTGAATCCTGGTGCACTCCCAGAGCTGCCGTCCTGCTCCATTTCCTGGCTTGCAGTGAGACTGGGCAAAAAGGCTATTCTAGGCTCTGGCTACATGGCATGGTGTCTGCGGAGATGAGAGCTGATCTGTGCTGGTTACATTAATGGTATCTTCTTCTCATGCTCTTTCTGTTTTGCAGTCTAGTTTTAGGCACCTGTCAACTGATCCTGACTGTCCAAGTGAACGATATCTTCTCTACAGAGAATGGGCTCATCCTAAAAATATTTTCAAACTGCAACCCCTGGATTTCATCAGGTTGGTGTGTCTGGGGCTGAACTAATGCAGAGGGAACTGGGAATTTACATAACAGGTCTGGTTTTGCTGCTGTCAAAAGACACACAGCTCAGTACTGAGGGTGGGTGCATATACCCATATCAGCTCATGCATGGGAGCATTTATTGAGCACGGTTTCCTGATAAACCAATTGATGAAAAGGCAACCAGTTAAAATTTTTCTTTGCAGGGTATGATCTTTCTCTCTTTTTCCTTTTTTTTCTCCCCTTCCTATCCTCTTATAAAAGCATAACAGAAGTGGTAGAAATACCCAGCTGTAATACTTCTGCAATCCCACAGTTCAAACCAGAGGATTATGACAATACAAGTTGGCACAAAATGTCTGAAATGACGAGCCATTTGAAACAGAAATGTGAATTTACTTGCATTTCAGAAAAAAACTCTCCCCTCTACAGGAAATACTATGGAGAGAAAATTGGAATCTACTTTGCTTGGCTGGGCTTTTACACTAATATGCTGATCGTGGCTGCAGTTGTAGGAGTTGGCTGCTTTCTGTATGGATGCCTGACAAAGGACAACTGCACATGGAGGTACCTGATCAGGCCTATTTTAATATGACATGCGATTTTAATCAGTCCCCTGCAGAGGGGGCTGTATAGGGTTTGCAAGACACTGCATAATAAAGGAGGCAAAATGAAAGGGTTTGAGAACAGCAACGTTTGTGGATCTGAAGGTAAAGGCATAAAATGTGAGCTAGAAGAGTGATGGATGTCCATGGACCATTACAGCAATAGATATCTGAGAGTTTGTTACTTCATCATTTTACTTATGTTTTGCACTAGGTTCACCACAGCTAGTACAGAAACACGTAGAAAAGAGTGACAGTCAGAAGTTGATAAGAAGTGCCGTAACACATCATTTTCACTGTGGTAATCCTTAAAGGAGATATCCACAGACTTCAATAAAACCCCCAAAATTTCTTTCTTCTCTTTTGAGAGAAGACTAGAGGAAGAGCAACAGCACAGGGGGCTTCAGCTGTCCACGATACGTTAGGAGGAGAGACATAGTCATGACACAGATTCCCTCGTCAGAACATGATGAAGTTCAACCATGGCACAAAGACCCAGGTGTTTTTTCCTGAGTCATTGTGCCAAATCCTCTGCAGGCCATCACACTGTATACCCCCTTCAGGAAGGGTGTTCATCTTTACAAAACGTGCCAAAGGGGTGTTCCAGAGCTCCAATCCTGTGGCCAATTTATAGCCATCTATTCTTATGCCAGTATTATCATTTAGTTAAGTAGTTCATCTGCCTCCCTGGTGTTTACCCTGCTGATGTATTTATAGAATGGAATTATATCACCTTTCGGCCCCCACTGTACTAGGGTAGATAAGCCAAACTCTTTTGCCATCTCTTAGGACACAGATCTGCCATTCCTTGACTCACCCTAGCAGCCCTCCTCTGCATGTTTTCCAATCTGATCCTCCTTAGAAGACCACAGGGACTAGGTAGCCATTTCGCTTTTGCAGCTATTCCTTGCTCTGTAGGTATCATTCCTCTTCCTTCTCCCCTCAGACTTGCTATGATAGCCCCCATGAGCATGCAAGTGTGGGTTTCTTATTGAAGAGTGTGAGATCTTTGAAGAGTTGTTTCATTTTTAATGTGAGCAGTTTTGAGAATTACCACCATGTACAAGGGATGGAAATTATTTTCCCCTCATGTCATCATTTTTGAGATGAGGACTAAGAATGGAAATGGGGATGTGTTGCTGGGGGTGGGGGGGAGCGGAATTCTTGAGAGCAGATCACTGGTAAATTATTTCTCTTTTCCCTGAGATTATTGCACTGTCCTCATGTGTGAAAAATTATTAAAGAATTTAGTGTTGATGAGTGACTGACTAGTTTTGTTTTTAGCCAAGAAGTATGTGATCCCAACATAGGAGGTAATATCATAATGTGCCCTCAGTGTGATAAAGTATGTACCTACTGGAACCTCACCATCACTTGTGAATCGTCCAAGGTAACTACATTTACAGCTTATAGACATGCTGTTGAACTTCAGTTGCACTTTCTGTAAAAAACTACATAAAAAGCAACGTTGTTCCTCCACTAATGTCCTCCAGAATTGCTAGAACTGTGCAAATAGTTGTGCCTTTTGATACAGTGACTGAATTTTGAAAAGTAGGAACAACAATAATTGCTTCACTTTGATCTAAGATGAAAAAATTTGTTTGTTTTTTTTTTTTAATTTCACATATCCCCCAAGTATTTGATATGGGAGTAACAGGGGGGCTTAATCAAAAATTAAACCATTTGGTTTCATTTTGGGATACTTTGTCCTTTCGGGGGAAAAAAAAAGAGAACACATGGTCCGTTACAAAAATCTTGATTCAGTAGCTCTGAATCAATTTTGCTAAGGAAATGTTTAAAGCATGTTTTGACATTTCTGAATTCTGCCCCGTCCCTCACCAAAGAAGTTATCTGGATCTGTGCCTTGAATTTGACCCACATTGTCAAGGAGGAGATGGGTACATCGAGAGGCTGATGTGGGCCATGACCGAAGCTGTGACACAGCTAGTTAGTTGGGACAGAGCCAGACTCTTACTCTGAGTTCCTGTCTAGAGGAACCTGTCTGTCTTTCTCCACTAACTTGTCTCACTAGGCTAATGGTAGCCTTTTGTCATTCCTTTCCATAGATTCAGTCACTCCCAAACCTGCAATTTTTCAGCTATTCATCAAAAATATTTTGCCCAGCTTTAATGTGTTGCTTCAGCGCACTTAAAGGGTAAAAGAAATAAGAATACAGGAACAAGGCTATGACGAAAAGAAAAGGCAAATTGTGACCACAGAGGTATCTCATCAGAATGTGTTTTTACGAAGTAGCTTGATTTGTTGTCATCCCACTCATGAGAACCAGATGTGTCCATTGCCTTTTTGTGGCTGTATTAAAAATACATAACTCTATACTGAGTTCCCACACCAGAAGCACTGTTTTTCCTCTTCCTACACAACAGATGGAAGGAAGTCTGATAACACACCATTTTACTATCCTCTTGTTGCATATTTGGCTTATATTTTTAATTCTGGGCTTAGCATTTAATTTCTTTAATTTACTGGAAGGTGGTGTACATTGACAGAAATTGAGGAAACACTATCAATAAAGATTGTTTATTGAACTACATAAAAGCTAAAAATCAACATGTTCAGTAAGCAGATTCTGTTCTGGGTTGGTAGAGAAGAAAAAATATATAATTGTATTTTAAGCCTTTTTTTCTTTTCCATTTTTCCAGAAACTGTGTATATTTGATAGCTTTGGAACACTAGTGTTTGCAGTATTTATGGGAATATGGGGTAAGTCGATTTCAACAACTGTGGTTTGTCATCTAATTTTGGCCAAGCCTCCAGCATTAGCCAAGAAAACATGGATAAATTTGCAGCAACTTCATTTTCTAGCACCCAGGAATTCATTAGTAGGTAGTTCCGTAGAAGATACGTACATTCACAGGAACTGTTTTTTAGCGTCATAAGAAAACAAAAAATTGTAGAACTTAAAGTTGGTCTTCAGTGTCTGTTTTGTTTCATTTGACTTGGAGAAAAGTCTGAGAGAAGTGATTAGAGCTGCCTTGTGTTCATCCAGCAGGAGCCAGCCACATGCTTAAGTATATCTGGCAGAGGAGCTGGGTTTTTTCCAACGAGTTCTGGAGCTGCCTGTGCCTATTAACAGCTGTGTGACTGCGCAAGGCAATTGAAAAATAGTCATTTATTATATTTCCCAGGAATTTTTTCCTCCTGTCTTTATTTAAGAAACTGATTGTTAAAATTGTAGTAGTTACAAGCACTAGATTTATTTTTTAGCAGAGAAAATGTACCTGAAACCAGGATGTTTTCCACGGGTAAAAACGCTTGGTGCTGTATTCAAGGGATTAGGCGAGGTTTATTTTCCCAGAAATGGTTTTATTTGTTCACATTAGCAACTTTGTTAACCAGCCTTTATTGCACTGTCTTAACGGAAATTACCAAAATAAGTTCAATTCTAGGTCTGTATACAGGATACTACAGAGAAAATAACTCATGTAACATTTTTAATTCATATGTAGGCTGACAAGAATACATAATTTGCTTTCTTTGTAAAACACATTGTATTTTTATTTTTCTACGATGACCTAAAGTGCTTCAAAATAGCTACTGCTTTAAAGAAATAGAAGGTGAAACATATCATTTCAAAAAGAAGATTTCATTCAAAATATATGCTAAAATCAAAATACCAGCAGGAAATTCTCTAAATAAAAGAAAATTAAAAGTTTGATACTAATGTAATGTAATCTTCTCCTGTCATCTGAATAGTTAATTTATTTGCAATTTGCTTTTTAATTAAAATTGTGTTTCCTGTTTGAAGAATGGTTCCAAGAGTAATAATTACAAAGTTAAGCTGCATGGTTATAGTGATGGCTGCAAAGTCTATTAGTATTCTTGTCATAAGTCCACTATATAAAGAGGTGAATTGTATTAGAGAAATTCAGTCAAAATTGTACTGAATCCAAACGACCCATGGTCCTGGTGCAATTCCAGCTGTAACTTTCATCTTGCTCTAATACTTTTGTAGACCTCCTGGTCCAAAGCAATTTTTAGATCTACTATTGCATCATTATCATCAATACACTTTTAATAATTGCATATTTTTTTTAGTGTATTCCCTTCAAAGATCTTAAAGCACTATAAAACACCAGGGAATTTGGCCTCAAGAGTTAGCCCTCTATACATTAATGCTCTGGACCAACACTTCTGCCACTTCTCCCATGATGGTATGACTAGACTGGCAAAGGTCACGAACAAGAGGCAGCTTCCACTTCACTTGCTGCCACCACTGGATCCCTCCCTGAGCAAGATCAGTTAAACAAATATTCTCCAACGGAGGCATTTGTTTTCAGTCCTTGGTGACACAGCTTCAGAGGCAGGATACCTGGGCCATGCTAAATGGCAGTGTTGAGGGACACACAAAAGGGGACACCACAAATTACCAATGTGAGGTGGAATTCACACTCAGATCTCCTGATTCTGAAATGTCATTTGTTTCCACTGTTAAAAAAATGCTGATTCAAAATAAAAGGAAAATGTTAAATCCAGCAGCAGCTCCTTTCCTGCCCTGAAAGACACAGCTTTGCTGCTGGCTTTTCTTAGCTAGTAGAATTTTTCTTTGTATTGCGGCTGAGAGTGCTGTCCCCATGTTATGTGCCCTTCTTTCGCTGTTAGCTCTCACAGAAGGAGGCCCTGGACTTCTGGACTCCCAGACTCCCCAGCAGCAGCTGGATTTGCAGCTGGAGCAAATCAGTGTAGCCTGTAGCTTCCTGTGATTTGGGCTGGGCAGCAGTAAGAGGTTTATGGAAGACTAATCTTCTTGCTCTGCAGGAGAAAGCAGATGTGATCCTCTGGCCCACTGCTTGGAATGGCCTTTGTGCTTCTAAGCATGAAGTAGCGGAGAAGTCCTTGTGAAAGAGGTCCCTGAATAATGAATAATCAGGGGAGGAGGGTTTCCTGGGGTTTCGCCTGCGTGCAGATGCCAAGGTCATCTCACAGCCCAGCCCATGGAGTTTTCTGGGTTTTAAATGCTTCAGTCTGGGGTTTATTGACCACACCTGATTTTGGAAATAACCTTTAATGTTTGGACTTGCAACTGCATGCCATTGATGTTTCATCATTCAGGATAAGGGGCCAAACTAATTAAAAAAACCCACTTTTAGGGCTAATTACTCCCAGACAATGGGAGTAATGAGGAATGCAGTGATGGGATACCAACTCCTCCTGGAGGCAGTGCTGCAGAGCCACACTACGCATTTAATCTGAGGATGCACTGTCTTCAGTAATAAAGCATCTAGGTGCACTGGGGAGTGTGGTGCTGACACCCATCATCCTGAGCTCCTCCCAGCCTTCTCAGCTGGGCCTGTTGTTGCCTCTGCTGCCAGATCTACCTGTATCATGTCTCAGGCCAAGGTAATGAGTTTGGCTGGATCCATGTCTAGCCAGTACCACTTAGGCATCTGTGTACCCGGTCCCTCAGTGCTTCCAGTTGTAGGAGCACAGTCCAGGGAAACTGCTGACCCAGCCTAGAGAGTTTCTAAGCTCCATGCCAGGCAAAAAGAGCTGCAGCCCCTTAGATTCATGCTAGCAGGAGAGGAGAGGAAAGATAGCTGTGTTTCAACCGCTTTACGTGAACCATCATTGGCTCTTGTAGTTTGCAGACTGATAATTTGTCCACACAAAAACTGCAGACTGAATGAACATGAGCTTTTCCTTGTGGCAATTTTTGGCATACTAAGTTCTTCTTTTCTAGCAGTCATGCACTCCCCAGCATTTTGTCTTCACCTATCCAATCAGCTTGCTTTCTTACATATCCCATGATAAACTTTTTCAAAAGCAGTCTATAATATGAAATCCAAAATGCTCATATTCTAGCCTTAGGCAGAAAGCAAATAAATTTATCTTTATTCTTTAGCATGTGATTACAACACCATTTACTCCAGGTTTCTCTTATTAAAGTACCTATATATTCAAAGCAATATTCAGTTGCATAAAGAAGTAGATCCAGTTATTTTCACCATCACATTAGCCAATAAGGGTTTTGTTCCATGTCTGTGGAAACCTATATGGAAAACTGAGCCGTATGTTATAGCCCAGGGGGTCAAGCAGTGTCCAGCGCTCACATGGTATTGCTCACTTTGTTTATCTTCTGGATAGTTACTTTCTTTTTGGAGTTTTGGAAGCGACGGCAGGCTGAACTGGAGTATGAATGGGACACAGTTGAGTACTTAGAGCAAGAAGAACAAGTCCGCCCAGAATATGAAGCTCAGTGCACTCATGTAGTAATGAATGAAATCACACAGGTAAGGAATATTTTGGTAACTGGTGATGGCTACTGCAATAGACGTGTTTTGAGAGAACACTATGAAAGTGGTGAATCTAGACTGGAGCTGTATAAATCAGCAGTGCTTCAAGAAGAGTTGATAAGCTGGCTTGGAAATAGTGAACTTATAAAGTACAGATGTGTGGGAGGGAATTTATACCTAACTGTAGGCACCTTAAAGTAGTTGCCTGTTTGAGGAGTTTGCACTGCTGAGATTCCTGTGTCATAAATAAACAGAAGTAGGCATCGTCCCCAGCTTAGGAGACTAAGTCTGCTTTATTAAATCTCCCAAGAAATGATTCAGTGTTGCTGCCAGAGGCCAAGATCACAGAGCATTTGCTATCTTTGCCTAAGAATGCATCAGGAAAAAAGGGTGAAATAGAGGGAAAGATGTTGCATTATATATCATGCCAAGACTGTTTTTTTAACCAAAGATGTTTCTGTTTGAAACTTATAAATAGGTATTGTTGCTAAGTGCATGTGGATTCAATTACGATTAATAACAGCAAACTCACAGGGCCAAGGATAATCCTCATTTCAATGAAATAGGATTCATATTTATGAGGATCTTACTTTAGATCTCTATTTATTATACATTTTGAGTAGCTTCAGCTTCTGAAGCTCACTCCAGCTCAGCTTCACTTTTTACTATTCTCTGTCAATATATTACCCTGACATTTATCTGATCATTTGCATTGCTTTCACATTCCATCCACATTATACTAATGTTTATTAGAGGGCACTTGGAAAGTTTCAAAATTAACTGCCATAGTTGGAACTATCCTATATAGCTCTTTTTATATCTCGTACTACACAAAACCTGGTTCTTTTTAAAAGCTTATAAACCTATGCCACCTTTAATGTGTAAAGTCACAGTTAGAAAGTTCAAAGAGTGAAGAATATGCTAAAACATAATTATTTTGATCCTCAGAAATCGTACAAAGACTCAGTCAATTTTCACACCACCACATTGAGGTAGGCATTTTCCTTGGGAAAGCCATCCCATTGTTCCTATGGGATAAATTGAGAAATCTGGAGATCAAGGACCAAAATTCTAGTGCCTGCTAATTTTAGCCAATGAGGTTTGGAAGCTAATGATTGGTCTTGGATGCTATGATCAGCCAAGAAAGATAGGTATGTTGAAAACGACTATGCACCCTGTCATAGCTGAAGTCAGTAAGAGCTGAGGACACTCAGCCTCTGTGGAAGTCATTTTTGTCTTACAATGGGCAGCAAAAAAAAAAAAAGGCACATGTAATCAGGCAAGACTTTTGAAATCATGAATAAATGTGAGTTTCCAGGACAACAAAGCAGGAAAGGAAACAAAACCAGAGACTTCTTTCCTTTTTTCTGCCTTTAATATCATGAAGCGATTAATTGCAGCACCCAAAAAATATTAAGAAAAGATTGGGTGCATCCTTCATCTGTTTCTAAATCTTTTACAGCAAGAAGAGCATGTGCCATACACTGCCTGTGGGAAGTGCATACGGATGACTTTCTGTACAAGTGCAGTCTTCTTCTGGGTAAAGTTATCCTCTTGTTCTTTTACCTCATGAATTCACTTGTCTAGTCAATGTCTAAAAAAAGATCCTCGTGAACTCAGCAAAAGGTAACAAAGGAACAGGTTCAGTTGGATTTCCATCTCATGCATAAACCAAGCCCATAAGGTATGGACTCACCTGGAGGAGGTAACTGTAGTCACTAAATTAGCGTACAGTCAGTACAAAATATGTCAAAATATCCTGCAGGTGTAGCTTATGAGTTATGCTTGTGAATGTAGTCCATTGGTTTTTCCCTCATTATTTTAAGATAGATGTCTTTGCTTTTGGGGAGGAGAAAGGAAAGACTTTGGTTTATATGCTCTCCTCCCCGCCAGGTTCTATCCTACTTGTTCCAGCCATTTGCTTCAATATCATGTCTCACAGTCCTGGGCCTCTTTCAGGTTTTTTGTTTCACTTAACAGAGCAAAGCTGGGTGCTCTGTAATCTTCCAGAGCTGCTGCTTTAATTATAACTAAAACTTGAAAGTAGTCCAGTCACCCATGAAACTATATCTAACATCGTGAGCATGCCCAGAGAGGTCGCCTTGAAAGGCTTAGTGTTTTAGCATGCTGTGTGTCCTCCTTGCCTGTAGCACAAAGAGCAGCTGGAAAAGACCTCATCCTAGGTGACAGGACACAGATAGGAGATAGAGTGGTGGCTGGCAGCCCAGGAGAACCTCAATGCTAACACGGCTGAAACACAAAGGAAAGAATACTGGCTTGCTGTTGGATTTAAATAGGCAGGACTTCAGGTTGAAGGGAAGAGATTTGGTCTGGATTTGTCATTTGTGTTACTGCACCTCCCTTATGTGCAGGGAGCGGGGAGGTAGGTGTATTCATGGCAGTTTGCAGAGGTAGTGAAAAAAAGATTCACAGCTCAAGGATCTCAATCTGAATAATAGCTAGAGAACTAGCAAGAAATAAAAGCAGGAGGAGAAGCAGAAAGAGAGGAGATGGTAAGCAAGATGGGGTGCATCGATCGTTATTACAGCTCCTGCAGAATACATGACTTGGCTTTAAATTTGTCTATTCCTTTGAGGGGTCTGTAGTCTGTAATATTATCATGTGAAAGAGAAGGTACAGCCCCCTCCATAATCAATGCAGACCTGCTAGTACATTTGCCATCCTGCCAATTGCCCAGTGTCAAAAGAGGGAGATTTCTTCCATCACATGCCACAGGGTGCAAGATTTGATTATGCATCTCATTATCTTCGCTCGCATCGCTACAAACTTTGTTATTAGTCATAAACCAGACCATCTTTCTTTCCTGCAGATTGACTATGCTGCATGAAAAAATGGCTTCTTTTATGGGTTCTAAATCTATTGCCTTCTATCTTATTTGAGCATCTTCTTGCACTCATCTTACGTGATGGAATGACAGGCACACAATCAGTTTTCTTTTGCCTATTGTAAAAAGTATTTCAAACTCACTTTTTCCCAAAGCCAGTGGTTCAATATTAACATCTTTCTTGTGTTCCCTTGGCAGATTCTTTTGATTATTGCTTCAGTTATTGGAATCATTGTCTATAGGCTCTCGGTTTTCCTGGTGTTTTCTTCAACATTGTCACAGCATATTAACGGAACAGAGGCGATCCGCAAGTACCTGACTCCACAGACAGCCACTTCAGTAACTGCTTCGCTCATCAGCTTTATAGTCATTATGGTTCTCAATGTCATCTATGAAAAAGTGGCGATCCTGATTACTGACTTCGGTATGCCGCTGCTGTACCTCAGATAGAAACTTGGTGTAAAATAGCAAGAAAAAATAGCATGTATATGTATAATAAGAACTCTAATAAATGAACACCTGTACCACATATTTCAGAATTTTGCCACCAAATCACACAATACCTAGAAATTTTCAAATCCAGATCTTCTCAATATCAAAGGAATATGATATTCAGCTCTTTGCCTGAAAACTTGTACAGCCAGCATGAAAGATCAATTGTTTACAGTTTTGTGCATGTGAAACAGACAAAGCAAATAAAATTACTATAATAACCAAGCTTTATGAAAACAGATCAGTAACGCATAACACATTCAATTACATTAGCTTTTGTTTATGGGGAGAATAGCTATTTTCTTGTAAATAAATGAAATAAGGTCACTGTTCCAAAGCTAGATACCATTCCCATGTTATTAAATAGATAAACAGTCACAAATATTATTATTCTTTATATCCAGGCCATCAACATTAAAGTAGCTATTTTACTTTAATGTGTGAAGTAGTGCCGTGTTTTAATATATTGTTTCATCAGTTCAGAGTGTTACATTTGCATCTTTCCTGAGTGTGCTGGATTTGGGTGCTTTTTTTTTCCCTGAGTTATTGGAATTTTTGCATGTTCTTTTTCTTTGTTGTCAGGGAACAAGTTCTTTCCTTTTTACAACACATATAGTTTTAGAATTAGCATAATGGTTACAGTATACATGGGGATTATGTACAATCTAATTCATAATGTTCTCAGTCTTATTAAGGAATACAAGGCATACACATACTTTTCCAGCTGAGACTCTAAAGCAGCTTGTAGGTTACTTGTAGATTGTCTTTTTTTTTTTCTTTTTTTTTTTTTTTTAATTGCAGAGCTTCCAAGGACACAGACTGAATATGAAAACAGTCTGACCACAAAGATGTTCTTGTTCCAGTTTGTCAACTACTATTCTTCATGCTTCTACATAGCCTTCTTTAAGGGTAAATTTGTAGGTCACCCTGGAAATCCAGTTTATTGGCTAGGAAAGTATCGCAATGAAGAGGTAAGAATGTATGACAGTGTTTGTTTTTAAAAAGCAGGAGCCAGTAGTCTGGGTATTTTGCTACAGTTAGGACTGTGTAACGTAGTTGTACATATTTAACATGAGGGTTCAAAAATGACTGCCTCCCAAGCCAATTGCCTCCTTAGTAACCCCTAGCATAAATGAATATGATGCAAGACCAGCTGGGCTTAGAAATGTATTACGCATACCCAGACAAGCTTATTTTCTTGTGGTCCAACAACCTGTGAATCAGCACAGAGAAGAAGGGGAGAACATCAGTAGAAGCATTTCTGTTCTGCTGGGTGACCCTCGCCTGGTGACAGCACAGTACAAAGCTGCACGACCTCACCTGGTATTTCACTCTTTCACTGGTGTCCTGTCAACCCACCACATATGACTGTATGTGGCCTGGAATTGGCTTTTGCATACATTACTAGAAAGGTTTGCTTAAACAGTCTTCTTGCATTGCTTTAAGAAATGTTATCATAATAAAACAGGGATGCGTTACTTTAAATGCTTCATTCATGCCTGAAAAGTTACCCAACTTCAAAAATTTTTCATGTTTCTCCCAACCTTCAGTGTGATCCAGGCGGATGTCTCCTCGAACTCACAACTCAGCTTGCCATTATAGTAGGAGGTAAAGCAATCTGGAACAACATTCAGGAAGTGCTTCTTCCGTAAGTTCAAATGATTAAGTAATCTGCTCTTTCATATTTGAAAACTACTGCTTTTGCTTGATGCATTCAGGCATTTGGTCACTAAATTTGGTAGGCGCATATTGTATTCTAAAAGAATAAGACTAATCTTTTGGGGCCTTTTTAGACAGTTTGGATATTTTCAGTCTGGTAGCTCTGAGCTCCTGTCTCTGTTGTTCTGACTGATTCTAGTTCTAATCAGAAATGCTTCCTTCCTCTGCAAATCAGACTCAATATGTTTCAGGTTGGATACTTAAAACTGAAGCAATAGAAGCTCTGAAAATATTAAACTAAATACTGTTGCTTAATACTGAGTGGAATGATTTGTTGTTATACACTAGGCTTTTAAAAATCATGCATAAGTTATTAATTTAACTCATTTAGTTTTACAGTCATATTTGACATTTATAGTGCCTATACATTCTTCTTCAGTGGGGCAGATCTCTGGAAGGTCATGTTTTAATGTAAACAATAAGCAAAGTGCTAACCACAAATGCCCTCTCCATTTAATTTGGGTTAAGATACTATCCAGGACTCTGTTCCTTCTCCCAGGACTTGTTCTTTATTTTGTGCTGCTCAGTGGCTGTTATGTTGCTTGGAGTACGGAACTCCCAGTTTGCTCATGCCCTCCTGAATGCCATATGCACCAGCCCACAGCATTGTATTCCCTCTGGCTGTGGTTCTTCCACGCCCATGAATTCTGCTCCCTTGCTGCACGGTGTCCCTGAAGTGGGTGTCATAAATACTGTGTAGGGTTGAGCCTAGGGTGCTCTGCTGAGATACAGTTCCTCCAGACCCCAATGCTCCGTATATGCTGCTGGTTGCAGGATGGACCTGTAGACCCATCCTGCTTTTCACCATCTTCTTTTACCTGGGGAAGGGTCCCTAGACTGAGTATGCCTGCAGATGTCAGCTCCAGCCATAGACAACTGACTCCCCCTTCTGTGTACAGAAAATATATTCACCTGAACAGAATTTTTAATTCACTTCCCAGGGTGACAAGTGACATTTAGGTGTTGAAATGCTGGGTATTGCTTCTGGATCTGGTTCTTAACTGCTCTCTCATTTTGCATCTCTGCAAGTATAAAGAGAATCATTTTGGTTTTTTCTCTGCTGATAGACATTCGTCCCCACCCCTCTTTTTTTTAATATGGTTCTTTGCTGAAAATGGCTACAGCCAATTCATCAGTTTTCTTAAATTCTCATGCAAGCCTTTCAGATGGGATCAACCTCACCTCGATCCCTGGGAAGGTGAAGGAGCAGCTAATCCTAGAAATCATTTCCAGGCACATGAAGGACAAGAAAGTCATCAGGAATAGTCAGCAAGGATTCATCATGGGGAAGTCATGGTTGACCAACCTGCTAATGTTCTATGATGAAATGACTGGCTCAGTAGTTGAGGAGAGAGGGGAGAGCAGTGGATATACCTGGACTTCAGTAAGGCTGTTGACACTGTCTTCCATAAAAGCCTCATAGAGAAACTGTTGAAGTATGGGCTGGATGAGCAGACAGTGAGGTGGATTGTAAACTGGCTGAATGGCCGGGCCCAGAGAGTGGTGATCAGCAGTGCAAAGTCTAGTTGGAGGCCAGTCAGTAGCGGTGTACTCCAGGGATCAGTACGGGATCCTGTCCTGTTTAACATCTTCATTAATGATCTGGATGAGGGAACAGAGTGCACCGTCAGCAAGTTTGCTGATAACACCAGACTAATAAGTCAGAGTGTTGTGCCACCACCCAGAGGGACCTTGACAGGCTGGAGAAATGGGCTGACAAGAACCTCATGGAATTCAACAAGGGGAATTGCAAAGTCCTGCACCTGGCAAAGAACAACCCCACGCACCAGTATATGCTGGGGGCCACCCAGCTGGAAAGTAGCTTGGCAGAAAAGGGAATGGGTATCCTGGTGGACACCCAAGTTCAACATGAGCCATCAATGTGCCCTTGCAGAAAAGAATGGTATCCTTGGCTGCATTAGGACAAACGTTGCCAGCAGGTCGAGGGAGGTGATCCTTCCCCTCAAGTCAGCAATGGGGAGGCCATACATGGAGTGCTCTATCCAGTTCTGGTCCCCTCAGTAAAAGAGAGACATGGACATACTGAAGAAAGTCCAGCAAAGGGTCACAGGGATGGTTAAGGTACTGGAGCACCACACGTACGAGGAGAGGCTGAGAGAGCTGGGACCGTTCAGCCTGGAGAAGAGAAGGCTCAGGGGGATCTCATCAATGTGTACAAATACCTGAAGGGCGACAGTAAAGAGGGAGCCAGCCTAATCTCAGTGACTAATGCCCAGTGACAGGACCAGAGGCAATGGGCACAAACTGAAGCACAAGAGGTTGCCTCTGAACATAAAGAAACACCTTTTTTACGGTGAGGGTGACCAAGCACTGGCACAGGTTGCCCAGAGAGGTTGTGGAGTCTCCATCCTTGGAGATATTCAAAAGCCGTCTGGACCTGGTCCTGGGCAACTGGCTCTAGGTGGCCCTGTCTGAGCAGGGGTGTTGGACCAGATGACCTCCAGAGATGCCTTCCAACCTCAAATATTCTATGATTCAGTGAATTTTGTGATCAGAAGGAATTAATCTGTCTAACCACAGGGCTACATTTAACTTGATTTTTTGTTACCTTGAATTTTATGTGGTCATTCACCTGTACAACGTAAGTATAAATCACTATGGTTCTGATATATTTCTCTTTTACAGTCTTATTTATGGTTGTAAATAACTGCTTTCAGGATAAGGCAACAGAAGATTATACTCATGTTTGAAGGAAGTTTTCAGTAATTCAAGGATAACTAAATCCACTGTTCAAAGCTCTAACAGCACAAATGTCAATTTTTTCCATTTACTGAATTTCTTAGGTTATTTTACCAATGTTAGTGGTCTTTTTCTCCCTGGCTGATAGTTGGGTTAAGAATCTAATCGGAAGATACTGTGCAGCTGCTAGATCAGAAAAAGTTGTTCCACGCTGGGAACAGGACTACCACCTGCAGCCCATTGGAAAACTTGGACTGTTTTATGAGTATCTTGAAATGGGTAAGTGGCAGTTTAGTTCGGATTTGCTATCACTGCTGGATACAAACATGCTGTAAAAGAAAATCTTCATACAAGCACTGCTTAATAAGTTTATAGACAGAGGAGCCATGAATGTTTTCCAAGGCAAGTTTTGATGAGACATTATAGATAGTTTTGCAAGCTTTTATTAAGCAGCTATACCTCAATCCAATTTATAATTAGGAAGCAGCACATGACTGTTCAAGGAGGAGAACTGCTGCTTCTTTGCCCCATCCTCTGAGAAAAGCATCCAGAAGGCAGACCACTGCCATGTTCTGGTGTTGGACAGCAGAGCCCTGTGTCAGACTGCTCTGACGGGGATCTGCAGTCACTAGTACTTGTCACTGGTCTCTTGGGACCTGGTGTATCTCTGGTTCGTTGCCACCATCCGTTCTGTCACAGCATTGCCAGCATACTTGTGGCAGCACCCAGACACCAATAACATGGTTGTTAGTTTGGGCTTTCCAGCACAGCACTGAGACAGATAGTCATTAGATTTCCAAGTGTTCATGATGGAGACATAAGAAACAAAAGGATGCTTAAATACCCTCAATAGTTCCTCTTGGTGTGCTGTGACTTGTAACATTTTCCTGTCCCTCCACCTAGCAGGTGTTTTCAGTACTGTTATGCTCTTAACTTCTCATACATAAGATTTGCTAGAAACTCAGCTACTCTTTCTTGCCTCTGTCTCCCACAGTTGGAGTGTATAAAGTATACATGCTAATATACGCTTACCTGCAGTAAGTGAAAGCCTCATCAATATATGTAATCTCTCCCTTTGACAGTTATACAGTTTGGCTTTGTCACTCTGTTTGTGGCATCGTTCCCCCTGGCTCCTCTTCTGGCTCTTATTAACAATATGTTGGAAATCCGGTTGGATGCATGGAAGCTGACGACCCAGTTCAGGCGCATGGTTCCACAGAAGGCACAAGACATTGGTGCCTGGCAGCCCATCATGCAAGGCATAGCCATTCTGGCGGTAGTCACCAATGTAAGTACTGGGTCAGCAGCTGTCGAAGGGAAAATGCCTTCAATGCAGGTGTTGCATCCAAACATGGGAATGCCACACGTGGCAATGAAGCACTTCAATGATCCTAAATGAATTATGAGCATCAGTCCCTTAAGATTTTAGTCCCTATGAAGTAGGTTCTCAGTTACTTTCCAGATGTTTTGGAAACAGAATATGGCTACTGTCTAAAATATTATATCTAAAGAAAAGAAATTTTATTTAGAGTTGCTAAAATCTTCAGAAAAATCTGTTCCATATGAAGACTATTTTTCCATGTGAAGCACATCTTTCCTAAAATTGTAGTGCATAGTACAGAAATCTTTTTGGACAGTCTACAGCAAAATGCATGAATTTTGAAAAAATTAGGTTGCAGCTTAGCTAAGTTATAACTGATTGTTGCTTCGAATTGTTATAATTCTTATGGTCATGTCTATGTGTTTGAATTTGGCCTTACGCAATTTTGCACTTAAAACAGAAATTCAGTTTTTTTCTGGTGTACTTAAAAATACAATGTGTACTCAAAATTGCAGCACTTACCTTTTGAGATCAGAATGAATTTTCTGAGAATTTGCAAATTAATCTGTTTAGAAAAACTTTTTTTTTCTGATTAATATATCCCTAACAATGAAATTCAGACCTTTCAAATTTCCTATATCATTAATTCACCATGATCTTACACATAGGCTGCAGTGTGGGGAGAAAAATAATCCATTGGACTTTACCACTGTGAATTATTTGATTGCTTATTCTTAAACACTAGCTAATACGTATTATCTTTCAAAAAAAATCCCACTGCTGACCTTTCTCAAAAGAGCAGTGACCACTGGTTTCCTCTGCAGGGATAGTAACACCACACACTGTCCATGGTTAACAGCTTTTTTCAACAAGCTCACCATTTTCTACTGTTATCAGTGAGATCAGAGATTCTTTCTGACACACTTAAAGGTAGTTACTTTCTCCATGACCTCGTCCTTGCAGTAACAGTACCTTATCGCGCTTAGAATGAGTTTCTGGAGAAAGCAGTTGAGTCTGGAGACAAGAGTTCATCTTAGCCCAAGCTTTCACAGGAGGAGTTCTTCCTGTTTGGAGAATGGTGGACTTTGGGTAAGAGGAGGGAGATGGAGCTGAGCACTCTGCCATAGATGCTAACTCGATAGTTAGGGAACTTACTTCAAGCAAAATAGCAATTCAAATTTAAATAAGGGCATGAACATATTTTCCTGTATCTCAGGCACCTTCTGTAGTCATTAGGTGCTTGGCTGGTCTGGGGTCTCAGTCCCAGGGGTTCTGCTTTTCAGAAATAATGGAACAGGTACATGCACCTTCTCTTCCCACACCCAGATGAACATCCCTCTCTCTTTTTTCCTCCCATTTTTAAAAGTCTTCATTTTGCCCCTGGAAAGATGAGGCTATTTTCGAAGAATGGGAAGATGAGCATCCATGACCTGACTGCCTATTGGGTTATCATCTTCTCAGTAGCTTGTTTTCATTATTTTGGGGGTTGAGGGTGGTACCATGTAGAAATAGGAGTCCAGGGTGGATTTCAGTGATTAGGAAAATTTTATGTGTCACCCTCAATTACCAGACCTATTTTCAGTTATTTTAAGATCTCCCAAAATGGCCATTATTCTTTTTCAGAACTTTATTTCACACTATAGCAATTCAACAGGTATGATAAACATACCTAGGATGTAGAGAGGAGACTCGGGAGGACGTAAAGGCAGAGAATTAAGTACAGAGAAATGTCAGAAGAAGAAAGGGAACTTGAAGATGGAAAATTTGCAAGACAGTCTGGGAGACAGACAACGAGCTAGAGCATATGCTTCAGCTGTTTTGCACTGCTCTGCTGAGGCAAGCCAAACATAAATCCAGCTGTTCCATGGGCATGTGAAACATCCAAGGCCTACTAGTAAATCTGATGTTAAAATTTAAAACAAAAATGATACAACTTTGGTAATACACGTTCAGACTGTTAGAACTGTTAGGCCGCACCAGAGATACTTCAGGACTCTAGTTTTAGTGCCTGTGTAAAAAAAATTGTTAATGATAACTCTCCTAGCAAATTATGGAGATAGTGCAAATTCCCAGATGAAGCATAGCTATGGTAAAGTAGAGTTAACATCACAGGTGCATCAATACCCTTTTTTTGAACTATGCTGCTACAAAAATAAAATAAAAGGCAAAGAAGTTTCTGGTGCCCTGGAAGAAACACAAATATGTTATGGTATTGGATAAGCTAATTGTCTTTCCTAGTCAATCCACCTGGGTCTGAAAATACCACTATGAAATAAAAAGTTGGATATACATCTTAAGATTACTTTAAAATATTGTTATGAGTACCTCAGTAATAGTTCTTATGATATTCAGGGCACAGTTAAAGTGGCTTTGGTGACCTTATGGTGACTCAGACTCATGTAGGCTTCTGTTAGGAATGTACTCATTCCCTGATGTAGATTCTGCAGAAAAATGACCCAGCAATAGTTTTAGTGTCTATCGCTGCCCATCCACAACCCACCTGAGGCTAACTGGAGCTTTGCAACCTTTTTTCACTCCAAATTCCTCCTTATGTGCTATACTCCTCAAGGCATCACTGAAAACATGGAGTCTTCAATGTGCAAAAGTATATTGACAGCTTAGTTTTACTCTCTGTCCTCCTTGACAGGCACTCAATCCCAATGTTCATGTGACTGTTAACTGCAAGCATGTTTCTTTTAGAGTCACACTTTCTGAAGGTCTCAACATGTTAGATAGAGTTAATGTCAATGTGAATGTAGTGCATTTGCCGCTGACATCGGTGGGGCTATTAGCATGTGAGGAGCACAACACCAGACACTGTCATGTTCAAAAGGCCCTGCTGCAGGTGTTGAAAGGACCTCAAAGAGATCAGTATTTCTTGCTAATGAAGTGTGGGCTATAAAGCCATATACTAGGTCAAATGCTAGAAGCTGTTTTCTTCCTTTAAGTCTGTTTTTCTCTTGTTTGACAGCCAGGATCTAGTGTAGGCCATCAGTCTTCCCTTTATCATCCCTTCCTTGATTTTTCCTTACTACACAGAAACTGTTTCTTCTCTTCTCTGTGACTTGTTACAGATGATTAGACTTGGGTAGTGTATCATCTTCCCCTTCATGCATTACCTTCGGAACACCTGCTAGTAGCTTGCAAGCAACTTTTGCACAAAACTACCAGTTTTGCAACTTGCCGCTCAGGCACTGGACTTGCTGCTGCGTGATACCAAAGCATCTGTTGTTGATTTGAAGACTGATTTTAATTAGTTATGGTATAAATGGAAAACTGTGCACAGTAAAGCTTGGGAAGTAGAGAATGTGCTATTTGTTTGTAGTTCTCTAGTGCAATACTCTGAAATGCAGCCCATAACTCAGGAGGAAAAAAGTTTTTCCTTTGAGAGGATGCCGTAGGATTAGCTTTCGTATATCTGTCCTTGCAGCTCTCTGGAGCACATCTGGAGATCATTCCGAGAGAGGGAGGAGAGTGGGACAGGGTTCAGATTTAGGATGATGAGAGACCTGGGGCCTTGCAAAAAATTCAGTAAGAGCAAATATTAAGTTGTGTGAAGACCATATTCCAGCATCTTTCTAAGTGATACACAGAAGCAGCATCAAACTTGTTTGGTCCAAACGGAGAAGGGATTTTTTTTGCCTTACTGTTCAGTTGCTATTAGTTCATTTATGGTCTGACTGGATGAGCTAATGAACAGAAAGAAATTATATTTAACTAAAACTTTCTGTGCTTGTACTTCAGTTAAAAACAGAGCAATTTAGGTGTGAGGTCTTCTCCCTGCAACTGCAAGACACAGTAATATATATTGCTTGCCAGCCAAAAACACCTACTCTGCGTGTAAATATAAACAACAGATAATTTTAACTTCATTGCACACTAGCATGTAATGCTTAAAAACAGTTTTTAAAAGTGCATGCCAACTACATTTGATTTAAGCCGGAGTACTGTACAAAAAAAAAAAAATCTTATCCTTGAAAACTTTAAACAAGTTTACTTTAGTCTTAGGATGCCTCCCTTTTCTTTTTCATCAACCAGATTAACTTCCTTCAACTGAACTCAATTGTAACAATATTCTGGAGAACCAAATCTAGATTTTGGACAACAGTCTCAGTCTTAAGTCTTTTTTCTGCAACTGTTGTTTTAACTAGAGTTTAGTTTCTCATGTACTTCAAAGTACTTCAAAAGGTAAGACATTAGGATAGTGCTCAACATTTGGCAGTGGTGCTACTTGAGATGGGGTGGGTCTTGCACCCTTTTCAGCTCTGTGCCCTTTCCCTTTCCTGTCTTTCACCCTTGTTGCTGTCTCTTGTGTTGTGCTGGCACCAGCACTTTGACAAACACAGGATGAACCAGATCAAGGAGTGGATCTGGCCAGGATTGCTCACCAGATCAGTGCCATGATCAATCTGCTGCACAGCTGCATGAATTCATGAGTGAACTGCTAGGGGCAAAGGCAGAGGGAGGGTGGTTGTTTTAGCTAGCACTGCCACCAAAGTGTTGTTTGAGGAACTGTAGAAGAGGTGTCTGTGGTTGTTTTTTATCTTTCTCCTCTCTCCCCTTCCCTTTTTTTCAACTGTTCGAACTACCTCCTCAGGTTGGGGCTGTCTTGTGGGGAATGCTGCAAGAAGGTGGACAGTTTTTGCCCCATCTCATGAAAATAAGGAAATACAGACTGCATGAATTGCAAACTGGCATGAAGGGGAATAAAATACAGATATTAACCAGCTCTTATTTCTCTTTTCTTGCCTACTACTGCTTAACTTTGCTGCTTCCTCTGTCCCACGCTTTTCCTATGGCTTTCTTGTGCCCCTTTTATGCATCGCTGCCTAAGCTTCCCTCCCCCTGATCCCATTAGATCTCTACTTCACACCTTTCTCCTTCATGTCTCTACCCCGGTTCTTTCCATCCCTGTTGTCAAGTGTTTTTTTCCCCTGTGGTGGGACAAAAGACGTCTCTTTCAGCCCTGGAGTGCAGCTCGTCACTCCTTCTTAGGTGCTGGGCACCAGAGACGCCTGTCGTCATGAGTTGGCCAGGCAGCCTCTCGCTAGGCACTCAGCTGCAGATCTTGCCAGTGGAAAGTCTTCCTCACAGGGAAACCTTCTGAATTTACAATAGCAAAGGAGGAGATTGGATTAAACATAGTTAACCTGTCCTCCAGAATGGGATGTTTTGGGAAGTTCACACGTTTAGAAAAGACTTCCCACGACAAACCCACAGATCCAATTTCCTACCCAGTTTGTAAGTAGCAGATTGAGTAGGAAAGGGACTCTCTAGGGAGCAAGATAAAAACAAATGGTCACATCATATGTAAAACAGCACTATGCAGCTGCTGCTAAAAAAATTAACTTGGCATCAAGAGCAGTTTCCACATGTACTGACACCGAAACTTATGAGGCAACAACTGCCAAGATGAATTTGGGCTGGCTAGCACCTCAGAAAGAGTGGGATGTTTCTAGGGTCAGAGATGGATCAGCTATATAAATAATTTATTTAATTCTTGTACTCAAACCTCAGGCTTCCTGGTGAAATTTAATTTTCTATTATTGAAGGACTCTTCCATTGTTTCCATGAATTTCTTCAGACAGGATTTCTTTAAGCATCTCATAAGTACATCTGATAGCAAGCACATTTGCTGAAGGTTACCTTAGAATACTTCAAGGTGAGTTTGGCTGCTGACCTCCACTGCATGCTCATGAGGAAAGAAATGCATTTTAGTATAACTTTTTTAAGGTATCCAGCAGAGCTAGCATAATTTAAAAACCATACAGAGTACACATCCCAGAAAGAGATTGTTTTATGCCCGAGAGTGACTACATGCTCATTTACAGAGGGAGCCACTGACTGGAAAAGCACGTATTTTCTATTTTTAGCTCATACTGTAACTTTTGAGATACTAAGTACATGGCAAAGCCATACATATTAAGGCTTATTTCTTAAACACTACTCTGCTTTTTTGTCTTCTTTTTCTGAAATGCAGGCTATGATAATTGCTTTTACATCTGATATGATTCCTCGTCTGGTTTATTACTGGTCCTTTTCAGTCCCTCCTTATGGGAGTCACAGCAGTCACACTATGAAAGGGTATATAAACAGTACACTTTCCATCTTCAATATATCAGACTTCAAGAGTGCAAGCAAGCCATTTTCCCCTTGGTTTGGGAACCAAACAACATGCAGGCAAGTGTCAAATAACCAGTCTTTTCCAATGAGAAGAATAAATATATTTTTTTACTATCTAAATCATCTAATTCAGTTAACAATATCCAGTAAGAATGTTAAAACACAGCAAAAGCCAGAATATTTCGAATGGTAGAACTGAGTGGAAGTAATCACCCATAAGTTTGTGCTACTCAGAAAATACTTACTTTATTTTGTTTTTCTTATAGTTGATAGTCTTCAAAAAAAAGCACTTCAAAAAGACATTTCAGCCAATTATAGCTTATTCTGCAGATACAAAGTTTACCCATTACTGCAGTTACGTGCAGCTAACTGTTCCTGGATGCATTAAACAGGGACATGTCTTGCTCCATCCTCTGGCCACAGTGCCTTACTGCAGAGATGCCTGAGACTAAATCCTGACTTTCCTACATTGCTTTCAGATACCGGGATCTCCGCTACCCGCCTGGTCACCAGCACCAATATGAGCATAACATATACTACTGGCATGTCATTGCAGCCAAGCTGGCTTTCATCATTGTCATGGAGGTAAGTGTACGGGGTTTTGAGCGTTACTTATTTAAACTTCTCTTCCCTCCATGCAGAAAATCCTTCAAAGACGTTGTGTTCAGGCGCAGCTGTCAGAGCTGGTGATGTGTGCTAGCATGGGCAAGAGCTTGGGAGATGTAAATAAAGTGTAGCACCATTAGAAAAAGATGTTTCTGAAGTCATGACATCAGCAAAGGATTGCCCCATGTGTTTGCAGTTTATTTTCCCAAGAACTGTAAAATGATTTTTAGTATCAGAAATAGAAGGGACAGTTACACCAAAAATATTTTTACATATACTTAGAGGAAGTTTGCGCACAGCCTCATGAATACATATACAATACATGTACACTAGCAGAATGAAGTTTATAAAGACGGTAACTGCAGGAGGTCAGTCTCTAGATGAGCCTCAAAAAGCAGTTGCTCCTTCCTCTGCAGCTACAATTTGGGCTTACAAAGATGGGAGACAGTCCAAGATGAAGGGAAAGGAATATTAGGTATTATTTCATTATAAAATGTACTTAGGGCCTGATCCAGGGACTACTGAAGTCATCAGAAACATGCAACTGGTTAGATCAGAGTTCCCATAGCAGAGAAAAGTCTATTGCCCCAGAATCATCTGAACAAACCTAAAACAATTTTAAAAGAAAATGTAACCAATATTTCCATGCAGGAGGAAGCACTGGGTACCAGGGTTCCCCCAAAGCAGGCAGAGAAGTCCTTGTTAAAATCAGGATTAGAAAATCAGAAATTCTTGTTTATCAGACAATTATTTTATTCATCAGTCATGTCTACTTTTTAAAAAAACTGTTCCACTGTGACAGATACTGGTACAGAACCAGCTCAGAGTCTTAAGAGATAATGTGACATTTCATTTATAATAATAATATGTCCTGTTCAGCCTGACTGACACTTTTTCATTTTCACCTTCCCCAGCATGTCATATACTTTGTGAAGTTTATTATTTCATACTTAATTCCGGATGTATCACAAAAGACCAAGAGCAAGGTCAAACGAGAGAAGTACCTAACACAGAAACTCTTGCATGAGAATGATCTCAAAGTTGTGAAGAAAACCATGGGGAAAATAGCCAACAAAATTATCAAAGGAGTAGACAGCACGTTCTACCCCAAAGCTGAATAAGTACTTTTTAATGTGGAATAACAGTATTTAGCCAACTAATACCTGTCCAGATATTACCAATAGCTAATCAAACACTTTGGATTAATTCTCTTTACTAAACATTGTCTCTTGCAACTGTTACCAGCTCATTTACCCGTTTCCCTTGGACAAATGCAACCACTGCAACTCAGATAAGAGTTACCAATTTTTTAAACAGCTTTAGTAGGACATATTTTTAATACATAGAGTGCTTTCCATTTTATTTGGGCATCAGCTGTTAGATCTCTTTTTTGACTTGAATAAAACCTTAAGAACAAGAATTATTTGTTGTAAGGATGCCATCACATCTTCTGAAGGAGTTTTGATTACTTGCTAATGCAAACCCCAACTATAAAATGAAGAGGAAAAGCCAAAACATGAAGGAGAGAGAAGGAAAATACAACTCAAAATCATGTTGTTAAGCCACTGGAATTGACATACTGAGCACTGTTGTGTGCTACACTGAATTAGCTATGCATACTGAGACTTAAATGGATAACAAGATATTTCAGTTAATCATGGACTTGGATCACAAGAAGCAGCAGGACCGTAAGCCCATCCTGTTCATCAATCTCTGTGTAAACAGGAGAATTGCCTTTGAAATCAATGCATACAAACTGACTTTACAGCACTCCAAGTGAGTAGAAATCTCGGGCATTTTATCTTTCCCCAGTCAATGTACTTTCATTAGTTCACTTGCCCATTCTGCTCCGAATGACCATAGCCTTGAAGGTCTCCTACCTGTAACAGTAATAAGTGTTAAAAGTCTTTTCATGTACTAAATCAATATTTGTGGAGGCCTGTCTTTTGCATTTCTCCCACACCAGGGGCACCATATATTTCCCTGATAGATTTTTACATAGGAATAATGTGCAGCTGGACCTGTTGTGATACAACATTGCATGATAAAGTGAATTCTTACAAGACCATGAATCTATTGAAACTGGAGAACGGAATAAACCATTTAATATGCCTTAACCATGTTACGAAGCTTTAAGTAACTAGGAAGGATGTTAGAGGTGTGAATGCATGTGCTAGAGCGATCAGTCATCTTCATATTGGCAGAGCTGCTTGGCTATTTTGGCTCCAGTTGCAAACTGGGAGTTAGGGAATTACAGATTAAACATGTATGTAGAGCTTTGCTTTGTGTCTGCAGCAGTGATATTCCAGATTATTAACTTGCTTTCTCTTTTAACAGTTTTAGTGGACCAGTTTCTACAAATTCTGAAAACCAAAATCTTGTTAAAAAAGCAAAAGTATGCCTGTACTCTGTAAACCAGGTGATTACTGTTGTGTTTGTAATTTTGTACTCTTCTTAAATGTAATAGTTAAGCAGAACTTTTAGGTAGATCATTCATATAGCTTTTTACATATTAAGTTCATTTGCAGAAACTAAGTAGCATGTATAAGATGTATTTTATCCCATTAATAATCCGAAGGAATCAAACATCTGAATTTTGTAGCAAAAATTCCAAATACTGACTGCTGTGTACCTCAGGCCTATCCTTTGAAACGGCAACATTTAAACCAGAAGAGGTAGCACCTGAGGGGAGTCCTTTCAGCAGTCATGATACCCAAGCTTTCACTCAGCAAGACTTCGCATGACTGCAGGGAAGAACGTGAGAGGAAAGCTTAGTTCAAAAATCGAGGAAAGATGAAAGAAAGAAACTCACAGGTTCCAGAGAACCACTTGCATTTCTGACACTGAAGGACTGAAGCTTACTCATTATAATGCCCAGAAAACTTTGTCTAGACACCACCTGAAGAAGAAAAGATGCAGGACAGAAAACCAAGATAGACTGTAATGATAAATGACAGTCAACCAGAGCAGCAATGGAATCAGTGCTTCTTTACATGGTGAATTCTACCCTTTGCCATTTGTTTTGATTTTGTCAGAATCATGACAAGTCTTTAATTTACCAGAAAGCAAATATAAATTGGGCGGATGGACAAACACTCAGAAGTTTCTAAACGAGACAGAATTTCTTATCAAAATATATCCCTTCAACACTGGTTTGACCTTTTCCCTGGATCTGGGGATCCTGGGCTGCATCAGAAGAAGCGTGGCCAGCAGAGAGGTGATTCTGCCCCTCTACTCCGCTCTGGTGAGACCCCACCTGGAGTGCTGCATCCAGCTCTGGAGCCCTCAGCACAGGAAAGACATAGACCTGTTGGAGTGGGTCCAGAGGAGGCCACCAAAATGATCCGAGGGCTGGAGCTCCTCTCCTACAAAGACAGGCTGAGAGAGTTGGGGTTGTTCAGCCTGGAGAAGAGAAGGCTGCGGGGAGACCTTATTGTGGCCTTTCAGTACTTAAAGGGGGACTATAGGAAGGATGGGGGCAATCTCTTTAGCAAGGCCTGTTGTGACAGGACAAGCGGTGATGGTTTTAAACTAAAGGAGGGTAGGATTCAGACTGGATATAAGGAAAAAATTTTTTACAATGAGGGTGCTGAAACACTGGAACAGGTTGCCCAGAGAAGTTGTGGAGGCCCCATCCCTAGAGACATTCATGGTCAGGTTGGACAGGGCTCTGAGCAACCTGCTCTAGTTGAAGATGTCCCTGCTCACTGCAGGGGGGTTGGACTAGATGACGCCTAAATGTCCCTTCCAACCCAAACTATTCTATGATTCTATGATCACAGGATGACTGGGGTTGGAAAGGACCTCTGGAGGTCAGCTGGTCCAACCCCCCTGCTCAGGCAGGGCCACCTAGAGCAGGCTGGCCAGGACCATGTCCAGACGGGTTTTGAATATCTTCAGGGATGGAGACTCCACAAGCTCCCTGGGCAACCTGTGCCAGCGCTTGGTCACCCTCACAGTGAAAAAGTGTTTCTTGGTGTTCACAGGGAAGCTCCTGTGCTTCAGTTTGTGCCCAGTGCCTCTGGTCCTGTCACTGCATAGTATACCAAACTTCTGTTGAAAACAAATTTTTGTCAAAAAAAAACGTTTCATGGAACAATTTTAGTGACGTACTCAGGATTTTGCTGTGCAAAATAAGTTTAGTTAGAAAGGCCAGTCAACTCCTTGCAGACTTGGAGCTTTTGATTTTAGCTTTGAACTGGCTCTTCCCCATCTGCAGTTGTGTTCAGCTGAGATGCCATTTTCATACACCTATCAGTGACGACGTGCCGATGTGCCTTAAACACCCTTTCAGGTGCGGTGTTGGAGGGCTGGGGCAGGCAAGGAGGCATCCTGTGATAAAGGAAAAATAACCACAAAATGGACCATTTCAGGTAATTATTTGGTTTTAAGGAAGCATTTATTGCCCTCTTTGAGAGGTAAAGAGACTAGGAAACAAAGGAATTAAGTGCCTTGCCTGGGGTCACACTGTGAGCAGTGGCAGAGCTTAAGGCTGATTTCCAGGAGTGCCTGGTCTTCTGCTCCTTGTTTGGTTCCTGTGGCCTCTCTCAGTTGCCCCTTTTCACATCAGTTGGCAGCGTTTCCTAAAGGAGGAGTTGGCCCTCAGTGTCATCGAGAGTTTATATTCCTGCCTTTAAAATAATGATTAAAAAAAACGTGCTACATCAGCAAAGCATGTATATCCATGACTTGGGCTCCTCCCATAATAAAATCCTAATCAGCTTTGGGTGTGTTTCTACGTTACCATTTTTGTTCAGATCAAGAGTGTGCTTTTGAAACTAGTCTTCCACTTGTCCCTGCTTTCTGGGCAGTGCTTTCCATTACAGACTGGTCTCAGGGCACATGGACTGGATTCCTTTTGGTTTAAACTGAACCAGAAGGCAGGTTTTAGATATGCACTTAATGGTCTCTGACAGGCACTTAGTTCAGAGAGCTAAAACCAGAGCTGGCTGAAGACAGCAGTGAGTACTGCGTGGGCATCAGCTAGTCAACATCAACTTTTTGCTCTAGTGATTTGCTTCTAAAGTGCCACGCTCCTTGCTAATGTAGCTGTAACATTTCATTTCAGAAGACATTATATCAGGAATTCACTTCAGTTTGCCATATGCACAGTGTAATTCATAGCACAGTTCTGAATGAGAGAGAAAGAAGGAGAGTGAAAGAATGGGAGGAAAATCAGGAGAGTGCCTAATAATTACATTTTAATAGTTGGAACTCTTAATCTGTGCAATTTCGGTAGCCTCTACCTCCAACTGCTGAAATGTGCTCTACTTGTACGCAGGGAGCTCTGTGCAGGCACCAGAACAAAATGTTGGGGGGCCAGTTGCCAACATATGAGTATTTGTAACTTAATTTTTTTTTTTAAGGCTAGGTCACTTTAATAATATTTAAAGATCTGCTTGAAGGGAAAATTAACATTGGTTTTAACCTATGAATCAATTTTACTCTTTTTTACAGTTTATTTGTCGGCCAGACTCTTACTTTGTACAGATTTGTTGAGGTCAGGGTGAATTTGGACCAGTGATCATTTCAGTGCCTTAACAAGCACCATGAATTACAGACCGTCGCTACTGTTTTAGACTCCATGTATGTTGATAAAATTCAGAATGTAAGAATGTATTTTTTGTATTTTTTCTAAGAAGTTTGCTATTAGCTTCTGAATATTAAGATTTCTTTATATTTATTGTCATTAAATAAAGTATATTTTAAAATAACAATACCTCTGATGTTGATGTATCCGTGTTGATGTATTAGCATTGTTAGTTTTTCCATGAACAATACTGCTGTTGCCAAATGCCACATTTAAATTCTTAGAATGTCATCCCTGTCTAATTTCCATATTCCTCCTCTTTTTCAATCTTTTTCCATTAAACTGTGACTAGTACTGAAATTTATCTCCTGTTTTTTCTGCATCCTCTAGATGGAAGTCATTCCTTTCAACACCAAGTCGATGACAAGGACCATTATGTTCTCATACAAATAAACAGTTTAGGTCTTTACACCCTTTCACTCCTGTCATGATAAACCCTGTATTATGTTTCAGAGTCATCATTTATTTCTTCATCTGGATCAAGTTTGTGATGCTCCCACCTCCAAGCAGCCCACTCTCTCTGTCTCTCCCTGCCATCCATCCATCCATCCATCCATCCATCCATCCATCCATCCATCCATCAGTTCTCTTCTGCTTCTGCTCTGACTCTTCCTCCCTACTCCAAGGAAATCCTTTTCTAAGACTTAGAGAACAGAAAGGTTAGAGAGCAATTTAAAACAGAGACCTTCTCTGCATTCAGGTGTGTTGGTTTTTTTCCCCGTAGGGATTCCCAAGAGCTGCTTTAAGTGTAGCTTCATAATAGTTGTGGAAGCAGAGGTACCACCACTTCTGACCTGTTTTCTGCTGACTAAGGGCTATGTGTCATACAGATGCCAGTACCCAAGCTGTTGTGCCACTCTTGCATCAATTTGGCTTTGTCAGAGGGACAACAAAAGGAACTTCATGATGAAACATAATAAGGCTTATTTTCCTACAAGCAGAAGAATATAGTATCATCATAGGCCAAATCTATATGAGGACGGTGTGTTTTTAAATTGACTGATACATTTAAAACCCTTCAAAGAACAGGCCTTAGTATTTTTCTACTTAATACACAAATAGCCGAAGTAGCATATGCCTTCTGGTGTTGCCTGCTTAGTTTTAATTCTTTCTGCCACAGAGCGGATGAATTGCACTGATTTTGGATACCCAGTATGTGCCAGATGAACACAAGCTGTGCTCTGCCCACCTGGTATACCCCACCTCATCACTGCGCTCCACCTGCACATCACTAGAGAGTTCAGCAAAGGTATCAGCAATTCACACCAAGTCTAGATTTTTCTCTGGTATGCCCACCTGTCATTTCCAATCTACTAAATAAGGCTTCATTTCCTATACAGGGGAACAGCACTGGTGGCTGCAGGCTTTATTTTTATTTGCATTTATATGGACCTCAACCATGGATCAGTAACAGGTACACAAAACACTGAAAAGATATGTATGTAGTTAGTCATAAATAACCTCCACATGGCTTGGGGCAATATTTTCCTCATAAGAAAATAATGTATCTTAAAAGCCTGAAAATAGTAACAAATTCTTTCCAGGAAAGTTGAAGAAAGTGGTTTTTTTTTACTTACAAGCTGGAAGTGCATCAAAACAAGAACCTTTCAAAGCTGTTTTCTACAATTTTTTTAGCATTCTCTGATACAACTATCCTGTAAAAGCAATGCTAATCACTGGGATTAAAGTTACAGTTTATCAGTCAGCAAAGATGCAAAGAAATTAAATTGATTCTCTTGCTTTTAGAACGGATTCATCAATTCTCTGGCAGTCCTAGCAGGGGGTGTGGAAGTGCACATGTGAACACATATCCTCTACCCTCTTTCAAACACAAATGCATACACTGATCGGTGTTCTGCCAACTATGAGGAACATAACTCCTGGCCTGCCTCGTGCTGCAAGATGCTCTTTTCCAGTAAAGAAAAAGTTTTCCATCCAATTTTATCAAGATATATTATTCTCTATAAATGTGTAGGCTACAGTAAGCTGAAGAGAAAGAAAAAAGGAAAAGCACGTGACCCAGACCACAGAGAAAATCCCACTGCATTCCATGGTGCAGTGAGCACAGGCCAGGACACCAAAAAGCCACCTCTAGCATAGGAAGAGAAACTTTATAGGGGAATTCTTAAATTGTGCAACACGAGGGAAATTATAGCCAACTCTGATAGCATTAACACAATATTAGGTATTTTATTTTTTTAGACATTCATGTAGTACCCATGTAAGCCTCTCACATCATTTCTCTGCTTCTCTGTGGACGTCACACAACAAGTGTCTAAATAAGCTGTGCTGGGAGCCACAGCCACCTGCGGCTATCACCTTACCTCCCCATTCTCTGGGATCCTCCCAGCAACTGGTCTCCTGTTACAGCTGTATTGCGCTCATTCATGCAGTCATTTTCTAAACCGGTCTGGCTGCTCAAAGCAAGCAGAGTTACATGTAAGCCTCTGTGGCAAGGGCACTGCAGGATCTCCACTTGCCGGAGCCCACAAGTCGGTGGAAATAGTGACCATACCCCCAGCCCGGCATTCAGCTCTGAATATCCATCCCCTCCACCAAGGGTCGATGGCACTTGGGGTTTGTCATGTTCCTGGGTTCTATGTAGCTGTGAGCAGCCTGGTTACCAAGAAGTGAGCCAGGGGTTAAGGTTATGTGTCCCGTGAAAATATTTCGGTGGCCATGCCAGCATACGCAGGCAGGGGCTCTGCCTCCTCCCAGCCACCCCGGAGCTGCCTCGTGCCAACCGCTCTGTTTGTACAGCTGTGCACCGGCCAGGGGAGCGCAGCGGCATGGGCGGCTGGGCTGGCATGGGCGGCTGCAGGATCACATGGGGTGGCAAGTGGGGGACGGGGCAGTGGGAGAGCAGCCCAGCGGCCGAGCAGCCCCCGCCAGGGACCAGTGCAGCCTGGGCTCACCCCTGCGGCACAATGCAACCGAATGTGCTCCTCATCCCGTTATTATTCTAATAACTTAAAAAAAAAGGGACTTCCCTGCCTACCTGAGCTGGTTATCCAGCTGACTGGGCTGGGCTGTGCCTTTAAGAGTCCCCTGCACAACTGCAAACAGGCAGGGCTGGTTTTGGCACCTGGTCTGGGTCCTCTGAATATCCCTATTCAGGGGTAGCTGTTGTGCCTTGAGCTCCCGCTTCACCTGAAGCCAAGTGAATTTTTCAAGTTCAGACATGACCTCTGGGTGCTCATAACTTTAACTGCATAGAAGATTATACAGGCAGCTAAAAATTGGCAGAATCGGGCCCTTAACCGTTGTCTTAAATGCGGTTTTGCAAAGAATATGGCATTGTTATTTCCGAGATTGCCAAAATGTCACCTGGTCTCTGGAAACCCCAGGACGACCAGGGATTTTTGTGACGGCAGCCTGTAGAAGCCTGCTGTGCAGCTGGGGGCAGAGGTGACACCAGACAGGACTATTTGCAGGAGATTTTGGCCAGAGGCAGAGGTCACGGGGCAAGGGCGAGAGCAACTCCATCCCCAGCCACGCAGCCCCTGGGTTACAGCGCTGACGGCTGTGCCAAAGCAAGAGCTGAAAAATTCTTGCCATATCTGCTGTTAATTAGTAACTACTTACTTAGATCTGGGAAAGGCAAAAACTGATCTGCCTCCTGTAGAGTACCGTACTTCCAGATTAGCAATGGATTATAGACCTGTTACAGCTCACAACAGTTTTCTTTTAAAGACATGCTAAAGTATCTTTTTTTTTCTCTGAAAGAGCTATATACAATATGCACATGGCATATTATATGACTGTTTTCACACATGACTACAAATAAAAGAAAAAGGCTGCATTTGTGCTCTTCATAACTTAAAGCTTTAACTGGGAGGCATAAATACAAAAAAATAAGCCGAACTGATTTTCTTTCCTTGTCAGCCTGCTCCCATATTTTTTCCCCAGTGATCTATACGGGGAAAAAAATGTCACCATCCCCCAAGAGGAGCCATTAACAAATCCTTTCTTATCTTGCAGCTAAAGTAATGACATCTTATTGACAGCGCAGCAGAACAAACAATGTCTTATTGAAAGCTCCAGTGCTAGAGGATTTTGGCTGTCCTCAGGACTTGAGACCAAATAATGAAAACAGGGTTTGCTACTAAATCAAAGACAATGACTGCTCTAGTTCTCCAACGGCCTTAGCAGTCTCGAGCACCACCAAGGTATCACCTGCACTACAAACTCAATCACGTACAGGGACCTTACTATGAGAAGGGTGCCCAAAGTAGCAAGTAGTTAAAGTATGATCTACAGTACATATGGGAATGGTGCTGGAACTTTTTCTTACCGCTGTACTTGACATATGGGTGGGCCTGGAAATACAGGTCCATCCATTTCTCACAACTCAGGTAAGCCTTACCAGAGTCTAAGGTAAGTTATTTGTTAATTCTTGTACCTCATCAAATTAATAGGACGAGCTGCAGACATTTTTGATGACTGAACATGAGTTGGTGATTTGGGTTTTGTTTTCCATGTCTGTGTATGATCTTATTAATATTATTAATGTACCTTTGTTCTTTAGATAGATTCTCCTTCTTGTAGGTTCCTCTCAGCATCCTGTGGGTAAGAAGAGATTTTTGCAAACCAGGTATCAGAGTTAGGTCCATTGTATACATATAGCTTTGTACAGCTGAAAAATCAGTCAGGTATAAAATGTAACTGTGTCTCCGAAATTCATCCAAGCAAAGGGGAAACAGAAATGCAGAAAACACATATGTTGTAGAACTATAGCCCACAGTTCCAGCTAATCCAAGCCACCTCTGCCATAGTTCAACCACCTCCTGTGTTCCCAAGCAAGCTTTCCTGCACATTTCTCCGCTATCACTTGTGTTCATTTGACATCCTGGAGAACTAGCTCAGGATGCAAAACTGGGAGAGATCAAACTAAAACAGTATGAATACTGAATATTCTTCTGCCAGTCTAGCACACTGAACCAGCTCATTGCAGGGCTGGATGGACACAATTGCTGGTGCATGGAAAGAGCAGGGCATCACAGCAAGGCACAGCAGGGTAAGACAGCAGCACCCACTTGGATTGCTTTAAACCCTCATGGACCCATGTCCTGGCTGGGGAGGTGGAAGAGGCAGCTGAGTGGGTGTAACAGATCTCTACTACCAAAAGGGTCCTTGCTCCCCTCCCCATCAATCTTCACCACGCACCTCTGCGCAGCATTCCTCAGGCCCTTCATGAAGATGATGCAACTCACCAATCCACCAGAAAATTACCCCCATTTTTACTTATTCAGATTTATGCTGGATCAGTGAGTCAAACTGTCTCACTACAGATCCAGCCAGCACCAGAAACAGTGCAGGGGGTGAGGTAGCATACAGCCAGAATCTGGGGGATCAGACCTGCCCTTTCAGGGTTGATGATGTATTAGATCAGCTGAGCCATCCTCAGCCTTGCACGGGATGAACAGTAGCTCTCACAGCTCCATTACTTCACAGAAAAGTAACTTGGTTTGCAAATGCTTTTTTTCTCCTTGTCTTTATTTCTGTGTTTACAAAGCCAATGCATCACATTTGTATAGCACATATATAATAGACTAAGACAGAATGTGAACATGAATTAAGAGAGTGCTTGATTTATCAGTATTAAACTTAACAGATCTTAGATTAAATACAACTTTTATTGTTGAGTAAACAAAGATTAATATTAAATCCTGCCTGTGCTACAGCAGGAGTGAGCAATATGCGATGTCTTAACTTGTAAGTACACATCTTCAAAATGCAGAGCTGAAGCCAGAAGGAAAGTGAAAGGGGGCTGAATTCAAACCCCGTGAGAAAGCTGAACATCAACCAAGGCTTGGCCAGGAGGACACTGGAGGGCCTGCAAAGGAGCAAGGATTGTTCTCAGAAGTGGCTTCTCAAAGAGACGCTAACAATGCTGGCAAACAGCTGGCTTAGGGAGACCACTTCCATTTTCCAGATATCTCTCTTCAATTAAAACTGAATTCTCAGGAAAAGAAACACTTATGAAATATTTAACTAGACCTTTTTTAATAGAGAAAGAAATTTTTACAATAAACAGTCAGGACATTGCCAGTGGTTCTCCTCCCATATTTGCTACTGTAGCTCCTACACGGGTGTTAGTGCCTCTATACAACACCCTCCTAGGAGATAATTCCTGATTTAACCGGCAAGAGATGAGCTATGGATTCAGAGAGTCAAGCCCAAAGAGACAATCTTCAGCGTGGTAGTTAGTAGGCTCTCCAACTTCCCTTTTCTTCACCCAGGAATAAGATATTAGCATGTCTCAACCTTGACTCTGAGGTGGGTTGCTTTTCCCTCCTCCAGATTCAGGATTGCCTGATTTGTGCACGTGACCTAATAAACATACTCTGATTTGTCTTGCTTTTACAAGAATTACAAATACCCAATTCACCCACTTCAAAATCCCAGAATGAGTCACATTTATGCAAAAATTCCCAAATCTTTGCTTTCTCCTGTTGCTTCTGGATTTCACTTGATCTTGCGAATAAAAAGGACTGACTATACTTGCACTTTGTAACTTATGGTCAAAATGGCATCAGGGCAGTTCTTCTCTGCCCCACACTGGTGGGCTTTGTCAGCAGCAGCATGCTCAACAGAGTCCAGCACCACCACATCTGGCCCCAGTCAGCCTCAGACATAAGCCTAAACACTTAACGACTCTTTATCTCATTATCCTTTTTTGCTTTATCTTTCCAGTGTGACAGGAGTTTCATCTCTTTAAATATAAACATCCTCTATCTTTAAATACCAACAGCCTCATCTGGCCTATCTATAATTAAGCTGTTATTAGAGTAGCTTACTTTCATTTCACAAATTAGTATCATTTTTCAAGAAGTACAAAAATCCCACAAAATAATGTGTTGCTCTTTGCATTGATTTCATTTATTCCTGTTGTCTGGTCTTAAATGGGATTATGACTTGAAAGGTCAGGGTATCCTGTAGATAAAGTTTTTGATTGTCCAATACTGGATGGGTTAGAAAATTGTAACCACATACTCTGAAAAAGTAATTTACTACTTTACTTCAAGAATCTCTATCGTTCAGTGCATAGACTCCTTCAGTCTATGTTATCTAATGATTTATCCTCAATCATCATTCTAATATGTGAATGGAAAGACTACATTTGTTCACAGTTTGTAAAACTGTTACAGGCAAGTCTAATCAGATCTTTTCAACAATTCTAACCGCAGGAACGTAAGGTATATCACACCTATTCTCGATGCAGACAGCTTTCCAAAGAGGAAATTTCATGTTCAGTACAGCCAAGTATGACGAATCCGCCCCCACCCCAGCTCCTTTTTCTCTAACAAAATCAGTGAAGTTGTTTGCACTCTACATCTTCTCCATCAATGGTGCATTTCCATGAAGCATGAAGTTCTCCAAAAGCCTCTGGAAATGTACTTTGCAGAAAGATCAGAAAAGCCATCTTTGGTCCGTTTTCCTCTTTGGATTTGACTGACACAAAGGAACCTGGGCTGTACTGCCTTCCAGGTCTAGAGGGTACATCTCCATTCAGTCATGGTGAAACAGGACATCAGTGTGGATTTTTATTTTCATGAAATAAAAACTGCAGAGCAGATAATCACAATTATTAATGAGCTTCAGATATATTAGAGAAACAAATTAAATATCAAACACATTAATTTCTAAAATGATTATAAATAAAGAAACACGAGAAAGGACACCAGGGATCTGGTGAACAGTCCCGTGCCTTGGCCTTCTCTATAAGTTCCCATCTCTAAGGTGACACACAAATACATACTCCAAGATTATTTTTTTCCTTTTTATTGTAAAACTAATATTACAGAATATCTTAAAATAATGGCTGAGAAGACAAACTGCACTTGTAGGCTGATACTCATCTTGGTGCGCGTGTAAGCCCAGCTGCCCCCAGGCTTGCTCCCCGAGCAAGGGACAGGGCTGGGGTCAGGGCATTCCTCCAGCCTGGCTGATGGCACCACCGCTTAAAAGCACAATAAGAAAAATGGGCAGTGAGGGCAGAGGTAGAGGCAAGCCACAGGGCCAAGTTTCACCTAAATCAGCATGATAATCACATTTCTTCGCTGAATGTTGTCCTTAACAGAGGTTGTTCTTAGCCTGATCCTTAATAAAGGGGATAATAGCTCATGAGAACAACAGTCACAGGAGATATTTCTAGTCAGCTTTTGTTCTTGTACTTGGCCAGTTTATGTGCAGCCTAAGGGTATAAATAGAGAGACTATAGAGGGGATTAACAGACTTTCTTTCCAGCACGGCTCATGTGCCAAAGCGATGACTCTATTAGCATTGTTTCCCCTGAAAGGTTTGTTTCACTCAGAGACCGGCACAAAGGCACCAAACTCTTTCCTGAGGCCCCATTTTCTCCTCTGAAGGAGGGAGGCTTCAACTGCGGATCTAAATACTCTGGAGTTTATCCTTCCATCTGGTACAACCCAATCAGATTTTCCACCTCCCATTTGCAGACCATCATCAGGGACAAGGTTTCTGTGGGGATTTTACACCCCTACAAGTTCCACATCAGCAGAGTCACTTTTTAACTACAGCATTTTAGCACTGAATATTATTTGATGAACAGGATGTTAGTGATGACTGTGGCCTTTCTCTTGCCCGTGCTAAGGAGACAGCATATAAAACATCTCCTGCATACTGTCACCCCAACAGAATGTAGTAGAGGATGGGGAAAACCGGGATTTAAAGGCTGAGCCCCACCTCCCCAAATTTTAGGGCTCTGAAGCATAGACATCTATATCTGAGCAAGCCACCCTAGGATCCCTTTGTAATTAACAGATTAAAACTGGCACTTTTCAGGTGTGATCCTTCTGATCCATTTTGATTGACATTGGATGTGGTGAATCACCTGGAGGTAAATGGGAACTGACTCAGTTGTCTGCAGGTGACCAGGCAAGGTTGTATTTCTGCTTCTGTTTTCTGTTACACTCAGACAACTTAATTTACTAAGCCCCCAGCTTCTCAGTTTTCTTTTTCTTTTTTTTTTTTTTTTTTTTTTTTTTTTGAACACAATCTCATCTTTGCAAAGCTTTCTAAAAATTAAGTATTCCTTTTTTAGGGAAAGATCTCACATAAACAGAAACGTCACAGAGATGCAGAGCAGAAAGTGCAGTGACTTCCCCTGGAGTGAACAGCTGGAAAAACATGTGACATGAACTCATCCATCACCGGAGGAGCAGCAGGACCTCACTCTGCACTAGGCACTTCACAGGATCCACCAAAATGTCTCCACATGACTAAATATGATCACAAGCTTAAACACCTATTTGGACCAGCTCTAGGTCCCCAGCATGCCAAAGGACGGAGCCCTCGCAGTCTATGGCTATCAGCATTCCCACAGATGCATCATTAAGCAATTTGAAAAATTGATCATTTTGATTTTGACCATCCATGTGGTGGGCAAGGTCTCTCTGGTGTGCCATAATCAGCTGTATAATCCCATCCGATATGTGCAGTGCTCAATTTAAGCAACTAGAAACAACAGTCTGCATGACAGGGTAATCATTCATCCCGGGTGCCTTGTGCAATGCCGGGATGAAGGCTGAGAGCCATCTAAACAGCTACATGTGAATTACTACACCATAACTCAAAGTCAGTGGTATCTTTTATTAATCATTTCTAGAGCTGTGTATTATTAATATATGCAGAAGCAGCTGCCTCTCTCTCTCTAGTGGAATTTGCTTTTGTGAGAGATTTGGGCGAGACCAAGGAGTTGAAGAAGCAGAAGCCCAACAGAGCCTTCCCAAACGTGGAGGAGAGCTGCAGAAGTAGGTCATGAAAACTCTCAGTCGGTAGATGGGTCCTTCTCTCATTAGGCTATTTTTAGGCACACGGGACCAGATCCTTAGCTGGTATAAAGGAGTTTGGTCCCATTGACTCCATTGCAACCAGACTTATTGACACTCCTTGAAAATCTGGCTCGTGATTATCTAAGTATAAAGAAATATCCCCCAATACACCCCAATTACAAGCCCAAAAGATATATTGAGTGTGCAGTAGCACCAAGCAGGACATGCAACGCACTCCAATAACAGTAAAACTTGAATGTTCCCCAAGACGTGGGGCCAAAGTGCTTTTACTGCTGCATGATGAATACATTACAGAGATGAAGCTGTCTCTATGTATTTATAAAACCAATATTGCCTTCTTATTCACTGGTCCGTGTCCTTTGCTTACCAACACACTAGAGCTGCCCTCTAGGACTTCTTCCACTTGAGGACTGAATCTCTGAACCACTCTGGAAGATTAAAAAGCACTCTTGGTTTTACAGAAATCAGCTCTTCCTATTTAAACACGTAATTAATTTCATGGCAAGCATTTCCCAGCATTTCTTTGCTTTCAATCTATTTACGGGCCTGCTGTCTTTCCAATACAGCAAGACCAGCTTGTTTAATCTGCTAACATTTGTACATCAATTGCTCTGTGAAAAGGCAACTTTAAGGAATGAATGATCTATCTCTTAGCTACCTTTAAAATTGAGTAAAAAAGAAAAATAATTCTTTTTTTGAGTTGAATGGGAAATATTTTCCCTCCCCAGAGAGTTTCTAAGAGTCCAAACTATTTTATATTCCACAACCCGGAGCAAACCCAAGACAAGTTCTCCACAGATTTAAAAGCCTGGAAAAGGCTGGAGTAAAACACTTTCACCTGGGATTTGGGGAAAGCAGACTGAGGTCCCTATGCCAATGCGTAATCGTCTAAAATGTCAGTATAAAATGATATCATTAGAAGAAACTCAGAGAGCCCTTCCCACCTAACTCTTATCCCAGCTACTATCCAGTATCTGGGCGCACTCTCCCCAAGTTTGAAGCCAGGGAGGTCTGATTTGAGTCAAAGCCTTCAGCGTCCCAGGATGGGCTCCGGACACTCACCCACAGCAGGAGGAAGAGGAAAAATGTTCCTTCCTGCTCCTGTTTTCCCTCCTCCTCCTCCTCTTTCCTCCCAGCTTGGACCAGAAACACCATACTTTAGCCAAGAACCTTTCTGCAAGGATTTTTGTGTGTTAGTAAAAAAATATATATTTTGCATCATCAGATTCAATTTAGATTAATCAGCTTATTGATGACAAAAAAAAGAGTGAGATATTCAGTCCATAGAAATTGTGTGAATGAGCAAAAATATACATATATATTTATATATAGATCTCACTGTGAAAATTGACATAATTCTACAAAGCCCTAAGTCCATAACATAGAGCAGGTAACACCAAAGGCCTAACTTTTCCTAGCTTTGTCATGCAATTTGACTGAAATAAAAAAATCCAGATTTTATGTGACCCTTTGCCATTAGTGACATTAATATATGCTCTGAGACAATTTATAGTCCGAAAGCTGATACAGGCTAGGACTGAAAACTTCAGTTGTCAAACAGAGTTGGTTTTAAGATTGTTTTCATTTCACTTTTAGGCTGGGTTTCAGTGCTCTGTATCTGTCAAGAAGTTTTATAAACTTAAGTATTAGAGGAATTTTTAGTTAAGACACCTGAGTGCTTTTGGATCTGGATCTTAGGTACGTACCAAATGTGACTGAACCAATTTTCAGGATTGTAAATTAGTAAAAAGCACAATGCACACAGAATCTTGCAATTCTTTAAAAAAACTTGGATATTTACATCAGTTACAAAGGTATGCAATATTTTCTGATATATAGTTTACACTTGTTACTGATGTTTTAGCTTAGAAATAAAACGAGATGTATGATACTGCATGAAATGAAGTACTGATTCGCATTGCTTTTTAAAACCTGGATTTATTTTAAAACCAGCTTTCTTCATTGTAAAACGAGACTAGTTTTACTAATACTAGCACAAGTATTCTCACTGCTTTGGGAATCCCCAGGGCGAAGCGTGGTCCAGCCACAGGGAACAGCAGTATGGGTGCCTGCAAAGGCAGTGAGCTGCCAGCTCCTACTCCTCCCAAAGGCACACTGCGGGTGGGGGTTAGGATCAGCTGTGGCACTAGCCACTTGCATTTCTAAATGACGAAAAGCAGAAGGGGAGCGCTTCAGTGCCCAGATTTTCTTTCCATGAGATACAGCCATCCGAAGTCAGGCTTTCAATTTTTTTTCTTTCTTTTTTTTTTTTTTTACAAACTTAAGGTCCCATCCTTCAAACTCATCACCACCAGCTTATGGCCAATATGGGCTCATATGAGGGATGAGAGCAACAAGTCCCAGCCCAGCCTTCGGCCACTGCCCCTCCCCACTCCTGCCATGAACCAGAAACATGACATGACACCCTCCCGCGTTTTCCCTGGAAGACAGTGGGAGCCCCATCTGGCACCACCGCTGACATCCAGCCCTTGGTTTTCCCTCCCCTCTGCTCGCCCGCCATATCTGCAACACCCCTGAGCTGTTTCTGAAGGCTTGTTCCAGACCTGAGGGCTGTGTTCCCGAGCTGGTTTTCTAACCACACGCTGCACTGCTACCAGGACAGGTTCTCTGGGAAGTTTTTAAATTGCCCTGGATACAACTGACTGGGAATTTTTCAACACCACTTATTTCTCTTCAGAAAAAATAGCCCTTCATCAGAAGGGAAACCTTGAGCAGAAATCCGTCGGTGGGAGCAGAGTGGAAGAAATGGGACAAAGTAAAAAAAAAAACTTTTTTTCTTGAGAAGGTGGGATTTCTGCTAAAGTCCCAAGAGACAGGCAGCCCCGGCCCTGCACACAATACCCTCACCTGCAACAGCCGTCAGCTCCACAGCACGCACCTTCATCTGGAAAAAGCAGCCTGAGGTTGAGTCCCCAAACCAGAATTCAAATTGGGGGGCAGGGGTGGTCCTACAGCTGGAAAAGTAGGCAATGCTGGTGCTTGATTAGTCTTCTGCTGTGCTAATGAGCTAAGCGGTCCTGAAGGGGCCGGGGAGAGGCAGAGTGGGTCAGAGGGTCAGGGTGCTCCCGGGACCGAAACCTCCCAGGTGCAAAGGCAGCCCCGTACAGCCAGCCCGGCTCTGGCCCTCCTGCAACGCCTCACCCGAAGCCTTCGCCGAGCCATGCAATGGCTCCCCCGCCTCACCCGGGCTATGCTAGGAGTTGAAGCACTGGCAAAAAGAAAAATAGGACTAAAGAGCGGATAACCCCACTTTATTTCCAGGACTGGTGAAGGGGTGGCTGAGAGCACGTGCGCCTGCTGCAGGCTGTCCTGGGGTGGAGGCAGCCTCTCCTCTGCCCTTGGGTCTGATCCTGCTTAGCACGAGGCATTTTGAGGGTTTGGTTGTGAAAAAGTCCCCTGCAGCACCCAAGATACCACTTGCACGTAACACACAACACGCGTAGCACACGTGGCTCACGTCTGTGCAGTGATGAATAAGAAGATTTTAAAGGGACTTACTCTAAGCTGTGTGACTCACCCAGAGCTGGGCGACGCCGTCTTTTTTCCAAACTGAAAACCAGGAGCTGATAAGAGACCTCGTTGCTCTATCACACCTTTGTCATCTATTTCTTCAGAAACATCTCTCTAGGACTAGTAAATGGTAATTTAATGGGCTGTTTCCTCCAATAGCCACATTTTACTGGCTAAATGCAATGCAATTTACCTGTCTGATGGATTAGGAGAGCAATTCCTCCTCATGTAAGGTAAGGGCCGTAAGTCACATACCACTCTGCTCTTCATCTAAAGGCGCATCGTGGAGTTTCACTGCGCATTCAAATGACAGGGCAAACAGGAGCAAGGCAGCAACCGAGTTATTTTTCCTGTACTCATTTATCTAGTGTGCTTCTGACTTTAGGTGCTTCCTTTCAGTGAATTTAGTCCTCCCCCAGCTCTCAGTCCTTCCTCCCTTTAGCTCAAGTGAGAGGCAGCTTTAATAAAGTTCAGCACTGCCTATATGGTCAGACGCAAACCTGCCGTCAACCATCAACGCCTTCCCAAATGACGCAGCGCTAGTGACAGCGGGTCCTGCTGGCGGCTGTTCCCCGGGGTTACGCAAGGAAAAACGCTCCCCAGCCAGAGACGCCACGGCTGCCGTTAACAGTGAGCAGACACGGCCGCCTGCCCACTCTTCAGCACTCCAGCCCCATCGTCCAACAAGCTCCAAGTCTCAGAGTTGCCCATATAAGCATTCGCAAAGGCAATAATGAAGTTATTTAAGCAGCTTATTTCTGCCCTCTGGGATAGAGGCCGTTATGATGTGATCTAATATAGGGTCTATTTCTAAAATGCAGCGTGTGTTGAAAATGGGCTGCAAAATAATGCTATTAGTGAAGGTATTAAAGATAAACAGTTATTAGCACCAGTCTTTCAGCTGACTACTAAACCGTATGGAGTGGAATAAAGATGAGGGCATTTCACAACTGAGGCAGCACAAGTTACATTATAAATTTCAATATGCTGCCATGCTACATGAGTTACGTTAAATTATTTTTCCTATATTTGAACTTATCAGCTGTTCCCTCTTTCTTTAAACAGGACATTCTCCAAGCAAAATCATTAAAAGCCTATTAACATGAAAAGGAACCCACTTTGAATGTTAATAAAATACAAATACAGATTGTTACACTTGTCTTCCTTCCTTTGTTTTGGCCAGACGCATTTCCAGAGATTGGCTGGTACGGCAGGAGTGGTAAATAGCCATCCCTCCTCACTTGCAGCAATGCAGGGCAGTTTTCTAATGCCATTATAAAAACAATTTGCCAGATAACTTTATAAATTAACCTTTGCATCCATATTCTGAAGAGTGGCTTAGGAATCTTTCAAGTTGGGGAAAACTCACAAGATACAAAGATGATTATGCCATGTTTTCTACCATTTTCCTACTGAAGACCCCTTGAGAAAATTTTGCTTAGTCTAAAATCAAGTGACATTTTTTCTAGAAAAGAACAAATATGCAAGACATCAGCTCAATAGATGTGAGCCAGAGGTTAGGATGGAAAAGCTTATATATTCTTAATTATAGCTTTAAAAAAAAATAAAATATACAAACACTGAATTTCAGAAATTCACCTGAAAAAATATTGCAATTGTTGCATGACACTATTACTTTTACATTTGACTTTGCAAGTGATCTTTCACTTCTTCACATACCTTAAAATCGAAAAAAAACCCTGGCAACCTGATATTTGGGGCCTAAATAAACATTCCTACACTCAGTCATCAGAAAGCTCATCATATGTGCTTTAGGTTACACAAACCTGCTGTTTTTGTCTGGGTGTTAGGAAGGCAATTCCTTTACACAGCCTTCTATTCTACTATTATTTTTGTCCACATATATACTCAATTTTCACGTAAGCATCCCAAATCCACCCAACTCCCCCATAAACTGATATCTCTACGATTGCGTAAATTCCTTAGATAAAGTCACCTAAGTCAGGTTAGCATGTACAAAGGCCTCGAGGACACAAAGAGGGGCAGTCACAGAGGGCTATCAGATAAAGCATCCCAGCATCTGCTTTACAGCTGTTATCTCTCCCCAAACCCCCTCTAACGACTGTACAAACCATTTCAAGTGAAATCACATTAATTGGGTCAGAAAAATGAGAAGAAAAATAGAACAGAAATGTAGCAAAATAATACAGTAAAGGGAATTTAAAAATCATGAAAGGAAACATGTCTGCAGAGTGCATCCCATCAGTCTCCAGCTGCTTCTCTTTGAACTTGGGGGGTGCCCCAGTTTTTGCAGGGAGCTCACCTGCAGCCATCGCTGGAGTCAGGCTGAAGCAGCTGGGGGAATCGCTGCAGCCAAGCCTTTTGATATTAAAAGTAAAGACTCTCTGCAGGAGGCAAAAAGGGAGTCCCTTACACACCTACAGACTGTTCTTTTGAGGGGTGGGGGGAACGGACGGACGACGGACATTGTTGATATCGTGTTTGAAGTGACAAGCACCGTAAAGCTCTGTGTCTAGGGCTCTACACTACATATTTAACTAAAAATGATTTTTAAAAGGTAATCAGAGAAGGCTGTATAATATCAGTTAGGCAGTGCAGAGGCTAGTCTGGCAGGTTTTTTTCTTCCCATTAATGCTTACAATTTTGAGTTTGCTTTGAAAACTAAATGGTACTTCAAAACACAGGAGATTTAAGAATAAAATTTCCATTAGCAGCTGTTAATGACCAGTGTAAATCCCTTTGTATTAAGACAAGAATAAACTCCTGGAATTCGAAGACTCTCTAAGGAAGAAAGAAAAGTTGAAAAGAAAAGCCCCAGAGACTCAGATCTCCCAGCAGGCTGGGAGCAGGGATCCACCACCATCTCCAGGGCTCGGTCCCTGCCAGCGGTCCCGATGCCCCGACACCTGCCTTGGCCCTTCCCATTTCCAAGTGACCGCATTTCTCCCTGCAGCCACCCTTTTGGGTGTTTGCTGGGCAGTAAGAGACCAGCCAGAGTACCCAGCCCAGGCACAAGAGATGCATTTTTACCATTTCTGGGTCTTGCTGGTTTACAAACCCAGGTGTGCTGTGAGCAAACTACTGAGCAAATGGTGAGGATGTGGCACTCTCCAACCCCGCTGCTGCTGAAGCTGTGCAGCAAAAAATAAAAAATTCATAGAATGAAGTACGCTGACACAAAATTGAATTTACTGAGAAAGGCCAGCACTATCATCAACTGCTTAGGGAACTCGTCTGAGTGAGTCCTCAGAGATTGTTACGATGGTTGTTTCCTATGAAATACAGAGGCATGAGGTGGCATGTTTTTAGGACTTAGTCTTGTGATATCTCACCATCACCCCCAGAATTACCAAACACCAACTGAACCATCGTAACTGCTTACATGTTTCTGTTGCCAGTCTACTGCAAGTGCGTGAGAAACTGCGTTCGCTCTGACCCACTTTCATCCCTTTGTGAGATTCTGCTTTCCACACTGACCACGGGGTACGTACACATGCTAGGTCGATTCTCACGGCTCAGATGATACAGGATAACAGCTTGACTCAGGCAACTAACTCCCTGGTGTGGCTGAAGCCTCAGACACCTCAGCCTTGCCTTTCCCTGGGAAGCTCATTCACTGTCTGTCTTTGTGCATCCCTTCTCCCGTCCAGGGAACCGCGCATCCCGCAGGAGCAGCCAGGAGCCTTCCCACCTGCTGGCGTGGGCTCTCAGTAAGTGAGAGGCAATTAAGGGAAGTGAACTTTTCCTTCAGCTGTGAAAGCAGCAGAGGGCAGGTATCCTGTTCCCCAGCTGCATGTTATAACCCTGTAGCATGAAACAAGGCACTCCTAGCTGCAAAAGAGTGAGTCCAAAATTCATTCTTGGAAAGCAAGCAGCGCCAACAGAGCAAAAGATTCTTAATCTGTTCATCAATTATCAAATTGTTCATCCAAATAAAAGCAACTTACTGTATAATATTCAAACACTGACACAGAAAGAGTAGCCTAGACCTCTGCCAGCTCAGGTGAGTGCCCCAGCCAGCAGGTACAGTCAGCTTGCTCTGGGCTGTGTGCTCCTTTGGGACTGATGTATATTTTAAACAGGGAGACTGGACTAGTTTCAGCTGCGAAAGCTGCATTGCATAATGCCATACCTGCTTATCAAAGTGGTTGTAGAGGACAGATACAGAAAAGATTTAAAATTATCTCAAGCAGAAAAAAAACCCAACCCCAAACCCTAAGCTGGGTGTCTTGCAACTAAAAGCAGCACCCAGTCATCACTCGCTTCAGCTGCAATCAGCCAGTTCAGGTTGCCATCCCAGCAGATGACTATTCCTGGTTTTTGTCATGTTAGGTTTTTGCCTGCATGGCGAGTCACACCAGCTCAACAGAGCCCAAGGCAAACACCAGCAGTAGGCAGGAGGTGGAGGTGGGAATGGCAGGGTGCAGAGCACTCCCTCATTTAGTGAAAGCAATGAGCTGCTAGGAATCTTCCATACATGTAATGTAATTTTAGCCTATTTCCATTTATGGCTTTCAAACTTTGATGACTTTGGTGTTACATTAGTCCCTAACTGATCTGAAAAGGTACTAAGTGGTCTTCTCAGCCATAGAAATGAGATGTAACTAAGAAAGGATGGAGTTTGAAACAGCACAGGAGGACCCCTTTTAAAAGCACTGACCCCTCTCTAAAATGAAATGATTTGCAAAAACTTCTCTTCTGGACAACACATAGCTGGTTTTGGAGTCAAGGTAGGAGCTATCTCCCTATTGGGGGAGAAATTAATTGTTATGGATTCAGGGTGGCCATATGGCCCTGGTGCTGGCAGATGCAGACCCAAGAGCTGCAGCCATGGTCCATCCCACCCCAACAGCAGGTAGGTGGTTGGCATAAGACATTATGAGATCCCCTGCATTAAGCAGAGGTGGCATAAAGAATGTGCCACATTAGGATTCCTCCTAAGCCCCAATTGCTAGCATACCTATTAGCAGTAACCAGGGGCAGATTTACAGCAACAGGTTCAGAGGGTAGTAGCCCTCTAGTTGCCACAACCCACTGGGGCACCCAGCCTCGCTCACAGGGTGAAGAAACCACCGTGCAGCCTACCCAAGCATGCACAGCTACACCCAGCTTTACCAGCAACTCTTATAGCCCAGGAAAGTTTTGTTACAAAGCACATTCAAACATTATTTATTGCCTGTCTCCGTGGATGCTTGTTTATTATGTGGAAAAGTATCTCCCTTTCCTCTGGCTTGGAATATTCTTTGACTTTCTACCTGTATTTTCATGGATGGGAAATAGGGACAACATCTGCCCCTGCCCTACCATCCCTATACCAATGGTTTTCAGCCTTTATACCCCAAAAGGCAAAATAGGCACAGGGCAGAGAGCCCAACTGTGCAGCCAGCTGGCAGGGAGAGGCAGGTAGCAGCAGCTTAATTTGATTACGTTGTCATGGACCTCTAAAGGTCCTTTAACAGATCACAAGGGGTGTGTGGATGAATCCTTCTAGACTATTTATTATTTTGTCTCCTTTTTTATGTCTCCTTTTTATTTGTCTCATCTCTAAGGGAAGCAACTCCAACCTTATCAATCTCCCTTGATATGAGAGTTTTCCTGTGCTCCAGTCATGTTTGTCACCCTTCCCTGAACCCTTTTTAATTCTCTTGTTATTACTTTGAACAAAGATGGATGGAACAGCAGAAGCAGTTCTCCAGCTGCACAACTTGCGAACTACAGAAAAACAGGTCAAGGCTAGACTGAACTCTGGAGCAGCTCTAGCGAGGTCAGTGGAGTTACCTCAGGAATGAGTATACTCCTCTTCAGTTAAGTTTCTTGGCAAATTCACTTCCTTTAGTATTGCTTAGGCTGTGAAAAGTAACTGTTGCTGACAACAGGTTGTCCATAGTGCATGCAACTGAAGTCACGTCAAACATCTTTCAGCTTAGGAAATGTGGATACACACAAGGTGTACTGAGCATTTTAGCAAAATCATGCCTGAACCTGTCTGTACAGCATTGCAACACCTGACCAGAGAAATGATCTGGCCATCTCAGACTCCTGTTCAGATCACTGCCAAAAGGAAGGGACAAGAAACCCACTACCAATTAATTAGGGGCCTGCCTTTTGTTCCCCCAGCTTGTGTCACCCAGTGCTGTCTAACAGGGTTTAGATCTTCTCATTCTCCATACAGAGATGTTTCCTTGTTTTTATTTTTACTAAATCCTTCATTTTGATGCATCAATCAATATTATAAATTAATAATGCACCACTCAAGATATGGTGCTTTTCACTTCCATTTCAAATTGCCTTGTTTTGGCATTATACTCAAGAATAAATAGGAGACCTTGATTTTCTATAACGTTTATTATTTTGTGCATCTTCCACTCCATATTGACTCTATTCATACATTTACTTTTTAATCTGCTATCTGAATCAAGCAGCTGTGGTCCTCCAAATCTCTTTATATAGAAGTATTTCCAGGCTTTTAGACGTTGCCTGTTGGTGTGGCAAGACTCTGCTTTGTCCAACTACTATGTAACATAAAGGAAACCTGATGCAATACAACCAACCTCCCGTTAGGTATAATAATGAGTTATCTTTGTGTATGTTCTCGGACTTTAGTGATGTTCAATCAGGCATACAAATTTGGACCAGTATCTTGAGTGGTGCCATCCTTCCTACCACCCTATAGCCCTTGCAGTGCTTGATCTAATCCCATAGCAGCTGACAGTAGCTCTTCCAGTCCTTCTCAGCTCCTGGGGCCCTTTTCATCCATCGGTTTAAGGGCACTGCAGAAAAAAAGTAAGATGGAGGCACAATCAGATGAAGTGAACTGAGCAGAGCCAGATACCAGGGCACTGCTGGAATAACCCATCACTGGTCTATCTCACAGCAACACCTTCGTGCCCCGGGCCTGCAAGATCTTCCCTCAGGCAGATGTTTTTGACCTGGCAGTGACTATAATTGCTTCCTGTATTTAAGGATGCATGGTGCAATATGGTGATTCATATTCTGAAGACATCTGTAGAGCCAGTATTAATAGAGAAGTAACCAGCAAAAGCCAAAACAGATGTCTAGTGATATGTATGTTAGTGCTGAGCTCAGAGGTGTTTCCACAACTTTTAATTTCTTCATCAAGAACCAAACCAAAAGGCTGACAGTAGCCCAGTTTCATGAGAGTGATCCAGGTTTTAGGAACCCCTGCAGACAGCCTACTCTCCAGCTGTAACCAGAGCCACCATGAAAGCACCAGCCCCCTCCCCTCCCTCCACCAGAGCATCCACATCCTTCCCCACCACGGGGCTGGGCTTAGCTGGGCTCAAGAGCTGACCTCCTTCTCTACCGATGCAGAGAGCAAAGGGCTGCACAGATACAACCGGCTGCCTCCCAGCTGGACTCTGCTGAGTAAGAGCGTGTCACAGATCTCTGTAAGATTTGCAGTCATGCCCAGCCAAAGGGATAATCATGAATTCTCACTTTAAATCCCATTCCGTTTCAAAAATGCTGTCCCCTTGAGATCTTTTTCAGTACTTGCAAACCTGCCAGGTTTTTTAACATATAAATAGGAGCATTTAGTAAGAAAACAGGAACATGATTCTAACTCTATCGAAATACATCTGATAGAAAGAGCTTTCAGGAGAAAAAGAATTGAAAAGATTCACTGCTTTTAAAGAACAGTTAAAACCCATCTTTCATTACAGCAAGACCTAGGAGGAATGGCTTTGATCCCTCAACGTTATCAGAGCAAAGGCAGTTAATACCTACTTCTAGAGTAGCAGCATTAGCTTTTGCACAGAATTCTTTAAATGACTTCTAGGGCTATTAAAGTCAATTGTAAAACACCACTGCGTTTACCTAACCAGAATTTCCCCAGCAGATCAGTCCACAAAAGGCTTTAGATGTTGCAATATCATGCGTTGCAGTTCTGAACTTTTGGCACTTTCGATTGGCTTCATCCCACTAACTTTGGGAACCTTAGCTGGGACAAAAATCTTCCTAGGCTCCTCTGAAGTCAATGGAGAACTCCAGATGATCATCTAGGCTGACTGTTACATGGGATGAATCCGAGATCTTGGCCCCTGCAGAAATAACCATCCCTGGGTTATGCACCTGGGCTCCCTGTTCAATATGTGGAGACATCCACATGCCTCTGAATGGGATCACCAGAAGGAACAGGGAACCTTCTCACCTAGCTGGCACTAAGGAGCTGGGGGTGAAAGCCTCTTCTCCCTCAGCCCCAGGAAGCTGCTGATGTGACCTCTCTTTCCTTGCTTTCCAGGAGCAGCAAGGACACGCAAACAGGTCTGTGGGACCCTTGGCCACTCTTCTCTGCCCAAGGCAATTTTAACCTAGATCTTGTTGTGGCCACCAGCATACAACTGGGTGGTGCTCTGCCAGTTTCTCCCAGTACATTGTTCCAGTTTTTATGAAATTATTACGTCTGTGGGCTAGCAAGCAGGAAAATTACTCTCTAATCTAGTCACTTGGAGCAGGAGTGGAAAAGGACTGCATTCCAGTTTCCAATTTAATGATTATTCAGTTATTTGATATGAAACATTGATTGGAGAAGAAATCAAAACCTTGATCTGATAAAAGAAATGATCACTTTTAGTGGCTATCTGAGAATACCTAGTTACTCTAGGCAATGAGACAGTGTTAGTCATGTTCCCAACCTATCCTTCAAGAAATTAGGGACTTACTGTCATAAATGTAGGTGCCTAGAGACTTAAGATCCTGACAGGGTCAACTAGCAGCAGAGACAAGATTTTAAGTATTTAAATTATGGTTTGACATCCCCATATGCATGTAGGAAGTGCTAAAGATACTACTGCTTTCAGCTTTCTGTACAACATAAATGTTACAGGGAAGTCCAACAACTGCAAAGAAAGAGGACACCCTGGACTCATTTAGTCTTGTTCCTCTCCCACATGTAGGTGGAGGCATTACATGTAGCACACTGCCACTAATAATTCAAAATTATATAAATAACTATGTCATTTTTTAATGACACAAGGAATGAGTTGACCTGCTATCTACATACTACTCACCATGGAATATTGGCATAGCGTGTTTGCCAAATAAGATAAATAAATAGGGTTTTACCTAGTGATCTGAAAAATAAAGCTCACAGTGGGCAGATCTGTTTTAAAAACATAAATATACTACTAGGACACAAGAGTGTGCCACCTATTAGATTACTAACTAAGGCTGTGTACAGGACTGGGAAGAGGCTGGACAAAATAATATGAGGACCACCACTTAAGGGAATGGAAAATCATGTATTTTAAGTAAGGAAGCAGCCCAAGGAAAATGAAATATCAACATAAAACAATGAAAAAAAAATTGGGCAGGATAAGAAAACAAACCAAACACAGAAAATAGAAAAATTGTAGAAAAGAATAAGAGCCATCAAGGTCATCAGCTGACAAAAGAAGGCTCTGAAAAGCATTTTCATGCATTTCTACACTGGGAAAGAACAGTCTTCTGTTCATTTACATGTACTAGGGTTTTTTTTCTGATTGCAGAGCACTACAAAATGCTTTTGCACAATATATTACTTATTTTATAAAGCTCATAGAAACTACACACACACTTAATATGTATATAAACATATTTTATAATAAGATAACTTATTCCTTAACTTCACAGTAAAATGAAAATTATCTGGCTTTCAATAATGAGGAGGAGAATCAGATTTGGGTTAATGAGAACATTTGTCTGATTAACCTTCTCCACAGTCAATGACTTGTAATGGTCCATCAGTCATCCATGCCTAAGTAGTGTGGCCAAATGTATTCAATCCATGCCCAAACATGTATTTATAGAAACAATCACAGGCCACTAAATAAAATCTGGAACCATGTGTTAGTCAATGAACATCAGGAAAACCATGCTTAGAGCATTCAAACACCTAAAGATGCACTCTGCATGACCAAATTATTACAGTTTACAGTCTCCCTGGTGTTATATACCCAGGTGAGAATTGAATCATATGAGGAAAAAGGATCACAAGCAATAAAAAATCCCCAGAGATTTTGACTTGTTAATGAAAATGATTCTGCATAATAGTGACTGAAAGATAACAGTGCTTAGCAATTGGAAAATGACATTCCTGTATGTAAAATTAGTTGTTGGTCTTAATCCAGTTAGCAACAGTGAGAAGGTAGCTGTATTATTAAACCTTATTGTGCTCTCATGGAACAAGGGCTGGAGTTTGAGAAGCCAAAATGAGGAGGTAAGATAGACTTTATTCCCTCTGTTAATGGCGTGGTTCAATGGTCCGCATAGAACAGTGTGGGGAAATTCCCTTTTCGACTGCCTTTTCAGTTTCTGTTACACAAATAAATACAAGTGTCCGTTTTCTGAAGATACCAAGTAAATACTTGAAATGCCATGAACTCTCTTTTAAAAAATAAAATAAAAACACAAACACAATGTACAGGTGGAACCCAGGTGTTGGTCTATAGTCTTTCAGATATTCAAAGGCGTCATTTTGGGAAAAGACATGTCAAACAATTCAGGATTTTTGTTGCCATATTTGAGACCATAAATCAGGCACTAGCTGCCAGAAATTAAGAACTCTTCCTGTGGGTGAGTTACTACACAATATTTTCATAGGATTTGTGGAACCTTTCTTTGAAACATACACTGTTGGCCACCATGCAAGAAATGGTAATAGACTCCTCAGACTAGTGGTCTGTTAAAATACAGCAATTCTTCTGTTCTTTTGGTATTTAATAGAGAAAGGACAACAATTCATTACCAGTAATTTGTTGGATAACTGTTGATTTTTCTCTTTATGAACTGTCACAGACAAAGGTCCAAACTTTCAAATATGGCTATTAGTCCAAATTAATTATGATTCACTCTATAAAAGCCTCCCAGAGATCAAAGGGTTCATTAAGATCAAAAATTTGAGAATGTGGAATGAATTAGTAGGCTATATGTTTTTTCAGGCTTCAGACACGCTTATATCTGCAGATAAATATCAAAGCACAAATTGAAAACATTGAACATTACAAATTAATATCTGATGAAAAACTAACTTTTGAAACAAAGAACATAAACAATGTCTTTTGTGCACTCTTGGGATACAAAGTTGCAAAAGATGAAATGCTCATAAAACCAAATCATAGTATGTGTTGAATTTCAAGTGTCAGATATTCAGCCTCGAGAGCTATGTTGCCAAATTCTCTTTTCCACAAGGCAAGCCAAAGGACAGACCCTGCCCCTCACTGTGCTCTCTAAGGGCAGATTTTGGCCTTCGGTGTCAGGGATATATTCACCTCACCCATGGGTCCATCAACCATACTGTGGGAAGCATCTGGCCAGCAACTTGGATCTTCAGCACCACTTTCTTATTTATGTTTTGCTAATTATGTTATTGACCTTCCTCTGAGGAAGTTCTTCTCTTGTGAGAACAGTATTAACTCAATTAATTTAAAAATGGAAGGTGTTTCTTCTTTTTTTCAACAGAGCAGAGAGTGTTCTAAAAATGGCATAGAAAGGAAGGGTACCAGAGCACAAATACCTATGCTGCCTATATTCAGCCATCTCAGACTAATGGAAATTATTCTCTTTCTCGTTACTGAAAGTATAGATTGTGAGCCAAAATGGGCGAACTACCTCTTCGCCATAATAATCAGGAAGTAATATGTGCCTAATGAAGGTCATTGCTTCACTTAATCTAATCTGCTATGAACAGAATATTGTTCTTCTTTTACAACACAAAAAGAAAGAAAAATATTTGATCGATATAAACAACATATAGGGCAAATCACTAGGAGCCCAGTAAAAAAATAAGTTACAGTAAGCAAAAGGTAAAATCATAAGGAGGCAGGTCAGAGAAGCATTTTGAGAGACAACTGGCTAAAGGAATCAAAAAAAGTAGTCAAACTGTTCTCAAACACACTGTGAGCAGGCAGCCTGCCAGATAATCAATAAAGCCCAAGGGGCTTCCAGAAAGAGAAAAGCTAAGTGGACTCAGTAACCACAAAAGAGGATCTCAGAGAGATTCCCATTGCATGGGCTTTCCTGGTGAGAAAAAATAGAAAGAGCTCAAATGTAGTAGGGGAAGATTTAGGACAGATCAATAAAATAGGTAGTAATGAATCAGCAGGACCATATCTTATTTCCCCCATATTTCCCCAGGACTGCAAAAGAGCACTAACTGCAGTGCACAACCCACCACTTAAAAGGTGCTAAAGAAATAAAAAGGCAGATGTGATCCCCGTTTTGGAAAAGAAAATGAGAAAAGGTCCCGAGATCTACAGAACTGTAATTCTGACTTGGGAACGCTGACATGGGAAACTTATGAAAAAGCATAGAACTAAGAGACACTGGGCAAACATGATACAAGTGGGAAAAAAATACTATGACTTCTGTAGGGAGAAAATCTTACCTCATAAATCCACTGAGCTCCTTGGAAAGGGTCAGTGAGAGCACAGATTGCGGTAGTGCTCTTGATGCAGCATACTTGTGTTTCCAAAAAGGTTTTGACAAGGTCCCTCCCAAAAGGTTTTTAAATAAATAAAGCTCTTGTAGACAAAAAGAAAGGGTAAGAACAAAAGGTCCTTTTTTTTAAAAAAAAGGGAGCTTTCCAGAGGAGTCCCACCAGTATCTATGAAGCTGTGTGCTCCATTTACCCATAAATCATCTAAGAAAAGCGAATAGCAGCGTGGCAGAGCTTGTTGATGGTACAAAATAGTTAAGGGCAATATAAACAAAAGCTGACTGCAGTGTGACAGAGGCGGCTCGCAATAGGACAGACATGGGATTCACCCTACCTAACCATGGACATCTACAGCATAGCTGATAGAGAAACCGAGAGTCACCTGAGGCTCCTTTCATACTCATTTGAGAGAAACAGGCACTTTAAAGGCTTGATTCCCCTCCTCTGTTTGAGATATAAACATTAGAACTGGAGGAATCAGAACCCTAGAAATGCCTCTCTCTCTCCGCTGCCTATAACGGGAGCACATGGTGGCTGGCTCAGATGCTGTTCATCTACATTTAGTCTGATGAACATGCTGTGAGTATGCAGGCAGTAAAATAACAGACAAAATTCAATGTCAATAAATGTAAAGTAATGAATATGGAGGGAAGCAACCTTAACTAGACATGTATAATTTAATGGATTTTAAATAGGCTATTACCGTTCAGAAAAGAGAACTAGGAGTCACTGCTTGTAGGTCTGTTGGAAGCTCTCAGTTCACTGTTAACAGCGGTCAGAAAGACACATGGCTTTGTCAAGCGTTGGAGGTCTGGGGACTCCAAGTGTGTAATAACATAAGTACAATTTAGGACAGGTCAGACAGGAGCTTTATTAACCACAATCACAGGGAGAGAACATTTGGACAGCATTGCCCTCTGTGCTCCCATTGCCCTGCCCTGCTCTGCCAAGTGATTGCAGAGACCCAGTCTATGGACTGTCTCAGTATATAGGAAAAGAATAAAAACCAAACCAGAAACGAAATTACAGCATTGTGTAGATGGTGCGAATTTACCCTGTCTTACTGGTGACAGTTCAGGTCCCATCATTTGAAAAATCATTGTAGAAATGGTACAGGTGTAGGAGAAAGACAAGGGGGATGGTCCAAAGGTTGGAACACCTTCCGGAAGGGGAAAAATTAAATCAGCAGGACTCGTTATTTGGAAAAGAGTCATCTAAGGTCAATAAGATCATGCATGGTATGGGGAAGATGAACAGGGCTTGCTTATTCACTCTCTGTTGTAATTCTATCAACGTAAATGGTAGGAAGAAAAATTAAGTCTCAGAATTGGCTTGTCGTCACAGGTACATTGACAACAGCATCAGTCTGAACCTAAAGTAGTGAAAGCCGTGAAACACCATACTGCACTGCAGCCAGCTCCCAGGAGGTGGTGCGTGGGTGGGAACAGCAGAAGGAATATGTTCAAGGGCAACCTTTAGGGGAAACTATGGGTGAGAGAACAAACCAAAAGCAAAAAGAAGGGCCATCACACACCCTGCCACACACAACTGGGGAGGCAGCGGACTGCCGAGAGAGGCTGTGCAGAGTGAAGGATTCAGAGAGCTGAGAGAAACATAAAGCTTGGAGAAACCCTGTGCGTAATGGAAGATAAGTCAAATAAACATGTGGTTTCTTAAACCTTTCTTAATCCTCTAACAGCATAGTGTCTAAGTAGAAAGACAGCATACTCGCTGGGCTGTCGACTGTGAATCCCAGGGAAGCATGTTCCCTCTACCATAGGTAGATTATTCAGAGCTGCCTTAAGCACAAGGCCAGTGAGTAATTGCCTGGGGTGTCATTTAGGGGACGAAGTTTAAAAGGGTCCTAATAATGCACAATGAAACAGAAAACTGTGACAGAGGGTAGGAAACACTGAAACACCTGTAGATCTAACAGATTGATCAGAACTGTGATCCTTCCACAGCAAGTGACCTCAGAAAAACCCTGCAAAACTGAATTGTTTGATATATAGCATATGTTATATAAATATATAATATTTTTAACAGTTTGAATATAGGCATTTGGCAAAATGTCTAAGCTGCTGATTGAAGATCAATTCTTGAGAACTGCCAAAACTGCAAATGCAATGATGTGCAACAAAAAATTGTGAATTAGCAGTTTCCATGTTGGAGACCTTCCAAACACAGATAAAACTATAAAAAATTGCAGAAGAAAAATTAAAAAGAAGTAGAAATCTTCTTCCAAGTCCTTCACAAGGGGTACACGACAGCTCCATGCAGGAAAGAAAGCAGATGTGTCTCCAGCTGTTGCAACCGCTTAGAAATGCATCAGATTATATTCTGTCCTGCTTGAAAGAAAATACAAGAGCTGACTCAACATTTAACAGACCTGTACTAATGTGGGGTTAAACAGAGTGTTTAAACCACAACCTTTGCAGAATTTGGAGAAATGCAGAGTGAATCCTTCTTGCTGGAAAGAGGCACAAGCTCAATTTTCTTTATGGACCCTCTAGTACTTGCTCCCAGAACAGGAGTGACAGCAGTGGCTGGGCAGGGGTACAGCAGTGGTGGGACAGCAGCGGTGGTGGCACTGGCTGTGGTGGCTCTGCTTGCCCCCGGATCCCACTGCCCCACGGCTGACACTGAAACATTCAGCACATAGGCAGGAATTTGCCCAGCCCCTCCATGGGGACACAGAGCACAAAGTCTCTGCATATTTTTTTTTTTTTTTCTGGCCTCTCCCGTGTTCAAAACCTCATGCTGGATGATCTAAACCTTTGTGGTTAACAGCTTATTTAATAAAATATTGATTTTTTTTTTCCTCATGCTTTAGGAAATAGGATCTTCAAGCACTTTGATGAACTACCGTAGTTTCCTCAAACTCTTTTCAAGGTCTCACTGAAAGTCTAAATCCTAAACTGAATGTTTCCTATTAAATTATATCCACATTTTCTACAAGTCCTATAAAAATAAAGTATGCCCACCAAGATCGCCGATGAAGGAGAACACCACAACTTTTCTCATTTCTCCAGCAGTAGAGGTCCATCTACAGCTACACATGGAAAAAACAGATGAGCATGGTTTTGAGAGGAAAATACAGTTACTTGCTAACTAAAACTAAACAAAGTGGAAACTAAATGGTATGTATATCTTGAAGAAAAAAAAAGTAGTATGTGTAATTTGGATAGTATAAAGTAAGTGCAATTAGATAATATATAAAAGAAATGTGTACATAAACTTAGTATTAGAGAAGAAGATATACTATGAACTAAGGTATATAAATTTGATTTATCTCTTCAATAAAAATTGAAAACAGAAACCATCGATATTTTTTAATCATAAATTAAAATAAGAGTATCTGTAGAGTTCTGAAATAGGATTTAACTGAATTTAACCTGATGTTAGAGTACAAATATGGAATACAGACATCTATAGAGAAAATTTTTTAAAACACCCATGGTATTCATCATAATGTCATTAAAATAGAATCATATCAAAGAGTAACAGTACATTTTGTTGTTGATACATAGGAATTGTAAATCCAAACTGGTAAATTCTGAAATAAAGTATCATAATCTGAAACACTGCCTATGGAAAGCATATTTTAAATATTTGTCAGTTTCTTTCACTGATAAGTTTGCAATTTAAAGATTCACAAGGAAATTTATTTTAAATCTAATTCTACTTTTTTTTCCCCATATGAGCTCCCTGGAATAAATTGGGAAAAAAAAATTCCTGAAAAATTCTGGAACTTTTCCCTACCATATTAATTCTTTTTACAGAGTATCACAGAGACTGAATATATGCTGGAAGCCTTTCTGAACCAGGATTTTCAGTTTCCCCAGTGAAAAGCATCTGGCTGCATAGCAGCTTTAACCAGCTTTAAAATATCTATCACTCAAGTAGGAATAAATGGGCTCTTGGTTAGAAGAGCTTGTGATCTTCAGCCATCTTTAAACTTTGTTTAAATTTGAGATAAACATGAGTTTGGTGCACATAACTGAAATCATTTAAAAGCGTAGTCTACACACTAATGCCAACTTAAATCAGCTGAGGATCTAGTCAGAAATATTGTCCAGAGCACTCACAGAAACCTTACACAGATTGCCTGTCTGCATACTTTCAGTATACTCTGTAAGAGATTATGCTGGAGAAGGTCATAGGTAAATGCTGTTATCTCCTGTATGTTATCTGCACTGGCAAAACTAATGCTTTATGTTTTTCTTTTTTTAACTTTACACAGTTAAGGCTTGCAGCCATTAGCAGAGAAGTCTGGATAGATAAGAGAAAAAGGTCTAGCACATTAAGGTACTAAAGAAAACTAAAACAACATGCTAAATGGTTGAACCAAAAGAAAGTGAAAAGTCTTCAGAATATTGACACTATTGCCAAAGGAAATGCCTATCAACTTCGTTAGGTACCTTCAGGTTACTCCTTTTACTGTGATGTGAAAATAGTTAGAAAAAGAACTATCCGTCTCTGTGGTGTGCTACAGCAACAGAGCTGCTAGAAAACAAAAGGCTTTATTTGAGGAAGAGAAAACATAAGTGTTGATTTACTTCACTACACTACATAGAAAAAAAGTTAACAATGTATGACTCTAAACTGAAAATTCAGAGGCTGTATCTGAGGAAGTTCCCCATTGGGTCTCTCTATCCACAAGCTACCAATGCGTGTCTGACAGCCAAGACTTCTGCTCAAACTCAAAACTGAGAAATAAGTTAGACAGACATAAAATACCACAGACTTGAGGAAACTTCTCTAGGTCTTCCAAAGCCTAGACTAAAACCAAATGTCACCAAGGACAGAATCAATAGCCTTGCCTTGTTTTTCTTTTCTCTTTTGATCTCGATCGCCATTCTTGGCCACCGTAAGGAAAAGACAAGACTGTCCTGTCCCAGCTATATTTAGAATAATGTCTTTGATTGGTGGGTTTTGTGTTTACAGGACAGAGGATGAGAAACAGGGGAAGAAGTTTGTTTTGTAAGGACAATGCATGCAGCTCTGAACTGAATGACCAGAAGAGTTACTCCCAGAGTAAGTCCTCCCCTAAGAATTAAAATTATTAGTGGACCTGGATTGCTAATAAAAGGGTAAAATGCATCTTGACCAGCTCCATAAAGAAAAAAAAATGGAAAGAAGATGCTCTGCCACATACTGAATCGTAAAGCCTCACACATCAGTGCAGGGAGTAGTGGGGGGAGTTGGTTGATGACACGCTGCTTTGTCACCCCTGTCATCTGCTGTGTGCTGAAACTCTACCTTCACAGCAAGAAATAACTTTCTGGCACTGATTTATATTACTATTGCTCCTAAGGTCACTAAAGCCAAGGCAAAAATGCCCAAAATCCCACTGACTGCACCAAGGATAATATTTTAAGACCACCTTATGCTCTGCAGGAGCCCTGGCGCAGAGGAAGAGTTGTATCCTGATGCTGGTGTGGCAAAGGTGGTGCTCCCTGCCCCACATCACTTGGGGAGGCCAAGGGTGGTGGCATAAAAAGCACGAACCCAGCTCCCGAGGCCATGAGGCAGCCAGGACGGTGAGCGAGGCACTGCTGTAGTAGGATGCCCACAGCCTGGGGGGCAAACACCAGCACGCACTCTGCGCTGGGGCTAAACACCCCAGCATCCCTGTCCCACCTCTTGCTGACAATCTCCAGTTCCTCCTCCAGAGCCTCCCACCTGAATTCCTGAGTGGCAGGGATGATCTCCACGGGGCAGTCACCTTGACATGGGATACGAGGAGCCCTCTGCATACATAAAACTTAAAAGACCTTGGTGAAGGCCATTCCTGACATCTTTCTCCCACTCCCATTTCCAAATGCGGCATCAGAGTCCCTCCTGTCTTTCCAGCTGATGAAATATAGCTGTTGTAAAATGCTAGCTAACCACATTTAGCAAATGGAGATAATTAAATAAAAATGAAACTATACTTACTAAAGAAACACAGTTTCCAAAACACAGACTTTGGCTAGAGACTGTGTTTTGCTTAAGAGTCTGCCAGGAGATCTGTGGACTGTTTTGTAAACAGTTCTGAGACTGGTGTTTGTGGGAGAGACACATGGGAAGGGGATATGAGACAGATGGACATACGAAATGTATCCCAAGGAAAGTTCATCAGGAAAGAAAATGCTCGAGAGCTGCTTTGATGGAAATCTATGAGAATTGTGTACAGTGGAAAGAAGGTGAATATGGACTTGTTGTTCTTTGTTTTCCACTGTTTCCTGTTACACAGGAGCTAGGGGACAGCCTTGACTGTATCTTTAAGACAAATAAAAGGAAGCATTTTTCCGACATAACACACAATTTAATTGTGTAATTAATTGTTACCAAAGTTATAAATTACCTCTAAAGGAAATCAGATGAGTTTGTAAAGGATGGGATTACCAGGACAGTTTAGCAAGATGGTTTAGGTGCAATCTGCAGCCCCAACAGTCCAAACCCAGTAACTGCTGAAGATGAGACGGTGCCCTGGGGTACTAGATGGTGTTCCACACAAAAGCACCCTTCATTTGTATTCTTTCTAACACTCAAACCCTAGACATCCTGTATTGATCACTATCAGATTCAGCATTATGTGACAGAGCCTTAATTTGACCTAATTTGGTTGTTCTTACATTCCAGAACACAATCCATGGATCTTTCAGGGTTCTTTCTGGCCTTTCAATAGCTGAAAATCTCATGCAGTAAACTAGAGTTTAAAATGGTCCATTCTTCTACTCTATTCCTTCCACATAAAAGTTTTCTTTTATCTTTCTTCCCCTGATACATAAAATAGGCTTGCGGTCAAACTCAGACACGGCTTGAAATACAGAGGATGGTTTATTGGATGATCACTTGTAAACCTTGCTCACATTTTTATCATTTCAACCTCTGTTTTTAATGTTTTGCTTTGGAACAAGGGAGAGCTTCTTGATACTGAGTGGGCCAAGCAGGGCGATGCTCCCCAGCATCTGCTATTCACTGACAAGGAAGAGCTGGTTGGGGACATGACAGCTGGTGGCAGCTGTGGTTATAGTGACCATGCAATAGTGGGGTCCAAGATTCTGCAGGAAGTGAGGAAGGAACGCAGCACAGCACAGACCCTGGACTCCAGGCGAGCAGACTGCCGCTTGTTTAGGGAATTGGTAGGTGGGAACCCATGGGGAAGCTCTGAAAGATGCCTAGGAGAGCTGGCAAGCCTTCAAGGACAGCATCATCCAACCACAGGTGGGGCCCACCTTGATATTCAGGAAGACACATGGGTGTAACAGGAGAAGGCTTGGCTCATGGCAGAGCTCCAGTGCAGAAAAGCAGCCCACAGGAGGGAAGGAAGGGGAAGGGACAGGCTACAAAAGAGGAGTTTAGAAATATTGCCCAGGCAATGATCTTAGGAAACCCAAAGCTCAGCCAGAATTAAGACTTGCAAGGGATGTCGAGGGCAACAGGAAGAGCTTCAGGCACTACTTTGATGATAAAAGCCTGAACAAGGGAAATGACAGCCCACTGCTGCCTGGATGAATGAACTGTGACAGCAGACACAGATAAGGGTGAAGTGTCTTCTGTGCCTTAGTCTCCAGTAATGAGGTCTCCCAGGGTTCAAAGGGGAGAACTGCCAGCAGTGGATGAGGGTCAAGTCAGGGTTTACTCACAAGAACTTGACCCATACAAGTCCGTGGGACCAGATGCGCTACATCCTAGCTTTCTGGGAGAACTGGCTGATGTCCTTGCAAAGCTGCTCTCTCTTGTCTTTGGAAGGTCATGGAGATCATTGCGGGGTCCCAACAACTAGAGAAGGGCAAGTGTTTCATCCACTCTTCAAAAAGGCATAAATGTCAACCCAGGGAACTGCAGGCTGGTCAGCCTCACTTTGTTCCCTTGGAAAATCACGCAGAGAGTGGTCTTAGAGTACACTTCTGGGCATATGAAGGAGAAGAAGGTGACTGGGAATACTCTTGGGCTACATTAGCCAGTAGACTGAGGGAAGGGATTATCATCCATTTCTCAGCACTTGTTAGACCGCATCTAGATACTGAGCCAAGAACAACATGGACAAACTGGAGCAAGTTCAGCAGGGACTCCCAGGCTGGTTGGGGACTGGAGTATTTTCCCTGTGAGAAGAGGCTGAAGGAATCAACGTGGTCAGCCTGGAAGAGAGGAAGCTTTGGGGGACCCAACAGCAGCCCCCCAGTACCTATGGGGAGGTTAGCAAGAAGATGGAGCTGGGGTCTTCACAGTGGTGCATGGCAGGAGAACAAGAGACAATGGGCATAAATTGGAATAAAAGACATTCAGATTGATTGAAAGGCAATACTTTTTCCCCATCAGGCAGTGGAAGAGGCTGCCCAGAGAGGTTGTGCAGTCTCCATCCCTGGAGGTTTTCAGGACCCAACTGGATAAATCTCTGATCAACCTGGTCTGGGCTCAGAGGTGACCCTGCTTTGAGCAGGAGGTTGGACTAGTGACCTCCTGAGGTCCTTTTCAGGCTGAATTATCCTATGAGCCTATGATACTATGATAACAGTAACAATACTTCCTTTCACTCAGTGCTATAGATTTAATTATTTTTTCTATCCTGGTGATTTTAGAATAATTGCTTTAGTTTTCAAAGAAATACATTTTGATGTGTGCTTTTGTGTGAATGATGATTACTTTTACTGTCCTAACTTTTGAGCTATTAAACTTGAAGTCCTGCTATGTAGCGCTGCCAGTATTGAGTTTAATTACTACTTCCAGTTACAGTGATGTTCCCTGCTATTGGAGTCTACTGCTAAGGCAGAGTCATTGTCCTCTGCTCTTGTAAGACAAGGCAGAGATACAGCAATTCAGGCTGATGGACCAGCGCTGAGTGCAGCTCTGGCACTATGAACGTTTTGCACCTCAGCCACCCCATGCCCCACTCCTGTGAGGCAGTTACAACATATAGTCAGGCTCTATGAACCAAAAAAGACCCTCTCCAGGAGGCTTTTGGGGACAGCAGAGGTTCTTGCTTGTACAAAAAGGGCATGTGTGCTGACTTTTAAGCTGTGGTGAGGGACCTGAGCCCTGTGCAGGGGAAAGGTGCTTCTCAGGATGAGACCTGTCCGAGCTCAGGCTCGAGAGCTACGTACCATCTAAATGGCAAACCTCACCCTGGAAAGAAATGCATACATGGGCTTACTGTTTCAACTTTCCTACACAAGTTTTTCTCAAACAAGGAAACATGTAAGCCTTGGCTTATTCACAGACTGGGAGTAAATTGTTTCTTCTGTCCTATTGCTGAGGCAATTTTATCTTTTTGAATTATATGGAAATAAGAGCAATTAGCTTTTAGTCTATTGTTCCTTTCATATATTTCAGCTGCCCATTTCCCATTCTTCTTTATAGGGCAGCTAACAGTAGATATTTTGCTCAGACAGCTTTTAAGAGCTGGAATTCATGGAATACAAAATTGTATTTTCTCTCTACATTTTCCCCACTACTCAGAAGGCTGCATAGCACCCATTTCATACTGTACCTGTTTTGTTTCTTTCTTTTCATACTCAGAGCTGTATGCATGGGATTTGTTTCTGAAACATATAATTATTTAGCAAGCAGATAATGGGCTGTTGCATCACATATGCAGGTTGTTAGCATTGTTCTTTGGATTCTTGAGATTAGTGATGAGGGACACTTTCAATGATGTTTTCTGCTGCACCAAGCAACCTGTTAAAGGCTGACATCAGATACATGCAAGTTTCCATCTTCTTGCATAAAAAATGAGTTGCAAGAATCCACAAATTTTCTGGTAATTCAGTGTACCAAAACCTAATGTTTCATGTGAAATTATATATAAAATCTTAATTGTGTTTTAGGACCTTTTTTTCCTTTTTTTTTTTTTTTTTTTTTTAATATAATCGTTTGGGACCTCCTAGTAAAAGAGAAAACCTCTGGAGCACAAACTAGCTGTAAAAAGCTGAGATGTTTTCTCCCTGTGGACATCCCAAGCTGGGACTGCTGGGTAGTGCCAGGCAGTGCCCAGCTCCCTGGCAGCGTGCAAGCCCCAGGCTCAGCACTATGGGGAAAATGCAGCCTACAGCTTCCGGAACTCAGGTAGTAATTCTGCCCATTCACCTTCCCCATGGCTCTCTTGTCTTGGCAAGGCGAAAGCTCAAGGATCCCTGTCCCACTGTTCCATGCACAGCACAAAAAAGCATTTTGATTCCAGATGGCTTGGAGGTATGGTCTGTAGAGCTGCAACTGCGTGCTCCTCTCCACTGCAGCCCTACAACCTCACAGTTCTGCCACTCTCCATGATGCCGGGTAGTGTTTGACAGAAATACCCACTTTTGTGCAGTGGCTCTTTTGTGCAGGGTTAGGAACTGAAGCCAGGCGCTACAGAAATCTTAAGAAAAAGTTATCTTCAAAGTGAAGGATGGTGGAAAAATCATTAACAAATGTCATATCAACAAATACATTTAACTGCAAACTTTGGTTGCATGGGATTCTTCTTGGGCCAGGAGGAGTATGGGAAGGAAGATTATTGCACGATGTTCTAATAAATTAATTTTGTCTTGAAATTAAAAGATCACTGCTGTGGAATTTGATCACATTGTCTCGAAATCCATAGGGTCTTGTACCTAAGGAAAAGCTACTGTACATTTTTCCATAGCAAATTTGAATTTATTTAGACTAGCATATAAAGAATATTCCAACTCAGCTATGTTAGAAATGTCCATAATTTTAGAAGAGAGAGACTGAGAATGATTACTGGTTTCTATACTTTAGAGTACCTTCTTCACACTGAACACACCTCTGTGCAGAAGCCTGCATGAAGCCTGCACAAAGTCTGTGGGGCACTTGTGGACAGCCTGAACTGCATTATGACAAGAAATCCAGGCTTGGAAGAGGATCATTCTGCAAACATGAATCTACCTGCTGTGCTCCTTTCATCAGTTCCCTACCTTTCCCCTGAGGTCCCATGTTGCAGCTAAATGGTGTTTTCCAGTTTATTTGTCTGCTGTGGCTTCCTGCTTATCAGACGGTTAGCCGTGACTTCTCATACTATGTCTACTGCACCTTGTGGGATTCCCAGATGGTCTCTCCTGCAAGTACTAGGCAAGATCCACACTGGTTACCTCTTGTGGAGAAGCCTACAAAATATAGCATCATTTGTGCTAGGAAGCACAACATAATTTTAATAATGTTATTTGGTTTGGACTTCCTTTGCAACAACAGCAGAAGAAAGTAACTTTCTTAGGGAGAAATTCTAGTTCCACTGAAGCCATTAAGCATTATTAGGACCAGCAAGTTTTCGGGAAACTCTGTGGCACAGGGTAGATCTTTTGTACACTGCCAAGTCAAGACCAGAGTTACTATCTGGGCTCTGCGAGATTTCTAAATGCATAAAACATTATTTTTATATTTTCTCCTTTGTTTTTAATGCAACTGAATGGGGCTGTGGTATTTTGTGCACCAATGAAATTATATTTGGTATTTAATAAATCTCAGCACCGCTTAGCTTTTTTAAATGATAGAGGAGGTTTACTGATGGCTCATTTTGCAGTCCTGGTATTAAAGCGCTTGTAGCCTCTCATTGCAAACAGTTTTTCATACTAATATGAAAACAGCTCTAGATGTGTTTTAGGCATCAGCCAAGATGTACCCAAAGGGTGCAATTATCACTTACTATATTAAAGCAAAAAGAGGAGGTGTTGTACTGAAAACATCCTGAGACAAACAAGGATTCTAGAAAAAGCATTGTTTTAAGTTTACTTTTATTTTTCCAGAGATACTTAATAAACAATGTGAGGTATTTTTCTGCACAGGTTTTATTCTTGTATTTTTGGAGGCATGACTAGCAGATGTGAGATGTCTCAGACCAAGAGGGATTTAAAATGTTCGATAATTTGAGATATCTGCCTTTAACGAATAACTTCCAATAAAACCAGATTGCACAGGGCTGAATGGCAGTCTTTGCATAAGGCTCTTACAACCTGCAGTTGTAGCCCTCCATGAGCTGCAGGTACTTGGAGCCTTCAGCCTGCATGGCACTGATTAAACCACCAGGGTCTAAAAATAAATAGCACAGACAAGATGATGGAGGAAACCCAGCTGAGGCATTAGCACTTGCTGACAGTACCTTTGTACATCAGAAACCACTGTAAATTTTCTGATCACTGTACTTCCATAGCTTCTTCAGTTAAGTCATTCTGCAAATTATTACACAGTCCCTTGCTGAGAAGGATCCAGGACATGAGGCAGCTGGGGCATTTCTGGTTGTTACCTTCTCTAATGTTTCCTCGCTGCAGCTAATCACAAGACTTTCCATCTACTTTACATTTGGAGGAATAGATTTATGTATGAAAGACAAAGGGTTTAAATCAGTCAATGTAAGCCATTAATAACTTCATTAGAATCAATGTATTCAGCCAGTGCAGTTTAGATAAGGCACAGCCAAAAGGACTTTTAACTGTAATCCAGTCTCAGTACTGCCTTGCATGGTGAATCATAGCCTTATGGGTTTTACATTGGGCACAGATTTTAAATTGACAAATTGTTGATAGGTTAATAGACATCCCTTTTCCTTGATACTTTCCTTCATGTTAAGAGCTGGAGAAAAAGTTCAGGAGGGACAAGTGATTGAACAATGTTATTTTGTAAAGGTAATATGGGCTACAGAGTGCTTTATATGGGTAAGCGCACTGGGACCTTGTTTTGGGTCCACTCTGCTCCTCACAGCTTGGAAGTGCCGTGAAACTACAGAAAACACACACAGAGAAAACAACATTAAAAGGTATCTAGTGAGTTAGGTTAGACAGAAGAAACTCAATTTCTACAGTCTGCCAAAGAGAAGGCTCAGGGGAGACAAGATCACAGAATATAAATACCTTCAAAGGAAGGGGATTATTCACATTACCAGAATATGACAAAACAAAAAGTAGTGGCTTCAAACTAGGGAACACAAAGCGCGGTGGAGTAATTAAGCCCTGAATAGAGCATAGGGCCAATGAGGAAGGGGCCAAGAGGGAGGAATGAGGTCAGAAGAGAAGACTTAAACTGACAGAGGAAGAGAGGATTACAAACATAATTCATTCAGGGTTTGGGAAGCTGTGGGATTAGGAGTAGGCAAAAGCAATATCCTTCCTCTCTCTGTAGAAGAGCTCTGGGGCCTGCTGCACACTGCCCACCAAGGCAAGACATCTTTGTCTTCAGTGGTCTTCTCTGTGCAGGTAGTATGTGTCCAGGAAGAACCAACCTACTAAAGCAGGGCCATCACGAGCCTGCACACTGTGTTCAACTTCCATGCAAGTCTGCACCCGCTGAACTGCCCCAAGATGGAGAAGAGTTCTTGGTCTGATCTGAACATCAGCATCAGGTTCACCCCAGTAGTCACCAGAGCATGAACCCCTCATTCTTTAACTTGCTGCCTCTGCTGTGATTATTAGCAAAAAAAAAAAAAAAAATCAAAGAATCATCTGAAACATCACCATGTGGAAAATGTAGTTCAAATTCACTGATCTATAAAGTGGAGGTGTACTGGAGACTGATACTGGGGCTATTTTGAAACTTTGGCTGGTACACACAGAATGGTGTGCCTACAGTAATAGTGGGAGAGGGCTGGGATACCGGCTTGCCAAAAGAGCTCCTCCAGAAAAGGAGGGGGTGACCTGGCTGGCCCAGCCACCACAGACAGAAACCCAACGGCAAAAGCAGGGGTGCCCTTGCAACACGGGATGGGGTACTTTCAGACCAGTAAAGCAGCAGGAGTTGGGAGGAAGCCCTGGACTGTGGACTCATGGTACATTCATCCACTGCATGGGCAACTTGCTCTTTTGGGCAAGAGACAGAAATATACAAATTTATCTTGTTCCCCAAGGTCAGAAAAAAGAGAAGTAACAAAAGGCCACCTCCTGCCCCCAGGTCCTCCTGAGGCCGGGCAGGTGACACTGATAGCCAGCAAGACACTTGGGATGCTTCAAATCCCAGGGCTCAGGTTTTGCAGTACATTTCTCCTCCGTCTACTCACAACATGGGCTACCTTTCCAGGAAGCTGTGATTAAGCTTTTTCCTTTACCTTCCCAATCCTTTATGGGAGCTAAAGTTTTTTTATTAAAATATGCTACATAATAGTATTTAATTAGCTAATGTTTTTAATGTGTTAAAACATTTTAAGATTAATTCTATTTCTTTTCCCTTTATGGAGAACTCCAGATATGCAAAAATTAATCTCCATTTTAAAAGATGAAGGAAGCATGTTTTGAAACAAATAATAAAGACAGATAATCACTGCTTTCGAAAGACAAAGAATGTCTAAACTATTGACAATACAGAGTCAGAAATGGTTATATGCCCACAACTGCCGTATATCCTTTCCACCACTGCCCCACTGAAGCAATGTCAAAGGGGAAGATGAGTTCATTATCAAAATAATTTTCAACTTAAAATAATTGCTTATGCTTATTGGAAAAGAGCTGTGGTCAAACAACAAAATGCCTTGGGAATATCAAAAGTAGAACATGGGATAACACAAGAGACTATACCTCTCAGATACATGTTAAAAAATGGTCTTTTAGATTAGGAGGGTTTTTTTAGTTAAGTCATTTGTTCTAAAACAGACATAAGTTTAAAATATTGCCATGAATTAAAATAAGCACTTGTGTTCTGGCTAAATAAAGAAAATTTCAGAAGATGGCAAATTACCATAGTCAAGACTTATTCCTAGAAAAGCAGTGCCTGATTAGTCCATATTTTAATCAAGTAAACAGAGGACAACCAATTCTATAAATAATATTGGGGTTTATGTCAGTAAAAATTAGCAGGATGCGATCTTTACAGTCTCAGTTGTTTTCAGATTAATTGGAATACCTAATGGAAGTAATTATACTCTGATATTTTGGTGCATGTCTCAGGGTATCTTGGAAGGAGTCCACTAAGTTGTCTGTCTGTATCTGATTTATAGAATAGTGATTTGTCATTTTAAATTTCTCCTTATGAGCAATAAGCATGGAGTATTTGTATAAATAGTAAATGTCTCTTGATTTTTACCTTTCTGTGCCCCCCAAAAAGATGTCACTAAGAATAAAGTACTGAAAAAAAAAATCCCACATGATTTACTGACAAGAAAGTCCCTTTTGAAGCTAAAAAGTGAAAATTGGCCTGATATTCAACACACCTGCGTATACTACAGCCTGTGTGTGTACAAATTGTGTTACTTGAATGGAAACATTATTGTGTTAAACATTTTTGGGATAAACAACCGCTGCTATGTTAGGGAAGCAAGTCATCTTTTTTCCAAAATGTAGCAGAGCTGATAGAGGAGAAGTGTGAGAAAGGCTGATTTTAAGACTGGGTGAAATCAGGGCATGACCTGGTGAAGAGAATAATACTTTACAGCCATTTGGGTTTTTGTGCAGGATATAGGGTCTCTTCCACCCCATCCCTTTAAAAAAAAAATGCAAGATAATAGATGAAATCAGAGATTCAGAGGCTACAGCCCTTGGATACATACCTGGGAAAGGAAAAGACTCGAAGTCAACAGGAGTATTTCCAGTGGTTTCAGCAAGAATCAGGTGAGGACTTGGAGGAGGAACCAGGAAAGTGCTGGGAGCAGCACCAGGATGCTGGCAGGAGGGTGGAGGTGACAAGAGACAGGGATTTGGTGGGAGACCTCCCTGCATTAACGACCAGCAGGTTGGTGTGGCTTCCCATCCCTGTGAGCGTTTGCATGTCTCTTCTTTTTCCCTTGGAGGAAGTTTTCTCTGCAACAGTGATACAAAACATTCACGAGGGGCTGAAACAGGGTTGGCAGCAACCAGCACATCTACAGACTGGGCATTTTAAAGTTAGCATTGCCAATCCTGCAGCAGTAGCCACCCCACCTTGGTGACCCGTGCTGTGAAATTAACCTTCTCGGGTCCCACCTTTGCCCTGATGAGGCTTTCCGATGATGCTGCTGTTGGCATCGCTCCCTCCCCAAAGGTCACACCCTGGGCTGCTCATATGCTGCATGCTGTGCTGTTCCCTGAAGAGCTGTCACCCCTCTCTAGGCGAGGGGACCGTCTTTTACATTGTTTGCAGATCAGGTAAGCACCCAGCATCACTGCAAATGACCAGCAGGACTTTAACAGTATTTCCATTACAAGCAGATCCCAACCTTACCCTCCGTACCACTTTCCTAACCTCACTAAGATAAACCTAGGTGTCGTGCTAACAAGTCTAGGCCTTCATTTCACCAAGTCAAGCCATTCCCCTGACTCATTTCAAGCCTCATTTCACCCATTTCACAAAGTGTGGCATTCACCAGTCACCTTTGTGCTAACCAGGCAGTTGAGAAGAGGTGAGTACCACTGGCCAGGCAGAGAGCAAACCACCCAGACCCTTCCCCATGGCAACCTGTGCTCCCCGAGCCGAGGGGCTTGCAGCTGGCCGTGTCCTGGCTCGCTGGGTGCACAGTTGGGCTCAAACTCTGCTTGGGCTGCATTCTGCATCGCCCCGCTGGCTCTACCTACAGGCACTGTCATATTAGATCACTTAGTTATTCCCTGAGTAAAGTTTGATTTTCATTGGTTGGCATGATCATTTGCAACTTTTGCTACAGTTATGCGAAACTTGGTATTTTTACAGTTCCTGTTCACATTTTTTTCATCTGTCCCACATACCTTTATTCAGATGATTGCCTGTACATACATATTTGTGTCAGATAATAGCGATGGGCACATTTTCTGGTGATAATTTTTGTCTTGAGTTTTTTACGAGCAGTATTCAGATGACAGTTAGAACTAAAATTTTAAGAATGCACAAAAGAGCTTGCTAAAATTATTTCTGCAGGTAAAATAAATGACCTTTTATCTACTGTTTACACAAGGAAAAAATTAAATTTTTAAACTATGCTTTGCATTTAAAACTAGTTTATTATACAAAAGAAATATTAAGTGTAGTTAGTGAACTGACAGATTGCTTCTGGTCATCACGGACCTGATGTCCAAAGGTATTTGGTGCCTAATAAAGCAGTTCATTACCTTCTGGGATTTCAGAAATACTGCAGTAGGCCAGCTGCTTCATCTCCATCAAAATCAGTGACAGTAAGATGCCGAAGCACTTCTGAAAAGCAGCCATACATGCATGAATATCTTTGTAAATATGTCCAGATATTCTTTAATTTTCAGAATTGGCTGATGTTTTTTCTTCTCCATTTGGGGTTTTGTTTGTAAAATGGAAGACAGAGACTTTTTTCTGCTTTTTTAGGTCAGTCTTTCAGCTTTAGATGAAGTAACATAAATGAAGAAAATATTATGTTTGCATCTCACAAATAAAAATTCCACTGGAAGCAATTCAGACAAGCTTCTGTACAGCAGAAACTGAAAAAGCTCCAAAGTAAAAAAAAACAAAAAACAAAAAAAAACCCTCTTGATCCATTGTGGAGACTTACACAATGTGATACATAATATTGCACAAAATGGTTTAACTCAGGTTGGCCATAGTGATACAGAAGATATTTTTCCCATTGGAAAAAAAGCACTTTTGAACTCGTTAACATCTGAGAACAATCAGAGTAAATTCAGGCCTTGGAACAGGCTGTCATTGCCATGAATGTAAATAGTAGTTTTAAAGACAAGTGTATTCATTTTAAACTGAGACTTCCAATTTAAAGAAAAAATGATGGCTTTTTTATGTTGGTAAGCATGAATGTAAACTCTGATGTTTATGGGTTGTATCTTGAGATCAACAATCTTTTAATCATATGTGATAATATTTACAAATCTGAAATATACCCAGTTCCACACGTCTGAGTAGATGACGTTATGTAGTTACAGGTACATGTATAGTGACAACAGCACTAGTCCAGCAGCAGCAGCAATTATTACCTTAAGCAACACAGGACATGACAACAGAAGCAGTGGGGTAGACAACTATAAAAAGAAGACAACCACTCAGTGGCTGAAATGAGTGATTCCAAGGGAACGTGCGACTCCTGTTGAGCTCAGCCCAACAAAAGCCACAGCCAGCCAGCGACTTGCTGGCACCTTAGGTAGAAACCACGGATGGTGGAGCTGGGTGTCCTCCAGGCCCTTGGGTTTTGGGAAGGCAGCGGGATGAGCAGAATGGGTGGACACTCTATGGCCCTCCAAAAGCTGGGGCAGATCTTCAGCCCCTTTGGTCTCCTTCTGCCAGTGTGGACATGGTGTTAGCAAGGAAACTTGCGTCCAGGCAGATCTCATTCAGTACGGTCGTGGGTGCTCCAACACAAAGTGAAATACGGTCATTTCTCACAATCTTTCAGTGTGTGTTCCTATTGCTCCAATCTTACTTTAATGCCTTGTCTAAGATTTTATCATTTTTGATAAACAAATACTTATAAAGGCTGTTCTGCCTCTTCAAGTTCTAAATCAGAGTAGCAGCTACCATTTATAAGACTTCAATGTTCAGATACACAAGCTACCTAAAATCATTTAGATAATGTGTTGGGGCTGAACATAAGTGATAATAAACTTATGTGGATTCATTATGATGACTCAGAGAAACAATATTGCATTACAAATTCCAGGTAATATGTTTCTGTTCAGAGTGGATGTGGTCTTGCTAAGAAAAATAGGTATCTTAAAAAAAGTAGTTCCTTTGGGAAAAAAAAGCTGCTTGAATTCTTGAAGATAAAGATTACTGAAATACAGTGCAAAGACCTCTAAAGGGCTTAAAACTGAAGAGAAGAAGGGGGAGAAAAAGGAGATTTTTATTTTAATATGCAAGTGACTTTCTTGGTATCCTATCCTAAGAACCTTGTTACCATCTAATTTTCGGGTTGCAGGTTGGTGTCAGAGATCTGGGGAATCCAAGTGTGTAATAACACAGGTACAATTTAGGACAGGTCAGACAGGAGCTTTATTAACCGTGATCACAGTGAGAACATTTGGACAGCATTGCCCTCTGTGCTCCCCGGTGCTCTGCCAAGTGATTGCAGAGACCCAGCCTATAGACTGTGTCACAAAAAAAAAAAGTTTTAAAAAAAAAAGAGAGAGAAAGAAGTGAGGAAAACCAATCATTTTGATGTTAACAAAGACAGGTATCCATCTCCTGCAGGGACGGACTCTTTCAGTAGCTTGCTAGCTGCCACAGCTCTATGAAGGACTCACACAGTAAATAAGGTGAGGATGTGGAGGGATGGCTCTTGGTGGAGCCTGTTTTATGAGGCACAGCCCGTATTGCCTTCAGTCAGCAGTGCGGAGGGGGAAACAAATACAGACTGCTAGCGCGTACTTGAAAAGGCTGTTCTTTTAGTTAGGATAAATTTCTTAGCCAGATGTCTCAAATCTTAAATATTAATAATTTTACCGCCACATTGGTAAAATATGCCTCGAGGTGTTGACTCTTATAGTTTTGTCATGTCCAATCAATTCTGTATTATCAATCATAACAATCTGGCTTTTTTATTTCCCCCTGACACATGCAGTCAGGGAATGAACATGCTCATTGTGAAAACCTGTCTTCTGCAATGTGCTGGCGTAATCTTCCCAGTCACAAGAAGTTCACTGGGTCATGTCTAGCAAGTGAAATGAAAAACACCTCCTTGCTGCTGCTGCTCTCCCTCACCCCCTCCCAAATACACACACCAACTATTCTGATGATACCTCAGTATATAATAATGTCTTCCATGCTGTATTTTCCAACTTTTATGGCCAGGTTTCCTAGCAGCAGGTTGTAATTGGAATCTGACTGTGAAACAAACAGGTACAAAACAACTGACAATTCCCAAAGATGTAAAAATAAGCACATTTTAACTCCATGCTGTTAAAAGAGTTCCTGCACGGATCCTACAAAGTATTGTCTTTACCTGAAGCTGAAGAAGCACTTCAAAGATGAGGCCCTTTGGCTTTTTTTTTTAAGCACATGCTACCAGAATTATAAGCTTACAAAATAAGTTATGGCATTGTTGCACTTGGGATTTCTTTGAGCAAAGTCAAAGAAACAGCATTTGTACCATAATCACACAATACTCCCCCTGTACTCTCTTTGTAACTTATTTGCCCTAATAAGTACATACTGATTTTTTTCATTTGTGGACAGTACTCATGTTAACATGATATTACAGTCTGCATCTTCCTCACATCAAATTCACATAACTATAAACAAAAAAAACCCAAAACAAAACAAAACTGTAAATACCTTACACTAATTCTACAACTGGAAGCTACCAGCTATGCACATAACAGATAACACTATTCCTACTCACTCCAGAGGGATAAATAAACTGAAAAAATTCATTACATGCATTGTGCACTTTGTACATAAAACTAATTTCTATTTTTTATTTTGTCCTCGTGTACCTCCATATATGCCTTCAGCAGTGTGGTCTTCATACAAATACTATAGACTAGAGCTACTCAACCTCTCTACTCCCATGTCCCATATTAAAAAATAAAAATTCCTTGGTGTCTTACCAGGGACTGTGACTCTGGGGAGAATTAGGGGTAGAGGTGATCTGCAACTCACAATTCGAAAAAAGCAATTGCAGACTGAATGGCTAAAGCTCTTTGTAGCTAATGCTGCCAAACTCTTCCCATTAGAAACCCTTCATTTCAGTCATTCAAAACTCTTCCAGAACTTAACTGTTGGGGCTGAAATTTTCCATGTCTGTTTTCCAAAAGAGTGTCAGCATAAATTGTCCAGTTGTTTCCAATAATAAAGTCAGCAGAAAATATATTATTTGCCAATCATACTATTTACCAGTGATTACTACAACAGTTTTGTCATTAATTTCTGGCAGTATGATGACTTGAGGCAAGGAAGTGAAATTTGGCATTGAATAGTCTTTGTGTGATGGATAAGCTTTTTGTCATGTATCTATGTGTGTGGAGGGGTATAATGCTCAAATGTAGGCAAGTTATAAATAATTAAGAAAATATCTAATTGCATATGCTTAGTAGCAGTTGATAAATAGCATTTCCAAGGATATTGTCCATGCTAAGCCTATTTTCTTTCTGACCCCAGGATAAAGGAGGCTAAGCCAAGGCTTCCCCTGCAATTGTTCTTTCCAGATGCACTGGCCCAGGAGCAGACATTAAACCAAGGTGGAGGTTACACAAGGTGGCTGTGTCGATTGAATAGCTCCCTGCAGTGGGAAAGAGAGAGGCATCGGTCTCCTTTCAAACCCCTTTACCTAGCTAACCTCACAAAAGCATTCCCCCAAAGCCATCCTTCCGTAGCCACTGATGGCCCCTTAGCTGCACACCTGCCTCAAGCAGGAGGCTGCATTTGTCCTGCAGGAGCGCCGGGCTCTCACACCTACATCTGACATCAGGGAGGGCTGTACTATGAACAAATAAAGTCTGAGGAATAGTTGTCTATCGTTTATTACTCAGTGTCCAAAATTTTTAGTTAAAGTTATTATTTATATTACTCTGCTTCAGTTTATTATCTGAAAAATGGGACTAATAATACTCTTCATTGCAGCAAAGGAGTATGGCAATAAGTTCATTACTGCTTGCAAAACATCTGGGTATACTAATGATGAACATGAAAGAAATGGTCATAAGGAAACAAATAATTCTGCATTACAGCAGGTTTGCACAATGTGAAATGAATAAGGCATTTGATGCTCAGTGAACACAAGGATAAAATCAAACACTGAGTTCATTAGCGGGCCATCTATATGAAACATGTTTCCAGGCCAGGTGTCTGACTTTAGAGTTTCAGCAGAAGAGGTCCATCAGCAGGGACAAAAAAATAGTACGTATTCTCATAATTAAAGACTGATCACAATGCACAAACCCAAAGGAAGCTAGTTAAAATTGCAGAGATTAAAGCCAGAAAAGAACAGAATTATGTTTTACTGCTTGACTTTGAAAGCTTTGTGTCCTTTTAACTTTTTTTTTTTATACATAATGTTAACACATGCAAAAAATTACAAAATGCAGGATGGCTAAACTGAAAATTATAAGGTTATGGCTTTAAGTGCTGATATGTTTTCCCAGGAGCATCATTTAGACAACATGATTTTTCAATATGTAAACATACTAGAAGCAACACCAAGACCTGATTTAGTACCTAACAATATATTCCTGAAACCTAGAAGAGACAAGAACAAGATCAATCTCAAAACTTCTACAGAAATCAGAGCTTTAATGTAAAGAAATGTAAACAAAACTCGGGATGACAGCAGTGACACATTTTCCATTTTTCCCTGACAGCTTTCTGGTGTTGATGTGATTTAGCACCAAAATACAATCCAATGACAAACAGTAAAAATCCCTCTTTGATGCAATTTCACAAAGCAGTCCTCTTTAACAGCAGGTTTTCCATGAACACAGGGTGACAGCTGAAAAAAAGGTCAGGCTAAACCTTTACCCGAGGCAGTCACTTTGGGTTAGAGTCTCTTGCCTGGTAAATAAAAGGTCCAATGTACCAGGCTGGAGATCACCCATACTGGTTAATTTTTCCAATGTTCCTCAGCCCTGCCTCCACCCAACACCGCCCCCACCACTGTCCCAGCAGACTCTGCACTCCTGGGCATCCCCACCTGCCCCGTGCCATGGCCTGGGGAACCCGAGGCGTACCTTAAGCTTCCCGCCACTGCAACAGCATCGCTTCAGACACTTCTACCTCACAAAAGAAAATGGAAACCAGCTCTGAGCTAGGGTCACAGGGATGCCACAGGGCATCTGGAAGAGATGCAGAGTCAAGGGCTGTGTAGGGCAGACGTGGGCAGCCTGTGCCTGGTGGCCAAAAGGCAGAGGAGCCTCTCTGGTCTCACTTTGTTTAGCAGTGCAGCGTAGCCCAAGGGACCTGTCCTGTCTGAGTGACCAGACTGCTCCACTGAGGGCTTCCTAGCTCCTCTCCTCCAGTTCATGCCTCTCACTGGGCAAGCTGGCACCCTTGGAGCCCCCGATCCTCAGCTGAAACCATCAGCAACTGATTACAGATAAAAGCCCCGAAGATTTTCATCCTTCTTACCACCACAGCCTTCAACAAAACGGAGGTTTCTTGCAGCTTCCCCTCTGTCATGTGTCCTTTGTGATCCGGAGATTCCCGGGCACTAGGCATCCCTGCGTGCCTAGCCTTGAAGGGCCTGAACTTGGAACAGGGATTTGGAGCCCATGCTTAATAAATTAATCCTGTGACTTACAATAAGAAGATTTCAAACACTCCTGCTAGACTTTTTTGAAAAATTTCCTTATCATACGTTAGCATAAAATTATAAATATGTTCTGTGCTACGCGAACAATATTTATGCACTGCACTGGGCTCTGGACAGTGACTTATGCATGTCATATGCCCTTCTGCCATGTACGTTTTAAGCTGCATGTGCAAGATAACCTGGTTATCTCAAAAGCTGTGGTATAGTTTGGACTTGCCAGTAAAGTTAAGAGCCATTTATAATCATGAGGAAAATTAAGCTACAGTGCATTTCTGACTTTAATATAGCAAATGAGTACTAACCATCACACTACATTTTGTCATCACTTAGATTTTTTTTCCAGAATATCTGAAGAACTTTTTGGATATTAAATATGCTATCATGATTGATTTTAATGCATCAGTCATATATTTATCTTCCTCTTCCATGTTATACTTGCTGAAGAAACAGAAATGTACTGAACAAGGAAAAAAACTATGTACTCAAAGTGAAAAGAAATGTTCTCTCAATTTTGAAGGGGCAATGAATTAATATTTTTAATTTACTAATACAATAAATTATTTTCAGGTTAAACATATGTAATGAGTTTCCAGTGAGACAGCTATATTTATTAAGTATAGCAGGTCACTAAGTAGATGGCATTACTGCATTGCCTGAGGTCCCAGGAATGTGCAATCAGCCTTGATTACTGGTGGCCCAGTCCTGCAAGGTACTAAACAATTTCATCTTTCATTTCAATAGTAGCCAAGAATATTTTGCATCCCTTAGCAATAAAAACATGAAAGAGCCTGCTCTAAATTAGCTGAGAAACAGCTTCACATGAAATTTTACATTTGTTTTTAATGAGAAAAGTTCTTCCCAACAGGACAGCTACGCCAACAGAACATGTGACCCACTGATTTCAGAATTTCCTTCAGTTCCTGAGAAATCTCCCATTACAGAGATAGACTGACTTGTTGTATGTCCACTGTCCAATTTTATTTTGTTTCTGAAGTTTTTGTTCTGAGCGCTTACAAAGTCACTGTAAAGTGTTTTATTCCAAGTATACTATCCACAAACAGCCAGTGCAACTTTATTATATGCACATTCATTGAAATAGTGATCAGTGAAGCAAAAAGAACTGTCAATCATAACCTGCAAGTGATCCACTAAACAAGTGATCTGTTATCATGAAGTTCTTGGTAGAATACTAGTCACTCGATAAAGGAAAAATCCATCACACTACGCATTAATATTGCAAAGGCATTCCTGTTTTCTCTTTCTTTTTCCCATTTTCACTTCTTCGCTCCAGCTGAAAAGTGTTTTTCTTTTAGGAGTTTGTTCATGTACTTGATCAGCAGGAGTTACTTGACCTTCAGACCCTGTGTGAGTGCCTCCATCTCCTCTATCCCAGGCATACAGTTTCAACAACTAACTTTGCTGAATTAGTGATGATCAACACAGGCTCCCTCTCAGCTTCTGGGTCTACCCAGCAGCCAGTGTTGGATTGACAAATTTGAGTCACACTTGCTGAAAAAGTTGTCACTGTTGCTAGAGGAGAAATTTTTGCATCAGTATAAGTAGGCTAAATACTTTTGTCAAAAAGTTCACCAGGTTCAATGGAGCTGGACTTTATTAGAGCAAAAGATGACAAATGTCACAGGAGAGAAGAATGACCTTTCATTTATCCCTTCCACAAACAAGACTTCTGAAATTCTTTGAGCATTTGCATTGTTTGAAGCACATTTTTCAAAGGAAAACTGGTTTTTGTACTTTGCAGATATTTTTAAAACCTAAACCTCCATAAATTTTGGCATTCTGAGCAGTCAGCATTTCAGCAGTCATGTTCTGAACCACTAAAACAGGCTTTAGTACAGGTCTCACAGGTGTTAGGTACAGTGCCTTAGTTCATTCTGTGTTGCAACTAAACTCATTTTTAAGAGATACATCGACATTTTCTACTTTAAAAAATGTATTTGGAAAAACAAAACAAAACAAAACACAACCTAAACTTTTTAATTCAAATGTCTTCTTTAGAGCTTGTTTAGTATGCCCAACCTATATATTTAGTTTCTTCTGTTTCTTTCTTAATACTTGTCTTAAGATTCTTCAGCAAATCACGAATATCCGTTCACCCAAGGAACAAAAATTACGAGGTCACTGATACTCTGTTTGCTTGTTGTTGGTTGTTGTTATTTTCAACTCAGTTATCAGAGAGAGTTATTGAATATGAGATGGTGAATTAAATGTCAAGTCTGACTCGCTCAAAGTAGACATGCTGTCTATTTTACTGCCCTGATAGTTCACACAAGGTGAAGAATATATCCTGGTAGGGGGCAGGGCGGGGGTGGGGGGGGGAGGATTACTCCTGCAGCACCCATTCATACAGTCTGCAAATCTACCATCTGTTATGAATAAAAGGTGGATGAGCTGCAGCATTTCACAAGCAGAGTAGGAAAAACTGCATTGTAATCTAATCATTGTAATCACTGTAATTACCCAGCTCTGTAGCAGCACCAGGGAGGTGGTCAATAAGTTCCTCTACCTGTTAAAGAGCACGGGGTACTCACGGACAGGAGGGAAAGACAGAACGAGTTGTGCCATCCGCTTTGCCTCCTGCGCCGGGCTGTACCTGCCCAACACTGCACCGGGAACTTGTGGCTCAGAGACCAAATGTTCCCTCACACAAGACGCGCAGCTTCCATGGATGCAGGCTGCTCTGCTCCAGTAGCCAAGACACGAATGAGAATGAGTTTGTTATGGATCCGGAGGTAATTGCCAACACTCAGCTGCCATCCCCTGAATTTTTGTTACAATATAATGTGCAATTTCCCTTTACAGTGACATCCTGGTTCAGATAATTTCAGAAGCATTTTGTTTGCTGGAGCACTTTTGTGTAGTATACACCTTTACTCAATCAGAAGACAGCTAATTTCTTTGCTGAGCTAATTATGTCAGAGCAAAACACAACATGTTTATGCTTGTTCTTGTCAGCCAGTTTGAGAAAGTGGTTCTCTTTAAGTGACTCTATCACCTAGTTTCTGATGTTTTGCTGTGGACTACCTAACGATCAGTTCCTAAATTTCTCTGGAGTTGTGCATGTGGTTACTTGCAGGTGGTGTGAGTACAGTCCACAGGGGCAGGGTATTGTTCACAACAGCCTGTACATACCCAAACGGCAGAGTAAGCTATAATAGTATCAGTGGCTGATATCTATTCATACTCCACATGCCTGTGGTTACATGTGTTGCCTTGCAGCCTGAGTCACGTAATAATGGGTTACATCTGCGATACGGTATCATATAAGCATGGCACAGCAAGAGTGGGAAAGATATATAAATATATATATATAGGAACACATCCAAATTAATTTTATGGAAGCAACTATATGATACAGTTGCCCACCATAGCTGAGCAGTGAGCTTCTTGCCCCAAGAGGTCCTCTCAGTTGTGTAGTATTAAGACTGAAAATGAAGTTGTACTTGGAACAATGGAGTTGCCTTTTACAATTGGAGTGGTGAATTCCAAATTTGGGTCAGCAATCAGCACAGACACATAAAAAAATCAGAAATTACAAAAGTCCTGAGTAAAGATAAAAGCCTCTACTGGCATCAGGGCACTCTGACCACATTTCTGCCAGCCTTGGCTTTTGGCTGCTCTGGCATTCTCTCACGCTGCCTCATAATGTCAGAGTTGACATTAATAAACTCATTTTTATCACTTAACAGGACAGAATGAACAGGAGAGAAATATAATCCCATGGCTATCTGCAGGGCTGAATGTTCTTTTGCAAGAAGAGACCACATTTCTTGAGCCGGCCAAGACACCGACAGCGGTTTTGTCTCCGCACTGAGCCCCGGCGAGCAGAGCCACTCCAGCATGGTCCTGCATGGAGATGCAGCATTGCTCAGCAGAAGAGTTTTACTATGAAAACAGCAACATCTGTGTATCAGAAGGGGGAGCCTGGATGGATCTGCAGGGGAAACAACAACTTCAGAGCACAGAGAGCAAAGGGGAGCAAAGGCAAAGGGCTCCCTCTGCCCTGCACAGGTCTGGTGGGGGATGGAGGGATGTTGGTTTTGCTTTTATGAGACAAGTGAAGGTAGGAAGATCAGATAGGTAGGAAAAGCAGATAACCCAGGAATTTCAAGAGTTAAATTGTCTTCAAAACTAGTTCTCCCACTGAGATGAAAGGAGCAGCTTGCTCATGGCCCAGCTGTAGCCTCAGAGGTGCAGCTGCACACTCAGGCTTCCCCTCCACCAGGGATTTTACCATCTACACCTTCTCAAGCTCAGTATAACTTTAAATGAACACAGTTGCATGTGTAAGTAGTGTCTACATGATGTGTACAGCCCTATTTCTTCCACAAGTCACATTCCTACCAGACATTTTGCACTTCTTCTATAAAAAAATTTCTCAAACAGTTTGCATGCAAGGACCAAAGAGTAACCTTGAGAGAAAGTGGCAGGCGTTCAGGAGATTTGAAGCACCCAAAGGCTTTCTTAACAGTGTACAAATCCAAGGGGATACATCTGCTCTTCTGAAGATGTGGGGCTCTGTCCCTGCCTTTCACAGGCCATAAACCAGGAGCTGATCTCGGCAAAACAGTTTGGGATATTGATAAGTAGATGCTATAACCAAGGTATCACGTTCCCATTTGGGGGAAAAAACCCCACAAAACAAAAAAACTACCAGTAAAAGCTATCAAAAGGCATATGTTTACAAGGAAGATTTCTGTGTATGCTCCTGTTCTATTATCTACATACAGCCACCTTTTATGCTGTCTGCTGACAGCATTTGATGTGTTTTTCCTCCTGTGCTTATTTTTAGTTGCCATAGGAACTTTCTTATTTCCTGTCAGCTGATGTCGTTATTTAATACTATTAACTGTATAAAAGGGTGTTGATTCTGATACTCGAGATGCTGAAAAAGAGCTTTAGGAAGGCAGAACACACATTTCAGTTTACTCGGTCTTTTATTCATTTATTTCTATCAGTATTTAATTCAAAAAGCCAGATACTGTAGTAACAGCTGTTACCACATCAGTGGAATCCAGAGATCCTCTCCAGTCTTTTTCTTGTTTGGTCTAAGTTTCCCTCCCACTACCACAAACACACTAATTTGAAATAGTATCTTTTCTCTGTTTAGTTTGTAGTTTCATTCTTCCTCACTCCCCACACATCCTATTCTTTTTTTTTTTTTTTTCCAAAAGAAAAATTAAAATCTGCTGTTAAAATGAATGGGAGTGAAAAGAAAAATTTCAAGCATATAAAGAAATACAGTCTGGAAAAATATTGGTATCTGAGGGGGGTTTCTTTTTGGCAAAGCCCAATTCTTCTTCTCTTACATATAATAAGTTATTCTGCAAAAGATTATTTTTCTATTAAATTTGTTGTGTGACCAGAAAGCAACAAAGAATGACTGGAATTGTCTGAGAACTACAATAGCTTAATCTGGCACTTCCTTTATCCACATCAACTTTAAAATTTCCACAGTTTTTACCATGAACTGATCACATATTTGGAGAAAAGACCTGATCAACATATACATTTGCCTTTGAATTAGTATTACATCAAATGCTGATGCAAGCCAATTCCTGTCCTTCTCTGGAAAAACTTCGGAAAATAGCAGTAATTTACACAAATTCAAATCCTGCTATAAAAACATATTCCTTTTTCCATTTTACATCACTGCTTTTCATAAGATGGAGGAAAACAGGTAGCTTGGAATAAAGAAACTGGCAAATAAACTAACATTTATAACTTTAGAAAATAATTCCGCCATTGTGACTTAAAGTGTGCAAAATTCATCTAAGGTTTTATTCAAAGCATCCTAAAGACAACTTGAATCTCCTCACTGACTTCAGGGGCTGCTGGATTAGTCCCACTGAACGGGATAACGGGAGTATTAATGAGCTCACCAGGGTGCTAGGAGGATAATATTCTGCTTGGGAATGTTCCCAAAGCATATGGTGTGTGCTCTTGCTGAGACAAGCACTGTCAAGTGTTTTAGTTGCTATAACTCAATAGACACCTGAGGCAAATGACTTTGAACCCAGTCCTGGAAGCTCCTCCACAGAGGGTCCCTTCTGCAGACGTCCTTCCTAGCCACCCGAGCCCAGCTCCACCATCAGCAGAACCATCATCACCCCAACTTGGTTCGATGGAGAGGATTCATGCTAGGACATGCCATCCTGCAAACAGCGATGCTGATTTTGTTTAGGCCTTGCTAAATTAAGGAAGAATATTTGTTCATCAACACAAGCTTTTATTATTTTAGCAAAAGCAAAATGTATTAAACATCTGCCTTGTCTTCTGAACAGGAAGAACTGCAGGTTTTAGGAACTGGAAATTTATTCTTTTAACCAGTTTGTTCTTTTAGAAATGGTTTAAAAAAGCAACTTCTTTGTAAAAGAAAGCGTATATGCACATGGAGGTAGGTTTTGTTTATTAGAGAGACTCACAGAGAATAAAATTATGCTGATTACTTCACTGTAGGACTGTCTGGGAGAATCAAAGACTTTGAATATTATTTTATATATCTTCACAAACTGAAATTTAAAGCTGACCTCAGAAAAAAATTCTTAACTAGAATTTGTCCATAAAGCCTTTTTGTAGACTGAGTCTCCTAGTTAAACCACGAGTCAAATAGTTACTGTTTTTATAAAATAAGCTATTGCCCTCAACAATAGGTACTTTTTTGTTTTTTTTCAGGAATATACTACCAGTCTGATCTATATTGAAATATGGGAGAGCTAATCTGTAAGTGCAGCCAAGCCAAGTTGAAAAATAACTCCCAGCTCAATGCTACTAATATGCAGTAGCATTTATAACATCACATTAAATTTGAAGGAAACTGCAAAGGTATCCAGCTTCCCTGGCAAAATCATGGCACAAGATCTGGGAAGAAGCAGCTCAGACAGGCAAATCAATCACCTGCAAATCACCTGTAACTGAGGTGGACGTTGAGTTTCCATCCCCTTTCCATAGGACCGATTGGGTCAGCCAGCACAGAGAGAAGAGCTGGGATGTTGTGGAACCCAGGGCCTGGCTGGTCCAGGCAGTGTCCCATGGTGGGGGCCTGGATGGCCTCCTGGGTCAGGAGGCTCCAGGGCCACGCGAGAGAGAGCTGTGGGATGGGATCACCTACACTGGGGGTGCTCACCCCAGCCACATCCCCCTGGGAAGGGAGGGAGGGAGGAAGGAAGGAAGGAAGGAAGGAAGGAAGGAAGGAAGGAAGGAAGGAAGGAAGGAAGGAAGGGACAAAGCCAGGGTCACCGTGTGACAGCACTGGGAGAAAGGTGAGCAGGAGAGGCAAGCCCAGAACACCGCATGAATTCAAAGGCCACGAAGACCAAAATAACTTCTAGAAACAAAACTGGAGTATTGCTCTTCCTCCTTTTTGCCTCACTGCGGTGGAGATGGGAAAGGACTGAGCCATCGCCACCTTGCCGTGGGGCTGGCACTGAGGGTGAGAGCACGCTTGCTTTCTCCATTGAGCAAACGCTGGCCCAGCAGCAACTCTGTAAGATTCAACGAAGGATGAAGCAAGTTATGAGAACCACACCACTAAGACTGAGACACTAATAACATTACGGGGACATCTGAGGATACTGTTGTACTTACCAGAGTATGAGAATCAACATCATCCTCTCTAAGTTATACAAATAAAAGAAGGTTATTTAGTGCCCACCTGTTTTTATTCAGGAGGTAGTAAGTAATTTTTCCTCAAATGTCCACCAAAGGCTTTTGATTGCTCTGAGCTGCCAGACAACAGGATTTTTCCTAGCCTACAACTGTCACCTTCCATGTCATCTGAGACCAAAATGAAGAATTTGCACTTTTTATACCTCTTTCATTAAGGCAGTGTGATTGCTTGTTTATAGAACACGGATATTAGTACAGCTCAGGGAATAAAAAATTAATAGGCACTATCCAGCAGAGGGAGCACAATAATGTAAAAACCCTTCAGCTGTAAGGTGAAGAACTTTTTCTATTAAAATCCACAATACTTGGCAATCTGAATTTACTGTTTTAGCATATGGGGTGGAAAAGACAGAATTTAAATAAAAATAGAGTGATGGGAGAGAGGAATATCAAACAAATACAAGTAACAAAATAATTTATTTCCTGTTATTTTCATCCATAATAAGGCAGGTGTAACTTAACTGCTGGAAAAATTAAGGTTTAATAAGAAGAGATCAAGGATGATCTTAGGAAGAGTAATAACATTTATTTTAAAATGCTGATTTTAATTTAAATACAACTGGCTGCTCTGGCTGAAAGACTCAAGTGCTGCTTTCAGTTTGACTGTGCACTTCCTCTTGTTGTTAATGAAGTCATACATCACAGAAATAACTGATGCACACATTCATTCGGCTTATGTGTAATTTTTAGAGTCCAATATGACAGAAATCTTACTAGATATGTTCTCTCTTCTGTGACTGTTACACTTTCTAATCTAATCAAGCTCAAATAATTGTGAATTAAAAAAAGCAACAAGAGCTAATACCTATAAGAAACGATCATAAACCAGAAAAAGCATCTGTCACATTTTGATGTGACTTATGTGAACTACAGTAATTAAAGAAACAATGTAATAGTTTAAAACTGTTGCCATCTTAAATACAAACATTTCTCAGGGTGCATTTCATTAATATATTTATACCACAAGATTTTTTAATTAGGACATCTAAATTCTAAGCTCTGCCACTGACTGTTATTTGACCTTTGGCAATTCACAGTCTTTCTAAGAGAGTTTCTGTTATCATTGTAATGAAAATCATATTGATTTCACAGCTGGGTAGAGTGTAACAGCAGCTTTGCCTGCTGGTAGAAAGTGGTTGAAATAAAAACATAATTTTAAAACGAAAGAGAGAAGAAAGAACTCGATGTTCTGATCAGAAATGCTAACTACAGCTAACTGGAGGTAGAATATATTCAGTTTAACTCTTACATGTTTTCCAAAGAAAAAGCCAAGCGTGATGAAGACTGATTAGTATTTTTTCTGTTAAACAAACTGATTTTTTTCTCCACAAACTGGCAGTAAGATTAACAACTGAAACAAAACATCTATACTGCTAAATATTGAAGATGCCCCCATCCAGCAGATTGTTCACTTTGTTGTATAATGTCCTAAGGGAATGAGGTTTATGCAGGCTCATTATCCATTCACTCAACTGTTACCCCGCTTTCCCTGGTAATTTTTCAACCTCTTGGTCAATTTCAACCAAATCTAGCAGAACAGTGAAAGTCTTAGAGATATTAAAGACTTTTGACCACCAGATTCAACTGAGATTGGATGAAGTTTAATGGACACTTACTACCTTTGCTTAACTCACATGTGACTAGTCATACTAAAAATAACTCCAAAAGTAGACTGAAAGCAAGGCATTGCTCGAGGTTTCTTATTCCAACTACAGACACAGCATCTTTGCCCTGACAGGACAAGCTGATCCACAGAAAGCAAAGGTGTCATCTTGGGAAAACATCTGAAGAACTATTTCTCAAGCATACTGAAACTCAAACTGTTTAGCTTATACACTTGTGTATTCCACAGCACTTCCAGAATATCTTATTTCATTAGTCAAACATAAATTCATTTATTTTTACATAATTCTGTATTAGTAATGTCTTAAGGTCACAGCAAACTTATTAAATTATTTTAGAATTATGATGACTTCACTAAGGTTATTAAAAATGTAGTCAAAACTGCCTAACTTCAAAAATCTCTTATTAAAAGTTTCTTACTGTTTATCACTGAACATTCTCATGATCCTCTATAGATATATAAATCTGACAAATTAACTCTTAGAAGGTTTTATTGTCTTCTTTCCAATTAACAAATAAAAATACCTTTTGCTAGGCGCAGACAATCCCTCATCACCTCATAACAACCCACAAAATGTCTAGTACAGGCAGGCTTCTTAAGAGCCCAGCTCATTTTCATGTGCATGATGGCTGCTATCAAAACCTGCTGTGTGGTATGAACAAGTAAGGATGGTGACCAGTAAGTAGAGGAGAGAAAACATGAATTAACCCCAGCCACACATGGCCACACACACACATCCATACCCAGACAAGCAGATAAACCTTTGTGTGAGAAGACACCCAATGTGAAATACCTGTGAGACGAATGCTGTGTGAGAAGGAGCCTAAAAGTGTGGTGCGAATTACCTGAAAGGGTCTGGGACTCACCAGTTCCAACACCCATAAATGATCCATTCAGTCTAACGCAAAGTCCCCCAGAACTGTGGGAGCCAGGTGGAAAAGAAACCCCAAACTGGAGGAAACTTTGAAATCCACAAACTTTTTAATATTTATTAAGTCCTGAATACTACTGAGGTGGGAAGGCATTGTGACCACAGGCATGGGGAATAACAGACCGGAATCCAAACCCACCTATTTCATGCTTTTTTTCTGTGAAGATTGCTTATCAGACAGATAACAGAGAATCAAACATCCTTTTGCCTGTCCCATACATTAAGCAAGACTAGTATTGGTATGGCATTGCCCCATCAATGGAAACAAGAACCGCACCAATACAGTTCACCACAGGTGTCTTACAGAAGTTTGCACAGTGGTGCCTGGGTTTGCAGCAGCACAGGATACGACCCTAGGTACAGCTGGGCAAAAACACACAACAAAATCCAACCGGGAGTTTTGGAAAAAGCCAATGCTGGCTTTTGAAATTTGTCATTTTAGTGTTCATACTTTGAGGAACTACTGCTATACAAATACATTGGTGATAATGCATATTAGATTATACATATTCAGTTTTAAATTTTAGTCATTTTAAACACCCAGTCTAAGACTTTTTGGTCTCAGACTCAAGACTTGATTAAAATTTAAAGTCTTTAACTATGGAGAATTAAGCCATTTAATCCAATTTTCTCAAAATTTTGCTCTTACTTTTGTAAGTATCATTAAGGTTCATGCAAATATGCATCACATATAATCAGTCTGAGATATCATGTAGCGCACCACAGTATACTAAAGTGTTATTTTTAAAACACAGTTTTATGTTACTGTATAGTAAACCCTAGTAGAGTCTCAGGGACAGAACTGAGCCCATGCATGCGCTGCAAAAGTCTTCCTACATAGCTACATCACTGAAGGCTCACGTGTGGGGTAGGTAAATCATGAGCCCTAGAGTACATATCGTGCTGACACAATGGTCTATGTTAGTGGGGGGTGTGAGATACTTATGCCAAACCTATGCCACTCTGAGAGGTGGCGTAATTTCCTCCAAGACGTACTGTTTTCCTCCCACAGCAAGCACCGCGCCTCCGCCAGGAGTCTCTGCCAATGCAGCTGCTTGGGCACCGTGACACCACAGCACCCGTGGCTCTGGGGGACAGAGCACCCAGCACTAATCCTTACATCAAAGCTCTGTACTTCCCAGAGCACTTGGGTTCTGCTCTTCCCAGGACTTCGTGCCAGCTCCATCCATCAGGTATTACAGTGATTTCCACCTCTACTCAGTCATTAGCAGTATTTTGTCTCGCAGAAGAGATATGACATGTCCCAGAACAGAACATGAAACTACCCTTCCGAGTTCCAACAGGTATAGCAACAGTCATTTAAAAATCTCTACTATTTAGGAATGCCTGTTTAGCTGCTATCAAGGCATACATTCAACTTTTAAAAGTTTTGATTACCTGCTAGAATATACTATGGCCACTGCATTCCAGAGAAATGTAAATCTTTTTTGTGGTAAATGCTCTTACCATAAAGCTCTTGGGTATGAAATTTTTTTCCTGAATGCAAAAAAATTCACATGAACCTGCTCTGTAAAGCAAAGTCTAGGGGAAAAACAAAAACAAAAACGAAAACAAAAAACACCTCTTAGGAACAGATGAAGAGAAAGAATTTTTTACCCACAGACCATTATGGACCATTAAGGATACGCCAAACTGATACTCATTTATCTAGGTTAATGGCCATCACGAATCATCCGTTGCTATGAAACTGTTTAAAATCCATTGTGTCTATTGAATGTAAGGAAATGTACCTGTAAAACCACTTTGAACATGCGCCTGATCTCCATTAGAGAACATGAATGCCCAGAACAGAGGTGCTGGTTTTAAAAATATAACAAAAACCTGTGAAGATTCTTGCTTCTTGCAACTATTTCCTTTTGAGCCTCTCAATTAAAAAAATTACTGTTAATTAAACTTGTTTTCATTTTAATGTATTTTTCATATGAACACATGTTCCTAAGAGTTACAGCCATGGGGAATTTAACCCTGTCAACAAGTTGCTGAATGGTGCAGAGATTCCCAGCGGGCTGGGCCACCGTTTATCCTTTTTTTATGGACAACTGTGAACCCTTGTCTTGTTAACACTCAGTGTTTTAACATGATCTGGGAATTTGCTGTGGGTCACCATTTGAAAAATACCAGTGGCAAGGTCCTGTTGAGCTTGCTTTAAGCCATCAGCTTCAAACAGTAGAAGCTACATGGTTTTGAGAAGGCAGAGCATGTTGCCAATAACTTTTATGGACAGAGCTGCCTATTACTGACTCCTTCGAATAGCTGACCAATTTTATTTAAAATTAACTTCAGAAAACTTACCTTGTGCTGAAATCTATAGGGCATGTATGTCTGCAGGAGCATAGGTATCCAAGTCCAACATTTACACTCTAGTGAAGCCTCCAAAATTTTGGCTGCTCAGTTTCCTGTTCATTGAATAAGTGGCTGTACCCTTTCAGTGCATAAATGTCTACTGTAACAGCCTTGCAAAGCCACCTAAACTCTGGTATCACTGGACCCAAACTCATGATGGATCTTGGTGGTATTTTTAAACCGTGCTTTCCCTATTTACTTTGCCTTCAGACCCAGCTGAATCCTTTTTCCCAACAAGCAGGACATGTAGAGTAATACAGCTGTTTTCTAATTGCATCTTCATCTGGAGCAGCATTTGAACCAAAGTCTCCCATCCATCCTGCCTATGCTTCAGGCAACATTGCTAAGCCTTACTTATCGATTAGACCCCACAGCTAATTCAATGGCAGAAGAGGATTACACATCATATATATATCTGTACATGTATATGGTACCATGGTATACCATGGTACATATCTGGTCCCATTGCATGTACATATATGTACCTCTGTCTCTGATGAGAAAGCAAAAGGGAGGAAGAAGGTTTGAAGTAAGCTTGGGGCGAGGTGAAGTGTCCTGGCAGCCACATTCAGTCCATGTGCCATAAATCTGGAACCTGCAGGTACAGTGGTCTCCCAGGGTCTACATCTGAGAAACCTAAGGAAGGACAGACAGTGTTTCCCATGAGCCAGGACCCAAGTCGCAGCTCAGCACAGCTCAGTGGCACCAGGGAGAGGTTGCTGCTCAGCTCTGATGGCTGATGGTGCCCTTCTTCAGGACCAAGCTCTCCTGAGGGCTAAGCAGCTAAAGGGGAAAGAGGATCCAGGTAGCTGCCAAGATGCCTTGAGTTGGGCATTGCTACCCTGAATTTAAACCACTTTCTCTGCTCCTGGTTTTGTCCAAAGAAGACTTTCCACAACTGAACAGACTAAACTATTTAAAAATCAAATAACCAGGAAATAGAACAGCCAAGTCAAATTTCTGTGACATTCTGCCGTAGAAGTGCCTTGCCCCGGTCACATTACAGGCAATGCAAATAAACTGCATTCAAGTTATAATGCAAACTGTGAGACAACAAAGACTGTCCAGAATTAAACAAATAAATCGATTCAAAACTCTGTCAGGAGCATGTGTTTGAGAATCATGATTTACAAGTGAGCAGTCAGGCTCCTTGGCCAAACCATTTATTCTGGAGGGTTCAACCACAAAGACAGTAATAGGGATTTTTAAAGTTATCTCTGAGACGTCTATGCTTTACTTTATCCTTTCAGGTTTTTAATGGATTTCACATGATACATACAATTTTTGAGAACTAAAGTGCTGCTTCTAATATTTCCAGTTAAATGAAATCTTTAAAATAGAAGGAATGATAATATAAAAATCTAAAACTATATTTAGTATTCTGAATGCAATTAGGGCAATTTTATTCAATTGATTTCTGAAGTTCCCACATGAGTGATCTACGGTGATATCATTCAGTACAACAGTAACAGGTGCCGAAAAAGTAATTTTAAACAAATGAATTTTATCACATTATATGTTTTTCCCCTATTACAGCCAACTTTCCAAGTACTTCTGTGCAATTATCTAAATGAAGGTATATCAAAAAGTACTTTATTCCAAGATGTATTTCCATTTTTCATTACAAGATCACTGGAATAATAGCATTGTTTACTCTCTTTTCTACAGAAGGATTTTATAACTGCTTGAAGACAAGGATGAGATAGTGTAAAGAGAGTACATGAAGCCTATCTTTTAAACTACAGTTTTATTAGTAGAGTTAAATATACAGTAGAACTAGAAGGGACCTCTAGAAGACACCTAATCCATCCTCCTGCCTGCAGGAAGCAGTTATTCAAGCACTATGATCTTACAGATCTCCAATGGAGATGGAAACTCCAAAAGCTTGCCAAGCAATCTATTCCCTATCCTCACCATTAAAGTTTTCTGTAATTTCTAAAATAAATCTTCCTTGCTGTAATTTAAGCCTATTACTTCTTGTTCTATCAAACACAGGCAAGGGAAATAGATTGTTCTCTTCCCCCTTGGAGCAACCTCTTGTGTTATAATGTCTTCGTTCTATCTTTTCTGTGTCGGACTAAACTAACATAATTTATTCAATTTTTTCTTTTAGGTTATAATTTCTACACTTCTGATCTTTCTTGTCACTCTCCTCTGGACTGTCTCCAGCTGATTCTCTTCTTTCTTCAAGTCTAGTGTCTAAAACTGGACATGGTATTCTAATTCAGTATAAAATTAAGATTTGCTAGTCCCAGATTTCATCTGATTATTTAAATAATGAAGCTGATCATCTCCCAGGAGAAGGATACCAAAGCTGTCGTTCTAGTGCATAGTAATTGTCCTGCTGGAAATCAAAGTTGAAAGTTAGATTAATTAAAACACAGTTCAGTGAAAATCAATCTACAGAAACTTGTTTTCCTTTTGGGTTTGTGTCTTAAGCCTGATTGACTGAACATCTAAAAAGGCACAAATTCTGATTCAAGTTTTCTTGCGTCATACTATTTATATGAATTTTTTGGTGACCAGCAAGAGAGAAACTGATATGAAGCCTCTCCTTCAGTAGTGTTTATCTGCCTATAAGAGCATATTTCCAAACTCATGAAAAGAAGAGCAGGGAAGCTGCCGAGGTGCGAGCCTCTGGATGACAGCTGGAGTAGATACAGTAAGAAGAAGTAGGAGGAGACAGTGCTTGGGCCAAGCACAGTTGGTGCAGTTTTTAACAGCTGATTCAGGATTAGGCTGTGATTTTACAGCTAGTTCTGTTGACTCTGGCAACACAGCCCCAGCATAAGCCCACCTCACCAGCTATTCTGAACAACTTCTAGAAACTTTGTGGCTGCGAGACCTCTACTTGTGGTGCATAGTTGAAACTGGCCAAATGCTATTTTCACAGGGTGGGCTGATACAGACAGGTGAACAGCATGATTTCATAAGCCTTACTTCTTTAAGAGACCAGGCTAAATAGTTTCCTTACTACTGTTGTGGGTTATACAAACAACGCCTTATTGCATACTATCTTGATATATTGATTTTAGATCTCCTGCTTAATTAAAACATATTAAAGTTTTAAATGAGACATGCAGGTGAGAACATGTCTACTCCCTTTCTTTCTTCTTTTCTGTCCTCCCTCATTTAACTGCTCTACTCTTTTCCCAAGAGAAAAAGATCCATGCTTTTGAGAGCTGGATCCTGACATTCAACACACTGTCATTTATTTTGTTCTTACAGGGATTCTAGAACTAAATTTCATCATATTTAGGTGGAGTCATTCAAGGATTACATAGGATATTCATTATGCGAGACACAAGGTCAGTCTATTTATTCATTCTTGGAGGACTACTACTTATGCCACCAATGATGATACCAATTCCACTGCAAAGAGTTATGATTGTGACTCTAGGATTTCGGTCATAAGTAAGTAAGAGGGTAGAGGCATTTATATTTGCATTAATTTGAAAAACTTCTCCAGCAGACAACATTTTATACAGTCACTATTTGTAGATGCATTTGTCTGGTGTTTCAGGTTAAATTGAATACTGCCGATAAAACTTCAGCAGTACACCAGCCTTAAGAAGCTGCCTCAGCCTATCGAGGAAATGTCATATTTGCTTATAGTTACTCTGATAACTTTGATACTAAGGGATATTCACACTCTCTACTTCAAGCAGCTGTCTTTGTTATTGTGAACCACCTCTTCAAAGCAGTCTACTTTTTTTTCTAGCGATTATACAGGAACTTTGGGGGCTATTCCTATCATCAACTATCCAACATTAGGTATTTAACATGGCCTCCCTTTCTTTCTTTAGCAGGCTTAGACACTTAAAATATAGTACATAATGTGATAGTGAAGGGTAGGGGAAAGGAGACAAAATGGGAGAGGCATAAAATCTCATCAAGAAATTTTCTACAGAGCAAGCAGTGACTGAACTGACAAATAAATTGGGGCAAGACAGGAGATATGGCTGCTAAGACAGGCTGGAGGATGGAGAAGGCAGAAAGAAATAGATAGGATAGCGAGCAAAGAGAGTGTCAGCTTGGTTTGGCTAGGTAAGGATGGAGATAAGGACTGGAATGTTACCGGAGGAACTGGAATTGATTGGCAAAAGGACTGGAGCCTTGAGCTCCTAGGAGAAGGTTTTACTAAACAAAGAGATTAGGGCTCAGTTGAACAACCTAATAAATTCAGTTAGGATTGGCTAATTGAGGAGAATGGGAACAGGACCCAGGGACAGGGATTAGAGCACACTTGCAAAAGTTGGGAAGGATGGGGCAGATGAATACAGTTGGTGGAAAAAGGTAGAAAAGGCATCTCAGCCTCAAGATTTATCTGTTGTCAGAAAATGCGCATCTCACCAAAACTGAAGCTGGCCATATGAGAACAGTAGCCTACTGTTATTACTTATTCCATCAGGTCCAGCTAGCAGAAGTGTGGTGTCTCCACATACAGCACAACAAGGCAGAGCTTGTTTGCTGTGAGAATTTTCTCCTTTTAACATGTCTTGGTTGGACATGTAGTGAAAGTTTCTAGAGCTAAAAGAAGCTTCTAGGTTACCTACTTCGGTGTCACATCTAACAAACACCACAGATGCTCTTTCAGTAATACCTGTGATAATTTATGTTTGACATCTTCATTTGAAGATGGAAATACTATTGGTAGTTATACTATTTAAAATCAATGATGCCTCTCCTATTTGAATTTGACTTTACTTTTCAAACACTGGCACTTCACACGCCTTTTTTTTCTAGGTATATAACAGTTCTTTTCTTCCCATAAAATTATTTACTTGGTGTAAGCAAGCTGCTGTCTTCATAAAATTAATTCCGTAAGGATATAGACAGAGAGTCAGCAAAGAAGATGCAAACTCACATTTCCTGCCATTTTTTCTAGCTTTCAAATCTATTTCTGGGAATGGGACAAATTTCTAAAGTAGACAAGATTGCGGACAAAGAATCCGTAAAGTTTTCCTTAAATCACAGGAACAAACTGTTTCAATGAAATAATCTTTAAATATATTAAGTGCCTGTAATACAACTAAACAAAATGTGGGACAAATCATCAATATTTGTGCTTGACTGGATGTCACCATGTAAACAGGATGTAATGCTTACTTATTATAACACCCTTGTTAAGAATATTGTACAACATTTTTCAAACTGCAATTAGTTAAAGGCCAGGGAAGACGTAAGTAGCTCATCAGCTACTTACAGGTGCAAAACCAGATTACTGAATTCACACAGTGAAAAAATATCCCTGCAAGTGTAAATCCTAGTTTAGCCTGTTATTTTGGGCACAATGCTGAGAGACCAGACATTTTTGTTATTTGGCACCAGTTCTTGGAAGGTTCAAAGGCACTGCAGAGGTTCACCATCTCCCGTGAGGCACCTGTTGGTACTGGAATACTTACATCCCTATGAACCTAAACTTTTGCCATAAGGCAAGGAATCCCAGCCTTATTATTTTGACAGAACTTGAAACCTGCTAGCTCACCCCTTAAGCTTGAATGAGATTCCCACAATAGGAAGCTCCTGCAGGGCTGAATTGGGAAACGGCCTTCAAGCACAACCCCTCATTCAACTGCTTGGGCAAAGGCAGCTGAAAACAAGACTGTTTGGCACTGGCTGGGATATGCTCCCCAGAATGCCCCAGTGGCACAGCAATTAGGAAACTCCTCTGGAATGCAGCCATTCCCCACCGGCTTGCTCAGGCAGCTTCCCGATCAGAGGTTTCTGTGAAATCCACTCCCACTTCTCCTCCCACACTATTAAGGAAATCTCTGCACATTGAGCTGGGCTGTGACTTCCTCCAGGCAAAGGGCATCCAGAATTCCACAGAGGGATGCAGAGCAGAGGAACAAATAACCCATCTCAAGGATTTCAGCCTTGGAATAAGTGGGGGTGGAAGCATCCCTATCATGACCTGACTGTTGAGACATCTCAGAAGGAAAACATAGTTCCCATCCAGATGTCATGCTACTTCAGAGATGATTAACCAAAAAAATACAGAATACCAATTCCTTCAGTTTCATGCCGCTGCTAATTTCTTCCTCTATTCTTCATTCATGCAAAGCAAACAAGAGTCAGTAGAGGATATCTGCTCATACGTCCTCTGCATGCTCATGGCACATTTCCAATCTGCAAGGTAAAGCCTTTAAGGGCTACCCTGCCTGTGATGAAACATGGTGCTAGTGGTTGCTATAAGGACCTACAAACTGCTGGCCACTGCTCTGGGCCATCCATTCTTTCATCATTTTCCCCTACCTGCCAGCAACCTGCTAGGGAAGACATGGAATGGGGCATTAGACAAACAACCCAGTTGAGATGGGGTACAGGGATATAAAAGGGCACAGTGTTTGAGGAAAACAACACGGAATAAGCCGAAGGGCTGAGAAGTTCAGGGTCACTTCCCCCTTTCCAGTGCACGTTGATCCATCAGACTTATCTTTCCTCTGTCTCTTTTATCTAAAGCATATTTGCAGCTTCAACCCAATCTTCCCATGTTTCTCTCTGTTCCTGAGAAGAGGCATAGTGGTAGGAGGTCCAGAACAATAAAATGAGGCTGTTTCTCCATTCACATGCCAGTAAACAAATTCACAGACAGAATTTAGCATGTATTATATAACGACGTTCAGTCAGAATTTGTATCTGATATGGATTTGGTACAGTTCTTACAACACTTGGAAGATTTTTTAGAATCTGTCAGCCAAATTAATTTAAAAGTTCTGGAGCTATTTAAAAAGCAAGCTTTCTAAAGTGTAAATATTGCTTTTATTGAAGTCAGTTTTTAGTAAGAACACTAAAGGAGCTTATTGCATTTAAATGCTGAATGCATCAGAGACTCACGTATGGACCATGAAGAGTCCGTGTACAGTAGAGTCCATGTATGCAGCTGGCAATGCTAAGCTGGTGACTTACAGCTAACTCAGTAAAGCTGAGACATATGCGCTAACTACTGAGCCTAACTCAGTAAGGTTGAGACAAACTGCACTACAAACTTCTTTTTGAACTGCTTCAACTCACTCTCAAACAAGTGAGCAGAAACATCTAGGGACTGTAAGGGTAGGATCCATCTCATCCAGCTTGACATATCTACATCAATGGAGTCTAGAGAGTGATTCATCTGACTAAAAGTAGATGCCTGCTTTAAAATGAGTTGACTCACTTTCTGGACAATATTGGCTGTTTTGACTAGATCTCCATTGACTATGACTCCAGGCCTATCAACTGCCTCTACCCAGTCTAAAACAGGAGAGAAATTCAATGAGTTTGACTGAAGGCTAGGGATATTCCAGGACATGATCAAGTAAACTAGTAGCTAATATAGACCATCTTCCAGTTCTCATTGTAGAGGAACTATTGAAGATCCTACAGAGACATCACCATAGAGGAAATTATACTGAGATAATATGCCCAAAACAGACATTAATTAAAAATAGAAGAAAAGAGGTAGAAAGGAATGATTTGGGTTTTTTTTTAATCTCCTGTAAGTATAGAGCTATACTTTTTTTACAATGAAGTTTTATACTGTGCATATATATACCATATATATACACCATTTATGAATATTCACTATGAACCAACAAAGTATTTTTATGTAATCAAAGTCCTGGCACATTATGAAGATTGTATGTTTGATAGTTTTCAGATTATATCATAGGCTTTAAACTATATCTTATAAAAAGATGTAGATCTTGAAATTTCAAAGATATTTAAATAGAAATTATTTTCTTAGCTAAGGGAAAAGAGACTCATTAGTTACAACTTCTTTTGTAGAAGCATATTCTTGTGACCAGCATGTAAGTGAGGCTCTTATTAGATGCACTGAAAATGTTACAATTTTTGGATCATAGAACCTGTTGTAGAACAAAACTGAACAGCCACATAATTTTTCTTACAGAGCATTATATAATTTAATACAAGTGTTGAAAGCTGAGAAATATTTTTTTCTTTCCCCATTTGGCAAATCCCATTTTCCCCTTCCCCATATTTCTAATAAAATACAAGCCAGTGTGTGGATTTGTTAACATACTACTGAGGAAAGGAGAAAAGGGTTTATATTCTAACTATTCTGTCTCACAGAGAGAGGTATTACCAAACTAGTGATGAAATACTAGATTTAAGACAAAACACAAGTAATACTTTCTAGTTATCAAAGGTTTAAAATATGCTGGATGTTTTTCTTTAAAATAAGGGTTGTAATTATCCACTTCCTTGTATTTGCCCTGTTACCTATACCTGTGGAAGCTGCTGCCAAATCAGGGATTCCTATCAATTTTGCAAAATTGTGAATGATTACACCAGAAGAAGGAAAAGCCATATATTCCATTAAAATATGTATCACGTACATTAAATTTTTAGTGGGACATAAGATAGGTTCATGCTGTTTCTTATAAAATATATAGAATTTGATCACAGTCATAAGGAGATTGATGACATTTTTTTCCAAGCACTGTGTTTAGAATGTGCATACTTTTTAACAGAAAGATACTAATGTAAGTCAGCTTTTTATTTTACACAATTCTTCTTGTAATGCAAAGCTCCACATTGGGCCCTGCACAACACTGTGAGTGCAGCAACATCACAATCTCACATAGTTCTGCTAATGATGAAGTTAGGCAGTGTTTGGAAATGGGAATTAACACCAGTTAGAAGACAACTATGATCTAACCCCAAAAAGGTGCCAACTGCAGTCATGTACGCTAGCTATCTACAGACAAGCACCACGCATTAACTATTAAGCAGATAAGAAACCCGCAAAGGAAAACAACAGTTTACAGTCCTGAAAACAATAGGGCCACTCCAAAACATCTGCCATTTTCTACTGTCTCCAATCTTATTTTAGGACAATAGGAAGGAAAATGTCCCTTAAAGCAATCCTGATTAATCATCCTCTTAGGTCTTTTATGTCTTCAGTAGAGAAGCGTGTACTCTTTGAAAATATATCCATGCTTTTCAAAGTTCAGTATTAAGAGCCAGATTAGAAAAGAGATTCAGACAGATTTTAGGGTTCTACATTGAAAGTTGCAGTCCTCAAAAATCAAAACTCAGCTGCCATCTTTCAGTGTTGGAATGTGTAGGTGCCTTATACCTTTGACACTTGAGCTCTCTGAGGGCAGTAAGGGTTCTAACAGATCTGCAGAGGCAAACTCTTGCCATCCACTGTTCTCGGCCTTGCCCCTCTGATGGACAGGTTGGAAGTGATCCCTGGTGGTCAGCTAGTCCAATTTCTCATTCAAAGAAGCTCCAGCTAAAGCAGGTCGCTCAGTCAGGTTTTCAATATCTCCAAGGGCTGAGATTCCACAATATCTGTTGAAAACCTGTTCCAGCATTTGACCATCCTAACACTGTTTTTTCTTACATGCAGAATTTCCTGTATTGCAACTTGTGTCCATTAGCTCTTCCCCTATCACCATATACCTCCAAGAAGGGTCTGGATCTCTTCTCTATATTCACCCCACTGCGCTCTCATATGCTTGTACTCCAGCTTGTGTGATCTTAGTGACACTCTGCTGCATTCACAACAGTATGTCAATGTCTTGTGCTGTGCAGCCAAAAACAGTATTCCAGAAGCAGTCCTACAAGTGCCAAATAGAGGGAAATAATTACTTCCCTGGACCTGCTGGCTACATGTTACTAATACAATCCAGGATGAGGTTGACCTTGTTTGCTCCAGCTGCCAACTCATGCTCAATGTGTCCACCAGGACCCCAGCTCCCTTTCTGCAAAACTGCTCTCTAGTCAGTTGACCTCCAGCATGTGCAAGTGGAGGGCATTATTCCATGCCCAATACCGGACCTCTCACTTGCCTTTGCTGAGCTTGGTGAGGCTCCTGGCAACCCATTCCTCCAGCCTGTCCTGGTCCCTCTGAATAACAGCCCTGCCCTCTAGCACATCAACTGTTTCCCTGCAGGCTGGTATCATCCATAAATTTGCTGAGAGTGCACTCTCTCCCATAGTTCAGATCATTAACAGTGAAGACACCAAACCGCATTGGCCCCAGAATCTGTCCCTGAGGGGGACTGCCACTAGCAGCCAGCTGTCAGATGGACTTTGTACTGCCAATCACAACCTGTTTAGCCTGGTAGTTCAGCCAGTTTTCCATCCACCTTATCATCTGCTTATCCTGTCCATATCTCACTATTTTGACTGGTAGGATACTATCAAAGACCTTGGGAAAAGCTTTGCTAAAGTCAAGGTAAACAATATTCACTACTCTTCCCTTGTTCACAGAACCAGTCATCTTACCATGATCTACAAATCAGGCTGATCAGGGACACTTTGCCCTTGGTAAATTCATGCTGCCTGTTTCTAATCACGTTCTTGCACTTCATGAGCTCAAAAATGGTTTTCAGGAGGAAATAATCTTCCAGGAGACTGAGGATAAACTGCTTAGCCTGTAGTTCCCTGGATCCTCTTTCTCAACCTTCTTGAGGGTGGGTATAACATTTGCCTTTTTCTTCCATCCCCAGTCACCACAACCTGTTGAAGTCGATGGGCAGCAGACTCACAGTGACATGGGCTAGCTTCCTCAGCACCCTTGGATGCATCCCATCTGTTTCCGTGAACTTGGGTATGTCCAATTGGCTTTCGTGATCAGTCTTTGCTGTGGCTACAGGTTTACTCCCTCAGACTCTATTAGCCTCAGGAGTGAGGGTAAATCTTACCAATAAAAATGCAAAAACAAAAAGAGGCAAAAAAGGCATTGAACACTTCATCTTTTTCCATGCCTTTTGTCAGTAGGTCCCCCTGCCACAAGGAGTACTTGGCCCACATTTTCCATAGGCTGCCTTTTTGTTGCAAATATACTTGCTAAAGCCCTTTTTGTTGCCCTTCACATCCCTTGCTGTTGCAACATCAGCTGAGCTTTGGCTTTCCTAATTCCCTCCCTGCAGGCTTGGGCAATGTCTCTATATTCCTTCCAGGTAGTCCTCTGTATACTTCTCTTCTGTATCTGAGGTCAGTCAAGAGTGTCCTGCTCATCCCTACTGGCCTTGTACCATATTTGCTCATCTTCCTGTGATTTGGAATGCTCCAATTCTGTGCTTTGAGGAGGCTGGTCTTGAAGATCAACTAGCTGTGCCAGGGGCAGCTAATTGTCTCCCACATGACCCTGCCCAGCAGATCCCCGAACAAGCTGAAATTTGCTCCCCAGAAGTCGAGGCTGGCAATTATACTATTTGTTTTGCTCACTGTCTCAGGATTGTTAACTATACAATCTCAGGGTTGCAGCCAAAGCTGCCCTCAACCTCCACACCCCCAGCCAGTTTGTTCACAAGTAAGAGGTCCAGCAGAGCACCTCCCCTAGTCGACTCACCAATCACCTCTGTCAAGAAATTGTCACTGGATTTTTTGCACTTAATCCATGCTTTAAGTGCTGACACATGTCTGGAACCTGGTGTTCCCTAGAAAAAGGTCTTGCACTTCTACTGTCGTGACAGCAGAAATCTCACTTGGCCTTCAAGATCTGAATATCCTTATCACCTGCCACAGGGAATCTCAGGGAGAAGGCTCCTTTAACACAGCTGTAGCGCTGAGGAATACTGCGGCCCTGATGCAAAGGACTCATAACATATCCTGAGGAGAAATGTGATACAAGTGTGAGGAGGTTAGAAACGTTGTGGTGCCAAGGCCTGTTGTGACAGGTGCTACCTTCATCACCCTTAATGAGGCTAGGAGTGAACAAGGAGACTAGGGGACATTCTCAGGTTGTTAGTACTAGCTATGGAGATGAGCAGAGCAGTCCTATCCATGTTGAGTCCTATCCACTTACCAGTGTCCAAGGAACACCAAGACTCATCAGTGCCAAAGATGAAAAAGTTAGCATGCTTGCAGTCACGTCATACAGGCTTTTACCAGGTGAAACAGTGCTGGAGGTGACTCCCTGTTGCCATATCTCACATGCCAGTGAGATTCCTGGCTAATCCCAGATGCCCAAGAAGTCCTGATATAGTGAGGGTTAGAGCTGCTTTCCTTGAGGGAGGACTTCTTAAAAGAATGGCCTCATATTGATTCAGTAATGAAGGCTTTTGCCAGTTCACAGCTCCTGCCTATTTAATGCGGCCATAGACTTCTGAATTTAACGATGTCTTCATAACCTTCTGAATCTGTAATTCTGCTGTTCAAGCTCCTGATCTCTTCTTGTTCTAAAATAATGATGGATTGAACATTTATCAGAAATACATCACTTTCTAAGGCAGTTAAGGCTCCTGGTTTGCACAAGAGACAATAGGATCCAGACTTTGTAAGTCAGTCTGAGTGAAAAGTAGTCTTTGGAGAAGACTTGTAGAGGCACATACACATCTTGAGTGTCTAATAAACAGAAAACAACTCACTACCTGTCTGAAATTCACTGTAGCAGGCCACTCCACCTCAGCACCGCCCCTGAGAGAAACTTGTGTGGGGTGCTCCCTGCCTCATATCCTACATGAAAGGGGAAAAAGTCGCTGAGCTTGAGTAATAAGGCCTGCATACATCCTGCAGATGTGGTTTATCACTTAAGATAGAACCTGGCTTTTCTTAACTGAGGGCTGTAACTTCTCAGCTAATGTATTTGAAGCAGGAGGATGACAACCCTTCCTCCTGAAGAGGATTCCTCATCGTATTTTAAATGAAAGGACATAAACACCAATCAGGATAGCATCCTAGGCTATAAATCCCAAGTAAAATAGGCACCTAAAGACAACAGTACCTCTGCTTGAAAAAGCTCCAAGGCCCTCTTTTGCACAAGATTTTGTCACTAGACTAAGTGGTCCCACTCACTCCTGAGCTTTGCACTTCCTATTCCAGGGCAACTATTCTGTTCCTCTGTAAAAGGTAAGTTAGACTTTAACATAAAATTGCAGATTTTCCTGCTGATTGACTACCAGACAGCTTTTTCAAGCATCACAGACAAGCTTCAGGAATATTTGGGCAGGACAGTACGTTAAAGTTCTTCACCTACAAGCTGGATGCTATGCAGCCGTGATGATATTTTTTTTTCATCAGGACTCAGATTTTCCTTTTCCTTCAGACTAGACATCCCATTCCTTTGGAAGCTGGGTTGTTTTTTAAGGGCAGAAAGTTCCCTTTGTTCTCTTCATACCATGAATGTTAAAGGATACCAAATGTGGGCTTTGTAGCAAGAAGTGGGAATACAGGCTCTGTATGGCCCTTTGCCACTGGAACACACAGCCAGGTTCATGAGATGGGCCAGTTAAAAATTCTGATTTTCTCTTAAACCATGTTAACCACTATAAGTCTAGGTGCTACAATATCCTTCAAACTTCATCTTATGGCTAACCTCAGCTGTAAATAAATTTTTTTAAAAAGATTTTTTTTTTTACTGTGGTAACACTTAGATTCCCCAGTCAGTATGTCACATTTTATTGGGAATCATAAGTCCCACAGATAACAAACAGAGGCTCTACCAGAAAGTGTTTGCATTCTTAAGCCAAGCTCCTTCAGTTATCTGCAAGCACAACTTTATACAAGAATAATCCCAAATGTTATTGAAGATTTCACAAATATGAAGTCAAAACATGTTTTTAGATTATAGGTATGTTCACTTGAAATAGGAAAATACAGTATGTGTGAAAACAAAGTTTGGTATCAGCTGAAGAATTGTGTTTAATATAACAATGTCTCCATATTTAATAATTAGATGTTTCTGTATTTTTTCTAGCATTATAAACAGATAAAACTTCAAGAAGGTATTTGGAGAAAAGATAAGGAAATTAAAAGGATTTTTAGCATTTTAAGTGAAATGAAAAACTTTAATAGACGTCACCTGCGTGTGAGGCATCAATGACTACATTAAGAGAAAAACATGCTGCTGCCCTCCCAGTTCAGTCAGAGCAATTCTGAAGTACCTGGCTCCTTTGATTTTACATGAAATGCTGAACCAGGACCTGCTTTAGAAGGAAACTGCAGTTAAATGAAAGAAATTCTATTGTAATACCAAGTGCTTTATATAGTGTTTCTCAGTTGCGTAAGAAGTACAACAGCTGGGCTGGAAGAGTATGGACTTTGTAGCTAAAATCCAAAATATTTATTTTTAAAAAGAGGGATAAATAAATTATCTTGTTTCTTCATTTCCATTCCCAACTTCCCATATCTTCTGCTCTAGCTCACATAGTAAATATAGATTACTTTTAATAATGTTTTATTGTGAGAAAAAAGGTTTTACACTGAAGAACATGAATTTACTTAACTCTGAGCCTGTCTCAAGGTCTAAACTGCATGACGTTTCTTCTTACTTCACATGCAGAGGCATTTGACTTGTCCTTCTGGAGCCTCCCAAGGCTTTCAAGCAATTCAAGGGCCATACCTGTACAGGGACTGTAACACATGATGAGCCCTTGTGTTATTCAGCAGAAGCCAAGCCTCTAGTTGTAGAAGTAAGACAGCCTCAGTGGTGAGGCTGATGTTGCAGCGTTATTCTGGCCTCCAGCCCAACCCTTTTCCATCACTGGAGTGGTAAAACTTCCACTGTGAGCTGTTAAAAGAGCTACTTCTCCCCTTGTTTTTCTAAAGCATAGCATAGGTTTGATATGATTGACATGGCAAAGGGGAGGTTTTCTAACTGAAAATCAAGAGTTAAAAGTCTGTACTTATTTTTTAGTTGCTTAACTTTAATGTTTATAGCATAAAATTCTAATTCGGGATTAATTGCAATTTCATTCTTCCCTCTGTACTTATAGGGGAGTCATGAATCTCCAGACTGATGTGCTGTAGCTCCAGTGCCAAAGTGTTGCAGAGAGGAAGCAGAAGCTGGAAAGAATGCAAAAATGGCCGAGATTTACCAGAAATTCAAACCAATGGATCTACAGGAGGGCAGCAGTTTGGAAAGTCAAGGGGAGACAACACAGTACTTCAGCACTTCAGCATTCAGTTTTAATGTTGACTAAAAATATTAATCTTACCAAAAAGAAGCCTGTGGTATGTGTCCTTTGTCTCTCTCATCTGTATGAAGATACACAGGAAGCATAGCCATTCCAGCAATATCCCATATTTGCACTACTTCAGATGTGGAATTTATTTCATACCATATATGTATTTATCTTATAATCTATGCACAGAAAAATATAGGGAGAAAAAAAAGTATATATGTATAGAAAATTTAAATATAGATGCGCCATGGTCCAAAAGGTTCTATCTTATGATTCTTCATGAATGGAAGAGAGAAACTTATTTCCAGATCCCAATCTTGAAAATATCCAGCATATGTGGCTCTGTATGGATATTGAGGCTCAACTTCCCTCCATCCTCAAGGCCTGCAGACTCCAAATTTTAGGTCTTCGGATGCAGTGCAATGTTCTGTTGCACACAGGCTGAAAGTAAGCAACATAAGGAAAATATAATAGGGTGGGTAATAGCCAAAATGCTTTTTCTAACTAATTTCTGTATTGTCTGTGTCCATCCCACACAGACATGCTGCATGTAAAATGAAAGTTAGTTTTCTATTTCTGTTTTCTTGTAAATACCACAAGATGACAGTTGTACCCCACCTGCCCTGAAAAAGAAATAAAGAGCACAGTTAACTATTCAGCCAGGTGCATCCCTTTCAAAATGCCTAGGGCTAACCAAACTAGAGGAAATATTCATCAGAAGATCCACCACCTCTCTTCATCATCCTTTTAAACAGCAACAAGGAACTGGTAGCAGCACCTAATTGCCTTGATTTCAGGTTTCTTCAACTCTCTAATCAGTGTGAACAAGAGGGACAATGCTTTGTCCCGCTGTTGGTATCTGAATGGTGTGGATGCTGGAGCCTTTGAAGGTGGAATAAAGGAAGAAGGAGCCCTGCCTTCCCTGAGCTGCTTATTTCCACCTTTTCTTGCACTGACACTGCCCTTCACACAGTGAATCTTCTTGGGTAACGAGTCCCTTTAAAAGGTAATTTTTTGTCCTGTAAATTTTCAGCTGAATTAATCTTTATACCTAGGTTGCAGTACAGCTGTGTGAATGCTAATGCCAACAGGAAGGAAGAAGAGTATGAAGGAGGATGATATGCTTCTGTTTGGAAGCAGCACCTGTTAAAGCTATATTAAACTAATTGTGGAACAACTTGCTGTTACCTAATCACTAGCAGTGGTTCCAGAACTTGCCATCAGTTTGAGTATTTAGTGCCTAACTGACAAAAGCCACTCTGCTGCAGGATGAAGCTATTACTGCCATTCAGAAACTAGCTAGTCAGACTGCTACCAATTCATGAGTTGCTAGCTTGGCAAGTCAACTACTGTATTAGGTTAGTGACATCATTATGTAAAATATTTACCTGCAGGTTTTCAGCATCAGGGATTTGCCCAAAATCTCAGTTGTTCCTAGAATGAAACAGCACCATGAGACCCACGTTGGTCAAGAGGAGATATAGATACTGTGCATGCACATGTTCATGACTCAGAGGTGATCCCATGAAACAACTGCCTCCTAAGTTACATTATATTCCATATTTTGAGATTCGAGTTTTTACATCAAAACTTGTCCAATAAAAGAGCTAGGAGTTGTCTGTTGGATTTTTCTTCCCCACCTTAAAAGTTTAAGGGGCTCCTAAAGTGCACGGAATATTTTGTTCCCAATTAATTTTATGTACTGGGGTAAGCAGAGTCTTAAATTAATACATAATCTGGCACACAATTCAAGAGCTACTTCCTGTAATAGCTAGTTTGTGGTAATGACATGTCACTTCTATAGATTGTGTAAATTGCTGGCTCTGTTTTTATACTTCAGTAAAATCTGTTTGCATAGCTCGTACTTCTCCTTTCATTACAATTAGGCAGGCAGAAGTTCAAACAACTAAACTTTATTGTTCATGTCTGTCAGTTAAATAACCACTGCAAAGTATAAAATGTTTTTTTTAAAACAATATAACGTGCAAACCACTGTGAAGATGTACCGAAATTGCAGTGTACCTTAAGAAATGACTGATGCGCAAACAAAGAACACAGGTATCAGCTGCTTGCAATGCTCCCATCTCCTCTCCATACACCCTTATTTCTTGTGTAAGTGGTGCATCACGGAATATGGGGAAGAGTACTTGGGATAGCTAAATTCTGGGATCAAACACTATAAACGTATACACATTCAAACTGTAACTTGTATCTTATATTCAGACAAAAGATTATATTTTCATATTAACAACCTACTTCTTTTTCCCACCTCCACAAAAGTGCTGAAAAGTCCTTTTTTAGAGATCAAGATACATATGAAGTATTTTAAAATAGCAAACCCTTAGTAAAAATTAATTGGCAACACTGCTGCAGAATATAAACTCAATTGGTAAGTTTCTTTGCAAGTATCTTTACTTATTGTCTTTCAGTAGTGAATTGGTAGCAACTTTGTCCAATTATTTTTGACATGAACGAAGCATGATAAAGAGAATTATTTATCAGTACTTAAGTCCTGACTACTTTTATCATCCATAAGACATTACACAGAATACCAAGACTCTGTTTTTGAGAGATGATCCAACATTTTCTGGGGACCACCGCTCAACTGCTGGACTCCAGTTCCAACAGACTTACACGTAGACGCAAACCCCTTTTAAGCATTTGAGTTCACATCCTGGAAGAAGCTACGGGAGCTGTGACTTGAAGAGCTCCTGTTCTCTTACTGATACGTGGAGGGCACCAGCACAAAGAACGGCACACTCAGCGAGGCTGGTACAGCGCTGCATTTGATAGTTTACACTCAAAGTGTGCCACTCTAGATAGCTGGTCTGCAGTGGTCTCTCCTCCTGCCACACCCAGGCTTGTGCACCTGCCTATTTACTACTTCCTTTCCAATATTAAATTTCCCACAACTTCATTTGCATTTATAAAGCTGTGGGTTTTAATATTTACTGCCACCTCCTATTTGAGATCAGCAAGTTTACTAAGGCCATAACAAATTAACACAGAATATGTTTGGTGATTGGTGGCTTTGCTTCTGCTAATTATTAAATTTGTTCCTAACATCCAGCGAGCAGTACTCTGCTGTGGCCCTGGACAAAGGGGAAATTTATGAGAAACTCCTTCATCAGGCAGGACAACTCATTTTCAAGATACCTGGTGAGCTGCGGTCTTGAAGTGTGCACAACAGCTTTTTAGAAGGCCAGTGACTGCACAGCATATCGTTTGTGGTGGAGTTTTGCCATCTACCAAGGCAGGGGAAGATCTGTTGAACTACCTAAAAGGCCATCTAAAATCCTGCCAATTTCTCCTTCAAAAATTTGCAAACATCATATCTCCTCATTTTCCATGAAAAGCTGTTGAAGAATACTGAAGCTGCTACAATGATTTGTTTGAAAACTGCCTGTTTCTCTCCAGCTGGCACCGAACCATTTGCACGCATACAGTAGTCAGCTTCACTGACTTCTATACCCAGGAAATGCAACTTTCCATTGAAACCAGCAAGAACAAAAAAAAAAAAAAAAGTTTTCCTTTCCGCATCTTCTCTGGTACCAGAAGAGCACCAAAAAGTGGTCTTGGTGACTCTTCGCTATAATGTTCACTATAATATCCAATCACCTAATGGAATACTTAATGAAGAATTTTTTTAATAGAACAACTATTAACTTGAAGTCATAAAACACTCAGTTCTACAGTAATCGTGCTTATGAAGATCATATAAAAGGAACTGGAAAGGCTTCCCTCTCTCTCAACCATAGGGTGTTTTTTTTTGTTTCGGAGTTTTTTTTGTGGTGTTCTTCCCCCCCCCCTCAGATAAGAGGCATGTGACCATAGACTAGCTCTCTGTGTTCTACTTATATTGCTAGTAGACATGTCCCAAACATTTTGTGAGGATGGGGTGGGGTAAGGACAAATAAAGCAAACAGCTGTGTAAAGCTCTTCTATCATTCTCACACCTAACTGAAGCTGGTAATACCACCGTGAGGACAAAAAAAGCTCTTAACATTATCCTCACTAGCCATTCATCAGGCAGTCCTTTCTTAAAAATCAAACAAATAAACAAAAAAGAAATAGCAGGCAGTGCTTACTAGGCTAAGCCTTTGTTAGCAATGAAGCCACCAGAAGTCCTTGAGCAGAGATTAGCAAACTAAGTAAACCTTTGGGAATTCTCCCAGGACATCCAGTTAGTTGATCAAGCTGTCCCAGTCTTGGACTGAGATGCTGTAACAACAGCTGGGGCTGAATGCAGTGATCACAGCTCTGCCTAGCAAAGGGATGCAGTTCAGACACTACCCAAGGCTCAGTTAATGTACCTAACACAACACAATTGCTTCAGCCACTCGGAAGCCTAAGCCCATTTGAGGAAGTCAGCACCAAAATCACCACTGTAAGGAATATTTTTACTACTTGGATTCCAAGTACAGGACTTGCTACCCTCCTTTCATACACTGACTCTGTATTGGGAAGTGCCATCCTGAGTAATTAGCATTACATTGGAATGAGCTGAGCATATCACCGGATACCTGACTTCCTCAAATGAGCCCAGCATACAAGATATTTTGCAATCACGTTGCATATAGTGACTATAAATCCAAATAGAACCAAACAGCTACTAGGATATGTTTTCAGGATTGAATTTCAATAGGACTTCAGGTTCCAAGGCACCTTATAAGAAGAAACAACTGGAGATATAGTGGTTTTTCTGAACTTAAAAACTACTTGGGATGAAATTTTCTGGGCCAGGTGTCTGCCTCAAGCTGATGTTTTCAAAAGAAATTTTCAACAAGAATGTAAGTAAGCACAAAACAAGGGGAGAAAAAACCTCCCATTTTTACTCAAGTACAGAAAAAGCCCTCTTAATGTGCTTGAAAAGGCCTTTATTTTGAAGAGAGAATTTGAAATTTAGTGGGTGAGCAGACTTTGAATCAGGGATGTGCCTTTTGGGCAGTTTTCCTATTGAACATCATGATAAAGCAATAAGCTTTTGAATCTCAAGCTGCACATGCACAGCAAAAAAAAAAAAAAAAAAAAAAGAAAAAGAATTTAAGAGCTAGAAGCTAGGTTTTCTGAAAACGCTGTGGCATCAGCAATGCTGCAGGTCGGTCCCAGCAGAGTTACCCCTACCTGAGGCAGCAGTGGGGACTGCAGTTAAGGCTGGGCCTCCACCGTGCTCCGTGCTCCCTCTTCTGGCACCCAGGCCAGCACAGAGTCAGCAGCAGGCCTCGCGGTGATGGATGGGAGGCTACAGCAAATGTGTCCTGTTGGGTATATACCCCATTTCTACTGTTTTTTTATCAGGGATTTACACAGAGCAGTGAATTGGTGGCCTCTAACGAACCACTTCTCATTTTCCGAGTTCCAAATTGAAGCCTCTGGAAACTAAATGCAGAAACACCATGCAGTATCTACAGTGTGTATACAGCCTTCTTGACTGCAGCTTCTGAGCACTGTAAACGTTTCAAACAACAGAGCATCACAATAACCTTGCACCAGGAAAGCCCTAAAAATGCAGACAGGACCACAGCATGTACGTACAAGTTCACGAACAACCCTATGGCTGGATTTAACGTAGCTCTGAAGTTATGGCTAGCATTCCTATTGCTGAACTATCTCTACTCTCAAATAATCTGTAAATTATATCCATTGAAACTGTGCTTTGATTAAATGAAGAACACCCCAAATTAGCAGCCATTCTTGTATTGAATTCCTCTGTGCCTTAGCTTTCTCAGCATTATGGGGATGATAATGCTACCAGATCAGAATTTTGGGAACTCATTAGGATGAGCATTCAGATACTCTCCTACTGATTACTCTAGAAAAGCCTGTAAGAAAATGAAAAAAAAAAAAACCACCAACCAAAAAAACCAAAACCCAACTGTATTCAGATAAACATTTAAACATCATGCAGATACAGAGGCATAACCTCTCTTCTTTTAAAATCAGTGAGCAGTATCCATCTCAAACCGAAGGATCATGCATTAAAAAAAGTGATCATATAATTAAGGACTATCTTAATACACATGCATGATGTCTCACAGATGGAAAACTTTTTAGTAATGAGCACTGAGTTTTTCAACTTTAATTTTTATATGTTTACGTGTTAATGTTTGTATGTAATTATACCTAATTTTAATGGTCAGCTGCAGACAGTAACTATAAGGCTTTAAATAAAAGTCAAGAGCTCTTTGGCAGATGGAAAAAAAAAAATCAAATGTCTATATATTTTCTTCTATAAATAAGTAAATTGATCCTGATATGAACTTGGCTGCAGCTAGTTACCCCAACTTTAAAAAAAGATCATTTAAAAACATCTTTGAAAGCTTAACTAGCATATTCTGGCAAAAGGAGAGGATTCCTTAGCACAATACGTAAACAACACGGGGAAACTGGCACTATCAAGTATGTGCTGTAATTTCTGTATAGTACTGCAAACATGACACAAACACCTGGATTAAGGACACACAACTCCATTTTCCTAAGTGCTAAGCACAACTAATTCCAAAGGAACGCCATGGGGGCTCTGTAATAGTTTGGCAATCTCTCGAAGGAAAACTATGACATTATTTCATTTTCCTAAAGCAAAGTGAAGAATGAGCCCAGGCTTATTAAAATAGGGGTAACATATCAAACACAGTATTCTAAGGGTTTCATTCACAGACAGGCTTACTTTACTTTTATTGTCTTTTAAGTCTAGCTAAACTTGTAGCATTAAAAAAAATAATCTATTTTGACTTTGCGAACTAACACTAGAGTAACTTGATGAAGGATGAAATAAGACAGGGAGAAGTTTCATTCCAAAAGACCATACTGTAAGCTCAGGACACTACTATTTATGCTGGGGAACTCTCTACGAGCAGTCCCCAGCGCAGCACGTGACAAGTTTCTGTTCAAGAAACTGAAATAAAATATGATGATAAAGAAAGCCTTAAGATTACAAATCAAGTGTGAATAGCTGCAGTACTAAACATTCCTGAATCAGCAAAAGATGCAAACAAACTGTACAGTAACTGCATCTAAGGAGATATATATCTGAAGTAGAAGTTGCCTGTGACACTGCTGAAAGCCCCCTGGAGAGGGGGTGGCCCCACCCAAAATTATCCTGTTTTCCTCACTCCCTTGCTTGCGCCCACATTTTCTTTCATCTCCCTTTTTCCTTTTTCAGCAGGACTGCAAGAGTTCTTCCAGCTTCTGCACTGTTCTCCAACACATGCAAGGGAGTCTCATAGAGGGAAGAGACCTTTCCTCGGCCTGCAGTTTCCCCACTCTGCACACAAGCTAGATAAGGACAAGGCTAAGCAGACTAGTTTGTGTAACATTTTAACACTGCTACCCCAAATATCCAGACTGTACTTTTGCCTCTTGGTAAGGGGTTAGGGGACAATGCTCACTCTTCTCTAAAAAGCATTGGGTACATCTCAGCTCAGAACCAGATGCCCCAGCTCGGTGCATCAGTCACTCTCAAACATAGTGATCCTGGTAAGCTCTGGAAGCCCCAGGATCAAGAGTTGATGGAAGATACAGGAGCATATATACACGCTATTTCTTCTACTTTTTCCTAAGCAACTTCAGTTATCCTCTGTTTGCAACAAGATTCTGGGTAAGACAGATCTCACATTAAGGTTCAAAATTCAGAAGTAGTAGCAGCTCAGCCTAATAAACATTTTTATAATATCTGGAGATTAACAGGGTCATAAATTCCCCTAAGAGCTTCAAATGCTATCATTTTACTGCAAGGAACTGATACTTGACTACATTTGATAGCCCTTTATATGTAAACAACTTCAAAGACTGTTTCTCACTAGGTTTTTTTGGTGATGTTAGACACTACCATAGTTAAGCAGTTCAAGTCCAATATTTTAAGTGCGATTTTCAAGTTTGGTGTCCCATCAGCATTTGACCAATGCAGTAAGTTTGAGATTTTTTTCCCCTTTCAGTTAGTCTGAAAATAGAGATACTTCCTTTTATCTGGGCAAAACAACAGCATTCAATGCAATGCTGCTCATCTATCAGCAGTCTAGAAGACCAAATCTGTATGTGGATTACCAACAGATAGACTGAGAATCATAGTTAAGCAACAACAACAAATTTTCTCCTTCAAAAGTGCATCTGTGGGTATTCATGTGTTTTCAGTGCTTTTACGTATTTGATTTGCTTGGGCAATTTCAATAGATTAGTTAGTTTAAATGTTATTTAATCAGTATTTCTTTCATTTACTACTTAAGTTTTCTGAAAAGTTTTTGCAGCATGTATTATATTGAAATGCATACATTGTCACATGTATTGTCTGTCCACACGTTCACAGTTGCACAAACTACTTCCCTTTTCATTTATGCCTATATAAAAGTTAACTAAGGCAACCGCTTACTCAGAGAAATTTCTACATATTTTTAGCTACCGTTGACTGCCATTTGAATTGGTAAAAATATAAAAATGAGACAGTGCTACGTGACAAGCAAATATTGCTGGCAGATCTGCAATACTGAGAACTCTCCTACTAGTAGCATTTCGCCTCTTAGACTTCTAACAAATGTTATGAAGTTACTAGGTTTGGTTTTGCTTTAAGTTAACTAGACCCTCCCCATCCGTGTGTGATACCATCGTTCTTGCTCTACAAAAGCCCTTAAAGTTTGAGCCAAATTTAACCTGATCGTTTCGCTATTTCTGAGCACGGTTTCTTTTCAACATTCAGTTTTGCATCTCAATCAAACTTTCACACATCCAACCAGAAACATGAATCACACTAGTGCTATTTCAGGGAACATGCACAGCTATAGTGGCAGGGGAAGCATGCCATCCACCAGATCACACAAACAAAGAGGTAATCACAAAGTAATGCTTGAAACAGGTACTTTACTAAGTGCAAATATGTTTTTTTGTTTTTAAAAAAACTTGCACCTGTTTGCTGTCAGGACATCCGTGACTTCTGTGCTGCACACCAACACTTGTTAGAACCTCAAAGCATTTTCCACCATTAAGGCCCTAATCTGCATGACAGGTGTGATAACTTAAAAAATGCAGCAAATATGTTTTTGCCTGTAAGAAAAGGATATCAATTTGATAATCTTTCCAAACTTACTGTTCAAGTATTGCCAACCCCAAGTGTTCAGCACACATAAGTCAGGACCTACAAAAGAATTACGATTTCAAAAGCACTGCAGTTTTGAAATCAAGTGGGAGTGCATTTACATATTTATTTTTACTTCTCCTTCAGTAGCATTTAGGGTTTTCCTGCTTCATGTTTCATACTTCATTGCACAACTGAAAAAACCTCAACTTTGAAGTGTTTTTAATTTCGAGTTTAGATGATCGTAAAATTCATTGATTCCAAGAGGTGGACCTTTGTGAAGAACAGCAAATATTAGAAAATTACAATAATTAGATAACATTTTAAAAAGTGTTTAATCAATTTCCTTGAGTATTTACAACAGTGTTTATGTAGCCCATTTTTCCTTCTGTTTTATTTCCTGAGTAGTAATACCCTAAAAATAAGCTGAAATGAGGAAGGCGCACAACACATTAGGAGATTTAGGAGAGAAGTGTCATAAGTCACTTAAATAAACAACTTCAGAAGTTGGTTCCTTTCAACGTAAAAGCATTTTTTAATTATTTTTCTTTTTAAACAGATTATCTAAACCAAGCCTGCTGGGGTAGTTAAGTTCCACTAACTGTAGTGGAAATTCTGTACAAGTGTGCAGAAGCAGCCTGTAATATTGTACATCTGCTTTCCCACCTTTGCCGTACTGTTTAGCATTTCATTTAATGCATAAGACCTTTAATTTATTATTTAATACTGTAGCATTGAAGACTAGCCATTTATGGTCTATACAAAGTAGCAGCATCTTTAAAAGAAGCTACCACACTAAAATGTAATAAAGAATTTTAAAATGTTATTCAGTAAGAAGATGCAGGACTAATACCTTGCTGAGTAAATGCCCCTTGTTGAAGTGTGCATTTGTCACAGCAAGCTGTGCAAACACTGAAGTCTTTAGCCTAACATATGCAGTTAACTCCAACACCTTAACATTTTTTATTAAAAACGGTTGAGATGAATGTCACTAAAATTTACCACTGGCTTTCTGACCCTTTCCCCTCTACCAGATGCTCATCCTGTAATTCTTGTGTTTATTTTCAGATTGCACCTGTATTACATGCTACTGTCTGCAGTCTTAAAGTGAATTTACTGTCTTCTCTAGTCCATCTAATAGGCTGCATTTTCTAAAAAGACATATATACACATACACACAAACAAATAAAATACACTAACTTTAGTTTCTAAGGATTTACAGTTTACTGTTTCATGTAAGTAGCATTCAGCTAGAGATACTAGTTACTCTAATCAAAATGTAATGTTGCCACAATTCAAGAGCAGCACAAGCAGAAATGAAAATGGAAACGAGCAAGAATATTTCACCCACCAGAAAGCAAATGCAGAGTCAGTGGCACACTGACAACAGCAACTGTGGCCTGCTCTGTGGATAGCAGCAGTTCGGCAGATAGGCAAGAAGCACAAAATTTAATATTAAAGATTCCAGAAAATGGTTTGAAACTGCAACACAGGATACAGCTATTAGAAGATCCACTTAGCACAGTTACACTTAAGAAAAAGCAACCAACACACACACAAAACCAAAACAGAAACCCAACCAATCACTACTGAATAGTGACAGTTCAGTTACTGCATCTGCACTGTCTGCAAGAATGCTCATTCCACACATAACATTTACACACCGAAACTCATTGTATAGCGTAACTTTTATAAGCAGTTTAATATAGTACAGGTTTTATTTTACAATTTAAATAAATTCAAATTGCATTGACAGGTACTATACAGAGATCAATAAAAGGATTTTTTTTTTCTAAAGAGCAAGATTTTTTTCCCCCTTCCCCCTACACTGAATCTTTGACTCTTTAATACGAAACAAGAGATATTTCGTAATTCTTAAGTATCAACGTAATTTTGCTACATTTAAAAATTATCACTGCCACCAGAAACAGGTCATCACCTTTATTTAACACCACTAAAATGCATGCATATTAAGACAGATAAAGCAGAAAAAAAAGTCTTAATTCACAAGCCCTTTCTCTACCTCAAAAAGGAGGGGAGCCCCCGTCAATATAAACCCAACAAAACCGGTGGTGTAACACTAACGTCAGCTTCGCAACCTGATCATAGGGGGTCTCCAGCTATTTCAGCTATAAGCTGAAGAACGAAGCTGTAAGAACCAAGCCATCGTTAATGTAAAAACAGCGATTATTATCAAGCTGGCATCACAAGATCAGAGTCCAATACAGACATTTTGTACCTTGGTGCTGGATAGTGTTACTTGAAGCATCAGCCTAATAGCCGGTTTATTCATAAGGCACGCACTAAAATGAAACAAACAGTAATTAAGTGCTGACAGTGACCTAGTTAGCTACACAAGGCGCTAGATCGTCCTGTCATTCGTTACAGCTTCGCCGGAATCCGACGGGAACGGCGGTTCCGGCCGCCGGGGCCGCGCGGGAGGGCGACAGCGGGGAGCAGCGCCCCTCGCCCGGCCAGCCGCGGGCTCCCGCGCCCGCCGCCGCCCGCCCGGCCCCCGCCGCCGCCGCCGCCGCCGCCCGCTCCCCCGGCCCCGCAGCCCTCGGGCCGCAGCGGGCCGGGCGCCGGCGAGCGGCGGAGCCGGCGCGGGCAGCGCCAAGGCCGGCCGCCGTCGCCTTGCCTTGCCTTGCCTTGCCTTGCCTTGCCTTGCCTTGCCTTGCCTTGCCCTCCCCTCCCCCGCGCCGCAGCTCCGGCAGCTCCGCACTGGGATAAGGCAGCGTCTGACTCGCTCGCTGCTCGCGTCCCCCTTCACCTCCCTCTTCTCCCTCCCCCAACGCGCACACTTGATAGAAAGTCTCCTCTCGGCGGCGGGAGGGCGGTGAAATCCTTCGCTCTCCTCCCTCCGCTCTCCGTAACGCGAACGAGCCGCCGCCTTCTGTTCCTCAGCCTTGGCCAAGTCGGCGTTTTGTTGACAGGCTCTGCCGGGCACAAAATGGGGCTGCCGCTTCCATGGGCGCCGCCATTTTGTGAGGAGCCGCCGCGCTAGCCGCAGCCGCAGCCTCAGTAGCGGCGGCAACGGCACCCCGGGCGCGCCGGAGCGGCGGCCGGGGTCTGTGTAATGGTTGAATAAAGTGACCCCCTCTAGGGAATCCCCAGCTGACAGTTACGTAAGGGACCGTGCGCAATTGCTGTGCTTAGCATGGAAACCCACCTAGCCCTGCTACGCAATTTGCCTATCCTCCCCTCTGCCTCCCGCTCCCCTTCCACACGGCACCCGGGCGAGGAAAGCGACTCACCTCTGCCGACCGCCCCTCGCGGAGGGGAGACCCCCTGCTTTTAAGGAATTTTAAGGCACGATTAGAAACCACCGCCCTCCTGCGAAGGAAGGTTTAGCTCTGTATGTCTGAAAGAGCGATTTAGCCCCTCGATCGTTTGTTTTAAACCTCTCTCGTTCATATTATCCTGGGTTTGGGTGTCTTGCGCATACTGTTGCTGAAATAGCAGAAACTCGGAGTGTCACAGACAGGAACTGCAGACCAGGATCTGCTGCAGGTCTAATTTTTTTTTTTTTTTGGGGGGGGGGGTGTCTTAATGCTACAGTGGATAGACACTATGTGTTTCTTACACTGAAATTCATGCACCACCACTCCATCCACACAGAGAGGGCAACTTTCAATACGGAGTATTAATTTGAAACTGAGGGATTTCTCCCCCCCCCCCCCCAAGTGTGAGCTCAGGACAAATCTTACCAAGCATCTTACTCTGTCTGTATGGCTATATTCGAGCTGAAACAGCACTCAAGTCAAAAGGAAAAAAATCTTCTTTGAAAATGTTTTATTTTCTGAAGTAAGTTAGTACATGGAATAGAAAGGAATTATAGTTTTCCTTTTTTAAGTGCTCACTTGGGGCCATAATGTGCCACTGATTTTAAAACACAGCTCCTTACTGACTTTAATGAGGAATTCTGCTTAAAAAAACCTCAAGGCCCGATCTGGCCTTGGATTTCAATGTATTGGTTGCGAGGGGCAAATGTTCCTCCAGAGCCTCGTAAACTGGAGCACGCAGCTCACCTGCGGCTCTCTTTGCTTGCCAGGGAAGGACAAATGCCCACCTGGATGGCCGCTTGCTTTAACCTGAGGAGCAAAGGTTCGACGGAAGGCACCATTCACCACATGGGCCCTCTCTCGCCCCTGTTTACCCCAAGCGGCACCGGGCTCCGTTGTGGTCGGCACGCGGGTCTTCTCCTGGGCTCCCGTGTGGAAAAGATGTCAGGAGGCGAGTGTTTGCAAACGCTGTACGTGCCACAGGCAGAGGGGGAGAGTGGCCTGCGGTGCCACTGTTGGCTACTGCCCGTCCAGGGTGAGGGCCAAGACCTTCCTCCTTAATTTTATGCTGTATGTTCCATTCACCAATATACAGAAATACATAGGTGGCCTAGACTGAAGCACAGCAGTCCTCAAGCACTTTGATTACAGGCCGTGGTATCTCCAAGAGAAAGAAGGGAAAAAAAAAAAAAATATTTATGGGGCGAGCCAGAGCTCAGGCCCCGGCTGGCAAACCTCTCCAGGGCACCCCCTGCTTGGGAAAGCGCACGCCGTTCTCCTCTGGAGAGTTTTAAATACCTCACGTCTTGAAACGAGGGGTTCCTGCTGCCCTCCCCGCGCAGCGAGCAGCCCCCCCGCCCCCGCCGTGCCATCCGGGGCGACTTCCTGCCCTTGGAAACACCTCAGCCCGGGGGACTCGGAAAGTTTTTCAAAAGTCCAAATCCACCAGTGCCCCCTTCAGTTGTTGTTTTCTCTCCCCTTGAACTCAGGGCGTTGGGTTTAGTCCAATTAAAAAATTCGGCCCCGCTTTCCAAATCCACCTTTCCTGCCCTCCCCCCTAACCCCCCCCCCCCCCCCCCCCCGCCGTCAGCCAGCGGAGAGAGGCCGATCGGTGCGGGCCTGGCGAGGGAGGGCCCTTTCCCCGGCCCTCGGCCCCGGAACAACCGGTAGTAGCCGTTTTTTTCCTCCCTTCTTCTCCTTCTCCCTCGCCTCTTTCCGCCCGGCTTTGTGTGAAGTTTGCGGCACATTGCAGATGAGCCCTTAGCGGCGAGAGGAGCCTATTGTTCCCCGCCAGGAACTGCTTGCTGGGGCTGTGCTGGCTTTTGCCTTTAGAGCTGCCTTCTGCAGTACCGGGACCGGCCTCCGGGGTCCGCTGGCTGTGTTGCGCTCTCGTCCAGGCAGAAGCACGGCGGCCTCAGATCTTTTTGTCTGAGAGAGAAGAGAAGTGAATCCCGCTGCCGCCGCCACCGCCGCCGCCGCCGTAGCTGTACAGTGTGTGTGTGTGAGAGAGCGAGCGAGGGAGCGAGCGAGGGAGAGGGAGATCGCATGGAAGCCGCGGCTGTAACACACACACACTGTCAATACCTCACTCCGGCTCCCCCCCCACCCCACCACAACAGTAACCCAATTCATTGTGTGATCCAGCAGCACCATGTTGAGTCTCATGTGCAGGCTGGATCGGTTGGGTTTGTGGTGCTGAGAGAGGCAGCAGCAGCGGGAGGAGGAATTACTGAGAGGTGCCCCTCTCCCTCCCTGTCTCTTTGCCTGTGTGTTGTGTGGAGACAGGACTCGCAATTACCACACTCTCTGGGCTCCCTTATTCCTTTTAAACTTTTTTTAAACAAGCCCCTCTCCATGGCTGATCCCCGCCGAGCACGGGCACCTGGGTCTCTTAAAGACAAGGAGGAGCCGGGGATTGTTGTTGTTGTTGTCGGCCGTTTTTTTTTTTTTTTAATTGGATTTTTTTTTTTTACGAGAACCTTTTTTAATACAAAAATGGCAAATTCGACGGGTAAAAACCACGCAGACCAGCGGAGAAAGGGACTCGCTTTCCTGGACGAGCTGCGGCAGTTTCACCACAGCAGAGGGTGAGGAAAATGGGGAGATGGAACGGGAGGGGGGGAGGCTTTTAAACCGACCAGATCCAACTTCCAGCCCCTTCCCTGAAGGACACGGCAGCCCCAGCGAGGGGAGAAGAGGGGGCAGAGCTGACAAGTTGTGGTGTTTTGTGTGTATCTCCTTTGGCAGGTCTCCTTTTAAGAAGATCCCCGTGGTGGGTGGGAAGGAGCTGGATCTTCACGCTCTCTACACCAGAGTCACCACTTTAGGCGGATTTGGGAAGGTGAGTGGAAGTTTTAATTTGGGTTTCCCTCCCACTAACCTCTTCCCAAAAGTCTCCTCTGACCCCCGGGGGCGGCGGGGGGAGCCGGGGTGGCCGGGAACCGTCCTATTTAAAGCCGGTTAGAGAAGGTGGGGGGTGGAAGAAGGAAGCGAGCAGACAGGCAGGTTGGTGGCTTGGCCTTGTCGGCGGAGCGATGAAGGGGGATCCGGGGGTACGGCGCGCACCCCGCCCGTGCCTCCCCCGCCTCCGCCGGAGCCCCTCGCCCCTGCCCCCCTTCCCCGGGAGGAGGCGAGGAGGGAGCAGAGAGCTTCGGCCGGCGAGAGGCAGTTTCTTTCGCTTGTGGTGGCAGCTCTGTCTCCCTCTCTCTCTCTCACAGAAGGGAGAGACAGAGAGGAGAGAGTCTGAGTGCAGTTTTAGTGCAACTCAAAATTAGCGGGCATGTTTAACATCGATAATCGGCACGGAGCATGGGCTAGGAAACGATCCTCGCAGCCGGGGGGGGCCGGGCGCTGCCCTCCGAGCCCTTCCCGGGGAAAAATAACAAAAGGGGCACCCAAGACGGTGTGTAATCAAATAGCCATCTTTAGGCTTCAAGGCTAGGGACAGAAATGTAGGCCTCAAAAGAAAGGCCTCTCTGTGTCTGTGGATCTGTCTTGGGGGGACCCCCCGGGACGGCGCCCCCGCGCCCCGGAGGCCAGGGGGCGCCCCCGCCAAGACTTCCCCGCATTATTTTAAACTTCTTTGGGTTTTTAACGGACCGCGTTAGGATTTAAAAGGGGGCGACAGAGGGACTCCCGATTGGTTATTGTCCAGGCAGTAAAAACAAAAACAAACAAACCCCAAAACAATACAAACCCTCCCGGCCGCCCCCCCCTCACCCCCGAAAAAAATAATGTATATTTTAAAAAATAAATACAGTAAAATACTGGTGGGAAGCAGGATTATTCCCGAAGGGGAAATACTACCGACTGTCAGTAAAATAGATAGTCCTAAATCCCATATACATTCCTGTTTATTTCTTTTTGTATATTTATCTATTTGCTTCATGGCAGCTTGTGCTTTTTCGTGATGTTCGCTGTCAACGACGTGTTTATGTGTACGTTGTGTATCTCGGCCTGTGTGTTGTTTTTGACAGGTATCAGAGAAGAATCAGTGGGGAGAAATTGTAGAGGAGTTTAACTTTCCCAGAAGTTGTTCTAACGCTGCCTTCGCTTTAAAACAGTATTACTTGCGGTGAGTGCTATCAAGCTGTTGCAGTAGTATTTCTGAGTGTGGGATTATATTTGGTTTTCAGTGTCTGCGGAAATAAAAATATCCCTACTCTTTAAAAATCCTGTAAAATAAAGCAGAAAGAACTTGTAATTCCTTACTGGTCTGGTGCAGTGATCAGTTAAAGGTAATTCGGTTTTAGTAGTTATTTTATTTGTATTTTACATCTGCAAGCCTTAAACTTTGAAGGGATCCCAAGTATATAAACAATGTATGTCAGAGCCATTTTTATTGATTGTTTTAGAACGACGGTACTAAAGGACTGATACTAAGAGATCATGTTATTGTAGTTACAGAAACTTAGCTTAATTTTTGGACTACTGAAATGTGTTGATATAGGTAAACTTGTTTACTGCTCAGTGGGGTCAGACATTGAATGAAAATGCATATGCAGGAAGGTGGACTGCTTTGGATAAATTATATTTTTATCAGTTACTAGCAGCATACATTATTTTTTATTTTAGAGTACAAAAAGCTAAATTTTTTTTGTATTACTTAAAAAATAGTAGATTTCTGCAGTTTTTAAAAATAAGATTACATTCCTTGAAATGATACAGGTTATTTTTTGTGATGCAGATTATTTTTTATTAATGTAGCATGGAGTTCATATTGAATATTTTAAATTGCAGTGTGTGGTCCTGTTCAGTTACTAGATGACTTTTATAAAAAATTAATTTTTATTAACTTTTGGTGATTTATTCTTTGTGTAAAAGATTTTAAAATTATTGTGTATGTAGTGTTTTTAGATGCTGTATATAGACAATTATATTTCATTCAGAATAGAGTTTTATGTACGTTGGTTAAGGAATGTAATTTTCTGTTTCTGGATTGTATAAATGATACTTTTCATTGCAAATAATGATAATATAGACATGCAGTATGTACAAAAGATGTATGGGGTTTTGGACTTCTGTTTTGGTGATCTGAGTACACACAAGCTTCATCTATCTCCAGTTTGGCCTTCTGAATTAGGAAATGCAGTAATTGTACAGGTGCACTTTCTATTGGTTGTCCTAGATTGACTTCCAGCTTGAAGCTGTAGAGTTCATAGCACAGTGGAGCAGTTATTGAGTTACAATGATGTCTGGAAAACCTTAGTCAGATATCTGTAGTTACTGAATTTTTCTTTTTTTGGTGGTGACGTATGAGTGCTTCAAGATCCAGACTAAGAAAAGAAATTACTATTGTTAATAGCTTTAACAAAGTTTATGATTGCTAGCAGGCCTAGGAGTGAAGTGGGAAGCTCACTTTAGGATGTCCTTCTCTGTTGGTTTTTTGTTGCGTTTTTTTTGTTTTGTTTTGTTCCCTCTACTACATAATATTGAGATAGTGTCACTGAAGGTTTGTTGGATCGTGGAAAGCAGTTTTTTGCTTTTTGAGTTTTTCTGTTGGACCATGTAGTCTATTACTCGACTAGATTTTACATATAACTTGCAAAATGATAGTTTTTTGGTTTTTACCCTTTCCTTTTTATTTCCATATTTTATAAGTGTTTGAATGGCCTAACTTTTTGCAGTAGAAGGTTGTATGTCATTTGTGTTTTCATCTGTATTTTGAAAGCATTTATATGCTGTGACAGTTAACACAATTAGTGTTAATTTAGCCTTCTAATGACTATTAATTTTTAATAAGATACTACTTTTTAATTTAGAATCAGACATGCAAAAATGTTATTTTTATTATTAGCATGCTGGTATTGACATTATTTAAAACACAGTTGCTGAAAATATGTATAAATGATTGCATACAAATAATTGAAAGGGGGTTTTATTTATTTGGAATTTAGAAAAAAGCTGATAAACAGTTAAGAAGAAGAATCTCTAAACATGTCTGTTTTATCATAATCTCTGATTTATTTAGGCCATTCTGAAATAAACTGTCAAGGTGGATGGTTTTGGGGTGCATTGGTTTTTAGTGGTTGCTTTGGGTTTTGGTGTGTTTTTTTTTTTGTTGTTGTTGTTTGTTTTTGGTTTTTCTAAATTACTGCTTTACTCACTGTTGCTTCTCACATAATCTAAGTTTGATGTGAACTGTTTCCCAGCTGAGTTCACTTCCTTACATGTGTAGTAATAAGACTGTATATACACATGTATCTCTGCTACGTTAACGTTTGTTTATCTTTAACCTAGAAGGTTTCGGGGGGGGGGGGGGGGAATTTGGTTTTAGGGAAAGAAAAAATGCCCTAATGATAAATTTGTAAAAAGGGTCGTGTTTATCTGTGTTGAAGAGCATAACCTGAGGTTTCTTATAGGGCTAGATTTGCATGAACTGCTGAGCAATGACTCTTGGAAAAAAAAATGTTCCTCTTGAGTCTCAAGTATGACTATAATCTTGGCCTCACTCTTGTAGTGACTTTGCAAACAAAGCCAAACAAATTGAGGCCTATCAACTTTTATATAAATTTTTATCCATTCGCGTGTCCTGTAAAGTGAGGGATCTGCATGGCAAATGGGACCCTGTTGAATTCAGAGGGATTCAGCAGTGTGCACCTACATGAATACATTTGCAGACTGGGATTTGCGATGGTTTGTGAGGAAAGTTGCTTTTTTCTATTTAACATCTGGCATACCATGTTCACTGAGATAAGATCTCAAGCTACATGGACCACTTGCTCCTTTTGCTGTGTTATCACTAATAATGCTGTCATTTTGACTTAAAATTGCCGTGTAAATAATTTAGAAAGTTGAATTATTTGTGTGGCATCAGTAGTCCTGATGGCTTGATCAAACTGAATGTTTTGCAAAACAATCATCAGGTTATGGTTTTTCTAGGCAGTTGTGAGGTGTGTCTATTTTGTTTAAATAACTTTCTCATTTTGGCTGTTGTGGAATTTTGCTAGGTGTCTTTGGGAATGTATGTTAGGCTTCATTAAAGATGTGAATGGTTTAAACCTCTGATATAATTCTGATAGGTTTTATGATAGGTGATATTTGAATATATGATAGACAGTCCTATCTACCCCTTCGCCCTTGCACTGTCCTCTCTTTTCTCTGACTGGAAAAAGTTATTTATAATAGGGAAAGTCTGAACCATTCAAACTTTGTGCCTGTGTTGCTTTGAGCTGTCTGACAGGTGAAGTAATTTATGCACTGTGGTTCTTAGTGAGCAGTCAAAAGCCACAGTGCTGATAACCATTGATAGACTGTACTTGTTAATGTAGTTCTGTAAGTCTCTACAGCATCAGAGAGTGTAATTCCCTTGGATGTAGCGCAAATTAGATGTTTCATCTCAATTGAGGTGAATTAGTAAAGCATTTTCTAAATGCTTCTCTAAAGATTATTTTATAATGTTAATGAAAATATTTTAATATGGGGTAATAAATGTAAACATCAGTAATGTGGGCATGCCTTTACATTTTTGTTAGTTGGCAAACATACAGTAGGTGAAAAGAAAGTTAACATAAAATATAGCCTGTTTTTTATGCTTATGGTTGATTAGGTTACAGTCCTATAAAGAATTGGGCTGATGTGACCTTATGTGTTAGTATAAGGTTCTGTGGTTTTCATGTGAGCCTAAGCGATACATTTATTTCTGTTGTGGGTCTTCATCTATTCTTGAGGAGTGAGGGACCTTGTAAACTAGATGTGCAAATGAAGTATGCCTAACTGAAGTAGAAATCAGTTTGCTTTTAAAAGGTATTTATCTATGTTAAGAGAAATCATGTGAAAGGGCTAAGTGTAAGGTAAGATAAGTTTAAGTCTCAGTTCTGCAGAGAATTTCTGAAAGGTGGGAAGCAGGTGTGTGTCGTGAGCTTCTGCTAAAGGCAGCAGAAATGAGTTAATACAAGTTAAAGGTGAATAAGAATTTGCTGTTGGAAATATTGGGGAGGTAAGGGGAAGTCAAATAGAGAGGAAGGAGGTCAGCTCATAAATGAGAAGTTGCATGAAGTTGTTGTAAAGACAAGGCATTATGCTGAATTTCCTGAAATTCCATATATAGTAGGATGAAAAAGTGTGAGCAGTTAAAAATCAGGACCACATGAAATAGTTATTGACAACAAATAGAGGGAGTTCTTGAAAGATGTGATTATAAGTCATTTGATCTTCAAGATGCCACTAAGAAATTGAATAATAGTACTGACTTCTTTAAAAAAAAAAAAAAAAAAAAAAAGCCGGGGGGGTGGTGGGAGAGAAAAAAAAAAAGGCATGAGCTGAAGAACTGGATAAATGTAAGGGATTCTGTTCCTAGTAAAATAATGGCAGAAATATTAGGGAAACAATAATAAGCAGCCTGGAATTTTCCAAGCAAAATTACTTTAAAAGAGTTTTCTTTGTTATTCTTGCTCAGTGTTTAAAATTGGGATCTGATACTGCAACAGCATCTGCACGCAGATCAGTGAGTATGGAGAAGTACAGGACTGGCTTGCTTGCCGCATCTGATTGCAGGTTCAAGGCCCCAGTGGATGATTATCTCAAAATCTCTCATTAACAAATTATTTATGTATATGGATAGTCATCCGAATGAAAAATTGGTTGAAGGACCATAAACAAAAATAGAACAAAGTATAAAGAATAGATCTGGTGAGTCACAGCAGTTTTAGGTGCTAAAAGTGTAACATCAGTGCTTACACATGCACATAGTAACACAAGTTTAGCCATTTTAGGCATATTTAGTGTCTGGATTGATTAACTTAATGAGAAGGTGAATAGTACACGTGCGACATTAGCAGACAGTGATAGTGGGAAGAGTTAAACACAAGTCGGGGCAGAAAAGAAAAGGTTATCTAAAGAAATTAGGCACATTGTTGGAGAATACAATTGAGATTTAGTTTGGAAAATGCAAGCTAAAACAGTTGAGGGACAGTAATCCAAAACAGGTATTCATTGTGAGGGAATAACCTGGAAAGCAGTATTGCTGAAAAAGGGATAGGAGTGATACCACGGGCCTGATAATCCTGTCAGTTGTGTGCACCCAACTCGCTTTCATATGAAAGGGATTTTGTGCATGCTTCTGACAGGAAGAACAGGCCCCAATTTGCGATATGGTATATAGACTTTGTCAAAATCAGAATGAGTTTAGGTTGCATCCACAAGAGGCATTGAACAAGTGGGAGATGAGGTTTTGTATGAGCTCCTGTGACTGTATTTGCAGTACTGTCTTACTTTCAGAGCCTTTGCAACAGGTGGGGCAATTTAACAGAAGCTTAGAGAAGAGCAACAAAATGTTAAGGCGGCTGAAGGGACTAATTGATTTAAAAAAGATTTGAGAAGTAGGTATGTTTTGCTTGGCTAAATTAACGTTTTGGGTGTGAAGGGGAAATTGTATCTTAGAAGAATTTTGAAGGGCCTAAATACTTAAAGGGGAGATAATTTTAAATAAAATAAGAGGCTGTGTTAACGTGTAAGCTGAGATGAAACTGAGGGAGAAAATTCAGAGCAGAGAGCAGCACAAAAAAACCAAGATATACCTGTATACCTTCTGAATAGTATGCCAAGCGGAGTCGGGGGGAAACCCACACCATGGGTCATTCGACCTAGCCTGGTCAGGACAGTAATGCATGTGCAATAGGTAATGAGCCAGGACTGGCAGAGAAATGGACCAGATGACCTTACAGCTTCTGTCCATCCTTGAAGAACACTGTAATGAAGGCTTTCATCTTGCATAGCTACAGACTTCTATTGCAACACTACAGACTTCACCTGCGGAATCTGTTGTGCTTAATTTTGTCACAAATCCTGCAGTCAGTGGCAAGACAGGAAACAAATATATGGATGACATTTTTATGATTTCTTTTTAAAATTGTTTTTCCCCCCTCAAGATAAGAATTCTAACGTGTGTTTCAGTCAGACGTCTGAGGCCTTGCTTTTAAGTTTGAAGTGAATATTTTACATAGTTGGAGGGGGAATTTTGTTTTAGTTGTACTGCAGTCATACAGTCAACATATTCACAATCAAGACTAGTTACTGTTCATACTATAAAGCTTTATTTAGGGGAATTAAATATGTTGGTTGTTAAAATCTTAGAACGTCTCTCAGTACAAGTTATTTACTTGGATGGATGTTGTCCTGTCAGAGTTGCTGGGAATCTGCTCAAAAGAAAATAGAACTTTTATAATACAAAATTTGCGCTAGGCCTCTTCTGAGGAGAGCAAGCAGCAGGTGAAAGGAAATGTAGCTACCTTAAAATTGTCTTTCTTACAGTTATGTTGTGATACTAGTCACTATGCAGATGAGTTTGGCCTCTATCAAAGTTTCTGAGTTTGTCCTTCAGAGGGTAAACTCTTTACTGCTGAAAAATGTAGTGAAAAATTAGTGCAATGAATGTTAACATATTTTGTCTTCCTGATTATTTTTCTGCAAGCTTTTTGTTAGAAATGACCTAAGTCACTGCTGCTAAGCTGAAATACATTTGTTTATTTGGGGAGGGGTGAATGTTGTTCTTAATTTTTAATACAGAATTCTGATTGTTTAACGTGAAAGCTTATCTAGACACATCAGAACTAATAACCTACAAAGAGCAAGTTTCTGGCAACACTGTGATAACTATGGTGATTTTTAGGACCTACTGAATCTTCTGATAATTGCTGGGAAGTTTACGTGTTAAGACCATTTTCTAATCTTCAGCTGAAACAGTATCAAAATTAATTTATGCTTTAAAATTATTAATAGCTGTGGTAACGTCTTAGGTTTGAATAACTGGTAAGCATATTACAATAAGATCAAGAATGCATATGGAATGCAAGGATATTGCTTATTTCCGTGTGAAGTGGAATAAGCCTGGACTAAGAAAAGGAGTTTCAGATTTTTTTTTTATTTTAGAGCTAATAGGCTTTAATTACCTTGTTTATTTGCAGTTAAACCTCAACAGATAAGACTTTCATACTCTTTTTTTTTTTTCTTTCCTAACCCCTTCCCCACTTTCTCCAGTCATGAAATAGAGAAGTATAGTTTAAGTTTTACAGGTGAGGTACTAGAGGTGCACAGAGGTTCAGACTGTTACTTTGAGAGTGCATGTCAAATAGGAATGAAATCCAAATACAGTAAAGCCTTTTTTTATAATGCTAGAATCCAGTTCTGACAGGCAAATTTCTTCTTCTGAGCCTTAGTTAAACCATCCATAAAAGGACGCTGCTATTATTTACTATCTTTTAAATTCCTCTTTAATCAATAGCTGAGGAAGCACTGTTTGAAAAATACGACAGGATAATGTTATGTTCTGTGAATTGGAAAACAGAAAACTAAGTATGTAACAGATTATGAGAATGGATTGTTTATGTTTTGTTTTGCTGTGTTTTGTTTTAAAATGCTTGTTCAGAGTGTCAGAGTGGTGTCTTGCAGCTTAAATGGGACTACTTGGAGTAACTGTAGTACCCGTCCACATTATTAGAAGACATAGAGTTCACAGAGGGAACTGGGTATAGGCCAGAGATCCCATCACATGATCTTGTTTCTGGTTATCAGTCTGATACATATTTATTCTGTGGCCTTAGTTAAATCATTCACCATCTTTTTATTCATATTTATAAAGTGGGTATACTGATGTTTGTTTACCTATCTCACAGAGAAGTGTGAGACTGTAAGCTCTTTAATGCAGGGATTGTGCCTCTTCATGCTTCTATGTCATATCTTAAATATTTGAAAATGAATATAAATTAGGAATATATGAGGAAAATAAAACTATTCATAAGCTTGTTTGCCCTCTGCAGTGCTGAGAAGCAGAAAATATAGCATAGATGAGAGGAAGAACAATCTTTATTCCTTAGGGAATAAATAAACTTGGGATACCTAAGCAGAGAAATATTGAAACAGTTTAAAGAAAGAAGCTTATCTTAAGGAAGGATAATAAAACAGCAAGATGGTACCCAGAATAGCGAGCTTAGGCCTTGCCTGAGGTACTAGATTAGTGAGCTGGGTATCCCATCTGAAATACAGTCTCCTTGGAGCAACACGATCAAGTCTAAGGAGACCCGAATTAGATTTTCAGCAACAAGGTAGTGACACTGAGTTCTCTACTTTTTGTTTTCCTATCTTTAAACTGAATGTGCATGCATTTATTTTAACTCCAGATAAATTGTAGCAAGCCAGCTATGCTACAAGAGGGATTGCATGCTATTATAATAGAGTGGAGCTCTGTTGAATGATGCACTGGAGCACGCTTGTCTGCAAGAGTGAACTGTGTTCATACTATTTTCCTTTTTTATTGGTGTGGGAGGAGCAACTGTTCTGATTAGTAGTCTTTTAGAATAATTTGCAGTGTTACTTATCAATCCATAGCTGCTCAAAATACATAGAAGTCCTGTAAAGTAAGGCAGTCATTCTGATTCAGAGGCACCTTTTCTCTCGCAACATTTGCTGGACTTTTCATACGTACGTTTGCTGAAGTTTTGATGGGTCATACTTATGGCTGCATGCGTTTCTCCATTGTTACGTGCTGTGACGTCTGCTGGTTGGCCTCTGCCTCCCAGTCCAAAGGTTGTTATGCTTCCATGATAATCCACGTGTAGAGATTCTCAGCTCTGTAAATCACTAAATCATATGACTAACTTTGAGTAGCTCTGTTAAAGTTCTTTGGAGAAGTGCTATAACAACATGTATTACTGGGACGTAATGTGTTGGGGTAACTTTTCGTTAGGGATACATCCCAGGGGCATAATTAAGCTAAATGAAAATAGTTTACTTTGGGGGTAGATCTGGCATGTTCTGAGTTTGTTAACAATGATTATGGCATAGGATAGGTGTAGAACTGTGTGGGGGGTTTTGTTTGGTTTTTTTAGAAGTATATTTGTATTAAAACTTGTGGAAATAAACTTGGGAACAGTTCTTCCCTTACATGGTTATTTTGCTCAGGAGTATCTGGGTTCTAGTGACTTTGATTAAATGATGTAGAATCCAGGCAACGGACCGATGAACAGTGCCATCTTACAGAATTCACATATGGCCTCTGTAATTTTGGGGAGGATAGTAGAGCTTTGAAACACTAGAGATTATAGAGCTGTTTCTTGGACAGTTTTACCCCCTCAATACCATCTATGAAAACCTAGGAAAATTCACATTTCTAACAGTATATGTTCATATAATGCTACAGTTGCACAGTAAATACCTGAAAAAATCAGGAATGACCTCATTTAAGTACAAATGTGTAACCTTAACTTTTTCTCTAGAGAATATTCTTCATAACAGAGCCTTGTGCTCTCTGCGGTAAATGGGAATAAATTCCATGGCAGTATTAATCTGTTGTATCACTGTGAGATACCCTTTTTTTCCCCTCATATATATACACATAGTTCTGACTCATCATTCAACTTGGTAATTGATTAATCTCAATATTAGTTATTTCTAAGGAGGTTCTGAATGTGCTTTCTGGGCATCCTTTCCCTACTCTCTTGGATTCCATGGTGTTACCCATGTGGGCCAATTCTGAAATCCTTTCCTTTGCTTGTGGACTGAGGGGGATTCACTGTTGCAATACTGCTTACCCTGGCTGCCTAACTCACAGGTCTTTTTGTCTCTCATTCTCTGCTAATCGTCATCATCTCAATCTGTCTGTAAGCTGGAATTCATCTTCTGTTCCTTGACTCCTTGATGTCTGTACCCATTGACTGCACATGGAATATTTACTGTAATCAAATGAATTCCTAATTGTGAAGAAAATTGAAGGAAAGAAAAAGTGTATGCAGGTAAAAGGGCAAGAGGACAAAGCACTATGTCAGGTGCCTAGCAACAGTAAAATACTGAATTTTACAGCAAAACGGTAATAGATTCCATGGTACCTGAAAAAAAATTTCTGCAGCTGTGGACATGCAGAATTTGCAGGATCCAGATGAGTATCTAAAGGGTATTTCACACACCTGAAAAAAATGTGCTTTCAAGTGCTCCGCAGACCCAGTCAGGCATTGCAGCACTGGTGTGCATTTTGCTTGTTCTTCCAAGGTCATTTTTGTAACTAAGGTATAGAAATACTTTTTTTTTTTTTAAGTGAAAATTTTGTTTCTGAGCACAATTATGTGCAAGGGCTGACCCCTGTAGTGAATTATTGTGTTTAATTGGATTTGAAGAATCTAACTACCATACAGCTTGGAATACCTTTAGTAAGCATTTTTTTTCAAATGCTTCAAAGTACTTTATTTCCTTCAAACTTAGCTAACCTTGTTATCCTGTTTAACACCATGTGCTTCTCTGTTTATATAACATGTAGTTATTTATTAAGAAGGTATTACGTTAGTCAGTGCATATGGAATCATAGTAAAAGTATAAAAGGTTAGAAAAAATACAATACTTGGTGACAATGACTTCATCACGTTCAGTATTGTTTCATTAATATGTCCTATAGTCAATATGCTGTTATTACTGAAGTACAGTTACATTCCTAGAAAGGTGTTTTTTGTCATAGATTAATACAAGTTTTTTCTTCTACTGAGATTTTTATATTACCAGTACACAAATCCCATTTTTCTGTAGTAGCTTTCATTCTCCTAACGAGCAGTTTAATTGTATTTTAAACAGAGTGAGTCCAGCTGTTGAAGGAAGTGCTTCTTAAGTAAGATCGAAGAAAAAGGTGACTTAAAAAATAATCTACTGTTCTGCATGTAACTGTAAATAAACACACAGCTTCCCTAAATGTACGGATATATTTCTGTATGGATATTTGTGTGCGATGCAGTTTGAAATTATGATTGTCCATGTGCCTGGTAGAAAGCAAAAATATTCTATTTGTTTTATGGTGACTTGGTGCTTCTGTAGGTCTGCTGTTAAAAGCTGTGTTTGTAGACTTTTGCCCATATGGAATTCTCTCTAGATCTGCTTAGGGAGAATCTCCCTCTTCAGAGCTGGGCTGAAATCGGTGGCATCCTGTGTTAGTCCTGCAGTGCGCTTGTAATGGTCAGATGTGTAAGATCTGGACCATGTATATATTAACACAAAATGTGCCTGCTTTAGCAAGGAAAGAAACTAAAAAAGTGAAGTCAATAAAGATGTATTCAAAACTTAAGATACTGAAATTGGTGTAAATGGAGTTTGTTTCTTTAGTTGTCCTCAGGAGGTCTTTGCATGTAAGCAAAAGTTGCAGACTCAAGGTTTGCTGATTGTTTTCTTTTTAAAGAGTTTATGAAAGCAACAGGATTTGTTTTTTGTATGAGTAAATTAATTTAAGCTTGCTTTTTTTTTTTTGGGTGGTAGGGGATGCCTGGTGATCTAGCTAAGTAAGGAAAACAAAAAGCCATAACCGTTATTTCTTGTTTTCAGAAAATCAAAGAATTTACTCATTTTTACTATAATTTCACCAGTATAGTGCGATCCGAAGCATTGCCGACTTACAGCACTCACAACATCGAAATAAATATGATTAAAACCATGAAAACTATGATGGAAAGTTATAGTGAAGTAGACACAACATAAATATCATTGTTCTCATACCATATAACATACAGCAACAATATAAATGTACTGGCGTGTTGATCTGAGTGCCTTATTAGATTAAACTTTAAAGGGTGCATTGTACAGGGTTCTGCTGTAGAAGGCCACCAGGTGGAAGTGACTCTCAGGGCTGTATCTTTTCCTCAAGGCTTTTTTTGTTCAGATGTTATGTGTTTGCTATGGTTTGTGGCTTGAGAGGCTTCGTATATATTTTTTGACTTGGCAGCTGCCCATCAGGAAGACACATATCTCCTGACCAGGCAGCCAGTTGATCCAGCTGTGCAGCTTGGGGGCTCTGAGGTGCATGTGCACTGCTCGGTTGCTGGCCTTGCAGAAGACACTTGTACTCTGGGCAGTCAGCTACCCAGCTGGGAGGCACATGCTAACTCTGCCTTTAAGTAACACAGGCTCAGTCTCCTGACTTCTCAGTCACCTATAGGCCAAAGAAGAGGGAGGACAAGGTGTTTGGAGGTATTTTAATGAGAGGGGGAGAGAAGATCATTTGAGTATAGGCAGTCAAATTGCAAAGGGAAGGAATGTGAATATAGAGTGAGCAGGGTGCATTCATGCATTGGGTGAGGAGGCAGGAATGTGGGAATGTTGGTGAAGAGAACGCTGTTTGGAAAGGTGGTTGGGGTAGATACTGTAGAAGGAAAAGGAGGGCTATGTAATAAAATGCTGATAAGTTAGTCTTTAATGGCCAACTCCCTCATTTAAATTGGTCATTGGATATTAATCGACTTGTGGCCCAGGTGCTGGGTTGCTATTCAGTGAAGCTTGTCATTATTTGTAAAGTGCTGAGTGGTCTCTGACTTGAGTTGCACCATCTTTCTACAGTGAGGTTCTGATTTACTGGTACAAACCTTCTAGGGGTTCTTCTGCATCTTTGCTTGCACTAATGGTGCTGCATGAACAGAATTAATTTCTGTTCTGTTAGTTCATATTTTTCATTAACACTGAATTTACCATTTTCATTTTGGTTTAAAAAATCTGTCGTCGCAATTACTGTTACTTTTATCATTATATTAAAATATCTTAAAGGCATAAAATTGCATATAATCAAATAAAGGATTTTATCTCTTCCTTAAAGAGCTTGCAGGGAGAAAGATCTCATCTTGGAAAGTATTTCTTCATGGGCATTGCTGCACTTGAGAAAGCTAAGAAGGATACAGTTGTGAAACAGTAAGGGTTTCTTCAAACGCTGTTGTCACTTTGTAAAAATTAGTAATGCTTATGAATAATTTATTTTGTATGCTGATAATAGAAGAAATGCATAAATTTTATTATATATGTGTATATATATGGCATTTACAAGACTGGATGTCAGCCTAAGTTTGGCATAGGTTGTGTGGACTTTCTGTCCCACCTCTAATATTACATATACGTTAAGAATGAATTTTCAACAAGGGAGGAAAAGATTTAATGGAGCAAACTTTCAAAAATTATAAGAAATTTTTTTATACCTGCAAAGATTTAGAGACCAAGTTTGGATCTTACGGATGGAAGTAGGTGCAAAGTACTGTTTCTTTTTGACAGTTCTTGATCATATGTGATATGAAACTGTTGCTTGTCCTGGGCCTTAGGCTTGTGTAATTTGGAAAGAGAACTTTTAAACTCAGCCTGCTCTAAGCAGGGTATAAAAAGTGGCTGTTGTTTAAAACTACTCCATGCTATGGAATGTAAGTTGTTCTGATCAAAACAGTTAGCAGGCAGAGGGCAGGTGAATTAGTCAGAGATGTGGACAAACTATATTTTTTTCATGCAACTCTGCAATTTCTACCATGTTACACAGATATTATCATACAGCTACATAGTTTCTGTTTCTGCTATGATTGGAATGATTTTTGCTATTAAATAATTTTATTCATTTATTTTTACTGAAAGGTAATGTAAATATGTGTTTAGCAACAGTGCTTATTGCACTCTCTTGAGTGGTCAGCCACACTCATGTCTCTGGAGAATAAAACAAAACATTATTTTAAATGGATACATATCTCCTTTCTCTACCTCTTGCCCTACCTCAGTGCATAGAGGAGGGTGGAAAAAGAGCATAGGTCGTCATTCTTCCTTGCCTATGTATATCAGAAATTATTGCTGTTATCTTACATAGCAGCTTGTGGTGTCCTTTTTCAAGCAGACTATCCTGCTGTCCCTTTGAGTGGCTGCTGCGCTGCTGGCGTTGCCTCCCAGTAGTGATATGAGCTCTGCTTTTAGGGTTTTGGTGGTGGTGAGAGCTTGTTTTGGGGTTGTGGTTTGGTTTTTGTTTTGGTTTGTTTTTTGTTTTTAAATTATAGAGATCTGCTTTCATGGGGACGTGCATCAGGGTTCCACTGACTACATTAGCTGCAGAGAGTCAAGCTCTCAGATTCTAGTCTTGAATTGCCTGGTTCTGTTGTTGGTTTATTTATTTGTTTATTTTTAATAGATTAAGTTTGGTAAGTTATTCATATTGCCTTATGGTTAGTTTTCTGAAAAGAGTGGGGTTTTTTTTTTGCCTTTCTTTTAAATTTGTGGAGGTTGTCATGCATATCCAGGGAAGTCCCATTATAGACTAAGCAGGAAGAACAACACAGAGAATATAGAGGAAAAGACTCCACACATTTAGGCAAGTATTCATTCTTGATATCTTCCCCCCCCCCCCCCCCCCCCCCCCCCAGTTTATACTACAGTAGTTCAAGTCTTGTCACTTAGGTGATTTTCAGGGCTTAACAGTTGTGTTGTCTTCTTGGAAGTTATTTACAGATGGAGATAAATAGGGTTTTTGGCTAGTGCTTAAAATGGAGCAGCAATTTAATGAGAATGATCAAATTAGTAAAAACTTCAGAAGGTCTCAGAGCAGTATGTATATGGATACTAAATGAGGAAGAGAGAAAGATCAGAGGGGCTTAGTTTTAAAATGAAGGTACACGATGATGAAAGAGGATGTTATTTTTGTGGTACTTTCAGGAAAGCTGAGTAGGGACGTTTTGCCAGGAGTAGTCCTAGAACAGGAGAGCTTTCGTATTCACAGGTTGTCACATAGAATGTTTATGTGTGTATAGATTTTATATGCAAAAAGCATAATTGAGAGAATATTATGCGTTGATGATCAAGGAGGCAGTGACAGACAGATTAATGTAGTACAGAAAGTAAAATGGCAGAGTTCATCAAAGGTTGATACCAAGAGTTACAAGTGTTGAGACAGGTAGATTTGTGGAGTAGAGTGAGTGCAGAAGAGACTAAATTATGCTTGAAAACATTTCCCTTGACCATGAGAAATTCTTGTGTAATCAAGACACATAATCAGACAAAATTATGATAGTACCATGAGGACATTTGGTGAAAAGAGTACAAATAGCACAGAGTTAATAATAATGACATGAGATGTATGGCTGATTATGAGCAATATAAAATTGACAGTTAAGGCTGAAAATAGAGTGTAAAAAAGCAAGTGTAAAACGCTTCATGGTTAGGAAATTTAGTGACATAAGATCAGTAAGGGAACAAGAGAATCTTTAGTACAGATTTGGACCTGTTGTCAGAGAGGGAATGGAGAGCATTTGAAAACAAATACTGTTAAATTAGGTTCTGCCAAGGCTCAAATCCTTGGTAGGCTGGTATCTTTTACAGTGGGAACTGTAATGCCTAAAAAGAAGATGATAAATTCCAGGAGCCATCTAGTAGGATATTTGAGGCATTATTTATGTAATGTTTTGTATTTATTTCCTTTATAACCAAGTTGGTTGGGGTTTGGTTTTTTTTTTTTCTTTAAGTCATTCAAATGGTATTTAAAAAAAAAAGTCTGTCAGAGAATGTACCAGTTAGTTTCCCTTCGTTCTTTTTACTTTTAAGTGTAACATGTTGCTGTTCTGGACTTCTCTCAAATTTTAAGTGCTGATCAGTTCAGAGACCACAACTGTGGTGCCTGGCAATAATCCAGCTCCTGCTACACAAGGCAAGAACATCTTCCCTTAGAGGAAGGAAATCCCATGGAAGTATGTTTCTGCAAGATCATGCCAATGAACAGCAGTATTTACTTGCTGGATGTGACTGACGTAGTTGTTTTACCTTTTTTCCGTTTGTATGTCAATCTTCATGCATCTTTCTGTGCACTCATGTTCAGATGTTAATATGGATGTTAATTGAGGAGTCAAAGAATACAGACTCCAACATAAATGAGAAAAAAAAATATTGATCTAAGTGTGAAATGAGATCATCTGTACAACTGATTTTTCCCTCTTAACCTTTGTCTGAAAAAATAGATATGCTTTTTATCAATAAAACTTACGTTATTGAGCAAGTGGCATCTCTTTGAGCAGGTGGTTGATCTTCCACCACTTTTTCATGTACTGTATTAGTGCTTCAGGATTTTAAAACTGGTTCTCTGTCAACTGCCTCTTGGGATATGCTCTGTAGCACCCTACCTTTCCTAATAATCAAGGTTGAAATGCAGTCTGTGGGTGGAGTCCACTATATTCCATTTCCAGTTGTGTATACTTTGACCTGTAATTGAGAGGTTATCGATGGAGAAACACAGTCCTGAGTCTGAACTAATACAGTTACCCAACTAAAAGTCTGAGAACTGCTACCACAAGTGTTTCTCACTCTTACGGTAAAACTGATGCATCTTAATCTTAAAAAATATTATATATTCATATTCAGTAATGCAATGCAGTATGTGAAATTGACCTTCCCTACGGTTGGCAACACTTTTTGGTAAGAACACTTTACAAAAGGTGTTTGGTTGAAAGGGTGTTTATTTTCATGTACTGTAGTTCTCTCCCTGAAGGTTGCAGACTTGTTTTCAACTTAACAAAATATTATTTCCAACAAATGTTTGTGGACTTGAAAATGGATTTTTGGAGTTGTATTTTGCAGTTGTATAGCAAGTGTAATATTTCATACCTAAGAAATTTGATGTAACTAAAAATTTTTTTGAAAGTTCTTTAATGAAAAGGAAATTACGGCAGTGGAAGACTGCTTTAGCAATGGAAGAACTTCACTGTGGGCTAGCTGGCACTAGGTGCTTTTTCTCTGTGAGCCTCTATCTTAAAAGTATGGATTGAAGAAACTTTTCTCACAAAGGAACAGTTTCTCAGCTTGGAATAGGAAGTTTTAATATCTCCTGTCTCATTATGTTAAAGTATTTTGGAAGTTTAGATTATAATTAGGAACTTCCTTTGTTGTAGTAGTTGTACTTTTGTGTAGATAAATTAAAACCTAAATGCCAGTCTCCTGATTAATCGGGGATACAGTTATCGCCAAATTTTAATAGGCAGTTTTCCTCTAATCTTTCTCAAGCTTGCCCTTCTCAACCTCTTGCTTCTGTATTTTTATGTATGTTTGAGGCCACCCCAGTTATGTTTTTTTACCTGTTTGTAAACTTTCCCTAGAGGTACTAGTCTTCATGTATTTAGTCCCCTTACTTCAGCACTGGAGTAAGCAGTACTCTTATACATACAAAAAGGTAAGCACATCTATTGTTCTTTTACCATTCTAAAAATGACTGATTTACTACAACATTAAGATCAATCAGCTTTAGGCTTTACCTTATATTGTGATCTCAAAAATAAGTAAGTTACTTCACCTGCAGTTAGAGTGGCTCACTGTTGGCCTGATTTTAATATTATATGTTGCTCATGAACACAAGGAATCAGTTGCCTTCCTGCAGAAATAGTGAAGAGGTTACTTTAGTACTTTTACTTTTTAATCAGACACTATAAGGACAGTAGAAGTGTCAAATTTATAGATAGTATAAAGCTGATGATGTCTGCATATCCCTTGTATGGAAGAGTAGGGAGGAATAATAATTAAGCTTCTATGTAGTGATGTTTTTACCTGTCACTTCAAGATTGGTTGTGTGTGTGTGTTTGCCTTTTGTCTCAAGCAGATGAATAATGCTACTTCCCATAGATTTTTAAATTAGGGATGTTCTCTCAGTGGGACAATGAATTGTGCCAGGGTTCCCTGGTTTCAGAAGTTTTCAGTGTGTTGCATTTTATGTAAGGTGTGTGGTCTAGTAAATATACCTAATAGTAATTGGATTAATCCAAAACGTGCTTATGTTGCTATTGTACATTTGAGAACGACCCTACATATCAAAGATACACTATATAAAACAGATTTAATTCTGGTAAAGAAAGAGTTCTGAATATGCATTTACTATAAAACATTAAATATGTAATAAGATTTTACAACATGTACTTTTTAGATCAAATAATATTTGTAGAAAGTAAAAATATTTTAAAGATATGCATTGTGTTGCAATAATAAAAACATCTCTGAAGTGAATAATGTATTTAAATGTATTATTATTTGCAGATTGTGGTTAGCATAATAGAATTTTACGGTAGTACAATTTTGGTAAGAGTGGCTCTTACTGTGATGATCTTTGTAGTATCGGTTGGAGGAAAAATATTCTCGTTGGCTTTTAAAGAAAACCCTTAAACTCTGGCAAAATTTGGAACAATTTGGAACTACTCATTTATCTGCAGTTAATCTATTTTAACGAAGAATAATTTTCCTTTGTTCCAAAAATGTCAGAAGCACTTATTTGAGGGACAATTTGTATAATACAATTACTCAAAATTAAAAGGATAAGGATTCTTGTTCCGGGTTTTTGCTTTAATTATTTATGGTTGTGGGCAGAGGTAAGTTGTCTTACATTTAACCTAGTAGAAAAGCTGCTGGCAGTCCTTACTTACCTCTTCCATTTCAGACTTTCTTTACTTTCAGAACTACTTTTGGCTGTAGCAGACTACTGCAATTTGGCAAGATCGAGGCCCTATAGAGGAGTGCCTTCCGTTCGTCCCATTGTTATACTCTGATTTGTCTGCATTTTAGGTAGTTAAAATTGTCTTTCCCTTTCTCTCTCCTTTATTTGCATTCTTCCAGTTAATTTGACAGCATGTCAGAACGATAACTAAATATGAGCGGCACCTATGCCACTGTCAAAAGAGCAAGGAGTAGCATATGCTGTAGCCAGGATGATAACCAAGTTCTTTTGGAACTCAGGAGTAGCGATGGTGGGGAAAGAACAGTTTGGTTTTTCTGAAGACCTTCCTGTTCTGAATTTTTTGCAGTTGTGCTGGTTTCCCCTTTTCCTTTTTAAACACAGGAAACTGAACAAATACAGCAGAAGTTTCCCATCTTTTGATGAGGGGGAGGAGGAAGTTGGCTTCTATCTTCCCTAACTCATCTTGTGATACTAAGAGCTCATGACCCTTGTCTGGGATTATTGCTTTCTACCACTTAAACTCTAGTACTTCTGGGCTGTTGAAAAAATTGGTAGTGCACTGCTTTGTAATTTTATTACTTCTTTTTAGGAAATGAGATTTAATAGGAGTTTGTATTTAAAACAAACACCCACCCCCCCCACCCCCCCAAAACCTACAGAATTTAAGAAATGTCAGAATTATTTACCTGATTTGGCATTCAGATATTTTCTTAAAATGACCCAAGGCTTTCCCCACAGTTCCTAGACATGCTCTGAGTTGATGGTGGATATATAAAGGGGCAGAAATAGGGGACCATTCATTTAATTTCTTAGGAACTTCTGCAAGCTACCAGGAACAGTTGATTTTGCAGCATAGTTTTAAGTAGCTTTTACAAGAATATTTTTTCCACTACTTTTTCATGTGATATGAAAAATGTAAAATTCTAAATGAGACAGTCTGGAAGGTAAAAAATGGAAGAAGTTTATCTACCTGTTACAAGCTGTTCAGTGGTATATTTTCCAAGAGCCATATTTACATGCACTGATAAAAGATGAAGTTCTGTATAAAGACAGTACAAAAGACAAGGAGTCTTTTTTCTTTACTGTCATCTTTTTAAAAAAAAAAAAAAAAAAAAAAAAAAAAAAAAAAAAAAAAAAAAAAAACCCAGTACAGTAACATGCTGACACTTGGGCTTTTCACAGAAGCACCATTATAAGTACTGTGAAATGGAAGAACGTCTAATGCTTTCTGGAGAAGGTTGGGGAGAAAAAAAAAGTGGGGAGAATATAGTTTGGGCATTTCCAAAGTGTGTTTTATAATAAGGAATATTTACAGGAAAATAAAATCCTTGCTAGGATTAGTCTATTGCTTTTTTCTTATTTAATGCTGCAATCCCTGATGATGGTATCACAAATGGTTCCTGTGCAGAGTATTATGATATGGTGATTTGGGATTATGTTTTTATATGAGAACAGGAAAGATGGGAGCATGTAATATATTTTCACAAAACATTAGTATTGTGAGTTGATAACTTGTGGTTTAGAAGCAATGTCAAGTTGGAACCAGCTATGGTGACTGAATAGGTTAGTCTCAGAAATTAGAATATTAGCTGTTACTTTTTCATAATGCAGTTCAGTGAAAAAATATAATAGACTGCTAAAATGAAGTTCCAACAGCATCTAGTTTATCTGTGTAGTAGTTTCTTATGTACGGCATTTTCAAAATGTAAGAGTTTTAATGTTCTGGGAAATGTTACATACTATATGCTAGTAAATAAGTACAGAATGTAAGAAAAAAATTAACCAATACAATGGGAATTACCTGATTTAAGGCTTCATGATGAAACTTGCATGTAACTAGTTATCATTTTAGGTAGGTTAATAGTGATTTAAACTATATGTTTTTTTCCATGTTAATGGAAAATGGCAGGGCAATACTGGAAATTCATGTCGGAGGAAATAAATGCAACTTTTTTTTTTTTTTAAGATCCAGAAATCTGTTCCTGTCTATTTTGGGGGGAATTGGTTTCATCGCATTTGCCTATAATAGAACAGAATAGACTCTCTGTCTGACTGTATTGGTATTAGTGTCAGATTATAGATAGGATGACAAATGCTGCTTGTATGTCATTTTTATGCTTCTTCCGTAGTGAGGCCACACCTGTAAGACAGAGCATCCTTTAAACTTGAAACACCTGTAGAACTAGTTGTTCAATTATATTCAATTTCCAACACTGAAAGAAGTGTGGTTTTTTCAATGACTTCCATTTCTCGTTAGGCTGTGATGTGGTTTTGAGTACTGCAGGTGACGGGAAAATAAGGAAGTTCAGCAGTTGTTATTTTTTTAATGGTGTTTTATAGTTGCCTATATGATATAGTTAAAAGATGACATCAAAGATTAATATTGCAGATTTCATTTAAATGTGGACATTATTAAAAGGGGAAAAACTAAGCTGTAAAAGGCTGAAACTTTAATCTAGTGAAAGTTACAGCATTGCTGCAACATCTGTAACTTAGTCTCTTTCAGTGAACTTTTTATTATGGTATATGTCAGTTTTAATGGAAGTTATGGCTAGTTACAGTTATGATTAAGAAGAGAATTTTTTGTTTTCTAACAGCTTTTTTTATTCTGACTCATTAAAGAGTATCTCAATTCAAAATATTGAATAGGCAAAACCAGTTACGGAAGTGCCAGTTACAAAAAATAGAATGTTGTATTAATAAGAAGATAAGTTAATACAGAATTGCTATCATAGCCATTTACCAGTGATCACTCTAAACGTTCAAGAAAAAACATACAGTGCATCTGAAAAGTTAACATTTTTTTCCTGAAATTAAAATGAAAAATTTATCATATCCCCATAATGTTGTATGTTTAAACATTAATGACTTTCTTTTATTTCTCTAAATGGAAGTCAAATTCAAAAAGAAACTTTGGAGCATATGTCTGGTAAAGCATTCAGACTGTGAAAATAGTGCTTTTGGGTTTGTCCTCAAAATGGGTATCTTGGCTGTTCCCAAATCTGACAGACAAGGGGTAGACCAGTTCAAGTTTTGGACTGGTAAACCGTTATACCATTTAGATCCTGCAAGGAATACTGCATGTAAGCTAAGTGGCGTTATTATTTCTGAAGTTTCTGTTTCAAACAATGGTTTTATGCTTGTATCCGTTATTTAAGGTTAGTTTACCTCATTTAATTTCACATTTTCTTAGAGCTAAAATAATAGCTATGTAAATGTCTTATACTTTCAGTGTCAACCAAACTAACAACTGTTATGGTTTATTACTGCGTAAGTACATAACTCAGACTAGTGTAGTTTTCAACAAGTTAAAGTCATTAGTTCCATCTGCCTTGATAGGTATAAAATGACATGTATATTGAGATATCTATCAGTCTGTCTTATCTTTTGACATGTAGAATTATGATGGCAAATGTTTGCAATTTTGAACAGTACTACAGGTTTTTGCTTTAGCACTTCAGCAGTGCTGGTGTAAATGTTTCCTAGCTTCTCTTTTCAGACATGTTGTGGTGTCTTCAGACTGCTCAGTCCTTGCATGAAGGTTAGTGAAGTTTCTGGGTTTTGAGCTGGGAATGCTGGGTATCCTGGATCCTGGCATTGAAGTAGTGTCCAGTAACAAAAACTTTTGCATTTGTCACATATTTGTAGATTAGTGTCTACAGCTCTTTTCTGGGTATTTCAGCTTGCACAAATGGTTGGATAAATGGTTATGGAAGAATACTATCCCACAAATACTTTCCTTAAAATAAAAAATGATCAGTTGTGTGAAGAAATGAATGACGGCCCTGTGACACTGTATATTCTTTACAACCATTCAAGCTTTTGCAGCATGTGACTACCTTTATAATTTTTCTCCTTTTAATCAAATATGGTTTTAAAAAGATATTTCACCCTGCATATGAACTGTATATCCAAATGTGCAATCTCAAAGCATGTTGCATTCGACAGGGAATAGGCTGCCTACTGATTTAGACAAGACATTGATTTAGGAATAAGTCACAGTCTCTTTGATTTGCTTTTCTTTTTTGAAACATCTTAAAATATGATTGAAAAGCATTGCAGATTAATTCATTATTAATTATGGTGGTTCAGTAATTGACTATGCATGATGAAAGAGTGCTCACTACCTTAATCTTTAAACATTTATAATAACCATTGTTTATTTCTCTTACTAATCCCTACTGCAACTCCCATGTCCCTTGGGCTCGAGAGACAAGGTGTTACCAGATCTGTTGTAGCGGAGCGCTCCAGGGCTCTGCTACCGGTGTTTTGTTATGGCTTTCAGTGTTTGTTAGTATGTTTACAGGGGAAGATAGTTACATTACTTCACTAAAAATCTATGGTAATATAGAGGGGATCAGTTATGTTGTAGTTACTTCTAGAAAATGCAAAACTAACTAGGCAGTTTCAGGTGTGTGTCAATAACTGACAACACTGGAGAAAATATCGGGAAACAAATCAGGATTAGAGCTTCCATTATTTGACTAGACATTTATTTCAAGGGAATTAGAAGAGGAAAAACAAATTTTACTGCAGTAATGGGCAAAAATAACTATTGTGTGTGTTTTTTCTAACTCACTGTAGAAAATAAACTAATGAATAACTAATATTTTCTTCTATTTGTTGTGCCTTTTGGTATTTTCATTAAAGCAGTTATTTGTAGTTTTAATGTGCTTACTTCTGCCTGGAAAATGTGCTCAAACATCAAAATGCAGTCATTTTGAATGAATAGTGAAGAATGTTACACTGCTATTTGCTGTTGGCAATCTTTTTTTTTGGACAGAAAGTTGAAGGTCTTGGTCTTGTGTTCTTGGTTCCATGATTTTCTTGTGAACTAGAGTCAAAGCGAGTTAAAATAAATTCTACTAAATTTCATGGGAGTTGGATCAGGCTTTCTGAAAAAATAAAGATTTGAAATCTGATATGCTGGCAAAATTCTAACCTTTGGCTCTCGGTGTATAATTTAGTTTCAGTATTTTTATATTTTCTTATAACTAGCTCTCTGGCAAAATAATTTGTCTTTCTGAGCAGATACTTAGGTATTGTATGGTTTATCTCATGGTTGGTGCATGCTGTATTTTTGAAAATAGAAGTTTATACTAGTGAGCTGCTTGGTTTTAAAGGTGGTGATACAAAAATTCCCTCTGCATTTGCATATCATGTCCTTCACCCTTTCTCTTCTCTTCACTTTTACTTCAAGTGGGCAGCAACTGCAAGTGATTTGGAGAAGGCCAGATGGCTCCTGTCAGGTCTCGGAAGCAGGCAGGTAGTGGAAGTCAGGATCTACCTTTTCATCCTGAGGTAGCTGCAAAGGTGACTGAGGGACTTCCTTTGGGTTATTTGTACACATATTAGCTGCACTGATGCTCAGTAACAGTCTTCTAATGTAGAATCTGCTGGTTACAACTGAAGATACAGTACTCTTCCTAAAAGCACATAATGGTTGAAATGTACCTTCCAGTAACGATCATTTTATCACTTAATTGTAGAGTTGTTCTGAATGAAATCTAGTTCCCATTGTACAGAGTATTGTAAAGACACACAATACATTTCTTCCAAAGGGCTTGAATTAAATCAGCAAAGGCAATGAGACTTGAACCAAGCTGCTGTACATGGAATCATCCTGTAGGTCGTTACAGGGCTATCTGTATAGCCCTTCTATTTCAGATGCGTGGATATTGGAGATGAGCTTTCTAGTGCACACAATTGATTTAATGCACTGAACTCTTTGCTTTCTAAGCTGTGTAAGTTGGTGGTAAGCATAGCCCTCAGACAAATGAAAAATGAGTATTCAGGTGGTCAATAGGTATTCAAATGTCAATAATTCTTAATACTAAAATATTAAAAATAGTCTCTAATTTAGTTTTTTTATATGCTGTCATTTACATATCTCACTAGTTGCACTTTCTACTTCTGTCAAGAAAATAGTGTGCAAATTGTACGTGGTGAAGTTCGGTTGTTTGGGTCCCGCCCCCCCCCAAATCCTAAGTATATACTTCCTCAACCAGTTTTTTTCCTAAGAATGCGTTCATGAAAGCAGAGTCTTTCTTCCAGAAAGACCGTAATTGAGAACTCAGTATTTGAAGAGCCTGGAGAGCAAAAAAGATTGTGAATACCATTTTAAAATATTATAGAAATGGATTTCCTTGATCTGCCCTTCTCCTTTCTCTCCAGAAGAACCACAAACAAACAAACAAACCTTCTGGAATGAGGAGGACCAGGAACAGTTTCAGTCCCAAAGCAGGAAGTGATTATTGTTTTAGTAAGTCATAAACTGGAAGAATGGCTGAAAATGAAAGTATAATTTTTAGTTGTAACTAGGCATTCCTGCAAGTGACAACTTATCTCGTTTTTCATATGAACTTCAGTTTATTTTGTTTTCCTCCATGGTAATTCCACTGATTTCTAGAGCATAACTGAGCAGTTATGCTATTGTGCACTTCTTAGCACCAACCTACTTAATGGCTGTTTGTGCACCTGTTGGTGTGCAAACAAAAGAACAACATATCGTGGAGTTCTGCAAACTGCCATCCTTAACTTTCAATCAAAATACAGCGAAAAGGAAGAAGAAAATTCAAACTGGAAGCATTCTGTGTACCAATAAATAGGTCACTCACAATATATATCAAATACTTCAGATGACCAGATGGTTACAGAGTTTTATCTGCATAATTTGTATTTGGTATGTACATCTGAGGGCATGAAATAGCTGTGAGCTGTGAACACGCTATGTTTCTTTTGGGACCCAAAGTAGAATACCCTTGTAACAGAGAGCCAAATAGTCGGGGAACTCAGAATTTACTGCTTTCATGAACACCTGTGCATTGCTTTTTGTTTTGCTTTTAATTTGTCTATATCTGAAAGTGATGTAAGCAGCATCTGGTTATTCTTATTTAGTATGCCTATGCTGCCAAAAAATCAACAGATTCCTACTGTACTGCATTTCAGAACTAATGAAGACATAATTATATCCCTGAGCAGGAAGAAGGAATTATGCTTTGTTGGGGACTGGATTAGAATAGAAAGAAAGTAAAAGAGCAAAAGAGTATTTTGAACCAAGTAAGGAAAGTGATCGCTTCTGTCAAAGATCTGGTATTTTTATTTGTTGCCAGTTGACTGAGAAAATAATGCAGTAGTAGAACTTGCATTTCTTTTGGAAATAGGAATGGCTTGGGTAGAGGCAGCAGCTTTTTTCCCTTTTAATTTTTTTATATCTTTTTTGCCATTTTTTCACCTTCTACTTGAAACTGATGTACTGATTTGTAGATTCTCATGAAGATTATTAAAAATAAGCTGATAATTGAAAGCAGGATAGGTTCTTCACGGACTGTGTTGGTTTGTTTTACATATATTTTTGAAAAAGTCTGAAAAGTATTTAGGTCTAATGTGCTTAAAAAGTCATTGAATTTCCTGAAAAGTAATTTAATCATTTTTGTAGGGGGCACATGTTTTTCAAGTAAGTAGTGGTAGAAGTGCATACAACTACCTACTTTTTATTTCTGTACTGGGGCTTGTATTGAATGGGGAAGGCTGAGGAATCTCTGTCCTTGGAGATTGTCAGAACTTGACTGTACAGGGACTGGAACAACCTTGCTGAAGTTAACCCTGCTTTGAGCAGGCAGCGGGCGAGGTCACCTTCAGGGGTTTCTTCAAACCCTATTATTCTGTGATTAGAAGATTATACCTGATTTTACGTAAAAATATTTACCAGGTTTGTGTCATCTTTCTGGTAGTCAGCAATGCTGTGTGTGCCACCAGTGAGTGGGTCTTGTGCCTTTCTGATCTTGTGTATCCCTTCTTTTGACAATATTGTAAATTGATCATGAGGAGATCATGGAGGTAATTGCTGATAAATGTTTCATTCTCGCAGTGTGCCAGCTACTACAATGCAGATAACAGTTTAGCTGCCCACTAAAGATACAGTTCCCTTCTGACTTGAAAAGCATAGTTGCCTTCCTCTACTAACGGATTCCTGTAACTTCCCTTGCATTATCACTGGTCATTGGCTAGTCAAATTGGGTTGCTGATTGATCTACAGGAAGATCTGTAGATAAAAAGTCATTTTTAGTCGAGTTAGCCTACTTAGAGATGGAAGGTGGTAGGATGGCTTAAATCAGTGAAAACTGATAGTACAGTTCCGTCTTCAGAATGGAAACAGCCACTGTGAGAAGGCATCATATGGCATCTGCGTATCATTTTAAAATTTCTGAATAGGATGGCTTGAATGAGATGGGAGGAGTAAATAATGGCTTCAGCGTATAGCGCCTCTATGACTATTGAAATTTCTTCAGTGACTGTTCTTTTGGATCCCCTAGGACCATAAGTAAAATAATTTTGCACTAATTTTCATTTGTTTGTCAAGGTGCATCTTTACAGTGTGGTAACTTACAAAAGATTCAGAGAGTATGCTCACCTTTTAGTATAGTATGTGATGATGGTGATTTAAATTAATTACAGAGTTAGGGTTTTTTTCTGTTTTACTTTTGCATACTAAATGCACGATTGGTTAGAGAATAAGTCTTATGGAAGAGATATTTTGTTGCAACTCTAAGTTATGAGCTTGAAATTTTGAACCTGATTTTTTTTTTTCTAAACTCAGTCTAATTTACTCTGTTTTAGAACAAATGACAACATCAGAGGGACAATTTTTACTGGCCGTCCTACAGCCAATTCCCTTGAAACAGTATTCATGTATTTTACCTAAGCTTTTTGCTGTATTTTAAAGAAGAAATCCTTAAAATGACTGTGTAAGTGAGCCAATACAAATAAAATGTGATACACGCAGGTGGAAAATAAACACGTGTTCTGTTTCTCAGATACCTAAATTTATCCTGTTGGAGAACTGGGAATCAGCTCTTTAACTGAATCAAAGACAATGCTGGATCTGAGTCATGGTAATTCATGGGATAATATATCCTAGAATTGCAAACACAATATTTGGGAAGATAGTAGGTTTTCTACAAATGTTTGTGGCTATCTGTAGCATGTTTGGATTTGGAGCAGGGGAGGTGGGGGGTGTGCCTCAAGATAAACTCTGAAAAAGAAAAATAAAATATGGAGGCATATAAAAAAAATTTTAAAAACCCAACAAAAACCAACCTCTCAAAATTTGAAAAAATAGATTTTTTTTTTCTAAAATATTTTTAACCTATATTATGACATAAACACATAATCTCAATTGCCTGATGTTACACTTGGCAAAATTAAGCTAACTGGAGGAATATTAAATGTGATTAGTATACATTGGGGGACATAGCCTGTTTTAGGTAAAACTGAAAGTTTGGTGGTCGAAATTACCTGGGTAGGATAGTATTGGCTCAGTTTAGGAAAATTCAAGTTGTGCTCTGCTCTTCTCAAGAAACACTTTTTACAAATGACATGCACAAAATTACTATATTTTACGTTACACTAAATGCTGTTTTGATGTGTTTGGACTATAAACTCATGGTAGGAATGTTCTTTTAGTCTGTTAAATGTTGGACACACCTGTGGTGCTGTACAAGTTAATATTTTAATTTTAAATTTAAACTGATTTTGAGTCACTGTATTTATAGGAAGATGTAAATTAGCAACGTGAGGTGACCTGTTATAGGCTAATGATTTCCACAATAGCAATAAATAAAAGTCTGGTAAAATCTGTGAGGTAGAGGGAGCCGAAAAGAGCAGCCAGGTGGTCACCAGATTGCCTGGAGCAGGACCTGTGCTAGCCAGCTTGGAAGAGGGTTGGCAGCTCTGCCTGGCAGACATGCAGCAGCCAGAAGTTAAGTGCTGAAGAAATCTGGGTGGGGGATTTCAGGGTAACCTGTAAGGAGGGAAAATGCAGGGTGAGACTTGCTTTGCTAAGAAAGTACGTGGGTTTAAAAGCACAGAAATACTACCCCCTGCTGTTTCTGATGCAACATTGGAACACCTAATGCTTCAGAAAAAACACGGTTTATACATGGACTCTTTTAATGCCTTGTTTTGTTTTTAGCATTACATAAAAAGTAAAACCCTGAAGAACCCTGAAACCCTGAACATGCCTCAAAAGTATTTGGCCTTGACTGACTCAGTAGCACAGGTTCTGTTTAGCTTTGCACTGAAAGCAGGACTTTCGCATTTGTTTTGAGTGGTGAATGCAGCCTGTCCTCTGCAGAATACAGTACTTTTGGAGTACATAATGAAACTGATGAGATTTTTGTAAGTGAACTCATTAATTAGTTTGAATTGAAATGCATGAAGGATTGGATTTAGAAATGTCACCTTCCGTTCTGATATCTTTCTAACCTGAATTAACTTAGTAATGTATAAGATAAATTATTCAAACTTCAGATGCGGCCAAAACATACTGAATGTTTTTTATAGTACCATGAAGAATTTAGCTTGTAGTTATCCTGAGCTGCTTGCTGCTGTACATCATAGTCACAAATTTATAGCAAAGATGAGATAAATAGCTAAGGTTGTGTTAACTGTGACATCCTGTGACTTCAGAAGTAATTTCACCTGTTGCTTCTGCAGTTCACTTGTGTGTAATTCCAGTGGTTGCAATAAGTCAATCAGTTCTCCTTCATAGATTGAGTTATGTTTTCTGTTCATCTAGAGATTTGGTAGTTGTATGCTATCTCAGCAGGTAAAATAGCATGTCTGTTATGATTCTTCTGAACACTGGTGCTTGTAGGGCTGTTGTCCAGTAAATGCAAATACAGGGATTTGGGGAGCAGAAATATTCCTTTCCTGCTAGAGGGAAAGAGGAGAAAGTATATTTTTAAAGGACAGATTGGGCTAGAAATGCTAAAAGAAAAGAATCAGAATGGTCAAGTCCTGATACATTTAGAGCTCAGAGCTCAGTAGGACAGAGTTAACGTAGTTTTAATATTTAATCTCTCAGTTTCTGTATCTTAAAATGTATGGATTTCTTTTGAGCTGGTTCCTGGTATTTGAAGTAACTGCAACATTCCTAAAACAAAACCCTTAATTTTATTCATTTATTTCTAGCTTTAGTTAAACTAGAACAGAGCTTAGCTGCTTTGGATATGGTATGTGAAACAGGATAATATAAAATAAGTATTGCTTTCAGATTCAGAATGCTTTCTGAAGCGTAGATGAAACTTCATAGTAACCATTTAGATGACTATTTTTCCCCATTTTGTAGATGGGGAAGTATATCTGATTCTTTGTATCTATTACTTTTGTAAACAAACTGTGTAATGTTAATGTACTGCTTGAAGTAAAAGGGACATTAAGTGATTTCCTAAAGCATTTGAAGGAATCCATATGTGAACTGGGATTAGATTTTATTCTTACTGATTTTTTTTCCTCATCTCACTTACTTTATTAGTGTGGCTTTTACTACAAGGGGACTACTGCAACAGTGCAGCAACAGGGATCAGAGAAGTGCTAACGTTGGACACAAAAAAAAAATCTGAACTTAAGAGCTGTCTTACTATTTCATAATATTTTGTACCATGTCTCCTTTAATAATATGAAATCCTGTGTAATTGTTTTATCAGAATAGTTTGGTCTGACAGTGATTTTGTTTTTTTTTTTTTTTATAGAAAACGGGAAAGATGAGAGCATGCCTTTTTTAAATGGAAAGTGCAATGTACTAATTTTCCATAACCATCTTTAGCCTGTCTTGCCTGCTTAACAGTCTAGTAGCAAGAAAGATGTACATTTAATACCAGTACATCTTGGTACCAGTATTTTTTAATTGTATTTATTTTTGCGTAATAAGTATTTCATAATCCATAGAAAGTTGTTGTTTGGTTTGGTTTGGTTTTGGGGTTGGTTGATTTTGCTTGGTTGTTTGTTTTGTTTTGTTTTTCAGTGCAAATGTTAGTGTTTTCTACATATTTTTGAGCGGTGGAAGTATTTTTCCTTTCTTTACCTTATCCCCTCCATCCACCTGCACACATATACTGTTAAGTGATCAGAAGGCTTGAAAGTGTAATTTGAGGAAAGACTGTAATAAAAATGTTTTGTTTGGTGTACAGAAGAGGAGACAAAAAAGATGTAATAGAGTTCTCTAGTATGTGAAAGGACTTGCAATAACACTAAAATGTCTTTTGTGTCTGTTGGAGGTGGGACAAGGAGCAATGGAGGGCGGTGATTGAAGCAAGTGAGATTTATATTAAATGACCTTTTTAAAGTTAATTCTAACCCTGTTTTCTAGGTTTCCTATTTTTTGGCTGACATCCCAGGTTTTCTAAAACTCTATGGGTATCAATGATTAAATAAAGTGATGTGCATTCATTGGGAGCCAGCTACTTCAAGGAGATATTAAAAGCTTTTTTCCACACCTCTCTGGAATTTATTCATATTTCACAGAAAATCATTAGCAGATACTTTGATCTCTATAGTATATATGTTAATTTGAAAAAAAAATATTTTTGTTGTCAGAACGTTCCATGATTTCTTCATGAACTATGCAAGAAATAATATTTTTGTATGATCATACTATCTGATTAAAGCACAATATTTACAATGAAAACTATGACAGTATATATATGACTCATAATATATGTTCTACGAATGATTGTTTAGTTCGTAGGTGTTATGTCCTCAGCGTTTTAAGAAAAAAAGGTTATTAATTACACTGAACTCAGATCAGTAGTGAGAGAACTACTGCATTGCATTAATATAACTGTTAATGTGATGATTGAACTTGCAGTATGAAATTTGAAGTAGAAGGCTAGCTGCATGGAAGACATTGAGCTGATGAAAGAGAGGGCTACTTCTTACGCTTCTTCCGTTGTGTTTGAATACCATATGGTTATTTTCTCTTGAAACTTACCAAAGTAGATGTTTCAGCTTTTAGAGTAGCCCTTCTAATAAAGTTCTGAGAGTAAATACGGTTTGTATCTACATTAACATGCAATGGTATTAACCATTTTTAATTCTGGTTTACTATCGTTACAACTCCTGCATGGTGGCTGAATTTCCTATGCCTTGTTTGACATGTCAGCAGCATTTTTAAGTGACGGCACAAGTAAGGCCAGTGCTACCTGAATTAAATGGGAGTTTTTGCTGTTACTGTCACAAATAATGATCCATAACTGCAGTGGTAAATCTGAAAGGTGCAAGGATAGGCGAGGCTAAGGAGAGATTTTCGTAGTCAGTAGGCAGGAAGTTGGAAGTGCAAACTTGCTCTCAGGTAGCAGGAATACTATTTGGGAACTACGGAATAAGTTCTTCTTTTAAAGTTAGTGTAATCTTTGGAACAAATTTATAAATGCTTGTAACTCAAATTCAGCAGTAAATATTTTTTTTAAATTTGCAAAAGATAAACGACAAGTTTACCACTGCGCTTTTGAGTGTACTATTTTGCGTATGAAAATATGGCTTTTAAAACTGAAACAGTATATTGCACATGATGATCTCAGTCTACTTTTCCCATTATTGCCTGCTGGCAGTACAGAATATGGGTGTGGTATATTATGTTAAATTACTGGTATCTTAGAAAAGATCTGTTCTTTTAATTGAGGGCAACCCAAAGTTAAATGAATTCTAGCCTGCTGCTCCATGAATGTTGGTTTTCTTCTGCCACTCTGTCATGGTAGCTCACGTATGTGTTCACTCCATATTCAAAATTGGTCATCCCACTTGACCATTCCATCGGTCATAAATGCATTTCTTTTGTTAACACTAAATACAGTGTCAGTAAAATACTAGTCCAAGCAGATACTGCAATTATTTGCTTGTTTTCATATGTAATGTGTGGAAATGAGCATCTAGTTGTTAATCCCTGGGTATTTTTAGTATAATTTTATTAGTTTTATGAAGAATGTTTTTCATATGATTGTACTGCATGTCTGTCTTCTCCAAGAGCTTTGGAACCTGTTGACCAAGTTCGGCTACATTTGACAGAAAGAAATAAGCCTCAGATTCTAATAACTGATTTGAATAATTAGCAGATGCATAAAGGAAAGAGACCCTAGAAGTGTTGGCAACGAGGGAGGGTTAGGGACTGTTTGGACATTATGCCTTCCAGGTGAAATTGCTTTCAGCAGCCCACGCGTACCAGCTTGCATGTTGCTGTGAATTAGTTGTAGCACACACTGCCCCTTGCCCGGTCAGTTGTAGAGGTGGGTATGTGGGGGCTGGGAGTACTCCACAGACCTGTAGCGGGCTCAGAAGGGAGAAAGCAGTGGCTGCTAAGTGTGAAATGAAGAGAGTTGAGGATGACTTGGCATATGTTGAACTGTTGTGATAAGGATTTTTGCTTGGGCCAAAGGGAGAAGTAAACATGTTAAGGGAATGTGAGGAATATAAAGCACAAATCAATGATTCATTATTTCCATTCCTCATGGAACGATTTTAAGAGCATTTGTTTTTTGTTCTGTCTTCCCTTGCTATGCTACTTGAGTTTTTTTGTTTGGTTGGGGTTTTCGGTGTTTACTAATCTGCTAGAGTTCAAGAACAAACAAAATTACAGAAAATTATCCCTCCTACTCTTGGTGTCACTGGATACAGATATGGAAATGTATGTAGTTATATAAAACTACTTCTAAATATTTGGCTTAGTATTTTGAAATGCCATGAGTAATTGGCACATGAAACCAAAGAACTATAAGAACTGAAGTAACACATGCTTGAAGAGCTTCTCATTTTGTGTGACAAATATTTTCTTACTATAAAACCTAGATTTTAAACAAAAACTTACAAACCACTGCTTTACCAAGTAGATATTACAGCAAGTTAACAAATCTTCCACCAGAGTGCAGTCTTTTCTAAGGATTTCTAACACCTTCAGCTAAGTATCTGCATTTTGCACATAAATATTATTTTCAGCTGCAGCTGTTACAGACAGACAATTAACTTTATTTTTCAATATGCATTTGGCTGTTTGTGTTTTCTCATCTTCTTTAACACCTGGGACAAGATAGATGGGATCAATTTAATGATAAAGTAATGTAGAATCATCAGATTCCATCTGAGGGGAAAACCTAGGTCTGTCTTTTTTTTAATTCTCTAGAATTAAATATCTTCCCCCACCCTTTCTCATTCATTAAATAAATTCACTGTTGCATTGCATCAATAACTGGACTCAGACAACAATACTGTAGGAGTGAACTTTTTCCATTCAAGTTAATAGGGTGTTAACATCAAAGCTTAATTGTATTTAAATTCTTTACACTTCTGAATGACTAGCCAAAATACAGCTGCCCAGCTGATCGTTGATATTTAAGTAGCAGTCTTTTAGCTGAGGGTAGGGTTGGAAGTCATAGGATGAAACGTGGTCTATTTGCCATGTCTGCAATAAAAATATTTTAGGCTGTTATGTTTGTCTTGGTTAGATATGTATTAAGCAATGTAACTTTTATTATTGTCATCCTAATTCTGTTTCCTAGGAGCTATGAATAGTCATGCTATGTAGTATTCAGTGTAATAGAAAAATGCTCATTATTTGGCTATAGAGATTGTTAGCAACAACTGCTGTAGCCAAAGGCCATTTGATGAACGCATTAGATATTATATATTTGTTGTACAGATATTTCTACTTCGACTTGTGAAGAGGATGAGGATGACATAAATAATTTGTGCACAAGTCAGACTTACTATACCCCAGGCCAGTTCAGTTTTCTTTTGGGACAAACCAGTCTTGTCAAGGGTACTTCTATGTTTCAGAACCATCACATCTGCCATTTCAAACGTGCCATTCTTTTGGCTACTGCATATTACTGGCTCACATAAGGAAGTGCTGTAATTTCTAGTTTTGACTGCATAAGGGTGTTTGTAGCACTTAAAATCGGATTCTGTAAAATAATGCTTGTACCCAGATATCATATCGTATGTTTGGTAGTGCTTGAAAACCAGTAACAAACTTTCTGTCAAGGACCGGGTTTTAGTGTGGGGTGAGGAGGAATCAGAAGAATTTCCCAGCTAAATCATATTTCTTGCTTAATTCAAAGATTCTTACTAGATATTTGAAAGTAAAATAACGCTCATTCTTATCTAGGGAAGAGGTCTGCAAAAAAGCTCAAGTAATCTAATGGGTTACCAGTGGTTAAAGAATGAGCTCCTGCTTATTTCTGTCCATAGCTGCCAGCTCCCACCACTTTTTTTGTTTTTTACTGGCTGTGGCATTTTTTTTTTTATTAATCTCCCCCCAGAGATTTGGTAAAGTTTATTAACATGAAGAAAACCCTAATCCCAGAAGGAAAGAAAAGCCAGGCTATCTTGCCAGTTTTCGGTGAGTAGGGTTGACTTGGAGAATAGTTGGCATGTCAGAGCCTTTACAAAGTAGTATAGCAGTAGTAGGAGGGTATGGTGCAGCTAGGAGTGAGGGTGAAAGAGGCAGTGGTCTGTTAGGTTGGATAATCTGGGAAATGTAATTTACCCTAACATGAGCTGCTTTTCCAGGGCAGCATGAGTTCCTTCTGGCTCTTGCAGTCACACCCTCCTTTGTGCCAGCTTCAGTGCTCTTCTGACCCCAAATTCAGCTGCTTCAGCCACTGGACTGTGAAGAAACCTCTCTATATGCACATTCGCATGTAACTCTGCTCGTCTGTACACACCTACACACTTTAAAAAAAAAAAAAAAGTTTTCTGCCTCTGTAGTGTGCTGAAAGGGCTTGGCACAGGGTCAGACGAACACCAGAGGGAGCAGTGATGCTTTGCCAGGGGAAAGTATCACTGTGGCAGCTGCAGTTAGATTTGCTTCGTTTGCTGTGAACCACATTCTCCAGTCTTAGTAAGCAAGTAAGTAAGTGAAGAAAAAAAAAAAGTGGGAGGGTGGGGGGGAAACCCTGTCATTTTTTGATATGGATTTCTGCACACAGTGTTTTTATTTATGCTTGAGCTCCAAAGATAATCAAGACTGGTTTTTAACAGGTCTTCCACTGAACAGCTAATTAAGGAAATGTTTGCTTGTTGATTAAACAATCAAATACATTGGTTGTGTTTTTAATGAATTATTTGTTTGAGACTATGGTTGTGGGTTTTTTGTATTTTAGGAGTGTAGTAGATAACGAGCTCTGTTAACTACTGATGTCTTATACTTTTTCATTGGGGAGAATAAATGGTTTTGCTGCATTTTTGGCTATGAAGTAAAAATTGAACCAAGGTAACACCATATTGAAGATAAAAATAATCAGTGGTTTCTTTTTTTTTTTTTAAGGCTAGTTAGTAAGTTGAGGTGCAGCCTAATTTTTAACTGTCTGCGGGTTTGTGTGACAGCTATAAATTCCTAGCCTGTATTAGGGTTTTTGTTTTGTTTTTAATTAATGAAGCCAAGCTATGTAAGGGATGGATCTTAAAATAGTGAGACATTAGAAAACCTGGTTAAAGGTTTCCATGTCATTAAAGGAGTGCCTAATGTCTAAATTCTTTACTTGAATCCAAATAAAGTCTTTTTAGAGCCATTTAAAGATGAGATGTAATTAAATTGACTTTTAGTCAAGTAATATTTTAATTTCTGCCATCGTTCAGTTGTGTGAGTGTTGGTTGTATTGTAATAAAACAGTTAAAGTGGTATGAGCCTTGTAAGGTCCCATGAATTGAGGGTCAGTGGGAATGGTTATAATTTTTTTTTTTAACTGCTTCCATTCAGGGGATCTATTATTGTGGCTGTAGCAATTAAAAATAAAAAAAAAATAGTTAAAATCAAACCAACTCACCATCTCCAGTAATAACAACAGCCAGTGTAAGCATGTGTCACACAAGTTATCTGACAAAGTTATGAGATAAATCTGGATCAGATCCTTCCTAATCGTGCTTTTAGAAGCTGGTTGCTTCATCTTCCTATTTCTCCCTCTCTTGCTAGTGCCGTAGTCCAGGATGAATTGCTCTGTAGGTTGCTGATGCAACCCTTTGTATAGGTTGTGCAGCCACTCTAGAGTGGAAAACCTAAGCTCCTACCCTGCCCCCTGCCTGAATTTGTTGATACTGAAGAGGTCTGTGCCGAATTAGCACATGCTTTGCCTCCACATCTGTGTAGTTTAATTACTGTGTAGGCAGCCTGGCTGAGTGGATGGAGGTGGTGACTCTGCTGCAGGAGTACAGACGTCCCTCCAGGGCTGTGGCACCTCCTGTTTGGAAAGCCCCCTAGCTCAAGGAAGGAACTTTGCAAGGAGCTACCTCTCTGTGTATAATAATTTCCTGACTCCATAGGGTGAAACTGTACTAGAAATAGTAGGTGAAGGAGCTGAGCTGGAGGAGGCGAGCTGCCTGCACTCCCTCTGTAGTTGATATTTCTCAAATAAGTTTTATGCTTGCTCAAATAGTTTAAAAAGTTATACTAATTAAGTAGTCCACGAGGTCACATAACATGTGCGATGTAACACCTATAATCTGCATAAACACAAACTGCATTGCTTGCATACTGTTTGAATGAGTACTAGTAGGGCCTTTTCTGAGCAGATTTCAGAGACGATTGGTTCTGGCAGACACGGAGTAATAGATGGAAATCAGCTAGCTGAAACTATTGCTGTTAGGAAGCTATTATGTTACGTTTGCCCCGCTTTCCAAGTGGTGATGTCAGATGTGCATATGAATAAGCTCTTGAGCCACCTAACTATTTTCAGGTAAAATTGTCTCTGCTTCCTTGAATACGCTGGGCTGAGAGTAACAGTGATTCATGAGCTGATTCGGGAGTGCATCAGATGCCTTCATTTAGGAACAGCCACATTTATCAAAAGGGAGGGGCAGGCGGCTGGGTGGTGACAGCTTCGATTGTCTGATATTTATCTGCTGGTGAATGTCTGTCAGCACCTTATGTTAGTTGCCCAGTCTAAGGCTCAAACTCAGGTCAATATCTGACAAACGTACTCGCGTGTGTTAAAGTACAGTGTGCCTAACATTGTAGCACAGTTTGATGCCTGCTAAACATCCCAGTTTACAACCCTAATTAAGAAAGGGCCAATCTAATTGTAGTGTAGACAAGTCTGAAAGTGTTGGATTTCTAAGATGGGAAAGTTACAGGTATGGTACAGATATATCTTCCTATTTTTCCACTAATTTCTAGGGATTCAGATCTGGTAGTAAAAAGAGGTTTGACACTTTGGAGAAATGTGGATGATTCTGAAATAACAGAATATAGTCTTCAGTATAACTTCATGGTAGGGGCTGCGTTCTATGGCATGCTTGTAATTAAAACTTTTTACTGAATATAAGTTGTTGCTTATCTTTTTTGTTCTTGAAAAGGCTAATTAGCTAGCCATAGTCCCTTGTTACTAGATTAGCCACAGGCTATTAGTTACAGGCTTTTTTTTTTTTTTTATCCTAGCCCAGTGTGAGGTCAAACAAATTTGAAGCTCTCTTGGAATTGCATTTAACTGTATATTACAATAGTATACCATATTTTGCATCTTTTTGCATTGTTAGTGAGAAGTATATTTATTCTTTGTGCTCTCTTTTAACATGCTTTTCCCCCTCACAAAATTAAGGCCGTTTCATTGATGTGTTTTGTAAAATAGCAACTGAAATCTGCCTTTGTAATGTTCACTTTTTTAATGGATATCAGTATTTCATAATATTAAGTCATTTTGATGCGTGGCTAAAAATAAAACAACTGAAGTTTTAGGCTTCTTTATATGTACCATTTTGGACTACTAGTGCTCTCGTGCCATAGGCAGCAACAGCGCAGGGATGATGTAATCACTGCTATAACAAGGGTTTTTTGTTGCATCATGAAATTACTGTAGTTGACTTTAATCACTTCCTAATTTCAGTCGCAATTGTAAACCTGAAATGAAACAATGTTATTTTCATCATGTTTACACTTCACTCTTTTTAGTTTAAACTTAAAAAACATCTTGAGGGTAATACAGGCTTGAAATCATTGACAGTAGGCTGACAAAATCCTTTGGCCCTCCCTCCTGCCTTTTCTGGGACACGCGAAAGTATAGACAATATACTGGTAGATGTTCTGTTGCTCACTAGTAATTATTTTGAACAACTCAGAAATTTCTTAGCTTGAACACGTTTGCTGTGTAGTCCATAAATTCTTACGATGCCATGTGGCAGAAGGCTGTGCTGGGGGATTGCAGGACTGGGCAGAAATGCTGGGAAGGATGAGCAACTGCTTACAAGGATACTGTTGCTGAAAAGTTACTTATAAAACTATAAACCTTTGATATTACTGAATTTGATAGTCTAGAAGGGCACAAGATTTGATAAAAGCTACTTGGAATCACTGTTAACTTCAGTTTTTGTCATCAGTCTGTTCTGTAGTTTTCCAAACCTGAAAAGATTTGAAGGCTCATTTGATGAGACATTTTTATCGTGTAGATTTGTGTTCAATAAGCCACTCCAGTTGTGCAGTACCTAGCTCTTTTAGGACTTACGTACATTGCAAAGTGCTTTATATCACTGTCCCCTTTTTACAGATGTCACTTAAAAGCAAAGTAACTTACGCAAAGTCAGCCAACCCATGGCAAAGCAGGGCTTTAATATGACTGCCATTTTACTCTTTATTTTTCCTTTTCCCTCTCATCACAGTTTTTATAGTGGAATGGAAATAGTTCTTAATGTTTAGAGAGCAATCATTAGCAGGGCTGGGGAAGGTAGGCAGGAATGTGGTGCTCACCTCCACCTGACAACATTATTACACCATTATCATAGGATCTTTAAGCAGCTGGGAGGGAAATTAGCAGGCTTTTTCTCCAGCCTCCTCTCCATCATCTGTTACAATTTATATTCTTCCTTCTTGTATTTCCTTTCACTTTCTCCTTCATCTCCTATTAATCTGTACCACGCAAAAAGTTCTCTTTGTGCTTTCTGACAGGGTCAGCTGCTGCATACATACCATGGCCAAACCGCATGCTAGGTTTGACAGTCAGCGTGGCCTCCCTTCCCTGCCGCTGTGCACACTGTCAGCAACCTTCTTGCTGAGGCCTTCCTTGTCCTCGGCTCTGGCAGACATGTGCTTTATCCTTATGTTGGATGTGATCTACTAGAATTTTTTGTGTTTTCTGACTTCAGGAAACTTAATTTTGATTTGTGTTCTTGATATTCTTTTCCCCTTGTTATAAGCCTAGTGCTTTTACGAAACAGAGAGTATAGAGCTCTCCCAGTTGTCACTTTACCTCCTAAATTGGTGTCCTCCCTCAGTATCTCGCTGTTTTTTACAGTCTTAAATCCCTTTCTTCTAATTTTTGTCCTCTTTTCAAATTATGTTTGTGTCTTAGCATGACAAAATACTTAAATGTTGAGATTATTTTGATAAGATGTAACTTGATACCTGCAGTTCTGAAGGTACTTTAGTTCCTTTTAAAAAACAACCTCTTCCCTATAACGTCCAAAGCATGTTGTTGTTAAGTCATCCATTTGTTGTAAAAACTTGCTGCCTAGAAATGTAGTTAGTTGCTTGTCCATCTTGCATAAGTTCATTGTAATTCATCTGGTATGCCCCTGCTCCCAGGAGCTTAAAACTTTTAAAAATATTTAATAATATTTTCCATATCCTTTCCCAAAGGAAGCTACCCGGAATAAATGTTCAGGTCATTTGGGGCATGAATTGGAGCCTCTGGTACGTTAGGGAAGTGATCGTGCCGCTGTACTTGGCACTGGTGAGGCTGCACCTCGAATACTGTGTTCAGTTTTGGGCCCCTCAGTACAAGAAGGACATAGAGGTGCTGGAGCGTGTCCAGAGAAGGGCGATGACGCTGGTGAAGGGTCTGGAGAACAGGTCTTATGAGGAGCAGCTGAGGGAGTTGGCGTTGTTTAATCTGGAAAAGAGGAGGCTGATGGGAGACCTTATTGCTCTCTACAACTACCTGAGAGGAGGCTGTAGTGAGGTGGGTGTTGGTCTCTTCTCCCAAGTTACTAGCAATAGGACGCAAGGAAATGGCTTAAAGCTGCGCCAGGGGAGGTTTAGATTGGATATTAGGAAAAACTTCTTCACTGGAAGAGTGGTCAGGCACTGGAACAGGCTGCCCAGAGAGGTGGTGGAGTCACCATCCCTGGAGGAGTTCAGAAAACGCGTAGACGTGGCACTTCAGGGCATGGGTTAGGAGGCATGGTGGTGTTGGGTGGACGGTTGGACTTCATGATCCTAGAGGTCTTTTCCAACCTTAATGATTCTATGATACTATGATTTTGAAAAAAAAAAACAAACAACAACAACCAAACCAAACCAAAACCCACAAAACTACTAAACAAACTCAGTTTCATATTTCTTTGGTGGTGAAAACAGAGGGCAGCTTCCAGAAGTGGTGCTAAAACTGGATATGGGCTCTAGCCCATGTTCGTATTGGTCAAGGTTAATGCAGCACAGCTTGTGTAAGACACAGATTTGAGACTAGTCAAGAAAAGTGACTGTTAAACCAAGTCTCTCTTAAAATTTGACTACAGCGATTTGTGATAGTAGTTTGGAATCACAGGATGGCTTTTACTCTGAGAGCATAGACAGGTGTCTTCGGAATCTGACGTGAACAGTCAAGTCTGTCCTGGCTGATCATTACCCCTCAAGAGCTGGTGGGTACTGCCACCTCTACAGCCTGCTAACCTGAGGAATCTTTTGTAAATACCTTGTTGATGGCAGTACGATGTCAGCCAGTATATTTCAGCTGTTACTGTTAGACAGATAACTTCGTAAAAGAGTAGTTAACAATTTAAAACTTCACTGCTCTCAGCTGTTTGCTGCCTACTTCTGTGGGACTCAGAATTGTTGTAGCAGAGGTGGATGAGTAGTTTATTGTGATCATTTCCTGCTCTTCTGTGGGCAAAATAAGCCAAATTAGTTTAAATGAGTGGTTGAGCTAACCTGACTAATTTTGCCTGAAGCAAAATTAGATTTACTTGGCAGAGATTTGGGTACGCTAATTTCCAGTAGAAGGTGGTGGCTTCTGCAGTTGCTCCAATAGTTTCTGTACTGATTGTGTGCTTGAACGTGGTATTTTTTTTTTTCCAGTGAGGAGGATCCAGAATATCAGCATAGTTATTTGAGCAGCTAGGTAGTGCAGTAACATCCGGCCCCCCCCCCCCCCCCCCTTTTTTTTAAGGACACTTAATGTTTTATCTTAGAAAATATAGAAAGACATTTCTTACTTTCTAGAAAATTTACTAACTTTTATTCATGTTTTCAGTCAAACTGTATTTGGACAAAAATTGGAATTTCTGGTCTTTTTCTAAGTAAAAAGTACCTTAAATGTACTGGATACATTAAAAAGTCAGCTTTGTCTAGACATGTTCTGGCTTAAAAATTAATTTAAGTTAGGGAAGTTTGAAGTTTAGTTGGTGAGTTATGAATTGTTCCTTGCATTTTCAAAGGCATTTAATGATACAAAGAGATGCTAAGTAACATCATCTACTAGCACCTGAGTAGCTGGACTTGCATTGAAATCAGTGGGAAGCAGATGCTTAAGTGTTTTTGTGCTTCTGAAGACTTTACTTGGCACCCATCTGCTTGTTTGGGTCCTTACAAACCTTTGAAGATCTGAAAATCTGACTAAGTGTCTTAGAGGTGGTACATCTTTTATTTGCCTACCTCCCCCCTCCCTTCACAATTATAAAAGGGAAACCAAGTATTCATTTTCTTTTAAATTCCCACTCTGTGTGTTTTAAATAAAATAAATGTACTTCATGCCGACAGGTAGGAAAAAAAACCCCAAAATTATTTAGGGAGAAAGTGGAAAAAATGCCTGTGCAAAAAGTAAAATGATCCAGTTATGTTTCAGATGGATAATGTTGCTCTTAAAGCATTGTGTGATACTCTGACTTATGAACTTTAAGTGAACTCAGAAACTAGCTGTTGAGTTCTCAATATAATTAAAAAATTAGAAGTTCTTCATGAGTTAAACTTCTTGATGCACTTTATTGATGCCCTCTACTATTATCTGTATCTTTTGAATAAGTAATGGTAAGCTTAACCTTTAATGAAGACAAATATAAGTTGTAACTAAGCTTTAGATTGGTTTATTTTTAGAAAAAAAACAGTTTAAAAAATCTGATTTAGATAGATAGTTGGAGAAATGGGGTTTGATGTTGTTGTTAATTAGGATCTCTTGGTTGGTTGGTTGGTTTTAGTTATTTTCCTCTTAAATTTGCAGGCTGAGTTTAGAAAAGGGTGTTTTGTGCATTTCAAGACTCATACTATACAGTCTTCTGAATTTATTGATGAAAATGTTTCATGTACCGGGGAGACCCCTATGTTTGCAAGCGCATTCATGATGAACAAGTGCTTGCATTTAAAAAAAATATAACTGCTTGCTCTGTCCTGATGCTGTGTAGATTCAACTTGAAAGTACATTACTGAGAAGTAATTTGAAATTCTGCTTCTTGTTTAAAAAAAAAAAACCAACCAACCAAACCCAAACAACCCAGGAAACAGAAATTTCCCTCCTCTTTCCTAGTGGATTGCTTTATTTGTATCCTGTTTCTTAAACAATACTCCTTATTTGTGTACAATAGGATAAATGACCTCCCCCCCCCCCCCCCCCCCAGTTAAAGGGAAATATGTTGGTATGGTTACTGCCTTAGGAACCAAGCACAACATGACAACTAACCAAGCACAACATGACAACTAATGCTATGATAATAGAATGTAAAATATGAAAATTGTAAGTGGTGTGATCCTTATGACAGGGAGGCCATCCATGGTTTTTAAGTACTTCTCCTACTCTTAAATAACAATACAAATTGACCTAGGTTAATCAAAGGAGTAGGCTAACACCAGTTTGCTGAAGAGATGACCCACAACTTTCATGAATTTTATCGGTGCTATTGTTGACCCTATTTACATGTTACATAGAGCTGTTTTTATTTTGAGGGCTGCATCTCTTTGGTTCTGTTCTAGTTACAGGGAGTACTTTTATTGTGTTCTTATTAATGTTTCTAAAAATAAAAATACTATAAAGAGGTTTATTCAAGAACATTTTTCAGCTTCATGTACACCTCATGTATTACCAAATAGATAACTAACCTTGGTTTCAAAACTATGTCATTTTAGAACTTTGTAATTTTTATATTTGCTCATTTCCTTGCTACTTCTACTCTCCCTTGAAAAGATGATTGTGTGCTTGAAAATAGGCAAAGAATACTAGCGTATTGAAATAATTGTAGTATTTTATCATGAAACAGTATAAATAGAGAGCTGAGAACCTGTTGTTATCTAAGATTGAGTATGGTGGTGTTTAACTCATGGTTTACTTTGTTGGAACTTGCTGAAGATGTCAAAGAAAAGGAAACCTGTTGTTAATAGGCAATTAACGTGTTCAGTCCTCACTTCCACTAGAAATTTTGTAGTCAAATATGTTGAGAACGCTTGAGTTCCTATATAGTGCCATTTCTTAATTTATAAAATATCTGAATGCACCTCAGCATGTGTTAGATATTTTATATATTTAAAATATAATTTACATGTTTTTTTCTTCCTTTACATAATCTGAAATAAAAGCAGAGAATTACATTAAGACAATAAATCACTGCAAAAAAGACCGTTCTTTGTGTGAGTGTAAATATGTCAAATTTCGATCATAGTTCTCTTGAAGCAATTTTTGTTTAAGTGCAAAGCTAAAATACCTGTATTGATTAAATCACAATTCCGGTGCATTTTCACTTTGAATCATTGTTCTTAATACACACAGACACAGTTGTTAACCCTTGGAACAGAGGGGAAACAAAAGGAAATCAGTTTCTTCAGAATTTGATTTTCAATAAAGGAGTTGAAAATATAACTCAAATTCTATATTCCTGAGTCTTCAGACAAGCAGAACTAGAAAGTTTTTTTTTTACTTGTAACTTTTCTGAATTTTAGGGGCTAGAAATGAGCAAGACCTGAGCTGGTTTCACTGTAGGTGTTCATATCATTCTGAAAACGACAAGAATAGTGGCAATGCCACACTGCAGCTGCTCGAAATATCTAGTGCTGTAGGCTCTTCTACAGAAGTTCTTTTTTAAAGAGAGAAAAAGAAATGAAAAATGGCATTGATTAAGGGGAAATGATTGTTACTTAATAGAAGGGAATATGTAAAGAGAACCCAATGCTCAAGAGATTCTTAGAAGGGGAATAAAGGAGACAGGAAGAAAAGCACTTTTTGCCCCTCTAATTTCTTTGTTGCTGGACAGATTTTAAGCTTCTTGTATGTAGTAGACAAAGACTTCAAAAGGTTGAATCCTTAAGAGATATCTTAGTAAGTTTTCTTGAAAAGAATCCTAAAGGACTTCCATTTTTATACAGGTTAAGTTCTAGTAGTAGTGCCATCATCACAGTAAGCTCTGATCACATTAAGGTAGTTCTTGAAGTGTTCTATGTGGTTTGTTCTTTCTATTGTGATCTTTCAGAAGGGGTGGATATCATTGCTGGATTAATGCTTTTTATGCCACTTAAGGATTTACTTTTTTCCCCCAGATGTTGCAAAACATGATGTTATATGTGAGCAGAAAATACTGAAGATTTATTTTTAATTTCTTGTTTGAAATTTGTTTCTGAGAAAGTTTGCTCTTTTGCGGAAATAAGCTCTGTCTGTGGGTAGAAGGTGTCACTAGCCTGAAGAAGAATCTTCAAATCTGTCCAGAGCTTAGGTGATACCGAGGTAGCCTGGTTTCAGAATACTGAGTACTTGAAGAAAAGGACCAGCACCATATGCAGGTCTTACAGAAAACAGACACTTTACATAAGTACCCACTTAAGTATACTGTTGTGAACCTATAGCTAGGCTTTCTAAAAACCTGTTTGTCTCGGACAGATATTGTGCACTGTAATAGTCAAGTAGAAAGGTGAAGGAAGCATAAGTAACAAATCCAGCCATTATATGCTGGAATAATACAGAATCATAGAATGGTTTGAGTTTAAAGATCATCTAGTCCACCTCCCTGCTGTGGGCAGGGACATCTTTCGCTAGATGAAGTTGCTCAGCACTTAGTATTATTCAGAATTTATGTGTAGAAGAAGGCTCTGGGGGAAAAAAGGATAACATTTAGAATATTAACTAGAAAAATGTTTACTTTCTTAAATATTGCTTAGTACAGATATAATGAGAATTTGTTGCTTTCTGTAATGAACTTTTTCAGTCTTAGAAGTACCTACTCTCTGCCTCTTAAAAAGGTATACAGTGTGTTAATTGCAGAGCGCTTCTCTTCCCACAAATTATTTCCATTCAAAATAATAGCGATACAATAAGCCTTACTGGGTTTATGCAGGATTTGAAAAGGCTGGTCAATCCACAGTAGAGGATCAGGTTTTATCTCTTCTAAACCCCAGACCACCAGCAGGGACTCAGTATCCTCCAAACCTCTTCTAATACTTAATATCTGAATACTATTAATACTGTTTTATATTTTTTAGCCTTCTTATAAAAGAATACAATTTCTCTTCTGGTATGCTCAACACATTTTTAGCATCTGGCTACTCAGTTTTAAATAAGCTTAGAGTTTGAGTGGTTTTACTACATATTTCACAACAGTATTCTCATTGAGTAATTTGTTAGATAAAAGTAGGGTGGCTGGTTTCTTTTTTTTCTCCTAATATCCAGAATTTCTCTTCCTTCTGCCTTTAAAGCAATTTTCAGTTATTATCTTCAGTGCTCGAGACGGGTATTTCCCAACAGGAAATCTGATCTTTGGGCTTTATCTGTATTCATCGTGCTGGTTTGTTCCCTGTCTTTTATGTTTGTATATGTTCTAATGGCTTTACATTAGTTACACAAGGCAAAAAGAAAATGCTTATAAGTTCTTCATTATTATTACGTTGCTGGTAATTTTAAAATCTTCTCTGAAGGAGCAACACTTCGTCTATCATTCAGCTTTCCCCATGCTGTATCAGAATTAGTGTTAAGCCAGAGGCCATCTGTGTAGCATTTAGTGTTTCTCTAGCGATATCTATACTAGTGAATTAAGTGTGCCTGAGGCTAATTGACACAAAATGGCTCATGTCCTTACTCTTAGCCCCAGAACAGGGTAGCTATATCCACATCTACTTCTGGGACTGGTCCCCTGACCAAGGGTAGCTTTTGAACAGTGCCTTTAAGTTGCTTGAAAGAATGCTAATTGGCCTGGACAGAATTGTTTCAGGCCCTTTTTGAACAATTTAGTAGTACAGGCAGTTCATTTCCATGCATGGGAATGCTCACAGCACTGAATTTTACTAGTATAGATGTGTAACTGTTAAAACTTCAGACAGCTAAATCGATATGTTACCTCTTTATCATCATCTCTAAATTTGTACTTAGCTGCATTCTCGGAATACACTGGAATACTTTAAGCCCTCTAACTGCACACTGTTACATGATCAAAAGATGTAGAATTAGTCATTATTATTTTAGTTTCAGTCTGGATATATTTGCTTTTATTTAAAACATATAGATATTTTTAAGCTGAATGTTTTTATGAAGGCCAGAGTGCATTCCTTCTTACGAACTAATTTCTGGTAAGGTCTTGAGATAAAGAAGGGACTCGCTACCAAGGCAGCTTTTTCCTCTCCACAAAGAACTTAAAGAATTTATGTTCCCATTGTGCAGAATCCCAGCAGGATCCTTTTAGTCAGATTTTTTTATTCCATTCTACTTTTTTCATGAATATTTGATCCATCTGGTAAAGTGTTCAAGAATTAATTAATTTTCATGTTTTTGTTTGATTTACCACATAAATAGGGACATGTAAACTAGCACATTTGCTTTGATTATGTGGTCAAAGTGTGGAATACAGATTAGCAGAAAAATTGTAAATAGATTTAATTGCAGGAAAAGACTGGTTCATAAGATGAAGGCAGAAGAACGCAACTGTTAAAATTGCTGATTCTGTGCAGAATCTAACGATGAAATTACAGATATTTACATGAGGTGAAAGTATGGCATAGCAATGTATTTTTATTAAAGACTTGTAATTCAGTAAATTTAAGAAACAGCCTATAATCATTAGAAAACAGTAAATTCTATTTTTTATTCTGTTTTATGCTTTTATTTAGTAACTTCTGAGCAAGGCTGGAAAAAATATTGTGGAAATGTTTACTGTGGTGGCTGGAACAATTCCTGAAATCTAGAAAACCTATTTCTAGACTGCTGTTTTCATGAGATTCGAATCTACCATTACTATTCTCTTGTATAGTATCCTTCTAAGTACCAGGCTTCCTAAGGGAACCTTACTGGCCCTTCCTGTCAAAGTAGTGCCAGAATGTAGCAAAGTGTCTGGATTAATATAGGGCAGGGAGAAAGGACCGTTTTCCAATAACTGAGATAGTACTTTGCCTGTGTAGAGTCTGAACTTCGAAGCCTCATTCCAGAAACTGTTGATGTGTTTTGCGTTAAGAGTGTTTGAATAAAATGCATAAGCAACATTACTGTTGGTGTAGTTAAAATGAAATATGCAAACATGAGATATTATAAACGTTTTTGTTTTAAGTCCTGAGAGTATTTTTGTCTTTCCACTGCAGTATGAAAAGTGTGTAATATTCCTAAATTTCAGAAACATGCAAGATTAGTGTTCACAATTGAAAAGAAGTACACAAGTCTTTGCAGATGAGACAGAGGCCAGTTTAGCAGAGTGGTTTGAGTAAGTCTATAATTGTAATTTTAAGTGTGTGATGTGAGACCGCATATCATGATACTTCACTAGATTACGCCTTTATAGGAGTAATTTATTCTGCATAGCCAAGACAATATGAGTGACTATTACCTTCCACAATATTGTAGATACTTGTGTTATAAATAGCGGTTTGAGGGAAACTCGAAAGAACTGGAGATTCTTGGTAGGATAAATTCTTTTCAGGGCATTCTTGCTGTGTAAATAACTTTTGTGTAGTAGCTAGTAGGCAGAAAATTAAAGAATTTACTTCTTACGTACAAAAAACACCCAGTCTAGTTTTTCTAAAAACTTTAATGAAGTCCTTGAAAGTGCACAAGGGAATGGTTTTGTTGTGCAAATTCTAGCCCTCTCTATTTGCATATTCGGTAATGGAACTGTAAACTAAAGACAAAAGGGAATCATCTCCTTAATTGTAGGTACTACAAGGCCAGTTTGCATCCTGAAATTGGGCAAAAACCTAAGACTGAATTGCCATAGAAATTTTCTTTTTAGTGAGAACAACTCTTGAGTCAATGTACTGACAGAATGTTGTATTGCTGTACTAAGTGTTGTTTATTTCTCAGCTTTTTTTTTTGTGGGTGAAAAAAAAAAAACAAAAATCTTTCTCTAATTTACATTTCATAATAGTTAAATAATAAACATGAGTAGTGGGCAAATAAATCTATACCTGTTTATAATGCATATAGTTTTCTTCATAGAGTTAATTAAATATTTGTGTTGCTTATATAGCTTTATAGAGTCAGTAGGTCTTCCAGCCAATTTAACAACTATTTGTGTTCGCTGTTCTGAAAGTTACACAACTTCGTACACAATACACATTAAATGTGTACACATGTATTTGCATTAAAAATCTTTACCTGTGTAGTTTCTTCTCTCAACAAATACTTCTAGAGCACTTGGCTGTTTAATCTGCAGTGGTCAAAGTCTAGAAACAAAAGTATATTAAACACATTACAATCTTGTGAGCGACTACTAGGTTTTTAGCCTTAATATTTGGCAAAATATGAGCCACTATTCTTAATGGAAGTCCCCAGCTTTAAAACATGCTCTAAGTTACCACACTGTGTAGGAATGATAACTTTGTGTTCTGACTTTTTTAAATAAATATGTATTCTTTTATGTATATATTTATATATATATTTAAAAAAATTCCTCTTTAAATACACTTATTAGATAAATGTCTGTTGCTGTCAAAACACCACCCAGTTGTAGGATATGTTTGTGAAAGAGTGCACGTTCACAAGTGATTTTTATTTTAGTGTTTGACCCTTGACGTAGTGACCTAAATAGTGTTCACTGAACACAAGTTTTTACGTTCTGCGCAGACTCTGTGTTACAAGACATGCTGTGTATAAGTAATGCTATGTTGGAAGCTGTATTCAGTTGAAAGTATTATTATCACTGTATCACAATACATCTCAAAGTGTAGAGACATTCACTTGTATTGCTAACTGCTCTGCAGTGGATACAGAAATACTGAAAACTGTTGTAGAGACTTTCATAATGCGGCGGCACTTGGGATTTCAGTGGCTGCCTGTGTGGGTGATAGTACGTTTTAATTATGCTTAGTTATAATTTCCTGCACATGCCTACAGTGATTCCTGACATGTGGTACCGTTTGTATTAGTGCATCTTTGCCATTCAGATAGTCTTGTGTTCAGGCACTGTGGGGAAATCTAGGTGGTACTGTAGATTGTTTCTCAAAATAGAGAAACTTTGGGTTTTTTTTCTAGAATTTGCGAGCGTGTTATAGAGGTAGCAAAAAATCTTGAGGATTCTTATGTTTTCTTTGAAGAGCTAAACTCGGACTGCTGTGATACTTGACAGGCTTGATGAGCTGTCATCCTAGATGGCAACAGAATGACTATAATGTTAGTAAGATGAATACATCTGGGAATTGCCTTTGAGAAGTTAATTCCCAGATACAGACTGGAAAATTAATACTATTAATAATGGTACAGCTCAGATATTCCTGGATGTGAAGCCCATCAGATCTAATGAAACAGCTGCTGAAGCAGTAAGAGGTGATGCTGGTTTTGAATTGTTTTTGGCAAGCAGTGGGAATGCAGTAGAAGAGTTAGTCCTGGAAAATAACTGTGGACCACAGCTGTGGATCACAAGTTGATTCAGCTTAAATTGAATTTATAATAAATGAAAACAAGCCTGTAAGTGAAGGATCTTAATTTCAAAAGAACAGGTGTTAATACATTTTGGTGTTTGTTACAGCATAGTAGACCATAATTTAGTTGCTTAACTGTCAAGACTTTGTCACCTGGGCCCACTGCTTTTGCTGTGTGGAGACTTTCCTGTGCAGTCCTTCTGCCAGATTTGGCTGCAGGATTTAAGAAGAGTTAGAGGAAAGTTAAAGGAATGCAGGAGTAGAAGGAGACCTAAATTTGCTTTCAGCTACTATTTCAGCTAACAAATCTTCATGGTGAAATGAAACTTTTGCCTTTTATTTTAGGACTTCTTTGTCCTTCCCCCCTCCTTCTGTAATAACACAGAGTTCGTCTTAACTTAGAGACGGTCAAAATACCTGTTTTCTTCTTCTGTTCTCAGTTATGCAGTGTATTTATCCAGAATCTGCTGGAGTTCCTGGTAGCGCAGTTTTTTCAGAGGCTTGTGTTGTCATCCCCCAGCCACCCCAGTCTTTTGAAGTTGCACTCCAGCATACATGCTTTAGTTGGCTAGCATATGTCTTCTATTATTTTCCTTCTAAACTGGAGCATTATTAATATGAAAGCATAAAAGAGTATCTTAATTTCTTTCCTCTTGATGTTCCCATAGGTATTAAGAATGTATTTTCAGTGACTCTAGAAAGATTCCCCCCCCCACCCCACCCCGAAGCATTGCATCTTTTTCTTGTTGTTGTAATGTCTAACAAAGTGAAACTTTCAGGATTGCTGATGCTCATGAATTTTACACTTCTTTTCCTAACAATTCTTGCCTTAAGAAAGATTCAGAACTTTGTGGAGGTTTGTATTTTTAGTTTTCTTCCGTTTGCAAAGGCTTCTTGGTAGGTTAAGAATTTTTTAACCATGTTTCAAGCAAGCCGCAAGTTGGACTGTCTATCATGTAGTCTCATATAACCTGTGTTACAAAATGTTGTTTTAACATTTAAATGCCAGTGTATGTAATTGTAGTTTATATATGGATCTATATAAAGGTCTTGGACTAAGTTTAGTCTGCACAGGGCCTTCTGAGTTTGCTCACAGTTTGCCTAACGTCTGACAGAATGACGTAAGGGTGGAGGCTGGAGTTGTGGAGTCCCTGGCGTGGTGCATATGGTCAGATGGGCCTGCATGGGAATGGACTCTGGAACAGGCCAGCCCAGGCTGAAGGACAGTATTCTGTGGCCACATAGTCGAACACCAGGTCAGACGTTTGAAAAGCACGGCAGTTGGAGTTTCCTTCTCATCTGGCAAGCTGGCCAAGTACAGCATTAAGAGGCTTGATTTGTCAGCCTGTCTTACTAGGTGGTCACAATAAACCAGAAAGCAAACAAATACTGCTGAGAATCTCATGTGGAGTGTGTCACTGGGTGCATTATGTGAGATATTCAGTTTCTGAGTTAGACAACGTGATGACAGAAAACACACAAATGTTTTGAAGGGTTCAGCTGCAAGCATCGGTTCTGACAATAATTGGATGTAACTGTTGACTTGGAATTCATGGTGCCCTCGGGGCCAAGGAAAAAAAGCCCTGAAGAGAATGCTGATGACACTGGTGAAACACTCAGATATGAAATCAAGTTTGAGGCAGCTTGTTGGTGTACCATAAAAGTTTCAGCAGAGCCTTGAAGCGGGTTGTTGAGTTTGGCATTTCCAGGAGCTAGTTAGGTTAACTTTTGGGACAGGTGTTTTGTAAGTGAACATCTGTGAGGTGAGTAAATGAGCTAGACGTTAGTTGGGGCAGCTGTAGCAGCAGCTTTGTTAAGTTCTAAGCAGGAGTTTCATTCCAGAGTGTGGCACCAGTCCCACTGTGTGCACTAGCAGCAGGAGAGTCGAGCATAAGCGCTTTGGCCCTGCTGAGAAACAGCCTTGTCTGTGATTAAAATACTGCCTGCTATTAGGATTCATAAATGGATTAGATTTTCAAGTAACTATAGCAGGCTGTAATGGATTGTCTGATAAAGATGTTATCTTTTCAAAAAAGGTTGCAGCTTTTGATTGGCACCACAGGTTCATGAGTTGTCCCCTGTAAAAAAGTCAGATATACAACTGAGTAAACAATGCATGAGTGCAAGTACTAGTGTGATGCATGTATTAGGGAGGAATGTTATTGGAAGCCTGAGAGGTATTCATTTTTTTGAGTTCAAAATCCTACGATAATAGGTAGCTTTTTACCCCCCCCCCCCCCCCCCCCCCGTTGCCTCCAATATTCTTAGTTACTTTTATTGTTATACCCAAGCATGGACCCCTGTTCTGAAAACGTTCTAGTTGGCATAGCATTGCCACTATGAAATTCCTTTAGATCAGGACAAGAGTCATGTTGAATTAGGGGCAAAAAGAGACAGTATGCAACGATTAACAGGGTGATGCAAACTGGAATATGGAGTAGTGTGAAATCCCTCTTACAGTAAGGATTTTGTCTCATGATTAACTAAGATGCTGCTGTTGATGGGATTGCAGACAGGGAGAGGGGATGCAAGAGAATGAGCAGGAAAAGCATGTCTGTCTTGCTTCCCAGTGGAAGGTGTTCAAGCTAACAGAATTGGTGCAAGTTCGTGTTGTCAGTCCCCTGCTAATAATGCTGCCAAAAAGACAGTTCCAGGAAAGATCCGGTGGAGAGCTCTGGTAGGAGTGGTACCTGCTTCTCCTTCAGACGAATATAAAGATAAAGAATTGGTAGCTCGGCTGTGATGGTTGATGCTGTCTTCACTGTTTTGCCAGGTAATGGCTCGATATATATTTGGCAAATTTACTGTGTCCTGGTATAGGGAGCCAAAATACCCAAATAAGCCAGATGTTTTATATCAATGCATAAAATAAGTTGACAAATGCTAAGGGAATATGTGGGGTACTCTAAATTTACAATAGGAGACCATTGTAATCTAAAAGCCTAGATGCTTCTTTATTCAAATTCTCCACTTCTGTGAGAAGGAGATTCAAAAGGTACCAGAAGTGTCCCCAGACCCTAGCTTGAGAGCTTGTGGTATACCGTAAGCCCATTCAGGGCTACTGTTGATAGTAAATTCTGCATGCCACTAGCTGTACCTGGTGTAGACTTCCTTTTATTAGTATTTTTTTTCCAAATATTTGAAAACAAGGCTGAAACTAACTTGACTGAATAAAAAGCTGTGTTGTTATTTAAAAAGTGTTTTTAATGGTCAAAAATATTAGCCATCTTTATAGAACTTATTTTCCTACAGACCTGAATGAAACAAAATGACATATTGAAGTTCTGTCACTGGGACAGAATATGTAATATGTGAATTTGATTTTCAAAGGGATATTGTCTTTTGATTTCCAACTCAAGGGATCCTTAAAGGAACCAAGTTTTCAGAAAGCATTGAAATCACTTGCTCTTCAAAAAGTAGCCAGCCTTCACATGTCTCTGGCTGCCCATTAATTTTCCCATATTTCAGTACTTTGCATATCCTGTAGTTTTAGCTATTCACCAGGGGGGTGTGTGTGTGTGGTGGTGTTTGGTTTTTTTTTTGTCTTTGTTGTTGTTTTTTGGTGTGGGTTTTTGGGGGGGGGGGGGGGGGGGGGGGTGTCTGTGTCTGTGTGTCTGTCTTTTCCCCTAGTTAAGCCTCTCAGAACAGAGGTCTGAGCCAAGCTGAAGGGAGGAAGTGGATGTAAATTGCCACTGTGTTTCATTGCATTTCAATTTTTGCATATTTTGGATCATGTGTGCACTGGGCTAACACCGGTTCAAGATGCCATGCTAACAGTGTGGAGCACCTTTCAATATATGTACAGAAGGCAGTTTTCCTCCTTACTCCAGTCTCACCAAGGCTTCAACATAGTATTTAGGTTTTTTCCTCAGACGTCTTTGAAGCTGTTATATCCCATATACATTGCTTGTTTCATTAGTAGTTTTGGTCTGATCCTTCATTTAAGTTGGTTGCTTTAGTTCTTTTGTGTATATAGTAGCTGCGTCTTTCTCTTTCAGGGCGTGATCATTCACTTGGCATTGAAATTAAGAGAAGACTGGAAGATTGAGACCTGTATTGTTATATACCGCCTGTGACTTTGCTAAATTAAGGAAGCATTCTGAATTCCTAAAAACCTTTTTGTGTGATCAGAGTATGCATTTCTAGTCTTATGGCTACAAATCTAATTTGTTTTGAAACATGAAATTAGCCTTTTGTTAACTATCTGATTATAAATTATGAGGTTTTGCACAACTGTTTTTCAGTAATAGAAAAGCCCCATTTATTATTCTTAAATTTCTTGTATCTTTAGAACAAGACCTGTCTTTATGATAACTGTTCTGCTGTTCGCATAGTAGCTGTATGCCAGACTGGTAAGATTAGAATTTAAGACTAGTAAAGCTCATTTACAAGCTAATTTACAAAGCTCCTTCTCTACACTAAAATTCCGGGTCATGCATTCTCTCTGCAGGAAAGAAAAGGAGGGTTTGGAGGATTGAGGTCTGTACAGCTGTCTGTAAACATTCAGTTCTTAGGGGTAGCATAAAGGAATCATGCTAAAGCAGTCTATTTTTGTCTGGTTATTGTGGTTGAGATTCAGTAATACAGTGCTGTTAAACTCAGTGGATTCAGAAATAGTGAAACGTCCTCCCTGTAAAATAGCAGTACCTTAAAAGGAATAAGTGTACGTGTTAGAGGTCTTTCTCTATTAGAGGAAGGTCTTTCTATTTGTCATGTGGTGTGGTTTCTTTTTTGTTTGTTTTTGTTTTTTGTGGGTTTTTTTTTGTTGTTTTTTTTTGTTGTTGTTGGTTTTGTTTTTAGCCTTTATAACTGATGCTTTAGAGTTGTTGGGGGTTTTTAAAATTTTGTTTTATTGTTTGGTTGGTTTTCTTTTTTCTTCAGCAAAAAAAATCAGATCAGGGAAAAATCAGATCATTGCTTAAGGTTGATTTGAATCCTGGTTTCCTATGAAATATTTAATAAGACCTTTGTGAGAACTTTGTGAGAGTTGTCAACACTAAAAAAAAATTATCACCATTTTAGTTTGCAAAGGTCTTTTAATTTATACATAAAATTTTTCTAACTCCCCAAAATTTCTTAATCAAATGGAGTGGGAAACAATGTAATTGTTTGGTTTCAAAGAGGGAAGAAGCAAACTAGATTTTGAAATTTCAGAGTTTCTGCGTTTGGCAGAATGGTTTTAACACATTTTAATAAAGTAGGTATTAACAGAGGAGTACATCTAGGATATTAATATTGTTCAGCTCTGCTGGGATGTAGCTTTAATAAAAAGCATAAGGTTCAGGATTTGTATTTTAAAGTATGGAACAACATGGATTATTTTATCGTATATAAGGCTTTTTATTTTTTTTAAATGCTTAAGTGTCCATTCTACCAAGAGTGAATAGCTAAGTCCAGAAAAAGATGGTAGTAAATTTGCAAACTGTATTTTGAATACTGTATGTGTTTCTGTATAGGGATTTTTTCTTGATCTTATTAAGTATGCTTATGAAATCTTACATTCAGTAATGAAAGTGTTTTATGCTAAGCTTTAGCTTTGACTCAGACCAACAGATATGAGGAAATTGGATCTAGCCACATCACTTCTGAAGTCCCATTAGACAAGCTAAGGCAGTGTAGCTCCTGCCAGTGTAGAAATGGCACATGTGCATCATCTTCTTGCCATCCTCAGCTGTGCACACCTGCTGTTTCCCCTGCATCAGCTCTAGTACTCATCTGACCCCTATTCAGTTTGAAATATCAGTGGAAAGCCAACCTAGAAGCCTCTTCGTTTGCTAAATGAGCTCTCTAAAGAGGCTGGAAGGTCGGAAGGAGGGAAGGTCAAGCTGTCTCTGAGCTACTCTTTTAGGTCTTGATCATAAATACACATTTATGTAGGCTCTGTTTAAATTGATTGGACTTATTCATAGATTTGATTAATCTGATTCAGGAATTTGTGAAGGCAGTATCTTTTCCTCAATGTGTCTTTTGCACAATTTCAACAACTTTTGATCATCTCATAGGAGTATAGAGCAAAGCATATATTTGTGCATGTGTAGGAAAGATCAGTTCTAGATTTTTAGGTTTCCTTTTCACTTGGTATCAGAAGTTATACTAGTTTTGTGAAATCATCTTTTCAACATTGGTCACCTCAATTACAGTACAAACTCATTTATTCAAACCGCGATGACAGTGATGATGACAGACTGAGTAATGTACTGAACTGTTTGAAAGACAAGGAACAAATGCTGGTAGCAGAAAAAAGTCTAGACTTTTGTAGTGAGCAGCATTTAACTGAAAGTATTTTAATTGTTCCCATGGTTCAACTTGGACCAGGGTAAATTGGAAATATTCATAGAATACCGGGTTGGAAGGGACCTCAAGGATCATCTGGTCCAACCTTTGTTGGCAAAAGCTTAGTCTAGACAAGATGGCCCAGTACCCTGCCCAGCTGAATCTTAAAAGTGTCCAATGTTGAGGAATCCACCACTTCCCTGGGGAGATTGTTTCAGTGGCTGATTGTTAGCATTGTGAAAAATAAAATACTTTCTAGATTATTTAAAATCATGGATTTCTAGCCTTCACAATCAGAGATGAGTGTTTTGTTCCAGTAAATCTTGTCTTTGTAGCTGTGTTAGGGTATCTACAGAGTTATTCTGAGAAACTAGTAGAGATATGCATGGAGTCATGGGACACGTAAGATTGCATGGTGCATTATTCACCAGGCATTCAATTTCTGACTGTACACTTGAATGTTTGGCTACGCTACTATAGCTTCATGCTTTTAAAAATCTTTTTATCAGTTATGTTCCGCGGTGTGTGTATTTCTCTCTTCACTGCTTTTAAATTGCTTAATCCTACACTATATTTAACATTAATCTCCCATGCAGAGCTTGAGCATGTCTCTGAATTGAGCTCTAACATGCTCTCCAGTGTGTGTATACACACACATATATACATACAAATCCCAACTTGTGTTAATTGTTGGGTTTTTTTTAAGTTATCGTAAAATGTTTAAGAAGTTATCAAGTAAATGATAATATGGAAAATGGAAATTGTCACATCTAATCTTTTCGTGTGTGTGTGATTGCATATTCAGTGTTCAGTGGGGTAATGTTCATTTATAGGGTGTTTAACAATTCATTGATAGTGGAAGGAAATAATTTTTTTTTTAAATAAAGCTTGAATAGTAGCAGATAATAAAGCTATGGTACTACCTCTCTGATAAAATGCAACAAGGGAATAAAAGAATAGAACAGTTATGTAATTACTTAGGCCAGGCTCCCTAGATGACCATTTTAATGCAACAAAATAGCAGTTCTTTTGAAGGCAGCTGCACTAACTTCCCCCCCCCCGCCTTGGAGTAGTGTCTTTGGTGCTCATATGCTGAGAATCGCCTTTTGCCATATAGATGCTATGGATTGTATTCAGTTTTCATCTTTGGATATAAGATGTACGGGAAGAGAAAGAAGTAGGATAAAAGGATAATGAAAACGTAGTGGAAGAGAATAATTAGGATTTAGATTTAAAAACCTGTGGCTAGGAGAGTGTTGAGTTTTGAGTTTTTAAAAGTTATAAACAATTTCATAGGAGTTTACTTTTTTGCAGATTTTAAGTTGGGACCTAATCAGCATAAATGAGGATTTTTACTTTAAAGATTAAAAAAACAAACATATTTAAGTGTAATTTTTAGTCCCTAAAAACAAATGATAGCACAGGGAAGATTTTTGCTGCATAATAAGGATGGTGCTGTAGCAGTGGTTCATATAACAAGAACATATATAGTACTTTGGATATCCTGAATTTTAGTCAGACACAAATCATAGTTGCATGTTATTATAGTGCACCATGATATGCCTTAGTAACTCTGAAGTTTTTTCCTTCCTTCTGGAATGTACCAATTTCTTAACAAAAAATATATTTGCCAATATTTTAAAGTTATGGTTTTGTCACTGATATCTCACTTCATGAAATAATTACTAATGTAATGCATTGTAAATACTGCCCAGAGGTCATTTGGAATACTGTTTTCTTTAAATCTCTCTGGTTCACTGTGAGCTAATGAGTTCAGTGTCTAGTGACAAAAATGATACCAAAAGCTTGGGGTTTTTTCTTAGTGTATTAAATATTTCTAGTATATAGGAAGAGGAAGATAAATATTTTAAATTATTTCCTGATTATGTAATATCTTTATTGTGATTTAATTGACTTGATATTGCTAGTTTTCAGCACAATGAAAGTTTGTAAATTTAGGCAACTTGGTGATCTTGGAATAATTTCATGAAGGGTTTTGCAGCTACGTATCAATGTGAAGTTAAGGCTACAGTGGGCCTTTTAAGTTGACTTTATATATTGGACAGTAAAAAGTTCCGAAAGTTAGAGATTTAATGCTAAATTAACTGTTAACTGAGATAATTAATTTACCAAGCTGATTGACTGTTCACTTTTGTTATATATAAATTCTGTGCTTGCAGTCCATTCTGTGTACAATATATCAGCATTTTTTTTCTTAAGGGGTTTGAAGGGATTTCCAGTAGTCATTAGTTGCGGCCATGGCTCAGAACTTCTGGTCCTGAATTGTTGCCCTCAGTATCCCTGAATTCTCTTACTCTTGTGTAATTGCTAGGACTTGGTATATTGTTTCTCTTTAAGTCAGATGAAAAGAAATAACTGTTTTTCTGGACCTGACCTCAGTATGTGTGTTGGTAACCTGCACAGAGTAATTTTTATGATGCTTCCACCTGCAGAGTTATCTCAGATAGCAGAAGCCAAAGCTGATTTGGGAAAAATGGACTTAGTCACAAGAGTGCTCAATGGATTGCAACTTAGCTAGGGATTGTTGCTGAGAAATGTGAAGAAATTTAATATCTAAATCCATAATTCCACATATCTGCATTTTCTGTATCACTGTTGTCAATCTGACTCACATTTTATGTTTTATACCACTTTGACTATTGATTCCAGTATATCCCCATGTTTGTACAGTTTGTTTCCTTTGGCAGTTCAGCTCTTGGGGGGATGAAGGATTTAGTTGTACTATTTATATTCAAAATCTTTGCTTTTTTATTCCAGTTATCTAGAAAAGTATGAAAAAGTCCATCATTTTGGGGAGGAGGATGATGAGGTACAACCAGGCAATCCAAAGCCGCAACTTCCTATTGGTGCAATTCCAACTTCCTATAACTACCAGCAGCACAGTGTGTCAGGTAAATTTTTGAGGAAAAGTGCTATTTTTTTTCTCCATATATACATGTATTTGGACAGGCTACGGAAATAGTGTGTAGATAAAGTTGCAGTATTATTAAAACCATCAAATCTGTGGGTCACTCAAATTATTAATTTAATACACTCAAAAACCTTTCCACTGTGAACCAAAACAAAATAAATATGAAAGTCCATAAGCTGTTTCTCTTCTTTACAAATATTTCTCTTTCTAATTAGCAGGGCTAAATAGGAGCTTGTCTTGAAACAACATACCTTGAAAATTCACCGGTTATGTTTCTATCACATTGGTCATTTCTCTACAGAGCCAAATATCTGAACTGAGCGTACGATTAATTAATCTTTAAAAGCCAAGGAATAAAGCACATCCATAAGGAGCCAGAATCTCCATTGTAATTTAGATAAACAAATTGGAAGCTGGTGGACTCTGTGGAATGGATTTGTCATTTGTTGTGTAGAAAGTGACTCCAAATTGTATTACAGTTCTATTCTGCTTTAATTAAAGTTTGTGTTTTCAAAGCTTTTCTTTGGGAGAACATACGGCAGTATTGCATTCTGGAGATGATGAAGGAATTAATATTAACTAGAAAGGTACACAGCTAAGTAGAATGTGTTCAGCCTTTTGGTCAAAGACAAATGGAAAAAATAAATTGAATACTGTAAAAAACGTGTTAAAACCCACACTAGCTTATTAATAAACCTCTTTGAAAAATACTTTTTCATAACAATATTGCTTAACGTATCATCTGAATATTAAGTAGTTTAGCTCTGAAAACATTGGTTTAATTTTTTTTTTTCTTATTTAGATTACCTTCGTCAAAGCTATGGGCTGTCTATGGACTTTAACTCACCAAATGACTATAATAAATTGGTGCTTTCACTGTTATCTGGACTCCCAAATGAAGTGGACTTTGCAATTAATGTATGTACTCTTCTTTCAAATGAAAGCAAGCATGTTATGCAGCTTGAAAAGGACCCTAAAATCATCACTTTACTGCTTGCAAATGCTGGGGTGTTTGATGACAGTAAGTATATAACATTTTTGCAACAGAAAGAGTCAATACCTGTTGTAGCATCTTTCACAACCCTTGATAATTAAAATGTTTATAATTTATTGCACTGTAATATTCTTATCTCTAGTTTTTCTTTTTACCTTGCCCACAGTTACAGTTTTCATCAGACATTACAAATACCTTTTAAGTTAGGTAATTTAAAACTGTTATTTAACAGTTTAATGAAATGTAGGAATTAGGTTTTCAGTGATTGGGTTTAATTCTTCAAGATGCTCAAATTTACAACACTGGATTTTCATCTGCTTGTAGTGTATTACTGCTTTCTTCTGAATTCGTAGGACCATGCTGACTTTTCATAATTCTTCTCTAGTAGCAGCCACAAATTTAAAAATCAAAAAAGGCAGTCTGAAAACAAAGACCCATTAGGATTTTTATCCTGATAATTCACTACATGTTCAACTGTAGTGAAATTCAGAATACAAAACTCAAGGTATAAAAATCTTAATCAGAGTTTCATAATTACTTAATGTGTTAGCACATAAATGTTAAAAGAGAGTCTGTTCCATCAAAATACTTCAGTATGTGAAATAAATTCTTCTGTTTGACTTGTTCAGTGTGACCTCCATGTTCATTGTTAATTGCTTGTTTGTCTTTCTGTCAAGGAGAGGGGAAAAAAATAAGTTAACCCAAACCATCCTAAAATCATAACAGCGTAGTTCCTGTCTTGTGGTGGTGAGGAGAAAGTATTTACTGGTTTTATGTACTGATTTTTTTTTTATACTGAATTTCAGAAAATACCACCATAAGAAATTGCTCAAATGAGATTTTTCAGCTAAGTATATTTAAGTCTGTTAGTACAGATGATCATATCTGTTTGAGTCTAAATCTGCTCTGCATGTGTAAGCACAAACATAGTATGGTATGTCAGAGATTCTGTTTTAAAATTCTGGGGAAGAATCAGTGTTAGACATTGTATACTGTCTGTGCATTAGCATTATCCAGCTTCTCTCAAGTTTTTTGTTTGTATTCATGTCCTTCAGACATGGTTAGATCTCGGTCATTTAGTGTCTGCATCTAGCCCAGTCACAAGAACTTTCAAAGAAAAATATTTGAAAGGAAGCTAAAGTGAAACGTAGTCCTGCATTTTAGTGATTCCAGGATGCTTGTTCTCTAGATTTTTGAGTTTGCCATCACTCCCCTGTTCTTTTGATAGAACTTTGATTGTCTTAGGAATTTATAAATAATTTAATCAAGTTTTGTATTGCTATTTCATGATTTTTTTGGATGTTGCGAAAGTAGACAGTGTCTTCTCGAGTTCTTAACTTGGACTCTGAACACAGGCTCGTTCCGTAGCTGGTCTGTATTAGTATTTCGTATATTGAAAAATATTTGAGGAATATTCCAATATTCCATCCAAGAGGAATGATGAGCATGTAATGGGCTTGCTCTTTTAATTCCCTGGGGAAAACCTTCATTTTTATCTTACCTGATTACATTTTCTGGATAAATCCAGGGAGTGTCCTAGCAGCGTTAGGAGGACTAATTGGGACAAACTGGGGAAAGAAAGGGGGAGTGTGTTTGCTTATTTTTGAAGCATGAAGCTTTGATTTGAAATTCTTACATGTTTTTTGTAACGTAAATAATGAAGGTCAATCTGTCAAATTTGGTGATTAAATGAGATCTGTAATTAGTAAATTCAGGTAGTATGAAAATATGGTCATGATAATTTCAAGTGTAAATAAATGAGAGCTGATAAATTTATTTAATGTGGGTTTTAGATTTGGCTTGTCTGTAATTAAGGTTTTATCATTGTCAGTATTTATAATGAACCATTTCTAGGTTACAAGAAAAATACGTCTTTGGCTTCTCCCCCCCCCAAGTTTGAGATGCCAATTCTATTGCATGTGATAGGGCAGCCGCAGGGGTTTGGGGGTATGTGTTTGGTTTGGAGTGCTGCATATGCCTTGGTTTGGATTCTGTGAGTTGAAAGCTGATGTGGTCTTGGAATTGAGATTTGTAGCATTTTGTTCAAAATAATAAAACATTATGAACCAAAATGTTTAACAGTAACTTAAATGTGTCATTAGTTCATTACAGAACTATTGCAAGACAGTTTATTTTTGTATTGACTGAATCTTTGAGTCAGATTGACTGACTCTTTGCTGCTTTCAAGGAGTGATGATTAGAAAATTTGTGCTAGTGGCTCCACCGAACACCCAAGAACATCCATTAGGCCTCCTGGTTAAATATTGACTTTCAGTTGAGTGGTGTCAAAATCTCACTGCTACCATTATGTTTTTTTAGAAAGCATTAGTGGGAGTTTGTTTAATTACTAAAGTAGGGTTTACAGCCTACTGCACATGGAAAACAGTTTTTGATGTAAGGCTGAAAACGGAGCAGTCATCCTGACTCCTGGAAAAGGGCTATGGAAGAGTTTCCTATGTGTTTTTTAAAGGGTTCACAAACTAGTCCATTCTTTATGGACTACTTATTCTCAATTTAAACTGTAAAACTGCAGTAGTAGTTCATTAAATGACTACAGAAATTTCAGTTGGTTTATGCAATTTAGTACAGGACTTTTTTTTTTTTTTTTGATGAAAAGGAAACACTGGAAGAGTCTGTAGTGTTGTTGAATATTTAGTTTATGGATTAGTAAAAAGTCAATAATGTTCGTTTTTTTAATTTACTAAATTCTGCTTTTTATGCTTAAAGCTTTAGGATCATTTTCTGCTGTGTTTGGAGAAGAATGGAAGGAGAAAACTGATAGAGATTTTGTTAAGGTAATTTCAAAATTATTAAAATAATTTTGAACTGCATATGGCGGGTATAAAATCCTTTAAAAAGAAAAAAGTATAAGATATACTAGCATATGTCTTTTGAATTATTCTCAACTTTATTCCTTTGATTTAAATATAATAGGACACTAAATCACAGTTCTCCATAAAATGTAGGAAGAAATAGAATTCATAAAAGCAAGAAGAGATGTATTAAGAAAAAATAGGTGTAGGCAAATGAATAAATAAAGAGGGTCTATGTTTCTTTTTATAAAAAAAGCTAAGATGTGTGAGGAAAAGAAAACTGGCCAAAAAAAAAAAAAAAACCCAACAATGATGGTTTTTTTTTATTTTGTTGGGGGTTTTTTGTTTTTAAAACTACCATGATCAGTAAAGAAACATTCTGGTTTATGAAAATTAAGTCCATAACATAAGAAGAATAGGACAAATTTAAGTAAGTTAGTAATGTTGTGAGTTTGTTTCAGTTAAACTATTTTTGCACAAGGCTTTTTTATCTTTCCACTAGAGGGCATGATCTACTGTACAAGTAATTAAATGAGGTAAAAATATAACTAAAGTTTCTTTGCTTCCTCTTTATTCTAGGTGAGCATTTTGAGGTGAATGAGAGTATGAAATATATTATGCTGAAATGCCAAACCTCTTTCAGCTATATTTGCTATGATATACAATTTCCTTAAATTGAATTTCAGGTGATAATTTATGTGACTAACGTAGAAGAAAGCTGGATTAAAATATATTTTGATAACTTATGCTTTTTATTAAGTAAAAATGCGAAGAGATAAGCTCCTCAGTTCCTTATGAACTCATAGCTAGGTTTCTGCTCAATTGCTTAATCATCTCATATACTGAAATGTCTTACCAGCTGTATAGAGAAAGAAACCAGTATTACAGTATTATTTGTTAGGAGCTTTCTCCATTTGCCTTTTGTTTTAGTTTTATGTAGCTCAATTTTGGGACAAGTTGGCCCATAGTAGTGTTAGTTAAATGAGAAGTATTGCTGAAATATCAGTGGATAGATTCCCTAACCAAAATTTCCTAGGTAAAGTTAAGAACAAAAAAGGTAAGCTCTCATATTTGTTAGTATATGAATTTGAAAACATGGTGCAAATGTGTTGAAAGTTAAGTGTAGAAAATAATGCCTTGTTTCCTTTTTCTATTGAAAGATATGTCCAGAAGCACTATAGGTTGTGTTTTGGTTTGTTGTTTTTGAAAGCACTTAGCACTTCTGTGTTCACTTCACCCTAAACTGTCACAGACTGTTGCTGATCTAGAGCAGTAACAAGCACCACATTTAGATCTGTAAACATTTAAAATTACACAGAATTCTAATTTATTATATGTTCATTAATTATATAAACTTAAGTAATTGTGATAGATAAGGACAGATGGTTCCGATAAATGTTTTTAACGAAGTGTTAAGTAGAAGCACTGTAACTGCAATAAGGTTTACTAATAAGAAACTTGGATGCTCTCCAAGATCTATTTTTGAACATTACAACATGTATAGTACTACTCTGTAGTGAAATACTGCTGAAAGCATGTCAGAAACTAACACCAGATCTAAAAATATCTCTAATGCCAAGAATCCAGATTTTTCAGAACTTCAAGCATTTGTTTGACCCTACTACTGGAAGTAATTTATTTTGTATTGCAGCTGTGGCTGTGTCAAAACAGAAATTGGGAAGAATTACGGGAGCTTCATGACATAGGAGAGAGAGATTTGATTGGCAGAGTAGAGATTGTGTATCTGTTTTTAAAAATTTGCTTTTACAGCTTTAATAGAATGGCTATTGAATGTGTGTCCCTCCTTTCACTGTTCACATTATCTTTAAAAAAAAAATCTTTATTGTTTGGGGTTTTTTATTTTGCTGACAGTTTTTTGTGTCTTGATTTTATAAGGTTATCGTTCCAGTTTTTTCTCTACTAATTATAGTCAAGTAGAAATTTGTGTAAAGATGAAAATGGAAAAGACTTTTTATGTGGGAGAAGAAAAATGCAGAATTATGAATTAAAGTGTAGTGATGGCATGAACACACGAATGGCAGAGATTCATAGAAAGTAGGATGGGGAAAGCAATTTCTTAAACACGTGAATTCTAAACTAATAGTAACTGAATTGATAGAAATTCTGTTGAGTTTGTAAACATTACCCTCAGACCGTAGTGGATTTTTCATGTGTTGGAGTTTTGGGGTTGCGGGGGTTAAGGGTGGCTGAGAAATATTAGAAATCTGGAAGCTGTTCTGAAAATGATTCTCAGGGTTAAATTCAGGATTCATAAAGAAATCAAAAACTTGGATTCTTGGCAACTGAATGTCAGTTTAAGTGTTCATATGTCAGTTTTATGGGAAAAAAAAATTGAACTAGTCTGTGCTGGCTGAAAGTAGCTTTTCAAATGCAGTGAAACAAATATAAATGATCTATGAGATGTTCAGCATATTTGATATTTCATCTATATAGCTACTCTTATTAACTTTTTTCCAAGCTCCTCCTCCTGCTTATTAAAATATATGAACATAAACTTTGAACTTTGGATTTCATAGAGGCATTTAGTTTCTGTATTTCAATGTCTTTATACAGACATTGGGGGGGTAACATTTAGAATTATGTATTTATGCTAAAATGTTTTGTGGAAGTTTTTAATGTTTGCTTAAAATAAGCTTGATTTAATTTTTAGTCTTTTAATCATATTAGAATTTTTTAAATTAGTTTTCAATTAAGAAAAATGGCCTATGTTTTTCTTCATTATTTTTTCTCTTCATTTTAAACCTTTGCACATGAGGAGTGGTAGAGCATCACCATTAGTATTTCTCCTGCTCTTAAATATCTACACAATAACTGTTGGTTGTTTGGTATTCAGTCGGCTCTTGAGTTCTATATTAATTTATCATAAAGAATTTTTCAATTGTTTCAGCACCAATACTTGGATTTTGATATTATGCTGTTCTCTGATTTTGACTTAAAATCATTCTACCTTACATATGTGGTATCATGATTTTTTCAGAACAGTCTACTAGTTTGGTAATGTCATATTCACGAGCAGAGGAGCTTGCCTATTTAGTTGTGTCCTCCAACATCACTGTTGTTCCAGTTGAAGGTGAAGATGGAAAACAATGTGTTTCTTTATACTAAACTTTGAGGGAGTCAATTACCTTTTCTTTCCCTCCCTTCGGTCCTTACTGCATTATAAAAAAATGGTTTGGAAAACTTATCATTTCCATTATCTTATCTGCAGCGCTACGTATTTTTTCACTTTCTATAGTGATTCCCTCTAAACTGGGTTAAATGTTTCTACTAGTCAGTGAATCTGTTCCATTAATTGTCAGAATTTGAATATCATTTTAGTTGGACCTGCTGTTATCCTTTTATAGCTGTGTTAGTTTGTTGCTTTCTCTCCTCTTGATTTTTCCTGGTGCTGTCAATAAGCTTAAATCTCTAGTTGCTTGGAATGACTGCGTGTCCTTACATAAGGATTGTACTGGCACTTAGCCAGCGATCTTGTATCTCTTGTTTTGTTTTGTCATCCCTGTCCCCAAGCTCTGATGTCCTGCCCAGATGTTTTCTCATCTACTCTGGAAGCTTTCTCATTTTTAACTGTTTCACTTCTCTTTGAATTTCCTTATTTTAGCAAGGTTCACTTGTGTGTATAGTTTGTCTTTCAAGAATGACTTGCTTATGTAGCATGCTTGTAATCGGAGAGATTTAGCTGTTTCCAGGTATTTCTTCCATGTCTCCAGCAGCTGCTCACTATCTGATGTAGTATATGAATAATTGCATTAAATTTCTTCATGCACCATTCATTTCTGGTTACTTCAATATAAGGGTTTGGATTTCATGTTCTTGGACTTCTTGAGGCCTTCTGTACCTGTATAGTTCTGAAATCCATGCTTATGCAGTTTTTGTGTTTCATTATTGTTTTGCATAATGCATTACTTCCGGTTTCTTTTTTTTTTCTTGTGAAGTTCTTATTTTGTTGTCTAACTCTTTTTTCTTTGTGTAAGTTTAATAATAATTTCCTTTACTGTGCATTTATACTTTGAATCTTTCTCCGTGTGTAGAAAGAGATCCTTATGCATTTAAATGCCTGAAATACTTTTGAAATGTCACCTTTCTTGTGTCTCACAAGGATCTGTCAAGCTGACTTCATTCCAGTTGCTCTCATTTTTCTTGGACAATAAGTAGTCATGATCATTGCTACATTGTATGATTTGTGGACTCAAATGTCCATTGTTTTTAAGGACAGTAATTTGGTTAATCTGATTTCCAGTGAATTCAGTATAATCCTGTGCATCTTTTTCCAAAGGAACTTGGCTGCTAACAGTAATCAGATTGTGCATGTGAATCAAGTTTTTTACCTTCGTCCATTATCTTTTAGCATCTGGATGTCACGTAGTCAAGCACTGTTTGTTTGCTTCCAAGTTTTAGCTTTTTATTCCTATTACCAGTGTGTTACCATGACCTAAAATACATGTATAGGAATAACTATTGATAAAGAGCTTTGCTTTTTCATCCTTTCTTATTTGTTTCTGTTGATATGAAGTATCAGATTGCAGCTATCCGTAGTTTATAGTAGGGAATAAATAACTGCTTGTGCTGCTAAATTTATTTTTTTTTCTTGCCTCTGTGATATAAGTATGTTTTTCAAAGGGGTGCCCAGAAAGCTTGACTTAACTCATCTTTTTTCACTTTTGTCTTTCCTTTGGTCAAACAGAAATTTTATCATGTTTCGCCTTGTTCTCTTCTAACAGATATGTTGCAAACATTATATGTAGGTTATTTGATTCTACTTTCCACCTTGTCATTCTCTGCCCAGCCCCATCCTTTTCGGGGATCTTTCCTGCTTAGGCAGGAAACAAATGCTGAGAGAGTAATCAAACCAGTCTGCTTTAATACAAAAAAGAAGGTGATTCAGGCCAACTCTTTCCTTGTTAAGAAAAGAAGTAGAGGCTGCAGACCCATTCTGGACTTAAGACATCTGAACACCTTTACTCAGGAGTACGAGATGGTGATTGTTGTAGGTAATCCTCGTGCTTTGGAAGAAGACCTGGGTGGTTTTTTTGATCATTTACTGGCAGGACATGTGATTCCAGTGTGAAGATTCGTCTGAGACATGGAAACATCTGTATTTCACCAGAATCACAGAGAATAACTTTCAGAACAACATGCTACTTTTTTTTTTTTTTTTTTTTTTTTAAATTGGTGTTTATTCCCCACTGTGTTGTAAGGGGTTTTGTAATTAACGAGCTTCATCGTTCCGTTTAAGGAATGGAAAGTACAGTTTACCTTCCTGAAAGTCTTATCAAGGACTTTTTTTCTTTCGCTCTTTCTTTCTGAGGAGGTCTTAACTGTTCTGGAATCTGCTTTGGGTTTCTTGGAGACCTCTGTCTGAGTAAAAAATGCAGAATTCATATTCACTATTGACTCTGCGTTATTTTCTATATGGGGTCCAGGTGAAATCTGTTTTGTCATAGCATCTCTCAAAAAGCCTGCTTCTTTTTTTTTTTTTTTTTTTTTAAATGTTTGGACAACTTTGATTTTATGCCTGCCAATTTGATTGAGACTTTGATTCTCTTAGGCCAGGCTGACTGCACTTTTTTAACTCTTACACGACTGTACATGCAGTGCACAAGAGTATTGCTTCAAGCTGGTTGTCATTCCCTGAACAGAATAGTAACTTCCCTCAGGGAGGTAGTCAACTCTCTTACGTAATGGTGCCTGCTAGAAGACAGCTTGTTGGAATCAAATGGAAAGTTGCTCTACCTCCTAAATAATGAGAGTCAGATGCCCCTTTCCTTGCCTAGCAACTCACCTCAGCTATCCATGGTGAAGCTTTCAGGTGTTTTGGAGCTCAGTATAGTGATAAATGCATGTTAGGCTTCTCTCTGTACATTCGTTATTGCAACATGCTTATCAACAGCTAGAGTCCTGGGAAATCCTGATCTCTCTATAGTTAGCAGCAGCCCATCTCTAAAATAGATCCATTAAATACCACATATAATAGTTTGTGTCTTAGCCGCTTGGATTTCGGAACACATTACTTACTGATAAGCTGTTTAAGTTACTGGCTTGTTGAATGGAGGATGTAGGATAATATTTCTGAGTTCTTTGGTGATATCGCTGGAGCTTTTGCAGAATGTTTGAAATCTTAAAATCTGCAAAGTGCTCACAGGAAGCCTTGTTTGCTACTGCAGTAGGCATTTAACGGTTGCTGAAACAGACATGACAGATGCTGGCTTTGGGAATGCAAACCTACAGTTCTTAGCAAGCAAACGGCTCTGGGACACTTCCGCAAGTAAAGCAGCGTTCTTGGTGAGCGTTATCACCCACAGGGCTTCTGTATGTAGAAATAAACGACAGGAAAAAAATATGTATCGTTTTAAAATTGTTCTTTTTGAAGTTGTATTGTCCGCATATGTTCATGTCCTATCCTCCAGATTCTCTTCCTTATTTAAGAGCCTTTCCAGATCTCTAGGACTCAGAGGAACTGAGGCTGGGGGGGCCGCACGTTATTCTGCTGTGGTTCATGTAGGTAACAGGGCTTGTGCATATGCTCTAGGTAATCCTGAGGCAAAAGCTCTCTAGTTTGAGTGGTTAGCATCTTATGCTCACAGCACAACTCTGTAATGAAACAATTTGAAGAATAACAGTTCTGTGTAAGTAAACTTTATTTGGTGCCCTGGTGCGTATCTCATTTTAACTTCAGAAAGGAAGCATGTTTTGTTCTTTTCTGAAAAAGATAATCTCATCTGAGCTGACAACTAGCATCGACAGACTGCTTCTTTGTGGGGGGGGACTTTCTCCCTTGTTCAAGCAACTAGTGTGGATCTGTTTATTCTGCATGTCTTAGGTGAGATGTACAGTTTTCCAACAATGTATTCCTGTCCTCATCTTTAGGACTTTTGAGGCTTTATCTTCAGCAGTGTCTGTAGTGTCTTCATCTGCAAAAAAACTTAAATCCTCATTTGCCATCCCTTTGAGAACATGTCCAGGATGATTTGCCTTCTAGATCGAAAAATTTGTTCCTTTATGACTTTATATTGCCAGAGGTTTTTAAATGCTTTATTTTGGACTATACACTTAAGGGGCGAAAAGTGAATTATTGGAGGATTCAGCTAGGAAAATGTGATGACGCTGTTTTAACATTTAACGTGTGACAGCAGTTTTAACATTGTATTGTGATTGACTTTGGCCTCTTCCAAAGAGGTTCAGATTGAAGTTGAAGACTTTAAGTTCCTCTGTCAATATTCACTTTTTCAAAAAAATCCTTAACTGATTAAACAACTAATCTTTGAAAGCTTGTGAGGTTTTTCTTTAAAGTAGCAGTGAAATGTGAAGGCTTACTGTCTTCATTGCTTTTCCAAAAGGAAACATCCTAAAGGAAAGTGTGTACCAACTAGTAAATTTCCAGACAATATACTTCTGTGTGCTTTTTAAAATAATGACTGAAACCTCTTCCTTAAATAGTCTCCTCCTCTAAAAGTAAAGGCAGCTCAAATGAAGTACATTCTGCATATTTTACCTGCATGCCTTGGTCTTCTGTGGTTCTTGATGATAGCCTCAGTATCAGTTAGAAAAATCTGTTTGTCACAAACAGTAAGAAGTTGGATTTTCATCTGGCTGTTCTTGTCTTTGCTAAAATGAGGTAATAATCCTTTCTGTGCAAGTAATCCTCTTTACTAAACAGCACTTGGATGTCATTTAGCAGCATTGCAGTGGAAAATAAAATTCTTTTCCTTCCAATTTAGAAAATCTGTAGTATTCTATTTTTCAAGAAAATAATAGTGTCAAGCTTGGTATGAACGCTGTAATTTAGTAATTACATTTGCATAGCAAAATTTCTCCTGCTGTTCAGCTGGTTGTACTTCCCATCTTTCCCTTTTCATCCAGATTTATTTGTGGTTTTATTCTGTGATCATAGCCAAAAGAGGAGCTGTATTTCATTAGTGAGTCAAAGGAAGGTATACATTTTTATTAGTCAAAGGAAGATTTATATTTTATTATAATATACACATTAGAATGTATAGATCAGTATTTTTATATTAATATACATCACAATGTGTATTTTTTATTAGCTTGCAAAACTTAATCCCTTGATTAATTCTTGAATTTCAACAGGACCTAGTGACATAACAACCATTTACAGATCAGACCACATATTTTTAAAGTAATTTGAATTCCAGTCTGCTAAAGCATTCTGTTTTGCTTATATTTATAAAGGTTTTCGGTGATGGTGGTTGTTGCTTCTATCTTTTCATTGATTTATGATGATGTGGAAAACACAGCAGAAGCTTTAAAAAGTCTCTCCAGATAGCAATCTGACTGCTGTACTTCTAGCAGGAGCTAAAATCCACTGAAACGGAGAGGAGTCACCATCTTCTGCTTTAGGAGCTCACTGTTTCTAGGAGGTGAAGAAGGATGAAATGTACTTCTTCTGCGCTTATAATTGCTGCATTTCTAATTGTTTGTGGAAAACTGTCCATGTAGTTTCAGTATGTGCTTCAGCAAAGTACTTCTGTGGTAGTGTTGGTTGATCATGAATGTGTACTTCCGGTGCTTGAGAGGAAGAGTTTCTTAATGTGAAGTACTGAACATCTTGTGTATCATCCCATGAGTGAAAAATATTGTTACAATTAGATGAATCAAGGTACTAGGAAATTTTTAAAGAGCAATCCTTTTATATATATTTTCAATATTTTGAAGTAATAGAAATAAAAATATTTAATATTTAAAGAAATATCACCCCCTAGAAATTAAGTGTCTTTTTAATTCTTTCTTCAGTTTTGGAAGGATATTGTTGAGGATATTGAAGTTCGTGATCTAATTTCTGACAGAAGCAAATCTCAAGGTGAGACATCTTGACTAATCTTAATATATACATGTTGGTAAATATAGCAAAGAAAGGACTAAAATTTATTTCTTTACTTTGCAGATATTCCATCGGAAGAATGGATTTGGGAATCCTTATTTCATCCACCTCGCAAATTGGGCATTAATGATATTGAAGGGCAGCGGGTACTTCAGATCGCAGTGATTTTACGTAATCTTTCTTTTGAAGAGGGAAATGTTAAACTTCTGGCAGCTAATCGTACTTGTCTTCGGTTCCTGCTACTCTCTGCTCATAGTCATTTTATTTCTCTACGGCAGTTGGGGCTTGATACGCTGGGAAATATTGCAGCAGAGGTAATGTGTTTCAAAGCAGAACAATTAAAATATAATCTGATAAAAGCAGTACTTTAGTGTTAATTAAATTAATTACTTTGTTCCTTGATCATTGGATGGAGCAGGAAATGAATTATTCTCTGAATTTGTAAATAGCAATTTTAAATCAGGTATTCAGGGCGAAAACAAAAATAGACTGTATGTGTCAGTTTGCTTAAATAGAGTCACAGGGAGAAGACTGATTGTATAGGGAGATACAAGATATGCATAGTGCACAATTTTCCGTTTAGTTTCCCAAAGAGAAGAAAGGAATATAGTTAAATTCTGCAAACTGTACATGAGCTTCTTCACTTAATAATTTTAACCTTTAGCCATAATTCAAAACAGTACGTTTGAGAAAGAGGCTGGTAGAGGGTTTTATGCGGTGTGTGGTAGGCACTAGTAAGCTAGTCATACGCCACTGAGTATACCGCCTGCATCACTTGAGGCATCCTTTTCTTTTCAAGGAGGTTTGAATGTAATAAAATATGCTATTTCAGTATGTCATATCATTGTGCAGATAAATTATACAGATTTTATAGGTAGATATGTTCATATATTCCTTATATTTTAAAATATAACAGCTAAGTTAAATGGGTAGGTATCAGAGAATGAGACGAAGTATTGGTCTACTGCTGAATACTGAAAAAAAGATGGCGTTTTCATTTACCATGTATCCAGCTTTTCTTGAATAAGAGAGAATGTTACATCATATAACATCTGAGAGCTGTGATTGAGAAGCAGAAGTAGATAGAAACAGGATGAACGATTGTGATAGCATTTGGGAAGAAATGTTTGTAATTTCTCAAAGTCTGTTCATTGTTGGATATTAAAATATATTTGTGTGTACTGTTGACTGCCTGGGAATAAAGTTATTTTCCTTATTCTGAGCACTGGAAAGTGTAAATTAGACTGCTGCTTCAGAGCAGAAAAGGAGGAGGGGGCTCAAAATGCTAGCTACAATAAAAAGCTCACAGGGTTCTGTTTTTGTGAACTTGAATGTCTTTTAAACACTTTTGAATCTTATATTTTTATATGCAAATTTAAGGATTGAGCCATTAGCACTATATGGATCGTTTTAGTCAGATATTTTTTTTTCCTTTCTCATCAGCTTCTTTTGGATCCTGTTGATTTCAAAACTACTCATCTAATGTTTCACACTGTTACAAAATGCCTCATGTCAAGGGATAGATTTTTAAAAATGAGAGGTAAGATCTCTAGCTATTCTGTTGTTGTATTAAAATTGTAATTACTGCTGTTTAAAACTACTTTGTCTTTGTTCTTCAGGCATGGAAATCTTGGCAAATCTTTGTAAGGCTGAAGATAATGGTGTCTTAATTTGTGAATATGTGGATCAAGAATCCTATAAAGAGATCATATGTCATCTCACACTACCAGATGTGCTGCTTGTAATCTCAGCACTTGAGGTGCTGTACATGCTCACAGAAATGGGAGAAGTGGCCTGCTCAAAGATTGCTAAAGTAGAGAAGAGCATAGGTAAGGGAGAAGCAAAATCTATTCCTCTCACTTATGCAGGAAAAAAGACTTAAGAATATGTCATATTCAGTGGTTAAAAATGTGGCTTTATTATGTGTGTGTGCAGCTTAGGGATGGGTATTAGAATAGGAAGTTTTACTAAAATTTACTCTCTGTGTCCTCAAGAAATTGATGATGCTGATACCGAGAGAAGCTAAAACTTTAGAAGTAGGTTTTTGGTTTCCTGTTTTGTTTGTTTGTTTGTTTGGTTATTTGGTTTTGTTTTTTTTTTTTTTTTAAATGCCCTGAAGGAAGTGTGTGTGTGGGGGGAAATTTACAGAAGCATGCAGAGGCTTGTTTTCTTTCAACACATGGCAATTTTAAAGCAAATCAGTATGTCCTGGCAGCATTCATTTGTCTTGTCCTAATGTCATTGTTGGTTTTACATTTAATACTTTAGATACATTAGTATGTCTGGTTTCTATGGACATCCAGATGTTTGGACCTGATGCACTTACTGCTGTAAAACTCATTGAACATCAGTGCGTGAGCCAGCAAGGAGTACCTGATGTCCGACCACAAGTAATGGATCATGGTTCTTCACAGGCCCATGCAACTGGTGTCCCAGGTTAGTATCGCTGCAAGAGGACATACTTTTCTACAAAATTTCCTATATGGCATGTATGATTTTTGTCCTCTGTAGGGTTTCTGATAAATTTAAATAAATAAGAATAGCGTTATGCATAACATACGGTATCTTTTTCAGACACTTGTTCACAAAGCAAATATAAAGCTATGTTAGCCAAAACTGTTGTGAAACAAGCTTTAAAAGAATCTTAATATTTTTTTCAGTTGCTAATCTGAAAATTTTCATAAAGTTATGTACCCTCCTTATTTTAACTTGTTCAGTGGAAAGAAAAAGTATACATTCTAGATTGTTCCCATGATTTGTAGAGAATTAGAGGTCCATTTTATATTGTGTTTTACACAGAATGTTATTGGGCAGTAACATATAGTATTTGATAGAATTGCAGAGATGAGATAGACACACAGAATCATGCCTCTGTTGAAGCTGCTAAACAGCTTATTGTGATGTGAACCAAATTTTATCTATTGTTTGAAGGTTGAAAAGTGTTTCCTTAATTGTAAATTAAATTGTAATTATGATTAATTCTTGCAATCTTATTCTGGGATTAAATACTGGCACTTTAGAAGTTGATGGCACAGCTGACTATTATTGGTCAGGGGGAATAGCATATGTACCTCATTCTGTCTTTACTAATAAAAGCACATAGCAGTATACCACAAGTGCACACAAGATGGAACATAGCTATTCTTTCTGGAGAAAAAATGGAGGAAGAACCATTATGACGGACACTGTCTTGCATGCCTAAGTGTACTGTTTCTGGAATGGGTGCAGATACCACAGTGAAAGTGACTGGAAAGAATGTGACTATAAGGGGATGAACAAGAGTGAACAGAAGGAACTGATGTGACATCGCAACAACATTTTTTACATTGTATTTTCTTCTGCTTAGGAATTGGAAAAATAATTGCTGTATATTTGTGCCTGTTGTGGTGGAGTATTGTGCCACTCTTAAATCATGTTCAGTACTCTAAAGTACTGAGATCATGGATCATGATCTTGGATTATGGAGGAAATTCCATGATTATGAATCTGGAAGCTGTCATTCACTAAGTACTTACATCATCATTGCACTTCAGTGGTGGCTCTGGCCTTGGCATTCCCTGCTTCGCTTTGGTAAACTGTGGTACAAATCCGTAGTCTACTTAGTGCACCTTTGTGACTTGCCTTAGCTGGATGCATCCCTGCTTACAAACACAGGAGAAACTGTACCAGTGAAAGTCACGGAGTTGAAGTGCTTCATTCAGGAGAACAAAAATCGTTTCAGCAAGTTTTTTTTTTTTCTTCCCCTCATTCTCCACAGCCTCTAGGACAGCACCACATGTTGCTCCACCACCGGGAATAGTAGAAATAGACAGCGAGAAATTTGCATGTCAGTGGTAAGTATATAGTTCTATTCAAATACTTTAATGAAGAAGAAAAACAAAGAAAAATGCCTGTATTCATGTGTCACAGACTTTTCTAGCTTGCTTCTATTTGCTGTTACACTCATTTTTCTGGAAAGTATAAAGCAAAACCATTCTGTCATTCCTTTGAAGAAGTATGAAAGAAAAAGCTCAACCAGAATGTTGACTCCTTGACAGCTGATACTTGAAATCAGTTGTTCTTCTCTTTTAGAATAGAATTTAATTTGATTTTTAACTCTTATCTCTATTTTATTTATTTTTTTCAAATTGTCAAGCAGCATTATCTGTTTCCTGAGTGTTTTTATCAGGTAATGTGTGGCTATATTACTGCACCCATATAAAAAGAATTACCAAATTATGAAGCGAGGCCCTGCAAAACTCTCATGTGATCATTGCGAACCTCAAGCACGTTAAGGAAGATCAAAGCCTTTTCCATCCAAATTCTCTTGCTTTCAACTAATATTGTTGTTTTCAGATAGTTAGAGGACAAAACTATTCCACCTGTGGTTCTCATGTGGACTGAGGGTGATCTTTCTGAACTATTTGACTTATGTAAATCTGCTCACATTCTAAACATTCGTATTAATCTGTTCCTGATGGGACCCTTCCACCTCTGCTGCTCCACAACTCATATGTTCATCAGATGTCTTAATGATCAGTCAAGGGCCTTTGAGATAAAGTGAGTAGAATTTGTCAAAGCTTAGTGCTTTAGGTCATGATTTAGTTTTACTTATACTTCCAGCAAAACTTTAATGGTATGGGGGAAATGTTGCAGATTCTTATTGATCAATTGATGTTGTTACCATGCTTCTGTTTGCACACTGCAAAGTATTACTAATGTGCACTGCTGAAAGACTGAAAAATTTCACATTTAGACATTTAAACAGGGATGCCTGGAGTTGGAATCACTGCAGCTCAATTTAGTGATCTGCATGTTGGTCTCTAGCCAAAGCTAGTTTTCTAGGCTGCCTTTTTAATTAATGGAGTAGGCAATTTCCCCCAGTAGTAAAATGAATTGCCTTCACCTGCCTAATTTCTGAGACTATAAATTACCTTCTGGTGCCACCTCCTCTCTATTGACTATAGATAGCACTAGATATCTAGCTTTCAATAGTAAAGTTGTAGCCAAGGTGAATATACACTGTGTATAAAAATGTAAAATAGAAGTTTTGACTGTTAAAATAAGTATAGGTAGGTACCATGCTGCAACGGTGCAATACCCTCAAATGACAGAAAATAATGAAGCAAACCATAGAGCATTAAGTCAGGAAGATTTGGAATGTCTGCTTTGTTTCTGATTCTGTGTGCTTCTGCAGCTGTCAGTGTTGAACACTAGTATTTTGCATTTGATTTTCTTCTGGTTAGTCTTAGGTAGATCTAGGTAGTGAAAAACAAAAATTCTCCTTAAATACTAACTGCTGCCAAAAAAAAAAAACCCAACTGATTGAGAGCAGAGGAGTAGCCTCTTTCAAGCTTTTTCATCAATGCTAACACGGAGAGTCTTGCATTCATGTAAATTTTCATGGAATGTTTTAGTCATTGTTTCCTATTGAGAAAAACAGGAAAATGAGTAAATTATAACAGTAGAATTTAGAAAAGTTACTGTGTCTTGGAAGCAGCAGAAAGACAAAGTATTTAAACTGACCTTCCTGGATATATTATTAGCCAGCTTAGCCTGAGTAGGAGTCCTTGTAAGGTAAGTGCATGTAGCAGTGGAGTGCTAATCGCAGATCCTATTTCACCATTATAAGTCCTGAATATCTTCAGTTCGCTGGTACCAGTGATAGTGTGTCAGCCTAATATGACAAACCTGACTGGACAGTCATTTGTCTGATATGCCAAATTTAATTAATACCTAGACTTTCCGTTATACAGTGTGATCTCAGTTTTTGTAATAATAAAACTGTAACTCAACTGCAGGAGAAATGGCATTATACTTACTTGTTACTGGTTATGAGAGAACACAATTTAAACAATGTAATCATTTGCTTTTTCTCTTTTGAAGCATCTAGCTATATTGGGAGTGTAGGACTCTACAAAGGAGAGTGCAATGTAGTTTTCCAAAGTGTTAGCACCATGTAGAAAATGTTGACAATTTAAAAAATATTTTTATTCTGTGTAAGCCTATATTCTGGTACTGGCATTTGAGCATTGTGTGAGAGTTGTGACTTACCTCCATTTGCTGCTGGGGATGAACCGTTTCCATGTCTCTGGGTTGGAATAATGGATCTGAAAGAAATAAAATTAAACTGATAAAAAATGTTTCCTTCTCTCACAGCTTCATGGCTGGGGGTTGGATGGTCTGTGTGCTTGTGGAGAGTCTGTAGGAGATACAAATACTTTCTCTCCCTGGAAACTGAATGTTAGGCAGAACAGGTTGTTCAAACATTTTATTGATGTCTATGTAGTGTGGGACTCCAGGAATGAGAGTGTGTGTGTTTGTGTGCGTACTCTCTTAGAATCCCAGTCCTCTCTCTCCTGCCTTCCCACCTCTATCAGAATGACAGGGTTGAGATTGTTATTCTATCTCTGGTTTTACTTGTATTTTAAACTAAGACTGCATTAGCAGATCAGTTAACGAAATCTTGGTTTTGATACAAACATTGACTTTTGATAGAAATTTACGATGGAGAATTAGCTAGGATACAGTCCATCTTTTGCTAAAGTAGAATCATTAAGAAATAAGAATAGAGCTGTGGGGAGGAAACATCACCAAACCATGTATTTTTTTGGCTTTGTTTCTGAATATACAATAAAAAGGCATATGTAGAGACTATTTTGCATATTACATACGTAAATAAGATGTTGCATGTAAAACTGACTGCATGTGTTAGGGGTCTTAAATGTTGAATCACAAGCAGTGAGAAGGAGAAAGTATGGAACAGACATTTGACAAGACAATATACTAAAAGGCTATTTTCCATGTTGTTATCAGGTCTCAAAAGTCTCTGTGATACAGACAGAAGTGTTTTAACAACCCTTTTAAAAGTACTCTCTCTATATTTCGCTTCATAGTTTATTTTTTCATCCTCAGGTTGAACGCACATTTTGAGGTGAATCTTGATTGCTCAGTTTCTCGAGCAGAAATGTACTCTGAATACCTCTCTACCTGTAGTAAATTAGCTCGGGGTGGAATACTGACATCAACTGGATTTTATAAATGCCTGCGGTAAGACAAAAATTCATGCAACAATAAAGAAGCAATTGTATATGCTCAACACTAACCTGTAGCTTTAGATTTCTTTGGGGAAAGGTCTACCAAGATGAGTTTGACAGACATCCAGTTTTGGAATTTTAATTGAAACAAACGTTTAGAGTTTGTTAAACTTTTATTTCATTCTATTTCAGGATCTTTGATAGAGTTCCTTCTCTGTTTATAGTCCTTTTAATTCTTTCAAAGTAGTTTTTAGAGGTATTGTAGTTTTCACTTAGCTTGTATGAGATCTTGGCCAACCACCTGGTGGACCTGTTAGTCCTCAATGATGAATACTCAGATTCTCTGTTGGAGAATCCTGCTGTATTGCAAAGATGAAGGCATTAGTGCAGTTACTCTGCTCACGAGAGCAGTTAGTTAGAACAAAAGCATCGTAAGAGGATTGAGTTTTTGTGTTTATTAATATAGATTTATGTTGTGTTTGGCAGAACTGTCTTTCCAAATCATACAGTGAAGAGAGTAGAAGATCCGAGTAACAATGGTCAAGCACATATACACGTGGTAGGAGTGAAGAGGAGAGCTATACCACTTCCCATTCAGATGTACTATCAGCAGCAACCAACTTCGTCTACCCCAGTTGTCCGGGTTGATTCAATTCCTGATGCGTCTTCGTCTCCTTCGCCAGCAGGTTTTTAAATTAATTGAATATCCGGTATTTTGCATTGATTCTGAAATGACAATAAAAGACAAAAGTTTTTGAAAGTAGTTTGAAAGTGTTGGAAGTCAGGGACGCGTGTTTTGATTGATTTTATTCAATAATGTTAGGAGTAGTATTGCAGTATGTACTTGCACGCCATTCTCGTATTTGATATGTGTAACCATACACTTGTCAGCAGACAAGCCATTGTTGCTGTATCATTAGTTCAGATGCAGTATTGCTGAGAAGAGAAACTGCTTTATATAGAATTACAAATTCAAGCCTTGGATTTTAAAAAAATTGTTATGTTAATGTGTTTTGAAATAATTTTTGCTTCCAAACTTCTACTGTGTTTATTTCAACAGGAATCCCGCATGGGCTACCCAGTGTAGGAAATCACTACCAGAGGACCCCTATTAACCAGTCTTCAACTTTGACAGCAACACAGATGTCTTTTCCAATTCAAGGTGTTCATACTGTGGCACAGACTGTTTCTAGAATTCCACAAAATCCTTCTGTTCATACACAGCAGCAACAAAATGCTCCGGTGACTGTTATACAGAATAAAGGTCCAATATCCTGTGAAGTAGTGAAGGCCACAGTAATACAGAGCTCTGTTCCCCAGTCTGCAGTTCCTGTTACTATTGCTGTAGGAGGAGCACCACAAGCTTCTAATCAAAATCACAGCACTACAGGACCACAGCCGTCTGTCACTGTTGTTAGTTCTCAGACGTTGCTTCACCACCAACCTGTAATTCAACAACAGTCTCCACTGCATGCAGTGGTACCAGGACAGATACCTTCAGGCACTCCTGTTACGGTAATTCAGCAAGCTGTACCTCAGGGTCATATATTTGGCAGAGTACAAAACATACCAGCATGCAGTTCAGCAGTTTCACAGGGTCAACAGCTAATCAGCACATCATCACAACCTGGGCAGACATCATCTCAGCAGTCCTCTGCTGGCAACCAGCAACAAGATACAGTCATCATAGCACCACAGCAGTATGTCACAACCTCTGCATCTAACATTGTTTCTGCCACCACAGTTCAAAATTTCCAAGTAGCAGCTGGGCAGGTGGTTACAATCGCAGGCGTCCAGAACCCACCAACCTCTAGGGTAGGGTTTCAGAATATTGCACCAAAGCCTCTGCCGTCTCAGCCAGTTCCACCTGCTGTGGTGCAGCAGCCAATGCAGCCACAGCAGCAGCCTCCACCACCATCCCAGCAAAGTGTAGTGATTGTAAGCCAGCCAGCTCAGCAAGGTCAGACGTATGCACCAGCCATTCATCAAATAGTGCTTGCTAATCCAGCTTCTATTCCCACTGGTCAAACTGTCCAGTTGACTGGACAGCCAAGCATTACTCCATCTTCTTCACCATCCCCAGGTCCGGTTACGAATAATCAAGTCCCTACTGTTATGTCATCTTCATCTACCACTCCTCAGTCACAAGGACCCCCTCCTACTGTCAGCCAGATGCTTTCTGTAAAGAGGCAGCAGCAGCAGCAACATTCACCAGCATCATCGCAGCAGCAGGTACAGGTACAACAACCGATACAAATGCAGGTTCAGTCACAACAAGCTAATACAGGAGTTGGCCAGCCTAACTCTGGTGAGTCTAGTCTGATAAAACAACTGCTTCTTCCGAAAAGAGGCCCCTCAACTCCAGGGGGGAAGCTTATCCTCCCAGCTCCACAGATTCCTCCACCTAACAATGCAAGAGCTCCTAGCCCTCAGGTGGTTTATCAGATGGCCAATAACCAGGCACCAGGTTTTGGAGTTCAAGGACAGTCTCCAGCTCAGCAGCTGCTAGTTGGACAGCAAAATGTTCAGCTGGTCCCGGGTGCAATCCAGCCCCAAGGGGCGGTACAAACAGTACCCATTTCGAATTTACAGATATTGCCAGGCCAGTTGATCTCAAACAGCCCAGCAACTATTTTCCAAGGGACTGCTGGCAACCAGGTTACGATAACAGTTGTGCCAAATACGAGTTTTGCTACTGCAACTGTGAGTCAGGGAAATGCAACTCAAATCATTGCTCCAGCAGGAATTGCAGTCAGTGGAGCACAGACAGGAGTTGGGCTACAGGTGCAAACACTTCCAGCTACTCAAGCACCTTCAGCTGGACAATCACCGTGTACTGCTGCTCCCCCATTCAAAGGTGATAAAATAATTTGCCAAAAGGAGGAAGAAGCAAAGGAAGCAACAGGCTTACACATTCATGAACGTAAAATTGAAGTTATGGAGAATCCTTCCTGCCGAAGAGGAGCTGCAAACACCAGCAATGGGGATGCAAAAGAAAATGAAATGCAGGTGGGAAGTCTTTTAAATGGGAGAAAGTATAGTGACTCCAGTCTACCTCCTTCTAACTCAGGGAAAACTCAGAATGAGGCCAATCAGTGCTCACAAGTCAGTAATGGGCCATCATTAGAAATGGGTGAGAACGGAGCTCCTGGAAAGCAGAACTTTGAACAAATGGACACACAGGAAATTAAAAGTGATTTGAAGAAGCCCCTAGTTAATGGAATCTGTGATTTTGATAAAGGAGATGGTTCTCATTTGAGCAAAAACATTCCAAATCACAAAACTTCCAATCATGTAGGAAATGGTGAGATATCTTCAGTGGAACAACAAGGGAATTTGGATGCCACGCAGCAAGATACTGCCAAAGGTGATCAAGGGGAAAGAATTTCTAATGGGCCTGTATTAACTTTGAGTAGTTCACCTGTTGTAAGCGGTACACAGGAGGCTGCAAAACTGTTAACCCAGCAACTTAGTGGTACCAACACTGATTTACCTAATGGACCTCTAGCTTCAAGTTTGAATTCAGATGTGCCTCAGCAACGCCCAAGTGTAGTTGTCTCACCACAATCTACAGCCTCTGTTATACAGGGGCATCAAATCATAGCAGTTCCACACTCAGGACCTAGAGTGTCCCAGTCTACCCTGTCATCCGAAGTTCGGTCTACTAATGGCACAGCAGAATGCAAAACTGTAAAGAGGCCAGCAGAGGATAATGACAGGGAAACTGTTCCAGGAATTCCAAATAAAGTAGGAGTTAGAATTGTTACAATCAGTGACCCCAACAATGCTGGTTGCAGCGCAACTATGGTTGCTGTGCCAGCTGGAGCGGATCCAAGCACTGTAGCGAAAGTAGCAATAGAAAGTGCTGTTCAACAAAAGCAGCAGCATCCAACCACGTATATACAAAGCATGGTCACACAGGTATGTTGCAGTGTTCTTTTTATGTTTATTCCAACTGTGATTCTGACTAATGCTGTGAAATAATGCGGGTGAAAATGTAAACTCAGTCGATTATCTCTTGCATAGTATTTAAAATATTCAGAAAATTATGGTTTCTGTTCTTTCCCAGACTAAAGTTCTGATAGTTTGCATACTTCTTTGATGTCGGTAACAGTAGTGGAATTTAAAATAGTTTGTAGCTTGATAATACACAGTAAGGAAAGAACTTCTGCTCGCTGATTTCATCCTTAAAGGATTAACTGTTCTGAAAACAGCAGTGACTTGTTGTATAGTCTTGTAAAAATGTCAGAATTGTTTTGCATTTTATCCTTGGTCCTTATTGTTTATGGAGGGGTGAATATGTCTTTTTGTACTTTAATCACCACAACTGCTTCTGGCTTGCTGAAGGGAGTTGAAGTTCTTGCATTTAAAGGTGGCCTTTGAAAGGCTTGCTTCAGGCGTTCGCTACAGTCAGGAGAAAGTATTGTTTTGTAAACTTGCAAAATATTTGTAATGTTTATTTTATCGATACAATACACATTGTTTGTTGTTTTGTTTTTTTTTTTTTTTTCTTCTGTGTGACAGCTTTGGAGAGGGCTTTTTGGCTTTTGGCTAGTTTGGTTTTTTTTCTTCCTTGATCAGCTTTTTTTTTAACCATTACCATTTGGAAGTGGTTACTCACTAACACTTTACTAGAAATGAGGTATGGCTATCAGTTGTATGAGCAATAATAAGTACAGATAATCATGTTTAAGATTATTCCAGTCTCTAGAATTTATTTTAGCTTTGTACATGGACAGAAAATCCCTCTCCAAAAAATTCTGAACCTGAATAGGAGCAAAAAGAATAGAATAGTAGGTCTGGCAGTCATAGAGTTCTGACAGACTGTGGAGAGGAGAAGTGAAATCTTGAGTGCATGTTAGTGCATTTTGACCTTGAGGTAAGACAGGTCTTTTATTTCTTTATCCTCCTTTTTTGTTTGATTGGTTGGATTTTTGTTTGTTTGTTTTTGATGGGGTAGCAGGTATAGACCTGATGGATTTAAACAGAGCTAGAACTCAAAATTCAACAAGTGATGGCTAGCGCTGCTTCTTTTTCTGTGTCAAGTTAGGTTTCTGTCGAAAGCTCTTTTGACTTTCCTTCGTCTCGTTGTCAGGACTAACAGTTAACAAGTTTTCTTCTTCTTTCTTTTCTTTTTTTCTGTTAACTGCCACACCACACAGAGTTAGGTTTTTAAAATGTCTTCAAACTCACATGTAGATTTGCACTTAGGTTTTATCAGAGATCGATCTATATTTTTCACATATGTTATTTGTCTTTGTTCTTACTATAAATGAATTGACCAAAATGAAAGTGTCTTTTGGCAGCATGGGAGAATGAACTAGATTTTTCTGTAGTGTGGATGAAAAAAAGCAAGCTATGCCTTGCATAGCTCACTTACAGTGAGTGTCTTTAGCTGTTACACAGTTTGAATTTCTATTATAGATTTTCTAAGGATTTGGCTGAAATAGAAGATGGTATGGCTATGTCTCTGGAATGGAATAAATATTATCTGTGCTTGTTTATTCCCTGGACATGTGGCTGACAGGAATTTTCAGTTCTGTCTGAAGCAGCTATCAGACTTCCAGATTTTTGAGAAGAGCGGAGTAATACAGTTAACTATTTAATTTGTATTGGATTAGCTGTTCTATCATGACAATAGAAGGAAAAAAAGAGAATGTTTTCTCTGCTGATAGTTTCTTTTTTACGGTATCACTAATATCACTATCATTAATAGTTCCTACACTTTCCATTACCTGTACAAACAGAAATGCTGCCAGCTGGGTATGCCATTCAGTGCAGATCAAAATAACTTCATTTAGCATCTGCTTCTATGGAGGTTGGCTCATTTTCATGCCTGTAGGATGCCCTTTGCTTTCTTCAAAATTACAGGAATGTGGGAGAAAAGGAGTTCATCAGTTTTGATCTTGGTGAACAATCTAATTTGTTAGCTAATTGCCTTAGCCATTGCATATGGCTATTTATGAATCATGTCTATCATGTTAATGCTAATACTGACTTATAATAGAACCCACTTTATAGTACTCTGTTCAGATATCGTGAACATCATAGTTTGGCTTAAGACTTTTAAGGATCTTCACTGCTACTTTAAAATTAATTTGTTGGATTATAAACAGTACCAAAATAATTTGGGCCAGCTCTCTTTTTTTTTTTTTTCCCCCCTCCCAAAGCTGCTGAGCAGCTGCAATAGCCAGTTTTGCTGGAAAAGCAGATGTTAAGTATTTCCAATATTGAGTCTGCTTTTAGGAGTGTCTTTAAGACATCCAGAAATAGTAAGATGTAGTCAAATTCTAATGAACTCAGTTTGAGTTTTAATGATGACTTCTTCTGAGGTTAGGCCCTGTATAATCTCCTATTTTCTTCCTCCCATTTTGAGAGTTGTCTTTGATGATAAGCAGCTTTCTTGTCCCTGACTTTTTGAAAGGCAGCAGCTAAGGAACACTGTTTTCACTTGAGCATCTGCATTGTTTTATCTTCTCTGCAGTATCTAATGTATACTGGGTGTCTTGCAGAAGAAACAGGAGAACATGGTTCTTTTTGCAGACAGTGTGAGATTTCTTATAATAGAACCCAGTGGAGAAAAATGGTGAGGGACAGGGAATAAAGGGATATTAGCTATGGCAAAATTACATAGCTGCTGAAGCTGTTAGCGTGTGATTTCCTGTTTGCTTGTCATCTTAAAATTTTATTTTAAACTAGAGCTTGTATTTCAGAGAAGTGAAAAAGAGATAGAGGAAGAAAATTTGTAATAAAAATACAACCCAACAGGAAGGCTGGAAAAGGAGATGTAGAGGACAGAAGAGGGAGGAGAGTATTGCTTATGCAACTGCAGCAGGATTAGTTGTTACAAACTGCAGAGCGGAGAAAGGGAAGATGCTTGAGCTGAAGATAAGGAAGGACAAACAAACAGGGGAGGGAAGAGAGCAACAAAGTGAAAACTAAGGAAAGCAAGAAAAAGAGTGAAATAATTCTTAAGGGATTGTAGAAGTTACATAGATTTGTTTCATGTTATGAATGATAGTTTGAAATGGGCTGGTACTACATGCTTGGGGGGAAAAATGTTGACTTAAATGGCCTACTAAAATAATGAAAATAATATATTTGCTGTTTATGGGACAGCCCATGTTGTGCTATCAAAATCCAGTTAGACAAGTACAGGTATCTTCTGTGTATAATCTGCGATTATTCCATGCTAATTGTACACCTCAGAAGAACTCATTGAAAAATTCATATATACTGACTTGAAAGATTTTTTTTTTGTATTTTTATACAAAAATTGGGCTATGGGTATATGGGTTATGTCAGAAGAGGAACATATGATACACACAGTGTTGCAATTTTTTTCTTACATCTCCATCTGTGTTTTGTAAGCCCATGAAATGTAGTCTGAGACAGAACTGGCACTTCACTTTCTTGGCTTCCTTTTATTTCTGTGATCCCTGCTCCTGGATTATTGCTTTCCTTAGGCATTGTGATGGACCGGTGGATGAAAAAGAAATGAGCGATTACCTACCTCTACATTTTATTTTCTTTTCCACTTCTTATTCCTCTTCAAACGCCTCCAAAACATCTGTTGAACATAACCATGTTGATTTGTCCCAATTACTGTGTGTATTTTGAAGGAATGCTCTGATACCACGCCAAGTTCCTAGAAATGAGCAAATCTGATTTAAATTGCCTTATCTGGCTTCTAAAGTAATCACTTCCCTGTTCATCACTGTCAACCCCTCGTAAACAATCCACTCCCATTTCTCTTAAGGCCGCCCACTTGAAACATGCTTGTGTGGAAATTTATGTGGCAAAAACTGTGTGAGCATTGCCTTAACTATTTGCTCCTGCTCTCTGTTTATTGGGAAGCTGAGAATTGCCATGCACCAGAAAGCAGGTGTGTAGCCCCAGGAGGTGTAATTCATTCCTAGCCACAGAGCAAATGAGTTTCTCAGCTGGAAGTACTGAAATACAGAATCTCTATGCTTCTATTGCTCTTCACTTGTGTAGCACACTGTTGCAAAGAGACTTAAACTCAGTAATCTAACAACAAGAAAAGAACATTTATTTTAGTGCCTACCTATCCACCTGATCCCTTCCTCACACTCAAATCCTGCTATATTAATTTTCAGCTTATAGGCTACGTTTTTATATATGTTCATTATCAGGGAGAAGCTAAACATAAAACTCTCAGTAATACCAAACTGTAACTCCTATGATATTTTTAAAAAGATTTTACTAATAATGAACTGTTTAATGTTGAGTTAAATGTGTTTACTGTGGGTGTGCATATATTCATGGTGGGAGGAAAAAATGCAGCGTAATGCTTTTAAACTGTATGTAGTTCTATATTTCAACCAGACCCCCATCGTGCTGGGATGCAGAGTGTTCTCCTGCTGATGAGGCAATAGGCCTTTTAATTAAAATGAGCAGGTGTCCTGCTAAAATAGAGGTACCCATTAATACATAAAGGGAATGGCACCATTCATGAAATGGAGGTGGAGGCCATTTCTTGCCCCAAGCCATAGGGTTTGTTATTCCTGCCACTCAGGGAGCTCATGTGCCCAAATGGAGGAGCTCTTGGGCTTAAAAATAGATTAGTATCTTTTGTAAGCAGTGCATTCTAGTTAGCAGAAAACTCTTAGCCTTACTTTTGTTTTTCATCACTATGCTGGACTTCCTTCCCCTGCCCCGCCCAATATCTCAATCTGAAGTCACCCAGCGTAGAAATAAAAATCTCCTTCTGCCTATTAAAAGTAGGTTGTAGTATCTGTTCTGTAAGTAGTCTGTACAGGTATTAAGGGTTTGTATTTATGTAGTTTGAGTTCAGTGCAAACCATACTGTTGGGGCAAGATCAAGCACATCAATGCAGAAATACATCCAAGAAAGCAGAATCTTAAGAGGATCATCTGTATTGTTTTATATTTTATTTATAACACCACTGTGTAGGGAGGGTAGTAACAGATATTATTTTTAGAATCTGTACTTAAGACTAGCTCTTAAAATTTTGCTTGAATTTGAGCACTGTCTCATATTGCAACACTTTACTGAATTTTTTTTTTACATATATTTTTTACTTTATATGCTTGAATTTGTAATTCTGTGAAGACTGCTGTCAAAGAATTTTCATTTCAAATGAATTGGATGAGTGACCAAACAGGTGCCTTCACAGTAAGTATCAGGGATGTAGTTCAAGGAACGTACTTTGAGAGTAGTATAGCCAGCATTGTTAGCCTTGGCTACCCATCACATTTACCTCTGTTGCAACATATTCTGGTTTTCACTGGCCCAGGGAGCAAGGTGGAAGACTATTCTTTGAAGCATCCTCACCTGCATTTTAACAGTCTGTGCAGGCTCTTGATGAGGCTAATACCTTGTTGCTATCTTTTATGTGGTCAATTCAAAAGTGTCATTTTTATCTTGAAGACAAGAAATGACTATAGTTAAATGTAACTGGTAAAGTTAAGGTTAATTAAAGATAAAGTTAGGATAACTGGAAAAAATTAAGTTCAATAGATGACTCCACTTTTTACTTTGTACCTCAAAGAATTCTTTATGTATACAGTTGCAGCTCTCTGTTGTACAGGAAGTGCAATAGCTGGATAATGAAAAAAGCTGCTTTCTGGGATGGAATTGCACCTGAGCTAGAACCTGCTAGGACGGGAAGTCTATTGCAGGGATACTGATGGCTCACTTTTACCAGGCAGCTCCAGTTCAGCTGGGCTTACTAGCTATGGTTCAACATTTGCCATGTTTCCGTGTTGGACCTTGCCTTCAGCTCTGATACCAAGAGTACGCTTCTGGTAGAAGAAACATGGTGCTAGAAGAGCCTGTCTGATGCCAGTCATGTCCAGTGGAGCTGAGCATGGCGCAGTCTCCATGCGAGAACAAAATTGACCTGGAAAGCAGAACGTCTGCATTTATACAGCACTGAACCTGAGCTAATGAAGGCCACAGCTGGTGTTGTGTTTGAGATGTCCTTAATTTGCAGCTCAGGTAAAGAGCCCACAGGTAATGAAACAGTGACTGTGGTTGTTTTTTCTGCTTTCCTTAGTATATGGTCAGTCAGGTTTTATCTCTGTGAGATAAACTGTTGATGGCCAGCAACCGGCATAATTCAGCCAGCTTTGCACAGAGGATATTGAATTTACAAAATCCTAACTTTTATCATCAAGACTTGAGATTTTGCATCTGTGCCCTGGCACTGCAAGCTAAGAGACGTGCTTTGAGTCAAGGTCTTGCTGCCAAGACCCTAGTAATTAACAACAGGGAAAGCAGAAAGGCTTCTGTAAAGCATGTAAAGGAATTCAGAAGTCAAATTTAGGACTTGCTATTTTAGGGGTTGCCATCAGAAACTGGATTAAAGAAAAGAATCGAGTTGTCAGAGAATGGCATTTCTCTGCCTATTTTCAAACAGTTGCTTCGTACTGCCCTGCATCTTGTTACCTTTCATGTTGAAGTAATTTCTTTGTGCAGTGTATTACTTTTGGCTCCTTTAACACAATTTGTTATGTTCTGGGGCACCCAGAAACATGTCAAGCATGGTTACTGGCAGGTCAGTTTATGTGGAATTAATTGTCATTTAGGGCAAACTTTGCAGAGTAGCTTAGATCCTTTGAGACAGGAAATCACTAAATATAAATGTGTTCTTTATAAGTGCATATATAATACAAATATATATTTAGCTGCTCTGCTTCTGTTAGTGTTTAGTTTCTCAAAATTTTTTATATTTATATCCTGCATAAGGACTTGTAAGTCCTTAAAATGGCACTCAGCAAACTTATGAAAGGGGTTATGTGATTTGGTTATGTATTTCAAAAAGAGGTAGGTGATGCTGCTTGAGGCGTCTTTCAGTCCTGAGATCCAGTGAGACCTGATTTGCAAAAGTGCCAAGTGGTAGCAATTGCAAATCATGTCATGGAGAGGTCTAATCTGGATATAAAAAGACGCCATGAAATGCTTTCAAGTGCACTAGAGTACTGGGTGTTTGATTTCTTGAGGAACCTGGAATCACTAAATGTTTTTGCTAGAGGAAGAAATTTTGTGAAATTTTTATACCACGGGGAAATTTTTTTCCATGTTACTTCTCCCAGAAAGACTTTATTAGGAAAAATGAAATGCCTATCTTAGTTTTGTATGTTAAAGAAATAAGTGAGTTTACATAATCATTGCATATCAGTACTGTAAACTAGGTAGCACACAGCAAGTATTTCTAGGTACGTTTCTGGAAAAAAGGAGTTCCATTTCTGAAAAGCAAAGACTATACCTAATTTCAGTGACGTCCCGTGTATCATGCAATCGATATGTGAGGAGAGAGGATGGAAAAAAGAAAACAAAAATTAGCAGTATTTCTGATCTCTTGAATGAAGAGAGGGAAGTTTTGAGATGGTCGAGCATAGGATTTATGTTTCTAAAATAAAACCTAGGAAAACAAATGTAACTTTGCTTTATCTGTTGATTTTCAGATATAATCGGTGCTGTTGATACGCAACAAATAAATTGAACTTTAAAATACATGGAAGTTCTAACCACCTAATGCTACAAGTTTGAGCGAAACTGCTCTACTTTGCAGTTTCTACTTTGCAGCAGCAATAAGAGAATTCTAAACAAAAACAATTATTGCATTTCTTTTCAATTTATCAGCCTTTTTTTTTCCTCGCTGGGGGAAAAAAAAGGTTTAGAAAGAAGTTGGAAACTGAATTTTAACTTTTTGTCCTGAAAATTGTTTCCCTTTCTGTTCTCTCATTTTCAGCATGTAACATTTTGTGTTGTATATCTCAGATCTTCTTGTTTGAAATAAACAGTTTTTAATGAGATGGTATTAAAACCTTTGAATACCACTAGGAGAGCTTGCCAGAAAAACCCTTGAGAAAATTCATAATTCTGGATTAATTGCAGGGTTTGCTTAGAATGGAGTAAATAATACATGAGCCACACATTGAATGATGAGAATTAAATGAAATGCTGAATTCATTCAGTAAGCTCACTCTCCCTCCAGCCCATTAAATGAGACAGAAGTTCTATAGAGATAAAAAGTTGCATGAAGACCATCATAATGTATTGATATCAGGATGCCAAGTGAAGATTGCAAAACAAGCTGTAGGGCTGACACTCGATGATTTTACTTTCAGCTTCACTTTAAAAATGCCTTGTTAAAGGGACATTGATCATAAAAGGCTCCACTTGTGTTTGCCTTTTGTTAAGAGATGTATTGTGAAGATTCATTACCCAATCTGTAAAATAGCTTAGAGGTCTTGTGATGAAAATCATTGCAGAGTTCAAAATAATTTGTAGTTATGACTAATGGACTCCAGAGTCCTTTCTTAAAGCTTGTCACAGGCACAGATCACAGGCATCATAAAATAGTTGTGCTGTGTTCAGGACTTTTGATGCATTTTGTCTGATTTTTTTATCAGGATTTATGCTTGGACATGGAAGCTGTTTTGGTTTTGATGAGGCTTTTTTGCTGTCCTTTTAGTCATGTTACTAGCGTTGTATGGCCTATGGTAGTTACTAACTCGTTGCCTTGTGTGACTGTTGTCCACAATGCCAGTAGAGAGCAGCAGGAAGAAAACATCAATATGCAAATGAAATGCCAGAAGTTGCACTTAACTGTTTCTTTACAGTGAAAGTCTAAAGCTACTCGGTAACAGAGCTGTAAGGTTGTAAACAGAGTATTTGTGCACCATTTGAAAGTGCTTCTTTTATAATATTCTTAAACACAAACTTCGAAAGTAGTTTTGTTTGGTCTCTTAGAGTGTTGCGTTCTTTTTCTAACAGTAGAGACGAAAAGGATGTTAGATCTTCATTGCTAGATAATACTCAAAAGCTTAATTTTTTTATTGTCAGCATCTTTATAAACATCTTGCTGGCCAGAGTCTTCTAGGTAAAAAGAAAGAAGAGAAACAGTATCCTGACAAAAGCTGTTCTAAATGGGGAAGTCAGTACCTATTATTCAGGAAAAAAAACCCAAAAAACATATTTTGGCTTTGTTTTTAACTTTTTCAGGTCACTTTTTAGATAATTTTTATTCACTGTTAAAATAAGTGTCTTGTAATGTTCCAGGGGAGCAAGGGGAACATCTTTTTCCTTCCTGAAATGTTTGTATTTCACTGTATACAAGTTGTATGGCATGTTTAGGCATTCTGGGCATGTGGTGTTCTGTATCAAGGTACATGTGCTGGCTGGTTTTACGGGAGCTTAAAGAGCTGTATAATTTGCCAAGTTTTATAGAGAAAAAGGTGTGTCGTACTTTGTGCCTACTGGTCTTCGATAGTGTTTCTTCAGCAATGTTCAATTTACCTTTTCTTACACACTCTGTAACACAGGCTGATGTGTACTAATGCAGCTGTTCAAGAACTCCACAGATGCAGCATATAAAACCATTTCATCAAAGAACATAAAGCAGTTTTAAATGTATCAGTGCTCATTTTATTTCTTTTAGGAATATTTTCTCCTACATTTACATAGGAAAGTAAACTATTCCTGAGCTGATGATATTGCAACCCCTTGAGTTTGCATGGGTTTTTTTCTTTTCTTTATGAACAAACAAAGCCTTTTCAAAATAATGCTAACCTTTGCTGTACCAGTGCCCTTGAGAAATTCCTTTGCAGTCATAATTCTGTATTTGAATTTGGGCATAAGGTTTAGTAATTTGAATATTAGAAACTTCTGCATAAATTCTACAGTGTAAAAGTTGTATGTCCCTCATGTTATTGTGTCTGTTAATGCTTATTCAGTGTACAAAGTGTTAAAATCTGAAAACTTGTCGTTGATTAAAGTGTGAAACAAAAGATCTTTTGAACAAGCAGTAAACTCTATGTCAAGTCTTGAAGTAAGCCCTGTTTAAAACTGTGTTTTAACTTTTTCCACAGAGCACACCTGCAACATCGATACCAACAGTGCAAGTGCAGGGCCAGCAGATCAATTTGCAGCCGCCTTCATATACTGCAGCAAGTCAGCATGCAGAGCAAATGAAAAAACCTGGACAGAACTTCATGTGTCTGTGGCAATCTTGTAAAAAGTAAATGGCTCCTTTATTTAACTACCTCTTACTAATATGTAACAGATGCTTGTATATAGAAGGTGATTCTACAAGTTCTATCCATTCTGTTTCCTTACATTACCTTATACTTTGTCAGTGGGGAAAAGAAAAAGTGAAAAGTGTTGAGGAAGCTGAAGCTGAGATGGGGGGGTGCAAGACATTTAGCTGCTCTCAGTTATACATCAGAGCATAAAATGGGTATTATGTGGCTTTCTTTTAATATATTGATTCTTCAGTAATAAATATTGTCATGTAGTTAAGCTTAAAAAAACCTCATGCTCTGAAGCTTGTCCTCTGTATCGCAAATACACAAGTAGTTACTGTACTCCAGTTACAAATCATGTCTTGACATTTCCTTATGTTTCCAGCTTTTAATCTTTCTTGTGTTTCCTGTTTTGCAAGAGCGGATATTTGCAATACCATGTCCTGGTCAAAGTCTTATTTAGGTTATCAACAATTTTAGTAATTATGATACCATTTGTGTGCCACAGGACTCCATTGTCATGAAAGGAAATGAAAAAGAACTTAGCCTTAAGACTAGACAGCGATGATTAGCCTTTTTTTGATTTGTTTTTGTTGGCCTTAAAAGAGGAGAGGAGTGAGCTAGCGGACTTTTGGATATAGGCTTGTAAAAACATGATACTACCTGTATTATCAGTATGTATATCTTGACACTGATTTTTAAAATAATACAGATTTGTGAATAGGCTTAGTTTTCAGTGAAGGGTACAGATTGGTGGAACAAAGGTAGTTGTCAAACAACCACTTCGAAAACAGTGAGAGAAATTGCATAACAAATAGGAAGGGCATGGAAAAGGGTGAGACACTTCATCATTGTAGGACAAGACAAAGGGAGCATAAGGATGAGCTGATTTGGCAGAAGGCTGGTGTTTAGACATTCAGAAAGTTGGGATGAAATGATGGAGAAGTTTGAATCTTTGGAACTGATGATGAAAATGAGGCACTTGAACAGAATTAGAGGAATACTGGAGGACACTTAATCTGTAGACCCCGGAAGCTGTAATTTTGTTTCTTTCATTCCTTACAAACATAATTCAAAGATCATTAAGTCAATACAAGACATACGGATTTTAGGCAGGACTCTGACTGGTACTGTAGAGATCTGGCCCTTTTTAAATCATTGCCCTGTTTTCACCTTAAAAGTGATTTTTGTTTCTTTGGTAGGTGATGCTTCTCTATGTAAGCAATACATGTAAGGCTTTACTTTTTACTTTACTCCTTTACTACTGATAAATATATCCATAGAGCCATACTCTACTGGCTGCACAATAGATGCATAAACACCTGTGTTGGTGCAAGAATGGGTTGTACTGAGGTGGAAATGAAAAGCTGGGGCGGTTTCTTAGCAGAAGCCTTGCCAGTCTGTACCATCTTGAAGAGTTTGCTGAACTACAGTTTTGAAGCATAAGTTAGTCACTAACTTTCTTCTGTGTCTAAAGTTATGTAGGATGAGTTGTGTAGAATTGAGGTGACATCTCACCATGGAACAAGCTGATGTCATATGTGAACTAGGATGTGAATATGTGCAGACAAATTTTGGGGCAGGAGGAGGAACAATACAATTATGAATACCTTACATTATCAGTCTTCTTGTAAGTCTGTCTTAAAATATTATTCCAGTAAGTTTTCCTGAGACCGAAGTTAAGGGCTATGAGGCCTGTATTTTACAAGTTGACCTCTATGTTTTATTTCAGAGATAGTGTATTATTTCTGTTGCTTTAGTTTCTCCTGTCGTTACTTACTGTACTGGTTTTTGTTCATGGTTAAGTTTCATTATTTTCAAAAGTCTCCACAGATTTTGCATTGATAGGTTGTAGTCCCTGTGACACACAGCTCTTGTTCTTATGCTGTCTCTCACTTCCAAAATATTTATTTCAGTTCCAGCCTAAAAACAGTTTAGATAAATATTACACTGAGCGTTCTTCCTGGTGAAGAGAGAACCAAAATATTGTTAGCATCCTCCTCAAGTGTATATTGTTTATTCATATTCCTTCACCAGCCTGATTAAAACCAGGAACATCAAATCTCCTGTACGCTTCCTGCTTCTAACAGACATAAAGAAAAATCTAGAATTGCCACCTGTTTTTGTAACTCTTTTATTTATAGCTCTCAATCTTAGCTGTTTATATTGAGTTGTTCAAGCAGGAAACAAGAAGATTCTTCTGAGTGGGTCATTAGTATATGTGAACTTGACATCCACTGCTTGGTTTCATTCATGATTGCTTAGCAATTTTTTTTCCTAGGTATTAAGCAGGCAGGTTCATCGTGGTAGAATGACAGAACAGTGTTTCTTTCGTGGTGTTCACAATTAACTGGAAGGATATGACAGGAGGCAAATTTGGTACAATCATTTGCACCTGTTTCTCTATGCATGTTCTTTAGTTTAATTCTTATATTAGCATAATATTAGCATTAAGTTTCCCTTCCAGGATGTATTGCGGCAGGCAGTGAAGGTCTTCGAAAACATTTTACTGAGAATCAGAATAAATACGAATAAATAAAATAGTATGTTCTTTTCCTACTCGCTAACTTGGCAGCTGCAGTCAGCAACATTCCGGTGGCGTGGGTGTGGGTTCTGCTGTTTCAGTTTTTAGAACTGAATTAGGAAACATTATACTAAGATTTTGAAATAAAATGCAACAGATTTAGTAGTGTCTGAAGACCACACAACCAGATCACGCCAAATTATGCAAATAGTTGTAATGATTGGTTTCTCGCAGATGTATTCAGGTTTAGTATCTGAAGTGGAAGTAAAACTCTAAAAGGTGTCAGTCAGCACACTCCTTTGCATTGAGGATGTAACAAAGTAGGTGTTTTCCTTTGAGGTTCAGCTGTCTGCAAGTACTGCTAATTGTATTTGGCGTAATTTAAAAGCTGCTATTTTGTTTCACAGGTAGGCAGGAGATGTCTGCTCTTGAATTGCTTTGTATTTAAAAAGTAAATTGGAAATGCTAGTGAATTTCTACTGCCTGTCAAGTCAGCTGTTAGTTTAATGTTCTGTTCAGCAGCTGAATGGAATGCTGGAGGAATTAAGTGGGGAAACGAGTCCAGACTCGACTGACCGTATTCTCAGTACTTAAGCTCTTAAGCTTTTTTTTTTTTTTTTTTAATTACTATGTTTAGATGTTTCTTTAAGGAAAAATAGTTTTTCTCTGCAAAATGGTGGTAAATTTGAATCTTCTTAGGTCAGTGATTGAAGTATAACACTGTGTGTATTACACTGTGAATGAACCAACAGAGCTGAAATAGTTTTATTTTTCTTAAAGCCTCGCCATGTTGAATAAAATGTTTTAAACTACATTTTGGGTTCCACTTATGCTATGAAATTTGGTTCATCCATGCCAGGAATTATTCGTAAATAGGTTTGTGCCAGGCTTAAGTTTACAAACTGACTTCCCCCTTTATTGTGGAAAGACATCTTTGTGTCCTCTGAAACATCAGCTTTCTCTGTTGAGCCAATGTAGATAGAAAACATTTTATTTTCATTTCCTACTATGGTCCATCTGGACCAACAGCAAGAGGCAGGTATTTCTGCTTCCTAGCTTCCCTTCAGTAAGAGCTGACTGGCTTAGAAAAGATGAGTGCTTTTTAAGAGAGTAGTATTTATTGCCTATGCAGAAGGTAATTGCTGTATTAGAGGTGGTTATTGCAGTAAGATTCATTTTAAAAGGAAGACTTGTCTCCGGGTGAAATTAGCTCTTTGACACCTTTATGGGGTTCAGATAACAGTATCTGTACACTTAGGCCTACAAAGCGATTGCAAGTATGTTTGCATAATGGACAGTATTGAAATGAGTGCTGGGATGTGGAAGGAGGTGGCTGGATCAAAGCACCTACTGACCTGCTATTCGTATGCTGAGAGTTCTGACTTGAGTTTGTCCATAAATGATTGCTGTAGGTTTAAGATGTTGCTTTGTCCTTGGCTGCTTGCTGCAAGTCTCTGATTGGAGGTCATCTCCCTCCTGGTACTGTTCAGCCCAGGGAGTTCAGTCAAACATCTTAACACAAATACTTTTCTTGTTAACTGAAACTAAAATACTGGAAAGTGAACCAGAGTGGCTGAGGTGGGTGCACGTGTTTCCTCCTTGGTAAGACTGCTGCGCCAGTGGCATCCACCCAGCAAGTGTGTGAAGACAGCTGGTGGTAATGACTTCCCAAATGGCAGCAGCTAGATTCCTAGACCTCTTCTGTCCTAGCCATAAGTGGGTGTGGATGAGCTGGGTTAGTTGTATTGGTATGAATTGCAAGCAGCTAAGTCTTTTGTTCACTTTGGCCGTTTTTTCCCTGTCGAAGTAAGGGATGTAATTTCTAACACTTGAGATACGTTTAAGGTGTATCTAGACTGAAAAAAAAAACACACTTTGAGTCATTTGCTATTTTCATTTAATTCTGGTTGAAATATAGTGGTTCTCCATTACCGTCTGTTATACATTAAAATAACACATCTTTTGTCTATGTGACAATTGGAAAATACAAATCTAAGAACTGTTTAAGAACTGTTAACTCACCAGTATTTTGAGGTGGTGTTCGTAGTGAGCTGTGACTTTTCTACCACTTTGAAATGGAAGAAAGCCCTTATTGGGCTGAACTCACTGTAAGGTTATGTCACACCTGAGCTCTCACCAAATGGAACATACAGAAAGCACAAAACATACCATCAAGAGTATTACTGGGCCAGGCTTAGGACAACTTCATCTTTTCTGTTGATGCAGAAGTACTTCATTTGCTGAAATACTTCATGTCCTGTGCTTTGGGGCCTGTTGGCAGGCAAAGTGCTTAGTTTGAGGTTTTAGAAAGTCATTTAAAATTGAGGTTTAAGTGAAAATGTTAAAAAGGGTCACATACGTGACATTTTTGGTCTTCTGTGTGCACCAGGAAATGACATCTAGCCATTTTCCTGATATTTAGAATTCAGGTGCTAAAGAGCACTAATTTTAGATTGATCTCTTCTTCCATCAGTTTTGACAAGTGTGCAGTATTGAGAGCAAATAGGATGAATGGTGTGCATCTCTTTTTCCCAATTAAAGTTTAAATAAGGTCTGAGTATGACTGCCAGTAAAGAAGGAAAACAGGAATAGGGATAGATGAAACCCAACTTTTTTAGCTGTGTATTGCTGTATTTTGCTTGTATTGCAGAGAATGGATCTGTTGGAATTAACATGCATTGTTTCTTTGGTGAAGTATAAATAGAAAAATAGACGCATGATATTTCAATTGGGTTTGGCAAAACCATATTGCCATTTATTGGTAGCTCACTGGTTATATATGTACATGTTTTTCCTTTTAAAATTTGATGACTTTTCATTTATCAGTGCACATCTTGTTTCAGAAAATAAAAACGTTTAGCCAGTATGGGTTGTTTGTGATACTTGTGTTTTACCGTTAATTGGAAAACAAAAACCCTTAAATTCCCCTCTCCCTCTTTTTGTAGGTGGTTTCAAACACCATCACAAGTTTTCTATCATGCAGCAACTGAACATGGAGGAAAAGATGTCTACCCAGGGCAGTGCTTATGGGAGGGATGTGAACCTTTTCAGCGGCAGAGGTTTTCCTTCATTACCCACTTACAGGTGCAGAATTTTTTTCACATATTACTTCAGAAAATAGTAGGAATTTCATGATAAATTTTCATGTACCTTTCTCACTATCTTTCTCTTTTCCCCAAACAGGATAAGCACTGTTCCAGAGATGCTTTGCTTGCAGGATTAAAGCAAGATGAACATGGACAAGCAGGAAATCAGAAGCCTTCCAATAAGTAAGAGACCTGAGCCTCATTAGCAGTAGTGAAAATAAGAGGATTAGAAACTAATGGAAGAATTTGCGTATTTATAACTTGGCTTATCAGGTGGAACTCTGCATATGTAGAGTCTAGAACAGTAGGCAAATTTGAGGTCCGTTACAGTAAGACAAAGTGGGCAAAAGAGGGAATAGATTCTGATGGGAGAGATGTGGTTGCAGTTATTGTAAAAAGAACAGGTAATTCTTTAAGATATATGGTCAGTACTGTGTGATGAACTTTGTTCTCAACATAGTCTTCTGATTTTCCCCAACTGGACAGCATTTTATAACTTTTATTGTAACAGGAAAGTGCTGTGATCCAGATGGAATACAGCTGAGATGGATTGTCTTGTAACTTGCTGTATTCCTCCAGTTTTGTGGTCTAAATTTGGGCTCTTGTAATAAACTTTCCTCTAAACAAGCAAACAAGATAAATACCAACTCCTCTGAGTCTTCTAATTTTGTGCTGTTACCTGGAATCAGATTTGGTTCTCCTCTTTCCCAAAATGATTTCAACCATCTGGAATTAATATTGGAGAGCGCAACACCATTGCTGTGGGGTTGTGGGGATGGTTATATTAATATTGGAGTTATTCAGGGTTCAGTTACTTGTATAAGCGTATTAAGACTAGGTCTTTGTTAGTAACTAACTGGAATCTCTTTGTTGCAAGCCAAAGATGTAATTACATGGTCCCAGGCAGATTTTTGCAGTCTGTTCTGTGGCTAGTTAAATTGCTACCAAGCTGCTGGAGCGAGCAGAGGAAGTCGAGTATGAAAGCTGAGAAATCTAGTTTGGGAGTCCTTTTATTTTTTAATATAAACAAACTTCTTAACACAGACTAACGATTGCTTTATGGTGCCTTGTTTCATTACACTGAACAACATTCAGACCTCTGAAAACCACAAAATGAAGAATTTTGGTAATGTAGTTTTAAATATTTGGTAAGTGGGAAGCGCAGGGCTGATACCATTTACTAGCATGTTGTGATCTGAACCCTGCCTTTTCAAAAATGTTCCATCACACAGATAACACATCCAGTGTTAATATATGTCCTCACAGGTTTCTTCAAATTGGCACAGGTACTCCTATTAGAAAAAACATTTGTACATCCCCTCTTCTAAGGCAGAATTCCCTAAATAGGTCACATTCCTAAAGTAGGAATTAATATGCATAACCAGTTCTTGCTGAAGTATAGAGGCTGCAATATCACAAGATACTAAGGATGTGATTTCAGAATGCAAGTTGAAATAAGAACATTCCACTGCTCAAAGCAGGATGTTTTGACTCTCCCTGCCATCCCTTCTTCTTTCTCATGGCTATGCACTGCTTACAGTGAGAGAACTGGCTTTAGTTTTTGTCTGATTTCATGGTAGATCAATTCTGTTTTTAAAAAAAACTCAATCAAAAAAGTGGGTTTGCCGGATGAGTGCAATACACTTGCCTTACAGTCAGTTGAACACCAGGACAGGAGGTGGGCTGGAACAAAAGGAAGGGATGAGACCTTTCCTCTGTCAGTGCTCACGATAGTTCATACACTCAGCTGTTTTATGAAATCGTAGAGGTTCCCTATCTGTTACTTTTACTCTCTTCCCTCATGTCTCCATTACTCCTCTTTTACCAAAGAAGAAATCAACAAACAGGAATATTTTGATCATATGTAATGTGTAACCCACATAATCTTACAGCGCTGCCACAGACATATGTTTGCACAACTGAAAAGGGCATCTAGCCATATGAGGGAGACAAGACTCCATAATTTGCTTTCCAGAATCAGTGACTTGTCAGATGAAACCCTGAGCTCACTGCAGCAGGTCACCTCAAGTTGGCTTATATGGTCTTGTCTGAAAGCAGACTTACAAGGTTTTGGCTTAATTTACTTTTTGTTCAGTCCTAGAAACTTCTAAGGTCTATCAGCACACCATTGATAGTCCGTATGACTAAACTCTTGTATGGAGCAGAAACAACTAAAGAACTGGTGCTGAGATGAAGCATGTATAAACCATCAACTTCTAGGCATTAATTAAGCCAACTTTGTTCACTTAATCCTTCACCATTAGTAAAACTACACCTACCTTGGAGAGTGCAGACAGAGTGAGTGTTACTGGTGTTGGAAGTAAAAATCTCTGGAACGCAGTGTAACAAACAAGGGCCCATTCCCCTAATCATCATTTCTGTCTACCATAACACCAAACATACTTGAAAAAATCTGTAATGGCTTTTGCTAGAACCAAGTAGGCGAAGTTAAGCTGCATCACAGAGTTGGTTGTATACCTTAATTCTATATTTCTTTGCTTTTAAAGTTGTGTTATATTAACTCTTCCTCTTCTGGTTTTCAGAGGTAGCTGAATATTACATTCTGGAAGGTCAGGTAGCACTAGCAATTAACTGTATGTTGACTGTAGCTTTGCGCATTTGAATCTTTTTGGATTCATGTTAATTTTTTTCCTTGTTGCCACTGAAGCAAAGGTGGTAGTGTGAGCTACCAAAAATACTCTTCATGCACCATGGGAGTGGGGCAGGAGATAACTTTAAATCACAAGATGAATGGTATGGTTTGAAGTAAGCTGTTAATACAATCAAAGAAATTCAAGAAATCTAGATGTTTCTTGAGAGGGATACTTGCCCACAGACACAAGTCAGGCCACTTGATGTCTCAGTTACTTTTTATCAACTTTTTTTCCGAAATAAAGTACAGGAGACAAACTTTTAATATCATCCTAATTTATTGCAGTTGTCGCCTTTTTCAGTATTTCTAGAATCAAGGCAATAGTACTTCAACTTTATAAAACATAGTGTGATAGCTGATGAATAGAGACATTTGGAACACTCTCTGTTAATGAATCCTAGTTCTTCTTAATATAAAACCAAAAAGTTCCGGAAATTAAAAATGAAGATGCCAATTCCTTTACTGTGGTACTCAGTCTCCTATAAACATGTGTCATTGCCCAACAGTTTCTTAATTCAGCCCCTGCCCATCTTCCTTTACTTCATAAAGGTTTTCAAACTCTCACTTACATTCAGGGGAGGATGACAGTGTGATTATGAGCTCAGTTTTTAGGGAGGAGTCTGTCTGTTAATACTTCTTAATTTTCTGTTTTGTGGTTTAAAACCACTCATATGAACCCTTCTTCTAATTTTTAACTAGGTTTCCTTGTTGTTAGAATTTCAGATTATGAAGAAAGTCTCTCTGAATAGAAAATTCAAGTTTTATTCTTACCTAATAATACCTTTACAGGCTAACTTTCACTTCAAAAAATTGAACATTTACATTTGATTTATGCTACCTTTGCAAGTAAGCACTACTGTGTATTTCTAGTATATTGAGACGTTCTAATCAGGTTCTACTAGGGTACTAAAAGATTTCACAATAATATTGTTCAGTGTCTTGAAGGGTGGTAATATTTTTCACCATTGATACTGCAAAACTTTCCTCTGAGGTGACATTAGAGTCGTACTTATTAAGTGAAGTTGCATATTTATACATTCTAAACTCCTAATTGCATGAGCAATTTCAAAGTGTTGCATGAAACGGAGCTTTGACTTCAGTGTTAATACTGAAAACGGAGAATTTGCTTCCGCTATGTTTGTTATTTGTACCAGCTTTGTAAAATACCCTGCTTAATTTATTACTCAGTCTGAAAGCTGCAGTAACAGGTAATTAGTTTTACAAATGTTTGATCTGATTTAACAATTAGATGTGTTATGTCTTAGATCATAACTTGTTACTTTATACTACTCCTCACTAATGACATTTAATATGTATTTTATATTGTCTTAGTGTCTAATGGTCCCAATGAGCTGTGTCAAGTTTGAATATCTATATTTTAAGGACATTCTCTGGCCAAATCTCAGATGACATTTACGTATCTGCTCTCACAGTTCCTGTTAAATCCCGTTGGATAAAACATTCCTTTAAATAGGTGCACTTCAGGAAGTAGCTATGTCATTAGTACAATATATTACTTTTCCATCACAAGTGTCATGGGTGATGAGCAGTACTTCTTCAAGGGAAGTGTTTTTTCACATAAAATAAAGCCCATGATGCTCTGAAGGCTTTGCAATAAGGTTTATCTCTGTGGAAGCAAAAGGTAAACCACATACCAGCACCAAGTATTAACGGATCTTTGTGTCTCTGTTCAGATAGGTTAAAAAATTGTCAAAATACTTTTTCAGAGTTGTTAATCTTCTAGGAAGTGGCTCAAAGCTTATTTTTATTAATTCTTTCTTTACTACTGCAGGCAGCCAGCTGCAGGGGGTACTGCCTCTACTCCCAGAGCACAGAAGGCCATTGTGAATCATCCGAGTGCTGCCCTAATGGCTTTAAGGAGGGGATCAAGAAACCTTGTCTTCAGAGATTTCACAGTTAGTATTGTTTGACTTAAGTATTAGATATTAGTTGTTGCCTCCTAGTATGGGCTTCTACAATTTTTTTTTCCTTTTTACTTTCGCAGGATGAAAAAGAGGGACCAATAACTAAACACATCCGATTAACAGCTGCCTTAATATTAAAAAATATTGGTAAATATTCAGAATGTGGTCGCAGGTAAGCATGGTATGATTCTTCTAATACCAGTGGGCAATTTTGTTTCTGTTCTTTTAGGTACCAAACAATAGGTAGGTTTTACCTATCCTTTAAAAAACCCAATAAGTATATTAACAGTACAATTTCTCTATCAGTTCTGCACTGTTTAGTTCCCCAAACAAGTGCTCAGCAGCATCTCACCTACGACGGTATTTGTGACCCGGACTTTTGAAATGTGTCTGGTAGATTTGACAGGTTAACTTTTTGGAGACAGATGAGAGAAGCCTTTGCTGAGGGTCTGTCTCTTTTCCTCCTGAAGGCAGTAGTGTGTGACTCTGAAAATTAATTCTTCCATAAGCAGCTTCCCATTGGTGGTCCCCTTTTATCTCAACTTGCGAAAGGGGCAAATATGCTCTTATGAACATGTTCTTACATTGTGGAGTGACACACAGTTGCATTCCGTACTTGCTGCCTCTCTGTTGCTTTCCCCTCCAAACTTGGCTTACCTCTAGTAAATGACTCGGTCAGCTTTCCTCTCACTTGTAGAAGAGATCCTTCAGTAAGTAAATAGACCAATACTGACTTGTGATACTAAGTAGGAAATGTTCTTTATGATGCAGAAGGAGTAGTAGTTACTTACTGTGCCAGTAATCACCATGCATGCCGCTTCTGTTTTTTCCAAGAATTTACAAGCTGAGTGTTCTCTTGGCTTTGTTTAAGCTTCAAAATAGCAGAAGTAATTATTTCTAATAAGAATCTGTTAATTTTGTCTGTTCTTCAAAAACCTGTCAATAGGGAGGAATTTCCTAGTTGTAGTTCTAAACAAAAGAGTTTTGGTACTGGTTGTAGAGACCCTCCTGCTGTCTTCAGCTACCTAATGGGGGGTTGTAGTGAAGACAGACAGACTCTTCTTGGAGAGCATAGTGAAAGGGATGAGGGGAAATGAGCAGAGGCTGCAGCAAGGGAAATTCCAATTAGATACTGTGAGTAAAAAAAAAAAAATCTCAAGAGTTGACTGAACATGGGAACAAGCTCCCCAAAGAGGCTGTGCAGTCTCTCTCCTCTTAGATATTTAATACCAAACTGGACATAATTTTGAGAGATGTGATCTAGCTAAGGAGTTGGCCCTGCTTTGAGCAGGAGTTGGACCACATAACTTCCAGAGGCTCCTTATAACCTGAATTAGTCTTTTCAGTGTTCTCAGATTTAAGAAGTCTTTGAAAGTTTAGATCTTTAAAGTGTAATATTCATGAAGTATTTTTGTGGCACTTTTCTAATGATTAGTTCTGAATGTTCTTGTCTCAGTGTTAAAAACCCACAAAAGGTTCCATTAAGTCAAACGTGGAACAAGTTTTGCTGTTAACTTTACCATTGGTAGCATCCTCGAGTATTTTCCTCTGCCAGGTCTATGTAAAAATACGCATTGTATACATGTCACAGAAATAGTGTTCCACATATCGATAAGGTGTTTGTGGGTTTTTCTGTGCTGTAGTATACCCTTCTTCTATACGGGTGTTGGCATTACTCATGGGCCATGATGGCTTGAATTTCGTTCTTGCTATTTAAGCGCTCAGTTTCTCTCACAAGATCTGAATAACTAGATCCTGAACAAAAGAAGGATCGGTCTCCTCTGAAAGCTTTGCCTCGGTCATATTTTTTGAATTAAAGAACAGGGCTGAAGATTATTTTTAAAGCATGTTGTGTGTTGTGCTTTGTCCTGAGAATTGGCTGATGTCCTTAATGATTTGTGCCACAGCTCTCAGTGATCATGAGGGAGGACGCCCATCCCTGAGGCAGGGTCTTCCATTCTGACAGTCTGCTGGGGAACTGGGAATCCTTACCAGAGCAACAGTCAGTAGTGGTGGGCGGAAGCTTTCTTAGTTACTGGACCAGCATTTGCCTGATTTGTCTCATAATTTGTTATATCGCACTTTGGTTATTTTTACTTCAAGGTAGCAAGCTCAGGTACTGCTAGCAGTGTAGCTGACAGTGCCAGACGTC